>CM019065.1:178221180-183426616 GCA_009667805.1 Leptobrachium leishanense | reverse complement strand
TTTACAGAGTGAGTACCTAACAAATGTTAACCAAAAGGCCGCTCTACTGAGCAGCTCCAAGCCCCTCCTGATGCTTTTCAGCCAAGGAGAGGCAAAGGTGAATTGGAGAGTGTGTATATATATAACTATACAGTGTGGGCGCCTGTTAATTAAATATTCAGTTAAAGTGCTAAATAGGTGCTAATAAATAGTCAAATGCTGCCTATAGTATGGTAGAACACATATAAAACAACCAAAATATGTGTCAAAAAGGACAAAGGTAAAAAGCGAAACCATACGGCGCATCCAAATCGATTAATAAGTTAATAGGCATATAAAATATGCTGGAGGGAGGAAGTGATTAATACAATTAAAAGTGTCTTATAAAACATCATTTAAAGTGCATGAGATAAAATCCAGGATCAAGGTCCAATGTGCAAAAAAAGTGCTCGAGTGTATAACAGTTCAATACTCAAAGTAATGAAAAGGGAAGATGTGTCGATCTTCTCCAAAGTGCTGGTGTCGAATTCTTTTATTCGTCAGTGTCCCTCAAAGAAAACACATCATAGAAAAATGATAGTGCAGATGGTTAGTGCAAAATTGATCAAATTAATAAAGCCAAAATTTAGACCACTCACATTTGTGGGAGCCTGCAGAATCCCGGCTCAAGGAAGAAGAGCTTGCGGCCAAATATAGGGTGACACTTCCCTTCTTTCTGCCCGTAATGGATGCGATTCTAGAGCCCCACAGTATCAGGCTCAATTGTTTAAAGCATGATCTTTCTACACTCGACCTGTTAGATCGATTAATACCCGAACGAGTAAAGAACGAACAATACACGAAAATGTAATAGACGTAAAAAATCGAAAATAAAAAATCGGGAATAAAAAATGAAGATAATCGGGCAGCATTTAGTGCTTCATATAATCTAGCGATTAATAGATAGTTGGTATTTTTATTTTTAAACATATATTCCATGAATATTTGGATCAGGGTCATTTACTTGGTATTTTGAATAATAATGAACTTAAATATTTAAAAATCGACCATCCTAAGATCCCTATTTTCTACTTTTTGCCTAAGATACACAAGAATCTGGAGAAACCACCAGGTAGGCCGATTATCTCTGGCATAGGATCCATCTCCAGTAGACTTTCAGAATACCTCGATAAACATTTACAACCTTATGTCATAACTACTGAAACCCACTTGAAGGATACCATTGAGATAATCAAGATTCTGGCAGACATGGATTGGAAGGATGGCGATATATTGGTTACTAGCGACGTTCAGTCACTTTATACTATTATCCCACATAACAAGGGGATAGAAGCTGCTAAATTTTTTCTAGAGAAAGACAATAAACTTCAGCCTGAACAAGTGGATTTCATTCTCAATGGCATACAATTGATACTTGAACATAACTATTTTTGGTTTCTGGAGGAGTTTTATCTACAAATATCCGGCACAGCGATGGGGACAAGATTTGACCCTAGTTTCGCCAATCTTTTTATGGCATACTGGGAAAATTCCTTTTTATCCAATTGGAGAACAAATTTAGTCCTTTATCGTTGTTATATCGACGATATATTTTTTATATGGAGAGGGGAAGAAGAAGATTTACGATTGTTTTTGGATTTTTAGCTACCAATGATAGAGGCATCATTCTGAGCAAAACTGAGGTCATTTTCTTGGACTTGAAAATATTTGTCGAGAATGGCACGATTAAGACCAAGACTCACTTCAAAGAGGTCGATTGTAATAGCTTTATAGAGCGTAGGAGCTGCCACCTACCTCAATGGCTGAATGCCGTTCCGAAAGGACAATTCCTACAAATGAAAAGGAATTGCACAAATATTTCTGATTTTGACACTCAGTCAACAAAATTACACTCAGATTTCGTTGAGAAAGGGTATAATACGCAAATCTTGGAAAACACTAGAATGGAGGTTAGACAAATGGAGAGATTGGATCTATTGAAGAAGAAGAAAGAGAACTTAACATCAAGAACTATGGAGTGCGTACCGTTCATATTTTCGTATAATCCCCTTAATAAGGAGATTAGAAAGAGCATTAAGAAACATTGGCCGATTTTACAAAAGGACCCAATGTTGGGAGGCATTCTCCCAATGATACCACGTATTATATGTAGAGGTGTGAGGAACCTGAAGATTGAACTCACGCATAAAGTGGGAAACAAGAAAACAATTAACTACTTTGGGGTACAAGCGGGTTTCCACCAATGTGGAAATTGCCTAAATTGTAGAAATACTAAAAATAAAAAACAAATAATAACAGAAACTGAAAGGAATGGTGAGAAAATTAAACTCAAAGGAGTAATGACATGTTTTTCTAAGAACGTTATATATGTTCTGACTTGCCCTTGCGGACTTAAATATGTGGGACGTACCACACGACCTCTCAACATACGTATACAGGAGCATGTACGAAACATTAAAAAAGGGTTTGATAAGCATAGTGTATCACTACACTTTAAATTAAAACATGGTCAGAATCCAGAGGGTCTCTTATTTATGGCAGTTCAGAAATTAGAACCTTTCTGGAGAGGTGGCAGTCTGGAGACACGATTAGGAAAAGAAGAAATGAGGTGGATTTTTTTAATGAATACACTTCAGCCTCACGGACTAAATTCAGACTTTGAGCTGTGCCACTTCCTCAATGATTAGATTCTATCTATATCCTCCCCTCTTTTAATATCAGGTTGCCATTCCTTATGACTGTTATAATTAGATCTTCGCCCTCCTTTTAGTTTGCCCATTCTATATTAGATCCTAAATAGCCCCTTTTTAGCCTATGATATTTATTATTACTGTTTTAATATCCCCCTCCACATTTTTATACTTATATTTATTTTTTAGACTATTTAATAGACCTTTTATTTGACATGAATTTTAATAGCCTCCTGATACTGTTATCCTGTTCCCCATCGCTGTTACTTCTAATGAAATTTAGATTTTTAGCTATATATACAGATGAAATCGAAACCGTAATCTGCAGCAAGGCTTCACTAGGTAAAAATAAAAATACCAACTATCTATTAATCGCTAGATTATATGAAGCACTAAATGCTGCCCGATTATCTCCATTTTTTATTTCCGATTTTTTATTTTCGATTTTTTACGTCTATTACATTTTCGTGTATTGTTCGTTCTTTACTCGTTCGGGTATTAATCGATCTAACAGGTCGAGTGTAGAAAGATCATGCTTTTAAACAATTGAGCCTGATACTGTGGGGCTCTAGAATCATTTGAAACATGCCGCAAGGCTTTACTGGGTAAAATTGTCTTGTTTACTTTGTGTTAACCTATGTCGAGATTATATAAATGTCGCCTGCTTTTTATTTTCGTATTTTTTACACACTGTATTTTCGTTCATCATGCGTTCGGATTTTAACCGATTTTATGTATTATATGTAAAAAGACCATGCTTTTGGACGAATTGAGACCAATTTTTTGTTGTGTTATATGTATGGATGAAATCGAAACCGAAACTTACCGCAAGGTCTTACTGGGTAAATTTCCTTGTTTATTTCCGGTTCACCTATAGTTACACCATACGAAGCAAAATACCGTTTTGATCCTTTATCTTCGAATTTTATGTAAGTTATATTTTCGTTTACTCTTCGTTTTTAATAGTTTTCGGATATTAATCGATTTAAAGAGTCCGCAGTCATTGCGATCGTCGATTTGTCGTAATTTTTTCGTTGAAAGTTCGTATTTACCGCTAAGCATCACTGGGTAAATCCGAACGATCGGAAGTCGAGTGACCGGAAGTAGGAAGTGGACACTTTGCCAGCGTGGCCGGAAGAGACATTACCATGATGCACTATAAAAGAGGACACTTTTTTTCTTACTCTCACTTTTACACTGTTTTTTATGGACATTATTAAGTTCTTATACCGACTTAGGAAGGCTTTTTTTAAGCCGAAACGCGTCTCGGTAGACCTTGTCCTACCTTTTTATTATTTGTTCCAAATAAATATTTTGGTTTGTAATTCCACATTCGCCATTTTTCTCCGATTTTTCCTTGGCTATATGGATCAACTGCCGCCGAGATAAAACGGTCTGAGTCTGCACCTTCAAGAGAGCCCAAAGTCATACCCATTGAGCCTGATACTGTGGGGCTCTAGAATCGCATCCATTACGGGCAGAAAGAAGGGAAGTGTCACCCTATATTTGGCCGCAAGCTCTTCTTCCTTGAGCCGGGATTCTGCAGGCTCCCACAAATGTGAGTGGTCTAAATTTTGGCTTTATTAATTTGATCAATTTTGCACTAACCATCTGCACTATCATTTTTCTATGATGTGTTTTCTTTGAGGGACACTGACGAATAAAAGAATTCGACACCAGCACTTTGGAGAAGATCGACACATCTTCCCTTTTCATTACTTTGAGTATTGAACTGTTATACACTCGAGCACTTTTTTTGCACATTGGACTTTGATCCTGGATTTTATCTTATGCACTTTAAATGATGTTTTATAAGACACTTTTAATTGTATTAATCACTTCCTCCCTCCAGCATATTTTATATGCCTATTAACTTATTAATCGATTTTGGATGCGACGTATGGTTTTGCTTTTTACCAAGGAGAGGCAAAGATATGGTGGGTTTTATTTATACACGCACCAAACACTTCCCATTTGGGATTAAAAACATGGAAAGAGGAACAGCTGCAGAACGACGGACTGGTGTTACAAGCATGATATACATAAATACAGAAAAAATGGCGTCGCGCCCATACTCACCGGAGCAGCAGCAACTGCCAGGAGTAACAGCCCAGTTAATGTACAAAACATAACAAGGAAAAAAGGTGTCATCTGCGCTCGTTTCTATGTGTTCCATGTACAACAAAACTGAGGTTTTTGTTTGTTTCAATGGCCATTGCAACGTAAACTCACTCGCCACTTCACGGCACCTCTTTACAGAATGAGTACCTTACAAATGTAACCAAAAGGCCGCTCTACTGAGCAGCTCCAAGCCCCTCCTGCTGCTTTTCAGCCAAGGAGAGGCAAAGATATGGTGGGTTTTATTTATACACGCACCAAACACTTCCCATTTGGGATTAAAAACAAAAACATGGAAAAAGGAACAGCTGCAGAACGACGGACTGGTGTTACAAGCATGATATACATAAATACAGAAAAAATGGCGTCGCACCCATACTCACCGGAGCAGCAGCAACTGCCAGGAGTAACAGCCCAGTTAATGTATAAAACATAACAAGGAAAAAAGGTGTCATCTGCGCTCGTTTCTATGTGTTCCATGTACAACAAAACTGAGGTTTTTGTTTGTTTCAATGGCCATTGCAACGTAAGCTCACTTGGCAAGTTCTGTGCATGCTGTGCCTCCGCTGTGCGGGGGGGGGGAGCGCACAGTGTGAGGCAGAGCAGTGAGAATGCTCTGTGCTCCTCCTCCCTTCCGGACTCCGCAGATCATGCAAAGGACACCTTGCCGAGCTGATCCCTGCTGCTGGGAACTATTAGGGGGCGCAAATTTCTTTTGAAATTATGCGCCCCCTAAGAAAACTGTGCCCGGGGCCATGGCCCCCCCAGCACCCCCCACGCTACGCCACTGGTAACAGCCCAGTTAATGTATAAAACATAACAAGGTAAAAAGGTATAATCTGCGCTCGTTTCTATGTGTTCCATGTACAACAAAACTGAGGTTTTTGTTTGTTTCAATGGCCATTGCAACGTAAGCTCACTCGCCACTTCACGGCACCTCTCACGGCTGAAAAGCAGCAGGAGGGGCTTGGAGCTGCTCAGTAGAGCGGCCTTTTGGTTACATTTGTTAGGTACTCACTCTGTAAAGAGGTGCCGCGAAGTGGCGAGTGAGCTTACGTTGCAATTACGGATGGTAGGTAATAAGAAAAAATTCCCAAGATACTGGAGGGGCCAGATGAACTGGGTGTGTGTTTCGCTTGCCGTGTGTACGGTGAAGTTCCATTCGGAGGTCGGGTTGGTGTCAGATCGGGGGTGTGATGAGGGGTTGGAAGGTGTGGCGGTATGGATTGGGATACTAATGGTTATTGTTTGCAGGACATTTCCGCTTGGTGTGGATCGTTGGCAACTCTTTTGTCTTTTGGGCGGAGAGACAGGCTCTCCTGAAGACGACCGGCTCGCAGCTGGGTTTCCCTTTGGAGGTGGCACGCTGGTTTGGAGTACGCGGTGTTCGTTGGGCAGGTTTCTTGCCCTTGGCGGTGAGAGCTCTGCGGAATGGTGTGGTGCCTCACGTGATGGTGATTCATGTGGGAGGCAATGATTTGGGGCAAGTGTCGCAAAGTCAGCTGCTTCAAGAAATGAGGAACAACTTACGCCAGCTTCGGAGCTGGTTGGCGCAGATGGTTGTGGTGTGGTCGGAGATGGTACCCCGGTGCGTCTGGAGGCACGTGCGGGATGTGGAGGTGATGCGGCAGTGCAAGTCCAAGATTAACAGATCAATGGTGTATTTTGTTCGGCAGCTGTCGGGGGTAGTCATACAGCATCTCCTTCTGGAGGGGGAAGATGCCTTACAATATTTTCAGTCAGATGGGGTGCCCCTCACTGACATGGGTTCTGATGTGTTAAATTTGGGTTTCCGAGATGGCATTGAGCAGGCCTTGTTTTTTATTTATGGGGAAGCTCATTCATATGGGGTTATTCAAATGAGCTTTGGGGTGGAAGGCAGTGCTGGGAAAGGGTTGGGGTGTAACGGTTAAATAGTTAAGGTTTTGTTCTTGGTTGATATGTGTGTATTAATACAATTGTAACAGCACTGCTATTGTTTATGTATTAAAGTGTGGAAATTAAAGAATTATTGGGGGGGGGGGGGTTAATGTTGTGGCCCGCAATAAAATATTTCAAGATTTGAAAGAATAAACGTGTGGGTGTGAATTTATTGGGGCAGTGGGCAAGTAAGTGGGCGGTAAGTCAGCAGTGGGCAACTCATGACTGTTCACAAAAATGTAACAGTTGTACAATCTGGTCTAGTCCAGCAGGGAGGCCAGTGTGAGGTTCGGTAACAGAGGGCGCAGCAGCATAACTGTACAATTCAGAGGTTATTCAAAGAGTGCTAGTGTTTACTGAAGTCCAACGAAGATCCAACTCCGGTGCCAAGTGGTGTTTTTAGGATGGTGGCAAACGCCAACATTTCACAAAACAACAGTCCTGTTGGAGAAACTATCCTGTCAAGCTTCTCTTGCCACTTTTTTCCTCTTGTGAATTGCCAGATTTTGTCACCTTATCAACAATGGCAATATTAATCATTGTTTGCAACATTAGCAAACAACTGCACCCTTTGAAGAGCTCCCTAAGCCTATGAATCTAGCATCTAAACACTGGAGCGAAGGGGTTGTATGTGATTTCCAATATTTTTTTTTTTTATTTTTTTTTAGAAAGTATTTTACCAGGAAGGATACATTGAGATTTCACTCGTTTTCAAGTATGTCCTGGGTGGCGAGTATGTACCGTTAGGTGTCTTGCCCAAGGACACTTACTGGAGAGTTGCTCACTGGGATCGAACCCATGTCTCCACAGGCTCTCTCCATGCAGAGCAATGATGTTACCTCTACTCCACCCAGGGATGCTGAGAGCCCTGGCCATACTGATGTGGCAATGAATGAAAAGGAGATTTCCTTATTGGGCGATCTTTCAAAAAAAATAAAAATTACTGTGGAGGTTATTCACTAATCTCCAAATTGCACTGGATGGTGAATTTCATTGTTCGGTGCAATTTCAGGCCGATTTGTCTTCACTAAGCTGTCAATTCACCAAGTACTGGTTAATTGGCAGCAAAATCCAGTGCAATTTGCTGCAACTCGGCGGCACCAGAAATGCTACATAGAAGTTAGTTACCAGTATTTACAAAACAAAGTTCTGTAGCGATGTACAATGGGAGAAACAGAATAATAAATACAAGTTACACAGAACCGTAGGAGAGAGGACCCTGCTCGAGAGCTTACAATCTAAGACTTGTGTCAGACGAGCACACTGATCACGTCCGTGTTGCCGCACATTTGTACGTCCGTTATAGCATATAATTATGACCAATGGAGCCCCACACACGAAGCAATTCCGCACGGAACTGCAGACGCATAACGGACGAGGCAAACGGACGCAGGTTAGGCAAGAATGTAAATCTGCTAGAACGGATGAACAGAGTGCGCTGCGTCCACAACGTCCGCATTGCTTTGTGTGTGACTGATGGAACGTAGTCAGATGGACTGCATTTTTGACGTCCAGCATTTTGACGGACAAAATGTTTTTCATATTAATTTATTTTCCCTTCTACATCAGTCAAAAAAAACGTCAGTCACAAAAACGGACTGTGTGGCCACTACCTTGTCGTCAGTCAGAAAGTACGTCCGTTGTGCACGGACGCACAGTCCGCACAGAATGCGTTTGTCTGACCCTAGCCTAAGGAGAGGGGTGACACTAGGAAAAGGTAAGTGGCAGAGTATGTGACGTAGTGGGGGATTATGGAGCAGGCCGGTAGGCTTCTATAAAGTAATGTGTTTTCAGAGACTTCTTGAAGGCCAGGAGAGAAGAGAGTCTATTGTTGCGGGAGAGGGAGTTCCACAAGAAGGGGGCAGTTTGGGATAAATCCTGAAGGCTAGCCTGTGAGGTAGAAGTAATGGTGGAACCATTCACCTGAAGTCATCCAGGTCGAAACAGCCGACACGCAGGCTGTAACACGGTACAGCACAGGAGGAGAGAACGGGAGTGGAAAAGTAGATTTGGGTGTAGTCAGTAGGGTTGCACCGATACCGATACTAGTATCGGTGCCGATACCGGGTACTGCAGGAGTACTCGGTACTCGTGCAGTGCCCCCGATATTTCCCCGGGTACCGGAAGCCAGCATTGAGCTTGCAAACTCCCACGTGATCGCAGCTGGGGGCTTTCCAATGAGCGCACGCGCGAAGACTCTGCTGGCGGCACTCGAGGAAGGTAAGTATGAATGCCGTGAGCTGCAGGGGCCTGTCCGAATGCCGATAGAGCATTCTGACAGCCACCCCATGTCTGGTATATATAGACTCCAGACATGCTTTTAAGGTAGTGCATGATTTTGGTCAGATTTGGAAACAGATAGGACTTGTGACAGTGGACGGTAAATGTTTCTCATGCAGATTGTTGTAAAAGAATTATTGTCAGTAATTGTTATCAGAAAGGATTGCTAATGTTAAATGCCAAACCCACACCAATGCTTCAGACCCAGTGTCACAAGGTAATGCTGTATTTAGCAGACGCAATGGCAAAACAGGCCGCTGCAGCAGCTACTCCACACCCAGACTATGACACTCATCCGGCCATCCAGAGATTGATGGTAATGATACTAAAATTGTACCAAGATCGAGATATAGTAAACCTCCAGGCTACGGCCTCAGAGGCAGATTTTTAAGCTTTGGGAAACTGTATGACTAAAGGATATATGAATGGCCTTTAGTCATACAACGAGGGGAAGTTGAGTATTATGAAAGCAGTTACCCCCCCTTTATTTTTATTACCCCCCTTTTATTTTTATTTCATACTTTATGGTGTCAGACATATCGATAAAGAACAGAGCGCTAAGGCTTTAGCAGCAAGGTTTGTATGTAAAAAGATAGGGCCTCGCGTTATAACAGATGATATTTGTGTAGCACAGGCAGAATATGTGGCGCACGTGATTAGTAAATTGAACGGCATCTATGGTGATAGATCTTTCTTTTTTACCTCCAGATCAAGTGGTGGTCAAGCAGATAATCAGGAGGAACAAGGAGGACGCAAGCAGGATAACGATGGCTTACAAGCGCTGGACGGATCACAGCCAAGCAGAAGCAAGCAAGGAGGCACAGCCAGGACCAGTTATCAGGAGGCTGAGGTTTCCCCCCACACAGTCAGGACCAGTTATCGGGAGGCTGGGGTTTCCCCCCACACAGTCAGGACCAGTTATCAGGAGGCTGGGGTTTCCCCCCACACAGTCAGGACCAGTTATCGGGAGGCCGGGGTTTCCCCCACACAGTCAGGACCAGTTATCGGGAGGCCTTGATTCCCCCCACACAGTCAGGACCAGTTATCGGGAGGCTGGGGTTCTCCCCCAAACAAGTGACTCTTGAAGAATTTGGAGACTCTCGTGATAAAGAAAGAGTGACACTTATAAGTAGGAGGGGAAGATCAATCCCCTGAGTCTCATGAACTGACTCCCCTGATATTTTGTTGTGCTATAACTTGGGGCTTTATCACACTTTATTATCATTTTTTTACATTCATGGTGTGTCTGAAAGATGAAACACACAGTCAGGATATCGGTTCTAACTTGGGATTGGTTAGGAATACGAGGGAACGCAGGGAGTCCTCATGGAAAAGATAATATGTATATGAATCCATTAAGTTGATCTTTAAGGAATCTCAGAAGAATGACTCGTGCTAGATATGTAGTCAGGCCCCGCACAGCTTATAATATGAATTTCTATTCATAGGTTTTCCTATTAATGACACTGCTTTACAAGAATTAATTGATCATGGTAATTTAACTCAATATAGTGTGATAGAGAAGGAACCTGCCCGCGTCCATTTGCAGAGACATGTTAATGATGCAGCACTGTGATTCAGGAATTTATCATGACTTTAAAGTGTCACCTATAAACCGGACTATTTTATTTAGATGTAAGATGTATGAGGACGATCCTGTGTTCACAACTTATAATTTTGCATCAACACCAACTAGTGACCGCAGATTTTTTACCCAACAGATAGTGTTTTTTCTATTCGGTTGGTGTATATATATATAGCCTAAGTAGTAGAACAGGGTTATCTTTTATGGTAGATAGGCAAC
Source organism: Leptobrachium leishanense (assembly GCA_009667805.1). NCBI lineage: Eukaryota > Metazoa > Chordata > Amphibia > Anura > Megophryidae > Leptobrachium > Leptobrachium leishanense. The sequence goes on along the minus strand of CM019065.1, from coordinate 183,415,825 downwards.
AAAGGTAAAACCCTCCGAGCATTTGAAACCTTGTTTCTTAGGACTTATAGTAGATAAATGTTAAACACACACATATTTAGATGTTGCTATTTTAGTTTTTTAAAACAAATTGTAGTATTTTAACCCCACACCTATCCTTTAATTAAATTGCACTACATACTTAGCTTAGCTAGTGCTGGTCATGGTAAAACAGATGACTACCAGCATCCACAGCAACTTATGAGAGTAGTCAATAGTTAATACGGGTTATCCCCATAGCTGCAATTTAAACATCCTTCTCCCATTCCCTTTTGTTTATCTATTTTAGTATAATAAGTGTTACTGCTCGCTGTCACCAGTGATTATTGTGTTCCCCCTCTTGGAGAAGAGGCCTGCATGGTCAGGGTGTCTCCCTGGGTCATTCTTGCGTGGGTTTAAATCCTGCGTCCGGCTAAGAGTGACCCGGCCTCTGAAGTACTGGGCGGGCATGGGAACGTGACAGTGTTGTTTTTTAGTTTATTGATCACGATGTGATAAAAATGATGGATTGATGGAATGCACCTAATACGAGCAGGCTGCTATGAAAATATACGACATGAGTTTATGCTGACAAGCTGACAGTGTAGAAACGCATCTCACCTAAAATCTGCAGCCATGTGTAAATGTGTTAAAGCACACCCAAGATAAGGGCGGAGGTTAGGAAAATAGGGAGTAAAAAAGTCCAGCAGCAAACAGATGTTAATTCCTGTTAAATAATGAAACATTAGGAAAACTTGTGAAACTGCAGAAATGTTTATCTTTATGTTAATCTGTATTGTAACTTTTAATATGCTGCTGTATGCATTTTAGTACGTGTTACTTCTCTCTGATAGGATATTGAAATGTCATGTAAATGTATATAAGCACATGTAACCAAACATACAACGGAGAACGAAGCGAAGGAAAACTTTGTGTCTTGTCATCATTTCCAGTTACTTCCTTCTCACTGGTCGACCATGAGTTATTTTGTTACGGAGAAATAGTTTAGTTAGAGAATAGAAGATTACGGACACACATCAAGCTGAGGCAGAATTTTCCTGCTATCATCGGTCTTAAAAACGTGGTATCGGTGCATCCCTAGTAGTCAGCATATATGATGATAGTCACTTTAAACATGAGGTACACAGACCTGGAGGTGCAGGCCTGATGTTAAATATTTTTTCCCATTAGTCTCCTATATTTGAGTCACTCTGTGTCTGCAGTTCTAGGTGCAGGGTGTTTGTGTTTCCTGTGCACCCTTCCCTGATGTCTGTTTTATATTATACGATGAGTTTATTGAAGTGTCTTGTTGTAAATACTTTGTTGTTTCCCTTATGTATCTGTAAGCAATTGATTCCTTTATTTTCCCCATAAAACCACTTCATCCTCCAGGATCTTGCTTAAACTAGTTCTACCTGCCACATAGAAGTTAGTTACCGGTATTTATAAAGTGCCAACAAGTTTTGTAGCGCTGTACAATGGGAGAAACAGAATAATAAATATACATAGAAGTTAAACACACAGAACAGTAGGAGGGAGGACCCTGCTCGAGAGTTTACAATCTAAGACGAGAGGAAGGACACACTTTGTCTTGCTTGGGCAGGCATGTGTGAGAGGGGGAGGCTATTCAGGATGGAAACGCTGGGGCATACCTTTTGTATGCTTGTAACTGTGAACCCAAAATAAAGTCATTTCCAGTTTAGTTTTCACCCTGCAAGGCACTCCGGTTATTAACCTGGTTTTGGGCCAGAATTGGTACTCCTTCAGGATACTGACAGCGAGGGAAGCATTCTGCACGTGGGTACAGGACCCACGTTGCATCTTTTATTCAAAGAACACTGAACTGCACCGAAATTTGGGCGAAATGCCTGACTTTTGGTGTTTCAGTATGACAGGTTTAAACAGGCGAATACCTTAGAATTCAATGTTAAAACTTAATTTTTTTAAAGGTTTATTGTTTTCATTTGCAGCAAAAACCCTTTTTATTTTTTGTAGAGAACTTTTATATTGTTTTTTTTAGACATTTTTGTTTTTCTTACTTTAAACAAAGACTTATTTTATGAGACCATTTTTTTTTAAAAGGACTTTATTATTTGGACACCTTTTTACTGATTTATACTCTGGCGAATAAGAGACTTTTTTTCTTTTCAGTTTGCCGATGCTAATTTGGCTATCGGTTTAATAAGCCCAGCATCTGGGACTGCAGCGGGCACTAATTAGATGTGATGACATCTATTCAGGCACCCCCCTTGCCAGGGCGGGGAAGGTACCTGAAGGGGAGGGGGGGGTCCTTTGGACCGCTCTCCTTCCCCTTCCTTAAGGGGCACATTCAAAAGCCAGGTACCGCTTGGAAGGGCACAGCCTGCCCTTCCAAGTGGCGACTGTCTTTAACCCCCAGGGGGCTGGATCGCGATTCGGCGCAACAGGCGGACCCCCAGAGCTGGCCAACATCTTGGATGTCGGCCAAGCTTCCGGAATCTTCCCCAGATGACTGACATCATTGCACATAGCGTGATGACGTCGGTTCTGGAGTTAACCCCTAGCTGCCACCAATAGTGGAGATAAGGGATTCATTGGAACCCCCTATCTCCTGATCCGTGGCAGCTAGGGGCAGGGGCGTAACTCAGTGGTGCCACTGCACCCAGGCTCCTGAGTCCGGGGGCCCACAACCGGATGGGTGGGGGCCCAGACTAGCCCTGCTTGCCCCACAGTCCAGGCAGGGGTCAGGCACCTGGTCTCCCTTTTGATCGGCAGCATGTGGGATCAAACTCCCACACGCTGCGCCAGAAGTAAAGGCCCTGGGGGGGGGGAGGAGGAGGAGGAAGAAGAGGACAGCTGCTCACATGGGGATGTGCTGGCCCCGCCCCTTCCACAGCCACACAAAGCAGAGCCTTCCCTGCTGTGCTGGAAGTGTCCAGCATGTGCAGGGAGGGGAAGTGGAGAGAGTGAAGACCATACTTATCTATGGTAAGCATGTAACAAGCTGGGGTGGGTTGTTTGTGTGTGAGTGAGTGAGCAGAGGCTGGCTAATTACTGGGGTCAGATACTGACTAATTACTGGGGGTCTGATCCTGGCTGATTAATGAAGGTCTGATGCTGGCTAATTACTGGGGGTCTGATCCTGGTTAATTACTGGGGTACTGATACTGGTTAATTACTGGGGGTCTGACACTGGCTAATTACTGGGGGTCTGATACTGGCTGGCTAATTACTGGGGTCTGATACTGGCTAATTACTGGGGGTCTGATCCTGGTTAATTACTGGGGTACTGATACTGGTTAATTACTGGGGGTCTGACACTGGCCAATTACTGGGGGTCTGATACTGGCTGGCTAATTACTGGGGTCTGATACTGGCTAATTACTGGGGGTCTGATAATGGCTGGCTAATTACTGGGGGTCTGATCCTGGCTGGCTAATTACTGGGGGTCTGATCCTGGCTAATTACTGGGGGTCTGATCCTGGCTAATTACTGGGGGTGTCATACTGGCTAATTACTGGGGTTCTGATACTGGGTAATTACTGGGGTCGGATACTGGCTGTCTAATTACTGGGGTCTAATACTTGCTGGGTAATTACTGGGGTCTGATACTGGTACGCCCCGCTGACTTCAATGGCCTGCCTTGGCTCCTCCCCACAGCCGTGGGGGGGGCCCTTCATGGATTCTTGCACCGGGGCCCTGAGGTTTCTAGTTACGCCTCTGGTTAGGGGTTAATGTTTGGTATCATTGGAACTGCCAGAGCATGGCCTTTCAATGATACCAAACATGACCATGTTAAAAATAAAGAGAAAAAATTAAAATACAAAATTATTAAAAATAATAAAGAAAAATAAACTTTTGTTTTGTTTTTTTAATGCAGCAATATTGTTCCCATTTCAATTATAACGTGAACAATGATTCTGCACTAGCGATTTTTCTATGGGGTGTGTTTGTTAAAAATCATGTAATTTTCCCCCCAAAAAATGTAACGAGTCCCCCGTCTCGAATTTTTTTAACAAGCGCAACACAATGAAAATATAACCGCAAACGCTTGCATGATAAAATGTGAAAAAACCCACTTTGCACGCTGTAGATTATTGAAAATTCTAATTTTATTGCATTTTTTGTTATAATATACAGACAGGTCATGACGTATACATATAATAATGACATATTATGAATCTGCCGAGTCTGACGGAAAGAACGATATATAATATGTCTGGGTCAAGTAATCGTGGCTTCAAATCGCGTTTAAACATAATGAGCAGATGAGGTAAAAATGAGCTCAGCACACAGACATGAAATGGTTTAGCAGGGGTTAATTAACCCAGGTTTTTTGTAGCATAGTAGAGGGAATGCGGGTCACAAAGCGAGCTCAGCGGGAGCGTTGTTCTCTTGAAGATTGTTAAACCAACCCACAATTACCTCCGCGGGCATCTCTTACTGACCAATCACAGTGCAGTAGGCTACACACTATAAAGAATCTCAGCTGATCACGAGGGAATCTGCGAGCAATATCACGTGTGCGTTTCAAAGACTCGGTCTTTGCATGTTTTGTGCGAGATAGCGGCTTGGAACGCAGAGTCGCTAGGCTGCTGGCTGTGTGGGTGGGGTCCAAGTGGAAACGTGCTATTCTATAGGACGTGCGTGCCTTATGCGTGCCAACATTGCATTGCCTTTGCTGCACAGCGCTACATCTTGATGGTTTGAGGAAGCGCCCACTCCAGGTAAACGCACAGGGTGCGGGCAGCGCTCCATTATCAATGCCAGACAGCACGTGGTGAATTGTACAGACAAGAGCCGCTGTGTGCATGCCTGATACTAACCCTCTGCTGGGTCACCGCATACTGCATGTATCCCGATCTCCTGCAGGTGTAGACTTTCACACCCCGTTTACATTGTATAGTGCAATGATCCGCAGAGTATCAATGCCATGTTTTAAAAAAATGCAAGTTTTCCTCTCTCGTGATGTACTGATAGTGTTCTCAAAACCAGGGCCAGGTAGCCACGGGCTTCTAAAACTTTATCTGGATGCAGCTTTTACACCTTGCCCCTCAAGTGTTTTGGAACTACAACCCCCATGATGCTCAGCCACCTATTAGGCTGGTTTGGGTTTATGGGAAATGTAGTTCTAAAACATCTGACGAGGCAGGGATGATGACCCCTGTACAGACACCTTCACTTGGCTCCTGTGTTTTCTTTCTGCCTTATAAATTCCATGTGAGTTTGTCAATCCTTAACTGGAGCATATGCAGGGCCGGATTTGCACCTCAGGAGCGTGTAGGCACAGACATGTGGAGCGTCCCTACCTCCCCCCAAAAAAAGGACACATGCCAAAATGACTATTTAAATTTTTTTTGTTTTGAGGCAAACAAAAATTACATTTTTCAAAAACGGAAAAGCAGTTTTTCTCTGCGCTCGGATCAAAAGACGAGGCAGAATCTGTTGCTTTTTAGTTGAGTTAGTTACAAGTATTTTAGAAAGCGTCAACAGATTCCTTTTAGCGCTGTACAATGGGAGAAACCGAAAAACAAATATACATACGTTACACACGCGGAACAGCAGGAGGGAGGACCCGCCTCGAGAGTTTACAATCTAGGAGGGGTGACACATTAGGTGTGTGGGAGGATGGAGCATGAAATAATCAATGGGGGGATCATGGAGTGAGCCGATAGGCTTCTCTGAAGTAATGTGTTTTCAGACTTCTTGAACTGGAGAGACAGGGACAGTCTAATGTTGCGGGGGAGGGAGTTCCATAGAAAGGGAGAAGTCCTGAAGGCGAGAGTTGGGGGTGTAGGTACGAGGAACTCCGCATCAGATCACTGGCAGAGCGAAGTGGGCGGGATGGGATGTACCTGCTAATAAGAGATGTAGGTAGCGGCGCTGTTATGGAGAGCTTTGTACGTGAGCACCAATATAATGAATTAAATTCTAAAAGGAAACAGGAAGCCAGTGTAGAGATTGACAAAGGTGTGAGAGGTGCAGGAGGTGAGGTGTATGAGGAAAAGGGGGGGGGGGTTGTGAGGGTGAAGAGTATGAGCCTGGCATAGGCGTTCATTACAGACTGCAGAGGCAGAATCTGGGACCTCTTAAGGCCAGAGAGAAGGAGGTTACAGTAGTCAAGGCGGGAGATAAGAGCTTGGATGAGCACTCTAGCAGAGTCCTGATTATGACAGGGGTGAACGCGTGCAATGTTTTTTAGGTGGAAGTAGTGAGATTTGTTTAGCGACCGAATGTGAAGAGTAAAGGATAGATTAGAGTCCAAGGTAGAAGTAATGGTAGCACCATTCACCTGAAGGGAAGTGGGTGCAGGAATGGAGGTTTTAGAGGGAGGGAAGACGAGAAGTTCAGTTTTAGAGCGGTCAAGCTTTAGGAAATGGAAAGACATCCAGTCGGAGAGAGATCTGGTAAAGAAAGGTAGATTTGGGTGTCCTCAGCATAGAGGTGATATTGGAGTCCATAGGAAGAGATGAGGTGGCCAAGATAGGTGGTATAGATCGAAGGAAGAGTAGGGGACCCAGAACAGAGCCTTGAGGTACCCCAACTGAACGAGAAACTGGTGGTGAACAGCGGTCTCAGTAGATTGTTGGGAGTGAAAGCTAGACTAATGCGGATTTAGTAGAGTTGGCAGCGAGAAAACCGGTGAGCTGGTTATAGATCAGGCGTTCTAGGATTTTGAAGGCAAAGGGGAGCAGAGAGATGAGATGGCTTCTTTTAGAATGAGGGTGATCAAAGCATGTTTGAATGCAGAGGGGAAGACTCCAGAGGAGAGGGAGAGGTTAAAAATGAGTCAATGCAGGGTCAATTGCTGGTAGGACAGACCGAATAAGGTGTGAGGGGATGGGGGGTCAAGTGGACAGGTGGTTGGGCAGGAGGACATGAGAACTGCGGAGACCTCCTCCAAGACCGGAGAAAAGGAAGACCTACAGGGTTATTCAAAGAGAATTGAAAAGTCACCGCACGTTCGGTGACTTTTCGTTCTCTTCAATTCGGTGCGATTTGGCGATCCCATTTCGGCGACCCTGCGGTGTATTCAGCAAGCACCACAGGGCCGTCATAGTGCAGGGAAAAGACGCCGCAAACCCGACGAACACTCACCGCAAAACCTGGCGAATGTACACCGAAACCCGAGCAGCCGCCGATCACAGCACAGAGCAGCCGCCGGAAAAAGCCGACACCGCAGACGAATGGAGTGAAAAAAAATTGACATAAGATCCAATGAATGGTATTAAAAAGGGCTGATACAGAAAAAAGAAAAAGATTTTTAAAAAAAGAATTTTCGCAAAAATCACGAAAAATGCCTAAAAGATCCTAAAAAAATCTATAAATATTCTGCAGTAAAAAGTCTATTGTAATGAACGGTTTTAGATATTGAATTAAAACGGGAATATTTTTTACATTGAAGCCTATGGGATTCGCCTGAATAAACCTGCCGGATGACAGGGCATTTCGGCAACTTTTCCCTGCTTTGGAGCAGGGTCTTCTCCATTGTTCTCAGGGTGTTTAGCTTGTTTTATATATTTGGCTGTTTTGTCTTACCCATTGTACAGTGCATAGGAATATGTTGGGCCTTTTTATTAAATAGTCCTCTCCTCCTGTTTCCACCTCACCCCCAACCCTTCTAGATTGTGAGTTCCCACAGGAATAGGGCTCTCATTTCCTCCTGTACTGGTTTGTCAAATTGTTGTTCATTGCATTGTAACCCTGTCTATACTGTGCCTATTGTACAGCGCTGCGGAATATGCTGGCGCTTTATAAATAAAGAATAATAATTATTGTAATCCTCCAGCCCTGAGGAGCAGGATTTAACAAGCTATACCTGATTGAATAAAGGTTCCAGAAATCATTTGGAATGAGAAACTGTGTGGTTATTCAGTAAGTACTGGCATTGCAAACCTTAAAAAAAAAAAACCCCAAAGAGTGACAGACACTGCACTGTGAAGCGCCTCCTGACGTTCTTGGGATTTTATTTTTGTGAAATGCTCTCACTGCAACACCGGCATTTACTGAATAAACCCTTGTGTGCTTATATAGGTAATGTCCAGTGTAGTAAATAGATTTAATGGTGAATTAAATATAATATTGCTAATTAAAATGATGTAGGTTCAAATCATTTAAACAGATGTCATTTATTTGCTTCCAACAGAGCAAGTAACATCTGAGTAATGGAAAATACAAACTCTGAGTCGTCTCCCAGTAACGCGAACACTGTAATAAAGGAAGAGGTACCGTAATTTTTTTTCATTTAAAATATATATATATTTATTTAGTATTTATTTTATAATTTTGAATTACTGCTGTGATCTGTGTGTTTCTTAAACCTACTACAACCACCCCAGCTCTGGCCATCCTTTCTGGGTGATGGCAGTCTCTTCTGTATATGGTAGTCAACGTAAAGGAGAATTACGAGCACAAATAACATACAACTGGGTAGTGCTGCAAGCCAGCAGACAGCCAAATAGTACAGAATATCCAGAAAAGGTTATTCATTAGCATAGACGTGCGCAGCCTATTGCATTAGGGTGTGCACCCAAAAGTTCAAACCTAATATATAAAATATATATATATATATATATATTTATTTCACGCACCCTTATGCAAACAGACACAGACACACACTCTCACGCATTCAGCCAAAATATAACATTACTCTAGGGGTCATTCACAGAGCGTTGAAGTGTCGCCAACTGTTGTTCACTGCACTTCAGGGAATCAAATTGCCCCACCCTGCGGTGAATTCACCATTCACCGCAGGGCCCCCAAAGTGCAGGGAATCAGCCACTCGCAACAGGAACCAGGACGCCGCGATCGGCCGGAGGTGACTGCGAGAGGACAGCGGGGGAACGCAGGGACAGGTATGTAACAGCCCAGGTGTGGCTCGGGGTTACTGCTTTCAGCATTGAAATTTAACCGCGAGCCACACGTGGGAAAACAGCCAGGGGGCTGAATAAATGCACCGATTTTGACATATATATAAAAATGACAAAATCGGACTGCCAGGGAGGTTAAGGTCTTGTTGCCAAGCACCAATATTTAGTCTCCTACCTGTATCTCACAATGCTTTATTCACTATTCTTTCTTTGTGCAGTGCAGGCAGAAAATATAGCAGCAATTCTAGGAGCAATACCAGCCTTTTGGATGCAGGGCAAGGGGGCAACGCCGGGCTGAGACAAGGACACGGGTGCCGAATTTTGCACACATCAGCCTGTTTAAAGACAAATACCTGCATTTACACACACACAGCCATACGTTCACATAACTATATATCCCCTACACCTTGGGGGTATGTAGCAATAAAACTCCCAGTAGTGTGTGGTATGTGTGTGAGCGTAGCCGATAATCCACAGCAATAAAAAACGCACAGTAGTGTGCGGTATGTATGAGCGTGTCACAGAGCTCCACAACAAAACTCACAGTAATGTTTGCTGTGTATGGGCGTATCAGAATCCACAGCAATAAAACTCAGTAATGTGCAACGTGTATGAGCATATCATAGAATCCACAGAAATTAAAATCAGCAATGTGCAGTGTGTATGAGCGTATCATACATTCCACAGCAATAAAACCCCCAGCAATGTGCTGTGTGTATAATATATAAAAGTTGCCCCCTCTCCTGCTTACCTTTTTTTTTTTTTTTTCATTGCAGGGAGGGGGTTGAATTTTGGTCCGGGAGGGGTCAAGGAAGGGGAACCCGGCTCCAATGGATAGCCGCCGGGACCTCTCACCCCCGCAGGCCTGGAGGCAGCCTCTGCTTCCCTGGTGGTCCGGTGGCTGTGGGGTGCTGCACCACGATCTGTGCTCACAGACCGCAGAGCACTTCCTACAGCAAGTGACTGGACTCGAGCGGAGCGCCCGATCGCAGGTGACCGGTCACCTGACCGCCGGCACTCTGACACAGTAAGTGCCGGCGGTCAGATGACAGGTCATCAGAAATCGCCGGCGCTCAGCTCGTGGCCAGTCACTCGCTGTGGGACGTGCACTGCGTTCTGTAAGCACAGATCGCGGTGCAGCACCCACATCCACCAGGGAAGCGGAGGCTGCCGCCAGGCCTGCGGAAGTGAAGGGTCCCGGCGGCTATCCGTTGGAAGCAGCCAGCCGGGACCCAGAATGTTCTGCGGGGTGTGCCAGAGGCCGGCATTAGGGTGTGCCCAGGCACACCCCGTGCTCACACCTATGTTCATTAGACTTTAATCCCTAATCATTCTACAAAAAAAGACTTTTGGTCTACTTTTAGGGCTGTCAAACTCTGCCACCTCCCCTGATGTTTCTGAACTACAACTCCCACGAATCTCTGGCCATCTATTACATTCAAAGAATTCTGGGAATTGCGGGCATCAACAACATCCGGAGGGCCGTGCGTTTGACAGCGCTGGTCTACTTAACCTCTTCTTGCCGCGGGGTGTACTACCTCGTCCCTATGGCAGGTGGGCCTTGAAGCTGTGGGTTGGTATAGCACACCTCTTTAGCTTCAATGGGCCTCTGTGCTCCCGACCACCAGTTGGCACGCGGCACCTGCCATTGCCCCTGCAGCCAATGACGCGCGTCAGTAAGCCCCACTAGCGTCAACGCCCCTAAGAGCCTCAAATCCCTTATTTATTTTACGGTAACCACATGATCTTTCTGAAATGTTATATGCGGAATAATTATGGTAAAACAAATGTAAATGGAATAATGACTTTTGCCGCTTTTTATTTAAAATGAAGACATTGGAGAAAGTCTAATGAAGGGTGGGTGTCATCAGAGGACTATAGTCTCTCTCTTAATAACCAAAATCGGTTTTAACCCATCATAGTGAGAGCTGGTGATGTTGGAAGGAAACATTATTCTTTACAATTCACACCTATTTTGCATAAAGTGACGTTTTTAATTTGTTCACCCTTTTTTCTTTTTGTATAGACACTGGTGAAAGGCAAGTGGGTGCAGCTCCAGGAGACAACCTATGTGGACCACTATGGGCAAACCAGGTTTTGTAGTCATCTTGATGCTGTAACCCTTGACCTTGATATGCTTAAACTCTCATGTCTCTAAGTTATCTGGTTATTATATTTCTTCTTGTTTTTGCAGCTGATTTAAAATAGATTTTTTTTTGTTGTTTTCTCAGTCCTCCTTTCAACAGTTCTAATCCATGCTTAATTTCCTAATTTGTATGAATGGGAACTATGCATTGGTGTCATGTGCTTTCTGGGGGCCACAAATTCAGCAACACAGATCTAAAGGGCTCTGAATTACATATCCTGCTCATTTTAATGATCGAGGCAGTAGTGCGCTTCATTTTTAACGTTTGGATTGTTTGTGTGTAATATACAGAGTTTTTTTTAGAAAGTATTTTACCAGGAAGGATACGGAGTTGCAGAGTTTGTAACGCAAACGTTCATTTTCCTTTCTCTTAGAACCTGGGAAACAATAAAACGTACAACTCGAGTAAAGGGTAATGCAGTAGACGGTAAGTATTTACAAATGTTGGTGCCACCTTTCTTATCTGGTGACCAGAGGGGGCAAGTGATCTTTTAGAATGCTGCAGATGCCACATCTTAAATGGTTTCAATACCTATCCTTCTTTTACCCCCACCTCTGCAACAGATAATCCCTGCTCGTGTAGGCTAGTATCAGACGATCGTCTTTGGAGAGCAGAAGGAACGTCCGTGAGAGTGGACGTTCCTTCCACTTGATGCCCGTTTGGCCACCTTGCTGAGCGTACTCTGCACTCAGCGCTGCAAAGCACGATCCTCCTATGTACAAGCGTGTGACTGGCCCCGTTGCAGCGTCACAACGCTGCGACAGACACCGTCTGTCGGGCGCACATAGTGCGCTCGTCTGACCCCAGCCTTAATTGTAAATACTCTAAAATTTGGCGAGGGGAGTGAGATGAGTCTAAAAATAATTATGTCTGTATGGCAGTCCATGTGATATCTGGATTATCTTTGCATATGATGCAGTGCAGGTTATTTACACAGTGTGATATCTGGATTATCTGTAGCTACAATGCAGAGGCTAAATTTTGGAATCGGTCACGATCTATCCCATGTCACTACATTACAGCCGCTTCACAAAGATATCACACTGGATGTAACTCTGGCAATGCCTTCAGTGCACCGAAATGTAAATAGAATATAAATCTCTTACTGTAGAAATCACACTGCATAGAAGTAAAGACATGGCATCATAGTCACAAAATTCAGCTGCTACAATGTGTACGAGTCAATCATAGAGAATTCAGATATAACACTGTTTATAAATAATCAGCAATGCATGCTGTTCATGAATAATAGAGATGTTACACAATATATAGCTCAATTATTATTTCCTATAGTACCTTGTCGGATCTGATTGTCATACATTGGTCTCGTCAGCCACCAGAAATCCTGTAGCAGACATGCACAGCCTGGGTTCCTAAATCTTCGTTTGCAATGTCAAGCCAGAGAGTAATATCATACAGTATTTGAATCCCTGGCTGTTTTGTGTTTTACTATTTTCCAAAATTCCAGGTGAGGTGAGAGTGCAAGTTCCCGTTAAAGGTCTACGAAGGATGAGCGAATTATAAATGTCAAATTAAACAAGCTAGAGGACCTCCGTTGGCATTCTTGTATTTAATGTTGGTATGAAGGATATGTTTATTTTTTTTTTTATCTGAATTGTTTTTTTTTTCTCTTAGGTGTGTCAATAATACCAGTTCTACAGAGAACACTTCATTACGAATGTGTGGTTCTTATCAAGCAATTCCGTCCTCCTTTGGGCTGTTACTGCTTGGAGTTTCCAGCAGGTTATTACTGTTTGTATATTTCTCTGAGCAACAAGAACAAAACAGATTACTAAAGCAGACTGCCAGGGAGATTTACAGCTTTATGTGCTTTCTAGTAACAAATGCGTAGCTAAGCTTTACATTCTAAACCAAACCTAAAGACTAGGCCAGGGCTGTCAAACTTCACCTCCCTGAATGTTTCTGAACTATCAACATCTGGGGGGCCATGGGTTTGACAGCCCTGGACCAGGCTATACCTTTCCCAAAAAGTACTTAAAGCCCATTTTACACAAATTTGAGAGGTGCGTTTTTTTTAGTATATAATCTTCCAATGATACATCCTGCCTCCTCAAATATAATTGGAATTGCCATCCAATATTTTTTTTCCCTCAATTTATGGTAGGTCTCACAATACAATACCTTTTTATGGTCGGATCTGCTTGTCACATATTGGTCTTGTCAGCCATCAGCAATCCAATGATTGATTGATATATATATATATATCAATGTGTCATCGCAGATGTTGCATGATGCTGAATGTAGATATACTGTATATTATGATAAACTTCTCAATGTATACATAATTCTTAACCTATTGTATATTAGGACTTATTGATGAGAATGAAACTCCAGAACAAGCAGCCTTGCGGGAGCTGGAAGAAGAAACGGGCTATAAAGGAGAAGTCATGGAGTGTTCCCCAGGTATTCAGTGATTTCATTCTAGTTGATAGTCTAGTACAGGGGTCAGCAACTTTGACCCTCCCAGATGTTTCAGAAATCTCACGTGATGCTCAACCACTTATAGTTCAAAAACATCTAGAGGGCCAAGGCTGCCAATATTTATTATAGTGTTAAGATACAAATTTACTCATACCGTCTAATCCAGGGGTCATCAAACTTGGCCCACCAGATGTTTTGGAACGAGATCTCCCATGATGCTCAGACCCTTATCAGGTTAACCTTCAGCGCTCAAGACCTGGCAGACTACTTCCTCAGTAAAACTCTATCAGAAGCAACATCCCAACACAAGATAGTTATCTGCCACCTCCACTCCCACAGGTCCCCTCTGCCACCCTCTGCCGCTTCCTCCCAACCACTGAGGAGGAAGTCAATTCCTTATTGTCCTCCTCACATCTCACCACGTGCCCGCTCGACCCCATTCCCTCACATATAATTCCTCCCCTCTCCTCCTCCCTCACCCCTGCTCTCACACACATCTTCAACCTATCTCTCTCCACTGGCTCCTTTCCATCCGCCTTCAAACACGCGCTAGTTACCCCTTTACTAAAGAAACCATCCCTAGACACCAACTCTCCATCCAACTACCGCCCTGTATCCCTGCTTCCCTTCACATCAAAGCTCTTAGAAAAACTAGTCTTCAACCGCCTCTCCCTCTTCCTGTCCTCCAATTCCCTACTTGACCCCCTGCAATCTGGCTTCCGTCCGCTACACTCAACTGAAACTGCCCTCACCAAAGTCACCAACGACCTCCTAACTGCTAAAAAACACGGCCACTATTCTATTCTCATCCTGCTTGACCTCTCGGCTGCTTTTGACACTGTTGACCACCCCCTCCTTCTACAGACCCTCAACTCTCTGGGTCTCGGTGACACTGCACTTGCTTGGGTTGACTCCTATTTATCCAACAGGTCCTTCTGTGTGTCCTTTGCTGGTAACTCCTCCTCTTCATTGCCTCTATCTGTTGGTGTACCTCAAGGCTCTGTCCTTGGTCCTCTGCTCTTTTCCATCTACACCTCCTCCCTGGGCAAAATCATCAACAGCTTTGGCTTTAATTACCACCTCTACGCTGATGACACTCAGATCTACCTCTCTACCCCTGATCTCTCTCCCCCTGTCCTTTCAAAAGTCAGTGACTGTTTATCTGGCATCTCCTCCTGGATGGCCTCCCACCACCTAAAGATCAACATGTCAAAGACTGAGCTCCTACTTATTCCTCCCTCTAATGCCTCCCCACCTCCTGACTTCTCTATCACGGTGGAGGGTATCACCATCTCCCCATCAAACCAAGTTCGCTGTCTTGGAGTTACACTGGACTCTGCTCTTTCCTTCATCCCCCACATCAAGTCTCTTTCCTCCTCCTGCCGATACCAACTGCGTAATATTTCCAGAATTCGGCCATTTCTTACCGCTGTCACCACAAAACAACTCATACACGCCCTGGTAATCTCCCGACTCGACTATTGCAATAATCTCTTATCTGGCCTCCCTCTGTCCCGCCTCTCCCCCCTACAATCCATCCTGAACGCCTCCGCCAGGCTAATTCACCTCACCCGCCGCTCTGTCTCTGCCGCTCCCCTCTGCGAGTCCCTTCACTGGCTCCCCATCCACTGCAGAATTAAGTTCAAAATCCTTACCTACAAAACCCTCACTAACTCAGCGCCCCACTACCTGTCCTCACTAATCACCAAATACACCCCAGCCCGCTCCCTAAGGTCAAACAGTGACCTGCGCCTAGCTTCTCCCCGCATCACCTCTTCCCATGATAGACTGCAGGATTTCTCACGCGCAGCCCCCACTCTCTGGAACGCTCTCCCTCGTGCTGTCAGACTTTCCCCTAACTCCTCTTCCTTCAAACGCTCCCTGAAAACATTCCTATTTAGGGAAGCCTACCACCCAACTCACTGACGCAACCATCAATCACTCTCACCTTACAGTCCTCTCCTCCTGTTTCCAACCCCAACCCTCCTATATTGTGAGTTCCTACGGGAATAGGGCCCTCATCTCCTCCTGTACTGTTTGTCAAATGTTGTTCAATGTATTGTAACCCTGTCTGTACTGTGATTATTGTACAGCGCTGCGGAATATGCTGGCGCTTTATAAATAAATAATAATAAAAAAAACGATCCTAAGGGAGATCTAGTTCCAAAACATCTGGTGGGCCAAGTTTGATAACCCCTGCTCTAATGTATCAAATATATACAAGTCGAAAATCTCTAATCTGGAATGCTTTGGACCCAGTTCATTCTGGATTTCAGAATCCGGGAGAATCAGATGTTATGGGGAGGAGATGGTGGCAGTAGAGCACTCTGCATTGTTTCTTTGAATCTGCTGCCTGCAGTTGGCAAGACTCAGGACAGCATGTCACATGCTGGAGCTACCCAGAGGCTCCAAGCATGTGCTGTGGTTTGCTGCAGCACTCGAGCCTTGTTCCTGAGCGCCAGCAGTGATACAGAGAGCCCCTCCCCAGCATTAGTAAAATCCTGAAATCTGGTCATTGTGTAGTGATTTGATGAAGAATTGCAAACTTTAAGTAGTGACATTTTTAACCTTGCGTTTTGCTGTTGTTCACCCATTAATCACAAAATTTTCCTATTCCATAACGGAAAGTTTAGATTTTAATAAGGACACAGAGGCGAGTATTTGCTGTTCTCTCTTAACTGCCCCAACAGCAGCGAAGAAACTTTTATTGAAAATATAACAGAAAACAAACGGTCCTCCCCTCCCCAACGTGGGGAGGGGAACCTAGCTCCCCAGATCCTCCCCTTCCAGTCCATAAACCACTCCCCTGGAAGCAGCCCCTCCTCTTTCGAAGCTGCGACATGACAACGGTGGGAGCCTCAGAAGCGAAACTGGAGTAGGAGATCAGGAGCCAAAACATCGAGGAACCATATCAGGAACTCAGAAGGCTGAAATAGACAAAGCACATGAAAGAACAGTGAGACACTGTAATCTGGTTAAACAAAGGGAGCCCTGGCAGCCGCCAAAACAGTCCATCCCAATCCAGGAGAGATGCGGAATCCAATCAAACCGGGTGGGGTAGGGCGGGAAATACTCGCCTCCGTGTCCTTATTAAAATCTAAACTTTCCGTTATGGAATAGGAAAATTTTGTGATTTTTTTTAAGGCAGGACACGGAGGCTTCGTATTTGCTAGTTCAAAGCGGAACAGAAGCCGCATCCGACCAATGGACAATGGGCTTGAAGTAGAAGGTACGAAACGTGGATTTGCTAGACCAGTCAGCCGCATGTAAGATGTCCTCCAGACGACAGCCCATCGAAGCCGCCTTTGAGGCGGAAGCACTGCGGACAGAATGGGCTCCGAAAGCCAACACATCCACCCCGGCCTGTGCCATAAGCCATCGCATCCAACGAGCCAAAGTGGGAGAGGAGACCGGTTTATGAGGAGATCGAAAAGAGACAAAGAGAGGTGAAACCGGGAGAACCCTGAAGGAGTGAGTACGAGACTCGTACTCCCGGAGACACGAAACCGGGCAGAGACGGGGAGAAACCCGAAAAGACGGGAAGAGTACCGAAGTCAGGGACGTCTTGGTACGACGTGAAATATCGAAGCGTACACCTTCAGGAACATAAGAACGGGCGCCGAAATCCAGCGCCCTAACATCTCCGACACGTTTACAGGCCACTAGACAGAAAAGCATAAGGAGTTTAGCCGAAAGGGCCTGCAGTGAGAGAGCTGCATTCTCAGGCCAGCGATCCAGGAAGGAGAGTACTCTGGACACGTCCCAAGTACAGGAGTATTTGGGTGCCGGAGGACGGGAGAAGCGCATGCCTCGTAGCAGGCGACAAACCAAAGGATGGGATCCCGCGGCGACTCCCGAAAATCCAGAATGGCCAGCCGAGATAGCCGAACGAAGGACATTCACGGTGCGATAAGCCTTACCAGAGTCGAAGGCGTGGGTGAGGAAATCCAGGAGAGCTGTCACAGGGGCCGAAAAGGGATCTCTATCCCGTTCCAGACACCAGCCAGCCCACCCATCCCATGCGGACTTGTAGGCGAGTCGGGTACCCGGAGCCCAGGATTGGAGCAAGAGGTCTGTAGTGCGTTCCGAAAGGCGTGAGCCTGTAGGGGGGTGCCAGAGAGCCACCACGCCAGGAGTTGAAGACGGTGGGAGGTCATCAGTGGATGGGGTTGCCCCTCGTGGTCCAGCAGAAGGTCCGGGGAGGGAGGCAGGAGCCTCGGGACGTCTATCGCCATGCTCAGGAGCGTTGGGAACCACGGTTGGAACTTCCAAAATGGAGTTATCAGGACCACAGATGCCTCCTGAGCTCGGATCTGTGACAGAGTGCGAGCAATGAGGACGAACGGTGGGAAGGCGTAGAGGGGGCCCTTGGACCAATCCTGGAGGAACGCATCCGTGGCCATGGCGTCCGGATCCGGTCTCCAGCTGAAGAAGTCGGGCAGCTGTGTATTGAGCCTGGAGGCGAACAAGTCTATCCGGAAAGGACCCCAGAGTGCGGATAGTGAAGAGAAACTGTGCCGTGACAGTCGCCAGTCTCCCGAGTCCGCAAAGTGCCTGGAGTTCCAATCGGCCACTTCGTTCGTCAGACCGGGAATGAACTGGGCGTGGACCGAGATCCCGAGGGGAAGGCAGAATTCCCAGAGTCGTAGAGCCATGGCTGATAGGTCTGCCGAGCGAGGGCCTCCCATGCCGTTGATGTAGCGGACCGCAGGTATGTTGTCCATCCGAAGTACGACCGAGTCCGGGGGAGATCGCCGTGTAAAGCAACGGAGTGCGAATAATCCCGCCAGGAGTTCCAGGCAATTGATGTGCCACAACTGTTCCAGTGGGGACCAGCGACCGCCTGTCTCCTGGGACCCACATCTCGCGCCCCAGCCCAGTCTGCTGGCGTCCGAATCGATGGTCATCGTGGGAGGAGGAGGTACCAGGGAACGACCGTTCCATGTGACTATGTTGTCTATCCACCATAGTAGATCCGATCTGGCGTCCTCTGTCAGCATCACGTGATCCGTATATTCGAGGCCCGCCCGGAGTGAACGGGCCTTCAATCGTTGGAGGGCCCTGTAGTGTAGTGGGCCCGGATGAACCGCCATGCGGGCCGCCGCTAGGAGACCTACCGTACGGGCCAAGGAGCGGAGGGGGAAGGTCTTCTTCCTGAGTAGTATCCTCGCTTCTTTCCTGATCGAGGAGATCTTTGACAGTGGAAGGCTGAGGTTCATGAGGTCGGAATCCACCACGAAGCCCAGGAATTCTATAGAGCGAGTGGGCGTGAGAATAGATTTCTCTGGATTGAGAAGGAACCCTAGTTCCTGGAATAGGGAAATAGTGTCGTGTAGATGGGCCCGAAGGGTGTGAGGTGACTGGGACATGAGAAGAACATTGTCCAGGTAGATCACCAATCGGACTCCCCGAGCGCGGAGGGAAGAGACCACGGGTCTGAGTAGCTTGGTGAAGCACCGCGGGGCGGACGACAGTCCGAAGGGGAGGCAGGTGAATCTCCATAATTTGCCGTTCCAACGGAATTGTAGGAGGTCCCGTTGGGATTCCGTTATGGGTACTGTGAGGTAGGCATCTTTGAGGTCGAGTTTGACCATCCAATCTCCCAGAAGGAGCATGTCCTTTAACGTGGGGATGCCCTCCATTTTGAAATGGTGGTAAATGACCCAATCGTTGAGGGAGCGGAGGTTGATGACCGGACGGAACCCCCCGCCTTTCTTTGACACCAGAAAGAGGGAGCTGACGAAGCCCCTTGGATGGGGTAAAGCGGGTTCTATGGCCTTTTTGCGGCTGA
The DNA here is from genome assembly GCA_009667805.1 of Leptobrachium leishanense. Classification (NCBI taxonomy): domain Eukaryota; kingdom Metazoa; phylum Chordata; class Amphibia; order Anura; family Megophryidae; genus Leptobrachium; species Leptobrachium leishanense. Next base: position 183,396,599 of record CM019065.1, on the reverse strand, counting down.
GGTCTGTTACCTCGGAATGAATGAGTGTCCGAAGGGCATCTGCGAACCGAGGAGGGTGGGGGAGATGGGTCTGAGTGGGAAAACCGCAGAGTTCTATCTGGTAACCCATCACGGTGGAGAGGACCCACGGGTCCGATGTGAGTGAAGCCCACCTTGGGAGGAATAGAGTGAGGCGGCCGCCCACGGCAACTAGGGACGAAGGGATAATATAAATTGGTCTTACCTTGTCCTTGTGGAACGGGAGGACCACCTCTGCCACCTCTGTATCCGCGGGCTCGCCAAGCTCGTGACCTCGATGGGTAGAAAGAGCTGGAACCACGGAAGCCACTGGAACCAACGGTGGGCTGAGTGTTGGAAGCGGAGCCTCTAGCGATGCGGGAATTATTAGCGCCCGCTCGGCCGACAGGTCGACCCCTGAACCTGCCGGCCCTGCCAAAAACGCGGTTAGGTGAGAAAATGCGTTTAAGGGATGCCTCCGACTTGTCAATTGAGTTGAATGCCTGAGTGTATTCCCCCATGTCTTTAAGAAAGGGTTTCCCGAAGAGGAAGCCCTGTGCGGAGGCACCTAGGTCATTGGTGGCCAGGTGCAGCATCTCTGTGTCAATTTTGAGCAGTATGCTCTTGCGTCTCTCGGTTGAGAGAGCTGCATTGGCGTTGCCAAGCAGGCATAGGGACCGTTGGACCCATTCTGTGACCTCGTAAGGGTCCATCAGTGATGCATTGGTTTTGGCCTCCTCTGCCAGTTGGAAGAGCTTAATCAGGGGGCCGGCTGTGTCCAGGAGACGGTCCTGGCAGCCTTTAATGGCAAATTCAATGCCTCTTTTGGGGTTCCAGCCACGCTTGGATACGATTTTTTGGAAGCTGACATCCACGTTGGGAGTCAGGCATGATTTACCGGCAGTAACCGGGCGAGGACACTCCAATTTCATTTTGGCCCTGTCCTCTTTGGTCATAGGGCGCCTGATGTGCGAGTCGACCCATTGCTCCACGTGTGGAGACGCGTACCAGATCGTGGAATTAGGACGAGCAATATCCTCAGGCTCGAAGAGGGGATTGCCCTGCGGATCGTACACCACCGTACCCCGAGATCGGGGCTGGCAAGTGGGTGCGTCCGCGTCTAGCAAATCTAAGTCCTCCGGAGCGTGGAGTTCGAGGACTTCTCCTTCAGCCATCCCTGGATCTGCTTCGTCCTGATCTGAATCTGAATAATCAGTGAGGGTGACTATGGGTTTTGCACGGCAGACTTTTTTGGTCTTTTTAGCCCGAGCCCCTTGGGGTAGGGTGCGCTTTTTTGGCACAAGTGCCGTGGTGGCTGGATTAGGCAGTGATCTGGGGGTGCCGGCCCCTCTGCTGCTGGTGCTTGCAGCTGGACTACCGGTGGGAAGTCCGATCTCAGGTGCACAGAGTGCGGGGTCGAAGCCCATATTAAGGTCCTCTGTAGGGACATCAGGGATCTCTGGAGCCGGATCAACATGAATGGGGGGAAGGGTGGAGGAGATGGCCTCCGTAAGGGATTTGTGCCATGACTCAGAGAGGGAAGAGACTGCTGCAGCCACTGCCTGTGAGACGGATGTCTGCAGGGAAGCCTCCATGCGGGCAAATCTGGACTCTGTAGAAAGTCTTTTGGATTTTTTATGTTTCCTGCGGGCATATTGCTCCGGGGAGAGGGAGCTCCGATCAGATCCGGGGTCTGAGGCTGGTAAGTCCTTCGAGGAGGGAGCATCAGCTTGGCCAGGCTTAGAAGTAGACATGGTTTGGGGTAAATCGATCGATCTGCAGAGCTGAGCTGAGCGGTGAAAGCGTGCGTGTGCTGCGTGAAAGGGGAACTCCAAGATGGCGGCCGCTACCTCCCGCGATACTGCGGAGTTTGAGGGGCGTGGTTAAAACCGCGTGTGGAGCTTGTGCGCGCAATGCAGGGAGACAGCGCGAGAAAATAAAGCTGTGCAGAGACAGGGAGATGCCCGAACCCGGCGCCGGCTAACACTGCCGACGCCAGGAACGGACGAGTGAGCGAACCGCCGCGGTTTTGGACCGGGTCGGGAAGCTCTGAGAGTAAAAGGAGATAGAAGTAGATAAATACAGGAGAGCTAATACTTATCTGACTGCTACCGCCGGGAGCAGCGAAGAAAAGAGGAGGGGCTGCTTCCGGGGAGTGGTTTATGGACTGGAAGGGGAGGATCTGGGGAGCTAGGTTCCCCTCCCCACGTTGGAGAGGGGAGGACCGTTTGTTTTCTGTTATATTTTCAATAAAAGTTTCTTCGCTGCTGTTGGGGCAGTTAAGAGAGAACAGCAAATAAGAAGCCTCCGTGTCCTGCCTTAAAATCGCTTTTGATACTATATTGTATGTACTTGACAGTTCTACAAAATCTTTTAAAATTGGAAAACCATGCTTGCATGGTCACACACTAAAATATATGGTTGAATAGCATACATTTAAGGCATCCATGGTGCTGGCAGATAGACAGTCTGCCCCTGTGCAGAAGTGTATTGGAATGTAAATTTAAAGGCCAAGACTTGTTTGTTTGTTTGTTTTTTCTCTTGGCGTTTTCAGTGGAATGTTTATTTCATTATTCTCCTAAAGGTTTATTTTACTTTGTTTCTAATTCAGTCCCTCCTTTTCAAAATTAAAGGATTGGCTGCATAAAAAGGTACTTTTTCTTTTTTTCAGTTTTATGTTTGGATCCTGGATTGTCAGATTGCACAATGCATATGATTACGGCACACATTAATGGAGATCAGGCTGTAAACAACAAACCCAAACCGAAACATGGTAAGAACAAAAAAAAACTAGGAATGTCTTAGTAAAATTGGCAGATTATAACATTTTGTGTGGCCTATACTATTCTGCATGTGTATACACCTTTCTAAAATGTAATAAAAAAATAAAAAAAATTAAATCAAGTGAGGTGAGGGAAACCCTTCTTGTGAATCAGATCAGCCCGATAGTATTAATGTTGGTAGAAAACCCTACCAGGCACATGATTTTAGATGGTCTGAAAACCTAGATATTTTTGCTTTTCCTTGTCATTATTTTGACAAAACATGTGGTTTAGTTGTCAACGTTCCGTTAAAGGGATACTCTAGGCACCATGACCACCTAAGTATACCCTTTTCCTCCGCTGTCCCCTCCACTCAGCTGATCGGCTGAAACAGCTGAGAGACGCGGAGGACTTTACTCCGCCCTCCCAGCTGTCAGTCAGCAGAGCGGGATTTGTATTTCCCACTTCTGCCGAGTAGGAAACGTCATCACGCTTTCAGCACGATGACGTCTCCAACTCGCCGCAGTAGCTGGCGGCAGCGGCTGAGATTAGTGTTGCGCGCATCCTCTTGCGTTTAACACTTAGGCTGGGGTCAGACCAGCGCACTTTTAACGTGCGTTCTGGCGCACATAATTACGGCCGCACTAGCAGCAGATGACGGGCAATGACGGCCAATATACGATGTACGGCCGCACAAAAGTCCGGCCGTACAACGCAAGTGAAATTTGAACGCATTTTTCTGAGAACGCTGAACCGCTAGTACTGAGTGTGCAGCTGCGGCATAGCGGCGTGTGTGCGTGATTAGGAGATGTCAGACGCTGCTAATGTCCAGCCAACATAACGTCCAGACGCAAAAAGAGTTTTATTGACGATCCGTACAAAATCACGCCCGAAAATGCATGTCGTCTGTTTTTGCGCATTCCGTGAAAAAATACGTCAATGCGTTCGGACGCACTTTTTCACGTTCGCGGGGAAAAATGCTTTTGTCTGACCCTAGCCTAATCAAAGAAGATGGATCCGGGAGGAAGCCTGCTGATTGGCTGGTTTACGTGAGAGGCGTGCATGCACGCTTCTCACGTAAACCATTAGCCAAGTTGAACATTGACCAGGACGGGAGCGGAAGAGGGAGGTGAGTATAAAAAAAAAAATCCGTTGGAAAAAAAAGTGGTTTTTAGGGTAAGTATTACATTAAAAAAAAAATACTGAACTAGGTAGGGCAATAGGTATAATATAATTTAAAAAGGGGGGGGGGGTATTTTTAGCCTAGAGTGTTCCTTTAACTAATGCTTGTGAATAGACATAGGATCAATTACTGAATGCTAATGAATAATGTATCGTTATGGGCTATAACATTGAATTCTTTTTCTCTCCTTTTCCTCTCCTCTCTAAAGCTGACGGAGGTATGTTGTTTTTTTACTTTTGCTATCATTTTACTTCATTAATCTGAAACAATCCCCACATCTAACTTCCGTTCATCATCTTCTGTATTTAGAATTTACAGAGTGCATTGTGCTTCCCAAGAACGACTTGCGCAAACGTATTGCTGGTAGGTACACTCTACAAATTATGCTCCAATGCATAAGGGGACTTTAGACATGAAAAGGATTGAATTGCAGTTGTGAGGACTTGGAAGAGAAAGAAGTTGGAACAAATTTTGAGGTGGGGAGAATCGCCAGCATCTGTAGAATCTTTTAAAATTTTGTGTTTTCCGTTTACAGAATTGGTTGCAAAGGAGAAGCTTGTGGTGGATGCCAGAGTTTATTCCTATGCCCTAGCATTGGAGCATGCTGTTGCCAAACCATATGAAATTCCAATATTGAAGTACTAATACAGAAGCATTGGGTAAAGCCAGTATCCATTCCTGGTACAGAGCCGTCATGAGCGGAGCAGCTTTAAAGCTGATAGGCCAGTCGTGGTTTATAGAACTTGCTAAAAGCAGTCCAATCTTTTGAGGATAATGTATGTTCTTGTACAGTCGTTTTCTTAATTCTTTTTATACACCTGCAATCGCAACATTAGCTGAATTTAATCCGTAGTAAAGTAATCTAAAAATGAATAAATCTGTCACTTTCTTTAATGAAAACTATTGTTCTGTATCAAAGATGGATCTTCAGCACAGGGAGAACCATATGCTAGTTCTCAGTGGAATTTATAGGCAATGGCTTTTCTGTTGACCAAGAATAATTACCATTGCATTTGATTTCATGAGCCAGGTAGAGGCCACCCGCTGTATTGTTGTAAAGCCGATGAAACTTCAAGTTTGGCATCTGGGGTTAACACTATTAGGGTTATTCAAAGAGATCCGAATTGTGGCCGAAAGGTAACCGAACAGTGAAATTCAGCGTACGGTTACCTTTCCTGGCCATTCGGCTATTCAGAGAGCAGGCAGTTTGTCAAATGTTGGCGAATTGCCTGCACATATGGTGCCTGTTCGAGGGCAGTGAAATCCCCATAGAGAAGCAATGCTTTGCCTACTCAGAGAACAAAAACCAGCAGTGAAAAGTTGCAGAAATGCCCTGTTCGGTGGTTTTATTCGGCAGGTTTATTCAGGAGAATCCCATAGGCTTCAATGTTAAAAATATTCATGTTTTTAATTCAAGATCTAATAAACCGTTTAGACTTTTTGCTGCAGAATAAAATCTTTAATTTATTTTTAGGATCATTTAGGCATTTTTCGTGAATTTTTATGCGAAAACATTTTTGCCTTTTTTTTTATTATTCATTGGATCTTGTATGTAAATTTCAGACATTTTCGTTCAGTAGTTTCTTTGCAAACAGCATTTCACTTTTCAAGCATTCAAGCGTGCTGGTTTTTTTTTTCTCTTCCACTCCATTCGTCTGCGGTGTCAGGTTTTTCCGGCTGCTGCTCTGGTTTCTCCACCGTGTTCGGTGGGGTTAATCCAGATGTTTTTGCGGGTTTCAGTGAGCGGTCGCCAGGTTTTGAGGTCAGTTTGCGGCAGCTTTTCCCTGCACGACACCGCAGGGTCACCGAAATAGGATCGCCAAAACGCACCAAATTGAAGTGAACGAAAAGTCACCGAACATGCAGTGACTTGATTCTTTGAATAACCTCTTTTTTTAAAGCTTCTGCTCCTTTTTTATATGGAAGCATAAAAGTAGAATGTTGCCTCAAATGAATCAAGCTACTTTTTAACCCTAAATTAACACCACCATCAACGCAACCCCCCCCCCCCCTTAAAAATACTACAAGCTGAAATTTGTAATGTGGAACCTTTTCAGGGGGCTAGGGTTAGTTTACCGCTGTAGATACTGCTAGATTTGTGACAAATTTACCATAAAATTGGAGAGGTTGCATGTAAAAAAATAAACTTGCCTTGCTCTGGATCCCAAGTCTCCCAGAAGTTCTGGTAGTCTCGCTGAAGTGAATGCGGGCTCCCTGTTTGCAAACACTTCAGGAACCCCTGGATTCAGGAGAGGTCAGATCCATCACGGCCAGCAGGCACACTTGGTTTAAGCCAATCATTCGCATCCATCGGCCATCTAATTACTAGTAAAGAAGACGGGTGGCTTGATGCTTAGTAACAACTGCAATTATTCTGGAGCAGAACACCCTGGCCTGAGGGGGAGCCTGACTGTGTTAAGAGAACATGGAAGGATTTTTGGTTACCGGTACAGTAAAATCTTGCTCCCGGTGTTATATTCGAGTGTTGAATATTCTCATTTCCATAATAAGTCTCTACGTCATGTTATACTTCGGGTCGTGCTATATGCTTATCTACAGTAATTATTTGGCCTGAGTAAAATATCTTACGGTCATGGCAGACAATTTGTAAACTAACCCTAGCTGTCTCCCTCCCCTCCCCTTGAATTTTGTTTTAACTTATACATGGAAATTGTATACCGGTTACCACTCTGGTCAAATGTGACAATCTGCCAAAGCACAAAGCTCCTGTGAAAACAGATTTTCGGGGGGGGGGGGGGTGTGTTGTAGTAACTGAACCAGTTTACTCACTGGAAACAACAAAACCTTTTGGATTAATTTTCAGCCTAGATTCCAAAGATAGAGTGAACCCTCATGTTTTAGGCCAACAAGGACACATTTTGAAACATTGATTTATTACAGCTAGGCCATTAAACTCCTTGGTACTTACACAGTGCAGTCCTGTTTAAGTTGCAAGCCTTTTGAAAGTGTGGGATGGATTCTAAATATCCGAATAGGAATTCACATGCAACAATATTGTCAAAAAAAAAGGAAATGCAAGGATAGCAGAATATTTTACCATTTTTCTTTTGAAAAGAGCAGCACAGTACTTTAAGAATTTGGGATGGATAGAACACAGATTAGTAAAATGTAAATTAAAGCGTGTGTATTAAATCAGTGATCTACAGTTTTACACGACTTGTTGATCTAAATATTGCTTATGGTTTTTTTGTGTCTGCCCTTTTCATTTGTACAAAATCTCTTGTTGGCTCATTCGGATGTCAAAAGTAAAAGGCAGTAAGCATTGTTTTCCTAGTACTCAATCCCTTTCACAAGAAGCTTGAAGTTAACTTTTCAAGAAGTTCCATCTTCATCCACCACGTCCTGGCAATTACTGGAAAAAGTACAAAACTGGAAAAATAGAGCCTTGACATACATGTGGCCCAGTCTAGCTACGCAAATGTCTTTGTAATTATATCTTCTTGTTGTTGCTGATGGAGGGTCCCGATCCCAACTGCGGGTGCCGGAAGAGCAGGTCTACTTACAAGACTCAGCTGTGAAGAGAGACCATACAAAAATCACACAATATCCATAGTATGACTGACAGTCCAAAAATTAAAATCTGCAGCAGTTTGAAATAAGAGCATAACGATGTCACCAATGGATCCTGAATCTTCATTTCAGAGACATCAGTCCTTGGTAAAGGTTTTAGAGTTAGACTAAGGTTTACAACACGTGTCCTTATTCTGTTAAACATTCACAATGTGAGTGGAGTCCTGAGAACCTGTTGTCAGTGGCGTAGCGTGGGGGGGGGGGCGGTGGCCCCGGGCAGTTTTTTGGGGGTGCCATAGTAGGCCCCCGCCGCCGGTTTCCCTGCCCTGTGACGGTCAGTGCTACTGGGGGCAAATATATGGATGTGTGAGCTACTGGGGGCAAATGTATCCAGGTTTGAGCTACTGGGGGCAAATGTATCCAGGTTTGAGCTACTGGGGGCAAATGTATCCAGGTTTGAGCTACTGGGGGCAAATGTATCCAGGTTTGAGCTACTGGGGGCAAATGTATCCAGGTTTGAGCTACTGGGGGCAAATGTATCCAGGTTTGAGCTACTGGGGGCAAATGTATCCAGGTTTGAGCTACTGGGGGCAATATATATATATATATATATATATATATATATCCATGTGTGAGCTGCACATTACTGTGGGTTTTATTGCAGTGGAGCACTGATACGCTCTGCACATTACATTGTATCACAGTTAGGGAATCTCGGCATGCTAACGTGTCCACAGGTTGGGGGGGCGCACAATTCTTGTCAGCGCCCCGGGCCAGCCAACCCACGCTACGCCACTGCCTGTTGTGCACACTAAAAATGTTAATAAACTACTCTGGAAATAGTCAGCATTAAATGAACCCTATGTGGTGACAAAAATCAACAGCAATTACCTGTTGTTAAAGTCTTCCTGTCACTCACAACCCCCTGCAGCATGCAGACACCTAACAGCTCTGAAGAGAGCCATCATTCTACAGGACAGCCCTCTGCTCACTACGCATTGCAGAGACTTCACACTGCTGAGGGCCAGCTGCACAGCTTGGCAAGATGGCCCACATTGGAAGATGGTGGCATCACTGATAATGGTTAGCTGCAATATCCCTGCCCATAGAGGGTATCAAAGGCATAGTGTAGCTGGTTCACTTTGAAGATGTGAATATTGTCTGATAGAACTCTAGTTTTTAAGTTACAACCTCTGAAAAAAATCCATAAATCAATTTAGACTTGGTACCTTTTGAAGTGCAGCGATCATCTCGATCTGCAGCTCTGAAGGGCAAAAGCAAATGAAATTGCTTTTGGGCTGCAGAAGGTGCCCCCAACGTTTTAGCACTGTGGTCATAATGCTCAAGGTGCTAACACTGTCTAAACTCGGCAAACAATGTCCTTATCGGTTCACTGCATCGCCTGCTGATAGACCAAGAGCTACAATTAACTGCTGAAATTCCATTTGGCCAGTAGATGGCATATGCCTGCCAAATGGTATTACACCAAGGAATACAGTAAGAGATATTTTGGAATATTCTCAATTACATTCTCCTCCCCCCCCAAAAAAAAAAATCACTTGGTAGTGAAGGGTTCATTGTGAGGCAGTTTAGGCTAGGGTCAGACTAACGCATTTTTCGCGTCGACCGTGGAAAAGTGCGGTCGAACGAACGGACATATTTTTTCACGGAATACGCGGTAGCGGTCATACGATGCGCCTTTTCGTCCGTGATTTTGTACGGATCATCAATAAAACCCTTTTTGCGTCTGGACGTTATGTTAGCCGGACATTAGCAGTGTCTGACGTCTCCCAATCACACACACACGCCGCTATGCGGCCGCAGCGCACTCTGTACGTCAGTAGTAGCGGTTTGACGTTCTCGAAAAAATGCGTTCGTTTGCCACTTGCGTTGCGCGGACGAACTTTCGTGCGGCCGTACTTCGTGTGTTCCCCGGCATTGGACGTCATTTGCTGCTAGCACGGCCGTGATTTTGTGCGGCTAAACGCACGTTAAAGCTGCGTTCGTCTGACCCTAGCCTTAGGGTTTACATATTTGGGAGGAGGGGAATCACCGAACTGTTCTATGTAAAATACCAAGATTTGTACCTTTGTATATTTAATCTAGAGCATCTGATTTGGAACAGAAAAATCTTACCTTACAACCCAACTGTTTTTCAAACCGCGGTGCTACAAAGGACCATGCACCCATGTTTTGTGGCTCTTCTTGGCTCCAAATGAAATCTTTAGAATTAAAAATAATTATCTAGTATGCATATTTGACAAAATATATATTACTTTATTTACTAAAATACATGTGGTTTCTCAAAGCTTTAACAATCTGCATTAAATCACAATTTCTATTTTGGCTAGATAGAAGCGTCTATTCACAAAGCTCCGAAACTGAAAAACCCTGAAAGCATCAAAATTGCACAGAGTTGAAAATCAGGAGAATGACTTGAAGTGAAAACTCTAGGTCAAATTAGCAGTTTTGGACAGTGAGATAAATTGGAGAATTTTTCTGGTTTGGCTATTTTGACCTAGACTTCTCACTTCTCCAATCATTCTCCTGGTTTTCACCTTTCTGAATAACCCTGTTTGTTTCTCTATAATTAGCCGCATTTTAGCGATTCCATTTCACTGAAAATACGGTGAATTCACCATTTAGCAAATGGTCACTTTATTATGCCAAAATTGGAGTCGCCGAAGCAGTTATGTCAGTGAATTATGAAGAAAAAAATACAAAAAAAAATAATTGCGTTTTTACATTGAATTCTTTTAGAATTTGGCTGGTTAAACCCGTCAAAATGAAAAATCAAAGCATTTCAGCGTTCTGTGAATAGAAGACAATAGTCTATTGGGCCAATTTCTGTGCTGCCAACTTGCACTGTATTTTGTGAATTGACAGCTTATTGAATAGACGAATTGGCCCCAAACTGAAATTTGGCGCCAATTCAGAGGTTAGTGAATAACCGCTATAGATTTGTTTTGAGGACCATACAATCATCCCAAGTTAGAGGCAATGCATAGATGTCCAGGTATTCATAAGCCACTTTGAAAACCAGTTTCTAAAAGGGATACTAGAGTTAAAACCAGGAGTGGGTGAAAAGAGGGGTTAAACATTAACCACTCCTGACCTCTCCTACACTCCTTTAAAAACTCACCCGAATCCTGCACTGATCTTCCTGCTCAGCATGCCATGTGACTGCAGGAAGGAGACAAGCCAATCCAGTGGCTCTCAATGCAGTAAGGCTTTAATACCATTGGATGAGGCTGGTATCTGAAGTACTCCAAGCCCAGGAGACCAAAGCTGAGGGATTCCCAAGCTCAGGGTCTGGGCAGCACTAAGACCCTGCATTTGTGTGGCTGAACCAGCCCTCTGAGCCTCCCTCAGAGGCCCTCTTGCTCACAGCAAGGGGACTACTCTGATAAGAATGATTGCTAACACAGTCCCTTTTAAATCAATGTGTATAATGAAAATAGACAAGGATCGATCTGAATTCCAAAAACAAACATCAAATGGCACATAAGGCATCTGTTGGCATAAAGTTAAAGGCTTGCCTGGAATTCCTGGAGCAGCAGAGGCCACTTCAGCCTGAAGAAATTGCTCAAAGAAGCAGTGTGAGAGAGCAGTTTTTTTTTAACCTAAAATAAAAGTGATGAGTAAAGCATTTGTTTTATTCTGCTTCACTGAGCAATTTCTTCAGATTGGAGGAGCATCTGCTGCTCCATAGGAATGTCTGGAGATTAGGATAAACCTATTTTCTGCTATCTGGAGACTACGCTCACATTGCAGAGCACTGTGATTTCATGCAGTAAATTACGTTATGACTTGCTTGTGTTTATCAGATCCATCCTTGTGTATTTTTGCCATCTACATATCGAGGTGGGCAATCTGTCTTAAAGAAAGTCTTAAATAAACTTAATGGATTGCCATACCCCCTAGTACCATGGGCATGCTATAACCTGTCTTCTTGCTTTCTTGGAGTGCACAGTTTAAGTAAAGAAGACAGAAATATTTAAGGGGTTATTCAAAGAGCACCGAAATTTCAGTGCCCTTTCAGGCCCATGTCAGACAAACACAGTTATCACGTCCGTGTTGCCGCACAGTTTAACGTCTGTCGTAGCATAGAATCACGAGCAATACAGACCCACACATGAAGTACGTGCGCACCGAACTGCACACACACAACGCACGTGGCAAACGGACGAGAGTTAGGCAGGAACGTAAAACCGCTAGACGGACACTCAGAGTGCGCCACGTCCGCGTAGCGTTGTGTGAGTGACTAGTAGATGTGAGACGCAGCGCATTTGCAACGTCCAGCACCTTGATGCACAAAATGGCTTTTAGTATCCTTCAAGTTTTTTATATATCATTTTTCATACTAATTTTATTTCCCATAGTTCCCTTTTTTGTTCTACGTCAGTCAAAAAAACAGACCGTGTGGTGTCTACAGTATTTTCCGTCAGTACGTCTGTCCGATATGCACGCACGCAGAGTGCGCTCAGACTGTGTTCGTCTGACTCTAGACTATTTCGGCACACTTTGAAAGTTCAATTCGCCAACCCTGCGCCGAATGGATCTGCCAAATGTAGCAGACCAGCCGCTAAACAGGTTAAAAAAAAACCTGCAATGTTTAAAAAGCGTTTAAACAAAACGAATGCATGGAAATAATATACAAGGTCCTATGAATAATAATAAAAAGGTCTGTTACAAAATTTAAAATCAATAAATCAAATCAAAAATTTTGCCGGGGGGGGAATAAATGTTAGAATAATAACAAGAAAAAAAAAGAATTTTATTTTATATTGAAACCCATGGCATTCGCCTGCTTAAACCGGACAAACGAAAACACAGAAAATCTGGGCATTTCACCAACTGTTCGGAGTGCTCTGAATAGATTAACCATTACTTCTGAGGAATTTCACAGCCGCCAAAATGCACTGTATGGTGAAACGCACCATTCGGTGGCCGATTAAGCAGTCTTTTAAGTACCCCTTAAGTTTCCTGATTTGTAAATGAATATCCATATACTGATGGGCACAATGAAAAATATACATTGCTGGCGATTTTCACTCCAATCCATTACGGTCAAAGTATGCGGCATAGTTTATTAAGTGGTATGAGAACATCTCACCCTTTGAATTTGGGTATTTTGCCATTTCATGTTGCAATGCTTCCAGGGGGAATGGGCATAGTTCTTCTACCCGGATTATAGCATATTTTAGTCCTGCTTCCCCCAACGTTTCCTTCTGCTTGGCCAAAGCATAGTAATGTTTACCGGAGCAAATTATCACTTTAGTTACACTGCAAAGAAGAAGAAATCATGACACTGAAACAAGAGTAAAGAGCCTATACAATCAATGAGGATCTAAAAAAATATGTCTAATAAATGTTCATGATATCAAATAACTCCTAGCAAGTATCAAATGGTCATCTGTCGAAAAACATCCCACCCAACAAAACGATTATTATACAATACACTGCACAGTATTTGTAGGTCATAGCATTAGACAAGACAGGAAGGTTTGCGTGTGTTGTACATGCCAGAACAGCCACATAGAATAAATTAAAAATGTACTACCTTTTAGTATCTACAGAGGACTCTCCAAGAACAGGGCTAAATGTTTTTCTTGGCGCCATATCCTGAAGGCTTGAAACGGCTGCCTGGAGCAACAAACGTTGAAAGTACATTAACCTACATAAATTTGCATTATTTAAAAAGAAAATAATAATTATATATTAATATTAGAACCACATGATTTATCCCTCCAACAACACCCTCCTCCCCTCAACCTGAGGTGATGCCCACAGGAGTGGTGGTCTAGGGCAGGGGTCAGCAACCTTGGCTCCCTGATGTTTTGGGAACTACATTTCCCATGTGGCTTAGTCAACCTAATGGGTGACTGAGCATCTTGGGAGATGTAGTTTCCAAAACATCAGGGAGCCAAGGTTGCTGACCCCTGGTCTAGGGGTATTGATAAGCAAGGCTGTAATTATCTGATGCCACATTTGGTCCACTACGCCAGGGATGTTAATTTATTTATTTATAAAGTATTTTACCAGGAAGGATACATTGAGATTTCTCTCGTTTTCAAGTATGTCCTGGGTTCAAGAACATTGAATTTCTGTAACAACTGTAAAATTTCAAAGTAATAAATGCAAGATATTAAAAACAAAACACAGATATACAGATTAACACAGAAAATAAATATGTAGGAAATATATTCACTATCAGGGTTATTCAAAGAGAATCGAAAAGTCACCGCACGTTCGGTGACTTTTCGTTCTCAAATTGGTGCGATTTGGCGATCCCATTTCGGCGACCCTGCGGTGTATTCAGCAAGCACCACAGGGCCGTCGTAGTGCAGAGAAAAGCCGCCGCAAAACCTGACGTACGCACACCGAAATCCGCAAAAACATTTGGTTTAACCCCGCCAAACACGCCGGAGAAACCCGAGCAGGAGCCGATCAGAGCGTAGAGCAGCCGCCGGAAAAAGCCGACACCGCAGACGAATGGAGTGAAAAAAAAAAAAAAAACAGTACGTTTGAAAAGCTAAACTGTGTGCAAAGAAACTACAAAACGAAAATGTCTGGAATTTATATATAAAATCCAATGAATGATAAAAAGGGCTGTTACAGAAAAAAGAAAAAAAAAAAGGGAAAAAGAATTTTCACAAAAAAATCCCGAAAAATGCCTAAAAGATTCTAAAAATAAAGACTTTTTACTGTAGAAAAAAATAAATGGTTTATTAGATATTGAATTAAAAAGGGAATATTTTTAACATTGAAGCCTATGAGATTCGCCTGAATAAATCTGCCACATGAAATCACCGAACAGCAGGGCATTTCGGCAACTTTTCACTGCTGTTTTGTGTTCTCTGAATAGACGAAGCATTGCTTCTCTATGGGGAATTCACTGCCTTTTAACAGGCACCGTATGTGTAGGCAATTCGCCAACATTTGGCGAACTGCCTGCTCTCTGAATAGCCGAATGGCCAGGAAAGGTAAGCGTTCGCCGAATTTCAGCGTTCGGTTACCTGTCGGCCACAATTTGGATCTCTTTGAATAACCCTGAATGTTACATGTTTACAGGTGCATTCCGTATTGAGTTATGTTAACAGGGAGCTCGAGTGACTTAAGACTGGGGGAAGATTTGATGGCGTCTGGGAGGTTATTCCATGTTAAACTCCAGAGCCCCGTTCAATACCTCAGCAGCTGCTGAATTGATGCAGCGCAGCAATTCAGTTTGCTGCAGCAGTGTCATTGAACACTTTGGATGCGAATTTTGAATCCAAAATGGCCGACGATTTTTTAATGAAAGATTCAGATTGTTTTTCGTATCACTCGGACAAAATATGATAAAGAAAAGCAGTCAGCACAATTCCGTTATGTATGCACACACCACAAATGAGAGTTTTTATTGAATAAACGTTATGTTTACTTTTGAAACAAAATATAAATTGAACAGTAATATATGTCTATGTGCAGGGGTAAATAATAAATAAATATTTTGTGCTTTGGTGAACAAAAACCTCAAAATTAACATTGCGTACGGAATTGTTACTTGCTCCATGGCGGCGGCCATCTTTAATACGTCACACTCAGCTACTCGCAGCATCTCCTCGGGTCGCTGCAAGTGCTAAGTTAGCAGTGCTGAGCGGCAGAACGGCGTTCAATGGCAAGTTGCTAACTTAGCACTTGCAGCGGCTGAGGTATTGAACGCGCCTCAGCTCCACTTAGATGGTCAGGGAATCATGGGAGTTGTAGTTTAGAAACATCTGGGGCTGAGAGTTTGAGATCCATTAGGCTGTCAGGCAGTTGGACGTATCTGTCCATTATTGTGTCATTATAAGAATGTCAGTATATGCACATGTATATAGCGTATGACTGCGAGTGCGGGGGTCTGTGACATAGATGTAATAACATTGGTTTGGGAAACGTTTAAGACCTGGTGAGTATAACGTTTCACTGGTTTTGGGCCAATTCGTTATTAAATCAGATCAACTCACACAAGAATAATACAAATATAATTAAAATTTGGTTTCCAACATCAGGGGGATTCTCCTGCAAGTCGGCCAGTTCATGTACTTGTCCCTAGGCCAGAAGTTGCCAACACTCCCCTGGTTATAGCAGTGAATGCAAAGGACTTGGAATAATTCTAGACACTGCTCTGTCAGCTGCAAATCCAGTATGGTACAATCTTGCGTAAAAATGAAGATTCTTTCCCAGCACAAAAATATAAATTTTGCCTCTGTATAAATTGATTGTAAGAGACTATTGTGAGCATGCAGCATATTTTTGGAACCAGTTAAAACTAAATGGTGCTCAGAATTCTCTTCACAAGGAGAAAAAAAGGTTTAGTTTAAAATTCTCCAATGGAGGATATGATCATACTTTTCACCCAGGACATACCAGTACTTGAAAACGAGTGAAATCTCAATGTATCCTTCCTGGTAAAATCCTTTCTTTCTCAAAACCCCCCCCCCAAAAAAAGTACATACAATACCAGTAAACTACTTTTCCTAGAATACTAAAAGGGGGGGGTTACCACCCCCCCCCCTCAGAATTTGCCTACAGCAGAGGGAGTGGGTTCTTGAAAGAAGATATGGGGAATTATATGACTGCAGAGGATGTTGCACCCGATGAATGGCTTTAATAAAAGGGTGGATGCCTTTTATGAAATGGGGGGGGGGGGGAGGGCAATAATTTAAAGTTGGTGCTAACTTAACCAGAGCTATTGTAAACTTACCAGAGCCATTATAGTCAAAGGAGTTAAGTTTACAACAGCTCTGGTTAATTTAGCACCAAATTTGGAATATTACCCAGAACGGTCATGCATACAATAGCTAAAATATATGGACAAAACAGTTTGCGGATTCAATGAACACCAGCAAAAACAGATTCGGAAAGGCTGAACCTGAGATTTATGTAATAATGCAACTACTGTAACAAGTTTTTTGAAGGGGGGGGGGCCACCATGCTAGAACACAATCATAATTTACCGGATATCTTAGCAGCATTTTTGGAGACGCCACAATAAGAGGTTTTCGGAAATTCCGCACCATCTGTCTGCGCAGCAAGTGAAAGTATTGAGCTGGGGTAGTTGGGTGAACTATAGACATATTTACAGTATCTCCATCTACGCCTTCCTCTGTGCCGTCACATAGCTGCATAAAACAAACAAGATTAAGAACCTTCATACAATATAGTCATAAGAGTGACAATAAAGACTGTCTAAAAGGGATTATTTCTACTACAGTCCTCTCAGAAATGGACCATACAGGGTTATTCAGAGAGATCTGAAAAGTCACCGCACGGTCAGTGACCTTTCATTCCCCGCAGTTCAGGGTGATTCTAGTTTGCAGACCCTACTGCAGGGCCCCCGTAGTGTAGGGAAAACCCGCCGCAAACTCGCAGAACACTTGCTGAAATCCTGCAGAAACCGCCGCAGAAACACTGCCGAGCACCTGCTGGAAAAAGCCAACAAAGCAGATTAACGTGGTGGGGGAAAAAAAAAAAACACCAGAAAAACAGTTCGCTTGAAAGTTTAAAAATTTAAACGCCGTTTGCAAAAAATCTACTGAACGAAAATGCCTGGAATTTACATATAAGATCCAATGAATGATAATAAAAAGGGCTGTTAAGAAAAATTGAAAAAAAAACGATAAAAAAAGAAGGAAATTTGTTTGGGTCGAAAATATCCTGAAAAATGCCTAAAAGATCCTAACAAAAATCTAAAAATAAAGAGACTTTTTACTGCAGAATAAAATGATAAATGGTTTATTAGATATTGAATTGAGGAATGGTGGGGAAGTCCAAGTGGCGCAATTAATGATTAAATTGGATGGTTTCTTATAAATAGAAATTCTATCCAGACAAATGTCTTACGCCCGTAAAGTGTTTATACAAGGCCTAAATCTGCATTTGACACGGTGATCACTTAGCATAAAAAATGCTCTCCAATTGATCGATAAATTCCGAGCTAATGCAAACTCACAAAGTCATACAAAAATGACAGTGTTACCATACTTTTAAAACATACATAAAATAAATATAACATACATTAAAAATAGATCATAAAATCACTTGAGCACACTTTATATACAGTTGTGTTCAAAATTATTCAACCCCCACTGAAATTGAGTGTTTTGGCCAGTTTGACATTGATTTTGATCAGTCATCTTGCTTGCAATTAAATCAAAGAGGCACGTGTAGGTCAGACAAATATAACATAACATTTATAATGAAATAACCACAAATGTCTTTTCTGTGCTCACATCATTATCAGTTTTATTCAACCGCCAAGTGACATTCAATCTTAGTACTTAGTACTTATAACTGTAAAAGGATGTTGTACTAACAGCTTTTAAACGTGAAGCATAGCTTGACACAAGTGTCTTGCAGCGATCTACGGGTATCTTCGCCCATTCGTCATGGGCAAAAGCCTCCAGTTCAGTCACATTCTTAGGCTTGCGCACTGCAACTGCTTTCTTTAAGTCCCACCAGAGGTTCTCAATCGGATTTAAGTCAGGTGACTGCGATGGCCACTCCAAAATGTTCCAGCCTTTAAGCTGCAACCATGCTCTAGTGGACTTGGAGGTATGCTTGGGATCATTGTCCTGTTGAAAGGTCCAACATCTCCCAAGCCTCAGGTTTGTGACGGACTGCATCACATTGTCATCCAATATCTCCTGGTACTGAAGAGAATTCATTGTACCTTGCACACGCTGAAGCTTCCCTGTACCTGCAGAAGCAAAACAGCCCCAAAGCATGATTGACCCCCTGCCATGCTTCACAGTAGGCAAGGTGTTCTTTTCTTCATAGGCCTTGTTCTTCCTCCTCCAAACATAGCGTTGATCCATGGGCCCAAACAGTTCTAATTTTGTTTCATCAGTCCACAGAACACTATCCCAAAACTTCTGTGGTTTGTCCACATGACTTTTGGCATACTGCAGTCGACTCTTCTTATTCTTTGGAGACAGCAAGGGGGTGCGCCTGGGAGTTCTGGCATGGAGGCCTTCATTACGCAGTGTGCGCCGTATTGTCTGAGCTGAAACTTCAGTACCCACATCTGACAAATCTTTTCTCAGTTCCTCAGCAGTCACACGGGGACTTTTCTTCACTCTACGCTTCAGGTAGCGCACAGCAGTCGAAGTCAGCATCTTCTTTCTGCCACGACCAGGTAGCGTTTCGACAGTGCCCTTTGCCTTGAATTTGCAAATGATGCTTCCTATGGTCTCTCTTGGTATGTTTAACATCTTTGCAATCTTCTTATAGCCATTGCCCTTCCTGTGAAGAGTAATCACCTCTTCTGTTGTCTTCCTGGACCATTCTCTTGACTTCACCATGTTTGTAACCACACCAGTAAATGTCTAGAAGGAGCTGAGTATCACAGTCATTTTAAAGCTGCCTAATTGGTGCTTATTATGCTTTATTGCTGCTCCGTGACATCCACAGGTGTTTTCAATACCTGATTGAAAACACTTGAATGAACCTCTGTTCTTCAGAGTGGTAGTTTTTAAGGGGTTGAATAATTGTGTCAATGAAGAATTCACAAAAGAAACATTTACTACTGTATTACAAAACCAACTGATGTCATTTTAGTTGCATATGGTTCTTTAAAAAGTCCTTGTAGGATTTCATTCTGAATACAATTACAAATGTACACTAAATTCCCTAAAACCCTTTACAGCATTGGGGGTTGAATAATTTTGAACACAACTGTATGCATTTGCATAAGTATATTTCCTATAATAAAGTGCAAAACACGAGAACGTGTCAAAGAGATGTGCACCAAGATCGAGGAATGTGCTTCTATAAACAGGAATAGTTCATTAATTATTCCTAAAACCATATAAAGTGCACGTGCAAAAGTGCAAATAGAGGGAAATATAGACCATATATATGTCCGCAAGTTGCTTTATGGCATAAAGGTTGTACTGTGGGATTTGATGTCCTGCCTACACAATTCTTCTCCTCAATAGGCAGATCTCGATGTAAATGCGAGTGGAGAGAGCGAAAACAACAATAGTGCAGACTGATTCAAACAGTTTTTGATGAGTGTATTATAAAAACTCACTCACAGATTACAGAGCCCAAAATGCAGGGCTCTAGGTTGAAGGGCTTTACACCATATAAGGGTGGCACTCCCCTTCTTTATAATCCTCCAGTTGGCCTCAAATAAAGTAAACACAGAGAGACAACACTCCCATAGCTTAAAGGGATACTCTAAGCAACATGACCACCTAAGCTATTTTAGGTGGTCATGATCCCGGGAGTATCCCGCCCTCTGTCCCCCCTCCCTCCGCTCAGCCGAACAGCTGAAAACAGCTGAGAGAGGCGGAGAAGTTTACTCCGCCCTCCCAGCTGTCAGTCAGCAGAACGGGAATCATATTTCCCGCTTCTGCCGACTTTTGCCGAGTAGGAGACGTCATCGCGCTTTCAGCGCGATGACGTCTCCAACTCACCGCAGAAGCTGGCGGCTCCCTCTGAGGGTTAGTGTTGCGCGCATCCTCTTGCGCGCAACACTAATCCTCAGAGGGAGCCGGGAGGAAGCCTGCCGATTGGCTGGCTTATGTGAGAGGCGCGCATGCGCGCTTCGCACGTAAACCAGAAGCCAAGAAGCAAGAAGAAGGACGGGAGCGGAAGAGGAGGGAGGTGAGTATATAAAAAAAAACAAAAAAAAACGCCGCTGGAAACCAGAGGATTTTAGGGTAAGTATTACAGTTACAAGAAAAAAAATAAAAACGAAAGATTTATTAAGGGAATAGGGATAGGTTAGGATAAAAAAAAACCGGGGGGTGATTTTTTTGAGTAGAGTGTGCCTTTAACACAATCGGTAGAAAACACAGTACATTTGTATTCTCGATTCAGTGTGTGTGTGTGTGTCTGTGTGTGTCTGTGTGTGTCTGTGTCAGTGTCACACACCCAGACCAGACATGGGGCGGCTGTCCAAATGCTCTATTGGCATTCGTACAGGCCCCTGCAGCTCAAGGCATTCATACTTAAGTCTTCACTCGTTGGAAAGCCCCCAGCCACGATCACGTGGGAGTTTGCAAGATCGAGACTGGGGGCTTTCCAACGAGTGGACACGTGGAAACTTTGCCAGCAGCGCCCGTGGAAGGAAAGTATGAATGCCGTGAGCTGCAGGTGCCTGTCCCAATGCAGATAGAGCATTCGGACAGCCGCCCCAGCCCCTCAATGCTGGCTTCCAGTATCGGGGGAAATATTGGGGGCACTGCACAAGTACCGAGTTCTCCTGCAGTACCCAGTATCAGCACCGATACTAGTACATTTCGGCCACATTTCAGATCTCTCTGAATAACCCCCATAGATTTTGCAATAACCTTGTATTTGTGAATAAAACTTCTGCCAATCTAAGGCTAGTGTCAGACGAGCATCTTTGGAGAGCGGAAGGAACGTCCGTGAGTGTGATATAATAACCCCCCATCTCCTCTATAGGATTTCCTTTGGAAATACCTTTGCAGCTAGGGCTTCCCCGGTTAACTGACATCATCGCGCCATGCGTGATGAATCAGTTGACGAGGGGAGAACCCAGAGGTGGGAATGCCATCAAAGATGGAGGCCCCTACTGGAAACGGGCCGCGATCCGGCGCCGAATCGCAGCCTGGCAACTAAGGGGTTAACTTCATGCACCCCTGCAAAGGTCAGGCTGTGACCTTTCCAGGGATGCCTTGCATACCCTTCTACTCCCCAAGCGATGGGGAGATAAAGGGATCCAAATGATCCCCCCCTCTTCAGGCGCTTCCCTTGGTCCGGGAGGGGGTGGGGGCCTGAAACGGATGTCATCTCCCGGGTGCAATGACATCAGTGCGCCAGGCACAATGACGTCCGTGCGCTGGGTGAGATGACGTCCGTGCCCCGGGTGAGATGACGTCCGCGCCCCAGGCGAGATGACGTCCGTGCCCCGGGCGAGATGACGTCCGTGCCCCGGACGAGATGACGTCCGTGCCCCGGACGAGATGACGTCCGTGCCCCGGACGAGATGACGTCCGTGCCCCGGACGAGATGACATCAGTGCGCCGGGCGAGATTACGTCAGTGCGCTGGGCGCGATGACGTCAGTGCGCCGGGCGCCATGACATCAGTGCACCGGGCGCCATGATGTCAGTGCACCGGGCGCGTACAAAAACACAGATCTGACTTCATGGAAGCCAGATCTGCGTTGGAATCGGGTATGACTGGCGGGCGGGGCCTCGGACAACCAGGACTGCGATGTTAAAGCCTGCCTAATGCAGGACAGCATGGAATGCCAGGCATCCTAAAAGGGGTTAACTACAGAAGACATTATGTGTATCGACGGTAAACACCATTCCATTCCTGCCGCAAGCTGAGCTTGCATCTTAGATGTAGCAGTTTTCCTACAAGAGGTTATTTTAGATTAATGTCTCCTATACTTATTAACGGAGACATTAATTATTCCAAAGTACCCTGCGCTTCCACACGGGAGATTGTAGTTCTCGGTGAAATACAGACTCCTAAAAAGCCGCTGTTAAATGATTTTGCATTCGTAACCTCATTTAACACTCTCTAAACCCCCCTCCCCCATTAAATTCCACACTCCCCTCTCATCCTGTGGTGAAAAGCACGGTGCTATCCGCTGCTTCTTGCCCAGAGCAGAGTGAGACAGGGAACAAGTAGTTTCTAGTTTCCCTCCGCGATTGCTCTGACAGACAAAGCTCCATGAGTCCTATGGACTCAAGCAGCCGATACTGGCGAAGGCACGGATCGCCGCTGCTGGTATCTGGCAGCTTTGCGTTTCGTTCTGGGGCTAGGCGCTAATAAAGCACCTACCCAGGAACACAACAGTAAAATGGAGAGTAAGGATTCAACTAACGGTACATACTCGCCACCCAGGACATACTTGAAAACGAGAGAAATCTCAATGTATCCTTCCTGCTAAAATACTTTCTCAAAAAACCCCCCAAAATACTATGGAATAAGGCCTGTGGTTGGTTGGGTTTCCCTATTCAGTCACCTAGATCACACAATAGGAAGTGGCTCTTTCTCCTTTTCCAATTTATACTTAAATATTTTGCATCTATAAAATAAAAGATACATCAAAAACACCAAAAGATTTTAGAATCTGAAGAGATGTCCTGCATTATTGTAACTGCTTTGCAACATCAGGGTCAACCGTGCAGAGCACCACGCAGAGCCTATGGCTAAATAAATAAGAAAGGCAGGGGTTTGGAACTCTGCCGCACCGCATACCAGCGCAGTGCGAGGCTTGTTAGTAGCAAGTGATCACTGATTGTTTGAACGTTTTAATCCTCCTCTGAGCTACACAAGGTCCCAACATGTCTGGTTCTGACACTGAAGGGTGAGATGCACACACAAGCTGGCCCTGCCTCCCCATCTGCAAGTGATTGCTGGCACAGGGCCCTGTCTCTAGAGACAGTCACTTTATTTTGAATGCTTGACAGCCTTGAAAGCTGCAAACAGCTTTTTCTTTTTCCTTCACACAGTAGCACAAAGCCTCCAAAAGCATGACGTCGGGGCCTTTGTCCTACTTGCCCCACCCAAAGGGCAGGCCTTTTGGGTGTATAAAGGAATATCTTTCTTAGCAGATGCATCGTTTCTTCCCTTGACATTATGGCTGAAGGATGGACATTTATACTGTATATACACAGTTAATTTTTTAGCAAAGAGCAAAGGGGAAGGTATAGAGCTGCATTGTTTTTGCAGCTAACTGCAAGTTCAAGTGACCATGTGTAAGGAGACAGAAGAATCTTGTGACAATAAAACGATATGCAAATACTTTAATGCTTTTGGTGACTGGAAGGTCTTCATTTATAAAATTTCAAAAGAAAATATGCTCAATATAGATTACGCTATACTAGTGTCACAAAGGACCAATTGTAATTGGGTTTACAGATGTGATTGCTTGACCCTTCAACTTTCAATGCATTTATGATTTGCAAAACTTATGTAACCGAGAAGAGATAATGGGGTTATTCATTAACTACTGTATTTTACCATTATTTCAAACAACAGTGAATATTGCCGTTGATGCAGCGACAATAAACGTCGTTGATTCACAAAAGGGACATTTAAACGGCGGCAGGAGATGCTTCATCAAGGAATCTTTTCCCGCCACTTTTTGCATTTCACTTTTGGGTAACACTGGCGTTTATCATTGATCCGCAACAGCAATATTCACCATTATTTGCAGCAATGATAAATTACAGTGGTTAACTGTTCACAGGGGCATGAATGGATGCCGAGGTGATAGGACGCTGGCTGCAGGAGCTCCATCCTGTTAAGGAAGACTTCTCGGGATTTACCCTTTAGAGACAAAATTTTAGCCCTCTCCTCAGCTCTATAAGCTGTGCATTACCTCCTGCATCTCCCGACCGGATGCAAACCTGTACCTTTGGGAGCCGGCGCTGTCTCTGCAGCGGTGGGTCGGTGGTGGACATCTTGCCTCCAGCACGAGGTCTGACCTCCTTGGGGCCTAGCCAAGCCCTGTCCTTTGAGATTCCCTGTGGCCAGCGGGGACCTGTGCTTAAGGTGGCAGAGTGACCCCGTCCCTTGATGAAGCGACTTGATTTGGACGGCAGCCTGGCTGAGAACCAGAGGCCTACGGTACGGTGCCTGGATACCCGTGACTCAATTTCCAGGGCCCGGTTGCGAGCTCACGTGACAGGCCACGGCGGAGAGTTCTGGTCCTACAGACGAGATGGAGGTGGTGGGTCCCGAGACCATCAATGGGGATTTGGAGAGGATGCTTCAGGTGCTGGTCACCGCAGTACGGATGGAGGAGCCTACCCAGGAGCTAACGGAGGCCCAGTTGCTGAATGTGGCGATTATATTTTACGCTGCCTGGTTTCCCATATGGGTTTGAAGGCCTTCGCACCGGGGTCGTGGGTCCTGGGACTACCACCTCACTGGGCACCAAGCAGACCCGGCAGTGGTGCTACCTGCCTTGTTTAGGAATGCAGGGTGAAGATGTTCCCCGTTACCTACTTTTACCATCTTCTTTTTAGATTTTCTTTTCTCTCCACTTTTTGTTGTTTTTGGGGTTT
The DNA here is from genome assembly GCA_009667805.1 of Leptobrachium leishanense. Classification (NCBI taxonomy): domain Eukaryota; kingdom Metazoa; phylum Chordata; class Amphibia; order Anura; family Megophryidae; genus Leptobrachium; species Leptobrachium leishanense. Next base: position 183,372,097 of record CM019065.1, on the reverse strand, counting down.
TTTCCTATTGCAGTGCATCGCTCGACTTTTCTGGAATGGCTGTCTCCACATAATTCCCAGCTGTTCTGTGGACTATGCGATTCTCTGCCGCCTGATTTTTACTTTGGAATGATGTTGCCTAGATTTTCCTAAGCGGACGCTCTGCTGACTTATTTGTCACGCTGTTGATTTTGCCCCTTCTCCACTTTCCTTTATTTTTTCTTCTCCCTTCTATTATTAATTTACCCATTTTTATTGTCGGATGTATTTCAGGCTAGGGTCAGACGAACGCATTTTGTACGGACTGTGCGTCTGCAGTACGGTTGCACGTTCTGACGGAAGGCTGCGGTAGTGGCCACAGAGTCCGTTTTTGTGACTGACGTTTTTTTGACTGATGTAGAAGGGAAAATAAATTAATATGAAGAACATTTTGTCTGTCAAAATGCTGGATGTCAAAAATGCAGTCCGTCTGACTGACTATGTTCCATCACTCACACACAAAGCTATGCGGACGTTGTGCACTCCACACGTCCGTTTGCCGCGTCTGTTGTGCGTCCGCACTTCTGTGCGGACATACTTCGTGTGTGGGTCTCCATTGATCATAATTTTATGCTACCAAGGACGTTAAAATGTGCGGCAACACGGACGTGATCACTGCGCTCATCTGACCACAGCCTTAGGTGATCATGGTCATTGTAGGCCAGTGATTTTCCACCACTGTTGTAGCGAGCTGGTGTCTCACAAATGGTCCATTGGTAAACTGAATTTGTCATGCAATGCAGAATGAGGTATGTGAGAAACCGTGACAAAATGTGGGCTTGAAGGAGACATGGCACAAAGGAGTGATATATTATTGAATAGAACTTAAAATAAAAACAGTCTTAACATCCCAATTCTTTCTTTTTTAAATCGTAAAATATATCATTATAAATCACTGGTGTGCTGTGACTAGTTGTTGCTCCCGATCAGTGTGATGCAAAATGTGAAGTTTGAAAATTACTCTTAAAGTCTCACAGTTGAAATAGTACTTTTATCAAAAACAATCCTCAACATACCTGTAAGAAACGCTCAATTCGGCATGAAGAATGCTCAGGACCAGCTCCATCATAGCCGTGAGGAAGGAGAATCACAATACCGCTCTGTAATAGCCACTTGGCTTCGCCTATTAGAAAGGAACCACAGAAAAAAAAACTTAATATAGCAGTTAAACATGGCTTACATTTTACAAGAGACATGCGGGGAGGGCAGGGTTGGTGTAACGATAAATGGGGACAGAGGTGAAAATCCATTTACCCCCCCCCCCCCATGCCATTTTATGCCCTGTCCCATGTCTGCGTGTTCCTGTGGTATTCATTTTCTGACAGGTTGTTCTGAGCTTGAAGATGAGCATTTGCTGACCTCTGTCTCTTTAATAGCAGGAAGGTGGCACATAAATGGTGACAGGAAAGTGCGGCCTCTCCTGACTGCATGTCATAGAGTTTCACATACCAAGTTAAACAATGTCTACAATGTGCTGTTAATCTGGCTAGTGTTCATCATGAAGGGAAGCCTAATAGCTGCTGCTGTGTACAAATGATTAAGGGTGAATAAAGAAATATTTATGAACACAAAGTGAATTTAGATTGTTTCTCAAACACATAAATTTACCCAAAATTGCAATTCATTTTCTTATTACTCCACAAGAAACATGTTCTCTAGCATAAATGTGCACAGAGAAAGTGCCTACGAGGGGAATTGGTCCACCGTCTATATTCCCATTAACACTATTTGGATGTTCCATATCGACGGATTATAAAAGCATTAAAATGACCTATTTGAAAGGATTTATATTTTGTGAATAATGAGCATCTTAAAGGACAGGGGCTCTGCACACAATAATAAATATATACAATTTTACCAACAATGTTTCTCATCACCTTCTGCTTTCAACAGAATATCTCCAGGAGTACATACCTCCAGAAATGAAGGTGTCGAATATGATCTGTGCACCATTGAAGAAATCTCCAAACTGAGCCTCCCAGATAGGAAGTAATTTCGGGCTCTCAATACTCATTCCATATTCAAATCCAAGGACGGCTTCCTCTGACAGAGCGCTGTTGCTTACCTGTGGGGAGACAGCCTGTTAGAATGTAGCCATCCTCTCGTTTGAAATTTAGATCAGGACTTTGCGACTTGCGCAGAGGAAGGAGCAGATTCTGTTGCTTAAAAAAAGATGAAGCAAAAACGGAGCAGAATCTGTTAAAGTTAACCTGGAATCTTAAAAAGAACATGAGCTTCACACTTGCACCATACTAATGTCTGAAAAATTATACGCATGGTGCCAAGATGCACCTAGAAAAATGATGCAGGTGCAATCATGAAAGTCGTTTTTTGCAATTTTTAAATGTGCACATCCTTTTTAAATCTGCAAACCTTTTGGAGCATTGTTTTAGAGGTGTCCAAAAGGAGGCACCAATTACAATGGGTTGGTAACAGTTAAAGTAATCAAGTACAATAAGGATAACAAGGCATAAACAAAAGGGGCTACTTCACTAAGCACCAGTGTATGTTGTGGTATACCATCATTTTATTAATATGTCAAACTATTTGGGATGGGGGGGGGGGGTATTCACCAAGCACCAGTGTATGCTGTTGCAACTGTGAGAGAAATTCAAATGACAGTAGGATAAGCTGCATCAATGAATCTTCTACCACCATAGGAATTTCTCTTTTGTGAAACAAAGTTGGTCACAGGTGCGATTACATCAAACACTGGCTCTTAAAAAAAAAAAAAAAAACCATATGGTTTGAAATATTAACAATAATACAGTATATTGGTCGGCAATATAGGTAGTAGGATTCTGAGGGGCATAAATGGTACCAAAGCATATACAAGTGAAACTCGAAAAATTAGAATATCATGCAAAAGTTCATTTATTTCAGTAATGCAACTTAAAAGGTGAAACGAATATATGAGATATGACAAATCACGGCTTGAACTAATTGTGAGGATTATGGCTTACAGCTCATGAAAACCCCAAATCCACAATCTCAGAAAATTAGAATATTAGATGCAGATCAATAAAACAAGGAATGTACATAGAACAATATGGGACCTCTGAATATAAGCATGCATATATACGCAGTACTTGGTTTGGGCCCCTTTTGCAGCAATTACTGCCTCAATGCGGCGTGGCATGGAAGCTATCAGCCTGTGGCACTACTGAGGTGTTATGGAAGACCAGGATGTTTCAATAGCGGCCTTCAGCTCTTCTGCATTGTTCGGTCTCCTGTCTCTCATCTTTCTCTTGGCAATGCCCCATAGATTCTCTATGGGGTTCAGGTCAGGCGAGTTTGCTGGCCAATCAAGCACAGTAATCCCACAGTCATTGAACCAGGTTTTGGTGCTTTTGGCAGTGTGGGCAGGTGCCAAGTCCTGCTGGAAAATTAAGTCAGCATCCCCATAAAGCTCGTCTGTGGAATGAAGCATGAAGTGCTCCAAAATCTACTGGTAGACGGCTTCATTGACCCTGGACTTAATGAAGCACAGTGAACCAACATCAGCAGATGACATGGCTCCCCAAATCAACACAGACTGTGGAAACTTCACACTGGACTTCAAGCATCTTGCAGTGTGTGCCTCTCCATTCTTCCTCCATACTCTGAAAAGTTGCTCTCATCAGAAAAGAGGACTTTGGACCACTGAGCAACAGACCAGGTCTGTTTTTCTTCAGCCCAGGTAAGACGCCCATTTGAAGTCCATGTCCACGATCCGTCTGTGTGTGGTGGCTCTTGATGCACTGACTCCAGCCTCAGTCCACTCCTTGTGAAAGTCCAACACTTTTGAATGGCCTTCTCCTGACAATCCTCTCCAGGCTGCGATCATCCCTGCTGCTTGTGCCCCTTTTTCTTCTACATAACTTTCTATTAATGTGCTTTGATACAGCACTTTGGGAACATCCAACTTCTTTTGAAATTACCTTTTGAGGATTTCCCTCCTTATGGAGGGTGTCAATGATGGTTTTCTGCACAACTGTCAGGTCAGCAGTCTTTCCCATGATTGTGATTCCTACTGAACCAGACTGAGAGACCATTTAAAGGCTCAGGAACCCTTTGCAGGTGTTATGGCTTCATTAGCTGATTAGAGTGGGACACATTGAGCCTAGAATATTGCACCTTTTCACAATATTCAAATTTTCTGAGATTGTGGATTTGGTGTTTTCATGACCTGTAAGCCATAAACATCACAATTATGACAAATCACGGCTTGAACTATCTTGCTTTGCATGTAAGGAGTCTCATATATTAGTTTCACCTTTTAAGTTGCATTACTGAAATAAATGAACTTTTGCACGATATTCTAATTTTTCGAGTTTCAACTGTAGGTCCAATATAAAAGAAAGGCATGTTGATTGGGGGGCAGTAAGTGGCCAAGATTAGGAGGGAAAGGTGGAATTGCGAGGTGAAGAGGGGAATACAAAAGGGGGGGGGAAAAAACAAAAAAACAAAACAGTGATGAATAAATGGGCAGTATACCACTCAGTCCAGATTCATGCTCCTGATGACACTGTTACTACAGTGAAAAGTATAGAGCTATAATTATGAAAGATTAACAGGGTTATTCAAAGAGCTTCGAATTGGGGTCAAAAGGTAACCGAATGCTGAAATTCAGTGTACGGTTACCTTTCCAGGCCATTCGGCTATTCAGAGAGCAGGCAGTTCGCCAAATGTTTGCGAATTGCCTGCACATACGGTGCCTGTTCGAGGGCAGTGAAATCCCCATAGAGAAGCAATGTTTCGTCTATTCAGAGAACACAAAACAGCTGAGAAAGGTTGCCAAAATGCCCTGCTATTCGGTGGTTTCATTCGACAGATTTATTCAGGAGATAGCTTTAACGCCTCTCCTTTTGAAAGCTCACCAAGCCCTTTGTATTTTCTTCACTTTATTGGCAAAGTAGCAGAAAATAAAAAGTGTCTTGTGGGTAGAGACCGCTTCACTTAGTATGCTTTGGTTTTTTTTTTATGGGGAGAAGTTGAAACCAGGATGCAATCACCCAGTACAGAACAGAATCTTTATTCACATGCCTCTGTGGTAGCCTGGAGGATTGGCAGCTTGCAGAAGCAGGAAATGGGACTGGACCAAACTATGGGGGTTATTCAGAGAGATCCGAAATGTAACCGGACACTGAAATTCAGCGAACGGGGACATTTCGGGGACATTTGGCTACTCAGAGAGCAGGCAGTTCGCCAAATCCTGGCGAATTGCCTGCACGTTCGGTGCCTGTTTGAGGGCAGTGAAATCCCCATAGAGAAGCAATGCTTCGTCTATTCAGAGACACCAAACAGCAGTGAAAAGTTGCCGAAATGCCCTGCTGTTGGATGGTTTCATTCGGCAGGTTTATTCAGGCGAATCCCATAGGCTTCAATGTTAAAAATATTCCCGTTATAATTCAATATCTAATAAAACGTTTATTATTTTATTCTGCAGTAAAAAGTCTCTTTATTTTTAGATTTAAGGATCTTTTAGGCATTTTTCGGGATATTTTGCGATCCCCCCCTCCCCTGTTTTTAGTAAATAGTTTATTTTTTCTGTAACAGCCCTTTTTATTATCATTCATTGGATCTTATATTTAAATTTCAGACATTTTCGTTCTGTAGTTTCTTTGCAAACAGCATTTCACTTTTCAAACATTCAAGCGTACGGTTTTTTTTTCCTCACTCCATTCGTCTGCAGTGTCGGGTTTTTCCGGCGGCTGCTCTGCACGGTGATCGGCTCCTGCTCGGGTTTCTCCGGCGTGTTCACAGGGTTAATCCAGATGTTTTTGCAGGTTTCGGTGTTGCGTTCGCCAGGTTTTGCGGTGAGTGTTCGTCGGGTTTGCGGCAGCTTTTCCCTGCTCCACGACGGCCCTGTGGAGCTTGCTGAATACACCACAGGGTCGCCGAAATGGGATCGCCAAATCGCACCGAATTGAAGAGACGTAAAAGTCACCGAACGTGCGGGGACTTTTCAATTCTCTTTGAATAACCCTGTAAATGTTTACTCAGACAGCGACTTATCCCTTTAGGCACAGCATGTATGCTTTTTTTTCCTCTCAGCGATTTCTTGTCTGTTCAGACCGCTCACAGACAGGCCAGTCAATCCAGTTTTTCTCCATGAACTGGCTCTTTGTCAGGATCAGCACCGGAGGGGTACTGGCCTTGCAGGTACGAGCCTGGTATGCAGTGAACAATAACACTTGGAGGAGACAGTTGAGGGTACACGGGTGGAGGCAGAAGCAGGAGAGCCAGCCCTGGTGATATACTGTGGTTGCAGAGAAATGACCAGGGTGGATGAAAGGGATACCAGGAATCTATACAGCAAGGGGTCTTGAGAATGCTTGAGGGGGATACTTTGAGACAGAAGGTACCAGGATACTTGGAGGACACTTGAGAACTATGGAAACGCTGTGAACTTTGGAGGTACCTTGAGGAGAACACAAGGGTGCTGTACAAAGGAGGGATCTTTGCGCAGTACGTAGGGATATCCAGAAGCCGTGGTCATATAGGTAAAGCCAGGTCTGTTACACAGGTATGTCTGAGCTTAAGCAGGAAAAGGCACTTAATGCAAAGGCCCTGCTGGAGGGGAGGAAAGGTACTTTTATTTCCAGGAGGGGTGTGGTGTGTGTGCACTGTGATTCACCATTAAACCCTTGCAGTGCTGGATAGCCAGGGCTGAGGCTGACAGCACTCTTCATGTGCTGCCCAGGGACACATATGGTAGACACGGTGCAGTCATCGGCGGAGAGCCTGACATTCTTCTGCTATTGATGTGTGCATGTATGGTGGTTTTTTTCTAGCCCTGGAACAGTTCCTCTCCTTTCAATTCTTTCCTATACGCACGGACAATCGAATGCCCGTTTCTTTGCTTTGAAGCAGATAGAAAGCAAATGGTAGGAACGCTTATCCAGTGGTTGATAGGGGACCACTCTCCCTTGTGTTGCAGACTTAAAAACAACCCTACGGCATATGTATAACGAAAATTTACATTTTAGACACAAGGAGGAAGGTGTCTGATGCATACACTTTTTTGTTGGTGTGGTGTCCCCTTTTTTCGACTTTTTTGCTTTTCTCTGACAATCTTGTCAGGAAATTTTTGGTTCAAATGCTGCACTTTCATAATTGCCCTTAAGAGGTCAAAATAAAAGTCACGTTTTAATACAGTACTCTAATACCTCTACTATACACCCAAGCTCTATATAGCTTTAGTGGGGCAGCATGTAGGACCATTGCAGGGGAAACTGCCCACAACTGGGAATCAGAGCGACGGAAAGTGGTATATGGAGATAAAACGTTAAGGGACAGGATCAGACCACGTCCAACTCAGCTTCCTGTATCAGGCAGTGAAAATACATATTCAAGGGAATAATTTAATTAAAAAAAAAGGTAGCTTTGCATGTTCCTAGACAATTAAATTCTCACTCTGAATACAAGTATTATTGTGTAATATTGTTACAAAAATATAGCTTTAAAAAAATAAAAAGTGAGGAGTTTACATGCATTTCTTCCATAGTCTTAGCCTTGCCAGGTCTCCCATAATTGTGACTAAAGATCAAAGTTCTAGATCATCAACAGCTCAAAGACAATGCTCAAAATACTTTCACTTTAGTATAATGGAAGTATTTTATACTATACCTCCAAGAAACCTCTCTGATCTGGCGTCATGTGGTTCAGAGGAATGTAGGTGTCATTCGTTTCTTGACAAACCACCATTGCGTGCCGCTGACTGAAGGTCCCACGGCCTACGTCTTGTCCGCTTATACGAATATTAAAACCTTAAGATTAGTAACAGAACAGGGGAAACAAATTACAAATAAGCAGAGAAAAAAAAAAAACACACACCGTGTAATGGTCACATACAATCAGACACATCCCTAATGAAGTTTGAAGACACGTATGAAACATATTGTGATGGGCAGGAGATGTGGCGCTCTAGGAACAACATAACCTGGGATTGACAGCAGTAGAATCACTTTTAGAAACCTAGACGTTCCCCTCCTATTTGTCTGTGAGGTGGCTATTCTACAAAGTGGGACATGATAACGTATTATGGCGAAAGAACTGTATCAGAAGTACTTTAAAGTTTGAGAGTCAAACTTAACGTCTGATTTTAATATTATCCTATCTGCTATTACCTTGACTTTGGTTTCTCCTAGAAGCCAGTCAATCACTCTCACCTTGCAGTCCTCTCCTCCCGTTTCCACCACCAACCCTTCTAGATTGTGAGTTCCCACGGGAATAGGGCCCTCCTTTCCTCCTGTACTGGTTTGTCAAATGTTGTTCAATGTATTGTAACCCTGGCTAGATTGTGCCCACTATACAGCAATGCGGAATATGCTGGCGCTTTATAAATAAAGAATAATAAGGAATACCTTCTATTATTAGTGTTTTTTCCAATAAGGCAATATTATTTGGAGCGTTCCTTGGGGACAGTATTGCATGAGGTATATTTAGATCAGAAATGAAAACATGATTTCAAATAATATAAAATACACTTAATGTAGATGTCCTTTTGGTGTTTTTCTTATATAATTGCAGTGTTGTTTCAATGCCTTATTATGAATCCTGATGACCTTTTCCACAGATGTCAGGTTATGGCCCTGCGCGGCCAATACCTTTTCCTTTGCTTGGCTGACTCTCTTTCATAATAAAAGAGAATATATATATATATATATAAAAACACTTATTGTGTAAGGCAACAGATGTACAATATTTTAATTAAAAGGGAAAATCTAGGGTTAAAACCAGAAGGAGCAAACAAAGGTGTTGAACATTTTCCCCTCCGGACCCTTCCCTCTCGTAACTCTTTAGTCCGTTTCATAGTATAATATAAGTTATAGGTATAACAAATTAGGAAAGGAAATCTGTAACAAATAATACTCACCCTGGCAAAGTAATGAGCCAAAGGCCAACGCTTCGGCCGTGCCCCAATCTAACTTTATCCCCTCCTGCATTTTCTGTATTCTAGACTGAAATAAAGTAATAAGGTCAGGTTTTCATTTTTTCCAAAGGTGAAGATTGGGCTTAATGTATACAGTGTTCTACACCGTTGCAGGTGTCCCGGCTTGTTTTGTTGTATGTTCCCACCTGTGCGTGCATTTTGAGGAGATGGCTGTGCATCTTTATTTCCTCTGGAACCTCCACAGACTTGGCACCAACAAACCTCAACAGGTCAGCAGGCAACCCAGTGTCCCAAGTGGTGATTCGTGCTGAGGGTTCCGCCAAATTTCTCCACTGAGCCTGGATATTAGTGGAGGGGGGGCTGTATAAAGTCATGTTGGAAAGGTGGTCATTTAGCTTGGAATAGTATGTTGTCTTTATGCTCGATACTTCTTCCTCGGTCATCAGGCCTTCAGCAACCAAGTTGTCAGCGTACACATGCGGAATACTTTTTCGGGCCCTGATCAAACGTTAAAGCAAAGTTGTTAAAACTTTTAAATGTAACGTGTAATGAATACTTTAATCATATTAGTCTGGCCATTGTCCGCAAGAAGTAGGTAATCCTCACTCACCGGATAATTTTGTACATGCCAGGATTAGTGAAGAAGGGTTCGTCCAACTCATTGTGCCCCCACTGACGATAACACAGCAAATCTATGATCACATCCTTTCTAAAGCGTCGCTGATATTCCACAGCAAGTCTAGTAGCTCGCAACACCTCTTCTGGGTCATCCCCATTGACGTGGATTACAGCACAACCAACGATTTTACCTAAATGACGGCCATTGGAGATCACAATACAGAATATGCTCCATATAAAAACACATCACAACATAAGGTTTTCATTTTTTCTAGCCACCTTGTGCTTACCAACATCACTGCTGTACAGGGAGGATCTGCCCCGATCGGAAGGTGTGGTATAACCTAGTTGATTGTTAACAATCAGATGAACACTGCCACCGACTCTGTAATGTGGCAGATTGGAAATAGTAAAGGTTTCAGGAACGATACCCTGACCTGAGAATGAAGCATCACCATGTACCTATAAAAAAAAAAAAAAGAAGAGATACGCAAAACAATGCAAGAGGCAGGAAATAGTGGTTTAATTCAATCTAAGCAAAGAAAGCTTGTACTGTACACAGACTTAAAAAGGAGATATATATTTTTAGTACAAATAAAACAAGAGTAGTTCTGTTTAGCGAAAGTGCAAGGATCCCATCTACGTCCACACAGCCAGTAGTAAACAGAAACAGATGAGCATGTTCTTGTTGTGGAGAGAGAACAAGAAATTATTGTGGTATCAAAAAAATGGTGACAATTTTCAGCCAAGCCTGGTATTTATCAAACCCGACTTGGCTTGGGAACATGGTACAGACTAGAATACAAACTATAGATTTCAGACTTTGCTTATAACATAGGGCACGATTACATTCTTAACGCTAGTGTTAGCACTCAGATATGTGAGTGTTAGGTCACGTGACTAACACGTATTACATTCTGAACACTAACTGGTTAAAAAAAAAAAAATCTGTTAGCGCATCGTTGATTGTGCTTGTTTGCACGTGCTTACTGTACTTTGCTCTCACTATGCTTAACATGGGAAGCGCAATCAGTAATTAGCGTTCGTAAACTGAACGCCAATTACCGCGTTGCTGTGGTAACTAAAAAGCTAACCACCGTTAAGAAGCTGCTGCTAACTGACACCGCTTTTGGGGAAGTCAATAAAAAAATCAGATACTCCTCTCTCATCCCGCGGCAGAAACGGCAGCCTGATTCGCCACTTCTGGCCGCTGGGAGCAGAGTGAGACTGGGGACAAACAGTTCCCAGTTTCTCTCCATGGTCCTACACGATCTTTCAAGAGCGAGATCGTGCAGGGCTCGCGACCCGGCAGCATAATGCTCCATGGAGTCCTATGGACTCAAGGATGTGATACTCGTGGCGGTGCGTTAGCGCTGCATTACGAGGTAGGCTGCTGAATCTGCACCTGCTCTGTAATCTGGTGCTAAAACGAGGATGCTACGGGAAACCTGCAAGCGCAGGTTTTCCCCGTTTTAGCTCAGGGCACAGAATAGTGCCCATAATCGGAAAGCAATCGAATAAAGTGTATGGGTTTGTGTAGATACTTTTTTGGCCCACGATATTGGACTTTTCAGAGACCTGTTTCTAAATGATAGAAGATTATGCTGTGGACAACGATTTACGTCACCATCTGTGCAAATAGAAAAGAATACAAACAATTTAACTACGGCTATATAAATCAGCAAAGAGCTAGTTCTGCAACAAGAAGATTGCTGCCTTGCCTTAAAGGGCAAATATTCCTAGATATGCTGCCTGTATTATTTCATAAATGCATATTTATGCCTGGGTCAACTGCAAGTATATAGATTGGATCCTGTAGATTTATTGGGGAAATATTTTGAAGTGACGGAAGTCAAAACCCACCTGAAGACATACAACCTTGTCACCGGGTTGTGCTGAGCTCTCGGTAGAGTAATCGCCTTCTGAAAGGGACTGCTGTCGCGCTCGGGTCTTGCCCACAGCCACAGGGTTGATTGCTTCCAAGTGTGAAGGGTTTGGCAACATTGTCACATGCAGAGGCCCGCACGAGTCAAACTCCAAGTCCACAGACGACATCAAGTGGGACAAAACATCTCCGATAGCTGGGGAGTTTTCGGGGAACTCACTAAGTCCTCGCATTTTACGAAACATTAGCTGAAGCACAAATGAGACATATACATGTTTAATGAATAATGTAAACGTGAGATGTACAGTATGAACAGTAAATTGGAAGATATTAAATAATGTGTGACAGAAAAGCGGCATACATACATACAGAGAGAAATGAACCACTATAAAACATTGTTGTCGAAAAACAAGCCTGAGGACCTGCTGCTTCACTATCCTACAGTTTCTCGTCAAAATCTTTTAAGCCAAACTCCAGGTGAAACCATCAATACTACCCTTAAATACTGGATCTATTGAATTGAAAAATATGGGATTACGGAGAAGACCGTTACTCTCCTCCCAAGAATGAGCTGAATGATTTAATCTAACCATACTAGAGAGAATTCCCTATGTCGCATCAAGGTAAAAGTCAGGGTTATTTCAGAGAGAATCGAAAAGTCACTGCACGTTCGGTGATCTTTCGTTCCCTGCACTACCCTTCTTTGTCTGTGCAGGTCACTTGAATGAGACAACGCTCCCATAGCATAACACTGTATATCACTGAAGGGTAATGTCAGCCTCTATTAGGCCAGAGGGCGGCATATTAACCCAGAGCTGGGACCCTACTAAGGCTCTTTGAAATGTGAGTTCCTGCCTTAAAAAAATAGGAGCTGGGGGCGTGGCCGGACGTTGCAGCGCGCAGTCGCATGTAGGAAGAGCTCCTGTGACCGGCGCTGAGTTTCCAATTCCTGCGGCTTTATTATTGCATCCCCGGGGCTGAAACTTCACCCACAAGTGGATGACACTTCCTAGCACCCAGATGGTGCCACCTAAGGCGCAGCAGGCGCTAGAGCCGCTCAAATCGGCTAGGAAAGATCGGGTCTGGGAGGCCCAAGATGGCGGATCTCCCTCCTCTGTTTCATCCCCCACGCTGGAGGCAGCAGCTGCGGGGCCACCTTGCATGTCTGACATATCACCACCATCGGAAAGCAGACTTCATGCCATGCTGCAAGAACTTCGATCTACCATCCAAGCGGATCTTAAAGAGGCGCTGCAGGAGCTGAGGCGCGATGTACAAGACCTGGGTGAGAGGACTGACTCTTTAGAATCTAAGACAGACGACTTATGCTTAGCCCATAATGACCTGGTGGACCATCACATTGCTTTGCAAACAGCGCATGACACCATGGCAACGAAACTGGCCGATATGGAAGACCGCTCCAGGCGTAATAATATACGGATCCGGGGCATTCCGGAGGCAGTGGGCTCTGTTGATCTCCAGCCTTACATTATAGAACTTTTCCAGATCTTGGCACCTACATATTCATCGCAGGATTTCCTGATGGATCGAGCGCACAGATTGCCGCGTGCAAAAAACCTGCCGCCATCCGCCTCTAGAGATGTTTTGGTCCGGGTGCATTTTTTTCACGTTAAAGAAGCGTTAATGAGAGCGTCACGGAAATCTATGCCTCTACCGTCTCCGTATGCCGAAGTTTCTTTCTATGCAGACCTGTCAACGGCTACGATGTCTAAAAGACGGGAATTTTCGTCCTTCACCAAAATTTTGCGTGACCACAACATGGCGTATCGTTGGGGATTTCCCACAAAGATCTTGTTATGGCGGGAAGGAGTCCTGCACGTCATTCCGGAGCCCACCACTGGCATGCGTCTGCTGACAGAATGGAAAGTGGTGGCTGAGTTTACTCCCCCCCGTGAGGAATCATCTTCGCCGCTGAAAGTTTCTCCGGAGTGGCACCGGGTTCGGCCTAAGTGAGGTGATATGGTCCTGCATTTTTTCGCCTGTGGGCGTGTTCCTTTATTACACCAGGTGCTCTATCGTGGTTTCGGGACTCATCCCCCTTTGTGATTCGTTCCTTGGGTGGCGCTTTCTGGGGTTCTGTTCCTGCGACTGACTAGCCCCGAGGCTTTTTACTGGCCTGTATATTGGAGCAGTCACCTTCACGGATGAAGTTGGGACTGTGTTTTTCCCCCGTTGGGGTTTTTTTCTTGAACGTGTTGCTTTTCCAATTATACCATTCTGCTGTGTTGATTGGCCCCACTCAACTGCATTTATGGAATGCAGCGCTCTTTTTCTTTTTTGGTCTGTTGGGTTTTTTCTGTTTTTCTTTTTCTTTTTCTTTTCTTTTTTTTGGTTCGTCTTAGGTTTGTCTTGTACGTACTGTTTGTCTTATTGGTATGCACTGTAATATATCATTCTGGGCATTATTGTACGCAGGGAAGTCCTCCCATCATCCCACGGAAATTGTCTGTCAGGACCGCTGTGAGTACCAGGGGGTTGGGGGCAAATAATGATGAGTAAACCTCAATTCCAAATTTATTCCTTAAATGTTCGAGGCTTGAATACTCCGTACAAACGCCATGCTTTATTTCGTGATCTGCATAAATCTCAACCAGCTATTGTAGGTTCGCAAGAGACTCATTTTTGTACGAGACGTCCGCCATTTCTGAAATCGCGCATGTATACTGAGGCATATCACTCCACTGCTCAGACGAAGTCTAAAGGTGTCTCGATTCTATTCCACAAAGACTGGACCTTTGTATGTTCGGCTCAGTATGTTGATCCGTTGGGCCGCCTAGTGATTCTTGTGGGCACGTTGAACGAATTACCAATTACTATTGCTAACCTATATCTCCCTAATGAAAACCCAATTTCTTATCTTCGGAAAGCTTATGGTAGAGTGAAAAAAATATCTAGTGGTACGTTGTTTCTATGTGGGGATTTTAACTGCACTCCTGACTCTGACACCCAATCGAGCCAACCCAGCTCCAAACCCCGCTCCCCCCCAGCCTCTAGTAAACAACTAAGGGAATTCATGCACTCGTTTGAACTCTATGATACTTGGCGGATATGTCACCCTACTACGCGTGATTACACTTTTTTTTCTCATGTTCATTCCTCGTATAGTAGAATTGACTTGTGTTTGATTCATAGTTCGGCTTTGTCCCGCCTGTTGGAGGCGACCATAGGCATTATCACGTGGTCTGACCATGCTCCACTTACGCTTACCTTTGAGGCGGCCTTCCCGCCAAGGGGTATGGGGAACTGGAGACTCAATGACTCGCTTATTGTAAATGGAGATGACGTGGCTAACACTATGCAACTCCTTCAGGAGTATTTCACGACGAACATGACTGAGGATGTTGCGACATCGTCGGTTTGGTTGGCACACAAGGCTGTTCTGCGAGGACATTTTATTCAGAAAGGAGCGCAGAGGAAGAGACGTTTTAACGCTCAGACGTCTACGCTTCTACGACGAATTACTGAGTTGGAATCCCAGAATAAACCCGCTCCTGCCCCACATATTACTGCTCAGCTGACTCTACAGCGCCGTGAGTTGGAGCATCTTATGCTCCAGGTCACGGCGCGCTCACTTAGGAGGCTTAATTATGCCCACTATACCCAAGGGAATAAACCGGGGAAATTGCTGGCGTCTAAATTGAAAGGGAAAAGAATGCAAACTAACATACCATTCCTTTTGGATGCTAATAGCGTGAAGATTTACAATCCTGCCCTTATCACTGATGAATTCGCACGCTATTATGCCTCCTTATATAACCTGGGACTAAACAACACCGTGCCGACCCCTGCATTAGACGACATAGAGCTAATCTCCCTTCTATAACTGCCCCTCAGGCTACAGGTTTGCTGGCTACGTTTACAGAGGAGGAGGTATATAAGGCTATTAAGGCGCTCCCAAAAAATAAAGCTCCAGGCCCCGACGGTTTTACGAATCTGTACTACCAGAAATTTGCTTCCTTTCTAGTCCCGATTCTTACCCTGGTTTTTAATGATATTAAGGATACCGGCATTATCCCTTCGGAGATGCTGCAAGCGACAATAGTCACCCTGCCTAAACCCGGTAAACCCCCGACACATTGTGCCAATTTCCGTCCCATCTTCCTGTTGAATGTAGATGCCAAGTTATATGCTAAATTGCTGGCAAATAGATTGGCCCCTCTACTTCCTTCTTTGATTGCGAATGAGCAGACTGGCTTTGTCCCGGGCCGCCAAACGTGTGACAACACCCGACGGTTTTATGATATACTCGACCTGGCCCATAGGACTAACAGTTCTGGACTCCTGTTGGCATTAGATGCTGAAAAGGCATTTGATCGCCTGCACTGGGGGTATATGCGGACGGTGTTACTAAAGTTTGGCTTCCCAGCACAATTTATAAACAGCGTTATGGCCCTCTACTCAGATCCGTCGGCGAAAGTATTGGCTTCAGGGTTTCTATCATCCGCTTTCCATATAACAAATGGCACCCGTCAGGGATGCCCTTTATCCCCACTAATATTCATTCTGGCCTTAGAACCCCTGGCGTTGCAGATTAAAACGGCTCCGGCTATTAAGGGCTTATCAACCCCGAATGGGGAACATAAATTGGCACTGTTTGCGGACGACATACTGCTCTTTCTGACCACACCGGAGACCTCGCTCCCTCCCCTGTTTAGCCTCCTCGATAATTTTGGCGCGATATCCTATTATAAAAATAACATAAGTAAAACGCAAGCTCTCCCCATAAATATTGCTGCTTCATCCCTCAGCTCTCTGCGTAGTAAATACCCTTTTGACTGGCGCTCTACCTCTTTAAAATATCTGGGTATCTCCCTTTCTAAATCGCGGGGAACCATCCTTAAAGAAAACTTTACGCCACTCTTAAACTCTATTGAGGCGCAGCTCTCCAAATGGAGCACAATCGACTCATCTTGGCTGGGGTGTATGGCGGCCATGAAGATGTGTATCTTACCCCAAATTTTATATTATTTCAGGAATATCCCGGTTTTCATCCCGGCGCATTTATTGCTCCGGATGCAAAAACTAATTCATGCACACATATGGAAGGGGAAGCCTCCTCGAGTGTCGGCCTCCACGGTTACAACGCCGTGGCGTAATGGTGGGTTGGGGTTTCTGGATCTGCAATCTTATTACAAAGCAGCCTTACTAGCCCAACTGTTGTCATCAATGTATCAAAAAGAATCACCACTATGGCTGCAGCTGGAGAATGCCATGATTTTCCCATACCGACTCCATGACCTGATGTGGCTCACATTCCTGCCGAGGAATAGTACCACGGATTTGTTGCCTGTTGCGATGCTCTCTCTCATGGCATGGCGATTGTGGGGCCGTCAATTGGTGAGGCCTTACAATTTACTATGCCTTGCCCCCTTAAGGGTTCTGTGTCGCTTTATTCCCGATTTAACCTTAGACCCCTGGATCAGGCGAGGCTTGACTCATGTATGGCAGCTCTTCACGCCACACTCTCTGAAAACCTTCCCCGATTTGGTGCAGGAATTCGCTATTCCATCAAAGGAATGCTTCACATATCTTCGTGTGAAACATGCTTTGACCCAGAAAGGCCTTACCTCTTTCACGGATGTGAACCTCTCGGCTTTTCATAAATTGTGTATGGGACGAAAATGTCACATGAAACCGCTGTCCCTTTGTTATAACAGCCTCCTAACTCCGACCCCGCCTAAAAAAACTACCCTATATGGTTAATTGGGAAAAAGACTTAGCCTTAACACTTTCCATAGAAGATTGGTCATACGCCATGGACACGATATATAAATATTCTAGAAGTACCAATTTACGAGAAGCCCATATCAAACTCCTGTGCAGATGGTATTTAACACCCACCCAGTTGGCCCATATTTCAGGGAACACTGGCTCTCTGTTGGAGATGTCTTACAGGCACTGGCTCATTATTGCATACTTTCTGGCTTTGTCCCATGCTGGGGGGATATTGGGAAAAGATAAATAGGTTGATCTCTCATTACACTTCACTTAAATTCCCACTTTGTCCGAAAATGTACCTCTTACACCTTATACCTGTTACAATTCAGACCCGTCATAGGAGGTTTATCTCCATGGTACTTGGTACAGCTAAAATTGTAATAGCTAGACATTGGCGGTCCTCTATGTGTCCCTCTATGAAGGAAGTTATGGGGGCCCTGGAAAATGTTTTCAAATATGAGGAAATGTTTCACACCGCGAACAATTCTATGTGCCTGCTACATGATCCGTGGGAGGGATGGAAGATGTTTGTTGAATCTGGAAATCTGATAAAAGATATGTCGACTGTAAGATGATAGTGCTGCCATGTTTTCTGTTTTCTGTTTTATGTTAGTTTAGGAATTATATGTTATTAGAAAATGGAGTGCGCACAACTGACCCCCTTTTTCAGTTTGCGAAGATAATCCAATTTAATTATATTGTTTATTGCCATTGATGCTCATTTATGCTTCTTCCTTTGGATGGTTCCTTCATTTAACTGTATGTACCACTTTTTGTGTAAACTCCAATAAAAATTCTTTATATGAAGAAAAAAAAAAAAAAAATAGGAGCTTTTATCATTTTACTTCGTCTTCTGCACCATTTGTTTTGTTTCGGTTTTCTCTTTGAGAGACAAGAGATCTGACCGCATGCATTCGCACATTGAGGGGGACTGTTTCAACATTTTCAAGAGTAACTTATGGTTTTGATACCACTTCTCCCCACTGGATTATTGCCGTTGCTCGGCTAATATTGGTTACACAATAGACACTATTACCGTGATGCGCCATATGGAATTCTCTCTAGTGCGGTTTGATATGTTGAGCACAAATTTTTGGTTTTAGTTGTGCAAATTTTATCCATTTTTAGGCAGCATCGCATTATTGTCAATACTTCTTGTCACATGTTATGGTCACCTTACAGCACTTTTGGGAAGTATTTTACGTACGCTATACATTAAGCGCCTGCACTTTTACACTTCTATTCTGAAGTATTTAGTCCGCCTGGAAACAATTTGTTTCATACACACGTGTGCTTATTTGGAACTGCAACTCATTGTATTGATGAGCTGTAATACAATTCTTGATGTCCCTATCCCTTTTTTCATGTAAGCTCGTTAGAAAGGGCCCTGCTCCCTAAGTATGTGTTGCCTTAATTTATTGCAACCTCTGTACCGTGCTTCACAATACAGATAGATACATGAATAATTTGAATATTTGAAGTCATTGCCAACAGTGTAGCATCTAGAGTTATCGGTTGAAAACCAAAATAAATGGCATCACACAGTTTGGAGGCACAATTTACCTCAGGTGGAAACTGGAGGAGCCCTGCAAGAAGGTTTAGCCTCCCTCTGTGAGGCATTCCTATGACCACATCTGTAACGCCACTGAGCGCACACATTTTGAGCATCTCTTGGAAGAAACCCATCATGCTTTCAGCGCCTTCTCCTCCATAACGTTTCACGGTGGAAAACTTTGTAGCCATAAAGTGGTCAAACTCCTGCAGGAAAAATATAAAAAAAACAAAAAAGGAAAAATGTGGAATTAACGAATTTCTGAATTATACAGCCATTATATTATGGTCATCATTTTATATAGCGCCAACAGTTTCCATAGCGCTTTACAAGAACCAAAAGGGAACAAGATACAGATAGACACAGGATGGAAACAAGGGGTGTAGCGGGCCCTACTCATAGGACCGTACAGTCTAGAGGGATTGAGGTTGAGCAAGACAAGAGGAGTTTTACTGGATGTCAGGATCATTAGTGCCAGCGGTTCGGGAATGGTGGGACAATGGAAGCGGCTTCAAGCATGTGTGAGCAGGGGGCGGGGGTGAGTTGCATCAGTGATATGGTACGCTAATCTGAAGAGATGGTTTTGAGGGATTTCTTGAAGGCTTGAAGATTAGGGGAGAGTTTGATAGAGCGAGGAAAGGACCGGAGCTGCCCTTGAGAAGACTTGGAGGCAAGAGTTGGAAGTGCAGGTGTAGACAGGACAGGCAGAAGTATTGATGCCTCAAAAAAAAAAAACACACACAGAGATAACACTAGAATTACACTTTATCTAGCCCATAAATCCCTTACAGATGCACTTTGTGTCAAACATACATTTAAGGGGTTATTCAGAGTACCGAAATGTCGCCAACATGTCGGTGCTCTCTTGTTCCTCACCCTGCGGTGAATTCAGTATTCACCACAGGGTCCCCAAAGTGCAGGGAAAACCCCGCCACAAAAACCATGACAAACATGTTGGGAAAAGCCGACGACCACAGCACAGACCAGCTGCCAAACAGGGAAAAATCTATAAATAAAAGACTTTTTACTGCAGATTAAAAGAAATGGTTTATTATTAGATATTGGATAAAAACAAGAACATTTTTAACATTGAAGCCTATGGGATTCGCCTGAATAAACCTGTCGAATGAAACCACCGTACAGCAGGGCATTTCGGCACCTTTTCACTGCTATTCGGTGTTCTCTGAATAGATGAACCATTACTTCTCTATGGGGGATTTCACTGCTTTCGAAAAGGCACCGTACTTGCATGGCAATTTGGCAAACTGCATGCTGTCTGAATAGCCGAATGGCCTCGAAATGTTACCGTATGGGAAAATTCCCTGTTCGTTGAAATTTCGGGGGCCAGATCGGCGCTCTCTGAATAACCCCTTTAACCTTTTAGGCTCACTGGAGAAGATTTGGGGTTTTGACTCTGTCAACCCACTCACAGAGCTGCACCCAAAAGGTACCCTCACCACCTCACCCAGCGCTCCATATATAGGTATTGTGTACCTTTTCTTGACCATTTTACGCACTGGAGAAGATACCTACATGAAATCACTCACCTTTTTTATTCTTCCCGTTTAATAAAATGTTAACTGTCATTAGCTTCCTGCACAGCATTTCGTTTTATTAACTGCTATGATTACAGTTTTAAAAAATTTTTGACAACCTTAAAATTCCTCGAGAGAAATTTATTCAGTCTTGGCGACTGAATACCTCGCTGCTTTTAGACCCAGAACTGGTGACGGCAGTGGAAGATAAGTCCTCTGAGGTCCCGGTCCCGACCGTGTGGGAGTCTCACAAGGCTGTCATCCGCGGTCAGTTGATCTCTCTAGCCTCCCGAAAAAGGAAAGCCCAGCGAGAAGAAATGGACTCCCTATATTCTGCCATCAGAACCCTGGAACATGAGCACCATGCATCGGGAGAAGACGCAGACACCTATGCGAGACTCTTGCATGCGCGTTCGTTCCCAATTGGCTAGTGCACTTAATCCAAGCATCAAACGTGCAATCCTTCACACAAAATGCTATTTCGCTTTGCATGAAGACAAACCGGGCCGCCTCTTCGCTCGCCTATTGAAAAAACACCACCGACAGAACTACATCCCGAAGATTCATACTTCCCCTGGTACGGAGTCCTCAGACCCAAATCACATAGTACGTGCTTTCCGAGACTTCTATTCCTCCTTATACCACTCCGCGTAGGAATCTGGACCCCCCACCGGACCCGGATTCCCCACCGATTAACGATGGAACAACAAGAGCCACTACGTTCCCCCATCACCACCGAGGAGATCATCGCAGCCCCGAAACGTCAGAAGCCTGGTAAAGGCCCGGGCTCGGGTGGCTTCCCTCCCATTTATTATAAACGCTTCAGGTCAAAACTGATCCCGCACCTGGCCGGAGTTTTCAACGCCCTACTTACTGGTGAGGTCTTCCACCCACATTCCCTCTCTGCCACGATTGTAGTGATCCCTAAGGAGGGTAAAGATCCACTCTCATGTGCCAGTTACAGACCGATCTCGCTTCTCAAGCGGATCTTAAAATCACCAGCAATGGAACGACAATATTAAGACGTTGAGCAAGGATTGTGGTAAAGGACCAGGTGGGCTTCATTCCGAAATCGGGAAGCGAGAGATGGCACGATTCGAACGCTGAATGCGATACACCCAGCATTGGCGACAGAAACGCCCACGCTTCTTCTGTCTACTGACGCCGAAAAGGCGTTCGATAGAGTGTCCTGGTCTTTCTTATTCGCCACATTGAAAGCCATGCATATAGCCCCAGAATTTCTACGGTGGACAGCTGCCCTATATCGGGTGCCGAATGCGCGTGTTCAGGTTAACGGTGTTCTCTCCGACATGTTCCAAATCAGGAATGGGACGAGACAAGGGTGCCCCCTCTCCCTACTCCTGTTCGCTCTCTACCTCGAGCCACTACTGGAATCAGTCCGCCTTAACGCATCTATCACGGGTCTGAAAGGGAGATCCGAAGTCCACAAGGTCTCGGCTTATGCCAATCTCCTCTTTTACGCTACCAATCCACTCGCTTCCCTCCCTGAAATAGTAGGCGTTCCAGACGTATGGAGCACTATCGAACCTGAAAATGGATAAAATCGGAGATATTAAACCTCAATGTTCGGGGTGTGGCGGAACGCGTTCTCCGACGGATGCACCCGTTTGTATGGTGCACCTCCAAAATGAAATACCTGGGATTGTGGCTCACGAATTCCACGCAGACTCTGTTTCAGGAGAATTTAGTGCCGCTATGGTCGGGTATACCTGGGGGTATCCTGGCTCGGGAAAATTAGCATTTTGAAAATGTATGTGCTCCCCAGGCTTCTTTACCTCTTCCAGACGCTGCCCATACGTGTTCCCCTTTCCTTTTTCCAGAAGGCCCAGTCCGACTGCTCCCGAATCATCTGGAACGCATCTAGAGTCCGGATAAGCTCATCCACATTGTCCTGGCATAAGACTGCTGGCGGTTTGGACTCCCGCTTCAAACGCCGTCTTTCAGGAATCGCTACACCACGGGCCTTGCATTTTATCTCAGGCTGGGAGCTACACGCACCCTGGGATGGCACAAAACAGAGTGTTCCCCCTACCCCCCTGGAACGCTTTAACTTCTCCCAAATCTCCCACTACCTCCTAGCATTGCCCGCACGTCACCGCTTGCTCCGAGTTCCCACTTCTTTTGAATCCCTCTGTACCTCCGAACACCCACATAAACACGGGATATCAACCCTCTATCGCCTCCTACAGTCGTCGTGAGGATTGTCTCCTCCATCCTTTAAAACTCAAATGGGACTATTTTCTTGAATCGCCGGTGTCTGAGGACCAATGGCGAGACACGAGCTAACTCACCGTGGCTCCCCTCAAGCTCGCCTACAATCTACAGTTGTGTTCAAAATTATTCAACCCCCACTGAAATTGAGTGTTTTGGCCAGTTTGACATTGATTTTGATCAGTCATCTTGCTTACAATTAAATCAAAGAGGCACGTGTAGGTCAGACAAATATAACATAACATTTATAATGAAATAACCACAAATGTCTTTTCTGTGCTCACATCATTATCAGTTTTATTCAACCCCCAAGTGACATTCAATCTTAGTACTTATAACTGTAAAAGGATGTTGTACTAAGTACTAACAGCTTTTAAACGTGAAGCATAGCTTGACACAAGTGTCTTGCAGCGATCTACGGGTATCTTCGCCCATTCGTCATGGGCAAAAGCCTCCAGTTCAGTCACATTCTTAGGCTTGCGCACTGCAACTGCTTTCTTTAAGTCCCACCAGAGGTTCTCAATCGGATTTAAGTCAGGTGACTGCGATGGCCACTCCAAAATGTTCCAGCCTTTAAGCTGCAACCATGCTCTAGTGGACTTGGAGGTATGCTTGGGATCATTGTCCTGTTGAAAGGTCCAACATCTCCCAAGCCTCAGGGTTGTGACGGACTGCATCACATTGTCATCCAATATCTCCTGGTACTGAAGAGAATTCATTGTACCTTGCACACGCTGAAGCTTCCCTGTACCTGCAGAAGCAAAACAGCCCCAAAGCATGATTGACCCCCCGCCATGCTTCACAGTAGGCAAGGTGTTCTTTTCTTCATAGGCCTTGTTCTTCCTCCTCCAAACATAGCGTTGATCCATGGGCCCAAACAGTTCTAATTTTGTTTCATCAGTCCACAGAACACTATCCCAAAACTTCTGTGGTTTGTCCACATGACTTTTGGCATACTGCAGTCGACTCTTCTTATTCTTTGGAGACAGCAATGGGGTGCGCCTGGGAGTTCTGGCATGGAGGCCTTCATTACGCAGTGTGCACCGTATTGTCTGAGCTGAAACTTCAGTACCCACATCTGACAAATCTTTTCTCAGTTCCTCAGCAGTCACACGGGGACTTTTCTCCACTCTACGCTTCAGGTAGCGCACAGCAGTCGAAGTCAGCATCTTCTTTCTGCCACGACCAGGTAGCGTTTCAACAGTGCCCTTTGCCTTGAATTTGCGAATGATGCTTCCTATGGTCTCTCTTGGTATGTTTAACATCTTTGCAATCTTCTTATAGCCATTGCCCTTCCTGTGAAGAGTAATCACCTCTTCTGTTGTCTTCCTGGACCATTCTCTTGACTTCACCATGTTTGTAACCACACCAGTAAATGTCTAGAAGGAGCTGAGTATCACAGTCATTTTAAAGCTGCCTAATGGTGCTTATTATGCTTTATTGCTGCTCCGTGACATCCACAGGTGTTTTCAATACCTGATTGAAAACACTTGAATGAACCTCTGTTCTTCAGAGTGGTAGTCTTTAAGGGGTTGAATAATTGTGTCAATGAAGAATTCACAAAAGAAACATTTACTACTGTATTACAAAACCAATTGATGTCATTTTAGTTGCATATGGTTCTTTAAAAAGTCCTTGTAGGATTTCATTCTGAATACAATTACAAATGTACACTAAATTCCCTAAAACCCTTTACAGCATTGGGGGTTGAATAATTTTGAACACAACTGTATGCATTTGCATAAGTATATTTCCTATAATAAAGTGCAAAACACGAGAACGTGTCAAAGAGATGTGCACCAAGATCGAGGAATGTGCTTCTATAAACAGGAATAGTTCATTAATTATTCCTAAAACCATATAAAGTGCACGTGCAAAAGTGCAAATAGAGGGAAATATAGACCATATATACAGTTGTGTTCAAAATTATTCAACCCCCACTGAAATTGAGTGTTTTGGCCAGTTTGACATTGATTTTGATCATTCAGTCATTTTGCTTACAATTAAATCAAAGAGGCACGTGTAGGTCAGACAAATATAACATAACATTTATAATGAAATAACCACAAATGTCTTTTCTGTGCTCACATCATTATCAGTTTTATTCAACCCCAAGTGACATTCAATCTTAGTACTTAGTACAACATCCTTTTACAGTTATAACAGCTTTTAAACGTGAAGCATAGCTTGACACAAGTGTCTTGCAGCGATCTACGGGTATCTTCGCCCATTCGTCATGGGCAAAAGCCTCCAGTTCAGTCACATTCTTAGGCTTGCGCATTGCAACTGCTTTGTTTAAGTCCCACCAGAGGTTCTCAATCGGATTTAAGTCAGGTGACTGCGATGGCCACTCCAAAATGTTCCAGCCTTTAATCTGCAACCATGCTCTAGTGGACTTGGAGGTATGCTTGGGATCATTGTCCTGTTGAAAGGTCCAACGTCTCCCAAGCCTCAGGTTTGTGACGGACTGCATCACATTGTCATCCAATATCTGCTGGTACTGAAGAGAATTTATGGTACCTTGCACACGCTGAAGCTTCCCTGTACCTGCAGAAGCAAAACAGCCCCAAAGCATGATTGACCCCCTGCCATGCTTCACAGTAGGCAAGGTGTTCTTTTCTTCATAGGCCTTGTTCTTCCTCCTCCAAACATAGCGTTGATCCATGGGCCCAAACAGTTCTAATTTTGTTTCATCAGTCCACAGAACACTATCCCAAAACTTCTGTGGTTTGTCCACATGACTTTTGGCATACTGCAGTCGACTCTTCTTATTCTTTGGAGACAGCAAGGGGGTGCGCCTGGGAGTTCTGGCATGGAGGCCTTCATTACGCAGTGTGCGCCGTATTGTCTGAGCTGAAACTTCAGTACCCACATCTGACAAATCTTTTCTCAGTTCCTCAGCAGTCACACGGGGACTTTTCTCCACTCTACGCTTCAGGTAGCGCACAGCAGTCGAAGTCAGCATCTTCTTTCTGCCACGACCAGGTAGCGTTTCAACAGTGCCCTTTGCTTTGAATTTGCGAATGATGCTTCCTATGGTCTCTCTTTGTATGTTTAACATCTTTGCAATCTTCTTCTAGCCATTGCCCTTCCTGTGAAGTGTAATCACCTCTTCTCTTGTCTTCCTGGACCATTCTCTTGACTTCACCATGTTTGTAACCACACCAGTAAATGTCTAGAAGGAGCTGAGTATCACAGTCATTTTAAAGCTGCCTAATTGGTGCTTATTATGCTTTATTGCTGCTCCGTGACATCCACAGGTGTTTTCAATACCTGATTGAAAACACTTGAATGAACCTCTGTTCTTCAGAGTGGTAGTCTTTAAGGGGTTGAATAATTGTGTCAATGAAGAATTCACAAAATAAACATTTACTACTGTATTACAAAACCAATTGATGTCATTTTAGTTGCATATGGTTCTTTAAAAAGTCCTTGTAGGATTTCATTCTGAATACAATTACAAATGTACACTAAATTCCCTAAAACCCTTTACAGCATTGGGGGTTGAATAATTTTGAACACAACTGTATGTCCGCAAGTTGCTTTATGGCATAAAGGTTGTACTGTGGGATTTGATGTCCTGCCTACACAATTCTTCTCCTCATTGTCATTTTAGTTGCATATGGTTCTTTAAAAAGTCCTTGTAGGATTTCATTCTGAATACAATTACAAATGTACACTAAATTCCCTAAAACCCTTTACAGCATTGGGGGTTGAATAATTTTGAACACAACTGTACCTCTAACAAAGTCCTATCATTGTGGTACAGCACTCCTTCCCTACTCTTCCGAATCGAACTTCGCCTCACTCCAGACTGTTGGAGATGCAGAGGTAAGACAGGCACCTACCTCCACATGTGGTGGGATTGTCCGACTCTTGCACCTTTCTGGAGACTGGTAAGGGACACAATTGCCGAGGTCACAGACCTGACTTTACCGCTCTCCCCAGACCATTTCTTCTTACTCACACCACATGCTCAACGAGTACCCTTAGGAAATCGGTGGCTTTACTGATGCTCATGACGTCGAGACTGTTAGTCGCCCGGGCTTGGGGGTCATCGTCCGCCCCTTCATACAGAGACTGGCTTTCTAGGATAGAGGAGGTGCGGAACATGGAGGACCTTGGGGCCAGAGTAAGAAATAACATGGAGACACAAATCCATAAAATGGTTCAATTGGAATACATTCCTGGCCTCAGCATCTTGCCGCTCACGGGCGGTATGAGGTGCCTGAGAGACATGCACTCCGGGCTGTACTGTCCTGGATAGTCCACATATCTCACACACTCTATGAGACTTCGGAAACCTCGGGGCGGGGACCTGTCAGCATATCTGAAACCCCACAGCCTCACTTCTTCAATCCCCGCCTTTTAAACCAAATTCCCCCCCTTTTTTTCTTCTCTTTTCTTGTTATGTCTTTATCGGTTTGCCCCAGCCTCCCCCCCCCACGTCCGATAGATCTTTCCGACCAAAGTCACAGATATTCCCCTTTCTGCATATAATTCGTCTCCCCTGGAAAGGTGATCGGAGACCCGTTTTATTTTCCCCCCAATTTTTTTTTTCCCCTGTTCTCTCTCCCCGACCCTGACATGGAGAACCCGACTCGGTTCTACTACTTGGACTTGGCATGCTGGGGTCCCTTACAGCCTCCCGCTTTGCTTAGTGGTAACCTTCTCCCTTTTGCCTCATATGTTAGGTTGTTTTTTTAGACCTGCCTTGAATCTCTTTTTGTATAATTATTGTATATTTTCGCTTTTCTCTGCTCTATAACGACCACATTATTCAACTAATCTATGCAAAATCTGTGATACGCTGTAATGATGTACACTTGCATTATGTCCAGTGTCCGTGCAGAGGATGCTTTGATTTACTTTTAACATGTCTGTATTTTTGTTCCTCTGCCTTGAATAAAAAAAAAAAAACAAGTAGCGTCCATAATGAGTATTATTAAGGTCAGTCTATTTTTAAACCTGCTAGCACAAACTACAAACCTAAATACTAACAGCTGTCACCCGCAGGACACTGCTGTGCCGTAACCTCTGAAATACAAGAAGGGCAAAGGTAGTTCATTGATATTTTACCATGAATGAATGAATGAATTGCTGCCAGCAGATGAGGTATACAGTATATCACATAAACCTCTTCTGTGCAAAGGATTACAGGATATGCTTTGCAATCCAATACATGACAATAGTCAGGCCCTATAGGTTACTTGAATTCAGACATTTGTTGTCTTGGTGGGGCTCACTGCAAGAGCAGCAAATAAAATAACTGAAAAACAAATAACTTTGTAATATGTGTTTATAGGGTTTAATCAAAAAGCACCGAATTTTCGGTGCCCTTTCTGCGCGATTCACGTTCTCCGACCATGCGGCGAATTCAGTCTTCACCGAAGGGCTCCAATAAATCTCACCAAACGCTGCCAGTCAGGGCAAAGCAAAATAATAAATAAAAAAGGTCCTACAAATAAAAGAAGGGTTATTCAAAGAGCTCCGAATTGTGGCCTGAAAGGTAACCAAATGCTGAAATTCAGTGTACGTTACCTTTCCAGGCCATTCGGCTATTCAGAGAGCAGGCAGTTCACCAAATGTTAGCGAATTGCCTGCACATACGGTGCCTGTTCGAGGGCAGTGAAATCCCCAGAGAAGCAATGCTTCGTCTATTCAGAGTACACCAAACAGCAGGGAAAAGTTGCCGAAATGCCCTACTGTTCGGAGGTTTCATTCGACAGATTTATTCAGGAGAATCCCATGGGCTTCAAGGTTAAAAATATTCCAGTTTTAATGAAATATCAAATAAACGGTTTATGGTTTTATTCTGCAGTAAAAAGTCTCATTTTTAGATTTTTTTAGGATCCTTTCAGGATTTTTTTAAGCAAAATATTTTTTTCCTTTTTTTTTTTAAATTCTTTTCTTTTTTCTGTAACAGCCCTTTTTATTATCATTCATTGGATCTTATATGTCAATTTCAGACACTTTCATTCAGTAGTTTCTTTGCAAACAGCGTTTCACTTTTCCAAACATTC
This sequence comes from Leptobrachium leishanense, assembly GCA_009667805.1. Taxonomy (NCBI): domain Eukaryota; kingdom Metazoa; phylum Chordata; class Amphibia; order Anura; family Megophryidae; genus Leptobrachium; species Leptobrachium leishanense. The sequence goes on along the minus strand of CM019065.1, from coordinate 183,343,617 downwards.
AAGCGTACTGTTTCTGGTTTTCACTCCATTCGTCTGCGGTGTTGGCTTTTTTCCGCTGACTGCTGTGCTCGGCAGCTGCTTGGGTTTCTCCAGCGTGTTCGGCGGGGTTAATCCAGATGTTTTTGCAGGGAGTGTTCGCCGGGTTTGCAGCGGCTTTTCCCTGCACTACGACGCAGGGTCGCCGAAATGGGATCGCCAAATCGCACCGAATTGAATAGACTGAAAAGTCACTAAACATGCGGTGACTTTTCGATGCTCTTTGAATAACCCTGAAGGTCTGTTACAGAATAAGAAAAAAAAAATTTTAATTATAAATGGGGACAGCGAGGGAGCGCAGGGACCAGTAATGTATCCAGCGGCAGTCTGAGTGCGCCTCGGGGTTACCGCTTTCAGCATTGAAATTAACCTGAGCTGCACTCGAATTCCGCTGGGGGGGCTCAGGGTGGGCCTCCAGGCCCAGGTGATGGATTTTGTTGGGGGGGGGGTGGAGAGCGTTGCACACACTCACCTACATCGGCCCTGAGTCCTCCTGCATCCGGTGTCCTCTCTCCGTTGGTCGTCGGTATGACGTCATCCTGGCGACCGACACAGAGAGCAGACACTGGATGCAGGAGGACTGCCACCGGTGGAGGACACGGGGCCGATGCAGGTGAGTATGTGTAGGCAACATACTCACATACATCCTCCTACTTCGGCCCTGAGCTCCAGCGGTGGCTGTCCTGTGGTGACAGTTCTCCAGCAGCCGGTTCCCGCTCTCCGTCTGATGCAGGGATGACATTGCGGAGGTGAACGCCTTTGACCCGGCTGTCTGCAGAGTCAAAGGCTTCCACCTCTGCGACGTCATCCCTGCGTCTGACGGAGAGCGGGAACCGGCTGCCGGAGGACTGTCACCGCTGGAGCTCAGGGCTGAAGTAGGAGGATGTAGGAGAGTATGTAGGTGCAGCCATCCGAACCTGCAGTAGGTGAGTATGTAGGTGCAGCCATCCGAACAGAGTCGGAGGACGGTCACCTACAGGACTGCCACCGCTGGAGCTCAGGGCTGAAGTAGGAGGATGTAGGTGAGTATATAGGTGCAACCAATCAGCCATCCGAACCGGATCCCGAAGGCTGGCCGAGCAAGCTGCTCGGCCGGCCTCCAGGCTCAGGTTCTCATATCTGATTTTCGGCCGAACCGATCCCGAATTTTCGGTTTCGTTATCGGCCGGAAATTTCCGTTTCGGTGCACCACTAGTGTGAGGGCTCTTTGCTGGATGTGTTCATACTTTGGAAGAAAACTGTTCTATCCTGTACACAACTGCATTGGCGCTGGATCTCAGCCCGGGTCTTAGCGTTTCCCTAGCGTGGGCCAAACGACTTTGTACAAGGACAAGGTGATCTGTTAGTAGGTCATCAGCCGCCACTGACATAACCCCATAGAAAGAAATTGAGGGGAGTGATATTTGGTGAATGAGGTGGCCAGGGAATTGGGCCACCCCTTCCAATCCACCGGTCTGGAAATGTTTCATTTAGGAACCCACAGACATGCAGTCCCAATGCGGTGATGCACCATCTTGCTGGAAAATGGTTAGTTGAAGGTTAGTTGTGGTGCCACGTATTCAGTCAAAAGGTCAAGGTAAACATTTCCAGTAATTGAGGTCTTGAAGAAAAACGGACCAATGATTCGATTGCACATGATCCCACACCACACATTCATCTAAAGCAGAGGATCACTGATGCCATTATCATCATTGATGAGGGTATGCTACAGCGAACATGACAAGAAATCGAGTACCGTCTTGATGTGCAACTAATGGTGCCCATATAGAGGTGTATTAAATAAGGCAAAAAAAAACACAATATTTCACTTACCGGTATGTCTTTTCATTTGCTTTTGTAATACATTTTTTAAACTATAAAAGAGACTTTATGGACACCCTGTACTTTCTTTTAAAAGAGGCAAATACAGTATTCAGTATATATTTACATTAATATGGGCACACAGTGGATGCCATTTGACCTGGACACCATTCTCCAATACCTTGGATTTTACTTTGTCAGCCATATCTATATAGTGCCTATTGAGGGAGTGCTGTGTCAGCAATTCCATGTCAATTATCTACCACTTAAATCCACAAAGAAAATCTGTTTAAAGGTCACCTTAAACTGGAGTTCAGTATACACCAAAACGTGTAGAATGGAGTTAAACATCCAGGTTAACCAGGTAGATAATTTATTAAAGTAATGGAATAAAGTAAGCTAGGTATAAAGGAGTAAGCAGTAGTAGGTCAATAACAAAAGCTTATACCCCCAATATGCAACAGAACATTAGTTCTATTTGCTGTGCCCCATATTACTCTATAAACAGCAAAATTAAAAATATAGCACCTAATCAATGTCACATCTTAACCAATCACTGATCATGCAGGGCACAGCCTCAACATCATTTATTGCTGCTCCAGGCGATAAAAGTACATCTTCCCAGCGAGATATTTATATTGTCTTATAATTTTTTGTTCTGTACAGTTATTGAAATTACATGCAGGGTTATTCAAAGAGATCTGAATTGTGGCCGAAAGGTAACCGAACAGTGAAATTCAGCGTACGGTTACCTTTCCTGGCCATTCGGAGAGCAGGCAGTTCGCCAAATGCTGGCGAATTTCCTGCACATACGGTGCCTGTTCGAGGGCAGTGAAATCTCCATAGTGAAGCAATGCTTTGTCTATTCAGAGAGCACAAAACAGCAAGGAAAAGTTGCCGAATTGCCCTGCTGTTCGGTGGTCTCATTCGACAGGTTTATTCAGGTGAATCCCATAGGCTTCAAATGTTATAAATATTCCGGTTTTAATTCAATATCTAATAAACCATTTATTATAATATTGTGCAGTAAAAAGTTTATATTTTTTAGGATCTTTTTTAAAATCATTTCTTCTTTTTTGTAACAGCCCTTTTTATTATCATTCATTGGATCTTGTATGTAAATTTCAGACATTTTCATTCTGTAGTTTCTTTGCAAACAGCGATTCTCTTTTCAAACATTCAAGTGTACAGGTTTTTTTTTTCCCCACGCCATTCGCCTGCGGTGTCGGCTTTCTCTGGCGGCTGTTCTGTGATCAGCTCCGGCTCGGGTTTCTCCGGCGTGTTTAATTCAGATGTTTTTGCAGGTTTCGGTGTGCGTTCGCCCTGGTTTTGCGGTGAGTTTTCGTCGGGTTTGCGTGACTTTTCCCTGCATTACGGCGGCCCCGTGGTGCTTTCTGAATAACACCGCAGGGATTGCACCAAATTGAAGAGAACGAAAAGTCACCGAACATAGGGTGGCTTTTCGATTCTCTTTGAATAACCTTGTTTATTTCATATTTCTTTTTATATGCATTTTTTTTTAACCTTCTGGAACGGAGTAGAATAATAAAGTATCAGAGGTCCTGCTTCTCAACCATTTTAGATCATAAAGAAGCATAAAAGGGTAATTTTTTGCTCTTTATAATAAACATACAGTGGGCACAGACCCTATGATATGGGCACTGCACAAATTGCATTATTTCTATACACAGCTTCGCGAAGGTAACGGGTAGCCACAGAATAACCCTGTATCTTGCCTCGCTGTTAAATTTAAAAGTTATATTTTTTTCTATTGGATCTTCAATAGTGTAACGCAGTGGTTCCCAATCCTTTTCTCAGGACCCAATAACAGGACAGGTTTTCCTAATATCTGAAGCACACACAGGTGATCTCTTTTGCTGCACATCCTTAATACGAAATAGAAGTATCTGTGCGCTTTATGCTCACTGCATAGCGTGTTTACAAACAAAAGTGTCACATTTTATGTATTTATTTATCTTTATTGCTGTGCCCTATACACAAAAAGCAAATTAGGAGGGAGGAGGAGCTACGCAGAGTGGTGGATGGTCGCATCTTCGACGAGCTCCGTGAGCTACCTTTGAACCTTGCTGATTTTAAAGCGACCACCACCAGCCCTACGGATTCTTGAAGCCCCCAGAGGTTGCTGGACACTTGGAAATTTGTCCGCAGCGACCACTAACAATTCACGTGCCCCATTTGTGCCGCTTTCTGACCGGTGGCCTAACCGCGGCAGCCATCTTGAGAGCCAAGATCCATCTCACTGCCGCTGACTCTAGGACAAAGATGGGGAAGAAGTCTTTTCGGAAGACGCTCTCCGCTGGGAGCCCTAGACAGCGGGATATACGGACCTCGCTGCGTGGAGGCCACGAAACCCGGGTGAGTGATGCCGTGGTGTTTACCCCACGAGATTTTAGCTCAGAGGAGGAGGAAGCTGCGGGAGATGGACATTACCGAGCCAGGCCCACAGATTTAAGAGTGGACACGCGGGTAGAGATTCCCTCACGGGGAGCAGATTTTCCAGTACGTGGAGCTACCCCGGCTCCGTGTATATTGACCGCGGACCTGACGGGACCTAAACCTTTCACGAAGGATGACGTACCCCACTTGGTCGAGGAGTTACGGGCAGTTTGGAAACAAGACATGCACGAATTACACCGTGAGCTTGCTGAACTGTGGAACACGGTTGAGACTGTCCAGGCCAGAATGGACGTTGTGGAGACTGAGCAGGCGACAGTGGTGAGCCGAGTGGACTCACTTCAGACCCAGGTGGACCTACTTTCCAGAGCATTGGAAACGGTGGAAGCACGTCACCGTAATAGTCGGGGAATCCCGGAGACGGAGCCCTCGGCTTCCGAATTGGGCTTTGTGAATGGACTTGCCGTCACCTCCTTAAGTTGCCACCTGAAGCGACGTGCTGTGTTTGGATCGGCAGTTCGCCTCCGCAAGGCTCCAACAGCCCCGATAGGAGCTCCGAGGGATATTCTTGCGGTGGCCAGGGAGGTGACTGTAAAGACGCGTCTGATGTCCTTGCCCGAAGCGCGTTCTCCCTTTTCGTATGACTTCGACGCTACTCACCCTGTTCCATGATTTACCCTTCATTACACTCACTGCTCGACGCCGCTTTCGCGAGGTTACGACACGCCTCCGGGCAGAAGGAATTCGCTACCGCTGGGGAGTAGCTGGATCCATTCACATTACTCATGATAATACCCTCCACTCTGTTACCTCCCCAGAGGATGCTTGGGCGCTGTTTCCAACTCTTGGCATCTCTACATCCCCCCCCCCCCCCCGGAAGATCTGGGACCAATCGTCCCCATGGATCCCGGCTGAGTTTCCCTGTTATTCCCGCCTCCCTGTTCGGTGCAGTTAGAGAACGCTGAGGTGGTTGCGATTATTTTTCACCTATGGAACTCCTACCCGTTGATACCCCCTGTCCTTTGGCTATACACATTTAAGACTCTTCTTGGGGACGTTTTTGATTCTTCCCCCCCTCTTAGTTAATTGTTTGTGCCTCTACCAAGGGAGCATGCAGACTTCCTTGCCGACATATGGGACTTGCTGTTTTATCTGATGGTGCATTGGGACTGTCCACCCCCCCTTTTTTTTTTTCTTCAACCTCTCCTCCCCTCCTTCCTTGACTTTCACTGATGCCCCTTTGTCGGATTCCCACCTGATTTGTCTTGTTTCACTCAGCCCTTTTTACCCTTTCCCCATTCTGATGTATATTTTTATTGCTGACGCTACCCAGTCTTGCGAGGCCGTTAATGTTTTCTGTACAGTTGTCATGCTTTCACAATAAAAAAAAAAAAAAAGAAATTAGTCCTTTAATAGTGGGTTTTATTACCTGTTAAAGAGTATGTAAACACACACACCATGTTCAAACCATACAGAAGAAACCACAACAGCAGCTAAATTCATTTAAACAGGTGATTTTACCAGGTTTAACCCTTTAAATTCCTACAAACAATTCTTAACCCTTTAATGTTGAGCTCTGTTGAAAAATGGAAGTTTAGTTTAACTATAGTGCTTTTGAAGGGGATAAGAATTGTTTGTAGGCATTTAAAGGGTTAAACCTGGTAAAATCTCCCGTTTAAATGAATTTAGCTGCTGTTGTGGTTTCTTCTGTACTGTTTGAACATGTTGTTTGGTGTGTGCTCTTTCTGGTTTGTTGTATCATATTGTCTTAAGGTTGAGTGCTGCCTTATATATATATACACACACACACGTACGTACGTACGTACGTACGTACGTATGTATGTGTATCGGTGCAACCCTAGTATCGGTATCGATACTGGGTACTGCAGGAGTACTTGGTACTCGTGCAGTACCCCCGATATTTTTTCCGATACCGGAAGCCAGCATTGAGCCGGCTTGCCGGCATCCGAGGGGCTGCGGCAGCTGTCCGAATGCTCCATCGGCATTCGAACAGCCGCCCCTGGAGCTGCTCACCGCAATACTTTACCTTCCTGGGCGCCGCCGGGAATGTCTCCGCGCGTGCGCTCGTTGGGAGGACCCCAGCCGCGACCACGTGGGACCATGTGATCCCGGCTGGGGTCCTTCCAATGAGCGCGCAGAAACTTTCCTGGCGTCGCCCAGGAAGGTAAGTATGAACACAGTGAGCAGCTGCAGGGCCTGTCCGAATGCTCTATCGGCATTCGGAGAGGCCCTGCAGCTGCTCTCAGCGATGATACTTACCTTCCGAAGTGGGTTTTATTACCCCAGGAAGGTAAGTATCGTCGCGGGGGGGATGGATGGATGGGATGGATGGATCTGGGGGCATTTTTATATGGTCTGTTCTTATTGGAAAGCGTCACATGACATTAAAAGTATCGGTACTCGGTATCGGTGAGTACTTTTAAAAAGTATCGGTACTCTGTCTTAAAAAAGTGGTATCGGTGCATCCCTAATATATACTGATAAAAGGATTTTTTTTTTTTTTTTTACCAATTACATTATATAGAAATGACAGTGCTTTTAATTCGGTGAACTAGTGGATTCACTAGTTTAGGGAATTATGATAAAAAAACATCTGGTAAATTATGGTAAGTGTTATTGGTTTAACCCCTTCACTGCTGGAGGCATTTCACCGCTGTGTGCTGAGCTCATTTTTACCGCTTTCGCTCATCATGTTTAAACGCGATTTGAAGCCACATTTTATTATATTCTAGATCGTTCTTTCCAGCAGACTCGGCCAATTCAGAATATGTTTTTTATATGTATACATCATGTCCTGCCTGTATATTATAACAAAAAAAATGCAATAAAATTTGAATTTTTAAATCATCTGCACAGTGGCATCACTAGGGTTGGGGTCACCCGGTGCGGTAATTTATGGTGTCACACCCCCCCCCCCCCGAGTTTTACAGATTTATTTTTTTTAAACTAATCTTACTCCTAAATCAGTACTCCCATATAACACTGAATGCTCATACACACAGCGCACATTACTGTGAGGTTTATTGCTGTGGAGCTCTCTCATATGCTCACACAAATTTTGGATATATATTGCCCCCAGCAGCTCTGGATTAGACTGGATATATATTGCCCCCAGCAGCTCTGGATTAGACTGGATATATATTGCCCCCAGCAGCTCTGGATTAGACTGGATATATATTGCCCCCAGCAGCTCTGGATTAGACTGGATATATATTGCCCCAGCAGCTCTGGATTAGACTGGATATATATTGCCCCCAGCAGCTCTGGATTAGACTGGATATATATTGCCCCCAGCAGCTCTGGATTAGACTGGATATATATTGCCCCAGCTCACACATGGATATATTGCCCCAGACCAGCTCACACATGGTTATTGCCCCAGCTCTCATGAATATACTGCCCCCAGCAGCTCATGGATATACTGCCCCCAGCAGCTCATGGATATACTGCCCCCAGCAGCTCATGGATATACTGCCCCAGCTCCTCTCATTGATACTGCCCCAGCTCCTCTCATTGATACTGCCCCAGCTCCTCTCATTGATACTGCCCCAGCTCCTCTCATTGATACTGCCCCAGCTCCTCTCATTGATACTGCCCCAGCTCCTCTCATTGATACTGCCCCAGCTCCTCTCATTGATACTGCCCCAGCTCCTCTCATTGATACTGCCCCAGCTCCTCTCATTGATACTGCCCCAGCTCCTCTCATTGATACTGCCCCAGCTCCTCTCATTGATACTGCCCCAGCTCCTCTCATTGATACTGCCCCAGCTCCTCTCATTGATACTGCCCCAGCTCCTCTCATTGATACTGCCCCAGCACCTCATGGATATACTGCCCCAGCACCTCATGGATATACTGCCCCAGCACCTCATGGATATACTGCCCCAGCACCTCATGGATATACTGCCCCAGCACCTCATGGATATACTGCCCCAGCACCTCATGGATATACTGCCCCAGCACCTCATGGATATAATGCCCCAGCTCACACATGGATATAATGCCCCAGCTCACACATGGATATAATGCCCCAGCTCACACATGGATAATATGCCCCAGCTCACACGTGGATATGCCCCAGCTCACACGTGGATATGCCCCAGCTCACACGTGGATATGCCCCAGCTCACTCGTGGATATGCCCCAGCTCACTCGTGGATATGCCCCAGAAGCTCGTGGATATGCCCCAGCTCACTCATGGAATGCCCCAGCTCACTCATGGATATACTGCCTCAGCACCTCATGGATATACTGCCCCAGCACCTCATGGATATACTGCCCCAGCACCTCATGGATATACTGCCCCAGCACCTCATGGATATACTGCCCCAGCACCTCATGGATATACTGCCCCAGCACCTCATGGATATACTGCCCCAGCACCTCATGGATATACTGCCCCAGCACCTCATGGATATACTGCCCCAGCACCTCATGGATATACTGCCCCAGCACCTCATGGATATACTGCCCCAGCACCTCATGGATATACTGCCCCAGCACCTCATGGATATACTGCCCCAGCACCTCATGGATATACTGCCCCAGCACCTCATGGATATACTGCCCCAGCACCTCATGGATATACTGCCCCAGCACCTCATGGATATACTGCCCCAGCACCTCATGGATATACTGCCCCAGCACCTCATGGATATACTGCCCCAGCACCTCATGGATATACTGCCCCAGCACCTCATGGATATACTGCCCCAGCACCTCATGGATATACTGCCCCAGCACCTCATGGATATAATGCCCCAGCTCACACATGGATATAATGCCCCAGCTCACACATGGATATGCCCCAGCTCACACATGGATATGCCCCAGCTCACACATGGATATGCCCCAGCTCACACATGGATATGCCCCAGCTCACACATGGATATGCCCCAGCTCACACATGGATATGCCCCAGAAGCTCGTGGGAATGCCCCAGCTCACTCATGGAATGCCCCAGCTCACTCATGGAATGCCCCAGCTCACTCATGGAATGCCCCAGCTCACTCATGGAATGCCCCAGCTCACTCATGGAATGCCCCAGCTCACTCATGGAATGCCCCAGCTCACTCATGGAATGCCCCAGCTCACTCATGGAATGCCCCAGCTCACTCATGGAATGCCCCAGCTCACTCATGGAATGCCCCAGCTCACTCATGGAATGCCCCAGCTCACTCATGGAATGCCCCAGCTCACTCATGGAATGCCCCAGCACCTCATGGAATGCCCCAGCACACTCATGGAATGCCCCAGCACCTCATGGAATGCCCCAGCACATGGATACTGCCAGGCCCCCAGCTCACCTCCGCCGCGTGTTCGCTCCTTCTGAGCGTCCGGCGGCGCGCAGCTTGGGCGCTCGCCTGGGGGAGCCACGTGACCAGCCGTGATTGGCTGGTGACGTGTTTCCTCCAGGCGAGCGCCGAAGCTGCATGCTTCGGACGCTCGCAGGGAGCGAATACGCGGCGGAGGGTGAGACACCCGCCCTTAGGGTGACGGTGTCACCCTAAAAGGCGGGTGTCACCTGGTGCGGGCCGCACCCCCCCGCATCTGCAGCGTGTAAAGTGTTTTTTTTTTTTTTTTTCACATTTTATCACATGAGCGTTTGCGGTTATATTTTCTATGGGGTGCGCTTGTACAAAAATTAGAAATGGGGACTTGCGTGATTTTTACCAAACGCACCCCATAGAAAAAAAAATCATTAGTGCAGCATCATTGTTCACATTATAATTGAAATGTGAACAATATTGCTGCATTAATAAAAAAATATCTAAAAAAAATTTTTTTTTTTTTTTTTACTTTGCACCAGGTCATGTTTGGTATCATTCAAAAAGGCCATGCTCAGGCCTTTCAAATGATAACCTACATGACCCCCTAGCTGCCAAGGTTCGGAAGATATGGGGATTCAGAGGAACCGCCCATCTCCACCAGGGGATTTCCTTGGGAAATCCCCAGGCAGCTAGGGGTTCCCTGGCTAACTGACGTCATTGCACCATGTGCAATGACGTTAGGTAGCCAGGGGGGACCCGGAGGTAGAGCCGCCATCCAAGATGGCAGCCCCACCGGAGCTAGGCTGCGACCCAGCGCCGTACGGTGCTGTATCGTAGCCCGGTATGTGAGAGGTTAAAACCAGGAACCGCTTAAAAGGGGAGACTCTCGCGATGACGTCATTTACCTGGGGTGGCCCTTAGACCGCCGTGGGACCCCGGAGGAGAGTATCTCTCTGGGCTCCCGCTGAGCGGATGACGTGTGGTGAACGTCCTCTGCAAATAGCAGGAGTCAATGATGATGTTCCCCACACGTCACCCGGATAAAAGATCCTAAAAAATAAAAAATCTATAGAGACTTTACACTGCAGAATATAATAAATCAACGATTAAATATTGAATTAAAACGGGAATATTTTTAACATTGAAGCCTGTGGGATTCGCCTGAATAAACCTGCCGAATGAAACCATCAAATAGCAGGGCAATTCGGCAAATTTTAACTGCTGTTTTTTGTTCTCTGAATAGCGGAAGCATTGTTTCTCTATGGGGATTTCACTGCCCTCAAACAGGCAACGAACAGGCATCGTATGTGCAGGCAATTTGCCAAGATTTGGAGAACTGCCTACTCTCTGAATAGCTGAATGGCCAGGAAAGGTAACCGTATGCTGTTTCACCGAATTTCACTGTTCGGTTACCTTTTGGCCACAATTCGGAGCTCTTTGAATAACCCTGTACGTTAAAGGGGCATTCTACTGAAGAGGAAAAAAATGCCCCCCCCCCCCCCTTAATGACTGGGCAGATGCCGCTCACAGCATCATCTGCTCAATTAATATTTTTAATTTGTAGTTTAGGTTTAAATACGCACCTTTTCTCCTTTGGGATGCGCTGCTCCTCCCCTTCAGCTCAGGGCTTCTGAAAGGTAGAAGTCACTACAGGCATCTCACACAATTTACGTATCGCTCAGAGCTTCCGTATCGTTTGTTCCTATTTGGCCAAGTGGAGGATACATACTTTGATACAAATGCACAAGATTAAAAGAAACACCTTGGAGGTAAAGCCCCTAAAAAGAGAAGTCAGACCTATGCTTTCGTTAGCCCTAAGAACATGCAAAGTAATGATGTATAAACAGAAGCATCGTTATGATCTCGATCACAGTGCAATATAAAAGACACATTACCTGGCACTCTAACAGTAACTTGGCCAATGATTTCTTCTCCTCCGTAGAAAAGGTCTCCTGTTTGAGTTCCTCAAATCTCCTAGCAAACCACTGCCGCTCTTCGTAGTTCTGCAACTGGCTTGTTTCAATAGACACTTGGCCACAGTATGTATGATCTAGGTATGCCAGGATGTCCTCCAGACTGGCTTCCTCTTTCCCCATGTTTAATAACTCTACAATGAGGGTAAAAACAAAAATGAAATGCAGAGAACAAATACGATAGTAAACGCACATTAAAACGAGAAGTCATGAGGCATTACAGTGGAATTGAAAATAGAAAGCTCAACAAAAGTGTATAAAACAAAAAGAAAAATATATATTTTTTCAGCCTACCATAATCTCCATAAATATGACCCCTATAAAGAACTTTGCTCTCATTTTTAAAGGATAAAGAAGAGCTGGATCAGGCACTCTAACCACCTTTTTCAGACACCAACATTTTGGCTAAAAAGCCTTTCACAAGCTGAATTCGCTTTGCATTGTGGCAGGTGCTTCTGAGATCGTTACGTAACCGAGTCAGAGACAAGGAACAATCAATAGGGCACCACAATTTGGCTCATGCATGGAGATAGAGCACTCCTGTCAACACACTCAAAAACCAACAACAGCTTCATGAATGTGAACATTGTACCGGATTTTGCAAGGTTCTAAATCTAAGTTTTGTGGAAAAACGGTGGAAATTTAGTTCACAATGAATGGCCATGAATTGCTTAAGCCTGCCAACAACATCAATGTAATCCACCTTCTGGCAGGTCCTATCATGCTAACCTAATGGCTGCTCTTATGGGATCAACTCACATACCGAGGACCAAGTCCTTTCTGGGGCTCCCTGCAGTTCAAGGTTCTGTACATTGATGTTGTTGGCAGGCTTAAGCAATTCATGGCCATTCATTGCAAACTAAATTGCCATAATTTTTCCCCAAATCTTAGATTTAGAACCTTGCAAAATCTGGTACAATGTAAACATCCATGAAGCTGTTGGTTTTTTGAGTGTGTTGACTAGAGTGCTCTCTCCCTGGTTTGTTGTATTATTTTGTTTTGAGACGCACTCTCACTGAGTACTTAGTTTAGATTGAGTGCGGCCCTTCCCTTGTATTTTATAATATAGGATATAATCTTTAATTATTGCAGGAGACATTTTCACATCACAGCAATTCAAAGAAGTGCATCACAGAGCTCCTGTCCTACATTTCCCATATGCAGCAAGGAACAGCGACACAATTCTAACTTCTTTGGCTCTATACACCACCACAATGGAGTTGGACTGAAACAAACACAATGTGCTTTAACTGCAGACTGTCAGCTTTAATTCGACATCCAACTCAGGTGAACGGTGTAGGACTTACAGCAGTTTGCAGATGTGCCTCCCACTTGCTAAGGGACCAAAGGTAATGGGACAATTGGCTTCTCAGCTGTTCCATGGCCAGGTGTGTGATATTCCCTCATTACACCAATTACAATGTGCAGATAAAAGGCCCAGAGTTCATTTCAAGTGTGCTATTTGCATTTGGAATCTGTTGCTGTCAACTCTCAAGATGAGATCCAAAGAGCTGCCACTATCGGTGAAGCAAGCCATCATTAGGCTGAAGAAACAAAACAAATCCATCAGAGAGATAGCAAGAACATTAGGCGTGGCCAAAACAACTGTTTGGAACATTCAAAAAGAAGGAACGCACCGGTGAGCTCAGCAACACCTAAAGACCCGGGAGGCCACGGAAAACAACTGTGGTGGATGACCGAAGAATTCTTTCCCTGGTGAAGAAAACACCCTTCGCAACAGTTGGCCAGATCAAGAACACTCTCCAAGAGGTAGGTGTATGTGTGTCAAAGTCAACAATCAAGAGAAGACTTCACCAGAGTGAATACAGAGGGTTCACCATAAGATGTAAACCATTGGTGAGCCTCAAAAACAGGAAGGCCAGATTAGAGTTTGCCAAACAACACCTAACAAAGCCTTCACAGTTCTGGAACAAGATCCTATGGACAGAGGAGTCCAAGATCAACTTGTACCAGAGTGATGGGAAGAGAAGAGTATGGAGAAGGAAAGGAGCTGCTCATGATCCTAAGCATGCCACCTCATCAGTGAAGCATGGTGGTGGTAGTGTCATGGCGTGGGCATGTATGGCTGCCAATGGAACTGGTTCTCTTGTATTTATTGATGATGTGACTGCTGACGAAAGCAGCAGGATGAATTCTGAAGGGTTTTGGGCAATATTATCTGCTCACATTCAGCCAAATGCTGCAGAACTCATTGGACGGCGCTTCACAGTGCAGATGGACAATGACCCAAAGCATACTGCAAAAGTAACCAAAGAGTTTTTGAAGGGACAGAAGTGGAATGTTATGCAATGGCCAAGTCAATCACCTGACCTGAATCCCATTGAGCATGCATTTCACTTGCTGAAGACAAAACTGAAGGGAAAATGCCCCAAGAACAAGCAGGAACTGAAGACAGTTGCAGTAGAGGGCTGGCAGAGCATCACCTGGGATGAAACCCAGCGTCTGGTGATGTCTATGCGTTCCAGACTTCAGGCTGTGATTGACTGCAAAGGATTTGCAACCAAGTATTAAGAAGGGAAAGTTTGGTTTATGATGATTATTCTGTCCCATTACCTTTGGTCCCTTAACAAGTGGGAGGCACATCTGCAAACTGCTGTAAGTCCTACAACGTTCACCTGAGTTGGATGTCGAATTAAAGCTGACAGTCTGCAGTTAAAGCACATTGTGTTTGTTTCAGTCCAACTCCATTGTGGTGGTGTATAGAGCCAAAGATGTCCTAATTATTTCTGACATACATGTGTATAAAAGCAGCGTTAACATGGACAAAATGTCTCCATACATGACGCACAATGTGGATAAAGAATCAAACAATAGAGACCAAACCCTTGTTAAAGACAGGTTGGCTGTGAGCGGTTCAAAGCAAGTGCTTACATGCAGGGGCGGACTGACCAGTCGGGCAGATCGGACCCGGACCGAAGGCCCAGGGCCTTGCCTGCTGGTAGTCAGCCCAAAATAGCAGCTGCACAATCAGACCTTAGGCAGCAGACTGCCACAGGAGCTCCTACGCCTACCCCTCTATGGCTGAGCATGGAGGTGCAGGCGCACATGTGATATCATATCACGACTGTGAGCTGACGTCATCATGCGATGTGCTGCCTTGCACGTGGTGCCCTGTGAAGGTGCTTTCAACACAACTGTGGACTGGGCCATTCCTGCTCCTCCTGCTGTCCTCGTGAGGGGCCCCCTGTAGCTTGGAATGCAGCCAGATTTGGGGCCCCTTAAGCAAAATGTTGGCAGGAGAGCACCGAGAGAGCTCAGTGGAGAGCACTGCACGGAGAGTAGCTCCGCCCCCACCCGGCAGCTCTGGAACATCCCAGGCCCAAGCACCACCAGGATGAAGTAAGCAGGGGGTTGGGGATGGGGGTTGAGTGAGTGTGTTTAAATCTGTGGGTGTGTGAGGGGGTAAGTGTGTGAGGGGTATAAGGGTGTGTGTGTGTTTGTGAGGGGGATAAGGGAGTGTGTTGTGTGTGTGTGTGTGTTTGTGAGGGGGATAAGGGAGTGTGTGTGTGTGTGTGTGTGTGTTTGTGAGGGGGATAAGGGAGTGTGTGTGTGTTGTGTGTGGAGTGAGGGGGATAAGGGAGTGTGTGTGTGTGTGTGGTGTGGTGTGAGTGAGGGGGATAAGGGAGTGTGTGTGTGTGTGTGTGTGTGAGTGAGGGGGATAAGGGAGTGTGTGTGTTGTGGGGGATAAGGGAGTGTGTGGTGAGGGGGATAAGGAGTGTGTGTGAGGGGGATAAGGGAGTGTGTGTGAGGGGGATAAGGGAGTGTGTGTGTGAGGGGATAAGGGAGTGTGTGTGTGAGGGGGTAAGGGAGTGTGTGTGTGTGAGGGGATAAGGGAGTGTGTGTGTGTGTGAGGGGATAAGGGAGTGTGTGTGTGTGTGTGAGGGGGATAAGGGTGTGTGTGTGTGTGTGAGGGGATAAGGTGGTGTGTGTGTGTGGTGTGAGGGGGATAAGGTGTGTGTGTTGTGTGTGAGGGGGATAAGGGTGTGTGTGTGTGTGTGTGGTGAGGGGGATAAGGGTGTGTGTGTGTGTGAGGGGATAAGGGAGTGTGTGTGTGTGTGTGTGAGGGGGTAAGGGAGTGTGTGTGAGGGGATAAGGGAGTGTGTGTTGTGTGTGTGAGGGGGATAGGGAGTGTGTGTGTGAGGGGGATAAGGGAGTGTGTGTGTGTGTTGTGAGGGGGATAAGGGAGTGTGTGTGAGGGGGATAAGGGTGTGTGTGTGTGTGAGGGGAAAGGTGTGTGTGTGTGGTGTGTGTGTGTGTGTGTGTGAGGGGGAAAGGGTGTGTGTTGTGTGGTGTGTGTGAGGGGGATAAGGGTGTGTGTGTGTGTGTGTGTGTGTGTGTGTGGTGTGAGGGGGATAAGGTGTGTGTGTGTGGTTGGGATAAGGGTGTGTGTGTGTGTGTGTGTGTGTGGGGGATAAGGTGTGGTGTGTGTGTGTGGTGGGATAAGGGTGTGTGTGTGTGAGGGGATAAGGGAGTGTGTGTGTGTGAGGGGGATAAGGGAGTGTGTGTGTGGGGGGATAAGGGAGTGTGTGTGAGGGGGATAAGGAGTGTGTGTGTGAGGTGGGATAAGGGAGTGTGTGTGTGAGGGGATAAGGGAGTGTGTGTGTGAGGGGATAAGGGAGTGTGTGTGTGGGGATAAGGGATGTGTGTGTGAGGGGGATAAGGGAGTGTGTGTGTGAGGGGGATAAGGGAGTGTGTGTGTGAGGGGATAAGGGTGTGTGTGTGAGGGGGATAAGGGAGTGTGTGTGTGAGGGGATAAGGGAGTGTGTGTGTGAGGGGGATAAGGGGTGTGTTGTGGAGGGGGATAAGGGAGTGTGTGTGTGAGGGGATAAGGGAGTGTGTGTGTGAGGGGGATAAGGGAGTGTGTGTGTGTGAGGGGGATAAGGGAGTGTGTGTGTGTGTGGGGGATAAGGGAGGTGTGTGTGTGTGTGGGGATAAGGGAGTGTGGTGTGGTGTGGTGTGTGTGTGTGTGTGTGTGGGATAAGGGAGGTGTGTGTGTGTTGTGTGTGTGTTGTGAGGGGGATAAGGGAGTGTGTGTGTGTGTGTGTGTGGGGGGATAAGGGTGTGTGTGTGTGGTGTGGTGTGTGAGGGATAAGGGTGTGGTGTGTGTGTGTGTGTGTGTGTGAGGGGGATAAGGGTGTGTGTGTGTGTGTGTGAGGGGATAAGGGTGGTGTGTGTGTGAGGGGGATAAGGGTGTGTGTGTGTGTGTGAGGGGGATAAGGGTGTGTGTGTGTGTGTGTGAGGGTGTGTGTGTGTGTGGTGTGTGTGTGTGAGGGGGATAAGGGAGTGTGTGTGAGGGGGATAAGGGAGTGTGTGTGTGTGTGTGAGGGGGATAAGGGTGTGTGTGTGTGTGTGTGTGTGGGGGGATAAGGGTGTGTGTGTGTGTGTGTGTGTGAGGGGATAAGGGTGTGTGTGTGGTGTGTGTGGAGGGGGATAAGGGTGTGTGTGTGTGTGTGTGTGTGTGTGTGTGTGGTGTGGTGTGTGTGTGTGTGTGTGTGTGTGTGTGTGTGTGTGGTGGGATAAGGGAGTGTGTGTGTGAGGGGGATAAGGGAGTGTGTGTGTGAGGGGGATAAGGGAGTGTGTGTGTGAGGGGGATAAGGGAGTGTGTGTGTGAGGGGATAAGGGAGTGTGTGTGTGAGGGGGATAAGGGAGTGTGTGTGTGTGGGGATAAGGGAGTGTGTGTGTGTGAGGGGGATAAGGGAGTGTGTGTGTGTGAGGGGGATAAGGGAGTGTGTGTGTGTGAGGGGATAAGGGAGTGTGTGTGTGTGAGGGGGATAAGGGAGTGTGTGTGTGTGAGGGATAAGGGAGTGTGTGTGGTGAGGGGAGATAAGGGAGTGTGTGTGTGTGAGGGGGATAAGGGAGTGTGTGTGTTGTGAGGGGGATAAGGGAGTGTGTGTGTGTGTGAGGGGATAAGGGAGTGTGTGTGTGGTGTGAGGGGGATAAGGGGTGTGTTGTGTGTGTGTGTGTGTGTGAGGGGGATAAGAGTGTGTGTGAGGGGATAAGGGAGTGTGTGTGTGTGAGGGGATAAGGGTGGTGTGTGTGTGTGTGTGTGAGGGGATAAGGGTGTGTGTGTGTGTGTGTGTGTGAGGGGGATAAGGGTGTGTGTGTGTGTGTGTGTGTGTGTGTGTGGTGTGTGTTGTGTGTGTGTGTGTGTGTGTGGTGTGTGTGTGTGTGTGTGTGATAAGGAGTGTGTGTGTGAGGGGGATAAGGGATGTGTGTGTGAGGGGGAAGGGAGTGTGTGTGTGAGGGGGATAAGGAGTGTGTGTGTGAGGGGGATAAGGGTGTGTGTGTGAGGGGGATAGGGAGTGTGTGTGTGAGGGGGATAAGGGAGTGTGTGTGTGTGAGGGGGATAAGGGAGTGTGTGTGTGGTGAGGGGATAAGGGAGTGTGTGTGTGTGAGGGGGATAAGGAGTGTGTGTGTGTGAGGGGATAAGGGAGTGTGTGTGTGTGAGGGGGATAAGGGAGTGTGTGTGTGTGAGGGGATAAGGGAGTGTGTGTGTGTGAGGGGGTAAGGGAGTGTGTGTGTGTGTGTGTGAGGGGGATAAGGGTGTGTGTGTGTGTGTGTGTGTGAGGGGGATAAGGGTGTGTGTGTGTGAGGGGGATAAGGGTGTGTGTTGTGTGTGTGAGGGGGATAAGGGTGTGTGTGTGTGTGTGTGTGTGTGAGGGGATAAGGTGTTGTGTGTGTGTGTGTGTGTGTGTGTGTGTGTGTGTGTGTGTGTGTGTGTGGGGGGTAAGGGTGTGTGTTGTGTGTGTGTGTGTGTGAGGGGAATAAGGGAGTGTGTGTGTGAGGGGGATAAGGGAGTGTGTGTGGTAGGGGGATAAGGGAGTGTGTGTGTGAGGGGGATAAGAGTGGTGTGTGTGAGGGGATAAGGGAGTGTGTGTGTGAGGGGATAAGGGAGTGTGTGTGTGTGTGTGTGAGGGGGATAAGGGAGTGTGTGTGTGAGGGGATAAGGGAGTGTGTGTGTGAGGGGATAAGGGAGTGTGTGTGAGGGGGATAAGGGAGTGTGTGTGAGGGGGATAAGGGAGTGTGAGGGGGATAAGGGAGTGTGTGTGAGGGGGATGAGTGTGGTGTGTGTGGGGATAAGGGAGTTGGTGTGTGTGAGGGGATAAGGGAGTGTGTGTGAAGGGGATAAGGGAGGGTGTGTGAGGGGGATAAGGGAGGGTGTGTGAGGGGGATAAGGGAGGGTGTGTGAGGGGATTAAGTCAGTGTGTGCATATCTAGATTTTACTATATAACTTTAATATATTTTAATAATAAACATTATTTTAATTATATTTAGTTTATTTTTAATTTTAAAATAACATTTATATTAATATATTTGAGTTTTATTCCTGTGGATTCTGTGATACAGTATTGTGAGGTGTGTGTATAAGCAGATCACAGAATCTACAGCAATATAACTCATGCTCATACACTCTGAACATTACTGTGCGTTTTATATGCTGTGGATTCCGTAATACGCTCATACACAGCGCACATTGCTGCGAACTTCATTGCTGTGGAGCTCTGGGATACGCCGATACACACCGCACATTCCTGTGAGTTCTATTTCTGTGATCCGCTCACACATGCGGTCCTCTAAAATCATTAGGTAGCAGGCTGCTCGTTGGCCCTGTGCCACCTCATAACGGAGATTTGCCGAAGGCGTCAACATATCTGGAGCTGTCTCTGCCTGCTAGTACCAATGCCAGCAAGACCAGCCAGACCAATGACTGCCAGCTCACCAGGGACACCAAGACCAGCCAAACCAGTGCCAGCCAGTTTCACCAGCTAAAGCCAACTGAGCCACACACAAAGCTAAGGTGAGCTTGGGGGAGCCAACTTGGGGCTATATATTCCAGAGTTGTCAATAAGCTAATTACAGGAAACATTACACATAAAGTCCCTGTAGTTATTTTAAATCGACAGGAAATGTCATTCCATTCGTTTTCGGCTTGAATGTAGAGTTTTCTTGCGCAAGGTTACTGTACATTGACGTCTCCTATATTAATTATGGGAGATGTTAATTGTGAGCAACGCGTGGAAGCACAGACTATTCCAAAGTAACCTGCACTTCCATACAGGAGACGATATTTCACTGTAAAATAATGTCTACTCAAAGTTAATTTTTCATTCTCCTAACTGCCCCCCCCCTCCCCGCACTCCCCTCTTATCCCAAGGTGGGAAAGGCAGAGCGATCTGCTGCTTCTGCTTCCCGGGAGCAGAGTGCAACTGGGAACAAATAGTTCCTAGACTCCCTCTGTGATTCATCTGCGACACTGCATAAACTCACAAGAGTGAGCTTGCGCACTTCTCGGAGCTGGGTCTCGCAAGACTCCATGGGTGGAGTCTGGTGGGGGGGGGGGGCCCCGGCTTTATTTGGTTCGGGGGCCCTGAGTCTTGTCAGTCCGCCCCGGTTTACAGGTTAAAAAATAAAAATTGCAAGGCATTAAATGCATACTTTTTCAGGCCATTTAAGCTAAAATGATGTGCCCGATCTACAAAAGAATGAATAATTCCAATACTAGGATCTCCATTTAAGAATAACAGTGGGTTGGTAACATACTGACAGAGAATTTTGGAAGGCCCCAAGAAGAGCTGGTGATCCAACATCACCTGCTTTCTCTCAGCGCAATAAAGCCCCGAGACACCAAAATAATGAAGGGCTGAAATAAGAAAAAAATAAAAAGAAAGCAATGAAAAACCTAAACTACAACCTCACATCATTACATTTGGTGTTCTATTCTTACAAAAAATAGGGGAGGATAAGAAGTTAAAACATAACGTTTATTGAATGCTTAAAGAAAAAAAAAAAATATCAACTGGACATACAAAGACACAGGTCTCATATAACCTCCGAATGGAATAGTCAGGATCTCCACAAAAAGGAGTATACAGAGCAGTACAGGTGTGTAAGACTGATACTCAATGAACAGGATAGATCTATTACCGAGGATAAATGAATTACCTTTACAGAATCACTAGGGTTACACCGATACCGATACTAGTACCGGTGCCGATAGCGGGTACTGCACGAGTACTTGGTACTCGTGCAGTGCCCCCGATACCGGAAGTCAGCATTGAGCTGGCTTGCCGGCATCCGAGGGGCTGGGGCGGCTGTCCGAATGCTCTATCGGCATTCGGACAGGCCCCTGCTGCTCACTGTGTACAGTTACCTTCCACGAGCGCCGCCGGCAATGTTTCTGCGCGTCCGCTTGTAGGGAAGCCCCCAGCCGCGATCTCCCGCGGGATCGCAGCTGGGGGCTTTCCAACGAGCGGACGCGCAAAGACTTCCTCTGCAGTGACATGGGGAGGTCCACAGGCATTTAGTCCATTAATGGCAAGGGGTTATTATGATTGCCAGCAACACACACACACACACAAACACCTATCCTGATGACACTGCTTAATAATATTTGCCCTTCCGTCTTCTGTAGGAAGATAAAACACACACACCACACACACAGGGTGTCAGTTAGGTATAAATGTATCTGATGCATGTGGGATTATATATATATATATATATATTATATAAACCACACAGGCATCAGATACATGTATACCCAACAGACACCAGACCAGTGTGTGTGTGTATAAATGAATGTATATCTGGTGTCTGTGTGTGCAGGCAGTGGGTAAATGGGGTGTCTAGCCATACATTGCAATATTAACTTAAACAGGACAGGCTTTCAGCAAAATCCTAAATTTATTGAAAAGCGTCACATGACATTAAATAAAAGTATCGGTACTCGGTATCAGTGAGTTCTTGAAGAAAGAAAAAAAAAGTATCGGTACTCGTTCCTAAAAAAAAAAAAGGGTATCGGTGCATCCCTAAGAATCACTATTACTTATTTCACTCTCCCCCCTTGTAAAACTAGTTTGCCTTTGCCTCTGAGGTTGTGTGGTATGGGGGACCTGGTCTAAATAAAGAGATCCCTCTCCTTTTTAGAATTCCTCTAGTTTGTGGAGGGGATTGACGGAGTTGATCAGGTTGTGAGTCTGAAGTGTCATACTCGGAAGAGACAGATCAGAGTTTCTATGTAATTGTCTTTTGAATCTACGTTAAACCATACCATTCTTGTAATCTCTAAGATCTCTGATGTTTCCCGATTTTAACCCCTTCCCGACCGCTGACATACCATGTACGTCCTGCCCACAGGTCTCCCTTAGACCCGCGGACGTACATAGTACGTCAGCGGGCTCCTAACCTCCCTCCCGCCGATACTCACCTTCCTCGCCGGTTCCCACAACGTCTATGGCAAGCTTGTCGCTTGCCTTGGCGTTTCCCGGGGTCCGGCCGATCCGATGACGTCACCACGCTGCGTGAGAACTTCATCGGCCGGCACCGGTGGTGAGAAATCAGGAAGGGGAGGGGGGCTCCTTTGGAGCCCCGTCTCCAACCGTTTAAGATACAGCCATGCAAGCTGCACCGCTGCAAAGGGGAGAGTCTCCCCTTTTCAGCGGTGTACAGCATTAACTGTTTCGCTGCAGGATCGAGATTCAAACCTGGAGGGGGCTGACATCTTGGATGTCAGCCAAGCCTCCAGGTCACCCCCCACCCACTGATATCCTCACCATATGTGTGCGTATGTCATTGGGCCAGTTAAGGGGATCCAAAGCAGCTAGGAGGGTCATATTTGACATCATTGGAAAGGCCTGATCATGGCCTTTGCAGTGATACCAGACATGACCAGGTTTGGTGTAAAATTAAAAAAAAAAAAAAAAAAAGTCACGTTTTTGTCTGGGGGGGGGGGTTAGTTAAATAGTACCTAGGCTGTCATCTAAAAATAATTTGCATAAAACGGTTAGAATGAGCGCAGCGTGAAAGGTATTTCAATATGGTAGGTAGTTTTTCAATTATTTGTAATTGAGATACGTGCCATATTTCAATATGCATTAGTGTGAAATACCCCCCCCCCTCCCATTTTGAGTGTCAAATTGTATAGGTCTTTTTCTTGCATAGGATGTGGCTGGTAGAATTTAGCCGATTTCCTGTCTGTGCAGGAAAGGGTGTGTGGACAGTGTAAGCTAGAGAAAAGCCATCTCTGAATCATCTGTAGTAATCTTTGTCTCACTGTTGGTTAAACTCTGGATGTAGAAATGTATCTGTTTTATTAGATTTCAAAGAACTTAGACATGACCTGACGCTGCATTGCTTTGTGGCTGATTTTGGGGGTCTCTCACAATGGCGTAGCGCAGCATCTTACTTCAATTTTGATGAAAAAGGTTTATGGCATCTGAAGGAAAAGGAATGCTCAGACCACCATCTGCTGACCTATAAGAAGGACCCTATAAGTAGTTAAATAACACCCCATGAATTATAATATTAATAGATAAAACTATTTCTTATATTTAAACCTTAATTTAAGATAAATTGATAATCAGCAGTATTATAGGATGAAGTTTCACCTCAATATGTTTGCAAGTGTCTCTGAAATGATAAAATGCTGATGTTTGTAAATGTCTCTGAAATGACAAAAATGCTGATGTTTGCAAGAAATCACATGTCTCAAGAAATCACATGTCTCGGGCCACGGGACTGTCCAGAAATGCGTCACCAGACCTGTATTGAAACTGGCCAATGAACTATGCTATGTTTTGAAATGTTAACCAATGAAATAAAGAGACAACGTTTTCGTTAGAATCATAAAAAGTGTGTCAAAAACGTTGAAACGGCAGAGAGAAAGTGCCAGACTAAGATACATGCCTCGTGTGTTTTCTTTGACGGATTTCTCTCTCCCTGCGCAGAAGGAGAGTTAACTCAAGGTGTGCCTAAGACAGGGTCTTAGGGGTTAAAGGACGGACAATTGGAGGCGATTATTCTCTTCAGCATCCATATATGGTAATTATATTAGAATCTTAAACTTTAATACAGCGCACATAGGTGAACTGGCTTCGCAGTGAAGGGGTTAAAAAGCAAAAACAACATGTAAAAATTGTGTATTTCTATTCTCGGGACAAAATTTTGAAACTATTAGCTGGGGTCTTTTTTAGTGGTTGTAGATTTTGGGGATTAAATTACGAAAAAGTGTGTTTTTACCATTTTTTCCATCGTATTTCATATTGTTTTTAGAGTAAATTATTCGATATGATGGAAATAATGGTATTTTTAGAAAGTCCATTTAATGGCGAGAAAAACGGTCTATAATATGTGTGGGTTGCATAAATGAGTAAGGAAAATTTGACCTAAACACGAACCGCGCAGAAATGTAAAACAGCAGCGGTCACTAAAGGACAGATTTGTATTCCTCCTAAGAAATAGATCTATCCTGTTCATTGAATATCAGTGTCTTACACACCTGTACTGCTCGGTATACTCCCTTTGTGGAGATCCTGACTATTCCATTCGGAGGTTATGGGAGACACTGATGTGTCTTTGTATGTCCAGTTAATTTAAGCATTCAATAAACGTTATGTTTTAACTTCTTATCCTCACCGATTTTTCGTATTCAACTAGGGTTACCGCCATTATTTTTCGAGGTATAATCCATCTGTCCAAATCTTTTGGATAGTGTGTCTGTCAAACTTACCTACACACAGTTGCCTTTTTTGGTGTTCTATTCTTACCTGCGGTCTTAAATGGTCCATGAAGCATTTCAGCTAGAATTTGGATTTCCGGCACCATATCCATCACTGCCTGGCCAGTAAATAGGGGGTTGATTTTGGCAGCTTTGTGGCCATGTTCACGGTATGCTGTAACAAGGCGTGCAAGGCCATGATCCACTGAAAAAGAAATAAATTTTATTTGATTTTACAAAGTTGCCCATTAACTAGCCTTCATGTAGGTCAGGGGTCTACACCCTTGACCCTTCTGATGTTTTAGAACTTCATTTCCCATGAGGTGCTGCCATCCTAATGAGTGAGCATCAAGGGAGTTGTAGTTCCAAAACATCTGGAGGGCCAAAGATGATGTTTCCTTAAGCAGGAGCTTAGAAAAAAAAAAAAGAAAAAGGAGAGAAGAGCAGATTTTAGCTTTTTTGGTATCGCGAGTCATTAACAGCAGCTCGTGGGGCATTTTCCCTTAGTCCTCCATAAAAATAATTGGGTGATAGCAGCATAGGGTTACAGAGTGATCGGCAGGACCGAGGGAAACCAATATGTCACATGAGGATATCCTATGACGTAGAAAGTCTGCAAATGCCATGGATATATTATTGAACACCTATTTGTAAGCAGAACGTGGGATAAATGAGAACTCCTTCAGGCTGGCGGTCCTCTAGGTTCATAGCTGTACGACAAACTTGGTTGTCCGACCACGGACAAACCAGAATCGTCCACTGGAAGCATCTGGACAATCCAGAGTCGATCGACTGACAGGCAGAAACAAAACAAAAAACACACACCCTCGCCAAACACTGCAGGGGAAAATAAACCCCTGTCCCTAGTGCTGAAAGGGGCTTCAGCACTATGGACAGCACCGCCAAACACAGCCGGACTTGAGGGGAAAAAAAGAGCAGCCGAATGCCAAGAAACACCACCCCCCCCCAACAATTGGGAATCAAAAAGTTTCACCTAAGAAGAAACCAAATAAAAAAATCCAGAATTACATTGAATCCTATGTGATTCGCCTGTCGAACTGAATCACCTCTCTACGGGATAATTTCGTCCAACAAATCCCACTCAAATGGGGAAAAAGCGTTTGAAGTCATTCAATGGAAGTCGGAAGCAGTGGATGAGGGCTTGATCTCCATGTTGTGGGATTAGCCGAATTATGACAGGCAAAACGCACACACAGACTCCGTGGATGGCCAGCCTCAAACCTGTGACCAAGAAAATCCCCCCATTACTGTGCCAATGTATTATCATTTCTATAGCTCCAACACTTTTCGCAGTGCTTTACAAGAACTAGGGATGCACCGATACCAGTTAAGATGGCGTACGATGTTATTAAAATATATGGTCAGACACCCATTTACCCACTGCACACACTGACACATGGACCAGCTGTCAGAATGCACTAACAGCATTCTGCCAGGCCATCCAGCTGGCCCATTCCAGAGAGCGACAGCTGGCATCTGTAAGTTATAACACAGTTCCCCTGGGGCCCCCAGCCAAGATTTTACTTCAGAGGGGCCTGGCAAAATACTCTAGTCTAGAACATTCTCCCAGCCACCCCAGCCCAGCGCAAAATATTGTGCAAATGCGGGTATTGGCACCAATCAGAGGATCGCGTAACAATAACTGCTACGAACAAGACAAATAATATACGGCATGTTGCAGTATAGAGTCGTCAGATTAGTCACTGGACACACAATTTATTCATGCTGATGGATGGACAGTGCCTGAAAAATGCCACCCTGCAGTATGTATAACCCATACGCTGCAGAGAAGAAATGAAGAAGGAATGCCAGCTTCCTGCACACCTTGTATGAACCCTAAAGATTGCCCCACAGGAGCTGACCAATAAGGGGAGTGTGAGCAGCAGCTGCTGTGATTGGTCACCTGGTGACTTGGCAAACGCGCTCCTGCGATACGTGCTGGCACTGGTGTAGGTACACAATTTCAACATTGTTCTACACTACACTTCCCGTGATGCTCAGCCGACAGGACTAGCGGTCGAGCATCATGTGAACTGTAGTTTTTCAACCCCTAGGATCCCAGATTGTGCGTTTACTGCCCCCTGTGCCCACGAGTAGGTAGTGCCGCTTTGCGCTCTCCATGTCACACACACCTGCCCTGGCAGCCTCTGATTCGCTGATCTGGCTGCTCCCCCGCGGCTCCCCGGTGCCTGCAGCGCTCTTTCTCGGCCTGTAGCCGTACACCCCTCTCTCGGTGCGGTAGAACCTTCGCAGAGCCGGCTTCCACAGGGCAGTACCCCGAGCCGAGAGCCCGAGCCAGGCCGACATAATCACAATGGCACCGACAGCGTTAACGTGCCGCCGCACGCGCACACAGCAGTAGCAAATCGAGGAAAAACGATTGGCCTAGTTTGACCTCCAAGGCCCTTCCTCCCGTCGCGGATTGGCTGGCTAATGGGGCGCGATGAGGGGGCAGTACATGAGAGCTCTATTAGCCCAACCCATTAGAGGAGGAGCTAATGTCGAGAGGACCACGCGAATGTGGAGCAGTGGGACCTGAGGTTTATCCACTAAACGGTGAACAGGAATACGCCAACACGGCTGTGCTGACAGGGATTCGTCATGTCTGTGTCTCCAATCTACAATTCCACTGTCAAAACCTCCCTCTATGTTATTTCTGCTCCGTGAATACACGCCATCTATTACAGGAAGCCGAAGTGAACTCTTTATTCATTTAACCCATTTATCAGTCAGAAGCTAATTCAATGAATGACAATCTGAACAATTAGATAATTCAGCAACAAACTGACATGAAGAAATCAATTTATCACCAAGACTGACCTCCATTCATTTAAATAGGAAAATCTGAATTCGAATATCTGATACATCCCTCTCCTCCTCCCTCACCCCTGCTCTCACACTCATCTTCAATCTATCTCTCTTTCCAGGCTCCTTCCCATCCACCTTCAAAACACGCACATGTTACCCCTTAACTAGAGAAACCTTCCCTCGATCCCAACTCCATCCAACTAACGTCCTGTATCCCTGCTTCCGTTCACCTAGAAGCTCCTGGAAAAACTAGTCTTCGACCGCCTCTCCCTCTTCCTGTCCTCTAATTCCCTACTCGACCCCCTGCAATCAGGCTTCCGTCCCCTATACTCAACTGAAACTGCCAAAGTCACCAACGACCTCCTAGCTGCTAAAAACCATGGCCACTCTCCTATTCTCATCCTACTTGACCTCTCGGCTGCTTTTGACACTGTCGATCACCCCCTTCTTCTACAGACTCTCAGCTCTCTCGGTCTCTGTGACAATGCGATCTTTTGGATTCACTCGAATCGGTCTAACAGGTCTTTCTCTGTATCATTCGCTGGTAGCTCCTCCTTTTCATTGCCTTTATCAGTTGGTGTACCTCAAGACTCTGTCCTTCTCTATCTGCTCCTCCTCCCTGGGAAAAATCATTAACAGCTTTGACTTAATTACCACCTTTATGCTGATGACACTCAGATCTAGCTCTCTACCCCTGATCTCTCTCCTTCTGTCCTTCTCAAAGTCAGCGACTGTTTATCTGGCATCTCCTCCTGGATGGCCTCTCACCACCTAAAAATTAACATGTCCAAGACTAAGCTCCTACAAATTCCTCCTTCTAATGCTTCCCCACCTCCTGACTTCTCTGTCATGGTTGAGGGTATCACCAGTGGCGTAGCGTGGGTTGTCAGCGCCCGGGGCCAGCCAAGAATTGTGGGCCCCCCCCAACCTGTGGACACGTTATCGATATTGCCCCAGCTCTCACATGGATATTGCCCCAGCTCACACATGGATTTGCCGCAGCTCACACATGGATTTGCCCCAGCTCACACATTTGCCCCAGCTCACACATGGATTTGCGCCAGCTCACACATGGATTTGCGCCAGCTCACACACGGATTTTCCCCAGCTCACACATTTGCCCCAGCACACGGATTTGCCCCAGCACCTCATGGATTTGCCCCAGCACATGGATTTGCCCCAGCACATGGATTTGCCCCAGCTCACGGATTTGCCCCACTCACACATTTGCCCCAGCACACGGATTTGCCCCAGCACCTCATGGATTTGCCCCAGCACCTCATGGATTTGCCCCAGCACCTCATGGATTTGCCCCAGCACATGGATATGCCCCAGCTCAAGGATTTGCCCCAGCTCACGGATTTGCCCCAGCTCACGGATTTGCCCCAGCAGCACATGGATTTGCCCCAGCACCTCATGGATTTGCCCCAGCACCTCATGGATTTGCCCCAGCACATGGATTTGCCCCAGCACATGGATATGCCCCAGCACATGGATATGCCCCAGCTCACGGATTTGCCCCAGCTCACACATTTGCCCCAGCACCTCATGGATTTGCCCCAGCACATGGATATGCCCCAGCTCATGGATATGCCCCAGCTCATGTATTTGCCCCCCAGCACATGGATTTGCCCCAGCACATGGATTTGCCCCAGCTCATGGATTTGCCCCAGCTCATGGATTTGCCCCAGCACATGGATTTGCCCCAGCACATGGATATGCCCCAGCACATGGATATGCCCCAGCTCTCACCTGGATATTGCCCCAGCTCCCGGGCAGCGGGAGTGCCTGCCGGCTGCTCGGTCCTGAACAGTGAGTCGAGTCCGTCCTGTTGATTGAAGGGGATGCGGCTGCTTGCGTGCGCAGGTCACGCGGTCCGGCCAGTCAGGTGGTACAGAGACGGACTCGACTCACTGTTCAGGACCGGGCAGCCGGCAGGCACTGAGCTGGGTCCGCTCAACCCGCGGGCCCTTGGGCGGCGCCCGAGGGCCCGGCGGGTCAGTCGGGCCACACGTTTTAGGGGCGCATAATTTCAAAAGAAATTATGCGCCCCTAACAAAACTGCGCCCGGGGCCACGGCCCCCCCTGCCCCCCCCATGCTACGCCACTGGGTATCACTATCTTTCCAATCAAGCCAGGTTCGCTGTCCGAGTTACACTTGACTGCTCTTTCCTTCATCCCCCACATCCAGTCTCTTTCCTCCTCCTGCCGCTACCAGTTACGTAATATTTCCAGTATTCGGCCATTTCTTACCGCTGTCACCACAAAGCAACTCATCCATGCCCTTGTAATCTCCAAACTTGACTATTGTTATAATCTTCTAGTTGGCCTCCCTCTCTCCCGCCTCGCCCCCTATAATCCATTCTGAAAGCCTCCGCCAGGCTCATCCACCTCACCCGCCGCTCTGTCTCTGCTGCTCCCCTCTGTGAGTCCCACTCCCTTCACTGGCTCCCCATCCACTGCAGAATTAAATTCAACACCCTTACCCTGACCTACAAAGCTCTCACTAACTCAGCTCCGAGTCCCCACTACCTGTCCTCACTAATCACCAAATACAGTGACCTGCTTCTCCCTGCATCACCTCTTCCCATGATTAGGGATGAGCTGTTCGGTTTTCGCATCGAACATAGCCTGTTCGCGAACTACGAACATTTCCGCGTGTTCGCCCACAATGCACTTTTCCTCTGGCCTGAAGCTTGTAATTGGCTACAGCCTTGCACCTGACCACAGGTCAGGTGCAAGACAGGTTCAACACTATGGGCAAATTTTGCCCAATCATGGGCTCACAGAGCTAAGTCCCGCAGCACACAGTATAAGGCTTCACACAGCGCTTCTGCGCGCGTTTGAGAGGAGATTTCAGAGGAGATTGTTGTTGTGTTAGTGCGTGTTCTTACTGCCAGTCTGCCACCAGCAACTGGGGGGGGGGGTCTCATCTGTTGTAATATTGGTGTTCTCACTCCCAGCAACTATTTTGGGGGCTCACTAATTTCTACAAAATATTTGGGAATTGAGGTGACCTGTGTCTTGTGACTCACTGCCAGCAAGTATTTTGGGGGTCAGTAATTGCTACAAAATATTTGGGAATTGTTCTAATCTGTGTCTTGTCACTGCCACCCATCAGGGGGTCTCACTGGAGTTATACAAGAGTTCTGGAAATCTTTAATCTTTATACCAGAGTTGAATCAGAGTTCTGTATATATTTAATCTATATATCACTCACCTTGTCAGAAAGACCAAAAAGGACAGGCAGACGCTCCCAGACACAGGTAAGAGGGCAAGCAGCCTCTGTGTCGGGAGGTTGTGCTTCTGGTCGTGGTGGACGTGGTGCATCCTCTGCAGGGGCACCCTTGTCCTTTCTAACTGGTGCTGGCCGTCTTAAGCAGCAGCAACATACTGTCATGCCTCAGCCCTGAGAGCCTGCTGTGGCCAGCCTGGGTCACTAGCTCTCTATACCTGCTTCCCACCTAAGGGTTAACTCCTGTGTCTGAACCTGAGGATTCTGCATAAAACCAGACCACACCCTTCTCCCCTTTGCTCTTTCATTTTGGGTTTTCCCTTCCTTATGTCAGAGGTCCTGAGAGCTCCCTCTTATTGTATGTTCCTGTATATTCCGCTCTGCTGTGTACACCAGGTATTCCATCCTTGCTGTGTCTGCATTACATGGTTCCTGCTTGCTGGAAGATCCACTGCGTTTCCCACTATCCAGTGGGTCCAGAGACTCTCAAGTGGCTTCCAGTCCTCAAGCTCTCTCCAGGAGGAAGACCTTCTATCAGGTACTATTACCAAAGGCTCCTGCTTCCCCTCAAGAGGAACTAGCGAGAGACTACGTGGCTCACCATCCACTTGCCTGTGTTACTATCTGTTCTGTGCTGGACTGTTTGCTGTGAACCATCCCACAATACAAGCTTTGTTGTGCATATACTGTCTCCAGTGTCTTTCTGCCTGCTCACACCCAGTGCTTGGGAATATAAAAACACACTGAGGTTGTGCCATGGCTCCTTCCTGGCACAAACCTGACACATACAGAGGATTTTGTGGCTTGGCTAACCAGGCCATCCTCATCCTCCGAGTCCTCTGCCAGCCAGGCTTGTAGTGCTTTACAGTCCACCTCAGCTGCCAAAGCATCTAATGCAGCCTCCATGGCCACAGCTACTCCTGCCATAGCCTCACTATCACACACGGAGGAGTCAGCTGAATTGTTTGACTACAATGAGAGTGACATGCTGCTTGAGGATGCGCAGCAAGTACAGTGCTCTGATGCAATCTCTGAGGTTGAGCAAGGGAGTATAATCAACCTAGAGGAAGGGGGTGCCAGTGATGACACACAAATAACTCGCACTCATGTTGCCCCAGCAGCTGCAGCATACTGCCAAGTTGGCTCCAGTGACGAATAGATGAGGTCACCGACTCCACCTGGGTGCCTGATCGAACAAAAGAGTCAAGTGAGGAGGAGGAGGAGGCACAAGAAACACGAGGCACAACATCCTGTATGTCCAACCGTAGCACTAGCCAGTCCAAGGCATCAGATGTCAGAACTGCTCAGGTGCAGAGCGCTGTTGTCTCGAAGCACACATGCAGGAACTCTGTTGTCTGGGAGTTCTTTAAGAAATGTGCAGCAGACCCCACCGTTGCTATTTGTAATCTATGTCAGATGAGGCTGAAGCGTGGGAAAGACACCGGACGCTTGGATACCACGTGCTTGAGGCGACATGACCACCTGCCACACATCCCAATGGCGCAAAATTTTGCGTAGGTCATCCTCCTCCTCCTCTGTCTCTACCCTCACTGTATGTCCTGCCATGTCATTGCCTACAACCTCCACTGACAGGGCTGATGCTACAGTAATGGATGTACCAGCTCCTTCCTCACAATGTGACAGCATCCCATCAGCTGAAGATTTCCGCAGTCCGATTAGGTTGCCCCAGCTGCTGCAGCGTAAGAAAAAAAATATAGTCCCAACCATCCCCAAGCACAGCGTCTAAATGCCAGCTTAGCAAAATTACTTGCATTGCAGCTGCTGCCTTTCCAGCTAGTGGACTCTGCTCCCTTCCGTGAATTTGCTGAATGTGCTGTACCATAGTGGCAGGTTCCAAAACGCCATTACTTTTCACGGAAGGCCATTCCAGCACGTGGAAGACAAGGTTATCGAGTCATTGGGAAAGGCAGTCCGCAGCAAGGTGCATGTGACTTTAGACACGTGGTCCAGCAAGCATGGACAGGGTCGTTACATTTCCTTCACGGCACACTGGGTAACTGATTGCAGCTGGGAGGGATCCAAGACGGGGCTCTGTGCTGGAGCTTTTTCATCCACCACGCCTCCAGAAAGCTGCTTGTATGTGGTCTGTCTGCTCCACCACCACCTCTCCCTCCTCCTCCTTCTGTGTCTCTGGCGAAGTGGCAGTTAAACCGACGCCTGACAGGGGCTACGCAATGGCTCAAGCAAAAAGATGCCATACTGTGCTTCAGCTGGTTTGTTTAGGGGACAGGAGCCACACTGGGCCAGAAATTCTGTCAGCTCTGCAGGGGCAGGTGCAGAGATGGTTAACACCACATGGGAATGATCGTCTGTGATAATGGCAGCAACCTTCTCTCCATCCTACGCAAGGGTAAATTGACGCATGTACCATGCCTAGCACACGTCCTAAATCTATTGGTACAGCGTTTCCTAACCAAGTACCCAGGGCTGGCAGAGCTTCTCAGCCAGGCCAGAAAAGTCTGCAGCCACTTCAGACGGTCATTCCCAGCAAGAGTTTGCCTGGCAGAAATTCAAAGAGAATTCCATCTTCCCATAAACCGTCTGATCTGTGACATGCCCACCAGGTGGAACTCGACATTAGCAATGCTGCAGCGTCTGCACAAGCAGCAGAGGGCCATCATCGAGTACCTGTGTGAGTATGGCACAAGGACAGGTTCAGGTCAACTTGTTCCCCCCCCCCCGCAGTGGCTGATGATCAAGGATGCATACACTGTACTGTCACCATTTGAGGAGGCAACGAGGATGGTGAGTAGGGACAGTGCATGCATCAGTGACACAATTCCTTTAGTGTTCCTGCTGGAGCACACTCTGCGGGGAATGATAGATGTGGCTCAAGAGGCAGAGCAGCGGGAGGAAGAGGAGGCCTTCCCTACCTCTCAAGGCCCCAGTCTTTCCGCAGACAGCATTCCAGCGGGTCCTCCTCAGATCAGACAGGAGGAGGATGAGGAGGAGGAATATTTGAGTAGTGGGGGCATTGAAGGTGGGGATTCCTCAAGGGAGGGTTTTGTGTGCCCAGAAACACAAGGACTGGTACGTGCCTGGGAGGAGGAAGTGCACGATGGGGTCATCCTCCTCATTGAGCAGGAAGACTCGGAAGCTAATGCCACCTCCAACCTACGCTGCATGGGCTCCCTTATTATGCAAAGCCTGCTAAAAGACCCCAGGATACGTGCTATCAAGGAGAGGGATCATTACTGGTTGGCAACCCTTCTTGATCCACGATACAAAGGTAAAGCTGCAGAGCTCATCCTGCCCGCACAGAGGGAGCACAGGATGAAAAAACTTGGACGCTCTAAAGCGACACTTGTGTAACACCTTTCCAGGAACTGGTAGGTTACCAAGTGATGACACAGGTGCTTCTGAGGCTGCGGAGGATCAGAGGAATAGTGGTGAAGGCCGGGGCCGCTTGACTGATGCCTTTTTAAAATTTTTTAGTCCACGACGACCAGGGACGTCAAATGTAGGCACCCATTGCCAGCGTCTTCATCGTATGGTGCAGGACTACCTAGGGGCAAGGGCAGACCTGGATACATTTCCAGCAGTTGATCCACTGGCTTACTGGGTGTTGAGATTGGATCACTGGCCAGAACTTAGCCAATATGCTATGCAGCTACTAGGTTGCCCTTCATCTAGCGTGCTTTCTGAAAGGACGTTCAGTGCCGCTGGAGGTTTTGTCAGACAAAAGAGTGCGTCTGTCCACCGCCTCTGTAGACTGGCTGACATTTATAAAAATGAATCAGTCTTGGATCAGCAGCTATCAATCCCCTGATGCTGACGTAACGGAATAGATCGGGGATGTCTTCAGCATTCACAAAACCTCCAGCACTGAACTCTTCCACAATACCACAAAAGGGTTACGGTGCGAAGGCACTTTCTGCCATGAAAGGCACAATATTTGGCTGCACTTACGCCTGTGCCACACTTATATATCATTTTAATTTTTTGAACCGCATGGTCCACCCCTGCACTCTTCCACAATACCACAGAGGGGTTACTGTATGAATGCACTTGCTGGCCTGGCACCAAAAGCACAATATTTGGGTCCACTGCCACTGACGCCTGTACCAGATTCATATCCTCAGAGGGGTTACTGTGTGACGGCACTGTTGCCGACGCTAAAGGCCCAATTTTAAAGCACCTATTGTTACTTTCATCCAAACCCTGCACCATAATTTAGCCCAAAAAAAAAAAATCACTAAACTTTTTCTGCGCGTCCTAAAATGTCTTTTCATACAGGCTGCCGCCCCAAGCAGTTGTTTATGAATAGATTAAAAGGAAAAGCATTTACCGTAATTTTAAATGTAATTTTTTTGTTTTTAAATGTTTCTATACATCCTAGAAATCCACCACTTCACGGGCAGGTTATGGGGACCTCCTAGGCACGATATTTCAAGGAATTTTTTGTTTTTATTTTTAACCCTTATTTCATGGAAAAAACTCACTGTCCCTTTAAAAACGTTTTTTTTAAAACTTTTTGTCCTCGTTTCCTGTCCCCCAGGGCACTACCCGGACCCCCATACACCTTTTATGGCAAATATCTAGCATATATGCCCTCTTGGAGGGCACTCTAAAAATCAAATTTTGAGTCTCATTGACTTGTATTGAGTTCGAGTTATAGTTCGAACATTTGGAAAGTTCGAGTTCGAATGCGAACCGAACTCGGGGGTGTTCGACTCATCCCTACCCATGATAGACTACAGGATTTCTCACGCACAGCCCCCATCCTCTGGAACACTCTCCGTCGTACGGTCAGACTTCCCCCTAGTTTCCCTTCCTTCAAACTCTAAGACATTCCTATTTAGGGAAGCCTACCACCCAACTCCCTGATACAACTCACTGCCCCAACCAGTCAATCACTCTCACCTTGCAGTCCTCTCCTTCTGTTTCCACCCCAACCCCTATTAGATTGTAAGTACCCACAGGAATAGGGCCCTCCTTTCCTCCTGTACTGGTTTATCAAATGTTGTTCAGTCTCAGTGTATTGTAACCCTGTCTAGATTGTGCCCATTGTTCAGTGCTGCGGAATATGCTGGCGCTATATAAATAAAGTATAATAATTAGAAGCTTATGATTTCGAGAAAAAACATCTTGACTCACCTCAAATTGGATTGCTAAAATCTTACAGGGTTATTGTCACGGTGGCCCATGTCTGGGGAAATGTTGCACCTTCGCCCCATATCTGGGGAAATGTTGCACCTTCGCCCCATGTCTGGGGAAATGTTGCACCTTCGCCCCATGTCCGGGGAAATGTTGCGGCCGTCACAGCAGTGGATATCCAGAAAGCCTTATTCCAGGGTACTGTGTATTACAGGGAATGGTGCTGCCCGCGAATCAGATGGAACATGCAGGAAGGACAACCAATCTCAGCACATGACCGGCTATCCTATAGCAGAGCAGGGCGTCTCCTCTGAGCACCAATAGGTAGTGCTGTGGCTCTATTTAAAGGGCTTCCTTTCTCTTAGCAAGTTGCCCTAGCGTGGTTCCTGTTACTCCTAGTGCCTTGTTGTTATTTCTTGATTCCTATTCTGACTAATTTCCTGGTTTATACGATCCCGGCTTGTCTCGACTTCCCTGTATTCTGGCGCCCTGATTTCTGGCATAGTATAACGGACCTCTATTTCCTTAACCCCTGCCTATGTGTGTTTTGTTGGTTTGCCCTGCTTAACCTGGCCATTATTAAGGACCGGCTAGCTAGAGCATTGTGGGTTACTTTATTCCGCAGGTTGTTTTTCTTTGCACTCCACCACTTTATTTGTGTTCATCATTCTCAGTATTACTGACCATAACCCGGCCATTTCTAAGGACCGGTTGGTCAGGGTCTGTTGGCTTACAGTCTGCAAGCGGGGTTACCCGATCCTGACAGTTATTCAGAGAAAGGTGAAACTCAGGAGAATGACAAATTCTCCCATTTCTCTCACTTTCCAAATTGGCTATTTGGTCTAGATTGTTCTCTTCTCCTGCCAATTCTCCTGAGTTTCACCTTTTTATTGAATAACCCTGTAAATCTAGCCTGATCTAAATAATATTGTTTGTGCAAACTGGCAGCTTGACCTCTTATTTCAATGGGATATTCTGAACAAGTAAATTTCCTTTCAGGTGAATGGTGCCACCATTACTTCTACTTCTCAGACTCGTTGCCCTCTGATCTCTCCTTCACTCTTCATTTATTCAGTCGCTAACCATATCTTGCTACTTCCACCAAAAACCATTGCGCACGTCCATTCCAGTCTTAATCAGGACCAGTGGCGGAACTAACGCTATGGGGCCCACAGCCGATTGACCCGTCGGGCACTGGGGCCCGCGGGTTGGTACGGCCCGGTTTCGATAGGCCCAGTGGGCCTCGCTATTTTCCCGGTGACCGGAGCTTTGATCACCAGGGAGGCACACTCACAAAACCGCCACAGCGTTGGCGCTGCAGCGTGCCTACCTCAGTCCCACGTTCTAAACAGGACGGCATGCTGCATTGACGCCGCCCCCATCACATGATGCACGCGGCAAACCAGGAGAAACAAAGCCAGGGTGCAGGCGAGCGGAGCCATCCTGCCTGCGTCTGGTGGGTGAGCGACTGGGGGGGGGTGACAAATTAAATGCAGGGGGAGAATAATTGACAAATGAAATGCGGGGGGAACTAATGATATGACAAATTAAATGCTGGGGGATGATAATATGCTAAATTGAATGCTGGGGGTTGTTATGTCAAATTAAATGCTGGGGGGATAATAAGATGACAAATTAAATGCTGGGGGTTTGAATAAATCGGTACATTACTGCGAGCTTTATTGCTGTGGAGCTCTGTGATACGCTCATACACACCACACATTAATGTGAGTTTTATTGCTGTGTGGAGCTTGGTGATTGGCTCTCTTTGAATAACCCTATCTGGCCCTAAATGTAACTCGTACAATGATTGCTCTTGTGGCTCTATTAGCAGCTGAGCTGGATACTTTTATTTAATGCCATGTGACCTCTTTCCTATAAATAATTTTGGATTTTGCTCAAAGCCTGTCCAGTTTATGTTAATATTGAAATGTATGGCCAGACATCCCATTTACCCATTGCACACAGATATCTATCTATCTCACACACAAAAACCTGGAGAGAGCACTCCAGACAAACACATTCAAAAACCTGCAACAGCTCCATGCATGGGTACATAATACCAGCTTTTACCACATGGTGAAAATTTCATAACTCTGAGCTTTGCTGAATAAAATGGTGGAAATTTGGTTCGCAATGAACGGCTGTGAATTGCTTAAGCCTGCCATGTATTTCCTGTGTATGCACCGCTCCCTGCCTCAGGTACTCCTCCTCCAGGTTCTATTTAACCTTGATCTGCGGGAGCTCCATGAAGGGACCTGTTCCTCAGTAAGTGAGTTTATTCCATTATGGGCAGTCATTAGGTTTGCAGAGTAGGACCTGCCAGAGGGTGGATTACATTGACGCTGTTGGCAGGTTTAAGCAATTCACGGCCGTTCATTGCGAACCAAATTTCCACCATTTTATTCAGCAAAGCTCAGAGTTATGAAATTTTCACCATGTGGTAAAAGCTGGTATTATGTACCCATGCATGGAGCTGTTGTTGAAGGTTTTTGAATGTGTTTGTCTGGAGTGCTCTCTCCGAGACGCACCCGCACTGAAACGCTTAGTTAAGGCTGAGTGCTACCCCCTCCATGTTTTTTGTGTAATATATATATATATATATATTATACACATTATACACACAGTGGTAAGAAAAAGTATGTGAACCCCTAGCCTAATGACTTCTCCAAGAGCTAATTGGAGCCAGGAGTGAGCCAACCTTGAGTCCAATCCGTGATATTATTGGAGGTGTTGCTGAAAGCTGTCCTGCCCTTTAAAAACACACACCAGTTTTGGGTTTACTGGTTTCAAGAAGCACTGCCTGATGTGAACCATGCCTCGCAGAAAAGAGCTCTCAGAAGACCTACGATCAAGAATTGTTGACTTGCATGAAGCTGGAAAGGGTTACAAAAATATCTCCAAAAGTCTTGATGTTCATGTGTCCACGGTAAGACAGACTGTCTACAAATGGAGAAAGTTCAGCACTGTTGCTACTCTCCCTAGGCGTGGTCATCCTGTAAAGATGACTGCAAGAGCACAGCGCAGAATGCTTAATGAGGTAAAGAAGAATCCTAGAGTGTCAGCTAAAGACTTACAGAAATCTCTGGCACATGCTAACATTTTTGTTGATACATCTACAATAAGGAAAACATTAAACAAGAAT
Source organism: Leptobrachium leishanense (assembly GCA_009667805.1). Lineage (NCBI taxonomy): Eukaryota > Metazoa > Chordata > Amphibia > Anura > Megophryidae > Leptobrachium > Leptobrachium leishanense. The sequence continues at coordinate 183,305,260 of CM019065.1, read as the reverse complement.
GGAGTACATGGGAGCACACCACGGAGGAAGCCATTGCTGTCCAAAAAGAATATTGCAGCACGTTTGAAGCTTGCAAAAGAGCACCTGGATCTTTCCACAGCACTACTGGCAAAATATTCTGTGGACAGATGAAACCAAAATTGAGTTGTTTGGAAAAAACACAACACTATGCGTGGAGAAAAAAAAGGCACAGCACACCAACATCAAAACCTCATCCCCACTGTAAAACATGGCGGAGGGAGCATCATGGTTTGGGGCTGCTTTGCTGCCTCAGGGCCTGGACGGATTGTTGTCATTGATGGAAAAATGAATTCTAGAGTTTATCAAGACATTTTGCAGGAAAACGTAAGACCATCTGTCTGCCAACTGAAGCTCCGCAGAGGATGGGTGATGCAACAGGACAATGACCCAAAGAATGGCTTCAACAAAACAAAATACGCCTTCTGGAGTAGCCCAGTCAGAGTCCTGACCTCAACCCGATTGAAATGCTGTGGCATGACCTTAAGAGAGCGATTCACACCACACATCCCAAGAATATTGCTACACTGAAACAGTTTTGTGAAGAGTGGTCCAAAATTACTCCAGATCGTTGTGCAGGTCTGATCTGCAACTACAGGAAACGTTTGGTTGAGGTTATTGCTGCCAAAGGAGGGTCAACCAGTTATTAAGTCCAAAGGTTCACATACCTTTTTCCACTCTGCACTGTGAATGTTTACGTGTTCTGTTCAATAAAAACATGAACATATAATGTTCGTGTAGTATTATTTTAAGCAGACCGTGTTTATCAAATTGTTGTGACTTAGATGAAGATCAGAGCACATTTTATGACCAATTCATGCAAAACTCCACGTAATCCCAAGGGGTTCACATACACACACGGCTCAAAATTTCAAGTCCCAAGCTAGTAACCAGGCTGTAAGAGTTACTCGCCACCAGTTCCACCCAGCCCTTTACTCTGCCCCTAAACACACCCCCTTAAATTAAATTATCTTAGGAAATTACACTGTTAAAGGTTTTATTTAGAATAAAGTTACAAAAAGAACATTAATGCCCAAACATCAGAACCCAGATACATGTATACCCAGTCATCAGAACCCAGTATGAGCAGAACGAGGAGGCAGGGAAGCTCCTCTCCACCCCCCCCCCCCCCTGCCAATGACAGAGATGAGCTGGGTCAGGGTTGAAAGCTGATCCCTGCCACCATGCAGTCTAGAGAAGGGGGGGCTGCATGGTGGCACTACCAGAATACGCAGAATGAAATCATTTATTGTGCTGCCTGTGCATTTCCACGTGCCAAATGCGAGTAGGCAAGTGGAAATTTTGAGATTATATATTCTAATATAATATATATTATATATATACACACACCTCCCGAGAATCATGTATAATCCAGAACAGACCTCAGAACTATATACAACCAGCAGACCCCAGAATTATATGTATCCAGCAGACCCCAGAATTTATTTTTTTTGGAGAAAGGATTTTACCAGGAAGGATACATTGAGATTTCTCTCGTTTTCAAGTATGTCCTGGGTGGCGAGTATGTACCGTTAGGTGTGTTGCCCAAGGACACTTACTGGAGAGGTTCTCTTGGGGATCGAACCCATGTCTCCACAGGCTCTCTCCACGCAGAGTAGTGATGTTACCTCTACTCCACCCAGCCGGTACATATTATCAGGGCAATTCAAAAGAGATCCGAATGGCTGGAGAAAGGTAACCGAATACTGAAAATCAGCGTTCGGTTACCTTTCTTGGCCATACGGCTATACATTATTCTGTAAGTAATCAGTGGCCGGACCTTTTACTTTTATTAACATTGGCTGCATACAAAGCGATTGACACCACCTGTATGAAGCTGCATTAACTATTATATCGCCTCCTGGTTGTCAACTTTGGACAACAATTTTTATTTCAAAAAGGGTTCATTTTTTTAAACCGTATTTAATAAAGGTTATATTTTAATTCTAATAAATGGGAAATATTCTCTTGTTAAAGAGGAATCAGTATTGGCTATCCAGAGAGCAGGCAATACGCCAAATCCTGGCGAATTGCCTGTACATTTGGTGCCTGTTCGAGGGCCGTGAAATCCCCATTTTAAAAAAAAAAAAAAAAAAAAAAAGCACTCCTTCGGCTATTCAGAGAGCACAAAGCAGCAGTGAAAGGTTCCCCAATGCTTTGGCATTTGGTGGTTTATTCAGGAGAATACCATAGGCTTCAATGTTAAAAATATTCCCGTTTTAATTCAATATCTAATAAACCATTCATTATAGAATTCTGCAATAAAAAGTCTATTTATAGATTTTTTTGGGGATATTTTAAGCATTTTTCTGGATTTTTTTTTTTTAAGTTTACCTATTTTGTTCTGCAACAGCCCTTTTTATTATCATTCCCTGGACCTCATATGTAAATTTCAGACATTTTCGCTCAGTAGTTTCTTTGCAAACAGCGTTTCAGTTTTCAAACAGTCAAGCAAACTGTTTTGCTAATTTATTCACTTCACTCGTCTGCGGTGTCGGCTTTTTCCGGAGCCTGCACTGCGTGTGATCGGCTCCTGCTTGGGTTTTTCCGGAGGGTCGCCGAAATGGGAAAGTCGAATTGAAGAGAACTAAGTCACCGATCGTACAGGGTAATTCAAAGATTTGAAAAGTCACTGTATGTGTATCCAGCAGACCCCAGAATTATATATACAAACCAACAGACCCCAGAATTATATATACCCAGGCATGGCCCCCCAGAACTATATACAACCAGCAGACCCCAGAATTCTATATACCCAGGCATGGCCCCCCAGAACTATATACAACCAGCAGACCCCAGAATTATATATACCCAGGCATGGCCCCCCAGAACTATATAAAACCAGCAGACCCCAGAATTATATATATATCCAGGCATGGCCCCCCATATCTATATACAACCAGCAGACCCCAGAATTATATATACCCAGGCATGGCCCCCCAGAACTATATACAACCAGCAGACCCCTGAATTATATATATATCCAGGCATGGCCCCCCATATCTATATACAACCAGCAGACCCCAGAACTATATACCCAGGTGTGACGGAACGGCCGCCACTATCCCGTAGCGCGCTACAAGTTTTAAAATGTTGATTTGGTGTGGTGTATTAAAGAATTCGTTAGGTTGTATTTTTATAAGTTCCCCCTGTAATTCTCCCCATTGGTGACCTGTTCCCCGCCTGTCCACAGCCCCGGGAAGACGCCCGGTCTGTGACTGCCTCGAGCCGCCACTAACTGTCTCTGCCAAGCCGCCCAAACTTGCCCCGCAGCGTGGAAACCACGCAGAAGAGTGCTTCTTGGCCAGTATGTTCCTAAAAATAGGTTCTTACGGGGGTGCGAATTTCAGAACGAAGCGCCCCGGGAAACCCGAACGCCGACCAGGGATCCCTCGCTGGGAGCGCGGCCGGCAAACATTGACTCTTGCTTGGGTACAGCGGCCGGACTTTCCCCCTCCACAGCTCGGGCTCCGTTGATCCGATCAGGGCGCTTTTTGGACTGAACCAGCCCCCGGACCCGAGCTACCAGGCTGTACCCCCAGCGTGCCGCCGCTCCCAGGGGATCACCCCGAAATCCCTGGTAAAACCACAAACTCGGGCTGAAAGCCACGGGGAGCCGCCAGGACAAAGGAGCGCTCACACCACAGGGGGGCCCGGGCGCTGCCCAGACAGGGAGAGGTTCTGGGAGGGGGGGGGGACAGACGAGCTGGCGCCGAGACCCGAGATAAGGGCTGCGCACCGCAGGGGTCCCCCAGGTTAACCAAGGCAGATTGGGCAATGGCTCGAGGTAAAGATCACCGCAGGAGGACTGAGGGTGGGCCGGGGGAGAACAATGGTTTCATTCCCCATAAATACCCCTGTATCCCCCAAGTTAAATAAACTGGTACCTGTTTGAACCTTTACTCCTGCCTCGGCTAGTAATTGGGGATAACAGGGCTTGGGGAACCGCGACGCTTCAAGGATCGTGCAAAAGCGCTTAATCACCGCCGAATTCATACAGCCCGCTACCCCTGACTCTACACCTCCAGACAAGCTCAGCGCTGACGGCGGATCTACCCGTGCAGGGTAGCGGTGATCCGTTACATTGGCTGGCCCCCCCAGAACTATATACAACCAGCAGACCCCAGAATTATATATATATCCAGGCATGGCCCCCATATCTATATACAACCAGCAGACCCCAGAATTATATATACCCAGGCATGGCCCCCCAGAACTATATACCCAGGCATGGCCCCCCATAACCATATACAACCAGCAGACCCCAGAATTTATATATATATATAAATATATATCCAGGCATGGCCCCTCAGAACTAATATATATATCCAGGCATGGCCCCCCAGAACTATACACAACCAGCAGACCCCAGAAATTATATGTATCCAACAGACCCCAGAATTATATATATCCAGGCATGGCCCCCCCAGAACTATATACAACCAGCAGACCCCAGAACTATATATATATCCAGGCATGGCCCCCCAGAACTATACACAACCAGCAGACCCCAGAATTATATATACCCAGGCATGGCCCCCAAGAACTATATACAACCAGCAGAACCCAGAATTATATATATCCAGGCATGACCCCCCAGAACTATATATACCCAGGCATGGCCCCAGAACTATATACAACCAGCAGACCCCAGAAATTATATGTATCCAACAGACCCCAGTATTATATATATATCCAGGCATGGCCCCCCAGAACTATATAGAACCAGGCATGGCCCCCCCCAGAACTATATACAACCAGCAGACCCCAGAATTTATATATATATATATATTCAGGCATGGCCCCCCAGAATTATATATACCCTGGCATGGCCCCCCCAGAACTATATACAAACAACAGACCCCAGAATTATATATAACCAGGCATGGCCCCCCAGAACTATATGCAACCAGCAGACCCCAGAATTATATATACCCAGGCATGGCCCCCAAGAACTATATACAACCAGCAGACCCCAGAAATATATATATATATCCAAGCATGGCCCCCAGAACTATATACAACCAGCAGACCCCAGAAATTATATGTATCCAACAGACCCCAGAATTATATATATCCAGGCATGGCCCCCCCCAGAACTATATATATCCAGGCATGGCCCCAGAATTATATATATATATCCAGGCATTGCCCCCCAGAATTATATATACCCAGGCATGGCCCCCCAGAACTAGATACAACCAGCAGACCCCAGAAATTATATGTATTCAGCAGACCCCAGAATTATATATATATCCAGGCATGGCCCCCCAGAACTATATATAACCAGGTATGGCCCCCCCAGAACTATATACAACCAGCAGACCCCAGAATTTATATATATATATATATATATATATATTCAGGCATGGCCCCCCAGAATTATATATACCCTGGCATGGCCCCCCCAGAACTATATACAAACAACAGAGCCCAGAATTATATATAACCAGGCATGGCCCCCCCAGAACTATATGCAACCAGCAGACCCCAGAATTATATATACCCAGGCATGGCCCCCAAGAACTCTATACAACCAGCAGACCCCAGAAATATATATATATTCCAAGCATGGCCCCCAGAACTATATACAAACAGCAGACCCCAGAAATTATATGTATCCAACAGACCCCAGAATTATATATATCCAGGCATGGCCCCCCCAGAACTATATATATCTAGGCATGGCCCCAGAATTATATATATATATATCCAGGCATTGCCCCCCAGAATATATATACCCAGGCATGGCCCCCAGAACTATATATACCCAGGCATGGCCCCCCATAACCATATACAACCAGCAGACCCCAGAATTTATATATATATATAAATATATATCCAGGCATGGCCCCTCAGAACTAATATATATATCCAGGCATGGCCCCCAGAACTATACACAACCAGCAGACCCCAGAAATATATATATATCCAAGCATGGCCCCCAGAATTATATATAACCAGGCATGGCCCCCCCAGAACTATATACAACCAGCAGACCCCAGAACTATATATATATCCAGGCATGGCCCCCAGAACTATACACAACCAGCAGACCCCAGAATATATATACCCAGGCATGGCCCCCAAGAACTATATACAACCAGCAGAACCCAGAATTATATATATCCAGGCATGACCCCCCAGAACTATATATACCCAGGCATGGCCCCCAGAACTATATACAAACAACAGAGCCCAGAATTATATATATCCAGGCATGACCCCCCAGAACTATATATATATCCAGGCATGGCCCCCCAGAACTATATAGAACCAGGCATGGCCCCCCCAGAACTATATACAACCAGCAGACCCCAGAATTTATATATATATATATATATTCAGGCATGGCCCCCCCAGAATTATATATACCCTGGCATGGCCCCCCCAGAACTATATACAAACAACAGACCCCAGAATTATATATAACCAGGCATGGCCCCCCAGAACTATATGCAACCAGCAGACCCCAGAATTATATATACCCAGGCATGGCCCCCAAGAACTATATACAACCAGCAGACCCCAGAAATATATATATATATCCAAGCATGGCCCCCAGAACTATATACAACCAGCAGACCCCAGAAATTATATGTATCCAACAGACCCCAGAATTATATATATCCAGGCATGGCCCCCCAGAACTATATATATCCAGGCATGGCCCCAGAATTATATATATATATCCAGGCATTGCCCCCCAGAATTATATATACCCAGGCATGGCCCCCCCAGAACTATATACAACCAGCAGACCCCAGAATTATATATATCCAGGCATGACCCCCCAGAACTATATATATATCCAGGCATGGCCCCCCAGAACTATATATAACCAGGTATGGCCCCCCCAGAACTATATACAACCAGCAGACCCCAGAATTTATATATATATATATATATATATATATTCAGGCATGGCCCCCCCAGAATTATATATACCCTGGCATGGCCCCCCAGAACTATATACAAACAACAGAGCCCAGAATTATATATAACCAGGCATGGCCCCCCCAGAACTATATGCAACCAGCAGACCCCAGAATTATATATACCCAGGCATGGCCCCCAAGAACTCTATACAACCAGCAGACCCCAGAAATATATATATATCCAAGCATGGCCCCCAGAACTATATACAAACAGCAGACCCCAGAAATTATATGTATCCAACAGACCCCAGAATTATATATATCCAGGCATGGCCCCCCCAGAACTATATATATCTAGGCATGGCCCCAGAATTATATATATATATATCCAGGCATTGCCCCCCAGAATTATATATACCCAGGCATGGCCCCCCAGAACTAGATACAACCAGCAGACCCCAGAAATTATATGTATTCAGCAGACCCCAGAATTATATATATCCAGGCATGGCCCCCCAGAACTAGATACAACCAGAAGACCCCAGAAATTATATGTATTCAGCAAACCCCAGAATTATATATACCCTGCAGACCCCAGAATTGTATATATCCAGCAGACCCCAGAATTATACTTACCCAGACAGACCTCCCGCATGTTCCTCTGAGCTCCAGCTTGCCGGCCAGTCGATGGGGCTGCTAGCGGAGTGCCATTAATGCATTCCGCTAGCAGCCCAAGCGATAAACTAAATTGGCCCACAGAAGGAACATGCGTTCTCACAATGTTCCTGCAATGTTCCCGCTGCAGAACCGCCCTTCCCACAGGACTCGAGACCTGGAGAAGAACTTTAGGGACTGCCTGGTGCAGACAAACCAGTACATTCTTCTGGTAAAGGATACTTCTACCAACCCAGGCTGTTACAGGTGCATTGGGTGTACTGTGTAATTACATCACACCAGGGAAAGACTTTACACATCCATATAGTGGTAAGGGGTTTCACATTTGACATCGGATAACATGTACCACTACTTTTGTAGTTTAATCGCATTATGTGTGCGTGTGGTCTAATCTACAACAGGAAGACCATGAATGATCTAAGGGAATGCATGGCTAACCACAGAACGTCAATTAGAGCGCCTTGGCAGGTAAAGAGATTTCGCAACCAGTGGCTAGACATTTTTTTGAAAAGCGCCACCCCTTGTTATCCATGAGGATAATGGGTATAGACCATATTCCCACTCTAGTGACAGGTGGGGGGGACATAAAGGGAGCTGCAAAACGGAAATAAAAATAGGGGGGGAGAAGGGGACAATAACATGAGGGTATAGAAACTCGTTAGAAGGGCTGATCCAGAGAAAACAAAAGAATAGAGGTCGCTGAGGGGGGCACCAGGGCAAATGAGGGAGAGGAAAAAGGAAAAAAAAAAAAGGGAAATAAATAGGTGGTGAGGGACTGCCAAGAAAAACGTGGCATTCCTTGCTCACCTCGGCAACCCTGTGGGAACCGAGGGCCATGGAAGAGGCCACAAGGCCGGGAGGCCTGGGGCCAAGAGAATGGACAGGGCCTAGGTAGCCATCCTAGCGGCTCGCCCAGGCCAGTTCCCAGTGTCCCGCACGCTAAAAAAAAAAAAGAAAAAAAAAAAGGGGGATAGGAAGACCTGGTGTTCTATCAGACGAACAATATGAAGCCCAATAGTTCCAATATCAGAGGGAAATCATCAAAAGGGAGTTAGGGGGGAGTTCTCTTCCAGAGAGCGGCGGAAAATGTCAGCAGTAGAGATTAGAGGTCACAGGGCCAAAATCAGCAATAGAGGAAGGCAGCAGGGGGGAGGAAAAGACTTAAGTCCAGAGAATCCGAAATGAAGGTCGTAAAAGTGTCCAAAGAGCAAGTAAACTGAAAAAGTATAAACATAATAAGGGGATTCATCACACTAGAAGGCTCATCCACTAAAAGAAAAAGAAAAGGCGTGAAGGGTGGTGACAAATATTCAGCCGGGGTCAGACAGCAGATCCATCGAATCCGGAGCGATCCCAATAGCGGCAAGAGTCGCCCTCGCCTCCTCCAGGGACAACACCGGGATGAACTTGCCACCATGACAGATGATCAGTGAACCGGAGGACCCCCAGCGGTAGCGTATCTCATGAGCACGCAATGAAGATGTGACCTCTTTAAATCGACGGCGGGCCGCCAACGCCAGGAACGGTAAATCACCAGACAGCTGGAGGCATAGGTGACCCGAAACGTGGGACCAGCAGCAGATAGGATTCTGGAGTGAACATCCACGTCCCTGGTGACCACAAGGATGTCTCGGGGGGCCGCCGCCGGAGCAGTAGCCGCCTTCCGTAGGCGCACAGCCGAGAGAATCGGCGAGGCCACCGTATCTCCGGCAGTCTTCAAAAGATGCGTCGTCAGACCCACCACGTACTCAAGGAGCCTGTCACGACCCACATCCTCCGGGATACCCCTCAGTCTGAGGTTCCTGCGCTGGTGTCGAGCCTCCAGGGCCAAAACTGCAGAGCTGAGGGGCGTAACCTGTGACTGCAACCCTGCGATCACGGCAGCAGCAGCCTCCTGCGCCACCTCCATAGCCTGGGTCCGGATCTGCACCTCCTCAATTCGAGACTGCAGAGGTTCCAAGGCGGCTCTCATCTCCTGCAAATCCCGGTGCCATAAAAACGCGAAACTCCTCCATCACACGGTGAAGGTCGACAGCTGTGAGCGGCGGTGGTGGTACCTGCGCCTCAGCAGCTTCCACCGGCTGAGGCAAGATAGCTGTCGTCAAAGCGTCCGGGCATGGCGTCTTCTCAACACTACCATCGTGGGACGCTCCAGTACGCCCGGCACCCAGCGATATTTGGATGTCCGGTAAGCGACCCTCCACCTCCTCTGTCTTCTTCCCCATGGGGCTGGTAGTGCAAGATCTGACTATAGGCCGCAAGATGGCCGCTGTCCACCCCAGACCCCAGGAAAAAACTGCTCTGGATCAACGTTAAAAACCGGGACCCCGGCCTCAAAGTAGCACCAAACTGATCTTGGGCTAATCAGAAACCCGGTCGAGGAGAGTGCGCTGAAATCAGCACAAAATATATCCGTCAGGAATAATAAAACGTTCAGACCCACACGGAGCTCAGCAGGATGGCTGCCACTCTCCTCGGTTCCGGACGTGCCGGGCTTTTTACGTGGGGTGCTGGGGGGCTCCAGACTTGGGTCCGGACACAATGTTTGTATAAGGGAAATGACGGTACCTACCAAGATTGCTTCCTACAAAACACATATCTTGCCAAATGGTCGCAACACCTATCTTGAACCGTGCCCACACCATTACAGAGTGAAGGAGAAATTGAACAGCAACGAATGGCAGCATGACGACCAAGATACATTAAATGCCTTTCAGTCCTGAGAGAGCACCTTTGGAGCCACAGTGTTCAATTCTACCAAGGATGACAACAAACTGGCACTGGCAAGAGAAGATAGCGAATTTCTCAAGACGATGGATAAAGAATTCGCTCAGGATGATGCCAATAGCTGGGTAGCACACTTACCCTCTTGTATGCCTAGAGAATAGCTACCTAACAATCTACAGCAAGCAGCTGCTCGATTTGCCTCTATAAAGCGCACCTCGAAGAAGAAAACCGAGGCTGTGAAGAAGATGAACCGGCCCCATGCCAGCCGGAATCCAGTGCTGGTCCGCGGAATCGGGAAATGTTCCAGTTCTGCCAGAAAAGCCCTCTACAAGTGCAAGTACAAAGCCCCAGAAACAAAGATTGAAAGGAAGAAAAAGGAGACGGCTAGAGCTACTGTGTCAAAGACAGTCTGTGGGGATAAGAATGGCAGCACACTTGTAGTCAAACTGCGTAAAATGCCTCACTATTATCCTACTGAAGATGTTCCAAGGAAGCTGTTAAGCCATGGCAAGAAGCTTTTCAGCCAGCACAAACGCAACCTGCGCTCCTCCATCACTACTAGGACCGTACTTCTACTCCTCACTGGATGCTTTTCAGAAGTCTTTCCACAAACAGCCAGTTGGATTACAATTGTGTTGGAAGTTTTGGCCTAGAGCGGCTTCCCCAGCACGAAGATGGGTTAACTTGTTAAATTTTCTCCTCGCATCTGGAACTATGGCCTACCTTCAAGACTGTTGACTTATTTATTTATTTATAAAGGATTTTACCAGGAAGGATACATTGAGATTTCTCTTGTTTTCAAATATGTCCTGGGTACTTACAACTTTACACTTTATAGTCAGTATTATTGAATGCTTTACCTTTGTTTTTCAGGTACGCATTCGGTTTCCAGGAGGACATTTAAAGTCATACAGGGTTATTCAAAGAGATCTGAAAATCAGCGTTCGGTTACCTTTCTTGGCCATTCGGCTATCCAGAGAGCAGGCAATTCGCCAAATCCTGGCAAATTGCCTGCAAATACGGTGCCTGTTTGAGGGCAGTGAAATCCCCATAAAAAAGCACTGCTTCGGCTATTCAGAGAACACAAACCAGCAGTGAAAGGTTCCAGAAATGCCCTGCCATTCGGTGATTTCATGCGGCAGATTTATTCAGGCGAATCCCATAGGCTTCAATGTTAAAAATATTCCCGTTTTAATTCAATATCTAATAAACCGTTCATTATAAAATTCTGCAGTAAAGAGTCTCTTTATTTATAGTTTTTTTTAGGATATTTTAAGCATTTTTCTTTTTCTATTTTTATTAAAAAAAGTCAGATTTTTTTTCTATGTTTACTTATTTTTTCTGTAACAGCCCTCTTTATTATCATTCCCTGGACCTCATATGTAAATTTCAGACATTGTCGCTCAGTAGTTTCTTTGCAAACAGCGTTTCACTTTTCAAACATTCAAGCAAACTGTTTGCGGCGTCGGCTTTTTCCGGCGGCTTCGCTGCGTGTGATCGGCTCCTGCTCGGGGTTTTTCCGTTGTTTTCGGCGGGTTAATCCAGATGTTTTTGCGGGTTTTCGGCATGCATTCGCCGGGTTTTGCAGTTAGTTTTCGTTTGGTTTGCGGCGGCCTTTCCCTGCAATTCGGGGACCCTGTGGTGCTTGCTGAATACACCGCAGGGTCACCGAAATGGGATCGGCAAAACAAACCGAATTGAAGAGAACGAAAAGTCACCAAACGTGAGGTGACTTTGATTCTCTTTGAATTACCCTGTATATATACCAATTGATTTGTAAAGCGATGTATACCACCTTAGGATATATATCCTCGAGTTGTCACAGAATATTTGTCATCCTTGAAAAGGGTCAGACTATAATTGTGATAGCAGCGACATATATATTTTGTATTAAACCACCACCTGCAGATTGCATTTTGACCACCAGGTGTCAGTGATTCCAACGAACTTTGAGACCTTATACCCGACATACGTTCTCCATACTGAATGTTTGAAACTGCAGGTATAAACCGATCTGTTGCACGTCGCACATCATCAGAAGGCATATATCCTTGTATTGTCACTCATTCTCCAATCTTTAAAAAGATTAGAATTAGATCGCACTCGTGTAAACAGCACTCAAACCAGAGATTACTTCTACTTTCGACATAATCTACTAGGCAATAGCAGTGCATTGCCCCATTATCTTTGGATAGTAGCAGCACACACGTCACATACGCTGTAGCACCGGCGCCCGTATTAGGGTACTCTACCCATATTCCTATATTATTTCATGGTTGTGCCATCTTGATTTATTGTGGTTTGGTTAATCATGTCTATGCTCATATGTTTAACTTGTTCCTTTCTGCGACTGAACAAGGGGTCTTTAAGGGGGTTATTCAGAGAGATTCAAAATGTCGCCGCACGTTCGGTGCCCTTTCGTTCCCCGCACTTGAGGGCGATTCTGCAATTCTAGTTCGCCAACCCTGCGGTGTATTCATCATGCACCGCAGGGTCCCCATAGTGCAAGGAAAACTCACCGCAAACCCGCAGAACACTTGCAGTACACTCACCGAACACTCACCGAAAACTCAACGAAAACTTGCAGAAACCACTGCAAAAACAATTGCAAACACGCCGGAAAAATCCAAGGAGCCTCTGATGACAGCGAAGAGCAGCCGCGGAAAAAGCCGACAGGCAGACGAACAAGGTTAAAAAAAACATCAGTATGCTTGACAAATTCAAAATTTAAAACGCTGTTTGCAAAAAAATCTCCAACGAAAATGTCTGGAATTTACATATAAGATCCAATGAATGATAATAAAAAGTTCTGTTACAGAAAAATGAAGAAAAAAAACGATTTAAAAAAACCCAGAAAAAAAAGCAGGGTATTTCGGCAACTTTTCACTGCTGTTCGGTGTTCTCTGAATAGACGAAGCATTGCTTCTCTATGGGGATTTCACTGCCCTCGAACAGGCACCTTACGTGCAGGCAATTCGCCAAAATTTGGCAAACTGCCTGCTTTCTGAATAGCTGAATGGTCCCAAAATTTCACCATATGAGGAAATTCCCTGTTCGTTGATGACACTGAAATTCAGTGTCCGGTTACATTTCGGGGCCAGATCAGCCCTCTCCGAATAACCCCTATAGTGAAGAACAATGGTTGAGGGATACCTTCAAATATGGTCAATGACGCTTGGCAAAGAGTATCCCCGTAGCCAAAATATACTTAATGCAATCAATTAATGAACAATTCATAGGGGGGGGGGAATGCCAGGGCCTGTCTGCAGAAGACATTGAAGAAGAGGTGAAAGTTGGAGAGTGGGTCATGACTCAGACATATTGAGGAAGAGCTATGCAAATGCCCTATTGTGTCTCCTACTCGTCATTTATTTCTTGTCTGTCCCTAAAATTTCCTGGTATATGTGTTCTATATAAATAATGAAATACTGGACATGTAATGAAATAAATGAAAAGCCTTAAAATAAGATTTTTTTTTTAATAGAAGGCATCAGGACTAGGGATGAGCTGTTCGGTTCGATCAGTTCGGAGTTCGATTCGAACATCGGCAGTTCGAAAGTTCGAACTATTTGGCGTGTTCGGTTTGAGTTCGAAAAAAAATTATTGGAAAAAAGTATAACAAAATACTAAAAAAATCTAGAAATAAAGAGACTCTTTACTACAGAATATTATAAGCAATGGTTTATTAGATATTGAATTAAAAACTAATGTCTAGGTGCAAAGATTCTCACCTCTAAATGACCTGTGCTCTCAAACGGCATAAACAACAGGTGTTTAATTAGTGTTTGGAAATAACATGTGCTTCTAATTAGTCCGGTCTCATGAATTTGATACATTGTATGCAGACTGGGAGTGCTAGGTGTCGTGTGTGGGTCTGTGAGCGATGTTTCCATACATCCTACAAATCCGCCACTTCACGGGCAGGTTATGGGGAACTCCTAGGCGCGATATTTGAAGGAATTTTTCGTTTTTATTTTTAACCCTTATTTTATGGAAAAACTCACTGTTCCTTTAACCCTTTCACTGCTGAGGCAGCACCGCTGTGTGCTGAGCAAATTTTTACCGCTTTTCGCTCATCATGTTTAAACGCGATTTGAAGTCACATTTTATTATACGACTCAGACATATTATATATCGTTCTTTCCGGCAGATTCAGAATATATCATTTTTATATGTACACGTCATGTTCTGCCTGTATATTATAACAAAAAATTAGGGATGCACCGATACCACTTTTTTAAGACCAAGTACGAGTACCGATACTTTTTAAAAGTACTCACCGATACCGAGTACCGATACTTTTAATGTCATGTGACGCTTTCCAATAGTAACAGACCTCATAAAAATTTATATGAGATTTGCCCCCAGCTCACATGGATTTGGCCCCAGGTCTCATGGATATGGCCCCCAGGTCTCATGGATATGGCCCCCAGGTCTCATGGATATGGCCCCCAGGTCTCATGGATATGGCCCCCAGGTCTCATGGATATGGCCCCCAGGTCTCATGGATATGGCCCCCAGGTCTCATGGATTTGGCCCCCAGGTCTCATGGATTTGGCCCCAGCTCTGATGGATTTGGCCCCAGCTCTGATGGATTTGGCCCCAGCTCTGATGGATATGTCCCCCAGGTCTCATGGATACGTCCCCCAGGTCTCATGGATATGTCCCCCAGGTCTCATGGGAAAAAATCATTAGTGCAGCATCATTGTTCACATTATAATTGAAATGTGAACAATATTGCTGCATTAATAAAAATAAAAAAATAAATGTATTTTTTTGTGTATTATTTTTATTTTTTTACTTTATACCTGGTCATGTTGGGTATCATTCGAAAGGCCATGCTCAAGTCTTTCGAATGACACCCTCCATGACCCCCTAGCTGATGAAACCCCTCAAATGAACACCCTATCTCCACCAGGGGATTCCGGGCAGCTAGGGGTTCCCCGGCTATCTGACGTCATCACGCTATGCGTGAGGACGTCAGGCAGTGAGGGGGGACCTGGGGGTGGAGCCGCCATCCAAGATGGTGGCCCCCACCGGAGCTAGGCAGCACTTCGGCGCCGCAAGGCACCAAAGTGCGACCCGGTGCCTAAGGGGTTAAAGCCAGGCACCGCTTAAAAGGGGAGACTCTTCCCTTTTAAGCGGTGCCTGGCTTTTTTTTGTGGGACCTCCCGATTGGGAGGGAGAGGGATCCGAACGGATCCCCCCTCCCTTCCTGGCGATCTCCCGGCATTGCCAGGGGTCGCCTGGAAATGACGTCATCGAGCATGGCGCGATGACATCATTTACGTCGGGAGGAGCTTGACTTCAGCGTCTGAGGACGCTGAAGTCAGAACGCCGCAGAACCCCGGACAGAGAGGTGAGTATCTCCGCCGGGGGTCCGGCAAAGCTGATGAGGTGTGGGACACGTCCTCCTCAGCATACAGCGGGAGTAACTGAGGACGTGTCCCACACGTCGTCAGCAGTGAAGGGGTTGAAAACGTCTTTTTTTTAAAAAACTTTTTGTCCTTGTTTCCTGTCCCCTAGGGCACTACCCGGACCCGGACATTGTTTTTAAATGTTTCTATACATCCTACAAATCCGCCACTTCACAGGCAGGTTTTGGGGACCTCCTAGGCACGATATTTGAAGGAATTTTTCACCCTTATTGCAAGGAAAACTCACTGTCCCTTTTAAAAACATATTTTTTTAACTTTGTCCTTTTTTCCTGTCCCCCAGGGCACTACCCGGACCCCCATACACCTTTTATTGCAAATATCTTGCATATATGCCCTCTTGGAGGGCACTCTAAAAATCGAACTTTGAGTCCCATTGACTAGTATTGAGTTCGTGTTCGAACTTTTGAAATTGTTCGAGTTCGAATGCGAACCGAACTCGGGGGTGTTCGGCTCATCCCTAATCAGGACCAGGATATCACAAGCTGGACCATAACCACTATCAATCCGTGCAAAAATAAACTTAGCACCTATTGATCACATGATCGATCATTTCTGACTATAAAATACGACAGTTATACATACACATGTAATGAACTTAATAGACCACCTATGGTAATGAATATCAATTTGTTGAACTACGGTGGTCTTCATAAGAACAAAAAAGACCTTGCATGTGTGTGTGTGTGTGTGTGTATATATATATATATACACATCACCACAAGTCCTGCAACACCTTAGAGTATCTTCATGCGGTCAGTAGTTGGTGCTCAGCCCAACGCTCACCTTTATATATCTTTACTTTTCTGTTAATATGTTGCTCTCTCTTCCTGCTCGGGATGTTTTTCTTCTTTCCTCTTTTGCTTCCGGTAAGGTTTAGCATTGTTTTTAGTTGTCTTGACAACTGGCTCACGGCCGTAATCACGTGACGTATCTGGCTGAGATGTGCGGGGCTCTAGGACCCACGCACATTTACACCTGTGGCCACTTCTCTTTTTGATTAGCTCGTTTGGATTGGTATTCCAACTATGCCTGTTCACTATTTAAACACACACAATGTTTGTTTGAGTTACCTTGAGAATGGCTCCTGTGCGAGCCGAAACGTCGGTTCTATGGCTTCATTTTAAATGATTCAATAAATTCTTTATGTTTTATTTTTGTTCGAGTGCCGCCTTCTCTCCTTCGTTATATATATATATATATATATATATATTATAAATATGTTAAACAAGGGAGGAGGAGTGGAAAAGGGAGAAAAGGAGAAGGTATATAAAAAAATTTACCTGGGGATAACGATGCAAACGTCTTACTGTGAACAATTAAAAACATATACATATGGGTGGAATAAGAATTATGGATCGGTATTTGAATAACAGGGTTATTCAAAGAGATCTGAATTTTGGCCGAAAGGTAACTGAACAGTGAAATTCAGCGTACGCTTACCTTTCCTGGTCATTCGGCTATTCAGAGAGCAGGCAGTTCGCCAATCTTGGCAAATTGCCTGCACATACGGTGCCTGTTCGTTGCCTGTCTGAGGGCAGGGAAATCCCCATAGAGAAGCAATGCTTTTCGCTTAGTAGTATTTTTGCAAACAGCGTTTCAATTTTCCAACTTTCAAGCGTACTGTTTTTTTTTTTTCCACCTCCTTCATCTGCTTATTGGGTTTTTACGGCAGCTGCTCTGCGCGGTGATTGGCGGCTAATCAAGTTTCTCCAGCGTGTTTGGCATGGTTAATCCAGATGTTTTTGCGGGTTTCTGTGTGCGCTCGCCGGGTTTTGCGTTGAGTGTTCTTCGGGTTTGTGGCGGCTTTTCCCTACACTATGACTGCCCTGTGGTGCTTGCTGAATACACCGCAGGGTCGCCGAAATAGGATCACGGAAATCGCACCGAATTGAAGAGAACGAAAAGTCACCGAACGTGTGGTGACTTTTCGCTTCTCTTTGAATAACCCTGTAAGTGTTTTAACGTTTAATGAATGGGGTAAAGGCATAGGCGTCGCTACAGGGGGGCAATTGCATTGCCCATTGATTCCCCTGATCCCCGCTCTGACCTCTGCGGCCTAGCTGGAGGCAGCCATTTTGGGGCCCTGCTTCGGTGCAGATCCTGTTCACTCAGTGTCGCTGTCAGACGGAGTGCGGCCAGCAGCCCTGCTTGACGGAGGGCTTTGATCCCATGTATTCTGTAGAGCTCCGGTGTTGGAAGTGGCCGAGGGGAACAGAGACTGGCGGCTGGAGGGTCCACCTCCTCCCCTTGAAGAGTGCAGGGCCATGATAGCAGGCCTTGACGACTTCCTGGCTTGTCTCCTGGAGGAAGATGACCAGCCGCTTACTCGTAGAGACGTGTATCACCTCCCGGCTGTTCTGCGGCGATGTCGGGATGCCGACCCCCTGGCAGGGGTCGGCGCGGTGATCTGTTCAGCTAAGCTGGAGGGAGAGTTGCAGCAGTGGACCGCCTGTGGTGGACTGCTCGAGGTGCTCCGGCTGACCCCTCTTCCTTCGCAAGAGATCCCTCTATCTGTGGCTACTTACCTGCCTGAAGTCTGGGTGCTGCCCCTCCATCTGGAGGTTGCTGGAACTGTGATGTCCCTGGCCGTCCTGGGCCAGGGACCGGAGTCGAAGTTGTATTCCTCCATGTTGCCTGAGGCGTCACTGGAACCCGGCCCCGCCAGTTTGATGCCTGCTGCCTTTCCTGCTGTGCGGCGGGCCCTGCTTCGCCCCGCAGCGCCGCAGAGTCCGCCTGTGCCGATGATGCTGTCTGGACCTGCCATCCCGGCTCTTGAACTGGGCATATTTCGTCTGCGGGTTTATCACTTTGCACACGACCCTGGAGGCCTTGCTTATTCCGACTCCTTTGTGCCCGTGTGCGCCGCAGACAATGTACTTTTTGTGGACATTGGCTAAGGGACCTTGCTTGGACCTTTACGGCCTGCACTCCCTACTTTGCTGGCTGCCCTGTTAATCCCCTCTGAGACCTTGCCCCCCTGAGATGACCCCCCCTCCACTTAGCCTGTTCAGAGACACTTTTTGAGGACACCCCTCCCCCTCTGGACACTCTTTTACGGACCTTGTTTTACAGAGAGGTGGTTATGTGTCGGTTCTGTGTTTGCACCTGTCCCCTTTTTTTTTGTTGTTGTTGGTGTGTGGGACATTGGGTAGGTCTGGGCGAGCCATTGGGGTGGATACCATGGCTCTGGCCACTTCTTCCGGCCCCAGATCACCCAGCTATGTGGCCTCTCGCATGGCCTCCAATTCCCTGCGGGATTTCTGGAGCGAGCCAGGGATGCCACCTTTCCCGGGCGGTCCCCATCCCCCTATCCTTTCATTGTTTTTGCCTACACAGATACACCACCTGCTGTTAGCCCGCTGATTCCACTGCCTCTCTGATATTGCTGACTTATGTCTATTTGAGTGTCCCTTCCCCCTTTCCATTATTTTTGTTCTCTTGCTGAACCTTGCTGGCTATTGTTATTTGTTCTCTATCAGGGTTATACAAAGAGAATCGAAAAGTCACCGCACATTCGGTGACTTTTCATTCTCTTCAATTCGGTGCGATTTGGCGATCACATTTCGGCGACCCTGCGATGTATTTAGCAAGCACCACAGGGCCGTCGTAGTGCAGGGAAAAGCCACCGCAAACCTGTCGAACAATCACCGCAAAACCCGGCAAACGCACACCAAAACCCGCAAAAACATCTGGAATAACGCAGAACACGGAGAAACCCGAGCAGGAGCCGATCAGAGCGCAGAGCAGCCACCAGAATAACCCGACACCGCAGACGAATGGAGAGAAAAAAAAAAAAAAAAAGCTTGAATGTTTGAAAAGTGAAACTCTGTTTGCAAAGAAACTACTGAACGAAAATGTCTGAAATTTACATATAAAAAGGTCTAATGAATAATAAAAAGGACTGTTACAGAAAAAGATTTTTCGCAAAAAATCCCGAAAAATGCCCAAAAGATCCTAAAACAAAATCTAAAAATAAGAGACTTTTTACTGCAGAATATTATAATGAACGGTTTAAAAACGGGAATCTTTTTAACATTGAAGCCTATGGGATTCTCCTGAATAAACCTGTCAAATGAAACCACCGAATGGCAGGGCATTTCGGCAACCTTTCTCAGCTGTATTGTGTTCTCTGAATAGACGAGGCATCGCTTCTCTATGGGGATTTCACTGCCCTCGAACAGCCACCGTATGTGCAGGCAATTCACCAACATCTGGCGAACTGCCTGCTCTCTGAATAGCCGAATGGCCAGGAAAGGTAGCCATACGCTGAATTTCTCTGTTCGGTTATCTTTCGTCACAATTCGGAGCTCTTTGAATAAACTGTATGTCTATTATATTGATGACTTGTTGCAAAATAAAAATAAAAATTTTATAATTCAAAAAGGTGTGGGAAATGTTTAATACCATAGGCTTCAATGTTAAAAATATTCCCTTTTAAGTCAATATCAAACAAACCGTTGCTTATAATAATAAAAAAAGTTTTACTGATTATGTTTTTTGCCGAGACGCAGAGGCGTAACTAGAAACATCAGGGCCCAGGTGCAGGAATCCATGACAGCCCCCCAACACCCTATACAAAAACATATTTTGCCCTGCCCCTCACCTTCGTCACCACACACTGGACCTCTCCAGGTCTACAATGTTGACTCTACAGCAATAAAACTCACTGGCCTCGACCAGTCCCCGAAACCAGGCCTCGACGCCAGGCTTCTACCAGACCAGGGCTGTGTGGATAAGTTTATGTGGATGTGTGTGACTGGAGTGGATGGGTGTGTGACTGTATGTTGATGTGTGTGACATTGGGCCGGGATATGTGGTGCTCTGTGATACCCTCATACACACCGCCTGTTACAGTGAGTTTTATTGCTGTGGTGCTCTGTGATATGCTTATTCACGCCTTCATTTTTTTTTTCTTGGTGGGGGGGGGGGTAGCAGCTCATCCATGGCTCCAGGCAGCACAGTGGCTTGGGCCAGCCCTGTCACTGTCAGGATCTCCATTGCTGACTGTACCGTGCCTGTGTGGCACTCTGTGTATTAAATCGGTATTAAACTCATTGCACCCCAAAAGAGTACTGTAAATAGGACTAAGTAGAAAGCATTCTGTTTTGTTATTATTGAAATTTACCAGAACATAGTTCTGTTGCTGCTGTTCTGACCTCCTACCAGCGGGTGTCACTGCTGTGTCCTCAGCCACAGAAACTGTACTTAATACCATGTGGTTGTCTCAGTGATTCAGTAATCCTGAAGTTACCACTGGATGCAGTTAAGAGAGAGTGTGCACAGTGCATCCAGACTAAAAACAGAATCTTTTATCTGTTTCAGGTAGGCAGAAAAGTATCTAAAGTCTAACAGTTAATGAGAAAGGTTATTAGAGATTTTATGTAAATAGGAGTTTGGTCAGACAGACCCCTGCAGACTGATTGCTGTGACAGGCCTGGTGTAATATGCATTGTAAACTGCAGTAGCTGTATTAATGTCTGTATAGTTGTTCTCTCCTTTAACATGGAGAATGTCATTTAACAGAATGAAGGAAGCATCAGTGTTTTATGCTGTTAAATCGGTCTGGTTACACAGGTTGCTAAATGGATTCACTGCAGCCACATGTTGTAATCAACATGGCTGAATTAGGAAAGCATGCTAGTATAGTAACAGAAGCCTTATGTACGAGGAACTCCAGTTCCCAGAATCAGTTTTAAGTAGGTTTTATTTCTGAGAAAATGTGCAGAATGTTATTACTTGTGTATGATATTTGTTCTGTGCAATCTCCAACAGAGATTGAAAGTGAAATCAGATTATATTTTGTTGCTAGGTAGATTTGTTGAATTCTAGATATGTTTGTACCAATTGTTATTTAAGATAGACTGTATAATAGATTAGGATTTTATGTTATATAGATTCAGTAATCCTGAAGTTACCACTGGATGCAGTTAAGAGAGAGTGTGCACAGTGCATCCAGAGTAAAAACAGAATCTTTTATCTGTTTCAGGTGAACTCATAAAATAAATGTGTTGTACCAGAACAAGCTCCGTCTCTTATTCTAAAGAGTGCAACACCTGCATCCCGCATCCAGGCAGCACATGAAAGTTGCTGCCCAAACTCAGCATCAGTGCTCCATACCTGAAACAGTTAAAAATCACTGAACACACACCACACCTCTGCCAGAAATAAAGATTCACTCCTCCCACTGCACCATGGCTCAGCATTTGAGGCTATACCTGATAGTATGCAGACCTGTTCTATACCGTGTACCAGACCCTCTGCTTGCCCACCGACAACCATACTTCGCCAGTCCTTTGATCTTGGATCGTCCCTTGACCATTCTACTTTGGATTACCCCTTTGAACCTTCGCCCGGATCGCCCCTACATCTGTTTGCCCTCATCCATCCACTCAGTGAGGGTATTCTTGCATCTTGGGCTCAGACACCCCTATACCTGCAGTGCCTCTGACAGTCAGAGTAATGTGTGGAGTCTATGAGTGTATCACAGAGTAATGTGCAGTGTGTATGAGCGTATAACAGAGCAGCGACGTGCCGTCAGGTGAGATAGGGCTTCATCTGCTATTAAGTGGGCACACCTGCCATTAAATGTCACTACTGAATGAAATCAATTAATAAAATATAAGAAAAACTTAACAAACTCACCTACTCTGCGCTTCCCTGGCATCCGTCTCTGCCGTTCCGCGCATTTTTTTTCCCAGTTAAAACCTTCACAGCACCGGCAGCCTGCCCTGAGTCTACGTAATTTGCGCAGCTTCACGCTAGCTAATCTCGTAAACTCAAGCTGCCAAGAGATTGAGAAGTCTGTAATGCTCGTCTGGCACTGCCTACTTCCTGAACCTTCGCTCTTCAGTGCCTCAGAGAGGCACTGAGAGCAATGGAATAGCTTGGACCAATGGAAAAGCACCATTGGTCGAAGCCATTCAAAAACCGCCTGCATGGGAGGCTTGCCTCCCATGCATTGATTGATGCAGGACAGTCATGTGACCGTCCTTGTCTCGAGTTGATGCAGATGCAGAGTCAGTGGGCATAGGGCTGATGACGTGGCTGACACTCGGCTGCCTGGAGTGGACGTGTGTGTTTTACTACTGCCGAGAGCCACACCGGGTGAGTAGCAGTGGGTGTAGTGTTGGGGAGCACTGGGCAGCCAGATCCTGGGGAGCAGCGAGAGCAGCCAGATCCTGGGGAGCACTGAGAGCAGCCAGATCCTGGGGAGCACTGAGAGCAGCCAGATCCTGGGGAGCACTGAGAGCAGCCAGATCCTGGGGAGCACTGAGAGCAGCCAGATCCTGGGAGTACAAAGAGCAAACAGATCCTGGGGAGCACTGAGAGCAGCCAGATCCTGGGAGCACTGAGCGCAAACAGATACTGGAGAGCATGAGAGCAGCGGCCCGGACATTTTGGGCTGAGCAGCCAACCTTTTTTTTTCTACACACCGTTTTAATTAGGTTTTATTGCTGTGGAGCTTGTGATACCCTCATAGACACCACATATAATAAAAGGGGGTATTCAGAAAGCACAGAAATTTCATTGAAATTTTGGTGCTTTCTAGTTCAGTGCACTTCGGCAATTTCATTTTGAGGACCCTGTGGTGAATTCAGTATTCACCACAGGGTTCCCGAAGTGCACCGAACATGGAGCCGTCAAACGGCGCTGACCTAATGAACCCCCCCAAAAAGGAACGCTGCTATTGTTCTAATAGGGGTTTAACCCTTTCGCTGCTGAGGCTTTTCCCGCCCCTGTGCTGAGGTCATTTTTTACCTGTTTTGCGCATCATGTTTAAACCTGTTTTGAAGGCTTATTTTAGTATATGACATCGACATATTATATATCGTTCTTTCCGTCAGACTCGGTAGATTCATAATATGTCATTATTATATGTATACGTTATGTCATGTTTGTATA
The DNA here is from genome assembly GCA_009667805.1 of Leptobrachium leishanense. Lineage (NCBI taxonomy): Eukaryota > Metazoa > Chordata > Amphibia > Anura > Megophryidae > Leptobrachium > Leptobrachium leishanense. Next base: position 183,281,622 of record CM019065.1, on the reverse strand, counting down.
TTATAACAAAAAATGCAATAAAATATGTATTTTCAATAATTTACAGCGTGTAAAGTGTTTTTTTCCACATTTTAACATGCGAGCAATTGCGGTTATATTTTGTATGGGGTGCGCTTGTTAAAAAAATTAGAGATGGGGTCTCGTTACATTTTTTTTGGGGAAAATGACACCATTTTTAACAAACGCACCGCATACAAAAATCGTTAATGCAGCATCATTGTTCACATTATAATTGAAATGGGAACAATATTGCTGCATTAACAAAACAAAAAAAAAAAAAAAAAGTGTTTATTTTTTTTTTTTTAATTTTTTTTTTTTAATTTTTTTTATTTTTATTTTTCTTTTTTTTTTTTTTTTTACAATTTTTTTTACTTTCATGTTTGGTATCGTTGGAACGGCCATGCTCTGGCCGATCCAACGATATCAAAATTTAACCCCTAACTGCCACGGATCGGGAGATAGGGAGTTCATTGGAACTCCCTATCTCCACACTTCGTGGCAGTTAGGGGTTAATGCTAGGACTGGCGTCATCGTGCTACGCACGATGACGCCAGTCCTCTGGGGGAGTTCCCGGAAGCTTGGCCGACATCCAAGATGTCGGCCAGCTCCCGGGAAGGATCGCAAATCGGCGCTTTTCAGCGCCGATTTGCGATCCAGCTCCCCAGGGGTTAATGCCAGGCATCATTTGGAAGGGCAGGCTGTGCCCTTCCAAATGATGCCTGGGTTAAGCCCCTGTGAGCCGCCGATCGGGAGGGAGAGAGGTCCGAAGGACCTCCCCCCCTCCCTTTCAGGCGCCTCCTCCGCACATGCGGGGGGGCGCCTGAATTATGTGTCATCGCGGGGGCGCGATGACACATAATAATGGCGGCCACTGCTCCGGATGCCGGGCTGACATCCAGGATGTCAGCCCGCACCGGAGGGGCCAGCGATCGGCCGGAACCCGGCCGAACGCTGACCCCAATGCGAGGACGCGCTCAGCGCGTCCTCCGCATACCAGGGGGAATGCTGAGGACGCGCTGAGCGCGTCCTTAGCATTCAAGTGGTTAAACTAGGGTTGCACTGATACCATTTTTTTTTTTTTTTAGGACCGAGTACAAGTACTGATACTTTTTTCAGGTACTCACCGATACCAAGTACTAATACATTTAAAGTCATGTGACGGCTTTCCAATAAGTAATTTAGGATTTTGCTGAAAGCCTGTCCTGTTTATGTTAATATTGCAATGTATGGCCAGACAACCCATTTACCCACCGCACACCCTGACCACACACACACACACACGGTGGTCTGGTATCTGTTGGGTATACATGTATCTGATGCCTGTGGTGTATATTATTTATATACAGGGTTATTCAGAGAGAGGTGAGAACCAGGAGAACTGGCAAGAGAAGAGAACAATCTAGCCCAAACGGCCAATTTGGAAAGGGAGATAAATGGGAGAATTTTTCTGGTTTGGCTATTTTGACCTAGCATTTTCACGTCTCCAGTCATTCTCCTGGTTTTCACCGCTCTGAATAACCCTGATAATATTATTTATTTATTTATTTATTAATTAAAGGATTTTACCAGGAAGGATACATTGAGCTTTCTCTCGTTTTCAAGTATGTCCTGGGTTCTAGAACATTGAATGGTTACAGGCTTACAAAATAGTAAAATGCAAGATATTAACACAAAACCAAATATACAGATTAACAGAAAAATAAATATGGAGGAAATAAAGTCATTATGTTACATGTTTACAGGTGCATTCCGTATTGAGGTATGTTAATAGGGAACTCTTAAGGGACTTCCGACTGGGGGAAGATTTGATGGCGTCTGGGAGGTTATTCCATATTTGCGGTGCTCTGTAGGAAAATGAGGATCGAGCCACTTTCTTTTTGTATTGCGGTATTGCAAGTAAGGTGCTGGTCCTGGATCTGAGGTTATAGGATGAGGGAACTGCTGGGGCAATCAGCCTATTCAGGTAGGGTGGTAGCTTCCCAGAAAAGCTCTTAAACACCAGGTTGGAAAGGTGAAGGGAGCGTCTAGATTCCAGTGATGGCCAGTTTAGTTCTTTTAACATGTCACAATGGTGTGTAACGTAGTTACATTGTAGCACAAAGCGACAGAATGAGTTATACAATGTAGTAAGTTTCTGGAGGTGTGTTTGAGGGGCAGCTGCATACACTACATCTCCGTATTCAATGGCTGGCATAAGCATTTGTTGCACAATCTGCTTTCTTACTGCGTGTCATGCGTTCAGACTGGGATTAATGCAGCAGGTGGGGTTGTGACCCCAGGATGCAGTGAAATAGGCAGGTATGCAGGAGTAACAAAAGGGTTTATTAAATAATAAACACCAGAACATAAAAACATACACAAAATCTGAATAGGACAATAGAGAAGACTGGGCACAATGGGGAATAGCTATAGGAGGAGGTGAGGAGATGCAGGAAAAGGAGGTTGAGGCCAAAGGGATGGCTGAGAGAAGTGGGAGGGGAGGTTAGGGAGAACTGAATATGAGAGCAGTTAGAAAGCAGGAGAAATGAGGGATAGCAAGGAGACTAAAGATACTGGAGAAGGGAGCAGACAGAGACACAAAGGGAACTTAACAGCACATGGGGCAAGCAGTGAATAAACAATACACTAAACATATATACATAAACACAGGTGATATAAGCAACAGTCTCAGGCAGGGGGCAGACAATAGAATGGTCGTGGGCAAAGCAGGGGTTCTAGGCAAGGCGGCTATCAGGGTGGTCAAAGTCCAAAATCAGAGGGGTCTGGTAGCCAGGGGTTCAAGATGGGGGGAATCAGGATGCACAGGGAGGTTACCAGCTTGAAGGGTGACTGTTCAGGCAATAGACAGAGTCCTCTCAGGAAGGTCTTTGGCAATCCGATGGTTCAGATTCAGGAGAGCTTTCAGGCACCAGTCTAGCAGTCTGGGACTTCAATGAGGAAGTCCAGGGTAGAGGGTGTGACTTCCTTAAATGCAGGACTGATTAGGGAGGATGAAGGGCAGGTTAGGTTCCAGGGTAGAATGTTAGAGTCCAGGAATGTGCATTGTGCAGGGTTGACGTGGGTGACCCTGACACCGCGGGGCTCAGGCAGGATTTGTTTCTGTACAGGGCACCTAGTTTGGGGTAGATTTTAGATGAGCGCTTTTCGATGTGAGGGCCAAAAGATAGATTTGGGTCTAACCACATACCTAGATATTTGAGTGAAGTGACTGTAGTCAGTGTGTCATTTGATCTTGTCCCCACACATAGATGGGGTGTTTGCAATTTGTGTAGTTTAGGTGCGGTTCCAAAGAGCATTGTAACAGTTTTGGCAGTATTTAGAAAAAGTTCATTATCTGCGATCCACTTTTCTACCCCTGTGAATTGTTCTTGCAGCACGGCCTCCAGCTGCGGGAGATTTGGTTTGCTGGTATAGATTACAGTGTTGTCTGCATACATGTGTACAGTTGAGGCTTTGCAGACATTGGGCAGATCATTTATGAATATTGTGAATAGCAGGGGGCCGAGTATCGAGCCTTGGGGTACACCGCACGTGACTGGGAGGGGAAGGGAAGTGCTGTCAGAAATGGACACATATTGCGACCGATCAGACACATATGATTGGAACCAGGTTAACGTGCTATCACCAATACCGGAGTTTTTAAGTTTTTGTAATAGGATGCCTTGGTCTACTGTGTCAAAGGCCTTGGCAAAATCAAGGAAGATGGCTCCAGTTAGATTTCCTTGTTCCATGCCCGCTTGGATATCATTACGAACTTTTAAAAGGGCGGTTGTAGTTGAATGTTTTGGACGAAAGCCTGACTGATCTGGGGTTAAATAGTTCCGATACTGATAATAATCACGTAATTGAGTGTAGACACATTTTTCCTAAATTTTTGACATTACAGGGAGCAGTGATATAGGGCGGTAGTTGGATACCAAAGTATTGACTCCACTTTTATGGATAGTTACCACCCTTGCAGTCTTCCAGAGTTTGGGTATGTATCCACAGGCATCAGATGCATGTATACTCAAGACACCAGACCACAGAGTGTGTGTATATATATATATATATATATATAACAAAACCATGGAGAGAGCACTCCATTCAAACACATTCAAAAAACCTGCAACAACAGCTTCATGCATGGGTGCATAATACCAGCTTTTACCTCATGTTGAAAAATTCTAAATGTTACCCCCCCATGTGTTTATATATATATATATATATATATATACACACACACACAGCCCTCAGTGAGTGTGTATATATATATATACACACACACACCAACCTGTCAGACCTCAGACCAGTGTGTGTGTATATATATATATATATATATATATATATAATATACAAACCACAGGAGGGTTGCACTCAACCTAAACTCGCAACATAAGCGGGTGCATGTAAGACATTAAATACAAAACACCAGGAAAGAGCACTCCATATGAATGACCACCTTCATCCACCATTTTCTGCAACAACAAAAAAGAAAAAACACATTTCAAAAGTTCAAAAAACCTGACTGACGTAAAATGATGGGGATTCAGTTTACAAAGTATGATCATAGTTTGCGTAAGCCTGTCACAGTCACCAATGTACCCCATCGTTAATAGGCCCTATTAAACGTGACCGTATCTGCACTTACAGGATCAACTCACCCTTGAGCTCCCCAGCAGGCACTGGCCTTTATAGGCTGTCACGGTAGGAAACAACCGTGAGCAGGGAGGGGTGCATACCCATGAGAGTAGTCAGCTCTCCATATATATAATAAAAAACCACAGGGGGGGGGTTGCACTCAACCTAAACTTGCAACATAAGCTTCCCCATCATTTTACCTCAGTCAGGTTTTTTGAACTTTTGAAATGTGTTTTTTTTGTTGTTGTTGCAGAAAATGGTGGATGAAGGTGGTCATTCATATGGAGTGCACTTTCCTGGTGTGTTATACATATATATATATATATATATACACACACAGCCCTCAGAGTGTGTGTGTGTATATATATATATTTCCCTAATCGTCCTGCAGACCTTCCAATATTCATTCCATGCACAGTGGTGCTTCGCCAAAAAGATATATAGAAGCAGGTAGTGGCGGCACTCAGATACTTAGATAAAAAAAACAAAGTTTATTAAGTAATAATTAAAATAGGACCAACGTTTCGGCTCGCACAGGAGCCATTTTCAAGGTCACCTTGAGAATGGCTCCTGTGCGACCCGAAACGTAAGTCCTATTTTAATTATTACTTGATAAACGTTGTTTTTTTAATCTAAGTATCTGAGTGCCGCCACTACCTGCATATATATATATATATATATATACACACAAACCATATGTGTATATACAGTCAGGTCCAGAAATATTGGGACATAGACACAATTCTAACATCTTTGGCTCTATACACCACCAGAATGGAGTTAGAATGAACAAACACAATGTGCTTTAACTGCAGACTGTCAGCTTTAATTTGAGGGTATGTACATCCAACTCAGGTGAACGTTGTAGGACTTACAGCAGTTTGAAGATGTGCCTCCCACTTGTTAAGGGACCAAAGGTAATGGGACAGAATAATAATCATAAATCAAACTTTCCCTTCTTAATACTTGGTTGCAAATCCTTTGCAGTCAATCACAGCCTGAAGTCTGGAACGCATAGACATCACCAGACGCTGGGTTTCATCCCTGGTGATGCTCTGCCAGGTCTCTACTGCAACTGTCTTCAGTTCCTGCTTGTTCTTGGGGCATTTTCCCTTCAGTTTTGTCTTCAGCAAGTGAAATGCATGCTCAATGGGATTCAGGTCAGGTGATTGACTTGGCCATTGCATAACATTCCACTTCTGTCCCTTCAAAAACTCTTTGGTTGCTTTAGCAGTATGCTTTGGGTCATTGTCCATCTGCACTGTGAAGCACCGTCCAATGAGTTCTGCAGCATTTGGCTGAATGTGAGCAGATAATATTGCCCGAAACACTTCAGAATTCATCCTGCTGCTTTTGTCAGCAGTCGCATCATCAATAAATACAAGAGAACCAGTTCCATTGGCAGCCATAAATGCCCACGCCATGACACTACCACCACCATGCTTCACTGATGAGGTGGTATGCTTAGGATCATGAGCAGTTCCTTTCCTTCTCCATACTCTTCTCTTCCCATCACTCTGGTACAAGTTGATCTTGGTTTCATCTGTCCATAGGATCTTGTTCCAGAACTGTGAAGGCTTTGTTAGGTGTTGTTTGGCAAACTCTAATCTGGCCTTCCTGTTTTTGAGGCTCATCAATGGTTTACATCTTATGGTGAACCCTCTGTATTCACTCTGGTGAAGTCTTCTCTTGATTGTTGACTTTGACACACATACACCTACCTCCTGAAGAGTGTTCTTGATGTGGCCAACTGTTGTGAAGGGTGTTTTCTTCACCAGGGAAAGAATTCTTCGGTCATCCACCACAGTTGTTTTCCGTGGTCTCCCGGGTCTTTTGGTGTTGCTGAGCTCACCGGTGCGTTCCTTCTGTTTGAGAATGTTCCATACAGTTGTTTTGGCCACGCCTAATGTTCTTGCTATCTCTCTGATGGGTTTGTTTTGTTTCTTCAGCCTAATGATGGCTTGCTTCACTGATAGTGACAGCTCTTTGGATCTCATCTTGAGAGTTGACAGCAACAGATTCCAAATGCAAATAGCACACTTGAAATGAACTCTGGGCCTTCTATCTGCACATTGTAATTGGGGTAATAAGGGAATATCAAACACCTGGCCATGGAACAGCTGAGAAGTCAATTGTCCCATTACCTTTGGTCCCTTAACAAGTGGGAGGCACATCTGCAAACTACTGTAAGTCCTACACCGTTCACCTGAGTTGGATGTACATACCCTCAAATTAAAGCTGACAGTCTGCAGTTAAAGCACATTGTGTTTGTTTCATTCTTACTCTATTGTGGTGGTGTATAGAGCCAAAGATGTTAGAATTGTATCGATGTCCCAATATTTCTGGACCTGACTGTATGTGTATATATATATATATTCACAGCAAGTACGCCAGCACTCCAGGGATTTCCAAAATGATTTATTAGTTCATAAAATTCGACGTTTCGGCTCCTAATGCGGAGCCTTCATCAGGACAGACATGTATAAACAAGCTCAAGCATCATATAAATAGACATAACACTTACCAACAATGATAATATTCCAATTAGTCTCCACCCGGTGTGTGGTGATTCCGGCGTGTTCGCCTGACCAGTGCGCATGCGTCACAAAAAGTCCAACCACTTTGCAATAGGTTCAATGACACCACCTACTGCTGACACAATAGGCCTTGATGGTGGAGATGTCATACTTTTGTGGATTTTGGGTATACCATAAATAACAGATAAATAAATCCACAAAAGTATGACATCTCCACCATCAAGGCCTATTGTGTCAGCAGTAGGTGGTGTCATTGAACCTATTGCAAAGTGGTTGGACTTTTTGTTCAAGGATCCAGTGAAGGGTATTCCGACTTGTATTAAAGATACTAAAGATTTTTTGCAGAGAATAAGGGCTGTCACAATTGATGTTAATTATTTAGTATTTGTAACTCTTGATGTCAGAAGCCTGTATACAGATATCCCCATGAAGGGGGTATTGAAGCAATGAGAGAGTTATTATTGAACTCCGATGCGTATACAGGCCCCTGCATAGAATTTGTTCTGGAACTTCTTGAAATGGCGTTGAAATACAATTACTTTAGATTTGAGGACAAGTGGTACCTACAGTGCATGGGCACGTCCATGGGTCCATGTATGCTAATGCTGTCATGTCCAAATTTGAGAAACAAAATATCCTTGATCGATTTTCAGATAAAATTGTAGATTATGTCAGATTTATAGATGACATTTTTGTAAAGTGGCGGGGAACGATTAGAGAAGCTCAGGAAATTGAAACATACATCTATGGCCTTGATACACCTATCACGGTTACTAGTGAGGTTGATGGGTCATCTATTAATTTTTTGGATGTAAGAATATTTAAAAAGGATAATCAGTTACAGTACTCTTTGTACTCAAAACCTACTGATCGAAACACATTACTTCATATGAGTAGTGCACATCCAGAGCACTCTAAGCGTACTTTACCGTATGCACAATTTTTAAGGGTATTAAGAAACAATAGTGATTAGGACACAAGGGAGCAACAGATCCTCCTTATGTATCAGCGATTTGTGGATCGCGGTTATTCCCGAGAACTATTAACGGATGCCCTGGAGAGGGCCAAAGCCCCCAGAGAAATAAAAGTTGAAACAAATAGATTAAAATTTCCCTTAACTTTCGACACAGCTTCTGATAAAATCACATCTGTTGTAAAAAGGAATTGGTCAGTATTGGAGAGGGATCATGCCTTACCAGCGGGATTTAGACAAAAACCAATGTTCTGTTATAAAAAGAACCATAATTTAAAGGACCTGTTGGTCCGGACAGATCCTTTTCAGAGCTATGAACAGAAGACAGACCGATTTCAGAACTGGGGCTGCAAGAGATGCTTGGGTTGAGTTACTTGCAGCCACATGATCCCCTCCAAGGAATTCCGCCATCCTCATACAGGAAAACGTTTCTTCATCAGACATTTGATTACATGCAAAAGGGAGTATGTAATCTATGAAATCCTATGCCCGTGTGGGCTTGCGTATATAGGTAAGACCATCACCCAACTCTGTGAGAGAATTCGAAACCACAGGTCCAATATAAGAACGGCATACAGGGATGGGAAATCGGATAAACCGGTAGCGAGGCATTTCCTTGAGTTAGGTCACCCGTTGTCCTCTTTAAAGTTTTTGGCAATAGATCATATTCCACCATTAAAACGAGGGGGAGATAGAGCATTGATACTTCTCCAAATAGAGGCACAGTGGATACATAGGTTAGACACGGTACATTCGCATGGCCTTAATGAAAGAAATGTATATTCAGCATTTATCTAACCATGGGAGATTCTGGAGGGATATAATTTGACAAAAACAATAATCAATAATATGTATGTGACTATCCAGGCAACTGGTTAAAAGGTTGTTAACATCGAGATATGTGCATGGAGTAACTGTAGCAAATTGTTTTTAAACTTATGATTATTGTTATAAGGTGGTAGTATGTGTTTGTAGAGTCTTTTCCAATTATCACCCCTGGGCTTGGTGGGACCATGGTTCTGGATTGGTCAGTGCATCGCGTCCTTGGCAAACACTATGGTTGCCATGACAACGAATGTGAGGTCATTGATCGGCGCCGGGTATTGACGCATGCGCACTGGTCAGGCGAACACGCCGGAATCACCACACACCGGGTGGAGACTAATTGGAATATTATCATTGTTGGTAAGTGTTATGTCTATTTATATGATACTTGAGCTTGTTTATACATGTCTGTCCTGATGAAGGCAACTCATTAGGAGCCGAAACGTCGAATTTTATGAACTAATAAATCATTTTGGAAATCCCTGGAGTGCTGGCGTACTTGCTGTGAATATTTACTAAAGGCCATCGCTGAGCACCGGGTACTGGAGAGAGATTTGGGTGAACCGTGAGTGCAAAACCTTCTTGCTTTACTGTATATATATATATATATATATACAGACACCCACCAATCTGGCAGACCTCAGACCGGAGCGTGTGTGAGTATATATATATATATATATATACATAAACACATTTCAGACCTCAGACCAGACATGGGGCGGCTGTCAGAATGCTCTAACGGCATTCCAACAGGCCCCTGCAGCGGGCCACGTTACAATGAGTGCCGCTGGCTAAGTCTTCGAGCGGCCGCTCGTTGGGAAGACCCCAACCGTGATCTTGCGAGATCATGCACAGTTCGAGATCTCGCGAACTCCGAGATCACGGCTGGGGGTTTCCCAACTAACGGCCGCTTAAAGACTTTGCCGGCGGCGCTCGTTGTAACGCTGGCCAGCTGCAGGGGCCTGTCAGAATGCTGTATCGGCATTCAAACAGCCGCCCAGCCCCTCGGATGCCGGCAAGCCAGCTCAGTGCTGGCTTCTGGTATCGGGCGAGGTATCGGGGGCATCTGCTCAAGTACTAAGTACTCATGCTAATGCCGGTATCGGCATCCCTAGTTTACGTATTAATCATTTTTATTTGGAAAGAAAGTCAGTCAAACAGAGCAAAACAAAAGAAGATGGCCTTGCAGGACCACAGCAGGTCATCAGAAAATAGAAAAGATTGGCTGCGCAGGGCCATATCTCGACATCTACGAAAAGGTAATCTAGGTTAATAAGGAGGCATCGAAACAACACTGCTAGTATATAATAAAGGGCCTCGCAGGGCCATATGAAATCAGTAATGAAAAGTCAGCGGAAGAAAAATAAGAACACGAAAACGATCAGCTGAAGTCATCCAATAGAATAAGGGGGACGACGACGAAAGAAATGGGGAGAGAGAGAAAAAAAGAAGAGGGGTATTGGCTAAGGCCAAAATTGTGCCGTCTCTGGCGTAATCCCTTAAATCCAAAGGACCGTGGGAGACCATGGGAGATAGCTGGCACCAGGCCTGGGTACTCGGGGGCCAGTCCGGGCACCAGGCCACGGCGGCACTCCAAGATAACCCGTAAACGCCAACATAAAAATAAAACAAAAAATAGAAACAGCGTATAAAGACATAAACCAAAGTCCTCTTAATCAGGGTAACTTAACGAGGGAAACCCCCCAAAAAAAACCTCAAATGACTGCAGGAAATGTTACAATAGGAAAAACGAGGGTAACAAAAAGGTCCCCGGGGGGTAGGTCATAAGAGGTGGGGTAAACTAAAAGCCAGCAATAAGAGGGTCATCAAAAAGGCGGTGTGTCTCACAGAGAATAAATAAAAATCAAAGTCCTCAAAAAGTGTCTCAAAAAACATACAAAGTCCTCAAAAATCTCTGCAAAAAAATCGGAATCCTCGTACAGCACCCGAAACCACAAGCAATGGTCTACCAAGAGTAGGTCACATCAGCATGAAGTTGACCGGGGACCAAAAACCTTGTGGGGCAGTCCACCTCAGCCCGCATCAAGCCATTAAGATGGCGCAGTGAGAATCAGCAGTCCTGCATTCTTGGCACATTAGCATTTCCCATGAAGCTCCAACTCACGTCTCAGCATGTGGTAGGCCCGAGGCCTCCAACAGCAGTAAGCCCTCGAGGGATAAGGCAGCCATGCCGGCAAACCCTGTAGTCACCCAGACCCCACAGGCCGCCGGAACGTCACCCTCACATGGACCACCGAGCTCCCCCTCAGGCAAGGGATCCAGGGACAGCTCCACATCCAGGTCGTCAGGGTCAGCGTCACATCTTCTGTCGTCTTTGGGGTGCTGCCCGTCATCCATGGAGCCAGGAAGCAGGGACACCTTGGGCTCGATCGCACCCACTATCTGCGGCATCCTGCAGGCTCGCAGCACTGCCATCATTTTACGACCATGTTCCTGTGGTAAGTAGGCTCTCTTCACCCCCCAACAGTATCTCCATGCATGCGTCTAGGCCCCGCAGCACAGCCTCCCCCCCTCTCTGCCAGGAGGAGGTGAGCCGCCCCGCAGGCTGCCTGTACGCTCACCCACCATCTCCTCTTAGCAGCCAGCAAGATCAGCTGGGAGATGTGGGCCCACCATCTCAGCAGGCCGTATCCGGGTTCCCCATTCAATTGATACATTCAACTCACACTCTTTGAGAGCAATCTAGCTCTATTAATTCAACGTCACGGACTGTTCACTGCTCTCTAATATATTCTACTCCAACCTGACATCAATTGATTTGCACTAGTGTATCTTTGTGTTCTCTAATTTTTTTGGAGGTCAAGACAAAAGTATACAGTATTTAGATCTCGATGAAAGAGGTACCCTTGAGGTATCCGGTCTAAGAGATATGGAAACGTAAGAAATAATCGTTTTTCTGTGTCTGTGTGATCACTTAGGTGCTGCTTTTTTATTTTTTGGGGAGCGCTGTTCTTCCTCTCTTTTTCTTATTGCTTATTAATCCTTCTGTGGTGAAGGGAAACACCACTTTTGGAGGAACTTGTAACGATCCTATATATATTTTTTGTCTAAGCGCCACTCAAACATCCTGTATTGTGTTCATATTGTATTATACGACCTAGACAAATTATGGGGGTTATTCAGAGAGATCCGAAATGTAACTGGACACTGAATTTCAGCGAACGGGGACATTTCGGGGCCATTCAGAGAGCAGGCAATTTGCCAAATGTTGGCGAATTGCCTGCACATACGGTGCTAGTCGAGGGCAGTGAAACCCTCATAGAGAAGCAATGGTTTGTCTATTCAGAGAACACCGAACAGCTGAGGAATGTCAGTGAAGTGCCCTGCTGTTCGGTGCTTTCATTCGGCAGGTTTAGTCAGATGAATCCCATAGGCTTCAATGTTAAAAATGTTCCCATTTTAAACCAATATCTAATAAACCGTTTATTATTTTATTCTGCTGTAAAGAGTCTCCTTATTGATAGATTTTTTAGGATCTTTTAGGCATTTTTCGGGAGTTTTTCAGCAACATTATTCTCCCGGTTTTTTTTTAAATCGTTTTTTCAATTTTCCTTAACAGACTTTTTTATTATCATTCATTGGATCTTATACAGTATGTAAATTCCAGACATTTTCGTTCAGTAGTGTTTTGCAGTGTTTCAAATTTCAATCTTTCAAGCGTACAGTTTGGTTTTTTTTCCCACCACATTTGTCTGCTTGTCGGGTTTTTCCGGCGGCTGCTCTGCGCTGTGATCGGCGGCTAGTCGGGTTTTTCCGGCGTGTTCGGTGGGATTTTTGCAGCGGTTTCTGTGGGTTTTCGGTGAGTGTTCTGCGGGTTTGCGCCGAGTTTTCCCTGCACTACGGGGGCCCCTGCGGTGCTTGCTGAATACATTGCAGGGTCAGCGAACTAGAATCACCCCCAAAGTGTAGGGAACGAAAGGTCACTGAACATGCAGTGACTTTTCGATTCTCTCAGAATAACCCTGTATATATCATTCTTTTCGGCAGCTCATAATATATCATTATTATATGTATACGAGGAAATAGAAATGAACAGGACCTCCAGTAGAGTAAGTGCCAGCAATTTAATTCAGGGACAGCAGACCCCATGAACAGTGATGTGACGTTTCGACCAACAGGTCTTAATCATTACATCAATTGATGTATTATTAAGACCTGTTGGTCGAAACGTCACATCACTGTTCATGGGGTCTGCTGTCCCTGAATTAAATTGCTGCCACTTACTCTACTGGAGGTCCTGTTCATTTCTATTTCCTCGTTGCATTTGGGACTGGTGGCGTCCCACCCTGATCGGAGACCTCGTAGAGCCCCTGTGGTTTGGGCTCTCCTCCTCCTCCACAGCTTTTCCTTTGCTTTATTATATGTATACATCATGCCTTTTAGAACAAAAAAATGAAATAAAATTTGAATTTTCAATCATCTACAGCGTGCAAAGTGATTTTTTCCACATTTTATCATTTGAGCTTTTGCAGTTATTAATTCTATAGGTTAGGCTTGTTAAAAAAATTAGAACTGGAAACCCATTTGTTTTATTTTTCTGTGAAATTACGTGAATTTAGCTAAAACCCCACACAAAAAATCGTTAGGGCAGCATCATTGAAATGTATTGAACATTGGGGCAGTGTTAGGGCAGCATAATTGAAATGTGAACAATAATGCTGCATTGATAAATAAAACAAAAAAGTTTTTTTTAAAAATGTTTTATTTATATTTCCTTTAGATTTAACAAGGTCATGTTTGGTATCATTGGAAAGGCCATGCTCTGGCCTTTCAAATTATACCAAACATTAACCCCTAGCTGCCACGGATTTTGAGATACGGGGGTCATTGTACCCCCTATCTCCACCATAGGTGGCAGCTAGGGGTTAACTCCCCAACTGACGTCATCACGTCCATGCGTGATGACGCCAGTAGGCAGATCCCGGAAACTTGGCCGACATCCAAGATGTCGGCCAGCTGCAGGAGGGGACTGTGATCCAGCACCGAATAACGATCCAGCCCCTAAGGGATTAAAGGCAGGCACCGCTTGGAAGTGCAGACTGTGCACTTCCAAGCAGTGCCTGCGTTTTTTTCCCTGCCCCATACCGACCCCCCCTCCCATTCAGGCATCTTCCCTGCTCTGGCGAGGTGGGGTTGCCTGGAATAGACGTTATTGCGCCCAATGCGATAACGCTATTCAGCCGGCCAGGGTCCCGGAGGCAGGGCTGACATCCAAGATGTCAGCCCGCACAGGGAGGCTGCAGTGATCGAGCGAAATACTGGCCGATCGCAGGCTGCAATGATAGGACGTGCTGAGCGCGTCCTCCGCAGCCGCGGCACCACTTGGCTGGACGCGCTCAGCACGTCCTTAGCAGCCAAGTGGTTAATCTATTCAGAGAACACCGAAATGTCAGTGAAATGCCCTGATTTGCAGTGGTTTCCTTTCACAGGTCTAATAAGGAGAATCCCATAGGTTTCAGTATAAAAAAAAAATCCAGTTATTTTTTTCATTTGCAGCAAAAAGTCTCTTTATTAATTTATTTTTTAGAAGTTTTTAAGCATTTTGCTGGATTTTTTCAGAGAAATTTGATGCAGAATTTTTTTTAAATGGCTTCTTTAAAAATTCTGTAACTTACCTTTTTAATATTATACATAGGGCCTTATATATTATTTCCATGCAGATTTTTTTTGTTTTAAACACCTTTTAAAAATTGCGGTGTGTTTTTATATATTTACCCCTGTTCGGTGGTCTGTTCGAGCGCGTTTGGCGGATAATCTGCTGCGTTTGGTGGTTTACAGCTGTGTTTGGCGTTTTGCAGCTGCATTCGGTGGTTTGCGGAAGAGATATATATATAAAACCATGTTTTCTGGCGGGTTGGGGGGTTAGATGGGCAGCTAAACCAGGAGTCACCTTACCTGACAGGTGGACCCCTGGTCAAATCAAATCAAAATAAGCTTTATTGGCAGGACCAAATACATTTTAGCATTGCCAAAGCATATGGGGAGGAGGGGGGGGGGTAGTGGGACATATACAGTTGTGTTCAAAATTATTCAACCCCCACTGAAATTGAGTGTTTTGGCCAGTTTGACATTGATTTTGATCATTCAGTCATCTTGCTTACAATTAAATCAAAGAGGCACGTGTAGGTCAGACAAATATAACATAACATTTATAATGAAATAACCACAAATGTCTTTTCTGTGCTCACATCATTATCAGTTTTATTCAACCCCCAAGTGACATTCAATCTTAGTACTTAGTACAACATCCTTTTACAGTTATAACAGCTTTTAAACGTGAAGCATAGTTTGACACAAGTGTCTTGCAGCGATCTACGGGTATCTTCGCCCATTCGTCATGGGCAAAAGACTCCAGTTCAGTCACATTCTTAGGCTTGCGCACTGCAACTGCTTTCTTTAAGTCCCACCAGAGGTTCTCAATCGGATTTAAGTCAGGTGACTGCGATGGCCACTCCAAAATGTTCCAGCCTTTAAGCTGCAACCATGCTCTAGTGGACTTGGAGGTATGCTTGGGATCATTGTCCTGTTGAAAGGTCCAACATCTCCCAAGCCTCAGGTTTGTGACGGACTGCATCACATTGTCATCCAATATCTCCTGGTACTGAAGAGAATTCATGGTACCTTGCACACGCTGAAGCTTCCCTGTACCTGCAGAAGCAAAACAGCCCCAAAGCATGATTGACCCCCCCGTCATGCTTCACAGTAGGCAAGGTGTTCTTTTCTTCATAGGCCTTGTTCTTCCTCCTCCAAACATAGCGTTGATCCATGGGCCCAAACAGTTCTAATTTTGTTTCATCAGTCCACAGAACACTATCCCAAAACTTCTGTGGTTTGTCCACATGACTTTTGGCATACTGCAGTCGACTCTTCTTATTCTTTGGAGACAGCAAGGGGGTGCGCCTGGGAGTTCTGGCATGGAGGCCTTCATTACGCAGTGTGCGCCGTATTGTCTGAGCTGAAACTTCAGTACCCACATCTGACAAATCTTTTCTCAGTTCCTCAGCAGTCACACGGGGACTTTTCTCCACTCTACGCTTCAGGTAGCGCACAGCAGTCGAAGTCAGCATCTTCTTTCTGCCACGACCAGGTAGCGTTTCAACAGTGCCCTTTGCCTTGAATTTGCAAATGATGCTTCCTATGGTCTCTCTTGGTATGTTTAACATCTTTGCAATCTTCTTATAGCCATTGCCCTTCCTGTGAAGAGTAATCACCTCTTCTCTTGTCTTCCTGGACCATTCTCTTGACTTCACCATGTTTGTAACCACACCAGTAAATGTCTAGAAGGAGCTGAGTATCACAGTCATTTTAAAGCTGCCTAATTGGTGCTTATTATGCTTTATTGCTGCTCCGTGACATCCACAGGTGTTTTCAATACCTGATTGAAAACACTTGAATGAACCTCTGTTCTTCAGAGTGGTAGTCTTTAAGGGGTTGAATAATTGTGTCAATGAAGAATTCACAAAAGGAACATTTACTACTGTATTACAAAACCAATTGATGTCATTTTAGTTGCATATGGTTCTTTAAAAAGTCCTTGTAGGATTTCATTCTGAATACAATTACAAATGTACACTAAATTCCCTAAAACCCTTTACAGCATTGGGGGTTGAATAATTTTGAACACAACTGTATATGGGGGGGAATGGGTAAGTCCATGGACATTATCAGGGGTAAGGGATAATGTGAAGGGGGATGGGGGCGAGTCCGTGTTGGGGATTTATAAGTCCGGGATCTCTCATGTTCCGCTCAGTCTGACATTCTGTGACATATTGGGCAGATATTTTCACCGCCGGTTCCTCTTCTCCCAGTATGATGTGGAGTTTCCTCGTCTCTTCTATAGAGGTGAAGTCCGGGATGAGAGTGGAGAGTCTCTGGAAGTGAGTTTCCCTCAGTGCTGAGTACTTGGGGCACTGTAGGAGGAAGTGGACCTCATCTTCCAGGGCCCCCTGGTCACAATGCTGGCACAGTCTATTCTCCCCTGGGCTTGTAGGTCTGTCTATGCCGCCCTGATACAATTTCCAGGCTGTGGGCGCTCAGTCTGTACCGGCTCAGGATCTGTCTGTCCTTGGGGTCTTGTAGTACCTCCAGGTATGGGGCCAGTTTGTATTCCCTCTGTAAGGATTGGTAAATGGTGAGTTTCTTGGAGTTTGCTATATCATGTCTCCATTCTCTGATATAGTTTTCCCTGGAATCGTTAATTAGGGCCTTTATTTGATATTTTGTCAGGTTGTCTTCATGTGGGCTTTGGAGGATCAGGGTGGATACGAGTTGTTGCAGCCCACATGGTTTGGGATGGTCCTTGTTGGTAATCTCTGTTCATGAGCCATGTGTAAATACATAGATTTTTGTGGCTTCCTATTGTAGTATATCTGTCATTATGGTGGTATGAGTTGAGGCTGCTGATGTTTAGATGGTCCCAGTATGATAGCGCCCTCTTCTGTACTGCATGGTCATCCATGTTGGAGTTGCCACCGGTGTAGGCTGCAGCCTGGTGAACACAGCGTGTGTTCCCAAGGCAGCCTCCGCCGGCGGGAACGTCAGACCAGCCTGTAAGGCCAGCAGCCTACCAGGCATCAGCCCGATATGCCCGATGGCCAGTCTGGGCCTGTGTGGTGTGTATGAGCGTATCACAGAGTAAACTTAATTTAAAAAAAAATATATATGCACAATTTCAGAGAACTAGTTGTTTATTGACCAGCTCTTATTCACTCTACCCATCTCACCCCCTCCCACTGAATCTGTCTTCACCAGGAGCTCGCACTTCCGCTTCCTGTATCTCCGCATTCGAAGGCCTGATGTCCAAGAGCCAGTCGTCCTCGGCATTGCCTGCTTCGAGTTGAGTTTCTGATGTACTTTATTTCCGGAGCTCTCTGGACGCTCCGTGCCTTACTCCGGGACGCTACCCGGATTCTCGGATTGGAGTAGGCTGTCAGAGTCGTCCCCAGGCTTCGCTCAGCTCACCTGTCAGGTGTGAAGCAGGCAGTGTCGGGACAGCCCGCCGTGCGGGGTCCTAGCGGGCGAATCGTGAGGGAGCTGAGTGTTTACACATTGCAGGGTAAAAGGCTGTGTGTCAACGGAGCGGTATTCTGGGACTCTCCCCCTTCGGGTCGCATTCACACCGAGCCCCCGTGTCCTCCTGGTCGGGGAAATAAAGGCCTCCCGTCGGGGAGGAGGTGTAGGTAAGCCCCGTGTGTGGGGCAGAGGGAGGCAGTGTTATCACGCTGTTATATCTCTGTCCGTTTACTGCAGAAAACCCAAAGCTTCCGGGATCCTCACAATGCTTGAAGTCCAGCCTTGAATAAAGTGTGTGCAGATAGCTCTGTCAGTATGTCTCCCGGGTTCACCGAGGGCTCAGCCAGACCAGAAGGGCCGCCATGATGTCCCAGGCAACGCTTCCTGCCTGCCTGCTTACAGTATGCACACCAGTACCCATGGGCCACCACCTGCAAACACTGGCCTTTCTAAGTATAGAGGTCAGAGTGAGTATACATAGATCTACAGTATACACACCAATTTTGTACGGTTCCTAACATTAGCAGGCTCCTTAAACTCTTTCTGGCTCCTAAATCTGGAAAGCCCTGGTCAGTAGTAGATACAATTAATATGAAAGAGGCCAGCTCGTTAATTAAAGCTGGGTCGCACCAGGGCAGCGCACAATGCTGTCTGCATAGGGTAAGTGATGTGTTTTGGGAAACGCAGAGGCTCCGGTTGCTGTGCTACCCATAGAGTAAGCTGGTGGGACAGGTGTAAAGTACAGTAGGTTGACCTCTTGCCATGAGGCAGATGTGACCGGGTGTGTGTTTTGCAGGTGGAAGTATCTGGCCATCACAGATGGGGTATTATATTTATAAAAAAAATAATAATTTGCTTTTATCGTTAAGACTGGTCGTTCGCTGGATCCATAGTCACATGACTAATCCTTACCATGGCAAGCGGTTGATCAGCATCCATTGCATCCGACTTCGGTCATATAACATCCTGCAGACTAGCGATGGATACTATTCAAATGGGATTTGTTGCTTGAAATCAGATAATTTGAGCCAGTTGTCACTATACACAGCGGAGGTATATATCACCCTAATTATGTAGTACACTAAGTTGGTCATAAGACTGTGGCTCCGGTGGACGATCAGCCTGAGAATCCAGGAAAAAGTGTCGTCAAGTTTCAAAGTATCTTAAGTTTTTTTGTGATCCGATGTGGAAGTCACATGGTGTTTACACTTACAGGGTTATTCAGAGAAAGGTGAAACTCTGGAGAACATTTGGAGAAGTGAAAATTCTAGGTTAAAATAGCTGATTTGGAAAGTGAGATAAATGGGAGAATTTTTCTGGTTTGGCTATTTTGACCTAGAATTTTCACTTCTCCTTAGTTTCACCTTTCTCTGAATAACCCTTCAGTTAGCTGTCCTTCACTCTTGGTGCCTGGTAATCTCTGTTCATGAGCCATGTGTAAATACATAGATTTTTGTGGCTTCCTATTGTAGTAGATCTGTCATGGTTACTATATTTTCTTTTCTGGCTTGTATGTGAGTTGGTCTCCTCTTTGACAAGCTCTTTTGTGTCTCTATTACTCAAATCACAGTAAAAAATAACAGGTCACAATTAAAATTTGTTTAATTATGTTTCTGGAAGGTAATTTTCCTGCAGTTGTTGATGTTTTCAAGCAGGGATCTCAAACTCTCACCACCCCACCCTATATTTTTCAACTAAACCTCCCATGATTCTATGGCCATTTATTCAGAGAATTCTGGGATTTGTAGGTAATAAACATACGAGGGGGGCCAGAGTTTCAGATTCCTGTTTTAAAGGAACGCTGTCAGAATTATTCAGTGACCACGTCTGTGTTCTGTTGATCTGTGATCTTTTAGGCATTTTCCGGTGTGTGTATATATATATATTTTTTTTAAATCGTTCTTTCTTTTATCCTTAACAGACCTTTTTATTATCATTCATTGGATCTTATATGTATATTTCAGACATTTTCATTCTGTAGTTTCTTTGCAAACAGCGTTTCACTTTTCAAACATTCAAGCGTACTGTTGTTTTTTTTTTTCTGTTTTTTTTCCTCCCTCCATTCGTCTGCGGTGTCGGCTTTTTCCGTTGGCTGCTCTGCGCTATGATTGAGCAGCTGCTCGGATTTTTCCGCGTGTTCGGCTTGGTTTTTGCTGCGGTTTCGGCGAGAGTTTGGCGGGTTTGCGGCGAGTATTCCCTGCGGTGCTTGCTGAATACACTGCAGGGTCAGCGAACTAGCAATCGCAGAATCGCCCCAAAGTGCATGGAACGAAAAGTCACCGAACGTGTGGTGACTTCGGATCTCTCCGAATAACCCTGTGTGTGTAGACTGTCTTTAACACGTAAATGATAGATAAAACAGCAATTCTGCATACAGACTGTTATTCTGAGATGGTTAAAAGGTAAAAAAAATCTCAGCAAATTACATTAACATTTTAAATAATGTAAATTTATTTTTCCTTCCCAGAAATAATACTGGGATGAAAGGTTCTGAACTCTAGATGATGTCCCTTATCTTGCACAAGTTCACACAAGGTGTGCATTATTAGTAAACAGAAATGACCTTTGTGTCAAAGATCTTTAAAAATGGTTGGATATCATGCTTATGGGTGTTTCTATTACTGAGATTATTAGCAATGCAGCTTTGAAAAAATACATATAGAATATAAAAATGTCTGTGGTACAATGTCTGTATATGGAGCTCACAGTAATGCCTTGTCTCTGTACAGGGATTTTCAGTAATTATAACCCCCTGAATCTTATCCCTACACAGTATTGGGAAACCCCAGAAATCTCCTTTTTTATCTGCCCTTTCCCTGTCTGTTGAGACGCTGCCGTAAAGTTTTGTTTGTGGGAGATGCTCTTTGTAGCTTTTATACAGTAATGCAGGGTGGCAGGCAGGAGGATTAAGATCTCAGAGAATTTCATTTCTCCCCAGAGTGTACAATAATTTTGCCGTAAGAAGGTACTCCTACTCAAAAGGAGTTTCGTATACTAATTTTCAATTGTGCATACACTGCTTTAGTAGTGAGAGGGTTGCTGAGTCTTGATATTAAGGCCAGTGTCAGATGAGCGCACTAGGTGTGCCCATACTGATGTGGCTTCCGTCGCAGTGTTGCGACACTGCAACGGGGCCGGCCAAACGCTGTGGCGCGCATACTAATTGCACGCGCAACAGCGTCCATGCTGTGTCCGTGCAGCAGGCCTCTCCATCAAAGTGCTAGGATGCTAGTTGACGGAGCTGCAAAGAGATCGAGCCTTGCAGCGCTGAGTGCACTAACTGCGCTCAGCGATGTGGCCATACGGGCGTTGAGTGGAAGGAACATCCACTCTCACTGACATTCCTTCCGCTCTCCAATGACGCTCGTCTGACCCTAGCCTAAAAGAACAGCTGCATCTGGCATCTTATGTCAATCTTAACGGAGATCAAAACCCCGTTCCTAAACCCGTTTCCCCGTTCCTAACGGAGATCAAAAACCCTGGCTCCTAAATCTGATATGATTGTAACATCCCTGTGCTTATGATTTAGGCTGGGGTCAGACTAACGCAGTGCGAACGCGCGTGCAGCTGCACATTATCACGGCCGTAGTAGCAGCAAATGACGGCCAATGACTGGCAATATACAAAGTACGGCCGCACAAAAGTGCGGCCGCGCAACGCAAGCGGGAAACAAAAGCATTTTTTCAAGAACGTGATACCGCTCGTACTGACGTACAGAGTGCGCTGCGTCCACTAGCGGCGTGTGTGCGTGCTTAGGAGACATCAGGCGCTGCTAATGTCCGGCCAACATAACGTCCAGATGCAAAAAGTTTTCTTCTATTGATGATCCGTACAAAATCCCGGACGAAAATGCACATCGTATGACCTCTATCGCGTATTCCGTGAAAAAATACGTCCATTCGTTCAAACACACTTTTTCACGGACGGCGCGAAAAATGCGTTTGTCTGACCCTAGCCTCAGTGTTCATTTAGTTGACTAAAGCTAAATGGCATTTTAGTCAATGTCCTATCACTGAAAGTAAATTTAAAGTTGGCCTCTCCCTAACATTTTCGTCTACTTTTTATTGGTTGTTAAAATGACAATTGATTTTAATAGTTTTGGTCAAAATCAACACCACTCCCTATATCCCAATAGCCCCTTCCGACTGCTTTAAGGTTTGACACTGTTCCCTATAACAGAAGTTACTTGGGCGCCAGCCAAAATTTGGCATCTGTGTGGAAAGGATTGCACTTGATGCCTTGGTTTCAGAACTGAGCCGCGGTGGTCTACTGCTCCTAGGATACACCTATGTGAAGTGTGTTCAGAGATGAGCATTGTAGTAACACGCCACTATCTGTCCCAGGAAAGCACCTCTGGCTTCCCTCTGCCAGCCCTGGATAATGTTAAATTACTGCCCTCCTAAGCCACACTAGCTGGGCTTGCTTTACTGCATTGACAGGAAATTGTGGGCCATGTAGAACATGTACTTGAACTTTTTAAATATGTATATCTCTTTGTACAGGCATACTCTAGTGTAATAAAATTAACGTGTATATGTAATTTGTGTGTCTTTTGCTTTCAGAGCTTGACATACTGCAACAGTTAACTCATGAAAACTAAACGGTAAGTCATAAATTTACAAAATTGCTGTCACAGGTGCAAAATAGAGCTTCAAAATAGAGCTGCAAAGACCAGGAAATGACATGTCTAAAGGCTGCGGTCACATGAGCGTTCTTGAAAGCACTCAGACGCCCGTGTGGCCACCTTGCTGACTATAGTTAGTGCGCTCAGCACCACAAAGCGCTTTTGCATAAAGTTCTTCAAACTTGCCTCTCATCCTATGCTCCTGGCACCTAGCTACAGGGAGTAGCTAAAGTCTTGGTTAATGGCAATTCGGCATTAGCGTATGTACATTTTGGCTCACAAGCAGTCAATCAGTTGCTTCTAAATGCATGGGGAAATTATGCAGATGGCTGGTTTAATGCTCGTTCGGCCGTCCAACTCCTGAAATTATGTTGGTACAGCAGGTTTGCTGATGTTGTTGTGAGCAGGGGAACCAATTTTTGTCCTGGTAATGTTGACAGACTGCTTTCAAGGAGGAGGTGCAACCTACATTTGGAAGAACTGCTTCCAGTCAGTCATGGAGATCTAAAAGGGTAGAAGGGGGTACGCTCCTGCCACCCCAAGCACCTTCTATGTAAATTTCAGGTATATTCGTTCAGAATTTTTTTTTGCAAACAGCGTTTAAATTTTGACACTTTCAACCTTTTTTTTTTTTTATTACCGTTAGGCCCCGTTCACACCTAGCCGTTTTTTAACGCGCGTTCGTGCACGCTTTAAAACGCATGAACGGGGAAATCCCATGCTTTGCTATGGGCCCCGTTCAGACCTAAGCGTTTTAGGCTAGGGTCAGACGAACGCATTTTTCACGTTGTCCGTGAAAAAGTGCGTTCGAACGAATGGACGTATTTTTTCACGGAATACGCGATAGCGGTCATACGATGCGCATTTTCGTCCGTGATTTTGTACGGTTATCAATAAAACACTTTCTGCGTCTGGACGTTATGTTGACCGGACGTGTGCAGCGTCTGACGTCTCCCAAACACGCCGCTATGCGGACGCAGCGCACTCTGTACGTCAGTAGTAGCGGTTTGACGTTCTAGAAAAAATGCGTTCGTTTGCCACTTGCGTTGCGCGGACGAACTTTTGTGCGGCCGTTCGTCGTATGTTCCCCGGCCTTGGACGTCATTTGCTGCTAGCACGGCCGTGATTTCGTGCGACTAAACGCACGTTAAAACTGCTTTCGTCTGACCTTAGCCTTAAAGCGCGCAGGAACGCGCATTAAACAGCCGACCCAAAAAGAAGTTCGGGAGCTTCTTTTCGGGCATACAGCAGCGCGTTCGCGGCCATATCATAGCCGCGAACATGCTGCAATGCGCGTTCGCGCGTTGTTTTGTATGCCTGAACGCACGTAAAAAAAAGCACGCATCGCTGCGCCGGGTGTGAACCCCCCCCCCCCCTGTTTTTTGCAGCGGTTCGAGTGATCCAATCCTTCGGATCGTATCAGATGTGTTTTTTTTGGTGGGTTTGCAGTGGATTTTCGGATCCGTTCCCTGCACTCTGGGGACCCTGTGGTGAATGCTGAATTCACTGCAGGGTGGGGAAATTTGATTTCCCCAAAGTGCAGGGAACGAGAGAGCATTGACATGTCGGCAACACTTCAATGCTCTGAATAACCACCTTTAGTGAGGTCTCATCAAAGAATCCTATATCATTTTTTTTATTTTTTTATGACCAATGCGAAATCTATAATAGGTTGAGACATGGCAGGGAAAGGGAACATGTCAATGGCAGGGAAAGGGAACATGTCAATGACAGGTTTAATTTAACTATAAGCAGCTGCTTGGTGACAGAGGCCGATGTCTACATTCAAAATACTGTTAGAAGCCCAAATGGTTATGGTGCTTAGAGAGGTAATTTAACATAAAAGGAAAGGAGCAATGCCGGCCTTCAGAAGAGCTCTTTGTTTTAATACTAATATAGACTTTTATGTAAATTTTGATAATTTCCTGAATTTTCAAATGACCTTTGATACACTGGTCGGTTAATAACATAATTGCTTTGTACTTTTAGGTTTGTCTTTTTCGGATAATGCCAGCTGAGCGTAAAAAGACTGCAAACATGGATGAGAGTGTTAGTCCTAAAGACAAAGAATGCAGTGAGAAAAAGTCTGCAAGCAGAGAACGAGCCAAGGAGGAGATGAAATCCTCTTCCAGAAAAGACGCATCAAAGGTGACAGATGAGAAGAAGAAGAAAGGCGACGAGGAAAAGCGCAAGAAGAGAGAGGACGATCAAGTTAAGGTGGAGGAGGAACAGAAAAGGAAAGATCAAGAAGACCCAAATGTAGAAGATGGAGAGAATAGGAAGCAGGAAGAAAAGACTGCAAATCTAATGGAGGAAGCTGCCTCCCACATAAAGTATGTTCTCTCAATCGATGTTAAAGGATCGCTCTACTGAACAAGAGTGTCCTTTTTTGCCATTAAATAATTCGGCGGAGGCTGCTGACAGTCTCTGCCGAATTTATTATTTTTAAAATATTTTCCTTATTTGTGGGAATATTACTCGCCTTTCTCCTTTGCCGCTCGATGCTCCTCCTCCTCTGCTCAGGGACTTCCACGCCTGGAAGTCCCTGAGCACGTTTGAGCAAGTGACTGAACTAGTGCCTGACAGTTGGGATGTTCAAATCTCCCAGCTGCCTGGTCCTGCACAGGAGGGGGTTTAAAGAGTTTGAGACACCTAGAGGTGCATAGCTTCTTATTATCTCCACCCAGCTTCTCCATATCTCCTTCCAGCACCCCTTCATCTCTACCCCTGCACTTACCATCTCCTACCCAGCTCCTCCTTATCTGCTCCCCAGCTTCTCATTATCTCTTCACATCTACTCACACTTAATAAATATATTTTAATGACAACATGGAACAAATAGGTCTAAATATATCACGTAAGTGTACTTAAAGGAACACTCTACTCAAAAATCACCCCCTCTCCGTTTTTTTATCCTAATCTATCCCTATTCCCTTAATAAAAAGTAATTTTTTTTAAAAAATTTTTGTGTAACTGTAATACTTACCCTAAAATCCACTTGTTTCCAGCGGCGCCTTTTTTTTTTTTTTTTTATACTCCCCTCCCTCCTCTTCTGTCCTTCTTGCATCGGACTTGCCTTCTGGTTTACGTGAGATGCGCGCCTCTCACGTAAGCCAGCCAATCGGCAGGCTTCCTCCCGGCTCCCTCTGAGGATTAGTGTTGCGCGCAAGAGGATGCGCGCAACACTAACCCTCAGCCGCTGCCGCCAGCTACTGCGGCGAGTTGGAGACGTCATCTCGCTGAAAGCGCGATGACGTCTCCTACTCGGCAGAAGCGGGAAATATGATTCCCGCTCCGCTGACTAACAGCTGGGAGGGCGGAGTAAACTCCTCCGCCTCTCTCAGCTGTTTTCACCTTTTTCTGCTGAACTGCTGAGCGGAGGGAGGGGGGACAGAGGGCGGCATACTCAGGGCATCATGACCACCTAAAATAGCTTAGGTGGTCATGTTGCCTAGAGTATCCCTTTAACAACTCCCTTAGTTTAAATGAAATATAAATAAAATGGTGAGGAAATGAAAAAACTTGCGCTCATACACACCACACATTACTGTATCACAGAATCCACAGCAATAAAACTCCCAGTATTGATTGTACGGTATGTATGTGTGTATCACAGAGCACCATAGCAGTTTTACTCTTGTGGTAAAGGTAGGGAGTATGAACACACACAGAATCCACAGCAGTAAAAGCCTGATGGTAAAAGCGGTGAAAATACACAGCAATTTTTTTGTTTGTTTATATACCTCAGTTTGTAAGTTCATAAATCCTAAACCTTTTCCTGGCTCTTAAATTTTTCAAGCCATCAAGTGAATGTAAACCTCTGCAACCGATGTCTGTATGTGATGCAGGACTATTACTTTGCATATCACTTCACAGAATATTCTAAGATGAAGTCACATGTTTAATGCAAAAAGAGACTATTTAGGCCTTCTAACCTTTGTGTTAGGAAACTGCAGAATCTGTCAGTAAAGTCTTGTATTCTTATTTAGAATGCAGACCCTGGAAAACCGTATGTGATGATGCACACATCCGCAACACAGTCCTGTAAAAACATGGCTGCCTCTTCTACCCCTTTCACAAGCCCTTTAACTTGATATTCAGGTTTATTCACAGAGAGGTGAAAACCAGGAGAAGAGAACAATCTAAACCAAATAGCAGATTTGGAAAGTGAGATAAAGGGGAGAATTTTTCAGGTTTGGCTATTTCGACCTAGAATTTTCACTTCTCCCATCATTCTCCTGGTTTTCACCTCTCTGAATAACACTGACTTCCTGGCCACCGCAGTTGCGTTTTTAGTAGCTAAAGCTCACTAAGAGGGATGGTCCTGGGTTGCCCGAGTTCTGAGCGTGTGTGTATTGTTTCTATTTCTGGTTTGCTTACATAAAATCAAGGCTATTGCTTTTAATAGCACTGTAATCTTGAGATAAACAAAAACACATAAATTCTAACCTAGCAATTTCAAGTCCTACGTTAACATAAAAAGATGTTTTCTTGCATGTAAAAGCTTGGGGCTTAGAGTGGATGAAGGCTTGGGACATGATATGGCACTCCTTGTTCATTAATAGGTAATGCTTGGTCTTCAAATGTTAACGCTCCTTGGGGACTAGATTACGCATCGTGTGCCAGATTAATATTTACTCTGCTAATAAATTTGCCAAATATATAGACTTGTATATCCTTTTAATAGGAACTAGTTTGAACACTCCGCCTTTTCTATAATGTTCTTGGTGTTCATTGTCTAGCCTGCGGTAGTATCATAATATTAAAAAAAAAAAAAAAATTTTTATTGCTTACAGCAAGTCCTAGTTGGTTTGTTTTGGTTTTTTTTATGATCATTTTAAAATCTATTGTGGTTAAACACCTTTTATCAATTGAAACCATTGTGTGCTTTTGAACCGATTTAGTCCATATACCACCTGTGTTAAATATTATGACGAAATCTATGTAGTAATTTCCCTATATTATTTTTCTTCTCTTCACAGGGAGAAGGAAGAAGCATATCAGCTTCACCAAGAAGCTTGGGAACGCCACCAGGCAAGGAAGGAACTCCGTAGTAAGAATCAGAATGCTCCTGAGAACCGTCCCGAAGAGAACTTTTTCAGCAGGCTGGATTCTAGTCTGAAGAAAAACACTGCCTTTGTCAAGAAACTCCGAACCGTGACTGAACAGCAGAGAGATTCCTTGTCCCATGATTTCAATGGCCTCAACCTCAGCAAATATATAGCAGAGGCTGCAGCATCAATAGTGGAAGCCAAGCTGAAGATATCTGATGTAAATTGCGCAGTACACCTCTGCTCACTCTTTCACCAGCGATATGCCGAATTTGCTCAGTCACTTCTCCAGGTCTGGAAGAAGCATTTTGAAGCCCGTAAAGAGGACAAGACTCCAAACATCACCAAACTGAGAACAGACTTGCGTTTTATTGCTGAGCTAACCATCATTGGCATCTTCACTGACAAAGAAGGCCTTTCCTTAATATACGAGCAGCTTAAGAACATCATTAACGCTGATCGTGAGTCTCACACTCACGTGTCGGTAGTCATCAGCTTCTGCCGTCACTGCGGTGATGACATTGCAGGCTTGGTGCCCAGAAAAGTAAAATGTGCGGCAGACAAATTCAATCTTAATTTTCCCCCAAGTGAGATCATCAGCCCTGAGAAGCAGCAGCCCTTCCAAAACCTACTGAAGGAGTATTTCACATCTCTGACTAAGCACTTGAAGAGGGACCACAGAGAGTTGCAGAATATAGAGCGACAGAACAGGTGACGTCGGCTGGAGCGGCCTGTAACATGTAATCATTGCAGGAGTGAAATCACTCCTTTGGGGTGCTGCTCTGATTAATGAATGAATTACCTGACCTGTATAAATTCTACTTAACACAGTGCAGCACTTTTTATGCACTCCCATTAAAGGGATACTCTAGCGTTAAATGTGAGGGAGAACTGTGGAGTTGAACATTATCCTGTTCTGACCCCCTACACACCCACATCTCATTTAAACACTTAAAATAGCTTAAATACTTGCCGCCTTTCAAGCAGCGGAGTCCCTCTGTGTTTCCTCTGAGCTGCAGCAGTCGAGTGCTAGCAGTTGAGCCAGCATCCAGCCAGTTCAATTTCTGTCAATGGGTGAGCGCACATAGTTGTTACTTTCCAATGCCACAAAGGGAGAGTAAGTTATATCTAAACCTTGAGAGATTACTCAGCATTTGGGGGGGAACTGTTCTCCATTATACAGTATAACTGGATTCAGAGTAGATATTCTAAAGCAGATCTGTTGATAGTGACAATGTCATGCCCACCTGAAGCTTGGGCTCATTTGATACAGAATTTCTCCAAATAAACATGTATTTTTTTTTAATAAATTTAAATTCTTCACTAAAGGGGTTATTCAGAGAGCACCGAAATGTCGCCGACATTTCGGTGCTCTCTGGTTCCCTGCACTTCGGGGAATCAAATTCCCAGTTCTGCTGTGAATTCAGCATTCACTGCAGGGTTCCCGGAGTGCAGGGGAACGGACCTGCAATCCGCTGCAAAACAGATTTTGTGGGGAAAAAATGCCTAAAGATCCTAAAAAATTTGCCTTTTTGCTACAGATTGAAATAATAAACGGTTTATTAGATCCTGGATAAAAACAAGATTCTGAACATGCCGAATGAAACCACCGAACAGCAGGGCACTTCGGCAACTTTTCACTGCTGTTCGGTAAATGGATTAACCATTGCTTCTCTATGGGGGATTTCACTGCCTTCTAACAGGCACCGTACTTGCCTGTTGGCGAACTGCCTGCTCTCTGAATAGCCGAATGGCACTGTACGGGGAAATTCCCTGTTCGGGGCCAGATTGGCTCTCTGAATAACCCCTTAAGTGACAAATTATTGGAGAATTTATAGTTTTAGGCTAAATAGATAGGAAACTAGTGATATCTCTCCCAACTGTTATTTCTAACTTAAAAAGACATTGACCCCCCCCCCCTCACAAACGCACATACTCGTTTTTTTTCCCTTTTCTTCTTCAATCATCATCTTTATTATTTGAGAATTGTATTCTTTGTCTTCAATGGAGACATAGCCTCATTCCTTGCTTGACTTGCGGCTCTTAGTCAGCCGTGGGGGGGTGCTAATTAACTATTACCTTGTGGGGATTGTACACCATTCTATACATATTGCTGATGTAACTTATTACACTAATGTTTGGTTTGTTGTACTGTGCAGGCGCATTTTACACACAAAGGGGGAATTAAGTGAAGATCGACACAAGCAGTTTGAAGAATTTGCAACCTCGTATCAAAAGCTGTTGGCAAACTCTCAATCTCTTGCTGATCTCTTGGATGAAAACCTTCCTGATCTTCCACAGGATAAACCTGTACCAGAGGGTGAGTATTACGCATATTTCTGTCTGTTCATCACTAGTTCTCGTATATAGAAGTGTTAGCTTAAAGCAGGGAGACGGTAAGGACGGATGGAACAGCATCTCCACTCCTCCTGGGTAAGCCATAATTTATCAATTTATTTACCAACGAACATAACATGAAAGAGCTTTTTTTATGATGTAGGGTCTGATCATTTGTAAGCTCTTATAAATCTATAAGGGGTGTGTTAAAATGGAAAAATGTGTTTATCAATTTGGGGGAAAATGCTTTAGTTTTTTTGGCTCCCTCCTGTTTATAGAACTATGCTTTTTATAAAAAAAATAAACACCCCATACTAGTTTGGGCCTTATTTTCTATTCATTGTAATTTAACTTCTGATCTATTATAGAACATGGACCTGGCATTGACATCTTCACACCTGGCAAGCCTGGAGATTATGATTTGGAAGGAGGTATTTGGGAAGACGAAGATGCCCGAAATTTTTACGAGAATTTGATTGATCTGAAAGCTTTCGTTCCTGCAATCCTGTTCAAAGATAATGAGCGGAGCACACAAAGTAAGTACAACTTTAAGACTTACAGTTGCCTGGTTGGTTAATGTGCTGCCCCAACAGTGAAAGGCTGGAAATCAGGGCAACAAAGGCACCTTTTGCAAAAAGGAAAGGCAAAAGAGGCTTACCTGCTTGTGTTACGATCAATCCTTTTCAAAAGACCCTGCGAAGGCTTTATCACTGTGATTGCTTGTGATAGAATAGGAAACGTGCAAGCAGGTGTTCCTCGAAGTTGGACATAGTCATTTCTTTTCATGTGTCTTTAAACTGCATGAATGTAGGAAAACATGAAAGGGGTTATTCCGTGAGAGCCGATCTGGCCCCAAAATGTAACTGGACATTGAAATTGAGTATAGTGCCCTTTCGGGGCCATTTGGCTATTCAGAGAGCAGGCAATTCACCAAATTTTGGTGAATTGCCTGTTCCACGGCAGTGAACTCCCCCATAGAGAAGCAATGGTTAATCTATTCAGAGAACACAAAACAGCAGTGATTAGTTGCCGAAATGCCCTGCTGTTCGGTGGTTTCATTCGGCAGGTTTATTCAGGCGAGTCCCATGTCCCCAGCTTCAATGTTAAAAATATTCCCTTTTTCTTTTAATACAATATCTAATAAACTGTTTATCTTATTCTGCTGTAAAGTCTTTCATTTATAGATTATTTTTTTGTTGTTGTTGTTTAGGATCTTTTAGGCATTTTTTGGGATTTTTCCAGCAAATTGATTTTCCATTTTTCTGTAACAGACCTTTTTATTATCAATCATTGTATCTTGTATGTAAATTCCAGAGATTTTTGTTCAGTAGTTTTTTTGCAAACAGCGTTTCAATCTTGAAACTTTCAAGCGCACTTTTTAAAAAACATTTTTTACCCCGTTCGGCAGGTTTTTGCAGCGGTTTCTGCGGGTGTTCGGCGGGTTTGCTGCGAGTTTTCCCTGCACTACGGGGACCCTGCGGTGCATGCTGAATACACGGCAGGGTGGCGAACTGTGATCCCCGAAGTGCGGGGGAACAAGAGGGCACCGACATGTCGATAACATTCCGGTGCTCTCTGAATAACAATGGTGGTGTCGTTCTTCGATCTAGGTTCCAAGGACACTAAAGAAAAGGATATGCCATTGCCCACGACGGAAGAGCTGGAACTGGAGTTGGAGTCATTGGAAATCTGTGATGAGACCATGGAACTGGAGGGGGTAGAAGAAGCTGAAGACCTTGCGAAAAAACTTCTTGATGAACAAGGTAAAGAGTGAATGATTTTGAATGCAGTGGAGTTGTATACCATTTCTTATTATCCCTCTGTACATGATTCTTCTATATTTTGAAAATCCGTTTGTGTGCGTCGTAGCTAATAGTGTAACTTGATAGTTTTTTTTAAAAAATATTTTTGTGGAGTTTGAGGAGAAACCTTTTTATAAAATCTAATAATGTAACTTTGTTTTAAATTCCAGTTTTTCTGATTCAATTTTCCTTTTGTTTTACTTGACGCTTCATTTTTAATGGGCAAATACCTATTTGATTTTAACACTTTGGGCTCCTATAAGGGCCACCGGTGAAGAGCCCCATTAAAACATCTTTGCAAACATTAATGATGCATATTGACGGTGTTAAAGGCTATTTCCATATTTTCTTGCTGCTGTGGCTGGGATAAAATGTGCTCAATGTCATTAACCTCCCTGGCGGTCTAATTTTTTCAAAATTTTGTGTCTAAAAGCGTCTCAATTTTTTTTTTAAAGGAAACGTGTTTTTGTACATAGTTAGCCTGTAATAATTAGGAATCACGCACTGAAATCCGTGAAATCAAGAGTCCTTACTGGTAAAATCCTTTATAAATAAATAAATGAATTAAAAAAAATAGTAAATACACTTGAGTCCGATAAAGTTTGAAACACGACATAATAATTTATTATCCCAAAAATAATTATCCAAAATAATGCAAATAAATGATATTCAATAAAATACAAAAAAAACCACTGAAATCTGTCTGAGAACAAGGGTGAGACGATGTATGGTCTATTTCTTATCCTGTGGTTCATAAACACTGAATACAGAATGCAATGTTTATTATGAATGAAATTTGCTGCGGTCCAGCCCCCCTGCACCATGTGACTCACAGGGAGCCTTCCAGGAAGCAGCTCGCCGCGAACACACTGCGGAGCCAGGAGGAGGTGAGTATGTATCCACTCCGAGTGTGGTTCGGGGTTACCGTTCGTGGTAGTGAAATTTAACCCCGAGTCACACTCGGGAATACCGCCAGAGAGGTTAATAAAGAATGAGACGCCTGTACATTTCATAGATGTCTCATTATATTTGGCTAAACACCTTAATTTTTATGACCTTGTATTCTTGTTTATGAACCCTATGCTTGTGCACGCCTCCTGCACGTGGCCAATGGCGTCAATCCTAGCGCTTTCGCGTTGTGTTTCCATGGTGGACGTCTTCAGCGCGCTACGTGTGTGGTTCTCTATCCACGACATTTTATGCTAGAACGGACGTCCTATAGTGCGTCATAACGCACATACAGTGCGCAGCAGACTACGCTCCTGTGCACCTGGCCTTAGAGTAGACGGCAGGGGTGTACCTTGGCCTTTTATTCTGCCTAACGACAGTATAATATCCTGGTTCAATGATATTGACTGCATGTAAGGCTTTTTTAAAATTAGTGTTCTTTAGAGGCCATTCCATGAAAGGTTATGTTCATCTATTTGACGAGTAGATATTTTTACTATGGCTGCAACTAACAATTATTCTCATAATTGAGTAGTTGGCCGATTTTTATTATTTCGATTCATCGGATAAAAGAAATTTAATTTTTTTTTCTTTAAAAGGAACATTATGTAAAAAAAAAAAAAATAACCACAACCCCTCCCCATTTTTCATAAGCAATTTGCGTAGTAGAAACAATCTAGTCTGCCCAATTATATGGATACTTTACCTGGATTTATCTTTTGTTTTAGGATAGTCTTATGCCTTAGTATACGTAACTTTGGTACGTACATACACAAATTGCGTATCTTGTGCACTTTTCACGCAAGGTATGCGAGTGCTTGGTCAGAGGGATGGGATGATGCTGCATGCGCAGCTTAAGGCCATGTTTACTTTCTCAAACACGGCTACAAACACTCGAGTCCCTTTTAAATAATTTTATGAACAAACTGAGTGGGAGGAGGGACTGGAGGTGGAAGGGAGTGACTTTGCTCAAGTGACTTAACCTGAGAGGGAGTGGGTATGTACAAAAGACCAGACCTGAGTGTGGGAGTGAGTTTGGGGAACAGGACCAGACCAAAGGGAGGGAATGGCAGTTCCCGACCAAAGAGGGTGTGGCAGGGAGGGTGGGCTGGTGGCACAGGACTCCAGCTTCAAGTAAGGATAAAACACAGACATACAGCTACTTCACCCAGTGGCAGTATCCTATTGTTTTGTGTTATAGTTCTGTTACTGTTGTAAACTAAATAAAAACAAACTGGTTATGTCTGACATAATCCTAGAACTAAATAACTAAATCATACCCAGTAAAGCAGCAGCGAGTCTTCTCCAGTCAGCTCCGAAACTGAGGTTATTTACGTTTAACGCAGTCTGACGCTAAACCGTGTGTGCTGTACACAGGATGACTAATCGACACAGATTAATCGATAATGAAAATAGTTGGCAACTATTTTAATCATCGCTTAGTTGTCGATTTTAATCTATTTTTTTATTTTTTTTTTAGTTGTTTCAGCCCTAATTTTTACTAGGGTTGCACCGATACTAGTATCGGTGCCGATACCGGGTACTGCAGGAGTACTTGGTACTCGTGCAGTACCCCCGATATTTTTTTCCGATACCGGAAGCCGGCATTGAGCCGGCTTGCCGGCATCCGAGGGGCTGGGGCGGCTGTCCGAATGCTCTATCGGCATTCGGACAGGCCCTGCAGCTGCTCTCCACTCATACTTGCCTTCCTGGGCTACGCCGGGAAAGTCTTCGCGCGCACGCTCTCCTTGGAAGGCCCTCAGCCGCGATCACATGGTCTCACGTGGTTGCGGCTGGGGTCCTTCTAACGAGCGCACACGTGGAAACTTTCCCGGCGTCGCCCTGGAAGGTAAGTATGAAACAGTGAGGAGAGCAGCTGCAGGGCCTGTCCGAATGCCGATACAGCATTCGGACAGCCACCTGGCACTGACCGCGTTCACACTTACCTTCCTGGGAGACGCGGGGAAAGTTTCCGCGCGTGCGCTCGTTGGAAGGCCCCCAGCCGCGACCACGTGGGACCATGTGATCGCGGCTGGGGGCCCTTCCAAGGAGCGAGCGCGCGCGAAGACTTTCCCGGCGTCGCCCAGGAAGGTAAGTATGTGCGGAGAGTGCCGGGTGCGGGGGGGGGGCATTATCCATGGGGGGGGGCAAATCCATGAGCCGGGGCATATCCATGAGGCGGTGGGCAGTATCCATGAGCTGGGGGGCAGTATCCATGAGCGGGGGGGCAGTATCTATGAGCTGGGGGGGGCAGTATCTATGAGCTGGGGGGGGCAGTATCTATGAGCTGGGGGGGGCAGTATCTATGAGCTGGGGGGGGCAGTATCTATGAGCTGGGGGGGGCAGTATATCCATGAGCTGGGGGCTTTATATGAGGTCTGTTCTTATTGTAAAGTGGTCACATGACATAAAATAAAAGTATCGCTACTCATACTCGGGCTTAAAAAAGTGGTATCAGTGCATCCCTAATTTTTACATATATACAGTTGTGTTCAAAATTATTCAACCCCCAATGCTGTAAAGGGTTTTAGGGAATTTAGTGTACATTTGTAATTGTATTCAGAATGAAATCCTACAAGGACTTTTTAAAGAACCATATGCAACTAAAATGACATCAATTGGTTTTGTAATACTGTAGTAAATGTTTCTTTCGTGAATTCTTCATTGACACAATTATTCAACCCCTTAAAGACTACCACTCTGAAGAACAGAGGTTCATTCAAGTGTTTTCAATCAGGTATTGAAAACACCTGTGGATGTCACCGAGCAGCAATAAAGCATAATAAGCACCAATTAGGCAGCTTTAAAATGACTGTGATACTCAGCTCCTTCTAGACATTTACTGGTGTGGTTACAAACATGGTGAAGTCAAGAGAATGGTCCAGGAAGACAAGAGAAGAGGTAATTACTCTTCACAGGAAGGGCAATGGCTATAAGAAGATTGCAAAGATGTTAAACATACCAAGAGAGACCATAGGAAGCATCATTCGCAAATTCAAGGCAAAGGGCACTGTTGAAACGCTACCTGGTCGTGGCAGAAAGAAGATGCGGACTTTGACTGCTGTGCGCTACCTGAAGCGTAGAGTGGAGAAATGTCCCCGTGTGACTGCTGAGGAACTGAGAAAAGATTTGTCAGATGTGGGTACTGAAGTTTCAGCTCAGACAATACGGCGCACACTGCGTAATGAAGGCCTCCATGCCAGAACTCCCAGGCGCACACCCTTGCTGTCTCCAAAGAATAAGAAGAGTCGACTGGTTTGTCCACATGACTTTTGGCATACTGCACAGAAGTTTTGGGATAGTGGACTGATGAAACAAGATTAGAACTGTTTGGGCCCATGGATCAACGCTATGTTTGGAGGAGGAAGAACAAGGCCTATGAAGAAAAGAACATCTTGCCTACTGTGAAGCATGGCGGGGGGGTCAATCATGCTTTGGGGCTGTTTTGCTTCTGCAGGTACAGGGAAGCTTCAGCGTGTGCAAGGTACCATGAATTCTCTTCAGTACCAGGAGATATTGGATGACAATGTGATGCAGTCCGTCACAAACCTGAGACTTGGGAGACGTTGGACCTTTCAACAGGACAATGATCCCAAGCATACCTCCAAGTCCACTAGAGCATGGTTGCAGATTAAAGGCTGGAACATTTTGGAGTGGCCATCGCAGTCACCTGACTTAAATACGATTGAGAACCTCTGGTGGGACTTAAAGAAAGCAGTTGCAGTGCGCAAGCCTAAGAATGTGACTGAACTGGAGGCTTTTGCCCATGACGAATGGGCGAAGATGCCCGTAGATCGCTGCAAGACACTTGTGTCAAGCTATGCTTCATGTTTAAAAGCTGTTATAACTGTAAAAGGATGTTGTACTAAGATTGAATGTCACTTGGGGGTTGAATAAAACTGATAATGATGTGAGCACAGAAAAGACTTTTGTGGTTATTTCATTATAAATGTTATGTTATATTTGTCTGACCTACACGTGCCTCTTTGATTTAATTGTAATCAAGATGACTGAATGATCAAAATCAATGTCAAACTGGCCAAAACACTCAATTTCAGTGGGGGTTGAATAATTTTGAACACAACTGTACATCGTATCCATACAATAGGCATGTGCAGAGCCAAAAAAAGGTTTTCGATCCAGTTTAGAATATTTCGGTCTCCAATATAATGGGAATCAACAGATTCGGAATATTCAAAGATTTGATTTACAATATTAGGGACCAGACCCCGCTGTAGTTATGGTAACAATAAGGGTTACTGCTAAGGTTAAAGTATCTACTTCTGTTTTTTTTTTTTCTTTGTTTTTTTTTTTTTGCAATTTCTGTGGTGCACAAATCAAATCTACTGGCTGCATAAAGTGAGTAAAATGGTGTTATAAAGTGGAGGCAATGACTAAAGTCTCTTCACAATGTTGGCCTCTTGTCAGCATGCCTAAGTAACATGAATCGTGTTGGAATTACATTTTGAAGTTGACAATGTCATGGTGGCACCTGGCATGAGCCATGGAATAAATAAAAATAAGTCCTAAATGCAGGGGATACAGCCGGAAATTGTGGGTAAGCGGTTAAATAATGACATGGCAAGGTGTGTCCAGTCTGGGAACTCTGTAGTCAAGGCTGTGGATGGTGGGCTCAGTAGTGGTGGATGGTAAGACGGCAGACTCCCAGCTAAGAAGGATCAGGTGGTCTGCGGATCACTGGAACAGTTAGGTGAGGTCACAGGAACAAGACTGCGGGTAAACTGGGACAAGGTGAGGCTAAAGGTAGACAGGAACAGGCACAACAAGGCTTTCTACAGACTGGGAGCTGAGTTGTAAATACTGCAACTTGTGGCTGGATGGGCCAGGAATAGAGCTGGACAAGGGAGATAAAAGACAAAGGGGCAAGACCGGAAGAGAGTTGGACAAAGGCAGAACACAGTGGGCACAAGGAGACATATAGAACACAGGGCAGAGGCGAGGATCAGCAAGGGCAAGAAGACGGGGGGGGGGGGGCTGGATATACGGAGGGCAGCACAGCTGGCTGTATACGCTGGGTTGCAAAGCAAGGCTGGATACACGAAATGCAGTGCATGAGCTGGAGACAGAGCAGGACCAGCATCTCCACTGTGACGCAATACTAGAGCCTAGACTGATGGGAGTAACTCCCTTAAATAGCTAGGCTGCTTCCACCAGTGGCAGGTGGGAATAAGCCAGCAGCATAGAAATCCCGGAATGGATGAAGTCCAAGGACCAGAGTGGGGGGGAAGAAATGGCTTTGATCAGGGCCTAATACTGGATTATATAGCCCTCCGACGTGCGCCAGGAGCATGACAGACTAGACTTAAAAGTTGCAAATTCTAGTTGTGAATCGTCCGAAGTTTGCAAAAAAAAAAATAGAATGTTTTCAAAATCCCCCAGCTTTAAAAATGACCCTCAATGATTATGTAAACCTCAGAACCCTTAACATAGATACTAACAAATATTCTATAATATGTACTTTTTATTCCTTCTTGGCATCGGTGTCATTTTAATAATACGAACTTAGTTACTGTGTCGTATAGTGCTATTTATTAAACTGAATGTAGAAGAGTAGTGTTTTTGCTTGCATATACTACAGTTGGCCACATGGTGGCGACTTTTCAAAGGTAAATCCTGAACCCCTAACCTCTCACATGTAGTGAGTCGGAGCTTCATAAGAATTTTCAGATGTAGAAGGGGCTTAAATAGAATACCCACAGGTATCCAAGGATAGATCCAGATACAGCTCTTCCTGTCAATCAAGCCTGCTTTCCTATTTCAATGGGGCCCAATTAGCATCATTCTCAATAAAAAAAACTGTTCATTTATTGCTTTTTAATCTCCTTGGTGTCATCACAAGCTGTGAGTGGATTCAGTGTGACTATTTGTGAAGTTATTGAAGTTATTTATTGAACCCTGATATCAAATGTTACAGGTTTTCATGTTGCATGCACCTTTAGTTCAGGAATTAAAGTATAATCCGATTTTTGTTGGAAAAATAATTAAAATCTATATCACTATATAAGTAACAAATACCTATAGGTTTTTATTTAAGGAAAACATATATTTTTTGGGTCGGTTTCTCTCGTGATGCTCCCTGAAGCAGTTCATTCCAGGAATCCCTTTGGGAATAAGAATTGGAGGGGTTGCACACAATCATTTATATCTGAAAATACATCCAGGATCTCCCAGAACGCGTTCACTGCTAATCCCCCCCTACAATGACAATTCTCGGGCAAAATGAGACTTGCAGAGAAAAGGAGGGGGATCCTAGTGGCGCAGTCCCTTCTGAGGGTAATTTGAGAGGAATAGTAAGGATTCCTATTAGTTCAGAAGCAGCGTGGTCTGAATGACCGTTCTAAAGTGCTGGTTAGAGGGCGGGGCTATAGGCAAGGTGCAGACAAGCTGTGAAGCTGTGAGCAGGTTATACAATAGCAGCCTTCCTAGATCAGGGAAACATTCAAATGCATACAAAGTGCAAAACGTGCGTACAAAAAATGCATGTAAAGTGCAATATGCGAATTGTGAACAAAAACACAATGTGAAAGAGTGTACAATTGCAAAGTAAAATAGGGTACAATTGACCAAGTGAACAGTAGATGCCCTGGTGGCTCAAATGTGCGTACAGATGTAAAAAAATATGGGGTTAAATGTACATAGGAAGGTTATTCAAAATATTAAAAGGGGGGGGGAAAGTCTTGTTTCTATTGTCCGTAATGGATAAAGGAAAAGTAGAAAAAATTCGGACCGAATATTGCAGTGAAGGCAAGAGATAGCCCGTTCTGATCTCTATTGGAGGGATCTAGTAGTTCCAGGTGCAGTCCTAAAACGCAGTCTTTGCCGTGGTCCTATATAGGCTCCCAATTTCCCAAAAAATGGGAAAAGGAGGGTAAAGAGGAAAGAAAGAGTATATAGTGCAATTATGCTTAATAAATAGTAGGTGCCCAAAAGACAAAGGGACACTTACAGTGTCCAGAGCCTCTTCTACCGGCTCTGGTGTGAAATGCCTAGGGCCTGGTCAAGGGTGGCCTCTGCCCTTCTTTACAGGTGCGGGTGGTCTTCACAGTTGCTATGGGGCAGCCTTCGTCTTTCTTCTGACGATTTAGTTGTTGCCTCCAATACAAAGGAAGACATCTCCATAGCGCAATGAGTTTAATTATTAAGTGAGGTATATAATAGTCAAGGACAAACTCACCAATGCTGGAGCCATAAATCCAGGCTCAACTTGTAGGCCTATGGTACTTCTATGGTGGGTACCTGCACCTCTTTCAACAGCAGCGCAGCTTCCATGCAGGCAGAGAAACAGAGGGGGGGGGAAGGGAGAGATCAAGCATAAAAAATGCAAAATAAAATAAAGGATTCCTCAATGGATGTAGATGATTAGAAAAAAGGGTTTATTAATTAAAAGGAGTATCACAGATACGCGTTTCGGCTATTAGATATAGCCTTCATAGTCTGTGTGGAGAAAACAGTCTCAGAAAATGAATTTTCTGAGACTGTTTTCTCACACAGACTGATGAAGGCTATATCTAATAGCCGAAACGCGTATCTGTGATACTCCTTTTAATTAATAAACCCTTTTTTCTAATCATCTACATCCATTGAGGAATCCTTTATTTTATTTTGCATTTTTTATGCTTGATCTCTCCCTTCCCCCCCCCTCTGTTTCTCTGCCTGCATGGAAGCTGCGCTGCTGTTGAAAGAGGTGCAGGTACCCACCATAGAAGTACCATAGGCCTACAAGTTGAGCCTGGATTTATGGCTCCAGCATTGGTGAGTTTGTCCTTGACTATTATATACCTCACTTAATAATTAAACTCATTGCGCTATGGAGATGTCTTCCCTTTGTATTGGAGGCAACAACTAAATCGTCAGAAGAAAGACGAAGGCTGCCCCATAGCAACTGTGAAGACCACCCCGCACCTGTAAAGAAGGGCAGAGGCCACCCTTGACCAGGCCCTAGGCATTTCACACCAGAGCCGGTAGAAGAGGCTCTGGACACTGTAAGTGTCCCTTTGTCTTTTGGGCACCTACTATTTATTAAGCATAATTGCACTATATACTCTTTCTTTCCTCTTTACCCTCCTTCTTTTCCCATTTTTTTGGGAAATTGGGAGCCTATATAGGACCACGGCAAAGACTGCGTTTTAGGACTGCACCTGGAACTACTAGATCCCTCCAATAGAGATCAGAACGGGCTATCTCTTGCCTTCACCGCAATATACGGTCCGAATTTTTTCTACTTTTCCTTTATCCATTACGGACAATAGAAACAAGACTCCCCCCCCCCCCCCCTTTTTAATATTTTGAATAACCTTCCTATGTACATTTAACCCCATATTTTTTTACATCTGTACGCACATTTGAGCCACCAGGGCATCTACTGTTCACTTGGTCAATTGTACCCTATTTTACTTTGCAATTGTACACGCTTTCACATTGTGTTTTTGTTCACAATTCGCATATTGCACTTTACATGCATTTTTTGTACGCACGTTTTGCACTTTGTATGCATTTGAATGTTTCCCTGATCTAGGAAGGCTGCTATTGTATAACCTGCTCACAGCTTCACAGCTTGTCTGCACCTTGCCTATAGCCCCGCCCTCTAACCAGCACTTTAGAACGGTCATTCAGACCACGCGGCTTCTGAACTAATAGGAATCCTTACTATTCCTCTCAAATTACCCTCAGAAGGGACTGCGCCACTAGGATCCCCCTCCTTTTCTCTGCTCTATCACTGACACATTTCTGTCGAGGTTTTGTGTTGTAATCCCTGTTGGCCGCATAACATAATATATCCACATTTAATTAGCGCCTCCATTGCATTCTCTCTTTACAAAATGAGACTTGCATCTGCACAGACTGAAACTCAAACTGGTATATTGCGTGTTTATATGGATGTTATACCCCCAAATAAACAATATAATTCCCATTTATAGAATTCTGAGTCTCGTCTCCAAAAGCCACCTTCTGAATCAAACTAAATCTTTGTCATATTATCGTATCCTTTATTTTTCTTTTCTGTATTCAAAACGTTTTATCAAGAAATGTCAGCGGTACATGCTTTAACACAGAGCGGCCACGCAGGGTGAAAGGTTTTCATGGGCCGGTTATAAAGTGGTATAGAGGAACATGGCAGAGGGACAGAAGGTCATCATCGTTGATTGATGGAACCAAAAAAAAAGGGGGGGGGAAGAAAGGGGAGTGAGGAGAAAAACAATGGCCAATAACGTGACTCTCCCGGCTCACTCCCATAGAGCCCAAGGGACAACGGGAAGCCATGGAGGACAATACGTCACGCGGCCTGGGTGCTCAGGGGCCAATAATGGCAGACAGAGCCATGGTAGCTGCCACCGTGGTGCACCAGAGTCGGCCTAGCAAAAAAAAAAAGGGGGGGGTGGTCACCATCAAAGTGGGACAACACTGTCCATAAACTCTCGGAAGAGAAACAGTATGGGAATGTACAAGAGTCAACAAAGAGCCAAGGCAAGACCTTGGCGGGAACAGAGTAAAACAAAAGGGAAATCCCAATAGGGTAGGGCAAGGTAGGGAGACACTTGGGAGGCGAAGGTCTCATGATCGGGGTCAACAACCTGGGACGGGTAACCCCAGAGTCCAGAGGTGTAACAGCCGAAGGGGAGGGGCAGGGCGGCATAGGAGCGGCCCAGTGCAGCAGGTGTGTATTCAAAAAGACCCGAGCCTCGTTGGGGGTATGTATAGGGCACGTGCAATATCGCCAAGGAGTCCGAGGTGCCCCCCCATCGGTAAAGGATACCCCTTTCCCTCATGAGTGTCGTCTCTGCATGGAAACGCCGCTGTGCCATCAGCGTGAGGAATGGCAGTTCCCGATAAATGGAGATCTGCTTATCGCCATTTGCCAATGCTGGACCATTTCCCGGAGGATCCTCGCATGAATGGAGATATCTCTGACAGCGACAATAACATTCTGTAGGGCCACAGCAGGCACTGTGGCTGCCTTACGGACCCTGAAGGCAGAAGTAAGATTAGCAGGGCAGTCCTGCGGCAGGTGCAGCAACTTAATCACTAGGTAGGAGACACAGGTCAGTAGGTCCTCATCACTCACTGTCTCAAGAATCCCCCGCAGGCCAAGGTTACGACTTCTGTGTCGGGCTTCCATACTCATCACCGCCGAGGTTAGAGATAGCTGTGTCTG
The DNA here is from genome assembly GCA_009667805.1 of Leptobrachium leishanense. NCBI lineage: Eukaryota > Metazoa > Chordata > Amphibia > Anura > Megophryidae > Leptobrachium > Leptobrachium leishanense. The sequence goes on along the minus strand of CM019065.1, from coordinate 183,238,698 downwards.
AAGATCTTCCAGCTTCATCGAGGACTCCACTCTCCCTTCCTCTAGTACGTCCAGGCGAGTCCCCAAGGCCGCAGAGCTGGAAGAGGTCGCCAAAATATCAGCCCGAACTTGGACGAGATCAGACTGCCACAGGGCCCTGCATGCAGTTTACAAAGGTCCTCCTTCATGGAAAGTTGCGCCATCGGGGTCGAGTGTGTCTCTGGGCACTGAGGCAGTGGGGTAGGTGTCTCCAGGGTCTCCGCATTCTGCGTAGCAGTACGGTTGGGGTGAGGGACACCCAGGGACATTCGGATGTCTGGGAGCCGTGGCCCGCTAGGTGTCTCCGCCTTCTTGCTACGTTTACCCACGAGGGCAGGTGGGACAGGCCGTGGTGCAGGCCGCATCCAAAATGGCTGCCAGCAGTAGGGCAAAAGTCCATCCAATACACCTCGGGGGGGGGGGGGGTCGGAGGCTGCACTCGACTAAAGATAAACACATGCTTATTGACTCCGGAGCTGGATCGGGCCGCGTGCATGGAGCAGAAAAGCAAAAATACCGCTTAAGGGCGAGATCGAAGCAGGAGCTCCTCTGCCGCATGTCCACTCGGTCCAACATCTGGGCATGGCCTCCCCCCCCCCCCCCCTTAGCATAACATGGGCTAAAACTATACGATATGTGGCTTTCCATGGAATGGGTTTTCATGATGTACAATGTAACCCCCCCAATTCTTTTTCCTGCTAATCCCTCACCCACCTACTGAGCAGATCCGAGTAAAAACTGATCACCTCCATCCAGTGAGACAGGTGGAGACCACTAGTACATCCAGTGACAGAGAAAGAAAGATTGTTTATCAAAAAAAATCCCACATATAGGGCTATATTACGAAGCTGGTGCTAACTTAACCAGAGCTGTTGTTAACTTAAAACCTCCATAGGCTATAATGGCTTTGGTAAGTTTACAACAGCTCTGGTTAACCCCTTAGTGACCGGGCGGTTTTACACGAATCCGTCCGTTCGTGACCGCTGCTGTTTTTACGTTTCTGCGCTCTTAGTGTTTACGTCAAATTTTCCTCTTACTCGTTTATGTAACCCACACATATTTTACACTGTTTTTCTCGTCACTAAATGGACTTTATAAAGATACCATTTTTTTCATCATTTCATATAATTTACTATAAAAAATATTGTGAAATATGACACAAAAATTGAAAAAACACCACTTTTTCGAACTTTGACCCCCAAAATTTCTTATGTATCAACAACCGTCAAAAAAAATTAATTCTTTAGTAGTTTCTAAATTTAGTACTGAGTTTAGCAATACCCAATGTTTACATATTCCTCGCTTTTTTCCTTATTTTATGCAACAATAAGTGCAAGTAGCACTTTGCCATTTCCAAAGAGTTTATTTTCAAAACTAGTGATAGTGACATTGTAACACTGATATCTGTCACTAATTCCTGAATAACCCTCCACATATACATATTTTTTAAAGTACACAAATCAAGGTATTAAACTTGGGGTATTTTGACTCTTTCCATGCAAACCATTTTACCACAAATCTATGCCAAAGTTTGAGAAAAAAAAAAAATTTGGTGATTTTTTTTTTTTTTTTGAACGCAATTTAAGAATACATGTACTGTGAACTTTAAGGTTTACTGCCAAAAAGCACCCCAAAATATGTTCAGCAACATCTTCTGAGTAAATTGATACCACCCATGTATAGGTATGTCGGGTCATTTGGGGGCTAATAGGCCTTATTTGGGGGGTGCGCATTTCAGTTTTCCAACTTGGAATTTTCACATTTCGTCATCATGCACCCATGTCCTATTTGGGACATTTTTGAAGCCGGCCAAAGTAATTTACCCCCATCAAACCATATATTTTTAGAAAGGGCACACCCTAGGGTGCTTCAAAGAGTTGTATTTTAACACTTTCCATGCACTAGCTCTATGTCAAACTTTCAGGTAGTCACTTTTTGTGTTATTTTTTCACACACATTGTACTTTAGGCATGAATTGTCAAATCCAGTTATGGGTTACTGCCAAAAAACACCCCAAAATACGTTCAGCAACATCTTCTGAGTAAATTGATACCACCCATATATAGATTTGTTCTGTTGTTTTTGGGGTGCTACGCCAATCTTTGACATGTGCTTGTCAATTTTCTAATTTGACATACAGTATCTTCTTTGCTTATCTTCTTTTTAGGGGCCTTTTTACATACCCCAGTTTTATGAACGTGCATATATTTGGTAAGCTAACACCCCAAAGTATTGTAAATGGAGTGTTTTTATGCTATGGATGCATCCGTTTGCTCCAAACAAATTGGATACAGTTTGGTGGTCATTTTTCATTTTCACACCCACATCAGTTTTGGACTGTGATTTAGGAGACACTGTTGTTTGTTACTGCATGAAAACTCTCCAGGTTGTTTTCTGCAAGATCTCCTGAGTACACCCATGCCCCCATGCATAGGTTTGCCAGGATTTTGGGAAGGTTCAAATACAATTTTTATGACTTTGTCATTGGAGTTGAAATTGAGATTATTTCTTCAGCTAGGCCTATCTTTGGTTTTGGGTCTACCGCATACCCCAGTTTGAATTATTGCCAGAAAATTGTTTATATTTGTTATGTTGACACCCCAAGGTATTGCATATGGAGTGCTTTGATGCCATGGATGCAACGGTTTTAGCCCAAAACATTTGAGAAGGTGTGTGGTGTAATTTTTCAATTTTCAGATTTTTACGCCCACAGTAGTTTTGGACTGTGATTTAGGAGACACTGTTGTTTGTTACTGCATGAAAACTCTCCAGGTTGTTTTCTGCAAGATCTCCTGAGTACACCCATGCCCCCATGCATAGGTGTGCAAGGATTTTGGCAAAATACAGCACCAATTGTAGAACATAAAAATGTACGAATAAAATGTAAAAGTCTGGTGCCTGTCAAACTGGGGATGCTCTCTAGGGGGGCACAGGCTGTTGTCACTGAAGTGCATGAAACGCAAAATGTTTTCATACCTTCTACGTGACATTGATTGGGGGTAAATGGGGGTAGAGCAGATGGGGCTACTGCTCCAGTAGGAGCGAATTGAGGGCTTCTTTATGATGCCCTCAGCATAGTAAGTGCCCAGAATTTCAGAAATTCTGGCACATCTAGCGGGGTCCATTGCTGCCTTGCCAAGTAGGAGTCTGGCTTCGCAGCACAATGCTGATGGGCATACAGATTTGATTGGGCCACGATGTGGCCCAACAAATCATCCCCCATAAACACCTGCAAAAACTGTGTGGCGGTAAATCCTGCAACATCAATATTGATGCCAGGATTTGCCGTGAAAGGAGGGATATCTGGCCTCTGGCGATGAGGCACTACCCACTCCTCAGCTGGAGCTGTGCGTCTCCTGCTGGCAGGTGGTGACCCAGGATCTGCATCAGAAACATCACTAGATACATCAGCCAGCGTAGATAATGTATCTAGCGACGTCTCTGAGCAGTTAGCGGGGTCGAAATGAGGGTCTGAGTCTGACGCAGATGCCTCAGATTCTGACGCCAGGATGGCATATGCCTCCTCGGCGCTGTACACCCTCTCAGACATTATATATAATAGATTATAAAATTTTATAATTATTATATATATATAAGCGGATTGTTGGTTCTTAGAAGAACCGTTGGGTTTCACAAGAAAATACAAATAAACACCTAAATCTCTCTAAATCTCTCTAAACCTGCCTCAATTCTTCTAAATCTCCCTAAAATCTCTCTAAATCTGCCTCAATTTTTCTAATCTCACTAAATCTCACTAAAATCTCTAACCTGTCAAATCTGATCTCTCTCTCTCGCTCACCAAAACACAAGTGAGGAGAGGGAGGGAGAATCACAGAGGTCAGAGCCAATATTTACAAAATATTGACCTGACCTGACAAATTAGAAATTTTATTTTGATTTTTTCTAACTTCTGATTGGATGTTGCTAGCCTGCCTCTCTGAGGCAGGCTAGGAACATCCCACTCAGCCCCAAGATGACCCTGCCCTTAGAACCCTAACCCTACCCCTAACCCTAACCCTACCCCTAACCCTAACCCTACCCCTAACCCTACCCCTAACCCTACCCCTAACCCTACCCCTACCCCTAACCCTAACCCTACCCCTAACCGTCAGTTTATTTTATTTATTTTTATTTTACTTTTTTTTACACTTTTTTTTACTCTGCTGGGTGCCTTGATCCCTCGAGGCACCCAGCAGAGCACCTGATCACTGATGTGATCGTTTTTGTACTGAGTGCCACGATACCTCGTGGCACTCAGTACTTCCTGCCGCTACCGGAAGTGATCGCTCGGGGGGAGCGATCACAGACGGACCGGCGGCAGGTAAGCATATTGCAAGGATGCCTCGATGTCGAGGCATCCCTGCAATATACTCAGAGCAGCTGGAAGCGATCTGATCGCTTCCAGCGCTCTCTATAAGTGCCGGGCACCTCTCCGGTGAAACCGGATGTTGATCGCTCCCGGGGAGCGATCACATGGTGCCCCGGCACTTCTAAACGCCATTGCACGGCTGCCTGGACTCCCAGGCAGCCTGCAATGGCGTTTGAGCTGCTGGAAGCGATCCGATCGCTTCCAGCGCTCAAAAAACGGCAGGACGTACCATGTACGTCAGCGGGTCTAAGAGAGACCCGCTGCAATGACGTACATGGTACGTCCTCGGTCCTTAAGGGGTTAAATTAGCACCAACTTTGTAATATGGCCCATAAAGTTTGTAAACCTTTCACTTCAGTAAAATCCTGTCCAGGTGTAAAATCTGTGATTAGTTGGGTTACCTGGGAATTGTACCCTGTAAATGAGCAAATATCATATACATAAGGGGTTATTCAGAGAGCGCCGATCTGGCCCCGAAATGTCACCGAGCAGTGAATTTCCCCATATGGTGATATTTCCTGGCCATTCGGCTATTCAGAGAGCAGGCAGTTCACCAAATTCTGGCGAATTTCATGTATGGTGCCTGTTCGAGGGTAGTGAAATCCCCCATAGAGAAGCAATGGTTAATCTATTCAGAGAACACCGAACAGCAGAGAAAAGTTGCCGATGTGCCCTGCTGTTCATTGGCTTCATTCGGCAGGTTTATTCTGGAGAATCCCATAGGCTTCAATGTTAAAAATATTCCCGTTTTTTAATATCAAATAAACCGTTTATAATTTTAATCTGCAGCAAAGTCTATTTATTGTTTTGCTTTGTGGTGTTCTCTTTTTATTTTTTTATCTTTTAGACATTATTCTGGATTTATTCGGCAACTTTTTTTTCCTTAATTTCTTTTCTCTGTAACAGACCTTTTTATTATCATTCATTGGACTTTAGATGTAAATTCTAAACATTTTCGTTCCGTATTTTTTTTTGCAAACAGCATTTCAATTCTGAAACTTTCAAGCGTACTTCTTCTTTTTGTTTTTTACCCCGTTCGTCAGCTTGTCGGCGTTTTCTGGCGGCTGGTCTGCGCTGTGATTGGCGGCTCGTCAGCTTTTTCCGGCATGTTCGGAAAAACATGCTTGTAACTGTAACTGTTTTTTTGTTTTTTAGACCAGGATGATGAAGAAGCAAGCACCGGTTCCCATTTAAAGCTCATAGTGGATGCTTTTATCCAGCAGCTGCCCAACTGTGTAAATCGGGATCTGATAGACAAGGTATTTGTCGGTTTGTTTTAATTGTTCACGTTTCATGTATGAAAACTGTTAGCAAATCAATATACAAAGCTGATCGCTGTAAAGAATGTCCAGCTCCCGTTCCTAATTCTTTTGGTCTTAAACGAGGTTATGGCGGAAATCCCTTACGCCGTACAGATATTAATAAGTGAATATCAACTCTTTTTCTTCTAGTTATAGTTTAGGCGGGGTTTATCTTGTTCGTTTTTCAGTTCATATGATTTTTTTATTTGTAGCACCAATGCTGAACCTTTTATCCACACCTTTAAAAATTGAAGTAGTTACAGATTTGTAAAAAAAAAAACAAACAAAAACTACTAACCGGGTTATTCAAAGAGAGCCGATCTGGCCCCGAAAGGTAACCGAACAGTGAAATTCAGCGTACGGTTACCTTTCCTGGCCATTCGGCTATTCAGAGAGCAGGCAGTTCGCCAAATGTTGGCGAATTGCCTGCACATACCGTGCCTGTTTGGTGCCTGTTCGAGGGCAGTGAAATCCCCATAGAGAAGCAATGCTTCATCTATTCAGAGAACAAAAACCAGCAGTGAAAAGTTGCCGAAATGCCCTGCTGTTCGGTGGTTTCATGCGGCAGATTTATTCAGGCGAATCCCATAGGCTTCAATGTTAAAAATATTTCCGTTTTAATCCAATAAACCGTTTATTATTATATTCTGCAGTAAAAAGTCTCTTATGTTTTTTTTATGATCTTTTAAGCATATTTTTTTTTTTTTTTTTTTGGCAATATTTTTTCCCTTTTTTTTTTTTTTTTTCTTTTATATATAAATCTTTTTTTCTTTTCTGTATTTTTATTATCATTCATTGAATCTTGTTTGTAAATTCCATTTTCGTTCAGTAGTTGTTTGCAAACAGGGTTCTAATTTTCAAACTTTCAAGCGAACTGTTTTTTTTTCTTCTCTTTTCACCTCGTTCGTCTGCGTGTCAGCTTTTTCCGACAGCTGCTCTGCGCTGTTTTCTGCGGGTTTCGGTGAGCTTTTGGCGGGTTTTCCCTGCACTACGGGGGCCCTTTGGTGCTTGCTGAATACACCGCAGGGTCGGCGAAATAGAATTGCCAAATCGCCCCGAAGTGCGAACGTATGGTCACCGAACGTATGGTGACCTTTCGATTCTCTTTGAATAACCCTGTATTTGCTAGTGTTGCAGAGACTGTTGTTCACAAAAGATATAAGAAGGAATTGAGACCATATAGTATTGTTTATGCATTTGTGTATAGCATTCATACAGTAGCCACATGGCGGTTCGTAAATGTCACAATATGAAAAAATTTAATACAACAAATATTTATGCAACTATCGTCACTTTTTTTTAAAAAATGTTATGTGAACCGAATTATAAAACTCATGTGATTGTGTAGGGTGCTTCTTATGTTCATTAGAACGACATAACTTTCATTTAGGGATGCACCGATACCATTCTTTAAAGTACGAGTACCGATACTTTTTTTTTTATATAAGTCATGTTACGGTTTTCCAATAAATAATTTAGGATATTGCTGAAAGCCTGTCCTGTTTTTGTTAATATTGAAATGTATGGCCAGACACCCCATTTACCCACTGCACAGCCTGCACACGCAGACGCCAAAGTTCTGATATATATCTATGTCAGACCTCTGCTATATAATCACGCCCACACACGTATGCACACACATTTGTACTTTTTCCTATTTTCCATTGCATTTTGTAAGTGCAGTAACGGCATTCTGCCATGACTCTCCGTCTGGCCGCGTCCTAAGCGAGCTACCGCCGGCTTGTGAAGGTTGGAAAGCGGCCTCCAGCCGTGCTCCTGCGAGATCTTGCAGCGATCTCGGGAGAGAGCACTACCAAGTACTCGTGCAAATGCCAGAAACGGCACAAATACTAATATCGGTATCGGTGCATCCCTAGTTTCATTTGCTGTATAGTTAATATTTTGAGCACAGCTTACTTGCAGGACACATTGAAGAATAATTTCATTATTATAATTAGGGTTGCACCGATACCGATACTAGTATCGGTATCGGGGCCGATACTGGGTACTGCAGGAGTACTTGGTACTCGTGCAGTACCCCCCGATATTTTTTCTGATACTGGAAGCCGGCATTGAGCTGGCTTGCCGGCATCCGAGGGGCTGCGGCGGCTGTCCGAATGCTCTATCGGCATTCGGACAGCCGCCCCTAGAGTTCTCTGAGATACTTACCTTCCTGGGCGCCACTGGGAATGTCTCCGCGCGTGCGCTCGTTGGAAGGACCCCAACCGCGACCACGTGGGACCATGTGATCACGGCTGGGGTCCTTCCAACGAGCGCACGCGCGGAGACATTCCCGGCGTCGCCCAGGAAGGTAAGTATAAACACACTAAGCAGCTGCAGGGCCTGTCTGAATGCAGATTGAGCATTCAGACAGGCCCTGCAGCTGCTCTCCGCTCATACTTACCTTCCTGGGCGCCGCCGGAATGTCTCCGCGCGTGCGCTCGTTGGAAGGACCCCAGCCGCGACCACGTGGTCCCACGTGGTCGCGGCTGGGGTCCTTCCAACGAGCGCACGTGCGGAGACATTCCTGGTGGCGCCCAGGAAGGTAAGTATCGTTGAGCTGGGGGGCATACCCATGTGTGAGCTGGGGTGCATATCCATGAGCTTGGGTGCATATCCATGAGCTGGGGTGCATATCCATGAGCTGGGGGCATACCCATGAGCTGGGGGGCATACCCATGAGTGAGCTGGGGGGCATACCCATGAGTGAGCTGGGGGGCATACCCATGAGTGAGCTGGGGGGCATACCCATGAGTGAGCTGGGGGGCATACCCATGAGTGAGCTGGGGGCATACCCATGAGTGAGCTGGGGGATACCCATGAGTGAGCTGGGGGGCATACCCATGAGTGAGCTGGGGGGCATATCCATGAGCTGGGGGGCATATCCATGAGCTGGGGGGCATACCCATGTGTGAGCTGGGGGGCATATCCATGTGTGAGCTGGGGGGCATAACCATGTGTGAGCTGGGGGGCATACCCATGAGCTGGGGGGCATACCCATGAGCTGGGGGGCATACCCATGAGTGAGCTGGGGGGCATACCCATGAGTGAGCTGGGGGGCATACCCATGAGTGAGCTGGGGGGCATACCCATGAGTGAGCTGGGGGCATACCCATGAGTGAGCTGGGGGCATATCCATGAGCTGGGGGGCATATCCATGAGCTGGGGGGCATATCCATGAGCTGGGGGGCATATCCATGAGCTGGGGGGCATACCCATGTGTGAGCTGGGGGGCATAACCATGTGTGAGCTGGGGGGCATACCCATGAGCTGGGGGGCATATACATGAGCGGGGGCATACCCATGAGCTGGGGGCATATCCATGTGTGAGCTGGGGGGCATACCATGAGCTGGGGGGCATACCCATGAGGCGGGGGGCATACCCATGAGCTGGGGGGCATATCCATGAGCTGGGGGGCATATCCATGAGCTGGGGGGCATATCCATGAGCTGGGGGGCATATCCATGAGCTGGGGGGCATATCCATGAGCTGGGGGGCATATCCATGAGCTGGGGGGGCATATCCATGAGCTGGGGGGGCATATCCATGAGCTGGGGGGCATATCCATGAGCTGGGGGGCATATCCATGAGCTGGGGGGCATATCCATGAGCTGGGGGGCATACCCATGTGAGAGCTGGGGGATATCCATGAGCTGGGGGGCATATCCATAACCATGTGTGAGCTGGGGGGGCAAATCCATAAGCTGGGGGGCAATATCCATGTGTGAGCTGGGGCATATCCATGTGTGAGCTGGGGCAAATCTCCATGTGTGAGCTGGGGCAAATCTCCATGTGTGAGCTGGGGCAAATCTCCATGTGTGAGCTGGGGCAAATCTCCATGTGTGAGCTGGGGCAAATCTCCATGTGTGAGCTGGGGCAAATCCATGAATATATATGTATATATATCGGGGGGATATATACATGTGAGCTGGGGGCATTTTTATATGGTCTGTTCTTATTGGAAAGCATCACATGACATTGAAGAAAAGTATCGGTACTCTGTATCGGTGAGTACTTTTAAAAAGTATCGGTACTCGTACTCGGTCTTAAAAAAGTGGTATCGGTGCATCCCTAATTATAATGTGGGAGGAGCCAGTGGCCATTGTTGCCTTATTCCAAAATTCATAAATTTTGCCATATTGCATATTCTAGGCTTGGATTTAAAGCTAACCTGTCATACTTCCCTGCGCTCTGGCATTGGTTGTACCATGTGAAAATCCCGCACCTGCCCATCTCTCACATGTGAAGCTCTGCTTAGGTTATATCTCCCAGCAAGTCCTGCTTCTTGGTTAACGATAATGATCTTGCGTCTTTGCCAGCACACCAACGTTCACAAAAATGCTTCAAAAAGGCACATAAATTAGGTCTCCTGCTTCCACCCATTAGTAAAACCTTTGCAAAGGAATGCTGACGGCCTCCAAATTGGTGGCCATTGTTAGAGTTCAGGGGAGTATGATGGACACACTGTAATGACACCTTTACTCCTCATTGGTTCCCATCAGACTCGATCCTTTCAGCCTACAACAAAAATATAAATTAAATTGGTTTCTGGCCAAAATAAAAATTCAGAAGCGTTCACTGTTTATTAATTTTCTTCCTTTTTTTTCTTCCCTTTACAAATGCCTATCGATTTACATTACTAGAATCTTGCATCATAAAGCACATTCACTGCCTTCTTCCTCCTTTGTTTGCTAGGCTGCTATGGACTTTTGCATGAACATGAACACCAAAGCCAATAGGAGGAAACTGGTGCGAGCCCTTTTCATTGTTCCCAGGCAGAGGTAAAATCGAAAGCTCCATAAACATCCTGCACTACACGTGTGTATATGACTAGATTGGAGGATTTCTTTTCACCTGTGCCATTTTTGGTGTCAAAATACTGAAATCAAGAATTGCATTCAGAAGCTGGTGATTTGATTTATTTCAACCCACCATCAGCACCGTGTTAAACACCGATTCTTATTGCGGTGATCGCTTTATTTCTGCTGGTTCTGTGGGCAGTGTAGATCTTGTCAAATCAATTAAAAATGTAATAACGAACAACCCAAATATTTTACTGTTGTCTTTTTTTTCCTCTTCTTTACATCCTGTCCTCTTTGAGGCACAATGAAATTCACATTTGGAGTATAATTGCAGGCCCTTAGGAGCACTTTTTTATTTGTCGTGCCTTGCGAAGTACAGGCGTCCTGTAAATGACACGGCTCTTAGGTGGACGTGACAGTCAGCAGCTAGCTGTTTTGCTGGCTAATTGGCCGGATCATAATTATCTGTTGAAATCATGTGTACATCAATTTGACGATAATCGGCAACATTGACTCAAGACCTATTACTAATTCAAAGACATTATCCACTATGCTGAGGTTTCTAGCTGTGTATTGTTGCTTTCGAGAGGGTTCACTTAGTTTTCAGTGGATATTTTAAGATCGGTTTTACGGTGTTTGTTTTTTTTTTAAATTTTATTGTTCGGACTTTTTATTTCACTACACACTGTTTAAATAAATAATTTTTATTATGTGAATTAATTTGAGTAATGTGGTGTTTAGAGGGACAACCTTGGCCTTTATCCCCAACCCTTTATTGACACGATATTCTAAAAAGTAGGGTGATCTAACTGCTGTTGTGTCATCAAGCATTTCCGATGGACATTGGCAATCAAATGCTTCCCATAAACACCTCCTGACCCCCTCGTGATTTGTACTGACAGTGTATTCTTCAGGATTTTATCTGAAGCTAAATGAACTCAGACGTTTTTCCAGCAGAAAATCATGGCGTTTGGGTGGAGGGAATCTGCTCGCTTTTGAAAGCTATCACAGCCCCCAGAGACAGCAGTGAAGGCGCTCATAACACAATGATCATTTCAATTGAGTTAAATAGTCATGATGCCTAGAGTGTCCTTATTGACGCCTGCTTTGGTAGGTGATGGCCTATGAATCTTGGCTTATGTTGTCTTGCTACCTGCTATGTCATAAATTCTACCACTAGGTGGGGGATGTGGTGCAGTGAAGTTTACAGGTATAAGCATATTCTATTGTTGTTCACTGGCCAGCTACAGGTTTCTAGTATATCAGTGATAGTGCTCTGTAACTGCAAGCTTGAAGATTTTTTTTTAATGACAGAAGCCGTGTGGGCTTGTATTTTATTACTTTTTCTGCAAATTATTAATCCTCCAATACATGGCATGTTTTGTCTTGTGCTTAAACTGATGATAGTGATTAGGTAAGGAAGCCAGGTTGATATAACACCAGTTAGGTCGTTTATGATAATATAACAGCTTTCACTCTTTCTTGATATGTTTTATGCATAAACTGGGCTTTTGCTCTTGGTCGTTGCAGCGGCCCTTGTGGGCATGGGTGCAACACCGTTTTTTTCTATAACACCAGTTAGGTAATTTTTGCTGCTGTTCCTCTTCCATGTTTTTATTTTCAACCCCAAAGTGGAAATATTTATAACAAACCCTCCATTTTGCCTCTTGACTGAGAAGCAGCAAGAGAGTGTGCAGTTGTTCAGAGTAGCAGCTTCTGATTTCATTAGGTAGGTTTCTGGTTTCATCACCTTACTAGAGGTGCCATGACCAGGCAGGTGACCTTACACTTCAATGGCCATTCAAGTAAACCAAAACCTCTAATTGTGGTTTGTTTCACATGGAGTTATAGAAATAAGTACAGAATTGCAAATTACACTTTTTTTTCTTTGTTTTGTATTTCTGTATTCCAACATTGGTGTAAATCTACCAGAGCCATTGAAGTCGATGGAGTTGCTTTAAGTTTGCACCAGGATTGGAATACAGCCTTATGAACTGTATCGTTGTCCTAAAGTGAGGAATAGGGCTGTAGTTGGAGGAATCCCACACAGAGCAAACATCAGAAAGGACACTAGACACAGCAAAAGTATAGCTGTATTCATACTACATGATAGTAAGGCTTGTGACAACTGGACTTGCCATATATTATACAGTGTTTTTGTATGTATGTTTATACAAATGTCTCGGGGGGGGGGGTGGGGGGCATTCTTTCCTAGGTTAGGTGGCTTGTTTTTTTCAGTAGGAGTACATTGGGTAATCTGTTGGAATTACTGATTTCGCATATATTGTTTCGCACCTGATCTACATACCTCTAATTTCTTTTGAATACACATTCCCTTTTAGGAAATGGCTTTATTTTGCACTGACAGGTACTCCTAACCTTTTTGATGACCGAGTGGTTGGAGGGGAAAGGGTGTGTAAATCAAATGAGTTGAATATATAAATATTTTTATATGCAACTCATCAAGAAGGCTGCACTCCTCGAGTCTCTTAACTAATGTTTTTTTTATTGTGGTAGTATAAAAATTAGGGCTGCAACTAACGATTATTCTCATAATCGATTAGTTGGCTGATTTTATTATTTCGATTAATCGATTCATCGGATAAAAAGAACAGAAAAAAAATTGTTTACTCCAAAAGGAATTTTATGTAAAAAAAGAAATAACCACAACACCTCCCATTTTGTTCATAAGCAATTTGCGTAGTGTAGGTAACTTTCGTACGTACGTACCTACATACGCAAATTGCGTATCTTGTGTAGTTTTCACACAAGGTATGCGAGTGCTTGGTCAGAGAGATGGGTTGATGCTGCAAGCGCAGCTTAAGCCCGTATTTGCTTCCTCAAATGAACGCGGCTACAAGCATTTGGTCATAGATGATGATGTCAGCATGAAATCGGGTTAATAAGCTAAAGTGGGCAGGTTGCGTAGTGTGTCCCTTTTTAAATAATTTCATGATCAAATCGAGTGGAAGGGAGTGACTTTGCTCAAGTGACTTGACCTGGGTGTGAGAGGGAGTGGGTATGGACAAGAGACCGGATCTGCGTGTGGGAGTGAGTTTGGGGAAAGGGACCAGACCAAAGGGAGGGAATGGCAGTTCCTGACCAAAGAGGTAGTGGCACAGGACTCCAGCTTCAAGTAAGACTAAAACACAGGCATACAGCTCCTACACCCAGTGACCGTATCCTATTGTTTGTGTTATATTTGTACTGTTGTAAACGGAATAAAAACAAACGGGTTGTGTCTGACATAACCCTAGAACTAAATCATACCGAGTAAAGCAGCGGCGCGTCTTCTCCAATCAGCTCCGAAGCTGAGGTTATTTACGTTTAACTCAGTCTGACTCTAAACACTGTGTGCTGTACACAGGACGATTAATCGGCACAGATTAATCGATAATGGAAATAGTTGACAACTATTTTAATCAATTTAGTTGTCAATTAATCGATTAGTTTCAGCCCTAATCAAAATCGACGTCGCAGTCCCACAGAGGACTTCTTTTTTCTTGAATAAAGTCCTCTGTGGGACTGAAATGTCGGTGTTTTTTATTTTTTACTACCACAATAAAAAAAATTATATAGTTAAGACTCCAGGAGTACATGCCTTCTTGAGGAGTTGTATGTCCTCTGCGGCGGTCAGCACCAGAGCAATTAGAAGTGGATATTTTGGCTGCGGGTCCCCTGGTGAATCTTGGTGTATATGTGTGTGAATGGGAAATTACAGACGTTATTTGCATTTCTTACCCAGAGTTCCTTGCTGCACATGGGGAATGCAGCACATGAGCTCTGTGATGCAGTTCTTTGAATTTCTGTGATGTGTAAATGGCCTCTGCAATAATATATATATTTATTTTTTTCTGCTTCCTCTGTATTTGAATATTTCTCTACAATCCTGCAGCCCTTCCGATGAGTTTCATGTCATCTGTGCATGCCTACTAATGGAAATTGTGATTTCACGTTTTGTGTATCAGTAATATGTTCGCTATTAAATTGTGTTAATACGACATCCATGTCTTTTCTTCTTGTGCTACAGATTGGACCTTCTGCCATTCTATGCCAGGCTGGTTGCTACTTTGCATCCATGTATGTCTGACATTGCTGAAGACCTTTGCTCCATGTTAAAGGGAGACTTTCGATTTCATGTAAGTGTTAACTTGGTTTCATCTCAGCTTAACACTTCTGCCTAGTAAGGCACAATTTGACCGGAAGCGCGTGTTTCAAGTGCACGTGTCATGGGCAAAATGACTTCCGCCCATTTGACAGGGCCCCTCTCCCTTTTATGTAGGTTAGCGTTTTTCCACTGACAAATATAATGTAAAACAGAGATTCTGTTTTGAAGTTTCAGCCTGTCCTCAGAGGTGACTCCATGCTGCCAGGGGGAGGGAATGCATCGTGCGTAGAACCATCCTGTAGGACTGTAGGGGCACACTCAGTGTGCTTCATGGGTTGTCACTCAGTTTGACTGACAGACAACTCGGTATTCACACGAAAACACGGTAGTTCTGTATAACGACTCTGTTCACAGCCACCCTCACTGCAGCATGCCGCCGTCACATGGGGGACGGGGTGTCCTGTCATTTTGCCCACAATATAAGGAGCTTTCTTTTTAAAGGTTTTCTTCACTGCTAAGATAGCTCAGATCCTACCAGTCTAAATTAAAATGGTGATACAGTCAGGGATACCAACACACATTATCATTATTACCATTTTAATTGTATTAGCCTACTGCTTTTATTATTATTATTATTATTATTATTATTCTTTATTTATAAAGCGCCAGCATATTCAGCTGTGCTAATGACAGGTGCCACTATTCAGAAATAAATGTCTCTACATAAACTTAACCATCCTGTGAAACATTTAACCCTATCGTGACTTCATTCCAGAGTTTCTGGTATTTCGTGACACAGCTTCGTCTTTTTTTTTTTTTTTTTTCTTCCTCCTTGCGTTTGTGCATTTTATTTTCTTTCTAGTTGATGCTCCCATACATATTAACCAGATTAACGTGAAGGACATGCGAGTGCATCCTCCCGTTCATGATGTATGCACACAGAAATTATATATTTTGAATCTCCTGAGCTGAAAAAATAAAAAGATCTACATTTTCGGGGGGCCTACATTGAAACATGACTTCAAATAAAGTTTGAACATGAGCAAAAAATGGCGAAAATGAGCTCCTCACACAGGGGTGAAATGGCTCCGTAGCGAAGGGGTTAAAGATCATTTATTTATGTGTTTTTGGGCAATTAGTACTTTCTTTTGATACCCTACCTGCAGTATGCGTATATAATTATTTACAGAAAAATATACCTAAACACATTTTTTCCTCCTGTTGGGTTATCCGCCACAAAGTCTCATATTACTTCCGATATATCAGACATGAGGGCAGTCTCCAAAGGGTTAATCTCATTATAGAGAATATTATATCTTACTATATGTTGTTTTTAGGAAGGAGGCGTTGGAGTTTAGGTATCAGTTGATAGATCAGCATATGTTGGTTGTACCCCAACAAAAACTAGCCCTAACCTAGGAGCCTAGGATCTCTCCATGACATGAAATCTGTCGTCATGAAATGGTTAGCCATGGCATTTCATTGAAAATTTTACTTGCCATATTCTGCACACTGGAAAGTGCATCAAAACATCAAATATAAGCTAAACTTTAAAATATTCCACCAGTGTTTCATTTTTAGTCCCTTCATAAAAATTTTACATTTTCCAACAGGTGCGAAAGAAGGACCAGATCAATATCGAAACCAAGAACAAGACCGTTCGATTTATCGGAGAGCTTGCCAAGTTTAAAATGTTCTGTAAAACCGACACCCTACATTGCTTAAAGGTGTGTATTGTCATGTCCAGGTACTTTGTTGTTGCTTGTATACAACTCCGATTCATCCATAAAGTCATTGCTGCAAGGCTGTCAATCAAGACCTGCAATTTCTGAGTAATTTTTTTTTTGCCTTTTTACAAGGGCACTGTAATGAAAATCTCCCTTGCCAGCATCTGCCCGATTTATTTATTTATTTATTTATTTATTTATTGATTGTTTCTAATTTTATTTTAGGTGATAATACTCATCTTTTCTCACGCGGCGCCAGACAGCTCCTCCCTTTTGGCTCAGGTTTTCCAAAATGCAGACCTGCGCAAGTTGCATAGAGTAGGATATGCATAGTTGTACAGCACTCGGGAACTTGTACATTTGTACATAAGTTCCATAGTGCCTGTGCAGACCGTTGGATTGGAGCTGTGTGAAAATGTGCAAAATCTGTCCCATCAGCTGCCTCTCAAGGCGATCAATATTGCACAGAGGCAAAGCAGGGAAGGATCTGTCCTCTAACATGTAGGCATTGCAGAAGGTAAATAAATTGACTAATCAAAGAAGTGCTTAAGGAATAGCACCATCAGGGTTATTCAAAGTCGCCGCACGTTCGGTGACTTTTTTCGTTCTCTTCAAAACGGTGCGATTCGTTGATCCTATTTCGGCGACACTGCGGTGTATTCAGTAAGCACCACAGGGCCGTGGTAGTGCAGGGAAAAGCTGCTGCAAACCCGACGGACACTCACCGCAAAACCCGGTGAACGCTCACCGAAACCCACAAAAACCTCTGTATTAACCCCGCCGAACACGCCGGAGAAACCCATCTAGCCGCAGAGCAGTCGCCGGAAAAAATTGCTTCTCTATGGGGATTTCACTGCCCTCGAACAGGCACTGTATGTGCAGGCAATTCGCCAAGCTTTGGTGAATTACCTGCTCTCTGAATAGCTGAATGGCCAGGAAATGTAACCGTATGCTGAATTTCAGTGTTCGGTTACCTTTCGGGGCCAGATCGGCACTCTTTGAATAACCCTGCATTATTAGTTTATGATTTCCACTTTCATTGTTGGCTTAAACAAACTCCAGGGCTTCACTTTTCACATAGACTCCGTCAGCATGTGTTTGGTGACATGACAAGTGTAAACATTTGGTTTATTTTGTGCCTAGGAAAACCAGTCAGTGGTGATCGAAGGAGTTAATAACTCCTCTTGATCAAAATCCGGCAAGAATGTCCTGGGGAGCAGATTGACAGATTTCATAGCGGCGGGAAGTCATGTTTAGAAGGCTGAGACAGCTGTGGAGGGGAGGGTCACTCAGCAAATCGTGAATAGTTAATCAAAGTGATGTTACTGGTGACTGATATTATGGTATCTAGTGTCTCTTTAAAAGTGCTATTCTGTTTTGAAATCACTGGGACACTTTTCGTATCTAGTCAGTATAAAACTAGTATCACTCACTCACGATGGTGCTGATGTAGCTTGGGGTTATGACGCAACTTATGCGATTTTTGCTTATTCCACAGATGCTGTTGTCAGACTTTTCCCATCACCACATTGAGATGGCATGTACGCTACTGGAAACCTGTGGAAGATTCCTATTTCGATCTCCAGAATCTCATTTGCGAACCAGTGTTCTCTTGGTAAGATTGATTTTCTCATATATCCTTTAATATGCTAATCTATGGCTCTTTATGTAGCAGTAAAATTATATTTTGTAGGCACGTACTTTGAAATCTTCATGCTGTAGCCTCCAATCAGACCTAATTTCCCAATTTATATACTTTTCTTTAAAGCCACCCAAGGTTCTCTTGGTCTGTAAAGGTAATTTGCTAATTTACTTTTGTAAAGTCTGTTTTAACTGGTTTTAATGGACGAGATTTAAATCAGCCTTAAACCCTGTACAGTAGTGGAATGTGAAGGTGTGCACTTGATCTACACTCACAAGGTCACATAGACCTTGAACAGCTACAATCCCTATAAAATACTCCTTTAGTGACAGGGTGATGACAATTTACTTTTATTAAAAAATTACACTGCTTTTACTTGCAAAGGTTTGCTTTGAAACACGTTGTCAGAATCTACGGACAAAATTAATGTTTAAAACGAAAGTAAAACCCCTTTTTTCTTTATTGCAGCAAATTTTTAGCAAGCGCAAAATTGCATTAATGTACACATTTGTTGGATATACTTTGATGTAACTGATGCTACTGTTTTAGAAGTTGTGCTGTAAGGCCCAAATGCCCAACCAATTCTTCAGTTTTTACCAAATCCAGTGTCCATATATTCCGCTTCTTGCCACTGGAGATCATCAAAATGTGATTTTCTGATGCATGTAAATTTGGGCTACCTTTATGTCCAGGATATTATGTGGCATTCAATAGCCATCAAACCTTGTAGTGCTGTTGTATATAATGTTATATTGTTTGGAATACTAGTATTGCCTAACTGCAGTTAATATGGTTAAATCCTGGAAACCTCAATTGTAAAGCACAAAAAAAATCATACTTTAGGGAGTGGAAATGATGCTATATATTCCTTCTTGGCTTCAATGTTGTTTGTCATATTTTCTTTACTTTATTTGATCTAAATAAAAATTTTAAAACAA
Source organism: Leptobrachium leishanense (assembly GCA_009667805.1). NCBI lineage: Eukaryota > Metazoa > Chordata > Amphibia > Anura > Megophryidae > Leptobrachium > Leptobrachium leishanense. The sequence continues at coordinate 183,219,792 of CM019065.1, read as the reverse complement.
ACCTAAACAGAATTTCTGGCTGCTTTCGTAGGACAGGCTGGTACAAGCGGCTTAATGACAAACTTTATATTCAACGTAGGATCAGCAGGATAAGATTTATATTTACAATTACTATGCCACTGCCACCAAAAAATGAAATGTCCTTATTGTATGTTATATGTTGCTGATATCTTACATGTACTTTGTTTTTCTCTTTATATGTTTAGTTAAGAAAATATTTTACTTTGTGTCACTGGGTGCATCCATTGTGTGATCTTTTGTGTTTTAACCTGCCACCCCCCTCCCCGTATCTTTTCATCACTTGCTCCTCACTCTGTGGCAATGGCCATAGAATGGAGTCTATGGGTCGATCACTGACCCAAATCACTGTATTGTGTGGGATGGTATTCAAAGGGCATCGCCAGGGGGTAGATCAGACGTCTTTTAAGCTCTCGGTCTTGTCTCATTCTACTGCCAGCTCTTATCTTGAGTAGCCTGGTGGCAGTAGCCTGGTTGCAGCAGTGTATGATGTATTTCTTGATAAAACGTCTGTCGCAGCGTGCGACACCGGACGTGCTGAAAACCTCCGTCGGAAATCTACAAGGTGTGTTCGGGGCCACAAAGCGCGATCCTCCATAGGAGGATTGAGCTTTGTAGTGCTGAGCGCACTAACTGCGCTTGGCGAGGTGGCCACGCGGGCATCAGAGTGGAAGGAACGTCCACTCTTACAGATGTTTCTTCCTCTCTTTTGGTGCGCTCGTGTGAACCTGCCATTATCCTCCCCATGTAATTGTTAGTTATCTCCGCCATGTGAATACAGCTTTTCCCCCAAACAGCAGATGTGACTCAAGGCTGGTTTGAAGCAGCAGTGAATTTAATGCTTAGCCAAGCAGGTACAATTTCCTCAGCACACAAGCATATTTTTTCACTCGGGGAGCGAAGAACAATAGTTGGGAATTCCCAACCCCACCCCAGGTGACCTGCCTTGAATGTACACTGTGTAAACAGGAGTGACTGTTACAGTGCAAGTAACAACAGAACAAGAATACACACATGCACTATATACAGTTCCGTGGTACCTAGGCTCCTCGAAATCTCACAGGGCACCCGTACCATCCATTACAGAAGGAAAATCTAGAGAATTTAATTTCCCAACATCGAGATATTTCCATGAAGCTAGGTTTGTTAGATCGGGGTAGGAGACTTAATATAAAGATATGGAATAGTTTGAGGCAATAATCTCAGACCAACCTCCGCTTCTTGTTTGAAACCTTGTTAGTTTCTCTTCCTCCTAAACGTTCCAAGAGTGTGATCCTATGTGGGACTTCTTGCATTAACAAGTCCATGCTGATGCCTAACTCCGCACCCACAGATTTAATTCTGTGTTGTTCAGCCAATCTTGACAAATTGTGTGTTATGGCAGAAAGTAGAGGGAAATACCAATAGATCTCCCTCTATAAGGACGTTGCTAGAGTAGCAATAAGTGGAGAAATTCTATTGACCAGATCGTGCACATATCTGCAAAGCTGGCCTGCATTACCGTTGGACTATTTCCAGAGCATTGGGGGGTCCAAAAGGATGACACAAAAAAAGGAAAAAATGAACTCCTCCCCAAGGGAGTGCCAATAAGCCAAACTCTGGCTAAAGAGCTAATATGGGGTTTATCAACTGGAAAGTAAATACAAAAATAGATGAAATTGGAAATTAGAACCGTACTAATACCAATATATCGTCACTGCCATGTTTATTGATTGTTTCTATTCGGTGTTGGGTTTTATATTCCACACCTAGAACCAATAAAGTATTATCTAGGTTTTTATTGTTGCTTTCTCTATTTCTGCTTAAGAGCATTTGATGTTATATTCATTGGTATTTAGTTTTGGTCCGGAAGGATTGCCACCTTTACACAATATATTCACTAGTGGAGGCCTAATTATATTTACAGAAAGAGATGTAAGGACAAATGGCGCTATGGACCGTAACTAAATAATACTCCACACTGCCCGAGGGATATGTTTGACACCAAAAACAGGAGAATTAGTTATAAAAGAGTAAGCCTTTAGGCGTGTGGAGTACACATTTCTGTGTGGCGCATCGGCTTGTCTGCCAATGGTTTTAACAGTATATTAGTACATGCATATCAGGTTCACAATAAAATATTTTGCAAAAAAATTTCCCATGTGTATTTAATATATAGTCTGTGTATATGTTAAGACTTCTAGTTCCGTAGAGTTCAAATCACTTATAGTTACGTATTGCCTCTACTCCTTGAAAGTCACAACGGATGTAGCAAGTTGGCAGACAACTTCGTTATTCCCCAAATTTTCTATGGGTGGAATCTTCCACGAACAACCACCTCAGTGGAGTCCCTGGGTGTCCTGTGGAATGTGTTGAAGAGAAAAGAACGATTGCGCAGTAAATAGCAATAGTAGCCCCTGTTTTTCCCCTAGGGGGTACTTACAAGGTTCAGAGACCCTGTCCTGGCTTTGAGGGGGTCTCGCTTGAAGGGTATTTTATGGCAACCCTTAGCCCTCTTGGAAATTCTCCGCCAACCCAGTCAGGTCATCAGTGGGAAAAAGGGAAAAAACAATAAGTCCACCCTCTGATGGGTTTTAAAAGCAAGAATTTATTCTTCTATAAAATAAAATAGAACAAAAGCACTTATAGTGCAGCTGAGACGCGTTTCGCCGAATATTTGGCTTCATCAGTCAGTGAAAAGTGTACATAACATTCCCTTTTAATATACATGAATTGATTGGTAAGTCAGCCTCGATCCGAGTTGGCGTGCGTTCCACCGTGGTTACTTCCGCGTTCCCACCATGGTTTCTTCCGCATTACACAAGTCGGATGCGGCTAGTGGTATTATTTTTAAAGTTCAGTGCTTTCTTTCTTACAATGTTCCGAATGCCAATATGTGACTCCAGAAAAGAGGATTTACTAGTATTACGTCAGATGTGCATGTAGTGAGGCCTAATTATATGCTTACACTGTGTATCCCATAGGGTAGCGAGGAAAGTAGAGCGCCTGCTGAACTCCTACATAATGCCACCCCATTTGTTCCCAGAAGAGATCACATTCGAACTTTGGAAACTGCTTTATTGATGTTCTTATTTGCATTGATACTCCTGTTGCCTTCTTACTCGGAGTAGGGGTTCTGACCTACATACTTTCATTTATCGTCATTTGAGCTAGTCAGTTGTGTTTTTCTATATCCTGTTGTATTTCATCATGTCCTCTTTCTTTAAATTATCCTCCTTGAATACTGAATATCCCCTTCAGCTGGAGATAACAATTTTTCTTGATTAGATTTCCCTCTTATTTTGGGTATGGATGTATATTTTTGATCAGAAGCGTGCTGCATTTTTCTTTTTCCGTGCCAATATTCTGTCATGTATTCCATCCTTCCGATGGAGCCGTTTAGACGTGGTATTGTATATTTCTGCCTATTCCTATCAACGTAAGATGCTCAGCTCATCGACTACGTCTTCTATTCATGTCATATACTGTAGCTTATATGATTGATGTGATGTCATTATCACCTTTTAAAAATGATTTTAAATAGATGCAACTTGACAGGGCTCATCACATAGTTCTAGATCTTTCTACATAAAGTTAACAGATGAAGTGCAATGGTGGTATTTGTATTGCTGATTGGAATACAAACATGTAGATCTCCTTGCATTTAAATCTGTGTTTCCTACCTATGTAACCTACATAACCACTTTGTATGTGTGCCTACTGTGCCCATCCTATAGTTAGTATAAAATGCCAAAAGTCTCATTATTTCAATGTAAAAGAACCCGAAAATACCCAGGACTGAAAACTTGTCTTAATGGGATCTTTAGAAGTGTATTTCATGCTGTTCTGATTTAGTCCATGCCCAATTAAAGTGCTAATGAAACCCCTTTTTTGTTTTATCCTTTTAGGAGCAAATGATGCGCAAGAAGCAGGCCATGCATTTGGATGCACGATATGTGACTATGGTGGAGAATGCTTATTATTACTGCAACCCACCTCCTGCTGAAAAAACTGTCAGAAAGAAGAGACCTCCTCTGCAGGAATATATCCGAAAACTGCTTTATAAAGACCTGTCAAAGGTCACAACGGAGAAGGTTAGTCATATTTCAGGTCAAACTGTCCTTTTATTCTCACTTGAAATTTTTTCAAATCACTGATTCTCAACTACAGTTGTGCTCAATAGTTTGCATACCCTTGGAGAATTGGTAACACATGCACCTTTTAAAACACAATTCTTCTGGGATTCATATTCAACTGTAGGTCATAACAGAATGGCGCATCATAAATAAAAAAAAATGCAATGACCCCTGTTCAAAAGTCTGCATACCCATAGTTCTTAATACTGTGTAACCCTCTCTTTAGTATCCGTGACAGCATGCAGTCTTTTGTATAGTTCTTTTGAGGCACCAAATTCTTGCATGTGATATAGCTTTGTCTTTCCAAAATGCCTCCAGGTCACGCAAAGTCTTTGATCGTCTTGCATGAACCACACATTTCAGCACTCCCCAGAGTGGCTCGATGATATTAAGGTCAAACTGTGATGGCAACTCCACAATCTTTACCTTTTTCTGCTGTAACCGCTGGAGGGTCAACTTGGCCTTGCGCTTGGGGTCATTGTCGGGTTGGAAAGTCTACTTCCACGCGCAGCTTGAGCAGAAGAATCAAATGGTCTGCCAGTATTCTCTGATAACCTGCTCCATTCATTTTGCCATCAATTTTCACAATATTCCCCGTGCCTTTAGAGCTCTCCCCCAAAACATCACTGAGCCCCCACCATGCTTCACAGTGGGGATGGTATTCTAGGTGCTATAGGCCTTGTTGACCACTCTCCAAACTTCGCACTTACGGTTGTGACCTTAAATCTCTATTTTTGTCTTGTCACTCCAAATTACAATGTGCCAGAAGCTGTGAGTTGTGTCAATCAAAGTGTCGTTGGGCATATTGTAATTAGGCTTCTTTTTTGTGGCATTGGTGTAGTAAAGGCTTCTTTCTGGCAACTTGGCCATGCAGCTAATTTTTGTTCAAGTATTGTCGTATTGTACTCCTTGAAACAATCACACTGTCTTAGAGCAGCCGGTGTTTCTCCTGAGGTTACCTGTGGATTTTTCTTTGTATCCTGAACAATTCTTCTGGCAGTTGTGGCTGCATTCTTTCTTGGTTTACCTGACCTTGGCTTTATATCAACAGGTTGCACTTCTTAATAAGCGATTGAACAGTACTCACCTGCATTTTCAAGGCTTTAGTTATCTTTTTACTTTTCCATCTTTATAAAGTCCCATTACTTTGCTATGCAGGTCTTTTGACCGTTCTTTTCTGCTCCCCATTGCTCCGTATCTAGCCTGCTCAGTAAGTCCATCTGAGAGCTAACAAACTCAGTGACTATTTATACACAGACACGAATTGCAATTTAAAAAGCCACAGACGTGGCAATTAAAGGTCAATTGCCATTTTAACCTGTGTGTCACGTTTTGTGTCTGTAACCAGGCCAAACATTCCAGGGTATGTAAACTTTTAAGGCCATTTGGGTGATTTCTGTTATCATTATGATTTATAAATGAGCCAAACCACTATGTGATGGTACAGGGCTTCATATGATCACTATCCTTAAATAAAAGACTTTTTTTTCCCCCTTTAATCAGTCATATTTTCAGTATCCATGCCAACATTTCACGATTTCTGTCACGGTTTGCAAGCTTCTGAGAACTGTATTTTCTTATGGCCGTGTAGTGGTAGAAAACAATTACTAGCTGTGTGCGCGAAAAACCCCCCCACAGATGTTCAAGGCGCTTTTAATACAGGGAGTAGAATGAGCTGGAGGTGCCATTCTACTTTCAGAACAGTGGACAGTGGGTCCCAATCCGAGGACCCCTAACGGGCCAGATTTTACTTAGGTAAAATACAGACTGAATCCTACAATCACTGAGCAGCAAATCATATCACCTGTGTTGTCCTTCAGATATCTGGCAAACCTGACCTGTTAGGACATGTTAGGCCCTGTTCACACTGTGCGATTTATCGCGTGGATTTTGCCGCGACGTCGCACTATGTAGCTTCTCCAATGCATTTCAATGGAGCGGTTCACATCTTGCCACGCGTCGCAGAAGCATGTCGCTGGTACATGACCCTTTTTTTGCTATCTGCGATTTTGCGATTTGTATTGGTGGTGCTTTGCAAAAATTGCACAAAACAACGATGTCGTGCGACATTATCGCATCATGTCGCGAATATGAAAATCGCACGGAAAGTCACGCGACTTTCAAATCGCAGTGTGAACGGGGCCTTCGTGGGTCCTGAGGACCTGGGTTGGGAACCACTGCTGTAGATGATGTGTGCATTCCAACATTAACCATGTTTAGTTCCACCTAAATATACTGGTAGTGCTGAAGCCCCATTTAGACAACTGAATTCTTCTTGTGACAGATGGGGCAAAGTTACTACCCGTGTAATGTGATAGGTTTTTAAAGGATTTGTATCCTGAAGGTATAGTTGAAGTCTTATCTTAAAGTGTGCTCTGATTAGCACAACAAACAATAAAACCTATTTGTATTGCCTTTTAATATGAATGACGGGGCTGGTTGTCACTGTCCTAGAACATGTCTTTCCAATGAGCGGTTAATCATTGTTGGCCTTTGTACCAGTTTACAGTCGATATTTTATCAGGTACTTGCTATGGTTTATTGCACCAAACTGTACCAGGGCCACGCATACAGTGTCTCTTCTGTCTCATTGTTTGAAAGTGAATCTTCTGTTGCTAAGCAGTTTCATCAAAGGCTAATGTTAGGAGCAGGAAGCTTGCTAGCCGATCATATTTTAGTTGAAGGTACGATCAACCATGATTTATGGCATTTTGTTTAGGGACATCTAATGGTGGTTTTATATTTCTAATACTTTACTGATTCATTTAACTATTAAAAGATCATTCTAAGGATTCTTGCTTGCTGGTCCAAACACAACCTTTAACCCTTTTGAGTGATAATTAGGCCATTTCAGTCCCGTTTACATGTTCTAGTGATTGTCATTTCTGTGCTCTGTTTCGTGATTGGGAGTGTTCTTTCTGTAGCCTGTTCTATTGCTGTGGATTGTATATGTAACTACCATTTGTGATTCGGGGGAAAGCAAGCAAGAACACTTAATAACACTGAACTTGGAAAAGGTCATGAGCGCTTTGTAAATTGTTAGAACGTAAACATGGCAGTGAAAATGATTTATTTGCTTTTTACATTGAATTTAATACTTTATTTCCTATTGTGTGTTTTTTCACAAGACTTTGTGAATGTATCCATTTCTGTATTCTTTTAACCTTCAGTTTTTTTTCTTTCTCACCAACACCTAATTCATGCCAAACTGAGAAACTGTTGAACATTTACTAGTCTGTAATTTTATTGTATTTTGTTAGGTTTTGCGGCAGATGAGGAAGTTGTCTTGGCAGGAGCCTGAATTGAAGGAATATGTCATCTGCTGCATGATCAACATTTGGAATGTAAAATACAACAGCATCCATTGTGTAGCTAATCTACTGGCAGGATTGGTGCTGTACCAGGAGGATGTTGGCATACATGTAGTAGATGGTGTGTTGGAAGACATTCGTCTAGGGATGGAGGTAAAATAATCTCAAGCTGTTTAGTGATTTTCTAAAGAGGTTATTCACTAACCTCCGATCTTGTCACCGAATTGCACTGAGCGGTGAATTTCACCTTTGGGGCAATTTGTCTATTCCCTAAGTTGTCAATTCACCAAATGCAGGCAAATTGACAGTGAAGTACTTGACCCACCATTGTGACATGTTAAAAGAGCTAAACTGGCCATCGCTGGAATCCAGACGCACCCTTCACCTTTCCAGCCTGGTGTTTAAGGCTAGGGTCAGACGAAAGCCGTTTTAACGTGCGTTTAGACGCACGAAATCACGGCCGTGCTAGCAGCAAATGACGTCCAATGCCGGGGAACACACGAAGTACGGCCGCACGAAAGTTCGTCTGCGCAACGCAAGTGGCAAACGAACGCATTTTTTCTAGAACGTCAAACCTCTAGTACGGACGTACAGAGTGCGCTGCGTCCGCATAGCGGCGTGTGTGCGTGATTGGGAGACGTCAGACGCTGCTGATGTCCGGCCAACATAACGTCCAGACACAAAAAGTGTTTTATTGATGATCTATACAAAATCACGGACGAAAAGGCGCATCGTATGACCGCTATCGCGTACTCCGTGAAAAAATGCGTCCATTCATTCGAACGCACTTTTTCACAGACAACGCGAAAATGCGTTCGTCTGACCCTAGCCTTAGAGCATTTCTGGGAAGCTGCCACCCTACCTGAATAGACTGCTTCCCCCAGCAGCTCCCTCATCCTATAACCTCCGATCCAGGAACAGCACCTTACTTGCAATACCACAGTACAAAAAGACAGTGGCTTGGTCCTCATTTTCCTTCAGAGCACCACAATTATGGAATAACCTCCCAGACACCATCAAATCTTCCCCCAGTCTTAAGTCACTCAAAAGCTCCTTACTAACATACCTCCATACAGAATGCACCTGTAAACATGTAACCTAGTGACTATATTTCCTACATATTTATTTTCTGTTAATCTGTATATTTGTGTTTGTTTTTTTTAATATCTTGCATTGTATTACCTTGTATTTCTGTAACTGTAACACTTCAATGTTCTTGAACCCAGGACATACTTGAAAACGAGAGAAATCTCAATGTATCCTTCCTGGTAAAATCCTTTATAAATATAAATTAATAAGTACGCCGCAGTTCAGCGGTTGCAGCAAAATTGTCCCATAGAGAAGTAGTTTGTCTATTCACGAACGCCAAACTACACCGAAATGTCTGCAAAATGCCCGATTTTCGTGTTTCAGTTTGACAGGTTTAAACAGGTGAATCCCATAGGATTCAATGTAAAAACATCTTCTTTAAAAAAAAACAAAAAAAAAAAACTTAAGCTTTTTGCTGGAAATGAAACTTTTTTTTTTTTTTTTTGAAAGCCCTTTTGTATTTTTTTTTTTTTTTTTTTTTACATTTGCTTTCCAAAGTTTTTTTTAAAAATTCTGTAATGGAACCTTTTATTTTTTTAAAGGACCTTTTTTGTTATTTAGACACATTCAAAGACATTTTTATTGGTTTAGCACCTCTTAACCTCCCTGGTGGTATTCCCGAGTATGACTCAGGGTTACATTTCACTACCGCGGACAGTAACCCCGAGCCACACTCGGGCTGGATGCATACTCACCTCCTCTTTGCTCCCTCGCTGTCCCCCGCAGTGTGATTGCGGCGAGCTGCTTCCTGGTAAGGCTCCCTGCGAGTCACACGATGCAGGGGGCGGGAACAGGCAGCAAACTTAGAAAAAAATTATAATACACTGTATAATCCAATGTGCAATGTTTATGAACGGCCACTAGGTGGCATTACAGGATAAGAAACGGACCATACATCGTCTCACCCTTGTTTTCAAACAGATTTCAGTGTTTTTTGTTGTATTTTATTGAATATCATTTAGTTGCATTATTTGGGATCATAAATTATTATGTCGTGTTTCAAACTTTATCGGACTCAGTGTATTTACTATTCTTTTTTATTTATTTATTTATAAAGTATTTTACCAGTAAGGACTCTTGATTGCACAGATTTCAGTGCGTGATTCCTAATTATTACAGGCTAACTATGTACAAAAACACGTTTCCTTAAAAAAAAAAAAAAATTGAGACGCTTTTAGACAAGAAATTTTGAAAAAATTAGACCGCCAGGGAGCTTAAGAGACTAGAGTCCTGTTTTTTCTTTGTTTCCAGTTTGGTGGAATTCGCCCGTGCCAGTTTGACTGTTTTTGGCAATGTCCGATAATTGCTTTGGCGACTCCAATTTCAGAAAAAAATCCGATGATCATTCGCCAAATAGTGAATTCACCGTATTTTCAGCAACAATCAAAGCATCGAAATTGTACGCAATTTCGATGCTTTGTGGATAGACTCTTTAGTGATGAAGGGTGATGAACAAAACATTATTGGAATGTTTGTCCACTTTCCCACACTATCCTTAACCCGTTAACGCCGCAGGACGTTCCATGACATCCTGGCGGCGGACTTTGAAGACATGGGTGTACATGTACGCCCCGCTGTCTTCAATGGGACTGCCTCGGCCCCTCCCCGAAGCCTGCGCTGACTCGTGGCACGTGTCATTGGCTGCACAGGGACAGCTTGAAATCAAGCTGTCCCCTGCAGCCAATGACGAGCACTGCAGGCCAGCTGCGGGGAGGGCTCTGAATCAGTGCCGCGCGACAGCACCTGTCGGCGAGGTGTACCTGTACGCCTCGCCGGCGAAATCGACCACCCCTGCGTCCTTAAGGGGTTAAACCAGAGTTTCTCATACTTGTCCTCGTGACCCACTAACAGGTCAGGTTTTCCAGATAGCTGAAGCACAGCACAGGTGATATGATTTTCCACTCAGTGGTTGCAGGATTCAGACTGCATTTCTCCAAGGTAACCCTTAAAATTTACCCTGGTAGTGGGTCCCGAGGACAGGGATGGGAAGTACTGCGTTAAAAAAAATGCATAAAATATTCTTGTATAATGTTTTAGTTAAAATACTAGCTAATTTTTATGTTGCAGTTTCCTATAGAATGAGCCCAAATTGCATTTGGCACTACGGGCTTTAGCAACTTATTTTGTGCCTGGAATGATTTTTTTTCTTTTCCCTCTATTCTCACTTTAGGTTAATCAGCCAAAATTTAATCAACGACGTATCAGCAGTGCAAAATTTCTAGGTGAACTCTACAATTACAGAATGGTTGAATCTGCAGTCATATTCCGTACCCTCTACTCTTTCATATCCTTCGGTGTAAACACAGATGGCAGCCCCAGTGCCCTAGATCCCCCAGAGCACCTGTTCCGTATCCGACTGGTTTGCACTATCCTGGATACGTGTGGCCAATACTTTGACAGAGGATCGAGCAAGCGAAAACTGGACTGTTTTCTAGTTTACTTCCAGGTGTGATATATCTTTGATTACAAGTGATGAAATATGTACATGTCAAGAGGTAACTGTTTATTTTGTGGCGTTTTTGTTTTATTTTTTCGGAGCCGTTATCTTTTAATTAGGTAGGTCTTTACTGAAGAGAGCCGATCTGGCCCCAAAATGTAACCGGACACTGAAATTCAGCCTATGGCTACATTTCCAGGCCATTCGGCTATTCAGAGAGCAGGCAATTCGCCAAATGTTGGCGAATTGCCTGCACGTACGGTGCCTGTTTGAGGGCAGTGAAATCCCCCATAGAGAAGCAATGGTTCGCCTATTCAGAGAACAGCTGAGTGTCGGTGAAGTGCCCTGCCGTTCGATGGTTTCAGTCGACAGGTTTATTCAGGAGAATCCCATAGGCTTCAATGTTAAAAATATTCCCGTTTTAATTCAATATCTAATGAACCATTTATTATTTTATTCTGCTGTAAAAAGTCTCTTTAGATAACATAATTAATTTTTTTTAGGATCTTTTTAGACATTTTTTGGAATTTTTTTGCATACTTTTTTTATCGTTTTCATTATTATCATTCATTGGATCTTCTATGTAAATTTCAGACGTTTTCGTTCAGTAGTTTTTTTGCAAACAGCGTTTCAACTTTCAGGCGTACGGTTTTGTGTTTTTTTTCGCCTCGTTCGTCTCCGTGTCTGCTTTTCCGGCGGCTGCTCTGCGCTGTGATTGGCGGCTAGTCTGGTTTCTTCGGCATGGTTAAGCCAGCTGTTCGGGTTTAGGTGAGTGTTCAGTGTGTTTGCGGCGAGTTCTCCCTGCACTACGGGGACCCTGCGGTATTTGCTGAATACACCGCAGGGTCGGCGAACTAGGATCGCCGAAGTGCAGGGAACGAAAAGTCACCGAACGTGCGGTGACTTTTCGAATCTCTTTGAATAAACCTGTATGACAAAAAGGATATTCAACCTTTCATCTATTTCATTTTAATTTTGTGGTCTTTGCGGTGAAATATGACTATCAATGGCCAAGAACATCAGTTCTGTTTTATAGCTGAAGGGACTATGCATATTATATTTTCCCAGTTATTGAAACCAGCTATTTTAATGCAGTTTATTCTTGAGTTTGTTTTTGTCAGTAATGGAAATCTAGTAACTTTCCTTTTTTCTGGTGCAGATGTCACTCATTGTGGTACTTTTTGGGTTGGAACAACCTACTGTGTGTTGTTGGTCTGGCTGGGGGGTGGAGTCTTTCATTCGCAGTCAGACACTCTTGAGTAGCGTCTGCCTTACTTCTGTTTGCAGCATGCAGTCATCCATAGCTTGCTATTGCCGGCAGCTGCTTATATACCACAAAAGCTCACAATACATGACTTAGATTGTATTCACAAATGAAGTCCCACGTTTGTGTTTTATTTTCAATTCCAGCGCTACTTCTGGTGGAAGAAAAGTCTTGATGTATGGACAAAGGATCATCCCTTTCCAATAGATATAGATTATATGATAACGGACACGCTGGAGTTGCTGAGACCAAAGATGAAGTTGTGCAGCTCCTTAAATGACGCATCCAAACAAGTGTTGGATCTGGAGCGGGAGTTTCTGGTAAAACTAGGTGAGAACTGGGTCCCTCTTGCTTGTGCTCTTTGGCTTCCTAGCTCTAGTGATGTGCAGGTTGCAGACAGTTTTGACCAAATTGTATGTGCGTTTAGATCTTTAGAAATTCTGATTTATATATGAGGGTTTTGCAAAAATGGCCAGTGTTCCTATTTCAAGAGTTTTGGGATCCAAACATCTTCCATGGGCTAAGATGATCTGTTAAATTTGACTTACAGAAAATTCACGAACAACAAGGTGCACATCCCTAATATCTTAATTTGCTTGGAGGGACGGAGAAAGGGGACCCATATGGTTACCTCAATACTGACAATGTCATCTGATGATTGCGGCGTGGTTATAGGCAATCATAACCTACTCCCAGTAATAGCCAGTCCGTACCTATGCTATGCTTTTGGCCAAAAGAAGGGTAGATCAGATCCACCATGCCGATTTGTCAGTATGCTATCTGGATTTGTTTCCACCTTACTACTGGCAAATTTTAGTCTGGTCACTTATTACAATGAGGGGAAAAAACTAATTGAATTGTCAGTGAGAATGTTGGTGCAAATGAATAATATTTTAATATTTTTCTTTATGCGAGTTTCATTTTAGAATTGAGATGCGTGAGGAAGCATTGAATGAAAATCTAAATTGCTTTCTTTTACATAAGGACTCGCTAATGACAAGGATTCAAAGCATTCCCTGGTGGAAGGAGAGAATATGGAAGATGATGACGATGAAGAGGAGGAAGAAGCAGGGGCAGAGACTGAGGAACAGTCAGGAAATGAAAGTGAAATGAATGAACCAGAAGAAGAAGTTAGTGTATTTTGTTTAAAGTCATAAAACTAGTAAAAAAAAAGTTTTTTTTTCTTTCCTGAGCTTTAAATCATTCTATAATCATATGTGCAGCAAGGCCAATACAACAGCATTTCCCGGGGGGGAGGGAGGGAGGGGGGGGTGGATAATAGCACTTCGGGGTATTCAAAGAGAGCCCCTCTGGCCCCGACATGTCACCGAACAGGTAATTTCCCTGTACGGTGCTATTTCGGGGCCATTCGGCTATTCAGAGAGCAGGTAGTTCACCAAATTTTGGCGATCTGCCAGCAAGTACAGTGCCTGTTCGACGGCCGTGAAATCCCCCATAGAGAAGCAATGGTTAATCTATTCAGAGAACACTGAACAGCAGTGAAAAGTTGCCAAAATGCCCTGCTGTTCGATGGTTTCATTCGGCAGTTTTTTTCAGGCGAATCCCATAGGCTTCAATGTTAAAATTATTCCTGGTTTTATGCAATATCTAATGAACAGTTTATTATTTTAACCTGCAGTAAAAAGTCTTTTTTTTTTTTTTTTATAAAAAAAAAATTCTTAGGATCTTTTCGCCAATTTTCTTTTCCTTTTTTTTTTTTTTTTCTTCTGCAAGAGACCTTTTTATTATCATTCATTGGACCTTATATGTAAATTCTAGGCATTTTTGTTCAATAGTTGTTTTGCAAACAGTGTTTCAATTTCCACTTTCAAATCTTTTTTTTCTTTTTCTCCCCCTGTTTATCAGCTTGTCGGCTTTTTCCAGCAGCTGGTCTGCGCTGTATTCGACACCTTGTCAACTTTTTCCGATGTGTTCATCTCGTATTGTGCTGTGTTTCCAGTGGGATTTCGTCAGGTTTTCCCTGCACTCCAGGGACCCTGCGGTGAATGCTGAATTCACTGCATGGTGGGGAACTTTAATTCCCCTTAGTGCGGGGAACGAGAGCGCACCGAAATATCGTGACATTTCGGTGCTCTGAATAACACCCATTGTGTTATGGCATATGTAACCATGTGCGCTCGCTAGGTGAACCCAAAAACTGTCTGGATTCCGGAGCTGTAGCTACTTTCTGTAGCAAGGTGGTGAGACAACTGTAGAGCTGCAAGGAGACTGTGGTGCAGGACAAGTGCATTCTAGACAAGAGGGAAGGGTGGGTCAGCAGAGTTTAATAGTACATAAAAGCAAAATGAAATTAAATCTTTTTTCCCCTAATAATTTAATACTGCAAATGCTCCTAAAATACTTATATTGTACGGTGATTAGAATGTTTGATTGGAGAACACTAGAATGTGTAATCAATGTTCGTTTGTGAATGTAGAAATATATTATTCTTCTAGTGCAGTATTGGGCTTCTAGGTTTTATAATCATCATCATTTCATTTTTAACTTTTAGGATGGCTCTGAAAATGAAGAAGATGAACGAGAGGAAGAGGAGGAAGAGAATACAGATTACATGACTGACTCAAACAAAGAAAATGAAACGGATGAAGAAAACACGGTACGCAGTATATGTTTTCTCCGCTCGCCTAGCTTCTTATTTCTCAGTTTTGTAACAAAGTGTACTTATTTTTTTTTAGAATAAAATGGCTGAGCGTTAATGCTCGTAATGGACTCCTGTTCCATATTAAGTAGGCACTGCAGGGGCCAAGGTAATCTCAACTGCATATATTTGAGTAGTTGTACACATGTACACTGCTCAGCATAAATGAGTACACCCCAACAGTTTAGTCAAAAAACCTTTTACTTTACTTTCAGAATCCACATTTTCTATGGGACACTATACTACAAAATACTCCCACAAATGCATTGCCATTGGTTGCAACAAAGATTTGTTACTTTGCACACACAAAGTATTTTTCATTATTCATTCAAGACCATGTTGCTAAAATATTGCACCCCAATGAAAGTCGTAGGAGCAAAAGCTAAATGTTAGACAACAAAATCCTAATTAACAAGAATTCAAGTACAGGTGAGTCTAATTTTCATTAAACCGGTATCCAGCAGACAGGTGATTATAACAGGGCATTACTTAACAAAGAATACCCCTTCCCATTTCATGCTGGCACCACTTGGAAGAGAAATTGCCTGAGAAAGAAAATGATTTATTTACACAAGAAATGTGAAGGCTACAAGATCAACAAAGCTTTTACTTATCAGTCAGAATACTGTAGAAAAAGTGATACAAAATTGTAACAAAGATGGAACTGCAACCATCCACGGACATTAACACCTCGACAGTAGAATCTTCTGATTGAGAAGAGTTGAAGAAAATCACCATGTAAGTGACACAAAACAACGTACACTGCAGCGGAATGGCATGCATGGGTGTCATCCACAAAGGCAGCCTCTCCTAAAGCCTGTGCACAAAGAAGCCTGCCTAGAATTTGCCAGGGCCCATACTGAAAAAGAGTACTGGGACTCTGTACTTTGGAGTTTTGAGAACTAGTTGAGCAGGTAAATGGTTTTTGGAACTGATGTCTTCAAAACTGTGTTGCGTCACAAAGGTGAGGTACAAAGAAAAATGCTTGGTGCCTACAGTGAAACATGGTGGCGGCAGTGTCCTTCTGAGGGGCTGCAGGAGTGCTGCTGGTGTCAGGGAGCTGCTTTTCATTGATGGTATCATGAATTCAGATGTACTGCTCTATATTGAAAGAGAAGAAAATTCCATCACTCTGTGCCCTTGGCCGTTGTGCACTTTACCAACATGACAATGATCCAAAACGCACATCTAAGGCCTCTGTTGCATTACTGAAGAACAAGGTGAAAGTGAGTCAGTGGCCAGGTATGTCTCCTAATCTGAACCCAATCAAACACCTATGGAGAATTCTGAAGAGACAAGTTGAGCATCACTCTCCTTCCAGCATCCAGGCTGTAAAAGAGGTCATTCTTGAAGAATGGAAAAAGCTAGATGTTGCAATATGTCGCCAACTTGTGCATCCCATGCCTAAAAGACTTGGTGCTGCCCTTACAAATCATGGAGGTCATACAAAATACTAGATGTAGTAGCTTTTGTGGGGTGCTTTAATTTCTGCATAAACTAATTTGAGTAAAACTGAAGATTTTGTAATCGAAGTTCTATAACCTTACTGTTGTAATTGTTAATTTTTGGAAATTGTTCTTGTGTTCATTGAGTTATTGGTTAAAATCATACTTTTATAAAGAGGCGTGCTCATCTATGCTGAACAGTGTATATCTTTTACCTTACACTTTAAGATGTGGTCTATCTGGATAACCTAGGGTACGTCAGTGCTTTAAATTTATGAAAGAGAAACGTCATGTTTACACTTTAAACTTGGTGTATACCTATTTATTTCTCCATGAAACAAAAATAACCCTTTTTTGTCAAAAGCCGCTTACTACATTATTTTTCTGTTCTTTCTATGCTATACAGGAGGTGATGATTAAAGGAGGTGGAATTAAACATGTACAGTGTGCAGAGGATGAAGATTTTATTCAGGCACTTGACAAAATGATGCTGGAGAACCTTCAGGTATGTTATCTTGTTCCAGATATCTTATTGGTCACCTTATTTCCATCCATTGCCAGTTTTTGTAGGCAAAGAAGCCCACTAAGGGCTGATGCATAAATGTTATTTTTCCTATTACCGCAACCCCATTTTTTTGTTCCCTTCTTTCCAGACTAGTTATATTGGAATTGGCATGCTTGCATGCCTTAATGCAGTAACACAGGGTTATTCAGAGAGATCCGAAAAGTCACTGCAAGTTTGGTGACTTTTCGTTCCCCACACTTCGGGGCAATTCCTCGTTCGCCGACACTGCAGTGTATTCAGCAGCAAGCACCGCAGGGCCCCCGTTAGTGCAGGGAACACTCGACGAACACTCCGCAAGAACCCAAGCCGAACACACCGGAAAAATCCGAGCAGCTGCCGTAAAAAGCCGACATGCGGGGTCAGAGCTGACTCTCGGCGGAGGAAGTCGTGTTTTGGAAGTGCTCCTCGCTATTTACGTTTTTCTCTGATTACTGCAGAGATTTTTCCCTCAAGTTTCAGACTCCTAGGACCTGGAAAGTGCTGGCTCTCTGGGGAGGTGTACCTGGCTCTCCGCACCCCTTCTTTGACCACTGGACGCACTGTGTGTGCCCCCGCCGTTATCTGCGGCATAGAAGCCGGCGGCCATCTTGGTACCAGAGCGGCTTCCCAGTGAAAGGGAGGCACGATGGGGAAGAAAAGCGGCAAGACGCCCGGTAAGGCGGAGGGCCCCCTGAAAGGTATTTTACACCCCCTTCAGACGGATATTAGGGAATCGATGTGTGGTAGCCTGAGGGGCCGCTGTGACGAATCTTCCTCGAGACCAGATTGCGGCCTGTTGGAGTTGGAGGCCCAGCCCCTTCCCCAGGCCAGCCATGAGAAGACGGGGCCCCGACTCTCGCCTGGCGATGTCCTTGGGGAAGTGACGGACACTGGGACTGCCTTGCATGACTGTCCGCGACTGGTGGCAATTTTGGATGCTGGATCAGCTCCCCCACATGGTCCCGCGCTCGTGTTACCTGATCGGGCTGTTGACTCAGATGAGTCTCAGCCCTCTACGAAAGGCGATGTCCGCCGTATATTGGATGAGATGTGAGTTATATGGAAGGCAGATCTACACGAGGTGCTGGGTGAAGTCGCAACCCCATGGACCACAGTGGAGTCGGTACAACCTCATATGGAGGAGGCGGAATCGTCGCAGGCTAACCTAGGGAACCGTGTGGACTCTCTGCAGACCCAGGTGGACCATCTCTCCAGGGCTCTGCAGATGGAGACCCGACACAGACGGCGCAACATACGCTTTAGGGGGATACCGGAATCTGAACCCTCCGCCTCTCTCCTGGACTATGTCAACCGAGTGGCCCGCTACGTATTACAATTACCGTTGGATTCGCTGGAGACTTTTGGCTCGGTGACTCGTATCCACAAGGCGGCTACGATCCCAGCAGAAGCTCCAAGACACGCGGTCGCCATAGACTTTTCTGTGAAAATGTGCCTGATGGCCTTACCTAAGGCCCGATCCACTTTCATTTTTGACGACCCTTGATTGTCACTTTTCACTGATCTTCCTTTCCTGATGATTGTGACTCGACGGAGGTTTCGAGAGGTGACGGCTCGACTGCGATCCTAAGAGGTCCGTTATCGGTGGGGAGCGTCAGGATCTTTGGTGATCAATCATGGCAACGTTCCTCACATCGTGACTACTCCAGAAGAGGCTTGCATGCCTTCATCAGCTAGGAGGCAACATGACCAGTTGCAGTGGATCAGAGGTCATTTGCATATCCTACCCAGAATTCCTTGCTGCATATGGGGAATGTGGCACAGGAGCTCTGGGATGCAATTCTTTGAATTGCTATGATGTGCAGGTGGCTTCTGCAATATTAAACACTTATAGTGTGGAGGCTTTTTATCTCACTTTTAGTCCTCTATCGGCATTCGGACTGGCCCCTGCAGCTCATCGCATTCATACTTACCTTCCACGAGCGCCGCCGGCAAAGTCTTCGCGCGTGCGTTCGTTGGAAAGCCCCCAGCCACGATCACGTGGGAGTTCGCAAGATCTAGGCTGGGGGCTTTCCAACGAGCGGACGCACGGAAACTTTGCTCGCGGCGCTCGTGGAAGGCAAATATGAACGCGATGAGCTGCAGGGGCCTGTCCGAATGCCGATAGAGCATTCGGACAGCCGCCCCAGCCCCTCGGATGCCGGCAAGCCAGCTCAATGCTGGCTTCTGTTATCGGGGGAAATATCTGGGGCACTGCACGAGTACTCCTGCAGTACCTAGTATCAGCACCAATACTAGTATCGGTGCAACCCTAATAAAATGATAAACGGTTTATTAGATCTGGAATATTTTTAACATTGAGGCCTATGGGATCAATGAATAAACCTGTCAAATGAAACCACCGAACAGCAGGGCATTTTGGCAGCTTTTCATTGCTGGTTTTTGTTCTCTGAATAGATGAAGCATTGCTTCTCTATGGGGGTTTCACTCCCCTCGAACAGGCACCGTATGTGCATTCAATTTGCCAATATTTGGCAAACTGCCTGCTCTCGACTAGCCGAATGGCCAAGAAAGGTAACCGTACGCTGAATTTCACTGTTCGGTTACCTTTCAGCCACAAATCGTATCTCTTTGAATAACCCTGATAGAGGTTTCTCTTCTCAACCCCTAGCTGAAAGACCGGGAAAAGGTCAAATAAACCTGGAAATAAAAATCTATATACGGAAAGTGTTAGTACTGCATCTTCTCCAGCTTACTTAAGACACAATGTCATGGAATGATGGTGGGTGGGTCTGAGACTTTAAAGGGGTCAGTTTATACGGTCTCAAGGTTTTTCTATTTTTGGAAGCAGTGCTTTTTATTGTCTTGCTGCTTTGAATTTCAGTAAATAGACAGAAACCATGTTCTCCAAAGATTGCGTTAATTTTAATCAGCTGCTTTAATTGAGCCTGTGTATGATCAGCACATAGACTGTAGTTGGGTGCTTTAAAAAAATACCTAGTATTTGTAGTTTCATTTATAGCATATTCGTTGCTGTCTCTTGAATCGATGATTAAGGCTCGTGTGGAATGTGATTGTTTGTCTTGTGTAAAACCATCCCTCTGCAAGTAGCACTTCATATTGAATCCATTATGGTGAAATCTCCCATTCAAATCGGCACATTCCCAGAATACAATCCACCCTTGTGTTCTTCGGCACTAGGACACAAGGGCTGGTAGGATTTATTTCTCCAGAAACCTGTTCGAACATATTTAAGAAGATTCCCCCGTATGTACTGCATTTTGTAAGATCTGTTTTCCATTCAACAGAACTTCATGCCCCCCCCCCTTTCCTGTTGTGATTAACATCTCAAAAAAGTCCTTAAATATTTAAAGGGATTAAAGGGTTAAAATGGGAGGGGAATGGAAAGGTGAAACATTAAGCCCTTCTGCCTTTCAGTTTTAACTCTGCAGGTGGTGTAAACCTCACTTTTACTGAAGTTTCAGGCTCCCTTGGAGGTCTGGATGTGATCTGCTGCCTCTGTCACATGACAGGGGGCAGGCTGGACACTTGAGGCAGAAGTGAACTGAACCTACAGGGTTACTCAAAGAAAGATGAAAACCAAGAGAAGAGAACAATGTAGACCAAATAGTCGATTTGGAAAGTGAGATAAATGGGAGAATCTTTCTCGTTTGGTTATTTTGACCTAGAATTTTCACCTCTCCAGTCATTCTCCTGGTTTTAACCTCTCTAAACCCTGCAAGTGTTTATACCTGACCTGGTTCAAGAAAGCCCATCACCACTCGCTGATCCAAGCTTTGTAGGCAGAACTAATCCGAGGGGGGAATTGGTTCTTCACCAGCCCCTGCTGAGGTGGTGAAAACATTCAGGTCACTGTG
Organism: Leptobrachium leishanense; assembly: GCA_009667805.1. Taxonomy (NCBI): domain Eukaryota; kingdom Metazoa; phylum Chordata; class Amphibia; order Anura; family Megophryidae; genus Leptobrachium; species Leptobrachium leishanense. Next base: position 183,199,074 of record CM019065.1, on the reverse strand, counting down.
ACAATTAATTTGTACAGTTCCTGGAGCAGTGATGGTGAAACTTGGCACCCCAAATGTTCCTGAGCTACATGTCCCATGATGCTCGACCAGTCTTGTGTGACTAAGCAACATGGGATATGTAGTACAAAAATGTCTGGGGTGCCAAAGTTTGTAATCACTTGCCTAGAGTGTCCTTTTTAAGTAAAATGTATCCATTATTAGAATTATGATAAAAAATAGTGCTCATTAAAATGATTCCAACTTACTGGATATGTTTTTAATTTATACCAACTCCGGTTTGACCTTCGTTGGTCACAGTAGTGGGATTGGGAGTTTTCTGCCATTCGGTGCACGAGAACAGCATTTATATAATAGATTACACAGTGAATACACAGGAAGATGACTAGTCTTCACAAAAAAAGACCGATTCATGTGCTGCTCTATTTTTCCAGCTAAAGTTGTGTTTTTCCATACGTCGAGCGGCAGTACCCATGGGGTTCATCTTCAATCCCACTTTTGGACAGGTTACCAAGCCTAAAAACAAAGGACACACCTAGGGCCATGTGAACCCCTCCCTCACCTGTGACTTCTCCTCGTAGCCTATAAGAAGAGCTGAGCCCAGAACCCCCCAGTCTTTCCTTCCTGTCCTCCGGACAGGGTTGCCTAGGAGGCGGCGTTGGGGGAATCTGTTGGTTCCGGGGACGGCCGCATTGCTTCTCCCTCTCGTTCCCGGGCCCGGCTTGGCCCTCCGTGGCCGTTGCATTGTCTCCGGTGGAGGGTTTGGGTTCTGCCAGCTCCTGCGCTGGCGTTTGCTGTGCTGTCCAGGATGTCTTCCTCCACCAGGAGGGTGGGGGAACTTCCGGCTCTCGCAAGTCGACTCCCCCCAACCCTACACTGGTTCCATGCTAGCGTGGTGGTGTTGCGTCCCTTGCCTGGTTCCGTCCTCAGGTTGCCTCTCTGGGTTACCTTCATCAGGGTCTCATTCTTCCGTCTTTCTGTGGCGTCTCGGTCTCCTCCTCTTCTCTGGGCTGAGGGCACACCCTGGAAGTGGTTCGGGTCCTGCAGGTTGTCTGGTACTTACTAGTAGGGATGAGCCAAACATACCCCGAGTTCGGTTCGAGCCCGAACCCGAACTTCCCATTTGTTCGGGTCCGAACCCGAACCCCCATGCAAGTCAATGGGGCTGAAAATTTGGTTTTTTAGAGTGCCCTCCAAGAGGGCATATATGCTACATATTTGCCATAAAGGTGTATGGGGGTCCGGGTAGTGCCCTGGGGGACAGGAAACAAGGACAAAAAGTTTAAAAAAAAAGTTTTTAAAGGGACAGTGAGTTTTCCATGAAATAAGGGTTAAAAATAAAAATGAAAAATTCCTTCAAATATCGTGCCTAGGAGGTCCCCATAACCTGCCCGTGAAGTGGCAGGTTTCTAGGATGTATAGAAATATGTAAAAACCAAAAAATGACATTTCAAATGACGGTAAATGCTTTTCCTTTAATCTATCCATAAACAACTGCTTGGGGCGGCAGTCTGTATGAAAAGAGGAGACCTTTTCGGACACGCAGAAAAAGTTTACTGATTTTTTTTGGCGGTGAAAAGCCGGAGAATAGAAACTTCTAGACCAAAAAGCAGATTTGGAAAGTGAGATAAATGGGAGAATTTTTCTGGTTTGGCTATTTTGACCTAGAATTTTCACTTATCCAGTTATTCTCCTGCTTTTCACCGCTCTCTGAATAACCCTGTGAATGTTTAATCCCGAGGTGAAAAATAACATTACTTTAGATTTTTTTCAAACACCAGTTAAATGCAGCATATTAGGATGTTTTAGGGAAATTAATTCTCAAATCTCAATCAGAAGCAGACACCATACACCACCCTACCCTCAGTATATTGTACAATGTATCAAATTGATTACCAGACTAAAAACACCTGGTGTTATGCCCATTTGTGAACAGAGGTCATTTAGAGTTGATAATCTTTCCACGTACACATTAGTTTTTAATTCAATATCTAATAAACCGTTGCTTATAATATTCTGCAGTAAAGAGTCTCTTTATTTCTAGATTTTTTTAGTATTTTTTTTAAGCATTTTCTATACTTTTTTCAAAATTTCTTTTTTCGAACCCGAACCGAACACGCCCAAAAAGTTCGAAATTCGCGAACTTTCAAACTGCCAAAGTTCGGGTCGAACTCCGAACCGTCCGAACCCGAACAGCTCATCCCTACTTACTAGCTCCTGGCGTCGCTCGGATCACCTTTTGGTCCTTTTTCGGGGCCTATAAGGGGGTTGGTGCTTCTCGTCCTTCCATTGCTCGGTGGATTCGTCAGGCTGTCCCCTTGGCTTAGTCTGCTGGTTCTCCCCTGGGGGTGTGGGCACACTCCACTAGGGCGTTGGCTGCTTCCTGGGCCTTGCATGCGGACTCTGCGGCGTAGGTGGTGGGCAAGGCTGCCACTTGGTCCGCTTTTCACACCTTTACGCGTCGCTACCGTTTGGTTCTGGCCTCGGCTGTGGCGTCCTTTGGGCATACGGTTCTACAGGCGGTGGTTATGTATTGATCCCTCCCTCTATTGGGGTTTTTTTATGTCCCATGGGTACTGCCGCTCGACGTATGGAAAAACGGTATTTATTCTAAATATTCTTTCCATAGTCGTAGCGGCAGTACCGTTTCCCTCCCTCATGATTGTGTTGGGTTGGGTTTTTTGCATGTGGTTGGTATGTATTTTGCTACTCCGGTTCTGCTTGTCATTGACTGGGGGTTCTGGGCTCAGCTCTTCTTATAGGTTACAGGGGAGGAGTCACAGGTGAGGGAGGGGTTCACCTGGCCCTAGGTGTGTCCTTGTGTTTTCAGGCTTGGTAACCTGTCCAAAAGTGGGATTGAAGATGAACCCCATGGGTACTGCCGTAGCGGCAGTACCCATGGGGTTCATCTTCAATCCCACTTTTCTATGGAAAAGAATCTTTACAGTAAGAAAATACCGTTTTTGCAAGGCTATTCACAGATTTAAAGTGATCACATTGATAAAGATGATCTGGTAGAACACTAGAAGAAAATCCTTTCAAATCTGAATACAGTAACCTGCTGGATGCAATCATTTTGCTCTAGTTATTTGTCCCTAGCCTCATCAGCTCTGTTGCAATACATGCAGTCTATTGGATGGACTGATTCATGGCTGTATGATAAAAGGATTTGACTCTAGGATCACTCCGGACCTGTGAATAAATCGTAGTGGTTATGGTTCTTTAAGCAACCATTTTAAGACAAATATCAGTTTGCTGTTCCACCTAATATTCTACAGCTTATTTCCAATCATAATTTGTATCTTTTAAATTGTTTCCTAGCAACGCAGTGGTGAATCTGTGAAAGTCCACCAGCTAGATGTAGCAATACCACTGCACCTAAAGAGCCAACTGAAGAAAGGAGCCACACTGTGCAGTGCGGAAGTGGATTCAGAGTCGGGGGACACAATGCCATTTGTCATGCTCACGCGGAGAGGCAACAAGCAACAGGTATGAGCTTGGAGGGTTTGGACATGTCATCCGTTGACTATTTCAACGCCCAATGTTCTTTCTGGCATTTGCACTAAAATTCTATATGGTGGTTATTAAACACAGACCCCAGCTGGTGGCAAAGACAACTCCTTATTAAAGTGTGCCAATCACTTTCTGTGTTTCTAGTGACCAGACATTAAGGGACACGCTACTCCTTCTGACCACTTTACGTTTAGATAAAACAATCTTGCGAAAACACTCGAGGAGATTCCTCCATCCAGCATCAGCAGCAGTTGGGATTTTTTAATTTCCTGGCTGCCTATCATCAGTGCCGTTGGCACGTAGAGAGTGTGCCGACGTCACTCTGAAACCAGTTGCTGTAGCGTCTGTCTCCGAGCAGCAGCCAATGGATCGGATCTGCACTTGCGCACAACTCCGATCCATCACTACATAAGTTGCATAGGGCCTCAGATTGCGTTAGAAAGCTTCAGGGACTTCTGGGTTCAGGAGTCGAAAAGGAGGAGTTGCACGTGGCAAGGGGCAAAAGCGTAACATCACCTGAAATAAAAATATATTTGGGCAGAGGATGTCAGTTTTTGTATTTGACAATCCTTTTCAAAGATTTAAAGTGAATCCTAGTGCTTTTGGTATTAGAATATACAGTGGCAAAAAAAGTATGTGAACCCTTTGTGTTTACATGGAGTTTTGCATGAATTGGTCATAAAATGTGCTCTGATCTTCATCTAAGTCACAACAATTTGAAAAACAGTGTCTGCTTAAAATAATACAACACAAACATTTTATGTTTTCATTTTTTTATTGAACAGAACATGTAAACATTCACAGTGCAGTGTGGAAAAAGTATGTGAACCTTTGGACTTAATAACTGGTTGACCCTCCTTTGGCAGCAATAACCTCAACCAAACGTTTCCTGTAGTTGCAGATCAGACCTGCACAACGATCTGGAGTAATTTTGGACCACTGTTTCAGTGTAGCAATATTCTTGGGATGTCTGGTGTGAAACGCTCTCTTAAGGTCATGCAACAGCATTTCAATCGGGTAGAGGTCAGGACTCTGACTGGGCCACTCCAGAAGGCGTATTTTGTTTTGTTGAAGCCATTCTTTTGTCGAATTACTTGTATGCTTTGGGTCATTGTCCTGTTGCATCACCCATCCTCTGCGGAGCTTCAGTTGGCGGACAGATGATCTTATGTTTTCCTGCAAAATGTCTTGATAAACTTTGGAATTCATTTTTCCATCAATGACCACAATCCATCCAGGCCCTGAGGCAGCAAAGCAGCCCCAAACCTTGATGCTCCCTCCGCCATGTTTTACAGTGGGGATGAGGTTTTGATGTTGGTGTGCTGTGCCTTTTTTTCTCAACACATACAGGGTTATCCAAAGAGATTCGAAAAGTCACCGCACGTTCGGTGACTTTTCGTTCTCTTCAATTCGGTTCCTTTTGCCGATTGCATTTCGGTGACCCTGCGGTGTATTCAGCAAACACCACAGGGTCCCCGAATTGCAGGGAAAAGCTACCGCAAACCTGACGAAAACTAACCGAATGCACTATGAAAACAAGCAAAAACATCTGGATTAACCTTCGAAGAGGAGCCGAACAGGAGCCGAAAAGGAGCCGAATCACACAGAGCCGAAGCAGCTGTGATGTCGAGGAGGCAGTGAATAAATTAGAAAAACCATTTGTATGAATCTGGGAAAAAGAAACGCTGTTTGCAAAGAAACTACTGAGCGAAAATGTCTGAAATTTTCACAGGAGGTCCAGGGAATGATAATAAAGAGGGCTGTTACAAAAAAAATAAGCAAACTGAAAAAAAAATCAAAAAAAAAATCGGACTTTTAATTTTTTTTAAAAAAATTCAGAAAAATGCTTAAAGTATCCTAAAAAATCTATAAATAAAGAGACTTTTTGCTGCAGAATTTTATAATGAACGGTTTATTAGATATTGAATTAAAACGGGAATATTTTTAACATTGAAGTCTATGGGATTCTCCTGAATAAATTTGCCGAATTAAACCACCGAATGGCAGGACATTAGGGGAACCTTTCACTGCTGGTTTGTGTTCTCTGAATAGACGAAGCAGTGCTTTTTCATGGGGATTCACTGCCCTCGAACAGGGACCGAACAGGCACCGTATGTTCAGGCAATTCGACAGGATTTGGCGAATTGCCTGCTCTCTGGATAGCCGAATGGCCAGGAAAGGTAACCGAACCCTGATTTTCAGCGTTCGGTTACCTTTCTCAAGCAATTCGAATCTCTTTGGATAACCCTGATAGTGTTGTGTGTTTTTTCCAAACAACTCAATTTTGGTTTCATCTGTTCACAGAATATTTTGCCAGTAGTGGTGTGGAACATCCAGGTGCTCTTTTGCAAATTTCAAACGTGCTGCAATATTCTTTTTGGACAGCAATGTCTTCCTCCGTGGTGTCCTCCCATGTACTCCATTCTTGTTTAATGTTTTCCTTATTGTAGATGTGTCAAAAAAATGTTAGCATGTGCCAGAGATTTCTGTAAGTCTTTAGCTGACACTCTAGGATTCTTCTTTACCTCATTAAGCATTCTGCACTGTGCTCTTGCAGTCATCTTTACAGTACGACCACGCCTAGGGAGAGTAGCAACAGTGCTGAATTTTCTCCCATTTGTAGACAGTCTGTCTTACCGTGAACACATGAACATCAAGGCTTTTGGAGATACTTTTGTAACCCTTTCCAGCTTCACGCAAGTCAACAATTCTTGATCGTAGGTCTTCTGAGAGCTCTTTTCTGCGAGGCATGGTTCACATCAGGCAGTGCTTCTTGAAACCAGTAAACCCAAAACTGGTGTGTGTTTTTAAAGGGCAGGACAGCTTTCAGCAACACATCCAATAATATCACACTGATTGGACTCAAGGTTGACTCACTCCTGGCTCCAATTATCTCTTGGAGAAGTCATTAGGCTAGGGGTTCACATACTTTTTCCACCCTGCACTGTAAATGTTTACATGTTATGTTCAATAAACACATGAAAACATATAATGTTTGTGTTGTATTATTTTAAGCAGACTGTGTTTTTCAAATTGTTGTGACTTAGATGAAGATCAGAGCACATTTTATGACCAATTCATGCAAAACTCCACGTAATCCCAAAAAGAAGTACTTTTTCTTGCCACTGTACTTGTTACATTTAAATTCTACAAGAATATCCCCAAAGCCAACCATAACCTAGCAGATGCAACCTTTTCAGCACTGGTGAGTCGCCCTGGGCTTAGCAGCTTTGTTCTCCACATGCAGTGTGACGGATCTGGAATATTCCAATTGAATATTATCCGTCTTGCCTCATCGCCAGCAAAATAGCCGAGAAAATATTGCGTATATATCATTACCAATAACCAGGCAACACAGGTTTTGAGTATCATCCAAAAAGGTTCTGTATTGGTACAGAGATGCAGCTTCTCTTATACACACAAACGATCAGATAAACCTAATGAGATTAACATGAACAATGAAAGGTGCTAGACATTTCAGCACTGGGGAAATCCCAGTGTTCACATATACCGGAAGAAGGGGTACATTAAAAGGGGAATTTCAGGGGCTTCCTGGGGGTGCAGCAAGATTCTTCAAGTAGTCCCAGGAAGAAAAGAGTCTCAAGAAAAATAGGCCAAAAGCACTCCGATAGCACTAAAGAGGGCCGATCGCCTCCGTGCACCAGTTCAGGGTCCCAAACTCGAGGTTCCCCAGGGAGCTTCCGCTCACGCTTCGACAGGGGGGAGGGAATAGTCAATAGTGTTCTGTAGGTTTTCCCCAAAGAGCGCCCTGTTCCCATGAAGGGGAAGAGAGCGGCTAGTCCCAGAAGTTTGTGCTCCGGACACTGGGGTCACTCTGGAAAGGGGGAATCCCAGGGACAGCATGATAATCCTTGGAAGTCCCAAGAGGGGCAAACAAGTCTGATGCATGAGGGAAACATCGGGGTCATGTCACAATCCAGGGGAAGCACAGGGAGGGAAACGTCCCACAAGGTGAGTAAAAGTTTTAATTCTCTGGTTTCCAGGGCTGTGACATGCAGTTTATTTGCTAGTATTACTATCGGGGTTATTCAGAGAGAGGTGAATGGCTGGAGAATGGAAAATTCTAGTTCAAAATAGCCGATTTTGGAAAGTGAGATGAATGGGAGAATTTTTCTTATTTTGCTCTTTTGACCTTGAATTTTCCATTCTCCAGCCATTCGCCTGCTTTTCACCTCTCTGAATAACCCTGTATATATACGCTGCTGCAGCTGATCCATTTCTCCTCTTCTTTGGCTTACAAAATAAAGTGTTCCTTTTAGGGGTCATGGTAAATCGTTTCTGAGAAGCATTTATATCTTCAATGTCATTGAGGAAAATTTGTAAACTCCTACATATTGGCCTCCGGTGGAAGAATGTGATTTCCTGCGTATGGTGTTGTATTTCCACTCTCGGGATAATTTCCGGACTTCTGATCTACTGGTAGATACCCAGTGTATTACCTTATTAGATTTCCCAATTATTTTTCTTTAGGGCGATATGCAGTGTACACGAGAATAATGGCTCTCTATAACAAGCATTATCTCTTACACCGTGTATTATTTACAGTTAGAAAGGAAGCCCATTCATGCACTAGAGCGTCCAAAGCTCAGTGTATAAAGCCGATCACAATTAGAATAACACCACCTGCATTGTTCTGTTTTCTTATGCATTGTTGGCTATGAGCTTGTTGGCCGTACAAGCCTGTGTTATCAGCTGCCTCTGCCTAATATAACTGCTCTCGTCTAGAGTATTTGGCACAACTCTATAATTGTTAAAACACATCAAAAATTTGCCTATCAAGTATCCATAGCTCAGGGTTTAACCTAACCTCTAATACTCCATAACTTAACCAGAAAAAAAACCTGCCAGCAGATGGATACCTTAACACTTTAAGGACAAATGAAGTAACTGTTTCGTTATAAATGCATTGACTTTCAAGACCCTTGGTCCTTAAGGGCTTAAATTGGGTAGTATCTGATTCAAAATCACAAATCCTAGACACTACCTAATTTAAGGTATCCATCTGTTGTCAGGTTTTTTTCTGTTTATCAACACTATAATTAAATGCATATAGGCAAAAAAATTGACGTATTATTATTTCAAGCATAGCAGATTTATTTTTTAAATTCAGTATAGTTGGTTATGTAGCAACCCCTGTAGTATTTCAGCCATTATTTTAAGGATTTTTTATTTTGGCGTTCCTTGGCGGAACGTAGTGCAGCAGCAGATAAGATCTGTTAATAAAGTCCTGAATCCGTATGTAATAACACCAGCAACAATGGCCATTTAATGTATTTTAAATGGGTAGCCGAGTATCCCCCTTCCTTCCCATCAAGCTGGTTCAGTCTTGCAGACTGGAGGGCTTTCCAGCTGGAAAGCTGTGTAGAAGTCTGAGCTAGACCGCCTTTAATGTGCTTAGATTGGAATTGGAGGCAGAATACTGAAGCAAGCATCCAGTCTACGGACAGCCCTGTTATAGGAAGTGGAAATGGTTTCATATCCCTAAAAACAGGTTATCTCCTGGAGAAAGCGAGGGGGACACCTAGAGCTGGATAAAAAGGACAGTATGACATTGTAGGGTAAAAATAGACAGGGTGGTTTGATGCTAACATTACTCATGGTGAGCCATAGCCTGCACAAAATAGCCCGAATTTTAGATTGGGCCCCTTAATGGAGCAATCCTACTGCTCATCCCCTTCCCCCAACATTTAGCAGGGAGGCTGGATGAGTGGAATTCCCAGTGGGATGTCTGGAACCGTAGCCACCAAAGGAGGACATGAACTGGGATCACAAGAAAAGGGCCTTTTTGAGAAAAGGAGCCACGGTTCCTGGATAGAGAAGCTGGGATCATGCAGCTAGCAGAACGTGCCCTAAAACTACTGGCCCAGGTACTTGAAAAGGAGAGAAATCGGAGGGTAATGGCCGCCTGACTCCGGAGCTCCGCCGAGATCGCCCGCTCTGCTCCCTCCACACCCCATCCACCACGAGATGGGCAAGCCCCGCAAGCCGCCGACCACTCCTGGCCCCTCGGAGCCCGCCGGGGACCCGCAAAACTGCTCCATCAGGCAGTTTCTGACGCTGATCCCAGACTCAGTCTTGGCGCCATCGCGGGACAAAATGGCGGCGACCCCCGCCTCTTCGGCCCCCAGCTCCCCCACACATGCTGCAGACACCTGGGCCATGCCGCCGGAGCTCCACCATCTCCTCAGCTCCTTGCCCACCAAAACAGATTTGGTGGCCTCAACATCAAGCCTCCAGGAATCCCTGCTGACAGAGATCAGAGGCCTCAGGAAGGAACTTGGCAGCCTGCAAACCCAGGTTCAGCACGTGGAAACAGCACAGGCCCGCCACACTGAAATCACAACCTCCCACACCAATGCCCTGCAGTCTCAACATCACATCTTACAGACTATGACACGCCACCTGTAAGACATAGAAAACAGAGGACGCATTCGGGTAAGAGGCCTCCCTGAACTGGAACAATCCCCATCTGACCTGAAACGCACCCTACTCCCTTTATTTAACGGCCTACAACGAGACTCTGACACTGACATCGAATTCGAAAGACTTCACAGAGCTCTGCGCCCTAAAGGCCCTCCCGAAGCCCCGCCACGAGACGTGGTTTGCTGTCTTCTGCGACATCCCCTCAAAGAGGACATTATGGAGGCAGCCAGAGCATCTCGCACTGTAATGTTTGAAGACGCCAGTATCTCCTTAGATCAGGATTTATCACCAGCGACCCTACAATCCAGGCGCCTCTTACGCCCCCTCACCGCGGCCTTGCAGGAACGACGCATCGTATACAAGTGGCTCTTCCCATTCGGACTACAGGTCCGCACTGAAAACGGTCCAGCTATCTTGCGATCAGAACTTGACCTCCCGGTATTCCTGGAAGCCCTTTCATTGCCTAAAGACACCATACTTGCGTGGCCGGACCTGACGAGCATGTACGCCCCCTCATTTGGTGCGCCACCGCGATCTCAGAGGCCTCGCCGCCGCCGCTACTCCTCAACGCAGAATACTACACCCCATGATTCTCAAGATGGATGACTTGCATCTGGCAGCTACTCCTACAAATTTTGAGCAAAAGTAGAGGACGTCATCCCTAATAGCTCAAGAGACTGGAGATCCTGCGGCCAACGACACCAGTGGCTAGATCCAGAATCGGAGACCCCCGCACTTTTCAAGACCACTGCTTGTACCATCTCACGCTGACCAGCGATTCACAGCACATCCGACTTGACTCTGACATCTGCCGCTCGCTGAGGTACAAGGAAAGACACTCGTCTGAACAACGCTCTCGGGATACGTAAGTCTCCCTGACGATTACATTGCATGTCTCCCCCGTTTTTTTCTTTTTCTGGACTCTGGCCCGATTAACACCGAATAGACTGCGTGAGTAATGGACACGGCCTGCACACGCATCTCTCACGATGCAGACTCCTACCCAGGAGGAGACCAGCACAGCGCTACATGCTGAGGTCGGCGGCATGCTAATACTAAATGTAGAGCGGGCCTCTAGGCCCGAGTTTTTTCTTTCTTCTGGTTTACAGTTAACTGTTTAGATAATTATTACGTTGATTGCATACGTCTGCCTTTCCTATTTTGTAACCACGTTACCCTCGGTTGTCGCTTGCTCCTGCCCCCGAGCACGTGCCTTTTGTATAGAATAGTGCGACACGCACTTACCCCCGCATATTGCGGTAGTGCATTGTCTCACTTAGGCACACACTCTTCACACCCCTCCCCCTTTTTTCTCTTGTACGTCTACCCCCTTCCCTGGTTGGTAACATGGCTACGGCACCTAGACCCATTAAAATCACCTCGATCAATGCCAAAGGACTGAACATCCCGGAGAAGAGGCATATGGCCCTCCGGTACTTCAGATCCACACACGCAGACGTGGTGCTCTTGCAAGAAACACATTTTGAAGCGAATAAGGCACCACAAATGCGCGATCTAAAATACCCAGTCGGCTTTTTTAGTAATTCCACTGCTGGCAAAGTTTGCGGCACGGCCGTTCTCCTCTCCAGGGACTTCCCCCTCACAGTCACAGGCACGGAACTGGATCAGGACGGCCGATACACTTTTGTAAAGGGGTCCCTAGGGGGATAATTTTATACCTTTGCCTCCATTTACTTGCCGAACAGAAAACAACACAAGGTATTACGCTCTATGCTGCGTATTCTTGCTGATTTTCAGGAAGGAATCGTACTTATTGGAGGAGACATTAACCTCCCATTGGATGCACGCTTAGACACATCACGGGGTATAACGAGCGTTCCACACTCTGTACTGCGACAAACTCACTCGGCACTCAACTCACACCGCCTAATCGATTGTTGGCGTGCCACACATCCCACCACACGAGATTACACCTTCTACAGCCCCCCGCATCAATCCTATTCGAGGCTGGACTGTATGTTCCTACCATTTGGACACCTCCACCTCCTCGAATCGGTTGCTATAGGCCCGATGACGTGGTCAGACCATCACCCTCCAGACTCTCCAGCAATATTTCACTGAAAACTCCACCCCTGACACCTCACCTCAAATCGTATGGGAAGCGCATAAGGCAGTGATCCGAGGTTACCTGATGCAGCAAGGCTCCATCAAAAAAAAAACCACACCCTTCAAAGAGACACTTATTCAACGCATTCACGCACTGGAGAGATCCCATAAGCTCTATGTAGATGACACAGTCTACGCGGAGCTTTTGGAGCTTCGCTCCGTACTGAACGCACTCTTAAACAAAACTGACCACAAAGCCTTCCTCACTACTCGCCGGACCTTTCACGAGCATGGTAACAAATGTGGAAGGCTACTAGCGCACGCTTAGAACCCACAGAGAGAAACTATACATCTCCAGATTGCGCACCCCACAGGGCACACACGTCACGCTACTGCAAGACATGCTATCCCTTTTCCACGACCACTTCACAGACCTATACAACCTTCCTACAGACCAGCAATCATCATCATCCTCCGCAGCTAACCTGCACAAATTCGTGGAGACACACACTCACACTAAGCTAACACCACTCATGCGAGAGGCACTAGACTCCCCTTTAACGGACGAAGAATTACACACAGCAATCAAATTGACCCCTACCGGCAAGACTCCAGGCCCAGATGGTTTGTCCCTCCGATATTACAAAACATTCCTACCCACCTTGACTCCCGCGTGGTTGCAAGCCTTTAACACGCTCGCGCAGCGCCCCCATGCCTTACCCCCTCAAACCCTCTCCGCCACCATCACATTAATACCCAAACCTAACAAAGATCATGACTTATGCGCTAACTACCGTCCCATATCACTCCTGAACCAAGACTTAAAATTATTTGCCAAAGCCCTGGCGTTACGGATGGCTCGCTACATCCCCAGACTGGTACACCCGGACCAAACTGGATTTATACCAGGGAGAGAGGCCAGGGACAACCCAGTCAGAGCCCTGAACCTCATACATGTTGCCGCTGAGTCCCATTCTGTCCCTTCCCTTCTACTGTCGACTGATGCCGAGAAGGCGTTTGACAGGGTCAGTTGGCCCTATCTGTTTTGCACCCTCCAGCAGATGGGATTCGGCTCCAACATACTAGCATGGATTGGCTCCCTTTACGCTAACCCCACTGCACGCGTTAACTTAAACGGCACGCTCACCCCTCCCTTCCACATCCGAAATGGCACCAGACAGGGATGCCCTCTTTCACCTTTACTTTTCGCGCTCTCACTAGAACCCTTATTGCAGGCAGTTCAAACAGACCCCTTGATCCACGGCTTCGAGGTTGCAGATCACCGACATAAAGTGGCAGCATATGCCGACGATTTGTTATTTTTCATACGCCAACCGCTAATCTCCCTCCCCGCCCTCACTTCTTTACTACGAGAATTTGGTACCATTAGCAACTACAAGATTAACATGGCGAAATCGGAAATATTGGGTCTCACCATCCCTCCCCCGCTTCGCACCCAACTGCAAACCTCCTTCCCCTTTCAATGGTGCAAGTCATCTCTTAAATATCTAGGCATTTCCCTCACAGCAGACACATCAGACCTCTATTCAGCAAACTACCTCCCACTACTACACACCATAACGACAGACCTCACCAAATGGGCACTGCCCCATGTCACGTGGTTCAGACGCATCAACGTCCTAAAAATGAACATACTCCCCCGATAACTGTACTTGTTTCAGACCTTGCCCATAGCTGTACCAAATTTATTTTTTCGATCCTTACAAACTAGGTTCACCTCCTATGTCTGGAATAAACGACAACCAAGGTTACGCTTTACGCTCCTAACCGCAGCAAAATCTGCAGGCGGTCTAGCATTACCCCATGCACGCCGCTACTACCAAGCCGCGCACTTATTGCGCATACTTGAATGGACATCAGGCCATGACAACAAACTATGGATCCCCCTAGAACGAAAACTGGCGGACAGCCCACTGACCTCTCTGCCCTGGTTATCCGGCACAAACGCTACCTACCGAGTCGCACCTCACCCGACTATCTCAGCCACTCTGCGTGTCTGGAAGTCACTCCAACACACCACACCCATTGCCCCATGGCCGTCACCCCTCTTACCTCTCTGCTATTTACCTGCATTCTCCCGGAGACTAATTCAACTGGATCAAGCACACATCCCACACTCTATACTTTCTACCAGTCTCATAGATGGCAATACCTTTAAGTCCCCAGAAGACATCCCACTACCACTACCGCAATCATTCCTGACAATTTTCCACCATCATAGACTCACGTCTTACATACGCTCTTTAGCCCCCCCTACCTCCGTTCACCCGTCCTCTGACTCAATTTGAAATTCTGGCTCAAAGACCACACCCACCGTCTCACAGCATATCAGTCCTATATGGCTTGCTACAAAACCTCACAAACCCGATCCCATCCTACCGAGCCAAATGGGAAGAGGACCTCCACATGTCCTTCACTGATGAGGAGTGGAATCAAATCTCGCTCCACTGCCACCAAATCCCAAGAAACAGCCTACAAGCCCCTATCTCGGTGGTATCGCCCACCTAAAACTCTGGCAATCTTTGACCCTAACAGTAATGGATCATGCTGGAAATGCAAGTCGCCACAAGCTGACTTGTTACACATGTGGTGGTCCTGTCCCCAAATTCAATCATACTGGCGAGCTGTCCACGACACCATCTGCAAAGTCTCATCACCTCCGCCGGAATTTACACCAGCAGCTATGTTACTGCTGCACACCACTGCCGAGCCTTCGGATTACAGACGCACACTCCAAATACGGCTTTTAAACGCGGCAAAGGCCGTACTGCCCAGACACTGGAAATCCCCTACTGTACCAACTATACGAGAATGGCTTCAAGAAGTACATAACATTCAGGATATTGAAGAGTTAATACATAGTGCATCAGGCACAAGTGCAACCCACCTACGCAGATGGTTTTACTGGTCAGAGGCCCGCCCTCGCACATAACTGCCATACCTTACGCTATAAATACCTGTTCCCCGCAGGTCACCCGCCTTCTCACACCAACTACACCTCCCCATTGTTCGTTTAAACATGTTACCCCTATTTTACACCCACCCTATCACCCCACCAGCTTTACAGACCTTAAATTGTTTTGAAGATAACTGTACATTGAAAGCAATATTCAATTGGTATGAAGACCCATAAAAGTTTTGAGATATGTTTATTATAATTGCCGTGTATCTATGTACCGTTATCTCTGCTCTGTATGCAATTTATATCTCAATAAAAATTTATTACAATAAAAAAATAAAACTACTGGCCCAGATGAAAACCTTATTGAGGCAGGACTGGGCCTTGTTAATCACAGAGAGCACTCTAATGTAAGCAGGTTTTTGATTAAATTGTCCCCAAATGGGAGACTATCTAGCACACCTCTCTGCTCAGTGACTGTCATGGTAGTTTTGGCATTGCCCAGAAAACCGCTCTTTGACTCCAGCCTTTAAGTGTGTATTTTTTGTCTACATATGAGCTTTTCTTTTTATTAAGGCCTCCACTGGAGCAACCAACCTAGTTCGGGGGACACAAGACATCCAGGGGCTTATCTTGGCATACTTTCCATATAAAATCCAACCCTTTTGGGACCTGCCAACCGTGTTTCAGGAGGTGCAAGAGGACAGATTCCCTGGATCTAGGCTTGTTAGTTTCGGCTGTAATAGAGAAATCCAACAGT
This sequence comes from Leptobrachium leishanense, assembly GCA_009667805.1. Taxonomy (NCBI): domain Eukaryota; kingdom Metazoa; phylum Chordata; class Amphibia; order Anura; family Megophryidae; genus Leptobrachium; species Leptobrachium leishanense. The sequence continues at coordinate 183,183,373 of CM019065.1, read as the reverse complement.
AAAATACAGATGATGTGAAGCTGTCTACCTAAGCCAGTCACTGTTAAAAAGAGCCTGATTAAGGTCCTTTGACTGAACGTTGCTACATTTTTCTCAACCTTCCTTCTGTGCAACGTTTAAGTGCTTTTCAAATTCATTGCGGCGGTTTTAAAGAGCGGTGCCAAGATGGCAGCATAGAGTAAGCCCGCAAAGCATCAATGGCACAGACAAAGGTGCGAAAAGGAGACAAGGCACACAGGGAAGGGAAAAGACCACAGCAGATCATTGGAAACGGTGAACACTGCCCTAAAACACCTAATATGTGCTCCCCGGGAGCACCACAGGTAAAGGAGGTAGATGGCATGTCAAAGGGCACCCTGGTCACTGGGAAAGCACAAAGGGCTAAAATAATATTATGAGATGGGGGTCACAAAGCAAACAGACACCGCAATAAGCTGATCAGTAAAGTGACTCTTGGCCTTCTGCAAACTTTTATTTCTAGTTACTTTATTTTGCCTACATTTGAGCAATACCTCTCCATAACTTCTATATTGTTGCCCCATATATATTGGCAGCAGAACCTTTTGTTTTGCTACTTGTTTTATTAGTTTAGTTACAAGTGCGTCTCTTGAGTGACATTTATGCCCTGCCTTCATAGCTTGTATGTTGGTAGTCACAGAATGGTTCAGAGTGCAGGAAAGCTGCATGTAGGTTGTCTTCACTAACCTAAGCTGTCAAATATCAATACAGCGAGAGATCGTGACATCCTGCATATGACGTATTCCTTTTATGTAATGAACATTTTTCTGGGAACCACATACCCATCTACATAGATTCTTGATTGTTTTCAAACAACATTCATAATATTTTTTTTCTATTCAGTTTAAGATTCTCAATGTACCTATGTCCTCACAACTTGCTGCAAATCACTGGAACCAGCAGCAAGCCGAGCAAGAAGAGCGGATGAGGATGAAGAAGCTCACATTGGATATAAATGAACGTCAAGAACAGGAAGATTATCAAGGTACTAGATTTTGCCTTTCATATCTTAAATGAACACACTGTTGTTTGTAAGCCTTTACACCAGGCTGGGAATCCGTCCTATGTTTAATGTTTTATAAGGGATGCATTAAGAAAAAGCAGGTTAAGCACACAATCAATAATAGGTTTACACGTTCTAAAATTGCACCAGTTACTGAATATGTCTTTGTCAGTTTATTAAAAACCTCGGACATTCAGAAGTCCGTGATCCTGATATATGGAGACTGCGTACATCCAAAGCAAATGACAGTCGTAGGAGGAAGTATAAGCAATCGTCTATTTGATATCAGTTTATGCAATTCTGTATAGCTATAACCATCTGTTTTCAGTGACACTGGGACCTTTTTATGCCATATCCCAGACATGCAGCTGAAACTGTCAGGGTGCTTTAACAATTCATTCCGTGGCAAAATACAATGATGACATTATACAGACATCCTGCTTCGCTGCATATTTTCTAAAGGAATACTAACAAGACCTGTTTTATTACATCTGTATTATTTACATCAATGATCGGTTTATAGACCGAACTGACAATTCTCTCTAGAAATATCTACACGGCAATGATTTCAGAAAAGCCCTCTGGTGCAATGGAAGAAAAAAAAAAAATAGATAGATAGAGAGATAGATAGAGAGATAGATATATATATATATATATATATATATCTGTGCAGTATGTGCGTGTTGTGTAGCTATTTACTAGACATGCGGGGACATTTTTTCTTGACATATGTCAAGTTGTTACACACTCTGCTGCATTAAAAGTAGATTATAATAATAATTTTCTAGCTCAAAGTAGAACACCAATGAAAACCTTTTTATAAGATATCATTCAAGATATTCTAAGTGCTTTTAATTCTATATTGTCCTTTGTATATGCTATAGTGGTTATAGAGGAAAGGTTCCACCTGACACTCTGCACAAACCACTTTTAAAAAAATTCTCAGCTCGGAATCTTGCGCTTATTTTCAAAGCTTTAAATATTTGCTTGTCTTTCAAATTTATTGTCATGTATATCATGCATTGCTGAAGGCGATGTTAGCATGAACAGAAAATCAAAGCCGGGAAGGTGCACACGGTTTCCGGGTGCACTAGTGCCACCACACTTATTGTCACAGAAAACAAATGGACAAATGTTTGGCGCGGGCCTTTCTCAATGAAAAGTGCTCCGTGTACTTACATAATGTATGTCAGCATGCTGTAACATTTAGTCATGCACACTCAAACCCATATGCACATTAACTTCATGAACGCTTCTCAGTGAGACGCATTTAACTGGTCATATGTAATGTAGCTTTTCCACAGTAATTGTATAAGAAACATTTCAGTGGCGGAATCACATTCTACCACAACTCCAATGCAGGGACATTATGCTCCGAAAAGAACAATACCTTGACAGCCTTATAACCTGTAAAAGCTAAAGGGAAAAAAGGATATGTATAAAAAGGGCTCCTTTGCGGAATCTGTCTTGCCTTTTGTGTAATTAAACAACAAAATAATAACGTTAATGGTAAGTACCACCAAATACTCATTCCATAAAGGTGTGTAGTGTATTGTAGTGGTGCCAGATCAGTATTGCTGCCTTAGAGGAAGTAAGGCAATCCGCTTTTCATAATCCCTCAAGTTCCCCAAAGTGAATGAATGAAACGTGGAGCTACAAATAGGTCAAATTTTGTATCTTTGTCGGAGAAACACACCTTGGACGTTTCAGTCGTTTCTAACAGCGCACATTTCCATTTGATATTTTGGGTGCCATCTGACATGATGTACATGGAGCACACACATGAATTATCTCTGATTTCTCCACTGCTGCGATGGAATGAATCTAAATAGGCAGCACGGACCATTTTGAGGCTCTTTTGTAGTTAGGCTTTCATTCTCCACACTCTTCCCCATTACACATTTACCATCTTAGTGTGCATTTAGAGAAGAGCAATAGGTAAGTGAGAAGAGACCTAGGAAACTTGACCAATTTGTATCTACATTGACCAGTGCCATCAGCTTTGGGGGATCTATCATGAAACACTATTTCAATTATACTTAGCAATATTTGGTCTCGCCAACATTACCATATACATCTTTATGGAAGAAGTATGTTAGTTAAGCATTAGTACTTTTCTTGTTTGTTTGATTACATATTAATCCCAGTTATTTTCCTGCTGTCCTTTTTCCCTTTTTTTCTTTTTTAAATGTGGATTTTACAAGTTACAAAGATTTCTGTGGACACCAGGCACCCAGCTAGGCCCTGTCACTGGATGTCTGTCATAGGTTAAGAAGATGGGAGGGGGGATAAAAGGGTAATTTTAATAGGTTTTAATTAATTTATTTATTTTAACTTCAATGAACCATTTAAAAATAATCCATTGTGTACCTTGACAATACATAAATGTGCATACCAAAGGATGGGCCCTATTACAATCTTCGTCTGCGCCGGCGCAAAAAACGCATTAACGCAAGGGGTAAAACACTTTGCGCTGAACGTATTACATAGTGCGCGCGACAAATGCACGTTATCGTCTACCGCGGGAGAACCTGCGCGAATGCTGCACGAGCTTACTGTCCTTTGCGCGTCCTATACTTAACATTGTGAGCGCAAATGCGTTTGTGCGCTGGTACGTGGATGGTATTACAATCTATGCGCAGTTTGTAACGCACAGCCTTTGCTCGCATAATTTTAGCAACTCCTAAAAGCTGGTGTTAATGGCAAAGCTGAACGATCTGGCCGAACCCAAATACACCAGCCCAAAAAAAAATTGCAGCAAAGTATAGTTACACATTCTAAACCTACCAAACCAATAAAATGGAGAAGTTGTGTGTGCATTTATTATTGCTACAGTATATATAGTCAGATTGACTTTGGCAGGTGCAGAAATTTAACGTGAGATAATTGTAGTTCTTAATTCTGATTGGCTGAATCGCGTGAAAAAAACAGTCTGCACACTGATTTCTGCGCGCAACGTTACTGCACAAGCAGTTGTGCGTGTCCGTTTTTATTTCAATTTTTTTTTATTTTGCCAAAGAAAAAAGGTCACAAACCAACCAACAATTTTGGCCGCGCAGGGCCAGGGATAAATCAGCAGTAAAATCGCACACGAGAAGTCATCAAAAAATCTTAAGAAACTAATCTGAGATGACCATCCTAAAACTAGGTCAAAAAAGGCGAAGGGGAAGTTCAGAACTCGTCAGGAGGGTCGATCCAGGAAAAAACAAACCATGACGATAGCACTCGTCCAGAAGGCTCCAGGGAACCCAAAAAAGAGAAAGAAAAAAAACAGGGGGAAAGGGAGGCGTGAGGGACTGCCAAAGAAAATGTGGCATTCCTGGCTCCCCCCCCCCCCCCGGCAACCTTGAAGGCGAGGGCCATGGAAGGGGCCACAAGGCCGGGAGACCTGGGGCCGAGAGAACAGCCAGGGCCCCACACAGGGGGAAAGGGTGAGATAAGGGGGTCCCTGTGCGCTAACAGATCATCAGCTTTCAGCCCTAAACCACCGCAGGTAATTCACACTAGTCCTGGAAAGTACCCATAAAATGTCATCGTGCAGAGGGGGGGGGGGTAAAGGTCTCAGACCTCAGCGGGGAAGTTTTTCTTCTGGGGGGGGGGGTGAAATCAGCAGCTTTGAAGTCGTCAATCAAATACGAACGAGGGAGGTTGAAATTCTCCGACATCAGTGGGGGGTGTCATCGGGGGGAGGGACCATCTGCTGCAAGGCCTCCAAAAAATCCCTAGTGACACAGAGACCTGTCAAGTCAGAGGGTCTCAGCCAGTGTCCCAGAGTGGGGGGTGAACGTGGCCCCAAATGCATCTCAAGGGAGGTTCGGTGGTAACCGGAACGAGAACAACATGAGGCCCACTAGAGCCCCTAGTCAATCAGTGAGGAGGCAATGTAGCTCAAAAATGGAGTCCGCAAAGAGCCAGGGACACAGAGCGCAGTTCTTATAAGCCTCTCCAGTTAAGGCCAGCCAGCAGCTGCCAGAGGCCCGTAAAGACCAGGGGGGCAAATCATCGGGTATCCCCGCCGGACCACTATGAATGGCAGGTCTCCCACCAGCCATCATGGTCACCAGCCATCAGGTCTGCAGGGGAGACCGCTGGGTGTTGCTCTCCTCCCAAGATCAGAGATTCCTCAGAGAGGTCTCGGCAAAGCTGGGTCTCCGTTGCGGGAGTAATGGGCAGAACGCTCTGTCCGGCGCTGTACTCACACAAGGGTGCCTCCTCAACGCTGGGCCTGGTCACCTCCGCCGGCTCCTCGTGTCTTCCAGCTGGCGGGATAGTCATCCAGCCTGTCTCCTGCATAGCGGCACACCATTCCTCCCTCATATCCTTCATCAGCTCCACGAGCATCCCACGGGTTAGGGGGAGCAAGTCCTCGTCCATTGTCAGCTCGAGGAAAGATGGCGTCATCACCAGCGGCACAGGTACGGGTAGGTCAGGCATCACCTCAGCAGCCAGGCCCGACACGTGCTCCAGCGAGCAGCAAGGAACCTCTGGGGGAAGTGGACCCACCGACCACTCGGGTATCTCCCTCCACCCCACCGAGGCCAGCACCGGGAGCTAGCCAGCCGCGGCTGAGGGGCAACAAGGCAGAAGCGGTACTGCCCCTCCGCCTTCCAGGCCTCAAAATGGCTACCAGGGAAAGCCGGGAGCCAGCGGCGTCGATCTCAGGGACCTGCAGTGGCCAGAAATCCCAAGCCAGGGCAGTGCTCGGGTCTATAGTGCTCCTGTCAGTAGTAAGGAGCCGAGGAGGGTGTTTAGGTGGCCCTAATGAGCCAAAAAATCAGCAGGCAGGAGCCCGATATACGGAGCTCCTAAAAAGCACGTCTGTCCTCCTCGGCATCCAAGCTCCACCCCCTGTGCGCGTCCGGTTTACGCGCGTTATTGCTCGACTGATGAAAAAAATGCGCTAGGATTGTAATTACAGCGTTGATTTATGCACGTTTAACGCTTGGCGCACAAATTCACGCTTTGCACGAGCGTTTTAATGCGAAGATTGTAATAGGGCTGTAATGCGAAGATTGTAATAGGGCTAGGGATGCACCAATACTAGTGCATCGTGCCGATACTGCCGTTTTCACGAATACTTGGTACTCGTGAAAACGGCCCGATACAGCCCGCCGATACCGGAAGCCGGCGCTATGCCGGCTTGCCAGTATCCGCGGGGCTGGGGAAGCTGGCCGCTTGCATGAAAAGCACACGGCCAGCGTTCCCCTCCGGCACGCCGCATACTCACCCATCCTGAAGGTCCGGACGCATGGCAGTGATGCAATCACGCGGCCGCTGGGCGCTCCTGTGACACTGCCTCTCGGCTGGAGGCAGCGTCACAGATGGCAATATCCATGTGAGCTGGGGGCACTATCCATGATAGCCGGGGGCACTATCCATGAGAGCCGGGGGCACTATCCATGAGAGCCGGGGGCACTTTTATATGAGGTCTGTTCTTATTGAAAAGCGGTCACATGACCTAAAAAGTATCGGTGAGTACTTTTTAAAAGTATCGGTACTCGTACTCGGTCTTAAAGTGGTATTGGTGCATCCCTAAATAGGGCCCAATGACTTTTTTTGTAGTAGTAATTCTATACAGTACTTTCATCCCTATGCTTTTTGTATGTCTTCCATTCTGTCACTGTGTATAAAATTAAAAGCTCTGAAGATTTTGAGAGTTTTATAGTGAGAAAATAGCATTAAAATTTATCACTAAACATGTAGTTAATTTGAACAGAAGATCCTGTTTGTCAGTAGATCATTTTATGTATGACACTTATCCAGGTAAGAAGATATGCTTCTAAACTATCTACGGTTTATTTTTTAAATGTACAGGAAAGGAAAACCACACACAGTATGTATAACTTTGCTTTTAGTCAGGTATTGAATAGCACTCTAATTATATTGATATTTTATGCCAATACCGAGCTAAAAATCAAATATTTTTTGTTTCCTTCTGCTGTATATTTTAAATCCTGCTTTGCAACCTACTAGTGTTTGTTTTGTTCTAAAGCTGTTCTTTAACATAAATCAGCATAGGAAGAATGAGGAACCATTGTATCCACAGCGCACAAGGTTTTCATTGTTTGGGACTATTATTCATAGTTTTTCCTCTTTGTCAGAGGTACTGGTGTATGCAATGTAAACACTGTAGATTAAACTTCCTTTGACCTCACTGTACTGTGATAAGATATATATTTACAGAACAACCTCCTTGTCTGAAAAGGGGTGCAGGTACCTTACAACTGTGTGTTGTGGTTGTTTTTAGTAATTATCTTCCAGTGTCCTATACTCTGCCCAAGTAAATTTTAAAATGAACAGCTAAAAATTAATATTACTGTAGGAGTTTAAATAGGGATGCCAATTCTGGCAAGAGATTCAGTTGTGAGCAGCTCTTCTTTGTCAGGCATATCTCTCTTGTATTGTTTTTGAAGTATTACTTGAAATAAATGTATCCGCTTTACCCTCTATTATGCTTGTAGAAATGCTACAGTCTCTGGCTCAACGTCCAGCTCCTGCCAATACAAACCGGGAGCGCCGACCGCGGTACCAACATCCCAAAGGGGCACCGAACGCCGATCTCATTTTCAAGACGGGTGGCAGGTGAGAAAAACATTTTATATCTTGTATATAGTAAGTGGCATGCGCAGCACGTTACATTAGGGTGTGCACACATGGAATATTTATTAATTTCTTATGTTTAGACGATCACAGAAGTTTACATCTGCAAATTTACACTTTTTTGTTACTTGTGATTATGTTCTTTATTGGGTTGCACAAATTTTGCATATTATCAGCTTTATGGCAACCAGCTGCAATAGGTGGACTATAGCATGTTTTTACACAAAGACGGGGAGACCATGCCAGGGGCTCGCCTGAGCCTGGAGGCCGGGCGAGCAGCCTGCGACAGCCGGAGGAGTGTCACTGCTGGAGCTCAGTGCTGAAGTAGGAGGATGTAGGTGAGTATGTAGGTGCAACCAATCAGCCATCCAAACCTGGGCCTGGAGGCCCGGCCGAGCAAGCTGCTCGGTCGGCCTCCATGCTCAGGCGAGCCTGGAGGCTGGTCGAACAGCTTGCTCGGCCGGACTTCGGGATCAGGCGATTTACCGGCTCGGCCCGGCCTCCAGGCTAGGTTCTCGTGTCTGATTTTCAGCATCGGTTTTAGGCCAAACCGATCCCAAATTTTCGGTATCGGCCGGAAATTTCCATTTCGGTGCACCACTAGTAGGCATCAACATCTGGGGGGGGGGGGGGGTCATGAGTTTGACCGCCCTGGCCTAGTTGATCCCTTTAAACTTATTTACTTTCTCTTGCCAGCAGAAGTTGACAGGAAAAAACCTTATGTTTAAGACTTTAGCAAGGATAGGAAGAAACACACGCACATCATTAGGCAAAAATGTTAGACCTACCCTATTATGCTGCTCCCTGTGAGTCAAATAATAAAAATATTGCTCTCCATTACTGTTAAATATTGTTATTCTTATGTTGTGTATTTGTTTCATTGTTTATGGAAGTTATTAAACAATCAAACTTTTGCTACATCTTCCAACCTTCCCAATAGGCTACAAACGCAACAATTTAAATGCCCCAGTACCTGCTTCTCCTGGTAGCGTGGTGGTCCTTTAGGCTTCTCAGCTTTAACGGCGCAGCAACATTCTTTTATTCATTTTGACCGTATTTAAACGCAGTTTTAAGTCACGTATTATTATACCACCCAGACAAATTATATATCGTTCTTTCCGTCAGACTCACCAGATTAATAATATATCCTCATTATATATATACATCATGCCCTGCCAGAATGCTATAGCAAATTTTTTTTTAAAAAAAATTGAATTTTCAATAAAATTTCAATCATCCACAGTGTGTAAAGTATTTTTTTTTTTTCGTATTTTATTATTCGATCCTGTGCGGTTATATTCTATGGGGTAAACTTGTTAAAAAAAATTAGAACGTGCAATCCATTTTTTTTTCTTTTTTCTTTTTTTTGGGAGAAATTACGTGATTTTAGCTAACCCCCCCCCCCAAAAAAAACACATCATTAGTGAAGCATTATTGTTCACATTATAATTGAAATGTGAACAATAATGCTGCATAATTAAAAAAAAAAACTTTTTTTTTTTTTTTTACACTTCCATTTTACTTTTAACATGGTCATGTTTGATATCATTGGCAAGGCCATGCTCTGACCCCCTAGCTGCCACTGATCAGGAGATACCTATATCCTTAGGAAATCCCTTTGCAGCTAGGCGTTCCCCGGTTAACTGACATCAACGCGCATGGCGCGATGAGTCAGTTGACGTGGGAGGGGGGGGGTATTCAGAGGTGGGGCTGCCATCTAAGATGGCGGCCCCCACCGGAAATAGGCCACGATCGGGCACCGATTAGTGCCCGGTCGTGACCTGGCAACTAAGGGGTTAACCCCTTACATCGCTGGAAAGGACAGGCTGTGACCGTTCCAGCGATGCTGGCCACAACCTCCCTAGCCCCCGGCGATGGGGAGATAGAGGGATCCAAAGGATCCCCCCTCCCCTTCAGGCGCTTCCCCACACTCCGGTGGGGGGTGCGCCTGGAACTGACGTCATCACGCTGGGCTCCGTACGTCGAGGACGTTCCATACCGTCCTGCGGCGTTAAAGCCCGCCAAATGCAGGACGGCATGGAACGTTCTGCGGCATTAAGGAGTTAATAGTCCAGGTTGGGATATTGGTGGTAGATGCATGTATCGAAATAGTTATTTTTACGAACTAAAAAAATATTTTTCCTTTTTGTAGAAGAGGTAGTACCGCTTTCCACCCATCATATTTGATTGAATATCTTCTACTTTAGCATTCACAACACTTTGGCTAGTTATTTCTGAGGCCTGCAAGTTGTTGCGTGGGATTTGGAGGCTATTGGGGAGGATAGGTGGAGCTAAATGTTTATATTTGGTTTAAGGGCTTGTCCAGAACTTTGAACACGAAGCAACAACCAGGGGTCAGTACTGCATCTATGTAAAGGTAACTAAAAGGGGAAGGGAAGAAACTAATTGCTACTAAATGTCATCCAGTATGTTCCATTGGTGTGTGTGTGTTGGCACCTTGTATCAATCTAGATTTTCTTATTGCTCCCACAGGAGACGTTGATCCAGCAGTGTGTCTTACATCCATTGGGCCCCGTGCCTGACAACATGGCTAGTGGAGGCCTCCAGATTTCGAATAAGATCAGCGGCATATCGCAGCATGTTCAGAGAAGGAGCGTTCAGGACAGAAACCTGGGAAAGGGTCGGGGTGTAAGGACGGACAAGACCACCAGCTTCTGCTTCAGCCAGAAACGGTGCAGCTTCGAGCCTGGACACCACAGACACAGAGTGAGCATTTTTTGCTGATATGGAATCACTGTGGCCTTGGATTGGAAGGAAGCCTGCACAAAAGGATGCAAGCAGTTTAGATATCAGTAGAAAGAATTCCTTTTAGAAAGAAAAATGGGTTGCTATAGCATAAATCTATATATGTAACTGTGGGAGGAATCGACAAGAAGCTTTAGGCGGAACATGACATGATAACAGGCAAAGCAATTCAGCGTTCAAACAGCACAAAGGTGAAGGTGTATGGAAATTCGGAATACAAGATGTCATACAGTGCTAATCTTTAGAACTGCATTTAACAAGCTGTTTCTCCCAAAAGGCTTTCTGTTTACATTTCATTTTCTTTGCTGTGTAGAATTAGATCTGATTAGGATATATAAGTAGTAGGATTTCCTAAAACGAAACCATTTTCTCCTGAATATGTGCAAACCGACACTGTCTGTGCTATACATTTGTCTGCCATACTGATACCAGCAAATACACAGTGATGGACAGCTGCATATCATAAGTGCTGGTCTGGCATAAAGCACCAGGGAGGATACTGTTGAGTAACAACAAAGGGATGTAAACGTGTGAGTGTATAAATCTATAAACACAAAACACATTTCCTTTTACTTTTTTTTCATTTGCAAGCTAAATAAAATGGTTGGTTTTTCAGTTTCTTAAAATTCTTCATTTGTGCTACGTTTTGCATTTGTGTACATAAAATCTATGTTAGGGCACATCCATATGCTATCCTTTCCATACTTTTTTTTTTTTCTTTTTACCTTTTTGGCCAGTTCTGCATGCTGGAAACTACATTTGTAAACTCATGACTACCAACAGAAATGCTGCACGATCTTCACCAGCTTACGAAAACATTTTCCAATGCTGCAATAAAGTGTAAATAGGATGTATATGTGTATTCTCTTTACTTCAAACAGATTTTGTACACACACGTATTGAAATAGAATCATGTAACCCAGCTTTTTAAGTCTGGATGGGATATACCTGCTAATAAGGGAGGAGATGTGTTTATGGAGAGCTTTGTACATGAGCACCAGTATTTTGAATTGGATTCTATAGGAGGCAGGGAGCCAGTGTAGGGATTGACAAAGGGGTGAGGTGCGGGATGTGAAGTGAATGAGCCTGGCACAGGCATTCATAACCGACTACAGTGGGAGAATCTGGGATCTCCTAAGGCCAGCGAGAAGGCGGTTACAGTAGTCAAGGTGAGCGTTTAGATCTTGGATGAGCATTTTAGCGGAGTCATGATTATTTTAAGGTGGAAATAGCAGGATTTAGTCAGTGACTGAATGTGAGGAGTGAAGGAGAGATCAGAGACGAAGAGGACACAAAGGCAACGAGCCTGTCAGGTAGAAGTAATAGTGGCACCATTCACCGGAAGGAAAATGGGTGCAGGAATGTTGACTGTGGAGGGAGGGAAGACGAGAAGTTCAGTTTTAGAGAGTTTGAGCTTTAGGAAACGGGAAGTCATCCAGTCGGAGACAGACGATAGGTAGGCAGTAATACGGTCCAACACTGGAGGAGAGAAATTGGTAGGTAGCATAGAGATGATATTGGAAACTATAGGAAGAGATGAAGTTGCCAAGGGAGGCGGTGTATATCAAGGAGGAGACCGGACCCAAAACAGCGCCTTGAAGTAACACCGATACCTTTTAAATGCTACCCATTGTTTAATACCACCTAAGATTTCTAAATGTGTAAAACACAAAAAATGGAATGAGACCACAGAAACAAAATTAAAAATAAGTAGAAACTATTGAGCATGTTTGCCTGCTTTTCACCAGTGTGAGAGTCCACATGAGAGAGAACTAAACTTAAGAATAAAGGTTTAAAGGGGACAGAGGTTTCAGGCTTTGCCACTTCTATCAACCATCTCTTATTTTTGTCAGTTCCACCGGACATGCTTTCAGCCTCCCTGTCAAAAAGCTACAACGGATGTAGGACAGGGCTACAAAGTGCGATCCTCCATAGGAGGATCGAGCTTTGTAGCATTGAGCGCAATAACTGCGCACAGCGAGGTGGCCACACGGGCGTCAGAGTGGAAGGAACGTCCACTTTCATGGACGTTCCTTCCACTCTCAAAAACACTCGTGTGACCGCAGCCTAAAATGTTATGGCTTGAGGAAGACTGGAAACAGAAAAAATGTTGCTAATCTTTTGAATAAGTTGCTAGTGATTGTAGTGCCCTGGTTCCCCTCCTTTCTTCGAAATGCAGAATAGTGCAGCTGCTCTGTGTTCAAGTACCTACCTCCCATTGTGTGTCACCTGAAGAGGTATGTGTAGTCTCTGGATTAAGATGCAGTTTAAACTGGCATTTTGCAGACGGGAAGAATGATGGATTATAACTTTACTTTACAGGTAAAGCTATTTCATAAGTCTTTACCAAAGCTTGCTTTCCTCCTAACATATGGAGGTCTTGCAAAGGTGTCTTATTCGTGGTGTTTTTTTGTGACTTAAAGACTTCCCAGCAGTTACTTCCACAGATTTAAACTGATATAAAACATCCTCACCATTATTCCTTCTTAAGTTGCCAGCACTTGTCCTGAAAATTTACTAAATTTTCCTAACGGAAAGTTTGAATTTTATTAAGGACACGGAGGTGAATATTTGCAGTCTCTTTCTTACTTTAATCAAACAGTAGCAAGAAAAGTAGACAGAAAAGTATAGAAAACTAGACAAAAAAAAATAGTACCAACATGGTACATCCTGCAGCACCCCTCCCATAGCGCAGTATGGAATGTTCAGAGTCTATATAGGTATCCCCCCCCAATGTCCATTAAGCCTCTTTCTTGTAAACAGCGAAGACGCCAAGAACTGAAGAAATATAACGGGAACTCAGAACGGAGGAAGGATGAAGATGGAACCTCCAGTAGCAGAGGATCCAGCAAATCCAGTAATTATTGAAATGCACCTGAGGCTGAAAAAGAGCACAAAACACGAAATGTGTGTTAGCATATGAATTGTAACAGCGTGCAATACAAAGAACGCGCTGGACTAGCGCTGAAATAATTTCAGTACACGAAAATCGAATAACTTTATTGTTTCACACAGTGAAATACATATGAACATAAATATGTACTTGGTCATAGAAAAACGACAGTCAGAATTTTATTGAAGTAATTGAGAATCGTACAAATTATGAAAGGGAGGGAAACTGGGGGGGAAATATTCGCCTCCGTGTCCTTAATAAAATTCAAACTTTCCGTTATGAAATAGGAAAATTTAGTAATTTTAAGGCAGGACACGGAGGCTCATATTTGCAAGTTCAAAGCTATCTGAAAACATATATTAATCAAACGTCTAAAACACCGGAGGACCAGTGCGATACAGGCTTAAAATAAAATTCTCTAAAGGTGGACTCTCGCGACCAAACGACAACCGGATGAGACGGCTTTAGAAGCAACTGCACTTCTCACAGAATGTGCACCATATTGAGAAACATCAATTCCTGCCAATTCTAGCATCCAGCGAACCCATCTCGCCAGGGTGGGAGAGCTCACTGGAAGGAAGGGAGATTTAAATTAAATAAATAGGGGAGTTACTTTCGAGGCATGTCGAAGAGGAAGAGTACGTTCCTTATACTCTCGTAAGCAACGAACGGGGCATAACCCGGGTTGCACCTGGAAACTCGGAAAAAATGCCTGAGAAATGGAAGTTTTGGTGCGTCTAGAAATGTCAAAACGGACGCCCTCAGGAAGGAAGGAGCGAACTCCAAAATCTAGTGCCCTCACATCTCCCACACGTTTACAGGATACTAAACAAAAGAGCATCAACAGTTTGGCTGACAATTTACGCAGGGATAAACCATGATTATCGGGCCAGGCGAGTAAAAACCGCAAAACGATATTAACGTCCCATGTCGTAACATATCGTGGTTGTGGGGGATGAGCAAAACGGGCACCTCTTAGAAGTCGACACACTAGGGGGTGACGACCCAGTGAAACACCCTCAAAACCTACATGCCCTGCCGACATGGCGGATCGTAACACATTGAGAGAGCGATAAGCTATACCCGAGTCGAACACTGCTGACAAAAAATCGAATACAAAATTCAGAGAAGTAGAAAAGGGATCTTGAGCCCGTTCGATACACCAGCTAGACCATTTTGACCAGTATGAATTGTACACACTTCTGGTTCCTGGGGCCCAGGATTGTTCAAGCAGTGCGGCAGTAGAGCTCAATATGCTTCCTGAAGTTCTACTGATCCGGACAGCAACCACCCCATGAGTTGCAGATGATCTGAAGACATCAGTGGATGAAGTCGTCCTTCCGGGTCCTGGAGCATATATGGTATGGTTGGGAGCAGGCGAGGTGTCTCGATGACCAGGTCCAGCAACGATGGAAACCATGCTTGAGATGGCCAGAATGGGGTCACCAGTACTAGGGTGACATGATGAGTCCTGATGACGTTCAACACTCTTTGGATCAGGGCGAATGGTGGAAAAGCATAGGGACGTCCCTGCGACCACGTCTGGAGAAACGCGTCCGTTGCGTCTGGATCCGGACGCCAGCTGAAGAATCTTGGTAGCTTTGTATTCAGCCGGGATGCAAATAAGTCCGTATGGAATGGACCCCACAGCAGAGAGAGCGCTGAGAAAATTGAGTGTAGAGACCAGTCGCCTGCGTCGTAGAAATGTCTCGAATTCCAGTCTGCTACTACATTCGAGACCTGGGATGAATTGTGCTGTCACGTGAAGATGATTTTGGAAACAGAAATCCCACAGGTAATGTGCCATCACCGTCAATTGGATCGAACGGGGACCACCCAGGCCGTTGATATATCGAACAGCCGGAAAATTGTCCAGTCGTAAAAGAATGGATTGATGGGTCGTCCCTTTCGTGAAACTTTTGAGAGCGAAGGATGCCGCTAACAACTCCAGAGCGTTGATATGGTATGATGTCTCGTCTAAGGACCAACGATCTCCGCACCGAGCACCCCATCCTAGGCGACTGGCATCTGACTCGATCACGAGGGTAGGAGCCGGGAAGTGAAGGGGACTCCCGTTCCATAGGTGTAGATCTGAAATCCACCATCGGAGATCGTTGATTACATCTGTTGTGATCTCCACTATCGTGTTGTAGGAAAACCCTGACTGGAGAAAACGGGCCTTCAATCTCTGGAGGGCTCGGAAATGTAGAGGCGCCGGAAACACTGCGTGTCGTGTTGCTGACATGAGACCTATGATGCGTGCTATCTGTCGCAATGTTGTAGACTGCTGGCGTAGCAGGGTTCGAACTTCTTTCTTGATAGAAAGGACCTTGGAGTTCGGGAGGCTCAGAGTTTGAGATGTTGCATCTAGAATGAAGCCCAGGAACTCCAGTCGATGTGATGGTATGAGTACTGATTTTTCTATATTGACTAGAAATCCTAGTCCCTGGAGTAATTGAATGGTCAATATTAAATGTTGTTGTAGAGTCGTGCGTGACTGAGACATGATTAGAATGTCGTCGAGGTATATAACCAGACGAATCCCTATCGATCGGAGGTGAGCCACTACCGGTTTCATCACCTTGGTGAAACACCATGGTGCTGATGACAGGCCGAACGGAAGACACGTGAACTTCCACATTTTTCCGTTCCAGGGGAAGACAAGAAATTCTCAAGTCTTCTCGAATGGGAATGGTCAAATAGGCATCCTTGAGATCCAGTTTTACCAGCCAATCCCCCGGTATTAACAATTCTTTCATTGTGTAAATCCCTTCCATCTTGAAATGGCGGTACGTAACCCAACCATTCAAGTCCTTTAAGTTTATGACTGGGCGATATCCACCCCCTTTTTTGGCAACTACAAAGAGGTTGCTGACAAAAATATGGTTGTGTGACGGTTCTATTGCTCTTTTTTCCCGAAGGCTCAGAACTTCGGTGTGTATCAGTGTGTGTAAATGTGATGCTAGAGTCAACAGGTGTGGTGGTGACGACTGGATTGGAATGTCGGTGAATTCTATAGCGTATCCCTGAATCGTGTTTAGAACCCATGAGTCTGACGTTGGTAAAGTCCAATTGTGTTGAAAAAGTCGCAAGCGCCCCGCGACCGGTACAGATGCATGAGGTATGACTTGTGAAATTACCTGATGGGCGGCAGAGATAACCTCTGCCTCTAGTGCCTCTGAATCCTCGTCCTTGCCAGGGACAGGCTCTCGTGGGGAAGAAGGATCCTGTGAAACCAGTGCCTCTTGGTTTAGTGGTAGACAGGGAGGGCATATTTCCAGAACGGGAAATGGTATTGGGAGTGTTTGCCCAGCCGGCAGGGCGCCCTCTGATTCTGCCGGCCCTTCCAAAAACACGCGAGGTGTTAAAGCAGACATTGCCATTAAAAAAGTTTTTATCAATATTCGCAAAGGAATTTGCATATGTTCTCATCTCCTTTACGAATTCATCCCCAAACAAGAGGCCCTGAGCCTCACTACCCAGATCATTAGGGGCCAGTGTAGTGAATTGGGGATCTACTTTTAACAGAATTGCCTTACGGCGTTCTACCGCGACAGCGGCGTTGGCGTTTCCAAACAGGCACATAGTGCGTTGAAGCCAACCTCCTACTTCTTCAAGGTCAAGAGGAACCCCTGAAAGTTTAGTTTCTTCTATCAATTCAAATAAACGGGCTAGGGGACCCGACATATCTAAGACTTTGTCTTGAATCATACGTAGGGCGTGATCGATTCCCTTCTTTACATTCCACCCTCTGGTACCCAGAATTTTTTCGAAATGTTCGTCCACTACTGGGGTGAGGCAAGTCTTGCCTACCGTAATTGGGCGAGGACATTCAGCCTTAAGAGTCGCCCTAGAGGGACGGTCCAAAGGGGCCCTGAAATTGTCTATCCATTTTGCAACATGAGGTAGAGGGTACCAGTCTGTTGAACGTGGGTGTGAAATACTTTTAGGGTGAAATAACGAGTTACCCTGTGGGTCATAAATCACCTCTCTAGGTGGTGCACCCGGGAAGGTAGTGGGAATGTCTCCTTCCAACTGATCGTCATATTCAGGGGCATGAATCTCAAATGGTTCCTCATCTGCATGACCCTTATCCCCCTCATATTTTTCCTCCGAGTCAGGGTAAGCGGGTAGGAGAGAGGTACTATGTTTTGATTTTTTAGGGAGGCAGACCGTTGTGCACGCCTCACGGTCAGAGGCTCTTTTAATCAGAGGAGGGTTATTTGGGTCAGGCAGTTGAACGGGGATGCCAGCCCCTCTAGCGCGCTGATGGTCAGGCGCGGTCTCAGACCGGTTATGGAAACCTGAGGGTCTATGGAGAGCATGAGAGCTCAGATTAAAATGTGGAGTATGGGAACTCATAGAACGTAATGGGGTATGGGCGCTTGAGGACACAGTCGGGCAGGGGTTGACTGAGATTGGAGGCATGAAAAATTGCGGGGCAAAAGGTGTGGGAGGGATTGGAGCAGATACATTACGTTCTGACCAGGCACGTGTAAGAGAATCTGACATGCAGGATACAGCGGATTGGATTCGTGAAATGGAGGCTTCCATGGCCGCCATACGTCTCTCTGGGTCATTCAACTGCGGTTGGAGAAGTAAACTCCCATGCTGTTCTACGAGGGCACCTTGGTGGAGCGGGCTGCCGCCGGAATCAGAGTCCCGGCGATCGGAGCGAGTATGCTTGCTGAACGACATCTTTTGAAATGGAAAAGTTTTACTTTTTAAAATGGCCACCGCGCCAAACTGCCGCGCAAAGTCTGTTGCGTGAGGAGGGCGGGGTCTAAGCGTGAGGAGAATTATAGTTAACAGAGCGCAGGCCGCGGGAGGTAAATATCGGGACTGTAACCACGCGGTCACATGACCCAAAACCCGGCGGCCAGACACTCGCACAGAATTTAAGATATATACAATAAATAAATAATATATAAATAGCGCCCCAGACTCTCTTTTGCGCAGAGAGTCTGGGGTGAAATGAATTGTACTTAACTGTCCACTGAGCTGAGTAGCAAGAAAGAGGCTTAATGGACATTGGGGGGATACCTATATAGACTCTGAACATTCCATACTGCGCTATGGGAGGGGTGCTGCAGGATGTACCATGTTGGTACTAGTTTTTTTGTCTAGTTTTCTATACTTTTCTGTCTACTTTTCTTGGTACTGATTGATTAAAGTAAGAAAGAGACTGCAAATATGAGCCTCCGTGTCCTGCCTTAAAATTAAGATTTATATGTGGTGTGAAAAGAGTGTGTTATTGACTTGCATGCTGGGTTGCCCTTTGGACATGGCACAGACCCTGGGCCCTAGCATGAGGCATCATGCAATACGTTGTTTGGTATTTTTTCTTTCGGTCTACCCACTTACTTTCAGCGCACATGTCTCCCTTGGTCAGTGTTTGATTAGCAATACCGCATTCATGGGGCCCACATAAAAAGGCAAAGAGTGGCACTCTGCAAGGTTGCATTAGTAGTTCAGACTGCGTATTCCTAGTAGTATGGTTGAAGGAGTCCCCACAGGTTCCAGTGTTGACATAATTTCCTGATCAGTCTCCATAACGAGCCGTTGCTTTGATTGCTGGAAGCAGAGTATTCATAAATCTTTCCCATCAGATCTAATGCTGCTCTAATCATTGGTTTACTAGAATTTGTATGCCTAATCCATTTTGCTCTTGTTCAATGCAATTGTTTGATTCCTTTGTTTTCTCGGCGACCAACCACTCCAGAAACCACTATCCGTGCATCACATAAATGTCCATGTGTCAACTGAGAAAATACACGGTTTAGAGCCGTGAAAGGGACAAGGGTAAATGCTGTCATCGAGGTTGTTGGCACAGACTGAGAAGATTCCGTTGACCATATTGACCCTTCAAAGTGCGAGAATTTTTAGAAGACACCCACTGTTAAATTGTGATTCTGGGAACTTCAGCAGTGGTTTATGTTTTGGTAGCGGGTACATTCTGGGCACAGAAAATGTGTCTTGAATATTTAACTCCTCTCTACAAAGTGATTTTCTAAAAATCCTCCAGGAACCAGTGGATTTTTGGAAAATCATTTTTTAATTCTACAGTAAGAACTATTTGGGAATATTTCCCATGTATTTCTTAGTGCAATAAACTATTTGGCAGGCAGATGTTAGAACTGCAGCCCATGTCAGCTGGGGAATGCCACATATGTCAGGGGGCATTGCATAGCAGATTTTAGCCAGTTTTAGCACCTTCGGCATTATTCCACAGGGTAAAGATTTGTGGGCACCTTTTTGCGATCCAAAAGCTAACTAATTTCGTTTGCACTCGTACAGCGCAGCTCCAGCTCGTCTTGACACGATCTCAGGCTGCTGTGTCTGCTACCTCTGATCATATATACACGATCACGGTAGGGAAGGGGTTAAAAAACACAACCACAACAAAGCCTAAACCAATTGTAACTCTTGCTAGATCAAGAGTGAGGACAAGAAAGTGAGGTAAGCAAAAATGCATTCATTGATTCTAGAGACCATATGACCTTTATCCCCTTTTGAAAGTCTTCACCTGTTAAAGCAATGCCTTTAGGGCTTGTAGAAAGCTATGGGAAAAAGCAGAGGTAAAATGTTTTCAGTCCTTTTTGCTTTGAGAAAAAGCAAGACTAAAGATTCCATCATTTGTTATCCAGATGAAATATTTTTTCATCAATATCTCTTTTTGGGGTTTCTTTTGTTCCCATATCTTAACGAATAATATAAACAAGACACCGTTGACGTGTTTGTACATGCAAGCAACATATAAGCGCCATATAAGCATTTGTACTACAATGATCATCTTTCGGCTCGAGTGATGTCCTATGAAGGTCATGAAAAAATCCAAACTATTCCTAGAGTACGGATGACTGCCATGGCACATCATCTGATATACTTGATTCTGCTGCTGGCTGCCTGTGATGTGGGGTAGGCCGATTGATATGACTGGCTGTCATATTGACAATACCTCATGGTGATTTGGAGGGTGTTATGGTTCTCATCAGAAAAGAGTTAACAATGCTAAGTGAAGAAAGCATGCTTCACAAGCTTCAACATTGGCAGTGAGGTTTGGGGACATCGGCTTTCTTGGATGTGAATGAGCAGGATACTAATTAGTAACCAGTTTTTTGTATATTCCAATATCTATAAATAAACGTGTCACATGAAGAGAGCGAAAGACTTCAGTCATGGTTGTCTGCAACTTGAAATGCTACATTGATGTAGATGTATATGCATGCACTTTCATGCATCGTCTAATGAACATGAAAACATTTACCTATTGTGCAACTAATAAGACCTAGAAATATAAGTCATTAACAAAAAGGGAATCTGCTAGAACCAGAAGTAACCGAAAGATAGGTTTCACTCGTTATGGTCCATGGGGATTGAAGTATGTACAGCAGTGATTTATGGGATATATAGCGAAGTCCCAATCAGTGATAGCATTCATTTGATAAAATGAGCAACATTTCTTTAAATTGAAGCCTGCTTTTAGCCAGGGCTTGACAAATTTGCTTTGAATCTAGGAACCAGCTACAAAAGTTAGGAGCCAATGTTTCGGCGAGGATTCGCTTTTATCAAGGTATACCTCGTCGAATCGTTGGGAACCTGCCTCTGCATCTGGGAGTTGGTTTGTGCTGACCCAAATTATGATTTTAGCTGCGTCTATCTATGTATCACTTTACTTGGTGCTTTTTGCTGTTAGGTACTTTTTGTGCATGTGGTCTTTTGGCTACTTTTTTGAGCCTAGAAGTGTAGAGTGTTGCTTCTAATATCAGTTTGGACACTTTAATAAGTGTATATATGAATATATATATATCATTTATTTATTAATTCATAAAGGATTTCACCAGGAAGGATACATTGAGATTTCTCTCGTTTTTAAGTATGTCCTGGGTTCAAGAACATTGATTGGTTACAGAAATACAAAATAGTAAAATGCAAGATATATTATTTGTGTTGTTAACATCTGTATATTGTGACGTTGTTTTGTTTACTTATTTTCTTTGCTCTGTTGTCATTGGACACCCTATTTACCCACTGCAGACACACACACGCAGAGACACACACACCCCCAACCCCCCCCCACACACACACACACACACACACACACACACACACACCATAAATACCTACACCATGGCTGGATATATTTACATTAAATGTAGGAGACAGGAAGAAAACATTGAAGCCAACTAGTTGTTTTTAGATGCCAAAGACTGCTTTTAGATTGGTGTAAAATAAACTGGATATTTAGAAGTCAGGAGTAAAATTCTAGGAGCCAGTGGCTACCAGGCACCTGGCTTTGTCAAGCCCAGCTTTTAGCCATGGACAAGTTTACATGCAATGGGGAATTAATAGATTTGTAAACTACACCGTTTAGCTTATTTAAGTCTCAAACCCTACTTTCCAGACAGAAGCAATATAATTACTTTACAACCTCGGAGTCATTAAAGACTTGAAAGGTTTGTGGCCAGAAATCAAGGTGGCTATATGTTGTTTATTACTGCTGTTTTGAAGACGATGGGCAATATTACATTCTTAACATTGGCGCTTAGCTGTGTTAGGTTAAGTGGCCCTAGTGCAGACTGCTTATATTACATTCTGAAAGTTAACGGGTTAAAAAAAGGACACTTACTGGAGAGATGCTCTTGCTGGAATTGAACCCATGTCTCCACAGGATCTCTCCACACAGAGCAGTGATGTTACCTCTACTCCACCCAGCTCATTGGAGATTGTGCTTTTCAGTGTGAGCTTGCTGTACTTTACGCTCCCCATGTTAAGCATAGGGAGTGCAAAGTCCTAACGCTAATTACGTTCTGCTGCAGTTAACTCAAAAGTTAGCACTTGCTCCTAGCTGTGGTTATCAGCTGTAACCCCCCCCCTCCACCCCCCCAAAAGTCAGATACTTTCCTCTCATCCCGTGGCGAGAATGGTGACTTGATCCTCCTCTTCTGACCACCGAGAGCAGAATGAGACTGGGGGGGGGGGTCCTAGTCTCCCAGTCTCCCTCCGCGATAACTCCGCCAAAATGCAGAATCTCACGAGAGGTGAGATCCTGCAGGTCATGTGCTCTGGCCGTCGAGGCCTCAATGGAGTTATATGCACTTCATGGATGGGATGCTCAGGACAGCACTTAGTACTGCCTCAAGTATCCTCAGTCTTAGCGCTGCGTTACGGGGCATGCTGCTGGATTTGTGCCTGCCCTGTAATATGTAGCTAAAACGTGGCGCTAATGAGAAATGCAGGCGCAGGTTTTCCTCCTTAGCGTCCCCGTTTTAGTTGGCAGTATTGTAATACATCCCAGTAGTTCTTATTTTTACTCCCCTTGCCAGTAATAATGTTGCAGTCTGTCTTGGTGTCAACCTTGTTTCTTGGGGTTTCAATCAGAGTATGTAAATAATAAGGGAGACGGGAGTACACTCTAGAAAAATAAAGTACAAGAAAACTTCCAAGTGCAGCAATTAGCAACTCTGTCATTGATAGGCCCTGTGGAAATGCAATTACAGGATGTAAATACAGGCAAATCAATATAAACAGTTCTCAGTGTTACCGCCCCCAATAGATTCCTCTCTCCTCGACCCGATGACCCCACCGCCACAGGACAAACCAAGAGAGGCCGCTCCAGTTCGTAAAGGATTTAATGGGAACAAAGGCAGTATGGACGAAACGCAGAGTTTTTGTATATATTAAAAGTTAGAATTCATCAGGGAGAAAGTTGACTGTTCTCAATCCGTTCTTAAACAGTGCCCGGATCATTATCCCAAAGGGGAAAACCAGCATGTGTGATGGCCGGGGGCAATCTCGTCCTATGGTGGAGATTCATTGATGATATTTTAATTGGCAGGTGAGGAGATATAGGAGTTTTAGGGACTTTTATCAATTCTCTGTGAATGATTTTAATTTGAGTTTTACTTCAAAAATAAGCAAGGAGGCTATAGATTTTATTTAAGTATTTGTATAAAAAATGGGAGATTGGAGACAGAAACCTTTTTTAAAGAAACCAATGTCAATGCGGCAAATGACAGGAAGAGTGCTCATGCCGCAACATGGCTGAATAATGTCCCTAAGAGTCCGATAATTAGATTTAAAAAAAAATATTCAGAACAAATAGATTTTGAGGATCAAGTGCAAGACCTCATGGAGAAATACCGCTCGAAGGGTTACAAAGCCGACAGATTGCAGAAAGACTATAGAGAGATTCAGAATACGGATAGAGTTCATAAGGAAGAAGAATAGAGATCGATTATACCACTTAATTTAATAGGAATTTACCATAACGTGTCGGCACTTTTGCACCCCCTTTTTACTTACAATTTATATGCTTATATCTAAGGTCAAAGAATTGCAAAAACACATTCAGGGTTATTCAAAGAAATCCGAAAAGTCACCGCACGTTCGTTGACTTTTCGGTTCCTGCACTTCGAGGCGAGTCGGCGATTCCTAGTTCGCCAACCCTGAGGTGTATTCAGCAAGCACTGCAGGGCCCCCTGTAGTGCAGGGAATACTCGCCGCAAACTCGCCGAAACCGCTGTAAAAACCAAGCCGAACACGGCAGAAAAATCCGTGCAGGAGTCGATCACAGCACAGAGCAGCCGCCGGAAAAAGCCGACACGCAGACGAACATGGTGAAAAAAACCCGAACAGTTCGCTTGAAAGTTTGAAATTTGAACCACTGTTTACAAAAAACTACTGAACAAAAATGTCTGGAATTTACATATAAGATCAAATGAATGATAATAAAAAGGTCTGTTAAAGAAAAATGAAAAAACGATTTAAAGAAAATTTTGACAAAAAATCCCCAAAAATGCCTAAGAGATCTAAAAAAAAAAAGACTTTTTACTGCAGAATAAACTAATAAACGGTTTATTAGATATTAGATTAAAACGGGAACATGTTTATCATTGAAGCCTATGGGATTCTCCTGAATAAACCTGTCGAATGAATCCACTGAACAGCAGGGCACTTCGGCAACTTTTCACTGCTGTTTTGTGTTCTCTGAATAGAGGAACCATTGCTTCTCTATGGGGGATTTTACTGCCAAACAAGCACCGTACGTGCAGGCAATTCGCCAAAATTTGGCAAATTGCCTGCTCTGAATAGCCGAATGGTTCCGAAATGTCACCATACGCTGAATTTCAGTGTCCGGTGACATTTCGGATCTCTCTGAATAACCCCTTAAGTTTTTCATACCACATTAGAATGGAATGCAGTTCTATTTCCCTGAAAGCCAAAAAGAAACAACTGTGGTTTTGGCCCGTTCTGGGTTTGGTTTGAAGAATGAAAACAGTCTGGTCTTGCAGCATTCCATCGTCCCCTATATTTTATCTTAATAATATTGACACTAACACACAAAACATTTTTCTTTTCATAAAAAAGTATTTACTTTAAAAAGTAAGCTGTTGTGTCACCATCTTTACAATCGATGCGGTCACAATTTAAATACTGTATATGCTGTACATAGAAACTTAAAATAAAAATTTCTTCACAAATCGTGGATGTCTTACAGTTCAGAGCAATCATGTTCCTTAACCTCCCTGGCGGTCTGATTCTGACATATTTATATGTCAGAATCGGTCCTATTTATTCTGGCCCCCTAGCGGTATAAGTGTGGCTTGGGGGATAACTTTCAATGCTGAAAGCGGTATTCCCGAGCCACACTCGGGCCAACACTTACATGTCCTGCGCTCCCTCACAGTCACACTGCAGCCGATCGCGATGTCACACTTCCTGGTTCACTCCTCGTGAGAAGAGATCCAGGCAGTGTGACATTGCGAGCGGCTGGAGGAGACTGCGGGGATGAGCAATGGAGCGCAGGACATGTAAGTATCCAGCCCGAGCGTGGCTCAGGGATACTGCTTTCGGTACGAACAGTTAACCCCGAGCCACACTCGGGAATACCGTCAGGGAGGTTAATGGGACACTACCACCAAAAAATTAAATGTAAGATATCGACAACATAAAATAAACGAAATATGAACATGTGTTTTGTTTTTCTCTTGTATTTTTAGTTACGAAAATATTTTACTCTATATGTGTCACTGAGTGCATTCATTTTATCACTTTCCGAATCGGCTATTTGGTCTAGATTGTTCATTTTCCTGCCAATCCTCAAGGTTTTCTCCTCTCTCTCTCTGAATAGCCCTGTTTGTGTTGTAAACTGCGCCCCCCCCCCCATTATCTTTCCAGCACTTGATGCTCACTGTGTGGCATTTAGGGATGAGCTGTTCGGTTCGGACGGTCCGGAGTTCGACCCGAACTTAGCCTGTTCGATTAGATCGCTAACACCGAACATTTCCGGGTGTTCGCCGCATCTTCGACCACAATGGACCACAATGCATTTTCCCACTGGCCTGAAGCTCGTAATTGGCTACAGCCTTGCACCTGACCACAGGTCTGGTGCAAGACTGGTTCAACACTATGCCAATCACCGCTCAGAGTCCTGATTGGGCAAATTTTGCCCAATCATGGGCTCACAGAGCTAAGTCCCGCAGCACACTATATAACGTTTCCACGCGCCGATTCTGCCCGCATTTCAGAGAAGATTTCAAAGGAGATAGTTGTGTCTTGTTACTGCCGGTCTGCCACGCTACTGGGGGTCTGGGGGGGTCTCATTTCTACCAAATATCAGGGAATTAAGGTGATGTGTGTCTTGTCACTGTGCCAGCAAGTTTCTTTGGGGTTTACAACTTTCTTTAAAACATTTGTGAATTGAGGTGATCTGTGTCTTGTCACACATCCAGTACCACGCATTATTTTGGGGCTCACTAATTTCTACAAAACATTTGTGAATTGAGGTGATCTGTGTCTCGTCACACATCCAGTACCACGCAGTATTTTGGGGCTCACTAATTTCTACAAAACACTTGTGAATTGAGGTGATCTGTGTCTCGTCACACAACCAGTACCACGCAGTATTTTGGGGCTCACTAATTTCTACAAAACATTTGTGAATTGAGGTGATCTGTGTCTCGTCACACATCCAGTACCACGCATTATTTTGGGGCTCACTAATTTCTTTAAAACATTTGTGAATTGAGGTGATCTGTGTCTCGTCACACATCCAGTACCACACATTATTTTGGGGCTCACTAATTTCTTTAAAACATTTGTGAATTGAGGTGATCTATCAGTGTGTCTCACTGAGTTATACCAGAGTTCTTTAAATCTTTATACCAGAGTTGAATCAGAGTTCTGTATATATTAATCTATATATCACTCACCATGTCTGAAAGAACAAAAAAGACAGGCAGACGCTCCCAGACACAGATAAGAGGGCAAGCAGCCCCTGTGTCGGGAGGCTGTGCCTCTGGTCGTGGTGGACGTGGTGCATCCTCTGCATGGGCACGCTTGTCCTTTCTAACTGGTGCTGGCCGTCTTAAGCCGCAGCAACATACAGAGGACTTGGTGGATTGGCTAACCAGGCCATCCTCATCCTCCGAGTCCTCTGCCAGCCAGGCTTCTAGTGCTTTACAGTCCACCTCAGCTGCCAAAGCATCTAATGCAGCCTCCATGTCCACAGCTACTCCTGCCGTAGCCTCGCTATCACACACGGAGGAGTCAGCTGAATTGTTTGACTACAATGAGAGTGACATGCTGCTTGAGGATGCGCAGCAAGTACAGTGCTCTGATTCAATCTCTGAGGTTGAGCAAGGGAGTATAATCAACCTAGAGGAAGGGGGTGCCAGTGATGACACACAAATAACTGGCACTCATGTTGCCCCAGCAGCTGCAGCATACTGCCAAGTTGGCTCCAGTGACGAGGAGATAGGGGGTGAAGATGACAATGATGATAAGGTCACTGACTCCACCTGGGTGCCAGATCGAACAGAGGAATTAAGGGAGGAGGAGGCACAGCAAAAACGAGGCACAACATCCTCTGTGACCAACCGTAGCACTAGCCAGTCCAAGGCATCACATGTC
Source organism: Leptobrachium leishanense (assembly GCA_009667805.1). Lineage (NCBI taxonomy): Eukaryota > Metazoa > Chordata > Amphibia > Anura > Megophryidae > Leptobrachium > Leptobrachium leishanense. The sequence goes on along the minus strand of CM019065.1, from coordinate 183,156,179 downwards.
AGAGCTGCTCCGGTGCAGAGTGCTGTTGTCTCAAAGAACACATGCAGGAACTCTGTTGTCTGGGAGTTCTTTAAGAAATGTGCAGTAGAGCGCAGTGTTACTATTTGTAATCTATGTCAGATGAGGCTTAAGCATGGGAAAGATACCGGACACTTGGGTACCACGTGCTTGAGGCGACATATGAATAAGTGCCACACATCCCGTTGGCGCAAAACTTTGCGTAGGTCCTCCTCATCTGTCTCTACCCCCCTGTATGTCCTGCCACGTCATTGCCTACAACCTCCACCGACAGGGATGATGCTACAGTAATGGATGTACCAGGTCCTTCCTCACAATGTGACATCATCCCAGTAGCTGAAGATTTACGCAGTCAGATTATGTTGCCGCAGCTGCTGCAGCGAAAGAAAAAATATAGTCCCAACCATCCCCAAGCACAGCGTCTAAATGCCAGCTTAGCAAAATTACTCGCATTGCAGCTGCTGCCTTTCCAGCTGGTGGACTCTGCTCCCTTCTGTGAATTTGCTGAATGTGCTGTACCACAGTGGCAGGTTCCAAAACACCATTACTTTTCACGCAAGGCCATTCCAGCACTATACCAGCACGTGGAAGACAATGTTATCCAGTCATTGGGAAAGGCAGTCAGCAGCAAGGTGCATGTGACTTTAGACATGTGGTCCAACAAGCATGGATAGGGTCGTTACATTTCCTTCACAGCACACTGGGTAACTCTGATTGCAGCTGGGAGGGATCCAAGATGGGGGTCTGTGCTGGAGCTTGTTCATCCACCACGCCTCCAGAAAGCTGCTTGTATGAGGTCTGTCTGCTCCACCACCACCACCTCTTCCTCCTTCTCTGTCTCTGGCGAAGTGGCAGTTAAACCGACGCCTGACAGGGTCTACGCAATGGCTCAAGCAAAAAGATGCCATACTGTGCTTGAGCTGGTTTGTTTAGGGGACAGGAGCCACACCGGGTCAGAAATTTTGTCAGCTCTGCAGGGGCAGGTGCAGAGATGGTTAACACCACGCCAGCTTGAGCTGGGAATGATCGTCTGCGATAATGGCAGCAACCTTCTCTCCGCCCTACGCAAGGGTAAATTGACGCATGTACCATGCCTAGCACACGTCCTAAATCTGGTGGTACAGCATTTCCTAACCAAGTACCCAGGGCTGCCAGAGCTTCTCATCCAGGCCAGAAAAGTCTGCAGCCACTTCAGACGGTCATTCCCAGCAAGCGTTCGCCTGGCAGAAATTCAAAGAGAATTCCACCTTCCCACAAACCGTCTGATCTGTGACATGCCCACCAGGTGGAACTCAACATTAGCAATGCTGCAGCTTCTGCACAAGCAGCAGAGGGCCATCAATGAGTACCTGTGTGAGTATGGCACAAGGACAGGTTCAGGTCAACTTGTTCCCCCCCCCCCGCAGTTGCTGATGATCAAGGATGCATGCACTGTACTGTCACCATTTGAGGAGGCAACGAGGATGGTGATCAGGGACAGTGCATGCATCAGTGACACAATTCCTTTAGTGTTCCTGCTGGAGCACACTCTGCGGGGAATTATAGATGTGGCTCTAGAGGCAGAGCAGCGAGAGGAAGAGGAGGCCTTCCCTAGCTCTCAAGGCCCCAGTCTTTTCGCAGACAGCATTCCAGCGGGTCCTCAGATCAGACAGGAGGAGGAGGAGGAGGAATATTTAAGTAGTGTGGGCATTGAAGGTGGGGATTCCTCAAGGGAGGGTTTTGTGTGCCCAGAAACAGAAGGGCTAGTGCCTGGCTGGGAGGAGGAAGTGCACGATACGGTCATCCTCATTGACCAGGAAGTCTCGAAAGCTAATGCCACCTCCAACCTATGCTGCATGGGCTCCCTAATGGTGCAAAGCCTGCTAAAGGACCCCAGGATTCGTGCTATCAAGGAGAGGGATCATTACTGGTTGGCAACCCTTCTTGATCCACGATACAAGGGGAAAGTTGCAGAGCTCATCCTGCCCGCACAGAGGGAGCACAGGATGAAAAAACTTGAGGACGCTCTAAAGCGACACTTGTGTAACACCTTTCCAGGCACTGGTAGATTACCAAGTGCTGACACACGTGCTTCTGAGGCTGCGGGTGATCAGAGGAATAGTGGTGAAGGCCAGGGCCGCTTGACTGATGCTTTTTTAAATTTTTTTAGTCCTTGACGCCCAGGGACGTCAAATGTAGGCACCCATTGCCAGCGTCTTCACCATATGGTGCAGGACTACCTAAGGGCAAGGGCAGACCTGGATACCTTTCCAGCAGATGATCCACTGGCTTACTGGGTGTTGAGATTGGCTCACTGGCCAGAACCAATATGCTATGCAGCTACTAGGTTGCCCTTCATCTAGCGTGCTTTCCGAAAGGACGTTCAGTGCCGCTGGAGGTTTTGTCACAGACAAAAGAGTGCGTCTTAAACAGTGAACAAAAATGGATGTAATGGCCGTGTAGCGCCACCAGATGGCTCTATTACCAAGGGCAAGATAATATCACAAAGCAGGAAAAAAAATCACAAAAATAGATCGCACAAAATAGATTGTGTGAGTTGCTAAACTCAGATCAACAAAATAAATCAAGAAAAGAGAAGAAAAAATGAGTAGAGACTCGTTTAAGTATGAAATAATAGTGCCAAGTTGCCAACCACAAATTGGTCAAAAAAGGAAGGAAGTTGTGGCAACAAAAAATAAATAAATATAATAAAATGGATAAAAATAAACACACAAGCAAAAAAAAAAAAAAAAAGATACTGCCGTATAAGTGATGATAAGTGTTGCAGTGCCAATTACTAAACAAAGTGCTGTAGGTTAAGCACAATGATTTGACCAGGTGCTGTATATAAAGCACTGGTATATATCAATTGCTGAAAACCAAAAAAGAAAAAAGGCTCTACAGAGTGCTAAGGATAAAGCACTAATGATTAATGCGATGCAATGAGCAGGGTTATAGCCTTTAAACCAAAATACAAACGAGGGATAAAGACAAAAAATATTAAATTACATAAATGTGAAATAAATGGAGTGTGGCATAAAAAATAAAAAAATAAAAATATATAACGAAACAATTGTTCAGCAGTCCATATAAATCATAACCTAGTGTGCAAAAAAATTGTTCATAGTTTGGAAAAAAAGGGAAAAATAATATGTTAAACCAAATAGTTTATACTGGCGGATTAGAAATGCAGCTGCCGGGCTAACCAGGAAAAACGGTAAATCCCCAAGTCCGTTTAAAGAAAGAGATGCAGGTCATGGAACTGGTGTCCAGCGCTAATATTCATTATCTTCGGCATTCAGTAGAGGCTGTCCAGCCTGGGGAGCACGTACTCAGTACATCACGTTGGTGAATGCGAAGTGAAAAAAGGAAGAGAGAAAAAGAAAATTTTGTGCAGACTGTATTATCCCAATATGAATAATTGCAGGCAGGGGGTATACTCACATTTTCTGGTGCCAATTTAAACAAAGAGGCACAAAACGAAGACAAATCGGTGAATTAAACCAAGGGGCACCGATTCCCCTATCAGAGATGCACAGATCAGGAAACTCGATCCTTCAAGATGTCAGTTCAGGATACCACAGGAATAATGTCACCAAGAGTCATACAAGGTGAAGAATTCACAAACGGTTTATTTAAAATGACAATAAAAAACAATATTTTATTGTCGCGAGATGGGAACCAGGAAGCAGGACGCCGCAATCGCACGGAGGTGAGAAACAAGATTTACTGGCTTGATGAACTCAAGATTGAACTGTCTGTCACTCAATCTACTGCACGAGGATCCAGTGTGTGCACAGCAACAAACAAATTCTGTGCACACCAGCTAACAAAAATTAAAAGGAACATTGACTGAAATGGGATGTAATGAATTGAAATTATGAAACAGGTGCTTTGGGTGTGTGAACGTTGAAATGAGTTAGATGAAGTATGATTGTTTGACAAAAGACTGAAATGTGCATTCTGCAGCCCTGGAGTAACTTTGGACCTGGACAGTGTACTTAATATACCATGGTGCAAGTAGGGATCGAAAGATGCATGTAATTTCTCTCAGAGTTAATCATAAAACATGATTATTGCATATACAGTACTGTGCAAAAGTTTTAGGCAGGTGTGAAAAAATGCTGTAATGATTGTTTATATTTGTCAATTTTCAACATGCAAATTGAGCAAACAAAACAAAAATCTAAATCAAATCAATATTTGGTGTCAAACCAGCATCAATTCTCATAGGTACACTTGCACAAAGTCAAGGATTTTGTAGAACTATAGTCAGGTGTATGATCAACCAATTATACCAAACAGATGCTAATGATCATTAATGTGACCCGTAGGTTGAAACCCAGTCATAAACAGAAACTGCTGTGTAGGAGGCTTAAAACTGGGTGAGGAACAGCCAACCTCTGCTTCCAAGGTGAGGTTGTGAAAGACCGTTTAATGTCATGGCAAGATTGAGCACAGCAACAAGACACAAGGTAGTTATACTGCATCAACAAGGTCTCTCCCAGACAAAGATTTCAAAGCAGACTGGGGTTTCAAGATGTGCTGTTCAAGCTCTTTTGAAGAAGCACAAAGAAACGGGCAACGTTGAGGATCGTAGACGCAGTGGTCGGCCAAGGAAACTTAGTGCAGCAGATGAAAGACACATCAAGCTTATTGCCCTTCGAAATCGGAAGATGTCCAGCAGTGCCATCAGCTCAGAACTGGCAGAAACCAGTGGGACCCAGATACACCCATCTACTGTCCGGAGAAGTCTGGCCAGAAGTGGTCTTCATGGAAGAGTTGCAGCCAAAAAGCCATACCTCTGACGTGGGAACAAGGCTAAGCAACTAAAGTGTGCACAAAAACATAGGAACTGGGGTGCAGAACAATGGCAGCATGTGCTCTGGACTGATGAGTCAAAATTTGAAATATTTGGCTGTAGCAGAAGGCAGTTTGTTCATCGAAGGGCTGGAGAGCGGTACAATAATGAGTGTCTGCAGGCAACAGTGAAGCATGGTGGAGGTTCATTGAATGTTTGGGGCTGCATTTCTGCAAATGGAGTTGGAGATTTGGTCAGGATTAATGGTGTTCTCAATGCTGAGAAATACAGGCAGATACTTATCTATCATGCAATACCATCAGGGAGGCATATGATTGGCCCCAAATTTATTCTGCAGCAGGCCAATGACCCCAAACATATAGCCAAAGTCATTAAGAACTATCTTCAGCGTAAAGAAGAACAAGAAGTACTGGAAGTGATGGCATGGCCCCCACAGAGCCCTGATCTCAATATCATCGAGTGTGTCTGGGATTACATGAAGAGACAGAAGGATGTGAGAAAGTCTATATCCACAGAAGATCTGTGGTTAGTTCTCTAAGATGTTTGGAACAACCTACCAGCTGAATTCCTTCAAAAACTGTGTGCAAGTGTACCTAGAAGAATTGCTGCAGTTTTGAAGGCAAAGGGTGGTCACACCAAATATTGATTTGATTTAGATTTCTCTTTTGTTCATTCACTGCATTCTGTTAATTTATGAACATAAATGTGTAACACTTCCATTTGTGAAAGCACTCTTTGTTTACAGCATTTTTTTCCCACCTGCCCTAAAACATTTGCACAGTACTATAGGTATCTGGAGAAGACTTTATTTTTTTTAGTTATACAGTGGGTAAATTGTGCTCTAGGAGGTCAAGGGGGAGATCTTGACACTGGACTGTGTCCATGAAATATGAAAAGCCAGGAGACTTGGTATAAATGTAAGCTGCCCGCTCTGCCATGTGCTTTCTACTTTTGGGGGTCCATGCAAGTGGGATTAACTGCATTTTTCTAACCAGAACCCCCCACCCCCTCGGCAGAGATTCTAGCTTTGTTAATAAGTATAGGATTTCTGTTTATGGGGGTAGATATTAATTGTAATATCTTTTTATACTGTATATGCACTGTGACCCCCGTTCTCATCATATTAAATATTCCTTTATTAAGCTCTGCCTTTGTCTGATATAAGAATCACATTACCTGATGAGACATTTCTCCAAATAGCCTTGAGGCCTTGAGTTTTGGGATGATCTACTAAATTGGGTTTGGTGGGGTCAATCCACTAAACTGTGTTTTGGGGGTTTAATTGAACGGGGCTTTTCAGGTCACCTCCATTTCATGTTAGGTGAAGACCTGTGGTGGCAGTAATTAAGGAAAGTGGGTAGTGATAAAGGAGCCAGTTAGTCAATATTTTGGTCTAACGCAGACAAATAGTGATTTTTAACCCTTCACCCACTACGTCAAGTCACGTGCCATTCTGGAGTGAAGTTATGCTACGTGATAGATTCTACATAGTATTTTTAGAGGTTGAAATGTAATGATTTTCAATATTTTAAGTATCTCCATTGGATTGATTACCACATTTTCTTGAACCATACACCAGGGGTCAAAAAATGTGGCTCTCCGGATGTTTTGAAACTACATCTCCCATGATGCTCAAGTACTCGTTAAAATGGCTGAACCTCATGGAAAAAGTGCTTACAAAATATCTGGAGGGCTGAGGTTGCGGACCCAAGACCCCTGAAAAATTGTGCGACAATAACTCTACAAATGGTACATGCAGTGGTGTATTTAGGTTATATGCTGCCCTAGGCCTGACTAAACTCGTGCACCCCCTAATTTAAATTTGAGGCACCCCTTCCTGTCAAGGGCACACCTCTTCCTGGTTAAACCCCACCCTTCCTCTTTAAGCTCCATTTTTTCCTCTTAGAGCTCTGCCTTTTCCTCTCTTTATTTTAAAAGTGGATACCAAGTGCCTACTTGTATATTTTGTATACCATTTCAAATGTATCTATTGAGATAAATAAAATTATGAAATGTTTAAATTCAAGCATTTTTACAAAGAACAGCCACGTATGTCAAGTATACTGGATCACAGCCGCTCTAATTGGTTGAACAATAAAATCCACAGAAACGTGCACTGTATATGAGCTTATCACAGAGCTGCACAGCAATAAAACCCAAAGAAATGGGCACTGTGTATGAGCATATCAGAACTGCACAGCAATAAAACTCACAGTAATGTGCAGTGTGTATGAGCGTATCCCAGAGCTCCAGGGCAATAAAACTCACAGTAATATGCAGTGTGTATCACAGAATCCACAGCAATAAAACTCCTAGCAATGCAATGTGCAGTGTGTATGAGTTGTGGAGAAGCAGGTACTGCGGGCACAGCAACGTGGGTTTTCTAAGCGTTTTTATTTTCAGCAGCAAAGGGGTTTTCCACAAACAGAGAAAAAAAAACAACAAAAAAAAGAAATCCTATTCCCTATTGGGAGGCTAACTGACAACAGACAAACCTGTCTACTCCTGGGCCCACTAAACGGGTTCCCCCAGTAAAACAAAACACACTTTCCAATATAACAGATTCCTTACTTTTTCACCACAGTCTCCAACTCCTTCCTCCTTCTGTCTCCAAACCCCTCAATGAACTGGAAGGAACTGAGACTTCTTATAGGGAAGGGTGGGGCAGCTGTGGTGAATGAGCAATCACTCAGTTAACCCTGAACTGGGAAGGTGGCTACTTCCAGCCTTCTACTCAGGTACCGGCCCTCACATAGCCTGCCCCGAGTGAACCCGTCACACATCCCCCTCCCCAGCGCAACACCAGGGGGAGAAGCGACCACAGCGGAGAGCCCATGGGCCCGAGACAGCGCATCGGCGTTGCCGTGGAGAAGGCCCGCCCTGTGCTGCACCACAAACTTGAAGGGCTGCAAGGAGAGGAACCACCGAAGGATCCGGGAATTGCGGTCCCGGTTACTGTGCATCCACCTCAGAGGGGCGTGGTCGGTGACCAGGGTAAACTGCCTGCCCAGTAAATAGTACCGTAGCATCTCTGTGGCCCATTTAATCGCTAGACACTCCTTCTCGATCACGGCATAGCGTTGTTCCCGGGGCAGCAGTTTCCTGCTCAGGTAAAATACCGGATGCTCCTCACCATCCACATACTGCGAGAGCACAGCCCCCAAACCAACCTCTGAGGCATCCGTCTGCAGGAAGAACTCAGTCCCGAAGTCCGGTGCCACGAGGATGGGCCGGTCACATAACGCAGAGCGCAGATCGCCAAAGGCCTCCTCAGCCTTACCGTCCCATCTCACCATATCGGGGCCTTTGCCTTTAATAAGGTCGGTTAGCGGCGCCGCCCTAGTCGCAAAATGGGGTATGAATCGGCGGTAGTAGCCGACAATCCCTAGGAAGGCCCTCACCTGTTTTTTTCTAAGAGGTTGAGGCCAATTCCGTATTGCCTCCACCTTATGGACTTGGGGTTTCACCGATCCCCTCCCAACCACATAGCCCAAGTACTTAGCCTCCGCCAGCCCAATAAAACACTTGGGGGGTTGGCTGTTAGACCGGACCTTCTGAACGTGTCGAGCACAGCCTCAACCTTCGGCAGATGGGACTCCCAATCCGTGCTATGGATGACGACGTCATCCAGGTATGCCGCAGCGTACTGGACGTGAGGCCTGAGCAGCTTGTCCATGAGCCGCTGGAAGGTGGCTGGGGCTCCATGAAGGCCAAAGGGCATAATTCTGTAATGAAATAACCCGTCTGGGGTGGCAAAGGCGGTTTTCTCCCTGGCCCTTCCGGTTAGGGGTATCTGCCAATACCCTTTCGTCAGATCAAGAGTCGAGAGGTATCTGGCCTTTGCCAATCTCTCCACCAGCTCATCCACACGGGGCATGGGATAGGCATCGAACTTGCTGATTTCATTCAACTTCCTGAAGTCGTTACAAAATCTGGTAGAGCCGTCTGGCTTTGGCACCAAAACGATGGGGCTGGACCAATTACTGTGGGATGGCTCAATGACCCCAAGCTCTAGCATTTTCTGACTTCTAGTCTGACTGCCTCTCTTTTGGCTTCCGGTATCCGGTAGGGTTTCAGTCTGATCGCTACACCGGGTTCGGTCACAATGTCGTGAACACGTCATGTGTTCTACCCGGTACCGGTGAGAACACATCCCTATTCCTCTCGACCATTCGGTTGACTTCCTCTACCTGGCAAGGAGTCAGCTCAGGGGAAATAGCCACCCCCGGCTCTGGGGCCTGAGGACCGGACTGGGCATGGCCGGTCTGGGACACGCAGGCCTCTCTGTCTTGCCATGGCTTCAGGAGATTGACATGGTAGATCTGCTCCTTCTTCCGGCGGTCAGGCTGCCTAATCCTGTAGTTAACAGGGCCTGTCTGTTCCAGGACCTCATATGGTCCTTGCCAATGAGCCAGAAGTTTGCTTTCTGCAGTCGGGACCAGTATCATCACCCTGTCCCTTCCATGCGAGAACGTCTTGCGGTGGCCTTCTGGTTATAGATATGGGATTGGGTCTCCTGTGCCCTTTCCATATGCTGGCGTACCAGGGGGATATCCCGAGCCATCCGCTCGCGTATGCCTACAACATATTGTATCGGGTTGGTTCCGGTCACTCCCTGCCCCTCCCAGGTTTCCCTGAGTATATCCAGCAGACCACGTGGGTGCCTGCCATATAGGAGTTCGAACGGAGAGAAGCGGGTCGAGCTCTGGGGAATCTCACGTATAGCAAACAACAAGTACGGCAATAACATGTCCCAGTCCTTTCCTTCCCTGTTAACAACCTTCCTCAGCATCCCCTTTAGGGTGCGGTTGAACCGCTCGACAAGCCCATCCGTCTGCGGGTGATACACGGAGGTCTTTAGCGCCTGTATCTTTAACAAGTGACACAGCTCTTTCATCAGACGGGAAACAAAAGGAGTACCCTGATCGGTCAGGATCTCTTTCGGGATGCCCACTCGTGCGAATACCTGAACCAACTCTCGGGCAATGTTCCTTGCATTTGCTTTGCGCAAGGGAACGGCTTCAGGATACCGAGTGGCATAATCCAGGATCACCAATATGTACTGGTGTCCACGTGCGGATTTTTCTAACGGACCCACAATGTCCATTGCGATCCTTTCAAAGGGGACATCAATGACCGGGAGGGGTATGAGAGGGGCTCTCAAGTGTGGCTTAGGAGATGCCAACTGACATTCGGGGCATGAGGCACAGTACCGTTTCACACCGCCTCATAACCCCCCGCCAGAAGAACCTGCGCAGGACCCGCTCCTGGGTCTTCTCAACCCCTAAGTGCCCTCCTAGCACATGGGAATGAGCGAAGTCGAGTACCTTTCTGGTCTGAGAGGACGGAACCACCAACTGTTCAATTTCCTGACCTCCCTCCATGATGACCCGGTACAACAGATCACTCTTCAAAATAAAGTACGGATAACTCTTTATTGCCCCTTCCACCGGCCCCCCGTTCACCTCAATCACCCTGCTTCTCGCAGTCTGTAACAAAGGATCACTAGCTTGGTCGTTCCAAAAACAGTGTTCCGGAAACCCTCCCCCTGAGTCATTCCCATCAGAGGTAGAGCCCCCAGAGTTAGGAGCCTCATTCACCTCCTCACTCGTATGTGTTACAGGGACCCCCAATTCTGTCTCTGTCACCTGGGTGGCCACCCCCTTTTGAGATCTTTTGGCCGGGGTGTTCACCAGAGCCTCAGCCCGAGCTCTGGTAAAGCCGTGTTTGGCTTCTCGCCTCTCTCTGCGTGTTTTCCGGGGTTTAGGAGGTTTCTGACAAAAAGACGTATCGTGGAATGGGAACACCTCGGTGATGTCGTTAGTACCCTCATCAAGGTCGGCAGTGGCCGTACCAACAGATAACCCCTGCAATATGGTCTGAAAGTCCGGGAAATCCCTCCCTAAGACAAGGGAATAGGGTAAGTTGGGTACCACCACAGCTGGGACAGACCGTACCCTTGCCCCCACAGAGACAGCGACTAACGCCGTGGGATAACGAACGGTACTACCATGTACGCACAACACTCCCACAGTCTTATCTTTCTGTAAATTGGCCCGGCCCACCAGTTTGCCTGACACCAATGTTATGGCACTACCGGAGTCCGCAAGTGCCACTGCCTGTAGTCCGTTCAGCAGGACGGGCACTCGAAATAGTCTGAGTCCCTTCCACCAGGCCAGTCATACATATCAGTCCGCAGAAATTCCGGGGGTCCTCACCCAGCCCACACTGCATGGGCTCGGACGTGTTAGGACACCTGGCTCGAATATGTCCCAGTTCGCCACACTCAAAGCACTGTATCGAGTTCCTTTGGGGCTCATTCCCTCTTCGAAAAGTGTTGCTGTGGTCTGAGTAACGCACTGGTCCCCCAGGTGCTGGCAGGATTGCCGACCCGTTCGACCTAGTTGTGGAGCCGAAGACTTTTTGAGGCTGCTCCTTTCTATGGGTGGGGATGCTCCCCACAACGACCTTTGGCGACCTCCTGGGCGAGTCCTCGAAGTCTTTTGCAGCCAGGTAGCGCTCTACTTGGGCCACCATGTCATCATAGGTACCCGGGTTCCCTTGTCCCACCCATTCACGGAGGCTGCGTGGGAGTCCGCGTAGGAACTTATCCAACACCAGGGTTTCCACTATCTGCGTGGGGCTTTGGTGCTCAGGCTGGAGCCACTTCCGAGCCAAATGCATTAGGTCGAACATCTGCGTCCGGGGTGGTGTCTTCTCCTCATACGTCCAGTTAGAGAAGCGTCGCGCTCTCACAGCTTTTGTCACTCCGAACCGGGCCAGGATTTCAGCCTTTAAGAGTTCATAGTCCGTAGCCTGGACTTCCTCCAGGTCATAGTAGGCCTTTTGGGCCTCTCCAATCAGGAAGGGTGCGATAATCCCCGCCCACTTGTCTGTAGGCCAGGCCTCCCGAGTAGCAGTGCGCTCAAAGGCACGGAGGTATGCTTCCACGTCATCCTCAGGCAACATCTTCTGAAGGTAGCAACTAGCTCGAATCCTGGTCTCCTGGCTAGGGGTGCTTGCGTCGCCAAACCTCGTACCGTTGCTTGAAGCAGTTCGTGGTCAGCTTTCTGGGCCTCCATCACGGCCCCAATCTGTGCCTGTATTAGGCGGTTGCTCTCCTGCTGCGTTGCCGTGGCACATACCAGTGCTTTTAATAAGTCCTCCATTGTAACTGTGGGTTCTGTACCCTTGTTGCTACTGCCAGCGCACAGCAGGTACAAAATCCCACCGCTGCCACCACTTGTGGAGAAGCAGGTACTGCGGGCACAGCAACGTGGGTTTTCTAAGCGTTTTTATTTTCAGCAGCAAAGGGGTTTTCCACAAACAGAGAAAAAAAAACAACAAAAAAAAGAAATCCTATTCCCTATTGGGAGGCTAACTGACAACAGACAAACCTGTCTACTCCTGGGCCCACTAAACGGGTTCCCCCAGTAAAACAAAACACACTTTCCAATATAACAGATTCCTTACTTTTTCACCACAGTCTCCAACTCCTTCCTCCTTCTGTCTCCAAACCCCTCAATGAACTGGAAGGAACTGAGACTTCTTATAGGGAAGGGTGGGGCAGCTGTGGTGAATGAGCAATCACTCAGTTAACCCTGAACTGGGAAGGTGGCTACTTCCAGCCTTCTACTCAGGTACCGGCCCTCACATAGCCTGCCCCGAGTGAACCCGTCACAGAGTGTATCAGAATCCACAGCAATAAAACTCCCAGCAATGCAATGTGCGGTGTGTGTGTCAGCGTATCAGAATTCACAGCAATAAAACTCACAGCAATGCACTGTGCAGTGTGTATGAGTGCATCAGAATCCACTGCAATAAAACTCCCAGCAAACCGAGTGAATATGAGCACACAGCAATTATTTATTCTAGATTTACCGGCCTCCGTCCGTGGTAGGGCTGTGTGCAGAGTCAGCAGGGACTGTGTACGGACTCAGCAGGAGGTCCCTCCAGGCCACGTTAGGATCGCGACTGTGCCTGTGCTTGGAGCCATCTTGTCAGCAGTGGGGTGCCACTGCTAGAGGGTGCACCGTGGCTTTGATTCCCTTCCCGGTGGGTGTTCAGTCCAGAATAGAGTGAGAGTCCGTGTTAACAAAAGGGCGGACAGCTGTGTGTGTGCGTGTCACGTGGTTCAGCCAGTCAGGTGGTACTGAGACTCAGTACCACCTGACTGGCCGGACCGCGTGACCTGCACACACGCAGCCTCACCAGGAGCCAGGCAGCTCAATAACAAATTTCTATCACTGCAGTGCTGGTTAACCTCCCTGGCGGTCTAATTTTTTTTAAATTTTGTGTCTAAATGCGTCTCAATTATTTTTTAAAGGAAACATGTTTTTGTACATAGTTAGCCTGTAATAATTAGGAATCACGCACTGAAATCCGTGCAATCAAGAGTTCTTACTGGTAAAATCCTTTATAAATAAATAAATAAATAAATAAAAAAATAGTAAATACACTGAGTCCGATAAAGTTTGAAACACGAAATAATAATTTATTATCCCAAAAATAATTATCCAAAATAATGCAAATAAATGATATTCAATAAAATAAAAAACAAAAAACACTGAAATCTGTCTGAAAACAAGAGTAAGAGGATGTATGCTCTATTTCTTATCCTGTAGTGCCACCCAGTGGCCGTTAATAAACATTGCACTTTGGATTACAGTATTTTATGCATTGTTTATAAGTTTGCTGATGGTTCCCGCCCACCCTGCACCAGGTGACTCGCAAGGAGCCTTCCAGGAAGCAGTTCACCGCGATCGCACTGCGGGGGACAGCGAGGGAGCCAGGAGGAGGTGAGTAAACATCCAGCCCGAGTGTGGCTCGGGGTTACCGTTCGCGGTAGCGAAATTTAACCCCGTGTCACACTCGGGAATACCGCCAGGGAGGTTAAGGAAAGGTCCACTTTAAACAGCAGTAAAGAACAAGAAATAGGATGAAAAAAAGGCGCTCTGGATTTTAGTACGGATCGCTACACGTTCAGGCAAAATCAGGTGTTTTCCCTCACCACAAAAAGCAATTGTAGACAAATAAACCAAGGTGCAAGAACAGCGCTCCCTGGTAAACACTCGTGTATCTCCCACAACACCTCAAAAAGTGATGTAGGAGAAAAGATATTCTTACGTTTCCGTGGAGGGGAAGTTGTTCAAAGGGGGGTCCTCTAGTGGGGCACAATGTTTATACATACAGAACCTCCAATATATAAAGAAAAGGGATAGAAAATATAATAGTGCAGATCAAAACAGTATAGAGTATTCACAGCATATCAGTACACTTATGCACTCACGCTTTTCAAGAGCTCCCTAGCTCTATTTTCATCGCCTTTCGGACTGTTAGAGGCCGGTCCGGCAGCCAGAAGTGACCAAGCTTCTTTTTTTCTTTAATCTTCTGACAATATCCTTCTTTGGATCTCAAAATAAGACAAGAAATTCACATGGCACAGTATTGCAACTTAATTGCGAGTTCCGTCCGAACCCCAGGGGAGAGAGTATAACTCACCCTTCCAAGAGCTACACCGAGCTCTAGGGATCCAGCGTATATGTATCGTTTAAAGCGCAATTGGAGAAAGCCACTTATGGCATATAGGACCTGTGATCCGGAAGTGAAATGTGTCCGTCATCTGCCGCCGAGTTGTGTTCCGGGGCCAAATCGGGTCGTTTACCGCTGGAGATGAACTGAAAGCGGAAATTCCCTATGACGTGGATAGAACTTTGACCCGGAAGTTAAATCCCTCCATTGCTTGTTGCTGTGCGATGGACGAATTGAAAGCGGAAGTTTTTTGTATTCTTTTTCGCTTTATGGTAAATTGAAACCGGAAGCCGTAAAGGTGCGGGCTTATCACCTGGTACTACTCTCAATTAAGGTTGTGACATGTATATATGTATATGGCTCTCTGCTAATGCAAATTTCCTTTTTCCTTTGCCACTGAGGAAGCGCGTGATGCGTGAAACGCGTCTGGCTTTGTAATTTATATTTTATATTATCTATTTTAATATTAAATACCTTTTTTATATACAAAATATCTTTGTATTTTATTGGTATTATCCAATTTTGCTGAAAGTGGCTTTCTCCAATTGCGCTTTAAACGATACATATACGCTGGATCCCTAGAGCTCGGTGTAGCTCTTGGAAGGGTGAGTTATACTCTCTCCCCTGGGGTTCGGACGGAACTCGCAATTAAGTTGCAATACTGTGCCATGTGAATTTCTTGTCTTATTTTGAGATCCAAAGAAGGATATTGTCAGAAGATTAAAGAAAAAAAGAAGCTTGGTCACTTCTGGCTAACGGACCGGCCTCTAACAGTCCGAAAGGCGATGAAAATAGAGCAAAGGGAGCTCTTGAAAAGCGTGAGTGCATAAGTGTACTGATATGCTGTGAATACTCTATACTGTTTTGATCTGCACTATTATATTTTCTATCCCTTTTCTTTATATATTGGAGGTTCTGTATGTATAAACATTGTGCCCCACTAGAGGACCCCCCTTTGAACAACTTCCCCTCCACGGAAACGTAAGAATATCTTTTCTCCTACATCACTTTTTGAGGTGTTGTGGGAGATACACGAGTGTTTACCAGGGAGCGCTGTTCTTGCACCTTGGTTTATTTGTCTACAATTGCTTTTTGTGGTGAGGGAAAACACCTGATTTTTCCTGAACGTGTAGCGATCCGTACTAAAATCCAGAGCGCCTTTTTTTCATCCTATTTCTTGTTCTTAAGTGTTTTCTCCTTTTCCCGGGGGTGTTGGCTGCTAGGATGACACTAACCGAATATAGGAATAATATTGGCCGAAATATTGATGAGATCTTTGGTGAATATTCCCCAGATGAGGTTGCTGTACGAGCACCCAATAGCCAAGATTTAGCCCAATCTCTAGAAAAAATTTTAACTAAAGAAATTAAGTTTAAATGGGAAGTGATAACTCTAGAAAAATATCTAAAAGAGAAAATTTCCCCAAGAGGTCTGAGATACTTCAAATTACCCACCTCAGATAGAGATAATTCCAAATTTATGGCCGGTTGGATCCAGATGATGGAGGACTTCGCTAGTCAAACTATGAGGTATATTATACAGCATAGAAGCGAGGCACTCCAGAATCTGGATGAAGGTATTCAGACTCTAATAGATGAACTAAAGTCGAGCACAGATGAGACCCATTTTGAGAAGTTATCTCAAGAATTGAAGGTTAATTTGGATAAAATAACACAGGACGTTATAGAGACTAAGAAAAAGAAATACATAAGGGATATAGAAGATTATAAGAACGATAGAGTTAAACAGAAATATATCTATGTCCCAAAGCCAGGCTTGAGAGAGTATCGATACCCTGCTCGACAGGACGATCATTCGAGAGGGTACCGTTACAATCCCTCTCATAAGGCTCCCTTTATACGTGGTACTAAGAGGAGCTTTGAAAGTTCCACCCCTAAGGGGAATCCGAATCTCATTCCAATTCGTAGTCGGGCTCAGGTCAGGTTTTTTGAGCAAGGAAGAGACAATTTAGTTTCTGAAGTGATTCCTGTAACTGAGAAGATCTTGTTCGGATGTCCTTCAGAACTAATACAGAATGGTTTATTAAGTAATAAAAATCCCCAAAAAAGGAAGGAAGATATTATTGATATAGATGTTGCTGTGGATGAACTCATTCAAACTGATCATCAGATCCCCTATTGTCCTAAAAGGAAAGATTCCAATGGAGACTGTGTGATTGATCCTTCTAATTTCTATCATGACGAGTCCATAGGCGAACTCTCCCCGGTGTTAAAGAAATCCCAAAAGGACCTATTAGGAGCTACTTCGAATATGTATACGTTGGTGACTAACCCAATGTTAAATACTTTAGAAGACAGCTTTGGGTCAGCAATGAGTCCCTCTGAATATGCCTGGAAATCCCCTTGGAATAAAGGAAAGCCATTACTGAAAAATCCCTCTACCTGCACTAATATTCTACCCCCTAAATCGACCAAAGAGTCTTTTTTAAAATTGCGCCCGATGGCGACAAAACAACTAAAGCTCACCAACATGCCCTTAGAACCAGTTGTAAAAATTGTGAGTCAATTGGGCGCCATTCCTCGCAAAAGAGGATGGGAAAAAACAAACGGGGCATTAGGGGAGGAAGGTCTCAGAAAGAGAGAAAAGAAATGAAAAGACTCACTAAAGCATTAAAGCAGGAGAGAATAATAAGTGGTAGTGGCATATTTAATTTTAGCAGTCGAGTGTTAAATACACACGAAACTAAAGCTCTTAGCAAAGGTTTAAAATTTGCACCAAGTTCAAAGGTAGACAAATTTGGTGTTTATATCGATTTAAAAAAATTTCAAAGAAAAATGTGTTTAAAAAAGTTTTTTCTGAAGAATCCCATTGAAAGAGAGATAATTACATCAGAATTTACACATTCAGGTCTCAAGGAAGGCTCTTCTTTCTTCCCCCGTAATATGATCTCGGAGGAAATGAGAATCTTCGAGTACATGGTTATGGCGGATATCAACAAAATCCATTCAGAAAAACTACAACCTAATTTAACCAAGGATGAGAGAGATGCATTGTCCAATTTAAAGAAAGATCTAACTATCATTATAAAACCTGCTGATAAAGGTGGGGGGATAGTTATTATGGATAAAATCTCATATGATCAGGAGGCTCTCAGACAGCTTAATGATGACACTACATATCGATTATTACCATCTAACCCCACCCAAAGTATAAAAACAGAACTATCTAATCTACTTAATAAAGGGAGTGATGCAGGCATTATAAACAAACAGGAATTTAAATATCTTAATCCTTCATTCCCTAAGATTCCCGTTTTTTATCTCCTTCCGAAGATCCACAAGGATCCAATTCATCCACCAGGAAGACCTATAATATCGGGTATACAATCAGTTACTAGCCATTTATCACAATATTTGGATATTCTCCTTCAACCTTTGGTTAAGTCAACTTCGTCATATTTGAAGGACACTATGAGTCTATTACAGATCCTTGAAGATTTCAAATGGGAATCCGATTTTTTGCTCGTCACTTGTGATGTGCAATCTCTGTACAGCATAATACCGCACAATAAGGGCTGTGAAGCAGTGCGTTACCACCTGAATTTACATCAAACCTACCCTATGGAACAAGTGGAATTTATTCTGGAGGGTATTATTTTTATCCTCCAGAATAACTACTTTTCCTTTAATGATCAGTTTTATCTGCAATGTACAGGGACTGCGATGGGGACCCGTTTTGCGCCCAGCTACGCGAACCTCTTTATGGCCTACTGGGAATCTCAGTGGTCGGGGGCTTTGTGTGGCTGGGCGCAGAACTTGGTCCTCTACAAAAGATATATAGATGATCTTTTTATTATTTGGAGGGGTGATGAGGAAAGCCTAAAGGACTTTTATGGTCTGTTAAATCAGAACGATTGGGGGATAAAATTAGACCTACAGTATAGCAAACACACTATTAACTTCCTGGATCTAACACTCTATATTGAGGAGGGCATTATTAAGTCCAAAACGTACTTCAAACCTGTTGACGTGAATAATTATATAGAATCCACAAGTTGCCATGCCCCGGCGTGGCTTAGAAGTGTACCTAGGAGCCAACTCACTAGGTTGAGAAGGAACTGTACGGAAAAGGAAATTTTTGAGCTTCAGGCGAATAAACTTATTGGTGATTTTAAAGAAAAGGGCTATAAGAAGGAAGAGCTAATGGATGTCTTGAAAGACATCCAGAGTAAAGATAGAGGGGCCCTCATTCAATACAGGAAATGTGAGGATAAAGAGGAGTTTTCCATTCCTTTTATTTATAATTATAACAGTCATACACGTGCGATTAATCATTCCATACGGAAATATTGGCATATCTTGAGGAAGGATCCGGCTCTTCAGGATATTCTAGATGATAATCCCAGAATCATTAATAGAGGTGCACGAACGATAAAACAACAAATTGTCAGAAGTCCTGTTCGTCAAGAAAAAAATGTTTTTAAAACAATAACAGTAAAGAAAGGCTTCTATCGGTGTGGGTCATGCTCTGCCTGCAAGAAATTAAAACTTAAAAGAGAATTTTGTTCGGTGTTTGGCACCAATGATGGATTTAAAATTAAAAAGGTTATTTCATGTCATTCCACTAATGTTATTTATGCCCTTGTCTGCCCCTGTGGGAAGATCTATATTGGCCGGACGACTAGATCTCTGTATATAAGGATTTTGGAGCATATCCGTAATATTATCTCCATCGCACATAAATCACCTCCCTGCAAACCCAGCAACCTCATCCCCATAATCCCTCAGCGCCTGTCCTCTTTCTCCTGCGCCCTCTGGAACGCTCGCTCTGTGTGCAACAAACTCACAGCAATCCATGACCTCTTCCTTTCAAACTCCTTCAACCTCCTAGCTTTAACTGAAACCTGGTTAACTCCCTCTGACACGGCCTCCACTGCTGCTCTCTCACATGGCGGTCTACACTTGAGTCATACCCCCAGACCGGGTGAGAGAAATGGTGGCGGGGTCGGAATCCTGCTCTCTCCCACCTGCACCTACCAGCATCTCCCTCCACCCCCATCCCTCTCCTTCTCCTCCTTCGAGACACACTGCATCCGCCTGTTCTCTCCTCTGGCTCTCAGGGTGGCAGTCATCTACCGCCCACCGGGACCAACCTCCCAGTTCTTTGACCACTTTGCTACCTGGCTCTCTCACTTTCTGTCTTCTAATCTTCCATGCCTAGTTCTCGGGGACTTCAACATTCCCATTGACGATCCTTCCGCCCCTGCTGCCTCCAAACTTCTTTCACTCACGTCCTCCCTTGGACTCACACAATCCTCCCTCCTCCCTACCCACCGCGATGGTCACGCTATTGACCTTGTCTTTTCCAACCTCTGCTCCATTTCTGAGTTCAACTGTCGCCCTTCCCCATCTCTGACCACCACCTTCTCTCTTTCAACCTATCTGGACTTCCTAAACACCCTGCTCCCCCACCCCGCACACACACTCGCAGAAATCTACAGGCTGTGGACCCCCATCAATTCTCCAACCTACTTCACCACCTCCCTCATACCTCATCCTTTACCTGCCCTGATGCTGCCACTAATCACTACAACACTACGCTTATCTCTGCTCTAGACACTCTTGCTCCTCTTCGACTCTGTAAGGCCCCACGCCGCCAGCTTCAGCCCTGGCACACCCTCCAGACTCGCTACCTGCAAAGATGCTCCCGCACCGCAGAGCGTGCCTGGAGGAAATCCCGCTCTGAAGCTGATTTTGTTCACTTCAAGTTTATTCTCCGGTCATACACCTCTGCCCTCCACTTGGCCAAACAATCCTTCTTCTCATCTCTTATATCTACGCTGTCCTCCAACCCTAAACGGCTCTGGTCCACCTTCAACACCCTCCTCTACCCACCTGCACCTCCCCCCTCAGCTGCCTTCAGCGCTCAAGAGCTGGCAGACTACTTCCTCAGTAAAACTTTAACTATCAGAAGCAACATCCCAACACAAGATAGTTATCTGCCACCTCCACTCCCACAGGTCCCATCTGCCACCCTCTGCCGCTTCCTCCCAACCACTGAGGAGGAAGTCAATTCCTTATTGTCCTCCTCACATCTCACCACGTGCCCGCTCGACCCCATTCCCTCACATCTAATTCCTCCCCTCTCCTCCTCCCTCACCCCTGCTCTCACACACATCTTCAACCTATCTCTCTCCACTGGCTCCTTTCCATCCGCCTTCAAACACGCGCTAGTTACCCCTTTACTAAAGAAACCATCCCTAGATCCCAACTCTCCATCCAACTACCGTCCTGTATCCCTGCTTCCCTTTACCTCTAAGCTCTTAGAAAAACTAGTCTTCAACCGCCTCTCCCTCTTCCTGTCCTCCAATTCACTACTTGACCCCCTGCAATCTGGCTTCCGTCCCCTACACTCAACTGAAACTGCCCTCACCAAAGTCACCAACGACCTCCTAACTGCTAAAAAACACGGCCACTATTCTATTCTCATCCTGCTTGACCTCTCGGCTGCTTTTGACACTGTTGACCACCCCCTCCTTCTACAGACCCTCAACTCTCTGGGTCTCGGTGACACTGCACTTGCTTGGATTGACTCCTATTTATCCAACAGGTCCTTCTGTGTGTCCTTTGCTGGTAACTCCTCCTCCTCATTGCCTCTATCTGTTGGTGTACCTCAAGGCTCTGTCCTTGGTCCTCTGCTCTTTTCCATCTACACCTCCTCCCTGGGCAAAATCATCAACAGCTTTGGCTTTAATTACCACCTCTACGCTGATGACACTCAGATCTACCTCTCTACCCCTGATCTCTCTCCCCCTGTCCTTTCCAAAGTCAGTGACTGTTTATCTGGCATCTCCTCCTGGATGGCCTCCCACCACCTAAAGATCAACATGTCAAAGACTGAGCTCCTACTTATTCCTCCCTCTAATGCCGCCCCACCTCCTGACTTCTCGATCACGGTGGAGGGTATCACCATCTCCCCATCAAACCAAGTTCGCTGTCTTGGAGTTACACTTGACTCTGCTCTTTCCTTCATCCCCCACATCAAGTCTCTTTCCTCTCCTGCCGATATCAACTGCGTAATATTTACAGAATTCGGCCATTTCTTACCGCTGTCGCCACAAAACAACTCATACACGCCCTGGTAATCTCCCGACTCGACTATTGCAATAATCTCTTATCTGGCCTCCTCTCTGTCCCACCTCTCCCCCCTACAATCCATCCTGAACGCCTCCGCCAGGCTAATTCACCTCACCCGCCGCTCTGTCTCTGCCGCTCCCCTCTGCGAGTCCCTTCACTGGCTCCCCATCCACTGCAGAATTAAGTTCAAAATCCTTATCCTTACCTACAAAACCCTCACTAACTCAGCTCCCCACTACCTGTCCTCACTAATCACCAAATACACCCCAGCCCGCTCCCTAAGGTCAAACAGTGACCTGCGCCTAGCTTCTCCCCGCATCACCTCTTCCCATGATAGACTGCAGGATTTCTCACGCGCAGCCCCCACTCTCTGGAACGCTCTCCCTCGTACTGTCAGACTTTCCCCTAACTTCTCTTCCTTCAAACGCTCCCTGAAAACATTCCTATTTAGGGAGGCCTACCACCCAACTCACTGACGCAACCATCAATCACTCTCACCTTACAGTCCTCTCCTCCTGTTTCCAACCCCAACCCTCCCAGATTGTGAGTTCCTACGGGAATAGGGCCCTCATCTCCTCCTGTACTGTTTGTCAAATGTTGTTCAATGTATTGTAGCCCTGTCTATACTGTGCTTATTGTACAGCGCTGCGGAATATGCTGGCGCTTTATAAATAAAGAATAATAATAATAATAATAAATATTCAGCGAGGGTTTGATAAACATACAGTATCATCCCATTTCCTTTCCGTACACAATGGCTCCCCTGAGGGCTTGGTTTTTTATGCCCTACGTAAGGTCGAAAGGGATTGGAGAGGGGAAGATTTCCTGAAAAAGATCAATCAGGAAGAAATGAAACTCATTTTTCTGTTTGATACCTTAATTCCAAGGGGTTTAAATAAGGACTTTGAGTTATGTCATTTTTTGTGAGTCCCCTGTCCATGTCAGTTGGGCTTTCTAAATAATGGGAAGGATGTCATGCTGCCCGTTGGAGAGCTACTGGGTTTTGGATTGACTGTCTATGGGGATGATGTTGCCTGTCAGATGGCAGTGATGTGATGTTAGCTAAGGATTTACACTGTATTATGTCCTGTCAATAATCCCTTTTTTCCTTTGCTGTGTTTGTCTCTCATTGATGTTGTTCATTCTTGAGTGGATCGCACATAAAGGACTTTTTTTGCCCAGGAAGCTACGGATCATCAATGTATTAATATGTCTGGGGCAAGATCTTCACATATGCATGTGGGGCCTGTATTGTGGACTTTAAACCAACGGATCTACTTTCCGGAGATAAAATCGGGTTGTGTATTATTGAAGAATAACTGAGGCCGGAAGTTCTCCGTGGCATATAGGACCTGTGATCCGGAAGTGAAATGTGTCCGTCATCTGCCGCCGAGTTGTGTTCCGGGGCCAAATCGGGTCGTTTACCGCTGGAGATGAACTGAAAGCGGAAATTCCCTATGACGCGGATAGAACTTTGACCCGGAAGTTAAATCCCTCCATTGCTTGTTGCTGTGCGATGGACGAATTGAAAGCGGAAGTTTTTTGTATTCTTTTTCGCTTTATGGTAAATTGAAACCGGAAGCCGTAAAGGTGCGGGCTTATCACCTGGTACTACTCTCAATTAAGGTTGTGACATGTATATATGTATATGGCTCTCTGCTAATGCAAATTTCCTTTTTCCTTTGCCACTGAGGAAGCGCGTGATGCGCGAAACGCGTCTGGCTTTGTAATTTATATTTTATATTATCTATTTTAATATTAAATACCTTTTTTATATACAAAATATCTTTGTATTTTATTGGTATTATCCAATTTTGCTGAAAGTGGCTTTCTCCAATTGCGCTTTAAACGATACATATACGCTGGATCCCTAGAGCTCGGTGTAGCTCTTGGAAGGGTGAGTTATACTCTCTCCCCTGGGGTTCGGACGGAACTCGCAATTAAGTTGCAATACTGTGCCATGTGAATTTCTTGTCTTATTTTGAGATCCAAAGAAGGATATTGTCAGAAGATTAAAGAAAAAAAGAAGCTTGGTCACTTCTGGCTAACGGACCGGCCTCTAACAGTCCGAAAGGCGATGAAAATAGAGCAAAGGGAGCTCTTGAAAAGCGTGAGTGCATAAGTGTACTGATATGCTGTGAATACTCTATACTGTTTTGATCTGCACTATTATATTTTCTATCCCTTTTCTTTATATATTGGAGGTTCTGTATGTATAAACATTGTGCCCCACTAGAGGACCTCCCTTTGAACAACTTCCCCTCCACGGAAACGTAAGAATATCTTTTCTCCTACATCACATTTTGAGGTGTTGTGGGAGATACACGAGTGTTTACCAGGGAGCGCTGTTCTTAAACAGCAGTAAGCAGGCAGGGCTTCATATTCTGCTGATAACCCCACCTTACTTGCCGTTTACTGTCATCTTCTCTCTCTGCACACAAATCACATCCCCCTCCCCTCTCCTAGAGCTGCTGCGGGGCAGGGGAGGAGCTATGGAGGGAGGAGAGGGGGATTTTTATTCTATTTGATTTTATTCCGTATGGAAACGCCCTGCTCCGCTGCTCATTGTTTGAGAACACAGCTCAAAGCTGACACACAGTGACAGCGGCACCTCCTAGTACCCCCTAATGACACCCCAATAATCACTGGTACATGGGGTGGCCTGCCCCCCGCCACTCCCCTAAGTACACCACTGCTCTGTGATATGCTCACACACAATTTTGGCGAACTGCCAGCAAGTACGGTGCTGTTTGAAGGCAGTGCAAATCCCCATAGAGGTAATGATTAATCTATTCAGAGACCACCAAACAGCAGAGAAATGGCAGTGAAATGCCCTGATGTTCTGATGTTCGGTGGTTTCAATCAGCAGGTTTATTCAGGTGAACCCCATAGGTTTCAATGTTAAAAATATTCCTGTTTTTATGCAATATCTAATAAACCATTTATTATTTTAATCTGCAGTAAAAACTCTTTATTGATATTTTTTTTTTGTACCTTTTAGTAATTTTTCAGATTTTTTTTGGCAAAATCTCCCCCTTTTTTTTTAATGGCGTTTTTTCTTTTTTCTGTAACAGAACTTTTTATTATCAATCATAGGATCTTATATGTAAATTCCAGACATTTTCGTTCAGTAGTTCTTTTGAAAACAGGAGGCCACGGGTTTGCGGTGGCAGCATTCAGCGGCCGACTCCATGCACTTTGGGGACCCTGTGGTGAATGGTGAATTCACTCCAGGGTGGGGAAATTTTATTCCCCGAAGTGCAGGGAACTACAGAACACCAAAATGTTGGCGTCATTTCGGTGCTCTGTGAGTAACCCATTTAGAGGTGAGGTTTTTTGCTGCCCCCTGCAAAGTGAAAGCCTAGGCCTTGCCTATCCAGGACATACTTGAAAATTTGGGAAATCTCAATGTATCCTTCCTGGTAAAATAGTTTGCAAAAGTAAAAAAAAAAAAAGATTTTTTAATTTTTTTTTAGGGGTCGGGCCGCCCAGTGCGGGCCGCTGCCCCCTGGAAAGTGCCGCACTAGGCCTTGTTGGCCTAGGCCAAAATACACCACTGGGTACATGCCACATGATTCAGGACTTGTATTCCTCCTTCCTTTTTATTATGTTTTTTTGTACAAACCTATATAAATATCTATTTTCAATATTGCTTCAGCAAAACAAACGAATGCCCTGATAATTAAGTATTCTTCAGTCGTGCTAGACAGTGAAGGCAATATATTGACTATAAACCAGGTCAATGGCTGCTAGTAATTAGAAGATGAACAGCAGTTCCTGTGGAGCGAAACTGTGGGATTATTCAAGAAGAAGTGTAATCCACATATTTTAACTACAGGAAAATCCAGACTGATCGGGTGTGTCAAACAGAGGGCACGTTTACACAATGCCAAACCTGAAAACATGTATTTAGTGTAAGTCTTTAGCAACAGTCGCTAAAAAGATACAAATATGGAGTTGGACTAGCCATCACATTTACAAAAAACTTGGAGAGCAAGTACACCAAGCCCTAGAGAGGTCAACTCCCAAAACACAGTCCAAAAACAAAGAAAGACCGGGAGCTCAGTCTCCAAACCCAGTGGTTACTGGTAAGGTTTCAGCTCTACGTACAGGAGCATTTCTTATGACTTTTTCGAAACTGTCATTATTGGAGAATGAGTGCCTGGTCCTCTTCCTTTAGTCTTGGGCTAAAAATAGTGCAAGTGGTTCAGACAGCTTGCAGAAATGCAGACTATAAACCAATCTAAGATGTTTCCCTAAGAGCCTTTGGGTTGGCTTTTTAATGACATCGTTTAGAACTAGAACGGCACAATAAAAATAAAGTATGTGGAGGTGGCTCATCAAAAACAAATGAAAAGTGGTACCAGGATCTTACATGCTCATAAAGCTGAGGTCCCAAGCAGTCCAAATAATCACATGCTAAATAGATATTGAAGCAGTAGCACAAGTATGCAATGGGTTTCCTAGCGTAACATTTTAATTCCACACATGAAGGGCATAAACAATCATTTCGGGGCAGACACCCTTTCTCAACGGTCCATGTCTTTCAAAAACATTTACAGTATGTATGCTCTTCACGTGTGTGTCAGGATCTGTCACGGGAAGGCTGTGGTATCAGAATGGTGGGAACCCAGAAAGCGTAGTATACCAGATCGTAAGAGCTACTTACACGAAGGGTGAGATGGAACTGTACAACCCTATTCGTGGTAGTGGCCGAGACGTCGGGTGTTGATAGGTATAGATGTATAGGCACAGGAGACTGGAGACTTGACACGGCGAGCAGTATGTAATATATGAAACACAGAAATGCAGGGATATGTTCATACAGGGTTGTAGTACTTACGGTAGACGGGAGGTGGCTGTGGTATTGGGAGTACGTTTAATACTGCGGTATGCTGTTGCTTTGAGGCAGACGAGGAGACTGGAAATACTGCGGTATGCGGGTGCTCTGAGGCAGACGAGGAGACTGGAGATACTGTGGTATGCGGAGGCTCTGAGGCAGACGAGGAGACTGGAAATACTGTGGTATGCTGATGTTCTGAGGTAGACGAGGAGACTGGAGATACTGTGGTATGCGGAGGCTCTGAGGCAGACGAGGAGACTGGAAATACTGTGGTATGCTGATGTTCTGAGGTAGACGAGGAGACTGGAGATACTGTGGTATGCGGAGGCTCTGAGGCAGACGAGGAGACTGGAAATACTGCGGTATGCTGATGTTCTGAGGTAGACAAGGAGACTGGAGATACTGCGGTATGCGGAGGCTCTGAGGCAGACGAGGAGACTGGAAATACTGCGGTATGCTGCAGAGAGGCAGCTAGACACCTTGGAACAAAATAACACAGTTCAGGTACTAGGTGCCAAACTCAATAATTGAGCAACTACTCACAGCTCTGTAGCTCTTTAAACCGGTTCTCACCCTTCCTCAGTACCTGGCGTCTGACGTCATCTCCTGGCGCCGAGGACATCTAGCCTCTCTCTGGGGTCTTCGCCGGTATAACGCGCATGTGCGCGCCGGCCGTTGCCTAGCGACGGGACGCTGTTGGAATAAGCCGCGGCAAGTATTTCGGCCGATCGCGGCTTGCTAACGGCTGGACGGATGGCATCATGGTCGGGTCCGGCGGTGACCAGGCGGTACCAGGGGGCGATCCTGACAGGGCCCCCCACCTAGGCGACCCCTCCGGGGGCGATCGGGATGAGCAGCGTGAAAACGTCGGACAAGAGCGGGAGCACGGGCCTCATCATGCGACACCCAGGAGTCTTCCTCTGCGCTATAGCCTTTCCAATGTATCAAATATTCGAAGCGTCGTCGCCGAAATCGTGAATCTAAGATGGTCTCCACTTCATATTCGTCATCCGCCACGGATGTCACTGGTCCAGGAGCCATCAGAACTCGACTAAGAAATGGGTCAGGGGCCGTAGGTTTCAGTAGGGATACATGAAACACAGGGTGTATCTTCATTGTAGGCGGTAGACGCAATCTTACGACCACAGGAGACAACACCTTCTCAATGACGAAAGGACCGAGGAAACGGGGACCTAGTTTGCGAGAAGGACAAGATAGTTTAATGTTATGAGCTGACAGCCATACCTTATCTCCTTCCTGATACACAGGGGCAGATCTCCGATGGCGATCCACATAGAACTTGAATTTCTGTTGGGCCTTCAGTAGATCGGCTCGAACAAGGCGATAGTTTCTATGAATCGCCGATAGTCGCTCATCAGCCTTCGGAATATTGGTCTCTAGGGGTGATCCAGGTAGCATGGAAGGGTGATAACCAGAATTAATGAAGAAAGGCGTCATAGCTGTAGAGCGTTGTATCTGGTTGTTGTAAGCAAATTTGGCTAATGGTAGATATGAGGACCAGTCATGTTGGAGATGGGATATGTAGCAGCGTAAGTACTGCTCAAGGATTCCGTTGGTACGCTCTGTCTGTCCATTGGCTTGAGGGTGATACGCAGAGGTCAGTGCTTGGGTGATATGCAGTCCTTTGCAGAATGCTTTCCAGAAACGTGCCGTGAACTGTGTGCCTCTGTCTTTCACAATGGTAGAAGGTAACCCATGAAGACGGAAGACTTCCTTTATAAAGACGGAGGCAGTTTCTGTAGCGGTAGGTAATCCCACGAGGGGAATAAAGTGTGCCATCTTGGTAAATCTGTCTACGACCACCATGACAGTATCGTATTTTGATGATTTTGGCAGTTCTACTATAAAGTCCATAGCAATATTGGACCAGGGAACAGAAGGTACGGGTAGTGGTTGTAGCAGCCCTTGAGGTCGATGTCTTGATGTCTTCATACGTATACACGTAGGACAAGTCGTGACGTACTCGGTAATAGTCTTGGACATTTGCGGCCACCAGAAGGATCTTTCTATGATATCAATGGTTTTATGAATGCCTCCATGGCCTCCTAGGGTAGAATCGTGGAAATGCTGTAGTACTGCGGCTACGGCTAAAGGTGGTACGTATATTTTTTTCTTGATGTAACAAGAATCCGTCTTTTTCTGTAAAAGGTATTCCTGCGGGGGCTTCCTGAAGTGAAGGTGTATTATAGGTGATCACTTGCCATAAGGTCTTTTCTTGCATTAGAAAGCATGTAGGTGGTAATACGGTCCCTTGTTCTCTGGTTATTTCCGGATTACCTGTCCTCGATAGGGCATCTGCTTTTCCATTTTTACTACCCGGACTATAGGTGATATATAGATCAAATCGGCTAAAAAAGAGGGCCCACCTGGCTTGTCGGGGTTTCATCCTACGGGCTCGTTGCAAGTATTCCAAGTTTCTGTGGTCTGTGAACACAGTCACCGGGTGGCGGGCGCCTTCTAGTAGATGTCTCCACTCTTCTAAAGCCATCTTAATGGCTAGGAGTTCTCTTTCGCCTACATCATAGTTGCGCTCAGCCGGGGACAGGCCTTTAGAAAAGAAACATACTGGGTGTACTTGTCCGGTCTCTATCTGTTTCTGAGAAAGTACAGCCCCCACAGCGAATTCGGAAGCATCTACTTCCATTATATAGGGGTATGTAGGGTCCGGTAAGGCAAGGATAGGTGCTTCTGTGAACATCCTTTTTAACTTGTGGAATGCTTTCTGTGCGTCTTCTGTCCACGTAAACATGACATCTTGTCTTGTTAGCATGGTGAGGGGGCGGATTATCTTCGAGAAATCTCTTATGAACTTCCTCTAAAAGTTACAGAACCCTATGAAGCTTTGAACCCCCTTCTTATTTGCCGGGACTGGCCAGGTGGCTACAGCCTCTGTCTTGGCTAGATCCATACGGATATTTCCAGGGCTGATAATGAATCCAAGGAATTCGATGTTATCGGTGTCAAAAATACATTTCTCGGCCTTGGCATACCGTCTATGCTCCTGTAGTCTACGTAGTACTGTTTTTACGTGTTTTTGGTGAGTCTCCAGGTTCTCGGAATATATTAGTATGTCATCCAGGTATATGACGATGTAGCTGTCTAGAATGTCCCGGAAGACGTCGTTCAGGAAACGTTGGAACGTGGCAGGAGCGTTACATAGCCCATACGGCATGACCATATACTCAAAGTGGCCATAACGAGAACGGAACGCAGTTTTCCACTCATCCCCGTCTTTAACACATACCAGGTTATAGGCTCCTCGTAGATCAAGTTTCGTAAATATTGTAGCTGTACGGAGACGGTCCATTAACTCTGATATTAGGGGGAGAGGATATTTATTTTTAACCTTGATAGCGTTCAAAGCTCTATAGTCGACACAGGGCCGAAGTCCTCCATCCTTCTTCCCTACAAAGAATATAGGTGCTCCAGCAGGTGAGGTGGACGGCCGTATGAAGCCTTTTTGTAGGTTTTAGTCAATATATTCTTTCAATACGAGCAATTCAGGCTCAGACAGGGGGTAGATTCTTCCATATGGAATGGGCGCCCTGGGTAGCAGATCCACAGGGCAGTCGTATGGTGTATGAGGAGGTAAAGCATCAGCATCTTTTTTCTCGAATACGTGACTAAAAGTTCGTTACGGCTCGGGTACCTCAAGACACATGGCTACAGTAGGGTTCGTAGAGGCATGTAGATCTGCAGTCGGTATCGGATTTTCAGTGGCGAAGGTGATTACACCGGAAGACCAGTTTATAGCAGGGTTGTTTCTGCGTAGCCAGTTGAGGCCTAGTACAGCGGGAAATACGGGAGAGGATACCACATCAAAGACTATTGTGTCACGATGTTCAGTGCCTAAAGATACTAGTAACGGTCTGGTTTCTTTGAAGATTGGTCCAGATATAGGGGAACTTCCGTCAAGCAGTTGGATAGCATAAGGGTGGGTTTTGGAGGTGATCGGGATTCCTAACGAGACAGCAATTTTCTCGTCCACGAAACAGCCGCTGGCTCCGGAATCAATCATAGCCTGGAGTGGAACGGCGTGCTGGTCCCACTGTAATAGTAAGGGTACGATTAGGTGAGATGGTGTCACGGTACAGAGTCCATGAGTGGCGACCGACGTGATGGGTTGTATAGGCTCACCTGAACGACTGGCAGGTTTGGCTCGGCATTCTCTAACTTGATGGCCAGGACGTCCGCAGTACATGCAGAGGCCAAGGGATCTGCGCCTGGACTTTTCAGCCTCTGTTAGAGGTCCTCGTACAACCCCAATCTGCATGGGTTCTTCCTCGCTAGCGGTAGTACTAGGGGTAGGCACCGGAGGTACCTGTACATATCTCCTCACTGGAAC
Source organism: Leptobrachium leishanense (assembly GCA_009667805.1). Lineage (NCBI taxonomy): Eukaryota > Metazoa > Chordata > Amphibia > Anura > Megophryidae > Leptobrachium > Leptobrachium leishanense. Next base: position 183,125,523 of record CM019065.1, on the reverse strand, counting down.
ATGAGCATGGGAGGCAGATTTTTCTGCGTCCGTTCACGTAGCCTTCTATCTATCTGTGTGCAGAGGACCATGGTAGCTTCCAGAGTGACGGGGATTCTAGTACGGGCTAGTTCATCCTTAAGTACTTTGGATAATCCTTTTCTGAACTGTGCTAGAAGGGCTGGTTTGTTCCACTCTGAATCCAAGGCTAAATGCTTGAATTCTGTGATGTAGTCTTCTACATCATCTTTTCCTTGTTTCAGCAATTCGAGTGCTTGGGCCGCGGAGGTTAGACGATTGGGGTCCTCATACATGGCTTCAAGTGCATTATAGAAGGTATTCCAGGTGCGTAGCGAGGGGTGAGCGGTACGTAGCAGGTGATGAGCCCATACCTGTGGTCTGCCAGTGAGGAGGGACATCACGGTCCTAATTTTCACGAAGTCAGACGCGTACGTCCTTCGTTGGAGAGAGAACATTATTTGACACGACGTGATGAATAATCTAAACTGTTTCCTATCCCCATCAAATTTATTAGGCGGAGATACATAGGGTTCAGGGCCTGTAGGGGCGGCTTCGGCAACAGGTGGGGCTTCAGCGGAGGGTTCAGCTGGCCCTTCGGCGCCTTGTGCTTGCTCCAAACGACTCAGGTGAGTTTGCATAGTGATCTGGTTGTTCTGTAGGTCCACGATAGAATGGGTCAGATTAGATAACTGGTTGGTTATGAGAGCCAGAGTATCTGGTATACCCGTGGGTTCCATGTTTAGGCTCAATTATTTTGTCAGGATCTATCACAGAAGGTTGTGGTATCTGAACGGTGGGAACCCAGAAAGCGGAGTATACCAGATCGTAAGAGCTACTTACACGAAGGGTGAGATGGAACTGTACACCCCTATTCGTGGTAGTGGCCGAGACGTCGGGTGTTGATAGGTATAGATGTATAGGCACAGGAGACTTGACACGGCGAGCAGTATGTAATATATGAAACACAGAAATGCAGGGATATGTTCATACAGGGTTGTAGTACTCACGGTAGACGGGAGGTGGCTGTGGTATTGGGAGTACGTTTAATACTGCGGTATGCTGTTGCTTTGAGGCGGACGAGGAGACTGGAAATACTGCGGTATGCGGGTGCTCTGAGGCAGACGAGGAGACTGGAGATACTGTGGTATACGGAGGCTCTGAGGCAGACGAGGAGACTGGAAATACTGTGGTATGCTGATTTTCTGAGGTGGACGAGGAGACTGGAGATACTGTGGTATGCGGAGGCTCTGAGGCAGACGAGGAGACTGGAAATACTGCGGTATGCTGATGTTCTGAGGTAGACGAGGAGACTGGAGATACTGCGGTATGCGGAGGCTCTGAGGCAGACGAGGAGACTGGAAATAATGCGGTATGCTGCAGAGAGGCAGCTAGACACCTTGGAACAAAATAACACAGTTCAGGTACTAGGTGCCAAACTCAATAATTGAGCAACTACTCACAGTTCTGTAGCTCTTTAAACCGGTTCCCGCCCTTCCTCAGTACCTGGCGTCTGACGTCATCTCCCGGCGCCGAGGACACCTAGCCTCTCTCTGGGGTCTTCGCCGGTATAACGCGCATGTGCGCGCCGGCCGTTGCCTAGCGACGGGACGCTATTGGAATAAGCCACGGCAAGTATTTCGGCCGATCGCGGCTTGCTAACGGCTGGACGGACGGCATCATGGTCGGGTCCGGCGGTGACCAGGCGGTACCAGGGGGCGATCCTGACAGTGTGCAATTAACGGGATACATTAGTAAATCCTTTGCAACCTAGCGCCTCGGCTTCGTTCCCTGTTTTGATCTAGCAGCAGCATGATCACAACATCAGTACTTAAACCTTTCACTACCTAGTGATTTTCTAAAAACGCATGGTCAGAAACCAATGTTTTTTTGTAAAATCATTTTTAATTAACTATACAGTAATAAATAGTTCTTACTGTAAATAACCTATTTGGCCAGTAGATGGTACCATCTACTACATCGACTGCTGAATGCTCGTTATTTCAGAGCATTCACAAGCCGATTTTACAGTTTTAGCTCTTTGGGCATTATGACCACAGGGCTAAAACTTTGGTGGCACCTTCTGCAGCTTAAAAGAAAATGAGATTCATTTGCTTTTGGGCTGCAGATCGAGCAGATGGTGCCTTTAAAACCTGAGATATCTCGGTAGTGATATCTGGTATAAAACTGGTAGAAACATATAGGGATGTGTATATGAATTTATCTGTAAAAACAGTATACAATCAGAGTTGAACTTCATCACACCCTGATATAAGGATTTATGTAACATACACCGGCATTCTGTACTCATTGCATTACTATATGTATACTTATTGACATAAATCCAGTGCATACTCTGTGATTTATAAGCACAGCAGCCAAGAATCGCACAGCACCACCAAAAATGGTACCATGTCTTATTGTTGGCATACACGGAACATATCTCAATGAACATACCCTATGTAGGCAGCGCCCAATCAGAGATAAAACCCCATTTCGCAATAGATATATATTGTATATCTATCTATCTGGTGTCTGTGTGGTCAGGGTGTGTGCAGGCTGTGCAGTGGGTAAATGGTGTGTCTGGTCATACATTGCAATATAAACATAAACAGGACAGTCTTTCAGCAAACTCCTAGATTATTTATTGGAAATCGTCACATAACTTAAAATAAAGTATGAGTACTTGTACTCGGTCTTAAAAAAATGGTATTGGTGCATCCCTACTTGTTATTATATCTTTGAATTACATTAAATAAGAAGTGAACTAAGCATGCCCACTAAATAACAGGAAGGGGGATTCTGGGAAGTGTAGTGTACCATCTAAGGGCTGTACCTTGGAGGAGCAGGGAACATGCATTTATTCTGAAACAATACTACAAAACAGTCTGTTGTTATGCACACAAAAATGAAAATACACAAAAGGGTGCTACCATATATCAGGACCTCTCCTTAATGAGTCCCAAGGAGATCAATACAAAAACATGAACATGTATTCTGAAACAAGCCACGCGGCTTGGGGGGTCAATCGAACAATTGAGGAATAAGGCCATCTTCTACTAGAGCCCCTCCTAACGGCTGATCTCTAGCTTGTATTGTAAGTAACTAGAATCTGCTGTTTATCTCCTTTTTATTTCTCTGCTTGTGTGTTTAATTATTAATTACCATATCAATTTTTTCTGTAAAAAAGCACTGTGATCAATTTTTATCATAATAAATATAAAACTTATTAAGATCTGCTTCTGCCTGATAATCGACCATCGTAACCGAAGGACCAGATTAATTCAGGGTTCAGGGTTATTTTAACTTGGATCGGTCTACCAAGAGTGAGTTAGGGTGAAGTCAGTTGTTTGAACTGTCTTCTGTTTTGGGGTGCGTAACCAGAGTCTCAGGTCCGTTCTGATTTAGAGATTAGGCATCCAGGATACACCTATTGGGGGGCCTGTGGTGGCAGTGTGGATACAAGTAAAGTGGGTGCGGGGGATTGTGTGCAACGTAGTCATTATTCCGGGTCGAGTGCAGACGGACAGTGAGTTGTACTCCTAGATCCACTTCATCACGTTGCGTGCACTTCTGGAGTGAAGACGTTGACATGACAGGCAAGTGCGGGCGAGGGATTGTGGGCCACGTAGTCATTATTCCGGGTCTAGTATAGACGGATAGTGCTTTTTAACCCTGTGGCCTTCTCTCCATGTCGCGTGTGCGTGACAATGGTGTTAACTTGAATTGTCGCTCTTCCATTCATGGGGAGGAGCTGTAACTCTGAGAAATGGAATCACCAGATTCATTACCAACTTAAGTAGCCTCCCTGGCATTATGATTCTGACATCTTTTAGATGTCGGAAACGGTACAAATTTTTTTTAGCCCCCTAGCGGTATTCCCGAGTGTGGCTCAGGGTTAAACTCCTATGCTGAAAGCGGTAACCCCAAATCACACTCGGGATGTCGCTGGATACATTACCTGTCCCTGTGCTCCCTTGCTGTCCCCCGCAGTCTCCTCCGGTGATCGCAACCTCCTGGTTCCCTTCTCGCGAGAAGGGAACCAGGAAGAAAAACGCCACGATCGCTGCAATAGACTGCAGGGGTCAGCGAGGGAGTGCAGGTAGAGGTAATATATCCAGCCCAAGTGTGGCTTGTGGTTACCGCTTTCAGCGGTGACATTAAACATATAACAAAGCAGCAGAATGAGTTACACAATGTAGTAAGTTTCTGGAGGTGTGTTTGTTTGGGCAGCTGCATACACTATATCTCCGTATTCCAAAGCCGGCATAAGCATTTGCTGTACAATCTGCTTTCTTACCGCGGGGCTCAGGCAGGATTTGTTTCTGTACAGGGCACCTAGTTTAGGGTAAAGTTTAGATGAAAGTTTTTTGATGTGGGGGCCAAAGGATAGATTTGGGTCTAACCACATACCTAGATATTTGAGAACTTTTAAAAGTGATGTGACATTATCACTCCATTCACATCTACATGACAGTGGGAAGAAGTATGTCTATAAAGGTCATGCATTCCTACATACAAACTGTATATTATATAATTTTTTGTACTGTGACATTCTCATGTATTTTCAAAAGGTCACTATCCAACCATAGCCGCGCCCAAAGCTATTTGAGACTTGACTTTTTCATTAAAAATAGATGAAAAACATCCTGCGGTAACCTCATATTGTACCCTTGAAGTTGCCACCTGAGACCTAGGAGGTTCCTGGTGGCCAGTCCAGACCTGGTAAAAACATACAAGGGGTTATTCAGAGGGCACCGAAATTTCAGAGCTCTCTCCTTAGGCGACCTCAATTTACCAACCCTGCAGTGAATTCAGCATTCACTGCGGGTCCCTGAAGTGCAACGAACTGATCCACCGAACGCAGCCAAAAACTGCCGAAAAGGGTCTATGTCTGGTTATAATTAATTCTGGGGGTCTGTGCCTGGCTATAATTAATTCTGGGGGGGTCTGTGCCTGGGTATACATGATTCTTGAGGTGTGTGTATAATATATATCTCATACACTCATCAAACACTCACCGAAAACATGCAGAAACCGCCGCAAAAACCATGCTGAACACGCCTGAAAAACCTACGAGCCGCCGATCGCAGAGCAGCTGCCGTAAAAAGCCGACAAGCGGACGAATGGGGTAAAAAAAAGTACGCTAGAAAGTTTCAAAATTGAAATGCAGTTTGCATAAAGACTACTGAACGAAAATGTCTGGAATTTACATATACAGGGTTATTCAGAGAGATCCGAAAAGTCACTGCACGATCGGTGACTTTTCATTCCCCGCACTTTCGGCGATTCCTAGTTTGCCGACCCTGTGATGTATTCAGCAAGCACTGCAGGGGCCCCGTAGTGCAGGGAATACTCGCTGCAAACCTGCAAAACACTCACCGAATACTCACCGAAAACCCGCAGAAACCGTTGCAAAAAACAAGTCAAACACGCTGGAAAAATCTGAGCAGCCGCCGATAACAGCACAGAGCAGCCATCGGAAAATGCCGACATGCAGACGAACGGGGTGAAAAAAAAACCAGTTTGCTTGAAAGTTTGAAATTTGAAATGCTGTTTGCTAAAAAACTACCAAACGAAAATGTCTGGAATTTACATATAAAGATCCAATAAATGATAATAAAAAGGTCTGTTACAGAAAAATGAAAAAACGATTAAAAAAAATTTCACTTTTTTTTTTAACAACAAAATCCCAAAAAATGCCTACAAGATCCTAAAAAATCTATACATAACGAGACTTTTTACTGCAGAATAAAATGATAACGTTGAAGCCTATGGAATTCGCCTGAATAAACCTGTCGAATGAAACCACCAAATGGCAGGGCAATTCACTGACATTCCTCAGCTGTTCAGTGTTCTGGGAATAGACGAAGCATTGCTTCTCTATGGGTGATTTCACTGCCCTCGAACAGGCAATGTACGTGCAGGCAATTCACCAAAATTTGGCGAATTGCCTGCTCTCTGAATAGCCGAATGGCCCCGAAATGTTCCTGTTCGCTGAAATTCAGTGTGCAGTTACATTTCGGCCACAATTTGGATCTCTCTGAATAACCCCCATAAGGTCCTATGAATGATAATAAAAAGGTCTGTTACAGAGGAAAAGAACAAAAGATTTAAAAAAGGGATTTGACTGAATAAACCTGCCGAATGAAACCACTGAACAGCAGGACATTTCCGCAACTTTTCACTGCTGTTCGGTGTCTCTGAATAATCGAACCATTGCTTCTCTATGGGGGATTTCACTGCCGTCGAACAGCACCGTACGTGCCGGCAATTGATCAAAAGGAACAACTTCTAGGCATATATTACTTCAACATAGTAAAAAGCGTGGTTTAATTGCAGTGACATGCGGTGAGGTCAGTGGCTTGTGAGGCACTGGCTAGTATCAGAGCCAGATGTACACAGGGTTACGCAGTCACAATTTACGCATTTGATTATCGTTATACAGGAGAATAGAGTTTCACTATTTATAAAGTAAAGTTCACATTTTTTTTTACAGTTTTAAGAGCATGCACTTACAATACTGACTAATAGAGGGCGCTATTACAACTCTTTAAAATAAAGTTTGCATACAGGTTTTTAGTTCTAAGTCAGAGCATGCACTTACAATAATGACTAATAGAGGGCGCTATTACACACATGCTGACTGCTGAGCTCTGCCTGCCCACCCCCCGTCTGCGGTGTCGGCTTTTTCCGGCGGCTGCTCTGCGCTGTGATTGGTGGCTGCTCGGGTTTCTCCGGCGTGTTCGGCGGGGTTAATCCAGATGTTTTTGCGGGTTTCGGTGTACCTTCGCCGGGTTTTGCGGTGAGTGTTCGGCGGGTTTGCGGCGGCTTTTCCCTGCACTATGATGGCCCTGTGGTGTTTGCTGAATACACTGCAGGGTCGCCAAAATGCGATCGCCAAGTCACGCCGTATTGAAGAGAACGAAAAGTCACCGAACGTGCGGTGACTTTTCGATTCTCTTTGAATAACCCTGAAAATATGTATATACAATAAAGTCTTCAGTGTTCTTAATCTTTAATACAAAAAGGTATATAAAATATGTGTGTGAAGTGAATGAGAAAGATTGTTCATTATGGTTGTACACAAATAGCAAAAATGACAAAGTGTTTGTGTCTTTATGTAGCAAACAATCAAATGGTGGCGGTGTCACTAAGGGGATAAAGTGGCAGTTTAGCCACTGTGGCCACTTAAGTTATTTTTCCTGACCTTGGTGGCAGAAAATATTCCCTCCGTATACCTTCTTCTCCAGGCCACTGTGAAGCCTCACCCCTGCTATGGACGCTGTCAGTTTTTTGCCACTGGAGGGGATTTGTGAGGATGGTATCTTAGGGTATCACATATTATGTCAGCATGCTATCGTACACAGATGCATTGTGAGGAGTCAGTGGTGAATTACCCATAAGGCAGACAAGGTGTACGCCTAGAGCCTCTGTCACATTCAGGGGCCCAGCCGACTTCCTGCCATTAAGACAGCAGCCAGGCCCCTTCATTCGATATCCTGGCGGGAGAGCAATGCGGCCTGCATTTCCATCGACCATAGACCACGTAACCTCTCTCGCTCTCGCTGAGTCAGGTCACACAATGCATCCCGATGACATGTCAGAATTCCACCACTTACTCTCTCAGTGAGAGGCAGCTAGTGTACAGCTCGAGAAAACGTTGAACTGACTTTATTTTCAGTCTGTGTGAGGTCAGCTTGAGGTCAGTGTGTGTGTGTGGTCAGTGTATGTGTGTGATCAGTGATTATTATTATTCTTTATATAGTGCCAACATATTCTGCAGCATTGAACAACAGGTACAATATAGACAGTGATACAATACAATGAGACCGAACAACATTTGACAAACAAACATAGGAGTAAATGAGGGCTCTATTCCTGTGGGAATTTACTGCGGCAGGTTCTCCTTCGGCCTGCCCACACAGCGGATGTGTGTTGCGCGTCATTGGCTGCTGGGGGACGGCCTAAACCAGGCTGTCTCGCAGCAGCAAATGGCGCATGGCGTGTGCCAGCTAGTGGGTGATGCCGGAGGATGCCCAATGAAGTCAGCGGGCATACTAGTACGCCCTGCGGCTTCAAGGCCAACCCGCCGCAGGGACGGCATAGTACACCCTATGGTAGGAAAAGGTTAATATGGCTCTGGATTGTCTGCATATGCATTAGCCACAAACACATTATCATTCTTGCCATCGTCTAACCCGGGTTCTGCTACCAGATGCTGGCAGCTGGAAGAGGAAAGGACTACAATTGTCTGGTCAACTCTAAGTAAGGAAAAATCTAGATGGGGGTCAGCAGGGGTTAGTAATAAATACCTCTGTTTTTCTTTTGCCCCTTTTTTGTGTACAATGTCCTTTAAAGAACCAAGATGTTTTTCCTTGTCACATTATTGTGTACTGTTATGTGTCAGATCGATCTGATTAACAGCGCAATACTGTGACTTCATACTTTGCATTTCTGTAGCCAGTGATGATCATGTGCACTGCATGACATTCCAATGTGCTTCGTACAGTGAAACCTCTTTTATAACACTGTGTGTTTACGTAAATCACAAAGTCCTTGGTCCTGCCCTCGACTTATGTCATGCTCTGAATCATAGTAATTGCATGTGGATGAATCTTTTCCACAGGACACTGGCCACATACAGTATGTGAACGGTTTATGGAGATATGAAATATTTTGCATTCAGTACCAGGGAAATTATTATCGGGGAAGATTGCGATAAGACAGTCATTCTGAATGCCGGGGCGCAGTCTAATATCGTAACAGCAAACTGAAACTTGTTGATACCTGGACAGAAACTTGTACTTCAAAGTATGACCTAATTATTTATCATTACTATGAAACAAGACAATAAAGAAAACTATTAAGAGACAGAAGTATTTGTTACAAAGTGCATTTCACAATTTAATTCAATACATACAGTTGTGTTCAAAATTATTCAACCCCCAATGCTGTAAAGGGTTTTAGGGAATTTAGTGTACATTTGTAATTGTATTCAGAATGAAATCCTACAAGGACTTTTTAAAGAACCATATGCAACTAAAATGACATCAATTGGTTTTGTAATACTGTAGTAAATGTTTCTTTCGTGAATTCTTCATTGACACAATTATTCAACCCCTTAAAGACTACCACTCTGAAGAACAGAGGTTCATTCAAGTGTTTTCAATCAGGTATTGAAAACACCTGTGGATGTCACGGAGCAGCAATAAGCATAATAAGCACCAATTAGGCAGTTTTAAAATGACTGTGATACTCAGCTCCTTCTAGACATTTACTGGTGTGGTTACAAACATGGTGAAGTCAAGAGAAAGAACCCCCTGGACCTTCAGGAAGGGGGACATGACTGATGGCCTGGGCCTGTAGGTTAAGGAAAGATCTGGAAGGGGTTTAGAATCCCTGGGGCCCCTCAGGGAGGGGGAAGGGGGGGGTCAGTTGGAAGCATGGGCCTGTCAGTCAAGGAAAGCTACGGCGTTATTGGTGGAGTGGTTGCAACAGTGTTGCTTACCTGGACTATATATGCTGGTGATGGGTGCAGGGTTCTTCCTCTGTTCCTGCCAACGTGAGAAGTGCATCAAGGTGAGACTAGGTTTCCAGGTGTTTTTCAGGTGTTCTGGTGAGAAAGAGAAAAAAGTGAATTGGCTGGGATGGCTTCTTCTTCGCTGGAAGGGCTGCTGGAGCAGTTAAAGGAACACGCTGCGGCTCGGGGAGCATCGCTGCAAGAGTTAATGGCGGAGGCCTTGGCTACCCCTGGTGAACAGACGCCAGGGTCGAGTGGGGAGCCCCGCCAGTGGCGAAGAGAACGGCGTTCCCGGCCACCGAGTCGTCTCAGCCCGAGTCCCCCGAGACTTCGTGGATCCAGAATGAGCGGCGGGGGAGAAGTGGATGCGGCCGGTGCCTCTTCATCGGAAGGGTCCATGGTGTTGGACACACCGCCCAGGGAGCTGCGGTCTGGTGCAAGGAGGGTGAGCATACTACGTGCGCCTGCAACGTTCTCTCCCGGTTTAGGTGCCACTGGGGAAGGCCTGGATCGCAGGGATGGCGAAGATCGGGCTGGGGGGGTTCGGAGGACCGCCCCCCCTCGTGCTAGGCAGACTGTCCGGCGGGTGCCGCGGTCTAGGAGCCCGCGCAACGATCAGGCGCTTCCGGCAGCCAGGGGGAGAGCATCGAGGGCAGCGTCGGCGGCTTCCAGGGCCCCGCCCACTCGTCGCAGACGGACAGCGTCACGGGCTGTGCGTCTGGCCCGCCCACAAGATGGCGGCGCCCATCCGGCTGCACAGGAACGGAGGGGAAACATTCCAGCGGCTGCGAGGAGAGGCCCGGTGGCTGGTGGCAGAACGGCGCCGGTGCAGGAGGCGGTGGAGGGCAGCCTGCATGTTGGAAGCGGTCAATTACGTCACTCTCGGCCACGGAGCATCGCGGAGGCTGGAGATGGAGGTCGGAAAGAAATACCGGTTACCGGCGGAGGTGTTGATCCTGGGTGTCCAGCGCTGGGCTCACCTTTGGCTGCAGTTCGGATGGCGTCTGGAGGATCATTGATGGCTGCACGTGAGTCAGATTGTGGGGGTACTACATTTGGATCGCTCGGCAATGTTGGGGTTAATGTATCCGCTGCGGCTCAGGGTGTGACGACGGGGTTGTTAGATACCTTGGTCGCTGAGCTTAGGCGCTGGCAGGATAGGTCGGATGCTTTAGCTAGAGGGAGCGCGGCGCCGGTCAGGGTGGGACACGTCGGGCCTGGGGGTACGGTACCGGAGTATATGGTCGCGCCTAGCTCTTATTCGATTGGGGTTACCACGTCCGCTGGCGCGTCGGGAGTGGCGCCTGCGCCCGTTGTGGAATCAATGTTGGGTCGGCAGGGAAATTCGGGGGCTGGCGCTGTGTTGGCACCTAGTACGGGGGGAATGGCTGGACCGGCGTTGTGTGGGGTATCTCCCGTTGTGAGTGTGGGCATCTCTTCCGGGTCCTGCGAATTGTCCCCCATGGGTTTAGAGGTCACCTCGGAGTTGCGGGAGAAGATTTGGAAAAACGAATATGTGGAGGTGCTTACGCTGCTTTCTGTGGATAGGGAGACGGTGGACCGTCCTAAACGGCCTGAATCGTTCATGGACGAAAAGGAGAGGGAGAAGTTAAAGAAAACGCTTCCTCCTACTTTTGGGAATTGGCTGCAGGGGTTTTTGGCGTATTGTGCCATCTTGTGCGAGCGGTTCCCGGAGCGCAGCGTTGCATTGTTTGCGTATATCGATTTAATTTGGGGGGCGTATAAGATTTATGGTGGGCAGTGTTGGTTTCGTTATGACCAGCAGTTCCGTCAAAAAATGGCGGTGCGTCCGGGACTCAGATTTGATGTCCAGGACACAAATTTGTGGCTTCTTCTCATGACTCCTAACCGGCCGGCGGTGTCTCCCTTTCCAGGGCCCGCTGCACCTAGGGCCCCGGGAGTGCAGTCGGGGCTGGAAGGGGGGGTGTTGGCTCTTTAACGAGTCTACCTGCCGGTGGTCCGCTAATTGTAGATTCAAGCATGAATGTTCTCTCTGTGGGGGCCCCCACCCTGCGTTCCGGTGTTTTAAGAAGGGACAAGGTTCGACCTTCAGGCCTCTCGGGCGCGGCCAGTTTGGTAGGAGGGATTACGCCAGTGGACGTGGGGGCCCTGCTTCCTTGGCTAGAGCTGTACCCCAATAGGCGGGGTGCGATACTGTTGCGGGAGGGTTTTCAGGAGGGTTTTTATATACCGCACGATTGTTCTGATTTTCCGCAATTTTCCCGGAATTTGGTTTCAGCTGGGCAACACGCGGAAGTAGTGGCGGCCAAGTTGGAGGGCGAAGTTCAGCTGGGGCGGATGGTGGGTCCATTTGCGGAGCTTCCGTTTCCTAACCTTCGGGTTTCTCCTTTGGGGGTAGTGCCCAAGAAGGAGGAGGGCAAGTTCCGTTTAATACACCATCTGTCTTATCCGGAGGGGTTTTCGGTCAACGATGGTATCGGCAGGGAGGGTTGCAGGGTACGGTATTCCTCGTTTGATGATGCTTTGCAACTCGTTAGGGATGCGGGGCCTGGCTGCTTGCTTGCCAAGGTGGACGTAGAGTCAGCTTTTCGGCTATTGCCGATTAGGCCTGACTGCTACCATTTACTCGGTTGTGAGTTTCGTGACCAGTATTATTATGATCGTTGTCTTCCGATGGGCTGCTCCATTTCCTGTTTTTATTTCGAGTTGTTTGCTTCATTTTTGCACTGGGTGGTGTGCCGGCGCGCTGGGCGGAATTCGATGGTTCATTATCTTGATGACTTTCTTTTCGTGGGACCATCGGATTCCTCCGACTGCGCGGGGCTGTTACAGACCTTTCGGGAGGTGGCAGGGGAATTTGGCGTACCGCTGGCGGAAGAAAAAACGGAGGGTCCGGGTCGCCTGATCACATTTTTGGGCATTGAAATCGACACGGTGCTCAGGGTTTTTCGACTTCCGGTGCAGAAAATTCAGGTCCTGCTGCGTTTGGTGGTTCGGGCACGGGGGGTCGCCAAGTTGCGGCTGTCGGAGCTTCAATCGCTATTGGGCCACTTGGCGTTCGCTTGCCGGGTTATGCCTATGGGCCGCGTTTTTTGCCGTCGATTATCGTTGGCTACGGCGGGTGTTCGGTCGGCACACCATTTTGTGCGGATCAATAGCTCGTTGCGGGCAGACCTGGTGGTATGGCAATCCTTTTTGCTAACCTATAATGGGTTGACCTATTGGCAGGAGGCGGAGGTGGACAATGAGTCCATCGAGCTTTTTGCCGATGCATCAGGCGCACATGGCTTTGGGGTTTATTTGCAGGGCGAATGGTGTGCGCAGGCGTGGCCTGCGGAATGGTCGGCATCGGATCTGGTACGGAATCTTACGTTTTTGGAGCTGTTCCCATTGTTGGTCGCCCTTGAGCTGTGGGGCGAAAGGTTGGCAAATAGGCGGGTGGTGTTCTGGACAGACAATTTAGGTGTCGTACAGGTGGTAAATCGGTCATCGTCCGGTTCCCCTCCCGTCTTGGCCCTTTTGCGGCATCTGGTTTTGCGCTGCCTGGAACGGAATGTGTGGTTGCGGGCTAAGCATGTTCCAGGTGTGCAGAATGTGGTGGCTGACGCACTCTCTCGGTTCCAGTGGGACCGTTTTTGGCAGGTGGCTCCGGGGGCAGCGAAGACGGCAACACCATTTCCTCAGTGGCTCTGGACCCTCGCTTCGCTGGACTGAAGCGGTTATTGGAAGGTTGTCTGTCAACTGCAACGTGGAGTTCATATTCGCAGGTCTGGCGAGCGTGGGGTTCGGTGGCTGCGGGAGAGAGGGGTTGGCGGACGGCCGAGGACCGCACTTGGGCCACGATGGTTCACCTGGGCGAGTTTAGGGAGCGGGGAGGTTCCGGGGCTGGTGCGGCAAAAGTGTTGGCGGCTCTTTCCTTTTTGTGTGGGGTGATCGGTTGGGAAGACCTAGGGCGGGATTTTGTGTTGAGACGGATTATTAGGGGATGGCGTAGGACGGTGGTCCCTGATACCAGGCGCCCGGTGTCGGGGGAGCTATTTGCGGAATTGTTGGTGTCGTTGGGCGCGGTTTGCAGGGACTGTTTTGAAGTGGGCTTGTTCCGTACGGCGTTCGCCTTTTGCTACTATGGGGCTTTGAGGGTGGGGGAATTGGTGGCTCCTAGCACGGGGGCTATTGCTGCGCTGCGTTTAGAACATGTTACGGTCATGGAGGACCAGGTACGTTTGTTGATCTCTCGTTCAAAGACGGATCAGTCGGGTAGGGGTTCGATAGTTACACTGGGGGCAATTGGGGGGGTTCAGTGCCCGGTACGGTTGGCCGGGGATTATGTGGGTGTACGTCCGGGAATTGGGGATTCCTTCTTAGTTCATTTGTCAGGGGCCCCTCTCACAAGGTACCAATTTGCGGCGGTTTTTAGGCGTTGTATCGCATCTTTGGGTCACGACCCGAGGCAGTTCGCTACGCATTCTTTTCGTATCGGCGCAGCGACAATGGCGGCGGAAGAAGGGGCGTCGGACGATATGATTAGGCGTCTGGGGAGATGGCGATCGGATCGTTTTCGTTCATACGTGCGTCCTAACCTCTTATAATTACAGGTTCATCCCCGACAACCGTTTGGATCATCGGCCACTCATATGTACACTGGGCGGCCAAGCGGGCTGCACAACGGCCGCTTGGCAGGAACCTGGGTTTTCCAACGGAGGTGGCTACGATTCGATGGATTGGCATCAGAGGTTTGCGTTGGGCCCAGGTGGCTGGACAATGCAGGAGGTTGGCTAGACAAGCGGCTAGGGATGTGGTGTTAGTGGTACATGCAGGGGGAAACGATCTTGGGGTGGTCCGATCTGTAGACTTGGTTAGGAGGATGAAACGTGACTTAGCCAGTTGTTTCACCATTTTCCGGGGTTTATCACTGGTGTTTTCAGAGATAGTCTCTCGCCCCAGTTGGGAGGAATTTGCGGCGCCCAGGGCCCTGGACAAGGCTCGGAAGCGGGTTAACAGGGAGATATCAAGGTTTGTGGGTAATCTGGGTGGAGTGTCGGTTAGGCATACGGAGCTGGAGGGGGACAATAGGAATGTCATTAGAGGGGATGGGGTCCATCTCACGGATATTGGGTTGGATATTTTCCTGGTGGGGCTGCAGTCTGGCGTAGAGGAGGCGCTGTCTGCGGGGGGGCGCAGGGGCGGACGCTGAGGCGGCCCCTGGCGTTGGCGGTTTCCCTGGACAGCAGTGCTTAATGGAGGTTTTAGCCACCATCGGGTGAGGCCTTGGGGGAGACGGACCTCGCTTGCGGGGACGAGCTCAATGGTTTGGTAATGCCTATTGCATGGAGCGATAGGGCAGTTTGAGTAAGCACTGCAAGGGATGGTTATATATACATGGTTATATATATATATGGATTAATAAAGCTGTGGCCCATGCACATTCCAACTGACATATACGTGTTTGTGTTTATTCAGGTTATTGGGGTATGGGTTGGGAAGGGGTTATTGGGGTATGGGTTGGGAAGGCCTCAGGCTTAAGCAGTCAAGAACCCCCTGGACCTTCAGGAAGGGGGACATGACTGATGGCCTGGGCCTGTAGGTTAAGGAAAGATCTGGAAGGGGTTTAGAATCCCTGGGGCCCCTCAGGGAGGGGGAAGGGGGGGGTCAGTTGGAAGCATGGGCCTGTCAGTCAAGGAAAGCTACGGCGTTATTGGTGGAGTGGTTGCAACAGTGTTGCTTACCTGGACTATATATGCTGGTGATGGGTGCAGGGTTCTTCCTCTGTTCCTGCCAACGTGAGAAGTGCATCAAGGTGAGACCCGCCCACCCACCCTTGGATTTCATCAAGTCGTGTCACAGCTGAAGGTTGGCGGTTTCCCTGGACAGCAGTGCTTAATGGAGGTTTTAGCCACCATCGGGTGAGGCCTTGGGGGAGACGGACCTCGCTTGCGGGGACGAGCTCAATGGTTTGGTAATGCCTATTGCATGGAGCGATAGGGCAGTTTGAGTAAGCACTGCAAGGGATGGTTATATATACATGGTTATATATATATATGGATTAATAAAGCTGTGGCCCATGCACATTCCAACTGACATATACGTGTTTGTGTTTATTCAGGTTATTGGGGTATGGGTTGGGAAGGGGTTATTGGGGTATGGGTTGGGAAGGCCTCAGGCTTAAGCAGTCATGGTCCAGGAAGACAAGAGAAGAGGTGATTACTCTTCACAGGAAGGGCAATGGCTATAAGAAGATTGCAAAGATGTTAAACATACCAAGAGACACCATAGGAAGCATCATTCGCAAATTCAAGGCAAAGGGCACTGTTGAAACGCTACCTGGTCGTGGCAGAAAGAAGATGCTGACTTCGACTGCTGTGCGCTACCTGAAGCGTAGAGTGGAGAAAAGTCCCCGTGTGACTGCTGATGAACTGAGAAAAGATTTGTCAGATGTGGGTACTGAAGTTTCAGCTCAGACAATACGGCGCACACTGCGTAATGAAGGCCTCCATGCCAGAACTCCCAGGCGCACCCCCTTGCTGTCTCCAAAGAATAAGAAGAGTCGACTGCAGTATGCCAAAAGTCATGTGGACAAACCACAGAAGTTTTGGGATAGTGTTCTGTGGACTGATGAAACAAAATTAGAACTGTTTGGGCCCATGGATCAACGCTATGTTTGGAGGAGGAAGAACAAGGCCTATGAAGAAAAGAACACCTTGCCTACTGTGAAGCATGGCGGGGGTCAATCATGCTTTGGGGCTGTTTTGCTTCTGCAGGTACAGGGAAGCTTCAGCGTGTGGAAGATACCATGAATTCTCTTCAGTACCAGGAGATATTGGATGACAATGTGATGCAGTCCGTCACAAACCTGAGGCTTGGAAGACGTTGGACCTTTCAACAGGACAATGATCCCAAGCATACCTCAAAGTCCACTAGAGCATGGTTGCAGATTAAAGGCTGGAACATTTTAGAGTGGCCATCGCAGTCACCTGACTTAAATCCGATTGAGAACCTCTGGTGGGACTTAAAGAAAGCAGTTGCAGTGCGCAAGCCTAAGAATGTGACTGAACTGGAGGCTTTTGCCCATGACGAATGGGCGAAGATACCCGTAGATCGCTGCAAGACACTTGTGTCAAGATATGCTTCACGTTTAAAAGCTGTTATAATTGTAAAAGGATGTTGTACTAAGTACTAAGATTGAATGTCACTTGGGGGTTGAATAAAACTGATAATGATGTGAGCACAGAAAAGACATTTGTGGTTATTTCATTATAAATGTTATGTTATATTTGTCTGACCTACACGTGCCTCTTTGATTTAATTGTAAGCAAGATGACTGAATGATCAAAATCAATGTCGAACTGGCCAAAACACTCAATTTCAGTGGGGGTTGAATAATTTTGAACACAACTGTATATATGTTTTTACATTATTCAAAATATGTATTCAACACAAAATATATATCTAAATTTATAAATTTATGGAATTAGCACCTCTATAGAGAACTGGTGGAGAATCAATAGAGAATTTGTAAAAATAATCCAAATGGTTGAAGTGAAGGAATATCAGAATGGGAAATATACATTTAAATTCATATTCTTCAGCCCTATTTCCTTTAGTATTCCAATCCACACTATATTACCTCTTTGTGAATAATACCAATTGTTACAGTCTAAAAGATCTATGTAAACTAATATCGAATACTTATAAAATGAGAACTAAAAAATAAAAACCTAATCAACCTAATCTTTATTATAACAAATAAATTTAAAAAGAAATCACACACAAAAACTTTGGACAGATACCAAAACTGTCACTAATTCCCTGTATATAATTATTCCAACCAGGGAGCCGCTCCAAGTGCATTAGAACGCAAAATATTACTAATTATACATCAGACCCCCTGTACAAGACATGATATATAATGTATATGAAGGTGTTGAGAAAGCCATTTTTCCTGCCGAAACAGGTCGAGCATGATGCTTTATTGTGTTTAACTGTCACTTATGCTGGGTTTTTGGTTCCCTCCACTATATGGCAATTTTTGGGGTTTTTCTCCTTTGACCATGGCTGCTTCTTCCTTTGTTTTTTCTCTGGGTAGTCAGTCTGGTGTATGGTAGGTGGCTTGAACCGCTGAGATAAACTAGCCAGTCTTTCCCGCTAGTATTCCTCCTATATACTGGACCTGGTGTATTTAAATTGCCATACAATTTTCAGTGATGTGTATATGAGGCATACATAGGATAGTCGGAAATGGCTGGTATCTTTAATAAGACTACTAGACCTTCATATACATTATATATGCTGTCTAGTACAGAGTGTCTGATGCACGGTTAGTACATTTTGCAGTCTAACGAAGTAGGAGAGGCTTCCTGGTTGGAATAATTATATACAATAATTATATACAGTTATAAAGATTAGGTTGTTTACCCTTTAATTTTTTAGTTCTCACCTTATAAGTGCTCCTCAGCATATATTAGTATTGTGTGAGTTGTGGGTTAAGCCCTTTTTGTGGGAAGAGAACTGCGGCGTCTTACATTTGTGCATACTACTGGTTCACACTTTTAGGTTCCTGGCTGTTGGGACCTTTGGGAAGCAAATCACGCCAATGGCTCTCCAGGAACTCAGCATTGAAAGTGCATTGGATTGGCTGCCTCCAGGGGTCAAGTCCTAAAAAAAATAAATATGGAAAGTTACCAAAATGTTCTCAATTAGCAATTATAATCCTACACGTAAGACAAACACACACTTAAAGCTGATGTATTTATGAAGATATATGAGTTAAAGAGGATTTTAGTGAAAATATGTGATAAATTACATATTTATTGTGACTTAACAGGAAAACATATGATTCAACACCTGAATACAAGCTATAAAGTGTATGGGACCAATGAGAACTCAGTTTCCTCTGCAAAAATAGTGGAAAACTGCACTCCTATGCTTTCCCCCTCAACTTAATCTCTGTTTGTCTCTCCTTGGTCATGTGACATGCTGCAGCTTACAGGATGCAGCAGCATTAATGTCCAAAACAGTGCCGAGGGAGCCCAATACTGGATTCCAGTTAAATATAACACTGAAGGATGAAAACGGCCGATGGAGGCAAGGGGTTAAGTAGAGGTTAATATTTCATCCCTCCCATTTTAACCCTGCTATATCTCTTTAATTGCTGTGTAGTTATCTACATTAACAATAGCTGGTCTAAACACAAAACTAAACACAATCTGGGAAAACATGCAATCACAATGTCCAGATGAGCCAGGTTTAGAAAGGTCAAATCAAAGCGTGACACAACGTCAACCCATGTGCAATACTTAAGAAAATATTTATCCACGAGGAAAGGCCAGCTTGCTCAATCCGTAGAACGGTACATCCAAGGGAGTGTAGTATGACTACGCTATGTGGAATGTTGTCAAATGCGTGAACACATGTGCAAAGCAGATTACTCAGACATCTACCCTGAGCCACCTTACCGTGCCTCTAATCACAAGATATGATGACTTTATATCCCTTGGTAAAAACATTTCCCTCCTTTTAAGATTAGAAATTCAAATCTCAATCTTCCATTTCCAAGTGAAACTGAAATATTTAATTATTATTATTTACTTACAAAAGGTGTTTTTAGTCAATATGTAATATACATTTGGTTTCACCAGTGTTGCAAGTTGCATCGCTAATATGTTCCCCCCACCTCGGATCAATCTAATATCTCCCAATTTTGGGAGGTATGTGTTCAAGGGCATGTATCATTCTCAACACTTTGTGTGGTAGGGTTGTTTTGAATTTTTTTTCCCCCACTGGTAGACCAAACTATATTTAAGTATTTTGCCATCTTTCAGTTTAAGTAATTATCCTGTAGATTATACAGTGTACATCAGGGGTCAGCAACTTGGCCCTCCAGATGTTTTCGAGCTATATATCCCATGAGTCTCCGCTAATCTTACCTAAGTGGCTGAGCATCATTCATGGATGTGATTCCAAAACATCTGGGGCCAAGGTTGTTGATCCCTTGTCTACAGCTTAGCTGCATCAACCTATACTGTTTTTAAGGAACAATTCAAGCTTTCTCATTGTACTAAACATGCTTATGATTACAATCAAAAGTTTAGTACAAGGGCAATTTTATATAGGGTTATTTAACCCCTTAGTGACCGGGTGGTTTTACACAAATCCGTCCTTTAGTGACCGCTGCTGTTTTTACGTTTCTGCGCTGTTAGGGTTTAGGTCAAATTTTCCTCTTACTCGTTTATTCAACCCACACATATTATACACCCTTTTTCCCGCCATTAAATGGACTGTCTAGAAATACCATTATTTCCATCATATCCAATAATTTAATATAAAAAAAATATGAAATATGATGAAACAAATGGTAAAAACACACTTTTTCGTAATTTAATCCCCTAAAGCTATAACCACCAATAAAGACCCCGGCTAAATAGTTTCCAAATTTTATAAATTTTATCCCGAGAATAGAAATACCCAATTTTTACATGTTTTTACCTTTTAACCCTTTCACTGCTGAGCCAGTTCACCTATGTGCGCTGCGCTCATTCTGACCATTTTGTGCTAATTATTTTGAGATATCAGCCTAGGTCCTATTTAATTAAACCCCCCCCAGACAATTTTTTTTTTTTTAAAAAAACACATTTTTTTATTTTATTTAATTTTTTTATTATTATTTTTTTTATTATTATTTTTTTTTAATTTTTTTTTTAAACCAAACCTGGTCATGTATGGATCCTTAGGATCCCCTTATCTCTACATGGCAGCTAGATGGTTAACTGGCCCACTGACATCCTCACACATATGGTGAGGTTGTCAGTGGGTGGGGGGGACCTGGAGGCTAGGCTGACATCCAAGATGTCAGCCCCCCTCCAGGTTCGAATCGCGTTTTGGCGCCAATTCGCGCTAAAACGCGATCCGGCGGCAAAACGGTTAATGCTATAAACCGCTGAAAAGGGGAGACTCTCCCCTTTTCAGCGGTGCAAAAAGCATTTTGCTAGCTTCAATGGTTGGGGAGATAGAGGGCTCCGAAGGAGCCCCCCCTCCCCTCCATTGAATTACATGGGGGCACCTTCTGATGACGTCACCACGCAGCGTGGCGACGTCATCAGCCTCGCCTGCCCATGTAAATCACATGGGCAGGCTTCCTCCCTGCCAGATCACCGTGGGATCCGACGAGGGAGGTGAGTATCCGGCGGGAGGGGGATTTGGCGCCGCTGACGTACCCTGTACGTCCGCGGGTCTAAGGGAGACCCGAGGACAGGACGTACAGGGTACGTCAGGGGTCATTAAGGGGTTAAAGATATCTGAAAAGTTACCGCACGTTCGGTAACTTTTCGTTCCCCGCACTTTGGGGCAAGTCGGTGATTCCTAGTTCGCCGACCCTGCGGTGTATTCAGCAAGCACCGCAGGACCCCGTAGTGCAGGGAATCCTCGCCGCAAACCTGCAGAACACTCGCCGAACACTCACCGAATACTCACCGAACACTCACTGAAAACCCGCAGAAACCGCTGCAAAAAACCAAGCCGAACACGTTGGAAAAATCCGAGCAGCCGTTTCAATTTTGAAACTTTCAAGTGTATTGGTTTCTTGTTTTTCTTTACCCCGTTAGTCGGCATTTTTCGGCAGTTGCTCTGCGCTGTGATCAGCGGCTCGTCGGCTTTTTACGGCGTGTCCGGAGTTGTTTTTGTGGCGGTTCTGGCAGGTTTTCGGCAGGTGTTCGGTGGGTTTGCGGTGGGTTTTCCCTGCACTCCAGGGACTCTGCGGTGAATGCTGAATTCAATGCAGGGTGGGGAACTTTGATTCCCCGAAGTCCAGGGAAGTGCGGGGAACAAGAGAGCACCAAAATCACACTCTAGGAAACATATCAAAAGGCTTGCCAAGTAATGACATTGATTATCTTTTTATTTTGATGTCCCACAACCTATGTTTGTTTCCTGTTTTTGTATACTGTCTGTCTCCTGCCACTCCTCCAACAACATACTGAAAACAATGGCAGAAACTAACCAAGAAGATAAAGATCACAGTGAAGGTCTGTGAGTTACTGAAAGCTGCTGATGAAATAGGATATTCTTGATCTTGTGGACAGTTAGAAAGAAATTTGTTTAATTGGTAAAATGTGTATTATACCAGCCAGGATTTCTCATGGCTTGCTTTACAAATCATTACAAGCAGGCCAGAATTTATATATTTGCCTTGTGGAAAGGAAACTAGGGGCTTGCCAGACAGTGGCGTAGCGTGGGGGGGGGGCCTCGGGGGCGGTCGCCCCGGGTGCAATTTTCTTACGGGGCGCAAAATTTCAAGAGAAATTTGAACCACTAATATTTTCCAGCAAGGTGTCTGCCAGTTTTGTTACTCCGGCGGTGACTTAGCACTCAGCATCCAGAAGGGAGGACCAGGACAGAAAATTCTGGTCCTGACCTGACTCCTCCTTAACGCTGACATGAGTCACGTGAAGCAGCACAGCATTATTCTACGGAACACACTGTACCCAGCTCGTCAGCCCCACCGCTGCTGGCAGCCCTGCAGCCGCTGAACAGGAAGGATGGAGGGAGGCACCTGCTCTGCACCACATTTAAAATCCGGTCTCCACTGGACAGCTCCCCCCCGGCCACCAACAAGTCCATGCAGGTAGGCGACACTGTGTGATGCCAGAGCAGCGTGACCACCACACAGTGAGGGGGTGACTGGAGGTTCGAGGAGAGAATGATTGAGGATACTGGGAGAGAGAG
This sequence comes from Leptobrachium leishanense, assembly GCA_009667805.1. Taxonomy (NCBI): domain Eukaryota; kingdom Metazoa; phylum Chordata; class Amphibia; order Anura; family Megophryidae; genus Leptobrachium; species Leptobrachium leishanense. The sequence continues at coordinate 183,103,304 of CM019065.1, read as the reverse complement.
TGTGACTGGGGTACTGGGAGAAAGTGGGGGTACTTGGAGAGAAAGCGCGAGAGTGAATGACTGGGGGTACTGGGAGAGAGTGCGTGACTGGGGTACTGGGAGAGAGTGAGTGACTGGGGAGTACTGGGAGAGAGTGCGTGACTGGGGGTACTGGGAGAGAGTGGGGGTACTTGGAGAGAGAAAGAGCGAGAGAGTGACTGGGGGTTACTGGGAGAGAGAGAGTGACTGGGGGTTACTGGGAGAGAGTGAGTGAGTGGGGGGGGGGGTACTGGGAGAGAGTGAGTGACTGGGGGGTACTGGGAGAGAGTGAGTGACTGGGGTACTGGGAGAGAGTGAGTGACTGGGGGTACTGGGAGAGAGTGACTGGGGGTACTGGGACAGAGAGTGTGACTGGGGTCAGGGCAGCCATCAGAAATGATGGGGCCCCTTACTAAACCTCACGATGGGGCCCCCCCAGGCCCCCCCCTCAACCTCTAACAGCTTTTCTCCCCCTTCAAAAAAAAGGACATAACATAGCACCACAGCAATAAAACTCCCTGTAATGTGCAGTGTGTATTAGCTTATCACAGTATCCACAGCAATAAAACTCACAGTAATGAGCGGTGTGTCTGAACATATCACAGAATCCACAGCAATAAATCTCACAGAAACGGGCTGTGTATGATGGCCTTTGGGTCTGGGTCTGGGCCTGGGCCCTGGGACTGGGCCTTGGGGTCTGGTCCCTGAGGTCTGGGCCCTGGGGTCTAGCCTGGGCCCTGGTCTCTGGGTCTGGTCCCTGGGCCTTGGGGTCTGGGTCCTAGGGTCTGGGCCCTGGGTCTAGGCCTTGGGGTCTGGGCCCTAGGGTCTGGGTCTTGGGGTCTGGGCCCTGGGTATGGGGTCTGGACCCTAGGGTCTGGGCCCTGGGTCTGTATTTGGGCTTTGGGGTCTGGGCCCTGGGTCTGGGCCTAGGGGTCTGGGCCCTGGGTTTGGGCCCTGGGTTTGGGCCTAGGGGTCTGGGCCCTGGGTCTGGGCCTAGGGGATTGGGCCCTTGGGTCTGGGCCCTGGGGTCTGGGCCCAGGGGTCTGGGCCTAGGGGTCTGGGCCCAGGGGTCTGGGCCCTGGGTTTGGGCCCTAGGGTCTGGGTCTGGGCCCTGGGTCTGGGCCCTAGGGTCTGGGCCTGGGTCTGGGCCTTAGGGTTTGGGCCTAGGGGGTCTGGGCCCAGGGTCTGGGCCCAGGGTCTGGGCTAGGGGTCTGGGCCCAGGGTCTGGGCCTTGGGTCCTGGGTTTGGGCCTAGGGGTCTGGGCCCTGGGTCTGGGCCCTGGGGGTCTGGGCCCAGGGGGTCTGGGCCCTGGTGTCTGGGCCCTGGGTCTGGGCCTTGGGGTCTGGGCCCTGGGTTTGGGCCTAGGGGGTTTGGGCCCAGGGTCTGGGCCTTGGGTCCTGGGTTTGGCCTAGGGGTCTGGGCCCTGGGTCTGGGCCTTGGGTCCTGGGTTTGGGCCTAGGGGTCTGGGCCCTGGGTTGGGCCTAGGGGGTCTGGGCCCTGGGTCTGGGCCTGGGTTTGGGCCTAGGGGTCTGGGTCTGGGCCTTGGGTCCTGGGTTTGGGCCTAGGGGTCTGGGCCCTGGGTTTGGGCTTAGGGGTCTGGGCCCTGGGTCTGGGCCCTGGGTTTGGGCCTAGGGGGTCTGGGTCTGGGCCTTGGGTCCTGGGTTTGGGCCTAGGGGTCTGGGCCCTGGGTTTGGGCCTAGGGGGTCTGGGCCCTGGGTCTGGGCCTGGGTCTGGGCCTTGGGTCTGGGCCTTAGGGTTTGGGCCCAGGGGTCTGGGCCTAGGGGGTCTGGGCCCAGGGTCTGGGCCTTGGGTCCTGGGTTTGGGCCTAGGGGTCTGGGCCCTGGGTCTGGGCCCAGGGGGTCTGGGCCCAGGGTCTGGGCCCTGGGCCCTAGTGTCTGGGCCCTGGGTCTGGGCCCTGGGTTTGGGCTTAGGGGTCTGGGCCCTGGGTCTGGGCCTTGGGTCCTGGGTTTGGGCCTAGGGGTCTGGGCCCTGGGTCTGGGCCTTGGGTCCTGGGTTTGGGCCTAGGGGTCTGGGCCCTGGGTTTGGGCCTAGGGGTCTGGGCCCTGGGTCTGGGCCCAGGGGGTCTGGGCCCTGGGTCTGGGCCCTGGGTCTGGGCCTTGGGTCCTGGGTTTGGGCCTAGGGGTCTGGGCCCTGGGTCTGGGCCTTGGGTCCTGGGTTTGGGCCTAGGGGGTCTGGCCCTGGGTCTGGGCCCTGGGGGTCTGGGCCAGGGGGTCTGGGCCCTGGTGTCTGGGCCCTGGGTCTGGGCCTTGGGGTCTGGGCCCTGGGTTTGGGCCTAGGGGGTTTGGGCCCAGGGTCTGGGCTTGGGTCCTGGTTTGGGCCTAGGGGTCTGGGCCCTGGGTCTGGGCCTTGGGTCCTGGGTTGGGCCTAGGGGTCTGGGCCCTGGGCCTAGTGTCTGGGCCCTGGGGTCTGGGCCTGGGTCTGGGCCCTGGGTTTGGGCTTAGGGGTCTGGGCCCTGGGTCTGGGCCCTGGGTTTGGGCCTAGGGGATCTGGGTCTGGGCCTTGGGTCCTGGGTTTGGGCCTAGGGGTCTGGGCCCTGGGTTTGGGCCTAGGGGGTCTGGGCCCTGGGTCTGGGCCCTGGGTCTGGGCCTTGGGTCTGGGCCTTAGGGTTTGGGCCCAGGGGTCTGGGCCTAGGGGGTCTGGGCCCAGGGTCTGGGCCTTGGGTCCTGGGTTTGGGCCTAGGGGTCTGGGCCCTGGGTCTGGGCCCAGGGGGTCTGGGCCCAGGGTCTGGGCCCTGGGCCCTAGTGTCTGGGCCCTGGGTCTGGGCCCTGGGTTTGGGCTTAGGGGTCTGGGCCCTGGGTCTGGGCCCTGGGTTTGGGCCTAGGGGGTCTGGGCCCTGGGTCTGGGCCTTGGGTCCTGGGTTTGGGCCTAGGGGTCTGGGCCCTGGGTCTGGGCCTTGGGTCCTGGGTTTGGGCCTAGGGGTCTGGGCCCTGGGTTTGGGCCTAGGGGTCTGGGCCCTGGGTTTGGGCCTAGGGGTCTGGGCCCTGGGTCTGGGCCCAGGGGGTCTGGGCCCTGGGTATGGGCCTTGGGTCCTGGGTTTGGGCCTAGGGGTCTGGGCCCTGGGTCTGGGCCTTGGGTCCTGGGTTTGGGCCTAGGGGTCTGGGCCCTGGGTTTGGGCCTAGGGGTCTGGGCCCTGGGTCTGGGCCCAGGGGGTCTGGGCCCAGGGTCTGGGCCCTAGTGTCTGGGCCCTGGGTCTGGGCCTTGGGGTCTGGGCCCTGGGTTCGGGCTTAGGGGTCTGGGCCCTGGGTCTGGGCCCTGGGTTTGGGCCTAGGGGGTCTGGGCCTAGGGGGTCTGGGCCCAGGGTCTGGGCCCAGGGTCTGGGCCTAGGGGGTCTGGGCCCAGGGTCTGGGCCTTGGGTCCTGGGTTTGGGCCTAGGGGTCTGGGGTCTGGCCCTGGGGTCTGGCCCAGGGGGTCTAGGCCCTGGTGTCTGGGCCCTGGGTCTGGGCCTTGGGGTCTGGGCCCTGGGTTTGGGCCTAGGGGGTTTGGGCCCAGGGTCTGGGCCTTGGGTCCTGGGTTTGGCCTAGGGGTCTGGGCCCTGGGTCTGGGCCTTGGGTCCTGGGTTGGGCCTAGGGGTCTGGGCCCTGGTTTGGGCCTAGGGGGTCTGGGCCCTGGGTCTGGGCCCTGGGTCTGGGCCTTGGGTCTGGGCCTTAGGGTTTGGGCCCAGGGGTCTGGGCCTAGGGGGTCTGGGCCCAGGGTCTGGGCCTTGGGTCCTGGTTTGGGCCTAGGGGTCTGGGCCCTGGGTCTGGGCCCAGGGGGTCTGGGCCTAGGGTCTGGGCCCTGGGCCCTAGTGTCTGGGCCCTGGGTCTGGGCCTTGGGGTCTGGGCCCTGGGTTTGGGCTTAGGGGTCTGGGCCCTGGGTCTGGGCCTGGGTTTGGGCCTAGGGGGTCTGGGCCCAGGGTCTGGGCCTTGGGTCCTGGGTTTGGGCCTAGGGGCCTGGGCCCTGGGTCTGGGCCTTGGGTCCTGGGTTTGGGCCTAGGGGTCTGGGCCCTGGGTTTGGGCCTAGGGGGTTTGGGCCCTGGGCCCTAGTGTCTGGGCCCTGGGTCTGGGGTCTGGACCCTAGGGTCTGGGCCCTGGGTCTGTATTTGGGCTTTGGGGTCTGGGCCTTGGGGTCTGGGCCCAGGGTTTGGGCCTAGGGGTCTGGGTCTGGGGTCTGGGTTTGGGCCTAGGGGTCTGGGCCCTGGGTCTGGGCCCTGGGTTTGGGCCTAGGGGTCTGGGCCCTGGGTCTTAGGGTCTGGGCCTAGGGTCTGGGCCCTGGGTTTGGGCCTAGGGGTCTGGGTCTGGGCCTTAGGGTTTTGGCCTAGGGGGTCTGGGCCCAGGGTCTGGGCCTTGGGTCCTGGGTTTGGGCCTAGGGGCCTGGGCCCTGGGTCTGGGCCTTGGGTCCTGGGTTTGGCCTAGGGTCTGGGCCCTGGGTTTGGCCTAGGGGGTTTGGGCCCTGGGCCCTAGTGTCTGGGCCCTGGGTCTGGGGTCTGGACCCTAGGGTCTGGGCCCTGGGTCTGTATTTGGGCTTTGGGGTCTGGGCCTTGGGGTCTGGGCCAGGGTCTGGGCCTAGGGGTCTGGGTCTGGGGTCTGGGTTTGGGCCTAGGGGTCTGGGCCCTGGGTCTGGGCCTGGGTTTGGGCCTAGGGGTCTGGGCCCTGGGTCTTAGGGTCTGGGCCTAGGGTCTGGGCCCTGGGTTTGGGCCTAGGGGTCTGGGTCTGGGCCTTAGGGTTTGGGCCTAGGGGGTCTGGGCCCAGGGTCTGGGCCTTGGGTCCTGGGTTTGGGCCTAGGGGTCTGGGCCCTGGGTCTGAGCCTAGGGGTCGGGGTCCTGGGTTTGGGCCTAGGGGTCTGGGCCCTGGGTCTTAGGGTCTGGGCCCTGGCTCACCACTCGCTGTCTTCTATCTTCTTTTCTTCTGTCTTCAGCTCTTCTTTTCTTCACCTTTTCTTTAATCTTCTTCTCTTCTTTTCTTCTGTCTTCTTCCTGGTCCCTCCAGCTCCAGCGCGCAGCTCCACTGAGTGGAGGGGCGGAGCCAAAGCAACGTGCTTGGGAGGCCCCTCACACGCTGCTTGGCCCCGCCCACCCAGGAAGTGAAGCTGCCAGGAGCCAGAGGAGACACAGTGTCTCAGTCTCCTCCGGCTCCTGCAGCAGCAGCAGGGACACAGCTCCGGATTCGGACTCATCGAGTCCGATACCGGAGCTGTTAAAGGGCGACGCCGCTGCCGTCGGGGGCCCGGGATCTGCCCCCCAGGCACCGGCGGCCTGGGTCCCCACCGGGCCCGGGCCCCTTACGGCAGTATTGGGCGTAATGCCCTGATGGCGGCCCTGGGGTACTGGGAGAAAGTGGGGGTACTTGGAGAGAAAGAGCAAGAGTGAATGACTGGGGGTACTGGGAGAGAGTGCGTGACTGGGGTACTGGGAGAGAGTGAGTGACTGGGGGTACTGGGAGAGAGTGCGTGACTGGGGGTACTGGGAGAGAGTGGGGGTACTTGAAGAGAGAAAGAGCGAGAGAGTGACTGGGGGGTACTGGGAGAGAGTGAGTGACTGGGGGTACTGGGAGAGAGACTGTGGTACTGGGAAAAAGTGGGGATACTGAAAGTGACTGGGGGTGCTTGGAGGGAGAGGGTGACTGGGGGTACAGAGAGAGTGTGACTGGGTATAGTGTGAGAATGGAACAATGCTAGGGTATACAGGGACAGGTGACTGGTAGCAGTGGCGTAGTGTGGGGGGCATGTGTGTCTCATTTTTTTTATTATATCAGTATTTTGTTAATATACAATACATGTGCTTGTGGGTTAAAGGGGTCAATACTCTACTGTTGGAAGGGAATCCTGGTGTGTTACCGTGTCCACAGGTTGGGGGGGGCGCACGATTCTTGCCTTGCCCCGGGCGCTGACAACCCACGCTACCCCACTGTTGCCAGATCTTTGGCGCATGGAAAGATGAATAGCACTTTGACAATAAGGGTTATACAGAGAGATCCGAAAAGTCACCGCACGTTCGGTGACTTTTCGTTCCCCGCACTTTGGAGTGATTCGGCAATTCCTAGTTCGCCGACCCTGTGGTGTATTCAGCAAGCACAGCAGGGCCCCCGTAGTGCAGGGAATACTCAACACAAACATGCAGAACACACGACGAACACTCACTGAATACTCACCGAACACTCACCGAAAACCCACAGAAACCGCTGCAATACCAAGTCGAACACGCCGGAAAAATCCGAGCAGCTGCCAATCACAGCGCAGAGCAGCCGCCAGAAAAAGCCGACACGCAGACGAATGGGATGAAAAAAAAAACAGTTCACTTGAAAGTTTGAAATTTGAAACGCTGTTTGCAAAAAACTACTGAACGAAAATGTCTGGAATTGACATATAAGATCCAATGAATGATAATAAAAAGGTCTGTTACAGAAAAATGAAAAAACGATTTAAAAAAAAGAAACGGAAAAAAAGTTTTGACAAAAAAATCTCAAAAAATGCCTAAAAGATCCTAAAAAATCTAAAAATAAAGAGACATTTACTGCAGAATAAAATGATAAACGGTTTACTAGATATTGGATTAAAACTGGAATATTTTTAACATTGAAGCCTATGGGATTCACCTGAATAAACCTGACGAATGAAACCACCGAACAGCAGGGCACTTCAGTGACATTCCTCAGCTGTTCGGTGTTCTCTGAATAGACGAACCATTGCTTCTCTATGGGGGATTTCACTGCCCTCGAACAGGCACCGTACGTGCATGCAATTCGCCAACATTTGGCCCTGCTCTCTTAATAGCTGAATGGCCCCGAAATGAATTTCAGTGTCCGGTTGCATTTCGGACACATTTCGGATCTCTCTGAATAACCCCCAATGTCTTCTAAAAGGTCTTTGGGTTGGACCAACAACATGAGGAATGAGCTGGGGGTGAATGCAATCTGGTTAACTAGAGCAGTGGTTCCCAACCGCGGTCCTCAGGTACCCCTAACAGGTCAGGTTTGCCGGATATCTGAAGCACAGCACAGGTGATATGATTTACTGCTCAGTGATTGCAGGATTAAGTCTGCATTTCCCCCAAGGTGATCCTTAAAACCTGACCTGTTAGGGGTATTGAGCTAGAGCAAATATTAAGAAGAAGATGGAGCACACTGTTAAATAACACCCAATTCTGAAGTCTTAGATTGAAAACTCTCAAGCAACTTCCTCTCTCCTACTTTTCTGTGTGTTTAACTTGTATGTATATTTGTTATGTCTCACCCATTGTACAGCGCTACGTTGGCGCTTTATAAATACTTGTAACTGTAGCTGTGTAACCCTCGTCAACTCTCATTTCCTTATTGATATCACTGCCTGCAGTGTGTGGACTGTCCAGTAAAGATATTTGTGGAAGAACAGGTTTGTTAACTGGAATGTGTGTTCTTCAATACACCACTGACCATCCCGCACGGAAACCACTGGTAAACAATGCAAATCCTGGAAGATTTCCTTCAGGTATGTTTAACCCCTTCAAATTTAGTCCACACCTCATAAAATGAAGCAGTATTTACATTCAGAGAGATCCAAAAAGTCACCGCACGTTCGGTGACATTCCGTTCCCTGCACTTCGCGGCGATTCGGCGATTCTAGTTTTCCGACCTTGCGGTGTATTCAGTAAGCACTGCAGGGCCCCCCATAGTGCAGGGAAAAGCCGCCGCAAACCTACAGAACACTCGCCGAATACTCACCGAAAACCCGCAGAAACCGCCACAAAAACCCCGCCGAGCACGCTGGAAAAACCCAATGATCACAGCGTACAGCAGCAGCCAGAAAAAGCCAACTAGCAGATGAACAGGGTAAAAAAAAAAAAAAACAGTACGCTTGAAAGTTTCAAAATTGAAATACTGTTTGCAAAAAAACTACTGAACGAAAATGCCTGGAATTTACATATAAAATCCTATGAATGATAATAAAAAGGGCTGTTACAGAAAAATGAAAAAATTTGCCATTAAAATCCTGAAAAATGCCTAAAAGATCCTAAAAAAATCAATAAATAAAGAGACTTTTTACTGCAGAATAAAATAATAAACGGTTTATTAGATATTGAATTAAAACGGGAATATTTTTAACATTGAAGCCTATGGGATTCGCCTAAATAAACCTGCCGAATGAAACCACCGAACAGCAGGCCATTTCGGCAACTTTTCACTGCTGGCTTTTGTTCTCTGAATAGATGAAGCATTGCTTCTCTATGGGGATTCACTGCCCTCGAAAAGGCACTGTACGTGCAGGCAATTCGCCAACATTTGGCGAACTGCCTGCTCTCTGAATAGCCAAATGGCCCCGAAATGGCACCGTATGCTGAATTTCAGTGTCCGGTTACATTTCGGCGACAATTCGGATCTCTCTGAATAACTCGGTATGTTAGCAGGGTTAGTGTGTGTTCAACAGTAATTAAAAAGGCTGAATGCTTCATGAAGCGAGAGCTTCACTTATATGTGAATGTGTTATGAAGGTCAAACTCCTAGAAGAATTACATTTTTATCAGTCATAAATTTGAAATAGATCCAAAGTTCTCCCAGTAGGTAAAGCAACAGGATTCTATAAATTCCTTCTGCATTCCATGCAGATAAAAAGAGATAAAAATCCTTTTATGGACAAACGTGATTTGATTCGCTTAAACCCTTTAAAGTAACCATTTCATTGGGAAAAAAAAGAGTGAAAGCACTCGTTTACATAACAGAGTGCGGTGTGTTTGAGACATTTTTCTTTAGAAACACAATAGTGTCTTAAAAAGTAAGAAACAAAAAGTACAAAGAAATATACTCTAAATACATAATGCTCGTTGAGCCTGTTAGAGGGCAATTATGTATCACAGATCAAAGAGCAGAATCAATGCCAGAAATCAAAGCAAAGTAGTGTGGGATGAGTTTCACATAGAAAATAAAAAAAAATCTTCAAGAATGAATTATTTTTTTTATAATACCCTTTAATTATTTATAATAAGTTTTGGATTTCTTGGCCAGGTGAGATTTCACAAGTCTTATGCATTGGATCAGATGGATTAAAAATGTTCATTGCAATTTGTATCAGGTGACACAAACTAACAGGGTTATTCAAAGAGAATCGAAAAGTCACCACATGTTCGGTGACTTTTCGTTCTCTTCAATTCGGCTCGATTTGGCAATCCCATTTCAGCAACCCTGCGGTGTATTCAGCTAACACCACAGGGCTGTCGTAGTGCAGGGAAAAGTCAACGCAAACCCGACGAACACTCACCGCAAAACCCGGGCGAAGGCGCGCCGAAACCCGCAAAAACATCTGGATTAACCCTGCCAAACACGCCGGAAAAATCCGAGCAGCCGCCAATCACACGCAGCACAGCCGCTGGAAAAACCCCACACCACAGACGAATGGAGTGAAAATAAAAAACAGTTTGCTTTAAATGTTTGAAAAGTGAAACGCTGTTTGCAAAGAAACTACTGAGCGAAAATGTCTGAAATTTACATATGAGGTCCAGGGAATGATAATAAAAAGGGCTGTTACAGAAAAAAGAAGTAAAGTTTTAAAAAAAATAATTCGGGAATGTGTTTTGCAAAAAAATCATTGAAAAATGCTTAAAAGACCCTAATAAACTCTATAAATAAAGAGACTTTTTACTACAGAATATTATAATCAACGGTTTATTAGATATTGAATTAAAATGGGAATATTTTTAACATTGAAGCCTATGGGATTCGCCTGAATAAATCTGCCACGTGAAGCCACTGAATGATAGGGCATTTCGGCAACTTTTCCCTGCTGGTTTTTGTTCTCTGAATAGACGAAGCATTGCTTCTCTATGGGGATTTTCCTGCCCTCTTACAGGCACCGAACAGGCACCGTATGTGCAGGCAATTCGCCAACATTGGCGAACTGCCTGCTCTCTGGATAGCCGAATGACCAAGAAAGGTAACCGAATGCTGATTTTCAGCGTTCGGTTACCTTTCGGCAGCCATTCGAATCTCTTTGAATAACCCTGTAATATTGTGTGGAGAGGATTCTTTTTGGAGGAGCTGTCTTGGCCCATTGTTAGACCATTTATTGTCAACATTCACCACTGGCAAGTTTTATCTTGGCAGACATGTAAAAACTAATAATCTTCTGCAACAGAGCCAAACCTTTAAACATCATCATTTATCGTTTTATATACAAAGGTAATACTATGAAAAGAAATGGGCATTGGGCACAGCAACACTATGATACAGTTTATATACAGTATATAACGATACTTGTACAGTACTTACTTATAATTACCCTAAAATAAGCAATTGAATCCTGTGTAAGTCTGTCCTGCAGTGCTGTGTGTATAGACAGCCCGGCGCCATCCGCTTAGTGGAAACATCAGAAGGATGGGTCTTGGATATCTGTGGTCCACATGCCCAGGGGGCAACTGTGTAAAAAATGTGAGATTTTGGTAAACAACTTGCAAAATATTTATGATAATGTTTAGAAATTGATATTGACATGACCGATTGAAGCAGAATTAACTTGAACATCCTTACATTCTAAGGATAGGCAAGTGCAGTGCAGTAGGATGGTGGACTTCTTTACTCTCTTAGCCAATTAGTAATGATGAAGTACACAGCGTGTTAAGACTTTACCAAACTATGTACATTAAAATAAGCTATGACAGTAAAGACACATTATTAGCTATGTTCAAGGGGAGGGCATATTAGGTGGGGAAATACAAAAAAAAATAGGATACAAAAGAGTATAGGGGTTATTCAGAGTGCACCAATTTTGGTGCTCTCTTGTTCCCTGCACTTCAGGGATCAAACAGGGTTATTCAGAGAGATCTGAAAAGTCACCACACATTCGGTGACTTTTCGTTCCCTGCATTTCGAGGCGAGTCAGCGATTCCTAGTTCGCCGACCCTGCGGTGTATTCAGAAAGCACTGCAGGGCCCCCCGTAGTGCAGGGAATACTCACCGCAAACCCACAGAACACTCGTCGAACACTCACTGTATACTCACCGAACACTCACCAAACACTTGCAGGAACCACCGTAAAAACCAAGCCGAACATGCGGAAAAAAAACAAGCAGCCGCCGATCGCAGCGCAGAGCAGCTGCTGGAAAAGCCGACATGCAGATGAATGGGGCGGAAAAAAACCCAGTTTGCTTGAAAGTTTGAAATTTGAAAAGCTGTTTGCAAAAAAACTACTGAACGAAAATGTCTGGAATTTACCGTATATACTCGGGTATAAGCCGAGTTTTTTGACTCAGATTTTGAGTCCAAAAAACACGATTCGGCTTATACACCGAGTCAACAGCGTGAGTCCGTCCGTGTTGAAGGGGATGCGGCTGCGTGCAGGTGCAGCCGGTCACGTGGTCCGGCTAATCAGGTGGTACTGAGTCTCTGTACCACCTGACTGGCCAGACAGCGTGACCTGCGCACGCACGCAGCCGCATCCCCTTCAACACGGACGGACTCACACTGTTCAGGACCGGGCAGGCACTCCCGCTGCCCGGCATCTGGGCCCCCTCAACCCCTGCTGGATCCAGAGAGAGCTGGCTGCCGCTGGGGCAATATCCAGGTGAGAGCTGGGGCAAATCCATGAGCTGGGGGCAAATCCATGTGTGAGCTGGGGCATATCCATGTGTGAGCTGGGGCATATCCATGAGCTGGGGCAAATCCATGAGCTGGGGCATATCCATGTGTGAGCTGGGGCATATCCATGAGCTGGGGCAAATCCATGAGCTGGGGCATATCCATGTGTGAGCTGCGGCATATCCATGAGCTGGGGCATATCCATGAGCTGGGGCAAATCCATGAGCTGGGGCATATCCATGTGTGAGCTGGGGCATATCCATGAGCTGGGGCATATCCATGAGCTGGGGCATATCCATGTGCTGGGGCAAATCCATGTGCTGGGGCAAATCCATGTGTGAGCTGGGGCATATCCATGTGTGAGCTGGGGCAATATCCATGAGCTGGGGCAATATCCATGTGTGAGCTGGGGCAATATCCATGTGAGAGCTGGGGCAATATCCATGTGTGAGCTGGGGCAATATCCATGTGTGAGCTGGGGCAATATCCATGTGTGAGCTGGGGCAATATCCATGTGAAATTTACCAGTGGCTGCTGCATTTCCCACTTAGGCTTATACGCGAGTCAATAAGTTTTCACAGGTTTTTTGGGAAAAAGTAGGGGGGTCGGCTTATACACAGGTCGGCTTATACCCGAGTATATACGGTACATATAAAATCCAATGAATGATAATAAAAAGGGCTGTTACAGAAAAATTAAAAAACGATTACAAAAAAAACGTAAAATAAATTTGACAAAAAGAATCCCCAAAAATGCCTAAAAGATCCTAAAAGATCTAAAACTAAAGATACTTTTTACTGCAGAATAAAATGATAAACAGTTTACTAGATATTGGATTAAAACTGGAATATTTTTAACATTGAAGCCTATGGGATTCGCCTGAATAAACCTGACGAATGAAACCACTGAACGGCAGGGCACTTCACTGACATTCCTCAGCTGTTCGGTGTTCTATGAATAGATGAACCATTGCTTCTCTATGGGGGATTTCACTGCCCTCTAACAGGCACCGTATGTGCAGGCAATTTGCCAGAATTTGGCGAATTGCCTGCTCTCTGAATAGCCGAATGGCCCCGAAATGTCCCCGTATGCTGAATTTCAGTGTCCGGTTACATTTTGGATCTCTCTGAATAATCCCCATAATGGGCCCTATTACATTCTTTGCACATACGTTTGCGCCCGCGCAAAAACGCATTAACGCGAGGGGCAAAACCCTTTGCACAGAATGTCGTATTACAATCTCAGCGCAACAAATGCACGTATACATCTACCGTGGGTGAACCTGTGCGAACGCTGCGCGAGCTTACTGTACTTCACGCGTCCTATACTTAACATTGTGAGCGCAAATGCGTTTGTGCGCTGGTACGCAGATGGTATTACAATCTTTGCGCAGTTTCTAACGCACAGCCTTTGCACGCATAATTTTAGCAACTCCTGAAAGCTGGTGTTAATGGCAAATTCTATCAACCTGGCCAAAACCAAATACACCAGCCCCACAAAAAATACGCAGCAAAGTATAGTTACACATTCTACACATACCAAACCAATAAAATGGAGAAGTTGTGCGTGTTTTTTTATTGCTGCAGCATATATACTCAGATTGATTTTGGCAGGCACAAAAACTTAACGTTAGACAATTGTTGTTCTTAATTCTGATTGGCTGAATCGCGTGAAAAAACAGTCTGCACACTGATTTCAGCGCGCAACGTTGCTGCGTGTGGGTTTTTTCGTGTCCATTTTACCTGCGTTATTTTTTGACGGGTGAAAAAATGTGCGAGGATTGTAATACCAGCGTTGATTTACACGCGTTAACGTTTAAAGCTTTGCGCAAAAATTCACGCGTTTACCGTGCGTTTTTGCGTGAAGAATGCAATATGTCTGGGTCCTACAATAAATCATGACTTATAATCACTTTTAAACATGATGAGCACAAAGCAGTCAAAATAAGCTCAGCACACGGGTGAAATGGCTTAGCAGCAAAGGGGTTAAAGAGTCTCTTACCTCAACCTTCCCTTTTTAATAGCAGATGACCAAGTCGGCATTATAGCGGGTACACATAATACCATTAATTTACTAAATCTTAAAGACTCCCTGCGAGAGTCACCCTCCCCTTGTCTCTTGCTTTCCCTTGACACAGAAAAGGCATTTGACAGTCTTCTTAATTGTTTTTTTGAAATTCGGTTTCCCCATCCCATTTATCTCTGCGGTATTTGCCCTATAAACCGCACCTTCGACTACCATCCTATTTGCAAGATTTTTCTCTAAAATCATGCCAATATCTAATAATATAAAGCACAATGATAAATATTTATTTAAGTTTAATGCAAAGAACACTACACACATAGAATGAAAATGAGAATTTAAAAAACACAAAATGAGAAATGAAGATGTGTGTCTCTGGTAGAATGTATTATAAGGGCGATTTGTGAACACCCTGTGGTCCATCTACTTATAATTAGGCGAAAAAAAGGGGAGGTCAAATAAATTGCGCTAATGCGCTAGAAAAAATCCTTGATTAGGGTTCACCATATAAAGGACGACTTATTCACAGGGACTACGATGCATCTACACAGAATGAGTGAAGAAAGTTATACAACTTGGTCTTGAAATATGAAATGGCCCTTAGAAGAGGTGCTCAGAATTCAAGATTAATTGAAATCATATATAAAGGGCATCAAACCAAGTGTCTCATACACATATAAGGACAATACCCTCCATGTAAGGGTGGACCTTTGCTGTTGCAAAGATCAATACAATCAAGGAGTAAACATTTATAAGTTATGGTTGAGACAATAATTAGGTGTATATAAGCGGAATATCGTAGTAGTTGTTTGGAATATCGGCTTGTCACAGATACCGTGTCTACCAGGAAACAACGCTATGGTATGGTCACGTCACCGTGATAAATAGGCGTACGGATATAATGATCAACCGTTTTATACCCCCTATTGGACTATCACATTCCAAGCTGAACATACATTATACACAGCGGGAAGGTGCATAGGCGTGGGGGCAACGAGGCGTTGTTCTTAATAAAATATAGCCTCTATAGAGTGTAGTGAATACGGCAGCCGTCACGCTCTAGTATAGTCACACTCTCCCAGTCTATAACCATACTTATAACTACTTCACACCAAGGTTTGTCCGGGTCAAGACAATTCAAGAGTATACAATCTTGCAATAATGTTCACCAGATAATTTCAACGGTGTTATATCTCAATGGGCAAGAAGAGGACATAGTATAAATTCCATCAAGCCAAATATATTCATAGAGCAGTGTCCTTCATTATCGTGCTTCCGACAAAACTTAAAACCCTTATAATACATTCTACCAGAGACACACCATCTTCATTTCTCATTTTTTGTTTTTTAAATTCTCATTTTCATTCTATGAGTGTAGTGTTCTTTGCATTAAACTTTAATAAATATTTATCATTGTGCTTTATATTATTTAAATTATTGGGTTATCCCCATTTGGGAATTATTTCTCCTTTTTTCCTTATTGTCGTAACTATTATTAGTTGCTTTTAATACCATTAGAGCAGTGGTCCCCAACCCTGGTCCTCAGGGCCCACTAACAGGCCAGATTTTGTAGATCACCATGGGGAAAAGCAGACTGAATCCTGCAATCACTGAGCAGCAAATCATAACACCTGTGCTGTGCTTCAGATATCTGGCAAACCTGGCCTGTTAGTGGGCCCTGAGGACCATGGTTGGGGACCACTGCATTAGAGGATATCAATATGGCAGGTTTGCTGTCATCTGTTACTAACTTCGATTGCTGGTGTAATAACACTGATGACGTATTTTCAGATGGTGAATATGTTGATGAAACTTCATCTGACAATATTTATGTGGCGTTTAATGGTCTAACTAAAATTCTAAAAAACCAAATTAGATCTAGATGGGAAGTGGCCTCCCTAGAAAACTATCTTAAAAGAGAAATGATACCACGTGGCCTACGTGTCAATACTCCCCCTGCTACACATATAAAACATACGAATTTTCTTAGCGAATGGGAACAAGCAGCGAATACGTGTGCTAATAAATTTATGTAGATCCTGATTAAATACGAAAAAGGTATTTTGACGGAAATAAGTGATACCATCACAAATGAAGTTGAGAAGGTCCAAAAATTTAAAGGCGAACCTTCTTTTGAGAAACTTGAAATACAACTAAAATCGAGACTTGATAGATTCGACAAAGAAATTAAAGATCGTAAACATAGAAAATTTATGAGGGATACTAAGGATTATAAAGAAGGGAACGTCTATAAATTCCCCCCAAAAAAAGAGATAGAACAGAGGGGATATTAGCTTCTGACTATGAGACCTCTGATCAAGAGGATCCCATTGATAATACTAATCCTAGTATCGACGATGTGAGACCACGTGAAAAAAGTATACTTAAGAAAAACGTTACTTTTTTTAGACCAGTTCAGAGAGGAGGATGTAAGAATCGGTATAAAGAAACAGAGAGGCAGAAGGAGAACCGGGGGGAGAAAAAGATGGTAAATAACCCATTACAGGTTATTAACCTATCTCAGCGAACACTAACCCCTCATGAAAATAGTGTTCTAGAAAAAGGATTATCATTCGTCCCTAAACCAAAATTTCTTAAATTTGAATGGATTAAAGATGTCAATTTGTTCACACGAAAAGTTGCTCTACATAAATTTCACGCAATACAGATGGAAAAAACAGCCAGAAGGTACGACCTAGCCCCTACAGACATGGATTGTCTCAATACATTAATGAAACTCTTAGAAGAAAATATGAAAGATCCGAGTGATATGGGATATACCAATTTAAAACCTAAAAGTACATTTACACCACAAATCAGCGAATATAGCAACGTTGAAATGTTTTGTACATTGGTTTGCCAAGAAATCGATAAATAAGACGAGTCCATCGTAAACCTGTCTCATAGTCATAATATCTCGAAAGACGAATTTCAAGCACTAAGATCTTTACAAGATGATGACCAAATAACTATTAAAAAAGCCGATAAAGGAGGCAATATCGTCATACTTAGCACAGAACAATATAAAAATCTGGTGTTAAACATGTTGAAAGATGAAAAAACCTATGATACATTAACTCAAAACCCGACAAGTAGGTTCTCAATTGAGCTGAATTACATATTGCTAGATGCACGTGGAAAAATTGTAATCACTGAGAAAGAATACAACTTCATGAAACCAAATAATCCAAGAATTGCTACGTTTTATGCTCTTCCCAAAATTCACAAAAAAATTTCACCTCCTCCGGGGCGTCCAATAGTTTCTGGTCGAAATAATCTCACACAGAATGTTAGTGTCTATATAGATCAAATTTTAAAGAAATTTGTATATGAACTTCCATCATACATTAGAGACTCAACACAGATGCTTCAATTTCTATCTAATCTAACCCTCTCAGAGGATGTATTATTATGCAGTCTGGACGTAGAGTCTCTTTATAGTTGCATTCCTCACAACCTGGGACTTAAACATATTGAACACTTTCTTGGTCGCAGAGGCGAGAGACATACAGGGTTATCCAAAGAGATTCGAAAAGTCACCGCACGTTCGGTGACTTTTCGTTCTCTTCAATTCGGTTCCTTTTGCCGATTGCATTTCGGTGACCCTGCGGTGTATTCAGCAAACAGCACAGGGTCCCCGAATTGCAGGGAAAAGCTGCCGAAAACCTGACGAAAACTAACCGAATGCACGCTGAAAACAAGCAAAAACATCTGGATTAACCTTCGAAGAAGCCGAACAGGAGCCGAACAGGAGCCGAACAGGAGCCGAATCACACAGAGCCGAAGCAGCTGTGAGGTAGAGGAGGCAGTGAATAAATTAGCAAAACCATTTGTATGAATCTGGGAAAATGAAACGCTGTTTGCAAAGAAACTACTGAGCGAAAATGTCTGAAATTTTCACAGGAGGTCCAGGGAATGATAATAAAGAGGGCTGTTGCAAAAAAAATAAGTAAACTGAAAAAAAATAATTAAAAAAAATCGGACTTTTAAAAAAAAAAAATCAGAAAAATGCTTAAAGTATCTTAAAAAATCTATAAATAAAGAGACTTTTTGCTGCAGAATTTTATAATGAACGGTTTATTAGATATTGAATTAAAACGGGAATATTTTTAACATTGAAGCCTATGGGATTCTCCTGAATAAACTTGCCGAATTAAACCACCGAATGACAGGGCATTAGGGGAACCTTTCACTGCTGGTTTGTGTTCTCTGAATAGACGAAGCAGTGCTTCTCTATGGGGATTTCACTGCCCTCGAACAGGCACCGAACAGGCACCGTATGTTCAGGCAATTCGCCAGGATTTGGTGAACTGCCTGCTCTCTGGATAGCCGAATGGCCTAAAAAGGTAACTGAACGCTGATTTTCAGTGTTCGGTTACCTTTCTCAAGCAATTCGGATCTCTTTGGATAACCCTGATAGACAACATACTGAGTTTGTTCTACAATTATTGCACTTTGTATTGACACATAATTTCTTTATTTTTGATCATAACTTCTATAGACAAATAACTGGAATAAAAATGGGTACAGCTATGGCACCATCATACGCCAACCTACATTTAGGTTGGTGGGAAGAATTTATCATAAATGGCCCAGACTTTACGGAATTTCAATCTAACATTATCAACTGGAAACGTTACATCGACGATGTTCTTATTCTCTGGAAAGGAAATAGAGACAGCTTTATTGATTTTGTGAAAAAATTGAATCATAATGACCTAAATCTAAAATTCACTTTTGAAATCCAAGAACATACCATAAATTTTCTTGATGTCACAATTAACAAATCATTAGATGGGTCGATAAAGACATCTCTGTATAGAAAAGATTCGGCCACCAATAATTTACTTAATTGGGAAAGTTTCCACCCTCCTCCTTTGAAACGCGGGATACCAATGGGACAATATATTCGATTAAGAAGAACTTGTTCATCCCTGGAAGAATTTAACATCAAAGCTAAAGATCTGAAAGATATGTTCAGACAAAAAGGATACCCCAACCGGTGTCTCAAGAAGGCATATCAAAATGCTCTTCTGACCAACTGTGACATGACATTACAAGACAAGCAAAAAAGTGAAGATAAATGTTTTAGAATGATTGGCAATTTCGATACTGGTTGGTACGAAATTCGAAGAATCTGTGAACGCTTCTGGCCCTTACTTACTCAAGATCCCCATCTTCAACAGGTTTTGACAAAACATGCATCTATAACATCGCGTCGGTGTTCTAACATCGGCGACCAACTAGTCCATAGCCACTTTACAACAAGCCCAATAAAAAGGAATTGGATAAATAAACCTCCTATCGGAACCTTTAAATGCGGTAGATGTAAGGGGTGTAAATACATACAAAAAGACTCTAAGGAATTTACAAATGTAGACAACACCGAAAAGTTTAGGGTGAAAGATTTCTCGAACTGTAATACATCAGGTGTTGTATATCTCCTTACATGTAGCTGTAACCGGGACCAACCTCCCAGTTCTTTGACCACTTTGCTACCTGGCTCTCTCACTTTCTGTCTTCTAATCTTCCATGCCTAGTTCTCGGGGACTTCAACATTCCCATTGACGATCCTTCCGCCCCTGCTGCCTCCAAACTTCTTTCACTCACGTCCTCCCTTGGACTCACACAATCCTCCCTCCTCCCTACCCACCGCGATGGTCACGCTATTGACCTTGTCTTTTCCAACCTCTGCTCCATTTCTGAGTTCAACTGTCGCCCTTTCCCCATCTCTGACCACCACCTTCTCTCTTTCAACCTATCTGGACTTCCTAAACACCCTGCTCCCCCACCCCGCACACACACTCGCAGAAATCTACAGGCTGTGGACCCCCATCAATTCTCCAACCTACTTCACCACCTCCCTCATACCTCATCCTTTACCTGCCCTGATGCTGCCACTAATCACTACAACACTACGCTTATCTCTGCTCTAGACACTCTTGCTCCTCTTCGACTCTGTAAGGCCCCACGCCGCCAGCTTCAGCCCTGGCACACCCTCCAGACTCGCTACCTGCAAAGATGCTCCCGCACCGCAGAGCGTGCCTGGAGGAAATCCCGCTCTGAAGCTGATTTTGTTCACTTCAAGTTTATTCTCCGGTCATACACCTCTGCCCTCCACTTGGCCAAACAATCCTTCTTCTCATCTCTTATATCTACGCTGTCCTCCAACCCTAAACGGCTCTGGTCCACCTTCAACACCCTCCTCTACCCACCTGCACCTCCCCCCTCAGCTGCCTTCAGCGCTCAAGAGCTGGCAGACTACTTCCTCAGTAAAACTTTAACTATCAGAAGCAACATCCCAACACAAGATAGTTATCTGCCACCTCCACTCCCACAGGTCCCATCTGCCACCCTCTGCCGCTTCCTCCCAACCACTGAGGAGGAAGTCAATTCCTTATTGTCCTCCTCACATCTCACCACGTGCCCGCTCGACCCCATTCCCTCACATCTAATTCCTCCCCTCTCCTCCTCCCTCACCCCTGCTCTCACACACATCTTCAACCTATCTCTCTCCACTGGCTCCTTTCCATCCGCCTTCAAACACGCGCTAGTTACCCCTTTACTAAAGAAACCATCCCTAGATCCCAACTCTCCATCCAACTACCGTCCTGTATCCCTGCTTCCCTTTACCTCTAAGCTCTTAGAAAAACTAGTCTTCAACCGCCTCTCCCTCTTCCTGTCCTCCAATTCACTACTTGACCCCCTGCAATCTGGCTTCCGTCCGCTACACTCAACTGAAACTGCCCTCACCAAAGTCACCAACGACCTCCTAACTGCTAAAAAACACGGCCACTATTCTATTCTCATCCTGCTTGACCTCTCGGCTGCTTTTGACACTGTTGACCACCCCCTCCTTCTACAGACCCTCAACTCTCTGGGTCTCGGTGACACTGCACTTGCTTGGATTGACTCCTATTTATCCAACAGGTCCTTCTGTGTGTCCTTTGCTGGTAACTCCTCCTCCTCATTGCCTCTATCTGTTGGTGTACCTCAAGGCTCTGTCCTTGGTCCTCTGCTCTTTTCCATCTACACCTCCTCCCTGGGCAAAATCATCAACAGCTTTGGCTTTAATTACCACCTCTACGCTGATGACACTCAGATCTACCTCTCTACCCCTGATCTCTCTCCCCCTGTCCTTTCCAAAGTCAGTGACTGTTTATCTGGCATCTCCTCCTGGATGGCCTCCCACCACCTAAAGATCAACATGTCAAAGACTGAGCTCCTACTTATTCCTCCCTCTAATGCCGCCCCACCTCCTGACTTCTCGATCACGGTGGAGGGTATCACCATCTCCCCATCAAACCAAGTTCGCTGTCTTGGAGTTACACTTGACTCTGCTCTTTCCTTCATCCCCCACATCAAGTCTCTTTCCTCCTCCTGCCGATATCAACTGCGTAATATTTACAGAATTCGGCCATTTCTTACCGCTGTCGCCACAAAACAACTCATACACGCCCTGGTAATCTCCCGACTCGACTATTGCAATAATCTCTTATCTGGCCTCCCTCTGTCCCACCTCTCCCCCCTACAATCCATCCTGAACGCCTCCGCCAGGCTAATTCACCTCACCCGCCGCTCTGTCTCTGCCGCTCCCCTCTGCGAGTCCCTTCACTGGCTCCCCATCCACTGCAGAATTAAGTTCAAAATCCTTATCCTTACCTACAAAACCCTCACTAACTCAGCTCCCCACTACCTGTCCTCACTAATCACCAAATACACCCCAGCCCGCTCCCTAAGGTCAAACAGTGACCTGCGCCTAGCTTCTCCCCGCATCACCTCTTCCCATGATAGACTGCAGGATTTCTCACGCGCAGCCCCCACTCTCTGGAACGCTCTCCCTCGTACTGTCAGACTTTCCCCTAACTTCTCTTCCTTCAAACGCTCCCTGAAAACATTCCTATTTAGGGAAGCCTACCACCCAACTCACTGACGCAACCATCAATCACTCTCACCTTACAGTCCTCTCCTCCTGTTTCCAACCCCAACCCTCCCAGATTGTGAGTTCCTACGGGAATAGGGCCCTCATCTCCTCCTGTACTGTTTGTCAAATGTTGTTCAATGTATTGTAACCCTGTCTATACTGTGCTTATTGTACAGCGCTGCGGAATATGCTGGCGCTTTATAAATAAAGAATAATAATAATAATAATTGGGAAAACTTTTTGCCCACTAAAAATGAGAATACTGGAACATGTACGTTCTGTAAGATACCCACGCGAAACTCCAGTATCTAGACATTTACGTCTCAAACATCATAATAAAGCTGATGACCTTAAATTTATGGTACTGGAACAGGTCCGGATAGGACCCAGAGGTGGAAATTTCAATAAAAAACTTTGTCAAAGAGAAGCCTACTGGATATATAAATTGGGAACTAAAAATCCAGCTGGCCTCAACGAAGGTTTTACGTTTTCCCCCTTTATTGACAGCTCATCATAACCCTGCCTAAATCATTTACTTCTTTGTTTTATTATGCTTATTTGCTAAATAGTTTTTTTCACACATTGTTTCGTTTTCGTAAGGGCATTATCACTATTATGTGTTACCATGATTCAATGTCAGATGGCCATAGTGACTATGACATTCTCTAATAAATTCATTAATGTAACTCTTTTCAATTACATATTTTGTACAGAGATTGTTCACTCTAAATATCCATATTCTTGAAAAATATCCTGAGTATGGAGGTCAATTGATTTAGCCTACTTTGGCTTTATTTCTAGATTAAATGTATACTCGTTTCCTAAAGCTATAATACCAGAGCAAAGTTCAAGATAGATTCGCAATTGAAACGAGCATCATCCCCCCCTTGGCTTCTCGTTACTAGGTAACACGACATATCCCCTCAGCGGAGGGCGTTACGAACGGAAGCATTGAGTGAGGCTAGCGTGTTTTCCCATTGGCTGCGTGAAAATGCCGGGAGGGGCTTAGTGCTCTACACAATCAAAAAATTTTACATCTAGAATTGCCGGCACCTGGCGTGCGGTTTCTTTGGTAACTAACAAACTGTATATATTGAGGCCCTTCGTATGAGTAGCATCACTTTTGATGAAGCCGTAATGTGAAACAGCGAAACGCGTCGAGTTCTCTACTCTGAGTATTATACTCCATTTTAACAGTCACTATGGTTGATCCAATGGTTGTGTGCCTCTGTTACTAATGGGCTGGCAAATTGGTTTGTGGCTTGGCTACATTTTGCTTCACTACGTGCATCGGCAATGAAGGGACATGTGCTTACCTACTTCATAAACTATTTGTGATTATGCTATACGCAATGATGATGGCTGCCAGTCGATTTCTCTACCGATAAATTTAGCTTATGCCGATAAATACACTCATGAATACTTGGAGTATGATAATTTTGAGACCGAGTTAAAAGTGTGATTGCAAAGTATAGAGTGTGACTATACCAGTGCACTGTCACTGCGGTTGTTGCCGAAAAATGCTGATTTACGTTTTAAGTTTTGTCGGAAGCACGATAATGAAGGACACTGCTCTATGAATATATTTGGCTTGATGGAATTTATACTATGTCCTCTTCTTGCCCATTGAGATATAACACCGTTGAAATTATCTGGTGAACATTATTGCAAGATTGTATACTCTTGAATTGTCTCGAACCGGACAAACCTTGGTGTGAACTAGTTATAAGTATGGTTATAGACTGGGAGAGTGTGACTATACTAGAGCGTGATGGCTGGCATATTCACTACACTCTATAGAGGCTATATTTTATTAAGAACAACGCCTCGTTGCCCCCACGCCTATGCACCTTCCCGCTGTGTATAATGTATGTTCAACTTGGAATGTGATAGTCCAATAGGGGGTATAAAACGGTTGATCATTATATCCGTACGCCTATTTATCACGGCGACGTGACCATACCATAGCGTTGTTTCCTGGGAGACACGGTATCTGTGACAAGCCGATATTACAAACAACTACTACGATATTCCGCTTATTTACACCTAATTCTTGTCTCAACCATAACTTATGAATGTTTACTCATTGATTGTATTGATCTTTGCAACAGCAAAGGTCCACCCTTACATGGAGGGTATTGTCCTTATATGTGTATGAGACACTTGGTTTGATGCCCTTTATATATGATTTCATTTAATATTGAATTCTGAGCACCTCTTCTAAGGGCCATTTCTTATTTCAAGACCAAGTTGTATAACTTTCTTCACTCATTCTGTGTAGATGCATCGTAGTCCCTGTGAATAAGTCGTCCTTTATATGGTGAACCCTAATCAAGGATTTGTTCTAGCGCATTAGCGCAATTTATTTGACCTCCCCTTTTTTTCGCCTAATTATAAGTAGATGGACCACAGGGTGTTCACAAATCGCCCTTATAATACATTCTACCAGAGACACACCATCTTCATTTCTTATTTTGTGTTTTTTAAATTCTTATTTTCATTCTATGTGTGTAGTGTTCTTTGCATTAAACTTTAATAAATATTTATCATTGTGCTTTATATTATTTAAATTATTGGGTTATCCCCATTTGGGAAATTATTTCTCCTTTTTTCCTTATTGTCGTAACCAATATCTAATAATACATGTCGAGGGTGCCCCTTGTCCCCTTTGCTATACACACTTTCCCTAGAGCCCTTGGCGCAATCCATCAGAGAATGTAGTGATATACAAGGTTTAGCTGCTAGGCCGAGAGACTTTAAGATTAATTTGTTTGCGGATGACATTCTGCTTACTCTTACTCTTTCCAACCCCGTGGTCGGTTTGCCCATTTTAAATGACTTTCTTAACAAGTATGGTCTTGTACCACAAACTTAATGTCGCTAAAACTTAAGTCCTTAGTTACAGTATACCGCAGACAACCTTGCTTATGTTACGAGTCTCCTATAAATACAATTGGCGCGTGCAATTTAATAACTATTTGGGAGTTAAACTAGCATTCTCTAGCTCTCTCATGTATCGCCTAAACTACACTTCCCTGCTTTCCCGCTTTGTTCTCTGTGTGGAAGTTTTTTGAAATTTGATATTTTGTGGTTGGGGCACATGGCCTCAATTAAAATGACCATTCTCCCCAAAATATTATATATTTTTTAGGGCCCTGCCCTTAACCCCCAGGTTATAATTTTTCCTGAGATCTACAAAGCATTCTCAATGTATTTATCTGAAAGGGCCATCGACTGCGAATAGGTAGTCATGTTCTTCACTGATCGCTGGTGAATGGGAGCTTAGGGTACTTCTCTACTATAGAGCCTCCATACTTGCTTCAGTCGGCACACTGTTAGCAAGGAGGATTTGGTCCTAATGGATCGCTTTGGTTCTACCGGGCCCCCTACCTCACATCTTGGAGTCTCAGTTTTGGTTAGCTAAGCTGAAGAATGCTCCTAACGATACCCAGTCCCCTTTCTCAAAGCTGTTACTTCATGTCTGGCACTCACCCCACTCTAAATTGTGTAATTACCATCTGCTTGCCATGGCGACTCTGCTGAACATCCTCAAATATATCATACCTGATTTTGCAGCACTGCTATGGAGTAGATATGGGGCCTCATGCATAGCTAATTTTTTTACTAAAGGAAATGTCTTGTCTTATTTTCGAATGGTTTTGAACTTTAAAATAACTTTTAAACTTGAGACTCTGCTACATACAACTGAGGTCTTACGCAGCTTAGGTTTCTCATTAACAACATGCCTCGAATAACCATCTCTGTCCCCTTTCAAACAATTTTGTGTAAAATCTGTTCCTTCTGAGAAATTGTTGTGTTTAAGTGACGTGATTAATGTGTTATTCTATACTGCTTGCACCTGAAGAGAATCAGAAGTTGCATTTTCAGTTATACTGGGACCATGATCTGGCCCACATCATTTCTAACCAGACCTGGTCAGATAGCTTTGAATGGGATAAAGGGAAATTTAGGTGTACCTCCCACTTGAGACGAGGAGAAAGTTACTGTACAGGTGGTACATTACTCCCGTCAAGGGCAGGCACCTAAATCCGTCCACCTCTGCAGATTGCTGGCGGTGTCTCTCTGCTTTCAGCTCTTATTTTCATGTCTGGTGGTGTCATGCCCCATGATCTAGGATTTATTTTATATTTTTCTGTTTTGTGTTAAATCTGCCTTTGCTGCTTACATGCTATTGATTTCGCAGCTATTTTGTCCCTGCTGAGCTTCCTTAGCTTGCTGCATTCAGCTAGTTCACTCCTTTTGCTCAGCGTCTTCTTAGTTACTTCCTGGTTACATAGCAGCCATTCTGTGCTCACTGCTGGACAAAATTAATGACTTTTTACCTGCAAAGCTGTACATTAACAAGATTGTCAGTCTGATCATTAAACTCTTCAACTGGATTCATCTTTCTACGTGTCAGTTTTGCTGAGTTGAAGCTATCTGCTGAACCTCATCATGTGAGTACTGGTCAAATACAGACTTCGCTAGTCTAAAGCACCCACGCCTCACAGCTTTGCTTAGGGAAGCAGAATAGGTGGACATGTCCGGTTCCTATTCACTCTTTGGATAGGAACTGGCACGATTTATTAATAAGGTTTTGGGTTCTCCATTAACCCCACCACGATTCTTCAGATCTTTCCAGATACCCTCGCGTTGCTTAAACAGAAATTGTTAGCTCTCATTCTAACGATTACTACCCTGCTCCTTGTAGCTCATTGGAGGTCATCTGCCATCCCTACGATTAATGAGATATCTGATAAATTAGATGATGTCCACTCTCTGGATCGACCAAGAAGGACTTTTGGTTCATCTGTGACATACATGCTATTTCCTGACGATTGGTGTCCCTTTATAATGTAGGAGATGAGAGGAATGCTACGTGTACCATTTTGCCTGGTAGATAGATTCCTCTGTTTAACGATCTATATATGATGGCATACCTCCCATGCCATAACTATATTCTGCTATTTTATTTAATCTTCTGTTATCTGAATCAAGTGGTTATGTTTACTGGAGTTTCTCTCTTGTCATATTATTATTGTACTGTTCTGTATACTCATTAAACCTATCTGCTGGGAGTGTTGTGGAACCGACCCCTTTCCCTTCTCTGTTTTTGCTCTGTATCCTAATTCTATGAAATCAATAAAAATTATATTATAAAAAAAGGGAAGAGCTGGTAGATGTGACAAAGCATTAGTACAAACCTGAAATTCCACTTTTTGAACTTGTCATTGTGATGTGACAGAAACTGAAATGGAAAAAAACTACATAGCAACTTCAGTGAATTAAGTCAATGAGACAAGGGAGTCATCTTGCATTAAACCTAATGCTGCAGGCAAGTCAGAGTCATTCATTTCAAGATCACTGAACCAGTTTCTAGTTTGATTCACTACCCAAAAATATTGTGGTCTGAGAAGCTATACTAATAGGCCAGATGTATTACTCAGACTGAGGTACATGTCGTTGCTTTATAACAAGAATACCCATATCAGATAGAGTGCAGGAGCCAGCATAACATTTTTTTGTTTTGTTTCAGATCATGATCCAAGTGGAACTCAGAGGTAATTGGGTCCAGAAAGGAAAATCAGGAGGGGACATGGGGGACTGTGAATATATATGCATTATGCAAGTCAATTGTCAACATTCCATTTGGGTGGTTCAGACTACATCAAGTTGTCTGAACATTGAACCTCTCATTATCGGTGTCCCTTGCATCACTTTGAACTTGGGGTACATGGACCTAGAAATGCATTTGGCTGGTGCAGGCCTGATGTTCTATATTGTTTCCCTGCCGTTTCGTATGTTGAAGTCACCCTGTACCTGTAGGGTTCAAGGTGTTTGTGTAATCTGTGTTATGTATGAATACTGTTATTGTTGATATCGTTATTATCTATGCCTATCGGTTACTATCTGCTGATAGGATTGCTGTCTGGGTCGCCATAGTCTTTTCCAACTCCGCCTATCTGGAATGTGTTTGTATCTGTTAAAGGTTTGAAAGGGCTGTTTGCCTAATGTTGAGCAATGCTAATTTCTGTCCTTGGTCTAATTATGTCCCAGATCCTGATATGCAGAGCAGGAATTAAATGTCATCCACATTAAAAAAATGTCGTTCAGATTTCGGTGCTCTCTGAATAGCCCCCTATGTCTCTACTCTATGGAGTTGTATGTGTTTGGACTGCTGTACCCAGAGTCAAATACAGCTATTGTGCCTGTGATGTTTTTGTGTGCTTTGTTTTTTTGTGTGTGTCTCTCTTAGTAATCTCAGTTATTTTTCTTAAAGTGCAGAAAAACAAAGCACTATAAAGGGGCCTTTAAGATGCCTAGGAAAAAGACTAACCAATGCAAAGTGAACATGTGTTTAATAAGTTCCATTAACCTTTTGGAGGCAGGATCCAAAGATGTAAGCTCCTATGGGCAGGGCCCTGTACACCTCTTGTTTCCATCCTATGTCTATTTATCTGTATTTTGTTCCCTTTGGTTATTGTAAAAAGCTGCGGAAACTGTTGGCACTATATAAATGCTGACAATAATAATGTCTTTGAAGGCAGCCTGGCTGTGATTGACACAGTCTCATATTAACCACCCCCTCTGTCCTCCTCAGTGTAAAGCTGCCTCAGGAGGATTGTGCTTTGTAGTGCTGAGCGCACTAACTGCGAGTTGGCCACACGGACGTTCCTTCTACGCTGAAAAATGCTTGTGTGACCCCGGCCTTACTCATAGAGAGATAGGTGGCACTGGGTTGTTCTTGGAGGAAGGAACAATGATAATTTCAGGTTTGGCAAGATTGAGATTAAGGAAGCGGGAAGACATCCAGTTCGAGACGGCAGAGAAACAGTCAGTGATTCGCTGGAATCCAAAGGAGCTGATCAATTTGTGTATCGAGGCAGTGTAGATTGAAAAAAGAAGAGTGCCCAACATTGAACCTTGGGGCACCCCAACAGAGACAGGCTCCAGGGAGGAGTTACTTCCAGAAAATGATACACTAAACGATCGTTGGGCAGCTAGGAAGAGAAACATGAAAGAACGGTACTTTGAATACCTATATCACCAAGAGTTTGAAGGAGGAGGGAGTGGCCATCCAACTGTTTCAAAGACGGCAGAGAGGACAAGAAAGATCAACAGAGAGTAGCACCCATTCGGTTTTGCAGTTGCAAGGTCATTGGTCAGTTTCACAAGAGCTGTTTCTATCGAGGGCAGTGAAAGAAAGTCAAATTGCAGAGGGTCAAGGAGAGAATGGGTGTTGAGATAGTCAATCAGACGGGCATACGCAAGCTTTTCAAGGAGTTTGTATGCAAAAGGGAGCAGGGACACGGAGCGGTAGTTGGAGGGAGAGATACTATGACGGCTTTTTTAGGATCGGGACTACTGTGGCATGTTTGAGGGGAGTAGGAAAGACCCCAGAGGATAAGGACAGATTAAAAGTTTGGGTCAAGGATGGTACAAGAGAAACAGAAAGTGTTTTGGTAATATGTGAGGGAACGGGGTCGAGGGGGCAGATAGTAGGATGAAAGTATCATAATAACTTGAAGACCTCTTGTTCAGTCGCAGAAGGGAATGAGTTAAACGTGTGAGGATAGACATGATGATTCCCACCTGTCACCTCCAGTGTTGTGCCACTTGCGCCCCTTGTCCCCTTGATGACATGCGGCCTCTTTTGTATCTTGATGTTACTACTATCTTTTCAATTTGCAACATGTATCATATGCTTTTTGTAATATTTATTGCTGCTATCTGTTTGACATGTAAGCTGATCCTCGCATCTATTTGTGACACTATCTCAAATGCTTTCTTTCCGTTGGATTTATTTCACTGTCAATTTATCCTGAAAATTTGTAATAAAATTTATGACAACAAAAAAAGAACCCAATGCCGCCGTCTTTTTTGTCAGTCGGTCTAGGGGTGTGTGTCAATTGGAGACTGCCGTGTGCTAGGGATGCAGGTGTTGCAGTATCGGATGGAGAGAGCCAGGTTTTGGATAAAGCCAATAGTTGTAGGGAGCGTGAGATGAAGTCATGGATGGCAAAGATAGAGTATGGGCCTTTGCAGCAGTACTGGTTGTTGGGGTTTCTCTCTGTGCTAATGGTAGAGGGGAAAAAAGGGTGTTATATACTTTAAAATTTAAAGGGATGGACAGGGATAGATAGGCAGGGGATTGGTGAACCAAAACAATAAACATACAAATACAGGCATAGGGCCAATAAAAGCTAATGATGGCTAGTAAATTATGCTAAAGAAACAATCCCAGAATGCAGTAATAAATAAGGCAGTGACGGTTATTAATGACTAAGCAGAGATACAAGGTTAGATAATGGAATTTGCATCTGATAAATAAAGCCTCTTCACTGTTGCCGACTATTTTAAATATATTGCGTAGTTTATTATTTTACATCATGATCCCACACTCTATGGTGACTTGGTAAAGTAATACACAATGGACAGACACAGTACAGTAGGTTATTGCATTTATTTATATAAATAATGTTTATGTAACAGAGGTAAATACAGATACAAAAACAACATGGAGCATTTTGTTTCAGGAGTGATTATAGCATATCTTTCATTCTGTAGGTTAATTAGTGTTACAGTGCATTTTTGAGATGATCTTGGATTCTAAATTCCATGGATTTATAATTCTGGCTGATAGAGGTTGATCTTTCCCCATAAGGTACATCCATGATTTAAGATATTTACAGTATTAGTAAGTCTGCAGGGTTGGTTTAGTACTTTTAAGAATGTATTCACTGTTCTATTTGCCTGCTTTTGGTCGGCTCACTACTCTTAGGTTTGGCTGCTATGATTCAGCTTTTGTTCTGAACTCCACCTCAATCTGTAACTGAGCAGGACTAAATGTGTAGCAGCTACATTCTATTCTGTTGCAGTCAAGCTCTCATTATTGCCCAATAAAGGAAGTAGGGGTAATATTTGATAAAACAAAAAGAGATTAATATCTGTGTCAATAAAACAGGAGTGTCATACCCCGCCCACAGATGTTCATTTCCTACAATACCCAGAATCCCTTTAATAAATTGATGGTCGGAATAATCATGGCAGTTGTGGTTGAAATCTTTTTGGGAAGGACCAGATCTTGAGATACCTTAATAGAATGCCCTCTGACAAAACCAGGGAGGCAGAACATGTTATTGCCATAAGTTTATTTTCTAAAAATAATTTCATGGCTTTGCTTAATTATATGCTTTTATCCAGTCCAAAACTGGAACAGTGCATCAACAGAGTGGTCAATCCAAGTCAGTCGACTATCTTCCCTTTTGTGCGCATCTAACTTGTCCCCGAGCCATTATATTTTAACAGACAGCTGAAAGGTGGGAAACAGAATCAACATATATATTCAAACAAGCCATCAGAATATCCATCTGGTGAATAGCCAAAATGGCGCAAACACATGCACATTGAATAGAATAACCAAACTGCTCTTGTTTGGCTCAACTTACAGCTGTCCAGTTAAACACATTTAAAGTCAAACTATTTAAAGATTAATTTTCAAAATTAAATTGTTATTGTTTCAAATCTTTTGATCTGGAAATAATGTTACAAAATAACTAACATTTCACATAGTATAAACATGATTGTGGTGAATATAAGTATACGGACATGTGAATATATGAAAGTGTTTGTGTACGTCTCATACTAATACATCAAAAGCTACACAGACTGTAAATAAAAACGTAATAATAATACAATCCTAAGACCTGGACATCTGTGGAATACTGGTTGAAAGCAACATGGTTCGTGTGTGTGTCTCTGTATACAAACACATTGACAAAACCGATTCTTCATAGTCGAATGCTTTGAAAGGACTCGAAGCCCAGTTATTCAGGGGGTTCTTAAACCATCAGGATAATATTATGTAAAAGCAGAAACACGCAGGACATGGTTGAGCCATTTAATGTTGCAAACAGAAGATTCAAATTAATTTTATGGCTGCAGGAACTTGCAACATACTTTATCACGCTATTGAGGACACTTGCAATACAATGATAGTAACCTCTAAAAATAAACCAGGGTATGGAGGATCATTAATCACTGAAGCTTTCTTTCTAATGTTATGGAAATTGTAGGTGTGCTTCAAACGCCCGTGCTTTAAAAAACAGGTCAGGAAGATTTATACTGGTAGGTGGATAAACAGGCTGCAAGAACAGGCTTGTGTATTTGACAGATATTGCTAAGCAGGTCTGGTTTACAGATTGATTTATACATCAGATTCCAGGCCAATCTGTTGTGGTAACTTAGATTTACAGAGTGTCCGTGATTTAACAATGAGTGAGAAAAAAAAGGCGACGTATGTTTCAAACATACATATACATCCCTACACAAACTAAATTTACATGTATGTACATAAAATAGGAATGGGGACATAGACTCAATGTACCAACTTTTTGCTCTTTGCTGTCCCTGAGAGCTGGTATCATCAAATGGTGGATTTTTTCCTGTGTTAAATATTTATTTATTTTAGAAAAACTGAAGTTAAAATGATATTTCTGGTTTATGTAAGCTTTTAGGTTTAGTTGTACACCAGATATTACTTCTATGAAATATGTATATGTATGTATACTATACTGTACATACATATGCTGTACACCTAAAGATGTATCGAAGAGATTACACGAAGAGCACAATAAGATCATCATAAAAGGGAAAACAAATAAACAGGCGGTACCCAACTTTTAGACTTGGGTATGGATTTCAGCATATCCTTACTCGAATACAGGTCACTTCTAACAGAAATTACTAGACCCGTTCTTTTTGCGTTTTTCTTTTTGTTTGTTTCTATACTGGAGTCAGACAAAACTCATTAAATAGTGACTTAAACACATTCTTAAAACTGGCTCATCACTGGACATTCCTGGCCAGACTATTGTGTTTCTAGATTTTCCTTAGGGAAAATACATGTTCAGGTTGAGTGCAGATTATACTAACATATATATATATATATATGTGTGTATATAGCCAATCACAAGCGATCTTGTACTTCAGCTTCTGTCTTAATTGGCCGGCTCCATGTATAAAGATATTAAATGTGCCGGCACACCTGGACAGTTTAGAAAAAACGTAACTTGCATTTAATCCATTAAAACATCAACGTTTCAGTCCTCCTAGGGGACTTTCGTTAGGACAAACTTTTTGCAAAATTTATCATTAAAAAAAATCCGCTACAGGGACTGAAATGTTAACTTGCGGCTATGTTTTAATGGATTAAATGAAAGTTACGTTTTTTGCCTAAACTGTCCTGGAGTGCCGGCGCACACACATATATACATACATATATATATATACATACATACATACATATGTATATAAACAGAGAGAGACAGACACTCATTGAAAAGATAATGCGTTCCAGGGTGATTAAGTTATGTTTTAATGAAGACCCTGCTGTGCATCCTCCTTTTGAAGTATATAGATTATGGCACATGATTCTTTTTCTCTCCCCCTGGGGGAAATTTGCATGCTGCATCTACAAAGTGCTCAGTGGGTACCTGCTGGTTGTTGTATCTATATTCAATACCCATTATGTTGCTTTAGTTCTATCATAATCATGTGATGTTACTGGCTGCAGAGGATTGGTTAAAACGATGTTAGAATATGAGCCTCTACTAGGGTCTACTAGGGTCTACTAGGGTTGCCAGATTGGCCATATTTTCCTGGACACATATTACTATTTCCTGCAGAGGAGGAGCAGAGGGGAACGTGCTGCCCTGTAACATGTGTAACTGACAAACTGCAGGACGGAAATCAAGGGAAGTCACTTGGGATTCCTTTTTATTTATTTATTTATTAAGGATTTTAGCAGTAAGGATACATTGAGATTTCTCTCGTTTTCAAGTAGGTCCTGGGTTCAAGAACATTGAAATGTTACAGTTTTTGATTTCTTATCTGCACCGTATGGATTCTAGATGCTGCGGGGTGGCATTTTTCATGCACTGCCCATCAGCCTGAGTAAATTATATGTGTCCATGAAAAAATGGAGGATCTGGCAATCAGGACATACTTGAAAATGAGAAAAATCTCAATGTATCCTTCCTGGAAAAATACTATCTTTAAAAAAAACCCTAGCCTTTACCCCATGCAAATACTTACATTTTCTCAATTGTAAGTGAGTTTCAGCATGGCATTGAAAGCATTCTCCTGAGCAAACAGTCCAGTGATTCCAGATTGGGGAAGGCACTCTGAAGACCATTTAGGATGTATGTAAGGTCTGGAAATGTGTGAGATACAAATTCACATCCTCTGCCTATTCTGCAGCACCTTCCACATTCCGATATCGTGGATGGAGTATGAGCTGAAGAAGACTAAGGTCAACCGCCTTTTGTGTACATGCACAAACAACTTAATTAATGAGAAAGAAGTCTCTGCATAGTAAAATGCTTCTTAGAAAATACTTTAATAAGCTATATTATGGAGGTTTTATAGTAGAAAAGTGACACTTGCACAGTTACATTTTTCTTGATAATATTATAATGCGCTCTTGTATTTTTGTCCCATTTTCCATTTTTTTTTTGTTTACATTATTTTAATAATTTCTGCTTGGATAATAATAAAATAACATTTCCCTAGCTGAATATTGCACATATATACATTATTTGTTGCTTACAATCTTGTTAACTGATGCTTTTTGCAACAAAGTTCATTTTTAAAGTCATTGTTTTCATGAAATGTTTTCCTGCAGTCAATATATTTTTTCATGAAATCCAATAAATGTCTTTGTTGCCAGGTTTAAGCTCCAGCATACATCTGGTTATCTCATGGTGCTGGATATATTACCAGTTATTTGTTCGTGTTCTTTAAGTAGCCCTAGTTTCCGAAGCGCTTCTTTTCTACATTCATCAGAGGCGTGACGCCCAGAGAATTGTACTGTGATCCCTTGTGGCCGGAATCCATTTGGTCTTTGTGAGGAAAATGATCTTCTCGCATCTTGAGGCTTTGGAAGCTTCTGCTCTGGAACGCTCGGTTGGGTGCTTTGATGTTTGTTCTTTAGATCACCGTTGATAACTATCGTTTTTCCCACAGGAATAAATGGACTTGGATTTGTCATTAGAACTCTGTTAATACTTTCCTGGTCCTCAGAACGTTTTCTCGGCAAATCTGGTAGTGGAAACTTTGGAGTGTAGAGACCATTTGAGGTAGGAGATTTGGGAGTTGTCGGAATGTCTGCTTGAACTGGTGTTTCTTTGACCAAGCCAAGTTTTGTCAAAGCTTCATACCTGGTTTGCTCAGTGACTACATCACGTAATGATGTGCTCCGACTACGACTTAGCTGATCACGATGACACTTCCCATCTATTTCATCAGCATGCAAAGTAGGTCCATTCAAGTTAGCCAGTACCTGAGCTTTACGTTCTTGAACGTTAACTGCTGCCTTGGAAATGGTTTTGTTATAGTTTTTGCCAACTGGATTAATGTGTATGTTGGTTGGGAAACGAGTGTTTATGGCACTTTGTGCTGACGGGAATATGAAGCGTTCTTCACTGATTGGTGATGTCCCAACACTCTTTAGCTCAACCGGTTTGGTCTCCCTCAGTGATGAAGGAGAAACAATATCAGCATTTTTCTCTGAAATCTTCTGGGCAATTACCACAGGTGTTGGGACAGCACCTAGAAACCTCCGATTCTCTCCAGGCAGGTCTGGACAGTATGCTTCACTGTTTGGTATAGCCATTGTTGAAACAGTCTTGGATGAGTTTACAGGAATTACAGACCGTGGCTGCACGGAGTTCTTTGGAGTAGAAATCCGATCTTCTATAGTCAATCCAATGCCGGAATCTATGTAGACAAAAATATACTTGTATGAGTATACTTAAGTATTTTATGATACACTTAGATATCTAAAAGGGATCCTGTGATCAAATTAGAGCAACTTTTAGCAATAATGACACTGCCCATTACTTTGAACTGTTCTGAATGCTGCTCTGGCATTTCTATGATTGTGCCCCACACAAATCATTATATGACACTGATATGTAGGACACAATCAATGGTTAGTGCATTTGCATTGCATTCCGAGCAAGGAAAGCCTGGAATTTAATTTAAACAAAACATACAAATGGTTAAAAAAGAAGAAACATACAAGAAACAAATAAATGTGACCATTCCACATGAATAGTATGTTATATAACCGTGTATACTGTAATACTGTATTATCGTAGAATGAGAATTAACATGTCACTAGTGTGCCAATTTAATCTGCATCAGAAAAAGAATAAATATTTTTATATATAGAATGATGAAACAAAAAAGGGAGGAAAACAAACAACCCAAGCTGTTACACTCGATTTCCTGCCTGGTGAGTAAATCTTGCTTCCCAATATTTCTTAGCGTTCTGTATTGCCCTGTGACTATCCCAAAATTTCACAGTCAAACTATTAGTAACATAGAGGAGTCAGACAATTAACACTAACAACGCCAGCGCGTATCCATCAACCAGTACTTTGAGACGTTCTAACGTTCTAATTGCACAATAAAGGCCAAATTAGACAAGAAAGCAAAAAAACCTCATCTCAACTATCTTACCAATTTTAACACACTCGACCAAATTTTGAAATCCAGCCATAAAGTCCATTCAATTCGCTATTTAGTGAATATATCAATATTTTAACAAATTTTTGTGTAAACTCACATTCCGGGCATTCAACGCTATCCACTATTACTTAGGTCACTGTGAATCATTATTTGTCAGCAACAGTATCCCTTCCTCTGCAATGTTTTCTTTCTGGCCAGGTTCTAGTGGTAAATTAATATTTTTATGTACGCCCAAGTCTTGAGAATATGTTTCATACAGCTTTCTTTACATATCATATATTTACCATGTTAGGACATTTTGACAAAAGCTAAAGGAACACTACCACTAACATAAACTGCAACTAGTTTACGTGTGGCGGCGCCGTGCTTTACAAAGAAAAAACACATTATGAAGCACATACTACTGTGCATTCTTTGTTTGAAGTAATTGCATATAAAAAAACAGAAAAATAAAGTTAGGTTTTTATCTCCTATTACCATTTTATAAATTTTTCTCATGATTTACCAAATTCTGAGCACAAAGTTTCACTTTCCAGCAGTGAAGAGGCAATCTGTGGTGGAGGGAATGTTTAGACAAGCTGCAGGGGATCTATTGTGCTGTCATCTGACTCCCTAATTCCCCTCTGTTCATCACTTACTCTATCTTCCCATCCAGCCCACATGTACCCGCTACTTCAGATTCTCTATTTACTCTTCCCTAGTGTGTCACCCCTCTCCTCTAAGATTGTAAGCTTTTTGAGCAGGGTCCTCTCTCCTTGTCTTTTGTGTGTTTAACTTGTATGTATAATAGTTGTTCTGCCTCCCATTGTACAGCGCTACTCATCTTGTTAGCGCTTTATAAAAACTTGTACCTGAATGGGATAAGATAGGGGACAAAAAAAATTCTAATCTAACCCCTGGTGATGTCCTTTGCAAAATTTCCCACACAATACAATGCTATGAGTAAAATCAGACCTATACACTCCATTCTATGCCCAGTGAGGAAAGTGAGTAAAGACACTGTAGAGGGGCAGTATACAACACAAAAGATCACAAAATGGATGCGCCCAGTGGGTGTGACACATATACAGGGTTATTCAAAGAGAATTGAAAAGTCACCGCACGTTCGGTGACTTTTCGTTTTCTTCAATTCAGTGTGATTTGGCGATCCTATTTCGCCGACCATGCAGGGTATTCAGCAAGCACCACAGGGCCCCCATAGTGCAGGGAAAAGCTGCCGCAAACCCACCGAACACTCACCGCAAACCCACAGAAAATAGCTGGATTAACATGCTGAACATGTCGGAGAAACCTGACTAGCCGCCGATCACAGCGCAGAGCAGCCGCTGGAAAACGCCGACACGCAG
The DNA here is from genome assembly GCA_009667805.1 of Leptobrachium leishanense. Lineage (NCBI taxonomy): Eukaryota > Metazoa > Chordata > Amphibia > Anura > Megophryidae > Leptobrachium > Leptobrachium leishanense. The sequence continues at coordinate 183,065,922 of CM019065.1, read as the reverse complement.
ACGAATGAGGTGAACAAAAACAAAAAAAAAACAGTACGCTTGAAAGTTTGAAATTTGAAACGCTGTTTGCAAACAAAACTACTGAAGGAAAATGTCTGGAATTTACATATAAGATCCTATGAATGATAATAAATAGGGCTGTTACAGAAAAGAAAAAACGATTTAAAAAAAAAAACGGAAAAAAAGTTTGACAAAAAATCCCAAAAAGATCCTAAAAAATCTATAAATAAAGAGACTTATTACTGCAGCATATAATATTAAACGGTTTATTAGATATTGAATTAAAAAGGGAATATTTTTAACATTGAAGCGTATGGGAGTCGCCTGAATAAATCTGTCGAATGAAACCACAGAACAGCAGGGCATTTCGGCAGCTTTTCACTGCTGTTTTGTGTTCTCTGAATAGACAAAGCATTGCTTCTCTATGGGGATTTCACTGCCCTCGAACAGGCACCGAACAGGCACCATATGTGCAGGTAATTCGTCAACATTTGGCAAACTGCCTGCTCTCCGAATAGCCGAATGGCCAGGAAAGGTAACCGTACGCTGAATTTAACTGTTCGGTTAGCTTTCGGGGCCAGATCAGCTCTCTTTGAATAACCCTGATAGAGTAAAGACCTTTAGATAAAATAAACAATATAAGAACATTTCATTTTTTGGTGGTAGTGTCCCTTTAAACAGGAAATGGAAAGCTCGAAAAGTAACGAAACACTTCCAAATATCACATTACAATGCTAGGTGTAGATGCTCATTGGAGAATGCCAAGATGCTGTGCATGCAAGAATGACAGTAAGGTATCTAACATGTTGTATTGTATGAAAGATCACGGTGTAAAATAATATGGTGGGGCATTAACTCATTGATTGTCCCATTAAAGTTTCTAAAAATAATAAAATGTATTTATTTTGTTTTAGCATCAAATCAGAAATCTCAATGTATCCTTCCTGATAAAATCCTTTTATAAATAAAATAAAATATCTTGGAGGTAGCAGGACAATGAGTTAAAGCTTGTGGCATTTGGTCTTCATGTATTATTCAGGAACAGACTATTCTTCATCTACACTACATATGCAAGATGTCTACAAAGACTTGAACTGAAAAGCATAGCAGAGCGAAGCACACATAGCACATCTTGACTTGCACAGCGGAGGTATAAAGCAACTTCACATGGTGAAGGAATTCAGATTCGGCTACATACCGTGTAATATATCCTCTTCTACATGACCATGGTCAAGCTGTACCAGGTCGATGATGTCTTCTGTCTCGGAATGACTGTCATCTGTTGATCTTGGAGAGTATCCATAACTTGCGTTCAGGGAAAATGGAGGGTCGTCATATTCTTCAAAAGCATCTATTGTTTCCTCAAAGAACAGGAGGGCATTCTTTTCTTCATTGGTCAGATATTTAAGGTTCTCATCATCCTACAAATAAATACATGGATAAATAAGAATAAATAATGGAAAAAAATTAACAAAGTACAAATCTCCAAGCACTTGGATTAAACACAACACCCAAATCCAGAGTGAAAACTGACTTCAACTCAAAATCCAGAGGTAGCTCCAGCTTCGTACATACACACCTTCCTGAGCCGCTCCAACATTACTGAAGTTAGTTATTAGTAGCGTCTGGAGTGACTCTATTCATCTGCCTTCAAATAAAACGTCAAAATCTATCTATATATAAAGGTGTGGCTTTTCATAATGGAATTCTGGGTGGGGAATGGTCCCGGCTCAGCCCGATTACTTCTAATGAAGGCTTATTTAATGTATGCAGCTACTCAGATAATTATCGAACACGTAAGCTCTATTGCATAATATACTGCTCACAGAATCATCTAATACGGACAAGACCGCGAGTCATTAAGAAAGATTGCATTGTTATTAATCATGAACTACTCTCCAAGACCTTTAACCGGAAAAAAATCTTTGTACATGTGATAAGGCATGAACAGGGGAGGAGACCGGAGTTTCACCAGTGATAGAGGAATGTTAGAACGTCGTGCGCACCATTCATATACATATATAAGCACGCCTATCTCCAAGATATCAATCAGGACTACTGAAGCGGTTAATAAAAAATACTTTAGTGGCAGCCACCTGGCCAGAGAAAATAAAAAGCAATCAAGAGAAAATTCCTTTATCTTATAGTGAAGGAAAGAGTGGCTTCCTAAAGCAGCCTTCCATTTTATCCATAGGGTAATATTAATAATGGTGTGAATATCAATACAAATATCTACTTTCCCGACTGTAGGAAATTATAGGGGTTATTCAGAGAGGTCCGAAATGTGGCCGAAATGTAACCGGTCACTGAAATTCAGCGTACGGTGACATTTCGGAGCCATTCGGCTATTCAGAGAGCAGGCAATTCACCAAATGTTGGCAAATTGCCTGCACGTACGGTGCCTGTTCGAGGGCAGTGAAATCCCCAAAGAGAAGCAATGGGTAATCTATTCAGAGAACACCGAACAGCTGAGAAGTGTCAGTGAAGTGCCCTGCCGTTCAGTGTGTTCATTCATCAGGTTTATTCAGGCAAATCCCATAGGCGTCAATGTTAAAAATCTTTTAACTATTAAAGAAAAATGAAAAAAACAATAAAAAACAGAATATTTTTTGCTGAAATAATCCTGACAAAATGCCACTTTGGTAACTTTTCACTGCTGTTCAGTGTCTCTGAATAGATTTACCATTGCTTCTCTATGGGGGATTTCACTGCCTTTGAACAGCACCGTACTTGCTGGCAGTTCGACAGAATTTGGTTAACTGCCTGCTCTCCGAATAGCCGAATGGCCCCTGAAATGTCACCGTATGGGGAAATTCCCTGTTCGGTGCCATTTCGGGGCCAGATCGGCTATCTCTGAATAACCCCTATAAATGATTAGTCAAACAATATTCACAAATAATCTGCTCTCTTGTATGACCAAACCTTATGCATGTTACATTTTTTAAAAGATTGGGGATGCATTGCACTATGTAAAATTAAGTAGAATTAGAAAGCAATGCAATGGACCTTAGAAAACACAAATTTTCTTTATAGCAACCCTGGAGATGCCAGTTGGTGTATCCTTGGTGACACCATCCAAATTTCAGAATATTTGTACACAGAAAACTAACTGGATCTCTAGTAAAAAGGAGAAATCAGATGTCACTGCAATCAATGCATCACAGAAACACTCTAAAGCCAAATGTGAATTATACTTATTTTTTTTGGAGAAAGTATTTTGCCAGGAAGGATACATTGAGATTTCTCTCGTTTTCAAGTATGTCCTGGGTGGCGAGTATGTACCGTTAGGTGTCTTGCCCAAGGACACTTACTGGAGAGGTTGCTTGCTGGGATTGAACCCATGTCTCCACAGTCTCTCTCCATGCAGAGCAGTGATGTTACCTCTACTCCACCCAGCCGGTACTTGCATAAATACTTATTGCATAAGAAGATGCCTGTGATGCCAGCCATTGTGCAGCCAATCAGTAGCTTCGTACAGAGAAGGTATATGAGTTGACACTTGCTCAGCCCATTGTTTATTCCTCAAACTACATCAACACCCGAACACAAGTAAAACCTCCCCTTTGATGAGCTGTCTCAGTGGTTAGAGGTGGGGCAGACAGGTTCCCACCACCTCGACCACTTAATTGCGTTTAAGTAGTTATGGTGGCTGCAGTGTTGATTTAAGAAATCAAGTCATGTATTCATGCATTAGAATTACTGTGTTTTTCTGGTTTTGTTTATGGTTTTATTTTGGTACAATAAATATTTAGATTTTCATCTTATAGGTAAACAATCACTATTTCTCTTTCCCGGGAGTTACGTTCCAAGTACCTTTTACAGCCAAAACCATCACGAGGTGCGGCGCGATGAAGGGCATCTTTATAAGGGAACAGCCTTTTATTAAAACAATTATTTGCACACCTACTAGATCAAAGTCATATTTTGTGAAAACCACAGTATTATTTTAGGGCTAGCTTTTTTTCCTTCTTTAAATGACTTATCACAGGCTTGTTACTTTTGACAATAGCAAAGTAAATTTGGTTTCTTGTTCCATCGTTTTTTATTCCAAATAGAATAAAGCAACTGAACCCTCTGATTCTTAAGGGATTAAGCTGCCTAATGCGCACATACTGTCTGACAATTCACGTTACACAGCAGTGTGTCGGGCTATGAAAGAAAAGCCATGCAAAGGTTTACCTTTTCCTTTTCTTTTTTTATGCTACAGAGGCCTGTGGAGTAAAGATCATTCATGCATGATAAGAGCATTTCTAGTTAGACAAATATAACCCTTAAGTTCCCTTAAGCATATATAAAATGAGAGGCTTCCTTTAAATATATGCACAAAAAAAATCATGAAAAATGTTCAGACGAGTCTCTGCTTTTATTTTTAGAGACTCAGAGCTCTATTGCGACGTTCACGCAAACGATGCGCGTTAATGTCTAACGCGAGTGACCCTGCGCAAACCCTGCGCAAGTGAAAGTTTGTGCGCTCATCCCATACTTAACATTGTGAGCGCAAACGTGTTCGTGCGCTGGTACGCGGGTGGTATTACAATCGATGCGCAACTTTTTATGAACGACGTTTGCGCGCATAATTTTAACGTCTTTTAAAAGCTGGTTGTAACTGCAAATCTGAACGTTCTGACCGAAACGAAAAACACAAGCACAAAAAAAAAAAAAAAACAGCAAAGTATAGTTACACATTCTACACATACCCAAACAATAAAATTGAGAGGTTGTGCGTGGTTTTATTATTGCTGCAGCATATATACTCAGATTGATTTTGGCAGGTGCAAAAACTGAACGGGAGACAATTGTGGTTCTTAATTCAGATTGGCTGAATCGCGTGAAAAAACAGTCCACCCACCGATTTCTGCGCGCAACATTAATCCGCGCGTTTTTTTTTTACGCGCAATATTATTTGACAGATGCGCTCGGATCGTAATACCAGCGTTAATTTACGCTCGTTAACGGTTGATGCTGCGCGCAAAAAAAATTGCACTGCGTGTACGAATTTGTGCGGAGAATGTAATAGAGCCCTCATTCGTTATAGTCAGAATGTTCAGATCCACCAGAAATGTGAAATTATTACACTTTCCACTTGTTTCAGATTAAAATTTGGATAAAAAGATACCATGCCCATTCAAGAGCAATCAAACAGAACTGTCTAGAGGACAAGAATCTATACACTATGAGGGCATGAATGAACAACGTGGTTCCACCTACTAAAGTGTCCCACACCTCCAAAGAGGCAGGTACGTCAGCAAAAGCAGAGTTCCCATTGCAGTTCCTATGGCCTTAAAATGCAGTACTGTTCAGCCTAAACCATAATTGTTGGTAGATACGCAAAAAAACGGGGGACCACCCTCACTGTATGCCAATGGCGGAATCTGGACTGTAAAATAGACCATTAAAAATACAGTTTATATCTTTATTATTTGTTTTACATAGATTTTCATCTATAAAAATAAACAATAACAATTGCAATTGTACTTGTGAAAACATACTATCTCATTCCTCTGTTACCATCTTGTTTCAGATTAATCAGTCATCTATAGATCCGATGCATTTGCTGTGGATACATATATGCAGTATGTATAAACATTCACGTATGTATTATGCTAAATGGTTAAATATATTTTATACAGGTAGGATTTTAAAGTCAAGTTTTGAAAAATGCTCTAGTGGAAACAATGAATTTATAATTATTTAAGTAGAGAATCACAGTGTTACAGATATTTATTTCTGTGATTCTGATGCATTTTAGTGCAAACTTACTGTGTCTGTGAAAATGATAGAGAAATTAGTGGTTTCAAAATACATTTTATACTAAGAGTAGGCTTATGTAAATAAAGTCTAAAGGCAAAATAATTATTTTCCGTGGGTGAATGATTCACTTTGTGTTATTAACATACAGATATAAAAATAGGTCTCTGGTTGAATGCTTTTTCTCACCTAGAAACCAGCAAGTACATAAAAGATGTTGCCAAACCATTGGGCAACATGACCTTCCATGACCTGCTCCTAATTCAAACAGGTTGCTTCACAAAAGGTAAACACACCAAGTGCCAAGTGTTTCATACAAGCAGCAGGTCTTATTCTCATCATTTAACAAATCACCATGACTTTGCGAGGATGCTTGTGTTGTTATTACTCTTTCAGTGTGTCCATTAGCTTTATATTTTCTATTGTTGTATAAAGCATAAACCACGTTTTTAAAAATGGTGTACTTGTAACACCGCTATATAAACCTTAAGGGGTTATTCAGAGAGCACCGAAATGTTGCTGACATTTCGGTGCTCTCTCGTTCCCTGCTCTTCAGGGAATCAAAGTTTCTCACCCTGTGGTGTATTCAGCATTCACCGCAGAGTCCCCGGAGTGCAGGAAAACCCGCCAAAAACCCACCGAACACCCTCCGAACACTCAACGAACACTCACCCAAAACCTGCAGAAACAGCAAAAACCACGCCGAACACGCCGGAAAAAGCCGCTGAGCCGCCGATCACAGCACGGCCGAGCCGCCGATTGCAGCGCAGACCAGCCGCCAGAAAAAGCCGACAAGCTGACGAACGTGGTAAAAAAAAAAAAACAGTACACTTGAAAGTGTCAAAATTGAAATGCTGTTTGCAAACAAACTACTGAACGAAAATGTCTGGACTTTACATGTAAGATGCAATGAATGATAATAAAAGGGCTGTTACAGAAATATGAAAAAACGCTTTTTTTTATAAAAAAAAAATGGAAAAAATATTTTGCCAAAAAAATCCTGAAAAATGCCTAAGAGATCCTAAAAAATCTATAAATAAAGAGACTTTTTACTGCAGATTAAAATAATAAACGGTTTGTTAGATATTGAATTAAACCGGGAATATTTTTAACATTGCAGCCTATGGGATTCGCCTGAATAAACCTGCCGAATGAAACCACCGAACAGCAGGGCACTTTGGCAACTTTTCACTGCTGTTTGGTGTCTCTGAATAGATTAACCATTGCTTCTCTATGGGGGATTTCACTGCTGTCGGACAGGCACCGTACTTGCTGACAGTTTGCCAAAATTCGGTGAACTGCCTACTCTCTGAATAGCCGAATGGCCCCGAAATGTCACTGTACGCTGAATTTCACTGTCTGGTTACATTTTGGTGACATTTCAGACCTCTCTGAAAAATCTGTTCCAATGGAGAAGGAATTCCCATTGTGGTGCCTGCAGGATGCTCCTTTACAAACCCTACACACAGCACCAAAAGGCCTTTCAACCAGGAGTGGTACCCATCCTTAATACAGCTGGGTTTCACATTGATGGAACCGAGTAGACCTGCACCAAGTCTGATTACAGAACTTATTGTGGTTGGGCTTATAACAGGTGACGATGCAAGTACTCATTACGAAGGGCAGGAACCTGTATAGGTGGAATCCAGTCCTTACAGTAGCTAGTGAAATATATCCACATAGTCAAGCTGAAGTTGGAAAGCTAGAGACACACACAGGTAATGAGAAGATAAGCGGAGTCAGTACACAGCGGAACACAGTATAGGATGTGGTCAGAGGGTAGTCAGGTCAGTACACAGAGAATGACAGAGCAGGACATAGTCAAAGAAATAGCTGGATCTGTACATGAGGAACACAGAGTAGGACATGGTAGAGGCTAGCCAGGTCAGTACAGGTCAGTTTGGGACACAGTAAATCAACAGGGATAACACACACTATTGGGTACAGAAGAAACCAGAACAGGACAATGCACACACAGCTAGACAAGGTTTATATAGGAGGAGAGTCTTTGCCTCCTCCTGGTTTATTTTCATATTCTAGATTGTAAATTCCCACGGGAATAGGGCCCTCATGCCCACCTGTATCTGTTGGCAGGAATATTGACCTTCCTTCTTTATGTATTGTAGAGTTGGTTTGTCTTTACCCATTGGACCATTGTACAGCGCTGCGGAATGTGTTGGCGCAAATAAAACCAGTTGCAAATAGCAACCCTTAGGCTAGGGTCAGACTAACGCATTTTTCACGTTGTCCGTGAAAAAGTGCGTTCGAACGAATGGACGTATTTTTTCACGGAATACGCAATAGCGGTCATACGATGCGCAGTCTCATCCGTGATTTTGTACGGATCATCAATAAAACACTTTTTGGGTCTGGACGTTATGTTGGCCGGACATTAGCAGCGTCTGACGTCTCCTAATCACGCACACACGCCGCTAGCGGACGCAGCGCACTCTGTACGTCAGTACTAGTGGTTTCACGTTCTCGAAAAAATGCGTTTGTTTGCCGCTTGCGTTGCGCGGCCGCACTTTTGTGCGACCGTACTTCGTATATTGGCCGTCATTGCTCGGCATCTGCTGCTAGCACGGCCGTGATTATGTGCGGCTGCACGCCCGTTCGCACTGCCTCAGTCTGACCCTAGCCTAAACACCACTGTAACAAAATGTTCAAATAGATTATTGCTGCATTACAGCTTCCAGGGAGAGGGCTCTCAGGTCACTCACTGCTGTACAGGGATAAGATTATTATAATGACTGGAAATCCCTGTACAGTACAGATACAAGCAGGGTTATTCAAAGAAATCCGAATGGCTGCCGAAATGTAACCGAACGCTGAAAATCAGCGTTCGGTTACCTTTCTTGGCCATTCGGCTATCCAGAGAGCAGGCAATTCGCAAATGTTGGCGAATTGCCTGCACATTCGGTGCCTGTTCTAGGGCAGTAAAATCCCCATAGCTTTGGCTATTCAGGAAGCACAAACCAGCAGTGAAAGGTTCCCCGAAATGCCCTGCCATTCGGTGCTTTAATTCGGCAGGTTTATTCAGGCGAATCCCATAGGCTTCAATGTTAAAAATATTCCCGTTTTAATTCAATATCTAACAAACCGTTCATTATAAAATTCTGCAGTAAAGAGTCTCTTTATTTATAGATTTTTGGGATATTTTAGGCATTTTTTGGGCAAAAATCTTTTTCCGTTTTTTTATTTTTTAAACATTTGTTCTTTTTTCTGTAACAGCCCTTTTTATTATCATTCCTTGGATCTTATATGTAAATTCCAGACATTTTCGCTCAAGAGTTTCTTTGCAAACAGCGTTTCACTTTTCAAACATTCAAGGGAACTGTGTTTTTTTTTTACTCCATTCGGCTGCGGTGTCGGGTTTTTCTGGCGGCTGTGATCGGCTCCTGCTCGGGTTTTTCCGCCATGTGCGGCGGGGTTAATCCAGATGTTTTTGCGGGTTTCAGTGTGCGTTCGCCTGGTTTTGCGGTGAGTGTTCGTCGGGTTTGCGGCGATTTTCCCTGCACTACGACGGCCCTGTGGTGCTTGCTGAATAGACCACAGGGTCGCCGAATCAAGCCGAATTTAATTTGAATAACCCTGAAGGTGTTACTGTAATTTCCATATACAAGCATTATGACACATACAGATATTATTTTTATATTCTATTGGTATTTTTTGTGGAAGATGAATTGCTAATAATTTCATTATGATCACTGCAAATCCCCATAAGCAGGAGATCTGACCACTTTTATTATTTATCTTTATCACAGTTACAGTATCTAACACAAAGGTCTTTTCTGCCTGTATGATAATAATGCAGACCCCATGTGCAATTGTGTAAGATAAGGGACACCATCTAGAGCTCAGAATCCTACATTTCAACAATATTTCTGTAAAGGATAAACGAATACATGAAAAATTAAAACTGAGCAAATTAACATTGTTTTCATTATTTTTAACCATCTCATAATAACAATTGCTGTGCAAAACTCCTTTTTTTACCCCATATTTAATTGTTAACTTCAGATCCCATGTTTCAAATAAATGTTGAAACATTTTTTCCAACAAAAATCGCTAGGTAGTGAAGGGGTTAAGAAAGTTCCTGGAAAATTACTATTTATAGATACATGTCAAATTAGCACCTCTAGCCATGGCACAAATGATGGAACGAATATTGTTATTGAGTCAGGTTTACCTGCCTTCAACAATACTGAAAATTTACATAAGATTCTATACTGACGTGCTAAAATTATTATAGAGGCAACATGAGACAATGTCAGTGTCTGTCTGGGCCTGCAGCACAATGAGAATTTTTAACATAGTTCCTTTTTTCTTCAGTTTTAATTGTATTTTACTGTGCTGTACAAGCTTCTGTGTACTCTATGGAAATGACATTAATAAATATTTTTATGGGTTGGCTGGTAGAATGAAACAAAACAATCACACAATAATTACCCACAAGAAATGGGCAGAGCATATAGGCAGATCCCAATACAGACTGGAGGACTAACATTACAGGGCAGTGTTTCCCACAAAGATAATAAACACCTGAAACTAACAAAATCACAAAAATACAATGACTTCTTTGTGTGGGGAAAAAAACAAAAATAAAACCTCTTGACTTGAGGGGGTTATTCAGAGAGAGACGATCTGGCCCCGGAATGGCACCGAACAGTGAATTTCCCCGTACGGTGACATTTCGGGGCCATTCGGCTATTCAGAGAGCAGGCAATTCGCCAAATTCTGGCGAATTGCCTGCACGTATGGTGACTGTTCGGAGACAGTGAAATCCCCCATAGAGAAGGAATGGTTCGTCTATTCAGAGACACCAAACAGCAGGAAAAAGTTGCCGAAATGCCCTGCTGTTCGTTGGTTTCATTCGGCAGGTTTATTCGGGCGAATCCCATAGGCTTCGATGTTTAAAATGTTCCCGTAATATCTAATAAACCTTTAATTAATTTTAATCTGCAGTAAAATGTCGCTTTAATTATTGATTTTTTTAGGATGTTTTAGGCATTTTTTGGGAATTTTCAGCAAATATTTTTTCCATTTCTTTTAAATAGCGTTTTTTCCTTAACAGCCCTTTTTATTATCATTCATTGGATTTTATATGTAAATTCCAGACATTTTCGTTCAGTAGTTTTTTTTGCAAACCGTGGTTAAATTTTGACACTTTCAATCTTTTTTTTTTCTACCTGTCCGGTGGCTTTCTCCTGCGGCTGGTTGGTGCTGTGCACAGGCAGCTCATTGGCTGCATTTGGCGTCTGTCCGGCATGTTTACGGCGGATGTTCGGTGGGTTGGTGGCAGCGGGCAATGGGTTTACGGCGGGTTGGCGGCATCTTTCGATGGCCGATTCCCTGCCCTTTGGGGACCCTGCGGTAAAGGCTTAATTCACCGTGGGGAAGTTTGATTCCCCGAAATGCAGGGAACAAGAGAGCACCGAAATGCCGGCGACATTTCGGTGCTCTTTGAATAACCCACTTGGTTTTGGAATCCCCTACCCTGAGCTGTTGATAAACCATATATATACAGTACATATATTCAAGTGTTAGTGTACAGCTAAAGTGCCAGTTATATTCATAGTTTACAAAGAATATGTGGTGTTACCTCACTACCCAATTCTTTGTAAACTATGAATATAACTGGCACTTTAGCTGTACACTAACACTTGAATAGATGTATTTCTATTTAATATAGAACGTATTGTCCTATTAAGCATAATGACACTTTGTAATTTAGAGCACTTAAATTAAACTTATATACTGTATTTAGATGTAATAGCACTTAATTTGCAATATGCAATGAAGCACTATAAGAACTTATTTGTATATGGTGACAAGTTAGGTAGAGTAGCGGTCACTTTGTTTATGATGTGTATATGCATTTCTTATATTTATCAGGCATATTTTCTTATATTGAATTTTAATGGTGGGTGCATTCGCCGATAATCATGTATAAAGCATGTATTACTTAAATTGTTTATTTAATTTAATAATCGATAATTGATTGCTCCTATCTATATCAGGAGATATGGCCACCGTCAACCATTATAAACAATGTAAACACTTTATTTACAGGCCGATTGGCTATGTAGCACAGCGCACTTAAATTGAACATTTTTGTTTGTTTATGGTGGGAGGTGATGGTCTCTGTGTGCGGCATGGGCTTGTCCTCCCCTGTGTTGGGTGTGGTCTGGCATTGTGTCTGCGTTTTGTGAGGATGGGGCATTCTTAGATGAGGGATGGGCGCTCCGATTGATTGTGCCCCTCACTAGCGCTTTGCGGTGGTTGCCGGCACCGCCCCCCTCTGCACTGCAGTTGTTTGTTTGGAAGGCAAGAATTCCGCGTTCCAAAGTGGAACGCGGGGTGAGTGCGCATGCGCAAAATGGCGAGCGCAATGCGCATATTATTAAATGAGGGGATCACCAAATTCCACGTTCCAGGGTGGAATGTAGAGCGAATAGACATGTGCAAAGGGTAGGTGCCACACTCTGTACATCTGATGGTAATTATACTCTAATTCGATTTTAAGGGTTTAATTGTTTAATTACTTTTATGAAACTCATTGTATAAAAAGGCAGCAGCAAGAACAGTATTGTAATCTCCAGCTGAGGAAGCCATTAATGGCGAAATGCGTCCTGGTAGATATAATCTGTCCATTTTTAATCAAATAAATGTTTTTAATTTGAATTTGATTGCTGTCTGCCTTTTCCTGAAAAAGAAGGTTTGGGGAACTCCTGTATGATTCCTGCATAAATTGTGACAGAGCCAAAAGAAGCTCATTGTTTGTGAGTTTAAATTTGGCTTCTCCTTAAACTGCTAAGTTATTTGTGATTTACTGCACCAAAAGGTGCCTTTTTCTGGTCTTGTCAATTTTACTGCAGTGCCATATTTTTTTGACACTGGAGGAACAGATCGGAGGGTATCCTGGCACCTGACATAAGTCTCCGCTCGCTATAATCCTGAGAGCCGGCTGTAGGCTCCCCAGAATGTGAGTTGAATACGAATATAATTTATCTCCATCTGGTGTTGGTGTACTGCGCAATTTTTGGTCGTTCGCTCTGCTTTTTCCTGCAGTACACATCCCGTTACCTGTATCATTAAGAAGTCTATCGTTTGAAGACAAGAATTATTGTGTTTATGGACATACAGCGTGTCTACCCCACTTTCTTATGGACTTAGGTCTTTAAGCGCTGTGTTGTAATTCTTTTATTTAGTTATTGTCCAGGTATATAGAGAAACCTCCGTACACAACATTCAGCGAGTGGCTTAGACACTCATTACCGGTGGGCGCTTCACCCCTCTCTCTGTTCGGCGTTTCAAATTTGGCACTTTCAATTGTTTTGTTTTAAAACCCATCCGTTGGCTTGTCTTTTTTTTTGTGGCTGGTCGCCGCTGTGTACGGCAGCTTGTTGGCTGCGTTTGGCAGCTGTCCGGGGGTTTTGCGGCGGCTGTCCCCAGAGTGCAGTGAACGGACCAGAAAATCCGCCGCAAAATCATCAGAAACCGCCGCTGATACGATCCGAAATTTTGGATCGAACCGATAACCGCCAATAAAATCCTGAACGCACCCGACGATCAGCCACCAACCTGCCGGCTGCCACCGTCAACCCATGGGACAGCCGCCGGAAACCCTGCCGGACAGCCATGAAACGCATCCAACTAGCCGCCGAACACAGCACTGACCAGCTGCAAAAAAAGCAGACCAGCCGCCGGACAGGTAAAAAAAACAAAAAACGATTGAAAGTGCAAAATTTGAAACTCTGTTTGCAAAAAAACTACTGGACGAAAATGTCCAGAATTAACATATAAGGTCCTATGAATAATAATAAAAAGGTCTGTTACAGAAAAAATAAAAAACGCTCTTTGAAAATATCCTATACTATAAAAGAGTAAGGCTTGGCGTGTCCGTCCCAAGCCTCCTCTGCGCATGTGCATGGTGTGGGCGTGCTGCGGCGGTTGGGTGCGCACGCAGCCAACCGCTGCAGCATGCCCACAGGGTGCTGTGGAGGTTGGATGCGTGCGCAGCTAGGTGCGCGCGCGCGCCACCCGCCGCAGCACCACCAAAGCGTGTTGCAGAGGTTGGATGTGCGCCCACCCAAGTGCGCACGCAGCCACCTGCCGCAGCACGTCCACCGCGTGCTTGGGCCGTTGGATGCGCACGCAGCCAACCGCTGCATCCAGAAATAGCTTGAGGCGCGCGAAAACGCCTTAGAGAAAATAGCGGGGAGCGGAGAGCGGAGAGTGGGGAGCGGAGAGTGGGGAGCGGAGAGCGGGGAGCGGAGAGCGGAGCAGAGAGCGGGGAGCTGAGAGCGGAGCGGGGAGCGGAGAGCGGGGAGCAGAGCGGAGCGGGGAGCAGAGCGGGGAGCGGAGCGGAGCAGGGAGCAGAGAGCGGGGAGCAGAGAGCGGGAGCGGAGAGCGGGGAGCGGAGAGCAGAGTGGGAGAGCGGGGAGCGGAGTGGAGAGCGGAGAGCGGGGAGCGGAGCGGAGAGTGGAGCGGAGAGCAGAGTGGGGAGTGGAGAGCGGGAAGCGGAGAGCGGAGCGGAGAGCGGAGCGGAGAGCGGGGAGCGGAGCGGAGAGCAGAGCGGGGAGCGGAGAGCGGGGCGGGGAGCGGAGCAGAGCAGGGAGCGGAGCGGGGAGCAGAGCGGGAGCGGGGAGCAGAGCGGGGAGCAGGGATGGGAGCGGGGCGGAGAGGGGAGCGGGGAGGGCAGTGGGCAGCGGAGAGGGGAGCGGGCAGCGGAGAGGGGAGCGCAGAGCGGGGAGCGGAGCGGGGAGCGCAGAGTGGAGCAGAGAGCGGAGCAGAGAGCGAAGTGGAGCCGGGAGCGGAGAGGGGAGCGGGGAGCGGAGAGGGGAGCGGAGCGCGGAGCAGAGCAGCACAAGAGCAGAGCACACTTATCAATAGACTGCCCTCTGGGCAGGCTTTCCACCTAGTATATATATATAAAAATTTTGCGAATTAATCTCGAAAAATGCCTAAAAAAATAAATAGACTTTTTGCTGCAGATTGAAATAATAAATGGTTTACTAGTTATTGGATAAAAACGGGAGTATTTTTAAGATTGAAACCTAAGGGATTAGCCTGAATAAACCTGCGGAATGAAACCACCGAACAGCAGGGCATTTCACTGCTGTTCGGTTGTCTCTGAATAGATTATCCATTGCTTCTCTGTGGGGATTTCACTGCCTTTGAACAGGCACCATATTTTGCAAACTGCCTGCTTTCTCAATAGCTGAATGGCCACGAAATTGCACCGTACAGGGAAATTCACTGCTCAATGCCATTTCGGGACCAGATCGGCTCTCTCTGAATAACCCTGTATATTTTATTTCTTACATATTTTTCTTTTGAGATTTTTTCAGTCATTGGGACGAGGGCAGCCATCAGAAATAATGGGGCCCCTTACTGATTCTCACAATGGGGCCCTCCCGTAAACTTCCTCAACCTTCAACAGCTTTTCGCCCCCTTCCATAACAAAAAAAGGACATAACACAGTTCCACAGCAATAAAACTCACAGTAATGTGCAGTGTGTATGAGTGCATCACAGAGCTCCACAGCAATAAAACTCACAGTAATGTGCAGTGTATATGAGCGTATCACAGAGCTCCACAGCAATAAACCTCACAATAATGTGCGGTGTGTATGAGCGTATCACAGAGCTCTACAACAATACAACTCTCAGAAATGTGCTGTCTGTATGATAGCTTTTGGGCTTGGCTGGTCCCTGGGGCTGGCTTGGCCTGGGCACTGGGGCTTGGTTGGGACCTGGGGTTTGGCTGGGCCCTGGCTGGGCCTTGGGGTCTGGCTGGGCTCTGGGTTCTAGCTGGGCCCCGGCTGGGCCTTGGGGGCTGGCTGGGCTCTGGGGTCTGGCTGGACCCTGGCTGGGCCTTGGGGTCTGGCTGGGCCCCGGCTGGGCCCTGGGGTCTGGCTGGGCCTAGGGGTCTGGCTGAACCCTGGTTGGGCCTTGGGGTCTGGCTGGGCCCCGGCTGGGCCCTGGGGTCTGGCTGGGCCTAGGGGTCTGGCTGAACCCTGGTTGGGCCTTGGGGTCTGGCTGGGCCCTGGCTGGGCCTTGGGGTCTGGCTGGGCCCAGGGGTCTGGCTGGGCCCTGGCTCACTGCTCCGGTCCCTGTCCTCTGCTCCTCTCTTCTTTCCTTCTTCCGGGCCCTCCTTCGCAGGCTGCTATGCCCACGTCACACACATGACTGGAGGGCGCAGTGCCAAAGCAGCGAGCTTGACAGGCACACGCACGCTGCTTGGCCCACCAAGCCAGCCCGACAGGAGAGGAGGAGACACGCAGTTCAGCTCCGGATTCGGACTCATAGAGTTCGATACCGGAGCTGTTAAAAAGGGCACCGGTGGGCCGGGCCCCTTACGGCAGCATGGGGCGTAATGCCCTGATGTCGGCCCTAATTGGGACTGACAACAAAGGACAATGTATAACTTTGAGTACCCTTTCTGTGTCCATACCTATTTAACCTTCTTGGTCACTAAGCAACATTGTTATTGGTGTATGAAGTTGTATCACTGCACTTTTGAAAATGTGTGATATGCTGGCACATATCACATATGTAATGAGAATTTTCTCACATATATTTTCTCACTAGTCTTTGTCTGTTTGCAAGTGTGGGTTTACTCTATTTATTGGATTGTATTTTTTATCGGTATTTTACTTTTAGAGATTTTACTGTGCCACCACCCGTTCTGGGTGACTGCACCATATCTGGGTTTATGCCATTTATTTTTAGCACTTGTTTTTAAATTTAATAGTTTGCATTTTGGTTTGATCATATTTGTGTTTACACCAGTTATCTCCAAGCGCTTGCAGGAAGGTCCAAGAATATTGGGAGAGGGGAGGAACGGCAGACAGGTCAATATCAGAGACCACTGTGGTATGGTTGGGAGAGTTGGTGCTCTGTTGGATGAAATCCTCTTGACAAGGTGGACAATTATGGACAAAGGGTGGCCTCTGTCAGATCATTTGGGAAACAATTTCTATTTACCTTCTTTTAGTGGGTTAATAGGACAAGATCTTGCATGTTCTATAAAGTTGTTCCCACCTCGTGAGGGGAAGTTTTTAAACATATAAACAATATGTGTGGTCCTCTTTTATTTGCATGGTTTATTGTGCAAATTTTGGCAGTTCCTTATGAAAGTGTTAAACCCGTATCTTTGTTCCTGTTAATATTTCATAGTGACGACTATACGGTCCTCGGCTGTAGGAGAAAGGTCATTTTGGACGTGCACCAGCTCAAGTTAGTCTACGAGCACTTTACAGGTTCATCAATGGTGGAGCACGTTTCTGGTCCTCACTCAGGTCACAGTTTGTTGATTATACGTAAAATAACCGTAAAAGGCACAATGTGTATACACTGCATGTTTTACTAGAAGAGCATGATGTCATTTCACATTTATTAAACAGGTCCTGTAGACTGAATTACCATTGTAAATAACCAACCCTGTGGTAGGATAAATAATATAAAGGAAATGAGTGGCTGAACCAGTGACAACCAGAATAAACCAGAGTTTTACTATATAAAGTGAAGGAGCCACCACAGAGCTTTGGGTTAATTAATGGCCAGTTTGTACAATCCCTCCATCTTTCTTTCGGACAATAAAGGTTTCTGTAATTAGTGAAACACATTAGTACCTCTGCGGTTTTACACAGGAATGCTCACATTACAGGTAGAATGTGATAACATCACTGGAATAATTCAACTTTCAGGTCTATTCACTAAAGGTGAAACTCAGGAGAAGAGAACAATCTAGACCAAATAGCCGATTTGGAAAGTGAGATAAATGGGAGACTTTTTCTGGTTTGGCTATTTTGACCTAGAATTTTCACTTCTCCGGTCATTCTCCTTAGTTTCACCTTTAGTGAATAGACCTGTTTGTCTTATAATTAGAATGGGAAGTTTGTAGGTGCGATGTGCGTGCCATGATGTTATGACGTGGAGGAGAATTTCTATTGTTGACAATGTCAAAACGTGCGGAATGGCAGTTACCTCAGTTGTTTTGGCCCTGCCCAAAACTGCGTATTTTAGGCTAAGGTCAGACTACGCAGTTTTAACGTGCGTTAGCCGCACGAAATCACGGCCGTACTAGCAGCAAATGAGCGTCCAATGCCGGGGAACATACGACGAACGGCGCACGAAAGTTCGTCCGCGCAACGCAAGTGGCCAACGAACGCATTTTTTCGAGAACGTCAAACCGCTACTACTGACGTACAGAGTGCGCTGCGCGTAGCGTCAGCGTGTGTGTGTGATTAGGAGACGTCAGACGCTGCTAATGTCCGGCCAACATTAACGTCCAGACTCAAAAAGTGTTTATTGATGATCCGTACAAACATCACGGACAAAATGCGCATCGTATGACCGCTATCGCGTATTCCGGGGAAAATACGTACGTTCGTTCGACCGAACTTTTTCACGGACGACGTGAAAAATGCGTTCGTCTGACCCTAGCCTTATAGAGTACACCACACAGGGCCAATGTTCTTCTTCCCACACAGAAAAACAGAGCCATGTAAACATGTACGTATTTAAACTTTATCATAAAATTGTACTGCCATGCCAAGCACGACTTTTATAAGCTATAAAATGCCATGTGCACACCGTGTTGGCTCGATTGCAAGTACTTGCTTGAAAAGTTATTCTAATTAAATTTTATTTTACGGTCTCCATCCTTTCTCGAAAGATTCATACTATGTTCAATTGTCACCTAAATATACTGTATCTAGCAGCATCAGGATTCTGTTGAAAGTGCTCCTGTCGTGCCCAATAGAAGTTAGGTTCATGTGACTGGGTATATAACTGAAAACGGGGTGGTATTCCCTATCAAAGATTTACTGTCACTAACCTCCGGTGGCACGATGCCAGGGTGAGTGGCAAGAGTAAGTGTAAGAGCCATCCTGCAATGTATCCCTATCAAAAGCTATAGGGGTTATTCAGAGAGCACCGAAATGTCGGCGACATTTCGGTGCTCTCTTGTTCCCCGCACTTCGGGGAATCAAAGTTCCCCATCCTGCGGTGAATTCAGCATTCACCACAGGGTCCCCAGAGTGCAGGGAAAACCCATTGCAAACCTGCCACAATCCCACCGTAGACCCGCCAAAAACCCCCCACAGAAAACCCACAGAAACCGCCGCAAAAATGATGCTGAACACGCCGGAAAAAGCTGCCGATCACAGTGCAAACCAGCCGCCGGAAAAAGTCAACAAGCTGAAATGTTTTACCCCAAAATGGGGTAAAAAAAAACAAAAAAAAAAAACAGTACGATTGAAAGTTTCAAAATTTAAGCACTGTTTGCAAAAAAACTACTGAACGAAAATGTCTGTAATTTACACATAAGATCCAATGAATGATAATAAAAAGGTCTGTTATAGAAAAAAGAAAACACACTTTAAGAAAAGAAAAAGAAAAAGAGAAAATAAATTTGCCGAAAAAATCCTGAAAAATGCCTAAGACTAGGGTCAGACGAGCGTGTTTTCTACGGACTGTGCGCCCGTGCACTACGGACGCACTTTTTGACGGAAGACGCAGTAGTGACCACACAGTCCGTTTTTGTGACTGACGTTATTTTTGACGGATGTAGGAGGGAAAATAAATTAAAATGAAAAAACATTTTGTCTGTCAAAAATGCTGGACGTATAAATGCAGTCGGTCTGACTTCGTTCCATCACTCACACACCAAGCTATGCGGACGTTGCGGGCGTGGTGCACTCCGCACGTCCGTTCTAGCAGTATTACGTTCTTGCCTAACCTACCTCCGTTTGCCGCATCCATCATGCGTCCGCAGTACTTCGTGTGTGGGGCTCCATTTAACACAATTGTATGCTATCACAGACGTACTTATGTGCGGCAACACGGACGTGAACACTGCGCTCGTCTGACACGAGCCTAAAAGATCCTAAATTTTTTTAGAATTAAAGAAACTTTTTACTGCATAATAAACAGTTTATTAGATATTGGAATAAAACGGGAATATTTTTAACATTGAAGCCTATGGGATTCGCCTGAATAAACCTGCCAAATGAAACCACCGAACAGCAGGGCATTTCGGCAACTTTTCACAGCTGTTTGGTGTTCTCTGAATAGATTACCCATTGCTTCTCTATGGGGGATTTCACTGCCTTCGAACAGGCACTGTACATGCAGGTAGTTCGCTAAAATTTGGCAAACTGCCTGCTCTCTGAATAGCCGAATGGCCCTGAATTGTCACCGCGCGTGGAATTTCAGTGTCCGGTTACATTTCAGCGACATTTCGTATCTCTCTGAATAACCCTTTTAGGGGTGACTAGGGGAACACCACCTTTTGGTTATATAGCGACCGTGTCATTGCATTTCCTTGTGTCTCGTGCTCCTTGGACTTTGTTATTGTATATTGACCCAAAATACGAAATAACTCATAAAAACAAAAAACGAGTTATCTGAAATATCGGCCGTCCGAAAATATGAATTGCCTGAAAATACCAAATAACCCATAAAAACTAAAAACGAAGTGATCCAAAAAAACCGATAACCAGCCACCCAAAATTTTGGATCAATCCGAAAATACGAATTGCGGTAAAATAACAAACGACCCCCCAAAAAACCCAAAACGGAATGACATGACCCAAAATGAAAAAAAAAAGGGATGAAAAAATCCAAAGTGAGATGAAAAGAAAATGTCTGTGCTCATGTATAGTGCTGGATGGATGAATTGCTCCTTTATGTCCAACTTTTTAGGTTCCCATCTATACTTTTTGGATGTTGCTTATTTGATTCATGATAAAGAGCATGAATGGATATTAATCGGGGGGTTATTCAGAGAGATCGGAAATGTTCGAGGGCAGTAAAAATCCCCATAAAGAAGAAATGGTTCGTCTATTCAGAGAACACAAAACAGCAGGGAAAAGTTGGCGAATTGCCCTGCTGTTCAGTGGTTTCATTCGACAGATTTATTCAGGCGAATCCCATAGGCTTCAATGTTAAAAATATTCCCATTTTAATTCAATATCTAATAAACCGTTAATTATTTTATTCTGCAGTAAAAAGTCTCTTTATTTCTAGTTTTTTGGGGATCTTTTAGGCATTTTTCAGGATTTTTTCGGCAAAATATTATTATTATTTTTTTTTAATAATTTTTTCATTTTTCCTTAACAGACCTTTTTATTATCATTCATAGGATCTTATATGTAAATTTCAGACATTTCCGTTGCGTAGTTTTTTGCAAACAGCGTTTCAATTTTCAAACTTTTAAGCGTACTTTTTTTTACCACGTTCGTCTGCCTGTCGGGTTTTTCTGGCAGCTGCTCTGTGCTGGGATCGGCTGCTAGTCGGGTTTTTCCGGTGTGTTCAGCGGAGTTTTTGCAGTGGTTTCTGCAGGTTTTCGGTGAGTGTTCGGTGAGTATTCGGTGAGTGTTCAGCGAGTGTTCTGCGGGTTTGCGGTGAATTTTCCCTGCACTACTTGGGCCCTGCGGTGCTTGCTGAATGCACCGCAGGGTCGGCGAACTAGGAATCCCCGAATTGCCCATAAGTATGGGGAACGAACGGTCACCGAACGTGCGGTGACTTTTCAAATCTCTCTGAATAACCCTGTCTGATTATTAATAGTTGGTAAATAATAAACGTTCCAAGTGTGCACATCCTCAAATATGGGCAGTGCACAGCAATGGTACTAAATATAAATCTTTTGCAACCAGCTTTTTTTAGCATTTCTGTTTCAAATCTTCTCCAATTAAAATAATAAATTACTTTTAGCTTCAGGGTGATTTAAAGAGAAGGGACTAAAAGAAATTCCCAAAATCAATGTTACTTATTTAAAGCCTCCATCTGAAAGTTTGCGTAATCACTGTACCTTAGAAACACATCACAAAAGGACAAGACGACATGTTATCGCTCGTGGGGACGCATGCATGCAGGACACCAGACGCAGATGGAATGGAATTCTAATTGATACTTATGTGCCAAGCATAAATCATTATCTCTATGTGACGTTCCTACCTAATTGTATCCACGGAAACTTATGTCACAAACATACTTTCTCAACTCGTGCAACTATAGAAGAAACTGAAATAGCACAAATATTCGCTGTTAAAAAATTGACATATCCTTATGGCATCGCAAGTTACAAAAAATGTTAATTAAAAGCCCAGCTAGTCAACATAACAAACATATGTATCACATAAATTCCAGCGCAGACTGTAATGTCAAATTTATTGTTACGAAATCAGCCACATACAACTGGAACATATTATTTTACCTGGTTTCATGTTTTCACTGGCAATAAATCACATTGCTCCACAAAGCTGCCATATGAGCATTACAGTATATAGGTTATTACTTAATTGGCTGTACTTTGCGCATCCTAGACCTAACATGGGAAGCTCAATCTTTAATTAGCGTTTTGAGTAAGATATTACAATCTTCTAGCGCTAATTACCGTTGAGACGCGAAAGCCAAAATTTTAGCTACACCTGAAAGCTGGAGCTAAATGATTAGAACCCCTTAAAAACTCACCTAATAAATCTGATACTCACCTCTCACCCGGCAGCGAGAACGGTGGAACGATCTGCTGCTTCTTGCCGCAGGAAGCAGAGTGAGACTGGGGACAAATAGTTCCCAGTCTCCCTTCATAATCACTCCGCGGCACAAGACTCGTGGCCTGGAAGTGCATCCTCCATGAAGTCCTGTGGACTCCAGAAGGTGATTCTAGTGGTAGCGTAGAAGCGTTGTGTTTTGGGTTGAGGTGCAGAGACAGCGCCTGCCCTGGAATATCGTGCTAAAATGGGGATGCTACAGGGAAACCTTCAGGTGCAGGTCTTCCCCATTTTGGAGCGTAGCATAGAATAGAGCCCATCGTCTATGGAGTTATTAAAGGGACACTCTAGGCAACATGACCACCTAAGCTATTTTAGGTGGTCATGATGCCCGGAGTATTCCCTTGCCTGTCCCTCCTGCCTCTGCTCAGCCGATCGGCAGAAAAGGCTGAAAACAGCTGAGAGAGGCGGAGGAGTTTACTCCGCCCTCCCAGCTGTCAGTCAGCAGAGCGGGAATCATATTTCCCGCTTCTGCCGACTTTTGCCGAGTAGGAGACGTCATCGCGCTTTCAGCGCGATGACGTCTCTAACTCACCGCAGAAGCTGGCGGCTCCCTCTGAGGTTAGTGTTGCGTGCATCCTCTTGCTCGCAACACTAATCCTCAGATTGAGCCGGGAGGAAGCCTGCTGATTGGCTGGCTTATGTGAGAGGCGCGCATGCGCACTTCTCACGTAAACCAGAAGCATGAAGAAGGACGGGAGCGGAAGAGGAGGGAGGTGAGTATAAAAAATTAAAAAAAAGACGCCGCTGGAAAGAAGTGGATTTTAGGGTAAGTATTACAGTTAATAAATCTTTCGTTTTGTTTTGTTTTGTTTTTAAGGGAATAGGGATAGGTTAGGATAAAAAAACGGGGGGGGGGGGGGGTGATTTTTTGAGTAGAGTGTCCCTTTAAGTTTACAACAGCTCTGGTTAAGTTAGCACCAACTTTGGAATAGGGCCGATAGTGTCTTAATTTAGCTCTAATATGCTGAAGAAACATCTACACTTACCAAGTTAGAACTTCTGGACCTAGAACGCCTACTTTGACTATCAAAACTACCACTCCTTTCAAAGTCGCTCATCTTGCGGGTGGGGAAGTCTTGCTCCATGTCTGAAGAGTTCTGCTTTATTAGATTGCTCGGCATTCTTCTAACAAAAGCCGTCTGTGTATAATCCTCAAGGTACGAACACTTTATGCTTTTTCACAACCATAAAAATACCCTACAAGAGAAACAAAAAATTGTTATGATGTCTCGCGTGATACTCGCATGTCATGCTATTTAACATAGTTATCAGTATGGAATCACCAGACTAAATCAACAGCAATGCAAAATAATCCCTCCTTGCTTCTTTGTGATATGAACAACATCATGCATTGTTCTAAACATAATAACTAAAGCAAAATATAAAATGAATTCACAACAATAACTTTGTAATGATGATGAAAATGTACATTGATTGCTGTATGCAAAGCTGGCCATGTCAGCCAGAAGAATATTTTCTCATTAAGTTTCATTTTACTTAATGGAACACTAGTACTTACATAAGTTGTAACTACAACCCCAATTCCGAAAAAGTGGAAACAGTATGGAATTTAATACAAATTATTAAACACAATATTTGATGTTGTACTTTGTGGATTAAATGTATTCTTGAAAATATACACTTATTTCAAATCTGATGACTGCAACACACTCCACAAACGTTGGGACAGTCGACTGTTAACCACTGTGTGACATCACAATTTCTTTTAATAACACTTATTAGAGTCTGGGCACTGAAGACACCAGTTTGTTAATTTTAGCAAGCGGAATTTTTCCCCACTCACTCATTATGTGTGTCGTCAGCTATGCAACTGTGCGGGGCCTTCGTTGCCTTATTTTGCGCTTCATAATACGCCGCACATTCTCAAAACAGGTCAGGACTGCAGGTTTGGCATGCTAGCACCCGCACTCACTGCTTACGCAACCATGCACTTGTAGTCAGGGCAGAATATGGTTTGGCGTTGTCCTGCTGGAAGATTCAAGGATTTCCCTGAAAAAGACTGGATGGCAGCATATGTTGCTCCAAAATGTCTACATATCTTTTTGCATTAATGGTGCTCTCAAAGATGTGCAAGTTACCCAAGCCATCGGGACTGACACCTCCATACCATGACAGATGCTGGCTTTTGGACCTGATGATGATAACAGCTTGGATGGTCTTTTTCATATTTGGACTGGAGAACACAAAGTCTGTTTTGTCCAAAAATAATTTGAAATGTTGACTTGTCGGACCACAAAGCACGATTCCAGTGTGCTACTGTACATCTCAGATGAGACCAGGCCCAGAAAAGTCAGTGGCAGTTCTGGACAGAGATGTATGGTTTCTGCTTTGCATAGTAAAGGAAAAGTGTGTCTTTTTGCTGATGACACAAAGATTTGCAACAGGGTTGATGTTCCTGGAGGGATCAGCCAAATGACAAATGATTTAGGTAAACTAAAAAAATGGTCGGAGCTGTGGCAATTGAGTTTTAATGTGGATAAGTGCAAGATAATGCACCTGGGGCGTAAAAACCCAAGGACTGAATATAGAATATTTGATACAGTCCTAACCTCAACATCTGAGGAAAGGGATTTAGGGGTTATTATTTCAGAGGCTCTAAGGGTAAGTAGTCAATGTAATAGAGCAGCAGGAAATGCTAGCAGAATGCTTGGTTGTGTAGGGAGAGGTATTAGCAGTAGGAAAAGGGAAGTGCTCATGCCACTGTACAGAGCACTGGTGAGACCTCACTTGGAGTACTGTGTGCAGTACTGGAGACCGTATCTCCAGAAGGATATAGACATCTTAGAGAGAGTTCAGAGAAGGGCTACTAAGATGGTGTACGGCTTGAAGGAGAAAAGTTACCAGGAAAGGCTTAATGATCTTAACATGTACAGCTTGGAAAAACGACGAGACAGAGGAGATATGATAGAAACATTTAAATACGTAAAGGGAATCCACAAGGTAGAGGAAGGGAGTATATTTAAAAGGAAACAAAGTAGCAAAACAAGAGGACATAGTCTCAGATTAGAGGGGCAAAGGTTTAAAAGTAACATCAGGAAGCATTATTTTACTGAGAGGGTGGTGGATACATGGAACAGTCTTCCAGTTGAAGTGGTAGAGGCCAAAACAGTAATTGAATTTAAGCAGGCATGGGATAGTCATAAGGCTATCCTAAACAAAAGATAAATCCAGGTAAAGTATCCATGTAATTGGGCAGACTAGATGGGCCGAAAGGTTCTTATCTGCCGACATTTTTCTAGGTTTCTATGTTTCTAGTAAAGTCTTAACTTGCATCTTTGCATGCAACAGCAAACGGTGTTAACTGAGAGAGGTTTACCAAAGTATTTCCGAGTCAATGTCGGGATATCCATTACAGACTCATGACGGTTTTTGAGACAGTGATATATGAGAGATCAGAGATTACGCACATTCAGACATTTGACTGAATTCCTTGAATCTTGTTATTATATTGTGCACTGCAGAAGGTGAAATGCCCAATTTCCTACCAATTTGTCTTTGGGTAATGTTGTTGTCAATGTTTTGGATTATTCGCTGATGCATCGGTTGGCAGATTGGCAAACTTTGACTTATCCTCGCTCTTATCCTTGCTCTTGATGGACTAGGCCTCTTTTGGAGGCTCCTTTATACTATCAGGTCTATTCACAAAAGGTGAAATTCAGGAGAATTTACAGAAGTGAATATCCAGTTAGATAGGCAAAGCAGAAAAACTCTCCCACTCTCCAAATCGACTATTTGGTTTAGATTGTTCTCTTCTCCTGCCAATTCTCCTGAGTTTCACCTTTAGTGAATAGACCTGTATGATTACACGATTGCCTCACCTGTTTCACATCACCTTGTTAGTTCAACTTGTCACATCTCTATTAGTCCTAAATTGTCCCTGTCACAAATTTTGTGGAGTGCGCTGTAGCCATCAGATCTGAAATGAGTGTGTATTTTCAAAAATATTTTACATTCAAAAGTAAAACATAAAATAATCAGGGTTATTCAGAGAGATCCGAATAGTCAACGCACATCACCGCAAAAGTCCAAAAAGATCCGAAAAGTCACCGCACCGACACTTGGCGAATTGTCTGCTCTCTGAATAGCCAAATGGCCCCGAAATGTCCCCGTTCGCTGAAATTCAGTGTCCAGTTACATTTCGGACCTCTCTGAATAACCCCCCACGTGTCAATAACGCGTTTTCAATATAGTACAGGGTGAACTAGATTTTCAATTAACTATTTTTTGTTGTTGACATTTTGCATTTTCCATACTGTCCCAACACATGCTGCCGCTTTATTTTTCTTTGTTTGAAGTAATTGCATGTAAAAAGTAAAAATAAAGTTAGTTTTTTTTATCTACTGTTTCCGTTTAGTCGATTTTTCCCATAATGCAACATCTACCAAAATCTGTGCAAAAGTTTTACTTTCCAGCTGTAGTTTATCTTCTACAGCACTTCACAGTATGGCCCCTATTACATTCCTCGCACATTTGGTTTTGCGTGCGCAAATGCGCATTTGCGCGAGGGGCCAAACCCTTTGTGCTGAACGTCGTATTACAACGTTCGCGCAAACAATGCGCGTTATCGTTTAACGCGGATGCACCTGCTCGAGTGTGATGAACTGTGCGCGTCCTATACTTAACATTGTGAGCACAAATGCGTTCGTGCGCTGGTACGCGGATGGTATTACAATCGACGCGCATCTTTTTACGAACGACGTTTGCGTGTATAATTATAACGTCTTTGAAAAGCTGGTGGTAACTGCAAATCGGAACGCTCTGGCCGAAACGAAAAACACCAGCACCAAAAAAAAAAATACAGCACAGTATAGTTACACATTCTACCCATACGCAAATTCACAATTTTATTGTTTGGGTGTGTTTTTTTTATTGCTGCAGCATATATACTCAGATATACTTTGACAGGCGCAAAAACTTAAGTGAGTCAATTAAGGTAAATTGATGTCAATTAAGTTTCTTAATTCTGATTGGCTGAATCCCGCGAAAAAAACAGTCTGCACAATGATTTACGTGCACTACGTTACTGCTCGCGTATTACTATTCGTTTTGCGCGTTGTTTTTACGAACGTTATTTTTGGTCGGATGAGAAAACGCGTTTGGATCGTAATACCACCGTTAATTTTCACGCGATGACGATGCGCGCAAAAAAATTGTGCTGTGCAAACGAAATTGCTCGAAGAATGTAATAGGGGCCGAAGTGGGGTGGAAAAGTGAAAGTTTATATAAGGCTGCAGGGGTGTATTATGTGGTGTAGGCTACACAAGATAAGAGATGGCAGCTGAATGAGATAAGACAGGGAGCTTAAAAAACTTCTAATTTACCACCTGGTGATGTCCTTTGAATACATCCCACAGTACAATGATGTGAGTCGGTTTCCATGACGATAGACCCATAGAGCTTATTCTATGCTCAATGCCATACAGTGAGGAGCAAGAGCTGTAAAGATACTCTGGAGGGGGTGGGGACGGTTTACAACACAAAAGATCACACAGTGGATGCACCCAGTGACACATATAGAGTAAAATATTTTCTAAACTTAACATACAAGAGAAAAGCACAGTACATGTTATTATTTTGTTTATTTTATGTTGCTGATAGCATTTCAGTTTCGTGTGGCAGTGCGCCCTTTAATGATTTTATTTCCCTTAATATTAATTGATATTGTTTAGTTTATATTATTCTACATATCTAATGGGAATCCAATTCTAGTTTATTCATCACAATGCCAATTGTTGGAGAATTGTAAATTTGTTGGCTATAATAGTTAAGCTGACGGAATACGTGGCATGGCTAAAAAAAAATTAAATATTTTAGCCAAAATAACTGAATTAAAGTCATGTTTCACTGCAAAAATAATATATATAGAAAACACTTTTGAGATTGTTAATTATATTGGCCTGCAAAATATATATGAGACAAAACAGAAGAAACATTTCCCCAAAAATACTAAAAGAAACTAAAGGAAACGATAGAGAGAATGTAGAGAACAGGATCATCTTGCTTATATTATGGGAACTATTGCTTCTGGGCATATAGCGCGATGGTTGAAATTTGACCCTTACACTTTCTGGTTACAAAATATCCTTGTGTACTATAATATATCACAAAGTCGTGATTGGTGCTACACTCTTTAACTGAGGTATAATGACTTTGTTGCTTGATTACCAGGAGACAAGCTGTTTTCTGCAATTCCAGGCCCTACATGATTATGAGACTTGCATACTGTCAGAATGATGAATGACTCCGGATGTGATTGGGTTATTCCAACCACTCCTGCAGTTTACAGTGACAGTGCCACTGTTAGCGGGTTAACAGCCCATGACATGTTATGGGGCCCATGGCTCCTGCCAATGCTGGTGGCAGCTTGTAGATGTAAGGTGTAAGGGTCCCTCTTTACTGCAGAGGAATACCCCTCCAGGATAACAGGAAACTTCTCAGTGCGCTGAGACTGGTCCAGCACTTTGACCCATTATTGAGCTCAAGCAAAGCAAGGGAACATTTACAGGGTTATTCAGAGAGCACCGAAATGTTGCCGACATTTTGGTGCCCCTTTCGTCCCCGCACTTCGGGGCTATTTTGCAATTCTAGTTCGCCGACCCTGCGCTGTATTCAGCAAGCACTGCAGGGTCCCTGAAGTGCAGGGAATACTTGCCGCACACCCGACGAACACTTGGAACACTCACTAAAAACCCACAGAAATTGCCGCAAAAATCTCGCTGAACACGCTGGATAAAGCCGCCAATCACAACGCAGAGCAGTCACCGGAAAAAGCTGACAGGCAGACGAATGGGGTGAAGGAAAAATAAAACAGTACGCTTGAATGTTTGAAAAGTGAAACGCTGTTTGCAAATAAACTACAGGACGAAAATGTCTGAAATTTACATATAAGATCCAATGAATGATATTAAAAGGGCTGTTACAGAAAAAACAAAACGATTTAAGAAAATTCTCAAAAAAATCTCAAAAATGCCTAAAAGATTCTAAAAAAATCTATAAAGAGACTTTATACTACATAATATTATAATCAATGGTTTATTAGATTTTTAATTAAAATGGGAATATTTTTAACAATGAAGCCTATGGGATTCGCCTGAATAAACCTGTCAAATGAAACCACCGAACAGCAGGACAATTTGGCAACTTTTCACTGCTGGTTTTTGTTCTCTGAATTGACAAGGCATTGCTTCTGTATGGAGATTTCACTGCCCTTGAACAGGCAACGAACAGGCACCGTATGTGCAGGCAATTCGCCACGATTTTGCAAACTGCCTGCTCTGTGAATAGCCGAATGGCCAGGAAAGGTAATCGTATGCTGAATTTCACTGTTCCGTTACCTTTCGGCCACAATTCGGATCTCTTTCAGGGTTATTCAAAGAGATCCGAATTGCTTGAGAAAGGTAACCGAACGTTGAAAATCAGTGTTCGTTTACCTTTCTTGGCCAGTCGGCTATCCAGAGAGCAGGCAATTCGCCAAATCCTGCACATACGGTGCCTGTTCGAGGGCAGTGAAATCCCCATAAAAAAGCACTGCTTCGGCTATTCAGAGAACACAAACCAGCAGTGAAAGGTTCCCGAAATGCCCTGCCATTCGGTGATTTCATGCGGCAGATTTATTCAGGCGAATCCCATAGGCTTCAATGTTAAAAATATTCCCGTTTTAATTCAATATCTAATAAACCGTTCATTATAAAATTCTGCAGCAAAGAGTCTCTTTATAGATTTTTTAGGATATTTTAAACATTTTTATTTTTTTTAAAAAGTCCTATTTTTTTTTAAGTTTACTTATTTTTTCTGTAACAGCCCTTTTTATTATCATTCATTGGACCTCATATGTAAATTTCAGACATTTTCGCTCAGTCGTTTCTTTGCAAACAGCGTTTCACTTTTCAAACATTCAAGCAAACTGTTTTCCTAATTTATTCACTTCACTCGTCTACGTTGTCGGCTTTTTCCGGCGACTTTGCTGCGTGTGATCGGCTCCTGCTCGGGTTTTTACGCCATTTTTGGCGGGTTAATCCAGATGTTTTTGCGGGTTTTCGGCATGCATTCGCGGTTAGTTTTCGTTTGATTTGCATTGGCCTTTCCCTGCAATTCAGAGACCATGTGGTGCTTGCTGAATACACCGCAGGGTCACCGAAATGGGATCGGCAAAAAAAACAAATTGAAGAGAACGAAAAGTCACTGAACGTGCGTTGACTTCGATTCTCTTTGAATTACCCTCTTTGAATAACCCTGATAGTTCCTAGCCTCCGCAATTCATCCGTGGTGCTTGAGGCCGGGACGTGCAAGTCTCCATGGAGTCCTATGTACTTGCTTATAATGCGCCTACTCTGGAATAAGTCTGTAAAATAGAGAAGAAGGAGCCTGTTGTGAGGCCCTTGCTTTATTACTATTTAAATCTCAATATATCCTTCCGGGTAAAATACTTTGCAAATAAATAAACAAAATTTGGTCCGAGGACCCTGAGTCTTGTCAGTCCGCCCCTGGCAAGTATGATGCACTGTTTGCTATCTGTTGTGTTGACTTGAAGGTCTAAAATCAAAGACGTTAAAAGAAAATATGACTATTTGTCCATATATTTGTTAGCAGTTTGGCATGTTGAAAGGTGCGTTCTTTACAAGGGACCATAGGCGACTCTACAGGGGGGCAAGGGGGGGCAATTGCCCCCCCTAGGTTATTCCTTGCCCCCCCATATGCCCCCCCACCAAAAATCAGCATCCAGCTTACCACACTTTTTGGACCAGTGTATCTCCGTCGCTGTGCATCGTATATGGACGATCTAGGTGTCATTGGAAAGAGCAGATTCTGGCCTTTCCAATGATACCCAACATGACCATATTCCGTTTGAAATATAAGTCAAAAACATTAAATAATAACAGGCACTTAAACTTAAGCATTTTCACAGGGTTGAAATGTCTCAGCAGTGAAGTGGTTAATGTTCAGACTATACATTACATTGTGTATTACATTAGTTTTTGCCTTGGTTTAGTTGTATATTAAGGGTTAATGGGTAGGCTTCATCCCTCACATTATACATTTTATTTTTTCCTTGATTAATGGCATTTTAGGGGTTAATGTGTTAGCTATATGCCTCACAGTGTATTCATTTCATGTTTTACCTTGATCAATGGCATTTTAGGCTAGGGTCAGACTAACGCATTTTTCACGTTGTCCGTGAAAATGTGCGTTCGAAGAATGGACGTATTTTTTCACGGAATACGCAATAGCGGTCATACGATGCGCAGTTTCATCCGTGATTTTGTACGGATCATCAATAAAACACTTCTTGCATCTGGACGTTATGTTGGCCGGACATTAGCAGCGTCTGACGTCTCCAATTCACGCACACACGCCTCTAGCGGACGCAGCGCACTCTGTACGTCAGTACTAGTGGTTTAACGTTCTCGAAAAAATGCGTTCATTTTCCACTTGCGTTGCGCAGCCGGACTTTTGTGCGACCGTACTTCGTATATTGGCCGTCATTGCCCGGCATCTGCTGCTAGCACGGCCGTGATTAAGTGCGCCAGAACGCGCGTTCGCACTGCCTCAGTCTGACCCTAGCCTTAGGGGTTAATGAGTAGGCTAAATGCCACATTGTTTATTATTTTTATTGTATTTCCCTGGGTTTATGGCATTTTAGGGGTTATTATGGAAGTTAGAATCTAAAGGATCTAATCATCTTTAGATCCTCTGCTTTTTGTCCCATTTCGAGGAATTTATTTCGCCGAAAATAAGGTGAATCCCTATTTAGCGAATGGTCACTGTAATTTGCTAAAAGTGGAGTCGCTGAAGGAGCAATCAGACATTCAGCGAAAACTGCTGAACTGCGGCAAATAAAGTATCATGTTAGTACAATAAAAAGGCATCATTACATCACATTACTCTGGGATTCTGCAATCTTATTTATATATACTTATTTAGGGCACTATTACCTGGTGTGAGTTAACCCTTGCGTCGGCATGGTTTTGCGTTAGCGCCAGGTTAATCAAGTCTAGCACCACACCAACAGATCGTTTGCCTCCCGCTACAAACGGGAAAAATCACTTAGTGCGTCACTATTAGCGATTTGTACCGCAAGCTTACTGTACTTTCCGTGTCCTTTACTTAACACGGGGAGCGCTAGAGATATCTAGCGCTTTTGCAGCTAGCAGATCAGTTGGTGCCAGCGCTAATTTTTTGAGGGGCGCTAATTGCACCATTTTACCTACTGCTTAACCCTGGTGCTAACTCCAAAAAAACAG
This sequence comes from Leptobrachium leishanense, assembly GCA_009667805.1. Classification (NCBI taxonomy): domain Eukaryota; kingdom Metazoa; phylum Chordata; class Amphibia; order Anura; family Megophryidae; genus Leptobrachium; species Leptobrachium leishanense. The sequence goes on along the minus strand of CM019065.1, from coordinate 183,033,342 downwards.
ATCTTCGCCCAAAATTAACAGGCAATTGAAAGGAATGCAGCCTTAATATATGTGTGCATCAAACCATGGATGATACGGCCACCTTGGATGATTTTAATAATGCAGGGGTGTGAGGTTATTCACTGGATGTGTTCATATTCAAGCTTGTGAGGGCGGGGGATAGGTATGGCCCGGCACTGGAAAAAAAAACGTTCTATCCTGTACACAACCACATTAGCGCTGGGTCTCAGCCCGGGTCTTAGAGTTTTCCTAGCGTGCGCTAAACGACCTTGTTCATGGACTACCACAGACAAGGTGATCTGTTCGTGGGTCGTCAGGCACTATGTTTTAGCTCACACAGGTGATTGGGCCCTTAGTTTTATTCAGTGATATGATTTAGTGGTGAAAATTATTAGTGCCCCCCCAGTTTTGACTGCGGTATCTTCTGTGCACCCCCTAAATATATTGTTCTTAGAGTCGCCACTGCAAGGGACAGTTGCACCTTCACCAAAACTAGGTCCTGTTACAGCCTCTGATGACACAAACCATTTTGATGCCACCGTTTTGCCCATAGATTACTGGTCTGACATGTATGCCACTGTCAAACAACAATAAAACCAGGTTTGCTTATAAAACAATCAGAGACTTAACAAACGATTTAAATATTATAGTCACAGTGTCAAATCAAAGATTAATAAACAGGTGCTTTTATTGTTAGCAAATTTAAGATTTACATATACAGGCACAGTGAACGGTATGTGCAAAGAGAACGGAAATAGAGCATCATCAGTCAGTAATGTCAGTCCCCCACTAAACGATAAGGTAATATAACCCTGTAAGGTCAGTGCCCAGGAAGTAAGTGTTTTATAACAGAGATACATTGAGTTCTAAATAAAAGACTATCAGGGTTATTCAAAGAGAATCGAAAAGTCACTGCACGTTCGGTGACTTTTCGTTCTCTTCAATTCGGTGCGATTTGGCGATCCCATTTCGGCGACCCTGCGGTGTATTCAGCAAGCACCACAGGGCCATCGTAGTGCAGGGAAAACCTACCGCAAACCCGCCGAACACTCACCGCAAAACCCGGCGAACGCACACCGAAACCCGCAAAAACATCTGGATTAACCCCGCTGAGCACGCCAGAGAAACCCGAGCAGCCGCCGATCACACGCAGTGCAGCCGCCGGAAAAAGCCGACACCGCAGACGAATGGAGTGAAAAAAAAAAACGTTTGCTTGAATGTTTGAAAAGTGAAACGCTGTTTGCAAAGAAACTACAGAACGAAAAACGTCTGAAATTTACATATAAGATCCAATGAATGATAATAAAAAGGTCTGTTACAGAAAAAGAAAAAATTATTTAAACAAAAACAGAAAAAATATTTCCCCAAACAAAATATCGAAAAATGCCTAAAAGATCCTAAAAAATCTATGTATGAAGAGACTTTTTACTGCAGAATATTATAATCAACGGTTTATTAGATATTGAATTAAAACAGGAATATTTTTAACATTGAAGCCTATGGGATTCGCCTGAATAAATCTGTTGAATGAAACCACCGAACAGCAGGGCATTTCGGCAGCTTTTCCCTGCTGGTTTTTGTTCTCTGAATAGACGAAGCATTGCTTCTCTATGGGGATTCACTGCCCTCGAACAGGCAACGAACAGGCACCGTATGTGCAGGCAATTCGCCAGGATTTGGCGAATTGCCTACTCTCTGAATAGCCGAATGGCCAGGAAAGGTAAGCGTACGTAGAATTTCACTGTTCGGTTACCTTTTGGCCACAATTCAGATCTCTTTGAATAACCCTGTAGGGGTTATACAGAGTGCACCGAAATGTCACTGACATTTTGCGGCTTACTCGTTCCCTGCACTTCGGGGGAATCAAAGTTCCCCACCCTGCGGTGTATTCAGCATTCACCGCAGGGTCCTCGCAGGGAAAACCGCTGCAAACCCAACGAACACCCGCCAAACATCCACCGAACACTCACTGAAAACCGTCAGAAACCACTGCAATAAACACGCCGAACACATCAGAAAAAGCAGATGAGCTGCCGATCACAGCACAGACTAGCCACTGGAAAAAGCCAGCAACCTGTGGATCGGGGCAAAAAAACCAAAACAATATGCTTGAAAGCGTCAAAATTGAAACTCTGTTTACAAAAAATCTACTGAACGAAAATATCTGGAATTAACATATAAGATCCAATGAATGAAATAAAAAGGGCTGTAATGGACAAAAGAAACAAACGCTTTTAAAAAAAGGCGGAAATAAATTATGCCGAAAAATGCCTAAAAGATCTTTAAAAAAATTTATAAATAAAGAGACTCTTTACAGCAGATTAAAATAATAAGCGGTTTATTAGATATTGAATTAAAACGGGAATATTTTTTAACATTGAAGCCAATGGGGTTCGTCTGAATAATAATGCCGAATGAAAACATCGAACAGCAGGGCATTTCGGCAATGTTTCTCTGCTGTTTGGTGTCTCTGAATAGATTAACCATTGCTTCTCTATGGGGGATTTCACTGCCCTCGAACTGGCTGGCAGTTCGTCAAAATTTGGCAAACTGCCTGCTCTCTGAATAGCGGAATGGCCCCGAAATGTCACCGTACACTGAAATTCATCATCCGGTAACATTTCGGCGACATTTCAGACCTCTCTGAATAACCCCTACTGTTTGACAGCTTCATCATAACACGATGCATCTGCTTATGAGACCAGTCAGGGTAATTCTCGTTCCCCGCGCTTCGGGGGAATCACAGTTCGCCACCCTGCGGAGTATTCAGCAAGCACAGCAGGGCTTCCTGGAGTGCAGGGAAAACTCGTCACAAATCCGCCGAACACTCACCAAAAACCTGCAAGAAACCACCTCAAAAACCACGCCAAACATGCTGGAAAAAGCCGACAAGCAGCCGATCACAGCACAGAGCAGCCATCGGAAAACGCAGACAAGCAGAGGAACGTGGTAAAAAAATAAAATAAAATAAAATAAAAGACAGTTTGCTTGAAAATTTCACAATTCGAACACTGTTTGCAAAAAAACTACTGAACGAAAATGAATTTACATAGAAGATCCAATGAATGATAATAAAAAGGTCTGTTACAGAAAAAAGAAAAAAACTAGTTAAACAAAAACAGAAAAAAAATTCCAGAAAAATCCCAAAAAATGCGTAAAAGATCCTAAAAAAATCTATAAGTAAAGAGACTCTTTACTGCAGAATAAAAAAATAAACGATTTATTAGATATCACATTAAACCGGGAATATTTTTAACATTGAAGCCTATGGGAATCGCCTGAATAAACCGGTCGCATGAAAGCACCGAACAGCAAGACAATAGGGCAACTTTTCCCTGCTGTTCGGTGTTCTCTGAATAGACGAACCATTGCTTCTCTATGGGGGGTTTCTCTGCCCTCGAACAGGCACCGTACGTGCAGGCAATTCACCAAAATTTGGCAAACTGCCTGCTCTCTGAATAGCCGAATGGCCCCGAAATGTCCCCATATGCTGAATTTCAGTGTCCGGTTATATTTCGGCAACATTTTGGACCTCTCTGAAAACCCTGCATGACTGATGTGGAAATTTTTCAAATGGATCTGCAGATCTGAACGTACATAGAACATATAAGAAATATTTCTAATACTCTTTTTGCATCACAGTATGTACTGTAGAATATACCGCTAGATTTTGGTGACAAAAATTTACCCTACAATTCGAGGGGTTGTGTTATATTCGAGACATGTGCATCATGTGTAAATAAAAACTTGACTTGCTCAGGGATCCCAAGTCTCCCAGAAGTTTCAGTAGTCACCCTGAATTGAATGTGGGCTCCCTGACGCCGCAAACACCTCAGGAACTCCCGGATTCAGAAGAGGTGGGATCCATCAGTCAGAGAGCACGCTCGGATTAAGCCAATCATTCAAGATTGGCTTAAAAATCGAGCATTCACCCTCGCTCTATGATGCAGTGGTTGAGTCTGCCTGCAGGAGGCAGAGGTGAGAAAACGACACCTCCCGGCGTACTGGCTATCTGTGAGTGATTCACTGAGTTGGTCACCTTGCTCTGCCGGCCATCTTATCGCAAGTAAAGGGGCTTCATACTTTGTAACAACTACAATCATTCTAGAGCAGAGCACCCTGGCCTGAGGGGTGGCCTGACTGTGTTAAGAGAAGCGCGAAGAATTTTAATTGTTTACCGGTACATTATACTTCTATAATTTTGCTCCTCGCGTTATATTCGAGTCTTGAGTATTCTCTCATTTCCACAATAATTCTCTATCCATCGCGTTATATTCGGGTCGTGCTATACTCGAGTATCTACAGTAATTATATATCTTCCACATATCTTTCGGAACGCACAGTTTGCAGTTATGGGATAAGCTACACAATAACAAAGTCCTGATCTTTTTGATGACATCTCTTTTTTGAATCCTAATTGATTCTATGTTTTCACCCTGTAAAGAAAGGAAAACTGGTTTCTATGTTAGGGGTAACACTCCAGTAAATAGCCTGGGAATTTCTGCCACTGCTTATCAAGGAGCATTTAATGAGCAGAGTTTCTATTGCCTCCTAACCAGCCTGAGCTCTATAGGAATGAGCTTTGCCTTTGGGCACTTTCACCTTTTCACCTAAGGCCATCTGTGTTTGAAGTTTCTTAATAAGATGCCAATGCAGAAATACAATTTCCACATGCACTTTTAGTGGCTGCTGATCATGTGGATAATGAGCCGTACAATGGGAGAAAATGCATTTAAAGTCCATTATCACAGGTTTCACCCGTCTGAAGAATGTGAGGCCAGACTCACAGCGCTTGGCCGCCACACCCAGTCCTTCTACTGCTTCAGAGAAAATCGAAACAGCAGTCGTGCTTGTGTGTCTCCTATAGAGGCAACCTGCAAGCATAGAATATTTTCCACGTCTTCATACAGTATGTTGATAACAACAGTATCCTAGACATAAGGTGCAAAAAAAAACAACAACAATATAATAGAACACAAAATAGATTTTCTGTATAGATAACTTCTAATCAGGTGTTACAATGTTATGTTTAACAAAACTTAACAAATATTATATATAATATATATTTGTTCAGGAATAATACAGGAATCAGAAATACTCCAACAATGCAGCTTGCAAACATGAGACAAATATGCTCAGACGTGGAATCATGAATTAAAACAAAACATTGAAGACATATTACATCTACCTATCTCAATATGTCTCACTTGTTTCTGAAGGCCTGGCCCATATATTAGATACTTTATCATAATTCATTTATTAGTTGGTATTTCCGTACCTACTGTAACATTTCAATGTTCTTGAACCCGGGACATACTTGAAAACGAGAGAAATCTCAATGTATCCTTCCTGGTGAAATCCTTTATAAATAAATAATGTTCAGGTTCCACTTCAGGTCAGCTATGATTCCTGCCTTGTTCCCTCTGTCTTCTACACTTTGGGGGATATTCAGAGAGATCCGAAATGTGGCCGAAATGTAAGCGGACACTGAATTTCAACGAACGGGGACATTTCAGGGCCATTCGGCTATTCAGAGAGCAGGCAATTCGCCAAATTCTGGCAAATTGCCTGCACGTACGGTGCGTTGCCTGTTCGAAGGCAGTGAAATCCCCCATAGAGAAGCAATGGTTCGTCTATTCAGAGACACTGAACAACAGGGAAAAGTTGCCAAAATGCCCTGCTGTTCGGTGTTTTCATTCAGCCGGTTTATTCAGGCGAATCCCATAGGATGCAATGTTAAAAATATTCCAGTATTAATTTGATATCTAATAAACCGTTTATTATTTTATTCTGCTGTAAAAAGTCTCTTTATCTCTAGATTTTTTTAGGATCTGTCAGGCATTTTTTTACCATTTTTCTTTATATCATATATTCTTTTTTCTGTAACAGCCCTTTTTATTATCATTCATTGCATCTTATATGTAAATTCCAGACATTTTCGTTGAGTAGTTTTTTTGCAAACAGCGTTTCACTTCTCAAACTTTCAAGCGTACTGGTTTTTTTTTTTAACCACGTTTGTCTGCTTGTCGGGTTTTTCTGGCGGCTGCTCTGCGCTGTGATCGGCGGCTTGTCGGGTTTTTACGGTGTGTTCAGCAGTGTATTTGCGGGCTTCCGGTGAGTGGCGGCGAGTGTTCGGCGGGTTTACGACGTGTTTTCCCTGCACTACGGGGGGCCCTGCGGTGCTTGCTGAATACACCGCAGGGTCGACAAACTAGAATCGCCGAATGGCCCTGAAGTGCGGGGAATGAAAGGTCACCGAACGTGCGGTGACTTTTTCGATTCTCTCTGAATAACCCTGTTTGTCTGTTCCAGTTTACTTTATGCCAATTTCCTGATACACGTATTCACATATATTTCCTAATTTTGCCAATTACTAACTATAACACTGTGATACTGTGTTTGGTTTTCTCCCAGTTATCTCACACTTCAAGGGATATTTAGGTACCAACATGAGATGTTCTATTTTGATAAAGCAAGCCATATTGGCCAGAAGAAACACAATGGGTTTATAAATCCCCCAAAACCAGTGATCTTGTTCATGCACAGCCAGTGTGTGTATGTGGTGTTAGTATCCTGCTGCTAGCATGTGGGCACAATGTCTTGAACTAGCGAATGGGATCACAAAAAGCGTCATAACCAAATGTCACCATGTTTATCAAGGTACATTCTTGGGTAATGTAATAAATACAGAGCAGAGTATCTCAAGAGTTCGTGCTATTCTTCTGATTAGCCTCTGTTTCACCTTAGGCTAGGGTCAGACAAACGCATTTTTCACGTCGTCCGTGAAAAGTGCGTTCGAACGAATGGACGTATTTTTTTCACGGAATACGCGATAGCGGTCATACGATGCGCATTTTCGTCCGTGATTTTGTACGGATCATCAATAAAACCCTTTTGCATCTGGACGTTATGTTGGCCGGACATTAGCAGCGTCTGACGTCTCCTAATCACGCACACACGCCACTAGCGGACGCAGCGCACTCTGTACGTCAGTACTAGCGGTATCACGTTCTCGAACAAATACGTTTGTTTGCCGCTTGTGTTGCGCGGCCACACTTTGTATATTGTCCGTCATTGGCCGTCATTTGCTGCTACTACGGCCGTGATAAAGTGCGGCTGCACGCACGTTCGCACTGCGTTCGTCTGACCCCAACCTTAAAACCTATGTCCACTTATCTCTGTCTTCTCATGCATAGTTTGGATATTCCTGGCCTTCACATTGCTTCTGACTACTATCCCCATTAATATTACATATGCCGGATACACCTTTTCACAATGGCATGTAAACAATAGGACAGTGACATCCTTCATTAGTCATGTAAGAAAATAAACCTTTGAATGATACAAATTTACACTTGCCTCCTACCTGCACTAACTGGTTATACCTGATTTTCAAGAATAATGTCAGATTCCTTAAGAGAGCATGAAGAGAGCAAACATGTCACGCTCTGCACTGGATGATGTCCCAGAGACAAATAATTAATACAATGAACAGATCAGTATAACTGGAAGGAAGTGGAATGGGAAAGTATTGAAAACATAGGGGGTTATTCAGAGAGCACCGAAATGTCAGCGACATTTCGGTGCTCTCTCATTCCCTGCACTTCAGGGAATCTAATTTTCCTACTCTGTCGTGAATTCAGCATTCACCAAAGGGTCCCTGGAGTCCAGGGAACTGACCTGAAAACCCGCCGCAAAACTGCCGAAAACCCACCAAAAACCCGCTGGAACTGCCACAAAATACACGCTGAACACGTCAGAAAAAGCCGGCGAGCCGCCAAACACAGTGCACTGCCGACCAGCCTCTGGAAAAAGCTGACAAGCCAAGAACGGAGTAAAAAGACAAAAAAAAAAAGTTTGAAGTATTAAAATTAAAATGCTGTTTGTGAAAAAACTCAATGAAAATGCCTGGAATTTACATAATAGATCCTATGAATGATAATAAAATGGTCTGTTACAGAAAAAAGAAATATCGCTGTTAAAATTAAAAACAGGAAAAAAAATGTGCCTGAAAAAATCCCAAGGAATGCTTAAAGGATCCTAAACCATCTATGAATAAAGAGACTTTTTGCTGCAGATTAAAAGAATAAACGGTTTATTAGATATTGAATAAAAATGGGAATATTTTTAACATTGAAGCCTATGGGTTTCATCTGAATAAACCTGCCGAATGAAACCACCGAACAGCAGGGAATTTCTTTTCGGCAACTTCTCTGCTGTTCGGTGTCTGAATAGATGAACCATTCCTTCTCTATGGAGGATTTCACTGCCTTCAAACAGGCACCGTACTTGCTGGCAGTTTGCCAAAATTTGCAATTCCTGTAATTTGCAAAGTTTGGCGAACTGCTTGCTCGCCGAATAGTCAAATGGCCACGAAATTCCCTGTTCAGTGACATTTCAGGGCCAGATCAGCTCTCTCTGATTAACCCCTTAGATATAGTGCTCCCCCTCTGCAAAGATCAACAGAGAAGTCCAGCCTCCTGTAAACCTCCTTTGAACAAAGTCAGCAGTATACCCTGAATAAAGAGCAGTAACTCTTCATAATTAGAGAGTGTTAATAACTTCAAATACTTCTTTTATCAGACTGAATTTATTAAGGATTGTAGATAAAAAATGACAGAAGAACTGGAAAAATCCCAGAACAGCTTCCGATATTTGGCCGATCAGCAGGCACAAGGGGGAAGGAAATTTGCAGTTTGTTTTTCCTGTAAGGTTTTATTGAAGCTAAAATGGGTAAACAAGTAGAACACCATGTAGGAAGCCATCTGATATTTACATGCACAGAACTTTGGACAGTGTGTCAAACATGAGTACAATGGACAGGAATTGCCATCTCAAGAAATCTCAGAGATTTGCAGATAGCCTTCTGTCATATGGAAGGGAAAAATAAGGGGGGATGGGGAAGAACGGAGAGAGAAGAGAAGAAAAAAGAGAAAAGGGACAGAGGTGTGCATAGAGAAATGAAGACAAAGTCACTTCAAACCCCTATTTCCGAGGCACCCCCCAGTCATGACGCCCTCACACAGAATGCTCGAAATTCACCCATTGAAAGCTCCCCTACTGGACCCATGTGGGCGTGGCAATATGCTGAGCCAGTATATAAGAACCAATGGTAGCAGTTATTGGTGAGATCTCCTGTCCATCTTAGGCTGGCGGCACACAAGCAAACATTTTGCGTCCGTCTGACCGCACTGTTTCCCGTCCATCGTAGCTTTATAAAGTAGTCAATTAAATACCCCACACAAAGCACCTGCGCACTTGTTCAGGGACGGGCAACACATATAGCAACGGACGCAAAAATAACATTGACGTGAAAAAGCTAAACAGACGCAGAAACAATGCTGCCATGTATTATCTTAGGGCGTGGAGACAGACGTTACGGACGCACTTTATACAGTACTCACACTATCTTCCGTCAAAGTGCGTCCGTAAAAAAAAAAAGCAGTACAGTGTGCTCGTGTGCCACCTCTCTTAGGGCACTATTCCGTAGGACGCACTAAAATGAGGACACTAACGCGGAAAATCTACGTCTGCAAGTTTCCCTGTTTTATACCCATATTAGCGTGATGTTCCGTGACAGGCGCTACCTCAGCACCTTGACCTGGAACGTAGTGCTAACTGCTGGGATACTTGCGGTAGTGCTTCTGCGCTGCCACATGTACCACTTCTTGGAGTCCGTAGGACTGAATGGAGGCTTGCACTTCCAGGCTGCAAGATTACACGACACGGTGTAGAGAGACTGGGAACTATTCGCTCCCTGTCTCACTCTGCTCCTGACCAGTAGGAGCGGCGGAATAGGCCACCGTTCTCATCGCGGGATGAGAGGTGAGTATGGAATTTATTTCGGAGGATTTTTAGAGAGTGCATTTGCAGAATCATTTAGCACCAGCTTTTAGTAATAGCTAAAATTTTGCCTTGTGTGTCCTGTCAGTAATTAGCGCTAGTACTTTGTAATACCTTACTTATTGATTTGCTAGTTAATGATTGCAATCCCCATGTTAAGTATAAGAAAAGGACAGTAAGCGCGCAGAATCTAGCACACAAACTGATGCACTAAGTGCAGGACGGTAATATGGGGGCATACGTTAAAGTCACTTACCCTGGCAGTAACACTTACACATCCAAATGCTAATGCTAGCCTTGACCAGGAAATAGTGACCTTAGAGGAGGTTAGAAGGTAATCCAAATTCCAATGGGTTGGTGTGAGAGCTCTTCTGCCTATTGCAAAGAGTAGCTGATGGAAATGTTTTGACCAAGTATGAGCAATGCCAGAGGAGAAAATCCTTCAGGCGTAAAACCCAAGTTGGGACCCATAACGTACTTTATTATATCTCAGATGTACAACCAAAATTGGATAAGGTGAAGACAGCTTCAAGAGATATGGAGAGATAAGCTCTACTGTAGAAAACAACATTGATGGTCAAAACACTGGACAAAGGCAGAAAGGAGTACCGGATCTTTGTTCCAACTTATGATGAGCTTGTTGCAGATTTGTTTTTACTATTATGATGACTATTTTACATCTGAGGTTCCACATTTGGTGTCAGCGAAGATTTATCACCTTAACCCCTCAAATAATCACTGACTTACTATCATCCTTTTGAAACCTAGTCCCCCCCTCCCTCAGACTTTACAGATTTTAACAATATTAACTTTCAAGATTTGGAAACAGTCTTTCTTTCACTTTACAGTATATCAACCTACATCATCAGCAACACCATTAACTTCTCTTACAGGGACACTGTAGGCATTAATCACTAAATGAAATAAAACATGCATGTGGTAAAATCCCACAGGTACACAAAGCAAATAAAACATGCATAGGATAAAATACCATTGGGTAACCTGATTTTTCACAGTACACTGAGTTTCCTCTGGGGAAGGGGGTCCCATGAGTCCTCAGGATTATTTGCATCCTTCTTCGCATCTTCCTTAGCCCCGGATGATTAGTCTAAAGGAAGTAATGATAACAACTCCACATACTCCTGTCGCCAGATGTGCTTGTTTACCTCTTGTTTCAAATGCAGGCCCAACGGACCCGCAAAGGAAACGTACGCATTGCATTACCAGACTCTGGGACCACACCCACCACCTCCCCCAGCGCATCCTGGGAACCGCCCATACTCACCTCCACGTCAGGCAACCCCCCTGTACCTGGAGACTGGCCGCCCCCGCTGCCCCACTTAGCTGCTCTCCACACCACGCGCCTCCCACCGAATTAGACCCTGACCATGTGGCAATCAGGTCCTGCAGTTTTGCCATCAGCGCCCTCACCGCATCTACACCCAACCTCCGGGATGACTCACCACCTCGTCTCAAAGCCCCAGCGGGCACCAGTGCCTTTGAAGCATGACCTACATGAGACCCCAATCCCTCCGTGCATCCTCCAGATTTAGTCACGCGGCCCTCGGGAAGCAATTGCGGTCGTGGCCCAATGGATAGTTTTTCCCCACATAGAGAAGTCTACGCAAACACTTTAACAGATACGCAACACCTACTGATCTACATGTGAAGGGTTTTTTAACCTGAAAGGTTTCCTGATTCTTACTGTCCTTTAAATGATCTTATGGAGTAGCGATATATCAGCAAGCTTTACTTTTGCCGTACTTCAATGTACCCGAGCGCGGTTGTCCAAGCCATGTCATTTTGGGCTCACCTATTTTAATATTCAGGTGGCTGAGGCAGACTACATCCTATATGTTCCTACCCCGCCTGGTGGTAATGTTACGATTGGTGAAATAACATGCATTAATTCATTGTCTCCAGTTAGTATTGGCCAATACACCTTCAAACCTTTTCTCATATCGTTATTGGCTACATCATAATCTATTCTCCTAATTATATCTGATTCACGTCTCCGTGGATATTCATTTAACAAGGTCTGTCTTTCACATCCAAAAGCTTGATGAAACACCCTCTTCAGGACTCATTGTGGGTATCCCTGTTGCCTAACTATTGCACGTGAATCTAGCGTGGAGCAGTTCCTTCTTAACCTCAGGTACTGCCCCACAGGAATGCCAGCCTTTAAGGCATAGGGGGTGATAACTTTGCCAATGAAGTAGATTATTCATTGAAGTTGGCTTCCTAAAGAAAGGAGTGCCCCCCCCCCCATCAACCTGGGTCACCGCTCTTCCTCTGCTACTCATCGATTCCAAGTGCACCCATTTTCCCGGCGCACCTGGTTCCGTCGCCAGATTGGGGGAAAGGTGGGCTGGCGATCTAATTCTCGTAACGGGCCTGCGGAGCTCCCTGCCGTTCACCTTCGTAAGGATGGCCTCCACCCGTTCCTGTATCCAAGTCATCCCTTTGGATGCGGCTGCTGCTCAAAGATCGGCCAAAAGGCGCACCACGTCAGCTGTCCCAGGCATACTCACTGAATCTGCTGCGGCCTCTGAACTCATTCTGCTCTGTTAGCCGCAGGAACTGCCTTGCCGCCGACCTTGCTCCCCGGGCACACGCCCCACTTCACCGCGCCAATGGCAGCTCATGCTCCCACTCCGCAGCTCCAGATGCTCCCATCTGTTATCTTCAACTCAAACTCTGCAGCTCCTGATGTTGACGTCTGTCATTCTCCGCTCCTGCTCCGCAGCTTCAATGTTCCTGTCCGTCCTCTTCCGCTCGGCTCTGCTGCTCGCAGTGGTGGCGTCTGTCATCTCTCACTCCAGCCACGCTACTGAGTGCTCAGGACAGGTGCTGGCCTAAGTCCCTCCCTTAAACCGGCCCTTATTTTCCCACGGCTAGGCCTTTATAAAGGCCTCCCCGTGAGTTAAACCCTGCAGAGCTAGCAGCGAGGGGCAACTCAAGGGCTCCTCCACCCGAGGTGCTCCAGGCCAACATTTCTCTTGGCCATGACTGTCTCTTTTTCTCCAAGTCATTCCAGCATCTGTCTGTCCTCATCCTTCTCAGGCATCGCTGTGTCTGTTCCTCCAAGCCATTTCATTGTTCGCCTCCCCATTCTTTTCAGTCTTCCAAGCACAATGATATTCAATCATCACCCTCTTAAAACAGGGATTGTTCTTAGTGTTTTAATGCATTCTTCCAACTGATGGGCAACACATGAAATTTGTTCCCCATAATATCTATAATCCATAATTAACAAAAGCATAAAGTTACCCCCGCAGTGAGTGAGTGGCCTTAAGTCATAGATTTCAATTTGGCTACTTTTTGAAATTTATATTCTACTGCAAAACAATTTTCACGTAATGCCCAACAACATGAAGAAGTGATAGGTGTCGAGGAAAATATGTTGCTCTGAAGAATCAAATCTCTGTATATTACAGATGTCTTCAATATACATATACACCGCCCCTATCAATAGCAACTGGATAGATATGTACTTATTGACTACTGTACCTTGCATACAGACAAGTGTTTACATTCTTAGCACATTTTAATCCTCATTATCAAAATGTTCAGGTCACAGGAAATCACCTTTTCACAAGCATCGCATTCAATGTCCTGGCTCGTTATGGAGGAGGGAGGTGAACTCAAGGTTGCAGTTATCAAAAATCTGGAATGCCTATGTGCACAAAAATTCTGCTTTCCTTATCTCATCCAATGTTTGTTTTGCAGAAAATTATGGAGAAAAAAGTTTCTAATGCTTCCATAAAACAAGCAATACATAAAGTTCCCAAGAAAGTCAGTGTTAGTCAGCAGAAATGTGCTAGAAAAAAGCCACAAAGGCAACATTCCAGCTCACTAATGGTATGTGGCAGAAAGGAGAAGTCTTTGAGAGCCGATAACCCGTAGCAGCTCCCTATCATTGGCTCTATTAAAGCCAGCCACTATATTGGCAGCTCGACTTTAAATGGGAGGGAGTTTTGGAGTATTTATTATTTTGTGTTAAACAATTTTATAAAAAGAAAAGTAATTTAACACTGGGCTCTGACAGTATTTTTAACTGAATACCAGTGCGAGATGAGAATAACGAGTGATATTGGAAATCCCTCTTTATTTACCTGCTGGCCACTAATTAATGCTTGCTTTACAAACTAAAAAGAGCATTAATACAGAGTAAGCAGCTGCAAAAACAGAACTACAAGTCTGCGGCTCAGCTGCACCAGTGACTCGAGCTGTTTTATTAATGAGTGGGATTGTTATACTTAATGGATTGCTAAGGAATAGGACTCCAAGGGCATATGGTTAACACTAATGTTTGCGTCTGGATGTGTAAGTGTTATCGCTTGGATAAGTGGGTTTAATGTATGCCCTTCATATTACCTTCCTGACACTAAACCCGTATAAAAATTACTTAGCATATCGGTGATTGTGCTAGCTGCCGCGAGCTTACTGTAATTAACATGGGGAGCGCAATAATTACTTAGCTTTTCGATGAGTAAGGTATTACAAAGTGCTAGCACTAATTATCATTGGGATTGCACAAGGCAAAAGTTTAGCTTTACTTAAAAGTTGGCGCTACATGATTCCGCATTTGCAAAATCATTTAGCACCGCCTAAACCCCCCCAATAAATCGGATATTCACGTCTCATCCCAAGGTGAGAAGGGAGGCATGTTCCGTCACTTTGTCCCCAGGAGCAGAGTGAGACTGGGAAACGAATAGCTCCCAGTTTCCCTCTGCGATCACTCCGCGATCTCATGTGCACAAGATTGAGCAGGGCTCGTGACCCGGAAGAGCAAACCTCCATGTAGTCCTTTGAACTCCAGGAGGTGATACTTACGGCGGCATAGAAGCACTACCACGAGTTTCCCAGCGGTTAACGCTGCGTTCCAGGGTGAGGTGCTCCACTCCAGGCTGCGGTCATCCCTGCTGCTTGTGCACCTTTTTCTTCCACACCTTTCCCTTCCACATAACTTTCTATTAATGTGCTTTGACACAGCACTTTGGGAACATCCAACTTCTTTTGCAATTACCTTTTGAGACTTTCCCTCCTTATGGATGGTGTCAATGATGGTTTTCTGCACAACTGTCAGGTCAGCAGTCTTTCCCGTGATTGTGATTCCTACTGAACCAGACTGAGAGACCATATAAAGGCTCAGGAACCCTTTGCAGGTGTTATGGCTGAATTAGCTGATTAGAGTGGGACACTTTGAGCCTAGAATATTGCACCTTTTCACAATATTCTAATTTTCTGAGATTGTGGATTTGGGGTTTTCATGAACTGTAAATCATAATCATCACAGTTCAAGCCGTGATTTGTCATAATTATCTCATATATTAGCTTCACCTTTTAAGTTGCATTACTGAAATAAGTGAACTTTTGACCGATATTCAAATTTTATGAGTTTCACCTGTATATACACAATTTAAAAATTATATATATATAATGAATAATTTGTATGCAGAGTCAACACAAGTATTTACATATCCAGACCTTTGTCATTATGTTGATAGTGGTGTGTTGATTTTTTAGCGAATAAGCACCTTTACACAAGAATAGTTTCCTTAAATCACAGTATATCTAAAATAAGAATGAATATAGCCTATTTATCACTGTAAACTCAGCCTCAAAAAACTCAAATAGCTTCGCTTAAAAGCCTTTGCTGAGCAAAAACACTGCAACTATAAGATATATCATCTAGTGGTGCTATATCGATACACACACACACTGGTTTGGCACACCTTGTTGTCTGAAGGAAACAAGGTATAATAATTATACAGACATATCATCCTAGCAGATTTGGTGATAATAACATGTCTAGCACAACATAGGGTCATAGGGCATAAGTCAGTGACACTTTAAAGTTTAATAGTAGATAGAGACTCTGAAACTCGAGAATTTCATCAATCCAGCAAGATGGGTGGCAGCTCCCAGTTCAGTGAGATGCCAGATAGTAAGGATGCACACAGTACATGCTAACACATGGTCCTCATACAGGGTAATCAGGGGATTGCTCAGAGCTCCATCATGGAATCCATCTGCCTTAATGGTAACATTAATTACACACCTGGAATCACTCTGCCTTATGGTAACATTGATTACACACCTGGAATCCCTCTGCCTTCATGGTAACATTGATTACACACCTGGAATCCCTCTGCCTTAATGGTAACATTGATTACACACCTGGAATCCCTCTGCCTATTGGTAACATTATACACACACCTGGACTCCCTCAGCCTTAACCCTTTCACTGCTGAGGACGTGTGGGGAACGTCCTCATTGACTCCTAAAATAGGGGTGGAGATTGGGGGTTCTTTGAACCCCAATATCTCCAGACTGTTGGCAGCTAGCAGGGTCATGTTTGGTATCATTAGAAAGGCCAGAGCATGGCCTTTCCAATGATACCAAATATGACCATGTTTAAAGTAAAGAACAAAATAACAAAAAAGAAATACGTGTTTTTTTAAAGACGTGAAATGGCTCAGCAGTGAAGGGGTTAATGGTAACATTGTATCCACATTCCACACCTGGAATCCCTCTGCCTATTGGTAACATTGTATCCACACCTGGACTCCCTCAGCCTTAATGGTAACATTGTATCCACACCAGGAATCACTCTGCCTAATGGTAACATTGTATCCACACCTGGAATCACTCTGCCTACATGGTAACATTGTATCCACACCTGGAATCCCTCAGCCTTAATGGTAACATTGTATCCACACCTGGAATCCCTCTGCCTATTGGTAACATTGTATTCACACCTGGAATCCCCCAGCCTTAATGGTAACATTGTATCCACACCAGGAATCACTCTGCCTAATAGAAACATAGAAAAATGTCGGCAGATAAGAACCTTTCGGCCCATCTACTCTGCCCAATTACATGGATACTTAACCTGGATTCATCTTTTGTTTAGGATAACCTTATGCCTATCCCATGCCTGCTTAAATTCAATTACTGTTTTGGACTCTACCACTTCAACTGGAAGGCTGTTCCATGTATCCACCACCCTCTCAGTAAAATAATGCTTCCTGATGTTACTTTTAAACCTTTGCCCCTCTAATCTAAGACTATGTCCTCTTGTTTTGCTACTTTGTTTCCTTTTAAATATACTCCCTTCCTCTACCTTGTGGATTCCCTTTACGTATTTAAATGTTTCTATCATATCTCCTCTGTCTCGTCTTTTTTCCAAGCTGTACATGTTAAGATCATTAAGCCTTTCCTGGTAACTTTTCTCGTTCAAGCCGTACACCATTTTAGTAGCCCTTCTCTGAACTCTCTCTAAGATGTCTATATCCTTCTGGAGATACGGTCTCCAGTACTGCACACAGTACTCCAAGTGAGGTCTCACCAGTGCTCTGTACAGTGGCATGAGCACTTCCCTTTTCCTACTGCTAATACCTCTCCCTACACAACCAAGCATTCTGCTAGATGGAATCCCTCTGCCTACATGGTAACATTGTATCCACACCTGGAATCACTCTACCTAATGGTAACATTGTATCCACACCTGGAATCACTCTGCCTACATGGTAACATTGTATAAACACCTGGAATCACTCTGCCTACATGGTAACATTGTATCCACACCTGGAATCCCTCAGCCTTAATGGTAACATTGTATCCACACCTGGAATCACTCTACCTAATGGTAACATTGTATCCACACCTGGAATCACTCTGCCTACATGGTAACATTGAATCCACACCTGGAATCCCTCAGCCTTAATGGTAACATTGTATCCACACCTGGAATCCCTCTGCCTATTTGGTAACATTGTATCCACACCTGGAATCCCTCTGCCTATTGGTAACATTGTATCCACACCTGGAATCCCTCAGCCTTAATGGTAACATTGTATCCACACCTGGAATCCCTCAGCCTTAATGGTAACATTGTATCCACACCTGGAATCACTCTGCCTAATGGTAACATTGTATCCACACCTGGAATCACTCTGCCTACATGGTAACATTGTATCCACACCTGGAATCCCTCATCCTTAATGGTAACATTGTATCCACACCTGGAATCCCTCAGCCTTAATGGTAACATTGTATCCACACCTGGAATCCCTCAGCCTTAATGGTAACATTGTATCCACACCTGGAATCACTCTACCTAATGGTAACATTGTATCCACACCTGGAATCACTCTGCCTAATGGTAACATTGTATCCACACCTGGAATCCCTCAGCCTTAATGGTAACATTGTATCCACACCTGGAATCCCTCTGCCTATTTTGTAACATTGTATCCACACCTGGAATCCCTCAGCCTTAATGGTAACATTGTATCCACACCTGGAATCACTCTGCCTAATGGTAACATTGTATCCACACCTGGAATCCCTCATCCTTAATGGTAACATTGTATCCACACCTGGAATCCCTCTGCCTATTTTGTAACATTGTATCCACACCTGGAATCCCTCAGCCTTAATGGTAACATTGTATCCACACCTGGAATCACTCTACCTAATGGTAACATTGTATCCACACCTGGAATCACTCATCCTTAATGGTAACATTGTATCCACACCTGGAATCCCTCTGCCTTTTTGTAACATTGTATCCACACCTGGAATCCCTCAGCCTTAATGGTAACATTGTATCCACACCTGGAATCACTCTACCTAATGGTAACATTGTATCCACACCTGGAATCACTCTGCCTAATGGTAACATTGTATCCACACCTGGAATCCCTCAGCCTTAATGGTAACATTGTATCCACACCTGGAATCCCTCAGCCTTAATGGTAACATTGTATACAGGCCTGGTTATCTGCAATACCTGGTCTCGCCTGAGTATTGAGATCACTAAGCATGTCATGGATATTCAACTAATGCCACACAGAAAAAGTGTATTAAATTGTATATCTTACAGTGAAATTATTTGGAAGCAAATCGTGACATCCATGCAAAAAAAGTGCTTTTAAATGAGCCAGGACTCACCTGAGTAAGGTCAGGGTATGGAGGAACAAACGTATGTGTGTGAGCTGTTGAGCAGAGCTTGTGCAGATGAATGAGGCAGGTGCAGTGGCAATGAGGTGTGCTGGGAGGGAATGGGAGGCGGGAGCTCTGGCACGTTAAAAACTCTCAATAAACAGAGCTAGCACTATCTGAATGCTCTTACAAGGCGAGCCAAGGAAAAGGAACTGCATGCCACCTTGTGAAAGTTACGTGAAACTGCTTTTAGTCATCAATGTGACTGTCATACATTTTGGGGTTTTATTGTGTCAATTAATTGGCACAAACACTTTAGTGTAAAAAAGGGCCTATTTCAGCGGTACTCTAATTATTGCATGAAGCATGTCCATTACTCTTGTGGCTCATGTGGACATAGAAACATAGAAAAATGTCGGCAGATAAGAACCTTTCGGCCCATCTAGTCTGCCCAATTACATGGATACTTTACCTGGATTTATCTTTTGTTTAGGAGTGACATTACCCACTCAGTTTGTGGTTACCTCAACCTTTGTTACCTCTTGTTTTTTGTGAGACCTTATGCTGTATTTCAGACATCCAAAAGTGACACCAGCACTAGAATAACAAACAATTCCAGGTGGAATGTCTTTGTTAACAATAGTGCAAAACTAATGTAGAAATTCAGCGTGCACAAAGATGTTGAAAACTGATAATGTGAAGGTGAAATCTTATTACCAAAGAAAAGAAGACACATCGAAACGTCAAACAAACCATTAGGCCCCTTCATAATGTTCACAAATATCTGACATCTTCTGCCTTCATCCGGTGACAATGAAAAACAGGGGTCAGCTACCCCGGCAATCCAGATGTTTTGGAACTACATTTCACATCAGACTCAGCCAACCTAATGAAAGGCTGAGGCTGGGTGATCTACTTCCAAAACACCCGGAAGACCAAGGCTGCTGAAGAGAATACTAAGGTCAAACAGTCCCTCAAATGCTGCTCTATTCCCTATAACCCTGATAATAGAATCCTATGACCTCAGGAGGTGTTTTTGTAAGTGGTGATTGGAGCAAGCATCCTGAGAGAGGCAGCCAATGGATTGGTTTTGCGCAGGCGTTTGCAGCTCCAATACATCATTTTGCCCAAGAGCTACCAAATGTCTGTCAAAGTGGTATGTGAGGTATGAGTGTTGCCCAATTTGTGTATTCTACAGACGTTGCATAACTATGCAAATTGCGTAATCCCCTGCAATCCCCTGCAGGGATTAATGCAGTTTGGATCTGAAGGGGAGGAGCAGTTTGGCATTGCGTGAGAAAATGTGAGTATTTACACCTAAAATAAAAATATTAAAATAAGAATAATTGGGCAGATGCTATGAGCAGCAACTGAGAGATTAAGGCTGGGGTCAGACGAGTGCACTATGTGGGCCCATACTGACGTGATGCCCGGTGTCTGTTGCACCGTTTTGACAGTTTGGCAGGGTCGGCCACACGCTGTAGCGCGCGTTTGAATTGCGGATATCCTGTGGCCATGTTGAAAGCCTCCCTGTAGAAGCGCTATGACGCACATTCAACAGGGCTGCAAAGTGCGATCCTCTGTAGGAGGATTGAGCCTTGCAGGGCTGAGCACACTAACTGCGCTCAGCGAGGCAGTCAGACGGGCGTCGAGTGGAAGGAACGTCCACGCTCTCACGGACGTTCCTTCCACTCTCAAAAACACTTCCCTGACCCCGGCCTTAGGTTATTACTGATTGGTTATTAGTATGGCTTTAGTGCAGATAGGCCTAGAATGAGAGACAAACCCCCCCCCCCCAAAAGAAAACCAACTTAATAAGAAAAAAAGGCTCACAATTTAACGGATTGAATCTGGAAGTGATAATAAACTGATAAGAACAATGTGAGAAAGCTTTACTCTGGCTTTTGTATACTAGTTTTGGAGAAGGTAACCTTTAACGGAGCTCTTGAAAGATATCGGCCAATATTAACAAGACATGGGTCATGGGGTAACTTAAATCACACAATATTACTTATAACATTTCTGGAAGAAAATTCCCATGTATGTGACTTTTCAAGTTGAAATGGGTGCCAATGATGGATATGCTACTTTAAAAGCTATTTCCTTGTTTGTTCTTTTGTAAATCAGTTTGTGTTGACCTGCAAACCCTGATAAACCAGTTCTTCTTATGTATAAAGTTACATTTAAATATATCTGGATTAATCTTTATACAAACTCATTATACGGTCAGTCCAAACAAGGAAAAGTGTAAAAATAAATTACAGCCAAGTGAACGTTGTTTCAAGCAGCAACCAGTGAAATGGAAAATATACAATTATACATCAGAGGTATAGGTAAATCTGCGCAATCACCTCCACATGCAATGAGCATATGACTGTATATACATATGCATCCATTCAGTAAAGATGTCACCTCTAAAAAACAAAAAACATATCCAGAACTCAGGGTGATGCTTTCCATAGACAAAATAAAAAATGCAAGTGTTCTCACATTTATTAAGTAAACGTCGCCATCTCCTGGTCACTTCTGAAAAGGACGCAATAAAAATTACAATGAATAAAACAAAAGATTCAGAATTCAGACACTTTGCTCTGTTTTCAGAAATGTTTTTTTGGGCGCAATCGCAAAATTTCAGGAGCAGTCAAAATTGTCGATAATTCCCAAATTGAAGCATTTTAAATTTGGTTACGTGGAAAACAGAAAACACATTTTCTTAAATCCCTTTAACCCTTTTTTTATATATCTGTAATGATAGTTGTGTGTGTTTTAGGCGCCCGACAGACGAGCACAGCATTCACGTCTGTGATGGCGCACAAAAGTACGTCCATGATAGCATGACATAAAGGCCAATGGAGCCCCACAAACGAAGTACGTCTGCACTGAACTGTTGACGCACAACGGCCGCAGCAAGCGGACGCAAGTTAGGCAAGAACGTACAACCCCTAGAACGGCCGCACAACGTGCGCTACGCCTGCAACGTCCGCATAGCTTTGTGTGTGAGTGATGGAACGTGGTCATACAGACTGCATTTATACGTCCAGCATTTTTGACAGACAAAATGGTTTTGCGTTTTAATTTATTTTCCATCCTACATCCGTCAAATAATATGTCAGTGAAAAAACAGACTGTGTGGCCACTGCTGCGTCTTCCATACTAACGTACGTCCGTACTGCACGGACGCACAGTCCGTAGAAATCACGTTCGTCTGACGCTATCCTAAGAGTTAGGATTAGATTTAAGGTTAGGGTTAAGTGAATGTAGCATGCAATGACCACGAACCACTGAAAACTGATGCTCAATGTGTTTCGTCTGGAAATCGAGACTTCCTCAGCCGCACAAAAATAGTGATATGAGTTCATTTAAAAATAAAGCATCTTTATTTTATTAAATCCGTGCTCATGCTTTTCTAATTGTGGAAGTCATCAATCCCTGCCGTACATTCAAGAGGAAGTAGGAATCGGAAGCAATGCAAGCTATACTCGTCCAAGGGAGACCCCGGAGTGGTCATATTTTCTCTAGAACTTCTTCTAGTTTGTTTTATCCAATTTTTAGGTCTTTTGTAGTACGGGTTTGAGATTATACTCTATTATAGTGCGCTTTTTGTCTTGTAGGATTTCCATTTTTATTCCAGTTTGTTTGTATTCGGATCTATGGCTATGGCCAAGCCAGGTGAACTCCTCACTAGAAAACTCAGTTAAGTTGACTAACTAGGATTTGGAAAAATAGGCCAAATAGTCAATTTGGAAAGTGAGATAAATGAGAGACTTTGTCTATTTTGTCCTACATTTTTCACGTCTCCTGCCAATTCTCCTGATTTCACCATTTAGTGAATAGACCTGTATGTTTTTGTTCCCATATTGGGGAGACCTGCGCCGGAAAAGAAGGGATGTGCCACTCTTTATATGGCCATAGACGCTTCCACCCAGAGCTGGGATTTTTGAGGCTCTGGTACATGTGAGTTTCTCATGTGGATATACTTTTGCCATATTTTATTTAAGGTTCTACACCATTGTTCTTTCTTCTTTCTGTTTTTTTTTTATACACAAGAGTAATGGAGGACATATTTAATACCGTAACTATACTGCTTGTATAATTTTTTCATGATAAAAGCACTGACACAGACGCGAACAGATCTGTGCAATATTACTACCACAAGGACTTTCTTTTATGCGCCATATGGCCTGTTTATAGACTTCTTTTACATGCAAATAAGGTAAGCCTGCTTAGTGAATTGCGCCTACTTTTGACCTTTTAGGTCCATGTCTGCAATTTTTGGGTTTTCTTGTTTGGTAAACAAACATGAATATTGATGGTTTGTGATTATTTACAGTAAACAATACAATGTAAGTAATAAATGCAACATGTGTGCAATCCGCAAAATAAGGGCTCAGCATACCTAAGCACACATGCAGTATCTTAACAAAGAAGGCCATGTTCACTGTGACAACAAAAGGTCCTGCCGACTTGACAAAACCAAAATGCTCCAGTCAAACTTGATTTTTCAGTGCTAACAAATAACACCCAGAGATCACCTCTGAAAAGTGACTGATAAATTAAAATATGAACATACCACACCATTTAAAACCACACTTTGCATGTTGAACTCCCTCGCCATACCAGGGGGAAATGATACACAGAAATGAAGCCCTGGAATTAAAAATAACTAGCATTTATATTGCACTGCACTTTATCCCCTGCTCTCCAGCAGCGTACCAACAGATAACAGCTACAGTGAAGGAAAAAATTATTTGATCCCCTGCTGATTTTGTATGTTTGCCCACTGACAAAGAAATGATCAGTCTATAATTTTAATGGTAGGTTTAGTTTAAAAAGTTAGAGACAGAATAACAACAAAAACATTCAGAAAAATGCGTTTCAAAAAAGTTAGAAATTGATTTGCATTTTAACCCTTTCGCTGCTGAGCCATTTCACACCTCTGTGCTGAGCTAATTTTTACTGGTTTCGCTCATCATGTTTAAACGCGATTTGAAGCCACGTTTTATTATACAACCCAGACATATTATATATCGTTCTTTCCGGCAGACTCGGCAGATTCATAATATATCATTATTATAAGTATGCGTCATGTCCTGCCTGAATATTATAACAAAATCTGCAATACAAATTAAATTTTCAATCATCTACATTGCGTAAAGTGTTTTTTTTTTCACATTTTATGATGCAAGCCTTTTCAGTAATATTTTCTATGGGGTGCGCTTGTTAAAAAAATTAGAAATGGGGACTCGTTAAATTTTTTTGGGTGAAAATTACGTGTTTTTTAGCAATCGCCCGTATTTTATATACCAGCGGAGCCCAGAATGTATATACCAGCAGAGCCCAGAATGTATATACCATCAGAGCTCAGTATGTATATACCAGCCGAGCCCATAATTTGTATACCAGCAGAGCCCATCATTTGTATACCAGCAGAGCCCAGAATTTATATACCAGCAGGGCCCAGAATTTATATACCAGCAGGGCCCAGAATTTATATACCAGCAGAGCCCATAATTTGTATACCAGCAGAGCCCATCATTTATTTACCAGCAGAGCCCAGAATTTATATACCAGCAGAGCCCATAATTTTATATACCAGCAGAGCCCAGAATGTATATACCAGCAGAGCCCATAATTTTATATACCAGCAGAGCCGATAATTTATATACCAGCAGAGCCCAGAATTTTATACACCCAGACAGACCCGAGAATTTTATATACCAGCAGACCCCATAATTTGTATACCAGCAGAGCCCAGAATGTACATACCAGCAGAGCCCAGAATGTATATACCAGCAGAGCCAATAATTTGTATACCAGCAGAGCCCAGAATGTATATACCAGCAGAGCCCAGAATGTATATACCAGCAGAGCCCATAATTTATATACCAGCAAACCCCATAATTTATATACCAGCAGAGTCCAGAATTTGATACACCCAGACAGACCCCAGAATTTTTACTACCCATTTCATGTCCCTCTTTTGTGTTATGATCCCCTTTTATTTATTTTTTTAAATCATTAATTTTAATCTACCAAATAAAATTTATCATGGGCGAAAAAGAAGAAGAAAAAGGGGTAATTCGGGAACAAAAACCACAAAAGCCATATTGCATAATATACAAAGAAAAATAGGCAAACAATTGAAACATAATTGTCTATTCACAAAAGGTTAAAACTCAGGAGAAGAGAACAATCTAGACCAAATAGCCGATTTGGAAAGTGAGATAAATGGGAGGATTTTTCTGGTTTGTCTATTTTGCCCAAGAATTTTCACTTCTCCTGCCAGTTCTGAGTTTCACCTTTAATGAATAGACCTGACAGCCTTAAGAAACGGTGAATCCCAAGACCCCCCACGTGGTGGATAGAGCAACAACCGCCTAGCTGGTAACCCATGGGAGAGGAAGGGCCGAAGCCCCCTTGGCGATGGATACGGTGGGTAACAAGGGCAAAGGACAGGGTTTAGTGACAAACATAATAAAACACAGAAAGAAAAATAAACACAAAAAGGGGGGGGAGAAGGGGGGACCAGACAAAAAAGAAAAGCAGAAAAGAGGGAGCCTGGGCTTTACCCCAACATGCACCCCCATGACCCCCAAGCCCCAGCATTCTGAAAATGGAAACATCATCAGCTGCAACCAGAGAAGGCAAGGGCCCTAAGCGGGTGAGAGCAAACACTACAGGAAACCAAGACCACACTTGCTGGAAATGAGCCACGTAGTCATGTATCACTACCGTCAGGTGTTCCATAGTCAGAAAATACCATATTTTGGAATCAATCATAGGTTGGGGTGGAGGGGGACCCGTCAAGGGTAAGTTTAAGTTCGCAGCTAAGGAGGGGAACGGATGGGGTGAGGGTTATTCAACAAGGCAGTCAACAGATTGGGGGGGGTGCGCAAGCATCTGCAGAAGTCCGTAAATACGTCCTTCCAAGTGCGTCTTACCATGACCC
Organism: Leptobrachium leishanense; assembly: GCA_009667805.1. Lineage (NCBI taxonomy): Eukaryota > Metazoa > Chordata > Amphibia > Anura > Megophryidae > Leptobrachium > Leptobrachium leishanense. Next base: position 183,007,598 of record CM019065.1, on the reverse strand, counting down.
TCTTTTATTTCATGCTCCATTTCATTATGTCTATTTCACAAGTTGCTTTCATTTTATGAACCGTTTCATTTCAAGCTCTGTTTCATTATACCCATTGCATGCCCCTTTTATGTTATGCACCCATTACAAGTCCCACCCAAATTTTCACCATTTCAAGGGGCATTTAATTTTTGCCCCTCTCAGTATGATCTATTTCTTGCCTCATTTCATTATGCCATTTCATGCCTTAGTTCAATATACCCATTTAATTCCATTCTTTTGTTTTATTCCCCACTTCAGATTCCAAATCAGATTTTCAGGCTTAATGAGTGCTTGCACAAACATGAAAAGAAGGTTCCCTAAACTTGCCATCCAAGTAATGCCTTTGCCCTATCAAGTTTGTTGAATGAACGCAGACGCCAGTACACCAATGCCTCTGCTTAGGTGTGGGACAGACTGCGCAATCGTAAATTAGGATTGCACTTTCACTTTTGGTTTGATACCTGACAAGCTTCTAGACACTTTTAAACTGAGTGAGGAAGGCTATAAAAGCCGAAACGTGTCTTGGGTATCACGTGTCTATCATTTTATACTTTACTTAATAAATTAGATATTTTTACCCTTTATTGGCCGCCCTGCTTTTGTATATTGCTCCTGCATCCAGCAGCACTCCAAGACTGGAGAATTGATGGACCAAGGAGTTTTGGCACCCACACGAAGGGTGCCTGACACTATACATCCTGAGCCTACAAGACCCATGAGGCTCCTGGATCGGTGAGTGCTATTCCAGCTTCTTAACATATCCCAGTGTTCGACGGTTTTATTCTATGCGAGCATTGTCTTTTGCTTTTTTCAATATAAGAGAAGTGGGGTCAATTGACACTATATACTGCGTCATTTTATGTATTAGGCTTCCCCAGGACCATTAAGGAGGGGGAACATTACAGCGGGCATGGGCCGACGGTGGGGAAAAAGGATTGGGCGATAAGGGGACAGGTATACAATGTTGCAGCATGGGGTACTTAAGGCAGAGTAGAGGGATTTTGCTCAATTTTCTAGGTGTTTAGAGAAACCTCCGTACACAACATATAGCGAGTGGGTGAGACACTCGTTTCCAGTGGACGCTTCACCCCTTTTTCTGTTTTCTAGAGTAGAGGGAGGTCCCGGGTCTCTTGCTCCCTGACAACTTGGAAGAAAGAACAATTGTGTGACATTGATGGATTTGCAAGAGTTAATTGGCCAGTTTTTCGAAAGAGGCATTTCGGTGCAGGGTTTGCTGGACAGTTTACCTGATAGGAGCAGAGAATTGTCTCCTGCGGATGGCAGATGACTTTGGAGGAGAGAGCACGCTTCCAGGCCGCCGAGACGCCTGAGTCAGAGTCCAGTGTGGCCGAAGGGTCCCTCAAGAGATGTTTCCAAACAAAGAGCGGCTGCCCAGGATCTGCCGGCGGAGAGGACCACCAGGAAAAACAAAAAAAGTCAAAAAATCTGGTTGAGGAATTCCAGGAGCCAAACAGCAGCAGCGGGAAGGAGCACGAGGCCAGTGCCAAACACAGGGAGCGCAGTCGGAGCCCTGACGGGATGGAGGATGTATCATGTGTCCATCACTCGTCGGCGCAAGCTACACCTGTTCGCACGGACCATACTCGTCGGGGTCAACGGGTGCCAGTGTGGCCTGTACAGACCTCGGCAAGGGCCCCCAGCGTGGTCAGGCATTGGCAATCTGGAAACAGATTGGGAGCGTGGGTGGCAGAGAAACTGTGACGCTCGCTCTGGCAGGGATGGCGTCGGTGCAGCGGCCGTCAAGAGAGTCGGAGGGCCCCCCCCTCACATTTACAGGATTGTGATGCTGCGGATGGACCTGCTCGTCTATTGACCGCATGGGAGTTCGATTTGGGGTCGGTGAGTGCGATGGCGGCACATGCAGACGCCAGCGGTCGTGGTGGCTCGGTGCAGGAGCAGGTACCAGCAGCGGTCGCGGCAGATGCGGGCGCAAGCGGTAGTGGCGGCTCCTCGCAAGCGCAGGTATCAGAAGGGATGGTGGCCGCAACGTCCGCATAGCTTTGTGTGTGAGTGATGGAACGTAGTCAGACGGACTGCATTTGTGCGTCCAGAATTTTTGACGGACAAAATGGTTTTTCATTTTAATTTATTTTCCCATCTACATCAGCCCAAAAAAACGTCAGTCACAAAAATGGACCGTGTGGCCACTACTGCATCTTCCGCCAGAACGCGCGTACGTACTGCACGGACGCACAGTCCGTACCAGTGGTGTCACTAGGGTTGGTGTCACCCGGTGCGGTAACTTATGGTGTCACCCCCCCCCCCGATTTTTACGGATTTTTTTAACTACTCTTACTCCTAAATTAGTACTCCCATATAACACTGAATGCTCATACACACAGCGCATATTACTGTGAGGTTTATTGCTGTGGAGCTCTCTCATATGCTCACGCAAATTTTTGCCAACTGCCAGCAAGTACGATGCCTGTTCGAAGGCAGTGAAAGCACACATGGATATATATTGCCCCCAGCAGCTCTGGATATATTGCCCCCAGCAGCTCACCCATGGATATATATTGCCCCAGCTCACATATGGATATATTGCCCCAGTTCACAATTATATATTGCCTCCAGCAGCTCACCCATGGATATATTGCTCCTCAGCTCACATATGGATATATTGCGCCTCAGCTCACACATGGATATATTGCCCCAGACCAGCTCACACATGGATATATTGCCCCAGACCAGCTCACACATGGATATTGCCCCAGCTCTCATGGATATGCCCCCAGCACACAGGAATACTGCCCCAAGCACACATGGATACTGCCCCAAGCACACATGGATAATGCCCCAGCTCACATGGAAATGCCCCAGCAGCTCTCATGGATATGCCCCAGCAGCTCTCATGGATATTGCCCCAGCAGCTCTCATGGATATTGCCCCAGCTCCTCTCATGGATATACTGCCACAGCTCCTCTCATGGATATACTGCCCCAGCTCCTCTCATGGATATACTGCCCCAGCTCCTCTCATGGATATACTGCCCCAGCTCCTCTCACGGATATACTGCCCCAGCTGCTCTCATGGATTTTGCCCCAGCTCCTCTCATGGCTATGCCCCCAGCTCCTCTCATGGCTATGCCCCCAGCTCCTCTCATTGATATTGCCCCAGCTCATGGATATGCCCCAGCTCATGGATAATTCCCCAGCTCACGGATAATGCCCCAGCTCATGGATAATGCCCCAAGCTCATGGATACTGCCCCAGCTCATGGATACTGCCCCAGCTCATGGATAATGCCCCAGCTCATGGATATGCCCCAGCTCATGGATTTGCCCCAGCACATGGATATGCCCCAGCACATGGATACTGCCCTAGCACATGGATATGCCCCAGCTCATGGATACTGCCCCAGCTCATGGATACTGCCCCAGCAGCTCAAGGATAATGGCCCCAGCTCATGGATATGCCCCAGCTCATGGATAATGGCCCCAGCTCATGGATAATGCCCCAGCTCGTGGGTACTGCCCCAGCTCGTGGGTACTGCCCCAGCTCGTGGATTTGTCCCAGCTCATGGATACTGCCCCCGCTCATGGATACTGCCCCCAGCTCATGGATACTGCCCCAGCTCATGGATTTGCCCCAGCACATGGATACTGCCCCAGCACATGGATACTGCCCCAGCACATGGATACTGCCCCAGCTCATGGATATGCCCCAGCACGTGGATACTGCCCCAGCTCATGGATACTGCCCCAGCACATGGATACTGCCCCAGCACATGGATATTGCCCCGGCTCATGGATACTGCCCCAGCACATGGATACTGCCCCAGCACATGGATACTGCCCCAGCACATGGATACTGCCCCAGCACATGGATATTGCCCCGGCTCATGGATACTGCCCCAGCTCATGGATACTGCCCCAGCTCATGGATACTGCCCCAACTCATGGATACTGCCCCCAGCTCATGAATAATGCCCCAACAGCTCATGGATTTGCCCCAGCAGCTCATGGATATGCCCCAGCAGCTCATGGATATGCCCCAGCAGCTTATGGATATGCCCCAGGCCCTAGCAGCTCATGGATATGCCCCCAGCTCATGGATAATGGCCTCAGCTCACCTCCAGCGCCATGTGTTCGCTCCCTCTGAGCGTCCGGCGGCGTGCAGCTTGGGCGCTTGCCTGGGGGAGCCACGTGACCAGCCGCGATCGGCTGGTGACGTGTTTCCCCCAGGCGAGCGCTGAAGCTGCATGCTTCGGACGCTCACAGGGAGCGAACACACGGTGCAGGGTGAGACACCCGCCCTTAGGGTGACGGTGTCACCCTAAAGGCGGGTGTCACCTGGTGCGGGCCGCACCCCCCGCCCCGAGTCCGTACAAAATGCGCTCGTCTGACATTAGCCTTAGTGTATTACCCCTTTTTTATCTCTTTGTTTTATCATGTATTTAACTTTATTTTAGAGGAATAAAAACGTTTTAAAAACCAGCAGGTGAACGTTTTTTCCCTCTTTCCACTGCGGCTAAGGCATAGTCCCTGTTGCAATATGCTCTAGGGGGACAGCTCTCTACCGAAGAATTTGGCTGATTTATCCACCATAGATGATTATTGCATCTTCTGCTGCAGAACGAGATCACAGACTCAGCACTTCTTGCCGTAAACTGGGGAAATCTGGCGTTCCCACATAAGCCGCCAGGCACCTTCAAATCCAGTGTCTGACATGAGACACCATTCCATGTGATTGTAAGTAATCTTTCAAATTTTTTTGACATACGGTGTCAGGCTATACTACCCTATCCCTTGTTCTATGTTTCCTTTGAGGCATTGAGGCTCACTCACCATCTGCCTACTGGTGAAGATATAGGATATTATCCTCTATAAGGAACAGACAGAAAGAAGCGCTTTGCTCAATCCACCCCCTTAGCTGCAATGAGTGAGTGATGACTGCCGCAGCATAACGCAATTCACTGGTGGGCCCAAGTGGATTATCTTAACGAAGTAAAATATTTTTAAAAAATTTGTGAAGAAAGTTATCCACAAATCACCATTCCTAATACATCAGGCTGGCAGGGATGAGAGCAAGTAAGCTTTAGACCAGGTGAAGCTTGTAAGAGACATAGAGGCAATCATTATAGGACAAACGGTAAAGAGTGCAAGGAATTAAATCTTTCTTCACGTCTGTGTAAATGGTCTTCTTGTAAAGATAAATATATCTTCACTCCCTGCAAGATTAACCAAGTGTAATCCTTGATCTTAAATCCACTTCATTTATCTTAGTTCTATTGACTATACAACAAACTGACAACTTTAGACACACCATGCACAGAAGTTAAATTATTAGTGTGTTTCACCTTCAAAGAGACTAATGGTTTATCTATAGAATGGTTTTTACCTTTTTCATTTGCTGTCTGACTCCTATCTTCAACAATAATAGCCTAAATAATGGTTTGAGGATTTAGACTGAGAGATCCAACAAAAGCACAAAACGTGACGATTTATCAGTGCTTCCAGTTCTGCTATAAACTCACAACGAGGTAATTTAGTGGAACGTAAATTCACACTGGGACAAAATAAAGGGATGTGATGTACAATTATATTCACTGTGCTAGCATTGTGTTCCATCCATTAAGAATACTGAAGACCTCCTGTAATAGGCCACAAGTCTCCAGATATTTCATGCAGCAAAGAACAGTTTACAATATTTTGCCTGCATTATATCATTTCGTGAATGAGCTTGATTGCTGTTTCAGTATTAAACTCATATTTAATAATTTGATAGGAATCACAAAGACAGCATTGTGTTGGCAAATGGTGCACTAGTGTAACCTATATTTATTCAACACAACAGCATACAATACAAATGTTTCAAGTTGTGACCCTTTATTTTTTTAATTATTATTTAATTTTTTTAAGGTGATTTTACCCATCTTTTGTCCCTCGGAGCTCCCAGCTGCTCCTCCTCAGCTCAAAGACTTCTGAGCCCGGACGTTCCAGAAGCGTTACTATCAGGGTTATTCAAAGAGAATCGAAAAGTCACCGCACATTCTGTGACTTTTCGTTCTCTTCAATTCGGTTCGATTTGACGATCCCATTTCGGCGACCCTGCGGTGTATTCAGCAAGCACCACAGGGTCCCCGAAGTGCAGAGAAAAGCCGCCGCAAACCCGACAAACACTCACTGCAAAACCCAGCGAACTTACACTGAAACCTGCAAAAACATCTGGTTTAACCCTGCCGAACATGCCGGAGAAACCCGAGCAGGAGCCGATTAAAGCGCAGAGCAGCCGCCGGAAAAACCTGACACCGCAGACGAATGGAGTTAAAAAAAATGTTGAATGTTTGAAAGTGAAACGCTGTTTGCAAAGAAACTACAGAACCAAAAATGTCTGAAATTTACATATAAGATCAATGAATGATAATGTAGCGCTGCTTTAAAGACTGTGACTGTGTTCTGCTGCATTTAATTATTATGGCCACCAGAGGGAGACAGAGACCTATGGATTATGCTGGACAAACAAGGAAAGAACTGAACTACGCCTACCGTGAAACTTGTGTGAGGACAAAAAGTGGGTGGTGTGGGAAGAGGAAAGACATCAGCAGCCTCTTGCGGAGGAGAGGCAGAGTGAGCCGAGCGGCGAAAGGTGGAGGACGCACGTGAGGCTGCCAGGGATCGTGACCAGGCCGGAGTGCAGGCGCTGCCTCGCTGGTGCTGGAGATTGGGACAGTGACCTTGCAGAGACTTGCCTACGCACCGCTGAGAGGTTAGAGTAGCGATCTAGTTCCGGCTGGACCCTGAGTTAGGAGATCGCGATGATCCATTGGGAGTGCAGGTGGTAGACCGTTGTTCGCAGTGTGAAGATCAGACAAGCAAGGAGCGGATCCGGTGGCACAGAGTCCCAGTGCATAAGCGGAGAGACATCCTTGGTCGGGCGCTGAACAGATTGTCTATCGGATGGGTGAGAGGCCTCCCAGGCCGCAGTTCCAAATCTAAGAACCGCACGCTGCATTATTGTTTAAATCTACAGGGCCCAAACGTGACTAGTCGAAGATTTGTTTGTTTCATTCACTGGCCAGTTGAATACAGTACCCGGGTACCCGAGATAATACACATACATCTTTACATTCACAGGACTTACACTCCAGAACTAATGGGGTTAAACTTTTCTTTTGCTGCTGCGTGTTTTTCCCGCATTATGAAATCCTGTCGTTCAAATACCGTATCCACATTATATATGCTTCTTTATTGGGATCAATAAAGAATATAATCTATAAAAATCCACAACAGTGCTGGTGTATATTTATTCCCTAGCGCGGGGAGACTAACCTGAGGTTAATTCAGCGGCTCCTCCGGGAGTGAGCGCTACAATAATAAAAAGGGCTGTTACAGAAAAAAGAAAAAAATGATTTAAAAAAAAAACCAAAAAAAACCACCGGATTTCCCCCCCCCCCCTCAAAAAAAATCCCGAAAAATGCCTAAAAGATCCGAAAAATATCTATAAAGAGACTTTTTACTGCAGAATATTATAATCAACGGTTTATTAGATATTGGATTAAAACCGGAATATTTTTAACATTGAAGGCTATGGGATTCGCCTGAATAAACCTGTCGAATTAAACCACCGAACAGTAGAGCAATTCAGCGGAAACGCTGTTTGCAAAAAACCTACTGAACGAAAATGTCTGGAATTTAAATATAAGATCCAATGAATGATAATAAAAAGGGCTGTTACAGAAAAAAAAAATACCATATAAAAAAAAAAAAAAAAAAAAGGAAAAAAAATACCAACAAATGCCTAAAAGATCCTAAAAAAAATCTATAAATAGAGACTTTTTTACTGCAGCATATAATTTTAAACGGTTTAGAGATATTGAATTAAAACGGGAATATTTTTAACATTGAAGCCTATGGGAGTTGCCTGAATAAATCTGTCAAATGAAACCACCGAACAGCAGGGCATTTCGGCAACTTTTCAATGCTGTTTTGTGTTCTCTGAATAGACGAAGCATTGCTTCTCTATGGGGATTTCACTGCCCTTGAACAGGCCCCATATGTGCAGGCAATTCGCCAACATTTGGCAAACTGCCTGCTCTCTGGATAGCCGAATGGCCAGGAAAGGTAAGCGTACACTGAATTTCAGCGTTCGGTTACCTTTCGGGCACAGTTCGGAGCTCTTTGAATAACCCTGTATGTAATTGTGTAGTATAGGACTAAGAACCGCAAATAGGGCACCGCTACGGACGTCCGTGCTTTATGTACTCAAGTTCTGTAGTACCTATGTAGTTTGACAGAGCAGAGCTGCACAGATCTGATCCATTGGCTGCCTCTCTGAGAACGCTCGCTATCGTGGGATATAGCTCTGCTTGCTGATGTCACTAGTGACCGATCTGGTGACCCGCAGCCAAGAAATTCAAAATCTCGACTGCTACTGATGCTGTGTGGGTGGAGGAAACTTTTCCATTTCACCCCACCTTTCTGCCTGATTGGGCCAGCAGGGAGGGGGGTGGGGAGAGAAAAGACTCTGCTCATCCTGACTAATTTAGCTTTTTAAAGAGGTCAGGATGTGTAGAGCCCTGAATTCTAATTTAGGCTAATATACATAAACTATTGGTGGGTAGCACCTGAAAAGTGTTTCCCTAAGTGTGATTCGTTATGCATATTCCAAGCAGCCCTTTTCATGCAGGGTCAGGTGACATTGACCTTAGAGCCATTACAATTGTTTTCTTATTTACATAGATGAGAACAGAGGTTGTCTGTTCAAAACACCTGTACGGTTTAATTTTCTTTTCAATTCATCCTATCTTTGCATGGAGATATTCATTTCCCTTTGGAAGTATAATAAAAGGTGCTTCTTTGGACACAGAGCAGAATATAAGAATGGGATACTTATCCCTCTAACCATACAGAAATCCTGGGGCTTTTTTTTATAAATTTATATTTAAGTGAATGAAGTTAATGTTAATTCAGTGTTGACTTAGTTTAAAAAGAAAGAAACCAAATACATTTTTTCTTTTGGTTTTCTATGCTCTCCATTCCCCCTCAATCTTCTCGGAGTTATTCAGAGAGAGCTGATCTAGCCCCGAAATGTCACCAAATAGGGAATTTCCCCATATGAGGACATTTCGATGCCATTCGGCTAGTCAGAGAGCAGGCCGTTCGCCAAATTTTGGCGACCTGCCAGCAAGTACGGTGCCTGTTCGAAGGCAGTGAAACCCCTCAGAAGCAATGGTTAACCTATTGTGATAAAAGGCACTGGATGCAGGGATCAGTACTTACTCTTTCTTGTATTGTGCAGTCATAAAATTAGCAGGGTACAGCAAAACATCAAATAAACAAAATAGAAAGACTCCGCATGAAGGAGTAGGCGGTTGTTAACTAAACATACAGGATGCCATAACTGAATTTTGACCTCAGGGGTTTTTCTTCCTTTCCTGCTGTAGCCTGCACACTGAAAGAACCACACACACACCTAATTTAAAAGGCAATCCTAATTAGCCCTCAATCATCTGTTTAGTTAACCCTTCAGGGAATAGGGAGTCCTCCATCCGCAGGCTGATATATTTATGGTCTACTACCCTGCCCCTAATCACACTAGGGGGTTATTCAGCGAGAGCTGATCTGGCCCCGAAATATCACCGAACAGGGAATTTCCCCGTACGGTGACATTTTGGGGCCATTCGGCTATTCAGAGAGCAGGCAGTTTGCCAAATTTTGGCGAGCTGCCAGCCAGTAGAGCGCCTGGTCGATGGCAGTGAAATTCCCCATCGAGAAGCAATGGTTAATCTATTCAGAGAACAGCAGTGAAAAGTTGCCGAAGTGACTTGCAGTTCGGTGGTTTCATTCGTCAGGTTTATTCAGGAGAATCCCATAGGCTTCAATGTTAAAAATATTCCCGTTTTAATTCAATATCTAATAAACCGTTTATTATTTTAATCTGCAGTAAAAAGTCTCTTTATTAATAGGTTTTTTAGGATCTTTTAGGCATTTGTCAGGATTTTTTCGGCAAGATTTTTTTCCTTTAAATAGTTTTCTTTTTTCTGTAACAGACCTTTTTTATTATCATTCATTGGATCTTCTATGTAAATTCCAGACATTTTCGTTCCGTAGTTTTTTTGCAAACAGCGGTTCTATTTTGAAACTTTCAGGGTACCGGCACACGAGCGCACTGAGTGCTTGCGTGCGCCCGCACTTCCTTGCGTCTGTGCTGTTTTGACGGGGAGGGACAACCACCGGACGAGAAAAGGCCCTCAAAGTCAAAAAGCTAGACGGACGCTGATGTACGCTGAGCGCACAGAGTGGAAGGAACATCCACTCTCACGGACGTTCCTTCCTCTCTTTACAAACGCTCATGTGCCGGCAGCCTTTTTTTAATTAACATGTTGGTGAAGTAAGCCATTTAAAATAGAACTTTTATTAGAATTCCTTAAATATGTCTGAATGAACACAACCATCAACCAAAATAGTTAAAAGACACTCCCACATTGATTAGAACCTCAATGGTTAAGTAATAGCCGTATTATTAGTCCAGCAAGGCTTATAGGAGGTGGTGTTATATAAACAGTTAATCACTGCAGAGTAATCAGTATGTATTTACCCGCAGGCCTGGCGGGATATTACACATACATTATAGATTCAACTCCAATTTACTATTAGGTGAAATGGTGTAGAGGTACATAATTAAGTGATTAACTGTTTATATAACACCACCTCCTATAAACCTTGCTGGACTAATAATACGGCTACTACTTAACCATTGAGGTTAGAATCAATGTGGGAGTGTCTTTTAACTATTTTGGTTGATGGTTGTGTTCATTCAGACACATTTAAGGAATTCCAATAAAAGTTATATTTTAAATGGCTTACTTCACCAACATGTTATTTATTTAAATCTGGGTGACCCCCATTAGGAGGTGAAGTAGCCTCCAAAATTGGGTCATTTCCATCTTGATTAAATACACTACGCATTACTTGTTTTTTATTTACCCCCTTCGTCAGCTTGTCGGCTTTTCCTGCCGGCTCGTTGACTTTTTCCAGCGTGTTCAGTGTTTTTTCTGGCAGTTCCGGCGGGTTTTCCCTGCACTCTGGGGACCCTGCAGTGAATGCTGAAGTCACCGCAGGATGGGGAACTTTGATTCCCCGAAGTGCAGGGTACTGGGGAAACGAGAGAGCACCAAAATGTCGGCGACATTTCAGTGTTCTATAAATAACCCCTACTGCTGTCACACTATTCAGAGAGCAACGGACAGCAGTGAAAAGTTGCCGAAGTGTCCTGCTCTTCGGTGTTTCCATTCGTCAGGTTTACTTTATTCAGGAGAATCCCATAGGCTTCAAGGTTAAAAATATTCCTGTTTTTATACAATATCTAATAAACCGTTTATTATTTTTCCAAAAGCGTTTTTTCATTTTTCCGTAACCCGGACACTGAATTTCAGCGAACGGGGACATTTTGGGGCCATTTAGCTATTCAGAGAGCTGGCAATTTGCCAAATCTTGGCGCATTGCCTGCACGTACGGTGCCTGTTTGAGGGCATTGAAATCCCCCCATTGAGAAGCAATGGTTAATCGATTCAGACAACACCGAACAGCTGAGGAATGTCAGTGAAGTGCCCTGCTGTTCGGTGGTTTCATCCGTCAGGTTTATTCAGGCGAATCCCATAGGCTTCAAATGTTAAAAATATTCCCGTTTTAATTCAATATCTAATAAACCGAATATCATTTTATTTCTGCAGTAAAAAAAGCTTTTATTTTTAGATTTTTTCTTTTTAAGGATCTCTTTTTAAGGGATTTTGTCAATTTTTTCTTCCGTTTCTTTTTCTTTTAAATGTGTTTTTTTTTTTTCATTTTTCTGTAACAGACTTTTTTATTATCATTCATAGGATCTTATATGTAAAGTCCAGGCATTTTTCGTTCAGTCATTTTTTTTGCAAACAACGTTTCAATTTCAAAACTTTCAAGCATATTGTTTTGTTGGTTTTTTTACACCATTCATCAGCTTGTCGGTTTTATCCGGCGGATGGTCTGCACTGTGATCGGTGGCTTGTCGGCTTTTTCCAGCGGGTTTTCTTCAGGATTGCGGTGGGTTTTCCCTGCACTCGGAGGACCCTGTGGTGAATGCTGAATTCACCGCAGGGTGGGGAACTTTTGATTCCTCGAAGAGCAGGGAACGAGAGAGCACCGAAATGTTGGCAACATTTCGGTGCTCTGTGTGAAATAAGTAACTGGGAGTTATTCAGAGTGGAGCACATGTAAAAGTGCTGCCTTGCAACATGTATGATCCATATTGCAAGAAGGAAATCAAGGCATGTCACCTGTGATTCCTTTACTGTAGCGTATGGATTGTACATGAGCAGGGTGGCATTTTTTCATGCAGTGCCCTTCAGAATGAATTTAGTAAATGTGTCCAGGAAAGCATGGCGTATTTGACAAACAGATATGTAATATGCAGATAAACACACATTAGCAAGAGTAATATATGCACGTGCATCTTACCTGCAAAATACTACTGTACGATCTAGTCTCTGACCTTTGTGCCAATGTCCTCCAATTCATAATGCATTAGTGGGACATCGTCACAGGCGATAGCAGCATCCTCTTCCCCCTCTATCAAAGTCCCATATTGTGCAACATATAACATGCCAGTACGATGAGGAAAACTTTGGTTGGCTGATACCTGATGTGCATCTTGAGCAGGCCATAGGTCCTCTCGATGATGCACTGTGCCTTTTGGTGGGCATTACTGTAGGCCTCCTGCGCAGGTCCCTCAATACTCCTTAACCCTTTCACTGCTGAGGACGTGTGGGGAACGTCCTCATTGACTCCTAAGGAAAGATAGGGGTGGAAATAAGGGTTCCTTTGAACCCCGATATGTCCCGACTGTTTTCAGCTAGCAGGGCCAGGTTTGGTATCATTAGAAAGGCCAGACCAAGTAAAGAAAAAAAATAATGATAATATGAAATGGCTCAGCAGTGAAGGGGTTAAAAGAGTCATGAGCCATGGCCTCAGTGGGTATCCTGAATCACCTAATACATGTTACATTACACACATTAATATTTTTGACATTTCCCAATACTTTCCAGTTAGAATATAATTAGTAAAGAATACTTATACCCACCTAGCAACCAGCCATCAGGGAATCTCCTGTCAAGGAAATCACGCATCAACGAGGAATTAGCCAGCATACAGTGGGGCAAAAAAGTATTTAGTCAGCCACCAATTGTGCAGGTTCTCCCACTTAAAAAGGTGAGAGAGGCCTGTAATTGTCATCATAGGTACACTTCAACTATGAGAGACAAAATGAGAAAAAAAAATTCCATAAAATCACATATGAATCATGGGCACTCCCAGAAAAGGCTGCAAACCGATTCAGGATGTACATATTGGCATCACAGACCAATTGCACATCTATGGAAGTGTTCGCGATTGATATAAACTGCAGAATCCTTCCAGGGTGCACGCATCTCTATGTGGGTGCAACCGATTGCTCCCAAATCATTAGGAAGCCCTCCACTCTCATAAAACCCCTGTTTCACCATCCCTCAGGGGAGATATATATATCTCAAAATCTGGACCTAGGCTGACAAGGCCTAGGGTGGCACTTTTCAGGTGGCGGTAAAAAAAACCACCCCACTGCTCAGTGGGACCTGCGGTCGCCGCTTTCTAAATCCCTAGCCTCAGCTGAGCTCGGCACCGTCGAGCGATGCAAGACATCCGCCTCGCCGCGCTGCCGCCTTCACTTGAACTCTGTGGCACTGTCAGGAAGTGATCATAGGACGACACTTCCTCCCAGCACTCTACCATGATCAGATGCATGTGCTGCTGCGGAGGAGAGCGGTGGCGCCCAGGACTCAGCGCACAGGTCCACCGAAGGAGGGGGAGGGGCGAGAGAGAATGAAATGCAATGAAAAAAGGTTGGAGGGGGAATGAAATGAAAAGGGGGGGGGGGATGAAATGCAATGAAATCGAAAGTCACATTGCAGTTGCTGTCATTTTTGATATCTGTTGCCCCATCAAAGCGCCTTTTGACCTATTCTGAATACACCAATTATCTTGTTACCTGAGATCCATAGGCTGCTTACTATTTCATAACTATAAATTTAATTCCCTTATGCAACTATAATTTTATCTAAAAAAAAAATAAAAATAGGCTATAGGTCACTATCTGGATTACTCAAAATCATGTTGAATATGTAATGATTCAAAGGAGGGCGTGCCTACATAGGGTAATCTAGTATATTGATAATGCATTATTGTTACTCCTTGCCCTGCTGGCCAATAGCAGCAAGTCATTTCTGGGAAACCCATAAAAGGATAGAACCAAGTTTATATGAAATTGTCAGTTTGATAAAGGACAAAGTAAAACTACAAATTCACAAAAAAAAACAAAACACCTTTTCTTGGCTGAGAATACATGTTCAAATTTAAATTCTAAAGTCAACAGAATGTCATTAAATTTTTTTTATAACTTTGATTCAACCGTATAAAAACAGGAGTGAGCTATAGATTAAGATTAATGATGGGGGGGGGGGGGACACAGACATATGCATACTTACAAAAGAAAAAAATATTACATAATATGCTGTATTTATATTGAAGCAGACAATACACTTTTCCCTACAATATAGGTTTTTGCAGCAATGTTGTAATATATATAAAAATAGGAATTTTGCATAAAACAGTTAAATATCTTTCCACAAATTTTATATTAACGTTTATAGCTATTGTGTCTTTTATATAGATAAATAATTTAGAAGTACATGTAATATCCCAGAGACCAAAAGTTGAATCAATATGCACCTTTTCCTCCTAAGGCAAAGAAAGTGACATAGAGAAGTGAATACTTGTTGGTCCCTGACATTTCTCTGTATGAAAGATTTTTCCACAAGAATAACATTTTAAGAGAAGTGAAACGCCCCATTTTAGTCCGAATGGTCCACAGAATCAGAGGTTTTAATCCCTGATAGACTGCAGGATTTCTCCCATGCAGCCCATCCTCTGGAACTCTCTTCCTCGTATGGTCAAACTTTCCCCAAGTTTCCCTTCCTTCAAACGCTCCCTTAAGACATTCCTATTTAGGGAAGACTACCGCCCGACTCACTGACGCAACCAGTCCATCATTCTCACCTTGCAGTCCTCTCCTTTTGTTTCCACCCCCAATCCTTCTAGATTGTGAGTTCCCACGGGAATAGGGCCCTCGTTTCCTCCTGTACTGATTTGTCAAATGTTGTTCAATGTATTGTAACCCTATCCATACTGTGCCTACTGTAAAGCGCTGCAGAATATGTTGGTTCTTTATAAATAAATAATCCCTTGGAAGGTGCTAAAACACACTATAATTTGCCCTTTAATTGGCATACATCCTGTGTGCCAGCTATATACTGCCAGTGGCAAAGCGGACATCTGCACAGATCGGCTGTGTACCAATTAGACTGAGTGGGTGTTCTTACCAGCTTTTGGGTTAAACCAGGGCATATATTTTTCTTCCCCCCACTACAATGATCTTTTGCAAAAAAAAGCAAAAACGGTAAGGATTTTCAGCTGTCAAACTATTAAACATAAAAACAAAAATATCACACATAAAAACAATCAGATGTTTGATTTCCATTCTTATTTGTGCGTCTTTTTGTGTGAAATTAGATTTGAGTTCTGGTTGAAACATCTCCCACATATCGGACACATAAAAGGTCTCTCGCCTGTATGTGTTATCTGATGTCGAACAAGATTTGAACTGTTCGAAAATCCTTTCCCACATTCTGGACATATGAATGGTTTCTCTCCTGTGTGGATGCTCTGGTGTCGGACTAGACTGGAGTTCTTGGTAAAGCACTGGCCGCACTCCGAGCATATAAAAGTTTCACCTCCAGTGTGAATCTTCTGGTGCTCGAGTAGACTTGAAGTTCTGGAAAATGCTTTACCGCATTCTGGACAAAAGCATGATTTCTCACCTGTGTGAGTCTTCATGTGTTCAGCAAGATTGGAGCTCCTGGCAAAGCATCGCCCACACTCTTTGCATTCAAATGGTTTTTCTCCTGTGTGAGTCCTCTGATGGTCAACCAGATTTGAGTTCTTTGTAAAACCTTTCCCGCAGTCTGAACAGACGTATGGTTTCTCTCCTCTGTGTATCCTTTCGTGATCAACTAGTGTGGAACTACTCGTGAAACGTTTTCCACAATCCAAACACATATATGGTTTTTCTCCGGTGTGGATTCTCTGATGTGTAACAAGGTGGGAACTTTTGGTGAAATGTTTTCCGCATAGAGTGCACGAGTATGGCTTTGCCCCAGAATAGCCTGTATCCTGGATAACCAATTCAGACGGGCGAGATTCCTCTTGTTGTCGTTTCATTATCTTTGTGAGGATATTGGAGCATTCATACAGATTCTCACTTTGTTTCTGACATTCATGTGATGTATAATCGGATTCACAGGCAAATGTCTGTAAACGCTGACTGCTTTTCCCCCCTGACGATACACAGTTATCAGTTTGTGGAATATTTGCGCCTTCTTTACTGTAATCCTTACTAAGGGGAAGTACACTTTTCTCCTCTGTATCATTATCTCTTTTTGAGTCCGTGGGACATGTTGAGGTTTTCACTACATGCATAAGTAAGTCTGTAGAAATGATTCTCACAGGCTTGCTCTTCCTCCTGCTAGATTTAGTTTGTCTGGGGAGATTTTCCATACTATTATCACTGAGACCACCGGTCTCATCTTTTGCAGACTCAGCAGGGCTGGCTCCACATGCCAGGTATTCTGGAACATAAATGGAAAATTTGAAATAAGTAGGTGGTTAAATACTCAAACCATGCACAATCTGAATGTTAAATGGGGATAAATTAAGGAAATTTTGTATTAGAGCTGTAGTTTTCTAGTGCAATTGAGAAATACACACAAATCTACATGCTACAAAGTATGTGGGTGCATCAGTGTGAAAACGGCTTACGCAGGTAAAATTAATTATAGATATGGATTGTGGCAGGGGGTCGGTGACCTTGGCCCCAAGATGGTTTTGAACTACATCTCCCATGATGCTCAGCCACTCGTTAGGATGCCTGAGCATCACAGGAAATTTAGTTCTAAAATATCTGGAGGGCCAAAAAGGTGCTGACCCCTGGATTATGGTATTCAGTTACCAGTCAAAAAAAGTCTACCTTACTACGATAAAGCAAATTGCAAGAGATAAAAGGATTTGAAACACTGAAAGATTACCATGCACTTTACAGCTCGATGTTTCACATAACTAAAGACTGACCTGAGGCAGAGGTGCCTATGCTTGGATAGGAGCAAGATATTGGAAAACCAAAAAAACATTGGTAAGAATGACCTGAAATGGAGTGATGTTATTTGAGAGAATCAGCCGAGTTTCCAGTTTTTCATATGAAGTTTTGTCATTACCGAACAGACCACCATTGGCCTTATTCTCCAAAACAGTTGATAGACTTCGCAAAAGACTACTGTCCCACCAAAATTTGATCAATATAATAATAGGGTATCACAACCCAATGATTTTTTGGGGTGTAATTCCTAATTGCACACTTTAGCTTTTTCTTACAGAACGATGACACATTGCCTACGAATATCTCCAGATTATTTAAAAAATACTGTTCTCACCATGCGACAAGAGGGCCTGGTCCTCTTCTTTACCCTCCACAAAATTTTCATGCTTCATGAAATATTCTTCCATGGAGGAGTTGACTGCACCACCATCACATATTCTGGGTCCCTGAAATAAACGTTTGTCCATTTTAAAATGTATGCCCGAGGCAGTGTACAGTGTTTAACCCCTTAGGGACCAATGACATACATGGAAAAAAGCCTGCTAAGGACCATGGTCCTCTAACCCCACCTCAACCCTCCCTCACTATATACAGTTGTGTTCAAAATTATTCAACCCCCAATGCTGTAAAGGGTTTTAGGGAATTTAGTGTACATTTGTAATTGTATTCAGAATGAAATCCTTCAAGGACTTTTTAACCCCTTAGTGACCGGGCGGTTTTACACAAATCCGTCCGTTCGTGACCGCAGCTGTTTTTACGTTTCTGCGCTCTTAGTGTTTACGTCAAATTTTCCTCTTACTCGTTTATGTAACCCACACATATTTTACACTGTTTTTCTCGTCACTAAATGGACTTTATAAAGATACCATTTTTTTCATCATTTCATATAATTTACTATAAAAAATATTGTGAAATATGACACAAAAATTGAAAAAACACCACTTTTTCGAACTTTGACCCCCAAAATTTCTTATGTATCAACAACCGTCAAAATTTTTTTATTCCTTAGTAGTTTCTAAATTTAGTACTGAGTTTAGCAATACCCAATGTTTACATATTCCTCGCTTTTTTCTTATTTTATGCAACAATAAGTGCAAGTAGCACTTTGCCATTTCCAAAGAGTTTATTTTCAAAACTAGTGATAGTGACATTGTAACACTGATATCTGTCACTAATTCCTGAATAACCCTCCACATATACATATTTTTTTAAAGTACACAAATCAAGGTATTAAACTTGGGGTATTTTGACTCTTTCCATGCAAACCATTTTACCACAAATCTATGCCAAAGTTTGAAAAAAAAAAAAATTTTGGTGATTTTTTTTTTTGAACGCAATTTAAGAATACATGTACTGTGAACTTTAAGGTTTACTGCCAAAAAGCACCCCAAAATATGTTCAGCAACATCTTCTGAGTAAATTGATACCACCCATGTATAGGTATGTCGGGTCATTTGGGGGCTAAAAGGCCTTATTTGGGGGGTGCGCATTTCAGTTTTCCAACTTGGAATTTTCACATTTCGTCATCATGCACCCATGTCCTATTTGGGACATTTTTGAAGCCGGCCAAAGTAATTTACCCCCATCAAACCATATATTTTTAGAAAGGGCACACCCTAGGGTGCTTCAAAGAGTTGTATTTTAACACTTTCCATGCACTAGCTCTTTGTCAATCTTTCAGGTAGTCACTTTTTGTGTTATTTTTTCACACACATTGTACTTTAGGCATGAATTGTCAAATCCAGTTATGGGTTACTGCCAAAACACCCCAAAATATGTTCAGCAACATCTTCTGAGTAAATTGATACCACCCATGTATAGGTATGTCGGGTCATTTGGGGGCTAAAAGGCCTTATTTGGGGGGTGCGCATTTCAGTTTTCCAACTTGGAATTTTCACATTTCGTCATCATGCACCCATGTCCTATTTGGGACATTTTTGAAGCCGGCCAAAGTAATTTACCCCCATCAAACATATATTTTTAGAAAGGGCACACCCTAGGGTGCTTCAAAGAGTTGTATTTTAACACTTTCCATGCACTAGCTCTTTGTCAAACTTTCAGGTAGTCACTTTTTGTGTTATTTTTTCACACACATTGTACTTTAGGCATGAATTGTCAAATCCAGTTATGGGTTACTGCCAAAAAACACCCCAAAATATGTTCAGCAACATCTTCTGAGTAAATTGATACCACCCATGTATAGGTATGTCGGGTCATTTGGGGGCTAAAAGGCCTTATTTGGGGGGTGCGCATTTCAGTTTTCCAACTTGGAATTTTCACATTTCGTCATCATGCACCCATGTCCTATTTGGGACATTTTTGAAGCCGGCCAAAGTAATTTACCCCCATCAAACCATATATTTTTAGAAAGGGCACACCCTAGGGTGCTTCAAAGAGTTGTATTTTAACACTTTCCATGCACTAGCTCTTTGTCAAACTTTCAGGTAGTCACTTTTTGTGTTATTTTTTCACACACATTGTACTTTAGGCATGAATTGTCAAATCCAGTTATGGGTTACTGCCAAAAAACACCCCAAAATATGTTCAGCAACATCTTCTGAGTAAATTGATACCACCCATATATAGATTTGTTCTGTTGTTTTTGGGGGGCTACGCCAATCTTTGACATGTGCTTGTCAATTTTCTAATTTGACATACAGTATCTTCTTTGCTTATCTTCTTTTTAGGGGCCTTTTTACATACCCCAGTTTTATGAACGTGCATATATTTGGTAAGCTAACACCCCAAAGTATTGTAAATGGAGTGTTTTTATGCTATGGATGCATCCGTTTGCTCCAAACAAATTAGATACTGTTTGGTGGTCATTTTTCATTTTCACACCCACATCAGTTTTGGACTGTGATTTAGGAGACACTGTTGTTTTTTACTGCATGAAAACTCTCCAGGTTGTTTTCTGCAAGGTCTCCTGAGTACACCCATGCCCCCCATGCATAGGTTTGCCAGGATTTTGGGAAGGTTCAAATACAATTTTTATGACTTTGTCATTGGAGTTGAAATTGAGATTATTTCTTCAGCTAGGCCTAGCTTTGGTTTTGGGTCTACCGCATACCCCAGTTTGAATTATTGCCAGAAAATTGTTTATATTTGTTATGTTGACACCCCAAGGTATTGCATATGGAGTGCTTTGATGCCATGGATGCAACGGTTTTAGCCCAAAACATTTGAGAAGGTGTGTGGCGGTAATTTTTCAATTTTCAGATTTTTACGCCCACAGTAGTTTTGGACTGTGATTTAGCAGACACTGTTGTTTGTTACTGCATGAAAACTCTCCAGGTTGTTTTCTGCAAGATCTCCTGAGTACACCCATGCCCCCCATGCCTAGGTTTGCCAGGATTTTGGGAAGGTTCAAATACAATTTTTATGACTTTGTCATTAGAGTTGAAATTGAGATTATTTCTTCAGCTAGGCCTATCTTTGGTTTTGGGTCTACCGCATACCCCAGTTTGAATTATTGCCAGAAAATTGTTTATATTTGTTATGTTGACACCCCAAGGTATTGCATATGGAGTGCTTTGATGCCATGGATGCAACGGTTTTAGCCCAAAACATTTGGCAACAAGGTGTGTGGCGGTAATTTTTCAAATTTCAGATTTTTACGCCCACAGTAGTTTTGGACTGTGATTTAGGCTAGGGTCAGACGAGCGTAGTGTTCACGTCCGTGATCGCGCCTAAAAGTACGTCCGTGATAGCATGACATAAAGTCCAATGGAGCCCGACACACGAAGTACGTCCGCACTGAACTGCGGACGCACAACGGCCGCGGCCCACGGACGCAAGGCAGGCAAGAACGTAGAACCGCTAGAACGGCCGCACAAAGTGCGCTGCGTCCGCAACGTCTGCATAGCTTTGTGTGTGAGTGATGGAACGTGGTCAGACGGACTGCATTTATACGTCCTGCATTTTTCACGGACAAAATGGTTTTGCAATTGAATTTATTGTCCCTCCTACATCTGTCAAAAAATAAATGTCAGTGAAAAAACGGACTGTGTGACCACTACTGCGTCTTCCGTACTGACGATGTCCGTACTGCACGGACGTACAGTCCGTAGAAATCACGCTCGTCTGACCCTAGCCTTAGCAGACACTGTTGTTTGTTACTGCATGAAAACTCTCCAGGTTGTTTTCTGCAAGATCTCCTGAGTACACCCATGCCCCCCATGCATAGGTGTGCAAAGATTTTGGCAAAATACAGCACCAATTGTAGAACATAAAAATGTACGAATAAAATGTAAAAGTCTGGTGCCTGTCAAACTGGGGATGCTCTCTAGGGGAGCACAGGCTGTTGTCACTGAAGTGCATGAAACGCAAAATGTTTTCATACCTTCTACGTGACATTGATTGGAGGTAAATGGGGGTAGAGCAGATGGGGCTACTGCTCCAGCAGGAGCGAATTGAGGGCTTCTTTATGATGCCCTCAGCATAGTAAGTGCCCAGAATTTCAGAAATTCTGGCACATCTAGCGGGGTCCATTGCTGCCTTGCCAAGTAGGAGTCTGGCTTCGCAGCACAATGCTGATGGGCATACAGATTTGATTGGGCCACGATGTGGCCCAACAAATCATCCCCCATAAACACCTGCAAAAACTGTGTGGCGGTAAATCCTGCAACATCAATATTGATGCCAGGATTTGCCGTGAAAGGAGGGATATCTGGCCTCTGGCGATGAGGCACTACCCACTCCTCAGCTGGAGCTGTGCGTCTCCTGCTGGCAGGTGGTGACCCAGGATCTGCATCAGAAACATCACTAGATACATCAGCCAGCATAGATAATGTATCTAGCGACGCCTCTGAGCAGTTAGCGGGGTCGAAATGAGGGTCTGAGTCTGACGCAGATGCCTCAGATTCTGACGCCAGGATGGCATATGCCTCCTCGGCGCTGTACACCCTCTCAGACATTATATATAATAGATTATAAAATTTTATAATTATTATATATATATAAGCGGATTGTTGGTTCTTAGAAGAACCGTTGGGTTTCACAAGAAAATACAAATAAACACCTAAATCTCTCTAAATCCCTCTAAACCTGCCTCAATTCTTCTAAATCTCCCTAAAATCTCTCTAAATCTGCCTCAATTTTTCTAATCTCACTAAATCTCACTAAAATCTCTAACCTGTCAAATCTGATCTCTCTCTCTCGCTCACCAAAACACAAGTGAGGAGAGGGAGGGAGAATCACAGAGGTCAGAGCCAATATTTACAAAATATTGGCCTGACCTGACAAATTAGAAATTTTATTTTGATTTTTTCTAACTTCTGATTGGATGTTGCTAGCCTGCCTCTCTGATGAGGCAGGCTAGGAACATCCCACTCAGCCCCAAGATGACCCTGCCCTTAGAACCCTAACCCTACCCCTGCCCTTAGAACCCTAACCCTAACCCTACCCCTAACCCTAACCCTACCCCTAACCCTACCCCTAACCCTAACCCTACCCCTAACCCTAACCCTAACCCTACCCCTAACCCTAACCCTACCCCTAACCCTACCCCTAACCCTACCCTACCCCTAACCCTAACCCTACCCCTAACTGTCAGTTTATTTTATTTATTTTTCTTTTTTTACACTTTTTTTTTTTACTTTTTTTCACTTTTTTTTAACTCTGCTGGGTGCCTTGATCCCTCGAGGCACCCAGCAGAGCACCTGATCACTGAAGTGATCGATTTTGTACTGAGTGCCACGATACCTCGTGGCACTCAGTACTTCCTGCCGCTACCGGAAGTGATCGCTCGGGGGGAGCGATCACGGACGGACCAGCGGCAGGTAAGTATATTACAAGGATGCCTCGATGTCGAGGCATCCTTGTAATATGCTCAGAGCAGCTGGAAGCGATCCGATCGCTTCCAGCGCTCTGTAGAAGTGCCGGGCACCTCTCCGGTGCAACCGGATGTAGATCGCTCCCGGGGAGCGATCACATGGTGCCCCGGCACTTCTAACGGCCATTGCACGGATGCCTGGACTCCCAGGCATCCTGCAATGGCGTTTGAGCTGCTGGAAGCGATCCGATCGCTTCCAGCAGCTCAAAAACGGCAGGACGTACCATGTACGTCAGCGGGTCTAAGAGAGACCCGCTGCAATGACGTACATGGTACGTCCGCGGTCGGGAAGGGGTTAAAGAACCATATGCAACTAAAATGACATCAATTGGTTTTGTAATACAGTAGTAAATGTTTCTTTTGTGAATTCTTCATTGACACAATTATTCGACCCCTTAAAGACTACCACTCTGAAGAACAGAGGTTCATTCAAGTGTTTTCAATCAGCTATTGAAAACACCTGTGGATGTCACGGAGCAGCAATAAAGCATAATAAGCACCAATTAGGCAGCTTTAAAATGACTGATACTCAGCTCCTTCTAGACATTTACTGGTGTGGTTACAAACATGGTGAAGTCAAGAGAATGGTCCAGGAAGACAAGAGAAGAGGTGATTACTCTTCACAGGAAGGGCAATGGCTATAAGAAGATTGCAAAGATGTTAAACATACCAAGAGAAACCATAGGAAGCATCATTCGCAAATTCAAGGCAAAGGGCACTGTTGAAACGCTACCTGGTCGTGGCAGAAAGAAGATGCTGACTTCGACTGCTGTGCGCTACCTGAAGCGTAGAGTGGAGAAAAGTCCCCGTGTGACTGCTGAGGAACTGAGAAAAGATTTGTCAGATGTGGGTACTGAAGTTTCAGCTCAGACAATACGGCGCACACTGCGTAATGAAGGCCTCCATGCCAGAACTCCCAGGCGCACCCCCTTGCTGTCTCCAAAGAATAAGAAGAGTCGACTGCAGTATGCCAAAAGTCATGTGGACAAACCACAGAAGTTTTGGGATAGTGTTCTGTGGACTGATGAAACAAAATTAGAACTGTTTGGGCTCATGGATCAACACTATGTTTGGAGGAGGAAGAACAAGGCCTATGAAAAAAAGAACACCTTGCCTACTGTGAAGCATGGCGGGGGGGGGGTCAATCATGCTTTGGGGCTGTTTTGCTTCTGCAGGTACAGGGAAGCTTCAGCGTGTGCAAGGTACCATGAATTCTCTTCAGTACCAGGAGATATTGGATGACAATGTGATGCAGTCCGTCACAAACCTGAGGCTTGGGAGACGTTGGACCTTTCAACAGGACAATGATCCCAAGCATACCTCCAAGTCCACTAGAGCATGGTTGCAGATTAAAGGCTGGAACATTTTGGAGTGGCCAACGCAGTCACCTGACTTAAATCCGATTGAGAACCTCTGGTGGGACTTAAAGAAAGCAGTTGCAGTGCGCAAGCCTAAGAATGTGACTGAACTGGAGGCTTTTGCCCATGACGAATGGGCGAAGATACCCGTAGATCGCTGCAAGACACTTGTGTCAAGCTATGGTTCACGTTTAAAAGCTGTTATAACTGTAAAAGGATGTTGTACTAAGTACTAAGATTGAATGTCACTTGGGGGTTGAATAAAACTGATAATGATGTGAGCACAGAAAAGACATTTGTGGTTATTTCATTATAAATGTTATATTTGTCTGACCTACACGTGCCTCTTTGATTTAATTGTAAGCAAGATGACTGAATGATCAAAATCAATGTCAAACTGGCCAAAACACTCAATTTCAGTGGGGGTTGAATAATTTTGAACACAACTGTATTTACCTCTGAATGGGGTCCTGCGGTGGTCAGACTTTCCCTGATAGACCCCTCTCCCTCCCGATCGGCCTGGGAGTTAAAAAAAGAAAGAAAAAAAAGAAAGAAAGAAAGAAGAGGCATCCCTGGAAAGGGTACCATCTGCCCTTTCCAGCGAGGCCTCTCTTTAACCCCTTAAGTGCTGGATCACGGTCCTCTCCCAGAGGTGGCTGACATCTTGGATGTCAACCAAGCCTCCGGGGCCTGCCCCCACCACTGATGTCATCACCATATGCGTGATAATGTTAGTTGGACAGTTAACCCCCTAGCTGCCAAGTTGAAGTAGTGTGGTCCTTTGGACCCACGTATTTCCTTATCAATGGCAGCTACAGAGTCATGTTTGGTATCATTATGTACGGTACCACAGCATATCCTTTCCAATGATACCAAAGATGACCAGGTTAGGTTTAAAAATGAAAATATATATATAAAAAAAAAAAAATTGTCTGGGTCATAGAATAAAACATTACTTCAAATCGCGTTTAAACATGAGCAAAAAATAAACAAAATGAGCTCGGTGCACAGAGGTGAAATGGCTCAGCAGTGAAGGGGTTAAAAAGCAAATACATGTAAATATTGGGTAAAACTCAAGACAAAATTTTGAAACCATTTAGCTTTTTTGGCGGTTGTAAATTCTGGGGGGGGGGGTCAAAGATCGAAAAAGTTTTTTTTTTTTTTCCATTTGCCTTCATATTTCATAATTTCTTATAGTAAATTATAGGATATGATGGAAATAAAGGTATCTTTAGAAAGTCCATTTAATGGCGGGAAAAACGGTATATAATATATGTGGGTTGCATAAACGAGTAAGAGGAAAATTAGACCTAAACACTAACAGCGCAAAAAAGGAAAAAAGTGGGCACTTTTGGACTGAAAATGGTAAAACCGATATATATATATATATATATATATAAATGGATTTGATAAAACTGTATATACTCACCCCTTCTGTCACTGTATGGATGATTTTATTGGTTAGGTCCAGGATCTTCTTTGCACTGTTACTTTCAAGCAGAAGGGAGTTTGATGGAGGGCCTTGGCCAACATTCTGGGTACTGTCACCTCCTTCTGTTATACAGAGACAGCTGTTTGCACCGATACGGTCATTTGATTTCTTCACCACAAAGTGATCCTACATTTGAGAGACATAAGAACAGTTTTCAATAAATAATACACATATTACATAAATCTACCGTAATTAATTTTGGCTTTAAAGCATGTGGTTTAATTGCAAGCAAGTTTACAAGAAAAAAAAAGTTATATTAAACACAATCACTCCACTCCACGCCATGTAAAGCACATTAGATAATAACGGACAGGGTTTGGGTCAAAATCCCTACAACAGGTTCCCTAATGCCAAAATCCTGACCGTCAACTTCCAGACAGAACAAGTGCCGGACATACCAAGTTCCCTACACAGACAACTCCCTGCCGGCCAACTTCCAGACATCCAAAATCCCAGTGGCTAACCCTAACCCTACTCCCTAACCCCAGCCCTAATTCTAAACCTAACCCTAACCTCCCTAAACAAAGCCCTAACCCCCTAAACCCAGCTCTAACCCTCACTAAACCTAGCCCTAACTTTAATCCCCCCCTAGGGAACTTGGTATGTCCAGCACTTGTTCTGTCTGGAAGTTGGCTGTCGGGATGTTGGCATTAGGGTACCTGGTTGTAGGGATTTTGTCCGGCACCATCATGGATGCTCGAGTGTCCCTTAAAAAAGAAAAAAAGTGCCAATAATCATACACTGAGAATATTAAAAAAATTCCACTGCTAGCATATACAAACAAAATGGGGGATGTCATACTCAGACATTATAGGATTAGCTTTCAGAATGGCATTTATAAACTACAAAGTTTTGATTTGTTTGGAATCCCTGCTTTGATTTTAGAAGATATGAGTAAGACCCGCGTCAGACGAACGCTGTGATCATATCCGCGTTGCTGCACAGTTTAACGTCCGTCGTAGCATAGAATCATGAGCAATAGAGACCCACACACGAAGTACGTGCGCATCGAATTGCACACGCACAACGCACGTGGGAAACAGACACAAGTTATTCAAGAACGAAAAACCGCTACCACGGACAGGCAGAGTGCGCCACGTCCTAGTAGCGTTCTGTGTGAGTGATGAGATGTCAGACGCAAAGCATTTGCGATGTCCAGCACTTTGACGCACACAATGGCTTTTCATATCCTTTTCAAATTTTTAGAATTTCTCATAGTTCCCTTTTTTTTCCTACGTCAATCAAAAAAACATGGACAGTGTGGTGTCTACAGTATCTTCCGTCAGTACGTCTGTCCGTTATGCACGCACGCAAAGTGCGCTCAGACTGCGTTCGTCTGACTCTACCCTAAATGTACCTGTGCTTTACTTTGATTCTATCCTACAACATATCTCATGAACAAACAGTGCAGATTTTCCTATTCGGTTCTTAAATTTGGGTTATAAATCTAAAAGATATATTACATAGTGCCAGAGCCAAACCAGAATATAATAATGTGTATCATATAAGATCTACAACAAGAAGAAACATGCAGGTCTATTCAAACAAAGGTGAAAATCAGGAGAGCAGGTGGGAGAAGAGAACAATCTAGACCAAGTAGCCGATTTGGAAAGTGAGATGAATGGGAGAATTTTTCTGGTTTGGCTATTTTGACCTAGAATTTTCACTTCTCCAGTCATTCTCCTGAGTTTAACCTTTCTTTGAATAACCAGTATCCGTAAGTATTAACAACAGGCACACTGTGACGAAACAGCCGCCCCAATGTTTATTTGCAGTTATTTTGCTTGCATTTCATTGTCTCTGTATATAGGGTAGAGTGTTTGTGTTCTGTGTGCCCTAGTACCTGATGTCTGCGTTATATTAATATTCCCTTATGTGTTAATTATAAAGTATTGTTTATGTGTACCTTCTCTCTGTATTAGCTGTCTTCGGTACATTGTAAATTTCTGTAGCTACCCCCCCTCCTCTCTGAATATTGTATACTTACTGCTGTAAGAAGACTCCTTTGTTTTACTCTAGTCCTAGCAGACTGTTTAGAGTTCCTGTGTAAACACTCCATTGTGTTGAATGTCTTTTCTATTGTCCAGTGGCTGGAGTCTGTTATCTGTAATGTATTCTGGAAGGGAGGGGGTTATCTCCACTGTGTTTTACCTGTGTGTATTTGAAAATAAAGCCAGTCTCCTCACGGTTTATGTGTCGTCTACTCTGTGTGGATATAAGCACCGTGTTATACAGTGGAAAGGGGTGCCCAGACGGAGGGTACCGAGCGTGGGGGTACTCTGATCCGTAACAAACACCTTAAAGGAACACTCCCACTAACATAAACTGTAACTAGATTACTTGTGCTTTACAAATAAAAATACAAGCTGCTGAGGTTTTTTGGTTGAATTGCATGTAAAATAAAAAATAATGTTAGGCGTTTATCTCCCGTTTCCATATTGCGATGCAACATTTACCAAAATCATATGGCGAGGCTCGCTTTACAGCTGTGGAATAGGATAAACAGTAGTGAAGAGAAATGGGATGGAGTGGATATTTAGACAAGGTGGCAGGGGACCTATTGGGTGGTCTTGGCTACCCGAGATAAGAGATGACAGCTGAATAGGATCGAATAGTGGGCTTTCAAAACTTTAGTTTACTCCCTAGCGATGTCATTTACAAACATCCCACACAATGCAATCCTTAGGAGTAAAATTTTTGGAGATCTGACCTAGTCACTCCATTCTATGCCCAATGCCACACAGTGAGGAGCAAGTGCTGCAAAGATACTGTGTGGGGGGGGGGGACAGTTTACAACACAAAATATCATGAAATTGAGACACAGTGACGCATCTAGAGTAAAATATTTTCTTAACTCCTTGTCGCCACTGGACATGCTACGCCGTCCTGTTGGCTGATGGGCCTGAACGCCAAGGGACAGCATGGCATGCCCTGCTGTTCTCCAGCTACTCCCTCGCCCCACCTTTCTTGCCAGCGGCCAATCGCCGCAATTGGCTGCATGTGGGCTCCTTGCGTTCAGGCAGTCGCATAGCAGTTTACCCATTAGGTTTAGCTTTTGATAGCTGACAGTCGTAAGCATTAAAATTATATCTGTGTTATTTAACTGCACCCTAAAACCATATTCTATATACTACCAATGGCATCATAATCATCTTAAAATTATATTATACTGGAGCCAGCTTTTTATGGAAACCATGTACCTCTCCAGTAAGAAGATGGAGGATTTCCAGGGTATGGTTTACGATTTTTTCATTCATGTGACACTGGTTCGACTTCACCTTGTTTACCAACATAACCAAGTGGTTCAGATGCTCGGAGATCTGGCTCTGATCTTTACCGGGTTGATTGGTGTTACCTGCAGTGAGAAAGAGATCCATCTGCTGACTCAACTAATTAAAAAGGTAGCTTGAAATGTATATTCAAATTACGAACGAAACATTAATAGCGTAAGTGTTGCAGCTGAAGATGGAGAGCCCCAACTACTGTACCTACATAGGATTATGGGATTACTTAATGGTGTAAGGAGGTCTCCGGTCCAATGGCCTATGGTTCCTTATATTTACAAATACATACAAGTCACTGCTGAAAATAAACAGCCTCACTCTATGGACATACCTTGATAAAGGCTCCGAGGAGCTGAAACGGTTTTTAATGTATACTTAATAAATTTTACTTCTTAAAAGACCCAGAGTGTGCTCACAATTTTGTCTTTCTGCATACGCCTCCTTTGCTGGGCAGCACCTGGGCAACATTATTCTCCTTTCTCCATTTGCGAGACTGAGTGATTCTTCCTTCAGTTGATTAGATAGATATCTATCTAATAAATTAACCGTCAGAGTCCCCTTAAGATATGTGTTGAGAAGTGAAAAGGTATATGAAAGTTGCCACAACATTGATTGATGCAAGTGTGTTTTTGTATAAATAAACCACACTTTTAATATTAGGGTTACTATTTGTGCTGATTTATAGGTTAAACCAAACTCTAACCTACAGATTCTGCCATTTTCAGGAAACAGATTCTGAAACAAAAAATGCAGAATCTGTTGCCAAGAATTGCAGTGATAATTGAGCAAAATCTGTTGGTAAGGGTTAACCTAAACTTTAAATTCAGAGAACACCAAAATGTCACCGAGATGTCGATGCTCTCCTGTTCGCCGCACTTCCGTGAGTTCAATACGCCGACCCTGTGGTGAAGTCAGCATTCACCACAGGGTCCCCGAAGTACCCGGCGAATGCATCTGAAAAACTGCAGAATTAATCCGAAAAAAGCCGACGACCCGCCAAACAGGGGTACAGAGAACCCCCCACTTTTAAAACGCGTTCTTTATCCTCCCTGGCGGTCTTTTTTTTTTTTTTAAATTGTGTCTAAAAGCGTCTCAATTTTTTTTTAAGGAAACGTGTTTTTGGATCAACCAATTACGTTTGGAACGCAGATGAACCGCACGCTGGTTACACGTGGATTTCAATTAAATGAGGAGAGACTATATAAGCTTGAAGATGCTCCATAAGGGGCTAACCCGATTGATAAAGCCTACAGTAGTGGGCGAAACGCATCTCGGTGCTTCTTTGTACCATTTTATATTAATAAAACCCTTTTTATGATACTATCGGTATATCTGGTGAAATATTTACCTAATATCGTCCAAAACCAAGACGGGATCCAGCAGCAAAAGGAAGAGACGAGGTGGGACCCCCTCATGCAAGAGGTCCTAGGCGTTTGTACAGAGCCACCGTATTTGGAGGCTCTTAAACACGTGAGTGTATTTCCCCTTGATTTTTATTTTTAACGCTATACAGAATTATACTATGTTTGTTTCTCTTTGAGATCACATTGCACATTCTGGTCCAAAGTGCACATCCTGGCTTGAAGCAATCAAGGTCCTTTCCTGTGTTGATGGGAGGAGCCCCCCTGAAGAGGCTTAAAGGCATACATTAAGGCTGGGGTCAGACCAGTGCATTTTTAACGTGCGTTCTGGCGCACTTAATCACGGCCGCACTAGCAGCAAATGACGGGCAATGACAGCCAATATACGAAGTACGGCCGCACGAAAGTCCGGCCGCGCAACGCAAGTGGAAAATGAACGCATTTTTTCGAGAACGCAGAACCGCTAGTACGGACGTACAGAGTGCGCTGCGCCCGCTAGCGGTGTGTGTGTGTGATTTGGAGACGTCAGACCCTGCTCGTGTCCGGCCAACATAACGTCCAGACGCAAAAAGTTTCCTGGTTTGGATTCGTAAAACATCACGCACGAAAATGCGCATCGTATGACCGTTTTCGCATATTCCGTGAAAAAAATACATCAATGCGTTCGGACGCACTTTTTTTAGATTCGCGTGTAAAAATGCTTTCGTTTGACCCTAGCCTTAGAGTCTTGCAGACTCCTTTGTTGTGAGTGGAACCTTTATTTTTTACTCTGCATCACTCTTTTTGTAACTAAATACTGCGCAATGAGGTCTCTTTTCTGTTTTTACAGATATTGATGGTCTAAAGCAACAAATTTGGGACGGTACTGAAAGAATAAGAACTACCACTATATTGTGTTTTCTTTTATGATATTTGTAATACTGCTTAATTTTTATGCGCTCCTATACACCGTAAGGTGCTTTTTTCTAAAAGTTTGAAACACGACATAATAATTTATTATCCCAAAATAATGCAAATAAATGATATTCAAAAAAATAAAGCAATAAACACTGAAATCTGTCTGAAAACAAGGGTGAGACTAACAGAGTAATTCAAAGAGAATCGAAAAGTCACCGCACGTTCGGTGACTTTTTGTTCTCTTCAATTCGGTTCGTTTTGCCGATCCCATTTCGGCGACCCTGCGGTGTATTCAGCAAGCACCACAGGGTCCCCGAATTGCAGGGAAAGGCCGCCGCAATCCCGCCGAAAACTAACCGCAAAACCTGGCGAATGCACGCCGAAAACCCGCAAAAACATCTGGATTAACCCGCCGAAAAGACTGGAAAAACCCGAGCAGGAGCCGATCACATGCAGCGAAGCCGCCGGAAAAAGCCGACACCACAGACGAAGGCAGTGAATAAATTAGCAAAACAGTTTGCTTGAATGTTTGAAAAGTGAAACGCTGTTTGCAAAGAAACTACTGAGTGAAAATGTCTGAAATTTACATATGAGGTCCAAGGAATGATAATAAAAAGGGCTGTTACAGAAAAAATAAGTTAAAAAACAAAATCCAGAAAAATGCTTAAAATATCCTAAAAAAAATCTATAATTAAAGAGACTCTTTACTGCAGAATTTTATAATGAATGGTTTATTAGATATTGAATTAAAACGGGAATATTTTTAACATTGAAGCCTATGGGATTCGCCTGAATAAATCTGCCGCATGAAACCACCGAATGACAGGGCATTTCAGGAACCTTTCCCTGCTGGTTTGTGGAACCTTTCCCTGCTGGTTTGTGCTCTCTGAATAGCCAAAGCAGTGCTTTTATATGGGGATTTCACTGCCCTCGAACAGGCACCATATGTGCAGGCAATTCGCCAGGATTTTGCAAATTGCCTTCTGTCTGGATAACCAAATGGCCAAGAAAGGTAACCGAACGCTGATTTTCTGCGTTCGGTTACCTTTCTCCAGTAATTTGGATCTCTTTGGATAACCCTGTATGTATGGTCTGTTTCTTATCCTGTAGCGCCACCTAGTGGCCATTCATAAACATTGTACAATATATTGTATTATAATTTTTTTTTAAGTTTGCTGCCTGGTCCCGCCCCCCTGCATCGGGTGACTCGCAGGGAGCCTTACCAGGAAGCAACTCGCCGCGACCACACTGCGGGGGACAGCCAGGGAGCGCAGGATGAGGTGAGTATGCAGCCCGAGTGTGGCTCGGGGTTACCGTCGCGGTAGTGAAATTTAATCCTGAGTCACACTCTGGAATACCACCAGGGAGGTTAACCTCCCTGGCGGTCTAATTTTTTCAAAATTTTGTGTCTAAAAGCGTTTCAATTTTTTTGGAAAGGAAATGTGTTTTTTTATATAGTAAGCTTGTATTTTTTTTTTTGAGAAAGGATTTTACCAGGAAGGATACATTGAGATTTCTCTCGTTTTCAAGTATGTCCTGGGTGGCGAGTATGTACAGTTAGGTGCCTTGCCCAAGGACGCTTACTGGAGAGGTGCTCGTCGGGATCGAACCCATGTCTCCACAGGCTCTGTCCAGGCAGAGCAGTGAAGTTACCTCTACTCCACCCAGCCGGTACCTTCTGTAGGAATAACTCACTGAAATCCGTGCAAGCAAGAGTCTAGTAAACACACGGAGTCAGAGAAGGTTTGAAACACGAAATAATTTATCATCCCAAAAATAATTATCCAAAATAATGGAAATAAATTATATTCAATAATATAATCAAACCAAAAACATGCCTCTTTCCTCTGGGTGCTGGGATTCCTGTACAGATGTGGACTCCTTTGCGAATTGAAACATACAGGATACGGGGGTACAAACAAAAATAAAAAAAAAAAAATGTATTTATTCTCAAAGCAGCTTTACAGAAATAAAAGGCAAATAAAAATAATTTCTAAAATGTAATAAGGCTTTGCAATACAAGTTTCGCTAGTGCTTGCCCAGATCCACCAGCGAAACTTTTATTGCAAAGCCTTATTACATTATAGAAATTATTTTTATTTGCCTTTTATTTCTATAAAGCTGCTTTGAATAAATACTCTAATTTTTTTTGGTACCCTCTGTGCCCTGTATTTCATTGGCAGTCCACATCTGGACAGGAATCTCAGCACCCACTGCATAATTTATTGTAAATTATTTTTTTACTGTCATTATTTTTTTTTTTTACAGTTTGAATTTGCCGCCTGGCAAACCTCCCTGGCGGTATTCCCGTAGTGTGACTGGGGGTTAAATTTCACTACCGCGAATGGTAACCCTGAGCCACACTCTGGCTGCATACTCACCTCATCCTGCGTTCCTTCGCTGTCCCCCGCAGTGTGATCGTGTCGACTTGCTTCCTGGTAACGCTCCCTGCGAGTCACGCGATGCAGGGGTTGGGACCAGGCAGCAAATTAAAAGACAGTAAAAAATTAAAAAAATATTTCAATGTAAAATCCCCAACAGCATGACTTGCTCATGAACGGCCACTAGGTGGCACTAACAGATCAGAAACAGACCATACATACACATTCTAAGACTGGACTTTACTGTATATATGGTTTGAAGATCTCTTATATGAAAATATAATTATTGATAGACTGTATGCATTATGAATGTTGCTGTATAAATAAGAGTGTACATAATTGAAATAATATATCATACCAAGGATGTTTACACTGAGGCAATATGCACCTGGTTTTCTGAAAGATTTCAGTGTTTTTGGTTTGATTAGAATTTATTTGCATTATTTTGGCTAATTATTTTTGGGATAATAAAATTATTTAGTGTTTTAAACTTTATCTGACTCCGTGTGTTAACTAGACTCTTCTTTGCACGGATTTCAGTGAGTTATTCCTAATTATTACAGGCTTACTATATAAAACAACACGTTTCCTTTCAAAAAAAATTTAGATGCTTTTTAGACACAAAATTTTGAAAAAATTAGACCGCCAGGGAGGTTAAAAAACCCAACAACAAAACAATTTCACTGAAAAAGAATACGACTTTTTGCTGAAAATGAAGAGAATAAACAGCTGAATAAATATTTAATAGAAACAGGGAATTTTTTTACATTGAAACCTGTGGAATTCATCTGCTTAAACCTGTCGAATGAAACCACCAAAAATCAGGGCATTTCACTGACATGTCGCTGTTGTTTGGTGTTCTCTGGATAGATTAACCATTACTTCTCTATGGGGAGTTCATAGCTGTCAAAGATCACTGTATTTCACCAATATTTGGCGAATTGCCAGCTTTTTGAATATCTGAATGGCCACGAAATAACACTGTATGGGGAAAATTCACTGTTTGGTGGAATTTTGTGGCCAATTCGGTGCTCTTTGAATAACCCCTTAAAAGTAACGTGAAAACAAGCAAAAAACACTCCCTATAAAATTACCAAACCTAACCATAGTGCTAACTCCAAAAATTAGAAAGGAGTATCAAATGGTACCAAGTTGGACTGAAAAGAAAAAAACAACAACCAAACAGACACAAGTCTGTTTCCATCTGCATCTAATGACTTTTTTCCCTAGTGTCTATACGTAATGGAACTTTTAGAATTCCAATTTTTTTGTTGTTAACACGTTGTATCTATACGCATCCACAAAGTGGTGACCTTGTGATTGTAAAAAAGGTCTAGAATTCCTAATGCCTGAAAAAGTAGGTTTTCACCATCCATTATAGTGTTAAATGGTTGCACACAGTTACAAGTACCGTATATACTCGGGTATAAGCCGACCCGTGTATAAGCCAACCCCCCTACTTTTTCCCAAAAAACCTGTGAAAACTTATTGACTCGCGTATAAGCCTAAGTGGGAAATTAGCTCGCACATGGATATGCCCCAGCTCGCACATGGAAATGCCCCAGCTCGCACATGGAAATGCCCCAGCTCACACATGGATTTGCCCCAGCTCACACATGGATTTGCCCCAGCTCACACATGGATTTGCCCCAGCTCACACATGGATAATGCCCCAGCTCACACATGGATAATGCCCCAGCTCACTCATGGATTTGCCCCAGCTCACTCATGGATAATGCCCCAGCTCACACATGGATATGCCCCAGCTCACACATGGATAATGCCCCAGCTCACACATGGATAATGCCCCAGCTCACACATGGATAATGCCCCAGCTCACACATGGATAATGCCCCAGCTCACACATGGACAATGCCCCAGCTCACACATGGACAATGCCCCAGCTCACACATGGACAATGCCCCAGCTCACACATGGACAATGCCCCAGCTCACACATGGACAATGCCCCAGCTCACACATGGGACAATGCCCCAGCTCACACATGGACAATGCCCCAGCTCACACATGGACAATGCCCCAGCTCACACATGGAAAATGCCCCAGCTCACACATGGATAATGCCCCAGCTCACACATGGATTTGCCCCAGCTCATGGACATGCCCCAGCAGCTCATGGATATGCCTCAGCACACCTGCCGCCGCCGCGTTCGTCTCCCTCTGAGCAGGAAGCTTGGGCACTCGCCTGGGAGATCGCGGTCACGTGGCTCCCCCAGGCAAGTGCCCAAGCTCCTTGCCGCCGGACGCACGCTCAGAGGGAGACGAACGCGGCGGCGGCAGGTGAGCTGAGGCATATCATGGGGCATAAAATGGAGCACAGCCTACCTTGACTTGCGTATAAGCTGAATCGCGTTTTTTGGACTCAAAATCTGAGTAAAAAAACTCGGCTTATACACGAGTATATATACGGTATTTATAAAGCGTTAACAAGTTCCGTAGTGATGTACAATGACGTGGGAGAAGAGTAGAGGCAAAAAGTAATAGTATAGTAGAGAGGGAAATGTAGGACCAGCTTTTATCCATGGGAAGCAAGAACAATAATGGCTACAAAATTGGACACTCCAGGGACCAGATCACAACTGGGACGTTAAACACAGCGCTCGAGCCGTACAGCATAATGACTCAAGCGCTGTGCTTCATTTTACAACATCCTATTACATCTCAGATGTAGCATCTGCTTCCTGTACAAAAACATTTGTATACTTTATATGGGAGATGCGAATATGCCCCCAGCAGATGGAGAACGAGTTATTCCAACCAGTTCTTTCCCCATCTGCACCTGAAGTTATTCAGGTTTGCCTAAAGTCTTTCAAATAGTGTGGTTAAGGGATTTCGCTTCTGCACAATCACTCAACACATCAATCTAATCCCACCTAAAAATACCATACTCCCCTCACATCCTTCAGTGGCAAAGGCGCTGCATCTGCCATTTCCTCACTCCACAGGAAGAGGTACATGTATTCCTCCCCGTATCCTTCGACTGCGATTACAGAGTTCATGCAAGATCACATTGGTCTCCATGGGGTTGATAACGTCCGAGTTGTGACCTGACCCCAGATGATGTGGCACATTTTGTAGCATGACACTCAGTATGGTGGGAATAGATTGCGACATAAAGAATTTGTTTCTGGTAACATTCAATTCCAGTAATAAATAGTACAGTAAGAAACCAACACATGTAACTCATTTTGTTTATATGTTCTGCACGCACCATTATCGGAGTCTTCTAGAGTGCCAGGAGAACACGGAAACTAGAAGAAGAGAACATAAGAACAATCAGAAAGGTGAAAGCCACATACAGCTACAAACTGAATGGAATCTGTAATTCTTACTGTACTAAAAACAATTCCTATAATCAATCAGGTTATTTTTTTGCCAACAAAAAAATTGTTAAGGAATATCTGGGACGCACATGTACATCAATACGTAACTTAAGATGTTGACCCCTTTTGGATGGCTCCTATGATCTTCAACCGTTATTAAAAGAAAAATATAAAAAAGTGAAGGGGTCTCGTTGTAAAAGAGAAAACATACATAGGGCAATATAACCTATACAACAAGTAATTTAACCCCCGCTGTACGAAAATGTTCACAAGATATAGGCATATCAATAATACTCAGCCTCCACGATGCCGCTGGAAATCACCCAGTCAGCAGATGCGTGATATCCAGCGGCATCATGGAGGCTGAGTATTATTGATGTGCCTATATCACTGTAGATCTTGTGAGCATTTTTGTACAGCAGGGGTTAAATTACTTGTGTATGTTATATTGCCCCATGTATGTTTTCTCTTTTACAGTGAGACCCCTTCACTTTTATATATTTTTTTTGCTACCCGCTTTCAGACAGAACCTGTACTGAGTATGTAAAATGCATGAACTGTGTTTTGAGGGGTTTGGCGGCTAAGACTGAACAAAGACCAGATTCTGATCAAAACGCTGTCACCAATAGGAGGATGTTGGAATAAACTCACTGAGATGGAGCATTCTGTCTTGGAGTTCTCTCTTTGTTTATGTATTATGACCTGGGAGTCCTTTCTCTGATTGCCTTCAGTGAAGGAGGAGGTTTTCTAAATCTGGAGCAAAACATAAAACTATGAAATACTTACACATCCCTTTAGTGCTTGAATAATCTTTTGTGCATGCTCCAGCATCCTGTCAGTACAGAACACACCATCTTTGACATGCTTTGGTTTACTAGTATTCGTCTGTAGCTCGTCTAAAGTAACAGAATCGATTTCTGAAGCATAGGTTTCACCGACACATGTGTCAAGGTCCAGGGATTTCTTTATAACTATATAATCCTGCATAAAGGTGCAAAATGATATCATTACACATAGGTCATTACTATAAATGCATACACTTGGAACCAAGGTTATGTACATCAACAATATGCAACCTGAATTCTGCATGTTTCCTTGTTTAAACACTATAGGGGTTATTCACTAAGCCCCGAAATTGCCAACGAAGTGCACCGTACGTTGCAATTTCAGGGCAGTATGTCTATTCAAAGCTGTCAATTTTCCAAATACAGGCGAATTGATGGCGAAATACGGTGCAGTTCACTGGTCTTCGGCAGCAACGAAATTGTCCCATGGAGAAATAATGGTCTGTCTATTCACAGAACTCCAAAGTGACGGCAAAAAGCCCTGATTTCCAGTGATTCGGTTCAACAGGCGAATCCTAGAAGATTCAATGTAAAAAAATTAAAAATCATTAAGAACTTATTCTTTTCATATTCATCAAAAAAACTTTAATTTTTTTATAACACCTTTAAATATATTTTTTGATGAAATTTTTGTTTCTGACTTTTTTAAAGGACTTTTGTATTATTTGGACACATTTTAATGCAGTTTTATTGGTTTAAAAACACCTATTAATAAAGGTTTCCATTTTTCTTTTGCAGTTCGGTGGATTTTGCAAAGGTCAGTTTGCCACTCTTCAGTGACGTTAGCCAAATTTTTCATGTGGCTTCGACGACTCCATCTTCAACGTACTACGGTGACCCTAAGTGAATAGTGAATCCACCATAGTGTCGGTGAAATGGGATCAGCGACGTGCACCGAAGTGCAAAGCGCTGAAATTGTGATGCTTTGTGAATAACCCCTGAAGTATTACTCCTTGAGGTTTCGTAGATATAAAAACCTGACCCCCCCCCCCTTCGGTGCCTATTGCTCTGCTTACTTCTGCAAGTCTCGATTGGATACACCGAGGATGTCCTTTGGTTACATTGTCGCCTATTGGGCGTTGTTTGCGTCTTTATCTCTATACTTACACTTGTTCTAGACTGCTTTGCTGCCATTGGCAAGTATAACCCTTTGTGGGCTTCCACAACTGCCATATGTTGCTCTGATAGCCTTTTATTTTATACTGTGTACCTTTGCCTTGCATGTGATAAGGTTTTTTCTTTCTTGCCTCAATAAACACTTTTGAATAATACAACAAAACAAAACCAGACCCCTCGATTATCAAGTTTATGTCTGTATCTCCGTTATACCAACTGGCCTCTCACGGAGAAGAGTGAGACGCAAAGACTCAGCAACGTCCCTCACCTGTCCAGTCACAAGATTGAGGATTTCCAGGCTGTGCTTTAATATAGTTTTGCTCATTAGTGGTTTGTTCCCATTCATCTTTTTCTTTCTTTCACAAGGATAACGGACCAAGTTGATCAGTATGAAAGTATTCCTGTTTGGGATTGAAAAGATCGATGTATCAGATACATTTTGTTGGCCAATATATACAAAACATCAAATCAAAAATACAGTGTACTGTAGAGATTGTTTTTGTTGTAAATGACCATTATACCTGGAATTGGCTAATTTCTAATGGAAGGGGCGACCAGAGGCCCTTTAGCAGCAAATATCCGTCCTGTGTTCCATGGCACGCTGTTCCAAAAGCAGAGTTGCAAAAGCCATATCTCAGACTGGCCAATAAAATGAAAAGATTGAAAATGGGCAAAAAGGACAAACACTGGAAAGAGGGAGATTGGAAAGAAATGTTATGGATGGATGAATCTATGTCGGAGGTGTTTGGATCCCAAAGAGGAGTTTTTGTGTAACACTGACCCCATAACAAGATGCTGAAGGAATGTTCGATGCCATGTGTGAAGGATTGTGGAGGTAAAATGATGGCCTGGGGCTGCTATGGTGGCGGTAAAGTGGAAGATTTATAGTTGTACAGGGTAAAAAGGACCTTGACGAACATACATGTTCTTATAAAAGGTGGTAAATTTTTTTTAAAAAATTAGATAAAGCAAAGAAAGATTGTGTCCGTTTACTTTTCTCCACTGCTCAACACAATAACCACTTCTATAGGGTTTACTGGGGTGAGGCAATGAGGGGCTGTCACATCCTACATAGGGCTCTATTCCAAGGGCTGTTGTAAACTTCCCAGATCCATTATAGTCTATGGAGTTGTTACGTTTACACCAGGGATGGAATAGAGTCCTTTATTTTTCGTGACCAGATCACTAAATTAATCAAACATTAGCTGGTGAGAATTAAAACAGCCTGTGATGTCACTGGGTTTAACAAAATTACTTAAACTGAGTTTTATCACTCTGATCAGCAAAGTGGAACATTTTTAACTCTTACAAGTTTTAATAGCTTTGCTGCTAGGGAGGCTGGCTGAGTAACTTTCCTGTTTGTTTTAGGACAGGTAGCAGGGGCTGGAGAGGCCAAAGACATGCACCAAAATAATACAGGGAGTCGTCAAAAGTATGGGGAGGTCAAATAAAGAGCAGCACAGAGGTGATCACCATGGAAACCAATAGAAATCAGCGTGTGATCACATTTTAATGGTCTGGATCTTTTCCTTCAGCACAGTGTATTTATGTTAAACCCCTCCAGAGTAATGTTATCACTGAATCTTGGAGTTAATAATCAGTAAAGTCACAAAGAACAGACAGGTGGGAAGTGAGAACACTCCAGTCACAGCAAGGCATGGGAAGGGTTTCTCCTGCACACATTG
Organism: Leptobrachium leishanense; assembly: GCA_009667805.1. NCBI lineage: Eukaryota > Metazoa > Chordata > Amphibia > Anura > Megophryidae > Leptobrachium > Leptobrachium leishanense. The sequence continues at coordinate 182,966,745 of CM019065.1, read as the reverse complement.
CTGCTGTCAGGGGCTGTATACAGGGTACAGTGAGGAGCAGGCAGGCGCTTTGCCCGCCGTGACTGGTTCTACTCCGACACACTGTGCCCTTCCTAGAGTGGGTACAGCGCAGCAGGGCGGCTCAGGGGCAGCAAGCCCGCCGAGCAGAGCACAGTACCGAGTACACACCGGAAGGCTCGGCTTTTGACACACGTTACACACACAGAATGGCACAGACCTCGCACTGAGTGAGCGGAATAGGAATAACAAAAGCTCCCCTCTGCTTGAGCAGCCCTCGCAGACATCAGGACCTCCCGGCCTCCGTCTGTCGCCGAGGATTCCGGGAGTTGTAGTCCTGCGTGAAGCGAAGTAAACGCTTCTGATAGAACACTCAAACTACATTTCCCATATTCGATTGGTTTGACGCTGAGACGTATTCCAGAGGTTAAGCAATCCAGCCAATAGCTTTTTGTGGGTGGTTCCCAGTCGCTGTGTTGTCAATACTAGTTAAAGGGCCAGTACCTTCAAACAAATTAAATGTCCTTATTTTGTTTATGTGTCTCACATCTTACATGTGCTTTGTTTTTCTCTTGTATGTTAGTTAAGAAAATATTTTACTCTATATGTCACTGGGTGCATCCATTGTGTGATTTGTTTGTGTTATAAACTGCCCCTCTCCACACAGTATATTTATTTTCATCACTCACTGGGTGGTTTTGGCCATATAATGGAGTCTATGGGTCAATCACTGACTGAAATCATTGCATTGTGTAGGATGTAGTCAAAGGACATCCCCACAGGGTAGATTAGAAGCCTTTTAAGCTCCCTGTCATATCTCATTCAGCTCAGCTCCCATCTCTTATCTGGAGAACACCATACACCCCTTGCCTTATCTAAACATTCCCTCATCCACCTCATTGACTGTTAAATACTATATAAGAAAAAGCACAGCCACAAAGTAAAACATTTGCACAGACTTTGGTAAATGTTGCATAATAGAAAAAATCCACAAAATGGAAACAGGCGATAAAAAAAATTAATAGCACAGCATGCTATGAGCTGGCATGGCGATATTATTCCTCATACACAATGTCACATTATTATTATTAGTATTATTATTTATTAAGTGGCAACACATTCTGCAGCGCTGTACAAAAGATGCAGCGGGTAAAGACAGCACAATTGTACAATACATACAGGAGGCAGGTCAGTATTCCTCCACCAGATACAGGAGGACATGAGGGCCCTATTCCCACGGGAATTTACAATCTCGATGGGTGAGGGGATTAGAAAAGGAGGGGGGACTGCAGTGATGAGTTAATGCAGGGAGAGGTGAGGACCGTTTTTGGGTCGGTCCAATGTCTTGTTACGGAGTCAGGTGGTAGGCTTCCCTAAACATCCAAAATCTGTGTGAATGAAACACCGATAAATGTTTAAGTAATTAATCTGGAGCATGAAGAGCACAGCGGGATCATCTTTGTGCATCCTTAGAAATAAGCCCTTTTAGTGATCAATTATACCCTGAATATATTGTATTTACTAACAACTGCATCTTGATTTCCTTTTTGTACGTGAGAAACTTTGCCAAATAAAGGTAAAGCGCCCCTTATTCGGAATGCTCAAGGCCCTCGTATTACGAATTTCAGGGTTCTTCCGGTTTTAAGGATCCGGTCAGGATTCCGAAGCTGGAAGGGAGGGGGATGAGCCTGAGGAGCCACAAGGCAACAGCACCAGCAAGGAGACACTGGAAGATGCTGCACAGCACTTTGTAACGAACATATTGGGCATCTCCAGCATGTGTCTCATTGACTCTGTGTAGCGTGTCACAGGTTGCACATGTACAGGGTGTCCAGGAGAATCCCACGCTGGAAATGCAGCCTATGGAGATGCGTAGGAATGAAGGAGGATAAATAGGGAGTTAAATAAAAATGATGACTGCAAGACTCTGAAAATTTTGGTTTTCGAAGTCATACGGATTTCATATTTCTGGTTACGTGGTGCTCCAACTGTATAGATTGTTTTTTTATTGTTCAATTGAGATGGTTGCTGATGATGATGAATCTTTTCTGTTTTACTGCAGAGTTATAGGTCTTCCTAGATGTACAAAAATGTTTGAGATAACAATACCCCAGATCTTTATTTTTTAAAATTATAATACATATCTCCTTTGCTTCGTCCAGGATACAAATAATAACATACAAAGTTCCAAGCTCACACTACAAAACACAAGACAAAAAGGAAGCTCATAGGGCAACACAGTAATAGATATTCAACACAGTTTAAACACCTGCTGGACTGATGATCACAGGATAAAAATGCTTTAATGCATATCATTTAAATAATCAGCCTCCACTCTCATCCATTTGGCAATGCTGGTACCAACTTGTGACTGGAGCTGGAATCAGCAGGCAGCAAAGGTCCAGATAGCAGCAATTTAGGGAGGAAACTATGGCATATATTTCCTATATTGCCTATTAATTAAAGTACAATTGATTTATTATTGGGAAATATTTCAAATGCATCTGATGCGTTTCATCACCAAACAGTGGCTTTCTCAAGGGTATATGAATGTCCAACATTAAAATGTCCCTTTTATAATCCACAAAAAATGATAATCTTCATACTTTTCCACTAGGACACGAACAGGTCTATTCAATAACGGTGAAACTCAGGAGAATTGACTGGATAAGTGAAAAATCCAGGTCAAAATAGCCAAACCGGAAAAGTTTTCCCATTTATCTCAATTCCAACTCTGCTATTTGTTCTAGAGTGTTCTCTTTTCCTGCCAATTCTCCTGAGTTTCACCTTTTATTGAATAGACCTGTGGGTTTTCGCCTACTTCCACACCGTCAGGCGATTGCGTTGTCATCTTGGAACAAACGCTTGATGATGCAGTTCCAGGACGTGCGCATGTCGGATGACTCCAAGTCGTCATAGCCATCTTGGATTGGGATTGTAGGCTATATATAAGAAAATAAGCAAACACAAAAAAGGGTGTACAGAATGGCCCAAAGCCATTTAGTACACATGGGGAAGAACAGGAAATTATTGACCAGTAGAGGAAAACAATTGTTATGGCACATATACCGAATAAACTAGTAGGGGACATTTTAAAGCAGGTTAGTATTGCAGTGGAAATCAATTAATGCATTAAAGGGAAGATATACTGGACAATGTTTGTGTAAGGATTGGAAAGCTGTAAACCATTAGTGAGATAATACAATACATTGGATAAGTAACTGTAGCGCTCACTCCCGGAGGAGCCGCTGAAATTGAACCACGGGTCAGTCTCCCCGCACTAGGGAACAAATATAGTCCGGCACCGTTGTGGATTTTATAAATTATATAGTTTACTAGAATGAATGGCATATCTATATAATAAAAGAGTAAGGCTTTGGCTGTCCGTCGCCAAAGCCTTACTGCGCATGCGCGCGCAACCAGCGGCGGTTGGTTGCGCGCGCATGCAACCGCCGCGGCACGAGCCGGCTGCCGGCTCGCCGCGGCGGTTACACATGCACACAGCAGCCGGGTAGAGGCTGCGCTCGCAGCCTCTACCCGGCTGCCGCGCGCATCCACCCCAGAGCGGCGAAGGGAAAGTTTCCTCCGCCGCTCGGGGGGTTGGATGCGCGCGGCAGCCGGGTAGAGGCTGCGAGCGCAGCCTCTACCCGGCTGCTGTGTGCATCTAACGGGTCCCCCGAGTGGCGAAGGGAAAGTTCCCTCCGCCGCTCAGGGGTAGGATGCGCGCGGCAGCCGGGTAGAGGCGCAGCCTCTACCCGGCTGCCGCGCGCATCCAACCCCCCGAGCGGCGGAGGGAAAGTTCCCTCGCTTCCGCTTTGAAGGACCCAAGCCCCGGTCACGTGACCGCGGCTTGGGTCCTTCAAAGACCGGAAGCGGGGAAATCTTCACTTCCCTGGCGCCGCTCGACAGGTAAGTATGAGCGCTGGTGGGGGGGTTGGGTCAATATCCACGAGCTGGGGGGGGTCCATATCCACGAGCTGGGGGGGTCCATATCCACGAGCTGGGGGACCATATCCACGACCTGGGGGCAAATCCACGAGCTGGGCAAATCCACGTGCTGGGCAAATCCACGTGCTGGGCAAATCCATGTGCTGGGCAAATCCATGAGCTGGGGCAAATCCATGTGCTGGGCAAATCCATGAGCTGGGGGCAAATCCATGAGCTGGGGGCAAATCCATGTGCTGGGCAAATCCATGAGCTGGGCAACTCCATGAGCTGGGGCAAATCCATGAGCTGGGGGCAAATCCATGTGCTGGGCAAATCCATGAGCTGGGGGCAAATCCATGTGCTGGGGGCAAATATCCACATGCTGGGGCAATATCCACGTGCTGGGGCAGTATCCACGAGCTGGGGCAGTATCCCACAATAGACTGCCCTCTGGGCAGGCTGGGGCAGTATCCACGTGCGGGTGCAGTATCCACGTGCGGGGGCAGTATCCACGTGCTGGGGCAGTATCCACGTGCTGGGGCAGTATCCACGTGCTGGGGCAGTATCCACGAGCTGGGGCAGTATATCCATGAGCAGGGGCAGTATATCCACAATAGACTGCCCTCTGGGCAGGCTTTACAACTAGTAATAGATAATACGGTGTTCGTAGATATATTTACAGTATTTCGTATTTCGGGAAACGCACAGCGGAAAAAGAAATACGAGGCTTCGTATTTCGGGAAAACGCGCATCGGAACAGAAAATATAATGCTTCGAAATTTGAGAGACGTGCAGTGGAAACAGAAAAATACAATGCTTCGTAATTCGAGAAACGCGTATCGGAAAAAGAAATAATAAACAAATCTTTAATCCCTTTCGGAGATTAGGAAGTGAGTCCCGCACAGGTTAAGTCCCGGAATGTAAATGTGTGTGTGTATTGTGGTACCCGGGTACTATTCAACTGGCCAGTGAATTACTTAAAAGGTATCTTCGACTAGTCAAATTGGGGCCCTGTGGGTTTTAGAAACAACAGCAGCGTGCTTTCGTTAATCACAAACGGCCTTGGAGGCCTCTCACCCATCCGCCAGATTCTTAAGGCTCCGCTGACCCAGGACGTCTCTCCGTTCGATTTTGACTGGGGTGCCGGCTACTGGATCTGTTGTCTGGCTCTCTCTGCTTCGGCCGTGACTTGTCCAGCTTACCGCCTGCTCTCCCAATCCGATCGACCTGCGGTACGCCTAACTCGGGGTCCTCTGGCTTCCTTAATAGCAGCTTGGGTAAGATGGTGGATCGCTGGGTCTCCCTCTTGTGAGGCTGAACAACCAGATCTGGGACTCTGATAGGCCGCACCTGCGCTCCGGCCTAGTCACTCTTGCGTTCTGCAGCACTGTGTCTTGACACACTCACTCCCTGGCGCGCTCTGCCAGCTATCTCCACGAGGCTCAGGATGTAACGCTGTCTGTCCCACCCACTTCCTGTGTCCGCCCGCAAAGCATGCCAGGAAATGTAGTCTCAATGCAAAGTTCAGTGTCTCTCATCACGCTTGTCTCCCTCCGGTGGCCAAAAATAAGTACTGCCACGACAAGGATTTAAACACAGCGCTACATAACTAAGGCTAACTATTGGCAATTATAAATCCTAGTACTTAAACTCACAATATAAATATGAAAGAAGGGGGCGTGGCCGACAGCGGGCATGAACAGACGTGCTTTTGTGGAGCTCCGATCCTTCCGTTACTAAAGCGTATGAACTGAGATGATTCTGGATCGGGGTGACTTTTACCCTCCTGCAGTCGACCATCAGGAGGAGCACACCGGAGCCTGCTTTGCCCCCCTCCCTCCGGTTCTGCAACTGGGCAGGAGCCGTCCCGGGCCCGCTTTCACCATAGGCCTGCGGCCATTTGTGAGGCCTAGTGTGGTCGCGCTTCCCGGACCTCCCCCACGGCTCTTACCACCTTGCGGGCTCCCTGGCGGACATGTCAGCCTTCACATCCGACCCAGCGGACCATGGGAAGAGGGGGGCACCGGACGGGGACCCCGAATGCCACCCACGACTGTTTGTTCCCCTGATGGGAGATGACAGGCCTGCCACTGGGAGGGACCTGAGGCTCCTTCTAGCGGAGCTGCAGGAGATGTGGAGATCCGAGCTGGTGGCGATATCTGGTCGGGCACACAAACACACCGGAGACCATCCATCCAAAGGATGGGACGAAGAGGCGCCGGCTGACTTTCTGGATGCGGTTCCGATGGTGGTTCCTGAAGAAGGCGCCGGGACCCTGGTGAGGTGGCTGCGGACGGAAATACCGGTGAGACGGATGGCGGCACCTGCTAAGAAGGTGGCGGGGAGCAGAGTGCCGGGGAGGACTCAGATCGTGCTGACTAAGCGAGGATGGACCAGCCGGCGGGCTCCTCGATTTCTGAACGGCCCTGGTGGTGCTGCGCATTCCATGCTCTCTCCCTTGAAAGCTGGGTTCGGTGCCCATCTCTCACCATCGGCTATGCCGTCTTCTAGCGACTTGACTATGGCACAATACACTGGGAGCAAAGCTGGTAGGGCCCTCTGCCGATCGCCTGTCGGGCAGGCTTTTTTCCCTCATTCACCCCTCTTAATATTTTTCAATGCTGGCTGAACCCCCTACCCACTTTGGCGTGCTCACTGGAGCAATCCGCTCTCCGGGCTCAGCGAGTGAGCGTGTCTGGGGCTGCTTGTGCCCCCTTCCCAATCTGAAGCCTGATGATATTCTTATTAGACTTACAACCCCCCTGCGGACACCCCTTTGTCTTTTGAGCATTTCCCCCCCACTATAGATATTCATTTTTCTGCTGACCCCTCTGATGTCTTTTTTTGTTTTTATTACTTGTTGAGACCCCCCCACTCGGGGAAGACTTTGTGGACACTTGTCTATGTTACTTAACACAGTGCTTTTGAATATTTCTTAGCTAAGTATGTTATTTTGATGAACCCCCCCCCCCCCCCGTTTTTTCTCCCTTCCCTCCTTTTCCCATGTTTTTATTTTTCTACACACCACCTCGTGCTGCAGACCCTCTTCCCCTTCTTTTTTTTTCTCTTTCTTTTGGCATTTGGGGCTAACTCGGGGTGTGCCATTGTGGCGACCACCATGGCTCTGCCTGCCATACCTGGCCCTCGAATGCCCCGGCCTTGTGACCTGCACATTTCCATGGCCTCCTATGGTACTTCGGACCTTCAGGAGCGAGCCAGGAAAGTCACATATTTGGCCTTTGCCACCCTTTTTTAATTTTTTCCCTTTTCTCTTTTTTCTTTAAGGGTCCTGGAGCACTTTTTGATATGTCGCCCCCCCCTTCCTATTTTGGATACCCCTTGCCACACTATGTGCCTATGTGTTTTTGAAATGTGTTTCTGAGACTTTCTGTGTTGGAGTTATTATACTTTGAGGAGACCCCTCGTTTGGGGATGTTATTTTTGTAGACTACTTGCTGCACCTAGATGACGTTTTATCATCTGATGTTTCTCTGTTGACCATTCCTGTTAGGTGTGGTTTAGTACTGTCTATTGTTTGGCCCTGCAAGACCAACCATTATTCTCTTGTATGATTTTATGATGACTATTTTCTAAAATAAAAATTTTGAATAGAAAAAAAAATAAAAAAATATGAAAGAAAAATATCCCGACACTAATTGGTCATAACCATACCAGGTCACAGGGCTTAGAAAAATAGCAGTTACAAGCATTTATAAAGCACAAACAAGTTCCATAGCGTAGGATATCACTGGTCATGCACCCGCTGGGGATTAATATCTGACCCTACAAAATGGTGATTTCTATGGTTTCCCTGCTAGTAATCAACGAAACAAGGCATCCGGATTGTGGGCCATACAAGAATGAACTTTATCCTCACAGGATGCAGCAGTAAATAAATATCAAGAGACTCTTCAAATTAGCCATTTCTACCTCTTTGTCAGTATGCATAGAAATGCCAAAATTACTGCCAGTACCCTCCTTATAAATTCAATAGTGCTCAGTTTCCCTGCTGTACTTAAGCATATAAACAATATTCAACCATAGTCAATTCATGTTCAGGCTGACGCCAGCAGTGGAGACCAAATAGTACATTCAGGCTAGGGTCAGACGAGCGCAGTGCGAACGCGCGTGCAGGCGCACTTAATCACGGCCGCACTAGCAGCAAGTGCCAGGCAATGACGGCCAATATACGAAGTACGGTCGCACAAAAGTCCGGCTGCGCAACGCAAGTGGAAAACGAACGCATTTTTTCGAGAACGTTAAACTGCTAGTACTGACGTACAGAGTGCGCTGCGCCCGCTAGCGGCGTGTGTGCGTGAATTGAAGATGTCAGACACTGCTAATGTCCGGCCAACATAACGTTCAGATGCACAAAGTGTTTTATTGATGATCCGTACAAAATCACGGATGCAAATGCGCATCGTATGACCGCTATCGCGTACTCCGTGAAAAAATGCGTCCATTCGTTCGAACGCACTTTTTCACAGACAACGCGAAAATGCGTTCGTCTGACCCTAGCCTCAATGGGAGATGTACTGGGCAATACTTATGTCAGGAACAGGGCCGGCCCGACGATGGAACAATATGGAGCGGCTGCTCCAAGCGGCAAAAAAATCAAGAGCGGCAAATTTTTGCACCACCGCTGCACTATTTTTTGTCAGCGCCGCCCGCATGTTTAATTGCTGTGTCGCTCTGTGATACGCTCATACACCCCGCATGTTTTATTGCTGTGGCGCTCTGATACGCTCATACACACCGCATGTTTTTTTTGGGGGGAGAGCAATTCATCCTTCGCTCCAGGCAGCACAGTGGCTTTGGCCAGCCCAGTTTGTGTCCAATGGTGGATTAAGGTCATTGTGGGCCTGGAGCGCAAGAGTTGGGTGTGCCTCTGTCCTTTTCTTCTCACCTCCCAATGTGCCATTACCAAGGCCTGTTGTCTAAAATCCTGTGTAGCGTCACTCAGCACGTCTCCACCACCAGATCACTCCTTAGCCAGTATCAGAAATAGTGGTTTCCCTCAAACCAAACACAGATACATATACAACCTGATACGGCGCAAATGAATGCTTATAGGGGTGGTCCGGTGTCTCTCAATACATCTGATATAAAAGACAAAAAATTAGAACAATTATGGTGCAGTATGTATACAATGTAATACAGTGATATATAGTTTTTTTGGGGGTTTCACTCACAAACAGAGAGCCCAGACACTGGCTCTAAGTGGGTTGACGCCTGTGGGTTATTTATCTTTTATTTCTCAGGTGGCACATACACCTTGCTGCCTGGGACTCCACTTCCACATGAAATATAAAATATAAAGGCAGAGGGGAAACCCCTAGTACAGATCTGTGGTAATCCAAAAGTGATATTTATATAAGCCAATTTTCAACTTACTCTTGGAGGAGCTTCCATAGCTCTAAGTTCAGGTGGAACGCGGAAGCGATACTGCGCAGGCGCAAAATGGCGGCGCCCTTAGCAAGTTCATACGATAGAGGCGTGAAATGTACGCCGGATCAACGCAATGACACCTGCGGCCAGTAGATTCATTAAAGGACAGCATAAATTGATTTGTAAAGACGTTTTGCTACTATAACAGCTGATAAAGCCGTGATAAGGGGAAAAACACATTCTGGCATTGATTTTATTTATTTTATTTACTTTAATACATTTTTATCCTGCATCCTGCTGTCCTTGCTGTTCCTGTTCCCGCACATTCCTGGTGGGGTTTTTTTCTGGGTTTTCTCCAACTAGAAAAAAAAACCATGGGCCTGAACTTAGAGCTATGGAAGCTCCTCCAAGAGTAAGTTGAAAATTGGCTTATAAAAATATCACTTTTGGATTACCACAGATCTGTACTAGGGGTTTCCTCTCTGCCTTTATATTTTATATTTCATGTGGAAGTGGAGTCCCAGCAAGGTGTATGGGCCACCTGAGAAATAAGAAGAAAAATAACCCACAGCAGTGAACCCACTTAGAGCCAGTGTCTGGGCTCTCTGTTTGTGAGTGAAACCCCCAAAAAAACTATACATTGCTGTATTACATTGTATACATACTGCACCGTAATTGTTCTAATTTTTTGTCTTTTATATCGGATGTATTGAGAGACACCGGACCACTCCTATAAGCATTAATTTGTGCTGTATCAGGTTGTATACATTACCAAGGCCTGACTGGCAACTTTTGGCCTGGGGGTAAGTACAACCGAGAGGTCTATAATACAGCAACTCGGCCCCAGCTTAAAGTCCGTTGGCCGCTCATCTTCGCTGTTACAAACAGCCTACGCACCTATTTTCTCTTCTATTATCAATTGCGGCCATATCTCTCCACACTAGTAAACCCCGGCCATGTTAAGCAGAGAGAGAGGAGCCATTTCACCCATGTGCTGAGCTCGATTTGACTGTTTTGTTCTCATGTATAAACGCAATTTGAATTCATGTCTTATTATTAAGACAAATTAGGTATCTCTTTTCAGCAGGCTCGGCAGATTCAAAATATATCATTTCTTTGTGTATACATTGTGTCCCATCTGAGTGCCATGAAAAAAAATTGCCAAAAAATGTAAATTTCCATTCAGATTTCAATCATTTAGGGCCCTATTCCCTGGTCAACGCTAAAATGAGGATGTGTCACGAGTGCCCCACCAGGTGTATGCCAAGGGGGGCCCTTTATACAAAGTGTTAGGAAGCCTTATAGGCAGGTACGTGCTTTGCTGCATGATGCAGAACCCAGCACACAGTATGCAGGAACAGAACCAGAGCAAGAGATAACAGGACAAAATACAAACACAAGAGGGGGCCCTGCACTGGAAAAGATCCTTGTGTGGTCTTCTGATCTAATACAGATTACAGGGTGGGGAATAAACACCAGAACAACAACCAATATGCCCAGCAGTAACACAGAACCCTGAACTATGTATGAGGTCCTTGTAGTTGGCCTATATCACACAGACTACCCTATGCTGCTGGGCAAAGACAAGGAATATATCAAGAATGGTTAGGGAATAGCTAGGTCTTAGACGTCAGAGGGAATTGTCAGACAATACCAGGGATTAGGAGCCAGAGGAGTAAGTACTACAAATTAAAGTCATACACAGAATATCAGAATACAGGTTCCAAGGAGCAGGCAAGAGAATAGTCAGAAAGGATGAGCCAAAATCATACACAGGTTACCAGAAATACATGGTACAGGGAGCAGACGAGAGAATAATCCAGAAATCACACCAAAGTCATACACAGAATAAAGAGAATCAAAACTCAGATGCAGGCAGACAGAAAGGAAGAAAAAAATGATGTAATCTGCGCTCATTTCTATATATTTCCATGTACAACAAAACACTATCAGGAGGTTTTAGTTTGTTTTAATGGCCATTGAAACGTAAGCTCGCTCGCCCCGACAAGGCACCTCTTTGCAGAGCGAGTACCTAACCAATGTACCAAAAGCCGCTCTACTGAGCAACTCCATGTCCCTCCTGCTGCTTATCAGCTAAGGAAAGGCAGACAAAATGGTGGGTTTATTTATACACACACCAAACACTTCCCATTTGGGGTTGAAAACAAAAACATGGAAAAAGGAACAGCAGCAGAAATGACGAACTGGTGTTACAGCATAATTGCCCAGTTCATGTATAAAACATAACAAGAGTGCCCAGTTCATGTATAAGGAAAGGAAGACCTATACTGGACCAAAGATCTAATGCACTGCTGGCCTTATATATAGGGCAGTGCAGGTCATGTGACCATAGACTATCAACCACAGGAAGGATAATCTGCAGTAGCTAGCTCAAAAACACACAAGAGCTGATGAGCGTCGCTCTCACCACCAGGGCGCCTGGCTGCAAAATGGAAACGTGCCAGTATCCCCCCTCAAAGAGTGGCCACTGGACGCTCAACCAAAGGAAAAAAAATAGAAAAAACAAGATATAAAGAGTCAGACATGTTTGATGTCAGAGTCCTGTTCCCATTCTGACTCATCAGTATCCTCCTCCAGGGCACGCCTGGCATTCAAGTCATTCATGAACACTGTTAGGTGTTTTTCACGGATTACTATCCCAGAAGGCATCCGGACATAACCCTTGTAAACAGGACTGGGCTTGGGGGCACTAGAACCAGCCATCTTGACTATAGTGTTTGCCCTCCCAGGTTGACTAGAGCTGGTCACCTTCTTACGTCTCCTTCTGGTCCAAGACTTGGTAGAGATGACCTCCCCACAGGGCATGGCAACAGCGGAGACACTGCCAGTTTAATCTACATAAGCCTTACCACTTGGTTTGGCTTTCTCGGGCCCAGAGCTGGGTTTGGCACCATCGGACCCACTGCTGGGTTTGGCAACATCGGACCCACTGCTGGGTTTGGCAACATTGGACCCACTGCTGGGTTTGGCAACATCGGACCCACTGCTGAGATTGGCAACACTGGACCCACTGCTGGGTTTAGCCATGAAGAATACTGGCACCGCTTCTACATCACCAGAACCAGACATAACTTGCATATCGCCAGAATCAGACTGAATGCTATTGCAGAAAGACCTGCACCCACTCTGACTTTCTTCACTATAAATTTATGCTCCAGTACTACAGCTCTGCCCTCTTCCTAACCAAGCAGTCATATTTTACAGCCCTCATACACACCCACTCCCAGAACCCAAAACGCCTGTTCACCACCTTCCACTCCCTTCTCCGTCCTGCTGTTGCTGTTCCTCACACTGACCTCAACGCCGAAGACCTAGCGTGCTTTTTCACAGCAAAAATAGAACAGATAAGAACTGAAATCTCCACAATGCCATCTTCACCCATGCAGGAAGATGCTAACCATGTCTATCTTCACATGTTTAACTCGATCCCTTCAGCTACTGAACAAGAGGTCCTTATACTACTACGATCCTCTCATCCCACTACCTGCCCCCTCGACCCCGTTCCCTCACATCTTGCCAAAACACTTTCTGTTTCTCTTGTACCATCCTCGACGCATACCTTTAATCTGTCTTTAACCTCTGGGGTCTTTCCTGCTCCCCTCAATCATGCCACAGTAGTCCCAATCCTAAAAAAGTGTGTCTGGATCCAACTGGTCCCTCCAACTACCACCCCGTTTCCCTGCTCCCTTTTGCCTCCAAACTCCTCAAAAAGCTTGTGTTTGCACGTGTGATTGACTACCTCAACACCCACTCTCTCCTTGACCCTCTGCAATCTGGCTTTCGTTCACTGCACTCAACAGAAACGGCTCTTGTGAAACTGGCCAATGACCTTGCAACTGCTAAATTCAATGGGTGCTACTCACTGCTGATCCTTCTAGACCTCTCTGCCACCTTTGATACAGTTGACCACTTAATCCTCCTTCAAACTCTTAGTGATACAGGCCTTCAAAGTACTGTTCGTTCGTGGTTCGCTTCCTACCTCTCCCAATGATCATTTGGTGTCTCACTTGCAGGAAGTACCTCCTCCTGGCAGCCTGTCTCTGTTGGGGGTGCCCCAAGGTTCAGTACTAGGCCCTCTACTTTTTTCAATCTATACTGCCTCTCTAGGAAAACTGATTAGCTCCTTTGGATTCCAGTACCACCTATACGCTGATGACACTCAAATTTACCTCTCCTCCCCTGATCTCTCTCCAGCTTTCCTGGATCGAGTCACTGACTGTCTCTCTGCCATCTAAAATTGGATGGCTTCCCGCTTCCTGAAACTCAATCTTGCCAAAACTGAAATTCTCTTCATTCCTCCTCCAAGAAGAACCCAATACCACCTATCTCTCTACGAGTAAATGGAACGCCCATTAGCCCAACACCCCAAGCTCGCTGCCTTGGTGTCACTTTTGACTCTGACCTCACATTCTCTTTCCACATCCAGACAGTGACCAAATCCTGTTACTTTCAACTCAAAAACATTGCCCATGTCCGCCCCTTTCTGACACAAGATACTGCAAAAATGCTGGTTCATGCTCTTGTCATTTCACGACTCGATTACTGCAACTCACTCCTTATTGGCCTCCCCAACTCCCGTACTGCCCCTTTGCAATCTGTAATGAATGCAGGGGCCAGGCTTATTTTTCTCACCAAACGCACCTTTCGTACCTCCCCACTCTGCCGGTCCCTCCATTGGCTTCCTGTACGTTCCAGGATACAGTTTAAAATACTGATGCTCACGTTCAAATCGCTCAATAACTCAACTCCTCCCTACATGTCTTCATTACTCTGCAAGCACGTCCCATCTAGACAACTCTGTTCAGCAGGTGATCTCCACCTGTTATCGGTCTACACGCGAACGGCCAACTCTCGTCTCCAAGACTTCTCAAGGGCAGCACCGGTCCTGTGGAATGACTTGCCTCACCCTATCAAACTCTTCCCTGACCTTCAGGCCTTCAAGAAATCCCTCAAAACCCATCTCTTCATATTATGGTACCACATCACTGATGCAACTCCTCCCTCTGCTCACACACGATTGAAGCTGCTTCTATGGTCCCACCGTTCCCAAACCACTGGCACTAATGATCCTGCTATCTAGTAAAATTCCTCTTGTCTTCCTCAACCCCAATTCCTCTGGTTTCCATCATATGTCCGTTTTTCTGTATCTCGCTCCCTTTGGTTATTGTAAAGCGCTGCGGAAACTGTTGGCGCTATATAAATGATGACAATAATAATAATATGAATGCAGGAGGGTTTGCCAGGAGGTTTTGCCCAATCATGGGCTCACAGAGCTAAGTCCCGCAGCACACTATATAAGGCTTCCCCGCAGCCCCCAGCGTGTGTTTGTTGCAGGAGTGAATCAGAGAGGAGAGGCGATTTTTCTATCAGGGTGTATCACTGACTTATACCAGAGTTCTGGGAATTTTAATCTGTGTGTTGGCACTGCCAGGCTATCAAGGTGTATCACTGAGTTATACCAGAGTTCAGGGAATTTTAATCTGTGTGTTGGCACTGCCAGCTACTGCCAGCTATCAGGGTGTATCACTGACTTATACCAGAGTTCTGGGAATTTGAATCTGTGTGTTGGCACTGCCAGCTACTGCCAGCTATCAGGGTGTATCACTGACTTATACCAGAGTTCTGGGAATTTGAATCTGTGTGTTGGCACTGCCAGGCTATCAGGGTGTATCACTAACTTACACCAGAGTTCTGGGAATTTGAATCTGTGTGTTGGCACTGCCAGGCTATCAGGGTGTATCACTAACTTATACCAGAGTTCTGGGAATTTGAATCTGTGTGTTGGCACTGCCAGGCTATCAGGGTGTATCACTGACGTATACCAGAGTTCTGGGAATTTTAATCTGTGTGTTGGCACTGCCAGCTACTGCCAGCTATCAGGGTGTATCACTGACTTATACCAGAGTTCTGGGAATTTGAATCTGTGTGTTGGCACTGCCAGGCTATCAGGGTGTATCACTGACGTATACCAGAGTTCTGGGAATTTTAATCTGTGTGTGGCACTGCCAGCTACTGCCAGCTATCAGGGTGTATCACTGACTTATACCAGAGTTCTGGGAATTTGAATCTGTGTGTTGGCACTGCCAAGCTATCAGGGTGTATCACTGATTTATACCAGAGTTCTGGGAATTTTAATCTCTGTGTTGGCACTGCCAGGCTATCAGGGTGTATCACTGAGTTATACCAGAGTTCTGGGAATTTGAATCTGTGTGTTGGCACTGCCAAGCTATCAGGGTGTATCACTGACTTATACCAGAGTTCTGGGAATTTTAATCTCGGTGTTGGCACTGCCAGGCTATCAGGGTGTATCACTGAGTTATACCAGAGTTCTGGGAATTTTAATCTGTGTGTTGGCACTGCCAGCTACTGCCAGCTATCAGGGTGGATCACTGACTTATACCAGAGTTCTGGGAATTTGAATGTGTGTGTGGCACTGCCAGGCTAGCAGGGTGTATCACTGATGTATACCAGAGTTCTGGGAATTTGAATCTGTGTGTTGGCACTGCCAGGCTATCAGGGTGTATCTCTGACGTATACCAGAGTTCTGGGAATTTTAATCTGTGTGTTGGCACTGCCAGCTATCAGGGTGTATCACTGACTTATACCAGAGTTCTGGGAATTTGAATATGTGTGTTGGCACTGCCAAGCTATCAGGGTGTATCACTGACTTATACCAGAGTTCTGGGAATTTTAATCTCTGTGTTGGCACTGCCAGCTATCAGGGTGTATCACTGACTTATACCAGAGTTCTGGGAATTTTAATCTCTGTGTTGGCACTGCCAGCTATCAGGGCGTATCACTGACTTATACCAGAGTTCTGGGAATTTTAATCTGATTGTTGGCACTGCCAGCTATCAGGGTGTATCACTGATTTATACCAGAGTTCTGGGAATTTGAATGTGTGTGTGGCACTGCAAGGCTAGCAGGGTGTATCACTAACTTATACCAGAGTTCTGGGAATTTGAATCTGCGTGTTGGCACTGCCAGGCTATCAGGGTGTATCCCTGATTTATACCAGAGTTCTGGGAATTTTAATCTGTGTGTTGGCACTGCCAGCTATCAGGGTGTATCACTGAGTTATACCAGAGTTCTGGGAATTTGAATCTGTGTGTTGGCACTGCCAAGCTATCAGGGTGTATCACTGATTTATACCAGAGTTCTGGGAATTTTAATCTCTGTGTTGGCACTGCCAGGCTATCAGGGTGTATCACTGAGTTATACCAGAGTTCTGGGAATTTGAATCTGTGTGTTGGCACTGCCAGGCTATCAGGGCATATCACTGACTTATACTAGAGTTCTGGGAATTTTAATCTGTGTGTTGGCACTGCCAGCTACTGCCAGCTATCAGGGTGTATCACTGACTTATACCAGAGTTCTGGGAATTTGAATGTGTGTGTGGCACTGCCAGGCTAGCAGGGTGTATCACTGACGTATACCAGAGTTCTGGGAATTTGAATTTGTGTGTTGGCACTGCCAGGCTATCAGGGTGTATCACTGACATATACCAGAGTTCTGGGAATTTTAATCTGTGTGTTGGCACTGCCAGCTACTGCCAGCTATCAGGGTGTATCACTGAGTTATACCAGAGTTCTGGGAATTTGAATCTGTGTGTTGGCACTGCCAAGCTATCAGGGTGTATCACTGATTTATACCAGAGTTCTGGGAATTTTAATCTCTGTGTTGGCACTGCCAGGCTATCAGGGTGTATCACTGAGTTATACCAGAGTTCTGGGAATTTGAATCTGTGTGTTGGCACTGCCAGGCTATCAGGGCATATCACTGACTTATACTAGAGTTCTGGGAATTTTAATCTGTGTGTTGGCACTGCCAGCTACTGCCAGCTATCAGGGTGTATCACTGACTTATACCAGAGTTCTGGGAATTTGAATGTGTGTGTGGCACTGCCAGGCTAGCAGGGTGTATCACTGACGTATACCAGAGTTCTGGGAATTTGAATTTGTGTGTTGGCACTGCCAGGCTATCAGGGTGTATCACTGACATATACCAGAGTTCTGGGAATTTTAATCTGTGTGTTGGCACTGCCAGCTACTGCCAGCTATCAGGGTGTATCACTGAGTTATACCAGAGTTCTGGGAATTTGAATCTCTGTGTTGGCACTGCCAGGCTATCAGGGTGTATCACTGAGTTATACCAGAGTTCTGGGAATTTGAATCTGTGTGTTGGCACTGCCAAGCTATCAGGGTGTATCACTGACTTATACCAGAGTTCTGGGAATTTTAATCTCTGTGTTGGCACTGCCAGGCTATCAGGGTGTATCACTGAGTTATACCAGAGTTCTGGGAATTTTAATCTGTGTGTTGTCACTGCCAGCTACTGCCAGCTATCAGGGTGTATCACTGACTTATACCAGAGTTCTGGGAATTTGAATCTGTGTGTTGGCACTGCCAAGCTATCAGGGTGTATCACTGATTTATACCAGAGTTCTGGGAATTTGAATCTCTGTGTTTGCACTGCCAGGCTATCAGGGTGTATCACTGAGTTATACCAGAGTTCTGGGAATTTGAATCTGTGTGTTGGCACTGCCAGGCTATCAGGGCGTATCACTGACTTATACCAGAGTTCTGGGAATTTGAATGTGTGTGTGGCACTGCCAGGCTAGCAGGGTGTATCACTAACTTATACCAGAGTTCTGGGAATTTGAATCTGCGTGTTGGCACTGCCAGGCTATCAGGGTGTATCCCGGATTTATACCAGAGTTCTGGGAATTTTAATCTGTGTGTTGGCACTGCCAGCTACTGCCAGCTATCAGGGTGTATCCCTGATTTATACCAGAGTTCTGGGAATTTGAATCTGTGTGTTGGCACTGCCAGCTATCAGGGTGTATCACTGATTTATACCAGAGTTCTGGGAATTTTAATCTGTGTCTTGGCACTGCCAGCTATCAGGGACAGGGTGAATCACTGAGTTATAGCAGAGTTCTGAATATCTTTAATCTAGATAACACAGTTGAATCAGAGTTCTGCATATCTCCAATCTTTATAACAGAGCTGAATCAGAGTTCTGTATATCTTTAATCGATATATCACTCACCATGTCAGAAAGACCAAAAGGACAGGCAGATTCACCCAGACACAGATAAGAGGGCAAGCAGCCTCTGTGTCGGAAGGCTGTGCCACTGGTCATCGTGGACATCCATGCATCCTCTGCAGGGGCACGCTTGTCCTTTCTAACTGGTGCTGGCTGTCTTAAGCAGCAGCAACATACAGAGGATTTGCAGAATTGGCTAACCAGGCCATCCTCATCCTCCCAGTCCTCTGCCAGCCAGGCTTGTAGTGGTTTACAGTCCACCTCAGCTGCCAAAACATCTAAGGCTAGGGACAGATGAGCGCATTTTCTGCGGCCACCGTCAAAATGTACGTCGATGCGTGCGCACGCATTTTTTCACGGAATACGCTTAAGTGGTCAGACGACCACAGTCGCACAGTCGCAGGTACTCACCAACGCAATTCTAGGGAAATCCGGCTGTTTGAACGTTATGTAGGCCGCACACTAGCAGCGTCTGACGTCTCCTAATCACGCACACACGCTGCCATGCGGCCGCAGCGCACTCTGTACGTCTGTAGCAGCGGTTTCACGTTCTGAGAAAAATGCGTTCATTTGCCGGTTGCGTGGTGTCGGCGCACTTTTGTACGCACGTACTGCGTATATTGGCCGTCATTGGCCGTTATGTGCTGCTACTGCCGCCGTGATTTAGTGCGCCTGCACGCGCGTTCCGACTGCCCCACTCTGACCCTAGCCTAATTCAGCCTCCATGTCCACAGCTACTCCTGCCGTAGCCTCACCATCATACACGGAGGAGTCAGCTGAATTGTTTGACTACAATGACAGTGACATGCTACGTGAGGATGCGCAGCAACTCCAGTGCTCTGATTAAAACTCTGAGGTTGAGGAAGGGAGTAAAATCAGCCTAGAGGGAGGGGGTGCCAGTGACACACAAAGAACTGGCACTCATGTTCCCCCAGCAGCTGCAGCATACTGTAAAGTTGGCTCCAGTGACGAGGAGATAGGGGGTGATGACGATGATGTGGTCACTGACTCCACCTGGGTGCCTGATCGAACAGAGGAGGCAAGTGAGGAGGAGGAGGCCCAACAAAAACAAGACACAACGTCCTCTATGAGCAACCATAGCACTAGCCAGTCCAAGGCATCAGATGTCAGAGCTGCTCAGGTGCAGAGCGCTGTTGTCTCAAAGCACACATCCAGGAACTCTGCTGTCTGGGAGTTCTTCACAACATGTGCAGCAGACCACAGCGTTGCTATTTGTAAGCTATGTCTGAAGAGGATCAAGCGTGGGAGAAACATCAGCCGCTTGGGTACCACATGCTTGAAACGACATATATGACCACCTGTCATGCATCCCATTGGCACAACACTTCCCATCGGTCCTCATCTGTCTCTACCCCAACTATATGTCATGCTATGTCTACAACCTCCATTGACAGGGATGATGTTATAGTACTGGGTGTACCAGGTCCTTCCTCAGAGTGTGACAGCATCCCATCAGCTGCAGATTTACGCAGTCAGATTTCATTGCCCCAGCTGCTGCAGCGTAAGAAAAAATATAGTCCCAACCATCCCCTTGCACAGCGTCTAAATCCCAGCTTGGCAAAATTACTCGCATTACAGCTGCTGCCTTTCCAGCTGGTAGACTCTGCCTCCTTCCCGTGAATTTGCTGAATGTGCTGTACCACAGTAGTAGGTTCCAAAAGGCCAGTTCTTTTCAAGGAAGCCATTCCAGCACTATACCACCACGTGGAAGACAATGTTATGGAGTCATTGGGAAAGGTAGTCAGCAGCAAGGTGCACATTACTTTAGAAACGTGGTCCAGCAAGCATGGACATGGCCGTTACATTTCCTTCATGGCCCAATGGGTAACTCTGCTTGCAGCTGGGAGGGATCCAGGACGGGGCTCTGTGCTGGAGCTTGTTCATCCACCACGCCTCCAGAAAGCTGCTTATATGAGGTGTGTCTGCTCCACCACCTCTTCCTCCTCCTCCTTCTCTGTCTCTGGCAAAGTGGCAGTTAAACCGACGCGTGGCAGGGGCTACGCAATGGCTCAAGCAAAAAGATGCCATACTGTGCTTGAGCTGGTTTGTTTAGGGGACAAGAGCCACACCAGGCCAGAAATTCTGTCAGCTCTGCAGGGGCAGGCGCAGAGATGTTTAACACCACGCCAGCTTGAGCTGGGAATGGCCGTCTGTGATAATGGCAGCAACCTTCTCTCTGCCCTACGCCTGGATAAGTTGACACACGTACCATGCCTAGCACACATCCTAAATCTGGTGGTACAGCGTTTCCTAACCAGGTACCCAGGGCTGGCAGAGCTTCTCAGCCAGACCAAAAAAGTCTGCAGCCACTTCAGACGGTCATTCCCAGCAAGTGTTCGCCTGGCAGAAATTCAAAAATAATTCCACCTTCCCACAAACCGTCTGATCTGTGACATGCCCACCAGGTGGAACTCGACATTGGCAATCCTGCAGCATCTGTACAAGCAGCAGAGTGCCATCAATGAGTACCTATGTGAGTATGGCACAAGGACAGGTTCAGGTAAACGTGACCCCCCCCGCAGTGGCTGATGATCAAGGATGCATGCACTGTACTGTCACTGAGGCAATGAGGATGGTGATCAGGGACAGTGCATGCATCAGTGGTACAATTCCTTTAGTGTTCCTGCTGGAGCGCACTCTGCAGGGAATTATAAATGTGGCACTAGAGGCAGAGCAGCGGGAGGACGAGGAGGACTTCCCTAGCCCTCAAGGCACCAGTCTTTACGCAGACAGCACTCCTGCAGGTCCTCAGATCAGACAGGAGGAGGATGAGGAGGAATATTTAAGTTGTGGGGGCATTGAAGGTGGGGATACCTCACGGGAGGGTTTTGTGTCCCCAGAAACCCAAGGACTAGTACGTGGCTGGGAGGAGGTAGTGCACGATACGGTCATCCTCAGCGACCAGGAACACTCGGAAGCTAATGCCACCTCCAACCTACGCTGCATGGGCTCCCTTATCCTGCAAAGCCTGCTAAAGGACCCCAGAATTTGTGCTATCAAGGAGAGGGATCATTACTGGTTGGCAACCCTTCTTGATCCACGATACAAGGGTAAGGTTGCAGAGCTCATCCTGCCCTCACAGAGGGAGGACCGGATGAAACAACTTGAGGACGCTCTAAAGCGACACTTGTGTAACACCATTCCAGGCACTGGTAGGTTACCAAGTGATGACACAGGTGCTTCTGAGGCTGGGGTTTATCAAAGGAAGAGCGGGGAAGGGGGCCGCTTGACTGATGCCTTTTCCAATTTTTTTAGTCCACGACGCCCAGGGACGTCAAATGTAGGCACCCATTGCCAGCGTATTCACCATATGGTGCAGGAATACCTAGGCGCAAGAGCAGACCTGGATACCTTTACAGCAGATGATCCACTGGCTTACTGGGTGTTGAGATTGGATCACGGGCCAGAACTTAGATAATATGCTATGCAGCTACTAGGTTGCCCTTCATCCAGCGTGCTTTCTGAAAGGACGTTCAGTGCTGCTGGAGGTTTTGTCACAGACAAAAGAGTGCGTTTGTCCACCGTCTCTGTAGACCGGCTGACATTTATAAAAATGAATCAGTCCTGGATCAGCAGATATCACTCCCCTGATGCAACTGAATAGATCAGGGATCTCTTCTTCATTCCCAAAACCTCCACCACTGCACTCTTCCACAATATCTCAGAGGGGTTACGTTGTGAAGGCACTAACTGGCACCAAAGGTCCAATTTTAATGCACCTGTTGTTACTTTCATCCAAAGCCTGCATATGTTTCACCATAATTTAGCCAAAAAAAAACACTAAACTTGTTCTGCGTGTCCTAAAACGTCTCCTCTTTTCATACAGGCTGCCGACCCAAGCAGTTATGAATAGATTAAAGGAAAACCATTTACCGTCATTTGAAATGTCATTTTTTTCTTTTTAAATGTTTCTATACATCCTACAAATACGCCACTTCACGGGCAGGTTATGGGGACCTCCTAGGCATGATATTTGAAGGAATTTTTCGTTCTTATTCTTAACCTTTATGTCATGGAAAAATCACTGTTCCTTTAAAAATGTTTTTTTTTAACTTTTTTTTCTTGTTTCCTGTCCCCCAGGGCACTACCCGGACCCCCATACACCTCTTATGGCAAATATCTTGCATATATGCCCTCTTGGAGGGCACTCTAAAATTCAAACGTTCGAGTCCCATTGACTTGCATTGAGTTCGAATCGTGTTTGCATTCGAATCTGAACTTTTTCAAATGTTCGTGTTCGAATGCGAACCGAACACGGAGGTGTTCGGCCCATCACTATTCAGGAGTAGGGATGAGCCGAACACTCCCAGAGTTCGGTTCGAAGCCGAACCCGAACTTTCCAAATGTTCGGATCCGAACCCGAACCCTAACTCGAACTCAATACAAGTCAATGGGGCTGAAAATTCGGTTTTTAGAGTGCCCTCCAAGAGGGCATATATGCTAGATATTTGCCATAAAAAGTATATGGGGGTCTGGGTAGTGCCCTGGGGGACAGGAAACAAGGACAAAAAGTAAAAAAAAAAGTTTTTAAAGGGACAGTGAGTTTTCCATGAAATAAGGGTTAAAAATAAAAACGAAAAATTCCTTCAAATATCGTGCCTAGGAGGTCCCCATAACCTGCCCGTGAAGTGGCGGATTCCTAGGATGTATAGAAATATGTAAAAACCAAAAAATGACATTTCAAATGACGGTAAATGCTTTTCCTTTAACCACTTCGCTGCTGAGGACGCGCTCAGCGCGTCCTCAGCATTCCCGCTGGTGTGCTGAGGACGCGCTGAGCGCGTCCTCCCATTGGGGTCAGCGTTCGGCCGGTTCCGGCCGATCGCTGGCCCCTCCGGTGCGGGCTGACATCCTGGATGTCAGCCCGGCATCCGGAACAGCAGCCGCCGGAATTTGGTGTCATCGCCGCAGCGCGATGACACCAAATTCAGGCGCCCCCCCCGCATGTGCGGAGGAGGCGCCTGAAAGGGAGGGGGGAGGTCCTTCGGACCTCTCTCCCTCCCGATCGGCGACTCTGCGGGGGTTAACCCAGTCATCATTTGGAAGGGCACAGCCTGCCCTTCCAAATGATGCCTGGCATTAACCCCTGGGGAGCTGGATCGCGAATCGGCGCTGAAAAGCACCGGTTCGCGATCCTTTCCCGGAGCTGGCCGACATCTTGGATGTCGGCCAAGCCTCCGGGAACTCCCCCTGAGGACTGGCGTCATCGTGCGTAGCACGATGACGCCAGTCCTAGAGTTAACCCTTAACTGCCACCAACGGTGGAGATAGGGAGTTCCAATGAACTCCCTATCTCCCGATCCGTGGCAGTTAGGGGTTAAATTTTGGTATGGTTGGATCGGCCAGAGCATGGCCGTTCCAACGATACCAAACACTACAGTGTAAAAAGTTGTAAAAAAAAAAAAAAATGAAAAATAAAAATAAAAAAAAATTAAAAACAAAATTATAAAAAAAAAAATAAACACTTTTTTTTTATTTTTTTTGGTTTGTTAGTGTAGCAATATTGTTCCCATTTCAATTATAATGTGAACAATGATGCTGCACTAACGATTTTTGTATGCGGTGCGTTTGTTAAAAATAGTGTAATTTTCCCCAAAAAAAAATGTAACGAGACCCCATCTCTAATTTTTTTAACAAGCGCACCCCATACAAAATATAACCGCAATTGCTCGCATGTTAAAATGTGAAAAAAAACACTTTACACATTGTAAATTATTGAAAATACATATTTTATTGCATTTTTTGTTATAATATACAAACATGACATAACGTATACATATAATAATGACATATTATGAATCTACCAAGTCTGACGGAAAGAACGATATATAATATGTCTGGGTCATATACTAAAATAAGCCTTCAGAACGCGTTTAAACATGATGTGCAAAACAGGTAAAAATGACCTCAGCACAGGGGCGGGAAAAGCCTCAGCAGCGAAAGGGTTAATCTATCCATAAACAACTGCTTGGGGCGGCAGTCTGTATGAAAAGAGGAGACATTTTCGGACACGCAGAAAAAGTTTACTGATTTTTTGGCGGTGAAAAGCAGGAGAATGACTGGAGAATGGAAAATTCTAGACCAAATAGCCGATTTGGAAAGTGAGAAAAATGGGAGAATTTTTCTGGTTTGGCTATTTTGACCTAGAATTTTCTCTTCAGTCATTCTCCTGAGTTTCACCTTTCTCTGAATAACCCTGTCAGAGTTATTCAGAGAGCGGTGAAGAGCAGGAGAATGACTGGAGAATGGAAAATTCTAGGTCAAAATAGCCAAACCAGAAAAATTCTCCCATTTAGGCTAGGGTCAGACTAGCGAATTTTTAACATGCGTTTAGGCGCACTTAATCACGGCCGCACTAGCAGCAAATGACGGGCAATGACAGCCAATAAACGAAGTACGGTCGCACGAAAGTCCGGCTGCGCAACGCAAGTGGAAAATGAACGCATTTTTTCGAGAACGCAGAACCGCTAGTACGGACGTACAGAGTGCGCTGCGTCCACTAGCGGCGTGTGCGCGTGATTTGGAGATGTTAGACCCTGCTCATGTCCGGCCAACATAACGTCCAGACACCCAAAGTTTCCTGGTTTGGATCCGTAAAAAATCACGCACAAAAATGCGCATCGTATGACTGTTTTCGCGCATTCCGTGAAAAAATAAGGCGATGCGTTCGGACGCACTTTTTGACGGTCGCTGTGAAAAATGCGTTAGTCTGACCCTAGCCTTATCTCACTTTCCAAATCGGCTATTTGGTCCAGATTGTTCTCTTTTCCTGCCATTCTCCTGGTTTTCACCTTTCTCCAGACAACCCTGAGAGAGAGGTGAAAGCCAGGAGAACTGGCAGGAGAAGAGAACAATCTAGACCAAATAGCCAGAGGGGGCCCGCAGGCAGCCATCTTGAATTCCCTGCTCGCCAGTGGGCCTACATGGGCCCAGCCTCAGGTGAGCAGGGACTTCAAGATGGCCGCCGGCAGGCCCCCTCTGATGATGGCAGGCCATCAGGATGGCTCATCATTAAGCTGGGGCAATTATATCCATGCATGAGCTGGGGGCAATTATATCCATACATGAGCTGGGGGCAATTATATCCATTCGTGAGCTGGGGGCAATTATATCCATGTGTGAGCTGCTGGGGGCAATTATATCCATGTGTGAGCTGCTTGGGGCAATATATATACATGTGTGAGCTGCTGGGGGCAATTATATCCATGTGTGAGCTGCTGGGGGCAATTATATCCATTTGTGAGCTGGTGGTAATATATCCATGTGTGAGCTGGGGGCAATTATATCCATGTGTGAGCTGGGGGAAATGATATCCATGTGTGAGCCGGGGCAATTATATCCATGTGTGAGCTGGCAGCAATATATCCATGTGTGAGCTGGGGCAATTATATCCATGTGTGAGCTGGGGACAATTATATCCATGTGTGAGCTGGGGACAATTATATCCATGTGTGAGCTGGTGGCAATATATCCATGTGTGTGCTGGTGGCAATTATATCCATGTGTGAGCTGGGGGCTCTCTGTAATAAATAAATATGCTCAAATATATATTTTTTTCAATTTTTTTTCTTCTTTTCAATTTTATTTTTTGTTGTTGCTTCAGGGGGTGTGAATTAGTTTTTTTTTTGCGGGGGCCCCCAAAAAAAATCTTGCACCAGGGCCCTTTGTTCCTTAGGTCCATCACTGGTTAGAATAGTTGGAAATAGTAGAGAGGCTGGAGAAAATGAGGTCCAGGTAGACTTATTTTCCGGTAGTAACTATAAACTTAAAAGAGTTAGGACAGTAGTACAAAGCTGGTGCTAACTTAGCCAGAGCAGTTGTAAACTGAAAACCTCCATAGGCTAGAATGGCTCTGGTAAGTTTACAACAGCTCTGGTTAAGTTAGCACCAACTATGTAATATGGTCCTTAAACATTTGTTGGCTTGTATCCAGCTTTTCTTTTAGGCTGCGGTCAGACGAGCTCACTTTTCGCATCTGTCTGAATGCACTGCTTGCTGTTCGTCACAGCTTTTCAAAGGAGTCAATAGAGAACAACACACGAAGAGTGTGCGCACGTTTTCGCGCACGGGCAAAGCATGTTGCAACGGATGCCAAAATGACATTGACATGAAAAAGCTACAACGAACTTAGGCTGCAGTCACATGAGCGCACTGATTGCGCACAGTGTGTCTATTGAAACGGATGCACTTAATAACGGATGAGATTGTGGTTACATTGTATCAGTCAGTTATGGCTGACATTGAGAGAAAAAAAAAAGCTATATAGGATCAGTTAGTTTTGACTGAGTTTGAGAAAGAATTGTAAAGACTGTATAGCATCAGTTAGTTATGACTGGCGTTGAGAAAAAGAAAAAAAGCTGTATGCAGGGGTTTCTCTATGTTGGTTGCAGCTTTTTCACATCAATGTAATTTTGGCCTCCTTTGCAGCATGTGTTGCCTGTGCGTGCGTTTTTCAGAACAATAAATAAAATGAGTATGAGAAGGTGGATAGATGAAAGCGGGAAGGTAAAGACAATACAGTAGAAATATGATGGATGGATAGTGAGTGACAGAACAATAATTAAAAGACGTGATAAAGTAGAAATAGTGATATGATATATGATTGACAGAAGGAAGAGATGAGAGTTTGTAAGATTAGAAGAGATGAGGGAGGCATATTTGAAGAAAGGGAATTTAAAAGAAATCTGTTTAAAAATATCAACAAATAGTATTTAATTGCTACTTAGTTTGTAAATACTGTCCATTATTGACAACAATCGCTGCTGACAGCCAGGGCTTTGTGCCAGACCAACAACTGCCCTCTGGAATGTCCTGATTTTAATGATTTGCTGTAAGATTTGACTTGTCCAGAACAGAGAGCTATTTAAGATAGACTGTGACTGCTTTACAACCTCTCGGGGAAACGGAACTGTCACTCACCATGGTGCCTAATGATCTGTCTCCCATAATGTTAATAAAATAAAGCAATGATTGACAATTGTTAAAAATGTCACAATGCCCAAGAGGAGATGCAGCAGCTGCAAACCTTGTTGTTCACAGAATTCTGTAGTGGACACACTGGATCCGATGCTGACACAAAGTATTAAAATCATAGCATCCTAGAGGGCATTTGCCTCTGATTTATTCCAGCCTCACCAACCTGTAACAAGTATGCTATATGTATTTTTTATCTATTTTATTTTTTGAACTGTAACTTGACTCACATATTGTTATTAGTATTGCTTTTCTCAAAATAGTCAACTTAACTAATGGTAAATATTAATTTCCATAACAGGAATCACAGAAAGCATATTTTTTGTTTCACATTTATGGCAGGAATAATGTTTCAACTTTATCTACTTTGTATTAAGTGACAAATACATTTTTAAATGTGATGTAGAAGTTCTAGCACTGAAAAATGTATATGATTCCCCTTTATACACTACAAACCTCTCACATGTCATAATAATCCTCTAAAATGATGATAAAGGTACCAGTTACCTCACACAATGGACACTAGTATATTTTCTCAGTCATATTGGTCCTAATTTAATGACTCATTGCTGCATATGATTCCGAAACCCCGTATCCTTTTGTTGCTGCCATACTGCTCAACATAAGGTTTATTCAGAAAGAGCTGATCTGGCCCCGAAATGTAACCGAACAGGGAATTTCCTCATACGGTGCCATTTCCCGGCCATTCAGAGCAGGCAGTTCGCCAAATTTTGGCAAATTGCCTGCACGTACGGTGCCTGTTCGAAGGCAGTGAAATTCCCCATAGAGAAGTAATGGTTCGTCTATTCAGAGAACACCGAACAGCAGTGAAAAGTTGCCGAAATGCCCTACTGTTCGGTGGTTTAATTCGGCAGGTTTATTCAGGTGAATCCCATAGGCTTCAATGTTAAAAAATATTCCCATTTTTATTCAATATCTAATGAACCGCTTATTCGTTTAATCAGCAGTAAAAGTCTAATTATTGATTTTTTTTAGGCATTTTTCTGCAAACTTTTTTCAGTTTTTATTAATAGCGTATTTTCTTTCTGTAACAGACCTTTTTATTATCATTCATAGGATATTATATGTAAATTTCAGACATTTTCATTCAGTAGTTTTTTTTGCAACAGCGTTTCAATTTTGACACTTTTCAAGCGTAAGTTTTTTTTTTACCCATCCGGCAGCTTGTCGGCCTTCTTTTGCGGCTGGTTGGCGCTGTACTCACCGACTGCATTTGGCAGCTCTCCGGCAGATGTTCGGCAGGTTGGCAACGTGTTTGCAGCAGCATTCGGCAGCCAATACCCTGCACTTTGAGGGCCCTGCGGTGAATGCTGAATTCCCGAAGTCCAGGGAACGAGAGAGCACCGAAATGTCAGTGACATTTCGGTGCGCTCTGAATAATCCCCAAAGTCTTTCTTAGGTGAGGGGTAGTAAGGCACTGGCCTGGGCTCTGGGAAATCAATCATGCTGCTTCCATGGAGAGTTTTATTTTTTTGCCCTGGTAGTCTAGTGCAGGGGGTCAGCAAACTTGGCTCCCTGATGTTTTGGGAACTACATTTTCCATGTGGCTCAGTCAGGTCCTGAGGGGAGGAGGAATAAACTTACTATCTCTGTCACCAATGGTTGTGGTGTTATGATCATTGCATTAGTGTACACTAGTGAGTTTCAACCTTCTTCATCTCATGGCACACTCTTAAGATACAAAAATTGTCAAAACAAACCTTCAACACATTCCTAAAACATATACATTTAAGTAATTCAAATTTTAATGTTTATTTCTATAATACACATCCACTACTGTCACCGTCCTGGCTAGTATTTTAAATGCCTGACCACTGAGCCTGTTCCCAGTCCACTCAAAACTCTAGAAAATATGAAGGAAAAATAACATTTTAAAAGCTGACCTTTATGTTGCTCACAGTGGCTACCTTCCCAAGGTAATGACATGACCCACTGAGGAGGCTTTCAAAGGAAAGTAGTATGATGGATCCAATTTTCCGTAATTCTTAAATCCTTTGTCTTCTCATAGCGCCAGGATTGACAAAACACTGACCAATTTCATGATTGGTTTTCTTTAAACGTATCCCCCGACAATGCATTTATTGTTATTACCATTTTAATGAGTCCAGCTGCTATGGGAAGATTACCAAATGCCTTATAACAAGGTGCAATCATTCCGCTCTCAAAGCAAATTATTGTTGTTGCTTATAGAAGTTTCATTATTTAAACATCATTGTTATTGTGCCGTTTCCAATTCAAATCAGTTACTTTCATCTTCCTGTTGGCAATTTCCATTAAACTGATAAATACTCTATGGAAATCTCTTCATCTGTTCATCTAGTCGTGCAACCTCTTGTTCTGCTGCGGTATCACTTGAGATGTGAAACATGGTTACGGAGTAGCAGAAGTGAGATTTAAGAGGCCAGTAGTGAAAGATATTAAATGGAAAAAGTTATTTAATCCAGCACTTGATGAAGCTAAGAGTGTATCACATCATCAAGCAGACACACTGAACAACCCTGTCGTATATAAATGAATGCCTTCCCGAGCTCGAAAACCTATTGTGTGACCAAGTACGAGAAATCAGTAAAAGGTGTATATATTTGACGCTCTCCCTAATTGGAATTAAATGATTTCATAACACATTAAACTAATTGAAATTACTAGAGGATTAAACTAACCCAGAGTTATTTAAAATTTTCATAAATCATGATCTCATTCTAAATAATTGTACATAGCATCGAATCTGGGAGATTTAGATAACCGGATTTTGTCTAGAAAGCAATGTTTAAAGTACATCTGTCTTGCCCAACAAAAGTTGATCTAATCTGATAATGAAATGCTGAATATTGCCTGTCAAAAAAAACCTTGTACCTCATTTCTAGAGCCATGCCGTCAGGTTGACAGCTGGTCAGCAATATCTCAAAGGATGAGCTATCACATTGATCTCCATGACCAAGGCAATATCTCACCCTGATGGGATATCGCAGCAAAACTGAACCAATCAATAACAGGATCACTTTAAAACAGCTGGCCATAGTAAGTGATCCAAACGTGATGAGGTGACAAATATAAAGACGGCATTGCAGTTTAGAGGTGATATGTAAAAAGAAGCTCACAGAGATGCCATGAATAACACAAGTTAAAATAAACGGCTATTATATGTACATATTAAACATTGCAAGTTTAAATTGATTTGTGTCTAGCCTTTGTAATGGACAGATTGTCATGTATGCTAGTGATGAATGCATGTAATGGAATTCACGTTATCATAGACTTCAATCAGGTTTGCTAAACCACTTCCTGGCACAGTCGCTCACCACCTTGCCCGTGATCAGGACTCTATGCCCTATTCAGTTTATGATTCCAGACAAGTTTACTGGCACCTATGTATTAACATTTGGTATACGGTATATATTGGTGCAAGCCATATGCCACCATCTTGGCACATTTTAAATCAGAATTAGTGTTACGATATTAGTATTTCCATATCAGTTACAAACATGATTTAATGTGTCCATTGGTGACCAACATAAGGCACCATGGGGAGAGGTCTCTCTCCCATCTTAGTTACAAATGCAGCCTCCTACAGGCTTTCAAACTCCATGTGAGATGTGGCTTAGAGACCTGCGTACTTCTAAATGTAACTGGTCACTATGTAAATTTTTTTTCGAAAACACACACACATTCCATCAAGTGTCAGGTGGGGTGGATGTGGGGACTTTCCTACAGGTGATCTACATATCAAGGCTAATGCATAAATGTTAGTCAGTAATCTGGAAGGCAACTACAGCTTTCTCAGAAACCTTGTGACGTTGACAGTTCTCAGGGCCTTCACAAATGTTGCTCACTTAGGGCACTATCAGTTGTCGTGAGCCAACCCTAGCGTCCGCATGTTTTCTCGTTAGCGCCTGACCAACAGATCGTTTGCCTCGCTACAAATGAAGAAAGCCACTTAATTTGCGATTTGTAGCCCAAGCTTATTGTACTTACCGCGTCCTATACTTAACATGGGCAGTGCTAGAGATCACTTGCGCTATTGTAACCAACAGATAGTTTGGTCCTGGCGCCAATTTCTACGCGGACACTAAAATCTAAAAAAAAAAAAAAAAATTTACCTACTGCTCAACTCTGGTGTTAACTGACAGTAAAGGAAGAAAAAAAGGGGAAAAAAATCCACCAAAAGTCCTTGCCCAAAATTAACAGGCAATTGAAAGGAATGCAGCACAGGTGTTCTCTTAGCCCCATTCACCATAGTAATGGATCTGGTCAGCAACGTCGCTGCTGTTGCACTAGGCTCTTTATTAAAATATAATAGATATCTATATGTATCCTTTATCTACATATATCCTAATTATAACATATTGCCTAATTTTAAACATTTTATGCTGGGGGTTATTTATTTATAAAAGGATTTTACCAGGAAGGATACATTGAGATTTCTCTCGTTTTCAAGTACGTCCTGGGTTCAAGAACATTAAAATGTTACAGTTGTTATAGAAATACAAAGTAATACAATGCAGGATAATAAAAAAAAAAATACAGATTAACAGAAAAAAATAGTCATAGTCAATAGGAAATAGTCATTATGTTACATGTTTACAGGTGCATTCCATATTGAGGTATGTTAATAGGGTTATTCATAGTATGTAAGTGGTTGAGTATTATGGTTAGGACCATGTTTAAAGTCTTGTCCTGAAACATGTGTAGCTCTGCTTTAAAAACACTGTATTCTGGTGCAATGAACTATTGCTGCCACCAGAGGGAGACAGAGACATTGTGGACTATGCTGGACAAAACTGAACTACACCGACCATCATCCTTTGCGTGAGGACAGGAAGAGGAAAGAGATCAGCAGCCTCATGTAAGAGAGAAGCAGAGTGAGTGGAGCAATGAAAGGTGGAGGATGCATGTTGGAGCTGTCAGGGATCGCAACCAGGCCGGAGTACAGACGCTGTCTTACTGGTGCTGGAGATTGGGACAGTGACCGTGTTAAGACCTACCTGCGCAGCGCTGAGAGGTCTGGAGGAAGAGTTAGATCCAGCAGGACCCAGAGTTAGGAGACCGTGCTGATCGATTGAGAGTGCAGGCGGTGGATCGTTGTTCCAGTTGCGGAGATTGGGCAAGCTGAGAGCAAATTCAGTAGCACGGAGTCCCAGTACACAGAGGAGAAGATCTTGTAGTCGAGGCATCAAGTGCAGGACAGTTTCGTTCATCGGATTGGTGAGAGGCCTCCAGGCCGCAGTCCCAAATAAGAAACGCAAGCTGCAGTATTATTTAAATCCACAGGGCCCCAACGGTGACTAGTCAAAGATTGTTTGTTTCATTCACTGGCCAGTTGAATACAGTACCCGGGTACCCGAGACAACACACATTACACATTTTTGAGCTATTATTCATGGGACTTACACTCCAGAACTGAGGGGGTTAACCGTTTCTTTTGCCGCAGTGTGTTTTTCCCGCGTTACGAATTCTTGTCATTTAAATACTGTATATGCGTAATATATGCTGCTTTATTGGGATCAGTAAGAATATAATACATAAAAATCCACAACAGTGTTGGTGTATAGTTATTTCCTAGTGCGGTGAGACTAACCCGAGGTTTATTCAGCGGCTCCTCCAGAAGTGAGCGCTACACATGTATAATTTTATATGTTGTAGCAGGGAGATTATTGTCGCTTACCTGGCCTTCCTTTTGGATCTATTAAATGCAGTGTAATGATTCTACATGCTGTTGGGTGGCATTTATCATGCAATGCCCATCAGCCTTAATATATGTGTGCATATAAACATGGATAATACGGCCACCTTGGAGGATCTTAATAATGCTGGGGTGTGGGGGCTATTCGCTGGATGTGTTCATACTTAAGTATGGTCTGGCACTCTGCACTGCAAACCCCCCCCCCAAAATAAAAAGGTTCAAAGGTAGTATTTTCTGAGATCCTACCTGTGCCACGTGCTACAGTGGAAAGGCAGCGGGAGATTAGGGAGGTCAATGCGTGGCTTAAAGCTTGGTGCAGGAAGGAGGGCTTTGGGTTTTTAGAGCACTGGGCTCATTTTGCACTGGGGTATAGTTGTGATAGATTGCACCTGAATGGAAGAGGGTCTGCTGTGCTAGGGGAGAGGATGGTTAAAAGGTTGGAGGAGACTTTAAACTAGTGGAAGGGGGGGAGGGATACAGTATCTTACAAAATGGAGACAGAGCAGATAGCGGAAGGGTTTCAGTTCAGACTAAGGGGGTGGAGCCGGGGGGATGGGTAATGTAAGAACAGTGGAGGCATGTAATGTAAAGTCGCATTCAGCATGTGTGGGTAGAGACAACATTAAATGTATGCTTGCTAATGCAAGGAGCCTCAATAACAAGATGGGGGAACTAGAGGTAATAGCATACACTAAGCAATACGACATTATAGGAATAACAGAAACGTGGTGGGACGAAACACATGACTGGGCTGTAAACTTAAACGGTTATACATTGTTTAGAAAGGATAGGAAACATAAGAAAGGGAGTGGAGTGTGTTTATATGTAAATCAGGATTTAAAGCCTAATATTACACAACTGGAAAGCGATGAGGGAAATGTGGAATCCTTAGGGAAGTCAATTATTGGTTGGCATAGGCTATAAACCACCTAATATAGATAATGAGGAGGAAGAACAACTGTTAGAGCAAATTAGGAAGGCTGCACATCATGGTAGCACTTTAATTATTGGAGATTTTAATTACCCGGACATTAATTGGGATAGTGGGACTAGTAATTCAGCAAAGGGAATCCGGTTCCTGAACATTTTAAATGATACCTTCATGTCACAACTGGTAGAAACACCAACTAGAGAGGATAACTGTCTGGACCTGGTTATAACAAATAATGTGGATCTTTTCTCAAATATTAATGTAAAGGAACAGTTGGGAAACAGCGACCATAACATGGTGACTTTTGAAATAAACTCAAAAAAACACATTCATAAGGGCATGCTAAAATATATAATTTTAAAAAAGCCAACTTTATTAAAATAAAGGAAGCTCTCAATGTCATTGACTGGCAGAAACTCTTTCACGGGAAAAACACTGAGGATAAGTGGAATATCTTTAAACTAACACTAGAAAAGTAC
This sequence comes from Leptobrachium leishanense, assembly GCA_009667805.1. Lineage (NCBI taxonomy): Eukaryota > Metazoa > Chordata > Amphibia > Anura > Megophryidae > Leptobrachium > Leptobrachium leishanense. The sequence continues at coordinate 182,932,259 of CM019065.1, read as the reverse complement.
ACGTCACAATATATTCCACTGGTTAATAAATATAAAAGAAACAGACTGAAACCAATGTGGCTTAGTAGGAAGGTAACTAAGGAAATGAAAAATAAAAAGAAGGCATTTAAAGCTTTTAAATTTGATAAATCTGAGGCATCCTATAAAGCATTTAGGGCAGCCAATAAAGCATGTAAAAATGCGATTAGATGGGCTAAACTAGAAAATGAAAAAGAAATAGCCAAAGAGAGCAAGACCAACCCTAAGGCTAGGGTCAGAGTGGGGCAGTCGGAACGCGCGTGCAGACGCACTAAATCACGGCGGCAGTAGCAGCACATAACGGCCAATGACGGCCAATATACGCAGTACGTGCGTACGAAAGTGCGCCGACACCACGCAACCAGCAAATGAACGCATTTTTCTCAGAACGTGAAACCGCTGCTACTGACGTACAGAGTGCGCTGCGGCCGCATGGCAGCGTGTGTGCGTGATTAGGAGACGTCAGACGCTGCTAGTGTGCGGCCTACATAACGTTCAAACAGCCGGATTTCCCTAGACTTCATTTTACCCCACCGTCATGAAATACGTCCAGAATTGCGCATCGTCTGACCACTTAAGCGTATTCCGTGAAAAAATGCGTGCGCACGCATCGACGTACATTTTGACGGTGGCCGCAGAAAATGCGCTCATCTGTCCCTAGCCTAAAAGATTCTTTAGGTACATAAATTCTAAAAAACCCAAGAGTGAAAATCTGAGTCAGGGCTATTGTTAACTGAAGATCAGGATAAGGCAGAAATTTTAAATGGATTATTTTTCTTCAGTATTTATCAAAGAGAAACCTATAACAGGAGACATGAAATTCATTAATAAAAACTTACTAATACAAAGTGACTGGTTGACTCAGGACAAGGTTTTACACAAACTAAACAATGTGAATGTTAATAAAGCCCCAGGGCCAGATGGAATTCACCCGCGAGTATTAAGAGAGCTATGTGTTGAAATATGTAAACCTCTGTTCTTAATCTTTCAAGATTCTTTTCTTTCAGGAATAGTACCAGAGGATTGGAGAAAAGCTGACGTGGTCCCTATATCAGGGGCGGATCCAGGGGGGGGGCAACGGGGCAATTCCCCCCCCCCCCGAGATTTGTCCCGGGGGTTGAGGGACCCAGATGCCGGGCAGCGCGGGGGCGCCTGCCCGGTCTTGAACAGTCCGTCCTGTGAAGTGGATGCGGCTGTGTGCGTGCGCAGCCGGTCACGTGGTCCGGCTAATCAGGTGGTACTGAGTCTCTGTACCACCTGACTGGCCGGACCGCGTGGCCGGCTGCGCACGCACACAGCCGCATCCACTTCACAGGACGGACTGTTCAAGATCGGGCAGGCGCTCCCGCGCTGCCCGGCATCTGGGTCCCTCAACCCCCTGCCGGAGCTGGGGCAACAATCCAGGTGAGAGCTGGGGCAAATCCATGAGCTGGGGGAAAATCCATGTGTGACCTGGGGGCAAATCCATAAGCTGGGGGCAAATCCATGACCTGGGGGCAAATCCATGACCTGGGGGCAAATCCATGAGCTGGGGGCAAATCCATGAGCTGGGGGCAAATCCATGAGCTGGGGGCAAATCCATGTGCTGGGCAAATCCATGAGCTGGGGGCAAATCCATGAGCTGGGGGCAAATCCATGAGCTGGGGGCAAATCCATGAGCTGGGGGCAAATCCATGAGCTGGGGGCAAATCCATGTGCTGGGCAAATCCATGACCTGGGGGCAAATCCATGAGCTGGGCAAATCCATGAGCTGGGCAAATCCTTGAGCTGGGCAAATCCTTGAGCTGGGGGCAAATCCATGTGTGAGCTGGGGGCTCTCTGCTCCTCTAGATTGTAAAATCCGGGGTGCCCTATGCTCCTCTAGATTGTAAGCTCCTGGGTGCCCTCTGCTCCTCTAGATTGTAAGCTCCTGGGTGCCCTCTGCTCCTCTAGATTGTAAGCTCCTGTGAGCCGGGCCCTCTGTAAATTCTCGTGAGTTGGGCTCTCTGCTAAAACACCTTATTTTCTGTAAGTGCCCCTCCCGAGACTAGTCTCTGGATCCGCCCCTGCCCTATATTTAAGAAAGGTTTAAAATTTGTGCCTGGGAATTATAGACCTGTGAGCTTAACATCTGTGGCTGGGAAAGTATTTGAGGGGTTACTAAGGGATAGTATTCAGGAATTTATTGGGAGGTATAATGTAATTGGCAAAAATCAGCATGGTTTCATGAAACACAGATCATGTCAGACTAACCTAATTACGTTCTATGAGGAAGTAAGTAGAAGTATAGATCAGGGGGTCACAGTGGATGTGATTTACTTAGATTTTGCCAAAGCTTTCGACACAGTTCCACACAAAAGGTTACTATTTAAATTAAGAAAAAATGGTCTAGATGAAAATACTTGTTCTTGGATAGAAAACTGGCTAAAAGATAGGGTACAGAGAGTGGTCATAAATGGTACATTTTCAAGATGGACACCAGTGGTAAGTGGTGTCCCTCAGGGGTCTGTTATAGGACCAATACTATTCAATTTATTTATAAATGACCTTGAGATAGGCATTGAAAGTCATGTATCAGTGTTTGCAGATGACACAAAGCTAGGAAAAGTAATACAATGTGAGCAGGATGTTACTTCGCTGCAGAGGGATTTAGATAGATGAAATTTAATCTAGATAAATGCAAAGTTATGCACTTTGGAGTGAAGAACACACAAGCAATTTATACCCTAAATGGTACGGAGTTAGGGAAATCCAAGCAGGAGAAGGATTTGGGAATAATCATAGACTTCAAACTAAGTAACAATGTGCAATGTCAAACAGCAGCCGCCAAGGCCAGCAAAGTACTGGCATGCATTAAAAGGGGAGTTCACTCACGGGATGAAAACATAATTTTGCCTCTGTATAAATCAATGGTCAGGCCGCACCTTGAATATGCCGTGCAATTTGGGCACCTGTCTTAAAAAAAGATATTATATCGCTAGAAAAAGTGCAGAGACGGGCAACTAAATTAATAAGGGGGATGGAAGGGTTAAGTTATGAGGAAAGACTAACAAGCTTAAACCTGTTTAGTTTAGAGAAAAGGCGCCTTAGAGGGGATCTGATAACCTTATATAAATATATACGGGGCCATTATCAACCATTGTCTGATAACCTATTCATTAACAGGACTATACATAGGACAAGGGGTCATCCATTTAGACTGGAAGAAAGAAAATTTAGCTTAAAGCATAGGAAGGGTTATTTTACGGTGAGAACAATAAAGCTGTGGAATTCTCTGCCTGTTGAGGTGGTTGGGTCAGAGTCTGTACAGACTTTTAAAAAACGACTGGATGACTTCCTGCAGACACAGAATATTAAGGGTTATAATATTTAATATGTGGGTAAAAGCTTCTTGATCCAAGGAGAAATCTGACTGCCATTCTGGGGTCAAGAAGGAATTTTTTCCCAGTATGTTGCATATTTCAGACTGGGTTTTTTGCCTTCTTTTGGATCAACAGCAGTAGGTTATGTGGGAGAGGCTGAACCCGATGGACGCATGTCTTTTTTCAGCCTATATAACTATGTAACTATGTAATCCTGTACACAAACGCTTTAGCGCTGGGTCTCAGCATTTCCCTAGTGCACACTAATGAATCTTGTACACTGACAACCGTAAACAAGGTGATCTGTTGGCGAGTCATCAAGCGCTACGTTTTAGTGGCTCATACTAGATTTTTTTATGTAGCGCTGGCGTTTTAGCTCACACCAGGTGATAGTGCCCTTAGTGTACAGGGTAATCCAGATTTGGACCCCTTGCTCAAGATGCCTAAAGACACTAGTGTCGCTAGGTGGGGGCGGGGCACACACCAGCTGACCCCCGCCCTTAGGGTGACACCAGCGGCGTGCAGAGGGGGGGGCAGCAGTGTGGTGTTTGGGCCCTGCGCATGTGACGTGACGTCACATAGTCTTCCTGTCGGGCTGCCGAGCGGGAAGAAGCAGGAGCCACCGGATGAAAAGGAGAGAGCGATTTGGTGTAAGAGCTTGTGGAGTGCCTGTGCCCCCATTGGGGTCAGTGCCCCCTCCACATTGTGCAGGTCCCTCACACGCTAAATGCCACCTGGCCTGGCACAGGAGCCCAGCATCCTTCCTGTTTGCCCAAGCACCTCTCCCTGCACCAGGCCCATATTTGTTTGGGCAGACAGAACAGATGCTGGGCTCCTGTGCCAGGCCAGGTGGTGTTTAGTGTGTCAGGGACCTGCACACTGTACCCCCTGAACTGCCATGCATTATACCAATGTGCCAGCCTTTCCAGGTTGATTGGGGGGGGGCATGCAATCAAAGGGTTGGCCCCAGGCATCAAAAGCCCTCTGCACGCTACTGGGTGACACCAAAGCAGTGGCATCCAAGCGCTCCCCCCGATTAGATCCTGCCGGCGGCCGCGTGCTTTTCCCCTCCTACGTGCGGCCGCCAGTATGAATATCTGCCGCTCGCCTGGGGTTCTATACACCAGCTAGCCGCGATCTCACGAGATCGCGTCTGGCTGGTGTATAGAACCCCAGGCGAGCGGCAGATATTCATACTGGTGGCCGCACGTGAGATCGCAGCTGGCGTATAGAACCCCAGGCGAGAAGCAGATATTCATGCCGGCGACCGCACGTAGGAGGGAAAAGCACACGGCCGCCGGCAGGATCTAATTGGGGGGAGCAACGAGCAGACAGGAGGTGAGAGCTGGGGGCAAATCTACCCATATGAGCTGGTCTGGGGCAATATATCCATATGGGAGCTGGTCTGGGGCAATATATCCATGTGTGAGCTGGGGCAATATATATCCATGTGTGCTTTCACTGCCTTCGAACAGGCACCGTACTTGCTAGCAGTTCGCCAAAACTTTGTGTCAGCATAGGAGAGAGCTCCACAGCGATAAACCTCACAGTAATGTGCTTTGTGTGTATGAGCATTCAGAGTGATATGGGAGTACTGATTTATGAGTAAGAGTAGTTAAACAAAAATCCGCAAAACTCGGGGGGGGGGGTGACACCATAAGTTACCGCAGCAGGTGACACCAAACCTAGTGACGCCACTGCCTAAAGAGTTATCTACTATGCCCTCCCAATGATCCCTCCAAAATGATCGCCGAGGGCAGAGAGGACTGCCTTGTCATTTCACTACAGGGCACCATATTTGGGTGATAGTAAACCGATCTCCATATGGTATACACTCTCCTGTGATGGCACCATCAAGCTAAAACCTTGTGGGGCCCGAGTGTGGACCCATCATAGGACAGGCTACTTGTGATGTTGCCCATTCTCAGGGCCCTTACATACTTTGGGATGAAGACGGGAGAGACAAACTAATGGGCTGGGTTTGATCCTGGAGCCTTGCACCAGTTAGAATTTTCCCTAGATGACACGTACCCGATGAGTCTAACACTGAGGGCTTGAGTCCAAGATTGATGTAACTGTAATACATCCTTTAAAAGCAGTGGTCCCCAACCTTTTTGGCACCAGGGACCGGTTTTGTGGAAGACAGTTTTTCCATGGCCTGGAGGGGGGTATTTTCAATAGCATTACATTTAGTGTGCACTTTAATTCTTTTATTATTACATTGGTGCTGAGTCTGACAGAGTGCTACTGAATGGCGAAAGCGGGGCTTAACGTGATGACGTGTTTGAGATGTCCCTTACTTATCCGAGATCCTATGCTGAAGAAGTGGGTAGTAAAATCCGCCACTTCCTCTGCCATAAGCAGAGGAAAACAGAATAAATAGTTCCCAGTGTTCTTCCATGGCTCCTGTGCTTCCCTGCTCAAACTAGCTTATACAGGGCTTCCTGCTCCATGGAGTCCTATGGACTTAAACAGCGGATACCTATGGCAGCGCGCGACACCACTGAGGTATCTCAGTGGCTGGAAAATATTTTGGCTTAAGCTGTTGATACAGTGGCTCAACAACTGCAATAGAGCCGTTAATGGCGAGCTAGAAAAGGGAAGAGGCTTGCACAGCCTTTTGCGACTCTGATCTGGCTCAGGATTTGAAATGTAGCCTTGTTAGCACTTTCAAAAAATATATCTGCCTTGTGAGCTGCAGACGGAAGCAGTTTACTACAATTGTTGATTTATTGTTAGATAAAAACACACCTAAACCACGTTTGTAGGAAAAGGTGACTGCAAAAGCTAATTTCAACATGCATAGTAAATGGAATCTTTATATACACATATCAAGTTCACTGGGCCTTCAAAAAGAAAAAAATAGAGAGTTTAAGTTATATTATACCGATTACAGTTTCTGATCAAGAGTTACTCCACAGAGGCTTCCTCTTCTGAGAAAAAGCAGCTATGCCTTCCTGTCCATCTTTCAATGACAGATTGTCCACCATGACTTGAGAGGTCAGCTTGTATGCATCTTCCAGACCTTTTGCCATTTGTTTATAAAACGTAGCTTTCCCCAGGGCCACAACAGAGCGGCTTGTCTGACATATTTTCTGTGCTATCTTTGTTGTCTCTTCTTCAAGATCCTCCTCTGGTACCATCTTGCTGATGAGTCCGTGAAGCAAGGCATCATGGGCAGTTATTGGTTCACCTGTGAAGAGCATTTCTAATGCAACCTGAAAAAGTGTGCATATAATGTTATGAAAGTACAATGCTAGTGGTAACCTTACATTTAAGAAGATTATTCTGCATATATCCTGATCCATATACAGGACATGTAAGAAGTGTAACTGGGGGCCTAAAAGGTTGACAAGAACCTATTCATACAGAAGACTCCCCCTCTATACACTCCCACACATACGTGTCCAAACCTGTATGTGAACGCAATATACATACAATGACATGCGTGTGCGTTCATACACCATTTTTTCCCACTTATGTCAGAAAGACATTTTCAGAATTTTCTCAATCTTAAAATAAAATCCCTGAAACCATAGATAGCTACTATCATACAGGTAGATGCACCATAACCTTATAGCTCAGGTCCATCCAAACTAGAATCCTATTTTCAACAAACACATCCCCATTTTCTCAAAGCATAGGGAGCTCAGACTTCTGAATAAAAGGAAATATGTGCTTCTACATATTCCTGTTCTCAAAGAGGACCTACAGTTGTGTTCAAAATTATTCAACCCCCAATGCTGTAAAGGGTTTTAGGGAATTTAGTGTACATTTGTAATTGTATTCAGAATGAAATCCTACAAGGACTTTTTAAAGAACCATATGCAACTAAAATGACATCAATTGGTTTTGTAATACAGTAGTAAATGTTTCTTTTGTGAATTCTTCATTGACACAATTATTCAACCCCTTAACCCTTTCGCTGCTGAGGCTTTTCACACCTCTGTGCCGAGGTCATTTTTACCGGTTTTGCTCATCATGTTTAAACGTGTTTTGAAGGCTTATTTTAGTATATGACCCAGACATATTATATATCGTTCTTTCCGTCAGACTCGGTAGATTCATAATATGTCATTATTATATGTATACGTCATGACCTGTCTGTATATTATAACAAAAAATGCAATAAAATATGTATTTTCAATAATTTACAATGTGTAAAGGTTTTTTTTTTTTTTCACATTTTAACATGCGAGCAATTGCGGTTATATTTTGTATGGTGTGCGCTTGTTAAAAAAAATTAGAGATTGGGTCTCGTTACATTTTTTTTTGGGGGAAAAAAAAAAACACGATTTTTAACAAACGCACCGCATACAAAAATAGTTAGTGCAGCATCATTGTTCACATTATAATTGAAATGGGAACAATATTGCTACACTAACAAACCAAAAAAAAGAAAAAAAAAAAAAGTATATTTTTTTTTACAAAAATTTTCACAGTCGTGTTTGGTATCGTTGGAACGGCCATGCTCTGGCCGATCCAACAGTACCAAACTTTAACCCCTAGCTGCCACGGATCGGGAGATAGGGGGTTCATTGGAACCCACTATCTCCACTGTTGGTGGCAGCTAGGGGTTAACTCCAGGACTGGCGTCATCGTGCTATGCACGATGATGCCAGTCCTCAGGGGGAGTTCCCGGAGGCTTGGCTGACATCCAAGATGTCGGCCAGCTCCGGGAAAGGATCACGAACCGGCGCTTTTCAGCGCCGATTCGTGATCCGGCACCCCAGGGGTTAATGCCAGGTACCATTTGGAAGGGCAGGCTGTGCCCTTCCAAAATGGTGCCTGGGTTAACCCCCGCAACGCCGCCGATCGGGAGGGAGAGAGGTCCGAAGGACCTCCCCCCCTCCCTTTCAGGCGCCTCCTCTGCACATGTGGGGGGGGGCGCCTGAATTAGATGTCATCGCGTCGCCGCGATGACATCTAATGTCCCCGCCGGGCTCCCGAGTGCTGGGCAATGTCAGCCCGCACCGAGGGGGGGGGGGGCGCAGCAATCCGCCGGAATCCGGCGGATTGCTGCCTCCTGTGCTCGGACGCGCTGAGCGCGTCCGTAGCACAGGAGAACCACTTGGCTGGACGCGCTGAGCGCGTCCATAGCAGCCAAGTGGTTAAAGACTACCACTCTGAAGAACAGAGGTTCATTCAAGTGTTTTCAATCAGGTATTGAAAACACCTGTGGATGTCACGGAGCAGCAATAAAGTATAATAAGCACCAATTAGGCAGCTTTAAAATGACTGATACTCAGCTCCTTCTAGACATTTACTGGTGTGTTTACAAACATGGTGAAGTCAAGAGAATGGTCCAGGGAGACAAGAGAAGAGGTGATTACTCTTCACAGGAAGGGCAATGGCTTTAAAGAAGATGGCAAAGATGTTAAACATACCAAGAGAGACCATAGGAAGCATCATTCGCAAATTCAAGGCAAAGGGCACTGTTGAAACGCTACCTGGTCGTGGCAGAAAGAAGATGCTGACTTCGACTGCTGTGCGCTACCTGAAGCGTAGAGTGGAGAAAAGTCCCCGTGTGACTGCTGAGGAACGGAGAAAAGATTTGTCAGATGTGGGTACTGAAGTTTCAGCTCAGACAATACGGCGCACACTGCGTAATGAAGGCCTCCATGCCAGAACTCCCAGGCGCACCCCCTTGCCGTCTCCAAAGAATAAGAAGAGTCGACTGCAGTATGCCAAAAGTCATGTGGACAAACCACAGAAGTTTTGGGATAGTGTTCTGTGGACTGATGAAACAAAATTAGAACTCTTTGGGCCCATGGATCAACCCTATGTTTGGAGGAGGAAGAACAAGGCATATGAAGAAAAGAACACCTTGCCTACTGTGAAGCATGGCGGGGGGGGGGGGTCAATCATGCTTTGGGGCTGTTTTGCTTCTGCAGGTACAGGGAAGCTTCAGCGTGTGCAAGGTACCATGAATTCTCTTCAGTACCAGGAGATATTGGATGACAATGTGATGCAGTCCGTCACAAACCTGAGGCTTGGGAGACGTTGGACCTTTCAACAGGACAATGATCCCAAGCATACCTCCAAGTCCACTAGAGCATGGTTGCAGATTAAAGGCTAGAACATTTTGGAGTGGCCATCGCCGTCACCTGACTTAAATCCGATTGAGAACCTCTGGTGGGACTTAAAGAAAGCAGTTGCAGTGCGCAAGCCTAAGAATGTGACTGAACTGGAGGCTTTTGCCCATGACGAATGGGCGAAGATACCCGTAGATCGCTGCAAGACACTTGTGTCAAGCTATGCTTCACGTTTAAAAGCTGTTATAACTGTAAAAGGATGTTGTACTAAGTACTAAGATTGAATGTCACGTGGGGGTTGAATAAAACTGATAATGATGTGAGCACAGAAAAGATATTTGTGGTTATTTAATTATAAATGTTATATTTGTCTGACCTACACGTGCCTCTTTGATTTAATTGTAAGCAAGATGACTGAATGATCAAAATCAATGTCAAACTGGCCAAAACACTCAATTTCAGCGGGGGTTGAATAATTTTGAACACAACTGTATGTGTCATAGTCAAAGCGAGCCGATATGTTGCTCTGTGAAATCCATTTAGTGAGCATTAAATGGACACCAATTGGGGGCATGGCCGGCAGCAGACCGAGGCGGACGTGCAGCAGTGGAGCTCTGACCCAGAGTCTATGTCCAGCGGCAAAAAACAGGACTTTCGGCTCAGAAGAATCTCCACCGAGGTGACGCTGCTGTCGGCCATCGGTGTGTGGACCTCTGGAGACTGTTTACTCCCTCCCTCCGGACCTGCTCTCGAGTCGGGGGCAGTTGTGAGGTCACATCCCCTGTCTCACGGCAGCCATTTTGGAGGCCTGAGGTGACTGACTTTTCCTGCACTACGAGGTACTGTCCAGTCCCCGGATGGGGAAAAAGACCAAGACGGACGGAGCGGCGGAGGGCAGCCGCACCCCCGATGGCAGGAGGGCCGGCTTCAGCGTCCTGTACTGCCAGACGTGGAAGACATGCTGGGTCTGGAGACCGCAGACGCCCCATGTGCTTCCCACGCTGCAAAAAAAATAATAATAGACCCCGGGGGGCTCTTCCCGTCACTAAGGGTGATATCCACGCCCTCCTGGATGAGGGCAGGAAATCCTGGCAAGCGGATTTTCAAGCTCTTGGAGCCACGGTCACAGAGACTCAGATCCAAATGGGGGACCTCCAGAATCGCACCCTAGCAGTTGAGGGCTCGCAGACCACCTCCTCCTCTGAGATTCGCACCCTACAGCAGCAGGTCAGCGGCCTACAATCTGCTGTGATGGCGTTAGAAACAAAGCACAGGCGCCAAAACCTGAAGCTCCGGGGGGGTTCCAGAGATGGTGCCGGACTCAGAGGTGTTGCTCTATGCTGCGCGATTTTTGGAGTCGGTCACACTCCACGATACGGCCTTGCATTCCGCAGTGTGGAATGTGCCTACTGTCCTTTTTGAAGGAGCTTCAATAGCCATATTCCGGGACCTGCCTTTCATGTTACTTGCTGCCCGTCGACAATTTCGGCCTCTTACCACCCGCTTACGTGCGCACGACATAGGCTGTAAGTGGGGCGCCTCTGGCTTCCTCATTACCCCGGACGGTGGACAAGCGATGGTGGCCACCTCGACGGCCGAAGCGTAGGGTCATTTGCACTCCCTTGGCCTACTTCCTGCTCTCTCGTGTCAAGCGGCTGTGCACTCACCTGCGGGCTCCCCCCTATACTCCGGCAATTAGGAGTGAGGCTGGAGGTTTTCATCCAGCTGTGGCTACTAACCCGACCTGAAGTGCTGCCTGTCTCCATCTCTCCTGTTTTTGTTCTACCTTGGATAAGCGTCCCCTGGAGGGTGATGTTCTCCCATCCCCTTTTTTTTTTTTATGTGGCAATCTCCGGGAGATCACAAGGCGTGCAATCATGGTATATAAGCCATGCCTGGCCCTCGTGCCCCCGGACCTCGTGACAGTACCCCTCCATGGCCTCCTCCGGGAGCTTGCCAGGAGAGTCACAGATATGGCTTTTGCCACTTCCCTCACCCCCTCCAGCTTCCCTTTCATGTGGTGGGGTGTTTTTTTTTTTGTTGTTCCTTCCGGATGATGGAGACATCTACTCCCCCCTCATAGTGAACCGCGACACGTCGTCCCCCCCTCGTTACCTCTTACTCTCTCCCACTCTGGATTTTAGCAGTTAGCAAACGTATAGGTTACTGTGGACTTCTTTTTAATAATATGGAATTACGTTGCGTTCCCAGTCTTGCATCACCACGTCGTTCGTTATCACTATGCGTCATATCCATGTTCCCCCTTTCCCTTATTATTGAATGTATATTGCTCTCACGCGATGCATCCTTTGACAGAATGATACATGACCAATGACTTTATTGCAAAATAAAAAACTGTTGAAATTTAAATTTTTTTTAAAAAAGGACACCAAATAAAAATTATCCTCCTCCATTTGTTGCCCATAAATAAATGGGAAGAGGCCGATGACAGCATCTTCCCCGTTTATTTTTTGTATTTCAAAATTTTTATTTTGCAATAAACAAAAGGTCACAGACCGACCAGTCAGGTGGCCTCACAGGGCCAAATGAGATACTCACAAAGAAAGCACAGAAAACATAAGGGGGGGGGGGGGTCCACATAGGAAACTACAGAAAATCGAAAATAGTGGGGGGGGGTGTAGAAACTCGTCAGGAGGGTCATCCTGCAAAAACAAAAGAGAGTGATGGAGTTCGCTGATGGGGCACCAGGGAAACAAACAAAACCAAAAAAAATAAATAAAAATGAAAAAAAAAAAAAAAAAAAAAAGGGTCTCAGAGTATTAGGGGGGTATTCATCAGGGTGGGGGGTGTCATCAACATCGATGAAACAATCAAACATGAGACAATGAAATGGGGGGGTCAGCAGGTAGTCTCTATATTTGCGGGTAGCAAAGAAGGGGCACGTCTCAAAGAAGGGGGGGGAATTCTAAATTTTTCAGGGCTGTAAAACACTAGGCAGTGCATCGAAAAAATGAGAAAGTCTCGTTAACCCGAGTCCAGCATCGGAGGCAGGAGCGTCACCGGCAAGAAGCCACAGGGCATAACCCAGCAGGTAGACCCCACTGGCTCACAGACACCGCAGAGGAACGTCAAAACGAGGCAGAACCGACCACCTCCTCCAGCCTCTCCAACTGCACGGCCCGGCTGAGAATCCACCGCCGAAAGACCCTGTCGCGTGGTCCCGCTAGAGCCACACTCCATCATCGCCAGGTAAGGCAGCGCCCCAGGAGAAGGGGGATCCCCGGCGGCCATCTCAAAAGCCACTGCAGCTGAAATGATGGGCTCCACTTCGGCCCCTGTCACGAAGGTCGCAGGAGTCAGGTCAGGTACGACACTTTGCAGGGGCAGCTCACATTCCAATGCAGATACGGCGCTCCTCTGCTCCACAGCAGCAGCACATCCGTCCTCTAGCAGATCTGGCGGCTCCCGCCCGGACGACATGTCGGCATCCCCTTGAGAGAGGGCACTAAGAGTTGTGGTCGCCCACGGAGAGACCTGCAGCTCTGAAGGGTCCCGCACCTCCACAGCTCGGTCCACCCGGCTCCTCATCGTCTCCACCACGCTCCCCACCTCACTCCGCATATCCCGGAAGTCAGTCCTCCAGTATGTGCCAGACATCTTCCTTCGTAAGGGGACAAAACCCGTCGAGGGATTCAGCCATAGCTGCCTCTTCCAGGCAATCAGGAGCAGCAGCAGGACCGGGGCACAAAAGAGGGAGAGCTGCTGGGCCCACTCAGGCACGTCCAAGATGGCCGCCGGCACTAGGCCGCAGGTCCCAAATCGTTCCAAACCGCAGCAGGAGGGCAGCGAAAGGGTCCCAGCTCTGGACCACAGGACACCCGGAGTTTCCCAATCTGAGAAAAATCTCTGCAGCCGAAGGTGGGTCGCGTTAAACGATCAAATAAAAGGTAACTGCTGGAGAGCACTGCAGAACACGACTTCACCCATCGGCTGTCAGCTCCGCCCCCCCCCCCCGTTTATTTTTTAAGCAAATAATATTCACCTATACTCTGCATGCACTGCTAGTCCCCTTCAGCTCAGAGCTTTCAAATCCAGACTTCCCTGGAGCTTTTTTTTTTTTTAAACACAAATTGCATTGTGTATTATACACAAATTGTGCATTGTTTGGAACATGCGTACTTCCCATATGCAGGTTCTATAGTGCCTGCGCAGATAGATGGACCAGAGCTGTGCATGTATACGCGCAAACAATCCATTGTCTACCTCCTCAGGGTGCGCTCTGTCAGCAGCGAGAGTGGGTGACACCAGCAAACAGAGCAGGCTGACGTCTCCAGTGACTGATTTGGTCACCAGCAGCTGGGAAAATGTCTGACGCGCATGTGAGAGGAGGAAACTCCCCTGCATCACACAGTGCTTTCTCCAGATTGGCTCCACCCCTCTGGTGCCTGACAACAAAAATGATGAAGTGGCCAGGATGTGTAGCGTATCCCTTTAACCTGCCTGACGGTTATCCCAAGTGTGTCTCGGGGTTAAATTTCACCGCTGAGAGCGGTAACCCCGAGCCACAATCGGGATACTGCAGGGGGGGGGGGGGGAGGCAAAAACAAAGACAAAAAAAACAAACACTTTTAGACCTGAAATTTCAAAATAAAAATAGACCGCCAGGGAGGTTAACTTGCCGCATAAAAGATGAGACAAACAATCTAAAAGGCTTTAAAATAAAAAATAGATACCTTTCTTGGCACTGCTCGTCCTAAAGCAACAGCAGGAGTGGAGCAGAATAATCCAACGTTGACACCCGGTGTTGCAAACCTGGCTTTATCTGAAGCCACAGCTATATCACAGCTGGCAACAAGCTGGCACCCTGCTGCTGTGGCAAGGCCATTAACTTGAGCTATCACTGGAACAGGGATGGACTGTATTGAGGTCATGAGCTGAAAAACAAACAGGTTCAGTAGGAAAAAAAGCAACATTAAAATCATTGTATCAGAGCATTACTCACTAACCACCATAGTTTCAAAGTTCACTGCAAACAATGGTAGAAATCATCACTGCTGAAACTACTGTGAACTTAAACAAATTTCCTGCAAACAACGGTACCACAATTCTTCCATAGAAGGAGTCAATGGCAGCCATTTTCCATTTACTTATGGCAATTTTAATATGGCAATATTCAGCAACACCAATTGAAACAAAAGGTGAACACTGAACAACTCCAGCAGAAGCCATTTTGGAAAAAACAGTGGAATGCCTCAACATAGCGAACTGTCCACTGTAGTTCTCCGAAGGAAGTCCACTTAGTCAATAAAACATTGTTGCCTAGTAAATAACTCCATAAAGATTTCAAAGGCTGATTATGCTCACAAGATCTTTAACCCCTTAAGGCTAGGGTCAGACTGAGGCAGTGCGAACGCGCGTTCTGGCGCACTTAATCACGGCCGCACTAGCAGCAGATGCCGGGCAATGACGGCCAATATACGAAGTACGGTCGCACAAAAGTGCGGCTGCGCAACGCAAGTGGAAAATGAACGCATTTTTTCGAGAACGTTAAACCACTAGTACTGACGTACAGAGTGCGCTGCGTCCGCTAGAGGCGTGTGTGAGTGAATTGGAGACGTCAGACGCTGCTAATGTCCGGCCAACATAACGTCCAGACCCAAAAAGTGTTTTATTGATGATCCGTACAAAATCACGGATGAAACTGCGCATAGTATGACCGCTATTGCGTATTCCGTGAAAAAATACGTCCATTCTTCGAACGCGCATTTTCACGGACAACGTGAAAAATGCGTTAGTCTGACCCTAGCCTAACTCTGCGGGCGTGCTATGCCGTCCCGGCAGCAGGTGGGCCTGAACAGCGTAGCACGTCCCTTTGGCTTCTATTGCTCATCTCCCAGCCCAGTGCTCAACCCGCGTGCGGTGCTCATTGGAAGCCGCAAGTCTACCTGAGCCCCGTTCAATACCTCAGCAGCTGCTGAATTGCTGCAGCAATTCAGTTTGCTGCAGCAGTGTCATTGAATGCTTTGGATGCGAATTTCGAATCCAAAATGGCCGATTTCTTAATGAAAGATTCAGATTGTTTTTCGTATCACTCGGACAAAATATGATAAAGAAAAGCAGTCAATGCAATTCCGTTTTGTATGCACACACTACAAATGATAGTTTTACTGAATAAACATTATGTTTAATTCTGAAACAAAATATAAATTGAACTGTAATATATGTCTGTGCAGGGGTAAATGAATAAATAAATATTTTGTGCTTTGGTGAACAAAAACCTCAAAATTAACATTGCCGTACGGAATTGTTACTTGCTTCATGGCGGCGGCCATCTTTAATACGTCACACTCAGCATCTCCTCGGGTCGCTGCAAGGTGCTAAGTTAGCAGTGCTGAGCGCTGAGGAGCAGAACGGCGTTCAATGGCAAGTTGCTAACTTAGCGGCTGAGGTATTGAACGCGCCTCTGTACTCAGGTCTCCCCCTGCAGCCAATGACGTCAGCTAGGTAACTACGCCCCGCGCCAACTTTAAGACCTACCCATCAGGCATAACCCGCCCAGTGGTAAGGGGTTTTGTCCAGCGGCGTAGCGTGGGTTGTCAGCGCCCGGGGCAGGGCAAGAATTGTGCGCCCCCCCAACCTGTGGACACGTTAACACACGATGATTCCCTGACACCAGTAGATTATTGACCCAATTACCCCACAAGCACATGTATTGTATATTAACAAAATACTGATATAATAAAAAGAATGAAACACACATGCCCCCACACTACACCACTGCTACCAGTCACCCTGTCCCAGTATACCCTATCATAGTTCCACTCTCACACTAAACCCAGTCACTCTCTCCCAGTACCCCCACGTTTTACCAGTACACCCAGTCTCTGTCTCCCAGTACCACCAGTCACACTCTCTCTCCCAGTACCACCAGTCACACTCTCTCTCCCAGTACCACCAGTCACACCCTCTCTCCCAGTACCACCAGTCACACTCCTCTCTCCCAGTACCACCAGTCACACCCTCTCTCCAGTACCACCAGTCACACTCTCTCTCCCAGTACCACCAGTCACTCTCTCTCCCAGTACCACCAGTCACACCCTCTCTCCCAGTACCACCAGTCACACACTCTCTCCCAGTACCACCAGTCACACCCTCTCTCCCAGTACCACCAGTCACACTCTCTCTCCCAGTACCACCAGTCACACTCTCTCTCCCAGTACCACCAGTCACACCCTCTCTCCCAGTACCACCAGTCACACACTCTCTCCCAGTACCACCAGTCACACCCTCTCTCCCAGTACCACCAGTCACACTCTCTCTCCCAGTACCACCAGTCACACTCTTTCTCTCACCAAGTACCCCCACTTTCTCCCAGTACCCCCAGTCTCACGCTCTCTATCCAATATCCCCAGTCACTCTCTCCCAGTATCCCCAGTCATTCTCTCCCTGAACCTCCAGTCACCCTCTCCCTGTACCCCCTCACTGTGTGGTGGTCACGCTGCTTTGGTGTCATACAGTGTTGCCTATCTGCGCAGCGTTGCTGGTGGCCCGGGGGGGGGGGGGGAGATGTCCAGGGGGCTTAGTGGAGACCGGATTTTAAATGTGCTGCAGGGCAGGCGCCTCCCTCCCTCCTTCCTGTTCAGCGGCTGCAGGGCTGCCAGTGGCGGGGGGCTGGAACAGGGCTTCAAGGGGGGCTGACAAGTGTGGTACAGGGTGTTCCGTTGAATAATGCTGCGCTGCTTTATGTGACTCATGTCAGCATTGAGGAGGAGTCAGGACAGGACCAGAATTTTATGTCCTGGTCCTCCCTTCTGGATGCTGAGTGCTAAGTTACTGCCGGCGTGGCAAAACTGGCGGACACCTTGCTGATCCCTGCTGGAAAATATTGGTGGTTCAAATTTCTTTTGAAATTTTGCGCCCCCTAAGAAAATTGCGCCCGGGGCGACCGCCCCCGAGGCACCCCCCACGCTACGCCACGCCACTGGTTTTGTCTGACAGATTGTTTATGATAGGGATCAGATGTTATTGAGTATATTGACATTGTGGTGTGCTTAAACATATTGTGATCACCATGTTTGACTAAACCTCCATCTTTATTAATGTATCCTCAGCTAGGCATTTTTAAAATCTCTAATAACATCATTAAGCTGCATGAACACAACACACACAGTAAAATAAATGCAATGTAAAAGGATAATAAAACACAAACTACACACAAATGAAACAATACTTTTCTGTGAAATTCTTCCACTGAAAGGCAATATTAACATTGCAGGTGCTTCTGTTCTGGTACAGCCAAGGTCTTAAATAGTTGCAGATTAATAACAATCCCCCCCAAAAAAAAAAAAACCCGACTAACTCCCACAAATAAAATTTCATAATGATTGAAATCTTAAGAAATGGTCATCTCATTGAAAAAAAAATAAAAAAAAATATTGATTGATGTCCTCGGTTTGGCTGGTTCTATTATTACAAGTGTATAGGGTTTACTTTCCTTTCAGGTTTCAGGCTCACCTTGGCACAGGTGTTAAATACTTCCGCATGATAATCTCTACCATGTTCTGATGTCAGTTCTTTTAGGTTGTGTCCCGATGAAAAAACAGGTCCTTCAGCTGCACATAAACATATCACAAAAGGAAGAAAAGAAATGGCAATGTAATACTTCAATTATCATTATGTCCGTCTGACGTACATAGTAATAGACCGGACACGTACAAAAATGTACCAAAGACAAAAATCAGCATTATAACAAGAACAAAAAATGTGCGTCTAGGAAATGGACTTCAAACAGAATCGTTAATATCAAGTAATAAAAATGACGTACTGTGATAGGATTGCTTTCAAAACAAAAAGTACTAACCTCACTGATACTGCCCATATCTGCTCATTTCCAAATAACAAGCATTTTTGTTATTGGTTATTTTTAAAACCATTTTATGGTTAAACCAACCAAGAAGGATTGTGTGGCGTCAGCATTGCAATACCTGCCAAAACACTCTAAGCATGAAATTATCCTTCACCTAGTATTAAAGGGCTAGTATTTCTTAAAGGGCACTACCACCAAAAAAATGAAATGTCCTTATTGTGTTTATGTTGCCGATATCTTACACGTGCTTTGTTTTTCTATTACTTGTTTATTTAAGAAAATATTTTACTCTGCGTCACTGGGTGCCCCCTTTGTGTGATCTTTTGCATTGGAAACTGCCCTCCCCACAGTAACTTTACCTCACTTGGCCCTCATGGTATGACTTTGACCATATAATGGAGTCTGTTGGTCGATCACTGACTCAAATCATTGTATTATGGGGGGTTGTATTCAAAGGATATCACTGGGGGATAGTTTAGAAGTCTTTTATGCTCCCTGCCATATCCCATTCAGCTGCCATCTCTTAGCTCATTTAGCTAGGAGTACAATACCCTCCTGCCACCTTATCTAAACATTCCTTCCACCTCATTAACCCCTTAAGGACAGGGGCAATTTTACAAGTTCGGGACACTTCTAAAAGTATAAGCGTGCCGAACTAATTTTTACCGTTTTTGCTCATCATGTTTAAATGTGATCTGAAGTCACGTTTATTGTACAACCCAGACAAATTATATATCCTTATTTTCATCTTACTCCGGAGATTCAGAATATATCATTATTATATGTACAAGTCATGCCCTGCCAGAATGCTCTAACAAAAATAAATAATGTGAATTTTTCAATAAAAATTTCAAATCATCTACAATGTTATTGTTCATTTTATATGTGAAAATTGACAATTTCACAGCCGGGGGGGGGGGGGGGAGCTTCTCGTTTCTCAGGTCATACATGGTCATGTTTGGTGTCATCGGAAAGGACAGACTCTGGTCTTTCTAATGGCACATCAGTTGACCAAGTGGGGTGTAATGAATGACAATCCAAAGTACCCCTGCCTCTTCTGGCAGCGGTGCAGAGAATTGTGTTTTAGATGAAACATTGTATAATAATGCATTATGCCATCAGCTCCAAACTTGCTCACAGTGTGGGAAATAAGTTTAATTAGTGCCATGGCATGGTTTGCGTTTTATGCGAATAATGCCACTGCCTTAGAACAGAGAAAAAAACTTTATTTCTTTATCCTTTTTTAATCCCCCCCCCTCATATTATATGGTCATATGTGGTATCATTGGAAAGGCCGGACTCCCCCCCTTTTCAATGACACCTCACTTGACTTTGTGGGGAGTATAGAATGGTGATGCAGGAATTCAAAAGAAACCCCTGTGCTCATCGCAGAGTCTCAAGTTTTCGACGAAACAACACATAGTAACGTATTGCGCCGTTTTCATTTGTACATAGTTACATGTCAGATTTGGCATCATTGGAAAGGCCAGATTCCGGCCTTTCCAACGACAAAAAATTTGACCACCTACGTATCACGGATCAGGAGATACAGCGGTCCTGCATCTCATGTATTGGGATTCCCCTGCCGGGCAGGGTGGTTCATGCTTTCTCACATCATTGCGTATGTGTCCGATGTCACAGGGGGCTGGGGGGCAATCCCACGGTCATTGAAATTGCAGGGCAGTGCAAAGACGTGAATGGAGCTTCCTCCATGCACGGGAGTTAAACCGGAGGATGCACCATGCACGTCCTTCAGGGCCAACTGGTTAAAAATTGGCAGAGGACTGTCCTGACATATCGTGCTTTCCTCAGCGGATGCACAGAGTTACCAGCAGCAGTTAGATGTAGTTCTACCTGCAGTAACTATTTGGGGAGCAGATGGCCATCGGCCTGTCCAATTGTGAATATTCCCAAATAATTCTAAATGTATAATTTTTTTTATTTTTTTTTGAGGGTTTTACCAGGAAGGATACATTGAGATTTCTCTCGTTTTCAAGTATGTTCTGGGTATTGAGTATGTACCGTTAGGTGTCTTGCCCAAGGACATTTACTGGAGAGGTTGCTCGCTGGGATCGAACCCATGACTTCACAGGCTCTCTCCATGCAGAGCAGTGATGTTACCTCTACTCCACCCAGCCGGTACAATTAAAAATGATTTTCCAAAAAAAAAACACTGGATCCTGGAAGTGAATTCTGGAAAAATCACTTTGTAGCGAAGGGGTTAGTAAATACAGGATACTAGTTCTGCAGGCAATTATTTGGACAGTTACAATTCTCCAATAATTATATTATTTACAGAATTGCAATCTACGTTTGCATGTATATTCCATTATTATTTTACAGTAACTAATATGGTTTGTCCTTCTGTGTCCCGATTCCACAGACTGACGTTGTATTCACTTCAGCGCTTCGTTGTCAAGCAGTTATTATACAGGGAAGTTCACATGGTTTACACAACACTAACAGCATAATGTAACTTAAGTGGATGTGTGATACCTGCAATTATAATAACCCTCAGAGCCGCGTCATCAATATCGTGCAAGATGTCATTCTGCAGAGACTGAATCATGTCAAGTGACAGTGCATTCCTCTTGTTTGGATTATTCAGGGTTATCCTCCTGCACAGATACAGATTAGTTTTTCTGTAATATAATTATTATATTCTTACAAAATAGTAGTAAACCGGCTTTTACCTCTGTTACATTTATCTGTACAGAAGAAAAAAAAGTGGTTTTTTTTTAAACGTTAAAAAAAAAAAAAAAAAAAAAAAGACATTCTAGGCACCGTGGCCAGTTAATTAATTTTAAATGGTTGTGGAAAGAGGATTAATCCCCCCCACCCCCCTTCAGAAAAATGAAGAGATAAATGAGAGGATAACATCCAGCCTGAAAGAATAGAAGCTGCCCAGGGAGACCTTGTGAGTGTCAGAAAGCATTAATATTTATCTGTTCCTCCCAGTCGTTTGACCCTACAGATGTTTTAGAACTACACCTCCCATGATGCTCAGTCACTTGATAGGATGGCAGAGCCTCAATGGAAATGTAGTTCCAAAACATCTGTAGGGCAAGGTTGCTGATCCTTGTCGCATAGTGAACCTTAACGCTCTCACCTCTGTCCCAGATAACAAGGATAACTTGCCAAACTTGTGACACATTTGATGAAGTTTTGCCAACTTGCAGCAAATTCTAGTTAACAGCTTTTCAATTTGTAGCAAGTTTGCTTTGCAAGTCTTTAAGAAGAGCAAAGATGCAAAGGCAAGTACACAGAAAGCTGTGCTCTTGTTACAGACTGGGATACACCCTGGGAAAAGCACAGGGCCAGCTGTTTTCCAACAACGTTACTAAACATACACAATGAAGCATGTGACACATTCTGCACTGTGCCTTTCCCATGTACAGCATTGTGTATATAAATTGCAGCAGACTCAGAGCCGCTGTGCAATGCTTTAGTATGCTTATTGTCTGATAGAACAGTGCTCTGTAGACATGATTGTACACCTGTGTTTATAACCTTGTGGGGCGCATTTCCAGGCCCCCTCCACCCCCTTACCTTATGCCCTTCCTCTGCAGGCAGACAGTGAGTGGGTCACTGCTAAACCTTCTGACCAGCCTGCCATGTCGCCCTCCTCCTGCTGGTGGGAACAGCCCCGATTTGTAACAGAACAACAGGCTGCCCCTCCTGAAAAACGAGCTCTGAGCTCTCACCGCCATGCTGACACCATAGACTGTGAAAGAGAGCTGTGCTAAACAGCAGCCTGCTCCCCGTTTGCGCCCCCTGCCGGCCGGTTGGCTTGCCTGCGCCAAGGTGTGTGTGTGTTGTGTTAGCTTTGTACTAAAAACCAGTATGAAATTATCTCAGTTTCAGAGCTAATACACCTCACCATACATAAGGATAAGGACAGTGAGGGCTGTTTACTAATCTCATATTTGCCCTCTAAAGTACTATGCAAATCCTGTAGGGCAGTGATTCTCACACCTGTTCCTCAGGTAACATTAACAGGCTATGTTTGTCAGATATCTGAAGTACAGCACAGGGGATAGTTACACATACTTATAAAGCACCAACGAGTTCCGTATCGCTGTACAATGGGTGACAGAATAACAAATATAGATACACGTTACACACAGAACAGGAGGAGAGAGGAACCTGCTTCCAATCTAAGAGAAGAGGGGGAGCATGCAAACATGTTCTGATCACCCCCATCTTGAAGAAGCAATCTCTTAATCCAGTGTTTCCCAAACCTGTCCTCAGGACCCTCTGCCTCGTCAGGTTTGACAGATATCTGAAGTACAGCACAGGGGATAGTTACACATACTTATAAAGCACCAACGAGTTCCGTATCGCTGTACAATGGGTGACAGAATAACAAATATAGATACATGTTACACACAGAACAGGAGGAGAGAGGAACCTGCTTCCAATCTAATAGGAGAGGGGGAGCATGCAAACATGTTCTGATCACCCCCATCTTGAAGAAGCAATCTCTTAATCCAGTGTTTCCCAAACCTGTCCTCAGGACCCTCTGCCTCGTCAGGTTTGACAGATATCTGAAGTACAGCACAGGGGATAGTTACACATACTTATAAAGCACCAACGAGTTCCGTATCGCTGTACAATGGGTGACAGAATAACAAATATAGATACATGTTACACACAGAACAGGAGGAGAGAGGAACCTGCTTCCAATCTAAGAGAAGAGGGGGAGCATGCAAACATGTTCTGATCACCCCCATCTTGAAGAAGCAATCTCTTAATCCAGTGTTTCCCAAACCTGTCCTCAGGACCCTCTGCCTCGTCAGGTTTGACAGATATCTGAAGCTCAGCATAGGTGATATGATTTGCTGCTCAGTGATTGCAGGATTCAAGTCTTCTTTCCCCCAAGGTGATCTGCAAAATCTGGCCTGGTTGAGGGTCCCGAGGAGAGGTTTGGGAAACACTGTCTTAATCCCACCTCCCTCTCGAACTACAGTCCCATCTCTCTACTCCCCTCTGCCTATAAAATCTCAGAACGCCTGGTCTATAACCAGCTCACGGTTATCTCACTACTAACTCTCTAGTCTCTACTTGACCCACACCAGTCCGGCTTTCGCTCTCGGCACTCCACTGAGACTGCTCTGACCAAGGTGACTAATGATTTAGTTGCTGTTAAAACTAAAGGTCACTTCTCCCTCCTTATTCTTCTCGATCTTTCTGCTGCATTTGACACGGTTAACCACCCTCTCCTGCTCCTCACGATGCGTCAACTTGGCCTTGGTGACACCGCTCTCTCCTGGTTCTCTTCCTATCGCTCTCTTTGCTTCTTCAGTGTCTCCTTCGTTGGTGCCTCTTCACCCCCAACTCCTCTTTCAGTTGGGGTACCTCAAGGCTCTGTTCTGGGTCCCATACTCTTCTCGATCTATACCGCCGCTCTTGGCCATTTCATTTCTTCCTAGGGATTTAAATATCACCTCTATGCTGATGACACCCAAATCTACCTCTCCTCTCCCGATCTCTCTCCTCCCGTGCTGGACCGTGTCACAGCCTGCCTGTCAGCTGTCTCCGACTGGATGATTTCCCATTTCCTAAAGCACAACCTCTCTAAAACTGAACTTCTCATCGTCCATCACTCTAAAACTAATATTCCTGCACCCATTTCCCTTCAGGTGAATGGTGCCACTGCTTGGAAGTGAAGAGGTTAAAAGCTATACTTGATACAAGTGCTAGAACATAGAATATAAACAGTCTCCTAAAGAGCAGTCATGGAGTTTAATGTTCTGGCTGCCATGTTGACTAGGGTTGCCAGATCGGCCATGTTTTCCTGGACAAATATAATTTATTCATGCTGACGTGCAGTGCATGAGAAATGCAACCCCGCAGCATGTATCATCCATGGGCTGCAAGTAAGAAATAAAAAATGAATCCCAGGTCACCTGACTTGAGTTCCTCCCTGCAGCCTATGCATTATACATGTAGCAGGGCAGTACTTTTCTCTGTGTTCCCTTCTGCACGAAATAGTAATAGGTGTCCAGGAAAACATGACCGATCTGGCAACCCTAATGTTGACATGTGTTCCAAATAGTATTGGTGCAGTGTTTTCAGATGTGAGACATCCAACAACAATACCAGGAGAGCAGAACGAAAAACAAAATTTGTGACTGTCCCACCAAATGTGAAATATTTGCTTTTAAAGGGACACTCTAGGCAAGGGCTGTCAATTCTCTGAGAAAGGGCAAACCCTGGCCTTCCTAATGACATCTCACATCATCTTGTGAGGTATAGAAGTGGATATACAGGCGACCCAAGGACCCATGCTTCTACTTATAAATTTACTAAAATTCTATTCTACAATGCAGCATCTTGAGTTTGCAAAATTTTGTTTTCTTCTAGTTTGTACTTCTTTCTTTGCTATGTACCTGTTTTGTTTTTTTGCTGTTTGTATTCATTTTAAATACATTTTGTAATTAGAACGCAGGCTGTTCTTGTACCTGTTGGGAAATATAGGCAAATATCTTCATGGTTCGTTTGTTATTACAAAAATTTGAAACAATAATTTATCACTATAGTTAACGTCTACTATGGTAAACATACTGATAAACATAAATTTTATTTTTATAGCTATCAGTAGAACTTTCCCTTTCGCACTTGATTCCATTAAGTCACTACACAACGACTGCTCTCTGTTCAATATACGGAGTAAGAAATTGACTACGGAACAAAACAAGCTGCAGGGCACTGGAAACGGTACTCTTTGAGGAAGAAGAAACTCATTTTAATCTGCTGTCTACTGGGAAATGTAGAATTATATACTTTTCTTGTTCGAGGAAGTAATATACCCAACGTGCTTTCTCAAGAGTACAAATCTAGAGGAAAGCCAAACTGAGAAAGTAATTTAATCAAAAAGAGTGAATTAAAGGGATTCTGTTTGGCTGGGATAAGCAGAGTACAATATGCAGGTAGATGGCCTATGCAGGTCTGTAACAAGGATTCCAGAGTAGCACCAGATGTTGGCAAGAGTCTCCAATAATGATATAAAGACCAATGGTAATAGAGTGTTAGGAGTCACAGGCAAGAGGTCGGCAACAGATGGCTAGGTGTCATGTGCCAACCCGTAGTCCTCCTAAACGGCGCCATAAACACCGTGCCCGAGCTGGTAAGAATAATTGACGAACTATTAACCCCAACATATGTATCCATACATATTAAAACAAATTCCACTTCTGGCCTCTGGGAGTCCCCTTCTCTTGCTAGTCTTGGATCTTTAATCAAATTCTAACTACACCTGTATGAAGCAAGCCTGAATTCCTTTATAAGGATTACACTCCCATCCATCCTTGCTTCATTATTACAAGACTACTCTTCAGTCAAGGTGTGCACCAAGAAGCTCTCACAAATCTTAAGGCTGCAACCAGAACATTGCTCCTTCCAGACCTTCCACCTTTGCCAGGCTTTATATCCTGCTAGGCCGGCATCTTATTTACTCAGGACTGTACAAAACTACGAAGACTCTACCCTTCTACTTAAAGAATCCACCTTATGCAAAGTCTACCCTTCAACCAAGGACTCCTTCTGCTGAAATACTTTACCTATTGCTAATAGACATGTGCACAGCACAAAATTTCGTTTTGAACTAATGGATTAGTCCTAAAATGCAATTTATTTAGTTGCTAAAGAAATTTGTTTTCAGTTCTTTAGTATGAAAACTAATTTCATTCATCAGAAAACCAGTGGATACAATTACTATTGTAGTGGCTCCTCAGAGGGCTGAGATTGCTGCTTGTTACAGTATCTCTCACTCTCAGCACAATGTGCCAGGCAAAGCGGTTACAGTAACTGACTGCTGCTCATCTCAGCGCTCAGAGTTTCAGGAAAACTATTAAATAATATTTTATATATAAGAGGTTATAACAATATAAGTTCCTTGTTTTACTGAAACTGAGCGCTGTTACAGTAAGTTACTGTAACAGCTGAGCCTGGTACATTGTACTGAGATAATTTAACAAGCAGCCGATCTCAGCGCTCACAGCCACTGGATTTAAAGGGCTAAAAAAAAGGCTCCTCTCTGTATAATGTATAGAACATCCTCCTGCATTAATTAATACCCCTCTCTGTATAATATATAGAACTTCCTCCTGAATTAATTAATGTCCCTCTCTGTATAGAACAGCCTCCTCAATTTATACCTTTCTCTGTATAATGTATATAACATCCTCCTGCATTAATACCCCTCTCTGTATAATGTATAGAACATCCTCCTGCATTAATTAATGCCCCTCTCTGTATAGAACATCCCTCTGCATTGGCATGTGGAGGGTGCAGAACTTCGGAATGCAATGCTTATCCAGCACAGGAGAGGGAACTTTACTTAAACTTTATCTCTGTGGGGGAGACACAGGAATATAAAAGCAGGGGAGAGGGAAAATATTAACGTAAATCGGTCTGAAAGCTCAGAGAAGAGATGACTGGTGCAAATTTATTTTTATAATAAAATAAAGCACTTTAAATCCAGGGAAAACATTCAAATAAATCACACATAAGGACAGAGTAACTGTGAGAGCTGGATACTAAATATAACAGACGTAAAAAAAAAACCTTTATAACAAGCAGCACTGGGAAAGGAGAGGGACTTTATATAAAATGTGTATTATAGATGAGGAAAGGGGGATAGTGCTCCTGGATAATCTAAAATGTATCAGACCTAAGCCCCTATTATGCAGAGCGGGAGGGGAGATAACACACGTTTTATAAAGTCCCTCTCTTCTCCCAGCGCTGCTTGTTATTAAGGGGTTTTTACTATCCAGCCCTCCTCTGTCATTAGCTTTCAGTGTGATTTATTTGAATGTTTTCCTTCTCCAGCTGCTTTTATCATCTCGTCTGTCTCATAGACATGCAAGGGTTAAGTAAAGGTTTCCTCTCCTGTGCTGGCTGTCTGTGCTGCGAGTGAGTATTCTGGAGCTCTATCACTGTCAGATTTTCGGGTAGGGGTCGGGAAGGATTACGCATACAAACCTTTTCTGTAGCTTTGCGATGTTGCGCTCTTCATTGCTGGTCTCCTTCACTCAGCAATGTAATATCACAAAAAGGACTTAAACTAAAATGTAGTGCATTTTATTTTAGTTTCTTTCGTTTTTTGTACTGAGCAGTTTCGTATCTCTTGAGTCAAACGAAAACTAAATTATCCCAAAATTCGGACTAAATCATTTTAGTACTAAAACGAATGCACATGTCTAATTGCTAAGGACTTCCCTTCCACCAAGGACTTCACCTGCTGCCAAGAGACTCCTATCATATTAATTATTTTTTATCAATCGTGTTGTTCTTCTCTGCCTCCAGCCTCCTGTGCCCTTCTCTGCCTCCAGCCTCCTGTGCCCTTCTCTGCCTCCAGCCTCCTGTGCCCTTCTCTGCCTCTAGCCTCCTGTGCCCTTCTCTGCCTCTAGCCTCCTGTGCCCTTCTCTGCCTCTAGCCTCCTGTGCCCTTCTCTGCCTTTTTTAGTATAAGGAAATATCATATATTCAGATTACCTGGTTTCTCTATACCTTGTTTGTTGTTCTAAATAAACCTTATTCGTTTTTCCTTACTTGACTTTTCTTTTTGTGTTCACTGCACATTGGGCTCGACATCCCTCGCACACCGTGACACTAGGAGAGTAGCAGTGGTCGAGGTCACAAGCAAGTGGTTGGAAAGAGGTAGGTGAGGAAAAGAGCCATGGTCCTGGTCACAACCATTAGATTGGCAATCGGAAGGCAAGGAGAGTGGGGGAGGTCCAGGCAGGTAGCCAAGGGTAGGCAGCAAAATAATGGATGGTGGAATCCCAAGCAAGGTGTCACGTTTTGGCTGCGCCACCTGGTGGTGAAGGGCCTTCATGTCTGTTCTCGGTTTTGTGTTTGGCTGTGCTGTCTGGAGCTGATCTGGGCCTCTGCTGTGATCTTCTGGTCTGGGGTCACATGGCCCAATCACACAGACCCACTCCCTATATACATCCCAGCAGCACAGAGCCTCATTGACCGTTTGTAGAGTTCCATGGTGGTTCTGAATCGTGTGCTCTGTTCATGGTGCCTGGTCCCTGACTCACGTATTGCTGAACAGCTTCATGTCTAGGATATTCTGGGTTTTTAACCTTGGCTGTATTTCCTCACAATCCTTTTCTGCCTACTCCTGGTTCTCTGTATGCTGATCTGTTGCTAACCTTTGCCTGTATGACCATTCTAATGTTTCATGTATTTTGTTTGTCTTAGTTTAGTATATACTCAGAGGCCACTTACAAGGACCTCTTCAGTATAGTATTTTTGTTTGTCGTGTTAACCCTTGCTTCTCTTGTCCCCCTTGCTCTGTTATTTCTTTGAGGGTTTCTTAGATAGAAATCATTCCCAGCATAGGGATCCCTTTTTAGTTTTCTTCCTGTCCCTTGTGTCTCAGTCTGGTTCCTGCATAGCCCTGGAATTTGTATTGATCTGTCCTGTATCAAGTCAGTAGCTCATCTGCCTAAAGGGCTACACTCCATGTTCCAGGCCACCACGATGGCCCAAGCAGGAGCCTAACACAAGCTTGTTTTAGTAACAACAATAAACGTGCAATGTTATCGCTGGGAAACTGGCTTCCCAGAGTTCTTCCAGGACGACATTGTGTACATGCGGAATGAGCATTTGTGTCATAATTCCGTGACCTAGTCTGTGCAGGAGGCGCAACGCTGTGTGCATGCGTGGCTCACTCTGCCAGGGATGGCTGGGAGACACACCTCTTCCTTTTGAGCTATGAAGCTGGCGAATGTTCTACTATAACTCCTGAGTTTGTTGGAAGGCGTTCGAGGTTGGCGGGTTTCCTTTTAGGGAGGAGAGGATTGCAGAGATGGTGGGGTGAAAGCATTTCTGTCATGGATCCTGACATGTTCTAGCTACTATAACCAAAGTAATTAATTGGTCAGTGAGATGAGTTTCACTCTCTCGTCTGCCTTTTCCTCCTCACTTGTCCCTCAGCCTAGAAAGCTGTCAGTTACCACTGGGACTAAGGTAGTGTACTGCTTATCGGCCAATACTTCTCAATGTAGAAACAGTGAGGGGCATTTGATTGGCTGAGCAATCTGCAACACAACAGAATGTGCTCTGTCCCATCCCAGACGTTGCAGCCCAGAAGAGTATATTATAGCACTCTAAGATAAAAGAAGTAGGGGAAACCTTCTAGTTCCACCACCCAAAACCTTTTATAGCATAAAGTGTTTCTTTAGTGTAGTGATTCCCAATCCTGTCCTCAAATTGTCACGTTTCCACATGCTTTCAGCCCTGATCCCATTGTGAGCCAATCCAGGCTGGCTCTTACCCCCATCTGGGCCATTTATTCCACCCCCCCGCTCCAGGATTTCCCTGTAGCCTGCCAGGTTTTGAACCACATGACCTGTCAGCTCTGGCCTACTTCCTTTATAAGGCAGCCTCTCGCATTTCCCTATGCTAACAGTATTTGCCCCTGATTTTGACTTTGAGCCGGCGAATGCACACCGAAATCCGGATTAACCCCGCCGAACACGCTGGAGAAACCCATGCAGCTGCCGGAAAAAGCCGACACTACAGATGAATGGAATGGAGTGGGAAAAAAACCCATTTGCAAAAAACTACTGAACGAAAATGCCTGGAATTTTCTTTTTTAAAATATAAAATTTTTATTGTTTTTTCGTATTTACAAAATAAAGGATACAGAAAGGGGGGGGTGTAAGGAACATTGCAACCAAACAATCAATCAAAATCAGTCTTTTGATACATATCGTCAGTGAACCTGCTTAACGTTATAGATATCCCAAATAGACCAGTGATCCTTACTCGTTTGCAGAATTCCTGGCAATTCCATCTAGGAGCCTCAATGCCTTTAAACGGTTAGCGATGTCTTTAACCCCTTAAGGACCGAGGACGTACCATGTACGTCATTGCAGCGGGTCTCTCTTAGACCCGCTGACGTACATGGTACGTCCTGCCGTTTTTTGAGCGCTGGAAGCGATCGGATCGCTTCCAGCAGCTCAAACGCCATTGCAGGCTGCCTGGGAGTCCAGGCAGCCGTGCAATGGCGTTTATAAGTGCCGGGGCACCATGTGATCGCTCCCCGGGAGCGATCAACATCCGGTTTCACCGGAGAGGTGCCCGGCACTTCTAGAGAGCGCTGGAAGCGATCAGATCGCTTCCAGCTGCTCTGAGTATATTACAAGGATGCCTCGACATCGAGGCATCCTTGCAATATGCTTACCTGCCGCCGGTCCGTCCGTGATCACTCCCCCCGAGCGATCACTTCCGGTAGCGGCAGGAAGTACTGAGTGCCACGAGGTATCGTGGCACTCAGTACAAAAACGATCACATCAGTGATCAGGTGCTCTGCTGGGTGCCTCGAGGGATCAAGGCACCCAGCAGAGTAAAACAAAGTGTAAAAAAAAGTGAAAAAAAAGTGAAAAAAAAAGTAAAATAAAAATTAAAATAAACGTAGGGTTAGGGGTAGGGGTAGGGTTAGGGTTAGGGTTAGGGGTAGGGGTAGGGGTAGGGTTAGGGGTAGGGTTAGGGTTAGGGGTAGGGTTAGGGGTAGGGTTAGGGTTAGGGTTAGGGTTAGGGGTAGGGTTAGGGTTCTAAGGGCAGGGTCATCTTGGGGCTGAGTGGGATGTTCCTAGCCTGCCTCATCAGAGAGGCAGGCTAGCAACATCCAATCAGAAGTTAGAAAAAATCAAAATAAAATTTCTAATTTGTCAGGTCAGGTCAATATTTTGTAAATATTGGCTCTGACCTCTGTGATTCTCCCTCCCTCTCCTCACTTGTGTTTTGGTGAGCGAGAGAGAGAGATCAGATTTGACAGGTTAGAGATTTTAGTGAGATTTAGTGAGATTAGAAAAATTGAGGCAGATTTAGAGAGATTTTAGGGAGATTTAGAAGAATTGAGGCAGGTTTAGAGGGATTTAGAGAGATTTAGGTGTTTATTTGTATTTTCTTGTGAAACCCAACGGTTCTTCTAAGAACCAACAATCCGCTTATATATATATAATAATTATAAAATTTTATAATCTATTATATATAATGTCTGAGAGGGTGTACAGCGCCGAGGAGGCATATGCCATCCTGGCGTCAGAATCTGAGGCATCTGCGTCAGACTCAGACCCTCATTTCGACCCCGCTAACTGCTCAGAGACGTCGCTAGATACATTATCTACGCTGGCTGATGTATCTAGTGATGTTTCTGATGCAGATCCTGGGTCACCACCTGCCAGCAGGAGACGCACAGCTCCAGCTGAGGAGTGGGTAGTGCCTCATCGCCAGAGGCCAGATATCCCTCCTTTCACGGCAAATCCTGGCATCAATATTGATGTTGCAGGATTTACCGCCACACAGTTTTTGCAGGTGTTTATGGGGGATGATTTGTTGGGCCACATCGTGGCCCAATCAAATCTGTATGCCCATCAGCATTGTGCTGCGAAGCCAGACTCCTACTTGGCAAGGCAGCAATGGACCCCGCTAGATGTGCCAGAATTTCTGAAATTCTGGGCACTTACTATGCTGAGGGCATCATAAAGAAGCCCTCAATTCGCTCCTACTGGAGCAGTAGCCCCATCTGCTCTACCCCCATTTACCCCCAATCAATGTCACGTAGAAGGTATGAAAACATTTTGCGTTTCATGCACTTCAGTGACAACAGCCTGTGCCCCCCTAGAGAGCATCCCCAGTTTGACAGGCACCAGACTTTTACATTTTATTCGTACATGTTTATGTTCTACAATTGGTGCTGTATTTTGCCAAAATCTTTGCACACCTATGCATGGGGGGCATGGGTGTACTCAGGAGATCTTGCAGAAAACAACCTGGAGAGTTTTCATGCAGTAACAAACAACAGTGTCTCCTAAATCACAGTCCAAATCTAATGTGGGCGTAAAAATCTGAAAATTGAAAAATTACCGCCACACACCTTCTCAAATGTTTTGGGCTAAAACCGTTGCATCCATGGCATCAAAGCACTCCATATGCAATACCTTGGGGTGTCAACATAACAAATATAAACAATTTTCTGGCAATAATTCAAACTGGGGTATGCGGTAGACCCAAAACCAAAGATAGGCCTAGCTGAAGAAATAATCTCAATTTCAACTCTAATGACAAAGTCATAAAAATTGTATTTGAACCTTCCCAAAATCCTGGCAAACCTATGCATGGGGGGCATGGGTGTACTCAGGAGATCTTGCAGAAAACAACCTGGAGAGTTTTCATGCAGTAACAAACAACAGTGTCTCCTAAATCACAGTCCAAAACTGATGTGGGTGTGAAAATGAAAAATGACCACCAAACTGTATCCAATTTGTTTGGAGCAAACGGATGCATCCATAGCATAAAAACACTCCATTTACAATACTTTGGGGTGTTAGCTTACCAAATATATGCACGTTCATAAAACTGGGGTATGTAAAAAGGCCCCTAAAAAGAAGATAAGCAAAGAAGATACTGTATGTCAAATTAGAAAATTGACAAGCACATGTCAAAGATTGGCGTAGCACCCCAAAAACAACAGAACAAATCTATATATGGGTGGTATCAATTTACTCAGAAGATGTTGCTGAACATATTTTGGGGTGTTTTTTGGCAGTAACCCATAACTGGATTTGACAATTCATGCCTAAAGTACAATGTGTGTGAAAAAATAACACAAAAAGTGACTACCTGAAAGTTTGACATAGAGCTAGTGCATGGAAAGTGTTAAAATACAACTCTTTGAAGCACCCTAGGGTGTGCCCTTTCTAAAAATATATGGTTTGATGGGGGTAAATTACTTTGGCCGGCTTCAAAAATGTCCCAAATAGGACATGGGTGCATGATGACGAAATGTGAAAATTCCAAGTTGGAAAACTGAAATGCGCACCCCCCAAATAAGGCCTATTAGCCCCCAAATGACCCGACATACCTATACTTGGGTGGTATCAATTTACTCAGAAGATGTTGCTGAACATATTTTGGGGTGTTTTTTGGCAGTAACCCATAACTGGATTTGACAATTCATGCCTAAAGTACAATGTGTGTGAAAAAATAACACAAAAAGTGACTACCTGAAAGTTTGACATAGAGCTAGTGCATGGAAAGTGTTAAAATACAACTCTTTGAAGCACCCTAGGGTGTGCCCTTTCTAAAAATATATGGTTTGATGGGGGTAAATTACTTTGGCCGGCTTCAAAAATGTCCCAAATAGGACATGGGTGCATGATGACGAAATGTGAAAATTCCAAGTTGGAAAACTGAAATGCGCACCCCCCAAATAAGGCCTATTAGCCCCCAAATGACCCGACATACCTATACATGGGTGGTATCAATTTACTCAGAAGATGTTGCTGAACATATTTTGGGGTGTTTTTTGGCAGTAACCCATAACTGGATTTGACAATTCATGCCTAAAGTACAATGTGTGTGAAAAAATAACACAAAAAGTGACTACCTGAAAGTTTGACATAGAGCTAGTGCATGGAAAGTGTTAAAATACAACTCTTTGAAGCACCCCAGGGTGTGCCCTTTCTAAAAATATATGGTTTGATGGGGGTAAATTACTTTGGCCGGCTTCAAAAATGTCCCAAATAGGACATGGGTGCATGATGACGAAATGTGAAAATTCCAAGTTGGAAAACTGAAATGCGCACCCCCCAAATAAGGCCTATTAGCCCCCAAATGACCCGACATACCTATACATGGGTGGTATCAATTTACTCAGAAGATGTTGCTGAACATATTTTGGGGTGTTTTTTGGCAGTAACCCATAACTGGATTTGACAATTCATGCCTAAAGTACAATGTGTGTGAAAAAATAACACAAAAAGTGACTACCTGAAAGTTTGACATAGAGCTAGTGCATGGAAAGTGTTAAAATACAACTCTTTGAAGCACCCTAGGGTGTGCCCTTTCTAAAAATATATGGTTTGATGGGGGTAAATTACTTTGGCCGGCTTCAAAAATGTCCCAAATAGGACATGGGTGCATGATGACGAAATGTGAAAATTCCAAGTTGGAAAACTGAAATGCGCACCCCCCAAATAAGGCCTTTTAGCCCCCAAATGACCCAACATACCTATACTTGGGTGGTATCAATTTACTCAGAAGATGTTGCTGAACATATTTTGGGGTGCTTTTTGGCAGTAAACCTTAAAGTTCACAGTACATGTATTCTTAAATTGCGTTCAAAAAAAAAATCACCAAATTTTTTTTTTTCTCAAACTTTGGCATAGATTTGTGGTAAAATGGTTTGCATGGAAAGAGTCAAAATACCCCAAGTTTAATACCTTGATTTGTGTACTTTAAAAAAATATGTATATGTGGAGGGTTATTCAGGAATTAGTGACAGATATCAGTGTTACAATGTCACTATCACTAGTTTTGAAAATAAACTCTTTGGAAATGGCAAAGTGCTACTTGCACTTATTGTTGCATAAAATAAGGAAAAAAGCGAGGAATATGTAAACATTGGGTATTGCTAAACTCAGTACTAAATTTAGAAACTACTAAGGAATTAATTTTTTTTGACGGTTGTTGATACATAAGAAATTTTGGGGGTCAAAGTTCGAGAAAGTGGTGTTTTTTCAATTTTTGTGTCATATTTCACAATATTTTTTATAGTAAATTATATGAAATGATGAAAAAAATGGTATCTTTATAAAGTCCATTTAGTGACGAGAAAAACAGTGTAAAATATGTGTGGGTTACATAAACGAGTAAGAGGAAAATTTGACGTAAACACTAAGAGCGCAGAAACGTAAAAACAGCAGCGGTCACGAACGGACGGATTCGTGTAAAACCGCCCGGTCACTAAGGGGTTAAGGTTAGGGAGAGAGGAGGACTTCCATCTAGCTGCCACCAAAGTCGTAGTGACATAACACATGGGCCAAGGATCTTTTTTGTAGACGGGAGAGGGAGTCAGGCATAATCTGAAGAAGAACTTCAGGGAGTACTGAGATCTCCGAG
Source organism: Leptobrachium leishanense (assembly GCA_009667805.1). Classification (NCBI taxonomy): domain Eukaryota; kingdom Metazoa; phylum Chordata; class Amphibia; order Anura; family Megophryidae; genus Leptobrachium; species Leptobrachium leishanense. The sequence continues at coordinate 182,897,116 of CM019065.1, read as the reverse complement.
CCTACAATTTCAGAACAGAACTGCGCAACAGAGCTCCAGAATTGAGCAATCAGATGGCAGGACCACTAAATATGAAAAAAGGAGCCCACATCCTCCCCACACCTCCAGCATACCGCTGACATTTTAGGATTGAAATGACGTTCTCTGTCAGGAGTAATATACCATCTATACAACATCTTCTTTCTGGCTTCCACAAGGGATATGCAACGGAATTTGGAAGTATCAAGGAGGAAGCTATCCGCCCAAGTGGTATACGAAATCGGAGTCCCCAAATCCCTTTCCCAGTTTGCTTTAAAATGCCACTTAGATGACACAGTGGAGGACACTAGAAGGCTGTATATAAGGGAGAGAGGACGAACATCGACAGAGAGATTCACACAATATTGTTCAAAAGGAGTTAAAATCACTGGTCGGGAAACTTCAACATTTGGTACGTGGAATGGTAGGACCTAAGTTCAGGAACGGATAGGTAAAAGCAGGGCCTAAGGAGAATTTATGACTGAGGGTGGGGAAGGACAAAAGACCTTGGGAGTCATACAGGCAACTGAGCTGTTGTATACCTTTCAAAAACCATAAGCGATGATTAAAGTTAGGGGATGCCATAGCTAGTGGATGTATTGCAGACAAGGTAGACCGCGTCTTATCCCAAATATCCAAGAGCAGTTTGAAAAACATAGGAAGGGGGCCCAAATGTGGACGCCTAAGCTTAGGCAACCAAACCAGCGTAATATAATCATAAGCGAGCGAGTGAGAGTAGAGCAGTAAAGACCACTGAGGCACGTTGAGTCGGGAAACCAAACGGCCTAGGTTTACCAATATTGCCGCCCTATAGTAGAGCAGAATATTCGGAAGGCCCAAACCGCCGAGCGCAACAGGAGCATGTAAAACATCTGCCTTAAGGCGGGGGCGTTTCCCCCACCATACAAAATGGGATAAAGATGAAAGAAGGGATTTAAAAAACAGCAGAGGGGCAGGTAAAGGGAGCGCTCTGAAAATATACAACAATTTCGGCTGCAACATCATTTTAATAGTATGGATCCTACCCACCCAGGAGAGTTCAACCTTAGACCCTCTATAGCATAATGTCTTAGTTAAAGAGAGGAGAGGTTTGTAGTTTAAATCGAAAAGAGAATGCCTTGAGCAAGATAGTTTGATTCCCAAGTATGTCAAGGAGTCTGATCTCCAGTCAAAAGGGTAACAGTGTTTCAGTATGGCTACGTCAGAGCTAGGAATAGCAAATGGAAGGGCTTGAGTCTTCGTTATGTTGAGTTTATGGTAAGATAACCTGCCGTAGGTGTCTAAGACCTGTTGTAGAGCTGGTAAAGACGTGAGGGGGGTTAGTCATTGTTACCAGGATATCATCAGCAAATAAACTAAGTTTACAAGAGGACGGCCCTACGGGGATTCTCTCCACTTCGTCAGCTTGCTGAATCGCCTGTACCAAGGGTTCAAGGGCTAACGCGTAAAGCAAAGAGGAGAGCGGGCATCCTTGTCTAGTCCCATTGGTAATAAACCTAGGTTTAGAGAGGAAACCCGTGTTTAAGACAGATGCAGACGGATTTGACTTTGCATAAAGTGACATGATAGCAGCAGTAATTAACTCTCGGGGAAAATTCAATTTTAATAGGGTATGTTCTAGGAACAACCAATGGAGGCGATCTAATGCCTTTTCGGCATCTAGTGATAATAGTAAAGTCAGGGTCGCCATACAAGCCACCATATCCATTAATGAGGTTACCTTAATTGTGTTATCAGGGCCCTGTCTGTTTAATGAAGCCTACTCATCAGCAATTAGCGAGGGTAATAAGTCCACTATCCTATTCGCCAAAATTTTTGCATACAACTTAGTATCTGTGTTAAGTAATGAAATGGGTCTGTATTTAGAGCAGGTTGGGGCCGGTGGAGAGGTTTTGGGGATAGTAACAATAGTAGCGGATAGCCAGTCGGAGGACGCATGGCCAGAATGAAAAATATGGTGAAACGCAAATAAGAGAAATGGGGATAACTGGGTTTTAAATTACTTATAATGAAGGGAAGTGAACCCATCAGGGGCCTTATGAGATTTAAGGGAAGCAATCGATGAGGAGAGCTCTAGCTGGGAAATCGGGCTAGTTAGGGCCAAATGTTGGTCGTCGGATAAAGTCGGGAGATGCAAGCTTTGTAAAAAGGGAACAATATCTGTCAAAGAAGGTTGAGGGATAGTGTCGTCATCGCGCAAATTATATAAATATGAATAATAGTCTGCGAAGCAATCAGCTATTTGTTGAGGATGAAACCAAAGCCCCCCATTCTTCCCTGTCATTTTCTCCAGTTTAGACTTAGCCGCGCGTTGCCGAAGCTTGTTAGCCATTAGTCTACTGGCTTTATTGCCATGTAGATAATGGCAGGCTTGTAGTCGGCAAACAGCCCATAAGTAGTCCGTCTTATCCAAATCAGTCAGTTGAGTTTGCAGGTCAAGAAGTAAGGTTCGTGAGGCTACGTCACTAGTTCTTTTATGTTGAAGCGCAGCGTTGTGAATTCGACGCAGGAGATCTAGTCTATGGGCAGTAGCTAGCTTTTTAAAATGGGAACCCCATTTAATGAGCACACCTCGGATCACAGGTTTATGAGCTTGCCAGAGAGTCAAGGGGGAAACCTCCGGGGAGTTATTGTCAACAAAATAATCAGACATAATCTGAGTCACCTCCTCTACTACTTTGGGGCGAGAAAGCAGAGATTCATTAAGCCGCCACGGCGCACATCCGAGCCGCTTGAGTCGCCCGAAGAGACAGAGCAATCGGAGCATCATCCGACCAAGATATGGCTCCCAGAGCACAACATACAACATTCGGCAATACATCACCTTTAAGGAAAAAATGGTCAATTCTAGAGAACATTTTATGTGCCGCCTTTTCCATCCCCCTCAGTGGGATGGAAAAGGCGCCAGACATCAAACAGTTGAAATTCTGCTAGAAGAGCGGCAAACTTCTGCACCGAGGCCCGTTGAAGGCGAGTTGGCAAGTCCAGGGACTGGTTAAAATCTCTGCATACGGGGGGGCGTGGCTGACCACGGAAGGGAGAAGACGTGTTCGATTGAGCTCCGCATCGAACTCCCTATACAGGGGGGTTCTTTGAGTCTGATTTTCCTGCTGTGGTCCCTCCGAGGTCGGCCATAGGGTGTACCTGTCCGGAGCCTGTTTGATCCCCCCTCCGGACCTGAGACTCGCGTCTTGGACGCTGAATTTGTTTGGGTGACTTGTGCTTGCAGCCATCTTGCGGCTTAGTGCCTGGTGGACCCTGTGCTGACACTCCTCTGTCTCCTAGAAGAATTAACTCCTCGAGGGGAATCTTAATGCTGGCTGCGGAGATGGTGGGCCCACATCTCTCGGCCGAAATACCTGGCTGTGGAACGGAGGATGAAAGTGCGGGTAGCCTGCGGGGTGACTCCCCTCCTCCTGTTGGCAGGGGAGAGGCTATGCTGCGTGGTCTGGAGATGCTGAGATGCTGGAGGGGGACGACGAGTGCCCGGTTACCAGAGGTGACTGGCGTCGCATGATGGCCATACTGTGAGCCTGTGGGACACCGTGGATGAAGACAGAGGACGAGCCTGAGATGTTCTTACCTACTGATTCCTCGACTGGTGAGCTGCTGTCTGAGACCTCCGTGGAGTGCGCTGCTGGCCCTGTGGACCCGGTTGAGGAGCTGACCCTGGAACGATGGCCTGAGGGGGAGCTATGTGATCCTTGTGGCGGTGACTTTCCGGTGGTCTGCGGTGTTTGAGGATCTGCCGGAGCTGCAGGCCTGATTGTGTTTGCTTCCTTCGGTCAGGTGTCAGTGGAGGCTTCTGGCCTAACACGCGGTGCGATGCATGGTGGAGCATCTCGAGAGATGATACAGCGCTGGGATTTCGGGATTGCTGATTGCCGAGTGGTTTCCTGGCTCGACACGGGCTGACCTGGACTACTTAATTTGTTTTTGTCCCCAGTGTGCTCCGTGATGCCCTGGCCTTCTTTTGGACGCTTGTTTCTATTGAGTTTATTTTACGTTTTTCCATTACGTTTTTCATTCATGCTGAGACTTTTTATTTTTCACCTCTTTGTCGACTCATAACCCGCTGAAGTCACTTTTCTTTTTGTTTACTCCTAAGTGATTTACCTGATGACCTTATATTGCCTGATGTTTTTGTTTATTTTCGACGAGCTTATGCCGCTATTTCTATGTGGCCTTGCGCGGCCATTTTCTGTCTGTTACCTTGCTGACTTTGTTACGAAATAAAATTTAAATACAAAAAAAATTATCTCTGCATACCACCAGTCTGCCAGTATTAACCCGCATCAATTTTATGAGTGCATTCTTAAAGAAGGTCAGCTGATCGACATTCGGGCAGTAAATGTTTGCAATGGTGTAGGTGACGCGATCAATGTCACATACCAAAAACAAGTAGTGCCCTTGGGGGTCTATCACTGACCTGTGGAGCGTGAATGTAACATCACGATGGATCAATATCGATACACCTCTTGCTTTAACCGGGGCATGGACATGAAAGTGATGTGAGTAATTGGGAAGATACAGTTTAGGATGGGCAGAACGTTTAAAAGGAGTTTCCTGGAGACATACTACCGCTGGGGAATCATGCGTATGTCTGCATATAGCGAATGCCGTTTGTAAGGAATGTTTAACCCTTTAACATTTAAAGACACAATTTTCATACCCATCACAGATGTACATAAAAATACTTAAATGACGAAGGCAGAAACCAAAAACAAAGCGGAGCAAGAGTCTCGGCATAGAATAAGATACATGTCCCACTCAATCTCACAATGTCATACCAGAGTGGTGCAATGGGGAAGAAACAGCAACAAAAAGAGAAAAACAAAAAAACAGGAAAGGTCCGGAGACGGTGCAACAGGCAACCGCTCCCTGTACAGAAAAAAACTCTGCGGCCACTGTCCGAAATCGGACCTACCCCAAAAACTATGGGGGGAGGTGGGGGGTGGTACCAGCAAAAAAATGGCAAAAAACAGCGCCATCAAACCGGCCGACCATCAGGCCGGTCAAAAGGGGCGAATGCAAAAATCTTACGGCAAGATCAGGGCGTCCCTGGTCCAGCTACGAACCCAACAAAAAATGTGAAAAAAGGCACGAAAACCAACCAGTTGTACTTCATTTTTCTGTACGTACGCGGTGCCATTCAGGCAAAACCTTAGACGGGGACAAAGGAGGGACCTGGTGCGGAGGGGTCATCTCGCCCATCAGGTCCCAAACTTGAAGAGCAGAAATTCCGTCCTGAAGGGTATGGAACACGGACAAGGTTCCACAATAGGTAACCAGCAGCTTCAAAGGAAACCCCATCGGTATGGAATGTGGTGATCGCGGAGTACTTTGGTAACCGGTAAAATTTCCCTTTGTCTTTGCATCGTAGCCGCCGAAAGGTCCGGGAAAACGGAAATTCCAGTGTACATCTCAGGAATAGTCGGAGCCTTTTTCTTCACCGCCATCAAAGAATCTTTAATGTGGTAAAAGTGGATACGGGTTAAAACATCCCTAGGGACCGCCGCATCCAGGTTACGTGGCTTCGGGACATGATGTGCCCTATCCAGCAGCAGGGCCGCCTTGTCTGCATCAGGCAATAACAATTGAAAGAGGTCAAGCAGATACTCAGCCAGGCCTTCAGATCTCACCGATTCAAGAACGCCACGTATACGGATATTATTCCTTCGGGAGCGATCTTCTAAATCCGTAACTTTAAGCTGGAGAGCGTCATGTGATGTCTTTAACTCTTTATACGCATCCACTAGCTCGTTATGCGCCAAACACAGATTATCAGATTTATGTTCCAATAAATCCGTACGCTCACCCAAGTCTCGAATTTCTTGATGTATGGAGGCTGTAATCGAGCGAAAATCGTCCTGGATGGTGGATCGAAGATCTTGGAGCATGGCCTGGATCTGTTTGCTGGTAGCTGGAGCAGAGGCTGAAAGGTGTTGTTGCTGGGGCCCTGCAGCTGCATACTCCTCGGTTAGGGTTTTAGGAGAGCCCGGGGATCGAAGGCCGGAAGGTGGCGGCTCCCTGGGCCCATCTCGAATCTTGACGGAACGTGCAGGGTCTGCCAGTTTTTTTTTTTTTGCGAGAGCCATCGGGAGCCCAGAGCAGTACAGAGTAGGTAGGAGAAATTTTGAGCGAAATCGCCGCTGTTTTGAGCCATGGTAGCCTGAAAGAGCGCCGGGCAGGAGGAGCTCTCAGCAAACGCGTCCGTCCACGCTGGCTGCCAGCCACGCTTCGCCAAATGCCTGGAATTTACATATAAGATCCAATGAATGATAATAAAAAGGGCTGTTACAGTAAAAAGAAGACGGTTTAAAAAAACAAACAGAAACAGAGACAAAAGTTTGCAAAAACCCCCCCCAAGAAATGCCTAAAAGATCCTAAAAAAATCTATAAATAGACTTTTTACTGCAGAATATAATATTAAATGGTTTATTAGATATTGCAGTAAAACGGGAATATTTTTAACATTGAAACTATGGGATTCGTCTGAATAAATCTGTTGAATGAAACCACCGAACAGTAGGGCATTTCGGCAACTTTTCCCTGCTGTTTGGTTTTCTCTGCATAGAAGCATTGCTTCTCTATGGGGGATTTCACTGCCCTCTAACAGGCACCGTATGTGCAGGCAATTCGCCAGCATTTGGCGAACTGCCTGCTCTCAGAATAGCCGAATGGCCAGGAAAGGTAAACGTACGCTGAATTTCACTGTTCGGTTACCTTTCGGGGCCAGATCGCCTCTCTTTGCATAGCCCTGATAGAGCACCTGTGGAGAGATCTCAAAACAGCAATTGGGAAGAGGACCCTTCTAATCTGAGAAACCTGGAGCAGTTGGCAAAAAAAGAGGAGTGGTCCAAAATTCCAGTATAGAAGTGTAAGAAATTCATTGATGGTTACAAAAAGCGATTGATTTCAGTTACTTTTTCCAAGTGGTGTGCTACCAAATATTAAATTGAGGGTGCCAATAATTTTGTCCAGTCCTTTTTGGAAATTTGCGTGGAATGTGTCAGATTTTGCTTCTTTTCTCCACTTTTGTGTCATACCAATACAAACAAAAGAAATAAACATGAGAATGCCTAAACATCTGTAGCTGACAGTATTGCAGGGGTGCCAATATTTTTAACCATGACTATATATATATATATATATATATATACCAAAAGTCTGCATGCTTCTTAATTCTTACAAATACTTCATGACCAGGGGCAAATGTAGTCTTTAAACATATAATATTCATATTCATTCTAGGGCACTATTCCATAGTTAACGTTAGCGTTCAGATATGTAGATACTCGAGTATACCGCTAGATTTTGGTGACAAAAATTGACCTTAAAATTGGAGGGGTCGCATTATATTGCATCGCTTGTAAAAAAAAATCAAAACAGAAAAAAACTTGACTTGCTCTGGATTAGGCTTGTGCACCGATTTTTTGTTTTCGGTTCGATTCGGTTCGATTTGTTCGGATGTTTAAAATTTTCGATTCGGCTCGCTTTGACCGATTTCTGTTTCGATTCGGTTCGGTTCGACTCGTTTTTCGTGTACATTTTTTTTAGGAATATCGACCATTTTTCGTATTTTCGGGTCACTTTGCTCGTTTTTTGTATCGACTTTTCGTGATTTCGGAAATTTTCGTTTTTTTCGGAACGTCTGTTCTCCTCGTTTCAAAGTGTCTAATTCTATTCGTTTTGACGTAAACTACTATGGTTTACTTTTTTATACTTTATATATTTTTTTATAATAAATTTTTGGTTTGTTTTTCGGATCCGATAATTCATTCTGTCGATGCGATAATTCTGGCGATTCTATCATGTTTTTTTTTATTAAATAAAGATCCTTTTTTTCTTATGAATATACATTTCACAACTTTATTTAATCACATAAAAAAAATGGTATGAAAGCCAAGGAACAAAAAAAAATGAACAAAACGATTTAAAAAACGCTAAACTGACCCGAATGGTCTGACTTTAAAAATAAAAACCAGAACAAAAGTTTTTAAAACGGAAAAATAGTTGATCACAATGATCTGAAACGAAAAAAACAAAACAAATAAAATGATTTAAAACAGTCAAAAAAAAGTAACCCTTTCGTTGCTGAGGCATTTCACGGCTTCCCTTCACGCCTGTGTGCGGTCTGCTGCTGAGCGAATTTTTAACAGTTTCGCTCCTCTTGTTTAAACGCGTTTTTTTGAAGCCTTATTTTATAATATGACCCAGACATATTATATATCGTTCTTTCCGGCAGACTCGGCAGATGATTCATAATATATCATTATCATATGTATGCGTCATGTCCTGTCTGTATATTATAACAAAAAGTGCAATAAAATTAGAATTTTCAATGTTTGTTTTACAAGGTGTAAAGTGGTTTTTTTCACATTTTAACATGCGAGTGTTTGCGGTTATATTTTATGAGATGCGTTTGTTAAAAAAAATTGAAATGGGGAAATGGGTGAAAATTACACTATTTTTAACAAACGCACCCCATACAAAAATCCTTAGTGCAGCATCATTGTTCACATTATAATTGAAATGGGAACAATATTGCTGCATTATTTTTTTTTATATTTTAATTTTTTATAATTTTTAACATTGTCATGTTTGGTATTGTTGGAAAGGCCATGCTCTGGTCGATCCAAAGATACCAAACATTAACCAACCGATAGCTGCCGCGGATCGGGAGATAGGGGGTTCCAATGAACCCCCTATCTCCACCATTGGTCGCAGTTAGGGGTTAACTCCAGAACTGACGTCATTGTGACGAGGTCTTGGGACTGTCGGCAGCTGCCGTTCCCCCACGCTGTTGTCTTCCTGCAAAGACGTGACCATGTTGGCGGGCAGCGTCTTAGCGGGCAGCGGTGGGAGCGAGAGAGCTCATAGCTGGGAGGTGGTGTTGCGTGAAGCTGCAAACAGGGACAAATAAACTAGACCTGAGCCGCACTAAGGATCTTTGGGTTGTGTCGGAGAAGACTTCACGCAGTGCTGCCATCAATATTTTTTGATAAATTCTTGGTTATACAATGAATGTGACTGTGGACAAAAATCCATGTTGTTGTGACATCGCCTAAGCTTAACAAAACCATGCCACGTCGGTAATCAAATCTCAAGGCAGTACAACAAGGTTGTGTTAGTGTGTGACATTTTTTGGCCAGGCAGGCAGTGTAGAATGTGCACAGTCACATTCATGGCCACAAATATGTTGACAAATTTATGACAAAGGGTCCATAGAAATGTCAATAAATTTATGTACATATAATTTTAACAGTGTTGAAACCAAGCAATACATATTAACTTATTAAGTAAGGAAAAGCAACGCACACAAACAGGAAAATCTAGAAAAAATAGAAAATTTATTTACAACATGCCACGGATGGCAAACTGCCCAACTGGGGCACAAACAAACATAGGGGAGGAGGAGGCTGGTCTCACTGCCGCTCCAGGATGTCAGCGGCATTGTTAATATGCTCCCTTAATTCCTGGAGCAACTCCTGGATGGCATCTATGTTGGTGACAGCCAGGCGTAGCTCGCCGATCGCCATCCTATTATTCCTCATCATGACACTGGAGGACCTGTCCGGTCTGGCTTCTCCTTCTATATATCCAATAAATGAAAGAAGGAAAATACAGTAAGTAAAGCAGGTTTCTATTTTTGACTGAAAGTCTTGAAAAAATATACAGTAACAGTAGTATATACCAGAGCTGGCGGCCTCCTGAGGCTCTGACTCCTCCTCCTCCGACTCCTCCTCCTCCACCACCACCGTCAGCATCTCTTCCGGTGCTATATCTAAGAAATTAAAGAAATAAAAAATACAGTAAACAACAAAACTGATTTATTTTTGAACAAAAGTCGATGCAAAATACAACAGTAAAATAAAAACCTGGACTCGCGGCCTCCTGCTGCGGCTCCGGCTCCCTCTCTCCATCATCGTCCTCCTCCTCCTCCTGCTCCTCCTCTTCCTCCTCCTGCTCCTCTTGTGCTATACATAAAAAAAATTAAATGAAAATACAGTAAACAAAAAATGTTTCTGTTTTTGACCAAAAGTCGTTGCAAAATAAAACAGTATATACCAGCGCTGGTGGTCGCCCGTGGCTCCCCCTCCTCCTCCACTGGGGCACTGGTGCCCGCCGGGGCAGATGCTGACTTTGCCTTCCTGTCTTCTGCCTAATCCAAAAAATAACACGTAAATAATGCAGACTGGAAAAAATGGTATATCTATACAATATATTGCCGAAAGTATTGCGACACCCCTCCACTACCCCACTACCAGCTTGACCCACCACTACTCCCATCTCATAGTTCTAAAGTCACAAAATATTTATTTATTTCCTCTGCACATAGACATATATTACCGTTCAATTATATATTTTTTTCAGAAGTAAACATTACGTTTATTCAATAAAAACTATTATTTGTGTTGTGTGCATACAAAACGCATTGTGCAACTGCTTTTAGTTATTTTATAGATGCCTCAGCCTCAGTTTCACTTTCAGTTTCTGCTAATAAAACTGTGGATATAGCAAAAACAACAGAAATCCGTCATTTTGTTTTGAAATTTGCATCTAAAGCGTTCAATAATGACACTGCTGTAGCAAACTGAATTGCTGCGCTGCAACAATTCAGCAGCTGCTGAGGATGTATTGAACGCGGCTCTGTTTGGATGCACTTTCAGAAGAACTACATGTCCCATCCTACCACTTAGCAGAGACACAGAGATTTTTGTTGATGCGCAGGTGGGAGCCAATATTGGGCAAGCTGCGGGTCATCTCGTATGCATCACTCAATCACAACAACCTCCCCCCCAACACACTACAGTACACACAGTGCCAAAAGAAATCCAGCATTGTAATTTCATCTACATACATCAAAGATCACAATTTCACGAATACGTAAAATCACAAAAAAGAAGAGCTATGGCAAAAATGCATGTATGACGAGTCGTGAAAACGCAAAGCTATACACAATCACATTGCAGGAAAAAAGGACTAGATAAATCAACATATTTCTGTGCACATTAGCACATGCAAGCACATTATTATTATTATACAGGATTTATATAACGCCAACAGTTTGCGCAGCGCTTTACAATATAACATGACACTTACGTTTGGCTATGACGCGACGGATGTGCCTCAGCTGCTCCTGCTCGCGTGCCTTGAGGTCGGACCAGCGTTTTAGGAGCTGGTCCTTCGACCGGTCCTTCCCGAACAGCTCCAGGATGGTGGTTCGGAGCTTGTCAAGGATACGATCCTTGCGGGTGTTATTCTTCCTGCCGTAAGGGCCCTTACGGCAGTCGTAATCTTTGTAATCAAAGATGCGGACCAGCTCCAACATCTCCTCAAATGCCATGTTGCTGGCCCGCTTCTTCCTGGGTGGTGTCTCTGGGGTGGAAGCAGATGAGGAGGTGTCCGAATGGGACTCGTCTCTACTTCTTTCAGCCATGATAAATAAAATCAATATTTTTTGGCCTGTCAAAAAAGTTGTCAAAACTGGTTCAATAAAGTTACGACATGCGCGCGCGCGCATGCGCGACCCACGGACGAATCGGATCCGACCCGATTACGAAGGAATTATCGTATCGACAGAATTATCGGATCATTGGAAACAAAAACAAGTGATACGCATTTACAAAATAAAAAATTTACAGAATCAGCTATATAACCGATAATAGTTAAATATACGATGTCCAGAATTACCGAAATGGAACTGAAATCACGAATGGAACCGAAATCACGAATAGAGCGAAAAAAAATTCGATTTGACACATTTCAAGTCCATTCGAAAATTCCGAAAATATTTCGTTTCGGCTCGGAAAACTTTTTGGATCTGTCGGTTTTCGGGTCCGATCCAATTCGGAAAATCGGCCGGATCCGAAAACACGAATCGGGAAATTTCGTGAAAATTCCGAAATTCCGAAACCCGAAACGCACATCCCTACTCTAGATCCCAAGTCTCCCTGACTATCGGCGGATGACACGGTGGTTGAGCCTGCCTAAAATCACTTAGCGCTAGCTTTTGCAAGATTTCTGTATTTTGTGCATCCTATACTTCACATGCGGAGTGCAATTATTAATTAGCATCTCGATAAGTAAAGTATTACAAAGTGCTAGCATTTATTACAAAGTGCTAGCATTAATTACCACAGGGACGTGCAAGGCAAAATGTTATCTACATCTAAAAGCTGATACTAAATGATTCTGCAAATGTAAAATCATTTAAAGGAACACTCTAAGCAAAAATCCCCCCCCCTGTTTTTTTACATTAAAATATACCTATTCCCTCAATAACTAGGTAGGGATTTTTTAAAAAAAAATATTTTTTTACCGTAATACTTACCCTAAAATCCACTTGTTTCCAATGGCGTCTTTTTTTTTTTATACCCCCCTCCCTCCTCTTCCGCTCCCGTCCTTCTAACTCTTTCGCTTGGCTAATGGTTTACGTGAGAAGTGTGCATGCGTGCCTCTCACGTAAGCCAGCCAATCAGCAGGCTTCCTCTTCTTCTTGGATTAGTGTTACGCGCAAGAGGATGCGTGCAACACTAATCCCGGCCTGTGGACTCCAGGAGATGATACTTAGGGCGGTGCAGAAGCACTGCCGTGAGTAACCCAGTGGTTAGCGCTGTGTTCTGGGGCAAGGTGTCGAAGTAGCACCTGCCTCGGAATATTGTGCTAAAATGGGTACGGTACGGGGAAAACTGCAGGCACAGATTTTCCCCGTTAATGTCTCCATTTTAGCGTTTACTACGGAATAGGGCCCATAGTTTGTAAGTTGGGTCCAGAACAGGGTCCTCCAATCCTACTGTTTCATCGTCTGTTATGTTTTGTGTTGTTCAAATGTGTTTACAGTATGTGGCAATGTAACCATCTCTTTCGTCCATTTGCTTTGTACAGTGATGGGGAATCTGCAGATGTTACAGTATATAAATAAAGTATACAGGGTTATTCAGAGAGCGTGAAAAGCAGGAGAATGACTGGAGAATGAAAAATTCTAGGTCAAAATAGCCAAACCAGAAAAATTCTCCCTTTCATCTCACTTTCCAAATCGGCTATTTTGACCTAGAATTTTTCATTCTCTAGTCATTCTCCTGCTTTTCACGCTCTGAATAACCCTGATAATAATCATTTATTGTTAGATAATGGATATTTTGGATGCTCTCAAGGTCTTCAATTAAAATCTTAATTCATCTTAATCAATTTATTGATTTATATTAATATAATCCAAGGTTTCGGCTCCAAATTAGCCTTTTTGTCATTCGGAGCAGAAATATTGCATTTTTAAATGTAAATCAATACATATAATAATTATAATTTTATCTGAAGAAAATTGAGTGAGTCCAAAATTTCCCTTATATGTATACTGCAAGCCACTTTAGAAAGCTTTTAACAGATCGCTATTACTAGCAAATGAAAAGGTCAGGATGCTCAATACAAAGATTGTAGTCTGCTGTTGAACTCACAGAACAATCGGTGACGGCACTAGCTTCAGCTCTGGTTACTGATTTCCATTATGAAACAAACTCTGAGCAGTTGCGTCTGTAATTTTCTGTAGACAACCTCATTTCTAATTACTACAATTTATGCCGTAAAGTAAATGATGAATTAAGTTTTTAGAAAAAGATTTTTTCCAATAGATGGAGACCCTGGTGACGAGTTTATTTTATAACATTTCTTCAGCATTGTAGAATCTGCTGGATGTAGTATAAACAAAATATTAGTAATAATAATTACTGATGTGGCCTCACTTTATTATTATTTTTCAAGCTGCATCCCATAAAAGAAATCCAGCAGCAATTATATCAGTAGCACATAATTCAATAACCTCCAAATTGGTGCCGAATTGCACCAAATGGTGAATTTCACCATTCGGTGCAATTTGTTCATAAATCTGTCAATTTGTCACATATAGGCAAATTGACAGCAAAATATGGTGCAATTCACCACAATTCGGTGGCGCGTGGTGGCACTGAAATTGCCCCATAGTATACTATCGTGTCTTCTATTCCCACAACGCCAAATTGCACAGAAAAATGCTCTGATTTTATGTGTTTCAATTTAACAGATTTAAACAGACGAATCCCACAGGTTTCAATGTAATAAATGGAATATCTTTTTAATTAATTTTTTTTTTTGTAGACCGTTCATTTTATTTTTTTGAAAACCTCTTTTTTTTATTTTGTAAAGGACCTTGTTGCATTTTTTGGGGTTTTTTAGGCAACATTTTTGTTTTATTTATTTTTCAACCCCTTCACTACCGAGATCACATTATCTCAGGCTTCAAAAGCACCATCTGGTGTCCCGATATTGAGATCGAGATCTGTAGATTTGAACCAACAGCAAATAAAATTCGTTTGCTTTCGGCCTGCGAATCTGCTCCCAAAGTTTTAGCAGTCTAAAACTGTAAAATCAGCTGCTGAATGATCTGGAATATCGGGCTTTCAGCAGCCGATGCAGGGAAGGGAAAAAAAAATTGAGCTGCAACTGTAACGGCTGTAACTCAATCTGGCAGTAGATGTTGCAATCTAATGGCCAAATGCTTATATATAGTACGAAATACAATGGGAATCTGCTCAAATATTTCTTACTATATAATTAATTTAAATGGTTTTAAAAAAAACCCCACTGGTTTCTGACAATTTGTTTTGTAAAATCATGTAGTGAAGGGGTTAAAAGACTTATTCTTTTTAACAGACCTTTTTAATATTCTTTAAAGGCTCTTTATTATTTAGAGACATTTTTACTACCTTTTTATTAATTTAAACTCCTAAAACAAATGAAAGGAAGTATCCTATTCTAATAGAGCAGTGGAATTCGCCGATTCTAATATGACGGTTTCTGCCGAGCTCTGATAACTGCTTCAACCACTCCAGTTTTGGTAAAATACGGTGATATTAATTCACCATATATTTGGAAATGGAATTACCGTAGTTTGCTGAAATAAATAGCCGAATGGCCCCAAAATGTCACCGTACGCTGAATTTCAGTGCCCAGTTACATTTCGGCGACATTTCGGACCTCTCTGAATAACCCCTATAGTACTGTCACCTTTGAACTTGGGGGGGGGGGGGGCGTCTGGTGAGATGTCAAAATGACATCATAAAATGTAATTCTGAAAACAAGTGGCATTTTAAAAACGGAGGCTCTGTTTTCTTTCTATCCAAGCTTAACGTAGGAAAAGGGAAGAAGAAATAAAACTGTGCAGCGGTAATATGTTATTATGAAAAAACATGGCATTTTTACATAAAGGCTTTAGAGGAAAACTACTGCAAAAGTGACTAAGTCAAACAATGCAATAAATGCATTAGTACGTAGGAGTGTTTCCTTTAGCATGTTTCCTGCTCCTTCAATAAACAATCCTGTATGAATCACATAAAAAAACATTTTCAAATGGGAAACATTTTTCTCATTCATGTGTTCCTGCTATTATGAATATTGCTGGAATGGATACCAAAACAGGAAAATGAATAATGTATTGAGCACAGCTTTCATTGACATTTATTATTTTGTTTTCTTCTTGGCCACTGATTATTAGCGCTGACATATGTGAAGACAGTTAGCAGGTCTTCTAAAACAGAGATTGCAGTTGTCCAAATTTAGACTGAAGCAAAAACCTCTGCTTGCCAGATTTCATGATGTGCAAGTTCCCTGAGGCTATCTGGCAGCTTCCTACAGCTTCATGAGCAGAGGAGCTGTCACTGTTTACAATGTGTTTGTATCACATTCTGCTATCTCTTTTATCTTTAACACAAGAATAAAAATAGCCTCTTAACAAAGGATCGGTCACTCTTAAAGGTTAGCCAGATTTTTGATCTTTTGCTAAATCAGTTTAACGCGTTAAAGCGTGTTTGCTTTTTTAGGCCCCTTTGTAGACCAATTTGGGCTAAAACTAAATGCTCTACTTAAAAGGGAGCATATCATTTTTGACCAAAATGCCACTTTAGGCTGGCTGTCCATTGTGCGATTGTCCGACATTGTCCATCATCGTCCAACCAATCACACAACAGGCAGGAGACTCAGCCCTCGTCCACTGCCTCCGACTTCCATTGGATGACTTTAGATGACTTAGTTTGACATACTAGCGATCTGGTACAATTTACGTGAAAAAAATAGAGGAATTGTGCAGTTAAACCGGCAGGGAAATTGTCCCATAGAGAAGTGATTCAGGTGAATCCATAGGATTTAAGGTAAAGTTATATTTTCTATTTCATATTTTTTTATTCAACCATTCATACTTTTCATTTGCGGCAAAAAGTCTTTTTATTGATTTTATTGAGTATTTTTTTGTATTTAGGTGCAATTTTTGATACCTAATTTTTTTTATTTAAATGCTGTTAGTCTCCCCATTGGTTGATCTGGGACATCAATATTCGCTGCTGGTGGATGACCCAGATCAATCAGGATCTTTGAAAAACAGTGTCCGTAGTCAGACAGCCATGTTGGTTGTCTGACTATGAACTCAATGGACAGCCAGCCTTAATCTCAATCTCTTCTGATACTTAACAAAACATGTTTTTTCTTCATTCTTACAACTTTGAAATGTGAATTTTGCTTCTGCATTTCTGCCTTATTCACATTAATGAAGGACATATTCTTCATAGCTGCTCTAATTTTGTCTAAGCAACAGTCCATTTTCGGTTTGTACAAAGTAGGAGTTGCATATTGGGTTGCCACCTGTCTGGTTTTCACCGGTCTGTCTGGTTTTTGAAGCCTCAGCCCGGCTTTGTGATGAACCTAGACCCGGACATGGAAATATCCGCGACTAGGCACATTAATCAGGAGAGTAGGGGTGCAGAAGGTGCCAGGCAACCGGCCCTGCAAAGCCCAGCTCCTAGATGCCCCCCGTTTCCTACAATGCAGGACAGAGGGGGCAAAATGCAGAGCTCCAACTGCAGAGTGTATCTGTGTGTCTTCCCTGCGTGCTGGCCACGCAGCCTTCATCTCAGCGCTCTCCCATTTTCTCCCTCCCTCTCTTGCCCCCCCTTTCTCTTCTGTATGTTTACAAAATGTGTGTGTATAGTGTGAAGATGTTTGGGTTGAAAGGGGCTTATTTGGAGATGAAAGTAGCTGATTTGTGGTTCAGAGTGAGAGAGGCTGATTTGGGGGTTAAAAGGACTGATTTGAGGTTTGGGTTGAACAGGGCTGAAATGGGACATGATGAAAGAGAAAGGAGAAGGCATGTACACTATATTGCCAAAAGTATTCGCTCACCCATCCATATGCGAGTCAAGGCAGGTGAGCGAATACTTTTGGCAATATAGTGTATATATGTATAAGTGTCTGAATATCTTTGTGCCGCATATACCAGTAAGGAGCAAAAATATTTTGGGTTTGGCTTGAAGAAAAGGTGACAACCCTAGTTGTGTCTCAGGTGCCTACAGATATATGGTTAGATTACATACCGAATGCTAACTGTAGTATTGAGATATGTAAGCATCAATGTCAGGATAAGTAACTTTAACGAATGCCCCAATGACCTTCCTAACGTTAACCAGGGTAAAAATCTGTTTGAGCATCGGTGATTGCGCTAGCGTGCTCACGTTTAATGTACAGGGTGAGCCAGTCAAACCTACATTTTTGAAATGACTGTAAAAAATAAACGGATGGATATTTCAAAATTTTATTGTTACTATCTTAATGTACATTAAAAAGCATTTAAGAAACAACATTCACTGTTTAAAAATAACTCCAGTAAGATGGTGTCCTTCCCGATTGAGACATTCTTGTAGGCGATTTCTGAAACAGCCCATCGCATCACGGAGCATACGCTGAGGAATTCTCTCGATTTCCAACCGGATTCTCCTCTTGAGTTCCCCAAGCGTTGGAGGTCGTTGTTCAAAGACTTTACTCTTCAGGTACCCCCACAAGAAAAAAAAATCGCACACTGTGAGGTCGGGCGATCGGGGAGGCCAAGAAATTGCTCCATTTCGGGATATCACCTGATTTGGAAAAACATTGAGAACATTCATGCTCACACGGGCTGTATGACTTGTAGCACCGTCTTGCTGGAATAAGGTTTCATTGTTCATTCCATGTTGACGAAGCTGAGGAATGAAGAACGAATGCAACATTTCCGAATAGCGTTGTGCATTCACAGTAACTGCTTGCTCCCTGTCATTTTCAAAAAAATACGGGCCTATGATTCCCAATGAGGACATTGCACACCAAACTGTTACCTTGCTTGAATGGAGTGGTTTTTGATGGAGTTGTTGAGGGTTTTCATCACTCCAATGTCGGAAATTTTGTTTATTCACAAAACCGGAGAGATGGAAATGTGTCTCCTCGCTCATCCACAGGTTGTGAACAAGGTCCTCGTTTTCATCAAACATGTCCAACAACGTTTGACAAAAACGCCGTTGAGCTGCAAAATCGTTTTCATTCATAGCCTGAACAACCTGAATTTTGTATGGGTGATGGTGTAAATCTAACCTCAAGATTCTTCGGACGCTCGTGTTTGCCATGCCAAGCGCAGCACTCTGTCGACGCGCCGATCTCCGAGGGCTTCTTTCCACAGCAACTCTCACGCGGTCAATATTCGCGGGAGTTCGCACTGATCTTGCACTGCCACCCCTTCTGCTTCTCGTTTCACCAATTGCTTCAAAGTTTGTCACCCACAATTTGATTGAATTAACAGACGGCACTGGCTTATTTCGATTAATTTGAAAATTCTTCCGGAAACGACGCTGAGCGGCTGCATAACTACCACTTTGGTAAAACGCTTTCACAGCGAATGAACGTTGTTGTTTAGACCACTGCTCCATGACGACTGAAATGCTTAGTTGTGGGGGACACAATGGTAACCTTGCTAACTCGCTCCGCCCACTTTCACGGCTCTCCCGCCCTTTTCAAAAATGCAGGTTTGACTGGCTCACACTGTACTTAGCGCACCCTGGGCTACATTACATATATAGCGCTAAAAAACGGGGTCGCAAAGGAGAAAGACCTGTGCCTGCAGGTTTCTCCTTTGCCGCCCCGGTTTTAGCACGATATTACTATGCAGGCGCTTAAAAAGCTGCCTGCATTGTTAACGGCCGCTAAACCCCGGGATTCGAATGGACTCCAGGATTTGATCCTTGCATCGACGAGGAAGCGGTACTGTGAGTATCATTAAAGAAAGTGCATGGTTTCGGGTCAAGGTGCTGAATTGGCACCTGTCTGAGAATCTCACGCAAATATGGGGACGCTACTGGGAAACCTGCAGGCACAGGTTTTCCAAGTTAGCACCACCATTTTAGCCATACCTTTGTAATTGGGCCCATAGCCTTTTACTAACAATTATTGTATTTATTCCCTGGTTGTATATTCACAATGCTGTCTTTATTCAGGAAATGCAAATCAATCTGGATGATATCATTGTAAAGAGTTATGTGAGACAGACTAGCTCAGATGGCCACATTGTCAGACCCTGCATTTATAGAAGGGGCTAGGGAATCATAGAATTATTTTTCCTGAATAAAGTTCAGGTAGTTGCAACAGCAGGCTTTAACCCTTTCGCTGCTTAGCCATTTCACACCTGTGTGCTGAGCTCATTTTTACCGGTTTCGCTCATGTTTAACCGCGTTTGAAGCCTTATTTTAATATATGACCCAGACATATTATATATCGTTCTTTCCGGCAGACTCGGCAGATTCATAATATGTCATTATTATATGAATACGTCATGACCTGTCTGTATATTATAACAAAAAATGCAATAAAATTGGAATTTTCAATAATTTACAATGTGTAAAGTGTTTTTTTTCACATTTTAATATGCGAGCATTTGCGGTTATATTTTCTATGGGGTGCGCTTGTTAAAAAAATTAGAAATGGGGACTCGTTACATTTTGTTTTGGGGAAAATTTCGCTATTTTTAACAAACGCACCGAATACAAAAATCGTTAGTGCAGCATCATTGTTCACATTATAATTGAAATGGGAACAATATTGCTGCATTAACAAATAAAAAAAAAACTTGTTATTATATTGATTTTTTATTTTTTTATAAAATATATATATTTTTATTTCTTTAATTTTTACTTGGTCGTGTTTGGTATCGTTGGAAAGGCCATGCTCTAGCCAATCCAACAGTACCAAACATTAACCCCTAGCTGCTACAGATCGCGAGACCATTGGTGTAAGTTAGGGGTTAACTGCTATGCACGATGACGCCAGTCGTCAGGGGCATTCCCGGGCCTGCTCCGGGAGAGGATCACGATTCGATTTCCGGCACCCAAGGGGTTAAAGGCAGGCACGGTTTGGAAGGGCAGGCTGTGCCCTTCCAAACCATGCCTGCCTTCAGCCGCTGGGCTCCGGCGATCGGGAGGGAGAGAGGTCCGAAGGACCCCCCCTCCCTTTCAGGCACCTCCTCCACACTCGCGGGGGGGTGCCTGAAATAGATGACATCTATCTCCCACCCCCGGGGTCCTGGAGTGCCCGGCTGACATGCAGATGTCAACCCGCACCGGGGGGCCAGCAATCAGCCGGAATCCCGGCTGATTGCTGCCTCCTGTGCTAGGACGCGCTCAGCGCGTCCGTAGCACAGGAGGAACACTTGGCAGGACGCGCTGAGCGTGTCCTTAGCAGCTAAGTGGTTAAACAACAGATATCCAACCAAATGCGAAAAAAAATCTCACTGACCAGTATAGATGCTTGAAAGATGAACTCCGTGGCACATCACGTATTAGCTCTGGCCTTACATGAATTGGCAAATGGCATAAGACCAGGTAACATACAGAGGAATTCCCTAAGGCGAAATCCTATAAGGCTTTTTGTGATTATCAGAGTTATTCAAAGAGAATCAAAGTCACCGCACGTTCGGTGACTTTTCATTCTCCTCAAATCAGTTAAATTTGGCGATCCCATTTCGGCAACCCTGCGGTGTATTCAGCAAGTCCCCGAATTGCAGGGAAAAGGCACCGCAAACCCACCGAAAACTCACCGCAAAACCTGGCGAAGGCACACCGAAAAACCGCAAAAACATCTGGATTAACCCCGCCGAACACGCCGGAGAAACCCGAGCAGGAGCCGATCACAGCGCAGAGCAGCCGCCGGAGAAAGCCGACACCGCAGACGAATGGAGTGAGGAAAAAAAAACAGTTTGCTTGAATGTTTGAAAAGTGAAACGCTGTTTGCAAAGAAACTACTGAGCGAAAATGTCTGAAATTTACATATAAGATCCAATGAATGATAATAAAAAGGGCTGTTTCAGAAAAAAGAAGAAAAGTTTAAAAACTTTCTTTAAAAAAAATCGGAAAAAAGTTTTTTTTAAAAAATCCAGAAAAATGCTCAAAAGATCCTAAAAATATCTATAAATAAAGAGACTTTATACTGCAGAATATTATAATCAACAGTTTATAAGATATTGAATTAAAACGGGAATATTTTTAACATTGAAGCCTATGGGATTCGCCTGAATAAATCTGCCGCATGAAGCCACCGAATGGCAGGGCAATTTGGCAACTTTTCACGGCTGTTTTTTGTTTTCTGAATAGACGAAGCTATGGGGATTACACTGCCCTCAAACAGGCACCGAACAGGCACCGTATGTGCAGGCAATTCGCCAACATTTGGCGAATTGCCTGCTCTCTGAATAGCCGAATGGCCAAGAAAGGCAGCGTTCGGTTTCCTTTCGGATCTCTTTGAATAACCCTGTATAACTTTAAATGTCCTCCTGGAAACACAATGCAGAGACCTGAAAAACACAAAGGTAAAGCATTCAATAATATAACTTTACACTTTATAGCCAGTAACTTAAGTCAACAGTCTTAAAGGTAGGCCATAGTTCCAGATGCGTGGAGTAAACTTAACAAGTTAACCCATCTTCGTGCTGGGGAAGCCGCTCTAGGCCAAAACTTCCACCAACACAATTGTAATCCAGCTGGCTATTTGTGGAAAGGCTTCTGCCGAGAGCAGAAACTCTTAACTGACCTTTTCCCTTGGCAGAAGGAGTATCGGTTCAGTGATTGGCCGGAAGAAACTATGTACAACACTCCTTTAGTCACCTTGACCTTCACTTTTCGGATTCTTCCGTCGTCACTCGGCATAACCTGAGTGACAAGACCCTTTGGCAGGAGTTGGGAATCCACAAACTTCTGATCGGCTTTGCACTGTTCTGTGACTGCACATTTTTCCTTCTCTGTTTCAAAGATCTCTCCCTCCTGGTGCTTGGGTTTGCGCAGCCTCTTCTTCTTGAAGTAAGCATCAGTCAGGTGCTTTGGAACCTTGACACTTGAGATATTGACTTTTGTGGAAGTGGCGATAACAAATTTCTGGTGAGCTCTACGCAGGGGCACCCGGTTGATAACCAGTGGTCCTGTTACCAGCAGAAGGCCAGACTGGGGCTGCTTCAGAAAAACCACACACTTCTCCCTGTGGCTTCCATTGAGGAGGATAAGTACAATCCCAGGAGTGATGGTGGAGCCCAGGTTGCGTTTGTGCTGCTGAAAGACTTCTTGCCATGGCTTAACAGCTTCCTTGGTACATCTTCAGTGGAATAATAGCGAGGCATTTTACGCTGTTTGACTACACGTGTGCCTCCATTCTTATCCCCACCGACTGTCTTTGACACGGTAGCTCTAGCCTTCTCCTTTTCCTATTTCAAGGTGCGCTTTAAAGAGGCAAATCGAGCAGCTGCTTGCTGTAGATTGTTAGGTAGCTTTTCTCTAGGCGTACGAAAGGGTAAGGGTGCTACCCAGCTATTGGCATCATCCTGAGCGAATTCTCGATCATCTTGAGAAATTCCCTATCTTCTCTTGCCAGTGCTAGTTTGTTGTCATCATTGGTAGAATTGAACACTGTGGCTCCAAAGGTGTTATCCCAGGACTGAAAGACATTTAATTTATCTTGGTCGTCATACTGCCACTCATTGCTGTTCAATTTCTCCTTCACTCTCTAATGGTATGGGCACGGTTCAAGTTGGTGATGCGACCATTTGGCAAGATGTGTGTTTTGAAGGAAGAAATCTTGGTAGGCATCTTTATTTTCCTTATAGAAACATTGCCTATGATAACCCAACCTAGATCAAGGCATTGAGTGAATGGAGCATCATGTGGACCATTAATTTGTTGCCGTACCTTATGTACTCTGAGGATATCTCTGCCCAGGAGAATTAGGATATCTGCATTCTTGTCAAGGGCTGGTATTTCGTTAGCTATAGCCTTCAGATGAGGATGATGTAGGGCAGCTTCTGGTGTAGGGATCTCTTGCTTGTTAGATGGGATCTGGTTGCACTCGACAAGTGTGGGTAACGGTAATTCCAGATTGCCCCCAAGAGAAGCTACTACGAATCCGCTGGCTCTTCTTCCAGAGACCTCTAATGCCACTACATGTACCTAAAGTATAAGGATAGGAATCTCCTTTTAAGTCGAAAAGATCAAAGATTTCTGTTCTTGCGATGGACCGATTGCTCTGATCGTCGAGGATGGCATGTACTTTAACAGACTTTCCTAGGTGATCCTTGTGATGTATGTTAACTAAGCATATTTTAGCACAATACTTGTCGCAAAGATCTTCACCGCATACTGCTGTACAAGATGTGGACACTTGGTAACTTCCTGATCTGTAGTCTCCCCGCCATGCTTTGACACAGGAGGGGAGTCTGATGACATTGCAGACATGTACTGAGATGGATGTAGCACATGATCCACACTATCACATTCTATGCACTTGATAGGAAATTTGCAGTCTTTGGAAAAGGGCTCAGTAGAAGCACAACATCTGAAACATACACCATATGTTTTTAGGAGCTCCTTGCGCTCTTGGAGTGGTTTCTTTCTAAAGCCAATGCACTTTTTGAGGAGATGTGGCTTCTTATGAATAGGACAAAGGCGGTTAGGATTCTCAATCTTTTCACCTTGTTTGCACTCGTCAGGAATTGAGGTAGGAGGGAGAAGGACATTAGTCTTCTTCACTGATACTGGACCCCTGCGGCCTCTGTGATTAAAGTGCGAGCTGTCAGACATCTGAGGAAGGGAACCTGAAGTGTGGAACTCACTGTAGGAAAAACTGGGGTCATTCTTTGCAGAAACAATGTCCCTTATGAACTCGCAAAAGTAGAAGAAAGGTGGAAAGGAGATATGGTTAACTCTTTTATACTTTGCCCCAAGTGCAGCCCATTTTTTCCTGGATATTGTATGGCAGCTTGAAAACTATTGGGTTTACTATTGGGTTTACCCCACGAGCAGTGTCCAGATAGCTGAGGCCAGGTAGGTAAGCGTCTGTCTTGGCCAGCTGCAGCTCCCAGAGAAGGTCACTGAGTTCCAAAAATTTCTGAATGTCCTTGCCGGAAATTTTTGGTAAACAGTGCAGGCGATTCAACAGAGTGTTCTCTATGGCTTCAGGGCTGCCATAGCTTTGATCAAGTCTTTGCCAAGCAGCGTCGAGGCCCAACATTGGATTATTGATGTGGACAGCTCTGAGTCTCTTGACACGTTCTGTGGACCAAGCCATCTGATCAGTAGGTCCAGTTCCTCAGAAGGAGTAATCCCATGATCACTAATTGCAGTTCTGACAGCACCCTTCCAGCTTCTGTAATTTTCAGGTTGGTCATCGAACTTCAAAAGGCTTGTCTTGGTGAGTTCACGGCGAACCATGTATCTAACAAACTCAGACATGTCTGTTTTCTCTGACTTTGGGCGGGGAAATAAAGTTTGAAAGGCGTTTGCTGTCATTTCTGATTAAGTGACATAGGGTAGTATGCGGTTGCATCTGTATTTAGCCCTGGAGTCGGTTTAACGTCCATAGACTCAGGCAGGCATGGTTTTATAGCTGTATGGTTGCTAGGATTTTGATGAGATGCTGGAGGGTAGAATTGCATCTGAGAGTTAATGCATTGGGATTGCTGTTGCACTAGGACGTGTGAAGAAAGGTCAGGGTCACCAGCTAGTAGAGTATTGTACTGACCTTGGATGCAGGGTACTGCTAAAGAGTCTTCTCCCTGTTTTGGAAGGTTGTCACAACTAACAGGAACATTTGATGTTATGAGAGGTTCACTGTTTTACTTTAGTACATAGTCTCTGGTGCGTTTAGTGGAATCTTTCTCATCCAAGCTGATGCTGTCTATTTCACTTGCCCCGGCAGCTTGTTCTAGAACCCTTAGCATTGCCACGGCTGTTACATGCTCACACTGTTTCTCTAGGGCTTCCATTTCCGCTCTTTTGCGATTTGATAAGCTGAAGACTAATTGAACTCTTTGAATATTGTGAGGATTTTGACCTTGAGATGTGAGCTATTTGAATGCTTGCCATATGCTGAAATGTGAGAAGCAGTCTCTTGGAGTTGGGCAATTCTCTCTCCTGCCGTTACTCTGGCCTGATGTACTAAATTGTCACTTTCTGAATTAAGACATTTTAACGCATCTATTTCTTGAAAAGCCTGGTCAGAATTTATCTTCTCTAAATTAGAGACATAAATGTGACAGTGGGAAAGATATTGAGCATGAGCTGTAGAAAGCTGTCCCAAAACTCCTAGTTTGGATGCATCACGAACAGGTTGTGTGGTGGTGGAGACATAACTCATCACCTGTTCCCAAAGCCATGACATTTGCTGTGATGTCTCATAGTTTATGTCCATAAGTGTTTCAGTAATCTTCCATGTAGGCTTTCTGTTGCATTTGCTTCTGACTGGATTGATATTATTCATTACTTCCACATCTGAAACAAGTTGCCTTTCCTGTGATGTTAGAGGGCTTCTTCTGTCTGCCATATTTACACAGGTTAGCAGGCACTTTGTGGCACTGGTTCACTGAAGGCTGCTTACTTGATGCTAAATGCTGTTAATGTCTTTTCACTAATCCTGGCAGCTTAATGTCTTTTCACTATGTCGGGTATATTAGAAGGAAGAATTAAAATGGATGCCTGTAGCCATCTTGTTTTAAACGTAAAGTCTTTCTTTTTCAATTTTCCATAGTTTTAGAAATGAACAGAGATTTTTTTTAAATAGTTCACGGCTAGGTGAAATTTTATGTTTTTGTTTTTAGAAATACCAGACATGAGGGAACCTTAAAATGTCTTTGTGTAATATAATGCTGAAGCTAAGTGCCAGACATGTCATATTTAAATTTATTGGTTTGTCTTAAGTCTTTTAAACAAAAAGATATTTTCTCTTTGATTATAGGAAAAAGTTAAAATTTTTGCAAATGTATGATTATATTCATGAAATATATTCTTATAATCAAGGTATATTTTATTAGATTTACAGTAGAAAATAGATGCTCCAATAAGTATTTGTTGAGTATAACTGGTAAATAGTATAATTATTGAAGAATAGATTCTGTGATTTTAACAGAGAAAGGAATTCAACTGATAAAGAGACCTAGTAAAAACTTTGAGAGGAGTGGAAAAATAAATCTAATTTGGACAGGATAGACTCAGAGTCTACATTGAAAATAGAGGGTCTTTGTAAATCAGATTGACCTCTTGATCTGAGATAAGAGATATAAAAATTAAATGGTGGAATTAATCTGAAGTGCAACACTGCCCTCTTGAGGATAGTAAATATTATATTTAATATAGAGAATAGATTGTCAGTGACGTCAAATTGACTATAATTGGAGCCGCACTGTTCGTTACAAGGCATTCACGCAAGCAGACTATCGCAGGCAGACCATCGCTAGCAGACCATCCCAGGACACAATGCACTCAAGATTTCACACCAAATCTCTAACTCACATGCATTGATTATCTGACATTGATAATTTTACATATTCCAAAACAAAGAATATTGCCGCTGTAACTCTTGGATAGGTAATGTATGAGAGAGCAAATTTAAGGTTAATAAATTATATATATTTGGAGTATTTCTTGCAACAGACTGAGATTTTTCAGATATTGTTAGATAGGGATGAGCCGAACACTCCCCAAGTTCGGTTCGAAGCCGAAGCCGAACTTTCCAAATGTTCGGATCCGAACCCGAACTCGAACCCCATACAAGTCAATGGGGCTGAAAATTCGGTTTTTAGAGTGCCCTCCAAGAGGGCATATATGCTAGATATTTGCCATAAAAAGTGTATGGGGGTATGGGTAGTGCCCTGGGGGACAGGAAACAAGGACAAAAAGTTAAAAAAAAAACGTTTTTAAAGGGACAGTGAATTTTCCATGAAATAAGGGTTAAAAATAAAAACCAAAAATTCCTTCAAATATCGTGCCTAGGAGGTCCCCATAACCTGCCCGTGAAGTGGCGGATTTCTAGGATGTATAGAAATATGTAAAGACCAAAAAATGACATTTCAAATGACGGTAAATGCTTTTCCTTTAATCTATCCATAAACAACTGCTTGGGGCGGCAGTCTGTATGAAAAGAGGAGACATTTTCGGACACGCAGAAAAAGTTTACTGATTTTTTGGCTGTGAAAAGCAGGAGAATGACTGGAGAATGGAAAATTCTAGACCAAATAGCCGATTTGGAAAGTGAGAAAAATGGGAGAATTTTTCTGGTTTGGCTATTTTGACCTAGAATTTTCTCTTCAGTCACTCTTCTGAGTTTCACCTTTCTCTGAATAACCCTGTCAGGGTTATTCAGAGAGCGCTGTAGAGCAGGAGAATGACTGGAGAATGGAAAATTCTAGGTCAAAATAGCCAAACCAGAAAAATTCTCCCATTTAGGCTAGGGTCAGACTAGCGAATTTTTAACATGCGTTTAGGCGCACTTAATCACGGCCGCACTAGCAGCAAATGACGGGCATTGACAGCCAATATACGAAGTACGGTCGCACGAAAGTCCGGCTGCGCAACGCAAGTGGAAAATGAATGCATTTTTTTCGAGAACGCAGAACCGCTAGTACGGACGTACAGAGTGCGCTGCGTCCACTAGCGGCGTGTGTGCGTGATTTGGAGACGTCAGACCCTGCTCATGTCCGGCCAACATAATGTCCAGACACCCAAGGTTTCCTGGTTTGGATCCGTAAAAAATCACGCACAAAAATGCGCATCGTATTACCGTTTTCGCGCATTCCGTGAAAAAATAAGGCAATGCGTTCGGACGCACTTTTTGACGGTCGCTGTGAAAAATGCGTTAGTCTGACCCTAGCCTTATCTCACTTTCCAAATCGGCTATTTGGTCCAGATTGTTCTCTTTTCCTGCCATTCTCCTGGTTTTCACCTTTCTCTGAACAACCCTGAGAGAGAGGTGAAAGCCAGGAGAACTGGCAGGAGAAGAGAACAATCTAGACCAAATAGCCAATTTGGAAAGTGAGTTAAATGGGAGAATTTTTCTGGTTCGGCTATTTTGACCTAGAATTTTCACTTCTCCAGTTATTCTCCTGCTTTTCACCGCTCTCTGAATAACCCTGTGAATGTTTAATCCCGAGGTGAAAAATAACATTGCTTAAGGCTGGGGTCAGACGAGCGCAGTTATCACGTCCGTGTTGCCGCACATTTGTACCTCCGTGGCAGCATAGCATTCTGACCAATGGAGCCCCACACACGAAGTACATCCGCACGGAAGTGCGGATGCATGGCAGATGCAGCAAACGGACGCAGGTTAGGCAAGAACGTAATACTGCTAGAACGGACATGCGGAGTGCGCCACGTCCGCAACGTCCGTGTAGCTTTGTATGTGAGTGATGAAACGAGGTCAGATGGACTGCATTTATACGTCCAGCATTTTTGACGGACAGAATGTTTTTTCATTTTAATTTATTTTCCCTGCTACATCAGTCAAAAAATACCTCAGTGAAAAAAACAGACTGTTTGGCCACTACCTTGTTGTCAGTCAGTAAGTACGTCTGTACTGCACGGACGCACAGTCCGTACAAAATGCGCTCATCTGACCCTAGCCTTAGATGGTATTTTGAAATTTTTTCAAACACCAGTTAACCACTTGGCTGCTATGGACGCACTCAGCGCGTCCAGCCAAGTGGTTCTCCTGTGCTATGGACGCGCTGAGCGCGTCCATGCACAGGAGGCAGAAATCCGCCGGATTCCGGCGGATTGCTGCGCCCCCCGGTGCAGGCTGACATCTTGGATGTCAGCCCAGCACTCCGGGACCCCGGCGGAGCAATTAGATGTCATCGCAGCGGCGGGATGACATCTAATTCAGGCGCCCCCCCGCATGTGCGGAGGAAGCGCCTGAAAGGGAGGGGGGAGGTCCTTCGGACCTCTCTCCCTCCCGATTGCCGGGGGACAGAGGGTTAATCCAGGCACCGTTTGGAAGGGCACAGCCTGCCCTTCCAAACGTTGGCTGTGATTAACCCCTAGGGAGCCGGATCACGAATCGGCGCTGAAAAGCGCCGGATCGTGATCCTCTCCTGGAGCTGGCCGACATCTTGGATGTCGGCCAAGCCTCCAGGAACTCCCACTGAGGACTGGCGTCATCGTGCATAGCACGATGACGCCAGTCCTGGAGTTAACCCCTAGCTGCCACCAATGGTGGAGATAGGGGGTTCATTGAACCCCCTATCTCCCGATCCGTGGCAGCTAGGGGTTAATGTTTGATATCGTTGGATTGGCCAGAGCATGGCCTTTCCAAGGATACCAAACATGAGCATGAAAAATGTTTTTAAAAAAAAATAAAAAAAAAAATATTTTAAAAAAAATAAATAAAAAAAAATAAACAAGTTTTTTTTGTTTTTGTTTTTTAATGCAGCAATATTGTTCCCATTTCAATTATAATGTGAACAATAATGCTGCACTAACGATTTTTGTATGCGGGGCATTTGTTAAAAAAAGCAAAATTTTCCCCAAAAAAAAATGTAACGAGACCCCGTTTCTAATTTTTTTAACAAGCGCATACAAAATATAACCGCAAACGATCGCATGTTAAAATGTGAAAAAAAACACTTTACACATAATAAATTATTGAAAATTCAAATTTTATTGCATTTTTGTTATAATATACAGACATGACATAACGTATACATATAATAATGACATATTATGAATCTGCCAACTCTGCCGGAAAGAACGATATATAATATGTCTGGGTATCATAGTAATAATAATAAAAATATATCAAAATATGGCTACAAAACGCGGTTAAACATGATGAGCGAAAGCGATAAAAATGACCTCAGCACAGAGGTGTGAAAAGCCTCAGCAGCGAAAGGGTTAAATGCAGCATATTAGGATGTTTTATGGAAATTAATTCTCAAATCTCAATCAGAAGCAGACACCACCCCACCCTCAGTATGGTGTACAATGTATCAAATTGATCACCAGACTAAAAACACCTGGTGTTATGCCCGTTTGTGAACAGAGGTCATTTAGAGTTGATAATCTTTCCACGTACACATTAGTTTTTAATTCAATATCTAATAAACCGTTGCTTAGAATATTCTGCAGTAAAGAGTCTCTTTATTTCTAGATTTTTTTGTATTTTTTTAAGCATTTTCTATACTTTTTTCAAATTTCTTTTTTTTTTCGAACTCGAACCGAACACACCCAAAAAGTTCGAATTCGTGAACTTTCGAACTGCCAAAGTTCGGGTCGAACTCCGAACCGTCCGAACCCGAACAGCTCATCCCTATTGTTAGATCCAGAATCTAAAATATTTCTATTCTGCAGATAGAGATATGAAGAAGAATCGGATATAAGGATTTATCCTAAAGACACTGTTGCAAAGATGATATACAAATATATATATTGAATTTGGAAATTACTGTGATTGAAATTAATAAGCACAGAATTATATAACTACAAAATAAAAAGCAGAAGATTAGAAGCTTAATTCTCGATATTAGGGGAGGATTCACTAAATAAGTTTTTATTACTTATCATTCTAAAACTAGAATAAGTGATAGCTCATCTTTTGTTGATCCACGTAGCATAGAGAGATACATATATCTGTACAAGATCTAGCTTGTTAAACATTGGTTTGCTGGGAAATATAAATAATTGTTTTCATTAAGCAGAAATGTTTATTAACCATTTGTGTATAGTTACTAACTGATAAGGTAAATGATGTTAATCATATATGCAGTTACTAACAAGAGATACATGTATTGTGAAGCTAGTTTCTATGTGCTGATGGATTTTGTGGTGGTTTATAAATTTTTGTTTATGATATGAGATTTTAAACTTTTTTGTATACGGTACATAATAAATATATATATTTTTATCCGATTATTGATTAGTGTATTCTTCAAAGCAAAACACAGACAATTAAAAGAATTTAGGAGAATTTCTAGGAAATATAAATGATTGATATATGTGTCTCGTATAAGTTTCTTATTGAATAATAATCCCGACAACTAATCCTAGCAGCTTAATGTCTTTTCACTAATGCTGTTAATGTCTTTTGCTCACTGCTATCAGTTGTCTTTTCACTAACAGCAGTTGTCTCTTCACTCAACACTGTTGAATGTCTTTTCACTAACAGCAGTAATGCTGGACAGTAATGTCTTTTCACTCAACGCTATTGAGTGTCTTTTCACTATTCTGCCTCCCTAGCAAAGCTGTGAGGCATGGGTGTTTGAGACTAGCTAAGTCTGTATTGACCAGTACTCACACGATGAAAGTTCAGCAGACAGTGTCAACTCCGCAAAACTGACATGTAGAAAGTTGAATCCAGTTGAAAACTTTAATGATCAGACTGACAATCTTTGTAATAGTGTACAGCAATGCAGGTGAAAAGACATTTGTTCTGTCCAGCATAGCGCTAAGATGGCTGCTAGGTGACCAGTAAGTACCTCAGAAACTAGACTGAACAAAAAGGGGTGGAGCTAGCCGGATACAGCAAGGCTAAGGGAGCCCAGCAGCAACAAATTAGCTATGAAATAAATAGCTGTAAGCAGCAAAAGGCAGATTCAACACATACCATTAAAATATACAAATTAACCCTGAGTCATGGGGCATGACAGACTTAGATAAAAAAAGCGTCTAAAAACCAACATGATAAAAATGTTGCCTCTTTAACAAAGACTGACAAATTCATCTGCAGCTGAATTTTGACACTTCGTATTTGCCACGGCCAAATTGGACGCTCCTAAATGGAACATATTTTTCTGCAATTAGAGTTGGGTTAGGAATGAGGGTTAAGGTTTGGGTTAGGTATGTGCTTGTTTTAGGAATAGGGTTACGTTCCTGCATCATTATTTGCATAATTTTTAGACCATAGATTATGCTCCTTCTTTTGACGCAAGAGCAGCGAGTGTCTAAAGAAAGGTCAGAATCTGTTGCCTAAAACCCCTAATGCTAGCGAGCCAAAAATAAGCTCGAACAGTAACCTAAGCCTAAATTTTCATCCTATTTTCTACCCCTAACAATGGAAAAAGACTTTAATTGTGGCCCGGAGTGTCTAATTCTGTGGTTGCCATTTTCACGCATCAAAATTGGGCCCTGGCCAAAATGAACAAGTGTCCAATTTGACCACAACTGTATTGGATCATCATTGGTAAGATGCAATTTTTTAATGCATTGGTTTGTTGATGGGTTTTTATTAACCGGAATAGTACTGTTAGACAGACATGTGCACAATGAAAAAGTTTATTTTGTTTAATTTCGAAAAACACTTTATTCCATTTTTCAATTTGTTTCAGTGCCTTTGTTATGCTAACATGATTAGTATTTTGGATTGATTTGTTGGTTCGGACGATCTGTAATTTGTTTCGATTAATTTGTTAATTTGATGTTATTGGTAATTTGTTTTATGGATCATTTTTGTTTTTCGTTTTTATTAGTTATTTTGTTTATTAGTTATTACGGATTGTGAAATGGATGAATTACTTAAATTATGGTAAAAAAAAGATAACTAATCCATCTGTCTTTGGTGCTATTCAGTGTTGAAACTATATCAGTACCAAGGACAGCAGCTATTCTTGGTGCTGAAACTTATTCAGCACCATGGATAGCAGCTCCGCGGGGCTCCGGAGCCCACAGGGCTGCTGTCCTTGTAGCTGATTAGGGTTCAGCACTATGGATAGCAGCTCCACGGGGCTATGGAGCACTGTGGAGCTTGTTATCTTTTGGTACTGAATAGGTTTCAGAACCATGGATAGCAGCTCCATGGGGCTCCAGACTCCTGCAGAGCTTGCTATCCATGGTGCTGAAACCTATTCAGCACCATAGATAGCAGCTCCATGGGTCTCTGGAGCACCACTGGGCTGCTGTCCTTGGCACTGAATCGGTTTCAGCACCAAGCTGACTGAAAATCTGCACCTGCAGACTGTCATTGGTGCTGAATTGGTTTCAGCATCATAGACAGCCCCTCCTGAACACAGCCAGACTGAAGAAAAGAAAAAGAATGCTACGTTTGGCAAAGAAAAAAAGTCTTGTTGTTTTAGAATAAATTCGGAATCCAAAAATTTCACAAAAAGTCCTTAAAAATGAGGAGGGGGGTGGGTTTGCCTAAAAATGCCTAAAAAATCCTAAAAAATAAAGACTTTTTGCTGCAAGTGAAAAGAATAAAAATGTAATAAATATTTGATTGAAACCTATGGGATTCGCCTGTTTAAAACTGTCAAATGAACCATCGAAAATCAGGGCATTTCACTGACATATCGGTGCAGTTCGGCGTTCTCTGAATAGAGAAGCCATTACTTCTCCATGGGAAATTTCACTGCCGCCGAATCGCACCATGGCCTGTGGTGCTGAAAACAACAGATTCAGTACCACAGCCAATGGACAGGGACGCAGTGCTGAGTGTAAGTGAAACGGTATAAGGAAATGATGAGTTAAAAACAAAATCAATTCGTTTTATACCGTTTCATTTTGTTTCGGTCCGAATCGATTCATTTTCGTTTCGCTTTCGGAGGGAACCGAGTCGTATTATGGAAGCACTTCCGAAATACAAATTGGGAACATATCGTCGTCTGAATTTTAATTTGTAACAAAATGAAACGCACATCTCTACTGCTAGAAAACAATTAAAATACAGACTCGGTCCCTGTATTAATACCATGCCTTTCCTGAGCATCTATCCCCTTTTGTCAGACATTACGATAAAAAGATGACCACATATACACATTATAAAAAAAAATACAAAGCATAGATAAACACACACCAAACACACACATATCATATTTTCATATTTTTCCCCTTGGAAATCAGCATATTGGCAAATTAAATCTTCCTCACATATGTTAGTAGTTAGTGCTATTTAAGCATTTCATCAGTAGGTGATGCATAAGTCTCCCCATTTCATGTAAGCATGATTGATTTACTCTGCTTATTCCATTACCTTTTTCCAATATAAGTTTCATCACAAACGTCACTATACATATATCACACTGTATCCATGCAGACTCTGAATGTAAATGGAACAAGACAAAAACAAGATTGCATTTGCTGAGCTCTGAATGTAAGCTGAAGGAAATCTATGGAGCAGTCAACCATTTTCATGTGGGCCTGATATTATGTGACAGATACTCTGGACGTGCCAGCTTCATAATAAAAGAGGGTTGGCCATTTTTAGGACCATGGGCCACAGTGTCTTGGTAGAGATTTAAAGTGACACTAGCAATAATCCATGACAAGCGCATTGGGAAACTTGATAGATGAACTGACTGGGGAAGAACTATAATGGCTGAATACTCCTTGTTATTGTTCAAAATTCATGTACGAGAATAACAGTGGAGAGGTGTAGTGTATACCATGTAGAATACACTCTGGGCACTCAGTGGTGTATTTTGGCTTAGGCCGACTAGGCCCAGGCCTAGGGCGGCACTTTCCAGGGGGCGGCGGGCACTGGGTGGCCCCACCCCTAAATTTTTTTTATTTTTTTTTTACTTTTGCAAAGTATTTTACCAGGCAGGATACATTGAGATTTCACAAATTTTCAAGTATGTTCTGGGTAGGCAAGGCCTAGGCTTTCACTTTCCAGGGGGCAGCAAAAAACCTCACCACTAAATGGGTTACTCACAGAGCACCAAAATGACGCCAACTTTTTGGTGTTCTGTAGTTTCCTGCACTTAGGAGAATAAAATTTCCCCACCCTGCAGTGAATTCACCATTCACCGCAGGGTCCCCAAAGTGCATGGAGTCGGCCGCTGAATGCTGCCACCGCAAACCCGTGGCCTGCTGTTTTCAAAAGAACCACTGAACAAAAATGTCTGGAATTTACATATAAGATTGATTTATAATATTGATTTGATAATAAAAAGTTATGTTACAGAAAAAAGAAAAACCGCTATTAAAAAAAAGGGGGGGAAATTTTGCCCAAAAAAAATCTGAAAAATGACTAAATGGTACTAAAAAAAATAATCAATAAATAAAGACTTTTTACTGCAGATTAAAATAATAAATGATTTATTAGATATTGCATAAAAACCGGAATATTTTTAACATTGAAACCTATGAGGTTCGCCTGAATAAACCTCCTGATTGAAACCACCGAACATCAGGGCATTTCACTGCCATTTCTCTGAGTCTCAGTACCACATGACTGGCTGAACCACGTGAAACGCACGCGCGCAGCTGCCCGCCCTTTCGTTAACACAGACTCTATTCTGGACTGAACACCCACCGGGAAGGGAATCAAAGCTACAGTGCACCCTCTGGCAGTGGCACCCCACTGCTGACAAGATGGCTCCACAGCATAATTGCTGTGTGCTCATATACACTTGGTTTGCTGGGAGTTATATTGCAGTGGATTCTGATGCACTCATACACACCGCACATTGCATTGCTGGGAGTTTTATTGCTGTGGATTCTGATACGCTGACACACACCAAACATTGCATTGCTGGGAGTTTTATTGCTGTGGATTCTTTGATACACACTCAGGGTTATCCAAAGAGATCCGAATTGCTTGAGAAAGGTAACCGAACGCTGAAAATCAGCGTTCGGTTGCCTTTCCTGACCATTCGGCTATCCAGAGAGCAGGCAATTCGCCAAATCCTGGCGAATTGCCTGCACATACGGTGCCTGTTCGGTGCCTGTTCGAGGGCAGTGAAATCCCCATGAAAAAGCACTGCTTCGGCTATTCAGAGAACACAAACCAGCAGTGAAAGGTTCCCGAAATGCTCTGCCATTCGGGGGTTTAATTCGGCAAATTTATTCAGGAGAATCCCATAGGCTTCAATGTTAAAAATATTCCCGTTTTAATTCAATATCTAATAAACCGTTCATTATAAAATTCTGCAGCAAAAAGTCTCTTTATTTATAGATTTTTTCGGATACTTTAAGCATTTTTCGGATTTTTTTCTTTTTTTTTAAAAGTCAGATTTTTTATTTTTTTTTAGTTTACTTATTTTTTTTGTAACAGCCCTCTTTATTATCATACCCTGGACCTCCTGTGAAAATTTCAGACATTTTCGCTCAGTAGTTTCTTTGCAAACAGCGTTTCATTTTCCCAGATTCATACAAATGGTTTTGCTAATTTATTCACTGCCTCCTCTACGTCACAGCTGCTTCGGCTCTGTGTGATTCGGCTCCTGTTCGGCTCCTGTTCGGCTTTTTCGAAGGTTAATCCAGATGTTTTTGCTTGTTTTCAGCGTGCATTTCGTTAGTTTTCGTCAGGTTTGCGGCAGCTTTTCCCTGCAATTCGGGGACCCTGTGGTGCTTGCTGAATACACCGCAGGATCACCGAATGCAATCGGCAAAAGGAACCGAATTGAAGAGAACGAAAAGTCACCGAACGTGCGGTGACTTTTCGAATCTCTTTGGATAACCCTGACTGCATATTACTGTGAGTTTTATTGCCCTGGGGCTCTGGGATACGCTCATACACACTGCACATTACTGTGAGTTTTATTGCTGTGCAGTTCTGTGATATGCTCATACACAGTGCACATTTCTGTGGGTTTTATTGCTGTGCAGCTCTGATATGCTCATACACAGTGCCCATTTCTGTGGGTTTTATTGCTGTGCAGCTCTGTGATACTGTATGCAGTGCAAGTTTCTGTGGATTTTATTGTTCAACCAATTAGAGCGGCTGTGATCCAGTATACTTGACATGCGTGGTTGTTCTTTGTAAAAATGCTTGAATTTAAACATTTCATAATTTTCTTTATCTCAATAGATACATTTGAAATGGTATACAAAAATACAAGTAGGCACTTGTTATCCACTTTTAATATAAAGAGAGGAAAAGGCGGAGCTCTAAGAGGAAAAGGTGGAGCTTTAAGATGAAGGGTGGGGATTAACCAGGAAGAGGTGTGCCCTTGACAGGAAGGGGTGCCTCAAATTTAAATTGGGGGGTGCACGAGTTTAGTCAGGCCTAGGGCAGCACAAAACCTAAATACACCACTGTGGGCACTATTACATAGTTAGGGCAATAATGGAGACGGTAAGCAGGAAAATCTGCACCTGGAGAATTTTCCTTTCCGTCTACACTTTAATGTCATATTCTGGGGTAGGTGCTAATTTAGCACCTCACTTCGGAATACAGCGCAAAGCTGACGAATACCAGCAGCGGCTTTCTGCGCCACTATGAGTATCGACTCGTGGAGTCCATTTCACTGCCATTTCTCTGAGTCTCAGTACCACATGACTGGCTGAACCACGTGAAACGCACGCGCGCAGCTGCCCGCCCTTTCGTTAACACAGACTCTATTCTGGACTGAACACCCACCGGGAAGGGAATCAAAGCTACAGTGCACCCTCTGGCAGTGGCACCCCACTGCTGACAAGATGGCTCCACAGCATAATTGCTGTGTGCTCATATACACTTGGTTTGCTGGGAGTTATATTGCAGTGGATTCTGATGCACTCATACACACCGCACATTGCATTGCTGGGAGTTTTATTGCTGTGGATTCTGATACGCTGACACACACCAAACATTGCATTGCTGGGAGTTTTATTGCTGTGGATTCTTTGATACACACTCAGGGTTATCCAAAGAGATCCGAATTGCTTGAGAAAGGTAACCGAACGCTGAAAATCAGCGTTCGGTTGCCTTTCCTGACCATTCGGCTATCCAGAGAGCAGGCAATTCGCCAAATCCTGGCGAATTGCCTGCACATACGGTGCCTGTTCGGTGCCTGTTCGAGGGCAGTGAAATCCCCATGAAAAAGCACTGCTTCGGCTATTCAGAGAACACAAACCAGCAGTGAAAGGTTCCCGAAATGCTCTGCCATTCGGGGTTTAATTCGGCAAATTTATTCAGGAGAATCCCATAGGCTTCAATGTTAAAAATATTCCCGTTTTAATTCAATATCTAATAAACCGTTCATTATAAAATTCTGCAGCAAAAAGTCTCTTTATTTATAGATTTTTTCGGATACTTTAAGCATTTTTCGGATTTTTTTCTTTTTTTTTAAAAGTCAGATTTTTTATTTTTTTTTAGTTTACTTATTTTTTTTGTAACAGCCCTCTTTATTATCATACCCTGGACCTCCTGTGAAAATTTCAGACATTTTCGCTCAGTAGTTTCTTTGCAAACAGCGTTTCATTTTCCCAGATTCATACAAATGGTTTTGCTAATTTATTCACTGCCTCCTCTACGTCACAGCTGCTTCGGCTCTGTGTGATTCGGCTCCTGTTCGGCTCCTGTTCGGCTTTTTCGAAGGTTAATCCAGATGTTTTTGCTTGTTTTCAGCGTGCATTCGGTTAGTTTTCGTCAGGTTTGCGGCAGCTTTTCCCTGCAATTCGGGGACCCTGTGGTGCTTGCTGAATACACCGCAGGATCACCGAAATGCAATCGGCAAAAGGAACCGAATTGAAGAGAACGAAAAGTCACCGAACGTGCGGTGACTTTTCGAATCTCTTTGGATAACCCTGACTGCATATTACTGTGAGTTTTATTGCCCTGGGGCTCTGGGATACGCTCATACACACTGCACATTACTGTGAGTTTTATTGCTGTGCAGTTCTGTGATATGCTCATACACAGTGCACATTTCTGTGGGTTTTATTGCTGTGCAGCTCTGATATGCTCATACACAGTGCCCATTTCTGTGGGTTTTATTGCTGTGCAGCTCTGTGATACTGTATGCAGTGCAAGTTTCTGTGGATTTTATTGTTCAACCAATTAGAGCGGCTGTGATCCAGTATACTTGACATGCGTGGTTGTTCTTTGTAAAAATGCTTGAATTTAAACATTTCATAATTTTCTTTATCTCAATAGATACATTTGAAATGGTATACAAAATATACAAGTAGGCACTTGTTATCCACTTTTAATATAAAGAGAGGAAAAGGCGGAGCTCTAAGAGGAAAAGGTGGAGCTTTAAGATGAAGGGTGGGGATTAACCAGGAAGAGGTGTGCCCTTGACAGGAAGGGGTGCCTCAAATTTAAATTGGGGGGTGCACGAGTTTAGTCAGGCCTAGGGCAGCACAAAACCTAAATACACCACTGTGGGCACTATTACATAGTTAGGGCAATAATGGAGACGGTAAGCAGGAAAATCTGCACCTGGAGAATTTTCCTTTCCGTCTACACTTTAATGTCATATTCTGGGGTAGGTGCTAATTTAGCACCTCACTTCGGAATACAGCGCAAAGCTGACGAATACCAGCAGCGGCTTTCTGCGCCACTATGAGTATCGACTCGTGGAGTCCATTGAACTCCATGGAGCTTTGCGCATCCCGGCCGCGAGCTTGCTCTTGCAAGATCATGCAGAGCCTCGGTGTGATCGCGGAGGGAGACTAGGATCTATGTGTTCACAGTCTCACTCTGCTCCGGTGAGAAGAAGCAGCGGATTGCGCCTCCCTTTTTACCGCAGGATGAGAGGTGAGTGTGGAATTTGTAGGGGGGTTTTAGATACAGTGCTATTCAGAGAGAGGTGAAAACCTTGAGAATGACTGGAGAATTGAAAATTCTAGGTCAAAATAGTCAAACCAGAAA
Organism: Leptobrachium leishanense; assembly: GCA_009667805.1. Lineage (NCBI taxonomy): Eukaryota > Metazoa > Chordata > Amphibia > Anura > Megophryidae > Leptobrachium > Leptobrachium leishanense. The sequence goes on along the minus strand of CM019065.1, from coordinate 182,857,462 downwards.
AATTCTCCCAATTTATCTCACTTTCCAAATTGGCTATTTGGTCTAGATTGTTCACTCTCCTGCCAATTCTCAAGGTTTTCACCTCTCTCTGAATAGCCCTGATAGTGTTAAATGATTTTGCAATACCTTACTTGTCGAGACATTAAAAACTGATTTTCTCCGGGGCGTGTCCGGCGGCTAACCAAGATGGCCGCGTGATCCCGGAGCTCTGCACTCATCCCAGCTTACATTAGCGAATCTGCAATTTTGCCCGATCGACCCTGGCTCTGAGTGATCCCCTCGGGTCCCGGACTACACCAGGTATCTGGAGATGCCCCCAAAACCAAAAAAATCCCTACCTCCGGGCCGTCTTCACCCCTTATTTGGCGATCGCACGCCAGGCCCGGAACTTGCCGCCTCACCCAAGATGGCGGCCGCCTCCTCGTGCTCTCCAGACAGCGGCCCGGCCACGAGAGGTGACATAGAGCGATTACTCTCAGCGTTTCGCGCTGACATAAAGGGGGATATACAGGAGGGTCTGGCGGCGGTGAGGGCCGAGATCGATGCGGTGGGGGCTCGGACGGACGCTCTAGAGCGGGCAAACGATGCCTCAGTAAAAGTCTATAACGACATGGCTCAACATCTGGAGACCCTTACGGAGGAAGTTCACCAACTACAGAGGGCACAAGAAGATCAGGATAACAGGTCCCGGCGGAACAATGTGCGTCTCAGGGGAGTCCCAGAAGATGTTACTGACCTACAGGACTTTATGCACAGGTACCTGCTCAGTCTGTTACCCGATACCCCCCCGGAACACTGCTTATTCGACAGGGTACACAGAGCTTTAAGACCCAAGCCGCGACCTGGTGATCGTCCTAGAGATATTATCGCTAGATTCCATTATTACGGGATAAAAGAAGCGGTGGTCGCAGCCGCTAGAACGCAAACGCCGTCTATTGATAACGTTATGCCGAAACTGTTTATTGATCTCTCTCCTACGACTCTACAAAATCGCCGCTCCTTTAAACCTATCACGGACCAACTGATCGCGCATAACATCAGATACCGCTGGGGGTTCCCGTTCAAACTTGTGGTATCCCATCACGGAGCTACGCATGTTCTGGAAGACCTGCAGAGAGCTGACCGCTTTCTTCACGCTCTGGGCCTAGCAGAAGTGAGACCCTCCCCGCCACGAGAGAGGCCCTTCACACCGCAGAGGATGGAGACGGAATGGTCTCAGACCTCACTAAACAACCGTCGGCCGCGACCCTCGCCGACTCCTCCACCATGACTGATGTCTCCTCATTCCGCCACACGAGGCCTACACGAGGTAGCAGAGCCTCAGCCGTTATTGTAACACATCTTGAATATGGAACTTATCTGAAGTTTTTAAACTACAACCTCATTGGGATGATGAGCTCCTGATTGGATCCAAACGAGGTCAGGATATTGACACAGGTGACACCACCTGGTGGATGTCGCCGACCACCCCTCCGCCCAGGGCTCTGGGCGCCCTTCTCGGTTTTCTCCCTGAAGTGGATAATTACGGGGTATGGATGATACCCGAGACTGTCTCCCTACTGGATGGGATCTTTGTTGGATTGTTCTTTTTTACGATCCGAGTTCGACTGTGTGTAGGTTCCTTTTTTCTACGATTTATTTTGCTCTTTTTGTTTTTTTTCTTTTTTCGTTTTTTTTTTCTCTCTCTTTTTGCAAACATTTTTACCTTTTGGTTTCTTTTTTCCCATTTTTTCTTTTTTTCTCTTTTCTTTTTCGATCAAGGTCTCGAAAGGTCAGGTAAACTGTGGTCATTTGTTAATGTATGTGTATTGGTATCCCACGCAGGTGATCTAGGTTTTCAAATGCCATTTTTCTCCAAGCAAACTGTGGTCATCTGTTAATGTATGTGCAAGGGTATACCGTCTAGGTGTTCTAGGTTTTCAACTACTATCTTCTCCTGCCTTCCCTCTATTGCCCTGTTTAACCGTGACAAAGATTATTAGCTCCCAGCTGCTCCCCCTATATTTGTTCCTTCAATGCCATTACATGTAATTTCACATAATGTAAAAGGGTTTAATAATCCAATGAAAAGACGTAAAGCAATGCGATCATACGTTTCGTTGGGAGCGGATATTCTCCTCCTCCAGGAAACACATTTCGCTCAGGGTAAATCCCCTAGATTTTTTGATAAACGATTCCCGCTGCATTACCACGCCTGTGCACCTACAAAACACCGGGGAACCTCCATTTTTTTCCGCTCCCGCGTTAATTTTGTCCTTCGTAGAAAAGTATTAGATAAGGAGGGACGGTTTCTGTTTCTTCAGGGCACTATTGACAATAGACCGATAACACTCCTCAACGTCTATGCTCCCAACACCAGGGACCCTGCTTTTTATGACCGGCTCCTAACTTTGATAGAGCCTTTCCCTGGGGGGAAGGTGATCATCGGGGGTGACTTTAACTCCATCCTGGACCGGGTTTTAGATAGATCTACCACCCCTACTCAGTCTGATTCTCACCCTAACCGCCCACTTCTTAAAGATTTTCTGCAACAAACCCAAATAGTAGATGCTTGGCGCCTTCTGCACCCCACGACAAGGGATTACACATTTTACTCCCACCCGAATACAACATACACGAGAATTGATTATGTCTTTGTCCCCCAGCGAGCAGTGAGGGATGTGCTATCTGCCAAGATCCATGAGATAACATGGTCGGATCACGCCCCTCTCAGCGTGGTCTTGGCGGATGGCTCCAGGAGCTCCCCCCGCCCTCCCTGGCGCCTACCAGACGCCCTGTTGTTGAGGCCAGAAGTCACAACGGAACTGGACCTAGCGTTAGCAAACTTTGTTCTGGATAACAACCCCGACCACTATCAACCAGACCTGTTGTGGACCACCCATAAGGCGGTCTTACGGGGCCGACTCATAGGTCTACAAGCGGCCCACTATAAGAAACTACGCACCCAAATGACGGACCTGACCGCTACCCTCGCTACTTTAGAGAGATCGCATAAAACTCAACCGGACCCTTTGATTTGGAACAGAATAGTGACTACCAGGGGGGAACTGAATTCACTACAGACGGAGAGGGCACTAGGTGACCTCCGTAGGGTCGGACAGCTATTCTTTGAGAGGGGAAACAAACCAGACGCCATGCTAGCCCGCAAACTGCGCGCCCTGCGTAAGCGTAACTCTATAGCGAAAATCCAGAGACCAGAGAAGCCCCCGGCAGTAACTCCATCAGAAATAGCGGAGGAATTTGCGCGCTATTACGCTAAGTTGTATGACGGTACGACAGCCCCACCTGATGACCAGAAACTACAAAAGATTCGTTCCTTTTTAGAACAACTGCTGTCTCCGTATGTTGTCCCGGCCACAGGCGAACGAGCTGGCAACTCCAATTACCACTGAAGAGATCCTCCCAATACTGAAAGAACTCCGTACATCTAAAGCCCCAGGCCCGGACGGGTTTAGCCCCCTATATTATAAGAAATTCCGAACTCAATTAGCCCCACTTTTAACTAATATGTATAACGGCTTCTTAGAAGGCAAAACCCCTCCCAGAGAACTGCTGGCCGCCTCCATAGTGGTGATTCCCAAGGAAGGGAAAGATCCTTCTACTTGCGCCAGCTACCGCCCGATATCATTACTGAATGTCGACATGAAAATCTATGCAAAGGTCTTAGCTACGCGTTTGAGCCGTCATCTACCCTCACTAGTGCACCCTGACCAGGTCGGTTTTATCCCGTCTCGCGGTGCCCCTGACAATATTCGCTGCACGGGGAACCTACTCTCTATAGCGCACGCTTCCAAACAACCGTCCTTACTGCTTTCCCTCGACGCCGAGAAGGCTTTCGATAGAGTGGACTGGACATATTTATGGGAGGTCTTGAGGAGATTTGGTGTGGGGGAGGGGATGATAGGGGGTATTCGGGCACTTTACACTTCGCCAACGGCCTCAGTAATGACTATGGGAGGGAGATCAAGACCATTTGACATCTTAAATGGTACGCGTCAGGGTTGCCCCCTGTCTCCACTTCTGTTCGCCCTATGCCTAGAACCCCTGGCGGAACAGATAAGAGGTCACCCAGATATCTCGGGAATAGCAGTGGGCGCCAAAAACTACAAACTGAGTCTATTTGCAGACGATATCTTACTCACGATAACCCGACCCCTTGTTTCATTACCGAACCTATACGGTTGCCTCTCCTCCTTTGGTGCCCTCTCTGGCTACAAAGTTAATATTGCTAAATCTGAAGCATTAAATATTTCTTTGCCTCAGGAGGTTGTTACACACTTACGGGAATCATTCACCTTTCGTTGGTGTCCCCATCGACTCCAATACCTGGGGATCTACCTCACCGCTCACGTGCCACAGCTCTACGCCTATAATTACCCTGACATGATTAAGCACATCAAATCCCTACTGCGGCAATGGTCCTCCTACTCCATCTCCTGGATGGGCCGCATTTATGCCCTTAAAATGACAGCACTCCCGAATCTTCTGTATCTTTTTCGCACCTTACCGGTCCCTCTACCACTGACGATACTACCCGATCTCCAGTCAGCCTTTTACCGATACGTATGGCAAGGGAAGAAACTGAGAGTCTCCAGACTGATACTACGCCGTCCTAAGATACATGGGGGCCTTGCTGTCCCTGACCTAGCCCTGTACTATAAATCGGCACAGTTGACGCAACTCCTCCAATGGTCCTCTAGAAGAGGTAGGGTCTGTTGGGTTGACATTGAGAATGACTATGTTGCCCCCTCATGCTTATCACAGGTTCCCTGGAGACAAATCTCCGCGGTCGAAAGGGGTCGTTTGTTGCCCACCACTACTCATTCATTAGATATATGGTCTAAAGTCAAATACTGTATGTCCCTCACCACCACTACCTCTGGTCTGTTGCCCCTGCGAGATAACCCGCTCTTCCCCCATGGAATGGGGAAGAAGGCCGAGCTTTTGAGTGGTGGCTCAGGAAAGGCTTTACGACCCTAGGAGCGGTGCTACTGCAGGGGAAATTTCCCCGGTGGGAATACTTTAGAGAGTCACATGATATCCCTTTACGAGAGTTTCATCGATATTCTCAAATCCGACATTTTGTACGTAGTCGCCTAAATATAGGCACCCACGCCACCTTGAGACTCCATTCGAACGCCTAGTAATGAGAAGCTCAAGCACAGCAGGAGCGATATCCCAAATATATAGTCTTCTCCTCCGCCCGTCTCTCGACCGCCCGTGCTCGTACCAGCTCCTATGGGAAACAGACCTGTGTCGCCAATTAACCAGAGAGGAATGGGAGGCAATAACGGAGTCCTCGATGGGGATAACAACATGTACTCTGATAAAAGAAAATTGCTATAAGCTCCTCTCCAGGTGGTACCTGGATCCAGTCCGCTTACAGAAAATCTATCCCGCACTTACTGGCTTGTGCACAAGGGGTTGTGGCCAGCGTGGAACGTTTTATCACATGTGGTGGGAGTGCGGGCTGGTACTAGTATTGTGGTCCTCAGTTTTCGCTATGATCTCCAGTGCTCTGGGTTTGCCAGTACCCCCTGACCCCGCTTTGGCCCTGCTTAATAGCCCGTCCCGACGTCATGGTCTGCCTCTCGCCTTCCCTTCGCCTAGCCCATCGTATATGTACATCTACCCGCATATGTATTGCCCGCTCCTGGAAACGAGACCTTCCCTCCATACCGGAGATAGAGGCGAAGGTGTGGTATATATATAAAATGGAACGTCTAACTGCTCAACTGCACGATACGCTTCCACAATGCACGAAGATCTGGGAACCTTGGCTCTCGACACAGACCATCACGTAGTTGGTTATAGAACTGTCGGACCTAGAGACCTTGATCTATAAACTCAGGAAAATATATATATATATATATTTTTTTTTTTTCTCCTCTCCTTATTTCTTCTCTCTGTATATTATTTATGTAGTTAATATTGTAAGTTTTATGCAATTGATACGCATGTCCTTCTGCAGCATAATCATGTCTCAGGGAAAGAAAGCAGGTTCAGTCTCTTTATATTATTTGCTTACTTCTGTTGCTGCCTCCCTGAGATTATGTATCGCTCTATGGGCTTCCATGAGCGCCTTGTTGCTGTACTACTGAAAAACCAATAAAAATCGTGTTTATAAAAAAAAAAAAAAACTGATTTTCTCCCCATGTTAAGGATAGGATATGTGAAGTACTGTAAGCTCACATGAGCTGCAAAGTGCTAACTGATTTCACCCTAGTTTAGCGTGAATTATGGAATATCGATGCCAGACATTAAACATTTCCTAGCGCTATCACTTACATATCGAGACGCTATGATAACAACTATGTTATGGAGCCCTCTGAGTTTTAGAGTTCAACTTCAAACTGAGCACAATAATTGGCCACAGGCAGTCAGCAGCCTTTGCAGGGCAAAAAAGCAAAAAATAATTCCACATTTAAGAAAAAGATTCTCGCTGCACTTGCATCAAAAGGAGCAGAATCTGTTGCCTTGGAGGGAAACTCTATTAAGAATTAGAGCGTGATGTCGGCAAGCTCTCTGCGTGCTGACATCTCTAGTGACTGATCTGGTGAACGGAAGCTGGGAAATTCAAAATCCCGGTTACTGGTGAAGCTGGATATGGTCGAAGAAACTACTCCACTTCACCCAGCTTTTTCACCTGATCGGTGCAGCAGGGAGGGGGAGGGAGAATGGGGGCACTCTTCATATTCTGACCACTTTAAAACAATAAACTGGTAAGGATGAATAGAGTATCCCTTTAAAATGAAGCAAAGGTAGAGCAGAATGTTAGAGCTGGGGTTAACCATAACCCTAAAACAAGCACAAATAGTAACCTAACCATTAGTTTCTTAGCCAACCCTAATTTCTAAACCTAAATACCGAAAATGATGGTCCAAAATTCTGGGCATCAAACTTTGGTCACGTCAGGGTTTTTGTAAGACTTTACCACATCGTTTTTGGATGCAGGTTTTTTCTGCACTTTTTCCCATAAGATTTCAAAACTTTAAAAGAAAATCGCGTTAATTTTTTTTTTTTTACAAATATTTATTTTAGTTATATAGAGAAGGTTTCTCTACAAAAAAATCTAAGAGATTTTCTTTTATGCTTTTAAATTAGTGTTTTACTTTTACAGTTACCCACTAAAGAGCAAGGCTTTCTTTGCAAAAGTAAAAAATATTGGGCCCTATTCCAAATGTCACGCGAACATGGGGACGCTAATCGGTAAAATCTGCACCTGCAGATATTCCTGTAGCGTCCCCATGTAAAGATGTTATTCCGGGGCAGGTGCTAGCTCAGTCCCTCACCCCAGAATGCAGTTATAGCCGCGGTACTGCTTCCGCACAACTTCGAATATCGCCTCCTGGAGTCCAGAGGACTCCATGGAGGAGGTTTATGCTTCCGGGCTGTGAGCCCTGCACGACCTCGCTCTTGCAAGAACACGCAGCACCATGGAGTGATTGCAGAGGGAGACTGGGGACTATCAGAAGAGGCGGCGGATCGGGCCACCCTTCTCGCCGTGGGATGAGTGGTGATTATGGAATTAAGTGGAGGAGAGGGTTAAGTTTGTTAAATGATTCTGCAATTGCAGAATCATTTAACACTAGCTTTTAGGAGATGCTAACTTTAGGCTCGCCGCATCGCAACTGTAATTTGCGCCTTCCCTCTCCTTAGCAATAAATAATGTGGAAAGCCACCAATGGGAGCAACCTAGATACATGGATAGATAAACATTGTGTGATACAATTTAAACACTGAATATACAGTTGTGTTCAAAATTATTCAACCCCCAATGCTGTAAAGGGTTTTAGGGAATTTAGTGTACATTTGTAATTGTATTCAGAATGAAATCCTACAAGGACTTTTTAAAGAACCATATGCAACTAAAATGACATCAATTGGTTTTTTAATACAGTAGTAAATGTTTCTTTTGTGAATTCTTCATTGACACAATTATTCAACCCCTTAAAGACTACCACTCTGAAGAACAGAGGTTCATTCAAGTGTTTTCAATCAGGTATTGAAAACACCTGTGGATGTCACGGAGCAGCAATAAAGCATAATAAGCACCAATTAGGCAGCTTTAAAATGACTGTGATACTCAGCTCCTTCTAGACATTTACTGGTGTGGTTACAAACATGGTGAAGTCAAGAGAATGGTCCAGGAAGACAAGAGAAGAGGTGATTACTCTTCACAGGAAGGGCAATGGCTATAAGAAGATTGCAAAGATGTTAAACATACCAAGAGAGACCATAGGAAGCATCATTCGCAATTCAAGGCAAAGGGCACTGTTGAAACGCTACCTGGTCGTGGCAGAAAGAAGATGCTGACTTCGACTGCTGTGCGCTACCTGAAGCGTAGAGTGGAGAAAAGTCCCCGTGTGACTGCTGAGGAACTGAGAAAAGATTTGTCAGATGTGGGTACTGAAGTTTCAGCTCAGACAATACGGCGCACACTGCGTAATGAAGGCCTCCATGCCAGAACTCCCAGGCGCACCCCCTTGCTGTCTCCAAAGAATAAGAAGAGTCGACTGCAGGATGCCAAAAGTCATGTGAACAAACCACAGAAGTTTTGGGATAGTGTTCTGTGGACTGATGAAACAAAATTAGAACTGTTTGGGCCCATGGATCAACGCTATGTTTGGAGGAGGAAGAACAAGGCCTATGAAGAAAAGAACACCTTGCCTACTGTGAAGCATGGCGGGGGGTCAATCATGCTTTGGGGCTGTTTTGCTTCTGCAGGTACAGGCAGGGAAGCTTCAGCGTGTGCATGGTACCATGAATTCTCTTCAGTACCAGGAGATTTGGATGACAATGTGATGCAGTTTGTCACAAACCTGAGGCTTGGGAGACGTTGGACCTTTCAACAGGACAATGATCCCAAGCATACCTCCAAGTCCACTAGAGCATGGTTGCAGATTAAAGGCTGGAACATTTTGGAGTGGCCATCGCAGTCACCTGACTTAAATCCGATTGAGAACCTCTGGTGGGACTTAAAGAAAGCAGTTGCAGTGCGCAAGCCTAAGAATGTGACTGAACTGGAGGCTTTTGCCCATGACGAATGGGCAAAGATACCCGTAGATCGCTGCAAGATACTTGTGTCAAGCTATGCTTCACGTTTAAAAGCTGTTAGTACAACATCCTTTTACAGTTATAAGTATTAAGATTGAATGTCACTTGGGGGTTGAATAAAACTGATAATGATGTGAGCACAGAAAAGACATTTGTGGTTATTTCATTATAAATGTTATGTTATATTTGTCTGACCTACACGTGCCTCTTTGATTTAATTGTAAGCAAGATGACTGAATGATCAAAATCAATGTCAAACTGGCCAAAACACTCAATTTCAGTGGGGGTTGAATAATTTTGAACACAACTGTACAGATCAGGCCCCTACATGAAGCACTCACTAGACACAATGTAAAATCCTAACTCTAACTTCTCTTCGTTCTACCTATATATTGTGCCCAAAAGAGAAAGTGATTAGATAGATCACCCCCTTACTTCTACAATTAATAAATTTCTTAATAGGAAACGTTTCTCCTGTTTTACTACATTTAAGTTAGGATTTTAAGATAAGAGTTAGGATTTTAGAACATTTTAACAATATTATAAAAAAGATCGACCACAGTGTCCCCAACCATTGTACCAATTGCACACTTTTAAAATTTGAAGATTTAAAATGGTTGGGCATTGAGCAGGTAACCCAGAACTGGAGGGGAGGTGATTTTACAAAGATTTTGGCCAAAAATGAATGCAAGTGGATTTATAGATTGGGAACAGAACATGGAAAGATGGGGAATTAGATATCGTAAATTGTATTTGCTGCTGTAAGGAGATGCATGTTTTTAGCATATTTTAGCGAGGGACATTTATATAACGGTTATTGGTGCCTAATGGTTTTAGGATTGTGCTTTCAACAATGAGAGTGAACGGCACCTGAAAATTGAAGGCGTCGGCGATGGATTACTAGTGGTGGAGCCTGAACCAGTGATGGACTATGATTGGTAGAATTTGAAACAGAAGTACTGGCTGGAAGGAGTTTCAAAAATGGCGCCGGAAACTGATGAGCATGCCCACTCAGAGGACCGATGATTGGTGCTTTGATGAAATTGGACAGAGGCATATTGGGAATAAGGACTGCAATTAGGATTATTTAAGGAGCTCTTTTTAATTGAAGTGTAACATTCCTGAGGAAGTGGTATATGCCACGAAACGCGTTGAATGTTGCGCTTTGTTATTGTTTTATTAAACAGCTTTTTATTGGATTATAGAAGCGCTCTGTAATTCATTTTATTCCAAGTGGATGGGAGGATAACTGGAGTGACCCTGAAGTGCCCACAAAATACCGGAGACCCATGTATCCAGTCGCTTGCCGTCCTCACTGAATGCTGACAAAGATTTACCGAACTGGGAAAGGGTAACACCCCACTATATGATACACCTGTTTTTACATTGCATCTAGTGACTGCTTCATGTAGGGGCCTGATCTGTATATTCAGCATTTAAATTGTATCACACAATGTTTATCTATCCATGAATCTAGGTTGCTCCCATTGGTGGTTTTCCACATTATTTATTGCTTTGATGCTGAGCGCATGAAGGAGGAAACGCTCCTGGAGCCCTATAAGATACGTATTGTTTTATTGGTGTTTAGATCTCACACACTGTTGTTTTCTACACTCTCCATACCCCCCGCAGCTGGATTCCCTGGAAACGAACTGTTGCTTTGGACTTAGACTACGCTGTTGCCTGTTGTCCACTTTGACCCTTTGCATGAACTTGGATTCATGCGCTACCTGGATTACCCTTTTGCTACTGCTGCTGGATCCCCCTCCTATTTACCTGGATTTACCCATCATCACCCCCTTGCATACCTGGATTTTGCCCACCGTGTCTCCTGTCCCTCAGTTCTTTCCCAGTTTCCTGTCTCTCATTGTTTTTATTTGTATTCAGCCCTCTTCATGTCCTGCTCCTCTGTGTCTGCTTAAAGTATTCAGTGTTCAGTTCTGCCCACCTTTCTTGTCCGGTCTGCTTGGCCTGTCCTGTTGTGTGTATTCATTTGGCTTATCCCAGCGTTACTCAGTTATCAGTTGTTATTATTTATCCAGTGTCCACTCTTTTGTTTACCTTAACCACGGTTCCCCTTTTGGTTTATTCCTGTTGTTGTGCTTCCTTGTGTTTCTTTATAATAAACCCTACTTGGTTAACCTGTTTTGCTGCCTCCGCTCCACTCTGTCACTGCATCCCGGGCTCGACCTTGCCACCCCATGACACTTAGGGTAGCATATGCTTCAATAGTAAAATCAAAAATAAAACATACAGTACATAGCGTGACTCTTTATATATTTTTCTTTATATTATGATATTGTGCAGTTAACCACTCACATTTTCTTGGGCATTTAATGCTCAAATTTGTTCGCTTGTGGGTATTTTCTTAGGGCATACCCGCCAGCCCAACTTCATTGATAACCAGTTATTTTCTCAAAGAGAAAAATATAGATCTTGCAGATGGTATTAATTCCACTCAATATTCAAGGTAGCATAAAATGCACTCACCCATCTGGAGCCTCAGGCCCGGCTCCAGGTAATATGGCTTCCAGGTTATGATTCGCCAGCCAAACCCTTGTAAAGGCGCAATGGGATAGGTAGCTTTCCTTTTCACCATAAAGATACTGGACCAACAAGGTAGTAATAAAACTTGGCATAAAAACAATACAATATCCAAACGCGTTTCGCCCCTTTTACAAATCAGGCTTCATCAGTGAATACAAATAAAATAAACTATATATACACCTCTGGTGTTTAAATAGGCTCCTTCTCTCTTGAAGTCCTTGTGCCGACCATCTGCGCTCATCCATGGCTCGTCTGCGCTCATCCAAGTTCCTCTTACTAAAATAGTGAAGGAATTGCATTCCCAGGCGTTTCTCTTGGACTTGACCCCAGCTCCTCTTTTACTACACTGGACTTACTAAGGCTTACTTTTAAAAGTAAAAACACAAGAATGAACCTTTAAGAAGAACTTAGCTGTTTATGAAGGTTTATCTACTTTTTACTCTTCGATCTCAAAGAATTCCTTTGAGTAATAACGAGTACTACACTTGAAAACTATGGATAGCTAAAGAAATCCTTTTATAAATGTTCTATTATTTTATTTATATTACTTTTGAACCTCTTCCGTTGATGTTCAAAAGCCTGAATATTTGGCTTTCAGTAATTTTAAATGAAAAAGGTATATTTTAATATTATTAATAAAATATTACCATCTTCTAATTTTTTAATGTTATAGTATGAAACCTCATTTTCATCTGAAAAATATGCTCCACGGAACTAATTAGTAAATCTCTTTCTAATTGACCCAGTAGAAAAAAAATGCAGTTATCTAGAAGCTAAATACCTACAGCCCTTTTTTTCCTGTAGGGAGCAGATATGCTCTGAGATTTGTGGCATTCATTTATACTGCTGAAAATGCTAGGTGAAAAGAGCACTGTCAGCTGGCTATGTCCCCACACTGCAGTTTCTAAGCAACAAGACAAAAGTAAGAAAAAAATAATTAAATAATAAAAAAAGTGTTACAGTGAAATTAAAACCTATAATTGAAAATATTTCATAGCTGTGTCATGTCTTAGAGAGGTCAAGTGGATCAAAGGTTTGCATATATACATTTAGGACCAATTATAGTTGAGATGTTTCTCTTCTATATAGTGCATTACATTCTATATATTGCATTACAATCTATATACGTAGATACGTATATATACGTAGATCTATATATGTAGATACTCGAGTATACCGCTAGATTTCGGTGACAAAAATTTATCTTAAAATTGGAGGGGTCGCGTTATATTTGAGAGTCTGCATCGTGTGTAAGAAAGAAAAAAAAAAACTTGCCTTGCTCCGGATCCAAATCTCTCGGAAGTTCCGGTAGACTCGCTGAAGTGAATGCGGACTCCCTGATGCTTGCAAACACTTCAGGAACTCCCAGATTCGGGAGAGGTGAGATCCATCACAGCCAGAAGGCTCGCTCAGTTTAAGCCAACCTTTCACCTCGCCTCCGCCGGCCATATAAACGCTAGTAAAGAAGACGGGTGGCCGGCGGCTTCATACTTAGTAACAACTGCAATCATTCTAGAGCAGAGCACCCTAGCGTGAGGGCGGGGTAGCCTGACTGTGTTAAGAGAACCTGGAAGGATCTTAATGGTTTACCGGTACAGTAAAATTTTGCTCCTCGAGTCTTGAGTATTCGCTCATTTCCATAATAAATCTATATCCATTGTGTTATATTCGGGTCGCTCTATACTCGAGTATCTACGGTAACACTACATCTCTTGGGAAAAAGTACAAGTCTTCTGGTGGAGTTTTTTCAGACGAAAGATACTATTCACCAAACAAAAACTCCATACATTATGGGGGTTGTCCAAACCATGTCGGAATTTGCAGAGATTGCAAATAACTGCAAAAATCACCATTGTTGCAAAGGCGACAAGTGTTGCTGTTTCACAAAATTGAAATCCAAAAAGCGACAGGAGAAGCTTCGTCGTGGCACTTCTACTTGAACTGTTTGGATTTCCCTTTTGTGATATACCGACATTTGTTGCTGTTGAACAAGGGCAGTTTTCATTGTTGTTTGCAACTTTGGCAAACACCAGTGCTCTTTGAATAATCCACTATGGGCTTGCCTTTAATTTATCTACAGACACCCTGTTAGATGAGTGAATTTTGAGGACCACACTTAAAGGAACTACACTTCAGGAAATAATTTTAATTCAAGATACTGGTGAAAGTAATAAATAGAATACAGTAATGGTCCTATACCAAAAGGCCACCTGTAACTTAAATGCCGGGCAGTTCTCCTTTGACAAATGTAAACCTCTATCTGGTAAGTCTGTAATATGCTGTCAATATACAGTACCTAGTTATGGTCAAACATTAATGTAACCATGAGAACATTTTTGAAAAAATATAGGGGGTTATTCAAAGAGCACCGAAATGTCGCCGACATTTCAGTGCTCTCTAGTTCCCTGCACTTCGGGGAATCAAAGTTCCCCACCCTGCGGTGAATTCAGCATTCACCGCAGGGTCCCCGGAGTGCAGGGAAAACCTGCTGCAATCCTGCCGAGAACCTGCTAGAACCACCAGAAAAACCACGCTGAACATGCCGGAAAAACCTGACGAGCCGGCGGAAAAAGCCGACAAGCTGACGAACAGGGTAAACAAAAAAAAACCACGCTTGAAAGTTTCAAAATTGAAATGCTGTTTGTGAAAAAAAACTACTGAATGAAAATGCCTGGAATTTACATATAAGATCCAATGAATGATAATAAAAAGTTCTGTTAAAATGAAAAAACGATTATAGGAAAAAAAAAATTCCGAAAAAAAATCCCGACAAATGCCTAAAAGATCCTGAAGAATTTTATAAATAGAATTTTTACTGCAGAATAAACAGTTTATTAGATATTATATCAAATCCCCTTGCGAGGAAAAACCTATTACATAATTAAAACAAATATTTTATTGAATACAATTAAGAAATATATGAAAACAGTTGTCAAATTAAACCACACTAATTTATTTAGTTAAATTAAACATTAAACCCACATGGATGACAGTATTATAGTAACTGGTGCGTCCACCAGTTGCAATATGGTGCAAGTTGGAAATGGAGTGTGACCATCAATGCAATTAAATAGATGATAATAATTTTAGCACAGATGTAACTTAAGATAGTGCACTAAATAAAATGAATATAATTGGCCAGCATTGAACCAGCAACACGAGGTACTCGCAATGATAGCAAATATGTGAGCCCCCACAGAAAGAAAATAAAACTGTTGAACATAAATGATGTAGTCACCAATTAATGAGCTGTCAAAGTGGGATAGATAAAAGTGGTACAAACCAATTGATATAGGTAACACTTAAAAAATTGAATGCCTATTCAGGCGTGAGAAATCTCAAATATAACGATTGAGTATATGCACACAGTTGTCACAATAAATGACCGCTCGACATGATTGTTCAATGAAATAGTATTAAATATTACATTGTTTTCTTCTATTTTGTCCCTAGCAGGTATCCATACCAATCATGACCCTCAGCGGTTAATTGATACCCTAATTGAGTAATTAACCACCTATATATAGTGAGTAAGTCAGAAGGTCTCACATAGCTCCTGATGAAATTGCTGTGGTGGCAGCAGGGAAACGCGCGTTGAGCGTTAGGAGGCTAATCTAGCCTTGAGCAACATTGTATAGGTTAATCTAACCGTTAAAATGATTGTTCTCATTAATAATTCTATACTGAGCCTTGTGGCTGTAAATTGAGCGTGCAAAGTGTGTGCACACAGATCGCATTGTGGGTCGTTTGTGGTGTGCATCTAGCTCTATATACAAACTGAATTGCGTGTTGTTCATATCTCGCTAATTTAGCGTTTATCATTGAGTGTGAGCTTGCAGGCTGGTAGACCAATCTAATTCTAATTGCTTATATTGAATAAATTTGCCGGCTAGAACTCATTACTAACACGCTCTACTTTGGACCAGTTAAGAGGTGATACATAAATGTTTTGCCAAACTGAGTATATTCTGGTATGACCAATACATCGAATCTATCGTCTATGAACACATGGCAAATATTTTGGCTGAATTACCAATTGTTTTAACTCGCAAAATACGGCTTCAATAATTACCTGTGGCATTGAATATTGTGGTCACCGCATTTAATTTATTTAAGTGTCGGGTAGACTACATTTTCTAAAAGCGTTACTCTGTCAAATGAAACCACTGAACAGCAGGGCACTTCAACAACTTTTCACTGCTGTTTGGTGTTCTCTGAATAGACAAAGCATTGCTTCTCTATGGGGGATTTCACGGCCTCTAACAGGCACCGTTCGTGCAGGCAATTCACCAAAAATTAGCAAACTGCCTGCTCTTTCAATAGCCAAATGGTCTCGAAATGTCACTGTACGCTGAATTTCAGTGTCCGGTTACATTTCGGCAACATTTCAGACTTCTCTGAATAACCCCTATAGGCATTTGCAAATAACTCCTACCAAGACAGATCTACAAAATTACAAATCTATAAGTTATACAAATACAAAATATCTCTTCATTACAGTAAACCTTGTAGACATATTCTCAGTAGGTGTATTCAGTGTACTTTTTGATATGTACATGCAGGGTTATTCAAAGAGATCCGAATTGTGACCGAAAGGTAACCGAACAGGGAAATTCAGCGTATGTTACCTTTCCTGGCCGTTCGGCTATCCAGAGAGCAGGCAGTTCGCCAAATGTTGGCGAATTGCCTGCACATACGGTGCCTGTTCGAGGGCAGTGAAATCCTCATAGAGAAGCAATGCTTCGTCTATTCAGAGAACAAAGACCAGCAGGGAAAAGTTGCCGAATTTCCCTGCTGTTCGGTGGTTTCATTCAACAGCTTTATTCAGGCGAATCCCATAGGCTTAAATGTTAAAATATCCCCGTTTTAATCCAATATCTAATAAACCGTTGATTATAATATTCTGCAGTAAAAAGTCTCTTTACTTTTTTGCAAAATTTTTCCTTTTTTTTTTAAATCATTTTTTCTTTTTTCTGAAACAGCCCTTTTTATTATCATTCATTGGATCTTTTTTTTTTTTTTGACATATTCAAGTTTATTTTGAATTACAGGTATTACAGGGAAGATTTGCAGTGGTGCATAACAGTAGCATGAGTAACAATACCTTTTGCAATATACAATATACAACAAAGTAAATAAAAAGAAAAAGGGGAAAAGGGAGTGGAACGGCAGAGCGAGTCAGATGACATAAGGTATATGTAAATATAAATATAAATACAGGCGATCAGTGGACGGTCTACCGACCGACAACCCGAATCACTATCGAACTATGGATTGCGGCGAGAGTGTGGCAATACATCGGTCAACCAATAGAACCATTTACGAGTATAAATCTCATATCGATCGGCTGCTCGGGACGCCATCTCGTCAACACCACGGATGAATTCCACTTCATCTAGCCACATAGCAACAGGAGGTGTAACTGCCTGTCTCCAAAACTTGGGAATGGTCAGTCTGGCCGCGTGTATCAGGCAGGGCATGACCGACTTTTTGTAAGCCGAGATGGTGATGGATGTGTGGTGTAGAAGGTACAGTTCTGGAAGAAAAGGTGGGTGTGGTTCCACCACCATACATATATAGGCGTGTACACGAGACCAGAACGGCTTAATCAGGGGCATGACCACCAGATGTGCAAATGGTCAGCGCCGGGTGCCTGGCAGCGCCAGCATAGACCACCACCCCCTCCCGAAATGTGTCGCAACCTATCTGGTGTACGGTACCAGCGGTACATGATCTTATAGTTCACCTCCTGGATCCTAGTGGAAGGGGTGCAGCAGTGCGCTAGTTCATATATCTTAAGCCATTCAGCATCCGTCAGAGCAATCTGAAGGGACGATTCCCATTTAATACGGAAAAGAGTGGGGGGGGGGTATGTAGTGTCTGCAGCATGCTATAAAGGAGGGATATACTGTGTGCGGGGGTCTTGCCCCGTTTAATTATAATTTCAAAGGTGGTTGTTTGTCTGCAGTAAGCCTCCAGCGGCGCAAGTGCGCATAAGTAGTGTAGTAGGCGATGCAAATGGAATTTGGCAAGGAAGCCCATAGGCTGAAGGTACGGCAGTTGTGCAGCTTCCACCCTGTGCCCATCCACAACAAAATGACCCGGTAAGGGGGAAGGCGGGCCATCCAGAGGGGCAGTGGGCATTAGATGTCTGGAAAATACCGGCAAATGTTGCAATGGCATTAATGGCGATGGGAAGGGAGCTATGTTAGTTTGGGACTGCAACGTTCGCCAAACGCGTAGTGTAGCGCGTGTGGTGAAAAGAGTAGTAGGGGGCAGGGGAATCGCGCGCGGTGGTACCCATGGCACGGAAGCCAAAGCCGGGCCGGCGAAGTGTTTCTCAACCCCCACCCAAGCTTTAGGCGTTGACGCATTTCCCCATTCCACTATCCGCTGTAGGTGTGAAGCATGGTAATACCGCTGAACATGCAGCACAGACATGCCTCCTGCGGAGCGCGGGGTGGTGAGTAATCCGAGTTTGACCCGTGGTGGGCGGCCATTCCAGACGTATGTCCGAAACAGGCTATCCATGTTGCGAAAGAAAGACCTAGGTAAGGTAATGGGAATCGTCTGGAATAGATACAGAATCTTAGGAAGGATAGACATCTTGATAGCGTTGATACGCCCGAACCAAGTTATGTGTGAGAGATCCCATGAGCGAAGGTCATTCTCCACAGACCGCAACAATGGCCCATAATTATCCGTATAGAGATCCCCCGGGTTCCCAGACAAGTATGTTCCCAAATATTTTAAAGGACCTTGACACCATCTGAAGGGGAATGCGCTTTGCAGGTTACTCGCCAGTGTAGCCGGGACCGAGATTGGGAGAATCTCTGATTTGTCCATGTTCAATTTTAAGTTGCTGAGAGCTTCGTAGTCTGCAAATAACCGCAGAAGATTAGGGAGAGTGATAAGCGGTGAGCGGATAAAAAATAATAAGTCATCAGCGTATGCCGCTAGACGATGCTCTGAGGCCCCGATCTCTAGCCCTGTGATGTCCGGAGCGCTGCGCACTGCCTGTAGAAATGGTTCCAGGGATAATGCGAACAAGAGGGGAGATAGAGGACACCCCTGTCTAGTCCCATTGGCTACGGGGAAGGCGTCAGAGAGGACCCCGTTAATATTAACGCGTGCGCAAGGATTGGTGTATAGGGCACGAATCCACATCAACATATGATCCCCAAATCCCATATGAGTTAATGTGCGGAACAGAAAATCCCATCTGACCCTGTCGAAGGCCTTGTCGCAGTCCGTGGAGAGCAACAAGAGTGGGTCAGCAGGCGAGTGAGAAGCACCCTGGATTAAATTAATTGCCCTAACTGTGCTGTCCCGTGCCTCCCTCCCAGGAATGAATCCAGTTTGGTCAAGGTGTACCAAACCAGGGACATACGGTTTGAGACGTGTAGCTAAAATTTTTGCAAATAGTTTGATGTCTTGATTAAGTAAGGAAATGGGTCTGTAATTACTGCAATAGTCAGGATTCCTACCCGGTTTTGGGAGCAGGGTGATAGTGGCGGTCAATGTGGCAGGGTGTAGGTGATGGCCATGAGTCAATGAATTAAATGAAGAAAGCCAATAAGGCTGCAGGACATGCATAAGTTTTTTATAATAGGACAAAGAGAACCCATCTGGGCCAGGCGCCTTGCCCGAGGGGGTCTCCTTAACAGCTGTGAGAAGCTCCTCCTCAGAGATTGGGGACTCTAAGAGGCGCCTACCAGTCAGTGGTAATTTGCATTTTATATGTAATCGTAAATAATTTTCAATTTTCTGTGATAGTGGTGAATTAATGGAGGTGGTGGCGTCTAGATTATAAAGTGAACGGAAGTGATCACGAAAAACGCTTAACATGGCAGTTGGTAGTGTGACCTTCGTACCCGACTTGTCTGTGATACGTGAGATGTATGAGGAGCTACGCTTTTTACGTAAAGCCCTCGCGAGCAACCTGCCGCACTTATTACCATGTTCAAAGAACACTTTTTTAACATAAAGAAAGGATTTCTGTGCCTTAATGTCCAACAAAGAGTTTAGGTCCGCCCTAAGCGCAGTAAGTTGTGCGTATATCTCCTCAGATTGACATGATTTATGTGATGTCTCCAGTGAGCGTATCTGTTGGATCAAGTTGTTCTGACGCTGGGCGCGTTCTCTCTTAAGGCGGGCACCCTGTTTAATTAGATAACCTCTGGCTGAAGCCTTATGGGCCTCCCAAAGGAGCGGGGGGGTAACATCAGGGGTATCATTCTCATTAAAATACCGAGCAACCTCTGCCTCTAGACCCGCGAGTACTCCAGCATCCTGTAGCAGCGTGTCGTTCAGCCTCCAGTGTGAAGCCTTTGGACGATACAAAGAGGATCGGAGCTCCACGTCTACCGGGCAGTGATCCGACCACGTCTGGCATCCAATCCTAGCGGACTGGAGGAGGTGTGATTGCGCAAAGGGCAGTAAAATAAGATCAATACGGGAATATGACTTATGTAAGGCACTATGGTGCGTATAATCCCTGGAAGTAGGGTGGAGAGCCCTCCAACAATCGGTCAAACACAAATCCAGTAAGGCCAGCCGAGTGGATCGTATAACAGTGAGCGGGACGCTAGACGTCCCACGGGACGTGTCCAGTTTGGGGTCCAAAGGGAGATTGAAGTCCCCGCCCACCACCAAAATACCCCCTTGGAAGTTAGCCACTGTATTCATGATGGACCTAAGGGCCCTGTGTTGTCCGCGATTAGGGAGGTAAAGAGAAACAAAGGTGTAGAGTTGATCCCCAACATGGCCCTTCACCATGACATATCTGCCGTCCTCATCTAAGGCGCAATCGAGTAGTTGAAACGGGACATGTTTAGCAAAAAGGATGGCAGTGCCCCTAATCTTGCCGGTTGTGCAATTACTGAAAAAGCCCAAGGGGTAAGATGGGCTTTTAAATGATGGAGCGTGTGCGTTTGGGAAATGGGTCTCCTGTATGAGAGCCACAGATACCTGCGCTTTAGTGAAATCGCGCAAAGCGATATGCCTCTTTGTCGGAACATTAAGGCCCCCAGCATTAATGGATCGTATTAACAATGGTCTAGGACAGAAAGACATATTGAGACCAACGCGGAAAAAGACAATGCCGTATTTGGGAGAAGGGTAGGATAGGAGAAGGAAAAATAAAACTTAACTAATATATAAAACCAGAAACAAAAGATCAAAGAGATCACAATGGGTGAACACCCCAGGTAGGGGATGTTCCACCGTGACGCCCGGGGCGACGCAGGAGGGTTCCCCACCTAGACTACTCCAGCCGGAGTGGGCAAAATCCCAGGGGAGCGAGTCCCGAAGTGACGAACAGTACACGTAAATGGAGTGTAAAGAGCTATCAAACCGAAACGGTCCCCGCACATCTCGTCGTTAAACATAGGTGTGCAGCCAGGGCAGCAAAACATGTCAAAAAAGAAAAAGAACAGCAACAAACGGACTCCGGGAACTAGAGGACCGAGTCTACTCCGTGACCAAACGTCCAAAAAGGTGGATCTCAGCACAACCCGGAGACATTCTGCGTGTCATCCGGATTCAAGGTGATGAACAGCCGAGATGAACGAGTCAGACGAAGAACCACTGATGTTAAAGTCACGGAAAAACATGTTGAGATGTCAGCTCAGGTATCTTGTGAGCTGTAGGGAGGAAGGTTATCATCATGGGAGGACTGTCGTACAGGGCGACAGGTGCGCCGGAGGGGACGCTGAGGTCTTGGCAAGTCAGCTGTATAGAACTGGATCGGGTCTGGCCAGGCCGAAATGATATCAGGCGGTAATTCCAGCAAGGTCAAGAAATTAGGCAGTTCCTCATTATTGCGCACTGTGACGGGGCCATGCGGGGTGCGTACTTGAATACCCGAGGGGTACAGCCATCTATATTGTAGGCCCCCCCGTTGCAGTGCTGCGGTGAGAGGTCGTAGGACACGTCTAGTGTGTAGGGTGAGCTGAGATATATCCTGGTACAGTTCAACTTTCGTGCCCTCGAAACGTATCGCCGTTTTACCCCGCGCCTGTTCCATAATTCGTTCTTTCATGCCGAAGCGCGTTATACAGCAAATTATATCTCGTGGGGGGGCTCCAGGGGGACCCTTAGGCCTGAGCGCCCTGTGCCATCTCTCCATCTCTATCGGAGCTTCATGTGCATTGTGCAACAGCATATTGAAAAGGCGAGTCAGCATGCAGCGGAGTTCCTCAGAGTCCTTCTCAGATTCAGGCAGGCCCCGCACCCTAATATTATGGCGTCTGCCTCTATTTTCTAGATCCTCAACCTGGCGTGTAAGGGCATGGAGCAGGTGGTGATGCAGTGACAGTTGCGTGGAGTGTGCCTGTAAAGTGGATTTTTGGGCCTGCTGCCCCTCCTCCACCACCACGAGGCGCTGCGTGAGGCCCTGCAGATCCTGGCGCACCTGCTGAATCTCTCCTGAGAGAGAGAGGCGAAGGTCTTTAGCCACCACATTCAAATCCTCCCTGGTAGGCAGTGAGCGGAGCAGTTGGGAAAGATCCGGCGGCTGATCCCAGCCAGAGCCGGAGGAGGCCGGGGAGCATGGCGCCGCCGATGGAGGTGCGGCCGCCATCTTGGATTTTTCCGGCGCCGCTGGTGTGCCGCTTTGCGGCTGGAAAAAGTCCCTGATACCGGGCTGAGGTGGGCTGGGACAGGCTTCTGAGGGGCCCGGAGTCTGGGGCTGTCGTCTGCTCTTACCCATGGTGCAGGCTAATGATGTGGTGCCCGTGGTAAACGAGGTCGGTGCAGGAGCCGAGCTAACACGCGGCCATTCGGCTCCGAGTCCAGGACACGCCCCCCATTCATTGGATCTTATATGTAAATTCCAGAGATTTTGGTTCTGTAGTTTCTTTGCAAACAGCGTTTCACTATTCAAACATTCATGTGTACTGTTTTTTTTTTTTCCATTCGTCTACGGTGTCGGCTTCTTACGGTCGGCTGCTCTACGCTGTGATCGGTGGCTGCTCGGGTTTCTCCAGTGTGTTCGGCGTGGTTAATCCAGATGTTTTTGTGGGTTTTGGTGTGCGTTCGCCGGGTTTTGCGGTGAGTGGTCGGCGGGTTTGCGGCGGCTTTTCCCTGCACTACGACGGCCCTGTTATGCTTGCTAAATACACCGCAGGGTCGCCGAAATGGGATCCCCAAATCGCACCGAATTGAAGAGAACGAAAAGTCACCGAACGTGCAGTGACTTTTCGATTCACTTTGAATAACCCTGATGGTTTTCTGGCTATGCCTTGACTTTGGACAGGTAGATAACAAAATCAAAAATAAGAGATGGAAAATAACACTTACAGGTTTATTCACAAAGAGCCAATCTGGCCCCGAAATGGCACTGAACAGTGAATTTCCCCGTATGGTGCCATCTCCTGGCCATTCAGCTATTCAGAAAGCAGGCAGTTTGCCAAATTTTCACGAACTGCCTGCAAATACGGTGCCTGTTGACAGCAGTGAAATAGAGAATCAATGGTTAATCTATTCGCAGAATACCGAACAGCAGTGAAAAGTTGTCAAAGTGCCCCGATGTTCGGTGCTTTCATTCGGCAGGTTTAATCAGGCGAATCCCTTAGGTTTCTTTTTTTTTTAATTTAAAGGTTTTTTATTGTGAAAAACTGACAAAAAGAGAACAATCTATAGAAAAAAGAGCCTCGCAGGGCTAATTGGCATCAATCACAGAGGGACACTTAGCAGAACAGTAGCCAATAAACAAAACTAATACTAACATCCAGTGTAATCAGACATGTATGCAATAAAGAGGAAAATAATAGGGGTACGAAAGGGGGGATTATAATTAAATAATCAGACCGGCCAATGCAAGGCAAGCAACGAAGCAGCTACAATTCCGCTGGAGAGGCCCAGGTACAGGAGCAGACAAAAAACAAGGAGGGGGAGGATGGAGGTGGAGAACCGTCGTACAGTGTGTGGCATTCCCCACTCACTCTGGCACCTGGTAGGGAACCAGAGGCCGTGATCCTGCCACACAAAAAAAGAGGGTTTGTGGGGGTGAAAATCCCAGAGCCCTTACGCCGAAAGCGCAGCAGAGTCGAGCAAGGCTTGCTCTGAAAGACAGGAGGAGGGGGGAAAGGGGTACAAAGTTAAAACACTCCCAAAGCAGCAAGAGTAACAAAAATCAAAAGCATATAAGTATAAATAGGGATCCAATCAAAAGTCTCAATATAAAGAACAAAAATCAGAAACTGTCCCAGTAAGTGCCAGGGAAGAGATCTCAGTCCGGATCGGCGGAGGTGGTGCCCGAGGGTACAGGGACTCGGGGCTCAGCCATCGTGAGACGAGGGGACACTGGTGGCAAAATACCCATCGGAGCGAGGAAGAGCCATGCTTCCTCTGGAGAACTGACCGAATGAAAAACTGCGTTCCTCAGGATCGCCAGCGTCCCAGAACCCCCCAGTGATACCGAACCTCCGCCGCTCTCAATGTGGCAGGAACCTCCCGAAACCGGCGCCGCGATACTAGCCTAAGAAACGACAAGTTGTTGAAAAGAGAAAGGGACAAACTCTCAAAAATAAAAAGGAGCCCTCGCATGCGGCAGGGTTAAGAGGTGCGACTTCTCAGAAAGCTCCTGAGCCACAGCTAGGACGTCCCTTGACACCTCCGCCGGTGCTGTAGTGGCCTTGCAGAGATGGATAGCAGACCCAAATGGTGGAAGGTAGGGGTCTGGAAGAGACAGAAGAGAGCTTGCGATACGATTCAAAATCTCCAGGAGGGCATCGGACGCCACCTCGGATTCTGACATTCCAGCGACGGTCACGGACCTCCAAAGATTCCACAGACCTCGAGAGCAAATCCACTTTTGTCAGGAGGGCCTTGACATGGGAAGCCAGGCCATTCTGCTTCACAGCTTTCTCCTCCATCCGCGACTCCACTGCCGTCATCCGGGCAGAGCCGTGGTCACCTCCTCCCAAACCACTCGTACGTCTGTCGCCCAGAACGCCTTCAGGTCATCCGTAAGTCGGGGGAGTTCCCCTCTCGTGGCAGGCAAGGGGTCAGGGTTTGGCTACCAGAGGATGCCCTTTTCGACAAATCAGAAGGCCGGTGTTGCACAGAGTAGGACCTGTCCGACAGTGCTGTATCTTGGCCTAGGCCGACAAGGCCTAGGCCTAGGGCGGCAGTCTCCAGTGGGGCGGCAAAAACAGCAGCTACTGTGTGTCAGTCTGGTTGCGAGCAGAGGAATTCAGCTCCTCCTTGCAGCGGAGACTGACCATAGAATACCTATAAAACAGTGGCGTAATTACCAGGGTCACAGAGGTCGCACTTGGGACCCGGGCCCTGGCATTCCACCACTGGAGGGGGCCCAGGCAACGGTGGATTGTTAACCCTTTAAGGACCTAGGGCCTTTAAAGTCAATGCATTTATTGCATTTAAAGTCAATGCATTTTATGCAGTTCTGTCATTTGTCCTTAAGGGTTAATTAGGCAGCAGAGGCGTTGTTATCTTTTTTCTGGCTATCCATCATGAGTCTGACACTTCCTGGTGTCTCATTGCAGTGTCTGGTCAGCTTATTAACACATTCAGTTAAATGGAGAGAGTTTTTCATTCTTACTAAAAACATTTTGTTAGAACTCCATTAATGAAAAAACTTCATTAAAAAAAGGGTTATAAAAGAAGGGGGAGAGGGCTATTAAACTAGATCTTAATTAATACTCCACCTTATAACCGTTAGTTACAAGCATTTATATCCTTAGCGCTGTACAATGGGAGAGACAGAATAACAAATATACATACATGTTACACACACTGAACAGAAGGAGGAAGGACCCTGCTCGAGAGCTTACAATCTAAGAGGAGAGGGGTGACACACTAGATGAGGTAACATAAAACAAGAAAAATCTATATGAGGATCCATAACCCGTTCTTTAAAAATACTTTCAAACTGTATGGCCATTTTAAGATTGCAAAAAATAGCTGTATACGACACGTGTCTCCTGCACTATCCAAAAACTGCTGGTTTCAAAACCTAATAATACTATAACCTATCGCCTAGTATCCTATTATATTAATATTAACATAGCATTAAATTCCACAGCTAATAGATATATAATAGGGATACTAGGCGATAGTGCAGGAGACCTGTATACAGGTATTTTTGCAAAAAGTTTTTAGTTAAATTGCAAAATTCTCTCGCACGGAGGGGGGGGGCAGGGGGCCCATCATGGATTCTTGCACCGGGGGCCCTGAGGTTTCTAGTTATGCCTCTGCTATAAAAGCAAGCAGCAGCCAGGCCTTCACTGGCTGCTGAAATACTCCACTACTTGCCCAACGCTTGTAAAGCTGCTAGGGGAGAGACAAAACTTCTCACCGGCCCTGCAGCGGTGCCAGGGCTCAGTGAGGGCAGGCTGACTTCGGCGAGTAGCAATCACTGCCTGATACTACGCCCCTGTCAGCTGACATCAGCCAGGGAGGAGCCGACTGCCCGCGCACAGCAATGACAGGCTGTGGACTCTGGAAGCAGGGACCCCAGAGATACTGTTGGCCTCCAGCCCCTCCCAGCATGCCCAGCCAGCCCCTATGGCCCATCTATTACACTGCCACCAGATGATACCACCTGACAGGCATTCTGCAGCATCCTGATCTGATAAGAGGTGCCATCTTTAATGTTTGAGCTGAGGGCATTTCTTCTAAGTGGTGAGTGACTAACACACATCACACACACCCTCCATATATATTGTTACCATACTGCTTCCCTCCATATACACTGTCACCATACTGCTTCCCTCCATATATACTGTCACCATACTGCCTCTCTATATACTGTCACCATACTGCTTCCGTCCATATATACTGTCACCATACTGCCTCTCTATATACTGTCACCATACTGCCTCTCCATATATACTGTCCACAATACATGTCATGTAGTCCTGATTTAATCATTCCTTTTTATTTTTCAACTAAAACTAAAATAAAATGATTTTGGTGATATCAGTGTGGTGCTTGTTATTCAGTTTTAGTTAAACTTTATGTATCCTATATACTAAGGGCAGCCCCAATTTTGGCAGCAAATCTCTCTGACCCTGTTTTGCCCTAATCTCCCTCTTTTTAGGGGCTCCTCCATATACTGGGTTTGCGTTGTCTTTAAGGAATCCTCTGTGTAGGTTGTTTCTGGATGTCTTTAGACCCTCCTCCATATTCGGGGTGTGTAGATGTTTATAGGGGCTCCTACATATGTGTGTGCGTGTCTCTGCCAATGAGTTATGCGATCATACCTTTTACTATTCTAGTTGTTTTTTTGCGGTTTTACTTAATATGTGTAACACAGACGAAAGTGAATCCCAGGCTCTCTGTATTGTGTAACACAGGCATAAGTAAATCCCAGACTCCTTGTATTGTGTCTTCTGTGTGTATAATGCAGACATATTGGTAAATCCCAGACTCCCTGTATTGTGTCCTCTCTCTGTGTGTATTATTATGTATAATACAGAAGTCATCTGTAAATTTGGAGGGGACCCAAAAGTTTCCAAAACTTGTTGGCAGGCCTCTCCATGCACAAACAGCGTTTCCATTTTGACACTTTCAATTGTTTGTTTTGTTTTTTTTAACCCCGTTTGTCAACTTTTTCTGGTGGTTGCTCTACGCTGTGTTTGGCTCGGCATCTTTTTCCAGACGTGTTTGGCCTATTTTTTGCTGCAATTCAAGTGATCCGGTACTTCGGATTGTATTGGAGGCGATTTTGCAGAGGATTTTCAAGTCTCTTCCCTACACGCCAGGGACCCTGCGGTGAATGCTGAATTCATTGCAGGGTGTGGAAATTTGATTCCCTGAAGTACGGGGAACGAGAGAGACATTGAAAAACTCATGAATAACCCCTTTAGTGAGAAGTGGAATCACCGACATTTTGATGCTCTCTTGTTCCCCGCACTTTGGGGAATCAAATTCCTGAAGTGCAGGGAAAAGCCGAACGGATCCAAAAAAAAAACGCCTAAAAATCGTTGAAAATTCATCGATAACCAGCCTATACGATCCAAAAAAAAAATAATCGGATCAACACAACAGAAAACCTGCTGAATTTACCCGACGATACGTCACAAACCCGTTGAACTCATATGAAAAAAGCCAACGATCCGGCGAACGGCAGCGCCGAACAACCATTTGAAAAAGCTGACAAGCCGGCGAACGGGATAAAAAAAAAAAAAACGATTGACACTTTTGAAATTTCAAATGCTGTTTGCAAATAAACTACTGGACGAAAATGTCTGGAATTAACATGTAACGTCCTATGAATGATAATAAATTGGTCTGCTACAGAAAAATAAACTCTATTTAGAATAAAAAGATGCCGAGAAAAACAATTGCCGAAAACAAATCCTGAATAATGCCTAATAAATAAATTTGCTGCAAATTAAAAGAATAAAAAGTTTGATAGATTTTTTTTTAAATGTAATTTTTATTAAGAGAATAAGTGTTCAGACATAAATTAAGTAAAAGTCTTAGAACCATTACAACACTATAAAGAGGGAATTGGGAAAAGAAGAGAAAAGAAAGAGCAGGGGCTGCCCAAGCCCAGAGAAGGAAGAGAAAAGAAGAGAAAAACGAGAAAAAAAAAGGACAAAGAAATTCAAGAAAGGAGCTGTGACACCGTTTACAACAATGATACATTTCCACGAAGTGTAAAGAGCAAACCCAAATCAGTTAAGGCAAAATTACAGGTGGCATCGGCTCCCCATCCCGCCATGACTCGAACCTAGCCCATTTGGTCCAGCCAGGGCGACCATATCTTATAATAATTCGGAAGGGTGTATTTGGTAATGGCCGTAAATTCCTCCATTAGTTGTACATCTCTATTCTTAGGGTAAATCTTTGAGAAGGGAGGAATCCTTGGGTAGTTCCAGTGTTCCGCCAACACACGGCGGGCTGCAGGCGTGATCTTGGCCATCAATTTATTTTCATGCCGCGACAACTCCGGTAATGGTCTGGACAATAAGTAGACCCAGGGATCTAGTGGAGTTTCTGTTGGAAACACTGCTTGAAGAAGAGTATGCGTCTGATCCCAGAAGCGCAGGACTGCAGAGCAAAACCACCACATGTGGGCGTAGGTACCCTTATGTCCACAACCCCTCCAACAAAGATCAGGTGTTTGTTGAGACATATGCGATACTTGGGCAGGGGTGGTATACCACCGAAAAATAGTTTTAATAAGTTGTTCCTGGTGGACCGTGCAAACGGAGACACTCCGCATAGCCTCCCAAATGTCTCCCCAATCTTCAGCCTCTAACGTCTCTCCCAGGTCTCGCTCCCACGCTTGAATATAAGTAAGCTCTCGCCAGTCCAGAAGGGCCATAATTATGTGGTAAATCGTTGAAATTAAGCCCTTAGGATAGGCGCCTTGGAGACACAGGCGTCCGAAGTGAGAGGGTGTGGTCAATGCCACGGCTTTGATGTGAGGTTGAGTGGCATACGCCCATATTTGAAGCAATGGTAAGGGATGCGATAATCCAGACTGAGGTAAATCCATGGGCTGAAACAATTGTCCTTTGGGATATACAGTTGTGTTCAAAATTATTCAACCCCCAATGCTGTAAAGGGTTTTAGGGAATTTAGTTTACATTTGTAATTGTATTCAGAATGAAATCCTACAAGGACTTTTTAAAGAACCATATGCAACTAAAATGACATCAATTGGTTTTGTAATACAGTAGTAAATGTTTCTTTTGTGAATTCTTCATTGACACAATTATTCAACCCCTTAAAGACTACCACTCTGAAGAACAGAGGTTCATTCAAGTGTTTTCAATCAGGTATTGAAAACACCTGTGGATGTCACGGAGCAGCAATAAAGCATAATAAGCACCAATTAGGCAGCTTTAAAATGACTGTGATACTCAGCTCCTTCTAGACATTTACTGGTGTGGTTACAAACATGGTGAAGTCAAGAGAATGGTCCAGGAAGACAAGAGAAGAGGTGATTACTCTTCACAGGAAGGGCAATGGCTATAAGAAGATTGCAAAGATGTTAAACATACCAAGAGAGACCATAGGAAGCATCATTCGCAAATTCAAGGCAAAGGGCACTGTTGAAACACTACTTGGTCGTGGCAGAAAGAAGATGCTGACTTCGACTGCTGTGCGCTACCTGAAGCGTAGAGTGGAGAAAAGTCCCTGTGTGACTGCTGAGGAACTAAGAAAAGATTTGTCAGATGTGGGTACTGAAGTTTCAGCTCAGACAATACGGCGCACACTGCGTAATGAAGGCCTCCATGCCAGAACTCCCAGGCGCACCCCCTTGCTGTCTCCAAAGAATAAGAAGAGTCGACTGTAGTATGCCAAAAGTCATGTGGACAAACCACAGAAGTTTTGGGATAGTGTTCTGTGGACTGATGAAACAAAATTAGAACTGTTTGGGCCCATGGATCAACGCTATGTTTGGAGGAGGAATAACAAGGCCTATGAAGAAAAGTGTGAAGCATGGCGGGGGGTCAATCATGCTTTGTGGCTGTTTTGCTTCTGCAGGTACAGGGAAGCTTCAGCGTGTGCAAGGTACCATGAATTCTCTTCAGTACCAGGAGATATTGGATGACAATGTGATGCAGTCTGTCACAAACCTGAGGCTTGGGAGACGTTGGACCTTTCAACAGGACAATGATTCCAAGCATCCCTCCAAGTCCACTAGAGCATGGTTGCGGATTAAAGGCTGGAACATTTTGGAGTGGCCATCGCAGTCACCTGACTTAAATCCGATTGAGAACCTCTGGTGGGACTTAAAGAAAGCAGTTGCAGTGCGCAAGCCTAAGAATGTGACTGAACTGGAGGCTTTTGCCCATGACGAATGGGCGAAGATACCCGTAGATCGCTGCAAGACACTTGTGTAAAGCTATGCTTCACGTTTAAAAGCTGGTATAACTGTAAAAGGATGTTGTACTAAGTACTAAGATTGAATGTCACTTGGGGGTTGAATAAAACTGACAATGATGTGAGCACAGAAAAGACATTTGTGGTTATTTCATTATAAATGTTATGTTATATTTGTCTGACCTACACGTGTCTCTTTGATTTAATTGTAAGCAAGATGACTGAATGATCAAAATCTATGTCAAACTGGCCAAAACACTCAATTTCAGTGGGGGTTGAATAATTATGAACACAACTGTAGATGACAAATCCTTGTGAGAACAGAACCTCTCCATCCATCCGAGGGAGTGGAAATTAATCCCGGTGGGAAATCTCTATTCCGCAGGATTGGTGTTACCAGGGAAGGGTAGGATGTGAGATCACATTTGGTCGCTATTTTATCCCATAGTTGCAGTGAGTTGAGGATGGCCAGGCAGGAAGTTTTCAATAAAGGACGGTGTCCTAGTAAGTCATATCCAGAAATGAGGACGATCCGGATACATTAATCCTCTTTTCAGGTCAACCCAACGACGGGAGGCCTGAGGGGAGTGCCAGGCCACAATTTGAGCCAGCTGTGCGGCGTAATAATAGGAAAATAGATACAGTAATCCCAAGCCTCCCGCCTCCTTCGGCCTGTACATGGTAGCTCTAGCAGTTCGGTGTCGCTTACCCTGCCAAATAAAAGAATCAATAGCTTTCTGCATATCACTGATATCGCCAGAGTCCAGCGCCAGAGGTAGAGCTTGAAAAAAATATAGCAAGCGTGGTGGGACATTCATCTTGACACAATAAATACGACCCACCCATGAAATCTGGTATCTACTGTATCCCAACATTCCAAATCCTTTTTAAGTTGGGACCATAGCCTCGAATAATTAACATTGCAAAGGGTTGTAGGGTCATTAGTAAGTACAATACCTAAGTATTTGAAAGATGAAGGGGAGAAGCGGACAGGAAAGTTAGTGCAGAGAGATTCATACATGAGTGGGGGGACATTGATCGTGAATGCTTCAGATTTAGTGATATTTATTTTGTAACCTGATAAGGTGGCATATTCATCTAGGGTTTCAAACGATCTAGGCATATACTCGAGGGGGTGGGAGAGGGACAGAAGTATGTCATCGGCATATGCCGACACTTTAAAGGAATCAGAGCGGATTACAAATCCGTGAATCTCAGGGTTCAACCTTATATGTTGGAGAAGTGGCTCCAAATATAAAGTAAATAGGGTAGGGGAGAGAGGGCAACCC
This sequence comes from Leptobrachium leishanense, assembly GCA_009667805.1. Lineage (NCBI taxonomy): Eukaryota > Metazoa > Chordata > Amphibia > Anura > Megophryidae > Leptobrachium > Leptobrachium leishanense. Next base: position 182,825,759 of record CM019065.1, on the reverse strand, counting down.
TGTCACGTACCATTAGATATTAGGAATGGAGCCAGGTCCACACCAGGCAATAGGATTTGGGCGGAGGGAGAGGTATATAGAGCAGTAATGGCAGCGATTAAATTGACTGGGAGCTTAATATGTCGTAGAAGAGAGAACAAAAATGTCCACTCCGCTCTGTCAAACGCCTTCTCTGTGTCCAAGGATAGAAACAGAGAAGGCGTCTGCGTTTCCACAGCCCTCCACCCCAGATCTGCTGCTCTTCTAGTGTTCTCATATGCTTGTCGGTGGGGCATAAAACCGACCTGATCAGGATGAATAAGAGTTAAGGAACGGATCATGTCTAATGGAGAGGATCTTGGCCAACAATTTCATGTCCGTATTTATTAGGGAAATGGGTCTATAGTTCTCAATTAAGTGGTGATCTTTGCCCGGTTTGGGTAATAAGACGATAGATGCCAATTATGATTCTCGGGGTGGGACTCCTTTATCATGTCATTAACTATACAAAGTAGATGGGGGGATAAGAGTTTGTGGAAAGCTTTATAATACTGGTATGTAAGGCCGTCAGGTCCAGGGGCTTCGTGGGGTTTCATTAAGCTCAGGGCAGCCTGGATTTCCTTCTCAGTAATAGGGGAGGCTAGAGCCTGGTCTTCTGTCAGAGATGGGAGCGAGGCCCGGGAGAGGTACTCCTCTATACTATCAATAAGTGCTAGGTCAGAAATAGAGTGGGATGGAGTATGATTATAAATGGAGCTAAAATATTGAGTAAAGGCGTCTCTGATGTCCCTTGGAGTGGAGAGCTGGGTACCTGTGGCGCCGGTTATGGGGGGAACTGTTTGTGATTGCGATCTAGGCTTAAGAAGACGTGCAAGAGGGGTGTCCATCTTGTTGGATCTCTCATAATATTTTCGTTTGGACCAAAGCAGCGACCGGCCCACGTCATCGAGGAATAACCCGTTGAGATTCTGTCTGACTTGGGATAGGGTAGCATATGTCTCCGGAGAAGGAGAAGCCTTATGGGCCAATTCCGTCTCCCGGAGTTGACGTTGGAGGGTTTGTATGTCAGCCATTTTTTGTTTCTTAATATGAGATGCTATACTTAACAATGCGCCCCTAACCACAGGTTTATGTGCAGCCCAAAGTACTTGGGTGGATGTATCACTCGTGTCGTTAAACTGGAAATAATCCTGTAATGTGTCCGTAATCATGTCACGCACCCCAGGTTTATCTAGTAAAAATGGGTCCAGTCGCCAGCGGGGGGTCAGAGCTGGAGAGAGACATCTGCGTGGTCAGACCATGTTATGGAGCCTATGGAAGAGGAGAGAACCAGGGGGAGGCAGGAAGTGGATGTTAAAATACAATCAATTCTAGAATACGTATGGTGAACGTGGGAGAAAGATGTGTAATCTTTAACGGAGGGATGCTGAACCCTCCAGACATCAATATAGCCCGTGTCGTGTACGAAGTTATGGAATTGTTTGTCCTGTGGGGACAGGAGATGAGAAGTCTGATTGTGATGTGAAATAGACCTGTCCAGTGGTGGGCATAAAATCGCATTGAAGTCCCCCCCCCCCAGGATAACATGGCCTCTCGCGTGGGACAATATAAGGGCATGAGTGGAGGACCAAAATTCAGCATCCGGGACATTAGGGCCGTAAATCAAACCAAACGTATATTGTTGGCCTGACACCCACCCCGATACCAGTACGCAGCGACCCATGTCATCTATGTGAGAGTCCGCGACAGTAAAGAGACAAGAGGTTCGGATAAGGACCGCTACCCCATTCCGTTTAGGAGTAGCACAAGATTGAATTACTTTAGAGTAGGCTGGGTCTGAGATGCGAAAGGCCTCTGTTTTGGGAATCCTAGTCTCCTGTATCAGGGCTATGTCTATTGATTTGCGCTTTAATTCACGGAATAGCAGGTGTCTTTTGCGGGGTGAGTTTAGGCCCTTAACGTTTAAGGAGAGTATATTGACTGGGATTGGTATAGAGTATATCATCTTGGATTGGTATCACAATTTATTACGAAGGTCCCTGGGCGCCCCCACGCCCATCTCCCCCGGAGGGCACCAGCGCCCGAGGTGAGGCCAGGATGGGGCCATAGGGACTGCGTGTATAGCAAGATAAGGAAGGAGGAAATGAGGTGTGAGAGAGAAAAAAGTAGTCAGAAGAAAGAAAAAGAGGGACAGATATCCCTGTGATGGGCCGTCACAGGGGTAGAAGAAAGCACCAACCGAATGGGTATACCGGAAGGGAGGTAGAATGGGGGAGGAAAAGAAAAAAAGAGGGAAGCCGGCATCCATCTGGTGCGGAACCAAGAAAGCACAGAAGGTGCGCCATCCCATCATATCCCATATACCCCATCATATCAGCTTTAGTGGCCGGGTAAGTTTCTGAGTCACCTTCTCTGCTCGATTCTGCGTGTGCGGAGTCAGACTTGGCGCCATTTTGGGAGGATTCCTCAGTCCGGGCCCTGGGAGAAAAGATCGGCGCCACAGTAATTTCAGCATCTTTTTTTGATTTTGGTGCCCTCTTCATGGCTGCGGGGTGCTGTATGCCGTGAGTGGTGGGGTTTTGACAGGTTTAAAGGCTGGTTAGAGCTGCAATTCGGCGGGTCAAAATGGGAACTCCCTCACACAGCGGCCATCTTCGTTGCCAGCTCGACTCCGCCCCTGGTTTGATAGATTTGATTTTATTTCAATAGATTAATTGAATAATAACGGGAATATTTTTACATTGAAACCTATGGGATTCGCCTGATTAAACCTGCCAAATGAAACCACCAAACATCAGGGCATTTCACTGACATGTCACTGCTGGTCAGTGTTCTCTGAATAGGTTAACCATTGCTTCTATTTGGAGAATTCATTGCCATAGGCATTTTATTTCGCTGGTAATTCGCCAATATTTGGCAAATTGCCAGGTTTTAAATAGCCGAATGGTCCCAAAATTGCACCGTACAGGGAAATTCACTATTCGGTGCAATTTCGGGGCCAGTTCGTCTCTCTCTGAATAACCCTGTTTCTCATTCGAACACTACCGCTAGCATTTACTATGGAATAGAGACCTAAATTTAAAAGTATATGCAGAGAGAAAAATAAAGCCTTCCTGGCTACGTAGTTAAATGAGTGACCAGGAACTTTCTAAATCGGTAACTGGGAAAAACTTCAAGTTTGGTTACATTCATACAAGACAAACCTTTCATTGACCTGTATCTACTCTTACCTCAGGCTCAGATCTCAAACTTCAGTGAACTGTGTTTCAACAACCTATGAAATCCATCTCTAAATGCAGATACCGGTTAATCTGCTTTCAGCTGTCATGGAATGATAGAATTTCCAACTGAGGTGAATGAAAAATAGTTCCCAGTGCTTTAAATACAGGGTTATTCAAAGAGAATCGAAAAGTCACCGCACGTTCAGTGACTTTTCGTTCTCTTCAATTCGGTGCGATTCGGCGATCCCATTTCGGGGACCCTGTGGTGTATTCAGCAAGCACCACATGGCCGTCGTAGTGCAGGGAAAAGCCGCTGCAAACCCGACGAACACTCACCGCAAAACCCAGGAGAATGCCCACCGAAACCCGCAAAAACATCTGGATTATCCCCGCCGAACACGCTGGAGAAACCCGAGCTGGAGTCGATCATAGCGCAGAGCAGACGTCAGAAAAAGCCAACACCGCAGACGAATGGAGTGAAAAAAAAAACAGTACGCTTGAATGTTTGAAAAGTGAAACGCTATTTGCAAAGTAACTACAGCACGAAAATGTCTGAAATTTACATATAAGATGCAGCTGCTCTGCGCTCTGATTGGCTCCTGCTCGGGTTTCTCCGGCGTGTTCGGTGGGGTTAATCCAGATGTTTTTGCAGGTTTAGGTGTGCATTCGCCGGGTTTTGTGGTGAGTGTTCGTCGGGTTTGCGGTGGCTTTTCCCTGCACTACAACAGCCCTGTGGTGCTGCTTGCTGAATACACCGCCGGGTCGCCGAAATGGGATCACTGAATTGCCCGAATTGAAGAGAACAAAAGAAACGTATTCAGGCCAGGTTACAACCCTTTCTCTGTACACTACTGTTATCAGGGTACACATCCCCTCTCTCTGTAGTTTACTTAAATAAATCTGAATCTATAAGCCACCGGCCACCCTTCTTGTAGCACCAAATCCAGAATGAATCAGAAAGCCGATGGAGGTCTAGTGTGGTCACGCGGTGGTGTGAATCAGAGCTGCTGCATCTTGTAGTCCACTTCCCGACCAAATGAATGGCACGGCTTCGAACCAAACCACATTACCCGGCATGCCTTTCCCGACCGTGTCCAATAAGAGCACACTCCTACAGTGACGCCGTCCGACGGCAGTCTTCTCCAGGGTGCTCATCACGGAGGTTGGAGTTCGGGGCTGCTAATTGGTGGAAGCAGGGCCGGTGCTTCCACTAGGCAAGCTAGGCAACCACCTAGGGCGCACTGCCACCTAGGGGCACAGCCGGCCCCAACCAGTGTTCCATTATTGTACCCCTTCCTCACTGCTTGTGTAGCCGGGCAGTGGCGGGTCACAAAGTGGACCCCCCGCAAGCGTCGGAGAAGGTGGGCTTCTTATGGTGATGCACAGGCGCCACCAGATGATGTGCGGGCACCACAAGAGGCAGATGAAAGAAAAAAAGAGGCAGAAGAAAGAAAGGCACAAAAGAAAGAAGAAAAAAGGCACGAAAGAAAGAAGAAAAAAAAGAGGCACAGAAGAAACAGGCACAGAGGAAAGAGAAAAAAAGAGGCAGAGGAAAGAAAAGACAAAAGAAAGAGGCAGAGGAAAGAAAAGGCGAAAGAAAGTCACAGAAGAAAGAAAGAAGCACAGAGGGCAGAGGAACGAAAGAGGCACATACTGATCATGGCCCGACTAGTGGAGGCGTAAGATGGGCACCGAACGACCGTGTGTGTCGTCCCCCTCCGCTGTGTGTGTCCCCACGCACAGTGTGTGTGTTCCCCCCACATTTTAACAGTTGACAATTTTTTTCTGGTGGGGGGATGCGCATGTAGCTGGTCTTGCCTAGGGCCCAAAATAGTCTAGCACCGGCCTGGCACGGAACAGGTCAGAGTAAAACTACACCTCCAGCCATGCTGTGTGGAGGGCATGCTCGGTTTTATTCGGCAAATTGTCAGCTTTCTGAATAGACAAACTGCCTCAAAATTGCACCGTAGAGTGAAATTCACTGTTTGGTGCAATTCAGTGGCAAGTTTGGCTCTTTTTGAATAACCCCTTTAGTTTGTCTTCCCCAAGCCACCCCCACCCAAAAAAAAGGATTTATTTTATATACCACCATGGGGGAAAAAAAAAAGGATTTCCCAATTTTTTTTAAAAGGTGTTTTTTTTATTCTGTAACAGACCTTTTTATTAATTTTTAAAGGACCTTTTTTATTATTTAGGGACATTTTAATAAATTTGTATTGTTTTAAACACCTATTAGAACAATAGCTGAGTTCCGGTTTTCTTTTTTTGTAGTTCAGCGGTCAGTTCGGCATCTCTATGCCCGGTGCACTTTGGGGAACCTGCGGTGAATAGTGAATTCAACTCAGGGTAGTGAAGTGGAATTGCCGAAGTGCGCTGAACTAGAAAGCATCGAAATTTCACTGAGATTTTGGTGCTTTCTGATTAACCCCTTATAATAAGTGGTGTATATGAGGGTATCACAAGCTCCACAGTAATGTGCGGTGTGTAAGAGGGTATCACCGAGCTCTACAACAATAAAACATAATGTGCGGAGTGTAGAAAAAAATTGTGCTGCTCAGTCCATAGTGCCCAGGCCTATTTTTTGTCCCAGTCTGGGCCTGCTGACTATGACTACCAAACATCAACCCAGGGAAGCAGAGGGAGCTGTCCCTTATCTCCTGCATAGATCTAGGAGACGAGATGTGCAGGGCCAGTTGTCTGGCACTTTCTCAATCCCTGCTTTACTAATAAATTTGGCAAGCCCTGGACATTTGAGTGCCTGGGACTGTCTCATCACAGACCCGAGTAAAGGGTTGAAAAATTCGAACTGGACGGGTCAAACCCCTACGGGTGGCAACGCTACGTGAGACCATACTTGTTCAACCTGTGTTGCTTATCTGGGCCCTGTCATGGTGAGTTCACAATTCTAAGCTAGATATATATTCTTGTTATGCTTGCATGCAAATATGTTCCAATCTCTTTGAATGGAAATTGTTGGGAACTTCTGTAGCGCTGTGTCTGATTTGGCTCTCTGGACTAACCTGATATTGACACTAGGGGGAGCCAGAGTATAACGTGTGAAAGAGACTATGCTGGACTTAAGAACTACACCTCCCAGAGACCTTTGCGAAGAGTACAGGAAGGGGCGTGCTGGCACCAGGAAAGACATCAGGAGCCTCGTGCACGGCATGGGCAGAGCAAGCAGAGCGACGAAAGGAGTAGGACGCATGCAGGACACTGTCTGGGATCGCAACCAGGGCGGAGTGTCAGCGGTATCATATCCAGTGCTGGAGATCGGGGACGGAGAGTATATTGTCACCTACAATATTCCGCTGAGTAGCTGGGAGGACAACCAGGTTCCAGAAGGACCTCGAGTGAGGAGGCCGCGAGGATCGAACGGGAGTGCAGGCGGTGGATCGGTTCCGGCAGCGGAGATACGGCAATCGGGAGAGCGGATTCATTGGCACCGGGTTCCAGTCACGGAGAGAGATCCTTTGGTCAAGTCATCGGTTCTGGACATTTTGTTCGTCGGATGGGTGAAAGGCCTCAAGGCCTACAGTTCCGAAACGAAAGTGCGCACTTGGTTAAATTCTTCAATTCACAGGGCCCCAACGTTGACTAATCGAAGATAATTTTGTTCATTCACTAGCCAGTTGAATATAGTACCCGGCTACCTTTGACACAATTTATGAGCCTTTTTTGAGCGGGATTTAAACCACGAACTAAGGGGGTTAACCATTCTTTTCTTCCGCGTGTTTTTCCCGCATTGCGCATTCCTGTTATTACCTTCAACGTACATGTGTATTATATATTATATGCCACTTTATTGATTCAGTAAAGTATATAACTTAGAAAATCCACAACAGTGCTGGTGTATAGTGATTCCTAGTGCGGTGAGACTATTCCTGGGTTTATTCAGCGGCTCCTCCGGGGTGAGCGCTACACTTACAAGGTACTTTATTCACACAGTGTACCTCATGTTTCATTTCTGATATGCAGTCTGGATTAACTTGAAGGGTCATTGTAATAACCCTCCCACACACTTTTTGTTTGCCATTTAATAATTGGGCAGCTGTTGGCAGAATCTGCCCAATTATATTTAATTTTTTAGGATAAAATACCTTTTCTCTCTGTGCTAGTCCACATCATCTCAGGGTTCCGAGATATGGAAGTCTGTGCAACGTTTTACGCAATTTACATACCATCGCAAATTGCATTGTGTATGATACGCAAATAGTGCCGCGCTTGGCACTTGCATAATTTTGTATGCAAGTAGCACCTGTGCAGAATGATGCATTGGAGCTGTAAACATGCACAGAGCCAATCCATCAGTTTCTTCTCTCCGGTCGCTCACTGTTGCGTGCAGACTGATTGAGAATGATGTCAAGAGACAGAGCATTCTGACCTCATCCGTGAACGATCTGGTGTCAGAAATTCAAAATGACAATCTATTTACTCTCAATCTGTTCGCAGGGAGAGCCACTGGATTGGCTGGACCCTCGAACAAGCATTCAATGCCCTCATGGTCACATCACAGCTACAGCTTTAAGTCATGTATTCCAACAAAAAGTGAATGCAATGAAGAGGAACTTTTGAAAAGAGGTAGATTATGAATCTTTGAATCTTGGAGAATATGTTCCTAAATATCTGAAAATATATGAAACTAACATAATAAGATAGAATTCTAATTATGTGACTAAAGCTCAAGCCTGTTCTTTTGTGCTAACTTTGGATCACACTGTCATTTCCATCTGTAGCCAGCAGAGGGATTATGGTTATCTTTGAAAACTTGAGAACCCATGGTTTCCTGTTCCTTTTACCTGTTCTAGACACAACTGGGAAGTCTATTCTCAGAAACGTTTAGCCAAGTGTGGTTTTGTCATACTCCTTATTTCAGAGGAACATGTTATAAATGTCATTGCAGATGACAAGAACTTTATAGCAATAAAACTCATTAGCTAATGTATGAAGGTATCAGAGTTGCACGCAGGGGTCAAGTCCTGGAATAAAACTGAGGGAACTCACCCAAGAATTCCACGACCCCCATTACCCAAAGAGAAAACAAAAATAAATATATAAATATATATATAACACATGGGGGAGTAGCACTCAAACTAAACTAAGCATTCAGGGCGGGTGCATCTCAAAAATAAAATACAAACAAAACCAGGAAGAGAGCACTCCAGTCAAACACATTCAAAAAACCTGCAACAACAGCTTCATGCATGGGTACATAATACCAGCTTTTACCACATGTTGAAATATTCTGAAATCGAAGCTTTGTTGAATAAAATGGTGGAAATTTATTTTGCAATGAACGGCCGTGAATTGCTTAAGCCTGCCAATAGCGTCAATGTAAACCACCCTCTGGCAGGTCCTACTCTGCAAACCTAATGACTGCCCATCATGGGATAAACTCACGGAGGAACAGGTCCTTTTTGGAGCACCCGCAGATCAAGGTTAAATAGAACCTGGAGGAGGAGTACCTGGGCAGGGAGGGGTGCTTACCCAAGAAATTCATATAGAAAATACATGGGGGTAGCACTCAACCTAAACTAAGCATATATATACACCCCGATAATCATGTATAAGCAAGGCACAGACCCCCAGAATTGAACATAGCCAGACACAGGCCCCCAGAATTAAGTATAACCAGACACAAACCCCCAGAATTAATTATAACCAGGCACAGACCCCCAGAATTAATTTTAGCCAGGCACAGACCTCCAGAATTAATTATAGCCAAGCAGGGACCCACAGAATTAATTATAGCCAGACACAGACACCCAGAATTAATTATAACCAAACACATGCCCCTAAAATTAATTATAGATGGCTCTTGTGCCATCCCAAGTGGCCTTCTTAAGTGGAAGTTTGGAATTGATTCCTGGAGGTTTATCCATGATGCCCTATGCCATCCACCATTATGATCCCTAATTCCTGTGTCTCCTCTCTCCACAGGTAGGACTCTATCACCCAGTATCCACAGACACCCACATTTCAACTGATCCCCTGCATACTTTTCCTGGTAGGACTCTATCACCCAGTATTACTTGGTCTTTTTATTTATTTATTTTTTGTCTTTCTCCACAATTTGCTTTGCTAATTAGCATGTGAATCTCCTGCCCTATTGACACAGCCCATCCAGCATCAGGTGTTTACCTTTTAACTGCCTGAATGCAATCAGTCTGCCCTATATAACAGCAAGGACTGGCTCCAGTGTGGGCCTTGGCTCTTGTGCCATGCCAAGTGGCCTTCTCAAGTGGAAGTTTGAAGTTGATTCCTGGAGTTGCGGGACTGGAGGAAGGAACTGCAAGGCCCACTTTTTACTCTAGGTAAACACACGTCTATATCATGCTTTCTCTCACGCTTCTACTCTTTACTTCTACCGTTCTCCTTAAATGGAACTCCTGCCCCTCTACCACCGACCCCTACACTATCTGCATCTCTCCCTCCCTCCTCTCGTCCCACATGATGGCCTCGCATGAGCTCCTTTTGTTTCCTCAGAACATGGTCTCCCTCTAACTATTGTGCTGCCAATCACTCCCACTCACACAAATCCCATTCCCACCTTCTCTTTCTCACCCTCCTGCTGTTACTCTATGCAGGTGACATATCCCCTAACCCTGGCCCCTCAACACATCCAATACTTCCCTCTCATCCTATCTCCATCACACATAAATCACCTCCCTGCAAGCCCAGCAACCTCATTCCCATAAACCCTCAGCGCCTGTCCTCTTTCTCCTGCGCCCTCTGGAACGCTCGCTCTGTGTGCAACAAACTCACAGCAATCCATGACCTCTTCCTTTCAAACTCCTTCAACCTCCTAGCTTTAACTGAAACCTGGCTAACTCCCTCTGATACGGCCTCCGTTGCTGCTCTCTCACATGGCGGTCTACACTTGAGCCATACCCCCAGACCGGGTGAGAGAAATTGTGGTGGGGTCGGAATCCTGCTCTCTCCCACCTGCACCTACCAGCATCTCCCTCCACCCCATCCCTCTCCTTCTCCTCCTTCGAGACACACATCATCCGCCTGTTCTCTCCTCTGGCTCTCAGGGTGGCAGTCATCTACCGCCCACCGGGACCAACCTCCCAGTTCTTTGACCACTTTGCTACCTGGCTTTCTCACTTCCTGTCTTCTAATCTTCCATGCCTAATTCTCGGGGACTTCAACATTCCTTCTGCCCCTGCTGCCTCCAAACTTCTTTCACTCACGTCCTCCCTTGGACTCACGCAATCCTCCCTCCTCCCTACCCACCGCGATGGTCACGCTATTGACCTTGTCTTTTCCAACCTCTGCTCCATTTCTGAGTTCACCTGTCGCCCTTTCCCAATCTCTGACCACCACCTTCTCTCTTTCAACCTATCTGGACTTCCTAAACACCCTGCTCCCCCACCCCACACACACACTCGCAGAAATCTACATGCTGTGGATCCCCATCAATTCTCCAATCTACTTCACCACCTCCCTTACACCTCATCCTTCACCTGCCCTGATGCTGCCGCTAATCACTACAACACTACTCTTATCTCTGCTCTAGACACTCTTGCTCCTCTTCGACTCTGTAAGGCCCCACGCCGCCAGCTTCAGCCCTGGCACACCCTCCAGACACGCTACCTGCCAAGATGCTCCCGCACTGCAGAGCGTGCCTGGAGGAAATCCCGCTCTGAAGCTGATTTTGTTCACTTCAAGTTTATTCTCTGGTCATACACCTCTGCCCTCCACTTGGCCAAACAATCCTTCTACTCATCTCTTATATCTACGCTGTCCTCCAACCCTAAATGGCTCTGGTCCACCTTCAACACCCTCCTCTACCCACCTGCACCTCCCCCCTCAGCTGCCTTCAGCGCTCAAGACTTGGCAGACTACTTCCTCAGTAAAACTCTAACTATCAGAAGCAACATCCCAACACAAGATAGTTATCTGCCACCTCCACTCCCAGAGGTCCCCTCTGCAACCCTCTGCCGCTTCCTCCCAGCCACTGATGAGGAAGTCAATTCCTTATTGTCCTCCTCACATCTCACCACGTGCCCGCTCTACCCCATTCCCTCACATCTAATTCCTCCCATCTCCTCCTCCCTTACCCTTGCTCTCACACACATCTTCAACCTATCTCTCTCCACTGGCTCCTTCCCATCCGCCTTCAAACACGCGCTAGTTACCCCTTTACTAAAGAAACCATCCCTCGATCCCAACTCTCCATCCAACTACCGTCCTGAATCCCTGCTTCCCTTCACATCTAAGCTCTTAGAAAAACTAGTCTTCAACCGCCTCTCCCTCTTCCTGTCCTCCAATTCCCTACTTGACCCCCTGCAATCTGGCTTCCGTCCCCTACACTCAACTGAAACTGCCCTCACCAAAGTCACCAACGACCTCTTAACTGCTAAAAAACACGGCCACTATTCTATTCTCATCCTGCTTGACCTCTCGGCTGCTTTTGACACTGTTGACCACCCCCTCCTTCTACAGACCCTCAACTCTCTGGGTCTCGGTGACACTGCACTCGCTTGTATTGACTCCTATTTATCCAACAGGTCCTTCTGTGTGTCCTTTGCTGGTAACTCCTCCTCTTCATTACCTCTATCTGTTGGTGTACCTCAAGGCTCTGTCCTTGGTCCTCTGCTCTTTTCCATCTACACCTCCTCCCTGGGCAAAATCAACAGCTTTGGCTTTAATTACCACCTCTACGCTGATGACACTCAGATCTACCTCTCTACCCCTGATCTCTCTCCCCTGTCCTTTCCAAAGTCAGTGACTGCTTATCTGGCATCTCCTCCTGGATGGCCTCCCACCACCTAAAGATCAACATGTCAAAGACTGAGCTCCTACTTATTCCTCCCTCCAATTCCTCCCCACCTCCTGACTTCTCTATCACGGTGGAGGGTATCACCATCTCCCCATCAAACCAAGTTCGCTGTCTTGGAGTTACACTTGACTCTGCTCTTTCCTTCATCCCCCACATCCAGTCTCTTTCCTCCTCCTGCCGATACCAACTGCGTAATATTTCCAGAATTCGGCCATTTCTTACCGCTGTCACCACAAAACAACTCATACACGCCCTGGTAGTCTCCTGACTTGACTATTGCAATAATCTCTTATCTGGCCTCCCTCTCTCCCGCCTCTCCCCCCTACAATCCATCCTGAACGCCTCCGCCAGGCTAATCCACCTCACCCGCCGCTCTGTCTCTGCCGCTCCCCTCTGCGAGTCCCTTCACTGGCTCCCCATCCACTGCAGAATTAAGTTCGAAATCCTTATCCTTACCTACAAAACCCTCACTAACTCAGCTCCCCACTACCTGTCCTCACTAATCACCAAATACACCCCAGCCCGCTCCCTAAGGTCAAACAGCGACCTGCGCCTAGCTTTTTTCCCGCATCACCTCTTCCCATGATAGACTGCAGGATTTCTCACGCGCAGCCCCCACTCTCTGGAACGCTCTCCCTCGTACTGTCAGACTTTTCCCTAACTTCTCTTCCTTCAAACGCTCCCTTAAAACGTTCCTATTTAGGGAAGCCTACCACCCAACTCACTGACGCAACCATCAATCACTCTCACCTTGCAGTCCTCTCCTCCTGTTTCCAACCCCAACCATCCTAGATTGTGAGTTCCCACGGGAATAGGGCCCTCATCTCCTCCTGTACTGTTTGTCAAATGTTGTTCAATGTATTGTATTGTAACCCTGTCTATACTGTGCCTATTGTACAGCGCTGCGGAATATGCTGGCGCTTTATAAATAATAAAAAAAAAAAATAATAATAATAGCCAAACACATGCCCCCAGAATTAATTATAGTCAGACACAGACCCCCAGAATGATTTATAGCCAGGCAGGGACCCCCCAGAATTAATTATAGCCAGACACATGCCCCTAAAATTAATTATAGCCAGACACATGCCCCCAGAATTAATTATAGCAAGACAGACCCCCAGAATGAATTATAGCCAGGCAGGGACCCCCAGAATTAATTATAGCCAGGCAGTGACCCCCAGAATTAATTATAGCCAGGCAGGGACCCCCAGAATTAATTATAGCCAGGCACATGCCCCCAGAATTAATTTTACCCAGACATAGGCCCCCAGAAATAAGTATAGCCAGGCACAGACCCCAGAAATATACTTACCCAGCCTGCAGACCTCAGGATCGCGTGTTCCTCCGAGCTCAGGCGTGTTCCTGCACACAGCTGCCTCCTCAGCCCTCTGAAGGCTGTGATGCGATCTCGCGAAATCTTGGCTGTAGCCGTGTCACAGCCATCCGAGGGCTGAGGAGGTGGCTGTGCGAGGGATCATCACGCAGGGCTTGGGGGGGGGAGGAATGCCCTGCCTGCCCACTGCGGGAACCTGCGTCCCTGCAACGTTCCAGCTGCGGGAGAAGTGCGGGAACACCGTTCCCACGCGTTCCCGCAGGACTCGAGCCCTGGTTGCATGGCAATAATATTCACAAATCTGTAGGATGTTATCACAGGGATCCACAGCTATAAAACCAAGTAAATCACAGTATGTCAGCCCTCGGAGGCTGGCGCACCTCCGGCGTTCCTCCCGGCGGTCTCGGGGACTGCGTCCTCCCCGCAGCTCCTCCGCGCGTCCTATGCGCGCGTCCTGCCAGTCCCAACGGCTTTAGGAGAGGGTCGGCGGCGCACTGCGCGTGTCGTCATCACGCCTCCAACGTGGGTTCCCCTGCACCATGTGACCCTGGTAACCTATCAGATTGCAGGGTGCCTTATTTAAAAGTGCTTTTTCCTTTTTGCATTGCCCTTTCGTGGCTTTGCTTGTGTATACCTATATACGTGCTGCTCTTTACATTTGACTGACTTTCTGTGTATGACCTGGCTTTTGGATTTCGACTTGTGTACCTCTCTACTCCTTTTACTCGGCTTTTGTATTTTTGACCTTGTATACTGCGTATTCCTTCGACCTAGGATTGTGTTTTACTCCTCTTGTTCTCCGTACTTTCCGGTCTCCATACCAGCCACCCTAAGGACTGGTTTCTGTCCTACTTGCCAACTTCCCTGCCTTATAGGTTCACCTTTCGCTACTGCGTAACCCAGCCACCTCAAGGACTGGTATGGCATTTGTTTAGAGTCTCCTGTTTATTCATAGGGCTGACCGTATCTACCCTCGTATACGTGTGTCTGCCTGACATCACGAAAGGGCCATGGACCTAGCAGGGACTGCTCAGCAACTCTCCGGTTTAGAAAGTCGTTTGGAGGATCAAGATCATCGACTTGATCAATTCGCCCAGGCCCTCCAAACTCTATTGAATCGTACCGCGCCTACCCAGTTAGAGGTTTCCCCTCCTGTTAATCCGCCCTCTTCTGAATCTTTTGCTACACCTAATCCTTGTCCGACTCTCCTACCCCCGGTACGCTATGGGGGCGATCCTATTGCCTGTAGAGGTTTCTTAAACCAGATCTCTATCCACTTTGAGTTAACCCCATGGTCCTACCCCACAGATCGTGCTAAGATAGCCTTTGTTATCAATCACCTCACCGATAAAGCGTTGTGTTGGGCAAATCCTCTCTGGGAGACTGACAAACCTGTTGTTTATAATTATCAGGAGTTTATAACCGCCTTCCGTAGAGTGTTTGATCCCCCTGGTCGTAAAACCAATGCCGCCAAGTCCTTGTTACGCCTGCGCCAGGGTACGAAATCCCTGGGTGATTACGCACTAGAGTTTAGATCCTTGGCTTCTGAGTTGAACTGGAATAATGAGGCTTTGGTAGCGTTTTTTTCTGAGGGTTTAAACGATGAGCTCCAGGACGAGGTAGCAGCCAGAGATCTTCCAGAGGATCTGGAGGACTTAATCACCTACTTGTCCTTTATTGATGAACGCATTCGCCATCGTAAAAACACTAAAGACAGATCTAAGAGACCACCTAGTAGGATACCGCCCCGGTTCCCTTTGCCTGGGCTCTCAGAGCCGCTTTCACCTTCCGAACCTATGCAGTTAGATAGCACCAAACTCCCTGAAATGGAAAAACAACGCCGCTGACATGAGGGTTTATGTCTATATTGTGGATTAGGGGGTCACTTGCTTAAGGGTTGTCCCAAATGCTCCCAGGGTCCTTCGGGAAACTCGTGTGCCTAAGTGCCCCTTGGGGACAGCTCTTAGGTTCTTTTTTTTTTTTTTTTTTGTTGATTTAAGTTTTTTATTTCGAAAATATGTCATCAGTACATTCAACTGCAAAATATATGATAACATCAAAGTTACATCAACATCAGTAATGCGGTCAGGGGAGAGGGGGAAAAATATGGGGGAGTCGCATAGGAAAACTGCAAAATATCGGGAAGAAAAGAGAAGAAAAAAAAAAAAAAAACCAGCAGTAGAGTTCAAAAAGTCATCAAAAAAGTCAATGCGGACGGCACAAAAAGGCATTGCAGGGGTGAGGGGGGGATAGACTCCCAACAAATGGTCTCGCGGGACCAAGAATAATCAGCAGGTAAACAGCTTGCAATAATAACAAAACAAGGCATAAAAGAAAAAGAAACGTCCTCCAAGAATAAGGGATTCTGCAGAAAATCAAGAGAAGAATATCCTCGTATAATGTCACTGTGGAGTGCAGAAAAAAAAGAGAACGGGGGAGGGATAGAGGAATCTCAGATTTTAGGGAGTAAAATATATATATATATATATATATCGGCTAATATAGTAATACACTACGCTAGAGGGGGGTAAACGGTGAGAACAGGTAGGGGGCATCGTAGCCCACTCAATGGGAGACAGGGGGGTCAGCCCCACACGGGGGGGTCTCGTCAGGATTGGAAAAAGTCAGTCATCAGGAGGTAAACCGGAGAGGAAACTCAGTGGGTCAGGGTACAGTAGACGAGCAACAGGTCGGCAAGACGGCCCCTTCAGCCTGTGTCCAGCGGGAACGTGTGGCAGGAATCTTCTCCAGGTCCATGGGGAGCTCGCGCGGCAGACATGTCGCCACATCTGAGGCCTATTATCACTGCCTCAGCCAACTTGATGGCGCGGCATTCCCTCCATAGCTCCGACAGGCCTCCGGATCTCCAGGGAGACCAGGCATCGGCTTCCCAACAGTGAATCTCCATTTGCCACGTGGTGCTGTACTGCGCAGAAGGTCGGGGCAGCTTTGACCGTACAATCGTTGAGGAGGGGCCCTCAACTCCCTCCAAACCGCAATCCCAGCCTCTCGGTCGTATCAGCGCTCCACCCGGTGCCGCACGGACCAGCACTCCGGGTGCAGCCCGTGGACTGCTAACTCCTCGGGGCATCCGCTCCACCTCCAACTCGGGGACCAGCAGCGTCCGGGGCTCCGAGTCATCTCTCACCTTCCTCGGGCCTCCGGACTCCGATAAGCCTGCGCAGTCTCCCAGCGGCACCAGCGCGTCACCTCTCCCATCGCTCTCTTCGTGGCTCCCCGCAGCCTCCGTGACATGATCCTCAGAGGGGTGTCCCGCCGATGCAGTCCCATCCACCGCCAGACCCGGATCCGCCACCCTCCGGTAGCGCCGCAAGGTATGCGTCATCCGTCTCCACATGCCCCCGGTGAGAGGACCCGACAGATCCTCCCCGTCCAGGAGCTGCAAGCAGGCCTCCAAGCCTTCCAAGAAGCTGTCCATGCCTCCCCCGGGGGGTGGGGGTCTATCCTGCCGCGCAGCAGCCGGTCCTTGCCTGTCTCTGACTCGATCTCCATCTCGGGCTGCCGAGAGACGCGGGCCCGTCGTCACCTCGGCCCCAGCACAGGGTCAGACCGGGCCAAGGCAGCAGGACAGTCTGGCATAGAGGCCCCAGGGGCCAGGACGAAGGCCGCAAGATGGCCGCCAGCCCCTCGTGTCTTCATCATTTTGGCGGCTGCAGGGAATGTCTCTGGTCCGGAGGGGGGGACAGAACGGCCTCCGGACATCTCGAATCCGGTGGCCAGCTAGCTTGGGCCCCCAAATCTAAAATTGCTCGGCAAATCAAGCTGTATATTGGCCCCAAGAGCGGCAGACGTGCGGAGCTCCACAGAAACACGTCTGCTCCTTCAGCAGCGGCCACGCCCCCAGCTCTTAGGTTCTTTCCCCTCATCCCCTAAACTTGAAAATAGACTCCGGGTTCTGGTTACTCTGTCTTGGGAGAGTTCCCGTAACCCGGTACATCTCTATGCCCTGGTTGACTCTGGTGCTGCCGATAACTTTATTGATCTTAGCTTTGCTCGCAAACACGCTATTCCTCTTGTTGAAAAGAAAACTCCTTTACTTTTCCAAGCCATAGATGGCAGACCACTTGAAACCCCTTTTATCCTATTCAAAACTCTGAACATTTCTGTTGGGATTGGACTATGTGATAAAGAAATTATGTGTTTCCATGCCATTTCGTCTCCTTCCTATCCCATTGTACTTGGTTACCCATGGTTAACTCGTCATAACCCTGTAATCGATTGGCGAGCTCGTCAAATCGCTAAGTGGGATAAGGATTGTATGCTCTCTTGTATTCAGGTCCCCTTGTCCGTCAACACCTTAAATGTACCCACGGCTCCACCTCTGACCACGACTATACCTCCTCCATACTCAGATTTGGTCCCTGTGGTTGATAAGAAAGAACCCGTTAAAATACCCCCTCATCGTCCGTACGATTGCGCTATCGACCTTCTCCCAGGTACCATTCCTCCCCGAGGGGCAGTCTATCCGTTATCCGAGAAAGAGCACAGAGTATTGGAGGAGTATATCACAGATTCCCTCCAAAAGGGGTTTATTCGCCCCTCTTCCTCTCCAGCTGGAGCAGGGTTCTTCTTTGTTCAAAAGAAAGAGGGAGACCTAAGACCATGTATAGATTTTCGTGGGCTAAACAAGATAACTGTAAAAAATGCCTACCCTATCCCACTCATCCCTGAGTTGTTTGATCGCTTGAAATACTCCAAAATATTCTCCAAGTTGGACCTTAGGGGGGCCTACAACCTGATTCACATCAGACAAGGGGATGAGTGGAAAACTGCGTTCAATACCAGATTAGGACATTATGAATATTTGGTTATGCCCTTTGGTCTATGCAATGCTCCAGCAGTGTTTCAGGCGTTCATTAATGATGTTTTACGAGAATACCCTCCTTGTTTTGTTGTTGTGTATCTGGATGATGTCCTGATACATTCTCCTGACCTGAAAACCCACCACCAACGTGTACGGCTGGTCTTGTCTAAACTATTGTCTAATGGTCTGTATTGCAAACTTGATAAATGTTTGTTTGACGTACAGCAAGTACAGTTTTTAGGCTATGTAATCTCCTCTTCCGGCTTTATGATGGACCCTAAGAAAATAGACGCAATCATTCACTGGCCTCTCCCCAGGGGCCTGAAGGCTATTCAACGATTCATAGGGTTCTCTAACTATTATAGACTGTTTATCAAGGGTTTCTCGTCCATCATAGCACCCATTACAGCTTTAACCAAGAAGGGAACTGACACTCAGACTTGGCCTACCAATGCATTAGAGGCTTTTGGAAGAATAAAAGCCGCCTTTTCCACAGCACCCATCCTTCATCACCCTGATCCCACCAGACCCTTCATATTAGAAGTGGACGCTTCAGAGACCGGGGTGGGAGCTGTGCTGTCCCAACGTCCATCCGATGACAAGCCTATGTTACCTTGCGGTTTTTTCTCTAGAAAGTTGTCACTTACTGAGACCCGTTATGATATCGGAGACAGGGAACTTTTGGCAATCATATTAGCCTTAAAGGAGTGGCGTCACCTATTAGAGGGTTCCAATTGTCCGTTCTCTATACTTACGTACCATAAGAATTTGGCCTACCTCTCTGAAGCAAAGAGATTGAACCCCAGACAAGCCCGGTGGGCTCTCTTTCTCACCCGATTTGATTTTATCATCTCTTACAGACCAGGGTCGAAAAATGTTAAGGCTGATGCACTCTCCAGACAGTATGAACCTCTGGCCACTCAAACACCGGTACCGGTTCCCATAGTACCCGAGGAAAAAATCCTAGCTTCTTTGAGTACTCAGATCGATTCACCTCTATGGACTCAATTACTATTGAAACAGTCTCTAGCGCTTGCGTCTAAACCACCCGATAAACTATTTGTTCCTCCTGAAGATGTTCGCACGATCTTACGACTGTTTCATGAATCAAGATTTGCTGGTCATTTTGGTGTAGAGAAAACCCTAACTCTGATCAAAACACATCTTTGGTGGTCTACGCTCGCTAAAGATGTAAAAGAATATGTCACTACCTGTTCTGTGTGTAACCGTTCTAAGTCTTCCTGTCTTAGACCCACTGGTCTTCTCCAACCTTTACCTGTACCTGAACGTCCCTGGTCCCAGTTAGCCATGGACTTCTTAGTCAACCTACCCCCTTCGTCTGGCCATACGGTCATTTTTGTCGTTGTCGATCGTTTCTCCAAAATGGCACATTTTATTCCTTTAAAGAAACTCCCCTCCTCTAACGAGCTGGCACACATCTTTACTAAGGAGATATTTAGACTACATGGCATCCCGAATGTTATTGTCTCAGATCGTGGTTCCCAATTTATATCTAAATTCTGGAGAGGTTTCTGTTTACAATTAGGAGTCAAGCTTTGCTTTTCCTCTGCTTATCACCCGCAGACGAACGGATTAGCCGAAAGAACCAGACACTTGAGACATATTTACGATGTTTTATTTCTGATGCACAGGATGATTGGGTCACTCTGTTGCCGTGTGCGGAGTTTGCATATAATAATGCCACGTCTCAGTCGTCCAACTATTCCCCATTTGACGTAGTTACTGGTATGCACCCCACCATTTTTCCATCCTCGTTTATGCCTCAGGAGATTCCAGCCTTAGAGGACCACCTCCGTACACTGCGTGTGGTTTGGGAGAGGACCAAATCAAATCTCGAATCTGCTTCATTGACCCAGAAACGTTCTGCTGACCGCAAACGCAGACCTCCACCAGTCTATCATGTAGGGGACAGAGTGTGGCTCAGCACACGTCACATTAGGTTGAGGGTCCCTTCTATGAAGTTTGCACCCCGGTTCATAGGACCTTATAAAATTCTTAGGTGTGTTAATCCCGTTTCGTACGCTCTGCAATTGCCTGCATCTCTTCGCATTCCGAACACCTTTCATGTGTCCTTACTGAAGCCCCTCCTGTGCAATCGTTTTACCCGTCCCGATCCTCTCCCTCCTCCTCCTGTGTTGGTAGACGGGAACCCTGAATTCGAAATTGAATCCGTTCTCGATTCCCGCCGTTCTCGAGGCGGGATTCAGTGTCTGGTTCATTGGAAAGGGTATGGCCCTGCGGATCGTGCATGGGTCTCTCTTCGCGACATCCATGCTCCTCGTTTGTTGTCCGCTTTTCATCACCGTTTTCCCCTTAAGCCGGCTCCCATCCGCCCAGTGGGCGTTCCTCGAGTAGGGGGTACTGTCAGCCCTCGGAGGCTGGCGCACCTCCGACGTTCCTCCCGGCGGTCTCGGGGACTGCGTCCTCCCCGCAGCTCCTCCGCGCGTCCTATGCGGGCGTCCCGCCGGTCCCAACGGCTTTAGGAGAGGGTCGGCGGTGCGCTGCGTGTGTCGTCATCACGCCTCCAACGTGGGTTCCCCTGCACCATGTGACCCTGGTAACCTATTAGATTGCAGGGCGCCTTATTTAAAAGTGCTTTTTCCTTTTTGCGTTGCCCTTTCGTGGTTTTGCTTGTGTATACCTATATACTTGCTGCTCATTACATTTGACTGACTTTCTGTGTATGACCTGGCTTTTGGATTTCGACTTGTGTACCTCTCTACTCCTTTTACTCGGCTTTTGTATTTTTGACCTTGTATACTGTGTATTCCTTTGACCTAGGATTGTGTTTTACGCCTCTTGTTCTCCGTACTTTCCTGGCTCCATACCAGCCACCCTAAGGACTGGTTTCTGTCCTCCTTGCTGACTTCCCTGCCTTATAGGTTCACCTTTCGCTACTGCGTAACCCAGCCACCTCAAGGACTGGTATCGCATTTGTTTAGAGTCTCCTGTTTATTCATAGGGCTGACCGTATCTACCCTCGTATACGTGTGTCTGCCTGACACAGTATTTACAATATTGGCAATGTAGATGTGTGTAAGAGTTTCATAAAGTTCCACAGCAATATAACGAAAAAGTGCACAGCAGAATTCCACAGTGATACACAATACATTAATGTACACAGGTGTTACCAGCCTACTTGTTCTATTGTTCCTAATCTTAACCCATATTTCCCTTGATCTTATTTGTTGCCTTACAAGTTGCACATATCCTTTATGCAGCTTGTCTACCAGTTGTCTACTTATTTCTCCCTTTTGTTGGCACTGGAGGGAAGCATTCACTTCAAATCTAGGGCTGTATTCCAACCCGGGTGTAAACTTATCCAGAGGTGTTATAAACTTAGCAACTCCATAGACTATGGGCCAGATCGAGAGGCAGACTGACCCGTTGGGCGTTTAGGGCACTACCCGAGGGCCCGCAGAGGTGGGGATCCGGATTCAGGGGCCCCATTAGAAGCTTTGCTGCCCCATTAGAATCTTTGCTGCTTGATTAACCCCTCCAGTGCTTAGACGTGTCTGGAGCGTCAAGGGGAGCGTGGAGGATGCTCCATGCATGTCTGGCGTAGTACCGTTGTTATCTTTTTAACACCTTCAAAGTATTATGACTGGAGCTGCTAAGCGGCTCAGTCAAAATACTGGTGTTAAATGACAGATGCTAATGGAAAACAGCTGACAGTAAGGTTTTTCATTAGTGTCTGACATTTAACACCAACCGAGGAATAGAGCCCTAGGTGTCAGGGTTAGAGTACCTAAATACAGTCCAAAAGCATAGTATCTGAAGCACAATGCAGAATTGTGGTGAAAGGAGGCTAAATGTTGATTCAGCAATAAGAGTCCAACAACGTAAGTGTGACAAGCTGAGATCAAAGAGGCAGAACAGGGAAAAAACTAAAGTAACAGTAAGTAGGAATCAAAGAGGGGAAACCTTGTGAGACCTGAGCGGGCCCCACCGAAGAGCAGGCCGCTAGTGCTGTTGCTTGTCCTCAGGATCCTTACAAACCTATTTTTCTCACTATCAGAGTTGTTCAAAGAGATTCGAAAAGTCACTGTGATTCGGCGATCCTAGTTTGCTGACCCTGCAGTGTATTCAGCAAGCACCGCAGGGCACCCGTAGTCAGGGCCGGCCCAAGCCACTGTGCTGCCTGGAGCGCAAGATGAAATGCTGCCCCCCCCCACCACAACAACAAAAAAACCAACACGTGACATGTGTCATGCCCCACCTTTGAAAGACTGCTTATGTACCTGTAATGCACAGCCTGGCTCTAGAACTTTGCCCTGGATCTCTTTCTTGGATTCCATTCCAGGTTTTGCCCAGGCTCAGCACCTTGTCCAGGTTCCTGGAGATCCAGCCTGGGTTTTCCTGTCCAGCCTGGGAATTACAGCTGTAAGCCATCTGCTTTCAAGCCTCCATAAATAGCAGAGACACCCAGCAAGGTTGGTTCTGCATTGAGGTCCTGACTGTAGTACTTGGCCTTGTGCATACCTGTGCCTTCAAGTGTACCCTGTGCCTTCAAGTGTACCCTGTGCCTACAAGGGTATCCTGAGTCCACAAGTGTATCCTGCATCCATCTCTGTTCAGTCCTTGGCCGAAACTTCCCGGTTGCTGCACAAGTGGGTTCTCTCAACTACGTAGCCCATTATCCTGTGTCTGGATATCTACCGGTGGCTCATGCTGCATTCACCACCTTCCCTGACCTTCAATCAAGGTACCATTGCCAACCGTCCAGATTCATTCTTCGTGGACCCTGTCTGCAGTCTGGGACTACATTGCCCACAATTCTATGCTACTAGACTTTTACCTGTGCTGTCCAGAAGGGGCATCTTCTGTTTATTCCAGTACCTGCTGCCAAGTTCCATTTGTGTTCATTAAACAATATTATTTGCTTGCTATCCTGTCTGGCCTCCCCTCTGTGTCGCCGCCTGCTGGGCTCACACCCGAACCGCACACGCCACGTGACAGAATGCAGAACCCCTCTTACTATGAGTCCGCGGTGATACAGGCGGTGGTGGCATCTATGAAAATGGCTATGCAGATCTTCCTGCAGCAATTGGACTCTGTATTGCTTAAAGTGCTGCAAGAATTAAAGGGCACCTCACCTAAGGTACGCTCTTTTTCTGGCTGCAGGAAACCATTGTCGGAGGAGGAACGCTCCAGGAGGAGGTCATTGGGACTGTGCTTTTATTGTAGTGCCGGGTCACATTTCATATCTTCGTGCCCTGTGCGCCCACCCAAGCCATCCTCACCACAGACCAGAGTCAACCCTGTTACTCCTGCTTCTCAACTGGTTGCTCCTCCTGTGTCTATGCATGCCAAAAGCAAAGAGACATTACCTACTGAGTCTTTGTCATCATTGTCTAAGCAAACTCCAATTGCCAAAGCTCGACAGCACCCTGTCTCTGCCAGGCCTCGCCAGGCCACAGCCAAGTCTTGCCCAGTCTCTGCCCCTGCTAGGCCTTGCCAGGCTACCAAAGTTGGCAAGCCTTGCCGTACTCCGGTACCCAGATCTAAGAGACCTGAATTTAGGGAAGCCTTCTCTGATGTGGAGAGTACAGAGGATGACTCCCTTTCTGATTACATGGAGACCCTGCCAACCGAGCCTGCTGACGCGGAACCTATGGGCATGGAGACTGCATTGCCCACGGATCCAGAACCTTGTGTACCCATGGAGGTTGGTGTAACCCACTCTGCTCCAGTCCAGACTGCCAAGCACCCTCTAGGTGTTCCAGGAAGGCGATTCTCAGACTCTGACATATTGTATGGTTGTGACACTCTGCCTGATGAAACCGTTTCGTGCCCACCTACGAATGTCAGGACTTTTTCTCTGGCCTCTGATGGCTTTATTATACCGGACTCCGACCTTGCTGCATATGAACAACAGTTGGCAGCCAGGAAGAAGGTTCCATCGCCCATCATCGCGGGAGTTGTCACCTGCAGACCTCTCGAGCCAATGCCACCCATTACAAGTCCTACTCCTGAGGGCTGCGTCTGGGCATCCAACGGAACGTTGGTCCGCAGAGAAGACCTCGACATGTTTGAGAAGGCCCTGCTTGCTCATGGTGACATTTATAGCGATCCTGACTCGGAGTCTGATGGAGGGTGGTGAGGTCTTGCAATCCATCTGGTCCAGCCTCAGTACCCTAGGTGCCCGGAGTGCACCTTTAACCCTTTCGCTGCTGAGGCTTTTCCCGCCCCTGTGCTGAGGTCATTTTTACCGGTTTTGGTCATCATGTTTAAACGTGTTTTGAAGGCTTATTTTAGTATATGACCCAGACATATTATATATCGTTCTTTCCGTCAGACTCGGCAGATTCATAATATGTCATTATTATATGTATACGTCATGACCTGTCTGTATATTATAACAAAAAATGCAATAAAATATGAATTTTCAATAATTTGCAAAGTGTAAAGTGTTTTTTTTTTCACATTTTAAGATGCGAGCAATTGCGGTTATATTTTGTATGGGGTGCGCTTGTTAAAAAAATTAGAGATGGGGTCTCGTTACATTTTTTTTTGGGGAAAATTACACGATTTTTAACAAACGCACCGCATACAAAAATCGTTAGTGCAGCATCATTGTTCACATTATAATTGAAATGGGAACAATATTGCTGCATTAACAAACCCAAAAAAAGAAAAATTTTTTTTTTTTTTTTTTTTTAACTAACTTTTTTTCACATTCGAGTTTGGTATCGTTGGAACGGCCATGCTCTGGCCGATCCAACAATACCAAACTTTAACCCCTAGCTGCCACAGATCGGGAGATAGGGAGTTCATTGGAACTCCCTATCTCCACCATTGATGGCAGCTAGGGGTTAACTCCAGGACTGGCGTCATCGTGCTATGCACGATGACGCCAGTCCTCAGGGGGAGATCCCGGAGGCTTGGCCACATCCAAGATGTCGGCCAGCTCCGGGAAAGGATCACGAACCGGCGCTTTTCAGCGCCGATTCGTGATCCGGCTCCCCAGGGGTTAATGCCAGGTACCATTTGGAAGGTTAACCCCCGCAACGCCGCCGATCGGGAGGGAGAGAGGTCCGAAGGACCCCCCCCTCCCTTTCAGGCGCCTCCTCCGCACATGCGGGGGGGGGGCGCCTGAATTAGGTGTCATTGCGCCGCCACGATGACACCTAATTAGCCCGGCGGCGGTTCCGGATGCTGGGCTGACATCGAGGATGTCAGCCCGCACCGGGGGGGGCCAGCGATCGGCCGGAACCCGGCCGAACGCTGACCCCAAAGGCTGGATGCGCTCAGCGCGTCCTCCGCACGCAACGTGACATGCGGTTGGACGCGCTGAGCGCGTCCACCGCAGCGAAAGGGTTAAGGAGGGGGGTACTGTCATGCCCCACCTTTGAAAGACTGCTTATGTACCTGTAATGCACAGCCTGGCTCTAGAACTTTGCCCTGGATCTCTTTCTTGGATTCCATTCCAGGTTTTGCCCAGGCTCAGCACCTTGTCCAGGTTCCTGGAGATCCAGCCTGGGTTTTCCTGTCCAGCCTGGGAGTTACAGCTGTAAGCCATCTGCTTTCAAGCCTCCATAAATAGCAGAGAGACCCAGCAAGGTTGGTTCTGCATTGAGGTCCTGACTGTAGTACTTGGCCTTGTGCATACCTGTGCCTTCAAGTGTACCCTGTGCCTTCAAGTGTACCCTGTGCCTTCAAGTGTATCCTGAGTCCACAAGTGTATCCTGCATCCATCTCTGTTCAGTCCTTGGCCGAAACTTCCCGGTTGCTGCACAAGTGGGTTCTCTCCACTACGTAGCCCATTATCCTGTGTCTGGATATCTACCGGTGGCTCATACTGCATTCACCACCTTCCCTGACCTTCAATCAAGGTACCATTGCCAACCGTCCAGATTCATTCTTTGTGGACCCTGTCTGCAGTCTGGGACTACATTGCCCACAATTCTATGCTACTAGACTTTTACCTGTGCTGTCCAGAAGGGGCATCTTCTGTTTATTCCAGTACCTGCTGCCAAGTTCCATTTGTGTTCATTAAACCAATATTATTTGCTTGCTATCCTGTCTGGCCTCCCCTCTGTGTCGCCGCCTGCTGGGCTCACACCCGAACCGCACACGCCACCTGACAACATGTATGAGCGTATCAGAGCCCCACAGCAATAGAACTCACAGTAATGTGCGGAGCGGGTATGAGCATATCCCAGAGCTCCACAGCAATAAAACTCACACTCAAACACACTGCACATTACTGTGAGTTTTATTGCTGTGATACACTCATACACACCGCACATCACTGAGTTTTATTGCTGTGGAGCTCAGTGATACACTCAGACACACTACACATTACTGTATCACAGAGCTCAACGGCAATAAAACTCACAGTAATGTCCTCTGTGTATGAGTATATCACAGAGCTCCACATATCCCGGCACACTGTCACACCTGCATACAGTCACATACATCCACACAAACACACCTGCATACAGTCACACACACACCCACACACAGTGACATACACAGTCACCCACATAAATCCACACAGTCACACACACACAGTCACATAAACTTACCCACACAGTGGAGGGCTTGCTGGACACCATCGGGACGGGCCTGGTCATGCTCCAGCACACTTGTGACTTGACTACCTGGTCGAGGCCTTGCTTCAGGCCAGGCCGAGGCCTTGCTTCGGGCCTGGCCGAGGTTTGGCCCCCGTGGCTGTCTCCGGGCCAGGCCGAGGCCTGGTCGAGGGCAGGCTCTGGCCGAGGCCTGGTCGAGGGCAGGCTCTGGCCGAGGCCTGGTCGAGGGCAGGCTCTGGCCGAGGTTTTGCTCCGGGGCTGGCTCTGGACCCCCGCGCTGGAGGACCGCTGGAGGGGGGAGGACCCCCCGTGCTGGAGGACCCCCCCTCGCTGGAGGACCGCTGGAGGAGGAGGACTCCTGCGCTGGAGGACCCCCCGTGCTGGGGAACTCCTGGAGGACCCCCATGCTGGAGGGGGAGGACCCCCATGCTGGGCTGGAGGACCGTGTGGGCGCCGCTCTGCCTGTGTGAAGGAGGCGGGAGCCGCTCATCTCATGTGAGGAGGGCGGACGCTGGTTCGAGAGGGGCAGGCGCTGGTTCCAGAGGGGTGGGCGCAGCCTGGCTTTGCGGGATGCTGGAGGGCCGTGCCTTGTCCAGGACAGGTACTCCGCCGTGGCCCTTGAGAGCGGCATTTTGCCGCCCCTGACAAAGGGCCGCCTGGAGCCGCTGCTCCACCCCACTCCATGGACGGGCCAGCCCTGCCCGTAGTGCAGTGAAAACGTGCCGCAAACACACCGAACACTCACTGCAAACCCGCCGAACACTCACCGAAACCCGCAGAAACAGCTGGATTAACCCCTGCCGAAAGCACTGGAGAAAGCCGACTAGCCGCCGACCACGGCGCAGAGCAGCTGCCGGAAAAAGTCGACACGCAAACGATCGAGGTGAAAAAAAACAAACAGTACGCTTGAAAGTTTGGAATTTGAAACGCTGTATGCAAAAGAACTACTGAACGAAAATGTCTGGAATTTACATATAAGATCCAACGAATGAAAATAAAAAGGTCTATTACAGAAAAATTAAAAATCAATGTAAAAAAAAAAAAAACAGAAAAAAAGTTTGCCAACAAAATCCCAAAAAATGCCTAAAAGATCCGAAACAATCTATGAATAAAGAGACTTTTTACTGCAGATTATAATAATAAACGGTTTATTAGATATTGAATTAAAACTGGAATATTTTGAAGCCTATGGGATTCTCCTGAATAAACCTGCCGAATGAAAGCTCCGAACATGTCGGCAACTTTTCACAGCTGTTCGGTGTTCTCTGAATAGATGAACCATTGCTTCTCTATGGGGGGGATTTCACAGCCCTTGAACAGGAGGGTATAATTGACACCCCTCTTGACACCTCCAGCAAGAAATCCAGGTCTGGATTACCCTGTAAATTTATACAGGGTTATTCAAAGAGAGCCGATCTGACCCCGAAATGTAACTGGACACTGAAATTCAGCGTACGGCTACATTTTCTGGCCATTTGGCTATTCAGAGAGTAGGCAGTTTGCCAAATGTTGGCGAATTGCCTGCACATACGGTGCCTGTTCGAGGGCAGTGAAATCCCCCATAGAGAAGCAATGTTTAATCTATTCGGAGAGCACCGAACAGCAGTGTAAAGTTACCCAAGTGCCCTGCTGCTCGGTGGTTTCATTCGGCAGGTTTATTGCGGTGAACCCCATAAATTTCAATGTTAAAAATATTCCTGTTTTTATCCAATATCTAATAAACCGTTTATTATTTTAATCTGCTGTAAAAAGTCTCTTTATTATAGATTTTTAAGGATCTATTAGGCATTTTTTGGGATTTTTTTCAGGAAATCTTTTTTTTTTGTATAGCGTTTTCTCATTTTTGTCTAACAGACCTTTTAATATCATTCTTATATGTAAATTCCAGGCATTTTTGTCCAGTAATTTTTTGCAAACAGCGTTTAAATTTTGACAATTTCAATCATAGTTTTTTTGTTTTTTTACCCCGTTCGTCCGTTTGTCAGCTTTTTCCGGCGGCTGGTCTGCGCTGTGATCGGTGGCTCATCGGCTTTTTTTGGCGGGTTTTCGGCGGGTTTTCCCTGCACTCTGGGGACCCTGCAGTGAATGCTGAATTCACCACAGGGTGGGGAACTTTGATTCCCTGAAGTGCAGGGAACAAGAGAGCACTGAAATGGTGGCGACATTTAGGTACTCTCCGAATAACCCCCAAAGGAAAAGCAGTATTTACAGGCTTTTATAAAGCGCTAGCAAGTTCCATAGTGCTGTACAATGGGAGAGGCAGAATAACAAATGTCCAGAGGCAGACTGACAACTAATGGGGCCCCTGGGCAATAGGAGATCATGGGGTCCCCTTGTGTCACACCCACAGGAGGCCACACCCATGCAAAACCCCACCCCCTACAACGCAACACCCACGTGTACTTTATTGTACTAAAGAATTTATTAACTCATTAAAATGCAGTTAAGGTAAAGTGAACAGATTTTTTTAAATCTGGGGACACATTTTTTTTTTACCATTTGCCAATTTTATATATATATATATATATTGTGGTAGGGTCGTGGCCAAAGAGGGTCAGGACAGCCAGGAGGTTGCACTGCAAACAACGTTTATTTTGGTGTGGTAAATATCTTGCGGGTTTTTTGGGTGATTCCTCTTTAAATCACATGTTTTGCCACGCAGAAAAGAAAGTAACAATAAATGATAAACAAATGAACAGGCCTACTCCTGTCAGGAGGCTAACTCACAGTAGTATGTCCTGACTACAGGAGACTGGAGCAGCTACTCTGCTTCCAGCACAAAAAAAACATAAACCATACGTTTTAAACAGTAGGCAACCAAAATTCAGTCTCTTACCAGACGACTTAGGAGACAACCTCTCTGGGCTTGGTTCAGCTCCACTCTGAGCTATTTCCCTGTTCTCCCAGACCTACTAAATAGGCCTGAGCTAATTAGGATGTGAAAAAGGTGTGCTAGCAGGACAAGAGCCTTTAACCTGTTAGTAGCCTGGATACACAGCACGTTGCAACCTCAGGCTTATATACGCATGATCCTGTACTCTGTCACAATATATATATACATACACACAGTCAGGTCCAGAAATATTGGGACATCGACACAATTCTAACATCTTTGACTCTATATACCACCACAATGGAGTTGGAATGAAACAAACACAATGTGCTTTAACTGCAGACTGTCATCTTTAATTTGAGGGTATGTACATCCAACTCAGGTGAACGGTGTAGGATTTACAGCAGTTTGCAGATGTGCCTCCCACTTGTTAAGGGACCAAAAGTAATGGGACAATTGGCTTCTCAGCTGTTCCATGGCCAGGTGTGTGATATTCCCTCATTACCCCAATTACAATGTGCAGATAAAAGGCCCAGAGTTAATTACAAGTGTGCTATTTGCATTTGGAATCTGTTGCTGTCAATTCTCAAGATGAGATTCAAAGAGCTGTCATTATCAGTGAAGCAAGCCATCATTAGGCTGAAGAAACAAAACAACCCATCAGAGAGATAGCAAGAACATTAGGCGTGGCTAAAACAACTGTTTGGACCATTCTCAAAAAGAAGGAATGCACCGTGAGCTCAGCAACACCAAAAGACCCAATGGACACGGAAAACAACTGTGGTGGATGACCAAAAAATTCTTTCCCTGGTGAAGAAAACACCCTTCACAACAGTTGGCCAGATCAAAAACACTCTCCAGGAGGTAGGTGTATGTGTGTCAAAGTCAACAATCAAGAGAAGACTTCACCAGAGTAAATACAGAGGGTTCACCACAAGATGTAATCCATTGGTGAGCCTCAAAAACAGGACGGCCAGATTACGCTAGGGTCAGACGAGCGTGATTTCTACGGACTGTACGTCCGTGCACACGGACGTACGTTAGTACGGAAGACGCAGTAGTGGCCAGACAGTCCGTTTTTTTCACTGACGTATATATTTTGACGGATGTAGGAGGGAAAATAAATTAAAAAGCAAAACCATTTTGTCCGTGAAAAATGCTGGACGTATAAATGCAGTCCGTCTGACCACGTTCCATCACTCACACACAAAGCTATGCGGACGTTGCGGACGCAGCGCACTTTGTGCGGCCGTTCTAGCAGTTGTACGTTCTTGCCTGCCTTGCGTCCGTGGCCGTTGTGCGTCCGCAGTTCAGTGCGGACGTACTTCGTGTAACGGGCTCCGATGGGCTTCCTGTCATGCTATCACGGACGTACTTTTAGGCGCAATCACGGACGTGAACACTACGCTCGTCTGACAGCAGCCTTAGAGTTTGCCAAACACCTAACAAAGCCTTCACAGTTCTGGAACAAGATCCTATGGACAGATGAGACCAAGATCAACTTGTACCAGAGTGATAGGAAGAGAAGAGTATGGAGAAGGAAAGGAACTGCTCATGATCCTAAGTATACCACCTCATCAGTGAAGCATGGTGGTGGTAGTATCATGGCGTGGGCATGTATATCTGCCAATGGAACTGGTTCTCTTGTATTTATTGATGATGTGACTGCTGACAAAAGCAACAGGATGAATTCTGAAGTGTTTCGGGCAATATTATCTGCTAACATTCAGCCAAATGCTGCAGAACTCATTGGATGGCGCTTCACAGTGCAGATGGACAATGACTCAAAGCATACTGCACAAGCAACCAAAGAGTTTTTGAAGGGACAAAAATGGAATGTTATGCAATGGCCAAGTCAATCACCTGTCCTATATCCCATTGAGCATGCATTTCACTTGAAGACAAAACTGAAGGGAAAATGCCCCCAAAACAAGCAGCAACTGAAGACAGTTGCAGTAGAGGCCTGGCAGAGCATCACCAGGGATGAAACCCAGCGTCTTCTGATGTCTATGCGTTCCAGACTTCAGGCTGTGATTGACTGCAAAAGATTTGCAACCAAGTATTAAGAAGGGAAAGTTTGATTTATGATTATTATTCTGTCCCATTACTTTTGGTCCCTTAAAAAGTGGGATGCACATCTGCAAACTGCTGTAAGTCCTACACCGTTCACCTGAGTTGAATGTATATACCCTCAAATTAAAGCTGACAGTCTGCAGTTAAAGCACATTGTGTTTGTTTCATTCCAACTCCATTGTGGTGGTGTATAGAGCCAAAGATGTTAGAATTGTGTCAATGTCCCAATATTTCTGGACCTGACTGTATATTAGCATATCTTCCTCAAATTCTATATGCAGTGTATTTGGTGCAGGTAAGAGCAAATCCTAACGTTCGACTCCCAGGACTGGCAGTTACCAGGTGCTGGGCAGGTGTCCCCCCCTCCCCCCATTTAGACCTGCTTCGGGCAAGCAGCAGGGTTTCTGAGTGGATACCAGAGTTTTGGCTGCTCAGCGCGTGAGTTCGCTGAGCATCACAGCTTCACAGCAATAAAACACCAAGGAAGGTGCAGTGTGTATGAGTGTGAGTTTTATTGCTGTGCAGCTCTGAAACACTCATACACACTGCACATTACTGAGTTTTATTGCTGTGGAGCTCTGTGATACACACCGCATATTACTGTGAGTTTTATTGCTGTGCAGTTCTGAAACGCTCATACACACTGCATACTACTGTGAGTTTTATTGCTGTGGAGCTCTGATACGCTCTAACACACCGCATATTACTGTGAGTTTTATTGTTGTGGAGCTGTGATACGCTCATACACACTGCACATATCAGAGCCCCACAGCAATAAAACCCCCAGTAATAAGCGGTGTGTATGTACATATCATAAAGCTCCCCAGCAATAAAACTCACAGTAATGTGCGGTGTGTATGAGCGTATCACAGAGCTCCCCAGCAATAAAACAGTAATGTGCAGTGTGTATGAGCGTATCAGAGCTCCACAGCAATAACACTCACACTTATACACATGTAGCGCTCACTCCCGGAGGAGCCGCTGAATTTGAACCTCGGGTCAGTCTCCCCGCACTAGGGAATAAATATACTCCAGCACCGTTGTGGATTTTATAAATTATATAGTTTACTGGATAAACTGGCATATAAAGAGTAACACGGTATACGTATATATATTTACAGTAGTTCGTAATGCGAGAAACGCGTAGCGGAAAAGGAAAAAAAAGAATTTTAACCCCTTCGTGATTGGAGTGTGAGTCCCGTACAGGCTATGTCCCAAGAAATGTAAGTGTAGGTGTGTATTGGTACCCGGGTACAATATTCAACTGGCCAGTGTATTATTTAAGAGGTATCTTCGACTAGTCAGGTTGGGGCCCTGTAGGTTTTGAGAAAACTGCAGCGTGCTTTAGTACTTTACCGTGGCCGGGAAGGCCTCTCACCCATCCGCCAGATACTCTGCGCTCCGCTCGACCCAGGACGTCTCTCCGCTCGATTTTGAGTGGGATTCTCTGTGTCACCGGATCCGCTGTCTTGCTTGTCTGTATCTGCCACAAGATGTCCAGCTCACCGCCTGCACTCCCTGTTAGATCGTCTGCGGTCTCCTAACTCGGGGTCCTTCAGCTTACTCTGTATCTGTGTAGGGTTACTAGCGGTGGATCACTGGGTCTTCGTCCAATAAGAAGGGAAAACCGATCTCCAGCTCTGCTAGGCCGCACCTGCGCTCTGGCCTGGTCGTGATCACTATCTCCTGCACTTGCATCTTGCTCCTCTCACTCCTCTGCGCGCTCTCTCCACGAGGCTGTGTGACGGTGGGCCTGACCTGACATGGCACAGAAGGGGTGTGAGCTACTTGAGCAGTTAACAGACATGACCCATGAATGTATAAACAAAAACAAGGGATTTATTTACAACAGCAAAGTATATAAACAGCAAGGATCAAGAAAAACACACATGAACCAAAAAACTGAGCACTAGAAATAAACTAAAATACTGAGATACAAATACCAAAACATAGAACCAGATCAGAACGAAATGCATGAAACAGATAGCTAATCAAAAAGCAACAACATGAGAGGGCTAAATACTAGAGCAACATAAGCAAGAACATAAACCGGATTTAAACTAGAGAAAACATGAATATTAGACATGAACTTGAACCAAGAACATAGACCTGAATATAGACAGAAGAACTAAGAAAGGATATATTAAATGCAAACATCACCTAAGCAAGACAGACCTGAACATGAATGCATGAGCTGAGTACACTGAAGCAGGATCAGGATCAGAATGAAGCTAGAATCACAGTGAGGCTTGAATCAAGACTAGGAATACAGAACAAACTGAGAACATGGATCAGACTGAGAACAAGGATAAACTGGAGGCTAGGATCAGAGTGAATACCAAAATGAGGCAGCGCCCTTCTTTGGGCGATGCCTGCTATTATACAGAGTCCACTTAAACAATTGAGTCCAGGTGAGGTCCAGGCTTGAACGTGAACCAAAGGTCCAGAACTTGGATGCAATATCCATAGAAGCCAGAGGGGGCGCCAGAGACCCAGGACGTGACAGGCTGCGGATGTAAGTTTCTCTTTCCCACCCACTTCCTGTTCCCGCCTGCAAAGCATCCTGGAAAATGTAGTCCCAATGTCTTACATTGCGCTTGTCTCCCTCTGGTGGCCAAACACAAGTACTACCACGACAGTGAATTAAAACCAGCGCTACACACACAACACATTACTATGAGTTTCATTGCTGTGGAGCTCTGATTCGCTCATATGCTGCGCCTGTTACTGTGATTTTTATTGCTGACTAGCTCTGTGATACAGTAATGTGTGGTGTGTATCACAGAGCTCCACAGCATTAAAACCACCAGGAATGTGTGGTGTGTGTGTGTGAGCAAATCACATAATCCACAGCAATAAAACTTACAGTAATGTGCAGTGTGTATGAGCGTATCACAGAATCCACATCCCTCACCCCAAATTCTTTTCCACAGGCCCATCCCATTCATTTTTACACCCCTTCCCCAGCAGACCCCCTTACATTATTCTCCCCGTCAGACCCCTTACTCCATCCCCCCAGCAGCCCCACTCACTCCACCCCCCCAGCGGCCCCACTCACTCCACCCCCCAGCCCCACACACTCCACCCCACCAGCCCCATTCACTCCATTCCCTCCCTCTCAGCAGTCCCACTCACTCCATCCCCCCACTCAGCAGCCCCACTCACTCCATCCCCCCTCAGCGGCCCCACTATCTCCACCACCTCCCAGCGGTACCACTCACTCCACCCCCCCACTCACTCCACCCCCCAGCCCCACTCACTCCATCCCCCCACTCAGCAGCCCCACTCACTCCATCTCCCCTCAGCAGCCCCACTCACTCA
The DNA here is from genome assembly GCA_009667805.1 of Leptobrachium leishanense. Classification (NCBI taxonomy): domain Eukaryota; kingdom Metazoa; phylum Chordata; class Amphibia; order Anura; family Megophryidae; genus Leptobrachium; species Leptobrachium leishanense. The sequence goes on along the minus strand of CM019065.1, from coordinate 182,790,825 downwards.
GCAGCCCCACTCACTCCATCCCCCCACTCAGCAGCCCCACTCACTCCGCACCCCTCAGTAGACCCACTCACTCCATCCCCCCTCAGCAGCCCCACTCGCTCCATCCCCCCTCAGCGGCCCCACTCACCCCCAATCACTCCACCCCCACTCATTCCAGCCCCAGCTCCACTCACTCCACCCCCACTCACTCCATTCCCTCCCTCTCAGCAGCCCCACTCACTCCATCCCCCCACTCAGCAGCCCCACTCACTCAGCAGCCCCACTCACTCCATCCCCCCACTCAGCAGCCCCAAACACTCCATCCCCCCACTCAGCAGCCCCACTCACTCCATCCCCCCTCAGCAGCTCAACTCACTCCACCCCCACAGCAGCGCACTCACTCCACCCCCCCTCCAGCAGCCCCACTCACTGGGGACTGTCATCCGGCTCTGGATGCAGGCAGGGAGGCATGCTGACAGGCCCTCTGCAGGCTCCAAACGCACCCTTCCCCTTTGTTGTGTTCTCTCTTCTGCCTGAGTCAGCGAGCACTAGGAATCATGTGACAGACAGGCAGGGGCGGGCCACTACAACATGCCCTGCTCCTATTTTCAGTGTAGGAGGCACGCGGCTGCATTCTGAAGGAGGAAGCTGGAGGCACGCCGAGTGACTGTGCGGCATGCATGCAGTGCGCCGCTGGGCTGGCTCGGGCCCAGCTGCCCGGGTTAGCAGATCAAACCGCTCCGATACCGGAGCTGAGGGGAATCATGTGTGGGCTGTGGAGCCCACTGAGCCAGCCAGCCCAGTAAAACACCCTAAGACCGGGCCCCATCCAACCCACGGGCCCTCGGGCAGTGCCCGAGTGCCCGATGGGTCAGTCCGCCCCTGCAAATGTCCTTACAAGTTAAACACACAGAACAGTAGGAGAGAGGATCCTGCCCAAGAGCTTACAATCTAAGAGGAGAGGGGTGACACACTAGGTGAGGGTAATAGCTGAGTATGTGAAGTAGTGAGGTGCATGGGGGCTGTGAGCAAGATGGAGCAAGCAATGTAGTTCATGTGAAGCTTTGATGGGTGCAATAGTGGGTGGAGTAGTGTGTGGGAGGAGGCAGAAAATATTCAGGAAGTGGGAGCTTAAGAAACACCCCTAGCTGAGGGGCGTTGCCAGAGAAGATGAACTGAAAGAGTTTGAAGCAATAAAATAAACATTTTTTTTTACACATTTTTAAAGCTTTTATTGATTTGTTCTAGTTTGTCTATAGGTATAAAAGTGTTTAAATGTGAATTTAAAAAAATATATTTCTAGACATGCATATCCATTTAAGCTTTTGAAAGACCATCTTATACTCTGCCTAGTATAGTATATAGTATAGTATGCCTATACTATTATTATATCTAATAATAATCATAATAACAACTGTCACGGAAGGGACATAGGGGCTCGGCGCAGCGAGACCCAGGACTCAAACCCAAGACATTTTTAAAAGGACCTTGTTTTCCTTTGAACGTTTGCAGTGTGCGTTTCAATGTATGAACAGTTTATTTTCCTTGCTAGATGTGGTTTTACTTGATGTGCCGTATTAAGATGTACCCTGTGTGATTTTAAATATACTTTACATCATTTGGTTTTAGTTTAATTTAGTTTAGTGAAATGACATAGCTTTGGTTTTAAAACATACTTATATTCCTGTAGGTAAATGTGTTTTTCTGTAGCTAGTAAACAAGTTTTGCTGCTGTGTAATTTATGCGTCAGGGATTTTCCCCATTATCTAGCTACATGTTTAATTTAAGGGATCTCTGATAGTGTGTGTTTAATCTGATGTGCTGGAACAATGGATGTACAAACGTTGTGTGAGTTGAAGGCTAAAAGAATGTGAAGAATGTCTATTGTAAATAACTGACATAACTAATTAGTATGGGTATGCAAATTGTGACTGTTGTACTTCAGCATAAATAGTGGCGTTGTTCATTAAAAGAGTCAGTTCATCTGAGTGTTTGATACATGCAGCTCCGTCTGGTGTTGTCATTTTACGCCAGCTATATATCACCACCGTCCAGGAACGGGTCACTCTAACTCCGCAGCAGAACATCAATTCGCCGCGCCGTTGCGCCACCTTGAATTGGTACCTCGGGATACCGCAACCACCCCGAATCGGGACCTCGACGCAGTGCCGTGCCTGCATCTTCAAGGAGACTCTACCGAACCGCGGTTCGCCACGCAGACCGTCTCCAGCCTTTCAATGGTCAGTAGATCCGCTGCCCGAGACGCTGAGTGCCGTGCCACTCGGTAGTCGGGCGGATTTCCACCGTGGGTGCCCCATCTACTCTCCAGATCTCCACCGTCACGTGGTCTTCTACCCAAGCCGCTCGAGACGCCGGGTGCCGTGCCACTCGGTAGTCGGGCTTGGCAACACCAACGAGGGGGTCAGATAGAGCAGGACCGCAGGCGGATACTCCCATTCCGTCACAACAATGATAAATAAAGAAAATAAACGTGTCTTTGCATGCGTTCATCTGCTTTTGTTTTGCCTAGCTCTTAATCTTGGCGAATACAATTACATCCGCGCATGTATTTATTTATTTTTTTGAGAAAGGATTTTACCAGGAAGGATCAAGTATGTCCTGAGTATTGAAATTTAGGTGAATAATAACCCACTTGCAACAGATTTAATCCCCCCCCCCGCAAGCTTGAGACTGCCTGAAATGTTGCAGCTTTTTTTAAAAAACACATATTATTGAACTTTGAGCCTGGAACCCTTGCGTGTCTTTAAAGTAGTATAATATGCTTCTCCGTGAACACTGTCTCAAAGTGAATCTACAGAGTGTGAGTGCAACTCCCATTAGCGTGTTTTACATTAATAGGTAATGTGAAGACTGGAACTGATGTACTCCCAGAAGTGTGAGTAAACTGGGTTCCCCGTCTGAGATAATGGAACTAGGGAGGCCATGTAGATGGAATACACCTTGCAAGAACATGTCTGTGGTACTGTTCCAAGCCCCCTAAATGGAGCACTCACTAGAAATAAGTAAACATGGAGCACATCAAATCATTTAGATGTTACCCTCCTCCAGGTGGCAATTTGACTCCAGCAGTTTATTTATTTATAAAGGATTTTACCAGGAAGGATACATTGAGATTTCTCTCGTTTTCAAGTATGACTCCAGCAGTTCCCTGGGTTCTGTGCGTGCTGCCCAGGACATTCCTGATGAAGTGGTTATCCACGAAACGCGTCGAATGTCACGCTTTTTAAACCATAAATTGGAGATTTTATTCTACTAATCGTATAGTGCTCATTTGGTTTTATTCCATTCTGCCTACCATACGGAGGATTTGGAAAAACCGGAGAGACCCTACGGCAGCTCGCACAGAACCCAGGGAATTGCTGGAATCAAATCGGCACCTCGAGGAGGTAACAGCTAAATGATTTGATGTGCTCCATGTTTACTTATTTCTAGTGAGTGCTCCATGTAGGGGCCTTGGAATAATATTCGTTGTGTTACAATATCACACGATGTTCAATTTCTTTTTATAGACTTAACCCATGTTGCTATATGCATTTACTTTATATTTTACCGTGTTGATAAACGTATGAAGGAGGAAACGTTCAGGGATTACACCTAAATTACGTATTATCAGTTTGTTTATTGGTTGCTGGATCCCACACCAATTTTTGTCTTTATGTCTGTGGTACTGCTGGTAGCATGCAGAGCAATGGATGGGATAAAATGCATCATCTTGGTGAAGCGATCTACTACGGCTCTGATGGTGTCGTACGTATTGGGGGGGGGGGGTAGTTAGTTCCACAATAAAGTACATGCTCGGCCCAAGGTCATAATGGCACAGGAAGAGGGTGTAGTAACTAAGTTGGTTTAGTCAGTATGCGCTTGGTGGTCCATCTGCAGGCGACCAAGTATAGCAGGCGACCAAGAATGTCTTTATGTTAACTACCTAGTCTTCTTCATCTCTCCATGGCCTGAAGTAGGGTTGTCATGATGATGTGTGAGCAATTCCAGTGTAAGGACTGTATATTTTGTCTTGGAACAGATATAGTCCTTGAGAAACAATGAACCCAGCAGGTTGGCGGGAGTGTCAGGTGTAAGACCCTTCTTTAGTTTCTCAATCAAGGTTTGGGCAAGGAGCAGGTAAATGTAAATTAACCAATAAAGTTATATAAAAAAAAAACGTGAATCTAGAATGAGTTTTATGTCTTCATTCTTTTTATTCTATTTACTATTATTTAGCTGGATAGATATATTGGGGCTCACACAATGTTAAAATGGTATAAATTGGAAGATGGTGCAAAAGGATAAAAAAATTCTAACATTTTTTTAAAAATACTTTTTAAAAATTCAGGGAATAGTGGTTTCTGTGCTGCTGTTTTCAATGCACTCTATCAAATGGCACAACACGTTTCTGCTTATAGCATCCTATTTTAGAAAGTACCAGTATACATTTATACCAGTATAAATTGCATAATTTCTCAAAAATGAAAAAAAGTCATATTAAAATTCATTGATTGGAGAACCTTGGCACCCAGATGTTTTCAAATCACATGTTCAATGATGCTCAGCCAAATGTAAGGCTGTTGCAGCGTCATGGGAGATGGGTAATTTTAGAACATCTTGGGTCGATGAGTTTTGCCACCATGGTGGTTGTTTTTTTTTTTTTTACATATTGTGCTTTATTGGTAAATTGAAAAAGTTATACAGAAGCAATATCATCAGAACATAATATATCAATAAAGAAGGCAGAAAGCAGAAAACATATCATAGAATACGACTATTGCAGTAAATACAATACAATACAGTACCCGGGGCGTGAGTGGCAGGTAAGCGTCTGTGTGTGGGTAGCATGAACCGAATGGGGTCCCGACGGGGGGCGGAGACCACGCGGAGAGTACTTCCCATGTGGGGGAGACCTAACAGGGTCAGGCAGTGGACCTGCCTATACGGGGCAGGCATGTGTGCAGCCAGTAGTACCAGGAGCGATAATGCTCAGGGGCCTTACCTAGGGACAGGGCGACCCTTTCCTCCGCTGATCGAATACTCTCTACTTCGTGTAGCCATACAGAGAGGGGTGGAGCAGTGGGTTTACGCCAGAACATAGGTATAACCAGGCGTGCGGCGTGTAAAAGTCTGATGGTGATCGATTTCCGAAATACCTCGGGTGGGGCTTCAGTGTGGTTAAGTAGGCAGTATTCTGGGGTAAATGGGGGCGGTGATTCCGTGACGTCGCAGAGACAGTTATGGACGTAGCGCCAAAACTCAGTAAGAGCCGGGCAGTCCCACCATATATGGACCATGGTGGTTGTTAACCTCTTAACACCACGTGGCGTACTATGCTGTCCCCATAGCGGATGGGACTGAACACTGCGGGGCAGCATACCACGCCTCGCAGGAGTCTATGGGCCGAGACAGGCCTGCCCACCAGTTGGTGCCTGTCATTTGCTGCCGCGGGACAGCCTGAACTCAATATGTAGTGTACGTGGTCTATTTTATTTTGTGGTACCGTGGTGTATAATAGAGCCTGGTAACATGAGCGTATATGATGGATTATAGTCTGTGGTGATATGTGGTGTAATCCATGATGATATTTGGCATATTATGTGCAGTTAAAACACACGGGGCTATTCAGAAAGAGGTGAAAACCTTGAGAATGACTGGAGAATTGAAAATTCTAGGTCAAAATAGTCATACCAGAAAAATTCTTCCATTTATCCCACTATCCAAATTGGCTATTTGGTCTAGATCGTTCTCTTCTCCTGACAATTCTCAAGGTTTTCACCTCTCTCTGAATAGCCCTGACAGAAAAAGCAGTCCCGCAAATGTCTCGATAATGAAACTTTAATAACCATTTAAGCGAACTAAAGACCTGCGTTTTTGTTTAGAGGGAATTTATAGGGTTTGCATTATATGAGGTGTACAGCCATTGCCAAAAGTTTTGAGAATGACACAAATATTCATTTTCACAAAGTCAGCTGCCTCAATTTTAATGATGACAATTTGCATATACTCCAGAATCTTATGAAGAGTGATCAGCTGAATTGCAAAGTTCCTCTTTGCCATGAAAATGAACTTAATCTCATAAAAACATTACAGCCCTGCCACAAAAGGACCAGCTGACATCATGTCAGTGATTAGCTCGTTAACAGAGGTCAGAGTGTTGACGAGGACAAGGCTGGGGAACACTCTGTCATGCTTATTACGTTGGAATAACAGATTGGAAGCTTTAAAAGGAAGGCGGTGCTTAAAATCATTGTTCGTCCTCTGTGAACCATGGTTACCTGTAAGGAAACACGTGCAGTCATCATTGCTTTGCACAAAATAGGATTCACAGGCAAGGATATTGCTGCTATTAACCCTTTCCATGCGGAGGACGCGCTCAGCGCATCCTGCCGCATGTACACTTCGCTGCAGAGGACGCGCTCAGCACGTCCTCCCTTTGCAGCGGCGATCGGCCAGGATTCTGGCCGATCGCGACGGCCCCCTGGTGCGGGCTGACCTCCTTGAACTGATGAACCCAGTCTCCAATTGTTAGGGACTCCCGGAAAAAAGCTTGGTCAGAGAAGAAAAGGTGAGCCCTACCATCAGTCCTGTGTCATGCCAACAGTAAGCATCCTGAGACCATTCATGTGTGGGGTTAATTCTCAGCCAAGGGAGTGGTCTCACTCACAATGTTGCCTAAGAACACAGCCATGGACAAAGACTAGTACAAAAACATCCTCCGAGAACAACATCTCCCAACCATCCAAGAACAGTTTGGTGATGAACAATGCCTTTTCCAACAAGATGGAGCACCTTGCCATAAGGCAAAAGTGATAACTAAGTGGCTCGAGGAACAAAACCTCAAAATTTTGGGTCCATGGCCAGGAAACTCCCCAGACCTTAACCTCCCTGGCGGTACATTTCTGACATATTTTATATGTCAGAATCGGTACAATTTTTTTTTTTATCCCCCTAGCGGTATACCCGAGTGTGGCTCGGGGGTTAAAGTCCTATGCAGAAAGCGGTAACCCAGAGCCACACTCGGGCTGGATACATACCTGTCCCTGAGCTCCCTCGCTGTCCCTCCGCAATCTCCTCTGGCTGACCATGGCGTCCTGTTTCCCTATTACCTTCTCGCAAGAAGGGAACCAGGAAGCAGGATGCCGCAATCGCACGGAGGAGAATGCGATTGCGGGAGGTCAGCGTGGAAGCACAGGCAAAGGTATGTATCCAGTAATTGAGAACTAAAGGGAGCTGAAGCGGCAAAAGGTGGAGGAAAAAGCGGCTGAGAATATGGATCGCTGACGTCAGAAGGGGGCGACAGACGGAAGCATTGGAGCAAGCTATGGACCATGTGGATATTAACTAATTCCGATGGATCTGCAACACCTGGAACTATGAGTATGATCTGTATATATAGGGGGGTTTATTCCAGTGTATTTTTAACCAACTGATGAAGCCGTTGTCACGGCGAAACGCGTTTTGGTTTATGTTTGTGTAGCGCTGTTTAAAAACTCTGATGTATTGCTCGGGTTTGGCCACCAGAGGGAGACAAGCGCAACGTAAAGTATACTGGACACAACGGGACTACGTTTTCCATCATGCTTTGCGGCGGGGACAGGAAGTGGGTGGGAGAGAGCGAAGGACATCCGCAGCCTCGTGCGAAGGAGAGCCAGTGTGAGCCGAGCGACGAAAGGTGGAAGACGCACGTGAGACTGCCAGAGATTGAGACCAGGCCGGAGAGCAGGAGCTGCCTTGCGGGTCCTGAGAATCAGAGACAGTGCTGGCGGAGACCTATCCACACATCGCTGAGAGGTTTTGCGCAGACACAACGTTCTGGTTTGGACCCCGAGTAAGGAGACCGCGATGATCCACTGGGAGTGCAGGCGGTAGGCCGTAATTCTCGTTACCGAAATCGGACAAGCAGGAGAAGCGGATCCGGTGGCACAGAGTTCCAGTATAATCAAGCGGAGAGAGATCCTTGATCGGACAGCGGAACAGATTGTCTAGCGGATGGGTGAGAGGCCTTCCAGGCCACAGTCCAAGTATAAACAAAGCACGCTGCAGTATTGTTTAAATCTACAGGGCCCCAACGTGACTAGTCAAAGAATTGCTCAATCCATTCACTGGCCAGTTGAATACAGTACCCGGGTACCTGAATCGCACACACACACACACCTTTTTGGGACATTACTTTTACGGGACTTACACTCCAGAAATGAAGGGGTTAAACTTTCCTTTTGCTGCCGCGTGTTTTCTCGCATTACGAAATCCTGTCGTTCATATACCGTATTCACATTATATATGCCGCTTTATTGGGATCAGTAAAGTATATAATCTATAAAATCCACAACAGTGCTGGTGTATATTTATTCCCTAGTGCGGTGAGACTAACCCGAGGTTAAATTCAGCGGCTCCTCCGGGAGTGAGCGCTACATTTGTTTTTTATTAAATTTTATATATCATAAAAGAAGGTTCCTTTATTGGTTCTAAGGGGATTGGTGTGTCCCTAATACACCCAAGGTAATTTACGGAGCCAGTGGATACAGCACAGGCTCTGCATCACGTGAGTTTGGTCTTGCTGAAAGTCAAAAATTATCTGCCTATGTTATAGAATTACGCTATGGTCTCTCTTTGTGTTCATCTTCACATGATATCCATCCTATATTCGGAGGGTGTATGAAGAGGGACGGGGTCATCCCTGAAGGGACCCAACGTCTTCATATAGAGCCTTGAATTTGTACAGGCTCTGGCCCATGTGAGTGAATTTTAATATCAAGAACTCCGCTACACCATTTGTACATATGTATTGCGCAATGTGTGTTTTTTATCTTTTTTCTTTCACATGTGCACAAGAGTGTTGGTTCTACCATATTCATATGATTTGGTAATTGTATCCCTTCTTTAGTCATACATTTGACATTATATTGGGTGTGACTATACTCAGTGTGTGGCTTTCCGTGGTTGTGGGATTCGCACTGGCGCTTTCTCCATTTTTGTTAATTAAAGGTACAGTTGTGTTCAAAATTATTCAACCCCCACTGAAATTGAGTGTTTTGGCCAGTTTGACATTGATTTTGATCATTCAGTCATCTTGCTTACAATTAAATCAAAGAAGCACGTGTAGGTCAGACAAATATAACATAACATTTATAATGAAATAACCACAAATGTCTTTTCTGTGCTACATCATTATCAGTTTTATTCAACCCCCAAGTGACATTCAATCTTAGTACAACATCCTTTTACAGTTATAACAGCTTTTAAACGTGAAGCATAGCTTGACACAAGTGTCTTGCAGCGATCTACGGGTATCTTCGCCCATTCGTCATGGGCAAAAGCCTCCAGTTCAGTCACATTCTTAGGCTTGCGCACTGCAACTGCTTTCTTTAAGTCCCACCAGAGGCCATTTAAGTCAGGTGACTGCGATTGCCACTCCAAAATGTTCCAGCCTTTAATCTGCAACCATGCTCTAGTGGACTTGGAGGTATGCTTGGGATCATTGTCCTGTTGAAAGGTCCAACGTCTCCCAAGCCTCAGGTTTGTGACGGACTGCATCACATTGTCATCCAATATCTCCTGGTACTGAAGAGAATTCATGGTACCTTGCACACGCTGAAGCTTCCCTGTACCTGCAGAAGCAAAACAGCCCCAAAGCATGATTGACCCCCGCCATGCTTCACAGTAGGCAAGGTGTTCTTTTCTTCATAGGCCTTGTTCATCCTCCAAACATAGCGTTGATCCATGGGCCCAAACAGTTCTAATTTTGTTTCATCAGTCCACAGAACACTATCCCAAAACTTCTGTGGTTTGTCCACATGACTTTTGGCATACTGCAGTCGACTCTTCTTATTCTTTGGAGACAGCAAGGGGGTGCACCTGGGAGTTCTGGCATGGAGGCCTTCATTATGCAGTGTGCGCCGTATTGTCTGAGCTGAAACTTCAGTACCCACATCGGACAAATCTTTTCTCAGTTCCTCAGCAGTCACACGGGGACTTTTCTCCACTCTACGCTTCAGGTAGCGCGCAGCAGTCGAAGTCAGCATCTTCTTTCTGCCACGACCAGGTAACGTTTCAACAGTGCCCTTTGCCTTGAATTTGCGAATGATGCTTCCTATGGTCTCTCTTGGTATGTTTAACATCTTTGCAATCTTCTTATAGCCATTGCCCTTCCTGTGAAGAGTAATCACCTCTTCTCTTGTCTTCCTGGACCATTCTCTTGACTTCACCATGTTTGTAACCACACCAGTAAATGTCTAGAAGGAGCTGAGTATCACAGTCATTTTAAAGCTGCCTAATTGGTGCTTATTATGCTTTATTGCTGCTCGGTGACATCCACAGGTGTTTTCAATACCTGATTGAAAACACTTGAATGAACCTCTGTTCTTCAGAGTGGTAGTCTTTAAGGGGTTGAATAATTGTGTCAATGAAGAATTCACAAAAGAAACATTTACTACTGTATTACAAAACCAATTGATGTCATTTTAGTTGCATATGGTTCTTTAAAAAGTCCTTGTAGGATTTCATTCTGAATACAATTACAAATGTACACTAAATTCCCTAAAACCCTTTACAGCATTGGGGGTTGAATAATTTTGAACACAACTGTATGTATCCAGCCCGAGTGTGGCTTGGGGTCACCGCTTTCAGCATAGGACTTTAACCCCGAGCCACACATGGGAACACCACTAGGGAAATTAATCCCATTGAGAATTTATGGTCAATCCTCAAGAGGCGTGTGGACAAACAAAAACCCACAAATTCTGACAAACTCCAAGCATTGATTATGCAAGAATGGGCTGCCATCAGTCATCCTGACTGGAACTTGATTGACCGCATGCCAGGGAGAAATGCAGAGATCTTCAGGTCTATTCAAAGAATGGTGAAACTCCAGGAGAATGACTGCAGAAGTGAAAATGTTAGGTCAAAATAGCCAAACTAGAAAAATTCTCCCATTTATCTCACTTTCCAAATTGGTTATTTGGTCTAGATTGTTCTCTTCTGCCAATTCCCCTGAGCTTCGCCTTTCTCTGAATAACCCTGTTAATTTAATTGTGAATAAAAGCCTTTGAAACATATTAAATTCTTGTATTTATACTTCAGTAACCATAGTAACATCCGAGAAAAAAGAACTAAAAACATTGAAGCAGCAGACTTTATAAAAATGTATATTTGTGTCATTCTCAAAACTTTTGGTGATATTGTATGATGTGTGTATGGCCCATGTCAGGAGGTCTGGCAAGTCATATAGGATTTATATTATATGATGCATGTGTGCTGTATACCCCTTTCACTGCTGAGGACGTATGGGGAACGTCCTCATTGACTCCTAAGGAAAGATAGGGGTGGAGATAAGGGTTCCTTTGAACCCAGATAGTTCCCGACTGTTTTCCACTAGCAGGGTCATGTTTGGTATCATTAGAAAGGCCAGGGCATGAGGTCTTTCCAATGATACCAAACATGACCATGTTTAAAGAAAAAAAATAATAACAATACAGAAAAGAAAAATTTGTTTTTTTAAGACGTAAAATGGCTCATCTGTGAAGGGGTTAAATTGTAATTATGGGAGGTGTATCCATTGAATGACGGAGCCTGTGGTAAACAGATGATTGGGTACACGGTGAATAGGGAGTTGCGGGTCCGGTTGACACACAGCTCTCGGTGTTGCTCACACACTGGATGAGTAATATTGTTGTTGGGCTAATTTTAATCCACACCTTGACAGGAGCAATGATGAGGAATCTCCCGCCCGCACTGACACGCATATTTGTTTGAGATTACATCCTCCCATAGCACACAATGGGATTAGGCAAATCCTGCTATAAATAGGATCTGAGTAATTGAGCCGCCCGTGACGTCACTACACCGGTGACATCAAAGCACCGACAAGCCTCTCCAGACACAACGTTACTGTTCCAAACACAAGAGACAAACAGTTTTGCCTGCTTTTAGTCTCCTGGATGCAGCCTCTTCATCTGCTAGTGAGAGGGGAATGCGTTCTTATAATGCACTTATATGTCTGGTGGCGCTTTCACCGTTACAGGCTCAGTTTGTTGGTGAGCAGGCCTGTGGATTCAGCTCTATTGTTTAACACCGCGTCTGACAGAAGTTTCTGTACCCTGGGAGGGAAGGGCCTGGCTGTCAATGGGAGGGGCTTCCTGGCGTCACTGGGCGAGGCCGCGGGGTCCGCGCGATGCGGAAGCTGGTCCCTAGCACTAGGGCGGGTGGACCGACCGGAAGAAATTGGACGACAGCGGGGATGTCCGGCCGGGCTAGCGGAGAGCCCGTGCTGCCGGGTCCCCAACAGAGCTGATAGGCCGCAGACCCGCCACGCTCCCCGACATCGGCGCACTCCCCACTTCAGCGATGAGTAAGTTGTGCGGAGAACTTTGTGAGGGTTGGGGGTTGTACCACTCTGACCGTAGAGGGGAGCACTCTGTCCGGAGTGGAGACCGAGGCTACACCGAGCGGGCAGCCACCCCCCCCCCGTACTTGTGGACTGCTCCTCTCACTGCTCAGGCAGCCCCTGTAGCTGGTTGCCAGAGCACCACGGGAGTTGTAGTTCACAGCAGCCTGAGTGTCAGAGGCGGCCCCTGTCACAGGGATGGAGGATCTGAGACTCTGGCTGAGATTTGTGGCCTGCAGGCTGTTACACTGTTGTTTCCTAAACGTTGCCACTCTCCCTTTCGATCTTTCCCAAATCAGTTTCTCATGTTAAAACATTTTGTTCACCTCCATTACTTAGTTTCTTGCACTTAGGAACATTTAAAAGGAAAGTCCGCAGACTTCTCTCTCCTGAGATAAACGCGTTCAGCCAAGTCTGCGCAATCTGCTGGCACCTCTACACACAAATCAAGAGCAAACATACATGGCAAAATAATAAACAAAGCCGTGTACAATGCTACAAAGTGCTGATTAATGTTGTAAGTACCAGTCTCGCACACAGAATTAGTGGGTGAGGACCCAAAAGCTGGACCACTAACACACATAAAGGGAGAAGTCTGCGGACTCGTGAGATGTGAGCGACACACTGATCGTAGGAAATAAGTAATGGTGAAATGAGGAAACTGCTTGTTTTACCGTGGAGTTTATTTCTGTAAAAATAACCACAAAATGCGCAAGACTCTTTGTACAATCTATGCGAAGTTGTTTTTTCCTTCCAATCTGTGCATGATATGCAGACCTGCTCATTGAGATTGTGCTTTTGATTCTTCCGCTTGACTATTTTTAACTTGTTCATGTTATTCTAGAACTCTTCTGATTAGCCTGGCATGATGGTATCCCTGCATTCTCCTTGGCCAGGCAAACCGCCCCTAATATTTCCACCATTGCGACCACCGCCAAGTTATCAATATGTATCTCTCGCATTGATATCCCTATGAATCTGACAAATATTTCCTGTTATTGGCCTAGTGATTCCACCCTGTATTAGATGTGTATTTACCGCAATGCTCACGTTCCGGGATTTGATCCGGTTTCCTTGTAGTATTTCGATGCAGTCTAGCTGTGGGTTACTGGTTTTTCAGGTACAGCGGCTAGTGTAATCTTGCGTCTTTTATCCATTCCAGATCACTACTGTGTTTTCCTTTCCTGTACAGTATCATTTTATTCCTGTTGCCCTTTTTAAAAATACTCCTTTGTGATTTTTTTTTTCATTGAGTGAAAACAGATGATCTAAGAGCCATTAAAGTGTTTAACTTTTCTGAAAGTTTTCATATTCTTTGTATTTGTGTTTAGTGATTCCCCCCCCCAAAAAAAAATACGCTACTGTTGTGTAGCTTTAAAAGATGACACAACTTGTGGCCGAGTGATGACTAACTTTGGCACTTTGCATGTACCGTGATGCTCTGTCAGCCATAAAGAGAGCCTAAACAACTTATTGGGAACAATACCTTGTGACATATAGCATCTAATGACAAACCTGCTGCAACACTTGATGTTTAAAGGGTTACTATGGGGATAAACAGGTGGGGCAGAGTGGTTAAACATTAACTCTTCCATATTACCTTCTGCGCTTCCAATACTGTTTCATCTCTTTAGTTTTAAACTCCTCTTGAATCCAGCACTGGGTTCACTCATAAATGGTCCACACATGACATGCTTCCCCTTCCTGTAAGCTGCAGGCAGCCAATCCAATTGCTCACAATGCCGAGCTCCTTTTGATTTTGCTGAATGCCATTGATGGAAGCTGGTTCCTGATGATCCCTGGAGCCTGAGCTTTAGTGCCGGGTGGGACTAAGCCCCTGTGCTTGGTGTGCTGAATCTGCCATCAGAGACTCCGATACTCCAGAGCGAAAAGGGCAGGTCTTTTTTTTTTTTAAACTTTTCTGTATACAACTTTCTATGGATTTTCTTTGTCAGACTTGTACTTCTGAAACTTCCTAAGGTGCCAAGATTAGCTGTCACTGCACTAGTACATGAGTTGCTTTGCGAGCAAGGCTACCGGTTGGACTGCAAGGTTTACTGAAATAAGCTTAAGGAACGCAGCTCTGGTCTTTCATAATATTGCAGCATTTATATACAAAACACACCATGAGTTTACAATCTAAAGGGATAGTTGCCAGAAAGAGGTCTATAGTAGCTAGTTCACAAGGGGTGCTGTGAGGCCACGACTGGAAAACGTATGTATTCATACCAGAGTGCAATTTATTTTTTCATCTTGATTGACAAGCAAATATGCATGGAATATTCATACAAGGTTTTACATTTTTATTTTATGCATTCCAAAACACATTCATTGTAATATTTCTTACAGTTGCTGGAAGGGTGCTCTCTGACATTTGTTTACAGAAATTAACGATGCACTTTGTACATTAGTAACATCGGGCTTTTCTGTAGTGGGTGCAGTTTGAATAGGTTTGTGATAAAACACACTCCCTATCACCCCTTTTTATGTGTTAACATGACAAACTCCTTGGCGTTCCTTCAGATGTTCCCACACGTCCGTGTTTATGGAATTACTCTGTTAAAAGCACAATATCGAGTATGTATCCATTGCAGATGGTGCATGTGTCCCCCTTACAATGCCTGTCTCTGTTTGACCTGTGCTGAGAGGCTGTTGGCTGTACTATGCAGTCCTATTAGATTACACTGCATTGGAAAGCCTCATTTTTGCACTTTTTCCTGGTCCTCCTGTGTGTAGAATGTATCATGAAAATATGACTCTCTTTCAGGGCTGGGGAAGGCTGGTGCTGACCCAAATCTCTGAAATAAAATCCAGGTATTAGTAGCTGGCTCGTTCAGTCCGCACTCATCTCACTAATCGTTTGGTGTTGTGGTGTTGCTTCTCTGCATCACTTGGATTCATAACATAAAATGAGTGTCCTGTGTGTTACATGTTGTGTATGTGCTGTGCATTCTGTGGATCTCGGAGCAGCATGTTCGGAAGAGCTTGCCTCAGTGAGCGCTGCGTGGGGAGGCTGACATTCACCAGACAAGGAATGGCTTGTGTCCTCTTCTGGAAATATTTTATTCTGAAGTTTGCCTCCTTATGCTTTCTTGCAGCCCAGACATGAAATAAACACTGTTTTTCATATGAACATCTGTGTGGTGACCTTCTTCTGTAAAGCATGGCGAGGCATAGAGTGCTAGCTGTCTGTCCAGATGATGGTATTTGATGTCGCATTACACTTGACATTGTTTTGTTTGCATGGCTGTATTGGCATTGTTTAAAAATAGCTTTTTGTTGCGCATGTTTCATCCATCATTTGACCTTTTATGACTTGCAGTGATGAATGTTACTGCTCATTTTTTGATGCTATCTTTTCCCCAGTAATCCTCTGGAGCCCCTGTATTTTCTCTGGTGTTTAACGCCGTCTTTTTTTTTTTTTTTTTATTTTATTTTAATTTTATATTCTATCAATTTTGGCAGCTAACTTAACGAATGTTAAGAGCCAGGCAAACTAATTTGAAGTTGACTCTAGTCCATGGTTTGCAATCTCGGCCCTCCCAGATGTTTTGATACTGCATCTCCAATGATTCTTGAGCACTCGCTAGTTTGGCTGAGCCTTTTTACTAATGTAGTTCCAAAACAGCTGGAGGGCTGAGGTTGCTAAACTGTGCCCTAGTCCATTGAGGGCAAACGTTGGCACCTCCAATGTTTCAGACACTCATGTCCCATGGTGCTTAGTCTGGCTTAAGATGAACTGAGCATCATGAGGGAGATCTGAAACATCTGGGGTTCCCAGGTTAGACATCACTGACGCCCATCCCTTTTCGTAAGCTTGGTAATAATGCTCTTTAAATTTAAATTTTCAGTTAATTTTTAGGAGTTTATTTTCTGTTACACTCCCTGGGGGTTTGGTGATACTTGCAGGTCTATAGCTATAGGAGTGACGGTAAAGTCTACTGAAGCTAAATTGAATGGCAGACCTAAAATATTTACAATAAAATGTCCAAGCTAGCGAAAATCAAAGTAGCTATTGAGTCCTGTATAATTCCCCCCCCCCAAATAAAATAGTAATAAAATTAGAGGGCTCGATTGTGTTTATATAATCTTTTTCTATCTGCTTTTGACCTTGTCTTTTGAGGTTTCAGTTTACCACCATTCATTATGTCAGGAGTTTCAGCCTGAGTTATGTGAATAGGTTCCTACGTTCAGGGTATGGTAAATGATAACTCTGGCATTGTAACACTTCAAGATTCCCATGAGGTCACATCTTATCAGGAAGGCACGGTTGTACTCACAAGTCATGTTTCAGAAGGACGAACTAAAAATAAAAAAAAATTGCAAAACTAATTATACCATTAAAATATTGCACCTAAATAATTTACATAAAATTGATAGACAGTGTTTTTAACATTTCATTCTGATTAAAATAAAATCGACACATCTGGAAAGACTACTATAGAATTATTGCTGTCAACCCAATATGGAGATTCAAAGAACTAAATGATAAACAATCGATGCAGAAAGTGGATAATTCCAGATTGAATTATCCCCAAGTAATCGGTAATAGCTGTGCATCTGTATCGTCAGAAAGCAGACCTTCCATGGACCGCAGTAATACAATGGTAGGAAAAGGCAGAGCGTAAAGATATATTGTATGTGATTATTGCTTGGTATATAAATGCTCCTCTACTCAATAGATAGGATGAAAAGGCAGAGAATCCCTAGATAGTGGCTTTTCAAAAGGGAACCATAATTAAGCCTTAATTAGTGTATAGGCCGAAATGGGATTGAAAGACCCATAATTGGACCTTTCTTCCTCACTGCTTTTGAAAAAGCCCTCATTGTTGATATATTTAAAAAGGATTTTACCAGGAAGGATACATTGAGATTTCTCTCGTTTTCAAGTACGTCCTGGGTTCAAGAACATTGAATTTGTACAGTAGGGCATAGTTACATGCATTTATACAGCGCCAGCATGTTCCGGAGCACTTTACGATGAGGGAGCACAAACCTGAGTTGTACATGATAAATATGTTGGGCTAGGACCAATTTGTCAAACTATGGGTCATTCTGTTAATCCCTGGGTGGTTACGTGACCTGCTGATCTGGAAGCATGACATATTCTGCAGGGCTCAGAGAGCGATCAGAACTAGATTCAGGTAAGTTTTTGATGGAAATTAAGGGGTTATAGCAGATGGGGGGGGGGGAGCAGAGTGGGCCACGAAGGGGTTAATATTTCAGTTTCCTATTGCCGCCTGTTCTAACCCTATAGTGTCACTTTTCCTGATTGCCCACTGTTCTGTCATGAAGAGCTGCTAGGTATGTTGGCTCTATATAAAATATCTTACGACTATTTTTGGGTTATGCTTGTATTCATGAAAATATCTTTAAAGGGTAATGACGACTCTGACTAGTGGTTGTACATGAAGATTACGATTTCCACATAGAAGTTACAAATTCTACCAGAGAATGATTGATCGTTTTGTTCAGGGTCGTTGTTGCCTTATCGTGACAGGACTATGGTTTTATTTGTCTTTTATTTAGTTTGAGTAAACCACAGCTTTCTTTTTCAGGTAAAGTGGCTGAATAAACCTAAAACCTGATTCGAAATGTTTGCTTCTGTAATCAAAGCATATGATTGGTCTGCCTGTATGACATCGTACACTTTTTTAAATTTAACTTACCACTATATTAGTTTATTTAAAACTAGTGTTTCATATTAGGGTTTTTTTTTGTTTTGTTCAAGCTCTCCATTCCTTTTGTGGATAATATTTATATAATATCATGAAATGGGAAAACATCCTGTACAGTTTCAGTACAATATGTCATAGTAACAAGAAAAGTATATACCCCCCCCCTTGGGGTGACTGCATTATTATTATTATTATTATTATTATTATTAGAAACCAAAGAGCTTGACAGCCAGCGTTTTTGAACCCCCTCAACACTTGCCGTACCTATGTATTACATATTGTCATGGCATTGACACTTTCTGCTTTATTCCCGTCTGTTTTTAGGTTTAAAACAAAAATTGAAGTGCAGTTAGACTGGGTTCACACCTCAGCGCTTTTCAACGTTGTGCGATCGCGCATACGAAAAACGCGCATTGCAGCGCGTTCGCGGCTATGTCTATGGCCGCAAACGCACTGCTATACGCCCCAAAGAAGCTCCCGTACTTCTTTGGGCGTCAGACGTTTTACAGCGCATTCCTGCGTGCTGTAAAACGTCCAGGTGTGAACCAGCCCCATAGGAAATCATGGGATTTCCGGGGTTGAGCGTTTTACAGCGCTCAGGAAAGTGCTGTAAAACGCTGAGGTGTGAACGGGGCCTTAATGTTATACTAGAAGCTCTGACATAAATGTGAATGTTACAAATGTCACTAAAAGGACAAAGCAAAAACAATGTTTTGAAACCATGGTATGAGGGCTCTTAATGTTGAGCCGGTTACTTGCAGGATCTGGGTCCAGGGTTACCAGTTGGTGTATTAACAATGAGACTTGTGCCTTGAATGTTTACTTGTATAACAGACTGCCCATAAAATGCCAGGAAGTGTATGTCTGGTTTCCTTTATTTTTGTGACCTATTCATTTAGATGTGAGCCATTACCATAGAGTTGAATAGGAAGGCGGGGGGGGGGGGTACTGGAAGTCTGTAACAAGAACAATTGACAAGTCGGTGACTTCAACCCTAACTCGGTGATCAATGTCTTTTTTTAACTTTTAATTCATATGGCTCTTGATGACATACTCTGTAAAATTGCAATGGCTGATTGTGGTCTGGTCAGTATTGGTTATAAAGGCACTGCAGTTTCAACGCTGTAAAACTGTGTTTATATGTATATTTGAATTTTGTTTCTCTTCTCTCTCCAAAAACAAAGTTGAGTAATCATTGCTGCACAGAATATTACTTTTAGATCACCAAAACACTGCCAGATCTGCAGCCGGCACATCTATCAAATACACAGATACAGGGTATGTGTAGAATTATACATAGGTCAGCAGCCCACAGGAATATGGCTCATTGATATGAAGGGTCTGGGAATCCGCATGCCAAAACCAGTCAGATGTGTTGTCCTAATCATTCGTGTGTAGTGCCCTCCAGCTTTCATGCCAGCTCGTATTTATTATTATTATTATTATTATTATTATTATTATTATTATTCTTTATAAAGCGCCAGCATATTCCGCAGCGCTGTACAATAGGCACAGTATAGACAGGGTTACAATACATTGAACAACATTTGACAAACAGTACAGGAGGAGATGAGGGCCCTATTCCCATAGGAACTCACAATCTAGGAGGGTTGGGGTTGGAAACAGGAGACTGTAAGGTGAGAGTGATTGATGGTTGCGTCAGTGAGTTGGGTGGTAGGCTTCCCTAAATAGGAACGTTTGAAGGAAGAGAAGTTAGGGGAAAGTCTGACAGTACGAGGGAGAGCGTTCCAGAGAGTGGGGGCTGCGCGTGAGAAATCCTGCAGTCTATCATGGGAAGAGGTGATGCGGGGAGAAGCTAGGCGCAGGTCACTGTTTGACCTTAGGGAGCGGGCTGGGGTGTATTTGGTGATTAGTGCGGACAGGTAGTGGGGAGCTGAGTTAGTGAGGGTTTTGTAGGTAAGGATAAGGATTTTTAACTTAATTCTGCAGTGGATGGGGAGCCAGTGAAGGGACTCGCAGAGGGGAGAGACAGAGCGGCGGGTGAGGTGAATTAGCCTGGCAGAGGCGTTCAGGATGGATTGTAGGGGGGAGAGGCGGGACAGAGGGAGGCCAGATAAGAGATTATTGCAATAGTCGAGTCAGGAGATTACCAGGGCGTGTATGAGTTGTTTTGTGGTGACAGAGGTAAGAAATGGCCGAATTCTGGAAATATTACACAGTTGGTATCGGCAGGAGGAGGAAAGAGACTTGATGTGGGGGATGAAGGAAAGAGCAGAGTCTAGTGTAACTCCAAGACAGCGCACTTGGTTTGATGGGGAGATGGTGATACCCTCCACCGTGATAGAGAAGTCAGGAGGCGGGGAGGCATTGGAGGGAGGAATAAGTAGGAGCTCAGTCTTTTGACATGTTGATCTTTAGGTGGTGGGAGGCCATCTAGGAGGAGATGCCAGATAAACAGTCACTATCTATCAAGGATATTTGCATATTTTAAACCGTAGTAGTAGTGGTAGTGGTGGTAGTAGTTCAGCTTTCCCAAATCATAGATTTTTTTTTTGAGGTGGTATTCATGTAATGTTCAGCTGTCCCCTAAATATAGTGCAGTATATCTGCCTAGGTCACAACATAGCTGCAAAAAGAAAAATGCTGCGCTAGCCTGTTCCCATTTGCAGGTCACCATTAACATCTCTCTTCTGGCCGGGCTAGAATATTTTCCAGCTGCTGACAGATGAGCAGTGACAATGTGCCATACCATGGGTATCTGCTCTAGAGTTTATAGGACATTACGGGGCCCAGCGTGATCCTGCATAAGCTCTGAGAGCCAAAATCCTTTAACACCAGAGATACTATAATTTTATTCTCCTTTTCCCTTCGTGTTTCTTTCTGTCTGGAACGGACTATGATGGAATAACTCGTTCTTCTATCAGGTGCAAATTAAAGGCTCTTTTGCAAAGTATACGTGCCTTTTAATTTACAGTAACCTGCCAGAAGAGTCGAGCTGCAAGCACAACCTGCGGCTCATTTGTAATATCAACAGGAGCTGTTATGTCTAGTGGCTTGGTTGTGAGCTAGCCCCTTGTGTCTACTACAAACAGCATCACAATTCTTTTTAAATCTGTGAAAAAGGCTTGCCAAATATTGGAATTCATCGTTATTATATTTATACCCTGCAGATTTTAGTTTTTCTCGCTACCTTCTGTTTTTAAACCTGATGTCAATCCCCTCCGATCCTCCTTGTCAGCCCTGAAAACAATGGCTGAGAATAAGGACCATAGTGGACTGCCAATGAAGAATTAAGATAAAGCCATTATTTGGGTAGAAAATAAATGATTTCAGTTGCTAATATGCTTTTAACCAGATAGGATTTGCTTACTTTTTACAATGCATTGTATATATTAACAATTGGCTCTTACATACCAAGCTGAAAGTTCCTAAAAGTGTCTACTGCATTTCACTTTGAGGTTTTACAAAACTCAAGACTGCACCCCACCCCCCTCTCTTTTCTCGATGTTTGTGCACCTCTAACAGCCCCAATATGCAACATTGGTCATGGATCCTTTTTGGAAGAAAAATTTGAGATGATAAAAAAAATATAGGCTTCTGTTGTGTTGCATGTGAACGCAGCCAATGTTGGCTAGTATGATCTAATAAGAGGTTGTACTCCCCAGATACACAGCAAGGAAGTGCATATATTTTGAATAAATCCACGTCAGGTGAGTGGTGTCCATGCCTTTTTCAATCATCTGGTTGGCACACGAGTTTGAGCTGGGTGCTGTGCCAAGGAGTAGTGACAGGTGAGCTGACATACAGGTGGTTTTTCTACTTCCTGTAGTGTTACAAAATTGCATGGGTATCTTCATGCCACAGTGCACTTTAGGTCCATCAATACGTTGTAAAAATGTCAAAAACATATATTACTGACTACTTCTGTATTAAATTCAATGAAAACTGGGTTTATTTCCTCAACTGTGAAGGACAACGTTTCGACCTGTGCAGGTCTTTGTTAAGTCAACAGGTTGTGACCCCATTCTATTTTTATCAATTACTTAGATGCTTCCACTTTAAAAGCTCCCTCTGGATATTACGATGTGCTGCTGAAACATGCTTTTTGTTTTTAAAAACTATGTTGTGACGAGGCCACTTGTTCTGTATCCCATTATTCCAGTTTCTTGGTGTAATTGTGTCCTGATCGTGTATTTTGGTTGCTCATGTTGCATTTGTAGTGACGTCACCTATGTATTCATTACATATAAGATCTTAAAATCAGGCCCACTGGGGACAGAGCTTAACAAATTGATGTGAAATGTAGGAGCCACTAAGGGGGAGCTTGGGCTAGCTAGGAAAAGTTTTGTGTATTAAGTAATCAGAAATAGAAAACAGGCCCACTTAAAGGAACCATCCACTGAAAAGTAGTGTCACTTTTTTTTTCGTCCTTAAATGTGTGAGAATTTTTTTTTATATATATATATATATATATTTTTTTTTGCCATCCAACCTAGTTAAATACGCAGTGGGTGGCCTTTTTGTTTAATGCTTTATCTTATGATGTTTAACATGGCAAGGGCAAGTGCCTCCTCTTGCTAGATCTGCCTATTAAAGCCTCATTTTCCAGGGCTTCGTTACTGCTCACACTGTCCAGAACACTTTTTTGTTGGAGACATTTGATCACGGTGGTGTGAAGTTAATGTGAGCTTTGTGTGTGTGTGCTTGCGGGTAACGTTTTAGTTTGCTTGGGTTCACACTGGACCCAGTGTCTCGGCCAACGCTCAGATCTAAATGAAGATCATTCATGGAGGTTTCCAGTGACAGCCTCCCATCTGTGAGTGTGCGCGCGTACGAACAGCGTCCTTGTATTGGCTGTACAAAAGAGCCTGTATATTTGGGGTTTTTGGTAATTGGAAAAGTACACGAATGACGTGTGTCCATAGGAAGGCTTGCTGTGTTTCTGGCTCTTTAGATTTGCGAATGTAGGTGGTTCATGTGCCTGATTCGTGATTTCTAAAATAAATATTTGTTAATTTTGTACTCTGCTAGATCATTTGGGGCAAATCTGAAGACTGAAGGACTTTGTCTTGTAATAATGACATTTTAAAGTCTAAATGGCTTTAAATTTGAACCTTCCATTAATACACTGGTCACATTTCGGTTCCCTCAGCACTCCCTTATGTCACTGTGAGATCCCAGCACCGAGGGTTGTCTCTTCGTGGTCTGGTAGCAGAGATCACTTCATATTTTCCTTGTATTTCTGATGAAGATCTAGTCAGTTACAATTGTGAGCTGACATTTTGTCACCTTTCATCCAGTCCTGTAGTTGCTTCAGGGCAATATAAGAGAGCCCTGTAGGTTTTATGGCCGCAGCCCATAAGCTGTCAGTTTTTGTGGTGGATCAGCACATTTCGGGTTAATCATCGGAGTCTTCTATGTAATTAATAAACTATATCAGAATGGCTTTTGACTTTATATGTGATTTAAACTGTAGAATCCTTCAAGCTAATGGCCAGAGCCATGGGTGTGGACTTTATAGCCCAAGCATGAGGCGTGACTGAAATCTGGTTATTTTATGTGACAGCCAGGGAGATGTTTTGTTCTTAACTTGCTGGCTGTTGAAAGGAACAATATTTCAAGAATAGAAATTCCCAGAAGATTGTTTTATTTTTTTTGTCTCTCCTAGAAAAATTTCCAGGTGTCCTTGACATAAACCATGCTTTCCACCGATTTTAAAAGCCCTAGTTACAACGCATTGATAGACAAGCGCAAGGCATTTAGGAAGTTTGGACTGCAGTGAAAAATCAAGACTGTTTAATTTCTTCCTGTTTTTGGCACAACACATTATCATCTTGTTACAGATTATAAAACATGCCTGCACTGTAAAGTTCTCATTTTCGTCCAGAAGAAAAATGCTGTGCTGCAGAGCGTCCAGGGTAAGGCTAGGGTCAGACGAGCGCAGTGCACTAGCAGCAAGTGCCGGGCAATGACGGCCAATATACGAAGTACGGTCGCACAAAAGTCCGGCTGCGCAACGCAAGTGGAAAACGAACGCATTTTTTCGAGAACGTTAAACTGCTAGTACTGACGTACAGAGTGCGCTGCGTCCGCTAGAGGCGTGTGTGTGTGAATTGGAGATGTCAGACACTGCTAATGTCCGGCCAACATAACGTCCAGACGCACAAAGTGTTTTATTGATGATCCGTACAAAATCACGGATGCAAATGCGCATCGTATGACCGCTATCGCGTATTCCGTGAAAAAATGCGTCTATTTGTTCGAACGCACTTTTTCACAGACAACGCGAAAATGCGTTCGTCTGACCCTAGCCTAAATGGGTAAAATAATATTTCCAGCCTCTTCTCAAAAGACCTTCTGGTCAGTAAGGCAGAGGATGAAGTCTCTGGTGTTACTCGCTGATTACATTACAGGCTCTGTTGGGGCAAAGACACATCTGAGATGACATAAATCTTAACTTTTGCATCAGTGACTACCCCGTTTAATCAAAAGTCCCAGTCTTGCATTATATATGGAAGAGGAGATTGTGGATTGCAGAACAATTAAGTCAGACACCTGGAGACGCTCCAGATCATTCTTCAGAGAATGATAATTGGCGTTAAGTCCGCTTGTCCCATATCTGGGAAATTTAAAGCGCTTCAAATACCCAGATACCGCCATTGCTAGATTTGTATTTTTGTGGGGATTTCTCTAGCTTCTTGTCAGCTGAAGCGAACACTCCTAATAAATATATTTCTGGCAGGTTCTTCAGACCCCCCCAACCCCCCCCCCCATCATGTCTTTCTTCCTTCTATTTCACTTTTGTCCTGATGCGTGAACAGAGATTTTGCGTAATGTGACTTTTCAACAGTTCTCTCCTTTTTTGTTAGTCATTTGTACTTGCAACCTAGCTGAGATCGATGTAGAAAAAATTTAGTAGTAAAAAAAAAATTGATAATGTGATTGTAATAGTTACCTGCAGGATTCTGCTCAGTATTGTGATAAACCTATCCCCCCCCCCCCGTGTTGACTCACTATACATTGTGAAATTTAAATGGTATATGGGTAAATACATTATCTATTTTGTATATAGATATTTAGTTATTCCCTTTTTAGGCTGCGGTCATATGAGTGCACTGAGTGTGTCCGTGTGAAAGCACTTCCCCGTGTCCATCGCAGCTATGTGATGGACCACACAGGGTAGCAGGCGCACGTATTGCACGCGCTACCACTGGACATCAAAAAGCTACGACAGACACAGACAGGGCTACAAGGCGCAATCCTCCATAGGTGGGTCTTAGGCTGGGGGCAGACCAGTGCACTTTTAACGTGCGTTCTGGCGCACATAATTACGGCTGCACTAGCAGCAAATGACAGGCAATGACGGCTAATATACGAAGTACGGTCGCACGAAAGTACGGCCGCGCAACGCAAGTGGAAAATGAACGCATTTTTTCGAGAACGCAGAACCGCTAGTACTGAGGTACAGAGTGCGCTGCGTCCGCTAGCGTTGTGTGTGATTTGGAGACGTCAGACCCTGCTCATGTCCGGCCATCATAACGTCCAGACACCCAAAGTTTCCTGGTTTGGATCCGTAAAAAATCACGCACGAAAATGCGCATCGTATGACCGTTTTCGCGTATTCCGTGAAAAAAGACGGCAATGCGTTCTGACGCACTTTTTTACGTTCACGTGTAAAAATGCTTTCGTTTGACCCTAGCCTTACTTTGTAGCGCTGAGCACACTAACCGCGCTCAGCGAGGTGGCCACATGGGTGTCAGAGTAGAAGGAAAGTCCACTCTAACAGACGTTCCTTCTGCTCTGAAAAACGCCCGTTTGACCCCGGCCTTAGTTGGATTATTCCACCCTTGGTATATAGTACAGTTTTCTTTAAAGAGTTAATCCCTATATTTGGGATACTTACTGTGACTTGTGACATTTTCGTTGTTTATGTATGGATTTTTCTACACAAATGTGTAGTTTGAGTTACAGGCTCATTCATGTGGCAAAACCTCTTTTCCGTAGTCTTATATAAAATTCTTCCTGTTACTGGACATGTTTTTAGCCGTAATGCATCTTTCTGTCATGTCTCCAATTTCTACCCTTCCATGCATTTTCTGGCCTATAGTCCATGAGAACAGGTTAATAGGCAGCTCAATAGTAAGTCTTGATAAATGCTGAGGAATGCCCAGTGACAAGGTAATGTGGCAACAAGGTGATGGTCAAAGAGGAAGTTGCAATAAGCAGAATGTTATAAAAAGATAAAACTGTTCTTTATTCAAGCATTGCTTTCTAAATGAGGAACATTTCTTGTGAGGAAAATCTATAGGCATTTTTAAGGTCTTGACCCAGGCACTTTAAAAGGGAAACTGTATTACAGAGAAATAAGTGTACCTTTATGTTCTTTATTAGAAGGAAAGAAAGCCATTGTGAAATAAACCCACGCATGAACAGTTCTTTCTTGGTAACTGGCAAAGCTTTTTCTTATAACTTTGCAAATACAATTTAATATCAACCTCAGATTAAAAATGAAGCATTGCATGCTTTATACCTGTATTGTATCAATAAATCATGGTTTGGGGATTGGAGTACTAAAACAAAACTGTTTTTTGAAGTAAATGGTTAAAAGCCGAACAGGGGTCATTTTCTTGTGTTGCATAATCTTAACCCTTTAAGGACGGGAGTAATTTTACAACTTCAGCGCTGTTTCGGAAGTAGAAGTTTGCTGAGCTCATTTTGACCATTTTTAAGTCACGTATCCTTATACCACCCAGACAAATTATATATCGTTCTTTCCGTCAGACTCGGCAGATTAATAATATATCATTATTATATGTATATGTCATGCCCTGCCAAAATGCTATAACAAAAAATGTAAAAAAATGTGAATTTTCAATAAAAGTTCAATCTTCCACAGTGTGTAAAGTGTTTTTTTTTTCAAATTTTATTATCAGAGGCTCTGCGGTCATATTCTATTGGGTAGATTTGTTAAAAAAATTAGAACGGGGAACCCATTTTTTTTTTTTTTTTTGGAGAAATTGCGTGATTTTAGCTAAACCCCCCCAAAAAAAAAATCATTAGTGAAGCATCATTGTTCACATTATAATTGAAATGTGAACAATAGTGCTGCATTAAAAAAAACAATTTTTTTTTATTATATATATATTTTTTTATTTTATTTTTACTTTTTTTACACTTTTATTTTACTTTTACCATGGTAATGTTTGATATCATTGGAAAGGCCATGCTCTGGCCTTTCCAGCAATATCAGCCATGACCCCCTAGCTGCCACCGATCAGGAGATAGGGGGGTTCTTTGAACCCCTTTATCTCCTGCAAGGGATTTCCATAGGAAATCCCCTTGCAGCTAGGGGGTTCCCGGTTAACTGACATCATCGCGCATGCCGCGATGAGTCAGTTGACCGGGGGGTGACCCAGAGGTGGGGGCTGCCATCCAAGATGGCGGCCCCCACCGGAAATAGGCCGCTATCGGGCACAAATTAGTGCCCGGTCGCGACCTGGCAACTAAGGGGTTAACCCCCCATACATCGCTGGAAAGGTCAGGCTGTGACCCTTCCAGCGATGCTGGCCACAGCCGCCGGGGACCAGGCGATCGGGAGATAGAGGGATCCGAAGGATCCCTCCCCTCCAGGCGCTTCCCCTGCTCCGGCGGGGGGGGGACGCCTGAAACTGACGTCATCGCGCCACCGGCGCGATGACGTCACAGCGCCGGAGGAGGGATCACACTGATCTGACTCCGCGGGAGTCAGAGCAGCGTGGGAGCGACCGGAGGAGGTAAGTATTAAGCGAGGGGGGGCTGTAAACACCGAGGACGTACATTTACGTCCTGCGGCGTCAAAGCCCGCCTAATGCAGGACGTAAATGCACGTCCTGCGGCGTTAAGGGGTTAAAGGAACAATTGGGCAGATTCTGCTGACAGCATCTGCCCTATTTATTTTTGTTTTGTAATTGCTTTTTCTCCTTCTCTTTGGCTCAGGGCTTCTGCAATGTCGACGTCCCTGCAGCTTCATATGCATTGAGTGGAAATTAAGTGCGTTATTGCAGCAGCATTGTTTGATTTACAAGTAAAAGCAGACAATGCTGCTTGAAAACGAAATACAAAATTTTTTTTTTTTATCGTTTTACTTTATTTCTTACACATTACATATTCATGTTTGGTATAATATGACAGCCGAAACTTTCCTATGCTTGTCCTGCCCAAACACCGGGTGATTTGAAAAGTTACCGCATGTTGGTGACTTTTCATTCCCGGTGATTCAGCGATTCCTAGTTCGCCGACCCTGCGGTGTATTCCGCAAGCACTGCAGGGCCCGTAGTGCAGGGAACACTCGCCGCACACTCGCCGCACACCGGAGCAATCCGAGCAGCCGGCGATCACCGCACAGAGCAGCCGCCGGAAAAAGCCGACACGCATACTAACGTGGTGAGAAAAAAAGTTTGTTTGAAATTTGAAACGCTGTTTGCAAAAAAACAACTGAACAGAAATGTCTGGAATTTACATATAAAGATCCAATGAATGATAATAAAAAGGTCTGTTACAGAAAAAATAAAAAACGATTTTAAATTTTTTTTTGCCAAAAAATAGACTTTTTACAGCAGAATAAAATAAACGGTTTATTAGATTTTCAATTAAAACGGGAATATTTTTAACATTGAAGCCTATGGGATTCTCCTGAATAAACCTGTCGCATGAAACCACCGAACAGCAGGACAATTCGGCAACTTTTCACTGCTGTTCGGTGTTCTCCGAATAGACGAACCATTGCTTCTCTATGGGGGGATTTCACTGCCCTCGAACAGCACCGTATGTGCAGGCAGTTCGCCAAAATTTGTCGAACTGCCTGCTCTCAAAACAGTCGGTTACATTTCCTGGCCATTCGTATGCTGAATTTCAGTGTCCGGTTACATTTTGGGGCCAGATTGGCTCTCTTTGAATAACCCTGTATGTCTGCGTTTACCTGCCTGGAATGGCTGACATTCACCGGTAAGAGAAGTTCCCCTCCCTAAGGATTTCCCCCACAGTGAGGGTTTTAAGTTTGTTTTACCCAGGGTTGGGTTTGGTATAAATCATAGTTTATAAACACTCATTATTTTACTGGTTATCTTTTAACATGTGCACCGGATCAAGATTTGGTATTTAAAGCAATAATTTTCCAATGTAGTTTAACCTTTACACCAGAACTGATTTCTGTTTGTGAAATAGAGTCCATCGTGCAATAATATCGTGATCCATCTCTAGTTTCATCTGTTGATCACTCTAACATAATATAGCAGATAAATTCTTTTAATTTGCTTAAATGTTAATGTTTATTGAAGTGAGTGCTTTCATCTCGGCACTTCTCCATGAAGTTGTTTCACTTGGGCCAACAGACAGTGTATCTCTTTGTTGCATTTTGCATGCCTGCCTGCCTTAACCACAGGTCGAGGAAATTCATTAAAATATTTACAGACTGGGAGGGTTATTCACAGCACTGAAATTTCAGGGAGGTTTCGCTGCTCTTTTGTTCAGCGCACTTTGCTGCGATTCCAGTCTGCCAACCCTACGGTGGAGTTTTTTTTTAAAAAAAAATAAGCTTTTTGCTGCAACTGAAAAGCATAAACAGGATAATGGAAACTTTTTTTTTTTTACATTGAATGCTATGAGATTCACCTTTTTTAAACCTGTTGAACTGAAGCGCCGAGAATCAGGGCATTTTGGTGCAGTTCTGCGTTCGCCGAATAGATTAACCATTACATCTCTATGGGACAATTTCACTGTTGTCGAAGATTGTCGAACTGTAACGTCTTTCGCTGTCAATCTGCCAGTATTTAGCGAATTGACTAGCTCTCTGAATAAGCGAACTGCCACGAAATTGCAACGTACAGTGAAATTCGGTGGCAAGTTCGATGCTATTTGAATAATCCTTTGTGTCTCTTTTTAAGACTTGCTGCCAGTTTTCTCCTCGAAGGAATAATGAACTACAAGCATCCCAAGACTTGTATTCTGCTCAGAAGGTTTCACTTTTATTTTTACCCGTCTCGTCATACTTGGCTCCTGGTGTATGGAAGTATACCACTCCAAAAAAAAAAATCTTATGTTAATTGGACTTCATGAAGCTTTGCACTTCAGGTTCTGTTTAACCTGTTTATACAACGAGAATGAATATGCAGCCTCATGCTACATAACCATTAGTGATTTAATTTTAAAGCCGAATAACATTTGCGCTATAAAGTATCTTCTTGGATGGGTTCTTCATCCAAAATTTTATTAAAAATTCGATTTTAAAAAAATATATAATTTTATAAAAAAAATCTTTATTATTCCCCCCCATGTGACACATGGGGTCCGTAGTTCACGCATAAATAATTATATTGTAAAACATTAATTACATCAATATGACACAGATCATAAAGGCCCGATGGCCTGCTTATAGGTATTTGTAGTGGCCATGATGTGATTTCTTTTTTTTTTCCTTTCTTATGCAGCTTCCACATAATGCCAATAGAATCTATAAAGATCTGTATGTGGACATAATGGAAAGGACATTTTTAGTAACAACCTATGTCTGTTCTGTACAGGGATTTTCATTCATTATAACCCCTCTGTCCAGGGTCCTGCGGTGGTCTGACTTCCTTTAGGCTGGGGTCAGACGAGCGCACTGTCCGTGCACAGCAACAGACGTACTTTTTAACTGATGAGCTTGTGGTTACATTGTATCCGTTAATTTTAACTGTTGAGAAAAATAAAAAAAAACGTATGCAGTTGTTTCTCTACGTCCGACTAGCCTTTTCACGTTGATGCCATTTTGGCGTCCATTGCAACATGTGTTGCGCGCGCGTGAAAAAGTGCGCACATGCTTTGTGTTCTCCATTGACTCCTTTGAAAAGCTACAACCGACAGCAAACAGTGCGGTCAGACGGACGAAAAAAGTGCGCTTGTCTGACACGGGCCTAAAGTAACTGCTTTTAAACCCCTCCCGGCGTACTCTATGGATACTGATATTGGTACATCCCTATCAATAACCTTGCATAAAAAATCTCTTATTTCAGGAAGCTTTATTTGCTGGGGAAAAAAAGCACATAGTGTGTAATAGGGCCGCAACTAACGATTTCCATAATCGATTTCTCCACAAACAAATGCTGCTACAAGCCCCCAGACCTGATGATCTCAGCACAAAATCAGGGTGAGAACGGGGGGCTCCACGCAGTCGGACACTTTAGCTTATTAGTGTCCTTTTACAATAATTTCATGAACAAACTGAGTGGGGGGAGGGTCCGGGGGTGGAAAGGAGCGAGTTTGTTGAAGGGACTTGACCCCAGTGTGAGAGGGAGTTGGTTTGGGTAAAAGACTGGACCGGAGTGTGGGAGGGAGTTTGTGGAAAGGGACTGGACCAAAGGGAGAGCAGGGCAACTCCAGACCAAGGAAGGGGTGACGGGCAGGTTGAGGTGGTGACACAGGACTCCAACTTCAAGTAAGGATAAAACACCAGCGGTACAGCGTCCATACCCAGTGGCTGTATCCCAGGGTTTGTGTTATAGCGCTTCTGCAATTGTAAACTAAATAAAAACAAACTGGTTGTGTCTGACATAACCCTAGAACAAAATCATACCGAGTAAGGCTAGGGTCAGACGAACGCATTTTTCACGTTGCCCGTGAAAAAGTACGGTCGAACGAACGTACGTATTTTTTCCCGGAATACGTGATAGCGGTCATACGATGCGCTTTTTCGTCCGTGATTTTGTACGGATCCTCAATAAAACACTTTTTGAGTCTGGACGTTATGTTAGCCGGACATTACATCTCCTAATCACGCACACACGCCGCTATGCGGCCGCAGCGCACTCTGTACGTCAGTAGTAGCGGTTTGACGTTCTCGAAAAAATGCGTTCGTTGGCCACTTGCGTTGCGCGGACGAACTTTCGTGCGGCCGTTCGTCGTATGTTCCCCGGCATTGGACGTCATTTGCTGCTAGTACGGCCGTGATTTCGTGCGGCTAAACGCACGTTAAAACTGCGCTAGTCTGACCCTAGCCTAAAGCAGCGGCACGTCTTCTCCATTTAGCTCCGAAGCTGAGGTTATAATGTTTAATGCAGTCTGACTCTAAATAGTGTGTGCTGTACACAAAACTATTAATCGACAGACGATTAGTTGTCAACTATTCTCTATCGATTACCATAGTTATCGGCCCTACTGTGTAATCTTTATTAAAACCTCTCAAATCAGAACTTTGTGATCATGCGGTTTTATTTTGTAAAAAGCATAGTGGTACGTTTACATTCAAGCAATAACCTTTCCCAGATAATGGAATGAAAGTGCTGCCTCAAACACTGACACAAATGGCGATATATCCCTTCCAGCTTGTTAAAACATTTATAGTCACTCCTGTACAAAAAATAAAATGGCAGTTGCTTTCGGTAGCGATCGGCAAGCTTGTATAGAGAAGATAAATAGAACACAAGAAGGATTTTGGATGCAACAGCAAATGACCCATCAATATTTAAAGAGCAGGGGATGGCAACATTGTGTGCATTCAAATGAGCGACAGAAGAAATCTTGTAACAAAGCACGCTCTGCCGTTCCCCAATGGCTCACATACTTTCTAGAAATCTGCTCCAATTTGGGCGTCAGTCTGATTGCCTTATTAATATATCTTCAGAGCCAAAAGCTACTAATAAATTAGGCTTTAAACACTGTGCCCGGCATCAGAAATGGCTGATCCCTTTGAAACTGTTACATCTCTGCTAAATTACTTTACAGCAAATTAAAATTTTATTTAGGAATCCTATTGATTAATTACAGGTCTGGTTATTGGACTGCCAGATAAGTCCCTTGTCTTGGGTTTTATTGATCTTCTTTTTCGGTGCTTTGAAATTGCAAGTCAAAGGGATATTCTAACAATGCTGTGGTCCAGTAGTACAGGCCTTCACAAAACCAAACTCCGGGCACCTAGAATTTTCGAATTTTACTTCTTGCTCATAGATTTTTGGTTTATTCTCCAACAATCTTCAGGGTAAAGATTCCCCCCCCTTCATTTTACTTTTGCCTGTTCGGTTTGCTTTCTCACTGAATCCGAATTGTGACCTAAATTAGTTAAGATGTGAAATAGGTACTTTGGACATTAGTGGTCAATGGGATATTGCGGTTTAACACCTGCAAGCACAAAAAAGGGATTATTGTAATCTGTTCACAAGTCTTCTGCAAACATGGGGTGAATTTGCTTACCAATTGTTTATCTGGTAATCCGAGAGCAGGGTCTTAATTTTTTTAAATTATTTTTACAACTCTTCGTTGTGTTTTTAATATGTGCAATCATATGGGTTTTGAAACGCCTCAGATGGTGGTTCTACTGGTCCCCTACCCTGCCCTCGTAGGGTCGTCTCGTTTGGAGTGGAGATAGAGGCTGGTCGGTAGGATAACCTTTGGCTCTGTCTCCCCCTCCCCCTTCTATTTTTTTATCTTTTTTTCCCCTGTTTTTCTGCTCTGTTTCCTAGTCCCTGATTGCTTGCATTTTTGGTTATTTCAGCTATTATTGATATGCATCTTAGTTCGTACTTTCACGCTTACTGTTTCGATTAGCATTGCATTGGTTGTCTTTCTTAAACAATGAAGCTTTATTACAATAAAAAAAAAATCATGGATTTTGGAGTTAAAATGACATGCTCTATGGTAGTACGTCATATCTGTGTCATTGGTATATAACCAGAAGAACTGAGTACCCAAGTTTACTGGTCCCTACCAGTTCACAGCTGTCACCGTTTCGGTTTGTGTGTTTTTTTTTTTTTTTCTCTTCCTTTGACAGGAGGTACAGGTTCCCTAAAATCAGTCATCCGTGTTGCTGTTCGCCTCCTAAATTCTTTTCTTACAGGATCATTGCTTGTGGTGGCCAACTCCAGAGATGCAAACTCACTACCTCTACATTGGCTTTTCTGTTTAAACTGCACATCGGTCCCTACACCAGACTTGATAAAATCCTTTCTGATTGTTGCGTACTACAGTGTTTTTTTTTATTGTAGCCGGCAGAGTACGGTACTTCACTGAGGTTGTATAATCCCTGTTTGCTGTAATTGCAGGTCTCCTCTGTTCTGGACCAATATTTAAGTGCAGGATGTAAATAGTGATAATGTACACTGTAATTTCTTGTGCTCGCTCTCTTCTAAATCGTTATGTATGCCACACAATAGAGACAACGACTTAATTTCTTCCAAAAGTTACATTCATGGGCTATAGTAACTCAAATGTTATTTTGGAGTGACTTTTACAACCCATGCTAATATAAAATTGTCATTGTATAAAGCCTGACTCGAGGATTGAATAAGGGGTCTGAATATTTCTATAGGTAGTTCTTATACCTTTATAACACACAGATCAAATGGTTAAGTGACGTTTCAACAAAATCTCAAATTCCTGCTTGCATGATTTTATTTTGTTTCTAGCTGTATTGTGTTTTCTAATGTAATCTGTGAATATTCAAACTCCAGACCTTGGTACTAACAAATTGAAGTGACTGCTGTTTATCTGGCTCTGACAAGAGTGTGATCTATTGCATCACCTGCTGATGCAGCACACTTTTTATTGTGCCTCCCCTATATACAAACAGCTCCCCTGGTACAGGCTAAACCTAATCCCAGACCTAGACTGTGCAGTTGAATACTTTCAGTCTGAGCTCCTGCAAGTCTGGAATTCCCATGCCCCGCTGCGTAAAGTGCGAGTAAAAGGGACTCATCTCCCCTGGGTTACAGCTGATCTTACACTAATGTACCAGCTTAGAGATTCACGGTGGTCAAATTTCAAGAGTACTGGTTCCATGAACGATCACTACGAATACCGAAAATGCCGGAATGAATGCACAAAACAAACAAAAATGGCCAAAGCCCATTACTTCAATGAAAATCTAAACAATAACATATCAAACCCTAGAAACTTTTGGAGAACCATAAGTAACATACAAGCACCCCCAGTCCACTCCCAGCCAGCTGCTGTCAAAGTAAACAACCAAACCCTGCAACACCCCCTAGATGTAGCAAATGCCTTTAATGATTATTTTGTTGGATGTGCCACCACTTTGATTGCCAAGCTAGGAAATGACATGCAATCAGAGAGGCCTCCTGCAGGTCAGGCCCCCCCAACTGTGCAAAGTCCCTGTATCAGACAGGAATTCAGTTTTAGACCAGTGCCTGTCAGTGTCGTTACTAAACTTCTCCGTAAGAAAAAAATGAAATACCAGTCTGGACCTGATCAAATACCAGCAATGCTGCTGAAAATCAGTGCGCCTGCAATTGCAAATCCTGTTGCAACCCTAATAAATGAGTCACTGGCGACTGGATACATACCCAAGCTCTGGAAGACTGCGTGAGTGGTACCTATCCATAAAAGTGGTGACAGTACTTTGGTATCCAACTTCCGTCCGCTATCGTTGCTCCCTGTAATGTCAAAAGTCTTGGAAAAATGTGTCTACACACAATTACGTGATTATTATCAATATTGGAACTACTTAACCCGGATCAATCAGGCTTTCGTCCAAATCACTCAACTACAACCGCCCTTCTAAAAGTCTGCAATGATATCCAGGCTGGGATGGAACAAGGAAACCTAACTGGAGCCATCTTCCTTGATTTTGCCAAGGCCTTTGATACGGTAGACCATGGCATCTTGTTAGAAAAACTTAAAAACTCTGGCATTGGTGATCGCACGCTAACCTGGTTTCAATCATATGTATCCGACCGATCACAATATGTGTCAATTTCTGGCAGCTCCTCCCTCCCGCTCCCAGTCACTTGCGGTGTACCCCAAGGCTCAATACTAGGCCCCCTGCTATTCACAATATTCATAAATGATCTGCCCAACGTCTGCAAAGCCTCAACTGTACATATGTACGCAGACGACACTGTGATCTATACCAGCAAACCAAATCTCCCGCAGCTGGAGGCCGTGCTGCAAGAACAATTCACAGAGGTAGAAAAGTGGATCAAAAACAACAAACTTTTTTTAAATACTGACAAAACTGTAACGATGCTCTTTGGAACAGCACCTAAACTACACAAATTGCAAAATCCCCATCTATGTGTTGGGACAAAGTCAAATGGCACGCTGAACACAGTCACATCTCTCAAATATCTAGGTATGTGGTTGGACCCTAATCTATCCTTTGGCCCCCACATCGAAAAACTCTCATCTAAACTTTACCCCAAACTAGGTGCCCTGTACAGAAACAAATCCTGCCTGAGTCCCGCGGTAAGAAAGCAGATTGTACAGCAAATGCTTATGCCGGCTATTGATTACGGAGATGTAGTGTATGCAGCCGCCCCGCAAACACACCTTCATAAACTTACTACATTGTATAACTCATTCTGCCGCTTTGCGCTACAATGTAACTACATGACCCACCATTGTGACATGTTAAAAGAGCTAAACTGGCCATCGCTGGAATCCAGACGCACCCGTCACCTTTCCAGCCTGGTGTTTAAGAGCATCTCTGGGAAGCTGCCACCCTACCTGAATAGACTGCTTCCCCCAGCAGCTCCCTCATCCTATAACCTCCGATCCAGGACCAGCACCGTACTTGCTATACCACAATACAAAAAGACAGTGGCTCGGTCCTCATTTTCTTACAGAGCACCACAATTATGGAATAACCTCCCAGACACCATCAAATCTTCCCCCAGTCTTAAATCACTCAAGAGCTCCTTACTAACATACCTCAATACAGAATGCACCTGTAAACATGTAACCTAGTGACTATATTTCCTACATATTTTTCTGTTAATCTGTATATTTGTGTGTTTTTTTTTTAATATCTTGCATTGTATTACTTTTTATTTCTGTAACTGTAACACTTCAATGTTCTTGAACCCAGGACATGCTTGAAAACGAGAGAAATCTCAATGTATCCTTCCTGGTAAAATCCTTTTTATTTATAAATAAAATAAAATAAAATAAATATACGCAGGACTGAGCTGTGTCGTAGAGGAATGTGCGTGATGCCACAGTGAATGACATCACCGTGTGCTAACGTCTGGTCTGGATAATCAGTGGCATCCAGTGTTGCAGGGCATGCCTTTCATCCGCCTGGAGTCGTACACTGATATTCCACACAGACTGTACTAATCACAACGGCAGCTACTAATGCTGTCACTTTTAACATCATGTGTCCAGCGTGTTTAGCTGTCTAAGAACGTATCAGCTACTGCTGTAGATAACCGTAAATGTTTTACTGCTAAGTCTCTGCAGACAGTGCAGCGTGTAGACATATTTCTTGATTTGTGACTCTAGCATTCCAGAGGAACGATACACTAGTGATACTTAGTCTGCATTTAGAGAAGAAAAACCTTGTGACGTGAAGTTCAGATTACTGCCGCCCTCCCAATTTAGTCCCTATTTTACGAGTCAGAGGTTGATACGCGTTATTCTGTCAGTAACCTGATCTGAATCATTAGCAATTATGTCTGGGATAATTTCTTTAATCCTTTTTGACAAATAGAATATTATGTGTCGACTTTAATTAAAGATGATGTATTTTAGGTGGTGGTGTTTCCCTGCCCCACCATTGTTTTGGATGGCAAAATCATGACTCAGGTGGGTTGGCTTCCACATATTTCGATCAAAGATTCTAGTTACAGTTAATGTCATTCTCATCTGTGCCTACCACAAGGCACCTCTATTATGCGATGAAAAGCTCGGCACCTGATGTTCTTCCAGCTTTTTATTTTGGCCAATCTGTTAACATGCTGACTTGAAAGCAGCAAATGGACTCACTGAAGAATATCATCTACTACTGCGTGACATCGGAGTGGTTTAAAGCAAGTGGTTTCTAACCCTGTCCTCAAGTACCCCTGCACTCAACCAAA
The DNA here is from genome assembly GCA_009667805.1 of Leptobrachium leishanense. Taxonomy (NCBI): domain Eukaryota; kingdom Metazoa; phylum Chordata; class Amphibia; order Anura; family Megophryidae; genus Leptobrachium; species Leptobrachium leishanense. Next base: position 182,752,996 of record CM019065.1, on the reverse strand, counting down.
ACCGCTTTTACTGAAGTCACCATTGACCTTCTAACCGCTAAAAACCACGTCCACTATTCTATACTCGTCTTGCTTGACCTTTTTGGCTACTTTTGTCACTGTCGATCACCACCTTCTTCAAACTTTCAGGCTAGGGTCAGACGAACGTGATCTCTACGGACTGTACGTCCGTGCAGTACAGACGTATGTTAGTATGGAAGACACAGTAGTGGTCACACAGTCCGTTTTTTTTCACTGACGTTTATTTTGACGGATGTAGGAGGGAAAATAAATTAAAAAGCAAAACCGTTTTGTCCGTGAAAAATGCTGGACGTATAAATGCAGTGCGTCTGACCACGTTCCATCACTCACACACAAAGCTATGCAGACGTTGCGGATGCAGCGCACTTTGTGCGGCCGTTCTATGGGTTGTACGTTCTTGCCTGCCTTGCGTCCGTGGGCCGAGGCCGTTGTGCGTCTGCAGTTCAGTGCAGATGTACTTCGTGTGTCGGGCTCCGATGGGCTTTCTTTCATGATATCACGGACATACTTTTAGACGCCATCACGGACGTGAACACTACGCTCGTCTGACACCAGCCTCAGCTTTCTCGCTCTCCGTGACCCTGCTCTGTTTTGGATTGACTGCTATCTCTCCAACAGGTCGACTCCTCTTCAATTCATTTTATAAGTTGGCGTACCTCAAGGCTCTGTCCTAGGTCCTCTGCTCTTCTCCATCTACACCTCCTCCCTGGGCAAAATCATTAACAGCTTTGGCTTTAATTACCAACTCTAGGCTCCTGATACTCATATCTACCTCCCACCCCGATCTCTCTCCTGCCGTCATTTCTAAAGTCAGCGACTGTTTATCTGGCATCTCCTCCTGGATGGCCTCTCACCACCTAAAGATTAACACGTCCAAGACTGAGCTCCTACTAATTCCTCTCACTGATGCTTCTCTATCGTGGTCGATGGTATCACTATCTCCCCATAAAGTAAGGTTTGCTGACTCGGAGTTACACTTGACTCCGCCCTTTCCTTCATCCCCCACATCCAGTCTCTTTCCTCCTCCTGCCGCAACCAATGACGTAACATTTCCAAAATTTGGCCATTTCTTACCGCTGACACCACACCCTGTTAGGTGTACTTGTGGACCAGGGTTGGGGGGAACCCACTGGTCTAGATTTTCCCAGCGATACTTTGAATAAGTAGTCAGCTTTACAATAATCCAAAAACAGGGAAACTTTATTGGAGAGAAGCGGCAAGGTTTTGGCTACACAAAGGCTGCTGGGCAAGTGAAACTTCGCTGTTTTCCTTCAATAAAGGTTTCCGGTTTCTGGATTACTGCAGTACCTGGACTCTACTTTTTTCAAAACCATGTTGGAATCACACACTGTGGTGCACACCATCACAGTCACTGACATCAATGACTGCAGACGTACTCAAGGACCTTTACGGATGTCCGGGACACTTGCTCACTCAACCTACATTTTATTTGGTGGATTTGATCCCCATGTGTAAGAAAGGTATTCAATCATTTTAAGACTGCTTTTCATTAATATTTCATAAAATGATTGTCCCCCAATTGGGTAGGTTGGGTCGTGCGTCTCCACCAAATAAATATTTCTCCTAATAAGTTGTTTCCATGTATGTTAAATGCAAAGCGTTTGTTCTCTTCTCTCTTGTCCTTATCAGGTAGCAGGGTGGTCTTTCTCTTTCAAATTTTTCCAATTCCGTCATGCTGTTACATGTAAATGTCTTGAGGCTTGCACTTCTATCTCTGGGGGTTTTGTTAAAGTCCACGAGCATAGTGAAAGCTACGCAAAAACGAATTACTTATGATCATGTTTGACAAATTTGTGATGGAAGAAAGGGTTTGAGTTTACCTGGCTTGACAAATTTAGATCAAACTTAGGCAATGGTATGAAAATTAGTGAGGAAAATACATTTTTAGGAGCCAGTAAAATACTGATCGGAATATAGATTTTTGTGTAGAATTCTATGAGCCATGTTCTACCTGAATTTGTCAAGCTCTGATATATAATAATTAAAACATTTAGGAGTACATGACTACTTGAGCATTAGAGTTATCAAGCCATAACATAAAAATACATAGCACCGAATTTGGAATAGGGCCCGAAATGATATATATATATACCATGACAGGCCTGCCCACCGGTTTGCACGCATCACTCGCTGCCGCTGGAGGAAAGTCCCACGCAGCAGCTGGGAAGCTGGGTGTACAAGTACGCCCTCCCTCCTAGCACAACCCACCCAGCGGTAAGGGGTTAACCAAAGCTGTTGTAAACTTACCAAAGCCATTAGTCTATCGAGTAAAGTTTACAACATTTCTGATTAAGTTGGCACTTACTTTGGAATATCACCGCCAAGCATATAAAATGTGGCTAGAAAAATGTATAGATTATAAACAGGTTATTCACAAAGTGCCAGTGTTACAAATATTGGTGGAAATGGCTCGTATTGTAATGTCAACAATTGCTGGCATTTCCCAAAAGTAAAAACCAGAAGTCAGCAGGAGAAGCTTTTGCGTGTGCTGCTTCTCGCATAATTTTTTTACTTTTGTGAAATGCCAGTGTTTGTCAATCCTTTAAGTCTTTGTCCATTAAATGTGCCTACAGCATGTTTGTCGGTAGAGTACACACTAAATATTTACGGGGTTATTCAGAAAGCACCGACATTTCAGTGCTTTCTCAGTTCGCCAACCCTGCAGTGAATTGACTATTCGCCGCAGGGTCCTTGAAGAACGTTGCCGAACTGCTGAAAAATAAACGGAACGCTATTCTTCTAAAAGGTGTTTAAAACAATAAAAATACAGGGAAATGTGTAGAAATAATAAAAGGTCTTTTACACAATAAAAAAAAAAAGCCTTTACAAAAAATATGGGAATCAAAAACTTTGCCCAAAAAAAATACAAATAGACTACTGAAAATTAAAAGAATAAACTGTTGAATAAAAATGATAAAAACAATATTTTGTTAACCTTGAATCCAATGGGATTCGCCTGTTTAAACCTGTCGAACTAAATCACCGAAAAATCGTGGCATTTCACTGGCACTCCGGAGCAGTTTGGCGTTCTCGGAATAAATTAACCATTACTTCTCTATGGGACCATTTCACTGCGGCCGAATTGCTGTGAACTGCGCTGTATTTTGCTGTCAACTCGCTAGTATTTGGCGAACTGACAGCTTTTTCAATAGACTGCCATGAAATTGTACCTTTTTAGAGTAAAAATCACCGTTCAGTGGCAAGTTAACGCTCTTTGAATAACACTTTTTAGTTTTCTTGCATTTGCGTTCAGTTTATTAAAATTGTTGTCTTGAATGACTCACCAATTTTTTCTCTTGAGTGAATTCTTATTCCTTCTCTCATTATGGTTTGTTTTCTCGTTGTGAAATATTTATTCTATATTTACATTATACAAACTTTTTCTTTCATGTCCTTGCTGTAATCTGATGCTCTTCATTATCGGTTTCTTGTGGTTTCAGGGATTTATTCACTCTAGTGTATATTCCTGTGGGTTTTTTTGTTACGTATATATAAATTTCTAATTGTCCTTCTCTTTATTTCTCTACTTCCCTATTTAAACCTTTTTAATCTCTAAAGTAGTAACCATATTTAACAGATTAAATTATTTTCAAGCTAAAGTGTGATCCAAGTAGATCCTGCGTAGACCTGAATGCCCTGACTATAGCATGAGTATTCGTATACAGCCTGGCTGTCGTTAATGATTAGGACATAGCATTGTCATACACGAGCTTTAAAGACTGTAATTTTCCCAAAAACAATCTATCAATGAACCTTAACAATGTGATCTCAGTCTAGCTGCATTAAAAGCCATTCTGTCATAACCTCTAACATCCACGTGAAACAACTCTGCCGTCATTAAATTAGGATGTGTTATTTTGTGCTGGGTGTGTGATCCTTTTATGAGATTAATTTTTTTTGGGGGGGGGGATTTCAAATGCCAGAACTGAGGTTTTGTGTGTTTATTATACGTGCTTTCAGCTGCCACATAATACATTATAATGTATGTGTGCTTTTTTTTTTTTTTTTTTTTTGTGTGAAAGTATTTTACCAGGAAGGATACATTGAGATTTCTCTCGTTTTCAAGTATGTCCTTGATGTCGAGTGTTCGTTAGGGGTCTTGCCCAAGGACACTTACTGGAGAGGTGCTCTTGCTGGGACCCCTGTCTCCACAGGCTCTCTCCACGCAGAGCAGTGATGTTACCTCTACTCCAGCCAGCTTATTGCATCATGTTGAGCTCTTTCAGAGAAGTTACAGGATTAACACTACCCAGGGGAAAACAGGATTCCTATTTGCCCCAAATGTAAGCCAGCCACTCTTCAACTATAGGGGCTTGCACTGCAACAAGATTTCCATTGTTCCGAGGAAGGGGGTTACAACAACGACGCAGCCTTGCAGCATTTTACTTGCGGAAAAGCAATACTCATAGCGCTGGCTCCATCATAAAATATCCAATAACAGGGGAGATATTCCCTGGTACCCAGAATTGTGCTCTGAATCCGATGGAAGCTTTTTTAGATTCCTCTTTTGCTTTTGGAACTGATCAACTTGACTCTTATTCCAGCTATTTGCTTATACCCCGAAAAGTAACTAATCATAGGGTAAAGTACATAATTTATATAAAAAAAAAAAAGAGGGTGTAAATTAATAGTTGTTGTATTTTGATAACGTTGCCCCCTGCCGAAAAGGCAGGAAAGCGCCCCCAAAAGTGGAGGCCAATCAAAAACAAAATCCGGCTTTGTTCTAAATGTCTAATGTAAACTTCTGCATTATTTCCACTCAATGTCAAGATTCCACAGCTGTGATTCGCGAATTCTAGTCTGGTATTTAGATATTTCAGCCTCAGTATTTTACCCCCTCGGTGTATGTAGATTTATTTTACCGCTGGATGGGAAGCGGGCTGGAATCCATGCTGCTTGGTAATAATTTAGGTCATGCGATGGCATGTTTCGAGATGTACTCTGCACTATTTGCGTGGGGAAGTGCTCCAGGGCATCGTGTAGCAGGTGGCACAGGAGGAATGAGATTTCTTGGATGCTAGGAGGACCTCTCAAAGACCAAACTTTTTCAAAGAGAAAACCTGATTCTTTCTTCCTCTTGTACCTGAGGGGAATAAATCGTAATCTATGTGGCAATGCATACATTAAACCGAAAGTTTTAAAATATTTATTTTGTTTTTGTTTTGGACACCTGCTGCACTGCAAAATATTGATCTTATTTGATGAGTTCTTTGACTGAAAGCAGTGTTTTTTTTTTTTCTTTTCCTTTTTGTTTTCCGAGGCACAGATCCTACATGCATTTTGCTTCTGCTTCCTTCCTGAAGGCTGCCTTTTAAAAGCATTCAAAAGATATTTGGAGAAGCAAATCCGAGAAGGTGATGCTAGCCCTCCTGCTCTGCGTTTTGCTCGCGAGGGAAGGAATACAATGAGTTTCAGCGATGAAACCTGTTGGCTTCCTGTATGAAAAGCGGCTGGCGTCTCATCTCGTTAACCAGCGATGATTCAAGTCCTGCAGATTGTAAAAGAACTGGTCTCCCCGTCGAGACGTAGAGCAGCCGCAGAAAAGAAAGGTAGGGGCTATCAAGTCTTTTATCTCCTGTCCTTTTTTAAACGAGATCCCCTTTCAGGTCTGTACCGGGTCCAGACATCTCCGCGCTGGTGTTACTCATCATTTGTCACCTGTGTTTAATATTAACCCTGATGCCTTTGCAGAGCTGCATGAAAAACGACTGTAACGGCATTTGCTTTGATTATTGTGCTCCCTGGCATCTCCTCACGTCTTAAGAATTTCCTCTGTACACTTTTTGTTGTGTCCCCCTCCCCGCTGTCTCGTTTATTTTTGTACTAAAGGTATTCTAGTATGTAAATTCAGTCTCGCCATCTGTAACGTTAAAATATTCATGTATTAACAGGGATATCGCAAATTGGGATTACAGAGCTGATGACTGTTTTGAAATGCAGCGAGGATGAAATTTTAAGGCAAGGTGGAATGTGGTGATGGGGGGGGGGGGCATATAATTAAGTCAGACACTGCAAATAAATACTTTAGGGTTCTCCAGCCGCTGTTACCCACTATTTAATGTAGCGTTGGTCGTATTGTAGCTTAACTGGTTTGATTTGTCTTTGTGGAAAAATTTTTGAAGTTTGGGGGGAAAGTAGAGATCCTGCTTTACTTGAGATTCCTTTTTAAAAATAAATAGAATAGTTGTAAAATGATACATTTATAAACAAGTACTCTGCATTTTTCTTTCTATTGCAAGGTCTAAGTGTTGAATTGCAAATTTTAGGTCAGTATCCAAGCGGAAGGAATGCCAGATCAGAAAGGATTATTTGAATGTATGCATATTTAAATCTAATCTTTAAAGCTTTTTATACACGGTAGATTTATTTATTTGCAAAGGATTTTACCAGGAAGGATACATTGAGATTTCTCTCGTTTTCAAGTATGTCCTGGGTTCAAGAGTATATTGCTTTATCCAGAGCACAAATTAAATATATTGAAATATTTCAGGGTTATAGATGGGACAGGATATATTGGTACAAACATAGGACTTGCTGCTCATATTATTGAGGATATGTGACACTTTTATACAAGGCATGCTTCTTATTTTCATAAATTCTTCTTTGCTGTATCTACTTGGTTGTTGAGTTATTTGATTGTTGAACTTTTTGGGGAAACCTGCTTTTTCTTGAATTGACACGCAGTGTGTGTATATATTCATATTCTGCAAAAAAAGTTTCTTTTAGGTTACTGTATTTTAAAGATAGTTTTGTAAAATCCAAATAACCTCAAGAATCTTAATGGTCTTTATTGGAAATACCATTGTTTTCCATACTTGCTCAGTGAAACATAATGGATTCATGCATCCGTTGAATGGTCATTAAGACACTAACGGATGACAAGGTCAAAATTAAGACTCCAAAAAGGCATTTCTATTGACTCAGATAAACACCAAAAGAAGGCTAGGATGCCAGCTCACCTCTGAATACGCCAAGGGCATGAGGACTGTGGATGTGCGCCACCTAAGACAACGTTACCAGGAGACAGGAGGGACCGTTTATTGTCTTCACATTGAGAGATCACGTGTAGCTACGCCAGCACAGGATTGGTACATCAGACTATCACAACTGTGAGACAAATACAGGATGGTGACAACAACTTCCAGTTACACCAGGAATGCATGATAGCTCATTCCGTGTTCATTTTATGTCTCGGTAAATCGTTTTATGCTCATACACACATTTACATGTTTGCTGAAAAAGAAAAGCCGTTAAAATTAGGACGTTTGTTTTATTTATTTTTTTCCATAAAACTGGTGCCTGGGTTGAGTAGCGTTAACATCACTGCTCTATAACCGTGGAGACTGGAGAGACAGTTTCGATCCCGGCAAGAGCACCTCCAGTAAGTGTCCTTGGGCAAGACACCTAACGGTACATACTCGCCACCCTGGACATACTTTAAATTGACCCTTTAGAGCAGTGTTTCTCAAACCTGTCCTCCAGGACCCTCTGCCACGCCAGGTTTGCAGGATATGTACAGCACAGGTGATATGATTTGCTGCTCAGTGATTGCAAGATTCAGTCTGTATTTAACCAAGGTGATCTGCAAAATCTAGATGAGGGTCCCGAGGAGAGGTTTGGGAAACACTGCTTTAGAGGTTTTAGAACTACGTCTCTTTTGGTGCTCTGCCACTTGTTAGCTTGGGTGAGCCTTATGGGAAATTTGTTCAAAAACATCTGGAGAGACAAACTTGCTGTAATATATAGGCAGTGTTTCCCTATAGAAGGTTCCTGGAACCCGCTTGTGTATACATAGGCTGCCTGCATGGTTTCTGATAACGTCTGAGTCGTCAGCATTATATTTGCAAGAGCAATTTGATCACAGAGCATGTGATGCACACTGTATCTGTGACTTTTGAAATATCTTGTGATAAATGATCTGAGTGGGTGTTAAAGTTTGGCCTCTAGTGTACCATTTTGTTTTTGAGCGTTAACCCCTTCACTACAGAAGACGTCTGTGGGAATGTCACGGGAATTCCCCACTATATATATATATCGGTCCCCACACGTCATCCGCTATGGGGGCTCTCCCACCCTATACTTCTCCCTCTGGTGTCCCACGGTGGTCTGACTTCCTTGACGTCAGATCCCACTTTTAAACCTCCTCCTGGTGTAGTGAAGGCATCACAGGCGTGATGACGTCCGTTTCTGGCACCCCGACAAAGCTGAACGCGTGCCTGACAGGGGGGGTGATTTGGACCCCTCTCCCTCCTGATCGGGAGGAGATATTGGTAAAAGAAAGGGAGCACTGGAAAGGACCACAGTGTTACTTTTCCAGCACTGCCCTCCCATGAAGTACCGGTCACCTCCGAATGGCACCGTATCGTGGACCTCTCCTGGAGGTGACTAACCTCTTGGATGTCAGCCAAGCCTCCAGGGCCTGTCCTGGCCCACTTTTTTGTTATAGCATCCTGGCAGGGCATCACTTATAATAATGATATATTATGAATCTGCTGAAATAAAGGATATAGAATTTGTCTGGGTCGTCTAATAAAACAGGAGTTTAAACCTGATGAGCAAAACACAGTAAAAATGAGCTGAGCACACAGGGTGATATGGTCCAGTAGTGAAGAGGTTAACTTTGTGCGTTCCATCATTGCTGCCACCCCCCCCCCATTCTTTTACAAAGTATCAGCGGCTAGGTTTTGTGACCTCCAAGTAACTGCAAAACCATTCATTTTGGGTGTATGCAAACTCGCGCATACATCAGAAATATATATATATATATATATTTTTCACGAGGCCGCAATCCTGGGACTTCCTCATATTTCTTTATTCCTCCTGCAGTCAAAAATCTGTGTGCACGCATGCGTAACAGATTACTCTATTTACGCGAGTGTATTCTGTGCATAGAATGACCAGGCCTGAGGTAGTCGAGTGGAGGGGCTGAATATTTCCTTAAGGGTCTATTCACTAAGCACCGAAAATTCAGCACTTTTCGCTTTGGCCATTCCGTTTCGCCGACAGTACAGTGAATTCACTATTTAGTGAATAGTCCCTAAAGTGAGCCGCAAATAGTTCCTGAAGCCTCATTATATAGTTGAAGAATGTCGCTGAAGAGCACCAAAGTGGTCTTGGAGAATTCCACTGAACTCTCCTAATAGGTGTTTACAACCAATAAAATATATTAAAATGTGTCTAATAAAAAAGATCCTTTAAAAAAAAAAAATAATTAAGTCTTGCACAATTTAAAAAAAAAAAACGCCTTTTAGAAAACTGGGAACAAAAATATCTTCAAAAATACAAAGTGTTCTAAAAAATAAAAAGGCTTTTTGCTGGAAATGAGAAAAAATAAATGTTTCAATGTATAAAAGTATTTTTTATTTTTATAAAACTTATGGGATTCGCCTGTTTTTAAACTTGTCGAACTGAAACACAATCTGGGCATTTCGCCGACACTTTGGTGCAGTTCAGCGTTCTGTGAATAGACTAACAATTACTTCTCAGTGCTAATTTCGCTGCTATTGAACTGCAGCGAACCACATCATATTTGGAGGTCAATTCGCCTGTATTTGGAGAATTGTCAGTTTAGTGAAAAGACATTGGCCCAGGATTGCACTGAACGGTGAAATTCACCATTCAATGACCAATACGGAGGTTAGTGAATAACCCCTTTTTTAATGTCTGTTTTATGGGTCCAACATGTTCATGCCGAGTAGATGTGCAGAGCTGCAAATCAATAAATGCAAGGAGTCTCTATTATATAAATGTCGTTAGAAATCACTTGGAATAAATACGGCTCGTTTTGCTTTTGTTCTAAATTCCATGTTAATTAACTTAAATGAATCCACTAGATTGTAAGCTCCTACGAGCAGGGTCCTCCACACCTCTTGTTTCCATCATATGTCTAATCCCGTTCCCTTTGGTTATCGTAAAGCGCTGCGGAAACTGTTGCCGCTATATAAATGTTACTCATGACAATATTATTCTAATTTGATGCTCGTGTATATTGATAAGGTGGGGGCCGCAGAATTTGGGGTGCCTAGTGCAGCCCCAAGCCTCTAGTCACCCCTGTATGTATAGATACATGTGTATATTTAACTCCTTTTCAGGGCTTGATAAATCTAACGGCTTTGGTCTTGCGTGCTTTTTTGATGATTTCTATTCCTGTTCAACATTTGTGTCAAAAAGAAAGTAGAATGTCTCCTCTTATAACCATTATGCATATTGCACTTCTTAAATATCCTCCTCAGAACATATTTTCTCCTAAGCAATCGAGTTGAAGTTAGAAGTAACAAACCTTGTCAGCTTTGGCATAATAAAATGCTTTTATCAAAATCTGTTTTTTCCCTCTGGGTCTCTGCAAAGGTGAATTACATATTTTTTTTTCCCCTGATCCTTCTCTCTGGACCTTGAATCCTACTAAAGGAGATGTTAATTAACATCCAGTGCTTAAGCTCCTCTCCATTTTCTCACAATTCACTGCCTGTGTGATGGCATTTGGATGACCTTGGCTGACGATGTGTATCGCGTTACACAGGGGTAGCCAGTTACTATCCTATTGCAGTCGTACAGTCATATTGCATATAAATCCGTGACTGTAGATGCTTAAATACTAATAAATACGTTTTAGCCACGCTTTGAAAATATTATATATATATTTTTTTAAATAAATTAACGTGTTGTGGAATTGATTCAGAGGGACGCTATACAGGGGGACCATGTGGGATTACTTTTTAATCCCACTGGACCCAAATTTTCTTTCCCACATGTTCATCACCCCACCCCTTTCTTTTTTGGGCAATTGACTGGTTTTGAGCCTTCTATGAGACTCTTTCAACACTTTTCTGTCTTATTGTATTTGTAGTTAAACAGGTCTTTTTATTTTTAGTGTGAAAATTTAAATCCTAGGAAATGAAACCAGTCTGTTAAAAAATGTTCCATAACCCTTTGTTGAAGGGGACATCCCAGCGACAAGACAGTCCTCAAAGTCACAAGGTGGCATAGCACGCTCTGAGGCTTTCTTTCGGCCCACCTCCCACCCTGGCCGGTCAAGGGCATCATTTGCTGCTGCGGGACTGCCTGATTTCAGGGAGTCCCCTGGCAGTGAATGATGCGCTTGGTGTGCGCATATGGGGGGCGGGTATAGGAAGCCAGCAGGGCTTACAATGCCAGCCTACAGCATTTAGCACTTGGCACGCCCCGCAGCGGGAAAGGGTTAACATTATCTTGAAGGTGTCGCCCATATTGAGGGCTCATGAAATGTGACCAGTAATGTTGAATGGGATGGGTTTTTTGGGGGTGTTTTTTTTTCTTTCTTTCTTCTTGAGGGAGTTACATATGTATACTAGGCTTTTATTTGACCTAGGTTCCTGTGTATGTACCTAACCTTGGAAAATGTTTTTAATAACTTTTTGGGTTCTACTGATGACCGTAAACCTTCTGCATGACGAGAGGCGGAAAGCCTTTTTCCCATGAATTCAATGTGTCCGCATCACCAGTAGTGTCTTGTGGCTCGGTGGTACTTTAATAGTCGGATACCACTGTAATATGGAGGCACTTTTTTGGTTTTGGTGTGTAGGTGGAAATTCTCATTACTGACATGTGGCATTGTCATAAAACTTTTATTTTTGCTTGGAATTGGCTTTTAATCTGCAACACAACAGTCGCGTTTGGGTGTCAATTTACCACCTATCATTGGAAGCTGCCTTGGATTGTGCCAAGTGCTGGAACTGTCAGCCCCATAATCTCTTCCTGGTCAAGTTTGTAGAAAGATATTCTCAAACAAGAAATCATGATTCTCTGGTCTATGGGGTCAAAGATACTAGACATGTGCACAGCACAAAATTTCGTTTTGAACTAATGGATTAGTCCTAAAATGCAATTTTAGTTGCTAAAGAAATTTGTTTTCAGTTCTTTAGTATGAAAACTAATTTCATTCATCTGAAAACCAGTGGCTACAATTACTATTGTAGTGGCTCCACAGAGGGCTGAGAACGCTGCCTGTTACAGTATCACTCACTCTCAGCACAATGTGCCAGGCAAAGCTGTTACAGTAACTGACTGCTGCTCATCACAGCGCTCAGTTTCCGTAAAACTAGTAAATAATATTTTTATATATAAGAGGTTAGAACAATATTATTTCCTTGTTTTACTGAAACTCTGAGCGCTGTTACAGTCAGTTACTGTAACAGCTGAGCCTGATACATTGTACTGAGAGATAATATAACAAGCAGCCGATCTCAGCGCTCACAGCCACTGGATTTAAAGGGCTAAAAATAAAAGGCTCCTCTCTGTATAATGTATAGAACATCCTCCTGCATTAATTAATACCTCTCTGCATAATGTAGATAACATCCTCCTGCATTAATTAATACCCCTCTCCTTATAATGTATACAACATCCACCTGCATTAATTAATGCCCCTCTCTGTATAGAACATCTTACTGCATTGGCATGTGGAGGGTGCAGAACTTCGGAATGCAATGCTTAACCAGCACAGGAGAGGGAATTTTTACTTAAACTTTGTATCTCTGTAGGGGAGACACAGGAATATAAAAGCAGGGGAGAGGGAAAATATTAATGTAAATCGGTCTGAAACCTCCGAGAAGAGATGACTGGTGCAAATAGATTTTTATAAAATAAAGCACTTTAAATCTAGGGAAAACATTCAAATCACACTGAAGGCTCATAATGACAGAGTAACTGTGAGAGCTGGATACTAAATGTATCAGATGTAAAAAAAAAAAACTTTAACAAGCAGCACTGGGAGAGGAGAGGGACTTTATATAAAACGTGTATTATAGATGAGGAAAGGGGGATAGTGCTCCTGGATAATATAAAATGTATCAGACCTAAGCCCCTATTATGCAGAGCGGGAGGGGAGATAACACACGTTTTATAAAGTCCCTCTCTTCTCCCAGCGCTTCTTGTTATAAAGGGTTTTTTACTATCCAGCCCTCCTCTGTCATTAGCTTTCAGTGTGATTTATTTGAATGTTTTCCTTCTTCAGCTGCTTTTATCATCTTGTCTGCCTCATAGACATGCAAGGGTTAAGTAAAGGTTTCCTCTCCTGTGCTGGCTGTCTGTGCTGCGTGTGAGTATTCTGGAGCTCTATCAATGTCAGATTTTCGGGTAGGGGTCGGGAAGGATTACACATACAAACCTTTTCTGTAGCTTTGCGATGTTGCGTTCATTGCTGGTCTCCTTCACTCATCAATGTAATATCGCAAAAATGACTGAAACTAAAATGTAGTGCATTTTATTTTAGTTTCTTTCGTTTTTGTACTGAGCAGTTTCGTATCTCTTGAGTCATACTAAAACTAAATTATCCCAAAATTCGGACTAAATCGTTTTAGTACTAAAACGAATGCACATATCTAAAAGATACTGGTTTGACCGTAAAAGACTAGATCATACCCAGGCTCAAAGACAACTAAAAAGGGTGCTTGTGCCTGGTTAAGTGGCCTTTGGTCTGCATGTAGGTCCCTGTAGTTCCGGTTGGCAATTATTGCATTTCTGCGCTACTGGTCTGTTCTTCTTTAGGCTGGCTGTCCCCGGGGTCCGAATTTCTGCGATCATGCGATTTGTCCATCGTCGCCAGACCAATCCCATAACATGGAGATTCAGCCCTCGTCCACTGCCTCCGACTTCTGTCGGATGACTTTGTGTGAATACAACAGAGTAGCGATTTTTTTTTTTTTTTATTTTTTTTTTTTTTCCCCTCATGTGACTGGGATTTGTCAGGCGAAGTCAGCACGACCTGGTACAGTTTACATGGGGAAAAAAAGATGAATTGTATAGTTAAACCGGGAAATTGCCCCATAGAGAAATGATTCAATTCGATAGGCAAATCCCATAAGATTCACTGTAAAAAAATAATATTAAATTCAACTGTTCTTTTCATTTGCAGAAAAAAAGTCTTTTAATTATTGAATTCTTAGCGTATTTTTTTTTTTTTGGCTCCCTCGTATTTTATTATTTTTTTCCTTTTTGTAAAAGCAGTCTTTTTTTCCTTCACTACCGAACTGAAGAAAAAAAAATGGCCACCTGCAAACGCTGTCGAAGAATGAACTTGAAGTCAGACCACGCTTTTCATACCCCCCTCCCCGCGTGAAGAAGTCAGTTTCAGGCACCCCCCCCTCCCCTGGCAAAGCCAGTTTAGCTCCTGAAAGGAGGGAAGGGGGACCCCTCTCCCGATTGGGAGGAGATTAAAGTAAAAGAGGGGCACCAATGGAAAGGGTAGAGACTGCCCTTTCCAGCGATGCCTTTCTTTAACCCCTGAGGTGCCGGTCTGCGATTTGGTATCAAATCGCAGACCTCTCTCAGAGCTTCCTCACCTCTTGGATGTCAACTAAGCCTCCGGGGCCTCTCCCCACCCACTGACGTCATCTCACATGGCGTGTGAGCATTAACCCCCTAGTCCTGCAGCGCTCCTGTCCATGGTGCTGAATTGGTTTCAGCACCCTAGACAACCCCTGCCGAACACAGCCATAGTAAAGGAAAAAAAAAAAAAGAAGAAACCCCTGCGTTCGGCAAAATATAAAAGCCTTGTTTTAAAATAAAGTGGGAATCCAAAACTTTTGCTGAAAAATCCCTAAACAATCTTAAAATGCTTGCATAAATATTTAATAAAAACAGGGAATATTTTTTTACATTGAAACATATGAGATTATTTTGTACGGCTGGTATTTTAATTGTAGTACCGGCTGTACTTTATTTTGATACTGGCTGGTATTTTATTTTTGGTATTGTAGTACTAATGCTGCTGTCCTTGGTGCTGAAATATATTTCAGCACCAAGGACTGGGGGATTATGTATTTTACCCTAATCAAAGTAATTAAATTAATCCGTTTTACATTCTGAAATAACGAAATGTGAGTCGGTCCGAAATACGAATTGCGGTAAGCTAACACGCACAGAAAGGACAAACTAAAAAACTTAAAGGGATACTAAAAGCAACATGACCACCTAAGCTATTTTAGGTGGTCATGATGCCCGGAGTATCCTGCCCTTTGTCCCCCCTCCCTCCGCTCAGCCGATCTGCAGAAAAGGCTGAAAACAGCTGAGAGAGGCGGAGGACTTTACTCCGCCCTCCCAGCTGTCAGTCAGCAGAGCGGGAATCATATTTCCCGCTTCTGCCGACTTTTGCCGAGTAGGAGACGTCATCGCGCTTTCAGCGCGATGACGTCTCCTACTCCCCGCAGAAGCTGGCAGCTCCCTCTTCGGGTTAGTGTTGCGCGCATCCTCTTGCGCGCAACACTAATCCTCAGAGGGAGCCGGGAGGAAGCCTGCCGATTGGCTGGCTTATGTGAGAGGCGCGCATGCGCGCTTCTCACGTAAACCAGAAGCCAAGACGCAGCAAGAAGAAGGATGGGAGCGGAAGAGGAGGGAGGTGAGTATAAAAAAAAAAAAACGCCGCTGGAAACCAGAGGATTTTAAGGTAAGTATTGCAGTTACAAGAAAAGAAAAAAAAAAAGGTTTTATTAAGGGAATAGGGATAGGTTAGGAAAAAAGAACGGGGGGTGATTTTTTTGTTGGAGTGTTCCTTTAACGGATCGATCTGAAACAATTTTTTTTTTTTTTTTTTTGCCGTGCCATGTCTAGGGGACATTAGGGGAGTTAATTTGATCATGATGGTTGGAGTGACAATTTAAATTCTATTACACTTACTGAAATAGATGAACACACTGGTGAAATAGAGCAGACAAATGGTCACGTAAACTGGTCACGTGCACATGTTATGCCTGCTGTAAGAATTATTTGTAAATCTGTCACCTCTTACAGTTTTTTTTAACACCTTACATTTGAGAACTGGGAAGTATATAGTTCTCTTAAAAAAATGTCTTGGAAAAAATGACCTCCTGCAGTCACATAAAAATAGCTTAATAAATGTATTGCTCCAGGGCTTGACAAATCTGACACCAAGTCACCATGGAGACACAGAAACAGGACCTAACAAGAATGTGGATTCCCTGCTGGTCAGGCAAGAATGTGTGACAAAAGCTCCCTGCACCTTTTAATAGACTCCCCATCCACAAGTCTAAAACACTTTCTAACGCAGTCATTTACCACCTTGCCCACTCTTGAGACCTTATGCCCCGCACATTATAGATGTCAGACTCCTACCAAGAGTCTGTGGGCCTTTGCAGTCAAGGCTTTGCACAGGCAGTGAAGTGGATAACCAAACAGTCTCTGCATCCATAGGATCCCTTGGCACTACAAACACTGTGTCTAAAGTGCTAGATGACACTAACATGCAAACATGCTTCAATGTCTGTCCCCTCACCTCTCTTCACATTGTTATTTATTTTACTTTCTGTATTTTGAGAATATTTATTGTAAGACTTCACGCCTACTGTTATAACTAGGGATAAACATTAACAGGACATACCAGTACATTGCAGGTGTGAGGGTGCATGCACATACAAATGATGGAAGTAATTTCATGTCTGGTACAGAAGCTGAGATAATGTTAAACGGGAGAATAAGCAGAAGAAAATAATTGAAGCAACGAGGTGTGGGAAAGGTTTAAGGCTGGGGTCAGACTAACGCAGTATCAACGTGTGTTTAGCAGCACTAAATCACGGCCGCGCTAGCAGCAAATGACGTCCAATGATGGGCAGCATACGAAGAACGGCCGCACAAAAGTGCGGCTGCACAACGCAAGTGGCAAACGAACGCATTTTTTCGAGAACGCGATACCGCTCGCTAGTACTGACGTACAGAGTGCGCTGCGTCCGCTAGCAGTGTGTGTGTGTGTGCGTGATTAGGAGACATCAGAGGCTGCTAATGTCCGGCCATCATAACGTCCAGACTCAAAGTGTTTTATTGATGATCCGTACAAAATCACGGACGAAAATGCGCATCGTATGACCGCTATCGTGTATTCCGTGAAAAAATACGTCCCTTCGTTCTAACGCACTTTTTCACGGACAACGCGAAAAATGCGTTAGTCTGACCCTAGCCTAAAACACTGTCCTCTGAGACCATATGGTCAGATTGGCGCCTCAATTTTGAACACCTGTTTGTATAATAGGGATGCACCGAAATTTCGGCCCCCGACAATGGTGCTTTCAGCCGAAAAGAAAAAAAAAGCAGAAAATTGTTCAGCCGAAACTGGGCCTGGATGCCCGGGTGGTAGGGATGTGCGTTTCGGGTTTCGGAATTTCGGAATTTTCACGAAATTTCCCGATTCGTGTTTTCGGATGCGGCCGAATTTCCGAAAAACTTTAGATCCGAAAAGTTCAGATCCGAAATGTTTTCCGAGCCGAAACGAAATATTTTCGGATTTTTCGAATGGGCTTGAAATGTGGCAAACGAGGAGAACAGATGTTCCGAAAAACGAAAATTTTTCGAAAAAACGAAAAGTCGATACAAAAAACGGGCAAAATGACACGAAAAATACGAAAAATGGTCGATATGCCGAAAAATGTGCAATTCCGAAAAACGAAAATTTTCCCAAAAACGAAAATTTTGTAAAAACGAAAATTTTGTAAACTAAAATTTTCTGAAAAACGAAAATTTTTCGAAAAAACGAAAAGTCGATACAAAAACCGAGCACAGTGACACGAAAATACGGAAAATGGTCGAAATTCCGAAAAAAAAATGTACCCGAAAAACAGGTCGAACCGAATCGAATCGAAACCGAAATCGGTCGAAACGAGCCGAATCGAAAAGTTTAAAAATCCGAAAAATCGAACCGAATCGAACCGAAAAAAAAATCGGTGCACAAGCCTACCGGGTGGGTCGCCTAAGCCTGGAGGCCGGCTCAGGCGAGCCCCCGGCTCGGCCCGGCCTCCAGGCCCAGTTATTATTATTATTCTTTATTTATAAAGCGCCAGCATATTCCGCAGCGCTGTACAATAAGCACAGTATAGACAGGGTTACAATACATTGAACAACATTTGACAAACAGTACAGGAGGAGATGAGGGCCCTATTCCCGTAGGAACTCACAATCTGGGAGGGTTGGGGTTGGAAACAGGAGGAGAGGACTGTAAGGTGAGAGTGATTGATGGTTGCGTCAGTGAGTTGGGTGGTAGGCCTCCCTAAATAGGAATGTTTTCAGGGAGCGTTTGAAGGAAGAGAAGTTAGGGGAAAGTCTGACAGCACGAGGGAGAGCGTTCCAGAGAGTGGGGGCTGCGCGTGAGAAATCCTGCAGTCTATCATGGGAAGAGGTGATGCGGGGAGAAGCTAGGCGCAGGTCACTGTTTGACCTTAGGGAGCGGGCTGGGGTGTATTTGGTGATTAGTGAGGACAGGTAGTGGGGAGCTGAGTTAGTGAGGCTTTTGTAGGTAAGGATAAGGATTTTGAACTTAATTCTGCAGTGGATGGGGAGCCAGTGAAGGGACTCGCAGAGGGGAGCGGCAGAGACAGAGCGGCGGGTGAGGTGAATTAGCCTGGCGGAGGCGTTCAGGATGGATTGTAGGGGGGAGAGGTGGGACAGAGGGAGGCCAGATAAGAGATTATTGCAATAGTCGAGTCGGGAGATTACCAGGGCGTGTATGAGTTGTTTTGTGGCGACAGCGGTAAGAAATGGCCGAATTCTGTAAATATTACGCAGTTGGTATCGGCAGGAGGAGGAAAGAGACTTGATGTGGGGGATGAAGGAAAGAGCAGAGTCAAGTGTAACTCCAAGACAGCGAACTTGGTTTGATGGGGAGATGGTGATACCCTCCACCGTGATCGAGAAGTCAGGAGGTGGGGCGGCATTAGAGGGAGGAATAAGTAGGAGCTCAGTCTTTGACATGTTGATCTTTAGGTGGTGGGAGGCCATCCAGGAGGAGATGCCAGATAAACAGTCACTGACTTTGGAAAGGACAGGGGGAGAGAGATCAGGGGTAGAGAGGTAGATCTGAGTGTCATCAGCGTAGAGGTGGTAATTAAAGCCAAAGCTGTTGATGATTTTGCCCAGGGAGGAGGTGTAGATGGAAAAGAGCAGAGGACCAAGGACAGAGCCTTGAGGTACACCAACAGATAGAGGCAATGAGGAGGAGGAGTTACCAGCAAAGGACACACAGAAGGACCTGTTGGATAAATAGGAGTCAATCCAAGCAAGTGCAGTGTCACCGAGACCCAGAGAGTTGAGGGTCTGTAGAAGGAGGGGGTGGTCAACAGTGTCAAAAGCAGCCGAGAGGTCAAGCAGGATGAGAATAGAATAGTGGCCGTGTTTTTTAGCAGTTAGGAGGTCGTTGGTGACTTTGGTGAGGGCAGTTTCAGTTGAGTGTAGGGGACGGAAGCCAGATTGCAGGGGGTCAAGTAGGGAATTGGAGGACAGGAAGAGGGAGAGGCGGTTGAAGACTAGTTTTTCTAAGAGCTTAGAGGTAAAGGGAAGCAGGGATACAGGACGGTAGTTGGATGGAGAGTTGGGATCTAGGGATGGTTTCTTTAGTAAAGGGGTAACTAGCGCGTGTTTGAAGGCGGATGGAAAGGAGCCAGTGGAGAGAGATAGGTTGAAGATGTGTGTGAGAGCAGGGGTGAGGGAGGAGGAGAGGGGAGGAATTAGATGTGAGGGAATGGGGTCGAGCGGGCACGTGGTGAGATGTGAGGAGGACAATAAGGAATTGACTTCCTCCTCAGTGGTTGGGAGGAAGCGGCAGAGGGTGGCAGATGGGACCTGTGGGAGTGGAGGTGGCAGATAACTATCTTGTGTTTGGATGTTGCTTCTGATAGTTAAAGTTTTACTGAGGAAGTAGTCTGCCAGCTCTTGAGCGCTGAAGGCAGCAGAGGGGGGAGGTGCAGGTGGGTAGAGGAGGGTGTTGAAGGTGGACCAGAGCCGTTTAGGGTTGGAGGACAGCGTAGATATAAGAGATGAGAAGAAGGATTGTTTGGCCAAGTGGAGGGCAGAGGTGTATGACCGGAGAATAAACTTGAAGTGAACAAAATCAGCTTCAGAGCGGGATTTCCTCCAGGCACGCTCTGCGGTGCGGGAGCATCTTTGCAGGTAGCGAGTCTGGAGGGTGTGCCAGGGCTGAAGCTGGCGGCGTGGGGCCTTACAGAGTCGAAGAGGAGCAAGAGTGTCAAGAGCAGAGATAAGCGTAGTGTTGTAGTGATTAGTGGCAGCATCAGGGCAGGTGAAGGATGAGGTATGAGGGAGGTGGTGAAGTAGGTTGGAGAATTGATGGGGGTCCACAGCCTGTAGATTCCTGCGAGTGTGTGTGCGGGGTGGGGGAGCAGGGTGTTTAGGAAGTCCAGATAGGTTGAAAGAGAGAAGGTGGTGGTCAGAGATGGGGAAAGGGCGACAGTTGAACTCAGAAATGGAGCAGAGGTTGGAAAAGACAAGGTCAATAGCGTGACCATCGCGGTGGGTAGGGAGGAGGGAGGATTGTGTGAGTCCAATGGAGGACGTGAGTGAAAGAAGTTTGGAGGCAGCAGGGGCGGAAGGATCGTCAATGGGAATGTTGAAGTCCCCGAGAACTAGGCATGGAAGATTAGAAGACAGAAAGTGAGAGAGCCAGGTAGCAAAGTGGTCAAAGAACTGGGAGGTTGGTCCCGGTGGGCGGTAGATGACTGCCACCCTGAGGGCCAGAGGAGAGAACAGGCGGATGCAGTGTGTCTCGAAGGAGGAGAAGGAGAGGGATGGGGGTGGAGGGAGATGCTGGTAGGTGCAGGTGGGAGAGGGCAGGATTCCGACCCCGCCACCATTTCTCTCACCCGGTCTGGGGGTATGACTGAAGTGTAGACCGCCATGTGAGAGAGCAGCAACGGAGGCCGTGTCAGAGGGAGTTATCCAGGTTTCAGTTAAAGCTAGGAGGTTGAAGGAGTTTGAAAGGAAGAGGTCATGGATTGCTGTGAGTTTGTTGCACACAGAGCGAGCGTTCCAGAGGGCGCAGGAGAAAGAGGACAGGCGCTGAGGGATTATGGGGATGAGGTTGCTGGGCTTGCAGGGAGGTGATTTATGTGCGATGGAGATAGGATGAGAGGGAAGTATTGGATGTGTTGTGGGGCCAGGGTTAGGGGATATGTCACCTGAAGAGAGTAGCAGCAGGAGGGTGAGAAAGAGAAGGTGGGAATGGGATTTGTGGGAGTGGGAGTGATTGGCAGCGCGAGAGTTAGAGGGAGACCATGTTCTGAGGAAACAAAGGAGCTCATGCGAGGCCATCATGTGGGACGAGAGGAGGGAGGGAGAGATGCAGATAGTGTAGGGGTCGGTGGTAGAGGGGCAGGAGTTCCATTTAAGGAGAAAAGTAGAAGTAAAGAGTAGAAGCGTGAGTTTCAGTTTCAGTTTCAGATAACTGATTTTCTCGGTTTTCGACCAAGCTCTGGCTACATTTTCTGTATCAGTCCGAAATTTTCATTTCGGTGCATCACTATTGTATACATTGGTGCATGAGATGTTGGTTTTTAAGAATGCTTTCAGCTGGCAGTGGCAAGATGGCTGAATTATTGTTTCACACCGTGGGGAGTTCTTGTAAATAACCCTGTGTTGCTAGAAAAGGCACGGTTAAGGGGATTTTCAATGAGCGATACTTTATCACAAAACATCCTATGCAATCCCCCCCCCCCTTTCGCTCTATGACTTCATAAGAAGTCATCCACCTGGTACTTTGTTGATTAAACTTGTTTTGTATGTAGCCTGTGTTCCAGTATGTATGATGTAATTCTATAAACACATTTAGTATTTGTTCCCCTGGTGTCTGCTCCCTCCTCTCTCTCTTTGTAGTATGTTTTATCTATAGTGGTTGGAAACATTGCCAGATTTTTCCCTAGTTTTCCTCCTTTTGTTTCTCAACCGCTGGTGTTAGTATTATGGCACAGATATTTTTCCTGCCATACATGTCATTCGAGTGCCCCTGATTATTCGTATTTAAGTCTGCAGACTCTCAAGAAAAAAACCTCACTAAATGTAAGAAATCCATGGGTGTAAATTTGGAATATACATACATACAGAAAAAATGACGTCGCACCCATACACACGGGAGCGGCTGCAACAGCCAGGAGTAACAGCCCAGTTAATGTATAAAACATAACAAGAGGAAAAAAGGTGTAGTCTGCGCTCGTTTCTATGTATTTCCATGTACAACAAAACACTGAGGTTTTAGTTTGTTTCAATGGCCATTGCAACGTAAGCTCACTCACTAAATTTGGAATATGCTTGTTTATTATGCTAAATTTGATTATCTTCACAAACCACTAAGGCCCCGTTCACACCTGGGCGTTTTACAGCGATTTCCTGTGCGCTGTAAAACTCCTAAACACAGAAATCCCATGATTTCCGGTGGGGCCCGTTCACACCTGGGCGTTTTACAGCGTGTAGGAACGCACTGTAAAACGTTTTACGCCCAAAGAAGTACAGGAGCTTGTTTGGGACGTATTGCAGCGTGAACGCGCTGCAGTATGTGTACGTGCGGTTTTACGTTTTGCGCGATACTCGCATCAAAAAATGAACGTATTACGCGCGTCAAAAGCATGCAGGTGCGAACCCAGCCTAAAACTGTTTTTAACACTTTCACTGCCAAGAACGTGGAAATTATTCTGCATTGTATTACAATGAAAAGTTAGCATATAGGAAATCCCCTGGGGAGAAATTACATTCTCAATGAGATCTCACTCCTGCTCATGCTTTATTACTGTAAAGAAGACACAAGGTGCAGCATCCACTCTCATGGTAACAAAATGCTTAACAAAATGTACTGCTGCATTAGAACAGCCAGGGAGTACTCTGGGGTCAGTGACTGTTGTACAAATACAAGGTGTGAATGTATTCTACCAACATTATGCCACAAACCTTTAAGTTATATTGGTATCCTTTGGACTCTGCAAATATCATTAGGAGTGCTGCAAATCCCTAAAAGCAGTTCTGAATATTATTTCTTTCACATTTGCTGTATTTGACACAATTCATCTGTGTCTGTTTGCGAATAATGCTGACCCTTTATGAAATTGTGCAAGATAATGGACACCATCTAGAGTTCAGAACCTTTCAACCCAGCAATAATTCTGTGAAGGCTAAACAAATTTGTTTGTTTGTTTTTTTGGGGGGGGGGAATTTAGCTATTTTTAACAAACGCACCGCATACAAAAATTGTTAGTGCAGCATCATTGTTCACATTAAAATTGAAATGCGAACAATATTGCTGCATTAACAAATCAAACAAAAGAAAAAAACGTAATTTTTTTATTTTTCTTTACTTTAATTTTTACATGGTCATGTTTGGTATCGTTGGAAAGGCCATGCTCTGGCCGATTCAACAATACCAAACATTAACCCTTAGCTGCCATGAATCGGGAGATAGGGGGTTCCAATGAACCCACTATCTCCACCATTGGTGGCAGTTAGGGGTTAACTCCAGGACTGGCGTCCTCGTGCTATGCACGATGATGCCAGTCATCAGGGGCATTCCCGGAAGCTTGGCCGACATCCAAGATGTTGGCCAGCTCCGGGAGAGGATCACGATTTGGCGCTTTCTGGCACCGAATCGTGATCCGGCACCCAAGGGGTTAAAGGCAGGCACCGTTTGGAAGGGCAGGCTGTGCCCTTCCAAACTGTGCCTGCCTTCAGCCGCTGGACCCTGGCAATCGGAGAGAGAGAAGTCCGAAGGACCTCCCCCTCCCTTTCAGGCACCTCCTCCGCACTCGCTGGGGGGCGCCTGAAATAGATGTCATCGCGCCGCCGCAATGACATCTATCCCCCCCCTCCGGGGGGTCCTGGAGTGCCGGGCTGACATGCAGTTACCCTGCGCGAGCAAAAGTTTGTGCGTGCATCCCATACTTAACATTGTGAGCGCAAATGCGTTTGTGCGCTGGTACACCGCTGGTATTACAATCGATGCGCAACCTTTTACGAATGTTTGCGCGCATAATTTTAACGTCTTTGAAAAGCTGGTGGTAACTGCAAATTTGAACATTCTGGCCGAAACGAAATACACCAGCCTGAAATAAAAGCACAGTACAGTTACACATTCTACACATACGCACAACCACTCAATTTTATTGTTTGGGTTTTTTTTTTTATTGCTGCAGCATATATACTCAGATTGACTTTGACAGGCGCAAAAACAGAACGGGAGACAATTGTGGTTCTTCTGATGGGCTGAGTCGCGTGAAAAAACGGTCTGCCCACCGATTTCTGCGTGCAGCGTTAATTTGCGCTCGTTTTTGCGGATCTTTTTTACGCGCGATATTTTTTTGACGGATGAAAAAATGTGCTCGGATCGTAATACCTGTGTTAATTTACGCGCATTAACGTTTAATGCTGCGCGCACAAATTTGCGTGGAGAATGTAATAGAGCCCTAAATGTATAACTTGATTAAGGATCTAAATTATGGGGATTAGAGTAGAAAATATGATTGTACATTGCAGAAGCCTGTCATAATGGCAATGTATGTCATTGTGTGGGGATTTATCCTTCCTAACCCAATGTTTGCACATGAGATTATTCCACCTACTGTTGAATGGGGTGCAATGACTTGGCAAACTCATGCAATGTTTGAACATGTTTTGTAACTAAACCCCCATAATTTCTCTTTAATTTGGTATCTTTTAAACATTTGAAACTATATTAAAATGGAGTGCGCTGAATTTGGTATGCTGTGTTAAATGGACTCAGAAGCACCCTTACAAAATGAGTGATTGTGTGTTCCATAATGGAGTTCAGTGCAAAATGATACTTGGAGTGGTGCTGTACGTCTCCGTATCACCACCTTGGGGTCCTGCGCATCCTTGAAATAAGGCACTTTATTTTTAACTAAAGATGGGGGGGGGGGTGAATGGGGATGAGTAGGTCAAAAGATGAAGCGCTAATACTGTCTTCGTACTGTTCTCAAGTGTCAGGACGTCCCAGGCCCACATGCACTACAATGCCAGATTTTGTGACAGTTTGTTGTTGCGAGACGGCTCAGTGACATGTCAGATCAGGCCATAGGGTCAATGTTTGAAAACTACAGCTCCCAACTAACCCTACACACTTGCTAAGAGTCATTGGTGTTGTAGTTCGACACAGCTGGGACCTACATGTGGACCATTACTGACCAGTAATAACAGGTTCACGGTATAATTGCTTTTCTCTCTTGTACATGAAGCTTATTTTTTATGGTGAGAGATTCGTTTTCAGGAACAGACATTTTTTTTGTGTATATTTAAGTTTAAACAAAGAGGTTTCATGTCTCTTTTTTTTTTTTGCCGTGTCTCTCCACTCGTTACTCTAGAACGCTAAACCACTGCTCTAAGTTTCATGGGTTTATAAATCCAAGCCATAAACTGGATCATTTTATTATCTCTACTCAGAGCTATTAATGTGCTTTGCATTTCTCCTGTGCTTCCTTACATTATCCTGCTACAGTGGTAATCTATGACTTTAATTACACAGCAGGATCTGAAGGCACTGTAAAAGGAAGAAATCTGAAATATTTGGACTTTTTTTTTTTTTTTTCTTTTCCCTCGCTTGTGTGTAAATTGCATAGTAAGCGTTTAATCATTGACAATAGAAGTTCAACTGTGTGGCTGGATAAGCCTAAAAAGCTTAGAAGCAGGCTTTTTTCTTTGTTCACATCATTATGGCCTAACCATAAAGTCCCCAGCATTTTGGCATCTTCTGAATTAACCAGCTGTAATGGGCAAGTGGATATATTTGTTCTCATAATGTGCACAACAAGCTTTACAGTGCACTATGAACTTTTGTTGTGCTTGTAGCTCATTATGTGTCTTTGTGCAGAGTGCATTCGTTATAGAAATGAAATCTCTTATACCTTTAATGTTGTGTACTTTTCTCTAAAGAGCAGGTTTTGTACTCCTGCAATGTTCCTTGAGTCTCGCCAAGAAAAGTCTTCTCTGCTTTCCAGTTTGGATACTAGTCGTACTTTTGTTTTTAAAACCAAAGTGTGTATGCGTTTTATTTGGCTTTTTTGTTTACGCGTTTAATGAATCTTAAGACCTAACCTGGCCTCTCATTCAACTTAACCAAATACATTTCACTCCGTCATGATGTTTGCACGGCATTGTGGGAAGATGGCCTCCTCTCACTAGCTTATTCCCTCCTTGTGGAACATCAAGTAAATTTAAAGAAACCGACTAGTGAAATGTTTTTCAACTCCTCCCTTCCCAAATGTGTGTGTCCCCAAGCTTTGCGTGGTATTTGTCTGCTAACTTGACACACAAGTTACCTTGTGTGTGTTACATGGACTATATAATAACAAGCACTGATACTTTCATTTCAAAATGATGTCTAAAATTGCCTATTAAATACCTCTTTTTCAGTGCATCTCTTGGGTTACCCTAGCTCTAGCAGCAGCTATTTAGCAGGAAACACCATTTTCCACAAACAGACCGTGTAGGATGTGATCAGCTTCAAGTTGAAAATGTTATGTGAATGGTTGGAAACCACATATGCAATTTATTACGCAAGTGCTACTCAGGTCGACAATTCAAGTTGCCTTGAAAGGACATGGTGACTAGTGTGTTTTTTACTCCCACTGACCCCTCCTTGGGGACCACAAAAGGCTGATTCAATCCTTAAGTGTGTGGGATTGCCACCTCCATAAACCAATGATCCACTTCCCAGGCAAAGACAGGTAATAAAAAACCATTTGATTAGCTGGACGCTCCAGCTACCCCTCCTTTTTCCCAGTTATTTGACAGCTGTGGCTTAAGTGTGCTGGATTCAATCTTGAGTTAAAGGGACACTACCATCAAAAAATGAAATGTTCTTTTTTCTTTGTTGCAGATATCTTACATGTACTGTTTTTTCTCTGTTAAGAAAATATTTTACACTATAGATGTCCATTTGTGATATTTTGTGTTGTAAACTGCCCCTTCCCCAGTATCTTTTCATCACTTGCTCCTCACTGACATTGGACATAGAATGGAGTGACTGCGTCATATGTACAGAAAACCGACTCATTGCATTGTGTGGGATGTTTTCAAAGGACATAACTGAGGGTAGTTTAGAAATCTTTCAACAAATCTTAGTGGGTAGTATCCCGTAAATAGAATAATGTATAGTTTCTAAAATATGCAATAGTGTGGCACAATACCAGTATCCAGCAGCTGTAACAAAATGGTGCTGCCTCTCTATTACACGTGGTGGTAAGTCCAAAACCGTACCTATCCAAGAGTTCAACGAACAAAGTAACCATTTGCAAGTGACGCACATATATACAAATGGATTTCTTAAATAAGTGAATTTAAAACAACCACACACAACACATTTAAAAATGGTGCAGTGTCAAATTTTGTATATACAGTGCTCAGTGACCTTAAAAAAACTAGTATACATACAAGAAGCTTATTCATACGGTTTAGTCCTTCTTCATCCCAAATGGAGATATCATCTCAAAGAGAAACCCATAAATATATAGTGCAATAACGTCTTTGAAAATCAAAAACTCTATGGCAGCTGGAAACTAGCACACATGGTTATGGGCCCAAATATGGGCTCTAATTTTTTTAACCCTTTCACTGCTGAGGACGTGTGGGGAACGTCCTCATTGACTCCTAAGGAAAGATAGGGGTGGAGATAGGGGGTTCCTTTGAACCCCAATATCTCCCGACTGTTGGCAGCTAGCAGAGTCATGTTTGATATCATTAGAAAGGATAGAGCATGGCCTTTCCAATGATATCAAATATGACCATGTTTAAAGTAAAGAAACAAAAATATAAAAATAATAATAAAGAAAAATGTGGTTTTTTTTTTAAGACGTGAAATGGCTCAGCAGTGAAGGGGTTAAAAAAAGTTTTGAGAAAGTATTTTACCAGGAAGGATACATTGAGATTTCTCTCGTTTTCAAGTATGTCCTGGGTGGCGAGTATGTACCGTTAGGTGTCTTGCCAAAGGACAGGACACTTACCAGAGAGGTGCTCTTGCTGGGATCGAACCCATGACTCGACAGGCTCTCTCCACGCAGAGCAGTGATGTTACCTCTTCTCCACCCAGCCGGTACAATTGGTGAGTAGATGGTCAGTTTATTTGGATTGACACAGCCCACACAATCAGTGCCACTTCTGGTGCCTTCAGTAGCACACACGAGCGCAAAAAGAGGCCTACATAGTGTAGCAACTGAGATCAGACAGCAGCTTATATGTGATTCTACTTCCTGGATTTAGAGCCCTTATCTCTTCAGGCTCTTAATGAGTAAGAGTTGACCCTCATTGTGAGGTAGGGTCCAGCAAGCTCAGAAGGTGTGATCTACTCTTGGTATAGTTATTTGCAGCCATTAGAGGCCAGGCTCTGCTTCCCTGGAAGCTCACTGTGAGGCTCATTGCATGTTGACCTTTCCAATGATACCAACCATGACCATGTTACAAGTAAAAGTAAAATAAAAAATGTAAATTAGCACCTTCACTGCTGGGCCATTTCACCTGTGTGCTGAGCTCATTTGACCGTTTTGTGCTCATGTTTAACCACTTGGCTGCTATGGACACGCTCAGCGCGTCCAGCCAAGTGGTTCTCCTGTGCTACGGACGCGCTCAGCGCATCCGAGCACAGGAGGCAGCAATCCGCCGGATTCCGGCGGATTGCTGCGCCCCCCGGTGCGGGCTGACATCTTGGATGTCAGCCCGTCAATCCGGGACCCCGGCGGGGACATTAGATGTCATCGTGGCGACGCGATGACATCTAATGCAGGCGCCCCCCGCATGTGCGGAGGAGGTGCCTGAAAGGGAGGGGGGGAGGTCCTTCGGACCTCTCTCCCTCCCGATCGCCGGGGAGTAGCGAGTTAAAACAGACACCACTTGGAAGGGCACAGCCTGCCTCTTCCAAACGGTGGCTGTCATTAACCCCTGGGGAGCCGGATCACGAATCGGCGCTGAAAAGCGCCGGTTCGTGATCCTTTCCCGGAGCTGGCCGACATCTTGGATGTCGGCCAAGCCTCCGGGAACTCCCCCTGAGGACTGGCGTCATCGTGCTATGCACGATGATGCCAGTCCTGGAGTTAACCCCTAGCTGCCACCAACGGTGGAGATAGGGGATTCATTGGAACCCCCTATCTCCTGATCCGTGGCAGCTAAGGGTTAATGTTTGGTACTGTTGGATCGGCCAGAGCATGGCTGTTCCAACGATATCAAACACCACTGTGAAAAAGTTTTAAAAAAAATTAAAAATTAAAAATGTTAAAAAAAAAATTCTAAAGATTTTTTTTTTTGTTTTTGTTAATGCAGCAATATTGTTCCCATTTCAATTATAATGTGAACAATGATGCTGCACTAACGATTTTTGTATGCGTTGCGTTTGTTAAAAATCGCGTAATTTTCCCCAAAAAAAATGTAACGAGACCCCTCTCTAATTTTTTTAACAAGCGCACCCCATACAAAATATAACCGCAATTGCTCGCATGTTAAAATGTGAAAAAAAAAAACCACTTTACACGTTGTAAATTATTGAAAATTCATATTTTATTGCATTTTTTGTTATAATATACAGACAGGACATGACGTATACATATAATAATGACCTATTATGAATCTGCCGAGTCTGACGGAAAGAACGATATATAATATGTCTGGGTCATATACTAAAATAAGCCTTCAAAACACGTTTAAACATGATGAGCAAAACCGGTAAAAATGACCTCCGCACAGAGGTGTGAAACGCCTCAGCAGCGAAAGGGTTAAACACTATTTGAAATTCTGTTTTATTCTACGACCCAGACAAATTATATGTCAGTGCTGCGGCATATGCTGGTGCTTTATAAATAAAGATATCCTCTTTTTCTCAGCAGATTCATGCTGTATCATTGTGTATACGTCATGTCCTGCCAGAATGCTGTAACAAAAAATGGTAATTAACATTAAAATTTCAATCCTCTCATTTGCCTGCTGCTGCGGCCTGCCTACATAGCATGTCATCGGCTGCAGGGCAGTGGCCTGAGTTCAGGCTGACCTGCAGCAGCCAACAGCATGCTGAGAACGCCGACTGGGGGGGGGGCAGCGGGGCGAGGGAGGCCCAATGAAGCTAGCGGGGAGCACTATTCCGCCTAGCGGTGGGAAAGGGTTAAAACTTTTTATTTTGCCAATTGGAACAAGTGGTTAGAATTTTTTCTCTTAAAATTGAGTTTTACACTTGCACATATCTTAAACTCCTAAAGTGAAGGCTGCTTCTATGGGGGTTATTCAGAGAGATCCGAAATGTGGCCGACATGTATCCGGACACTGAATTTCAGCGAACGGGACATTTTGGGGCCATTCGGCTATTTAGAGAGCAGGCAATTCGCCAAATCTTGGCAAATTGCCTGCATGTATGGTGCCTGTACGAGGGCAGTGAAACCCCCCATAAAGAAGCAATGGTTAATCTGTTCAGATAAGGCTCGGGTCAGACGAGCGTAGTGTTCACGTCCGTGATAGCATGACAGGAAGCCCATTGGAGCCTGACACATGAAGTACGTCCGCACTGAACTGCGGACGCACAACGGCCGCGGCCCACGGACGCAAGGCAGGCAAGAACGTACAACCGCTAGAACGGCCGCACAAAGTGCGCTGCGTCCGCATAGCTTTGTGTGTGAGTGATGGAACGTGGTCAGACGGACTTCATTTATACGTCCAGCATTTTTCACGGACAAAATGGTTTTGCTTTTTAATTTATTTTCCCTCCTACATCCGTCAAAATATATACGTCAGTGAATAAACGGACTGTGTGGCCACTACTGCGTCTTCCGTACTGACGTACATCCGTTTGCACGGACGTACAGTCCGTAGAAATCACGCTCGTCTGACCCTAGCCTAACACCGAACAGCTGAGGAATGTCAGTGAAGTGCCCTGCCCGTTGGGTGGTTTCATTCCTCAGGTTGATTCAGGCGAATCCTATAAGCTTCAATGTTAAAAATATTCCCATTTTAATTCAATATCTAATAAACCGTTTATCATTTTATTCTGCAGTAAAAAATCTCTTATTTTTAGATTTTTTTTTTTTAAGGATCCCTTAACCACTTGGCTGCTATGGACGCGCTCAGCATGTCCAGCCAAGTGGTTCTCCTGTGCTATGGACGCGCTGAGCGTGTCCATGCACAGGAGGCAGAAATCCGCCGGATTCCGGCTGATTGCTGCGCCCCCCGGTGCGGGCTGACATCTTGGATGTCAGCCCAGCACCTGGGACCCCGGCGGAGCAATTAGATGTCATTGCGGCGGCGAGATAACATCGAATTCAGGCGCCCCCCTCGCATGTGTGGAGGAGGCACCTGAAAGGGAGGGGGGGGGAAGGTCCTTCGGACCTCTCTCCCTCCCGGTCGCCAGGGGGCAGGGGGTTAATACAGGCACCTTTTGGAAGGGCACAGCCTGCCCTTCCAAACGGTGGGTGTGATTAACCCCTGGGGAGCCGGATCACGAATCGGCGCTGAAAAGCGCCGGATCGTGATCCTCTCCTGGAGCTGGCCGCCCTCTTGGATGTCGGCCAAGCCTCCAGGAACTCCCCCCTGAGTTAACTCCTAGCTGCCACCAATGGTGGAGATAGGGGGTTCCAATGAACCCCCCATCTCCACCATTGGTGGCAGCTAGGGGTTAATATTTGATATCGTTGGATCGGTCAGAGCATGGCCGTTCCAACGATACCAAACATGAAAATGAAAAATGCAGCAATATTGCTGTTAATGCAGCAATATTGTTCCCATTTCAATTATAATGTGCACAATAATGCTGCACTAACGATTTTTGTATGCGGTGCGTTTCTTAAAAAAAGCGAAATTTCCCCCAAAAAAATGCAACGAGACCCCATTTCTAATTTTTTTAACAAGCGCACCCCATACAAAATATAACCGCAAAGGATCGCATGTTAAAATGTGAAAAAAAACCACTTTACACATAATAAATTATTGAAAATTCAAATTTTATTGCATTTTTTGTTATAATATACAGGCAGGACATAACGTATACATATAATAATGACATATTATGAATCTGCCGAGTCTGCCGGAAAGAACGATATATAATATGTCTGGGTCATATATCAAAATATGGCTACAAAACGCGGTTAAACTTGATGGGCGAAAGCGGTAAAAATGACCTCAGCACAGAGGTGTAAAAAACCTCAGCAGCGACAGGGTTAAGCATTTTTTGTCCAAAAAAATGACTTTTTTTTTTCCCCCCATTTTTCTGTAACAGACCTTTTTATTATCATTCATTGGATCTTATATTTAAATTCCAGACATTTTCGTTTGGTAGTTTTTTGCAAACAACGTTTCAAATTTCAAACTTTCAAGCAAATTTACTTTTTTCCAACCCGTTCGTCGGCTTTGTCCGGGGCTGCTCGGATTTTTCCTGCGTGTTCGGCTTGGTTTTTGTGGCGAGTGGTCCTTGCACTACGGGGGGGGGGGGGGGGGGGGCATGCGGTGCTTGCGGAATCACCCAGAAGTGCGGGGAACGAAAAGTCACCGAACGTGCGGTGACTTTTCGGCTCTCTGAATAACCCTGTATGTCTTTCCTACAATTTAAAGAATATTATTATTTCTATTATTCTGTATTTATAAAGCGCCAGCATATTCCGCAGCGCTGTACAATGAGGGCGTGCAGACATGAGACATACTAAAACACATAAGGAACAGATGGCCCTGTCCTTAGGATAATTGTCCTACTGATACAGCACTTTACACAAGTGCTCAGCTAGACATCCCATGAGCTTACAATCTAAAGGAAAGAGGTAAGTGAAACAGAAGGGGAGCAGGGGAGTGTGGATTTGGTGGCTAGAGAGAGAATAGCAAGCCACAGGTTGATTAGAATAAAGTGGCTACAGGTGGATGGGAATGAATAAGTTTGGACCGAGGATGGGGCGGGTGGCACTGCAGAGTGCAGAATCTGGAGTGGTGAGCTGTGGGGAAGGAAGAGGCAGAGATTTAGCAGAGGGGCTCTGTATGCAAGCAGGTAATGAGATGCGTGGGGGAGGGGGCAGAAGCATGGTGGAACAAGTTTTTTGTACGATCAAAATTGGAGGGAAGGGAAAAGTAATCAGGCAGACTATGAAAACAGAAATGAAGCAGAGGAGTGACTTGAATGACGTCATGTTCGAATCGTGGATACCTTGGGAGTCCTTCAGGGTGCAGAATCTGGAGTGGTGACGGAGTGTTGAGATAAATCACACTGGGACAATTCTCAGTGCAGCAGCAGGGATGGCTAAATCCAGAATGTTGCTTGGATCCCTTGCCATGCAAGGGTCAAAAATGGTGAAGATCTTCTTTCTCCTTAAACTGCATTATAAATGCTGTATATGTTGCAACTTCGCTGAATTATGACAGTGTTGTTATTGAGGTGGAATATCATCCATTCTGTTTTGTATTTGTTTAAAGATGCTTATATTGGGTAACAGGATTTCCAAAAATGACTGCATAGTGGTTAAATTGAATATTACTGATAATTTGAGTACATTTAAACACTTGTTCTCGTGCCGATGGGGTAATAGAATACATATTTGACTGAGTGTTAAAAGAATCCAGTTTCAAACCGAAAGAGCTGGTGATCCCCCAGTACCTGATACTGATCCAATCAGACATACATTTCTGGAGCTGAGCTCTATAGGTGTGTTCTCGGTGTCCAGACTACAATCAATAGATCTATATCTAAAGCAGAAGAAGCAGTGTCTTGTTTTATTTGCATATTTTTGACTGGTTATAAAAAGGAAATGTTATTCTTGGATTCTGATTGTGTGACATTTAAAAGCAATCTTGTAGGGTGAAAAATAAGCTCATTGTCCATCCTGTTTAATGTGCAAGCCAGCAAACTAATAGGTCTCCGTGATTAGGTCTCTGCTTCCCCGAGGAGGTTTTCTATGGACATTTATAGTAATGAACTAATAAACAGACTTGCCATTTAGCAATCCTTACTGACTAGCCAAAATGGGCAGCCTCTATAATTGCTTGCACTCCTCTACTGTTAATCAGCCTGATGTTTAGATTCAGGACAAAAATGCACCTAGTACCTGACACGTTTTATAAAACAGGGTAGGTGGACGCCTCCAAATTAAACAGGCAAATTCTGTTTGTTTTATCATTGTTATCTGTCCGGTGTCAGCTTTTGTCTTTTTTTTTTTTTTTCCCGTCCTTATACTTACTATAAAATCTATAAAATAATGTTAATGATGGCATTATGGCCATTTAAATTAAAACGTTATGGGGAGATGGGGTCTTCCCCTCCCTCTGTCCTCAGCAGTTGTCCTGTGACACCCTTGCAAATTGAAGAACTATCCTGTCAATCAGTTCATGATGGACCACCTTCTGTGGCTTCAGTTGGCAGTGTGTCTCAGAGGCGCGTTCAGTTGCTCAGCCGCTCCAAGTGCTAAGTTAGCAACTTGCTACTGAACGCCGTTCTGCAGCTCAGCACTGCTAACTAAGCACTTGCAGCGAGGTGGAGAGGTGCTTAGTGCGATGTAGGAAAGATGGCTGCCTCCACGCAGCAAATAATCCAATAAGGAAATGTTCCGTTTGCAGGTTTGGTGGAGCAAAACGGCAAATATTTATTGGAACATTGTAAACATTAACACTAAAGCGGTAATAAAATGGACAAAAGTGGATTTTGCAAAAACGGCACCTTTCATTAAGCAATCCTCTGCCCTTTCACTTCTGTATTCACAGCCAAAGCGTTCAGTGAGACTGCTGCAGCAAACGGAACTGCTGCAATGAACCAATTCAGCAGCTGCTGAGGAACTAAACGTGCCTCCGTACTCCTTGTGCATTGCTGACTGGCCAGTGCATCTCAATGGATTTGCATCCAGTTGTTTGAGCACTTGAAGGGACGATACCCTTTACTTAAGCTGTAAGATTACTTGTGCATTACAAATAAACCACATGCTGCTGTGTTTTTTTTCCTCTTTGAAGTAATTGCATGTAAAAGGAAAAATAAAATCTAGCTTCTTTCCCATGAGGCAACATTTACCAATGGAAAACCTAACAGGGTTATCCAAAGAGATTCGAAAAGTCACCGCACGTTCGGTGACTTTTCGTTCTCTTCAATTCGGTTCCTTTTGCCGATTGCATTTCGGTGACCCTGCGGTGTATTCAGCAAAGAGCACAGGGTCCCCGAATTGCAGGGAAAAGCTGCCGAAAACCTGACGAAAACTAACCGAATGCACGCTGAAAACAAGCAAAAACATCGCCGAAGCAGCTGTGACGTAGAGGAGGCAGTGAATAAATTAGAAAAACCATTTGTATGAATCTGGGAAAAAGAAACGCTGTTTGCAAAGAAACTACTGAGCGAAAATGTCTGAAATTTTCACAGGAGGTCCAGGGAATGATAATAAAGAGGGCTGTTACAAAAAAAATTAGTAAATTGGAAAAAAAAAAAAAAAAAATCGGACTTTTTAAAAAAAATAAAAAAAATCTGAAAAATGCTTAAAGTATCCTAAAAAATCTATAAATAAAGAGACTTTTTGCTGCAGAATTTTAGAATGAACGGTTTATTAGATATTGAATTAAAACGGGAATATTTTTAACATTGAAGCCTATGGGATTCTCCTGAATAAATTTGCCGAATTAAACCACCGAATGGCAGAGCATTTCGGGAACCTTTCACTGCTGGTTTGTGTTCTCTGAATAGCCGAAGCAGTGCTTTTTCATGGGGATTTCACTGCCCTCGAACAGGCACCGAACAGGCACCGTATGTGCAGGCAATTCGCCAGTATTTGGCGAATTGCCTGCTCTCTGGATAACCGAATGGCCAGGAAAGGGAACCGAACGCTGATTTTCAGCGTTCGGTTACCTTTCTCAAGCAATTCGGATCTCTTTGGATAACCCTGTAAATGTTTTACTGAGTGTCACTCGGTACATCCAATCTGTGATCTTTTGTGTTGTAAACATGGACTCCAATCATTGTATTGTGTGGGATGTATTCAAAGGGGGTAGATTAGAAGTATTTTAAGATCCCGGTCTTATTTATTCTTTATATAGCACCAACATATTCCAGAGTATCTTCTCTCATTCAGCTGTCATTAGTTGACATCTCCAGCCTGGAGAACAATAGACCTCTTGCTGTTTTATCTAAGGCTAATGTCAGATAAACGCAGTCTGAGCACACTCTGCATGCTTGCATGACAGACGTACTGACGGAAGATACTGTAGACATCACACGGTCCGTTTTTTTTAACGGATGTAGAACAAAAAAGGGAAAAATGGGAATCAAAATTTAATTATAATTAAAATACAGGTACAGTCTGCCAGACCATAAAAAAATGCGCTGCGTCTGACGTCGCAACATAACGCACACAGGGCGCTATGCAGATGCGGCGCACTCTGTGCGTCCGTCTTAGCGGTTTTACGTTCTTGCCTAACTTGCGTCCATTTGCCATCTGCGTGGTGCGTGCACACTACGGTGCGCACGTACTGCGTGTGTGGGTCTCTATTGACCATGATGCTATGCTACGATGAATATTAAACTGTACGGCGACACAGACGTGATCACTGCGTTCGTCTGATGCCGGCCTAAACACTCCTTATCAAATACTATTGATTAGATAAATCACAGCATTAAAGTTAAAACTTTTGCACAGATTTTGGTAAATGTTGCATTCTGGGAAAAATCCACAAAATTGAAACAGGAGATAAAAACTCAAATTTTACTTCTTCAAAGAAAAAAGTTGCATGTGTAAAACACATGCAACTTTTTTCTTTGAAGAAGTAAAATATATTTGTGGTTTTGTTTGTAAATGGTACTGTCCCTTTAAGATGAAAAGATTATTTCCCCCTGCCCCCCCTTCTCATTAGTATTACTTTGATGTTAATCCATAAAAAAAGTTTTGATCACTGTAAGAATCTATGATACCAGAATGCTTAATCCATGATCTGATAATTCCACAGACCTGGTAGCCATGGGTTTTGGATTTTCATTTTTTTTTTCTTTTTTTCATTTAACAAAAAAAGTTGCCTTTTTATAATTGACTTTCTAGCCCTGATTTAACCCCTTCAATGCCTAGACATTTCACTTTCGTGTGCTAAACTGCTATTGACCATTTTTCTTTCATTTAAACACTTGAGTCCAGCAATAGAAGGGGACCAGAGACTCGGGTTACCCAATGCAAATTTGACCGGATATGATTTAGACAAGGCTTTGGCTGAAATCTTGTCTGTTTTCACGTGCATGGTGTCTATCTTCCATTGCTTTATTCTATGGTCCTGGCCGGGCCTTACTGGACTCGCTGAGCACAAATGCAGTACATGGAACGGAGAGGTTAATTGCCACACAGGAATGTGGTATGATGTCTATGTCTACCATCTAGATAAAGTGTCCTAAATCAACAGGTCTTTCTTTTCTGAACTACAACTCCCATGATTCCCTGGCCATTTGTTGTGCTGGAGGAGATCGGAGCCCCGTTCAATACCTCAGCAGCTGCTGAATTGCTGCAATGCAGCAATTCAGTTTCCTGCAGCAGTGTCATTGAACGCTTTGGATGCGAATTTCGAAGTAAAATGGCCGATTTTCTTAAAGATTCAGATTGTTTTTCATATGACTCGGACAACAGTTGAGGTATATATAATAAAGAAATGCAGTCGGCACAATTCCGTTTTGTATGCACACACCACAAATGATAGTTTTTATTGAATAAACGTTATGTTTACTTCTGAAACAAAATCTAATTGAACTGTAATATATGTCTATGTGCAGGGGTAGATAATAAATAAATATATTTATGCTTTGGTGAACAAAAACCTCAAAATTAACATTGCCGTACGGAATTGTTACTTGCTTCATGGCGGCGGCCATCTTTACTACGTCACACTCAGCTACTCGCAGCAGCGGCTGAGGTATTGAGCGCGACTCAGGGTGAGCCACGAATTTAGCACCCTCTGTCCTAGGAGAATGACTAAGATCTCAAATTACAAAATGGGTGATTTATTGGACACCTACAAAAAAAGTCTGTCACAGGAGCCTCTCTCTGTGGGCATGCCAAATAATAAATGGGCAGTTTTGAGGGGGCCCACATGCCAAATCTATACGGCTAGTAATTTTGCTAGCCGAGTTGTATTCTTTTATTTATATTTCAGAGCACTTTAACAGTACATTAATCACTTTTTTTTTTTTTTTCCTATAACGGCTGAAAATTACATTTTGATTACAATTATTTGTATTTTTGAAGAAAAGAAATCACTGAGGCGAAAAGCATAAAAAGCAGCATAGCCTTCTGTGGGGAGCTCCCAGTACTGATCCACTTTGAAGTGTTCACACACCAGAGGATCTCTGCAGGAGTTTCCTTCTCTTTCCTGTTTCCTCAGCTATCATGTACTGGTACCTGATATACTGCTTTAGATAAGATTAGCAGCAAACAAGAGACTTTAATTCAGAACAAAAATAGAAGCGAACGCTTGTGGTGGAGCTTTTTATGTGGAAAAAACCCAATCTGGCAGACTGTGCTTTATTTTTGCATTCCTTTTGTAAGTGACATCCTGTGGCGGCTTTGATTTGATTTTGGACAGGTTTTTCACTCTCTAAATCAGGTGCCCAGCAGGACATCTCAGAACGTATTTGTGTATACTTTGAAATATTAAAACAATATTTTCCTTTTTTCCTTTATACTTCACATGCTTACCGTGTGGTTGTACGGTTTGAAAACCGGGATAAACAAATTCCTCTATACATTTTTGGGTTGGCTAGGACAATCCATCTAAAAAAGAAGATTCAAAGGAGTCCAGTCTGCATTATGCTTTGCTGCAGCATATTTAAGTATCAGTATAGAATTCACTACATCTCCCTTGGAACTACATCTCCCATGATGCAACGTGACGCATTAGATTGGAAGAGCCTCATGAGACCTACTTACGTTTGTTTG
Source organism: Leptobrachium leishanense (assembly GCA_009667805.1). Taxonomy (NCBI): domain Eukaryota; kingdom Metazoa; phylum Chordata; class Amphibia; order Anura; family Megophryidae; genus Leptobrachium; species Leptobrachium leishanense. The sequence continues at coordinate 182,714,306 of CM019065.1, read as the reverse complement.
ATTTTTAAGGAACCTGTACCTCCAGTGAAAGAAAAAAAAACACACACCCACAGAACCCTGTGTTGCACCACATGCAACTATCCTGTAAGAAACGTATTTAGGAGGCGAACTCCTTACCTCTCCATTGGCTTTTCTGTTAAACTGCACATTTGTCCCTACACCAGATAAAATCCTTTCTGATTGTTACATACTACAGTGTTATTGTAGCCGGCAGAGTACTTCACTGAGGTTGTATAATCCCTGTTTGTTGTAATTGCAGGTCTCTGTTCTGGATATATATATATATATGTGCAGGATGTAAATGGTGGTAATTTCTTGTGTTCGTTCTCTTCTATGTCATTATAGCGACAGCAACTTAAAGGGATACTCCAGGCAACATGTCCACCTAAGCTTTTTTTTAGGTGGTCTCGATGCCCTGAGTATTCCCCTGCCTGTCCCCCCTCCCTCCGCTCAGCAGATCAGCTAAAAAAGCTGAAAACAGCAGAGAGATGCAGAGGACTTTACTCCGTCCTCCCAGCTGTCAGTCAGCAGAGCGGGATTCAGATTTCCCGCTTCTGCCGACTATTGCCGAGTAGGAGACGTCATCGTGCTTTCAGCGCGATGACGTCTCCAACTCGCCGCAGTAGGTGGCGGCAGCCTGAGGATTAGTGTTGCGCGCATCCTCTTGCGCGCAACACTAATCCTCAGCAGATAGAGCCGGGAGGAAGCCTGCCGATTGGCTGGCTTACGTGAGAGGCGTGCATGCGCGCTTCTCCCGTAAACCAGAAGGCAACTGAAAGCAAGAAGGACGGGAGCGGTAGAGGAGGGAGGTGAGTATATAAGAAAAAAGACGCCGCTGGAAACAAGTGGATTTTAGGGTAAGTATTACAGTGACCAAAAAAGAAAAAAATCCCTATCTAGTTAGTGAGGGAATAGGGATAGTTTAATGTAAAAAAACGGGGGGGGGGGATTTTTGATTAGAGTGTTCCTTTAATTTCTTCGAAAAGCTTATGTTCAAATCATGGGCTATAGTAACTCAAATGTCATTTTGGAGGGACTATTACAACCCATGCTAATATAAAATTGTCATAGTATATAAAGCCTGACTCGAGGATTGAATAAGGGGTCTGAATATTTCTATAGGTAGTTCTTATACCAGTAGAACACACAGATCAAATTGTTATGTAATTGCAGAATATTAAGTGACCTTTCAACAAAATCTCAAATTCCTGCTTGTATGTTTTTATTTACAGGTCTATTCAAAGAAAGGTGAAACTCGGGAGAATGACTGGAGAAGTGAAAATTCTTGGTCAAAATAGCCAAACCAGAAAAATTCTCCCATTTATCTCACTTTCCAAATCGGCTATTTGGTCTAGATTGTTCTCTTCTCCTGCCAATTCTCCTGATTTTCACCTTTCTCTGAATAGACCTGATAGTTTCAAAACACCTGAGGAACAAGGTTGCTGAACCCAGTTATAGAGCATGGATGTCAATCTCCGGCCCCGAAGATGATTCTGAACTACACCTCCCATAATTCTCTGGCCATCTTTGGCATTCATAGAATGTGAGAATTGTAGCCCATAGACATCAGATCGGCCATAGTTTGAACTCCCTCCCTATTCTTGAAATTAGTAATAAATCTACTGGTCTTAAAATTTAACTTTGAGGGCTTGCTCACTTTCAAAGCCCTATGTCTTGAAGAGGTGGGTGGTGCTTTGGTCACAAAGGTGAATGTGATCTGCCATCACTAGATGAGAAGATCCAGACCATAATGGTCCAGTATAGAGCATTGCCATTGGTTTAGTGAAAGCATGGGAGTGAGAGTAGTCAGAGCAGAGCAGCCAATCAGAAGTCTTCAAAGAGCAGGAGGCCCACCGACAGGATGTCTTTTCCACTCTAACAATTACTATAAAAAGCAGATGTAGTCTGTCGTACTAAACAATTGATTGGACAAAAGAAACGTAGAACAATAAGGTTAGGAAGAGGAAACCACTTTAATGTGAGTTTACAATCCTACCAATCGCATGGAGTCAGTATGAAGGTGTGCCCAGAGGAACAGAAGTGTTAGTGGAGTGATGATTATCTGTAGGATATCGTTATTTTTTCTCTTTCTAGCTCTTCTTCCTCAAACCATTGGACAGAGGCCTAAAAATGTAAAAATCTAACTTTTATTTCAGCCACTGCAGTGACCTCTGCCCAGGCTGGGAAGTGAGTCACCTGGGAGATACTGAGCGGATTCCCTCCGGATTCAAACCACTAAAAGGATGTATTTTTATCATTAACTTAGAATACACATGAGGGATATATTTACAAAGCTGTGAGTTTTGTTTAGCTGCCCATTTAGGCCCAGTTAGATGAGATGAACAAATACAAGGATTAGAATATATGTCAAATTCAGCCTTTTTTGTTTTCTCTCCAAAGGTGTAAGGGAGTTTGTATCCAACTTTTTGGTATGGCTGCAAAAAGACTATAGCCTGAACTTGAAAGTGTCCTCAGCTGTGTTTCTTGGAGGCATGCTAGTTCATGTTGGAGTCAGAATTAAAATGCACATGTATAGAGTTTTCTACGTCTTTATTTTTCCCCTGGAGTTCAACATATTGCATACTTATTGCATTGCGGGAGAAAACAGGTGATGGATAAACTCTGCGTGCGCCTCCAGGTACATTTCCTAGCTTTCTGGAAGCAAATTTATGATTTCAGCTAGCATCTCTTTTAACCCCTTCACTCCCGAGATAACTCTGTCTTTGAAGGCACAGTCAGGCGCCCGATAGTTTTCCGCATCTGAGCCCAGGCAAAAGTTAAAGAGCGCTTGTTGTTTGCTGCAAACTAACTTTGTTTGCATTTGTGCTCCAGAAGGTTCTCCCTGAATTTTTAGCACGCCGGGCAATGTCTGAGGTGCTAACACTTTTTAAAATCGGCTAGGGAATGTCTGTGATGGAATTTTCCCCAACTGTTAATTACTGAACCCTGAAATGTAGTAAATCTTTTTGGCTGGCAGATGGTGATCTCTGCCTGCGAAGTAGATTATTTTATACTCCGGCGATTGTCCTCCGGCGATCGTGGCGTCCGGCTTCCTGGATCCCTTCTCCCGAGAAGGGAACCAGGAAGTTGGACGTCGCGATCGTGTGAAATAGCGAGGGAGCGAAGGGACAGGTAATGTATCCAGCCCAGTGTGGCTCAGGGTTACCGCTTTCAGCAATGAAATTAACCCTGGGCGACACTAATACCACTAGGGGGCCATATAAATTGTACAGATTCTGACATATAAAATATGTCAGACTTAACCTCCATGGCGTTAAGATTCTATCAATCCAGAAGAGCTTCTGTCACCCCTGACCATTAATTCAGTGGTAAACTGTGAGCACTAGTATGATTCTTCATTTTAAACCTTTGCAGTCAGTGTATAAAACTAAAAACCTGCTTGGCATCGTACAAGAACTGCCCGGTAAAGCCAAGTAGAACACTGGTTAACATTCAAAGCAGAAAAGGACAGCGGGAATAATTTGTGCTATTCAAGGCAGTGGTTACTATACCTCATACAAAGAAACAGGCAAAGTACCAGAAGGACCAGGCATTCAGATTTGTGCAATCTCAAGCCTGTACTATTTACTTTATAAAGATCTGAATATGTAATTTAAAGTATCAAGAGGCATTTAATGGAACTAAATGTAACAGTAGTAAAAAAAGAATATTATCACATCTCTAGTTTCTAGACCAAACAAATAAAACCAGACATACGTCTTAAAGGGATAAGATTCAGAACATCAAGCCAGAATTCTAAAATCTGGACCATGGCTACAGAACACTAAACAGTGAGTTTTGAGCTCTTATGCAAGACTATATTCCTTTTACAAACGCATAAAGCGCACCATAGTGTTATAGAGTGTAAAGAGTCATCTTTGAATAGGTTTGATTACTGTTCTTGTGTTCTTAAGTGTTCTTACATGCACCTTGCATGAGATCCATTTTTACAGTCCCACAAAAAAAGTTCCACCGGAGTCTCAACATACAATACCAGCAGTTCAGATTTCAAATCTCCCCGAACGCCTGCTCCCTCAATGGGAAGACGCAATTTGACCACACACTGTTTCTTATTGAAGTGAACGGAATCACAGCTGTTATGGATCCTTACAGTGGGGCCATCCACGCATCTCCGATTGCCAGACGACTTCGCATCTGACCCCTTGTCCTCCCAGCCATTTGACGTCAGACACCATGTACTTGCGTCTTTTGATTCTCATACGTCATTCTTCTGCTTCTACTGCGGTCTAGATGCACACCTGTGTCACCAGAAGCTTTAGAGTTTTCAGAACGGTGTAGCCATGGCTGCTTGTCACCTCATTGTCCATATTTGAATGATTCTGATTGTTTCTTTGTAGATTTGACATTTGCTTTTTCTTTTTATTTCCTCAATGCTCTGTTCTACTTAGCTCTGTTTACTTGATATTCCTGCTCTCTGAAATCCTTAACCCCTGGTTTGTTCTTAATCTATTCTAGGTATTGGTAGTTTACTAGCAGGGTTATTCAGAGAAAACCAGGAGAATTGGCTGGAGAAGAGAACAATCTAGACCAAATAGCCGATTTGGAAAGTGAGATAAATGGGAGACTTTTTTTCTGGTTTGGCTATTTTGACCTAGAATTTTAACTTCTGTCATTCTCCTGAGTGTCACCTTTCTTTGAATAGACCTGTTGGTAGCTCTGGAAGATTGGTTGTTTCTACTCTGCCCTCAAGGTCTTCTGCCTCTATTCCTTACAGCAGCCAAAGTGTTTTACCCTACTCAGGGCTTTGTCAAAATCACCTTTACATAAAGGACTTTTATAAATATACTACAGGTTGTTACCCATCTAAAGATTTAGGCTAGCCGTCCACTGGCATTACAAACAACGCAATCGACTGATCAGGGCCATCCACTGGAAGGATCTGTGGATGATCCTGCTCAACCGATGGAAAGGCGGGCCAATGAAAAAAAACAAAAAAACCCCACTGCGACGCTACTGCGGGGAGAAAAAAAAGTTTCTGGTGCTGAAATTGAGTTTCAGCATCAAGGACAGCCCCTTCAGGCGCAGTCGAAGCGGGGGGGGGGGGAGAGATCCCTGCCGAAGACTGCATTTAACCCCCTGTACCTGGTGCTGAAATAGATTTTAGCACCGGGGCAGCAACACTGAATGCAGCTGGCTTGCAGAGAAAAAAAAAGCCTAGATACTCAAGTATACCGCTAGATTTTGGTGACAAAAATTTACCTTTAAAATTGGAGGGGTGGCGTTATATTTGAGACCTCTGCATCTCGTGACAAAAACAACTTGCCTTGCTCTTGATCCCAAGTCTCCCGGACATTCCGGTAGTCTCGCTGAAGTGAATGCGGGCTACCTGATGCTTGCAAACATTTCAGGAACTCCTGGATTCGGGAAAGATGGGATCCATCACAGCCAGAGGGCACACTCGGTTTAAGCCCATCATTCACCTCCGCCAGCCATCCAATCGCTATTAAATAAGGTGGGCGGTAGGCAGCTTCATACTTGGTAACAACTGCAATCATTCTAGAGCAGAGCTCCCTGGCCTGAGGGGGAGCCTGACTGTGATAAGAGAAAATGGAAGGATCTTAATTGTTTACCGGTACAGTAAAATTTTGCTCCTCGCGTTCTGTTGGAGTCTTGAGTATCTGAAATCATCCAATGGTGGTCGGATGCAGTGGAAGAGGTGGAAGAGGGCTGATTCACCTGCATGTGGTAGGATTGGTCGGGCGACTTCAGATGATATTGGATGATTGCACCATTGCACAAATACGGTGCCAGTGGACAGACAGCCTTCAAGGGAAGCATTGGTCTACTTTCTGTGACATACTCCATAAATGTGTTTTTATTTTTATTTAAATCTACAGTCATTACATATTTACCATGTCACTTTTCAAGCCTGGGGATGAGAAAGCAATTTTGTTTCAGTTTTGCTCCAGAATTTTACATTCAGCAAATATGACTATCATGTTATTGTGATTTATATTAATTCTGACATCTCATTGTTATCAGACATTCTGAGAATATATTCTACAAATATCTCAACATCACGTATGAAATGTGTTTTTCTCTTATCTTGTACTCCTGGTACATGTCATCTAAAACAGTGTTTCTCAAGTAGTGGGTCGCGACCAGGGGCAGGCTGGGTCGCGGGGCAAGTGCCCTCAGGCCTCTCTAGTGCCTGGGACCTAATGATGCATCTTACCGGCAGCAGCGTGTCCCAGGCGGCGCGGCTACCTCTGTCTCCCTCACCAGTAAACCACGTGCTTGAAGGAAGTTCCTACGCACAGTTGCTAGTGAGGGAAGCAGGGATCTAGCTGCTGTCAGTGCTCCCCAGCATCTGCATCGTTCACTCCAGGTAGCAAAGTGTCAGCCGTGCACTGTCCCCTCCACCTGCAGGGAGGAGGTGCTGCCACAGTGAACAGTCACACTGAGGCCACACCCTGAGCACAGCCCCGCACCCACTGACTGTGCGAGACCAGGACAGTCCCATAACTGTCGTCAATCAGTGCATGGGAGGTCACCCTCCCATGGAGGTGTTTTTTTTAATGCCTTGGACCAATGGTGCTTTCCCATTGTTCCAAGCTATTCCATTGCTCTCAGTGCCTCTCTGAGGCACTGAAGAGCATAGCTTCAGGATGTAGGCAGCGCCAGACGTGCGCTGCAGACTTCACAATCTCTTGGCCAGCTTGAGTTTACACGATTAGCGTAGCGTTCAGCTGTGAAAATTACGTAGGCTCAGGGAAAGCACGCTGCCGTTGCTGTGAAGAAATAATGCGCGCAGCGGCAGAGATGGATGGCCGGGGAGCGCGGACCAGGGGAGTTTAAGTTTTTTATAATTTATTATGCATTCAGTAGTGATTTAAATTCGAGTTGCTTTGTCTACCATCACCCCATACGTTGAGACACTTAAGAGCAAGAAACATCCCTAGTTTTCCCATAAGTCCTAATTAATTTCATGTGTTTCCATTACAGTTTATTTTATTGGGTTTTTGCCTCACTGCACTATACAATTTGTAAAGAATCTGTTTGTTTACAAAATTGTTTACAAAGTGCATACATAGTAGAATATTGCACACATTTTGTTCAATAAATTACAATGTTTCAGAAATTCTATTATTTTTGGGTCGCGACTGAATGACAAAGGACAATTGTGGGTCCTGAGAGTCCACAGGTTGAGAATCCCTGATCTAAAACCTTCAACTTTGCCATGGGGGGGGGTCCACTACGTTATAGACACGCTGTAATGTAAAATTAGATTTTGTGGTCTGTAATGTGTGGGATTTGTAAAGTATTTATAATCTGTCCACCAAAAAATGCTATCTGACTTTTATGTTGCCCATGTGACCTACAGTATATAGGTAAGGCTAAATTTAAAGCACTTTCTAAAAACTGGTTTCAGATCTATGGAATAATAGATCCATGTTTTATTAGTAGCATTTGATTAATTTTTTCTCTCTAATATTTGTGGAGAGATGACTGGAGATCCAGGCTCATCTATGGTTGTTTACTGAAACCAGTGTATATTTAAAGTCCCATGTGGAATCACTGTTCAGTAATCTTTGGCCTAAATTGGTTCCATGACTACATGTGACTGAAGTTCTATGAAAAGAATAAAATATACAGTGTTTGACTAGCTCAAATTTTGCCGCCCCCACACCTTTCCATTTGTTTGTTTAGTCTGACTTTTTAGAAGTCATTCAGGATGTATTTGCCATGAATTAGTATTCTGAAGTGTTCGTGTTTCTAACGTTTCTCTAATTCCCTACATATTGATCATCAGATAAGCCCAAAAACGTTACTGTGCTTTTGTTTCTTCTGCAAAGAGCTTAGCAGTGGAAGACCTTTATTTAACTTTCCTTCACGAGGTCAATCGCAGCCCAGCGGTATCTAATGTTTCTTAATAATGTGCTCTTACAATATTATATATACATTATGCAAAATGAGTCCTACAGCAAAGCACAAGTTGTGGTAATCATTGACCTGTAGTTTCTTACTAGTTATCCAATTTAGTTTGGTTTTTTTTTTCGGGGGGGGGGGGGATTGACGAAAACCGTAGATAAGCGTTTAGTCTTTGAGCGGTTTTTGGAATTAATAAATCTTGGTCTGCTTTTTAAGTATTTAGCCAGGAAGGATACATTGAGAGTTCTTGTTTTCAAGTATGTCCTGGGTTGATGCGCTTTGCCCTTTTAAAAATTGTCTGTATCCATGGAGGGCTCCTCATGCAACGCTTGTACAATTTGACCATATCTGAACATTGGTGCTAAATAAAATTTTATATTTTCAACTTTAAGTCCTAAAATGATACTGTATATTCAAGAATCTAGGATTTGCACCTGCTCAGCCATGAAGTGCAAATTTACAGCATGGCCGTTGAGTGCTGCTGCATGTAGTCTATAGAAATTGCTTCTCAACATTGGCCACAATGCTCCAAACGGCTACTGCTGCAAGCAACATTGACACAGAACCTGTATGTTGGGAGCTTCACAAGATTGCTTTCCATGGCCTAGCAGCTGTACACAAACATGACCTAAACATACGCCGGCTGGAGTGCTGGATTATACAGTAGTGGAAACGTGTTGTCTTCATCATTGGGTCAAACTTCACTTTCTCATCTGGAGGAGTCAAAGTACCATATATAGTGTGTGTGGATGAGTGATAATGCAAAGGGTTTTTTTTTTGGTTTTTTTAAAAAGTATTTTACCAGGAAGGATACATTGAGATTTCTATTGTTTTCAAGTAGGACCTGGGTGGCGAGTATGTACCGTTAGGTGTCTTGCCCAAGGACACTTACTGGAGAGGTGCTCTTGCTGGGATCGAACCTGTGTCTCCATATTCTCCAGTTATAGAGCAATGATGTTACCTCTACTCCACCCAGCTGCCTTTTTATGATTTGGGCTCAGCCACTTTGTACCCTATAATATTAACCTCCCTGGCGGTGATCCCGAGTGTGTCTCGGGGTTAAGTTTCACCGCTGAGAGTGGTAACCCCGAGAGACACACTTGGGTTGTATACATTACCTCTCCGTGCGCTCCCTCGCTGATCTCTGCAGCCTCCCCCAGCGATCACAGCGTTTTACTTCTTGGATTCCTTCTCGCGAGGAGGAAACCAGGAAGTAATGAGGTCGCCGGAGGAGACAGCTGGGGACATGGAGGGAGCGCAGGGAGAGGTAATGTATCCAGCGGCATCCCAAGTGTTGCTTGAGGTTACCGCTTCCAACATAGGAATTTAACCCCGAACCACACTCTTGATGCCGCTGGGGGGGGGGGGGAATGGAGCCTTTCAGCAAAGATTTTTGCTGAAGAAATAGACCGCCAGGGAGGTTAAGATGACCCACCACGGTAACAAAGACATATTTGTCTATTGGGTGCATCCAATTTTGTTGCAAGTGTACCTTTTTTCAGAAAGTGAGGTCAATTTAGACATGATTTGAAGGGTTTGCTAATTTAAACCCCATTGAGCTCCTGTATGATGAACATGGAATACCAGTGTCTGATCTCACAGACGTCACGTATTTTGGCTGAATGGTCACATTCCTTCAGGAACATACCAAAGGTTTTTTTTAAATCTTTTCCTGTACACTGGGGATAGAGCGACACCACATTAATGCCAATGGTTTGGAATAGAATGTTCCAAAATGCTCATAGAATTGCAGTAGTCAAGTGTTCACATGTTTTTGGCCATATGTTACCATTTTTGTGGGATCTGACTTAATCCATATTTTACTAGAAATAGCTGAAAATATTATTTAGCTTTAAAATAATAAGCCTAGGTTTAGATTATTTTCATTGCAACTTTTACCGGTTTCCTTGGAGTAAATGAAAGATTTGCTGCTTGGCTGAGGTTTTTCACTTTTTTCTTTGGTGTTAAAAATCTCAGATTTTATTTTCATCCTAATCATACATTCTCTGTGAAAGAAAATCTACTTTTTTACTGGCGGCAGATACCTTCTCAGAGCTGCTCTGTTCATCAGATTAGAAGGTTACTCAAAAAATAGTTTTAAATTAGATTTAAATTTTTATTATAATTCACACAATCATAAATGTCCCTGTCTAAAAAAATAAAAAAAAAAAAAAAAAATAGTGAATGTGTTGCATGGAAAGAAATTCAGGTGACAAGGCTCTTTTTTTTTTCTTATCCTTTTCAGAGAGTTTACATTAATTTACAAGCACTGCTATTGCTGTGCATTGGAAGCTCCGGGTTCAATTACAAGTTGCCGGTCCTTTACTATTGACCTGGCTGAACCTTTTAACGTTGAGGCTGCATTTCAAGGAAAAAAAAAAATCACTATCCTACTGATTGTTGGTCAGGTCGTGACACTCGGAAGCAAGACTAAAGGTGTCTTGTATGAAAAAAGCAAAGGGTAAAAATCCAAAGAACCGCCCTTAGATCAATGAGAAGACAACTGCATCAACACAGAGGGAGCTGTCAATGGACGGTCAAGTACAAAACATCAATGTTCAGACCAGGAGACCTCAGAGTTCCTGTAGGCCAGTTCAATAACTGTAATACTTGCTCGAACAGTGCAAACTGCAAGACTGGAGTTTGAAACTTCTCAAATATCCCGTCCATCAATTTGTTTTAAAAACTCTTTGGACTGGCATACCGACACAGGAAAAGCAATACATAGAAGCAGACTCATTGAAGTTTCTCTAATTAACTGATTTTGTAGATATGGAAAATTTGCAACACTGTCAATGATGACAGTGACATTTCATTTAACCATCATGGGTGGATCTGGCAATATTTTCATCCATGTCCCCCTCCCCTTTTCGAGGCTTGAAAGTACTGCGAGGGTTGTAACGCTGCTCTCCTATGCTATATAAGGACTACAGCGGGTATAAAAAAAAGAATTACACCCCCCCCCTTTGAAAATAATCACATTTTCACTGAGAAAACCAAATCCCTGAGTTGGAAAAAGGATCACCCCCTTGTGTCGGTATTCTCTTGAACCACCTTTTGCTTTATATACAGCCTTTAGTCTGTTGGGATATGTCTGTACTAACTTTGCACATCTAGACTGCAATATTTGCCCACTCATCTTTGCAGAACTGCTCAAGTTCAGTTTCATTGATGGTTTGTGGACTGCAATGGGATTTAGGTCTAGGCTCTGACTAGGCCATGCAAGAACTTTACCTTTTTTTCCTTTAAGGACTTTGTGATCATTTTTACTGTGTGCTGTAGGTCATTGTCATGTTGGAAGGTAAACTTCTTCCCATCGACAACTTTCTGGCAGTGGGAAGCAGATTCTCTTGATGAATTTTATGGTATTTTTCCCATCCATTATTCCATCTATCCTGACATGTTCTCCAGTGCCTGCTACAGAGAACCCTCCAATAACAGGATATTTTGGTCTCCTCAGACCAGAACACCTTTTTCCATGTGGCTTCAGAATCTTCAAGGTGTGTTATGGCAAAGCTCATTCGTGACTGCACGTGTCCCTTCTTGATGAGTCACTTTTCTTGCAACCCTCCCATACAAGCCACATTTGTGGAGCATTTGTGATATTGTTGTCAAATGCACACTATGACCATTCTATGTCATAAATTCCTGCTAATGCTTCAGAATTGCTGTGGGTCTCTTGGTAGCCTCTCTGACCAGTTTCCTCCTCTTTTATCCATTTTGGAGCTGCGTCCTCATCCAGCGAGGGTCTGTGTTGAACGGAGTACCTTACACTTCTTAATAATAATAGACTTCACTGTGCTTTTAGGCATTGATTAAGCCTTTTAACCTTTTTTTTTGTATCCATCTCCTGACTTGTGCCTTTCCACAACTTTATCACGGAGATCTTTTGACAGTGCCTTGCCACCCATAGTTGATTTTCTTGCTGCAGATGCACTACCAGGGATGGAGATGGAAAGCTTTTTTCATGCTGAGCTAAGCCATATGACCACAGTTTATCACGATTAAAATTCAAATGGCTGTGTGCCGTTGAGAAGGTGATTAGCTACACGTGATTGAGTTTACTAGTCATTTTTGTGAGGGGGGGGGGGGTGATCCTTTTTCCAACTCCAAGTTGCACGGAGTAAATACAACTGTATGAAAAAGAAAAACTGTCTTTATTTCAAGCTGCAGAGCAACAAAATGTGATTATTTTCAAGGGAGTTGATTCTTTTATATACCCACTGTATTATTTGGGGACTTCAGATTGTTTCTTCCCAGCAGATATGGTAATATTTGGCTAAAATGTTCCACACTTGTGGTGGCATTGTTGCCAGGCTGCTGTGAATAGTAAGTCAATTTTCTCTGCCATTCTTTTGTCAGATCTTGTTATATTAATGAGTGAAAATACATTTTGAAATTTTTTTTTTTTTTTTTTTCTTGTCCCTGTTATAGTTCCTCCACCGCCATGTTGGTTTTATTCGTGTTTTTAAATTTTATTCTTTTCGGGCATCCCGATTTTTGTTTAAAGGCCTCTACCGCCAACAAAATGAAATGTTCTTATTGTGTTTCTTTTATGTTGCTGATATCTTTGTGCTTTGTTTTTTCTTTTTGTATGTTTAAGAAAATATTTGTGTGCCACTGGGTGCATCCATTGTGTGATATTTTGTGTTGTAAACTGGCCCCACCCACTGTCGGGCCCAAGCCAGGACGGAGCCATGGTGGGACCCATTGGTTTTTATTTACCCAAGCGCTGGGGGTGATCTGGACAAGCAGACTCAGGAAGCAGTTGCAAGCAAAAATATACAGGGTTATTCAAAGAGATCCGAATTGTGGCCGAAAGGTAACCGAACAGTGAAATTCCGCATATGGTTACCTTTCCTGGCCATTTGACTATTCAGAGAGCAGGCAGTTCGCCAAATCCTGGCAAATTGCCTGCACATACGATGCCTGTTTGGTGGCAGTGAAATCCCCATAGAGAAGCAATGCTTCGTCTATTCAGAGAACACCAAACAGCAGGGGAAAGTTGCCGAATTGCCCTGCCGTTCAGTGGTTTCATTCGACAGGTTTATTCAGGCGATTCCCATAGGCTTCAATGTCAAAATATTCACGTTTTTAATTCAATATCTAATAAACCGTTCATTATAATATTCTGCAATAAAAAGTCTATTTATAGATTTTTCTATGTAGATTTTTCTAAAAGGCATTTTTCAGGATTTTTTGTGAGAATTTTTGTTGTTTTATATAGTTTTTTCTTTTCTGTAACAGCCCTTTTTATTATCATTCATTGGATCTTCTATGTAAATTCCAGACATTTTCGTTCTGTAGTTTCTTTGCAAACAGCGTTTAAATTTCAAACATTCAAGTTTACTTTTTTTTTCCCCCCTCCATTCGTCTGCGGTGTCGGGTTTTTCTGGCGGCTGCTCTGCTCTCTGATTGGCGGCTGCTCGGGTTTCTCCGGCGTGTTCGGCTGGGTTAATCCAGATTTTTTTTACGGGTTTCGGTGTACCTTCGCCAGGTTTTGCGGTGAGTGTTCGGCGGATTTGCGGCAGCTTTTCCCTGCACTACGATGGCCCTGTGGTGCTTGCTGAATACACCGCAGGGTCCCTGAAAAGGGATTGCCGAATCACACCAAATTTAAGAGAACGAAAAGTCACTGAACGTGCGGTGACTTTTCGATTCTCTTTGAATAACCCTGATAGTGTATTGCAGGTATAGAACAGCAAGCAGTAGTGCACAGCAGATGTAAATTCTGGACAGCACAGGAAAAAGTTTGTTTGCAACGTGGATTGTGGGCAATGTAGTCCCAGACTGCACACAGTATAAATCGGTCCTCTGGCAATAGTACCTTGATTTGAAGGTCAGCAGAGGTGGAGAAAGCCATATCAGCCACAGGTGGTAAGTCTCCAAGCCCAGAGGATGGGTTGGGCTACGCAGTAGACAGGATCCACCTGTACAGAAACCAGGAGGTCTTAACCAAGAAATGTGGATACAGCGCAGTTGGAGTTTGCTGGATCACTGGTAGTCCCAGGCAATGAGTGCAAACAGGAGGATAGTGGACTATGCAGTAGTTAGCACAGGAACCAGGAGCCTTCTGCCAATATGATGACTGGTATCAAGGTGGTGAAATCAGGAACTGAGGTAGCCGCAGGCAAGGTGTTAAATGCAAAACAGAAATAAACGGTAACCGACAGAAAATGCTGAACATAAACCAGAACTTAACTGAACTGAAAGAACACACAATTATAGACGGAACTAAAGGAAATCAAAGACCGAATGTAATATCAGACTGGACTAGGCAGAAACAAGGAACTAGAACAAGATGAGCGGGAGCTCAAAGGACCTCAACAATATCAGGAAGGGAACAAACCAACAAAATGAGAGAGCAAGGAGTAAAGGGAGAGACCAGAATATATAGCTGGCTGCACAGTTGTACAATCAGACACCGCCAGCCAAGGGAAATCCAGGAATGGGAGAAGGGAGAAAATGTGGAATGGAGTAAATACAAAAACTGAACAAACAGGTGAGACAGAAGGAAAAATACTGGGCGGGTATGAGACTTAAACCCCTTTCCATCACTTGCTCCTCACTTTGTGGCAATTGCTTTGGAATGGAGTCTTTTGGTCCTTCACCGACTGAAATCATTGTATTGTGTGGGATGTATTCATAGGACATCACCAGAGGATAGATTAAGTTTTTTAAGCTCCCTGTCATATCTCGTTCTGCCATCTCTTATCTCTAGAGAACAATAGATCTACTGCAGCCTTGATTAATCCTTCCCTTTTCCACCTCCTTAACACTGTAGATTAAATAAACAAGAACATTAAAAAGGTTTTGCACATGGGAAAAATCCAGAAAATGGAGACGGGAGATAAAAAAACGTTATTTTTCCCCTTAACAAGCAATTACTTCAAACAGCCGCATGTGTTTCATGAAGTGGTTTTCTTTGTTATGCACAAGTTATTATTGTCATCATTTATATAGCGCCAACAGTTTCTGCAGGGCTTTACAATATCCAAAGGGAACGGGATACGAGAGGGATGAGTTGCATCAGTGATGTGGTACGCTAATCTGAAGAGATGGGTTTTGAGGGATTTCTTGAAGGTCAGGGCAGAGTTTGATAGGGTGAGGCAACTCATTCCAAAGGACCAGAGCTGCCCTTGAAGTCTTGGAGGCGAGAGTTGGCTGTGCGCGTGTAGACCGATGACGAGTGGAGATCACCTGCTGACCGTAGTTGTCTAGGCGTGCTTGCGAAGTAACAAAGACATGTAGGTAGGAGTTGAGTTATTGAGCGATTTGAACGTGAGCATCAGTATTTTAAACTGTGACCGGAAGAGTAGGGAGGTACACAAGGTGCGTTTGAGAAAGATAAGCCTTGCACCTGCATTCATTACAGATTGCAAATATGGGAGTTGGGGAGGCCAATGAGGAGCGAGTTGCAGTAATCAAGTCGTGAAATGACAAGCATGAACCAGCACTTTTGTGCTATCTTGTGTCAGAAAGGGGCGGTCACGGGAAATGTTTTTGAGTTGAACGTAACAGGATTTGGTCACTGTCTGGATGTGGGAAGAGAATGTTGGGTCAGAGTCAAAAGTGACACCGAGCTTGGGGTGTTGGGCTAATGGGTGATCCATTTACTCGTAGAGAGATAGGTGGTATTGGGTTCTTCTTGGAGGGAGGAATTTGCATGGGTCTGCTAAAATGATGGAACGCTGGCCTTGACGCCATGAATTTTTGGCCATATTTTCAGTTGTTGTGTAGGATATCAGTATATCATCAGGTTCCAGTTATTTATAGCTTGTGTGTCATCCCTTGCCGGATTGCCTCAATCAAGGTATTGTTTTCTTTACACAATTAGTGCTGAATAATAATATTGAATCATACTGCAATGACAGGCTTTTCCTGTCCTTTTTTTTGTTTTTGTATCTAGTGTTTCTTTACTACATTCCTCATTCTAGTCCTGAAATGTATCAGTTGATCAGAGGCCAAGTAGCAAAAAGTAGCTAAAACTTAACATTTATTATGGTTAGGAAGTAAAACAATGCAAAACCTACACAGATCCCACTTATCATAGTTGGTACTAGACTAACTCTATTATATGCATGATCTGTGTGTGTAGGTTTCCCATTGTTTGCTTCCTAACCATAATAAATGTTGAGTTTTAGCTACTTGGCCTCTGGTCAACTGATAAATTTCATACAAAAATGTGGGTCCCCCCCCCCAATATCACAGGTTAAATTTCCTTGTCTGTATTACTGGATACAAATTTGGCTAATCCATCTATACACAGCATACTGTATCTCATTCTAGTCCTTTATTCTAGAAATTCAGACCCTCTCCTTGTTTTAGGTACCAGTTCTTTATCGGCATTTATACAGTGTCTACAATTTCCGCAGTGTGGAATAATTAATACCAGAAAAGAATAGATTGTAAGCTTCTATGAGCAGGGCCCTCTACACCTCTTGTTTCCATCCTATGTCCGTTTATCTGTATCTCGTTCCCTTTGGTTATTGTAACGCGCTGCGGTAACTGTTGGCGCTATATAAATGATGTTTATACATTTTATACTAAAACAATCGTGGGAACCTAAGACATGAGGTGTAGTGGGCTCTGCTCAGAGGAGTGTGCAGTATAGAGGAACAATATACTTTTGTGTGCTTTTTTTTTTTTTCTTTTCACTTTGGGGTCTCGACATTTCTGTGACAGGTTTACTTTTTCTGCAGAGGATATTGTCAGGGAAGCTGAAATGAGCCTGAAGCTCCTATCAAACTGATGCCTCTTACTTTAAATAGAGAGGCATTGGATGGTTAGTAGCGTAATATGCATTGAAGTCTAAATTCAGAAAGCAACACCATGCAAGCTGATTGGTAGGCAGAGAAAGCCCTAAACTTTGGAAGGTTTCACAGCCTGCTTTGACACCCAAATTGAGGTGGTGGGGGCTAGTCGTCAGACACTATCTGACCACAACTACAGTGTATGCAGCTGAATATTGGGTTGATAGGCACCTAATGTGTTAATTTCCTTAAAGTAATAAAAGTAATCATCAGGGAAAAAAGCGCTAGATTCCAAGCCTGGTGTAAACTTGGCTAGAGCTGTGGTAAACCTAGCAACTCCATAGATTGTATTGTACTGGGATGTTTACACCAGGCTTGGAATCTATAGTCCTTGAATATCTAGTGCTTGGTTAGCAACATTGATAGAACGTATCTAGCCTTCAGGTAATATTCAGAAAAGTTTCAGAGTATGCAGTGCAGCATATAAGGTAACGAAGCAGGTAGACGCTTGCGAATTGGCACGTTTCAGGCCTTGGGGAGCCCCAGGTAACACTGTAGGAGAGTTAATCAGAGTGAGCAGCAGACCCTCTACTGCAGTGTTTCCCAAACCTGTCCTCGGGACCCTCAATCAGGCCAGATTTTGCAGATCACCTTGGAGAAAAGTAGACTGGATCCTGCAATCACTGAGCAGCAAATCATATCACCTGTGCTCAGCTTCAGATATCTGGCAAATCTGGCGACGCGGAGGGTCCTGAGGACAGGTTTGGGAAACACTTACACTGCAATGGCATGCAGCTGGGAATAATCACTAAACAAGTTATTGTCTGTGGAAGGCAGTAAATCGCAGCATATGGTAGGCAGACGTTTGATTGTCTGACCTACTGTTGGTGAACCTTGAAAACCATACCCAAGACATGGTACAAACTCACTACCCAGAGACTGGCAAACCATTCAGCTCAACTAGAATTCACACGTCGCCTGCAAGGTAGAAATGGGGTAATGCAAGATGCTTGGTCCAAACAACAAGGGAGAATTCAAGAAAAGCTAGCACAAATAAAAAGCAGGGTTTTGTAAAGAGCGTAGTTACTATAATTGAGCATCACTTTTAAAATTTTGTGGTTTATTAATGGACGGGATAGAAGTGGAAGAAAGCCATGGGTTAAGTAAAGTTCTTTACAGAGAACGAAGACGGAAACAACTATTCTCATTATGGATTTATCGGTCTGTGTACAGCACACACTGGTTAATCTCAATCTATTTTTTCACTGTGATTATAGTTCTAGGGTAGGGCTGTGCAATTAATTGCAATCGCAATCGAATCGCGATTTCCGACCATGCAATTTCTAAATCGTATAAGGCTGCAATTTTCGGCTCCCTGTTAACTTCCGGCAGCATGGTGCTTTGGGCGCTCGCAGGGGGAACCACGTGACGAGCCACGTTCTCGCGGCTCGTCACGTGGTTCCCCCAGGCGAGCGCCCAAGCTCCATGCCGCCAGAAGTTAACAGGGAGCCGAACATGTGGCGCACAGAGGTGAGCTGGGGCAGTATCCATGTGCTGGGGCAGTATATCCATGTGCTGGGGCAGTATATCCATGAGCTGGGGCAGTATATCCATGAGCTGGGGCAGTATATCCATGAGCTGGGGCAGTATAATCCATGAGCTGGGGCAGTATATCCATGAGCTGGGGCAGTATATCCATGAGCTGGGGCAGTATATCCATGAGCTGGGGCAGTATATCCATGAGCTGGGGCAGTATATCCATGAGCTGGGGCAGTATATTCCATGAGCTGGGGCAGTATATCCATGAGCTGGGGCAGTATATCCATGAGCTGGGGCAGTATTTCCATGTGCTGGGGCAGTATATATCCATGTGCTGGGGCAGTATATCCATGTGCTGGGGCAGTTATCCATGTGCTGGGGCAGTATATCCATGTGCTGGGGCAGTATATCCATGTGCTGGGGCAGTATATCCATGTGCTGGGGCAGTATATCCATGTGCTGGGGCAGTATATCCATGTGCTGGGGCAGTATATCCATGTGCTGGGGCAGTATATCCATGTGCTGGGGCAGTATATCCATGTGCTGGGGCAGTATATCCATGTGCTGGGGCAGTATATCCATGTGCTGGGGCAGGATATCCATGTGCTGGGGCAGGATATCCATGTGCTGGGGCAGGATATCCATGTGCTGGGGCAGATATCCATGTGCTGGGGCAGGATATTCCATGTGCTGGGGCAGGATATCCATGTGCTGGGGCAGGATATCCATGTGCTGGGGCAGCATATCCATGTGCTGGGGCAGGATATTCCATGTGCTGGGGCAGGATATCCATGTGCTGGGGCAGGATATCCATGTGCTGGGGCAGGATATCCATGTGCTGGGGCAGGAATATCCATGTGCTGGGGCAGGATATCCATGTGCTGGGGCAGGATATCCATGTGCTGGGGCAGGATATCCATGTGCTGGGGCAGGATATCCATGTGCTGGGGCAGGATATCCATGTGCTGGGGCAGGATATCCATGTGCTGGGGCAGGATATCCATGTGCTGGGGCAGGATATCCATGTGCTGGGGCAGCATTTCCATGTGCTGGGGCAGCATATCCATGTGCTGGGGCAGTATATCCATGTGCTGAATACTGAATACATTTAGAATGTATGTAGCATGTTTGAAAAAGCAAAAACAATTGGTTAAATCGCAAATAAAATCGCAATATTCATTCAAGAAATCGCAATATGATTATTTTGTCAATATTGCACAGCCCTATTCTAGGGTTATGCTCATGTCAGACATTAACAGTTTGTTTTTATTTAGTTTACAACAGTGGTAGAACTATAGCAGACAATGGAGTATTGCCACTTGGTGGATGAGTTTCAGGCGTTGATGTTTTATACTTACGTGGGGCTGGAGTCCTCTGCCACCACTCCACCCTCCCTGCCTCTCCCTCTATGGTCTGTAGCTGCCATCCTTCCCCTTGGTCCAGTTAATTCCTACAAACGCGCTCTCGCACTTCAGTCAGGTCCCTTGCCCAAACTCGCACTCCTCCCACTCAGTTTGTTCATAAAACTATTTTAAAGGGACACACTACGCACCCTGACCACTTTAGCTTATGAAGGTGCCAGGCTGTGTGGAGTGCCCCCCCCCCCCATCACCTCAATTTCATGCTGACATCAACATGTCTGTCAGTGCTCATAGTAGTGTTTGGTCAGTGAAAAAGCAGACATGGGTTAGAGCCCTGCACACAGCATCAACCCATCATTCTGACCAGGCGATCGTGTATCTTTGTGTATGGAATAGGGCTGAAACAACTAATCGATGATGAGATTTCCCACATTGACTAATGACATTGACTAATGGCCTTTCGAGATCCCAGGTTCTCCCTCCTCAGTCTGTAATGAATGCCTGTGCCAGGCTCACCCACCTCATATCCTGCACCTCTCACACCTTTCCTGTTTGTCAATCCCTACACTGGCTCCCTGTTTCCTTTAGCATCCGATTCAAAATATCGGTGTGTGCGTACAAAGCTCTCCGTAACTGTGCCCCTGCCTACATCTCCTCTCCTTTTATTAGCAGGTATGTACCAGCCTGTCCACTTCGCTCTGCCGATATCTCCTTGTACTCGCACCCCCAACTCTCTCCTTCAGGACGTCTCCCGAGCTGCCTCTTTTTTTTCTATGGAACTCCCTCCCCCTGCAAAGTTAGACTCTCTCAGTCTCTCCAGTCCTTCAAGAAGTCTCTGAAAAAACATTACTTTAGAGAAGCCGATCAGCTCACTCCATAGGCTCCATTGTATCTTTCTTGCTCCATCTTCCCAGACAGACCTCATGCATCCCACTACTTCACATACACAGCTTCTTACCCTCCCCTAAGTGTGTCACCTCTCTCCTTTAAATTGTAAGCTCTTGAGCAGAGTCCTCTGCTCCACTGTTCTGTATGTATAACTTGTATGTATAATTGTTCTCACCCATTGTACAGCGCAATGGAACTTGTTGGCGCTTTATATATACTTGTAACTGTAAAAGTACATGGGCTAGTTCTGCCAGTGCTGGTTGTCTCTGCATCCTCCAGCAGTGATATCTTCACGGATTCACCTCATACACATTGGACGTCAGTGAGACCTATGTTTACATCACGTCATGCTTTTATATATCCAGTGTTCTGGCTTTTGCATCTGGCAAACGTTTTGATAAATGGCTGGCAGTGTCAGAATCTGGAAATACCAGTTCTTGGTCATGTCACGAATACCATATGTTTGTGTATAGAAAGCTGCATTGGAGTTGAGCATTAAACAAATCCACTTTAAGCATTCCCCAACTTTTAAGATTTTAACATCTCATCCTTGTGGTCTTTAATTTAAAAGGGTTTGAGTTTTGGAAGTAAATTTCGAAGAGACTTGCATGTTTAGGCATTAACTTGGCAAAGACCAGTCAGACTTATCTGGGAGGGTGAATACATATCAGAGAAGATTGCGTACATACTAGTGGTGCATCTAAATGAAAATTTGGGACAGAAACTGTAAGATGAGCTCGGCCGAAAATTATTTTTACCCTACCTTTTTTTTTTAATTACTTTTTATATATAGTTCTTTTTGTATAATTGTATTAATAATAGACTTAATTTGAAATGAAAAGCAAGCCAATAATAACCACACATTTATTCACAGTAATATGCCAAAATTGGTCAGAAAATATCTTAAATGTCCAAATCCACAAATGCCTCTGAACTGAAAAAAAGTCTCCTATTCTCCTAATGAACTTAAATCAATAAAAATGTTTCTAAATAATAAAGGTCCTTTAAAAAAATAATAGAGATCTGTTACAATATTAAGAAGTCTTCTATAAATAAAACACAAAGCAAAAATATCTTTTATAAAAGAGAAAAAAGAAAATCTTTTCTTAAAAAAACCATTACAAAATAACTGGGTCTGCAGACCCCAATTGAGCACCAGGCTCTGCCGATAATTATAGTGGCTGAAATTTCGGTGCATCCCTAGTATATACACGAGGAAAATCTTTTCATTATTGTACCTTACCAAATAGTGGACAGAACAGTTTTTTTTTATGAACCAAAATATTATGCATAGATTTATCCTTTCATGGTGAAAGAAAACACAAAATTTGAGGATGTAAAATTGTACAAATGTGATTGGACATGGTTTTGATCTTGCTTTCTGAAATCGTTTATTTTGAAATCCACGTTGTGGTTGCATTAAATTTCTGTGAAAGCTTGTTTATTTTTAATTGCTAATATTTTTTTAATATTTCTCTATCATTTAAGAACAAAGTGACTAGGACAGGCGCTACTGGCCCATGAATTGAACCTGAATTCAGATTCTGTGTCTTTGGACCTAGCTTCCAAAAGGTCCCAACCAATGGCTATCAATGCCTTCCAGCCGTGAGAGCCACTGGTATGGCTATAGTGCACCCCACAGAGTATCATATTCTACAGAGATCAAAGGGAAACCAACACTCAACCCATCTTAGTTTTTAAAGGAAACTAAAGGGTTAAAATGAGCTGGAAACCTTTCTGGGAGAGGGTCTGTACTCTGGCCTCTGAAATTCTGGCCTAGGATATCCCAATGGACCTGTGGACTTTTCTTATGTTGCTCCCTTTGGCAGAGCTTCCCGGGCCTCATAACCAGCTTTTATATAAAATCGTCTTGGCGGCTCGAAATGCCATAGCAGAGACCTAGCGGTCTACTGAGCTGCCACCATGGAGGCAGGTGCAGACAATTGAGGTGCGAGTCGTGGACGAATTGTCGGGCTGATTACACTGACTTCTAAGATTTGGGACTTGTGGTCGGAAGCAAACTTTGCTTGACACTTTACTGACGTTTTCCTTTATACATGTGATTTTTTTTCTCCCCGTCCGTCGAGGACAACACCTATTCTATTCATTGGGGGGGGGGGGTTTCCCCATCTTTCTTTACCCATCTGTACTGTTTTTGGTCTTGCTTTCCTTTTCCTCTTCTATGTTCCTTAGTTTGTTTTTCACAGTGCCGTGATTAACGTGCTGTTCTAATTTGGTGTATTGATTGTACCTTTCATGTTTGTTATAACGTGCCACATATTTTGTATTCTTTATACACCTCTCAAAATAAAGACTTAAAACAAAAATGGGCAGGGAGTGTGTAGAAGGGGTATGGAGGGGTTAATGTTTAACCGGTTTCTTACCCCCTTTTTGTCTTAACCCTATGGTATCCTTGTAAATCTTTTTACTCTCCCATAATTGCTATGAATTGCACGGACATGTAGCAAGACGAGCAGATTTCCAGAGCAAGAAACCGAGGTCATTCCATTGTGGTGTAAAGTAAATAAATGGATTATGAGCTTTACTGACATGGACATCCTCAAAATTCAATGAGCTCAGACATTAGTTTTAAATGAAATGTGAATTAAAGGCTTTGGACTTTCTACACTAAATTGACGGTCTTGGTTGAAATGCATTTCATGTTCCAGCTTGAAAAGAAAGGTAGCGTTTCTAGTAAATGAAAGAAAACGAATCGAGGTCAGTGTCCTACTGTCAGGACATGCCTTATATCATTTCACCCTTGGATAGGAAGACACATTAATACTGGCATATAAAGATTAGTCAAGGAATCGTTGGAAGTATTAGCAGTCCTAGATGTTCTTCAAATATTTTTCTTTAAAAAAAACAAGCCCACTAGACTCTTCTAGAAAAGGAAGAACAGATTGTATTCATACTATATGGCACCTAGGGCCCTGTTTGCTAAATGTTGCGTGTCATGTAGCACCTTCACTCCAGACGGACACGTGACTCGGCTAAATGGGTGAAGGGTTAAAAATCACGGTTTATCTGCACTAGACCCAAAATAATGACTGACTAACCCGCTATCCCAATTCTCGTAACTGCTGCCACCACAGGTCTTCGCCAAATATGAAACGGGAGTGACCTGAAACATCCTGTTCAATTAAACCCACAAAACACAGTTTAGGCTGGGGGTCAGACGAGTGCACTATGTGCGCCTGTACTGATGTGCCTTCAGGCGTCCGTCGCAGCGTTGTGACGGGGCTGGCCACACGCTGTTCTGCATCCATTCAGCAAGCCTCCTCGTCGAAGAGTTAGGATGTGTGTTGATGGGGTGGGGGTCGGAGCCTTGCAGCGCTGAGCACACTATCTGCGCTCAGAGAGGCGGCCAGACAGGTGTCAAGTGGAAGGAACGTCCACTCTCACGGATGTTCCTTCCACTCTTACTACTGCTCGTCTGACCCCAGCTGAAGTAGACTGACCCCACCTACCCAATTTAGTAGATCGTCTAGAAACTCTCAAGGCCTGAAGGCTTTTAGGGCAAATATCTCTTCTGGTAACATGATTCCTGCATCAGACAAAGACAGCTTAATAAAGGAATATTTATTATGACAAGGAATATGGTCTGGTTGATTTGGTGTGTGGTCTGTTTATTGACCATGGGTGGTGTAGTTCTGCTCATAACAATATTCCCCCTCAACCTTGAGAACCAAATGCACATGTTTTTGAGCCTGGGAATGTTTTGCTGCAGTTTCATGTTATTACAGAAGCTCTAGAGTCAGGCGTTAAATTCAAAGAACAGGTAGCTTGCGTGTCAGCCCCAGGCAACTTCAGATGGGCATGCAAATGGTTAAAAATTATTTCACTTTAATGGGAAGCCAAAAATTATTTTTGTCCTGAAGGTTTTCATTTGTAGGTCCCACTTCAGTTGTCCGCCTGCAATTATTTCACTTGTACTGCTGTTGAAAGGATGAAAAATATAATCGAATAATCAGAACATAAATTATTCTGGCCTCCTGCGCTCCTCTTCTGAAGATACCCCATACTTTGAGAACCTCTATATCGGAAGATCCCACAGCTAATTGAGGACCAGTGCATGCTCACAATTTTTATCAAGCAGCTCAAACCCATACTCTGAACACTGTGGCAACTGCATGGGCACACTATGGTATTCCTGGTGACTATTTTGGCAGGGGGTGAGTTAGATTCCTTTTTGAAGCTACTAGATTGGAGATTGTATGCCTTGGTAAACATTATGCAGGAGCATCACATAACATGTTCTAAATAAGATCTGCTTTTTCTTACTCCTTTGGTAACCATAAATGGAAATATCACCACCAACACATTAATGAAATCTGCCGAAAATGGCAATGCTTGTAGGCAAGAACAGCTTTGCTGCTGTTTTCCGGTCTATTCTTCCTTCTCATTCTTCCTATGGCCTGTTTTGACTTTGGGATTCTTATGTTGAATTACATGGGAAATGACTCATAATGGAGCATACAACACAAACTTGGTCAATTCTGTTTAAACCTGGTGCACCATTTTACTATACTTACTATTTTTCAAATTTGTCTGCTCTTTGTGTCACATTAACTCCATTATTAAGAGCGGCTTAACTAAGCACCTGCAGGGGCCAGTTTATACTGTAATGTGGTGTTCGGCAATGTTTTTTATGGAAAAGCACTTGGTAGTGATAGTGTTAAAGGCGGCCTCTTTGCTGAAGGTGACCAACTTATTTTATATGTATTCTGTAGTTCTGAAATATGTGAAAAGGCACACCGTTCCTAACACGATTTATTTATAGAGGATTTTACCAGGAAGGATACATTGAGATTTCTCTCGTTTCTCTCGTTTTCAAGTATGTCCTGGGTCCTGCTTTTGGTCCTATAAGAGTCAGTGGCAGTGCTGAGCTTATCCCATAAATCGTGTCATTGTAGATCTATATGCACACGTGAATTTTAATGTTATTGAACGGTTGTTTGCTTTCGTCTACAGAAATCTGAGCCAAGTGTGCAAGAATCCATGCGATGGGGCCCCTTAATAAGTGTGTAAAATGGAAACGTTTTGCCATTCATACTGTGACCTATTTACTTGAGCAGGCCTAATACGTGTGGTTATGTTTATTTAATGGCATGTGACTGCTTTCCAATAATGCACAATTTTGCTGAAAGCCTGTTCAATTTGTTAAAATTGAAATGTATGCCCAGACACTCCCATTTACCCACTGCGCACACACACCAGATATATACATATATACACACCTGCACGCACACACAGACCAGATATATGTATACCCAACAGACCTCAGACCCGTTTGTGTGTACAGACACCAGACCAATGTGTGTGTGTGTGTGTGTGTGTGTGTGTATGTGTGTATGTCTCTCTTCCGTTCTTCTCCCAGGCCTCTATGGCTGGCCGCGTTCCAATGAGCGGCCGCTCGTTCAGATCCCCCAGCCAAGATCTCAGCTGGGGGGTCTAAACCTTTGCCAGCGGCCACTCATTGGCAAGAAAGAGCCTGGGAGAATGCCGCTAGAACATTTCGCAGCTGACTAGCCCCACGGATGCCGGTAGGCCAGCCCAGCACCTGCTTCCAGTATCGTGGCATCTGCACGAGTACTCGCGCAAATGCCGGTATCGGTACTGATACTAGTATCTGTGCATTCCTACTTCAGACCTATAGAGCCCATTCTATGGCCAATGCCACACAGTGAGAAGCAAGTGCTGTAAAGATACTGTGGGGGCAGTTTACTACACAAAAGATTACAATATGGATGCACCCAGGGCCGGTGCTAGACTATTTTGCGCCCTAGGCAAGACCAGCTACTTGCACCCCCCCCCAAAAAAGGATGGATATAATATTTTGCCCCCAGCTCTTGCATGGATGTATTGCCCCCGGCTCTCGCAGGGATGCTATTGCCCCCGGCTCTCGCAGGGATGCTATTGCCCCCGGCTCTCGCAGGGATGCTATTGCCCCCGGCTCTCGCAGGGATGCTATTGCCCCCGGCTCTCGCAGGGATGCTATTGCCCCCGGCTCTCGCAGGGATGCTATTGCCCCGGCTCTCGCAGGGATGCTATTGCCCCGGCTCTCGCAGGGATGCTATTGCCCCCGGCTCTCGCAGGGATGCTATTGCCCCGGCTCTCGCAGGGATGCTATTGCCCCCGGCTCTCGCAGGATGCTATTGCCCCCGGCTCTCGCAGGGATGCTATTGCCCCGGCTCTCGCAGGGATGCTATTGCCCCCGGCTCTCGCAGGGATGCTATTGCCCCCGGCTCTCGCAGGGATGCTATTGCCCCCGGCTCTCGCAGGGATGCTATTGCCCCCGGCTCTCGCAGGGATGCTATTGCCCCCGGCTCTCGCAGGGATGCTATTGCCCCGGCTCTCGCAGGGATGCTATTGCCCCCGGCTCTCGCAGGGATGCTATTGCCCCGGCTCTCGCAGGGATGCTATTGCCCCCGGCTCTCGCAGGGATGCTATTGCCCCCGGCTCTCGCAGGGATGCTATTGCCCCGGCTCTCGCAGGGATGCTATTGCCCCCGGCTCTCGCAGGGATGCTATTGCCCCCGGCTCTCGCAGGGATGCTATTGCCCCCGGCTCTCGCAGGGATGCTATTGCCCCCGGCTCTCGCAGGGATGCTATTGCCCCGGGCGGAGCTATTGCCCCCATCAGCTCATATGGGTATATTTGCCCCCCCCCCAGCTCTCACCTCCGACTCCTGTCTGCTCTCTCCTCCTGTGCCCCTCCTCTGCACGCCGCTGTCATTTATCTATCATGCTGCGCGCTTGTTCTGGGCGCAAAGTGATCATGAAAGCCGCTCGCGGTGGCTGTCCATGCTGAGGGGGCGGGGTTATCCCTGCTTCCCTCACTCTCTATTGGACAGCCACCGCGAGCTGTCTTCGATGATCACGCTGCGCCCAGAGCAAGCACGCAGAGTAGTAAAGTGACAGCGGCTGGCAGGCAGCGCCGGCCCTGGATGCACCCAGTGACACTAAGTAAAACATTTTATTTTTCTCTTGTATGTTTAGTTTTAGAGTAAGTACGTGTAAGATATCAGCGAGAATAAAATAAACCAATCGTTTCATTTTGTTTGTGGTAGTATCCAATTAAGGAAACAAATGTATTCATATCCGACAAAACACTGTGTAAATGAGAACTGACAGCAGCTTGGAAACATGTCCTAGTGGTCCAGAGCCAAAATGCCAAATCTACACAAGATGTACAGCAACCCCTGAGGCATGCATTGGGCCTCGTCACAAGGGTTTAGCTGATATTAATGTGTCACCCTTTTAGATTATTCTTACTTTTTTTGCTGGTAAAATATTAGTGTAATTTTGGAAGATCACCACAAAATAACATTATAGAGAGATGATGCAGTAAACTATTTCTGCTGTTTTCAGTAGCCGGAAGAGTAGAGAATTCAGAGGTTTATAAAAAATGTTTGGGTTGTTGGGTTTGTTAGATCTTTTTTAATTTTCCAGTTACAGACCTAGGGTTTTAGGTCCAGAGAGAGATTTAATTTAACCCCGTTACAGCTAAAGACTCGTCCTACAAGTCATGTATTTGAAGGAGCACTCTACTAAAGAAGTCTTAGGGGTGAGGCATATCCATATAATGTCATCTAACACCCAAATAATCGAACGGCTTAAAACAAGGTGATTTTTATTTTTTCCTGGGAACCATTACACACTTGAGGCCTCATTCCACTTGGATCGTTTTACTTACCTTTTTGTCCTTCGGTGCCCGCAGCTTCCTTTCTTCGACTCAGGGTCTCCCAAACCCGGAAGTCCAAGAACCTGTTCTGTGCAATTTGCGCTTGTGTAGTGTATGAAGCGAAAATTACACAATTGGACTTGCGAACTTTAACCTTCCCGGCAGTATTCCCGAGTGTGGCTCGAGGTTAAATTTCAGAGCCGAAAGCGGTAACCCAGAGCTACTCTCGTGCTGACGCATACCTGTCCCTGCATTCCCTCGATGTCCTCCGCATTCACCTCTGTCCGATTGTGGCTTCCTGGTTCACTCAGGAATACCATCAGGCGCTTGAATAAATGTACCGATTTTTGACATATAAAAATGTCTATATCGTGCTGCCAGGGAGTTTAAGCAAGTTACATAGCACCTGTGCAGAACGATGGGTTGGAGCTGTACTCATGTTCAGAGCCGATCCATCGTGGTGTCTGAGACCGTTAACGCTTGTGGGGGGGTTGAACTTTCAGACTTGAGCAGGCCACTAGTACCGTTATTCATCCTCAGGACCTTCCCAAACCTTTTTTCTAATGATCTGTAACATGTTGTGATGTGCGTCTCTTTGGACTTGGGGTACATGGGCCTAGCAATGTATTTGGGAGGGGCAGTCCTCATGTTCTATATTATTTCCCTGCCCTCTCTTGTGTTGAAGTCACCGTGTGCCTGTAGGGTGTTTTTGTAATCTGTTGTGTATGAATAATGTTATTGTCTGTCTGCTGAGGGCATTACTGGGGTGGGTTATCTTGGTCTTTTCCAGCATCCTTCTCAGGATTGTGTGATTATCGGTGTACGTTTTGATTAGTCTTCTTGATCTCCCTTGAACGGGAAACACTGCCCCCATTATCTGATTACTGTTCTGATAGTTTATATAATTACTTTGTGGTCTCTGTAGCCAAACTCAACCCCCCTTTTATCTAATATTTGTTTACTCTGTGACAGATTGTGATATCAGGCTATTCTCTACTTAAGTAACTTCTCTGTTGGTAAATTAATTCAGGCAGTCTGATGCTCAGGCTGTAATTACATGACACCATATTGTTTCATGTCTGGACAGGTCTGGTTCACTTGAGGCGGGGGGGGGCACGAGTGTAATTTCCCATTGGTCTCTGGCCCCTCCTGGGACTGTATATATTAAAGGTGTTCAGCTTGTCTGGTCCAAAAAAAACTCCCAAATCTACTATGTTGTCTTATTTCTGAGGGATGCTAGCAAGCTCTTTAGGTGTCCCCGTCCTTAAGCTTCGACTAAGGACTAGAGGAAGGCTCGAGTCTGCTGGGGAGAACAAGGTGGCTCCGGTAAGGGAAGCAGTAGTGACAGACGTGACCTGGTTGGGGTACTGAAATCTGTTACACATGTTACTTTGGAAATTAACAGATTTTACAGAATTGCAAATAAACCTGCAGGACGAGTTAATCAACGGTTTATTTGGTGCTTAGCTAGGCTGAATTGCAATCTGTCTTACCCACAGAATTAATTACGGAGACCGTATACTGCAAAATCAGTGGTACTGAAACTCTGCTTTAAAATGCCCCTTGCTCATCTAGAATGATTTTTCTGCTTTTAAAACACCGTTTTTTTATTTTTTTTATTACCTTTTTATCCTGGCTCTTTCTGTATAAATTGCAAGGTGGTGCGAACGGTTAAAATATGATCCAATTTTAGCTTTAAAATATAAACTTTTTTTTTAAAAAACAAAATTGACATTGAATCCTAGTATTTGTTCTGATTTGCAGATGAGGTGGTGCGAACTATGGAATCATAAACTGTATGCATAGAATTTTAAGGGAACAGTTGCTCCTATGCTGCCTTTTCGAATGCAGCAGTCAAAATGACCCAACACTTTGCTTTTGTTTTGTCTATATTAGGCTGTCCTATTTCAATAATTGTTCAAACTCAAGTTATTTTCTGAAAGTGGGTCTGCTGGGAAGAAAAAAAAAAAAGGTATAACTTGCGTGATTATCTTAGAGGTAGGTAGCTGAAACTAGTGATAAAGGGCCTATGGCTGAGATCACCATCTACTGCCAAATTGAGTTACAGAAGTTTGAGCAGCAGGTCTATATTTTTTCTTCTCCCCCTTCATTGACTGTTGCTGAAAGCCCAATATGTCGGAGCTTTGAGCAGCTGATTTTACAGTTCTGGCTGTTTGGACATTCTGTCCACAGGGCTAAAACTTTGGGGGCATCTGCTGCAGCCCAAAAGCAAATGAAATTCGTTTGCAGCAAGCACATTTCATTTTCTTTTGGGCTGCAGATCGGCATACTGAGATATCTCTATATTGGGGCCGTGGATGGTGCCTTTGCTGCCCAAGATCTTGGTAGTGAAGGGGTTAAGCACTAAACAGTATGTGCCTTTTTGCCTTGAGTTGTCAGTGGCTGGTACTTCCTAGTGTTCTTGCTTTCTTATGTTTTATATATATGTGTGTGTGTGTGTGTGTGTGTGTGTTTTTTTTTATGTAATGTAACCCTATAGCCATTATTATATATATTACATCCATTTTAAAAAACAAAATAATAAAAATATAATTGAGAACAAGGCTTGTTTTTTTAGAGTGTTTACCTGTTTTGCGTTGAGAGCCTATAGTTGGCAGATGTTTCCTCTCAAGCACAATGCACTGAGTGTTCACCAGTCAGATGTTTGTTTTTCTCACCCGCTTGCTATGTTTGTTTTTTTCATAATCACATCACGTGTATAACGGATTTAGATTCATTGCTGTATGTCTAAGCATTTTCTCTTCTCACATTTTAAGATCCAGATCTTGATTTTTATTGATTTAATTTTCTCAGTTTTTGTTGGTTTCTGTCAGAATCTTTAACGAGAGCACAAACCCTCATGTGTAGAGTCCGTAGCTTCCAATTCAACCTATTACAAGTGAGACTAATGTCTCTTTCACTTCTCCTTCTGCAGATCCAGATTCAGAACAGGATGCGGCTTTGAAATCTGCTCAGGAACGAGCCGAGATAGTCTCAAAGTACGACAAGGTGAGTGAGTTTCCAGCAGTGTTTTTAAAAATTGTGTTGTGGAGAACTGTAGTTCAGAGCATCTTGAGGGCCAGAGTTTTTTTCACCCCCCCTACATATGGTATTCATTGTAGGACAGAGTGGATACATGCATGGTAACGGTTTCATCAGTTACGAGTAATTAAAGCACCAACAAGTGCTGTACAATGGTTGAGCCAGAACCGCAAATATACCTACACGTTAAACACACAGAACATTTGGTGAGTGGACTCTTGAAGTCAGACCCAGCTTTTATATCCCATCCTGGTACAGTGACATCATCGCGATGGGTGCGATGACGTCAGTTTCAGGTGCCCTCCCCCTGCAAAGCTGGTTGAGCACCTGAAGAGGGGGGTGGGCATTTGCTTGAATATGTTTTGGTAAATACCTGAGAAAAACTAAAATTTTGCAAGTGTCAAAATCAGAGGAGACATCCTACACAGAGCAGAAGCATGGCGGCACCCTGTGCTGGAGTTGGGGAACTACAGCTCAAAGATCAATGTGACAGCTCATTATTTTAGACAATTGTGTTATCTACCCCGATAGGACGTCACAGTTGCAACCTTAGCTGACTTGAACAATTATTTTCATAATCAGATGGCAGATTCATTTTTTTCAGTTGATTAATCTGATTACAAAAAATACAATTTACTTATTAAGGAATACTTTGCAAAAATTGCCCCCCCTCTCCCCTATTTTTCTTATGCAATTTGGGTAGTGTACAGAACTTCTGTACGTACATATGCAAATTGTGTAATTGGTGTACTATTCTCACAAAAGTTGCGCAAGGACCTGGTCAGAGTTAAGGATTGATTGCTGTTTGCAGCTCAAACTCATATCTGCTTTCTCCCCAAACGCTGCTACCGGCACTGTGATAGGTTAAGGAGGAGAGGGGGGACACTTCACGCAGCCTAACTAATTTAATAAGCTAAATGGTTGGAGTGTAGACTGCCCCTTTTAAAATAATTTCATGAACAATCTGAGTGGGGAATGGAGCAGAGATGGGAGTGTGTGTGTGGGTTTGAGAAAGAGACTGGGAGGGAGTTTGGGGGAAGGGACTGGACCAAAGGGAGGAATGGCAGATTTGGACTGCGAGAGGGAAGTAGGGAGGGCGGGGTGGTGGCACGGGACTCGAGGTCTAAGGAAGGAGAAATCACCGACATTACAGCTTCTCCACCCAATGGCAGTACTCCAGGGTCTTTGCTGTAGTTCAGTTACTGTTCTAAAGTAAATAAAAACAAACTGGTTATGTCTAACATTACTCTAGCGCTAAATCATACAGCGTAAAACCGCTCCACACCTTCTCCAATAAGCTCCGAAGTAGCATCTGAGGCTATTAACATTTAACTCTAACTCTAAACAGTGTGTGACTTATATGGGTCGATTTTTATCAATTAATTGGTTGGTCGATTCATTAGAATAGCTGTCAACTATTCTCATTATTGATTGGTTGGTGGTTAGTAGATTAGTTGTTTCAGCTCTAGAGTCAACCTGTCCGCAGTAGGATCACTGTAATATATATTTTAATAATGCAAATATATATCTCATATCATTTTATACATGGCAGGACAGTGGTAACCATGAGACAAATTGATTGGTACATACCTCTTATTTCTTAATTCTGTTTTTACCTATTTTTTCATTTATTTTGTTGCAGGGGCGTGAAGGAGCAAAGGTTGAACCCTGGGAGGATGCTGACTATCTGGTTTATAAGGTCACGGATAGATTTGGCTTCTTACAGTAAGTACTCTTTTTACATTTTGCCAGGCTATGCAATTAAAGCTGCACATATATTAAAATTATTTATCTGCTCAGTAAATATTGACTCCTTGTACTCGTAATAGAACTTATTACTACAAAATTGAATTTGTTGAGCTCAAAATGGACTGCATGCTGATTCTCGGTTATTAAAATGCCATTTGCTTTAATGTCTGTCATTTTAAAATTGAATTATGTTGCTTGGGGAAATAAAACATTTACTGCTCTCAGTGTTGAAAATGAAGATAAACTGTGTATTTTTGGAGAGCTTGAATACAAATATGGTAGTTTTTAAATCCTTATGAAAACGGATTTGTTATTCACCAAAAATTTGCCGTTTTTGTTTGAGCCACTGAACCATAGAACCACACAGAACAGGGTCATACTCTCCGTATGATGTATGATGTATGTTGTAGTGCTACAAACATGTATACTTATTTGAAATGCATATGGAGGCCCCAGTGCATTTCGAGAACACCACCTCAATGAATGTAATTGGTGGCAGAAAGCAAAGTTGATGGGGAAGGGAGTTTTT
The DNA here is from genome assembly GCA_009667805.1 of Leptobrachium leishanense. Taxonomy (NCBI): domain Eukaryota; kingdom Metazoa; phylum Chordata; class Amphibia; order Anura; family Megophryidae; genus Leptobrachium; species Leptobrachium leishanense. The sequence goes on along the minus strand of CM019065.1, from coordinate 182,680,867 downwards.
CTCCATTCCACTCATACAATGCATGTAGTCATGGGTTTAATGCGGGCAAATGCAACATCGTTTAGTTCACTCTCCCCAGAAGCTCAGGAAATCTGGGGTAGGTAAATTTTTTATCAGAATAGGAAAAGATCTTCTGTTCTCTTTAATTGGCTTTCAGTATTGCCTCCTTTTGGCTTTGTTTTTGCAACAGGACATGAAGCAACTATGAACTTTTTTCACAGAAAAGGATTGAAAACGCATAGGGAACACATTTAAAGGGATACTCTCTGCAACTCTCAACTCCACTAACCTGTATTGATATATATTTAAAAAATGTTTTGTATGTAAGAAAAAAAGTGTTTACCACTTGTTGATCAGTAACCAGTCAAATGCTTCTCATAGACACATTTCACTCACATACAAATGAGTCATACTATGACTTTTCACTATTTATCTTAACCGGTTGAGCCCGAAAGACGTACCTGGAGCGTCCTCACTTTTCAGTCTTGTACGCGGAGGATGCTCCACGCACATCTTTTCATTGCTGCAGGTCAGTGCCGATCTGGGGCTTCATTCACGGCAGGCATCCTGCATATTAGCCCTCGCTGTGAGACTGCCCTCCCTTGCCGCTGGAGTCTTCGCTCGTTTCCGTAACCATGTAACGTCGGAGGCCAAATGAGCTGCCATTGGAAAGGCCAGATTCTGACCTTACCATTTATACCAAAAAAGACCATAAAATCTGTAATAACGGAAAAAAATTCCACAAAAGCTGCAATATTCAGTAAAGAGGTGAAGGGCAATGTGTTATTACATTAGCAGGGTTATTCAGAGAGAGGTGAAAACCAGGGGAATCACTGGAGAATGGAAAATTCTAGGTCAAAATAGCCGATTTGGAAAGTGAGATGAATGGGAGAATTTTTCTGGTTTGGCTATGTTGACCTAGAATTTTCCATTCTCCAGCCATTCTCCTGCTTTTCACCTCTCTGAATAATCTGAATAACCCCGATTGATCGAAAACTTAAGACATTGCGAGGAGTGCAGGGGATCTTTTGAAGCAGTAGACGTCTACAATCCAAAGACATTCTGGTGCGTATTATACTGAACAGGATCTGTGTGTGTATATAAAACCAATTAACTTTATTAGAACACAAACTAAAGGACAATTGTTGTTAAAAAAATCAATACTAAGGACTGGATGCCATCTGTTGTATAAGCCGACCGCTAGAGCTCAGAAAATATTATTGTATGTCAATATCACAATAACAGTGGAAGCAGGTAAACACTGTCATTGATCGTTATAACGACACTTGTCCTTTAATTTTGTTCTTCTAATAGTTTATTGGTTTTATACCGTGGCAAAAGTTGTACCACTTATCCTCCAACCGGAATTCAGGACAAACTTATTGAGCTTGGATCAAACAGCGACCACGTTTCGACCCAAAGTCTTTTTCAAGTTGCATCACTGTCAACCCAAGGCGACCACCCACCACTGTCCTGATCCTATGCCTTTCAGTGTTTGGCCAAATTTGTTTTTGTTTTTAAGATCTATTTAGTTAACACTTGATCTCATCTATTCTCTAAAATAAATGTAAATGTCTTATATTTTTGAATGTTGGATATGAATATGAGGCTGGCTGTACACTTGCACCGTAGTCTGCCGACGAGCTTGGTCACCTGACTACAGACAACGCCATTGGCCGATCAGGGTCGTCCACTTGAAGCGTCTGTGGATGACCCAGATGGGCCGATGGACAGGCTGCAGGGTGAAAGAAAAAACGAAAAACCCTGCTGCCGGCAGGGAAAAAACCATTGCTGAAATTGAGTTTCAGCATCAAGGACTGCCCCCGTCCAGCGCATCAGGCTCGTAGTGAAAAAAAACTTGCCAGGCTGCAGGGGGAGATTAACCCCACCTCTCCCTGGTGCTGAAATATGTTTCAGCACCAGGGCGAGCAATGCTGAATCCGGCTCGCAGAGGAAAAAAGGACGCGAGTGAAAAAAGCATAGTTTAAAAAAAAAAAAAATCGGAACCCAAAACTTTCCCAAAAAAAATACCCATTAAATATCAATAAATTCACTTTTTTTCTGCGGATTAAAAAAAATGTAATTGGAAAAAATCATCTGAAATAGTCCGATAGTGGTCAGATGCAGTGGAAGAGTACTGATTCGCCTGCATGTTGTAGGATCGGTCAGATCGGATAATAAATATGGCACAAATATGGTGCCAGTGGACGGACGGCCTTATGTGGGCATTGATCTATTCTAACATTAAACTATGCCTGATAAGTAGACGCGATTGATTGGAAGACCTGTGAATGCTAGCACTGAAGATTACCGTATATGGCTTGTATCATCATTGGAGAGTCTTCAAAGGACAGGAAGTGGCTCCGCCAATCAGGAGATGGTCGCCAGGGTCCCTGGTATTTGAATTATCCCATAAATGTAAATCTGTCAGTTTGTATAAAAGTCTCTTTTGAGAGTCTATCAAAATGAAAAGTGCCAGCAAGCACAATTATCCTTCACATGCTGTAAAATAAGCTGAACGGATTAGTACTGAAGAAGCGACGGGAATTGCAGCTTCACAGTATTATTATTTATATCCTTCAGTTTGCTGATACCACAATATCCCTTTACTGACTTGAAACCAGCATAAAATAGTTAAGCCTGGAGATTTATTCCACTTCAGCTGAGGCTATGTAAATTAAGAGCAATCTGGAATAATTAAAATTTTCATATTTTCTTCCTATTTTGTCAAAAGACATCATGTATGTTTCATTAGACCTGGAATAAGTTTACGGCATAGATCTAAAGTAAGCTGAAAACCATCCCCCTTCCGCCCTACCATCCAATTTATCTTGGGATAAAGGTTTAACTTTTTTATTTTACAACAGAATCTCAATGGCCAATCTCTAAAAACTCTTGCTATTGGGAGTTTTCAAGATATTGATTATAATTCAATATATAGACAGTGCGTTTATTGTGTTCAGGATCAGCCTTTCATAAGCTGCCCTTGTTTCACTGGTTATATCCAGGAATAGTATCTATTAATCCAGGGCTCAAAATTTCAAGTCACAAGCTACTAGCCAGGCCTTAAGAATTACTCACCACTAGTTGCCCCACCTAACCCTATCCTGCCCTGCCTGCATCTGCATTCCCACTCGCCCTCATGTAATTTCCACTCGCGAAATGCTAGTAGGCGAGTGGAAATTTTGAGGCCTGTATTAATCGGATATATTTTATATACAGGGTTATTAAAGAGATGCAAAAAGTCACCGCACGTTTGACTTTTCGTTTCCCGCACTTCGGGGCGATTCCTAGTTCGCTGACCCTGAGGTGTATTCGGCAAGCACCACAGGGCCCCTGTAGTGCAAGGAAAACTTGCCGCAAACCCGCAGAACACTCGCCGAACACTCACTGAACACTCACTGAAAACCCGTAGAAACCGCCACAAAAACCAAGCCAAACACGCCGGAAAAATCCGACTAGCCGTCGATCACTGCGCAGAGCAGTCGCCAGAATAAGCAGACGTACGGGGTGAAGAAAAAAAAGTTCGCTTGAAAGTTGAAACACTTTTTGCAAAAAAACTACTTAACGAAAAGGTCTGGAATTTACATATAAAATCCAATGAATAATAAAAAGGGCTGTTACAGAAATAAACGATTTAAACGGAAAAAAATTGGACAACAAAATCCCAGAAAATGCCTAAAAGATTCTACAAATTGAGACCTTTTACTGCCGAATAAAAATGATAAATGGTTTATTAGATAATGAATTAAAACTGGAATATTTTTAACATTGAAGCCTATGGGAATCTCCTGAATAAACGTGTCGAATGAAACCACCGAACAGCATGGCACTTCACTGACATTCCTCAGCTGTTCGGTGTTCTCTGAATAGACAAACCATTGCTTCTCTATGGGGGTTTTCACTGCCCTCGTACAGGCACCGTACGTGCAGGAAATTCGCCAAGATTTGGAGAATTGCCTGCTCGGAGTAGCTGAATGGCCCCAAAATGTCTGCGTTCGCTGAATTTCTGGGTCCGGTTATGTTTCGGGGCCAGATCGACTCTCTCTGAATAACCCTGATAGTGTCCAGACCCCCTTTAACCATGCTGTACGTTTTAATATGGGCAGACCATTTGCTGCCCTAGGTTACAGTACGGCTGACTAAGTGCTCTTGCGCTGCCAAGGTGTATTATTTCTGTGATAACCCATCAGAGGATGATATTGCATTGGTATTAAAGAGCAGTGCGATCTCATCCCTTGATCGGATATCGCAGCCAGCTTGTGCTTTTCTCTATCCAGTGCTGGACGATGCCATGTTTTGCTCTCTGTAGGCAAAGCTAACTGGGGGTTGTTGTGCAGCAGTGCTATGGCTCATTGACTTGTCACCGACAGCCATGGTACACAGAGACTAAGAGGGCTGTCCTGCAGGATGGCGCTCTGCTCAGTTGCCCCTCTCCCCCTTGTGGCATGCCACAGCAATATGTGGGACAGTAGAATGATGAGGGGGAATTACTGCAAAAAAATGCCAACCCTTAAAGGTGTGATTCTGTGTCAAATGAGCCCAAGTTGTTAATGTCATAACAGGTGCAGTTTAAATAAAATTCTGTCTCTGACCCTTTATATGTGTGTATTTTATAGAAGCTGTGCAATTCTGTAACAAAATTGGAAGCCACTCATGAAGCACTGGGCACAAGTGTTGATGATGTCCGCAAATGCTGAGCAGTACAACTTGTTGATTACAGACAAATAGGGCCACATTACGATCCTAGCGTTAAAAACGCGGGCACAAGGGAGGAAAAACTGCACCTGCAGTTTTCACCCTTGCTCCAGCGTTTTAACGCTAGATTACAATGCAGGCGCAAAAAATGCTGCCTGCATTGTTACCACGGGATGCTCGTGGCAGCGCTGCGTGCAGCTGGGAGCATCCATTCGATAGGACTCCATTGAGTTTCCCCCTGCCGGTCACATGACCAGCCGGATCTCGCCTTGCGAGATCCGGCCTCTCGGCGTAGTGATACGCATGGAGAGACTCGGGACTTTCCCCCCAGTCTTTCCCTGCTCCCGCCAGATGGAGGAGGCGGTCGGAGCCGCAGGACAGGAGGGGAGTATCTGACTTTTTTATTGTTAGGCTGGTGTTAACGGATTCTGCAGAAGCGGAATCCGTTAACACAAAGTCCTGGCTCTGGTTAACTTTCTGCTAACCAGAGCCGGACGTTAATCCGCGTTAGGACTTTGTAATCCTAACGCTGAGTAACACTTTGCGCTCCCCATGTTAAGTATATGGAGCGCAAGGTACCAAACGCAAACGGGTCACTTAACACGTTTGCGTTTGGATTGTAATATGCGGTAGCCACCGCGGCTAATGTTAATGCTCACACAAGTGAGCGTTAGCGTCAAGAATGTAATGTGGCCCATAGTCCTTGTTGGCGTCCTCTCACGTTTAGTGTGTGGTATCCATAATGGATGTTTAAATTGTTTGAGATGTGCCAGACCTAGACTGATTTGAGTAAACGTTGCATATGACGGTCAGAGGCGGTATTTAGGGGAGCTCGTAGATCTAAAAAGAAAATGTCACGGGCAGCGCTATTTGTATATCCTCGCTGAAATGGAAGATTGCAATGACACGGTGCTGGACTGCTCAGGGAGTCCTATGGGGTCTCCCACCAGGACCAGGTCATTGTGACAGTGAATTTCTGAACAAATTGCACCAGGCTTCCCTATACTGTGTTAGCAAACCACATTATCCAGGATAACGATTTGCAAAATAACTAAGCCACTCTTGCATGTTTAATCAGGGATGTCCCAATCAGGGTTTTCAGGCACCTCAACCAACCCAGATGGTGCAGAATTCAGGATTTACCAATCCTGCACCCCCCCCCCCCGGCTGGTTCTGCATCACCCTAGCAAAAGGGGGTCCCAGAGCCTCTACATTGATTTGTGGCATATTTCCTGCCGCCTCCTTGACTGCAGGCAGGGAAGATGCAAAGGCTCCGGGATTCTAGCAGAGAGTTTTGGAGGTAGGTTGCCCTGTATTTGTAGGACTCGTTGTGGGTCATGTTGTCTTGATTAAAGCAAAGATGGGTTTCTGATCCTGATCAAATTTGGACATTTTTTTTTTTTTTTGTTTTGTACCCAGCACCTTCGTATGAAGAGACCATTAAAAACTGTGCTCGTTTAGAAGTCATACAAGATATCACTGTAGTGAAGTGTAATCTGATAAATCTGCCGTCATATTCTGTTACTTTGTCATTGTAAAGAATAAGACGGAGGCTTTTAATCTGTGTCTGTCAAGGCCGGCTGAATAAACTCTTAATAAATGAGGCTGTCATACATTATTTTAAGGCAATGTATAAATATTAATTGCATAACTTGGCTAAATGTTCTATTCATTACATTCATTATTAGCAGCTTCCCTTCCACGTTAATCATCGGCAGCGTGCAGATCGTTACTCATGCGCTCTTGTCATATAGTCACTTTTATGGAGACTCTCCAGGGCAATCAGGAATATTACACTTTTTATCACCTCTCCCTGAATTACTCACATTACAAATAAAACCAATTTACTTCAGTTTGGGGATCTTATTGTACTATAAACGGGTGACATTTTTTTTCCTTTTCTGTTGCAGGTAAATCGTAAATATTTTTTTTTTTTTTTTTTTTAATGACTTTGCTCATTTTTAATGTGCCTTTGTCGATTTGAGAATAATATTTACTGGAATGGACCTGACCATACATAAATCATTATTAGGCTTGCTTGAGCAGGGTCATAATTTCAAATCACTCGTACTGCGTCAGGCTTAATTAAGGGATAATACAAAAAGAGAGTGGAAGGCGATCTAAAGGTACTTAAAATGAAATATTCGGGATCGCTTTGTGTTGATTCCACCTTCAACACTAATCATGAAAACCAAGGAAAACCTATACGGGTGTAGCGCTCCACAGAATTCTGTTCTACAGTAACTCAAGGTGAAATCAGATGCCTTCTAATGGTGGTACCCTCACAGGTAAGCCATATATAATTAGCTGTATCACCGGAGGAGGTGTAATGGGGATACCTCAATACAAATAGAAATACATAGCATAACTCAATTTATAAAAGCACACATGGAGGAAGTTGGCTTCACTCACACTTTTGTGAACCACTAGTGGGGTTCACACCTGGATTGCTTTGTGGGGTGTAGGAAACGGCCACCCATCAGCCTACAGTGGTCAAGGGATGTACTTCCTTCTGAAGTACAACAGAGGGTTGTGGTAAATGGAGTTTATTGGGCGCAAGGTCTTGTTACCAGTGGGGTACCTCAGGGGTCAGTACTTGGTCCCATTCTCTTTAATATTTTTATTAGTGATATTGCAGAAGGTATTAATGGAAAAGTATGTCTTTTTGCTGATGACACAAAGATTTGCAACAGGGTTGACGTTCCTGGAGGGATCAGCCAAATGACAAATGATTTAGGTAAACTAAAAAAATGGTCGGAGCTGTGGCAATTGAGTTTTAATGTGGATAAGTGCAAGATAATGCACCTGGGACGTAAAACCCCAAGGGCTGAATATAGAATATTTCATACAGTCCTAACCTCAACATCTGAGGAAAGGGATTTAGGGGTTATTATTTCAGAGGATCTAAGGGTAAGTAGTCAATGTAATAGAGCAGCAGGAAATGCTAGCAGAATGCTTGGTTGTGTGGGAGAGGTATTAGCAGTAGGAAAAGGGAAGTGCTCATGCCACTGTACAGAGCACTGGTGAGACCTCACTTGGAGTACTGTGTGCAGTACTGGAGACCATATCTCCAGAAGGATATAGACCTCTTAGGCGGGTCAGACGAACGCATTTTTCACGTCGTCCGTGAAAAAGTCGTCGAACGAACGTACGTATTTTCAATACGCGATAGCGGTCATACGAGCGCCTTTTCGTCCGTGAGTACGGATCATCAATAAAAACACTTTTTGGTCTGGACGTTATGTGGCCGGACATTAGCAGCGTCTGACGTCTCCTAAATCACGCACACACGCCGCTATGCGGCCAAGCGCACTCTGTACGTCAGTAGTAGCGGTTTGACGTTCTCGAAAAGTTCGACTTGACGATTTCGTGTTCGTCGTATGTTCCCCGCATTGGACGTCATTTGCTGCTAAGTACGGCGTGATGTGCGGCTAAACGCACGTTAAAACTGCGCTAGTCTGACCCTACCATAGAGGGAGTTCAGAGAAGGGCTACTAAAATGGTGTACGGCTTGAAGGAGAAAAGTTACCAGGAAAGGCTTAATGATCTTAACATGTACAGCTTGGAAAAAAGACGGACAGAGGAGATATGATAGAAACATTTAAATACGTAAAGGGAATCCACAAGGTAGAGGAAGGGAGTATATTTAAAAGGAAACAAAGTAGCAAAACAAGAGGACATAGTCTTAGATTAGAGGGGCAAAGGTTTAAAAGTAACATCAGGAAGCATTATTTTACTGAGAGGGTGGTGGATACATGGAACAGTCTTCCAGTTGAAGTGGTAGAGGCCAAAACAGTAACTGAATTTAAGCAAGCATGGGATAGGCATAAGGCTATCCTAAACAAAAGATAAATCCAGGTAAAGTATCCATGTAATTGGGCAGACTAGATGGGCCGAAAGGTTCTTATCTGCTGACATTTTCTATGTTTCTAAATTTCCTCAAAAAGATGTACAGACCAATAGCATCACTCTGTATCATATATGCGCTACACCCGTATATATTTTCCTTGGTCTTAATTAAGGGATACTTTATGATTAAAAGTGGAACCATACTCATGCCAATTTACTGACACAAGTACCATTCAAAATCCGAACGCTTTTCTCTTAGGAAGTTATTCGATTGGATGTCATGTGCAAATCCAATGCATAGTCTGCCTCAGAGACCGAACAAAAAAAAATGCAAGCAGTCTCAAAGTATGACGGCTGCATGCGCTTTGTGTGCTGAAGTGACTGGCAGCCGGGAAATTCAATATCCCGGCTGCTGGTTATGCTGAGTGGTGGAGGAAACTCCTCCACTTCACCCAGCGGTTTCGCCCGATTGGAGGAAAAGGCACTCCTGACAACCAGCCACTTGAACCAATTCAGCCAAGTGGTTTTCCAAATTCCACTGTTGGGAATCCAATGTTGATTTTCAAAAAAACCAAAAACATTGTTAACACAGAAATATTTGGGAATATTCCCAATGTATTGCTTAGTGTAATAACATATTTAGCAGGCAGATGTCACCATCTACTGGCCAAATGGAGTTACTGCAGCCGGTGGTTCCGTATCGACTAGGTAATGCTCGATAGATAGGAACATTCTTTAGCTGATTTTAACCAGTTTTTTTTTTTTTTTTTTTACACCTTGGGATTTAGGTCCATGGGGTTAAACGTTTGGGGGCACCTACTGGAGTCCATTAGCAAAGGAAATTCTTTTTCAAATATACAGCATAGCCACAGATCGTGCGGTACATGACCTCTGGCTGCTATGTCTGCTGCTGCTGAATGTGTATATACAATCACGGTAGTAAAGTGGTCAGGATGAGTAGAGTGTCCCTTTATTGGCTAACCCAATGTGTGTTTTTTTTTTTTTTAACCTCTCAAGTATACGTGAACCACTGTTGTAATCTTGCTATCGGATCCACACAGGTATGTAATCCTCAGATGTGTTGAGGAAGAAAATACTACTTTCTGGTCCATCTCTATTTGCTGAATTAAAGTCATACTTGTATGAAGTTCCACCTTTTTAAATTAAATGTTTTGCAGGGTTTTTTCCCCATTACATGCTTTGGGCTTATGTATAGCATTTATATTCTGTACTTGAAAATTGTTATCAAATGTCCAGCTGTGTATATTTTCGTTTTCTCGTGCTTTATAGCAGCAAAAGAAAAGCGATGCAATTGATCTGGCAGTTAAATGTCCCCAGCAATACATGTTTTTTCCTCCTAGCAGTGTTTGCTGATTTAATGTACCAGTCCCATAGTGTATACTGCAGCTGTAACTGCTTTTCAAAAAGGTGCAATATGGTGATTTAAAGTGTGATGTTTCATTAGCGGACTATATTCCACATGGATGAATGTATCAATGTACTAAGGTTGAAACCTACCCGGAGTTGTGAAACAAGTATCCAGAGGATGGAGTTGGCGTTTGTGTGAAGGTGTCAAAATGTTCTGAACACTTTGTATTCTGCCACTATATAATTCATCCTCTTTGGGAGTAAGCATGCCTTTTCCTCAAACACATTCATTGATATGTGCTGTTAATTGGAGTTTTATCCATTTATAACCTTTATTGACTGCTTTTCGCTCTTCAGAATTTGTGGAGAGCAATTACTATTTTGCTTTGTGTCCATCCTATTTTTGTCATACGTTTTTGATTGTACTGAAGAACAAGGACCCCCTGCTCTCATCTCTTTTTACACACGGACTGTTTTGACTTTATAAATTTTGACGCAGGTAAATGTTATGAATTAAAATGACCATTAATGAAATCCTGACAAAAGTCCTCGCGTACATGAATCCCAAGGCATACATTTAGGAAGAAAAAAACCGCATGCCTTCAAATTTACACAAATAAAATGGACAAACTGCTCAGAAATCAAAGTGAAACGCTGTTTGCAAAGAAACTACTGAACGAAAATGTCTGAGATGTACATATAAGATCCAATGTATGATAATGAAAAGGGCTGTTACAGAAAAAAGAAAAAAAGCGATTAAAAAAAAAAGCCAAAAAAATGCCTAAAAGATTCTAAAAAAAGCTATACATAAAGGGATAAAGAAACTTTTTACTGCAGAATAAAATAATAAACGGTTTATTAGATATTGAATTAAATTTAAAACGGGAATATTTTTAATATTGAAGCCTTTAGGATTCACCTGAATAAACCTGTCGAATGAAACCACCGAACAGCAGGGCATTTTGGCAACTTTTCTCTGCTGTTTGGTGTTCTCTGAATAGACGAAGCATTGCTTCTCTATGGGAATTTCACTGCCCTCGAACAGGCAACGAACAGGCACCGTATGTGCAGGCAATTCGCCAACATTTGTCGAACTGCCTGCTCTCTGAATAGCCGACTGTCCAGGAAAGGTAAGCGTACGCTGAATTTCACTGATTGGTTACCTTTCAGCCACAATTCGGATCTCTTTGAATAACCCTGTATATATACTTGGCTCAATTAACTATTGAAGGGTTGAGTTTTTGATATATTATTTTATATTTTAAGCTGCTAACACCAGAGTTCATGCTGTCATGTGTTCTATGTAGAAACGCAGTCCGTATTCCATGTGCTCAGCACATTGAGCGGAGATATGTGCTTATACTGCCTCTAACTGGATGATGAACCCTGATGCAGCTGCCTTGTCAGTGAATATATATGTTCAATTTATATGCTTGCTTTTTACAGTTGATCTAATACATGTGTTCTTTGCTCATAGTGATCAAGAGCTTCCGGTTCATGATGAAGCAATAGAGAAGGTAGGAGTTAATATGTAACAGGAATCTGTATGTTTCTATACCCGTTCAACGTAAAAGTGTTTGAAATTGAGATTCTGCAGGGAGGTTTTCAGTTTCTGAACCTGGGAACAATCCTATTCACTGACATTGTAATGTTCGATGGAAAAGGCGTTATTAACCCCGTAATGATTCATCATGAAATGAGCATTTCTCATTACTAAAAGCGATTATTCCCCAATGTGTGTACACGTAACTACTCTTGTCCCCACATTATCCTAGATGGCGTCAACTGTGCAGTTACTGAAATGATGATTAAAGAACACCGTGAAATAAAATTCATTTCTTTATTCCAAAATCACAGAGATCTTCAGGGACTGATTCTGCTTTAGTCGCTGCAGAAACGCTGACCCGTGCATGCCCTAGAATTTACTCAGGCAGTAGGTTGCCTCTCAGTGCATCTCCATTGAGAGGCATTGGATAATAACCTTTGTAAAACCTGTGCAAAGCTGATCATAACCTCAGATGGTTCACCATAGGGAACTGGGAGAAGCCAGACTTTGGAAGGCTGTCACTGCACACATGGACAGTTCAGGGAGATGGGACTCTTATCACACGAAGACCATTTAACTTCACTTAAATGGTCCTGGTACTTATATAGTGTCCCTTTGAGGATTCCCCCCCCCCTTTCTGAAGGCATGTTAAATATTACTCCTGACCAAACTATGCATTCCTGGTTTTACCTTGGTGTATGCGAGGGAAAGGGTAACCTTTTTAAAGGGCCAGTGCACACCAAAAAAATCAAAGGTCTTATTTTATGTTGCTGATATCTTACATGTTTTTCTCTTGTAGGTTTAGTTAAAATATTTTACTCTGTCACGGAGTGCATCCAATGTGTGATATATATATTTTTTTCTTGTAAACTGCCACCTCCCACAGTATCTTTTACATCACTTTCTACTCACTGGGTGGCCTTGGCCATAGAACTGAGTCTATGGGTCGATCACTGGCTCAAATCATTGTATTGTGTTGGATGTATTCAAAGGAAATCACTGGGGACAGATTAGAAGTCTTTTAATCCCCTTTGACTGTCACGATCCCCGGAGGAGACTGCGGGGGACATCGAGGGAGCGCAGGGACAGGTGATGTATCCAGCGGCATCCCGAGTGTTGTGTTGCTTGGGGTTAGCGCTTCCAGCATAGGAATTTAACCCCGAGCCACACTCTGGATAACCGCTAGGGGGGGGGGGGCGCGCAACAAAAAAAAAGTGCGCTTTTAGATTTTTTTTTTGAATTTTAAAATAGACTGCCAGGGAGTCTTGTTTCATTCAGCTGCCATCTCTTCAGCCCTGACGACACCATATACCCCCTGCTGCCTTAACTGTTAAATACTATATAGGCTAAAGCACAACCACAAACTAAAACCTTTGGACAGCGTTTGGTGCATGTTGCATCATGGGAAAAGTCCACAAAATGGAAGCAGATTTTTTTTTAAAAAAAAATTCCATTTACGTGCAATTACTTCAAAGAAAAAAACTGCAGCATGTATTTTATAAAGTGGCTTTGCTTGTAATGCCCAATTAATGCAGTTTTTGTAAGTGGCGGTGTCCCTTTAATCCAATGAAAGGTCTTCTGCTCTCCTCTCAGTAGCGTCTGCCCGATCCGATACCTTTTTGAATGGGAATGCAGGAGAGGAATTGTTTGGTTGTTAATGCGTATAGCTACACCCAACTACCTATGACCATTCAAAATACATTAAATGTTCCTGGTGACTAGAGGGGTTTGGTAACCTTGGCCCTCCAGATGTTTTCGAACTACATCTCCCATGATGCTCAACCACTCAGGTTAGCTCAGCCTTATGGGAAATGTATTTCCAAAACATCTGGAGGGTCATGGCTGCTGACCCCGGCTTTAACTGATCAACAGAGACTTTGCTGTTAGGTTACTTTGATTAAATAAGAATTTACAAAATATAGAAAGAAAACATATCCACAACCGCTTTAATTGTGGTCCTCATTCTGTATAGCTGTGTAATTGTGCTTTTCTTCTGTTTCCAGCAAAAACATCTCGAGATTGAAAGAGTGACAAAATGGCTGAAAATGCTGAAAGGTTGGGACAAGTACAAAAATAGTGAAAAGGTAATGAAGGCTCATAAGGCGTCAAGTCTAACATTGCAGTGTATGTAAAGTTATATGAAAAATGATTGGATTTCATTCTAGTTAAAGCACATCATGGAAAAGTACGGTGTAAGATTTTCATCAAGACTTGCCAATATTAAAATGTTAGATTCCATTTGGGCTGATGTGCAAAACATGCGTTTGGCCAAGGGTTGTCCTACAACTAGGGGTCAAACGATTTTTCTTGGCATATAATACTCAGTTTTTTTCTAGTTTTAACTGCACTTTAGCTAGAGGAGGGTGGGGGGATATAAGACACTGCCAAAATATGAACATGTCTGAGCAGATAGATCAAAGACATGCTTTGACTACAGTGCTCCTTTGCCACGCTTCTCCCAAAAGTAGCAAGGAATTCTCGGTAAGACATGTAAATGAGACTCACAATCTTACTTTTTTGGGCCCAAATGTCCACTGTAGCATAGGTACCTCTCAAACCAGTGTAACGCTGTACTGGATGGACTGTACCATAAATTAGGGTATGCTGGAGGGCCATGGTTGCTGACCCCTGCTCTATGCCATCTACCATGGCATTGCACTGGCATGTACGGTATCTGCACTACAGCAGACTATTAGATGCAAAAGTGAGCGTGCTAGTGGACCTCATTTGTATGTTTAGACGTATGTGTTGCGTTTGGGAAGATTAGCAGAGGAGCTACGTGGGCAACTTTAGTCTATTTGCACAAACCTGCAAATGTTTTTCGTTTCCTCAGTTTGTTCTTCGCAATTTGTGTAATGCAGGATTCTAATCTCCTGTCCACCTCCTTTAAATAAAAAAAGGTGTTTTGTCACTCATGCCTCATGGCAGGACCTTTTTAAACCTTGAACTGCAGAGAGCCCCAGGAGGATGTATGGCCCACGTATGTGTTTTAGTCTCCAAAGAGCAGTCTTTAGGTTAGGAAGGATAGGATCTGCCATGGTGTGTGTGCTAGGCACTAATGAACATGTAGACATAGTTCTGCTCCTATGCAAGAGTCCTCAATGTCCTATCCAAGATCCCAATCGCAAGGACCCACCCACAGGTCTGCAAATAAAAAAATACTTTAAAAGGGGCGTACAGAACAATGTTTCGTCCCACTAGGGGTCTTTAACAAGATATATATTATATGCACTAGGGGCGATTTAAAAATAAACTGAACTCACTTTTGTGTGCTGCATGTTCAAAACATATTGCTGGCCGCAGCTCGTATAGGGCCTCTACCAAGGTGACATAATAAAGGCTCAATGTGAGCAGATACATTGGTCAATGTTTTTAACATGTAGGAAATAAAAGTGAATGATATGAAGTTTTCTAGAACCTTGAGTGTGTGTGTGTATATGTATATATATGTATATATATATATATATTTGAGCTTGGATTCCAATATTGTTGAATGGATTAGGCAGTGGCTGAGTGACCGGCAACAGAGGGTTGTGGTAAATGGAGTTTATTCGGCGCAAGGTCTTGTTACCAGTGGGGTACCTCAGGGGTCAGTACTTGGACCCATTCTATTTAATATTTTTATTAGTGATATTGCAGAAGGTATTAATGGAAAAGTATGTCTTTTTGCTGATGACACAAAAATTTGCAACAGGGTTGACGTTCCTGGAGGGATCAGCCAAATGACAAATGATTTAGGTAAACTAAAAAAATGGTCGGAGCTGTGGCAATTGAGTTTTAATGTGGATAAGTGCAAGATAATGCACCTGGGACGTAAAAACCCAAGGGCTGAATATAGAATATTTGATACAGTCCTAACCTCAACATCTGAGGAAAGGGATTTAGGGTTATTATTTCAGAGGATCTAAGGGTAAGTAGTCAATGTAATAGAGCAGCAGGAAATGCTGGCAGAATGCTTGGTTGTGTAGGGAGAGGTATTAGCAGTAGGAAAAGGGAAGTGCTCATGCCACTGTACAGAGCACTGGTGAGACCTCACTTGGAGTACTGTGTGCAGTACTGGAGACCGTATCTCCAGAAGGATATAGACATCTTAGGCTAGGGTCAGACGAACGCATTTTTATGTTGTCTGTGAAAAAGTGCGTTCGAACGAATGGACGCATTTTTTCACAGAATACGCGATAGCGGTCATACGATGCGCAGTTTCGTCCGTGATTTTGTACGGATCATCAATAAAACCCTTTTTGCATCTGGACGTTATGTTGGCCGGACATTAGCAGTGTCTGACGTCTCCTAATCACACACACACGCCGCTAGCGGACGCAGCGCACTCTGTACGTCAGTACTAGTGGTTTAACGTTCTCGAAAAAATGCGTTCATTTTCCACTTGCGTTGCGCAGCCGGACTTTTGTGCGACCGTACTTCGTATATTGGCTGTCATTGCCCGGCATCTGCTGCTAGTGCGGCCGTGATTAAGTGCGCCAGAACGCACGTTCGCACTGCCTCAGTCTGACCCTAGCCTTAGAGGGAGTTCAGAGAAGGGCTACTAAAATGGTGTACGGCTTGAAGGAGAAAAGTTACCAGGAAAGGCTTAATGATCTTAACATGTACAGCTTGGAAAAAAGACGAGACAGAGGAGATATGATAGAAACATTTAAATACGTAAAGGGAATCCACAAGGTATAGGAAGGGAGTATATTTAAACAGAAACAAAGTAGCAAAACAAGAGGACATAGTCTTAGATTAGAGGGGCAAAGGTTTAAAAGTAACATCAGGAAGCATTATTTTACTGAGCGGGTGGTGGATACATGGAACAGCCTTCCAGTAGAAGTGGTAGAGGCCAAAACAGTAATTGAATTTAAGAAAGCATGGGATAGGCATAAGGCTATCCTAAACAAAAGATAAATCCAGGTAAAGTATCCATGTAATTGGGCAGACTAGATGGGCCGAAAGGTTCTTATCTGCCGACATTTTTCTATGTTTATATATATATATATATATATATATATATATATATATATATTATATTTTTTTTTATATATTTTTTTTGGAGAACTATAGCAGCTGGGCATTTTCTATATATTATTTGTACTCCATGTCCAAGAAAGGAAAGTGTGAGCGGTGAAAATTTATAAGATTTATGTGTGAGTATACATAAATAAATATACCCCCCCCCCCAAAAAAAAACCCCAAACTTTACCAGCTACCACCACGGTAAAGATATACCAAATGTGGTTTGAACCTGAGCTTCTGTCAGTAGACCAACATTAACCTCCTTGGTGGTTTTTCCGAGTGTGGTTTGGTGTTAAATTCATTGCTGAAAGCGGTAACCCCGAGCCACACTCGGGCTGGATACATATCTTTTACCTGCGCTCCCTTGCTGACCACCGCAATCACATTCTCCTCCGTGCGATCGTGAGAAGGGAAGCAGGACACCGCGATCAGCCAGAGGAGAATGTGACTGCGGGGGACAGCAAGGGAGCGCAGGGACAAGTAATGTATGCAGCTCTTTTCAGCAATGGATTTAACCCCGAGCCGCACTCGACTACTGCCAGGTGGCTGAAAAAATTGGACCGATTCGGACATAGAAAATATGTCGGAATCGGAACGCGAGGGAGGTTAAATTGTTAAAGGGGTCCCATTTCCTTTTTGTGAATGGTGCAGTGGTCGATGGCATAGGGCAGTGGTTCCCAACCCTGGTCCTCAGGTATCCCTAACAGGCCAGGTTTGCCAGATATGTGAAGCCCAGCACAGGGGATATGATTTGTTACTCAGTGATTGCAGGATTAAGTCTGCATTTTCCAAAGGTGATCCTTAAAACCTGGCCTGTTAGGGGTAACGGCAGACCATGGTTGGGAACCACTAGCTTGGTGTCATCACATATCAAACCTCAACAATCAAAGCTCCAAAGACCACCTGATTTCGCACATGGAAACAAGTGTGATCACAATGTGGCAAGAACCAGGTGTATCACATAGATCCTGATTCATCCACTATTTAGTGAACATGGTACAACCTATTTTCTTCTAAAATATGCCCTAGGATCCAGGTTGATTCGCAACATATTCATATTGTTTTAAAAGTATGATCATGAATAACGCTGCAGAAATTCTAAAGACTACCAGCAGAAATCCACATCTATTGTAAATTTTAATGCAAATCATTTCTACACCTTGGACTGAAGGCCAATATTCCCCTGGATGTGGCCTTCCCTCGTTTTATTTTTAGTAGCCGGTATTGTGAAGCCCTCACGTGCTGCTGTTTCTGCACTCGTTACCACTTTCTCATGCTGGGTGCATAGTTATACAGCCCTCATTCACACTGCTGCCTGTACAGGTGTCACATGCTCAGCACCTCTAAGGAAGTGTTTCATTCTCAGTGCATTCGTAATGTAATCGTGGTATTTAAATTCTTTTTTTATTTCGTATCGGTTTATAAATGTCTCTTTTACACATCCCATTCCTCTGCGCCACCTCAGAAGGAAGAGAAGACCATGCATTTCTATTAATAAACAGTTGTATTATGAATTAAAGAATGTGGAACATCAATGTATGTGTGTGTATATACCTGTTGAACGCCCCTTTTCTGAAATGTTTGAGACCAAAATTGTTTCGGATTCTGGAATATTTGCATATTGTGAGATCTCTGCGATCAAATTCTGAACAAAAAAATGAATTTCTTCATATACACCTTATACATGAAGCTTGTAGGAAATGTTATACAATATTTTTAATTTTTTACATGAAAGTTTGTGACCTGAGGTCACGTGTGGTATTTTCTCCTTGTGGTGTCATGCTGGCACTCAGTGTTGCATTTTGGAACATTTCAGATTAGGTATGTTTAGCCTGTATGTGTTTGTTTATACAGTATATCACATACACACCGGGGTTGTCCCAATCTAGCCGGATTGTGGACGATCTCTGTATTTATCAATCCAATCTCGGTGTCAGGGATCAGTGCATGTGCATAACCATACCTGCATGTGTGCATACATGTAAAGTGCTGCCCTCAACCCCTGTCAGTGCTGGATTGGACTAACAGAGAAAACACACACCACACCTCCTTATCTAGCAATAAGAGTCATTCCCCCCATGCAACTTGACTTTGCATTACAAGTCAATCTCTGATGCTGTGCAGACCTGTCCTATTGCTTAAGCTGTACCGTGTACCAGACCTTCTGCATTGCCCACTGACCCGGCCTTCTTGCTGCCAGCCCTTTGATCTACGGACCCTCCAGACCACTCTCTCTCTATACCCTTTTGTACCGCGCCATGGATTATTCCCTGCATCAACCAGCCTACCCTAAGGTACAACCTGCATATCCCTGCGCTAAAGGCTCAAACCCCTTGAACTGGGGTCCCACCATGGCCCATGCCTGGTGCCACCCTGACACCCGGAGTCTGAGAAATGTCAGGCAGTGACACTCACTGCTAGGATACTGGAGCCTCTGTATTGACTCGCAGTCTTCCCTGCTTGCTCACAGGTCATGGAGGCAGGGAAGACTTTGAGAGTCAATGCAGAAGCCCTGGCATTCCCTTTCACAAGGGCGATGAGGATGCTGCTGGGGGGCGTACAGTGTCCATTCAGAATTCTGTTTCGCCGATCCCGAATACCACATGTCTCGGATCAAATTGGAGGTCTGAAAAGTGCAATCGAGACCTCCCTGTTTATTTGTGTGTATTTTTATAATGTAGGTATACGTAATCTTCGTATGCTTTGTTAACACTACAATTGACTTTTCAATTTCCTTCCAAAACTAAAACAACTGACCATGTTCCTTCTGTATGTTCTGTTTAGCTGCACAGAAGGATTTACAAAGGAATTCCTCTTCAGCTAAGGGGAGAAGTTTGGTCTCTCGTCCTTGATATTCCTAAATTGAAAGATGAACGGAAAGATCTTTACGTGGTATGGCTTATGGTCTGAGGGTTTCTTTTTTTTTTTCTTCACCTGTAGTAGATGAATGTTCTTTAACTCCCAAACCATGAAATGACCCGTGTTTAGTCCATTTATATAGCTAATCCTTTAAGTCTGTAAAAATAATATCTGCTTATTCTGCCCTGTGCAGCCAAGATGCGATCCGTTAACCCCTACGTTGCAAGTACTAATGGGAACTAATTGTAGTTGACGTCCACAGCAATAATTGCATTCACCAAATGAGTGCACTTACGGTGTGAGCAGCAGAGGCAGCACCACTTCCCATCGGCATACACTTCACAGAACACCGCAGTATGGTAGTACCATTATTGTCTGTGTATATGAGAAGTGTGGATGCTTGTCCAGTCCTCAAATGATCTCTAAACAGGGCTTTGCTGCACAGATTGCATGCTGTGGGCATGTGAGCCATTCCTTCTGATTGCTGAGCCCTAATGACAGGTCTCCTGGCAGGTCTGTGCTGTGTAAGCTACTCCCATGCCCACGCCATGCATGTTTTCTGATTGCACAGCCCTAATAACAGGTATCCCGACAGGACTGTGCTGTTGGAGTCCAAGCGACACATTTTTCTGAACGAATTATGCCTTGTGTATGAATCATACGTAGCATATAACAAACTTTTTGAAAAGCAAAACATCCTGACATGCTACTCACGTGATTGGAGATGAGTGTAACGTCACCTTCAAAATATTGACAATCTATAATAAAATGGCTGCAAGGCGCGTTCACTACAAAAAGCCAAGGCAGTTATTGTTCCCGAAAAGTCCATTTAAATGCATGATTTTGTTAAAAAAAAAATTGTACTCTTTTCTACTGCTTTTAACAATACCTGATTTTAAGGGAATGGGGAGGCCGAGCTGATCCCATTCCCTCACTTTCTGTAGATTAAACTTTTCAAATACCAGCTAAAACTTGGCCATGTAAATCTACTTCAGATTTCGAGCTTTTCAAAGGACCTAGGAACAGGTGTTTCCGAATACTGGCTACTCTGAATGTCAATCTGAGTGGCTAGGAGTTGCTAAATTGTGGTTTTCAGGACATTGTTGACTGTGTCTGCGTTTCATTTATTGTATCTAGTCAGTCTTCTTTGTGCAGTACAAGAAACGTTAAAGTTGCTGCATATATATATATATATCATCTAAATGTAATGCAGGTAACTGTACATCAACAGACAGGGAGAATTGAAGCTGCGACTTCATCTTAGGGAAGTTTCTTGACGTATGGCTTGGGTTTTTGCTATGTCCTTTTATGTTCTCTTGACTGGATTTACATTGCTAAAATGTTTAGGAACGATGTTTAGTAAACCCTTGAGTAATAACCTTTGTGCAACAGAGGGTCAATACAAAAATCATAGTCTAATTTTTCCCTGGAAGGAAAAAAAAAAAACTGCTCCCTAGATATTGATGGCTTACAGTGCCCGAAATCCCTTGAAGGCAATAGATGACCAGAGTCATGGGAGTTATAGTTCAGCAACCTGTTGGTTGGGCGATGGAGTTTGACATCCCTACTCTAGTTCACTGGTCAGTAACCCCGGCTCCCTAGGCCATGGTTTGAAACTGTAATTTCCATTCCGCTTTTGACTAGTTATCATGGGATGTGTAGCTCCAAAACACCACGGATGGCAACCCTCTGGTGACCTCTGTTAAACCAGTGTGCAGATGTTCTTTGTTTTGAATTTTAAACTATGTAAATGTGTTTTGTTTCTTTTATTTATAAAGATTCTTAAACAGAAAGCAAGGCGCTTGTCTCCTGACATTAGGCAGATTGATCTGGATGTAAACAGAACGTTTCGTGATCACATCATGTTCAGGGATCGATACGGTGTTAAGTAAGTAAAATAAACCAGTTGCATACAAAACCTATAAGAGTTCTGATTGTTACAGTATGTATCTTGATATGTGGTTGGATTTGTAATGTTGTGTTTTTTGTCAATGTAAATCTCTATTCTAAATATTTGGCGTTTTTATTTTATTTAACTTTGAACTCTATGTGCTGTGCAGTAATTCTCTTCAATACTGTAGTGGTACTTGTTTTTAGGGTTGCACCGATACTAGGTATCGGTGCCGATACCGGGTACTGCAGGAGTACCTGGTACTCCTGCAGTACCCCGATATTTCCCCCGATACCGGAAGCCGAGCTGGGGGGCTGTATCCACGAGCTGGGGGGGCTGTATCCACGAGCTGGGGGGGCTGTATCCACGGGCTGGGGGGGCTGTATCCACGGGCTGGGGGGTCAGTATCCACGGGCTGGGGGGTCAGTATCCACGGGCTGGGGGGTCAGTATCCACGAGCTGGGGGTCAGTATCCACGAGCTGGGGGTCAGTATCCACGAGCTGGGGGGTCAGTATCCACGAGCTGGGGGTCAGTATCCACGAGCTGGGGGGCTGTATCCACGAGCTGGGGGTCAGTATCCACGAGCGGTGGGGTCAAATCCACGAGCGGGCGGTGGGGTCAAATCCACGAGCGGGGGGGGGGTCAAATCCACGAGTGGGGGGGGTCAATCCACGAGTGGGGGGGGTCAAATCCACGAGGGGGGGGGGGTCAAATCCACGAGCGGGGGGGGGTCAAATCCACGAGCGGGGGGGGGGGGGGGTCAATCCATGAGCGGGGGGGGGGTCAAATCCATGAGCGGGGATGGGGGTCAAATCCATGAGCGGGGGGGGGGTCAAATCCATGAGCGGGGGGGGGGGGTCAAATCCATGAGCGGGGGGGGGGTCAAATCCATGAGCGGGGGGCGGGGGGGGGGGGTCAAATCCATGAGCGGGGGGGGGTCAAATCCATGACCGGGGGGGGGGGGTCAAATCCATGAGCGGGGGGGGGGTCAAATCCATGACCGGGGGGGGGGTCAAATCCATGAGCGGGGGGGGGTCAAATCCATGACCGGGGGGGGGGTCAATCCATGAGCGGGGGGGGGTCAAATCCATGAGCGGGGGGGGGTCGAATCCATGAGCGGGGGGGGGTCGAATCCATGAGCGGGGGGGGGTCGAATCCATGAGGGGGGGGGGGTCAAATCCATGAGCGGGGGGGGGGTCAAATCCATGAGCGGGGGGGGGGGGTCAAATCCATGAGAGGGGGGGGGTCAAATCCATGAGATGGGGCATAATCAGTGAGCTGGGGGCATTAGCCATGAGCTGGGGGGGCAAATCCATGAGCTGGGGCATATCCATGAGCTGGGGGGCATAATCCATGAAAGCTGGTGGGCATATCTGAGACCTGGGGGCATATCCATGTGAGCTGGGGGCATTTTTATATGAGGTCTGTTCTTATTGGAAAGTGGTCACATGACATATAAAAAAAAAGTGTTGGTACTCTGTATCGGTGAGTATTTGAACAAAAGTATCGGTACTCGTACTCGGTCTTAAAAAGTGGTATTGGTGCATCCCTACTTGTTTTTATTCAGTATGTCACCAGATTTAGCACTGCCGCTACATTTTCAGCTTTAAAAGGTTACTCTAGGGTTAAAACGTAAGGAAAACACTATGCAAATAAATGAAACCCCCTCCCTTATATTCTTCTTAAATAATTGTGACGCTCCTGCTGATAGCATGTGCACAACTATTTCTTTTAATGTGTCTTATATTCAGGTTATAATACGTTCCTTCAGCAGTGTTGTCGTCCCCCCCCCCCTTCCAGGGCTTCCAAATGCAGAACTCCCTTGAGATTTATACATGCATGTGGCATATGCGCCACGTTCATGCTCAAAATTTGACTACTCTGGGAGATGCCTAGAGGACCAGACATCCGTACGGATGAAGCGTACGTCCTCAGTCTCTAAGCCAGTCTAGCAGGATATTCCACTCTCATCTGCTGCGTGACCGCTGTATGGGTGAGCGGTAGCCCTTCACTTCGCACAGCTGTAAAAGCTTAAGGTAGGGGGGCACTACACACAGCCTGATCACTTTAATAAGCTAAAGTGGTCAGGGTGCCAAGAATGTCCATTAAACCTTAACCCCTCCGCATCCCCTCTGTTTTAAGCCTTTAGTTATTGTCAAGCTCTTTGGTTTTTTGCACAATCTTCCCGCTTGAAAGGAAATTCAAACATCGACACTGGAAATAACTGGATTCCACTCTTCATTCGCTTGTATTTAAGTTTAATTTCAATAAGTTGCTGTAGATTGATTAGGTGAATATGTGAATAGTTGAGTAGATGAGGAGTGATAAAAAGCTGAATTAAAGTGATGAGTAGCTTAGCAATTAGAATTAGTGATGAATTAAAGCGATGATTTAAAGCAATGAATTAAAGGTGAAAAACCTTAAACAGAAAGAAATACAGAAATTGTATAAATATATTGCACATAAAGCTTGTTAATCATTACCTCTGTGCCAGTTTCATATACATCCACTAGCACACACTTCTAGAATATTATTACTGCCAAAATATGTTTTAACTTAAAGAAAACAGACATGAAATGAGCTATTTTAAAGACTGCATATGGAATCTCCTCACACTGAGCATGAAATAGATCTAAAAAAGTTAACTGACTGCATTTATTACTATACTGACTCAATTCCTTTTCTGTACATGACTGACACAATCCTTTCCTACATATGACTGTGAAAATAGTCTTTTAGCTCACGGGCTCCACTCCAGGATTTGAAGATGCTTGTAAATCTGTGCACTTTGTCATGTCCAGGTTGCCTGCCTCATGGGATGCCTGGAGATCTCATTGGCCCCTCCCTTCCTCTACAAATCTGTCTCTGAGGCTGCTGGGAAGCCTGACCTCTGCTCTGACTAGCTGACCCTAACTGGAGCTGAATTGCATGCAGGGACAAGTAGTTCTCACAGACTCTTGCAGATTACAATTACCTAAACTGAATTAGTCTTTTTATTATCCCACTTGCTTGTTCATTAGCTGACTAATCTGTACCACTGCAGTTTGACTTGACAGTTATTTTTAAAACTCTCCTTGCATCCAGTGCAGCACTGGCTATCTAGTCCTCCAGATGTGACATGCTGCCAACGTTCAGCAAGGCAGAGCATGTCACATTGCTGGGGCGTGGGGGGTAAGCTGGTACCCAAAATGCTTCCTGGTCCTGATTCCTGAACTCTGGTCAGCTCGCACTGATCAGAACCTCTGGGTTGGATGAGGCCCATGCACTCAGAGGGCAGGGAAGGGTGAAGACACTCTGGTCACTATGACAATTCAATGACTAGAGTGTCCCTTTTTAAGCCTGACATAGCATCTTGTGAAACCTCATTCTTGAGTACTTAGGAATCTACCTTTTGGCAACCCCTGCCTTCTACTTGGTCAGATCCTCAATGTTTTCAATTACATAATTTATTCAGGTTTATAAAGTGTGGATGAAACTTTCAACCCTGCAGTATATAGAATCCATATGCTACAGGTAAAAACATCCAACACCTATCCCAGGTGAACAGTCTCAATTAGGTAACGGATTTCACTTCTGTATGTTAAACATACTACAGGGCAGCACCTTCCATGTGCTTTCCCTCTACATAGTATAGAAAGATGTGTCCAGGAGAACATGGCTACTTGTAGCTGCATGAAAATTAAAGGTTTTGATGGATAATTCAGCTGCAAGCTTAGACACACATCTCAGATATGCTCCCAACACTCGTGTGACATTCATAACATCTTAATGTATAGCATATGTTTTATCTGAATAATGTAGTTAGAAAAATGTTTGAAATGTTTGAATCTTTCATATTCCTGCCCTCTGTTTCACATTGACTTTAGATGCTGGAAAATAAAAAGCAAGGTGATGCAGGCGTCCCCACAGCAACATATCTTATTACCTAGGCAACATCAAATTCTTATATCAGTAATAAGGTTTCATGTGTTTTTGATTTCTAAGCACATAGCTTAAGATGTTATTGCACCCTCAACAGTCCTTTCTTCACTACCTGACGTTAGTAAATATATTTGTCATGAAAAATGGATCTGCCATGTGCATAACACATATTGCTGCCTTTTATTTATTGTGAATTAAAATGTATTATTGATACAGCTCTTTCTTAGAAAATACACAGAAATATTTTTATTTTTGAGTGGGGTGACCACAGCAATAGTTTTATTTGTATATGGTATACACATAAGTGGAAATAGTTATTTCCTACTAGTTATTAAGCCTGCCTGGAGGGCAGTCTATTATTATTTCCTGCTCAGAATCCGTGTCCACATATTTGCTTTTCAATGTCCTATTCAAGAGTATCTCTTTTTATAAATGCATTGTGCAACGGGAGGGCAGAGTAAGCAGCTGTGATGGGTGCGCACGCAGCTGACAGTGCATTACAAAGGCATTTATTTATTAGAGCTCTTCCCTCTTAGATTGAAAACTCACGGGAGCGGGTTCCTCTTTATGCACTTAGATTGTAAGCTCACAGGAACAGGCCCCCCTTAGATTGTAGGCTCACGGGAACAGGGCCCCCTTAGATTGTAGGCTCACAGGAACAGGGCCCCATTAGATTGTAGGCTCACGGGAACAGGCCCCTCTTAGATTGTAGGCTCACGGGAACAGGCCCCTCTTAGATTGTAGGCTCACGGGAACAGGCCCCTCTTAGATTGTAGGCTCACGGGAACAGGCCCCTCTTAGATTGTAGGCTCACGGGAACAGGCCCCTCTTAGATTGTAGGCTCACGGGAACAGGCCCCTCTTAGATTGTAGGCTCACGGGAACAGGCCCCTCTTAGATTGTAGGCTCACGGGAACAGGCCCCTCTTGGATTGTAGGCTCACGGGAACAGGCCCCTCTTGGATTGTAGGCTCACGGGAACAGGCCCCTCTTGGATTGTAGGCTCACGGGAACAGGCCCCTCTTAGATTGTAGGCTCACGGGAACAGGCCCCTCTTAGATTGTAGGCTCACGGGAACAGGCCCCTCTTAGATTGTAGGCTCACTGGAACAGGACCCACTTAGATTGTAAGTGGGCATATTTATTACAGAGAGCCCCCAGCTCGCACATGGGTATATATGCCCCAGCTCACACATGGATATATTGCCCACAGCAGCTCACGCACGGATATATTGCCCGCAGCTCACGCACGGATAGAATTGCTCCCAGCTCACGCCCGGATAGAATTGCTCCCAGCTCACGCCCGGATAGAACTGCCCCGGCTCACGCCCGGATAGAATTGCCCCCGGCTCACGCCCGGATAGAATTGCCCCCGGCTCACGCCCGGATAGAATTGCCCCCGGCTCACGCCCGGATAGAATTGCCCCCGGCTCACGCCCGGATAGAATTGCCCCCGGCTCACGCCGGATAGAATTGCCCCCGGCTCACGCACGGATAGAATTGCCCCCGGCTCACGCCCGGATAGAATTGCCCCCGGCTCACGCACGGATAGAATTGCCCCCGGCTCACGCACGGATAGAATTGCCCCCGGCTCACGCACGGATAGAATTGCCCCCGGCTCACGCACGGATAGAATTGCCCCCGGCTCACGCACGGATAGAATTGCCCCCGGCTCAACGACCGCAGGTGGCCCCCTCTGACTGGCGGGCCCTCTCTGACATCAGAGGGGGCCCGCCGGTGGCCATCTTTAAATCCCTGCTCACTGGAGGCGGGGGCCCATCGGCGGGCAGGGACTTCAAGATGGCTGCCGGCGGGCTTCGTCTGACATCATCAGTAGGGGTCCCCCGGTGGCCTTCTTGAAGTCCCTTCTCGCCGGGGCTGGGCCCATCGGCGAGCAGGGACTTCAAGATGGCTGCAGGCGGGCTTCCTCTGACATCATCAGCGGGGGCCCGCCAGCAGCCATCTTGAAGTCCCTGCTCGTCGGTGGGCCTACATTGGCCCAGCCTCCGGCGAGCAGGGAGGCACGCCGGCGGTCAGGGCTGAGGCCGAAAAAAGCGGAGCCGTTGGAGCGGCGCTTTTTTTTCTAACAGTTTCAAAGTCCGTCGCGCATGCGCACTCAGTGCTTGACGGCGACTGACTTGAAACTGTTTTATTATATAGTATAGCAAAGCAGAGACTCAGTAGTTTAGGTTGTAAGCGTAAAGAAAAACACGTGTTGATACTGACAAATAAAAATGGTTAGATGTCTTGAAACGCTATCTGCAGTAAGTCTTTAAAGAGAAGACCCCTCAATATAGTGGAGTGAGCATCGTGGTTTGGGGCTGCTTTGAGGTCTGAACCTCTTGCCAACCTCGGGGGACGACGACAACATTTTATCTTGTAAGCAGAGGCGTAACTAGAAACCTCAGGGCCCAGGTGCAGGAAACCTTGCGGCCCCCCCTTTCTAGGCAAAACATATTTTGTTCCCCCTACGTCAACATGCGTTGGTTCCCTCCAGGTCCACAATGTTGACTCCAGACAGTGTCCCATTTTTTTCCAGGTAAACTATAACCTCTTCAGTCCATCCCATTTTATTTTTTTTTGTAATATGCACTATGTGTATCTCACATAGCTCCACAGCAATAAACTTCACAGTAATGTGCGCTGTGTATGAACGTATCACAGAGCTCCACAGGAATAAACCTCACAGTAATGTGCGTTGTATGTGAATGTATCACAGAGCTCCACAGAAATAAAACTTGCTCATACGCACTGCACATTACTGTAATTATTATTGCTACGGAGCTCTGTGATACAGCAGTGTGTATGAATGTATCACAGAGCTCCATAGCAATAAAATTCACAGTAATGTACAGTGTGTCTGCGTGTAAATCAGAGTTCCACAGCAACAAAACTCACAGTAATCTGCAGTGTGTATGAGCGCATCACAGAGCTCCAAAGTAAAACTCACAAATAAGTATAAAATAAATTTGAAAAAAAGAAATATATGCAAGCCCCCTGGCCCAGGAAAGCTAGTGTGGGCCCCCCGGACTTAAGGGCCCAGGTGAGGTGGCACCCTCTGCACCCCTGGTAGTTACGCCCCTGCTTGTGAGATATCTTGATTGTCATGATAATTAGAGGATAACTGTGCTCCGTAGAAGTTGGGTGATGTACCAGCACAACGAACCTTCAAAACCTACGTACATTCATTACAGAATAACTTCAAAAAAGAAAGTCCACCTATTGGAGCAGCCCAGTCAGAGCCCAGACCTTAACCCATAGAGAGATGCTGTGGAATGACCTTGAGCTGTTCACACCAGACCTCCTATATTCATATATAGGAATATGGCTTAGCCGAAGCTGTTCCAGAAGAGTGGTCCAAATCTCATCCTGAATGTTGTGTATGTCTAATCCACAGCTACCAGAAACACTTGGTTGAGATTATTGCTGCCAAAGGAGGATCAACTAGTTTATTAAATCAGGGCTCACTCCACAACAATGTGAATATTTCTTGGTATGTGTTCAATCAAGAACTAACATTATAATTGTGTTAGCTTAAATAGAGTTTCCCTCGAAGGTGAATTGGTAATATGGCATCTCATGTAGAAAAACAAACGAATATTGAATGTAGGGCCGTAACTAGCGATTGTGAAAATAATTGATTAGTTGGCCGATTATTTTTTTCGATTCATTGATTATGACTTACAGGGTTATTCAGAGAGAGGTGAAAAGCAGGAGAATGGCTGGAGAATGGAAAATTCTAGGTCAAAATGGCTGATTTGGAAAGTGAGCTAATGGGAGAATTTTTCTGATTTTCGCTATTGTGACCTAGAATTTTCCATTCTCCAGCCATCCTCCTGCTTTTCACCTCTCTCTGAATGTCACCTGAAGCCTTCCACCTAAAAATATAACCTCTCTCCAGAACTCATTGGCATTTCAGAGTAATCATTGGGGTATCATTATGTAGGTTAACCCCCCCCCCCAACTTAAAACCTTGTGCAATCCGTGGAAAAAAAACCTCTTTAATAACTAAATGAGGTAAGAATCTATAAAAATGAGATAAATTATACCATTTAATTGACTTCATTACCTTCTGTGTGCTGTCATTTTCAGTGTCCTGCTTCTCTCCGTCTTCTGTCAAACTGTCATTTCTTGGAATTTCATTTTGAATTGTGGGTGACAGGGTCTCTTTGATAGCAGCAGGAGAGGGATGTTTAAAATTGCCTTTTTTTTCACTAGAACACTTTCATGTGAGCCTGGGATTCTTTAGCTGTCATGTATCACCAGGTTTAAAAGTGTCTATTCTTATAGATAATTTTGTAACCGGAAAAAAAAAAACCCACCTGTCATCCTTGTGAAGTTGTATATAATTAATTAGTATAATGTAGATTTGGGAATGTTCTTTTCATCACAGCTGGAAGAAAATTGCGACCTGGCACATCCATGTTATGCTTAAAACTGCAGATAATCCCTAAACCTTATTCAATTCAAAAAATGACCCGCTAATGGAAGAAACGAGAGAGGCATTTTCTTTTCCTTAACCAGGCAATCTGTTTTATAGAAAGTATTTTTTTTAAAAAAACACACAAAACAGATTGCATTATTATATTGTTTTATATATTTATTCTCTGGTTACTGAAATGACAGCTTGTACCGTGTCCTCAAATAATAGCTCAACATGTCACCAACTGTGAAGGTGTGATAGTGGTGGTGTTGTGTTTTTTTTTTTTTTGTCTTTGAACATGTCAAACACCTAGCAAATGAGACACTATAGGGGTCATTCATAAAGCGCTGGTGATGAAAACACTGGTGAAAATCGCAAGTATTGCGACACTTTCAATCCCTGGCATTTCACAAATTTAAAATCCTTAGGGCAACAGTAGAAATGGCACCTTGAAGCTTCACCTGTCAGTCTTTAGTGCTTACTGTTGTGAAATGCTGGCATTTGTCGGTGCTGCAGTATCTTTGAAGAGTTTTTGTAAGACCAACAATCGCCAGCGCTTTGCGTGTAACCCCTTATATTACCTTTTTATATATGTTTTTGATGTTTCTTGTTAAAAAGCATTAAGAAAGGTCTATCTTAATAGAAAAATAGTGTCACATTTGTACAGGGTGGGCTGTATGGTAGAATCGGGAGTACAGACACCTTTTCTATCATTGCCCGATCCACCTTGATATCCTGTACCAGGAAAGGCTTAATGATCTTAACATGTATAGCTTGGAAAAAAGATGAGACAGAGGAGATATGATAGAAACATTTAAATACGTAAAGGGAATCCACAAGGTAGAGGAAGGGAGTATATTTAAAAGGAAACAAAGTAGCAAAACAAGAGGACATAGTCTTAGATTAGAGGGGCAAAGGTTCAAAAGTAACATCAGGAAGAATTATTTTACTGAGAGGGTGGTGGATACATGGAACAGCCTTCCAGTAGAAGTGGTAGAGGCCAAAACAGTGATTGAATTTAAGCAGGCATGGGATAGGCATACGGCTATCCTAAACAAAAGCTAAATCCAGGTAAAGTATCCATGTAATTGGGCAGACTAGATGGGCCGAAAGGTTCTTATCTGCCAACATTTTCTATGTTTCTGTAGACCAGCAGTGGTTCCCAACCACGGTCCTCAAGTACCCCCAACAGGTCAGGTTTGCCAGATATCTGAAGCACAGCACAGGTGATATGATTTGCTGCTCAGTAATTGCAAGATCCAGTCTGCATTTCCACAAGGTAATCCTTAAAATCTGGTCTGTTAAGGTTACTTGAGGACCGCGGTTGGGAACCACTGGTGTAGACATAGAGCTATTTCGTGGCTACACGCAGTGGGGTAGCACATGTAAGGTGCTGCTCTGCAGTAGGGCTCCAACTAACGATTATTCTCATAATCGAGTAGTTGGCCGATTTATTTCGATTAATCGATTCACCGGATAAAAAAAAATAGAAAAAAAAATTGTTTACTTGAAAGGAATTTTATGGAACAAAATAACCACAACCCCTCCCCCTTTTTTCATAAGCAATTTGCATAGCGTACGTAACATTCGTACGTACATACGCAACTTGCGTATCTTCCATACTTTTCACACAAGGTATGCGAGTGCTTGGTCAGAAGGATGGGTTGATGCTGCATGTGCAGCTTTCTCAAATGAACGCGGCTACAAGCACCTGGTCATAGATGATGATAATGTCAGCATGAAATCGTGAAAAAGAGTGTCCCTTTTAAATAATTTAGTGAACAGAGTGGGAGGAGGGACTGGAGGTGTAAGGTAGTGACTTTGCTCAAGTGACTTGACCTGAGTGTGAGAGGGAGTGGGTATGAACAAAAGACTGGATCTGAGTGTGGGAGTGAGTTTGGGGAAAGGGACCAGACCAAAGGAAGGGAATGGCAGTTCCCGACCAAAGAGGGTGGGGTGCTGGCACAGGACTCCAGCTTCATGTAAGGATAAAACACAGGCATACAGCTCATTCACCCAGTGGCAGTATCCTATGTTTTGTGTTCTAGTTCTACTACTGTTGTAAATGGAATAAAAACAAACTGGTTGTGTCTGACATAACCCTAGAACTAAATCATACCTAGTAAAGCAGCGGTGAGTCTTCTTCAATCGACTTCGAAGCTGACGTTATTTACGTTTGTGTGTGCTGTACACAGGACGATTAATCAACACGATTAATCGATAATGGAAATAGTTGACAACTATTTTAATCTATTAGTTGTCGATTAATCGATTAGTTGTTTCAGCCCTACTCTGCAGTATGCAATGTTCTCATGCTCCAGAGGGAGGTAGTTCACCTGGGATTCCTTCTGAATTTCACACCTGCAGTTTATGGATTATGCATTGATCATGCACTGCCCATCAGTATGAATAAATTATACAGCATGACACAAGGGAAACTTGAAGGATCTGACCATCCTTGTGGTGTGTGCGCATCTTGATTCCTATTTTTGCTTAAAGGAACACTCTAGGCTGAAAATAACCCCCCCCCTTTGTTTATAATATAAATACCTATTGCCCTACCTAGTCATTCAGTATTTAATTTTTTTATTTATATTATACTTACCCTAAAAACTACACTTTTCCAACAGTGTTTTTTTTTTTTTTACTCCCCTCTCTCCTCTTCCGCTCCCGTCGTGGTAAATCTTCAACTTGGCTTAAGGTTTACATGCAAAGCCGCATGCGCGCCTATCACGTAAACCAGCCAATCAGCAGGCTTCCTCCCGGCTCCACCTTCAAGAGGATGCGCGCAACACTAATCACAGCCCTCGACGTTTGCCGACGGGTCGCTCCCGCCAGCTACTGCGGCGAGTTGGAGACGTCATCGCGCTAAAAGCCGGATGCCTGCAAGCCAGCTCAATGCAGTCTTCCGGTATCGGGGGTACTGCACGTGTACCAAGTACTCCTGCAGTACCCGGTATCGGCACCGATACCGATACTAGTATTGGTGCAACCCTATTGGTTATGATGACCTAAGAATGCCCTTTTCTTTGCTCACCCTTCCGATGAGCCGATCGGCTGAAACAGCTGAGACGCGGAGGACTTTACTCCGCCCTCCCAGCTGTCAATCAGCAGAGCGGGATTTGTATTTCCCGCTTCTGACTATTGCCGAGTAGGAGACGTCATCGCGCTGAAAGCGCAGGCAATAGTCGTCAAACTATACCTTCCTGAGCGACGCCGGGAAAGTCTTTGTGCGTGCGCTCGTTGGAAGGCCCCCAGCCACGATCACGTGGGACCACATGAACGTGGTGAACAGCTGCAGGGCCTGTCCGAATGCCGATCGAGCATTCGGACGGGCACCTGGAGCTCTCCGCGATCATACTTACCTTCCTGAGCGACGCCGGGAAAGTTTCTGCGCGTGCGCTGCGTTGGAAGGCCCCCAGCCGCTATCACGTGGTCGCGGCTGGGGGTCTTCCAACGAGCGCACGCGCGAAGACTGTCCTGGCGTCGCTCAGGAAGGCAAGTATGATCGTGGAGAGTGCCAGGTGAGCTGGGGCAAAGCCACGAGCTGGGGGAGGGGGCAAATTCACAAGCTGGGGGAGGGGGCAAATTCACGAGCTGGGGGGGGCAAATTCACGAGCTGGGGGGGGCAAATTCACGAGCTGGGGGGGGCAAATCCACGTGCTGGGGTGGCAAATCCACGTGCTGGGGCAGTATCCATGAGCTGGGGGCATATCCATGTGAGCTGGGGGCATTTTTAGATGAGGTCTGTTCTTATTGAAAAGCGGTCACCTGACATAAAAAAAGTATCAGTACTCGGAATTGGTGAGTACTTGAAAAAAAAGTATCAGTACTTGGAATTGGTGAGTACTTGAAAAAAAGTATCGGTACTCGGTCTTAAAAAAGTGGTATCGGTGCATCCCTAATGACCACCTAAAAAAGCTTAGCTGGTCATGTTGCCTAGAGTATCCCTTTAACCGATTGAAAAGCCTAGTACTAGAAAACAGTCTGAATTTGCAAAATATGAAGGAGTTTTGTTTTGCGCAGTGTTGTTGCTTTTTTTCATGATTATACCCATTAGGATAAACAATCATTGATTTTCCTTTGCTTTTATTTTTTTATCTCTTTTCCCATAGGCAGCAAGCTCTGTTTCACGTGTTGGCTGCATACTCGTTGTATAACACGGTAAGCTGGGTTTAAATCTCAGAACATAACCCTTACCTAACCTTTACTTTTCTACAAATTCCTTCTCTGGTCCAGGTGCGGTAGATGGCAGGATCCGCTGCGTTATATATATATATATATATATATATATTTTACCAGGAAGGATACATTGAGATTTCTCTCGTTTTCAAGTATGTTCTGGGTGGCGAGTATGTACCGTTAGGTGTCTTGCCCAAGGACACTTACTGGAGAGGTGCTCTTGCCAGGATTTGAACCTGTGTCTCCACGGTTATAGAACAGTGATGTTACCGCTACTCCACCCAGCTGGTATTCTTGCTGCATACTGAAGGAAAATGAGAACAGAGAGGATACCAGCTATGGCAGCATTGTTTATTTTGGTGCCTTCCAGATATTACAAATTGAGCAGCTAAGGCCGGGTGCACACTAGGCGTTTATTTTGTGCGCACTAATGCGCGTCAAAACACACTTGCGTGCGTCGCAACATATAATTACGCGGATAGAGAAGAACACCTGCATAACGCGCGCTGCGAGACGCCCGTCATGGAAACACAAAGTCTTGTACGCTAGGATTGACGTGACGTTGGCCACGTGCTGAACGTCAAATGTAAAAAGCCCAGCTTTTTTTTTTCTTTATTCAGCTCAAATTCAGTTTTTACGACGTGCGCCAAAATAAACGCATCGTCTGGCGTATACCATCTCTTCCGTCATCATCTTTAACGCACGGTGCGTTGTTTTTAACGCACGCTTGTACGCACAAAAATACACCTAGTGGCCTACCATATCGGAGAGAGTTGGTAATAACTGCTAATGGTTAATGGCTTCCACCAGCTTTTGTCATTTGCAGCTCCTTAGCACCATCCCAGCTGGAATCGGGCCGTAGATGTATCAAGCACTTTGAAATTATCATAATAAAGGGCTTTCTTAGCACTCTGCTCAAGCTATTAAGACTGTTATTTTGATTCTTATATTAAGTCACTATTGTTGCGGTCGACATTTGACCATTGGCTGCCAGATTCATATGAAAAGGAGTAAATTAACTTTTTATATGAAATCCTAGCACCGGCGTGTATGATAAAAGTGCAATATGGCTTCCAGGTTGCAATGCACCTACTTTATACAATCTGTTAAAATTACAAAAGTAAATGCTTCAATTATATATTTTTTCATGCTAGAATGGTTCCTCTCTTACACTAATTTTCTATTATAATTTTAAAAAAAATATATTTCTAATAGGGGTTTGTCGGATAATCATTTAAATCGTTTTTATTTTAAGTGCCCTGCTTCTGATTATTTATAGAACACCAGAAGCTGAAATACATGTCTGTGCGTAGGCATAATGCCAGCAGACAGTGCACAGTTCCTCAAAGTACATCCAGTAAAGCTTATAATGGGTATACTCTTTGCTCCTTCTTTCTGGCTGCCAGAATGCAGCTGTAAAGTTTGATCTACATATGTTATTGTAGAATATGACACGACAGGTGGGTTTAATCTGCAGTCCTATTGCAGCAGAACATAATGAAGTCCAGTCAGAAAACGACAAAGTGCTGGGGGAAAAGTGAAGCTTTTTTGTTTTCTTTTCTTTGAAATACATAGCAGTTTTTGCACATAGGAGTTACAGCATGGCCTGTCAAGTTCCTAAGAAGCAGCCAGCAAAGGCAGAACATTGACAGATTGTATTGTAGTCGCACTTCAGATGTCTCCGCATTGCCATAAAGCGAAGGCCAAACTTTCTTCTTGAGGCATTTTGTGCCACACTCACAAATTCCCTTTTATTGGTCTTTTAAGTTAATTTCATGATCTCCTGAGGTTTCGGCGTACAGGTTGATAAATACCCTATTTTAACAGATTAATTCTAGCTTTACTGTAGAGGTGCTCGGAAACATGTTCACATAATGCGAACAGGTGGCAAATCACTCTAATCGTTTTTATTGGGCAGACGTAAAAAACATCAATGCCTATTTATATATTGATATCTCTAAGGAAGAGCTGTGGTTCGTAGGGCTTTGTAGATTTTTTTAAT
This sequence comes from Leptobrachium leishanense, assembly GCA_009667805.1. NCBI lineage: Eukaryota > Metazoa > Chordata > Amphibia > Anura > Megophryidae > Leptobrachium > Leptobrachium leishanense. Next base: position 182,645,120 of record CM019065.1, on the reverse strand, counting down.
TCTTACAGCAGTGGCCTTCCCATATTAACATTGCGTGTAATTATCATGTTGGTCACAATCATAAGAGAATTCACGCTGCTCGGGAACCAATACGCTTACTGATACTCTGCTCTTCCAGATGGTGTACAAGTGTATGAAGAAAGTCTCCTGGCAAAACTACTACATAGTGTCAAAGCCAGGCTTGTTAACCCCCTGATCCTGACCATGTGTTTCAAGTCAGCCTGTGCACTCGCAGGCATGGAATTTATCGGGATTTGCTGCTGTAAAATAAATCCTATTTTAACATCTCCAGGAATGGAGTACTCATTGTTTTGATTTTTGTGCTCAGGATTCCTGACTTGTTATAATTTAACAACTCTGTTTTCCTTTTAATGCGCTACAAGTGATAAACCCTTGGGATGAATGTCTGTTCCCACATAATGTGTTGTTTAAGCTTTAACCATGCTACTGTCTTTTATTTAGGAAGTGGGATACTGTCAGGGGATGAGCCAGATAACGGCTTTACTGCTCATGTATATGAATGAAGAAGATGCATTTTGGGCTCTGGTGAAGCTATTTTCAGACACTAAACATGCTATGCATGGTAAGAAATGATTCAAAACTGTAAAACAAATATATTGCCGGTTTCTGTTATACAACCCTAAATTCTGAAAGTTTGGACAGTGCGGAAAATGTAGAAAACCAAAACGAGTCAATTGAACATTCAATTCACCTTGTACTATATTGAAAACACATTATTTTACTTTGTGAATTTAATGTATTTTTGATAACATACAGTCCTTTAAAAAAAAAAAATTCTTTCTTAAAAGTGGGCTTGTACAAGTAAAAGAGAGTAAATTAAACTTATAGGAATTGGTTAAGGCTGGGGTCAGACGAGCATCATTGGAGAGCTGAAGGAACGTCCGTGAGAGTGCACAGTTGGTGCGCTCAGCGCTGCAAGGCTCGATCCTCCTATGGAGTTCATGCTTTTCAGCTTCGTCAACGCGCGTCCTAGTGCTTTGACGGAGAGGCTTTCTAGACGTCCGCAGCACGTCTGCTTTTGCACGCGCATTCATGCACGTGCAACAGCGTGTGGCTGGCCCCGTCGTAGCATCACAACACTGAGACGGAAGCCACGTCAGTACGGGCTCACTAGGGCTAGTCTGACACTGGCCTAAATCGGCTGCAATCGATTCTATGGAAAACCTGTCTACAGTTAATGCCTCATTTTCAGAGTTTTGTCCAAAGTTGAAGACTAAAAGTTAAAATAGATTTATCTAGACAATCCTGTCTCTTAAATTGTGATCTGTAACATTTCACATATCAAACCACTGGCTATGCACTGCAGTTGGTAACATTGAAAATAAAAACTTTATTAAACCCGAAAAAGATGATTGTCAAAATTGATAATGTAAACTGGTTATTTAAATATTTATAATTATTGAAGGGAAAATTCCGATTTAGTTTGTTTTATATATATTCTGAGGTGTTGCTTTAAACTTTGTTTTTGTGATGTCAATCATAATTTCTTGCACAGGATGCTTTAGTTCATAGCCAAACCTGATATTTGTTAATTAAATGCAATTGTTGAAACATAATTTTAACCTGGATACAGTACGCCCATTTTTTAGTTGCCTACACACATTCTTTTAAAATTTTTGTACAGGTTATTCTAGCTCAATCTGACACTCTGTAGTTCGTAGCAGATGTCTGTATTCTTCTTGATGGACATGTGTATATATCATTCATCCTATGAAAGCTGTCTGAACAACTTCTATGACAGCCCATCTCCTTTCCGTTTATTTTTAGCCTTGCTGTCACTGCACACTTCCCTGAACATCTGTTTGATGAAAGGACAATTGTGGTTCACAAAGCATAAGTGAGCATGTGCATGCCTTGCTTTTCCCCGACGAGCAACCTTGTTGCTATAGATGTTTACGTTTTTTGAGCACCATGGGAGATGTAGTTCACGAACATCTGCAGCATCAGGGTCGACTATTACTGGCATACATTTACATAAAAATACAGGGTTATTCAGAGAAAGGCGAAAACCAGGAGAACTGGCAGGAGAAGAGAACAATCTAGACCAAATAGTCGATTTGGAAAGTGAGATAAATGGGAGAATTTTTCTGGCTTGGCTATTTTGGCCTAGAATTTTCACTTCTCCAGTCATTCTCCTGGTTTTCACCTTTCTCTAAAAAACCCTGTATGTGTCTACATGGTGTGCTTCATGCCCATTTCCTTTTTACACGTATATATTAGATGGCGTTTATCAATACAGACCTTTTGATGAACTGTAATGTTTGAATGTGAAATGAGCCCCAAACTTGTTGCATTTGGTATAGGGGCAGAACTTGTTGAGATTGCAGTTAAGATACGGGGGTTATTCACGAAGCACCAGCATTTGCCGTATTTTGAAACGGCAGAAACTGCAACAAACTTCGACCATTCCATGTAAAATAATAACCATAAACAAACAAAATCAATATTCCTATTATAATTACCATAATTGGAATGCCATAAACATCTGCAAGTTTCTTCCCAAATAAGAAAATGCAAAAAATAAAATACGCGCTGACGCTAGCGGAGACAGTAATATCAACCACACACCAGATATGGGCGCATCATGTCTGAATATCTCTGTTAGACCAATTTATTAGCTTTCAAAGAACTTATAGCCAATCAGCATACAGATACATTACAACATCAAAGTTGACCAATCCCACAAGCACTTGTAGGAAAAGACGTTTTTTTCTGGCTTATAACTTTCATGCACTTTTTCTATTTCTGTCCTTGTTATGATAACAAAGGATCCTCACTATGCCTGGATGTGGTCTGTATTCAAATCAGCATTCCTAACAAGATCACATGCCATAATAAAAGGAGGGGGGAAAGGACGAGTGGAGTGCATTAGAGCAGGCTTTTATAAATCATAATTGAATTACAGGATATTTATATTTTATAAAGCTATGCGGACGTTGCGGATGCAACTTTGTGCGGCCGTTCTAGGGATTGTACGTTCTTGCCTAAATTGCGTCCGTCTGCCGCGGCCGTTGTGCGTCCGCAGTTCGGTGCGGCCGTACTTCGTTTGTGGGACTCCATTGGCCTTTATGTCATGCTATCACGGACGTACTTTTGTGCACCATCACGGACATGAACGCTGCGCTCATCTGACCCCAGACTAAAACGCTGATGTGTGTCATGGTTGCAACATCATCCAACACCTGTGTCATTGTGACTAACCCCAGAGTGGAAGTTTACTTATTGTTTTCTCTATAAATTTACTTCATTTTATCTGTCTTCCTATAGGGTTTTTTGTTCCAGGTTTCCCAAAGCTTTTAAGGTTTCAGGAGCACCATGATAAAATTATGAAGAAGTTCATGCCTAAGCTAAAACAGCACTTTGTAAGTGAATTGCATGGAAAATACATGAATAAAGACTATCAAAGCAGATGCATGGTATAACGTATCAATTGCACACAGGACTTTTTGAGGTGTTGTCTGTGACTGTTCCTTGTCATTGTGTGCGTACACACGTAAGTATGCACGTACACACACTTGCCTCTGTGGTGCTTCCAGATTCAGGTCACATGCCTCTCCACTTTTGGCTTATTAAATGCCACCCAAGCACTTTTTTGCTTAAGTATTTCTTCCATAGTGCCTTACACATATTTGTTATTCCCATACATGTTTGGACAGGGCTCAGCTGGGACAACTATATAATTTAATTGCTTAAATAATAAAAGGCTATTTAGCACAAATCCCTGGACCTTTATTTTTTTTTCTTAAAATATTATTCGGGAATCCTTTACCAGAATATTTTGAAGCTACAGTCATGGTATGTTTTGCAGAAAATCCCAGAGCTCTAATATACAAACAACTCCTTCAAATCCCAGCCTCTTTCCAGACAATTGGATGGATACTGTGTATGCACATTTTTGTCTTTTGAAGTGGTCAGGCGTAACGTCACAGGCCATGCAGTTCCCTGCAGTTAATTGTTAATTGTTGCTTTTAGTGCAGTACAGCAATGAGTACCATTCCATTTGCTTGGAAGTAATAAAAGGGGAAAAATGAATAGGCCCTGCAGGTGTTAATGCTTTAAATGCCATTTGTGGCTGCTGCCTTAGAGCATATGTGACATGCAAACACATTGTAAGTGATAATTTGCATAATGCTGTCAATACATAGTTGCAGTTTTGGTATTTGGAGTATTGTTTATAAGGATGGACACTTAACCTCTCTGGCGGTCTATTTATTTAGTAAATTCTTTGCTGAAAGCAGTCATTTTTTTATTTTTTTTTGCCCCCCCCCCCCTCCCCTAGCGGCATCCCGAGTATGGCTCAGGGTTAAATTCCTATGCTGGAAGCGGTAACCCCGAGCAACACTCGGGATGCCGCTGGATACATTACCTCTCCATGTGCTCCCTCGATGTCCCCAGCTGCCTCCTCCGGCATCCGCGACCTCATTACTTCCTGGTTTCCTCCTCGCGAGAAGGAATCCAGGAAGTAGGAGGTCGCGATCGCCGGAGGAGACTGCAGAGATCGAGGGAGTGCACGGAGAGGTAATGTATTCAGCCCGAGTGTGTGTCTCGGGGTTAACGCTCTCAGCGGTGAAATTTAACCCCGAGACGCACTCGGGAACACTGCCAGGGAGGTTAATGGCATTCTAATAAAATACAGCATACTGTGGTTGGCCATATGCATTCAAGTTTTAAATATAAATGACTTGGATGAAACCATTGAAATGAAGTTATGAAATATGATCATAATTTGCATAGGCTTGCCACAATATCATAACCCATATTCATGCCCCATCTTACTAGGTACTATCCATCCTAAACCAATGACTTCAGGACTTCTCCCAAGCTGCCCCCTTTTTGTGGAGCTCCCTCCCCTGTAACATTAGACTCTCCCCGTCTCTCCAGTCCTTCAAGAAATCTCTGAAAACTCAGGCTTCTCTAAAGTAATATCGGCTCACTCCATGATCTCCCCACTGTCACCTCTTGCTCCTCTTCCCATTCAGTCCTCCTGCAACCAGCCATTTCACCTACCCTATTCACCCTCACCTAGATTGTAAACTCTCGAGCAGGGTCCTCCCTCCTTCTGTTCCATGTGTGTAATGTATACTTGTTGTTCTGTCTCTCCCATTGTACAGCGCTAAGAAATTTGTTGGTGCTTTATAAATACTTGTAACTGTAATGACTGCTGTTATGAGATTAACACTCTTACTTGGGACATGCATCCCCTTGGGCTCTCTCTAGTTGGAGTTTTAAAGGACGCTGTAGGGATAAAACATGAGTGGGAGAACAGATTGGTTTAACACTGCCCCTCCTACCCTCCCTTAAAGTAATTTTTAAAATGATCTTGTATCCATTGTAGGGCAGGCTTTCTAACCCTCCGGATGGGCCTTGCTGCAGACTTGCAGGAAGCTGGCACATATCTTGTGGCCACAGGGGGCCTGCATGCTCCAGCGGGCATTCAATCAATCCAATGGCTGGTAGGGAGGGAGGTTTGACCCAAATTGGATTACGCTTCCCAGCCCAGATGCCTTAAGCTTAGTTCGGATCCGATCTGGGCAGGAATAAATCCCTGCACTCAGAGGGCTGAATCGACCCTTAAAGAGCCCACCCAGAAGGGGAAGAGGGTTGCTCATGACATGGTGACCACGTAATTTACATGGAGTGGTCACAATGCCTGGAGTATCTCTTTAAATATAACCCTGAAGTGCGTGATCTGTGACCGGGAAAGACATTGTGGCATTTGCTAAGTGTAATCAGATCTTGCACTTAAACCATCATTGGTTTTACCTAATCAGGCTGATATTTCTAGGTTGTTTTATTGCACTAAAAGGCGCTATCCAAGGGTTAAATGCAAAATGTTTGATATGGCTGATCATCCTGCAGATATGTATCTGAGACCTGAGAAAAGTAACCTCAGAGAAACTCTATTCCTAAAACGTCCAGGATGGAACTGGTTTGAAAAATCTAAACCGTCTGCAAGCACAATGAAAATGAATTGCAAGTGAGCGCTAAGTGCAGTCCTGTATTACAGAATACAAAGCTGTATGTAAGTGCCATACCTTTAAGCCGGCAAGTTAGTTTTCTGCATACACCCACCTACGTAGGTTATTGTGATGGGTTTATAGTTTGGAGACGGCTAAAAGGACGAATTAGAGGGTGCATTTCACAAACCAATTTTCTGCAGGTAGCGATTCGCTGAACACATTACAATGACAATCGCTGTTGCTCACACTGTATTATTTTGCACCGAATAGTTAAGTGCATTTCAGCATTCATATGTCTTCATATAGTTATTAGAACTATAATGGTCACAATTGTAGGGTTTTATTGCACTTCTCTATTCTGCTGCGAAACCACATTAGTACAAAGCAAAGGGTTCATGTCGTCACGTAACATATTAAACAATCTAGCGTTTGAGTAATGACAGGGTAAAAAGAAATACCTCCGCATTAATGTGTGTAATTGAATCCCACGCCTTGTGCTGCTATGTAACTGGAAGAGGATTTGGCATCTTCGCTCCCAAGAAGTGAATCTCCATTCCACATAAAGAGGGCAACAAATACATGTATAGACACAATGTTTGCATAAACATGTGACGAGTGTCTGTGAACCCCCCACATTAATGACCCGTGGGAAGGGCAACATTGATAATCCAATAGGATATTGATGGGCTACAAAATACTGTGGCAGCGTTACATGCTGGATTTGGAAACCAGATCGTTAGGTATGAATCCTCTGGTCCAGATTGACACCCTTTTTTGTTTGTTTTTAACAGATTGTAATCTCCAACCCTGTAATTCACTCCATTGGCCTCACCCTGGTGCATTCTTACACATTCACTGAATTAATGTGTTACAGGGATGAGACTAGTTGACCAATAGTAACACAAACTGCATTCCTATATACCAATTCTGTGTGGCAGAAACTTTTATTTGTTCAATGTCTGCGACATCTTAATTATTTTTTCTCTTGTTTTCCTATCCAGGAATCTCAGGAACTCTACACGAGTTTGTACACTCTGAAATGGTTTTTCCAATGCTTTCTTGACAGGGTAAATATTTAAGCAGCATTTTGTCAATCGTGTCATAGTATATTATAGTATTAATCTACAAATTTATTTTTTTTACATATTTTAGCTGGACAGTTGTGAAATTTCCTTCCCTTTCCTTCCCTTTCCTTCCCTTTCCTTCCCTTTCCTTCCCTTTCCTTCCCTTTCCTTCCCTTTCCTTCCCTTTCCTTCCCTTTCCTTCCCTTTCCTTCCCTTTCCTTCCTTTCCTTCCCTTTCCTTCCCTTCTTCCCTTTCCTTCCTTTCCTTCCCTTCCTTTCCTTCCTTTCCTTCCCTTCCCTTCCCTTTCCTTCCCTTCCCTTTCCTTCCCTTTCCTTCCTTTCCTTCCCTTTCCTTCCCTTTCCTTCCCTTTCCTTTCCTTCACTTTCCTTCCCTCCCCTCCCAAATACCTGAGTAGACCTGCAATGGGAGGACGTATATAAATAAGACCAGACTATGATAACTGGACGCTACCGGCTCCGAATAGGAGATCGGCAACATTAACCACTAAAGACAGACGGTGGAGGAGATTGCAGGGTTGCTCTGCTTCCATGAATGATATGGATCATTGTTTCCATGATGCAGATGTCCTCAGCCCTGGTTACACATTCATATTTTTACATAATTTTTCTGGGTTTTGACACTGCTTTTCAGTGCTTTAAAAGGAGCAGCAATGGTGTGAGGGACAGTGTTCATTCAGCGTAATACGTAGAATTCCATTGTTGATGTTTTGCATCTGGTACAGCTGTGTAGTTGCTGTCTTGTTTTGCATTGTTTATTGTTAATGGGGTGGGACATATTGTTTAATTTAAATGTGACCTATATACATACACGTATATACAAGGGCTTTAGACTTTTTTCTATGGTTTACTGCAGTGCAAGTCTTTAGATATTATTTACATAACTTTGCTAATTGCTTTATTCATTTCATGTTTCGATGCAGATTTTTAATTTTTTTGTTCTATGTAATTTGTGGTAGCCTGTATAGCTCGTTGCTTATATCTTTTAACGGCCGTGTCTCGTATTACAGACTCCTTTCACACTTAACCTACGAATATGGGACATCTACATACTTGAAGGGGACAGAGTCCTTACCGCCATGTCTTACACCATTTTAAAACTGCACAAAAGTAAGATCCTGTGTCCTGCTTACATCACTGTATTGTTATTGCAATCCGATTTGTAGAATCCAGCCATGTATTGAATGACATTTTAGCTTTTGTGGAGTTTTGATCTTCCTTCATTCCAGCGCAGGACGTCTAAGTGTTCTTTCTTCCCTCAAGGTTCTCTGCTTTCTGATCTTGACATAACTGGGACAGGGACATAGGCCCCAAGAGAATGAGTTCGAAGTATGTTGCTCATAGCATTTTTCTTGGTATTGCAAGTCCCCTTGGTAATGAATTTAACAGTAATCATTATACTACAGAGGAATAGCACGGAAACAAATATGTATTAACCACTGATACCCCTCAACACCTCATGAGAGGCTTTCAAAAGGAGCCATGTACGTTAGTGGAGCTTCAATATTTATACTTAATTTCTTAAAAAGGATGAACAAAGCAAATTATTTAGGCTAGGGTCAGACGAAAGCATTTTTCCCCGCGAACGTGAAAAAGTGCGTCCGAACGCATTGACGTATTTTTTCACGGAATGCGCAAAAACAGTACGGATCGTCAATAAAACTCTTTTTGCGTCTGGACGTTATGTAGGCTGGACATTAGCAGTGTCTGACATCTCCTAATCACGCAAACACGCCGCTATGCCGCAGCTGCGCACTCTGTACGTCAGTACTAGCGGTTCTGCGTTCTCTCAAGAAAAACGCGTTCAAATTCCACTTGCGTTGCACGGCCGGACTTTTGTGCGGCCGTACATCGTATATTGGCCGTCATTGCCCGTCACCTGCTGCTAGTGCGGCCGTAATTATGTGCCCAGAACGCACGTTAAAAGTGCGCTGGTCTGACCCCAGCCTTACAGGTCTTAAAATTTCCGGTTTATATTTGAGGCTTGCTTTGTCTTGTATTTCTTTAACATCTGTTGCTTGTTCCAATGACTTTTGCTTCTACTACAAATTGTTAGAAAGTTTCAGGGACATCCGGGTTCGGTAGAGGAGGAGCTGGTTGTGGCAGGAGAGCAAAGGTAGTAAAATCTCCAAAAATAAAGAATTATTGGATACAGGCTGTCGGCAGCATCTGCCCAATTATTTAAGGGCTAGAAAAGGAAACCGTTTTTAACAGTGTTCCTGTAATTATATAGCCTACATTTTTTACTTTTGAACTGCAGATTATGGTGTTACCCAATTGTTAACGCACTCCTTGCTCTTTGAAGTAAAGTGGCAGCTTGCATTTCTGCTTGTATTTTTCATGTTTACACTGCTTGTTGTAGGTCTTCTACTTAATATAGGACACATAGTGGGGGGGGGGTTTGTGTGAAAGTAGCGCTATTTGTGCTTATTGTAAATTTTATTTAGACATAAAAGCCCTATCGGGCTTGGTGCTGGTATTGTTGGCATACAAATGCCCACATTCCCCAAGGGGCGCAGTGTAACTGTAAAGAGAATAGTTACCCCCCGCGCACCTCAATATAGAAGTATCCAATTATATCAATGTTGTTAGAATGAATATTGAGACGTGTTGTAACTAGACCTTAACGTAGCAAGCCCTTAGCAATATTGTAATAAAACCTAAAACTTGGGATACTTATGTTTAGATGCCAGCGCCTTTGTTTTATGTCCTTTCCTTAGATGATTTTCTTGTCCGCTCTCTCGTGGGGAGCACGTTTTCTCCCCGATATGGGGCTTTAAGAGTGTCAGCAGCAAGAAATTATAGCAGCATAATCACAGATTACTTGTAATAATGTATTGCTTTAAATCAATAATACATAAAAGTATTAAGATATGAATTAAAAAGTATATTCTAAAACAAAGTGATCACTGAAACGCGTTTCGCTCTTAGGCTTCATCAGTCAGTACCCTGTTTCTGGGTAGTTTTGTCCTGTCTAATGAGCTAAAAATCCAAAGAGAAATGTATATAGGACACGCAAACGTGTCTAGAGCCGGAGTAATGAGTGATTCCCATATCTTTTAGTTGTTTGTTCATTTCGTAAGCACAATAAACCAGCTGCAATTGCACCTCCGTAAACTTGGTATATTGTGATTTCGCAAGAGCAAAACCACTTTATAACCATATAGATTATACCCCCCCCCCTCCATCTAAACTTGCCTTCCAGGCTTCAATGATATTCCCGTGCCAAACTGCTGTCTTGCTTCGAAATAATTGGAAGCAGATCCAGGAAAAATAGTTCCTGCACCCTTCCGCCAGAACTTGGCATTGTTTTGCGGAAAATGTCTTGGTGAATACTGGCGGGTACCTGCTTGTGCTCACAAGTTACCTAATTTAATAGGGCCCTAGAATTCTCTCTACATATCACTCCCCCCTACAGTAGTTCATAAGACTGTAGTCTTTGAAATGATAAAATACTATCAAAATGTAATTTATTACTCCGTATTTACCGTTGGTTTGTGTAGTAGGCATAAGGCGGTGATCACTTCTTTTATTCCTATTTTAATATGCGTAGTGAGTCTGCGATTTGTTTCACAGTTCATTCTTAGCCTAAGGAGACCAATTTAAGAGATTGTTATTTAAGTATGATCACAGCCCTGTTATGGTGTTTTGAAATTACAATTTGCTCCAGAATAGATGGAGTTAGGGGAGATCCTATGATTTATCACCCAGGAACGAACAACACTGCGCTATCAGCTCTTGAAATATGCAGCCTGTTCAGCGAGGTATAAGGAAAGTTTATATGACAGAAAGAAGTCATCGTTATGTTTATTCATGTTTCCCTCAGGGTACTGGCCATTTTACGATCCTATAAAAAGCTACTAAATCTTATGGGTATTGTTTAATTACTAATGTAAGAGAACTGAGCACCATTTGTTGCGACAGATACATGTGTGGAATACAGCGCCGAAGGCACTCATTTTTTAATAAAAAGGATGGGGGGGATCCATGTCTGTATTACAGTGTGTGCAGCACAGATTAATGAAAAATATCTTTATGAAAGTGCAGCATGCTGATATAACCACCGTTATGTTATCTCAAGAAGCAAATATATTTATCACACCTGCTTTTCCCCCCGCTTAAAAAAAAAAAAAAAAAAGCTGCTCCACTTTAATTTTTAACAATGTCCACCAATCAATAATTTACAAAGCTTTTAATAAAACAAATACTGTACCATCTCCGCTGTCTGAACCATCCTCTATAAATTTTGTATTAACAATGCATTGTGGGGTGAAAGAGCCAAATGGAAATATTGCCTGGAGTGTCTACACCGAACAATGAGAAAATAAATAGCACATTTTGCTTCATATTTGCATTTTATATATTTTTATTTTCAGTGGTTAAAATATTTATGAAACAAAATACAAATATTTCTTCATTGTTAAAAGAAGAATAATAAACAAAATCCTGTATTTATAGCATAGTGTTCACCTTAATTGATGCTTATCTTGCCAAGGAGGTCATTATTACCCTCTTCCTTGTCATGCCCTTCTATTATGTTTGTAATTTTTCCTTTTTTGACCCTAGTTGCTGTGTTTTACCCCCAGCTAACAAGGTTTACAGCACACCTTTAACATGGACAAACACCCTTCCAGAAGAGAAATATTGGACTAAGGCCTCCATTTTGGCTCTAGAATATCACTTGTAACATCAGTTACAAGTATTTATAAAGCGCCAACAAGTTCCGTAGCGTTCATTTCATTGGGTAGAGGATAATATTACATATACAGTGTTGTAATTATATTTCACTTCAAGAAAATGTATAGAATTCCAGATGCCATACCATTTCAGATTTAAAGGGGCACTGCCACTTACATATCACATGCTGCTGTTTATTTTTCTTTGTCTAAAATAAAGTTAGGTATTTTATCTCCAGTTTCTGGACTTTTCCCGTGATGAAACGGTTATCAAAACCTTTGCTTTGTTGCTCTTGTTTATCTAATCTACAATATCTGCCAGTTAATGAGGTGGAGTAGGGAATGTTTAGATAAACATTCACACGGCAGGGGGTGTATTGTGTGGTGCTACCTAAGAGCTGGTAGCTGCATGAGATATGACAGAGCTTTAAGACTTCTAATCTACCCCCTGGTGATGTCCTTTGAATACATCTCACACAATACAATAATGCATTAATGTGAGTTTGCTGCCTTAACCATAGTCTCAATTATATGGCCGCAAAGTGAGTGACACTTATATAGTGGGACAAAAAAGTATTTAGTCAGCCACCAATTGTGCAGGTTCTCCCACTTAAAAAGATGAGAGAGGCCTGTAATTGTCATCATGGGTACACTTCAACTATGAGAGACAAAAAGAGAAAAAAAAAATCCAGAAAATCACATTGTCTGATTTTTAAAGAATTTATTTGATTTTTCTGGATTTTTTTTTCTCATTTTGTCACTCATAGTTGAAGTGTACCTATGATGACAATTACCGGCCTCTCTCATCTTAAGTGGGAGAACCTGCACAATTGGTGGCTGACTAAATACTTTTTTGCCCCACTGTAGAGTACTATACTTTCTTAAGTCAACAAACAAGAGAAAAGCAAAGCACATGTAAGATATCAGCAACATAAAATAAACACAATAAGGACATCTCATTTTTTGATGATGTGGCCCTTTAAAGTTGTTATTTGGGTTTTTTTCTGTCCATGCAAGAGCTGGAAGTATGTTGTGTGATTCCGCTCCTTAGTTTCAGGAGACCTATCCCATGCCTAGGTGTGGTCTGCAGTGTATGAATTATCCTACATGTTCTTGATCCATTGTAATGCATTTTTTTTTTTTTTCTGTAGTGACCTTTTAGATTTAAGGTGAAGGGATCGAGTAGTCCTGTTCCAATAAAATGTGATAAAAAATAATCTTACATTAATATGAATAGATAGGAGTACATGTTCTGTAACCTGTACTAATCTCAATCTTTTGCTTGATGAGGTTTGCATGATATTTCTTTAGGATGTGCCTTTGCATATCATTACCTTTTTTGCTTGTTTGACAGTTTTGGGTTAAATGATAATAAAAGATTTTGTACGGAAAAAATAAAGACTGGACCATTTGAACCATGCAATATTTATCAGATGCATCACCTTCATTTGATCAATAAAACAGTAGCTTCACCGGACGTCGTCTAAGGAAGCATTTTATTCCTGTCTAGTGTATTCACAAAGTGAGGATTACGTGCAATCACTACCTAAGCGGGAGCAGTTCCTTGCTGGCCTTTGAAGTAATTGCTGTTTTATTGATCAAATAAAGAAGACAGATGTTTTAAATATCAAATAGTTAAGGCTTTCTGATTTTTATTCAACACAAAAAGCACAGGTAATTTAGATTAGTTTATTTGCTCCGGTTCCTACTTTACACTTGTTTATACGGCTTTGTTCGTAAAGGTCTTAAATCAATAGAATGTTCTGCAGTAATATACCATAAATTCCTGATGGTGCTTTTCCTGCCTTTATAATAAAATACAAGAACAAATGGTTGTGTTGATCGGAATGCTGTGGCCGTAGGAACTTTTAGCTGAGAAATCCTTTTGCTTTTGAACTCTTTCGGCAATATGTTTGCGTTTTTATCCCAGTTCTTAACCATGGAGACTGGTTTTGTCATCTTTTTAGCATACCGGTGAAAAAGATATCCTTGATGTTTGTATATTCAAAGCAAAAAAACCAGCAGTCAATCTCGAATACCAAAAATTATTGAAGGAAACACAAAAGCGCTGAGATCCCAAAATAGAAACATACAGGGTTATTCAAAGAGCTCCGAATTGCTTGAGAAAGGTAACCGAACGCTGAAAATCAGCGTTCGCTTACCTTTCCTGGCCATTCGACTATCCAGAGAGCAGGCAATTCGCCAAATCCTGGCGAATTGCCTGCACATACGGTGCCTGTTCGGTGCCTGTTCGAGGACAGTGAAATCCCCATGAAAAAGCACTGCTTCGGCTATTCAGAGAACACAAACCAGCAGTGAAAGGTTCCCCTAATGCCCTGCCATTCGGTGGTTTAATTCGGCAAGTTTATTCAGGGAATCCCATAGGCTTCAATGTTAAAAATATTCCCGTTTTAATTCAATATCTAATAAACCGTTCATTATAAAATTCTGCAGTATAGAGTCTCTTTATTTATAGATTTTTTAGGATATTTTAACCATTAAAAATGTATTTTAAGTTTACTTATTTTTTCTGTAACAGCCCTTTTTATTATCATTCCCTGGACCTAATATGTAAATTTCAGACATTTTCGCTCAGTAGTTTCTTTGCAAACAGCGTTTCATTTTCAAACATTCACACAAACTGTTTTGCTAATTTATTCACTGCCTTGTCTGCGGTCTCGGCTGCTTCACTGTGTGTGATCGGCTCCTGCTCAGACGGTTAATCCAGATGTTTTTGAGGGTTTTCGGCGTGCATTCGGTGGGTTTTGCGTTAGTTTTCGTCGGCTTTGCGGTAGCTTTTCCCTGCAATTCGGGGACCCTGTGGTGCTTGCTGAATAAACCGCAGGGTCACCGAAATGGGATCGGCAAAAGGAACCGAATTGAAGAAAACGAAAAGTCACCGAATGTGCGGTGACTTTTCGAATCTCTTTGAATTACCCTGATAATACGCAATAAAACTGGACCCTGTTTGAGCAAAAGGTTCTAACTGAACAGACGGTTTCATATTTTAATGGAATCTGTTTCATAAAAAGCAAAATGAATCGGTGTCCATATTACTTGTTGGATATATCTATCACATATATATGTTATGGTTAAAGCCCGAAGTGCGGTTAATTTTAGGATTACCTGGGTAATCCTGACCTTACCCAGGTGTCATTAGCAAAAGTCCAAAGAGAAATGAAATTTCAGACTTTTTCCGGGTAATCTGCAAAGTATCCAGAGGCCTCTGGGTACTCTGGTTTTCTTCTGTGTTTTACCCGGATAAAACACACATTATCCTAGTGTTGCTGGATAAAGTGCGATGTGCAACGAAACTTCAGACTTTATCTGGGTAAACTGCAAAGTATCCAAACGCCTCTGGGTACTCCGCTTTTCTTTAGTTTTCAGCAGGTTACAGTTGACTGAATTCCGAGGATTACCCGGGTAAAGCCGCAAACTGTTATCTGACAGCAAAATTGTGTGTTTTTGTTATTTTAACCGAATTGTATCCAGTCACATACCACACTAAATAACTGTCAGGTTACTCTGTGCATTAATTGTCTAAAAAATTATTTATGAAGATAAAGCTATTATATAACGAGTAACCTGATGTTTATTATGTTTTATAAATGATCAATAAGCACATATGACACATAATACAGATCCTGTAACTCTTTCAAATTCATATAGTAAACCTATCCTGTTACTCTGTATATTCATTATATTCGTAATACATTTTACGGTTTGTCTTTTGTCATTTTCGTGAATAGCAAAATTCACTGTAAGCCAAGCGGGGTTGGATGCTCTGCAGATTACCAAAGTGAAGCTGTGGATAGTCCTCAGACTATTAGTTTTGGATTAGTCCTCGGGTGAAGCTTCAGACTTTTATCTGAACGATAACAAAATTTGGTTTTAACCACACGTGGTTGGATAGTCTGCAGATCATGCGGGTAGAAACATCAAAACATAGGTTCTTATCTGCCAACATTTTCTTTCGGCCCATCTAGTCTGCCCAATTACATGGATACTTTACGTGGATTTATCTTTTGTTTAGGATAGCCTTATGCCTATCCCATGCCTGCTTAAACTCAATCACTGTTCTGGCCTCTACCACTTCAACTGGAAGGCTGTTCCATGTATCCACCACCCTCTCAGTAAAATAATGCTTCCTGATGTTACTTTTAAACCTTTGCCCCTCTAATCAAAGACTATGTCCTCTTGTTTTGCTACTTTGTTTCCTTTTTAAATATACTCCCTTCCTCTACCTTGTGGATTCCCTTTACGTATTTAAATGATTCTATCATATCTCCTCTGTCTCGTCTTTTTTCCAAGCTGTACATGTTAAGATCATTAAGCCTTTCCTGGTAACTTTTCTCCTTCAAGCCGTACACCATTTTAGTAGCCCTTCTCTGAACTCTAAGATGTCTATATCCTTCTGGAGATACGGTCTCCAGTACTGCACACAGTACTCCAAGTGAGGTCTCACCAGTGCTCTGTACAGTGGCATGAGCACTTCCCTTTTTCTACTGCTAATACCTCTCCCTACACAACCAAGCATTCTGCTAGCATTTCCTGCTGCTCTATTACATTGACTACTTACCCTTAGATCCTCTGAAATAATGACCCCTAAATCCCTTTCCTCAGATGTTGAGGTTAGGACTGTATCAAATATTCTATATTCAGCCCTTGGGTTTTTACGTCCCAGGTGCATTATCTTGCACTTATCCACATTAAAACTCAATTGCCACAGCTCTGACCATTTTTTTAGTTTACCTAAATCATTTGTCATTTGGCTGATCCCTCCAGGAACGTCAACCCTGTTACAAATCTTCTTGTCATCAGCAAAAATACATACTTTACCATTAATACCTTCTGCAATATCACTAATAAAAATATTAAAGAGAATGGGTCCAAGTACTGACCCCTAAGGTACCCCACTGGTAACAAGACCTTGTGCCGAATAAACTCCATTTACCACAAACCTTTTTTTTTTTTTTTTTACAGCTTTAACCGGCGGTTTTGGGTAATGTCAGGATTACCCAGTAATCTTAAAATTAACCGCACTTCGGGCTTTAACCGTAACATATATATTATTCACATTTGGGATATTTGAACACTGAAGTGCCATAAACATGAATAAAATCAGTCTCAATAGTTAGGAACTAGATAAAAAGCAAATATATTGGAGACGGAGTACAATGTAAGAGATTTTTTTCATTTTGGAAACTCTAACAATCATCAGGGGATGAGCGGTAAAACTGATCTGAGGCCTGGCCAGGAGCTCAGCGGCTTGGTCAACCAATGTCGGCAATGCCACCGCATTTCAGTGCTGGAATGGGAATTTAAAATGTAGCTAGCTGTTCTCATTGTAGTTCACAGAATAATATAAACTTGTCTGGATTTTCCCTCAACATTGTTGATTTTATGAGAACAGCACAGACTTTAAAGATCACAAAGTGTTCAGTGACCATATTGGAAAAATAATAGAGAAACTGTCAGGGGTACATCAAATCCATATTTCACAGCATTGCCAAATATAAAAAATCCCATGCTTGCAATTAAGGACATCTGTCTAAAACTTGTCAGATGTCTTCCTGGCTCTGCATGTTGCTTTTATTTCTGCAGAGATAGAGGAAAAAAATAATCTTCCAAAATGATCTTCACGGTTTCACCACGGAAGTCACAAATCCCAGAGGAACCTTCATTTCATGACTGACACGAGTAAAAGAAGGCTCTGCTCAGAAAATTCAGAATGCTTAGAATATATGTAAACACATTCACATTCTTAAAATAACACTTGCATTTGCAGAATGTGTGAAATATAGTTCTCATGATTTTTGAGGGGAAAGAAAAGACAGCTGCACATGTAATTTTGTTTGTCATTCGTCCAGACCGACTTCTGAAAATTCAGTCCAATGCTCGGCCCCAAACCAGATCTTGGCATTAACTTCTGCCTCTGCCCTGAGAACCGTAATTACACCCCTTGTCAGTCTTACCTATATTTTCTTAACAAATTGTACTTGGCTTGTAGAATTGGCTATGAGTTGCCAAAGATGTGCTTGGCAGAGAAAATGGACCAGTCTTGTTTGACTTTTCTCCTTAATGGATCTGAGATCTTCAACAATAGCCCTTCTCCATCAATGACAATAGGAGTGCTCAAAGCCATGACTTGAATGATGTAGGACAGGAGCCCACATCTTTGACCCTCCAGATGATTTTGAACCACATTACTCATGAGGCTCACCCCATCTAATAATTACCGTAGCCTCATGGGTGATTTAGTTTCAAAGCATCTGGAGAGTCAATGATCCCTGCTGTAAGACCTAATCGAGTCCAGCTGAAGCCGTGTTGAGTGCAACATGGACAGATAATTGACATACATACCATCTCCTTCCTGCTGCCGAATGGAAAGCTTTTAGCACAGACAAATAAATGAAACTGGTATGGGATTGATAACGCCGTCACTAGATGTTGGTCAAGACCTTTTTTGGTAATCTGTACATATCACACAGAGAGGAGTACAGAGGTTCAACAAAGTGTCCTGCTCTAAAGAAGGGAAGAAACCTTTTAAAAATTAAGCTTTCTGCAAATGCACACACCTACTCAACAGATCTCTGGTCTCCATGTTGCTGTTCCCACATTTTAAAATATGAACAGTTATTCTAGTCATAAAACATTGATGCACCGAATTGGCCATCCGACTACCAGAAACTTTTTTCAAAGATCCTGAGCAATCTGGGTCATCCACTGGCAACGAATATGGACGACCCAGATCGACCGATGGGAAGGCAGCCGGACTGGAAAAAAGGGTAACCCACTGCCGATTACATGCATGGGTCTTCAGTGCTGTCCCTGGTGATAAAAGGGCCTATTAAAGCACTTTCAGCACCAGGGACTGCACCGGAGTTTCCTGCATGTCTTTGACAGCGTTTGCAGGTGGTGTTTGGTGTATTTTTTTTTTTTTTTTCGTTTTGTTTTGGTTTTCATTTTTTTCCCCCCAGTTCGACAAAGAAAAAAGCATTTAAAAAAAAAAAACAGGAATCAAAACGTTCGCCGATAAAAGGCTTTTTGCTGCAAATGAAAAGAATAAGCAGTTGAAATAAAAATATATCAAATATAATTTTACAATGCATCCTATGAGCTTCACCTGTCGAACTGATTCACTTCTCTACGGGACAATTTCCCTACCACTGCACGACGGTTTAACTATACAACTCCTCTTTTTTCTTGTAAATTGTACCGGATCGTTCTGACTTCGTCTGACAAATCCCATTCAAATTGGAAAGCTTGCTAGTCTGTTCTAGTCGCACAAAGTCGTCGGAGTCAGTGAACGAGGGCTGAATCTCCTGCATATTGTGGGATTGGTCAGATGATCGCACAAATACGGACCCAATGGACGGCCAGCCTTATTCTTTCAGCTTTATGCACACAAACCTGTGTTAATGTACAATAATATGAATACTGCCTGTCAACGGATGTGTTGCTTGATTGCCTTTTCTTGTTCGATATGAAAGCTGAAAACCAATATCCATTGACATAGCTACTATGTCTGTACGGCTTTTATAGTTCCAGGAGGCATTGCAATTTCTCAGTTTATTTACCCTCTCTTCCCACTTGCTGGGGGTTTTTACTTTGCATTATTGGGTGTTTCCTTGGCAACAAAAATGACAATAGATTTATAAATATGAATTCTCACTTTCACAAAGCATGATATTTTTTTTTTCTTTTCAACCTTTTTCTTTTCACCAGAATATGTTGAATGTGTATTTATTCTTAGGCATTAGTTGTATTTCAAGCCGTGTTAGAATTATGAAAATTTAAAAGCTGAAACTGACTATAAATGAAAACCAAACATTCAAATAACATAACTGGAATAAATAGCCACATTTAAATGTGGTGACGTTTGCTAAACTAAGCTTAAACACTTTGTAAAGCAAGTAATGTGGCAAAAGGGACATCTTTTATCAAAAAAGATCAAATTTCTCTTTAAAATCCACACTTCCTCACTATATTTATGTGCAGACAAGGTTTGCCTAAGAAACCTATTTTGATGTGCTATGTCTTATCCATTCTGTTTTAAATGCGTATCACATCTATTGTGTACGCACTTGTGAATGGCCATGGAAATTTAGAGACTGTAATTTATAATCTTACCACTTAGCCAGACTTTTTTTAATGAAATTTCATGTTTTAACATTGTGTTTTCAGCTCTTTTTTTTTTGTTTTGTTTTCCCTGTTCAATTATTCATAAATCATTAAATGCTAATAACCCAAAAGCTTTATTGATGCTTTTAAAGCTATTTCAGCTCATTAAGCGATGAAGTGATTTACTTGCCCCATACTTTACCTGCATTTTTTTGTTTATTAAAGATTCATCCATAACTGCACTCTTGTTTTTGTTTAGAATACCTAATGAAGCTGGCTATGGAAGATCTCATTGAGTTCCTGCAGGAAAGTCTTGCCAAGGACTTTGGTTACGAGGATGATTATGTAATCGAGCAACTCCAGCAGTCTATGTCTGAATTGAAACGCGCAAAGCTTGACCTTCCTCCACCAGGTATGAATAAAGCTATTTAATAACTATCGGTCATTGTCTGGTTAAAAAATATGCTCAGTTCAAGACACAAGACTACAAGATCATAAAGGAGTCTTATACTGAGTGCTTCAATTTAGACCTATAGAGCTCAAAGTGAATCATTCAGGATCACTGGAACACCAACGATCTTCCAATTTTCTCTGCATTGTGTAGATTCCCTTAACCCCTTAAGGACCGCTGACGTATCCTGTACGTCCTGTCCACGGGTCTCCCTTAGACCCGCGGACGTACAGGGTACGTCAGCGGCGCCTAATTCCCCTCCCGCCCGATACTCACCTCCCTCGCTGGATCCCTCGGCGATCTGGCAGGGAGGATGCCTGCCCATGTGATTTACATGGGCAGGCGAGGCTGACGTCGCCACGCTGCGTGGTGACGTCATCAGTAGGCGTCCCCATGCAAATCAATGGAGGGGGCTCCTTCGGAGCCCTCTATCTCCCCAACCATTGAAGCTAGGGAGATGCTTTTTATACCGCTGAAAAGGGGAGAGTCTCCCCTTTTCAGCGGTGTATGGCATTAACCGTTTCGCCACCGAATCACATTTCGGCGCAAAATGGGATTCGAAACTGGAGGGGGGCTGACATCTTGGATGTCAGCCAAGCCTCCAGGTCCCCCCCCCACCCACTGACAACCTCACCATATGTGTGAGGATGTCAGTGGGCCAGTTAACCATCTAGCTGCCATGTAGAGATAAGGGGATCCTAAGGAGCCCTTTATCTCCCGATCCATGGTAGCTAGATGGTCATATTTGACATCATTTGAAAGGCCTGATCATGGCCTTTCCAATGATACCAAACATGACCAGGTTTGGTTTAAAACAATAAATAAAAAAATAAATAAAAAATTATAAAAAAATTAAATAAAATAAAAAAATGATTTTTTTTAAAGTTTTTTTTGTCTGGGAGGGGTTTAATTAAATAGGACCTAGGCTGTCATCTCAAAATAATTAGCACAAAATGGTCAGAATGAGCGCAGCGCACATAGGTGAACTGGCTCAGCAGTGGAAGGGTTAAAAGGCAAAAACATGTAAAAATTGGGTATTTTTGGGTATTGGGTATTCTCGGGATAAAATTTTGAAACTATTTAGCCGGGGTCTTTATTGGTGGTTGTAGATTTTGGGGATTAAATTGCGAAAAAGTGTGTTTTTACCATTTTTTTCATCATATTTCATATTTTTTTTTATAGTAAATTATTGGATATGATGGAAATAATGGTATTTCTAGAAAGTCCATTTAATGGCGGGAAAAAGGGTGTATAATATGTGTGGGTTGAATAAACAAGTAAGAGGAAAATTTGACCTAAACACTAACAGAGCAGAAACGTAAAAACAGCAGCGGTCACTAAAGGACGGATTTGTGTAAAACCGCCCGGTCACTAAGGGGTTAAATAGGGAGAATGTTCTTATTTTCCCCAATGTCCTCATGCTGAGGACCGAGTGACAGGAGCGCACATTCTCATACAGGCCCCTGCTGTTGTGTACTATGATCCTATAGATTTGCTATAGTGATATCAGCATGTCCATCTGTTTCCTGATATGTGTATCTCAAGCAGGCCTTTTTGCGAGGGTGGTTGGGTTTGGAGGGTCAGAGCACTATTGACAACTTAGAGGTAGCTGAGGTAGTTAAAGACGTAATATCTCAATTGACGGTTACATATCACAATTTTTTTATGATCATTTAAAATGGCATAATGTGTTACATGTAAAGTTGTTTTCCTTTAACAGGTGCACCTTACAGTCCACCGTGTGTAATTTGATCGACAAATTTAGATTACGTTACTATTTTTTTTCCAGTTGTGTTGGTCTTTGAAAGAACTGGTGCTCGCTGCTTTACGTTATCGAGTGATCACTCTCCAACTGCCATATATATGGACTTATCTAGCGTTGACTCTAATCACGGTCTAAACCAGTTTCATAATACCGCGGGAACAGAACTCAACTAATTCACAACTCATGGTGCAGGTTAGAATTCTATTGTAGGGTTACAATCGGAAACAAAGCGTTTATACCGAGCAGATTACACGTCACACCACAGCACTTCTCAGTGAATCATAGACAAACAGCTCATAGGAGGCAGCTATCATAATACAGCAGAAAAGACATATGACACTTACAATTATATATTCATAAGATTCCCAGAAGTGATGTTAACATCCAGAAAACGAAACTTAATTGGCAATGCTAACACTCTTGTCCTTGTTGTGTTCAAACTTGGATTAAAGATATGCACCTCCAACCACGCCTCCCCACAATCTTCTGCCCAGTTCTTTGTACTTCTCAACACATAGATAAGATTTAACCCATATAACAGAAATATGATAAAAATGTACGCGGAAAAACCGTAGAATAGACCGGAGGGAACCAAAGTGCATGGCATTTCGTTGCATGGATAGGATTCACAATGCAGATCAAGAAGAAAAAAAAGGAAATATGTACAGGATGTAAAAATTGGTGACATACTTTAAAGTATTGCGTAACGGAAATCAAAGACCTTGTAGCAGCATGGTTTTGTGATTCAAGCTGTCATACGATTACTATGTGTTTAGAAATGTGGCATGATGTATTATGGGAAGATTGGGAATGCAATTGTCCATATGTATTTCTGGTTTAGAACAAAGTTATCCAGTGCAGTTGGTATTTTATCTGTGTGAGAAAGGGTATAAATGTCAAGGTTAGTGCCACAATTAAAATAAATAAATCATGTCCCACTTTTAGTGGTTATCCATTATTTGTTTGTAACCGCTGTCATAAAGATACCGTTTTTATTCCTTACATGATTGCATGATAGAATGTCAAGGTCACTTAGTATGTTTGCAAAACATGTGGTTATTCCTTGTTCTTGGTGACGGTTGCTTGATACGTATGGCCTTAAAAGGCAGAAGGAGCGGAAAGGGTATGATAAACAATGTACATGGAAATATCTGGGTGGGGTTAACCCCACCTCAGTCTTGACGTGGTTCTCCTGAGCTGCCAAGTGATCCGGGCCACCACGAAGACCCTGGATTTCAGTGCAATGAGTTATCCATATAAGCTATACATCACATAAAAAGTGACTTATTAGTATGCGGAAATCCAAACGGAATCCTTTCGTTACTGTACATATATGGCAGTTATTATAAATATCACTTTGGAAGATTGACCGGTGTTGAGACTTTCCTGTTAACGTTTGCTACTAGGAGAAATTCAGCATTTTACATAAAACATATTTAATAGACAACAGATATTGAGATTATGAAACGGCAACATAAAAATTAACTGTTTCAGCAGGTTGGAATTCCACTACAGGTTTTATAGTAGTGACAAGATTTAGAAATTTTAGTATTTTAAATTTTATGTTTCTATCAAATACTATAAAACTGTGTGTGTGATATCACTAGCCATAACCGTATGACTTTTAAAGTCCTTCGGGTTTTTTATAACTGTATTTTTATCATTTAACCATCGCTGCAAAGTCAGTTGAATATTTCGCAAACGCCTACTGAGCGTGTTTGCACCTCATATACTAACACTTTTTCTGTGAGCTGTAGTCATGAGTTTTATGGGATTTAGGCGCTCGAATGAATTACCCAAGCTGTACGCTTAGCACATTAAGAAGTTTTTGGTAACATTCTCTAAGCGTATTAAGAAACAGCTCGGAATATTACATGTTTGTGTAAAGACTCCAGGGAAGGTTGGGACAGACAACCTAAAATAAAAATGATTTTTTTAATCCATTTATTCCATCCATTACTGCATGTGGCGCTGCTTTGCAGTTTGTGTGTAATATTACATGTGAAATTTGCCATTCTAACTCCTTTTCCCCACTCCATAAGATAGACATATGTAAACGTGTTTGTGATCGATCACTATAAATGAAATTGAATAAATTTGATGGCGTTAGGAACAGAGCCAAATCTGAAAGAATAGCGGCTCCTTTATTATTCCCTTTATTCATTGACATATTTTTACATTGTACTGTGTGACTTAAAACCACCTGTATAACTTAACTTTGGATTGTGAATTCTGTTCTGTTACACAGCCTAAAAAACCATGAAGCGAATGACCTGCTATTGTATGCCAGTTGGTAATAAGATATGTGTAGTTTTGTACTGTACCCATCAATGCCGGTTCGTGTTCTTCTTTGGATGACTGATAATTACATTGCCATCTGCTGCCTAGCATTAATTACATCTTTGGCTCTAGCTCAGGCAAACTTTTGTATCTGTAGCTAGTTATAGCAAGAAAGCAAGCTTTTTTTTTTTTTCTTTTTCTTTTTTCATTGCTTCTTCGCCGTAAGCATAAGTTACCCCTGTTGTTCTGGCCATTAGAAATAGGAATTTATTCAGCTCTTCCCTGCTTGCTGTTTATAACGTTACTGCCATTATCTCATATTGTTCACTGGTATCTCCGTCTTGTTTTTTTTTTTTATCTCGTAAGGAGAGATGCTTAAAAGGAATTTGCTAACATAAAATAATTTGAATAAAATTGATAATTCGATAGTCGTAGAAAAAAAAGAGAAAGGAAATTGCTTAGAAATAAAGAACAGTGGTTTGGGTTTTCTTGATGAAAACAAAATATAATTATCCTTATTTAAATGCTTCATGTAACATCCAGGGCTGCGTCTACAATAAACAATGCATTCAGCTTCACTGCAGGCATAGTACTAAATAGATCTAGGTAGAAGAGCAGCGATGTCTTGTACTTGGTAGATGTCTAGTCATATATCTGACATCTAAACACTGTTACAGGAATATAGTGCAATAGACACTTCACGTTAGAACTCCTGTATGAATCAATTCATCATTAGATGATCTCTCTTCCCCTTTAGGTCTCCGATTACTTTATCTCTCTCCCCAGTCCTTGAATCTTTTTGACAAAACAGTTTTTTTAACCATCTCTAAGTGGCGTTTTTTTTTTCTTTCTTTCTTTTAATTCCATATGCCTTCACATATCTAATCGCCTCACAACATCTCTTTCCTAGCATTTTTGCTGATTCTGCCAAGTTTCCATTGTCACACCCAGGCAATCTCAAAAACTTGTCAACATGTTGAAAATATGCATGTATCCTTCCATTACCAACAGATGGCACAGCCGGTTTCTCACATGTAAAATCACCACTATCTTGCCTGCAAGCCTTCTTAGATCTTTAGAATGAGGCAGGAAGGAACCATCTTCATATCTGCCTCTTTAATACTCCATCAGTCCGCTCTGTTTATCTCCCATAATGACCCTATAGCAGTGGGTGAACTCCACATATTTTATTACAACAGAAAACCTATAGGTCTATTCACTAAAAGGTGCAACTCTGGAGAATTGGCAGAAGAAGAGAATAATCTAGACCAAATAGCCGATTTGGAAAGTGGGAGAATTATTCTGTTGTTAGAGATGACGTGGCTCCCAGTGATATGTAATCTGCACACTCATACAACGAAACGAGCATAATGACACCTTATGACTTCTCTTCTGTTACTACTTTCCGTTGTACTACGTGTGCCTAAACACAGGGCATATATTGCTGTTGGCATTGACTTGCTATCCTTGTAGCACTTATAATATGGTTACTCTAATTATTCTGCTGCAACAGTTTCCTCTATAAACGTACTCTTGCAGAGTGGCACATCATGCCAGTTTTGTCCTATGTGATGAACGTGACGTTAAAGTGACACTCTAGCCACTTAACCTCCCTGGCGGTCCAATTATGACATATTTATTAATTTCACATTGGTACATTCTTTGCACCTCCCTGGCGGTATTCCAGAGTGTGACTTGGGGTTAAATTTCAGTGCCGAAAATGGTAACCCCGAGCCACACTAAGGCTGCTACATACCTGTCCCTGCGTTCTCCCACAGGCACCTCTGTCAGATTGCGGCATCCTGGTTCCCTTCTTGTGAGAAGGGACAGGTATGTATCAGCCAGTGTGGCTCGGGTTTACCATTTTCGGCACTGAAATTTAAACCCGAGCCACACTCGGGAATACTGCCGGGGAGGTTAAACGAAGGTTCATTGTGGATAGTCTGCCTGCCCAGGTGTCCTTGGTCCCTGCAACAGTGCTTCACTACAACGGTGTCAGATCCTGAAGGCTGTCAATTAATGGACAACCTTCCAAAAAATCCTACCCTCGGTGTTAAGAATTTGCTTAGCTGCACCGGCCAGACTTCCAGCTACTTTTTGGACACTTGGCACCGGGAGAAGCTGAGCATCATGGCTTAAAGGGACACTCTAATAAAAAATCACCCCCCCCCCCCCCCCCGTTTTTTAACCTTAATCTATCCCTACTCCCTTAAGAAATCTTTCCTTTTTTTTTGTAACTGTAATACTTACCCTAAAATCCTCTTGTTTCCAGCGGCGTCTTTTTTTTTTTTTTTTATACTCCCCTCCCTCCTCTTCCGCTCCCGTCCTTCTTGAGTCTTCCTGCCTTCTGGTTTACGTGAGAAGCGCGCATACGCGCCTCTCACGTAAGCCAGCCAATCGACAGGCTTCCTCCCGGCTCCCTCTGAGGATTAGTGTTGCGCGCAAGAGGATGCGCGCAATACTAACCCTCAGAGGGAGCCGCCAGTTCCTGCGGTGAGTTGGAGACGTCATCGCGCTGAAAGCGCGATGACTTTTCCTACTCGGCAAAAGTCGGCAGAAGCGGGAAATATGATTCCCGCTCTGCTGACTGACAGCTGGGAGGGCGGAGTAAAGTTCTCCGCCTCTCTCAGCTGTTTTCAGCATTTACAGCTGAACCGCTGAGCGGAGGGAGGGGGGACAGAGGGCGGCATACTCTGGGCATCATGACCACCTAAAAAAGCTTAGGTGGTCGTGTTGCCTAGAGTGTCCCTTTTAAGGTATATTTATAGTAAGGAAAAAATAGCTCTAACGCTCAACTACAAATAATGTTGGGAGAGGGATCGGCATGATTTGATGGTTAAACCCTCCATTTTGATAGCGTGTTTATTTATTTTTTCGTACAGGCATAAATTTTCCTTTTGCAATCTTGTTCTAACACAACCAAACTGTCTTAGAAATAAGTCCATTGGTTTTTAATTGGAGTTGCCTGTACTTCACCTGCGAGATGTTTTGAAGGGCTCGCTGTAGATCACAATAGGTTCTTGTTGTCGTCTCCCCCCTTCTTTTTGAAATGTCCGAAAAGTTTTCTTGTAGAATTCCGTGCTCTGCGTCTCGTCGAGCTTGTACAGAGCTTGGAAATCTATATTCACACTTTGTGCTGTACTTTGTAGGTATTTTCCGTTCTAGTGCCATATTCCCTCAGCAGCCTAAGTATACAGCATAAGAGGCTTTGATTTTGCTTGCAATTTTCTGCACATTATTTTTCATTATAATGACTGCTAAATGCTGCAGCAGGATGTCAATTTTTTATCACCACAGAAAGCAGGCGCTTCTTGTGACATTTAACTAAAATAAAGCAATGCCTGCCCTTTCTTTAGACTTAATTCATGCTGCGATGGTTAAAGGAGCATTCAGTCTTAAGGGTCCCTTTTCAGACTTAAGAATTTTTTTGCTGATTCTTGTTCAAAGCAATGCTTTATGTTAAATCTGTGCATTGTTGTATCCAGTGTGTTTGCACATCTATTTTCTGCTTTCACTCCTAAAAATGTGTGTACATAAAGCAATGCAGAAAAGAATTTAACCCATGAAGGTCTGCTTATTTCCCTTCTATACTCCAGTAATATCATTTAATCCTTCATAGATATAAATTTCCATTTCAGGACTGTGTTCTGTCCCCCTGTATATCAGCAGATATGCTTAAAACTGTTGTCAGGTCCTTTCATTTTCTGTAACATTACCCTTTTTTTCAGCGATTTGCCGCCAACACATCAATGGTGTCGCTCAATATCGCGCATATCGGCGATATTGCGCGATATTATCGCTCAAAGTCGCACACATGAAAATCATGCGGAAAAACGCGTGATTTTCATGTCGCTCAGTGTGAATGGGGCCCCATTCACACTGAGCGACATGAAAATCACGCATTTGGCGGCAAATCGTGAAAAAAAGGTCATGTACAAGCGACAGGCGACATTGAGCTGTGAGATGTGAACAGCTCCATTGAAATGCATTGGAGAAGCTACATAGAGCGATATCGCGCAGAAATATGTGTGAATGGGGCCTAAATCTAACCATTAAATTGCCCTTGCAGGCTTGACAAACATCAGGAAGTCTGACCGCCTTAATGTCTTTTTACCACTACAACTGCTTTTGCACATCAAACTTCATTTCTCTTTTGGTGCCCCACGTATACTTAAACCTGTACACTTTTAGCAATTGATGCTTGCTCAATGTTATTTGTTGTCTGGTCTAAAATATTGGAATACTAGGCTATTTCCTTAGATGGATAGAATTGGAGTATTATTATCCTATATATAGTGCCACATATTCCGCAGCGCTTTACAAGATCATGTACAAGGGGTTGATCCATTGGAATACCACACATGGATGATACGGCCTGATTCAGGGGGACCCTGTTCCCAAGAGAACTTACAATCTATGAGATGTACAAGTATTTTGTGAGGTTGGCGCATCCATATTGTTAGGTGTCTTGCCCAAGGACACTCGCAGGTGGCGTCTTCTGAGAGGGATCGAGTCATCTTTCCATGATTGTAGATCAGCAATCTGGTGGTTAGGTTGAACGCGCTTCCTGTAAAATCGAGACTTCTCCACTGTTGTTATTGGAGGGATGTGCTGAATGGTATTTTGACTTTCTTCTCCATGGTCGAAGGGTAGAGACGTTACCACTGGACTCCACAGCCGATATTGTGTGGTAGGCAAGTCTGTACTGTTAGGTGCTTTGGCTGGGATCGAACCTGGGTTATAGAACAGTGATGTTGCCTCTACTCCATCCAGCCTGTACAGCCAGGTGTAGTCAGGATGAATGTGATTCCCTGACTTTTCAATCTTCTCCAGACTGCACCCGTTACCCGTCTGGCTGTATTTTGCTTTTGGAACTCTTGTGGTTTGTATGGGCTCACTGTAGACCTAGACTCGGGTCTGCACAGAGTGGTGTATCGAATACTTATGAAAGTCATGCCTTCTTAGATTCCAGCTTGTACTGTTTGGCATCTTTGAACCGCATTGTTATTTGGACTGCAATGGACCATCTCTGTGTTAGACTTTGAGGGAGCACATCATGGTGATTCCTTGTGAACATTGCCCTGGCTTTTCCTGTCATGAGTCCTTGCCTTTTGCCGGGTGGCATGTGTTGGTGGATGCTACAACTCTATAATATAATCCGTTTTCCTACACTAATTTACTCAAGTAACTCTATGCTACTGTGCATGTAAGTTTCATGCCAACAATAGGAAACTAGTATATACACTTTTTTTTTAAATAGTATAGGCCAGCAGTTTATAAAAGGAATCACTAATTTTATCCAAAATTCTAACCTTGCATTAGCAATGGCCCAAATAGAGACTGCAAACATGGCCACAAATCCTCTTCTATAGGAGAGGAAAGCATATGAAGGAAGCATGCAAATCTCTGGCCAGTTATATGCTGTTCAGCTTGCAAGGTTAAATGTAATACAATAAATCCCTTCTTGATGGATAATTGTATAATGTTGGTTATAGATTTATAGCGTTGTACACGGATGATATTCTAAACAGTAGTAATGTATGGCCACTGGGTGGTGACAGACCACTGCAGAATGCAAACTCGCATTTGTAGATGTTTATTTTCAGATTCTGATCAAACTGGATCTGGGGGTGATGCAGAAAAAACTGTGGGTACGCATTGTAAATGTCCAACTAATAAAATGTGTGTGTGTGTATACTGTGTATGTATATATATCACCACACAAGCAAGGTTTATCGTTGACATACAATGAAATATTTTACGCTTTTATGTGAGTTTTATGTGAATATATATATTCTTTTCATTCAAACTTCCCCAGAAGATGTTTACATTCTAAAATCAGATACGGCTTGAAATAAACCTAACATAAACCCATGCAGATCTGCAGTCATGACATTATTATCAAAGGAAATATGCATTTTAATATCATCCATGGCAAAGATGGATTGTATTAAAAGGCTTTGGGTTTATAAAAAGAACTTGGCGTTTTTTTGTTTTTTAATTCTTTTTCTATCTTCAACATTCCTCTCTATTTCTGCATAACTTCAACATGGCAGCACTAAAGTCCTCCTATAGTCCATAACATAAACAAACAAAATTATGCCTATTGGCAATCTCCTAAAACAAATAACAAAACCTAGAAAAGCACTATTTGTCCCCGATCATATTTTAATGGTAGACAGCAGATCATTTTCCTGTAAAGCTTCTAATGTGAGCTGGTTGAGTATAGCTCTGTGTGGGCAGAGATTCAGACTTTTCATTAAATGACAGTAGTGAAGACTTTTATTTCCTTGTCATATTAAGAGACGTATCACCGCAAAACAAACACAATTTATGCGTTTGCTTCATACGTTGTAAGTTAGATTGGGAATTAGAACTTTTCCTTTTAAAGTTTGGGAATAAATGTTAAGATTATTTGAGTAGGCAAACGCAGATAAAAACAAATAAGGACCAAGTTTAAAAAGTTGGCTGACTCAAATCACTGGGGAAACTGTCAAGAATAATCAAAAATCTCTGGTCTCTTAATTGCAAGTCAGGAGTAATATGGACAAACTGGGAAATACACTAAATAAGATCTTATGGTAAGGTATGCGAGAAGGACCAAGAAGTAGCAGGGCAAACCCAATGGGCACTATTACAATCTTGGTGCTAATTTAACCAGAGCTGTTACCAGGGCCATTATAGCCTTTGGAGGTTTTCAGTTTACAACAGCTCTGGTTAAGTTAGCACCAACTATGTAATATGGCCCAATATGTGCTTGTTCACCCTTGGATCAAAGTACACAAATAGGAGAAAACTATTCCTGTAACGATCTAGCCAAATGGACTCTGTCAATGTAAGTAACAAATCTGAAGCCGGTGTTGCATTGGAAAAACAGCCAACCTGATTATACGTGCATAGGATGGATCAGATAGTATGGGACTGAAGTAGATGGGGTGTATGTAATGTGCATTTAATATGCCATAAACTAGTCCTATCAGTTTGCAGACAGTCTCCCGGGTCATTGTTGAAAGGAAGTTCTCCAGTTCGGTTTCCGAAGCAGCTTTTCTAGTTCACACTGACTTCCATTCACTCTAACCAAAAATGATGGCTGGTCTCCCATATAGTTGGAGACCTGATGGTATATTTTGTGTTGGTCAGGCACTGATTTTAAACCTCAGTTTCCTCCATTCGGTGCTTAACCTGCATAGATTTTTGGAATTTCGTACGCCTATTCCTCTCTGCTACTTGAAAACACTTTGTTTTTTATAGCACGAGAGACCCCTTCTGTTGCTTTTTTTTTTCTTTCCTCATTTCAGTGTAATTCCGTGTTATTGGCCGTTATTATTTTACAATGCAGTTGTTTTGTAAATATTTTACACTTCCATAATTTTGGTCACATCTGCGAAGTGCAGGGCCCAAAAATAATAAAATTGATTACTAAACCTATATAAATTTAGAATGAACACCAAAAGTGAATTGTGCACATGTAGGTAGTTATTCCGGTACCGATGGAGTTTTCTGAAGTTGCAAACTCAGTCGGTGTTGCAATTCTTGAAATTTCCACCATTTAAGTTAAACCCAAAGACCGTCAAAAGTTTCACAGTGTAGCTTCACCTGCCTGTTTATTTCTGTTTTACCAGGTAAGTATTTTACCAGGAAGGATACATTAAGATTTCTCTCGTTTTCATGTATGTCCTGGGTGGCGAGTATGTACCGTTAGGTGTGTTGCCCAAGGACACTTACTGCAGAGGTGCTCTGGCTGGGATTCAAACCTGTGTCTCCACGGTCATAGAGCCGTGATGTTACCTCTACTGAGTCTACTCCATCCAGCCGGTACTCTTTAAATTTAACTTTTGTGAAATGCTGGTACATTTCATGTTTTTTTTTTTGCCTGAATAACCACCATAGCATTTAAAATACTGTATATATGTACTGGGCATAGATTTGCAGGTTGGCTATGGTTAACCCCTTTTTTTTCTATAATCTCAAATTAAAGGTGGTTATAACGGTGGTTTAACAAAAATTGGAGCAGCAATGGGTTATATGCTTCTGACACTCATCTTCATTCATAGGAGCTGGCTTGGTTAATAACAGTTGATAGGCATGACTTGTACATCTGAACTGAAATAGAACATCTTTTAATGTCAGTAAAGGTCAACCTTAGCATGGCTTATACAATTCATATGAAGACAGTACCACTTGTAGTCTGAAGAAAAAGAATAGGAAATAAAAAAACCTTAACAGCTTACTACTTTGTAAGAATTCTAGGCTCCTAATCCTGCCTAAATCGATCAGCCTAATCAATACTTTACATCTAGAATCTGTTTTTCTGTCCTGGAAATCATTATGTCTGTGATGAAATGTTCATCTATTAATCTGCGGAAAGCAGCACGGCTGGAAAACCTTTATTCCGCCAGATGAGCACCCTCTCATTGTTCATTTAGTTGTATCTAGGTTAATGCAGTGCATGATCAGAGTCTTGAAGATAAGACACGGTGTGCTGCATAGTGGAAGGAGGGTTTTTATTATTTCTCTTGCACTGACCAGGTCAAGGTTTTCATCTTTACCTTCTATATGAACAAATGTTTCACCCTTACTTGAATTATAAAATAAATGCGACTTAACACAAACAGAAATATACAAAACAAATACAATATAGTGTAAAGCTTATAGGAAAATATAAAGTGCAAATGCGCTTTTGCGCGAGGACAAAAACATGTACGCGGAACGTCGTATTACGACGTCCGCGCAAACAATGCACGTTAGCGTCTACCGCGATTGACCCTGCGCGAACCCAGCGCAAGTGCGTGCGCGCATCCCTTACTTACCATTGTCAGCGCGAATGCGTTCGAGCGGATGGTATTACGATCTTTGCGCAACGTCGTACGAATGACGTTTGCGCGAAGTATCGTAACGTCTTTGAAAACCTGGTGTTAACTTACAATCTGAACGTTCCGGCCGAAAACGAAATGAACCTGCACAAAAAAAATACAGCACAGTACAGTTACACATTCTACACCTACCCAAACAATAAAATTAAATTGTTTAATTTTTTATTTTTGTTGCAGCACATATATGCAGATTGACTTTGACAGGCGCAACAACCGAAACCTAGCAAATGGTGGTTCTTAATTCTGATTGGCTGAATCCCGTGAAAAAACAGTCTGCCCACCGATTCCTGCACACAACGGTCATTTTCGCCCGGCTTTGCGCGTCGGATTTGCGGTCAAAAAACAATGAAGGCTGAAAAACTGCGCTCGGATCGTAATACCGCGTTAATTTGCGCACTCTAACGTTTTTGCGTGCGCAAAAAAATTGCGCTGCGCGACCGCATTTGCGCGAAGATTGTAATAGGGGCCAAAAGGTTGTCATTTGCGCTCACTGTAGCTCGATGTGAAACAAAACAGAGGTTTTGGTTTACTTGAATGGCCATTAAAGTGTAAGCCCATCAGCCACGTCACGCACCTCTGGGTCAGGTGGGTCCTACCTAATGAAACCAAGAGCTGTTTTCTAAGCAAACACATATCCTCATGCTGCTTATCACCTAAGAGGCGAACTGATGGGTTTATATTTATACCCTCACCAGGAACGATTCCACTTTAGGATTAAAAAGTAAACACAGAAAGGAGCTGTAGCAATACTGACCTGCAGCTCTTGGTTTCAATAGGTAGGCCCAGTGCTTTTTTTCTGGAAAAATAGGGGTATTATCACACCCAGGGAAAAACTGGTTATTATGACTATTTTCTTGTCCTAATAAACGAGTTGTAGCTCACTTAAAGGAAGACACTATAAAAGGGAACCATATTTTTTAATACGGTGTTCTTTTAAATGAACTACAACTATTGTTGTAACCCTATGGGGGTTATCCACTAAGTGCCTCTGTTGCAAGAAAAATCTGTATTGCAGTGTAGTTAGCTGGTTGTTTTTTTTTATTTTTTGCAACGCTGGCACTGAGTGGCTAATCCCTAACATTTGTGAGCACCACAGCAATGAAACTCAGTTTTGCTGAGCATGTATGAGCTCCACAGCAATAAAACTTGCAGTAATGCGCAGAGTGTATGAGCTCCACAGCAATGAAACTCCACTATCCACCAAGTACTGTTTGAATAATATTGGGCTCCAATGAGCGGGTGTTTGACCTTGAACACCTCCACATGGTGGTAACAGCAGGACCAGGTGAACATACCAGTGTTGCCAGAGCTGATATTTTTAAATACTGTTTTGAAGTGTATTTGGAAGCGGCAGCAGTTTTTTTTCTGAGTCCCTATAGAGCAATGCAGCCAGGACTTAAATTTCCACCTTCTCACCTTCCAGGCTGCACCACACACTGTCTGGAACTGCTGGGGAGGCTGGGGGTAAGGCGGCAGTGTAGACTTCTTTTTGGCCTGCCTGTCCTCTTGACCTCATCAGAGTGGGCCAGGCACCAGGAAGGAGAGAGAGAGAGATATTCCGTATCCAGCACCGCGGGGGAGTCTGCTCTCTGACCTATCAGACACAATGCAGCTAGCTGGGCATCAGCTGCATCTTGGAGGAGGAGCAGGAGGGACACCGCGCCAGGCAGATGGTTTAAAAATTTGGATTCCTGTCAAGGCAACCGGGGATTCAAATATTTTTGTTTTTGCACCCCTCCTCCTGGTCTTGTGCTCTTAGGCAGCCACCTGTACCGCTTTACAGTGCCTGCTCCTCTGATCACACTGCTTGCCTGACAATCCGCAGCTCTGGCAGATGTGTGTAAATATGCTGCACCCTCCCCATGCTGTTCAAAGTTTCAGCGGCTGCAGAGAGAGGGGGGTGCAGCATATTTACACAAATCTGCCAGAGCTCGGGCACTGAAGAAACAGAGGGGAGATTTTATTTTACCAGCCCTCCCTTGTCACTTGCTGGGAGAAGAGAGGGGTTATCGGTCCCTACATACACTCCTGGCAATTGGAAGCGTTCAGGAGCAATAGGAGTTGCCGAGCGTTTCCGATTCTCTGCCTGCCACTGCAGGAGGATGGAGGAGCATCATGCGCTCTCCTGTTAGCTTGGGCTAGTGGTGAGGTGCTGGTACTGAGTACCGGCGAGTACCCCCTGAAAAAAAGCCCTGGGTAGGACCCACCTGACCCAGAGGTGCCGTGACGTGGCTTATTTCTGTGTGATATTCTGAAACTTTGAATATATTACATAGTTGCATAGGATGATAAAAGACGTGCATTCATCAAGTTCAGCCTAAAAACACACAAGCTACTGCTGTTGATTCAAAAGCGGGCAAAAAACCCCAGTCTGAAGCACTTTCCAAATATGCAACAAACCGGGGGGGGGGGAGAGAGATCCTTCTTGATCCCAGAATGGCTGTCAGATTCCTCTTTGGATCAGTCGCTTTTACCCACCTATTTAATCTTACCCTTAATATTTTTTGTAGGAAATCATGTGGTTTAAAAATCTGTACAGATTCTGACCTGATCACCTCCACAGGCAGAGAATGCCACAGCTTTATTGCTGTCACTGTAAAAAAAAACTAATTTGGCTAAATCTCCTTTCATCTAATTAAGTCAGTACACTATTTCAATGGTTGATGAGATTACTAACTGCGACTCTGCATCCAGCTGCTTTTGCCCTAATATGGAGGGCCATGGGTGATGTGTTCAAAAGGTTATTAATATTCAGTTGTATGGGATTATTACGCCTTGACTTCAGCTGTATTAAGCAGGATAAATTGACGAGTTCTTTCATGATTACAGGTTCTCTAGACAATCTTATGCTCACAGATACTCATGCTTTTAACACCTCACAATAACACTGAGTCTTGAGGCCTTATTGTGAGCAGTCAGTGAGCCTCAGAGTTGGCAATTTCCATTTCAGTGTTCTGTTTGCGCTCCCCTAACTTGCCAGGGCCAGTGAAAGGGTCACTGCCACCAAAGATGAAATATTCTTATTTTGTTTGTTGCGGATATCTTACATGTATTTTGTTTTTCTCGTATGTTTAATTTAAGAAAATATTTTACTCTATGTGTCACTGAATGGATCCATTGTGCACTCTTCTGTGTTGTGAACTGCCCCCCCCCCAGTATCTTTACATCACTTTGTCCTGATTGTGTGGCTTTGGCCGTAGAATGGAGTGACTGGGTCAGTGACCGACTCACATCATTGTATTGTGTCGGATGGTGTTCAAAGGACATCACTAGGGGGTAGATGAGAAGTTTTTTAGGCTCCCTGTCTTACCTCATTCAGCTGCCTGCTCTTATCTTGGGTAGCCTGGAAATCAGAATAGACCTCCTGCCGGTATATCTGAACATTCGTTTTTCCTCTCCATTGACTGTTAAATACAGTAGAAGCAATACAACAGCTGCAAAGTAAAGCTTTTGGACATATTTTGGTAAATGTTACATCATGGGGAAAATTCACAAAATGGAAACGGGAAATAAAAACCTAAATTTATTTTTCCTTTTTATATCCAATCACATCAAAGGAAAAAATCACTGCAGCATTTGTTTTATAAGGTAGTAATGTTTGTAGAAATCCAATTACAGCTTATGTTATTGGTAATGTCCCTTTTAAGGTGCCAGAAGTTTGAATATGATGCCACATAATCTGGTATCTTCCATGCTAGAAAGCCTAAATTTAGAGAATACGTATAAAGGAACTAAATTTTCATGTTCACTATAGGAGCACAAGGAAGCAGGTCCTCCTTACTTCCCTGGCATTCAGGCATGAACTGGCTATCGGGACTACCGGGAGATTCCCGGTGGGCTGTTGTGACTGGCCACCTTCCTGGCCCATGTGGTTGTCTGGGTGTCTCCTGGGTCTCGCCTAAAACTTATGTATAAAAAAACTAAAATAAGTGGGGCTGTTACCGGAATCCACTCAGTTCTGTCGGGAGAAAGCAGAGGGAAGAAATGGAGGTGAGTCTGTGATGGAGTATGCTGTGGAAAGAGAATGAGTCAATGGCAGGAAAGGCGTTCTTTATTGACGTCAAGTCTCAAACTGGATTGAATCACAAAGTCTGAGTGAGGAGCTCCGGATTGGTTTCAATTCTTATACATGAATACGTAAAAAGGTACATCCCAATAACCCACCCATGGGCGATTTGCCCTCCCCAGGGCAAATGTGCCATCCCCTCATCTTGAACACAAAGACATTCCACAAATTGGCAGTTTCTCATGCAGAGTTCGGTTAGATCCTGTCACGGTCCTCTCCCTAGATGCCTGTTCTCCTCCCTCTAATGATAAGGATGCAGCTGGCCTAATAGGGGCCTTTGTGTTCGGCTAAAACGCTCTGACCTTGGTGTTTCTAAATCACCCTTCTTGGCACCCACTGTTTATTCAGGCCGGATTCTTGATTTAATTTCTATGCCAGCAAGTCTTCTGGAATGTCTGAAATCTAAACAAACTTTTCGAAGTCCGTTAATATTTGCGATTTACAAGTACGTGAGTCTCAGCTCAACCCAAGATG
This sequence comes from Leptobrachium leishanense, assembly GCA_009667805.1. Taxonomy (NCBI): domain Eukaryota; kingdom Metazoa; phylum Chordata; class Amphibia; order Anura; family Megophryidae; genus Leptobrachium; species Leptobrachium leishanense. The sequence continues at coordinate 182,607,349 of CM019065.1, read as the reverse complement.
GCTACTAGGGAACAAGATGGCGGCTAATATCTGGCCTGCTCCTGCTACAGGCCTAGGCGAGGCCCAGAGGGCCGGCCGGGCCCACGAGTTTTTATTTTTAAGAGTTTTAAATTTTGTAATAGATCTTAAATTTTTTTAAAAGGACCTTTTAATAATTTAGACACCTTTTTTTTATTGATTTAAGCTTCTATTAGGAGAATAGGAGACTTTTTTTCAGTTCAGAGGAATTTGCTGAGGCCAATTCTGCGTGATTCTGCGGTTATTGGTGCAATTTGGGTTTTTGCCCACGGTCGACAACTGGTTCAGCGACTCCATTTTCGGAAAAACATGGTGAACATTCACTAATGGTGAATTCACGTATTTTTAGCAAAATGGAATCCTTTCACTAAACACCAAAATATTTAAACATAACCTTTAGCTCCAGGCCCATAGAGATCTTAACCTCCCTGGCGGTCTAATTTTTTCAAAATTTCGTGTCTAAAAGCGTCTCAATTTTTTTTATAAAGAAAACGTGTTTTTGTACATAGTTAGCCTGTAATAATTAGGAATCCCGCACTGAAATCCGTGCAATCAAGAGTCCTTACTGGTAAAATCCTTTATATATAAATAAATATTTGTAAATACACTGAGTCCGATAAAGTTTGAAACACGATATAATAATTTATTATCCCAAAAATAATTATCCAAAATAATGCAAATAAATGATATTCAATAAAATACAACAAAAAACACTGAACTCTGTCTGAAAACAAGGGTAAGAGGATGTATGGTCTATTTCTTATCCTGTACTGCCACCTAGTGGCTGTTCATAAACATTGCACTTTGTATTCTACAGTGTCAAATTATATTTTTCTAAGTTTTCTGCTGGTCCCGCCCCCCGTGCATCATGTGACTCGCAGGGAGCCTTCCAGGAAGCAGCTCGCTGCGATCACACTGCGGGGGACAGCGAGGGAGCCAGGAGGAGGGGAGTATGCATCCAGCCCGAGTGTGGCTCGGGGTTACCGTTCACGGTAGTGAAATTTAACCCCGAGTCACACTCGGGAATACCGCCAGGGAGGTTAATCCTACTCCGCCTGTTGCATAATTGGAGTGGGCCGGTCTGGATGAAGTCCAGGGCTGCTTTTTATTTTTAACCCCTTCACTGCTGAGCCATTTCACGTCTTAAAAAAACCAAATTTTTCTTTTCTGTATTGTTGTTTTTTTCTTTACTTTAAACATGGTCATGTTTGGTATCCTTGGAAAGGCCATGCTCTGGTAATGATACCAAATATGACCCTGCTAGCTGAAAACAGTCGGGAGATATCTGGGTTCAAAGGAACCCTTATCTCCACCCCTATCTTTCCTTAGTAGTCAATAAGGACGTTCCCCACACGTCCTCAGCAGTGAAAGGGTTAATTCTTGTCACAGCCATGCTGGCATTACATCACAGCTTGGAACTGTTGGAATCGTCAGTCTGCGGTTGCTGTCCCACATCTTAACATGTCTTGCACTTGCATGGGAAGCTCCAATCAAGGCATTTGAGATTCTCTGCTCTGGACTATTTTAGGCTGTCACATACTGACAGAAAGTTGTGAATTGTAGGGCTGCAGTGGGAAATCCAGACCGTAAACCTTGCTGGCTGATTGCTATCTATAGATGTAATTTCTAACTTTAAATAGATTGCAGTAGTTCTAAATCATGGATATAAAAAACTCTGTCAAAATAACCACTTGATATTAAAAATTGCTCTCTTTAAAAGCATTCGCCTGCTGTTACCAAATGATCCTGTTCACAAGTGCTGTAGATTGCAGATTTGCAGAACAGATTGTAACTTTTTGAGAGAATATTGAACGTTACTACACAGAGAAATTGGTCACACCATTTCTTTTAAAACTTCTTAATAAAGACTAATGGGTAAAGACTGCTTTTCCGCTTATGAATTGCTTCATCTTTGTGTTAAAATGCTTTATCGAAATCTTCTATCATTTGAAACGGTTTTTGTTGTACCTGCATCCATAGAGGTACTTTTTCAATGGTCATGCAATACTTCCTTCCCAATGTAAGCCCAGTCATATGTGTGGCATTTGAAAAGTGTTCTGGGCATATATGTTCAGGGAAAAAAGACCCGGGTGGATTGAGGAGTATCTCTCATGCAGGGTGGTGAAAAAATAAATATTGATAATGGTGAAGTAGCTGGTTACATGCCGATATATTACGGCTGATGCTTTTTTCTTTATAATACCCATTGTGATATTTAAGTGACACTGGCCACATTTTTCATCTGTTATATTTGCCAGACGTGGAATTGATGATAATTCAATGCTTTTTAAACGTAGAAACCGTATTTTGCTCAGGTAAGTTAAGAATCAGGAAGTTTTTATGGATTCTGAACCTGCTTTTTTTAATAGGACAGTAACTGTGGCTACGACCATTGCGCATGTGCACTGTATATTTATTTTTAATTCTAAATCTGTTGACTCTAGAAGTAAACACATTTTAATACTTATGGTTTACGTTTCTTTTCATTCTTAGGCAAAGATGACGAGATTCCAAAGAAACAACTTGGCCAAATTCCACCTGAACCTCCACCATTGTACCGGAACCACATAATGAATGGACAAAAGAGCAGCAACAAACTCCCCACTCAAGTTAAATCTGAAAACATACCTTCTCCTACTAAGGGACAAGTGTCTCCAAGTCATGGTAGCTCAAGAAAGCCTTCCAATGAAAAGCCCACCACAAAGTCCTCGAAGAGAGAGTCTGGAGATTACCACACAGAGCATATTAAAGGAGATACGCAAAATAGGAAGTATGCGCCAGCAGGTATAACGTCTCAAGATGCTCTTAAGCTACATGACCATGCTACAGCTAATCAGAATTCAAATGCTACATCAAAGGGAATCACTCCTAAATGGAACTTGCCATCTGAATCCAAAAACCTAGATCTAATCATTAAGCATAGTGATGGACGGAGGCCTCCTGATTATAGTGTTGTAAGTCAGATGGAATCTCAAAATGTAATTATGAAAAAGAAAAGCAGCAGGGGGTTGGATGTCGAAGGTAAAAGGGGGTCCAACGCATCACAATATGACAATGTTTCTGGAGGAGAACATGATAATGACAACCATACAGACGACCGGCATCGGTCAGATTCCGTTAATCACAGAAACGTGTTTTACTCAACAAGTACCTCTTCACGGCAACCTATGCCAAACACCAGCCCACCAAGATACGGAGGAAATGGCATGCAACCCCGTTCTCCGGCTCCCTTTCAGGGAACTGATGGGACCAATCGGAAACCACCACCACCGTCCTACAGTAACCCACCTCTCTACCATGAAAACTCTGTGCACCCTACAGGAAAACTTAACAGAGAACATAATTCATCTGTAAGTGTGGTTAGCCCATCAAGTAGATCATATGAACGCAGCTTTGATTTTTCTCCAGATAAAATACCTTTGAACTCAACTCCTAGACAATATCCTGTTACTTCTCCTTCAAACAGAATAGAGGTCTTACCTGCTGAGGAAAGTGGGACAGTGCGTTTAGGCAATTTTAGTCCAAGGGAAAATCTACAGTATATTATTCCACCAGTGGATTATCATACTGAACACTCTTACTTTCCGGGTGCACAGTTTGGGACATATAGACTGCCATTAAACAATGAGGAGTCTAGAAATTATTCACCAGTCTATCCACAGTCTCCAACCGTTCAACAGAATCAGAATTTCTCCTCTCTCTCTGTTAACAGCCCTGTAAGATTCAGGACTTCTCCACGGAATGACCAAGGAGCACAGTCGCGTTATATGTATTCAAACGCTGGAGGCAGCGGTCAACCGGTTAAAAATCCCCGCGATGGTGTTATAATTCACGAATCTGTAATGCTGTGAAATTAATTGTATGCTTCTAGTGGCTGCAACTACGAAACTGGTTGATTTGCTTTGACAGCAACATTTCAGACATAAAATACTTTGAAGCGTTTTATGAAGCATTTTATTCCTGGTTAACGGAAAATATCCTCAGCTCTTACAGGAATGTGCAAAAAAGCATGTCCAATCTCTTTAGAGATTATAGGTCATCTCAGTTACAAACAATGCACAGTGACGTTTTTACCAATTAAACATAGTGGACGGAGTAGCATGTGTTAAACGACACACGCAAATTGTGCACATGTTCTATTAATGTGGCACTTTGTAGCCTGTTGTTTTTGGTCAGAATTCAGAAGCAATTCAAGGTTTATGTTTATATGACAACATAATGAAAATTCGTTCCCCCCCCCCCCTCCAACTCTCAAAATCTTGTATTTTATAATTTGATTTTACATTTTTGGTATTTTACAAAGTCTATCCTTCTGATAGTCCATGGAGGGTATGTTAAACACATATGTAACAAATGGCAGGATGTTAAAATATTAAACTAGTGACTGTTTAAAAGATTTTGAATGAGGTTTGACTATTACAAAAGGCAACACGCAGAGTTGTTTGCTTTTTATTTTTGTCTAATTTGAACTTTTTTTGCCCCGAGAATATTTGGATCTTCATTTTATATATATATATGTTATTTTTTTTTTCTTCTTCTTTTTCTCTTGTAATTCCCGTGCGGCTTTGTTTGGAGAGACCCTCAATGAGGAGCACCAGATGTGGTGTTGCAAATGCATTCTGTTCCTCAAGAGAACTCTGTTGTGCAGCTACATGAAAGTAATCTGTAGTAGCGTGTACAGATGGGATAGATGGATCACAAGGCCCGTTTGAAGTAACTTTCCGTACTGAAGCTCACGGAGCCCTTTGACGCTTGCACTGCTTTTAGCAAACTTTGGACAGTGCTAGAAGTTTACTCAATAACACTGATAGATTCTTCCCAGGTTCTGATATGTCTAATGGCCTGTCTTCCAACACTTTTCGTGTCCGCGCCCCGTAAAAGGCTTTATTGTATCCATTTGACACCACGTATGTCTCTGCGATTGATTCTGAAAGTGCCGTACCCAGCTGTGAGCTGTAGGCATTGAGTGCATCCCGTGGAAAAAAAGAAAGCAAATCATGTACAAAGCATTCGAGCCGACATGTACAGTAAACCAAACTCTGCCTTAGATTAACCGGTTTCCCCTAACGTGTTAACTCCTAGTGAGCCTTTCACAAGTAAAGGCTTTATTTTATTAAGCTTTAATCGCTGGTTTGCTTATTGTGTGCCTCCTACTGAAGATTACTGTAGCTATTAGAAAACAGACTGAAAGGTATTTGTACCTTTTAAATATTTATTGGGCCTTTATAAAGTTTAAAGGGATGACAACAAACATTTACAATACCTAATACTGATATGCACTTTTGTTCTCATCTCCTCTAGAGAGTAGATATTGTCGATTCTCTGGCAGCAATAGTTTAGGCATGTGTAACTGTGGAGCCGATCATAAAATAGATGGCCGAATTCTTTGTCACTTATTCGACAGATTAACCCTATTCCAGTGCCTTGTCATAGGTTCCTGTACTCAACACTGTCATAGTTCTCATCTTTCAGGATAATTTTGTTTTTCAACAACTGTTCATTTTTTTAAAATTTAGTATATTGTTTACATGTTTAAGGCCTTGTTCACACCAAGCGCGGATCAAAACGGCATCCAATGTATTCCAATGGTATTTTTTGCTCCCGTTCACATCGCAGCGTTCAGTTCCAGAGCAGGTGAAAAAACTGCAGCAAGCCCTATTTTACCTGCTCTGGAACCCATCAAAATGCAACGCAAAAAACTAACCGTAAAGAGAAAAAACTGCATATAGAGTCCCAAACTGGCCCTTTGGATCTCTTTCACTCATCAGTAGGGGGGGAGCAAAAAACGACATCTCCTTACAGTACTTTGGCGTAGCAGTATAGTAACCATCACCAGGAGCATGGATCCATGTTGCAACAATTTTACATGTGAGACAAGGTCAGAGGAAGCAGGAAATAATCAGAACAGCTAATGAAAGGTCAGAGGTAAAAGGAAATGACCCCATAACATTGTTGTCTTCCTGGGAAAAAAAACGCTCCGGAACGCGTAAAAAACGCATCTAAAGACTAAATTGCGTGTGCAGAAACCTGAGCAGATCTGCTCTGCATTTGGTGTGAACAAGGCCTTATGGACTCAAAGGTCTGTCTAGAGCAATACTATAGGTTCACAATTTATTTGCTTCCCTCATCATGTTAAAATAAATGCCATCTCCAATTTACTTACTGAATGGGTAAGCATTACTCTTGAAAGAGCTGCAGTAATGTCTCTCCCCATGGATCTTTTTTTTATAGGTTTTTGTTTTGTCTTTTCACCTCTTTCAGCGATCATGCACTCTGCTCCAGTAACATGCACAGTTCTTAATGTGCCTTGGCTTCTAATGGCTTAATGTCTCCTATTTTCCTTTTTATTTTATCATTACACAATCACCCTTTTTATGAACTGGTATATCGTGTGCTGAAATGACACTAATGGTTAAGAGAAGGCAAATCCATTTGAATTGTCTGCTTTATTTCCAAGTACAGTTTGAGTGGGATTTTAGCTAGTTGTGATTGACACTTTTTTTTTTTTTTTTAACAGTTCTATAAGAATATAATTTTAGTCATTTCAGCTTTCACAAAGACCTTTGCAAAACCAAAGTAGGAATATTCCATAACATTTTTTTTTTCTTCAAGAAGAATACAGGTTAACATTTTTTTTTCCTTTTACATAAATTAAGTTCGTATTACCTCCTGAAAGGCGAGCTACTCTGTTCACACACAGGGCTATGATAGTTTTTATTTTTAAACGGTTTTGAGGTACAGAAGTATTGTTTGTAAAAATGAATCTTAACTCGTTTTACAATTTGAAATATATGTTCAATGTGATTTATTTATATGGTAATATTTTAATTGTAATCATGCAGGTAATATTGGATTGTGCAGAACACGTTCGCTAAACACTACACTGAAAGAATTGACCTAATTCTATTTGTAATGATTAATGGTTCGCTATTACTGATTCTTCCCAGCAGCCCAAGATGATATGCATATTATGTACATAAAACGTAACTATGTAATAATCCCCACGTCTTCATTATGGTTCTGAGATTTCGAATTAATCTGTACAATAAACAATTTGTCGAGTGGCTATTGCTGTCCTAAAAATGTATCTGCGAATGATTAACAACGTAGATTTAATGTATAAAATATATACATACTATTTTCATATGTCATCTGCTACAGTTTTTTTTAACTGTCCTTTTTACTGTGACTTTTTCAATATGTTAAAATTAACATTATTAAGCAATATAGGCTGTGTCTCTTTTATTTGAGTCAATGGAAATCAAGGTTCACACAGAATGCTGTTTTTATGCTATTTAATCTCTAGAAGCCCTACACAATAAAACAACGCTGTAGATAGAACAGACTGTCAACACGCTTTTCATACATGCACTATAAACCTATATAATGTAGCCAGAATGTTTTCTTCTTTTTTATAGAGGTGCGCTGACAAATGTTAATGCATTTAACCTTAATTTGTCAAAACTACATAGAAACCGAATCCACAAAGGTGATTATGGCTGCGTTTGTCTTGGTTCTTCTACTTGTGCAAGGAACAATGAGTTGTCAGGGTTAGTTGAGAATTATCAGACATTTCCAGGTCCTGGAATTCGTGTTTTGTTTTTTAAAATTTTATTTTCCCCTTAAATACGACGTTTTAGACACTTGCTTTCTGCCACTCACCTTGGTGTTGATGTTGGTACACTGTGGTCCTTGTCTGCTGTAGAGGATTGTAATGCCTATGTAAAGACTTTTTTTTTTAAACTCCTTTTTGATGTCAAAGAATGCTTCAGATTTACACAATTGTCCATCCATCATCTGAACAGCGTATGAAAGATGGTTGCATAAATTTCTTTGCGTTGATGCGTACATAAGCCCAAGCTCCAAGCTGTTCATCAAAATACTGTTTGTTTGCCGTTAAACGAATAGTATCCAAACAGAGGTGGTTAAGTAATTCCATTCATCTGATCTCATGAATGAAACTGATGGTAGAGCCATCCAGCATCAATCTGTCCGTACGCCAACAAATGTGTATGATAGCAAATATTTACTAGGGAATGTTTTTTTATTTTTTTTATGTAAAGTATTTTACCAGGAAGGATACATTGAGATTTCTCTCGTTTTCAAGTATGTCCTAGGTGGCGAGTATGTACCGTTAGGTGTCTTGCCCAAGGACACTTACTGGAGAGGTGCTCTTGCTGGGATTCGAACCTGTGTTCAACTATATTGCCATGCATTCTAGCAAAAGCAATATCACTATCACATGTATTGAACAGCAAATATACCCAAGTAGATGGGCATGACAGGGTAACTTTAAAGGGGCATGCAGAGTGGCAGCAGACCAGTCTCTCCTGGTTAAACCTTCTTGTTCTAGGCAGAACTCTATGTACAGGGGTATAATCTGGTTATTCACTGCATCATTGGAAACCAAGTGATATATTCTTTTGTATAGAGTATATTTCTAATGTGCAGTTATAAAGAATTGAAACCTTGGGTCTCTTACAGTCTGGACTTTCCTGTTAAAAGTAGCAGATGGAAAATAAGGATGACCCTGGAGTGGCTTTAACCTTACATGCTATCTTTCACTTGATCTGGATCATCTCATTAGGCACAGAATACAACATTGTTCATATTGATCTATCCTACAGCTCTCTGCTCTAATGAGAGGTTTAAATATGCTTGCTTGGAATCCAGGGTTAAGGGTGCTGATAGTTTTTTGGATTCATGGATATTACAAATACCCTGACCTTCCTTGGTGCCAAGTAAGCGAGCTTGCTTATGAACACACCCTCAAGCAGGGTTTTATTAAACTCACACTTGCTGGTTTCATTTTATGGAGAATAGTAACTAGCTTGAAGGATGAATCTCATTCTTTCCTTTGTTACTTAGGACCGAGTACTGATGACTTCTCCAAGGTAATTTGGGTGGGGGGGGGGCATAAACATTTTAGGGCTTTAAACACAATTTATGAGATTGCCAGCAGTTGGACAAGCGAAATATGTTGAAATTAAACCCAAGTTTTCATAGACTTACTGCAGGATTAAATTTCTATTGGATACTTATTTATAAGGCAGCAGACATGCTAAACTGCCATCGCTTTATGTACACTTGAGACACCTATGCAAGCATTTCTATAAAATTGAAAACACTGAAGTTTTATACATTCTCAGGCACTCTTCATATGCTAGGGACTGTGAATATACAAAACCTTTGCTTTTTTTGTTCAACATACATAATTTTGTTTAGCTTGTGGTATCCTACAAGTACAAATGCTCCTACATAGTATATTCTACCTACAGGGGACAAAATTTCTACTCATATTTGGCGAGTGGAAATTAAGTGAGGGTGAGTTAGGGTCGCCACCTGACCTCCAAATCACTTCTTTCTTCTACCGGTGCACCTGTCTGTTCTGCCTCTATGAATGTTCATTCCGCATGCATGTTGCATGTGAGCGAGCGACCTTCTGCTAATCACTGATAGCATGGGTGTGGTCTGTGGTGACCTCTCCTCCCCACTCCACCTGCCACTTGCTCCCGCACACACATTTTAGACCATGTGCTTGCTCTTTGGCAGAGGCAGGGGGCCGACTCGGCACATGTGTGAAGGGAGGAAGACCCCAGCACTGTGACCAGGTAATGATGAGCACAACATTTATGACCGATACATGCTTTTTGGGGTTGGAGTACCTTATGTGCCCGCTTCAACTATTATGGACTGAGAGCAATTATTTTTTTATTTTTTTTCACTGGGTGACACTATACAGTGAGGTTAATGTGGAATAGCAAAGACAGACCAGAACAAGTCTACACTCTGCTCTGCAAACAACTGGGAGCAGGAGGTGTCACTCGGCCCAGCAGAGCCCGAATCCTGGGTCAGTAGAGATGTTAACCAACCCCCCCCCCCACTCCTTCTACATGGCTTGGCACAGAGAGGGCAGAATACAGTTAGTCTGCCTGTGTCTCCTTCGTGTGGTCCCTTCCCCATCTCCAGCCTCTTCCTCCCAGCCTCTTCCTCCTCCCTCTCCACACTTCCCACTACTCCCCCTTCTTACAATCTCCTTTTCTTCTCTCCCCCCCTCTATTTTTCTCTTTCCCATCTCCTTTTCTCCCTACCTCTCCTTTTCTGGAGATCCCGTATCTGGGGTCTGATGTCTGGGTATACATGTATCTTCCTAAACACAAGTAAGTTGGTGGGGACAGCGCTTCTCATTCACCAGGATTAAGGTATAGAAAACTCATCGGGCAGATATAAAGAATGTATTACACATGCATAAAAGTGGTCCTTTTTAGATGATAAAATACTGTTGCGATCTAAACCGCTGGCAATAAAAGGGAGTACGTCCCGAAGAGAAAATGTTAAAATTGGGCACAATTAGCAATTTTCCCTCCCCAGTGTCGTGTGACTCGTTCGTGTTACAAGGTTTCAGTTGTGAATGGGGAACAGGTGTGCTAAATTTGGTGTTATCGCGCTCTCTCATACTGTTCACTGGAAGTTCAACATGGCACCTCATGGCAAAGAACTCTCTTGAGGATCTGAAAAAAAGAATTGTTGCTCTAAATCAGTGTTTCCCAAACCTTTCCTCAGGACTCTCTGCCTCCCCAGGTTTGCAGGTTTTCTGAAGCACAGCACAGGTGATATGATTTTCTGCTCAGTGATTGCAGGAATCCATCTGCTTTTCCCCAAGGTGATCTACAAAATCTGGCCTGGTTGAGGGTCCTGAGGACAGGCTTGGGAAACCCTACATAAAGATGGCCTAGGCCAGTGGTTCCCAACCGCGGTTCTCAAGTACCCATAACAGTTCAGGTTTTCCAGATATCTGAAGCACAGCACAGGTGATATGATTTGCTGCTCTCCCAGGGTAATCCTTAAAACCTGGCCTGTTAGGGGTACTTGAGGACCGCAGTTGGCAATCTTCTTATAGCCTAGGCCAGTGGTTCCCAAGACCCAGAAACTGAGCTGCAGCATTGTGGCCGAGACCATACAGCTGTTTAACAGGGCAGGTTCCACTCAGAACAGGTCTCCCCATGGTCAACCAAAGAAGTTGCGTCCACATGCTCAGCGTCATCCACAGGTCGTCTTTGGGAAATAGATGTATGACTGCTGCCAGCATTGCTGCAGAGATTTAAGGGGTGGGGGAGGTCAGCCTGTCCGTGCTCAGACCAAAAATGTGAGGGGTGTACTCCTGTGAGATACTGTGTGTGTGTGTGTGTGTGTGTGTGTGTGTGTGTGTGTGTGATATATATATATATATATATATGTGTTTATTATTGCAGAAGCCACTTGCACATCATAGCAATTCAAAGAATTGCATCCCAGAGCTCCTGTGCCACATTCCCCATATGCAGCAAGGAATTTTGGGTAGGATATGCAAATGACCTCTTTCTCACTTTTATGCATCCTGGGTCTGTTATTACACAGAACACTAAAATCAATGCTATGCCACACTGTGGCTTTCTTGCAGAGATAAGGTTTATGCAACTGATCAAAGCCACTCCTAGGACAGCGCTGTTTCGGGTTTGTTGGACCCTCATCAGCTAGGAGCTAGGCATGATGACCAGTTGCAGTGGATGCTTGGACCGTAGGGTAAATAAGTATCTACAAGGGTTGTGGTGGAGGACAAAAAGTGAGATAAAAAGCCTCCACACTATAATAAGTGTGTTTATTATTGCAGAAGCCACTTGCACATCATAGCAATTCAAAGAATTGCATTGCAGAGTTCCTGTGCTCCCCATATGCAGCAATACGTAGTACCAGCACACTGTCTTAAATGTTGTATGTTGCCCGGGTGCCAAAATCCAATGGAAAAATATAAATAGTGAATATCTGGATGCATTCCGGGACTTTAATAAAAATAAAGTTTATTAACAAATCATGTTACAAGCTGATGTTTCGGCCCCACACCAGGCCTTTATCAAGGATGTATTTATCCTTGATAGAGGCCCGGTGTGGGGCCAAAATATCAGCTTTTTAACATAAAAAAGCTTTATTTTTATTAAATTAAGTCATGGAGTGCGTCCAGATATTTGCTATTTATATCTATAAATCTCGACGTCATGATCGCTGACCAATCACAATAGCAATCGGTCTTGGAGATCCCGCCATGGATCAGATCTGTGCATGCACGCGGTTCCAATCCAACGTTCTGCACAGGTGCTATGGGACTGGAGTATGTAAAGTTATCAAGTCCCGTTGCGGTGTGCAATTTGCATTTCCTTCACTTTGGATTTTTTCTTCTTGTTGGGCCATTTTCCCGAGCTAGAGCTGAGGACCTTTGCCTTCAAACAAGGTGACTAGAATGGTGACTATTAAAGGAGCACTCCCCTGGAAAGTGGAATTCACCCTCTTTGCCCATAAATAAGCCTCTGCCCAATTATTATATTGTTAAGCGCCAACGCATTTCGCAGCGCAGTGCAAAAGATGAAGTGGGTAAAGACAGGACAATTCTACAATACTGTGACAGGGTGCATGGGTTAGGTAACAGGATGTCTGGAAGAGTAATTGAGGGAAGATATATAGGACCCAGAATCCTGCATGGTCTCTATCCTCTCACACACTTGTTGGCAATTACCCAATTAAGCCACAGGTAAATTCCCAGGCTGCTGACTGCTGGACAGAAGTGTGTTTAATCAGACTGCTCAGAGCAGGGAGAGGAGCAGTAGCACTTCTAAACAAGACCAACTGTTTTTTTTCTTTTGTTTACTAGATTATGCTTTTGGATAGTCAGGCGCTGGATGTTTAGTAAGAACGCTCATTTGAGTTAGGTTTTCTTTTGTAGTTTTCTTTGCTGAATCACCTGCAATACTGATTCCAAAGTCAAGTGTAGTGTGTCTTCGTTATGCTGGAATAAAAGACCTCCTATTTGCACAAATTTAAAGTCTGCAACTGTTTATTTCCTAGAAGACCATGTTGTTTGGCTGGAACCAAGGATTCCGGATGGTTGCTATACTACAATACATACAGGAAGCCTGTAAGTATTCCTGCCAGCAGATATGGGAGAACATGAGGGCCCTATTCCTGTGGGAATTTACAATCTCGAGGGGTGAGGGGATTAGAAACAGGGGACTGCAGTGATGAGTTAATGCAGGGAGATGTGAGGACCATTTTTGCGTTGGTCAGATATCTTGTTACGGAGTAAAGCGTGCACAAACGTGTGACTGGCCCCATTGCAGTGTCACAACGCTGTGCCAGACGCTGGGCGGCACGGCAGTATGGGCGCACATAGCACGCTCGTCTGACGCCAGCCTTCGATGATAAGCCAGGCTGATGTGTTTAGGATAGACTGCAGGGGGGAGAGGCTGGAGCTAGAAGGCCAATCAGGAGGTAGTCCAAGTGGGAGATAACAAGAGAGTGGATAAGTTGCTTGGTGATGTTAGCAGTCAGAAATGGACAAATTGTGGCAATATTGTGGAGGTGATTGTATGTAGGGGCTGAAGGAAAGCCTGGAGTCGAGAGTCACTCTGAGGCAGTAGACCTGGGCTGAGGGAAGGATGGTGATAACGTCCACATTTATGGAGAAGTCTGAGTAGAGTTAGAGGGGGTAATTAGAAGAAGCTTGGTCTTTGACATTGATCTTCAGGTAGTGAGAGGCCATCCAGGCCAAGGTCCCAGACAGGCAGTCACTGACCTGAGCGAGAACAGTGGGAGATCTGGAGTGGAGAGGTAGATTTGAGTGTCATCAGCATATAGCTGGTGATGAGTTTACCCGGTGAGGAAGTATAGATGGAGAAGAGCAGAGGACCTAGGACTGAGCCTTGGGGTACGCCGACTGACAGAGGCATAGAAGAGGGGGAATTGCCAGCAAGGGATACAGAAAATGATCTATTGGAGAGGTAATGAGTTGGAGGATAGGAAGAGGGTTCAGCGTTCGTAGACTAGTCTTTTTCTAGCAGATTTGACGCTAGTGGAAGTTGTGAAACTGGACAGTAGTTTTCAGGAGAATGTGGGTCAAGGGAGGGTTTCTTGAGAATGGGTGTGATAGTGGCATGCTTGAATGGAGAGGGGAATGAGCCAGAAGGCATGTGTTGAAAATGTGAATAAGAGCAGGAGTGATAGATGAGGACAGAGAATATAGTAGGTGTGAAGTGATAGGCTCTAGCCGGCAGGTAGTGGGACGCGAGGAAGACAGAGAATGGACTTCATCCTCTGGTTGGGGCAAAGTGGCTGAGAGTCGAGGTGGGGGTTGGTGAAGCGCTCTATGCTTGTGCTGGGATGATGTTACGGATTGTGAGCATTTTCTTTATGAAGTAGGTCGGCAAGATCTTGGGCGCTGAGGTCGAATGGGGGAGGTGGTGCAGGTGGGTAGAGGAGCGAGTTAAAGGTCGAGAACAGTCTTTTAGGGTTGGAAGAAAGAGGCGGATATGAGAGAAATAATTTTTGACGAGGTGAAGAGCAGTTGTGTATGAGCGGAGAAGGAACTTGGTTTATGAAGTTGGCTTCAGAGTGAGATTTGTTTTCTACAAATTTTGTTTTCAAAATGCTATCTGTACAATAAAGGGCAATAAAGAAAATAGACGTCATAAAAACCGCAATACATCAGATGAATAGTAAATCCACAAAAGTTCCATCTAGGAAGAAAACAAAAAATAAAAGGCAGGTCCGTCAGTCATCCCGAATAAAAACATAACCCTAGCTTTTAACCCTCCTCTAATCCCAAGGCTAATGTTAGACGAGTGCAGTCTGAGCGCACTCTGCGTGCGTGCATAACGGACAGGCGTACTGATGGAAGATACTGTAGACACCACACCATCTGTTTTTGTTGATGGATGTAGAAAAAAAGGGAATTATGGGAAATAAAATTAATATGAAATTGAAAAGGATATGAAAAGCCATTTTGTGCGTCAAGGTGCTGGATGTCGCAAATGCGCTGCGCCTGACCTCTCACACAGAACGCTGCGTGGCGCACTCTGCACGTCTATCGGTTTTACGTTCTTGCCTAACTTGCATACGTTTGCCGCATGCGCAGTTCGGTGCGCACATACTTCGTGTGTGGGTCTCTATTGCTCATGATTCTATGCTACGACGGACTGTCGGGTATATTACACAGAAAAGGAGAATTTTAAAATGGATGCTTGTAGCCATTTTGTTTGAAAGACAGTTTTTCTTTCAAAATATTCTCTAGGTTTAGAAATGAACGAGGTTTTTTTTTTTTAGCAAAGTTCATTCCTGGGTGAAGTCTATCCAGACATGAAGGAACCTAGAATGAATGAATGTGAGATAATGTTAAGACGTGTCATAAGTAAATTTATTGGTCTATTCTAAGTTTTTAAAACAAAAGAGATTTTGTTTCTTATGGGTATAGGAATAAGAGTTAAATATTCTGTAACATAGAATTATATTCACAAAATATATGTTTATAATCGAGGTATATTTTATTATAAGTACAGTATGAAATATATACTCCAAAATATTGTAGAAAGTATATAATTGGTAAATAATAAAAATTACTAAAGAATATATTCTGTGAGTTAACCAGGAAAGAATTTAGCTGATCTAAGCAACCAAAAGGGAGTGAGAATATAAATCAGATGACAGACACTGTGTCTAGAGACAGTCTAGTTAAAAGACAAGGCTCTTTGTTAAGTTAGTCTGACCTTTGACCCGAGATAAGACTATTAAAAAGAAATAGTGGAATTAATGGAATTAATATAAGAAGTGCAATACTGCCCTCTAGAGGATAGTAAAAATAATTAACCATGACGTCAAATTGGGTATAATAGGCGGCAAAGGTTCTTTTGTAAGTCAGTCAAAGATGTGAGCAGACAGACTCACACCGCAATGCATTCAGACGTCCCGTACATATGACACTCTGAGAAGTCAGAGATTCCAACAGACAGAGACTCACATCAGCATGCACTCAGACATTCATTATACATGACATTCTGAGAAGTCAGAGATTCCAACAGACAGAGACTCACATCAGACTCACACCACGATGCACTCAGATCCCAAGATATGAGGCAATCAATATTCTCACCAAATCTCTAACTCACATGCATTGATTATCTAATATCGATAATTTTCACATATTCCAAAACAAAGCATCACATAGAAAATTCCAAGGCAGACTCATCAACATCCAAATTGGACAGGTAATGTATGAAATAAGGAATTAATGTAAAAATATATTTGTAGAGATTTTTGCAACGTAGACTGAGACTTCTCGGATAAGGTTAAAATCCAAATTCTAAGTAATTCTATTCTGCAGATAGAAATATGAAGAAGTGGATATAAGGATTTATTCCTAAAGAAATGTTGCAAGATTGATACCAATATATATATTGAATTTGGAAATTACTGTGATTAAAATTAATAAGCAAGGAATTATATAACTACAAAATAAAAAGCAGAAGATTAGAAGTTTAATTCTCGAGATTAGGGGAGGATTCACTAAAGTTTTTATTACTTATTAAATTAGCTCATCTTTTGTTGATCCATGTAGCAGAGATATATATATATCTATAAGAGCTGGCTGGTTAAACATTGTTTGCTGGGAAATGCATGTTGTATTAAGCAGAAATGTTTATTAACCATTTGTGTATTAGTTACTAACTTATAAGGTAAATTATATTAATCATATATGCAGTTACTAACCGGAGATACATGTATTGTGAAGCTAGTTTTTATATGCTGGATTGTGGTTTATAAATTTTTGTTTATGATATGAGATTTGAAATTCTTTTGTATACGTAATAAATATATATATATTTTTATCCGATTATTGATTATTGTATTTTTTAAAGCAAAACACAGACAATTAAAAGAATTCAGGATAATTTCTAAGAGATATAGACGATTGATATTTGTCTCGTATAAGTTTCTTATGAAATAATAATCCCTGATATATTGGAGGCGACTGCCGAGGTAGGTCCAGTAAGTCCAATATAGACATATTGGAGGCTTGGCTGATAAATCCAATATATACAAACGTGTTGTATTCACGTGCAGAGATTATATCCGACAGGACGTTAAACTGTGCGGCAACACAGACGTGATCACTGCGTTCATCTGATGCCGGCCTAATTTAACACGAATTAAGCAGCATTTATTGAATGTTTAATCTGTCTGAATTGATCTGAAATTACAAAACTGTAGTTGAACGAATTCTGTTTTGGACACATTTTTTTGTTTCCTTTTTTTTCCGTAACGGAGTTTTTTTTAGCCATGAACACCTCTAGTGACAAGACTGGGTCACCCCTAGCAAAGAAATCAAAAGATCCCAGTGGAGTGGCTTATCAGAGGTGAAAGTGAGAGCAGTCACGTTTTCCTTGTGGTCTACAGCTGAGTTTTAAAGATTTGGTTGCATTAGGGGAATGAAAGCAATACAAGTAGATCATTAGGACCCTTCATTTTGTTCTGTTTGCATGAGATACATGTAATGTTTAAAGTCAGATTTCAATAGCACATACGCACGCTTGTAGGCTTCACATCGTCCGTGGATGGTAAACTCGTGCGAGCATAGCCCTCCACACCTCTGGTTTCTAATCTTGTAATTTTAATCCCCCTTTCTGTATCCTAAAGCAGTGGTTCCCAACCGCGGTCCTCTGTTACCCCTAACAGGCCAGGTTTTAAGGATCACCTTGGGGAAATGCAGACAGGATTTGCTGCTCAGTGATTGCAGGATTCAAACACCTGTGCTGTGCTTCAGATATCTGGAAAACCTGTCCTGTTAACCCTTTCCATGCAGAGGACGCATTCAGCGCGTCCTGCCGCATGGCTAAGTCACGGCGGAGGATGCGCTCAGCGGGCACGATGGACATCATCGCGCCTGCACGATGACTTCTATTTAAGGCACCCCCTGCCCTTCCAAGCGGCGTCTGTCTTTAACCCCTAGGGGGCTTGATCGCGATATGGCGCTAACATGCGCCATATCGCGGTCCCCTCCCGGAGCTGGCCGACATCTTGGATGTCAGCCAAGCTTCCGGGATATTCCCCCTAACGACTGGCAGCATAGCGCGATGGCGCCAGTTTCGTAATTGACCCCTTGCTGCCACCTATGGTAGAGATAGGGGGTTCATTGGAACCCCCATCTCCCGATCCGTGACAGCTAGGGATTAATGTTTGATATCATTGGAAGGACCAGAGTGTGGCCTTTCCAATGATACCAAACATGACCATGTAACATGTAAAAAAAAAATAAAAAAATAAAAAAAAAAAAAATGAACCCATTCGCTGCGGAGGACGCACTCAGCGCGTCCACCCGCAGGTAGTGTTCCTTGCGGAGGACGCACTCAGCGCATCTTCCCATTGGGGCCAGCGATCGGCCGGGTTCCGGCCGATCGCTGTGCCCCCTGGTGCGGGCTGACATCCTCGATGTCAGCCCAGCACCCGGAACCGCCGCCGGCACAATTAGATGTCAACGCGGCGGCGCGATGACATCTAATTCAGGCGCCCCCCCGCATGTGCAGTTAGGGGTTAATGTTTGATATTGTTGGATCGGCCAGAGCATGGCCGTTCCAACAATACCAAACATGACTATGAAAAAGTTTTTTAAAAAAAATTAAAAATTAAAAATAAAAATAAAAATAAAATATTTTAACCCTTTCGCTGCTGAGGCTTTTCCCGCCCCTGTGCTGAGGTCATTTTTTACCTGTTTTGCGCATCATGTTTAAACCTGTTTTGAAGGCTTATTTTAGTATATGACATCGACATATTATATATCGTTCTTTCCGTCAGACTCGGTAGATTCATAATATGTCATTATTATATGTATACGTTATGTCATGTTTGTATATTATAACAAAAAATGCAATAAAATATGTATTTTCAATAATTTACAGCGTGTAAAGTGTTTTTTTCCACATTTTAACATGCGAGCAATTGCGGTTATATTTTGTATGGGGTGCGCTTGTTAAAAAAATTAGAGATGGGGTCTCGTTACATTTTTTTTTGGGGAAAATGACACCATTTTTAACAAACGCACCGCATACAAAAATCGTTAATGCAGCATCATTGTTCACATTATAATTGAAATGGGAACAATATTGCTGCATTAACAAAACAAAAAAAAAAAAAAAGTGTTTATTTTTTTTTTTTAATTTTTTTTTTTAATTTTTTTTTATTTTTATTTTTATTTTTTTTACATTTTTTTTTACTTTCATGTTTGGTATCGTTGGAACGGCCATGCTCTGGCCGATCCAACGATATCAAAATTTAACCCCTAACTGCCACGGATCGGGAGATAGGGAGTTCAATGAACTCCCTATCTCCACAGTTCGTGGCAGTTAGGGGTTAATGCTAGGACTGGCGTCATCGTGCTGCGCACGATGACGCCAGTCCTCTGGGGGAGTTCCCGGAAGCTTGGCCGACATCCAAGATGTCGGCCAGCTCCCGGGAAGGATCGCAAATCGGCGCTTTTCAGCGCCGATTTGCGATCCAGCTCCCCAGGGGTTAATGCCAGGCATCATTTGGAAGGGCAGGCTGTGCCCTTCCAAATGATGCCTGGGTTAAGCCCCTGTGAGCCGCCGATCGGGAGGGAGAGAGGTCCGAAGGACCTCCCCCCCCTCCCTTTCAGGCGCCTCCTCCGCACATGCGGGGGGGGCGCCTGAATTATGTGTCATCGCGGGGGCGCGATGACACATAATAATGGCGGCCACTGCTCCGGATGCCGGGCTGACATCCAGGATGTCAGCCCGCACCGGAGGGGCCAGCGATCGGCCGGAACCCGGCCGAACGCTGACCCCAATGCGAGGACGCGCTCAGCGCGTCCTCCGCATACCAGGGGCAATGCTGAGGACGCGCTGAGCGCGTCCTTAGCATTGAAGTGGTTAAAAAAAAATAAGATTTTTTTTTTTTTTTTTTTTTGGTTCGTTAATTCAGCAATATTGTTCGCATTTCAATTATAATGTGAACAATGATGCTGCACTAACGATTTTTGTATGCGGTGAGTTTGTTAAAAATCGCGTAATTTTCCCCAAAAAAAAATGTAACCAGACCCCATCTCTAATTTTTTTTAACAAGCGCACCCCATACAAAATATAACCGCAATTGTTCGCATGTTAAAATGTGAAGAAAAAAAAAACACTTTACACGTTGTAAATTATTGAAAATTCATATTTTATTGCATTTTTTGTTATAATATACAGACCGGACATAACGTATACATATAATAATGACATATTATGAATCTGCCGAGTCTCCCGGAAAGAACGATATATAATATGTCTGGGTCATATACTAAAATAAGCCTTCAAAACACGTTTAAACATGATGAGCAAAACCGGTAAAAATGACCTCAGCACAGAGGCAGGAAATGCCTCAGCTGCGAAAGGGTTAAAAAAATTATTTTATTTTTTTTCCGTTTTATTAGTGCAGCAATATTGTTCCCATTTCAATTATAATGTGAACAATGATGCTGCACTAATGATTTTTTCTATGGGGGGCGTTTGCTAAAAAACACGTAATTTTCCCCCCAAAAAAAATGATTCCCCGTTTCTAATTTTTTTAACAAGCGCAAACCATAGAAAATATAACTGCAAACACTCGCATGTTTAAAATGTGAAAAAAACACTTTACACATTGTAAATTATTGAAAATTCAAATTTTATTGCATTTTTTGTTATAATATACAGACCGGACATAACGTATACATATAATAATGACATATTATGAATCTGCCGAGTCTCCCGGAAAGAACGATATATAATATGTCTGGGTCATATACTAAAATAAGCCTTCAAAATGCGTTTAAACATGATGAGCGAAACCAGTAAAAATGAGCTCGGCATAGAGGTGTGAAAAGCCTCAGCAGCGAAAGGGTACTTGAGGACCACGGTTGGGAACCACTGTCCGAAAGTGATGGGGAAATGGTAATATTGATACCTATCATCTGTATAACTGAAGATCACCCATATGCTCAGATATTATCCTGACTACAGTTCTTTGATTTAAATTGGTTCATGACCTAGAACAATGGTTCCCAACCACGGTCGTTAAGTACCCCCTAACAGGCCAGAT
Source organism: Leptobrachium leishanense (assembly GCA_009667805.1). Lineage (NCBI taxonomy): Eukaryota > Metazoa > Chordata > Amphibia > Anura > Megophryidae > Leptobrachium > Leptobrachium leishanense. Next base: position 182,586,400 of record CM019065.1, on the reverse strand, counting down.
TTTGCTGATCTCCTTGGGGAAATGCAGACTGAATCCTGCAATCACTGAACAGCAAATCCTATCACCTGTGCTGTGCTTTAGATATCTGGAAAACCTGGCCTGTTAGGGGTATTTGAGGACCGCGGTTGGGAACCACTGACCTAGAAGACTGAGGATGGCTGCTAAAGAAGTGGTACTTCAACAGTTTCCTCTATATTTCACTGACAAATGATTCTGGCCATTTTTCAATACTTGACAAAATAATAATCATCTACCCTACTTGACTATATGAATTTTTTTAAAAGGATAATTGGGGAGGGCACCCGCACCCCTGATATCCGCCTCTTGCTGGCAGGAGAATCGGTGCGACGGCTTCAACGCCCTGCTCTACCTGCTGCGGAGGACATGCCAGTTTTAGAGTCTGCGGATGCCCCACCTGCTTTCCACGAGGCGACATAGACCCTGGGGGAAGATGCTCTTCCCGCCACTAAGGGTGATATTCTCACCCTCCTGGATGACGCCAGGAAATCCTGGCAAGCGGATTTTCGAGCCCTTGGCGCGGCGGTCACGGAGACTCAGGCCCAATTGGGAGACCTCCAGAACTGTACCAGAGCGGTAGAGAGCTCGCAGGCCGTTTCTTCCTCCTCCATGCGTGCCCTACAGCAGCAGGTCAGCGGCATACAGTCAGCTGTGATGGCGTTTAGAAACGAGGCACAGACGCCGAAACCTGAAGCTTCCCGGAGACGGTACCAGACTCGGACATATTACCCTATACTACGCGATTTTGGTGTCAGTTCTCCACTCCACGGAACACTTGCGGGACCCTGTCCTAGCGGCACTCCGCGTGCGGAAGGCAGCCTTGGCCCCAGCAAAAGCATTGCGTGACGTGATCGTCATGCTCAGAGATATGGCCGTGCATTCTGCGGTTTTTCATGCAGTGTGGAATGTGCCTGCGGTCCTTTTTGAGGGGGCCTCAATCGCCGTATTCCGGGACCTGCCTTTCATGTTACTTGCCGCCTGCCGGCAATTTCGGCCTATTACCACCCTCCTATGCACGCATGATATCGGCTAGAAGTGAGGCGCCTCTGGCTCTCTCATTATCACCATTGGCAATGGACAAGCGCTGATGGCCACTTCGTCAGCCGAGGCTGAAGGTCACCTGCGCTCCCTTGGTCTACCTCCAGCTCTCTCGTGTCAGGCAGCCACACACTCACCTGAGGCTCCCCACTACCCTCGGGCAATCCGGTTTGAGACTGGGGCTTTTTATTAAGTTGTGGCTACTATCCCGACTCGTTCTGGTGTACTGCCTTTCTCCCGCTCTCCTGTTTTTGTTTCCCTAGGATACGGGTCCTGCTGAGGTTGATGTTCTCTCCGTCCCCCCTCCCCCCTTTTTTTAATTTTTATTTTTTTTATTTTCCGGGAGACCATGGGGCACGCCATCATGGTATTTTTGCCATGCCTGGCCCTCATGTCCCTGGGCCACGTGACGGTACCCCTCCATGGCCGCCTCCGGGAGCGCGCCGGGAGAGTCACGGATATGGCCTTTGCCACTTCTCCCATTCCCTCCCACCTCCCACTTCCCCACCTTGTTGGGTGTTTTTTATTTTTATTTGTGGAGACATCTAACCCCCCTCACAGAGAAGCGTGGCACCCCCCCCTTTTGTTTCCTCCTCCTCTTCTTTCTTTTCTTTCCCCCTCCGGATTTTTGCAGTTAACAAGTGTACGGTTTAATGTGGACTCTTTCTTTTTACTAGTGTGAAGCTCTTCTGGTGTGGCCCTGCGAGTCCACTTTTGTCAGTCGATTTGTGACCCATTTTCATTCAGAAATAAAAATTTTATAAACAAAAAAATAAAAATAAAATGGAACTTGGATATGTATTCTCTAGCTAAAAAATGCTTTGGTATTGCATGTCAATTTGACACACTAGCGCATCAGCCACCTCCTTGTATATAATCCCTGGTTATGACTGAGCAGAGTTCATGTGGAAGTTTTTTTTTCCCTGGGTGGCTGGTGATTTGTTAATTGGGGGCGTGTAGCCTGTCAGGTGATTTCACTTGTATGGCTACATAATCTCAATGGCAGCTCACAGGGGCTTGAGGTGGTCTGCTTTCAAGTGGGCTATTTTCAAGTGGAGTTAAAAACAGGAATTCTACCTGTACTGGTCTGGTTTGTATCTTTAGAGGGAGAGAAACCTCTGGTTTATTTGTCAATTTAATTTCTCTTTTTGGTTTTGTTTTCTGCTGTTTTTTTTTTTTTTCTGTTGTGCTTTTTGGTTTGTTTTTTTTTTCCCTGGGTGGCTGGTGACTTGTTAATTGGGGGCGTGTAGCCTGTCAGGTGATTTCACTTGTATGGCTACATAAACTCAATGGCAGCTCACTGAGCTTGCTCACAGGGGCTTGAGGTGGTCTGCTTTCAAGTGGGCTATTTTCAAGTGGAGTTAAAAACAGGAGTTTAAATAACAGGTATCAATTGTTGTTTATATATTTGTTATCTTGTTTTGGGTATGAGTGTTAGCAAGCTTGAAGGTTTGACCCAGTGCACATCCTGCTGCATGTATGCATGTCTGGAGGAATCCTTCCAGGGTCCATATCTCTGTAGCAAGTGTGAACGTGTAGCTCTTCTGGAAGCTCATATTGGAGATCTGGAAGGGCAAATCGTAACACTGAGGCAGATTGACAATCTTGAAAGGAGCCTGGTTCTCACGGAGCAAAGTATAGTTGAGGAATCTAGGGGTGTGGGAGGAGTGGAGTTAACCGGGGAACAGGTTGGTAGCTGGGTGTCAGTGACACGTGGTAGCAGGGGGGGAGGGAAGAGGAAAAGGTTGGCTAGTCCTGATCTTGCGCACACCAACAGATTTGCCCCCTTGAGCGAAGATGTTGGGTGCAGCAGCTCAGGTGTAGCAGTACTGGAGGCTGCTCCCTCTAACAGCCGGGGGATCAGCCCACCAAGTAAGGGAGGGATAAAGAGGGCCTAGACAGGTTGTGGTGGTAGGGGACTCTATTATTAAGAGAGTAGACAGGGTAATCTGTCGCGCTGATCGCCTTAACCGGACAGTTTGCTGTCTGCCGGGTGCCTGTGTTAGGCATGTGGTTGACAGAGTTGATAGATTATTGGGAGGGGCTGGAGATGACCCAGCTGTCATGGTCCATATTGGTACCAATGACAAAGTAAGCGGAAGATGGAAGGACCTGAAGAATGATTTCAGGGAATTAGGAAGTAAACTGAAGAAGAGGTCCTCCAAGGTAGTATTTTCTGAGATCCTACCTGTGCCACGTGCTACAGTGGAAAGGCAGCGGGAGATTAGGGAGGTCAATGCGTGGCTTAAAGCTTGGTGCAGGAAGGAGGGCTTTGGGTTTTTAGAGCACTGGGCTCATTTTGCACTGGGGTACAATCTGTATAGTTGTGATAGATTGCACCTGAATGGAAGAGGGTCTGCTGTGCTAGGGGAGAGGATGGTTAAAAGGTTGGAGGAGACTTTAAACTAGTGGAAGGGGGGAGGGATACAGTATCTTACAAAATGGAGACAGAGCAGATAGCGGAAGGGTTTCAGTTCAGACTAAGGGGGGTGGAGCCGGGGGGATGGGTAATGTCAGAACAGTGGAGACATGTAATGTAAAGTCGCATTCAGCATGTGTGGGTAGAGACAACATTAAATGTATGCTTGCTAATGCAAGGAGCCTCAATAACAAGATGGGGGAACTAGAGGTAATAGCATACACTAAGCAATACGACATTATAGGAATAACAGAAACGTGGTGGGACGAAACTCATGACTGGGCTGTAAACTTAAACGGTTATACATTGTTTAGAAAGGATAGGAAACATAAGAAAGGGGGTGGAGTGTGTTTATATGTAAATCAGGATTTAAAGCCTAATATTACACAACTGGAAAGCGATGAGGGAAATGTGGAATCCTTATGGGTAAATATTTCGTTGGGGAATAAACAGGGAAGTCAATTATTGGTTGGCATATGCTATAAACCACCTAATATAGATAATGATGAGGAAGAACAACTGTTAGAGCAAATTAGGAAGGCTGCACATCATGGTAGCACTTTAATTATTGGAGATTTTAATTACCCGGACATTAATTGGGATAGTGGGACTAGTAATTCAGCAAAGGGAATCCGGTTCCTGAACATTTTAAATGATATCTTCATGTCACAACTGGTAGAAACACCAACTAGAGAGGATAACTGTCTGGACCTGGTTATAACAAATAATGTGGATCTTTTCTCAAATATTAATGTAAAGGAACAGTTGGGAAACAGCGACCATAACATGGTGACTTTTGAAATAAACTCAAAAAAACACATTCATAAGGGGCATGCTAAAATATATAATTTTAAAAAGGCCAACTTTATTAAAATAAAGGAAGCTCTCAATGTCATTGACTGGCAGAAACTCTTTCACGGGAAAAACACTGAGGATAAGTGGAATATCTTTAAACTAACACAAGAAAAGTACACGTCACAATATATTCCACTGGTTAATAAATATAAAAGAAACAGACTGAAACCAATGTGGCTTAGTAGGAAGGTAACTAAGGAAATGAAAAACAAAAAGAAGGCATTTAAAGCTTTTAAATCTGATAAATCTGAGGCATCCTATAAAGCATATAGGGCAGCCAATAAAGCATGTAAAAATGCGATTAGATGGGCTAAACTAGAAAATGAAAAAGAAATAGCCAAAGAGAGCAAGACCAACCCTAAAAGATTCTTTAGGTACATAAATTCTAAAAAACCCAAGAGTGAAAATGTAGGTTCACTAAAATCTGAGTCAGGGCTATTGTTAACTGAAGATCAGGATAAGGCAGAAATTTTAAATGATTATTTTTCTTCAGTATTTATCAAAGAGAAACCTATAACAGGAGACATGAAATTCATTAATAAAAACTTACTAATACAAAGTGACTGGTTGACTCAGGACAAGGTTTTACACAAATTAAACAATGTGAATGTTAATAAAGCCCCAGGGTCAGATGGAATTCACCCGCGAGTACTAAGAGAGCTATGTGTTGAAATATGTAAACCTCTGTTCTTAATCTTTCAAGATTCTTTTCTTTCAGGAATAGTACCAGAGGATTGGAGAAAAGCTGACGTGGTCCCTATATTTAAGAAAGGTTTAAAATTTGTGCCTGGGAATTATAGACCTGTGAGCTTAACATCTGTGGCTGGGAAAGTATTTGAGGGGTTACTAAGGGATAGTATTCAGGAATTTATTGGGAGGTATAATGTAATTGGCAAAAATCAGCATGGTTTCATGAAACACAGATCATGTCAGACTAACCTAATTACGTTCTATGAGGAAGTAAGTAGAAGTATAGATCAGGGGGTCGCAGTGGATGTGATTTACTTAGATTTTGCCAAAGCTTTCGACACAGTTCCACACAAAAGGTTACTATTTAAATTAAGAAAAAATGGTCTAGATGAAAATACTTGTTCTTGGATAGAAAACTGGCTAAAAGGGTACAGAGAGTGGTCATAAATGGTAAATTTTCAAGATGGACACCAGTGGTAAGTGGTGTCCCTCAGGGGTCTGTTATAGGACCAATACTATTCAATTTATTTATAAATGACCTTGAGATAGGCATTGAAAGTCATGTATCAGTGTTTGCAGATGACACAAAGCTAGGAAAAGTAATACAATGTGAGCAGGATGTTACTTCGCTGCAGAGAGATTTAGATAGATTGGGGAACTGGGCACTTAAATGGCAGATGAAATTTAATCTAGATAAATGCAAAGTTATGCACTTTGGAGTGAAGAACACACAAGCAATTTATACCCTAAATGGTACGGAGTTAGGGAAATCCAAGCAGGAGAAGGATTTGGGAATAATCATAGACTTCAAACTAAGTAACAATGTGCAATGTCAAACAGCAGCCGCCAAGGCCAGCAAAGTACTGGCATGCATTAAAAGGGGAGTTCACTCACGGGATGAAAACATAATTTTGCCTCTGTATAAGGCTAGGGTCAGACTAACGCATTTTTCACGTTGTCCGTGAAAATGTGCGTTCGAAGAATGGACGTATTTTTTCACGGAATACGCAATAGCGGTCATACTATGCGCAGTTTCATCCGTGATTTTGTATGGATCATCAATAAAACACTTCTTGCATCTGGACGTTATGTTGGCCGGACATTAGCAGCGTCTGATGTCTCCAATTCACGCACACACGCCGCTAGCGGACGCAGCGCACTCTGTACGTCAGTACTAGTGGTTTAACGTTCTCGAAAAAATGCGTTCATTTTCCACTTGCGTTGCGCAGCCGGACTTTTGTGCGACCGTACTTCGTATATTGGCCGTCATTGCCCGGCATCTGCTGCTAGCACGGCCGTGATTAAGTGCGCCAGAACGCGCGTTCGCACTGCCTCAGACTGACCCTAGCCTTAATCAATGGTCAGGCCGCACCTTGAATATGCCGTGCAATTTTGGGCACCTGTCTTAAAAAAAGATATTATATCGCTAGAAAAAGTGCAGAGACGGGCAACTAAATTAATAAGGGGGATGGAAGGGTTAAGTTATGAGGAAAGACTAACAAGCTTAAACCTGTTTAGTTTAGAGAAAAGGCGCCTTAGAGGGGATCTGATAACCTTATATAAATATATACGGGGCCATTATCAACCATTGTCTGATAACCTATTCATTAACAGGACTATACATAGGACAAGGGGTCATCCATTTAGACTGGAAGAAAGAAAATTTAGCTTAAAGCATAGGAAGGGTTATTTTACGGTGAGAACAATAAAGCTGTGGAATTCTCTGCCTGTTGAGGTGGTTGGGTCAGAGTCTGTACAGACTTTTAAAAAACGACTGGATGACTTCCTGCAGACACAGAATATTAAGGGTTATAATATTTAATATGTGGGTAAAAGCTTCTTGATCCAAGGAGAAATCTGACTGCCATTCTGGGGTCAAGAAGGAATTTTTTCCCAGTATGTTGCATATTGGCGAGCGCTTCAGACTGGGTTTTATGCCTTCTTTTGGATCAACAGCAGTAGGTTATGTGGGAGAGGCTGAACCCGATGGACGCATGTCTTTTTTCAGCCTATATAACTATGTAACTATGTAACATTACAATTGCTTGTCTGTCCATCAGTAATCCCTGTAATAAAATTTTTAAAAAATTGGATAATTAGGAAAATCTGACCGTACAGCCAGTGTCTTTGTGAATGTATCTGTTAATGAAGCACAGGACCAAAAGATCTAGTAAGAGGTGGATAACAAAGGTGTGGTCCATATACTAGAAGACAATTTAAATATTGTTTACCAGGTAAACAGGCTGGAATCATGTGACCCTTTTCATATTCTTGCGGTGAGGTTCTCACCTTGGAGTGAACATGTGTGCCGTTATGTCTTGCGAATGTACTTATTACTTAATTAAAATAATTAAATCAAATGCCACAAAGCATAATTACAATCATATGCAAAGACACAGCATTGAAATCTTTCAATGACACTTTTTCTCCAACAGGTGGGCTGTATCTCCTCTCAACCCAGAAGATCTTGCACAATTTCTTAGCATTATGTGCTATCCAAGAAAATTGGCACCATACATGTTTCTGTGAATAAACCTGTTCAAATCCATTTCGTGGTCTCAAGTAGTGATGAGCCGAACACCCCCGTGTTCGGTTCGCATTCGAACTCGAACAATTTCAAAAGTTCGAACTCGAACCGAACTCAATGCAAGTCAATGGAACTTGAAAGTTTGAATTTTAGAGTGCCCTCCGAGAGGGCATATATTCAAGATATTTGCCATAAAAAGTGTATGTATGGGGGTCCGGGTAGTGCCCAGGGGGGACAGGAAACCAGGACAAAAAGTTAAAAAAAGTTTTTAACCCCTTAGTGACCGGGCGGTTTTACACAAATCCGTCTTTTAGTGACCGCTGCTGTTTTTACGTTTCTGCGCTGTTAGTGTTTAGGTCAAATTTTCCTCTTACTCGTTTATTCAACCCACACATATTATACACCCTTTTTCCCGCCATTAAATGGACTTTCTAGAAATACCATTATTTCCATCATATCGAATAATTTACTATTAAAAAAATATGAAATATGAGGAAAAAATGGTAAAAACACACTTTTTCGTAATTTAATCCCCAAAAATCTACAACCACCCAAAAAGACCCCGGCTAAATAGGTTCAAAATTTTGTCCCGAGACTAGAAATACCCAATTTTTACATGCGTTTGCTTTTTAACCCCTTCACTGCTGAGACAGTTCACCTATGTGCGCTGCGCTCATTCTGACCATTTTGTGCTAATTATTTTTAGATGACAGCCTAGGTCCTATTTAATTAAACTCCCCCCAGACAAAAAAAACTTTAAAAAAAAAAACACTTATTTTATTAATTTTTTTTTTTATTTTTTTTTAAATCAGGCCTTTCAAATGATGGCCATAATCAGGCCTTTCAAATGATGTCAAATATGACCATCTAGCTGCCATGGATCGGGAGATATGGGGATCCTTAGGATCCCCTTATCTCTACATGGCAGCTAGATGGTTAACTGGCACATTGACCTCCTCACACATATGGTGAGGTTGTCAGTTGGTGGGGGGGGACCTGGAGGCTTGGCTGACATCCAAGATGTCAGCCCCCCTCCAGGTTTGAATTGCATTTTGGCGCCAAAATGTGATCCGGCGGTGAAACTGTTAATGCTATACACCGCTGAAAAGGGGATACTCTCCCCTTTTCAGCGGTGCAAACAGCATCTCCCTAGCTTCAATGGTTGGGGAGATAGAGGGCTCTGAAGGAGCCCCCCCTCCCCTCCATTGAATTGCATGGGGACGCCTGCTGATGACGTCACCACGCAGCGTGGCGACGTCATCAGCCTCGCCTGCCCATGTAAATCACATGGGCAGGCTTCCTCCCTGCCAGATCGCCGAGGGATCCAGCGAGGGAGGTGAGTATCGGGCGCGAGGGGGATTAGGCGCTGCTGACGTACCCTGTACGTCCACGGGTCTAAGGGAGACCTGTGGACAGGACGTACAGGGTACATCAGGGGTCCTTAAGGGGTTAAAGGAACAATGATTTTTCCATGAAATAAAGGGTAAGCATAAAAACAAAAAATTCCTTCAAATATCGTGCCTAGGAGGTCCCCATAACCTGCCCGTGAAGTGGCGGATTTGTAGGATGTATAGAAACATTTAAAAACAAAAATATGACATTTCTAATGACTGTAAATGGTTTTCCTTTAATCTATTCATAAACAACTGCTTGGGGCGGCAGCCTGTATGAAAAGAGGAGACCTTTTAGGACACGCAGAACAAGTTTAGTGATTTTTTTTTTTGGCTAAATTATGGTGCAAACTTATGCAGGCTTTGGATGAAAGTATCAATAGGTGCTTTAAAATTGGGCCTTTAGTGTCGGCAACAGTGCCGTCACACCGTAACCCTTCTGTGGTATTGTAGAAGAGTGCAGGGTTGGACCCTGCGGTCAAATATTAAAATGATATGAATCTGGTATAGGTGTCAGTGGCAGTGCACCCAAATATTGTGCCTTCACACCGTAAGTAACCCCTCTGTGGTATTGTGGAAGAGTGCAGTGTTGGAGGTTTTGGTAATGCAGAAGAGATCCCCCGATCTATTCCGTTACATTAGCAGCTATAACAAAACCGGGTCAGCAATGTTTAGGCACTTGTACTGCGCTACTGTATATGGTGAGAATCGACGCACACCAGTAGCAACAGGAAGCAAACAGAACAGGCAGGGAATACACAGAGAGAATAGTCAAATGGCAGGCAAAGTCGGCAACAGATCGGGTCCTCAGAACAAGCAGGGTCAGTAACAAGTATACAAACTGATTCGGTAAGCTAGCGATGCGGGAATAAAGGCTGAGACACACTGTGCGTGTAGCGAAGAGAAGCAAACATTTTGCAGGCTTGACTTCACTCCGCCTCGCAGCGTGTCTACACTGCATTACGTTTGCTTCTCACCGCACTGGACAGGAATCTACTAACTAAATTAATGTACACACAAAACCGTTTTATTTTCACTAAGCACATGTTATATAGGCAAAAAAGTTTCTACTGAATAAAATACATCAAAAATTACTGTTAATTTAATAGAAATAGTATAAAATATAAAAAAAGGTAACCCCTGATCATATATATTATAGGGACACGGAGCGCTGTGTATAGAGTAGGGATGCATTGATACCACACACAGACATATACGTATATATCAACACGCAGATATATATATATACACCCACCCACAGACCATATATACACACACGCACATGGGGGGGTGACATGTGGACAATCTCAACTAAATGCCCCCCCCCCCAATTTGGCTGATCACTCTAGAAGAAATGTTGAACCCGACAGAGCAGAGAAAATATATATTATTCTCTGCTCTATCGGGTTCAACATTTCTTCTGGAGGGATCAGCCAAATGGGGGGGGGGGGGCAATTAGTTGCCAAAATGTGTGTGTAATAAAAGTCTGGATATATATATTTATAAGAATATAGATCTATATCTTCTATATATATCTCATACTTGCCCTCCTCTTCCCCTATAAATTTGCTAAAAATATACACACATAAAAAAACACTGCCTGAGACCCCGCGCAGCCCACATGCTACCCCCCTCTACCTGGCTGAATGTATCTAATATATATAATTAAATACATTCAGCCAGGTAGAGAAAGAAAAAAAAAAAGTTTTTTTATTTTATGTTCCCGGGGACATTTAAAAATGTCCTTGGATTTTATTTTTTTTAGAAATGTGTCGCCTTACCTTAGCCTGGTGGACAGTGGGGGCTCTCTGGATACTGGTTGTGGGAGGGGGGGTCTGCCGTGGCTGCAGGTGCAGTGGCTCCCTCTCTGCGCTGCCTGTCCCTGCCACATGCACCCGGTCGGCTAGCCCGCACAGTCGCAGCTCTGTCATCCGGCGGCCACATGCTCCTCAAGGGGATCCTTGGGAGGCCCCTGCAGGCTGCCCTCTACAGTGCCTGATTAGAGGGCCGTGTCTGCCTTATGTTTTAGTAACAAGAATGTTTTATCCCATAGGCTTCAATGTTAAAAATATTCCCGTTTTAATTCAATATCTAATAAACCGTTGCTTACAATATTCTGCAATAAAGAGTCTCTTTATTTCTAGATTTTTTTGTATTTTATTTAAGCATTTCTTATACTTTTTTCAGAAAAAAATAAATTTCAAACGTTTGGCGAGCGTCCCAAAAAGTTTCAAGGTCGCGAACGCCTGATGTTCGATGCGAACTCCGAACTGATCGAACCGAACAGCTCATCCCTAGTCTCAAGTCCCTCTAAAGCAGTGGTAGTCATCCTTGACAACATCTTAAGCCATTCATAGCCTACAATCTGAACATGGGATCATCAGTTTTTCTTGTCACCTCTGTGCAGTGGCGTAGCGTGGGGGGGCTGGGGGGGGCCGTGGCCCCGGGCGCAGTTTTGTTAGGGGCGCATTTGCGCCCCTAAAACTGGCCCACGGGGACCCAGAAGATGCCAGGCAGCGGGAGTGCCTGCCCGCCGCCCGGTCCTGAACAGTCCGTCCTGTTCTTGAAATGGAGGCGGCTGCGTGCAGGCGCAGCCAGTCACGTGGTCCGGCTAATCAGGTGGTACTGAGTCTCAGTACCACCTGATTAGCCGGACCGCGTGACCTGTGCACGCCTGCACGCAGCCGCCTCCATTTCAAGAACAGGACGGACTGTTCAGGACCGGGTGGCGGGCAGGCACTCCCGCTGCCCGGCATCTTCTGGGTCCCCTCAACCCCTGCCGGAGCAATATCCAGGTGAGAGCTGGGGCAAATCCATGTGTAAACTGGGGGGGCAAATCCATGTGTGAGCTGGGGCAAATCCATGTGTGAGCTGGGGCAAATCCATGTGTGAGCTGGGGCAAATCCCATGAGCTGGGGCAAATCCATGTGTGAGCTGGGGCAAATCCATGTGAGAGCTGGGGCAAATCCATGTGAGAGCTGGGGCAAATCCATGTGAGAGCTGGGGCAAATCCATGAGCTGGGGCATATCCATGAGTGGGGCAAATCCATGTGTGAGCTGGGGCAAATCCATGTGAGAGCTGGGGCAAATCCATGTGAGAGCTGGGGCATATCCATGTGTGAGCTGGGGGCATATCCATGTGTGAGCTGGGGGGCATATCCATGTGTGAGCTGGGGGGCATATCCATGTGTGAGCTGGGGGCATATCCATGTGTGAGCTGGGGGCATATCCATGTGTGAGCTGGGGGCATATCCATGTGTGAGCTGGGGGCATATCCATGTGTGAGCTGGGGGCATATCCATGTGTGAGCTGGGGGGCATATCCATGTGTGAGCTGGGGGATATCCATGTGTGAGCTGGGGGGCATATCCATGTGTGAGCTGGGGGCATATCCATGTGTGAGCTGGGGGCATATCCATGTGTGAGCTGGGGGGCATATCCATGTGTGAGCTGGGGGGCATATCCATGTGTGAGCTGGGGGCATATCCATGTGTGAGCTGGGGCAAATCCATGTGAGAGCTGGGGCAAATCCATGTGAGAGCTGGGGCAAATCCATGTGAGAGCTGGGGCATATCCCATGAGCTGGGGCAAATCCATGTGAGAGCTGGGGCAGTATCCATGTGTGAGCTGGGGCAAATCCATGTGTGAGCTGGGGCAAATCCATGTGAGAGCTGGGGCAAATCCATGTGAGAGCTGGGGCAAATCCATGTGAGAGCTGGGGCAAATCCATGAGCTGGGGCAAATCCATGTGAGAGCTGGGGCAAATCCATGAGCTGGGGCAAATCCATGTGTGAGCTGGGGCAGTATCCATGTGTGAGCTGGGGCAGTATCCATGTGAGAGCTGGGGCAATATCCATGTGAGAGCTGGGGCAAATCCATGTGAGAGCTGGGGCAAATCCATGTGAGAGCTGGGGCATATCCCATGAGCTGGGGCAAATCCCATGAGCTGGGGCAAATCCATGTGTGAGCTGGGGCAGTATCCATGTGTGAGCTGGGGCAGTATCCATGTGGGAGCTGGGGCAGTATCCATGTGTGAGCTGGGGCAGTATCCATGTGTGAGCTGGGGCAGTATCCATGTGTGAGCTGGGGCAGTATCCATGTGTGAGCTGGGGCAGTATCCATGTGTGAGCTGGGGCAGTATCCATGTGTGAGCTGGGGCAAATCCATGTGTGAGCTGGGGCAAATCCATGTGAGAGCTGGGGCAAATCCATGTGAGAGCTGGGGCATATCCCATGAGCTGGGGCAAATCCATGTGAGAGCTGGGGCATATCCCATGAGCTGGGGCAAATCCATGTGAGAGCTGGGGCAAATCCATGAGCTGGGGCAAATCCATGTGAGAGCTGGGGCAAATCCATGAGCTGGGGCAAATCCATGTGAGAGCTGGGGCAAATCCATGTGAGAGCTGGGGCATATCCCATGAGCTGGGGCAAATCCATGAGCTGGGGCAAATCCATGTGAGAGCTGGGGCAGTATCCATGTGTGAGCTGCGGCAGTATCCATGTGAGAGCTGGGGCAATTATGTGAGAGCTGGGGCATATCCATGTGAGAGCTGGGGCAATCCATGTGAGTGGGCATATCCCATGAGCTGGGGCAAATCCATGAGCTGGGGCAAATCCATGTGAGAGCTGGGGCAGTATCCATGTGTGAGCTGGGGCAGTATCCATGTGTGAGCTGGGGCAGTATCCATGTGTGAGCTGGGGCAGTATCCATGTGTGAGCTGGGGCAGTATCCATGTGTGAGCTGGGGCAATCCATGTGAGAGCTGGGGCAAATCCATGTGAGAGCTGGGGCAAATCCATGTGAGAGCTGGGGCATATCCCATGAGCTGGGGCAAATCCATGAGCTGGGGCAAATCCATGAGCTGGGGCAAATCCATGAGCTGGGGCAAATCCATGAGCTGGGGCAAATCCCATGAGCTGGGGCAAATCCCATGAGCTGGGGCAAATCCCATGAGCTGGGGCAAATCCATGAGCTGGGGCAAATCCATGTGAGAGCTGGGGCAGTATCCATGTGTGAGCTGGGGCAGTATCCATGTGTGAGCTGGGGCAGTATCCATGTGAGCGCTGGGGCAGTATCCATGTGTGAGCTGTGGCAATATCCATGTGTGAGCTGGGGCAATATCGATAACGTGTCCACAGGTTGGGGGGGGCGCACAATTCTTGGCTGGCCCCGGGCGCTGACAACCCACGCTACGCCACTGCCTCTGTGTGTTTGTCTTTCCTGCCTCACCAATTGGTTTAGGGGCATCTTGAAAAATCTTAGGCTGCCTCCATTTCTTGTTTCCTCTGTTCATCAATAATGTTCACTGCCAACATGATCCTCACAGCAACATTTCTGTAATTAATTCTGGTTTACCATTTGCCAGGTGCATGTGTATTTCCAGTCATTTGACTTATCTGGCATGCATGTGACATGGTCACTCTACATTCTTCATGTTTCTTGTTGCCCCCCCCCCCATCTTCTTAAATGTGTGTTTTGGCCCTGGATTGCTGATGCTCTTTGTCGATGTTGGTGCCATAACCTTTAGGGCTGCTTCCTTGTTGGGGTGCTCTTGGAGGCCATTTCATTCAGGATTTAGAGGTCTCTACAGATGGAGCTTATTTGCTCACTGCATACATTGCACCATAGCTGCTATTGTATTGCTGTATGATATTGGAGTCTTGTGATTAACCCAATATTCCTGTGCTTAATGTTTGTTTGCAGAGTTCATAATTGTGTGCCTCTAACTTTTTTGTCCTTTTTTGTATTCATGGACCCCGCACTAGCACCCACAGGCAGCAGTAAAACCCAAAATCAAGGCATGGCATAACTAAGGTCAGTTAATTTTGAGTGACATTTCTACAGGAAGCTTCCTATACCAGTCTGTCATTCTTCCAAAGTATTTTCCATGTTTTTGCTTTATTTGCACTTCTGCTTATAACTTAATCTTTGTTTCGTCATTACTTGTGATGTTGCTTGTATTTGATTTAATAAATTCCCTTCTGCACCGTATCTATTTGTGATATCTGTATCTTTATATTCACTTTAATTAGGAATTTGTGAATATATAATCTGCCATTGCTAGAATATCCGCTGTATAACACAACCAATACTGAACAAAAATTATCAGGGTTATTCAAAGAGCTCTGAATTGGGGCCGAAAGGTAACCGAACGCTGAAATTCAGCGTACGGTTACCTTTCCTGGCCATTCGGCTATTGAGAGAGCAGGCAGTTCGCCAAATCCTGGCAAATTGCCTGCATATAAGGTGCCTGTTCGACGGCAGTGAAATCCCCATAGAGAAGCAATGCTTCGTCTATTCAGAGAACGAAAACCAGCAGTGAAAAGTTACCGAATTGCCTTGCTGTTCGATGGTTTCATTCCACAGGTTTATTCAGGCGAATCCTATAGGCTTCAATGTTAAAAATAATCCCGTTTTAATTCAATATCTAATAAACCGTTGATTATAATATTCTGCAGTAAAGAGTCTCTTTATTTTTAGAATTTTTTTTAGGATCTGTTAGGCATTTTTCGTGTTTTATTGCGAAAACCTTTTTTCCCTTTTTTTTTTTTTTATAAATCGTCTTTTTCTTTTTTCTGTAACAGCCCTTTTTATTATCATTCATTGGATCTTATATGTAAATTTCAGACATTTTCGTTCTGTAGTTTCTTTGCAAACAGCGTTTCACTTTTCAAACATTCAACTGTACTGTTTTTTTTTTCCCCAGATGTTCTTGCGGGTTTCAGTGTGCCTTCGCCTGGTTTTGCGGCGGCTTTTCCCTGCATTACGATGGCCCTGTGGTGCTTGCTGAATAAACCGCAGGGTGGCCGAAATGTGATCGCCGAATCGCACCAAATTGAAGAGCACGAAAAGTCACCGAACGTGCGGTGACTTTTCGATTCTCTTTGAATAACCCTGTATGAGTGCAATGAGAATAGGCCTACTCACATCTCAGAAGGTGTCGTGCTAGAGAAGATTATGCTAATCAGACTCTCCTTGATGATTAATTCAGCCTTGCACGGTCTCATCAGGAGGGTAAAGCTGATACATCTCTAGGCACCTTAATTAAGCAAGGGGTCCACGTCTGCATTGTCCTAGACACTTAACAGTAGGAAACAATAAAAAAAGTATAGGACATTACATAGAATTGTTAACCGCACTAATGGCCTGCCCTATGGCGAGCCCCTGCTAAAGTCCTCATAAGGTTTTAGCTCAATGGTGCCATTACAGAGAAGATGTATAACACATAAGGGTCTATTCACATAGCACCAAATTTTCATGGAAATTTCAGTGCTTTTCACTTCGGTGCACTTCAGCGCTTAAATTTCGGGGAATTAACTATGGTCAAATGGTCACCATAGTGTGCCAAAGATTGAGTCGCCGAAGAAGCCCCACAAAAAAGTTAGATAACATCACTTAAAAGTGCCGAATTGAAATTGGCAAATTTCACCGAACTGCAAAACATAACCGCTCTTATTCTCCTGATAGGTGTTTAAACCAATAAAAAAAAAATTCAAATGAATCTAAATAATTTATTTATTTTATTTATAAAGGATTTTACCAAGAAGGATACATTGATTTCTCTCGTTTTAAAGTACGTCCTGGGTTCCAGAACATTAAAATCATTAAGGCTGGGGTCAGACGAGCGTGATTTCTACGGACTGTACGTCCGTGCAGTACGGACATCGTCAGTACGGATCACGCAGTAGTGGTCACACAGTCCGTTTTTTCACTGAAGTTATTTTTTGACGGATGTAGGAGGGGAAAATAAATTACAATGAAAAAACATTCTGTCCGTCAAAAATGCTGGACGTATAAATGCAGTCCGTCTGACCTCGCTCCATCACTCACACACAAAGCTATGCAGACAATGTGGACGCAGCGCACTCCGCACGTCCGTTCTAGCAGTATTACGTTCTTGCCTAACCTGCGTCCGTTTGCCGCGGCCGTTGTGCGTCCGCAGTTCAGTGCGGACGTACTTCATGTGTCAGGCTCCAATGGACTTTCTTTCATGCTATCACGGACGTACTTTTAGGCGCAATCACGGACGTGAACACTACGCTCGTCTGACCCCAGCCTAAAAGGTCCTTTAAAAAAATAAAATAAAAAGGTCTGTTGCAGAATAAAAAAAGCCTTTTAAGAAATTGGCGAAACAAAAATTTTGACAAAAACAAAAAGGTGTTCTAAAAATAAAAGCTTTTTGTTGAAAATGGAAAAAAAATCAGTAAAAAAATATTAAAAATGATACTACTTTTTTACTTTGAATCCTATGGGATTTGCCTCTTTAAACCTACACCGAAACTCGGGGCATTTCACTGAGACTTATGTGCAGTTCAGCGTTCTGTGAATAGATGAACCATTACATCTCTATGGGACAATTTTGCTGCTGCTGAACTGCACCGTATTTCGCCATCAATTCGCCTGTACTTGGTAGTGATACTCACGTTTTTTTGTTCGGGAGCCACAGCAGCAAGAGATCATTCAAGAGGAGAGCCACGTTACCTAAATACCTGTGACCTATCCGTTTGACTGTCCCATATTTCTTTTTCTCAGCCTTTGCCCAGATCTTGTTTATTTGCAACTTTTTACTGTCCTGGATGTTACGGCTTTTCTCCACTTTTGACGGTCCTGGATTTTGCTGTTTTACTCAGTTTTTGACGGTCAGATTTTTTTTCCAGCTTTTGGCTGTCCCAAATTTCACTATTTTTTTACCTTAGTTTCAGACTCTCAGCTTCTGCTTTCTGATTTAGACTTCTCTCCACCCTTCTCTGCAACCTCTGCTCTCTGTGCTCCTGCCTTTTTTTTTTCTTCCTCTGGGAACTCTGCACTTCTGACTTCTCACGTTTCTGTGCCCCTGGTTTCTGTCTTTCTGTACTTCTGCCTTCTTTCTGCCCTTCTGTCTCTATTAGCTGTGCTTTCTGCACGTCATTGTTACTGTCCCAAAGTCAGAATGTGACTGCTGGGCATTAACAAGAATATGGAAGAAACATGTCATCTGATGGTGCCGATCTTCTGATGGTGCCATCTTTATACACTGCTAATACAGCACCGAAGCATTCGGTATTCTCTCTTCACAACACAAACACAGACCAAACTACTCCTTGCCCTCTGCACCCCTAACCAAGGTATCCAGGATCCATCATGCCGTCCCCTATTTTCCTGACTGCCATATTTTTGCAATTGTATTTTATGTCTGCCTTTATTTTAAACCTCCCTCCTTTTCTGTTAGAGAAAAAAAAACCTGTTCCCCCTCCCCCATACATGGTAACACAATGTGCTTTTTCACATAACCTTATTCTCTCTTCACAGCACACAGACTGAACTGCGCCTTGCCCTCTGCTGTCCCACCCAAAGCAGGCCCCTAATTTCAGGTCTCCTTTCCAGCTTTCTCCACTTCTCTCTAATTACTCTCACTAAGCCCACGCTTCTGGTTCTTCCCATGCTGCCCTGCTAACCATCTTCACATTCCCTCTGCTCCCATCTGTCTCACCTACCCCAGTCTCTTAGATTGTAAGCTCACGGGGTGTCTGACTGAGCACTTGGTTAAGTGCTGTACTACCTGGACAGTTATCCTATGGGCAGGGTCCTCTTTTCATCATGTATCGTGTACGTCTCCTGTTTGTGCTCCCCTATTGTAAAGCCCTGCGGAATATGCTGGCGCTGTACAAATGCCTGTAACTACCTTTTATTTTTTTTATTTTTTTCATTCTACAACACAAATCACTCTACAAAATAGAAAAGCCCCAAAAAAGGAATTCATCCTCTTTAGTGCAACATAATGGCTATTAAAACTGTTGTTTATTCTCATAGCTCTGCAGAATGTAGCACTGCATATTAGAATATGAATATAGAATAGACGAGCAATAAGGCGAGACCTTTGAATTTCATGCTCAGAGTAGGTGGGTTGTATAGCATATTATCTTGCAGAGTACCAGGATATATAGTCCGCATTGATGGCTCAATATTACTGATACAGTGCTCACATCCGATGTTAGTAGATTAAGCAATTAATTCCCAACAGCCTGCTACCATGGCCACAATGAAATGAAGCAGCTTGCTTGCTTTTGCAAGGAAATGTAATTTGTGTTTGACTCTTGTCATGTTATTCATTATATATGAGGTGTAATAAAGAATTCTTTGCGAGAAATATTACTGCCTTTGTATGCTACGTGAAACCTGTGTCTAGCATCATAACAACATATTGAGTTTCTTTCAGAATTCTTTATACCATAGAGTTAAAATCTGTTTACCTGGCAGCACTTTATCCTATTTGTGTCATGTCCTCGGAGAACATATACAATGAAATAAAGTTGTCATAATCTATTTACTTCTGGATCTGCTGTTTAACTGTCTGCTTAATGAGAACATTCCTACTTATGTGTATTGTAAGGACGAATCTCCATATGTGGCAAAAAGTCCCCCAAAAAATCCCCTCTCCTTACAACTAGGAATCCTGATGTTTGAGGTTGACATATCAAATTTAAATCTAGGAGCCAAGCTTTTATGATCTGAGCAGCCCATGTATTGAATGAATACCATAATTAATCAGCTACTACAACCTACACCGTAGAGCTTAAATAGTGCTTTTGCAGAACCCTTTTGGCCAGGGGTGTATATATGAGTGGGTAACTTTAAAGTTTAGTCTACAAGGTTGTATCGGAACTTTTATTCTGTCAAACTATGGGTTGCTAACGAAGCGATAAGAGAATGAAATCCGAGGATGATTGCCAGACTAATTCCTCTAGAAAACTGAGTTTTTGGTAATGAGTCAGCGTAGAGCTAGTAATTGTTGATGTCCTGAGCTATAATAGTGATGACACGTGTGGCGCAGTGGTGCAGCATGACAGTATTCAGTGCATCTGAAGTTTCAGCTGAGAACATATTTGCAGGACTATATGTAAAGGTTTGTCAGTGATGTGTAGAAGGTACTTTTTAAGAAACCTAATGCCTTTTTCTTTTATAATAGTACTGGTGACAGCCATTTATTTAGACTCCTGCTTCCCAGACCAGTAAAGCTCCAGGACAGACGGAAACCGTAATATGTTCGTATGTACAACCTTGAACAGTCTTTTTAATATTTGACTTGTAGCGGACATGGCACTAATTTCATTTTCCGACCAGATGCGATGCATTCCAGCTGTTCCTACTCTGGATCAATCACAAATCAGCTCTGCAAACAGATGTAGACTTAACTGTCATGTGAATCCAAGACTCGAAGTTATTCATTAACCTCCGAATTGGCCCTAAATTGCACCGGACTGTGAATTTCAACGTTCGGTGCAATTTTGAGACAATTCGTCTAGTCACTATTCTGTCAAATTGCCTAATACTGGTGAATTGACAGCAAAATACAGTGCAGTTCGCCAGTACTGAAATTGCCCCATAGACTATCGTGTCTTCTATTCACAGAATGCCAAAATGCACCGTAATTCCGGCAAAATGCCCTGATTTTCGTTGTTTCAGTTTGACAGGTTTAAACAGGTGACTCCCATAGGATTCGACGTAACAACGTAAAACCTTTTTTTTTTTTTTTCTTTTTTTTTAAGACTGCTTATGTTTTTCATTCTTTGCAAAAACAAACACTTTATTTTTAGAATACCTTTTTTTGTATTTTTTTATTACATTTTTTGTTTTCCTATTTTTTTTTATTTTTTTTATTTTGTAATAGACTTTTTTATTTCGACACATTTTTACTGATTTATAATCCTATTAGGAGAATAGGAGACTTCTTGGAAATGCCTGCTTTGGCGACTCAAATTTCAGGCAAATACAAAGACCATTTGCTAAATAGAGTGAATTTACTTTTTGGAGAAATGGAATTGCCAAAATGTGGCCAAATGGACCAAGCGCAAAGCACCAAAATTGCACTCAATTTTCGGTGCTTTGTGAATAGACCCTTCAGAGTGGTATTGGCGAGAATCCAGCTATGCCAGTTCTTAAATTACTCTGGGTCTTGGGTTGCATTTTCGTCTTCTACATTTCAAATTGCTCTTTCCTGTAGCTTTATAACCATTTGAACTACCATTGACATATTTTTGGACTTCAAACTATTTTGTAATTGTTCACTTTTTTGAGTAACCTATGAGGGCACAGTGCAGAATTTCCACTTTGATCTGGGTTTTCTCTTTTGAGGCTGTGTAAGTATGTATAATATTTTGCATGTGTTTTTTGATACAATAAATGACCATTGCATAAAACGGGCTATCAAATTCTGGTACTCTAGATGTTTTTGAACTACACTTCCCATGATACTCTGGCCATTTATTGCATTTAAAGAATTCTGGGAATTGAAGGCAATCAACAGCAGGGGGGCTGAAGTTTGTGATCCCTAGCATAAACTAAATGCACAATATGTTGGACAATCAGAATTAAACCTTATTGTCATCAGTTTTATACAGCTTGCACACAGTGATACGAGACAACGTTCTTTCATAAGTGACTAACGATACTATACAGAAATCCTAACAAAACAGGCCCATTTAACTGCCTGCATGGTGGCATCCCGAACTCTACCGCTGAGCCACGTCTCTATGAAATTCGAGGTGCAGTTGTCTCTAAACTAAGGCAAAGTAGTCTGTTGGAGATGAATATAATAAAGTTTACTATCTAAGGCAGTGGTTCCCAAACGCCGTCCTCAGGTACCCCCAACAGGTCAGGTTTCCCAGATATCTGAAGCACAGCACAGGTGATATCATTTGCTACTTAATGATTGCATGGTTCCGTCTGCATTTCCCTAAGGCAATCCTTAAAACTGGTCTGTTAGGAGTACTTGAGGACTGCAGTTGCCAAAACTGAAATTCTCATCATTCCTCCCTCCAAGAAGAACCCAATACCACCTATCTCTCTACGAGTAAATGGACCACCCATTAGCCCAATACCCCAAGCTTGCTGCCTTGGTGTCACTTTTGACTCTGACCTAACATTCTCTCCCCACATCCAGACAGTGACCAAATCCTGTTATTTTCAACTCAAAAACATTGCCCTTGCCCGCCCCTTTCTGGCACAAGATACCACAAAAGTGCTGGTTCATACTCTTGTCATTTCACGACTTGACTACTGCAACTCGCTCCTTATTGGCCTCCCCGACTCCCGTATCGCCCCTTTGCAATCTAATGAATGCAGGTGCCAGGCTTATCTTTCTCACTAAATGCACCTCGCATACTTCCCCACTCTGCCGGTCCCTCCATTGGCTTCCTGTACGTTTCAGGATACAGTTTAAAATACTGATGCTCACGTTCAAATCACTCAATAACTCAACTCCTCCCTACATGTCTTCGTTACTCTGCAAGCATGTCCCATCTAGACAACTCCGTTCAGCAGGTGATCTCCACCTGTCATCGGTCTACACACGCACGGCCAACTCTCGCCTCCAAGACTTCTCAAGGGCAGCACTAGTTGTGTGGAATGACTTGCCTCGCCCTATCAAACTCTCTCCTGACCTTCAGGCCTTCAAGAAATCCCTCAAAACCCATCTCTTCAGATTAGCGTACCGCATCACTGATGCAACTCCTCCCTCTGCTCACCTACTCACACTTGATTGAAGCCTCTTGTATGGCCCCACCATTCCCAAACCACTGGCACTAATGATCCTGCTATCTAGTGCAATTCCTCTTGTCTTCCTCAACCCCAATCCCTCTAGACTGTAAGCTCCTATGAGCAGGGCCCTCTACACCTCGTTTCCATCCTATATCCATTTATATATATTTCGTTCTCTTTGGTTATTGTAAAGCGCTGCGGAAACGGTGTTGGCGCTATATAAATGATACATAGTACAGGAGGGGTGGGGTCGCGCCTATTCCCCGATGGGGCGGCTGCAACCACCAAATGCAATTTGTGTTCTTGGAGGTGAAATACAGAGAATGACACAGTGGACGCAATCTGCTGAAGTTCTGCCTGTGCATAACATTCAGGATAGGCAGATGCGCAATAGGGAATTTAATTTGTGGCTTCGGGAATGGTGTCGGGAGCAAGGATTTGGCTTTGTGTCCCATGATAGCTCTAATTGGAGCAGAAAGGAACTGTCTAAAAAAGATGGTTTGCATCTTACTCATAGGGGAACATATGTTCTCAGTGAGAAGTTCAAAGGTTAACTCTATCTCATGTCTGACAAGCAGCATGAGCAGGTATGGTTTGCTATACAGCAGCCTATGGTTTCATTTTTGGATAGGACTCGCCCTCATTAGAGGTGCCTTGACGCTGGCGGGCGAGCTTAGTCTTATAATGGCCATTAATAAGA
The DNA here is from genome assembly GCA_009667805.1 of Leptobrachium leishanense. NCBI lineage: Eukaryota > Metazoa > Chordata > Amphibia > Anura > Megophryidae > Leptobrachium > Leptobrachium leishanense. The sequence goes on along the minus strand of CM019065.1, from coordinate 182,563,249 downwards.
AACCAAACCTCTAATTGTGTTTAGTTTCACACGGTATAATGGGAGTAAGCGCAGATGACATTTTTTTCTTTGTTTCACACATGTTGTTGGGCTGGATGCATTTGGTGGTTGCAGCCGCCCCATCGGGGAATAGGCGCGACCCCACCCCTCCTGTACTATGTATGTTTCAATGTACTTCCAGCCTGCAGCAAGATCCTGCTCTGTGTCTTTGTTTTTGATCCCAAAGTGGATTTTGTTTCTGGGGGAGCATAAAGGCCCACCAGTCTACCTCATGTCTTACAAGCAGCATGAGCAGGTATGGTTTGCTATACAGAGACTGTGGTTTCATTTTTGGATAGGACTCGCCCTCATTAGAGGTGCTTTGATGCTGGCGGGCGAGCTTAGTCTTATAATGGCCATTAATAAGAAACCAAACCTCTAATTGTGTTTAGTTTCACACGGTATAATGGGAGTAAGCGCAGATTACATTTTTTTCTTTGTTTCACACATGTTGTTGGGCTGGATGCATTTGGTGGTTGCAGCCGCCCCATCGGGGAATAGGCGCGACCCCACCCCTCCTGTACTATGTATGTTTCAATGTACTTCCAGCCAGGTCATTCCTGCAGCAAGATCCTGCTCTGTGTCTTTGTTTTTGATCCCAAAGTGGATTTTGTTTCTGGGGGAGCATAAAGGCCCACCAGTCTACCTCATGTCTTACAAGCAGCATGAGCAGGTATGGTTTGCTATACAGAGACTGTGGTTTCATTTTTGGATAGGACTCGCCCTCATTAGAGGTGCTTTGATGCTGGCGGGCGAGCTTAGTCTTATAATGGCCATTAATAAGAAACCAAACCTCTAATTGTGTTTAGTTTCACACGGTATAATGGGAGTAAGCGCAGATTACATTTTTTTCTTTGTTTCACACATGTTGTTGGGCTGGATGCATTTGGTGGTTGCAGCCGCCCCATCGGGGAATAGGCGCGACCCCACCCCTCCTGTACTATGTATGTTTCAATGTACTTCCAGCCAGGTCATTCCTGCAGCAAGATCCTGCTCTGTGTCTTTGTTTTTGATCCCAAAGTGGATTTTGTTTCTGGGGGAGCATAAAGGCCCACCAGTCTACCTCATGTCTTACAAGCAGCATGAGCAGGTATGGTTTGCTATACAGAGACTGTGGTTTCATTTTTGGATAGGACTCGCCCTCATTAGAGGTGCTTTGATGCTGGCGGGCGAGCTTAGTCTTATAATGGCCATTAATAAGAAACCAAACCTCTAATTGTGTTTAGTTTCACACGGTATAATGGGAATAAGCGCAGATGACATTTTTTTCTTTGTTATGCTATATAAATGATGACGATAATAATAATATATAAATGATGACAATAATAATAATAATGAGTGGCATTGGATAGTTGGTTAGATGGGAGTGTCAGCTGGCTAGGATTTACTTTTGTATCCTCTCTTGACGCCTGGCATCAGGAGATGCCAAAGATTGCTGGCCAAACTCCCACAGCAAACAAAGATCTCAAAACGTCTCCCACGAATCACCCTGCAGTGTCGTTGTCGGGTAACTCCTGTGGTTTTTAAATACAAATGTAGCCACTCCAATACGCTGTGCATCGATGATGTAGAAGGAATTTTTGTAATTGTAGGTAATGCACATGCCTGTCTCAGTATTCCTGTTTAAAAGGGTAGGATAAAACCCTTACTTTTCACAAGTTCATATCCTATACCATAATTGAGTAAGGCTTGGCGTGTCCATCGCCAAGCCTTACTCTGCGCATGCGGGCGCAACCAGCGGCGGCTGGTTGCGCGCGCATGCAACCGCCGCGGCACGAGCTGGCTGTGCGCTCGCCGCGGCGGTTACAAGATGCACACAGCAGCCGGGTAGAGGCTGCGCTCGCAGCCTCTACCCGGCTGCCGCGCGCATCCAACCCCCAAGCGGTGAAGGGAAAGTTCCCTCGCTTCCGCTCTTTGAAGGACCCAAGCCGCGGTCATGTGGGAGTCCCACGTGACCGCAGCTTGGGTCCTTCAACGACCAGAAGCGGGGAAACTTTCACTTCGCCGCTCAGGAAGGTAAGTATGCTGAGCTCATGGGGCAGCTGTCCGAATGCCGATAGAGCATTCGAACAGCCACCCCATGTCTGGTCTGGGGTCTGAGCTGGGGGGCAGTATCCACGAGCTGAGGGCAGTATCCACGAGCTGAGGGCAGTATCCACGAGCTGGGGGCAGTATCCACGAGCTGGGGGCAGTATCCACGAGCTGAGGGCAGTATCCACGAGCTGGGGGCAGTATCCACGTGCTGGGGGCAGTATCCACGAGCTGAGGGCAGTATCCACGAGCTGGGGGCAGTATCCACGTGCTGGGGGCAGTATCCACGAGCTAGGGGGCAGTATCCACGAGCTGGGGAGCAGTATCCACGAGCTGGGGGGCAGTATCCACGAGCTGGGGAGCAGTATCCACGAGCTGGGGGGCAGTATCCACGAGCTGGGGGGCAGTATCCACGTGCTGGGGGGCAGTATCCACGTGCTGGGGGGCAGTATCCACTTGCTGGGGGGCAGTATCCACGAGCTGAGGGCAGTATCCACGAGCTGAGGGCAGTATATCCACAATAGACTGCCCTCTGGGCAGGCTTTCCACCTTGTTCTCTATAAAGTGATAAAATGTATCGTATCGGTTTCTTTCATCTACTGAAAAAATATAGTTCTGTATTTTACTGCTTGCATAAAAAACAAACCTATAGGTTTGTGTGGACAAGACATTTAATACACTCACTTTCTTGAGAACCTAAAGAACAAAAGAATAAAACATTAACTTGCACACACAAAAGGTGCAAGAAATGTTCAGATGAGATACATATGGGTTTATATACCCCATGCTGTCTATAATCATGACATTACGAGTCACTGAGGAGTCCTGTGACTACATAGATGTTCCTTTTGGTTTTAAGCTCATGGATCTCTATGATGATTTGAAATATCCTGATTATATAAAGTAGACTGTTCTATGCCTAGTAGTGTAAAACTGAGCACGTGGACTTTTTTTGGTAGATTGTGTATTAGAGCCAGAGCAGTTTCAGCCTCCTAATTACAGCGAGGATTGCATAGCAGTGACAGGAGCAGCCTTCACGCTTCATAAGAAAATGCATCTTCGATTTCATCTCAGACACTGTATTTGTTTTATCCATTTATTTTTATGTTATAAAGAAATCACCACGTTTTTAAAATGTATTTATTGCTTTGCAGATTGATGTAACACTCTGGAAAAATGACTTTAGTTTTTATATTGTCCACCTAATGAATAAGCTTTTTATAATTGAGATATTTTTTACAAGTCTGTGCTTTCACATCACCTGAATTACTTTTTTCAGTTGCTAGAACACCCAGCATTTCCATTCATTCTGTTAAAAAATGGTTTTGCATATCTAATTATGAAACTTAAATTTTTGTATAATTGTGTGGTTTAGGCTAGGGTCAGAGTGGGGCAGTCGGAACGCGCGTGCAGGCGCACTAAATCACGGCGGCAGTAGCAGCACATAACGGCCAATGACGGCCAATATACGCAGTACGTGCGTACAAAAGTGCGCCGACACCACGCAACCGGCAAATGAACGCATTTTTCTCAGAACGTGAAACCGCTGCTACAGACGTACAGAGTGCGCTGCGGCCGCATGGCAGCGTGTGTGCGTGATTAGGAGACGTCAGACGCTGCTAGTGTGCGGCCTACATAACGTTCAAACAGCCGGATTTCCCTAGAATTGCGTTGGTGAGTACCTGCGACTGTGCGACTGTGGTCGTCTGACCACTTAAGCGTATTCTGTGAAAAAATGCGTGCGCACGCATCGACGTACATTTTGACGGTGGCCGCAGAAAATGCGCTCATCTGTCCCTAGCCTTAGACTTGCACACATCCTCCGCCCCTCTGATAATATGTACTATTTTATAGATATAGCAAGAAGTTTATGAAGGGCAGATTACAGAATAAGGTTTTCATGATGTAATGGGAATGGCAAGGGTAAGTATTCAGATGAAAATCAAATATATACTACTATAGAGAATGGTGAAACATTTCCACTGTGCTTTTGTATATAGGTTGAGCACCTTCTATCCGGGATGCTGGGAACCCCAAGCAGTCTGGATTTCAGAATCTGATGTTTTAGAGGTAGGAGATAGGACCGGAGCGCCTCGATCCCCTTCCTGCTGCAGCATTTCTTTGTGGACACAATTCCCAGTGTCCATGTGACTCTGGATAGCCCTAGAGCGTGACATGCTGCATGGACGTTCCCAGCGTATGCCCACGGCCTTGGGAGCCAGGTTCCTGAGCAACAGCATCCGTCTGGAGTGCCCCCAATCTGGAATCGGTCAAATATGGAATTAGTAAAATCTGAATGGCTCCTATATCTCCAGTTTTCGGAGTCTTATGTATTTTGGAATTCCTGATAAGGTGTTCTCGACCTGTACTGCATTTATAATTTTATGCAACCTTTCTAGGTATGAACACGGTCACGGTACACCTTTTATTTGAGATGCTTGGTGTCACGTAGACAGTGACGACTCTAGGAACAATATTTAGAGGGGCACATAAGATACAGCAGCCAAAACGGGGGGGGGGGACACTACTAATTTTCACCACTAAATCTTACCACTGAATAAAACGAAGGGCCCTATCACCTGGTGTGAGCTAAAACACCATCACTAAAGGAAAAATTTAGCGCGAGTCGCTAAAGCGTACAGGGTTATTCAGAGAGGTGAAAAGCAGGGGAATGACTGGAGAATGGAAAATTCTTGGTCAAAATAGCCAAATCAGAAAAATTATCCCATTCATCTCACTTTCCAAATCGGCTATTTTGACTTAGAATTTTCCATTCTCCAGTCATTCTCCTGCTTTTCACTGCTTTCTGAATAACCCTGTTAGTGCCTGAAGACCTTCTAACAGATCACATTGTCCACGGCAGTCCATGAACAAGGTCATTTGGCGCACGCTAGGGAAACTCTAAGACTTGGGCTGAGACCCAGCGCTAATGCTGTTGTGCCAGGCCATACCTATTCCCCACCCTCACAAGCTTGAATATGTACACATTCAGTGAATAACCTCACACCCCTGAATTATTAAATTCCTCCAAGGTGGTCGTATCATCCATGTTTTGATGCACACATATATTAAGGCTGATGGGCATTGCATGATAATTGCCACCCAAGAGCATGTAGAATTATTACACTGCATTTAATAGATCCAAAAGGAAGGCCAGGTGAGCCACAATAACTTCCCTGCTGCAGCATATAAATAATACATGTTTCAGGGCAAGACTTATTCACGTGTCCCTTTTAAACATGGTCCATATGGTCACCCTAATAATCATACGCTTACATACTATGAATAACCCCCAGCATAAAATGTTTAAAATTAGGCAATATATTAGAATTAGGATATATGTGAATAAAGGATACATATATAATAGAGCCGACTGCAACAGCAGCGACAATACTGACCAGATCCATTACTATGGTGAACGGGGCCAAGAGAGTACCTGTGCTGCATTCCTTTCGATTGCCTATTAATTTTGGGCGAGGATCTGTTTTTTCTGTCTTTTTGGAGTTAGCACCAGGGTTGAGCAGTAGGTAAAATGTTGCAATTAGCGCCCCTCAAAAAATTAGCGCTGGCACCAAGTGATCTGTTAGCTGCAAAAGCACTAGAGGTCTCTAGCGCTCCCCATGTTAATTAAAGGACGTGGAAAGTACAGTAAGCTCGCGGTACAAATCGCTAATAGCAACGCGCTAAGTATTTCTCCCGTTTGTAGCGGTAGGCAAACGATCTGTTGGTCAGACACTAGACTCGATTAACGTGGCACTAACGCAAAAACATGCTGATGCTAGGGTTAGCCCACACCAGGTAATAGTGCCCTAAATAAGTATATATAAATCACGAGTACATATAAATAAGATTCCAAAACCCCAGAGTAATGTGATGCAATGATGCCTTTTTGTTGTACTAACCTAATACTTAAATTCAAAATTTTATTTGCTGCAATTCGGCAGTTTTCGCTGAATGTCCTTTAGCTGCTTCAGCGACTCTACTTTTACCAAATTACGGTGACCATGCACTAATAGGGAATTCACCATATTTTTGGCGAAATGAATTCCCCGAAATGTGACGAAAAGCAGAGGATCTAAAGATGATTAGACCCTTTAGATTCTAACTTCCATAATAACCCATAAAATGCCATAAACCCAGGGAAATACAATAAAAATAATAAACCTTGTTGCATTTAGCCTACTAATTAACCCCTAAAATGCCATTAATCAAGGAAAAACAAATGTATACTGTAAGGGATGAAGCCTACCCATTAACCCTTAATATACAACTAAACCAAGGCAAAAACTAATGTAATACACAATGTAATGTATAGTCTGAACATTAACCATTTCACTACTGAGCCATTTCAACCCTGTGAAAATGTTTAAGTGCACGTTTTTATTTAATGTTTTATGACTTTTACTTCACACTAAATATGGTCATGTTGGGTATCATTGGAAAGGCCAGAATCTGCCCTTTCTAATGACACATATAATGTCCATATTCGATGCACAGTGACGGAGATACAGTGGTCCGAAAAGTGTGGGAAGTTGGATGCAGATTTTTGGTGGGGCGGCACATGGGGCAAGGAATAACCTAGGGGGGGCAATTGCCCCCCTTGCCCCCCTGTAGAGTCGCCTATGCACGTAGATCAACCACTCCAGGCAGGCACATGATTCGTCTCAGTAGGTGAACATGTTTAAAATCACTATTTGTCTGCACCAGACCAAAAATAATTACTAACCATACTATCAGCACCCACTAAATATATAAAAGGTCCCCCCTCCACCCAAGTAAAGCACAATACCCCTAATGACTCTCATACAGTTATACAGTTCTGCTTGATCTCAGATTTCAGGGCGGCACAGTAGGAGTATTACGACTGCCCTTTGACCTCCCATGTAAATGTTACTCATATTTTATTTCGTATTCTGCAATGATTATCTCCAGAGCTATATATGCTATTGGAATATTATATACATTTTTGGAACCTTCAGATTTTACTGAATTCGTAGACTCCACACATGAATTGGACTGCCATTCAGAATGGGCTTGTTTCCATTTCCAGGGAACGGTTCCCTCCAGAATTGTCACGTTGGATTCCACCAGACAAATTCTTTGCTTTGTGAAAATATATTTGCATTTCTGGGATTATGTTTTAGGCTTGAGCTCTGAGAACAGGACTGCTTGTTTGTTTTAATTTAATTCGTATAAGCCTGGTTCCAAAAAGACTGCTCTCTACTTGGTCCCCTGTCTTAATCAGGACTCTACTAAAATGCACATCCAAGCTCTTGTTATCTCCCACCTTGACTACTGTAACCTCCCTTCTCTCTGGCCTTGAGAGATCCCAGATTCTCCCTCTGTGGTCTGTTATGACTTTGCCAGGCTCAACCACCTCACCTCTCACACCTCACACCTCACTCCTTTGTCAATCTCTACAATGGCTCTCTTAGAATCCAATTAAAAATCTTGGTGCTTCTGTACAAAGCTCTCCATAAACACGCCCCTACATCTCCTCCCTTTTAACAGGTACATCCCATCTTGACCACTTAGCATCAGATCATTGGCAGAGCAATCAGCTTCATGTAACCGCATCCCCAACTCCCGTCTTCAGAACTTCTCCCGAGCTACCCACTGTCTATGGAATTCCCTCCTCTGCACCCTCTCTCCAGTCCTTCAAGAAGTCTCTGAAAACACATTACTTTAGAGAAGCCCATCATCTCCCTCCCTAAGGCTGCGTTCACACTGAGCGACATGAAAATCGCGTGTTTTTCTGCGCGATTTTCATGAACGCGCATTGCATCTTCCCACCCAGTCCACGTGCATCCCGCTATTTCATATTCTCTACTAACCCTCACCTAGTGTCACCCCTCTCCTCTTAGATTCTAAGCTCTTGAGCAGGGTCCTCTCTCCTACTGTTCTGTGTGTTGAACCTGTATGTATGTTATTTTGCCTCCCATTGTACACTCTCGCCCTGCGCCCCTGCCTACGTCTCCTCCCTTATTAGCTGGTATTCCTATCCCTTCCACTTCTCTCTGCCGACTGGTGTTGGATATAAGATCCAATGAATGGTAATAAAAAGGGCTGTTACAGAAAAAAGAAAACGATTAAAAACAAACGGAAAATGGCTAAAAGATCCTAAAAAATCTATACATAGAGACTTTTTACTGCAGAATATTATATTCAATGATTTATTAGATATTGAATTAAAACGGGAATATCTTTAACATTGAAGCCTATGGGATTCGCCTGAATAAACCTGTCGAATGAAACCACCGAACAGCAGGGCAATTCGGCAACTTTTCACTGCTGGTTTTTGTTGTCTGAATAGATGAAGCATTGCTTCTCTATGGGGATTTCACTGCCCTCGAACAGGCACCGTATGTGTAGGCAATTCGCCAACATTTGGTGAACTGCCTGCTCTCTGGATAGCCAAATGGCCAGGAAAGGTAACCGTACACTGAATTTCAGTGTTCGGTTACCTTTTCGGGCAAAATTCGGATCTTTTTGAATAACCCTGTTGGTTTTGGAGTAAGCAGTATGGGTGTTATTCACGGTTGTGGTCAATTCGTCCATTATTCTAGTGTCCTGTGAAGTACCAGGGACTGCCTAGTCTTTTTTTTTTCCTTTCTTTTTTTTCTCACCTCGAACCAAATTTTTACTGTAGTAAGTGTTGGGTATCAAGACACGAGCCAGTAATTCTGTTTCACGAGATGTTTTTTTGGGATCGTTACATTCTTAGAGCCACATCCCTGTAGTGTAATCTCATTATATTCTGTTAAATGTGGTTGACTTGGAAGTGATGGATTTTTTTACTCTGATTTAATGGCATTACTCCTCCTGAGCAGGTGAAGATTGGAGAATTGATTAAGCCAATTTCAGAGCAGACTTTGAAGATTATTCTCTAGCTACTAACCTCACAGAATGACCCCCTGCTGAACAAGGTTATTAGGGAGTGGATGTTTACAAGTACGATCTGAATCTCGAAGTGGAACAGCAGCAGACGGCCAATGCCTTGATGAATGCATTGTATGCTTATGTAAACCTGCAGGAAATGTGATCTAGGATAGATATATGTACGAAAGGTAAGTGAGTCAATTGTTACTTATCTGCAATGTACAAATATGGTGATATCTGGGATAAATTTATGCTGAACTGTACAGCAGAAAACATAAACACAGAACAGTCATGGATCAAGCCAGATTAACAGTGCAATTAAACTGCAATGCACAAAGACCAACCATGTGAACACACACTCACTCACACACTCTCTCACTCACACTCTCTCACTCTCTCACTCTCACTCACACACTCTCTCACTCTCACTCTCTCACTCTCGCACACTCGCTAACTCGCACACTCTCTCACTCTCTCACTCACACTCTCTCACTCACACTCTCTCTCCCACACTCTCTCTCCCACACTCACTCTCACTCTGCAAGCACTTCACTCCTTTGTCTTTATTGGTTAGCCAGCTCTGGGGGAGGCGGTTTTATTGTTTGTGAGGGAATACTGGACATTCAGGCATATTTAAAATGGCATATGATACAAGGAGCCAAAGGTAATTAATTAGTCCTAAATCTTTAAGGACAGAGATGATAAAACCCTTTCATTTACTCTTTATTGGAGAAAAATGTTAAACGTAGACAAGATATACTTTGTAGCGGCCCAACATGCAACATAAGTGTAAAGACTCTATTCAATCCCTAGTGTAACCAAAGCTCTTTTAAACTTGCCAAACTCATTCTAGTCTATGGAGGTGCTAGTCTATTATTGTTATACTTTATTTATAAAGCACCAACCTATTTCACAGTGTTCAACAATGGGTACAATATAGGCAGGGTTACAATACATTGAGGCAGGACAACATCTGACAAATCATCATAGGAGGAAGTGAGGGCCCTAACAGGCTTGGAGGGTGACAACCAGGCGCAGAGGACTGCAAGGTAAGTGTGATGGCCTTGTTGGAGAAGTGAAGTGTATTAGTGAGGTGGGTGGTAGGCTTCCCTGAACAGGATTGTCTTTAGGGGAAAGTGTGCGAGCACGAGGGAGTGCATTCCAGATGGTTGGAGCTATTTCTGAGAAATCTTGCAGTCTATCCTGAGAAGAGGTGATGCGAGGAAGAAGCGGGGCGCAGGTCGCCGTATGATTTTAGGGAGCAGGCTGGGGTGTGTTTAGTGATTTGGGAGTGGGGAGCAGCATTCGTAAGGTCAGGTGAGAATATTGAATTACTGCTAAACACTATGGATAGGAAATACAATTTCAAAGCTGGAATATGGAAAACCCTTTCACAGAATATATAATAAAGCAAGGTTTAGCATCCTGTGTGGCCTCCGCAATTGGTAAACTAGCTGACAGGTTGCATTTTCCTTATTTGATTTTTTTTTTTTTTCCTGCAAAATAAATATTCCACTTTAACAAGGACAGGAGCTTAGACACAGTGATTAGCGTAACTCAAATTGGAAAAAAGAAAACCTTTGTTGAATCCTAGGTATAAAGCCGATGTAGGCGCTGATCTCTTGAGGTTTTTCCTGTGCTCCAGATTTTTCCAGCTATGTAAATTTATTTTTAACTACATTTAAAGGTTACAACATGTAGAGAGTCTGAGTGAATTCTTGCTCAAAGATAAACAATTTGTTATTTGACATGGAATACTTATGGCTAATTACTTCGGAAAATGTGTATTGGCCAAGTTCAACAGCGCATACCTAAAATCAATAACATTTTGTAAGCAAACAAGACACCTTGTAATTAACAGAATGAAGAGACGGAGTTCTGGATTTAAGAGTAACCCTTGAAAAACTGGAATAAAGAAGGAAATCACTGAGGTATACAGGCCTCAGGAAAAGTATGTTGAAAAGCAATTTTGATGGCATATTTAGAGCTAAAAAAAAAAAATTCTTTTTTTCTTTATTGCATTAGCTGTAATAAGCACAAGTGAAGTATAACCGTACTGGTATTAGATTTTCATATCGGCAGATCTGATATCAGGAGATGGGGATGTGGCCAATAAACAAAACAGAGGTTTTGGTTTACTTGAATGGCCATTAAAGTGTAAGCCCAACTGCCACGTCATGACGTCCTCTGGTTAAGGTGGATCCAAACTTTGTTAAAGAAGTGTGTAAAACATAACAAAGAAAAAAATGTCATCTGCGCTTATTCACATTATACCGTGTGAAACAAAACACAGAGGCTTTGGTTTCTTATTAATGGCCATTATAAGATTAAGCTCGCCCGCCAGCGTCAAGGCACCCTAGAGGTGCCTTGACGCTGGCGGGCGAGCTTAATCTTATAATGGCCATTAATAAGCTACCCAGGACATACTTGAAAACGAGAGAAATCTCAATGTATCCTTCCTGGTAAAATCCTTTATATATAAATAAGAAACCAAAGCCTCTAACTGTGTTTTGTTTCACACTGTATAATGGGAATAAGCGCAGATGAAATTTTTTCCTTTGTTATGTTTTACACATGTTGTTGGGCTGGAAGCAATTGGTGGTTGCAGCCGCCCCATCGGGAATAGGCACAACCCCCCCCCCTGTACTATGTTAGTTAAACGAAGAGCTACGTTTCTAAGCAACCAAATATTCTCATTTTGCTTGTCAGCTAAGAGACAGAAAGGTGGGTTTTATATATATATACCCTCACCAGAAACCCTTCCACTTTGGTATTAAAAACAAAAACACGGAAAGGGGCAGCAGCCAGAGGCAGGTCATTTTTGCTGCTGTCCCTTTCTTTGTTTTTGTTTTTTAATCCCAAAGTAGAAACCATTACTTTTCTGTGGGAGAAATTCACTGCCGCTGAAAACCCCGAACAGCACTGTATTTCAACGTCAGTTTGCCTGTGTTTTGGCGAATTGACAGTTTAGTGAATAGACGAACAGCACCGAAACTGCACCGAATGGTGAAATTCACGGTTCAATAAAATTTGGTAAGTTCAGTGCATAATGAATAACCTCTATAGCAGTGTTTCCCAAACCTGTCCTCAGGACCCTCAACCAGGCCAGATTTTGCAGATCACCTTGGGGAAAAAGCAGACTGAATCCTGCAATCACTGAGCAGCAAATCATATCACCTGTACTGTGCTTCAGATATCTGGCAAACCTGGCGAGGCGGAGGGTCCTGAGGACAGGTTTGGAAAACACTGGTCTAGAGGAATTGGGGTTGAGGAAAACAAGGAATTGCACTAGATAGCGGGATCATTATAGTGCCAGTGGTTTGGGAATGGTGGGGCCATACAAGCGGCTTCAATCAAGTGTGAGTAGGTGAGCAGAGGTATGAATTGCATCAGTGATGCGGTACGCTAATCTGAAGAGATGGGTTTTGAGGGATTTCTTTGATGGGACGAGGCAAGTCATTCCACAAGACTGGGAAACCATGCTCTGTAGGTATCTTTTCTTTGGGCCTATTAAGGGGCTTGGAGCTGCAGCTCCAATAGCCACTATGTTAATCCGGCCCCGCATGTGGTTGATCAGGGTGTGGGTCTGACTCATTTCCTGCTCTGCTGATTGTGTTGTAGCATGTAGAGATCTGTTCACCACACAAGGACTGGCTAACATAAGATAGGACATAGATCCAGGAAATCTATTTTGGAGTAAACTTAAAAATTGATTTAGTCTGTTCAGAAATTTGCTATGAAAGTGTATATGGTTGGATAAATATAGGATAGATCCTATTTTTCAGATGAGACTGATATGAAGCTGGAAGCAGGATGTTTTTCATAGAAAGCTGCATTTGGGCGTCCTAAAAGGATGCTAATTTACATTGATAAAGCGTTGCCTCTGATATGTAAAGATTATGGAAAACTGAGCTGGCTCCACTTCTTTGGATCAGCTGGTGCAAAGCCATAATAACAGTGTCACAGTCCTAACAAAGCATGGGTCAGAAATGATGAGGTACTGTAGACGGGATGCATTATAGCCTATCAGCATTTATTTTAAAAATCTGTAACAGGTGCCCTTCCTACAAACAAGACGGCCCATACAAATGAGCTGATGAATTTTCTCGATCTGTCCTCTGCTCCTTGCTTTTCAATTCTTCAAACTCACATTTAGGCTTTTTCTGCTTCACACAGTCTTGAATATAGAGCACGCTCTGTTTCATACAGTTTTGCTATGATTTCTCTTCTCCACAGTTGACTGCTCCTCTCCTGTTCTCCAGAATATCTGATATCAGGGAGATGTTTCTCTCTTGGTCTTCTCGATTTTAAATGGCATTTACATTTTCAATTTAACCCATGTCAAACCTGATTCTTTTAGCCCTGGCTATTTATTTCATAACACTTTATTTCATAACATTTGTTTAATGTTGAAAAAATAAGAAAGCATTTATGTGGAAGGTGTTCTTAATCCTTGAAATATATTGATCTCATGATCTCCTGTTTTGACCAAAGTTATGTCTTCACATCTTAGATGTATGTTCCAATGTGATCAAAAATGTGGAAATTTGTTGTGAAGAAAATAATAAATTGAATTAATAAATTTGCAGTTTGTAGAGTTTGCAGTTTCCATCCTCATGCATAGAAATCTGAATTCACAATACTTAAGAAATGTATAACCTTAAATGTATATGTGTGTGTGTGTATATATATATCACATTTGTTTCCTTATTTTTATTCCTTTGCTGTGGTTGTAAAGTTCTTAATGACATCTGTTGAAAAGAACCTTGGGTTCCACGGGTCCTGACGGATTGCAATTAGCATTCAAAGGAGTACAGGTAATCCTATTTCTAATTCTAATGTTTCTGGTGGAATATAATGTCATATGTACAGATAATACATCCATTTCTTTTTAATGTATCAAAGAATAAACCCTCCCAACATAAACAAGATTTGAGGGAACTATATTGTGGATATCTTCTTAATAACAAATCCAATATATTCAGTGAGAGATTTATAATGACCATTTTTTGCATACTGCATGACAGGAGGATTCAAGCCACTCAGCAACTAGTATCTCTACAAATCATGTTACAAGACTCCTCTTGTGACACTCTCCCTGTCTTGTAACTGTTGCAATACGCAAAAAACAATGCTATGATAATGCGTTACACTTCAGTGACTAATGTCCCAGAAAAAAGCTAAATATCAAAGACCTTTTGTCCAAAACCCACTATAATGTCACATAATATTCAGAATTCTGGTTGGGGCTTTGTTTTCTCTCTCCTGCTCTTTTTTGTGTTGTGATTTTGTTGCTTTTTTTCTTATTTTTCTGTCTCTTCCCCATACTCAATGTTTTTTGTGTGTGTTTTTTTTTGTCCTTTCACATCCCTTTGAAGTGGACATGATTTCATCACTGTTGTCTTATGTGCCTGAGACAATTAAATGTTCTTTTTGCTGTTTTTTTGGTCCCCCCCCCCTGACCATGCCATTTGGCGATGTACAACATCTAACACCCCCAACCGTGTGCCCGATGAATGTCCCAATGTTTAATTCTATTATTCTGATCGGTAAGCTTCTAGACCTGAAGAAGAGAGGATCACTCTCGAAAGCTTGTATTTTAAATGTAACGTTAGTCCAATACAAAAGGTATCACTACAGACTGCTATACTCATGATTTTTGACCAGTTGCATAACCTTATCTCTGCTAGAAAGCCACGGTGTGGCATGGCATTGATTTTAGGGTTCTGTGTAACAACAGATCCAGGATGCAAAAAAGTGATGTTATTTGCATATCCTACCCAGAATTCCTTGCTGCATATGGGGAATGTGGCACAGGAGCTCTGGGATGCAATTCATCGAATTGCTGTGATGTGCAAGTGGCTTCTGCAATAATAAACAATATATATGTATATATATTGTCACGTCTCGGCCTTGCCCCCTGCTGGTGGTAGCAGGGATTCCTGTTTGTTTTTGTTTTCAGGCTGAAGGCCATCTGTTGGGCTTATTGGTCTGCGGTCACATGACCTGTTCTGTCCTATATGTAGGCCCAGGATTCCCCTTGATCCTGGGACCAGGATAGACCTTATTTTACCTAGTTCCTGTGCGCTATATCATTGTTCCTCTTGTTCTGACTACCCGTGTATGACCTCTGGCTCTTGTGTTTGATTCCTCTCTTGCCTGACCCCTGTTGTATTTCTGATATCCTGTGTATGACCTTTTGCTTGGAATTTTGGACCTCTCTAGTTATAACCTTGCCTGTTTTATGTATTATTGTGTTTGTGCAAGTTGTAGCTGTTTTCGCTCAGCAGACATCTGGCCACGAAGCCAGCTTGCTGTTGAGTGACACTCAGAGCCTTGTCTGTGCTCCCTGGCTGGGAGTGTCTGGTTCATCAGTCTGTATTATTGTATCAGTATTGAGTGCTGCCCTGCAGCTTACACAATTCATTCTGTCTTGCCAAATACCTTCTAGTTCTAAAGCTCAAGTTTTGCTTTCCTCTATATTGTTGGGTGCTTTAAGTTATCCATTGGTCTCAACCTTTGGAGCTTAGTAGCCTGTTAGTTCTCCTGTAATACTCCCTGGATTCGAAGTATAGTTTGTAGGTGTTGTGCTTGATCCTGTTACTGCCTGTTTACCACATACCTGCCCTAAAGGCTTCAACCTCCGGAGATTGGGGGCTCCCCATCACCCTATTGGGGGCTCGCCATTACATATATTTATTATTATTATTATTCCCAGGCAACGGCTGGGTGGAGTAGAGGTAACATCGCTGCTCTATATCCGTGGAGACACAGGTTCAAATCCTGACGAGCACCTCTCCAGTAAGTGTCCTTGGGCAAGACACCTAACCGTACATACTCGCCACTCAGGACATACATGAGAAATCTCAATGTATCTTTCCTGTTAAAATACTTTCTAAAAAAGTATGTACTTACCTGCTTTTATACCATCGTATTACTCCACCTTAATTGCTCTCCCATCATAGAGTACCTTTACTAATAACATACGTTCTGATTTGCTTTACTTCATCATACCATCCCCTCTGTCTAGAGTTTCATAGCTCCAACCAATTCCTTCATGTTCTTAAATTTCTCCTTAGAACAAGGGGTTTGAACCCCAATTTCATAAGCTTCGATTAACTACAGGCTGCAATAATGGCAGCGTTGCTCTTACTCACTTACAGCTCAGCTTTCCACAAGAGATGCATTCTACTAATTATGATTTAATTGCAAGTCAGCTTTTAATTTCACTGTAAAAATGCCTTTGCAATGTGACATGCCGGCTATTTGTAACAGAGTGTTTCCTACTCTATAAAGTCAATAAAAGCCAGAAAACTGCATAAATAATGCCAGAAAAAGTGAACAAAAACCATTTAGCAATGTTTGGCTGGAACAAGCTTTAGTGAATAAACCCTATAGTCCTGTAGCCTCCTAAATGGAACATCTGCTTATGGAGACCTTCTACGTATAAGGCAAATAAAAACAACCACAGCATGCAATGGAGTGCTTAATGGAGTCTTTGTTAAAGCCATTGTCTCCATTAAACGCTCTGTTGCATGCTGCCCCTGGTGTGACCAGTCTGTTCTTTGCTATTCGATTTACTCCTGGGTTGTTGACCCTGGGCTACTGGAACCTTGGCCGGTGCAGTATATTTCCATTTGTGCTCGTTTGTCTGCAATTGGTTCTAAGTACACGACAGAACAGTGTTCAAGAAGCAATAGGGGATGTTGACTCTCCTATTGAAAGAACATTCCTTTACGTTGCTATGACAGCCACCTACGCGCTTTACTGTTATTTATTTATTTATTTATATGTAACATGCACAGTATTAAACCAATAATCGTGTAGGCAAATCACACTGGGTGAAAACCAGAAAGTGTTTTTGAAATGGGGTAAAGCGACCACAGTTCATAGCGAATGGTACAGATACGGACACGCAATCACTCACTGGGTGGATTGTGAAACTGTTGTCATTAAGCACATCTACAACTAAATTCTAAGTGTCGTCTTGAAATAACGTAAGCCGTCATGTAGAATTTAATTTACCTGCAAGGTTTTTTTTTTCTTCAAGTTTGTGTCATTTTTGGGAGTGACGGACTTGTCAAAAAAATAACTGCTTTAGAAGAGCTTCCATTTAGTAATATTAGTAAGAGGTGAATAAATGTAGGTAACGCATAGAACTGTTAAATGTTATATGAAAAAGGTATGTGATGAAATGGAAATCCTGTTATACAAGTGGAGCTGAATAACGCGGAGCTGCATGTTTTTTTGTATTGAATATAAATAAGGATTTAAAGCGGGATATAAAAAAAAACCTGCTGTACATTGAGTTTCTCAGAAACTTGGAATTGAACATTCCAAAAAAGATACAAAAAGACACAGAGAAAAAGACAGTGGCGTAATATAACAGATCAGTGGAAACCAGTAACTGTTTATCACCCCCTACTTTCATGAAATTGTTCTAAACTCTACAGCACTGTTCACACAGCTTGGATCTCTGTAAATCATATTCCAGGAAAATTCTTTAGTTTTAAGACTGGGATTTCTTCTTTTTTCCTTTATTGAACACTATATAAAGCTGTAGCAGTAGGATAATGGATTTTCTGGAAACATCAGGAATCAAGGATGTGTTTTTTACATTTAGTAACTTGCAGGAGTCCGTATTGTGCTTATTTTGTTTTTGCAGCTCATACAATATATACTGGAGTTTCCGAGAATCTACATGGTAGATTTCCATTTTGTGGGTCAAAATAAGCAAATTTGGATATTTTGTGCTAAATAAACACACAAACACACAATTTGACACAATTGTAAGTTTAACATAAACCAAAAAAATGTAGTAGAAAACAAAATACAAAATAAGAAATAATGGAATTTATGAATTTTTAGTTGGTAAAATAAAATTGTATATATTTACATTTTTAACTGCTCCTGGCTCAGCCCAGCTCATTTATCATGAGTAAACAATGTTAAAAGCAACACTTAATGGTGATGTTTGTCGTTTTGGATTTTGTCAAACATGATTTTGTAAGGTAAATTCATGAAGATACTCCCATGGCAGCTGGTATTCTGTAGGTGAGATGTCAGACTTCATTTGTAATGCAGGGCTCGAATTCTGCGGGAACGCGAGGGAATGTCATTCCCAAACTTCTCCTGCAGTGGGAACGTAGCAGGAACGTTCATATAACAGGGGACCCAGCCGGGGCAGAGACAGGAAGATACTGCACTGCAGCTTGTCAGTTTCCACACGATCATGGCCACTCCTGGCCAACTCTCATGCAGCTGCACCTCTGCGTGTGATGGGCCGGACAACAATTCACGTGCCCGCTGCAGGCACTTTACATGTGTGGGCTGGATGTGCGCAACCCTGCACAGGAGGAGCGCACCACCCCTCTCAATCATCCCTGGAACTTAGTGGGGGAACGTCACCGACAGCACTCTCATCTGGAGTGAAAGGTGAGATTGCGGTCGGTGGGTTTCCCGAACTAGCATCCAGGGATGATTGAGCAAGGTCACTCTGGGTGACCAGACAGTGGATCTTTCCCGGGTCACGCAGAGGCCACACTCCCGTTCTGCCCTCCCCAAGGCCTGCATGGGAATCAGTGGCAAACTACCACTCCCAGCTTCCCCTAACACTGTGAGGATGAGAACTTGATGCTGGCTGCGCCCTGTCTCCAGGCATGAGCCGCGTTGACAATGTGGCCCCACCCCAAGTGCAGCTTTAACTGTAATATACAGCGTGTGCAAGAAGGAGATGGGGAGGGGGCACACTACGGAGGACTCGGCAACACCAGCACTGAGAATCTGGGAGCCCCCTTCCCACTGCTCCCCCCAACTTTCCACCAGGGGAAGGAAAACACACACATCCACAGAAAGACGGGAGGTGGACAGAGAGCACCCCCTGCTCCGCCATTGGGAACCCCATCCCCTCAGGAAAACTACAAACCCTGTATTACATTGCATTATCTGGGCTTATTCAGGCCTCAGGGCATCCTCTCTTTGCATGTCTTGCACTGATTTTGCCGTTTCAGAGTTTATTTCTGCAACACCAACATCCTCTCCCAGGCTTAACATAAATGAGGGTGTAAAACAGAGAAAATTACATATTAAAGGGTTTAATTCGTTTTAGTGGGCTTTACACTTGCTTAGCTCAGTTCATCATTTCCCCCAATCATTATCCATTATTTATTTTCTACTTTCTCTCTCTCTGCGCTGGCTGGTTCCCCCTGCTATAGGAATGTTCCCGCTGCCAGCCAACGTTCCCTATCCCCCCCCCAAAAAAAATTGATAATGGAGTTGCCAAAGCACTTACTGGATGTCATCAAAAACCGCCTAATCCGGCTGATAACTGGCATCGGGGAAAACCATCAAACTGCAACCATATGTATGTATGGAAGCAATATATATATATATATATTCTATAGAAAGGAGCGTATAATCTATACACTGAGTGGCCAGATTATTATGACCACCTGACTTTTTTTTAGGAAAATTAGCTATAATTTCGCGCTAGAGGGCCAGACCACTATAAATAGGGAAGCAGGTTGTTTACCACGACAGTAGAAGTGATTTTTTTTTTCTGAAGATATGGGTAAACAACACGATTTAACAGCCTTTGAAAGTGGGATGATTGTTGGCGCTCGGAGCCATTGTCATGCCTCAGGCTGAGAAGCCTGCACATCGCCATGTTATTGCTGTTGCTCCCTGTCTGCATCCACTCAGGGGTTAATCCCTTTGCCAGTTCCTGAGAGGGTGTGCATATAACCTGGACACACCCTTCCTTCCATGCTCTATGTGAGGTCCTGTGAGCCCCCTCATCCTGTCTGTCAGTATTACCCCTTGTTCTGTTGTATCACTGTGGATCCAGTTGCTGGACTATATACTGCGTAGCCCACTATCCTGTGGACTGGAGATCTGCCTGGGTTCCTGTTATTTACTGTACCAGTGTACCTGCTGCCATTGGCCTTGGTGCTATTCCCGTGGAGTCTGCAGCTTCCTGACAACGTGGCCCACTATCCTCTGGGGCCTAGAGACTTTCTTGGCTGCCAGACATCCATCCTGTGTCTGCTGCTTAAGACCTTCAATCAAGGTATTGCTATTCAAATGGAGTCTCCAGCGTCTGACTGTATAGCCCACCATCCTCTGCTGATATCATACATTGCCTGTGTATATTGGATTTCATATATACAAAGACTGTGTTGTGTGCTGTGTATTCAATATACATTTATTACCCACATTCCATGTCTCCTGTGTCTGCTTACCTGCTCACCCCCAGCGCTTGGGATATAAACCTAATCCAAAGGCCCTGCCATGGAGCTATCCTGGCCCGAGCCTGACAGCCATGGAGCGTGTATCGGCAAAACAGCAGAATTTATAAAATGTTTAAGAGCAGCTGTTGTTAAAGTGTTTAAAGACTGGACTGTCAGCCGAAAATCTGGGTCTGAACGTGCGAATTGTGGCAGTCAGCGACTAGTCAATGTTAGGGCAGAACGAAGAGTGGCAAGACTGGTACAAGACAACAGAAGTGCAACCGTGCATCAAATTACTGTAGATCTTAGGCTGGGGTCAGACCAGCGCACTTTTAACGTGCGTTCTGGTGCACATAATTACGGCCGTACTAGCAGCAGATGACGGGCAATGATGGCCAATATACGATGTACAGCCGCACAAAAGTCCGGCCGTGCAACGCAAGTGGAATTTGAACGCATTTTTTTGAGAACGCTGAACCGCTAGTACTGACGTACTGAGTGCGCAGCTGCGGCATAGCGGCGTGTGTGCGTGATTAGGAGATGTCAGACGCTGCTAATGTCCAGCCTACATAACGTCCAGACGCAAAAAGAGTTTTATTGACGATCCATACAAAATCACGCCCGAAAATGCGCGTCGTCTGACGGTTTTTGAGCATTCCGTGATAAAATACGTCAATGCGTTCGGAAGCACTTTTTCACGTTCGCGGGGAAAAATGCTTTCGTCTGACCCTAGCCTTAATCAGGGATCCGCTCAAATGATCTCTGAACGCACTGTTCGCCGTGCACTGCATCGTTCGAACACCTTTGCTGTCTGTAGTCAACAAGATAAAACGTCTCCAGTTCGCACAGGAACACAAGGATTGGACAGTCGATCATTGGAAAAAAGTCATGTGGTCCGATGAATCATGTTTCCAGTTTCATCATGCAGATGGCAGAGTGAGAATGTGGCGGAAACCGCATGAAAGCATGCGCCCCACATGCATGAGTACAACCCTTCAAGCTAGTGGGGGCAGTGTTATGGTTTGAGGCCCCTTTTAATTTGTGTGGAACACAGTCTGAATAGCTCAACATGCCAAAGTATCGTTCTGGATCAAGTTCATCTTATCATGTTGATGGCGTATCCCAATGGAAATGACTTCTTCCAACAAGACAAAGGCCATGCCACGGTGCTCGTATTGTGCGGGAGTGGTTTCAAGAACATGAGGGAGAATTTACCTTGCATAGATGGCCCCCACAATCACCAAATCTCAATCCAATTGAGCATTTGTGGGTCGAAGTTGAAAGAGCCATCAGGCAGTTGGTTCCACAGCCATCAAATCTCACAGAACTGGACAGTGCTATTCATCCAACATGGTGTCAGATTCCTCGCATCACCTTTCAACATCTCGTGGAGTCAATGCCAAGACGAATTGCAGCAGTATTGAAGGTGAAAGGTGGCCCAAAGAAGTATTGATGGGGTGGTCCTAATAATCTGGCCACTCAGTGTGTGTATACACTATGTTCATAATTGTAGAAGACATTTACAATTTACACATCTCAGCAATTCAGAGAACTGCTTAGCCCACAGAGCTCACGTGCCACATTCCCCATATGCGGTAAGTAACTAGGTAGGGCATGCAAGTGAGGTCTACAATGTCTCACTTTTTTGCATCCTGGGTCTGTTTTTAACACCGAACCCTCCTTGCCAGTGCTATGCCATACTACATGGCTTTTTAGCAAAGCTCAGGTGTATGCAACAAGTCGCAACCTGCTGATGAGGGCATAAGCCCGAAACAGCTGCACAGGAGTGGTTGTGACTTGTTGCATAAACCTGACCTTTGCTAAAAAGCCATCCAGAATGGCATAGCACTGGCAAGGGGAGGGTTTAATACCTCACTTTGGGTACCACTTCTTCCACTGTAGGTGACAGCACCTCCTGGTACGTTATCTTTGCTTTGTATGATTGCATAAGAAAAACACATACAGACTGAAAGGTACATATAAAATTACAATGTCAATGACAAAGACCCTGTCATAGACCGTGGCAGAGACACATAGACAATGAAATAGATGCTGACTGGACATACAAATACACTGAGAGTGACTGGCAAAGACACTGATAGACAAAAACAAATTGCCTTTAGCACATAGAGAATAAAAAAGCCATCAGAGATGCAGTGACACAGATTGAAAGACACACAGAGACACTGACAAAGGTACTGATAGAATTGCAAAGGGATTTGTACAGACACTGACAAACACAATGACAAAGCCTTTGCAACACTGAGATACATATAGACACAGACAGATAATGACAAAACGCTTAAATTTATAGATCTAAATATGTCCGGTAGCTATAGTTCTATAAAGTGGGGCCACTAAAGTTCTATATAGTAATATACAGCCAGAAAATATTTACAGCAGGGCAAATATATACAGTATATACATATATGTACAGTTATGAAGATGGTGATCTACAACAGGGCAGATATATACAGTTGGACAGATAACCTTTACTCACTCTCAGCAATGTGTTCTAGGCTGTATCAGTACAGCAACCAGTATTGTGAGCTCAGCATCAGGAAATCATTGCCGTTTAGGTGAATTGAAAGGGGCAGTGCGGCCCAGGGCTCCTTCAGACCCGTCCTTCCCTATGCATTCCAAGCATTTCTGGCACAGGTGTGGAGCACTGCCCCTCTGTCAGGGATCTGTACCAGGGGGTGAGTGTATGAGCAGGACTGGCGCTCCCACTAGGCAAGCTAGGCATCCACCTAGGGCACAGCCGACCCTGACCCGGATTCCCCAAGCTTCGCCAGCAATATGGCAGCCTAGGCCTGGCGCGGACTTTAAGATGGCAGCCGGCTATCCGGCACACCCTGTGACCTAATCAGAGGGAGCCGTCCATCCATCTGACCCCCTCTGATTAGGTCTCAGGGCACGCCACGAGACATCTACCACCAGGGAATAGGGTGGCAGACTTCATGCAGCGAGCCCTGTGGCCTAAGCACCACACAAAGTACCATGCCAAGGTACCACAGTCAAACCCATCAATAAACCTCCGTGCCCCCTCAGTGCGTGGTGGTACAAAGCATTTATCTGTTTTCTTTTCAGGACTTTCCTTGCCGTGTCTCTGTTGAATCGCCTGTGTGTACATAGTGAGGAGCCCCCTGTCATTCCTCATCACAGCCTGCAAGATCATGGGGCTCAGCCAGAAGGTGAGAGGCTTCAACGTTGACCCCTGTCCAAAACAAACCCCAGGCTTAATCCCCCTACATCATGCTGTACCTGGTACATCTATTTTTAATGTTTTTTGGAGTTTTTTTGCATGTAATTTTGTTGCTCTATAAATATATACTATTTTATTCACTTTTAGTGCAATTTAGCAGTATCCTCTCTCCTCCCTGTTGCATTGCTTCCCCTCTTCTCCTTGTGGTATTGCTTCCCCTCTCTCCCTGTTCTCCCCATGGCGTTGCTTCCCCTCTTCTTCCTCTGGGTTGCTTCCTCTCTCTCTCCCTCTTCTCTTCGTAGTATTGCTTCCACTCTCTCCCTCTTCTCTCCGTAGCATTGCTTCCTTGCTTCCTCTTTTTCCTGTAGGTTGCTTCCCCTCTCCCTCTTCTCCCCGTGGCGTTGCTTCTTCTATCTCTTCTTCCTGTGGGTTGCTTCCTCTCTCCCTCTTTTCACCATGGCGTTGCTTCCCCTCTCTCCCTGTGGCCAGGGCTAGCACTCCTGCTAAGTTGTCAGACATTGTAGTTTTCAGACAGTGTGGTATATCAACAGTTAACAATTTTTTAGGAGGGGGGGGGCGCACGGGTAGTTGGTCTTGTCTAGGGCACAAAATAGTCTAACACCGGCCCTGGGTATGAGCCCGGGATGCAGTGTTACAAAGGGGATGAGATCTTAGCTGAGGTTTAACAGAAGCTTTGAGTAGTAGAGAAAATTTCAGGTGATAAGAGAATGCCGATGAAGTGCGAGAGATGGGGCAGTGGTCAGAGACAGGTCAAGGATAATGGAAGGCTGGTTGGACTGGGCACAGGGAGGCACTGAAAGGGTACAGAGACACAGATGACAATACACTGGGAATTCACAGGAGGTTAGAAATGGTAGAAAGGCAGAACAGGAAAAGGGTTGACTGACAACTGTGCAACAAGCTGTTGATGTGTTCTAAAAGCTGGAGACTGGCAAGAACACAGGGCACAGTGGAGACTGGCAAAAACAAGGCTTGAAGGGTACACCGCTTGGAAGAGGCTTCAGGGGCAGCAGGACTTTGCATCACCTTCCTAGGTAAGAGTTACTGCGCTGAAGCTTTGCACCTTGACGTGTCTTCCTTTTTAAAGGAAGTTCGTCAGGCTAAACTTACACACCTGTGAATGAGTGGAGGAGCCAGGCAACAGACAAAGCCAAGTCTGATTTGTAATCAACCGTTAAACCTGGGTTTGAATAATTTTGCAGGGAAAGTTGAGCTGGGATGTTGCAACATGAGCTCTGACCTTTCTGTGGCATCGCCAAGTTTCTTGACACCCTCTGCATCTTAGGGAGCCCTCATGGGACTTCTTCTAGGCCAGATCCCTCTGGCAGTGTCTTCTTGCATTAATGGTCAGCCAGCTCCTTCTCCCAAAATGAGATCAGAACTGGATGTACAGACCTAAGAGGGTGCATGCTAAAACTGTGAATTGCATCATGGGAGGGGGGATGTCATGCAGCCTTGCTGAGAAAGAGAGACAGATTGCTTTCCTAGTGTCCTTGTTTCGGGCCTGTCCTGTATGTAACAGGACAGTTGGCAATGAAATATTACCAAAAATGAGGTAATTGCAAAGATATTGCATTCCCACAAGATGTCAGAAGCATTCTTGTGTTCTAGTGGTAAGAGAGCACGTTGAACGACCCGGCACTGGTTGTCCTGCACACTGTTTGCAATAGTTAGGAGCAAGATGATGTACAAACCAAATCAAGTTAGGCCAATATAGGAAAGTAATAGTGGGAACAAAAACTAAAATGGCAGAGGGGGGGGGCAAAATAAAATGAGTCAATGAGGACACAATAAATAGAAAGGGGGAAAGCTGAAATAAAATAGGGGCAAAAATGAAATAAAGGCAAGTGGTGGTATGTTTGTCTGTGTTTTCAGCTTTATATACCCTGTATATTTTTGCCCAAAATATATATATCTATCTGTCAATCTGAATATGCCCATCTTTAGTTCCAAAAACAGAACCACCAAAATCCCATAGAGATTTTAATCCATCACTGTTTAGATTGGTGTTTGGCACAGCCACACCACTAACAAGCAGACTGTTCATTGAAAAATGGAGCAGGAGGCATGGACCATACTCGCACAACAACAGAAACCTCAAAACATTAGAGAAATCAATTGATCTCCCTAGTGGAGTGATGAGCAGCGCCAGCATAGCAATTAACCCTGCCGCTATGGACGACTTGCTGGGTGAGTCCTATGCTTTCCTGCTAGCATGTGGAGGCCATATCCAGCACGTCAATAAAGTTCTGTGGTTTACCACCGAACTTCTCCTGCAGTTGGCTGACATCTTGGATGTCAGCCTTGCCTGTGGGACCTGCCTCCGCCCAATGACTTCATTGCACATGGGCACAATGATGTCAGAAACGGGACTTCCCATCCGGCCAGACTGGTAATTCCTATAGAGGAGATATAGGGGGTCTTCTGTCTCTCCAGAACCATAACAGAAAGAGTGTTATGTAAGGTGTTATTGGAAAGGCTAGTGTATGGCCTTTCCAATGATACCAAACATGATCAGGTTTAGTTTGAGGACCCCTGTATCTCCTCCAAAGAGAAAATTCCCTGCCCTGCCGGGAACGGAGGGGGGTTTGAGTCCGCTTCGGAGTACTGGCAGAAAAAAAAGCCCTAGTTATTATGCATTGTTTCATCGAAAACCTAAACTGTTGCTCTGAAGCTCCAGGGCTCTTTTGGAACCTTGCATCTTTTACACCACATAATGTCAATTGAGCTGTCATTGGAAAGGTCAGAGTCTGCCTTTTCCAACAATATTAAATATGACCATGTAGGTGTGTAAAATTTTTTCCTCTGTTCTAAAGGTGGTGGCAACATATGCTTTTACTTATAAAGCAAACAATACCACTGCACTAACCTTCTCATTTCCCACACCAGGAGCAAATGTGGAGGTGATGGCACAATGTGTTATTACACATTGGTTCATCTAATAATAACCATCACATCGCTGCAAGGAGAGTATTAGGCTGTCAGACGAACGCAGTCTGAGCGCACTCTGCGTGCGTGCACAACATACAGACGTACTGACAGAAGATACTGTTGACACCACACAGTCAGTTTTTGTTGACGGACGTAGGAAAAAAGGGAACTATGGGAAATAGAATTAATATGAAAAAGGATATGAAAAGCCATAGTGTGTGTCAAGGTGCTGGACGTCGCAAATGCGCTGCGTCTGACATCTCATCACTCACATAGAACGCTACACGGACGTGGTGCAGTCTGCGCGTCCGTGGTAGTGGTTTTATGTTCTTGCCTAACTTGTGTCCGTTTGCCACGTGTGTTGTGCATACGCAGTTCGGTGCGCACCTACTTCGTGTGTGGGTCTCTATTGGTTATGATTCTATACTACGACGGACGTTAAACTGTTCGGCAACACGGACGTGATCACTGCGTTCATCTGACACGGGCCTTAGTCCTTTGGACCCCTGTATCTCCATTCTTTACACCAAACAAAGTCAAGTTAGAGGTCTTTGGACAGGTCAGAGTCTGGCCTTTCTAATGATACACCATGTCGAAATTAAAAACGGAAGCAAATTTTTTTTTTTAGAAAGTATTTTATCAGGAAGGATACATTGAGATTTCTCCCGTTTTCAAGTATGTCCAGGGTGGAGAGTATGTACCGTTAGGTGTCTTGCCAAGGACACTTACTGGAGAGGTGCTCTTGCCAGGATCGAACCTCTCCACGGTTATAGAGCAGTGATGTTACCTCTACTTCCAAAGCAATGTCATTGTCCATTTGTCACATATAAAATGAACAAGACCACTGCCATTACTAGGGATGTGCATGACTTTTTTTTTTTCGTTTTAGGGTTTTGTTTGGATCGTTTTTTTCGTTTCGGGTAATTTCGGACAGTTTTTTTTGTTTCAGTTCAGTGAATCGGATTGATTCGGGTGATTCAGATCAGTTTTTCATTTTTTATGAGTTATTTTGTTTTTTTATTGCTTCTTTAAGAATGGGAGGTAGATTAATAGTTCCAATAGAATGAAAGTTTCTTATTTTTTTAGGCATTTTTGGGTGAAATTTTAGGTTTCCGAACTTTTTTTAAAGAAACTAAGCTTTTTAACCCATAGGTTTCAATACAGCATATGAATCCACACACTGCTTGGGAAGCGCCTCTCTGCGGTATAATTAATGCAGCATATGAATCCGCACACTGCGGGGAA
This sequence comes from Leptobrachium leishanense, assembly GCA_009667805.1. Lineage (NCBI taxonomy): Eukaryota > Metazoa > Chordata > Amphibia > Anura > Megophryidae > Leptobrachium > Leptobrachium leishanense. Next base: position 182,535,670 of record CM019065.1, on the reverse strand, counting down.
GCGCCTCTCTGCGGTATATTTAATGCAGCATATGAATCCACATACTGCGGGGAAGCACCTCTCTGCGGTATAATTAATGCAGCATAAGAATCCACACACCGCTGGGAAGCACCTCTCTGCAGTACCTCTCTGCAGTATAATTAATGCAGCATTTGAATCCAAACACTGCTTGGGAAGCGCCTTTCTGCAGTATAATTTTTACAGCATATGAATCCACACACTGCTTGGGAAGTGCCTCTCTGCGGTATAATTAATGCAGCATTTTTTATTATTTTTTTTTTGAGAAAGGATTTTACCAGGAAGGATACAATGAGATTTCTCTTGTTTTCAAGTATGTCCTGGGTGGCGAGTATGTACCGTTAGGTGTCTTGCCAAGGACACTTGAATCCACACACTGCTTGGGAAGCGCCTCTCTGCAGTATAATTAATGCAGCATATGAATCCGCACACTGCTGGGAAGCGCCTCTCTGCGGTATAATTATTGCATAAATGCAGCATGAGAATCCACACACCGCTGGGAAGCACCGCTCTGCAGTATAATTATTGCAGCATATGAATCCGCACACTGCGGGGAAGTGCCTCTCTGCAGTATAATTAATGCAGCATATGAATCCGCACACTGCTGGGAAGCGCCTCTCTGCGGTATAATTAATGCAGCATATGAATCCACATAATGCGGGGAAGCACCTCTCTGCAGTATAATTAATGCAGCATTTGAATCCACACACTGCTTGGGAAGTGCCTCTCTGCGGTATAATTAATGCAGCATTTTTTATTATTTTTTTTTGAGGAAAGGATTTTACCAGGAAGGATACATTGAGATTTCTCTTGTTTTCAAGTATGTCCTGGGTGACGAGTGTGTACCGTTAGGTATCTTGCCCAAGGACACTTGAATCCACACACTGCTTGGGAAGCGCCTCTCTGCAGTATAATTAATGCAGCATATGAATTCACACACTGGGAAGCACTTCTCTGCGGTATAATTAATGCAGCATATGAATCCACACACTGCTGGGAAGTGCCTCTCTGCAGTATAATTAATGCAGCATAGGAATCCGCACACTGCGGGGAAGCACCTCTCTGCGGTATAATTAATGCAGCATAGGAATCCGCACACTGCGGGGAAGCACCTCTCTGCAGTATAATTAATGCAGCATATGAATCCGCACACTGCGGGGAAGCGCCTCTCTGCGATATAATTAATGCAGCATATGAATCCGCACACTGCGGGGAAGTGCCTCTCTGCAGTATAATTCAGCTTATGAATCCGCACACTGCGGGTCATCACCTCTCTGCAGTATAATTAATGCAGCATATGAATCAACACACCACTAGGAACTTCGCAGCAGTGTCTGGATTCATATGCTGCATTAATTATACTGCAGAGAGGCGCTTCCCAGTGTCTGGATTCCTATGCTGCATTAATTATACTGCAGAGAGGCGCTTCCCAGCAGTGTGTGGATTCATATGATGCATTGAAACCTAGGAGTTAAAAAGCCTTGTTTCTTTAAAAAAGTTAGAAAACCTAAAATTCCACCCAAAAAATGCCTAAAAATCCTAAAAAAATAAAAGAAACTTTCATTCTATTGGCATTTTTTTTTTTTTTTGGAGATTTTTTTTTTTTTTTATAAATCGTTTTTTCATTTTTCTGCAGCAGAACTTTTTATTATCATTCCTTGGATCTTCTATGTAAATTCTAGACATTTTCGTTCAGTAGATGTTTTGCAAACAGCGTCTCAGTTTTCAAACTTTCAAGAGAACTGCTTTTTTTTCTTCACCCCGTTCGTCTGCGTGTCGGCTTTTTCTAGCGGCTGCTCTGCACTGTGATCGACTGCTGCTCAGATTTTTACGGCTTGTTCGGCTTGGTTTTTGTGGCGGTTTCTGGGGGTTTTTGGCGCGTGTTTGGCGAGTTTGCCGCGAGTATTCCCTGCACTACGGGGGCCCTGCAGTGCTTCCTCAAGACACCGCAGGGTCAGCGAACTAGGAATTGCCGACTTGCCCCGAAGTGTGGGGAACGAAAAGTCACTGATTGTGCGGTGACTTTTCGGATCTCTTTGAAAACCCCTGTAACTGATCCAAATTGCTGAATTGATCCGAATCGCGCCAAAATTTTGGGTCGATCCGAAATTTTCGGATGGTCGATATTTCATTTTCGGAGATGCTCCCGAAATACGAAAATGGTGAGTTTCGTCCGGATGTTTATTCGGAAAGGAAACAAATTGCACAGCTCTAGCCATTACTCACTTTCTCATTTCCCACGACAGGCGCAAGTTAAGTGTTGTATACATTGTTGTCTTATTCATAAAATAAAATCTTCCAAAATACCAGAGAAGTTTTATTTTTTCCAGTTTTAGATAAAATTGTGTATTAACAATAACAGATTCCATTTCCATTTTATTTATTTTTTTAACGAGTGCCCCATAGAATATAGAACCACAAATGTTTGGAGGATAATATAATAATAATAAAAAAATTCCATTCTGTAAATGGAGGCCTTATCTAGGATATACAATAAACAAGTACTAGGGAGTTGGGCATGAGCAGGAAGGCTGCCAATTTATGACCAATGTGTGGAATGTCTTTGTATTCAGCTAAGGGAGGTACAGACCCACGTGGGGTGGGATAGTGTCACCGTGGGGTGGGCTAATTGGGATGTACCTAATTATGTATTCGGGGTATAAAACCCCATGTCTGAATGTAATCTGGACTCAGCCTTAGCGATTCAATCCTGACTGAGTGGTGACGTCACAATAAAGTTCGCCTTTCCTGAAGAGACTCGTGTCCAAGCAGTCATTGTCCGCGCCGGGCCGACTTTACTCCTGAGAGAACCAGGTGAATTCCGGTAACAACATGAGACAGGCGAAGTAGCAGGGCAGATTGTAGACAGTCCTGAGGTATAATGTAGGTTGGAGACCAGAGTTGCTGAGCAGTGAAAACTGGAGACCAGGAAGGGGAGACAGGGTAGAAGGCTCTGGAAACTCCATTGAGTATACAATGCTTTTAGCTGGCTTACACCAAGATTAGTGCCTTCTTAATATAGGGGAAATTCAGGGCTGATAAGTGGGAGCACCTGTGGTGCCTGCAAGAGAACCAGAACTGCCTTGAACAGACTGGGTAAAGCAGGAAAGGTGCTGCCAGGGTACAGTCATAAGGGCACAGCACCAACTTTGGCATTCTTGCAGCGGTGTTTTCCCTGGCTCTGGATGTGACACTCATACGCATAATAATGATATATTTTTAATCTGCCTTTTGTGTGCTGAAAATAAAAATGTATAATTTGTCGGGGTCCTATATTGAAATGTGATTTCAAATCACGTTTAAAAATGATAAGCACAAAACAGTCAAAATGAGCTCGGCACACAGAGGTGAAATGTCTCAGCAGTGAAGGGGTTAAAGGAGAGAGTCGGGGACACCGGGGGCAGTCAGTGCAGTGTAACAGGAACAATAATAGGACTGGCCTACATTTTTTTCCCCTAGGCTGCTTTTTATTCATAGTTCATCCCTGAGCAAAGACTTTTAGTGCTGTCGAGGTTACAGTGGTTCGGACGACTCCCATGAAAGTCAATAGAAAATCTTAGAAATCTCTTAAAGGGGCAGCCAGAATATGTGAAAATGCAATTCAGGGAAATACTCAGACAAAGCTGTCTCTGTGAGGAAAATCAAATGCTAGTGGGATCCAGAATCAGGCCTCTCCAGACCTAGGAGGTGTCTTGGAAACCAGTGCCCCAGATATGTCAGAATAAATGGAGAAGGGTTGTCATCCACTCAAAATGCAGCTATCTTGTCCCTGAGTTTATTTATTGAGGGCACATAGGCAGTGAGCTGCTGGTTCTGCACTGCTCTGGCAGCCGCAGCTGTCATTCTCATTTCAGACAAGCAGTGTTTCAGCTCAGAGTATCTTTTGGCAAATAATAAATGGGACAGTTTTCTCACATGCACTTTAACAATTGAAAGTTCATTGATTATAATGCAGGACAAATCGAAACCAAAGCCACCGGCAACCCTGGAACTTTTATGAAAGGATTATTTTTCTTGGCCCTTGAGTTGACTGAGAGCAGTTGTAGTTAATTGCAGTTCAGCAACTGCTGCAGGGGATGCAGGTTGTATTGCACTTCTCTAAATTGAAGAAAACAGAAGACAACCATGTTCATCTTTATTAAATCCACAGGATTATGTGAGGATACACGAGCCCAGACACATGCAATAAAAGCATCACTCCGTGCAATGTGGAGACAGCTATTAGATGAGGTGGACATAAATCTCATATTTGTGCCATACCCATCAGTATTGATTCCCATATATATTATTTTGTTTTTAATCTTGTTCTTTGGAAATGGTTTATTGCGGCAGTAAATGTCATTGAAACATTCAGCTGTTTAAGTGCTCCATGCTGGCTCCCTGTATTGAATATTACTGTGTAGCATCCTTCTGCTGTGTGCAACCTTTGTGCTTCACAATGCAATCAATTCATGCTGTGATTTTGTTCTCCTACAGTGTATGAAATATGGATCTCGGAATTCAGCATGGAGAAATAGCTTTGTTTTATTTCGGCTTTTTTTTTTATATTATGAGATTACTTTTAGTACACTGCATTTATAGAGGTTTGTTCATAGCCCCTACATCATTCATTAGGCTTGAGCACCTAGCAAGTTAATGGACACATGCAAAACAAATGCCAATGGGATGGCCATTTACCCTTCGAAAAGTGCTTCCAATGTTCAGATGTATATAATTCTTTGCCAATACCGCTTCATACAAACAGGAAGCTGACAGGGAATGTCATAAACGAAAATTGCATGAATATTTCTTTACTATCTTTATGAACATCTATATTGTTTACAAAACAATGTTTTTTTTTTTTCTTTTGCTCCTTCCCTGACATTTGCCTAGATAGCTTCAATAAGATAATTGGTTATGAAGAAATATAGCTCGCTGTTCAGTACTATTGATTGTAAAAACGGCTTCAATATGTTTCTTCGCAGAACAGTTGCAAGTAATGGCATGTTTCTGTGATAACTTAAGGACTGAGAATTGTAGAGGTGGCAGGGGAGCTTTATAAGCGTTAACGTTTTAACGCAGTTATCTGGAGGTGGGGCTCGATGCAAATGTTGGCAGTATGTAACACAAATAGAGTCTCTTAAAATAATCTTTCAAGTCAGAAGGTAGCGATGATTTACTAACACGGTAGTTGAAGTGATTCAATTTGACATTTTAACCATACCTGTTGTCTCAGAGAGTCTTTAAAATATTTTCTTCTTTTCAAATCTAACCATTAGTCTCATAGCTCAGGTTTTATCTTCAATAAAAAAGTTAATCTGAGGTTCTGACACCTTCAGCTAAAATTCATGACATTTTATTCCTTCCTGAATGTGGCCTAAAGTGACACTCTAATCTACACATGCTCGAATGGATGAGGGGTATCCGGGATCGAACTATGCTAATAACATTGGGATCGATGGACGTTGAGATAATGGAAGTGAGAATTAAGAACATTCCATAGGGTAGATGCGTGCGGACAGCAGAAAACTGAGGTAAAGCAGATCGGGGGAAGTATTCATATTGGCAAGTAACGGAGTGTGCATGCTTGCACTTCCGCTTTCCAAGACACGTCAGCAGTAGGCGCCGTCGACTGGGAAAGTAAGGTCATGTGGATGCATGCACGTACTTTCAGATTTAACCTAAAACAGAGCAAGGATTATGATAATTTTGATTGGAGGGCATTCATTTGTGTAAGATTTTTAAGATGGAGGAGACCAGTAGGTCCTTGATGCCAACTGCGGAAGCCATGGGCATATTTGACCCAAGGGCGAAACCTGTATTGGCTTTATTGTATGTGATTTTATTATTTGTCTTTTTATTATATCTTGTTTTAGTAAACCTTTTCATCACCTCTATTGCCATTTTGGTTCGAACTGTTTTTTTTTGGAAGTTGTACATACTTAGAACAACCTCCGGGCAAACTATCCAAGGACCTGGGCGAAGATCCAGAACATGTGAGTACCTGCATTAACTGGAGTGGGGAACTTTGGATGTGTGGCTCTACACTATATCATTTGCCTCACCTATTTAAGATCTGCACAAGACGGAGAAATCTACAAGGGCTGCTGGATGGCCGTATGAACAATCCACAGGCAGCTAACATAGAGACGGTTCTGGCTCTTTAAGATGTGAGTGGAATCATCTAGAATTATATACTATATGTCTACGCGGGTTATACTATGATCTGTATGTCTTTTATTTTCTTTCGAGGAAATTGTACCAGAGGAATCGAATTTGTGATAAACAGATATTGTACCAAAGACATTTTTTATGACATGCGGTAACTATTGTATCTTACCATATTTTTGGAAACACTGGGTGCGCTGTACTCCATTATTGTATAGTTTTTTACACTTTTTGGTTGACCTCATCCTTGGAGTGACACAGCGACATTTTCCATTAATTATCCCATAAGGTATTACCGCTGCACAATTGTATCACTGTTGAACTCTATTGCTCAAGTCACCTGAAATCCTGTCCATCCCTCTATCTAACCATTTCTAAAATACACACAAACCTCCTACAGTGTCACACTGGTAACCACCAACAGACAACACACATAGAAGCACTGACACTGGTAAAGACACAGACAATGAAGACGACACATAGATCCTTACGCAAAAGCGATGGCAAAACATTAACAATGGCACATGGAAACACTGAAAGATTCACACAGACCGAGAGACACTGACAGAAACAGACATAGGAACACCCAAAGCAACTGAAATACAGACATTTTCAAGTTGGGTCATTTACTCCTACCTCCTAGGCACCATCATCAGATGCTCACCATGATGCTTATCTGTGTGGTTTTATGGGCCTATGATCTGTCCTGTTTACTTGACCATATGATCCCACTATTAGTATTTATGACCCACCCCCCTTCTGCTTGACTTTTTATTTTGGTCAGTACAGCTTCAAGATCTGAGGAAGAGAGGAACACTCTTGAAAGCTTGTCTTTTAAATATAACGCAGGTCCAAAAAAAAAAGGTTTCACTACTACTGTCATACTCTGGTGATTTTGACATCTGGACTAACATGGCTTACCAAATCTACACTATGGGGATTATTTAGAGGTGCTCTCTCGTTCCCCGCACTTCCCTGCACTTCGGGGAATCACATTTCCCCACCCTGCGGTGAATTCAGCATTCACTGCAGGGTCCCCGGTGAGCAGGGAACGGACCTGAAAATCTGCCAAACTCCCGCCGAAAAACGCATCTGATACGATCCAAAGTATCGGATCACTGGAACTGCTTTAAAAAAAAAAAAAGCCACGCTGAACACGTCCAGAAAAAGGAGACGAGCCGCTGAACACAGTGTAGACCGGCCGCCGGAAAAAGTCGACAAGCTGACGAACGGGGTAAAAAAAAAAAAAAAAGACGCAAACTATCAGGGTTATTCAAAGAGAATCGAAAAGCCACCGCACGTTCGGTGACTTTTCGTTCTCTTCAATTCCGTTCGATTTGGCGATCCCATTTCTGCAACCCTGCGGTGTATTCAGCAAGCACCACAGGGTCCCCGAATTGCAGGGAAAGGACGCCGCAAACCTTCCCGAAAACTCACTGCAAAACGAGGGCGAACGCACACCAAAACCCGCCAAAAACATCTGGGTTAACCCTCCGAAAACGCCAGAGAAACCCGAGCAGGAGCCGATCACACGCAGTGCAGCCGCCGGAAAAAGCCGACACTGCAGACGAATGCAGTGAATAAATTCGTAAAACAGTTTGCTTGAATGTTTGAAAAAAACGCTGTTTGCAAAGAAACTACTGAGCGAAAATGTCTGGAATTTACATATAAGATCCAATGAATGATAATAAAAAGGGCTGCTACAGAAAAAATAAGTAAAGTTAAAAAAAAAACAACCACAAAGTGCTTAAAATATCCTAAAAAAATCTATACATAAAGAGACTTTTTACTGCAGAATATTGTAATCAACGGTTTATTAGATATTGAATTAAAACAGGAATATTCTTAACATTGAAGCCTATGGGATTCGCCTGAATAAACCTGCCGAATTAAACCACCGAATGACAGGGCATTTCGGGAACCTTTCACTGCTGGTTTTTCTTCTCTGAATAGCAGAAGCAGTGCGTTTTCATGGGGATTTCACTGCCCTCGAACAGGCATCGAACATGCACCATATGTGCAGGCAATTCACCAGCATTTGGCGAATTGCCTTCTCTCTGGATAGCCGAATGGTCAAGAAAGGTTCCCTTTCGGCAGCCATTCGAATCTCTTTGAATAACCCTGTAGGTTTGCAAAAAACTAAACCAAAATGCCTGGAATTTACATAGGAGATCCTTTGAATGATAATAAGTAGGTGTTTTACAGAAAAAAGTAGAACCGCTATTAAAAAAAAAACACAGAAAAAAAAATATTGCCCGAAAAATGCCTAAAAGATCCTAAAAATCAATAGACTGACTTTTTACTGCAAATTAAAACAATAAACGGTTTATTAGATATTGCATAAAAATGGGAATATTTTTAACATTGAAGCCCATGTGGTTCGCCTGAATAAACCTGCCGAATGAAACCACCGAACAGCAGGGCATTCCGGCAACTTTTCACTGCTGCTCGGTGTTCTCTGAATAGACTAACCATTGCCTCTCTATGGGGGATCACTGTCTTCGACCAGGCACTGTACTTGCTGGCAGTTCGGCAAACTGCCTGCTCCCTGAATAGCCGAATGGCCACAAAATGTCACCATACGGGGAAATTCCCTGTTCGGTGACATTTCGTGGCCAGATCAGCTCTCTGAATAACCCCTTACATATAAATATATACAAGTCTATTCACTAAAGGTGAAACTCATGACATGAGGCAGGAGAAGAGAACAATCTAGATAGTGAGATAAATGGGAGAATTTTTCTGGTTTGGTTATTTTGACCTAGAATTTTCTATTCTCCTGCCAATTCTCTTGAGTTTCACCTTTAGTGAATAGACCTGATAGTCTCCAATAAAAACTTAATTCTTCACAGAAATCAGGGTTAATTACTCAAGCACAAATACTTCTGAAAGAGGTTTCAAAAGTTGAATCACCCCTAGGGTCTATCGTTCGAAGCTAAATTAGAGAAGTATTATATTGAAAACCAAGCCACATATGGGAAAGAATCAATTCAGCACTCTATACACTCTAGTACCATGCCATTGCGAAAGACCCTCTAGTTTTAAGTATCCTTAAATATTGGATCGGTCTCAAAAGAAATGTGTTTTCCATTTTCTTTTGTAACGACATCTGAGCTCTTAGGCTAGGGTCAGACGAACGCATTTTTCGCGTCGACCGTGGAAAAGTGCGGTCGAACGAACGGACATATTTTTTCACGGAATACGCGATAGCGGTCATACGATGCGCCTTTTCGTCCGTGATTTTGTACGGATCAACAATAAAACACTTTTTGCGTCTGGACGTTATGTTGGCCGGACATTAGCAGCGTCTGAAGTCTCCCAATCACGCAAACACGCCGCTATGCGGCCGCAGCGCACTCTGTACGTCAGTAGTAGCGGTTTGACGTTCTCGAAAAAATGCGTTCGTTTGCCACTTGCGTTGCGCGGACGAACTTTCGTGCGGCCGTACTTCGTGTGTTCCCCGGCATTGGACGTCATTTGCTGCTAGCACGGCCGTGATTTTGTGCGGCTAAACGCACGTTAAAACTGCGTTCGTCTGACCCTAGCCTTAAGGCTCTCCTTTCAATAATTGTTTATAAATGTGCAAGCTTTCTTTTCAAACATTTTATAGACTTTTATTATTGCAAATACGGCTACATTTCAAAAGACTCTGTATTCTCTGAGTATCACTCCTTCAGATCTGTTATTTCAAACAACTCTTGTTATATATGGTCTATTTTTCAAATGATTTATAGGGAAGGAGCTTCTGGTGTGGGATGGTCCTACATGTCCAAAGTGGAGGTAGGGATCAGAGGTGCAGGCTTAGTTGCTTCAGTGCCTGAGCACTGACCTGGAGTAATTATTTATTTATAAAGGATTTTACCAGGAAGGATACATTGAGATTTCTCTCGTTTTCAAGTATGTCCTGGGTTCAAGAACATTGAAATGTTACAGAAATACAAAATAGTAAAATGCAAGATATTAAACACAAAACCAAATATACAGATTAACAGAAAAATAAATATGTAGGAAATAAAGTCATTATGTTAGATGTTTACAGGTGCATTCCGTATTGAGGTATGTTACTAGGGAGCTCTTGAGTGACTTTAGACTGGGGGAAGATTTGATGGCGTCTGGGAGGTTATTCCATATTTGCGGTGCTCTGTAGGAAAATGAGGATCGAGCCACTTTCTTTTTGTATTGCGGTATTGCAAGCTTGCGTCATTTTGACAGGGCCCATTGGAGTTGAATCATCTCTGTGCATCATACGAAATGGGCTGTTCAGGAGTAGGGATGAGCCGAACACCCTTGTGTTCGGTTCGCATTCGAACTCGAACAATTTCAAAAGTTCGAACTCGAACAATTTCAAAAGTTCGAACTCGAACAATTTCAAAAGTTCGAACTCGAACAATTTCAAAAGTTCGAACTCGAACAATTTCAAAAGTTCGAGTTCGATCTCGAACACGAACCGAACTCAATGCAAGTCACTGGGACTCAAACGTTCGGTTGCAAGATATTTGAAAATAAAAGGTGTATGGGGGTCCGGGTAGTGCCCTGGGGGACAGGAAACCAGGACAAAAAGTTTGGAAAAAAAGTTTTTAAAGGGACAGTGAGTTTTCCATGAAATAAGGGTTAAAAATAGAAACAAAAAATTACTTCAAATATCGTGCCTAGGAGGTCCCCATAACCTGCCCGTGAAGTGGCGGATTTGTAGGATGTATAGAAACATTTAAAAACAAAAAAATGACATTTCTAATGACTGTAAATGGTTTTCCTTTAATCTATTCATAAACAACTGCTTGGGGCGGCAGTCTGTATTAAAAGTGGAGATCTTTTAGGACACGCAGAACAAGTTTAGTGATTTTTTTTGGGCTAAATTATGGTGAAACTTATGCAGGCTTTGGATGAAAGTAACAATAGGTGCTTTAAAATTGGGCCTTTAGTGCCGTCACACCGTAACCCCTCTGTGGTATTGTGGAAGAGTGCAGGGTTGGACCCTGCGTTCCAAAAAATTTAAATGATATATAAATCTGGTACAGGCGTCAGTGCAATCAAATATTGGACCTTTTGGCAGCAAAGTGCCTTCACACCGTAACCCTTTTGTGGTATTGTGGAAGAGTTCAGTGGTGGAGGTTTTGTGAATGCAGAAGACATCCCCGATCTATTCTGTTACGTCAGCATCAGGGGATTGATAGCTGCTGATCCAGGACTGATTAATTTTTATAAATGTCAGCCAGTCTACAGAGACGGTTGTCAGATGCACTCTTTTGTCTGTGACAAAACTTCCAGCGGCACTGAACGTCCTTTCAGAACGCACGCTGGATGAAGGGCAACTTAGTAGCTGCATAGCATATTGGCTAAATTCTGGCCAGTGATTCAGTCTCAACACCCAGTCAGCCAGTGGATCATCTGCTGGAAAGGTATACAGGTCTGCCCTTGCCCCTAGATAGTCCTGCACCATACGGTGAAGACGCTGGCAATGGGTGCCTACAATTGACGTCCCTGGACGTCGTGGACTAAAACATTTAAAAAAGGCATCAGTCAAGCGGCCCCGGCCTTCACCACTATTCCTCTGATCATCCGCAGCCTCAGAAGCACCTGTGTCATCACTTGGTAACCGACCAGGGCCTGGAAAGTTGTTACACAAGTGTCGGTTTAGAGCGTCCTCAAGTTTTTTCATCCTGTGCTCCCTTTGTGCGGGCAGGATGAGCTCTGCAACTTTACCCTTGTATTGTGGATCAAGAAGGCTTGCCAACCAGTAATGATCCCTCTCCTTGATAGCACAAATCCTGGGGTTCTTTACCAGGCTTTTCAGGATAAGGGAGCCCATGCAGTGTAGGTTGGAGGTGGCATTAGCTTCCGAGTCTTCCTGGTCAATGAGGATGACCCCATTGTGCACTTCCTCCTCCCAACCACGTACTAGTCCTTGTGTTTCTGGGCACACAAAACCCTCCCTTGAGGAATCCCCACCTTCAATGCCCCCACTACTTAAATATTCCTCCTCCTCCTCATCCTCCTCCTGTCTGATCTGAGGAGGAAACGCTGGAATGCTGTCTGCGGAAAGACTGGGGCCTACAGAGCTAGGGAAGGTCTCCTCTTCCTCCCGCTGCTCTGCCTCTAGAGCCACATCTAGAATTCCCCGCAGAGTGTGCTCCAGCAGGAACACTAAAGGAATTGTGTCACTGATGCATGCACTGTCCCTGCTCACCATCCTCAAATGGTGACAGTACAGTGCATGCATCCTTGATCATCAGCCACTGCGGGGGCAAAAAAACAAGTTGACCTGAACCTGTCCTTGTGCCATACTCACACAGGTACTCGTTGATGGCCCACTGTTGCTTGTGCAAATGCTGCAGCATTGCTAATGTCGAGTTCCACCTGGTGGGCATGTCACAGATCAGACGGTTTGTGGGAAGGTGGAATTCTCTTTGAATTTCTGCCAGGCGAACACTTGCTGGGAATGACCATCTGAAGTGGCTGCAGACTTTTCTGGCCTGGCTGAGAAGCTCTGCCAGCCCTGGGTACTTGGTTAGGAGACGCTGTACTACAAGATTTAGGACGTGTGCTAGGCATGGTACATCCGTCAACTTACCCAGGCGTAGGGCGGAGAGAAGGTTGCTGCCATTATCACAGACAACCATTCCCAGCTCAAGCTGACGTGGTGTTAACCATCTCTGCACCTGCCCCTGCAGAGCTGACAGAATTTCTGGCCCGGTGTGGCTCCTGCCCCTAAACAAATCCGCTCAAGCACATTATGGCATCTTTTTGCTTGAGCCATTGCGTAGCCCCTGTCACGTGTTGGTTTAACTGCCTCTTCGCCAGAGACACAGAAGTTGGAGGAAGAGGTGGTGGAGCAGACAGACCTCATACAAGCAGCTTTCTGGAGGCGTGGTGGATGAACAAGCTCCAGCACAGAGCTCCATCTTGGATCCCTCCCAGCTGCAATCAGAGTTACCCAGTGTGCCGTGAAGGAAATGTAACGGCCCTGTCCATGCTTGCTGGACCACATGTCCAAGGTCACATGCACCTTGCTGCTGACTGCCTTTCCCAATGACTCGATAACATTGTCTTCAACGTGCTGGTATAGTGCTGGAATGGCCTTCCATGAAAAGTAATGGCGTTTTGGAACCTGCCACTGTGGTACAGGACATTCAGAAAATTCACGGAAGGAAGCAGAGTCCACCAGCTGGAAAGGCAGCAGCTGTAATGCGAGTAATTTTGCTAAGCTGGCATTTCGATGCTGTGCTTGGGGATGGTTGGGACTATATTTTTTCTTACGCTGCAGCAGCTGGGGCAACGTAATCTGACTGTGTAAATCTTCAGCTGATGGGATGCTGTCACATTGTGAGGAAGGACCTGGTACATCCATTACTGTAGCATCATCCCTGTCAGTGGAGGTTGGAGTCAATGACATGGCAGGACATATAGTGGGGGTAGAGACAGGTGAGGAGGACCTACGCAAAGTTTTGCGCCAATGGGATGCGTGGCAGGTGGAAATATGTCTCCTCAAGCACGTGGTACCCAAGCGTCCGGTGTCTTTCCCACGCTTGAGCCTCATCTGACATAGATTACAAATAGCAACGGTGGGGTCTGCTGCACATTTCTTAAAGAGCTCCCAGACAGCAGAGTTCCTGGATGTGTGCTTTGAGACAACAGCGCTCTGCACCTGAGCAGCTCTGACATCTGATGCCTTGGACTGGCTAGTGCTACGGTTGGTCATAGAGAATGTTGTGCCTCGTGTTTGTTGTGCCTCCTCCTCACTTGACTCCTCTGTTCGATTAGGCACCCAGGTGGAGTCAGTGACCTCATCATTGTCATCACCCCCTATCTCCTCTCGTCACTGGAGCCAACTTGGCAGTAGGCTGCAGCTGCTGGGGCAACATGAGTGTCAGTTATTTGTGTGTCATCACTGGCATCCCCTTCCTCTAGGTTGATTATACTCCCTTGCTCAACCTCAGAGATTGAATCAGAGCACTGTAGTTGCTGCGCATCCTCAAGCAGCATGTCACTCTCATTGTAGTCAAACATATCAGCTGACTCCTCCGTGTGTGATAGTGAGGCTACAGCAGGAGTAAATTTGGACATGGAGGCTGCATTAGATTCTTTGGCAGCGGAGATGGACTGTAAAGCACCACAAGCCTGCCTGGCAGAGGACTGGGAGGATGAGGATGGCCTGACTGGGAGGATGAGGATGGCCTGGTTAGCCAATCCACCAAATCCTCTGTCTGTTGCTGCTGCTTAAGACGGCCAGCACCAGTTAGAAATGACAAGCGCGCCCCTGCAGAGGATGCACCACGTCCACGACGACCAGAGGCACAGCCTCCCAACACAGAGGCTGCTTGCCCTCTTATCTGTGCCTGGGAGCATCTGTCTGACCTTTTTTGGTCTTTCTGACATTAGGGATGAGCCGAACAATCCCCGAATTCGGTTCGAACCCGAACTTTCCAAATGTTCTGGTCCGAACCCGAACTCGGACCCCATACAAGTCAATGGGGCTGAAAATTCAGTTTTTAGAGTGCCCTCCAAGAGGGCATATATGCTAGATATTTGCCATAAAAAGTGTATGGGGGTCTGGGTAGTGCCCTGGGGGACAGGAAACCAGGACAAAAAGTTAAAAAAAAAATGTTTTTAAAGGGACAGAGTTTTCCATGAAATCAGGGTTAAAAATAAAAACGAAAAGTTCCTTCAAATATCGTGCCTAGGAGGTCCCCATAACCTGCCCGTGAAGTGGCGGATTTCTAGGATGTATAGAAATATGTAATAACCAAAAAATGACATTTCAAATGAAGGTAAATGCTTTTCCTTTAATCTATCCATAAACAACTGCTTGGGGAGGCAGTCTGTATAAAAAGAGGAGACATTTTCGGACACGCAGAAAAAGTTTACTGATTTTTTTTGGCGGTGAAAAGCAGAATGACTGGAGAATGGAAAATTCTAGGTCAAAATTGCCAAACCAGAAAAATTCTCCCATTTAGGCTAGGGTCAGACTAGCGAATTTTTAACATGCGTTTAGGCGCACTTAATCACAGCCGCACTAGCAGCAAATGACGGGCAATGACAGCCAATATACGAAGTACGGTCGCACGAAAGTCCGGTTGCGCAACGCAAGTGGAAAATGAACGCATTTTTTCGAGAACGCAGAACCGCTAGTACGGACGTACAGAGTGTGCTGCGTCCACTAGCGGCGTGTGTGCGTGATTTGGAGACGTCAGACCCTGCTCATGTCCGGCCAACATAACGTCCAGACACCCAAAGTTTCCTGGTTCGGATCCGTAAAAAATCACGCACAAAAATGCGCATCGTATGACCGTTTATGCGCATTCCGTGAAAAAATAAGGCGATGCGTTCGGACGCACTTTTTGACGGTCGCTGTGAAAAATGCGTTAGTCTGACCCTAGCCTTATCTCACTTTACAAATCGGCTATTTGGTCCAGATTGTTCTCTTTTCCTGCCATTCTCCTGGTTTTCACCTTTCTCTGAACAACCCCGAGAGAGAGGTGAACGCCAGGAGAAGAGAACTATCTAGACCAAATAGCCAATTTGGAAAGTGAGTTAAATGGGAGAATTTTTCTGGTTTGTCTATTTTGACATAGAATTTTCACTTCTCCAGTTATTCTCCTGCTTTTCACCGCTCTCTGAATAACCCTGTGAATGTTTAATCCCGAGGTGAAAAATAACATTGCTTAAGGCTGGAGTCAGACGAGCGCAGTTATCACGTCCGTGTTGCCGCACATTTGTACGTCCGTGGCAGCATAGCATTCTGACCAATGGAGCCCCACACACGAAGTACGTCCGCACGGAAGTGCGGATGCATGGCGGACGCAGCAAACGGACGCAGGTTAGGCAAGAACGTAATACTGCTAGAACGGACGTGCGGAATGCGCCATGTCCGCAACGTCCGTGTAGCTTTGTATGTGAGTGATGAAACGAGGTCAGATGAACTGCATTTATACGTCCAGCATTTTTGACGGACAGAATGTTTTTTCATTTTAATTTATTTTCCCTGCTACATCAGTCAAAAAAACCTGTTTGGCCACTACCTTGTTGTCAGTCAGTAAGTACGTCCGTACTGCACGGACGCACAGTCCGTACAAAATGCGCTCATCTGACCCTGCTCTCTCCCACCTGCACCTACCAGCATCTCCCTCCACCCCCATCCCTCTCCTTCTCCTCCTTTGAGACACACTGCATCCGCCTGTTCTCTCCTCTGGCTCTCAGGGTGGCAGTCATCTACCGCCCACCGGGACCAACCTCCCAGTTCTTTGACCACTTTGCTACCTGGCTTTCTCACTTCCTGTCTTCTAATCTTCCATGCCTAATTCTCGGGGACTTCAACATTCCCATTGACGATCCTTCCGCTCCTGCTGCCTCCAAACTTCTTTCACTCACGTCCTCCCTTGGACTCACACAATGCTCCCTCCTCCCTACCCACCGCGATGGTCACGTTATTGACCTGGTCTTTTCCAACCTCTGCTCCATTTCTGAGTTCAAATGTCGCCCTTTCCCCATCTCTGACCACCACCTTCTCTCTTTCAACCTATCTCGACTTCCTAAACACCCAGCTCCCCCACCCCGCACACACACTCACAGAAATCTACATGCTGTGGACCCCCATCAATTCTCCAACCTACTTCACCACCTCCCTCATACCTCATCCTTCACCTGCCCTGATGCTGCCAGTAATCACTACAACACTACGCTTATCTCTGCTCTAGACACTCTTGCTCCTCTTCGACTCTGTAAGGCCCCACGCCGCCAGCTTCAGCCCTGGCACACCCTCCAGACTCGCTACCTGCAAAGATGCTCCCGCACCACAGAGCGTGCCTGGAGGGAAATTCCTCTCTGAAGCTGATTTTGTTCACTTCAAGTTTATTCTCCGGTCATACACCTCTGCCCTCCACTTGGCCAAGCAATCCTTCTTTTCATCTCTTATATCTACGCTGTCCTCCAATCCTAAACGGCTCTGGTCCACCTTCAACACCCTCCTCTACCCACCTGCACCTCCCCCCTCAGCTGCCTTCAGCGCTCAAGACCTGGCAGACTACTTCTTCAGTAAAACTCTAACTATCAGAAGCAACATCCCAACACAAGATAGTTATCTGCCACCTCTACTCCCACAGGTCCCCTCTGCCACCCTCTGCCGCTTCCTCCCAGCCACTGAGGAGGAAGTCAATTCCTTATTGTCCTCCTCACATCTCACCACGTGCCCGCTCGACCCCATTCCCTCACATCTAATTCCTCCCCTCTCCTCCTCCCTCCTCCCTCACCCCTGCTCTCAAACACATCTTCAACCTATCTCTCTCTACTGGCTCCTTTCCATCCACCTTCAAACACGTGCTAGTTACCCCTTCACTAAAGAAACCATCCCTAGACCCCAACTCTCCATCCAACTACCGCCCTGTATCCCTGCTTCCCTTCACATCAAAGCTCTTAGAAAAACTAGTCTTCAACCGCCTCTCCCTCTTCCTGTCCTCCAATTCCCTACTCGACCCCCTGCAATCTTTCTTCCGTCCCCTACACTCAACTGAAACTGCGCTCACCAAAGTCACCATCGACCTCCTAACTGCTAAAAAACACGGCCACTATTCTATTCTCATCCTGCTTGACCTCTCGGCTGCTTTTGACACTGTTGACCACCCCCTCCTTCTACAGACCCTCAACTCTCTGGGTCTCGGTGACACTGCACTTGCTTGGGTTGACTCCTATTTATCCAACAGGTCCTTCTGTGTGTCCTTTGCTGGTAACTCCTCCTCTTCATTGCCTCTATCTGTTGGTGTACCTCAAGGCTCTGTCCTTGGTCCTCTGCTCTTTTCCATCTACACCTCCTCCCTGGGCAAAATCATCAACAGCTTTGGCTTTAATTACCACCTCTACGCTGATGACACTCAGATCTACCTCTCTACCCCTGATCTCTCTCCCCCTGTCCTTTCAAAAGTCAGTGACTGTTTATCTGGCATCTCCTCCTGGATGGCCTCCCACCACCTAAAGATCAACATGTCAAAGACTGAGCTCCTACTTATTCCTCCCTCCAATGCCTCCCCACCTCCTGACTTCTCTATCACGGTGGAGGGTATCACCATCTCCCCATCAAACCAAGTTCGCTGTCTTGGAGTTACACTTGACTCTGCTCTTTCCTTCATCCCCACGTCCAGTCTCTTTCCTCCTCCTGCCGATACCAACTGCGTAATATTTCCAGAATTCGGCCATTTCTTACCGCTGTCACCACAAAAACAACTCATACACGCCCTGGTAATCGCCCGACTCGACTATTGCAATAATCTCTTATCTGGCCTCCCTCTGTCCCACCTCTCCCCCCTACAATCCATCCTGAATGCCTCCACCAGGCTAATTCACCTCACCCGCCGCTCTGTCTCTGCCGCTCCCCTCTGCGAGTCCCTTCACTGGCTCCCCATCCACTGCAGAATTAAGTTCAAAATCCTTATCCTTGCCTACAAAACCCTCACTAACTCAGCGCCCCACTACCTGTCCTCACTAATCACCAAATACACCCCAGCCCGCTCCCTAAGGTCAAACAGTGACCTGCGCCTAGCTTCTCCCCGCATCACCTCTTCCCATGATAGACTGCAGGATTTCTCACGCGCAGCCCCCACTCTCTGGAACGCTCTCCCTCGTACTGTCAGACTTTCCCCTAACTTCTCTTCCTTCAAACGCTCCCTTAAAACATTCCTATTTAGGGAAGCCTACCACCCAACTCACTGACACAACCATCAATCACTCTCAGCTTACAGTCCTCTCCTCCTGTTTCCAACCCCAACCCTCCTAGATTGTGAGTTCCTACGGGAATAGGGCCCTCATCTCCTCCTGTACTGTTTGTCAAATGTTGTTCAATTTATTGTAACCCTGTCTATACTGTGCTTATTGTACAGCGCTGCGGAATATGCTGGTGCTTTATAAATAAAGAATAATAATAATAATAATAATAATGCTATTTTGAATTTTTTTCAAACACAAGTTAACCATCAGCGTGTCCAGCCAAGTGGTTCTCCTGTGCTATGGACGCGCTGAGCGCGTCCATGCACAGGAGGCAGCAATCCGCCGGATTCCGGCGGATTGCTGCACCCCCCGGTGCAGGCTGACATCTTGGATGTCAGCCCAGCACTCCGGGACCCCGGCGGAGCAATTAGATGTCATCGCAGCAGCGCAATGACATCTAATTCAGGCGCCCCCCCCCCCGCATGTGCGGAGGAAGCGCCTGAAAGGGAGGGGAGAGGTCCTTTGGACCTCTCTCCCTCCCGATCGCCGGGGGGCAGAGGGTTAATCCAGGCACCGTTTGGAAGGGCACAGCCTGCCCTTCCAAACGGTGGCTGTGATTAACCCCTGGGGAGCCGGATCACGAATCGGCGCTGAAAAGCGCCGGAATCGTGATCCTCTCCTGGAGCTGGCCGACATCTTGGATTTCGGCCAAGCCTCCAGGAACTCCCCCTGAGGACTGCTATGCACGATGACGCCAGTCCTGGAGTTAACCCCTAGCTGCCACCAATGGTGGAGATAGGGGGTTCATTGGAACCCCATCTCCCGATCCGTGGCAGCTAGGGGTTAATGTTTGATATCGTTGGATTGGCCAGAGCATGGCCTTTCCAAGGATACCAAACATGAGCATGAAAAATATTTTAAAAAAATTCTAAAAAAAAAAAAAACAAGTTTTTGTTTTGTAAATGCAGCAATATTGTTCCCATTTCAATTATAATGTGAACAATAATGCTGCACTAACGATTTTTGTATGCGGTGCGTTTGTTAAAAAAAGCGAAATTTTCCCCAAACAAAAATGTAACAAGACCCAATTTCTAAGTTTTTTTGACAAGCGCACCCCATACAAAATATAACCGCGAACGATCGCATGTTAAAATGTGAAAAAAAACACTTTACACATAATAAATTGAAAATTCAAATTTTAATGCATTTTTGTTATAATATACAGACATGACATAACGTATACATATAATAATGACATATTATGAATCTGCCAAGTCTGCCGGAAAGAACGATATATAATATGTCTGTGTCATATATCAAAATATGGCTACAAAACGCGGTTAATCATGATGAGCGAAAGCGGTAAAAATGACTTCAGCACAGAGGTGTGAAAAGCCTCAGCAGCGAAAGGGTTAAATGCAGCATATTAGGATGTTTTAGGGAAATTAATTCTCAAATCTCAATCAGAAGCAGACACCACCCCACCCTCAGTATGTTGTACAATGTATCAAATTGATTACCAGACTAAAAACACCTGGTGTTATGCCTGTTTGTGAACAGAGGTCATTTAGAGTTGATAATCTTTCCATTAATAATTTTAATTCAATATCTAATAAACCGTTGCTTATAATATTCTGCAGTAAAGAGTCTCTTTATTTCTAGATTTTTTAGTATTTTTTTTAAGCATTTTCTATACTTTTTTCAAAATTTCTTTTTTTTTTCGAACTCTAACCGAACAGACCCAAAAGGTTTGAAATTCACAAACTTTCGAACTGCCAAAGTTCGGGTCGAACTCCGAACCGTCCGAACCCAAACAACTCATCCCTAATGGTGAGTGATAGACAGATTAAAGATATACAGAACTCTGATTCAACTCTGTTATAAAAATTGGAGATATGCTGCAGAACTCTGATTCAACTCTGGTATAAAGATTAAAGATTTCCAGAACTCTGGTATAACTCAGTGAGACACCCTGATAGCTGGCAGCCAGTGACAAGACACGGCTTAAAATTTCCAGAAACCTCCTATAAATCAGTGAGACCCCCTGATAGGACCCCCCTGATAGCTGGCAACAGTGACAAGACACAGATTACAATTCGCAGAAACCGCCTATAAATCAGTGAGACCCCCTGATGGGTGGCAGTGAGAACACACACAGATTAGAACAATTCCCAGATATTTTGTATAAATGACTGACCCCCAAAACTGCTGGTGGCAGAACAAAAAGATTACAACAATTCCCAGATATTTTGTATAAATGACTGACCCCCAAAACTGCTGGTGGCAGTGAGAACACACGGATTAGAACAATTCCAAGATATTTTGTAGAAATGAAACCCCCCCCCCCAATAGCTGGTGGCAGACTGGCAGTGAGAACACACACTAACACAACAATCTCCTCTCAAAAAAACCACGTGCTGAAGCGCTGTGTGAAGCCTTAGCTCTGTGAGCCCATGATTGGAAAAAATTTGCCTAATCAGGACTCTGAGCCGTGATTGGGATAGTCTTGCACCTCACCTATGGTCAGGTGCAAGGCTGTAGCCAATTACAAACTTCAGGCCAGTGGAAAAGTGCATTGTGGTACATTGTGGGCGAACACGTGGAAATGTTTGTAGTTTGCGATTCGATGTTCGAATCGAACTCCGAACCAAACAGCTCATCCCTATTCAGGAGGATGACACATCTGGCATCAAGATGGCGGCCACCTGAGCACATGGTCTCCCACGCCACTGCCACAATGGAGGACTGTCCTGGTGCAGGGATGCCCCTGGGGATGTTTGGTCCCTGCGGATCATGACAATGCCACGTCTAACACCACTGTGGTTTGATTGCATTTTTGCTTGCCCTCAGAATTTAAGAAAGTGAGGTTTTGGTGCAGCATTGCTCAGGCTATCTACAGAACAATTCTTAGTAAGTTACTTGTCCTCAGGAGCAAGTCGATGACCTGAAGTAAAACTGGCATATTCTAGATCAGTGTTTCTCAAGTAGTGGGTCATGACCCAAAAGTGGGTCGCGACCAGGGTCAGACTGGGTCACGGGAAAGTGCTCCCAGGCCTCTCTAATGCATGGGACCCACTGATGCATCTTACCTGCATCAGCGGGTTCCAGGCAGCGCGGCTATCGTTGCCTACCTCACCAGGAACCGCGAGCCGGAACTCCCCTGCTTGAAGGAAGTTCTGGCATGCAGTTGATAGTGGGGGAAGCAGGGATCACCCGAACCCACAGCTACAGGTCCAGCCGCCACCCACTGCCTGGGACCCGCTGCATCAGGTAAGATACTCTGTAATGGCAAGGCGGTGGGGGTGAGAATCTGTAATGGCAAGGTGGTGGTGGGGATGGATCTGAAATGGGAAGGTGTGGGGTGGGACTCTGTGACTGGCAGCAGCTCTGTACTCCCGACAGGGGCTGACAGGTGTCCAGAGCATTCTACTACCGGCTGCCAACACCAGGAGCCACTGTGCACATCTTAGTGAAGCAAAAGGCTAAGGAAGGCGCTCCCTATGTATATTTGATTGTGTTTTTTTCCTTTCTGATTGTCTGTCCTTTTGTTAATATGTCCTTTTACCTATTTAAGCATCCTTCTTTCTGAATATCTGTTATACTGTATATGGACAGACAGAATATCTGTGTGTCCTGTGTATTTTTACATCTGTCCTTGTATGTATGTCTTCCTCTCCATTTCTCTTTCTCCTAATCTCTTTTTCCCCTCTCACTCTCTCCCTTTTACACTATAAATCTCTCACTCCTCTTCCTTTCCTGCCGTCCACCTGAGGTGATAATCCCTGCAGAAAACTAGAACGTACACTGAGAATTTGCAGCAGAATCACACACGGCTTCCTGATCCCGTCCTCCCTGCATACCAGGGACATGCAGTGAGGTCAGTGGCTGTTGAAGCACTGGATGGTATCAGAGCCAGATATACACAGGTTAAGTAGGTTCAGGTTCAGTGCTCCCCAGGAACCGGCTGCTCTCAGTGTGCCCCAGGATCTGGCTGCTCTCAGTGTGCCCCAGGATCTGGCTGCTCTCAGTGTGCCCCAGGATCTGGCTGCTCTCAGTGTGCCCCAGGATCTGGCTGCTCTGTGATCCCCAGGATCTGCGTTGTCCACTCCAGGCAGCCGAGTGTCAGCCACGCATTGTCCCCTCCACCTGCAGAGAGTTGGTGCCGCCACAGTGAACAGTCAGACTGAAGTCACACACCAAGCACAGCCCCGCGCCCACTGACTGTGTGTGACGAGGACAGTCACATGACTGTCTTGTGTCAATCAATATATGGGAGGCCAGCCTCCCATTGAGGTGTTTTTTGAATGGCTTGGACCAATGGTGCTTTCCCATTGGACCAAGCTATTCCATTGCTCTCAGTGCCATTCCGAGACACTGAAGAGTGTAGGAAGTAGGGAGCACCAGACGCGCGCTGCAGACTTCTCAATCTCTTGGCCAGCTTAAGTTTACGCGATTATCTTAGTGTTCAGCTACGCAAATTGTGAAGGCTCAGGGAGAGCAGGCTGCTGTGAAGAAATAATGCTTGCAGCAGCAGAGATGAACGGCGGGGGAGCAGGTGAGTTTAAGTTTTTTTTATAATATTTTATTATTCAGTAGTGATTTAAATTAGAGTTGCTTTGTCTTCCATCACCCCAGACTTTAAGACACTTATTAAAAGCAAGAAGCATCCCCAGTTTTCCCATTAATTCTAATTAATTTCATATGTTTCAATTAGTTTATTTTACATCAAACACTTTAATTTTCACTAGTGCGGTGATTACTGCACTATCCATTTTGGATAGAATCCCTGTTTGTTTACAAAAATTTTTTAAAAGTGCATACATTGTAGAATATTGCACACGTTGTTTTGTGGAATAAGTTACGTTTCGGAAATTAAATTATTTTTTGGGTCGCAACTTAATGACCAAGGACAATTGCGGGTCCCGAGGGTCCACAGGTTGAGAACCACTGTTCTAGATAGACTTTGTTTCGTAGTATTTCAATTATCAAATGGGTTTAATGTGTACTCCTCAATCATGATCTGGTAAAGCAAAAGTCATTTTTAATTTGACTGTGGGTCTATAAACTAAAGAGCAATATCCTTCTCGCATGTGTTATACACCTGGAGAAAAGGTGCCGCTTCGTCCGAGTGTTAAGACTATTTCGTGAATGTCAAATCTTATTTAAAAGTAATCTCAAATGGGGTTTAACCCTTTCATTAACAAGCCGTTTTGTTGAAAAAAATTACTCTAAAATATGAGATGTCGGGTATAATCTCTGCACGTGAATACAACACGTTATATATTGGACTTATCAGCCAAGCCTCCAATATGTCTATATTGGACTTACTGGACCTATCTCGGCAGTTGCCTCCAATATATCAGGGATTATTATTTCATAAGAAATCCATACGAGACACAAATATCAATCGTTTATATTTCTTAGAAATTCTCCTGAATTCTTTTAATTGTCTGTGTTTTGCTTTGAAAAATACAATAATCAATAATCGTTTAAAAATATATATATATTTATTACGTATACAAAAAAAGTTTCAAATCTCATATCATAGACAAAGATTTATAAACCACAATCCATCAGCATATAAAAACTAGCTTCACAATATATGTATCTCCGGTTAGTAACTGCATATATGATTAATATCATTTACCTTATCAGTTAGTAACTAATACACAAATGGTTAATAAACATTTCTGCTTAATACAACATGCATTTCCCAGCAAACAATGTTTAACCAGTCAGCTCTTATAGATATATATATATATATATCTCTATGCTACATGGATCAACAAAAGATGAGCTAATTTAATAAGTAATAAAAACTTATTTAGTGAATCCTCCCCTAATCTCGAGAATTAAACTTCTAATCTTTTGCCTTTTATTTTGTAGTTATATAATTCCTTGCTTATTAATTTTAATCACAGTAATTTCCAAATTCAATATATATATTGGTATCAATCTTACAACATTTCTTTTAGGAATAAATCCTTATATCCACTTCTTCATATTTCTATCTGCAGAATAGAAATACTTAGAATTTTTGGAGTTACCCAAGTATCTGAGAAATCTCAGTCTACGTTGCAAGAATATCTACAAATATATATAATTACATTAATTCCTTAATTTCATACATTACCTGTCCAATTTGGATTTTGATAAGTCTGCCTTGGAATTCCTGATGTAATATTTTTGGAATATGTGAAGATTATCGATATCAGAAAATCAATGCATGTGAGTTAGAGATTTGGTGAGAATCTTGATTGCCTCATGTCCTGGGATCTGCTATGTGTACTGGACATCTGAATGCATTGCGGTGTGAGTCTGAATGCTGGAATCTCTGACTCTCAGAGGGTCATGTGTAATGCATTGCAGTGTGAGTCTGAATGCTGGAATCTCCGACTGACTTGCAACCAACACTGCCGCTTATTATAGCCAATTTGATGTCACTGGCAATATTATTGATATATCAATTATAATATTTACTATCCTCTAGAGGGCAGTATTGCACTTCTTAATTAATTCCATTTCTTTTTAATATTCTTATCTCGGGTCAAAAGATCAATCTACACAAAGACCTTCTCTTCTCCCAGTGTATAGACACTGTGTCTCTACCTATCAGCTCTGATTTATATCCTCACTCCCATTTGGTTACTCAGAGTCCTATCAGCTGAATTCTTTTCTGGTTAACTCAACAAAATCTTTTCTTTAGTAAATTTTATTATTTACCAATTATATACATTCTACAATATTTATTGGAGTATATATTTCCTACTGTAAATATAATAAAATATACCTTGATTATAAACATATATATTTTGTGAATATAAATCTATATTACAGAGATATTAACTCTTATTCCTATACCCAAAAGACAAAATATCTTTTGTTTTAAAAACTTAAGACAGACCAATAAATTTAATTATGACACGTCTTAGCACTTAACTCTAGCATTATCACACAAAAACATTCTAGATTCCTTCATGTCTGGCACTTCTTAAAAAAAAATATAAAAGACTTCACCCAGGAATGAACTCTGTAAAAAAAAAAAAAATCTCGTTCATTTCTAAACCTAGAGAAAATAGAAAGAAAAACTGTCTTTCAAAACAAAATGGCTACAGACATCCATTTTAATTTTTCCTTTCTGTAATATACCCGACAGAGATGCATAGTAAACACTTAAATGTAGGTTAAAATATCTTTTTTTCGTGTAAAGATTGTTATTCTGAGATCTTTAAAATGTTAAAAAAAATTAGATTTTCTGTTTCGAGTCATTTTTCATGTATTTATCCTTTGCAGAAATATTGCTGGAATGACCGGTTCTAAACTCTAGACGGGGTCCATTATCACAGGCACAATTTCACACAGGGTCTGCATGAACATACAGGAACAAATGGTCTTTGTTTCAGATATTGTGTTAAAGATAGAAAAAAATGGTCTGATATCCTGCTCGTGGATTTTTGTGGTGATCAGAATAAGATTAACGGTACACTTTACAAAAAGATACTATTAGAAAATATAAATAATATCTGTATGTGCGTATAATGCCTATACATGTAAAAAAACATTAACACATAGTAATTTTATGGGTATTTTCAGCTATTATAACCTCCTCAGTCTTATCCCTGTACAGTAATGAGCTCCTTCTATTCCATCTGCACCCTGGCTGTTGAAATACAACAGTAACATTTGTTTAGCCTTTTCTTACAGTGAGTTTTGGGGGGGGAGGCTGCTCTGTGCAACATATTTCGATTAATTCAGGGTGACAGGAGTGAGATCTCACTGGCCACTTAATTTCTCATTAGGGTATAGTGAATCTTGCAGTTAAAAGGCTTACACATAAGCTACATTTTATTTTTCATTGTATCTCAAAGCAAAATTGTTTATCTGTGTTTTGGTACGGACGGGGTTAATGAAATGTTTACATTGTAATTTGCACAGTCTTGAATATTTTTTTCTTCTAGCATAAGGCGAGATTGTTTGCTTGTTATTCTCCTGTATGTTGAGTTAGTCGTTTCTGACTCTTCCATAGCCTTAATTTACACATCACTAACCAGCCTTGTTTTAGTTACAATATGCTCATTATCTAGAGGCTCATCCACTCCTTTATACACATGAAACTCTCTGCAGCTCATTCTATTCTTACTTCCTTTTGTCCTGTTGACTGGACATTTTTTCCTGTTCTCATGGTCATGCATTGAAAAGTTCCCAATGCGGGCTGCTAACCCACCTGGCCTATTCAATAAATATTGGTTGCGGTGTGTGTATATATATATGTATGTGGGTGTGTTTGGTTTGATTTAAGGGGTTATTCACAAAGCACCAAAATTTCAGTGCTTTGTACTTCGGCGTTTCACTTTCGCCGACCCTTTGGTGAATTCACTTTTCACCGCACGGTCACCGGAGTGCACCAAAGATGTAATCGATGAAGGCCACCGAAGACTGCCAAACACTGCTGAAGAGCGCAGAAGTGACAGCCCGAACTCTTTATGGGACAATTTCACTGGTGCCAAATAGGGATGAGCGTTCGATTCGAACATTGCCGTTCGGCGAACTTCGAACTTTTCAGGCCGTTCGCAAAAAGTTAAAAAAATAATAATTTTGAATTTGTTTAAAAAAAATGCTTAAGAAATCCTAAAAAAATCTAAGAATAAAGAGACTCTTTACTGCAGAATATTATAAGCAATGGTTTATTAGATACTGAATTAAAACTGGAATATTTTTAACATTGAAGCCTATGGGATAAAACATTCTTGTTGCTAAAACATCAGGCAGATGAGGCCCTCTAATCAGGCACTGTAGAGGACAGCCCGCCGGGGCCTCCCAAGGACCCCTTGAGGAGCATGCGGCCAGATAATGACTGTGTGGACAACAGATAATGACTGCATGGACAAAAATCCCTGCGCGCTTGTTTACCTATCCGTCCCCGCACACTTTCTCTCGCAACAGGCACGTACAGCGCAATAAAGTGGTCCCAGGATTGCAACGCAGTACCAATCTTCTCTTGAATTGGGTAGTGACTACGTTTCCCACAATCCCTGTGCCCACTTTCTTATTCTATTAGTTACGCTGCCACCAGTTCCCCTGAACACTACGCTCGTCGCAGCGAAAGACACAGGGCTAAGCAGCACACTATCCGTCTATCCTAGACCCAGATAATGACTACGCGGACAACAATCCGCCACTCGTTCGCTTACCCAACCGTCCCCAGCGACCGCAACTCATAATTTCATAGCTACTCAAGCTTAACACAACAAGCAATACTCCAGTTTCTTTAGTTAGTGATG
The DNA here is from genome assembly GCA_009667805.1 of Leptobrachium leishanense. Lineage (NCBI taxonomy): Eukaryota > Metazoa > Chordata > Amphibia > Anura > Megophryidae > Leptobrachium > Leptobrachium leishanense. The sequence continues at coordinate 182,507,531 of CM019065.1, read as the reverse complement.
CAAAATGCGCAACCGGCTTCCCCGCTACACTAATAGCATATCTTCTCGTTAAAGCTAGCATCAGACTGTAAAGGTGCTGCCCGGCAGTGTGAGGATTCATATGCTGATTATTATACTGTAAAGGTGCTGCCTGGCAGTGTGAGGATTCGTAAGCTGCATTATTACACTGTAGAGGTGCTGCCCGGCAGTGTGTGGAATGATATGCTGCATTAATTATTCTTCTTACAAATTTGGTTACTTAACCTGTTTGCGTTTGGATTGTAATATTGTGACATCCAGGGCCCCAGGTGGCGATCGAGGTGGGGGGGGAGGGGCCGGACGCATGGTGCCACCAGCTGGCCGAATGCCAGGAGCTCCGGTGGCACCCAGCGCAGCTGTGAGTGATCAGGGGGCAGGGCGCGGCGTGATGACGCAGAGCCGCCGGGACCTTTAAATCAGGAATGCGTGCTGTACACCTTGCCTTGCCGTGGAGTTTCATTCCCGCATCGCTAGCTTACCGAATCAGTTTGTATACTTGTTGCATATACTTGTATACTTGTTGCTTGTTCTGAGGACCCGATTTGTTGTCGGCTTTGCCTGCCATTTGACTATTCTCTCTCTGTGTACTCCCTGCCTGTTCTGTTTGTTGCCTCCTGTTGCTACTGGTGTGCGCCAATTCTCACCATATACAGTAGCGCAGTACCAGTGCCTAAACGTTGTTGACCCGGTTTTGTTATAACAACTACTCTCGCTTTGTGCCCCTGTCTGGTATATTCCGCTGCTTGTTACTGCTGGTGCGCTTCCATCCTGCCATACACTATAGCGCATTAATATTTGGGTGCACTGCCACTGACGCGTGTACCAGATTCCAATCATTTTAATATTTTAATGCAGAGTCCACCCCTGCACTCTTCCACAATACCTCAGAGGGGTTACGTTGTGAAGGCACTAGCTGGCACCAAAGGTCCAATTTTAATGCACCTGTTGTTACTTTCATCCAAAGCCTGCATAAGTTTCACCATAATTTAGCCAACAAAATCATTAAACTTGTTCTGCGTGTACTAAAACGTCTCCTCTTTTCATACAGGCTGCCTCCCCAAGCAGTTGTTTATGAATAGATTAAAGGAAAACCATTTACCGTCATTTGAAATGTAATTTTTTTCTTTTTAGATGTTTCTATACATCCTACAAATCCGCCACTTTACGGGCAGGTTATGGGGACCTCCTAGGCACGATATTTGAAGGAATTTTTCGTTTTTATTCTTAACCTTTATTTCATGGAAAAATCACTGTTCCTTTAAAAACTTTTTTAAAAAACTTATTTTCCTTGTTTCCTGTCCCCCGGGGCACTACCCGGACCCCCATACACCTTTTATGGCAATTATCTTGCATGTATGCCCTCTTGGAGGGCACTCTAAAAATCGAATGTTCGAGTCCCATTGACTTGCATTGAGTTTGAATCATGTTCGAGTTCGAATTCGAACTTTTTGAAATGTTCGAATGCGAACCGAACACGGGGGTGTTCGGCCCATCACTAGTGCCGAATTGCGGCAATCTGCTGCAAACTGCACTGTATTTCATTGTCAATTTGGCAAATTGACAGTTTAGTGAATAGATGAACTGCCACGAAATTCTACCATATATGAATTTGACCATTCGGTGGCACGTTTGACGTTTACTGAATAACCCCTTAGGTTTAACACACACAGGTGCTGTGGATTCATGTATAAATTTTGATTGTATCTTTCAACTGCATCAGGCTGCTGTTACTGTACAATTAAACATAATTTGTGAAATGAAATGTATGAGCCCAGATTTTTGTTTCGATAGCACATTCTTCTGCCAACGAGTATTTTTCTTTCTCTTTGCTCCCAATAAATTAGAACACAGCTTTGCCCACACTGAACAAGTATAGTGCGATGTTATTCACCTGCTTGTGCTGTTTTGCTTTTGAAGATGGTTAACAATTATCTTTCTGCTTTCCGTGTGTGTACATATATATATACACTCTATATATGTTCAGACTATCAAGCACCAAGCTATATTTTTCTTGTTACTTACTTTTGTTTCCTTTGTCTTAAATGCTTAGAGAAAATAGGGAGAGAATAGTAACTCAACCTCCTCCATAACAACATTATTCTACTTGATTATCACAATTTGCAAGTCTATAAAGCACACTTCTGGCAACCTTCCCAGACAAGTTATCTGTTCCAAATTTAGGGTTATGTCTACATCTATATTACATAAGAACAAGAGATGTGTATGTGCCAATCCTAGTATTTGTAGAAAGCTATTTATATACCTTGTTTCAAGACTGTCAGGGTAATTCAAAGAGATTCGAAAAGTCACCGCACATTCGGTGACTTTTCGTTCTCTTCAATACGGTTCCTTTTGCCGATCCCATTTCGGTGACCCTGCGGTGTATTCAGCAAGCACCACAGGGTCCCCAAATTGCAGGGAAAAGCTACCGCAAACCCGACAAAAACTAACCGCAAAACCCACCGAATGCACGCCGAAAACCCGCAAAAACATCTGGATTAACCCGTCGAAAAACCCGAGCAGGAGCCGATCACACGCAGCGAAGCAGTCGAGACCGCAGACGAGGCAGTGAATAAATTAGCAAAACAGTTGGTGTGAATGTTTGAAAATGAAACGCTGTTTGCAAAGAAACTACTGAGCGAAAATGTCTGAAATTTACATATGAGGTCCAGGGAATGATAATAAAAAGGGCTGTTACAGAAAAAATAACTTTAAAAAAAAAAAAAAAAATTCAGAAAAATGCTTAAAATATCCTAAAAAATCTATAAATAAAGAGACTCTCTTTACTGCAGAATTTTATAATGAACGGTTTATTAGATATTGAATTAAAACGGGAATATTTTTAACATTGAAGCCTATGGGATTCTCCTGAATAAACTTGCCGAATTAAACCACCGAATGGCAGGGCATTCCGGGAACCTTTCGCTGCTGGTTTGTGTTCTCTGAATAGCCGAAGCAGTGCTTTTTCAAGGGGATTTCACTGCCCTCGAACAGGCACCAAACAGGCACCGTATGTTCAGGCAATTCGCTAGGATTTGGCGAATTGCCTGCTCTCTGGATAGCCGAATGGCCAGGAAAGGTAACCGAACGCTGATTTTCAGCGTTCGGTTACCTTTCTCAAGCAATTCGGAGCTCTTTGATTAACCCTGGATTAAGAGTATCATGGGCCTGGTGCTGAGGGGTTTGGTGGGCCTTTTTATAGATGAGCCAACAATCAGTCCGCGCTGCTTTCTCATTTAGAGAGTCGGGCCAAAGTCAGAGCGACTGGGAAACCTGACTGGTGACTCTGATGGGATGTGTTATGACGCACAGCGTGATTTACAATCTGCCAGACCCCTCCCCCAGCCCACCTACACAACTGACGTGCGGTGCATGTCATTGACTGCAGGGGACGGCTTGAGTTCAAGTTCCGCGGCAGCAAATGAAGCGCCAACTGTGTATGCGCGTATAACAGAGCTCCACAGCAATATAACTCACAGCAATGTGTGGTGTGTATATGCGTATAACACAGCTCCACAGCAATAATACTCACAGTAATGTGCTGTGTATGAGCATATAACGGAGTTCACAGCAATAAGACTCACAGTAATGTGCAGTGTGTATGAGCGTATCACAGAGCTCCACAGCAATAAGACTCACTAGTGTATGGTGTGTATGAGTGTACACAGGATCCACAGCAATAAAACTAACGGTAATGTGCAGCGTGTATTAGCATACACAGGATCCACAGCATTTTTTTCAATTACTTACCATGCTCTGAAGTTCAGGGCTGGTGCTTTGTGTGATGGACACTACCTGGGCCTGTTCAGATCTCCAGGATGCTGCTCTGATGTTTGTGTAGCTGTGGGGGAAAAAAATAAAAGCATTTGTAGCGCTCACTCCCGGAGGAGCCGCTGAAAATGAACCACGGGTCAGTTGTGAGTTTTTATCATTTAAATAGTTTACTAAAATATTTGAGCAGATGTCGAGACACGGTATTCACAAGTATTATTACAGTATTTTCGTATCACGGTAAAACGCGTAGCGGAAAAGAAACGAAACACGAGGCTTCGTATTTCGGAAAATAAAATATTCGCAACCGAACATAAAAGCAATGCAATTTCCCGATAGTTCAGAAAAGGGGACACGTAGCAAAAACCCCAAACATACAATCCCTTCGTATTACGGTAAACGCGCAGCGGAAAAAGAGGAAAAATATATTCGGAACGTATCTTTATCTGTAACCCCTGTTCCGATTCGTAAAAGGAAATGAGTCCTGCACAAGTTAAGTCCCAGAATGTGAAAGGTGTATATGTGTGTGTGGTACCCGGGTACTGTTCAACTGGCCAGTGAGTTTATAAAAGGAAGGTCTTCGACTAGTCAGTTGGGGCCCTGTGGACTTTAAAGAGAAAACAGCATCGCGTCCTTTAATCATAAAACAGCCTTGGGGGCCTCTCACCCATCCGACGCAGGCTTTAGGCTCCGCTGACCCAGGACGTCTCTCCTCCGGATTTTGACTGGGGATACTAGCGGCCCGATCCGTTGTCTGACTTCATGCAGCTTGTCCAGCTCACCGCCTGCTCTCCGTTCGATTCCGCCGGTCTGCAGCAATGTCTGGGCTCTGGCAAGTCTCCTTCTCCTCAGGTTGAGTGACCCAAACAGGAATAACAGGTCTCCCTCGGGCTTTGGCCTAGGTTCTCCCGCGATTTCCTCAGTGCGTCTGCTTTCTCCTGTTCCCTGGCGCGCTCTGGAACTTTCTCCACGAGGCAGAGGATGTAAGTCTCCAGTCCCCACCCACTTCCTGTCTTCTTGCAAAGCATGCCGGGCATTGTAGTCCCAATGTCCAGTATCTCTGATCGCGATAGTCTCCATCTTGTGGCCAAAAATAGGTACTGCCACAGCAAAATTTTTAACACAGCGCTACACATTTACTAGAAGTGTAGTTTAAAATAATTAAAAAGTGTTTCTTTTTTTCTAAGGCTCAGGCTGTGTGAAGGCTGGCGAGCCCTGGCTGCACACAGCAGAACAAGGATGCAACAGGTTAAATGGACCCTGAGCAATAGCTCCTTTTTCATGTAACCCCCAGCATCCCTGTACTGCTGTCTGCAGCCAGGGCTCAGCCTAAGCCATTTCTTTAATTTAAACCCTGCATCCCTGCCCTGCTGCCTGCAGCCAGAACTCCTAAACTTTCACTTGGTCCTGGTTGAGCCACCCCTCCTCTTTCATGTGAAGGGTGAATGTCCTGCAGAGTGCAGAGAAGTAGGGGGGGTTAAAAAACAGGAGGGATTGCTCAGGGTCAATGCTAAACCTGGTAAGAACTGCAGACAGCAGTGCAGGGATGAAGGGGGCTAATTGAACTAGGAGGGAGAGTAAAAGGGCAGGTCTGGTTGGGTCAGCCTGATTCCCCTTCCACTGCATTTTCCCTTACCTCCGTGGAGCTCACTCCCACCTCTCTCCCACCTCTATCCCATGCTGCCCCCACCTTTGGAAGTGACACGCTAGGGGGCAGGCAGAGGAGGGGCTTGCTTCTACAGGACCCAGGAAGCAATGCATAACACCTGCAATGCCCTGAGTGCGGCCCTGAACTCGATAATGTAAGCTCCCCCGCAGCTATCACTCGGCCATACTCCCCATCATCTCATGTGGCCAAGAGTTAGAGCTGTGCTGATGTGTTCAGAAGGGGCCTGCAGCCTGTCAGCCGGTGATTCTGGCAAACTGCCAATTTTGTCAGAAGCCCTGCCAGCAACTCGTCCACTTGGCAGTGGGCCTATTTTCAGGTAGGGGCCTGGAGCGGCCGCTCCATCCGCCCCTACGTTAATCCGGCCCTGCCTGTTAGTCTAGGCGCTTATCTGACGTTTACCAGGGTTATTTAAAGAGAATCGAAAAGTCACCGTACATTCGGTGACTTTTCGTCCTCTTCAATATGGTGCGATTCGGTTATTATTATTCTTTATTTATAAAGCGCCAGCATATTCCGCAGCGCTTTATGGTTATCCCATTTCGGCGACCCTGCGGTGTATTCAGCAAGCACCACAGGGCCGTCGTAGTGCAGGGAAAAGCCGCCACAAACCCGACGAACACTCACCGCAAAACCTGGCTAACGCACACCGAAACCCACAAAAACATCTGGATTAAACACGCCGGAGAAACCCAAGCAGCCGCTGATCACAGCACAGAGCAGCTGCCGTAAAAACCTGAGACCGTAGACGAATGGACTGAGAAAAAAAAAACAGTACGCTTGAATGTTTGAAAAGTGAAACACTGTTTGCAAAGAAACTACAGAACGAAGATGTCTGAAATTCACATATAAGATCCAATGACTGATCATAAAAAGGGCTGTTACAGAAAAAAGGAAAAAAACTTTTAAACAAGACAAAGATTTTCACAAAAAATCCCGAAAAATGCTTAAAAGATCCTAAAAAAATCTATAAAGAGACTTTTTACTGCAGAATATTATAATGAATGGTTTATTAGATATTAAAATATATTTTTAACATTCGCCTGAATAAACCTGTCGAATGAAACAGGGAAATTTGGCAACTTTTCACTGCTGGTTTTTGTTCTCTGAATAGACGAAGCATTGCTTCTCTATGGGGATTTCACTGCCCTCGAACAGGCACCGAACAGGCACCGTATGTGCAGGCAATTCACCAACATTTGGCGAACTGCCTGCTCTCTGGATAGCCGAATGGCCAGAAAAGGTAACCCGTAGGCTGAATTTCACTGTTGGGTTACCTTTCAACCACAATTTTGGATCTCTTTGAATAACCCTGTATGTGGCACAACCATTGTTTAAAGGGACACTTCCACTTACATAAACTGTAACTAGGTCACTTGTGCATTACAAACAAAACCACCTTCTGAAACACATGCTGCTGTTTTTTGTGTGTGAAGTAATTGCATTTAAAAAGGAAAATACAGATTTTTATTATCTATTTCCATTTTGTGGATTTTTCCCATGATGCAACATGAGCAAAAGAATGCAGGCATTGAGCAACAACTCTCCCCCCTCCCCACAATCAGCCCTTTTCTATTTGGCTGGACAGTCTATATGGATATACAGACGAAGATCCATATTTTACTATATTTAGTATTTTATTTGATTTAATTCTAGATTCCTGGATTAAAGTATGTTTGTTACCCAAACTGAATGTTTTTTCTGCCATCTGTGACGCCTTCACCACCATATAACACTTAGCACCTACTACTATCAGCTACATCAGATAGCAAGGTGGGACACTACCTATCAAAAGTGTCACAGGTGATTTATAGAGTTGGGTTCTTTTAGGGTCTAGCAGAGGTGTGTGGATTGAGGAACACCCATATACACTGCAAATTTTTCATTTAAGGGAGGGGTCTTCTGACACACACACAGTGGGTGGTGCTACCCCTGAGAATTTGGCATGGCGTCTTTTCTACACAGCCAGTATTATACAGGCTCTGGTCTGTCTGAGTGTAAAATTGCCCCCCCCCCATTTTATATATTTTCACTTTCTTTATATAAAGCACTGCACTATTATTTTTTTCTGGTTTATATTACATGTTTGACTATTACTAAGAGGAACTTTCAGGCCCTTTCTTGGTATTCTTACTTTTTTATGAATGCAATACACCGCATTGCACAATAAGCACTTTATAACAGTTTTTATCTACTATATCTGCACTTACATTGTGTATTTTGTGTGCAACACATATTGTCACGAAGCTGTGCACTTTTTTTATCTACATTAGTCCTGCGTTTGCACTGGGGCTGTCTCTGATGCATCAAGTGATTAGATACAGTACTTTCCACGAACATTTATGGTAGTGTAAATGGGACCCACTACCCACAGCCCCATCTCTCCGCAGCATCAGCCTTTGTTAATTCCATGTGCCTTGGGTAAAGTTTCTCGTATTTGGTATATTTCAGTGGCGCTTACATTTTGCACTTTATTTGCTTTAAGTGCAAATCCCTGATATCCCTTGTTGTCTTTACACAGTCTACACACTAATGACCTCCAAAGTACACACCAGACACAATACTTCCCGACACATTGTATACAAATATGCAGAGCATGCTTTGCACATTGAGTAGTATACATTTATTTCGAGATGGCAAATCTCACCAGATGTGTCGTTTTGGACCACTAGGACCTTAGTTGTGTGTGTGTATACAGAGGCATAACTAGAAACCTCAGGGCCCAGGTACAGGAACCATGACGGGCCCCCTTAGGCAAAAACATATTTTGCCCCCCCCTCCCGTCAACATGTATTGGTCCCCTCAAGGACCACAATGATGACTCCAGACAATCAGTGTCACATTTTTTTCCAGGTCCACTATGACCTCTTCAGTCCATCCCATTTTTTTTCATGTAATGTGCAATATTTGTATTTCACAGAGCTCCACAGCAATAAAACTCACAGTAATGTGCGCTGTGTATGAACGTATCACAGAGCTCCACAACAATAAAACTCAGTAATATTCAGTGTGTATTGTGTATGAACGTATCAGAGCTCCACAGCGATAAAACTCAGTAAAGTGCAGTGTATGAACATTTCAGAGTTTCACAGCAATAAAACTCACAGTAATGTGCAGTGTGTATGAGCGTATCACAGAACTCCACAACAATAAAACTCACAGTAATATGCAGTGTGTATCAGTGTAAATCAGAGTTCCACAGCAACAAAACTAACAGCAATATGTGGTGTGTATGAGCATATCACAGAGCTCCAAAGTAAAACTCACAAATAAGTATAAACTAAATTCAAAAAAGAATTGTATATATAAAATATAGACAGGCCCAGGCAGGTGAATGTGGGCCCCCTGGAGTCAAGGGCCCGGGTACGGTGGCACCGTCTGCACCCCTGGTAGTTACGCCCCTGTGTGTATGTATGTATACAAAACAAAAACATGGAGAGAGCACTCCAGACAAACACATTCAAAAACCTGCAACAACAGCTCCATGCATGGGTACATAATACCAGCTTTTACCACATGGTGAAAATTTCATAACTCTGAGCTTTGCTGAATAAAATGGTGGAAATTTGGTTCACAATGAACGGCCGTGAATTGCTTAAACCTGCCAACAGCGTCAATGTAATCCACCCTCTGGCAGGTCCTACTCTGCAAACCTAATGACTGCCCATAATGGGATAAACTCACTTACTGAGGAACAGGTCCCCTTCATGGAGCTCCCGCAGACCAAGGTTAAATAGAACCTGGAGGAGGAGTACCTGTGGCAGGGAGTGGTGCATACCCAGGAAATACATACAAAAAACATAGGGGGGGTAGCACTCGGCCTTAACTAAGCGTTTCAGTGCGGGTGCGCCTCAGAATAAAATACAAAACAAAAACATGGCGAGCGCACTCCAGACAAACACATTCAAAAACCTGCAACAACAGCTCCATGCATGGGTACATAACACCAGCTTTTACCACATGGTTTACCTCCAGGTTCTATTTAACCTTGATCTGCGGGAGCTCCATGAAGGGACCTGTTCCTCAGTAAGTGAGTTCATCCCATTATGGGCAGTCATTAGGTTTGCAGAGTAGGACCTGCCAGAGGGTGGATTACATTGACGCTGTTGGCAGGTTTAAGCAATTCACGGCCGTTCATTGCGAACCAAATTTCCACCATTTTATTCAGCAAAGCTCAGTTATGAAATTTTCACCATGTGGTAAAAGCTGGTATTATGTACCCATGCATGGAGCTGTTGTTGCAGGTTTTTGAATGTGTTTGTCTGGAGTGCTCTCCATGTTTTTGTTTTGTATTTTATTCTGAGACGCACCCACACTGAAACGCTTAGTTAAGGCTGAGTGCTACCCCCATGTTTTTTGTATGTATGTATGTATGTATGTATGTATATATATATATATATATGTATATAAACATATTGGTAAATAGAGACCAAAAGGAAGAAGAGGGGAGGGGCAAAAGGAAGTAAACAGAGGAGGTAAGTAACAAATCCTAATTTCCTGGATATATAAGCTGATGTAATAGTACAAATAAAAATGTTCATACACCTTATCATTACACTTTACATAACTGATCATATATTTTATGCATCCAAAATTATTGTAAACCTATCACATAGATAACAATACCACAGAGGATGTTGGGTAATTGTCATATGGAACCACCATTGTCATTTGGTTTGCAGGTCTGCTTTTGAATTAAAGTATATTTTGAATATTATTGTGCTCTTAACTGTAAAGCTATTTTTATCTTTTAGGATGATAATATGTGTCACTCACTGACTATGGGAGCTCCAAATGACCATATCCTTTTTATGGGAATTTGTAGTGATCAGAATAAAATTATTAACAATGAATACAACTTCTAAAAATTACCAATAGAATATAAAAATATCTATGTGTGGGTATCATTAAATACCTGAGGACTATCTATGGCACAACAGTGTCTCACTGTACAGTGAAAATCCCTGAGTTAAAGACTCTGCTATACTCTTGTGTTGAAAAACATGTTGTCAATGTTAGATTCTCACACAGTTTCACTAATGTCCAGAGAGGTGTGGAGCTATGGACAGGGTTGACTAGTGTACTGATTTTAGTCCTTACTGACTGGAAATTAAACATTCTATAATTCTTTTTATTTGATAATTAAACAGATATTTTAATTATTAAAAAGTTGGATATGATAATTTGACTCTTATTAGAGTGTTGTAAGTTGCACACCATCAAAGTGTAAATGAACGTTAATTGAACACTTCCACCTGCAAATCATTGTTCAACAAGAAAAAAATATATATTCAAAATTTCATTCTTTAATACTTCAAGGTCACTTGAGGAAATTAATAGAGACAGTCTATATTAAACAACCATCTTCTCTCATAAAACAAAATTGATGTAAGATTTTCAATGAAAAAGCTCTTGATTAATTTGCATTCAATCAGATCTTGTTACATACTATAGTCCGGTCCGTTTTAAGTGCTGTCAACTGATTTAGCAAAGGTTTATAGTTAAGTTATAGATTTTTATGTAATATATTATATCTTCCCTGCATATTTATTAAAGTCAAACAAAATTGCTTCTGCTTCCATTGTTAGGATATACATGTCTATCATGTTCCAGAAAACATTATTACAATAAAAACAAGCTTTTTACTTCTGTTACAGTGAAATATATATTCTGATTAATATCAATGTTTCCTCCCCTTGCAATGTTATTAAATAGAATTGGCTCTTATTGGTTTTGCAGACATAGTAATGCTACTGATGAAGACTGGTACTGTTATCATATTCACTAGTTTATAGAAGTTATTCACTAAGCACCGAACTTGCCATCAAATTGCACCACATGTGAATTTCACCGCTTGGTACACTTTCGGGGCAGTTAGTCTGTTCACCAAACTGTCATTTCGCCAAATACAGGCGAATTGATGGCAAAATACAGTGCAGGTCACTGCAGTGTACTACAGTTTTAAATAGAATGCAGCTTCTCCACTTCAGCTCAGGGACTCCTAAATCCAGAAGTCCCTGCAGCTATCTAATACAATTTGCCTAGTGTAGGAACATCATATTGTGCACCACTATGGGACTTGCGTACTTTATGTACACAAGTGCTATAGCAGCTGCACAGATTCGATCGCTGCCTCTCTGAGACTGCTCGCTAACGTGTCTGGGCTCAGAGTTGGTGATGTCGGCATGCTCTCTGCATGCTGACATCACTAGTGACCGGTCTGATGACCAGCAGCCAAGAAATTCAAAATCCTGGCTGTTTGTGATGCTGGGGGGGAAGGGTGGAGGAAACTCCTCCGCTAAATCCATCCACATCTCCTGATCAAGACAGGGAGATCAAGAGAGGGAGAAGAGGTGACACTCCTCACATCCTGACCGCCTTAAAGAGATAAAGTGGTCAGGATGAGTAGAGTGTCCCTGTAATGCGGAAATTATGCATATTTGCCACAGTGATTGCCTGAGTTTGTCACAGTCAGCAACAGTGAAACACAATTTCCAAGCAGGATTAGAGATGCCAGTTATGGTGACCCTTGGCACCCCATATGTTTCAGAACTACATTTTCCATGATGCATAGTCACAGAAAAATTCATGAAAAGAAAAAAGCCTCCACAAAAGTGAAGGCAGACAATCACCCCACCCCACAAGAGTTAGCAATTTGGGATGGGTACTCCTAAGTAGGATTGAACCTAGTGAGAAGACGAAAAACACAAAAAAAGAGAGAAAACTCTCAAAGGAGATAGGAGTACAAATAAAACATAACTTTTAATAATTATGATAATAGATAGCCCGACATTAATTAAAAAACATATACACAGACGTGATAGAGAGCTGAGAGAATGACAAAATGTTATTGTATAGCCAATTGGCAGCCCAGGGATGAGGATTGGTGCGGCAGAGCGATGGCAGAAAAATGATTTCAAAAATGTGAAGCCAAAAAATTGGCATATATCAAGACCAAACTTTGGTAAACACTGCCACAAGGATAGAGATCTGTATAAAGTGGTTCCGCCACAGCCGACTACATTATTGTGCATAGACTGAAGAAGGCATCAAAATTGTGAAGTGCGCAAGGTGAAAATCGCCAAATATATATTGGAGCATTGAGGACTGCAATTAAGATGAACAGGGAATGAAAAATGCCAAAAATTAGGAACTGTAATAAACAACGTTCATTTAGCTTGGCTACCCTGTGTTGCAACGGACAAGCAGATATATAATAATACCACAATGCCAATGGATGGCAGACACCAAAAAATGCTTTAGAAAAATGCTGATCATCAACAGACATGAAAATGCACAAGCGTCGGGTACACTACATAGCCCAAAGGGCAAATGATTCATCAATAAATCACCTCTCAGAAAAATAAATAATCACATGACAATTTAAAAGAAGAGAGACTCTCTTCTTTTAAATTGTCATGTGATTATTTATTTTTCTGAGAGGTGATTTATTGATGAATCATTTGCCCTTTGGGCTATGTAGTGTACCCGACGCTTGTGCATTTTCATGTCTGTTGATGATCAGCATTTTTCTAAAGCATTTTTTGGTGTCTGCCATCCATTGGCATTGTGGTATTATTATATATCTGCTTGTCCGTTGCAACACAGGGTAGCCAAGCTAAATGAACGTTGTTTATTACAGTTCCTAATTTTTGGCATTTTTCATTCCCTGTTCATCTTAATTGCAGTCCTCAATGCTCCAATATATATTTGGCGATTTTCACCTTGCGCACTTCACAATTTTGATGCCTTCTTCAGTCTATGCACAATAATGTAGTCGGCTGTGGCGGAACCACTTTATACAGATCTCTATCCTTGTGGCAGTGTTTACCAAAGTTTGGTCTTGATATATGCCAATTTTTTGGCTTCACATTTTTGAAATCATTTTTCTGCCATCGCTCTGCCGCACCAATCCTCATCCCTGGGCTGCCAATTGGCTATACAATAACATTTTGTCATTCTCTCAGCTCTCTATCACGTCTGTGTATATGTTTTTTAATTAATGTCGGGCTATCTATTATCATAATTATTAAAAGTTATGTTTTATTTGTACTCCTATCTCCTTTGAGAGTTTTCTCTCTTTTTTTGTGTTCATAGTCACAGAAAAGGCTGGTTTAGCATCATGGGTAGTTCAGAAACATCTGGGGTGCCACTGTTCTCCATCACTGGATGATGTTGCTGAGCATGTGAGCACTGCAGTGAATGGCCTCATAATGACCATTATGCGTGCGGCCCTTAACCCCTTCACTTCTGAGCCATTTCACCCGTGTGCTGAGCTAATTTTGACAGTTTTGTGCTCATCATGTTGAAACGCAATAAAATGTGAATTTCCATTCAGATTTCAATCATTTACAGTAGGTAAGATTATTTTTTTCATATTTTATTATCCAAACCTTCGTGGTTATTATATTCTATAAACATGCAACATGGGTAGTAGTGATATCAATGTCCAATCAAAGGATTAGCTCCTATGGATTCCTAGAACTTCTCTTTGATGGGACATTGATATCGTTACACATGTTGCTTGTTTGTTGATCTTTTGTGTTGGAGGATAAGGCCAATATTTTGTGTCCAGCGTTAATCCCAATTTCTGCATGAATACCAGCGCTGCATAGACCTTTTTTGAGTTATACTGTATATTCTATGGGGTACTCGTGTTAAAAAAAATTGAAATGGGAACCTGTTACTGTATTTTTCAGCGGAAATACGCGGTTATAGCTAAAACTGAATAACTACATTTTTCATTGTGGAAAATGAGAAGGTGGAGTTAGTGAAGCATTGTTGTACACCTTATAATTAAAAACTGAACAATAGTGCTGCATTAAAAATCTAAAATAAAAAGAAAAAGCGTCATTCACTGTGGCGACCCCATGACGTGTGGTGGATGTACTTCATATGTGGCCTGGAATCACCAGGACGTCCCCCACACGTCATCCGCAGCAAAGGGGTTAAGTGGTTAATGATGTATAGAGAGACCCTTTTAGTAAACGTATGTATTTTTGGGGTTGAGAAACTTTTATCTACTCTATACCAAGTCAGCAACCTTGCCACTTCAGTTGTTTTGGAGCTACATATCCCACGATGCTCTGCCACCGATTATGATAGCTGAGCATCATGGTAGATGTAGTTCCAAAACATCTGGAAGGCCAATGTTCATGACTCCTGGTCCAAAATCTTACCACCTGTAGTTTAGCTTAGAGAATAAACCCAGGAGCTGCTCAGCCGACGTTGGGGTAGAATAGTCTAGAAGGTGCTATAGGCTTATAAATGCAGGCTTTCAAGGACAAAGAGCAGTATTGAGCAGGAGCCTACTCTTCTGATCACCCGTGGGGGTTCATGGGGGAGGCGTGTGAGTGGAGAGACTCGCACAGTATGACCCGGCGCCGGGCTCCACGTGCTTCTCACGTTGATGACATAGTTACACCCAGCTACTGGACACGCACAGGTGGCTGAACAAGTGAGGCTGAGCAGGTTTAATGTTCACCAAGGTAACCTGATGAGTCGAGCCTCATTGGCCAGACAGGATAACCCCCTTGGCGTTTGATTCGCAGAGCACTGCATATATAACATGGCCCGGCAGGCAGAGTTCTTACTCTGCAAGCTGGTGGCTTCAGTAGGCACGGGGTGCCAGTAGTAGAGGTAAAGTGGGTGTTGTGTCCTTCCCTCCTGGGGTGCATTGCCTGTCCAAAGCCTCCTCTCGCCTACTGCTGTTACTGTCGCCCTGTAACTACACCATTCAAGAACAGCTGTCACCCCTTTAACACCTGGGAGCCTCTGCTGCCATGGCTGAATGTGAGCTGTGTGTCGGCTGTTGGGTGCCCCTGTTGCCATGGCACCTGACAGTTTGCAAACCCAATGGCTGGTCCTAGGTGGCAGCGAAATTGTCCCATAAAGGAGTCAGGCTGGATGTCTACTGGATCCGTAGTCGTGCGACCGACTTGGTCGTCAGACTAGGAAAGATATCTGTCGTGTGACTTGGTCTGACGAGTGTTGTCCACTGCATCAGACTAGCGATCAGCGACTATGGACAACTATGGACTCAAATCAGTTTATTCTTGTTTTCTTTTTTTCTGAGACTATAGCATATTGCATTCTGCTTTTGGAATCACTGCAGTCCTTTCTGTGCATATATGGAGGAGCTGGATGTGCTAGTTTGGTGTGTGAATTTTAAACCCTTTGCGCAGCTGAAAAAGGATCTAGAATTCAAACGCTCCCATAAGACTTTCCTATTTAGCCTAATGTCAGACGAACGCAGACTGAGCGCACTCTGCGTGCGTGCACAACGGACGGACGTACTGACTGAAGATACTGTAGACAGTACACCACATGGTCCTTTTTTGTTGACGGATGTAGAATAAAAAGGGAATTATGGGAAACAAAATTAATATGAAAAATGCAAAACATTCTAAAAGGATATGAAAAGCCATTTTGTACGTCAAGGTGCTGGACATCGCAAATGCGCTGCGTCTGACATCTCATCACTCACAGAGCGCTACGCGGATGTGGCGCACTCTGTGTGTCCGTGGCGCACTCTGCGCGTCCGTCTAGTGGTTTTATGTTCTTGCCTAACTTGTGTCTGTTTGCCGTGTGCGCAGTTCGGTGCGCATGTACTTCGTGTGTAGGTCTCTATTGTTCATGATTCTATGCTACAATGGACGTTAAACTGTGCGGCAACACAGACTTGATCACTGCGATCACAGCCCTTCACTCTCACCTCGCAGTCAATCACTCTCACCTCGCAGTCCTCGGTTTCCATCCCCCAACCCTTCTAGATTGTAAACTCCCACGGGAATAGGGCCCTCATTTCCTCCTGTACTGGTTTGTCAAAATGTTGTTCTTCGTATTGTAACCCTGTCTATGCTGTGCCTATTGTACAGCACTGCGGAATATGCTGGCGCTATATAAAGATTAATAATAATTCACCCTGTACCCTACCCAAACATGGCGAGTCTCCACCATCTCCAATACTCAAAATATACATTTAAATATCAAACAATTGAATAGAATAGTGTTTTTAACACAATTTCTCAGCATCCCTCTCCTTCCCTGATCGTCTGGCTGTCTCCGTTGCTTGTGCGATATTTCCAAAATTTTTGGTCTGATCACTAGTCTGCAGCAGACTTCAAAAGTCGCTGGAAGTCACAAGTCGCAAGTCTGACGTAATGGACGACGGTACATTAACAATAGTGTTGTTGGATTGGTCTGACGACATGGACGACTTGGTGCGATGTCGTTGTCACACGAATATGGATCCAGTGGATGCCCAGCCTCATGATTTGCCTATTCACAGAACGCTGAACTGTACCGACGTGTCGAGGAAATGCCCTGATTTTTGGTGTTTTAGTTCGACATGTTTAAACAGGTGAATCCCATAAGTTTCAATGTGAAAAAGTGATATTTTTAAAAAAGCTGTTTTATTCTTTTCATTTTCAGCAAAAAGCCTTTTGATTTTTCAGAACACCTTTTTGTATTTTTTAAATTTTTTTTTTTAGACAAAACCTTTGTTTCCCTAATTTTTTTCAGAGATCCCTTTTATTATTCTGTTACAGGCCTTTTTATTATTTACAAACATTAATGCATTTTTATTTGTTTATAAATAAATTCTTCTAATAGGTGTTTAAAGTATTTTACCAGGAAGGATACATTGAGATTTATCTCATTTTCAAGTATGTCCTGGGTTCAAGAACATTGAATTTTTACAGTAGGGTACAGAAATTCTAGAGCAGGCAGAAAAATTAAAAGATTTTTTAGACAAAGGATATAATAAAGATTTAATTGATTCATCATTGGAAAAAGTAAAAAATATGGATACAAATAAAATGGTAAAGTATATAAAAAAAGAAAAGTAAAGTGGACATAGTCCCCTTTATTAGTGATTTTTGGAGAAAAAATGCCAAAAATCCATAAAGTGATTAAAAAAAAGTTCTGGCCCATTCTTAACCAGGACCCCTATTTAAAGGGAATCATAAAAGTGGAACCTGTCCTCATTAATAGAGGAGTGAAAAATCTTAAGCGTATACTGGTACAATGCCATAAAAATGAAACCATTTACAGGGACATTTACAAATTATTCCAAAGCTTCTATTACTGTGGAAGCTGCAATCCATGTAAGAAGTTAAAACAAAAAAAGGAGTATATACAGTTGTGTTCAAAGTTATTCAACCCCCAATGCTGTAAAGGGTTTTAGGGAATTTAGTGTACATTTGTAATTGTATTCAGAATGAAATCCTACAAGGACTTTTTAAAGAATCATATGCAACTAAGGCTAGGGTCAGACTAACGCATTTTTCACGTTGTCCGTGAAAATGTGCGTTCGAAGAATGGATGTATTTTTTCACGGAATACGCAATAGCGGTCATACTATGCGCAGTTTCATCCGTGATTTTGTACGGATCATCAATAAAACACTTCTTGCATCTGGACGTTATGTTGGCCGGACATTAGCAGCGTCTGATGTCTCCAATTCACGCACACACACCGCTAGCGGACGCAGCGCACTCTGTACGTCAGTACTAGTGGTTTAACGTTCTCGAAAAAATGCGTTCATTTTCCACTTGCGTTGCGCAGCCGGACTTTTGTGCGACCGTACTTCGTATATTGGCCGTCATTGCCCGGCATCTGCTGCTAGCACGGCCGTGATTAAGTGCGCCAGAACGCGCGTTCGCACTGCCTCAGTCTGACCCTAGCCTAAAATGACATCAATTGGTTTTGTAATACAGTAGTAAATGTTTATTTTGTGAATTCTTCATTGACACAATTATTCAACCCCTTAAAGACTTACCACTCTGAAGAACAGAGGTTCATTCAAGTGTTTTCAATCAGGTATTGAAAACACCTGTGGATGTCACGGAGCAGCAATAAAGCATAATAAGCACCAATTAGGCAGCTTTAAAATGACTGTGATACTCAGCTCCTTCTAGACATTTACTGGTGTGGTTACAAACATGGTGAAGTCAAGAGAATGGTCCAGGAAGACAAGAGAAGAGGTGATTACTCTTCACAGTAAGGGCAATGGCTATAAGAAGATTGCAAAGATGTTAAACATACCAAGAGAGACCATAGGAAGCATCATTCGCAAATTCAAGGCAAAGGGCACTGTTGAAACGCTACCTGGTCGTGGCAGAAAGAAGATGCTGACTTCGACTGCTGTGCGCTACCTGAAGCGTAGAGTGGAGAAAAGTCCCCGTGTGACTGCTGAGGAACTGAGAAAAGATTTGTCAGATGTGGGTACTGAAGTTTCAGCTCAGACAATACGGCGCACACTGCGTAATGAAGGCCTCCATGCCAGAACTTCCAGGCGCACCCCCTTGCTGTCTCCAAAGAATAAGAAGAGTCGACTGCAGTATGCCAAAAGTCATGTGGACAAACCACAGAAGTTTTGGGATAGTGTTGTGTGGACTGATGAAACAAAAGTAGAACTGTTTGGGCCCATGGATCAACGCTATGTTTGGAGGAGAAAGAACAAGGTCTATGAAGAAAAGAACACCTTGCCTACTGTGAAGCATGGCGGGGGGGGGTCAATCATGCTTTGGGGCTGTTTTGCTTCTGCAGGTACAGGGAAGCTTCAGCGTGTGCAAGGTACCATGAATTCTCTTCAGTACCAGGAGATATTAGATGACAATGTGATGCAGTCCGTCACAAACCTGAGGCTTGGGAGACGTTGGACCTTTCAACAGGACAATGATCCCAAGCATACCTCCAAGTCCACTAGAGCATGGTTGCAGATTAAAGGCTGGAACATTTTGGAGTGGCCATCGCAGTCACCTGACTTAAATCCGATTGAGAACCTCTAGTGGGACTTAAAGAAAGCCGTTGCAGTGCGCAAGCCTAAGAATGTGACTGAACTGGAGGCTTCTGCCCATGACGAATGGGCGAAGATACCCGTAGATCGCTGCAAGACACTTGTGTCAAGCTATGCTTCACGTTTAAAAGCTGTTATAACTGTAAAAGGATGTTGTACTAAGTACTAAGATTGAATGTCACTTGGGGGTTGAATAAAACTGATAATGATGTGAGCACAGAAAAGATATTTGTGGTTATTTCATTATAAATGTTATGTTATATTTGTCTGACCTACACGTGCCTCTTTGATTTAATTGTAAGCAAGATGACTGAATGATCAAAATCAATGTCAAACTGGCCAAAACACTCAATTCCAGTGGGGGTTGAATAATTGTGAACACAACTGTATATCTGAGTTTTCAGATTTAAAA
Source organism: Leptobrachium leishanense (assembly GCA_009667805.1). Lineage (NCBI taxonomy): Eukaryota > Metazoa > Chordata > Amphibia > Anura > Megophryidae > Leptobrachium > Leptobrachium leishanense. The sequence goes on along the minus strand of CM019065.1, from coordinate 182,487,863 downwards.
GACACGAATAAAATCAGAGACATTATTACTTGCCACACTAATAATGTAGTTACTAGTATATATAATCATATGCCCATGTAACAAAATATATGTGGGGGGACAATTAGAAATCTAAATATTAGAATAGCTGAACATTTGCGCAACATTAAAAATAACAAAAAAGGACACACTATACCCTACACATTATGAAGATTCCCATGGCTACAAATACTTTAATACTTTAAAGTATTACATGGAAACCATTTCAACATCAGATAGAATATGTACTGTCTAAATATATTGTACTAATATGATATGGAAATTGTACACCTTGGACACATAAGTATTCACACTATAAAAAGTTTATATGGGCCATACGTATGTACCAATTAAAATCATTATACGCACATATTTCCTCGATTTAAAAGAATGCACTGATGGGATTTGAAATTACGGTTTCATTTTATATATTTTAATTGCCTTTTGTTTTTAATTTTCACCTTTTTTTGGAATACCATACAGAATACCAAACTGAGAAAATTAGAAAAATACCCCGGAACATGACGAACTATGAACAAAACACCAGGGAAAGCAATGATTGCGGAACCTGTGGACAATTAAGAAGAAAATAGTCAGAATAAAGGACTCCAAGCATGTCATGAGAACATGTGGGCTGAATGAACATCATGATTGGTTATGGCAGGTTGGAGATTAGAATAAAAAGGGAGGAACATTTTAGTGAATTCATGTCGATTGAAAAGGGTAGTCTGTGTTACTACCCAAACGCGTCTCGGTGTTTATTTTAATAAATATTTTTCCAGAAAATGCCTGCCTACCAAGTTTCTATTGAGGTTTTGGTTGTACCGTACAAACGACTGCACGCTGATAAAGGAGAGCCTCCCATAGGCTCTAAACCACGTGAGTGAAACCATATGTGTATTATAAATTCTGTGGTTCATTCGATCTACACCATGTCAATATTTGTTTTTTAAAGAAATCAATACGGGCATCCTGTTCGGGAAAGGGCTGAGGACGGCCGTAAAGAGTCCATCCACTTTCATAATAGAGCCAGGGTGGCTCTCTGAGTTTTTTTTAACCTTATTTTTTAGATAAAAATATTGGTAAAACAGTGTTACACTAAAAAGATATTTGTCTCCTTTAGAGGCGACACGACTGGTATTGAATGAATACATGACCACTGTCGAGTACATAGAGAAGGTAACCTATGCTTATTGAGCGTTGCACTTACTGTTTTCCTCATTTATTATGTTTTTTTATAAGATTTGTACTGCGTGATGGTGTGCAGTTCCCCATAGTGCTAGCGATCTCCTCTACATCTTCCCCATAGGTGGCGCTGGTGTAACACATACAGAAATACAAAGTAATAAATGCAAGATTTTAAAAATAACACAAATCTACAGATTTCCACAGAGAATAAATATGTAAGCCCTAAACTCACTATGTTACATGTTTACAGGTCCATTCTGTATCAAAGTATATTAATAGAGATCTCTTAAGACAGGGGTCAGCAACCTTGGCTCCCTGATGTTTTGGGAACTACATTTCCCATCTAGCTCAATCGGTCTAATGAGTAAAGGGATTTTAGACAGGGGGAAGATTTGATATTGTGGTGCCCTGTAGGAAAATGAGGATCAAGACCCTTTCTTTTTGTATTGTGGTATTGCAAGTAAGGTGCGGGTCCTGGATCGGAGGTTATAGGATGAGGGAACTGCTGGGGGAAGCAGCCTATTCATGTAGGGTGGTAGCTTCCCAGAAAAGCTCTTAAACACCAGGTTGGAAAGGTGAAGGGTGCGTCTAGATTCCAGTGAAGGCCAGTTTAGCTCTTTTAACATATCACAATGGTGGGTCATGTTTTTACATTGTAGCAGAATGAGTTATACAATGTAGTAAGTTTATGAAGGTGCATTTGCGGGGCAGGTGCATACACTACATCTCCATATTCAATGGTAGACATAAGCAATTGTTATAAAATCTACTTTCTTAAGAGGGTTCCTTTTTTTCGTATTTTTTTATTAACGTTTTTATTGCAGTTCGGTGGAATTCGCCAAGGGTCTAGAGTGACATTCTTCAACTTTTTCATAAGGCTTTGGCGACTCCATCTTCGGTGCACTATGGTGATCATCCTGTGAATAGTGAATTCACTGTACTGTCGGCAAAATGCTCCCATCATGGGCACATTGAGGGCATACAAGCTGCTGAGTACCAGGGTTGCCACCCATTTTGATACTGTGTTCTGTTGTGGTCAGGTTTTTCTTTCTAACCGTTGCTGGGTTGGTTACCTGGTTGCATTCAGAAGAACAGAAATGAGCTGGCACTTGTCTGGTCCCGGGATGTGTGTTTTGGGGTTCTTTTGTTTGCCTTGACTCCATAAATTTAAATACTGACACATTCTAGGGCAAACGAGTGCCATTTCATTTCTTTTCTTCTGCATGTCGTTTGAGGATCAGCCACATTGTGTACTCTTTAATGGAGCCACGGTTTCTGTTCCTTTTTGCAATTACAGTTGACCTGTTTGCAGACTGATGGCTATATTGTGATTGATATCAGACATATGTCAGTATTGGGGTTACATATTGCAAATGTATTACAGGTACTAGCATGTGATGTGTACACTGTGAAAAATATTGGAAGAATCTTGTCAGAAGACGATAAAACCTTGTGGTTAGACTTGTGGGTAGAAGTACAGAGAAACCAATTCCATTTTTTGCTTCTCGTTTTTTGGGTTTTTTGCTTTTCGCAATTAATAGCACAGAGCCCTTAGTGTATTATAAAAGCCATTTATCTCAAATCCACTTGTTTATCCAGCTAGCCGCATATTGTCAATTTATGTTGCCAGTTCATCCACTCTGCCTCCTTCCTTTTTTGGAATTAAATCTGTCACAATTCACCTTTTTAGCATTTTGTCTAGTTTAAGGCATTGAATAACATATGAAGCCTGTCCAGATATGTTTCATCAATTCATATTTAGACAATGTCAATCACATAGTTTTTCATACAAATTTCAATCCATTTCTGCCCTCTTTGTTTAATAGCCAGACATTTTGGCATTTACTATCATATAGATGATGCAATCAGTTTATTTCTTTCAAAACTAAATTAATCTCCTACGTAAGGATTGTTCTATAATCATAGGGATATTCTTTCTTTTCTACTTCTAACTTTTCTATCTTAAATATACTCCAACTGTTAGATCATTGTCTTCCATAATACAGTAGACTACAATCTGTTCCTGTCATGCTTACTGAATAGAACAAATAGGTCTTCCCGGCATTCTATGAATGTAGCAGTCGCTCTTATACCAATGCTTTAGTCATGCATTAAGATGGCAAAGCTTCTATTTACTCCATTTAATAGTACAATGGAAATGGTTGTATTCTTAAAAACACAGGTGTGTTTTGTATGAGGACTGTTGAGTAAGGCAGCTTCTTTATTTGGTAGTTTATAAAGTGAAAATTGTCTATTGTGATTTTGTCATCTCAAAAATAAATGACACTTAAAGAAAAATATGTAGCAATTAATGGGATAAAGCTGAGGCTATATCCTAAGGATAAAGTTTGTTTGTGTATCTTTGCAAGAATATTGATTTAGAAGGAATTTACTATGACAATGTGTTTATTTGTGTTGCATCGTAGATCTGAAATTGATTTTCTTTTTAATACAGGGATTTTCAGTCTAGCTTTTGAGCTAGTTGCTATCAAACTTTGCTCATACTGGGATATATATCATTTATGTCAATTAGTGGCAGTAGTTGATTGGGAACTGATGCAATGTGAATTATAACAAAAAATCTTTCAGCAGATTTGTACTTGAGTTATTAAAACAATGCTGATCTAAATATCTTTCACCAAGAACAATTTGAATCCTAGAAGCCTATATGTTGTTCTGTGGGCTAAATATACTTATTCCTTGGCAAAGAGTATTATGCACTGTACCAATGTAGAATAGTCTTTAACCCTTTCGCTGCCGAGCCATTTCACCCCGTGTGCTGAGCTCAGTTTTGACCGTTTGCATAAACATGATTTGAAGTCATGTTTTATCATCGCACCCAAACAAATTATATACCATTATTTTTATCAGACTCAGCAGATTCAAAATATATCATATCATTGTTTTGTGTATGTCATGTCCCGTCAGAATTCTATAACAAAAAATTTAAAAATAAAGTTGATTTTGCACCTGTAAACATGTAACATAATGACTTTATTTCCTACATATTTATTTTTCTGTTAATCTGTATATTTGTTTTTGTGTTAATAACTTGCATTTTACTACTTTGTATTTCTGTAACAACTCCGTGTTATTGAACCCAGGACATACTTGAAAACGAGAGCAATCTCAATGTATCCTTCCTGGTAAAATACTTTATAAATAAATAAATTTTTATTCAGATTTCAATCATTAACATTGTGTAAAATTATTTCAATTTTTTTTTTTCATCCAAACCTCTGTGGTTATACATTCTTTTTCACTTGTATTTTGGCCCAATGAGTAACATCCAAAATACAAAAAATTCAGTTTTTGTTAAAATTGAGTAAATTCTCAGAAAAATTTTGTAAAAAGGTTCCCATTTCCATTTATTTTAACAAGAGCACCCCATAGACTATATAACCACAAAGGTTTGGATGCTAAAATGTGAAAAAATTTGTTTTACCATCCGTTGGTCACGCGGGATTCGGGAAGGAGTAGAACTAGGTGAGCTGTGGAGGACCCCCTCACTTAACTCCACCTGAACTCTCTTGTAGCGGGACAACCAGGCAGCCAGGTATGTCTTTGTGTGTATGTAGACACTACCCAGTCACTGCCTTTACTATGCCGCAAAGTTAAGGTCTCTTCTACATCACTACTACTGCACCACCCAGTCGCCGTGCCACTACCAGGCACTGTCACCCTCCTACACCGGAACCAGACACTCTGAGGCAGACTGTACATGCTGAGAGCTCACTAATCTCAGCATGTAAAGGCTGTCTGAAAGTGATAGAACCCCTATTACTTTGAGGCAGCTGCTGCATGCAGGGAATGCTCATACACCACAAACATTACTGGGAGTTTTGTTGCTGTGCAGCTCTGTGATACACTCATGCACACGGCACATTACTGTTTCACAGAGCTGCACAGCAACAAAACTCACAGTAATGTGCCGTGTGAGTGCGCATATCACAGAGCTCCACATCAATAAACCTCACAGCAATGTGTGTTGTGTATGAGCGTATCTCAGAATTCACAGCAATAAAACTCAGTAATGTGTGTATGCGCATACCACAGAGCTCCACATCAATAAACCTCAAAGTAATGTGCACTGTGTATGAGCATTCAGTGTCATATGGGAGTTCTGATTTATGAGTAAGAGTAGTTAAATAAAGAAACCGTAAAATTCGGGGGGGGGGGTGACTCCATGAGTTACTGCACCGGGTGACACCATCCCTAATGACGCCACTGTGTCATTCAATTAATGTTAATATAATTCCATATAAAGCCTTTTTAAAGATCTACTTTAAGCGTTCTGCTGACTGGTCCCGTGGGTCCACATTCAGGGATTTTTATTTTAAGCCTGTTGTACATTGGTCTCATTTTGTTGTTTTTCAGCTTTAAACTAGCAAATAGGAGCCTCTGAGTTTTGTATTTAAAATTCTGAGTTTTTCCAAATGTAGTGTAGGAAAGTCGAGATTTTAATAAAAACTCAGTGGCGACTATTTCCCACCCTTGATAGTGTGTTACCCTCCCTACTGTGATTTATCATTTATTTATAAAAGTTTCTTCACTCTCCTCTATTGGTCTCTGTCTTTTGGGGGAAGGTGCGCTTTGGCATTTGTGCTTATGCGCAGGCATTTTATTTACCTCGTTCTGCCCTCGCTCTTATTTTAGAGTGTTGCGCTGTCAATCACTTATGTGATGTTAAAACGATTTTCTGCTTTCATGCAGTTGGAAGTTCATATTTTAATTCGATGTTCACTTTTTTTTCTCCATTTCAGTACACTATCCTGCTCGTTGACTTGACCATCTCCTTCCTGTCAGATTTGTGATTTCCTTATCGCCTGTTGCGCTGCACCTTTTGGAGTGGCTTCCAATTATCCCGACCCTACAGTTTCTCCTGCCCTGTTGGCTTCTCTGCAAAGAAAGAGGGGAATGTAGCTGTTTCACAGCGACGTAATCCTAGAAGGATGGATGTGATTGGTGCATGAGACTGTGGGGGTGGGCTCTATGTTATACATGTGTTTTTTCTATTATGTGTTAAGATCCTTGCGCTGTGGATGGCATTAAAGAAAGATAATGAAACTAGGAGCCTCTGAGTTTTGTATTCAAGACGTGGTGTGTGTGTGTGTGTGTGTGTGTTAACTGTTTCAGGATTCCAGTACTGCGGATGAGCAGTGCAGGAAGAGTGCTGCCAAGCAATCTTTATTTTGCAGGCATGGTACACGGTCCTGACAACCTACAACCAAATGACAACATGCCTGAATACAAATCAAATCAAAATAAGCTTTATTGGCAGGACCAAATATATTTTAGCATTGCCAAAGCATATGGGGAGGTTATATGGGGTGGAGGGGGGGGGTAGTCGGACATATATGGGGGGGAATGGGTAAGTCCATGGACATTATCAGGGGTAAGGGATAATGCGAAGTGGGATGGGGCCAGTCTGTGTTGGGGATTTATAAGTCCGGGATCTCTCCTGTTCCTCTGTGACATTCTGTGACATATTGGGCAGATATTTTCACCGCCGGCTCCTCTTCTCCCAATATGATGTGGAGTTTCCTCGTCTCTTCTATAGAGGTGAAGTCCAAGATGAGAGCGGAGAGTCTCTGGAAGTGAGTTTCCCTCAGTGCTGAGTACTTGGGGCACTGTAGGAGGAAGTGGACCTCATCTTCCAGGGCCCCCTGGTCACAATGCTGGCACAGTCTATTCTCCCTGGGCTTGTAGGTCTGTCTATGCCGCCCTGATTCGATTTTCAGGCTGTGGGCGCTCAGTCTGTATCGGCTCAGGATCTGTCTGTCCTTGGGGTCTTGTAGTACCTCCAGGTATGGGGCCAGTTTGTATTCCCTCTGTAAGGATTGGTAAATGGTAAGTTTCTGAGAGTTTGCTATAACAAGTCTCCATTCTCTGATATAGTTTTCGTTGGAATCGTTAATTAGGGCCTTTATATGATATATTGTCAGGTTGCATTCATGGGGGCTTTGGATGATCAGGGTGGATATGAGTTGTTGCAGCCCACATGGTTTGGGGTGGCCCTTGTTTGCCAGTAGGGCTTTATGGTGGTATGAGTTGAGGCTGCTGATGTTTAGGTAGTCCCAGTATGATGGCACCCTCTTCTGTACTGCAAGAAGTAAGGGGAGTCTGCCCAGCTTGGCCTGGCAAGCATTGTTGGAGGTGCTGGTGGACTTGGAGGAGGTGCTTGCAGAATGCCAGATGGAATATTTCTGTTGGACTGGTGTCCCATTTGGGTTGGGTAGCTGATGGGGCCCCATACTTCACTGCCATAAAGGAGGATTGGAGTGATGACGCTATGAAAAATTTTAAGCCAGACTCTTAACAGGCGGTTTTAGTTTGTAGAGATTTCTTCTGATGGCATAGAAGGTTCTACACGCCTTGTCTCTTAGGGCCTCTATGGCTGGTTTGAAACTTCCCGATCAGTTTGTTTCTAGGCCCCAGGTATGTGTAGCTGTTGGCTTCCTCAAGAGTGCAGTCATTAAGTGGGAAAGAGGAACTCTTGTTTTTTGCGTTCTTCCTTTGGAAAACCATGACCTTTTTCTTTTGGTTGATGGGTAGTGCCCATGCCGCACTGTATTTTTCCAGCACTTCCAGGCTGTCTTGTAGACCTCTCTCTGTTGGTGATAGTAATAGGAGGTCATCTGCATACAACAGGAACTTCACCTCGGTGTCATGTAGAGTTAGTCCTGGTGCTGAGGAGGATTCTAGAGCTTCAGCCAGTCCATTGATGTAGATGTTAAAGAGGGTTGGACTTAAGCTGCAGCCTTGTCTGACTCCACGAGCCTGCCGGAAGTACTCTGTTCTCTTCCCATTCACCTTTATGCTGCAGAAGTTCTCATTATATGAGCTCTTGATGACGTCATATGTTTTCCCTCCTATTCCACTCTCCAGTAGTTTGAGGAACAGGCCTGGGTGCCACACTGAGTCAAAGGCCTTCTTAAAGTCCACTTTTTTTTTTCCCTAGCTTTTCCCAATACAGTTCTTAGGCTGGGGTCAGACCAGCGCACTTTTAACGTGCGTTCTGGCGCACATAATCACGGCCGCACTAGCAGCAAATGACGGGCAATGACGGCCAATATACGATGTACGGTCGCACGAAAGTCCGGCCGCGCAACGCAAGTGGAAAACGAACGCATTTTTTCGAGAACGCCGAACCGCTAGTACGGACGTACTGAGTGCGCAGCTGCGGCATAGCGGTGTGTGTGTGTGTGTGATTTGGAGATGTCAGACACTGCTAATGTCCAGCCTACATAACGTCCAGACGCAAAAAGCGTTTTATTGACGATCCGAAAGAAATCACGCACGAAAAATGCGCATCGTATGACCGTTTTCGCGCATTCCGTGAAAAAATACGTCAATTCGTTCGGACGCACTTTTTTTTACGTTCGCGTGTAAAAATGCTTTCATTTGACCCTAGCCTTATAGGTAGTAATGACATCAAGTCTTTTATTTTTCTTAGAGTAGTACAAACTAAATTAAATTAGAGCGATGCAACCTTTCAAGTAGCTCCAAATTAAGTGTATTTAAAAATTCATAGCAGAAGGAAAAATTGGTTACCTACGCTATGTGCAGTGATTTGACTTACAGGTGAAGTATCATGCTGAAATAATCTTATTTTTTTGATCAATTAATGACATTATTACTAGCCATAAATTAGAATCCTCTACTTCTAAAGGTTTTTGTATTGTATAATTTTACTCAATCCATTTGGACCTTCCATCTCTGTCAGTTCAACTCTTGCCCTTTGAACAATAGCTATTATACTCTCCAGATGGAATGTAAGAATACTCTTTAGACTGATAGCTATGCTAGTAGAAATACATTTGCTTCAATCTGAATACAGCTTCCACTCTCGGAAGGGCTCCATACTTCACAATACCTTTAGTGCTGATGCTTTTAGAAAAGAAAGAGTACTTCACTGTACATGAAAGCCCTAATCTGCATTTATACACATCCAGAAATCAAGGTCTTTTGTAATGTTTTGTAACACTCCATCACTTTTGAAAAAAGGTTTTCCTGATTGATATCTGCGAATCTGCGCACAGCCACTAAATTCTAACCCAGACATGAATAGGAGCAATTTTATCTAAAAGTATATTCATTGCCTGGTACAGTTAGTGTCACATACTTTGATTAACATGGTATGTACTTTCATTGCAAATCTTTTTTTTTCTCTTGGTATATTTATATCACCTCTGGAAAACCTTGTATTTATTTAAAGGTAATCTCTGTTTCTAAAAAAAATAAAAAATACAAATCCTAGATATAAAATATTAATATAATAATACCATACACAATTTGATAATTTCAACTTCTGCCCCATGCATAGATTTTATGCCTGGATTAACTAGAACCTTTTATTTTCCTTCTAAGCTAAAGCACAGTAGTAGATGAAATCAAAGCCCAAGAGGCATATATAAATTGTACCTAAATATTGTTTTTGGCTGCTCTTGGTTTCAGTTCATAGTTATTGCTTTACCAAAACCTTCTTCTGACTCCTAAAATCCTAATACGACTCAATCGCACATGTTACCTGTTTTGCGGACGTCTGTTGACACACAGGCCAATATTGTGACGTTGTCCCACTAGTACATATGTGATGCCACTACAGCCAGAACGGCAGATCCATCACACGGAGGATACCAAATTCAATCACTATATATAGAATGAATGTGAACACTCATCGAACACTCACCGAAAACCCGCAGAAACCGCCGCAAAAACCAAGCTAAACATGCTGGAAAAACCCGACTAGCAGCCGCCGGAAAAAGCTGGCACGCAGACGAACGGGATTTAAAAAAAAAGTTTGCCTGAAAGTTTGAAATTTGAAATGCTGTTTGCAAAAAAAAACTACTGAACGAAAATGTCTGGAGTTTACATATAAGATCCAATGAATTATAATAAAAAGGGCTGTTACAGAAAAATTAAAAAATAATTTAAAAAAAAGGAATTTTTTTTCACAAAATATCCCCAAAAAATGCCTAAAAGATCCTAAAAAAAATCTAAAAATAGAGACTTTTTTACTGCAGAATAAAATGATAAATGGTTTATTAGATATTGTGTTAAAACGGGAATATTTTTAACATTGAAGCCTATGGGATTCGCCTGAATAGGTCTGAATGAAACCACCGAGCGGTATGGAACTTCCCTGACATTACTCAGCTGTTCAGTGTTCTCTAAATAGATGAACCATTGCTTCACTATGGGGGATTTCACTGCCCTCGAACAGGCACCGTACGTGCAGGCAATTTGCCAAAATTTGGCAAATTGCCTGATGTCTGAATAGCCGAATGGCCCTGAAATGTCACCGTACACTTTTCGGCCACATTTCGGATCTCTCAGAATAACCCCCTAGGTCAAAATAGCCAAACCAGAAAAATTCTCCCATTTATGTCACTTTCCAAATCGGCTATTTGGTCTAGATTGTTCTCTTCTGCCAGTTCTCCTGATTTTCATCTTTCTTTGAATAGACCTACATGTTTCCATGGCCCAGGAAGGGAGTGGTGGGGATGATTCAAGCGCATTACATTTATTGTAAAACAATAAATGTTGCTGCGGAGTCTGGTGCTGTTGCTGCTGGGTCAGGTGCTGAATCTGGTGCTGGCAGTGCTGCTGAGTCTGACGGTGAGCTGTTGATTTTGAGTGCTGTTGAGTGGCTTGCTCTCTCCCACCACCACTCTATCCAGCGAAAGCGTGGCTTAACGTGAGGACATGTCAACATGTTAAGTTCCGCCCTCTCTTGACAGGAGGATGACAGGAGATGGAGCTTAGAGCGAGTGATGCGGCTGCAACGACAGATGAAACTTTGCACACGCGCCGGCCGGAGGAGGTGAGGGAGGAGGTGAGAGGTGGGCCGGCAGGCGAGCAGGCTGGCGAGTGAAACTTCATCTGTACAGTAGATACAGCCGCTCCACATCACTTGCATTACGCCGCAGCCCGGTAGGTAACAGGCCACGGACTGGTATAATAATAAACATACAGGTCTATTTACTAAGGGTGAAACTCAGAAGAATTGATAGGAGAAATGAAAATTCTAGGTCAAACTGGCCAAAACAGAAAAATTCTCCCATTTATCTCACTTTTACAAATAGGCTATTTGGTCTATTATTATTCTTTATTTATAAAGCGCCAGCATATTCTGCAGCGCTGTACAATAGGCACAGTATAGACAGGGTTACAATACAATACATTGAACAACATTTGACAAACAGTACAGGAGGAGATGAGGGCCCTATTCCCGTAGGAACTCACAATCTAGGAGGGTTGGGGTTGGAAACAGGAGGAGAGGACTGCAAGGTGAGAGTGATTGATGGTTGCGTCAGTGAGTTGGGTGGTAAGCTTCCCTAAATAGGAACGTTTTAAGGGAGCGTTTGAAGGAAGAGAAGTTAGGGGAAAGTCTGACAGTATGAGGGAGAGCGTTCCAGAGAGTGGGGGCTGCGCGTGAGAAATCCTGCAGTCGATCATGGGAAGAGGTAATGCAGGGAGACGCTAGGCGCAGGTCACTGTTTGACCTTAGGGAGCGGGCTGGGGTGTATTTGGTGATTAGTGAGGACAGGTAGTGGGGAGCTGAGTTAGTGAGGGTTTTGTAGGTAAGGATAAGGATTTTGAATTTAATTCTGCAGTGGATGGGGAGCCAGTGAAGGGACTCGCAGAGGGGAGTGGCAGAGACAGAGCGGCGGGTGAGGTGAATTAGCCTGGCGGAGGCATTCAGGATGGATTGTAGGGGGGAGAGGCGGGACAGAGGGAGGCCAGATAAGAGATTATTGCAATAGTCGAGTCGGGAGATTACCAGGGTGTGTATGAGTTGTTTTGTGGTGACAGCGGTAAGAAATGGCCGAATTCTGTAAATATTACGCAGTTGGTATCGGCAGGAGGAGGAAAGAGACTTGATGTGGGGGATGAAGGAAAGAGCAGAGTCAAGTGTAACTCCAAGACAGCGAACTTGGTTTGATGGGGAGATGGTGATACCCTCCACCGTGATAGAGAAGTCAGGAGGTGGGGAGGCATTGGAGGGAGGAATAAGTAGGAGCTCAGTCTTTGACATGTTGATCTTTAGGTGGTGGGAGGCCATCCAGGAGGAGATGCCAGATAAACAGTCACTGACTTTTGAAAGGACAGGGGGAGAGAGTTCAGGGGTAGAGAGGTAGATCTGAGTGTCATCAGCGTAGAGGTGGTAATTAAAGCCAAAGCTGTTGATGATTTTGCCCAGGGAGGAGGTGTAGATGGAAAAGAGCAGAGGACCAAGGACAGAGCCTTGAGGTACACCAACAGATAGAGGCAATGAAGAGGAGGGAGTTACCAGCAAAGGACACACAGAAGGACCTGTTAGATAAATAGGAGTCAACCCAAGCGAGTGCAGTGTCACCGAGACCCAGAGCGTTGAGGGTCTGTAGAAGGAGGGGGTGGTCAACAGTGTCAAAAGCAGCCGAGAGGTCAAGCAGGATGAGAATAGAATAGTGGCCGTGTTTTTTAGCAGTTAGGAGGTCGTTGGTGACTTTGGTGAGGGCAGTTTCAGTTGAGTGTAGGGGACGGAAGCCAGATTGCAGGGGGTCTAGACTCTAGATGGTTCTCTTCACCTGTCAATTCTACGGAGTTTCACCTTTATTGAATAGACCTAATAGACTAAAGGTAACGCCTACATTTCGGTGCTCTTGTTCTCGTAGGGTTCACAAAGGGCGGGGGAAAGCCACCGCAAAACCACCGATTTAAATAATATCGGCGGTTTTGCGACTTTTTATTATCGGTTCTGATAATTTCAGCAGGTCCGGTGACTTATCGGATCTGATTCGATATGACGCCAGGTACCAACCCGATAATTTTTCCAGTTTTCCACCAGTTTTTCTTTTTTTCTATGAAACAGCAGCAATTATCGAATCGGATCCGATAAATTATCATATTGGATCCGATAAGCTGCCGCAAACCTGCCGAATGCCAACGATCCGCGGAACACAGCGCCAACCAGCTGCCAGAAAAAGCCAACAAGCCGACGAATGGGGTTAAAAAAACCAAAAGCAAAACGATCGAAAGTGTCAAAATTGAAGCGCTGTTTGCAAAAAACTTCTTAACAACAAAGTCTGGAATTAACATATAAGGTCCTATGAATAATAATAAAAAGGTCTGTTACAGAAAAAAGGCTTTTAAAAGAAAATATGAAAAAAAATTGCTGAAAAATGCCTAAAAGATCCTAAAAAAAACAACTTTTGCTGCAGATTAAAAGAATAAACCGTTTTATTAGATATTGGATAAAAACGGGACTATTTTTTTTTTATCATTGAAACCTATGGGATTCACCTGATTAAATCTGCTGAATGAAAGAACTGAAGAGCAGGGCATTTCACTGACATTCCTCAGCTGTTTAGTGTTCTCTGAATAGGTTAACCATTGCTTTTCTGTGGGGATTTCACTGCCCTCGACCAGGCACTGTACGTGCAGGCAATTCCCCAAAATTTGGCAAACTGCCGGCTTTCTGAGTAGCCGAATGGCCACAAAATTGTACCATATGGGGAAATTCCCTGTTCGGGGCCAGTTCGGCTCTCTCTGAATAACCCTGATAGTTGTTTATTTTCTAAACTAGTAAAACAATGTGTATGTATGTACACAAGATAGCACAATTATCATCCAATTGTAATATACTGCACAGACGTTCATACACACACAGCAACTACAATTTTTCGTTCTGTATTAACAGGAACGCAAACAGCAAACTCCTTGTATTGTGTAGATTGAACATTGAGCCTTGGTGAGCATGGAAATGTCACAATACTTAACAAAAACATTTTTATAATGTAAATGTAGGTGTTCTTGATATGCAATCAGTCCACACTTGCTACAGCCAAAGACTATTTTCTGACTGCGAGTATCTCATTTTATTTAAAGTTACTTTAGTCTTGACATTAGTTGCCATGGTAACGCCGCATTTAATGTTCCTGAATGTTTTACTACAATTAGGTTACATTATAATGGACAAAATGCCAAGTGTCAATGTGATAAATAGCTACAATTTACTCTCAGTTTTAGTAATGTAGCTCTACTAGCATTGGAAACCTCAAGCAAATGGCACGAACATTTTAAAAATGCAGAAGAATACTGCACTCAGGGCAATGTAGTATTTTTATATGCAAATACGTATTCAAGTGAATTCGTTCTTGTTTGCCAAATACCCTCCTTAGAAATGTGAGAATGTTCACATACAGTATCTCACTGAAGACCTCTGCAGCAATGCTGGCAGCACTCCTACATCAATATCCCAAAGACAACCTCTGGATATGGCCCTGAGCACGTGCACTCAACTTCTTCGGTTGACCATTGCATAGCCTGTTCGGAGTGGAACCTGTCCTGTTAAACTACTGTACGGTCTTGGCCACAGTGCTGCAGCTCAGTTTCAGGGTCTTGGCAATCCTCTTAAAGCCTAGGCCATCTTGTAGAGCAACAATTCTTTTTTTCAGATCTTCAGAGAGTTCTTTGGCATGAGGTGCCATGTTGAATTTCCAGTGACCAGTATGAAAGAGTGAGAGCGATAACACCAAATTTAACCACTTCAATGCTAAGGACGCGCTCAGCGCGTCCTCAGCATTACCGCTGGTGTGCTGAGGACGCGCTGAGCGCGTCCTCACATTGGGGTCAGCGTTCGGCCGGGTTCCGGCCGATCGCTGGCCCCTCCGGTGCGGGCTGACATCCTGGATGTCAGCCCGGCATCCGGACCAGCAGCCGCCATTATTAGGTGTCATCGCGGGGGCGCGATGACACCTAATTCAGGCGCCCCCCCGCATGTGCGGAGGAGGCGCCTGAAAGGGAGGGGGGAGGTCCTTCGGACCTCTCTCCCTCCCGATCGGCGGCGCACAGGGGCTTAACCCAGGCATCATTTGGAAGGGCACAGCCTGCCCTTCCAAATGATGCCTGGCATTAACCCCTGGGGAGCTGGATCGCAAATCGGCGCTGAAAAGCGCCGATTCGCGATCCTTCCCGGAGCTGGCCGACATCTTGGATGTCGGCCAAGCTTCCGGGAACTCCCCCAGAGGACTGGCGTCATCGTGCATAGCACGATGACGCCAGTCCTACAGTTAACCCCTAACTGCCACCAAGTGTGGAGATAGGGAGTTCCAATGAACTCCCTATCTCCCGATCCGTGGCAGCTAGGGGTTAAATTTTGATATCGTTGGATCGGCCAGAGCATGGCCGTTCCAACGATACCAAACATGAAAGTTAAAAATGTTGTAAAAAAAAAATAAAAAAAAAAAATAAATAAAAAAAAATTAAAAAAAAAAAAATAAACACTTTTTTTTATTTTTTTTGGGTTTGTTAATGCAGCAATATTGTTCCCATTTCAATTATAATGTGAACAATGATGCTGCACTAACGATTTTTGTATGCGGTGCGTTTGTTAAAAATAGTGTCATTTTCCCCAAAAAAAATGTAACGAGACCCCATCTCTAATTTTTTTAACAAGCGCACCCCATACAAAATATAACCGCAATTGCTCGCATGTTAAAATGTGGAAAAAAACACTTTACACGTTGTAAATTATTGAAAATACATATTTTATTGCATTTTTTGTTATAATATACAGACATGACATAACGTATACATATAATAATGACATATTATGAATCTACCGAGTCTGACGGAAAGAACGATATATAATATGTCGGTGTCATATACTAAAATAAGCCTTCAAAACACGTTTAAACATGATGCGCAAAACAGGTAAAAAATGACCTCAGCACAGGGGCGGGAAAAGCCTCAGCAGCGAAAGGGTTAACACACCTGCCCCCCATTCACACCTGAGACCTTGTAACCCTAATGAACCACATGACACCAGGGAGGGAAAATGGCTAATTGGGTCCAATTAAGACCTTTTCACTTCGGGGTGTACTCACTTTAGTTGCCATCGGTTTAGACATTAATGGCTGTGTGTTGAGTTATTTTGAAGGGACAGCAAATTTACACGGTTATACAAGCTGTACACTCCCTACTTTACATTGTAGCAAAGTGTCATTTCTTCAGTGTTGTCACGTGAAAAGATATAATAAAATATGTACAAAAATGTGAGGGGTGTACTCACTTCTGTGAGATACTGTATGTACGTTCAACACGTTTGAACTCTGAGGTTCACAATACATTATGGGCAGTATTACAATTTGCTTGCTAAAATGGGGACGCTAAGGCTGGGGTCAGACGCCCACACTGACTGCGCAAAGTAACGGACGTACTTTTTAACTGATGAGATTGTGGTTACATTGTATCAGTTAACTTTGACTGATGTTGAGAAAAAGAAAAAATAACTGTATACAGTTGTTTCTCTACGTCCGTCTAGCTTTTTCACGTTGATGCCACTTTGGCGTCCGTTGCAACATACGTTGTGCGCACGTGAAAAAGTGCGCACGTGCTTCGTGTGCTGTTCTCTATTGACTCCTTTGAAAAGCTACAACGGACAGCAAACAGTGCAGTCAGACGGATGCAAAAAGTGCGATCGTTTGACGCGGGCCTTAGAAGGAAAACCATGTGCCTGCAGTTTTCTCCATAGCACCCCCGTTTTAGCTCCATATTATGGGGCAGGTAGCAATTCAGCAGCTTGCCCCGTAACCGTAACACAGCGCTAAGCCAGAGAATACTTGAGGCAGTGGTAAACACCACCCGAGCATCCCCTTCTGGAGTCCATAGGACTCCATTGAGGCTTCGACTCGCCTCTTGCGTGATCCTGCAGGTCTGTGGAGTGATCACGGAGGGAGACTGGGGACTTTTTTTCCCCCAGTCTCTCTCTGCGCCTGGCAGACAGAAAAGGTGGATCGACTTGCCATTGTCACCATGGGATGAGAGATGAGTATCTGATTTTTGGTTTTTTTCCAGCTGATGCTGACTGATTCTGCAGAAGCGGACTCAGTTAGCACCAGCTCCTAGCTGTGGTTAATTTTTCAGTTAACCGCAGCAGGGCATAATTAGCATTAGGACTTTGATTAACCCTGTTAGCATTAGGATTACAGAGAGCGTGAAAAGCAGGAGAATGACTGGAGAATGAAAAATTCTAGGTCAAAATAGCCAAACCAGAAAAATTCTCCCTTTCATCTCACTTTCCAAATCGGCTATTTTGACCTAGAATTTTTCATTCTCCAGTCATTCTCCTGCGTTTCACGCTCTCTGAATAACCCTGTAAGTAACTCTTTGGGCCACATTACATCCTTCATGCTAAAATGGGGACACTAAGGAGGAAAAGCTGTGTCTGCAGGTTTATCCTTAGCATCCCCGTGGAGCCGCAATCCTCCCCGAGGGATAGAAGGTGAGTATCTGATTTTTTGTGGGGATTTCTGGCTGGTGCTGACGGATTTTGCAGCAGTGGAATCCGTTGGCTGTGGTTAACTGTCGGGTTAAATGTAACGCGTCCGGGTGCCGTGCGAAGCTGCCTGGCAGTCAATTGCGGCCCTGCAGAGCCCAGCAGCGGATCAGGAAGATCCACGTCCGAGCCGTGGGGGTGCATTTTGTTGGTGCCCTCATCCGCTGGACCGCCTGCAATCCGAATGGGATTGGATTGCAATGAGACCCCTGCATGTTTATCGGAAACCGGGCCCCCCTATGCGCGGGCCCTCAGGCTACACCTGAGAGCCCAATGGGTCAGTCCACTGCTGGCTCAGATGCACATTGCACAATGTATTGCTCCACTAAATGCCATTGTTTTGCTAGTCATGATCAACCCTTTCACTTTCAAAAACAAGTGCTATTTTTCATGTCCTATCAAATGAGATTTCTAGAGTTGGAACGTGTAATAATGAAAAGTTACATGTAAATGGTACAGTAATTCTCAGCGTAAACAGTGTGCAGATGCTGATACTCAAATACAGTGAACATGGGCAAGAAAAGATGAAAATATTTTGTTTTTTGATGTTTTCTCTGTAGCATCATTCTATGAGAAAGTGTGGTCTTCCACTGCAGACTCGTTATTCCCTTCACTCCAGATCAGTATTTTCCGTTAATCCAGATGCTTAAGAATGAAAAATTAAATGGTGGCTGGAAAAAAGGAAACTCACTAGAACCACTTCTCTTAATCTCATTACACCTGGGAAAAGCTAACACAACCCTACTTTACCTCCTTTTCCCAATGCGTCACTTTATATTGATGTTATGATATGTTCTTAGCTATTCACCAGCTGGGTGGAGTAGAGGTATCATCACTGCTCTATGACTGTGGAGACCATGGAAACACAGGTTCGAATCCCGGTAAAAGCATCTCTCCAGTAAGTGTCCTTGGGCAGGACACCTAACGGCACATACTCGCCACCCAGGGCATACTTGAAAACGAGAGAAATCTCAATGTATCCTTCCTTGTAAAATACTTTCTCAAAACAATTTAAATATAATGCGTCCCCACGTGCCTGACTGCAGAAAAAAAAACTACCAGTTAGTTTATAATGTATAGATAAATTATAAAATAATATATGCAAAGATACCACCTCGCGACGAGACGTTAACTGGTGGGATGCCAACACCTGCGCAAGCTTTCTAATACGATCAGTAATTGAAGGGCGCTAATGATTAACAACTCGTGCAAATTTTTGGGATTAGCGTCTGCCTTTTACCATCAACAATGAAATAGGGCCATAGGTTGGGCAGTTTTAGTTGGGATCGAAAAAAGCTAATATTTGATATGTAGATGGACTTTTTCTATTTTATTATTTTGCTTCATCATTATTATTACTACTTTTTAAAAGTGTTACAGAGCAAGTATGTAATCTGTACTAGATACCTTTCACAGATTGTTTGCATCCCTTAATTAAATTTACATTCATATATTGTTTTTTATTTTATTTCAAACATAAGTTAATAATTTGCATAATATTAAAAGCAAATATCCTGTTATATTTCGAAAGATCAACTACTACATTTAGACCTCTGTTTGTTCAATATATGTGAATGCCAGTGACCATCCTAGAATCTCAGTGTTTATAGGATAATAAATCTCAGGGGTATTTCAACACAGTTTGAATTGGTTTGCATCAGTAGACACAACAACAGATAAACCTTGCAATAAAGAAAAGAAGATTTTGCTTTTCTATGAGCAGACAGGCTTGTGGTTTTAAAAGCCTGAACAATGGAATTGCTCTGGGGAACACTTAGAGACCTTTAAGTATAAAAAAAAATATGGCACAGAAGCCATTCTCATCAAACACACTTGCTTGTTTCACAGATTCCTATTTAATATGCCGGTTCTCTCTTGATTTCTGTTCCATTCAAATAGCAACAACTGAAATTTTCCCAATCAAAGGGAAAAATGTTTCAGTTCAGTAGATACGCGATGCTAGAAGTCATGGACAGCAGCTATATTAAATTATTCACCAAAAAAGCAAATATAGTCTCTGTTCCACTAGGCTATTTCTTTACTCTAAGACCTACATTGTAGAAATTATATTGGAGCAAAAAACATATTGAAAATAAGATTTCAGTGGCATCATACCTACTGTGTTTCTTCCACCCCATACAGAGCAGAATCGCAGCAGGAATTCACTCAAGTCTGGGGAGCTGATGGGACTGTGTAAGACAGTTTAAGGTCACATCACGAAATGCATTAATGGTGGTAGCCATGGCATGCTGGGAGCTCCCAGGTATAGTTTAAATTAGTCAGAGATAATGTACAAGGGTGTTTTATCTCAAGTAAATACTTGGTTCAGAGATGAATATAGCATTTATTGAATACACTTAGTTATTCCTAAAGCCTGTTACAGTCCATATTTTTTATTTTCTTGTATATTTTTAGTGTTGAACGCTAGAGACAGATCTTGGTTACAGTCAAAAGTTATATACGCAAGAATTCAGAATTAGAGGATTTAGAAAGTTAGGGCCCTATTCCCTAGAGAACGCTAATGGTTCCGTTCGGATGAGCAAGCGTTAACGTCAGGAAAAGTGACTTTAACGCATGCCACCCATATTACATCCCTAACGCTAGACCTTACAAAAATCAGCGCATCGTGATTGCACTAGCTTCCACGAGCTTATTGTAATTTGCGCATCCTATACTTAACATAGGGACCGCAATCAGTAATCAATGTTAGGATAAGTAACGTATTACAAAGTTCTAGAGCTAATTACCGCACCGATGCATTCACCAAAAAGATAGCGACATCTAGAAGCTGCTGCTGAGTCTGCATTTGCAAAATCATTTAGCACCACCTAAACCCTCCATTAAATCAGATTACTCACCTCTCCTCCTGCAGCGAGAACGCTCCAGATCAGTGGCCCGCTTCTTGCCGCTGGGAACAGAGAGAGATTGAGGACAAATTGTCTCCAGTCTCCCTCAGTGATCACTCCGGTGCTGCACGTTCTCACAAAAGCAAAATCACGCAGGGCTTTCGGCCCTGCAGCGCAACCCTCCATGGAGTCCTATGGTCTTCAGAAGGTGATACTCGTGGAGGCACGACAGCGCTACCCAGAGTATCACCAAGGGTAGCGCATCATTCCAAGCAAGGTGCTGAAGAAGCGCCTGCCCCAGAATTTCACACTAAAATAGGGACACTATAGGGAAACCTGCGGGTGAAGGTTTACCCCATTAGCTTCCCATTTGGCATCCTATCGAGCATCAACAAATAATGATGTGAAACCGAGACAATCAACATCTACTAAAACCAGATCGCAAACAATATACAGTGAACTCCAATAATATTAAAGGAATGTAAGTGTTAAATATGTAGAATTGATTTTTCTAAATCCAAGATAGCAAAGGATATATCATACAGTGGGCAGTCCGCAACAATATTAGATGTGTAGACTTGATTATGATCTAGACAGGGCTCAAAATTTCAGGTCCCAAGCTACTAGCCAGGCCTTAAGAGTTACTCTCCACCCAACCCTTACCGTTAACCCTGCCCCTAAATACACCCTCTAAAATTATTGTTTAATTATCATTAATAATATAACAAAGCAGTGTAAACATAAAGGAAAATGTGTGGTGTGTATGAGCGTGAGTTTTATTGCCGTGGAGCTCTGTGATACGCTCATACACACTGCACATTACTGTAAATTTTATTGCTGTGCAGCTCTGTGATACGCTCATACACACCACACCTTACTGAGTTTTATTGCTGTGGTGCTCTGATACAGTAATGCGTAGTGTGTATCAGAGCACCACAGCAATAAAACTCACAATAATGTGTGGTGTGTAGGAGCATATCAGAGCTCCAATGCCTTTTTTTATACCCCCTCTCATTCTTTTTACCCCTCCCTCTCATTCTTTTTACCCCTTCCATCTCATTCTTTTTACCCCCTCCCACTCGCTCATTCTTTTTACCCCTTCCCTCTTTCTTTTTACCCATTCCCTCTCTTTCTTTTTACCCCTCCCTCATTCTTTTTACCCCTCCCTCTCTTTTTACCCCCTCCCTCTCATTCCATTTTTCACCCCCTCTCCCATGCTCACTTTTTTCACCCATTTCTTTATTTATCCCGTCATTGTTTTTTTATCCCCTCATTCTTTTCTTCACTCCCTCATTGTTTTTCACCCCCTTTCCCATTTTCAGTCTTTTTTTAACCCCTTCTCTCATTCTCATTTTTTTTTTCAACCCCCTCTCATTCTCATTTTTTTTCACCCCTCTCGCATTCTCATTTTTTTTTTCACCCCTCTTTCTCATTTTTTTTACACCCCTGAAACAGTCACTTACAAATTGAGCAGATTGTGCTGCTCTGTCCTCGCCTCTTCTGCACGCTCCATTGGTGCCGCCCCCTCCTGCTTGTCACCTGACCCACCCACGTGATGCTTGGTAGACTCACAGCACTTACGCTGTGAGTATGCGATGCTTCACGTGGGTGGGCAGGTGACCCACGAACGTAAATCTCATGGGAGGGGCGGCACTGAACAGACCGCTCCAGATTCGGACTCCAAGAGTCCATTACCGGAGCTGTCAATTAAGAAGATGGCGGCCCACTGAACAGGGCCCCAACAACCGACGGGTCAGTCCGCACACTCACCCTCAGCTAATTTCCACTCGAAGAATGCGAGCAGGCGAGTGAAAATTTTGAGGTCTGATCTAGACTGAGCATTGCCAGAAATCTGTGGGATTGAGAAGTCTGATGCCACTCAATCCCCTAGCTTTATAATGGGCTTAAGACACTGGTTCCAAACTCTGGTCCTCAAGTACCCCTACCAGGCCAGATTTTAAGGATTACCTTGGGGAAAGCACACTGAATATTGCAATCACTGAGCAGCAAAAGAGATCACCTGTGCGTTGTTTCATATATCTGGCAAACCTGGCTTACTAGGAATATATGAGGACCAGGTTTGGCAACCATTGTTTTAAAAGATGTAAATTCCTGCCTTGCGTAATACTTATCACTTGACTTACTATTCCATGTTGAATTGTAACTAGTTACTGCTCAGAATTTTAGTTTTTGCGTATACATGTTTTGTTCAGTTTTGTGAAGTGTATTCTGATTGATCATGTTGCTGACTCTGAGGTGAGTGAGTTAGAGAAAAAATAGGGAAGGGGAAAATGGGAGAGGTGAACAGGGGCATGGACACATACAGGGTTATTCAAAGAGATCCGAATTGTAGCCGAATGGTAACCGAACAATGAAATTCAGCGTACGGTTACCTTTCCTGGCCATTCGGCTATCCAGAGCAGGGCCGCCATCAGGGCATTACGCCCAATACTGCCGTAAGGGGCCCGGGCCCGGTGGGGGCCCGGGCCGCTGGGGCCTGGGGGGAGGATCCCGGGCCCCCGACGGCAGCGGCGTCACCCTTTAACAGCTCCGGTATCGGACTCGATGAGTCCGAATCCGGAGCTGTGTCCCTGCTGCTGCTGCAGGAGCCGGAGGAGACTGAGACACTGTGTCTCCTCCGGCTCCTGCCAGCTTCACTTCCTGGCTGGGCGGGGCCAAGCAGCGTGTGAGGGGCCTCCCAAGCACATTGCTTTGGCTCCGCCCCTCCACTCAGTGAAGCTGCGCGCCGGAGCTGGAGGGACCGGGAAGAAGACAGAAGAAAAGAAGAGAAGAAAATTAAAGAAAAGGTGAAGAAAAGAAGAGCTGAAGACAGAAGAAAAGAAGATAGAAGACAGCGAGTGGTGAGCCAGGGCCCAGACCCTAAGACCCAGGGCCCAGACCGAGGGCCCAGACCCCTAGGCCCAGACCTCTAGGCTCAGACCCAGGGCCCAGACCCCAAGGCCCAGACCCCAAGGCCCAGACCCCAAGGCCCAGACCCAGGGCCCAGACCCTATGGCCCAGACCCAGGGCAAAGGCCCAGGGCCCAGACCCAGGGCCCAGACCCCTAGGCCCAAACCCATGGCCCAGGACCTAGGGCCCAGACCCTTAGGCCAGACCCAGGGCCCAGACCCCAAGGCCCAGACCCCTAGGCCCAAACCCAGGGCCCAGACCCCCTAGACCCACACCCAGGGCCCAGACCCCAAGGCCCAGACCCAGGCCCCTAAGCCCAAACCCAGGGCCCAGACCCCAAGGCCCAGGACCCAGACCCAAGGCCCAGACCCAGACACTAGGCCCAGGCCAGACCCCCTAGGCCCAACCCAGGGCCCAGACCCCTAGCCCAAACCCAGGACCCAAGGCCCAGACCCTGGGCCCAGACCCTGGGCCCAGACCCTGGGCCCAGACCCCCTAGGCCCAAACCCAGGGCCCAGACCCTAAGGCCCAGACCCTAAGGCCCAGACCCTAAGGCCCAAACCCAGGGCTCAGACCCTAGGGCCCAGACCCTAAGACCCAGGGCCCAGACCCCTAGGCCCAACCAGGACCCAAGGCCCAGACCCAAGGCCCAAACCCTGGGCCCAGACCCCAAGGCCCAGGACCCAGACCCCAAGGCCCAGACCCCTAGCCCAGACCTCTAGGCTCAGACCCAGGGCCCAGACCCAGGACCCAGACCTCTAGGCCCAGACCCCAAGGCCCAGACCCAGGGCCCAGACCCAAGGCCCAGACCCAGGGCCCAGACCCCTAGGCCCAGGGTCCAGACCCTAGGCCCAGGGCCAAGGCCCAGACCCAGGGCCCAGACCCCAAGGCAAATGCCCAGGGCCCAGACCCAAGACCCCAAACCCAGGGCCAGACCCTATGGCCCAGACCCAGGGCAAAGGCCCAGGCCCCTAGGCCCAAACCCATGGCCCAGACCCCAAGGCCAGGACCCAGACCCCAGGCCCCAGACCCTAGGGCCCAGACCCAGGCCCAGACTCAGGGCCCAGACCCCTAGGCCCAACCCAGGACCCAAGCCCAGACCCCAAGGCCCAAACCAGGGCCCAGACCCCAAGGCCCAGACCCCAGACCCCGCCCAGACCTCTAGGCTCAGACCCAGGGCCCAGACCCAGGACCCAGACCCCAAGCCCAGACCCCAAGGCCCAGACCCAGGCCCCAGACCCAAGGCCCAGACCCAGGGCCCAGACCCCAAGCCCAGACCCAGGGCCCAGACCCAAGACCCAACCCAGACCCTGGGCCCAGACCCCAAAGCCAAAATACAGACCCAGGGCCCAGACCCTAGGGTCCAGACCATACCCAGGGCCCAGACCCAGGCCCCAGACCCCAGACCTAGGGCCCAGACCCCAGGCCCCAGACCCTAGGACCCAGACCCAAGGCCCAGGGACCAGACCCAAGAGACCAGGGCCCAGGCTAGACCCCAGGGACCAGACCTCAGGGACCAGACCCCAAGGCCCAGTCCCAGGGACCAGACCCAGGCCCCAGACCCCAGACCCAAAGGCCATCATACACAGCCCGTTTCTGTGAGATTTATTGCTGTGGATTCTGTGATATGTTCAGACACACCGCTCATTACTGTGAGTTTTATTGCTGTGGATACTGTGATAAGCTAATACACACTGCACATTACTGGGAGTTTTATTGCTGTGGTGCTATGTTATGTCCTTTTTTTTTGAAGGGGGAGAAAAGCTGTTAGAGGTTGAGGGGGGGGGCCCTGGGGGGCCCCATCGTGAGGTTTAGTAAGGGGCCCCGTCATTTCTAATGGCTGCCCTGATCCAGAGAGCAGGCAGTTCGCCAAATGTTGGTGAATTGCCTGCATATACGGTGCCTGTTGAGGGCAGTGAAATCCCCATAGAGAAGCAATGCTTAATCTATTCAGAGAACAAAAACCAGCAGTGAAAAGTTGCCGAATTGTCCTGCTGTTCGGTGGTTTCATGCGGCAGATTTATTCAGGCAAATCCCATAGGCTTCAATGTTAAAAATATTCCCGTTTTAACTCAATATCTAATAAACCGTTGATTATAATATACTGCAGTATAAAGTCTCTTTATTTATAGATATTTTAGGATGTTTTAGGCATTTTTCGGGATTTTTTTAAAATCGTTTTTTCTTTGTTCTGTAACAGCCCTTTTTATTATCATTCATTTGATCTTATATGTAAATTTCAGACATTTTCGTTCTGTAGTTTCTTTGCAAACAGCGTTTCACTTTTCAAACATTCAAGCGTACTGGTTTTTTTTCTCCCTACTCCATTCGTCTGCGGTGTCGGCTTTTTCTGGCGGCTGCTCTGCACTGTGATCAGCGGCTGCTCAGGTTCCTCCGGTGTGTTCGGCTGGGTTAATCCCAGCTGTTTTGCGGGTTTTAGTGAGCTGAGGAAGTTGCCTAGTTCGACGAAACGCTTCCTGGGTACCTGTTTTATCCATTTGTTTTACATGTTTTTATTTTATTAAATTTTCATTCGAAAAGAAGATCCAGCCTGTGTCTTTTTGGTGGTTTGTGGATTTGCCTGAGCCTGAAAATATCCATATGCGCAAACCTTAGAGCTATTGAAGCTCCAACAACTGTAAGTGAAAAATTGGCTGAAAAGCATATATACACTTCTATTTTCATTCTGCACAAGGAGAGTTGCGCTGTCTTTTCTTGTCTTATATGGTTCCTTGATATGTGAAGGGAAACAGCCGTGCAAGGTGTGGGTCACCTGTGAACAATATAGAAGAAAAAACAACCCAAACGTGCAGTTCCACTTAGAGCCAGTGCTAGGCTCTATGTTTGTGAGTGAAACATCATTCATTGCATTTTATTTATAGTATATATTTGATATACTTCACTATTGTGTATTTTTATATTTTGTTTTATGTACCAAAATCTGGTCTGCTGATCTATGAGAGACACCAAGATCCTGATAGCAATTTTTATTGCGCTGATCAAGATACGTATGTTTTTTTTTGTGAGTGTTCGGCTTGTTTTGCGGTGAGTGTCCAGCGGGTTTGGCGGATGAGTGTTCGTCGTGTTTGCAGCGGGTTTTCCTTGCACTTCGGGGACCCTGTGGTGCTTGCTGAATACACCGCAGGGTCGCTGAAATAGGATCGCCAAATTGAAGCGAACAGAAAGTCACAGAGCGTACGGTGACTTTTCGATTCTCTTTGAATAACCTTGTTATAGATGTTCTGTGAATGTCTATAAAGGTTCCTAAGTAGGGTGGATACAGAGAGCACCAGAAGTCGTGACCTCTCAGTCTTTCAGCATTGTTAATGTGCTTTTGCCTTTCTAAGTAGTATAAGCTTATGGAGAACTAATAATCTCAAGTTATTCTTCACAGCACTGCAAAAAGAAAAAAATTAAATAAATAAGCACATTTTAGAGTATTTTTGTGAATAATAAATCCTATAAAATATGTGACAAAAAAATTAAAGATGTAAAGAATGGCTACCCTTGAACCCTCTGCAAAAATGGACCTAAACAGTTGATTTGTCCTCCTGTCCATAGAAGAACATTGAGATAAAACAGCTCTGCCGCAGCCCCATGTTAGAACAAGATCTTACTGCAACTTACCAATAACACTCAATGGACTTCAGAATGTACAGTATACCACTAGTGGTGATCACTGCTCCTGTTTGAAAGTTGCATGTTCTGGCGACCATCAGTAAAGCATTATTTGTGATATGCCCTTACACAACAAATAGACGTGGTGGTAACCTAGTAGTAGGTTACCAGGCATTGTAATTCGTTGATTTATAGATTGCAGATACTGCTTTTCATGGAATGGTAGTTCATCTGTTTCATTGATTTGTGTCATCTCTTAAATATACGGTAGGTTCAAGTGCCTTCATGGCTAACCTCTGGAACGTTGTCTGGAGAGCTGGATGTTTAGGACATAGGTAGTACATGCTAGTTTTTTCTTCCTCCAAAACTCACCTATTTTCTGGATCCATTTTTTTTAACCTTGACTTCTGAGTTTGGTGCTCTTTCTTTTGAAATTAACAGAAATATTAAGCCAAGCCGCATTTTCGTACTTATAGCCATGCAATCACTTGTTGCATACACAATATTACATCATAAAATTTCAAACACAAAATACGTAGGGTTCTATTCCATAGTTGGTGCTAATGTAGTGTCTCGATATGTAAGCGTTACCGCTAGGATAAATGAGAATAACGCATGGCATTCATATTACATTCCTGACGCTACACTTCAGTGAAATCCGTTTGCACATCTGAGCTTGCGCAAGCTTTCTGTACTTTGCTTTCCCCAGGTATAGGATGCACAATCATTAATTAGCGTTTCGATATGTGAGGTATTACAAAGTGCAGGTGCAAATTACTGTTTGGATGTGGAGAGCCAAAGTTAGCACCTCCTGAAATTGCAATTGCAAAATCCTTTAACACCCCCTAAAACCCTCACCATTATATTAAAATACTCACTTCTCATCCCACGGCGAGAGAGTGGCCCGATCCACCGCTTCTTCTGGCCAGGAGCAGAGTGAGACTAACAACAAATAATTCCCAGTCTCCCTCGGTGATCACTCCACGGTGGTGCACCATCTTGCGAGGTCACATGGGGTTCATGGCCCGGAAGCTCAACCCTCCAGTCCTATGGACTACAGGAGCGGATACTTGCGGAAGCGCTACCGCAATTATCACTGAGGTTAGCGATGCGTTCTGGGATGAGGTGCTGAGCTAGCACCTGCCCTGAATACCACTCTAACATGGGGACGCTCCAAGAAAATCGCAGGCCCAGATTTATCAGGCTTAGCACCCTTATGTTAGTGTTAGATTTGTAATATAGCCTGAAGAAAATTATTCTATTGCATTTATAAACTGTTTGAGCACCACCATATGGAGCATTGAAGTGAACCATCCCTTCCCAATGCCTCTCATTTGCAATTTTGTTGTAATTAATGCTGTCATCTTATTTTTAGTAATATTTTTTGATTTTCAGCTTAAAATGAAAATTTTTAGGTAATGCAGGACTGCGTGTTGTTTTCCCAAAATGATGGATAACTGTCATGTGAAATTTTTTGATGTTATAATGTTTTTTAAAATGTTTTTACCTTAAATTACCTTTGATTAAATAGCAAGAGATACTTTAACTGAGATCTTCTCTATTTTTCCCGTTGCACCTCTTATTTTCTAATATTCTTCAATTTCTAGAGTGAAACAGTATACGAGGATATTAAAATCCTTATTACCATATCACATCATATATCATATCGGGAAGGGTAATGCAAATGTACACATCAATAAAAAGTAATATAATACAGTTCTGATGATTTTCATAATGTCACGTACTACATTGTTGCCGCTGCATATAAAAAGTTTTTCATATTTTTATATGGGTTGTCTATTTTTTTACAGAAGGTTATGTAGTTTTTGTAATCTTATAAAAGAATTTTACATCCAGTTTTCTTCTTTTAACTGTAAAATTGTGGCACAGAAAGTTTAAAAGTCTTTTATTTCACTTGGAAGAGGCATTGCATGTGTCTAGTTAACTAGAAAGTTACCTAGCCTCCCATCTGACCTTAGCGTAGAATGAATAGCAGGTTAGATGTTTGATCTGTAAATCCTACAGTGTGGACCTCATATGGTATTAAAAGTTACACTCAATCACTGCAGACAAAAAACATATGCTTTTACAACTTGGAAAAATATCGCGATCAGCAATTTTTTTTCGTGTTTGACAATCCCATGAGCACTCAAGTTATGTTCTTTACACACATTATTATAGCTTCTCTTACATTTGTGGATAATTGTAATTAACACATGTCTTCAGATACTGTTTGAAATATAATTATAATTATACAATAGTTAGAAGAATTAATAAGGCACAAAGGCAATTACAATTTTGTCTAAAACTAAAAAAGTTGAATGTGATTTCAGATATACATGTTCTAAAAATGTTATAAAAGTCCTCAACATCTCCCAATATCAAGGTAAATATACGCACATTGTTTCAAATTTCTTTCTTCAGAATTCCTCCCCCGGGGCTCCATTAACCCCTTAACTTCCAAGTGATTATCCAAAAATCCACTGCGAGGAACCAGTGGATTTTTGGAAAATCATTTTTACTTAATTCTACAGTAAGAATTATTTGGGAATATTCCCAATGTAAAAAAAATAAAAAAGAACCTAACAAATTTATTAAATAACCAACCATTAATAAAAAACACCTATAGGGAAATGACCTTGTAGGGTATAGTCAAGTAATTAATGTAATAAACGGCCGCTAGGGAGGCTGGAACCTAGTGGGGTATAGCAATATCAAAATAGCAAGAAATACCAGTCAAGGTTAGCTTGTATCGGGAACCAGGGAACTGGGTCACAGAAAAGGCTACAAAGTCACTCTCCACGAGCGTATAATAAAGGCAACAATGCCAGTTGTCCATATACTATAACCGGCTATACCTCGACAGTTCGAGCTGCCTACTATAACCGCAACTAGTAAAGTTATGATACCACATAGCGTCTCTCACCGGAGTAAATTGCCGTAATAGACACAACCGCTCAGCCCTAAGAAGACCATACCGATTTACAACATAATGTTAAAATTTACGCCGCCTGACTCAATGAGTTTCGTCGTATAACACGGCTTTTTCGAGAGTGTTAACACTGCTTTTTTGAGAGTTTGACTCTCAAAAAAGCCGTGTTAATGGCGAAACGCGATGAGTCAGGCAAGGTCAATTTTAACAGTATATTGTAAATCGGTATTGTCTTCTGAGGGATTGTGTCTATTTCGGCAATTTTCTCCGGTGCGAGACGCTATTTTAACGGGCGGAGTAGCGCTCACACAGGAGTAACGAGGTTGAGATCTTTAAGGACTGAAATATCTGCTTGACGTTTACACACTGCTTGGTATACACAGACTTATACTCTAAAGTCAGGGAGGATGAGAGAACAACTGAGTTGCTACTAAGCACTAAAGGTTTCAAGACTGATAGACAACATAGAGCACGTTCAGAAACACAAAGATACTTCAGACAGTAGGTGAACTGTACGGACTGCAGGGCAGTCAGGAAATGTGCAGATTTAATGTTTTCGGATAAGCTGAATTAGAAACCTATGGATCGCTGATCCAAAAATTAAAGTGAGGAAAAGTGCAGAAAAATGAATGAAATTAAAAACAATGAGATTTTATTAACATAGAGACATAATACACATCAGAAAAGGAACAGTGCAAAATATATATATATATGTATATACAATGCACAAGGCCTGAGCACAGAGACAAATAAATAAAAACCTACATCTATCTGGAAACAAACAATGAATTAACACCCTGCTAGGTAAATAACATTTATATTGAAAGTCAGGGGAAATTCCAGAAAGTGATGTATGCCTGTATAGAGATCACCAGGATATAGGAAGATGGAAATATATACAAACTCAATAGTAGAAAGAAAAATGTAGAAGTTTAAAGAACCACATACACAGTGTCCTGCATAATCATAAATGCACATAAGTAAGTTACACTTTGCACGAGCCGATTGTCTAAATTAGCACAAAAAGGCAAGTGCAGTAACTGCTGATGGAAGGTCTAAGTAGTGTTCACAGACAACATGCAGCAGTGGCTCGATGGGATAGTCAACCCAGGCAGGCTAAAAACAGAGGCACAAATAGGTTCCCTTAATATAGATATAAAGCACCCAAATAGGATAGATCCTCGGCAGGCATATGCCCAAAAATTTGCGTAACACCCTCAATAATCAAGTCAGGCTCGGGAATCCATTGCAGGGGGACCAAAGGTGCGAAGAACACGTCCAACGCGCATTTCGTGTAAGTATGCTCCTCGGGGACGTGATGCTACAATGTATTCAGGATGTATTTCGGATAAGCTGTAGCAAGTCAATGGTATCTTACGATATTCAGAGGTAACTGACACACATAGGGGTCTATCGCTGGCAAAGTATCGAGTATACTTAGCGGTTTGTGCACAACGAACATAGGCGGAATATAAACAGTATTTTTCGATCGCGGTTTACACATCAGTTTGTGGCAAAGAAACATGAGCCCTGGGTTGGGTATAGTAACCTAATGAGGCCACAGACGATACCCCAAAACGAGAAGGGACAAAACCCCCGTAACGAGTGAAAGCCCCAGCGGCACCACCAAAGCACAATACTGGCGTTCGCAAATCGAGCAGCAACAGAATGGTCAAATACAAGCCGGAGCAAAAATCAGGAGCAGGGATCGTATACAGAAATGGGTTGGCAACAGAAATCAACAATGAGAATCAGCTTACCGATGTGGGAACAGAACTCCACGTCAGGGCGACGAGGCAACTCCTCGCGCCCTGTTTTAAACCCGGCAGCTCCTCGTGAACACGCCAGGCCCCGCCCCCTCGGATACCGATCGGCCATTACCTGGTGCTGGCATTCGGCCAGCTCTTGGCACAGAACCCTGCCCAGACCCCCCAGGCAGCATAGCAGGGGCTGAGGATGTAACCGCTATGTGGTATCGTCACTTTACTAGTTGCAGTTATAGTAGGGAGCTCGAACTGCCGAGGTATAGCCGGTTATAGTATATGGACAACTGGCGTCGTTGCCTTTATTATACTCTTGTGGAGAGTGACTTTGGAGCCGTTTCTGAGACCCAGTTCACCGGTTCCTGATTCAAGCTAACCTTGACTGGTATTTCTTGCTATTTTGATATTGCTATACCCCACTAGGTTCCAGCTGCCATAGCGGCCGTTTATTACTTTAATTGCTCGACTATACCCTAAAAGGTAATTTCCCTATATGTGGTTTTTATTATTTATGTTGATTATTTAAGAAATTTACTGTCAGGATCTGTCTTTTTCTTGATATGCTATAGGGTTTAATCCCATCTTCATAGTATCCAGTAATCTTCGCCCTCCTTTTTCTGAATCTTTTGATTCACTATTAGCTTTATATTCCCAATGTGCTTCTTACTGTAATTATTTATTTGGCAGGCAGATGCCACCATCTACTGGCCAAATAGAGTTCCTGCTGTTTGAACTGGAGCCCGTGGCTGCATGTCGGCTGGGTAATGCCTGATATATCAGGACATTCCTTAGCTGATTTTAACCAATTTTAGCACCTTATGTATCCCAAAAGCAAACAAAATTAATTTGCAAGAAATTAATTCGAAATCCCACAGCATAACCCAATCGATAACGTTAGCACGAGCTCGGGCTGCTGTGTCTGCTTCCGCTGATCGTGTATACACGATCATGGTAGTGAAGGGGTTTAGGATATTAACATGTTTTTGCTCTGGTTGTCTAGAAAATTGCTGTTGTTGATTTGATGTCATTGTGTTTCACCATCTAGATTTATCTCATTCACTTATCTCCTTCACTAATGAATGGTTTTCCATAAAGCCACTGTCAAGACACTGTTGTTGTTTTTTTTTTTTTGAAGATAGTGTTACAATAATTACAGTTAAAATCATTGTACTTATGCACAATGTATATTTTACTGTTGGCCTATTTTTTTCAGCATGGGCTCTGTGTTTCGGACAGAGCCCCAGCTGTTAAAACAGTGTCAGTGTCATGGCCCATGCCCAGTGCCACATGGTAAGTAGGGATGAGCCGAACACTCCCCGAGTTCGGTTCGAACCCGAACTTCCCATTTGTTCGGGTTCGAACCCGAACCCGAACTCGAACCCAATGCAAGTCAATGGGGCTGAAAATTCGGGTTTTAGAGTGCCCTCCAAGAGGGCATATATGCTAGATATTTGCCATAATAGGTGTATCGGGGTCCGGGTAGTGCCCTGGGGGACAGGAAACAAGAACAAAAAGTAAAAAAAAAAGTTTTTAAAGGGACAGTGAGTTTTCCATGAAATAAGGGTTAAAAATAAAAACCAAAAATTCCTTCAAATATCGTGCCTAGGAGGTCTCCATAACCTGCCTGTGAAGTGGCGGATTTCTAGGATGTATAGAAACACTTAAAAACAAAAAAATGACGTTTCATATGACGGTAAATCTATAATATCTTTAATCTATCCATAAACAACTGCTTGGGGCGGCAGTCTGTATGAAAAGAAGAGACATTTTCGTACACGCAGAAAAAGTTTACTGACTTTTTTGGCTAAATTATTGTGAAATATATGCAGGCTTTGGATGAAAGTAACAATAGGTGCTTTAAAATTGGTCCTTTAGCGTCCCCAACAGTGCCGTCACACCGTAACCCCTCTGAGGATATGAATCTGATACAGGCGTCAGTGGCAGTGCACCCAAATATTGTGCTTTTGGTGCCAGGCCTGCAAGTACTATAATACAGTAACCCCTCTGTGGTATTGTGGAAGAATGCAGGGGTGGACCTTGCGGTCCTATATTAAAAAGATATGATTCTGGTCAAGGCGTCAGTGCACCCAGATATTGTGCCGTTGGTGCAAGACTGCCAGGCCAGCAAGTATCATCCTACAGTAACCCCTCTGTGGTATTGTGGAAAAATGCAGGGGTGGACCTTGCAGTCCTATATTAAAAAGATATGATTCTGGTCAAGGCGTCAGTGCACCCAGATATTGTGCCTTTAATGCCAGGCCAGCAAGTATCATCATACAGTAACCCCTCTATGGTATTGTGGAAGAGTGCAGGGGTGGACCATGTGGTCCTATATTGAAAAGATATGATTCTGGTCACGGCGTCAGTGCACCCAGATATTGTGCCTTTAATGCCAGGCCAGCAAGTATCATCATACAGTAACCCCTCTGTGGTATTGTGGAAGAGTGCAGGGGTGGACCATGTGGTCCTATATTAAAAGGTTTTTGATCTGGTAATGGGCGTCAGTGCACCCAGATATTGTGCCTGTAATGCCAGGCCAGCAAGTATCATCATACAGTAACCCCTCCGTGGTATTGTGGAAGAATGCAGGGGTGGACCATGTGGTCCTATATTGAAAAGATATGATTCTGGTCAAGGCGTCAGTGCACCCAGATATTAATGGGCGTCAGTGCACCCAGATATTGTGCCTGTAATGCCAGGCCAGCAAGTATCATCATACAGTAAGGCTGGGGTCAGACGAACGCAGTGTTAACGTCCATGTTGCCCGCACATAAGTACGTTCGTGATAGCATACAATTGTGATAAATGGAGCCCCACACACGAAGTACGTCCGCACAGAAGTGCGGGGGCTGACGGACGCTGCAAACGGACGCAGGTTAGGCAAGAACGTAATACTGCTAGAACGGACGTGCAGAGTGCGCCACGTCCAACGTCCGCATAGCTTTGTGTGTGAGTGATGCAACAAGGTCAGACGGACTGCATTTATACGTCCAGCATTTTTGACGGACAGAATGTTCTTTCATTGTAATTTATTTTCCCTGCTACATCAGTCAAAAAATTAGTCAAGGCCGCTACCTTGTTGTCAGTCAGTAAGTACGTCCGTACTGCACGGACGCACAGTCCGTACAAAATGCGCTCATCTGACCCTAGCCTAATCCCTCTGTGGTATTGTGGAAGAGTGCAGGGGTGGACCATGTGGTCCTATATTGAAAAGTGGTTTTTTTTTATCTGTTAATGGGCGTCAGTGCACCCAGATATTGTGCCTTTAATGCCAGGCCAGCAAGTATCATCATACAGTAACCCCTCTGTGGTATTGTGGAAGAGTGCAGGGTTGGACCCTGCGGTTCAAAAAATTTAAATGATATAAATCTGGCACAGGCGTCAGTGCAGCCAAATATTGTGCCTTTCATGGCAGCAAGTGCCTTCACACAGTAGCGTGGGGGGGGCTGGGGGGGCCGTGGCCCCGGGCGCAGTTTTGTTAGGGGCGCATTTGCGCCCCTAAAACTGGCCCGGGGGTTGAAGGGACCCAGATGCCGGGCAGCGCGGGAGTGCCTGCCCGGTCCTGAAGAGTCCGTCCTGTTAAAGGGAAGCGGCTGCGTGCAGGCGCAGCCGGTCACGTGGTCCGGCTAATGTACCACCTGACTGGCCGGACCGCGTGACCTGCGCACGCACGCCACGCAGCCGCATCACCTTCAACAGGACGGACTCTTCAGGACCGGGCAGGCACTCCCGCGCTGCCCGGCATCTGGGTCCCCTCAACCCCTGCCGGAGCTGGAGCAATATCCAGGTGAGAGCTGGGCAAATCCATGTGTAAGATGGGCAAATCCATGAGCTGGGGCAAATCCATGAGCTGGGCAAATCCATGTGTGAGCTGGGGGCTGGGCAAATCCATGTGTGAGCTGGGGGCTGGGCAAATCCATGTGTGAGCTGGGGCAAATCCATGAGCTGGGCAAATCCATGTGTGAGCTGGGGGCAAATCCATGTGTGAGCTGGGGCAAATCCATGAGCTGGGGGCTGGGCAAATCCATGTGTGAGCTGGGGCAAATCCATGTGTGAGCTGGGGCAAATCCATGTGTGAGCTGGGGCAAATCCATGTGTGAGCTGGGGCAAATCCATGTGTGAGCTGGGGGCAAATCCATGTGTGAGCTGGGGCAAATCCATGAGCTGGGACAAATCTATGAGCTGGGCAAATCCATGAGCTGGGGGCAAATCCATGAGCTGGGCAAATCCATGTGTGAGCTGGGGCAAATCCATGTGTGAGCTGGGGGCAAATCCATGTGTGAGCTGGGGCAAATCCATGTGTGAGCTGGGGCAAATCCATGTGTGAGCTGGGGCAAATCCATGTGTGAGCTGGGGCAAATCCATGTGTGAGCTGGGGCAAATCCATGAGCTGGGGCAAATCCATGAGCTGGGGGCAAATCCATGTGTGAGCTGGGGGCAAATCCATGAGCTGGGGCAAATCCATGAGCTGGGGCAAATCCATGCGCTGGGCAAATCCATGAGCTGGGGGCAAATCCATGAGCTGGGGGCAAATCCATGTGAGAGCTGGGGCAATATCGATAACGTGTCCACAGGTGGGGGCGCACAATTCTTGGCTGGCCCCGGGCGCTGACAACCCACGCTACGCCACTGCCTTCACACCGTAACCCTTTTGTGGTATTGTGGAAGAGTTCAGTGCTGGAGGTTTTGTGAATGCAGAAGAGGACATCCCCGATCTATTCCATTACTTCAGCATCAGAGGATTGATAGCTGCTGATCTAGGACTGATTCATTTTTATAAAGGTCAGCCGGTCTACAGAGTCGGTGGACAGACGCACTCTTTTGTCTGTGACAAAACCTCCAGCGGCACTGAATGTCCTTTCGGAAAGCACGCTAGATGAAGGGCAACCTAGTAGCTGCATAGCATATTGGCTAAGTTCTGGCCAGTGATCCAATCTCAACACCCAGTAAGCCAGTGGATCATCTGCTGGAAAGGTATCCAGGTCTGCCCTTGCCCCTAGGTAGTCCTGCACCATATGGTGAAGACGCTGGCAATGGGTGCCTACATTTGACGTCCCTGGGCGTCGAGGACTAAAAAAATTTAAAAAAGCATCAGTCAAGCGGCCCTGGCTTGCCCTTCACCACTATTCCTCTGATCACCCGCAGCCTCAGAAGCACGTGTGTCAGCACTTGGTAATCTACCAGTACCTGGAAAGGTGTTACACAAGTGTCGCTTTAGAGCGTCCTCAAGTTTTTTCATCTTGTGCTCCCTCTGTGTGGGCAGGGTGAGCTCTGCAACTTTCCCCTTGTATCGTGGATCAAGAAGGGTTGCCAACCAGTAATGATCCCTCTCCTTGATAGCACGAATCCTGGGGTCCTTTAGCAGGCTTTGCATCATTAGGGAGCCCATGCAGCGTAGGTTGGAGGTGGCATTAGCTTCCGAGTCTTCCTGGTCAATGAGGATGACCGTATCGTGCACTTCCTCCTCCCAGCCACGCACTAGCCCTTCTGTTTCTGGGCACACAAAACCCTCCCTTGAGGAATCCCCACCTTCAATGCCCCCACTACTTAAATATTCCTCCTCATCCTCATCCCCCTCCTGTATGATCTGAGTAGGACCCGCTGGAATGCTGTCTGCGGAAAGACTGGGGCCTTGAGAGCAAGGGAAGGCCTCCTCTTCCTCCTGCTGCTCTGCCTCTAGAGCCACATCTATAATTCCCCGCAGAGTGTGCTCCAGCAGGAACACTAAAGGAATTGTCACTGATGCATGCACTGTCCCTGCTCACCATCCTCGTTGCCTCCTCAAATGGTGACAGTACAGTGCATGCATCCTTGATCATCAGCCACTGTGGGGGGGGGGAAACCCAAGTTGACCTGAACCTGTCCTTGTGCCATACTCACACAGGTACTCGTTGATGGCCCTCTGCTGCTTGTGCAGATGCTGCAGCATTGCTAATGTCGAGTTCCACCTGGTGGGCATGTCACAGATCAGACGGTTTGTGGGAAGGTGGAATTCTCTTTGAATTTCTGCCAGGCGAACGCTTGCTGGGAATGACCGTCTGAAGTGGCTGCAGACTTTTCTGGCCTGGATGAGAAGCTCTGGCAGCCCTGGGTACTTGGTTAGGAAACGCTGTACCACCAGATTTAGGACGTGTGCTAGGCATGGTACATGCGTCAATTTACCCTTGCGTAGGGCGGAGAGAAGATTGCTGCCATTATCGCAGACGATCATTCCCAGCTCAAGCTGGCGTGGTGTTAACCATCTCTGCACCTGCCCCTGCAGAGCTGACAAAATTTCTGACCCGGTGTGGCTCCTGTCCCCTAAACAAACCAGCTCAAGCACAGTATGGCATCTTTTTGCTTGAGCCATTGCGTAGACCCTGTCAGGTGTCGGTTTAACTGCCACTTTGCCAGAGACAAGGTGGAGGAGGAGGAGGAGGAAGAGGTGGTGGTGGTGGTGGTGGTGGAGCAGACAGACCTCATACAAGCAGCTTTCTGGAGGCGTGGTGGATGAACAAGCTCCAGCACAGAGCCCCGTCTTGGATCACTCCCAGCTGCAATCAGAGTTACCCAGTGTGCCGTGAAGGAAATGTAACGACCCTGTCAATGCTTGCTGGACCACGTGTCTAAAGTCACATGCACCTTACTGCTGACTGCCTTTCCCAATGACTGGATAACATTGTCTTCCACATGCTGGTATAGTGCTGGAATGTCCTTGCGTGAAAAGTAATGGCGTTTTGGAACCTGCCACTGTGGTACAGCAAATTCACGGAAGGGAGCAGAGTCCACCAGCTGGAAAGGCAGCAGCTGCAATGCGAGTAATTTTGCTAAGCTGGCATTTAGACGCTGTGCTTGGGGATGGTTGAGACTATATTTTTTCTTTCGCTGCAGCAGCTGCGGCAATGTAATCTGACTGCGTAAATCTTCAGCTACTGGGATGATGTCACATTGTGAGGAAGGACCTGGTACATCCATTACTGTAGCATCATCCCTGTCGGTGGAGGTTGTAGGCAATGACATGGCAGGACATACAGTGGGGGTAGAGACAGATGAGGAGGAGGAGGACCTATGCAAAGTTTTGCGCCAACGGAATGTGTGGCACTTGTTCATATGTCGCCTCAAGCACGTGGTACCCAAGTGTCTGGTATCTTTCCCACGCTTAAGCGTCATCTGACATAGATTACCAATAGCAACGCTGCGCTCTACTGCACATTTCTTAAAGAACTCCCAGACAACAGACTTCCTGCATGTGTTCTTTGAGACAACAGCGCTCTGCACCGGAGCAGCTCTGACATGTGATGCCTTGGACTGGCTAGTGCTACGGTTGGTCACAGAGGATGTTGTGCCTCGTGTTTGCTGTGCCTCCTCCTCCCCCTCCTCCTCACTTGCTTCCTCTGTTCGATCTGGCACCCAGGTGGAGTCAGTGACCTCATCATCATTGTCATCTTCACCCCCTATCTCCTCGTCACTGGAGCCAACTTGGCAGTATGCTGCAGCTGCTGGGGCAACATGAGTGCCAGTTATTTGTGTGTCATCACTGGCACCCCCTTCCTCTAGGTTGATTATACTCCCTTCCTCAACCTCAGAGATTGAATCAGAGCACTGTACTTGCTGCGCATCCTCAAGCAGCATGTCACTGTCATTGTAGTCAAACAATTCAGCTGACTCCTCCGTGTGTGATAGCGAGGCTACGGCAGGAGTAGCTGTGGACATGGAGGCTGCATTAGATGCTTTGGCAGCTGAGGTGGACTGTAAAGCACTAGAAGCCTGGCTGGCAGAGGACTCGGAGGATGAGGATGGCCTGGTTAGCCAATCCACCAAGTCCTCTGTATGTTGCTGCTGCTTAAGATGGCCAGCACCAGTTAGAAAGGACAAGCGTGCCCCTGCAGAGGATGCACCACGTCCACCACGACCAGAGGCACAGCCTCCTGTCACAGGGGCTGCTTGCCCTCTGATCTGTGTCTGGGAGCTTCTGCCTGTCCTTTTTGTTCTTTCAGACATGGTGAGTGATATATAGATTAATATATACAGAACTCTGATTCAACTCTGGTATAAAGATT
Source organism: Leptobrachium leishanense (assembly GCA_009667805.1). NCBI lineage: Eukaryota > Metazoa > Chordata > Amphibia > Anura > Megophryidae > Leptobrachium > Leptobrachium leishanense. The sequence goes on along the minus strand of CM019065.1, from coordinate 182,448,225 downwards.
TTAAAGAACTCTGGTATAACTCCGTGAGACACACTGATAGCTGGCAGCCAGTGACGAGACACAGATCACCTCAATTCACAAATGTTTTGTAGAAATTAGTGAGCCCCGAAATACAGCGTGGTAGTGGATGTGTGACGAGACACAGATCACCTCAATTCACAAATGTTTTGTAGAAATTAGTGAGCCCCAAAATACTGCGTGGTACTGGATGTGTGACGAGACACAGATCACCTCAATTCCCAAATGTTTTGTAGAAATTTGTGACCCCCAAAATACTTGCTGGCAGTGACAAGAGACAGATCACCTCAATTCACAAATGTTTTAAAGAAATTTGTAAACCCCAAAAAAGACTTGCTGGCACAGTGACAAGACACAAATCACATAAATGCCCTGATATTTGGTCGAAATGAGACCCCCCCCCCCCAGTAGCGTGGCAGACCGGCAGTAGCAAGACACAACTATCTCCTTTGAAATCTCCTCTGAAATGCATGCAGAATCGGCGCATGGAAACGTTATATAGTGTGTTGCGGGACTTAGCTCTGTGAGCCCATGATTGGGCAAAATTTGCCCAATCAGGACTCTGAGCGGTGATTGGCATAGTGTTGAACCAGTCTTGCACCAGACCTGTGGTCAGGTGCAAGGCTGTAGCCAATTACGAGCTTCAGGCCAGTGGGAAAATGCATTGTGGGCGAACACCCGGAAATGTTCGGTGTTCGCGATCTCATCGAACAGGCCAAGTTCGGGTCGAACCCCGAACCGTCCAAACCCGAACCGCTCATCCCTAATGGTAAGCATAAGAAGTACCATGACCGAGCCGGTACAGCCAGGGCCGGATTAAGAGTATCATGGGCCTGGTGCTGAGGAGTTTGGTGGGCCTTTTTATAGAAATAAAATGAAAAAGTCAGACCCTGCTCTTAAACCCCTCCTGGCGCACTGATGTTATTCAGGGGTTACAGGTAGGGACGACTTTTGTCCTCTGTAAATATACTGAGAATGTTGTGATCTACAGGTAAAGAACTGTTGTCCACGTGCTCTCTATATTTAGGGAATCTTTGCTCTCCAGATATAGAAATACTGTGCTCCACCAACCTAGAACACCTTTTCTTCCCAGATCTAACCATACTTTATTCCCATTTCCTGGAAATCCTTTGCTCCCCAGATCTAGAAAAGATTTGATCCCTTTCTGCATCCCTTTTCTAGAAAGCCTTTTGCTCCCTTCTCAAGCTTTGGAAACGAATGTGAAACATTTTGGACTCTTGGTCTACAAACCACTTGCTCCTATGATGTTGAATTTATTTACTCCCTTTAGAAACCCTTAAACTTAAAGCATGCTCTCCAGATCTAAAAGAAACCATTTGCTCTCCATATACAGATACTCTTTGCTTTCCATATACAGATACTCTTTGCTTTCCATATACAGATACTCTTTGCTTTCCATATACAGATACTCTTTTGCTTTCCATATACAGATACTCTTTTGCTTTCCATATACAGATACTCTTTTGCTTTCCATATACAGATACTCTTTGCTTTCCATATACAGATACTCTTTTGCTTTCCATATACAGATACTCTTTGCTTTCCATATACAGATACTCTTTGCTTTCCATAAACAGATACTCTTTGCTTTCCATATACAGATACTCTTTTGCTTTCCATATACAGATACTCTTTGCTTTCCATAAACAGATACTCTTTTGCTTTCCATATACAGATACTCTTTTGCTTTCCATATACAGATACTCTTTGCTTTCCATATACAGATACTCTTTTGCTTTCCATATACAGATACTCTTTGCTTTCCATATACAGATACTCTCTTGCTTTCCATATACAGATACTCTTTTGCTTTCCATATACAGATACTCTTTGCTTTCCATATACAGATACTCTTTGCTTTCATATACAGATACTCTTTTGCTTTCCATATACAGATACTCTTTGCTTTCCATTTACAGATACTCTTTGCTTTCCATATACAGATACTCTTTGCTTTCCATATACAGATACTCTTTGCTTTCCATATACAGATACTCTAGCTATTAACTCTGTTCTCCAGATCTAGAAACCCCTTACTCCAGTCTCCAGAGCTATTAACCCATTGCTCTCCAGATCTAGAAACCCCTTACTCCCCTAAGCTATTAACCCATTGCTCCCCTGAGCTATTAACCCTTTGCTCTCCAGAAATTGAAACCCTTTGCTGTGCTGTCCATATTTAAAAGTGGAGCCTGATGCCTCCAACCAGTAACAATGCATCCCTGCAGAGTGACAGAGGAACTCAGTGATGATACTTACAGGTCGCACCTGCTGCTCTTCCCAGTGGGCCTACTCTCCCTCCCCTTCATGTAGAGCCGTGGCCACTGCCGCTTGCTCCTGCCTCCTGTTAAATATTAGGAAACAAAAGTGCAGCACCGGGAAAAATCAGGGTGTGCCAGCTTCTTTGCAAGCAATCCTCCTCAGCCTGGGCTGACATGCTGTGTGGGCTGCGCAGGCAACACAGTGCCGGCTGGTCTGATTCATCTGTACGCCTGCGCACTGTGTGCCTCGATTTTCTCCCCCCCTTTAATCAAATAAGCTGCCGGGGCACGTGACCGGAAACATCAAATCACGTGTTGATCGCTTCCACGCACGGCATGTGATACCTGGCTGCCTCTCCACTATATGGCCGGGCTGCAACATCCAGATCCGGCGGCTACATTGGCCTTGCAGTGTGGGTCTGGCAGGCCGGTCAGCAGCTCCTCTTGGCTGGGCTGCTGTGGGCCTATTTTGAGAAGGGGGCCTGGAGCGGCCGCTCCATCCGCCCCTATGTTAATCCGGCCCTGGGTACAGCAGCAATATGATGCTGGCAACCTCCTGTGTGTCATTCTGTCCTGGGCCAGCTTCTGAAATTGTTCAATGCTCCATCCCAGATCTCAGTATATCCACTCCTGGTCTACCCTGCCTCAGCATGCACACACAGGTGTGCGCAATCAAGCACTGACTGATTCCCTATAAATTGCAGCTCCACACTTCAGTGAGTGCTTCCACATTGTAGACCTGTAGCTCACGCAGTGAAGACTCCTGTGTATTTTTACTTCTAATCTGGCTGGGTGGAGTAGAGGTAACATCACTGCTCTATAACTGTGGAGACACAGGTTTGAATCCCGGCAAAAGCACCTCTGCAGTAAGTGTCCTTGGTCAAGACACCTAACGGTACATACTCGCCACCCAGGAGAAATCTCAATGTTTTCTTTCCGGTAAAATACTTTCTTAAAAAAACTAAATCTTTATTTCCCTGCACCTCCAGCATGTTCCCTCAGCCTGCTTCTCAGTATCCAGATCCCCCGCTTCCTTGTGTCATCCAAGCGTCTTTTGTCTTCCATGCCTCCTGTTCTTTTTGATGTCCATTCCTGCCTTCCTGACGGTATCCAGCCAGCCTCTTTCCTGTCCTGTCCCTTGTCCTCAGCCTAGTGATTTGTAAGTTCCCATCTCCATATTCTGCAGTATTGCGTATTCCATTCGTTTGTATAACTGCTTAACAAACCCTCTGGAACTGTATTCATCTATCCCTTCCGTGTGGTGTTTCTCTGCATACTGGGCTCATACCTGCAAACCGTTAGCAACCTGGTACCAATCTGTAACAATCAGCACCTCCAGTGATATGTTCAAGGTGCTGATACTTTAGGTGCATATTCTGGAGCCCAGTTGCAAACAAATCTAGCTTGCAATAAACAAATCAAATACCTTTGCATTGCTACAGAATAAGACTACTCGATCCTGGGCCCTTGCAGGAGCTTGAGAACATCAAGCTAATTTGATCTTGGGTGTTTTGTTGTTGGCAACTAAAATAATTTGAGGACTAGACTGTGCCGTATTGATCTTCTCCTTAAATTTTGCAGAATTCTATATTTTGGATGCAAAGTCACATTCATATTTATTTGGATGAGTTTGAATAGCATGTATAAAATTTGAAAGTGATGTGGATTTTATTTTTAACAAACTATTGATGTATAAAGGGAAAGCTTTAAGGAGAGAGCCGATCTGGCCTTGAAATGTCACCGAACATAGTTTCCCCATATGGGGCCATTTCGGGGCCATTCCCGAAATTCCATGTCACCGAACATGGAATATCCCCATACGGGGCCATTCGGCTATTCAAAGAGAAATTTTGGCGAACTGCCAGCAACTACGGTGCCTGTTCGAAGGCAGTGAAATCCCCCATAGAGAACCAATGGTTAATCTATTCAGAGAACACCAAACGGCAGTGAAAAGTTGCCAAAGTGCCCTGCTGTTTGGTGTTTTCATTCGGCAGGTTTATTCAGATGAATCCCATAGGCTTTGATGTTGAAAATACTCCCATTTTAATCCAATATCTAATAAACCATTTATTATTGTAATCTGCAGTAAAAGTCTTTGTTTATTGATTTTTTTTTTAGGATCTTTTAGGCATTTTTCAGAATTTTTTTAAGCAAAATGTTTTCCTTTTTTTTAAAAAAGCCTTTTTCCTGTAACAGACCTTTTTATTATCATTCATAGGACCTTATATGTTTATTCCAGGCACATTCGTTCAGTAGTTTTTTGCAAACAGCGTTTCAATTTTGACACTTTCTATCATATATATATATATATATTTTTTTTACCCCGTTCGTCAGCTTGTCTGTGCTGTGGTCGGCAGCTCGTCCGTTTTTTTCCAAACTGCTCGGTGTGTTATTTGCGGCGGGTTTTCCCTGCATGCCTAGGACCCTGCGGTGAATGCTGAATTCACTGCAAGGTGGGGAACTTTGATTCCCCGAAGTGCAAAGAACGAGAGCGCACCGAAATGTTAAGGGCTCCACGCACTATCACCTGTGGAAAAGACAACAGTGACATTTCCCAGCTGATTTTAATAAGGATTAGCATCTCTAGCATCATGCCCACGGTGCTAAAACCCTAGGCCATGTTCTGGAGCTCAAATGCAAACAAGATTAATTTGCAACAAACACATTTACTTTGCTTATGTGTCGCTCAGCTGCATATCGTGATAACTCCATATCGGGCACATGATGGTATCTTTTGAAGACCTGAGTTATCTCGATCTTGGGAGTGAAGGTGTTAAGTAATGACTGATTTGACCAAAAATGTAGCATAAAATAACTGTTGCATACCTTTTGGGTATGGAGCGTTCGGCACAGGACCCCAGGATGCGGCGAACACGAAGTACAGTGCTGAGGATAATCCAAGAGAGCGTAGACGGTCGATATGGTAAAGGAGTACAAAGAGCAGTGTAGTCAGGATTATACGGTCAGCAATGGTAAAAAGCATAGAGGATAGAACTGGAATATGGGAGGGTGAATACACAAACCTAACCAGTAGGGGAGTCATGGCCAGACTGGTCTTTTATAGAGACATACTTTAGGCACACACCCACTGATTTTAGGTGTAATGCATTGGACCATCAACCAGTATTTATTTGTCCACATTACACTTTGAAAAACAGTATTTAAAGGCATATTTTATATCTTTTAATTTTTTTTATAATTTTTCAAATTAATATATCTTTTAGTAATTTTAATCTTACCATTTCTGTTTTTTTGAGATAATAACCAATATATATATTTCACGTTAAAACAAACTAATACAGAATTGATTCAGTTTCCAACCACGGTCAGAAAATAGCAAGCCGAAATAGTCAGAAATAAATGGAAACTTTCACTTTCTCCTGAAACCATCAAACTAGAAAGACACCACTTGTTCTTTCTTTCATGTATGCATTTTATATAAGATATGTTGGGAAAAGCGAACAGCCAATCACACTGTGCTCTTATCTACTTTAAATTTAACAACCCACTACATTTCAATTGGGTAATTGCTACTCGACCTTACTGAAAAGCCTGTGATTTGTAAGTCATTTTCTGCACTGGGATAGAAGGGCAATGAAGGATAACAGCTAGAATTAGTGTCCTTATGGAAAAGGCACTGGTATTAGGAAAAAGGAATCCTGTTTGAATCTTTATCAGTTTGTTGTGAATTTGAGTTTATGTCCTTGAGCTAAAACATATTGTGAGGAGGAGATCGGGCATTCTGCATTCTTTGTCACTATGGAATTAAAAAAAATACATCTTCTTGTATAGATAAAGAAAATCTTCTCTCCTGCTGCTCTACGGCTTCTGAAGCAGCGTCTATCTAATGGATAAGCGATCAGGATAAAATGAATTGGATAAAACATAGATTCTATTCTCTAAATATGCTTTCTAGTCTATGATCTTGAATAGACATTACTCTTTATTTCAAATGGTTAGAACTGCCTACCAACCTGTAATCAGTTCATGATGTTCTAAACTAAAACATTCCAAAGTAAGATAAAAAGCAAAATGCATCCGAATTGAGCTTTGAATAACCAAAACTCCACTCACATAGTAAACATGGGCATATTGGAATTGTTTCATGGTTATTCAAATAGATCCGAATGGCTGCCGAAAGGGAAGCCTTTCGGATGGCCATTCGGCTATCCAGAGAACAGGCAATTCGCCAAATCCTGGCGAATTGCCTGCACATACGGTGCCTGTTGGGTGCCTGTTCGAGGGCAGTGAATCCCCATAGAGAAGCAATGCTTCGGATACTCAGAGAGCAAAGAGCAAAACCCAGCAGTGAAAAGTTGCCGAATTGCCCTGCCATTCGGTGGTTTCATGCGGCAGATTTATTCAGGTGAATCCCATAGGCTTTAATGTTAAAAATATTCCATATTAGTGGAATAGTTTTATTTCAATATCTAATAAACCGTTGATTGTAATATTCTGCAGTAAAGAGATTCTTTATTTATAGCTTTTTTTTTTTCTTTCTTTAACTTTAGTTATTTTTTCTCTAACAGCCCTTTCTATTATCATTCATTGGACCTCATGTAAATTTCAGACATTTTCGCTCAGTAGTTTCTTTGCAAACAGCGTTCCACTTTTCAATCTTTCAAGTGAACTGTTTTTCTAATTTATTCACTCCATTTGTCTGCGGTGTCGGCTTTTTCCAGCGGCTGTGCTGCGTGTGATCGGCTCCTGCTCGGGTTTTTCCGCGTTTTCAGCGGCTTAATCCAGATGTTTTTGCGGCTGTCGGTGTGCGTTCGTCCTCGTTTTGCGGTGAGTTTTCGGCGGGTTTGCAGCGACTTTTCTCTGCATTTCGGCGGCCCTATGGTGCTTGCTGAATACACTGCAGGGTCGCCGAAATGGGATCGCCAAATCGTATCGAATTGAAGAGAACGAAAAGTCACCGAACGTGCGGTGGCTTTTCGATTCTCTTTCAATTTCCCTGTTTGTGTTTTCATTCATTTGCTCATTCTGCAGAATCACAGATAAATAGTGCAAATCTTTGTTGAAACAGAATGCAATAAAATGACTACTACTAGCTTTATCTTGTACCTTTGACATGATAATCCGTATGATAAAAAAAATTGTGCATTAATATCTAACATGAAAATAATAAAGGAAAGATGAGGACATTTGGAAGAATCAACATATCGTGGGTCAATTAAGGGGTTATTCATATCGCACTGAAAATTACGTTCAGCACAATTAGGCAAATTCGCTGATTCTTCGGTGAATACAGCAATCACTGCGGGGTCGCTGAAGTGATCCGCTGAACACTGCTGATCAACCCGCTGAATCCTTTGAATGCTGCCGAACTGACCGTTGAATGCCGCCGATCAACCACTGAACGCAGCTGCCGAAAAAAGTCGATCAGCTGCTGAACTGAGGGTAATTTTAAAAAAGGCGTTTGAAAAAAAAAATATGCATGGAAATAATAAATAAGATCCTATGAATAATAATAAAAAGGTCTGTTACAGAATTGAAAAAAACGTCATTTAAAAAAAATCGGAATCAAAAATTTCACTGAAAAAATACAGCAAAATGCCTAAAAAGTTCTAATCAATAAATAAATAAAGTTTTTTTGCTGCAAATGAAAAGAATAAATGATTGAATAAAAAAAATAATAAAAACTATTTTATTTTTCATTGAAACCTATGGGATTCGCCTTTTTAAACCTGTCAAACTGAAGCGCCGAAGGTTTGGTCATTTTGCCAACATTTCGGTGCTGTTCGGCATTCTCTAAAAAGATTAACCATTACTTCTCTATTGGAAATTTTCACCTGCTGCCGAAGGTCGCCGAATTGCAGTGATCGGAGACTAATTGCACTGTATTTCGCTGGCAATTCACCAGCTTTCTGAATAATCAAATTGCCACGAACAGAATTCAAATGTAAATGTAAGACAATTTAAGTGATGATTTAGACATTGATAAATAGTAAACCAAATCTAAAACTCTAATCTTTTAACCACTTGGCTGCTAAGGACGCGCTCAGCGCGTCCTGAAAAGTGCTTCCTCTGTGCGATGGCCGCGCTGAGCGCGTACATGCACAGGAGGCAGCAATCAGCTGGGATTCCAGCCGCTTGCTGAGACCCCCCGATGCTGTCAGCCCAGCATCCGAGACCCCGGCGGGACCAATAGATGTCATCGCGCTAGCGCAATGACATCTATTTCAGGCGCCCCCCCGCGAGTGCGGAGGAGGTGCCTTAAAGGGAGGGGTGGAGGTCCTTCGGACCTGTCTCCCTCCTGATCACCGGGGGCCAGCGATTAAAGGCAGGCATCGTTTGGAAGGGCACAGCCTGCCCTTCCAAACGGTGCCTGGCTTTAACCCCTTGGGGGCCGGATCACGATTCGGTGCCGAAAAGCGCCGGATCGTGATCCTCTCCCGGAGCTGGCCGACATCTTGAATGTCATCCAAGCTTCTGGGATCGCCCCCTGACGACTGGCATTTAGCGCGATGACTTCGCGATGAGTTTTAGGCTAGGGTCAGACGAACGCATTTTTCACGTTGTCCGTGAAAAAGTGCGGTCGAACGAACGTACGTATTTTTTTCCGGAATACGCGATAGCGGTCATACGATGCGCCTTTTCGTCCGTGATTTTGTACGGATCGTCAATAAAACACTTTTTGTGTCTGGACGTGATGTTAGCCGGACATTAGCAGCGTCTGACGTCTCCCAATCACACACACACGCCGCTATGCGGCCGCAGCGCACTCTGTACGTCAGTAGTAGCGGTTTGACGTTCTCGAAAAAATGCGTTCGTTGGCCACTTGCGTTGCGCGGACGAACTTTCGTGTGGCCGTTCGTCGTATGTTCCCCGGCATTGGACGTCATTTGCTGCTAGTACGGCCGTGATTTCGTGCGGCTAAATGCACGTTAAAACTGCGCTAGTCTGACCCTAGCCTTAGAGTTAACTCCTAGCTGCCACCAATGGTGGAGATAGGGGGTTCCAATGAACCCCCTATCTCCCGATCCGTGGCAGCTAGGGGTTAATGTTTGATATCCAGAGCATGGCCTTTCCAACGATACCAAGCATGACCATGCTAAAAGTTACAAAAAAATTATTATAAAATGTAAATAACAAAATATTTTAAAAAAAGGCTTTTTTTTGTTTTGTTAATGCAGCAATATTGTTCCCATTTCAATTATGTGAACAATGATGCTGCAGTAACGATTTTTGTATGGGGTGCGTTTGTTAAAAATCACGTGATTTCCCCCCCCCCAAAATGTAACAAGTCCCCATTTCTAATTTTTTTAACAAGCGCAACCCATAGAAAATAGAAAAATATAGAAAATATAGAAAATATAGAAAATATAACCGCAAATGCTCGCATGTTAAAATGTGAAAAAAAACACTTTACACGTTGTAAATTATTGAAAATTTTAATTTTATTGCATGCTGAATACACCACAGGGACGCCAAAATGGGATCGCCAAATCGCACCGAATTGAACGAAAAGTCACCGAACGTGCGGTGACTTTTCGATTTTCTTTGAATAACCCTGTTAGAGTTCATGGTTTTTCTGTTGTGACCTCAGTGTAATCCATTTTACAATCCTTGGCTTTTGGAAAAAAAAAAAAAAAATTAAATTTTCTGTTTGAATATAAAAATATGGTGATTCAAATACATACCTTAGTTAACATGACCCATTTAGTTTGAAATGCATACAGACGGGCTAACGTATAAGTTCTCCCTTCCCCCTTCTTCCTATGACACGTGATTTTGGGCGGCTTAGGAATGTTTCTGTTAGTACAAAAGTTAAAATTTAAACCATATGTGGTTAAGTTTACCTATCTTCGACATGGCAAATTTATTTGCGCCATTTTAACTCTGACGCGATCTGTTTCATGATTGTCTGTTGTAGGATACCCTTTTGTTCTATATTACAGCCCGATAAACAGAAATTTGCTGAGAGCACTTTTATTTTACCTCTTGAGTGGTTGTCTTTTCTTGCTCTCCCGTTGGCCAATGTAAGCGCTGCGATAAGTCTCTATATATGAAATGGACCGACAACCGCAGCAGAGATTTAACTTGCTTGTTTGGTAAACAAGAATAGGAATATTGATTTGATCATATTTAAATTAACAGCTCTATTAGACTCCTGTGGTAGTTGGTGCCGCTGCCGATATTTTATTGCGACTCCTATCTATTCCAACTTGAGCCAATAATACAGTGACCCAGCTGGAATAGTCAGTAATAGGGATCTGCCAAAGGATATTGTCTCAGACTGATATTTTTCATCGGATTGGAGTCTATGATATTTATAATAATTGAAATGATTGACTAAAACCTCTATGGTTTTAATATCAATATCAAACTTCAGCATGGGCTGGGGCAAGGGGAAAGATAATACTTGGAGAGAAGTAGACAAAAATGTTGGTGAGGTCTCACATTTCTTCATGTTGGGCATGACCCTTGGCATGTTGACCAGAATAATGTGCTGAATATACATATTTGATGGCTTTTAAAAGGTAGGTACCCAGTGTATCAGTTGAGGGCAGATGTGAGATAAAAAAAAGTATTAGGATGTTGTAAATAAATGATGAAACAATATTTTGAAAAGTATGGAGTGCAAAATTGTGTACTATGGAATGCAGCTAATCTGGTAGACGGAATGAATCCATAATGAATCGATTAAGGCACAAGAAGTAATTTCTGGAGATTGTAAATATCTGTCTCCCTCTGTCTGAAACGGTTATCTTTAGCGTGTAAGCCATTATGTCTCAGTCGGTGTTTGTGTCTCAGTGAGGTTTTTTTTAGACATTATTTCGATGATTTGCATTCAATGAAACAAAAAGTTTTTTTTAAATTTTTGAATAAATGTATGTTGAAGATAAATGCTGTGTTGTATTAAGGGTTCTTAGGCAGATTTCCATGAGCGCAAGTTTATAATGTGAGATTAAAATAAGAAATAGCAAACATTTCTTGCCCCAGGCAATGCAAATGCTAAAGATGGCCCAGTCTCAACCTCATACTGTGAATGTGTAAATGATATATCTCTACTCCTCTGATTTATGCCTGTTAATCGGATCTTCTTATGCCTTAAGGATTTAAATCAGATTATAATCTGATTACTAAACCTTATCTTGGCACACCAAATCTACGTAGTGTCTATGATATGTAATATTATAATTCATAGATTTCTTAAGCTTTTTGTATAAATCTGGAATCAATACATTGTTCATTGTTTATCAATTCTTATTGCTTTCTGTTTGATGCCTACAGTATGAGTTATTATTTAGAAAATAAAACATGACAAAGCAAAAAACTTCTAGGTTTATAACAAACAAAACAAAGCACAGGCTGCATTTCCTGAACTCTGTTATCCAAACCATGTATAGATAGCAGAAGGGTTTAAATTTTATTCATGAAAGATACCGCTATTGGTTATTAGCCGAGAGCATGATAACTTGACTGTGCTTAAAATTGATAGTGTGATACAAAGCGACAATGTGTTTTCAATGTTTAATATTGTGAACAACGTAATAGTTCATTGGATGTGCAGCTTTTTCAGGGGGTGAAAAGCAATCAATCCTCCAAAAGATTGCAAAAAAAATTAAATAATAATTGCATTACACAACAGAAAATTACACAGCAGCGTAATATATACAGGGTTATTCAAAGAGAATCGAAAAGTCACCGCACGTTCGGTGATTTTTCGTTCTCTTCAATTCGGCGCCATTTGGCGATCCCATTTCGGCGACCCTGCGGTGTATTCAGCAAGCACCATAGGGCCGCCGAAATGCAGGGAAAAGTCGCTGCAAACCCGCCGAAAACTCACCGCAAAACGAGGACGAACGCACACCGAAACCCGCAAAAACATCTGGATTAACCCACTGAAAACGCCGGAAAAACCCGAGCAGGAGCCGATCACACGCAGCACAGCCGCTGGAAAAAGCCGACACCGCAGACGAATGGAGTGAATAAATTAGAAAAACAGTTCGCTTGAAAGATTGAAAAGTGAAACGCTGTTTGCAAAGAAACTACTGAGCGAAAATGTCTGAAATTTACATGAGGTCCAATGAATGATAATAGAAAGGGCTGTTAGAGAAAAAATAACTAAAGTTCAAAAAAGAAAAAAAATCGGAAATTTAAAAAAAAAATCCCGAAAAATGATTAAAATATCCTAAAAAAGCTATAAATAAAGACTCTTTACTGCAGAATATTACAATCAACGGTTTATTAGATATTGAAATAAAACTGGAATATTTTTAACATTAAAGCCTATGGTATTCACCTTAATAAATAATAATTAACCACGCTGGAGAAACCCGAGCAGCCGCCGATCACAGCGCAGAGCAGCTGCCGGAAAAAGCCGACACCACAGACTAATGGAGTGAAAAAAAGAAGAAACAGTACGCTTGAATGTTTGAAAAATGAAATTCTGTTTGCAAACAAACCACAGAACGAAAATGTCTGGAATTTACATATGAGATCCAATGAATGATAATAAAAAGGGCTGTTACAGAAAAAAGGAAAAACGATTAAAGAAAAAAATCCCAAAAAATGCCTAAAAGATCCTAAAAGTTCTATAAATGAAGAGACTTTTTACTGCAGAATATTATAATCAACAGTTTATTAGATATTGAATTAAAATGGGAATATTTTTTTAACATTGAAGCCTATGGGATTCGCCTGAATCAACCTGTCAAATGAAACCACTGAATAGCAGGGCAAATCACCAACTTTTCACTGCTGATTTTTGTTCTCTGAATAGACAAAGAATTTCTTCTCTATGGGGATTTCACTGCCCTCGAACAGGCAACGAACAGGCACAGTATGTGCAGGCAATTCGCCAACATTTGGCGAACTGCCTGCTCTCTGGATAGCCGAATGGACAGGAAAAGTAACCGTACGCTGAATTTCAGTGTTTGGGTACCTTTCGGCCACAATTTGGATCTATTTGAATAACCCTGATAAAAATCTGGTGTTACAACTCTAGTGCTGTACTAATCCTAGCCCTATCCCTAACCCCCCTAAACCTAGCACTCACCCTAACCCCTAAACCTAGCCCTAACCACCCCTAAATCTAGCCCTAACTCCCTAGCCCTAACCCAAACCCCCTAAACCTAGCCATAATCCTAACCCCCCCTAAACCTAGCCCTAACCCCCTTAAACCTTGGGTTAGGGTGTTCGTTTTAGGGTTAGCCGCTGGGATTATGGATGTCTGTTAGTTGGCCGTGTAGGGAAGTTGGGATGTCTGGCACTTGTTCTGTCTGGAATTTGGCCGTCGGGATGCTGGCATTAGGGAACCTGGCTGTAGGGATTTTGTCCAGCACCCCAAATCATAGGGTAATATGTCAGTGAAAGTTCATGATAAATATCCTAAACCTCTCCCACTCACCTATGTTGGAGCCGTACCATATATGGCTCAAGGTTATGCAACTCCAGAACTTTTTTAGGTAGTGCCTGACCTTACGTCTCCATGTCTTACTGTCAAATGATCACCTCGTTGCAGCATTCTCTGTGATCATTTGACCGTAAGACCTGGGGACGTAAGGTCAGGCACTACTTACAAAAAGTTATGTATTTTATGTATTGCACTGCTGGGTATTTTTCTGTTGTGTAATGTTAATTTGACTATCTTCGAAATTCACTAAGCATTGACTGGGCGCAATATGCGTGTCTCGAAGCTGCCCATCTCATTCACCCTGCAATCTTAGTGCATTGCTATACGGCATTCCTGCCTGGGTAGCCAGGATCTGTCCAGCCTTGAGTAAAGGGTTTAGTAACATTTCAGTAAATTTTCAGGTAAAATACAGTAAAAGCAATAATTTTTAATATCAACATTACTGTGTTCTTAACCCGGCAAATGCTGTGTGATGTTACACACCCCTGTCCAAAAATACTGGTGTTTATTGGGTTAGTGGCATAGGGGAGTCCATTGCCAACTTTAAGCCAGCAACCTGTAGGTTAATATGGAGAGCGGGTAGGGAACTTGACAGCCCACCCATTCTGATTCCCCATCTAACAACCTATGGGCCTAATGGGTTAAGTACGTAGTGGCGACACCAGGTCACTCTCATGTCCAAAAAAACTTACAATGTTAACACCCTCCAATTGATATAACCCCCAACATAGCACTATAGATCTCTAGCCACCAATATAACCCTCTAAGCATGTCAATAATTAAAAATAAAATAATACACCCCCCCACTTACCCTATAATTGCTAAGGGTGTAACCCCTCCCTTAAATCAAAATTAAGTAGAGGAGGCTAACTAAACCACCTAAGCTAAGGTCCCTCACCTTCCTTAGGTCTAGTAGATACTTTCAGGCTGATGTCCTGATGAAAAATTAGGCCTGTAGTGCCAATAGGGTTTAACTTGAAATGCTACCATTTGTTAAAATTGCATCTCAGCCAATGAGAAATGGAGCATTCTCATTGCTTTGGTGACTTTTTTTGCAGTGATGTAGAAGTATGGAAGAGTTAAATTTTGGACAAGGATTTTCCATTAAAAGCTATTAATAAAAATGGAAAATTGTATATCCGTTTGGTATTTTATATGTAATATCCATTAAATGTATTTAAAACCAGGTAATTCAATGTCACATAATTTTATATGGAACGATAATTATTCTTTCCTATTCTCCTAATAGGTACTTAAACCAACAAAATGCATTAAAATGTTTGTAAATAATTAAAAAAAAAAGTCCTTTAACCCCTTAAGGACGGGAGTAATTTTACAACTTCGGCGCTCTTTCGGAAGTGAAGTTTGCTAAAGTTTTTGCTCATCGTTTTTAAACGCGGTTTTAAGTCGCGTATTATTATACCACCGAGACCATGAGATAGCACCTCCTGGGATTTAATTTAGAACTATACTAATCTAGTGATCCACCATTTCGATGTTCACCCAATTCGTGTTTTAAAATAAACATGCTGTCCTTGTGTGCTCTCGAGACCCTATTTCAGTCTGCTTGCTTAAAGAATGTGGTATGTCAGCAAAGCTGAGAAGGAAGAGCTGACAACTGCAGAATTATGACTGACAGCTGGAAACCTAAAGAAAGGAGAATAAAGGGGAAAGATGATATTGTGTGTAAAATTAGGTCCTAACTCAGACATATAGTAACTGTCACGTGCTAATCTGGGTATGTTGGGAGGGGAGCAGGGGAGGAAACTGTATTTTTGGAACAATGTATAAAGCAAGCTGAGTTTGTTGTTCTCGCCACTCAAGCTTTTGAACAGATTTGATTGGCTTCTTGAGTCTGTCTGCAGACGAATAAAACGCCATTTTCTTTTGAAACAAAGGCCTCCGTCTGTCAAGCCATCACCCAAGAATATCCGATCAGTTGGCTGCAACATTTTCTGGGGTCTCGTCTGGTGATTGGGCCTTGTCTCGACAAGGAGGCTTGAACGGCAGTATTTACTGCATTTTCGGTGGGATCCAGCAGGAGCTGCGGCCCAGGCATGCTGATTTTCTACTAAAGGCTCCAAGCGAGAATTCTCGCTTTGTGGACCATCAACCTGCTGGGCACACACTCCTGACCGAGAATCCACGAAAAGGAACAGGCCGAGGAAACTGGTGACGGCGCGGCAGAAAGGGGGTAACTAAAAAAACTGTATTTTCGTGTTGAATAATGCCAGCAGCTAGCTTCAATTAGTGTATAGAATTGTCCGCGCTGTGGAGGGATAGAGTCCAGACTTCTGTATCTGTGTGTGATGCAGGGGCTGGGGATAGACTGCCCTCCAGCGAGGAATAGAGAAGTCTGTAGAGCCTCAAGAGCCTGTGATGCTCTAAAGCCAGTCCGGATTAACTAAGGAAAGTGTTAAATTCCTGACAAGGGGACTGATCACCCCCTAGTGCAAAAAAAAAAAGCCCCAGCAGTAGGGTTTATAAATACTGATGGTGAAGTATATACTGATGTTGCAGTAGGTACTTGTATTTAATGATTGAGAGCTAGCTGTCTGCAACAAAAGAATAGTTTTTTTAATATAGTGTCTGTATTTTATGTGTATGTCCAGTATTGAGTGTGTAGGAGAGTGGACCTGTTCCCTCTGAGGAGAAGTTACCTGAAAGAATAGAATTATTTATGTACTGTTTTGTGCTGTATTTATCTGATACAGTACGTGCTGAGAGTGTTGTGAGTGGGTGTGCGCCTACTTGCTTAGCAAGGAAGCAAATTTGAGAGTGGACTCTGAAGGTACGTTTCCGTCTCAGGGGACTGCAGTCGGCTACTGAAGGAGGAAGTGAAAGACGATACGAGAGAACTGTTGTGTGAAGTATCAGACAGATGATTTTTAAAGTGTTTTTGCTGCAAGTTACATCTGCAATGTAAAAAAAATAAGAATGGGCAAACACCCTTAGAGTATATGATGCACAATTTTGAAGCGCTATATGAGACATCACTATGGTGTGGAATTGAGTAAAGAAAAATTAAAACTGTTGTATACAATAATCTGGCCGATGTTAGTCCCTGAATGGCCAGAACAGGGATCTATAGACCCGGAGATAATACAGAAAATGTACTCCCAGGGCACCGGGAGATATGGCCACCCAGATCAGTATCCATATATAGATATTTGGAGGTACTGTGTGAGAGATAAAAGCCATTTTGTTATGTTAGCAGGGCAAAGAAAGAAAGGTATGCCCTTAAATAAATATAAACATGAGTGTGGGAATAATTAAACATAGATAAGTTACAAGTCCTGTGTGTGGACTATGTGATGATCTGCAGGAGTCTCTGAGCCCCCACTTCCCCCCAGGCCAGAAGAAAAGGAGATGATCAATGGATCAGATGGTAATCTAGAAGGTTATATGGTAGAATGTTTTTGTCTGACTGTGTTTATGATTGATCAGGGAACTACATGTCCCATAGCTGCCAAACGGGAAGAAACTAATCGAGTATATATATATATATTGTTTATTTTTGATCTATCTTTGTAATAAGGGTTGGATGTTAATTTAGAGTGTGTGATGGCTGAGAGTAATGAGATTCTCCGCATTAGTTTCCCCACCCTTTTCTAGCCCACACTATCTGCACAGAGGGGAGGGAGTCAGCTCCCTAATGAACAAAGGAATTAACGTTTTATGTGTCTGTGCAGCGAATTTAGAATGAATGTAGTCTGCTGATTGCGAGATGTATGTTTATATTTTGTGTTGATATAGGCTGGGGTCAGACGAACGCAGTGTTAACGTCCGTGTTGCCCGCACATAAGTACGTCCGTGATAGCATACAATTGTGTTGGATGGAGCCCCACACACGAAGTGCGTCCGTGCAGAGGTGCGGGGGCTGACGGACGCTGCAAATGGACGCAGGTTGGGCAAGAACGTAATACTGCTGGAACGGACGTGCAGAGTGCGCCACGTCCACAACGTCCGCTTTGTGTGAGTGATGCAACAAGGTCAGACGGACTGCATTTATACGTCCAGCATTTTTGATGGACAGAATGTGCTTTCATTGTAATTTATTTTCCCTGCTACATCAGTCAAAAAATACGTCAGTGAAAAAAACCAGACTGTGTGGCCACTACCTTGTCGTCAGTCAGAAAGTACGTCCGTACTGCACGGACGCACAGTCCGTACAAAATGCACTCATCTGACCCTAGTCATATTAGGTTAGGTCTGTCTTGACAGACTAAATCGAAATAGTTTTATATAATCTACGCTATATGTGAGAAAGTTATATTGTCTAGCATTGTGTCCGGTTGTTTCAGGCAATGGTGCGCAATGTGTTAGTATTATTGCAGAAACTAAGTGCATATATGTGCTGTGTTTGTGTTTAGGGACACAATGTATATGTGCTGCCCAGTCTGTATAAATGCTATATATGTTGTGACGGGTTCACTCGGGGCAGGCTATGTGAGGGCCGGTACCTGAGTAGAAGGCTGGAAGTAGCCACCTTCCCAGTTCAGGGTTAACTGAGTGATTGCTCATTCACCACAGCTGCCCCACCCTTCCCTATAAGAAGTCTCCGTTCCTTCCAGTTCATTGAGGGGTTTGGAGACAGAAGGAGGAAGGAGTTGGAGACTGTGGTGAAAAAGTAAGGAATCTGTTATATTGGAAAGTGTGTTTTGTTTTACTGGGGGAACCCGTTTAGTGGGCCCAGGAGTAGACAGGTTTGTCTGTTGTCAGTTAGCCTCCCAATAGGGAATAGGATTTCTTTTTTTTGTTGTTTATTTTCTCTGTTGGTGGAAAACCCCTTTGCTGCTGCAAATAAAAAACGCTTAGAAAACCCACGTTGCTGTGCCCGCAGTACCTGCTTCTCCACAAGTGGTGGCAGCGGTGGGATTTTGTACCTGCTGTGCGCTGGCAGTAGCAACAAGGGTACAGAACCCACAGTTACAATGGAGGACTTATTAAAAGCACTGGTATGTGCCACGGCAACGCAGCAGGAGAGCAACCGCCTAATACAGGCACAGATTGGGGCCGTGATGGAGGCCCAGAAAGCTGACCACGAACTGCTTCAAGCAACGGTACGAGGTTTGGCGACGCAAGCACCCCCTAGCCAGGAGACCAGGATTCGAGCTAGTTGCTACCTTCAGAAGATGTTGCCTGAGGATGACGTGGAAGCATACCTCCGTGCCTTTGAGCGCACTGCTACTCGGGAGGCCTGGCCTACAGACAAGTGGGCGGGGATTATCGCACCCTTCCTGATTGGAGAGGCCCAAAAGGCCTACTATGACCTGGAGGAAGTCCAGGCTACGGACTATAAACTCTTAAAGGCTGAAATCCTGGCCCGGTTCGGAGTGACAAAAGCTGTGAGAGCGCGACGCTTCTCTAACTGGACGTATGAGGAGAAGACACCACCCCGGACGCAGATGTTCGACCTAATGCATTTGGCTCGGAAGTGGCTCCAGCCTGAGCACCAAAGCCCCACGCAGATAGTGGAAACCCTGGTGTTGGATAAGTTCCTACGCGGACTCCCACGCAGCCTCCGTGAATGGGTGGGACAAGGGAACCCGGGTACCTATGATGACATGGTGGCCCAAGTAGAGCGCTACCTGGCTGCAAAAGACTTCGAGGACTCGCCCAGGAGGTCGCCAAAGGTCGTTGTGGGGAGCATCCCCACCCATAGAAAGGAGCAGCCTCAAAAAGTCTTCGGCTCCACAACTAGGTCGAACGGGTCGGCAATCCTGCCAGCACCTGGGGGACCAGTGCGTTACTCAGACCACAGCAACACTTTTCGAAGAGGGAATGAGCCCCAAAGGAACTCGATACAGTGCTTTGAGTGTGGCGAACTGGGACATATTCGAGCCAGGTGTCCTAACACGTCCGAGCCCATGCAGTGTGGGCTGGGTGAGGACCCCCGGAATTTCTGCGGACTGATATGTATGACTGGCCTGGTGGAAGGGACTCAGACTTTTCGAGTGCCCGTCCTGCTGAACGGACTACAGGCAGTGGCACTTGCGGACTCCGGTAGTGCCATAACATTGGTGTCAGGCAAACTGGTGGGCCGGGCCAATTTACAGAAAGATAAGACTGTGGGAGTGTTGTGCGTACATGGTAGTACCGTTCGTTATCCCACGGCGTTAGTCGCTGTCTCTGTGGGGGCAAGGGTACGGTCTGTCCCAGCTGTGGTGGTACCCAACTTACCCTATTCCCTTGTCTTAGGGAGGGATTTCCCGGACTTTCAGACCATATTGCAGGGGTTATCTGTTGGTACGGCCACTGCCGACCTTGATGAGGGTACTAACGACATCACCGAGGTGTTCCCATTCCACGATACGTCTTTTTGTCAGAAACCTCCTAAACCCCGGAAAACACGCAGAGAGAGGCGAGAAGCCAAACACGGCTTTACCAGAGCTCGGGCTGAGGCTCTGGTGAACACCCCGGCCAAAAGATCTCAAAAGGGGGTGGCCACCCAGGTGACAGAGACAGAATTGGGGGTCCCTGTAACACATACGAGTGAGGAGGTGAATGAGGCTCCTAACTCTGGGGGCTCTACCTCTGATGGGAATGACTCAGGGGGAGGGGTTTCCGGGAACACTGTTTTTGGGAACGACCAAGCTAGTGATCCTTTGTTACAGACTGCGAGAAGCAGGGTGATTGAGGTGAACGGGGTGCCGGTGGAAGGGGCAATAAAGAGTTATCCGTACTTTATTTTGAAGAGTGATCTGTTGTACCGGGTCATCATGGAGGGAGGTCAGGAAATTGAACAGTTGGTGGTTCCGTCCTCTCAGACCAGAAAGGTACTCGACTTCGCTCATTCCCATGTGCTAGGAGGGCACTTAGGGGTTGAGAAGACCCAGGAGCGGGTCCTGCGCAGGTTCTTCTGGCCGGGGGTTTATGAGGCGGTGAAACGGTACTGTGCCTCATGCCCCGAATGTCAGTTGGCATCTCCTAAGCCACACTTGAGAGCCCCTCTCATACCCCTCCCGGTCATTGATGTCCCCTTTGAAAGGATCGCAATGGACATTGTGGGTCCGTTAGAAAAATCCGCACGTGGACACCAGTACATATTGGTGATCCTGGATTATGCCACTCGGTATCCTGAAGCCGTTCCCTTGCGCAAAGCAAATGCAAGGAACATTGCCCGAGAGTTGGTTCAGGTATTCGCACGAGTGGGCATCCCGAAAGAGATCCTGACCGATCAGGGTACTCCTTTTGTTTCCCGTCTGATGAAAGAGCTGTGTCACTTGTTAAAGATACAGGCGCTAAAGACCTCCGTGTATCACCCGCAGACGGATGGGCTTGTCGAGCGGTTCAACCGCACCCTAAAGGGGATGCTGAGGAAGGTTGTTAACAGGGAAGGAAAGGACTGGGACATGTTATTGCCGTACTTGTTGTTTGCTATACGTGAGATTCCCCAGAGCTCGACCCGCTTCTCTCCGTTCGAACTCCTATATGGCAGGCACCCACGTGGTCTGCTGGATATACTCAGGGAAACCTGGGAGGGGCAGGGAGTGACCGGAACCAACCCGATACAATATGTTGTAGGCATACGCGAGCGGATGGCTCGGGTTATCCCCCTGGTACGCCAGCATATGGAAAGGGCACAGGAGACCCAATCCCATATCTATAACCAGAAGGCCACCGCAAGACGGTTCTCGCAAGGGGACAGGGTGATGATACTGGTCCCGACTGCAGAAAGCAAACTTCTGGCTCATTGGCAAGGACCATATGAGGTCCTGGAACAGACAGGCCCTGTTAACTACAGGATTAGGCAGCCTGACCGCCGGAAGAAGGAGCAGATCTACCATGTCAATCTCCTGAAGCCATGGCAAGACAGAGAGGCCTGCGTGTCCCAGACCGGCCATGCCCAGTCCGGTCCTCAGGCCCCAGAGCCGGGGGTGGCTATTTCCCCTGAGCTGACTCCTTGCCAGGAGAGGAAGTCAACCGAATGGTCGAGAGGAATAGGGATGTGTTCTCACCGGTACCGGGTAGAACACATGACGTGTTCCACGACATTGTGACCGAACCCGGTGTAGCGATCAGACTGAAACCCTACCGGATACCGGAAGCCAAAAGAGAGGCAGTCAGACTAGAAGTCAAGAAAATGCTAGAGCTTGGGGTCATTGAGCCATCCCACAGTAATTGGTCCAGCCCCATCGTTTTGGTGCCAAAGCCAGACGGCTCTACCAGATTTTGTAACGACTTCAGGAAGTTGAATGAAATCAGCAAGTTCGATGCCTATCCCATGCCCCGTGTGGATGAGCTGGTGGAGAGATTGGCAAAGGCCAGATACCTCTCGACTCTTGATCTGACGAAAGGGTATTGGCAGATACCCCTAACCGGAAGGGCCAGGGAGAAAACCGCCTTTGCCACCCCAGACGGGTTATTTCATTACAGAATTATGCCCTTTGGCCTTCATGGAGCCCCAGCCACCTTCCAGCGGCTCATGGACAAGCTGCTCAGGCCTCACGTCCAGTACGCTGCGGCATACCTGGATGACGTCGTCATCCATAGCACGGATTGGGAGTCCCATCTGCCGAAGGTTGAGGCTGTGCTCGACACGTTCAGAAGGTCCGGTCTAACAGCCAACCCCCCCAAGTGTTTTATTGGGCTGGCGGAGGCTAAGTACTTGGGCTATGTGGTTGGGAGGGGATCGGTGAAACCCCAAGTCCATAAGGTGGAGGCAATACGGAATTGGCCTCAACCTCTTAGAAAAAAACAGGTGAGGGCCTTCCTAGGGATTGTCGGCTACTACCGCCGATTCATACCCCATTTTGCGACTAGGGCGGCGCCGCTAACCGACCTTATTAAAGGCAAAGGCCCCGATATGGTGAGATGGGACGGTAAGGCTGAGGAGGCTTTGGCGATCTGCGCTCTGCGTTATGTGACCGGCCCATCCTCGTGGCACCGGACTTCGGGACTGAGTTCTTCCTGCAGACGGATGCCTCAGAGGTTGGTTTGGGGGCTGTGCTCTCGCAGTATGTGGATGGTGAGGAGCATCCGGTATTTTACCTGAGCAGGAAACTGCTGCCCCGGGAACAACGCTATGCCGTGATCGAGAAGGAGTGTCTAGCGATTAAATGGGCCACAGAGATGCTACGGTACTATTTACTGGGCAGGCAGTTTACCCTGGTCACCGACCACGCCCCTCTGAGGTGGATGCACAGTAACCGGGACCGCAATTCCCGGATCCTTCGGTGGTTCCTCTCCTTGCAGCCCTTCAAGTTTGTGGTGCAGCACAGGGCGGGCCTTCTCCACGGCAACGCCGATGCGCTGTCTCGGGCCCATGGGCTCTCCGCTGTGGTCGCTTCTCACCCTGGTGTTGCGCTGGGGAGGGGGATGTGTGACGGGTTCACTCGGGGCAGGCTATGTGAGGGCCGGTACCTGAGTAGAAGGCTGGAAGTAGCCACCTTCCCAGTTCAGGGTTAACTGAGTGATTGCTCATTCACCACAGCTGCCCCACCCTTCCCTATAAGAAGTCTCAGTTCCTTCCAGTTCATTGAGGGGTTTGGAGACAGAAGGAGGAAGGAGTTGGAGACTGTGGTGAAAAAGTAAGGAATCTGTTATATTGGAAAGTGTGTTTTGTTTTACTGGGGGAACCCGTTTAGTGGGCCCAGGAGTAGACAGGTTTGTCTGTTGTCAGTTAGCCTCCCAATAGGGAATAGGATTTCTTTTTTTTGTTGTTTATTTTCTCTGTTGGTGGAAAACCCCTTTGCTGCTGCAAATAAAAAACGCTTAGAAAACCCACGTTGCTGTGCCCGCAGTACCTGCTTCTCCACAATGTGTATAGTGGGTTTATTTGCTCTTTCGTTTTGTATGCATCACAATGAAATGATCTATGTATGTAATCCCTGTTGTGTGTATATGTACTATGGTGTGTACAGTGTCTATGTGGTTTCTGAGAAGCGCAGCCGTTGTTTTGTGTTTTTCGGGTGTGCCCCTACAGAGCATTTATTTAAAAGTGCTAAATTAGGAAGAGACTCTGCTGATTTAAAAAAAAAAAAAGTCGTTCCAAGTCGGATGCCCAAACCCCCACTCCCTCTAGGCAGTAACACTGGTGGACAAAACTTTAAGAGTGACATAGAGAAAAATACTGCAGGCGTTAGATCAGTTTGGAGAAATTGTAAACTAAATAGAAAAGACAAGTAAAATGTGGAATGCACAAAGAAGTTGATGATGAGAAGAGAGAAACGTGTTATAAAATGTGTATTTACCATATCCCACAAAAAGCTTGGCAACACATCCAAGTCCACCTTGAACATCTGTTTAAAGTACGATTTTCCTAAAGTTTTGTGTGTTTTCATGGAATACTTCGCTACTGCCAGTGCGGAAAGAGAATACTCAAGAGTACCGACCTGTCCAGGATTTAAGAGCAGTTAATTCTGCCACAGTGACTTTATATGGATTTGACCTAATTGAGTGTAATCTCCTAGCTCTGATACCCGACAACACAGAATTCTACATTTGATTTAAAAGATGCGTTTTTCTGTATCCGCTCCGCTCCAGCGAGTCAGCCATTGTTTGCCTTTCAGTGGGAAAATGCCCAGAATGGCTCCAAACATCAAATGATATGCCTCCCTCAAGGTTTGCTATCCTTGGGAGAGCACTGAACAAAGACTTATTTGCCTATCACTCTCAGCCAGACAAAGCTACCCTATTACAATATGTTGATGATCTCATGCTTGCTCCACCAACTCAAGAAGATTTTTTCAATGCCACCAAAGAACTGTTAAGTATCTTATGCAAGGCAGGCTACAAAATCTCAAGACGCAAGGCACAGATTTGCAGACACAGTGTCAAGTATCTAGGCTTCCATCTTACAGGAACTGAGCGTGCAATACAGAACGCAAATAATCAGTCTGCCGTGTCCCTCAAGCCACAGACTCATTGCCAAATAAGAGAATTACTGAGCCTCTGTACCAAGTCACCAAAGGTGCAGAGCCTGACCCTATTATATGGGATGAAGAACAAACGAGGCTGTCACCCAATTAAAGACTTTGTTGCTTGAAGCCACTGCCCTCCTGGTTACAGAAGCTGACAAGTTCACACTAGGCCAAGAACTCTTTGTGAAAGTCCCTCATGCAGTCCCAGACTCTTCTAGACTATAAAGGCAATTACTGGTTCAGCAATGCAAGAATGACCAAGTATCAAGCTATGCTGTGTGAAAACCCAAGAGTTCATTTGGAACTAATCTCCACCCTGAATCCTGCTACATTGCTTCCAGATGCTCCAGAAGATCAAGAGCATGAATGCCTCCAAGTAATGGATGAAGTATATAGCAGCAGACCTGATCTCAAAGACATACCCCTAGACAAATATGACTTGCAACTGTTCACTGATGGAAGCAGTTTTGTAGAAAATGGAAAGAGATTTGCTGGGGACGCAGTAGTCACTCTTGACGAAACGATTGAAGCTAAACCACTGCCCAATGGCACATCTGCTCAACTGGCTGAAATTCTTGTCCTTACCAGAGGTCTAGAACTATCTGAAAACAAATAAAGTGAACATATACACTGATTCCAAGTATGCTTTCATGACAATTCATGCTCATGGAGCACTCTATAAAGAACGTGGCCTCCTAACATCTGCAGGCAAACATGCCGTTGAAATATTGAATTTACTGGATGCAGTATGGAAACCGTCTGCAGTTGGTGTTATCCATTGCCGTGGCCACCAGAAAAGGCAAAGAAGAAGTTCCCAGAGGAAACCGGAGAGCAGATCTGGCGGCAAAGGAAGCAGCCAGACAGACACAAGCCCTTGAGCGTGACTGTGTTTGGAAAGAAACCAAGGCTATGAGTACTCGACAGCAGCAGGTACAGCAGCAGGAGAAAACTCACTTGAAACTAAACTGGAGAGGATACCCAGTTCAAGATGAAGATCCCCTGGAAAGTGTTCGGGAAGGAAACCCCGATCGCCGGAGAGGATACCCGGTAAATGCTGAAAATCACTTAAAAAGCTTCCGGAATGGAAATCCGGAACACCGAAATGAAACTTTGGTTCCCCAGAGAGGACTGGTTCAAGATGACTCACCTGTCAAGATTCTAGTATGTGAACCCGAATCCCCGCAAATGAAAGTCGAAACTCTGCTCTGTCTGAACGCTGTTTTCCAAGATCAGGCAAATGTTGACTTCTATATGAATAAAAGATTTGCACCTCATGGAGAATTTATTGAAGATGTTCTTTGCCACTGGTACGGTGAATATGAACTTCTGGAGAAGCACCACAGCTATATCCAATGTTGTTTCCTCTACGTGAACAAGGCCGAAATGAACATGCAAAGCCTCTGACTATTTCTGAAATTGAAATTATGAAGAACACTGCTGAAATCCAACATAGGCTACGAAGAGCCTATAAACTGATGCTGAATTTCTTCGTCATAAAATTAGTGGGGGAAGAGGAGATAGAAGTGATACGAGACTCAAATTTTTCGACACGCTTCTCCAATTTGAATACTAACACCCACAATAATCTGAGAATTACCCGAATTGTGAAAAGCATGGGAGAGCTGGGAGCTGCACAATACCAAGCTCCGCTGATGAAGTTTTTTCCTGAAAGAAATACTGGTTGAAGATCAGCTGCAAAATATGAAAGAAAGTGCCCTGAAGTATTTCTTGCCGGCTGTGAAGAATGAACATGAAAGAGATGCACTGTCTGAATATGTTTGGAAGCACAGAATATCCAAGAATGCCGAGAGGCTTCTCCCAGTGGTGACGTCCCTGTTACCAACACCCATTACTCACTGGACTCCGGCCTACTCTGAAAAAGAGAAGAAATGGCTCTCCGAAGAGCCAGGAGAATACAGAGAAGACGGATGGTACCAGTTGGAGAATGAAAGAATTGTCTTACCAGCCACTCTGGCACCTGAAATTGTCCGGGCCCTGCATTCCAGAACTCATGGAGGAAAGACAGCCATGGAGCAACAACTATGTTCCTGGACTCCCCGCCATTTGCAAAGCAATTGCCCACCAGTGTGTCACTTGAGCTAAGAACAACCCAAGGCAAGGGATGGTACAACCGCCAGGAGTATTATCTGTTGGATTATCTCCAATGTCCTCCCTACAAATTGACTTTACTGTTCTCCCTCCATGCAAAGGATATAAATATCTACTGGTGCTAGTTTGCACATTAACAGGATGGGTTGAAGCCTACCCAACTCGACCAGAAAAGACTGCTGAAGTAGTGAGATGCTTGATGAGAGAAATTATCCCAAGGTATGGACTGCCTCTTGAAATCGGATCAGACAATAGTCCAGCCTTCGTACAAAGTTGTTTGCAGCAGCTCGCCCGAATGTTAAGAATTTTGTGGAAGCTACATACAGACCTCAAAGCTCTGGAAAAGAGGAAAGAATGAATAGAAATGCAAAGACATTGATGGCTAAAATATGCCAAGAAACGTCATTGAAATGGCTGGATGTGTTGCCAATTGTTCTACTGCATGTGAGAAGCAGCCCTATCTCACTCCTTAAATTGAGCCCATACAAGATAATGTTCGGTTATCCCATCCCTTTGATAACTGGGTTGAGGGGGGATCCCCGGATATTCGGGGAAACTGACCTACGCTAGCAAGTGATCAGGGTAGATCAGACGATGCAGAGTATGTACACATGGATTAGTAAACACATACCCTATTTTCTGTCCCTACCCCTACACAGATACTATCCTGGGGACTCAGTATGGGTTAACCAATGGAAGGTAGACCCGTTAGGAGCTAAACGGAGGTTTTTTTTATGTTGTCTTGTTATCCACTCTTAGAGCAGTGAAAGTGGCCGAGGTGGTGCCGTGGATACATCACTCCCGACTGAAACCCGCAGCAAAGGTTACGGACAGAGCATGGAAAGTGATAGCCAGTGAATCTGACCCGCTGAAGCTACGTTTCCACCGTGTCCAAGCAGCTGCACAGACGGGAGAGGAATAGGAGAGATCCAAGTCTAGATGACCACCGGCTCTCCAAACTCCAGTCTTTGTACTTGTTGTTATTGAAAGACCATTAAGTTCACTGCCTAATCAACTAATGGAAGCTCCAGAGATACCCCAGGAGGCCCATGAGCCTCTGCTTCCAGATACCATTTTTACAAGACTAAAGAGACCATTTGAGCTGTACCAAAGGATCCTGATATGTATTGGGATAATTGTTTTATTTTTGACTTTATTGACAATTGTTGCTGGACTATTTTTTTCCAATCCAGCTCCCTAAGGGAGTGAGGTCAGCCCCTATTGGGTTGACACCAGAACTTGACATGACTGTCCCACCGGTACAGGACCGACGGAAATGGGAAATTGACAAGGCCAGAAGATAATTTGTTTATTAAATTTACGTATGTGTATGCAAAGAAGTCAGGATATGAATCCTGTTGGGTGTGTAATAAATTGAACCAAGGGTCATCAGTTATTCCCACCTTAGCTGTACCTCTTAATTTGTCTGACTACCCTGTGAATAAAAGTATAGTGGCACCTAGTGTACTTAAACTGACTAAGAGTCTAGATATGCCAAAGACAAACCACACTATTCGCATTACTAATGTGGCCTATTTCCCTCTCTGGTGTTTTAAACTAGAGAAGATCCAGGTTCCACCTAGTTCAATGTGTAAGGATTCTTTGTTTAATGCAACACTAGATGTATCCGACCCAGAAGCACTAGGAGATAGTCTCCAAGTAATGGTAAATCCGATTGATAATTACAAACAGACTGATGATAAAAGTCCGGAGGCACTTGCATACACCCACACGTCACTATCCTTAATTTTCTCCCACCTTGGCTCAGAACCATTTTATCTGATGCCAGGGGATGGCATACATATTTGTTGTGGAACTCTATGCCACCTTTGGATTAATACTGAAATAAAAACTTGGTATTATTTGGCCCGGGTGGTTCCCCTGCAGCGTATCCAAGGGGACACCATAGACCTAGGAATACCACATCCCCGATATTTTCTAAAATTTACTAAACGAGTATTGTTTTCCAAGGGTGATATGGTTTGGTCTTGGTTTCTTTTTTCCTTCCACAGGATGGAGCATTGAAATGATGAAAAGATTTAATAAATATGTTGTTCTGACGGATGAAAATGTAAACATTACCAGCACTGATGTTTAGTTGTTAAATGTTGAATTAAGAAAGATTTGTAGAACCCTCGAACCCTCGAACCAAAGAAGCAATCCCTAGAGCAAAACCTGACGAAGGTTTACTTAAGCTTAAATCCCCGGAAGAATACAAAGCTTTAATGATTTAGTTAGTTGGCTGGGAGAGGTCATTGTAGACTCTCCGCCAAGAGGAGGGAATGAGAGAGCACCTCCTGGGATTTAATTTAGAACTATACTAATCTAGTGATCCGCCATTTCGATGTTCATCCAATTCGTGTTTTAAAATAAACATGCTGTCCTTGTGTGCTCTCGAGACCCTATTTAAGTCTGCTTGCTTAAAGAATGTGGTATGTCAGCAAAACCGAGAAGGAAGAGCTGACAACTGCAGAATTATGACTGACAGCTGGAAACCTAAAGAAAGGAGAATAAAGGGGAAAGATGATATTGTGTGTAAAATTAGGTCCTAACTCAGACATATGGTAACTGTCACGTGCTAATCTGGGTATGTTGGGAGGGGAGCAGGGGAGGAAACTGTATTTTTGGAACATTGTATAAAGCAAGCGGAGTTTGTTGTTCTCGCCACTCAAGCTTTTGAACAGATTTGATCTGCTTCTTGAGTCCGTCTGCAGACGAATAAAACGCCATTTTCTTTTGAAACAAAGGCTTCTTTTGTCGAGCCATCACCCAAGAGTATCCGGTCAGTTTGCTGCAACAACAAGTTATATATTGTTCTTTCTGGCAGACTCTGCAGATTAATAATATATCATAATTATATATATACACGTCATGTCCTGCCAGAATGCTATAACAAAAAATGTAAAAAAATTAGAATTTTCAATAAAATTTCAATCATCCACAGTGTGTAAAGTATTTTTTTTCCCGCATTTTATTATCCGATCTTTTGCGGTTATATTCTATGGGGTAGACTTGGGAACCCATTTTATTTATTTTTTTTGGGAGAAATTACGTGATTTTAGCTAAACCCCCCCTCCAAAAAAAAATCATTAGTGAAGCATCATTGTTCACATTATAATTGAAATGTGAACAATAATGCTGCATTTAAAAAAAAAAGCACGTTTTTTAAATTAATTATAACTTGTTTAATTATTTTTATTCACTTTAATTTTACTTTTGCTCAGGGCTTTCCAACGATATCAGGCATGACTCCCTAGCTGTCACCAATCAGGAGATAAAGGGGTTCTTTGAACCCCTTTATCTCCTCCATGAGATTTCCTTAGGAAATCCCTTTGCAGCTAGGGCTTCCCCGGTTAACTGACATCATCACGCATGGCGCGATGAGTCAGTTGTCGCGGGGGGGGGACCCAGAGGTGGGCTGCCATCCAAGATGGCGGCCCCAACCGGAAATAGGCCGCGATCGGGCACAAATTAGTGCCCGGTCGCGACCTGGCAACTAAGGGGTTAACCCCCATAAATTGCTGGAAAGGTCAGGCTGTGACTGTTCCAGCGATGCTGGCCACAGCCTTCTAGCCCCCGGCAATGGGGAGATAGAAGGATCCAAAGGATCCCCCCCTCCAGGCGCTTCCCCATGCTCCGGCGGGGGTGCGCCTGAAACTGACGTCATCGCGCCGGGAGGCTATAAAAAACACAGATCAGGCATCATCGAAGCCAGATCTGCGCGGGAGCCGCCGGGGAGGTGAGTATAACCTCCGGCTGGGCTCCTAACACCGAGGACATTCCATACTGTCCTGTGGCGTTAAAGCCCGTCAAATGCAGGACGGCTTGGAACGTCCTGCAACGTTAAGGGGTTAAAAAAGTAATATAATAAAAATGTCTGTTACAAAAGTGGGGAGGGGGCAGAGCTTACTGCCGACAGAGACGGTTACTTTTTGCTGTGCTCCTGGCGCTTGCCTCTTAACCTGCTGTTTATAGCGCCCCACCATCAGCAGCAATGTCTGGAGAGGTGGGAAACACCATTAGGGGACCGGCTGACCAGTACCCCAGCTCTTGTTTTGACGTTCGGTTTGGAGCACTTTCTGGTTTCTGGCCTATAATTGGGGCCTACCCAGGATGGCCATTTTCAAGGCCTTTTTGGTGGCGGGGTGAGGATACACCCTGTCCCTGGGGGCTACGAGGCCATGCTGGCAGACCTGGATGAATGCCTGGCTTGGCTGCAGGAAGAGGATGAGCGGCCACTTACACATGGGGTCGTGTATCGCCTTGTGACTGTGTTGCGGATCTGCCAGGGAGTGGCCGCTCTGGGAGTGCGCCGGCGTACCCCTTGCACGCAGGCAGTGCGATCGCCTGCTTGGCAGAGCCGGAAGAAGAGATATGGAGTCCCTGGAGTGGTGTTCCTGATGAGCAGCTGCAGCAGGCCAACTGTGGTTATCTGAACGGAGTGCCTTGTGTTGGAGATACAACAGCATATATTATACTATGGACTGCAGGTGGCGCTGTTAGTACAGGTTAAATGTGTTCTAAACTCGTTGGTATATGTTCACAGGAAATAAGTCTCTATTGTCTCTGCTTTACTTCCTTCTTCCTTTCTAGCTGTGTGATGATGAAGCATCCTGATATATATCCAGTGACTAATCTGTTATAAGTTGTTTTATTGCTATATGCACAAAGTAAAGTTCTCTACTGCAGATTCACAAGACTCCAGTGCCTCTTTCATACATAACCAACAGGTTATGGGCCCAGACACTGAAAACGAAACTACAAATCAGTAAGTGCTGCAGCTATCATCCAAATACCTGCTGTGTGTGAGGAAAGGAGCTGCATCCAATATACTGAAAGATGGCAAGTGGCTCAGATGTGAAATATGCAATAGCAAAGCTAAACAATACCAATTATCAGCTGTGGAAGTTTAAGCTGGAAATGCTGTTATCCAAAGATGATCTGTGGCAGGTGCTGGATACAATCAGACCCACTGACAACCCAGAAGAATGGGACAAAAGAAGCAGGCAAGCAAAAGCAGTTATAAGCCTGTTAGTGGAGGATGATCAACTAATCCATATAAGAAAAGAAAACACAGCTAAAGGTATGTGGACTGCGCTACAGAAACTGCACGAGCGTTCAAACTTAAACAGTAAACTATATCTGCTACGTAAACTGTATAAGATGAGGCTGGAAAAAGGCCAGGAAATGTGTGAACATGTGAACGCTATGCTGGAAATTGTGGAGCAATTACGTGCAATTGGAGAAGAAATAAAAGACAATCATGTAGTGGCATTACTATTATGCAGCCTTCCAGAATCATATAGTGCCCTGATAAACGCTCTAGAAACCAGACCAGAGGAAGAACTAACACTGGAATATGCTAAAGGGAAATTAATTGATGAATACAACAGAAAGAAGGAAAATATACGTGGTGAAGAGAATGACAAAACAGAAGTAGCTCTAAAGGTGAATGAAAACACAAAACAAAACAAAGAGTCCAGAGTGTGTTTTCGCTGCAAAAGGACAGGTCATTTGAAATATAATTGTTCAATCTGGAAAGCAGAACAGCGAAGGAGAGAGACATTCACAAAAGAAAGAGCTAAAGCAGCCACACAGGAAAGCAAAGACACAGCGTGGAGTGCAAGTTTTAAAGTAACTCAGAATACTACCCCGCATGGATGGTACATTGACTCAGGAGCAACAAGTCACATGACCAGTGATGAGACCTTCTTCACAGAAATTAATTTTAATACAAAAGACAAAGTCTTCCTAGCAAATGGGAAAAGTATTACATCAGAAGGTAAAGGTCAAGGATTTCCGAACTGCATCACACCATCAGGAGGTAACCGAAGCATCCTTGTAAAGAACGTTCTGTATGTTCCAAGTCTAGAAGGAAGCCTCCTATCAGTAAAAAACCTTGCTAACAATGGACTTACAGTACAATTCCGAGGTAATGAATGCACAATTCGAAACAGAAAAGAAATCGTTGCAAAAGGAAGGTTGTATGAACACCTATACAAAATCGTCACTGAACGTGTTCAAGTCAAAACAGTCACTCATAATCCACATGACAAGTGCATCCATCTATGGCACAGACGATTGGGGCATCGAAACTCAGAAGCTATAAAGGAACTTTCTAAGAGAGAATTATCAGAAGACATGATAATGATACCTTGTCCAAAGTTGATGAAGTGCACGTGTTGCATCAAAGCAAAGGCCACACGTACACCACTTCCACAAGCCAGTCAAAGAAAAACCACTAAACCCATGGAACTTATACACAGTGACGTGTGTGGACCAATGAAAACCCCGACACCCAGCGGCAACAAATATTTAATAACCTTCATTGATGACTATTCCAGGTACACAACGACATATCTGATGAAACACAAAAGTGAGACAACTGATAAACTTCAAGAATTTGTAGCGATGACTAGCAACAAATTTCAAAGGAAACCCGGAATAATACGCACGGACAATGGAGGGGAATATATGGGTAAAGAAGTGGAATCATATCTAAAGAAACATGGTATCATACACCAGACAACCGTACCGTACACTCCAGAACAAAACGGTGTAGCTGAAAGAAAAAATCGCACTCTTGTAGAAATGGCCAGATGCATGCTTTCAGATGCCAACCTACACAACAAGTACTGGGAGAAGCAATAATGACTGCAACATATCTACAGAACAGACTACCATCTAAAGCTATTGAAAATACCCCTTATGAAATGTGGAACAGATCAAAACCTAGTATAGGTCATATTAGAGTGTTTGGTTGCAAAGCATACGTTTACATTCCAAGTGAAAAACGCTCCAAGTGGGAGAACAGAGCCATAGAAGGCATTCTAATAGGCTACAGTGAACAAAGTAAGGGATACAGAATCCTTAATCCAAAGACCAACAAGGTCACAGTAAGCCGCAGTGTTTATTTTGATGAAAGCCAAACATCAGAAATAATGACTCCCGAAAAACACGAAGAAAAGGTGCCGATTGAAATAGCAAGAGATGCTGACCAAAAGGAAACTGTGCAGGAGTCAGACCAAGAAGTGGAACTCACAATTGATGACTTAACTGTTCACAATCCAGTAGAACCGACAGAACAACCAGAAATCAGAAGATCTACTCGGACAACAAAAGGGATCCCACCGCGCAAGCTGTCATACACTGTTAAGACACATGAGACATTTGAACCAACATCTTGGGAAGACATAGATAAACTACCAAAAGGGGAAGCCAATCAGTGGAGAAAGGCGGCTGAAGAAGAACTAAAATCACTTCAGAAAAATGAAACCTGGACTCTCACAGAGCTCCCTCCCGGTCACAAAACTATAGGAAGTAAATGGATTTTTAAAGTGAAGTACGACGCAGAAGGAAACATTCACAGATACAAGGCAAGAGTAGTCGCCAAGGGATATTCCCAGAAATATGGAGAAGATTATGATGAAACATTTGCTCCAGTGGTAAAGCACACAATCATTAGAACATTCCTCAGCATTGCAGCTGAAAAACAAATGCAAGTGAAGCACCTGGATGTCAAAACAGCTTTTCTATATGGAGATATCAAAGAGGAACTCTACATGGAGCAGCCACCAGGGTTTAATACAGGACAGAACCTTGTGTGTAAACTGCAAAAGAGCATCTATGGTCTCAAACAAGCAGCAAGAATGTGGAATGAAAAAGTGAACGAAGTACTCACAACAGAAGGATTTTCAAGAAGTAACGCTGATCCATGCCTGTATTCAAAGAATCAAGACAACAAATGGATCTACCTACTAATTTATGTTGATGACATCATAATTTGTTTTGAACAAGAAGGGGATTATGATCAAATAACTAGCACATTGAAACAAAACTTTGAGATTAAAGAGCTTGGGAACATTGCTCACTATTTAGGAATCCAAATCGAGAAAGAAGAAGACGGAAGTTATCTTCTTCACCAAAGTCAGAAAATTACAGATATTCTAGCAGAGTTTCACATGCAAGATGCAAAAGAGGTGAAAACGCCTATGGAACCAGCTTATCAGAAAGACAATGGAATGGAAAACTTGTTACCTAACAATGAGAAGTACCGCAAAGCAATTGGAAAATTGTTATACATTGCAACTGTGACAAGACCAGACATTGCCGCAGCATTGAGTATACTCTGTAGAAAAGTTTCAACACCCTGTCAACGTGATTGGAATGCCGTAAAAAGGGTGATACAGTATCTAAAAGGAACAATTCATATGAAACTGCGACTGCCAGCAACACCCAATGCAAACTTAATTGGATATGTAGATGCTGACTGGGCCGGAGATATCACAGACCGCAAATCTACTACTGGTTACATCTTCCAGTACGGAGAAGGAACCATCAGCTGGTCTAGTCGAAAACAAGCGACTGTTGCACTCTCTTCAACTGAAGCAGAATACATAGCAGCAGCACATGCATGTCAAGAAGCAATTTGGATTCGTCAACTTCTATTAGACATGGGACTGGATATGTCTAAACCGATACCCATCTTTGAAGACAACCAGGGATGTATAAAGTTGACACAATCAGAAAGGATCAACCCTAGAACCAAGCACATAGACGTAAAATATCATCTGCTCAGGGACACACAAGAGCAAGGACTTATCGATATTCAGTATTGCCCATCAGAAGAGATGACTGCAGATGCACTCACCAAACCGTTGCCAAAGGAACGTTATTGTTTTCTTCAAAAGAAGCTGAATGTTGTATGATTATGCACATGCTGTTGAGAAGGGGTGTTGGAGATACAACAGCATATATTATACTATGGACTGCAGGTGGCGCTGTTAGTACAGGTTAAATGTGTTCTAAACTCGTTGGTATATGTTCACAGGAAATAAGTCTCTATTGTCTCTGCTTTACTTCCTTCTTCCTTTCTAGCTGTGTGATGATGAAGCATCCTGATATATATCCAGTGACTAATCTGTTATAAGTTGTTTTATTGCTATATGCACAAAGTAAAGTTCTCTACTGCAGATTCACAAGACTCCAGTGCCTCTTTCATACATAACCAACACCTTGAACGGCCTCTTTGTCTCTGAAGGCGGTCTTTGCTTTTTGGGTGACCTGCCTGCTTGCTGCCTGTCAGCCCCTGGCTGGGGACTTCCGGATAGATCACGGGCTCCTGGCTGCTCCTGTGGTCACCAGGGTGGCAGATGACCCTACTCTGGCACTACTGGCATTGATCCTGCTGCTTCCCGGGATGCGGCGGTGGGGCTCAGACCTGACCTGCGGAGATGGGATTGGAGGTGGCAGTGCGGCTTTGAAGATTTCTGGATGGCGGGCCCTTTTCCCTCCTTGCTGTTTTTATGACACACTGATATGTCTTTTTCAGTATTGCCCTTTATTGTACAGATGGCATTTTCAAAATAAAAATTGTCAATTCAAAAAAAATGTCTGTTACAGAATAAATAAAGGCCTTTTAAAAAATTGGGAAACAAAAATTGGAACTAAAAATACGTAAAGGTGTTCTAAAAAATAAAAATATTTTTTGCTGGAAATAAAAAGAATAAATGTTTTTTTTAAAGAAAAATTAAAAATGGTATTACTTTTTTACATTGAATCCTATGGGATTCGCCGTTTTCAACCTGTCAAACTGAAACACCGAAAATCAGGGCATTTCCCTGACACTTCAGGGCAGGTCGGCGTTCTGTCAATAGATGATCCATTACCTCGGTATGTTCCAATTTCACTTCCCCCGAACTGCGGTGAACTGCATCGTATTTCGTCATAAATCCGTCTATATTTAGCAAATTGACAGTTTAGTGAATAGACTAACTGTTCCGAAATTGCACCGAATGGTGAAATTCACTGTTCGGTGCCATTCGGTGGCACGTTAGTGCATGTTGAATAGACCCTTTAATATTACTGTGGCATGCTTTGCACTATTCTTTTCCATTACATTCTTTTTCATTATAGATCATGCAGTGTTATTCAAAGAGCTCCAAATTGTGGCCGAAAGGTAACCGAACAGTGAAATTCAGCATATGATTACCTTTCCTGGCCATTCGGCTATTCAGAGAGAAGGCAGTTCGCCAAATGCTGGCGAATTGCCTGCACATACGGTGCCTGTTCATTGCCTATTCGAGGGCAGTGAAATCCCCATACAGGGTTATTCAAACAGCTCCGAATTGTGGCCGAAAGATAACCGAACACTGAAATTCAGCGTACATTTAGCTTTCCTGGCCATTCGACTATTTAGAGAGCAGGCAGTTCGCCAAATACTGGCAAATTGCCTGCACATACGATGCCTGTTCGGTGCCTGTTTGAGGGCAGTGAAATCCCCATAGAGAAGCAATGCTTCGTCTATTCAGAGAACAAAAACCGGCAGTGAAAAGTTGCCGAATTGCCCTGCTGTTCGGTGGTTTCATTCGACAGGTTTATTCAGGCGAATCCCATAGGCTTCAATGTTAAAAAATACTCCCGTTTTAATTCAATATCTAATAAACCGTTGATTATAATATTCTGCAGTAAAAAGTCTATTTATAAATATTTTAGGATCTTTTAGGCATTTTTCGTGTTTTATTGCGAAAATCTTTTTTTTAATCGTTTTTTTCTTTTTTCTGTAACAGCCCTTTTTATTATCATTCATTGGATCTTTATGTAAATTTCAGACATTTTTGTTCTGTACTTTCTTTGCAAACAGCATTTCACTTTTCAAACATTCAAGCGTACGTTTTTTTTTTCTCTCACTCCATTCGTCTGCGGTGTCGGGTTTTTCCGGCGGCAGCTCTGCGCTCTGTTTGGCGGCTGCTCGGGTTTCTCCGGCGTGTTCGGGGTTAATCCAGATGTTTTTGCGGGTTTCGGTCAGTGTTCGTTGGGTTTGCGACAGCTTTTCCCTGCACTTCGACGGCCCTGTGGTGCTTGCTGAAAACACTGCAGGGTCGCCGACATAGGATCGCCAAATCGCACCGAATTGAAGAGAACGAAAAGTCACCGAACGTGCGGTGACTTTTCGATTCTCTGTGAATAACCCTGAATGTATTTGTTGGCTTCTTTTATATCGTCAAATATATCTATTAACATACCCTTTGTTTAAAAGATTATTTATAGCCTCATGTACAGATGCCTACAGTGTATGCTTTGGTACAAAATTATGATTTTATTTAAACTTTGATGTACATGGAATTGCAAATATTTTCAAAGCGTTTTTTCCCAGTTTTTAAATAGGAACAATGTAATTACTGGAAAATCTTTCTCATAATAAAGTCCAACGTATTATTATATATTTTTCAGTGTAGCTCTCTTAAGACTCGCATTGTCATTTTTCTTCCGCACAGTTTGCTTGTTCCATTTCAAACGGTGTTAGATGGATTTTGAGTTTCTTTTGTGGCATTAATGTCTTTTGTACTGATTCCTGGCACAATGATATCAATTTTAATCATATTTAATCTAAGTGAAATGTACTTTAAACTGCATTGACTTCATGCTTGCACTTTGTTCTGGGGCATTGAGTTATGAGAAAAGAAAAAGGTGGGAGTCGGACCTGCCTGTTGAGGGGGGGGGGGTGTAAGAAATGTTGCTGCATCCACGCGTTTCTAAATAGAACCTAACAATTATCCAGAACAAGCACTTAAAAAGTAATTACCATACAAGGTTCCTTATGTTGCTATGAAATAAACAATACAAATCACATTATAATTATAGTTTGAATGACCTGGCAACTCTGGAGTGTAATTATTATGTATGCTGTGCATTGAAAAAGCATGTAGCACTGGAAACAGGGTAATTTAACCACAGTAAGTCATGTGGTAATTACACAATTCCTTGACCGTAGAGCTACAAATCAATTGGTTTCACTATTTTTTATTTTCTCTCCAAAACTTGTTGAATACAGTTTTTTTTTTTTCCAGTGCAGTGGATAAAATGAAAACTTCAAGCCTAAACATACAGTTACATTCATCAGAAGACAGGTGCAGTGTCAGCGTCCCTTCTAAACACAGCTGTGTTTTCATTGTTGTAGAAAATGTGTCCCTTCCGTTAGACGTTCGAGAAAAGATACATGTGTCGCAATGGTGTGTCCCAGTACTCTAAGAAGATAAGGAGTCATTCTTTTAAACTGCTTATTAACATTGACAGTACGGAATGTTGACTTCTTTCCCAGTGCGCTCCAGAGGGCCTTAGTATATCAAACGAATTGCAGAGTAATTTTGATATGTTTAATTGCAGGAGCACATAAGCAAATTTTGACAGACTAGACAAGGCAAAACAAAGATCACATTGTAAATAGTATTGGTGTGTATATATAGTGTAATATCGTATAAATGGCTACACACTCTTGTTCTTCTAAAGCAATATCTTTTTTCTTTTTGAATGTATAGCTTGTTATTATTATTTCAATAAAATGAACATCATTTGGACAAAGAAGAATAGAATGTCCCGATAGGGACAACAATTAGTGAAATAATTCACAATAATGAAATCTGAACAAGCAGGTTCTGGATGGAGCCAGCTGGACATAATCATATAGTATAGGCCAACAGCATTTATACAATTATACATTTGTACTACCTAAAAAATGGAGGGAAAAGTGAAATACAATTAAAGAGAAATAAAAGGGGTGTACTACATACGGTAAATGGGGTAAAAGAATCGAAAATATTGGCTTTGCTCACCAACATTGTGCAGGGAGTAGTAGATGAAAAGAAAGAGGAGGTAAGGGAAAGAAATAA
Source organism: Leptobrachium leishanense (assembly GCA_009667805.1). Taxonomy (NCBI): domain Eukaryota; kingdom Metazoa; phylum Chordata; class Amphibia; order Anura; family Megophryidae; genus Leptobrachium; species Leptobrachium leishanense. The sequence goes on along the minus strand of CM019065.1, from coordinate 182,408,921 downwards.
AAAAAGAGGGAAGAGAAAGAAAAATAAATAGGAAAAAAAGGAGGGGAAAAAGACAGGAGACTACATTAGAGTCCAATAACAACCCACCCACTGGGGGGTGCGATATTGCAGAGCAATGTTTAGTCCACCAACAACAGGTATGAGCATTGTAGTCTAATCTGATTTCACCTGGCTTATCACACCAAGGCTTCCATCCTTCCAGTAAGCAACTTCACTCAGCAAGGTAACTCTCAGACTAGACTCTCTATCACCCAATGCTTAGCTTCCTATGCTGTTGAATATATTTACTATGATTGCCTTATAGTATGTCAGTGTGTGTATATAGATATATATTCAGGTTCTGTGTTGGTAAATATATTTGCTAATGTGTACTCCTTCCAATTTCTGCTAAGGTGGTTTTCTCCCTGTTTTCAAATTCTGTTTAGTCACAAACCATATATTCTTATCTGTCTCACTGTCTTGCTTCACTGACTTTGAGACTTTTATGACCCCCTAACTCCCTTATGAACCTATGTAACCATACTTTCTCTTCCAGCAATTTTAATAACATTTTCAGACTGAGCCCAAAGCAACCACAAGCAAAAAACACTCCCTGATTTCACCTGAACTTTTAGTTGTCTAGGACTTTGAAGTCCATACCATTCACCTTTTCCACCTCACATTCCTAGGTATTGTGGTAATCTACCACCCCACTGGTTCTCCTGGACCCTTTCTGGAACATTTCTCAGCCTGGCTCCCACATTTTCTCTCATCTGACATTCCATCTCTCATCCTTGGAGACTTCAACATTCCCATCAACTCTGCTACCAACCCCACCACACCTCCAAATTCCTCTCAATCACCTCCTCCTTGGGTCTCACACCAGTGCCGTCTTTAACCCCTTTACCACGCCGGACATACTATACCGTCCTGCATTAAGTGGGCCTTAATGCCGTGGTAATCTACCACCTCACATCCCTAGGTACTATGGAAGTCAATAATCTATATACTTCAATTCCCCACAAGGCGGCCCCCACCGTAAATAGGCCACAATCTGGTGCCGATTGGTGCCGGATCGCGGCCTTAGTAGCAAGGGGTTAATGCCATACATCCCTGGAAAGGCCAGGCTGTGACCTTTCCAGGGATGCCTGGCATTAGTTGCTAACCCTCGTCGATGGGTAGATAGAGGGATGCAAAGTATCCCGCCCTCCCCTTCAGGCGTTCCCCCTGCTCCGGTGGGGGGGGTTGCCTGAAGCCGACGTCATTGCACCCGGCGCGATGACGTCAGTGCATCGGGAGGAGTCAAAACTGCCGATCTGACTTCTGAAATCTATGCAATTCAATATCAAGGGTTAGTTTATTCCCACCAAAAGTTGGTACAAAATTGATTCGCTTTTGCAGTACCTGTTTATGTGCAGATGCTAGAGTCTTAGATGAGATGTTGATCACCACCTCTTTTTCTGGTTCCGTTGTCTATCTGGATATCTCCGTTGTTGGTACTTTGTTGTTCCTTCCCCTCCCTCTGCACCTATGTCTAGCGTCGCCCCTTAAAAAGACTGATTGGAACCACTACGAATCCCTCTAACACTAGTATCAGGAGTACATGATTGAGTATGCCGTAATTGTTTAGGCCTTCCGTGTTCCTTTGTTCTGATTTTCCTATTCTTTTTCCAGATATATACCTGGTCTAATTGGTAGTCCAATGCACAAACTTATCCACTTTCTCTTTGGGTTCCAATTTTTGCACTTTTTATTTAACTTCAGCAACTTCGTTCTTAAAGTCTATAATTTCCTCATTGATACCATATGAGATCCAGACTACATTTATTATATATAACCCATTGTTATAGCACCCCTTTCTGTATGTTGATGGTCTTCCGGATTCCTGTTTTCAGATATGTGTCAAACCCTTTGGTATCGCATCCAATTATGTTGCTGCATCTGACAGAGTAAATCTAGTTTTTTCTACATGAAAGCCCTTTAATAAGAATACTGAATAATACCAAGAACCTTATACTATTGTTCTGGAAAAGAGCTGAACCCCCATCTCTCACGCTTTGGGTCACCAAAATTTAGGAATTACACTCCATCGAACAACTGTGTTGTACCACAACTGATAGAACTGCTCAATATTCCGCCATTTGGTCTAGATGGTTACTGGTGACCCCCTCAACAGCTTTCTGAACGCTCCTTCCTCTGGACTTGCCACTGTCTAGCCGCTAAGGTACTTCCTTCCACATGTTTCATTCTGATGTGTTTCTAGTTTTTCAAGGGATACCTGCATGAAATCCCAACACAATGTTTTTGTTATGAACCTGCATGTCCAACCGCTCCTTTTTCATCTTGCATAGGAGTCTGCGTACTCAACACAACGCTTGTTTGAATTAAAAAAACATAATAAAATTTCAATTTACAGAAATAAAATAAAACCAGTCGTGAGTATAATTTTTTTTCAACATGCTGACCTTTTTACTAGTCTGAGGAAGATGCCAAGAATGTAGGTTCCAATCTTAGGAAATCATATTAACAACAAAGCCAGCTTCAACAAAATGCATGCCAACAACCTCTCCATTGCAGACTTTAAAGTCACATGAATAAACTCTGTTGCTACTATAATTCTACAGACTTAGGTGATTTCCATAGAAAGTCAGCTGAGCCAATGCTAACAAGTGCAAGTTGATAGCAATTCAGACTTTAGTTTATAGAGCTTTAACCATCTACACCCATTTTCAGAATATTCAGAAGAATAACTATTATGGGAAAAAGGAAACCTGAGAGCAGAGCTTTCCTATATTTTATTCAAGTACCCCTTTTGATGACACTTCACTTGTATTAATGGATCTGTTTTGTGCTGAAAAATAGAAGGTATTCATATTTTCTGATACCTTTGCAAGATTTGAAAGATACGTGAGTGGAATATTTTGTTCTTCCTGAAGTCAAGGAAATTGGGAAGTATCTGACTTGCAGGATAATGGGATAAAATATGTACTGTGTGTAAAGTTTGTGATTCTCAAACAAGTCGTCAAATGTACCTTTTTGGGTGCCATGAATGTGTGCACAGACATGTTAACTGTTGACTATTTTAACTTTTTTATCTTTAATCTTTGTAAGAGTGTGGTAATGGAGAACTAGTAGACATTTTCAGGAATGTTCACTGCAATACATATCTTTAATGAGGCATAATGATGCTCCAGTGTGGTTATTTATGTATAGCATAATAATCTCCATTATCTCCAACTACACCAAGAAGTCTAAAATCATTCTTTTATTCACACATCCAGTTTTATTTCATAACATGATTCCTCTAGTCTTTGATCTGCTAATTGGCTTTCTATTCTTTGATCTCTACTTTTAATTTTATTTTTGGTCTTTCCTGCATGTCACCCGACCTGATCATCACCTCCACCCCAGTTTGATTTGGCTCCATTCACCTTTCTCCTCTCTTTTCATCTTTCTAAGACTATGAGAGTGAACACAATCTTAATCAAGCCATATTTTGAGATTCTGTATCTCAGAAACCATGGACCTGTGTGACCTTGACTTTGATGGGTATTTAACCTTTCTTTTTATTTCTACCATGAAGCAATTTTTAAAATGTACCTATCATCAATTTACTCATCTGAAAAGTAAGTCTTTAACAATTTTATTTACCAGCCAAGCAGTATTGCAATGGTTAATCCTTGTTGTCTGTGCACTTTATAAGACAAATGTATTTTCTGATTTTGCTACAGATAGTCTTGATTACAGGTATATGACTTAACACGGTGTAAACTACTATCTATTTAAAGGGCTACATTTTATTAAATGTAAGAACATTGCAAGTACACAGTATCCAATTATATAAAATATGTTTATGCCCTACTGCATATTACAGGATTTGGATGGTTAAACACATTCTTAAATAATTAAAAAATAACTTTCCAGCTTTTTAAAATCCGATTATTGCACTAATTTAAATTTATCCATACTATAAAAAAATGATGCTGTAATTAATTGAAAAACGAATGGATCAGTGTGGCAGTGATCTTCAAGGAAAATATTCTGATTCACAGTCACAAACCCCAGTACCACTTACTGCTTAAATAATAGAACTGTGAATATTCAGGGATGTAGGCATCCAAACTGGCGGTGACTACAACAGATGAATCATTTAGTTCTCAGCATTCCGCTGTATAGGAGGAGGAAATGGTTATCTGAATTGTGTGACAGTCCTGCATGCCCTCTGTACCCAGGAATGTTAAAGGGATCCTACCACCATGAAATGAAATTCTTATTTGTTTATTTTATGTTGCTGATATCTTACATGTATATTGGTTTTCTCTTATATGTTTAGTTACTAAAATATTTTTCTCTATACGTGTTACTGGGTGCACCCATTTTGTGATCTTTTTGTGTTGTAAACCCCCCCCCACAGTGGGCAATATTACATACTTCATGTTAGCGCTTGTATTCATTTCTTGTTTTCCCTTGATTAATGGCATTTTAGGGGTTAATGGGTAGAATGCATGCCTCACTTATTTTTATTGTATTTCCTGGGCTTTATGGCATTTTAGGGGTTATTATGGCAGTTAGAAACTAAAGGATCTATTCACCTTTAACCCGTTAGTGACTGGGCGCGGTTTTGCGAAAGTCCGTGCGTAAGGGCCCATTGCTGTTTTTTAAATATGTAACCCCTGGAGTACAGTAATAATACTACCCTGCAGTTTCTATGTAGTAACCAGCAGTTGGCGACCTTCTGTTTGCTCTTCAGATTCAAGACTGTGTGGCTTTAGCAGCCCTGCCTCCACACACAAAACCATAGAGAGGAAGCAAGAGAGAGGAAGCTGGAAGATGATGGTGGCTGAGATTTGTGGTATTGTGTCCAGTGCTGAAGCATCCTGCATAAAGGCTCCCAGCAGACTCTGTATCCAGATCAAAGCACAGAACTGTTCCTGGCAGTGATTGTTCTGCAGAAAGAAGGAATCCCAGTGGAGCAGCTTCTCCCCTTCCTGGACAAAATCTGATTGCAGACTGTGGAGTGGTAAGCAGAGACCTCTCCAATTTGGTTTTACAACAAGGCATTCTGACACTGGTTACTAAAGCAGCAGTCTATGACTTCTCTGATCCCTGGAACATCCCAGCATATTACTAACAAAGTGGATTACAATTATTCTGGGCCCCAACAATGTGCACCACCTACCTATGGTACCATTAGGAAAAAGACTAGGGTGGGCTACAGTATTGTTTGTGGGTAAACTCCTACTGACTCTTGCGTTATTTACTTATTCCACTGCATTATGTTTATTTAGACCGTTACATTTATTTTTGCATAGAGTTTTGCTGTGCAATACAAAGTTCTATAAAAGACAGCTCTGTGTTGATTTATTGCTTGTTTAAATATGTTCCCAACTGGATCTCACACCCAAAGCCTGGATGTCCAGTTGGGTAGAGGCACTGCCGCAGTCATGTACCCCAACTCCCAGGTTGCAGAGCTTGCAGAGCGCTTGAAGGTAACTGAGGTAAAGGACCACGGGTATTTGTGGGACTACGCAAAAACCCGTTACAAATGGAGGCACTGCTGAGACGAATTGGGGTACAACCAACAAGGATATATTAATCCCACGGCCCACGTTCTTATTTGCGACAGAATGGGCCCAGCAACAGAAGATACCGTTACACCATGCAGTGATGATATGTCAAGTACCTCCCTACAGCGAGCTGAAGCATGTCACCAAGTGTTTGGAGATTTTACTGGGAATAGAGATTGTTACCATCAGGGATATCTTGCAGGATTTAAATGGTCAAACTTATATGTTAATATATGCCCATACAGATTTGAGAGGCCGCCAGAGGGCCCCAAGCCTACACCTTCTTGGAGCAGCACCCGAAGGATGCCCCTTAGTGTATGCTCTTTTGGACAAAGAGGAGGGGCATACTCCACAGCAACCCCTCATTATAAACCTGAGGGATTTTGATGTATCAAGCCATTCCCAGCCTCGGACCCCTATGTTAGAGAAAACTACCTGGAGATTACCGGTTACACCATTCGAAGTTGGAGCCATTCCAAAACAGACTGTACAATTTTCCAAAGAGCAAGGGGAAATCAACCCTAAGACCACAGGTCTTGTAGTGGTCTCATCTCCAATATCGCCACAGCCAGACAGCCCCTTCTTGAGTACCACAAATTCAGGGGAAAGTAACATGGCCGAAATACTACAAAAACTCTCAGAGGCCATAGTAACGGCTACACACACGCACAGCTACCGCAAGCTGAAGGTGTTTTCTGGTAACCAGCCTGTGCCTGTAGGAGAAGAAACCTTTGAAGCCTGGAAGGATAATGCTTTACAATTACTGGAAGAACGGTCTTGTACTGATATTCTAAAGAAACAACGGTTAATGGAGAGTCTCCGATCCCCAGCTACAGAAATAATAAGGCTTTACAAGGGAGTGAATGCACAAACTACCGCACAGGATTACATTCAAGCTTTGCAAGATGCTTATGAAAAATCGGAGGACTCTGATGATCTGTTAGTCAAGTTCCTAGCCACCAAGCAGAAGGAGCATGAAAACTCTTCTGACTATATTAATCGATTACAACTGCTACTAGGAAAACTATTTCAAAAAGGAGCAATCACGGCATCTGAGTTGGATACACGACTATCCAAGCAAATTCAGAGGGGAGGCCTTACTAATGACCCAGTAATGATTATGTTAAGAGTTAAGCTGGATGATCAAGTTTTGTCCGAATTCCACACTGATCAACAAAGCAAAAAGATTGGAGGATCAAATGTCCTTATCTCCTTTACGCAAAGGGAATACATTTAAAGCAGCAGAGAAAGAGGATATGGATCTGGCAATTCTTAAAAAGAAGATGGCTGAACTAGAATTATTGTCCAAGCCAGCAGCAAAAAGGACAGATTCTTCTCCTTGTAGACAACTCCACAGGGTGACAATGAGTAGATTGTTACCGGAGGATTCGTCCCCCCAAGGAAGCTGTTTTAAATGTGGAAAATTAGGGCACTTCAAGTGGGAGTGTCCCACCAATTCAGTAGAGACAGATGTCGAAGTGCTAGCTATTGGACTAGAGAAGGCCTCCGCTTCCAGTGTTTCTAAGAAAAGTAAGAAAGATCATATATCTGTGGGAGCCAAGATCGGGCCCAAATCAATCATACACCTGCAAATAGAGGGTATTTACGCATCTGCCTTGCTAGATACTGGATCTCAGGCCACCATCATTTATAGAGACTTCTATGATCATCATTTAAGCCATATTCCTCTGGAGCCTGCGGGAGAGTTGCAGTTGTGGGGAATTGGATCTCAGGCCCAATCTGTACAGGCAGTGGCGTAACTAGAAACCTGAGGGCCCCGGTGCAAGAATCCATGAAGGGCCCCCCAACCCCCCCAAAAAAAGATCCATATTTTTACCTTTTTTTTTTCCTGCAATATAATAAAGATAGTATTGCCCCCAGCTCACATGGATATATATATTCCCCCAGCTCACATGGATATATATATTGCCCCAGCTCACATGGATATATATATTGCCCCCAGCTCACATGGATATATATATTGCCCCCAGCTCACATGGACATATATTGCCCCCAGCTCACATGGACATATATTGCCCCCAGACCACACATGGACATATATTGCCCCCAGACCACACATGGATATATTGCCCCCAGGCCACACATGGATATATTGCCCCAGCTCACACATGGATATTTTTGCCCCCAGCTCATGGAAATACTGCCCCAACACATGGATATACTGCCCCAACACATGGATACTGCCCCAGCACATGGATATACTGCCCCAGCTCTGCCCCCCAGCTCATGGATATACTGCCCCAGCTCTGCCCCCCCAGCTCCTCATGGATATACTGCCCCAGCTCTGCCCCAGCTCATGGATATACTGCCCCAGCTCTGCCCCCCAGCTCATGGATATACTGCCCCAGCTCTGCCCCCCAGCTCATGGATATACTGCCCCAGCTCTGCCCCCCAGCTCATGGATATACTGCCCCAGCTCATGGATATACTGCCCCAGCTCTGCCCCCCCAGCTCCTCATGGATATACTGCCCCAGCTCTGCCCCAGCTCATGGATATACTGCCCCAGCTCTGCCCCAGCTCATGGATATACTGCCCCAGCTCATGGATATACTGCCCCAGCTCTGGCCCCCCAGCTCCTCATGGATATACTGCCCCAGCTCTGCCCCCCAGCTCATGGATATACTGCCCCAGCTCTGCCCCCAGCTCATGGATATACTGCCCCAGCTCTGCCCCCCAGCTCATGGATATACTGCCCCAGCTCTGCCCCCCAGCTCATGGATATACTGCCCCAGCTCTGCCCCCCCAGCTCCTCATGGATATACTGCCCCAGCTCTGCCCCAGCTCATGGATATACTGCCCCAGCTCATGGATATACTGCCCCAGCTCTGGCCCCCCAGCTCCTCATGGATATACTGCCCCAGCTCTGCCCCCCAGCTCATGGATATACTGCCCCAGCTCTGCCCCCAGCTCATGATATACTGCCCCAGCTCTGCCCCCCCAGCTCCTCATGGATATACTGCCCCAGCTCTGCCCCAGCTCATGGATATACTGCCCCAGCTCATGATATACTGCCCCAGCTCTGCCCCCCAGCTCCTCATGGATATACTGCCCCAGCTCTGCCCCCCAGCTCATGGATATACTGCCCCAGCTCTGCCCCCAGCTCATGGATATACTGCCCCAGCTCTGCCCCCCAGCTCATGGATATACTGCTCCAGCTCTGCCCCCCAGCTCATGGATATACTGCCCCAGCTCTGCCCCCCCAGCTCCTCATGGATATACTGCCCCAGCTCTGCCGCCCCAGCTCATGGATATACTGCCCCAGCTCTGCCCCCCAGCTCATGGATATACTGCCCCAGCTCTGCCCCAGCTCATGGATATACTGCCCCAGCTCTGGCCCCCCAGCTCCTCATGGATATACTGCCCCACTGCCCCAGCTCATGGATATACTGCTCCAGCTCTGCCCCAGCTCATGGATATACTGCCCCAGCTCTGCCCCCCAGCTCCTCATGGATATACTGCCCCAGCTCTGCCCCCCAGCTCCTCATGGATATACTGCCCCAGCTCTGCCCCAGCTCATGGATATACTGCCCCAGCTCTGCCCCAGCTCATGGATATACTGCCCCAGCTCTGCCCCAGCTCATGGATATACTGCCCCAGCTCTGGCCCCCCAGCTCCTCATGGATATACTGCCCCAGCTCTGCCCCCAGCTCATGGATATACTGCCCCAGCTCTGCCCCCCAGCTCATGGATATACTGCCCCAGCTCTGCCCCCAGCTCATGGATATACTGCCCCAGCTCTGCCCCCCAGCTCATGGATATACTGCCCCAGCTCTGCCCCCCAGCTCATGGATATACTGCCCCAGCTCTGCCCCCCAGCTCCTCATGGATATACTGCCCCAGCTCTGCCCCCCCAGCTCCTCATGGATATACTGCCCCAGCTCTGCACCCCAGCTCATGGATATACTGCCCCAGCTCTGCCCCCCAGCTCCTCATGGATATACTGCCCCAGCTCTGCCACCCCAGCTCATGGATATACTGCCCCAGCTCTGCCCCAGCTCATGGATATACTGCCCCAGCTCTGCCCCCCAGCTCATGGATATACTGCCCCAGCTCATGGATATACTGCCCCAGCTCTGCCCCCCCAGCTCCTCATGGATATACTGCCCCAGCTCATGGATATACTGCCCCAGCTCTGGCCCCCAGCTCCTCATGGATATACTGCCCCAGCTCTGCCCCAGCTCATGGATATACTGCCCCAGCTCTGGCCCCCAGCTCCTCATGGATATACTGCCCCAGCTCTGCCCCAGCTCATGGATATACTGCCCCAGCTCTGGCCCCCCAGCTCCTCATGGATATACTGCCCCAGCTCTGCCCCAGCTCATGGATATACTGCCCCAGCTCTGGCCCCCCAGCTCCTCATGGATATACTGCCCCAGCTCTGCCCCAGCTCATGGATATACTGCCCCAGCTCTGCCCTAGCTCATGGATATACTGCCCCAGCTCTGGCCCCTCAGCTCCTCATGGATATACTGCCCCAGCTCTGCCCCCAGCTCATGGATATACTGCCCCAGCTCTGCCCCAGCTCATGGATATACTGCCCCAGCTCTGCCCCCCAGCTCATGGATATACTGCCCCAGCTCTGCCCCCCAGCTCATGGATATACTGCCCCAGCTCTGCCCCCCAGCTCATGGATATACTGCCCCAGCTCTGCCCCCCAGCTCATGGATATACTGCCCCAGTTCTGCCCCCAGCTCATGGATATACTGCCCCAGCTCTGCCCCCCCAGCTCCTCATGGATATACTGCCCCAGCTCTGCCGCCCCAGCTCATGGATATACTGCCCCAGCTCTGCCCCAGCTCATGGATATACTGCCCCAGCTCTGCCCCCCAGCTCATGGATATACTGCCCCAGCTCATGGATATACTGCCCCAGCTCTGCCCCCCAGCTCATGGATATACTGCCCCAGCTCTGCCCCCCAGCTCATGGATATACTGCCCCAGCTCTGCCCCAGCTCTACCCCAGCTCATGGATATACTGCCCCAGCTCTGCCCCCAGCTCCTCATGGATATACTGCCCCAGCTCTGGCCCCCCAGCTCCTCATGGATATACTGCCCCAGCTCTGGCCCCCCAGCTCATGGATATACTGCCCCAGCTCTGCCCCCCAGCTCATGGATATACTGCCCCAGCTCTGCCCCCAGCTCATGGATATACTGCCCCAGCCCAGCTCTTACCTGCTCTGCTGGCCCCAGGCCCAGGGCAGGCTCCACCGGCGTCTTCTCCTCCTTGGCGAGCGGCCGCTGGAAACATGCAGCTTGGCCGCTCGCCGGAAACCACCTGATCAGCGCGAGGTCTCGTGCGCTGGTCAGGTGGTTTCTCTCTCTCGTGAGCGGCCAAGCTGCATGTCAGCGGCCGCTCGCATAGGGAGAGGGACGGCCAGCGCGCGGCTCCCAGATTCCGGCACTGATTGCCGGAATCTGGCGGCGGCGCTGGGCCCCCCTCCAGTGGCGGAATGCCAGGGCCCGGTCGCAACTACGACCGCTGCGACCCTGGTACTTCCGCCACTGTGTACAGGGTTGCATAAGGGTTACTATAACCATCCCACAATTAAACACAGGAATGATCTGTCCTATGGAATTGGAAGCTCTTATATGCCCAGTGGAAAGAAAACCATGTGCTCCAATTATTCTGGGTACCAATGCAAGAATTGTGCAGGACATGTTCAGGACCTATCTTTCTGAAGTGGGAGATGTATCTGTAGCACGACTAATGGAGGTCAGCCCTGTTTTAGGAAAGGAGTGTCATCGACTAGCCCTACAAGCTAAACCTGGGTCATGCTATTACTCAGGAAAAGAGTCTGTATTTCTGAAGCCTGGAGAAACCAAGACTCTATGAGCCATAGCTTCTATGCATCATGAAATATCAGGAGGAACCAGGCAATACCTAGTTGAGTCCTTGACTGAGGAGGATACGAAAAATGGATGGACCCTCATACCTGAAGTGAAAGATTGGCGGAATCACTGGTATAAAGATTTCCCCATAATGATTAAGAACTTCACACCTACTGAGGTCAGAATTGATCGTCACCAGAAGATTGGCGTAATTCACTTGATAGAGCAGGTATCTTCAGTAATGTCCATGAAAGCAGAACTGGGGAGTAACCTTGAATGATGTATAGATTTTGATCTGGAAGATTCTCCTTTACCACAAGAATTGAAAGATAGACTCCGATCCAAACTAATTACAAGGGAGGAAGTCTTCTCCAGGGAAGAATTGGATGTGGGATGCGCAAGAAGTGCCACACATGCTATTAGACTTTCTAACTCAACTCCTTTCAGGGAGAGATCAAGGAGAATACCCCCACGAGATGTGAAGGATGTCCGTGATATATTACAACGGATGGAAGAATCTGGTATTATTAAAGAGTCCAGAAGTCCATATGCCTCACCCATAGTGATAGTTAGGAAAAAGAATGGCACAGTTCGGCTCTGCATGCCATAGACTATCGCACTCTGAATAAGAGAACAGTGCCAGATCAGTACACACTACCACGGATAGAAGATCTGTTAAATGCCCTTTCTGGAAGCCAGTGGTTTAGTGTTCTTGACTTGAGATCTGGGTATTATGAAGTTCCACTGAATGAGGAGGATCAGGAAAAGACAGCCTTCATTTGCCCTTTGGGGTTCTATGAGTTTACTAGGATGCCTCAAGGAATCACAGGAGCTCCTGCCACATTCCAAAGGCTAATGGAAAAGACTGTGGAGGATATGAATCCCAAGGAGTGCCTAGTGTATCTGGATGCTCTCATAGTGTTTGGAAGGACCCCAGAAGAACACGAACAGCGATTACTGAAAGTGCTGGATCGACTCCAAGCAGAGGGTCTGAAATTATCATTAGACAAATGTCGATTTGCACTGGACTCTGTCACATATATAGGTCATATTGTTTCTGCAGGAGTAGCAACGGACCCGGCCAAAATTGAAGCAGTGGTGAATTGGCCTAGGCCAGATACCATCAGTGAGCTACGTTCATTCCTAGGCTTCTGTGGTTATTACCGAAGGTTCGTGAAGGACTACTCGAAGATTGCTCGAGAGTTACATAATTTGTTAAAGGTTACCTCTGATATAGAAGGTGCTATGGTACCCAGTCCTAAAGACTCCTTCAGAAACAAAGGGACTTCAGGATGTGAAGAAGCCTTTTTAACCTTGAAAGAAAGACTTACAGAAGCCCCAGTCTTGGCGTATGCAGACCCCGAGAAGCAGTATGTGCTCCATGTCGATGCCAGTATGGAGGCCCTAGGGGGTGTATTACATCAAAGCTACCCAGAAGGGTTAAGATCCGTGGCATACATAAGCAGAAGTCTAACTGGTGCAGAGAAAAACTATCCAGTCCACAAGCTAGAATTCTTGGCTCTTAAGTGGGCAATTGTAGACAAATTGCATGACTATTTATATGATACAACATTTGAAGTAAGGACAGATAATAATCCACTTACATATATTCAAACTACGGCTAAGCTAGATGCCACAGGACACAGGTGGCTGGCAGCATTGTCGAGCTATAATTTCAGCCTTAAATACAAGACAGGCCCCAAGAATGTCAGTGCAGATGCTCTGTCTCGCAGACCTGGACTGCTTCCTCATGAAGAAAAGGAGGAATGGGCAGAAATTCCTGGGCCAGGGGTAGGGGCTTTTTGCCACACCTATGTAGTGGCCCAGAAACAGGAGTTCTCTGACCTTAGAGGAATAGATTCCATCAGTTACTCCTCAGAAGCAGTACCAGAGATATTTTGTGCTCCAGTCATCCTTCAACATTGGTCTCAAATAACCAATGAAGAAAAAAAGAAAGCCCAATGACAGGATTGGTATATCGGGACAGTCCTCAAGGCGATGAGAGTTAAGAATCCTAAATTGCTGAGCTCCCTTCCAATAGGACAAAGAGACGTGTACCGGAGAGAGTGGAGTAAACTACATCTGGAAGATGGGATCCTTTTATAGAATTTTGAAATACCATGACCACCCAGGTCGAAAGCAGCTGGTACTACCTCATAGATACCGGGGAATAGTCGTGAGAGCTCTCCATGATCAACATGGTCATCTTGGAGTTGACAAAACCTACGGACTGATACAAGACCGGTTCTATTGGCCTCGTATGAGGGAATGTGTTGAACATTATGTGAAAACCTGCGGAAGATGTATTCAGAGAAAGACCCTACATGTGAGAGCTGCCCCTATGGGCAACCTTAAAAGCACAGGGCCACTGGATCTTGTGTGCATGGACTATCTATATATTGAGAATGATACTACTGGAATCGGGAATGTTCTAGTGGTTACAGATCATTTTACCAGATACGCTCAGGCCTTTCCTACTAAAGTCCTGTGGCAGAAGTATTTCATGCACTATGGTCTACCCAATCGAATACATTCTGATCAAGGTAGAGACTTTGAGAGAAAGTTGATCAAAGAGCTGCTCGATATGTTGCTGGTTCAGAAGTCCAGAACAACACCCTACCACCCAGAGGGTGATGCTCAGCCTGAGCGTTTTAATAGGACCCTCCTAGATATGCTTGGGACTCTGAAAACAGTGGAGAAGCGGTCTTGGAGTAAGCACGTGGAAACCATGGTCCACGCATATAATTGCACAAGAAATGAGTCTACAGGATTTTCACCCTACTTCCTGATGTTTGGAAGGGAAGCTAGACTACCAATAGATGTCCGGATGGGGGTGTCCCCTGATGGGACAACTTCAAGCTCACACTCCCATTATGTGAGGACCCTCAAGCAAAACCTCCACAGGGCCTATGAGTTGGCTACTCAAGCTACGACAAGAATGGAGGAGCGGAGCAAGAGCAGATACGATACCAAAGTCAAGTATCGGGAAATCCAAGCAGGCGATAAGGTTCTACTGAGGAATCTAGGGTTGCTTGGAAAACACAAATTAGCAGACAGATGGAAGGATACCCTGTTCGAAGTTGTGTCTAAGCTAAAAGGACTGCCAGTGTACAACATAAAAGGGCCTGAAGGACGGATAAAGGCTTGGCATAGGAACCATCTACTACCGGTAGCCTATACAGATGATGATGAAGAGCATAGTAGTGAATTGGAGGAAAGCACAGCAGCGAGTCCTGAAAATGAGAGGAGACCTCAGAGACTCCCACAGCTGATGATCAGTGGTGGTCTCCCCATACTGAGAGAACACAGAATTTGTCTCCTACCCCTGTGGCAGCTCAGAGAGTTAAAACCCCTCTTATGTCAAACAGTCCTCCATCTTTGAACCCAGAAAGCCCGTGCTTTGTGCCTGGGACCACCGTCAGAGACTTTCGATCTATGGGAGAGCCAGGGCCTCAAGCCACTGGTGACCTCCCCAACTACAGGGCAGGAGCCGAAGCTTCCCAGGCACGGTCAGAAAGTGCTCTTCCCCAGCGACTTCCAAGACACAGCACCAGGGTACGGCAGCCTCCTATAGCCTTGGTTTATGATCATATAGGAGAAACTAGCTATGCTCCAGTGACACAGGCATCATGTAAAATGAACACCTTTCTCCATGCGCTAGCTGAAATAGTGAATGAAAATCATTCTTTGTTTTAGCGTAGTTGGCCAGCTAGGATGTCATTGTATTAGCTAGCACTGTTATTGTAGGCTTTTATAAATGTTTTATACGGTTTAGTTTTTGATCGCTTCCTGTCCAGGACTTGCCAGTGGAAGGCAAGTTATTTTCAAAGGGGAACATGTAACCCCTGGAGTACAGTAATTCTACTGCCCTGCAGTTTCTATGTAGTACCCAGCAGATGGCGACCTTCTGTTTGCTCTGAGATTCAAGACTGTGTGTGGAGGCAGGGCTGCTAGAGAGGAAGCAAGAGAGAGGAAGCTGGAAGATGATGGTGGCTGAGATTTGTGGTATTGTGTCCAGTGCTGAAGCATCCTGCATAAAGGCTCCCAGCAGACTCTGTATCCAGATCAAAATACAGAACTGTTCCTGGCAGTGATTGTTCTGCAGAAAGAAGGAATCCCAGTGGAGCAGCTTCTCCCCTTCCTGGACAAAATCTGATTGCAGACTGTGGAGTGGTAAGCTGAGACCTCTCCAATTGGTTTTACAACAAGGCATTCTGACACTGGTTACTAAAGCAGCAGTCCTTGACTTCTCTGATCCCTGGACCATCCCAGCATATTACTAACAAAGTGGATTACAATTATTCTGGGCCCCAACAATGTGCACCACCTACCTATGGTACCATTAGGGAAAAGACTAGGGTGGGCCGCAGTATTGTTTGTGGGTAAACTCATACTGACTCTTGCGTTATTTACTTATTCCACTGCATTATGTTTATTTAGACCGTTACATTTATTTTTGCATAGAGTTTTGCTGTGCAATACAAAGTTCTATAAAAGACAGCTCTGTGCTGATTTATTGCTTGTTTAAATATGTTCCCAACTGGATCTCACACCCAAAGCCTGGATGTCCAGTTGGGTGGAGGCACTGCCGCAGTCATGTACCCCAACTCCCAGGTAGCGGAGGCTCAGGATCGGCTTGCAGAGCGCTTGAAGGTAACTGAGGTAAAGGACCACAGGGGTATTTGTGGGACTACGCAAAAACCCGTTACACATATCTGCGCTGTTTGTGTTTAGGTCAAGTTTTCCTCTTACTGTACCCACACATATTATATACTGTTTCTCTCATCATTAAATGGTCTTTCTAAAGATATCATTTTTTTTGTTCATTTCATATAATGTACTATAAAAAAATTGTGAAATGACAATTTTTTTTAAAAAGCACCACTTTTTCGAACTTTGACCCCCAAAATCTCTTATGCATCTACAACCGTCAAAAAAACTTTGCTTAATAGTTTATAAATTTTGTTCTGAGTTTAGAAATACATAATGTTTACATATTCATTGCTTTTTCCCCCATCTTATATGACAATAATGCACGTAGCACTTTGCCATTTCCAAAGGGTTTATTTTCAAAAATAGCGATAGTGACGTTGTATCAATGATATCTGTCACTAATACCAGAATAACCCTCCACATATACATATTTTTTTAAAAGTACACAACCCAAGTTATTAAACTTGGGGTATTTTTACTCTTTCCATGCAACCATTTTGCCACAAATCCATGCCAAAGTTTGAGAAAAAAACATTTTGGTGATTTTTTTTGACATAGCACATGTATTCTTAAATTGCACTAAGAACTGTAAGGGTTACTGCCAAAAAACACCTCAAAATGTGTTCAGCAACATCTTCTGTGTAAAGTGATACCACCCATGTATAGGTATGTTGTGTTATTTGGGGGCTAAAAGGCCTTATTTGGGGGGGGGGTTGCGCATTTCAGTTTTCCAACTTGGAATTTTCAAATTTGGTCATCATGCACCCATGTCCTATTTGGGACATTTTTGAAGCCGGCCAAAGTAATTTACTCCCGTCAAACCATTTATTTCTAGAAATTACACACCCTAGGGTACTTCAAATCTTTGTATTTTAACACTTTCCATGCACTAGTTCTACCACAGTCTTTGTCAAACTTACAGGTAGTCACTTTTTTGTGTTCTTTCACACACATTGTACTTTAGGCATGAATTGTCAAATCCAGTTATGGTTTACTGCCAAAAAACACCCCAAAATATGTTCAGCAACATCTTCTGAGTAAAGTGATACCACTCATGTATAATTTTGTTGGGTTGTTTTCGGTGTGCTACGCCAATCTTCTGACATGTGCTTGTCATTTTTCTAAATTGACGCAACTGCTTTGCCTTTTTACATACCCCAATTTGTTTTTACCATGAACGTGCATATATTTGGTAAGTTGACACCCCAAAGCATTGTAAAAGGAGTGTTTTGATGCCTTGGATACAACCATTTAACCCAAACAAATTGGACAGTGTCTGCTGGTAATTTTTCATTTTTTTTGGACTGTGATTTAGGAGACACTGTTGTCAGTTACTGCATGATAACGCTCCAGGTTGTTTTCTGCAAGGCCTCCTGAGTACACCCATGCCCCCATAGGTTTGCCCGGATTTTGGGAAGGTTCAATTATCATTTGTATGTCTTTGTCATTTGAGTTGAAATTGAGAGTATTTCTTCAGATAGGCCTATCTTTCGTTTTGGGTCTACCGCATACCCCAGTTTGAACTTTTGCCATAAAAGTTTATATATTTGAAATGTTGACACCCCGAGGTATTGCATATGGAGTGTTTTGATGCTATGGATGCAACGGTTTTAGCCAACAACATTTGAGGTGTGTGGTGGTAATTTTTACACCCACATTATTTTTGCTTGAAAACGCTCCATGTTGTTTCCTACTGAGTACACCCATGCCCCCATGCATAGGTTTGCCAGGATTTTGGTAAAATACAGCACCAATTTTAGAACATAAAAATGGGGCAATAAAATGTAAAAGTCCAGTGCAGTAAAAGTAAAAATAAATAAATAAACTAAATGAACTAAACTGTAACAAAAAATAGAAATGAAAAAGAAATTACAGATCATGCAGAGTATGATACTGCTTGAACCAGTCCCCAAGACACAGACCAGGTTCTCCAGGGCATTCTGGGCAGTAAAAGGTTGTGTCTTTTCTCTGCCCCCTCTTGAAACACACTTTGCACCGTTTTTGGGGTCTCTGCCCTCAGTAGAGGGGGAATTTATAAATAAAATGAGTAGCCCCAACTCTGTCCCCCATCACCGCCCGGGGAGCAGGTGCATCTTGGTACAAAATCCCCAAAATAATCTGGAGCTGGAACTGTAAAAAGGACAGTGTCACTCCTGAGTTTGCTGACAGACTTGATGATACGGGAACTGAATTCCACATCAGGGCTATGCAGGAACCAGACAGACACAAGGGACAGGAGGGCCAGAAGAACTAAAGGAATACTAAGCTGGGGGTAGGTCCTTTAGTTGGCCTCTAACTAGGGAGAATACCTCACAACGTATTACAGAGCAGTGGGAACAAGAAGAGCGAGGGTTAACGCAATATACATAAATCCTGCACTAAAGAGGTCCTTGTAATGGCCTCGGAGAATATACTAAACTAAGACAAACAAGGTACAGGAAATATGAAACATATATGAATGGTCAGGCAGGCAAAGGTTGGTAACAGATCAGAATGCAGAGTAACAGGAGCAGGCAGGAAAGGAATGTCAGAAATACAGCCGAGGTCAAAACCAGAATAATCAAGACTAGAATGCTTTGCAGCAACTCAGGAACAAAACAGGACATAACCACCATCAAACTCCACAAATCCTCAACCAGGCTCTGTGCTGCTGGGATATACTGTATATAGGGAGTGGGTCTGTGTGATTGGGCCATGTGACCCCAGACCAGGTGATCAGAACAGAACCCCAGATCAGCCCTAGCCAGCACAGCCAGACACATGACCGGGGAAAACAGATATGGAGGCCCTTCACCACCAGGGGGTGCGGCCAAAACCAGGCAAAATTTAATAATAGCCTATGGAGCTGTTTAGCACCAACTTTGTAATATAGCCCTTTATATGCAATGCATTTATTCAATTTCTGTATTTCTTTCTGTTAACGTTTTTCACCTATTCATCACCTAATCGCTTAATCAACCCATTCATCTATTCAGTTAATCATCCTATTCACCTATTCATCTATTCATCTAATCCGTTAGTCAGCTATTCCGTTACTACTCAATCTACAACTACTTAATTTACTACCCAACTTACTGAAAATAAACTTAAATGCAAGTGAATGAAGAGTGGGATCCAATTATTATTTCCGGTGATGATGTTTGAAGTTCCTTTTCAAGCGGGGAGATTGTGCAAAAATCATAAAGCTTGACAATATACACTATATTGCCAAACGTATTCGCTCATCTGCCTTGACTCGCATATGGATGGGTGAGCGAATACTTTTGGCAATATAGTGTATATAAGCGGATTATTAACTCCGAAATGAGCCTTTGGGTTTCACGAGAATAAAAAATAAATGGCTCTGAAAAGAACCTTTGGGTAACCCCAATAAATCCCTAAATCTCCCTAAAATTTCTAAATTTCTAAATCTCTCAATACTGATCTCTTTCTCTCACTCACTAAAAATTAAGTGAGGAGAGGGAGAAAGATTGACAATGGTCAGAGCCAATATTTATAAATTTTCCTGACCTGACAAATTATAAAGTTTATTTATATTTTTTTACATTTCTGATTGGATATTGCTAGCCTGCCTCTGAGGCAGGCTAGGAACACCCCCTACAGCCCCAAGATGACCCTGTCCTTAGAAGGGCAGCGCCATCTTGGCTGTCACTTTTATTTTATTCATCTTATTTTCTTTTTTTACATTTTTTTTACAGTCTGCTGGGTGCCACTGCAAAAGGCAAAAAATGGTAACACAGATACCCATCCTGACATTACAAGGAAAAAAAGAGAATTATATTTAAAACATAATGGGCAGTATTCCAAGTGAACAAGTAACAATAATTAATTTACCCTAAAGCATAGGAAAGGTTTTTTTTTACAGTGAGAACAATAAAGCTGTGGAATTCTCTACCTGTTGAGGTGGTTGGGTCAGAGTCTGTACAGACCTTTAAACAAAGCCTGGATGTTTTGTTGCAAAAAGCTAACATTAAAGTTTATAATATATAATATGTGGGTAAAAGCTGCTTGATCCAAGGAGACATTTGGGGTCAAGAAGAAATGTTTTCCCAGTATGTTGCATTTTGCTGAACGCTTCAGCTGTTTTATGCCTTCTTTTGGATCGACGGCAGTGGATGATGTGTGAATTGCTGAACTCGTTGGATGCATGCCTTTTTTCAGGTTATGTAACTATGTAGTTATGGGAGCACTTAGTGCTGGACAGGAGTAAAGATTAGTGAAATATCTCATTAAGGAATGAGCTATAGCATTGATCTAGTGTTGAGGTGTAGTGTGAATGGCTGAACTCGATGGACGCTCATCTTTTTTTCCCAGCGTATGTAATTATGTATGTACTTGTAAACTGTGTGATGCTTGAACTGCTGTGAGTCTTCATACAATTGTTACATCTCCAATTGCTGTAAACACTGAACGGTCACTTGTTTTATCACTTGTCTTTTTCACGTGGATAGAATTTGTTATTATACTTCGTATAAGAAATGCAAAACTTGCACTAATACTTGATTAATAAGTGATTCCAAGGTGCTTTTATTTAGCAAAAGTAAAAAAAATAGTGCAAACCAAAAACTAGCCATACAATTATTTTGTGAGAACAAAGTCACTCTGCAATCAGTCAAAAAATAGAGCCATATTCTATACTCTCTTACCAAGCCTCTCCAAGACCCTTGTACCAATCCACAGTCTTCTGGTGACATTCCAAGAAAACTGAGGTTAAATAGTTAATATGTGATTCCAAAGGACTGTTGCGTTTCAGTGATATGGTGCCATTAAAAATCCTATGAAACTGAGAAAATATCATCAAATAAAAAAAAGCGAACTGTTCAATACGTGCTATTGATTTATTTGCCCGAGAAAATTTTTAAAGGATTTATTATTGGGGTATTTACACAAGTTATTTAATCAGAGACTACTTTGGTGCTTCATCATTGGAATTACTTTATATGTAATACGCTTCAAAAAGGACTGAGTGTCATTCTTCAATAATCTGGATAATCATTTCGCTCTTCAATCTTTGTACACTAACAGAACTTTATAAGCGGCCAGCACGTTATCATTCTATTACCTACATAGTCATTACCCGAGATATTGATTAGCCTAGTATTTATGCTGTTGTTCAGCGCAATGTCACATTTTTAATATGTCATGTGTGAGAGACATTGATACAAGAGATAAGAGACAAGACATTGATGGACTGAAGCATCTAGCGTGTCAAGAGCAACGAGTGCCAGGACTGAAAAAGTGAAAAATATTAACAATATGATTGATAAATCAACAACATTAAGCACTTTCACTAAGACAAATAACTAGATAGGCCCCAAACAACTTGCAATGTACAATTCTTCTGCATGAGAAATAGCTTGCAAAAAGTGGGAAAACAGAGCTGTAATTAGTGATGCATATATATTCCTTGTTAAGAGTCAAGACGAGCCTGATTACAGTGTTTAAAATGAAATGGGGCTGGACCAATAGTAAGAAGCAGGTGCCTGAAGATTCTTTAGATACTTAGAAACGCTGAAGAGTGAATTTTCAATGAACATGTCCTACAAATGCAGAAAACTAACATTATGAGTATAATATAGTGTTTAAGAAATCCAAATTTGAGCTGGTCTGCTTTCAGAATAAGCCTTTAATTGCAGCTCTGGTGATGGGTCGATGTGTGTCTGATAATTTCTCTTTGTGCCCAATGGTAATTTTTCATCCAGAAACCAATGCTAGAATGGGACCCGTTGGTTTTCCGACTACTTTTTTTTAACTATCCAAATAAGAAGCCCTGTTTTTGTTCAGCATTAATTGCTGTCAGGCACTTGGCATATTACCACTAGCAGCAAGGCTTTGAGCTTTGTGTAGGCTAGGGTTCTCCCCACCAAAGTCCATTCAAAGTCCACCGCACATGGTCACTCACCGACAGCTCCCTGGTCGAGTACTTGGAGGACACCAATTCACACTCATACAAGAATGGTTGAAAATTCTTTTAAATGACTGTTTTTTAAATTATTTATATAGAAACAAACTGATAGACATCTTAGGCCATTGGCCAATTACAGGCAAACACATATGCTCTATACATGGTCTATACATGGTATGGCGGAATCTTAGTAGTTACCCTCTGCACAAAGCTTTCCTGCCTTACACATTCAACTGGTAGAACAAATTGCTGCACCTGTCTGGCAAGGTTTCCAGTAAGTAGCTTAAACAGATGTATACAGCACGTTTAGTTAGCACTTCCAAGGACATTATCATTCAATGCTCATAACATTCCTATAGTATATATTTAGTAGAAATACTATTCCTTTCAATGTAGTGTGAAATGATGTATTCAAGGGATAACTTATAATCAGAGCCATAATTAGGAAAAGATGGAGTCCTTCCTCACTACACATCTAAATTAAAGTCAACCTATACACTGATTTTATTGTTTATGTGAACATTTCATTAAGTAAGAAAATAGCATTGATCACATAGGTCATCTAGATCAATGCTATAGCTCATTCAGGGGCGTAGCGTTGGTTGTCGGCACCCGGGGCCAGCCAATAATTGTCCGCCCCCCCAACCTGTGGACACGTTAGCATGCCCCGATTCCTTTCCATCATTAGGGCATTAAACCCCTTAACTGTGATACAATGTAATGTGCAGAGTGTATGAGCGTATCACAGAGCTCCACAGCAATAAAACCCACAGTAATGTGCAGCTCACACATGGATATATATTGCCCCCAGCAGCTCAAACATGGATATATATTGCCCCCAGCAGCTCAAACATGAATATATTTGCCCCCAGTATCTCAAACATGAATATATTTGCCCCCAGTAGCTCAAACACGAATATATTTGCCCCAGTAGCTCAAACATGGATATATATTGCCCCAGCAGCTCAAACATGAATATATTTGCCCCAGTAGCTCAAACACGAATATATTTGCCACTAGTAGCTCAAACACATATGTTTGCCCCCAGTAGCTCAAACACGAATATATTTGCCCCAGTAGCTCAAACATGGATATATATATTGCCCCAGCAGCTCAAACATGAATATATTTGCCCCAGTAGCTCAAACATGGATATATATTGCCCCAGTAGCTCAAATATGAATATATTTGCCCCCAGTAGGTCAAACATGAATATATTTGCCCCAGTAGCTCAAACATGGATATATATTGCCCCAGTAGCTCAAACATGAATATATATTGCCCCCGGCAGCTCAAACATGAATATATATTGCCCCATCAGCTCAAACATGAATATATTTTCCCCCAGTAGCTCAAACATGAATATATTTGCCCCCAGCACCAAAAAACATGAATATATTTGCCCCAGTAGCTCAAACATGGATATATATTGCCCCCAGTAGCTCAAACATGAATATGTATTGCCCCCAGTAGCTCAAACATAAATATATTTGCCCCAGTATCTCAAACATGGATATATTTGCCCCAGTAGCTCACACATGAATATATTTGCCCCAGTAACTCAAATATGAATATATTTGCCCCAGTAGCTCAAACATGAATATATTTGCCCCAGTAGCTCAAACATGGATATATATTGCCCCAGCAGCTCAAACATAAATATATTTGCCCCCAGTAGCTCAAACATGGATATATATTGCCCCAAGTAGCTCAAACATGAATATATATTGCCCCAGCAGCTCAAACATGAATATATTTTCCCCCAGTAGCTCAAATATGAATATATTTGCCCCAGTAGCTCAAACCTGGATATATATTGCCCCAGCAGCTCAAACATGAATATATTTTCCCCCAGTAGCTCAAACATGAATATATTTGCCCCCAGTAGCTCAAATATGAATATATTTGCCCCAGTAGCTCAAACATGGATATATATTGCCCCAGCAGCTCAAACATGAATATATTCCCCCAGTAGCTCAAACATGAATATATTTGCCCCCAGTAGCTCAAATATGAATATATTTGCCCCAGTAGCTCAAACATGGATATATATTGCCCCAGCAGCTCAAACATGAATATATTTGCCCCAGCAGCTCAAACATGAATATATTTGCCCCCAGTAGCTCAAACATGGATATATATTGCCCCAGCAGCTCAAACATGAATATATTTGCCCCAGCAGCTCAAACATGAATATATTTGCCCCCAGTAGCTCAAACATGAATATATTTGCCCCAGTAGCTCAAACATGAATATATTTGCCCCAGTAGCTCAAACATGAATATATTTGCCCCCAGTAGCTCAAACATGAATATATTTGCCCCCAGCAGCTCAAACATGAATATATTTGCCTCCAGCACCTCAAACATGGATATATATTGCCCCAGCAGCTCAAACATGAATATATATTGCCCCCAGCAGCTCAAACATGAATATATATTGCCCCCAGCAGCTCAAACATGAATATATTTTCCCCCAGTAGCTCAAACATGAATATATTTGCCCCCAGCAGCTCAAACATGAATATATTTGCCTCCAGCACCTCAAACATGGATATATAATAGCCCGGTTTGGGGCATCATAGTGGACCCCTGCCGGTTTCCCTGTGATGGACATCAGTGCTCTTAACAGGCAGCCAGCGGCGCACTATGTAAATGCTGCGGTGGCGCCTGCAGCGTGCCTGCATCCCAGTCTAAAACTGGAGCAGGCACATTGCACTGGTGCCGCCCCTCATGTGACACGTCACGAGAGGGGGCGGCGCAGGCACCTCTGCGGCGTTTTCAGAGTGCGCCGCTGGCTGCCTGTGTGCACTGATGACCATCATAGAGCAGGGTAACCGGCGGGGGCCCACTATGGCACCCCTAAAAAACTGCGCCCGGGGCCACCGAAACACTACTCCACTGATCATAGGGCCTGGAAACCGGCGGGGGCCCACTATGGCAACCTTAAAAAACTGTGCCCGGGGCCACCGGCCCCCCCCCCACGCTATGCCACTGAGCTCATTTCTTAATGAGATATTTCACTAGTCTTTACTCCTGTCCAGCACTGAGAGAGCTCCCACAACTCAGTTACATAGGCTGAGCTACATAGCTGCATAGGCTGAAAAAAAGACGTACATCTATCAAGTTCAGCAATTCCCACATCTCCTACTGCTGTTGATCCAAAAGAAGGCAAACATCCCAGTCTGAAGCGCTCGCCAAATATGCAACATATGGGAAAAAATTCCTTCTTGACCCCAGAATGGTAGTTAGATTTCTCCCTTGATCAAGAAGCTTATACGCACATATTAAATATTATAGCCCTTAATAGTATGTTTTTGCAGGAAGTCATCCAGTCATTGTTTAACAGTCAGTACTGACTCTGACCCAACCACCTCAACAGCTTTATTGTTCTCACTGTAAAATAGCCCTTCCTATGCTTTAGGCTGGATTTCCTTTCGTCCAGTTTAAATGGGTGACCTTCTGTCCTGTGTATAGTCCTGTTATTGAATAGGTTTTCAGACAATGGTTTGTAATGGCCCCATGGGCATAATGGGCATTGCACCACTACAACTACAGTAAAGGTATTGTAAATGTTTAACATTATTGTGCTGAGAATATCTAACCACATTCAATATTTCCATAGCATATTTCAATCCCAATGTCATAACAACTGCACCCTGAGCTGTGTAATGACGAATACAGCAGAATTTTTAGATTCGGACAAAGGGTCAAATCCTAAAATCCTTCAGGGTTATTCAAAGAGAATCGAAAAGTCACCGCATGTTCGGTGACTTTTCGTTCTCTTCAATTCGGTGCGATTTGGTGATCTCATTTCGGAAAAAGAAAAAAACAATTAAAAAAAAAAATGCCTAAAAGATCCTACAAAATCTAAAAATAAAGAGACTTTTTACTGCAGAATAAAATAAACGGTTTATTAGATATTGGATTAAAGCGGGAATATTTCTAACATTGAAGCCTATGGGATTCACCTGAATAAACCTGTCGAATGAAACCACCGAACAGCAGTGCATTTCGGCAACTTTTCACTGCTGGTTTGTGTTCTCTGAATAGACGAAGCATTGCTTCTCTATGGGGATTTCACTGCCCTCGAACAGGCACCGAACAGGCATCGTATGTGCAGGCAATTTGCCAGTATTTGGCGAACTGCCTGCTCTCTGAATAGTCGAATGGCCAGGAAAGCTAAACGTACGCTGAATTTCAGTGTTCGGTTATCTTTCGGCCACAATTCGGAGCTGTTTGAATAACCCTGTATGGGGATTTCACTGCCCTCGAACAGGCAATGAACAGGCACCGTATGTGCAGGCAATTCGCCAACATTTGGCGAACTGCCTGTTCTCTGAATAGACGAATGGCCAGGAAAGGTAACCGTACGCTGAATTTCAGCGTTCGGTTACCTTTCGGGCCACAATTCGGAGCTCTTTGAATAACCCTGTATGTGTTCAAAAATGTTATCAGTTCAATAGAAGTGGTATTTCCAAATATTGCAATGCTTCCTTGTTGTATATCTGTCTAAATAAAAGATAAACACATAATAAATTTAAGACGTAGGATTTCTATGTGATCCATTTCATATTCATAATTCATTTCCTGGAGTTATCTTCAAATCATGACTAATTATACGTTTGACTAAGAACTAAAGTGTTTGGATGAGATGTAATGTAAGGTGCAGAAGCGCTAGTATTGGAGCAGCAGTATGTGATGTATAATTAGGACAAACTGGCACTCAACCCTGTAGAGTGAATGGGTTAATGATCCATCTCAGTCTTGTTCTTATCAGTAAAAGCCAGATTCAGCCTCCCTGTAGATAATGTAAGGTACAATTACATAGTGATTAGAAGTTAACTACCTGATGCTAATGTCTCAGCTTTTTACTAGACTTATAATAGTGTCTATAATATTTTGATTGAGTTCCAGAATTCCATTTTATATTAGAATGTAATGATTGCTATAGATTATACCAACTTCTTTTCTGTCGAATCTGTTTCAAATAGACCACTTTGCTCATCCTCCTCCTTGTCTTAACGTGGAAAGACTTTTCAGTCTGATAAATGTAAACAGCATGTGTTAAATAACTAGAATTTTGTCAGGAAAGTGGTTGTTACTTTGCTCTGTGTCTTTAAGTATTTAGATATTGAATACACTCCTGCTTAATGGCTAAATTCTGCATGAAATAGGTTGCCAGTGTTT
This sequence comes from Leptobrachium leishanense, assembly GCA_009667805.1. NCBI lineage: Eukaryota > Metazoa > Chordata > Amphibia > Anura > Megophryidae > Leptobrachium > Leptobrachium leishanense. Next base: position 182,381,718 of record CM019065.1, on the reverse strand, counting down.
TTGGTAGTTAGAGTTTGAGTTTTTATGGTTAGAATGCTGAAAATATTTGTGAAGGTGATCATTTATTGATAAATCCGGATTTGAGTAAATAAGACACTTTAACCTAAACAAAACAGTAAAAACATATATTACTAACCCCAGATTAGGGATGAGCTGTTCGGTTCGATCAGTTCGGAGTTTGATTCGAACATCGGCAGTTCGAAAGTTCACGAACTTCGAACTTTTTGGTGTGTTCGGTATATAATATATAAATTTTTTTTTTATAAAAAGTATAAAAAATGCTTAAAAAATCTAGAAATAAAGAGACTCTTTACTGCAGAATATTATAAGCAACGGTTTATTAAATATTGAACTAAAAAACTAATGTCTAGGTGCAAAGATTCTTACCTCTAAATGACCTGCGCTTTCAAACGGCGCAAACAGGTGTTTAATTAGTGTTTGGAAATAACATGTGCTTCTAATTAGTCCGGTCTCATGAATTTGAGACATTGTATGCAGACTGGAAGTGCTAGGTGTCGTGTGTGGGTCTGTAATGGCGATGTTTCCATACATCCTACAAATCCTCCACTTCACGGGCAGGTTATGGGGACCTCCTAGGCACAATATTTGAAGGAATTTTTCGTTTCGTTTTTATTTTTAACCCTAATTTTATGGAAAACTCACTGTTCCTTTAACCCTTTCATTGCTGAGGCATTTCACCGCTGTGTGCTGAGCTAATTTTTACCGCTTTCGCTCATCATGTTTAAACGCGATTTGAAGCCACATTTTATTATACGACCCAGACATATTATATATCGTTCTTTCCGGCAGACTCGGCAGATTCATAATATATCATTTTTATATGTATATGTCATGTTCTGAGAAAAGGGTGGCCAGTGCTGATTGCCAAGGATGTCATCCCTGCACGAGAGGTGCAGCAACCCCCTACGATTGTTTCGGCCTTCTTGGGCCTCGTCAGGAGGGTATAGCTGACACCCTTCTAGGCACATCAAGCAAGGGGTCCACGTCTGGATGACCCTGTATACTTATAGTGAGAAAAGGGGGGGTGTGAGGATCCTGAGGACGAGCAACAGCACTAGTGGCCTGCTGTACGGTGGGGGCCCGCTCAGGTCTCACAAGGTTTTAGCTTGTATGTGCCATTACAGGGATGAATGCTCCATATGCAAATCAGCCTGCTCTCACCCAAAAAGGGTGGCCAGTGCTGATAGCCTCGTGCAGGGATGACGTCCTTGGCAATCTATCTATGAGGACGTCAGACAGTGAGGGGGGACCCAGGGGTGGAGCCGCCATCCAAGATGGTGGCCCCCACCGGAGGCTCCCCCCACCGGAGCTTAAGGGGTTAAAGCCAGGTACCCTTTAAAAGGGGAGGCTCTCCCCTTTTAAGCGGTGCCTGGCTTTTTTTGTGGGACCTCCCGATAGGGAGGGAGAGGGATCCAAACGGATCCCCCCCTCCCTTCCAGGCGATCTCCTGGCATTGCTGGTTGTCGCCTGGAAATGATGTCGTCGCGCATGGCGTCGGGAGGAGCTCGACTTCAACGCCTGAGGACGCTGAAGTCAGAACGCCGCGGACCCCGGACAGAGGTGAGTATCTATGCCGGGGGTCCCGCAAAGCTGATGACGAGTGGGACACGTCCTCCTCAGCATACAGCTGAGTGTCCCACACGTCGTCAGCAGTGAAGGGGTTAAAAACATTTTTTTTTTTAACTTTTTGTCCTTGTTTCCTGTCCCCCAGGGCACTACCCGGACCCCCATACACCTTTTATGGCAAATATCTAGCATATACTGTATGCCCTGTTGGAGGGCACTCTAAAAATCGAACTTTGAGTCCCATTGACTTGTATTGAGTTAGTGTTCGTGTTCGTGTTTGAATTCGAACTTTAGAAGAGTTCAAATGCGAACCGAACTCGGGGGTGTTTGGCTCATCCCTATCCCAGATGACCTAGTTAAATTTTTAACATGTTTTTATGCCTAAGGGGGTTAAAACCCTCCTTTTGTCCTGTGTCCCAGCTTCTTCTTTTACTTCTGACTGCAGGTGTCTGGCTGCAACAGCTTATCTGCCAGCACCATGACATTTTGTGCATGTACAAAAGGCATGCACAGAGACCATCACGGTTGTCAATGCAGAAGTGTTCTGATGTCACTTTGAAAAACAAAGTCTCACCCCTTGGAAGACTATTCAACAGTCATTAACAGCTTTGCATGGCGAGAGGGAAGATGGGGCAATACTCCTGTATCCATGACCTGTTAAATTGGCTGAAGTAATCTTGTTGGCTAGACAAACCTGTCCTCAGGGACCACTCACTAAGGGCCAGATTTTAAGGATCACCTTGGGGAAATGCAGACTGAATACTGCAATCACTGAGCAGCAAATCCTATCAAACGTTTGGCCCATCTACTCTGTCCAGTTATATGGATACTTTCCCTGGATTCATCTCTTATTTAGGATAGCCTTATGCCTATCCCATGCCTGCTTAAACTGAATCACTGATTTAGCCTCTACCACTTCTGCTAGAAGGTTGTTCCTTGTATCCACTACCCTCTCAGTAAAATAACACTTCCTGATGTTACTTTTGAACCATTGCCCCTCTAATCTAAGACTATTGTCCTCTTGTTTTGCTACTTTGTTTCCTTTAAATTATACTCCCTTCCTCTACTTTGTTTATTCCCTTTACGTATTTAAATGTTTCTAACATATCTCCTTTGTCTCATCTTTCTTCCAAGCTATACATGTTAAGATCATTAAGCCTTTCCTGGTAACTTTTCTCCTTCAAGCCGTACACCATTTTAGTAGCCCTTCTCTGAACTCTCGAAGGTATCTATATCCTTCTGGAGATACGGTCTCCAGTACTGCATACAATACTCCAAGTGAGGTCTCACCAGTGCTCTGTACAACAGCATGAGTACTTCCCTCTTTCTACTGCTAATACCTCTCCCTACACAACCAAGCATTCTGCTAGCATTTCCTGCTGCTCTATTACATTGACTACTTACCCTTAGATCCTCTGAAATAATAACCCCTAAATCCCAACCTTCAGATGTTGAGGTTAGGACTGTATCAAATATTCTATATTCAGCCCTTGGGTTTTTACGTCCCAGGTGCATTATCTTGCACTTATCCACATTAAAACTCAATTGCCACAGCTCCCACCATTTTTTTTGTTTACCTAAATCATCTGTCATTTGGCTGATCCCTCCAGGAACATCAACCCTGTTTCAAATCTTTGTGTTTCCAGCAAAAAGACACACTTTACCATTAATACCTTCTGCAATATAATTCACAAAAAAAATATTAAAGAGCATGGGTCCAAGTACTGACCCCTGGGTACCTCACTGGTAACAAGACCTTGCGCCGAATAAACTCCATTTACCACAACCCTCTGTTGCCTGTCACTGCCTAATCCATTCAACAATATTGGAATCCAAGCTCAAAGATTGCAATTTATTGATAAGCCTTCTATGCGGAACAGTATTAAAATCCTTACTGAAATCTAAATAAGCAATGTCTACTGCACCACCTTTGTCTATTATTTTTGTTACCCAATCAAAAAAATCAATAAGATTAGTTTGACATGATTTCACAGAGAAAAAACCATAGTGTTTCTGATCTTGTAATCTATGCATTTCCTAGATGTTCAACAATCGTTTCCTTTAATATGGTTTCCATTAATTTCCCTACTACTGAAGTAAGACTAACTGACCTATAGTTCCCTGATTGCCTCGAGTTCATGTATTTTATAGGGATGTGCGTTTCGGGTTTCGGAATTTCGGAATTTTCCTGATTCTTGTTTTCGGATGCGGCCGATTTTCCGAAAATTTTTAAATCCGAAAATGGCAGATCCGAAAAGTTTTCCGAACCGAAACGAAATATTTTCGGAATTTTCGAATGGACTTGAAATGTGTCAAATCACAATTTATTTTTGCTCTATTCATGATTTGATCTTTATTTAATAAAAAAAACCACGATAGAATCGCCAGAATTATCGTAGATACTTTGAAACGAGGAGAACAGGAGTTCCGAAAAAACGAAAATTTCCGAAATTTCCGAAAAGGCGATACAAAAAACGAGCAAAGTGACACGAAAATCCGAAAAATGGTCGATATTCCGAAAATAAAATGCACACGAAAAACTAAACGAACCGAACCGAATCGAAACAGAAATCGGTCGAAACGAGCCGAATCGAAAAGTTTAAACATCCGAACAAATCGAACCGAATGGAACCGAAAAAAAAATCGGTGCACAAGCCTAGTATTTTATTCACTAAACTGCGAGCATTTATAGACACGACTGTGAGCTTGTAATTTTTTAACCCGCGTGCTGCTTGCACTCTGATTTAGTTTTGGGGAACAATCAGGCAGATTGTTTTTTTAGCCTTTTGCCCCCCCCAGTGTAAATATATATAAATATTCCTTTGCAAAACCTAAGAGTAAGATGCAAACCATCTTTTTTTATACAGTTCCTTTCTATTCCAGTACATGGTTCACGGATATAAGAAGAATCTTTGCATTTTTTAAATCTGCGAACATGTATCTACAATGCCCGCGTATCAAGGTGTTTCTTTGTTCTCAACATTCATCATTTTCTAACTCTATCCACCATTTGAACAGCTTTGTAGTAGATGTAGGTCTCGCAGCTTTGAACCCTGACACAACAAACACCAGTCGATTGATCTGGCATTATCCCTGAATTACTTCATTGGGCATAATGGGGTTAGATAAAAAGACCTCAAAACTACCTCAACCCCAAAGATGATTAGCAGCATGTTCTTATCATAATATCCGTGTTTAACTGTGAATAATGTAACTGCAGACAAATGATTAGTATGCATTATCAAGCTGTCAACTCTTAAAGTTTCATGAGGTTTTTCCAAGACATTTAATTTCAAGAACAAACCACAAATTGGCACCAATATCCCGCAAAATGCTTAATTACATCACCTAAGGCTGTGTACTTAAATGTAGGCACATTTAATGAAAACTCTCACACAAAGCCAATTACGATTCTTGGTTTATGGAGGTAACAGTTTGTAGCCTTTAAAGAAATATAAATCCCAGCGTCATGACATTTGTGCATCTCTCCACCTGGAAAAAATATTTTTTCAAATATCTTTTTATAGATTTCATTTGAAATGTGCCATATGGATGTGTTTAATTCTATCAGAATTACAAGCATGAGAGACAATTCATCTCCTGCCGAACTGGGTCACATAATGTCATAAAGCAATGTACTGATACGAATGAGAGGGAAGTGCTCTATTACTTCACCTGAGTGTGGCACGTTCTATAAACTATAGCAGTGGGGTGCCTTTTAAAATACACTTACTTCCTCGCGAATACGGATTCTATGTCAATAAAATGAAATAAATACACTGTGTGTGCTCAATCCCTAACTGGCTATTTGACAATGCTGTGCTGCACAACCATATGTTGAATCGCACAAATAAGAAGAGTACCAGTTTGGGCCATATTTTCATTGAACTTTTTTATTAATAAGAATATTTAGCAGTTCCAACAAAGGTGATACTATGTTGTTTTAATCTCATATGACAGAAGAAATATAAGGTGGATGTGCACAGCACCAGCTACTGTGCTGAATCAGTGGGTCATATTTTTAGCATCTTACTTCTTTAACATGTCTTCATTTTTGACATGACATTGATTGCTGATGTGAGGCTACCAAAATATACATTACCTTACACCCAGGACCTCCATTTATTTTCAAAGGCGCATAACAGTGTTTACTCTCAGCATATTCAATGTCTGTGACAAAAAGTAGGAAAAAGTGGTAAGACATGTCTCTCAAGCTACACCTGGTATTACTCCCCCCCCCCCCCTAACACTGCACACTGGTACATAGAAAGCGGTGCCTGGCATATGAGTTATTTAACCCTTTCACTACCAAAAACATGTATGCATTAGTTTGCACTGAGGCTGCGGTCACACAAGGGCACTGAGTGTGTTCGTGTGAACTCCACCTCCTTGCGTCCGTCGCACCTTTTTGAAGGCTCAACGGGGGGGTCACAAGGTGTAGCGTGCGCACTTGTTGAAAGCCTTCCCGTCAAAAAGCTACACGGACGTAGAACATATCTACAATTAGCAATCTTCCATAGGAGGATTGAGTTTTGTAGAAGAAATAAAATACCTCCAGCGCTGCTACAATGGTGCACTTGTGCTACCACATTTATTAATAAAAAAGGAACACAAAACAAACGTTTCGGGGACGCAGCCCCTTCCTCAGTGTGTAGTGCTGCGTCCCCAAAACATTTGTTTTGTGTTCCTTTTTTATTAATAAATGTGGTAGCACAAGTGCACCATTGTAGCAGCGCTGGAGGTATCTGTTTTATTTCTTTGTCAAGATTTACTACCCTCCTGGTTGGATGTGCAAGAGGGATTTGCCTTTCCTAGCAGCAGCTGAGTATATTATTTTTTGCTTATGAATAATTTTTTTGGGTACTATAGAAACCCAACCCAGTTTTTACTTTTTGTAGTCGACTACTTATTTTTTGAGTTTTGTAGCGCTGAGCGCATTAACTGCCAGCAAGCCACACCCGCGTCAGAGTGGAAGGAACCTCCACTCTGATAGACCTTCCTTCCGCTCTCAAGTGCGCTCGTGTGCTTCAAACCTTGAGTAGTGCTGGACTGAAGGGTCCTGCCTTTTATAGTTAGGAGATTCAGGGGCCCCACCTACTCCTGAGACACCAGCTCTGATATCATCGTGTCTCCACTGCCATATTGTTGGAGGCAAGAGAGGCGCAGGACGCTATCTTGGGGCCTAGTGTGGGCCAGAAGCTGTGCACTTCTCCTGGCTCCTTCATAAGCCCCAGGAGGGGCAGAGTGAGACCCGGATGCTATGGCATGACCCGGTTCCTGTCGGCGAGGGATCCCAGAGGGATCGCCCAAGACAACTGCTGGCCACTTAGGCTAGGGTCAGACGAACGCATTTTCACGTTGTCTGTGAAAAAGTACGTTCGAACGAGTGGACGCATTTTTTCACGGAATACGCGATAGCGGTCATACTATGCGCATTTTTCGTCCGTGAGTTTGTACGGATCATCAATAAAACACTTTGTGCATCTGGACGTTATGTTGGCTGGACATTAGTAGCGTCTGACATCTCCAATTCACGCACACACACCGCTAGCGGATGCAGCGCACTCTGTACAACCGTACTAGCGGTTTTACGTTCTCGAAAAAATGCGTTCATTTTCCACTTGTGTTGCGCAGCCGGACTTTCGTGCGACCGTACTTCGTATATTGGCTGTCATTGCCTGGCATTTGCTGCTAGTGCGGCCGTGATTAAGTGCGCCAGAACGCGCGTTCGCACTGCCTCAGTCTGACCCTAGCCTTAGTGATGCCAGCCTAGCATCGACAAGCAAGGTGCCCTGACATATTTTTTCATGTCTTTATTGAACACACCTCATTAAACATTCACAGTGCTATTGAAAAAAGTGAACACTTGGATTCAAAAGCTAGTTGGTCATCCTTTGGCAGCAATAACCCCAACCAAGCATTTCTCATAGCTGTTAATTAGACCTGCACAACATTTTAGGAGCAATTTGGATCACTGTTCCTTACAGAACTGCTTCAGCTCAGCCATATTCTTAGGATCTCTGTTGGGAACAGCTCTATTAGATCATTCCACAGCATCTCTATCAGGTTTATGTCTGGGTTCTTACTGGGAAACTCCAAAATAATTTTTGTCGAAACCATTCTGTAGGGGCTTTACATAAATTTTTAGGATTAATTTCCTGCTACATCACACAGTTCCTACTGAACGTAAGCTGGCACACAGCCACTATCATAATATTCTGTAAAATAAATTCCCAAGTGAATCAACTTTTCTGTCACTGGCAAGTGTTTCGGCCCCAAAGCAGCCCCTAATCATGATGCTTCTACTACCATAATTAACTGGTGGGATGATGTTTTCATGATGGCGCCCTCTTTGCATCATACAGGGTTATTCAAAGAGAGCCGATCTGGCCCCGAAATGTAACCGGACAATGAAATTCAGAGTACAGTTACATTTCCTGGCCATTTGGCTATTCTGAGAGCAGGCAGTTCGCCAAATGTTTGGCGAATTGCCTGCACATACGGTGCCTGTTCAGTGACAGTGAAATCCCCCAAGAGAAGCAATACTTTGTCTATTCAGAGAACATTGAACAGCAGTGAAAAGTTGCCAAAAGTGCTTAGCGCTGCGGAATATGCTGGCGTTTTATAAATAAAAATTTATAATAATTAATAATTAATTCTGCAGTAAAAAGTCTCTTTATTTTTAGATTTTTTTAGGATCTTTTAGGAATTTTTTTGTCATAATTTTTTTCCGTTTCTTTTTTTAAACGATTTTTCATTTTTCTATAACCGGCCTTTTTATTATCATTCATTGGATCTTATATGTAAATTCCAGACATTTTCATTCAGTAGATTTTTGCAAACAGCGTTTCAAATTTCAAACTATCAAGCAAACTGGTTTTTTTTCTCCACCTCGTTCGTCTTTCGGCTTTTTCTGACGGCTGCTCTGCGCCGTGATTGGCGGCTGATCAGATTTTTCTGGCTTGCTTTTCGCAACGGTTTTGTAACATCCTTGGCCCCCTCAGCGCTTCCTGGCGGGTCAGGGTGCCCGGTGGCATCACCGACTAGCCTGTTGCCAGTACTGAGAGCTGGAAAAACGGCATATGAAGGGGCGGGGCTTAGCATAAGTGCAAGGAGCCATCAGCCTTTAAAAGAGGGTGAGTGGAGCTGCTCCTTGAACTGTCGTGGGAGTAAATTGGAGTGGGGTCTAGTTTCTGCATCGCCTGCTTTGTTGTTGGTCTCATTCTGTCTGATTTGTTATTGACCTGTTTCTGGCTGAGGACCCGTTTACGTTTTGACCTGGCTATCCCTATCGACCATTCTATCGCATATCCCTATTTGTACTTTTGCCTGAGTTTGTGTCAGATTCACGGTTTTGCTGTATGGTTTATGTTGTCTGTCTGGTTCTTGTCCTGGTTATTTCTAGTTCATGTATATTACTTTCTAGTTTATGTTCCTGAGTTCCCAGTTTTATGTATCCTGTCTAGTATATGTTTCCTTGTTTGCTATACAGAAGCCTATCGCAGATAGTAGGCCTGCCTGCTGGCTATTGAACTGTGTGTTCCCCCTCTGTATAGCTGAGTACATACAGTATATCCAATCTTAGATTGTAGGCCTTCCCTGCAGGCTAATGAACACAAGTGTTCCCGCTCTGTATGTCTCATAAGTAGTCTTGCATCAGCAATCTTGTTCATGTTTTTGTATCACGTCATGTCTATGTATCTGTACACAGATAGTTAATGTGTTTCCACCCAGCGACCTCCTGGCCACGAAGCCATTTGGTGCTGAGGAGTTAATTAGGTTTCTGTAGTACCTCCCTGGTGTGGGAATCAAGGTATTACAGCCTTTCTTGCTGTCTGTGTTTCCAGTATCTGTATCCAGGTATTGTGTGACTGCCCTGCAGTCCGAGAAACTCAGGTATCATTGAGATTCAGCAATCTTGATCATGTATCATCACATCATGTCTATGTATCTGAAACCGATAGTTCATGTGTTTACAACCAGCGACCTCTTGACCACGAAGCCATTTGGAGGTGAGGTGATAATTAGGTTTCTTGTACCTCCCTGGTGTGGGAATCGAGGTACTACAGCCTTTCCTGCTGTCTGTGTTCAAGAATCTGTCCAAAAGAATCCAAAGAAACGCTACTCCAGGGTAGCGCCATTAGCGCACCGTTACATTTTTCTGGGGGTTTTTGGTGAGTGTTTGGCGAGTGCTCTGTGGGTTTGTGGCAAGTATTCCCTGCACTACGGGGCCCCTACGGTGCTTGAATACACCGCAGGGTCAGCGAACTAGGAATCGCCGAATCCCCCGAAGTGCAGGGAACGAAAAGTCACCGAACGTGTGTTGACTTTTTGGATCTCTTTGAATAACCCTGATAGTGTTGCGTGGTCTTCCCAATCAACTCAGCCTTAGTTACATAAGTCCACAAGACATTTTCCTTGAACACTGTGGAATGTCAAGGCGGACTTTAGCAACAGGAAAATGTTTCTATACAGCAGCAGCTTTCTTTGTGGTGTCCTACTATAGACACCATATACAGTATGTTTAGTGTTTCATGTATAGTAGACTCAAGAGCAGAGATATTAACCATTTATAATGATTTCTTCACATCAAAAGCTGTCAATCAATGACTAATTTTTTACATCATTGAGAATTTTGCAGTGGACCCTTTGAGTCGTCTTGGCTGGATGGCCACTACCAGGGAAAGTAGCTATGGTACTAAATTGTCTCAATTTATAAACAATTTGTCTAAAGTGGTCAAATACATATCTAAGCTCTTTAAGGTAACCTTGTAAACCTCTCTAGCATTATGTAATGCAACAGTTCTTGATCACGGCTCTACGTAGAGCTCTGTCTTTTGAGGCATGGTTCACATCAACAAATGCTTTTTGTGAAAAGCAAGCTCGAAATATTTGAGTGCATTTTACAAGTCAAAGTAGTTTTAACCCACACCTCCAATCTCGTTTCATTAATTGGACATCAGGTTTGCCAATTTTAAACTCTAATTAGCTTTTGTAGAAGTCATTAGCTTAAGGTTTTACATACTTTTCCCACCTTATACTGAGAACATTTGAATGTTTTATTCAAATGTACGAGAACAAAGCAATACTTTGGGTGTTATTAGTTAAAACAGATTGCTTGGTTTGATTTTCATCTAAGGGGGGTTAATCAGAGAGATCCGAAATGTAAGCGGACACTGAATTTCAGCATACCGGGACATTTCGAGGCCATTCGGCTATCCAGAGAGCAGGCAGTTCGCCAAATTCTGCCTGCACGTACGGTGCCTGTTGTTTGAGGGCAGTGAAATCCCCCATAGAGTAGCAATGGTTCGTTTATTCAGAGAACGCCAAACAGCAAAGTTGCGGACATGCCCTGCTGTTTGGATTCATTCGGCATGTTTGTTCAGGCAAACCCCATAGGCTTCAATGTTAAAAATATTCCGGTTTTAATACAATATCTAATAAACCGTTTATTTTATTCTGCTGTAAAAAGTCTCTTTTTCTAGATTTTTTAGGATCTTTTAAGCATTTTTCAGGATTTTTTCGTTTTCTTTTTTATATCGTTTTTTCTTTTTTCTGTAACAGCCCTTTTTATTATCATTCATTGGATCTTATATGAAAATTCCAGACATTTTCGTTCAGTAGTTTTTTTGCAAACAGCGTTTCAATTTTGAAATTTTCAAGCATACTGTGTTTTTTTTACCACGTTCGTCTGCTTGTCCGTTTTTTTCCGGCAGGTGCTCTGCGCTGTGATCGGCGACTCGTCTGTTTTTTCCGGTGTGTTTGGTTTCTGCGGGCTTTCGGGGAGTGTTCGGCAGGTTTGCGGAGGGTTTTCCCTGCACTACGGGGGGCCCTGCGGTACTTGCTGAATACACCGCAGGGTCGGCGAACTAGAATCGCCAAATCGCCCCGAAGTGTGGGGAATAAAAGGTAACCGAACGTGCGGTGACTTTTAAAAATAACGTATTTTAAGACAAATTTATACAGAATTGCAGTCATTTCCAAAGACTACGCATACTTTGTCTTACCTACTATATAAGTATTTGGGGCTACCCAGGTGATATTGTTACTGCGCAGAAAGAGTTATGTTTAGGCTGCTAGTCTGTCGCCAGTGTGTAGTGATAGATTTTATCTCTGCTAGAGGATTCAGTCTCTACTCATTTTATTGCATGTAGTGATTCAATATGACGCTTTTTTGTTACATGGATGTCTTTGCATGTTTATTAGTGGTCGATAAAGATTTTTACTGCATATTAATATTTTATTGATTTCAATAGAAACCTATCTAATGAAAAATCCCGTTTTTGGTCTTGAATGTTTGTTTTTTTACCACTAAATTCCCTAGTATGTCTCTAAAATCCAACCAAACAGGCAGTTATGTATTCTGGAAATCTTTTTTTGAATTCTAAATGGATTTATACCCTTCCAGCACTATAGTCTATTCCCATTGTCATAAAAACGGTTGTGTTACATTAATGCCAGAGATAAGAATGAAGAAAGTTTTTACAATGTCTTCGTTATCTCACATTATATTTACGCTGCTCATTCTTTTTTTTTTTTACAGTTATTACTGCTTAATACTTTTTTACTGTTTGTTCATTATAGTTGCTAATAGAAATGCAAAATGAATAAAGCTAAGAAATTATTCTATTATAACTTTTTATTGTAGCTTGAATTCTTTTTCCTCTTTCCTTCCATAGGAACAAAAAACACGGAAATTGTATAACGTTTTCATGCTCATCCCCAGGGCAGCCATCAGAAATGATGGGGCCCCTTACTAAACCTCACGATGGGGCCCCCCAGGGCCCCCCTCAACCTCTAAGAGCTTCTCCCCCTTCAAAAAAAAAAGACATAACATAGCACCACAGCAATAAAACTCCCAGTAATGTGCAGTGTGTATTAGCTTATCACAGTATCCACAGCAATAAAACTCACAGTAATGAGCGGTGTGTCTGAACATATCACAGAATCCACAGCAATAAATCTCACAGAAATGGGCTGTGTATGATGGCCTTTGGGTCTGGGCCTGGGCCTGGGCCCTGGGGTCTGGTCCCTGGACTGGGCCTTGGGGTCTGGTCCCTGGGGTCTAACCTGGGCCCTGGTCTCTGGGTCTGGTCCCTGGGCCTTGGGTCTGGGTCCTAGGGTCTGGGCCTTGGGGTCTGGGCCTAGGGTCTGGGCCCTGAGGTCTGGCCTGGGTCTGGTCCCTGAGGTCTGGTCCCTGGGTCTAGCCTGGCCCTGGTCTCTGGGGTCTGGGTCCTAGGGTCTGGGCCCTGGGTCTGGGCCCTGGTCTGGGCCCTGGGGTCTGGGCCCTGGGTCTGGGCCTTGGGGTCTGGGCCCTGGGTATGGGCCTTGGGTCCTGGGTTGGGCCTAGGGGTCTGGGCCCTGGGTTTGGGCCTAGGGGGTCTGGGCCAGGGTCTGGGCCCTAGTGTCTGGGCCCTAGGGGGTCTGGGCCCAGGGTCTGGGCCCTAGTGTCTGGGCCCTAGTGTCTGGGCCTTGGGTCTGGGTCCTGGGCCTTGGGGTCTGGGCCCTGGGTTTGGGCCTTGGGGTCTGGTCCTGGGCCTTGGGGTCTGGGCTTAGGGGTCTGGGCCCTGGGTCTGGGCCTTGGGGTCTGGGCCCTGGGTTTGGGTCTAGGGGGTCTGGGCCCTGGGTCTGGGTCCTGGGCCTTGGGGTCTGGGCCATGGGTTTGGGCCTAGGGGTCTGGACCCTGGGTCTGGGCCCTGGGCCTTTGCCCTGGGTCTGGGCCCTGGGTTTGGGCCCTGGGCATTTGCCCTGGTCTGGGCCTTGGCCCTGGCCTAGGGGTCTGGACCCTGGGCCCTAGGGTCTGGGCCCTGGGTCTGGGCCCTAGGGTCTGGGCCCTGGGTCTGGGCCCTGGGTCTGGGCCTTGGCCTAGGGGTCTGGACCCTGGGCCCTGGTCTGGGCCTTGGGGTCTGGGCTTTGGGGTCTGGGCCTAGGGGTCTGGGCCCTAGTGTCTGGGCCTTGGGCCTTGGGGTCTGGGCCCTGGGTTTGGGCTTAGGGGTCTGGGCCCTGGGTCTGGGCCCTAGGGTCTGGGTCCTGGCCTTGGGTCTGGGCCATGGGTTTGGGCCTAGGGGTCTGGGCCCTGGGCCTTTGCCCTGGGTCTGGGCCATAGGGTCTGGGCCCTGGGTTTGGGTCTTGGGGTCTGGGCCCTGGGCATTTGCCCTGGGTCTGGGCCTTGGCCCTGGGCCTAGGGGTCTGGACCCTGGGCCCTAGGGTCTGGGCCCTGGGTCTGGGCCTTGGGTCTGGGCCTTGGGTCTGGGCCTAGGGGTCTGGACCCTGGGCCCTAGGGTCTGGGCCTTGGGGTCTGGGCCTAGGGGGTCTGGCCTAGGGGTCTGGGCCTAAGGGTCTGGGCCCTGGGCCTTGGGGTCTGGGCCATGGGTTTGGGCCATAGGGTCTGGGCCCTGGTTTGGGTCTTGGGGTCTGGGCCTAGGGGTCTGGACCCTGGGCCCTAGGGTCTGGGCCTGGGCCTTGGGGTCTGGGCCTAGGGGTCTGGGCCCTAGGGTCTGGGCCCTAGGGTCTGGCCATGGGTTTTGGGCTATAGGGTCTGGGCCTGCGGTTTGGGTCTTGGGGTCTGGGCCCTGGGCCTAGGGGTCTGGACCTGGGCCCTAGGGTCTGGCCCTAGGGTCTGGGCCATGGTTTGGGCCTAGGGGTCTGGGCCTAAGGGTCTGGGCCCTGGGCCCTAGGTCTTGGGCCTTGGGGTCTGGGCCATGGGTTTGGGCCATAGGGTCTGGGCCCTGGGTTTGGGTCTTGGGGTCTGGGCCTAGGGGTCTGGACCCTGGGCCCTAGGGTCTGGGCCCTGGGGTCTGGCCTAGGGGTCTGGGCCTAGGGGTCTGGGCCATAGGGTCTGGGCCATAGGGTCTGGGCCCTGGGTTGGGGTCTGGGCCATGGGTTTGGGCCTAGGGGTCTGGACCCTGGGTCTGGCCTTTGCCCTGGGTCTGGGCCATAGGGTCTGGGCCCTGGGTTGGGTCTTGGGGTCTGGGCCCTGGGCATTTGCCCTGGGCCTAGGGGTCTGGACCCTGGGCCCTAGGGTCTGGGCCTTGGGTCTGGGCCTTGGGGTCTGGACCCTGGGCCCTAGGGTCTGGGTCTGGGCCTTGGGGTCTGGCCCTAGGGGGTCTGGGCCTAAGGGTCTGGGCCCTAGGGTCTGGGCCTTGGGGTCTGGCCATGGGTTTGGGCCTTGGGGTCTGGGCCCTGGGTTTGGGTCTTGGGGTCTGGGCCTAGGGGTCTGGACCCTGGGCCCTAGGGTCTGGGCCCTGGGCCTTGGGGTCTGGGCCTAAGGGTCTGGGCCCTAGGGTCTGGGCCTTGGGGTCTGGGCCATGGGTTGGGCCATAGGGTCTGGGCCCTGGGTTTGGGTCTTGGGGTCTGGCCTAGGGGTCTGGACCCGGCCCTAGGGTCTGGGCCTTGGGGTCTGGGCCTAAGGGTCTGGCCCTGGGCCCTAGGGTCTGGGCCATGGGTTTGGGCCTAGGGGTCTGGGCCTAGGGGTCTGGACCCTGGGCCCTAGGGTCTGGGCCTTGGGGTCTGGGCCCTAGGGTCTGGGCCATGGGTTTGGGCCTAGGGGTCTGGGCCATAGGGTCTGGGGGTCTGGGCCCTGGGCCTAGAGGTCTGGTCTGGGCCCTGGGTCTGAAGCCTAGAGGTCTGGGCCTAGGGGTCTGGGCCTAGGGGTCTGGGCCCAGGGGTCTGGGCCCTGGGTCTGAGCCTAGAGGTTTGGGCCTAGGGGTCTGGGCCTTGGGTCTGGGTCCTGGGCCTTGGGGTCTGGGCTCTGGGTCTTAGGGTCTGGGCCCTGGCTCACCACTCGCTGTCTTCTATCTTCTTTTCTTCTGCTCTTCTTTTCTTCACCTTTTCTTCAATCTTCTTCTCTTCTTTTCTTCTGATCTTCTTCCTGGTCCCTCCAGCTCCGGCGCGCAGCTTCACTGAGTGGAGGGGCGGGGCCAAAGCAACGTGCTTGGGAGCCCCTCACACGCTGCTTGGCCCCGCCCAGCCAGGAAGTGAAGCTGCCAGGAGCCGGAGGAGACACAGTGTCTCAGTCTCCTCCGGCTCCTGCAGCAGCAGCAGGGACACAGCTCCGGATTCGGACTCATCGAGTCCGATACCGGAGCTGTTAAAGGGCGACGCCGCTGCCGTCGGGGGCCCGGGATCCTCCCCCCGGGACCCGGCGGCCCGGGCCCCCACCGGGCCCGGGCCCCTTACGGCAGTATTGGGCGTAATGCCCTGATGGCGGCCCTGCTCATCCCCCCCCTTCATCATACTGCACAATGTGTTCTATGTCTTCCGAAATGATCTTCATTAACCTACTATTGGCTGTATATCTTTGTGCTATATAGAATAAACAGTGGCGAATATTTCAATACTTTTCCATTTTGAAGTCTGTGTCAAAACATATTGTAACATGTTGTTGTTTTATTTTCTTTCATCTTTACCTATGGTTAATTCTTTTCAGACTGGCACTACCAGACCTGACTGCCTTAAGATACAAGACGCTACATACTGTTCACTTGTTGGCTCTGTTGTATGTATAAGAGGGAAGTGCTGGAGCTCAAGAGTCTCATCTGGATGTACACATAATTATCCCTCATTGCACTCACAGTTAAGCAAAATTCAAGCATGTGTGTATTTCTACAGCCGCAGAAAGAACTAGATATATACTAAAATGAAACGAAGATGTCATTAGCAAGTATTCTATAAACTGAATTATGTACAATGAATCTATAGAACAATAGATTAATTCAATTTAAAGGGAAATATTCTACCTATATAAAGATATGACAACACAAGGTTGGCTAGTGAATATTTACATATAAGGGGTTGTTCAGAGAGCACCGAAATGTTGCCGACATATTGGCATATTTTCTGTCTTACAATTTCATGTATTTTATTGCCCTTGAGAAAGTCTATTGTATATAGACGAAACGCGTTGGGCTTTGTATGTGCTAATTTTATTTTATTTTATTTGGAATAAAAAGCTTTTCTATACCCATCGGCGTGCGAAAAATTTTGGCGTTTCCAGCATCCGTGGTTTGTTGAATCGACCCACGGAGACCTATTCCAGACGCTGGGGTCTCCCAATTTCCTTTCCCGACATATTGGTGCTCTCTTGTTCCCTCCACTTCGGGAATCAAAGTTCCCCACCCTATGATGAATTCAGCATTCATCGCAGGGGTCCCTGGAGTGCAGGAAAAACCCGCTGCAAACTCGAACACCCACTGAAAACCCGCCGGAACTGCCACAAAAAACCCGACAAACACGTCAGAAAAAGCCGACGAGCAACCAATGACAGTCCAGACCGGCTGCCGGACAAAGCCAACACGCTGCAGAACGGGCTAAAAAAAAATTTAAATTTTTTTTTAAAGTTTCAAAATTGAAACGCTGTTTGCAAAAAAAACTACTGAAAGTCAATGCCTGAAATTACATATAAGTTCCAATGAATGATAAGAAAAAGGATATAGACAAAAACTTATAACCACCCAATATA
Organism: Leptobrachium leishanense; assembly: GCA_009667805.1. Classification (NCBI taxonomy): domain Eukaryota; kingdom Metazoa; phylum Chordata; class Amphibia; order Anura; family Megophryidae; genus Leptobrachium; species Leptobrachium leishanense. Next base: position 182,364,671 of record CM019065.1, on the reverse strand, counting down.
CATAAGTATATGGATGGTCACTAAAGGGATTGGGTCCCCGTAAATAATATTTATTAGAACAAAAGAATCAACAACATATCATTTAAAGCAACACAAATTGAATATGGAAACACAGAGGTGCTTAGTAGTAAATTAGGTGATACCTAGGAACAACTCATATAATAACCACCATTTAAAGGAATGAAAATTTCAACTATCGATTGAGAATTGAACCCTAACCAGATCAGAAAAATATATATTCAATGCTGCACTGAATCCCAGCAATCAAGATAATCAACCCACATAGCACCAAAAACCTATGTCTTTTTCCCCTGATGAAGACAGCATGAAGGCTGTCGATACGCGTTGGGCTCTTTCTTATAATGTTGTTGTGCTAAGCATTATTTGGCTTTCTTTATCTGCTGGGGTGCAATTTTCAAATCCCCTTATTTGAAATAGTTTTTTGGTGCTATGTGGGTTGATTATAGAAGGTAACCGAGCGGTGAAATTCAGCGTACGCTTATATTTCCTTGCCATTCGGCTATTCAGAGAGCAGGCAGTTTTCGCCAAATGTTGGCGAATTGCCTGCACATACGGTGCCTGTTCGTTGCCTGTTCGAGGGCAGTGAGATCCCCACAGAGAAGCAATGCTTCGTCTATTCAGAGAACACCAAACAGCAGGGAAAAGTTCCCGAAATATTGTTCCTGTTCGGTGGTTTCATTCGACAGGTTTATTCAGGAGATTCCCATAGGCTTCAACGTTAAAAATATTCCCGTTTTAACTCAATATCTAATAAACTGTTTATGATTTTATTCTGCTGTAAAGAGTCTTTTTATTTTTAGATTTTTTAGGATCTTTTAGGCATTTTTTGGAATTTTCTTGGCAAACTTTTTTTCCGTTTTATTTCTTTCTTAAATCGTTTTTTCCTTTTTTCTGTAACAGCCCTTTTTATTATCATTCATTGGATCTTATATGTAAATTCCAGACATTTTCGTTCTGTAGTTTCTTTGCAAACAGTGTTTCAATTTTCAAACATTCAAGCGTACTGGTTTATTTTTTTTTCACTCCATTCGTCTGTGGTGTCGAGTTTTTCCGGCGGCTGCTCTGCATGTGATCGGTGGCTGCTCGGGTTTCTACAGCGTGTTCGGCTGGGTTAATCCAGAAGTTTTTGCGGGTTTCAGTGAGTGTTTGCCGGTTTTGCGGTGAGTGTTCATCGGGATTGCGATGGGGTTTCCCTGCACTACGACAGCCCTGTGGTGCTTGATGAAAACACCGCAGGGTTGCCGAAATGGGATCGCCGAATCGCACCGAATTGAAGAGAACGAAAAGTCACCGAACGTGCGGTGACTTTTCGATTCTCTTTGAATAACCCTGTGAGTGTCTGAAAGTATTAAATGGTGTTTATGATCTCTCTCCTGGCCAGAAGAGAAGGCTTGAACATAGATCTAAATACTCTGCTCTTTTCTTGTACCATTATAATATTTTTGTGTTTTGTTTGTCTCTGTTTATAGATCAGCTGCTGTGTTCTTTCTGGCCAGTGCCCTGGACGTTGAAATCAGAAGCTGTCAACAGAGCCACGTTATGTCCAGTCTTTGGCTACTGACGTTTTCTGGATAAAGCTCGGTATGTTTAGGGTGTCTGGCTGTTGTGTTTATGTTATGATGGTTAATGAAATGTCAAATAAGTGCCATATCCCTTCCCAGGCTTACTTGTCAGCCTGTATTTTTAGTTAGGGCTGTGGCCTTTCTCTTATGGAGCTCCCTCGACAATCAAAGGTGCAAACCTTTAGCTATTCAAATACTTTTCCCCCCCCCAGCTTTAAAACCACTCAAATAAGTGTCACTGTTAGAAATGGAATAATTTGGTGCTTACTGTGCTGTGGGAAGTGACACATTGTGATCTGTCATCTTCACTGTGCGCCAGCATGATTATACAGCGAGCTGCAGCTTGGAAATATTAGCTAGTGGAATGCATCCACAAGCCATGGTTACAATGCAATGATGATGGAGGACTGTGATCCAAAGCCTTGTGCTCAATGAGATGAGAAAATGAATATGTGAATAGTAATAGAGTGGGCACACACATTACTGCTCATTGGAATACTGATTTATTGGTGTTTAACATGACAATAATAATTTAGACAGCCTTCAGTGCTTTCTGTGACTTTCACTGTCAATCCGGTTGTAGAACTAAAATGTTTATAGAGTTATGAGCATATATTGTTCCTGGGACACATACCTTTCCGTTTATTTTTAACCTTCTCTGTGAAGATGACATGCTGGGCCTAACACAAAATATTAAATGCCCACATCTTTGTCATGACATGGTTAAATATGGCATTGTTGCAGATTTACACCTTGCAGGCTATTCTTATTGTATGCTTATTTTCAACCATTTGTATCACTTTCTAAGAGTAGTGTCTTATTATGTGTGTTTTTATATAATTAAAAAATAAAGGGCCCAATTACAAACACGGTAATAAATTGGGGACTTAATTGGTAAAACCTGCACCTGCAGGTTTCCCCTTAGCGTCCTCGTTTTAGCACCATATTAAGGGGCAGGCGCTGATTCATCTGCCTGCCCTTTAACACTAAGCGCTAAGAGTATCACCTCCTGGACTCTATAGGATTCCATGGAGGGTTGCGCAACCAGGCCGCGAGCCCTGCACAATCTCATTTTTGCCAGATCGTGCAGGGCCGTTGAGTGATTCACAGAGAGAGACTGGGAATTCTTCTTCTGGTGGCCAGAAGCAGCAGATTGGGCCACCGATTGCGTCGTGGTATGAGAGATGAGTATCTGATTTAGGAGGGCAGGGGTCAGCTGCTGCTCACTGATTCCGCAGAAGTGGTATTAGTTAGCACCAGCTTCTACCTGTGGTTAACCTTTTAGTTACCTCAGTGGTGCGTTAATTAGCGTTAGGACTTTGTAACCCTAACAGTAATTACTGATTGCACTCCCTATGTTAGGTATAGCGAGCGCAAAGTACAGTAAGCCTGCAGAAGCTTGCACAATCCCCAATGCGATAACAGATTTTTTTAACCTTTTAGCGCTAGGGTTGTAATAGGGGGAAATGCGTTAAAGTCACTTAACCTAGTGTTACTGCTCACATATCTGAGCGCTAAGTTTGTAATAGGGCCCAAAGTGCTTTATACTATAAATCATAAAACTTTTTCTATTCTATCAAGTCCACTCACAACACAGTCTGCTTCCTGTACATAGACCACAACAAAAAAACATAGACCACAACCAGAAAACATATACAAGATGGGGCAATATATAATATTCTCTACCAGGACATCACTTGAATATCCAAGTAACAACAAAAAATCATGCATGCAAATCAATGCATACAACAAAGAGAGCAAAAATAATCTTTATTGAGCATATAACACAACACATGCTGTCACGGTTCACGCCGCCGGCGCTAGAGGAAGGACAAATCCGGCACTGCACTGCCATAATCATGCAACATCCCTCATGGCTAAGTTTCCCTTGCTTGCACTGATCAGGTGCTCCTCGTTAACTCCAGGACTTTTCCCCATTTAAACCGGGCACACCCCTTCCTCCAGTGCTGGTTCATTGAATTGTCTTTTGCCTTTGACCTGCCTGAAGCCAAGAGCTACCATAATCTTCTCCTGTGTACCTGTCCCTCTGCTTGATCTCCTCCTGCCCATTGACCCACGGCTTGCCATAGAACGACGCTCCTGGATACTCCTCTGGATACCTCTGCTTTACCACAGACTTTGACAAGTCCCCTCCCTTACCAAAGTATCCTGCGGTGGCGCAAGACCCCAGCTGTGCCAAGTTTCCTGCTGTGCCAAGACCTACCTTCCTGTCCCATCTGTCTGGTGTCTTGTGTAAGTGTTATCCTCTTGTATCAGTGTCCAGCATTTCCCCTGTGCTCTGTATTAAGTATCCAGCCCACAGTATCAGCCAGTCCTGTTTCCTGCATTGCCCCTCGTTATTCCGGCTGTGTTTGTATCTACAATAAATCCGGTGTTTATGCACCATATTCTGGCTTCCTCATCTATATCACTGCATCATGGGCTCGTACCCTCGCCTCCACGTGACGCATGCAAACATAAACAGTGAAAAAAAACCTGCCGAAAACAAACTGCTGAGGTATTCGCTATAGGTTGGCTGTTGGATTGGGTTGATTATTTGCAGCCATTGGATTGATTCCTCTTAAGGTGTATTTCTCACTTGCTTATTATTGAGGGGGGATGTGTAGCATTTCACTGTTTTTTTGTTGCATCCTGAACATCTCAATTCATAATTATTGCCAATAACGTGCATTTGGAGCACTGTTTCTTTTGTTATGTTTAGCAGATTGGTATTGTCACACCAGATTAAAAAATGTTTACCAAAGTGTTGCCACAACATTGGAAATGCAGAATCATCCAGAATATTTTGTATATAGCAGAGCTAAGGTCTTTATTACTTTTTTAAATTCCGACATCTAATCATAAATATGATCTCCAGACCATACCACCTTTTCCTCCTCTGTGTAAGGGCTGAAAAATACAGGCAGGTCGCATTCCCTTGGTAACGGTCTATCACAGAATTTTACATTCAACATCCACATGGCAGAACAAGATTTTTCATGAAAATGAATTTCCACTTCTTTAGTTTCCAATGCTTATGTGTGGTTGCTCTATCATGGAGAAGATCAAACTAAAACTGATGTAGCACTTGTGCACCTGAGTATTTCATATTACATACATAGAAGCTGAGACAGCTACTTGAGATATATGCAATGTCCTTATTTTCACTTCAAATAACCATTACATCCAGGGTACTCTTTCCCTTAAAATATTAACTACACAAACCACAAACTAAAATTCCTAGTGAAAACAGCGATTTTCCTAATTAACAGGACTGGGTAGCTAAGCCACTTACCAATCACAAAACCGCATAAAGAAGTGAAAAGGTAGTTTTAGTTTTTTTCACCACCCAGCTCTCAGCTTCACTTGCTTCCATTGGTGTCATTGGTCCTAACGAGATATGTCTGTAGCGCAGTGTTTCCTAAACCTGTCCTCAGGACCCTCCGCCTCGCCAGGTTTTCCTGATATCTGAAGCACAGCACAGGTGATATGATTTGCTGCTCAATGATTGCAGGATTCAGTCTGTATTTCCCCAAGATGATCTGTAAAATCTGGCCTGGTTGAGGGTCCCAAGGACAGGTTTGGGAAACACTGCTATAGAGTATATGGGCTGGGTAATGTCAAACTAGCTACATGTGTGGCTGCTACTGATCCTAACCTAATAACGAACTAACTGATAAGCAGGAGAAAAGGGCTTTGTTCAGCTGCCTGCTGCTACTATTTCTATCCTGAACGAACATGCCACAACAATAGGGCTAAATTACAATCTCAGCATTAAAACACGGGCGCAAGGGAGGAAAAACTGCTTCCGCAGTTTTCCCTCTTGCGCCCGCGTTTTAACGCTGGATTACAATGCAGGCGCAAAAAATGCTGCCTGCCTTGTTACCGCCCATTAAAATCAGGGATGCTCGTGGCAGCGCTGAGCACAGCCGCGAGCATCCACTCAATTGAGTCCATAGGACTCCATTGAATTCCCCCCTGCCGGTCACATGACCAGCCGGATCTCGCCTTGCTAATGATATGCAGGGAGAGACTGGGGGGACTTTTGCGCTTCATTTTTTTAAATTTTTGAGGCTGCAGTAGCGGAATCCGTTAACACCAAGTCCTGGCTGTGGTTAGCTTTTTGCTGACCACAGCCGGACATTAATCAGCACTGGGATTTTGTAATCCAGTGCTGATTAACACTTTACGCTCCCCATGTTAAGTATAGGGAGCACAAAGTACAGCAACCTCGCGCTGAAAAGTGCAAGGTACCAAACGCAAACGGGTTTCTTAACCCGTTTGCGTTTGGATTGTAATATGCAGTAAACACCGCAGCAAACGTTAATGCTCACGTATGTGAGTGTTAACGTTTGTGTGATGATTGTAATTTGGCCCATAAAATTTCAAGACTTCTCTCAATTCTTAAACATTGGGTGATCATATATACTTACAGTTTACAAGAGCACCATAGTATGGGTCATCCAATGCATGTCTTTAGAGATTGCATGGTTTTGTGCTTCATTCTGCACTTCTTTGTGAATTGTGTTGAGGACGTCATGTTAACCACTTCGATGCTGAGGACGCGCTCAGCGCGTCCTCAGCATTCCCGCTGGTATGCGGATGTTCCGGCCGATCGCTGGCCCCTCCGGTGCGGGCTGACATCCTGGATGTCAGCCCGGCATCCGGAACAGCAGCCGCCGGAATTTGGTGTCATGACACCAAATTCAGGCGCCCCCCCCGCATGTGCGGAGGAGGCGCCTGAAAGGGAGGGGGGGTGGTCCTTCGGACCTCTCTCCCTCCCGATCGGCGGCTCTGCGGGGCTTAACCCAGGCATCATTTGGAAGGGCACAGCCTGCCCTTCCAAATGATGCCTGGCATTAACCCCTGGGGAGCTGGATCGCGAATCGGCGCTGAAAAGCGCCGGTTCGCGATCCTTTCCCGGAGCTGGCCGACATCTTGGATGTCGGCCAAGCCTCCGGGAACTCCCCCTGAGGACTGGCGTCATCGTGCGTAGCACGATGACGCCAGTCCTAGAGTTAACCCTTAACTGCCACCAACGGTGGAGATAGGGAGTTCCAATGAACTCCCTATCTCCCGATCCGTGGCAGTTAGGGGTTAAATTTTGGTATGGTTGGATCGGCCAGAGCATGGCCGTTCCAACGATACCAAACATGAAAGTGAAAAAAGTTGTAAAAAAAAAAAAAATGAAAAATAAAAATAAAAAAAAATTAAAAAAATTTATAAAAAAAAAATAAACACTTTTTTTTATTTTTTTTGGTTTGTTAGTGTAGCAATATTGTTCCCATTTCAATTATAATGTGAACAATGATGCTGCACTAACGATTTTTGTATGCGGTGCGTTTGTTAAAAATAGTGTAATTTTCCCCAAAAAAAAAATGTAACGAGACCCCATCTCTAATTTTTTTAACAAGCGCACCCCATACAAAATATAACCGCAATTGCTCGCATGTTAAAATGTGAAAAAAAACACTTTACACATTGTAAATTATTGAAAATACATATTTTATTGCATTTTTTGTTATAATATACAGACATGACATAACGTATACATATAATAATGACATATTATGAATCTACCGAGTCTGACGGAAAGAACGCTATATAATATGTCTGGGTCATATACTAAAATAAGCCTTCAAAACACGTTTAAACATGATGCGCAAAACAGGTAAAAATGACCTCAGCACAGGGGCGGGAAAAGCCTCAGCAGCGAAAGGGTTAACAAATAGAAAACTCCTAGAAGATGGAGTAATTATACATTTAATATGTATAGGTACAATGCAAAATGCTGAATTTCTATTACAGATGACCAGAATGACGTGAGAAGGGTTCAAAATGCATAGACTCAGAAATGACACTAAGAATGGCAGGCTGAAAATGACACACAGAATGACATTTACAGGGTTATTCAAAGCGATCCGGTTCGGTGACACTTCGTTCCCTGCACTTCGGGGGATTCGGCGATTCCAAGTTCGCCGACCCTGCAGTGTATTCAGCAAGCACCGCAGGGCCCCCATAGTGCAGGGAATACTCGCCGCAAACCCGCAGAACACTCGCCGAAACCTGCAGAAACCACTGGAATAACCCCGCCAGAAAAACCCGACTAGCCGCCAATCACAGTGCAGAAATCACAGGCCTGTCTACACGTCCTTGCCCCGGCCCGCACACAACATCCAGCCGCCCGACGGGGACCAGTCCCCAGTAAGAGGCAGGAGGTGTCCGCGCCCTGTGCTGAAGCGCTGCCTTCAGGTATCAGGGTGCGAGGGAGAGGCGCTTTCTGCGCGCCTCTCCAACGGGTCGGCCTTTTTTTTCTTTTCTTCACCCTCGGAAAGCCGGCAGTTTTCTGGATGGGCAGCAGGCAGAGCAGTCTGGAGGATGAGACGGAGGACGCTGGGGGTGCAGGGCTCCTGCGCCCTGACACAAAGGCATCCCCCGGAGACTTTGCCTTCTCATCCCTGATCCTGAATGCAGACATCCAGGCTCTGCTGAGGGACCACAAGCAGGAGCGGACGCTGCACGTCCTCAGGATGCCCCGCAGGGTGAGGAGCCCAGGGCCCCGTGGACATCATCAGCACTAATGGAGAGCCTAGGTCCACAAACCGGCGTCGAGCCTCCTAGTGTGCATTCATGGGGCGACACGGGGTCTATGTACATTCTGTTCCCGTGAGCTTACAATCTAAAGGGGGCCTGATCCCGTGAGTTTACAATCTAAAGGGGGCCTGATCCCCTGAGTTTATAATCTAAAAGGGAAAAGAGGTGCCCGTTCCCGTGAGTTTACAATCTAAGAGGGAAGAGGAGCCGCTCCTGTGAGTTTATAATCTAAGAGGGAAAGAGGAGCTGTTCCCATGAGCTTACAATCTAAGAGGGGAAAGAGGAGCCTCTCCCGTGAGTTTACAATCTAAGAGGAAAAAGAGGAGCCTCTCCCGTGAGTTTACAATCTAAGAGGAAAAAGAGGAGCCCTCTCTAATATATAAATGCGTTTGTAATGCGCTGTCAGCTGCGTGCACCCGTCACAGCTGCTCACTCGGCCTCCTGTTGCAGACGGGACGACAACTGACGCGTTACAAATGCATTTATATATGGAGATACTCTTGGATAGGACATCGAAAAGCAAATATGTGGACATGGATTCTGAGCTGGCAACAACAACAATAGACTGCCCTCCGGGCAGGCTTAACAACTAGTAGGGTATAAATGACATATAGGGTCAGAATACACCATTTCTGTAAATTATTTCACATATTTTGAATTAATCCAAAGAGATCCAGTTATATTCAGATCTGGATGATTATGATCGGTTTGGATCAGTTCTAGATTATTTTTAATTGGAAAGTGATTTAATTTGCATATTGGCGATTTAGAAATTGGATTGATCCAAATTGCTGATATTTCAGCCAAATATCGATTTGGACAGTACTGAATGGCACATAAGCCACCATATAGACAAAAAACTACCTACACTCAACTGAAACTGCCCTCACCAAAGTCACCAACGACCTCCTAACTGCTAAAAAACATGGCCACTATTCTATTCTCATCCTGCTTGACCTCTCGGCTGCTTTTGACACTGTTGACCACCCCCTCCTTCTACAGACCCTCAACTCTCTGGGTCTCGGTGACACTGCACTTGCTTGGATTGACTCCTATTTATCCAACAGGTCCTTCTGTGTGTCCTTTGCTGGTAACTCCTCCTCCTCATTGCCTCTATCTGTTGGTGTACCTCAAGGCTCTGTCCTTGGTCCTCTGCTCTTTTCCATCTACACCTCCTCCCTGGGCAAAATCATCAACAGCTTTGGCTTTAATTACCACCTCTACGCTGATGACACTCAGATCTACCTCTCTACCCCTGATCTCTCTCCCCCTGTCCTTTCCAAAGTCAGTGACTGTTTATCTGGCATCTCCTCCTGGATGGCCTCCCACCACCTAAAGATCAACATGTCAAAGACTGAGCTCCTACTTATTCCTCCCTCTAATGCCGCCCCACCTCCTGACTTCTCGATCACGGTGGAGGGTATCACCATCTCCCCATCAAACCAAGTTCGCTGTCTTGGAGTTACACTTGACTCTGCTCTTTCCTTCATCCCCCACATCAAGTCTCTTTCCTCCTCCTGCCGATATCAACTGCGTAATATTTACAGAATTCGGCCATTTCTTACCGCTGTCGCCACAAAACAACTCATACACGCCCTGGTAATCTCCCGACTCGACTATTGCAATAATCTCTTATCTGGCCTCCCTCTGTCCCACCTCTCCCCCCTACAATCCATCCTGAACGCCTCCGCCAGGCTAATTCACCTCACCCGCCGCTCTGTCTCTGCCGCTCCCCTCTGCGAGTCCCTTCACTGGCTCCCCATCCACTGCAGAATTAAGTTCAAAATCCTTATCCTTACCTACAAAACCCTCACTAACTCAGCTCCCCACTACCTGTCCTCACTAATCACCAAATACACCCCAGCCCGCTCCCTAAGGTCAAACAGTGACCTGCGCCTAGCTTCTCCCCGCATCACCTCTTCCCATGATAGACTGCAGGATTTCTCACGCACAGCCCCCACTCTCTGGAACGCTCTCCCTCGTACTGTCAGACTTTCCCCTAACTTCTCTTCCTTCAAACGCTCCCTGAAAACATTCCTATTTAGGGAAGCCTACCACCCAACTCACTGACGCAACCATCAATCACTCTCACCTTACAGTCCTCTCCTCCTGTTTCCAACCCCAACCCTCCCAGATTGTGAGTTCCTACGGGAATAGGGCCCTCATCTCCTCCTGTACTGTTTGTCAAATGTTGTTCAATGTATTGTAACCCTGTCTATACTGTGCTTATTGTACAGCGCTGCGGAATATGCTGGCGCTTTATAAATAAAGAATAATAATAATAATAATAATAAAGATGAAGCATTAAAATGAAAAATTAGAAATTGGAAAAAAAACACAGATTGCTTCAAATGTAAAACAATTCAATACCATATTAAAATACTCACACATTAAATGAAATGCATAACACATAATTTTACAGTAATTAGCCAAATACTCCATCCTCTAGGTCTATAACACTCGAATATCAAAGATTAAGATTAACCCAGCTCGAAAAAAGGTAGAATCTTTAACAAAGCAGTAGACGAAAGCAACACTAAATTACTCTGCTATTCATTCACAAATGAAGGCTAATTAGCAGGTTGGAAATTTGAATGACGTGAGCGATGATCCACACAGAAATGGTAGAGTAATCTTGGAAAATGTGCCCCCTGAAGATTAATATAGATGACTCTGAAGATGAGCTAGTTATTATCTGAAAAAGAGATGTAATTAGCAAAAGCCTTCAAATAAGATGTTGTAGCAGACTTTGGGAAAAAAGTATTAAAATAGGGTCACTCTTCCCACCAGATTAAAGATAAATACCCCCCCCCTTCTTTAAAAAAAAAAAAAAAAATGAACTATTTCTTTGGATCACTTCTTACAATATGCAACTGTTCAATGTTTTATGATAAAATAGCTGAATCTCAAGTCTGCTATTTGCAATAGAGATGTAATTTGTAACAGTTAGGTAAATAAGCTGTTAATACCCTGTAATGTTACATGCAGAGAGTATTGGTCTCCCTCATTCAAACATTGTTACAGTCTTAGATCGGCACAGTTAAGTATCCTTCTTTGCTGATGACGAGAAAAGCTTGGGCATTGCCATTGTATGAGTTGTATCATTTTAGAATTACGGAGACTTAGGACCTGTGGTTGTACTTGCAAAAGGATTTTTCTCTTCTGTGTTTTAAAAAATAGCAATATTTTTGCTACCATTTGTGACCCTCTCAATTGGTTAACATCATACATTCTGAGCACATAATAGTCTTTCTGGAACATGCAAAAAGGAAAAAAATACAACTCAAGGCATTCAAATAAAATCTGATTTTTTTGGTAGGAAATACCCAACTGGCATAAATATTATTTTATTTTCTCAATTGCAGTTCTTACAATATTCTGAATATGTAAACTACCTGTCATGAAGCCCATAAGTGTCAGAAAAAGTACACAGTTTTACCTTGGATTGAGAGCATAATTCGTTCGGAGGTTTACTTGTAATCAAAAGCACGCTTATAGCAAAGCGAATTTCCCCATGAGAAATAATGGAAACTCTAACGATTGGTTCCACAACCATTTATTAATGTGAAAATGATTACAGTAACACAAAATACTGTACAGTATAAAGTACAAATAAAACAAATTAACCTGCACATTGCCTTTGAGAAGAATCGTGGCTGGTGGGAGGGAGAGAGAGAAGAGAGGAGGAGGGTTTGCAATTGCAATGAGTCACTGGCGTTTGGATACATACTCAAACTCTGGAAGACTGCATGGGTGGTACCTAGCCATAAAAGTGGAGTCAATACTTTGGTATCCAACTACCGCCCTATATCACTGCTCCCTGTAATGTCAAAAATTCTGGAAAAATGTGTCTACACTCAATTACGTGATTATTATCAGTATCGGAACTATTTAACCCCAGATCAATCAGGCTTTCATTCAAAACATTCAACTACAACCGTCCTTTTAAAAGTTCGTAATGATATCCAAGCGGGCATGGAACAAGGAAACCTAACTGGAGCCATCTTCCTTGATTTTGCCAAGGCCTTTGACACAGTAGACCATGGCATCCTATTACAAAAACTTAAAAACTCCGGTATTGGTGATCGCACGCTAACCTGGTTCCAATCATACGTGTCTGATCGGACGCAATATGTGTCCATTTCTGACAGCACTTCCCTTCCCCTCCCAGTCACTTGCGGTGTACCCCAAGGCTCGATACTTGGCCCCCTGCTATTCACAATATTCATAAATGATCTGCCCAATGTCTGCAAAGCCTCAACTGTACACATGTACGCAGATGACACCGTAATCTATACCAGCAAACCAAATCTCCCGCAGCTGGAGGCCGTGCTGCAAGAACAATTCACAGGGGTAGAAAAGTGGATCAAAATATAACAAACTTTTTCTAAATACCGACAAAACTGTTACAATGCTCTTTGGAACAGCACCTAAACTACATAAATTGCAAACACCCCATCTATGTGTGGGGACAAGATCAAATGACACACTGACTACAGTCACTTCACTCAAATATCTAGGTATCTGGTTAGACCCAAATCTATCTTTTGGCCCCCACATCAAAAAACTCTCATCTAAACTTTACCCCAAACTAGGTGCCCTGTACAGAAACAAATCCTGCCTGAGCCCCGCGGTAAGAAAGCAGATTGTGCAATAAATGCTTATGCCAGCCATTGAATACGGATATGTAGTGTATGCAGCTGCCCCTCAATCACACCTCCAGAAACTTACTACATTGTATAACTCATTCTGCCACTTTGTGCTACAATGTAACTACATCAGGGGTCAAGTCCTGGGAAAAAAAGTGAGGGAACTCACCCAAGAATTCCACAACCCCCCATTACCGAAGAGACACAGGCACAGACCCCCAGAATTAATTATAGCCAGACCCCCAGAAATAATTATAGCCAGACAGACCCCCAGAATTAATTATACACAGACCCCCAGAAATAATTATGGCAAGGTACAGTCACCCAGAATTAATTATGGCCAAGTGCAGACCCCCAGAATTAATTATGGCCAAGTGCAGACCCCAGAATTAATTATGGCCAAGTGCAGACCCCCAGAATTAATTATGGCCAGGTACAGTCCCCCAGAATTAATTATGGCCAGGTGCAGTCCCCCAGAATTAATTATGGCCAAGTGCAGACCCCCAGAATTAATTATGGCCAAGTGCAGACCCCCAGAATTAATTATGGCCAGGTGCAGACCCCAGAATTAATTATGGCCAGGTGCAGTCCCCCAGAATTAATTATGGCCAGGTGCAGTCCCCCAGAATTAATTATGGCCAGGTGCAGTCCCCCAGAAATAATTATGGCCAGGTGCAGTTCCCCAGAATTAATTGTGGCCAGGTGCAGTCCCCCAGAAATAATTATGGCCAGGTGCAGTTCCCCAGAATTAATTGTGGCCAGGTACAGTCCCCCAGAATTAATTGTGGCCAGGTACAGTCCCCCAGAAATAATTATGGCCAGGTGCAGTCCCCCAGAATTAATTGTGGCCAGGTGCAGTCCCCCAGAATTAATTGTGGCCAAGTGCAGACCCCCAGAATTAATTGTGGCCAAGTGCAGACCCCCAGAATTAATTGTGGCCAAGTGCAGACCCCCAGAATTAATTATGGCCAAGTGCAGACCCACAGAATTAATTATGGCCAGGTGCAGACCCCCAAAATTAATTATGGCCAGGTGCAGACCCCCAGAATTAATTATGGCCAGGTGCAGACCCCCAGAATTAATTATGGCCAGGTGCATTCCCCAGAATTAATTATGGCCAGGTGCAGACCCCCAGAATTAATTATTGCAGGCAGAGACCCCACGAGTTATATTTACCAGCTTGCAGACCTCAGGACCGCATCTTCCTCCCAGCTCCAGTGTGCTCCTGCACGCAGCCGCTGTCTTCTGAAAGCTGTGACGCGATCTTGTGAGATCTCTGCTGTAGGCCGTGTCACAGCCTTCAGAGGGCTGAGGAGGCGGCCACACGAGGAGGGATCCTGCAGGGCTCGGGGGAACACAGTTTGTCGAGCGGCTGCTAGCAGAATGCTGTTAATGCATTCCGCTAGCAGTCCTGGCTGCTCACAGTGGGAACCTGCATTCCCACAACGTTCCCGCTGCGGGAGAAGTGCGGGGACGCTGTTCCCGCAGGACTCGAGCCTTGTAGTGAGCAGACAGAGTTATAACCACAAAGACAATGATCTTAAACTTGGCCAACAGAATAGCAGGGATCTTAACACCAGGAGATGTAGTCAGCCGTATGCTAAGGTCGGTGCCCAGAATGGTTCTCAAAATAGCCGGGTTTGATACAGAGGGGGTTGTCAGTACGTCCGTCCGTTATGCACACACGCAGAGTGCGCTCAGACTGCGCTCATCTGACATTTGCCTAAAACTACTGTTCTTTCAATGAAAGAACGATGAATGGTGATTAACCTCTGTAGTACTGCAAGTTAATAATGTAGTTTATTCTCAAATTGAAGACCTAAGCATCAACAGTTTGTCACTTGATGCAGTGATGGACTTCAAATAGGTTGGCCATATGGCGCAACTAAATACTCAACAATTTTGTTTTTTTAAAAAAAAAAAATAATTGTGTCCATGTTGACACAATTTTATTTGGAAATGGATATTTTGTAAGTGTTGCTGTGGGCTTGTTGAATCTCTGCTGCACTCCCGCCATGTCAGCATATCTCCTGGGGGTGCAGCTGAGTAACACAGAGCCCCAAAGCGCATTTCAGAGAGCACAGCATGGACTTGGCAGCACGGTCAAAATTTAAATCTCATCAACGGACAACGAAAGCCCAAGAGAGCAGCTTGTATTGCCACGGCAATGCAGGCTGATTGAAATCAATGTGGCCTTGTGGCTAATATGGTATCTTCATAATAAAAGAAGGCAAAAAATATATATACACGATGTGGATATAATAAAATAGAAGCAACTGAAATATATGTTGGTGTCAGGATATGTGGAGTTACAACTCATGACTCTATTACTATAGCTCAAACTGCAGGAAGCACATCACTGTAAGCAATGTGAGTCCTCATAAAGGAAAAACTTTTCTAAAATTGTCCTGCAATAGAATTCAGACATAATTTGCTGGTCTCATGAAGCACAAAATGAAGTGGACGCAGCAGTGTAAAGGGCAGGGGTTGTTGGGACTAGCTATGTGGAATTACAAACACTAGGCACATGTCGAAGTTCTTTACCCTGTCGCCTGGGGGACACAGGCTTGGCAGCAGCTCCGCAGTCAGACTCAGAGATGGCCGCAGCGCAGACTCGCACTCACTCTGTCTCCAGAACCAGGTGTGGGAATCGGGATCACTGTCATCCTGTGGCAAGTCGCCAGGGCCGGTGCAAGCATTTTTGTCCACTCAGGCGAAGGTACGTTTTGGTGCCCCCCCATTAGTGCCATGCCATGTCAATCACCGTAGAGATAATATTCTCTATCGGGAGTGTTTGGTGTCCTCACGCATTGCCAATCTATGCTGTGCCTGGTGCCCTTCCTGTGCCACAAGGCCAATCTACGCAGTGCGTGGTGCCCCTCCTTTGACAAAGTGGCACAGGAGAGCCAGCAGGCACCGCATAGATTTGCAATGTGGCACAGGAGGGGCGCCAGGCAATGCATAGATTGTCACTGCAATCTGTGCTGCACCTGGTGCCCCTCCTGGGACACAGTGCCAATCTGCACCTGGTGGTGCCCCTTGGTCCTGCTGTGTCAATATACCCACATATTTCAGAAAGCCTGCCACTGCCATTGATTCCCTGCGACCCTGCTACCGACCACTCACTCTGTGGCTGTGGTCCACCATCCAACTCCAGGTCTCCAGCAGCAGGGTCCTCGTCCTCTAATGCATTTCACCCCCCCTTTAGTTCCCTCTCCCCCCTTTATTCATTTCACCCCCCTTAAATTAATTTCATAACCCCCCCCCCGTTCTTAGGGCCAGACCAAGTGATTCACTCTCCCGTGGCCCTTTTCCATTACCTTGGAGTGTGCAACTAGTAGAATGAGGGAGCAGGGATTATCCCTGCTTCCCTCACTAGCTGAAGCGCCCCAGCATATTTTATTTTACACCCCCAGGCCCCAGCATATTTTATTTTACACCCCCAGGCCCCAGCATATATTATTTTACACCCCCAGGCCCCAGCATATATTATTTTACACCCCCAGGCCCCAGCATATATTATTTTACACCCCCAGGCCCCAGCATATATTATTTTACACACCCCCTCAGGCCCCAGCATATATTATTTTACACCCCCCCAGGCCCCAGCATATATTATTTTACGCTACTGGTGGCGTTGGCGCCCCCTCAGTTTGGCACCAGGCCAGCAGAGTGCTGCCTTACTTTAGCACCGGCCCTGCAAGTCGCACTGTGTGACCTCACACAGCGCGTACGTGTCACGTGCCTGCGGCCGCATCCGGGCACGTGACTGGACCTCGCCGGCATCCGGGCATGTGACTGGGCCTCTGGCCAACCACACGCAGAGGCTTGTGAGTCAGCCGGGAGAGGCTGCAATCACATGCTGGCCGCGAGAGCTTCTCCACTGCAGATCATTCAACGCAGCCTGCCCGACTGGCCCGGGTCCATTACAAACACGGTCACCAACCATGCGGGACATGATGCATTCCCGCAGCGTTCCCGCTGCGGGAAAAGTGCAGGAACGCCGTTCCGCCGCGTTCCAGCTGCACTCGAGCCCTGAACTACATGACCCACCATTGTGACATGTTAAAAGAACTAAACTGGCCATCGCTGGAATCTAGATGCTCCCTTCACCTTTCCAACCTGGTGTTTAAGAGCTTTTCTGGGAAGCTACCACCCTACCTGAATAGGCTGATTGCCCCAGCAGTTCCCTCATCCTATAACCTCAGATCCAGGACCAGCACTTTACTTGCAATACCGCAATACAAAAAGAAGGTGGCTCGATCCTCATTTTCCTACAGACCACTGCAATTATGGAATAACCTCCCAGACGCCATCAAATCTTCCCCCAGTCTAAAGTCCCTTAAGAGCTCCCTATTAACATACCTCAATACGGATTGCACCTGTAAACATGTACCATAATGACTTTATTTCCTACAGATTTATTTTTCTGTTAATCTGTATATTTGGTTTTGTGTTAATATCTTGCATTTTACTATTTTGTGTTTCTGTAACCACTCAATATTGGTTCTTGAACCCAGGACATACTTGAAAATGAGAGAAATCTCAATGTATCCTTCCTGGTAAAATCCTTTATAAATAGATTGTGCAGGACGTTTATCACTAACGGGATCACTATCTGTTAGAAAGGGTTTCAGCACGTCAAGTATAATGTGCGATACTATTACACGTGTTACACCGTTTGGACCTCCCCATCAAGCTGCCAGAATGCTGCGAAGGACGCAGGGAGGAAAGGTGACCATGGCCTCAGTTGTGACGTGACGCATGGCAGACAAAGCGTACGTACTTTGACATCGTTTGTATATCAAGACTTCGCTTGTATACCAAGTCAAAATTTATAAAAATTGTTGCTCTTGCAACAATAACAATAATTGCAAAATGCTCTCAAACCAAGTTACTCTCAATCCAAGGCTATACTGTGCTTTTTAAATATGCAGACACCTAGAGGGGTTTGTCTAGTATTTTTGACAACTTTAATGCAGATATTGAGGGTAATTCAAAATGCATCAAAAATTTCAGGGAGATTTTGCTGCTTTCTTGTTTGGTGCACTTCGGTATGTTTAGGCGATTTTCAGTTTACCAATTTTGCGGTGAAATCACTATTTACCGCAGGGTCTCTGAAGTGTTTTGAACATGGAGCTGCCGGTGGCCGTCAAATGATGCTGAACAGACTGCCTGATGCCAACCTCTGATCAGCCCACCAAATGCCGCATCCAACCACCGATCAGCCCTCTGAACACTGCCAAAAACCACTGAACTGACTGCCGAACGCCGCTGAACTGCACAAAAAAAACCTACTATTTTTCAAAAGTGATTAAAACAATAAAAATTCATGTAAATGTGTGGAAATAATTAAATAGGTACTAAAAAAATTAGAAAAAGGTCTTTTACGGGGGGGGCATGACTTGCTGTGAAGGGAACAAGACGTGCTCTGGTGGAGCTCCGTCTCTGCCTGCTCTTTACGGGACATTTGGCTGAGGTTACCGATCGGATTTTTCGCACCTGTAGACCCTGAGTGGCTGGCAACCGGAGGTGAGCCGTCCGTAGCCCACTTTGTCCTCCTCCGGACCAGAGACCTACTCTTACCGGCTGTTTTTACAGTGGTTGGGGGCGGACAGTGGCCGTCTTGAGGCCTACCCCTGGGCTCCTTTTGCCTCCCTGCTGTCATCCTCTGAGGACCCCATTCGTGGCTGTGCCCTTTTTCCCTCGGCTTTGAGGATCCTGATTTTTTTCGGTGGCTGTGCTGCGGACACAGCCGCCTCTGGGCTGGGTGCACTGAGTGGACATCTTGGGGCCTTGCTTTGCACCGTGGCACCTCTGCTAACCCCTATACCCACTCCCAACTTTGATGACGAGGGCTGGGGAGACGGAGGGCCCCCGTCTCCCAGCCGTTATGATGGATCTGGTGGAAGGGACGGCTGGAGCGCATGCAAAGTGGTGGATGAATGTCCCGTAGCTCTCCCCTGGATTCAGCCTGGAGGCCGCGCTCTCAAGCCTGGAGGGTCTGCTGCAGACGATGGAGGATGACGGGTGTCCGCTGACGTGAGACGCTATGCGGTACTTTACAGAGGCCTTGCAGGAGTGCAGATCCTCCAAGTAGTGTCAAGCCTGCAGGCTTATGGCAGGAGGCTGCAGTGCATGTCTGTGTGGCCTTGACGCAGTCTGTCAGCCTGCAGGGGTGAGTGGTGACCCAGAAACCCAGGTGCTGCCGATTACCTTGCCGTCGGCTGGGATGAAGCCACGGTGCGGCCCTGAGGTGCCTGTTGCGCACACATTGCTGGACCAGGTGGAGTCGTATGGGGTGCTGGCACAGCCTGGAGATCCTGGTCATGGCTTGGAGGTGGTTGAGGGCCCCTCCTTGTCACCCGGGAAGAAGAGACTGACTGGACCTTTTACCCCGGCTCCCACTCTGCAGATGCTCTAGGCTCTTCTTCGTGAGCCCGGTGGCGTGGATTATTGGACGGCCTGGGGTCCGCTGGAGCTGCGAGCCCTGCTCCTTGAAGATGGACAACATGGACAGTATATTTCGGCCTTGCAGCACCTGCCTTGCGAGCACCCTCTTCCGGGATGCTGGCTGATGGGACCACTACAACTTCTATTTATTTTTCATTGTGCTTTTTGTTTTTTGGGACTCCCCTGACCTTTCAATGTTAGTGCTCCCCGGCTGGGGATATTTCGGCAATAATTTTTCTTTTTATGAGAGCTTTCCCCACTTTTTGAGACACCCTTCTGAGAGGACGGTGTTGTCATTGTATTGATGTTGGGAATTATTTAGGCCTGGTGTATGGAAACTGTGTTGAGCTACATTCTATGAGAAGAGAAAAGTTTTTTTGGTTACATGACTTTGCTGGATATTTTTACAATGACACAATCGAACAATTAAAAATATAATTTTGAACTCTCACATGTATTTCAATTTGTGATCTTTTACTTTGCTTGTACATACTGTATACAATAGTGGGGTGAGACAGAAAGGAACACAATGGGATGTGAGAGGAATGGCATAAAGACACAAGAGAGATGGCATGGATGTGGCAGAGACCCAGTAGGGGTCAGATTGATGGGTTAGAACATGCGCAAAATCCAAAATTGTCAGTTCCAGGTCTGAGGCGCGCATAATCCAGTACTGCCTACTTGTATGACCAGTTTTTTCACATGAGGTTTATTGACTTGTTGCTGACCATTGAACTGCAAACGATTTTCATACCCTATAAATATTATTTTTGCTGCATTTTTCAGATTTTTTTGCATTAGATTGTGAATTGGATATGTCAGTGAAGAAAACCACTGAAAAATGTGTCCACTCACTCGTCTATACACCTACAGTATACCTGGAAAGTATAGGTTATTTTTAATCTCTTAATTGTTGTAATTTGCATGTGTGAAGAGTTTCAAACGTCACTTACATGTTTAATGGGGCAGATCTTCTTTCAGGTAGGTAGTTTTACAAAATTTTAGCATAAGTAGACAATTAAGGATTAAGGTGAGACATATATGCCCAATTCCAAATGAACTGTTATACCGAAACACTCATTCGTTAGTACTAACTGCATCAATAGTTGACACTCACAACTCCCATTCTATTCCAGCCAAGGCAAAAACGTTTTTTATGGCTCCGCTGTTATAGTTGCCTACTGAACATTAATTCTTCCTGTACTTTGGTGAATCGCGAGCAGCTGTTATTTTAAAATTGTTTGCAAAAGCTGGTGTTATGTGAATTTAGTTTTACATAATCGATTAATATTTTTTTAAAAATCCAATGCTTACCATTTATACATTAATGAATAGGATGTTGCAATCTGGTGTGTACAATACCTTATATTAGGTGGTGTGCTGAGGAGTGGGGATTAACAGTATTACAATTATATAATATATCTTTCTGTCCCTTCCAGTTCATATGGCATTAGATGTCTTTTCTGACTTTTACAGTCATGGCCGAAATTGTTGGCACCCCAGACATTTTTCCAGAAAATCAAGTATTTCTCACAGAAAAGTATTGCAGTAACACATGTTTTGCTATACACATGTTTATTCCCTTTGTGTGTATTGGAACAAAACAAAAAAGGGAGGAAAAAAAGCAAATTGGACATAATGTCACGCAAAACTCCAAAAATGAGCTGGACAAAATTCTTGGCACCCTTTCAAAATTGTGGATAAATAAGAATGTTTCAAGCATGTGATGCTCCTGTAAACTCACCTGGGGCAAGTAACAGGTGTGGGCAATATAAAAATCACACCTGAAAGCAGATTAAAAAGAAGAGAAGTTCACTTAGTCTTTGCATTGTGTGTCTGTGTGTGCCTCACTAAGCATGGACAACAGAAAGAGGAGAAGAGAACTGTCTGAGGACTTGAGAACCAAAATTGTGGAAAAATATCAACAATCTCAAGGTTACAAGTCCATCTCCAGAGATCTAGATTTGCCTTTGTCCACAGTGAGCAACATTATCAAGAAGTTTGCAACCCATGGCATTGTAGCTAATGTCTCTGGGCTTGGACAGAAGAGAAAAATTGATGAAAGGTTGCAACGCAGGATAGTCCGGATGGTGGATAAGCAGCCCCAAACAAGTTCCAAAGAAATTCAAGCTGTCCTGCAGGCTCAGGGAGCATCAGTGTCAGCGCAAACTATCCGTCGACATTTAAATGAAATGAAACGCTATGGCAGGAGACCCAGGAAGACCCCACTGCTGACACAGAGACATAAAAAAAGCAAGACTACAAAATCCTTCTGGGAAAACGTCTTGTGGACAGATGAGACCAAGATAGAGCTTTTTGGTAAAGCACATCATTCTACTGTTTACCGAAAATGGAATGAGGCCTACAAAGAAAAGAACACCGTACCTACAGTGAAATATGGTGGAGGTTCAATGATGTTTTGGGGTTGTTTTGCTGCCTCTGGCACTGGGTGCCTTGAATGTGTGCAAGGCATCATGAAATCTGAGGATTACCAAAGAATTTTGGGTCGCACTGTAGAGCCCAGTGTCAGAAAGCTGGGTTTGCGTCCGAGATCTTGGGTCTTCCAGCAGGACAATGATCCCAAACATACGTCAAAAAGCACCCAGAAATGTATGGCAACAAAGCGCTGGAGAGTTCTGAAGTGGCCAGCAATGAGTCCAGATCTAAATCCCATTGAACACCTGTGGAGAGATCTTAAAATTGCTGTTGGGAAAAGACGCCCTTCCAATAAGAGACACCTGGAGCAGTTTGCAAAGGAAGAGTGGTCCAAAATTCCAGGTGAGAGGTGTAAGAAGCTTATTGATGGTTATAGGAAGCGACTGATTTCAGTTATTTTGTCCAAAGGGTGTGCAACCAAATATTAAGTTAAGGGTACCAAGAATTTTGTCCAGCCCATTTTTGGAGTTTTGTGTGGCATTATGTCCAATTTGCTTTTTTCCTACCTTTTTTTGTTTTGTTCCAATACACACAAAGGGAATAAACATGTGTATAGCAAAACATGTGATACTGCAATACTTTTCTGTGAGAAATACTTGATTTTCTGGAAAAATGTCTGGGGTGCCAACAATTTCGGCCATGACTGTAAGTGTGTAAACCTTTTTTCCTTCTTCTATCTCCACTCATCCTCTCTTGTTTGCATGGCCCATAGTTGCCCATCCCCCTCTGTGCATGACCCCATTCTCCCCATAACCTCCTGTGTTCATGGACCAATTTCCCAGCCCGTTCCAATGTGTACATGGGTCCACTACCCGTCCTCCATGTGACAACATAAACATTCTCAATTACTACTTTTTCTCTATGTGCAAAACCCATTCCTCTTTTCCATGTATCCATGGGCCCATTCCCCTTGTGACTTGATCCCTTTCCTCCATCCTCTTTGTGTGCATGGTCTCCTATGTGTGGTCACATTTTATCTCTTCCTCATGTCTGACCACATTTCCGCTATCTCCCCTTTGCTTGGTCAATTCCCTCTTTTACCCATGCCTCCATTCCTCCCTTGTGAATATATGCATCCTTATTTTGCTCTTTGTGCATGGTTTATATTAGGTGCTTTGCTGATTATACTGTCTCAGTGTTGTGGGTTAGACACAGTAAACCGCACACTGTGGAGAGCAGGTAATTCCATTCATACTGCAGTGTGCCGCTGCCTATGTGTCACTTTCCTCCCTGATATATATATGTGTGTGTCTGATTCCGGTACGCACCGCAACTGTCCTATACTTCCGATCCATTGAATGGTCTCTACTACTACCTATAATCAGAATCGGAGGAGTACATAAACCAGAACTGCAGACCAAGGGATAATACAGTTTGGAACGTCAGAGGAATGCCAAGGGTCGTTTACCAGAGTGGGTAATCAGGGATGCCAGGGGTCGTATGCCAGACTAAAGTGTCAGCCAAGTGCCATAGGTCATACTGCCAAATCGGGTAGTCAAAGGAATGCCAGAGGTTAAGAGCAATGAGAGGAGAGTCCTAAAAGCCAAAGTCGATACGCAGAAGAAACAATAACAGATTTGCAACGAGCACTGAGAGCAGTGAAAACCACATCAGGGCAATGAGCGCTTCTCAGGCGTCTGGTTTTAAACCCAGCGGGTGCCACGTCATCACACCGCCCCCCCACAGCCTTACCACATGATTTCATAGTACAAGAGATGCGGGGTCATACCTATTCCCAACTGGGGTAGCTGCAACCACCAAATGTATCCAGCCCAGCAGCATGTATATAACATAACAAGAGAAAAAGGTGTCACCTGCGCTTATTCCTGTAAAACCGTGTGAAACAAAACACAATTAGAGGCTTTGGTTCACTGCAAGGTGGATTTATTTCTGGGATGGCATAAATAAAAGCCCACCAGCCTTTCTCATGACTGAAAAGCAGTGTGTGAGCATATGTGGTTTGCTACACAGCAGCTTGTGATTTCATTGGTTAGGACTCACCTTCACTAGAGGTGCCTTGAAGTTCGGCAGGTGAGCTTACACTCCAATGGCCTTCGCAGTAAACCAAAGCCTCTAATTGTGTTTTGTTTCACACGGTGTTACAGGAATAAGCGCAGATGACACCTTTTTTTCTTGTTCTGTTTTACCACGTGATTTAGTCCGTCCGATACTTCACTTGGCGGCTGGTCAATGAGCCGTGTGTAAGGCACTCTCAGCCTGCTAAGCTACCTGGGAGGCGTGTGACGTGAAACTATGGCTGGTGTCAGACAAGCATTTTTAAGAGTGGAAGAAGCGTCCGTGAGACTGTACCTTCCTTCCACTTTGGTGCCCATCTGATGACCGTCTGGCCACCTCGGCTCAATTCTCCTATGGATGACCACGATTTGAATCCCCATATAACGGACGTCATAGCGCTTCGACGGGGAGGCTTGCAGCACGGCCGCTGTCGAACGGGTAATTTTTGCGTGTGCGTGCAACATCGTGTGGCTGGCCCCGTCGCAACACTGCACTGGGAGGCACGTCAGTACGGGCGACCATAGTGCGCTCATCTGACACCAGCCTAAGTCAGTGTACACTGAACTTACTACATTCAATGGGCAGCTGCTCACTCTGTCGCCCAGAATATCCAGATTCAGACTTGGATAGCTTAATGTCTGGGCTCTGTTCCTTGTGCAATACATTTGTGGCTAATGAAGCCAGAGACATGTCACATAATCACACAGAAGAGAATAGCAGCACGCCCCTATCGGCAGGCTACTCTGCCCTTGTCCGACCGTGTTAAAGCATGCATTAGGGTGTGCTTGTGCATAACTGTGTGCATGCCTATGATCAATTCTTAACACATTTTAGCATGTGTTCTGTCCCACAATTCTACTACATGAAAATAGTGCTAAATAATTCACACATCCCATTCATGCAGGTTACACATCCATGTTTTACATATTAATGCTGTATGTAAATATTCCTAGAGCGTAAGTAATACAACATCTGAAAGGGCATTCCTGAGTTTTTGTGAAGTGTATAGTATTTTTAACAAAATTGAGAAGACCTATAATCCGCTCCCGCAGTGTCTTTTAATGGATTACATGTGGTATAATCCTATTCTGTTGAGATAAACAATGTTACTTGATATCTTCAATTTTATATTTTTATTAAACAGTTGTGCACTCTACGTTATTGTTGGTAGAGTACTATTTTCTGTCAGCATTTTAAAAGGGCAGTTGAGGCAAAATAACAAAGTAAAATATAATAATAATTTTTTTTTTTGAGAAAGGATTTTACCAGGAAGGATACATTGAGATTTCTCTAATTTTCAAGTATGTCCTGGTTGGTGAGTATGTACCGTTAGGTGTCTTGCCCAAGGACACTTACTGGAGAGGTGCTCTTACTGGGATTGAAACCTGTGTCTCCACAGGCGCTCTCCATGCAGAGCAGTGATGTTACCTCTACTCCACCCTTTGTAACCCACACTATTGTTTTCTAATTGTTATTTTGCCTAGAGTGTTAAAATTTACCCTGGATAATGAGCCCGTCACTGCTCTTTGGAGTTCCAGTCAAATAGGCAGCCCTGAAGAGTGATGGACATGCACAAAGCCAATTAGATACATCTCAGTATCAGAGATATTATGAGCCAGCTGGTTGAATGTTCGCTCGAGATGATTCCTCCCTTAACTACCTCTTTAAATTAGCCTGGACCTGGGAAAACTGGGTACATACTTGTGCCACCTTGACCACATACAGCTACAAGTATTTATAAAGCACCAACAAATTCCTTAACGCTGTACAATGGGAGAAATAGAATAACAAGTATACATACACGTTACACAAATGGAACAGAAGAAGGGAGGACCCTGCTCGAGAGCTAACAATCTAAAAGGAGAGGGGTGACCCATTAGGTGAGGGTGAATAGGGTAAGTGAAATGGTGGATTGCGTGAGGGCTGAATGGGAAGAGGTGTAGGAAACTACAGTCGGGAGGTCATGGAGTGAGCCAATAGGCTACTCTAAAGTAATGTGTTTTCAGAGATTTCTTTAAGGACTGGAGAGGCGGGGAGAGTCTAATGTTGGGAGGGATTTCCATAGAAAGGTGGCAGCTCGGGAGAAGTCTTGAAGGTGGGAGTTGGGGGTGCAGGTACGAGGAACTGTTAGCATCATATCATTGGCAGAGCGAAGTGGTCGGATGGGATGTACCTGCTAATAAGGGAGGAGATGTAGGGGCGTGGTTATGGAGAACTTTGTACGTGAGTACCAGTATTTTGAAATGGATTCTAAAGGAAACGGGGAGAGAGAGATCGACCGAGGGGCGAGGTATGAGACGTGCAGGAGTTGAGGTGTAGGAGCCTGGCACAGGCATTCATTGCATAACTTAGCTCAAGTTATCAATGGTGGTTTAAAGGACCTTTTGAACTCTTTGTTGTTGGAGACAAGACCATGATAGTGAAAGTCTACAAAAAATGTATAAAAGAGAGAGAAAAAGTAAAATAAGAGAAAGCAATTTGTTGTATTGATAGTACATACTGGTTAAAATAGATAATAAGGATATAGAATTCTAGTTGAAGAATAGTAGGAGGTAAATGCACAGCAATTACTCTAATTGTTACGCTTATACAAAAGTAATTTATTTAAAAGCTATGTGTGGAAGGCATTGCTTTAATAAAAAAAGCATTCATTGCTCAGTCTGGGAAGTAATTATGATATGCACAAAAACCTTTTCAAGGTCTGTACGGTGACAAACTTTCTCCAATCTATTTGAAGAGTGAAAAACTATCAGGGTTATTAAGAGAGAGGTGAAAAACTGGAGAATTGAAAATTCTAGGTCAAATTAGCCAAACCAGAAAAAGTCTCCCATTTATCTCACTTTCCCAATTGGCTATTCGGCCTAGATTGTTCATTCTTCTGGCAATTCTCCTGGTTTTCACCTTTCTCTGAATAACCCTGCTAGTGTATTTTCTGGCACTAAATAAGTTGACTGCCTATTATTGTCGTGCTTTTAACCTTACATTACACTTTGTACTTCGAGAACATTGTATCTAAATAACTAAAATAAACTAAAAAAAAGTGTGTGTGTATATATATATATAATGAACATTTCAAGCACAGCAACTCTGGGTATGATATTTCTATCACGCTTGCAGAATGCCGCAAATTAGCACACAGTGTGTCACTTTTTGATTCCAGCCCACGTTTCCACTGGTTCCCTTAGCAACAGACCTCTGGTAATTCACAGCTTTGAAATCAGAAACATGTATTTAAATCTTACTTGAATTCATTTAAATCTTATTTAAGCCAGTGCTTTCGGAAGATTTTTTTCTAGTGATCCATTTTCCCTGTTTGGGCATTAGGAGCAAACCAATATTGAGTTAAATAAATAGCAAAAGACTAGATATTGAAACAAACATCCTCACACTCTGTAACTAGTTAGTCCACCATCCTCTCTGGGTCTATGGCAGACTCCCCTGTCTCCAATGTACATATGGCACAACATACCACCTGCTGTATCATGCGTCCACAACCAGCAAATTAGTGTGCAGCATCAATCATCACTGGAATGTTGTCCCTATACATTGTTACAGTTACATGTATTTATAAATCTCTAACAAGTTCCGTAGTGCTGTACAATGTGAGAGACAGAATAACAAATGTCCATACAAGTTAAACACACAGAACAGTAGGAGAGAGGACCCTGCTCGATAATTTATAATCTAAGAGGACAGGTGTGACACACTAGGTTAGGTGAGGGTACGTAGCAGAGTTTGTGAAGTAGTGGGGTGCAAGTAGGAGCAAGAAATGTACAAAGTGGGATTATGGAGCAAGCCGATAGCCTTCTCTAAAGTAATGTATTTTCAGAGGCTTCTTGAAGGACTGGAGAGATGAGGAGCGTCTAATGTTGCAGAGGAGGGAGTTCCGCAAGAAGTGGGAAGTTCGGGAAAAGTCTTGAAGGCGAGAATTGGGGGTGCGGGTACGGGGAGATGATAACATCAGATCATTAGCAGAGTGAAGTGGATGGATGGGAAATACCTGCTGATAAGGGAGGTGATATAGGCAGGGGCAGGGTTATGGAAAGCTTTGTACGTGAGTACCAATATTTGAATTGGATTCTAAAAGGAAACAGGGAGCCAGTGAGATTGACAAAGGAGCGAGGTGCGGAAGGTGAGGTGTATGAGCCTGGCACAGGCGTTCTTTACTGACTTCAGAGGGAGAGTCTAGAATCTCTTATGGCCAGCAAGAAGGAGGCTGTAACCAAAACTACCTCTACCTTTGTGCCCTCACCCTCCTTGGCACCCTTGCCCACACTATACATGGCCTCTGTGCCTGTTGGAGTAGTGGGGATGCTGGCCTCCTGCCAAAAGATCGTGGACCAATATGGCAAAGCCAGTTCTCAAGGATAATGAGCATAAGTGGACAACTAAGGGTTAATGGAGTTAAATGTATTTCTATCTTGAACTGTTTGTATTTTAGGAGTTGGTTTGTGTTAGCAAGAACAATAAGTCTGCATTGTATCACTATCGGTTTGCCCCTAGATTGATCTGATGTGTGTTTGCCAATCTTGAGTGTGTATTAATTAGGTTTCTGTGTCTTCTGAAGGAATTCAACCCCCCCATGTAGACAATGTATTCTGTTGATAGTGTCATGTTACCTCCCCCTCTCTCATATACAGTCAGGTCCAAACATTTTTGGATCTATACACCACCACAATGGAGTTGGAATGAAACAAACACAATGTACTTTAACTGCAGACTGTCAGCTTTAATTTGAGGGTATGTACATCCATCTCAGGTGAACGGTGTAGGACTTACAGCAGTTTGCAGATGTGCCTCCCACATGTTAAGGGACCAAAAGTAATGTGACAGAATAATAATCATAAATCAAACTTTCCCTTCTTAATACTTGGTTGCAAATCCTTTGCAGTCAATCACAGCCTGAAGTTTGGAACGCATAGACATCACCAGACGCTGGGTTTCATCCCTGGTGATGCTCTGCCAGCCCTCTACTGCAACTATCTTCAGTTCCTGCTTGTTCTTGGGGCATTTTCCCTTCAGTTTTGTCTTCAGCAAGTGAAATACATGCTCAATGGGATTCAGGTCAGGTGATTGACTTGGCCATTGCATAACATTCCACTTCTGTCCCTTCAAAAACTCTTTGGTTGCTTTTGCAGTATGCTTTGGGTCATTGTCCATCTGCACTGTGAAGAGCCGTCCAATGAGTTCTGCAGCATTTTGCTGAATGTGAGCAGATAATATTGCCCGAAACACTTCAGAATTCATCCTGCTGCTTTCTTCAGCAGTCACATCATCAATAAATACAAGAGAACCAGTTCCATTGGCAGCCATACATGCCCACGCCATGACACTACCACCACCATGCTTCACTGATGAGGTGGTATGCTTAGGATCATGAACCGTTCCTTTCCTTCTCCATACTCTTCTCTTCCCATCACTCTGGTACAAGTTGATCTTGGTCTCATCTGTCCATAGGATCTTGTTCAAGAACTGTGAAGGCTTTGTTAGGTGTTGTTTGGCAAACTCTAATCTGGCCTTCCTGTTTATGAGGCTCACCAATGGTTTACATTTTGTGGTGAACCCTCTGTATTCACAAAGATTGTTGACTTTGACACACATACGCCTACCTCCTGGAGAGTGTTCTTGATCTGGCCAACTGTTGTGAAGGGTGTTTTCTTCACCAGGGAAAGAATTCTTCGGTCATCCACCACAGTTGTTTTCCGTGGTCTCCCGGGTCTTTTGGTGTTGCTGAGCTCACCGGTGCGTTCCTTCTTTTTGAGAATGTTCCAAACAGTTGTTTTGGCCACGCCTAATGTTCTTGCTATCTCTCTGATGGGTTTGTTTTGTTTCTTCGGCCTAATGATGGCTTGCTTCACTGATAGTGAAGGCTCTTTGGATCTCATCTTGAGAGTTGACAGCAACAGATTCCAAATGCAAATAGCACACTTGAAATGAACTCTGGGTCTTTTATCTGCACATTTTAATTGGGTTAATGAGGGAATATCACACACCTGGCCATGGAAAAGCTGAGAAGCCAATTGTCCCATTACTTTTGGTCCCTTAACAAGTGGGAGGCACATCTGCAAACTGCTGTAAGTCCTACACCGTTCACCTGAGTTGGATGTACATACCCTCAAATTAAAGCGGACAGTCTGCAGTTAAAGCACATTGTGTTTGTTTCATTCCAACTCCATTGTGGTGGTGTATAGAGCCAAAGATGTTAGAATTGTGTCGCTGTCCCAATATTTCTGGACCTGACTGTAACTGGACCCATTTCCAATAAAGTACATGCATTCCCCTACATAAAGCTGTGTCTGGTGTTTGGGGAGCGATACATAGAAATATACAGCACTCCCTCAAGCTCTGGCTGAGGGTTGTGAGAAGGAAAGCTGCTGCGGATCAGCTTGGCTGAAGAGGAGGGACGGACGCTGTAACAGGTTCAGGTCTGGTCCACAAGCCGGAGACCAGTAAACCCCAGTTACTGTTATAGAGGTTACAGTAATCAAGGCGGGCGATAATAAGAGCTTGAATGAGCATTTTAGCAGAGTCTTGATTAAGGAAAGGGCGGATACGTGCAATGTTTTTTAGGTGTAAGTAACAGGATTTGATTAGCAACTGAATGTGAGGAATGAAGGAGAGATCAGAGTCTAAGAGGACACAAAGGCGACGAGCCTGTGAGGTAGAAGTAATGGTGGCACCATTCCCCCGAAGTGAAATGGGTGCAGGAATGTTGGCTTTTGGAGGGAGGGAAGATTAGAAGTTCAGTTTTAGAGAGGTTGAGCTTTAGGAAACAAGAAGTCATCCAGTCAGAGACAGCTGATAGGCAGGCTGTAACACAGTCCAGCACAGGAGGTGAGAGATCAGGAGAAGAATGGTAAATTTGGGTGTCGTCAGCATAGAGATGAAATTGGAGTCTTGAGGTGCCCCTACTGAGAGAAGAACTGCGGGTGAAGAAGAACCAGCGAAAGGAAACACTGAAGTGGCAAAAAGAGATATAGGAAGAGAAACAGTAGAGAGCAGTGTCACTGCGGTCAACTTGGCGCATCGTGAGGAGAAGGAGAGGGTGGTCAACAGTGTCAAATGCAGCGGAAAGGTCAAGAAGAATAAGGAGGGAGAAGGGACCTTTGCTTTTAGCAGCAACTAAATCATTGGTCACCTTGGTCAGAGCAGTCTCAGTAGAGTGCTGGTGTGACGTCTTGCGCCCCCTCTGGCAGGGGTGGACATTACCAGTGATGGTTAGACGTTCAGTTCCTTTTTGGATTGCGAGCCTAGAGTCACACCTGAACTCTCTAGCGGCTAATGAACCCTGCTTATAAGGAAGCAACACCCTTTAGGTGTCGCTTCCACATTCATTGAAGTCCTGGACTTAGCTGAGTGCAGTCTGTTCCTAGTCAAGCTCTGACCAAGTTTTCCTCTAGGTTTATCTTGTTCTTGTTCACGCTTACCCCCTGCTGTATTCTGGTTATTACTTTCCATAGCACCGGTACCCTCCACTGTCGCCTGTACCCAGTAATCTTGAATATATCTTGTGTATCGGACCTCTTGCCTAGTATCCTGACTATTCTGTTTGCCTGTGACCTACTTAGACTTAGACCTACTTAGCTTTCTAGTTCAGTTTAAGTCTTGTCTAGTTATATCTCACTCTATTGAATAAACCCTGTCTAGTTTAACCCAGTATCTGTCTAGTGAATGTCTCACTGAGAATTAGGCTCACACCCAACCCTCCTGCACTCAGAGCTAGGCCCCAACCGTGACAGCTGGGTTGCGAAAGTCAGACAAGTGTGGGTCAAGTAAGGAGTTTGCAGTGAGAAAACCGATGAGCTAGTTTTAGACCAGACCTTCTAAGGTTTTGCAGGCAAAGGGGAGCAAAGAGATGGGAAGGGAGTCTGAAAGAGAGGGGGAATCAAGAGATGGCTTCTTCACAATGGGGGTGATCAGAGCACATTTAAATGCAGAGTGGAAGACACCAGAGAAGAGGGAGAGGTTAAAAATGTGAGTCAAAGGAGGGGCAATAAGTGGTAGGACAGACCGAATAAGGTTCGATGGAATAGGATCGAGTGGACAGGTAGGAGGAGATAAGAAGTTGCAGAGAAGTCCTCCTCTGAGACCAGAGAAAAGACGGACATAGTAGAAGAAGGGGCAGGGAGTTAAGGCATGCGTGAAGTTGAAAGGTTGGTGGAGGAGGGCAGTGAAGCGTTTTCCAGTCAATTGTGTTAGTGAAGTAGTCAGCAAAGCTGACAGCAGTGAGGTCTCTGGAAGGTTGAGTGGAAGCGGGGTGCATTAACAGATTGAAAGTATGAAAGAGACGTCTGGAATCATGAGAAAAGGTGGACACAAGGGGCGAGGGATAAAGCGACGCTGTAGGAACGGAGCATGAATTTGTAGTGCAGGAAGTCAGCGAAGTGCAGAACTTACACTAGCCATGTTCAACTGCCCTGAACCGTAGGAGGAGATATTGTGGGCAGTTGCATATATTTAAAAAAGGCTAGATGCATACACCATTGTGCAGGAACAAACCTTTGGCTTTCAGTCCTTGATTTGTGATGCATCACTGCCTCCACTTCACCATTGGCTTCCTCTATTTTTCCCATATCTGTATTGCAAATTTGAGCTTTCTGTTTACCTAGTCATCCCACCTAACTAATCCACTTGGGTCTCTCAGTGCTGAATTATAAGGTATTTCCATGGGTATCGATTAAAACACTGCCATTAAAATGTCAGTTCAGTGGAACATTATTGCCATGTTTACGAGAGATGTACCATCGGGGCTCTTTTGTTGGTTGCAGGTTTAAGGTTAAGGGGAAATTATGGTTTATGTTAGGGGTAAAGGGTAAAAAGGGACTGACAGCCATGTGTTCAAGATGTTGTGGTGTGTAACTCCTGTAATTTCAGCATTCCTACCTGCATGCACACTCTTGTGCACTATGTAATTAATAAATAGGTACACCTGACAGCTGTGCTAGGTCA
This sequence comes from Leptobrachium leishanense, assembly GCA_009667805.1. NCBI lineage: Eukaryota > Metazoa > Chordata > Amphibia > Anura > Megophryidae > Leptobrachium > Leptobrachium leishanense. The sequence goes on along the minus strand of CM019065.1, from coordinate 182,331,991 downwards.
TGTTTTTGCATAACCAAGGCCATTGGTTTTTACATATTTAATATAAGATCAACATTTGATAGAATCACAAGCCGTGATTTAGGAACTGCATTCTGTAATGTGTAAAATAGACATAAAATATATGACTGGGGGTTATTCAGAGAGATCCGAAATGTTGCCAAAATGTAACAGACACTGAATTTCAGTGAACTGGGACATTTCGGTCCATTCGGCTATTCAGAGAGCAGGCAGTTCGCCAAATTCTGGCGATACTGCCTGCACGTACGGTGCCTGCTCGAGGGCAGTGAAATTCCCCATAGAGAAGCAATGGTTCGTCTATTCAGAGACACCAAACAGCAGTGAAAAGTTGCCGAAATGCCCTGCTGTTCAGTGGTTTCATTCGACAGGTTTATTCAGGCGAATCCCATAGGCTTCAATGTTAAACATATTCCTGTTTTAATTCAATATCTAATAAACCATTTATTATTTAATTCTGCTGTAAAGAGTCTCTTTATTTCTAGATTTTTTAGGATCTTTTAGGCATTTTTCTGGATTTTTTCAGCAAATTTTTTCCCCATTTTTTCTTTTAAATCGTTTATTTTTTCTGTAACTGCCCTTTTTATTATCATTCATTGGATCTTATATGTAAATTCCAAACATTTTCGTTATGTTGTTTTTTTGCAAACAGCGTTTCAAATTTCAATCTTTCAAGCGTACTGTTTTTTGGGGTTTTTCACCATGTTCGTCTGTCTGTTGGATTTTTCCGGCGGCTGCTCTGCGCTGTGATCGGCGGCTAGTCGGGTTTTTCCAGCGTGTTCGGCTTGGTTTTTGAAGCGGTTTCTGCGGGTTTTCGGTGAGTGTTCTGCGGGTTTGCAGCGAGTTTTCTCTGCACTACGGGGAGCCCTGTGGTGCTTGCTGAATACATCGTATGTCGGCGAACTAGAATTGCCGAAGTGCAGGGAACACAAGGTCACCGAACATGCGGTGACTTTTCGGATCTCTCTGAATAACCCTGTATGTATTTTAATATGTAACCACTAATTTGGTTAAACTGAAACTCTCTGTCATCAAGTTCCTCCATTACACAGAAGGGGGTGATGTAGCTTTGTTTTTAAGTTAAACATCTGGATATATTATTTTGAAAATGTTTCACAATTTGCATTTCACAAAATGTACATTTTGTTCTAAGGCATTTTACAAGGTATTCTCATACTCGTACAGTGTTGTACAGTTTGTGAGCTTATGAAAAATAGTGTAATATATCACCATGTTCCAAGTGTTCCACCTAGGAAATACTTAACCCCTTCAGTGCTGAGCCATAGGGCTGTATTACGCTCTTCACGATAAAACGTGGGCGCAAGGGAGGAAAAACTGGGCCCGCAGTTTTCCCCCTTGCGCCCGCGTTTTAAAGATGGATTACAATGCAGGTGCAAAAAATGCTGCCTGCATTGTTTCTAAGTGTAAAATCCAGGATGCTTGTGGCAGCGCTGAGCGCAGCCGCAAGCATCCACTCGCTGGAGTCCATAGGACTCCATTGAGTTTCCCCCTGCCGGTCACATGACCAGCCGGATTTCGCCTCTCGAGATCTGACCGGTCGGCGTAGTGATACGCAGGGAGAGACTGGGGGGACGACTTTTTCCCCCAGTCTTTCCCTGCTCCCGCTGGCCGGAGGAGGCAGACAGAGCTGCAGTCCTCGCCGCGGGACAGAGGGTGAGTATGCAATGCTTTTTTAATTTTTTTAGCTTGGTGTTAATGGATTCTGCAGAAGCGGAATCTGTTAACACCAAGTCCTGGCTCTGGTTAACTTTGCGCTGACCAGAGCCAGGCGTTAATCAGCGTTTGCGTTTGGATTGTAATATGCGGTAAATGTTCATGCAAGTAAGTGATAACGTTTGCGTTAAGAGGGTAATAGGGCCCATAATGTTTAAACGCAATTTGAAGTCATGTTTTGTTGTAGAACCCAGACAAATTACATATCCTTGTTTTCTGCATACTCGGCAGTTTCATAATATTTCATTATTATAGCTATATGTCATGTCCTACCAGAATGGTATAACAGAATTTAAAAAAAAATTAGAATCTCCATTCAGATTTCAATCATTTACAGCGTGTAAAATTATTTGTTTTACACTGTGGTTATATATTCTATGGGTTACTCTTGTTAAGAAAATTAGAAATGGGAAACTGTTCCTGTGTTTTCTCAGAAAAATAAAGTATTTTAGCTAAAACTGAAAACCAAAACGTTTCATTGTGAGAAAGCCAAAGCTTGAGGACAGGCACAATGAAAGAGCAGTGATAGCATTCCCCAGAAATGAGGCAGGGCTCATAGTTGGAGTAAAACAGACAGACAGACTTTAATGAAAAAAATTAAGCTAATATATACAGTTCAAGGAGGGACCAGGAGACCAATGGAAAATAACACCCTGGTATCTCCCCTTCTCCTCTTCCTTGTTGGTCAAACATTTCCCACTCGTTGTTGGTCAAACATTGCCCACTCGTTGTTGGTCAAACATTTCCCACTTGTTGGTGATAAAACATTTCCCATGGCTTCAGATCGCGTTTAAACATGAGCAAAAGTGGTAAAAATTACCTCAGCGCATAGCGGTGAAATGGCTCAGCACTCAGCATTGAAAGGGTTAAAAAGTGTTGTTTTTTTAAAAAAAAAAATTCATTGTTTCCTGTCCCCCAGGGCAGTACCCGGCCCCCAATACACCTTTTATGGCCAATATCTTGCATATATGCCCTCTTGGAGGGGATCTTAATTTTCAAACGTTCGAGCTCCATTGACTTGCATGGTGTTCGCATTGTGTTTGAGTTCGCGGTCAAACTTTTTTGGGTGTTCGAGTTCGAATGTGAACCGAACACGGGGGTGTTCGGCCCATCACTAGACATGAACAATGTAGATATCGGCATAAACACACAACAATCTGATAGACCGGCAATGATTGGCAAAGCTCACTCAAAACTTTCACGGTCATTAAACATATTCAATACGGGGGAGGGGGGATGGAAAGGGCTGCAGTGACACACACACTCAGTAATGATATACTGTAAGCAATTGTAATAGTAAGGTATATACTAGGGATGCACCGATACCGATACTAGTATTGGTATCGGTGCCGATACTGCCTTTGCACGAGTACTTGGTACTCATGCAAATGGCCCGATTAACACCCCCCCGATACCGGAAGCCAGCGCTGGGCCGGCTTGCCGGTATCCACGGGCCTGGGGAAGCTGACCGCGTGCATTAAAAGCACTCGGCCAGCGTTCCCCTCCGGCGGGCCTCAATACTCACCCTTCAGAAGGTCCGATCGCACGGCTGTGATGCATTCATGCAGCCGCTGGGTGCCTCTGTGATGCCGCCTCTTGACTGGAGGCAGCGTCACAGAGGTGCCCGGCAGCCGCGTGATCGCATCACAGCTGTGCGACCGGACCTTCTGATGGGTGAGTATCGCGGTCCATCGGAGGGGAATGCTGGCTGAGTGCTTTTCATGCACGCGGCCAGCTTCCCCAGCGTTTGGTCTGTGAGAGCTGGGGGCATATCCATGAGAGCTGGGGGCAATATTCATGAGAGCTGGGGCAAATATCCATGAGAGCTGGGGGCATATCCATGAGAGCTGGGGGCAATATCCATGAGAGCTGGGGGCATATCCATGAGAGCTGGGGGCATATCCATGAGAGCTGGGGGCAATATCCATGAGAGCTGGGGGCAATATCCATGAAAGCTGGGGGCATTCGCCATGTGAGCTGGGGGCAATCGCCATGTGAGCTGGGGGCAATATAATATCCATGTGAGCTGGGGGCAATCTCCATGTGAGCTGGGGGCAAGCTACATATCCATGTGAGCTGGGGCAAGCTACATGTGAGCTGGGGGCATTCTGTATATATCTCGGGGAGGTATATACATGTGAGCTGGGGCATTTTTATATGAGGTCTGTTCTTATTGAAAAGCTTTCACATGATATAGAATAAAAGTATCGGTACTCGGTATCGGTGAGTACTTGAAAAAAAGTATCGGTACTCGTACTCGGTCTTAAAAATGTGGTATCGTGCATCCCTAGTATAAACATAGACAATATTGATATTATCACATAATACAGACACCCTGTAGCCTTATAGGCACAAGGTGACTTGGGCATAGGTGAGGGTTTTCAAATAAATTGATGTGCCAGACCCCCCAGTTCACGCATTCCCACGCCTCCCAACAGTAATGTCAAGTCCAGGTATCCCGATTTCAAAGTGACTATTATCACATATACACAGACCAAATCTCATTATAAATCCAAACTTTATAGATTGAATGTGCTCCAAGCTCTTGATTGACAATCTAAATCTTGGAGGTTTATACGTCTTGCTCACTTTGTTTATATTTCTTATATTTTATTATTTGTGTTTCTACAAGGATTGTTACTATATTAACGGAATGTATTAATATGTGACGTTATTTTTTATTATTGTAATGTTTCTGAACCTTTGCAATTGCATGCATAAAAAACACAGCCGCATAGATTTTTTTTTATTATTATTCACAATCAGATGCAAGAGAAGTCTAATATTCTTTTTTAATATTCGATGTGGCTTAGTGAGAAAATGCTGTAGGTTGACCTGTGAAACCAGTCTTTTATTTCCATTAATAATGTACCCTGTAGTGAACCACATTGTGGAAAAAGAGATACAATAAGGAGATGTGAAGCAGTAAGGTTGGTGATAACATTATGAGTTTTAAAGTTGGTAATCCTTGTTCAAATACCAATATCTTCTCTGTTTGATCTTTACCTCCCTGTATCTGGCACCAGAAATTTGGTTGAAAGCCCTCGGAGACCAGATGTCACTTCCTTTGAATATCACCACATTAATTTGTCACAGAGCTGGCTTTCTGCTAAACATTCAGCAGCGACATTCTTTTGTTTATTCTGCCACAATTAAAAATAATTGACGGGAGAAATCCGTTAGAATTTCCAGCTAATAACATCTTGTTTATATTGGTAATTTAAGCTATAGTTTTATGCTTATTTTTTTGCTCTATTTTTCACAGTGAAAACATGATATTTAGTATATTGCTAGCTGCATACAGAAAGAAATATTCAGAACTATTATATATATCGCTCATTTGGTTTTTGTGTCAGATGTGGGTGGGTTTGCACCTGCAGAAATATTTACTGAATTACTTCTGTTTGGCTAAACTGATGTTTTTTTGCATTTCCAATCTGGTGAAGTATGCAAAAATAATTACATTTGCTTCACTTCTTTAAAGAAAGGTATGTTGTTGACACAATTTATGACTTCCATAAGGATGTTTACTGGTATTTAAATTTATTCTACTGATTTAAATTCGTCTTCATTAGTTTGTCTTCATTCTTCAGAATCTTCTTATCTCAACATTGCCTTGGGTTACTAGGCTACTCAGATAATACACTGAGTGATGAAGGATTCAGTTTATAAATCAAATACCCCTCATAGGTCCATGCCATTTAATACCTACAAGTCTTGATTGTTCTTGACATTTTCCTGAAGAGTACTCTGCGGGGCATACCATCCTCTTACCTGACCATCCATCTCTCATTATTGTGACTTCAAAACCCTCTGTTTATTCCCTTGTCATGCCTGAAGCCCAGTGCATTGTGTATCATGTCACCAGGTTTTGTATGAATATACCGCAACTTTTGCACCATGTGCAGGCAACATGAATTATTATTGTCATCATTTATATAGCGCCAACAGTTTCCGCAGCGCTTTACAATAACCAAAGGGAACGAAATACATATAAACGGACATAGGATGGAAACAAGAGGCCCTGCTCATAGGAGCTTACAGTCTAGAGGGATTGGGGTTGAGGAAGACAAGAGGAATTGCACTAGATAGCAGGATCATTAGTGCCAGTGGTTTGGGAATGGTGGGGCCATACAAGCGGCTTCAATCAAGTGTGAGTAGGTATATCAGGGTTATTCAGAGAGAACCGAAAAGTCATTGCATGACTTTTCATTCCCCACATTACGGGGCGATTCCTAGTTCGCCGAGCCTGCGGTGTATTCAGCAAGCGCAACAGGGCCCCCCATAGTGCAGGGAATACTCACCACAAACCCGCAGTACACGCGTCGAACACTCACCGAATACTCACCGAAAACCCGCAGAAACTGCCACAAAAACCAAGCCGAACACGCCGGAAAAATCCGAGCAGCCGGCGATCACAGCGCAGAGCAGCCGCCGGAAAAAGCCGTCATGCAGACAAACGGGGTGAGAAAAAAAAATCCCAGTTCGCTTCAAAGTTTGAAATTTGAAACGCTGTTTGCAAAAAAACTGCTGAACGAAAATGTTTGGAATTTACACATAAGATCCAATGAATGATAATAAAAAGGTCTGTTACAGAAAAAAGATAAAACGATTTAAAAAAAACGGAAATTTTTTTAACAAAAAAGTCCCAAAAAATGTCTAAAAGATCCTAAAAAATCTAAAAATAAAGAGACTTTTACTGCAGAATAAAATGATAAACGGTTTATTAGAAATTGAATTAAAACGGGAATATTTTTAACATTGAAGCCTATGTGATAAGCCTGAATAAACCTGTCGAATGAAACCACCGAACGGCAGGGCATTTCACTGATATTCTTCAACTGTTCGATGTTCTCTGAATAGACAAACCGTTGCTTCTCTATGGGGGATTTCACTGCCCTTGAACAGGCACCATACTTGCAGGCAATTCGCCAAAATTGCCGAATTGCCTGCTCTCTGAATAGCCGAATGGCCCCGAAATGGCACAGTTCGCTGAAATTCAATGTCCGGTTACATTTCGGCCACATTTCGGATCTCTCTGAATATCCCTGTTAGTTTCAGAGCCAGAGATGAAAAAGAAAGAGGAAGCTGCAGTCACAAATATTCCCACAAATACAAAATAGCAGGCGCTCTCGGACCCTGTGGGGCCAGTCACAACAATACAATAAACTAAAGGAAGAGGGAACCAGGCACACCAATATAGAAAAGTGTTGGACAGGACGGCTGCCAAAACATTTCAGTCAACAGCATGACCCTTTTCAAGCACTTCAAAAGTGTTGTGCTGTTGACTGAAAAGTTGTGTCAGCCTTCCTGAATAAACTATATGGTATACTAGTGTGAAGGGAATCCCTGCATATAAACTGGCGGGCACCTCTGATTTGGCCGCACTGTCAGGCTGCGTCTGCGAATCACTCGGCCACTCTCCTGGAGCCCAGCCAATGAAACCCGGACGCCAGTGAGCTTCCAGTGGCTAAGACTTTGGCCTAAACAGTTTTGAAGAGGGTCCAGGAAAGGAGAGGACACTGACAGAACAGTAGATGTCACGATCCGATCCGGAGGGATGATAGGACTGTTATTCTGCTCAATGTTCTCATATAGATCGCGTTGCCTGGATAAAGCAACAGCCTTCACGTTAAGGTTACCAGGTGTATGTGTCGGTCTATCGTTGAACGTGGACAATAGCAATGACCACCTAATTTGTCTAGCATGAAAACCCATTGCTTTAGAGAAGCCTATCAGCTCACTCCATAATCCCCCACTGTGCCTTTCTTGCCCCATCTTTCCACAAAGCCCGTTCACCCCACTATTTCACATACGCAGGTATTTATCCTCACCTCAGAGTGTCGCCCCTCTCCTCTTAGATTGTAAGCTCTGGAGCAGGGTCCTCTCTACTACAGTTCTGTGTGTTTACCTTGTATATACAGTATATTTGTTGTTCAGTCTCACCCATTGTACACTGCTATGGAACTTGTTAGTGCTTTATAAATAGTTGTACCTGTTACTGATGCAGAACGCTGCTCCTTGTGTTGCTTAATTCACACATCCCCTAAATGTCACGATAGGGACAATGGTGCAGGTGGGTCATTTCATACATATACGTTCAAGCAATTTTGAATGACGCCTACCGACAAGTAGTAGTTTATGGCTACTGTATATAAACTCCTCCTTCGCATCTTTACCTTGTCCTGTTGTGGTTTCTGCATAGTACCCAAAAGCATGTTCTTTTTTATTGTCTTTTCTGTTTTTTTACTTGGCTTATGTAACAACTATTCTGCTGTCTGTACTCCTGACCCAGCTTTATCTTTATTATATTCTATTGTGTGATTTCTGGAACCTTAACTACAGCTACATTTATTTTACCATTCTTATTTTCTCTGCCCTGTCTATGCAGAAACATCTACGGTCTTGTTTCCTTTCTCTAGCCTGTCTACAAGCTACAATAATTCAGTTTATAACAATGTAAACCGGACAATATTAAGAACCAGTATCAAGTTTTACCTTAGGTGTCGCATGCGTGCTTGGGACACATCTGCCGTGACAGTACCAGCATGTCACTCTGGTCCTGCAGTCCATGGAGGAGTGCTGGGGGTGAAAGAGGACCCATTAAGAGCAGCAGGGAGGTAAATAAAATTGATATCTGGAAGTCATTGAAAAAACAGAACTCTGGTTATTTTTACACATGGCTCAAAATCTACCTCATATTAAGGTTAGATAGGTAGGGGTTACTTCTGGCTCCGCGGCCATCGAAGCTGGCCACATCATAGCTCAGTTCTGCACATTGAGCTCCTCTGGAGGCCCTGGCAGCTATGGAATCATCAGTCAGAAGGTGACGGGCGATAGCGGGAGCCCACCTCTACAATCTGGACAGGCGGATTGCTAGTCTGGCCCAGTCTGGGCCCCTGTGACGCTGAAGGAGCTGAGGTCGGGAGTGAGGCCTACCTTACAGCTGGGCTTCCGCCGCTGGAAATTGCTCCTCCCCTGGTGTGTGATCCGTACCGATTACTCCACAACCTCTAGCAGTGATTTTCTGCCTTCCCCACCACCCAAACTTGCCTGGAGGACTCCCACAGCAACCCACAGCAACCATAACTCAGGGTGATGGCCGGAGAGCCTACTGAATCACTGGCAGCCATCTTTAGACCTATCACCTCCCTGCCCTGGGACCCCCCCCAGGCCCATCCACCGCCGAGGAAGCATGGATTGAGACCCCCTTCATACCACCTCATCCACATATCCATTCTGGACCAGGGCAGCCTCCTACATCTTGGGGACCGCTAAAATCATTTTTCCAGGAGGTGACAACCGGGGGAAAGGACAAACAAAAAAAAATTCTCTGTGGCAGCCATCTCCGTGGAGGACTTAATCCTAATATTTATTCGCCACCGTAGGTGGTCCAACTTTATCAGCTTTGACCTCTGGGGAGTTGAAGGGGGATGTAGCGGTTTTGCAGAATCTAATATATAACCATACAGCCTCTGACATCACCTATTCTACTTTCTAGTTCATCAATATCCCCTGCTTGCTCCATGGATAGGATCCATATCCACCTCGGATACCAGCAGGCGTGCCCCTTACAGGGGCTACCAATTCACTCAAATACCTACGGGTCCATATTCAAAGAGTCTTATGTGCACTTTACAATCTTAATATCTCTTAGATTTTATGCTCTGTCATTATGATTTCACTAAGTGGCATAAACTTCCCCTGTCTCTAATAGGTAGGGTCAACTAATATAACATTATAAGCTTTCCCAAATTACTGTACCCATTGCAAGTACTGCCAGTTCTTTTAACATATAAAGACGTAAAGACCTGCATGCTGTTGATGGGATAAAAAATTGCTCACAATTTTCTGATGCTTGATTAGAAACCTCTTTATCTTTGCACAACTATACCTACGGCACTCTGAGATATTCCTTTACTCTCCACGACTATTAAAGCCTGGAAATTGTCCCGAATTAAGATGGCTGCCCTCTCCACTTCCTTCCGCTTCCTGCCTCTTGCAGCAAACCCCCACTTTGGTGAGAGACTACAGTCCATTTACTAGTTGGGCAGAGGGTGGATTACATTTTTGGATAATTTTTTGGGTCCCTCACAGAAAACTGTACTGTCTCTTCAGACCCTTAAGACCAAATACCCTACAATGCTGTTTATGTGGTTCGCTTACTTCCAACTTTGCTCATACTTTTACAAAGTCGCATCCTCATTCACGGGGAAAGACACGGGACTAATTGACTGGACAATTACATTAGGAACAGACCACTAAATGATTATTCTATTTCTACACTGTACGACATTTTAGGCCACAGGGTTGATTGTTCAGAAATTAAGACATGCCCCGTGCAGTGACTTCGCCATTTCCCATCTCATACTACTGCCAATTTATTATCTGCTCATAAATAGTGATGGGCCAAACACCCCCGTGTTCGGTTCGCATTCAAACATTTGAAAAAGTTCAAATTCGAACGCGAACACGATTCGAACGCAATGCAAGTCAATAGGTCTCAAAAGTTCGAAAATTAAAGGTCCCCTCCAGAGAGCATATATGCAAGATATTGGCCATAAAAGGTGTATGGGGTTCCGGGTACTGCCCTGGGGGACCGGAAACAATGAAAAAAAGTAAACAAAAAAACAAACGTTTTTAACCCTTTCACTGCTGAGCTGAACTCATTTTTACCGCTTTTGCTCATGTTTAAACGCAATTTGGAGCCATGGAAATGTTTGAGCAATGAGTGGGAAAAATTACGATCTTGACGCAAACGTTAATGCTCACTTGTGTGAGCATTAACGTTTGCTGCGATGTTCACCGCAAATTTGTAACGATTCCCCAGGACAGACCTGGTAGGATCCCTGGTAACAGACCTCTAACCCTCCGATCCTTAGGATGGTCGGGAACACTAAACCTAACCTCTAGCAGCCACACAGGCCATGGAGACAGCACCAGCAATAAACTCCACAGACTGAGATCAATATAAGTTTGTAATGCGCTATAGTGTATGGCAGGATGGAAGCGCAACAGCAGTAACAAGCAGTGGAATATACCAGACAGGGGCACAGAGCGAGAGTAGCCATTATAACAAAACCGGGTCAGCAACGTTTAGGCACTTGTACTGTGCTACTACTGTATATGTGGCAGGATCTGTAGCACACACCAGCAGTAACAAGCAGCGGATATACCAGACAGAGGCACAGAGCGAGAGTAGCCATTATAACAAAACCGGGTCAGCAACGTTTAGGCACTTGTACTGTGCTACTACTGTATATGTGGCAGGATCTGTAGCACACACCAGCAGTAACAAGTAGCGGATATACCAGACAGAGGCACAGAGCGAGAGTAGTTGTTATAACAAAACCGGGTCAACAATGTTTAGGCACTAGTACTGCGCTACTGTATATGGTGAGAATCGGCGCACACCAGTAGCAACAGGAGGCAAACAGAACAGGCAGGGAGTACACAGAGCGAATAGTCAAATGGCAGGCAAAGTCGGCAACAGATCGGGTCCTCAGAACAAGCAGGGTCAGTAACAAGTAAGAGAAAGGGGGGTGTGAGGATCCTGAGGACGAGCAACAGCACTAATGGCCTGTAACAAGTATTTTATGTTCCCGGGGACATTTAAAAATGTCCTCGGATTTAATTTTTTTTTAAAATGTGTCGCCTTCCCTTAGCCTGGTGGTCAGTGGGGGCTCCCTGGATCCTGGATGATTGGGGGGGGGGGTCTGCCGTGGCCGCAGGTGCAGTGGCTCCCTCCCTGCACCGCCTCTCTGCCACTTGCACCCGGGCACAGTCCCAGCTCTGTCATCCGGCGGCCGCATACTCCTCAAGGGGGTCCTTGGGAGGCCCCGGCGCAGCCCTTTACAGTGCCTGATTAGAGGGCCGTGTCTGCCTGATGTTTTAGAAACCAGATTGTTTAATCCCATAGGCTTCAATGTTAAAAATATTCCCGTTTTAATCCAATATCTAAAAAACCGTTGCTTATAATATTCTGCAGTAAAGAGTGTCTATATTTTTCGATATTTTTTTTTTTAAGGATTTTTTTTAAGCATTTTTTAAAAAAAAATTCACTTTTGCCAACTTATACCACTGTTTTCAGAAATGCCCTGCACACACAAATACAAACACTTTGGTCCACAGTCCACTCATATATTCTTTCCACCACCAAACTTTCTCTACTCTTTTATCTGATTTTCTAATTTTAGGGCCGATCTCCATTATGCATACTTAAGCATAAAACTTTTCTCTCTATGATAGCAATTCTTTAGACCTGGAATAAGCCAACCCCAGTTTCTTTCTCTTTCCCAGGCCAAACTGAATCCTCTTTTTCCGCATGTGCAAGAATTTTCCGCATGGACTCCTTAATAAGGAACTATAGATCCTGAATTTTGTTGGGACCTGGCAATGTTACTTCCCCTTCCTATCACTGTCTATGTGAACTACTACCTGTTATTCAATGGAGATGATCGCGGGTCGTGATCCTTTATGACCTTTGGCTTAATTACCTCCCCTTTATTGTTGACTGAATGTACAAATTCCCACACTACCTAATCTTCCAGCACCTTTATTACATTAAGCCTGTTCGGGAAGGCCATCTTTATTTCATTTATCTGCTGTAATATCTATTACTGGTCTCGCGAAAAATGAAAAACTGTGTATGCATTGATTTCTTCCTTTTCGTTGATGTATTCAGCCAGTCATGACGTCCCTTTGTTTCATTGTACATATGGTTGTTTTCCACTTATGTAATGATGCCACTTCCTTTCAATGCATTCTTAATAAAAATAATCAAATTAAAAAAGGTTGGATATGCTGCTAAACTAATTTTCCTTGTCAGGTGTCCTCATTATTATTATCATCCTTTATTTATATAGCGCCACGAATTCCACAGCGCTTTACAAGATCAGTGTCAGGATCGTGGGGATGGTACCTGGGTGGCACCTGGATGGCAGGGGTATGAGCCCAGGATGCAGTGTCCTGCACTGATAAGCAGGTGGGAAGGGGTATGGAGGATGATAGGGAAATAAACTGACCGGATGATTCTCAGAAGGATGATGGTGGAGTTGCAGGAAACCTAAAATAATAAACAGGAACAGATTGGTACAGCAGAGCAGCGCGTTAGTAGCACCTCACTCTCTCAGCACAAGAGCTGTAATGAACCAGCAATGTTAATTGTGGGGCAGAGCCCTTTATTTTGTGATTCACATGTGTTGTTTGTGAGTTAACTGTTGCATTGCTGGATGCTGATAGTGAATGCTGGTTACAGGGCAGGAACAGTACATGGAAGTGTACCACCGGGGGGGGGGGTTCCAGAATGGCTACAGCCAGGGATCCTGACAATCAGTGTACAAGGAGTTGATACATTAGTTGCTAATATATATCAACCATCTCAAATGTGTGTCATCCATTTGGTCTCTTGAAATGTCAATGAAAGGCTAAGCCACCTTTGATCCTTTTAAACAATGACTGTGCCTAACAACCCAAAAAGGGAGGGATTTGGAAAGTTATATGTATGTTAATGGGGCAAACTGAATATATGAAGGATAAAATAGAGTCCTCGCGCTTGCACGGATGGTCAATAGGTGAGTGGTACTTCAAGTAATCTAGAAAACATAAGAGGAGACACACATTGCGCAGTACATCCTTATGACACCTGGATTCTAGAACTTTAGGTAATGAACTCACTTTTTTCTGAGCCCCATAAAGTCGGCTCTAAACTGTACAAGCATAAAGTTGTAGATGGAAAACTCAAACCAACTCGTCCTACTGGCAGCAATCTGCAATTGAGACGCATTGCTCAACATACCAACAAAACAGATCCATAGAACAATAGCAGCATTCCAATCTATGGACCAGGCTATCACTGCAGATTGCTGCCGGTAGGACGAGTTGGTGAGAGTTTTCCATCTACAACTTTATGCTTGTACAGTTTAGAGCCGACTTTATGGGGCTCAGAAAAAAGTGAGTTCATTACCTAAAGTTCTAGAATCCAGGTGTCATAAGGATGTACTGCACAATGTGTGTCTCCTCTTATGTTTTCTAGATTACTTGAAGTACCACTCACCTATTGACCATTCAAGCGCGAGGACTCTATTTTATCCTTCATATCTATTGACTATTCACACTTGGGAGTGTGTGTTTGTGTCCTTGCTTCTACACAAGACTATCTGTTTATACATTATCTGCGCCACCTACCACCTTGTCCATTTTTTACAAATTGAATATATGTAAAGTCTTCACAGATGGGGTATATAAAAAGTCTATAAATCTTGACATGTTCAGTTTCAACTGATGCTTCGATACAACACTGTCAGTCAGGGTTGGGGAAATAAACTGCAATTTCATATATTTCTTTTTCATTTTTTTTATTTTAAGCAAACCTCCTACTATAAAAATAAATGGTATTATAAGAAGAACTAAGATTGTCTATGCTATTTCTTTCTGTGGTGGGTGAACAAGTAGGATACTTCCCCATCTTTCTATATGGAGGGACCACCATACACTCTCAATTTAATTTTAACAGCATGAAAGTAAATGTAAAAAAGGGGAACAAAAATAAACATGTATACAAAAATATGACACTAACTTGGTTCTCTAACTGCACACACTCTTGATCAAAATAATGTATCGGTTTATGACCTTCAATTAGAATTGGTACTTCCTTGGGATAATTGTGCACAGAAACAGAGAAGAGGTGCTATCACAAGGTAAGGGAAGAGTCTCATAATGATCATAGAGTTAAAAGGTTGGAATAAACTATATAAGCACTTATGAGATACACCAAAGCGAGCTGCTGGTAAGGTATCAAGGTGTTTTCCTGATAGCACTTACTCTAATGGAGGCTCCTATGCCCAGAACAAAGCAGAATGTCCATCCAGGATGCTGTGGTTCCCTACCATCCTGGTTAACCCTAAGGCTAGGGTCAGCCAAACGCATTTTTTACATCTACCGTCAAAAAGTGTGTCGATGCGTCAACGCATTTTTTCACGGAAGACGCGATAGTGGTCATACGATGCCCAATTTTGGCCGTGATTTTATACAGATCCAAACCAAGAAATTTTGGGTGTCTGGACGTTATGTTGGCTGGACATGTGCAGCGTCTGACGTCTCCTAATCACGCACACACGCTGCTATGCGGACGCAGCGCACTCTGTATGTCAGTATTAGCGGTTGACGGTCTTGCGAAAATGCGTTCGTTTGCCGCTTGCGTTGCGCAGCTGAACTTTCGTGCGGCCGTACTTTGTGTGTGGGCCTGCGTTGGACGTCATTTACTGCTACCACGGCTGTAATAAAGTGCGGCTAAACGCACGTTCGCACTGCGTTCGTCTGACCCCAGCCTAAGCACATACATTTTAGTATCTGGCTCGTATTGAATATTTCTGTATACATTTTTTGTTTTTGCTTCCTTCTTTCTCATTCATTCATTAAATTTTCTGTATATTTTTGATTGAAGATATAATTTTGAAATTGTGATTATAGGGTGTGCTCTTACTCTGTTTTAATGGCAATGCAACTTATTTATCTTTTTATTCCTGGGTGCTCACCATCACCAATTGCTAGTTTAATCTTCACTAAGCAATGTTTTTTGTGAAGTCGATGGTACATTTGGGATGTGATAAATATATTGCCAAAAAAGAAACTTCATATGAAAGTGCTGATACATGCAAGACATACATGCATACATGGCATACAGCCATGACACAGGCCTTTAACCTGTGTCGAAGGATATGAGGTAGAGAGAAATGCTATTTACAGTATATTCAGATATCAGTATAATTTAATACTGATATTGGTGAAGAATATGTATATATTGTATTTAGCAATTTGTGTATCTAGTTATAGTTAAAAAAAGATGGCCAACAAGATTTTGTCTGCAAATATATTATTTATGAGCTTAAATTATATCTGATTTTCATTACACAGGGGAACATTATTGTTTTATTCTAAAACCAAATATACGTCAATACTGAACAGTCTGTTGTTTAATTCTTTCTTCAGTCATTTTGTAAACAGAAGCAAATCAACAAGAAATAGATACAGTACAAAGTAGCACTCTAGGCATAAGAGTAACTATTGAGGCATTACAGACTAAATATGATACAGCACTCCTGAAATATAGAAAATAAATATAAGAAGTCAAGAATTTATAAACAGTAATATTATAGTGGATAGTCCAAAAACGGTTGTTGTTGTGTAGATTAGGAGGTAAGAAAGGAAGTAGTTTAGGGTAATATATGGGAAGGGGATGCAGTCATCCAAGGGTTACACATTTTGTTGACATGTTGTAAAAGTGTCATTTGCATTTGTGTTGAGCTATGAGTTGAAGTGGTAGAGGTCAAAACAGTGATTGAGTTTAAGCAGGCATGGGATAGGCATAAGGCTATCCTAAACAAAAGATAAATCCAGGTAAAGTATCCATGTAATTGGGCAGACTAGATGGGCCGAAAGGTTCTTATCTGCCGACATTTTTCTATGTTTCTATGAGCTTATCCATCTCTTTTACGTCTTCTCCAAGCCAAGAATCTCTTACATGGCAGGAAAAGATGAAGCTATTGTCTGGCAGCTAAATCCATTTTTGTTGAGAGCCAGGGATATCTTGGAGTGTTTTACTTGTGTTTTACTTGGAGTGTTTTTACTAGTTATTGTGAAAAAATGAGAAGTGATCAGGTCTCAGACGGGTACCATAGTGGGAACGAACACCAGAGGGTTTATTCAGGGAATTTCCCCATATGGTGCCATTTCGGGGCCATTCAGCTAATCAAAGAGCAGGCAGTTCAGCAGATTTTGGCGAACTGCCAGCAAGTACGGTGCCTGTTCGAAGGCAATGAAAACCGCCATAGAGAAGCATTGGTTAATCTATTCAGAGACACCAAACAGCAGTGAAAAGTTGCCGAAGTGCCCTGCTGTTCGGTGGTATCATTCGACAGGTTTATTCAGGCAAATTCCATAGACTTCAATAATAAAACTAATCCTGTTTTTATTCAATATCTAATAAACCATTTATTATTTTAATCTGCGGTAAAAAGTCTCTTTACTTATAAAAATTTTTAGGATCTTTTAGGCATTTATCTGGATTTTTTCATCGAAATTTTGTTTCGGTTTATTTTTTAATGGTGAATTTTTTTTCCTGTAACAGACCATTTTATTATCATTCATAGACCTTATATGTAAATTCCAGGCATTTTTGTGGAGTAGTTTTTGCAAACAGCGTTTCAATATTGACACTTTCAGTCTTTTTTATTTTATTACTCCGTTCATCAGCTTGTTGGCTTTTTCTGGCAGCTGGTCTGTACTGTGTTCGGCAGCTCGTCTGCTTTTTCTAGACATGTTTGGCATGTTTTTTTGCGGCGGTTCGAGTGAGCCGATACTTCAGATCATATCGGATGCGTTTTTCGGTGGGATTTTGGCGGTCCTGCTGCGGATTTTTGGGTCCATTCCCTGCACTCCAGGGACCCTGCGGTGAATGCTGAATTCACCACAGGGTGAGACATTTGATTTCCAGAAGTACAAGGAACGAGAGAGCACCCAAATGTCTGAGACATTTGGGTGATCTCTGAATAACCCCCCAGATATGTGAAAAGGGTGCCAAAGTCAACACATTGTTTCCAGCATCTATCATATAGTGAGTTGATTATTTTGAAATGTTTGACCAGAGTATGGTATCATTGAGACATAGTTTCACAAGCTTTTATCTGCTCATTTTTGTAACATTACCTGTTTGATCTCTTTCCATGCAATTGTCATCTTGGTGTCACTTTTAAAATATTGAGCCTTCTTTTGCTGACTCATTTTTGTCCTCTGTGTGTTACTTTCATTCTACGATGAAGCCTAATGATGCAGTGTCATTGAGTTGTCCCTACCCACATCAATTGAGAATACATTTTATTGTGGGACGTATCTATTATTATTATCCTTTATTTATATAGTGCCATCAATTGCACAGCACTTTACAAGATCAATGTATATGGGGTTGATACATTAGAATTCCACTCATGGATGATATGGCCTGATTCAGAAGGACACTCACTGGTGGTGTCTTCTGAATGATATCAAGTCGGCTTTTCATGATGATAGATCACCGACCCGGTGGTTAGGTTGAATCCGCTTCTCATAAAGTCGAGACTTCTCCACAGCTGTATTGGAGGGATGTGCTGAACGGGATTTTGACTTGCTTCTAAACGGTCGAAGGGTAGAGACATTACCACTGGACTCCACAGTCGATATAGTGTGGTAGACAAGTATGTACCATTAGGGGTCTTGCCCAAGGACACTTACCGGAGAGGTGCTCTGGCCAGGATTTGAAACTGGTGCTCCACAGTCATAGAGCAGTGATGTTACCTCTACTCCATCCAGCCGGTATCTGTCTCCACAACATGATTTTGACCCATCCATCAATTTGCCGCCAACACAAATGGACATCCTGGCACTCCCAAATGAGGTCAATACTTTCATGTACTATATAAATTCATTGTTCTTTTTGGTACATTATACTGTTGTCATCTAGTGAAAAGCAATAGCACTTTATTTTTGTCTTTATTCACTGATTTCCTTAGCTGTCTTGTTGTGACAGGCAGGGTTATTCAAAGAGCTCCGAATTGTGGCCGAAAGGTAGCCGAACGCTGAAATTCAGCGTACGCTTACCTTTCCTGGCCATTCTGCTATCCAGAGAGCAGGCAGTTCGCCAAATGTTGGCGAATTGCCTGCACATACGGTGCCTGTTCAAGGGCAATGAAATCCCCATAGAGAAACAATGCCGAATCGCCCTGCTGTTCGGTGGTTTCATTCGACAGGTTTATTCAGGCGAATCCCATAGGCTTCTATGTTAAAAATATTCCTGTTTTAAATCAATATCTAATAAACCGTTGATTATAATATTCTGCAGTAGAAAGTCTCTTTATTTATAGATTTTTCAGCTCTTTTTATTATCACTCGCTGGATGTTATTTGTAAATTTCAGACATTTTCGTTCAGTAGTTTCTTTGCAAACAGCGTTTCACTTTTCAAACATTTATGTGTACTGTTTTTTTTTCTTTTCACTCCATTCGTCTGCGGTGTCGGCTTTTTCCGGCGGCTGCTCTGTGCTGTGAACAGTGGCTGCTCGGGTTTCTCCAGCGTATTCGGCGGGGTTAATCCAGATGTTTTTGCGGGTTTCGGTGTGCGTTCGCCGTGTTTTGCGGTGAGTGTTCGGCGGGTTTGCTTCAGCTTTTCCCTGCACTACGACAGCCCTGTGGTGCTTGCTGAATACACCGCAGGGTCGCCGAAATGGGATTGCACCGCCAAATCGCACCGAATTGAAGAGAACGAAAAGTCACCTAACGTACGGTGACTTTTCGATTCTCTTTGAATAACCCTGTCTGTTGCTGTCCAACCTGGCTTTGATTTATTCATTCTGTTGTCCTGAGGCTTCCTTTGACAGTGCTTTGTTTTATCATTTGTGTGATCTCTGGATTCCTGAATTTGGCTATATTGATTATTCATGTTTGTTCAGCTTTTAATTTGACCATTAGAAGAACAGGTATATGCTTCTCAAAATATATTGAGAGATAACGATCTTCTATTTCAGAATTCTGTAAAAGCCAAGAATTGTACTCGTATTAAAGAGTAGTTGTAAAAGTCTGGGATGCAGCCATAAACCGTTATTTTACACTTTAAAATACTTGAAATATCTAATAGTTTATCATAACAAGTAAAGCTTAATAGTTGACGGCTCATTCATTAGTGTTTTATCCCCTTCACTACCATGATCGTGTATCAGCAGTAGCAAGCATAGCAGCCTGAGATGGTGTTAACATGATCTAGAGCTGTGCTGTATGATTGCAACTGAAATTTGTATTTTGCAAACTAATTTCATTTGCTTTGGGCTCCAGAAAGCGTCCCCAAAATTTTAACCCTGTGGGCATAATGCCCAAGGTGCTAAAACTGGTTAAAATTGGCTAAGGATCGTCCTGACATATCGGGCATTCCCCAGCCCCAGGGAGACAGGCTGCAGTTCTAACTGCAGGAACTCCATTTGGCCAGTAGATGGTGACATCTGCCTGAGAAATAGTTATTACATTAAATACATTGAAAATATTCCTTAATATTTCTTACCGTATAATTAATTAAAAATGATTTAGCAGAACTCCACTGGTTTCTTGCAGTGCATTTTTGGAGAATCACTCGGTAGTGAAAAGGTTAAGGAAGCATGTTATTTCTTCTTCAGATAAGGCCCCATTTATTAAGACAAAGTCATGGATCACATTCTACATTGGGATAGCCTAAATAGAAATTAATTCAGCTGATGCTCTTCTTTTACACTAACAGGGTAATTCAAAGAGATCCGAATTGCTGGAGAAAGGTAACCGAACGCTGAAATTCAGCATACGGTTACCTTTCCTGGCCATTCGGCTATTCAGAGAGCAGGCAATTCGCCAAATCCTGGAAAATTGCCTGCAGATACGGTGCCTGTTTGAGGGCAGAGAATCCCATAGAGAAGCAATGCTTCAGCTATTCAGAGAGCAAAACCCAGCAGTGAAAAGTTGCCAAATTGCCCTGCCATTCGGTGGTTTAATTCGGCAGGTTTATTCAGGCGAATCCCATAGGCTTCAATGTTAAAAATATTCCCGCAGGGTGGCCGAAATGGGATCGCCAAATCGCACCGAATTGAAGAGAAAGAAAAGTCACCGAACGTGCGGTGGCTTTTCGATTCTCTTTGAATAACCCTGTAAGAGAACGTTTTTGGGGATTTGAAATCAGAACTTATACAGAGGAGAGGAAATAAGTAAACATCTAAGTACCATAACGATCCATATTCTTCACAGCTAGAAATTCATTTTCCTTCTTTAGTCCTTGTAAAACTGAATTAACTGTCTCAAATCTTTAATAATCTATTATTTTTCAGATGAAATAAGAGATTATGGTTTATGTATACTGATTAATTTAAAACATTACATGTGTATTACTGATTTGTTTGAAGCTGAAAGGAATCTAAAGTGATTGGTAAAATAAAAAATACATTTTAAAACCCAATATTCCTGAATATCCTGTTTTTTTATTCCTTTATGTTTCTTTGAAGATTATACCAAGCAGAGCAGTGATTTCAAACTTAGTACAACCTCTGGTATCAGTTTTACAGAGGTGATCTGAGGATTAGCTATTTAGACGGTTATTTAGAGGGGTAGGGAAGAATCCAGGCACACTAAATGAGGTTCAAAGCAGTTTAATGGGGCATCCAGACAACATTTACTTTGTAAAACAGGCTTTGCCAAAAGTTATTTTGCAGCTGAAATGTTGCTTGGATGTTCCATTAAAGTTTGTGAACTTCTTCTGGTGTGCCTGGATCCTTCTCCTTCCCTATTAGACTGTTTCTTGAGTTGAGCCCCCATGGCTCCTGTTTGCTCCTACAGGGTTATTCAAAGAGAATCGAAAAGTCACCGCATGTTCGGTGACTTTTCTTTCCCTGCGATTGGGCGATCCTATTTCGCTGACCCTGCGGTGTATTCAGCAAGCGCCACAGGGCCACCGTACTGCAGGGAAAACCCGCCGCAAACCCGACGAACACTCACTGCAAAACCCGTCGAGCACTCAACGAAACCCGCAGAAACAGCTGGATTAACCACGCCGAACCCGCTGGAGAAACTCGACTAGCCGGCGATCACAGTGCAGAGCAGCCGCCGGATAAACCCGACACCGCAGACCAACGAGGTGGGAAAAAAAACCAGTGGGCTTGAAAGTTTGAAATTTGAAACGCTGTTTTCAAAAAACTACTGAACCAAAATGCCTGAGAATTTACACATAAGATCCAATGAATGATAAAAAGGGCAGTTACAGAAAAAAGAAAAGACAATTTAAAAAAAAAAGGGAAAAAAGTTTTGCCAAAAAAAATCCCAATGCTTAACAGATCCTAAAAAATCGATAGAGACTTTCTACTGCAGAATATAATATTAAATGGCTTATTAGATATTGAATTAAAACGGGAATATTTTTAACATTGAAGCCTATGGGATTCGTCTGAATAAATCTGTCAATTGAAACCACCGAATAGCAGGGCATTTCGGCAACTTTATCCTGCTGTTTTGTGTTCTCTGAATAGACGAAGCATTGCTTTTCTATGGGGATTTCACTGCCCTCAAACAGGCACCGTATGTGCAGGCAATTGGCCAAGATTTGGCGAACTGCCTGCTCTCTGGATAGCCAAATGGCCAGGAAAGGTAACCGTACGCTGAATTTCAGTGTTCGGTTACCTTTCGTCAGCAATTCGGAGCTCTTTGAATAACCCCCCTAGTCTTTTCAGGTTCTTGTATTGCTGATTGATTGTTGCTCTGTGTGAAATTTACTGTATATTTGCAGAGTTATTTAGATTGTAACTGTATTATTTGACACAAAAAAGGTTTATGAATTATACATCTTATGGCCAATTGAGATTTAATATTGATGTGAAATGAAGAAGCAAAAAACCAGCGTGAAATTGAATTAACAGATTTCCTTTTTCTGGGTTCCACAAATTTTCGAAGTATTTTACACTCTCTTCAGGAATACTGATCAAGTAAACTGTCATTAGATTTAAGTTCATGGCAGGGTATGTGTAACTGCAGGTAAAGTACCCTTCCAAACTGGCCAAAACAGTTTTAGGCTAGGGTCAGACTGAGGCAGTGCGAACGCGCGTGCAGGCGCACTTAATTACGGCCGCACTAGCAGCAAATGCCAGGCAATGACGGCCAATATACGAAGTACGGTCGCACAAAAGTCCGGCTGCGCAACGCAAGTGGAAAACGAACGCATTTTGTCGAGAACGTAAAACCACTAGTACGGTCGTACAGAGTGCGCTGCGTCCGCTAGAGGCGTGTGTGCGTGAATTGGAGATGTCAGACACTGCTAATGTCCGGCCAACATAACGTCCAGATGCACAAAGTGTTTTATTGATGATCCGTAAAAATCACGCATCGTATGACCGCTATCGCGTACTCCGTGAAAAAATACGTCCATTCGTTCGAACGTACTTTTTCACAGACAACGCGAAAATGCGCTTGTCTGACCCTAGCCTTAAATGTCGATGATCATTAGACTCAATATATTTTCTTTTCTCAATTAAATCACTAATTGCAGAATTGTTGCATTGGAATTGTAGCAAATGAGATGCAATCTTGAAAGCATTTAACTTCTTCAAATATTTCTTCAACCTATCAGTTAACATCAGAAAATACAACTATGGTGTTTGCATTTTCTGGATTGCAGGTGGACTTTTCAGGGATAACATCTTCAAAATCCGCTCAGGTGCTCACACTAGGGATGTGCGTTTCGGGTTTCGGAATTTTGGAATTTTCACAAAATTTCCCGATTCGTTTCTTCGGATTCGGCCGAATTTCCGAAACAGACCGGACCCGAAAACCGAAAGATCCGAAAAGTTTTCCGAGCCGAAACGAAAAATTTTCGGATTTTTCGAATGGACTTGAAATGTGTCAAATCAAAATTTATTTTTGCTCTATTCATGATTTCGGTTCCATTTCGGTAATTCTGGAAATCGTATATTTAACTACTATCGGTTATATCGCTGATTCTGTAAATTTTGTATTTGTAAATGCGTATCACTTGTTTCTTGTGGCATTCGGGTCAGTTTAGCGTTTTTTAAATCGTTTTGTTCATTTTTTTTGTTCCTTGGCTTTCATACCATTTTAATATGATTAAATAAAGTTGTGAAATGTATATTCATAAGAAAAAAAGGATCTTTATTTAATAAAAAAAAACACGATAGAATCGCCAGAATTATCGTAGACACTTTGAAACAAGGAGAACAGACGTTCTGAAAAAACAAAAATTTCTGAAATTTCCGAAAAGTCGATACAAAAAACGAGCAAAGTGACCCGAAAACACGAAAAATGGTCGATATTCCGAAAAAAAATGTACACGAAAAACGAGCCGAACCGAATCGAAACGGAAATCGGTCGAAATGAACCGAATCGAAAATTTTAAACATCCGAACAAATCAAACCGAAAAAAAAATCGGTGCACAAGCCTAGCTCACACTGATTTTGTTAACGACTTTGATCTTGGAAGTTTGTTACAGTGGCAGTTTATTTGATAAATTAACCAAACTCGTGGAGCAAAGCACAGAGACCAAATGCAACACACTTTCCAGTTTACGATCGTGTACTTCATCAGAGTCATCGGGAACAGATTCCTCTTTAATCATAGAGATGGAGTTACAAGGAACCATCAATGGGATTTGACAGATCCTCAAAGGCATATTGGTAAACCTTAGCAATTAGACCATACACCAATACACTCCTGCGTATTAAGCTGTACCTTTCCTTGATTGAAATTATTTGTGTATATCATGTTTTTGTTTTTGACGCACTATTAATATTATAAAATGGGTACAAGACAGAATTGGAACCTCATCACTAACCGCATTATGTTTATTTCCTAATGAAAAAATTCAAAACAATAAATACTTTGCCAATGCCAATATAGTATGAAAACCAGCTTTTGCAGTTATTTTTGGGCAGAATCTGTCAGGATCAATTTACAAGTTAACCATATGACTATGGACTCATCATTGCATAGAATGGGATTTGGACATCTTATGAACACATTTCCCATAGAGGGTAAGAAATACACTTTTATGTTCTCTTCTAAGAACATTATGACCAGAATAACTATAATCTGGGAGGGAAACACCACCTAATATGTAATGTTATTAAGGTATTCTATAGCAGCAGTGTGCTATAACATCATTTATATATTTAGACGAATATCTAAGATGAATTACACTATGGGGGTTATTCAGAGAGAGCCGATCTGGCCCCAAAATGTAGCCGGACACTGAAATTCAGTGTATGGGGTCATTTTGGGGCCATTCATCTATTCAGAGAGCAGGCAGTTCGCCAAATTTTGGCGAATTGCCTGCATGTACGTTGCCTGTTCGAGGGCAGTGAAATCCCCATAGAGAAACATTGGTTCGTCTATTCAGAGAACACTGAACAGCAGTGAAAAGTTGCCTAAATGCCCTGCTGTTCAGTGCTTTCATTCGACAGGTTTATTCAGGCGAATCCCATAGGCTTCAATGTTAAAAATATTCCCATTTTAACTCAATATCTAATAAACCGTTTATTATTTTATTCTGCAGTAAAAAGTATCCATTTATAGATTTTTAGGATCTTTTAGGCATTTTTTGTGGATTTTTTTGGCAAACTTTTTCTTCTGCTATTTAGTAGAATCATTTTTCTTTAACAGCCCTTTTTTATTATTTATAGGACCTTATATGTAAATTCCAGGCATTTTCATTCAGTAGTTATTTTGCAAACGGCGTTTCAATTTTGAAACTTTCAAGCGTACTGTTTTTTTGTTTCTTCTTTATCACGCCGTTTGTCTGCTTGTCAGCTTTTTTCCAGTGGCTGCTCTGCGCTGTGATCAGAGGCTCCTCAGATTTTTCGTGTTCGGTGTGATTTTTTTCGGTGATTTCTGCGGGTTGTCGTGAGTGTTCGGCGGGTGTTCAGCAGGTTTGTGGTGGGTTTTCCCTGCACTCCGGGGACCCTGTGGTGAATGCTGAATACCCCGCAGGGTCAGCGAACTAGAATCGCCAAATCGTCCCCAAGTACGGGGTACTAAAGGGCACTGAAACGTCGGCGACATTTCGGTGGTCTCTGAATATCCCTGTGTGTTATGTTATTTCCTTCTCTCCGTTCCAAACATTTGTTTGTATTGAGGACAAGTAATCTAAATAGTCCTTAATTATTTTCCATTGTATCTAATGTTCCAATTTTAGCTTTGATTATTTATTTATTTATAAAGTATTTTACCAGGAAGGATACATTGAGATTTCTCTCGTTTTCAAGTATGTCCTGGGTTCAAGAACATTGAAATGTTACAGATGCCAGCTATTTACGACATGGTGAGGGGGTGGGGATGCAATATAAAAGAATGGGTTTAACAAAGCAGAGCATAAATTTAACAAGAAAAAACAATCAAAATATTAATAGATAGATGCAAGCATAAAATATGAACAGTAGGATTAAAGTCGAGATTGTGGAGTAGAATTGCAGAAGACATGTTGATCGCTGATACCATAGGTTCTGATTCCAGAAGCAAGCGCTGTGGCAGAGGGTGATGTGAGCTTGTGGCATGGCTTAGGTTCTGAGTCCAAAAGCAAGCGATGTGGCAGAGGGTGATGTGAGCTTGTGGCATGGCTTAGGTTCTGAGCCCAGAAGCAAGCGCTGTGGCAGAGGGTGATGTGAGCTTGTGGCATGGCTTAGGTTCTGAGCCCAGAAGCAAGCGCTGTGGCAGAGGGTGATGTGATGTAGTCGTGCTTCTGTGAATGGTTTATGAAGATTTACTCTTTTATATTTAACTAGACAGATTTGTTTAGGGTTTAAGGGGAATACTATTGTCTCCAATAGAAATTGAGGATATTCCTAATGTTGTGATAAAAAAATCAAGGCATTCTTAGAGACAAGAGGTGAGTATTCTTCCATTTTATGGCTCATTCCCCAATCATTTTCTTAAGTTGCTCTTTTTGTCTGTTTGAAAGCACAAGTTCATAAAAAAGAGATCACAGCAGGAAAGACATTTCTAGATTCCCTATACCTACATTACCTCTTTGAGGTGTGAGAAAACATTCTGTAGGACAGCTGCTTTTGACTCATCTGACTTGTTGAAGATGGGTATTCCATTTTGCAGTATTTGCGATATTGCGCTATTTCAAGGAGAAATTGTACACGGCACAAAAATCATTTGTATTTTTTCATTGTTTCATACGAGTATTTCTGTTCAATGTGAATTTCTCCCATGAGTTCATGATTTAATTAAGTCCCTTTCTTTATGTTTTAATTGGGCGTTTATGGAGCTCATTGATCAATTTGTGTGATTTACCTTTTTAATGAAACCTGTCCATCAGTATGGGAGATGTGATTTCCCTCAAACAGTTGCAGTTTTCGGAGTTCTGTCACGGATTGTTACTATTTTAACATTATCATAGTATTTATAAAAATGATTTGGCACAGAAAAGAGACATTGTTGTAGAATTGGTAGCAAATGGATTTAAATGCTTTATTGATCATATTACTGATCTTATTTACCAAAGGAAACATCCCAGCATTCTCACTGCAGGCAAGTAATATTTTTCTGTAGTTGAATGAGCTGAGGTGCAGGCTAACACAAGAAAAATATAAGCAAAGCCGAATATCTTATCTACCTGCCTTTGACATCTGTAAAAATGCTTATACAAAGAAAACAACTAAGATCAATAACAGCCAGATGGTGGTATTTCTATTGTATGAGCATACCTTTATTACTAGAAGATAACTGGCTAGCGCTGAGGTAGTTGGATACACATTTCTTTTCTAAGTGCTTTTGGAAAGGTTGAAAGTAAGGGATGTTATTCCTTTGTACCTTATTAACTATGTAAGGCAAGCTTTAACTTCAGGGAACACTTTCCGTATCTGACATTAAGAGTATTGCTTACTTAATACTTGTAAATAGATTATGAAAGGGTTCGTAGATGTAATATAAACCCATTCCAAAAGAAAGGACAGCACCCCTACACGGCATTGGATAGTAAAATTCTTATTGATGCAGTAAATCATTAGATGAGTAAAACGGTTTGTCTAGAGATAACTAATAATCAGATGGAGCAGACGTATAACCGGTTAACAGAACTTCGCGACCTCAATGCTGCTTTGTTTGCCAATCATGAATTGTGATCCCTTAATATGTCAGCTATGACCCATTTCAGGTATGTATGGGTCAAGAAGAGAATATATATCGAAGGGTGGAAAGCTCACATGGTTTTACTAGTGTGTGAGTAGTGAAATAAATGTGCAAATAAACACTGATTCACAGTCTGACCCTTGAATTAAAGACTAGGGTTCGTATTTGGTTTACTTGCGTCGTGATCTTCTTTATGGCAAAAACGTGCTTTAATATATACATCAATAAATTATTTAATTTGTCATTTTGATTAAACCATGAGATTTACCTTTTAACCATTCTCTTGATATCCGTAAGTGAATACTGTGACATTTCATTGACATTTTGAAGCTACGCAAGTCTGCACTTCAGTGTACCTCTTCTAATTAATGTCACATTTGGCCACCAATTGAAGTTTCATTAAGAATAAAGTTGAAACTCAGAATGGATTTATTTACAAACAAACCCAATTAACATTTTTTAGAAACTTAATCTCAAACTGTATATTTTATTATTAAATTAAATGTTAAATTCAATTTTTGCAAAGTAAAAGGTAATCTTTATTTAAAAGGCATCTTTATGTCTGGTCCCATAAAAATTCACTGCAACTATAGTGCTACTGAAAGATTGTTACTTTATGGATTAATCAATTCTATTCACATACAGGGTTATTCAAAGAGATCCGAATTGTGGCCGAAAGGTAAACGAACAGTGAAATTCAGCGTACGGTTACCTTTCCTGGCCATTCGGCTATCCAGAGAGCAGGCAGGTGGCCAAATCTTGGCGAATTGCCTGCACATACGGAGCCTGTTCATTGCCTGTTCGAGGGCAGTGAAATCCCCATAGAGAAGCAATGCTTTGTCTATTCAGAGAACAAAAACCAGCAGTGAAAAGTTGCCGAATTGCCCTGCTGTTCGGTGGTTTCATTCAACAGATTTATTCAGGCGAATCCCGTAGGCTTCAATGTTAAAAATATTCCTGTTTTAACTCAATATCTAATAAACCGTTTATTATAATATTCTGCAGTAAAAAGTATCTTTATTCATAGATTTTTCAGGATCTTTAGGCATTTTTCTGGATTTTTGGGCGAAATTCTTTTTTCCATCTGTTTTTTTAATTGTTTTTTCTTTTTTCTGTAACAGACCTTTTTATTACCATTCATTTTATCTTATATGTAAATTCCAGACATTTTCATTCTGTAGTTTTTTTGCAAAGAGCGTTTAAATTTTCCAACTTTCAAGCGTACGTTTTTGGTTTTTTCACCTCGTTCGTCTGCGGTCGGGTTTTTCCGGCGGCTGCTCTGCGCTGTGATCAGCGGCTAGTCGGGTTTCTCCGGCGTGTTCGGTGGGGTTAATCCAGATGTTTTAGCGGGTTTTGGTGAGGGTTCACTGGGTTTTGCGGCCAGTGTTCGTCGGGTTTGCGGCGGGTTTCCCTGCACTACGACGGCCCTGTGGTGCTTGCTGAATACACCGCAGGGTTGCCGAAATTGGATCGCCAAATCGCACCGAATTGAAGGGAACGAAAAGTCACCAAACGTGTGGTGACTTTTCAATTCTCTTTGAATAACCCTGATCGTAATAGTGTAATTAAAATGGACACATGTGTCTTTTTATTGCATATGTTTCTCATCTAGTTTTCCAAAACTATATTATACATTTAAATAGATGTGGACTTATTAAAGCATTTGACACCAACACTAGAAGCTATTATGAACTTAAAAGCCAGTGAAATCCAATTTAAATTACAACTCATGGAAACCTAATGATTCTCATACTGGCAATACCGGAGTATAATATTTAGACATATCTGCAGTTTTGTTGTTTAAATTCCAAAAACAGTTTGCTCTGGGACATGTGACAAAATAAATCCTAATTATGAGTATCGAGTATCAAACTGAGATTTCGACTTAGGTGTGAGTGTTCTTGAATGAAACAAATGGAGCAAAACCCTGGTATTTTTTAGATGAGCTCTGGCGAATATGACTGTACCATGAAAAATCCGGAAACTACATAATTTGTCCTACTTTATATTGTACTTATTTTTTAATGTGATACTGTTTTCTCTAGCCTTTTTAGTTTTCTAAAATAGAATTTAATTTAAAGCATCCTTCTTATCCTTTCTTTAATTTGTAGCAGAAGAAGGATGCACAAGCAGGGATAAAACACTGAGCTCACATGAAATGTTCGCTTGATATTTACTTTGCTTTCCGTAATGAGTTCTATTGTGGATACTATTTTCAAGAAATGTTTTTGACTCGTTATGTAATTAGTATTTCTTAAAGCCACACTGAAGGTTCCGGACGTTTGTGAGAATTAGTACATTGTTGAGGGTTTAGTGTAGACTGTTGCATTCATAATGAATTTTAAATTAGACTTTGAGAAATGGAATGCGCACCATTCTTGGTTTTTGTATATCCATATCTGTAAATCTATGGATCAGAAAATGTCACCATTAAACTGCTTTGAATTTTGAACAGTACACCGGTATTAATGAGATCTATAACACTCCTATGCTGCTTGAGTAAAATTCTTTACCATACATTTACGAGTATAAAAAAATAGAATTCAGATCAGACAATAAACTCAAAGATAGATATACAAATATGCATGCAATGGCCATTGAAACAAACGAAAACCTCAGTTTTGTTGTACATGGAACACATAGAAACGAGCGCAGATGACACCTTTTTTCCTTGTTATGTTTTATACATTAACTGGGCTGTTACTCCTGGCAGTTGCTGCCGCTCCGGTGAGTATGGGCGCGATTGCAATTTTTTCTGTATTTATGTATATCATGCTTGTAACACCAGTCCGTTCTGCAGCTGTTCCTCTTTCCATGTTTTTGTTTTTAATCCCAAATGGGAAGTGTTTGGTTGGTGTATAAATAAAACCCACCATATCTTTGCCTCTCCTTGGCTGAAAAGCAGCAGGAGGGGCTTGGAGCTGCTCAGTAGAGCGGCCTTTTGGTACATGTTAGGTACTCACTCTGTAAAGAGGTGCCGTGAAGTGGCGAGTGAGCTTACGTTGCAATGGCCATTGAAACAAAAACCTCAGTTTTGTTGTACAGGGAACACATAGAAACGAGCGCAGATTACACCTTTTTTCCTTGCAAATATATACATGGCAATCAGAAATTATTGGACACTTTCATTTTTTAACATTCAATAATTCGTTGCATTATTCTAAATTGTTTAATTTATTTCACATCCATCAACACTCAATATCTTTGAATGAGAAAGCGAATCAGATTTTTGACAACATTGCACATTTATTAAAGAAAATAAGTTTTCACAATAACATAAGTATTCAGTTGGTTTGCGATGACACTTGAAATTTAACTCCGATGCATCCAGTTTTTCTGGACCATCTTTGACATGTGTCTACACTTGTCACACCTGCGGCAAACTAATTTAAATGAGCATGATTTGGAAAAGCTCACACTGGTCTACAGAAGATCTCACTACTGTAAATGCATATCCGAGCAAAAAAACAAGCCGTGAGGTGACGTCCAAGGAAATGCCTGCAGAGCTCAGAGACAAGATTGTGTAGAGGCACAGATCTTAGGCAGACTACACATAACCATTTGGCTGCACTCATGGTTGCAATAGAACTCTGTGGCCTCTATGCCTTTCTTAAATGGAAGAAGTTTGCAACAACTCTTACTAGAGCTGCCCCTTGGCCAATCTGAGGAATCTGAGAAGAAGGGTATTGGTAAGAGAGGTGAACAAGAATGTGATGGCCACTCTGGGTGAGTTCCAAAGATCCTGAGTGGAGATGGGAAACACTTGGTGAAGGATATTCATAACTGCAACACTCTGGCTTTTATGGCAGATGGAATCCCGCTTGGAATTTGCAATAAAGTGTTTAAAGGACACTCAAACTGTGAGAGTCCAGATTATCTGGTCTGTGCAAATGAAGATTGAACTGTTTGCCATCACTTCAAAGCATCATGTCTGTAGTGAACCACTCATCATCTGTGCAATACCAATCAAGTAATGAAGCATGGTGCTAGAATTATACATTGAAAGTTTTTTTTTAAATGGCAGGGACTCCGACTGGTCAGGATTGAAAAAACTCTGAACACCGCAAAATCCAGAAGGGTCATTGTGCTGTTGGGAGATGAATCTTCAGCCCGGTCTGTGGTCTTGATCACTCTGAACTAGGTTTCTTTAATAAAAAGCTGCTCCACAGCAATTTCGACAGACGGGGCAGCGCTATGACCCTAAGTTCACAGGCAAGAAACTAAAAGTGACTTGGGACATCTCTGTGAATGACCTTGAATGTCCCAGCCAGAGCCCAGACTTGAACCCCTTTTAAACACTTACGACCTGAAAAATGCGAGACTGCAATTGCTGCCAAAGGTGCTTTGCGTATGTTCACTTGTAAAGAGTCTGAGTTGCTTTTGTAAATTTTCTAATTTCATATGTTAGACATGAAAGTTGTGTGTTTATACTGGTGTACCTGTTCATATGTCTTTTCATATATGTATATCCAAATATATCTGTATGTATCTATAATCATTTTGCTTGTGGTAAATGAGCAAATGAATCCTGTATTAAAGTGTTCACCCATTAGCAGTGGATGAGGAATTAATCTGTAGAGCAGCTGCAGGGAAATCCAGTTGCTCCTGAACACCATGGCTTTATGGATTTAGGGGACCCCCCCCAAATTACCAACTGATGGACAACAGTTGAAAGGTTAAATCACAGCGATCCAGCTTTGATGTCCATCCTCTGGTGGAATCAGGACAACATGATAAAGCAGAAAGGACTCTAACTCCCTATATAAAACCTCACCCACTGTCCATAGGTAAATCAGAGGAGATCAAACCACTCACCTGCTCTGATTTAACCTTTTTACCCTTTAGCTATTGGGGGTTGTAATGGTTCACTCATTGATTTGTGCCTGAACAAAGTGAGGGACCAACTAAAATTCAGACAAATTGCAATTTGTGCAAACACAAGTGCACTTATTCGGTGGATACCCCTAGAGCCAGAGCAAGGAAGATATGGATTACGTTTAACTTTTTTTGTAGTAATCGAAGATGCATTATCCTTTCTCAAGACTGTTGTAATAAGTTATTAATAATAATATGAATATACAAAAATACTTTAGATTCTACTGATCTTCAATGTAAAATGCATTTTCTTGAAGATTAGATAAATTGTAATAAATTATTCTTTACACTTGAAAGGATTCTAGTCATAGAATGTAAATAATAATCAATTAAACTATTGACATATTTATGTATGTATACTTTTGATTGAAATTATGGATTTTTGGTCACACAGCCACTTAGCACCATGGATCTACAGATTCAGAGTCTCCGTGCAAAAGCGATGGATGAACGATTAAATATCTGACATTAGGCTTGACCATGCTAAACATTTCCAACAGCTTAATAACCCCTTATGAAGATTTATTTCACTTCAGTATACTTTTTGGAGATGATTTTTATTTGAAATAATAAGAATTGTATTAAATTACCTAATATTATTAGAATCCATGCAAAAGAGGTATTTTGACAACTTGGACAGTTTGAGTTATTTCAATCAAAAAATTAGAAAATTAAAAAGTCAGAGACTTGTATGGATTGAAACTATATTTAGTCTATATTTTGGCTTGCATGTAGTGTGATCTATAACGTGTGAAAAGCTTCTTACATTATTTTTTTCTAATTGTTATGGTTTCCCATCCAGAAATGGCTAGTGCAGCCCTCGAGAAAACCAAATGTTGACTAAGTGTGGAGGAAAGCAACAAAAAGCTTTCACAGCTAATAGAATAATGTATGCATTCAAATGACACAATTACAACTTCTATGCACAAAACCAATTTACATAGACATTTGTGTGTTTGTTTTGACTTTATTAACCATTATAATCAATGACACATCCAGTATTGTTTTCCTGAAATCCTGATATCCAGTGCATAGGTTTGGCAAATATAATATTTTTCCCTTTTAATTTCTGTATTTTTTGCATATCTGCACCTGGAGCAAAAAACCCAGGGTGCTCCTTTTTATAAACAAGCATGAGAAAAACAGAACACAGGTATAGCAGTGAACTACAACAGAGATGAAGAACAAAAGAAGTCAGCAGATTTAACAGTACAGTCGATTCCTGAGAAGCAAATAACCCTAGTTTGCTCAATGCATAATTTATTCACTTATCAGGAATGATTTAACCAGTATTCACGTGTCTTTCTTGGAACACCTGCAATCACAGTTCTCCAGGAGGTGCCTTCTATTCTTATTAATCTACAGTTGTGTTCAAAATTATTCAACCCCCAATGCTGTAAAGGGTTTTAGGGAATTTAGTGTACATTTGTAATTGTATTCAGAATGAAATCCTACAAGGACTTTTTAAAGAACCATATGCAACTAAAATGACATCAATTGGTTTTGTAATACAGTAGTAAATGTTTCTTTTGTGAATTCTTCATTGAAACAATTATTCAACCCCTTAAAGACTACCACTCTGAAGAACAGAGGTTCATTCAAGTGTTTTCAATCAGGTATTGAAAACACCTGTGGATGTCACGGAGCAGCAATAAAGCATAATAAGCACCAATTAGGCAGCTTTAAAATGACTGATACTCAGCTCCTTCTAGACATTTACTGGTGTGGTTACAAACATGGTGAAGTCAAGAGAATGGTCCAGGAAGACAAGAGAAGAGGTGATTACTCTTCACAGGAAGGGCAATGGCTATAAGAAGATTGCAAAGATGTTAAACAAACCAAGAGAGACCATAGGAAGCATCATTCGCAAATTCAAGGCAAAGGGCACTGTTGAAACGCTACCTGGTCGTGGCAGAAAGAAGATGCTGACTTCGACTGCTGTGCGCTACCTGAAGAGTAGAGTGGAGAAAAGTCCCCGTGTGACTGCTGAGGAACTGAGAAAAGATTTGTCAGATGTGGGTACTGAAATTTCAGCTCAGACAATACGGCGCACACTGCGTAATGAAGGCCTCCATGCCAGAACTCCCAGGCGCACCCCCTTGCTGTCTCCAAAGAATAAGAAGAGTCGACTGCAGTATGCCAAAAGTCATGTGGACAAACCACAGAAGTTTTGGGATAGTGTTCTGTGGACTGATGAAACAAAATTAGAACTGTTTGGGCCCATGGATCAACGCTATGTTTGGAGGAGGAAGAACAAGGCCTATGAAGAAAAGAACACCTTGCCTACTGTGAAGCATGGCGGGGGGTCAATCATGCTTTGGGGCTGTTTTGCTTCTGCAGGTACAGGGAAGCTTCAGCGTGTGCAAGGTACCATGAATTCTCTTCAGTACCAGGAGATATTGGATGACAATGTGATGCAGTCCGTCACAAACCTGAGGCTTGGGAGACGTTGGACCTTTCAACAGGACAATGATCCCAAGCATACCTCCAAGTCCACTAGAGCATGGTTGCAGATTAAAGGCTGGAACATTTTGGAGTGGCCATCGCAGTCACCTGACTTAAATCCGATTGAGAACCTCTGGTGGGACTTAAAGAAAGCAGTTGCAGTGCGCAAGCCTAAGAATGTGACTGAACTGGAGGCTTTTGCCCATGACGAATGGGCGAAGATACCCGTAGATCGCTGCAAGACACTTGTGTCAAGCTATGCTTCACGTTTAAAAGCTGTTATAACTGTAAAAGGATGTTGTACTAAGTACTAAGATTGAATGTCACTTGGGGGTTGAATAAAACTGATAATGATGTCAGCACAGAAAAGACATTTGTGGTTATTTCATTATAAATGTTATGTTATATTTGTCTGACCTACACGTGCCTCTTTGATTTAATTGTAAGCAAGATGACTGAATGATCAAAATCAATGTCAAACTGGCCAAAACACTCAATTTCAGTGGGGGTTGAATAATTTTGAACACAACTGTATGTGGGGAGATTTAAAGTCCATATTCGTAGTGAATAAATCTAAATTAATGATAGTCATTTCTTCTACTCTCTGGTTAGAATCTTCAAATTTAGACCCTACTTTAATATTTTATGATTGAAATCAAATTAGGAAACTTTTTTAAACATACATTGTATAGCTATTACCTATTTTGTTTTGAAACATTCACTAATTTAATAATACAATAAGGCAATACTAGTCTTTAAAGTCATATGCAATCATTTGATCCTTTTTATTTTGAATACATTTGAAGATTAAATTACGAATATTTAAGCACATTTTATTTATAAAAGTAGATTTTTTCTATGATGTCTTGATAGTTTTCAAGTTATTTTAATAATTAAAAATATTGGTATCTATATTCAAAAATTAAATTATAAAAATCTTGAAATGTTTTAACCTGTGATTGAGAAGGCCTTTAAGAAGGGCCAAAATGTTTTTCTTTTACATTTTTTTTATTTGACCTTGAAAAGTAATATCTTTTGTTATTTTCTTATGTAAATATGTAATTGTTATCATGTTTAATATACATTTATACATTCACAATTAACTGTTAAATAAAATAGAATAATGAGCACTTAACCTTATATTTGGCCCTATTCCAAGGCTGGTGATAAATTAACCAGAGCTGTTGTAAACTTAACCCCATAGCTTATAATGGCTCTGTTGTTACGTTTACAACACCTCTGATTAGGTTTACACCAACCTTGGAATAGGGACCATTGTTTATCTGATGTAGTATCTATATATTAAAGCAGCCTCTTGTATTTGATAAAAGTCATTATTTTATATCACTCCAAAGCTCTCGAATACACTGGAAAAACTGTCACATGTATTTGAAGTCGAATCAACTAAGTTTTTACAGATACTATTGTTAAGATCCCCATTAAGTAAGGTCATTTTTTCAGTTTTCTGTGAGGGCAACAATGTTTTACGTGATTTGATTACGTAATCTAGCTGAAAAAAATATATACTTAATATACTTAAGCTGACTGTCCTAGAATTCACTTAATTGGAATCGACTGTAACTTTTATACACAACAAATATTTAAAAGTAAATTTGGAAAACAAATTAAAAAAAAGAACAGACGCTGAACAGTGAAGTGTATAGATGTTTTACCACATGATGACCACCAACAAACACAGCACACAAAGAGACAAGTATTAGGAAAATGGTTTAATATTGGAGACAGAAGCAAAAAACTGCATCACACAATAACATACGTTAC
Source organism: Leptobrachium leishanense (assembly GCA_009667805.1). Taxonomy (NCBI): domain Eukaryota; kingdom Metazoa; phylum Chordata; class Amphibia; order Anura; family Megophryidae; genus Leptobrachium; species Leptobrachium leishanense. The sequence continues at coordinate 182,295,467 of CM019065.1, read as the reverse complement.
AAAAATAAGTTTGACTGTTTTAACTACACAGTTATGTTCACAATGAAGACAGAAGATTAGGAAAAATTTTGATCTAAACAGCAAAAAATCAAACTCCTATTTTGTTATGTTTTTGTTAACTAATACATTTATCCACTTAAAGTGACTGTGTACGTCTAACTCTAATTACCTTATTGTGTAACTGCACAATACATAATAAAAAGTGAAACTTACCGCTTTTCTTTTGACATAATTCTAAACACTAAATATAAGTAAAGTAAAAAATAAAAAAGCAAGCCAAAGTTTTTAATCTTTGAACACAAAACCAATGTTCTTTATACCAGTCAGAAATCAAAGTCAAAATCAGTCATAATAGGGGCCTTCAAGAGTAAGCCACAACTTTTCCATTTGTTTTTTTAATCTCCAGTATAAAATGTTGCACTGGTACAAAATTCAATAAGTACAATCAATTTGTAGAAATAGGAAAGCCTGGTATTCTTTTTTTTTTTTTTTTTCATTTGTTTTTGTTTTTTTTGGCTCAAATTCCATCACACAACAAAACCAAAAAGCATCAATAGAACATAAACAATACTTAAATGATCTTACATTTTCCACTAAAATTGCATGAACTTTGGCTTTTCTCAGACAATACTCAAAAAAACTATTTGTAAATTGAAACAAAATGAGTTATTATTTAATCTACAAACAACAATTGTCACAGCACAAAAAAGAAACACAAATACATTTCTTTTGTATGATGTAGTTCAAAAAATGTAATGAAACTACAATTTTTTTTCTTACTTAGCACTTGAGATAATAAAAACAGAACAGTTAAAATGACTTTCGAGTTGCACAAACCAAATAATTAGAATCCCACAATGAAAAAAAAGCTGAACACACTAGTCCTTTAAGCAGCGTCCATTTAGTGCACATCTTGTGTTCCAACTAAGTACGTGACATAACTTCCAATATATAAAATGATGACCTACTCAATGTATCGACTGATTAATATGTGGTGTGTTTTAATAACTCCATATAAAATTATTTTCATTTTTTGTTTTTTTGTTTTTTTAATTTTTAATAGAAATTTTAAACCCTGAATTGTCCTATTTTTTTAAATCTGCTCAATACATAATGCTAATTACAGCGTATGTGTGTTTCACTTAATGCATCGCGCAACCTTGTGCAAGATATTGAGGGGTATAAAAACCTCATCCCGCCAGAAATTGAAGTTAATTGAATTTCTGGTAATGTATTATGAATGTAGGCTTACTCTTAAAATAAGTTTACAGAAGATACCTGTCAATATTGCCCATAGCCTTTGTTCATGATTTATAAAATATATAATTAGTATTTATAATGTATATACATGTAATGATAAAAAGAAAGATTATGTTGCAAACACTGAAACAAGATTCTACTAACTTTCCCAGTGCAAATTGAGAGAATAAGGATATTATGTCTGCGTATTGCAATATGAACTAAATATCTTCTGAAACTTTCGAAAGGAATTAAATTCAAATTGAAATTATGTAAATATTAATCCACTGATTTTTGAGAAGATGAGAATAAGTGAAAACTTGAGCACTTACCAGCACTGAATGGTCATGAGTTTACTACAGTTTAGAGGAATAGAAGACTTTTCGGCTTCCATATATGTGCTTTCTCTACCATGTATGTAATGTATGTGCTTTAGATACCCTGATTCAAAAGGACAACATGCTTAAAAGAATAGCTGTTCAACTCATCCTCAACATGAGATATCCACAGACCATGAAGTAAGTAGAATTGTGAGGATTGCCTTCACAGCTTTGATGTGCAGAGTGGTTAAAAAAGTAGAACATGGGTACTTACTGTATACATTGTATTACCAAAACATCAAGAGAAAAAACAAACAAGAACAATTTCAGGCAACAAGACCACAGGATAGCAAGTTAACAAACTTTTGTAACCTCTCTTTTTTTTTTTAAATAGAAGGGATTTATACAAAACACATAATAAAATACCCATGTTATCAAATTACTTCATACACGAAATACACTGAAGCTCTAGGCAAGAAGTACCTTTGGAATTTGGCACTGTATTTTCACTGAATTTTTTTTCTTTAGAAGAAAAAAAACACAGGTCACATTTTGCTGAACACAAACACATCTAAATTTCCCCACAATAGAAAATAATAACATCAAATGCTTTACAAGCCAACACAAAACTTTTTTTTGTTTTTGTTTTTCATGGATCGAGTTTTCTTCACATGAAATTTGTAGCAAACAGACTTTTTTATATTTTTTTCTGAAAACTATGTTAAGTTCAAGTAAACCATTTTTTTTTTCAAACTTCTTAAACACAGAACACTGAAGACTTTTAAGACTTAATGAAGCCACAACTAAATTCACAAAAGCACCAACGTGACACGGTATACATTTACCTTCTTTTCTGTACATTTAAACAGTATAAAATATAGGTAATTTCATGTGCATTAAACCATGGATTGTCTAACTGTGAGTCAGTTCAGCAAAAGGTGACAGAACTAGGTAGCATTTGCCCCAAAACAGGGTAAATATTTTTTTTTTATACTAATCTACAAAAAGTGGTTTCTATATATATAATTTAATGAGAAAGTGAGCCACCTAAAATGGCCTTATCAAAAAACTTTACACTGCCTGAAAAATGTAAAAACTATTACAGAGCTCTAGAGACTTAAAATCAGACAGTTTTTCTCAAACTGTTTTGGAAGTTATCTGCTTCATTTAGAAACTAACATTCTGAGCTTCTGGACACATATTGCTTAAGGTAACAGTGACCAGACAGAATGCTAATCCCTGTATAATACTTTCAAGTCTGTTTATGTTATGAAACAAAGGAAATATAAAGAAAACAAATTGTTTATTTTTTGCCACAGGTTGTTTTTAATCTTTTTTGCTCTATAATTTGTCTGATAGCAAATTTCAGTCTTGAATGAATGCTACAACGCTTTCACATGGACTATGTTTTTTTTTCTCCAGAATTCATAGCTAGATGAGGTCACATGCAAATTTCAAAGAGGTCAAACTAAGTCATTTGGAGGACCGAGTATGATGTGAGGTCAGAAAGACATCAGAAACAATGACGGGACGATGAAACTTTTTTTTTTTTACAGACGCCACAGGGACATGCTAGGCAAACGGTGAACTAACAGGCATGGAGATGTTCTAGGGAAAAAAAAGGAAGAGTACAAAGTTACACAAAATCTATGCAACAGAAACAAATTCACTTTACAGGTTTTCAGTGCTGGAGCTAACCACTAGTGCATTTTAGAGAGATGCAGATGTGGCCTTGGCAACACTGAATAGGTGTATGAGTATAAATAAATGTAATGCAAATTGCAGATTTATGCGTCATTCAATAATTTGCATTTAATTTTAAACGTATAGCAAATACATAATATAAATGTATATATATAAATATATATACACAAAGACACATATTAATATCTAGAACAAAAAGCACAATGAACAGCCCAAATGAAACCATCTAGATTGAGTTAGTGCAGATGGATTGCTTTGGGAAGGAAGGGAAAGGTAACAGAAGAGAGCAGGGAGCCATTTTGAACAAATGCCATACAACAGATATGTCAAATGACAAACCTTTAACTACACAATGGAAACTAACAAACAAAAATAAACACATGGAAAAACATAACATACAAAAAGGAAGTGAGTGAATTGTGCATGAAGGAATTTTATAGTGAAAATAAAGACCTTTATTATATTTTAAACAGCTGGTTTCTCTAGAGTCTATTTCAGGTATTCAGCTAGCATTGAGAACTTCTCGGTAGCTATCCAATAAGTTAACATTAAATCATTATTTCTGAGGCAGTAAAAATTTTTGTATAAAAATAGAAATGTTTTCTTTTTTTTACAAATAAAATTTACAGGCCTGTGGCTTCCTTTATTATTAAATTTATCTCTCAAGAAACATCAAGTATTTTCACTCATTTTGTTATTTTAACCCTGTAGCTTTAGAAACAGATATCCGAGACTTTTTTGTTTTTACACGTAACTTTTCCAAAATATTCATATAATACTAATACTAATAATAAATAATTTAAATAAATAAATACTAAAAGCAATATGGTATATTTTGTCATAATAACATAAATGTAAACCAGTTTTTTTCTGGCAAATCATATTACTCAAACTAAAACCTTCTAAAACAATTTGACACATTGGAAAGACTCATTTGTTTTTGCTTAAGTGTGAGTGTTGCTTTAACAAAAATAGCATGTATATCAGAATATTTTCAGATTAGGCCACCATATAAACCTCTTTACTGCTGGTGTCACTATTATACAACCAGGTCCTTAAAAACTAACTCCTGTTCATTATTGTGATGGCACCGGTGGTTGAAGATATTAATTGCACATTGTTTTGATCCTAATGATAATGTCATTATCATGTCAAATGTCATACAAAAAAAAAATATATAGGTGAACGAAAATGTGGAACAAAACGATTTTACACAATTTGCTGGATTCTGGGTAAGAAAATATAGCCAGAGTAGTGGCAAGAGCAGGGGGCCAGGGTTGAAGGGAATGGAAGCGTTTAATGTAAAAATAAATGTCTCTCTTTATGACTGTTGGCAATGTTTTTCCTTCTCAGCCCCCAGTGGATAACAGGCTGGGTCATGGGACTTACCCTAAGAAAGCTAAATTAAGAGCAGGAAACATCTGGGGCTAAAATCAGTATGGTTTACTGTCGTTTTTGGAGCGTTTCAGCTGAACTTTCAAACGCTTCATGCCGATCTGAAAGCCATTCATGGCCTGGATAGCAGCTTGCGCAGAAACCGGATTGTCGTAGCTAACAAAGCCTAAAAAAGAAAAAAACAAAAAACAAATAGACATGAAAGATGAGCAGCCGACAATAAAAAATACAAAAGTGATGCAATGATCTGAATCTCCCCAGCAGCAAGATTGAGGTATGAGAGAAACACAAGATCTTAACATGGCTTTTATCAACCAATCTTTAGAATCAAAATACTGCAGGGATACTATTATCCACAAGCAAAGTAACAACATGGGAACGCTTTGATATTTATTATACATAAATCGAATTGCAATTCTGTAACACAAAGAATGGGTAAAGAAAAAAACTATTTAATAATGATTACATGAAATAAAACATTAAGCCCTTTGATTTGCTGAACTAAAAGGTAAACCTGACATTTCGAACACATTTTATATATATGCTATGTTAAATTCCCATGAATACAGCTAAAAAAGGAGGAGGTCACCTTGAATTGCCAATATCAAGTTACATTACATTTTAATAAGAGTATAAAATTATGGTAACTTTAGGGGCATGAAATTCATCAGATGTACTTAGAAGCTCTGCATGCTTTGGTATGATTTTCCAAGAAGAAGCTGTTCAAACTATTTTGTAGTCTAGGTCTTTCGGTCGATTGGAAGCAATGAATTTCTTAATGTGTATGTGAAAAGGAGAGTGATGGATAGTGGTTTACCAATAGCTACAAATAGGCTAATGAAGGGAGGCTTGATAAAGAAATAATACACAGTGGCAGTTATATATGAGAAGAAAAGAAATTTCATTACAATGAAGTCATCAAATGAACAGAGACAATAACACAAAATAATGAGACTAATAATGAAAGCGTTACATAAAAAACTTTAAATGATGGACTTATTATGCAATCTTCATACAGTGCATAAAAAATCAGATCCATTTGTCTTTTATGTTGCATCCTTATTATATAAACAAGATACAACTATTACACATTTATTAAAATGAAAAAAACTGAAATATCATATTGACATAATTATTCATACCCTTTTATATGACACTTCCCATTTCTCTGGATTATCATTGAGATGTTTCTTGATTGGTCTAGATTTACAAAGGCAAACTTTTATCTATTTAAGGTCTCCCAGCTTATTTGCATATGAGAGCCAGAGACAACTCTGCAGGCAGTTTTTTTTCACCACCGATGAGGTCAGAGACAGGATAGTGTCAAGGCACAGATCTTGGGAACACTCAAAATATTTTTGCTTCATTGAAGGTTCCCAAAAGCACTCTATAATTAGTAAATGGAACAAACAGACTCATCCTAGATCAAACCACCTGGCCAAAATAAGCATTCAGTAAGAAGCGTCATGATAAAAATAATTGCGCAAGAAATTGATGGTCAGTCTTGGTAATCTCCAGAGATGATGTGTGGAGATGATAGAAACTTGAGGAAAGACAACTGTCATTTCAGCATTCCACCATTCTGGTATTTATGCCAGACCGACCAGACAAAAGTCTCTCCTCAATGCAAGACACTTGAAACCCTGCTTGGAATTTTAAAAAAGAGCACCAAACTTATTTTCAGACTGTAAAATACAAAATTTTCTGGCCTGATGAAATGAAGATTGTTCTCAGTTTAAAGAATCATATCTGGAGGAAGCCAGGCACCAATACCAAACATGAAGCGTGGTGGTAGCATCATATTTTGATGGTGATTTTCAGAGCCAGGGCCTGTTAAACTGGACAGGGCTGAGGGAAAACGGATTGCAAAAAAATACGGATATACAGTACAGAGTTCAGGACCTCAGACTGGCTCAAAGATTCACCATTCAACAGGACAATGACCCTAAGCACACAGCTGAGACAAAGCAAGAGTGGCTTATGGACAACTCTGTGAATGTCTTTGAGTGACATTTTCAAGTCTCTCCAGAGACATTCGATTGGGTTCTAATCTGGAATCTGGCTGTCTACCAAAGCACTCCATCCAGCCGGACAGATCTTGTAAGGAACAGCAGATATCTGGCCCTATTCAAACCGAGCTGTTAGTCTAATTTCTTGTGGGGTTAATGTTTATGACTGCAGCTGCAATACTAATGAACCTCTATTCCAACTGACCTGTAAGTTGGTTACTGTGAGTTGATGTTTCCTATCTTTTGTATGGAACCCTTAACAATGGCTTAGCAAAACAATAACGAGCTATTTCCTGGTAGCTGTCTATTCTTGGCTTGAGTCTGTATTCAGAAAATAATACTGGCTCACACACCCTGGGATTAGGTTATTTTGCTTTTTAAAAAATCACTTAACACTATAAAATAAATGGTGAAAAAATCCGAAACTTACCTGTGGTCCCTCAGCGCAGAGGGTGGCAAAATCCACTGCCACCTCCTCTCGCCATATGCAGCAGAACACCAGGAACAAATAGTTCCAAGTGTCCTTCCATGGCCCTAGGTTAAGGCTACATACCTAAACTCGCCGCATGGTCGTACATCTCTCTATGCACTATAGAGGACTCCAGGAGGCGACTCCAGGAGGCAATTCCAGTGCAAGCTTATTTTTGCTCATATCAGCTTCAGCTCCAAACTATTACAACTCAAGCAGCTACTGCAGTAAAAAGTCTCTTTATTTTTAGATTTTTTAAGATCTTTTAGCCATTTTTTGGGATTTTTGTTACTAATTTTTTTCTATTTTGTTTTAAATCGTCTTTTCATTTTTCTGTAACAGACCTTCTTATTATCATTCATTAGATCTTACATGTAAATTCCAGACATTTTCGTTCAGTAGTTTTTTTTGCAAGCAGCGTTTAAAATTTCAAACTTTCAAGCAAACTGTTTTTTGGTTTTTTTTCACCCTGTTCGTCTGCGTGTCGGCTTTTTCCGGTGGCTTCTCTGTGCTGTGATCGCTGGCTGCTCGGATTTTTCTGACGTGTTCTGCTTGGTTTTTTCGGTGGTTTCTGTGGGTTTTCAAGGAGTGTTCAGAGAGTGTTCTGCGGGATTGTGGCGAGTATTCCCTGCACTATGGGGGTCCTGCGGTGCTTGCTGAATAAACCGCAGAGTCAGCGAACTAGGAATCGCCGAATCGCCCTGAAGTGCGGGGAACGAAAAATCACAGAACGTGCGGTGACTTTTCAGATCTCTTTGAATAACCCTGTATATCGTTTATTTACCAATAAGCATATTTCTCTTTTACCCACTTTCATGGTTTGTACACTCTCTAAGAGGGTCACAATTTTATTGTTGTGTTCATACATTTTGTCTGGTTCTGCAGACCTTTTAATTTTCCTATCCCGGACTTATAAAAACATGCTTTACATAAAAAAATTCTTGTCAATACCAGAAAAAGAAATTTTGTCTGAATTCAGACCATGAAATTCACCCTATTAAATTGTAATATGTGCAAAAATATTTTTTAACATTACAGTCTATTTGAAAAGTAAGACAGAATACGGCTTTCATGTTTTTTTTCTCCCTGGACTATACAATATGAGGAAGATTAAATTTATTTATATGCACTTTACTGTCATCTGTCATCTATTTTATCCTGCTGCAAAACACTTAAGCAACCATGACAATAAAAAGCCTTGAGTCAGGACTTCTGAAAATTTTTCCTTATCCTCACAACAGAAGACAGCAGAGGTAATTTCACAGCAAAACATGTGATCTGAATGAGAGTAGTACCTGGTAAGTGGGTTGTCTGCCTTAAGCATAAAACTGGCGATTAGATATTCTTGAAATGACACCAAGAGAGAAAAGTAGTATCCTCACCTTGCACAGAAACTAATTAGTTTCATTTATACACTACATCTACTTGTCAGTCTGTATTCATAATCCGTTGTGAAATATAGCATGGACACAAGGTTAATTTTAAAATATAGAGGATTAGGAAAATAGAAACACATATAAACTCTAAAGCGGAGTGGTTGAGTAATACAGACTTAGAATATTAAATGCTCCAGGACTCCAACCTGTGTGTAAAGTGTGAGTATTAATAAATTAAATGTTATATTTCTAGCCATTTTTTCATATGTTTGTAAAGAAAAGTGATTGTTTTCCCTGTATTTAATGAGTCATTATTGTATTGAAAATACACGAGTAGTACTGTTTCAATTGCATCGTTAAATATTATTATTGTCGCTCTGCTACTTGTACTTTTTGCAGAGAATAAGAAATGGTAATGGCAATATGGCATGATTTTTATTTTTCATCAACGAAAAGAAAAAGGATTATTCATATGATGAACGAATCAATTTGCACAAAGTGCAACTAGAGTACCAAGAGTAGGTTAATTTTAATAATACACATAAACAGACAATGAATGAAAAATTGCAAGGTTGGTGGTAGAGGGTGTGGAGGGTGGGACAAGGACCACCAATCAATAAGCAAAATTGCACAATGAAAGGGTAAAGGGGTCTATACCTCGGCTGTTCAAGCCACCTACATAACCAGTAATGTAATAAGGAGTACCAGACAGCATATAGCAAACCCAAACAACTACCCTCACCAACCAAAATACAGTTAAAAACAACAAGGAGGCATAGCTTGACGCGTTTCGCCCGTCTGGGCTTAGTCTGAAGCTAGTGAATGTAGGTGGCTTGAACCGCCAAGGTATAGACCCCTTTACCCTTTCATTGTGCAATTTTGCTTATTGATTGGTGGTCCTTGTCCCACCCTCCACACCCTCTACCACCAACCTTGCAATTTTTCATTCATTGTCTGTTTATGTGTATTATTAAAATTAACCTACTCTTGGAACTCTAGTTGCACTTTGTGCAAATTGATTCGTTTTTCATGTTGTTTGGGTTATGCCCTTTTGTTGAGTACCTGGTGCCCCTTTCGTTGTGCCTTTTTTCAGTTTATTCATATGATGTCCTATTAGAGTATTATTTGTTTATGTGTACCCTTTAAGTCTCAATGTATGTCTTTAAGGTTTCCGGTGTGTAAATGGCCCATTTGAAAACATTTTTTAAAATCTGGTTTGTCCTATCGATTTTATTTTCAATGATTAATGCTTTTATACATTTAAACCTTTATGTGTAACTTTACCCTGATTAAATAGTAATTCAGCCTGAAACAGGCTAAAACATCTATATTAGTTAATCTTGTTGAGAGTTGGTTCATCCTGAGCTACACTGTGATTGATAACTTATCAACACAAGTGTTATTTTTGCAGTCCATCCACCCAGGAGTTATAAGACAGTGGGCCCTATTCCGTTCTTTGCACTAAAATGGGGATGCTAATGGGGAAAATATGCGCCTGCAGGTTTTCCCGTAGCATCCCAATTTTAGCACGATGTTCCGGACCAAATGCTAATTCAGGACCTCGCCCTAGAATGCAGCGCAAACCACTGAGATACTCGCGGTAGCGCTTCCATGCCTTCGCGAGTATCACCGTCTGGATTCCATAGGACTCCATGGAGGGTTCCACTTCCAGGTCACAAGTCCTGCTCGATCTGACTCTCCCGAAATCATGCAGAGTGATGGCGGAGGGAGACTGGGAACAAGGTTCCCACTCTGCTCACAGCCAGAAGAAGCGGTGGATCGGGCCACCGTTCGCATGGTGGGATGAGAAGTGAGTATTGGATTTATTGGGAGGGGGGCTCTAAATGATTTTGTAATTGCAGAATCGTTTAGCACCAGCTTTTAGGTGTAGCTAAAATTTTGCCTTGTATGTCCCTGCGGTAATTAGCGCTAGCACTTTGTAATCCCTTACTTATCGAAACGTTTATTAAAGATTGCACTCCCCATGTTTAGTAAAGGATGCGCAAAGTACAGTAAGCTTGCAGAGGATAACACAAAAACTAAGGTGCCAAGTGATTTCTTTTGGGTGTAGCGTCAGGAATTTAATATGGGGGCATGTGTTAAAGTAACGCTGACACATCTGAACGCTAATGTTAGCATTCAATAGGGAATAGCGCCCAGTGTCTGTCCATGTTTTTTATGTTTACTAAATAGTAAATCAAAAAGTGAGAACAACGTTAAACATCCGCTTACCAAATTGCCAAATATATGGTGCGACCAGTGGAATATGTTATTAAATTTACACTTAGGAAATCCATTCACAATATACACATTATGATTAACAATAATCCTAGGTATACAGAGATACAGTAAATTTTTATGAACCAGGTAGGACAGGCAGAGGCATTTCAGCCAGCATAATGGAGTGCCTTGGCATATCAGACCCAACTTGTCTTGTGCATGCTTGTAGGTGTACTGCATAGAAGGTGTACTGCATAAAAGATCCAAAACATCAAGTGCATTACACATACAGGTCTATTCAATAAAGGTGAAACTCCGGAGAATTGGCAGAAGTGAAAAATCCAGGTCAAAATAGCCAAACTAGAAAAATTCTCCTATTTATCTCACTTTTCAAATCTGCTACTTGATCTAGATTGTTCTATTCTCCTGCCAGTTCTCCTGAGTTTCACCTTTTAGTGAAGTTTCTCTTTGCTGAAATAATTGATCTCTGAACATTACTTGAATACCATAAGCTATCACAAGCCTATCATTCAGGTTTTCAAATTTCTTTCAGGGAAACTGGAAGATATCACCGCCCGCCGTTATGTCTAATAATATAACCTGCTTGGTTCTTGCTTATGTAAAAATAAGTATTATTTTTATAAGGTTTTTCTGATGCTTATGTTTTGGTAATGCCAACTGTGACTATTCTATCTACAGAACAAATGAGTGACTACGTATATGATCACACTGACAGGACTCAACACTTTAAGGATATTAACATATTACTATTTATATACAGGGTTAGTCAAAGAGATCCGAATTGTGGCCGAAAGGTAACTGAACACTGAAATTCAGCGTTCACTTACCTTTCCTGGCCGTTCGACTATTCAGAGAGCAGGCAGTTCGCCAAATCTTGGCGAATTGCCTGCACATACGGTGCCTGTTTGAGGGCAGTAAAACCCCCATAGAGAAACAATGCTTCGTCTATTCAGAGACACAAAACAGCAGGAAAAAGATGCCAAAATGCACTGCTATTCAGTGGTTTTATTCAACAGATTTATTCAGGCGAATCCCATAGGCTTTAATGTTAAAAATATTCCCGTTTTAATCCAATATCTAATAAACCGTTTAATATTATATTCTGCAGCAATAAGTCTCTTTATTTATAGATTTTTTTTAGGATCTGTTAGGCATTTTTTGGGATTTTTTTGGCAAAACCTTTTTTCCTGTTTTTTTCTTTTTTTTAAATAGTCTTTTCTTTTTACTGTAACAGCCCTTTTTATTATCATTCATAGGTTCTTATATGTAAATTCCAGGCATTTTCACTCAGTAGTTTTTTGCAAACAGCGTTTCACTTTTCAAACTTTCAAGCGTACTGTTTTTTTTTTCTTCACCTCCTTCGCCTGCATGTCAGGTTTTTCCGGCGGCTGCTCTGTGCTGTTATCGGCGGCTAGTCGGGTTTCTCCGGCGTGTTCAGTGGGGTTAATCCAGATGTTTTTTCTGGTTTCGATGAGTGTTCGGCGGGTTTTGCGGTGATTGTTCATCGGGTTTGCAGCGGCTTTTCCCTGCACTATGAAGGCCCTGCGGTGCTTGCTGAATACACCGCAGGGTCGCCGAATCACACTGAATTGAAGAGAATGAAAAGTCACCGGCCATGCGGTGACTTTTTGATTCTGTTTGAATAACCCCAATAAAGTAGTAATTCTGCTTGTTTTATTTTATCTATTGGTGTCACTTGATGTACACCCATACACAGTCAATAACAGACTTTCACTTGATAAAATTCAAATCTTGTCTATTGCAATGGAAATCACCAGATTTGCAATGTTACATTAATAGCTGTACAAAACAGATTTGCCACTGAAGCGTTATCGGCTCTCTCCAGAATCCCCCATTGTTCATTTATTCATTTATTGCTCCTCCTTTATCCCACACGCACGCCGTTACTTCTTGTACTCTATTCACCCTCACCTAATGTGTCACCCCTCTCCTCTTAGATTGTAAGCTCTTGAGCAGGGTCCTCTCTCCTACTGTTCTGTGCGTGTAATGTGTATGTATATTTGTTATTCTGTCTCTCCCTTTGTACAGCGCTATGGAACTTGTTAAAACTTTATAAATGCTTGTAACTGTAACCAAAATCAAATCCATCAACATTTTCCCATGATTTTTTTTTTGTATTTAATATATCACCAAGATAAATGGTCGCCTGGCTGCTCAGGCCTTTCAGATGGGTTCAAAATCATTATCGGTCAATTAAAGCTTATGAAAACATTTTGATATTTCCCTATACCATAACTTTATGATAGAAACATCAAGTGATTTTATCTGTAACCACAACCATTGAAAGTGATTTTCATTTACAAGGGGGACAAAAATAATTTAATTAATAAAAACTATTTTTTTTTTTTAAATGCAGTGCAAATAACAATTTATTTCAGTTCAGTGCAGCTATTATAATTACATACCTGGCAGAGACGTCTTGTGAATGAAATGGAGAGATTGAGCCACAGGGATGGAATTTAATAAACTCCTTGCTTGTTCAACTCCTCTTCAAAAGCATGTACTTTTATTTGTATTTACTGAGCGCTGCCAGCTTATCAAAAGTCTTAATGCAATATTTCCATAACATATTCACTTACCAAAGCACTTGCTAAGATTGGTCTGTTTGTCAATGAACACTTTAGCAGAGATAACATTTCCAAAAGGCATGAACATCTGAAGAATGTCCTGGTCACCGAACTCTTGAGGGAGGTGATAAATGAAGAGATTTGCTCCTTCCGGACCTTGAGAGGAAGAAAAAAGGAGGCCTGACTTCACTATAGTTAGTCTCTTTTTAAACAAAATGCTTCAACAGTATTTAAATACATGGTATTTTATTTTATAGTGCTAGATAAATCTTTTGGTTGGTAATTTATTACCTGTAATGCAAAGATTCTAGTAATGAATCTTGTGAATTAATATACATTGACATACAATGAAACATTTAAATTAGCATATATAATCTCATTTTCAAACCTATTTAATGAAATATTAGTGTACACCCTGTGGAGAAATGAAATTCTCTGAGATCTCACTTGTGTCACCCTTTGCTACTGTAAAGAAGCTACAAGAAGCAGCTCCCACTCACTAAAAATAGTTCAACAAACTTTATTGTTGCATTACAACAGCCAGGTAGAAGGCAGAATAGAGGGGGAGCTCTCGGGTCCCACACCATGGTGTAGATAGAAGACTCAGGGGGTTTTAATTGCAGAATATCCCTGTACAGTACAGAAGAAGATGTTCCTGTAATTTCCATACTGTATGTAGGCATCGAAGAGATTTTATTTTCATTTTCTGTTTTTTTAGAAGTTGTCTTGATAATAATCCCATAATCACTACAAATACATATAAGCAGGATATCTGACCATTTTTATTATCTATTCTTCTCACTTGGGAAGATAACAGTAAAAATATGCATATCTTGCAACCCTTGTATACCCTTTTGGGCTCTTGTAAGCATTAGCAAGACTACATCAACTGTACAAAGTATCTTCATCTTGAAAAAAGTCCTTTGTGGGACTGAAACGTTGATTTTGCACTATCACAATAAAAAAACATATACAGGTCTTTTCACTAAAGGTGAAACTCAGGAGAATGATGGGAGAAGTGAAAATTCTAGGTCAAAATAGCCAAACCAGAAAAATTCTCCCATTTATCTCACTTTCCAAATCGGCTATTTGCTCTTCTCCTGCCAGTTCTCCTGAGTTTCACCTTTAGTGAATAGACCTGAAAGTTAAAAGACTCCAGGAGTGCACGTCTTCTTGATGAACTGTATAAAGTATGATACATATATTATTATGAAGACTTTGTTTCATTAAATCCGTTGAACTGCCCAGGTATCTACCATCTGAATACAAATGTTTATGTCGCTCCCTCAGAGTGACCTTTGAAGCTTAGAGACTATCAGGGTTATTCAGAGAAAGGTGAAACTCTGGAGAACTTTTGGAGAAGTGAAAATTCTAGGTCAAAATAGCCGAACCAGAAAAATTCTCCCATTTATCTCACTTTCCAAATCAGCTATATTGACCTAAAATTTTCACTTCTCCAAAAGTTCTCCAGAGTTTCACCTTTCTCTGAATAACCCTGTTTAAAACGGAATTATTTTGTGGATTGATTTAAAGCAGCCTAGGATTATTCTGCCTGAAGCATTACAAGTAATGAGTGAGACGTTAATTATAACGGTCTTACTCGTTAATCATAATTGCTCCTCTCCTATTCCAGCCATGCTGCAAAGTTCCTTGTGGCTCTGCTGCAATGGCTGCTTACTGTAAATTAACGCTTCCTATACTCTTTACAGGTAGCGGAAGAATAATGAGCGATTTCGAAATTGCTCATATTCTTGCTTGCAACCGAAAATGCAAAAACATTTACTGGTTGAGGGATTTTGTTTTGCTAAAATCCCTTAACACACAATACAAATCCCAACAAGAATATCAAATACTCACCTCTGATCCCACAGTGCAGAGGCTGACACAATCCAATGTTCTCTCTCACCACTAGCAGAAAGACACTGGGTACAAATAGTTTCCGATTTACTTCTGCTAGCCCTGTAAGACCTCTTAAAGTACACTCAATCTCATTCAGAGCTTGTTTCTTTCCATGGAGTGCTCCAGGTGTCATTACCAATGGTGGTGAGTAGTGTCGCTGCTGTTAACGGTTTCCCAATTATCATGAGTCAAGCTACTAATATAAGGTCAGTAATAGGAAGCTGCTATTGAATAGTGGCTCGCACAACATTTTTCCATTAGCTGCTCCCTAATACGGAGTCAGCTGGAATAGGGATCCCTGTTGGAAAAAATACATGATGTGTACATATAACTGCATATAAATATCTCTTCCAGGACTTTTATCAATTGAACTAAGTGGCTAGCTAACACATAACCCTTAAATATGGAATAAAGCAGCACTTAGGCTAGGGTCAGATGAGCGCATTTTGTACAGACTGTGCGTCCGTGCAATATGGACGTACTTACTGACTGACAACAAGGTAGTGGCCACATAGTCCGTTTTTTTCACTGACGAATTTCTTGACTGATGTAGCAGGGAAAACAATTAAAAATGAAAAAACATTCTGTCCGTCAAAAAATACTGGACGTATAAATGCAGTCCGTCTGACCACGCTCCATCACTCACACACAAAGCTATGCGGACGTTGTGGACGTGGTGCACTCTGCACGTCCGTTCTAGCAGTATTACGTTCTTGCCTAACCTGCGTCCGTTTGCAGCGTCCGTCATGCGTCCGCACTTCTGTGCGGACGTACTTCGTGTGTGGGGCTTCATTTAACACAATTGTATGCTATCACGGACGTACTTATGTGCGGGCAACACGGACGTTAACACTGCGTTCGTCTGACCCCAGCCTTAAACACACAAATTTAATTTGCAACTCAAATTCAAACGCAATCACGTTTTATATTTCCTTGTGTTTGTTCATTATGGAAATACTTTGCAGGTTTAAAGGATTATGAAATGGTATATACAGTTTATCCAGCAAACAGGGACTGAAACATTAAAGGGACGCTCTAGGCAAATATCCCCCCCCCCGTTTTTTTACCTTAAAATATACCTAGTCACTCAATAACTAGGTAGGGAATATATATATATTTTTTCTGTAATACCCGAAAAACCACTTGTTTCCAATGGCGTCTTTTTTTTTTATACTCCCCTCCCTCCTCTTCCGCTTCCGTCCTTGTAAATCTGTAACTTGGCTAATGGTTTACGTGAGAAGCGTGCATGCGCGCCTCTCACGTAAACCAGCCAATCAGCAGTCTTCCTCCCGGCTCCATCTTCTTTGATAATGTTGCGTGCAAGAGGATGCGCGCAACACTAATCCTCAGCTGGTGCTGCCAGCTACTGCGGCGAGATGGAGACGTCATCGCCATGAAAGCGTGATGACGTCTCCTACTCGACAATAGTCGGCAGAAGCGGGAAATATGACTGACAGCTGGGAGGGTGGAGTAAAGTCCTCCGCCTCTCTCAGCTGTTTTAGCCGATCGGCCGAGCGGAGGGAGGGGGGAAAGGCAAGGGCATACTCAGGGCATCATGACCACCTAAAAAAGCTTAGGTGGTCATGTTGGCTAGAGATTATTCCTTTAAGCAAAAATACTATTTTTCCAAATGCAGTAATCGTTCTAAAAGTATCAGTTAAGCAAATTAGTTATGTAACTGTTCATATAATTATTTTATACTGGAATAGCTAGACTAGAAGGTGCTTTCCAATTAATACCATAACATCAATAATGGAATCCATAATATGAAATGTAAAAACTAATTAATGGATAATTGTAAATATGTATAGTAGCATGGACAGGAAAATTCTACAATCAAAATGTTGTTTGCTAAGAGAATCATTACAATATGCACCTTGCAGAATAAAACTAGCATTATTTGTTACTGAAGAAATTACTATAGTCATATAAGTGAATTTGTAGTTTTTTTATCCACATGACTGCATTTTCAGGACGGCTTCAACTCCTATTTATTTGACTAACTATCACTATTCCGAATGACAAAGCTTTTACCTGCTTATGGGAAACATTCAGATCATTCTAACGCTCTCCAGTACTTTTTTGAATGATAAATAAAAACTTTATTTAATGAGTAAGAACAACACAAGAGAAAGAGACAAAGAAAATTATACAAAATATACACAGAGAACCAGATTTAGTTAGATGAAGCACCTGGCCCTTATACTCATGAAAATTCAAAGGATAAGACAGACAAAAAACATGAAGACATACATGAGAGCGAGAAACAAAGGCACTTCATGAAAGACAGCTCAAAGTGCTAGCCACAATTTTGAATCAGAATTCCGGTGTAAATACAGGTGAATTTACAGTGAAATATGTAGGGCATGCCCTTTATGCTGATGCTCATTCTCAGGACCCTCACAAACCTTGTGACATTGCCTGTATGCAGGGTCTTCACATATTCTTGCTCACTACTACTGTAGATTACAGGGTAATCCAAATGTGGATGCCTTGCTTGAGGTGGCTAGAGAGTTTCTGCTATGCCCTTCTGACAAGGTCTAATGAGGCCGACATGATTGTCGGGGACTGCAGTTCCTCTCGTGCAGAAGAGACAGCCTTGGCATTTAATCTCTGGCCACTGTCTGGGTAATCGCAGACTGTTTTACATATGGCTCAATCTACTCTTTAATGGCACCATCGAGCTAAAACTTTGTAAGGCCTGAGCGAGGACCCGCAATGGGGCGGAACGCTGATGCTCGTTCGCAGGACCCTCTCAAATCTTCTGACGTTGCCCATATTCAGGGCTTTCACAGATTTTTGCTTACGAAATATGGTGCAATTCAGCAGTGTTTGGCAGCACCGAAATTGGCCCATAGTAGACTATTGTGTTTTTCCGTACACAGCCTAATTGCACAAAAATTCCGGCAAAATGTCCTGGTTTTGGTGTTTCAATTTGACAGGTTTAAACAAGCAAATCCCATAGGTTGCAATGTAATAAATGGAATATCTTTTTAAATTGTCATTTTTTTTAAAAATCCTTTTATTCATTAGATTTTTTGCAAAAACCCATTTTTATTTAACCCTTTCGCTGCTGAGGCTTTTCCCGCCTCTGTGCTGAGGTCATTTTTACCGGTTTTGCTCATCATGTTTAAACGTGTTTTGAAGGCTTATTTTAGTATATTACCCAGACATATTATATATCGTTCTTTCCGTCAGACTCAGCAGATTCATAATATGTCATTATTATATGTATACGTCATGACCTGTCTGTATATTATAACAAAAAATGCAATAAAATATGAATTTTCAATAATTTACAGCATGTAAAGTGTTTTTTTTCCACATTTTAACATGCGAGCAATTGCGGTTATATTTTGTATGTGGTGCGCTTGTTAAAAAAATTAGAGATGGGGTCTCGTTACTTTTTTTTTGGGGAAAATTACACGATTTTTAACAAACGCACCGCATACAAAAATCATTAGTGCAGCATCATTGTTCACATTATAATTGAAATGGGAACAATTTTGCTGCATTAACAAACCAAAAAAAAGAAAAAAAAAGTTTTTTTTGTTTTTTTTATAATTTTGTTTTTAACCACTTGAATGCTAAGGACGCGCTCAGCGCGTCCTCAGCATTCCCGCTGGTATGCGGAGGACGCGCTGAGCGCGTCCTCGCATCGGGGTCAGCGTTCGGCCGGGTTCCGGCCGATCGCTGGCCCCTCCGGTGCGGGCTGACATCCTGGATGTCAGCCCGGCATCCGGACCAGCAGCCGCCATTATTAGGTGTCAACGCGGGGGCGCGATGACACCTAATTCAGGCGCCCCCCCCGCATGTGCGGAGGAGGCGCCTGAAAGGGAGGGGGGGGAGGTCCTTCGGACCTCTCTCCCTCCCGATCGGCGGTGCACAGGGGCTTAACCCAGGCATCATTTGGAAGGGCACAGCCTGCCCTTCCAAATGATGCCTGGCATTAACCCCTGGGGAGCTGGATCGCGAATCGGCGCTGAAAAGCGCCGATTCGCGATCCTTCCCGGGAGCTGGCCGACATCTTGGATGTCGGCCAAGCTTCCGGGAACTCCCCCAGAGGACTGGCGTCATCGTGCGTAGCACGATGACGCCAGTCCTAGCATTAACCCCTAACTGCCACCAAGTGTGGAGATAGGGAGTTCCAATGAACTCCCTATCTCCCGATCCGTGGCAGTAAGGGGTTAAATTTTGATATGGTTGGATCGGCCAGAGCATGGCCGTTCCAACGATACCAAACATGAAAGTTAAAAATTTTGTAAAAAAAAAAAGAAAAATAAAAATAAAAAAAAATTAAAAAAAAAATAAAAAAAAAAAATAAACACTTTTTTTTTTTTTTTTGGTTTGTTAGTGTAGCAATATTGTTCCCATTTCAATTATAATGTGAACAATGATGCTGCACTAACGATTTTTGTATGCGGTGCGTTTGTTAAAAATAGTGTCATTTTCCCCAAAAAAAAATGTAACGAGACCCCATCTCTAATTTTTTTAACAAGCGCACCCCATACAAAATATAACCGCAATTGCTCGCATGTTAAAATGTGGAAAAAAACACTTTACACATTGTAAATTATTGAAAATACATATTTTATTGCATTTTTTGTTATAATATACAGACATGACATAACGTATACATATAATAATGACATATTATGAATCTACCGAGTCTGACGGAAAGAACGATATATAATATGTCGGTGTCATATACTAAAATAAGCCTTAAAAACACGTTTAAACATGATGCGCAAAACAGGTAAAAAATGACCTCAGCACAGGGGCGGGAAAAGCCTCAGCAGCGAAAGGGTTAAATATATATTTTTTTTACAAACTTTTTTCACTTTCGTGTTTGGTATCGTTGGAACGGCCATGCTCTGGCCGATCCAACAATACCAAACGTTAACCCCTAGCTGCCACGGATCGGGAGATAGGGAGTTCATTGGAACTCCCTATCTCCACCGTTGGTGGCAATTAGGGGTTAACTCCAGGACTGGCGTCATCGTGCTATGCACGATGACGCCAGTCCTCAGGGGGAGTTCCCGGAGGCTTGGCCGACATCCAAGATGTCGGCCAGCTCCGGGAAAGGATCATGAACCGGCGCTTTTCAGCGCCGATTCGCGATCCAGCTCCCCAGGGGTTAATGCCAGGTACCATTTGGAAGGGCAGGCTGTGCCCTTCCAAATGGTGCCTGGGTTAACCCCCGCAACGCCGCCGATCGGGAGGGAGAGAGGTCCGAAGGACCTCCCCCCTCCCTTTCAGGCGCCTCCTCCGCACATTCGGGGGTGGGGCGCCTGAATTAGGTGTTATCGCGCTGTCGCGATGACACCTAATTTCACCGGCGGCGGTTCCGGGTGCTGGGCTGACATCGAGGATGTCAGCCCACACCGGGGGGGCCAGCGATCGGCCGGAACTCGGCCGAACGCTGACCCCAAAGTGAGGACGCGCTCAGCGCGTCCTCAGCACAGCAGCAGCCATGCGGAGGACGCGCTGAGTGCGTCCTCCGCATTGAAGTGGTTAAAAAAAAAAAATATATTTTTTTTGTATTTTTAGACAACATACACTATATTGCCAAAAGTATTCGCTCACCCATCCATATGCGAGTCAAGGCAGGTGAGCGAATACTTTTGGCAATATAGTGTATTTGTTTTTTTTGTTTTTTTTAAAAAGTCCTGCAATTCGGTGCGATTGGACGATCCTATTTCGCCGACCCTGCGGTGTATTAAGAAAGCACCACAGGTCCGCGGTACTGCAGGGAAAACCCGCCGCAAACCTGACGAACAATCACTGCAAAACCCGCCGAACATTCCCCAAAACCCACAGAAACAGCTGGAATAACTCCGCCGAACACGCCAGAGACACCCGACTAGCTGCCGATCACAGTGCAGAGGAGCGCCGGAAAAAGCCAACAGGCAGATGAATGAGGTGAAAAAAAAAAAAAACAGTAGGGATGAAATTATAAAATTTGAAACGCTCTTTGCAAAAAAACTACTGAACGAAAATGCCTGGAATTTACATAAAAGATCCAATGAATGATAATAAAAAAGGGCTGTTACAGTAAAAAGAAACGGGGAAAAAATTTGGCCCAAAAGATGCCTAACAGATCCTAAAAAAATCTATAAATAAAGAGACTTTTTACTGTAAAATATAATATTAAACGGTATATTATATATTGAATTAAAACAGGAATATTTTTAACATTGAAGCCTATGCGATTCTCCTGAATAAATCTGTCGAATGAAACCACCGAACAGTAGAGCATTTCGGCAACTTTTCACTGATGGTTTTTGTTCTCTGAATAGACGAAGCATTGCTTCTCTATGGGGATTTCACTGCCCTTGAACAGGAAACGATCAGGCACCGTATGTGCAGGCAATTCGCCAACATTTGGCGAACTGCCTGCTCTCTGAATAGCCAAATGGCCAGGAAAGGTAACCGTACGCTGAATTTCAGTGTTCGGTTACCTTTCGGCCACAATTCGGATCTCTTTGAATAAACCCCTAAGTATAAATGTCAAATGCTGAGGTAACGTGCATAGTTAAAATTTAAAAGTATAGCTAAAGAATACAAATCATAATATTAGTTCATTGTGATGTAACATCACCATGGAAGGGGCTGTAATTCATGAGATATACTGTATAGCTCTATTCTTCGGAGTTCTTGCTAAAGTTCAACTAGAACAATCTGAAGGCCCTTCTTTGTCCAAGCCATGCATTATCAATACAATGGTTCATGACTTTGTCTGTGTAACCATGGCTATGACACTAGCACGAAAAAGGTTCTTAATCTGTGGAGTATTTCTATATGAATTTGCTCTTTTTTTTATATAACCTACATAGCGTTTACTTAATAATCTGTTAGCTAGCTTCTTTCATAAGACTTGCTAGAAACTCCATGAACGGTGACTATAGATGGAGTGAAACTTCTGTATCAGAAACTATTAAAACAGCCTTATAATTTTATTATTTCAATTTATTTAGATTCTTCATTGATATAGTGTGAGCCATCATCCATTTACTTATACTGGAGCAAGCATAATACCCCATGCATTCAAAAGATTGGGGGAAAATGTTGCGTTGAAAGTTAAAATGTGATTTTCACTGGAAAAAGATTACTGGCATCTGGGAACCCATAAGAACAAATCACAATTGTCTGCTCAAATGTGTTTTTTTTCTCCATTTCTCTAATTAAACTGGCTTCCATACATATATAACACCCATCCTGCACTGAGTGGCAGTGAATTACCAGGTGAGTACTACAATACCAATATCTGTTACGGGTAAAATCCAATCTTAATCTCTTTTAGGCCAGTGTCAGATGTACTGACGTGGCTTACCGATGTCTGTCACAGTGTTGTGACGCTGTGAAGGGGCTGGCCAGATGCTGTTGCGCGCGCACGAATTGCACGCGCAACAGTGGCCGTGCTGTGTCGTGCTGTGAAAGCGCTAGGACGTGCGTTGACAGGGCTGCAAAGAGTGATCCTGATTAGGAGGATCGAGCCTTGCAGCACAGAGCGCACTATCTGCGGTCAGCAAGGCAGCTAGACGGGCGTCAGACGGTCGTCGAGTGGAAGGAACGTCCACTCTCACAGACGTTCCTTCCGCTCTTCAAAGCGCTCGTCTGACCCCAGCCTTAAACCACAGGTGTCATTCAAAAATAAATAAAAATTAATGATGTGTGGACTGTATCACAAATAAATATGCTCTGCTTAATTTGTAACATATTTAGGAGGAAATTTACTGAAAATACTTTAACATCATAGTGACCAGGCGTTATTACCATTGTCTGTCCGAAAGTACCCGCTGCTATTTTTACATTTCTGCGCGGTTTGTATTTAGGTCTAATTTTCTTCTTACTCATTTATGGAACCCACACATTTTATACATGTTTTCTCGCCATTAAATGGACTTTATAAAGATACCATTATTTCCATCATATCGTTTAATTTAATATAAAAAAATTATGAAATATGTTGAAAAAAAACACAGTTTTTCAAACTTTAATCCCCAAATCTACAACAACCAAAAAGACCCCAGCTAAATAGTTTCGAAATTTTGTCCTGAAATTAGAAATGCCCAATTTTAACATGTTTTTGCTTTTTAACCCCTTCACTGCAGAGCCATTTCACTTCTGTGCACTGAGCTCATTTTGACAATTTTTTAGTTTTATTATTTTTGAATTTTAATTATTTATTGTTACATCAAATTTAGTCATGTTTGGTATCACTGAAAAGCCCACGATCAGGCCTTTCCAATGATATCAAACATCTTTCACAGATCTTTCACAGATCTGGAGATACGGGTGATCCTAATGATCCCCATAGCTCCACTTGGCAGCTAAGGGGTTAACTGGCCGACTAACATCATTGAAAATATGGCAACAACTTGAGTGGGTGGAAGGTGACCCAGAGCCTTGGCTGCCATCCACGATGTCAGCCACTTCTGGGTGTGAATTGAGATCTGGCGCCGAATCGCAATCTGGCACCTACTGGGTTAAAGAGAGGTACCACCGAAAAGCTCTTCAGAGGTACTTGTCTTTTTTTTCTAGCTCCAGAGAGAGTGGTCCAAAGGACGTCCTCACCTCCCCTTTCAGGTTCCCCCTGCAGGCACCGGAGGTGCCTGAAAATTACATCATCCTGCACGGCGATGACATCATCACTATGGCTGGGGCCCATAAAGACATCAGGCTGGCTTCAAGGAAGCCATTTCAGCTTGTGACCCCTGCCACAGAGTTTAATATAGAGAGGGAGGAGGTTAAAGAACCATGACTGACATAGTACGTCCTTGGTCCTTAAGGGGAATTTTCCCCAGGATGTAATATGTACGTCAGTGATCCTTTATTTGGTTAAAGAGACACTCTACACAGTGTGACCAGTCAGTGTTATCTGTCACTCTGCTCTGGTCTCCCTGTTCAATCTTCCCCATCCTTGGTAACTCGGCTGATTCAGCTCAGAATACAGGTGCTTAGTCCCACCTAGTACCAAAGTGCTGAGCTTAGGTTCAGGAGCTCTGGGACCTTTGGGGACTAGATCCCTCTAATAGCTCTCAAATGCCTTCTGGCATTGAGAGTCACTGGATTGGCTAGTGTGTCCAACCCCCATGCAGCACTTTCCATGCTACTGTTGGCAGCATGTCACTTCTTGCTGGGCTCAGAGGATCTGGGCAGGATGTAGTGAGCATTTTAAAGAATCTAAAGGGAAATAGATTAAAGAGGGGGGAATCTAAATGGGGATCAGCAGGGGTTAATGTTTAACCCTTTTGTTTCCTCCTTTTTTAACCCTCTAAAATTCCTTTAAGGGAGTTTACAACCGTCAGTCATTGATCCCCCCTTTCTTAGCCCCCCTGTTTTTGCGAAATTGGTGGCTGAAGTGGATGAGTTTCCTCCACTCCATGCAACTTCACCAAAAGCTAGAGAGATTGAATTTCCTGGCTGCTGGTTAACCAATCGGTTACTAGTGATATTGGCACGTGTGCCTTAGTCACCATCTCTGAGACCTATCGAGTTAGCGATGGTTCTCAGGGAGGCTGCAATGGACCAAAGCTGATGGATCCATTGTTCTTTGCAGGCGCTATGGAACTTGTGTACTTAAAGTTCGCAAGTCCCATAGCGATGTGCATTTAGAGTTCCCTATGCTACGCAAGTAGCGAATGGAATGCAAATTGCGCAGAAAAGCCTCAGGGATGTCCTGGTTCCGGAGCCCCTGATTTGAAGAGGAAAAGCCGTGAGCGCCAAGGGACAAATGGTATATTTTGGCGATTCGGCGATCCTAATTAACTCTTTGCGCTCCCCATGTTAAGCATAGGGAGCGCAAAGTCCAGTAAACTTAAGCAATCTCGGAAACACTAATGGGTTTTTTAACCTGTTAGCGTTCGGAATGTAATATGGTCGGCCTGAGCTAGGGCCACTTAACCTAAGATTAACACTCACACAGCTGAGCGTTAGCATTAAGTATGTAACCGAGAGAGAGATTGATCATCTATCCAACATTGCAAAATTGCATTCCGACATACCGCCGAGTTGTGATTAATTGCGTTTTAACCGTGGTGTTTCTGTCCAGTTTCTGTCTGCTGAAATGATACCAAATATTGGCATATTGAGGTGTCAGGGAAATGTGGCAGTTCAATATTTGAGAAGCAAATTTGGGTGTTTAGGACCATAGTGACCTAATGGTGGGGCAGGACCAAAGACATTGAAAGGGGGTGGCTTTAGGATCTGTTTATTTGAACCAGGAGCTAGAGAGAAAAGTACTGATGATATGATCCAGGGATGGTGAGACATAAGTCCTTTGTGGTACATTATAGGTTATGTCTATTACCCTCACTTATTGTGTCACCACTCTCCTCTTAGATTGTAAGCTCTCGATCAGGGTCCTCTCTCCTACTTTTCTGTGTGTGCAATGTGTATGTATATCTTTTATTCTGTCTCTCCCATTGGACAGCGCCAAGGAACTTGTTGGTGTTTTATAAATGCTCGTAACTGTAACTGTCTAAGAATTGCGTTGCTGGGAGTAGAGCTGTAGCGTGTACAGTAAAATGACGTTTTTTTTTTTTTTACATTTTTCTCCCACATTTAATAGCCTCTGTTCAAATAAACATGTTTCAATTAACTTCTTATAACAGCATAACATTTGATAATTAAGCTTCATAATGTTCTTACATGTTCTGAACATGCAATGTTATGAAATAATCAAGGACAATTTGGCAAGTGATCTGGCTATTGTAGAAAAACCTGCTGCATTGACTGCTGATTTAGACTGATGTAAATGGGCACAATCAATCATTTTATTTAACCGCAAAGCATTATGTGGCTAGTTTTATCTGTAAGCGACAAGTTAAAAATGAATTATCCTGTAAAGCATGAATGCTCAGACTTGGCCTTTCAGATATTTTTGAACTACATTTCCAACAAAACTCTGTCGACGCAATGAATGGTTTAGTATCACGGAGATATAGTTCCAAAAGATCTGGAGGACCAAGGCTGGGCACCCTTGCTAGAAATGTTTCTCAGTGATACTCAGAACTTAGTGCATAACATGTATTTTTGTAGCTTTCAATATATCTATCGTAGGTATGAATCTGTGCTGTACAAACTACATATAAGAATTTAAAGTCAACTGAAATCCTCCCTAGCTATTTCTGAAAAATAATAATCTATATTCTCTTCTAATCTATACTGGCATAAATCCTTCACCCTATCAGAGTTAGATTCCCTCTAAACTCTTACCTTCTTTCTGGCTGCCTGCAGCACTCTGCTGTTGTAGCAGACTCTGACTGTAAAGTGTTGGCAGTGCTGCCGCGGCATACTGCTGTATTCCTGAGTAGGCCTGCGTAAGAGCATCCATCGTACCAGCAGTACCGTTCGTCAAGCCGGTCGCTCCAAGTCCTCCATTAAGAGCCGCCATACCTGAGAGCATTTGAGCAACTTTACAACAAACCCAACAATAGAGAAAAAAAATAGCACTTGTTTATTAGTGCTTTTTAATAGTAGTGATTGTTACACCAAAATGACTGCATTGCATGCAAATGATGACTCCGACAGGTAAAAAAAAATACAAAAAACTATAATGACATCACACTTGATCTGTCACTTGTGAACAATGGTACGTGTTACATTTAGTAGGTGCATGCACAAATTTGAGAGCAGGCAATACATTCCAATATAACATACATTGGCTACATTTTCCTTGAATATAAAAGAAACCTGTAATGTAAAAATACAAAAGACTGGTGGTCGACAACCATTCACCAGTGTCCTCTAAGCTGCCATAAATTAATAATAAAACTAATACTTTATTACTTATTTCCAAATATAACTGCACAAGGTGAAAACAACAAACCCAATGTCCCATTATCCTATAAAAGCATAAACAATGTATCAATAAAACATGTAATGAAAATGTGTCGCTAGGTTATACTGAGGCAATTAAATTGTTAATATCGGGCTAAGCTCATGATTCTGCTAAGCCACTACTATCTTGATGGATGGTTGTGTGTTTGATAGTATTGATTGTAATCAATTGGCATGAGGTCATACACAAATCCCCATACCACCATATCATCACTTTTAAAATTACAAATATAAACACACAGCCCCTGTATCTCAGTAGTGTACTGCTTCCTACAAGTAACATTGTATATTAGCATGCTTGCAAGTGATATTGTATCAGCATTCGGCCCCTTTACCTCTGCAGTTTGAGCTGCCTACGAGCAGCTAAATAGAGTAGCAAACATACACATATCAAAACCAATTCCACATAAAGGATAAATCAGAACCTCAGACCAGGGACCACATAAGAAATGATTGCTAAGACAAGGGATGACAGGGAGGCACTTTCTATGGTGTTGGTTTAGCCCCTTTTTGAGTAGTAAGGAGATCGGATTGGGGGAGGAAGAACATGTGATCTCCTGCGTTATGATTGGGTAATGAGACTGAACATGTGAGATGCCAAAATTGCCCTGCACCATCAATATGGATGAACAGGATGTTGCCTAACGACTCTTGACAAAGCCCAGAGGAGCGAAATGCGTTGAGTGGTAGGAGGTTGGCAATATACTGTATATGTTTTTAAAATGTGTGTATGTATGCTAGTCTATCTTGGTATTCATAGGCAGCTTGAACTTCCGAGGTATAGGGGATGAATGCTGATACAATATCACTTGCAAGCATGCTTGTATATGCTGGTACCTGTAACCTGTAGGCAGAAGTACACTACCAGGATATAGGGGCTGTATGTTGATATAATATCATTTTAACAGTGTTGATTTAGTGGTATGCAGATTTTGCATGACCCCATGCCAATTGATTTCACAATCATCCATCAAGATAGTAGTGGTATAGCAGGATCATGAGCTTAGCCCAGTATTAACAATTGAATTTTGTCCGTATAACCTAGTGACACATTGTTTATGTTTTTATATGATAATGTGACGTTGTGTTTGCTGTTTTCACCTTGTGCAGTTGTATTTGGCAATATGTAATAAATTATTTGTTTTATTATTAATGGCAGCTTAGAGGAAGCTGGTAGATGGTTGTTCACCACCTGTCTTTTTGCATTTTTATTTCTTTTGTGGGTTAGGCCCTGTCTGAGCTGGCATATTGAACTATTTGTGGTCCTTGTTTGGACTTTGTTTTTGTTTTGGCTGTAATGTAAAGACCCTGAAACGGAATCAGGGAAAGGAAAATTAATGCACCATATTAACAAAAAATAATTAAATAAATTTGTACTGGGGGCTGTTCTCAAGTAATCCAATAATTGGAAAGTTGGATGCTTGATCATTTTTTCATTTCTTATATTCTTGAGTGATTTCCTCCATGTATTGGTATTGAAAAACCAAGTTTTTCTGGTTTATTTTACTTGGTTTAACCATGATGGCCATCTTTGCGTTATGGTGCACAACAGCTTTTAAATAAACGGAAAACTGAATATATCTCAGCTCAGGATCTCCTGAGTACAAAGTATTTGCACATATACAATCTCTTGAGCACATTGAAAGGTACATGCACATATAGGAAAGGTACATGCACATATATTAGAATTTTGCAAATTCTTGTTCCTTAAACATAAGACTTAACCTTGTTACTACCAAAATAGAGTATAAAAGTTTTGGGGATAAAATATTTGGGTCTGGCCCTTCTATGCAATTCTCTGTAGAGCTTAGGCTACAATCCCAGCTATTCAGTTGGATGTGATGTGTATGCAGAGATGGTAAGCATTATATTTATATAATTAGTATTAGAACAGAGAAAATGGTTCAGGGTAAGGTGAAAAATTTAACAATCTTTTAAAAGTGTGAAAAGTCTTTATCCATCCCTTCTGAATATATTCTTGAAATCTGATTTTGCTAATGTACTCAAAAGGTAATTTTGACATAAATATGGAACAGTTTTGCACTTTATAGGGGCAACATCTAGGAAATGTTTTACCTTTTCTTAGCCACTTGATTTAAAATTTTCTATGAAAAAAATTATATTCCCCAAAATTAAGATACATCAAGTAGGCATCCTGGCACTCTTGCCTCCATCAAACTAACAAAAGGTGAAGTCTTGGAAGCCATGCTATATTAAAAGAAAGATGTGCTGGAGTTGGCGCTTCTTGTCCTGTTAGTGGTTCCTTCTGCTGCACCCCGTGGCTCAGAAGTGTGGTTTCCTTACAGGGTTACCATCCTCCGTGTCCCTCAAAATATAAAATGACTCGTATAGAGCGAGTGCAAACAAAGGAGAAGAATGTCCTACTCACATTTGCAGGTGTCTTATTGATCAGACACCAGATTTGTAGGCAGCCGGTGACTTCAGAAAGTGCACCGGATCACCTATCAGCCTCAGCCACCTCCTCGCCGAATATAAGCACCCAGGACCCGGGATAGGCTTAAATAAGGTGAATTTTATTAGTAATGAGATATACAGTATACCAAAACGTGTTTCACATAAAATGCTTCATCAGTTGGTGTACCAACTGATGAAGAATTTTATGCGAAACGCGTTTTGGTATACTGTATATCTTATTACTAATAAAATTCACCTTATTTAAGCCTATCCCGGGTCCTGGATGCTTATATTCGCCGAGGAGGTGGCTGAGGCTGATAGGTGATCCGGTGCACTTTCTGAAGTCACCGGCTGCCTACAAATCTGGTGTCTGATCGATAAGACACCTGCAAATGTGAGTAGGATATTCTTCTGCTTTGTTTGCACTCCATTTTATACAATATTGCTCTATGTAAGTCATTTTATATTTTGAGGGACACAGATGATGGTAACCCTGTAAGGAAACCGCACTTCTGAGCCACGGGGTGCAGCAGAAGAAACCACTAACAGGACAAGAAGCGCCAACTCCAGCACATCTTTCTTTTATACTGACTTACAAGGTGGACAAGGGATATACCACCAAGTGGCCTGGAGAGGCAGCTGACTCCACAAATACGAGCTACTGTATGACTTTTATTTTTATTCTTCCCTGCACTGATTATTAAGACTTTCACAATCATTAATACTTTTACAACCTGGAGTATACAGGATAAGACTGTAAATGTCACATTACTTTGTTTTATCCTAGATTGTTTTATCCTATTTGCACCATTTTACTTTAATTTTATTTGATTGTATGAGGTTGTTTATTTGCCATCACCACCGGGTGACGCCAGTGGCACAGATTATCACCATGTTATTTTAAGTGTGTGGTTTATTTTATTTTCTATATAGAGAGAGTACATATATTAACATAAATTGGTAACGTATGGCAGTTTCTTACAAGACGTAAAAAACAAATCTAAAAAATCTGTAATATTATATTAGGAAACAGACAAAAAGCCTTGTTCTATCCTTAAAATACAGGAATCCGAAATATCTTACAATTTTTATTGGAACTGTTATTATAGGTTATGGAGGCTTACTAACCTTTTTAGATTTTATTTAACATTTTATTTCTGCTGTACACTTTATAAATAAACCAACACTTTAAAAAAAATGTAAGAATGCTATTAAAGCGCAGTGGGGTTTTACATATGGTTCTTTGTTCAGGCTGCCCTTTTATTAAATGTAATTGCTTTACATTTGACTATAGCTGTTTAATTATCCCATTTATCACCCGCAGAAAAAAACAGGTTTTAACATTGATTTTCTTTCTTTGTACAATGTACACCAGATGTGTCACTATTAAAACAGCTATGCATAGATGCACAGTCAGAGGCAATCGATAGTGGCTGGATAAAGAATCAATTTATTATTTTAATAATGACATGAGTGTTCCTAACAGGGAAAAGCAAGGCGGCTGATGGCTTTATGAACTCAAATGAATGCTATTTATTATATGCCATTATGGAACATGCTGCATAAAGGTAAGATTTTGAAAACATGTTGCTATTTCATCATTTTGCCCCATGATAACGTTTTATAACTCTAGGATCCCGTAAAATACATGAGTTTTGACTGTTGAAAACTGGCCATTCCAAACTTATACAAATGCCTATCAAATCACAATTCCTCTGATGGAATTTAGTTAATGGATCAGTCCATTTATGTAGTCAAAGGAAAAAAATTCCATTGAAAAGAGGCCAGGTTAACATAGGTGGGTTTGGAGATGCAGCTCAAGTGCCATTCTATAAAAATAGGCACAAGGCAAAGGAATAGGACAAAGGGCCCAATGGTGGTGGGACAAATGGGTAAAGCAGTGGAAGGAGTTGGATAAAAGCAAAACGATGATGAAGAACATAGAGCTCAACCATACTTGGCTCAGAAAGCTTGGAAAAAGGCCCAGAAAAATGTTCAGCTCTAGGCAGACAAATCCATTAAATCAGCATTGATTGTCATGTTATTATGTAATTGCAATAACATTATTTCTTTTGAGTATTTTTTGTTAGCTGGTTAATCATGTCAGAGGCATAGGTGTGCACAGTCTAGATATTAGAGTTTGCACAGATTTAAAGGTTACTGCGTACAAATGGTAAATTAACAGTTATTTGGATGACAAAGAGTATGATATTTAAGAAAAAAAAACAAAAAGTGTAGACCGGAGCTTAAAATGTGAAATAATAGTAAGAGTTCGTCCAGTCATCAGTAACTCTTTGTGTGCCTATGTTGAAAGTATTAAGAAAGCTGCCATTGTAAAAATAATAATAATACACAGTATTTTGTTACTGTTCAAAATGCAAAGATTTGGGCCTCCAAAAACAAGAAAAATAAACCAGAGCCTCTGAGAAATTTCACCAACCAGCAAATCAAAAATGCCATTCACCACAGCACTAAATACTCACTGTTTACGGTACCTGCAAGTGCATTAATATTATTCAATCCCATGGTGGCCCCTGCCAATCCCTGTAGACTCCCCAGAGAGGTCAAGGAATTCATAGCTGCCCCAGCAGAGGAGTTAGCAACTGATCCAGGCACTAGAAAAGATATTGTAAAAGAAAGGTTTTAGTCCTTGAGGATCTGAAATTGCATTGGACAGCCAGACAGACTATAACTGTTACAGATTTACATCCTGTAACGCACAATCCTTATCTAGAAGAGAATAACATGTTCCGTCTTCAGTTCTAATGCTCTTGGATTTGCTTTTTTTTCCCATTGTAAAATGACTTGCTTTATATTTGTATTTTGACAGTGACATTGACAAAAAAAGATATAAACATTAAAAAAAGATGAATAATAAAAAATGTATACACATAAAAGCATGCAAATACAAGTCTTCCACAAGTTGAGCTGTGTTTGCCTCGTACCTACATTTGTTCTGGATGCAATCCAAAGCTCAAGTATGGATTGCCAGAGGTATCTGTGTTTCTAGCCAGGATTTCTTGTGTAAAGCCTATTGTAAATGGGATTAAACCCGCAAAACAATTTAACAAATCTAAATGAGATTGTGAAAGACAGGAGCTGGCACAGCACAAAAATATAATATCATAAAAAAAGCTCTGCTCGCTTCTGACAACACAATGCTAGAGGTACACGAAAGGAGATTATAAACACATGCACTTATTTCAGTCTCAACAGTCTTAAAATGTGTTTGACCTCTAAACAGAATAACACAATTACACTCTGTAACACAGTCCAAATGAGACGCAGGTGAATGGACTTTCTCTACATTCAATGAAGGGCAAAACTACTCCTTGAAATTTATTTTTTTATTATATCGAATTTACCCGCTAGAACAGAATTACCAACAAATAGCTAAATTCTAAGTCTAAAGAAGGTGTATTGGTAAATGTTTGCCTAGATCAACATCATTTGGTTTTGTTTGTTTATACTGGGGGACAGAATAGCTGCCCCAGTAACCCGTAGTAAGGGGAATATTTGGTTAGTTAGCCTCCTAAGGAAGGAGTAGGCCAATTTGTTTGTGTTTAATTTTGTTTGGTAATACAAAGTGTACGCAGTGTTAAACAGACTTTGTTTTGCTGAGTTCAAAAAAAATTGGTACACCCTCCAACCCTGTGCTTCTGAGCAGCCCTACCACAATATATAAAATGATGTTTTTATTTTAAATTTAGCGGTTCATTACATCACTGATATTATACTGAGCAGGCATTTAATGCTGAATTATTGTTTTAAGTCATTTGATAATTTAATAATCGTAAATAACTCCGTGGATGAGCTCCAGTAGCTCAGTATAATTTTTTTTACTACCAAACCAAAGTCAATGGATTGTACTGCCCAAAACATCATAAGGCTGTAGAATTCCAGACTTCTAAAATTGTTAAGAATGGCACACCTTTAAATAATGTAACTTGTATAAAATGAAACAAAAAGGTAAACAACCCCATCCTGATTCCAGTGGGCAAATTTCTTAGCCAAAGCTGTTAATAACATGTATACTAAGCTATAATAGATTTTGGAAAGCAGAATCTTCACGGATAAAGTATAGTGATAGATTGACGGACATATTCTTCCAGCGATCTTAGGACCAAACTCCATTGTATGTCTCAACTCATTACCATGTTTCAAGTGTCTTAACAGAATCAATTATCTTAAAATACTTTAGGTAGTGGTTACATTTGATTGCATACAGTAAGAAATATGTTAATTCTAGGATCTATTTAGGCTGCCCTATGAACTACAAATTCAATTGACATTAAATAAATATGAAAATGTATATTAACATGTAATGAATACAAATATTCACAATCCATCGTGATTCTTTATGCCAATATATTAAAAATAAAGAATGCTAAAAATAATCACTGTCTCTTTTGTTACAGCAAAACATTCATCAAAAAATATATATTTTTTGAAGAACAAGTGGAAGATATTTGTAGAACAAGTTAGCAACACATCTGCATAGAAACAGAGGCATGTCTGCTTTGGCACAAATGCAATCTTGTCTACTATTAAATACCCTAGATATGTCAGTATACTGAGAAAGCTCCTGGGCGCTGTAATTGTGAACCTTAATGACAACACAGCAGCGGCTTCTCTTTGCATGCCTTTATTTGATCCTCATTGTTTTTCTTGTCTTACTGACATATGCCCATTGGATAAATGCAGAACTTATTAAACACAATTCTTCTGCATCTCCCATGACTATCACAAGTGTAAATAACCATATTGAAATATGCCTACTAAGAATTTCAGAGCCTCATAGTGTACAGTGTTCCAATAAGACAACAGTTGGCCTTGATTGTACTTCCTATAAATTGCAACCTCAGAGACTCTCTGTGTCTTAATTCAAGCCAATTTAATCAATGTCTAGATTAATGTTTCTGAAACAATAGTAAAATACAGAAAAAAAGAGGGAACAGTCATATAATGAGTTAGTTAAATCAATCCCATTTGTCAATCATTCCACACTTACAATGTGTTGCCTGTTTATGTAGGGTCAAAATAAATGTATTTGAAACACAAGCCCAAAGAAGATCAATAACAGAAAAATACAAATTGCATCATTGAGCAGACAAGAGAGAATGATCATCATAAAAAGTTTCCGTTGAACATTCCAGAGACATGCGCCAAATTCCAGAGACATGGGTGCCTTAGCTGACGTGGTTTCGGCCTCTGACCTAGGCATATAATGAGTTAGTTAAATCAATCCCATTTGTGCCTGCAATCATAGGTGCCTCTACCAGCCTTGTCATAGAATGTTGGCTGGTAGAGGCACCTATGATTGCAGGCACAAATTTCGCAGAGCACACTGACCAACTGCTGCCACTTAATGATTTTCTGAGTGGCTGGGGAAGGCTAGGGTCAGACGAACGCATTTTTCACGTTGTCCGTGAAAATGTGCGTTCGAAGAATGGACGTATTTTTTCACGGAATACGCAATAGCGGTCATACTATGCGCAGTTTCATCCGTGATTTTGTACGGATCATCAATAAAACACTTCTTGCATCTGGACGTTATGTTGGCCGGACATTAGCAGCGTCTGATGTCTCCAATTCACGCACACACGCCGCTAGCGGACGCAGCGCACTCTGTACGTCAGTACTAGTGGTTTAACGTTCTCGAAAAAATGCGTTCATTTTCCACTTGCGTTGCGCAGCCGGACTTTTGTGCGACCGTACATCGTATATTGGCCGTCATTGCCCGTCATTTGCTGCTAGCACGGCTGTGATTAAGTGCGCCAGAACGCGCGTTCGCACTGCCTCAGTCTGACCCTAGCCGAAGAAGTTGGAAGGGATTGAAAGGGGCCTTTTGTATGTCAGTGTCTGTAGGTCTCTGTGTACATGTCTGACGTGTGTGTATGCCTGTGCCTCATGTGTATGCCTGTCACTATGTGTGTGTGTGTATGCCTGCGGTACAGTGTATGCATGTCACTATTAACCCGTGTATTCCTCTAATAGTCTGCTTGTGTGTGTATCTGTCAGTGGTGTGCATGTACTGACATTAAAACAATACTTGTGATGACTGCCTGGGTGGAGTAGAGGTAACATCACTGCTCTATAACCGTGGAGAGAGACCGTGGAGACACAGGTTCGATCCCGGCAAGAGCACCTCTCCAGTAAGTGTCCTTTGGCAAGACACCTAACAGTACATACTCCCCACCCAGGACATACTTGAAGACTAGAGAAATCTCAATGTATCCTTCCTGGTAAAATCCTTTCTCAAAAAAAAAAAAAAAAAACTTATGGTGTGTATACATGTTTAGAAAGTGTTATAAGTGAAAGTTCAATGACTTAATTTTGTCAAAGGATACATTTATGTATATTAGTTAGGTTTCCAAGTTTTCACTCATTGGACTGAAGCCCCAGTGGTCTGTGGAACCTAGCAATGCCCCAGTTCCCAACTTTATCTTAAAACTGACGTTTGGGTGGTGACTTTTGTGCTTGCCCATAATTCATTCCTAAATTTGCTACGCAGAGCCAGTAGCCACTGCAAAGTAATATTTAGGCGCTATTTAACGAAGAATCAACCATATATTGGCAATCCTAGTACATTATCAAAACACAGTATGTCGCAGTTAGCATTTAAGAGACACAGTCATTTGTGCGACGACACACGTACAAACCTAAGAGAGTGTAAGTAGTAAACTGTGTTTACCTACTATGGCAGTAAACATCTCCTGAATCAATAGAATTAAATTGCAGCCTTTGGAACATAACTATCATATTAGCACCAACAAAATAAAAAGAGAAGGAAAAAATGATATATTTGAACTGGTAGGTATAAATAACAAGGGCAAGGTGGGGAAAAGACTTGAAAAAGACCGATGAAGAAGCAAGAAAAAAAAAAAGGAAAAGCCAAGATGAAATTGGAAAGAAAAAGCTGGCAAAGGTATCATTAGAACAAAATAGGTTAATGGGAATGAGTGCTGTTAAAAGCATTGCCCAAGGGCTTCTCTTTCAGATACCAAGAGGAAAATATTATCTTAAAACGCAAGTGAAAAAAAATGAGAAGGAACAAAGTGAAATGGAAATAGAGGACAGAGATGTTCTAGTATTCTGCTCTTTTAACCATTGCTTCGCTTACTTTCAACCTTTATTTACAGGGTAATTCAATGAGAATCGAAAAGTCACCGCACGTTCGGTGACTTTTCGTTCTCTTCAATTCGGTTTGTTTTGCCGATCCCATTTCGGTGACCCTGCGATGTATTCAGCAAACACCACAAGGTCCCTGAATTGCAGGGAAAGGCTGCCGCAAACCCGACGAAAACTAACCGCAAAACCTGGCGAATGCACGCCGAAAATCCGCAAAAACATCTGGATTAACCCTACTGAAAACCACGGAAAAACCAGAGCAGGAGCCGATCACACGCAGCGCAGCCGCTGGAAAAAGCTGACACCGCAGACGAAGGCAGTGAATAAATTAGCAAAACAGTTTCCTTGAATGTTTGAAAAGTGAAACTCTGTTTGCAAAGAAACTACTGAACGAAAATGTCTGAAATTTAACTATGAGGTCCAGGGAATGATGATAAAAAGGGCTGTTAGAGAAAAAAAAGTAAACTTAAAAAAAAAAACTGACTTTATTTTTTGTAAAAAAATCCAGAAAAATGCTTAAAATATCCTAAAAAATCTATAAATAAAAGAGACTCTTTACTGCAGAATTTTATAATGAATGGTTTATTAGATATTGAATTAAAACGGGAATATTTTTAACATTGAAGCCTATGGGATTCGCCTGAATAAATCTGCCGCATGAAACCACCGAATGGCAGGGTATTTCGGGAACCTTTCACTGCTGGTTTGTGTTCTTTGAATAGCCGAAGCAGTGCTTTTCATGGGGTTTTCACTGCCCTTGAACAGACACCGAACAGGCACCGTATGTGCACGCAATTCGCCAGGATTTGGCGAATTGCCTGGTCTCTGGATAGCCGAATGGCCAAGAAAGGTAACCGTATGCTGATTTTCAGCATTCGGTTAGCTTTCTCAAGCAATTTGGATCTCTTTGAATTAACTGATAGTCTGTAAATGGTAATTTTCAGTAAAATGCAACAGTTTTTAAAAAAGTCTCTTTAATACTTTGCATTCCAAATGCAGCCTTGAATAAAGTACAAAGCACGGATTAAGCTCTTCTGAGTTTTCCATTTTTTTTTCTGAAACAAATTGCTTATTTTATTTCTGTATTTAATAATACACGCTCAACAACATATGCAGGGTTATTCAAAGAGATCCGAATTGTGGCCGAAAGGTAACCGAACAGTGAAATTCAGCGTACAGTTACCTTTCCTGGTCATTCGGCTATTCAGAGAGCAGGCAGTTCGCCAAATCTTGGCTAATTGCTTTCACATACGATGCCTGTTCGGTGCCTGTTCGAGGGCAGTGAAATCCCCATAGAGAAGCAATGCTTCGTCTATTCAGAGAACTCAAAACAGCAGTGAAAAGTTGCCGAATTGCCCTACTGTTCGGTGGTTTCATTCGACAGATTTATTCAGACAAATCCCATAGTCTTCAATGTTAAAAATATTCCTGTTTTAATTCAATATCTAATAAACCTTTTAATATTATATTCTGCAGTAAAAAGTCTCTTTATTTATAGATTTTTTAGGCATTGTTTGGGATTTTTTGGGCAAAAAAAAGTTCACTTTTTATATTAAAATCATCTTTTCTTTTTTCTGTTACAGGCCTTTTTATTATCATTCATAGGTTCTTATATGTAAATTCCAGGCATTTTCGCTAAGTTGGTTTTTTGCAAACAGCGTTTAAATTTTCCACTTTCAAGCGTACTGTTTTTTTCTCTCACCTCGTTCGTCTGCGTGTCGGGTTTATCCGGAGGCTGCTCTGTGCTGTGATCGGCGGCTAGTCGGGTTTCTCTGGCGTGTTCGGGGAGGTTAATTCAAATGTTTTTGCGGGTTTCGGTGAGCGTTCGCAGGGTTTTGCGGTGAGTGTTCGTCGGGTTTGCGGCGGCTTTTCCCTGCACTACAACGGCCCTGTGGTGCTTGCTGAATACACCGCAGGGTCCCCAAAATGGTATCGCCAAATCGCACCGAATTGAAGAGAACGAAAAGTCACTGAACATGCGGTGACTTTTCGAATCTCTTTGAATAACCCTGATGGCAGTGAGCTTGGAGCTTCCGATTATTCTTACATGGGCCATAATTCAAGAAGTAGGTCATCAGCACAAGACTGGATACGTTATTAAAGGAATATTTTTTTAGTGTTCAATTGCACTATAAATATGTTCTTTCTATTACTAAAAGCATCAGAATTCTTTTCAAAGATTTATAAAGTCTTGACATATAAATACATTTATTACTTTTTGTGACATACGTCAATTTGAACTTTGGGTACATGGGCCTAGAAATGTATTTGGGAGGGTGCAGGGTGTTTGTGTAATCTGTGTTATGTAAGAATAAGGCTAGGGTCAGACGAACGCATTTTTCGTGTTGTCAGTGAAAAAGTGCGTTCGAACGAATGGACGTATTTTTCCACGGAACACGCGATATCGGTCATACGATGCGCCTGTTCGTCCGTGATTTTGTACGGATCATTAATAAAACACTTTTTTGTCTGGACGTTCTGTTAGCCAGACATTAGCAGCGTCTGACGTCTCCCAATCACGCACACACGCCTCTAGCGGACGCAGCACACTCTGTACGCCCGTACTAGCGGTTTGACGTTCTAGGAAAAATGCGTTCGTTTGCCACTTGCGTTGCGCGGACGAACTTTCGTGCGGCCGTACTTCGTGTGTTCCCCGGCATTGGACGTCATTTGCTGCTAGCACGGCCGTGATTTCGTGCGGTTAAACGCACGTTAAAAATGCTTTCGTCTGACCTTAGCCTTAATGTCAGGACATACTTGAAGACAAAAGAAATATCCTTCCTGGTAAAATACATTATAAATAAATAAATTGTCTGTCTATAGTTATGGTCCATGTGTATCTGTTGTATCTGCTGATAGGATTAGCCTTCCACCCTGCCCTCTTTCAGGAATGTGTTAATATCTGTTTATGTTTGAGTAGTCTTTGTCAATCTGCTTTGTCAGGCAAACCATGCCCCATTATCTGATTACTATTACAATGGTTTATATAATTACTGTGTGGTCACCGATTGTCAATTTATGTAACTTCTACTTCGTTATCTAATGTATTCAGGCATTTTGATGTGCATCCTTTAATTACATGACACCATAATGTTTCATGTCTGGACATGTCTGGTTCCCTTGAGGCTGTGGGGGGGGTGCCAGGGTGTAGTTCTCCATTTGTCTCTAGCCCCCTCCTGGAAGTGTATATATATTCAATAAAGGTGTTCAGTCTGTCTGTGCCATTGTTCCATTCTGACCCTGAAAACCTCCGGATATACAGCCTTGTCTTATTTCTGGGGGATGCTATCAGGCTCTCTACGTGTCCCAGTCCTTAAAATAGGGAGAGGCACAAGAGTCTGCCTGAGGAGAACATGGGGGGCGGGGTCCTGCAAGGAAGCGGCATTGACAGTTGTGACCCTGTTGGGGTATTGACATCTGTCACACCTTTCTTGTATTAATGCCTTGCACTTTATGTTTATTCCTGGCACCATCTATCTCTGTAAATTACTGACAATTCTATCCCTCTTCTTCCTCAACACTGAACAAAAAGGCAGGGCAAGTAATCCAGTGTACCTACAATTTTCCCGCAGCCCTGTCTTGCTTTTAGTTATAAAGCCTTGCCATTTACTGGGACTTTGTTATATTACATCCTTGTTTTACGGTATCTAGTTTGCACTGCTCAAACCAGCGCTTGAGATATATCTATCAGTTGAACTTTGGGTCCCACTATGGCAAATGCTGGGTGCCACCCTGATATTGTCCTTGGGGAAGGCGAGCTCCATTACGGAAGGAGGGAAATAGCTGTCCAACACTGTGTTATCCTCCCCTATGAAGCAGGGGCCTGGCTGCACATTGGGTGGCGGGCCGGATGGGATGTTGGGGGTGGGTAAGAAGGAGGATTGGGGCAAGGTCTCTTCCTAGCAGCATACCCCTGAACGCAACATGGGCTGTAATGCCCTGATGACAGCCTGGGTGGAATATGTTAGGCAACAAGTGAACAGTCAGTCCTTTAACTTCATATGGTTATTATTTTACTGAGAGGGTGGTGGATACATGGAACAGTCTTCCAGTTGAAGTGGTAGAGGCCAAAACAGTAATTGAATTTAAGCAGGCATGGGATAGGCATAAGGCTATCCTAAACAAAAGATAAATCCAGGTAAAGTATCCATGTAATTGGGCAGACTAGATGGGCCGAAAGGTTCTTATCTGCCGACATTTTTCTATGTTTCTATGTTTCTATATGGTGAAAGCAAGAAAAATGGACAAGCAAAACGATGAGTGACTTTGACAAGGGTCAAATAGTGATGGATAGATGACTCGGTCAGAGCATCTCCACAATGGCAATTCTTGTGGGGTGTTCTCAGTATGAAGTGCTTAGTACCCATTGTACAGCGCTACGGAATTTGTAAGCGCTTTATAAAAACTTGTAACTGTACCTACCGAAAGTGGTGCAAAGGAAGACAGCCGGTGAACGGCATCAAGGCATGGGGGAGCAAACGCTCATTGATGCACGTTGGGAGTTAAGGCTAGCCCATCTGGTCCAATTACACAGAAGAGCTAAAGTATCTCAAGCTGCTGAAAAATGTAATGCTAGCCATGACAGGAAGGTATCAGAACATATACTACCAACCTAGAGATTTTGAAGACCATGTAAAACCTTTCAGGACTATGGTGTTTTCTAATGGCAGTGGATTCTTTCGTCAGGATAATGCACCCTGCCACATTAGAATTGTTTAGGAATTGTTTGAGGAACACGACAAAGATGTCATGGTGTTTCTTTGGCCTGCAATTTCCCCAGATCTCTATCCGATGGTGCATCTGTGGGATGTGTTGAAACAACACATCTGATCCATGAAGGTTCCACCTCCCAACGTGAAGGACTAGAAGGATCTGCTACTAATGTTTTGGTGCCAGATAACACAGGACACATTCAGAGGTCTTGTGACGTCTATGTCTCAATGCATCAGAGCTGTTTTGGCTGCACAAGGGGGACCTACACATTATTAGGCAGGTGGCTTTACACTTTTTCAGTGTATATACTCCATATGTATTTAAATAAAATGTTAACTTTTGAATAAACTTATAGAAACATAGAATATTTGGAACAGATCAGAACCTTTCGGCCCATCTAGTCTGCCCAATTATATGGATACTTTGCCTGGATTTATCTTTTATTTATGATAGCCTTATGCCTATCCCATGCCTGCTTAAACTCAATCACTGTTTTAGCCTCTACCACTGGTGTATTTTGGCCTAGGCCGACTAGGGCCAGGCCTAGGGCGGCACTTTCCAGGGGGCGGCGGCCCGCACTGGGTGGCCCCACCCCTAAAAAAAAATATATATATATTTTTTTTTTTTACTTTTGCAAAGTATTTTACCAGGAAGGATACATTGAGATTTCACTAATTTACACTTTCAATTTCACTTTCCAGGTGGGCAGCAAAAAACCTCACCACTAAATGGGTTACTCACAGAGCACCGAAATGACGCCAACTTTTTGGTGTTCTGTAGTTCCCTGCACTTAGGAGAATAAAATTTCCCCACCCTGCAGTGAATTCACCATTCACCGCAGGGTCCCCAAAGTGCATGGAGTCGGCCGCTGAATGCTGCCACCGCAAACCCGTGGCCTGCTATTTTCAAAAGAACTACTGAACGAAAATGTCTGGAATTTACATATAAGATCCTATGATTGATAATAAAAAGTTCTGTTACAGAAAAAAGAAAAACTGCTATTAAATATAAGGGGGGGAATTTTGCCCAAAAAAATCTGAAAAATGACTAAAAGGTACTAAAAAAAAAATCAATAAGTAAAGACTTTTTACTGCAGATTAAAATAATAAATGATTTATTAGATATTGCATAAAAACGGGAATATTTTTAACATTGAAACCTATGGGGTTCGCCTGAATAAACCTGCTGATTGAAACCACCGAACATCAGGGCATTTCACTGCCATTTCTCTGAGTCTCAGTACCACATGACTGGCTGAACCACGTGAAATGCACGCGCGCAGCTGCCTGCCCTTTCGTTAACACAGACTCTATTCTGGACTGAACACCCACCGGGAAGGGAATCAAAGCTACAGTGCACCCTCTGACAGTGGCACCCCACTGCTG
This sequence comes from Leptobrachium leishanense, assembly GCA_009667805.1. Classification (NCBI taxonomy): domain Eukaryota; kingdom Metazoa; phylum Chordata; class Amphibia; order Anura; family Megophryidae; genus Leptobrachium; species Leptobrachium leishanense. The sequence goes on along the minus strand of CM019065.1, from coordinate 182,252,739 downwards.
ACAAGATGGCTCCACAGCATAATTTCTGTGTGCTCATATACACTCGGTTTGCTGGGAGTTTTACTGCAGTGGATTCTGATGCACTCATACACACCGCACATTGCATTGCTGGGAGTTTTATTGCTGTGGATTCTGATACGCTGACACACACCACACATTGCATTGCTGTGAGTTTTATTGCTGTGAATTCTGATGCACTCATACACACCGCACATTGCATTGCTGGGAGTTTTATTGCTGTGGATTCTGATATGCTGACACACACCAAACATTGCATTGCTGGGAGTTTTATTGCTGTGGATTCTGTGATACACACTGCATATTACTGTGAGTTTTATTGCCCTGGAGCTCTGGGATACGCTCATACACACTGCACATTACTGTGAGTTTTATTGCTGTGCAGTTCTGTGATATGCTCATACACACAGCACATTTCTGTGGGTTTTATTGCTGTGCAGCTCTGATATGCTCATACACAGTGCCCATTTCTGTGGGTTTTATTGCTGTGCAGCTCTGTGATACGCTCATATGCAGTGCACGTTTCTGTGGATTTTATTGTTCAACCAATTAGAGCGGCTGTGATCCCGTTTACTTGACATGCGTGGCTGTTCTTTGTAAAAATGCTTGAATTTAAACATTTCATAATTTTCTTTATCTCAATAGATGCATTTGAAATGGTATACAAAATATACAAGTAGGCACTTGGTATCCACTTTTAATATAAAGAGAGGAAAAGGCGGAGCTCTAAGAGGAAAAGGTGGAGCTTAAAGAGGAAGGGTGGGGATTAACCAGGAAGAGGTGTGCCCTTGACAGGAAGGGGTGCGTCAAATTTAAATTAGGGGGTGCACGAGTTTAGTCAGGCCTAGGGCAGCACAAAACCTAAATACACCACTGGCCTCTACCACTTCTACTAGAAGGCTGTTCCTTGTATCCTCCACCCTCTGAGTAAAATAACGCTTCCTGATGTTACTTTTAAACTTTGCCCCTCTAATCTAAGACTATGTCCTCTTGTTTTGCTACTTTGTTTCCTTTTAAATATACTCCCTTCCTCTACCTTGTGGATTCCCTTTACGTATTTAAATGTTTCTATCATATCTCCTCTGTCTCGTCTTTTTTCCAAGCTATACATGTTAAGATCATTAAGCCTTTCCTGGTAACCTTTCTCCTTCAAGCCGTACACCATTTTAGTAGCCCTTCTCTGAACTCTCTCTAAGATGTCTATATCCTTCTGGAGATATGGTCTTCAGTACTGCACACAGTACTCCAAGTGAGGTCTCACCAGTACAATGAGTACTTCCCTCTTAGAAACATAGAAACATAGAAAGATGTCGGCAGATAAGAACCTTTCGGCCCATCTAGTCTGCCCTCTTTCTACTGCTAACACCTCTCCCTAGGTGAAAAGATTAATAACATAAATCCGTGTAGACTGAACTATCCTCTATAGAAAATGTTAAGACTTTCTATAGTATCCCTTATCTTGCACTATCACAAATGCAGAAATACTCAAGAAAGTAGAAGTAATAATAGTTACTAAAAACATTCCAGTACATGGCAATGTCTAGAAAATAACAGATAAATGAGAGCACTGAATTATTAATGATAACTCCATAGGTGGTTTTCACAACCTTTTCAGATCCACCTGACTCCGTTTCTTGTGAGCAGCTTTGCAATTTTACTGTCTTTTATTTGCGATTTGTATGGAAGCACACCAAGCGCGCAGTGCAATATAACAAAGATAATACATAATGACCATGCAATTTATTAAAATACATACATGGTTTCTTTGCATGACTAGGATTTGATATTTCACATGATTTTTACACAGTGAAGCTCAGTTTAGTGAGAATATTTTAACGAATAAGAATATATAACAAACCCCTGTATTTTGTACTGCAATAATGATCTTTTTCCTGTAATGATAAATACTGGTAAAAGGCATCCAGAGAGCTGTGACATGCTATATGTAAATTGCTTGGTTATGGCTTTCACCAGTGGTATGTTCTCAGTATAGTGAGTGAGGGGAATAAGAATGATTTGATGACAGAGGAATAATTATGTTAGATAATCACAATCTAGGGACATTAGAAGTATACAGTGTAGCTTATCTCTAGGGGTCTAATTATATGAAATAACCACACCTACTCATTTTAATATATGCTGTAAGAGGATTTTTTCCTCTGTACCTTAGGGAAAGAAGGTGGATTATTTAAGAGACAGAGCTGGAAAACTAGAAAAAAGAGGTTAAGGCATTTTACCGATTTTGAAAGCTCAGTTTGCTGAGCAGATAGCAGTAATTCACAATAACAAGTACTTTTTTGTTATCTGATGAACTCAAATTATATTTTAAGCTATACACACTGTATGTTCCATATTATATATAAATTTTTGTAATGGTGGGAAAGCTCTGATTGTTTTATAACGGTATTTTCCGTGGTGTCTTCTCAGATGTAATGTATAGAATGAAGTAGTAGAGCACACGTGAGGTTTTCTACCTCAAAAGGATACAAACCTGACTTGACAAATGTATCTACAATACGTCAATGTTTCAATCCGCAAACTTTAAAAAAAATCTCTTGGAGGACGAAAATGTTCTACAACTTTTCCTAGTTGTTTGTAGATTTAACCTTACTTAACCTTCAACATCACTAGTAAGATAACATATACTTTAACTTCAAAGCACCTGAGATGCTAAAACACTTTGAGCAGCTGGCACTCTGAACCATGATCCCCAGCGGATACAATACAGAGCCCCAGCTGTGCTAACTCTTTTTGGCCATTAGATTGTGATGATGGCCTATCAAATAGAGTTGCTACAGTAAGAAATACATTAGGAAAATTCCCCAAGACTTCTTTCTGTATCATTCATGAAACATGATTTTCTTTTAAAAAAAATGGTTCATTATAGTGGCTTCAAGGAAAATCCCTTGAAAGTAAAGGGGTTAACAACTTCTTGGACTTAACTAAAGGGGCCCCGAAATGTCACCAAACAGGGAATTTCCCCATACGGTGCCATTCTGGCGAATTGCCTGCACGTACGGTGCCTGTTCGAGGGCAGTGAAATCCTCATAGAGAAGCAATGCTTTGTCTATTCAGAGAACACGAAACAGCAGTGAAAAGTTGCTGAAATGCCCTGCTGCTTGGTGGTTTCATTCGGCAGGTTTATTCAGGCGAACCCCATAGGCTTCAATGTTAAAAATATTCCCATATTCAATATCTAATAAACCATTTATTATTTTAATCTGCAGTAAACAGTCCATTTATTGTTTTTTTTTTTTTTTAGGATCATTTAGGCATTTTTTGGTCAAATTTTTTTCCCATTTTTTTTAATAGTGAACATTCTTTTTTCTGTAACAGCCCTTTTTATTATCATTCATAGGACCTTATATGTAAATTCCAGGCATTTTCGTTCAGTAGTTTTTTGCAATAGCGTTTCAATTTTCACAGTTTCAATAAAAAGAATGTTGTTACCCCGTTCATCAGCTTGTCGGCTTTTTCTGTTGGCAGGTCTGCGCTGTGTTCGGTGACTCGTCGACTTTTTCCAAATGTGTTCAGCGTGTTTTTTGCAGCGGTTCGAGTGATCCGATATTTCGAATCATATCAGATGCGTTTTCCAGTGGGTTGTCGGCAGGCTGATGGTGGGTTTGCGGCTGATTTTTGGGTCCGTTCACTGCACTCTGGGGACACTGCGGTGAATGCTGAATTCACCACAGGGTGGGGAAATTTGATTCCACGAAGTGCAGAGAACAGAAGAGCACAGAAATGTCAGCGACATTTCGGTGCTCTCTGATTAACCCCCTAAGTTTGCCAGACCAAGAATCTAGACCTTTGTCTAAAATGTATTCTCTCACACACTTGTTTGATAGTTCCTACTATGGGAGAGCCTCGTGGATGCCACGGTTTATAGAGCAGTGGGATCACGCCCTGTAGAAAATTCATGAAGACAGGGTGGGAAGTTTGGATCTTGTGCCACACCTAAAGCACGATTTGGATTATTTGGGTATAAGAAACTTATACCCTAAATGGTACGGAGTTAGGGAAATCCAAGCAGGAGAAGGATTTGGGAATAATCATAGACTTCAAACTAAGTAACAATGCCCAATGTCAAACAGCAGCCGCCAAGGCCAGCAAGGTATTGGCATGCATTAAAAGGGGAATTCACTCACGAGATGAAAACATAATTTTGCCTCTGTATAAATCAATGGTCAGGCCGCACCTTGAATATGCCATGCAATTTTGGGCACCTGTCTTAAGAAAGGATATTATAGCGCTAGAAAAATTGCAGAGATGGGCAACTAAATTAATAAGGGGAATGGAAGGTTTAAGTTAGGAGGAAAGACTAACAAGCTTAAACCTGTTTTAGTTTAGAGCAGGGATCTCAAACTCTGGCCCCCCAGATGTTTCTTAACTACACCTCCCATTATTCTCTGGCCATTTATTGCATTCAAAGAATTCTGGGATTTGTAGGCAATATACATCTGTGGGGCCAGAGTTTGAGATCCCTGGTTTAGAGAAATGGCGCCTTAGAGGGGATCTGATAACCTTATATAAATATATACGGGGCCATTATCAACCATTGTCTGATAACCTATTCATTAACAGGACTATACATAGGACACGAGGTCATGCATTTAGACTGGATGAAATGAAATTCAGCCTACAGCATAGGGAGGGTTATTTTATGGCGAGAACAATAAAGCTGTGGAATTCTCTGCCTGTTGAGGTGGTTGGGGCAGAGACTGTACAGACTTTCAAAAAACCTCTGTATGACTTCCTGCAGACACAAAATATTAAGGGTTATAATATTTAAAATGTGGGTAAAAGCTTCTTGATCCAAGGAGAAATCTGACTGATATTGGTGAGCGCTCCAGACTGTTTTTTTTTTACTTCTTTTGGATCAACAGCCGAAGGTGATGTGTGAGATGGACACATGTCTTTTTTCAGCCTATGTAACTATATGGAGTGGGAGCTTGAAAAGGGTTATAGGAAGCTGCTAGATTCCATTAAGCAGTATTCCCGGCAGACTGAGTCCTAATGAACTCCCCACACCCCGAGTTGAAGACCTGGCATCGTGGCAAATTGCCTCTGGCCTCTGTCTCCAGGCAGCAGAGAATCTTTGTCCTGCATTGGTGGATGGGGCTCCACTAACGTGACCATGTGACAGTGATGTGTTGCTGAAGGAAAATTGCCTGGTGTCGATGGCTGAGACTAAGGTCCCCACTGGCCATTTACTGGTATGACTGGCATTTGGTCCAGAACCCCAGCAGAATGCTCCCACTCAAGGATGGGTGGAAGAGCTTGAAAAAGTGGATTTGTTCTGGCCTACAGTGGGAGAGGCTACAGTCCTCCTGAGTGCGCATGGAAGGAGTGAAGCAGCCGACCAAGATCCCCAGCTCGAGATGACAGCCATCACAGAGGTCGAGGACCTCATTTTGTTAGTGGAGGAGCCGGAGGAAATTGTCAGCATCCAAATAGAAATGCTGGCCATGGAACAGAGTTTCACTGACCTCTGCCCCCAACTTACAGCAACGCCAGAGCTTGAAAACAATGAGGGCAGTGTTTTGGAGTTGAGTACCAAGGAGTGCACTTTTTGCCCATTTGATGCGCTGGCATCAGAGTGCTGCTGGCCTCTGTCCACAAGCACATGGGGGATATTTGCCCTTTGATGATGAGTGAGACTGCAATTTCCACCACTATGGCCCCAGGATACTGGGATGTCAGACCGCGTCCCTTTTCTGCGGAGACACTGGCCATGAGAGGCACTTCTCCCCAACAGAAGATACAAAATGCGGGTCTGCCAGAGAGCGACATTAAGAGATGCTACCCAGCTGGGGTACATAGGTCTGTTACGTACTAAATGTTGCAAATAGAACTTTGTTATTTGAAAATAGGTCACATTTTAATTGATCTACTTGTCATTCGTTACAAACTTTTCAGTGTTTTGTCTTTGCTGATAGCAGTGAGCATGCATAGTGCATTGTGTATTTGCATGGTTGGGTGAACTTAGTGCTGCGTGATGTCTATTTTGGGAACAGTCATCTATAAAATTTCTATTCTGCATGAATATATTGCTGGAAAATGGCTTTGAATGTTATTTTTTTACCCACTCTAACCTTTCATTAAAATGGCACTTCTTGAAAGGCTGGAGATGTATGATCACTTTCAAACAAGAAGAGCAGCAAAGTCAAAAAGAGGATAATAATTAAGAAAAAAAACACAACAGGCGATAGATGTTAATTTAGCATCATGGATCCATTAAACAGTAAAGTTTAACTCTAAGGCTAGGGTCAGAGGAGCGCATTTTCTATGGACTGTGCGTCCGTGCAGTACGGAAGACACAGTAGTGGCCACACAGTCCGTTTATCACTGACGTATATTTTGACGGATGTAGGAGGAAAAATAAATTAAAAAGCAAAACCATTTTGTCCGTGAAAAATGCTGGACGTATAAATGCAGTCCGTCTGACCACGTTCCATCACTCACACATAAAGCTATGCAGACGTTGCAGACGCAGCGCACTTTGTGCGGCCGTTCTAGGGGTTGTACGTTCTTGCCTGCCTTGCGTCCGTGGGCCGCGGCCGTTGTGCGTCCGCAGTTCAGTGCGGACGTTCTTCATGTGTCTGGCTCCAATGGGCTTTCTGTCATGCTATCACGGACGTACTTTTAGGCGCAATCACGGACGTGAACACTACGCTCGTCTGACCCCAGCCTAAAATGGCAGCAAATATTTATTTTAATTTCAAAATACTGTAAAGCACTGCTGTCAAACTCTGGGCTCCCTGGATGTTTCTGAACGACAATACGCATTACTCCCTGGCCATCTGTTACATGCAACGATATCTGGGACTTGTAGGCAATCAACAACTGGGGGGCCGGAGTCTGACAGCCCTGCTTTAAAGTGTACCAACTTAGTATAGTGACAGTAGATCAGTTTTTAGAATTATAAAATTTGCCTCTTTGTAATCTTCTCTCTTGTGTATTTGTACAGTTTTCACACCATAGTTATAATGACATCCGTAAAAAAACTATAACCTAAATATGTGTCAATCTTAAAGTTCCTGATGCTGGGGGGGTAGAACTACAGGGATTTTTGTTCTATAAAATCTTATTGTAAAATGACTCAGCAGTGCCTCCATACTCAAATATGTACATGTAATATAAATCATTTGTCTGTGGCTCATTCAAAACAACCCTGAGATTTTGATCTGATCACTTATACGGCTCCACTGTACTGGGGGCTGTTTATCAAAGATAGCTGCTTGCATGCCTTGTGCATAAAATACAGAGACCTATATCAAAGAAAGAAGTCCCATGCCTGGCTTGGTAGTAGCTTTTTTGTCTGATACATTTAGTATAGTTTCACCACAGTTTGACTGCTGGTCCTTTGATATATAAACCCCAGTAGAAATATCCTCTCTTTTGTTCAGCACAAATCCCTTAATAGAAGCAAGCATTATTTTACATCCTACTGTGTGGGAGCACTTCTCAGAAATAAACTATTTGACTTAAAAATCATTAACTCTTTGAGCATATTATGCCCACTAGGAAGTTACCTAGTGTAGTCCAGCAACTCCTCTCCAGAAATTGACAAACCTTTGTGCAGTTCTTAACTATCCTGGCTAATTCTGGACAAATCTGGTTAACACATGTTTCAAAATTACTGCTCCAAAAATGATAACTAGATGCTGCTGCTTTAATGAAACATGCTTTCACTCAGACTCTCAGACTGTCAGAGACTTTCACTCACACCGACTGACACTCAAACAGACTCCCACGCTAACATAGACTGTCACTCACACTAGACTCTCACCCAAGCTTCACTCAGACTCTCAGTCACATACAGGATAATTCAAAGAGATCCGAATGGCTGGAGAAAGGTAACCGAACGCTGAAAATCAGCATTTGGTTACCTTTCTTGGCCATCCGGCTATCCAGAGAGCAGGCAATTCGCCAAATCCTGGCGAACTGCCTGCACATACGGTGCCTGTTCGGTGCCTGTTCGAGGGCAGTGAAATCCCCATGAAAAGCACTGCTTCGGCTGTTCAGAGAACACAAACCAGCAGTGAAAGGTTCCCCTAATGCCCTGCCATTCGGTGGTTTAATTCGGCAGGTTTATTCAGGAGAATCCCATAGGCTTCAATGTTAAAAATATTCTCGTTTTAATTCAATATTTAATAAACCGTTCATTATAAAATTCTGCAGTAAAGAGTCTCTTTATTTATAGTTTCTTTAGGATATTTTAAGCATTTTTCTTGATTTTTTTAAAGTTTACTTCTTTTTTCTGTAACAACCCTTTTTATTATCATTCCCTGGACCTCATATGTAAATTTCAGACATTTTCGCTCAGTAGTTTCTTTGCAAACAGCGTTTCACTTTTCAAACATTCAAGCAAACTGTTTTGCTAATTTATTCACTTCACTCGTCTGCGGTGTCGGCTTTTTCCGGAGGCTGCACTGCGTGTGATCGGCTCCTGCTCGGGTTTTACCGGCGTCTTCGGCGGGTTAATCCAGATGTTTTTGCGAATTTTCGGCGTGCATTCGCTGGGTTTTCGGCAGCTTTTCGGCAGCTTTTCCCTGCACTTCGACAGCTCTGTGGTGCTTGCTGAATGCACCGCAGGGTCGCCGAAATGGGAAAGCCGAATTGAAGAGAACGAAAAGTCACTGAACGTGCGATGACTTTTTCGAATCTCTTTGAATTACCCTGATAGACTCCCTCAGGCTCAGTCACACAGTCTCTCTGATAAGGTCTACCTCTCATTCAGGGCCTCTCTTTCTCAGGCAGAGGGATGAACTGGGAGGGAGTTGCAAGCCCGGCGAGGTCTTCTTAGACCCCTGCTGCTATGTATTTAATTATTTTTAATTACCGTAATATTGCATTATTTAAAAGTACTCAGATTTAAAGTTTTCAAGATAAAATAGTAGTTTCTTGATACACACCGTATCACATATCAAGCAGCAAGGAATGTCCTACTTCATGAGGAACTTACTCCAGAATGACTTCCTCTGCAAATCCGAATGCTAATGACCCACTTGCTATTTCAAGCAGAGTGGTAATTTCTGTTCTGTTTTATCTGGTGGTTAGTACACACTAATGTATCCTATACATTGTATAGGATGCAAAATCTTATTGGGATAAATTTCCCAGTTGCTTGTTATTCCTCTGGCAGCTGGAGGAAAAAGTTTATGGCTCCTGGATGCTGTTACATAATACCATTAAAAAATATTCACCTCGCAGATCTCATCCTTCAGTGAAGAAGAGAACATGATACCTACCTCTCGCTGTTGGACACAGAAAAATTCTAGTTCTTCAGTGTGCTTCCACAAGTCCTAAACAAACTTGTAAGGGACTCTGTGAATAATTTCTGGCAATGATGCGCGGCGCCACTTTGGGTATATTAGTGGTACGCAGTAAATGACTGCTGCTTCACTCAGCAATCTGCCTATAACTTGTCAGTGGTACCAGAATATAGGCTGAAGTTTTATGAATTCACTGAACATCCTTAAGCAGTGGTCAAAACTTAGGTATGTAACATCACCGACCACGCCACAAACTGAAATCAGGATATCAATGAGAGCAGGGATGTCCTAACTCCGGCTCTCTACTACAACTCCCATGCTTCTCCATCCATGTAATGCAGTCAGAGATTTCTGGGAGTTGTAGTTCAGGAACATCTGGGGGGCCGGAGTTTGGACATCCCTGGGTTAGAGGAAAAGGCTACATCATAGGCTACAGTTGTGTAGAAATCATGACTTAAGTAACCTGTAGAGAAAAGGAAATAAAACTTATTAAATCAGTCACTAAGGGAAAATAAACACAAACCATAGATTTGTCAAATAGAAGATACTTGTATCCAGTTACACTTGGCCATATTATAAACTCAGATGTACCATCCCAAACAGCTACTACTAACACCTTTACTGAATATCCAACATCCTGAACCATGAATATTTTTTACAACCTGATTTAAATAACATCTAAATTGGAAGAGGAAAACTGAAAACAAGCCAGATACTTACAATAAGGATAGTGATGGCAATGATGATTTTAAGGCCAATTATGCAGAGCTGCAATGATCCAAAACGATTTGCAGATGTAGATTCTTTCATAAAACTGAATAATTTATAGGCTTAATCGGAGATAGCAGAAGGAAGGGGAAATAAGGACATTTCTGCTAAATTATTAGTCTTCAAAGTTACAAATGCCTTATGGGTAATCCTACTTACAGTTAAGTTAACTAAGCATCCTTGTATTATTATGGTTGTATTATGTGTGTTTCAAAACATGACCAATTGCCATAACCTGTACTTATTATTGCAATATTTCTTTTAGTGCCAAGAAGTCTAATGTACCTCTTAGCATTGGATGATATTGTTGTTTACATACCAATGTGAAGTAGAACAAATGTCATATCTAAAATCTGACTGTAAATCTCACTGCTAAGGCTAGGGTCAGACGAACGCATTTTCACGTTGTCTGTGACAAAGTGCGTTCGAACGAATGGACGCATTTTTTCACGGAGTACGCGATAGCGGTCATACTATGCGCATTTGCATCCGTGATTTTGTACGGATCATCAATAAAACACTTTGTGCATCTGGACGTTATGTTGGCCGGACATTAGCAGTGTCTGACATCTCCAAATCACGCACACACGCCGCTAGCGGACGCAGCGCACTCTGTACGTCTGTACTAGTGGTTTTACGTTCTCGACAAAATGCGTTCATTTTCCACTTGCGTTGCGCAGCCGGACTTTTGTGCGACCGTACTTCGTATATTGGCCGTCATTGCCTGGCACTTGCTGCTAGTGCGGCCGTGATTAAGTGCGGCTGCACGCGCGTTCGCACTGCCTCAGTCTGACCCTAGCCTAAAATGCAGAATCTCTTGTTGTGGTTGCATGAACAAGTTCTTTAGATTTGTTTGTTAAGGCTGGCGGTATACGAGCAAACATTTTGCGTCCGTCTGACCGCACTGTTTGACGTCCGTCGTAGCTTTATAAAGGAGTCAATTAAATACCCCACACAAAGCACCTGCGCACTTGTTCACAGACGGGCAACACATATAGCAACGGACGCAAAAATAACATCGACGTGAAAAAGCTAAACGGTTGCAGAAACAATGCTACCATGTATTTTCCTAGGGCGTGGAGACATCAGACGTTACAAACGCACTTTATGCAGTACTCACACTATCTTCCGTCAAAAAGTGCGTCTGTAAAAAAGGCAGTACAGTATGCTCGTGTGTTGCCTCTCTAAACTGTATCCCTCCACCCAGGAAAGCCTTCTCACTGATTACATTGATTCATATGTTTCTGGGGCTCCAATCTGGTTTAAAACCAGCCCAAAACCAGCTTGAAAACTCTTCCTTGCCACCACGTTAACTCCCTGATTTAGGGCTCTATTACATTCTCTACGCAAATTCGTAAGCGCAGCGCAATTTGTTTTTGCGCGCAGCGTTAAATGTTATTTGCGTAAATTAACGCTGGTATTACGATCCGAGCGCATTTTTCATCCGTCCGAAAATATTGCGCGTAAAAAAGACGTGCAAAAACGAGCGCAAACTAACACTGCACGCAGAAATCGGTGGGCAGACTGTTTTTTCACGCGATTCAGCCAATCAGAATTAAGAACCACAATTGTCTCCCGTTCCATTTTTGCACCTGCCAAAATCAATCTGAGTATATATGCTGCAGCAATAAAAAAAACACGCACAACCTCTCTATTTTATTGTTTTGGTATGTGTAGAATGTGTAAATATACTGTGCTGTATTTTTTTTTTCGTGCTGGTGTATTTCGTTTCGGCCAGAACGTTCAGATTTGCAGTTACCACCAGCTTTTCAAAGACATTAAAATCATGCGCACAAACGTTGTTCGTAAAAAGTTGCGCATCGATTGTATTACCAGCCGTGCAGGGGCGTCGCTGCGGGGGGTGCGGCCCGCACCAGGTGACACCCGCCTTTAGGGTGACACCGTCACCCTAAGGGCGGGTGTCTCACCCTCCGCCGCATGTTCGCTCCCTGCGAGCATCCGAAGCTGTGCAGTTTCGGCGCTAGCCTGGGGGAAACACGTCACCAGCCAATCGCGGCTGGTCACGTGGCTCCCCCAGGAGAGCGCCCAAGCTGCACGCCGCCGGACGCTCAGAGGGACCGAACACGCGGCAGAGGTGAGCTGGGGCATATCCATGAGCTGCAGGGGCATATCCATGAGCTGCTGGGGCATATCCATGAGCTGCTGGGGCATATCCATGAGCTGGGGCAGTATATCCATGAGCTGGGGCAGTATATCCATGAGCTGGGGCAGTATATCCATGAGCTGCTGGGGCAATATCCATGAGCTGCTGGGGCAATATCCATGAGCAGCTGGGGCAGTATATCCATGAGCTGGGGCAGTATATCCATGAGCTGGGGCAATATATCCATGAGCTGGGGCAATATCCATGAGCTGGGGCAGTATCCATGAGCTGCTGGGGCAGTATATCCATGTGCTGGGGCAGTATATCCATGTGCTGGGGCAGTATATCCATGTGCTGGGGCAGTATCCATGAGCTGGGGCATATCCATGAGCTGGGGCAGTATTCATGAGCTGGGGCATATCCATGAGCTGGGGCATATCCATGAGCTGGGGCAATATCAATGAGAGGAGCTGGGGCAAAATCCATGAGAGGAGCTGGGGCATTATCCATGAGAGCAGCTGGGGCAGTATATCCATGAGAGGAGCTGGGGCAGTATATCCATGAGAGGAGCTGGGGCAGTATATCCATGAGAGGAGCTGGGGCAGTATATCCATGAGAGGAGCTGGGGCAGTATATCCATGAGAGCAGCTGGGGCAGTATATCCATGAGAGCAGCTGGGGCAGTATATCCATGAGAGCAGCTGGGGCAGTATATCCATGAGAGGAGCTGGGGCAATATCCATGAGAGTTGCTGGGGCCATTATCCATGAGCTGGGGCATATCCATGTGCTGGGGCAATATCCATGTGTGAGCTGGTCTGGGGCAATATATCCATGTGTAAGCTGGTCTGGGGCAATATATCCATGTGTGAGCTGGTCTGGGGCAATATATCCATGTGTGAGCTGAGGCGCAATATATCCATATGTGAGATGAGGCGCAATATATCCATATGTGAGATGGGGCAATATGTATCCATGGGTGAGCTGCTGGGGGCAATATATAACTGTGAACTGGGGCAATATATCCATATGTGAGCTGTGGGCAATATATATCCATGGGTGAGCTGCTGGGGGCAATATATATCCATGGGTGAGTTGCTGGGGGCAATATATCCAGAGCTGCTGGGGGCAATATATATCGATGTGTGCTTTCACTGCCTTCGAACAGGCACCGTACTTGCTGGCAGTTGGCAAAAATTTGTGTGAGCATATGAGAGAGCTCCACAGCAATAAACCTCACAGTAATGTGCGCTGTGTGTATGAGCATTCAGTGTGATATGGGAGTACGAATTTAAGTGTAAGAGTAGTTAAAAAAAAAATCCGTAAAAGGGGGGGGGGTGACACCATAAAAGTTACCGCACCGGGTGACACCAACCCTAGTGACGCCGTGTATCAGCGCACAAACGCATTTGCGCTCACAATGTTAAGTATGGGATGCGCGCACGAACAGGGTAACTCGCGTTAGACGTTAACACGCATCGTATGCGCGAACGTGGTAATTTGACAGTCAGTGCGAAGGGTTTTTCCCCTCATGTTAATGCAGTTTTGCGCACGTGCACATTTTTGCGCGAAGAATGTAATAGAGCCCTTAGTGTTTTAAGCATGATTCCACTTGTACCGTTATTGTTAACAAGTGCGCTATTAAGAATAACAGCACTGCTTATTATACCCAATGGCTCATCTGCTACTCCAACTGAAATGCAAACCCCTGTTATGGTTCAGCTGTTGGGTAACTGCTGTACATTTGCTGACGTGATGGAGTTGGGTAATGAATGATGCCAAGGTCACTTGTTATTGTCACCTTCAACTGATATTTGGAAAAGATACAGACTTCCAAACGTTGGAGTAAAGTGATTTAGGATCAGTGAAATCACTTAATACGTAAAAAAGAAGAACTCCTCCCCCCCCCAAAATTTTTTCAAAACTCAACTATCATGCTGTGATATGAGAATGGTCCAATCTGCAACTTCCGCTCTATAGTTTGAAGTGCATGGAAAACAAATAGTTCAGCTGTTGTCCTGGTTGAACAGTTTTAAGAGTAATTGCTTCAGTGTGATCATATGTAAGGCTTTGCCCATCTCCATGGTGGTGTGCAGCAACACTGTTACAGTTACAAGTTTTTATAAAGCGCTAACAAGTTCCGTAGCGCTGTACAATGCGGTGTATTGAAATTACAAGTACAATCGCTAACATAGCAGCTCCCTTGAACTGAAACAAAATAAACCCACTGACACTTTTCATCCTAATGGGTAAAAAGATCCGATATGTCAATAAACGATTCAACATTAGATATGGAATTGTCTCATCACTGTCAGCAAGTGAATTTCATTATTCACTGAAAAAATACTTTAATATTCAAACTGTGAGCAAAAATATAGATATTTGGTAACAAATAAGCATGCTGTGACAGCAAGATACCAGCTGGGTGGAGTAGAGGTAACGTCAATGCTCTGCGTGGAGAGAGCTTGTGGAGACATGGGTTCGATCCCAGCAAGAGCACCTCGCCAGTAAGTGTCCTTGGGCAAGACACCTAACGGTACATACTCGCCACCCAGGACATACTTAAAAACGAGAGAAATCTCAATGGTAAAATCCTGGTAAAATCCTTTCTCAAAAAAAAAAGTGAAATAATTTCCATTGTATATACTACATAAGACATCATGCATAAACATAATTCCCAATTATGGCTTTCAATGGAATGGTATTCCTATAGATTATATTCATTAGTGCGTCTTCTCCTAAAGACGAGACGATCTAACACACAGAGTGTTATAAAAACTTTCGCTTTAGATATATTGCACTGTAGCAATAACAGCAGTATCTTCCTAATGCAGCAATATTTATTTTATTTCATTAAAAAGCAATCCATAGCTCTATAAATAAACAAAACTGCTAAGCAGTTCTAACTTATGCCAAGTAAAGCGATGGTTATTATTTGTTGCTTTAGTTAACATACACAATTGTACAGAACAGCAGCAATTCCCGTAAGGTCCTATTTCATTTACGGCATACACTTTTTATATCACGAAACTGCTAGTGGTTCACATTTCCGTATCATTAAAATGTCTGGAACCATTTCCAATGTGAGAATAGTTTAATGCTGTTGCAGCTAAAGGCTTTCTACATGTTATTTACAGGCAGCCACGCAGTAAATAAATTCCTCCCCATTGAAAATTGCATTGTGGTAATGTGAAGCCTCCCAATACTTATTCATGGCTATGAAAAGTGACAAGCTGGTAACATCAACATAAAAGAGCCATTATATTTAGTTCACCCCAGGGCCAAATCACCTATAGATTTTGTTTATCATAAATGTCACCAAGTCTGCTGGGAACTAATAAGCGCTGTCCTTCATACAAACAGATGTTTCTAAGAATATCAGTCTGACCTTTCAAGTCCGTAAAATGGAGTGTTATATATAAAGCTGTAAAATCGCAATAAATACAATGATATGGCATACATCTACATAGCAACCTCCCACAAGAAAGCAAGGGTTTAGTTACTAAAAATGAAATTGTATTCCTCATATTTTATTACTTTAGCCTTAAAATTCAATTCCGAGAATGACGTGGGTGTCATGGAATACAACGGACTTGTTCTACGAAAACAAAATGTATGAGAGATTATACAAATGCAAGTAACCCCTGACATGTCAAACTGGTTAGAAATAGTAGCAAAGAAGAAGAGGGTGGGTTTTCGAAGTAGTTAGAGTATGCGTTTGTATGGCAAGGGTTTGGATAGAATTTGGGGGTATTACGTCATCGGATGTGGCAGCTGCATGGCTCTTTTCAGGTATTTGTCCTGATTAATATAATGACGCTTGCACATCATGATATTATCATAATAGTGCAGTGTGCTCAGAACCTTTTGTCAGTTATTTGCCTGGGACTGATTGGGGTCGTCACAGTGAGCAATTTTGTTCCTGTCTGGAAGGTGGGATTTATGTTCTAGAATCTGCTTTGGTATGCATGGGTAGAAATGATGAGTTCCTTAACCCCTTCACTACCAAGATCAAGTGTACTTCAAAGGCACCTGCTAGTGCCCTGATATCAAGGTTACTAGTTGTGGACTAATTCTGGAGCAATGAAAAGGAATTTTGTTTATCATACATGGGCTCCAGAAAATGCCCCTGAAATTTCAACACAACAGATATGACAGACAATTTGTTGAAATTATTTGAAAAGATTTGTTTTTATGCGAAACCACAAAGTTCAAGCTTAAATATTCTTGCACTTTTTGACCAGCACAGGGAGCTCTCTGCATTTCAAAAAGAGCTTACTTTGCGTGAGCATATCCAGAGAGACACACATCTGTATATATTTACTGTGTGGGTAATGGAAGTGATTTGTCATAAAACCACTGGGTCCAGCCAGTGGTTTTGTGGAAAATCACCTTGTATTGAAGGGGTTAAGCAGATATGCAAATATAATTATACTCAGCGCTTTTATTCTAGGAAAAAAGGTGGGGGTACTCACCGTGAAGCGTCAAAGTGTCAGGCAGCGAGTAGCCAATAAAAAGATGGCGTTCACCTACATGAACTAATAAATAGAGGGCGCAAGCCAGCTTGTAGCCAATGTATGTAGTCAGGGCCAGGTCATGACATTGTGCTGCCTGGGTCCAAAGATGAAATGCTGCTGCCTTCCTCAAACTACTCCCACAATACACACCCATGCTTATCACAGAGCTCCACAGCAATAAACCTCACAGCAATATGCGGTGTGTATGAGTGTATCACAGAGCTCCACATCAATCAAAACTCCCAGTAATATGCAGTGTGCATGAGTGTAACACAGAGCTCCTCAGTGCCGCATTATTGTTCACAGTTATAATTATAACCAACAGTGCTGCATTAGGGAAAAAAATGAATATTGAAAAAAAGGGATTTTACATGAAACCTGGTCATGTTTGGCATCAATGCTCTGGCTGTTCCAATGACACCTCACACGACCCTCTAGCCGCTATAAATCCAGAGATACAGGGGTCCAAATGACCCCTGTTTCTCCTCCATAGCGAATAGAGCATTCACTGCCAGGCGGGAGGGGAACTCCGCCATCTGACATCAGTGGGCGGGGATAGGTCCCACAGGTGGAGCTGATATCCAAGATGTCAGCCCCCCACAGGAGAAGTCCCGGACCTTCAGCCCGCTGGGGAAGAAGCCAGTGAAACTTCTACCATGGACAGCAGACGTCCTCCGCATGCAAGCTGAGGAGCATCTGCCCTGCTGATAAGTACCAGTACTGAGTACCAGTGCATACTGGCAGAAAAAAAGCCCTGGTTATACTAATTATTCTACTTTATTTAAAAAAAAATGCAAAACTTTTTGCAGTTATCATAATAATAAAACATATAAAAATATCTAAAGTGCAAGCGATATAAAGTGCAAGCGATGTGTCTTAGAAAGGCAAATATTGCAGTCTCTGCCCTCTTAAAAGTTTGAGGCCTCTATAGGTTGTAAATTCAAACTATCAGATCCTACATTGGTTTGTATTTTGTCAGCGTTCTTATTGATAACTGAACCGGGAAATCTGGAGACCCTGGACAATTGCGATTGGTGATACAAAGGGTAAACAATCCCTATTCTAAGGAAATAAGGAGAAAAGTTCACCTATAAATAGCACAACATGAACGCTCAAATGTTATAGTTTCAAAGCTGTAGCGTTTTTCAGCTGCCTTTTAAAATAAACAACAGACCCATGTAATGCTACAAATCACACACGGCTTTTGTTTTAACAACTCAATCTTTCGTAGGGTTTGCAATTTCCAGCTTCTGCCCTCACATGTCGAATATAATTAAAAGGGACATTTACTTTATCCAAAGGTAATTTAGAAATATTCTACTCTAATTTTTCAGAGCATGAAAAAAGGAAACAGATTATTGCCCTAGGTGTTCTTTTACACAAAAGGAATCTCACCTTTTAAGTTGCGAATACAAAGTTACGAAAGATTACTTAAGGGATTGCCATTGAAAGAGGTTCTTAAAATAATATGCGCGGAGCAATGTTGTCAGGATTTCGAATGTTTAGTGATTTTATAAGCCTCTAGTGAACAACCAGTATAATAAATTCTTGTGTGCTTTTACAGGAGCAGGTGAGCTGTCCCTTTTATTTCTTATTTGAAATTTTTTAATGTCCATTTTTCACAATCCCGATTATAATTCGTTCTGTTTTAATTGTATATTCATTTACTGCTTTTAGTTACTAAAATGTAATAGGAACTCCCTTTTATTTGGGACTATTTTAACTAATTTACTGAACTATTCTTGAAATAAACACTGGAACATTTAGCTCTATTATTTTATTGCTGGTAAAATACATTACGTACACCTGGCCACGATTAATATCATTTGTAATTATACAGTTTGAAAATGGCTGTAGAGACCGGGAATCAATTACTATCAAAGTAAGGATAGTTTGCACGATGAGCTCTAAAATAACACTCGATAAGGAAGTTATATAAATAATGTCAAAATATTTTTTTTCCAAACAAAAATCGGAAAACAAATAGCAAAATGACTTAATCCATTAGAGTAAGAACTGAGCAGTTGGAAGTGACAGATCTCTCCTAGTTATCTTCATGGCTATATTCCTATTATGTGCATGGGATTGAGCAGTCATTATATGGATAGAATTTTTACTTTAGTACCCTAAAGTTACTGAATCCCTCGATGTATGGGCAAGGATAGTACATTAAAAAATTGAGCTTGTAGGAGTTTAAAGGGATACTCGAATGAAAATAGAGTTCCCTTTTTTTGTGGCTCTGCCCAATTATTTATTTATTTATTTTACTCTAAGTTATTTTAATTACCTTTTGTCCCTCGGCATGCAACTCCTCTTTGGCTCAGAGACTCTCGAACCCGAAGGTCCCTGAAGCTTTTTTGTTCAGTTTGCACTCCTACACAACTTGCATAGTGTAGTAACTGCAAATTGTGCTCCATAGGAAACTACTCCAGTTCACCCAACGGTATCTATAGATCGGGGTAGTGGGGGGCGGCACTACATGCATCTTGGTCACTTTAAAAAGATAATGTGGCCAGGATGACTAGAGTGTCCCCTTACTTATGTTATGTCTCCAGAGAGAATGTAATTCTCTGCCCCCCCCACTCATGATTAGCTACACTGATGCTTAATCTCTATAATTGTTTTCTCACCAGTTGGAAATAGATATAGTATGTATTATAAGCCGTTAGACCAACAGACCTAAGAAGAATATTGATTGAGATGCGGACCTGTTTGAAGTGACGGATCCATATGGCTGGTACAATTCTTTTCACGGGTAATAG
The DNA here is from genome assembly GCA_009667805.1 of Leptobrachium leishanense. Classification (NCBI taxonomy): domain Eukaryota; kingdom Metazoa; phylum Chordata; class Amphibia; order Anura; family Megophryidae; genus Leptobrachium; species Leptobrachium leishanense. The sequence goes on along the minus strand of CM019065.1, from coordinate 182,233,297 downwards.
TGCAGGTTTATATGAATACGGGGAGTAAAACTCAAAGGATCACAGGAAATTCAACAAACTATTTGACATATAAATATATAACTTAAGCTTTTTTTTTTCATCACATTCTCTTAATGATTGCATGATGAGTTCTTTTTAAATCCTTGTTTGCTACAATGGTAAAGAAATGCACTCTACACGCAAGCCATTTTCAAAGGATACTGCTGAAAACCTAGGTTTCTCAAATAGTACAAAAGAGAGCAGAACAAAGATCTAGGCAAACCTGCAAGAATCAGCAGACAGAATTCCTTTTATACCGACACTAAGCCTTCAGTGTGACAGAAGCTCTGTTAAGCTATAACTTTTTATTATTAATAGAAAAAGATTTCTAGCTCGGTGTTTGGTATCTTATTCCATTGAAATACAAATCTGAAGAGACCAAAGTAACATAGTTTTTCCAACAATGCCACACATCTTCAAGATCTAGTGATTTGTTATCCAAAAACTGAGTTTAAAGCTACTATTGATGAAAACTCAACTTCAGCTTAACTCAGCGTCAAAGCAAAGTTTATTCCCCGTGTTTAGCAGGAAAATATGAGCAAGTGAAAAACGTGTAAATCATAAATTTCTTCTCTCCTAGTATGGGACATAAATTCTTCCTTAAGATAAGAACACAAAATGTAACCGTAAAAAAATAAACGAAACTGATTATTTAACCCTTTCACTACCAAGGGATTTACCATAAAACCACTGTCTGGAACCAGTGTGCTTTTCAAATTCTCTTCAATTATACAATAAGAAAAATTTGGGAATTTTCCCAGTGTATGTCTTACTGCGCTCGGGATATTTGACAAGCAAATGTCGTCATCTACTGGCCAAAACGGGCTACTGCAGCTGGGGATCCCATGCTGAATCAGTTGAGGGTCTGTATTTTAGACACCAAAGCTCAGCTGTTCACACTGTTTTAGCACCTCAGGTGTTGTGCCTAATTATATCCTTGATATTTGGAGCGCAGAATGGCTTTGACCATGCTTTGGTTTTGTCCCAGTGCAGCTTAACAAAACATATTGATACACATGGAACACCAACTCTCAAGAATTATTGTTTAGGGTTATGGTGGGTCACAATGAGAGACATCATCTGTACTTTTATGGAAACTATAGTATATAGCATACGTTTGGATAAAGAGTAGATAGAAAAGTAATTCCAAAGAACAGAATGTCCACTGTAGAGGGCTCTTATGGGTCAGAACAAAAGGGAACAGCGATTTGTAGTGTTTGGATACTTGGAAAAGCAAGTCAACTTCAGTTCACATTAGAAACAAAGACAGCAGGTATTTTGTGACAAGAACTTTGCCATAGTTTACTTTTGGTCAAGTATTTGAGTATTTTTCTATATTGGCATGTCACATAACAACCGAATACCTTACTTATTTCAAAGTGCCTTATGGGGAATGAGTTAGTTCCTGGTAAATAGTAAGTTACCTTGAAAAATACACTAGTAAACAGCAAATACAGGAAAATTGCCGTAAAGGCCCTAAAGGCAAGTGTATCATGATAAAGGATTAGAAAATGGAGCTACACTTGCGCAAGATATAGAAGGAATATTGCACAGAAGGAAATCAATAGGGAAAAAAATTGAATTTAGGAAACCAAAAATTGCATGCATCAAGAACCCGAGTATCTCAAGCCATGGAACAAAAGAAAAAAATAAATCAGAAAGTGAGATGTATAGACAAAAAGTCCAATGATAACCACTCAAATTCGTCAATATAGTGTGTCTTCTAACAAAGGAATGTATCACAAACTATGTAGATTCTTGTCATTGCAGAGGAAAAAAAACAAGAATGAAATACTAGGCTGAGATGACATTGTTGGTTGGAATCCAAAACAGAAAGGCAGAATTTCATGCAGCCATGTCCACCAAAGGAAACTAAAAAAAATAGATATAAAAATGATAACTACAATGGAAGAGGTGACATTGATGGATGTAAGAAGCCCAAAATCATGCTCCCGAACGGTGTTAAAATAGAAGGCAACTGGCGATACAAATGTTTTCTTTGAACATCCTGCCAGAATGTTCTTTGTGACATACAGAAAACACGTCTCACCCGGGCTTGTTAGCGCTCCCAGTGCACTAGTCGTTGTGGAGAGAGGATTTGGATTGGTGGTGGTAGCTGAGGTTTGGGCTGCGGCTGCTGCAGCTGCTAAAGTAGCCAAATTCTGTAATTGCAAAGCATTCATGCCTGTGTAGGAGACAAAACACATCTTCAGCGACAATATCATGAAAAAAGTGTTAATTCGGTTGGTGAAAAGATTTATCATGTTTTGGTTTTTCCAGCATGTGGACGGTAGTCAAATCCTAATGGAAAATATGTATGGTCAAGTTTGGGAATGTTGACGTGGGTTTTAAAGAAGTAGAAGTCCTTGGAACTTGAAGAAACAAAAAATGTATTAGAAATATAGTGAAATGGTCTAGATATTAACTGAAGCATGCAAATTGAGAAAGAAAAAGGTAGCAGCCATATTAATTACAGCAGGTTCTTCATATCAGATCGGGAAGTAAGAGAATAAAGATGTAATCTAGAAATTAAAACTAGGAATTCAGATCTCTCATGGAAGCTGCAGCAACAACAACAAAAAGCGTGAAATGATAAATGACCAAAAAAACAACCAATATGAATGAATGAATGAATAATTTCATCTATGTCCAAAATATTTTTCAAAGTAACTACAAGGCTTATGATGGTCAAGTCCACATTTTTAAATATTTTTTGAGCATAAGTAGCAATGGCACTAGCATTGCTTCACTGTGGACCATAGAGAAGTAGAAGAGAAGAACACACATGAGGCAGACATTGCAAGTCAATGTGCTGTCGAAGAAGCCTCAATACACCAGTTGCAGTGAGCCCTGATGAGTTGACATATTCAAGCTGGGCCTATCATGACAGAGTGGACAAGTGATGGTAAAGCGTAGTTACGGTAGAATAAAGCTGGCATTATTTCAGCATGTCTGACACTGGAGGGGAGGAAAATACAGCAGAACATCTAATTAAGCCTAAGATTACTGATCCCTGATTTATAAAGCAAAGTTATATTCATGTGAGGAGACCTTTTGTGAAACCTGAAATAAAATGCATGACAAGATCCCATTAAATTTAAATTGATAGAAAATGTAAGTCCCAGATATATGACCCATCATTTTATTTGCTAAATCTCTAATCGAGCAGGAGTATCTCAATAAGAAATAAGTATGATGTTACATCTAGCAGTTATTTTTTTTTTTTTTTTTTATTGTAATAGATCTAGCAGTTATTTTAAGCCTTCCTTTTTTAATTAGATACTGCGTGTAAATAATCATATTTTGTTGTCAGTACTGTAGTACTCAGAGGACTTGCAGCCATACAGCCTGCATTTAGATGACATGATTTAAGGATGTAGTTTATTATGGACTCAATAATTTATAGGCCTGAAAAAAAGACGTGTGTCCATCAGTTCAGACTTTCACACAACACCTACTGCTGTTGATCCTAAAGGAGGCAAAAAAATAAATAAATACAGTCTGAAGTGCTCGCCAATATGCAAAATACTGGGAAAAAAATCCTTCTTGACCCCAGAATGGCAGTCAGATTTCTCCCTGGACCAAGCAGCTTTTACCCACATATTAAATATTATAACCCCTAATATTTTATTTTAGCAAGAAAACATCCAGTCTTTGTTTAAACGTCTGCACAGTCTCTGACCCAACCACCACATCAGGCAAAGAATTCCACAGTGACCTTGTGTCCTGTGTATAGTCCTATTAATGAATAGGTTTCCAGACAATGGTTTATAATGGCCCTGTATATATTTATATAAGGTTATCAGATCCCCTCTAAGGCGCTGTTTTTCTAAACTAAACAGGTTTAAGCTTGTTAGTCTTTCTGAAACCTTCCATTCCCTTTATTAATTTAGTCGCCTGTATCTGCACTTTTTCTAGCGCCATAATATCTTTTTTTAAAACCGGTGCCCAAAATTGCACAGCATATTTAAGATGCAGTCTTACCATTGATTTATACAGAGGCAAAATTATGTTTTCATCCTGAGAGTGAATTCCCCTTTTAATGCATGCCAATACCTTGCTGGCCTTGGCGGCTGCTGTTTGACATTGGGCATTGTTACTTCATTTGAAGTCTATGATTATTCCCAAATCCTTCTCCTGTCTTGATTTCCCTAACTCAGTACTATTTAGGGTATAAGTTGCTTGTGTGTTCTTCACTCCAAAGTGCATAACCTTGCATTTATCTACATTAAATTTCGTCTGCCATTTAAGTGCCCAGTCCCTCAATCTATCTAAATCCCTCTGCAGTGAAGTAATATCCTGATCACATTATATCACCTTTCATAGCTTTGTTTAATCTGCAAACACTGACACATGACTATCGATGCCTGTTTTAAGGTAATTTATAAATAGATTGAATAGAAGTAGTATTATAATAGACCCCTGAGGGAAACCACTTATCACTGGTGCCATCTTGAAAATTTACCATTTGTGACCACTCTTTAAGAGCTAAATGTATTTTATTTAAGAGCTAAAATGATGTTATGCAAGCAAAATAGATGGTTTTCCCCATCTAAAAATCTATTTTCAAACGGCCAAGCTTCTCTAGATGCTTATCTCTGTTAGTAGATGGTAACAGAGAATTCATACTTTGCAGTGAAAATATGGATTTTTTTTATAAGTGAAATCAATTGCAAAATGGAGCTTGAAACTGGGCACATTAACAATAATTCTTTTGTTATAAAAAGCAAGGGATTTGTGTTCAGCTTCTTTCTCTTGAGTGTCTGTTCTCTAGTTAACCCAAACAAGAGAACTTTGTAAACTATTAACATCCCCAGGTTCAAGTGACAACAATATCTTAGAAAACGTGAAACAAGCACAGCTTGTAATTCTCTGTAAACCAGTGGTTTTATGGAAAATCATTGTACAGTAGCCATATGGTATAAATTTGCCGTGGAATTCTTACAGCACATTTCCATACTGTATGCACTATCTAAAAGGCAGATGGCTCCCTTAGTGCCCAAAGGTACTACTGCTGCTATATTGCTGCCATGTGTTTGATAGGAGACAAGGACATCTCCCGGCTATTCATCCTGTTCTATCACAATAGCTGTAATGTTGTATGCAATTAACAAAATTATTTTCCATTGCTACACAATAAGATCAGAATGACATAACTCGATCTCAGGCTCCCGCGGTACGTGTTTAGTCGATCTTGGTAGAGAAGGGTTTAAATATTCTCTTTCCATTTGAAATAGGGTTCACCTGTATTTTATGTTTCATGTTCCTGCATTGGTCTTTATTTCTTTACTAGAAGACTCGCTTATACTTGGGAGATATTTTCTATTTTTGAAAAAATAATCCAACTGCGATTTCACAAAATAACCTTTTGTTCTAACTATCCTTTCTGTGCAAAATACTTTGTTAAGCCTTAATATATGTGGATGTTTTTATTATGTCACCCCTTTCTTTCTCTCCTCCAGGCTATACATAAATGATAGAAACTTTTATTTGCCCTTGAAATGACATGTTGGTGTCGTCTGTGTACTATATTCCCTATCACAACAATTCTGCTACTGTTCATCAAAACAAACAGTATGTGAGAACGAAAAAAAAAACTAGACTGCAAAAACTCTGAAATTAGCAATAGCTTGAACATTAAAAGTGCAAAATTTTCATAGTAACCGAAGGATATAAAACTGCTACAGATTGATGTGACTTTAAAAGCACCAACCTCTACTATGTTTAGCAGTAATCGGTGCCTAATGATATAAGAGATTGAGGTTCTCTATGGATTGATATGGGCAAGATGGGAGGCAACTATGGTGTGTGGAGTAAGTCAAAATGAACGTCATGATGCATCACCTTTTCATAACACATGAGCAATCTGCTACTGGGCATGACTGCCAGGAAACGTTGACCGAAGTGTCCACGATAAACCATGTACTCTGCCCCAGTCTGTATGAATGTGGGTATGATCTCATGGCTCTTATACCATAAATACCTATGTTAGTTAGTTTTATATAAATTCTACCTGTATGTTTTTACATACATTTTCTTTTGTGACTTGTATGTTGAAAAATGGCATGCACAGTGTCCCTAGCCTGTTCAGATGTGTGAATCAGTTTATCTCACATCCACTTTCATTGTGTGTCATTCTCATTTGTTTGCTCTCATCTCACCTGCACTATACCAATTTAATTTTTACTTTTCGACCAAAACATTTTTCTGGACAACTCATTCCTCAAAATTGCAAGGAGGGGTCAAGTCTACTGTGCTGCTGCATGAGGGACTTTTAGGCTTTTCAAGCTGCACAATCATCTTATCAATTTCGATGATTAGTGAATCAAGATATAAAGCAGTGCACTAGGTCACTTATAAATATATTGAAATATGCTTAAAATCACAATATACTCAGACATTTCCATATATGCCTATACAACCAGAAAAAAGCACAACAGCAAAGTATAATGTGATAAAACCCCTCTAATAAAACATACAGGATCACTCACGAATACCATTTATCTCCACAAGGGAGTAAAAAAAAGGGGAACAGATCTGCATCAGCGGATAGCAGAGAGGAGCTGGCACAGTTCAGTGGTGAGGTGGCCATCTTGGATTCCCCTCAGCACTTTGCACTATATTCAACAATGTAATAAATGTCTGTGACATGTCGTTGCTCTCTGAATAACCCCCAATGTGTCACTTCAATCTATTTAGAGTTCAACTCACCTCAAAAATCTTGTAGTCTAAAACATAACACGTGATTCAGATTCCATGCCCATACATATATACAGACATACAACTCTCAACAAAATTCAGAGCTCTTTACACAAAGATTTGGGTAGAATTCACAGAAGTTTGTGTATTCGTTGGTATTGCCTGCACTCAACCTAAAATGCATATTTCATAATGGTGCATCTCTCTTGTTATATGTGTGTATAAATATATATATATTAGGTTGCACTCCTGGCGTACGGCTATAGGAATGCCTGGTGTAAAGTTTTGTTTCAAACAAGTCTTGGAGTTATGGAGCAACTGTGGAGAATATATACATATTTTATATAGATGTGACTTGAATAATAGGGAATTTCTTTTTATAGTGAACAGTATAATCTCTATCACCAAAATGTGTCACATCCTTGAACTGCATAATGTGATTAGATTCTTAAGTTATTTGCTATATACATGATGTTTTCTTTCTTTTTAAACACTGTATGTTAATGTCCTTGGTGTGTGGGTTAATGAGTAATCACTATGCAATTAGTATTAACAATATAATTGTTTTTAAACGTATGCAAACACACATAGACAATAATAATAATGCATATATGTGGGTGTATAGGCTTTTGGTATACTTACACATTATTTTCTGTGCATTTTATTATTTTAAGGGTAGGCACATGACAATGTAACAATCACCTTAGGTCATTGTGCCTCTTATTGTTCATAGCCATTATCATAAATCTACATATCAATAAGCACGAACAGATGTCAGTTGTTACAAGTGCTTGCCAATCAGGCCTGTTAAAAAGTGACAGATGGGTGGTTATAAAAACATCCTCACAAGGCCTATTAGCACATTCACAGAAAAAACGATGTAGTGAAGCTGTACAGTCACAGATGCCGTCCTGTGAAAATAAGGACCTATTTGCAAGTACGATATGTATATTTTTCCATGTTGGGTGCTAACCCTCACAGAAATTTTGATTGGAGAGCAATCGTCAATTTGGCAAAAATACATTGTTTTTCTTTTATAGTGGCTCCAAATTGACAGTAGCTATTTTCGCAGAGCTGTTTCAGTCCTTTTATTCTACTTTAATAATGATATTTTAATTAACTATTAATAATTCTGCAATATTCAGACCACAGACCCACATACTGCACTTGTTCTGTGAGTTTAAGTCCATTTGTAGCATAGGGAAAAGAACTTGGGGAACATTTTGCATAAAGAAATGCTGTAAATATTGATGGCATATTTGAGGAGTGTACAGAAGCCTGAAAATACTCCCTGGGATACAAGTCAGCCAATTAACTGAATTAGATTACTTGTCAGAAAAAAATAATTGTTATTTATTTCCTTTTTTTAATGCTTATTTGGTGATTTTATAATTTCAGTTAATATAATTTATAATCAAACTGTTATAACAGGTGTATTGTGACACATATACTTTGAAATAAGTGTGACTAACCAGTTTTATCTGCTGTCATGTAACACTCCATCGATATAATGCTTCATCGAGTTACTGACGTAAATATACACATGAAATAAATCACTAAAAATGATCACCTAAGACACATACCATTAGTAAGAGATGGTGTCAGTTACTGGCTTAATACAACAAATAGAAGATGTTGCATGCTCAACTCCCATTGCTCTAGGGAAGGGCAAAGCAACACTAGCAGTCAGCCCCAATTCTTACCAAAGAGAGAAAAAAAACATCATTAGTAAATGATGGTGTCATTTACCGTTTTAATAACACATGGGCAAAGTTCCATAATCATGCAAAAAATAAGATCCCCAGATTTCCATGATGCCAGTAAGGGCCAAACTTCTGTCACACAATCTGTATTACATTAGTAGTCACTGTTGGGCTGTCTGGCAGAGTGAATATCAGCTGTTTGACAGATATGTCCCTAGTTTTCACGAAAAACATACAAGTATTCCCCCAAGAGCACAGGTATGACACAAAGTGATTATCACACAATCTGCTAGAAACAAGCATACAAAGTGTACATTTTGACACTCTGCAGAAGGAGCATTGATTAATACTGTAGGTACTTTACATGAAGGTCAAATCAAGAACTGCTGGTCGTACAAATAATAATCCTGAATATATACAATAAAATTAAGTTTTTGGAAAATTACCCAAGAAAGATGTAAAATTGAGTAGAACCGTTATCGGTTTTTTTGGTCATGGAAGATACAGATTACTAACCCAATGAGTTTCAATGATTTCCTTGAGTGCTACCGACTGTCAAACACCTTATCTCGCACTGCATTGTACAAGAGCAGTGGTTCCCAAGTCCCCCTAACAGGTCAGGTTTGCCAGATATCTGAAGCATAGCACAGAGGATATGACTTGCTGCTCAGTGATTACAGTATTCAGTCTGCATTTCCCCAAGGTGATCCTTAAATCCTGGCCTGTTAGGGGTACCTGAGGACCAGGGATGGGAACCACTATACTAGAGGATGGTATTCATATTGTATTTTTGTTATGCAGCAGAAACTACTCCAGTGCCCTGCATTAGGACTTGAAAGAACCAACGTTCACAGCTGTTGTTGACATCGTGGCATAGCCAATTACATCTGTATAACTGTTTAGAAAATTCTATTTTATACGGGATTAAATGTCATAGTGATGTTTAATATCTACTGAGAAAAAAAACCGTAAAAATAAGAAAATCCAACATTGTCATTAAAAAAAGGTTGTTGTGCAGTTCTTTTGAAAATGAACATTTCATGCAATAGAAAGCACTTTGATATAATTTCCACAATATGAGTGTGTTATAGGATGTAAATCATTTGCAACTGCTCAGCTGTTTTGTATGGCTTGATTTGCATTTGTTAAGATGTAGGGATAACTGAAAGCTTGGATGCTGCCTGTGGATCTTTAAACAAAAACAGTAGTGTATTTTATATAGGTTTGACATGCCAGGCTCCCCCTCTCCCTCTAAAAAAAGTCTATATATATTTAAGTCTTTTAAAGCACATTTCATAATGTTTTCTTTTTAGCCTTTACTTCTTGAATGATGTGTTAGGGACCATGTCTGCCGCTTACAGACCTCTGTTTTACATTGCTGCTCTGCTATTTAGTCCTGTGTTTTCTGCAAAGAAATCAAGCTAGAATAAAAATCAGTCATTTAAACACGACAGCGGGTCTCTTAAATCATATTACTTAACTCTCCACGGGTCATATTTATCAAAGCAGAATTAGGGCAGATTAAGTGGCCCACAAAGCATTTACACATAAATCAAATGATTGGTGTTAATACATATGGAGCAGATACGTTGTTCTGTATTGCCCTGGCTTTTACCTGCTAACTAATCATCCAAAAGCAAATAGAGACATCCATAATGAGGTGGAATGTTTGTTGAAAACATTGAAAGCCTTAATGTATTTCGCCAATCAATAAACTGTAGTTTTCATAGCAATTTTCATTTAAAAGGTCTAGAAATAACAGCCACATGATTAGAAAACACACAATCAGGATGCTGTTTGATAAAAATTAAAATGGTATTATAAAAGAGATGAAGCGAGGATAAAATATGTGCTCACATATACAACATCACAGTTTCCTATGTTCTATGAATAACTCAACAATAATTGGGAGCGACTCTAGAGTTTGCAAGACCTTAGACTCAAAAGTGAAGCCATTCATATTAGGCACAAAATGTAGAATTAACCCATAAAATTATAAATATTAAAGGCTCACACAACCCTCTTGATAGGCTGGACAATGTACATGCTGGAGTGTATATGTGTGGAATGTCGAATTAATACTTTGTACATACTGATAATCAATCAGGTGCGGCACTTGATTGAATGTGGTCTTAGGTGTCCACCTATTTTACCTAATTATAGAGCTGCCTGTGACAATTGGCATCAAACAAAATGTGAAATAAACATATTAGTGTGAGTGATTGACCTGTGAATGAGATACTGTTTTCATGGGATTGACATGTGAATCCGATGCATCTCTTTGATGCGCATTGCAATTCCATCAGGGTTATCCAAAGAGATTCGAATTGCTTGAGAAAGGTAACCGAACGCTGAAAATCAGCGTTCGGTTACTTTTCCTGGCCATTCGGCTATCCAGAGAGCAGGCAATTCGCCAAATCCTGTCGAATTGCCTGCACATACGGTGCCTGTTCGGTCCCTGTTCGAGGGCAGTGAAATCCCCATAGAGAAGCAATGCTTCGGCTATTCAGAGAACACAAACCAGCAGTGAAAGGTTCCCCTAATGCCCTGCCATTCGGTGGTTTAATTCGGCAAATTTATTCAGGAGAATCCCATAGACTTCAATGTTAAAAATATTCCTGTTTTAATTCAATATCTAATAAACCGTTCATTATAAAATTCTGCAGCAAAAAGTCTCTTTATTTATAGATTTTTTAGGATACTTTAAGCATTTTTCTGAATTTTTAAAAAAAAATTTAAAAGTCCGATTTTTTTTTTGATTTTTTTTTTCAGTTTGCTTATTTTTTTTGTAACAGTCCTCTTTATTATCATTCCCTGGACCTCCTGTGAAAATTTCAGACATTTTCGCTCAGTATTTTCTTTGCAAACAGCGTTTCATTTTCCCAGATTCATACAAATGGTTTTTCTAATTTATTCACTGCCTCCTCTATGTCACAGCTGCTTCGGCTCTGTGTGATTCGGCTCCTTTTCGGCTCCTGTTCGGCTCCTGTTCGGGTTTTTCAAATGTTAATCCAGATGTTTTTGCTTGTTTTCAGCGTGCATTCGGTTAGTTTTCGTCAGGTTTGCGGCCGCTTTTCCCTGCAATTCGGGGACCCTGTGCTCTTTGCTGAATACACCGCAGGGTCACCGAAATGCAATCGGCAAAAGGAACCGAATTGAAGAGAACGAAAAGTCACCGAACGTGCGGTGACGTTTCGAATCTCTTTGGATAACCCTGCAAGTTTACAAAATCACTGCATGTAGTGCAGGTTTATATCAAGGACCTTTTAAGTGAAAGCTGAAAAAATTTATATATCTTACCCCACATGCTAATCAAACTAAAAAGTGGAGCCCAAATTTAATCAAGTGTGTGTGAAAATCAGGACATGTCGTCAGTTTAATATGATAAAACACAATTTAAAAGGCACCATATGGGCAATCTGGAATCTCTACTTTAAAATGATCTCACCTATAATCCTTTCACTGCCAAACATGACTATACATGAGTTTGCTTTGTAGTACCAAGGGAATAAAGGAATTGGCATATAAAAGCTCATTTGCATACCTTTTAATGCAAAATTTATGTGCTCCCTGCGGAGAAGTGAAATTCTAGCAGGGTTATTCAAAGAGAATCGAAAGGTCACCGCACATTCTGTGACTTTTCATTCTCTTCAATTCGGTGCGATTCGGCGATCCTATTTCGGTGACCCTGCGATGTATTCAGCAAGCACCACAGGGCCGTCGTAGTGCAGGGAAAAGCCGCCGGAAACCCGCCAAACACTCACCGCAAAACCCAGCGAATGGTCACCGTAACCCGCAAAAACATCTGGATTAACCCCGCTGAACACTCCGGAGAAACCCCACTAGCCGCCGATCACAATGCAGAGCAGCCGCCGGAAAAACCCGACACGCAGACGAAGAAGGTGAAAAAAATAAAATAAGATTGAAAGTTTGAAAATTTAAACGCTGTTTGCAAAAAACTACTGAGCGAAAATGTCTGGAATTTACATATAAGATCCAATGAATGATAATAAAAAGGGCAGTTACAGTAAAAAGAAAAAACGATTTTAAATAAAAAACAGAAAAAAGTTTTGCAATAAAAATCCGAAAAAATGCCTAAAAGATCCTAAAAAATCTATAAAGAGACTTTTTGCTGCAGAATATAATAATAAACGGTTTATTAGATGTTGAATTAAAACGAGAATATTTTTAACATTGAGCCTATGGGATTCATCTGAATAAATCTGTCAAATGAAACCACCGAACAGCAGGGCATTTCAGCAACTTTGACCTGCTGTTTGGTGTTCTCTGAATAGACAAAGCATTGCTTCTCTATGAGTATTTCACTGCCCTTGAACAGGCACCGAACAAGCACCGTATGTGCAGGCAGTTCGCCAGCATTTGGCGAACTGTCTGCTCTCTGAATAGCTGATTGGCCAGGAAAGGTAACCGTCAGCTGAATTTCAGTGTTTGGTTACCTTTTGGCCACAATTCGGATCTCTTTGAATAACCCCCTATGAGATCTCAGCCACCCTATATTATGAAAAGAAGCTAATAGAAGCTCCCACCCTCACTGTAACAAAATGTTCAACAGACCTTACTACTCCATTACAACAGCTAGGTAGAAAGCAGAAAACAAGGAGAGCTCCAGGATTATTACTACTACTCTACCATGAAGGCATTCTATCCACATACAATTTTATTTATATTCCATTGGTATTTTGTGGATCTTGGATTTATTATAATGATTATATTCACTAGAGATCCCCACAAGCAAGACATCTGACTCTTATGGTCTATATCAAATATAATGAATTTGACACAAAGATAATTTATGCCTCTTTGCTAATAATACAGACCTCAATATGTACTTATGCAAGATTAGGTAAACTATCTAGAGTTTAGAACGTTTCATACAAGCAATAATTCTGGAAATAATATATAAGTACATAAAAAATAAATATGAGCAAATTTACATTATGATAATATTTTACCTTTCCCAGAATACCAATCTATATGGAAATTAGCTATTTTACCCTGCATTTAAAATTTAATTATACATCCGATGTTTCAAATAAATGTTATACTAACATTTTTCAAGAAAAAGCACTTTGTAATGAAAAGGTTAAATGTCAGTGCCTTAAAGAGAAGTGGTTTTAATTGATTACTATTCATTGCTGTTCTGAGCTTTATACCTACCCTACTAACTTTTAAAGTAAAAAATATTAAACAAAATTCTTCAGCGTTTCATTCAGGGATAAAAGTGCTATGTCTTTTCCTACAACATACTGTAAATGTATCCATTTTCTGGAGCATTGGTAATTGTGCCGTTTAGTCAATATCAGGAAAATGATAATTATAAATGATAAAAAGATAACAGTAGTGTAAGAAACAAAGAGCTCCATTTAATTCATTTATTAATCAATTAAATTTTATTTATCGACTGATTTTTCGGGAAAAAAAGATCAGTTGCTTTCGGCTAAAGTTTTTTAAAAATAACAGTTGATTCAACTATAAAAAATTCACCCGCTGCTGATATTAAAAAAAAATTTGCTGGTGTGAAAGAAAGCGAGAAGGTAAAATCTCTGAAAAGCTTATTTTCGGCAAGGGTCATTCAGATTTTTGCTTTTAAATGGCTATTGCTTTTAAATGGCTATTATTTATTTTTTATTTATTATTTATTTGTTGCTATTGCTTTTAAATGGCTATTACAAATAACCATCTTTAAAAAAAGATTTCAGTCTTATTACTCCTATTTCCCTGCCTGAAAATCCATTTATCAACTCCTTTAAGCATTTGATACTTCTTCAGGTATCGTCATACCGATAAATTTGATTTGAATCAAAATATCCAGTATTTCTATGAAAAAGTATAACTGCAAGAGACAATATCTGAACCAATATTATAATCGGGAATTGAAATGCCTGTAAGCCCAAATCTGATTTTCCCACACCAAAAAATGGTTGAATGGTGGATGGAAAAGGTGCCGATTTCAGCGCTCAGACTGAATTTAATTGGGGGCCAAGTCATCTACAACATTAGCTTCCAATGAAACACTTTTGAAATAAACATTACTATATGTTGTATCGTCATTAGAATGACCATCGCTAGAGCATTCCAGTCTCTCCACCATACTTATGTATGCTTTCATAGAGTAGACATCAGTGACAGCTTGGTGAGGTTTGTCACCATGGATATTAATTCCTCGTTACACTTAAATAGTTTTATTTTACAATTTAAAATATAACCTACTCTTAATTTTAAAATTCAAGAGGCTAATGAAAGGTCGATGCTTGGGTACAGATCTAATTTTTACTATTATAGAGAATAATTGAATAAAGGTTAATTTTCTGCTTGCTATTCTTCATGTATATGATTTTACAGCTTCTTGATAGCTCATGTTCGTAGCTCACACCCACCAATGAGAAAAATCAGCCCAGGGAACATTAATTCATATTATGAGAAAATCGAACTTGAGTTTCCTGTTAATTTAGATTCATAATAATGAGAATGAATAGGTACTCCAATTGCCTCTTTCACTCTATAGCCCAGAGACATGTTAATAAAATGTAGCACTTTTGAAATAATTGAAGTTTTTCTATTGAACCAAACCTGAATCTTTTTTTTCGGCACAAGCCTTGACCTGTAATTGCTTTAATGAGAGACTTTATGAAACCTATGTTTAACAAGCACAGATTTCATATCCACCTTTTTAAATACAAGAATCTGAAAGTGGATTGTCACCTGAAATTGTCTCAGAACGAATCATTCTGGAACTTCCCAACTACAGGCATGTAAATTTGCCCTTAGTCAAACTTTAGTAAGTTCAGTTGTAATTAGTGTGGAGGTGGCCATTTTGGGATTACATCACATTTGTGAAGGGTCCAGTGACATTATCAACAGAACTACGGAGAGCATGAGGTATCAGCAGCCATTCAGATACTGTGCTCTAAGAGATGGCCATAGATTTTCTGCTGTCCAAGGAAAAGCAACTGCCAGACCTGTCAACTCTGCCAAGACTGAGAACCAGAGGGAGAAGACATTGCCACTGAGGGGTGTGACTGTAACAAAATTTGCATTATTTCCGATGGTCATGTCCCAAGTCATAAATGGTGTGCCAGGGTGACCAGCTGCCCTACCAAGGAACCAATTGGGGCTCATCATAAATAGATTGGTGCACATGCATTAGCTTACATATCCTGATCTTTTAACTATTTAAGCACTGCAAACACTGGTAGACAGGCAATCGTTGTGCATTTTTCCTTAGTCCTCCCGAAAACTGGGTGATTGCTCAGGGCTTTCGCTTAATCAGGGGAACTGAGAGAAAACCATCTGTAACACAGTTAGATCTTGTGACTTGGAAAGTATCGGATGATGTTCTACAGGCAAAGTTGTTATAAAAATAAGCAACAAAATACACAATGGTTCTTTTAAAATGTTATATGATGCTTTAAGTTAATACACCAATCATTTGTGGTGACGGGGACTTTAGAGTGAGCCAAAAAAGTACTATCCCTAGAGTGTAAGCTCAATCCATATCGTATATGAAATAAAAGGACTACTGGTGATAAAGCTTCCCTTCATCATCCTTCTCATGTAACAATATATAAGAAACAGAAGTCCACAATGCTTCATAGAAAGGACACTTACATCTCCAGTAAGAAAGTGACAAAAATAAATCTGGCATTCCAATTTATTCTAAAGTGAGTGACCATAACTATTCTATTTCAAATGTAGCAGAATGATGTAGCGGTGCATCCCAACTGAAAAAAAGACACACAGATCAATAGTTTTTGAATATTCCTGTTACTGAGACAGTCAGGGATAGGCCCATTGAAGCCATTTCTGCTATACTTGATATTATTTGCTGACTTTTCTTACATATATATTACATTTAGAAAAAAAATATTATCAAGAAAAAAAGGAGAAAAAAAAGATATCAACAGCCGGCAGGTGTTAGGATGAGAAAATAATTCAGTGATCTTTACATCTCCAGGCCAATTTATATTGTCAGGAAGCAGGTTTAGATTACTCAAAGATGCCAGTGCAATAATGAGTTGCTGTAACAACTGATCACAGAATATCTGTGGGGAGAAACGAGTACCAGCAAAAATATTAAAAGTCTTATTGGAAGTGAAGTTAGAATCTAGAAAACAATAAAACACACAGATACAACCCTCCAGTGATAAACCATTGCCTCCAAGAGGAAGTTCCCATTAGAATACAATTGTGGACATTTAAACCACCAGCCCCATAGCTAATAATATCATACTGCTCACTTTCTCTCTTTTGCATGTTTCAAAAAAATATCCAATATGATGGAATGATATTCTTAGATGATATGTCTTATGTTTTGAAACAATAACTTTGAAACTTGAAAGCGAGAGAAATCTCAATGTATCCTTCCCGGTAAAATAATTTCTAAATAAATAAATAATATAGACAAAGGCTTTGTATGATCATCAACCAATCATTCAATCCATGGATGGAAATTTCAGTAGAGCAAACAGAATTGTGACACTACTAATAAATTGCACACAAATGACCTCTTACACTTTTATCCTTTGCTCTCTCTCCTACAAAGCTCTGCATAACTGTGCCCCTGTTTTCATCTTCTCTCTGTCTGTTCTGAAAATGATCTGTTATTGTCATATCCTCTTTCCCACATTCTCAATTCTCGCCTTCAGGACTTTTCCCGAGCTGCCACCTATCTATGGAAATCCTTCCCTCGTAATATTCAACTGACCCCATGCCTCCAATCTTTAAAGAAATCTCAAAAAAACACATTACTTCAGAGAAGTCTATCAGCTCAATCCATAAACCACCTCCTTGTACCTTTCATGATCTACAGTATCTCCCTCATAGCCTTCTTGCATACCATTACTTCACATACTCTATTTTCCCTCACTTCTGTGTGTCCCCTCTCTCCTCCAAGATTGTATGTTCCTCAGCAGGCTTTTCTTTTCATATTGTTCTAAGTGTGTCTAACTTGTTTGTTAATTTGGTTTGTTTTGTCCAACCCATTGTACAGAGGTACAGAATTTCTTGGCACTTTATAAATACAAGTAATTGTTCTTTCTATTTATTTTCACTGCTCCAAATCTATTTTACAGGACCTTTTGTGCTTTCTCACAGTTTTCCTTATCTCTATCTCCCTCTAAATATTCTGGAAAAAACTCTACATTTTGTTATCTTACATTCAACTTCCACTAGCAGCAAACAGCAGGGCAACTGAGCCTTAAATCTGTCTCTGTTACTGGAGCATGCAGAGACAATCTGCTCCTATCTGTATGTAGTGACCAGTCAAAAGAGATCCGTAAGATTTTGGATGAATGGCAAAGCCATCATCAGAGGCTCGAAACACACATGTAGCAAGATGCCTGCAAGTTAAGTTCTGCAAAACTTTATATTAATTCATGGGGTACAATGGCTAAGATTATTTTAATGTTGACATATATTTTTTGTATTTTTCATTTTCTGCTGCAAGTTATGATCTTTTATCACGTAGAGAAAAAATCAAAATATTAAAACTTTGTCTTTTCTACCTTTTAAGACAAAAAAAACCAATTCCACTATTCACTTCAATTTTTCTTCTGGAAGAAGAAGCGATTAGGACCGTTTGTTATCTTAAATTTGCAGTTATCTCCAATCCATACTTCAAAAACACAATAATTGGTTGGTGCTGCAGGGCTGCTGTGGCATTGCCACAGAAAAAAGGCAACTGAAGCCTGGTGAAAACAGTATGTAGATGACTATGAACAGAAATAAAGCAATATTTGCAGAATCACATGAAATTTGAGAGAAACTGCATCATGAATGAAAAAGACATTATAATAATTTCTGTTTGGAACATATGATGAAATAACAAGAAAATAATGATGCACAGCAAGCATGAGAAAATGATCAAGATCCACTTTTGTTTACACAAACATGAGACCGGCATTTGATATGAAGGTTTAATATAAAATAGGCTCGGCGTGATAGAAGTGGTGCATGACATGGTCCAGAAAAGGAAAACCGGGACGTGTCGTCCTTGTTGCAAGGATTACATATTCATTGATGCAGTGGGGGTCATGATTAAAATAAAATACAGCCGCATTAATGCTCCAAATTGTTTTGCTTTTGCATCAAACAAATAGAAAGCTTCCTTGTGGTTTCACACGGCAGGCATAATGGGCATCTGAGCTCTGATTTACAGCACGTCCTGCCTTTTGCATCTCCATGTTAAGTTACAGAATCAGCATGGAAGGTCACACAGTTGGAATGACCTTTCACTAATCACTACACATCAGCTACTACAGGCAGAGCTCATTACGGAGAAATTGTTCATTTCACTGCCTTTCAAATACTGCCTTGCTTTGATTTTTATTTTATTCTTATATGTTTTTTTTTTCTAACTCAGAGTTTATTTTGGGGTAGATTTTTATTACTAAATGTTTTGTTGGGCATTTTTTTTGTATGAAACTTCTGCGTTTTCTGTTTCATTATGCAAAGTTTCAAAGTAATTTTCAATCTCTGTCGACTCGATTCCTATAATCTTCGCTTTTGCCAAAAGCAGTGACAGAACATTTTCTTCCACGACTTCGACTGTTTCCTGTAAAATGCCTGAGTTGTCACTAAATTGGTTGCCAGGCCATTGCAATCTCCATAGAAGTTAAACCGAGGTCCTGCGGTTGTTTTGTCGTCACCTTTATTAGAATATGATGGAGCTGCAGGGACTAAAAGCTCTCCTGCCTTTTACAATTGGTTGCTTAGGACAAATGGCGGGTGACTAATGCTAGATTAACTACTTGTTCAACCTCGGAGCAGTTGGTTCAATTTTCCATTTCTAAGAGAGCAAGTGTTTCAATTGAGAATTTAACAGAGGGGTGTCCCGTTTTAACAGAACATCATTAGTGCAAAAGAACTTAAGAGCCAGAGAAAATAGGGCATAATTGGCTAAAATTAAATGCTTTTTACTCCACTTACCAGCCATTTGCTGAATGCCGCTAAATGCGCCCAGGTTACTGGAGGAGGCGGCTTGCTGAAGGAGCTGCACATAAAAAAAGGAAAAATCAAGTAATGGAGCTTTCACAATAAGACAAATAGACTTCTTCGTATGCATTGTCATGCATGCTATATTCCCTCCCCCCTTCATTGCTTAAAGACTTTTTTTGCCATTTGCCACGGATGGACACCATGTCCCCTGAGTCGATGCTGTAAATCTATATCAATGTCTAATCTTTCCAAAGAAAGAAGAACACACCAGGGAGACTCGATAAAATGACTGCTTTAAAAACAATTAATCAATTTAGTCTTTTTAACAGCCAGGTGTTAAATACATTTAAACCGACACAGCGCGACTAATTAAAACCCTCAGTAGTATTGTAGTTACCATAACTCATCTTTGTAGATTATGCTTTTCCTCTCTTTTTTTTTCAATCTGAAAGGTGCTTTTCTATTATTTGCTTTCCTTTGTATTGCATGTACATACGACAAATCGGATGAGATACTGGCATGTACATGCTTATCCTAATATCAAGTTACAACCTATGAAGTTGTTATGTTTTTATATATACTTACGCATTAGCCATATTTTTCACTGAAATACCCAGGTGGCCTGTCTGTTAATTAATAACTACAAATCTGATTAAATGCTACAGATAATACCTCATGAAACATGCAATGAATTGATTATGTAAATTCACTCTTTACTGGTTGATAAACCAGAACTGTTTATTTATTTGTAATGAACCTCGACTAGCACCATGGACAGCTCATGTTTCCATTGGGGATTTCTGCACTAAGCTCCCTTTGGTATTCAGCAGTGGTGGACTGGTAATTGTCCCACAGTGGCAAATGTGCAAATGTCCACTGGGCTTCAAATGCCATGAGTAATGGACTGATTGAGGAGATTAAGGAATTTCTCCAGCTGGCCCTTTTAAAGTGAACTTGTCATGGTCAAGGAGTTACATTTCAGCTCTGCACTGTGCTAGTAAAACAGCTAGCAAAAGTATAGTTATATAATTATGGATAAAAAAAAAGGCTAAATGCCGAGAATAACTCAAAAGCATACCTATCGAAATGTGACAAAGAGAGCTGGAGAGCTATTTTACAGAAGGAACCTGCGGCATTCATCTCAATTGTGGGATGTTCTTCTGGCCCCACCAATGATTACACAGCACTCACCCAGCTTCTGCCCCTGACCATGCGTGATGAAGGACCCAACACAGGCTTGCTGTTTAGTCATCACACGAATCAAAGGAGTAGCAGTATTACACAACATGGTTTATCATTTTATCATATTGTCTAAACTCAAGTAATCATTTTTGACACTAGTATAGACCAATGATATTTCCTCTCCCACAAAACGGCAGAATTTTACTATTTCTGAGATAAGCACTGATTAATGACACTAGGTACTAGAATTATCCCTGAGCCATGATGACTAATGACACTGGGCCCTTGGATTATCCTTAAGTAATGTTTCTTATTGGATCTTGAATACTGGTTTGAGCATGCAGCCAAAAATAGTCAATAGGTTTGCTTTAGGAAGGGTAAACCCAAGAGTACCAATAATTTAGAATGTATTTTGATTTGCCACTATCAAGTCAAATGATTCATATATAGTAATATGCAACATACTTACTGCCAAATACTGTGGTGTCAGTCCTCCAAGGCCAGTGAGATTCCCCCAAGTGGCAGTATTAAGCTGTTGCATTTGCTGTGCTAACTGTTGCTGCAGACGTCTCTGCTCTTTATCTTTTTGGGTATCGGCAAATTTCACCACTATAGGTGATGAACAGCCCTAAATTGGGGAAAATTACAAAAACATGGGTATGATACAGAATATGGTTTTCTCCCGATTCTCACTAATGTTATCGATGATGAACAGTCCTAAAAAATATAATTGATGTCATAACAATTATGAAATTTTCCAGGTGCAGGCCATTGTTGTTGACTTGTTAAGGTGATCCATAAGGCAAAAGCTCCATAGTACAGCACTTCATATCTCTCAAACAGGTGTATATCCAAATTAATGCTAGGATCCTTTCATGGAACATAGAACTGTAAATACCACGTGATCTAAGTAAATTTTATATGGGTAGTTCCAATAGAAATCAAGATACGGTACATTATTTACTTTAACCCTTTTAGTGTCGCTCCATTACACTCTGGAACTCCAAGACTAAGGTCAATGTGGTGTTTGTCAATGAATTGTGTAATCTCAAATTTTACTATTCATACACTAAAAAAATAATAAAACAAAATTATTTAAATTCAGTGACTTTATGCCTAAATAACAGTACTTTGAAATTAGAAGTGTTATTTTTTTTGGCAAAGTACAATATTAAATAATCATTAGAAATAAATTGGTGCTCTAGGAACCTCTTAAAACCGTTCAATAATTCCCTCTAACAATTGGTTTTGCTACATATTCAAATAAAGACAGACAGATGGGTCTCTTCTAACTGAAGTCAAATGAAATTTCCTTCTATCTGGTAGATTGAAAGAGGGAGCAATGTGTATGAGTATATTTACTGCAATGCCATATTCTATTTTAAGGACTCGCTATTTTATTGGATTGCATAAAAACAATTTCAGTATTGTATTCAGATCTCATTCGTTCTACCATGTCTTCTCCACATTTCACACATGTGTGAATTCAAAAGCAGAACCCATTATGAAATAATGATATGAGAAAGGGATTCTGTATAAAATAGGGTTTTTGTTTTTGAATGAAACTAGTAGTAATGGAAAATTGGATCTGCTGAAACTATACTTACAGGATTTTTTTGAGTTTTATTCTAATTAAAATAAGAATGTATTTTATCCAATTTTATAATACAAACAGAAAACTGTCCCTGTCTTCTGAGTTTTGATTATTTATAATATACTGTAGGATTCCAAAGGATTCTGATGATAGCTAGATGTGATATTCTATGCAATATCTTTTCTGTTTCTACATGACAATTTTTATACGATTTATCATATACATTTTTGATATATTTTTCAGCATACATTGTGTACACTTCTTGTAAAACCAAATTTTGGTGGGCAGTTTTATAGAATAGCTATTATCAGATAATGATACTCCCACAGTTTTGAGCTTAAACAGTCCCGAACATTGAACTTTGCTAGACAAGGCTCTCTATGCTGGTTACTCTATAATGTTTATGAAAACTGATAACAGGATACTATAGCACTAATAAAGTATAGACTAGGAAACAGAGGGTTTAAATATTAACCTAGTTTACCCCTTCCTCCACTCCATTTAACCCTTTAGTTTCCTTTAAAAACTCTTCTAAATCATGCACTGACCTCCCTCAGATTTTTTCAGGATGTGATATGCATCCAATTTAGCATGTCACGTGACTGCAGGAGGTGTGTCACTCTGGCCAATCCATTGGCTCTCAAAGCAGGAAGACTTTGAAACCACAGGATACGTTTGGTACCCGAAGGCCTCAAAGCCCTGAAAAGGACTCTGGAAAGGACTAAGCACCCATAAATGGATAGCTGATTTAGTTCTTCAAGACCCCTTCAGGGAGGGGAGTGGGAGCACAGAGGTCACAGCACTGACCGCTCAGAAAGGATTGAGTAGGCGACGGTGTGTAACATGTCCTTTTCATAAGCCTGCAGTGATAAAAATCAATTATCTGTTTCTATGTATCACTGCTTTTCATATAGATTGCATCAATCCTAATATTTAGAAAGCATCCTGAAATGCAAAGCTCTTAGCCTTCCTTGATGATTTTTATATGCCAGATATGAAGCAATACCATGAAATCTGGTAATGGCAAATTGACCTGTGTAATCAACCTTCATTGTCTGGGTTGAAAGTAAATCAAATTATCCTACATTAACATCTCAAACCTGACATTGACTTAGACCTAAAGCATATCACTCATCCATACAGATTGGTAAAGGTAAGGAACTAATTGACATAATGACAAAACCTACACTGTCAATTCCTTCAAATGATGCATTTATTAAAAAACCTCAAAAAGAATATATGCACAAATTGCGTGGTCCTGGCGTTCTTATGACTCAACATAAAGAAAATAAACAGAGGATTAAGTATCATGTACCTTTTGGTTCATTTACGGGCTGTTGTTATACTACTGAAAGCACTGTTTTTTTGCCTTATAAGTTAATGTAGAATGTTTTTAAGTGTAATGCTCTTATGCTCTTTGTGGTAATCAATTTAAAAATCTTCAAACGTAGAAATTAAGACTGACTTGAGATGCATGGAATTGAAGGCTATTTTAGCATACATACATCAATTAAAATTTGTATTAAACAAATACAACATTTGCACATAAATCTAATTTTTATACAATTTTGTCACTTGTTTAAGTCTATTCAAAAAGCTGGGAGTGAAGCTGGTTATTAAGAGATTTATTGTTTCAAATGTATTCTAGCTTCAGTTTAAATGCATTATAATGTGAATTAATGGATTAAAATGAAGCTTTGTGGGAATACATTTCACAAATTCTAGATTTTGATGACTGTGGACCACCCACATTTTAAAGACACATTGATATTTTTCTATAATGTGTTATACATATATTCTACCAAATAACTAAGCTATTTAAAAAACATGTTAACTGGCATTCACATGACTTGAAATGGATTGGTTAGTGGAGGTTATATTGCAATCTAGGTTATATTATCTTTTTTATTTTTGTTGTGTAATTATTTTTTTAAAAAAAGGAGTCAATGTAAATAAGGTAGATATTTGTGTTTGGAAATTAAAATGCATTGGAAATCGCCAATCACACAAATTACAATATGGCAGTCACAGCAGCCAGGCATCTGCCACCAGGATACATGATGGGATAAGTAGTGTTCATGACATGCCTTAGACAAAAAAATACTTTTAATGGCTAGACTCCAAGGGGTTACAATGTTCTGTATTAGTCACTGCAATTATCAATACTAATTAGTGCCTTGCATTAGAAAAATGCCACAAGTAAACACAATTAATTAATTCCCTGTTAGCGAGCCAGTGAACTTCCTGATCTTAAATGGATTCTATGTAAGAATTCCTAGAAAAAATTAAAATAAAATGCTTTTGTCCAAACTGTGCTTAGTGTATTAATAACATAAACGTGGTGAATATATAGAATAAAAAATACCCTCTCCTCACAATTAAACAATATATTAGAGCTAATGCATATTTTGATCACTCAACTGAAAATGAAAGTGTGGCACTGATATTTTATATAAATCTGTGCATGATATACTATTTAGTTTATTGTAATTGTTATAATAATCTACTTGGAGTTTTGGATTGACCACTGGTCGCAAAATCACCTCTCCCCTAAATACGCTAACAGGCAACAGGCATTTACAGCCTGCCACTTATACTTGTGGGGACTGGTATTGAAACAAAAAGTATATAGGGTTCCATGGAATGTTGTGTGAAACCTATGTTAGATTGTTTCCAGGATCTTGTGGTAAGACTCAGGAAAGGAGAAAGGACTCATAGAAAAATTTGTTCTTTATGTCGTTCCATCAGCATTGAGAAACGTTAGCTCATCACACCCTTTACTGAAGAATATATGGCAGGTTTTAGTTTAGAATTAGTCAATGTATTTTTATTTTATTAGGTGATTTTCCAAATACTTTAAGGAGGTTGCCATTTTGTTTTCCTGGCAGCCAGGAGAATAGTCAGCAGATAAGAATCTCTTGCTATCCAAAGGTTCCCACTACTTTTCTATCTCCTATACAAAGTACAGCATGTCTTAAAACAATCTCTTTTTATCAACATGTATATTAACTTGTCATACATATCAAATAGTAACTGAAGTTAGCGCAGTAACAACTTGCAAAGCAACTGAACTGTTTGCAAGTGGCTCATTAATGTTAGTGGCTCCATTCACATACACTAATAACCCGCATTTGTCTTTAAAAAAACTCAGAAAACATTAATACAATGACAGGTAAATTGTCAGGGCAAAGTAATCAATATTCTTATTTAAAGCTAAAATAATAAAAATTTAATATTCTTTAAATGCCTACAATTGCATTCTAGAAAACATATATTATAAAATCTAGTGAAGAATGAATTGGTGCAGGTTTTTCAGAGAATGTAAATTCCTCTGTTGGTAGTTGCTCAAAAGAGAGTGCCAGATACATATTTATTTAGAATATCATAAATTATATACAACTCTACTGTCTATTGATTTTAATTTATTTATTTTAAAAAGGTAGATAGTGGTTAACCTAGTACATATTTAATTATTAAATGCATTACATTTTAATTCGGAATAATTAATTAGATTAATTTATATTGTTATTTTTTTCATTGTGAAGATTTTAAAGGACTTTAATTTTTCTATTCTTTACTTCTGTTTTTTCTTTCTTATTGAGTATATCTTGATAGCAATAAAAATTAAGTTTTATGGGTTTCAGGAACCATAGTTATTCTCTTTTTCAGAATTAATTATAATTATATTGCTGCTTAGATCATTACCACAATGTGACAGTAACGCGTAAGAAAACGAATTAAGAGACATTGCACTTGGCAAAACATTATTATGAACAGTAATATTATTTTACTTATTCAGGTTGTAGTTTTTTTAGCATTTTTGTTAGAATTTTGTTTTTGTGGTTATATCTGTAAAACAAGTAATTTATGACTCATAAATTTGAAACAGACTGCATATACATAATACACATGTTCAATTAATATATTCTGTTCTTGTTATAAGCAGTGTAAAATGAGGTCATAACCCCTCAAAAACTGAAATGACTTGACGATTACGTGCCTTCTAACCCTTAATTATATTTTACAAAGAGATACTTAAACTCTTCCACCCTACTTCCAAACATCACCCACACCTGAGGATCTTTAACCTCACCCACTGCTTTATTTGATGTGATTTGATAATTCTTAACTGCCTTTTATCAAGCACAGTAGTTTTAGAGAAATCCCACATTTATCACAACAACGATAACTGGTGTGTGATATCAATGATGTTTTCAAAACATATAAAACCTTAAGGATGTCTACAATACATTGTATTAGTTATCCTTCCTCCTATTATTATTATTATTATTCATTATTTATAAAGCGCCAGCATATTCCGCAGCGCTATACTCAGTTTAAGATTTGCACGTTAATTCTTGGACTACATTTTTCCTTTTTATCCCCATCTCCTAACCAAAATACTACATGTACAAAGAGAAAACCATAAACTATGAGGCTGTTCATCACGGGAATGCTAATTAAGAGTTTTGGCTCATATCACAACTGAATAAATTACATTGCTATTCTGGAAGCCTGCATTTACTATCCTCTCAGACTTTAAAAAGGTCTATTTTAAACCACACTTGTGATTGCTTTATTACAAAATAACATAAACTCCCATTCAGAGCAGGAAACCTTTGCATTGGAACCAATGAACACGTTGAGGTTATTTATGAGGCAACATCTAGGGCATTCACCAGGAATGTCCCAATCATCTCCCTGAGGATTGTTTCAATTTTAGATTCCTGCCCTAGATTTCGTCTATAATACAATTTATTACATGTGCAAGTTTTATCCAAGACATATTACAGTGTATAGCAAATACAACACATAGATGTATGAAACGTGAAATATGTATATATTGGACAGAAAGCAGAGTAGCATTGACAGTATATGGCTTTCCATTTTCTTTCAAACGTCCCATTACTAGCTGTTCCAATTAGCAGTGATGGGAAATTCAGTCCAGTTGGAGTTATGACATGTTTAGGATTAACATAAAGCTTGTAGTTTATGTCACATTTTAGAAAATCAGGTGTAACATCCCATTCAAGACATGGATTAAATGATAATGAAAAAATACTGTTAATTAGCTTGTCAAATACAGTTCTTCAATCAGCCAACTAAATACTATGATGATATAATTGTAAGTGAATTGCATGATCAATACCAGACAGCATAGGGGATCATTGTCTTCCTCAGGAACATTAGCTGATGTTTTCCAATGCGATTAGCTGAGTCAATGCTGATAAGCACAGCTCAAAGATTTTACCTTGCTGGCTCCTACCCTGCTGTTTGTGAATATAGCTGTATATATGTTGGAAGTAAGTTGGGGTTAATTTTGGAAGCTGAGGTTAATGCTAGAAATGGTTATTGCACCTATTCTTCAACTTAATGAGCAAGCATGCTTTCATTCCTAGACTTACAAAAATCATAACCAATGTTGCGCTCTTTTTGTAGGCATCTATCATCAAGCAAACTTAAGAATGACTAATAATAAGGCTTTAAATAATATTTTTTAATTCAATAAATATGAGTAGTTTTGACACAAAGGGTAATAATCAACCTATGTACAATGTTTTTAAATAGTTCTAGGGCAGAATCAGAGCTTTGCATCATTCCTGTTATTCATTCTGTTATGATGATACCATAAAGGAATCCCTCTAACTACAAGGAAAATGTTTTGATTATTAGTTGAAGATAATCATCAAAGTTCAAAAGCGTTGCTCACAAAAAGAAGATAGATCTATGGTGCCAATTTCATTATATCTGGAAAACGAAAACAATTAAGTTATGACATTTTTCATGCACTGGGCTTTTCACCTCTCATTTAACAAAGCAACAGATTAATGGGTCACAACATGATACCTTAATGATGATTTAGCACCCAACATGCTTTGGGGGATTAGCACTTGAAACAAACAAACAAACAAAGATAGAGAGAAAAAGATGCGCACGATTCTGACACTTAGGCTTTCATTTCAGAACACTGCACAGAACACCACAATGTCATAACCAAGAAATGTATTACAAACAATGTTACAATATACAGAACACAGTATACATGCATGCTCAAATCAACCAATAACAAAAGCTTTTTTGTGCAAAATTCTGAAAGACCATAAATAAATTACAGACTAAATATGTATCTACTAAATGTTGGGTGCTGGTCTCTCTAGGTGAGGGGTATAAATGTTGTGAGTTCTGTTCTTTTGTGTGGTTAATATCCATATACGGTTGATCTATACATTATCTTTTGTTGTTAACAAACTCACATAGGAAATATAAATTGTTGCGGACCGAGTATTGTGTTGAGAATTGGATTTTATGAAAAATGTAAATGATCCATCATTTAAAGCAGTACGACTAAAAATAATGTTTTTATAATGGATTGTGTTAAGAAATTACAATTGTCTGTATTAGAGATTAAATAAACAAGGCTACACATCTGCTTTTCAAACTCATATTCTGCCTGGTTTGTTTAAATATTTTTTTTGGGCAATTTCCTATCTGTTATTAGAAGTAAGTTAAATAGGGACATACATTAGGTGGCCTGACTGTATGGCAATGTGCATTTTAGGTTTAGTATGAACACTGTGCTGTGAATAATTGATAAAATTCTAAGCTCATCTTGGTGTCACGCAAGAGGGAGTAAAAGTAAAATACATATCATTTAATGGGTTGTTGATTCAGAAGCAGCTTCCTTGTTTAAAGTGGGTCTTTCGATAATCCAATTTTTCCAAATTGTTACAGCGCAAAATAAGTGCATTAGCCTTTTTTATTTTTAATGGCTGTTTTAAGCAATGGAAACACTGTAGTTAAGCAAAAGCGATATTTGTACAGAGACGTTTCGTGTATTAGTTTAGCAAATTTGTGCACTGAACCACAATTTCTTGACTTCACTAAGCCTTGACACCAACCTGTCATTTCCAAATCTGTAAGCAATTTTCTGAAGTTTGGTTTGGTATGAAAAATTGAAATCTTCCTCAAACATTGCCTTTCTAAAAGTTAGTTAAAATATAGAAATAGTGATATAGTCTACAGTCTGTGGTATGTTTATTAGTAACTGCCTCATGAAGAGCTGTCAGTGACTTAGTAAGAAAATGGCCATCTTGGAAATATATCACATTATCTAAACTCACAGTGACACATAATCAAATAAAAGAAGGCCATAGAGGCATAGAAAAAAATGTGATATCAACAGCAAAAGACAATCCTAAATAGATATGACTCTTGAGCTAGATATCAAGCACAGTGTAAACATAACTAGAGCTGTTGTAAATTTACCAACTCCATAGATACTAATGGTTCTGGTAAGTTTACCAGAGCTCTGGTGTCATTTACACCAGTAACGTACGGTGAGGTCAGTGGCTGGTGAGGCACTGGCTAGTATCAGAGCCAGATATACACAGGTTATGTAGATTCAGTGATCCCCAGGATCTGGCTGCTCTCAGTGCTCGCCAGGATCTGGCTGCTCTCGGTGCTCCCCAGGATCTGGCTGCTCTCAGCTCCCCATGAACTGGCTGCTCTCAGTGGTTGTATAGATTCTACACCAGGCTTGGCATCCGGCCCCTTATGTCTTCCTTTTTTGGTTGTTTAAGAAAAACCCCAGAACTAGCTATCATACATATGCATGTAAAGGATGGTGTAAAGAGTATTTCTGAATGCATTTCTCAGGCGTGCATTGCAAAAGTGCTATAGATGGTTACAATTTTACTTTTCAGGAATTATGTCAATAATTCACCTCTGTAAATTCTCTGTACAAACACAGTTTTGCTTAAAAAGGATTCGTAATTGGTTTAAGATTAAACAATGAACCTGAGTTAATCCCTTTGAGTATTTTGCAGTGCGCTTTATGGAGAAAAATGTGGACTTGACAAAATGACTTTAATGTAGAAAAATAATATATCTGAGAATTTTTGAAAATAAAAAGTATTTTATATATTTAATTCTTCTGATAAATAAGGATGAAGAATATATGACTAAAATGTAGCTGACATTAATATATAGCTGTGTTTTCATGATAAACTGAGCAGTAAATGTGTCTGAATACCTACTAGAATATTTTGATGTGTTAATTTATTATTATTATTAACATAAGAATATAATGGCCTTTAAAAAAACATGGCGATGATCAAAAGAAGCTAATATAACTAGCACAATTTGTCAGGTATTATATGTGGATTAACACATTTGGGGGTTGCTGTACCTGTTTATTGAAATGACTATTTTTTTCCTTCTAAAAGGAAAGTGTTTTTAGTCACTTCTCTGCAGAAATGGTTAAAAAGATGTCTTGGCTTAGACAGGTTAAATATCACTTTGATAAAGTGGGAAACAATTTTCTGTGTAGGATTTCAAAGATATAATTGCTCTACTGCAGCGGGCCAAGCTGTAATTTTAGAAGTCAGCACTCTATATCAAAACGAGCCTTTCTTTTTAATGTTTAGGATAATTGTACAGCAAATACAGGTGGTATTGTACCATTGCTGCTTTTCATTTATTGACTTTGTATATAGAGTTAGTATAAGTCAACAGCCTATTTTAAACCCGTTCAGATATGGCGACATTTATGGAGAACAAAATGTGGAAATTTATTAGTCAGGCGTAGCTGAGGAACAAATGGTAACAAAAGTACGTGACCATTTAGTTCATACAATACATTTTGGAGCTGTCCAATTACCAGACTATATTTAAAACATACTCATGTTATTTCTTTATTTAAATTTGTGTTGTTGTTGAAATTATCTTTTTGGTAATAAAAAAACAGTGAGATATATAATTTGGAGTTGTGTTACTGTGTGGGTTTGTGTGTGTATGATGTATGACATGCTCCGATCACTAAGACTGTTCGGAAAACACTGGGGCCTAACAGATATTATTTATTCTCACATGTGTGTAACTATAAAAATGACTTTATATGTATTATGCCCTGGAAATATTGTCTAATGGCTTTCTTGTGACCTAATGATGTCTATTTTTGAACTTACCTATTTGAAAAAAAGAGAACTGACCCTCTAACCTTCGTTTAGTCTAGGTGACATGACAACCATTATTTTTCTTTTCTAAGAGCCAGGGTCAGAAAGCTGATTTTAAAATTTACAAATGTATAATCTCTTGTGCTTGA
Organism: Leptobrachium leishanense; assembly: GCA_009667805.1. Taxonomy (NCBI): domain Eukaryota; kingdom Metazoa; phylum Chordata; class Amphibia; order Anura; family Megophryidae; genus Leptobrachium; species Leptobrachium leishanense. The sequence continues at coordinate 182,202,021 of CM019065.1, read as the reverse complement.
CTGCCCACCATTGCAGTGATTTTTTTTCTCTCTGCAGTGAGAATCATAATGAGAAATTAGATATATCAAGACTTAATGAGATGGTGAAATTTTATGTATTGAAGACAGGTCTCTGACCGAATCACACAAAGTGGATTCGGGAGAAACAAGATCTCACAATCCACTTTCAGAGACTGCTGTCTTGCCTCTATATCACATGGTCGTCCTTTGAAAATGAACGTGAAAACCATTCCAGGATTCATTTTACTTGAATTAACCTGCGAGATGCAGTGCTACGTGACCTGGCAGCCCTATCGCTTGTAGTGAAACGGCAATAATGAATAGTGTAATGAATGCCACAAAGAAAATATGGGGTCTTTGCATGTGTGATTGTCATGTGAACAGTCTGTACAGGAGAGAATGGCTTTCGCTTTATCCAATCATTTGCACAAAGAAAACAAAGAAAGGGCAGATGATACAGTACCTCCATGGTCTGAGACTGGTGCATGGCTTTGATTGCATTCTGTGCCATTGCCCTTGTAGAAAATGTAACAAACGCACAGCCTGTGGGGACAAGGGGACAGGGAGCAGGAAAGACAAAAAAAACAACAAAGACAAAAGGGTTGGACGCTTGTTAAACCAACACAATCTACGAGAACGGCCACAAGACGACACTGTTCTCAGTAGTACATAAAAGTAACAACTCCTCAAAATTGTTTTTAGTGGTTTGGTACTTACAGTGTTGACTTGCTAATCCGATCATAGAAGAAAGAAAAAACAAAAAGAACAAAAAAACAAAAAAATGGGGAAGTGTTCTTTTCAGCCACATGTTACAATTATATTGAACGATAAATCTACATAACTGTGCAGTGAGCATATATATATATATTAGCAGTTTTAAAAAAATCAGATATCATGTGGTAATGAGTCATTTATAAAGGGACCAGGTGACAGATAAATTCCTTTTCATTTGTAAATTTAAAAACAGAACATAGAATTGATATCTATATACCAAAGCCAACCTCTGTATATTACTGTGTGTATAGGCGTCTGAGTGGTAGTAACTAAAATGCTACTAGGAAGAGCTTCCGTTACATATTAATTGAGAATAACATTTACTGTAGATAACAGGAAATAGTATATATTTCAATATTTGAGACTTTTTGTGACACTTAAAGGCGAATCATAATTGGAATGATATAATCATGACATAAGAGTGCTTTTATAAGTATTTTTAACATGTACTATAAGTGCTTAAAAGTGCTTTCCGCGAAATGTCATGTGTGTTGATAGGGAATGTATTTTAGAAGTAGGGACTGACTCTTCGTCATTTAATGTTTGGTACCCTTCATAAATGACATCTAAAATGATACGCGTTCATTTCTTTTTTCCTCATTTAATTGACAATACATATTATACGCATATGACAACACAATACTAAAATTAACACATCAGATACTTAGTAATGGGGAAGAATATCACTTTATCACTCAATATGTGGGAAGCTTCATCGAGTTTGTCTGTCTTTCTCTACTTTCTTCTTCAGAACCAAATTTTTGGTGGTGTAGATTGCTTTTGATGTGTACAAGGAAAATATTGTACTTATGAACTAAAGAGAACAATAACTAACAGCACAGAATCGAGGGAACGCGACTATTTTTTAATTCGAAGCTTGTAATTCATTTAAGTCTGCTCTGCAGACTAAACTTACTACACTAAGAACAGACAATACGACTTACACAACTTTTGTAAAATAGGTTTTATAGAATGAAAGCACATTAAAAGTTAGTTTTAGACATATCTATACATATATAGTTAGGATAGCAGAGTAGCGAATACATATGAAGCAGTTATTATATAATATTAGTGCTCAGACAAAGCAATACAGTTTCTTGTTAGTGTTTGAGGAGATCGTTTAGTTGCTGGATTTTTTTCCCTCTAATTTGGGATATGTATTTGTTAACATGACCTGAAATATTTAGTAGATTTAGTGTTTTTTTGATATATTTGCAGTACAACAATTGACAAGTATAGATGATAGACAACTACAGAAATCTTAAACGTTGTATCTGTGATCACATGCTTGCCCCAAAAGCGGCCGATTGGTAGCAATGGTCAAAGTGGGAAGAAGTCAAAGAAACAGAACTGTATGGAGTTTTCCAAGCATGACAAAATTATAAAGATTCATAAAAAAATGTACAAACCACACGTGTAAATCAATAAATGGATAAATCCGGAAGCATTCTATTGCATTCTCCAATAGGGTGTTCATTTTAAATAATTCAGATCACTAGGGGTGTCAGATATTCAGTTTTGAATACATGCAGGAGATTTACAGATAATGAAATGTAAATGCATTACAGTCAATGAACTGCATGTGATTAAATTTTTTTTCTTCTTTTGGAAATTAGCCTTAACAAAATCCTCTTGTTATTTGCATGTATATCTTCAAATGGAGTGGTTTGGCGTCTGGAATACAGAACAGTACCCATGCCAGAGCTGGCTCCTGTGCGGGTCAAATGCAGCACTTTCAAGGCTCATTGCCCTCTTAACTAATAAAAACACTGCCTTTTGAAATTTCCATTTTATTCATCAAGCACCCTTGGGTATCTTGAAGAAAAAGACTGTGAAATTAATGCAGATTCTGGCTGATTTTGTAATAATACTATGGCTCGCTAAAAGCTTCACCAGAGTAACATAGACATGTTTGACTCGTGCTCTCTAATGACTTTAAAAGTGCATTGATTTTCAGCTTCTTTAGCCTTGCACAGTTTGAACTCGGGTTTCAGAGAATAATTTAGTGTTCCACTCAATTTCCTCAAAACATTATTATTACTACTTAAAAGATTTCCAAATGAAGCAAATCTAAACACTGAGTGGTTCCAGCATATTGTCGTTTCAGAGCTAATGCACAAAATCCCATTCTTGGCATCACACGCCTATCAGCTGCTCTGGTGGCCAGCAAACACAATAAAAGAATTCTCTATTTTTTTTAGCTTCTTTACCATTTTCCAGCAACTAAAGGATTCCGAAAGGTGGCCAAATCAATTGACTGGGTTGAAAACATGGCTTATTTCTCTTCTCTCTTTCCCCTTGCACAGAGCTGATGAGATTATCAAGTCATGAATGTTGTTAACGATTGTAAAGGTAATAGGAGACAGAAAAAGGAGGGTACCCCTGGATTTACTATACACAGGGACTACAAAAGAAAGGTCAGTGGTGTCATGCAAGGTGATCCATTGGTGTGTTTCTTAAAGGAAAACTTCATATTGTAGGATCGTTATTGCCATTTGGCTCCCGTCAGCTGCATGTGATGGTCACAGAAGAATGAGACATTGAAACTCAACTATATTCTAGAACATTATTAAAAATGGCTGCTTCTATATTACGTTAACCTCTTCTTTATTAATATTGCTTGAGAGGAAAATAGCGTATGCTTGTTTTTGGGAAAATCTGAGGGGTTGACACGTTTTGACTTCCAGTTCATGGCTTATCGGGGCTCCTATCATTTTGTTGTTTTTTTTTTAATCATAAGTTTGAACATGTTAACATTTCAGAATATTATGGTTTTTCTCAATTCCGAAAATGTACATTGACTTTCTGGTTAGCCAATCTCCTTTAGGATTTTCCAGAACTTAAATCTGGAGAATAGTTACTAATTTATAAAATTAGGATGCCATGTAATCACTCTCCAAAAAAAAACGTTTTATGTTCTCTAAAACATGACTATAGTTTCAGATGTTCATTTCTTCACAAGTTGGATAATATTTTTGTTTACATTCACATCATGGCTTGAGAGCCCCACGTAAACTACTATGCTCATAAAACCAAATCTGTCTCCTGTGGTCCTGTGGCTTCCTGCGTTAAGATAATGAGCTCCTCTAGAACCCACCATTAACAGGCAATATCTTACATGCTTGGTCTGTCATACAGAGAGCCAGAAAACACATCGACATCACAGCTTACGCGAAGTGTAACTGAATGGAAATGACCTGTCCTTTCACATGAAGTTTTACTTTAAAATAAAATATTGCATGTTTTACATATAGTCGTGACGTAAATTTAAATAGTTCTCTTAAAGATAAATTTGGGTAATGTAACCATATGTTTAGGTGATAATTTAGCAAGGTAGCTAGAAGTTTAAATATGTTTACGCATATATACACATAGGCAGGTAAATTCTAAAATGTGCAGATTTTAAAACAAGCAATAAACTGTAGTCATTAGGAAAGCAAACGTAGAAAATGAGAAATAAACCACTGTACCTCTGCTAGATTCCATATTGCTGCTGGGCACTAAAATTAAAAAGGGCTCACATTTATGATCAAACTCATAGAAAATATTTTAACATGTTAATTTGTTGGAACCAACGGCTAAATCAATGGATAAATATACTGTAAACAATTCCCTACTTTTAAGCACCAGTCCCTTCTAGCATACACAAAATGGGTGGAAAAAAGAACAAATGTTCAAATAACAATCAATTAAATTTCAGTTAATTTCAACCGAAAAGAAATAATGACCTGGCCGGATCCCAGGAGTCAGTTAATGTTCTTTGTTGTTAGTCTATGTGATAGCTGTAATTACATAACTCCCTGTTCGGTAATTCAGAGGGAATTTCAACACCACATTGTCTGTATATGTTGCTATAATACACACAGAGAACATCTGCATATGAAGACACAATGGGGGGAATGTGCTCTATGACGTCTAGTTAGATTTTTTGAGAAAATGGATGGAGTTTCTATTCCACTGCGTAGCATCTAACTCCACATTTTTATGCCTTTTCCGTTTTAGAAAAGTCAAACCACTGTACTCATTAAAAGCACTTAAAACCAAGCTATTGCCATTATTTTAGTCATGGTTCAGAGCTCTAAGGAGGCTTATAGATAAATATTTTAGAGTTTGACATTTTTAATTGCTGTTTCATGATATCTTCAGGAATAAGCAAGCTTGCCATCGTATGTAGTATTTGTCAACCCTAAAAGAATGTATCAGGGTAATTCAAAGAGATTCGAAAAGTCACCGCACGTTCGGTGACTTTTCGTTCTCTTCAATTCGGTTAGTTTTGCTGATCCCATTTCGGTGACCCTGCGGTGTATTCAGCAAGCACCACAGGGTCCCCGAATTGCAGGGAAAGGTCGCCACAAAGCCAATGAAAACTCACCGCAAAACCCAGTGAATGCACGCCTAAAACCCGTAAAAACATCTGGATTAACCTGCCGAAAACCACGGAAAAAAACAAGCAGGAGCCGATCACACTCAGCGAAGCCGCCGGATAAAAGCCGACACCGCAGACAAGTGAAGTGAATAAATAAAAATAAATAAATAAAAACAAAACAGTTTGCTTGAACGTTTGAAAAGTGAAACGCTGTTTGCAAAGAAACTACTGAGCGAAAATGTCTGAAATTTACATATGAGGTCCAGGGAATGATAATAAAAAGGGCTGTTATGAAAAAAAAGTAAAGTTTTAAAAAAAACAAACAGAAAAATGCTTAAAATTCCCCACTGAACAGGCACCGTATGTGCAGGCAATTCGCCAGGATTTGGCGAATTGCCTGCTCTCTGGATAGCCGAATGGCCAAGAAAGGTAACCGAACGCTGATTTTCAGCATTCAGTTACCTTTCTAAAGCAATTCCAATCTCTTTGAATTACCCTGTATGTCTTTGTAGGTGTATTTAAAACTGATGACCCAGTCACTAGATTGATTTGTGCATCTATAAAACCAGGTACATTACTCATGGACAAGTGACAAGATAGAAGGAGGCCACATGGTGTAACATGGTACCAGAGATAGGTAATAGGACAAACAAGCAATAGAATCACTTTGAATAGTGGTTTTTTAACTACAACAAGCCAATGGTTATAAGGGCTCAAGAAAGATGAGAGCAATGAGTTAAGTACATGGGTCACTCAGGACAAATATTTTGATTCAGATGTTCCTGGTCCAGATATTCTGTTTAGCTGCAATTATGGATGTCAAACATACATTTTTCATGTGACTATACTCACCATTTCCCTCCCTTTAAATGCTCTGTCATGCTTTATTCCGATATTATATATATATATATCTATAAGAGTTGTGGTGGAGGACACAAAGTGAGATAAAAAGCCTCCACACTATAATAAGTGTGTTTATTATTGCATAAGCAATACATCTGTCTCACTTTTAGATGCTTAGGACCCGTAGGCTTATCAGTATCTACAGTATAAGGGTTGTGGTGGAAAAGTGATAATAAACACACTTATTATAGTGTGAAGGCTTTTTATCTCACTTTTTGTCCTCCACCACAACCCTTATAGATACTGATTTGCCTACGGGTCCCAAGCATCCACTGCAACTGGTCATCATGCCTAGCTCCTAGCTGATGAGGGTCCAACAAACCCGAAACAGCGCTGTCCTGGGAGTGACTTTGACCAGTTGCATAACCTTATCTCTGCTAAAAAACCACAGTGTGGCATAGCATTGGTTTTAGGGTTCTGTGTAATAACAGACCCAGGATGCATAAAAGTGAGACAGATGTCATTTGCATATCCTACCCAGAGTTCCTTGCTGCATATGGGGAATGTGGCACAGGAGCTCTGGGATGCAATTCATCAAATTGCTGTGATGTGCAAGTGGCTTCTGCAATAATAAACACACTATATATATATTTCTTCTATTTAAGTGGATGTTTGTATTGTATCCTTATCCTGAAGAAAGTTTACGGCGAGTAAAGTGAAACGTCAAACAATAAAGATACCAAGTGATTTATGAAAGGACTTTGAGTGCCGCTTCCTTGGATGTTATATATATATATATATATAAAAAAATTATCAATAGACCGGGCACTCGTTTCTCCAGGCGGCTAACTCCAAAGAGGCCCCCTGTGAATAGTAGGTACTTACTTGCCTCGGTGCTTGGCTCCCCTGGTCTGAATGTATAGAAAAAAATATGGGTAGAGGGAGGCACTCAAGGACTTGATCCATAAAACTTAGAGTTTATTGAAGTAACATATAAAATCCGACGTTTCGGCCCCTAAAGGCATTCTTCAAGGTTTTTACCTTGAAGAAGGCCTTTAGGGGCCGAAACGTCGGATTTTACATGTTACTTCAATAAACGCTAAGTTTTATGGATCAAGTCCTCGAGTGCCTCCCTCTACCCATATATTTTTATATATATGTGTGTGTGTGTGTTCCATACAGGTCTTAGAAAAGTGATAGCACCTACAATTATCACAAATCTTAGCACACACAATAACCGTTACATCACCCCCAGCCATGTAACACCTGGAATGAAAACCTTCGACACTAACATTTCCTACAAGAAGGTGCTACAGGTTATAGGCTAAATAAAGTACATGTTGTCCCAGCTCAGCAATGGAGCAGGTGCTTTAATTTATCTCAGGATATAGCACTTAGAGCTTCCATTTCTGTGCGCCTGAATTTGAGTGTTAAGATCATTATCTTATAGTGGTATGTACACATGCGGCATTTTTGACTAACATGGCACTTTGTTTCCAAGGAATCCTTTTAGTTACCTAATTTGATCTTATTATCCAAGAGTGTGTTCTATACTGGCAATTACTAAGCAGAGGTTAAGAACGTGTAAGAGGCATGTAAAATGTCAACAAAAATCAATAAGGCACGATTTATGCATTTACCACAAATTTCAACAGCCGCATGCTAGATAGAAGTTTCAAGGATATGCTACAATTAGCTGGTCCTAGGTTCTAGCTGAACAATAAAGATGCTTTTTATGCCAAGGGAAAACAAGAATGTCTTTTCAAACCTGAGTTTCTGTATAATTTGCGGTTCAATCATCCTTTTAATACAGACTGCTATGCACAAAACCTTCCAAAGCATGAAAATCTTCTAATTATTTTCAAGCTTATCTGTTTAATAGAATGTCTGTGGTTTTATACTCTAAATGCACATATACTGTGTATATATATATATTCCTCTGCATTTAAACTATACAGAATAGGCATTCAATTAAATATAAATAGGTTCTTAATAAGTATATAAATTTAATTAAAAACCATTTAAAGCACATTTATTAATACTGCAAGCATCTATAAGACTATCCTAATTGTAACCCCTCCTCTCTGCAAATCCTATCCTAAAATGATCAGTGATGCAAATAAATACACATCTTATTCCTGAAATGTGATTTGGAATGATCACTTTCTTTAATGTATAAAAGACAAATCGGCAAATGTCACTTCTGAAATAATACTGCGTGCTATAGAGATGATATGCCAGGTTAAATTGTGATTTCTTCAGAATTTTGGTACTCAAGATAGGATAAAAAAATGTCTTAATGGTATTTCTGGATGGCTAAATGTTTATCTACATGCATTGAAGATCTGCTGATAGAAATTCGATAGTCAAATGAGCATATAGGGCCTTTGTTGGAGAATATAAGAAGGGTGCAGCTATAAAATAGCAATTACTATTAAAATAACATATCACAAGTTCCCAAAATTGCCTACAGGATAGGTGGATATGAATGATATTTTGCTATACCATTTTAACTCCTTCACTACCAAGTGATTTTCCAAAAAATGCAATGTCAGAAACCAGTGGTTTTTTGAAAAATCTTTAATACATTGTATAGTAATACCTATTTGGCCAATAGATGGCGCCATCTACTGCCAAACTGAGTAACAGAGGTTATACAGCAGATCAATTTTCTTCTATTTCTCCTGCATCGGCTGCTGACCGCATCTGAAAGCCTGATATTTCAGAGCTTTCATCAGCTGATTTTACAGTTTTAGCACTTTGGGCATTATGACCACAGGACTATAACTTTGGCAGCACCTTCTGTAACCCAAAAGCTAACAAAATTCATTTGCAGCAAATTAATTTAATTTGCTTTTGGGCTGCAGATTAGCACATTGAGATATCTCGACATCGGGGTACCAGATGGTGCCTTTGAAGCCCAAGATATCTCAATATCGGTAGTGAAGGGGTTAAGTCAATGCAAACGTGACGGATTGGTGCCAAAAACCCTTTAGTGACTGGGTAAGACACAGCAGAGTTTATCTCCAATTACTTCATCTCATGTGTAACCCTACTGGGCAGCATCAGACATTGGGTTAATTTAGTAGTGCTCCCTGCCAGATCTAGAAATAAGTTGTAAGATCTAGTGGGGACCTATCAGCTTTAAAAAGTTAAAATCAGCAAGGGTTGGATTCTCTGAAGGGTCTATTCACTTCGGCACAGTTCTGTGCACTTCGGCGATTCCATTACGCCGGCAAAACGGTGAATTAACTATTTACTGAATGGTCACCATAGTATGCCGAAGAGGGAGTCACCGAAGCATCATGAAAAATTTGTAGAATGTCACTGAAGTCCCCTGAAAGCACTGAAGAGCGCCAAAGTGGCAATGGCGAATTCTGCCGAACTGCAAAAAAAAAGTGGAACACCCCTATTCGTCTAACAGGTGTTTAAACCAATAAAAATGCATTCAAATGTTTGTAAATAATAAAAAAGGTCCCTTTAAAAATAATACAAAGGTCTGTTACAGAATTTAAAAAAAAACTTTAAAAAATGTTGGGAAACAAAACTTTAGTCTAAAAAATAAAAAAATAAAAACGCTTTTGCTGAAAATGAAAAGAATGTTTTTTAAATAAAATTTAAAAATGATATTACTTTTTACATTGAGTCCTGTGGGATTCGCCTGTTTACACCTGTCAAACTGAAACACCAAAAATCCGGGCATTTCAAAGCAGTTTGGCAGTCTGTAAATAGTGAATAGACAAACTGCCCCAAAATTGTACCGAATGGTGAATTTGACCTTATGGTGCAATTCGGCGGTAACTTCAGTGCTTAGTGAATAACCTCTTAAGGTTTATATTTTTAAAAGAAGCAAATCTTGGGGATTCCAGCCTTTGGTGATATTTTACTTTTTAAGGCTGATGGGTCCCCCATGAGATCTCAGCTCATTTCTAGATCTAATACATTTAGCCCATGGACTTTGCCACTTTCTTGCATCTATTGGTGCATGTGGTTGGTAGGTAATAAAGATATTATATATAGTGTGTGTATATAATAACTATAGGTGCGTGTGGTCTGGAAAGCTACGTGGGAAGCAACAGAGGCCTTGGAGAGTTCTGGTTGACATTAGTCACCAGTTTACTGTTGTGGTCAGTGTTTCTAGAACATGTGTGTTGGAAAAATCATGCACACAAGCATACGGAATCCCCTAGTGATTTAATCACAATTTGCACAGGCAAGTAAAAAAAATTTTTATGCGCTTATGGTGCGTTTACACTGCATATTAAATAACCCTCCATACATGCAAATGTATGATCATCGCAGTTTCAACTTTTGTAGAATATGTAAATTTTAAAATTGCCTATTAATGGATTTAAAACTTTGAATTTAACTTCATTAATTACATTTCAATAATTATTTACCAGGCTATTTATACTTTCACTAGAATGTTTTACACTGCACCATACAGTCATAGTAGAAATATACACTGAATTTCAATCCCTGTTTCATAGCTAGTGTTACCTATGCTTTCATAGTATTATTATAACAAAACATTATCACCGAGGAGCCTGAAAACTCCATTGAACTGTTCTTATTTGTATTTTGTATAAATACTAAGCAGGCTTGTTTGCTTTGATAAGTTTGAGGTTTGGGTGAGAATGTGGCCGTGATGTGCCATTAATGTGACTTGGTTGAATAAACCTGTCGAATGAAACCACCGAACAGCAGGCCATTTCGGCAACTTTTCCCTGCTGTTTGGTGTCTCTGAATAGACGAACCGTTGCTTCTCTATGGGGGATTTCACTGCCCTCAAACAGGCACCGTACGTGCAGGCAATTCGCCAGAATTTGGCGAACTGCCTGCTCTCTGAATAGCTGAAGGGCCCCGAAATGTCCCCGTTAGCTGAAATTCAATGTGCGGTTACATTTTGGCCACATTTCGGATCTCTCTGAATATCCCTAAGTATGCTAAAGAACGTCTCCAGAATTTACAGTGGAAAGGACTGTGTAAAGTACGATGGAAAATCCCAAGTAGTGAGGGGTGTGTTATTTGCAAGCTAGGTTTTAATTTCTGTTATATAATATTTATAATTAGATTGCATGAGCTCAATAAATATGTGAATGTAATTATTCATCAAGTTCTACCATGCCATATTTACTTGAAGAATATGTTTTAAAATTTGGAAATGTTTACATAGGTTTAATTGCTGAAAGAAAACAACAGCAAATATTAAGGCATTAAAAAAACCTGTGAAATACAATTTTTAAATACTGTATATGAAGCCGAGGCATTATTCTGATAATGAAAGGGAGACATATTTGTAATTTGTTGCTGCTCAGATAGTCAATACAAAGAAGACAAATTATGAGGATCACATAAAAACCACTACTTTAGTAATGTGTGGGTCCAAAAACACCAAATCACCATTACATCTGGCAGCAATTTCTGTCAACCTTCCTCCGTTATTCTGTTTACTCCAATCAAATGTTTTTGTAGACATTTTCAGCAGCAACACAATTTACAGCAAGATTACAATCAGCAGCAGCACTTGAAGTATTGTCATTAAATGCATAAATCATGCCTTTATTTCAAAATAAGACACCTGCAGTTAGCGATCAGACAATTCTGTACTCTAAATGCTTAGGTTTGTTTTTTTAAAGATTTGTTTGGGATTTATTTAGAAAGTGTAATAAGCACATGCTGCCTTTAAAAAAAATAAGGTACACATTTGCAGTTAAAAAATAGAAATAAACTATATATAGATATACATACATACACACATGTTGTGTCTTTTCGTCTTTTTAATATTTGCTTTTATTTGTTGCATATTATTCAACAAAATATTTGATAGAAAATATGGAGCAAAGGATGGTTTATTATATAATACAAAAGACAACAACAGGTAACATAAATATGGTCACTACTAGCCTTTCCAATATCATAATGGGTCACTTTCTTAGACTTGCTTTTTAGGAAGCTTTGTACACATCACAAGCAATTTAATGTATTAGTAGAACATTTGTTTAAGGCTTCCTTTAATGTTAGGAGCAGCTCTTTACGTTAAATAGAATACCCTAGCATTAGTGTAGAAACATAAGTCATTGGACTATGAGATTGATACATTTCTGCACATTTGACATATTTTATGATCACAATGATGTGGGTGTTTTAGAATTGTGCCCTCTGCAGGTTGTTGTTGCTACCAAAGGGTGTGACGGCAATTAAAGTTCACCGGTAGAGGATTCCGCAATATAGTAAATTTTTCAGAATCAATTTATTTAATTTTCCGTCCTTATAAAATATTAAAATGTCAGACTCAACTGAGTTTATAATATTTTATAAACCTCATCAATGGTTAACAAGGAAAGTATTCAGTATAGATATATCTTAAGCAGTTAAAAATTATTCTGCATACATCAATATTAAATTATTTTATAATGTGATGCTTGGGACTGGTGCTTAAAATCCATATTTTAATTCAATCCATATTTTCCCTTCTAATGAACTATCTCTGTAGATATCTACAGTTACCAGCTGGCCCCAAGACAAATGGGTTAATTCAGATAAGTATCCTTTGTTTTTTTTTTTGTTTTTTTTTCTCTTAACAATCAAAAGCTACAAATTCTGGAATAACGTGCAAAAAAAGAGAAGAGGTGAATTAACTTGTCATGTGAACATGGGTTCAGCTGGTAACATTTTATATGTTGTTGCGGTAAATGCTACATTTGAAAATAATCCTTTTAAAAGCTGCAATCGCTTTGTGCACAAGTGACTGAAGATAAATTGCTTTATTGTATCCATGTTGCATTGTAATAGATAACACACCAAAAGCATGGTTCCCGTAGAGACCCCTTTTGACTTTACAAATAAAAGTGATTACTTCTTTCCATCTTGGCGGAAAGTTCACGCGGGTAACTACACCACATGGGAAGGAATCGCGAGTGACTTCTAGCTCAACACATCTGCCGTTTGTGACATATTGCACCAATTAGCTCTTAAGCGAGGGGTCCTTCCAGACGGCACACTCACCTCGACTCAGTCCATCAGGTCCCCGAAGGATTCGGCATTCTTCTATCTGGCCAAATGGAGAAAACATTGCCCTGATATCATTCTCGTTACACTTCTTCGAAACCATTCCTATGAACAATTTTCTGTCTTCCACGGCTAGAAGATAAAAAATAATGTATGAGCAAAGGCCATTTCATCTTTTTATTCCTGTGATCAATGCTTCATTACCACATCAAAACCAGCTGCGATCATGCGAGCCTTGCTTTGTGCTTCACTTGGGTCTCAGAAAGGCAAATGCTTACTTTTCATTTCCATTTATTTTCTCATATATATAGAGCACTCACGCTAGTTTTGTAATGTAAGGTAATCCTGCACTACACCATGGTTAGGGTTAAGGAAAAAATTGTATTAAGGGTGACATTTCAGTTCACAGTGTGTCCCCCACGGATAATGTGAATCAAAAAGTATAAGTAACAGTATTACATCATACAGAGGATCGTGTGACCTCCAATCTTCTCCAAAAGAACTGGCAATGTACTGCCGGTCCTGGATGCTTAGGATTGTTCATAGATCACCATCCCAGGATTATACCCCGGATAGAGTTTTATACACCAGAGACTTCCTTGTTTACCTCTCTTTTTCTATCTGATTATTTCTCTGAGTACTGTTATCACTGTAGAACAGCCCCTGGAAATACTCATTGATTTAGCAAAAATTTACTGTTTTCTCCTATAACCAAAGAAAAAAAAATCTTTCTAGTTTTAATTGCAGTCATTCTCTTTAGCAGTAGTGCTTGCTGGCAGACGCCGCTATCATTTTGTCTTTCTTAGAATCCCAATTTAGCTGGAAGGAAGAACATTGTGGATAATTGTGAATACTTTCACAGCAATCTTGATAATGGTATATATGCATTGTTTGAAATGTTAAATATGTATCAAACATGACCTTGTGCCACAGTTTTTTTATATCAAGATCCAATAAAGAATATGTCTGGTATATGAATAATTGTGCTGTTGCACACAACAATGTATACAGCATATTCATCGTCATAGCTTCTTTTTCCTAAATTCTTTTGTAACCGTGGAAGTTAACCTTTACAATCCAGATGAATGAAAGCTATTCTAGGCTATAAACTGTGGGAGTATTAAGGGGCATGCAGTTCTTCTACAAAACTTCGGTGTGCCGAGGTTATTTATTTTACTTATAAAAACATCTAGCAACAAAAGTGTGCTTAGTAGAGTGTGAAATAAGGCACTTATTTGTGCTATTTTGTTACGTTTATCAAAACCTACATATATAATTAAAATAAATTGCTCATTAATTGAGAACCACAGGATTGGAGAATACTAGAGTAAAACCATAATTTATGTTAACTGGAGAGAGGGATGGAAAAGATGAGGTTTGGTTGATTTGGATTTTTTTTTACTTCCTAGAAATGCTATTCTGTAATAGTGTTTTGCACCCTTTAATAATGTAAAATGATATTCACCCTTCCCTTACAATCAGAGGTTGGCAAACATGAAACAGGGGCAATAGATTATTCCACCCATTTGTAGACATGAAGTGAAGCAAGACGTTCAGAAGCAAATATCAGCATCCTGTTCATTTTAGAAGAACCCTCACTCTCATGCACATAAGAATTTTCACTACTCCTTACACTCCTCAACACTTGAACATTGCTTTTAATTAAGCTAGCACCTGTAAATAAGCTTAACATATCAAAGGTACATGATGCATAATGATGTCACAACAAGGTACATATAGAGCAGTGGTTCCCAACCGCGGTACTCAATACCCCTAACAGGCCAAGTTTTAAGGATTACCTTGGCGAAATGCAGACTGAATCCTGCAATCACCGAGCAGCAAATCATATCACCTGTGCTGTGCTTCACATATCTGGAAAACCTGACCTGTTGGGGGGACTCGAGGACCGCGGTTGGGAACCACTGATATAGAGCATAGCCTGAAACCTTATATCTGTACATAACCAGACTTTTACATCTTGTTTTTCTAGATTTTTGTTTATCCAATGAAGAGAAGATGCAACTATCATTCATAGTAGTGGAAAGTGGTAACGAAATACATATGTAAAGAAATAAATTTACAGAACGATGAAGTGTTCAAGGTCAAGATACAAAATGACTTAAGAATTATGACTAAATGCAGGTGGGTTGATTCATTTTGCATGTAAATTAGATTGTAGTGTGATAATCCAATCAACTTTTTCATGGTGAAAGAGAAATTTACTCATGTACAAGATGTATAATATTTAACCTTGATAACACAAAAGTATGTGTTTGGGAGAGAAAGTCAAAGTAAAGCTTAGACTAAAAACAACATGACATCCTCATGCACAAATAGATATTATTATCAGTGTCAAAAACACATCAGAAAAGTTACAATAATAGGATGCTGTCCAACCAGTTATTTTGTTGATCTAAATGAGTAAATTATGACTCTATTTGGACCTAGTCACTAGGATTAATGAGTAAACCGCTAAGTATTATAGCACCACTTGCTAATCATAACACTCCCATCCTAATCCAGCCAAGTCGCAAACTTCTCTAGCTGTTACGCCTGTTTATAGTAAAATAGCTTCTTCTACATAATCTAGAAAGCGATATGGAGCCAATTGGAGAAGGACAAGCAATTCTAAGGTCACTCTGTATTCTTGCTAGCGACTTGCGATAACAAAAAATTGCAGCTGTAAGAAACATACCCAAGGGCATACAATTATGTGATGCATTGGGCAAAGTAGCCATGGTATGTGCAGAGAGATGGGGTGCTGCCTGCTGGGTGAGCTGATCATGCGTGTATCCCATTCTACACGTTAATATTTTCTTACTAGGATGTATAAACCTTGCATATAAAGCTTCAGAACAGACCTTTTGTAAATATTTAAATATTGTAATTAATGCATTTTTCATGTGTGCACACCCTAAAAAAAAGCAGTTCAAGTCTATGCAAGTAACCCTTAGTGGCAGTGGCCCCTTGTTACTGCTGTAGCGGCTTGAGTGATAATAGCTGGGAGCTGTTTGTACATAACATGTATACCCTCTTTATTACAGGCAAATCTATTGCTTTGGTTCCTGGCACATATTCAATAGGGATGTGCGTTTCGGGTTTCGGAATTTCGGAATTTTCACGAAATTTCCCGATTCGTGTTTTCGGATGCGGCCGATTTTCCGAAAATGTTTAGATCCGAAAATGGCAGATCCGAAAAGTTTTCCGAGCCGAAACGAAATATTTTCGCAATTTTAGAATGTACTTGAAATGTGTCAAATCGAAATTTATTGCTTTGAAACGAGGAGAACAGACGTTCCGAAAAAACGAAAATTTTCAAAAATACGAAAAGTCGATAGAAAAAACGAGCTAAGTGACACGAAAATACGAAAAATGGTCGATATTCCGAAACCATTTACAATTCCGAAAAACGAAAATTTCGGAAAATACGAAAAGTCGATACAAAAACGAGCTAAGTGACACGAAAATACGAAAAATGGTCGAAATTCTGAGAAAAAAATGTACACGAAAAACGAGTCGAGCCGAACCGAATCGAAACAGAAATCGGTCGAAACGAGCCGAATTGAAAAGTTTAAAAATCCGAAAAAACGAATCGAACCGAACCGAAAAAAAAATCGGTGCACAAACCTAATATTCAACAGACTTTTGAACCATGAAGCCCGGACCACAATTTATATTAATCCTTAGAACTACAACATTGCATTATTGAAGCTCACCAAACCAATTAACCCTTTCGCTGCTGAGGCATTTCCCGCCTCTGTGCTGAGGTCATTTTTACCGGTTTTGCTCATCATGTTTAAACGTGTTTTGAAGGCTTATTTTAGTATATGACCCAGACATATTATATATCGTTCTTTCCGTCAGACTCGGCAGATTCATAATATGTCATTATTATATGTATACATCATGTCCTGTCTGTATATTATAACAAAAAATGCAATAAAATATGAATTTTCAATAATTTACAACGTGTAAAGTGGTTTTTTTCACATTTTAACATGTGAGCAATTGCGGTTATATTTTGTATGGGGTGCGCTTGTTAAAAAAATTAGAGATGGGGTCTCGTTACATTTTTTTTTGGGGAAAATTACACGATTTTTAACAAACGCACCGCATACAAAAATCATTAGTGCAGCATCATTGTTCACATTATAATTGAAATGGGAACAATATTGCTGCATTAACGAACCAAAAAAAAGAAAAAAAATAATAATTTTTAATATAATTTTTTTTATACTCTTGTTTGGAATCGTTGGAACGGCAATGCTCTGGCCGATCCAACAATATCAAACATTAACCCCTAACTGCCACGGATCGGGAGATAGGGGGTTCATTGGAACCCCCTATCTCCACCATTGGTGGCAGTTAGGGGTTAACTCCAGGACTGGCGTCATCGTGCTATGCACGATGACGCCAGTCCTCAGGGGGCATTCCCGGAAGCTTGGCCGGCATCCAAGATGTCGGCCAGCTCCAGGAAAGGATCACGAACCGGCGCTTTTCGACGCCGATTCGTGATCCAGCCCCCATGGGGTTAATTCCAGGTACCGTTAGGAAGGGCAGGCTGTGCCCTTCCAAACGGTGCCTGGATTAACCCCCGCAACACCGGCGATCGGGAGGGAGAGAGGTCCGAAGGACCTCCCCCCCCTCCCTTTCAGGCGCCTCCTCCGCACAAGCGGGGGGGGAGCGCCTGAATTAGATGTCATCGCGCCACCACAATGACATCTAATTAGGCCGGCGGCGGTCCGGGTGCTGGACTGACATTGAGGATGTCAGCCCGCAATGGGGGGCACAGCGATCGGCCGGAACCTGGCCAATCGCTGGCCCCAAAGGGAGGATGTGCGCAGAACGTCCTCCGCAAGGAACGTTACCTGCGGGTGGATGCGCTGAGCGCGTCCTCCACAGCGAAGGGGTTAAATAATCTCCCTGGAATCTTTGTGGAGATCAGGCCAGGTGTTGAATACTTACGGGTATGTGCCTCATGGATGCAGGCAGGGTTTTTAGTGTGCTCTCTACATTGCAAAAGCAGCCAGGAGGACTGGATCCAGAGAGGAGCTCTGCTGTCTGCAAAATGACTGATATGGCATTGCTGTGCAATGGAGAGGGGTTTACAACAAAGAGAAATTGTCAACCACGATATGCTGCTTACAATTGTGCCCTAGAAAGCCATAGCAGCGAAAAGTCATGTCACACTATCAGGGTTATTCAAAGAGAGGTGAAAAGCAGGAGAATGACTGGAGAATGGAAAATTCTAGGTCAAAATATCCAAACCAGAATAATTCTCCCATTCATCTCACTTTCCAAATCGGCTATTTTGACCTAGAATTTTCCATTCTCCAGTCATTCTTCTTCTTTTCACTGCTCTCTGAATAACCCTGTATTTATAGCTAGTCTACGTTGCCCTTATTGTGAACACATTTCATGGGTGATAGATGAATTGACTTGCTGTAGTGATTGCAATCAAGCAAAGACTTTAGCACATATTCTTTTACCCTTTCTGTGCAAATTTATCTCTGTACTGACTAGACTCTGGTTGTAATAGCTGTGTGATCCCCTCTGCTCGACATTCCCTGATCTGTTAACACCAAAATTCTTTCCCATCGTGAAGAGCCTTTGCTATCAAGTCCATGCTTGCAAAAACATCTCCCGTTGGGTTATTGGAAGGTTCAGAGAAGAGAAGCTCTATTTTCACAGCAGTGCATGCGAATTAGGAGATCCAGGGATCAGAGGTTGATTTTGGTTTTATTGTCTTGTCTGCAACGAGTCACGGAGAAGTATTATTTGCTAAATGAGGTGCAAGTAAGGCATGAAGCGTGATATCATACCATTTTTCCCTATCATTTTTTTTTCTGAGGGTGGCTAAAGACCCATCCTCGAAAAGCACTCCATCTGTGGACTACATATTGCTTTCCAAGAGCTAATCCTTTGATTGGTAATGATCCTGAATTTGATGGAAATAAAGCAGATGCTCTTGTGTTATCAGTGGGTTATTTTTCACCGTGGTGCTAATAGTCACTAGAATTTAGACCACCACAGCTTACCGTTGTTGACAAAATCCATTTCAGATTCACACACTGTGTATTTACTTGTATTTACTGAAGCAGTCACACCAAGCCTTCGCTAGATTTGCATTAAACTCGACTATGCAGTTTAGAACTGAATGCATATCTGCTGACTGATTCATAGTTAAATCGAACCGAATCCTTTTTTTTCTATTTTAAAATATTTCCAGTTCTCTGAATCCTTGTTCTACTTTGGTTCATTCCTTATATGAAGTAAATGACATGCTAATTCTATTCATTGTTAATGAGTAGGCACTAGGCAGTCAGTGTTTGTTCACAACAACAGCTACAAAATCAACCACCGCCCCTCCCTCATCCACAGGATGCTACAGTACTCATATTTTTTATTATTCTGCAAATTATTTTTGAAGACATGCTGTATTTATCTTTTTTTGTTTGCTCTACTATTCTCTCTTATTTGTTGGAAGGTAATTAAATACAAACATGGAAAAAAATTCAAGAAACGGAGGACAGGTTGAGCTGTCCAGAGTGCTGGATACAGCTCAGTAGCTAAACCATAATCAATTGGATTCAACACACACATGCTCAGACAGACACACACAATGTAATTTAATGCATGCAACTAATTGACAATGGAGGTATAACGAGCAAACTACAATTTTCAAATATCTATTTTCACTCCGTTTCAATTATCTCGGAATCTCCTGTTTTAAGTTCTTTTCTGTTATTATACATTTATTCTACCATTATAACACATACATGAATGTCTTATACAATCAGCTCCTAAAAGAACTCACAACAATGAGTATCTGCATGGGGAATGGTTTGTGCATCTTTGTCAGTATAGATGAGTTGTGCTTGCTCTGATCATAAAAGGTTGGGCATCACCACTTTACAACCATGGAGACACAGGTCAGAGCACCCATCCATCAAGTGTCCTTGGACAAGAAGAGGTATGTATGTGCCTACCTCACAGTATGTATATATCCCTTCTAGGGTCCCCAGTCATACTATATTATCCTTCTTGTTCTAATTTATCATCAACTTTTCATATATCATTCATAACCAGTGCCGCAGGATTTTATTGTTGCTATATAAATAAAGTATAATAACAAAATAAACAAGCAATTAAGATGCTTAACAACATTAGCAGATTCTTTTTTTAACCTAGTAAGTCAATTACAGAAATATGCAATTCAGCTATAAGAGTCGGGCTGCACTCCATTAGTATCTGGCATTTAGTGAATAGACCTTGCATTTTGTATGGCTATTATAAAGCAAATTATTTTCCTTATTGTAGAAAAATGTTCACAGTGTAGGTCTAGTCTCTTCCTGGCCAAAATCCAGTAACAGATATGAATGTGATGTTGACATTCTAAACTTGACATGTTTTTTGAATTTATATTATTATGTTGCTATGCCCTGTGCACCTGGAACATGTGTGCTCTAATTGCACCTTCATTCATTCACCACACGACTCTTTCACAGACCATTATGCTGCAGCTTCTTGCTCTGAACATCCCCAAATGATTTAACCAAACCCACAGATGGTTCCCTATATTCTAGCTATAATAGCTTCTATGCTTTAATGTCATTAATTAAGTTATTAAAGTTATTAATACAAATTAAAAGCTAATAGTTTCTATACCTTCATTTGTTTTTACTTAGAAACCTGATGTATAGCGTCCAGACCTGAAGAAGAGAGATATACTCTCGAAAGCTTGTCTTTTAAATGTTACGTTAGTCCAACAAAAAAGGTATCACTATGTACTGCGATACTCGGGATTTTGGCATCTGGACTAATATGTATATATATATATATGTAAAATACAGATTGAGGGGCATGTATAGTCATAATTATAATTAATTACATATAGGTTTATTTTAGGAACTACAAAAATTTGCAACAATCTTTTAACACTCTTTCTTGTGATTTTCAGATATTCACCTCTGGATGAAACATTTCCTGCATTAATTAACAACTTCCCTATGTGTTAGTGAGAGCATATGGCATTTAATTACCAGCTGACAAATCTGTGAGTCTTTCTGCTTAGCATAGCAGAATATGTTGTCCACAGTTCAGTAAGATAGCAATAGTCTCTCTGAATATTTTATTCTTTTAACAAAAATCTGCCCAAAACATTTTAGACTCTGCCTAATGATTCCATGCATGTGTCTTCATGACATGTGCTATCGATTGCCACGAACTGCAGCGTTTTTATATTAATGATTTTAAGGGACAAGTTGCTACCAAGTATTACAATGAAATGCTAACAATTGTATTTTGGGGAATTATGGATTTCCTTTTATTAAATGCCTACAGTATGGACAATAATAATGTGCTGTGTAGTGCACACAATACACATAACTGTATACCACATATTTTGCATTCAGGAATCATTGCACATTTAATGTTAATGGATTAAATGTACTTTTGCTTTATTTTGAAGTGGAAATGTAGACATTTTAATTCAGTGGTCTCAAATACTATACAGATTTATTAGCCTTCAATGGACAGTATCCCACCTCTAGTGTAAACTTAACCAGAGCTGTTGTAAGCCTACCAACTTCATAAAGTTGAATATCTCTGGGAAGTTCACAGCAGCTCTGGTTACGTTTCCACCAGGTTTGGAGTAGAACCCAAGGGGCCAGATCAAAATGGTACCTTTAGGCTTTCGGAGGGAGCTGATAGACGTATCAGTTCCAGACAATAGCTTAACGGATCCTTCCTTCCAGATTTTTTGGCAGTTTACTGTTCATTAACAGCTCTTGTAGTTTGTTTTGGAACCGTTAATTTGCAGCTAGAAGAACAAGCTATTCCAACATAGCTAATTCTTCTCTCCCAGAGCTAGTATTAATGAATAAATTCTGGCTTTCAAAAGCTGGTGTTAAGTTCCCAGTTTTCTTCCATTGTTCCTACCCGTCCCGGCTCAAGCAAGCTTTTATAGAGCTCATGCAGGGACACGCTGGGCTCCATAGACTCCAGGAGCACATACCTGTGGCGGCGTGCCTCACCACCACCGGTATCAGTCAGCAGGTAAAAAATATTCCGTCTCAAGCTGTTGATACACTGGCTCAGCTGGAATGGACTGTTAATGACTACCTGCAAAAGGGACAAGGCTCATGCATCCTTCTCTTATTTGTGACTCCCCATTAATTGGTAAGGTGTGATCTGCCCCAGGTCGTTCCTCCGTGTTTCCTCATGAACTATTAACTATTTTAAAACAGAACAATCAAAACCACCCTGAAGGGCATTATCATGGCATTACATGTAGCCTTGAGATAGGGAAATACATCCATTTCTTAGACTACTTATATTATTTCCATTACATTTAATGCTGAACTGGCAATGATATGCTTAACTGAGAAAGCACATTTGTTTTTCATGTTAGAATTGCTTTTGTTTTGCAATGAAAGGATGGGTTCTAAGGTATAATTAGTTATCCTAGGAGTTTTGTGCCATCGGCAGCCTGATGTGCAGAGGCAAAAGTTTGTTGATGGTACAAAAAAATCTGATGTTTAACGCTTATTAATTAATTTATCAAGTTTCTGCATCACTTGGGGTTTTATGTATGGGGTTGTAACACAGAAATTAGGTATTTTCTCTTCAGCTATATGAACATAATGTCTGGGTATCCAAAATATTTGATGGCGCAGAAATGAAGTAAAAAAATAGTTCTGATTTTCTATAGATTCTTAGATCTGAGCGTTCAAAGAAAAAAAAACTATATTTGAATTTAACCCCACAAGGGTACCATTTTTGAGCCTGTTTTGCACATTGCTTTATTCTTTTTCTGTGTGAGTAATATTCCCATGCAGGCAGTTGAGTAATATGTAATGGCTATACATGACTTGCATTTGAGTTTTGACAGCTAAAAGATTTTTGATATCTTTTCCCATGATACACAGCCTGACCTGTATAACAGAAGCATTCTATAGAATTGAAGTCAGTAGCACTTACATTATCCCTCTGCCAACCAACACATCAAAATCCTCAATAGGGGCAAATCATTTGTCACTATATACCTGAGGAGAATACGATTTAATCTTGACCTGTAACTATGATTGTAACTAATGGAACGGGTGCCCCGAGACACATCTAGGAGCCTGTGTACAGAAGGTCTGTATTTATATTGCATGTGTGTTATGAGGATGCTCAGTTGTCGATCATGTTCATAATGTTATGTCTGTATGATATGTTATGTTACTCTGTGAGTAGAAGTCACTTACTCCCGTTTGAACACTGTCCATTCAGGGCAGGTCATCTGGTGTGGATTGGCACGGGTATAAAAGCTCACTAGACCTGGTGGGGCTATTGTTCTTCTCTCCGCAGCCCAGGCTGAAAAAATATGCTTTTTGTCTGAGGGAATAATGTACCTGTTTGGATATGCATTAAAGTAGTTCCTGATATGATGCCATCAAGCCGTGGCTAATGTGTGGAAAAGCTATAATACTCTGCTACTTTCTTGAGCTATGAAGGGGATTCCTAACAGAGGGGTTTTGAAAAATACCAAGGACTGTTACAACTATGAAACTTTGTCACTTTAGGGACTGGCTTACTGTTAGGTCAGTTCTAGTTATACCATAGATAGTACCTAAATTAGAGCATAGGGAGACAATGGTAGAAATAGTGACAGTGATGCTCTGAATGAACCTAACGTGTTAATTCTGATGCCACTTATACTGATACCACCTCATACTTTATATCAATCTCGGCATCCACTGGAAGGAAAGGCAATACAAAGTAGAAGCTGATGTAGTAGGTTATAAATGTGTAGAATCACAGCCCCTTGGCATTATGGCAAACTCATAAAAAGTAATGATCCATTCCAATAAGACATTTTCTAACCATGAAAAGTTTTCTTTCTGAACCACTCAATATTATGCCTGCAAAATGGTTACTTTTAGCAAATTTATATAGTTAAGAGATCACCTACATAAGGATATTGATAACATGAATTGTAACAGGATCATTCTTACACAATGCTTGGCCTTGTAAATATACAGGATTATTATTATTCTTTATAAAGCGCCAGCATATTCCTCAGCGCTGTACAATGGGCACAATATAGACAGGGTTACAATACATTGGACAACATTTTGACAAACCAGAACAGGAGGAAATGAGGGCCCTCTTCCTGTGGGAACTTTCAATCTAGAAGGGTTGGTGGTAGAAGCAGGAGGCGAGGACTGCAGGGTGAGAGTGATGGACTCGTATGAGTGATGGACTGGTTGCGTCAGTGAGTCGGGTGGTAGGCTTCCTTAAACAGGAATGTCTTTGAAGGAAGGAAAACTAGAGGAAAGTCTGACAGTACGAGGGAGAGCATCCCACAGGATGGGGGCTGTGCGTGAGAAATCCTGCAGTCTATTATGGGAAGAGGGGATACGGGAGAAGCTATGTGCTGGTCACTGTTTGATCTTAGGGAGCGAACTGGGGTATATTTGGTGATTAGTGAGGACAGATGATGGGAGATGAGTTAGTGAGAGCTGTGTAGGTCAGGGTTAGGATTGTGATTTAAGTTCTGCAGTGGATGGGGAGCCAGTGAAGGGACTCACAGAGAGGAGCAGCAGAGACAAGGTGGCGGGTGAGGTGTATGAGCCTGGCAGAGTGATTTAGAATGGACTGTAGGGGAGAGAGGGAGGCCGGCTACAAGATTAATACAATTGTCAAATCGGGAGATTACAAGGGCGTGGATGAGTTGCTTTATGGTGTCAGTGGTAAGAAATGGCTGAATTCTGGAAATATTACGTAGCTGGTAGCGGCAGGAGGAGGAAAGAGAATGACTGAGGGGGATGAAGGAAAGAGCAGAATCAAGTGTAACTCTGAGACAACGAACCTGGTTTGATGGGGAGATAGTGATGCCATCAACCATGATAGAAACGTCAGGAGGTGGGAGGCATTAGAAGGAGGAATTAGTAGGAGCTTAGTCTTAGACATGTTAATCTTGCCAGTACAGATTTTTAACAACAAATGTATTATGTCCACTAAAATATAAGCCCACGATAAGGTTATTAAATACATTATACATACACATTTGACTCTTGCTAAGTGACAATAAACCCTTGTTAATGGCACTCTAATCAAATCTGGCTATTTTGACCAAACACTTCTCTGACTGATGTTGGTCCTGGGGTGAATTAGCATGGATGCCTCTTTATTCATAAGCACGCAGAGCTAATCATCAGACCAGTTGTTAGCTCTTCAGCAGATTCTTCTAGAAATCAATATTTTACATTAAAATGCCATTTCTGGTCTACAGCCCCCAAAGCTCAGTGATGGTGGTTCTTTGCGTTTGACATCTCTGCTTCACTAAGCATTTCTTAACAAAAAACCTGCTCTAATTAACTTCTTTCTGATTTCCCACCGGAGAGCATGTGAGCCTTGTAAAAAAAAAAGTCCAGATAAAATATATTTTGCCTGCTAGTAGCTCCAATGACTGTTGTATAAACATGAAAACTCTATTGGGCCATTGCGTAGTCCACAAATATTTGAATTTTTTAATGATCACTTCTTTTTGTTTAAAGTTAAGTAAAACAAACTACAATATGATAGTATAATTTGATTAACCCTTTCGCTGCTGAGGCTTTTCCCGCCCCTATGCTGAGGTCATTTTTACCTGTTTTGCGCATCATGTTTAAACGTGTTTTGAAGGTTTATTTTAGTATATGACCCAGACATATTATATATCGTTCTTTCCGTCAGACTCGGTAGATTCATAATATGTCATTATTATATGTATACGTTATGTCATGTCTGTATATTATAACAAAAAAATGCAATAAAATATGTATTTTCAATAATTTACAATGTGTAAAGTGTTTTTTTCCACATTTTAACATGCAAGCAATTGCGGTTATATTTTGTATGGGGTGCGCTTGTTAAAAAAATTAGAGATGGGGTCTCGTTACATTTTTTTGTTGGGGAAAATGACACTATTTTTAACAAACGCACCGCATACAAAAATCGTTAGTGCAGCATCATTGTTCACATTATAATTGAAATGGGAACAATATTGCTGCATTAACAAACCCAAAAAAATAAAAAAAAAGTGTTAATTTTTTTTTTTAAAATTTTTTTTAAAATTTTTTTTATTTTTATTTTTCATTTTTTTTTTTTTTACAAAATTTTTCACTGTAGTGTTTGGTATCGTTGGAACGGCCATGCTCTGGCCGATCCAACGATACCAAAATTAACCCCTAGCTGCCACGGATCGGGAGATAGGGAGTTCATTGGAACTCCCTATCTCCACAGTTGGTGGCAGTTAGGGGTTAAGTCTAGGACTGGCGTCATCGTGCTACGCACGATGACGCCAGTCCTCTGGGGGAGTTCCCGGAGGCTTGGCCGACATCCAAAATGTCGGCCAGCTCCGGGAAAGGATCGCGAACCGGCGCTTTTCAGCGCCGATTCGCGATCCAGCTCCCCAGGGGTTAATGCCAGGCATCATTTGGAAGGGCAGGCTGTGCCCTTCCAAATGATGCCTGGGTTAACCCCCTGTGCGCCGCCGATCGGAGGGAGAGAGGTCCGAAGGACCTCCCCCCCTCCCTTTCAGGCGCCTCCTCCGCACATGCGGGGGGCGCCTGAATTAGGTGTCATCGCGCCCCCGCGATGACACCTAATTCTGGCGGCTGCTGGTCCGGATGCCGGGCTGACATCCAGGATGTCAGCCCGCACCGGAGGGGCCAGCGATCGGCCGGAACCCGGCCGAACGCTGACCCCAATGTGAGGACGCGCTCAGCGCGTCCTCAGCACACCAGCGGGACTGCTGAGGACGCGCTGAGTGCGTCCTCAGCAGCGAAGTGGTTAATTTCAAGCAGTATATTACCTTGTCTGTGATAGCAAAAAAGAGGATACTCAGAATATTTGTGTTAAATATTGTGAATGATAGCAGATAAAGCTAACATTAATTACACATTCTCACTGTCATAGTCACCCATTTGCTGGTAATTAAAAAGTTTGACTACATTTCTTAACATACTTTTTACCGAAATTATTTTACATGGTCTCTATGAGTTCTCTGTTGTGTAATCAATTGTGCAGCCCCATAGCGTATGTATGTTATTTGCTACAGCGTTGGAATTATAGACATCAAGATACCAAATAGAAAAGTTTAATTCATTGACGCAACATGGAATATATCATAGTCCAGTATGTGTGCTTCATAAAAGCAAGTAAATACATGTGAGCTTTCAAAATGTTCAATGCACCACTGATGTTGTAATAAGTCGATTAAAATTTCATAATTAAAAAGACAGTTTTGTGTCCCTTGACAGCAAACAGGTGGCTGCTGTCACTTTGCTTACGGATCTTTAAATGTACTTAGATGTACGTAACATTGTAAATACAAAAGGTTATAATTTATTTATACAATTTAGAATACAAGCCCACAGGCAATTCAAAACCCAGGATATGATTTTCTCTGTGAAGTACATGACAGAGATTGAGTGGGAGAGGAAGCAAATGCTCAATTAAAGCTCCAATCTGTGGTGTTTGTGAAGCTGTGGAAAGTGCCTAGGAAATGCTATGTACAGGGGGTAGGCAGCAGGAGTTCAGCCAACAAATAGTAGATTAAAATTTGTCTTAAAGAATTCTCCTTGTGCTCAAAACATTTTAAATGCAAAAAGCGTGCTCTGTCTTAAAAGCTGGACCTCATGGAAACAGCAGAAGGGTCTTTATTTGTTTAAATTTGTTAGTAAATATCATCATCGTTTCCCAATTTTTGATGCACATTTTGAAATCAAATGTTATCTGTTGCACACAATTTAATTACTGTAAGGCTGGGTATATAAAAATTGTGTATCATACAGACAAAATCACATGTATATTGTTTGCATGACACAGATGTGTGGGATAATTCATATTGCATTTAGGTTATAATAACATATGTAAACCTGAATACTGATTCTATCGCATGGCATGGGAGCTGCAAGGGCATTAAGACATTTATGCACAACTGTAAGATATCACTGTAACATGCACAAATACAACTCCGTGGCTTACTGTATATGTGATCTTTAGGCATCTTGCACTGTTTTCTATGCATACTATGAACTAGAGGTATGCGTTTCGTTATGAATCGCAATTCAGCTGAAAATCTGTTGGTTCATATTCTGGAAATACTTCCAAAATTACGAATCGATATAATTCAAAGCAAGTTGCATTCCAACATGAAATGAAAAGGTATATAACAAATCAATTCGGATTGATTTGTTATTATGATCCACACAGGTGGAAAGATTTACAGGAGCATGAACCAATCACTGCATTACTAAACACCGAACCCTAATTCCTAACCCTAATTTGTAATCCTAACCCTACTCTAACCCTAGCTTTTAGCCCTAGCTTCTAACCCTAATTACTAAACCTAAATTCTAACCCTAATCTAACCTAGAGGTGTGCGTTTCATTACGAATTGCGTTTCAGCCGAAACTTTTTCGATTCGCATTTCGGAAGTACTTCGGAAATACGAATCGCATAAAGTTATCATCCGAAAAGAACTGAATCAATATATAACGATCACTTCGGATCAATTTGGAATTATTTGGCACCAGCAATGGACAGCGAGAAAAGAAGCATTTTGCTGCTCTTCAGCAATCTGTATATAGAGGAATCAATAGTTCTCTATGGAACAATTTCACTGCTGCCACCGAAGACGGCCAAACTGCACCGTATTTTGCTGTCAATTGGCCTGAATTTATTGGATTCAGTACCACAAGCCAATTGACAGCGAAATACAATTGAATGATTCCTCTATATACAGATCGCCGAAGTGCACCAAATTGCAGTAAAATAAATCTCAGGGTATCATTGTGAATGTTCAGAATCTCAGAGACTATCGCCCTGAGAAACGGAGCTTCTGAACATTCACCCTAAGACCCTAAGACTCTGAACATTTACCCTGAAACCCTGAGATTCTAAACATTCACCCAGAGTCTCAGGGTCTCTGGATGTATGTTCAGAGTCTAAAGGTCTTTGGGCGAATGTTCTGAGTCTCAGGGTTTCTGGGTGAATGTTCAGTCTCAGGGTCTCTGCGTGAATGTTCAGAGTCTCAAGGTCTCTGGGTGTATGTTCAGAGTCTCAGCATCTCTGGGTGAATGTTCAGAGTCTCAGGGTCTCTGGGTGAATGTTCAGGCTCATGGACTCATTGTGAACGTTCAGAAACCCTGAAATTCTGTACATTCACTCAGAGTCTCATGGTAAATGTTCAGAATCTCAGGGTGAATATTCAGAATCTCAGGGACTCTGAACACTCACCCTAAGACCCTGAGAATTATTTTGTAGCACTTTGGCGATCTGTATATAGAGGAATCATTCAATAGTACTGTGCAACCGAAGTGCACCGTATTTTGTTGTCAATTGGCCCATGGATGGTGATGAATCCAATAAATTCAGCACCACAGGCCAATTGACAGTGAAATACGGTGCATTTCGATGGCAGCAAAATTGTCCCATAAAGAACTATTGAATGATTCCTCTATATACATATTGAGGAAATGCAACAAAATAATTCTCAGGGTCTGAAGTGTACCAAAATACATTTCTAACCCTCATTTGTAACCCTAATCTATACAGTAAAATAATTA
The DNA here is from genome assembly GCA_009667805.1 of Leptobrachium leishanense. Lineage (NCBI taxonomy): Eukaryota > Metazoa > Chordata > Amphibia > Anura > Megophryidae > Leptobrachium > Leptobrachium leishanense. The sequence goes on along the minus strand of CM019065.1, from coordinate 182,172,426 downwards.
GTGGATGAGTCAATCGAAAGAGAGCTAGATGTTCTAATAGGATATTGGACACAGGTAATCAGGCTAACAAAGTGGGGTAACACTGGGTTCTAGACAAAAAAACAAATGCAGGACACTGAACTATAAAGCTAAAACGTAACTTTTATTTTTAACACCAAGCTAAAATTGCTATGCATATATGTCCATGAGCAGACTACAAAAAAAACGACAAAGACTTAAAAACAAAGTATCACTATAGCAGGCTCAATCCTAGGTCTTTAGATTAGATAGAATCTGATAACAAAGTACTGGGAATGGGAACCTTCGAGGATCCACAGTAATGGGAAAGAAAAAGAACAGTACTATACTAATCTTAGAGGTTACCCCGGTAATGATATGGTACAAATAAAGGGGAATCCACAAAATGTAAGTAATGTCCAAACGGATGAAAGAGTAAAGCTAGGCGTGTTCTAAAAAACATTACCGACATTTTGTGGATCCCTCTTTATTTTTTTTAGCCATGCACACCTCTGCTGTGTACATTCAACACATAATTATGGTTTGTGTTCCAAGAGTTGTGAGGACTTATAGGCCTACACTTTGAAAAAGGTAGTATAAACCTATTCTATTTATGGTGGAAAGGTCAACTTAAAAGAAAATAATGATGAACAATAACTACTTAATTTTTTCAGCCAGTTGCACATAACGCATTGCTAACAACCCAACCCAATTTTCCGAATTTTTAATATAACTGTCAGGGTTATTCAGAGAGAATCGAAAAGTCACTGCACGTTCGGTGACCTTTCGCTCCCTGCACTTTGGAGCGATTCGGCGATTCCTAGTTCGCCGACCCTGCGGTGTATTCAGCAAGCACCGCAGAGCCCCCGTAGTGCAATGAAAACTCGCCGCAAACCCGCAGAACACTCGCCGAAACCCCACCGAACACTCACCGAAAACCCGCAGAAACTGCTGCAAAAACCCCCCCAAACACACTGGAAAAACCCTGACTAGCCGCCGATCACAGCGCAGAGCAGCCGCCAGATAAACCCGACAAGCAGACGAACGTGGAAAAAAAACAAAAGTACGCTTTAAAGTTTCAAAATATTAACGCTGTTTGCAAAAAAACTACTGAACGAAAATGTCTGGAATTTACATATAAGATGCTATGAATGATAATAAAAAGGGCTGTTACAGAAAAATGAAAAAAAACATTTAAAAAAAAAAGGGAAAAAACGTTTTGCCGAAAAAAATCACGAAAAATGCCTGAAAAATCCTAAAAAAATTTGAGAAAGAAAGACTCTTTATGCAGAATAAAATAATAAATGGTTTAGATATTGGATTAAAACAGGAATATTTTTAACATTGAAGCCTATGGGATTCTCCTGAATAAACCTGTCGAATGAAAACACCGAACAGCAGGGTATTTCGGCAACTTTTCCCTGCTGTTTGGTGTCTCTGAATAGGCGAACCATTGCTTCTCTATGGGGGATTTCACTGCCCTCGAACAGGCACCAAACAGGCACTGCATGTGCAGGCAAAACCCACAGAACACTCGCTGAACACTCACCGAAAACCCGCAGAAACCGCCGCAAAAACCAAGCCGAACATGCCGGAAAAACCAGACGAGCCGCCGATCACCGTGTAGAGAAGCCGCCGTAAAAACATGACAGGCAGACAAAGGTGGTAAAATAAAATAATTAAACAGTACGCTTGAAAATTTAAAGATTGAAACGCTGTTTGCAAAATAACTACTGAATGAAAAGGTCTGGAATTTACATCTAAGATCCAATGAATGATAATATAAAGGTCTGTTACATAAAAAAGAAAATACGATTAAACACAGAAAACAATTTTGACAAACAAAATCCCAAAAAATGCCTAAAAGATCCTAAAGGAAATCAATAAATAAAGAGACTTTTTACAGCAGAATAAAATAATAAACTGTTTATTAGATATTGAATTAAAAAGGGAATATTTTTAACATTAAAGCCTGAATAAACCTGACGAATGAAACCACCGAACAGCAGAGCATTTCGGCAACTTTTCACTGCTGTTTGGTTTTCTCTGAATAGACGAACCATTGCTTCTCTATGGGGATTTCACTGCCCTCGAACAGCACCGTATGTGCAGGCGATTCGCGATTGTCTGCTCTCTGAATAGCCATATGGCCCCGAAATCTCCCCTTTCGCTTAAATTCAGTGTCCGCTTACATTTCAGCCACATTTCTGATCTCTCTGAATAACCCCCTAAGTAATGGTAAGTAAATCCCTGTAAAACAACTAGCTGTTTGTGCTTACCTCACTTATATCTATTTTAAAGAAAGTGATAGCAGAAACTCCCAAAAATCTATTTTACTAAAAAAATGCAAATTAATAATTATTTTGTTTATTGTTTTCTTGCTCCCTGTGCTATATTGAGAGCTTGAATAAGAAGTGTGTGTATATACAGCCGACCACCACCATAATGCCTAGCACCTAAACTATATATTGGTAGTGTACTGTGTGTTAGTGTTCACATAACTTGTATTATATGAAATCCCCTGTACTGGAAATGCAATTTCTGGAACTAGCAGCCATGGAAAAATAATTAGATTTATGGTAGTAGTGCAGACCTAGAGGTTATTTACTTGATCTACTGTGCTTTAATATTTAACAGAATTAACATCTTAAATTTCCAGATTTTATTCCGAAATACTGTAAAGGGAGATAGAAAAAAATAAAACAAAACCAGGGATAGGCTTCATTTTTTCTCCATTAAAACAACAGATATTAATTTGAATGGCTAAACACTGGAAAGTAGCTTACTTATGGCAATGCGAACACTAATTGGATTTGAATTACTAAATAATTATATTCACGTTGTCTTCAATCAGGTTTAGAACAGGTTTCTGTCAAGTGAAAGCTTAGGAAAATGACCTAAACTCAAAATAGGACTAATAACTCTAGGGGGAAAAGGCCATAAAGGTGCCAAACCTGAAGGTACGCACACGGATAATAGTTTTTCCTCTTGTATGGAGTTGCATCAATTAGAAGAATATTGGCCAGCCTATTATTTTTGGCCATGCAATAAAACAAAGGATAGCATTTATAATTTATTCATAATATGTAAATATTATACCAAACGCTATGTGAAAAGGTTGAAGTTGTCAAAATTAGTGACTCGTTTTCTCCTAGGGGATGCAAATAGTATTGTGTGATTCTGTTACTGAAGGCCATGTTTTTGTTGGTTGCAAATAGCATCTAAATGATACTGTAAGAAATCTATGTACTTAAAGGGATATTTTAGGCTAGGGTCAGACGAGCGCAGTATTAACGTGCATTTAGCCGCACTTAATCACGGCCGTGCTAGCAGCAAATGACGTCCAATGCCGGGCAGCATACGAAGAACGGCCGCTCAACGCAAGTGGCAAACGAACGCATTTTTTCGAGAACGTCAAACCGCTAGTACTGACGTACAGAGTGCGCTGCGTCCGCTAGTGGCATGTGTGTGTGATTAGGAGAGGTCAGACGCTGCTAATGTCCGGCCAACATAACGTCCAGACGCAAAAAGGGTTTTATTGATGATCCGTACAAAATCACGGACGAAAATGCGCATCGTATGAACGCTATCGCGTATTCCGTGAAAAAATACGTCCATTCGTTCGAACGCACTTTTTCACGGACAACGCGAAAAATGCGTTAGTCTGACCCTAGCCTTAGCTATCACGGCCATGTTGTAATGCCTCCTCTCTCTTCCCTCCCCCACCTGCCCCACTGGACTGTGACAGCCTTCCAAAGAAGAAGGCATCCTACCGTACAGAAGGCAGAATTAACTCATGCTGGGACAACCTTCTGGGGTTATGATCTTTACGCAGGATGTGCTCTCAGAGCACTTGCATGATACTGCAAAATACTGTAGTAATAATAAACCTCCCTCCTCAGTTTGTAGTATAGAGCAATGGTTCCCAACCAAAGTCCTCAAGTCCCCCCAACAGGCCAGGTTTTCCAGATAGCTGAAGAACAGCACAGGTGATAGGATTTGCTGCTCAGTGATTGCAGGATTCAGTCTGCACCTCCCCAAGGCAATCCTCAAAACATGGCCTGTTAGAGGTACTTGAGGGCCACGGTTGGGAACCACTGGTTTAGAGTATCTGATTTAAGGAATCTAGCATGTCTTCAATAAAATTGATTTTATTTTACAAATTGATTTTATTTATTCTTTTACAATTAGCAGTTTTCTCAAACCGAGGATAAAATTAAATGAAACAGGCATCACTTCCTTTATTGAGACATTATACGGTCCCTTATTACTTTAAATATCTGCAACGATTAGAATTTTTAGTGATAGATTTTTACCATCAGGGTTATTCAAAGAATTGTGTCCGAAAGGTAACCAAATGCTGAAATTCAGCGTACGCTTACCTTTCCTGGCCATTCGGCTATTCAGAGAGCAGGCAGTTCGCCAAATGTTGGCGAATTGCCTGCACATAAAGTGCCTGTTCGACAGCAGTGAAATCCCCATAGAGAAGCAATGCTTACAGGGTTATCCAAAGAGATCCGAATTGCTTGAGAAAGGCAACCGAACGCTGAAAATCAGCGTTCGGTTACCTTTCCTGACCATTCGACTATCCAGAGAGCAGGCAATTCGCCAAATCCTGGCGAATTGCCTGCACATACGGTGCCTGTTCGGTGCCTGTTCGAGGGCAGTGAAATCCCCATGAAAAGCACCGCTTCGGCTATTCAGGAAACACAAACCAGCAGTGAAAGGTTCCCGAAATGTCCTGCCATTCGGTGGTTTAATTCGGCAAATTTATTCAGGAGAATCCCATAGGCTTCAATGTTAAAAATATTCCCGTTTTAATTCAATATCTAATAAACTGTTCATTATAAAATTCTGCAGTAAAAAGTCTCTTCATTTATAGATTTTTTAGGATACTTTAGCATTTTTCAGATTTTCTTCTTTTTTTTTTTTAAATTACGATTTTGTTTTTGATTTTTTTTCAGTTTACTTATCTTTTTTGTAACAGCCCTCTTTATTATCATTCCCTGGACCTCCTGTGAAAATTTCAGACATTTTCGCTCAGTAGTTTCTTTGCAAACAGCGTTTCATTTTCCCAGATTCATACAAATGGTTTTGCTAATTTATTCACCTCCCTCTGTCTGCGTCACAGCTGCTTCGGCTCTGTGTGATTCGGCTCCTGTTCGGCTCCTGCTCGGTTTTTCGAAGGTTAATCCAGATGTTTTTCCTTGTTTTCGGCGTGCATTCGGTGGGTTTTGCGGTTAGTTTTCGTCAGGTTTGCGGTAGCTTTTCCCTGCAATTTGGGGACCCTGTGGTGCTTGCTGAATACACCGCAGGGTCACCGAAATGGGATCAGCAAAACAAACCGAATTGAAGAGAACGAAAAGTCACTGAACGTGCGGTGACTTTTCGAATCTCTTTGGATAACCCTGATAGTCTATTCAGAGAACACAAAACAGCAGGGAAATTTGCCGAAATGCCCTGCTGTTCGGTGGTTTCATTTGACAGGTTTATTCAGGAGAATCCCATAAACTTCAATGTAAAAAATATTCCCGTTTTAATCCAATATCTAATAAACCATTTATTATAATATTCTGCAGTAAAAAGTTTCGTATATTTCGATTTTTTTTAGATCTTCTAGGCATTTTTCGGGATATTTTTGCAAAAACATTTTTGCCGTTTTTTTTTAAAATCATTTTTTCTTTTTTCTGTAACTGCCCTTTTTATTATCATTCATTGGATCTTATATGTAAATTTCAGACATTTTCGTTCTGTAGTTTCTTTGCAAACATTCAAGTTTCATTTTTCAAACATTCAAGATTACTGTTGCTTTTTCTTTTTCACTCCATTCGTCTGCGGTGTCGGCGTGATCAGTGGCTGCTCGGGTTTCTCCGGCGTGTTCGGCGGGGTTAATCCAGATGTTTTTGCGGGTTTCGGTGTGCCTTCGTGGGTTTTGCGGTGAGTGTTCGTCGGGTTTGTGGCGGCTTTTCCCTGCACTACGACAACCATGTGGTGCTTGCTGAATACACCGCAGGGTCGCCGAAATGGGATTGCCAAATCGCACCGAATTGAAGAGAACGAAAAGTCACAGAACAAGCGGTGACTTTTCGATTCTCTTTGAACAACCCTGTATGTTATATAACACCTGCAGCACCGGTAGTAGCATGTATCTAACTTCACTGAAATCTATAAAGTCTCATCGATCCCGGAGGCTGAAAACGTAATAAATGTAATTACAGTTAAAATAATAAATTTGTATAGTGGTTTCTTTCACAATTCTAGTAGTCTTAAAATAGCCTTAATTAGACCTGACTACTCCAATTAAATGTTCTGTTTTTCGGTTTCTTTTACGGATCGCATCTGCTTCACGATAAAACTATAAATTCTAAAATAAGCAGGGAGAAAGAGCTGTCTGGGAGTTATAAGTCATTCCTGATTTACATTCGTACATATGAAGATCTTTAAAAGCCTTAGGGCTCTATTCCCTAGTGAACACTAACTGTAGCGTTTGGGTAAGTAAGCGTTAACGTCAGGATAGGTGACTTAACGCATGCCACTCAGATTACCTTCCTATCGCTAGATCCATAAGAATTCAGTTTGCGCATCAGTGATTGTACCTACTTGCGCAAGCTTAGTGTACATTGCGCATTCTGTATTTATCATGGGGGGCGCAATTAGTAATTAATGTTAGGATAAATAAGGTTTTACAAAGTCCTAACGCTCATTACCGCACTGATTACTGCGAGTATCCCCCAGGGTAGCTCCGCGTTCTGAGGCAAAGTGCTGAATTAGTGCCTTCCCCGCAATATACTGCTAAAATGGGGATGCCACAGGGAAACTTGTGGGCGCAGGCTTTCCCGTTAGCATCCCCATTTTAGTGCCAATAAAGAAATAGGTCCCTTAGCTTCTAATTAATGAGGCCAAGAGGTATCTTGTAGAGGAAGGAAGCAGTCACCACTGTAAGCACTTACATAAAACATTCAGGGTTATTCAAAGAGATCCGAAAAGTTACCGCACGTTCGGTGACTTTTCTTTCCCCGTACTTCGGGGCAATGCGGTGATTCCTAGTTGGCCGACCCTGCGGTTTATTCAGCAAGCACCACAGGGCCCCCTCAGCTGTTCTGTGTTCTCTGAATAGATGAAGCATTGCTTCTCTATGGGGGATTTCACTGCTCTCGAACAGGCACCGTATGTGCAGGCAATTCGCCCGCATTTGGCGAATTGCCTGCTCTCTGAATAGCCGAATGGCCCCGTACACTGAATTTCAGTGTCTGGTTACATTTCAGGGTCAGATCGGCTCTTTCTGAATAACCCCGAGTGTTTTTGGAATGATTCATACTAGAAATCAAATACTTCTTATTACTACTTCTTCTGTGTCGTAGGGTAACTGCATAAGGTACAGGTTCCCTCCACTGCTCATCCCATTCTTTTAAGATCTGCTCCAGCCTTACAACATAGCTTGTTTTGTAGATTATTTTATTATCCTTTATACTTTAATATATCCATACCCTGGTTATTTATTTTTTTACTTATATAGCCTGGCACTGAATGTAGATGCTCTTTGTAGCAGCAACAGTTTACCCAATTAACAAGATAACTTTTTACTTAAGGAACCCTTTGTCTTGAGAACACCAGCAGCTAATTAAACTGATCTGTATTTACTTTTAACAAATACAATGTTCATTATATTGTGCAGTTCAGTCTGTCAGCAGCTTAGATTGTTACAAATTTTCCATCCATCTGTCTCAGTTTTAGCTTTGTGACCTACAGGGTTATTCAAAGAGATCCGAATTGCTTGAGAAAGGTAACCGAATGCTGAAAATCAGCTATCGGTTACCTTTCCTGGCCATTCGGCTATCCAGAGAGCAGGCAATTTGCCAAATCCTGGCGAATTGCCTGCACATACGGTGCCTGTTCGAGGGCAGTGAAATCCCCATGAAAAAGCACTGCTTCGGCTATTCAGAGAACACAAACCAGCAGTGAAAGGTTCCCCTAATGCCCTGCCATTCGGTGGTTTAATTCGGCAAATTTATTCAGGAGAATCCCATAGGCTTCAATGTTAAAAATATTCCCGTTTTAATTCAATATCTAATAAACCATTCATTATAAAATTCTGCAGCAAAGAGTCTCTTTATTTATCGATTTTGTTAGGATGTTTTAATAATTTTTCAGATTTTTTTTTTTTTTAAAGTCCGATTTTTTTATTTTTTTTAAATTTACTTATTTTTTCTGTAACAGCCCTTTTTATTATCATTCCCTGGACCTCATATGCAAATTTCAGACATTTTCGCTCAGTAGTTTCTTTGCAAACAGTGTTTTACTTTTCAAACATTCAAGCAAACTGTTTTTCTAATTTATTCACTGCACTCGTCTGCGGTCTCGGCTTTTTCCGGCGGCTTTGCTGCGTGTGATCGGATCCTGCTCGGGTTTTTCCGTGGTTTTCGGCAGGTTAGTCCAGATGTTTTTGAGGGTTTTCGGCGTGCATTCGCGGGGTTTTGCGGTTCGTTTTCGTCAGGTTTGCGGTAGCTTTTCCCTGCGATTCGGGGACCCTGTGGTGTTTGCTGAATACACCGCAGGGTCACCGAAATGGGATCTGCAAAAGGAACCGAATTGAAGAGAACGAAAAGTCACCGAACGTGCGGTGACTTTTCGAATCTCTTTGAATAACCCTGCTAGGTTTTCTGTGGGAGTCATCTAATGTCTTGTGGATTGTAAATTCACTCGGGCAGGTTCTTTTCACTGTATTTCTCAATGTATTAAACCTATTTTTTAATTTTATGTTTGTTTTGTCCTTCGCATTTCTGCGCTGCAGAATATGTTTGTGTTTTAAAAATAAATGTAATTTAAGAATGCATGAAGACTGGACACGTGACATGGTTGGTAGGTGGATAAACTATAATGTGTAATGCAGTGCAAGTTGTAATCTATTATTATTATTATCCTTTATTTATATAGCACCACATATTCTGCAGCGCTTTACAAGATGAGTGTACAAGGAGTTGATACATTAGAATACCACACATGGATGATGACCTGATTCAGGGGTCCCTGTTCCCAAAGGAATTTACAATCTATGAGAAATATAAGTATTTTGTGAGGTAGGGACATCCATATCGTTAAGTGTCTTGCCCAAGGATACTCGCTGATGACGTCTTCTGAGTGGGAACAAGTCATCTTTCCATGATTATAGAGCAGCGACCTAGTGGTCAATATCTATCTCTGCCTCCCCAATATTACAATGCAAAGGTTAATTTGAAGCATCTAATCTGCTTAGAATAATATCTACAGCTTCAGAGCAAAAAGAGTACGGCTGTATTACCTGCGCCTGCAGGTTTTCTCTTAGGCTGGGTTCACACCTAAGCGTTTTACAGCGCGCTCCTGCGCGCTGTAAAAGGCTCAAACAGTGAAATACCATTATTCCCTATGTGGGCATATCACACCTGGCCGTTTCTCAGCGCGCATGAACGCGCTGAGAAACGGCCTACGTCCAAAGAAGTGCGGGAGCTTCTTTGGGGCAGTTATCAGCGCGTTCGCGGCCATATCATAGCCGCGAACGCGCTGCAACGCACGTTCGCGCGTTTTTTTGTATGCGCGAACGCGCGTAAAAAAACGCGCGCATTGCGCGACGCTGCGCTACGCCGTGGTGTGAACCCAGCCTTAGCGTCCCCATTTTATTACAGGGCAGGCGCTGATTCAGCAGCCCGCTCCATAATGCAGCGCTAAGACATAGGGTACTCGAGGCAGCGCTACGGCGCCGCTCCGAATATCCCCTCCATGGATTCCATAGCACTCAGATACAATAGCAGATGGCCACGCCTACCTGAAAAATGGAACCAGTACAGTAAATCATGCAATAATTGTATAATGAGAGTATTTCCACTTAAAATAGATTTTTCAAACATACACTGTTTCCTGGCATTGGATTTCTTTAAAAACTTGATAGTGAAAGGATTAAATATTATTTTTTAGCAGCGGAGTGGTACCTTAGAAATTAATAATCTTAGGGCTATATTACAATCATGACGCTAAAGTGGGGACGCTAAGGAGGAAAACCTGCGCCTGCAGGTTTCTCCTTAACGTCCCCGGTTTAGCGTGATATCAAGTTGCAGGCGCTAATCCAGCAGCCTGCACCGTAACATGGCACTAGGCCTCGGGATGCTTGCGGCAGCGCTAGGCGCCGCTGCCAGCATCCCCTCCATGGATGCCATAGGACTCCGTTGAGGCTTCTGCTGCCAGTCACATGTCCTGCAGGATCTTGCCTCATGAAATCCTGCAGGTCGGAGGAGTGATTAACAGAGGGGACTGGGGGACTTTTTTCCCCCAGTCTCCCTCTGCTCTTGGCAGCAAGAAGAAGCGGATCGAGCTGCAGATCTCGCCTCGGGATTGGAGGTGAGTATTTGAATTTTGGGTTCTTTTTTAGCTGACGCTGACTGATTCTGTAGAAGCGGAATCAGTTAGCACCAGGTCCTAAGTGGGTAACTTTTGAGCTAATCGCAGCGGGACGGTAATTAGCGTTAGGACTTTGTAATCCTAACGCTAATTAACTCTTTGCGGTCCTCATGTTAAGCATAGGAAGCGCAATGTACAGTAAGCTTGCACTGAAAAGCGCAAGCTCTGAATTGCAACAGGTTTTTTAACCCGTTAGCGTTCGTAATGTAATATGACCTGCCCGCACTAGGGCAACCAAAGCTAACGTTAACGCTCACACAGCTGAAAGCTAACGTTAGTGTTAACTATGTAATATGGTCCTTAATCTTTAAAAAGCATGTTAACTATCAGATGCATTTCATCACCTTGTGGCCCAAAGAATTCCACAAACGCCCCTACCATCACCATCATGTTAGACTGACCATAAAAATGAAAGGGAATAGCATAATATACTTATGAGGGATGAATAGGTCTTTAGGTATTTCTATGTAAAGGTATTTGGCAGAGCACCATTAAGCTAGAACACTCACCATTGGACTTTTCACTGTCTGCAGGTTTCATCTGAATAGGATGATGCATCTAAACAAACAAAAACAAAAACAACACAGTTTAGTTGAAATCTAAGTTGATATCAATCATCCTGAATTTCATTTAACCCCTTGGCTGCTGAGCCATTTCACCTGTGTGTGATGAGCGCATTTTGAAAGTTTTTATGCTCATCATGTTTAAAAGTGATTTGAAGTCAGGTTTTAATGTAGTACCCAGACATATTATATATAATTATTTTCAACAGACTCGCCAGATTAAAAATACGTTTATAAATTTTACTACGTGTACATGACATTTTATTAAAAAAAAAAAAGTGAATTTTTTTAATTCTGTTAAAATTCTAATAAAAAAAACAATTTTTTTTCTACAATAACATTAACATTTGTGGTTATATATTTATTTTTTATATGAATCAGAATTTTTGCACATGGAACAGCTATTGATAAATATGAAATGGGGTTGTTATTTGTTAAGTACCGGCTGGGTGGACTAGCGGTAACGTCACTGCTCTGTGTGGAGAGAGCCTGTGGAGTCATGGGTTTGATCCCAGCGAGAGCACCTCTCCAGTAAGTTTCCTTGGACAAGACACCTAACGGTATATACTCGCCACCCAGGACATACTTGAAAACAAGAGAGATCTCAATGTATCCTTCCTCGTAAAATCCTCTCTCAAAAAAATATGGGTGGAGTAGATGTAACATCACTGCTCTGCGTGGAGAGAGCCTGTGGAGTCATGGGTTCGATCCCAGCGAGCAACCTCTCCAGTAAGTGTCCTTGGGCAAGACACCCAACGGTACATACTCGCCACCCAGGATATGCTTGAAAACAAGAGAAATCTCAATGTATCCTTCCTGGTAAAATACTTTAAAAAAATAAATAAAAATGGGGGTCTAGAGGTTCCTAGGCAGTTTTGATTTTGTTGCCATTAGAGACCCCCTGTTTGTTGTATTTTTTTAAAATGGGTTTTATTTTTTGGGGGTCTACAACTTTAAGTAGCTCATCTTTGGACTTTTAACATGATGCTTCATTTATGTGTGTAGCCCCTACTTATGAATAGATAGAGGTCCCCTCTTTAAGCATTCACCCGGCTCTGTTGGGTAGCGCCTGAAAATGATGTCACCATGCAATGGCGAGATGACTTGTGTACCGGGAGTGGTACCACAGCACTATCTGACTTTTGAGGCAGTCAGAACACCATGGGACACCAGCCAGAATGTCCGTGATCTCCCCTGCATCTGTGGAGAGAAGCCATGACAATTGGGGGCGTCATCCACATGTTGCGGCGAAACACTAGAACATCCTTTACACATCTTTCGCAGCCAAGGGGCTAAAGTTATAGCATTTAAGTTACTGTTTTAGCATAGCCTGTGAAATGCCTTGATTATGACTGGAACTAAATTTGCATGACTTGTGAATTCAATTGAGGTAAAGAACACACACAACAGCTTAAAGGAATGTTAAGACATGGACAAATCTACAATAAAACAATAGCAAATCTTTACTCTTCTCTAGTCCCACAGTACAGAGGATCTTGTGCTCATATCATCTTCTCTGGCTGCATGCGGCAGAGCCCTGGGAAGAAATAGCTTCCATGGCTCTCATGTAGGTTAGCAGGTTGTCTCATGGGTTCTTATAGACTCCAGGAGATGTTACCAGCTGGGGCACCACTGTCAATATCCATCAGCAACAATGGCTCGGCTGTAACAGTCAGCAAAATGGAACCACTAAGGATTATCAGTTCTCGACAGTGTTTCCATTGGCTCCGTCATACTGGCTATTTTGGAACAGTGGCCAATATTGGTCTTATTTAAATTGATGACTACATTTGAAACTTAAACGCAGGCATACAACCGCTTAGCATTCATACTGAAAACTTACTAGGGAGCACAATGTTCTACACACCAGTTAAAGTGCTTAAAAGAATAAATTTTATCCACTTAGTATCACTTGGAAACAAACTTAGTAACAAATACATGGCAGAATCTATAGAGTTATGATGAATAACCCAAATAAAATAAAATCGATCCCATTAAATTTCATTCCACATCATGGTTTCCTGCATTTTTGAAATAAGTAATCATTTGAACATTTCTCGCCAAGCTTTTAATTGTGCAAACCCGTCTGAAAAACATATTGCTTTACCTGTTACTTAAATGAAAGGGAAGCATTTCTCTTATTCCAATGCTCTTTTTTCCCTTTCACGGTGCACATCTCTACTGTGGCTTAATTTCTTTCCCCCAATCTTTAAATATTTTATGGTCTCTGATCTGATAATATGTCCTGTCATGCTTGCCATCCCAGGGGGTTAGCATCTGGCAATAGAAATAGTATGAGATTTCTTGATATTGTAGAACCTATTTCAGGTTCCTTGTAAATATTTTATTGAATTTCCTTGTAAAATAAAAAGTGGGCTGCATTTCTAGACAAAACCAACACTTTTGAACTTGAAAGAGATTAAAAGCTTTATACAAATAATGTGCTAATAATCAATAAAGAAGATTACTCTCATGGCTGTGGGATATTTTGTAATAATATGCCTATGCTGTCTACTAGTAGAAACAGAATTTTTAAATGCACAGGCTTTTGCGCTCTATAATTTAAAACAGATGTCAACAACAACATAAGACCCTTCTTACCCAAGCTAATAAAAAGAGGCGAATGGCAAATAAAAAAGGTGTGGGTCTGTAAGAGAAGTAGATTTGGGTGCTTACAGCTTGTGAAGAATGAACAAGGTGAACAACTTTAAGGCTAGGGTCAGACTAACGCAGTATTAACGTGCGTTTAGCAGCACTAAATCACGGCCGTGCTAGCAGCAAATGACGTCCAATGCCGGGCAGCATACGAAGAACGGGCACACGAAAGTGCGGCAGTGCAACGCAAGTGGCAAACGAACGCATTTTTTTTCGAGAATGTGATACCGCTAGTACTGACGTACAGAGTGCGCTGCGTCCACTAGCGGCATGTGTGCGTGATTAGGAGATGTCAGACGCGGCTAATGTCCGGCCAACATAATGTCCAGACACAAAAAGTGTTTTATTGATGATCCGTACAAAATCACGGACGAAAATGCGCATCGTATGACCGCTATCGCGTATTCCGTGAAAAAATGTGTCCATTCGTTCGAACGCACTTTTTCACGGACAACGCAAAAAATGCGTTAGTCTGACCCTAGTCTAAATTATTTAATGACTGTTTCAAAGAACAGAGGCATAGGAAGAGTTGAATAGGTGGAGGGAGGGTAATGTAGGTGGCTGCCTGCCTATGAGAAGTCCTGTTGGAAAGAGTTTGAGTGTGACTAGAAGATAATCTCTGATCATTGGCAGAACAAACTGACCCAGGTGTGACATAGGTTTTTTTTTTTACGAACAAGGTAAGATGTAGACAGAGGTGTGGTTATGGAAAGCTTAAATGTAAAGATTAGGGGCACTATTACACTCTTCGCGCAAAAATGTGCACGTGCACAAAAACGCATTCGCGCAAACGATGTGCGTTAACGTCTAACGCGAGTGACCCTGCGCGAGCGCAAGTTTGTGCGCGTATCCCATACTTAACATTGTGAGCGCAAATGCATTTGTGCGCTGGTATGCGGATGGCATTACAATCGATGTGCAGATTTTTACGAGTGACGTTTGCGCGCATAATTTTAACATCTTTTAAAACCTGGTGGTAACTGCAAATCTGAACGTCCTGGCCGAAACCAAATCACCAGTCCGAAAAAAAAAATACAGCAAGGTATAGTTACACATTCTACGCGTACCCAAACAATAAAATTGAGAAGTTGTGCATGTCTTTATTGTTGCTGCAGCATATATACTCAGATTGATTTTGGCAGGTGCAAAAACTGAACGGGAGACAATTGTGGTTCTTAATTCTGATTGGCTGAATCGCGTGAAAAACAGTCAGCCCACTGATTTCTGCGCGCAACGTTAACGCGCGCGCGTTTTTGCATATCTTTTTTTTACGCGCGATATTTTTTGACGGTTGAAAAAGTGCGCTCGGATCGTAATACAAGCGTTAAATGCAACGTTAACGCGTGTAAATTAACGTTAACGTTGCATTTAAAAAATGCGAATTTCCGCGGAGAATGTAATAGAGCCCTAGGATTTTGAATTGACTTATTTAATGAAACTGGGAAGAAATTTACAGATTATTGGAGGGATGAGGTGTGAAAAGTACGTAACCAGCAACGCATTAGCGACTTTTACGTACCATGACCGTGGGTGAAATTTCACAAACTGAATTATTGCAAATATGGCATCCTATCACAGTATCAAGCCTGAATTCAATGAGCTCTTCAGAATGACACTATTTCCCCCCAAAATGTTGGTAAATGCATACTGCATGGCTAAGTGCTTGATTTTTACAAGCCTGTGGCAATCGGCCTGATTGAAATGCCTGAATTCAATAATTAAGAGGTGTGGCCCAATACCTTTGTCCACATAATGTATATCATATCTGTCAGCTATCTCACAACTATTTTTTCTAACTATCCTTCTGTTTATAATAAACCATGCAATACTCCATAAGAGCAACATTTTAATGCTTTTAAAAGTACTTTCTTCCAGTATTAAGGGCAGCCATTTTGTTGCTTATTTTTGAAATGCACGCTCAGCGCCAGCAAAGGAGAAAAACACAAACAATGGCTCTAACTAGTGAAATCTGTAACATTACAATTACTAAATATAGAGCCAAAAACTGGTTCATTCTCCGTTCAATTCTATCTGGGAATTCAGTCTGTCTACGGTGATTAATTTATCATTTCTGTCAGATTGCTCTAATTGGCTGTCAAATAGCATTGCACAGTCCCATCTGTGACTTCATCGTATCTGTGCTGGTACATCTGATGTAGCAATGAGCACAATGAAAATCTCCAGTTGTGCTCTTACATGAGAGAATTGCAAAATGATTTCTATGTTCAAGTGTGATGAGACGGTGGAATGCTATTATACAGTAGGCCATATATCCACCTAGACTATAAAACCATATCAATAAATGGCAAAGCTAGAATTCTTTGTAAAACTGTAAATGCTCTATCCGTCCGTCCGTTCATCTTTTTAAAGAGTAGTTCTCAAATATCACTGAGAGGTTGTTTACAGATTCAATGTACTAAGAAATATATATGCACATACAAAATATATCAAGGACTTTAAGTTTGGAAACTAGCAATTTGACACTTTTATAGAGGTCTCTCTTAAAAAAGTATACAGGGTAATTCAAAGAGATCCGAATGGCTGCCGAAAGGGAGCGGAACGCTGAAAATCAGCATTCGGTCACCTGTCTTGGCCATTCGGCTATCCAGAGAGCAGGCAATTCGCCAAATCCTGGCGAATTGCCTACATATATGGTGCCTGTTCGAGGGCAGTAAAATCCCCTTAGAGAAGCACTGCTTTGGCTATTCAGAGAACAAAAACCAGCAGTGAAAAGTTGCCGAAATGCCCTGCTGTTTGGTGGTTTATTTCGGCAGGTTTATTCAGGCGAATCCCATAGGCTTCAATATTAAAAAATATTCCTGTTTTAATTCAGTATCTAATAAACCGTTGATTATAATATTCTGCAGTAAAGAGTCTCTTTATTTATAGATTTTTTTAGAATATTTTAAGCATTTTTTTAAAAAAAAAATTTAAACAAAAATTCTAACTTACTTATTTTTTCTGTAACAACCCTTTTTATTATCATTCCCTGGACCTCATATGTAAATTTCAGGCATTTTCGCTCAATAGTTTCTTTGCAAACAGCGTTTCACTTTTCAAACATTCAAGCAAACTGTTTTCCTAATTTATTCACTGCATTCGTCTGCGGTGTCGGCTTTTTCCGTTGGCTTTGCTGCGTGTGATCAGCTCCTGCTTGGGTTTTTCCAGTGTTTTTGGCGGGTTAATCCAGATGTTTTTTTGCGGGTTTCGGTGTGCGTTCGCCGGGTTTTGCGGTTAGTTTTCAGGACCCTATGGTGCTTGCTAAATATACCGCAGGGTCGCCAAAATGGGATCGCCAAATCGTACCGAATTGAAGAGAACGAAAAGTCACCGAATGTGCGTTGACTTTTCGATTCTCTTTGAATTACCCTGATAGTGATAGTTTCTTTCTGGGAAACCCTCCCCACCTGAACATTAGAGATGAAAGTGTTTTATGCCCTACCTCACAGCTGCATCTTTCAAATTTAAGTGCTGCACCTGCTACAGGATGGGGTAGGTGTGATAGGCATGCAACCCTCTTGCTTCCTATTGTTCATTTGGCCAGGTGCCCCAGTGGAAGGGATGGGAGCAGGAAGCGGCCAGCCCTCCCCACAGCTTCTCTTTTTTTTAACCCCTCAGCAATTGGCAAAGGCTATGGGGCAGGGGGATATTGCATAAGTTCCCTCATTGTCATTTCCATCCCAGCCAGTTTGTTTTTTTAACCCTCACCTGCTGACATAACTTACACCCCTTTCCCAAAGCATAGTGAACTAGGGGGTGGATAGGGGATTATCCAAATCTTAAAGTCGAGAGAGAACTTTAGGAAAGAAATAAGTAACTTCTCACTGAAGGGTTGAGCGAGAGGTTTATTCTAATTGATTATATTATAAATTAATATAGAACAAAATTCTCAAACAAAATTCTAATGAACCATATCAAAACCCCCAAAAATTCAATTCATCAGATTTGCTTTTTTTTTTCCGACAAAAGCAATTTGGGCAAACCACATTTTCTGTCTATGCTCACATTTATTGTACACCCATTGATCATGTAATAATCACAAGCTGAAATGTCAGCATAAAATAGCATTGTGCACAGCAATAACCAGTTCTATACAGAGATACAGCCAATGTTCATGTATCAGCTATGGAAAATAAACAATACCATAGGATGGGACTGAAATGGGGACAAACACTTAACCTGCATTAGGATTTGACTGAGAACACCTGGTACACTCTGTGCAAGCCTATGGTTGAAGGCCATAGACCTGAAAGGATGCTGGGCTCATATATCTGCAATTTTCTTGTTTTTCAAAGGAAATCTAGCATCTTGATAATCCACTATGCTGTAATGATATTATGGTTTTTGGAACTTGATAGTTTTTTATTAAAGAATGCTACCAAAATATTTTCTCCATCCCGTTTGGATGAATGTATACACTAGCACTTCTCAGTTTCACATGTTCACATTATTTTGTCAAGATCATGATTGAATTTTTTGTGACGAGCATTTTCTGGTCTGCTTAAAGGGTTCGCTTTGTGAATCACACACATACACTGTCAGATTTTATGATGCGTCCGTACATTTACAGTCGCTTAGGTCGTTGACCACAGTAAACGCTAATTGAGAGAAGCACACGCTCTGTGAGGTGTGACATTTATTTGGTATGGGGATTATGGGCAATCCATGTGAGAGAAAGCCAATTAAAATTTTGATTCTGCTGTGTTAAATTTAGTATTTTTTTTAAGACAAAATAGCAAATTATCCAGTGACTCTGATAACAAGACAACGCTGGAGAGATGAGGTGCTGTTGTGAGATAACACCACGAAAGAAAATCTTGCAAATGAAGCGGGCTGTCCCAGGTGTCATCTTATCTTCCAACCTCCTAATTTATGCTTAATTAAGTC
This sequence comes from Leptobrachium leishanense, assembly GCA_009667805.1. Taxonomy (NCBI): domain Eukaryota; kingdom Metazoa; phylum Chordata; class Amphibia; order Anura; family Megophryidae; genus Leptobrachium; species Leptobrachium leishanense. Next base: position 182,153,896 of record CM019065.1, on the reverse strand, counting down.
ATTTATAGCAGTTTATTCTTTATATAGAAATCAGGATCTTTAGCAATACTAGCTCTATGGTCAAAAATAATAATTCTAATCCATGTTTAGGCAAAACCTCTAAATCAATCACTGTGATAAAATGTTATTTAGTATAACTGCTTGTAGCCCTGAATGTGGTGGTATTATATGTGATGTCACATTGACACACATCTTGTATAATAGCAAAACAGACGATCATTGACCCAGTTTAATGATGTGCATAGCATACACGTCACGTGCAGGATAAAAGAATGATTAAAGCTTTAGGATATGAAGTCATTTGGAGATGTAATCTCTGTCTAACTAATCTGCTGCTAGCTGGACAATGTTCTAATTTTGAATGATTCTTTTGCTTACATCCTCACATTCCCATCACCCAGGGTAATATCTTGACAATGCACATGCTAATTGATTGTGAAAATTATTCTTCATATTAATAGTAATTTATTTGCGGTTCACCAGCATCCCAGTGACCTTATAGCTATTTTATACCATCTGTGATAAAGGATGCAGGGATCAGTATTTCCTCTTTCTTGTATTGTGCAGTCATAAAAGTAGCAGGGTACAGCAAAAAATCAAATAAGCAAAATATAAAACAACCGCCTACTCCTTCATGTGGAGTCTAACTAAACATACAATATTCCCTAACTGAATATTGGGCAGCTAGGCCGCTTGCCAATAAGTGGTACAAAAATGAAAAGTACTTCCCTTTTGACCTCAGGGTTTTTCTTCCTTCACTGCTGTAGCCAGGACACAGACTGCACACTGAGAGAACCACACATACCTCCTTTAAAAGGCAGGGCAAGTCTAATTAGCCTTCAGCTGTTTAGGTAACCCTTCAGGGAAAAGGAGTCCTCCATGCGCTGGCTGATATATTTATGGTCTACTACCCTGCCCCTAATCACACATTCCTTTACACTGCAACATCCATTCAGATGAATCTTAATGGATACTAACACCAATGGCGTTTTACCTCAATTTATTTGCTCAGATTCCGCACTTACCTCCATTTCCAGTCTCTTTTCTCATTGTATTTTGGTATTGTATTAGGATGAAACAGAAAATGGAGCTAAGTGTAGAATATAAGCTCCTATGAGCAGGGCCCTCTACCCCTCGTTTCCATCATATGTCCGTTTATAAAATGGAGAATTGATGACACATCACACATTGGTACAGCAGTAGACCCCTACTCATATATATGAACTCGTACTATAAAACCAGCATCACAAGCTGTGCAGACTTTAACCACACCATTGCTTACTAATTAATAAAAAAACTCTAAAATGCAGAGTGCAGTTACAAGTGGTTTTGAATAAATTGTAAGAATTACTGCAAGCACTATATTAAAGCCAAACTGTTGTCATTAAATCATTTTACACATGGAGAGACTTAGAAGATGAAAATTTATTAATCAAAATAATTTAGTACTCGCCTCCTTGAATCACTCCATTTGCGCAACATGTGATTATGTCCTTGCTTTAAACTAGATGTGCACCTCTCCATCGTAATGTCAAACTATTTTCGCAAAATGCAATCGTAGCTAGCCCCTGATGCTTCACAATTGCTCTTGAGAGAACACACTTATTATACAAAGTCCAGCTGTTTTCAAATCATTCGCCATCGCGCTAGACCTCTGTACACTTGAACCGTAACAATAGAAACCCTTTTCTATTTTTTTTCTGTAATTAGATACACCATGTTTTCAAAGTCCAAGCAATTATTTTTCCTCATAAGTTCGGTAGCTTCAGACATTGTTCCATTAAAGTATGAATGAAGAAGAGACAGAAGTTATTCTTGACTCATTAAGTCTAGGGGCACTTGACCTACTATTGAATATTGAAGAGCAGTCACGTTAATCTTGCTGTTTGTCTGAAATTTGATGGAGCACAGAAGGTACAATATATAAAATAAAGTAATGCTCAACTAGACAGTTGGGTTTAAACAGTCTAGTGTGTTTAGACCTATGGGACAATTCATCCATGTAAAAGAAGCAGTAGTGCATAGACAACCATTTGGCAGTGAAGAAAGAACTGCTATCAAGATTTTAATGTTTGGCCAGATTACTCATAATGATCCATGGTTCTCCAAGGAATCCTTTATGTGTCTATAAAACAATTCAAGGGACGCTCTAGTCATTATCCTAGTCTATGCCTGTTGCATTGGTTGTAGCTCAAGGAAGTCCTGTGTCCTTTGTTTAACTGTAGTGATTTATGAGAAGGTTTATAGCAAAGCGCGATTGGTATTGATAATATTTCCCTTCATCTTATCTGATATGAAATAGAACGACATTTTTTTATTTTATAAACCCTGCTTGTTCGATTTTTACAGGGATAATTTGATCCTCCACAGGCTTGAAGAATTGGACATTAAATGCTTGGGCCATTTCCCCAATTGGGTAGAGCTCTCTGCAGTTGCTGTTATGTCTGGGGAGTTACGGAAATTGCAGAAAAGTATATTAATTGATGATTATATGATTAGATTTATATTTCCATTAACTTAATGTTGCATAAAGCAATTGATAATAAATTGCTTTATATTTTTTCTAATATATATATATGCTAGAATAAAAAATTAAACGAAACTGAATAAATTGAAAAAATATTATCAATTAAATTACACAACAATAAGATTAATATTCTGTATGTATATTAATAAGCCTCATTATCAGGAAGTAGGATCAACTATCCTTATCTTATTTCCAGTCTCATGAAGACTGTCAAGCCCAAAAAGGATGTCCAGGAGAGAATTCATGTTGTTGCATCCGCTAACGTATGCTTCAAGCCATCTAGCATGGCATTACATTGCATGTGGGAAGTCTGCACTACAGCATGTTTTGATGCAAAAATTAGACATTTTAGACTTTATATGCCGATCCTACCTAGAATTCTTTGCTACATACAGAGTGTTACAATGGTGTTCTGTGGACAAAGCAAGACTGACTTGATTAGAGGAGTAATTATTTTTTCAATGACTTTCTCTATATATATAATATATATATAGTTTATTATTGAAGAAGTCATTTACACATCCCAGAAATTCAAAGAACTGCATCATCACAGAGTTCATGTGCCACATTCCCCACACGCAGCAAGGAACTCTGGGTAAGACATGCAAATATAATATTATATATATTCGAAAATAGAAGTTGCCTCAAGCCTGGAGGGTCCCTTCAAGATATTTTTGTTTTACTTATCTTTAATATATTATGATTTTATGCTGTTGCACCATGTGCTTTTACATGTATGTTTCCTAATCATCCTAAAGATAATCTGAAACACATGCCAATTCAAATGTGAAAATATATATGTCTATAAAGCAATATCATCACTAATGTTGCGTATAGGAAGACATAAATGTTGGATAGATTGTTGTCAGTTTTAATTACTTTACGTGATTACTGTGCGGGAGGTTTGCTTAGGCTTCTGAAATTATTCACTCTTAATTGGCACCTTTCTTTGATATGCAAGTAAAGCATTTGGATGAAAAGGCAACCACAAAGGCAATGCCATTGGGTCTGAAGCTTCAGTTCAGTCATCAGTCAGTATTAATTTATGCTAAAATAAATATTTTCTAAATCACAGAGAAGTATTCTGTATTTATGGCAAGTACCAGCAGAGTTATCCTCTGTAGAATATAGTCAAATATATGGATGCAGCTACAAAAGTAGACAGACATGGCAGCTCTGGGTTTAGAAGACACTAATCAATATAAAATAGCTCACTTGAACATAAATATAATTTACGGTACAATACAAATTGAGGAAATCCTTGTACATGCCCAGATTTAAACAATTATTTACAATTATTTTTTATTAAATTTCTCCAGATTAATCACTGAGGGAGATACTTTTATAAGCCCATTCTCATGGAACCATTAAGGGAATATTATTGTACCCTTGTAGAACGTTGTGTATCCTCTTAACAAAATAATTAGGGGTAAAACCGTGATGTGTTCTTCATGACTCGGAGGTTCATTTATAAGCTGTGCAACCTCAGTAAAAGAAGAGAAAATGAACTGTGGTCAAAACTACGAGTGACCTTTGCAAGTACATGGATTTTGTCACACTTTTTTTTTTGAACAAGGACAAACACCATTGAACCTATGGCATTACAAATGAATGCATGTTAAGAGAAATTCTTCGATAGGTCACTGTTCACTGACCTGATCGGGATTAGCTTTTAAGAGCTGGTAGACTATGTTTTACATCAGACGGTATCTTCCAGAGCTAGACAGATACTTTTAACAAGATATTTCTTCCTATTTGCTACATATGAGTTCTTTTGTGTGCAAAGATTTAGAAGCTGGTTGGTAAATCCCATGAATAAATATGAAAAGGTGGCATGTCTTACATTACCGAATAAATATGAAACCCGTGACAGAAGAAATAGTCTACTTCAAAAAGCAGCTTATAAAATAGAACAAAAAAGAGAGGGGACATGTAACCAAACTGGATTTTATATAATATATATATGTATGTATGTATATATATATATATACACACTATTTACATACAGTATACCAGTACCAGTGGTATACCAGTATATACCAAAGAAGGGCACTCGCCACAGTCCTCATAACAGCGTGCAATAATGCAATATACCTTGGTGTTTTAAATCCTCAGATCAGGACATACAGTATATCAAACTTGAAGAAGATGCACTCTGGGGGTTTCAAAACATAAAATACAACGTCTATTAACGCAGTTAAAATTTGGATTGGCGGTCTGGCCCCATATGGGCCTTTTTCAGTATCAAAGACCTACATGGGGCTGAAACGTCAATCCTAATTGTAACTGTGCTAATTAAAAGTGATGGTTTATGTTTTGAACCACTCCAGAGTGCATCTTCTCTCTATTCGACATATAGATATATATACGTGTACAAATGATAAGCATTCGGTTTACACAGAAGCAAATTTCAGTCAGTCAGTCTCTATGCCACGGTGCTCATACCTTCCTTAATTATACTCAACAATGAAAAAATAGCAAGCATTCAGAGCTTTCTTTAAAAGATGGCCTTGATAAAAGCTCAGTGGAGCCGAAACATTGATGCTATGATTGAACCTTGAAATAAAGGTGAAGCCAAGAAACCTTTAATGAAAACACATGAGTGCCTGCTATTGTTTCATTGTGGAATAGATTTATACAGAATATATATATATATATATAGATCCAGTACCTTCACAGGGCACCTTAGCACGGTCCTCTAGGACAATTATGTCACATACCGTCTCTTTATGTAGTTCAGTCTATTTTAGCAGTATTCAGCAAATAAATTATAACAGAAAATAAAACCTGGCTCGCCGAGCTCTAACTAACATAAAAATCTAACTTTTATGAAAAATAACAAAAATGTAAACCTTTGCCAAAGTTTATCTTCAAGCTGCCAGCTTCAGAGTTTTACCTTGCTCTCTCTGTGTCTGCGTGTGTCTCTCGCTCACTTCCTTCTCTCCGCTTCCTTCAACCCAGAAAACATTTATGGGCTTGATACCAAACAGGTGAGGGGAAACGTTGCTGCCAGGATCAATTTAAAAACACCTATTGCCCTCATGGGCTCAGATATGCCAAGCTTCCCATACAAAAATAGGGGATATACAAATGCCATCACAAATTATTTCCTGCACTTTATCACAATATATATATATATATATATACACAAAAATATAATTTGATGCGGCAGAACTCCAGGACTCGTAAAACAAATAATGTTTATTAATCCATTAAAACTGGGTCAACGTTTCAGCTCCCATCCGGAGCTTTCCTCAGGACCTATATTATATACTGTATATATTTTTTGGTTGACATTTCCCAATTAGCGCGCTCTTTTTTCAGTTTTCTTACTAAAAGGAATTATTGACCTTGCTGCACTCCAGGAAGACACTCTCAAATAAATGCAAGCATATTCTATAGAGATGCTGTTAAAACATATTATTGCTGAAGCTGTCAATGTCTGACACACAGTTATCCATTCCATGTGATATTGTTATTTCACAAGCTGTGGCAGACTGAGGGGGTTTGATTTATTTTTGTGATATTGATCATCCATTTAGCTTCTCCCACTTAATAGCACTAGCAAGCTATTTATTTTACCTATACATCAGCTATATTTAATATAATACAACATGGCATTTCAAGTATAATCTCTGGAGGTTACCTTCCATTACAAGACTGAGAAATGACGTGCCCTTAATCACCGCTGCCAACTCATAGGGCTAAATTACAATCTTCACGCAAACGTTTGCACCGGCGCAAATAACCATTAACCACTTGGATGCTGAGGACGCGCTCAGCGCGTCCTCAGCATTCCCGCTGGTATGCGGAGGACGCGCTGAGCCGTCCTCCCATTGGGGTCAGCGTTCGGCCGGGTTCCGGCCGATCGCTGGCCCCCCCGGTGCGGGCTGACATCCTGGATGTCAGCCGCGCATCCGGGACCACAGCCGCCGGAATTAGGTGTCATCGCGGCAGCGCGATGACACCTAATTCAGGCGCCCCCCCCCGCATGTGCGGAGGAGGCGCCTGAAAGGGAGGGGGGGAGGTCCTTCGGACCTCTCTCCCTCCCGATCGGCGGCTCTGCGGGGGTTAACCCAGGCATCATTTGGAAGGGCACAGCCTGCCCTTCCAAATGATGCCTGGCATTAACCCCTGGGGAGCTGGATCGCGAATCGGCGCTGAAAAGCGCCGGTTCGCGATCCTTTCCCGGAGCTGGCCGACATCTTGGATGTCGGCCAAGCCTCCGTGAACTCCCCCTGAGGACTGGCGTCATCGTGCGTAGCACGATGACGCCAGTCCTGGACTTAACCCTTAACTGCCACCAACGGTGGAGATAGGGAGTTCCAATGAACTCCCTATCTCCCGATCCGTGGCAGCTAGGGGTTAAGTTTTGGTATGGTTGGATCGGCCAGAGCATGGCCGTTCCAACGATACCAAACATGAAAGTGAAAAATGTTGTAAAAAAAAAAAAAATGAAAAATAAAAATAAATTAAAAATAAAAATTATAAAAAAAAAATAAACACTTTTTTTTATTTTTTTTGGTTTGTTAATGCAGCAATATTGTTCCCATTTCAATTATAATGTGAACAATGATGCTGCACTAACGATTTTTGTATGCGGTGCGTTTGTTAAAAATAGTGTAATTTTCCCCAAAAAAAAATGTAACGAGACCCCATCTCTAATTTTTTTAACAAGCGCACCCCATACAAAATATAACCGCAATTGCTCGCATGTTAAAATGTGAAAAAAAACACTTTACACATTGTAAATTATTCAAAATACATATTTTATTGCATTTTTTGTTATAATATACAGACATGACATAACGTATACATATAATAATGACATATTATGAATCTACCGAGTCTGACGGAAAGAACGATATATAATATGTCTGGGTCATATACTAAAATAAGCCTTCAAAACACGTTTAAACATGATGCGCAAAACAGGTAAAAATGACCTCAGCACAGGGGCGGGAAAAGCCTCAGCAGCGAAAGGGTTAATGCGTGGGGTAAAACCATTTGCGCCGAATCCCGTATTACATAGCGCAACAACCGCGCGCAATCATCTACCACGGGTTAACCTGCGCGAACCCTGCGTGAATTTACTGTACTGCGCGCGTCCTATACTTAACATTGTGAGCGCACATGCGAATGTGCGCTGCTACGAGTATGGTTTTACAATCTATTTCACGGCATTGCCTTTGCGCGCATAATTTTAGAAACTCCTGAAAGCTGCTGCTAATGGCAAATTTGAACAACCTGGCTAACCCCAAATATCCAAGCCCATAAAAAGGAAAGCACCAAAGCACAGTGGTCCATTCAAATCATACCAAACCAATACAATGGATGAAGTTGTGTGTGCATGTATTATTGCTGCAGCATATATGCTCCTATTGACAGTGGCAGATGCAATTTGTTAACGTGAGACAGGTGTGATTCTTAATTCTGATTGGCTTAATCTCGAAAAAAGACTGCGCACGCAAAGATTTTTGTGCGAGACAGTACTGCGTTTGCATTTGGGCGCGTCCTGTTTGCGCAAGCAATTGATCGGAGGAGGAAAAAAGTTGCGAGGATTGTAATTCCAACGGTGATTTGCGCACACAAAACTTTAACGCTTGGCGCAAAGATTTTCGCTTTGCGCGAGGATTGTAAGATTGTAATTTAGCCCATAGATTGCTGATGTTTTTGAGAACAGCTGGAAAAATTAAGGGAATGGAATACCATTGATTATATTGTTGTAGAACAACATCTGGATGCAAGGCAACACCTCCAACCTTCGTTCTTTCACTTGCAGTGATGCAATTTGTATAAAACAATATTACTAGCTGATTATTTGTATTACTAAGAGTGCATTCTTCTTCTGATTTTCTGCTTCTTGTTTGTAATAAATTGATGTGCATGCCCGTGGAGAGACACCGAGAACTATATGTTTCCAGTGTTCTACTGCTCACAGCCAGAGAAAGAGGTAGAACGCAATAATCTATGCACTGGGGATTAGAGGTAAATCTGGCATTATTTTGTGTTTTTTTTATTGCGTTAAGTGATTTTGAAAAAAGTAAATCACTTAATACCAGGCACTATGTTGCAATAGCTTGTTGTCCATGAGCTGAGCCATTATTCACTACTTCTATACAAAGTATAGCAGCCGTTAATGTACAGTAAGGAGCCTTTATTTCTAAGGTTGGAACACAGTCTGAAGCAATTAACAATTGTAGCTGTTAAGAGAAAGGCTGGACCATTAAACAAACCGGATTGGTTGGAGTAAGGGCCAATAGACTTTGATTCATTTAGAGATGCTACATGTTTCTATGTGATCTAACTGCTACATACCAATGATTGTCATGTCTAACGGGACAAACTAATAACGACATAAATGGGGTACTCAAGACAGGCTAATTCAATTAGCAAAATGATCATGAAATTTTAATCGTGCCAACAAAATTTAAAATGCAATTATTATTATTTATTCTGGCTAAAATGGTCTTTAGTTACTTAATTTTACAATGGGATGGTTGAGTAACTATACATATATGACGGTACTACAATTCTTCTGGTCATTTCACAAGTTGAGTGCTAATTATCTATTTAGCGAATAAATCCATAATCTTGAGTTTGCTTTTCTGCTTCCAGATTATCATGCTTTATGAACTATCTGAAGTATCATTGAATTGAATTAATGTAACATGCATTGCAGGACATGATATTCCCTACCGACACTTGAAATTCAGTGTTTATGTGAGACACAAAATTTGAAATAATAAATGTAGGCTGTGAGCTCAAGAGAGTTACAGTACTGTAATATGTGTGTTACTGTAACTGTAATCATTTTTCTAGTAATTCAACATTACTAATGTATCCCCCACCTATGTTTTAAAATGAAGCCAGAATGGTTTTGGAGATAGGAGTTATCAGATAGTCGGTCCATAATTTTCCTTTTAAATCGTATAATGGGGCACCTGTGAACAAGGAGGGGTGCATACCAAATGAGGGATGTCAGCCCTTTCTATATGTATAATACAAACAGCAGGAAGGTGCCCCACCACGGCAGCCTATAAAGGTCTAGAACTGCTGGGGAGCTCCAGGGTGAGTTGATCCTGTAAATGCAGATTCGGTCACGTTAGATAGGACCTGTCAAAGAAGGGGTGCATTGGCGTCTGTGACAAGCTTAAGCAAACTAGGATCACACTTTGAGAACTGAATCCCCATCATTTATTACCTCAGTCAGGTGGTTTTGAACATTTTTTAAAACTGTGCTTTTTTGCTACAGAATAAGATGGAAGAAGGTGGTCAATAATATGGAGTGCTCTTTCCTGGTATTTTGTATTAAATGCCTTAGATGCTAGCTTAGGTTGAGTGCAACCTTCCTGCTGTTTGATATATATATATATAATCTCTATATCTCAATCAAACAGTTGTGGTGGAGGACAAAAAGCGAGATAAAAGCCTCCACACTATAATAAGTGTGTTTTATTATTGCAGAAGCCACTTGCACATCACAGCAATTCAATGAATTGCATCCCATAGCTCCTGTGCCACATTCCCCATATGCAGCAAGGAATTATGGGTAGGATATGCAAATGACATCTGTCTCACTTTTTTGCATCCTGGATCTGTTATTACACAGAACCCTAAAATCAATGCTATGCCACACCGTGGCTTTCTAGCAGAGATAAGACAGTGTGGCATAGCATTGATTTTAGGGATCTGTGTAATAACAGATCCAGGATGCAAAAAAAGTGAGACAGATGTCATTTGCATATCCTACCCAGAATTCCTTGCTGCATATGGGGAATGTGTCACAGGAGCTCTGGGATTCAATTCATTGAGTTGCTGTGATGTGCAAGTGGCTTCTGCAATAATAAAACACACTTATTATAGTGTGGAAGCTTTTTATCTCGCTTTTTGTCCTCTACCACAACTGTTGTAGATACTGACTTGCCCTAGGGGTCCAAGCATCCACTGCAACTGGTCATCATGCCTAGCTCCTAGCTGATGAGGGTCCAACAAACCTGAAACAGTGCTGTCCTAGGAGTGGCTTTGACCAGTTGCATAACCTTATCTCTGCTAGAAAGCCATGGTGTGGCATAGCATTGATTGTAGGGTTCTGTGTAATAACAGATCCAGGATGCAAAAAAGTGAGACAGATGTCATTTGCATATCCTACCCAGAATTCCTTGCTGCATATGGGGAATGTGGCACAGAAGTTCTGGAATGCAATTCATTGAATTGCTGTGATGTGCAAGTGGCTAGTGCAATAATAAAACCCACTATATATATATATGTATATATATATAAAATACAAACAGCAAAAAGGTTGCACTCAACCTCAAAACTAAGACATCAAATACAAAACACCAAGAAAGAGCACTCCATATTATTGGCCACCTTCTTCCATCATTTTCTGTAAAAAAAACACAGTTTTAAAAACGCTCAAAAAACCTGACTTTGGTAAAATGATGGGGATTCAGTTCACAAAGTTATGATCATAATTTGCTTAAGCCTGTCACAGTCGCCAATGTACCCCATCTTTGACAGGTCCTATCTAACTTGACTGAGTCCGCACTTACAGGATCAATTCACCCTGGAGCTCCCCGGCAGCTCGAGGCCTTTATAGGCTGCCAAGGTGGAGCACCTGTGAACAGGGAGGGGTACATACCACATGGGAGCTGTCAGCTCTCTATATATAAAAGGCCTGGAGCTGCCAGGGAGCTCCAGGGTGAGTTGATGCTGTAAGTGTGGACTTGGTCAAGTTAGATAGTACTTGTCAAAGATAGGGTACATTGGTGACTGTGAGAGGCTTAAGCAAATTATGATCATAACTTTGTGAACTGAATCCCCATCATTTTACCTCAGTCAGGTTTTTTGAGCATTTTTAAAACTGTTTTTTTTCACAGAAAATGATGGAAGAAGGTGATCAATAATATGGAGTGCTCTTTCTTGGTGTGTATATATATATATATATATACACACACACACATTTCCCATATTGTACTTGTATGTCTCAAATAAGAGTTACACTCAGAGCAGTCATTAGTTTAGAAGGATAGCTCCTGCCATAATGGGGTACAAAGGCGTTGACAGACTTACACAATGTGTGATCATATTTTATAACCAAATCCCCATAAATTTTATCCTAAATTAGTTTTTTTTTAAATCGTTAACACTATATTAAAGTGGAGTGCTCTGTACTTGGTAGTTATACATACGCCATTATTAAACCTTTTATGATACTTTAGTTAAGTAAATGTATACACAAGGTTTATGTCTGTCCATGACAATATTACAGAAGAAAATTAGAAGGTTTATGAAAAACGCTGATCTAGCTATAAACAAGGATGTGATCTTATAACTATATGATGCTCTATAATAAAGCAATATGAGTAGCTAGTGCCTGGGGATATATCGACTGACTTCATTTTTTTTACTCTACTGTGGATATTGTACATTTATTGACTATCATGTCACAATAAACAAGATTTAGAAGAAAAACAACTTGCATAATGAAACTTGAATTTAACAATGTGGTTACAGTATAAAAGAAAGGTCATCAAGAATGTTAAATTGAAGGATTTCAACATCACCCTTGGTACATATTTTTTAGAAAAGAAATTTGAAGTGGAGATAAAGAGTGGATAGAACTGACTATTATGGTGGCTGAAATCCCTTAGCTACTTGCTAATAGCAAGTTGCTATTGTATTTGTCTTTTGTTTGAAGATGTATGTAACTATAATATATAATGTGATGATATGAAGCAATTTTTTTCATTGCAGTCTATTCTATTACTCTCCTTTGAACAGTGGACTCGAGATAAATAGAAGGAATGCGAGTCAATGCGCTGCAAGCAGAAATAAACAAAGGGGCAAAGAAACACTGGAAGCACGTATAGATAGAAATAGTACAACACTGGACAAGACAAAAAAAATAAAAGAAATGAAATGTAGAGATATATGAAGGGAAAATAGTGAAAAGAAGAAAATGACACCCTTGAAAGTCAGCCAGGCACAGATGAATTCGTTTGTTCAGCTGATAATGTGTAACAGTCTTGGCTATAATCCAGATGCACTAGGCTTTGTCCCTGTAGACAATAGACGCCAAGTTGTAAATGGCACACAAAACGTGAAATTCAAAACCGCCAGGAAGATAAAAGTCCCTTGATAGGTCAAAAAAATACACTTTGCCAAGGAAACAAAATGAGTATGGAAGCATGCAGGATGGACCTCACTAAAATTCCACAAACATTGTATTTTCCCTCATTTATTTTGCAGATTAAGTTTCTGGAAAAAAAAATCACTCCTTATTAAAATGCAGTAGATGCTCTGGTTGACTGACATTTTCCATTGTTCCAGGAAATAGCTAATGACTAAGATGACCAGAGATCTTTGACTTTTTTCATTCTTCTTACCCACATCTTTCCAAAGAAGGCTCACACAAAATGATATTTACTTAACCTCATAGGGCAATAAGAAAGTGACAGAGCTTTCCTTACCCCCTTGGGATCTACAAGACAAACAGACACTCCTTTCCACCCTTTATTATTAGCTCATAAGTGTATGAGTTCAAATCTCTTGGAGCGTAATGATGCCTTTGGTTTGAATGTAGTTTATCGGATTGTAATTGCTCGTGCCAAAATATATATACACAGTGGCTATATGTTAAACGCAATATCCAGTTATGTGAAACATCTTATGTCCACAATGTGACTGAATCCCCATTCACACACATTGAAATTCATCTGGAATTATATAAAGTTGAAGTTCTACAAATTTCCTAAAGGTTTGTTTCTACAGGGGGATTTTGCAGAGAGATTCACATTGTGTTTGTCAAGTCAAAGAATTCTGTCTGAATGATATGCGGAGAACGAAAATCGTAAAATGAAATCAGTTTCCAGTTTTTAGAAGAGCATATCATTCACAACACAGGCTGAATGAGAAATATAATAGTGGGAATATAATAATGCACATTCTTGCAAAAGTGTTATCTTTAATGATGTTACTCAGCTTTTACAAAGAGAATACACGTATCATTATGAAGTCTTTTTAAGTGTTCTTGCCCAAAATCTTTTCCATTGCAATCTTTTCCTTTTCTGTGGATATTTATCTCGCCTGTTGTACATTCCCTGAAGAGAAATATCTTGCGTTTGTGTTATTTTCCTTAAAAGATGCTGCTGGTCAAATCTAGTTATCTCACATGGCATGGTTGGGAATTACATGTAGTTTTCATATGTATTTATTTATTTGTGGAATTGGATGTACAACATTTTGCAAAGTGCTGTGAAGGTTGCATTGAGATTTTTCCTATTTTTCCCTGTCTCTAGACAGCGAGAAAATCAACAGAATAATACAGTTACAAGGTCAAATATTTGCTTTAGCACAAATATACACAAAGCAAATCCTTAAACGCCGCATTATTACAGATACAGTTTACTATAGAAATGTAGAGGCTTGCGTTAAGAGATTTTTGAAGCAGAAGATGATTTGATTTTGTTTCCAAGTATGTATAACCTACAGTAATTTATGGAATTTGTAGCACTGTACCAGAAGTGGGCCATTTATTATAGGTTCTACAGGAAGCTTGAATGAATGCGATATGGTCGGGATTGTTTGAGAAGAGATTTGGCTGCATGAGTACATTGATGACTGACCATGGCTATTGATGTAAAATCAAATGATTCAAATACATTTTTAGCTGTTTTCATTGCGCATTTCATATACAATGTCACAGCAAAATATTATTTTGGGCGGGAGTAAAACAAGGGGAACATCAGGGACAGGACAAGAATACTGTTTACACTTTAGAATTATTTATTGTGCAGTTGGAACAATGAGGAAAAGCGGGAAAATGTGTAACAAAGGATGTCTCGGGTGGGGCCTATGCACCTCAAGACGTTGATGTTACGATCCAGCAGGAAGGGCCCTGAAATAGCTTTATAATCCCTTCCACAGTCACAGGCTCCTGTCTATGTACATACGTCCAATACCCCAATGAGCGTGTTGTGTACTCCAAAGCAAGAGCCCAATCTCAGTCAGCGAGATGACACGGTGCTACACCGCAGAGGCCCGCTCAACCTCGAAAGTGACCACAAGTAATACTCAATGTGCAACACTGCTACAAATCCTATGAAATACCTTTATTAGAGCATAATCATATTATGATCTAATAAAGGTATTTTGTGTGATTTGAACATGTGTTGCAGGCTGAGTATTACTTATACACATATTATACACATATACATAAACATATACAAATGCTATATTAGCAGCTCAACGTACAACTTATTCGTCGTCGTTGGTATGGTCTCCTGGAGTCCATAGATCTCTATGGAGACTTACACAAGCACATTGGTATACCCAGTGGGAAGTATAGATTAGAAGGCTAAATATGAATTATAAAATAATGGGTAGAGTCCTCGCGCTTACGCCAAGTGTCCAGTGAGTAATACTTCAAGATAATCTAGAAAACATAATAGGAGACATACATTGCGCAGTACATCCTAATGACACCTGGTTTCCAGAGAGAAAGTATTCAACTCACTTTTTTCTGAGCCCCATAAAGTCGGCTCTGGACTATATAGGCATATATCTGTGGATATGATCTCACCAGCCCGTCCTACCAGCAACCATCCGTGGTGATAACCTGGTCCATAGATGAAATATTGGATCCCCGGGATATGTCACAGACGAAAAGTCAGCAGGATAAAATGAAGTAAAATTTATTGCAGCACTAACGCGTTTCGACCTAATTGGTCTTTATCAATATCATATCCACAGATATATGCCTATATAGTCCAGAGCCGACTTTATGGGGCTCAGAAAAAAGTGAGTTGAATACTTTCTCTCTGGAAACCAGGTGTCATTAGGATGTACTGCGCAATGTATGTCTCCTATTATGTTTTCTAGATTATCTTGAAGTATTACTCACTGGACACTTGGCGTAAGCGCGAGGACTCTACCCATTATTTTATCCATTGACTATTCGCACTTGGGTGTGTGCGTTTGTGCCCTTGCTGCTACCCAAGACCGACCATCTACACATTATCTGCGCCATTTTTTCCACCTTATTGTTTTTTCATTAAATATGAATTATATTGAACTGTTATATCGATATTTTAAAAAATAATACCAGCACTCAAAAGCTGATGTTAAGTTAATTTTGCTTTTAAAAATAAAAAGTGACCTTGGAATCAGTTGTTATTCTCCATCCGGCCACAAACTAGTACTTTATACGTAAAATATACAAAGTGTAGGAGGCAGCAATTTACAATAAACTGCAGCAACATCGAAGCCGCAAGAGAAGTATACAGCTTGGCTGGAGTAGCACTATGGCCGTTAGAATTCACTGCTCACTCGTTAACCATAACGGGCCCTGTATTTCTTTACTATTTAAATTCCAAAGACTGATCTAAAAAGGAAAGAAACAGGAGTTTTATATATTAAACTTTAGTGCAGAGCAAAACCAGCATACACACATGTATACTGGATGGATAAAAAGAGCTTTTGGTTATCTCGTGAAGTCTATTTAATTTTTTCTCTATGATGATTACTAAAATTACCCTTTTTGTTGATCTGTACAATGTACAGCTGTTTTGTTGTTGATTCAAACTTAAGTCATAGACTGACTCCGACAGATGCAAAAAACTACAACACTTTAGTAGTTTTGTTTTTGAAATGGATATCTCTTTATTCTTCTCTGACCACCATTGTATGGGTAAATGAAGCATTGACGCCGAGTTTTCCAATCCTGAATGGTACCAGACAAGGTTGCCTTTTATCCCCTTTGCTTTTTGCTTTATTGCTAGAGCCCTTGTTGGCTTCTGTCCGGTCTCATCCTGAGATCAGAGGACTTGAGGGAAACGACATTGCCATAAGGTGTCTGCTTATGCTGATGACCTCATGTTTCTTCTGACGGCACCAAAAACCTCTTTACCAGCCGTGGTTCAAGAACTGAAAAGATATGGTGAGCTTGCGGGGCTAGCTATCAATGAAGACAAATCAGAGATATTAAATATCTTCATGAGTCGAGCCAAGATGCTTGCCCTTAAAGGGCGATATAGTTTCCGTTGGTGCAACGAGAAGATAAAGTATCTTGGCATTTGGCTCTCAGCGGACACACCCCGCGTCCCTTTACTGAATTTTGAACCCTTACTGGCAGATATAAGACGCGAAACGGTGGAGTGGTCCACCAGGCATCTTTCCTGGTTGGGCAGGGTGGTGGTACTAAAAATGAATGTCCTTCCTCGGATCTTGTACTTACTGCAAACAATTCCTCTAGCCATACCTGCTGATGTCTTCCATACACTTCGTAGTTGCTTTCTCTCCTTTGTCTGGACAGGAGCTCGACCTCACTTATAATTTACTTTGATGTGCCGACCCACCTCAATGGGCAGATTGGCTTTACCTGACGTACGCTTATATTATTATGCATCTCAGCTGACCAGGATCATGACTGGATGGATCCAACCCCCACGCGCAAATGGCTAGACCTGGAAACTCATCTTGCGAACAGCCCTTTATGGGCCATACCCTGGTTGCTCCCGGATCAGCTACCACCCTTGTGTCAGTCGGTATTCACGATAGCGAACACCATCGGCTTATGGCACACCCTTAGAGTACTCTACTCTCTTTCCCTGCACCTCTGTTGCTGATCACACACAATCTGGCATTCCCGGTAGGAGTACGTCCTACTCTACGGACACGATTTATGGCTCACCCAGGTTTATTAGCCATGCATGTGTTAGAGAATGGTCAATTCAAACAGATCCCCTCGCCAGAGGAAGGTTATCAGCCTACCCTTCTGGACAAATTTAACTTTACACAGATACGCCATTTTATGTTATCGATTCCTAATGGTACTGGCCTGACCCGATCACTAATGCCCTTTGAGAAATTTAGTGCCCTGGGAATTACTCTGTCGTGCAGTCTTTCCACTCTATATCACATTCTACAGTCCTCAGACACAGGATTTCCAGGGTATGTGGGGAAATGGGATACTATGCTGGGCGTCACCTTTCCGGAAAATCAGTGGGCTAAAACCTTTGCACTAATACATCATGGCACTGCACTGTCTAAATTGAAGGAAACATCGTTTAAGATCGCGGCTCTGTGGTACACTACCCCGATGTGGATTGCACGCGTCTGCCCAACACACTCTACAGATTGCTGGAAATGCCATCAAACTCAAGGGACACATTTGGTGGAGATGTCCCCTCATCGTTCCATTTTGGAATGCTGTTCGGACATTGATCAGACACACCACGGAGGTATATCTGGATTTTACACCTGAGATCTTTCTCCTTGGCCAGATGGCTCTCTCTTTTAAATCTTTAAGGAAATCAGAACTTGATGGCTGCTCACGTGCTTGTTCCTCTTCATTGGAATTCGTCAGACATACCTTCCTCACGAGACCTGGTTGCAAAAGTCGAATCCATTAGGTCCATTGAGACAGAGACACTGCCCTCGGGTCAATGGGCAGAGGCCCATGCTAATACATGGTTCCACTGGAGTACCTTTATCGCCTCTTCGCCATTCAAGACATGGTTAGAAACAACCTGCTCCATCTAAAGGAGGACTGAGGATGGGTTTGTGCTCCTCTGTGCCCGGAGCTCTCCTATATCCCGCCCCAGAGCTAATATATCTCGGTTTTGGTACTTTACCTGATCTACACCTCGTTCGGTGAAACTTCCACTCTGAATACATCCCACGGGTGGCCCCTTCCCTTCTCCTAGCACTGCTAGTTTATGGTGTTATCCCCCACCACCCCTTTTTTTTTTCTTCTCTCCCTCTCTTTCCTCTCTTTTCTTTCCTTTCTCCCTTTTCACTCTGCTTATCCTTTTTTCCTCTTCTCAACTGTTACTCTCTAATTCTCTTATATGCTCTCTAAGTTGGATACTATAGTTCTACGGGACTTGATAGTGGAAGATATGACAGATGTTATAACTTATAAGTAAATGTTTTTCATAATTCCACATGACTTCGTTCTGTTACAAAGCACTTGAATAATATTTCTATATCATTGTTCCGTTTTATATGTTTACTTTAATTACTGTATTATTGATAGCAATTTTCACAATAAACTATTTGTTTAAAAAAAAATGCAACACTTTGGACATGACACTTTGTTTTAGCTTAGTGTGAGTATCTTTTGAAGAAACTGTCTGCTGACTTCTGAAACAGTCGATCGCTGAATATTAAACACCAGTTAATTTGTTTAACACTTATCCAACCTGGTTAAAGGTTACATTTCCATTAATTTATTTTATGGACAATGTTAAGAATGGAAAATATTTTCCTACCATGCTAACAATGCCACGTAATTATGTTTTGAGCTCGTTACAAAACGAACAGGTTAAAAACTCCCATTTCATGTGAAAGTAGGCTTCACACTGCTATCGTTTGTGTGTTTTTCTTTTTAAGTACAAAACTGAAGCTTTTTTAAAAAAAGAGAAAAAATGGTATCATTAACATCTCATTAATTCTATAACACAAAAGAAAGCCTTTTTAAAGAGTTGTGCTGTAACTTTAAATGACAGAACTAGCTTGGTATTTAATGAGAGATTTAGCACAGCGGGGGACTTGTTAAATTAAGTTGTGCCTTCACATCACAGTGGGGAAACAGGTGTATATTGGTTTAAAATTATGGAAATGTTGACTAATTCTGAAGCTTGTAATCAAACGGACGGCACCCTGCAATATATTCTTTCAAGAAATCTGCATTAATCATTTACACCCTTCTATATTACTATGTGACCATCAGCAAAAAAACGAAGGAGATCAAAGTGTTTATCTAATGACTTTTGATGTTCACTTTGGCAGTTGTGCATCAGAGGTCAACTCCTCATCATCACATATAGGCAAAGATAATGGGAACTCTAGCAAGAAAACAGAGACTGTGAGCAATGGAAAAGACACACAGACAAATGGATTTTCTGTCATATTTGCACTAAATGAATTTGTTGTATTAAACGTATACAAGAAAGAGTAAGTAGACCCCCTATCTTACCCTAATAATTTGTATTAAGTAATAAAATCAGTATATAACACTCTTATAAATCCATCCATGTAGTCTGGCAAATCTTAGGCTGGGGTCAGACCAGCGCACTTTTAACTTTTCTGGCGCACATAATTACGGCCGCACTAGCAGCAGATGATGGGCAATGACGGCCAATATACGATGTACGGCCGCACAAAAGTCCGGCCGTGCAACGCAAGTGGAATTTGAACGCATTTTTTTGAGAACGCAGAACCGCTAGTACTGACGTACTGAGTGCGCAGCTGCGGCATAGCGGCGTGTTTGCATGATTAGGAGATGTCAGACGCTGCTAATGTCCAGCCTACATAACGTCCAGACGCAAAAAGAGTTTTATTGACGATCCGTACAAAATCACGCCGAAAATGCACGTTGTGTTTGACCGTTTTTGCGCATTCCGTGAAAAAATACGTCAATGCGTTCGGACGCACTTTTCACGTTCGCGGGGAAAAATGCTTTCGTCTGACCCTAGCCTTAGTCTTAAATCAAATATCTTAAAAAGCTCACTTGTTAGGAGAGTTCACTGACAAAACTAAGCAATGAATTCCAGGATACATCTTTGACACATTAAATGTAACACATTATACATAAACACTAAAAATATCAATTAACCTGTAATAGTAATTAACACAAACATTGTAAAAGAATACTTTTCAACCAAGAATATCAATTGTACGATTTCTGTATTAATGGATGTACAGAGGTGCTTCTATGTTTCCTCATCTGCAAACATACACTATTGTTCAGATTTAAAAAACTGAGAGCTGAGCATTCCCACAGGTAAATCAATGAAGAAACCTGCAAAATTCACACAAAAAAGAAACGCCCCATTGCCATGGTGTGTTTAGGAATCTGTACAAGCCAAAGAGTGATGCTATGCATCGCCCAAAATGGAGTCAGTTAACCCCATATGAAAACAGCCTAGTTCATTTAAATAAAAACCCAAAGTAAACATGGAAAAACCAATGCGTCTCCAACATGTAATTTCCAAGAAAAAGGTCAAATGACCAACTAAAGTGCTATGCCTTGACTGCAAGGAAAAGTTCCTCTTTTTGAATGAACTCACTGTTCTCTCTCCCACTGTGAGAAAACTGAGGAATGTACATAGGTGGCCTACATTTTGCCCATTGGCAGATCAACGTGGACAGCAATCCTGCTTCCGCATTCATGAGACAACCAGAGCAAGAAAAAAATGGATGTGAGAAAAGTGACAGGCACATCCCAAATCAAGCTAATAACACTGCTCATATCACTTATCAACATGAGTAGCCAAAAGCAAAAATATTGTACTGCCTGTAAGAACTTACAAGTGAATAAATATGATAGGAGTACTAATGGTTTCCCAGCTGTGAGGTCATGCACATATTCATCAGATCTCTCGCGGTGAGTGACGGGGTATTGTTTAGCTTGCAGCCACTGGCTTTGTTTCTGACAGTTATGTCCATTAGTGATCAGATCATGCGTTAGTGATGTGGAATGCAAACTTAATTTGGAGAGTCTCCTCACAACATGGATGACTTCCACTGTGACCATAATGACCATTAGGGAATTCAGCCATAGCCCATGGGTGTACACGTTTTCTCTCAGGTATCTTCTTGATTTTTGAGTTTTTTTTATTATAGAAGACTAAATGATAGATGGGTGCATGTGTGTGACTCAAGAGAACCAATGAGTAAGGTTAATATAATTTATGAATACGTGTGAGCACTGCAGTCCAGTGAAAAATGCTAAAATGGAAAACATACTCTTCTCAAAGTAAATTACCTCAGGTCCTAAATTTGCTATATACACAGTAAGTAAAACTGATAATTCCTGTTTGCAGTTGAATTGCTAGCTGTAGCTACTGTACATCTCTACTGTCATCCATTGTAGTCTACGTCAAATGTTGCCTACAGCTGGATCCAGTGTACATATAATTTAGTTTTATCACTTACATTAAATAAAAATAACCATCTGGCTATAACATTGTGTGCATATAATTGTGTGTTATAATAGTAAAAATAGCAAACTGAGAAAGTTGTTATCCAAAGTTGCCGTCACCCTGTGCCTAAAAATCATATGTAATTAAGAACAGATAGGACAAATGCAAAGCCCATTATAATGCCGGAAGTAGTAGCAGGCAATCAGATATTACAGCAGCGGTGAGCCCAAAGAGTACATACTTCCAAAAAATTAGCATCTCAGATAAAGTAGCAATTACACTTGGGTGCAACTCAAAAGCTAAACTTCTCTAAATTCTTGAAATGCATTACGACATTAATTGCAAAGTAGTGTTGGCCAATATGAACAGCTTGGATAATGACATTGCTGGAGGGGACTAATTGTACAATAAAATCTCCAGTATATATACTGGGATTGCTGAAATTTGGCAGGTAAATTAAAAGAGAGTAGGGGAAATATACAGGGAAACAAAATAGACCAGGAAACAAACCAATCCAATCCATGAATGTCTCAGTCATACATTCATAATGTGGAATGGGAAATTTGTTTTTCATGTTCTTTCATCTAAAAACACACCTGTCACACAAACATTATGAAGGTGCATCATAAAGGGAATGCAATTTCATCTATTTGATGAGATAACCAAACTGCTAACAAATGGAGACATTGAATATAATTTTTCCATAAAGCCATATATATTTGAGTTTAAACTTTTGTGCTGTCACTATTGATAAATATTATTATTATTATCCTTTATTTATATGGTGCCACATATTCTGCAGCGCTTTACAAGATCATTGTACAAGGGATTGATACATTAGAATACCACACATGGATGAGGACCTGATTCAGAGGGACCCTGTTGCCAAGAGAACTTACAATCTGAGATGAACAAGTATTTTGTGAGGTTGGCACATCAATATCTTTAGGTGTCTTTCCCAAGGACACTCGCTGGCGGGAGTGGGATCGAGTCGGCTTTCCATGATTGTAGATCAGTGATCTGGTGCTTAGGTTGAACGTGCTTCTCATGAAGTCGAGACTTCTCCACAGTTGTAGTGGAGGGATGTGCTGAACGGAATTTTGACTTCTTTCTCCACGGTCGAAGGGTAGGTACTGAGCATTGCATCCTAGGAACACCTCACAAGACTTGCTGTCTTGGAGATGTTCTGACCCAGTTGTCTAGTCATCACTATTTGGCCCTTGTCAAAGTCACTCAGACCTTTTTATCTGGAACATTTTTCTTGCTTCCATTACATGAAATTTAAGAAATGAATATTCTTGAAATTCAAAAAATTGCCGCCTAATATAGCACACCCCTTGACAGATGCCATTGTAGAGATATAATCAATGTTATTCACTTCACATGAGAGTGATTTTAATGCTGTGTATGGTCAGTTTATTATAGTGCACTAGACAAAATGCGCAACCCAAAGCAATGCGTGATGTGTGTCTATGGGGGGTTATTCAGTAGCTGCAGGTGTTTGCAATGCTGTTAAATGCTGGCTATTCAAGAATGTTAAATGCAAACATTGGCAGGAGCAGCTTCACTAGTGTCTGCAACTTCAGCAAACACCAGTGGTTATCAAATAGCATACCTTGGGCACTATTGTGCGACTCACTAAAACCAGGGCGCTGAGGGGAAAAATTAGCATTCGCTAATTTCCCCTTTTGCGTCCTGGATTCCCCAGCAGATCACAGGGCAGGTGCCGAGTCTGACAGCCTGCCCCTTAGCGATCACTAGGCTTGCGTATGCTGGGGGCAGTGCTATTGCGCCACCCCCAGCATCCCCTCCATGGAGTACATAAGACTCCATGGAGGATCGTGCTGCCAGATCACATGACTTGCAGGATCTCGCCTCTTGCGAGATCCTGCTGGTCGGCGCAGTGATTGCGGAGGGAGACCAGGGATTTTCTTCCCCCAGTCTCCCTCTGTTCCCTCTGCCAGAAGCAGCAGATTGGGCCACAATTCCCGCCACGGGATGAGAGGCGAGTATGTGATTTTTGTGGGGTTTTCAGCTGCAGGTAATGGATTCTGCAGCAGCGCAATCCATTACCTACACCTCTTAGCTGGTGGTAACTTTTTTGTTGGTGCCAGCTCTTAGTAACTAGTATTAGGACCAAGTGATCCTAATGCTAGTTAATCTGTGCTTACACTTTGCGCTTCCCATGTTTGGTATAGGGGCGGAAAGTACAGCAAACTCGCGTTATGAATTGCAAATTAACGAACACTAACAGGTTTTTCAACCCGTTAGCGATTTGAAGGCGATCTGGCTGCAGCGTTATGACCTTCTTTAAGCTAGCGCTAACGCTGACGCTAGTGTTAGAGCCCCTTGTATTGTAAATTCATTTATATGCGATCTATAAAGCAGTGTTTCTCAGCTCTTGCCCTCAGGACTCCTGGTCAGTGATTGCAGGACTCAGTCTGCATTTCCCCAAGGTGATCCTTAAAAGCTGGCCTGTAGTGGGTCCCATGGACTAGAATTGAGAAGTCCTGCTATAAAGAACATCATAGAGAACATTATGGTATATTATGGTAAAATTGGCTAGTACTAGTGGAAGTTAAAAAACAGAGAAATAGTAATTGAACTCATTTGATGGCAGACCTGCGTTAATAGATCACTTACTACTCCAGATCCCTTACTACTGCAAAACTATCTATCACAATTATTAAGAAATAAGTATTAACTGTTATTTTTAAATAGACAAATGATTAGCTGGATATTAATTCATTCGGGGAACTTAAACTCCAGAATTCTCAAGTGACATAATTAAACAAACATGCTGAACAATGACTTCAAAAATAATTGGAAGCTTTAACGGAGATTGAGTTAGAGCAAGAATACATAATAACAAGTAAACAACACATTTAGTGCTGCTATTACTGGTTTCTGCCAAGGTGAAATCGTTATTCATAGAAAAATGTTTTTTTAACAACCACGAAGAACTAAGATGATGAAAAAAAGATGAAGCACATAAACAATAGAACATTTTTATTCCCACCTTAAGTGTTTTGTTCTATTTTAAAGCCATAGTAGGTTTTATAAAAAACAACGCCAATTCTGAAAAAGTTAGGACAGTATAGAAAATGCGAGAAAACAAACAAAAAAGTCAACTGAAAATTCAGTTCACCATGTACTATATTGAAAACACGAGAAAAAAGATGTCGTCTGCGCTCGTTTCTATATATTTCCATGTACAACAAAACACTATCAGGAGGTTTTAGTTTGTTTTAATGGCCATTGAAACGTAAGCTCGCTCGCCCCGTTAAGGCACCCCTCCGTAGAGCGAGTACCTAACCAATGTACCACAAGCTGCTCTACTGAGAAACTACATGCCCCTCCTGCTGCTTATCAGCTAAGAAGAGGCAGAAAATGGTGGGTTTCATTTATACACGCACAAGGCACTTCCCATTTGGGGTTGAAAACAAAAACATGGAAAAAGGAACAGCAGCAAAAATGACGAACTGGTGTTACAGCATAATATACATACATACAGAAAACTGCTGTAACACCAGTTCGTCATTTTTGCCTTGTGCGTGTATAAATGAAACCCACCATTTTCTGCCTCTTCTTAGCTGATAAGCAGCAGGAGGGGCATGTCGTTTCTCAGTAGAGCAGCTTGTGGTACATTGGTTAGGACTCGCTCTACGGAGGGGTGCCTTGATGGGGCGAGCGCACTTACGTTTCAATGGCCATTAAAAGAAACTAAAACCTCCTGATAGTGTTTATTGTACATGGAAATATATAGAAACGAGCGCAGATGACATCTTTTTTCACTTATGTTATGCTTTATACACGAACTGGGCTGTTACTCCTGGCTGTTGCAGCCGCTCTGGGGAGTACAGGCGCGACGCCATTTTTTCTGTATGTATGTATATTGAAAACACATTATATGATGTTTTACTTTGTGAAATTAATTTTTTTTTTATATACACTCATTTCAAATCTGATGACTCCATATTCCACAAAATGGGACAGTCGACTGTTTACCACTGTGTAACATCACAATTTCTTTTAATAAACACTTATTAAGCGTCTGGGCACTGAAGACACCAGTTTGTTAGGTTTATCAAGCAGAATTTTACCCCATTCATTTATTATGCATGTCTTCAGCTACGAAACTGTACGGGGCCTTCGTTGACTAATTTTGCACTTAATAATGCAGGCAGGCCATGCTAGCACCCACACTCTCTGCTTACATAACCGTGCACTTGTAATCTGGGCAGAATGTGGTTTGGCACTGTCCTGTTGGAAAATTATGTAAGGCTGGCGTCAGACGAGCACGCTATGTGCGCCCGTACTGACCTGCTTACCGGCATCCGCAGTGTTGTGACGCTGCAACGAGGCCAGTCACACGCTTGTGCACGCTTGTGCGCGTGCAAGAAATGCGCGCGCAACAAGCATCCGTTATCCAAGCCTCTCGCCAAAGTGCTAGGACGCACGTTGACGGAGTTGCAAAGCGAGATTCTCGATAGGAGGATCGTGCTTTGCAGCACTGAGCGCACTGAGGTGGCCAGACAGGCGTCGAATGGAAGGAACATCCACTCTCACAGACATTCCTTCCGCTCTCCAAAGACGCTCATCTGATATTAGCCTTAAATACACAGTTTCATTGAACTAGCTAATATTGTTTTAAAATAGTAGTAATTACACATTAGTTCTTCTATATTGTTAGTAATATTTATTTGCCCAACATCTTGAAATCTTTAGCAAATTCTCCAGAAAATTCTTTATTGTAAAATATATCCATTGAGGTACAGATATTTTAGAGCTTTTAATAATGTCTATCAAATGTGTAAGGAGCCAGCAAAGGCAATTTGAGCTGACAGGCAGGAACACCATCGTCTACAAATAAACAAGGATTCTAAATGAGAAATTGCAGCTTAATACATTATATATATACAAATGATATTTTTATATTCCCTCCTTACCCATTACAGATTTAAGAAAAGCATACTGCCAAAAATGAACTAAATTATTAATAAACATATTTTGAATAATCACAATAAAATACTTATGTATGTCCCTTAATTGGGATTACTGGTGCATATAGATGAGCAGTTTTGATGAGTCTGCAAGGAGTTGAAAAAAAAAAATATGTTGTCCTAATACTCTAAAAGCTTGGAGTTAAAAAACAAGCCATTGATGAGAGATTGCTCGGAAATGGGACACTATTGTAAACTCATTCACTGTAAGTTATTAATGCATTAGTTTATAGTGTGTGGTCTGTGTAATCACTGAAAATAAAATCACAACACTTTTAATTGAGCTACCCAAGTCACGCGAGTGGTTTTTGTTGAAGAAGAGGAATGTTATGACAAACAGATAAGCTTAAAAATATACAAACAATGGGCGTGGCCAGCAGCTGCACATGGCAGACATGTGCTAGAGCTGCTCTGTTGCTGACCGGCGGTTTTACGTAGATAACACCTAACATCCTCGCAGGATAGTGGATTTAAATGGTGCCCTGGTACCGTGAGACGCCATGGCAGCTGCCAAATCAAAAAAACCTGCGTAAAAACAAGACTTTTTTACCCCGAAGCCAGGTAAACGCAGGGACGGCGAGACCCGCCAGAGGCTAGCGCGGCTGCACCAACTGACCTGGAGATGTTCTCCTCACGCATGGAGGGGATGATGAAAGACCTCTCGGCTACTCTGAATGCCCGATTGGACATGGTGGTGGCGGAGATCCGCAGAGATATTCAGGACATCGGGGAGCAGTCCTCCAGATTGGAAGATAAAATGACTGAAACAGCAGAGGCCCACAACACCATGGCGACGAAAGTGAAGGAACTAGAAGAATCCCTAGAGCGCTACTCGCGTAAGCTGGCAGACCTGGAAGATCGCTCTCGTCGCCACAATTTAAAGGTTAGAGGGGTCCCGGAATCAGTACAAAGACCTACATCACAGAATTTTTTACCGATCTTACTTCCTGACGCAACCATAGACTCCCTCCTTTTTGACCACATCCAGCGGATTCCCAAACCTCCCTCCGCACCGGTCAAGGTGCCACGAAATGTTATCTTGCGGTTACATTATTTTAAGCCACGGGAGGAGATCCTTCGAGCGCTGTGCAGGTCGGAGGCCCTTGGTCAGGAGTACCACCATCTCTCTGTGTATCCAGGTCTCTCCCAGGCTACACTTCAGCAGCGCCACTGATACCGTCCCCTGACGGAGGTTCTCCAACTAGCCAATGTGACGTACCGATGGGGTTACTCAACCAAACTGATAATTGCTCGGGACGGGAGCACCACGTGATTGCCTCACCAGAGGAAGGCCACCATTTCCTGGAGGAATGGAGCCTCGAAGTTGCAGAAAATGGGGCTCGAGGCCCACCTCCTTCCAGGCACCTAAATCCCAACTGGCATACCCGCTGAGAACACCAGGGACTAAGATCCTTTTTGAAGATACACGATGGGGAGTCTTTCCAAATACGGGGTGGACACAGAGTGACTGACACGCAGGATGTTAAGTATTTCTTGCCTTTTTTTTTCCTGTCCCTTTTCCATAAGTATTTTACTACTTGACTGCATCCTGTGAGTGTTTAAACACGGAGTACATTGACCGCTTGCTCGATGGAAGCCATATTACCCCTGTCTCCCTTTTTGGCTGAAGAGTTCGGGTTCTCATCCCTCCCCCTGCCCATGAGGGAAGAGGGAGTCCCCGCTGGAGAATGTTTTGCTATTTTTTTGTGCATAGTTTGGCCACAAGGTGGCAGTGGTTCATAAGCGGATATGATTAAGTCACATTGTGGTTACTGTGGTTGTTGTTTTCCTGTATTCTGTCCCCCATCCTCCTCCTTACCAATCCCTTTCTTCTATGCTTGCAAGCTACATTGGAGTTTAGGGCCTGTGGTAGCGAAACCTGGTCACTCATATTTCTTCCTATCTGACAAAGCCCCCACTACGACGCATCCCCACCTCCCAATTTAATGTAAAAGGGTTAAATCTGCAGGTGAACTCCCTGTATAAAGACCTCCAAACCCATGATGCGGAAGTGGTTTGTCTCCAGGAGACACACTTTCGCCACCTGGATCATCCCACGCTCCATGTACCTCAATACCAGACTCAGTTTCACTCTACATTTAAATCAAAATCCCGAGGAGTTTCCTTCCTGATACATAACAGAATATCATTTCAGACACATCGTGTCCTTAAAGACCAGAGAGGGAGATACGTCATTCTTGCATGCACGATCAATTCAACCCTATATACATTAGTTTTGGTTTACGCCCCCAACTTGGCCCAAACCCAATTCTTCGCCCAGGTCCTGTGGAGGATGACAGATGTCCAGACGGGAACTCTTATAATTTGTGGTGACTTGAACACAAGTCTGGACCCCACTAAGGATCGGTCTTCTCTGAAGGCACCCAAACTGCTGAGCGCCTCGCTGCGTAGATTCCAACAATTGTTACAACAACATAATTTGTATGACGCCTGGTGTCTGCTACATCCTTTGAAGTGGGATTATACGTTCTGGTCCAGAGTACATAACAGTTACACTAGGATTGATTATTTTATGGTGACTGGCGCTACCATGCTTCGCATGGTGGACTGCGTTATATTGCCACTGACATGGTCGGACCACTCCCCGGTGCTACTGACGTTAGGTGAGGCGTATTTTGCATACACTAAACCGCCATGGCGTCTTCGCGATCACCTCATACAGCACAAACCGGCGAAACAAGCCAAACACACGGCCCTGACAAATAATTTTTCTGAAAATGTGGCCCTGGAAATCAGCCCCCTCACGTCTGGCAGGTCCATATTCCATAAGGCCGTCATCCGGGGAGTGGGCATACAATGGTCTGCACAACAAAGGAAGGCATATACCTCCCGCAGACTGGAGATCCTCACTAATTTGCAGGACTTGGATACGCGAAATAAACTACACCCAACTCAGGCCACAGCAGAGCTGATAGAGGCGGACGGCTACTTTCACACCATGACCAGACTCCAAGCCACTCACTATGCCCTCAAGAACAAGCCAGGACACCTTTTAGCACGAAGGCTCCAGCCCGCCTGTGCACCGCGAAAGATAGCATCCCTACACACCACTGATGGGGTTCGTCACAACCCTCAGGACTTCGCCAATGGTTTTGCTTTCGACTACGAACGGCTCTATAATCTCGATGCCGATGACATCCTCCTGCACCCGTCCGTGACCACCATAGATGCATACCTAAATAAAGTCCACCTCCCAACCCTCACGGAAACATAAAATGTAACCGGACACTGAATTTCAGCGAATGGGGACATTTCGGGGCCATTCGGCTATTCAGAGAGCAGGCAATTCGCCAAATCTTGGTGAATTGCCTGCACGTACGGTGCCTGTTCGAGGGCAGTGAAATCCCCCATAGAGAAGCAATGGTTAATCTGTTCAGACAACACCGTGAAAAGTTGACGTGCCCTGCTGTTCGGTGGTTTCATTCAGCAGATTTATTCAGGCGAACCCCATAAGCTTCAATGATAAAAATATTCCTGTTTTTATCCACTTTCTAATAAACCGTTTATTATTTTAATCTGCAACAAAAAGTCTCTTTATTTAATTTTCTAGTATCTTTTAGGCATTTTTTGGGATTTTTTGGCGATTTTTTTTTTTCTTCTTTTATAGGGGTTTTTCTTTTTCCTATAACCTTTTCATTATCATAGGACCTTATTTGTTAATTCCAGACATTTTTATTCAATAGAGTTTTGCAAACAGTGTATCAATTTTGACACTTTCAATCATATTTTTTTTTTTACCCTTTCCGGCTGCTTTTTTTTTCCTGCTGGTCGGTGCTGTGCTTGGCGGCAGGTTTCCGGCAGCCATCAACAGGTTTGATTCCCCACACTTCGGGGACCAAGCGGAGTACAAACTGTGATAGCTGTTCAAAGGATGAGCTATGGCATTTATCTTTAAGAGCAATGTGATATTTTTCCACTGATGGGCCTGGGCAGGGCACAGGAGAACTTCAACATTGTATTATGAATTTTGGAGTGTTTCCCTCCATTGCAGGAAGATCAACAACAAAAAGAAATATTGGCTAATATCTTCTGGTCTTTTGTCTTATTTACAACCAGGGTCTGCTAACTTAAGTACCTCTGAATATGTGTAAAATCACTGAAGTATGTCCATTGGAATTGCTTTTGGTACTATATTATAAATATGCCATCATATTTAAGCCATATTTAATACATGATATTCAGGAATAAGTACAGAAGTAATGGTGGCTCGACTAAATCTTAGATCTGAGGCTAATGTCAGACGAACGCAGTCTGAGCACACTCTGCGTGCGTGCATAATGGACAGACATACTGACGGAAGATACTGTAGACACCACACGGTCCTTTTTTTTCTTTACGGACGTAGAAAAAAAAAAGGGAACTATGCGAAATAAAATTAATATGAAAAATGATAAAAATTTGAAAAGGATATGAAAAGCCATTTTGTGCGTCAAGGTGCTGGACGTCGCAAATGCGCTGCGTCTGACATCTCATCAGTCACACAAAACGCTTCGCGGATGTGGCGCACTCTGCGCGTCCGTGGTAGCGGTTTTACGTTCTTGCCTAAGTGCGTCCGTTTGCCAATTCAGTGCGCACTTACTTCATGTGTGGGTCTCTATTGATCATGATTCTATGCTACGACGGACGTTAAACTGCACGGCAACACGGACGTGATAACTGAGTTCGTCTGACATTAGCCTGAATCAAAGGTGTTAAAAAGTCCTTTATAGAGCAAGCTGGAAACGGATTCAATCCTTTATTTCAGCCTATGAATGTTGCATTGTCCTGAATATTATATGTATCCATATTTATTTATACTTATGTTACCAAATAACATCAAAAGTAAATTCAAGTAGCAATAACTCATAAAACATACTCTCCTTTTCAATATCAGCAGGTCTAGCACAGGTCTTGTCTAACCTACAGGTCTATTCAAAGAAAGGTGAAAATCAGGAGAATTGCCAGGAGAATGAACATTCTAGACCAAATAGCCAATTTGGAAAGTGAGATAAATGGGAGAATTTTTGTGGTTTGGCTATTTTCACCTAGAATTTTCACTTCTCCAGTCATTCTCCTGGTTTTCACCTCTCTCTGAATAACCTTGTAATACATCAATGAATCTGAGCAGTATGCCCTGCGGGATCTGGTAAATAAGGGATCTTTTGGTTTTATTGGTATAAGCATTCCAATTCTACACTGAGGATCTATTTTCTATTTAAGATCATCATATATGTATATATGCACAGGCACACAAGTACAATGATAGCAATACCAACTAGGACACTACTCAGACGTTGGTGGTAGAATGAGACAACGTAAGCATATAATAGACCAATCAATCTCGTGTCTATAGGAAAATTGTAAGTTACCAGTTTGTAAGAAATACTTTGTAATAAAATTAGTGTATTACTGCACTTTCTTAATAAATGAACACTGCTGTTGACATGGTATGTTCTTAGTGCCCTGTGTGTGCTGGCACTGCACGCAAGACCAATAATCCGATGCCGCAGGCCTACGAAAACCTCTCTATGTGCATTTTTGTTGTCTAGATGATAATTATTCTCCAAGGGAAATCGTCAGGTTTTAATATCTCAAAGGCTTACTAACCCAATTAATGCTGCTCATGCTAAATTATCTAATTAAATGATATTGTGCATGGCATCTATTCAGAAAAAAACTGCCACAATTATTTACAAACGAGGCTACTGGTCATGATAAAAATTAACAGGAAGTCTACCCATAAAACGCTTGATGCTGGGATATTGTTTATTTGTATTACTCTTGCCAGTTTAGAACAGGGTATATTGAACACATCTCACTTGGTACTCAAATATTATCATACGTTTAAGCAGTAATGAGGTAACGCAGGCACATATATTTGAATTTCGTTTTGGTTCTAAAGATCTGCATATAAAAGTATATTTATATCACCATACAGGGAATAAAATGTTTGGATCAGTAACTTACAGCCACTTAAGGGCAACAACCTACACGAGCATTCACAAACGAGAACTGTTCTTGCGGGATATACATAACAGTTATGATATATGAAATACAGATCTTTGACACTGGTAAAGTCCTTCGCTGAATCCATATCGCTATACAGACATCAGTAAATATACTGGAGCGAGTCTTGAGAATTTAGTGGATGCAGGCTCCCTCTTCGATCAGAATGACACATGGTTTGAAGCTATCCTTCCAGGTCCTAGTTGTATCATTTGCTTTGTAACACATTTAACTCATCATCTCTATCTCTTCTTGAAAATGTTAAGTTCAGTAAGCAGTCATCTGATGCAGTAGAGCTCCTGGCAGTCATTGTTGCTTATCTTACCAGAACAAACTTCAAGGTAGCTGGTCATGACCCTTCAACCACCCTTCACGGTATTCTGAAGACCCTGCAGGTGATTTCTTACACACTGATATATAATAGGTTGGAAGATAAATAACCAAAACTTCAACCTTACATAGGCCTAGAGAGTGTATGTCATTTTACTTTCTAGTACTTCCTGTAAATCTAACACTATGGGCTAAATTACAATCATCACACAAACGTTATCACTTACTTGCGTGAGCATTAACGTTAGCTGCGGTGTTTACCGCATATTACAATCCAAACGCAAATGGGTTAAGTAACCCGTTTGCGTTTGGTACCTTGCGCTTTTCAGTGCAAGGTTACTGTACTTTGCGCTTGCTATACTTAACATGGGGAGCGTAAAGTGTTAATCAGCGTTAGGATTACAATCTACTAGCGCTGATTAACGTCTGGCTCTGGTTAGCAGAAAGTTAACCAGAGCCAGGACTTGGTGTTAACGGATTCCGCTTCTGCAGAATCCATTAACACCAGCCTAAAAAACAAAAAAAATGAATCGCATACTCACCTCCTGTCCTGCGGTGAGGACCGCGGCTCTGTTCGCCTCCTCCGGCCGGCGGGAGCAGGGATAGACTTGGGGAAAAAGCCCCCCCAGTCTCTCCCTGCATATCACTACGTCGACCGGCCGGATCTTGCGAGGAGAGATCCAGCTGGTCATGTGACCGGCAGGGGGAAACTCAATGGAGTCCTATGGACTCCATCGAGTGGATGCTCGCGGCTGTACTCAGCGCTGCCGCGAGCATCCCGGGGGTTTATGCGGGGTAACAACGCAGGCAGCATTTATTGCGCCTGCATTGTAATCCAGCGTTAAAACGCAGGCTCAAGGGGGAAAACTGCGGGCACAGTTTTTCCTCCCTTGCCCCGCGTTTTTAACGCTTAGATTGTAATATAGCACTATGTGCGGAAAATCATGATGTTGTCCTACTTTATAAAAATATACCGTCTGAGAATGGCTTTTTATCTGAGCTTAAATTGTGGTTTGTCAAGTTATTATCTGTGT
Organism: Leptobrachium leishanense; assembly: GCA_009667805.1. Taxonomy (NCBI): domain Eukaryota; kingdom Metazoa; phylum Chordata; class Amphibia; order Anura; family Megophryidae; genus Leptobrachium; species Leptobrachium leishanense. The sequence goes on along the minus strand of CM019065.1, from coordinate 182,120,064 downwards.
TATTTCTTAGATGAGACAGGTCTACATTATAATTTTGCCAGTAGTCCCGATACTGGTTAATGAAGCAGATCATTGTGAAATATTACACCATATGCCAGGACTATGTGGAGGTTATTCAAAGAAATCCGAATTTTGTCCGAAAGGTAACCGAGCAGTGAAATTCCGTGTACGGTTACCTTTCCAGGCCATTCGGCTATCCAGAGAACAGGCAGTTCGCCAAATGTTGACGAATTGCCTGCACATACGGTGCCTGTTCGTTGCCTGTTCGAGGGCAGTGAAATCCCCATACAGAAGCCCCAATCCCAATCCCCAATCTTCGTCTATTCAGAGAACACAAACCAGCAGTGAAAAGTTGCCGAATTGCCCTGCTGTTCGTTGATTTCATTCAGCAGATTTATTCAGGCGAACCCCATAAGCTTCAATGTTAAAAATATTCCCGTTTTAATTCAATATCTAATAAACCGTTGATTATATTATTCTGCAGTAAAAAGTCTATTTATAGATTTTTTTAGATCTTTTAGGCATTTTTTGGGATTTATTTTATTTCGGATTTTTTAATAGTGTTTTCTTTTTTCTGTAACAGCCCTTTTTATTATCATTCATTGGACCTTATATGTAAATTTCAGACAGTCGATTCTCTTTGAATATCCCTGAAAGTGGCTCGATCCTCATTTTCCTACAGATCACCGCAATTATGGAATAACCTCTGAGACGCCATCAAATCTTCCCCCAGTCTAAAGTCACTCGAGATCTCTATTAACATACCTCGGTACAGAATGCACCTGTAAACATGTAACATAGTGAGTATATTTCCTACGTATTTATTTTCTGTGTTAATCTGTATATTTGTGTTTTGTTTTTAATATCTTGTATTTTATTACTTTGTTTTTCTGTAACGGCTGTAAAAATTTCAATGTTCTTGAACCCAGGACATACTTGAAAACGAGAGAAATCTCAATGTATCCTTCCTGGTAAAATACTTTGTAAATAAATGTAGAATATATTGTGGAATTTTTGGTGTTACTGACTTGCACCTTTAAATTGTCAGACAGCGGTGTATTTTCTAAAATACAGTCCATGTATTGTAGACAGATCTATCTAGTTTAGACAATTAAAGGATTAGCACAACAACATGCCTTCGTTCCATTCCACACCTCCTGTCCATTTGTGATTTTTTTTTTTTTAAAGATAGCAATTCTCCAGGACTAAGCAGAACAAATAAATGACATTTCATGGTGGCATAGTGTCAAGGATAAGAATAATGCACTCACCCCAGGTAAAGTTTTAATATTGTGCAATGCGTTCTGTGCTTCCAGTGCAGCTTTTCTTGTATAAAATGTTACGAAACAACAACCTGTGGAGGACACAGAGAAAATGATTAGGTAAAAAGTATAGCAGAAGTTCAAGACGTACCCTTAAAGTGAAGATAAATGGTCATTTGAAAGTAATGTTGTTAACCCGCAGAGTGTGCTGCTAGACAGTAAGTTTATATTCTTAAGGATTAACGTTAAAATCTACTTTGATATATTGTGACATTCACCATTAGCTGGCTACATATGTTAGAGTTGGATTAATACCTATTGATGCATTCCTGTGGGTAAAATAGCATTTAACCTATAAGAAATAGAATGTAAAAACACCCTGCTTGTGCAAACTGACTCATGCCCACATAATCCTTAATAATAAACATGAACTTCAAATGTTCACTGACTTGCATAAATATTTAAATTTTTTTGTAATAAAAAGTTTTATTCGAATTTTCGTTTTACACTGGACAAACAATTGGGGAATGAAACTGAAATAAGAACAGAGAGGATGCGTTAAAGGGGTAAATTAGGGGGTTATTCAGAGAGCACCGATATGTTGGTGACATTTCGGTGCTTTCCCGATCCCCGCGCTTCCCTGCATGTCGGGGGAGTCAAAGTTCTCCACCCTGTGATGAATTCAGCATTCACCGTAGGGTCCCCGGAGTGCAGGTAAAACCCCGGCGCAAGCCCACCGAACACCCACCGAAAAACCCCCGGGAACCACAGCAAAAAACACACCGAACACGTCGGAAAAGACTGTCGAGCTGCCGATCATAGCGCAGACCAGCCGCCAGAAAAAGCTGACAAGCTGATGAATGGGGTAAAAAAAAAAAAAAAAAAACGTAACACAAACACTATTTGCAGGAAAACTACTGAATGAAAATGGCTGGAATTTACATATAAGATCCTATGAATGATAATAAAAAGGTCTGTTACAGAAAAAAGAAAAATAGCTTTAAAAAAAAAAAAAAACAGAAATATTTTGCCAAAAAAAATCCCGAAAAATGGCTAAAAGATCCTAAAAAAAATCAATAAAGAGACTTTTTAGTGCAGATTAAAAGAATAAATGGTTTATTAGATAATGGGTTTAAACGGGAATATTTTTAACATTGAAGCCTATGGGGGTCGCCTGATTAAACCTACCAAATGAAAACACTGAACAGCAGGGCATTTCGGCAACTTTTCTTTGCTGTTTGGTGTTCTCTGAATAGATTAACCATTGTTTCTCTATGGGGGGATTCACTGCCTTCGAACAGGCACTGTACTGGCTGGCAGTTTGCAAAATAGTTTGCCAAAAGTTTTGCTCTCTGAGTAGCCGAATGGCCTCGAAATGCACCGTACAGGGAATTTCCCTGATTGGTGACATTTTGGGACCAGATCGACTCTCTGAATAAACCCTAAACATATCTTTCTGACACAGTATATATATGTATCATCTTTAGATATAAGATATTGTGAAAAACAAAAGTGACAAAGAATTAAAGAACAAAAACTGATTGGGGTGATTTATTTAAAATATAAATGTATTGAAGAGAACTTTGTCAGGAATTGAATCCTGAGAACTTTGTTCTTGCAGCCAATACTGCAATCTATAACAATACAGTGTAGTTTACGATATTTGAATATATTGTTTTGCCTATTATACTGTATTCAGCTCTTTACTACAAGATCTGCTTTGCTTTTTTCATTTAATGAAAGCACCCAATGCAAGCCTTGATTAGTTCCTTCCTTTTTTTCCTGAAGGTGGCTCTTGTGAGCTGAATCTCAAGCCTGCACTCTGCACTATATCCTATAGCAGGTCTTAGTACTTCATATGGAACGGTACTTAAAACGGTAGTAAATACGCTTAAGAATCCTCATATCATATTTAGCAGTATGTGCAAACACATTCTGCATTTAATGTACAATGAACTAACTTTATTTGTTTACTGTTTGAACTAATGTAGGCAAGATTTCTGAAGAGTTTCCAGAACACATTTGAAAATATTAAAAAAAAATTGATTATATATATATATAATCATATAGAAGGAAATCTCATTTTCAAGTTAAGGCAAACAGCTTTATGACAAAAATCTAACGAATACTTATATAACACAATATAAGTTACTATTACATTTTTTAAAAAGTATGTATCACTTGTTTTTAATAATTTCATGGATTTTATTTAATATATATATATATATATATATATTTTATTTAATATACACTATATAGTCAATATCAGTACTTTATCAGTCTTTTCTATATACCAGGAGCTATGAGAATCTGGGAGTGTACAATAGTGACATCACATTCACGGTACTGCTTCTAAAGGAGCTGACATAAAGATAAAATAGAATTGTAAAATAAAATATTTTTGAATAATCGCAGGGTTATTCAGAGAGCAGCGAAATGTCACCGACATTTCGGTACTCTCCTGTTCGCCGCACTTCGGCAAGCAAAATTCACAGACCCGGTGGTGAAATCAGCATTCGGGGCAGGATCCCTGAAGTGTGGTGAATCGACCCATCGAATCTATCCGAAAAACCGGCGAATCGAAAAACCGCTGCAAAACCGCAGAACGAATCAAAAAAACGCCGATTCGTTCTGAAAAACAGCCGAAAAACCACTGAATGCATCCGATGATCTGCTGAACAGACCACCGAATCGATCAGAAAAAAGAAAACGCCCAACAAACCACCGACCAGCCGCTGGAAAAGCCGCCAAGCCACCGAACAGGGGTAAGAAAAAAAAATGCAACTTCTAAAAGGCGTTTTTAAAAAATACTGCATGAACATGCCTGGAAATAATATATAAGGTCCTATGAATAATAATAAAAGGGTCTTTTACAAAAAAAAACCCTGCCATTTTAAAGAAATTGGAAAAAACTTTTTGCTGAAAAATGCCTAAAAATGGAAAAAATAAACAGTTGAATAAATATTTAAGAAAAATTGGGATTTTTTTACATTGAAACCTATGGGATTTGCCAGTTTAAAGCTGTCAAATGAAACCACAAAAAATCAGGTGATTTCACTGACATTTCCCTGCTGTTCGGCGTTCTCTGAATAGATTAACCATTACTTCACTATGGTGATTTCACTGCCACCGAAGATCACAGTATTTCGCTGGCAATTCGCCAATATTTGGCAAATTGCCACCTTTTCAAATATCTGAATGGCCACAAAATTGCATCATACAGGGAATTTCACAGTTCAGTGCAATTTCATGGCCAATTCGGTGCTCTCTGAATAACCCCATTGGACTTTGTGTGTATGGATATAATAAGGGCATATGATCATTATTATATCCAACCCTCTATCTTGGTATTAAATTATAAGTATCAATAAAAAGACATCCCTTTTTAAAATAAAAATTAATATGTGTTCATTTCTGGCAGCTCCTCCCTCCCCTCCCTGTCACTTGAGGTGTACCCCAAGGCTCGATACTCGGCCCCCTGCTATTTACAATATTCATAAATGATCTGCCTAACATGTGCAAAGCCTCAACTGTACACGTGTACGTAGACGACACCGTAATCTATACCAGCAAACCAAATCTCCCACAGCTGGAGGCCGTGCTGCAAGAACAATTCACAGAGGTAGAAAAGTGGATCAAACACAACAAACTTTTCTTAAATACTGACAAAACTGTAACGATGCTCTTTGGAACAGCACCTAAACTACATAAATTGCAAAACCCCCATCTATGTGTTGGGACAAAATCAAATGGCACGCTGACCACAGTCACTTCTCTCAAATATCTAGGTATGTGGTTAGACCCAACTCTATCTTTTGGCCCTCACATCGAAAAACTCTCATCTAAACTCTACCCCAAACTAGGTGCCCTGTACAGAAACAAACCCTGCCTGAGTCCCGCGGTAAGAAAGCAGATTGTACAACAAATACTTATGCCGGCTATTGAATACGGAGATGTAGTGTATGCAGTGGCCCCGCAAACACACCTTCAGAAACTTACCACATTGCATAACTCGTGCTGCTGCTTTGCGCTACAATGTAACTACATGACCCACCATTGTGACATGTTAAAAGAGCTAAACTGGCCATTGCTTGAGTCTAAACGTACCCTTCACCTTTCCAACCTGGTGTTTAAGAGCTTTTCTGGGAAGCTGCCACCCTACCTGAATAGACTGCTTCTTCTACCAGTTCCCTCATCCTATAACCTCTGATCCAGGACCAGCACCTTACTTGCAATACCACAATACAAAAAGACAGTGGCTCGGTCCTCATTTTCCTACAGAGCACCGCAGTTATGGAATAACCTCCCAGACGCCATCAAATCTTCCCCCAGTCTAAAGTCACTCAAGAGATCTCTCGTAATACACCTTGATAGAAAATGCACCTGTAAACATGTAACATAGTGACTATTTCCTACATATTTATTTTATGTTAATCTGTATATTTGTGTTTTTTTTTTTAATATCTTGCATTTATTACTTTGTATTTCTGTAACATTTCAATGTTCTTGAACCCAGGACGTACTTGAAAACGAGAGAAATCTCGATGTATCCTTCCTGGTAAAATCCTTTATAAATAAATAAGTAATATATTATATATCAGCATTCTATAAATACCAGAAATATTTTAATGTCTTGGAGTCTAAGAAAAAAAAGACAAATATTTTTCTTGTACTGGTCCCTTAATATAAATCAATATCAAGGTTTAATGCGATAAATCGAATAGTATTGAAGTTAATTAATGCTGTAAGGAATATATAAGATACATAATGTAAACTTGTCTCTTTCGCGCTCTCTGTACCGTTTATCAGGACCCAGTTGTGTTATTAATTATATTTTGTTTTTAATACTAAGTGCTCCAAACAATATGTAGAAAATATGTTTTAAAATCCCAGCTATTCGGAATGGCATTAATAAGCATTTATGGTAACGTTTCTATTTTTTTAATCATGTTAAGCAATCATTCCTTAGATTGGCGTTATATAATATTTCCCTATTGCTAGTCAGAAGTAATTTGTCATTAATGTTATAATTTCCTTCTGCACCAAAGGAGTTAAATAGGTCAGAGACCCCCTTCCACATTGAATTTTTCCCTATTTTCTATAATTACAAGTAATTGCAGCAGAGATATTGAAGGTCCCGTTTGTATTAACACAGAGCAACTCAATTTCATAGTTTAATATACTAAAAATGGAGTATATAAAAAGAATTAAAATCAAATCTATTTCACTCATTTAGGTATCATGGGGTCAGTTACAGATCACTGGGTAAGCTGATTAAAATCTTTTGAAAGTATGATAAATGCAGTATGTTAATTTCATTCCATAAAAAATATTAAGTTTATTACACGAGGACACTCTCCTATACAGTGATTAAGTGGTTTAAGATATAAAGGACTTCAGGGGGTTCTGCTCAAGGTGGAGATTAGAGTATATTAGGAAACATTTCTAAAAATGCACTGGAATGCATATGTTAACTGCTACGTAATACGATCACTCAGGATTTATGTGTCTCGTCCTCATTTTGAGTTAAAATATGTATTTGTTTGTAACTGTGGTTCATCTCACATGTCATTAATGAAACTCAATTTACAGTTCTTTCACTGATCAAAATGCATATTCTTTGTGTTGCTATCATTTGGCTCTATTTATAGAGTGCCAACAAATTCTGCACTGGCAAAGGGTTCCATAATTTTACTTCAACAAGACAAAAATTGGCAATGTTGATACAAAAGGAAAAGTGGACCCTGATTCCAAGAGAACATACAGTCACAAAATACCCATTTGATCACTAAATTCACTTCACTGAGATTTTATTATTTCTAGATTGGGTAGAAAATGTAAAGAAAAATATAATGAATAAATCAAATAAACTATTTCTCACATTTACTGTCTTATAAATTACCTTCATGAATGGACTCATTTTTTTTTTTGAGAAAGGATTTTACCAGGAAGGATACATTGAGATTTCTCTCGTTTTCAAGTATGTCCTGGGTGGCAAGTATGTACCGTTAGGTGTCTTGCCCAAGGACACTTACTGGAGAGGTGCTCTCGCTGGGATCGAACCCATGTCTCCACAGGCTCTCTCCACGCAGAGTAGTGATGTTACCTCTACTCCACCCAGCCGGTATAAATTACTGGACTACGAATCAAATATCTCCTGCCGCTAGCCACCATCAACATATACCCTGCCTGTCCTCAACATGTGACAATAACACATCGAGTGAATACATCTTTGAGTACTTTTATATTGTAATAGTTGCGTTTTCATATAACTTGTGTTTCTTTTATGTTTTATTGATTTATAGGCATAATAAATACAAACATTAATGGGTTCATGTTATAAAATGAATCTAGCTTTAAAAATCAAATAAATAAAGGGAAATATTAATAAAAATAAGTATTGGCTGGGTAGTGTAGAGAGGTACCACCATCGCTCTGTAACTGTGAAGATGAAGGTTTGAATGCTGGTCAAAGCACGTCTCTAGCAAATGTCCTTGGGCAAAACACCCAATGATACATACTTACTTACCTACCACATAATATTGCCTGCGTACCGTACCAGCAGTGTCTCTCCTCTAAAACTGTGAAGAAGCAGGTTTAAATCCTGATCGGAACACCCGACCAGCACATTTCTCCTCTACAACCATGGAGAAGCAGCTTTTTGCCTTACACTTGTAGAGAAGCGGGTTCAACCTCACCACCATGTCTTGGCTCCACATATGTGGAAAGCAGATTCAGATCCCCTCTCTAAAAACTGCTCTTGGGTAAGACACCTATTATTATATAGGAGCCGTGTATTATACATCTTGTCATCCCTTGTTACACCTGATCTCTCTTTTACCAAAGCTCTTCAATCTCTGCTCATTACTATCATATTAGACCCCTTTTTTCTTCCACTGTGTCACCTCCATATACTAGTTCTAATCAAACAGAAACCACTGTTCCGAGAATCTAAGCCAATTATTGTTTCCAACTTTCAGGTCTTCAATTAGTCTCTGTGGGAGGATGTGGGTGGCATTGTAGCTTTTGATTGGTTTACATATATACTATTATACTTTCGGTAGACAGTACAGTTGATCTTAACTTAAGCATGGGATAGGCATAAGGCTATCCTAAACAAAAGATAAATCCAGGTTAAGTATCCATGTAATTGGGCAGATTAGATGGGCCGCAAGGTTCTTATCTGCCGACATTTTTCTATGTTTCTATGTTTACTGAAGATCCCTATTACTTCCTGCAAGAAGGCATGTAAAATAAAGCATGCATTTAATATAAATACAGTGAGTTTTGGCGTTTATGGCATGCGCAAGGACGCAGATGCTCTTAAAAGCTACTTCTTATAAATTTGATACTGACACAGGGTTATTCAAAGAGATTTGAAAAGTCACCGCTCAGTGACTTTTCGTTCCCCGCACTTCGGGGCGATTCGGCGATCCTAGATCGCTGATCCTGCGGTATTTTCAGCAAGCACCGCAGGGCCCCCGTAGTGCAGGGAAAACTCACCGCAAACACACCGAACACTCACCGCAAACCAGCCGACCACTCACCAAAACCTGCAGAAATAGCTGGATTAACCACGCCGAACATGCCGGAGAAACCCGACTAGCCGGCGATCACAGCGCAGAGCAGCTGCCGGCAAAAGACGAACGAGGTGAAAAAAAAACCAAACAGTTCGCTTGAAAGTTTGAAATTTGAAACGCTGTTTGCAAATAAACTACTGAACGAAAATGTTTAGAATTAACATATAAGATCCAAGGAATGATAATAAAAAGGTCTGCTGCAGAAAAATGAAAAAATGATTAACAGGGTAATTCAAAGAGCTCCGAATTACTTGAGAAAGGTAACCGAACGTTGAAAATCAGTGTTCGGTTACCTTTCTTGGCCATTCAGCTATCCAGCGATTTGACTGCACATACGGTGCCTGTTCGGTGCCTGTTCGAGGGCAGTGAAAACCCCATGAAAAAGCACTGCTTCGGCTATTCAGAGAACACAAACCAGCAGTGAAAGGTTCCCCTAATGCCCTGCCATTCGGTGGTTTAATTCGGCAAGTTGATTCAGGCGAATTCCATAGGCTTCAATGTTAAAAATATTCCGGTTTTAATTCAATATCTAATAAACCTTTCATTATAAAATTATGCAGTAAAGAGTCTCTTTATTTATAGATTTTTTCGGATATTTTAAGCATTTTTCAAAAAAAATTTTAAAAGTCCGATTTTTTTTTTATGTTTACTTATTTTTTCTGTAACAGCCCTCTTTATTATCATTCCCTGGACCTCATATGCAAATTTCAGACATTTTCGCTCAGTAGTTTCTTTGCAAACAGCGTTTCACTTTTCAAACATTCATACAAACAGTTTTACTAATTTATTCACTTCACTCTGTCTGCGGTCTCGGCTTTCTCCAGAGGCTTCGGCTGCGTGTGATCGGATCGGCTCCTGCTCAGTTTTTCCGGTATTTGGCAGGTTAATCCAGATGTTTTTGAGGGTTTTCGGCGTGCATTCGGTGGGTTTTGCGGTTCGTTTTCGTCGGGTTTGCGGCAGCTTTTCCCTGCAATTCGGAAACCCTGTGGTGTTTGCTGAATACACCGCAGGGTCACCGAAATGGGATCGGCAAAAGGAACCGAATTGAAGAGAGCGAAAAATCACCGAACGTGCGGTGACTTTTTGAATCTCTTTGAATAACCCTGTAAATAAACGCAAATACAAATTTGACAAAAAAATGCATAAAATATCCCAGAAAAATCTAAAAATAAAGAGACTTTTTACTGCAGAACAAAATATTAAACGGTTTATTAGATATTGAATTAAAACTGGAATATGTTTAACATTGAAGCTTATGGGATTCCCTGAATAAACCTGTTGCGTGAAACCACCGAACAGCAGGGCACTTCGGCAACTTTTCACTGCTGTTCGGTGTTCTCTGAATAGACGAAGCATTGCTTCTCTATGGGGATTTCACTGCCCTCGAACAGACACCGTATGTGCAGGCAATTTGCCAAGATTTGGCGAACTGCCTGCTCTCTGAATAGCCATATGGCCCTGAAATGTTCCCGTACGCTGAATATCAGTGTCCGGTTACATTTCGGGGCCAGATTGGCTCTCTTTGAATAACCCTGACAGTGGGAATTGTAACCTTAACAAAAACAGCACTGTGCTCACCTGATTATTTCTCCATATAGTATTTATTGAAAAAAGCTACTTTGGCACTGTTTCATGCTATGTTGACAGTGTAGATGTTTGATCAAATTACTGAAGCAAATGCAGTTAAAATTATTATACATAATAATATACAGGGAATACATGAGAAATCCAGGCCACTTCCTGAGATTCCATAGTGAGCATGACGATAAAAACATATGTTTACTGTCACATAGTGTTTGTTTTACCTGCTTGATGCACTTAAATGGCTTGAAATATCACTCTGTAGTGTCCCACTCTCCGTCTTTGTAACCCACCTGCATTTCCAAGTGCAGTTATTAGTATTACATAGTTGGTGCGAAAACGGGGAAGATAAGGAGGAAAACTTGCACCTGCAGGTTTCTCCTTAGTGTCCCTGCTTTAGCACCATATTACAGGGCAGGCACTAAATCAGCGGCCTGCCCCGGAATGCAGAGCTAAGCCTCAGGACGCTCGAGGCAGCACTAAACGCTGGCGCTAGCATCCCCTTCATGGAGTCCACAGAACTCTATTGAGACTTTGACTGCCGGGTCACATGACCTGCAGGATCTCGCCTCTCGCAAGATCCTACAGGTCAGCTGAGGATTCTTGGAGGAAGACTGGGGACTTTTTTCCCCAGTCTAACTCTGCTCCCGGCGGCCAGAAGATGTGGACCAACCCACCATTCTCGCCGCAGGATGAGAGGTGAGTATCTGATTTTTTTTTTTTTACAGCTGGTGATAACTGATTGATCAGAAGCGGTATCAGTTAGCACCAGCTCCAAGCTGTGATTAACTTTTGAGTTAACCCCAGCGGGACATAATTAACGTTACGACATTTTAATCCTAAAGCTAATTAACGCTTTGTGCTCCCCATGTTAAGTATAGGGAGCGCAAAGTACAGTAAGCTTGTGCTGATAAGCACAATATCTGATTCGCTAACGAGTTTTTAACCCACTTACCTTGGCGTTAACGCTCACACAGCTGAGCGCACTAACAATAGCGTTAAGAATGTAATATTGCCCTTACTGTTTTATGGACTCTAGAACAGTGTTTCTCAAGTGGTGGGTCGTGACTGTCATTTGGCTAATCTGTCATTTTACCTATTTATGCACCCTTCTTTCTGAATATATGTTATTCTGTCTGTCCATCTATATCTGTGTGTCCTTCTGTGTATTTTTCCATCTGTCCTTGTATCCATGTCTTTCTCTCCATTTCTCTTTTTCTCCTCATCTCTCTTTCTCCCTCTATCACGCTTTCCCTTTTACTCTATAAATCTCTCACTCCTCTTCCTTTCCTGCCTTCCTCCTGACGTGATAATCCCTGCATAAAACTAGAATATACACTGAGAATTCTCTGCAGAATCACACACTGCTTCCTGATCCTGGCCTCCCTGCATGCCAGGGTTGTGCGGTGAGGCACTGGCTAGTATCAGAGCCATATATACACAGGTTACGTAGGTTCAGGGTCAGTGCTCCCCAGGATCTGCTTCATCCACTCCAGGCAGCTGCACACTGCCCCCTCAACCTGCAGGGAGGAGGTGCCGACACAATGAACAGGCACACCCCGAGCACAGCCCTGCACCCACTGACTGTGCGAGACGAGTCACATGACTGTCCTGCGTCAATTCATGGGAGGCCAGCCTCCTATGGATGCATTTTTTGAATGGCTTGGACCAATGTGCTTTCCCATTGGTCCAAGCTATTCAATTGTTCTTCAGTCCCTCTCTGAGGCACTGCAGAGAGTAAGTTCAGGATGTAGGCGGCGCCAGACGCGTGCTGCAGACCTCAATCTCTTGGCCAGCTTGAGTTTATGCAATTAGCGTTTCATTCAGCTACGCAAATTGCATAGGCTCCTGGAGGACAGGCTGCTGCGAAAAAATAATGTGTGCAGCGGCAGAGACAGATAGTGGGAGAGCACGGAGCAGGTGAGTTTAAGTTTTTTTTTATAATATTTTATTCATTCAGTAGTGATTTCAATTAGAGTTGCTTTGTCTACTATCACCCCAGACTGAGACTCTTATTAAGAGCAACAAGCATCTCCAGTTTTCCCCTAAATTCTAATTAATTTCATATGTTTCAATTCGTTTATTTTACAGCAAACACTTTCGTTTTCACTAGTGCTGTGATTACTGCACTATCCTTTTGGAAAGAATCCCTGTTTGTTTACAAAATTGTTTAAAAAGTGCATACATTGTAGAATATTGCACACGTTTTGTAGAATGTTGTTTCAGAAATTCTATTATTTTTGGGTCAAGACTTAATGACCAAGGACAATTGTGGGTCCACAGGTTGAGAACCACTGCTCTAGAAGTTCCTTAGCTAAAACATTGCAGATTTAATATTTACTAATACATATACAAATAAAGTAAAAATAGAACAAAACCCTATTTCACATATATAAATAAATATACTATTGCATACATTTATATATGAAAACAATAATTAAATATTTTCCTTTTAATTTAGTTTTGAATCAGATCCAATAAATCCTTCAGTTACAGTTCTTGTTCCTTATAAGTAGGTAAAGTTGTGGCTGATGAATAAGGAAAGTTTTAAAGTGTATTATATGCAGTTGCACTCTAAATTCGCAAATGCACAGTATAACACACTACTTAGATTTTCACATACAGTAACTTTTAGGAAAAAAAAGAACAATTGCTCTCATTAAACTGTCCATTAGTCCTTCAAGCGGCTTGAGTGAGGAAACTGTCCTGTATACTATATGCTGAATATCTTTCCAGCAATTATAAAGTTAAGTAATCAAACTAATAATTAAATGATCTGATTATCTTCCTGCCCTTCAAACAAACCAGTTGCAAGGTCTCTGCAATGGGAAAAGCGGAGGGGGGGCTCTTGGTGGGCTGGTGACAGTGGTGAGAACTGAATAATTATATTTGTGAACAAATCTTGCTGCATAGCAAAACGGATCTGGTTTAGGCAAATGAAATGACACAATATAAATGCAAATTATTATTACGACTATCATTTCCTCAACCTGCCCAATCAATTTGCGAACTGTATAATCTGAACTCACTTCTCATAAACAGTATTATTTTATGAAGCTGATTAAACTTAACAGAAACAATACACATCACTTCATATGTATGTAAGAAAAAATAAAATATATATACATTCTATGTCTTTGTGATAATCGAATGATGAGAAGTCACCTCAAACAAATCCCCTTTGATAAATGAATATTTATTATTATGGTTAGAGCAGCCCGGTGGATTAAACTGAAATTTCAAGTTCAAAATTGCTATCACAAATAATTGTGCTACAGGTGTGTACTAAACCCCATTATTAAATGGCTATTTCAGTACAATTTTACACTAATGCATCTTAATTTCCTTTTTATAATTTGAAGAAATTTAGAGGAAAACAGGGGGGGTGGCAAAAAAGGGGGGAAACTATTATTATTTGTCCTATATTATAAAATATGGTGAAATAAATAAAAATAATTAAACAATAAAAAGATCAAGAGATATTCATAACAATATTAATAAAAATATAGGTTACATACCCTGAAAAAAGACATGCGTTCATCGGGTTCAGCTATCACACATCACCCACTGCTGTTGATCCAAAAGAAGGCAAAAAAAAAACGAGTCTGAAGCACTCGTCACTATGCACCGTACTGGGAAAAAATTCCTTCTTGACCCCAGAATGGCTGTCAGATTTTTCCCTGGATCAAGCAGCTTTTACTCACATATTAAATACTATAACCCTTAATATTATGTTTTTGAGGACTATCAGGGCTATTCAGAGAGAGGTGAAAACCTTGAGAATTGCTAGGAGAATGAACAATCTAGACCAAATAGCCAATTTGAAAAGTGAGATAAATGGGAGAATTTTTCTGGTTTGACTATTTTGACCTCGAATTTTCAATTCTTCAGTCATTCTCAAGGTTTTCACCTCTCTCTCTGAATAGCCCTGAGCGTATATAAGAAACTCATCATCTCAACCTGTTGCTCCTATGAATTGCTATGAGTCCCATGTCCTCCGGTTCTACCACCGGAGAGTTGCAAATCCTACATTGCTTCATTTGCTTTGAAATTTCTTTACTTTTTCTTATTTAATTAGAAATATCCTTCACCCCTAGAGAGCCATACACCGCTAAAGTTCAACAAGTTACATTTAAATGGGAAAAAGAAGTGCAATGTTTCACATATTTCCAATGATAATCTTTGTACCTTTCCGTGAAGTGGCATAATAGTCTTGCGTCTAATAATGTACATTAATAGTTTTGACCTTTCACCCAGCTGGTATTTGACTCAGGTTTCTACCAGTATTCACGGTTCATACAGGTCATAAAGTGGAGCAGTTCCTGCAGTAGAAAGGAAACTAATCTATGCATATGGTGTCACTGATATTTGTACTTCATATTGCACACTTTGCATGCTGATACTGGACAGTAGGAAACGCCTTCATGTCCTGGGTCAATTGGTGTGTAAAATAATGGGTAACAAGTAGAAATAAAGTGACAGATTTGCCAAAAAGGTTGACAGATCTCATACTCTCATGTGGACCCCTTGCTCGAGGTGCCTACAGAGGTATGAGCTATACCATCCTGACCTTGCCTAACAAGTCAAAAATGATCACCAGGGATTGTTGTATATCTCGTGCAAACCTTGGCATTTCGGCTCTGGTCCTATTTTTGGGGTGAGAGCATATCGTATACACTTCTCTGTAATGGCCCCATCAAGCTGAAACCTTATGAGACCTGAGTGGGGACTCACTTGATGGGCAAGCCACTTATGCTGCTACCCATTTCACTGCTCTCATAAACTTGGTTTTCTTCGCCAGATCTCATGCTTCAACTGCTACTCTCCATTTATGGCTCTGTAGTGTATGAGGAGCTTCAGGCCACCTGGAGCTTGATAGAAAAATTGATCTTGAGTTTTCTGAATATATCTTGACTAAGATTCCCAAGTAAAGATTCAGGCTCCTGATCAATTCACATTAAACGCTATTCCAATTCATCCAAAAGTGAATTACTGTTTTGACTACCTATACCGTTGTTTTTTTGTTTCTTTTTAAACTTCAGAATGATCTGGGAGATCACACTATGAAAGGAATGAGCTATTCCACCAGACAGCCATAAAACACCTGTATCCTACTTGGAGGTTATTGAATTTGGCTATTGCAATTAAATTCCAGATAACTTCACAAATACCCCATCCCATCCACAACATTAAACATCAGTCTCATGGGGCATGAATAATGTGCAACATTTGTATACAGTACACTGTTCACATTGAGTATGTTGCCATTTGAAGTTATTGTCCCTATCCATGACTTTGCCATATTCTGTGTGTTTCTCTTATGCTAGTTGGTGACCGGCTGTTATTTCTGTGTCAGAAAATGGGATTAAACCACTAACTGAAATCCTACTATAAATTGATTGTAAATTGGATCACTTAACAATCTTGGTTGCTTTCTATTCAGTAGGATTGTGCTTGGCTCATTATTTGAAATTGTTTTATGTTCAAACCTTGTCTATATTTATTGTTTGATTTTAGCAGCAGGAATGGAATCCAGTCTATAGATCTCATAGATTAAGTACAATTACAAAAAATTCAGGTACCATGACATTTTATGAGATATACAATTTCGATGGCAGGTGTAACAGTATGTAAAATGTCATTATTTACACACATTTCATGCAGATATAATGTTTAGGGTAAACTATTGGGGTTATTAAAAAAGCACTAGTGTTTGCCATGGCTGCAGCTGGCGAAATTTCAACATTGAAGCTTTTACTGCCTAACCAATGCTGGTATGGAATAGATAATTATTGTCCTGTATTAAAGCAGAATCAATTCTTAATTTGTAAATCAGATGGTGCCAGAATGCAAAGTGCATACAAGAGAGGAGGGACGAAGTGGACTGAACATGGTGGTGAGAAAAACAAACTATGTACACATATGCCCACTTACTAATAATTTGAATGATGTAATTGTTATGGCAATAATTTTATATTAATATTTTTTTGTTTTATATCACTTGAGCCACCAGATATACCCAAATAGGTTGTGGAACACAGAAAGTAAAAAACTAAGAATAATATATTGATTATACAATGGTTTTCTCTTTCTGAGCATTGTTTTACAATCTGACAATCATATAAACTCTACATTTTGAAGGTTTGGTATATGTACTTATTTCAGTTAATATATATATAAATAAAAATAACAGATGACACACCACAATGTGCAAACTGCAAATCAAATCAGGAAGTGATGTCAGTGCACAATGTCAGCATCCAGTTTGATTGATACCTTCACGGCAAGGTTATGTGGACATAAGCAAATTCCCATCATAGTATCATAGGCAAAAATATTTTTGACATTTTGGTTTCTCGTTTCAGCTGCTAATAGGGGTGTCATATTGAACATTTAATACGCTGGACACATATGAATTCTATATTCTGCCAGCTGGCATATAACAAATGCTGCTCGCAAATTACAACACATGTCAGTTAACTTAGGGAATTCATTAATTAGTCATTATATCCTATAAAATTTAGTTTACTGATTTTCCAAGCTATTTCCTTAATTATATTTATGAATGAATGTTACACAAAGCGTGGTTAATACGCCAAAAAGGAATTTAATAATTAATTTAGCATCTGTAGTTTGAATCCCCATAAAACTGTAAGTCCAATGACATTCAGCGTTATAACCCATAAGTTATTATAAAAAGAATCTAATAAAAAAAATCTAAAAATAGTCCTTGCACATGTAGTGAAGATGTCCACAAGAATTTCTTCTTGTAGTACCTAGAGTGGAAACAGTAAAGAGACATACATTGTGCAGTATGCCAAAAACTTAAACATCCACATCTAGTGCAATAAGAGACTCACTCACTCATTTCTGAGCCATTAACCAGTTGGCTCTGGACTTAAAAGGGACACTCTAAGCAACATGACCACCTAAGCTATTTTAGGTGGTCATGATGCCCGGAGTATCCTGCCCTCTGTCCCCCCTCCCTCCGCTCAGCGGTTCAGCTGTAAATGCTGAAAACAGCTGAGAGAGGCGGAGAAGTTTACTCCGCCCTCCCAGCTGTCAGTCAGCAGAGCGGGAATCATATTTCCCGCTTCTGCCGACTTTTGCCGAGTAGGAAACGTCATCGCGCTTTCAGCACGATGACGTCTCCAACTCACCGCAGAAGCTGGCGGCTCCCTCTGAGGGTTAGTGTTGTGCGCATCCTCTTGCGTGCAACACTAATCCTCAGAGGGAGCCGGGAGGAAGCCTGCCGATTGGCTGGCTTACGTGAGAGGCGCGCATGCCCGCTTCTCACGTAAACCAGAAGGCAAGAAGAAGAAACAAGGACGGGAGCGGAAGAGGAGGGAGGTGAGTATAAAAAAAAAAAAAAAAAAACAGCGCTGGATACAAGAGGATTTTAGGGTAAGTATTACAGTTAAAAACACAAAAACAAAAAATAACTATTTATTAAGGGAATAGGGATAGGTTAGGATTAAAAAAACGGGGGGATGATTTTTTGTTAGAGTGTCCCTTTAAGTCGCATATAAATTGGAAGGTTTCTCCAGCACCACCAGGTTCGTCAATCTCCCATGATAATTTATTATACTTGCATGCTTCAAAAGAATATTTCAAAACATTTATGCTATTTGAGATCATCAGGATACCACTGGAACTCCACAAAGTTACCCCTGGACTCCACAAGGATGCCATTTGGATAACCATGATATTAGAGGGATACCACAAGGATTACAGTGGAACTTCACCAGAACACTATTGGTAACCTATTGGAATTATATACCCACAAGGTAAATATCCAAGGAATGCATGACTTATTCTAAATTATTGACGATCAATGATCTGTTTTTAAAGCACCAGCTTTACCCCAAAACCCAATTAAACAGGTCACATATGCCATAGGTCCACGCACAATCCTAGAGCCAAGTCGAGACTCATAAAGGGGTGAGTAGGTTTCAATAACTCCTATTACTCTGTTTACCTGTGTGTGGGTATACTACGTTATGTGGGTATTTTCTAGCATTCTTTGGTGGTCCGAAAAACTAAATCTAGGAGAATTGTGGCAGACAGGTTGGCTCTGAACAATCCAGTAAGGCGTCCTAATCAGAGTTTGTGAATGCTTTCTGACAGTGTGAATGCATATCACTTTCATAATTGATTTGATAAGTGCCTGCTACACAGTATTGTGCTATGCGATATTCTTTTTTTTTTTGAGGTTCAATAAGAGCGGTGTTATTGGCAGAGGATCATTTCTTTAAAGTATCATCATATTTAATACATGTAAGCATATTATTATTTATGGGTCTAGATTTGCAAAATATAATATTGTTGTGATGTGCCTCTGAGGTGCAGTTATGGAGTAGGTGTATGACTTTATAGCATACCCATGGCACCCAATATTTGTGGGTTAACAATCTATCAGCATTCAAGGCTTTGCAGAATGTTGGCTTGATTTCAAGTATTAACAGCTCTTAGTTTGCAACGTCACCGTGTTTACATCTTTATTGTGATTTGATGTGTGTTTTTCAATTAAAGTATTGCTCTAACAGTTTTCTAAATAATGTGTCGTTTTTCATATGAAAATTACTTTTGGTTCGGCTGAACAATGTGTTTTTTTTTAATTCAATTTTAATCCAAACAGCAAACTCACACTGATCGTGACTTCTAGCTCCCATACTGGTATACACAATGACAAGAAGCTTACAGCTTTCGGTTTAAACATTCGATCTTGCAAATATTCTAGTATCACATTTTTTGAGCTGCAATTTCAAAGCGCAGCCTTTATTTTAGATTAATTATTTCTCATCAGCAAAACTATGATCAGATAACTTCCCCTGCATTTCCAAACATAGCCAGTTGGGGGTGATCTGAAGCAAGACTCTTTCTAGACTACTGGGGAAATTTGGGGGTTTGTCCCCTAAATCCCATTGTTTAACATTGATGCAAATAGTGAAAATCATATTGTTGCAACCACAATATATGTTGACGACCCAGATAGTGAAATTCAACGAATGCTAGGAGAAGCTTCCTTGATGAAACCTTTCCTACCGTTCTATGATTTTCTCTCTGCACATTACGGAAGTATATCATTATTTTTGCCATCAACAATGGTAGACAATGGTAGTAGTGGATAAGTCACTGTGTCATTAAAGTTAAATGACTTTTAATAAATACAAAATCATTTATTTATTAGGGCTTTTTTATCTGGAATGATAATTTGTTGTAACGTGAGTACATAACTTTTTGTCCCTGAAGACTTCACTGAAGCAACAAAACGAGATGGACTGGCCAGTACTAGCTTTCTTTCTTAATACATTATAGGCCCTTATATTTTATTGTGTTAAGGGCATAAGATAAATCACTTTTTTCACTCAATTTCTGGTTCAGAGTTTCTTTTGTACAAAGAAAATTCACACACCATGAACTCCAAGTGAACGTAGTCCTGCTCTGTGCTTTATATATAGCAC
Source organism: Leptobrachium leishanense (assembly GCA_009667805.1). Classification (NCBI taxonomy): domain Eukaryota; kingdom Metazoa; phylum Chordata; class Amphibia; order Anura; family Megophryidae; genus Leptobrachium; species Leptobrachium leishanense. The sequence goes on along the minus strand of CM019065.1, from coordinate 182,100,177 downwards.
TTCAAAGTGATTTATATCTTGAACTCTGAGTGACGCTCTGGGGTAATTTCAAGGTTATTTTGTGTACCATCTATAGCAGGGCTCAAAAATTCATGTCCTGAGCTACTAGCCAGGCCTTATACTTTACTCGCCATCAGTTAACCTACCTAACCAAGTCCCATACTGCCCATTTTCCTTGCCGTGGTAAAGTGGTGACCCTATGTAAAGTATATATGGCACTGAAGGGGTGTCTAGGTCGAAAGATGAAATTCTGCTGCCCCCCTCAAACTATTCCCACAATACACACCCATGCTTATCACAGAGCTCCACAGCAATAAATCTCACAGTAATGTGCGGTGTGTATGAGCATATCACAGAGCTTCACGGTGCAGCATCATTGTTCACTTTATAATTGAAAAGTGAAAAAAGTGCTGCATGAGGAAAATAAAATAAATTTAGGGGAAAAAAAAGGATTTTAAATTTATTTATTTAGTTTTTACATGAAACCTGATCATGCTCTGGCCTTTCCGATTACACCTCACATGGCCTATTAGCATCTATGGGTCCAGAGATACAGGGGTACATAGGGAATAGGCATTCTCTGCCCAGCGGGAGGGGAACTCCCACATCAGACATCTTCATGCGCAATGACATCAGTGGGTGGACCAGGCTGGTGCCGATCAGCAGAACTTCCACTATTGTGCTGCAGATGTCCTCCACATCCTAACAGAGGAGCGTCTGTCCTGCCGATAGGTGCTGGTACTGAATTCGCCGAGGCTAGCAGCCCGAAAGGGAATGCCAGTGTCGGCTTCATGCCGACGCAAGCATTCTCATGACATCTTAATTTTCGCTCACCTTCCCCCAGTTTCTAATCGCAAATTGCGAGAGGGCGAGTGGAAATTTTTAGCCCTGATCTATAGTGTACTATTGGTTTTCCTTAGTTTTTCATGTTCCATATTCTCCCATATAATTTATTCATAGTATTTATTAATTATTATATTTATTTGTAAGAGGTTGCTCTTGCTTAGCGGCACTGTACTACACAGGATGAAATAGCATGTATTTCTATCTAGTCTGTCAGGGTTATTCAAAGAGATCCGAATTGTGGTCGAAAGGTAACTGAACGCTGAAATTCAGCATACGCTTACCTTTCCTGGCCATTCGGCTATTCAGAGAGCAGGCAGTTCACCAAATGTTGGCGAATTGCCTGCACATACGATGCCTGTTCGAGGGCAGTGAAATCCCCATAGAGAAGCAATGCTTCGTCTATTCAGAGAACACAAAACAGCAGGGAAAAGTTGCCAAATTGCCCTGCTGTTTGGTGGCTTCATTCGACAGGTTTATTCAGGCGAATCCCATAGGCTTCAATGTTAAAAATATTTCCCATTTTAATTCAATATCTAATAAACCGTTGATTATAATCATTCTGCAGTAAAGAGTCTCTTTATTAATAGATTTTTTTAGGATATTTTAAGCATTTTTCAGGATTTTTTTGCTAATTGTTATACCCGTTTTTTTTAAATCATTTTTTCTTTTTTCTGTAACAGCCCTTTTATATTATCATTCATTGGATCTTATATGTAAATTCCAGACATTTTCGTTCTGTAGTTTCTTTGCAAACAGCGTTTCACTTTTCAAACATTCAAGCGTACTGTGGTGTCAGGTTTTTCCAGCGGCTGCTCTGCGCTGTGATCGGCGGCTGCTCGGGTTTCTCCGGCGTGTTCGGCGGGGTTAAGGCTAGGGTCAGACGAGTGTGATTTCTACAGACTGTACGTCAGTACGGAAGACACAGTAGTGGCCACACAGTCCGTTTATTCACTGACGTATATTTTGACGGATGTAGGAGGGAAAATAAATTAAAAAGCAAAACCATTTTGTCCGTGAAAAATGCTGGACGTATAAATGCAGTCCGTCTGACCACGTTCCATCACTCACACACAAAGCTATGCAGACGTTGCGGACGCAGCGCACTTTGTGCGGCCGTTCTAGGGGATGTACGTTCTTGCCTGCCTTGCGTCCGTGGGCTGCGTCCGTTGTGCGTCCGCACTTCATGTGTCAGGCTCCAATGGGCTTTCTGTCATGCTATCACGGACGTACTTTTAGGCGCAATCACGGACGTGAACACTACGCTCGTCTGACCCCAGCCTAATCCAGATGTTTTTTGCGGCTTTCGGTGAGCGTTCGCCTTGTTTTGCGGTTAGTGCTCGGCGGGTTTGCGGCGGTTTTTCAGTGCACTACGACAGCCCTGTGGTGCTTGCGGAATACACCACAGGGTCGCCGAAATGGAATCGCCGAATTGAAGAGAACGAAAAGTCACCGAACGTGCGGTGACTTTGATTCTCTTTGAATAACCCTGTGTACATGTCAAACATTTATTTAGCTTACACGGTTTTGGACTGTTTGCTTAGGCTCCATTCCATAGACTTTTCTTATTCCCCTCTCTCTTAAATATGGAGATAGAATAAGGAGAAAATAAACTATTTTTTCCTTTCCTTCTTTATAGACATGATATTATTTTCAGACATTGCAATTTGTCAAACATTCACACAGCACAGCACAGCGCAGCACTAGTAGTTAAGGATATAAGGAATAATTCGGAAAGTAGCAAAGACTCCCAACTACAAATATTTTTATTTTGAATGATTGAACACATTCACAGCAAAGAAACCCATCTGGATCAGAGCAAATCTTTTCAAATCACATCTGCTCCCCTTCTCAGGGAAATCTTTACCAAACACCTCTGGAGAACATTGTGAATCGCTCCAGATTATCAGGTTCTCAGAGATAACCTATTTACAGATGAAACCTCAACAGATGATGCAGGGAATGTTTTCCTAATACAAAATTATTTAAATACTCTGTCTCTCACAAAACTAATTTTGTGTACAAGCGTTCTGCTCATAGATGGATACACCAGAGATGATTCATTAGTGCAGAATTGTGAAAAAAAGTCTTATAAGTCAAAATTTGAGTTCTGCTTCTTTATGATTTAACATTTCATGTTTATAACATTTTTTCTGCTGTAAAAAAAAATATGAAATCAGTTTTGGAAATGTACTGATTATGGATTTTATTTTGTTATTGTTTAGTTGTTGGTGTCGACATTCTAAACAGTGTGTAATATATAAGAATTTAAAATTAACATTGATCTCACTTGATTAAGGGAAAATATGGCTTTTTGGAGTTAATTCACTCGTTCCCTTTCTAGTTAGGCCGGTGTCAGACGAGCGTACTAGGTGCGCCCGTACTGACATACCTACTGGTGTCCGTCGCAGCGTTGTGGGGAAATGCACACGCAACAAGCGTCCGCCCACAAAGCCTGCCCGTCAAAACGCTAGACGCGCGTCGATGGGCTGCAAAGCGCGATCCTCCATAAGGCTAGGGTCAGACGAACGCAGTTTTAACGTGCGTTTAGCCACACGAAATCAGCCGTGCTAGCAGCAAATGACGTCCAATGCCGGGGAACACACGACGAACGGCCGCACGAAAGTTCGTCTGTACAACGCAAGTGGCAAACGAACGCATTTTTTCGAGAACGTCAAACCGCTACTACTGACGTACAGAGTGCGCTGCGTCCGCATAGTGGCGTGTTTGCGTGATTGGGAGACGTCAGACGCTGCTAATGTCCGGCTAACATAACATCCAGACACAAAAAGTGTTTTATTGATGATCCGTACAAAATCACGGACGAATATGCGCATCGTATGACCGCTAACGCGTATTTCGTGAAAAAATACGTCCGTTCGTTCGACCGCACTTTTCCACGGCCGACGCGAAAAATGCGTTCGTCTGACCCTAGCCTAAGAGGATCGAGCCTTGCAGTGCTGAGCACACTAACTGCACTCAGCGAAGTGGCCAGACAGGCGTCGAGTGGAAGGAACGTCCACTCTCACGGATGTTCCTTCCACTCTGAAGTGCGCTCGTCTGACCCCGACCTTAGTGTGAGTAGTGAGACCACACTGGAAAACATTAAAGGGGTTATTCAGAGAGAACCGAAATGTCTTTGACATGGTATGCTGTCATTCCCCGCACTTAAGGGAATCAATTTCCCCTATGTTGTGGTGAATTCAGCACTCACTGCAGATTCCCGAAGTGCAGGCAACAGATCCAAAAATCCAACAAAAAAAATAAAAAATCACAGAAAATCTGCCGATGAGCCGCTGATACAATCCGAAAAATCAGATTGCTCTGAAACGCAGCAGAAAACATGCCGAACGTACCTGTAGATCCGCTGCAAATCTGCCGAACGCATCCAAAAAAAGCAGACTATCCGCCAAACACAGTGCTGACTTGAAAAAGCCGACAAGCCGACGAACGGGGTGAAAAAAACAATAAATAAAAGTTTCAAAATTGTAAACACTGTTTGCAAAAATACTACTACTGAAAATGTCTGGAATTAACAGATAAGGTCCTATGAATAATAAAAAGGTCTGTTACAGGAAGAAAAAAAACACTTTTTAAAAGTAGAAATAGGAGAAAAAATTTTGCCCAAAGAATCCCGAAAATGCCTAAAAAATAAAAACATAAATAAATAAAGAGACTTTTTGCTGCAAACTAAAAGTATAAACGGTTTATTAGATATTGGATACAAACGGAATATTTTTAAAATTGAAATTTATGGGATTCGCCTGATTAAACCTGCTGAATGAAACCAACGGACATCAGGGCATTTCTTCATTGCGTTTCCCTTAAAATATGTTCAAATTCTTCCTGTTTTGAGACTCGGACACAGCATCCTTCTTCTGTCATGGAGGTACATATATTGTATGTATGCTATGAAAGGCTTTCCAAGCCTAACCTTGATCCTGTAGTTATTTGTGAACTGACTACTTTATGATGCCGATTGAGATGGTTGAAAGAATTTGGAAATTTTGTTAAATATTTATAATGCCCAAGCTAACCGTCACTTTTCTGTGCCAAGAGTATTGATTGGTTACAGCTATTATTGAGTATTAAACTCATTTATAATCATGTATGTACCATGAACATGTACACTAATGTTCCTTGGAACAAGATCTTCTTTCCTGATTCGTTATTCTGAACATAAAATGAAGAATTGTGTACTGTATGAAGAACATTTTACAGAATATGAAAAGCTTGGGCTAGTGAAACATCTATAACTCTTACAACGGATTACACCAAACATTTAAACTCACCACATGAAAGGAGATTGACTCTTTCTGAAGTTTACAAAATTAAAGCTAATTATTTTCTATTGAACTCTTGAACGCACTATATTTCCCTCTAGTATTAAAGCAGAGAGTTTGGTGTTCACACATCAAGATGTGGTCTTGCAAATTTTAATTTGATTCTTTTTATTGCTGATTATAAGATATATTAATTGTAGTAATTGAGTATGTTATCTTGAAATATATATTTATCATTTGTGGGCTGATCTTTGATCTGTAGTAGCAACAATCTAAAGACTATTTTTAACCCCATAACAACTGATTTTTTTTTCCTTTCAGGATACAAAAATGACACAAGCTAATTTTTTTGCTATATTCTCCATTTACCATAATATCTCTCTTTCTCTTTTAGTGTACCCACAGATATTAGATATATTCTTAAGAGAATAAAACGTGGCTTTCCTGGGTATCTAAGTATATACATAGCTCATTCTTTATCAATAAAGAATTGATTACCCATTTAGGTCACCCATTTAGACTGGACGAATGGAAATTCAGCCTAAAGCATAGGAAGGGTTTTATTTTATGGTGAGAACAATAAAGCTGTGGAATTCTCTGCCTGTTGAGTAGGGTGGGTCAGAGACTGTACAGACTTTTAAAAAACGATTGGATGACTTCCAGCAGACACAGAATATTAAGGGTTATAATATTTAGTATGTGGGTAAAAGCTTCTTGATCCAAGGAGAAATCTGACTGCCATTCTGGGGTCAAGAAGGAATTTTTTTCCCAGTGTGTTGCATATAAGTGAGCATTTCAGACTGGGTTTTTCACCTCTTTTGGATCAACAGCAGTAGGTGATGTGTGAGAGGCTTAACCCGATGGACGCATGTCTTTTTTCAGCCTATGTACAGTAACAACGTAACTATGTAATAAAATATCAAAGATATTGAAAAAAGTGATTTCTTGTATATATTTTTAATTTACTAGCTAAATGCTGAGTCTAACCCCAATTTCCCCAAACAGTAACTTGCACAAAGAAGATGAAGTGAAAATGAAGAAATACAAAAATGAATCCTTTAGGCTAGGGTCAGACTGAGGCAGTGCGAACGCGCGTTCTGGCGCACATAATCACGGCCGCACTAGCAGCAGATGACAGGCAATGACGGCCAATATACGACGTACGGTCGCACAAAAGTCCGGCCGCGCAACGCAAGTGGAAAATGAACGCATTTTTTCGAGAACGTTAAACCGCTGGTACTGACGTACAGAGTGCGCTGCGGCCGCATAGCAGCGTGTGTGCGTGATTAGGAGACGTCAGACGCTGCTAGTGTGCGGCCAACATAACGTTCAAACAGCCGGATTTCCCTAGACTTCTTTTTACCCCATCGTCATGAAATACGTCCAGAATTGCGCATCGTCTGACCACTTAAGCGTATTCCGTGAAAAAATGCGTGCGCACGCATCGACGTACATTTTGACGGTGGCCGCAGAAAATGCGCTCATCTGTCCCTAGCCTTAGAGTAAAAACAAATAATGAAAAAAACATTTTAAAACTGTAACATGTAAAATTTTAACAGCTATTAAAGAAAATGCAGCAGAAAATTCATCTCTTAGGGTAAAATGCAGATGATCAACATATTATACAGTGATCAATTAATAAACATTTTCCTATAGGGGAGACTTGGGGGTACAGTCTGTTCATTCTTTCTGATGCATACGCAGAGTGCAGGCAATGAGAAAACCAGAAATAGACAAATCAGCGTTTATGGACACTGATCTTGTTGCTATGCCCTAAGACAGCTGTGACTCGTTTTCACAGCATCATTAGGGCCAGCGAACACATTTATTTGATCTTATTGAACACCTCAGTCCTGTGGTAGCCTGGCAACAGCTGTAGCACTGCAATCTTGCTATGAGCAGCTACCACTGCTTGTTCCCAACTGGGACATATTGGTATGTGCCAACTCTTTAACAGGAGTTAACCTGCAATGTACCAGCACATACCATGTCAGGAATGTTTTAAGACCTCTATGGATAGAAGTGACATTTATCCAGATAAATTTTTTATTTTTTTGAGAAAGTATTTTACCAGGAAGGAAACATTGAGATTTCTCTCGTTTTCAAGTATGTCCTGGGTGGGGAGTATGTACCTTTACGTGTCTTGCCCAAGGACACTTACTGGAAAGGTGCTCTTGCCGGAATCGAACCTGTGTCTCCACAGTCTCTCTCCATGGTTATAGAGCAGTGCCCAAGGACACTTACTGGAGAGGTGCTCTTGCCGGGATCGAACCTGTGTCTCCACAGTCTCTCTCCACAGTTATAGAGCAGTGATGTTACTTCAACTCCACCCAGCCGGTTAATAATTTAACCCACAATTTTAATTATTATATGCAATGGGCAGAGCAGGCACAGGCATACACATTTAAATGCCTTTTTCCTGATTTCTGCATTACCTATAACTAAAACATTGTAAAGCATGCAAAATGAGTATTATTTTAGAAAGAGGCATCCTGTTCCATGCCAAGATATACAACCATATGAGTAAACACATGTTTCTATCCAGATTAGTGCAAAGTCAACCTTACAGCATTTCAAAATGTCAGTTACTTTTCAGAAGAAGACATAAGGGAGGGATATAATAACACAATCACCTTATTAGTTTGTGTCTTTAATGTTTTGTTATTGAGCCATCAAATATATATATTCCATCTGGAATTTTTTTATTTTGTTATGCTTTATTGATTCACAGTAAATTTTCTAGTTCAGATTTATAATCACCCCAGTAAATCCAAAGGCTAGTTGATAAAAACCCATCAACAAAAAAAACAATAAAATACAAAATATCAATTTTACTCTTTCCTCATAATAAATGTGATATTATTCTCTTTTGTTCACTATTCCCCTTACCGGATAACAGAATTTCAAAGCGGTAATGGTGCACATGCAGCGGTAACAGGATTCATATGTTTGGTTTATCATTATTTGAAAGGATTGGCACTTTGTGTTCTTCATTTTAAACAGGCAAGAGACATCAATTTAGAAATCTCCTATAGTTGTGAGCATTATCATCTAGTGCCAAGATCTGAACCCTGACCACAGGATGTGAGAAAACAAGAGCACATACATCAGTATGCCTTTCAAAGCCTGCCGTGGCTTAAAAGTCTGAAATCTGCTTTACTTTCCAGGCTAATAAAATAAGCACTTCAAAACAGACGTTATGATTATCTGATGACAGGGTTCTCTATTCTCTTAGCATGTAATGGAATCCTAGCTGACAGATTCAATGCTAGATACATTTGCGTTGTAAACTGAAAATTCAGTTATCCCCTCGGTAGGTAAAGGGGATGCTAACTAACTGATACACAAACCTTTCCGGCTCATAAAGGGTTGCGTTGCAGAGGGATTTAAGAGCTGACACAGATCAAGAAGCTTCAGACCCAGAAGGCTAAATGAGAAAAGTCCTACTGAGTTTTCTTTTTTTTGTGTGTGTGAATGAAACGCTCTTTTGTAAATGCATTTGCAGGCAGATCAGGTGTCTACTTCACACGGCCTGAAATCTCAATTGGGATATTGTCATCTTGTCAATCCTGTGCAGTTCAAGAGAGGCTAGCAAGAGGCCAGTTATACCAGGTGCTTCCTTCTATTTAGAAGATCAAAAGGAAACCTTTAGCAGCATTTCCTATATCTAACTTGAGAAAAAAAATGTACAAAATGTGAAAAGCGCCATATCTCAACTTTTATTTTATTCAGAGATATATAGTGCTGTCAGTATTCAGAAAAAAAAAGAGAATGGATCCATCCTACCTTTGTCTTCTACTCCTTGAAGACGAATGAAGCTAAGACTGCCAGGACTACTCAACTGTATACTGCAGTCTACATTATTTATCTTCAACAAAAGGGTGGAAGAGGGACATCCAATTATATAAAATCACTTTTAAATGGCTGTTATATGAAGCAGTTGGAGTAGGCATCTGATGCCTACTGGTTTTGCAAATTTAAAAACAAAACGTCCTTTATGAATACATTTATATTAATTTATAGGGCTATTTTCTATTGCTAGGGGCATCTAGCACACACTGTTAACATTACTATAATAAACATAATTTTTTTGTGTATTTTGTAAAGAATGTTTGCAATACCTTGTGGGCTACAATGCAGTGGGTATAATAATTCACAAACCCATTTACATATGTGGTGGCACTGTCCAGGGATCTCCGCTCTGTGGAGACGAGCTCACTCATTGGCACTGGATTTGTTGGAGGCACCAGTGGACTTCGACCCTTGGTCCTATGTTCTCTCTCGGCCTCAGCCATAGCTTACGCGCCACCAGTCTAGGTGGTTGGCCAAATTTGCAGTGGCTGTACGAAAGGCTCTGACAGAGACCTGGAAGGCCCCCCGGCCCTTGTCTTGGAAGCGGGTCATGGCGATCCTGGAAGATGTCCACCAGATGGACGAACTGACTGCACGAGTCCGGAATACCTATTCAACTTATTCTAAGGTGTTGGCGGGCTGGTTAGTGGTTAATGGAAATTGAGGCCGGGGCTGTACGTGGTGAGGATTTGAGACAGGGAGGTGCTGTTAGGGCCGGGTGCAGTTTTTTTTTTCTTCTTACTTATTCTTATTTCTCTTGAACGCTCTTGTTCTCCCCTCTTTTGTAGGTCTATTGAAAAAGTGACACGCAATACTGGTTCATTTTCTATTTATTAGCATACTCAGGGTGCCTGAGAGCACGCCTGTAATGATTTAGCCAGACAACAAAATAGCCAGACCAGAAAAAGTCTCACATTTATCTCATTTTCCAAATTGGCTGTTTGGTCTAGATCTTTCTTTTCTCCTGCCATTCTCCTGGTTTTCACTTCTCTCTGAATAACCCCTAGAGTCTAGATTGTTCTCTTCTGCCAATTCTCCTGAGTTTCACCTTTTAGTGAATAGACCAGAAAATAACCATCAAATAGTTGCATTCATCCATAGCTACAAACATGGGGCCCTATTCCATATTGGACAGTAAAATGGAGATGGTAAGCAGGTAAATCTCACCTACAGATTTTCCTTACTGTCTCCATTTTACCATTCGTATTCTGGAGTAGGAACTTTATTAGCAATTGGTCCTGGAACAAAGCACACAGCTGTCTGGTACTGGCTCCATGGAGCCTTATGCGTCCCATCCTCATCCCGTTATGTGTAACGTTTTCTGTAGTTATCTTATTGACAACTATGGAATATGGCCCATGATGTAAAGAAAGACTATAGGCACATAAAAAAGACATGTTTGTATTCCATCTTTGGTTTAAATGTAACGACAGTTATTGTAAAGTCAGTAACTCCATAGGCTATGGGCCATATTCCACAGTTGTTAATACATGTATTGTCTCCTATAGTAATTTTATTGATGGGAACATCTATTCCATTACTGCTCCAAACTGGGCTTGTAGCCTGAATGTAGCTTTTCCCTGAGCAAGGTTACTGTACATTAACGTTTCCTATATTTATTATGGGAGACATTATTCTTTACTTCCGCGTGTAAGCGCAGGCTATTCCAATGTAGGTCTGCACTTCCACCTGGGAGACGTTATTTTATTCTGAAATAATGTCTCCTCAAGACTGCTGTGAAGGGATTTTGCATTTGAAGAATCAAATAACCCGCTCTAAACCCCCCTCCATTAAATCCCATACTCAACTCTCATTATGCGATAAACAAGATGGCACTATCAATCGCTTCCTCTCCTCGCGAGCAGAGTGACACTGGGAACTTCCCTTTAATTATTTCTAATAGTGTCACACCCCATCCTCTGAACCTCTGGCAGCATCTTTTCAGTACTGCCCTTCCCCAGAACCAGTACTGGGATCCTGCACATAAACAATTAAACACTCCCAGTCACATGACACATCACACTGAATAAAGGGCTATGCCCCATTCTGTTCAGGGCTTCATAATTGTTGCTGAATTTCTCAAAGTAAAGACCTATGATCTACTGCTCCTGCATATTACCAGATTCCATAACCAGCAATACCTTTCTCACCATCCTCCACTACCGGTCAGTCTCTGTGTGCTCACCCTCCTCCACCCATAACCATGTATGTTTGTGTGTACAGTCCACTGCACCCTTTGTTCATATTCCCAACCCCGGTGCCAACCCGGTACCACCAAACGTGACATATAGACCATTTCATCTTCTAATCCATTTACCTGCAAAAGGTTATAATCTGCCATTAGGGAGGAGAGCATATCACCTAGAGTGGGTGGAGCAATAAACACGTGGAAAGGGACAAGCCATTATCTCCTGTTTTCCTGCTCATAGGCATATGCTGTGCATGTTATAGCCATGGGAGATGTACACTTCTATTACCTGAGCAACTACCATGCACAGTGGGTCATGGTTATTAATGCATTTGTGTATGGGGGCATGACTTTGACTCCTTTATTCCTGCCCTTTAATGCCAACATGTGGGGGCAATAGAAATGGTTGGTGGATATATATTTATATATACTCACCTCCCAGTCTTCCCCCATGATTGGTGTGTAGGGAAGGACATGCCATTGTCCCTCCACCTTTGGCACAATTCAAATCCTGGGGGTGGACATGCCAATGCCAACACCTAATTGCTGAATCCCCAAGCTCCTAGCCACACCTCAATTTAAACAAAGCCTACCTTGAATAATAGTGAGGGGGGAGTCAAATAATCTAAATTCCTGTAACAAATTATCCTTTCAATCCTACATCTTCTTTCTGCTGCCAAAAAGGGTCAACCCCCCCTCCATAATATACTGATGGGACTTATAAAAATGTAAAAAAAAGAACCAGAATAAATCAGAGGAAAGAAAGAGTGAACGTGTCCATTTTTTCTGTTTATTACCTTCACACCTTATGCCTGAGTGCCAGGAGGCAGCTGCCCCTCCCCTTTTTGTTAAATGCTACCCTCTGTCTTGCATGTGTTGAAGCTGAGGGGGTTCATAGTAAAAGGTCCCCCCACAGTCATTATTAGGTATTGGGCAGAAAAAGTTGCTTAGGTGCTAATATTTAACTCCAGTGGCGCTGGATAGTAGCAGTAAGCAGGTTAGGTAGGCACACAGATTGTTATGTTGCTCATTCTAACCTAAATATGCTTTTATTTATTTTTTTACAGTGGTGGCTAGCTATTCAGCCCGCCAACACGTAACACCATGTAAGAAAGAACAAAATGCTGGGCGAAAATATGTACTTTACGTGATTCATTCTTTGTCGACTTCATTCATTCGGAATTCTGCAAATTTGTTTATCATCAAAAATGTAATGCACGAGTTTAGTAAATAGCCATTTGAAAATGTCATAATACAGTAGGAAGTTAGTACTGTAATTCTCTGTAGCGTAATATCGCTTGTCATCCTATTACATGGTGAGTTTAATTAAGACATTTGGAGAAAAAAAGGATAATAGAATGCAAACAATGCAATGCAAATTCAACAGTTATTTACCATAGCTACTATTGTGAATGTCTACAAGCTCACTGAAAATCCTGCATTGTGAGTAACATTTACTATTGTGAGAGAGATACAATTGAAGTGTGTGTCATTATGTTCCAATAAGAAAAAATATTCTTCTCTGTTGTCACCAACATGGTTATATCTCTAATGTGGCTGAATTCATGACGGCCTCGTTGCCTCAATATACAGTATATATATTCCAGGAACCATTGCTCGGAGGATACTACACCTACAGCAATAGCAGTGAGAGTTCAAATAGTTATACAATTTGTTTAATGGATTGCAGACCCATTTTGTCGACATATTTGTGAACATGGCTCAAAATGTTTATTATATTTTGGCTTTTTAAATCTATCTTACTTCAGGGTGTAATGCGTAAAACTATTAAAGTCGTTAAGAGATTATCTTACCTCTATGGTAAATCATATGTCAAACAAATCTAACACCTAACATTGAGGCTATATCTATGATATATCATTACTTTTTTGAATTAAGCTTATATCATGTTTTTTTTTTCCTTTAACTTGCTTTATTGACTCTCCTGAGTGATAATAATGCTAATCGCAGCAATGATCGCAGAGGCTGTCTAAAGCACGGTGAGGAATCCGCTGCATAATTCGAATGGCTTCCTAAGGAAGATATCATGTGAAATAGAATACAATACTACATAGATTATAGTGGCAATTAGTTGCACTAAAATAACTTGCAACTCAGCAATTATCACTCAACATTACATATTCAGCAAGAGATCTTGGTCCAGATGACAATGTGATATTTTCCACTAAGTTCCAATTAACAGAACACTGCCATACAAGATGCAGATGTAATTTTAATGTTCGGCAATTTCCAGCATGTTCATGTTGCTAATAATAAATTAGTGTAACTAAGGCATGAATTCCTTCACTTACTCATTATTCTTCAAATGTTTTAACACATAGATGACTACGTGACTAGTATACATGCACAAACATGATAACAATTATTTATTATGCAATACCTTTGCTCTTTCTATACAAAAAATAGGATTTGGATACCACTCTGAAGTGGATCTTTAATTTTGCAAGAGATACCACAATAATTACTGAGCATCTCATATACATTAACACCGGTGAAAGAGCCCCCATCATCATGCCTATAGATAAAGAATCTGAGAGCGCATTATCTAGGGTCAGATTATGCACTAGATATGGTGAGTAGTATTCCATTCATTCTGTAATATTTTTACCAATGTTCTTGGACAATAACTACCTCTATGCACCATACCAAGAGCTGTAGGCTCTTGGCTGTGTGATTATGCAAAAATAAACAACGTAGTGCCGGCAAACTAAAAAGTCCACTTGAAAGCAGATATGTATGTACTACAAGTCCATAACCGAGATATCCTTTATCTTCAAAGACGATCCTCTTCTAGAGGAAAATGTGTCAACAGACTGCAGGGAAAAAAAATTGCACAGTATATAGCACCAATTAGGGTAAAATTGAACAACAGGCATTCAACTCACATGTTCATGAGCCAAACACCTGGCTCTAGGGCAAAAGGCTTTATGGGTCTTATACGAATCTTCAGGTGCCCATCTGACCCCCTTTTTATTGAGTCCAGTGGATGGTGAACAGGATACCCCTGCAGTGCAAGCAGAATATACCGGGGATACCCCTAGTGCAATCTTGTAAAACAGCAGATAGATAAAATGAGCTAAAATATACAACTCACATGCTTTTGAGCCTCAAATGGCTCCTTGAAATGGGCTCAGGGGATAAGGAACCCCCAAAACCTTCTTGGACAGGATAAGTCAAAACAGTAGTAGTTTAGCAGTAATTTAAAACATTTATTATTATAAAAACAAATGTTTAAATGTTTTAAATTACTGCTAAACTACTGCTGTTTTGCCTTATCCTGTCCAATAAGGTTTTGGGGGTTTCTTATAATCCCCTGAGCCCATTTCAAGGTGCCATTTGAGGCTCAAAAGCATGTGAGTTGTATATTTTAGCTCATTTTATTTATCTGCTGTTTTACAAGATTGCACTAGGGGTATCCCCGGTATATTCTGCTTGCACTGCAGGGGTATCCTGTTCAAAAAAAAAGGGGGTCAGATGGGCACCTGAAGATTCGTATAAGACCCATAAAGCCTTTTGCCCTAGAGCCAGGTGTTTGGCTCATGAACACGTGAGTTGAAAACCTGTTGTTCAATTTTACCCTTATTGGTGCTATATACTGCGCAATTTTTGGTTCTCTTCCTTTTCCCTGCAGTCTGTTGACACTACAAGTCCATAACCGAGATATCCTTTATCTTCAAAGACGATCCTCTTCTAGAGGAAAATGTGTCAACAGACTGCAGGGAAAAAAAATTGCACAGTATATAGCACCAATTAGGGTAAAATTGAACAACAGGCATTCAACTCACATGTTCATGAGCCAAACACCTGGCTCTAGGGCAAAAGGCTTTATGGGTCTTATACGAATCTTCAGGTGCCCATCTGACCCCCTTTTTATTGAGTCCAGTGGATGGTGAACAGGATACCCCTGCAGTGCAAGCAGAATATACCGGGGATACCCCTAGTGCAATCTTGTAAAACAGCAGATAGATAAAATGAGCTAAAATATACAACTCACATGCTTTTGAGCCTCAAATGGCTCCTTGAAATGGGCTCAGGGGATAAGGAACCCCCAAAACCTTCTTGGACAGGATAAGTCAAAACAGTAGTAGTTTAGCAGTAATTTAAAACATTTATTATTATAAAAACAAATGTTTAAATGTTTTAAATTACTGCTAAACTACTGCTGTTTTGCCTTATCCTGTCCAATAAGGTTTTGGGGTTTCTTATAATCCCCTGAGCCCATTTCAAGGTGCCATTTGAGGCTCAAAAGCATGTGAGTTGTATATTTTAGCTCATTTTATTTATCTGCTGTTTTACAAGATTGCACTAGGGGTATCCCCGGTATATTCTGCTTGCACTGCAGGGGTATCCTGTTCAAAAAAAAGGGGGTCAGATGGGCACCTGAAGATTCGTATAAGACCCATAAAGCCTTTTGCCCTAGAGCCAGGTGTTTGGCTCATGAACACGTGAGTTGAAAACCTGTTGTTCAATTTTACCCTTATTGGTGCTATATACTGCGCAATTTTTGGTTCTCTTCCTTTTCCCTGCAGTCTGTTGACACATTTTCCTCTAAAAGAGGATTGTCTTTGAACATAAAGGATATCTCGGTTATGGACTTTTAGTACATACATATCTGCTTTCCAGTGGACTTTTTAGTTTGCCGGCGCTATGTTGTTTATTTTTGCATGGTCTTTCCTTAAGGGTTTTAGAGGAACCCCCATACAACTACGTTAAGCGAGCAGATTGTGAGTACATTTTTTTGGGCGCTTCACTCTTTTTGATACACTGTTTCTTGGCTGTGTGAGTTTGCTGAATCTCTGCTAGTTTTTACTTAAGATGTTGTATTAGAATACACTATTTATGCTTTATTTTTTTTAGGTTTTCTGGTGAAAAAGCCGTCTGCTGAACTAGCAACCATTTCCCTCCATACCATTTTTTTGAGCAAGTATTTTACCAGGAAGGATACATTGAGATTTCTCTCGTTTTCAAGTATGTCCTGGGTGGCGAGTATGTGCCGTTAGGTGTCTTGCCCAAGGACACTTACTGGAGAGGTGCTCTTGCTGGGAATCGAACCTGTGTCTCCACGGTTCTAGAGCAGTGATGTTACCTCTACTCCACCCGGCCTTGCCGTTTTTTATTATGTCTTTTAATATGTCTTTTAATATTTCTTCCTTTTGAAATATTTTGGCTATGCAACTCATAGGACCAATCTTTGGCTCTCAACCTGCTGTAAACATACCCATGTCTGCAATCCCCAGGCAGCCACCTCATTAGTGCCTTCTGCTTCTAATCTGTTCCACACAGAGCGATAAGACCTGCCCTGCAGTCATATTGCAAAATGACTTATTTTAACAATAAAATATTGTATTGTATCAGCCTAACTTGATGGCACTAGAGGAATGATTTATACACTTTCCTTCTGCTTAGTTTGTAACATTATGAAGTTCCGTATAAATATGTGGGATTTAGGCACCTAATGGTTTCTGTATCCAAATAGCGATTTGAATTTTTTTAATAACTTGCTTATTTTCTATGTAAATGAAAGTCGTTTCAGTATCATATTTTTGTGCCAGGCAATTTTTTTCCCCTTTGTTTTTGAAATTATTGCATTAGCCATATGCTTTTAATTTTGAAGGACTCAAAATAATCACGCCCATTACGATATTTTTTTATTAAAATTGCAACAAAAACTAGATGTGCCAACAAACAAATTAAATGGAATTAAATATCTTACAAAGCAGATGCTTGTTCTGGAATGGTTATGGTAATCTTAATAAATCATACTGTTACACAATGCATGAAATAAATAGAATAAAAAAATTAAATATAATGGGCCCTATTACATTCTTCACGCAAAAACGCACGCGCAACACATGAATTTTTGCGCGAAGCGTTCAACGTTAACGCGTGTAAATCAACCCTGGTATTACAATCCTCGTGCATTTTTTCATCTGTCAAAAATAACGCGCGTAAAACGGACAAGCACAAACGCGCGCGCAGCAACGTTGCGTGCAGAAATCAGTGTGCGGGCTGTTTTTTTCACGCGATAAAGCCAATCAGAATTAAGAACCACAATTGTCTCACGTTAAGTTTTTGCGCCTGTCAAAGTCAATCTGCGCATATATGCTGTATCAAAAAAAAATGCACACACAACATCTCAAATTTATTGGTTTGGTATGTGTAGAATGTGTAACTATACTTTGCTGCGTATTTTTTTTTGGGCTGGTGTATTTGGGTTCGGCCAGGTTGATAGAATTTGCCATTAACACCAGCTTTCAGGAGTTGCTAAAATTATGCGTGCAAAGGCTGTGCGTTACAAACTGCGCATAGATTGTAATACCATCCGCGTACAGCGCACAAATGCATTTGCGCTCACAATGTTAAGTATAGGGCGCACGCAGTACAGTACGCTCACGCAGCGTTCACACAGGTTCACCCGCGGTAGACGATTACGTGCGTTTGTTGCGCTGACATTGTAATACGACGTTCAGCGCAATGGGTTTTGCCCCTCGCGTTAATGCATTTTTGCGCGCGTGCAAACGTTTGCGTGAAGATTGTAATAGTGCCCAATATAGTTAATTGAGGAATTACTATGCCTCTGTTGGTCTGCGCTAAAGCATAACTTATCCCAGCATTGTCAAGCAGAGAACAAGAGGTGTCAATTTTACAGCCAGCTGAGCATTTTTATGACCGGAAATGTAACCTGTTAAACTCTTGTAGACCATTTTTATCCCTACAAGAGAGGTGAGTGGGACTTCCAATCATTAAAACAGGTTCATTCAGTGAATTGTCTTTACATTTTCGCTATTTTCTTGGTCCTTGGAGAGAAAAGGCTGAGCCATGATATCGTCTGCAAATAATTCTGTGTGCATTCTAAGTCCATCTAGGGATATTAAAAGAGACAGCATGGTACCAAATGCCTATTTATTTTAGAGTTTCTTTTGCCTCTCATTTTTCTATGATGACAGGAGTTACCTTTACATCAATGCTTCTGTACGTTTTGCCACAAGTAGAGTACAACCTATTAATCAATATTTCATTCTTCACAGTTTGTAAGGTGTAGTGCACAAGCAGGTCTATTCAATAAAAGGTGAAACTCAGGAGAATTGGCAGGATAAGAGAACAACCTAGATCAAATAGCCGATTTGGAAAGTGAGATAAATAGGAGAATTTTTCTGGTTTGGCTATTTTGACCTGCATTTTCACTTCTCCTGCCAATTCTCCAGAGTTTCACCTTTTATTGAATAGACCTGTTTGTGTATTACGCTACAAACTGTGAAGAATGAAATATTGATTAATAGGTTGTACTCCACTTTAAGCCCTTCTCACTCAATCCTTACTTCCCCTCCTATTTTAACCCTTTTGTCAGTGTATTTACTAACTTAGTTTCCAGCACCAGGCTCCATCCACTCTAGTCTGGACTGATGGCTCCTTGTAATCTGCAGCAGTCACATGCTGGACACTCAACACTGGGCTCTCGTCTTGAGAGCCACTGGCAGGAGCCAAGTCCGGAATGAGTCTACTATCCAGAAACTCATCATGACATTGGGACCAGCACTCATCACACACTGATCTGGGTTTCTAGGTGAAGGTATAGCTCTACACTCAGCGGATAGAGTTATCGCTCTGTGACTTCCCCAGAGGGAGAGTGGTAAGGGCACGCAGGTTACTGTGATCACTCAAGTTACACTGGGTGGTCACAGTCCCTAGAGTGTCCCTTTAAATTACTTTATGTTGTCACAACCTTATGTTTTAAACATTATAAAACATCCATCAATTATATTTTGTGAACTAATCAAGGCAGTTAATCAATGTAATTTCTTTCAGAATTCCCGTGTCAATCTTTAATCTAAATGAAGCAAAATACATGTTGCATTGGTTAGCAACAACTGCCTCCTTATTGTACAATTTAAAGTGCTCTTTCTGGCCATCAACCAAGTCATTAAATAATATTTTAGCTTGGTGCCTCTCTTTATTATCCAATTGCGTTCCGTGCAAACATAAAAGGTTTTGGGGCGTTTGGCGTCATTTGCTCCATCCAATAAATTTTACATCGAGAGATTACCAAATCTCAGGCCTTCATCTGAGTTAGGCTAGGGTCAGACGAAAGCATTTTTCCCCGCGAACGTGAAAAAGTGCGTCCGAACGCATTGATGTATTTTTTCACGGAATGCGCAAAAACGGTCAGACGACGCATATTTTCGGGCGTGATTTTGTACGGATCGTCAATAAAACTCTTTTTGCGTCTGGACGTTATGTAGGCTGGACATTAGCAGCATCTGTCATCTCCTAATCACGCTAACACGCCGCTATGCCGCAGCTGCGCACTCAGTACGTCAATACTAGCGGTTCAGCGATCTCAAAAAAATGCGTTCAAATTCCACTTGCGTTGCACGGCCGGACTTTTGTGCGGCCGTACATCGTATATTGTCCGTCATTGCCCGTCATCTGCTGCTAGTGCGGCCGTAATTATGTGCGCCAGAACGCACGTTAAAAGTGCGCTGGTCTGACCCCAGCCTAACAGTTCAAGTCGAATAATCATCCCATAGTGCACATATATTTTTGTCTATGCATCTTGCGTATTATGACTGCAGTCCTGCTAATTGGACGCAAGTCCAAGTTTGATGCCAGCCGACGGCCACGCTTGGGAGTTCTACTTGAAGAGCCTCACTCTGTCATACTTTCCCTCCAGTGAATACAAATGCTCTGTATAAATGTCCTCAGCTGTAAAAACGAGGTCTTTTTTTGACCTAGATTGCTTAAGTCTGCTGCATTTTGTAGCCTTTTGGGGAAAGAAAACGAATGCCGGTACGTGTGCTGCAACACTTTCTATCATTATTATGTAAATTCCAGCTAAAGTGTGGCGCAGATAGAAAAGATATCAAGGACAAAATTGCTAGAGTCTGCTTCTCTTTCTCTCAGAAGTAAGCCACTTGCATTAAGCAATTTTAAACATCTAATGGCTGTAAATGTATCTGAAGAATTTTAATGTAATTTTGCCATATACAGCAGGACAATTGTAGCTTTTAGCTGCTTCTTGAACTCCAGCGCTGCATGCATAATAAATAGTAAGTTTACTGCTGATGTGCTAGCACTGGAAAACACTGCTATATCTGCATAAAGAATGACTTTGTTAGATTAGGCTCAATTTGACATCTTAAAATTCAGGGCACATGCAACAGAATTCAGCGGCGGACAAACTCCCAACCCGAATAACTGAAAATGAATGTTGAATAATATTGGCAGATCAGCAAAAAAGTGGCAAATCATAGGTGCCACATCGAGCAATTACTCGACAATGCAAGGCTGCTCCTGTCATCTTCTGCAGGCTGCATCTTCTTTTCAACAATATTTTTTTGTATCATTTTCTACAAAATCCTTAAATAAAACATGGTATCAAACCATCGGCTAGTTGAAATAAAGGTCTCAGTACACAAAATATGGTTCATACCTGGTTGTAGCCACTGATAATTCAGTTTATTTTATTCACATGACTTGACGGGATGCTTTGGGTAGCAGGAGTCAAGCCACAAGTATTACGTTTTGGTTTACAAACCAGTTTACTTCCAAAATCCATGTAAATTCTCCATAAACAATTTTTAGTCTGATATTGAAAAACCAGAGCTGCTCTGTGACTCTGTATATTGGAGTCTCCTAAAGTCCACCTTTTTTATGTGCCTATTACTAGGATCTTAGCCAGGGAAACTATTACTGTGTTTATACAGAACTAATTTGAGCATCTTTTGTTAAAGAAGAACCATGCAACCAGTGACGACAGTACAGAATATGGCATTATCGGTCAAATGTTGTACACAGTCCCGGAATAAGAAAATTTCACACATACTGTATGTAGGATTTGTTCATTATCTTGAATGTTGTACATTGGAACTGACATTCAAATCAGGAACTGCCCTGAGTCAAGGTTATAAACAGGGTTATTCAAAGAGAGCCGTTCTGGCCCCGAAAGGTAACCGAACAGTGAAATTCAGCGCACGGTCACCTTTCCTGGCCATTCGGCTATTCTGAGAGCAGGCAGTTTGCCAAATGTTGGCGAATTTCCTGCACATACGGTGCCTGTTCGAGGGCAGTGAAATCCCCCATAGAGAAGCAATGCTTTGTCTATTCAGAGAACACAAACCAGCAGGGAAAAGTTGCCGAAATGCCCTCCTGTTCGGTGGTTTCATTTGACAGGTTTATTCAGGAGAATCCCATAGGCTTCAATGTTAAAAATATTCCAGTTTTAATTCAATATCTAATAAACCGTTTATTATTTTATTCTGCAGTAAAAAGTCTCTTTATTTATAGATTTTTTTTAGATCCTTTAAACATTTTGTGGGATTTTTTTGGCAAATCCTTTTTTTTTAAATCATTTTTTTCTTTTTTCTGTAACAAACCTTTTTATTATCATTCATTGGATCTTATATGTAATTTCCAGACATTTTCGTTCTGTGGTTGATTTGTAAACAGTATTTCAAACTTTCAAACGTACTGTTTTTGTTTTTTTTCACCTCATTCGTCTGCGTGTCGGGTTTTTCCGGCGGCTGCTCTACGTTGTGATCGGCGCCTAGTCGGGTTTCTCCGGCGTGTTCAGCGGGGTTAATCCAGCTGTTTCTGTGGGTTTTCGGTGAGTGTTCGGTGAGTGTTCCTCAGGTTTGTGGTGGGTTTTCCCTGCAGTACGGCGGCCCTGTGGTGCTTGCTGAATATACCGCAGGGTCGGCGAACTAAGGTCACCGAATCGTGCGAATTGTAGGGAACGAAAAGTCCCCGAACATGCAGTGACTTTTAGATTCTCTTTGAATAACCCTACATATCTTAAAACTCTTCCTCTCAGGGAACCAGCATGAAATTCTGCTTTCTACCAACATCTACTGCCTAAGTTAGCTGTTGTAAACATGCCAAACAAATACATTACACAAAGGATCCTGGCATTCTCATGTGGTTTTGCATCAAGCCACCTGCATTACACATGGGTCCCTATTTTAGTTCAGTCAATAACAGGAATGTGCAAAGACAAAAAATATTGCAGGACTCGTAATGTCTTTCCACTCTTCTGGAAGTCATACATGAACCTGTGGGATCAGGCAGAGCTAGCAGAAGGACCATGGAGAATTATTTGCATTTAGAAACCAATATTTTCTATTCTTTTTTATTTCATAGCTGCAGAGGAGACTAACGAATGCACATGAATCACTTGTCAATCTACATCTCCTGCTGCAATTGCACTTCCTATCCAAAGTACTGGAGGAGCTAATGGACAGGAATCTGACTGCCAAGCTGAACCACAATAGAGTTTTGGAATACATGGGAAGCCATTGACATTTAAGATGAAGCCATCATACTTAATGGCTCATACATGATAAAAAATTGTGAAATCCAGTGCATAAAGTGCAACATCAGCCCTTAATGTCACTCTATGGATAGGGCTTAAACTAAAATCTGTGGGATTCGTGTGTCATTCCCTGCCACAAATATTCTATTTATGTATGTTGGATCGAAAAGCAGCAAAGTCAAAAGTTATTGAGAGTGTTTCCAAGTAAACACTTCTAGCAGAAGGTATGTTCATCTCTATACCTGTTTCAGTTGCCAACCATTTGAACCAGATGGTCTCTTCTACAGGTTCTAAGGCTATAAGAAGTTAGGTTTGTCAATAGTCTCATAAGTATTTTCGTTTCCTTCAGTGGAGCTATTTGAATAACCAGGAATTCAATTTTCTGTGTTTTTAACCCTTTTGCTGCTGAGGACATGTGGGGAACATCCTCATTGAAAAAGGAAAGATAGGGGGTTCCTTTGAACCCCGATATCTCCCGGCTGTTGGCAGCTAGCAGGGTCATGTTTGGTATAATTAGAAAGGCCAGAGCATGGCCTTTCTAATGATACCAAAAATGACCATGTCTAAAGTAAAAAGAAAAAAATAATAATAATAAAAAAAAGACGTGTTTTTTTAAGATGTGAAATGGCTCAGCAGTGAAGGGGTTAAATGTAACATGTAAAGGTACAGTATTTCTTAAATGCATAGAAATGAATACATTCTCTTGTTTAATAGCAAGTTAAAAATCTCAAAGAATCCTTTAGTCTATAAAAGAATATCATAAAAGAACGGTATTTTAAATGAAGAAATAGTCAGGTGTTTTGGTATAAAGTATTGGGAAATAAATCTGGTAAAAATAAACAAGGGAGCCACAGGACACTTTCCGAGCTGTTTAATATTTATATGTATAAAATAGCACAACTCTAATTTGGAGAAATGCTAGCTTTAAAACACACGCTTTAAAGCATTGCACATGAATACCAATGAATCTTAATTAACCACTGGCTGTCTCATGAGTGCTCAGCATCTGCATACCTGTGATCATGACTGGGTCAGGAATATCCCTGCTGTGAAATCCCCAATTAGTCCTATAGGTAGTTGAGATGCTCACAAAATGTGATTTGGCTGTGTTATTTGTTGTGAACAAGCAGCTCAAATATTCATAATAATAATAATAATCACAATAGAAATCAATCGGTGAACGTTTCTTGAGTAAATGACATAAGCAACCTAAAAAAGTACATTTCCAAAAAATTTAAGTAGGATGTCACCAAATGTCAGGGTTATTCAAAGAGCACCGAAATTCCACCGGAATTTCATTGCTCTTTCATTAAAAAAAGCCGATGATCCGCTGAACAGATCGCCGACCAGCTGCCGGAAAAAGCAGACAAACGGGGTAAATACAAAATAAATAAATCGCTGCAACTTTTAAAGGCTGTTTGCAAAAAATATACTGGATGAAAAATGCCTGGAATTAATCTATAAGGTCCTATTAGTAGTAATAGAAAGGTCTGCTACAGCAAAAAAAGCTATTTAAATGAAAAAAAAAGTAAAAAAAATACCCAAAAAATCCTAATCAATAGAGAGACTTTTTTGCTGCAGAATAGAAGAATAAACTGTTTAATAAATGTTGAATAAAAATGGGAATATTTTTAACATTGAAACCTATGGGATTCGCCTGATAAAACCTGCCGAATGAAACCACCGAACATCAAAGCATTTCACTGACATTTCACCGCTTTTTGGTTTCCTCTGAATAGGTTAACCATTGCTTCTCTATGGGGATTTCACTGCTGCTGAAGATCACCGTCTTTCACTGGCATTTCACCAATATTTGCAAATTGCCAGCTTTTGAATAGCCAAA
The DNA here is from genome assembly GCA_009667805.1 of Leptobrachium leishanense. Taxonomy (NCBI): domain Eukaryota; kingdom Metazoa; phylum Chordata; class Amphibia; order Anura; family Megophryidae; genus Leptobrachium; species Leptobrachium leishanense. The sequence continues at coordinate 182,075,839 of CM019065.1, read as the reverse complement.
TGGCCACAAAATTGCACTGTATTGGCAAATTCACTGTTCGTTGCAACTTCTTTGAATAACCCTGTGAATATTAAAGGATTTCCTAAATGTAACAGCTTATGGAAAATCATTAATTGGCTGATAGGTGAGCTGAGGCAGGATGCAAGATAAAAGATATTTCTACTCAAGTTAGTTTATCTTTTGGTTAATTAAACTGCTTTTTCTGTTCAATTAAAAATTTCAGAGCATTATAGACTATGTTCTGTGTTAATCAGCCAACAGGTTGTTGTTAGAAACCATGTAGAAAGAGTAGAATTGCGCTGTGAAACACATCGCGGTCTCTACTCTTTCTACATGGTTTCTGCGTGTTTTCTACACCTACGGACACAGGGTGTTGGTGATGGAAGGGTGCAGCATCTTTGGCAATACCATAATCTTGTAGTGGGACTTTATTTGATCACCCCTCCACAACTATTCTGTATGATAAAGGCTATATTGAATACAACACAGGAGGGGTTACTTCAATATGTCATTTTCAGAAATTGCACCATTTACCACCAATTTTGTAGATACATTTGCATACTCGCAAGAAGACTTGGAGAAGTTAATTAATGCTGTTTCAGTTTGGATAGCAGCTTTTTACATACTGATGATACCAGTACATTAACTAAATGCCTTAAAAAGAGTTTAATTACAAACCTCCTCACTCCACCTTACCTGAATACCTCATAGTGAAATATATACCTCGAGGACTGAGTGTCTCACTGAATCCAACTCTGTGCAAGGATCAAACAAAGCACCCAAAATGCTGGTACCAGATTCAAACTCAAGTTCAAAAATAATACTCTGGATTACCAATACGACCGTGTCTGTATATGGAAAAGGAAAACCCGTCTACAACATATCAAGGAGAGAAACCAGGACCAAACATTACTCTCAAACTCGACGGACTCCGTCTCTACATCCAGCCTCACTTTTTTAGTACAATGGAGAGGCAACGGAGCCCGGGAAGGAGGAAACAAGGCTGCATGGGTGGCAGAAGACACCATAAAACTAACTACATTAAGCATAGCTTCAAAGAAACAGAAGGACAAATACAAGGGGTATTAAATATCTCTAACTATCAATTAACTGAAGTACAGACTATTACAGGTTTTCCCTGATCGCTTCTTCCTGTAACAACTATGGAGGTTTGTAAATGTAAAAGTACTTTTTCTTCAATAGTTATGACTATTGACTATTGACAATGCAAACCTGCATGAATGTGGTTCTCAAACAAATTAAGGGTTTAGATCGGGATACATAACAGTTGAGAAAAACATGAGAGAGAGAATGGCTCTAGTTGAATTAGCTGCCAAAAAACAATATTGCCATTAAACCTGCAGACAGGTAATTGTGGTACTACTGACCACCATAATGAAATTATGTGTCAATTGATGGACAGAACTAACTATAGAATCCTTAGTAGTGACCCCACCAGGCATGAGAATTATTGAGAATGTGGTAAGTGAGGCTGATAATAAGGGCATTCTAACCTAAGCAGTACAGTCCTACCTGGTGAATAAATTCCCAGTCTTACACATTACATAAAATTCATAAAGATCTTTGGAAACCACTTGGAAAAATGATTGTTGCAGACTTAGACTCACTTTTCCAACCACTAGCTATATTCATTGACACTTTTCAACAACCACTTGTCCTTGTATATCCTACTAGTATTAAAGATACTTCAGATTTTCTTGAAAATTCAGGACACCCTTCCCTTACCTGACAACTTACTAGGTTCCTGGAGAGGGGGAAACATAACCAGCATCAGGTGGAGCGTGTCCGCACTCTCCTCAAAATTGTTCTGGCAAAAACTTTTATGAAATTTGACCCTCTTTTATAAAGAAACTCAGGGCATAACAATGGGCACGAATATGGCGCAAAAGTATGCCAACCTGTTTATGGCAGATTTTGTAGCCATTATATTTTTTCTAATCATGATTATAGACAAACCGTGAAATGGTTTGGCTGTATCGATGACTGCTTCGTGATCATTTTGTGAAGAAGATTTGGGAAAGTTTATTTTATACCTAAACCAATGCAACTGGACCATTAGATTTACACACTCCATGGACCAAGAGAGTATTACTTTTCTTGATGTGACTGTACACAAAAAGTACAATAGACATCAATGTGACCTTTTTGTGAAAAAAGACTGATAGCAACAGCTTACTAAATGCTAACAGCTGTCATCCTAACAGACAAAAGGAATCAATTCCCTATTCCCGGATGGTAAGGGTTATGAGGATCATGACCCATATTTGCACATAAATGAGCCAAAACCATAAGGGACATAGTGGTTAGGGCCGATGCACAACTCCCAAAATGACAGACATTTCTGTCTAAGCCTCTTTATGGGACATACCCATGCCTCAGCTGTAACCACTGTAAAGGGATAATTAAGGGTGAAGTTTGCAAACATCCAAGAACAGGTGAAGCCATTACACTGAAAGGCTTCTATACTTGTGCCACTGAGTATGTACTAAATTTGCTCAAGTATCCATGTGGCTTAGGGTACATGGGCAAGACAATTCATGCACTAAAAGATAGAATTTTGCAACACAAAACTTCCATTAGAAATACATCCTCAGACAAACCAATAGCATGTCATTTTCATGAGAAAAGACGCACAGCTGTGATCCCAGATTTTGGAACATGTGCCACCCATGAATAGGGGTGGTGACAAGGAACCTTTGCTTGCTTGAACGTGTTTATGATACATCTCACAGTTTGAACATACATTCACACAATATCTTGGACCTGCTTACTTGAGCTTTCTGAATAATAATTGTCAAAAGAAGAAAACAAAATACAGTATATTCCTATATTTTACCTTTTGGGTATGGTAATAATACAATTGATATAATAAATCTATACAACCTTATAAAAGTGACGTTTTTTCAAAGGAAAGGACAGAAATACCAGCAAGGTAAATGTCAGGTCTTTTCCATCTATAATGTGATCTTCCAACAAATAGATGCCATAGAAAATATAGTTTATTATTAAGAATATTTAAAATAAAAATATCTACATTTTGATTGCATCAGTCTGCAAACCCCTTTAAAATGGAGACTTTGGCTGTGTCCAAATTCAAAATCATGAGTGTTTATAAATAGCTTAGATCTTCCATCAATGAAAGTGATTCTGATTTAAACCAGATTAATGCCAGCTGTTGTAGGATTTAGGCTAGGGTCAGACGAATGCATTTTCGCGTTGTCTGTGAAAAAGTGCGTTCGAACGAATGGACGCATTTTTTCACGGAGTACGCGATAGCGGTCATACGATGCGCATTTGCATCCGTGATTTTGTACGGATCATCAATAAAACACTTTGTGCATCTGGACGTTATGTTGGCCGGACATTAGCAGTGTCTGACATCTCCAATTCACGCACACACGCCTCTAGCGGACGCAGCGCACTCTGTACAACCGTACTAGAGGTTTTACGTTCTCGACAAAATGCGTTCGTTTTCCACTTGCGTTGCGCAGCCGGACTTTTGTGCGACCGTACTTTGTATATTGGCCGTCATTGCCTGGCACTTGCTGCTACTACGGCCGTGATTAAGTGCGCCTGCACGCGCGTTCGCACTGCGCTCGTCTGACCCTAGCCTGAGTCGCATGTTTGGGGTTGCACTCTACTAGGAGAGCCATGATCTGCAAGGAGATGCCTAAAAGACTGCAAGACCTAATTGCTGAAATGTACTACTCAGTAAATGGTATAAAAGAACAAATCTGTCTCATAAATCCCTTCATTTTAGTCTAATTGTCATTTCTAGGAATAACAAATAGGGGCAGATAAATATTGCAGAAAAAGAGTTATTCAATTTTTTCTTCATATAAAAAATTCACTCTTAAGCCATCTTGGATAAAATTAGGATTTTTGTAAGCAGGTATGTTCTTGCTGTTCAGAAGCCTGGAGTGTCCCTCTAGGTAATCCTTCTCAGGAGCTCATTACCAGTCTCTCAGAATTCCTCCCAAGGCTATGAATTCCTTGGTTAACTTTATATTAGGAAAGGAATGGAATGAACGGGTGACTGCATTAGGAATCCCTGAGGATTGACGGAAGGAAGGATAATGATATAAACATATATGAGGACACCTATGATGGAGAAGGTAAAAAAATACAAATAATTTTGTTTTTTCTAAATTTTCACTTCTGCTGGTTATACTTGAAAACTAGAGCATATTTTGACACCTACACTTCTTTTCAATTTAAATACTCTATATTGACTCAACCATCGTCAAATAATGCTGCTAGTGAAATTAATTCATTGCAACCTTTCCTCAGTACGTGGTTTTGACGCATGTGCTACCCGATTCAGTTGCAATGGATTACTTTTATGAAACTCTTTGCCACATCATTTTCTTTTATCAGTGCTATAGCAGTGCTTAGATTCATTGGTTGCATTGTGATGCATGGCAGGAGGTAGCATTGCAAGGTTTATCAAGTGACTCTAGGTTTATCAGTGGTTGAGAGCACACCTCTTATCTTCTCATCACATCAGTTTTTTTTGCACAGTTTCATTTCTGGACCTGAAAATATGCAATTTTACTAGGAATAAGAAGTGTTCTTCATACGATTTACTCTTCACTTTTCGTTATACGTGTAGGATATTGTACATCTACCAAAAATGCCAGTAAATTTTGTACATTATACTACAGGGTGTAACAAAAACAATAAGAAAACTACAATAAAGCATAGTTTATTTGGTTAATAGAACATAACACAATCTCATAATCTGTTTCATAACTGTGCCTCGAGCATCATAAAACAGATTAATTTGTCAGGGACCAGTTCAGGACAAGTGAGTGTCTCAAACAGTCAAGACTGATAATTCTATCCAAATCCAAAATTAGTAGCTTTAATTGCTATGGCACATGCAGGAGATTTTGGAAATGCGTGGCTCATTTTTCTCCCCAATGAAAAAGAATGGCATGGCTATGTTCTGCAATGGCAGACCGCTAACAGTCTTTTAATTTTCATTTGTTGTTTTCCGACAGGCCACCTGGAAAAATCAACCGCAGCTGAGACGCCTTTTTGTAGCCGTTGAGATACATCAATAAATATGAAGCATTTTCTTCTTTAGGGCATTTTCTCTATTCCACTTTCACAGGGAAAAATATCTGATAGAGCATTTTAACTTAAAATACCCTTATTTATCATTATCAAAGTCCTTGTTGTTTTGGAAAGCGGCCATGGCACTGTCGCGTTTGTATAAACCTCCTTGATGTATGGATTAATTTCATGCTGTGGCCACAACGTGTAATCTTTTCATACAATGTGGTTTATTCTGCAATGCTGCTCTGTTTGTCGCTGTGCAGTACACCATGTGCTCTGAAATGTTTTTCCTAAAGCTCTCCATTTTGTGCAGAGTTATTAAAATTTTCATAAAAATAGCAAGAAAAGAGTGACAACACCGCATGTGTCTAAAAGAAACACAAATCTTGATCAAGTATTCTGTTATTTAGTTACAATTTACATCTGTGGTGGCGCTTGACCTTAATATATATTTATCATATCTATGTATTATATTATTCTATATGTGGTGAGCAAAGACCCAATAAACATACGTTCTTCAGGAAAATACAGTTCTTTTTATTTTAACCCCTTAAGGACGGGAGTAATTTTACAACTTCGGCGCTGTTTCGGAAGTAGAAGTTTGCTGAGCTCATTATGACCATTTTTAAGTCACGTATCCTTATACCACCCAGACAAATTATATATCGTTCTTTCCGTCAGACTCGGCAGATTAATAATATATCATTATTATATGTATATGTCATGCCCTGCCAAAATGCTATAACAAAAAATGTAAAAAAATTTGAATTTTCAATAAAATTTCAATCTTCCACAGTGTGTAAAGTGTTTTTTTTTTTTTATTTTATTATCCGAGGCTCTGCGGTCATATTCTATTGGGTAGACTTGTTAAAAAAATTAGAACGGTGAACCCATTTTTTTTTGGGGGAGAAATTGCGTGATTTTAGCTAAACCCCCCAAAAAAAAAAAATCATTAGTAAAGCATCATTGTTCACATTATAATTGAAATGTGAACAATAGTGCTGCATTAAAAAAAACAAAAAATTTTTTTATTATTATATTTATAATTTTTTTATTATTTAATTTATTATTTTTTTATTATTTTTATTTTTACTTTTTTTACACTTTTATTTTACTTTTACCATGGTTATGTTTGATATCATTGGAAAGGCCATGCTCTGGCCTTTCCAGCAATATCAGCCATGACCCCCTAGCTGCCACCGATCAGGAGATAAAGGGGTTCAAAGAACCCCCCTATCTCCTGCAAGGGATTTCCATGGGAAATCCCTTTGCAGCTAGGGGGTTCCCGGTTAACTGACATCATCGCGCATGGCGCGATGAGTCAGTTGACCGGGGGGTGACCCAGAGGTGGGGGCTGCCATCCAAGATGGCGGCCCCCACCGGAAATAGGCCGCGATCGGGCACAAATTAGTGCCCGGTCGCGACCTGGCAACTAAGGGGTTAACCCCCCATACATCGCTGGAAAGGTCAGGCTGTGACCCTTCCAGCGATGCTGGCCACAGCCGCCGGGGACCAGGCGATCGGGAGATAGAGGGATCCGAAGGATCCCTCCCCTCCCCTCCAGGCGCTTCCCCTGCTTCGGCGGGGGGGGGACGCCTGAAACTGACGTCATCGCGCCACCGGCGCGATGACGTCACAACGCCGGAGGAGGGATCACACTGATCTGACTCCGGGGGAGTCAGAACAGCGTGGGAGCGACCGGAGAAGGTGAGTATCTCCCGGGGGGGCTCTAAACGCCGAGGACGTACATTTACGTCCTGCGGCGGCAAAGCCCGCCTAATGCAGGACGTAAATGTACGTCCTGCGGCGTTAAGGGGTTAAAGTATGGCTTAAAACCAAAAAAATAAACAAAACAAAAATCCAGCTCCTCTGAGCTCTAACTAACATAAATCACTGACTAACAGAGGTTGGCTTACTCACAGCTGTCTAAGAAACAAAAAATCATACACAGACCTTTTTTAGGCTTTTAGATCAGTTCACCAACGTTTTAGCTTGCTCTGTGGAGAAAGCTTCAGCTTCCCCTCCTGCTCAAGGTTCTCTCTCTGATTCCCTCACTTGGAATGCTTTTAATCAGCAGGTGAGGAACTCCCTGGGCAATCCAGAACTCCTGGACGGGATCCCTCACCTGCTGAACTACCTTCAAACTGTGGTGTGGAACACTGGCCCACCCTACACTTCAAGCGCTCCACCCCTAGGGATCCAAATGACTAATTTAATAGCACACATTTTCCCTGGGGTAATCAGATTCTAGCCCACATTGCAGCACTGTTGGGGAAACATAAACACCCCCAGGACCAAACCCTGTCTTCTGTCACAATGTGCATATGAAATATTCTACATATAGATCAAGTTAAATGTATCTGAGATGTGTGTTTAGTTTCGAATCAAAATTCAGCTGAAATTTATCGATTCGTATTTTGGATGCACGTCCGAAATAATGAATTGGATATATCTGAATCGGAATGAAACTAAATACAATGAATTGATTCCTTTTTTCTATGAATCGATTCATTGTATCATTTCACTTCGATACAGCACCGCGTCCCTGTCTATTTGCTATGGTGCTGAATCTGTCGTATTCAGCGCCACAGGTCATGGACAGCACCATGGTGCCGTTCAGTGCAGTTTGGCGGCAGTGAAATTCCCCATAGACAAGTAATGGTTAATCTATTCAGAGAATGCCGAACAGATCAGAAATGTCAATGAAATGCCCTGATTTTCGGTGGTTCATTTGACAGGTTTAAACAGGCAAATTCCAAAGGTTTCAACGTAAGAATTACTCACCGTTTTTACTAAATATTTATTCAACCGTTTATTCTTTTCATTTGCAGCAAAAAGTCAATTTATTTCTTTAGAATTTGTTTATGCATTTTTAGTGACATTTTTGGATTCTTAATTATTTTTAAATGAGGCTTTTTTCTTTGAAAACGCAGCGTTTTTTTTTCTTTTCTTCAGTCTGGCTGAGTTCAGCGGGGGCTGTCTGAGGTGCTGAAACCTATTCAGCACCAAAGACAGGGGGATCTTTTGCTCCAGAGCCCTGCGGAGCTGCTGTCCTTGGTGCTGAATCGATCCAATAAAAGTATTACTAATAAAAAAAGAAATAACGAATCGGTTCGAAATATGGATTTCTGATCTCCCGAAATATGAATCACGGTAACATAACAAATGCACCAAAACGAATTGCAAAACGCATCAGATCGATCTGAAACTAAGCAAATTGTCTGTCTATCTAAAATGTACACTAGACTCATAAAAAATACTTTGAGAGAGAGCAAAGTATTTACATTTTCACCACGTTTTGGTGGGAAAAAGATTCAATCTGAACTTTTATTTGAAACATGGGATGCATCGATAAAATAGCAATTTTACTTAAAGATTGTTATTCTGAGATGGTTAAAGATTATTTGGTAGTGAAAGGGTTAACAGGCTGATGAATTAAATATGTTTTTACGATTCATGTTTTTTCATCTCACTGCAAACATTTGTATTTTTGGTAGAGACATCGCATAGATTCTAACATTGACCCTTGCCATTGATTTTATGTTTAAGGCATTTGGGAGCACAATGGAACATCATTTCTGTTCTCTTACTGCATACATGCACTCAACTCTCTCCATCATTTGGAACTGCACAGAACAGTGAGTAATGCATCAAAAGGGTTCAAAATATATGGAGAAAGCCTGGAAATATATTGAGACCAATGAAAAATGGATGGCCACAGTTAAGTAGAGGTGGGTGAGTGTTGAGTATGTAGGGCAAATAATGAAGAGGGATTGACAGAACACTGAAAAAGCGTAAACGAAGGAAGTGAAGGAAAGAACAATGGTTAGAGGTAAGAGTTGATGGAAATAATGAAACACAAAGAGAAAGGAGAATGAAGGAGTGCAAAGGAAAGCAATGAGGATGCTTGAAAATAAATTGAATGAGGAAAGAGATTAGCACAATGGGAGACGTTGCTTAACTAATTATTAGGTTGGTAAAGCTTCATAGGAAATGTAGTTCCAAAACATCTAGAAGGCCATGACCACTCACTCGTGCTCTAGAACATGTCTGTTAAATGGATTAGAGACAGATAACTGAAGCCATGGAGACCATGGTCAGTCTAGGCCAGACAGGTGTTGGAAAGAAAGCCAGATCATATCAATAAGTGCTTAACTGAGTTGAGTTAGTCTAGGTAGACTCTTCGGCCTGCATCAGATGAACGCAGTGATCACGTCTGTGTCGCCGCACAGTTTAACGTCTGTCGTAGCATAGAATCATGATCAATAGAGACCCACACACAAAGTATGTGTGCACCGAACTGCGCACGCACCTCACAGATGGCAATGGACGCAATTTAGGCAAGAACATAAAACTTCTAGGACGGACACGCAGAGTGCGCCACGTCCGCATAGCACAAAGTCAGACAGAGTGCATTTGCGATGTCCAGCATCTTGACGCAGAATATGGCTTTTCATATCATTTTCCGATTTGTATCATTTTTCATATTTATTTTGATTCTCATAATTACCCCTTTTTATACATCCGTCAAGAAAAACGGATTGTGTAGTGTCTACAGTATCTTCCGTCAGTACGTCCGTCCGTTGTGCACGCAAGCAGAGTGCGCTCTGACTGTGTTCATCTGACATTAGCCTTATCTATGTTTGGAAAGTCAGATAGACCAAGCAGATAAATTAAATTCCAGAGGTAGTATTAGTAGAATGTTAATTATTGTGCTTTCAGTTCATAAAGATCTGGGCGATTTATTAGAAAAATAACTTGTACTGATTTCTGTACATATTGGGCTTTATCACCTCCTTAATGCTAGCGCTATTACTAAGGCTCCATCTTTTATACATCCATTTTCTGAATATTCTTTCCTTTTATATTTTGAAGAAAACAAGGCTGTACTAAATGTACCCTATACATTGTGATGAATCTACTGTTTACTCCCATGAATGTGTAACCTTTTATAGGAGGTTTTCTAGTGAATGAAGCCGACGATCCATCAAAAATATACCCTTTGTATCAGTCACCCTAAGGGCTCTATCACCTCCTTAACACTAGCACTAGAACTCACATACGTGAGCGTTAGCATTGCGTTAAAAGAGGTTATAACGTGACGCCCAGATTAGATCCTGATCTCTAACGGGTTAAAAAAATCTGTTAGCGCATCGGTAATAGAGCTTTCTAGCGCAAGCTTACAGTACTTTGCGCTCCCTATGCTTAATATGGGGAGCCAAAAAGAGTAAGCAAAGAGTTATCAACTTTAGCAAATGTTAGCCACAGCTCCAAGCTGGAGCTAACTGATTCCACTTCTGCAGAATAAGTCAGCACTAGCTGGACCCCCCCAAAGAAAATCAGATACCTCTCCTCCAGCAGCAAGAATGGCATCCCGATCCGCCTCTTCTGGCCTCCTGGAGTAGAGTGAGACTGAGGATAAATAGTCCCCAGTCTCCCTCCACAGACTTACATAATCTCATGACCCGGAAGCACAACCCTCTATGGAGTCCTACGGACTCATTATGGGGTAGGCTACTGAATTCAGTGCCTGCCTCGTAATCTGTTTGTAATATAGGAAAGCTAAGGGGAAATTTGCGAGCGCAAGTTTTCCCCCTTAGCATCCCCGTTTTAGCTCAAGGCACATGATAGTGCCCATTTTTTGTAAATATTATATCAATTTAAACATATCAAAAACAAAAGCTTTTTGGATGTCTTAAACATATTTCTTCTTGTCCATAGGTGATTCATGTATATAATTTAAAGTCTGAAGGTACTGAGTGCGTGAGAGAGAATGAAATTTGGAGAAGACCTGACAAAAATGGGTATGTTTTATTGTTGGTCTGGTAATTAAATGATTGTTATGGTAATTAAAGGTCACAGAAGTCAAAACAGCTGCGCTAGATTTCCTCTTCTTCAATTCTCTCTCTAGTGTGTGATACAATTTGCATAAATTGATTTTTAATCTATTTACAATACACAATTTCTTACAGAAATATCAAACAAGTATGATGATGGAGTTGCTATAAAGGACACGACTGCATTAATATTTCTAATTATTTTTCCACGTAAGGAAAAAGATCACAAAAGAAATATGAATTTACGGTGTCTGCAGGTCAATGAGACCTTCTGCCCTGGCTACAAATTAGACAAACTAGACTTGTCAGTGATATAGACAATGAGCCAGACAGTCAAACTTTCCAAGCTGAATCGCTCAGTTTTTATGTCACTTAATTGAAAATAAAACGGCTAAAAAGTTATTTCCCCTTTCCTTGTCGTAACCTTTAATGTACACTTCTTTCAGAAGCAATTTTTTTTTCAGATAACGGAGGAAATGAAAAACAAGCAATTATCAGATATAATGTTATGCCAGCCAGAGGCTAAAAAACTATTGATTATCTTTCGTTAAAAAACATCTAGGTGAGGCAGTAGAGTTCAGTTTGGAAGAATGAAACAAGGTAATTAAAGAGAAAAATAAAATTATTTTCATATGAAATTAAAGTATACCAAACACCCAGGACGTACTTGAAAACGAGAGAAATCTCAATGTATCCTTCCTGGTAAAAATATTTTATAGATAAATAAAATAAACAGTCATGTAAAAATTTGTTTAAGGGGGTTATTCAGAGAGATCCGAAATGTGGCTGAAATGTAACCGGACACTGAATTTCAGTGAACGGGGACATTTCGGGGCCATTCGGCTATTCAGAGATCAGGCAGTTCGCCAAATTCTGGCGAATTGCCTGCAGGTACGGTGCCTGTTCGAGGGTGGAGAAATCCCCATAGAGAAGCAATGCTTTGTCTATTCAGAGACACCAAACAGCAGAGAAAAGTTGCCAAAATGCCCTGCCGTTCAGTGGTTTCATTCGACAGGTTTATTCAGGCGTATCCATAGGCTTCAATGTTAACAATATTCCCGTTTTAGTTCAATATCTAATAAACCGTTTATTCTGCTGTAAAGAGTCTTTTTATGTCTAGATTTTTTCTGATCTTTTAGGCATTTTTCAGGATTATTTTGGCAAAATTATTATTTTTATTTTTTTTTTAATTGTTTTTTTCATTTCTCTGTAACAGCCCCTTTTATTATCATTCATTGGATCTTACATGTAAATTCCAGGCATTTTCGTTAAGTATTTTGTTTGCAAACAGCCTTTCAAATTTCAACTTTCAAGCGTACTGCTTTTTTTTACACCCCATTCGTCTGCGTGTCTGCTTTTTCTGGCGGCTGCTCTGCGTTGTGATCGGCAGCTGCTCAGATTTTTCCTGTGTGTTCGGCTTGGTTTTTGCGGCGGTTTCTGCGAATTTTCAGTGAGTGTTCGACGAGTGTTCTGTGGGTTTGCAGCAAATTTTCCCTGCAGTACGGGGGGCCCTGCGGTGTTTACTGAATACACCGCAGGGTCGGTGAGCTAGAATCGCCGAATTGCCCCGAAGTGCAGTGAACGAAAGGTCACAGAACGTGCGGTGACTACTTTTCGAATCTCTCTCCTAAGCAAAGGTTAATTTTCCTTCAAAGAGCAAGTGAGAAAAGAGTATAAAAACAATTTCCGCTATGATCAGTAACGTGGAATACCGAAAACTATGATAAATCATGACAAGGGCTGTGATCACCAATGGAACATTAATTTCTGTTCTTGTTTTACTACATACAGTGAGCCATTGCACAGATATTCTCCCAATATGTCATTCAAAGACAGCATTTCTGCTTAATGCTGCCTGAAATTTGAAAAGTACATATACTAGAAAGACAGACATAAATATGTTATCATAAATTTTAAGTACTTAAAGGGTGATGTTGAGACTGTAAGGCTGTATGAAACCATAAGATAATATTTAACAACATGAATGTTACCAAGTGGCTCTGATGGGGGAAAATAAAGTATCAGATGAGAAAATGTAATTGGAGACTGCATCATATATAGTTTGCAATACTACTCTGTTTTGATATTTGATGCTTTCAAAGGGGTTTTATCATAATCATAAATTACAAATGGGAATCCTTACTTGCATATAGATGACTCATTTGAGAATTGCATGTATTAGAAGGGATATTTCTGGCACTTGAGGGCAAGAATGAATCTGTTATGAGTATTCTACAAGGAATCATCTTTTTTTGCATGACAGAAAATGCATGTTTTTTGCAGAAGCTGCAAAAATCAAAACAAAAACTGAACATCACAGCGTTACTTCACCAAACATTAAATACATACATCCATATTACATACATACTTTTTTAAAAAAAAGCTATAATTGGCTTTTAAGACAGCTGTCTCGCTGGCCCTACATGGACCAGCTGGGGAAATCATTTAATCCTCTCCCCCAGAAAGCCTGCAGCTACTGGACATTGTAGCCCACCAGTTTGCCCAAGAGAACAGCCTGGGCCTGTTTGCCAAGTGGGCAGCTAACTAATTCTAATTTCCAGTTCTGAAAATATATGTATAAGAAACATAAACCTAGAAGAGTGTATGTAGACCATGCAATACTCCCAGTGATATCAATGGAATATTTGGAATTGTTTGGAAAGTCTCTGCGACTTGACTCATCAGTCTCATCTCTAATAAAGAAGGAAGATGATGAGACCAGGCACTCCGATCCAATGTGGCTTTATTGAAGAATCACAACAGCAGTTTATAACAACATTGTTTTTGCTGTCTAGCAACCTCTGCCAAGACTTTATGAACGCTGCTAGGAAGCTGAAACATTGTTGCTGTAAATTGCTGTTGTCATTCTTCAATAAAGCCATATTAAATTGGAGTGCCTGGTCTCCTCATCATCTTTCTTTGTAACACGTAGCTGTCCATTCTGGAACCCGTGAGCAACCTTTCCTATCTGAATACTTACCAGAAGTATATTGAGCGCATTATCATGCTTTGTGTTTTCAGCTCCTATAATGTCACTGCAAACGGTCAACAGAATTTGCAACATAAATGGGTACATTTACAGATTGTTTTTATGTCTAACATAAAAATTTTACTTAACCTGTGGTGTCCTACTAAAGATACACTCTAACACCATGACTGCTTAAGGTTAATTACATGGCCATGGTTACACGATCTTGTCTCCACTCTTCCCAGGCTGCCCATGTCCACTGTGACAGCTCTCCAAAGGTGCTTCTGGCTGCCGGGAACAAAGTGCGACTGGGGATAAATAGTCCCCAATCTCCCTCCGCGAATCACACCATGGCCCTGCATGATCTTGTGGGAGGCAAGATCGTGCAGGTCACATGACCGGCAGCACAACTCTCCATGGAGTCCTATGGACTCCAGGAGGTGATACTGACAGCAGCACATTAGCACTGCCACGAGTATCCATGACATTAGTGCTACTTTATGGGGCAGGCTGCTGAATCAGCATCTGACCCGTAATCTGTTGCTAAAACGGGGACATTAAAGGGAAACCTGCAGGCGCAGGTTTTCCCCGTTAACGTCCCATTTTTAGCAAAGGTCAAGGAATAGTGCCCTGTGTTTGAGCTAGCTGCTTAAATGCTGCTCATCCTTTGCAACTATCAAGCTACTTCCTGTAGCTTGATGTCCGTGCCAGAAGAGGAGATAACAGTGGAGGACAAAAAGGTATGTCAATATATTTATTTTTCATAAAATGTCCTTTAAACTTATTCAGTTTTGTTTAATTTTTGTTCTTGCATGTCTATTTTATGCAGCTGTGACTAAATGTATGCTTTCCACCCATTTAATAGTGCTTATTGAAACATAATAATATTAATACTAGTAATTATAAGTCATAGCAGGTCTTGGATATGCCTATTAGATTCAAAGCATTTGAGCCTTTCTCCTCACTCATTAATGTGCTGTGACTTGTATTGGATCTAGGATATGCCCACAAACTGGTTTCAGGAATATATGGGTTGTCAGCTACATCTTTAGGATGGCTGATACAAAGGTTATATTTTTGATGAATCTTCGGCTTCATTCACTAGAAAACCACCTATAAATGGTTGTGCATTCATGAGAGTAAAAAGTAGATCCATCATGATGTATAGGGTACATTTAGGACAACCGTCCAGAGTGTTTTCTTTAAAATATAAAAGGAGAGAATATTCAGAATTCTAGTTTATGTAAAAAAGATGGAGTCTTATTAATAGAAAAAAATGACATAACTCTGCAAAGACTTGTCCTGCCAAAAGCAGCCCCAGTATGCCAGACTATATACAAGATCTGAATGACAAAGAATCACAGAATGCTGCTTTGCATGTGAAGTGTAGCATTAGTTATAATTGATTATGCACTATGATGCTGCAGATGAATCTCAGTGGGGAACGGCATGGCTTCTGCAAAGTGCCTTTAATAAGCGGTCAAAGAACTAGTATATAAGTACAATTTAATGACAAAATGAGCAATGGTAGTGCTGCTTTTAGTCAATGGTGCCTTCAGTTCTGATAAAGAGGAGGCTAGAAAAAAATTATTGTACAGACAGACTTTATAGAATCTTCAAATTGTGTAATTTTTGCTTTTTTGTGGACAGGGAGTTTCTGGTAAAATCTATAACTTTTAGGTGCACGTAAAAGATGTTCTGTACATCCCAGGTGGTCTGTGTCTAAAAGATTTAGAGAAATTTAGAGAGATATCCTAGGCTGAATATTACCATCTCTGTAAGGCAGGGTCCGGCAACTTTGGCCCTCCAGGTGTGTTTGAAGTACATCTCGCAACATGCCCCACTACCCATTAAATTGGCTGAGCCTTTTGCAAAGAGTACTTCCAAAATATCTTGAGGGCCAAGGTTGTTGACCCCTGCTGTAATTCATTGTGTGAAAACATGTATTAAAAAATATGTAAAAGACCACTTTCCAGTAATCATCATGCCTGCCTGCTCCGGTCCCATATTGCTAGGCATGGCATAAAATTGGGAATGGAAGTCCTGCTCAGTCATTCATGATGGATGGTTCTCAACAGTCAAAACCAGAAGGGGGTAATGCACTCACTGTAATACAGGAAAGCAACGGCAGTGAAGGATGCTGAAAGGTTCCAGTGTGATCACTTCAGGACTATTAACAAAATAGATGGTGAGACCGAACACTCCAATCTTGATGTGGCTTCACTGGGAGTTTACAACAGCAGCAGAAGACAACATTTAAGCTGTCTAGTCAAAGGCTGCTAGACAGCCAATATGTTGTCAGCTGCTGCTGCTGCTGTGAACTCCCACTAAAGCCACATTTTGTTTGGATTGCCATGTCTCCTCATTAGTTTGCATTTCTCATTGAAATAGAATTTTTATTAAAACTTAAGAGAATTTTACAAAGGTTCCAAAACAAACGTATGATGTCCCATAAAGTAAAGGGCGAGACGTAATGTTGTAATGTTATTCTTACTTAGGGAGAGCACCGAAATGTTGGCGACATTTTGGTGCTCTCTGAATAACCCCCTATGTCTTCTTTTCCTGGGCATAAATCATATGTATTAGCTCCATTCAGAGAGAGACAATCTGGCCCTGAATTGTCACCGAACAGGGAATTTCCCTGTACGGTGCCATTTCAGGGCCATTCGGCTATTCAGACAGCAGGCAGTTTGCCAAATTTTGGCAAACTGCCAGCAAGTACGGTGTCTGTTCGAAGGCAGTGAAATCCCCATAGAGAAGCAATGGTAAATCTAGTCAGAGAACACCGAACAGCAGTGAAAAGTTGCCAAAGTGCCCTGCTGTTCTGTGGTTTCATTCGGCAGGTTTATTCAGACGAATCCCATAGGCTTCAATGTTAAAAAATTTCCCGTTTTTATCCAACCATTTATTAGTTTAATCTGCAGTAAAAAGATTATTTATTGATTATTTTTTTTTAGGATCTTTTAGCCATTTTTTTTTGCGATTTTTCGGGATTCTATTCCTGGGCATAAATAATATGTATTAGCTCCATTCTATGGAAGCCCTCGGATAACCGTGTAACGTTTTGCGTTCATCTCAGTGATTCCCAAGAGTACATTATCTGGTTGCAAACACCCTTACTGTGATCGAGATTCATGAAAAAGACCACACTGATGTGTTTCTGTGAGGAGCTGCAGTTATGGGTATTGAAGATGCTGAGAGGATATTTAGTCTGTTATAGCCTGAGTTTAAGATTATAATAATGGTAATACTAATAAAAAAAACCTTTATGTCCAATACTGCCCTTTGAAAATACTTTCTTGCTGAAGGGGTTCAAACTCTATTAGGCCTTTGATGGTTGGCCTATAATTTGTTGTGTTTCTCTCCATACAAAGTATAGAGTAGTGTAAGATAATTGTTTCTGAAACCTGGTAATGCCACCTTCCAATATTACCGACATCATAAGCTCTGATACAAAGAGATAAGTAAATGATTACACGAATACCTATTTCATTTCATGGCTCTTAAAGGAACGGATAAAGAGGCTTTCTGTGTGCAGCAGCAGGCCCCAGATTAGTCCAACAGAGTTCAGAAAAAATGGAGCAGCAAATTTCTGCTGATTGTAATTGAACCAAAGAATTGCTGCTCAATATTGTTGGTGCTTCCACGAGGAATACATTACTAAAAATGTATGCTAAATTCAATCTTTTCTAGTGTTTGGTAAGAGGAACAGATGCAGCATCTTTGTGATTACTGAATAAAAAAGCAGTTAAAGGAAACAAGAAAATGATTTGAGAGAAAAGACTCAGACCTGTCTATTGGAGGGTCTCGCGCATTCTTACGCTAAACGTTTTACAATTGACTATAGGATAGTGCCATCAAATGTAAAAATAAAATTCAAGTTTTTTAAAAATAATATTGAACTACTACTGCAAATCTATATAATGAATTTAAGGAATAAAGTAAGAAATGTCTAATGTCTGCTTTTGTTGATAATACTTTTGACATATGAATCATGTGAGGCCCAAAATACAAAGTTTTGCTTAACAATAATAGATTAGTTGTAGACTAAAATATAGGATAGGTATATGCATTGCCAAAAATTTTGTTTCGGTTCAGAGTTGGAAATTTCCTATTCAGACTGATCTGACATCAGATCGGTTGGAAAACTGGAAGGTCAACATGTTTTCTCTATACCCCCCCATTCCTCCCTCTATGCTTACCTCTATAATCCTATTTTCTCCTCTTTACTTCCTCTATATCCCCCTCTATACCACCCAATACTCCCCATTTTGTAACCTCATACCAGACGTTAGGGTTAGTATTATGGTTATGGATTTTTTTTAGAGTTAGGTTTACTTTTGGGTTAGGGTTACTATTTCTGCTTGTTTTGCAGTTAGAGTTGGGTATATTGTATTGCACAGTGAGTGAGATTAGAGACTGACATGGCACTGTTCCTTTTTTCTAAGTTTTTATATTTTTATATATTAAGTATATCATAATATGTTACTTTACAGAAATGAATACACACTAAGGTGTGAAAAGTAGGAACGTATAACATTCTCCCTCAAAAAAAATGTTCACAATAATATCAGGGTTATTCAAAGAGATTCGAATTGCTGGCGAAAGGTAACCGAACGCTGAAATTCAGCGTTCGGTTACCTTTCCTGGCCATTCGGCTATCCAGAGAGCAGACAGTTTACCAAATGTTGGCGAATTGCCTGCACATACGGTGCCTGTTCCTTGCCTGTTCGAGGGCAGTGAAATCCCCATAGAGAAGCAATGCTTCGTCTATTCAGAGAACAAAAACCAGAAGTGAAAAGTTGCTGAATTGCTCTGCTGTTCGGTCATTTAATTTGACAGGTTTATTCAGGCGAATCCCATAGGCCTAACAATGTTAAAAATATTCCCGTTCTAATTCAAAATCTAATAAACCGTTGATTATAATATTCTGCAGTAAAAAGTCTCTTTATTTATAGATTTTTTAGGATCTTTTAGGCATTTTTCGGGATTTTTTTGCAAAACATTTTTTCCCGATTTTTTTATTTGAAATGTTTTTTATTTTTTCTGTAACAGCCCTTTTTATGATCATTTATTGGATCTTATATGTAAATTTCAGGCATTTTCGTTCTGTAGTTTCTTTGCAAACAGCGTTTCACTTTTCAAACATTCAAGCAAACTGTTTTTTTTCCCCCACTCCATTCATCTGTGGTGTTGGGTTTTTCAGGCGGCTGCTCTGTGCTCTCATCGGCTCCTGCTCGGGTTTCTCCGGCGTGGTTAATCCAGATGTTTTTGCGGGTTTCAGTGTGCCTTTGCCTGGTTTTGTGGTGAGTGTTCGTCGGGTTTGCAGCTGCTTTTCCCTGCACTACGATGGCCCTGTGGTGCTTGTTGAATACACCGCAGTGTCGCCGAAATGGGATCGCCGAATCGCACAGACTTGAAGAGAACGAAAAGTCACCTAACGTGCGTGACTTTTCGATTCTCTTTGCATAACCCTGTATATATTTAAAGTGCATTCAATCTATGTGTAGTTGGTTTGTCAGGTCCTGATTTCCATGAAACACTTGAAAGATGGAAACCACAGAGAAGCATTAAACCAATTCATCTCATAAGTTGTATCAATAATTTAAGTGGCATTCTAGCACCTTTACTAAGTACATATCATGTCTTATTTATGCCCGTCTCAGGGAACTGGACTGTCTACCGATTCTAAAATAGTTATGCAATGCTTTGCTTTATATACATGTGTGTTTATGGGAAGTATGGCAAGCAGAAGAAAATCGGAATCATATTGGTATTCACAGTACCAACAAGATATTAGATATCACATATTGTGCTAGCTATTATATTATAATCTCTAACAAAAGGAGATTTAGCATTTTTAAGAAGTCAGATTATTGGGCCTATTCCAAGCGACACTAAGGTGTTAATGAGTGAAGCCATAATACTTAACAGCTCAATTTATAGCCATTAGTGCTGCCCAGTTTGTGGCTTGGTAGTTATTGCGGCTTACTGTATGCTTCCAATACTTTAAACAATTAAGCACCGATTTGCAGCCAGCCTTTTGCTTTCACAAAATCACTTAAAGGGTCAATCTACATATCCTGGCCTCATATCCTCATATCCCTCACACCTCATCCTTCACCTGCCCTGATGCTGCCAGTAATCACTACAACACTACGCTTATCTCTGCTCTAGACACTCTTGTTCCTCTTCGACTCTGTAAGGCCCCACGCCGCCAGCTTCCGCCCTGGCACACTAGGCTTGTGCACTGATTTTTTTTTTCGGTTCGATTCGGTTAGATTTGTTCGGATGTTTAAAATTTTCGATTCGGCTCGCTTCGACCGATTTCTGTTTCGATTCGGTTCGGCTCGTTTTTCGTGTACATTTTTTTTTCGGAATATCGACCATTTTTCGTGTTTTCGGGTCA
Organism: Leptobrachium leishanense; assembly: GCA_009667805.1. Taxonomy (NCBI): domain Eukaryota; kingdom Metazoa; phylum Chordata; class Amphibia; order Anura; family Megophryidae; genus Leptobrachium; species Leptobrachium leishanense. Next base: position 182,055,543 of record CM019065.1, on the reverse strand, counting down.
CTTTGCTCGTTTTTTGTATCGACTTTTCGGAAATTTCGGAAATTTTCGTTTTTTCGGAGCGTCTGTTCTCCTCGTTTCAAAGTGTCTACGATAATTCTGGCGATTCTATCGTGTTTTTTTTTATTAAATGAAGATCCTTTTTTTCTTATGAATAATTGAATATACATTTCACAACTTTATTTAATCATATTAAAATGGTATGAAAGCCAAGGAACAAAAAAAATGAACAAAGCGATTTAAAAAACGCTAAACTGACCCGAATGCCACAAGAAACAAGTGATACGCATTTACAAATACAAAATTTACAGAATCAGCGATATAACCGATAATAGTTAAATATACGATTTCCAGAATTACCGAAATGGAACCGAAATCACTAATGGAACCGAAATCATGAATAGAGCAAAATTTCGATTTGACACATTTCAAGTCCATTGGAAAAATCCGATAATTTTTTGTTTCGGCTCGGAAAACTTTTCGGACCTATCGGTTTTCGGGTCCGACCCGATTCGGAAATTCGGCCGAATCCGACAACACGAATCAGGAAATTTCGTGAAAATTCGGAAATTCCGAAACCCGAAACGCACATCCCTATGGCACACCCTCCAGACTCGCTACCTGCAAAGATGCTCCCACACTGCAGAGCGTGCCTGGAGGAAATCCCGCTATGAAGCTGATTTTGTTCACTTCAAGTTTATTCTCCAGTCATACACCTCTGCCCTCCACTTGGCCAAACAATCCTTCTTCTCATCTCTTATATCTACACTGTCCTCCAACCCTAAACGGCTCTGGTCCACCTTCACTACCCTCCTCTACCCACCTGCACCTCCCCACACAGCTGCCTTCAGCGCTCAAGACCTGGGAGACTACTTCCTCAGTAAAACTCTAACTATCAGAAGCAACATCCCAACACAAGATAGTTATCTGCCACCTCCACTCCCAGAGGTCCCCTCTGCCACCCTCTGCCGCTTCCTCCCAGCCACTGAGGAGGAAGTCAATTCCTTATTGTCCTCCTCACATCTCACCACGTGCCCGCTCGACCCCATTCCCTCACATCTAATTCCTCCCCTCTCCTCCTCCCTCACCCCTGCTCTCACACACATCTTCAACCTATCGATCTCCACTGGCTCCTTCCCATCTGCCTTCAAACACGTGCTAGTTACCCCTTTACTAAAGAAACCATCCCTCGATCCCAACTCTCCATCCAACTACTTCCCTGTATCCCTGCTTCCCTTTACCTCTAAGCTCTTAGAAAAACTAGTCTTCAACCGCCTCTCCCTCTTCCTGTCCTCCAAATCCCTACTTGACCCCCTGCAATCTGGCTTCCGTCCCCTACACTCAACTGAAACTGCCCTCACCAAAGTCACCAACGACCTCCTAACTGCTAAAAAACACGGCCACTATTCTATTCTCATCCTGCTTGACCTCTCGGCTGCTTTTGACACTGTTGACTACCCCCTCCTTCTACAGACCCTCAACTCTCTGGGTCTCGGTGACACTGCACTTGCTTGGGTTGACTCCTATTTATTCAACAGGTCCTTCTGTGTATCCTTTGCTGGTAACTCCTCCTCTTCATTGCCTCTATCTGTTGGTGTACCTCAAGGCTCTGTCCTTGGTCCTCTGCTCTTTTCCATCTATACTTCCTCCCTGGGCAAAATCATCAACAGCTTTGGCTTTAATTACAACCTCTACGCTGATGACACTCAGATCTACCTCTCTACCCCTGATCTCTCTCCCCCTGTCCTTTCAAAAGTCAGTGACTGTTTATCTGGCATCTCCTCCTGGATGGCCTCCCACCACCTAAAGATCAACATGTCAAAGACTGAGCTCCTACTTATTCATCCCTCCAATGCCTCCCCACCTCCTGACTTCTCTATCACGGTGGAGGGTATCACCATCTCCCCATCAAACCAAGTGCGCTGTCTTGGAGTTACACTTGACTCTGCTCTTTCCTTCATCCCCCACATCAAGTCTCTTTCCTCCGCCTGCTGATACCAACTGCGTAATATTTCCAGAATTCGGCCATTTCTTACCGCTGTCACCACAAAACAACTCATACACGCCCTGGTAATATCCCGACTCGACTATTGCAATAATCTCTTATCTGGCCTCCCTCTGTCCCGCCTCTCCCCCCTACAATCCATCCTGAACGCCTCCGCCAGGCTAATTCACCTCACCCGCCGCTCTGTCTCTGCCGCTCCCCTCTGTGTGTCCCTTCACTGGCTCCCCATCCAATGCAGAATTAAGTTCAAAATCCTTATCCTTACCTACAAAACCCTCACTAACTCAGCTCCCCACTACCTGTCCTCACTAATCACCAAATACACCCCAGCCCGCTCCCTAAGGTCAAACAGTGACCTGTGCCTAGCTTCTCCCCGCATCACCTCTTCCCATGATAGACTGCAGGATTTCTCACTCGCAGCCCCCACTCTCTGGAACGCTCTCCCTCGTACTGTCAGACTTTCCCCTAACTTCTCTTCCTTCAAACGCTCCCTTAAAACGTTCCTATTTAGGGAAGCCTACCACCCAACTCACTGACGCAACCATCAATCACTCTCACCTTACAGTCCTCTCCTCCTGTTTCCAACCCCAACTCTCCTAGATTGTGAGTTCCTACGGGAATAGGGCCCTACTCTCCTCCTGTACTGTTTGTCAAATGTTGTTCAATGTATTGTAACCCTGTCTATACTGTGCCTATTGTACAGCGCTGCGGAATATGCTGGCGCTTTATAAATAAAGAATAATAATAATAATAATAATCCTGGCCACTCTTGCATTTTAAAGTTGTGGGATATGTGCAGTTACCCCATCCTTTCCACTATCTCCTGTCTTCTTTGGCAGGATACGCTGTGTGAAGCAGAGGAATTTCCTCACATATGTTACCAGGCAGCTGAGATTTAGAATTTCCCAGGTGCCAGTCACCAGATCACTCATGTGCTGACATCACTTTCTATAGGACTGCACACAATAGCGAGCATCCTGAGAGAGGCAGCCAGTGTCATCCTGCTTACCCTGTGAAAACCCATATACATGAACTTGCGCTGGGCTCAAGTAGGGCTTCATGGAGTCCGTGACAGCATCTGTTGTGGCTTTCAGCTATTACAAATAAGTACTGGCATAGCAGCTCATTTGAAATCTCAATGTATCCTTCCTGGTAAAATAATTTCTCAATAAAAAAAATTTGAGTTGTCAAACTCAAGCCATTATTGGTTAATGGTTCATGCCAGATTTGTCTTTTAGTGGCTCGCTATCATCAATTCAGTCAGAATATTGACCGTGGTGTTTATTTATTATATATATTTATTATATCACTAATTATGGGGAGCTACAATCAAATTGCAATTTTATGCCCGAGATTTTTTTTTTTAATTCCTCAAAAGAATCTGAATCCAAGTTACAACCTGGTTTTGTTGAGTCCAGTGTTTCTCACCCCTGTCCTCAGGAAGCACTATAAGGTCATGTTTTAAGGATTACCTTGGGAAAATGCAATCTGAATCCTGCAATCACTGAGCAGCAAATCATATCACCTGTGCGGTGCTTCAGATATCTGGCAAACATGGGGCCTGATCGCGACCTGGACGTTAATGTAAGATGCAAATAGAATCTGTGTTCCATTTGTGGCTGGCCTTTAACGTCCGTGTTACAACCCAGCTGCTTTGCCAGCAGCTGGAGTCATAATACAGCAAAGCCGCGGGGCGATAACACTAAAAGTGCTAAGTGTCGCAGTGTTATCTGCTCTAGGCTTGTGCACCGATTTTTTTTTCGGTTCCATTTGGTTCGTTTCGTTCGGATTTTGTAAATTTTCGTTTCGACTCGTTTCGGCCGATTTTCGTTTTGGTTCGGTTCGTTTCGTTTCGTTTTTCGTATCTACTTTTTTTTCGTGATTTCGGAAATTTTCGTGGTTTTCGGAACGTCTGTTCGCCTCATTTCAAAGTGTCTTTTCGTTTTGACATAAACTAATGGTTTTTCGATATGATAATTATACAATACGATAATTCTGCCGGTACGATAATTCTGCCATTGAGATTTCTCATGTTTTACAAGAAGGATACATTGAGATTTCTCTGGTTTTACAAGAAGGATACATTGAGATTTCTCATGTTTTACAAGAAGGATACATTGAGATTTCTCTGGTTTTCCAGGAAGGATACATTGAGATGGGAATGATACAAAATTTTATTACAGAATCAGCGATATAAATACGATTACTGAAATGGAACCGAAATCAGGAATGGAGCCGAACTCCCGAATGGAACGAAAATGAATTTTGATTTTACACATTTCTAGTCCATTCGAAAATTGCGAAAAGTTTTCGTTTTGGCACGAAAATTCGTTCAGATCTGCCGTTTTCGGATCCGAAGATTTTCAGAAAATCGGCCGAATCCGAATGCACGAATCGGGAAATTTCGTGAAAATTCCGAAATTCTGAAACCCGAAACGCACATTCCCTAATCTGCTCCAGGAGTCCATAGGACTCCATGAAGATGGGGGAGAGCTCATGCAGCTGAGATCCGGCTGAGGGGCGGCGAGGGATACGCCAACTAACACTGGGACTGTTTGTCCCAGTGTACCTCTGCCCGCAGAGCAAGGAAGCAGTGCATCGTGCAGCTCTCGCCACCGAGGGATTAGAGGTAAATATGTGATATTTTTGGGTGAGCTTAGTTTTGCCTGTTATGTGATTGTGTAGAAGCTGGTTGGAATAGCTCGTTCTCCATCTGCTGGGGACACATTATAGTCTCGCATACAAAGAATAGGAGACACTAATGTACTGTAACCTGCACACCATCCGAGGCGCAAACTCTGCACAAACTTAGCATGCGTCACGGAAGGAATAGGATGTTTAAGTCAAATGTCCTTAATTTAAACAGACCAATTATTTTGCAGATAATGCTTTCATTCCAGTCGAAAAATGGAGTTGACAGTGATATTTATCCATCTTTTTTTTTTTTTACATATTAGAATTTCCCTGACAAAGACATCTGCAGGCACATGTGTTTTTATTTCGCTTACATTCCTGAGTTTTCAAATTTAGAACTTATTGGACTTTTTTAACAGACTCGTTCATTGTTAGCTATTGAGCAAGAGCAAGCATTATGGCCAGGACCAGCATCCCTGCAAAGCGGTACACGGCGGACTGCAATTCGGTCTATCGAGGAGTATTAGCTTTGCACGCCCATCCTCTATTTTTTCAACATGCTTTGGCTTAGCTGAATATCAAGCATACCATCTCATTTGGTTGATTATAAAAGTGATAGCTAAATATCTATATATATACTGTATATATGCATTAATCCACATAACTACCAGTCTATATTTTTTTCTTACAGCTCCCTCGTGGCCCTACTGTGCATGCATGTGCACGTTTATTGTAATGATGCTAAATGTCTCTGTCTTGTGAACCATTGTATTTGTATACAAGCTTGCAATACAAAGATTATGGATCTCATAGATACATTAAACTACAAAGAAGGAAGTCATTTAGAGTGATAGTCCCCCTTAGTAATATGTATCCTAGGCTCCGACATAATGAACTATTAAATGAATGCCTTATTCAGTATTGCATTAAGCAGACCATTAATACTTAGTATGACTGTGTCGCTGAATGAAGACATTCAAAAAGCTATTATGTTTTCAACTTAGGTTAATAATATGGCTATTTTTCCACCCACTCGTTGGCACAGCTGTAGTGTTTTTGGGCTGAAGTGGGAGGCAATGTGGAACAAAGATTAGGAAGACAAATGATATCTAACATGCAGTGCCAGTTCAGATAAAATATTACCAGATTGGAAATGATTGTTTACTGTGTAAGTGATTACATGGCACTCTTTTATATTCCAGGGAACAGACGTGCTTTTTCACCAATGAAGCCTGCCAATAAAGCTTAGTTAATAAGCACCTGTGATCCCACACGTATTTATTTATAAAGAGTGAATATATTCCACAGCAGTGTACATAGAGAGATTAGGGTAAAAATATACTTTGCTGATGTTTTATCTCTGTCCACTGTAGCAATCCTAAAAATACTTAAGGTTTTAGAAGACGTTATCACATTACATTGTGTTAAATTAAAGCTATAAATGTTCAACTTTCTAAAATACCAAATGAACCCCCTTAAAAAATATCAGGGTTATTCAAAGAGAATCAAAAAGTCACAGCACGTTCGGTGACTTTTCGTTCTCTTCAATTCGGTGCGATTTGGCGATCCCATTTCGGTGATTCAGCAAGCACCACATGGCCATCGTTGTGCAGATTGAGCCGCCGCAAACCCGCCGAACACTCACCGCAAAATCTGGCAAACGCACACCGAAACCCACAAAAACATCTGGATTATCCCCGCTGAACACGCCGGATAAACCTATGCAGACGAATGGAGTGGGAAGAAAAAAACAGTTTGAAGGTTTGAAAAATTAAATGCTGTTTGCAAAGAAACTACTGAACGAAAATGTCTGAAGTTTACATATAAGATCCAAGGAATGATAATAAAAAGGCTGTTACAGAAAAAAGAAAAAATGATTTAAAAAAAAAAAGCGGAAAAAGAATTTCGCAAAAATAATGTGAGAAATGCTTAAAAGATCCTAAAAAATCTATACATAAAGAGACTTTTTACTTCATAATATTATAATCAACAGTTTATTAGTTATTGAATTAAAACGGGAATATTTTTAACACTGAAGCCTATGGGATTCGCCTGAATAAACCTGTTGAATGAAACCACCAAACAGCAGGGCATTTCGGCAACTTTTCCCTGCTGTTTTGTGTTCTCTGAATAGACGAAGCATTGCTTCTCTATGGGGATTTCACTGCCCTCAAACAGGCAACGAACAGGCACCATATGTGCAGGCAATTCGCCAACATTTGGCAAACTGCCTGCTCTCTGAATAGCCGAATGGCCATCTTTTTTTTGAATAACCCTGTATATTTGTACCATAGGACCATGTACGTGTCGTCTGCTTAAGACTATTGTTAGGACAATTGAGGGGTTATTCACAGAAAGCCGATCTGGCCCCACAATGGGAAACAGGGAATTTCCCCGTACGGTGACATTTCTTGGTCATTCAGATATTCAGAGAGCAGGCAGTTTGCCAAATTTTGCCAGCATATACATTGCTGTTCGAAGGCAGTGAAATACCCCATAGAGAAGCAATGGTTAATCTATTCAGAGAACAACGAACAGCTGTGAAAAATTGCCGAATTGCCCTGCTGTTCGGTGGTTTCATTCGACAGGTTTATTCAGGTGAACCCCATAGGCTTCAATGTTAAAAATATTCCCGTTTTAATTCAACATCAAATAAACCGTCTATTATTTCTGTAGTAAAAAGTCTTTTCATTTATCGATTTTTTTAGTTTTTTTCTGATTTTTCCTTTTTTTTATATCGTTCTTTTTTCTGTAACAGACCTTTGTATTATCATTCATTGGATCTTCTATGTAAACTCCAGGCATTTTCGTTCAGTAGTTTTTTGCAAACAGCGTTTCTGTTATGACACTTTCAATCGTATTTTTTTCAAAAAAATTACCCCGTTCGTCAGCTTGTTGGCTTTTTCCGGCAGCTGGTCTGCACTGTGATTGGCGGCTCGTTGGCGTTTTCCGATGTGATTGCGGTGGGTGTTCGGTAGGTTAGGGGTGGATTTTCCCTGCACTGTGGGGACCCTGCGGTGAATGCTGAATACACCACAGGGTGGGGAAATCTGATTCTCCCGAAGTGCAGGGAACAAGAGAGAGCACCGAAATGTCGGCGACATTTTGGTGCTCTCTGAATAACTCCCTAGAGATAAATTGACAACATTTCCAAGTTAGTAGTTGTCTCTACAGCACCAAACTCGTTATTTCCTTTTACTTTGAAACAAACCAACCTTTTGATCAATGTTGGCACCAAGATATTTTATTCTAGTTTTAAGAGTCATTGGCATCTTGGTCGCAGAGTAAAGAAGATGAGGAAGGCTATGGGTACTAAGCACTGACCCATTGACATAGTTATAGCTATATTTATCCATAATTTTTTTTGTATTATATATTATAATTTCCCTGACGGTTACGTACGTGAGTTTTCAAATTTAGAACTTATTGGACTTTTTACCAGACTCATTCATTGTTAGCTATTGAGCAAGAGGAAGCCTTATGGCCAGGACCATCCATTTTTGTTTGAATTGCATAGGGTAGTATACTTGAAAACGAGAGAAGTCTCAATGTATCCTTCCTGGTAAAATACTTTGCAAATAAATAAATAATCATGTCAGCAACAGATATTTGTACCTTGAGCACTACATGTTACACTTCACATTCCTGGTTGAAGCTACTAATAAGCTTTAAGCCTTTCTCTTAAAGGGTTAATAATGTGGGTTAAGTTGCATCCCAGAACTTTGCATTCTTAACACAATAAAAAGCATTGCACATTCCTAAGAATTCCTATAAAGGTCATCTGTCATTAGATGACAAAGGCCTTATTAAAACATTCCACTTTGTTTGCATTTTGTTACGATGAGTCTATTCTTCCTATTTACAATGTAGTACAAGTTGTCTTTCATAAGAATATTTCATGCCAGGAATTCTATTTCAGTGTTAATTACTAATGTCAAACTATTAAATGCCAACTATAATAAAAACAAAGTTAGTTTGATTTTCCTGTAAGCAAGTGGAGGTTTTACGTTTACAGTAGTCCCAACTAATTTTACAACCATGATTGCATTGCCCATGCTGTAGAAAGCAAACCAGGTTGCGGTGCACATGCGATGGAATTTAGATTTACAACATAAACACCATAAAAGCAGCTGAATAATTATCTAACAAACCATAGTGGCCTCAAGAGACCACAGTCTGATTACTCTTTGGAAACCGTCCAGATTATATACGTGTTGCTCTTGAGCAGTCTGGAAATGTAAGCTCTCTATTCAGTATAATTTGGTTTCTATAGTTGGACAGTCTTTTAAATAGTTCTTAAAATGTGTCAATTCAAATAAAAATGTGGCAATAAAGTGTCAAGAAAGTTTAACCGCATAATCTCTGCATGTCTTACTTTTAGCTCATGCTACTTAAATTCTTTATTATCAAGGAACCCGTCCAAAAATAATTAAAATTAAAATAATATTGCTCTAAGGTCAGCAAACACTGTTGGAGGACGATGCAGGCAGATATCCACAGCCTTACTCGTCCCACTACCAAGAGCTTGCTATTGGAAAATATTATGAACATGGTTATTTCAAACATGGGATGGATAGTTTTTGATTTTGTTTTGAGAAAGGATTTTTCCAGGAAGGATACATTGAGATTTCTCTAGTTTTCAAGTATGTCCTGGGTGGCGAGTATGTACCATTAGGTGTCTTGCCCAAGGACACTTACTGGAGAGGTGCTCGTCGGGATCGAACCCATGACTCCACAGGCTCTCTCCACGCAGAGCAGTGATGTTACTTCTACTCCACCCAGCCGGTACAATTAAATGTTTTTTCATCAATGTTTCTCTTTCCATTTTAAGACAGGTTCTTAAATTCCAAAAATGGAAGAACCAGAATATCAGTATTGGAACCGTACAATTGGCTTGGGTTGTCAGCAGGTCCAGGATTGCAAGTATAAACCACTAGAATTACAGTCTCTGATGATAATGTAACAGAGCATTGGCTGAGTATTCTGACAATTCCTGAGGGATTAGCTATGGATCAAACCATTAAGGAGGAAATGTCATCATCAGTCCAACCCATCTTACTATTGTAATGTCACTCCTACATTGGTCATTTGGGAAAATCTTCGATTGGTCTTGGCCAAAGACTATCAAAGTCTACTGGGAATTTGCTTAGTTTGTCCATTCACCGATTCTAGGTAATGGACCAGAAATCTACCCATTCACAACTCCTAAATTACCCGTGAATATTGCATCACATATGAAACCTGTAACGCCAACACATACAGGGTTATTCAGAGAGCGTGAAAAGCAGGAGAATGAGTGGAGAATGAAAAATTCTAAGTCAAAATAGCCAAACCAGAAAAATTCTCCCTTTCATCTCACTTTCCAAATCGGCTATTTTGACCTAGAATTTTTCATTCTCCAGTCATTCTCCTGCTTTTCACGCTCTCTGAATAACCCTGATAATGATCAGCTATGTTAAAAAACTAGATAGCTCTTAAACGCTGGATCTATTAGATTTCCCAGTCTTCAGAGATTCACACAATATAATGCTGTCTGTTCAAAATGATATACTGTATATCGTTAGACTCATTAAACATTATAGCATGATTATTTTCACGGAGAGGTGACTGCACCTACCATTCCCCAAAAATAAGTCAGTCATTTCAGAGTACATTAATAATGAGATATTGAGGTGGAACCAATGGCCTTTTATTCCCACTGGACAATGCACATATGTGGAAAATGGGAAAGATAGAGCTTTACAGATCTCATTCACATTCATATAAGATATTTTTAAGACCGGAAAGTAAGCAAAATACTCCTAACGCAAGAAAAAAAAAAAAAGACATATGAATTTTTATTCCTGAAATCACTGCAAAATGGTTCTGTCTATAATTCTCTCAAGTTCAAACAATATATTTATGTAGATAGGGAACATAATCTGACATTAACCCAGATATCAAATGCTAGTAAAAAAATATGTATTGCAGAAGCTCAAAATCTAAATTGGACTACTGTTCTGAATAAATGCTATCACACTGAATCTTCTACAGGGGTGAAATGTATTAAAACAACTGACATGGAATTAAATGAATCAAACAGATTACAGAAAATGTGGTTTAGTAAGCACATTCTTTTTCCGGCAGCTTTAGAGAAAGGACTATTTACTGAGAGATGGATCCACTTTTATGTAGACTATTTTAGCCATTGTTGTTATTTTAAACAGAAAACGGCAATTTAGTTTAAAAAGAAATAAGGAGAAAAAAAACACTTTTTTTTTTCTCGTGCAAAATACAAAGCATAAATTGAAATATAGAGAGTTTGCCCTTTGGGAAACCATGTGCAATGAAACAGGATTGATTTAATCATTAAAAGGCTATGAGTAGCAGATTAATTGGGTTATGGGCACAACAGGCATAGCGTGTGTAACCCTTTGCTGTCAGAACTGTCTACATATATTACATATCGCAAGATTTGCAAGTTGTTACATGGATAGCTCTCGTCATATCTAATGGTTTATGTCAAAGCAATAATATATCTAATTCATGTAGGGTGAAATAAACTCTAGAAAAAAATGTTTGCTTTAATTATGTGTCACATAAAAGACTATACAGTATAGCATAGAAAAAAGGTTTATATATTCCCAGGGTTAGAATGTTGATCTTCTAAGCTTTGGCGATTATTTGATGGGGAGTAGGGATGAGCTGTTCGGGTTCGGACGGTTCGGAGTTCGACCCGAACTTTGACTGTTCGAAAGTTCGCGAATTTCGAACTTTTTGGGCGTGTTCGGTTCGGGTTCGAAAAAAAAAAGAAATTTTGAAAAAAGTATAGAAAATGCTTAAAAAAATACTAAAAAATCTAGAAATAAAGAGACTCTTTACTGCAGAATATTATAAGCAACGGTTTATTAGATATTGAATTAAAAACTAATGTGTACGTGGAAAGATTATCAACTCGTCATTTGCTGCTAGTGCGGCCGTGATTAAGTGCGCCTAAACGCACGTTAAAAATTCGCTAGTCTGACCCTGCTCTTCGCTAGTCTGTCCTGCTCTTCACCGCTCTCTGAATAACCCTGACAGGGTTATTCAGAGAAAGGTGAAACTCAGGAGAATGACTGGAGAATGGAAAATTCTAGGTCAAAATAGCCGAACCAGAAAAATTCTCCCATTTATCTCACTTTCCAAATCGGCTTTTTGGTCTAGAAGTTTCCATTCTCCTGCTTTTCACCGCCAAAAAATCAGTAAACTTTTTCTGCGTGTCCGAAAATGTCTCCTCTTTTCATACAGACTGCCGCCCCAAGCAGTTGTTTATGGATAGATTAAAGGAAAAGCATTTACCGTCATTTGAAATGTCATTTTTTGGTTTTTACATATTTCTATACATCCTAGAAATCCGCCACTTCATGGGCAGGTTATGGGGACCTCCTAGGGACGATATTTGAAGGAATTTTTGTTTTTTTATTTTTAACCCTTATTTCATGGAAAACTCACTGTCCCTTTAAAAACTTTTTTTTAAAACTTTTTGTCCTTGTTTCCTGTCCCCCAGGGCACTACCCGGACCCCCATACACCTTTTATGGCAAATATGTAGCATATATGCCCTCTTGGAGGGCACTCTAAAAAAACCGAATTTTCAGCCCCATTCACTCGCATGGGGGTTCGGGTTCGGACCCGAACAAATGGGAAGTTCGGGTTCGGACCGAACTCGGGGTATGTTCGGCTCATCCCTAATGGGGAGTAATGCCTTAAATATTCTAAATTGGTCTCCTATGTTTTAAGTTTACTTTTTCCCCTTAATTATTTAACCCTCTGATATAATATGTATATCGATCCAGTATGTCACGTATCACTATACCATAACTATCATCTGAAATCACTAAAACAGGCCAAAGGTCAGTGTGTATTGCAGCAGCTCTGACTATAAAATATGTTTGAAAGTTGATTGTATTGTGAATCTGTTTAAATTTCTTTTACTGTGTTCTTTAACAGTTTCAATCACTGCAATTATCTTTTTAGAGATTTTTGATTTAATGGGTAGGAGCTCTTTTACATGGTGCAAAACCTGCAAGACTAATTATTTCACTGTCCTGAAATGACCTCCCTTTCTTCTGGTTCTCCTACTGAAGCTCCCAGAAGCAATCAGCAGTGAGGACATTTTAATGAGGAGGTATAAATCTGATTGTCCTGTAACAAGTAGTTATTACTCTCAAAGGCAAAAAATAAGGAGGTCCCATTTAAATATAATTTTAGTTATTTTGACCTGAAAAAAGCTGCAAAATGAAGGATTTGGTCCACTTTAAGAAGAAAACACAAATGTTACAGAAGGCATATCACAGGCAGGTCTATTCAAAGAAAGGTGAAACTCAGGAGAATGACTGAAGAAGTGAAAATTCTAGCAGGGTTATTCAGAGAGATTCGAAAAATCACTGCACGTTCCCTGCACTACGGGGCGATTCAGCGATTCTAGTTCGCCGACCCTGTGGTGTATTCAGCAAATACCACAGGGCCCCCGTAGTGCAGGGAAAACTTGCCACAAACCCACAGAACACTCACTGAACCAGTGACGTGCGGTGAGGTCAGTGGCTGGTGATGCACTGGCTATTATCAGAGCCAGATATACACAGGGTTACGCGGTCGCAATTTACGCATTTGATTATAGTTAAATAGAATAGAGTTTCACTATTTATAAAGTAAAGTTCACTTCTTTTTTTTTTACAGTTCTAAGAGAATGCACTTACAATACTGACTAATAGAGGGAGCTATTACAACTCTTTATAAACCTATATGCAAACTTTATTTTAATGTTCTCAGAGCATGCACTTACAATACTGACTAATAGAGGGTGCTATTACAACTCTTTAAAATAAAGTTTGCATATAGGATTTTACTTCTAAGAGCATGCACTTACAATACTGACTAATAAAGGGCACTATTACACACAAGCTGACTGCTGAGCTCTGCCTGCCCCCCCCACGACTGACAAGAATAGTCACATGACTGTCCTGCGTCAATCAATCCATGGGGAGCTCTGCCTCGCATGGGGGGGTTTATTTTTAAAAAAAGAATTGCTTGAGACCAATGGAGCTTTCCCATTGGCTCAAACTTTCAATTGCTCTCAGTGCCTCTGGAGGCACAAAAGAGAGTAGAACCAGGAAGCAAAGCCAGCTTGAGCTACGCAATTAGTGTAGCATTCAGCTGCGCAAATTGCATAGGCTAGGCTGGCTCAGTGCTGCCCCTGCTGTCTGTGTAGTGAATCACACACACACACAGCAGCCGGCAAACTGAAAGTGCAGGGGAAAAAAAGCGGAAGGACAGAGAAGCAGCGAGGGTGCGTGGACTGAGCAGGTGAGTATGAGAACTTTTTTCAATAAATAACATTTTATTTACAGTTTAAATATACACACAATACATGTCATTACAGCACAATGAGCGCATTAATTTACTGGAATGGCAGGGGAGGCTCTGCCTCCCCTGACTGCAGGTCCCTGCACTGAACACTCACTGAACACTCACCAAAAACCAGCAGAAACCGTTGCAAAAACCAAGCCGAACACGCCAGAAAAAACAGACGAGCCACCGATCATAGCGCAGAGCAGCAGCCGTAAAAACCCGACAAGCAGACGCAGGTGGTAAAAAACAACAAAAAACAGTACACTTGAAAGTTTAATATTGGAAACGCTGTTTGCAAAGAAACTACTGAACGAAAATGTCTGGAATTTACATATAAGATACAATGAATGATAATAAAAAGGTCTGTTACAGAAAAAAGAAAAATTATTTAAAAAAAAAAATCCCCAAAAAATGCCTAAAATATCCTAAAAAAATCTATAAATAAAGAGACTTTTTACAGCAGAATATTATAATCAACGGTTTAATAGACATTGAATTAAAATGGGAATATTTTTAACATTGAAGCCTACGGGATTCTCCTGAATAAACCTGCCGAATGAAACCACCGAACAGCAGGGCATTTCGGCAACTTTTCACTGCTGTTTTGTGTTCTCTGAATAGACGAACCATTGCTTCTCTATGGGGGATTTCACTGCCCTCAACAGCACCGTATGTGCAGTATTGCTGTGGCATCCAAGTATATCTTAATCATTAAAGAAGAGGCTATTAAAAAGATATGTAGTACCCATGCATTGAGTTTTTGCACTACTTATGCACTGCAAAATACACCTTTATGGATGCTGAGGGTAAAAAGAAACTGAAAATCCAAAAATACATATTTTATTCCTACAACAATGGTATTCCTAAAAAAATATCTGTTGGTGCCACATTAAAAGGGTTATTCAGAAAGCACTGAAATTTCAGGGAAATTTTGGTGATTCCTCGTTCGGCACACTTGGGTGCACTTTGGTGATTACAGTTCACCTATCCTGCAGTGAATTCAGTATTCACTGCAGGGTCACCGAAGTGTGCCACACACGGAATCTCAGACAGCCGAACTGCGCCGAAAAAAAACCAGAACTTGGCTTTAAATGCGTTTAAAACAATAAAAATGCATGAAAATGTGTGGGAATAAAAAAGGTCCTATAAAAAAATAAAAAGGTCTGTTACAGAATTTTAAAAAAATGCCATAAAAATAAATAGGAATCAAAAATGTTGCTTAATAAAAGCCCACAAAAATACCAAAAACAATCCTAATAAATAAAAAGGATTTTTGCTGAAACTGAAAAGAATAAACTGAATAAAACCTATAATAATAATATTTTTTTCCATTGAATCCTATGGGATTTGCCTGTTTAAACCTGTCAAACCGAATCACTGAAAATCAGGGCATTTTGCTGACATTTTGGTGCTGTTTGGCGTTCTCTGAATAGATTAACCATTACTTTTGTATTTGACAATTACACTGTCACCGAATATCGCTGAATTGCGGTGACCTGTGGCAAAGTGCACCGTATTTCGCTGTCAATTCCCCAGTACTTGGCCAATTGACAGCTTTCTGAATAGCCGAACTGACGTCAAATTGCACCATATGGTAAAATTCACCATTCGTTGCAATTCGGTGGCCATTTCAGCGCTCTTTGAATAACACATTAAATGCAATGTTATTATATTGATCGCAATTTCCATAAGATACAGCATTAACCCCTAATATAGCAAAAGACTTGGGATAAAGCCATTTATGTCATAACATTCCAAGCACATCTGATATGACAATGTGACAAAGGCTTTTTTTTCTGCCATAAAGCATGTAGAAGAAAAATAAACATGCTACTTCCCTCTTAATGAGAGTGGTTAGTTATAGGTCTCACATGAACTGCATTTAGCCACATTTTTTTTTTTAATAATCCTTGAAAATAAGCACCTGCCAGGATAGCACACTGAGATCTGTCAAGGCTGAAACCATAGATTTTCTACATAATAAGGAAATATGGCACAGGTCTTTCATGAGATTCCTTCACATAAGGGATTGGATTCCATTAGCTATTGTAAATGAATTACTGATTATATTTCCGAACTCCCTATTGGCCATAACTGAAAATTTGGATGCCTGAAAAAAACATCAGTGATGTATTTATCACTGGTAATAGAATATGGTTCTAGCTCTGAAAAGGAGGGTGTAAGGCTCAAGGGAAATGTCAAAATGTAATAGCCGTGGCTGGGTAATACGTTTATAGTAGAGATTCCAGCAGATAAGATGACAAATAGCTTTCAGGTATTGCACTCTAGGCCATCTTGAAAATAAAGAAAATGACCAAATAATGCTTCAGGCCTCAAGATGACAAAGACAGGGTAGATGTGAAGGCAAACAACATTTTGGAGGTGATGCCATATTTTTCGGGGTGAACCAGACCACAAATTCATAAAATTATTGGGAATTGAAATATGTCACGATTTATAATGCTATTATTCTCATTTGCCTAATTTTGAATCAGATAAAAATAAACACGGACAAGGGTATCTAATGTTCTATTTATAAGGGATGGGTGGACAAAATGATAATTTTCCTTTTTTATAATTCTGAGTTTATTAAAAAAATTTAAAGCACAATGGAATGCCGAATGGTAACCGAACATTGAAATTCAGCTTACGGTTACCTTTCCTTGCCATTCAGCTATTCAGAGAGCAGGCAGTTTGCCAAATGTTGGCGAATTGCCTGCACATACGGTGCCTGTTCGGTGCCTGTTCGGTGCCTGTTCGAGGGCAGTGAAATCCCCATAGAGAAGCAATGCTTCGTCTAGTCAGAGAACACAAAACAGCAGTGAAAAGTTGCTGAATCACCCTGCTGTATGGTAGTTTCATGCGGCAGATTTATTCAGGCGAATCCCATAGGCTTCAATGTTAAAAATACTCCCGTTTTAATCCAATATCTAATAAACAGTTTTTTATAATATTCTGCAGTAAAGAGTCTCTTTATTAATAGATTCATTGGACCTTATATGTAAATTCCAGACATTTTGGTTCTTTGCAAACAGCATTTCACTTTTCAAACATTCAAGCGTATTGGTGAGAACAATTCAAGCGTATTGGTGGAATTCTCTGCCTGTTGAGGTGGTTGGGTCAGAGTCTGTACAGACTTTTAAAAAACGACTGGATGACTTCCTGCAGACACAGAATATTAAGGGTTATAATATTTAATATGCGGGTAAAAGCTTCTTGATCCAAGGAGAAATCTGACTGCCATTCTGGGGTCAAGAAGGAATTTTTTCCCAGTATGTTGCATATTGGCAAGCATTCAGACTGGGTTTTTTGCCTTCTTTTGGATCAACAGCAGTAGGTTATGTGGGAGAGGCTGAACCCGATGGACGCATGTCTTTTTTCAGCCTATATAACTATGTAACTATGTAACTATGTAAGCGTACTGGTATTTTTTTTCACTCCACTAGTCTGCGGTGTTGGGTTTTTCCCGGTGGCTGCTCTGTGCTGTGATCGGCGGCTGCTCGGGTTTCTCTGGCGTGTTCGGTTGGGTTATTCCAGATATTTTGAGGGTTTTAGTGAGTGTTAGGCAGGTTTTGCGGTGAGTGTTCGGCGGGTTGGCGGTGAATGTTCGGCGGGTTTGCTGAGGGTTTTCCTTGCACTTCGGGGACCCTGTGGTGGTTGCTGAATACACCGCAGAGTCGCCGAAAAGGGATCGCCAAATCGAACCGAATTGAATAGAACGAAAAGTCACCGAAAGTGCAGTGACTTTTCGATTCTCTTTGAATAACCCTGTATGTAAATTCGATTTTATAATTATATTTTCTATACATTTTTTTATTATTTATATTATTATATTTATTTTATTTATATTTTATAATTTATAGTTTGTGTTTTTTTTTTTACTCCTGCAAAGAAGCATAGACAGAAGGTAACACAAGCATGAGGACAGGAAGCAATGGTACAAGTGACTTTCCAGCAGGTTCTTGAGATCCAAATAGAGACCTGCAGGGTTATTCAAAGAGATCTGAAAAGTCACCGCACGTTCGGTGACTTTTCGTTGCCGTACTTCGGGGCATTCGGTGATTCCTAGTTCGCCAACCCTGCGGTGTATTCACCAAGATTTGGTGAATTGCCTGCTCGCTAAATAGCCAAATGGCCCGGAAATGTCCCCGTTCACTGAAATTCAGTGTCCGTTACATTTCGGGGCCAGATCGGCTCTCTCTCTGAATAACCCTGCTGGTCTCAATTCAATTCAATGCAATGCTAGAAATTCACAAGTCAGTTACCTTTCAACATGATCGAATCAGATAAATTGTTTCATCATATCCATGATTGGTCAGCTTTGAGAGTTCCTAGTCATGATGCTACTTGTGGGAGTAGGAGCTACAGAAGTTGCTAGAGTACTAGATAGTATTTCTGTGTATCTGGCATAATGCTGGACATCAAAATCACACCGGTCAAACTGCCAGTAGTGAATCTTGTAGCATGCTGGACACAGATAGATGTTTCCTGAGTAGCCAAGATTCAAAAAGCTGCTAGAGACCTTGCAATAGACATCTGCGATGCCAAATATTTTAAATTCAGTTCGGAATATTTCGTAAATATTTAGAAGAAGCAGATTCGGATGCTTCCAATGGTCCAAATCGACAATTAATCGGCCAAATATTGATTCATTGCGATCTGATTCCCACAAGAAAATCTCTCTGTGTCCAGTAGATTAACACTCACGGAGATGCTCATAAAGTGCAAGAACTACTATACTACAATGTTGTTGTTTTTTTTAATCTATATTATACTTTAGTTGATGTTACTGTTAAATGTAGCAGAGAGGGAACCAGAGGGGTTAACTGTTAAGTTGCTAAAAGTAGGACACTAGAAAACTAGCACTTGATGTGTACAGGATACCAGAATAAGGCTAGGGTCAGACGAACGCAGCTTTAACGTGCGTTTAGCCGCACAAAATCACGGCCGTGCTAGCAGCAAATGACGTCCAATGCCGGGGAACACACGAAGTACGGCCGCACGAAAGTTCGTCCGCGCAACGCAAGTGGCAAACGAACGCATTTTTTCGAGAACGTCAAACCGCTACTACTGACGTACAGAGTGCGCTGCGGCCGCATAGCGGCGTGTGTGTGTGATTGGGAGACATCAGACGCTGCTAATGTCCGGCCAACATAACGTCCAGACACAAAAAGTGTTTTATTGATGATCCGTACAAAATCACGGACGAAAAGGCGCATCGTATGACCGCTACCGCGTATTCCGTGAAAAAATATGTCCGTTCGTTCGACCGCACTTTTCCACGGTCGACGCGAAAAATGCGTTCGTCTGACCCTAGCCTAAGGACTAGCCGACCCATTCCAGGACAGCTGATATGATTGTGCCTTGTCTTCTTCAATGTCAATGACTCTGAGTAATGGGATACAAAGATCCAGTAATAGGGAATAAATAGAAAAAAAAATACATCTAAAAAGGCTTTTTGTTTTTAACAAAGAAAAGCAGTTTGATGAAAAAGGAAGTCCTAGTATGATATAGAAATGCCTAAACTCCCTGGAAAAACATTATTCTGGACATATATGATGATAGAGGTCTGTATGGTCTTTGTGAAAGAATAACTGAAAGCTCTCTCCATCTCTTGACATCACTTACAATCATTGTGTTGAGTGCTTGTACTGTTCAATTCCTCTACAGCAATTCTTCTGGTTATGATGCGATCCAAGTAAATCAAATCCTATTTAAGTGGAGATGAATTAGTATAGTTCTCTTGCATATAACCCTAACCCCTAATTCGCCCTCACAGATGTTTGGGTTATTGCTGAAATAACATGTTAGTTGAAATATTTGAAACACGATAAAATGCGTTTTTTTTACTTCTATTTTTCTCATAAAGCCCCTTTTTGTCTTTTATTTATGCACTGATTTGCTCTGTGGGCTGAATGAGAGTAGAATTTTAATTCTGATTTCTAATGAGGAAAATCTGGAGATTGAAGAAGTGGATAGGGTCAAGCCATCTTCCATTTTATCTCAGACACATGAAATTATAGGGCACATTCATTTCTCCTTTTCCTGCTCTCTGGGTTAAAATGGAAATGAGAAATAACAAGGTTAAGCCTGATATAAGAACGATAACAGACCTTGTAAGACTCATGAAAGTGAAATGGGAGATGTCAATATCTAAAGCATGCCACTCTCTTAATCTCCAGGATAAACTCACAGGATGAAGAGGGCTATCATCCATGAGAAAGTGCATGCAGGTACTGTAGTGAGAAGACTGTATAGCTTTCCACATTAGCTCCAAAAGCTAAATCCAATTTAAATGTCTCCAACAACCTCATGATCCCTTACCTTTTTCATATTGTACCCTTGGCACTCAATTAGTTATGGAATCCAAGCAGTCTGTAAATAACGGCATTCCATTTTGTAATGAATTAAAAATCATTTGTAGATACAAAAATGCTATTATTCAAGATGCTATGAGGAAAACAGCATCTTGAGATATACTTGTGCCTCACAGATCTTAAAACGTGGACTTCCAAAGTGGGACAGAATGGTACTCCTGTAATAGCATGCTAGTTACCATCAGTAAATATAGGGTAGAGCGTCTGAAATGACCTGAGCCTGAAATGAAGTTAAATTTGAAAGTATTTGAGGTACAAGAACGGTTTTAGCAATTATCCAAACAGCATGGCCTCGCTAAACCCTTCTGCAGAGCACATGCAAAATGTGGTTGCAAGCCCCCCCCCCAAAGACAAGACTTCCTTCTCAAAGTCCAGTAGGGTGACTGAAGTTGTGAGAGGTGTGTGCAGTGCACCAGAGAATGGACTCCTAATTCTTACATGTCAGGTAGTGCATGTTCTGGTGCACACACTTCTCACAAGAGGTGTGTTCACTGGTGACGGCAACTTTCCACCACACATAGCACTAATATACAGGACCACCATGGAAAATGAAATTTCAACCCTAATGTGAACCCATGCTGATGTTCATTAACACCTGTAAACAGATGGGTCTGAATACAACTTTGTACAGTAACAGCATCTTTGGAACTCACAATGGACCAGGTAACAACCTAGTTGTTAAAAGCAGCTTGCAAATGGAAATTTCCTGTGTCAGCAGTTTTTCATTTGTTGCTCACTGTTAATGGCTGTATTCCAACCGAACCACTCAGCGTGTTGAGTCAGACTATTTGTAAACCAATCGTAGATACCAGCGACGGAGCCATGTGCCACCATGGTATCGGCTCCGGGATCTATAACAGCAATCAAGGTCACGCAGGAGTGACGGAGGAACAGCAAAAGAACACCGGGAGCTATTTGTTTAAAGTTGACTCTGCTCTACCGGATTTGAGGTAAGTTTGGGATTTTACAGGGGTGGGAAGGGGTAAATTTTTCTGTGTTAACTGATATCGCAGAAGCAAAATCACTTAACTCCAGGCTTTGAGAGCTGGTGTTCATGTCTGGATGCTGACTCAAACCAAGAACAGTGAGCTGTTGTCGCTGGGATCTGTTATTAATGACTCGTATACAAGAAGCTTTAATAAACATTGAGACGCAACAACATCTGAACTGCAATCAAAGCTTACAACTCATTTGGAATAACGGCTCGGTTGGAATCTGACTCAATGTTTTGAACTAATATCAGTCTGATAGGAAATGTAAGTGTCAAGTTATTTGTATGTCAAGACATATTGACAGCTTACATGCTAGCATGACTGTCACATACAGAACGACACTGCCCTCAATAACACACTGTTGACACAATTATAGTATAACGCAAGTTTGAACATTCATGTCCTTTTCCTTTTGCCTTTGCACCATTGTTTTATATTTTGTGCCACTCTTGTAGTACCAAATTCTATCCAAGTTATATAAAAGCCAAAAACACTCTTCCTTATTTCATGAAGAAATCCTTTTGCGATATTTCTAAATATTTCATATTTAATCGACTCTAGATAGCAGCAAATGGTTTTGTTTAAAAGGCGATGCTTGATCTTTTTTATATTAAATTCTTGGCAAAAACAGTGGAAAAGAATAAAAAGCTTTTTTTAATTGACTGTAGAGTCTTGAGGACAACTGATAACACAGCTGTTTGAAAATATATACATCCTTCTAAATATGGGGACTATCTATAATAAATAGATTATGTTTCACAATAAAAAAAAATTAACTTAAGGCTTTGATTTGCAACAGTGCTTTTTCTTACGAACATGTGCATTATATTGGGAAGATGTCTAAATCTTTACAGAAGTTAAGGATTCTGAATGTCACATGAAAACTATTAAAGTATTTCAGAGAAAGTAACATTTCTTATTTTTTTTACATTTTTTCTACACTAACCCATATGACTTAAGTGTCCTTAATAGCCTTACACTATGTAGCAACACAAGAGCTTTCTATTTTATTTTTACTTTTATATATATATATATATATATACACACACATATATGAAATGTATATTTATATGTATGTGGTGTTATATATATGTAACTATAAAAATATGCACTTGAGATACATATTTATACGTATACGTGTTACACACACATATATATATATACATATATATACATATATATATAACAACTATAAAAATATCCACTATATATAACCATTATAGCGTGGTGGCTTTTTATCTCACTTTTTGTCCTCCACCACAACCGTTGTGTATACATACTGTATATATATATATTTACACACATATACATCTCAAGTGTATCTGTTTTCGTGTTTATATACTGTATACACACACACATTTGTTTTTTTAAAGTTATTATTCAATTAATTATTCTTACCTTTACTTTGGGGAGGATTTTGACTCCTGTCTCGCAGGACATTGATCTGATAGACAGCTCCGTAAGGCTCAAATAGATCTTTAAGTTCTTTTTCTGACCATGAACGCGGGATTTGACCAACAAACATCTTAATGGAATCTGGGTCTGGCTGGTCCGAGTGATCCAATGCTCCATTCATCTTGCTGGTTGTACCGTTACTGTTGAGAAATCAGAATAAAACATCAATGCAATCACAGCAAACAACACCGAACAGCTAAAAGAAAAAGTACTTGTTAAAAAAAAGTCCTAATAAACAAGCCAACGTGACATTTTTATGGGTTCTGCCTTACAAATCAGATTGTAAACAAGGATGCCACAGACAAGATGCCATGTGTTGGAGACAAAGCCTAGGATTCAGTAGCAATACATTCTCAAGCCAAAGGCGCGCAGACAAAACGAAGCATCACTTTGGGTCTTCATAAACTGAAAGTTCTCTTAACAGCAGATCCAAGATCTAGCCCAGCTATGCCTGTGTGGTCGCAATAAAGAAGAACTGACTTTGGTAATAAAAAGTCATATGAAAAGAATATGAAATGCCTGGAAATCTGTCAGATGACTAATGTGAAATGCCCGTGATGAATTTGTAGATTGTGTCAGGCTTCCATATGTGCAGCAAATTAGCAAGACATTGCTCTATATACTGGAAGTTACTGCTTTGCAGCAGATCTGCTCCCCACTCACAAGGAATAAGCCTACTGCTTCTTACCATCCCAAACAAAGAAAGCTATTCACCAATGGTAGAGAGTAAAGATAGCTTCATGTGGAAAGGCAGGAAACAGCTATGTCACTACCAGATTGTTAAAATAAAATGACATTTAATATAAATTAAAAAATAATAATTGCACACAAACACACACAAGCATTCACACACATACATATACAAGTACACTTAAAAACACATATAAAAGCACATATGCACATAGAAATATTTTACTTATTTAAAACTGGTTTCCAGAAAACACTTTGGGCTATATTACATTCATCATACTTAAACGGGGACGCTAAGGAGAAAAACCTGCGCCCGCAAGAGGCAAGTATGGGATTTTTGGTGGGTTAGAATAATGTGGAACAAGCAGACAGAGGTACAGAATGGCCTAAAGCCATTTAGTACACAATGGGGAAGATCAGGGATATTAGACCAATAGTGGAAAACAACGCTGCAGAGGAGACCAAATTAATACATTGATAGGAGACGTGCTGGGCAGTGCTTATGTCAGGAGAACTGTATAATATTAGTGAGAATATTGAAGTGCAAATCATTAGAACAATGTGTTATAAAATTTTACCAAAGCAAATCAGCTTTTATGAGACAGTATTTTCGCAAACTAACTTTGAATAGCATGAGTTTCCGTGCGGAGGTAAAAATTATGCCTCCTATACAAGGTATAGGAGATGTTAATTTACAGTAAGCAAACACAAGGATGAGCAACACTCGACGCGCAAGCCTAGCTTAGGCCAAGAGTCAATAAGAAATTCCAGGTGTTAGATAACTTCTCAAGACCTTAAGTATAATGTCTTGAGAAGTTACCTTACCGGCAATCTTGGAATAGGGCCGAAGTCTTTGGAGATGCAAAGTTTACAACAGCTCTGGTTAGGATAACACTAAGGTTGGAATAGGGTCTATAGCCGACATAATCCACTCCGTTCGTATGAATCAATTGGTGTGAAAATTTGGTTTGTCCATAATCTAATCATGGAATTAATTCATGCCCTCTCCAGACATGGCATGGGTGGGGGCACTTAACCTAAACAGTGACATGTACCCTGCCACTTTGTTTGGACAGCTGCCACCCACTATGTGTGAGTGGTAGCCGGTGGATACCCTTTCCTCCCATGGACTGCACCACACTTCACCACTGCACCACGACCAGTGAGAGGCCCTATTGATTAGCAACTGGACAGCAATAACTGCTCAGTCATTGCTGTTTGACCCTATTGTTGCTTGGAGAGTATCAGTGGACAGCTGCTTACTAAAAATTAATATACAATATATCATTATAAATTCTTTATAATGATAAAGTATAATTTTTTGACATTACCTGGTTCATTTTTCTACTGAAAATATCCCACCAGTTTACAGGACACTAAGAGCAGTTAGATATTAATGCAGTTGATCAGAGCTCCATGCAGCACCAGCAGAACCTCTTTTAGTTTTTCTTTTAATTTGTTTTAAATTGTTCATAAAATGCTTCTTTTGCATAAGCAGCTCCATTTATTATTTTATCATACAGATATTTATTTGTATAATATTTACAAACATTGGCACCAGTTTAGCATTCATGAACTAGTGTATATCTTGTAAATTATATCTTATAAATGTGTTTGTGTCACAGAATAGGTAACTGTGTAAATGAAATCCCACTAGAGGTTTATTTGTATTAATTCAGAAACTATGGAAAAGTAATAATAAGGATTAAGCATCTGTTATCCAGAATGCTCGGAACCCAAAGAATTCCAGATTTCAGACGTTTTTGGATTTCAGAATCGGAGGGGGGAGGTTGATGTTTCAGAGGAAGGAGATTTCAGCAGGAGGGTCAAGATCACATCTCTGCTGCAGCTCCCAGCATGTATGGAATGCACTGCAGCGTTTCTTCAAGGGCATGCTGCCCGGATTCAGCGAGACTCTGTGCAGTATGTCCCACATTGGGTCTACCCAGTGACTCCCAGCATGTTTTGTGATCTGCGGCAGTACTTTGTAGCATTGTTACCTAAGCGGCAGCATCCATCTGGAGTGCCCCGGTACAAAATGAGTAAAATACGGACGGGTCAGAAAATTACAGTTTTCAGTGTCTTATGGATTTTGGAATTCCAGATAAAGGATGCTCAACATGTAATAATAATAATGTCTGTCAACATTGAGGTTGCGCCTATTATGGAGGTGAAAAATGAAAGGTGGCTTCAATCACCGGCAAGCTTTTTCACTAAGTTTTTGTTTTTATAAATAAATGAAAATACATTGTTGAGCCATTCTAATGATACTAGATAGAAACATGTCTGGTTTGTAATTTACATATAAAAACATACATAGCATACCTATTTCTATGTGATTTCTGTGTGTCTTCATTTTGTATCTAGTTTATTAAAGACACACCCCACTCCCTTTGCTGCCATGAAATATTAGCTTGCTGGTAAATGTGTTGAAATTAGTTCTGGAAGCATTGCGTTGAAGATTATTAGGTAATAGCAATATGAGTAATGACTCTAATATGTTAAAAACATGAATACTAAATCATTGCTCTTGAGGGAAATAAACTTCTATATACGTATAGCAAATACTCCAGAAATTCCCAATTACATAAAGTAGACTCACAATATTAATCTATTTACTTTTTATAACACCATAGAATGAACACAAAACATACACACACAGAAAAAAACCAAGGGAACTATCTGCTGCCCCTCGTTAAAACTGGGACGCAAAGGGGAAAAATTAGCTTCCCCTTTGCATCCCGGTTTCCCCAGCAGATCGAGGGGCAGGCGCAAGTCTGGCAGCCTGCCCCTTAGCGAGCACTAAGTTCAGGGATGCTGGGCGCAGTGCTACAGCGCCGACCCCAGCATCCCCACCATGGCATCCAGAGGACTCTATGGAGGATCATGCTGTCGGCTCACATGACAGTCAGAATCTCGCCTATCGCAAGATCCTGCTGGTCGGCGGAGTGTTCATGGAGGAACACAGGGGACTTCCTTCCCCCTGTCTCACACTGGTCTCGGCAGCCAGAAGTAGCAGATCAGGCAGCCGTTCTCGCTGCAGGATGAGAGGTGAGTATGGGATTTTTGGGGGGTTTTAAGCTGCAGGTAACGCATTCTGCCGCAGTTCAATTCGTTACCTACACCTCTGAGCTGGTGTTAACTTTTTCATTAGCGCCAGCTCTTATTAACTAGCATCAGGACCATGTGATCCAAATGCTAGTTAAGCTAGTTGTGCTTGCACTTTGTGCTCCCCATGTTAGGTATAGGGAGCACAAAGTACAGTAAACTCGTGATGCGAGTCGCAAATTAACAAGCGCTAATGTTTTTTTTTGATTCAAAGGCAATGTGGGAGCGCTATGACCTCCTTTAAGCTAATGCTAAAGCTAGTGTTAGCTTGAAGGAGGTGATAGAGACCCAACTCTCTTATTAAAAAAAATACAGGTTTTTAAATCCACTTTAAATATATGTTTTGCATACAATGTATAATTATAATATGTTATAAAATCATACTCACAGCACATCACAGTGAGTTCTTTTTGCTGTGGAGATCTGTGATACACTCATACACACGGTACATTACTGTGAGTTTTATTGTTGTGAAGCTCTGTGATACAATCATGATCACTTCACATTATTTTGCGTACTATTGTTGTGGAGCACTGTGATACCCTCTTACACACTGTACATTACTGTGAATTTTATTGCTGTGGAGCTCTGTGATATGCTCATACACTATGCAGTTGGGTTTTTTGCCTTCTTTTGGATCAACAGCAGTAGGTTATGTGGGAGAGGCTGAACCCGATGGACGCATGTCTTTTTTCAGCCTATATAACTATGTAACTATGTAACTATGCACATTACTGTGAATATTAAAGATGGTGGAACTCTGTGATACTCTCATTTAACCTGCACATTACGTTGGGTTTTATTGCTGCTGAGTTCTGTGATTAAACAAATATACAATGTGTATGAGGGTACGTTTTATTGCTGTGTAACTCTGTTACATGTATATACCACATAACACCGAGTTTTATAATTGAGGCAGATCTGTAATACAGTCATGCACATCCGAAAATCAGAAAGGAGAGAAATTAGAAAGGCAAATAAGGACAGTGTTTTATGGTTTATCAAAGTTTTCACTTAAAAAAAAGAGCAATAAGAAAGCATCCAGATATTTTTTGCCTTACTCAATTCTCAGTTAAAATTTTTCGGAGCAATTTTTCTTTTCATCTACTTTAAATAAGAATACGTTTTAAATTAGTAATGAGATAAAGATTGTTCCCTATCCTGTTTTCAATTCTTTAAAGCTTTAAGCACGAGAGAAATTCCAAATATCGCACATTACAAAACAGAAAATGAAAATCGATAGAACAAGTAGCCAGTGTTTTTATAAGATCTGCTCTTTATTAGACAAGATCTAGGCAATTTAGACAATCTATATACTCCAGCTTTGTTTATCACGAAGATTTCCATTGGGGTTAACATTATTGAGACCATCGATCGACTGCAGGAAAGAAAGTCCCACAACCTTCTTATTTAGATGAATACTGGTTATTAGACACACAGAGAAAGGAGAGAACAAATAATAATCTGCTCATCCAGCCTAGTTTGTCATTTCATACAAGCTATTACTGAGAGAAAGGCCAAGAATATGGGTCACTACTCGATAAGTTCCAATGCTGATCTCTTGCTTAACAATCAGGAAGCGGCGATGTGAGCTAACCCTTTGTGTGCAAAAGCTAATAATACACATAATAACCTGGCTCTGTTGTTCAAAGGGTTAAAGAAGCAAAACTCAGGCATCCTGATTCAGAATTTACTACGAAAAAAATATAAAACAAAGTGAATTTTACTTGTATTTATCTGAAATGTATTATTAGCCTCTTCTTGACGATTAAGAAAATCACTGTATTTCAGGATGGCCCTGAAAGAGTTAAGACTCTTACTTAATATGGTAAATTAATCATACGGACAATTTTATGATATCAGAAGTCTCAGTAACTCAGACTTTAAAGGCTGAATATCGCAGAAAATGAGCCCACTTTATAAATACTAATTACAAATACTAATAAGCATCAGTGCTGTCAGACAAGATAATCCCTCCCAACCTGATGATTCGGAACGATGGACGAGTTAGAAGGGCAATCGATCAGTAAAAATAATTGGTTGCGTGGCAGCACTGACACAAGTTTAGCTCCCGGAGTGGAATTATTGGGCATGTCTTTATATCAGCCCGTGAGTTATGTTCCAAAGAGCTGGCATGCATTATAAAAATGCACAGGGCACAAACTGCTGCCTGGATCGTGTTTCTGTAACACTGTCATGAGCCTTTCAGGCAATGCTGCCATTACAAAAGGAATAAAACACAATCCAATGAGATGAGAAGTGGCGTTGGCACAACTATGTTTCTTCTTGTATGTTTGTTTGCCTACATTATGCGAACCCCTGCCAATCGGGCGCCATTCATTCTTAAGTGGACACATGATAATGGGATGCTCAGCATAAGTACAACACATGCAAACCACCATCTAACTATAATAAAAATCGAGTACTTGATTTATTTTTTATGATCATGGAAACCATGAATGGTGGATTTTATTTGAATGTAGCAACATGAAGAATTGTTGACTTTCAACGGGAAGCTGTGTGATAATTTGGAGAGCTTTCACTCATTCAAGTGTATATATTCTTTCTAGCAAAGATAAGAGAGAGGCTCCTCTTATTGGACTGAAAATCATATTAAAGCTCCATTTACCGATTAGGAATTTGAATGATGGAATCTGTGTTTAAATTCCGCTATCACCAACGTATGAATGTGGCCAAGACACTTTATCTCCTTGTGCCTTAGGCAGAGAAACACAGATTGCGAGCATTGTAGGGTTGATTGTAAAAATTCTATTCCCATTGCCCGGCACAGTGTGCCACTAACTATATTGTAATTGTAAAACACATTAAGTCCCATAGGAGTCTACTTAATATAATTTATATTTTTAATGGTGTTACAGATCTAAATTTAAAGAGGCAGCAACTTCATAAAAATGATAACCAAAACAAAAAAGTAACAAACACACTAACATAAACCATCTTACAGGTTTGCATTAGTATATATAGTTTATACTGTATATCTTTAGTTTATAAGTGACTCTTATTGCTATATAAAATACTGTGCTCTATCTAAACAAGTGGTTCCCAACCACTGCCCTCATGTACCCCTAACATGCCAGGTTTTAAGGATCACTTTGGGGAAATGCAGACTGAATCCTGCAATCACTGAGCAGCAAATCATATCACCTGTGCTGTGCTTCAGATATCTGGAAAACCTGGCCTGTTGGGGGGTACTTGAGGACTGTGGTTGGGAACCACTGATCTAAACTACTGAATGTCTCATATCTACCTATCGATATATCTTTTTTTTACTTTTTATCATCACACCTCTTTTCTGCTGTAAAATAGAGATCTAGGCAAAAAAAAATTGGTGCGATTTTACTTCTCCTATTCTGCACAAGTTGGTTTGTTTGCGGCTGGCGGCTGAATGAATCTGACACTAGCGTTTGGTGCCACACGTTGCTTCTGGTAACAGCTCCTGGAGTCCATATGACTCCATGGAGCCCAGTGTGTCACTCCTGAGAAATCTGCGTGAGATTGCACTTGTGGAATGAAGCACAGAGGGACACTGTGAACTATACTATATAAAACTATAGTAGCCGATATTAAACTCGTTATATAGAAGTTATGGAGACTTCAGTCCAAAACAAAGCCAGTGCATCTATTTTTTTATATATGTCCTTCCATGGAACATTGGTGAAGAGTACAACATTATACAAGTAAAGTCATTACAAAGTAAAAAACACAAACATGACTAATTTTGTATATATAGATTCTTAAAAAATAAAGGGCTCTATTAAATTCTTCGCGAAAACGTTAAGGCGTGTGCAAAAACGCAGTAACGTGAGGGGACAAACCCTGTGCGCAGAACGTCGTATTACAATGTCCGCACAAAAAATGCACGTTAACGTCTACCGCAGGTGAACCTGCGCGAGCGTAATGTACGTTGCGCGTCCTATACTTAAAATTGTGAGCGCAAATGCGTTGGTGCGGTGGTACGTGGATGGTATTACAAATTAACGTGCTGCGCGAGCCTTTTTGTGCAAAGAATTTAATAGAGCCCCAAATCGTCTGCCATTGATACACATGGAGATACTATACTGTTGCACATAAGGTCAAAGTGCAGATTATTTTGCATAGGAGATATGGCAAAGTATATTTCTGAGTATCTCCGTGTGACTGTCAGGATTGTGTCAATGATCTATTTAGCTCTCTGGACCCACATGCGCCCCAGCATCTTCATCTTAATCACTGACAAGGCATCATCATTATCCTATGGAGAAGCCTGAGGCATCACTTAAGACAGAGGAATCTTAGCTACCAGAGGTCAGAGCCAAATATTTCCTCTACATAATATGTATTTTCTCAAAACTGCAGAACAGAAATGTTACACCTCTAAAGGCACTTGAGTTGCAGTTAATGAATATAGTAAAATAAAGCCTCAGCAATAAACAAACAAAAAATGACAAAGAGAAGTTAGCTACACAATATGACAAAGAGAAGGTAGCTACACAATATGACAAAGAGAAGGTAGCTACACAATATGACAAAGAGAAGTTAGCTACACAATATGACAAAGAGAAGTTAGCTACACAATATGACAAAGAGAAGGTAGCTACACAATATGACAAAGAGAAGTTAGCTACACAATATGACAAAGAGAAGTTAGCTACACAATATGACAAAGAGAAGGTAGCTACACAATATGACAAAGAGAAGTTAGCTACACAATATGACAAAGAGAAGGTAGCTACACAATATGACAAAGAGAAGTTAGCTACACAATATGACAAAGAGAAGGTAGCTACACAATATGACAAAGAGAAGTTAGCTACACAATATGACAAAGAGAAGGTAGCTACACAATATGACAAAGAGAAAGTAGCTACACAATATGACAAAGAGAAGGTAGCTACACAATATGACAAAGAGAAGGTAGCTACACAATATGACAAAGAGAAAGTAGCTACACAATATGACAAAGAGAAGGTAGCTACACAATATGACAAAGAGAAAGTAGCTACACAATATGACAAAGAGAAGGTAGCTACACAATATGACAAAGAGAAGGTAGCTACGTGGCTTCATCCAATGTACATCTTACAGAATTGATAACATTCGGAGAATGCATAAGTAATACTAAAATTGTTCACCTGGAACCATAAAACATATACATTTAACATTTAATAAGCCATTTTTCTTGGTTGAAGGGAGATCTTCTATATCTTCTACATTTTATTCCATCATACTTTAAATGACATCCTTGTGATCTAGCGCCTCATCCTCTATTCTTAACCATACGGAATGATCATTGCTTCAAGCTAAATATTTTAAATATGCCAAGTGACAAAATGTGCTAATTAGCATTAGCTAACTTAGCACATGCAGCATCAATCTAAAAATAAATTTTGATTTATCATATAGCATGTGAAGAAATATTTTTTTCCAAAGCAATTATATTTAAATGATAATCTATTCCTCCTCTGTCGGCTCAAAAGCCTTTTTTTGTATATATTGGAAAATGCATATTGCTTGGCACAATGCTTGTTTTAGTGATTTTAATGAAATCAATAATTTTGTATCTACACTGGAAGCTTATAAATGATAAATTTGTGGGACTTCTACTTCCCTCATGAAGGTCCATTCGTAACGGAGCCAAGAAAAAGCAATGTTTGGGTTCGTAAAAACCTCCCTATAAGGCCTGTCCTGGTAGTAATTTGTTACCGGGAGAACAAAGGGCTTTCATCTTTTGTATCTGTAAAACCTCGGTTTCAATAAGGAATGACAGACAATGCTCTGCCAAAAGAAACTCTTGAGCTGTTTCCAAATTCAGAGGAGAGTATTTGGATACAGCTAACACTGTTCAAAATGTTATTCACATTTTACATCCTGAATCATTGCCCAATGGCAACTGCATGTTCGTCTCAAATTTAGAAACCATCTTTTGTTTTCAGGCTCTGGCATTCCAAAACAATAGCTTGTCATGTTCTAATGATATATATAACAAGGGGTTTGCTGTAGCAGCAGCCATAGCAATAGTAACCGTAACGTTCTGCATCTTGCTAAGCAATATTCCTGTAGATATGATGGTTTTATCTTACAATCGATCTCTCTATCTATGAGTGAATTTAATGCATATAAAGAACAAATATATATCTATATAGGTATATATATATATATATATATATATATATAGCCTGCTGCACATTAGCGAAAACTCCATTGCTGCACTTCAGATTCTTCCGATGGGAGTTTTGGTTGAGTTTTGGTGAGATTAGAGGGGTTACTCAAAGAGCACCAAATTGGCCACGAAATTGCGCTGAACAGTGAATTTCCTGATACGGTGCAATTTCGTGGCCATTTGGATATTCAAATATTGGCGAATTGTCAGGGAAATATGGTGATCGACATCAGTGAAATCTCCATAGAGAAGTAATGGTTAGCCTATTCAGAGAACACCGAACTGCACCGAAATGTCAGTGAAATGCCCTGATTTCCGGTGGTTTCGTTCAACAGGTTGAAGGCTGGAGTCAGATGAGCTCGCTATGTGCGCCTGTACTGACAGTCCTCCCGGCGTCTGTCGCAGCGTTGTGATGCTTCAACAGGGCCAGTCACACGCTGTACCACACACACGAATTGCGTGTGCTATAGCAGACTTGCTGCAGATGTTCCGAAAGCCTCCTCATTGAAGCACTACGACTCGCGTTCGATGGGGCTGCTAAGTGCGATCCTGCGATCCTGCATAGGTCATTGTAGAAGGAATGTCCACTCTCACGGACGTTCCTTTGGCTCATAAAAATTCTCATCTGACCCCAGCCTAAGCAGGTAAATCCCATAGGTTTCGATGTAAAAAAACTCCCAGTTTTTCTTAAATATTTATTCAACCGTTTAGGATGGGTCAGACGAGCGTAGTGTTCACATCCGTGATTGCGCCTAAAAGTACGTCCATGATAGCATAACAGAAAGCCCATCGGAGCCCATTACACAAAGTACGTCCGCACTGAACTGCGGACACACAACGGCCGCGGCCTACGGACGCAAGGCAGGCAAGAACGTACAACCCCTAGAACGGCCGCACAAAGTGCGTTGCGTCCGCAATGTCCGCATAGCTTTGTGTGTGAGTGATGGAACGTGGTCAGACGGACTGCATTTATACCTCCAGCATTTTACACGGACAAAATGGTTTTGCTTTTTATTTTATTTTCTCTCCTACATCCGTCAAAATATACGTCAGTGATAAACGGACTGTGTGGCCACTACTGCGTCTTCCGTACTGACGTACGTCAGTGTGCACGGACGTACAGTCCGTAGAAATCATGCTCGTCTGACCCTAGCCTTATTCTTTTCATTTGCAGTAAAAAGTTTCCTTATTTATTTATTGGAATTTTAGGAATTTTTCGAGATTTTTCAGAGAATTCTTTTTTCCCCATTTTTTTTTAAATGGCGTTTTTTTTTCTATAACAGACCTTTCTATTATTATTCATAGGACCTTATATACTATTTCCAGGAATTTTCATGCAATAGTGTTTTTGAAAACGCCTTTTAAATGTTTCTTTTTTGGGGGGAGGGGTTTTACTCCGCTCGGCAACTTGCTGGCAATGGCAGAATGAGGTGTGTGAGTAACAGGACAGTGACAAAATGTGGGTGTGATGGTGCGATGGCACAAAGAGGAGATGAATTATTGAACAGAACTTTAAAAAGAAGCCGAACATCTTAATACTTGTTTTTAGATGATAAATTAGAATCTTATGACTCAATTGGTTTGCTTTGACAATTTCCTCCTTATCCATGCGCTGCAAGATGAAAAGGTTGAAAATTACCTCTTTAAAAAACATATATCCAGTTATTATTAGAAGATTATCTATATATATAAAAATATATATATTTTTGCCTAGATCACCTTTACGTGTCACTACACAAACTATTCAATATATGGCTTTTAATTGCCTGTCACTATAAATACAGCCCATGGCAGCATTTTGCCTGATGCACAGCAGAACTTCAGAACAGACTAAAGTCAAATATGACCTTTTCTGCTTAGCAATTATATGCATGGAACATTTTTTATGGAAGAATAATGCAAGTAGAGGAATGTACTTAAAATACTTTTTGCTTTTCTGTGTTTTGCTGATAACTTTTTTATAAGAAAAAGTTTTCTTTGATACTGCTTTCATTAGATTTTTAAACAGCTCATTAAAGGCAAACATATGTGTTAAGCTTAGAGGGGTTGTTAATGAGGTCTGCACTTATAATGAGGTTGTAAACACTTTGCTGCATAACAATGTAAAATAAAACCATAATGATTACACCTAGCATTGCAAGGCTCTACACCTTATTTGTTTATTTTTTTAAATTTCTTATAGCGTTTTTCCCGTTGTCACTCATGATCACTGCAAAGGCACAAAAAACATTTAGAAGCTGAGCTTTCTACAAAGAGTTCTCAAAATGAGCACTAGTAGAAGAAGGTCTCCATCACACCTGGTATCCCGGTGGCCGACAGCCCCTTCCTCGCTGCTAACTGGCCGACTGCCGAGTGAAATGTCAGATGGACGCAGTCACGAGTCTAGGTCGGTGTGCGGCATGCGGCATGATGATGCGGCACCCACCGGTTTAAAATTAGACGTTTGAGACATGTTCCTTTCCCTGACGTGGTTTATCACCCCTCTCAGTGCTCGTTTACGTTTATTCATTCTGTTACACCTGTAAAAGACTCCGGTTTGTCTGACTTACTCTCCTGGCTCTTAACCCTTTTGCTACTGGCTGATGAACCGACCTGGCAACCGACTCCTGGCAACCGACTCCTGGCATCCTCTGAGTACCCGATCTGGCATCCAAACTCTGGCACCTGGCTGAATATCTGATCTGGCAACTGACCACTGACATTACTCTGAAAACCCGACTGGTATTAACTCCTGGTATCTGTCTCACGAGCATCCCTTGTATTAATTAACCTGTGTTGCCTGTTCTGTACTGTTCACGTATACCTTGGTTCTGTTTCTTTGTGGAAATAGGTAGAATTACCAGCCACTCCTAGGACCGGCAGTGTAGATTAGCTGTTCGGTGTACAGGGATTAAACAAATATCTAGTAGGTACGTGACAACATGCAGAAGCAAAATGTCAGAACAATCCTTACTTCAATTCAACATTTTTCAGTTGGTAGGAAGGTGCAAGATGTTGCCAAGGAGATGCAAGAGAAGCTATAGTTGATATGCTTCAGTGTGACTCTGATGGGACCATATTGAAAAGACTGGCTACAACAGAATACAATGTCATCCAGCACAGGTCTACAGGGCAGGAGGTCTGGAAGTAACAAACACCTTTGATGATGGGTGGCTGGTGGTGGCACATTCTTTCTATACAATATTTGAAGTGTCCTTTAGTTCAGAATTTATATAATTTAGTTAGAGATACTCTTGGTTTGACCAAGGAGACTACGTGCATATTCTCTGTATGTTAGCCATATTAAATTAACTTACAATTTAATGCATTCCAGCTTTGCACATTCATAAAAATTACCACTAATTTTAGCAATGAAAAGATGAAAGCACTACAATCTACATTTTATTGTTGCTGAAGTACTTTTCAGTTATTCCCACTAATGATACTTGGTAATGGTTCCATAATTATGGACTTTCTTACCATTACACCTTATAGACAAGTTATTCTTCTATTTTTTTTAGTATTGCATGCGGTTCTCTGAAAAAAACTACCATTTATTTGTTAATATATCTGTCTCAGTAGTTTGTCCAAACAGAGCCAGATGGAGGCTTTCAAAATCAAATTAATTTCAGATTAATTTAGCTTTGGACACAATCCAGTTTTCTGTGCCACTGCTTTGAGGCACCATGTAAATTGGGTTGGAGTCATGAACCTTAAGTCGTAAGACATCAGGAGAGGATAGTGTACATGAATGTACTGCACACTGAAATATCTGCATTGTACAAGTACATCCACAAGAACCATTACCAATAGATCAATGATTGGAATATAAGTTTGTATTTAAAGTACATACATTATATATATAATTAGTAATGTCCATATGATAATGCTGATATGCCTCATGAACTTGAAAGCCAAGTAGACATTTCAGAGTATAGGCCAAGAACATACCTAGTCAGTTCTGTGATATTGCAGAGTTCTAGCCTTTGCATGGCTGGTAAAGAGAATGCAATTGCTTTATGAATTTCCTTTAATTATCAGTCTAGTGAATAAATTCCATGGAGGGTATAGCAATTTAAACGTTCTATTGATGAACATAAAGATTGCTCATTGCTGTTTATTGTTCTTCCTAGCAGCATACACTGATGTCTCCTAACCCTTTGTACTCTAAAATCAAAATTTAAATGTATTCTCTCAGGGAATGACAGGAATCACACCTTTGTATACGTTATTATATATTCATTTTTGTGTTTGTATCATAGATATATGGCATTAGGATGTCTCTGCATGACATCATTAACTATTCAAAATTAATTAGTGTAGGTCTGTCATTTATTATGGAATTCCACATACCACAGCCATGAAAACTGTTTGATACAGTCTTCACAAGGCCTTTGTTCATATGCAACCCCCTCATTTAAATATTCCTTACTTGACCTCATGAGACAAAGTTGTAGTGTGCAGCACAAATAGGTTTGTCCCATTGGCCATACAATGAAATCCTTTCAATGACAGATTCCTGGACATCTGTCAGAATTCTGATTCATATACATAGTCTTGCTCAGAACAAAGAGGCGATTTGGAGGAGTCATGATTTACCATTCCATAACCTACAAACACCCGTGCACTCCGGATTCTATTCTATTCACTGTACTTTTAATATCAGTACACACACACATGCAGAGACACAAACAAACACACTGTCAAGTGGGAAACAACAAATAATTGTGAACAAAAAATAGCTCACTGTTTACACATTCAAGATGTCAAGGTTTCAGTTCACAATTGGAACATTTATTAAAACTATTTATTACATTTACAGATCAGCCACTTTATCTTCATTCATTAGAAACATAAATGGTTTACCATGTGTACACTTATATTTTATTTATGGATAATTAGATCTCTATGCTCCATGCATGTAAGTACTGTATCTATGTTGTTCTCCAGAACAGAAATGGTATGACATTTATTTATTGATGGTTATATATAATAATCAAAACCCTTGTGTCAATTTTTACAAGTACTGTTACTATTAAATGCATCCTTTCGCAAGAATATCCAACTGAAATGTCTTGTAAGTGCAGAACAATAACACAATGCAATTACTTTCCATGGAATTTTAAATCTTGCCGTGCAATTGGTGAAATTGTAAAACTCGGATGCAGACTAAATTCAGTTCATGTTTGTATTCAAGGTAAATAAGTCAGGTGTCTTTTCAATTATTTCTTGAGTACCAGATGTGTTGTCTTCTATAACAAGAGTCATAGATTGGATTAAATTGACATAGACACACAAACCCCCTTTTTTAAAGTTTCCATTAAGTATGATTTTAAATTGATTTCTTTATTATAGACTCTGTTCATTGTGCTACTTGTTCACATACAAGCTTTTGAAAAGAGTATAACAGAATACATCCAGACATTGCAATTGATCACAATTGTCACCTTTGACTAATGTGTCTGGGTGAAAAAAGTCAGACATTAACGTTTTCTCTTCTAAGAACATTCGAAATTCAATTGCGTTCCATGTAACCAGTACATTTATTAGACCCTCAGAATGTTGGAATGTCTGTAAAGACACAGATCTATTGAAGGAAAGTGGTTTGTGCCAACTGAATGCCTATATTATCAGATCGGACAATCAGTATCATATAATTATCTTCAATATTAAAATCCGAATTTTAGATATAACCCCTCCAAACATCTTTTAGTAATCTTTTGAAGCTTCTGAAGATGAAATACATATTTCTGTGTCAGATTCCTTTGTATTCAATCTTCGTTCATGGCCTACAGGATACACATTTTTTCAGCTGACTTGGCTTGGTCAGTGCTCTACAGAATTATAAACATGTGCGAGGGTCTGTAAAGTTTACTGAGCTCAACCATATCGCATATAAAGTGTTTTTTATTACTAGAAGGTTGTTGACCACAGGAATTGTTACAGTTGAAAAAATATGTTTTTTTATTATTGTTTTTTAATTCCAAATATTTAAGTGCCATAAAAATCAAGCTTTTAGGGTAATCATCACCAATATTTTTAACCCAATCACTACCAAGCAATTTTTGCTGAAATTTATTTATTTATAAAGTATTTTACCAGGAAGAATACATTGAGATTTCTTTGTTTTCAAGTATGTCCTGGGGAATCATAACATTTATTTGAACCATGGAATGCAAATCACACTGAGATTATTGTTTTGAGATTGTTAAAAAAATTCAAATAATGTAAATTTACTAATTTAAAATTTTTCATGTATTCGTTTGTCCTTTACGAAAATATTGTTGGAATGAAAGATTCTGTAATCTAGATGGCATTCCTTATGTTGCACATTATCACACAGGGTCTGCACTATAAGCATAGAGGCAAAAGTGTCCTTTTTGTCAATACAGTAAATCTGATAAAGATAGATAATAAAATGGTGAGATCTCCTGCGTATGGGGATTTGTAGTGATCATAATGAGACTGAGATTATTAGCAATGCAGCTTTCAGAAAATACAAATAGAATCTAAAAATAATATCTGTATGGGCCTTGATAATGTTGGTGTATGGAAATTACAGGAACACTTTTGGCCCTATCACCTAGTTTGAGCTAAAACGCCATCGGTAACAGAAATATTTAGCACGGATCGCTAAAATGTAGCATCTGACAACCCACCAACAGATCACCTTGCCCGCGGTAGTCCATGTGCAAGGTCATTTAGCGCACGCTAGGTAAACGCTAGGACCCATGCTGAGACCCAGCACTAATGCGGGTGTACAGGATAGAACAGATTTTTCCAGTGCAGAGTGCCGGACCATACCTATCCTCTGCCCTCACAACCTTGTATAAGCATGAACTCATCCAGCGAAGAGCCTTCACACCCCTGCATTATTAAGATCCTTCAAGGTGGCCGTATTATCCATGTTTATAGGCACACATATATTAATTAAGGCTGATGGGTATTGCATGATAAATGCCACCCAACAACATGTAGAATCATTGCATTTAATAGATCCAAAAGGAAGGCCAGGTGAGCGACAAAAATTTCTCTGCTGTAGCATATACATAATACATGTTTCATGGTAAGACTTATCCATGCGTCCCTTTAAACATGGTCCACAAGGTCACCCTAATAATCAGCCGCTTACATACTATGAATAACCCCCAGCATAAAATATTTAAAATTAGCCAATATATTAGAATTATGATATATGTCAATAAAGGATACATATATATAATAATAGAGCCAACTGCAACAGCAACGACATTGCTGACCAGATCCATTACTACAGTGTATGGGGCCAAGAGAAAAGCTGTGCTGCATTCCTTTCAATTGCCTGTTAATTTTGGGCGAAGACCGATTTTTTTCAGGTTTTTTTGGCGTTAACACCCGGGTTGAGCAGTAGGTAAAATTTTGCGATTAGCGTCGCTCCAGAAATTAGCACTGGCACCAAGTGATCTGTTGGTTACAATAGTGCAAGTGATCTCTAGCGCTCCCCATGTTAAGTATTGGTCGCCGAAAGTACAGTAAATTTGCGGTACAAATCGCTAATAGCCAGGCGTTAAGTGATTTTCCCGTTTTTAGTGGGAGGCAAACGATCTGTTGGTCAGGTGTTAGACTGAATTAACCTGGCACTAATGCAAGAACATGCCAACGCTAGGCTTCGCTCACACCAGGTGATAGCTTGTTTTTGTACTGTACAGGGATTTTCACTCATTTTAACTGAATCTTTATAAACTCATTATGCTGAATCTTATCCCTGTACAACAGTGAGGGACTCCACAGCTCTCCCTGTATTCTCTCTTCTCCCTGGCTGCTGAAATCCATCAGCAAAGTGTTCAAACTTTTTTGTTACACTGAGGTTTGGAGCTGCTATTTGCTGCGTGTTTTATCTCTCTCTAGAGTGACTGGAGAGAGATAAAACAAATAATTTGCTTCTCCATAGGGGGCACATTAATCCTGCCTTAAAAAGATATTAAAATGGGGTTTGATATGCCAATGACTACTTTTCAATATATTATAATGAAAAATTGAGTTAACTCGACTGTGGGCATGAAGGGGTTAAAATGACATTATGGGATAAAACAAAGTATTTTGCTGCATTAGTTATTCAAAGCTAAGCCTTTAGCTTTTAAGTGTATACGCCATCATCCCTTCTCCATTATATAGCACCTAGTAAACCATCTACTCCTTGCGAAGAGATGATTGTTACTAATCTTGATTTCCTGTGGGTACTCTGGAAATTACAAGGCAATTCAAATGCTACATTTCCAATTGCCCACGCGTCAGAAAGTTCCTTGGCTAATCACTTGCACCATAGAAAATTATAGATTTCGATTTGGTCAAAATCAGTCCAGTTTAATCCTTATTGTTGTCTCTAAGACTTTAAGGTTTCAAAGAGTGACGCAAGTTGAAGGGGACCACTCTCACCTTAAAGGCATCTGTGATCATTAATTACAGATTAATATACAAACTGGATGCATTTTCCTAGATTTAAATAACACACGCCATGTGTAGATAGATATTAGACTGGGAGTGTGCTGTCCATTCCATTTCACCTGCGAACAAAACTAGTCTTTTTCCAACTTAATTAGGACATTGCACATAGTTTCTTGCCATCTACGATATATATTTATGTACAAGGACATCAGGCCAACATATTAGATCTATATCTGCATTAATGAGTAGACACGATCTGAAATTTTTATTGTTTCAGGTCATTTTTATCCACTCTGTTCTTCTCTCTTCTGTCAAACCGATATGTTTTCAATATACTGTCTATGTATAAAATGTTTTTTGAAACCTATATTTATGCAAGCACATGAAAATGACAGGATGCCGAATCTAGCAGTTTACCATATTTCCACATTACAGTTAGAGGGAGTTTTAGTCATTTTAAATACTTAGGGCACTAACTCATCTTGCTATGCAAATGTCAGGCTTAGGAACTGTCAATCTCATAGGATGCCTTTATTATCTTACTTGTTTCCATTGCAATTTGGGTTGCCATGGCAATGCGACAGCTAGTTCCAGAAAATTATAAGATAAATGTCAGGCAGGGATAACAGTGTTAATGAAGCTTCATTGACAAGCAGCTTCATGCTTCAAATAATAAGCTTACTTGCATTAGCAGATGCCTTTCTATCAAGTATTGATAATATTCTATATTTATATATATATATATAGTAAAACATACATATCTTGAAATAAAAGGAAATGTTACGATATGTAAAACTGTCAATTACAAGAGCATCTAAAAAATGCCACATTAGTCTATGCAGTTACATTGTTTGTATAGTCAACAAATTATCTCCAAATTAATACATAATTTTATTTGTATGTTGATTACTAATTAATTCAATAGTAATACACTACTGATATGAGAGAGATTTTATAATAAGCAGATGTAATGTATGGATAGATAATGTTAAAAAGATATAGGCAATTTGATTTCATGTATATGATAGTTAATATTAATCTAATTAATTTACCAGAAATATGTATTTCATCATTTCATTATTCTCTAGAATCATTTCATTCTCTAGAAGCACATAAGTAATAGGGTTTTATACTTAAATTAAATACAAGATCATTTAAAAAAAGATTGCTCTGAAATATATTTTCTCTTATCACAACACACGAATGCACATACACGCACTCACATTCATAGAATATTTAAAATATGTTTAAAGTCCCATATGCTACAAATGCAAATCAACAATATTTAAATCTCTCCATTCCTACAAATAGGATACATTGGAACTTTGTAGAAAATTAAATGTTACTACTATATTTTGAACCGATTTTTAATGGCCACACCAATGATCTGGCGTATAATAAGGAAACGCAGCATATTGCATTACTAGTATAGTACCAATATCACGAGACACATGTTCTTGGAACTACCATTGTATAATTGCTTGTTTTTGATTAATTGTGTTGGTTTTACAGCCCAGGCTGATGGAAAACGTGATTTTTTTTTCTGTGCGAAATGACATATACATGTATGAGACTAATGAAGCCTTTTCTTTGTCGGCAGAGCATCAGCCGTCTGAAAACTGTCCTATTCATTCTACCGCAGCAATTAAATGGCTTCTTTGAAGGAATGGTGCTTTAATCAAATATACAGTATTACGATCCAGTTCCAGTGCTTAATTGAGAAAAGAAATAGCAAGCTCGTCACTTCCACACGTGCTATCTTTTATACAGATCAGAAATGCAGCCAGTTTACAGAATGGACCCCCATTATCTATGTTGGTCATTACTCGTGGCTAAAGGCAGAGACAGTGCATCAATACCTGCATCTGGTCTATTAACCTTGCTGCCAATCAAAAGTATATATATATATATATAAATATATAATTTTTTTATTTAGCTTGACTGCATGCATTACACTGTTTGGAGAGATGCTGCAAGATAAATATACATTTTCTTTAACATGCTGTATATTAGCTACAAAATAATTGGCTCACGTGAAAAATCACATTGACATATTTAATATAGAAAAAAAGGAAACGATAAGGGCTCTCTTTCAGCTGAGCTAGTAT
Organism: Leptobrachium leishanense; assembly: GCA_009667805.1. Lineage (NCBI taxonomy): Eukaryota > Metazoa > Chordata > Amphibia > Anura > Megophryidae > Leptobrachium > Leptobrachium leishanense. The sequence goes on along the minus strand of CM019065.1, from coordinate 182,012,246 downwards.
TAGGGAGATGCTAATGGAGCTTTTAATAGAACATTAATGGTTAAAGGCTCTCACAAGTTTCTCCATCACACGTGAGTTGCTAAGTTAGACTAAGGCTGGGGTCAGACCAGCGCACTTTTAACGTGCGTTCTGGCGCACATAATTACGGCCGCACTAGCAGCAAATGACGGGCAATGACAGCCAATATACGAAGTACGGTCGCACGAAAGTCCGGCCGCGCAACGCAAGTGGAAAACGAACGCATTTTTTCGAGAACGCCGAACCGCTAGTACGGACGTACAGAGTGCGCTGCAGCGGCATAGCGGTGTGTGTGTGTGATTTGGAGATGTCAGACCCTGCTAATGTCCAGCCTACATAACGTCCAGACGCAAAAAGAGTTTTATTGACAATCCGTAAGAAATCACGCACGAAAAATGCGCATCGTATGACCGTTTTCGCGCATTCCGTGAAAAAATACGTCAATTCGTTCGGACGCACTTTTTTACGTTCGCGTGTAAAAATGCTTTCGTTTGACCCTAGCCTAAATCGGAGCCACTAATAGATACTAGAAGTGGGGCAACATGCTGCTGCTGTTAGCATCTCTCCATGGAAATTTTCCCGATCCAAGTGAGAGCTCACATAAGTGGTGTAGAGCAGGGTTACTGGAAGGACACTTGAGAACTCTTTGTTCTCTCTGTCCTTATGCTTGTGTCAAGAAGTGAGAGCAGATTGCGCCATCAACTGCACTGTGTGATCCAAGGTGAGTTTACAAATTTTAATGCCTTTTTTGTGTTTGGTAAGTGATTATGGTAATGCAATATCAGTTGACAACGGCAAGTTTTGATGTAGAAGTCATGAGAAGCCTGTTACACAAACCCAGCATCAGGTGTCACACAGATCGGAGTGGCTTAAACCCCATACAGCTTTGAAGTAACAGAATGGACCGGGCTCACTGGATGGATCATAAAGGAACTTTACTGCATGGATGCCACCACAACGTTTCTGCTCAGGCATTGGCCTTTCTCAAGTTACCACAATCTTTCAGCATGGGACACAAACCTTTCCTAAGTCATCCTTAACAACAGGTTTTGGCAGCTGGTATTTCTATTTTTCAATACCTACTGCAAGCAAGAAAAACGAACAACCTTGGATTTGCTCATTATTTTCCTGCTGCCTACTGAATAGCATCATTAATTTAATGTAAGCAGCTGTGACAGCCAAGCCCTAAGGGAAGTTTGGAGCTTTTTTTTTTGAGAAAGGATTTTACCAGGAAGGATACATTGAGATTTCTCTCGTTTTCAAGTATGTCCTGGGTGGCGAGTATGTACTGTTAGGTGTCTTGCCCAAGGACACTTATTGGAGAGGTGCTCGTCTGGATCGAACCCATGTCTCCACAGGCTCTCTCCACGCAGAGCAGTGATGTTACCTTACTTCACCCAGCCGGTGGACTGGAATAAGATGGTAGCTGTTAACAACTCACTCGTTAATGATAATGACTCAGTTTGAATAGGGTCCTAAGTGAGTTACACTTTCAATTAAAAAAATATTGAGGCTTTTGTAAGGGAAATTATTAAGATAATACGAAGAAACTCTAAGAGCGGCCGTACTTATTACTAAATAACTTAATTCAAATCACTCATGTGCTGGATGTAGAAAACATGTATTACATCAACTGAAAAAGGCAATTTATAAAACACTTGTTTTTTTATTCCTAGTAAAAAGGAATAACACACTTAGCACTGACAAAGGTATTAACCAGCATCCTGTATACATACATGCAGTCAGGCATACTGGATCATGCATGCTTGGATACAAGATGTACTCTTAAAATCATGGATTATTTGTAATACTGTATGTATCAGTTGACAGACTGTGCAAATACAAAGACATTAAAAAATCCTGAAAAATTAGGTCACTTTTACATAAAATATTTTTTTATGTTATGTTTTGAGCTAGGGCACAGGGTCTAACAGATGTCAACGTTTGCTGATAGCACTAGGGCTGTAAAGCAGTAAGCAAATTTAAGAGTCAACACAGTATAGTGTGTCTTAGATCTTGCTACCCAATGTCGTGAAACCAGGCAGAAAATTGTAAGAAGTAAGAGAGGTAAATAGATATTGATTTCATGTAGACACAGATGATTTTTAACAGGTTTACAAAGAGACCAGCAATACCATGAGCAACAACATCAGATTGAATTTAGGATGGGGGAGATAGCCAGTACAATACCTGTAAGAAATATAATCAATCTGGCTGTGTTCCATTATATTGTAGTTAGCATTTTATCACCACATTTTCTCCTACGTGTTAAATAAAAAAAATACTGAAAGGGTTAAGAGATTTTAAATCCTGATGTAGTTTTTGCCAACACAAAATTTAGCCCCCAGTACTATTTAAAAAAAATAAGACAAAGCTTAATAAAATAGTGTGTGTTACAAAGTATAAGGGAGAAATGAACAAGAATGGTTTGGACCATCTTTTTGTAAATTTAAGAGAAACGTTATATTTTAAATAGTATATTAAACAGTATCCTTTTCAGCGTCTTTAAATGTCTTCTTCTCCGGGTATATAAGTGATAAAAACCATTTAGGATGGGTTTCTAAACTCCTTCACTACACAATCGAGTTAACTCAATCTTCAAAAGCCCCTGCAGGTGCCCTAGTTAAGAGTTAACTCAATCTGGTTTTATTATGGAGCAATGCAAAATGATTTTTTTTACTGCAAACAATGTTTGTTTGCAAAATGGCTCAAAAATATTACCCTAAAGTTCGCTTACATCGGACATGACAGTCATTGTACTGGAACTTGTTGAAGTGATTGAACACCCAAGTCTCCTAAAGAAACTCATAGCAGACCCAGCTGCATTACCATGATTGATGCGGATTGATAGGGAGCTCTCTGATTGTAGTGTGTTTAGAGACTGTATGCGTTATCTGACAAACACAAAAAATTAGACTGCATTTAGACTGTGTGTGGAGGTGTGGGTGTGTAGATTTGTATAGGTCTGTGTGATGGTGATAGGGTTAAGGGATAATGTAAAGTGGTTTTCACCATTGGTTCCTGTCAAGAGCTTTATGGGAAACCACTTGGTAGTGAAGGAGTTAACGGAATTATTCAAGACCATAAATACATGTTTCATTTGTGTAGGTCAAAACCTGCCCCTGTTGAGGCAAGATCCACGACTATAGCAATTTGTTTCATTTGTGTAGTTCAAAAGCTGCCCTAGTTGAGGGAAGATTCTTGCATTTTCTCTTTGGCAACCAACATTTTGTCCTGTAGACACAAATCAAGGGACAGTAAGGCACTTAATAGCCCATCACTTCTAACAGGCGCCACCCAAAAGTCCAAGCCACTGCATGTTATCAAGAGAAAAGGGCAGTTGAGTAAATGAGGGCAGTGAAAACTAATCTAACCTAGCAGAGAGAGTCATCTGATCTAATGGATGAAAGGATCCTAGTATAGGTGCGATTGAAACAAGAGAACCGCCATGGCAGGCACGTTGGCAGCTGAAATGAATGGTGCGTAGGTCAGTGATAGAGGTTGGATAAACACAATAATATTGAGAATCTAATGATGTGTGTACAAAAACTGCAATAAAGGACCATCAATTAATTACCACTAAAACCAAGTCTATATCAATATTATATTTGGATGAAACTAGCCAGTCTGCTATAAAAGTAGACATTTACACAGCATGTCTTATCAGTTTCCATATAATAAACTGTGTTAAACTCATAAACATTAACATATACCCATACCTGCTTTTTTTCTCACAACAGAGCAGATAGCTGTTTATATTTGAGATGTACAGTACATACCCATAGACCTTGTGTGTTCCATTTATCTATTCAAATCTAAGAGTATTTTGTAACTATTTTATACAGTATATCACGTTAGTTGTATCTGCTGTATCCATCCTTGACTATCTTCAGCAATGGTGATGAATGCTCCCCACCTGGTATTACTATACACATGGGTATCTAGAAGGACGTGCTGTTCTACTGAGTTATAGGTAATTAACACAGGTGGTGGGTTGAGCTAGCATTATTTTTTCCCCTGGAACAGTCATTTGATGATTGAGATTGATCATAGTTTGCTCCGCAAAGTCGATATTGGCCTTTCTTCTTACTTAGATATCTTATTCAACTTCCTATAATAACACGGCCCCGAAGACAGTTGAACAAGTGCAATGCCAACAGAGCGTGGTTTACTGTGGCACGTCATTAATCATAGCGTGCAAATCAGCTTTAATCCTCAAAGGGAGCTGCCAAAATGTGGTTCAAATTCAACACGGTTTTAGACGGAGATTCCTGTCTCATGCCGGTTACAGGAAGGAAAGCTTATGAAATATTGGCCAGGGTATACATCAGTATATACTGCACTGTTCCAATCAGCTTTTAAAAGCAGAAATTACGGGTTCAAAGTTCCCAATCTTTCCTTCAAACTGTGGGATGGTGATAAAGTTAGGTTAAGACAGAAGCAGCTCTAAGCACACGATATATTGAGGAAAATATCTTACAAGGATGAACCTTTGCTTTGAAATAAAACATAAATAAAGCTCTTGTAGAATCACTAGGTATAAGATATAATAGATTTATAACCTGTATTTATCCAGTGCTTTGATTGCAATTTTGCAGCTATACCATAGGCAATAGATCGACGAACTACGCCTGTCAGCGATGCAATAATGACAAAGAGCTTTTTCGAATCCTTTGTCATAGATTTAAAAATGAGGCTAATTAGCATTTATATATTGCAGAAAGATCCTTACAAACGCATATATATTTTTAATTATAAATGATTTTTTTTCAACAGATGTGTGTATTGGGAAGAGAAATTAATGAATAAAGAACATTAACTTCAATAGTTGAATTTATTCCAAAGAAAAGGCTTTGAATAAAACACATACATAATCACTTCACCATGGACAGCTGGACCATTTTTTTTGGAGAAGAGATTGATAGTATAATAATAATGCACACTATGTGATATAGAAAATGAGCATTATTGTACCTAATAAGGAGAACGCTCAAGAACGAGAAGAGACTGTTTGTTTTAGTGATAAATATAATCATTATATCAACAATGATCTGCCAGCGTGAGCACAACATGTAAATTATTAATGGAAAACTATATTAAATAATACAATACTAACAAATCCAGCATATCGCTTTTTCTTTTAAATATAGGATTCTAAAGCCGCTATTACTTGGTCTTACTATCACAAAAAGAATCCTATGCGGATCACAAAGCAGCTATTGACAAAGGTATTAGACAATAGGGACCTTCAAAATGCTCATCACATTTAAACGTGAATTGAAGTAATGTTTTATTGTATGACCCAGGCAAGTTATAAATCCATTTTTCAGCGGATTTAAGAGATTCAAAATATATCATTATTATGTGTATATGTCATGTTCCGACAGAATGCTATAACAACAATGTAAAAAAAAAGTACATTTTCATTCAGATTTCAATCATCTGCAGCGTGTAAAATTATTTTCTCACATTTTATCATCCAAACTTTTGTGGTTATATATTCTATGGTTTACTCTTTTTAAATATATGAGAAACTGAAATGCTGTTAATGCATTTTTCTAAGAAAACACACAATTTTAACCAAAACTGACAAAACCTAGGGCACTATTCCATAATTGGTGCACTGCTAATGCAGCATTTCGATATGTAAGCGTTATCGCTAGGATAAGTAAGTTTAATGTCTGGTATCGATATTCCAATCCTGACGCTACACTTGGGAGAAAATGTTTTGCACGTTGCAGCTTGCACGAGCTTACTGTACTTAAATGTTTCCTATACCTAACATGAGGAGCACAATACTTTTTAGCATTTCAATAAGTGAGGTATTACAAAGTGCCAGCGCAAATTACCATTGAGTCGCGCAAGGCAAAATTTTAGCGAGTCCTAAAAGCTGATGTTAAATGATTCTGGAAATGCAAAGGCCCTATTACAAAATTCACACTAACATGGGGACGTTAAGGGGAAAAATCTGCACCTGCAAATTTTCCCATAGCATCCCCATTTTAGCGTGGTATTCTGAGACAATGGTAGCTCAGCACCTTGACCAGGAATGCAGCTTAAACACAGTGATTCTCACGGTAGCATTTCCATGCCACCACGGCTTCCTGGGAGAGAGCCCTGTATGATCATATGAAACAATGCATAAAAGTGCATTGCGTCAAGAGCTCCATACTTGCTGCCGACATGAGAAATGAGAATATGAGCAATTTTAGCCACATTGTTTGCTTTATAAGTGAAAAGTGGAAAATGGAGCCGTTTGAGAAGAAAATAATAAAAAAAAATTAAAAAATATTTTATTAACTTTTTAAACTAATTTTCGCTATATATGGTCAGACTCTGGCTTTTCCAAGGACACCTCAACTGACCCTGTTCAAGGCAGAGGAAATCCCTGTATCTGACATCATCCTGCAGATGCGCGGTGATGTCAATGGGCAGGGTGCAGTCCCACAGCGAGGGCTGACATCCAAGATGTCAGTCCATTGTGGGGGAAAGCTGTGATCGACCAAAATCGGACAATCACGCCAGTGCAGACAGGACATGATCAGTGAGTCGTCCACACTTGGGAAGCAATCCCGACGACGAGCTGAGCACCTCCCCGCAGCGAACCAGCTAAGACACCATAATTACATTTATTTACGGGAATAATCTATAGTTAAAACAGGTTAAATATTAACGCTTTCTGGTCCCTTCTCACTCACTCATGTTTCAAACCTTGAAATATCGTTAAAACTTACCTTAAATCCAGCCCAACTCTGCTCTCCAGTCCTTTGGACGTAGGAAGCTCCTGACTTGCAGGAAGCATCCAGCCCATCCTGTTTGATGCAAGGGAGAGGAAGTGAGAACAAGTTGTTGCCGCTTCCTGTACTCGTAGCCTGAAGCTCGGGCTAGCTGATGGGAGCTTCAAGGTGGAGCAAAGTCCCTTTTTGGAGGTTTGAATCAGTCCACCAAGTGCCTCCTCGGAGGAAGGAGAGGGCTGAAGATGCTCAGAGCTCTGTGACAATCAATTTACGTTGAGTGGTCACAGTGAGGAGAGGGTCCCTCTCGCGGTTGCATGAACTTTGTATTTAATGTATTAGACATATAAGCAGGTGTAATGAGATTAGTTTGTGATCCCTGACATATTTTATTCCCTGGTTATCTAAATGTATCACGAAAATATATATAGCCATATGCAACCCATATATTAGGGTTTGCACACAAGGAACATTTTTTACTTAACGTACATAAACACTGTCAATATCCAAGCTTGTTAACATGAACAAATTAAAAAAAGCCCAAAGTACGTGTACCAATTTGGACATAAAAGGTGTACAAGCAGCACCAACTCATCCAGCAGATCACCCATACATCAGTGACATGCAGACAGGAGAGGCAGAGGTTCATCTTTCACCACTGACATTCTGTCCTGCTGTAAATGATACGGAGGTCAGTGAAAGTACATCCTCAAATTCACCCTCTTCTCAGCATGTGCAACTTGTTAGAAACCTTATGAGTATACTTCTATATACCCATATGAATTGTGGGTTATTAGCAAGTGTGTACTATTAGATGTACTAGATCTAGAGGGTTTGGACAAAGTAACAACATTGATGGTCCTCTAATGGGATATCACAATTAAAGACTTATACTGTGTTCTATGCTAGATGCTAAATATTGCTTACACAAGCGTAATTTTCATGTGAGTAAGTAGGGGTTTTCACTTAGAATTTACTTTTACTTATACATGTATATAGTGAAATTAATTTTGCATCTGCCAGCTTAATTCTTTGTACTGTATGTCAGCAGTGGAGATATAGTTTTAGAGGAAATACTATTATACCTATTTATACAGTTACTTCATGGCAGACTGAAATCCCATTAAAATGTGATCATCGTGCTGATATGTCATCATCTATTTATTTATATGTTTGATGTGACTCATTGCGTAAAGCCCAATCATCATGAATTGAAATTATTCTGTTCTATAATATTGCAGAATAAAAGATCACTATATATAAAGTGTTACATATTTCCCTTCCAGGACTAAATGTTAAATGTTTAACATTCTAAGGGTCGTATTACAAAGCTGGTGATAAGTTAACAACAGCTCTGGTTAAGTTAACAGCTCCATAGGCTATAATGGCTCTGGTAAGTTTACAACAGCTCTGGTTAAGTTAGCACCAATTTTGGAATATAGCCCTAAGACGGTAATACTGGCCCAAAACAGAATAATGAGCTACCATGCAATAGCTTCCTTTTCTAATACCAGGCGCAAATTAAAGCCTCCTATACAAAGTATAGGAGAAGCTAATTTACAGTAGGGACATGCTATGTCCTAGCTTCAAGCAAAGCAGCAAGAACAGAATAGCTTGTCCAACCATAAGGATATCGGGTAGGATCTGATCTGTATATATTGGCTCCAAACGATATCCCAATAACAAGAGAGGAATAGGATCCCAGACGTCTTGTAAAATAGAATTGCTTACTTCATTGTGAACAACGCTTTGGTTGTGATGGACTTTTATAAGATCAAACAACACAATATCACCACATTGCAATACTTTGTAAATAAATAAATAAATTGCAACATTGAACTCATTCTGTGTTCTAGCTGTAAGAGCTTCACTTTAAATAACTGTACACATGAGCATCTGTGAGTTATGGTTGTACCGTCATTCTTTTATATGTATTTTTTTATTATTTGGTTTGCGGTCCATGGTGTCCATTTGGGTCCGTAGGCTTTGGCGATGTAACGACTCCATGACAGAAACAAATTCTTGTTTTGGTGCATTTTCTGTATATATAGTCTGTGGTTTGCCTTTATATTGCATCATGAAAAAAGGCCCGAAACCTTGATCACAATACAAAAGTAAGCTATTGTTCCATATTATGAGACTTCTGGACTGCGCTACCTTTATAAATTATATATATATTTAGTACTTGCTTGGGTTGTAGTGCATGGTAAAAAAAAATGAGATAAAAAGCCTCCACGGATTAACCAATAAGGTTTATTATTGCAGAAGCCATCTGCATATGGGGAATGTAGCACAGGAGCTCTGTGATGCAGTACTTTGAATTTCTGTGATGTGCAGATGGCTTCTGCAATAATAAACCTTTTATATATTTATATATATATACATACATTAAAAACACAACAGAATGGCTGCATTCAACCTGGACATGCGATTTTCATAAGGGTGTTTCTGAGGCTAATGTTGTAACCAAATCTCCATCATTTATCCCAAAGTCAGATGTTTTTAAAATCTTTAATGCTATATTGAAGGGGAGTACTTTGAATTTTGTTTTATATATATATATATATATATAATTATCTACACACACCATAGTAACCGTACACCATTCATTTCTCAGATGTTTCAGAAATGTATTAACTGTAGCTATTGGAAGCAGCAGTGCCAAAAGGTTAGAAATCACCGCCCCGGAGAGATAGTTAAACGCAGCAGCTCCTGGCTGTTAATTCTGAGCTATACTAAAGTCAATAATTGTCAACAGTAAATTGTTATAAATGAGATTTTTGCCGCACAGATGAATGGAGGTACAGTCTATACACTCTACAGTACAGCAATATTTACAAAGATTTCTGAATTTCAGAAAAGTTGTTTTTTTCCATAATGGCCTTATTTTCAAAGCGGACGGTTAATGTATGCTATTTATTTATTCTTCGGTTGACAGAATAAAGGTTATACAGCCAAACTGTCACATTAAAATCTCGGAGCTCTGAGTGTGTGTTGACAAATGGGTATTTTTAATTTTGTAGCCATCATGCTGAAACAACACCAATTACTGTTTCCAGCATGTTGCAAAGCCATCAGAACATTATCTCCGTCGGCTTTTTATAAATGATCTGCTCTGCTCACCTACAGAAACTAATGATCCAGGTTCATCTCCCTCTGCCTTTATAGACCATGGATCAAACGTGACCCACTTTCGTCTAATATTTTCCCTGTCAATGCCTCCTATTAGTCATGAGCAAATGGAGGAGGGGTTGGGAGGAAAATAGCGAAATGGAAAAAGAGAAGAGATTGTGGGGCAGCATACAGAATACGATAGCTGTCATATGTTCCTGTGAACCAAGCTGAAAAACACTCCAGCGGTTGCTGAACTACAATTCCAATGATCCTCATATAGACTTTGGGTAACAAAAGGTCAGTTGAACCAAGAGTCGTGGGCTTTTTATCATTCACAAAAAAATAAAATGGCCAAAAGCAAGGAATAAGATGCAATCCAGAGAGGAAAATACAACAAATGATAGAATTTGTAGAATTATCTATATTTATGTTGTGATGGCAACAATGAATTTTGTGTAATTCAGGAGTAAGAGAAAGCAAGATGAGGAGGAAAGATATACAGGGTTATTCAGAGAGCACCAAAATGTCACCGACATTTTGGTGTTCTCTAATTCACCGCACTTCGACAAGTCCGATTCGCTGACCCTGCAGTGAATTCAGCATTCACCGCAGGGTCCCCGAGGTGCAGCGAACCGCCGCAAACCCACCGGCTGCGGCTGCTAATCCGCCAGACAACCGCCGCAAATCTGTCGCTTGCTGCCGCCAACCCGCTGGACAGCTGCCACAAAACCACCGGACAGCCACCTCAAACCCGCCGGATAGTCGCCAAACCCAGCCTCTGAGCACAGCGCCAACCAGTTGCAGAAAAAAGCAAACAATCCACCGGGCGGTAAAAGAAACGATTGAAAGTGTCAAATTTGAAACGCTACTGGATGAAACTGTCTGGAATCGACATATAAGATCCTATGAATAATAATAAAAAGGTCTATTAGTGGAAAAAAGAAAAAATCTGTTTAAAAAAGTCAGAAAAATCATTTTCTGAAAAAATCCCGAAAAATGCCTAAACGGTCCTAAAAAAATAAATAGACTTCTTGCTGCAGATTAAAATAATAAATGGTTTATTAGATATTGAATAAAAACATGAATATTTTTTAACATTGAAGCCTATGTCGTTCGCCTGAATAAACCTGTCAAATGAAACCACTGAACAGCAGGGCAATTCGGCAAATTTCCAGTGCTGTTCATTGTTCTCTGAGATTAACCATTCTTCTCTAAGGGGGATTTCACTGTCGAACAGGAACCGTATTTGCACACAATCTGCCAAAATTTGGCGAACTGCCTGCTTTCTGAATAGCCGAATGGCCACGAAAGTGCACCGTATGGAAGAAATTCTCTGTTCGGTGCAATTTCGGGCCAGATCGGCTGTCTCTCTGATTAACCCCTATAGAGAAAGTCAGAGATGCGATGCAGAGATCCTTACTTCTGTTGGGCTGAGAGTTTGCATGCAGTGATATTCACTCTTGGAGTACATAAGACAAGACTTATCAGGTTCTTGGTGGATAGCTCTGACCAGGTGGAAGGACACCTGAGAACTATTTGTTCTGTGTTAACTGCATGACCAGGATGTGGTGGATTGCACTCTCCCCTTCATCGTAAGTAAATGTTGAATGTATTCATGCAATTTTTAAGATGTTATGTGATTTTGCAATAGCAGGATCACTTGTCACCAAGTTATGGAAGGAGCCTTTTTTCCCTCTATTTGCATAACAAGTGATTGGGGATCACTATTGACTAACTGGCTCCCACAACCATACAAAGTATACAAAATATAGGATGTGTAAAAGTAAAAGAAGTAAAGTTAGCAGCCATTAGAGTTGGGTGGTAACTGTTTGCCACAAAACCTGGAATAGTCATTGACAGATACATATGTACTGTTTAGAGACAAGAGTTAGAAGTCCACCATGATTAGGGGCCAGAAAGCAAGTTTGCAAATGATGTGATCAAGTTCAACAATACGCTTGGTGAAAAACCATTGGTAAACATCAATGACCACTTGCAATCAACTCATTGTGGAGTCATACGACACAAAAAGAATGACCCACACATAAATAGCCCCACTTTAACATATGGAAAACAAGCCAAGCTATATGAGGAGAACAATAATGTAGAGACAAAATAAAAAGTTACAAAAGAAATTGTGAATTAACATTTTCCCTATAAGAACTTTTTTTTTTTTTTTACAAAATTCCAAATTATTTAATTTGTAAACGACCGTAAATGTGGTTTTTGGACTCTTTGCTTTGCTCTGCCCTAGAACATTTTGTTTAATGAAGCCAAAGGCTACAGAGGACTCTTTCTAATATGTTTTCTCATGTTCTTTCTTATGCAAATGTTTATATATAGTAATGATTTCCATTTATTATCCTTGTCCTGATTATAAAAAGCATGAAAATGCAAAACAGAGTCCTTTTTCTTTCCCAAGCACAATTGTTCTGATCATGATTAAATGCTTTCTGGCTCTTTACCCAATTTTTATTTAACAATTTTACAGATGCTTCATTTATAAAAATGTGCCTGGAAAACCTCTGTGGCATGTATAAAAAAAATAAACATAAAAATAGAAAGTCATAGTAATTAGTAACAACTATAGATTATATTTTGATGTATATGCAGATAATGACCCCTTTTCCTGTTGAACCAATGGCAGAGGTTGACATGGTATCACTCAGGGCTGGAAGTAGGACACTGGGAACTATTTCTTCTCAGTATTCTGTTTGCTGTGTTTCATTAGTGGCTGAAAGCAGGAATAATGACCGACCTACAGTACCTCATTAGCACTTCTTATACAAAGTATAGGAAGCATTGATGTGAAGTGGGCAGCCATAACAGGTTGGAATAAGATGAGAACACTAACGAGTGGGGCTGGTAACTTAACATCTCATTTGTTAATACTAAGGGTTTGGATGGAATAAGGCCCAAAGTTTGTTATAAAGAAGAAGTATTTACGTGAAGTGTAGGAAACATCCATAGGAAATTGTCATTTCTAGAAATATAACAGAAAAATACATGCACCAGCATTACATTATGTTCTTTGCAATAGGCAGTATGTGCAACATGCTTACATAGTGATGAACATGTCTGCAGATAAGTTACTGCTACGGATCTCAGATGCAGTTCTCAGACTCCATTAACGAAATCAAACTCACTGCTGAAATTATATCAATATTTATTTATCTGTATTTATCTTATATTCCAAGAGAATGAAATGTAAAGTTTGACCGCCAACTCTTGCCTCCAAGACTTCTCAAGGGCTAAAGGTCTTGTGGAATGACCTACCTCGTCCTATCACTCACCCCTAATCTTCCGGTTTTGATGAAATCCCTTAAAACTCTTCTCTTAGCATACCACATTACTGATGCTGACCTATCCCTCTCCTCACCTACCCCACCATCACGATAGAGGCCCCTTCATTGCCCCAACCAATTCTGTAACAATAGTAGGAAGAAAGGGGTGAAGCGCCCACCGGAATTAAGTATCTATCCCACTCGCTGAATGTTGTGTGCGGGGGTTTCTCTAAATACCCAGTAACAATTTAGACAAGAAATACAACACAGCGCTAAAGAACCAAGGTCCACAAGACAGTGGGTTAGATACTTGATATGTCCATAAACAGTAGTCCTTATCTTCGGAAGCAGATCTTCTTAAGGATACAGATGGAATATGCTGCAGGAAAAAGCACAGAGAACCGGAATTGCGCAGTACGACAACACCAGATGTGGGATCAACTTGTATCAATGTTCAACTCACATTTAGGGGAGCCCACAACCGGCTCTCAGGAACAAAGCGGACAGGGACTTATAACAGGCGCCCATAGACCCTTCGGTTCACTTCTCCGGGATTGACCAGCAAGAAAAGGCTGCAGAAAGAGTTGACACAAAGCCAAAAGAGAGGCACCTCCTGGTGCAGTAAATCACAAGTAAATTTGGCAGTTTTTTCTAAAAGCAAAAGCCAAATTCACACTTACAAACAGTTGAGCCTCTATTGGCTCCGTCACAATGTGCACTGGGGATCATAAAGGTGTTCCCCGGACCTTCTTTGTAGAATCATAAAGGCAGACAGCAATGAAAATTTTAAAAAATAAATAAAAACATTTATTGACTTAAAATGTACAGATTTATATCTACCAGGACGCGTTTCGCCATAAAAGGCTTCCTCAGCTGGAGGAAGCCTTTTATGGCGAAACGCGTCCTGGTAGATATAAATCTGTACATTTTAAGTCAATAAATGTTTTTATTTATTTTTTAAAATTTTCATTGCTGTCTGCCTTTATGATTCTACAAAGAAGGTCCGGGGAACACCTTTATGATCCCCAGTGCACATTGTGACGGAGCCAATAGAGGCTCAACTGTTTGTAAGTGTGAATTTGGCTTTTGCTTTTAGAAAAAACTGCCAAATTTACTTGTGATTTACTGCACCAGGAGGTGCCTCTCTTTTGGCTTTGTGTCAACTCTTTCTGCAGCCTTTTCCTGCTGGTCAATCCCGGAGAAGTGAACCGAAGGGTCTATGGGCGCCTGTTATAAGTCCCTGTCCGCTTTGTTCCTGAGAGCCGGTTGTGGGCTCCCCTAAATGTGAGTTGAACATTGATACAAGTTGATCCCACATCTGGTGTTGTCGTACTGCGCAATTCCGGTTCTCTGTGCTTTTTCCTGCAGCATATTCCATCTGTATCCTTAAGAAGATCTGCTTCCGAAGATAAGGACTACTGTTTATGGACATATCAAGTATCTAACCCACTGTCTTGTGGACCTTGGTTCTTTAGCGCTGTGTTGTATTTCTTGTCTAAATTCTGTAACAATGTTAATGATGCTGACAACCAATGAAACTCCTCTTTGTCTTCCTCTACCCCAACTTCTTTAAGCAGGGCCCCCTACACCTCTTGTTTCTGTTCCAATGTCTTAATTTTGTATCGTTCCCTTTGGTTATTGTAAAGTGCTGTGGAAACTGTTGGCGCTATATAAATGATGATAACATTAATGAGTTGTGTAAAGTTCCAAATTAAATTCAAAATTTTAGGCAGAAGTAGCAGAATCTGATAGTCCATGGTAAATACCTTTGGTATTTTTTCAATATTGCTATGTTGGTTTTAAAGCTTCAGTCCCCTCGTCTGTTGTCCACAAGTCTCCAAATCCCATCTCATACACTATATTGCCAAAAGTATTCGCTCACCCATCCATATGCGAGTCAAGGCAGGTGAGCGAATACTGTTGTCAATATAGTGTATATAAGGTTAAAATGTTTTTGTGCCTTATTACTATTTTTTTTTTTTTTAAAAATGCAAATTTTTCTGTGCGCATGAAAATCACTTGTAAATCCTAAAGCAAACTTGTGAAACATGAACAAAGCTTCATCAAATGAGTTTACTCCTACAACTGAAGAACAATGAAGTATGATACAATGATTCCAAACTCAATGTTTGTGTCTAGTGGCACTGACAAATATTCCCCTTGTATTTCAGTATACGGTCTGCTGTTTACCATTTTTCTGAAGTGCTGGTCACACTCACAGCTTTCTTCTTTAGGATTTTGACAATGGTTTTTAAAAAGGACCCCTGTTCCCTTTAACCTCACTCAGAATAAAGGTAAAGTAAAATGTGGCAAATAGCTAGTCATTAATAAGGAAAAGCCAAATACATTGTACATCAATGGTTCCTAACCCTGGTACGCAAGTACCAGTAATAGGCCAGATTTGCCAAATATCAGAAGCACAGAAGATATGATTTGCTGCTCAGTGGTTTCAGTTTTCAGGCTGCATTTCCCAAGGTAATCCTTAAAACTTGGCCTGTTAGGGGCGGTAGAGGAGCAGGGTTGGGAACCACTGTTATAGAGTAAAAACTCTAGGACTATATTCCCTATTTGTCGATAACCTAACTACAGGATGTGTTACACATAAAGTCTCCTGTAGTTAGCTTATCGACGGGAAACGCAATTCCATTCTGGCCGCAAACTGACCTTGCGACTCGGATACAGCTGTTTCTCTGCGCGAGGTTACTGTACATTACCATCTCCTATACTGTTTATGGGAGACGTTAATTGTAACCTCCGCATGGAAGCGCAGGCTATTCCAATGTAGGTGACGTATCAACTCCTAAAAGCAGGTGTTAAATCATTTAACACTCTCTAAACCCCCCCACCCCCATTAAATCCAATACTTTCTTCTCATCCCTCAGTGAAAAGGGTGGGGCGATCCACCATTTCTTCTCACTGGGAGCAGACTGAGACTGGTGTCAAATAGTTCCTAATTACCCTCCGTGTTCACTCGGCGGCTCTGCGAGATCTCACGAGCTCTGCAGAGCTCATGGAAAGGACAAGACTAAGTTCCATGGAGTCCTATGTACTCAATGAGCCAATACTCCCGTTGGCACAAATCACTGTTGCTGGTATTTGGCAACTTTGAGTTGCATTCTGGGATAAAGTGCCAAAGATAGCGCCTACCCCCAAAATACCACGATAAAATGGAGACGGTAAGGGAAAATCTGTAGGTGCAGATTTTCCTGCTTACCGTTTCCATTTTACAAAAAACTATGGAATAGGGCTTCTAGTCAGTAGAAGGTTATTCCATCTTCTCCAACAATTTGGTTAAACAGGAGTTGATGGACAAAGTCAGATTTACCTCGTAGGTCCCTGAAGATACAAATTTTTTTGGTGGTAAAACATCATGTAATAAACAATATCAATATAATTTTTTGAGAGAAAATTTTAATGTCCTTTGATTTCAGTATCATTGGGTCCACTTAAATGATCTGCTGATGTGCTATTTAAGGCCACTCGTGTTTTCTTCAAAATAGAGGTTTCCCAATCTGACAGGCTTTCCACCTACTGTAGATAGCAATAGCATATACTAAAATGTTTAGTATTGTAGGTGTGCATAAGGCGGATTGTGGCCAGATTTATTGGATTGGATTGGACACATGCTAATACCAGGCCCACAGAATAAATGGCTCATGCCTTCTATTCCCTCAGGGACTGTCAGAATTGATTGATGCACTGTATTTATGAACATTGTGAGCTGAAACAAAATCTATATAGCTCTCGCAAAACACAATTTCTGTTAGATTATTTTTTTTAGATAGTAGAGTTGGCTCCCCCCTCCCCGAACAATAATGATGCATGTGCCCAGTGATCAGTTCCTCTTGTCTCATGAGAAGCATATGCAATATACAGTTTCTCAGAAATAGGTCTCGCGGACCTTCCTCTTTCATGAAAAAGAATATCCGCCACTTCTGTCGTTTAGATTAAAAGTCAAGTAAGCATAAATAAAAAACACCTATTTGTATTGCAATATATGCTAATATATGTATGAAGTCTCTCATGTCACCCTTCTGTAGAATCATAATACATAAGCAACCTCATGTCCAAGCTTAGCAATTGTACATAAAGCAATAATTACCAAGCTTAATAAGAGTATACTACCAAGCAAAATCAATAATGTGCATGGGCCGATACAGCACAGCAGGGTTACAGAGAAGACAGGGACCTTATATTGTCTCATTTTAATAGATACTTCATAATATAGGTCAAATGAATGCATTTTAAAATTGAATATATTTTCATGGCTTCTGTCTGACTATGGACAAGCAATGAACATGTAGAAATAATTTAAGTAACGGTTCAGCTCCTTACCGTGCATCTGTCATGCCCAAGACAAGTTGGGTTAATTTGACACAGAATCACTCCGTTTATATATGTTAACATTTTTTGCCGATATATATAATTGAAAAAGGAATTTATTCCCGTCAAACATTTACTGTATACGACGTTACTGTGACAGCGTTGAGTGGAGAGCTATCCTACAGGACAGCCCTCCACTCAGTTGTTCCACACCATTGGCTGTTGGCTTGTTGACTGTCACTGTCATCATTGACTGTCACTGTTGAGGGTCAGTCGCCCATTTCTGCTCGACAGCCTCCAGTAAGCGCCTCCCATAGAGGGTGAATGATGGCGAAACCCATCTCTGCATCAAGGAAATTACAGACTGATATGTTTCATGAAGAGGTGAGAAGTTGCATTGATCTTTAAGACCAATGTGATATCACAGACAAAGAACACCTGAGCAGTACAGATGTACTTTACATATAAAGATTTGTGAATTTGAAGACTTCAATATACAGTATATTGAAATGGGGACATCTTTACAATGTATGAATTTCTAAGTTGATATTTTATTATATATGTGTAAGTCAAAGCTTTATGTAAACGCACTAGTACATTAGCTACAATTCTCATAAGAAAATAAGCTGAAAATTCTTACAATACAGCATAGATTTTCCAAAGAGATATATTTTCCGGGGCATTAGTTAAGAACAAAAGCTTTGGATGTCATACTCCCTCTAATGAGCTAGCCATCCGTGTATCACAGTGCTTTGTAAATGTATCCATACCATAGTGTGATGGTATTGATTGTAGTGTACTGATAAATTATTCAATGTCATTGTTTAACTTCATATAGGAGCAGCTAATTGGCTCCATTCATAATACACTGAAACATGCAATTCATCTTTGGAAATTAATCGAGTTCAGTAAACTAAAAAAAAAAAATGGCTTATTTAAGATAGGCAGAAAAAAAATTGATTTAGAGGATTGATATTGACAAGTTTGACATTATCTCTTCTACTGTCAAAACCATTAGAAAAACCGTTGTCTTATAAAAACAATCTCTAAAAAATAAAAACTAGTTGAAAGCTTCGAAGGAAAAAATAAAAGTTTATCTGCTAACACAGAAAATGAAATGGAAGTGGAAGTTTGGAAGTGCTGCAAATTGCATAACCTCACCTGTCATTACGAGAGTTGAGTAGACATAAATAAAAGGATATTAACCCTTTCACTGCTGAGGCATTTCACAGCTGTGTGCAGAGCTCATTTTTACTGCTTTCGCTCATCATGTTTAAACGCGTTTTGAAGCCATATTTTATTATACGAACCAGACATATTATATATTGTTCTTTCCGGCAGACTCGGCAGATTCATAATATATCCTTTTTATATATATACGTCATGTCCTGCCTATATATTATAACAAAAAATGCAATAAAATGTGAATTTTTAATCATCTGCTGCGTGTAAAGTGTTTTTTTTCACCTTTTATGACATGAACATTTGCGGTTATATTTTCTATGGGGTGCACTTGTACAAAAATTAGAAATGGGGACTTGTTACATTTTTTGGGGGGGAATTACGTGAATTTTAGCAAACGCACCACATAAAAAAAACTCATTCGTGCAGCATCATTGTTCACATTATAATTGAAATGTGAACAATATTGCTGCATTAATAAAACCAACACACAAAAAAAAAAAAAAATATGATTTTTTTTTATTATTATTATTATTTTTTTATTATTATTATTTTATTTTTTTCTTTTACTTTATACCTGGTCATGTTGGGTATCATTCGAAAGGCCATGCTCGGGCCTTTCGAAAGACACCCTCCATGACCCCCTAGCTGCCACGGTTCTGGAGATATCGGGGTTCCTTGGGAAATCCCCGGGCAGCTAGGGGTTCCCCGGCTATCTGACATCATCACGCTATGCGTGATGATGTCAGGCAGGGAGGGGGGACCCGGGGGTGGAGCCGCCATCCAAGATGGTGGCCCCCACCGGAGCTAGGCCACACTTCAGCACCACAAGGTGCTGAAGTGCGAACCGGTTCCTAAGGGGTTAAAGCCCTTTTAAGCCGTGCCTGGCTTTTCTTTGTGGGACCTCCCAATTGTGAGGGAGAGGGATCCGAACAGATCCCCCCTCCCTTCCAGGCAATCTCCCGGCATTGCCGGGGGTCACCTGGAAATGACATCATCGCGCATGGCGCGATGACTTCATTGACGCCGGGCGGGTCTTAACTTCAGTGTCTGAGGACGCTGAAGTCAGACCGCCACAGGACCCTGGACAGAGAGGTGAGTATCTCCGCCGGGGGTCCCGCAAAGCTGATGACATGTGGGACACGTCCTCAGCATACAGCGGGAGTAACTGAGGACGTGTCCCACAAGTCGTCAGCAGTGAAGGGGTTAAGTTTCCCTGTGCAGCTTCATGACCTGAATAAAGTAAGGTCAGCTCAAAATAAGGCCAATGCTTGTGATCTTTAATGTGATGTATTGGGTGGTGAAAAGCTGAAATTAAATAAATAAAATAAAAATAAAATACTCCTGATCCATACAGAAGTGTAGATGTTTTTTCACAATCCATTTTCCACACTTGTAGGGATGCTTACAACAAATTTAATTTTCCAAACTGGAAAACAATTGGCCAAAAGAGCCATCTCGGATATTTTTATGAATGCGTTCATTCTGCCATCTGTCACCACCCTCATGTTATAGGCCCCTAGACTTCTGCCAAAAGGTATATGAATACACCAACATTTACCTTTGTGTTATTTATTTTTATATATATAGCTAATTCCCAACCCTGGTCCTCAAGTCACCCTACCAGGCCAGGTTTACCAGATATCTGAAGCACAGCACAGGTGATATGATTTGATGCTCAGTGATTACAGGATTCAGTCTGCATTTCCCTCAAGTTAATCCTTAAAATCCAGCCTGTCAAGGGTACTTGCGGACCAGGTTTGGGAACTGCTGCTATATACATCCTTCTTATTCTAAATATACCTTCTAAGTCAGCCCAAGAGTTACTTAAGGGGTTATTCACTAACCTCCAAATTGACCCTGAATTTCACCTTTGGGTGCAATTTCAGGTCAATTCACTAAATACAGGTGAATTGACAGCGAAATGCAGTTCAATTCAGTGGAGTTTGGAATTGTCCCATAGAAGACTATCATGTCTTCAATTTACAGAAGGCCGAATTGCAGAAGGCCGATGCTAATTCAGTGCAATTTGGCGGTTATCAGAGGTTTTTACCCGATGTCCGATAACTGCCGTGGTGACTCCAATTTCAGAAAAATATGGTGGCCATTCACTAACTAGTGTATTCCCTGTATGTGGCAAAATGGAAATGCCGAAGAGGTCTGAAACACAAAGCAATTTCAGTGTTTGTATATAGACCCTCTTTTTACTCTTAGACATCCTCTATTGAAACCATTACTAAACCTCTAGCCCTACCTCTCTAGTATAACCATGTGTCCATCTTGTGGTCTTTTCCAAGTTTTAGTTCCTGCAGACTTATGCCTTACCCATGTATGCTCAACTACAGCTTTAAACTTCAAGTCCAGCATTGCCCTCACTAGCCATTTTCTGGTCCTAGAACATCAGCCCATTTTGTATCTGTCAAGATCACTTCTTCCAGACATACATTGTGCCCTCCAGCCTTATTCATATCTTGGAACATTAATCTCTTTGGATTTTTCCAAGACCTGAGGCTTTATCTAAACTGATCCTCATCTTTCCACTTCACAGTCCTCAGCCCTTCAAGACTCTCGGCCCTTCAATATTTATACTTAATATATCATCTAGATACATCATCACTCATGATAGTAGATAGATTACCATGGTGGTCTACCAGTATGATAAAACTGACAGATTACCCTATGTTTAGTGCCTTTTTGTGGTGGGTATTTTAAGTGGGCAGCACAGTCTGTCCTTGTTCCTAAGCCTAATGATAAAATACAAAGGCCATCTTGTCACATACTATAAAAAGTCAGAAATTTGAGAAGAACAACAGCGATCTGAAATTATTTATAGGAGCTGGTTTTCTTTGCTTTTATCAGCATAATATATGATATAATTATACGCTTACCTCCTGCATCACTGCAGCCTAAAGCTATACTTGTTCATTAATTAGCCTTTTCTATCCTAGCCTTTTTTTTATCTTACTTGTACTATTTGCACTTCATTGGTATCAAACATCATTTTTCTCACCTATGATCTGTAATACATAATTAGTTCTAATTATCACTTGCTGTTCTATTATTGGATAATACCTGCATCTTCTGACGGTATGAATAATTCCTGTTCTTGACAACTTTGATCTGTTAAGAAATATCTAATCCACAATTAAATCCTTTAAAGGCACACAAGAGTACTGGAAATATAGATACACACTATAATTTCCAATACCTGCCTACTTTATCAGGGTATATTGGCTTTACCCCTTTCAATACAGAGTGATTTATCATAAAACCACTGGCAGGACCCAATGGTTTTATGGAAAATTACTTTCCATTACCCACACAGTAAATATGTACAGTATATGAGTGTCCCTGTGTATAAGTTCACTGTAGGCAACTCCTATTTAAAAGGTAGAGGGCTCCCTCTAATGGTCAAAAAGTGATACTACATTTATAATATAGTTGAGCTTCATTGTTCAGTGACGGAAAAACAAATAACTTCAACGCATTAGCTGTCATGTTTGATGTGCGGAAATTGAAGGGACACGTTTTGGAGTCCAAAATTGAAATTCTGCTCTAGAATCTGCCCACATTGAATATACTTATATCAGGACACCAACAGTTGGTTTGAAGATCAAATATACTTACTCTGGTTAGTGAAGTGGTTAAAAAAAATTTTTTGGGTGATTTTGGTGTTCTTCAATTTAAATTATATTCTTCCTGCATCTTTACACTTTCTTCTGCTATACCAGTGGTTCCCAATCGCAGTCCTCAAGTACCCCTAACAGGCCAGATTTTAAGGATTACCTTGGAGAAAAGCAAACTGAATCCTGAAATCACTGAGCAGCAAATCATATCACCTGAGCTCTGCTTCAGATATCTGGCAAATCTGACCTGTTAGGGGTACCTGAGGACCGCGGTTGGGAAACACTATGTTATACTATAGGTGATTCAATATGAAGGTTTTTTTTTTAATAATAAAACCATCCCTGGTGGTGTCAATTAAAATGTGCCACAAAATAATGAAGATTGGGCTATACATTATGTGGGTTTAACAAAATTCTTGATATACCTCTAGAAATGAAGCATTTGTCAGTGAAAAGATAGATAACGTTATTTAGGCAACTAATTTTAAAATAAATTTCATGTAAATGTTATGATAATTACAGTGCTGGCAGGGGTTAGGGAAATTTTAAATAATAGGCCCTCATGAATGAAATAGGAGGTTGGCTCTTGGACTGACTGACTGCGTCTCATGATGATGTGACAGTGTGCCTGTCACAGCCCGACAGGAAAATACTCTCTGTGTACGATGATATGAAGCCCTCCATTGCAGATACTGAGAACAAATGAAAAAACTGTTCTTCTCGAATTCAGCTGTCAATTATTTTTCAGAGCAGGGCCATGCTAGGAATCTTTTCCCCCCTCATAAAGTGTAGAATTTATATCCTGTGTTGATAAATATGAATTTGTAGAAGAACCATTGCTTTGCCTAGTAAGGAACTTATAAATGTAAGTAGGGTAACAGAATCTAAAAGAGAGAGTTTTTCCATTTTCCTATCATTTCAGTGCTCAAGCTAAAGGCACCTTGCTAGGGAAAAATGGCGAATGCGTGCGCTATTACAGATTTGTTGATTGCTTGGAGATGTCACTTGAAAATTACAACTAATTTGTGTTCTTTTAACATGTCGCATTCAAGGCAGGGGTGCAGCTGGATGGAATCATCTGAAAGAGACTTTAATTTACTCAGTATTAATTCTTACTTTGTTTAACAGGCAATTTCAGAACATCATAAAAGCCTCTTTAATTTGTCTCTATGTAATAAAAAGCAGATGTACTCTGCTAATAAACCGATTCATTAAGCAGTATACATTATTTGAGCACTTCTTCATTAGAAGAGACATGTCAGGAAAGATCGTACGTTGCTCTGAATTAAATATATATATTATATACCAAAAAAAGAGGGTGAATATTTATATTATTTGCCAAAAAATAAGCTTAGATCAGATTAAATAATAATAATCTGACACAATATAGGACACAATGATTTCTCTTTTTTCCAGAAAATCTTCTTTTGATCATGCAACATTTCCTAGTGTTATGGATCTGTGATAGAGCAACATGATAAAGCTGTGGGTGTTCTGCTTTCCCTTCCAGCTCGTGAAGAAAAAATAAATAAATTGTGCACTAGTTGAATTTTACCTCCAAGGTACATTATCTGACATATCTTTCATATATATGAATTTTAAAAATCTGTGCATGTGTGTTGAAAATGGAAATTTGGAGGTAAAGAAACAGACAGACATACAGACATAGAGAGGTACGGAGGGTTTATTCATTAGGATGCTTATTGCTTTAAAAGCTGGTACATTGTAGTGTCAGCTCCAAGTTCTTCTCCATTCAGAATTCTTTTATAGAACAAATAATTTGGAAGATTAATTTGGGAAAGATGCAGTGTGTGCTTTATTATTATTATTTTTCCATTTTATTCTAATTATTCAGATAATGTAGCTTATAAATCATTACTAAAGTTAAAAAAAAATAAAGGTATTTGTTGTTTGAAATTTTTGCCCTAGAACATTTTTCAGTCCAAAATGATAGAAAAAGGAACGGCATAATTTTTCACTTATTAAAATGGCAGGGAGTGAGATTCGACAATGATATTAAGATGATGACATTATTTCTTTCTGGCTGTTTTTGCCATGTGTCTATTTATAGCAAGTCATTTATATGCCAAGGAACAAGCAAAGCGCTGTATGATGCGCGCACACACACACACACACACACACACACACACACACTGATAACACAATCCAGGGAAATGCATTGTGCTGATTGATGGCAGATGGCAGAAAAAAAAATATACTCTTGGAATTTCTGGGTATTATGCAGAGGCTGAAGTGGCTTAGTATGGTAATGACCCTCTCCAAAGGGGAACACAGTTTAATGG
Organism: Leptobrachium leishanense; assembly: GCA_009667805.1. Lineage (NCBI taxonomy): Eukaryota > Metazoa > Chordata > Amphibia > Anura > Megophryidae > Leptobrachium > Leptobrachium leishanense. The sequence goes on along the minus strand of CM019065.1, from coordinate 181,987,662 downwards.
GCAGCTACAACATACAAGCCTGTAAATATGCATATATATAGTCCCTATGCATATAAACCAGCTTTTGTTTATGCAGATTTTCTTGTAAAAGGTCTAAATATTTTGGGACAAACCACAAAATTCATTTATTCAGATTTATTTTGTTGAGATACTTACATATTCATCTTTATTAAATCATCATGTTGAATTTTTTCCAATTTTATATATATATATATATATACACTATATTGCCAAAAGTATTCGCTCACCTGCCCAGCTCCTGATTTGGATGGGTGAGGGAATACTTTTGGCAATATAGCGTATATATATATATAAGAGACAGAGATCATTTGCATATCCTACCCAGAATTCCTTGCTGCATATGGGGAATGTGGCACAGGAGCTCCGGGATGCAATTCTTTGAATTGCTATGTTGTGCAGGAGGCTTCTGCAATAATAAACACAACTAATTATAGTGTGGATGATTTTTATCTCACTTTTAGTCCTCCACCATAACCCTTATAGACACTTATATATATATATATATATAAAATCGGAAAAATTCAACATGATGATTTAATAAAGATGAATATGTAGGTATTTCAACAAAATAAATCTGAAAAATCTTGAAAAGGCTTCAATAAAAAATTGGTTTTATTAGGCAGCCTTATTTATTATCATTATAAAGAATTATCATTATAAACAATTACTACTAATGGTTTCTGCCTTTCAGAGATACTTACACTGTTATATATATATATATATATATATATATAAGTATCTCTGAAAGGCAGAAACCATTAGTAGGTCAATTCTTTATAATGATAATAAATAAGGCTGCCTAATAAAACCAATTTTTTATTGAAGCCTTTTTAAGTGATTGGGGATATTTTCCACACAGTATGAATATTTATTTGTCTTATTAAGCACAACACCTGCATAGGTGAGTGGTGTTCCCAATCCCATCCTCAAAAGAGGTAAATATACAGTGCCATCTGCTTTTGGAACACCAACTAGGACAGCACATCATCCCCAGCAATGTAGTCTCAGAACCCCAGCTTGCTGACCACAGCTTCACTATTCCAATGCCAGGTGGTAAGGGGAATGATGTGTCCCAAAAGGGGAGAGAAGGAGGTAATACAATTATTTTCTCATCAAAATATATTGTTTTTTTTTCATAAAGTTTCGAATTGTGTAAATAATGTTAACAGAAACTTGAATGATAAATCTTTTTATAGAAAAGGTAACATTTTCATTTTTGTGTAAAACTAATATGCACTGATAATATGCTGTGTTAAAAAAAGGAAAATAATATTTTGTGACTACGTGGTGAAGTCAAGATTACATTTTGCAATGGAACGTGCGAAGTGACAGAGGTAGCAAAACTGCTCATCAAGTATCATCCATTTCTAAAACGGAGTTAACAACCTCAATTAAGAGCAGTACAGCTATATGAAGCTTCTAACGTTGAATGCAGGCAGGCCGATCTAACATAGGCATGACAGTAATCAAGTCTTTCTGATAAAGTATCATGCAAAACATGGAGCCGTATTACAACCGAGCCATTAGGTCAATGGCTCCAGCCACTAGTTCAACCAAGACATGCGCAAAGGCTTGGACATTGCGACAGGTTACTCTAAATTAACGGCTCCTATACTTCGTCTCTGGTGTTAAATGATATGACTTTTGCAACCTAAGTTATCATATCCACTATCATAAGTGGAAACTACAGGATCCACCAAAAAATCCTGTAGTTTCCACTTATCCCATGGTGCAGAGGTATCTGCAATCAGTGGAAGACTAGGAAGAAATATGTCCCATAGACAAATAGTTCCCTTAGATCTTCCGCCTTTCCTGCGTGATCCTACATACGCGTCTCCACTCAGAACTCATGGCAGTGCTATGTCTGGTTCCAAAGAGTTCTATGGACTGCAGAAGCTGATAAATAATCACAGTGGGCTGCCGCCATTGGCCAGCGTTTCAAAAATATACAGATTCAAGCTGCTAATACATTGGCTTAGTTGGGGCCCATGGATTTTAACAGGTTAGTTACCATTATCGTACAGGTTTCAGTATACTAGTGCTAATCTGAAACATCTGAAAGATAGTGACTATTGTCTTGACGGTTAAAATAACAAAGTTTAAGTTGACAGAGTAAAATTGTTTTATGTTACAGCAATTTGAAAAAAGAAAAATCTGAAATACTTTTGTTTTTTTGAAGTGATGATGGCAGCTGTTCCTGAGTATTTGCATATATTTATTGACAGAAGAATGAATGCACGCTTGGGACAAAACCGCTTGTAGTGCAGATGTCCAGGTGGGACGCACATACAGAGTAGAGTAAAAATACTTTCACATTGTTGTCAGATATAAAACAGTTTCACTCTGATTCTTCAATAACAAACTGTTAAGACTTAGAATTATGCATAAACATTCCTATATTTGGAGTAAATGATGATCATAAAATAGAAAGGATTAGTCATAATTGGCAGATCCGAAAAAGTAAATAAGCTTTATTTGGGCACTGTAGGTCACTGTAGGTCCAGCTGGTTCCTATGTTTTGCCTGATTTGGTCTTCTTTAATAATTACAGTCAAATGACAGTGCATTGTCGCCACCATCCTTGATCAATGTATTATTAGCATTTATACAGCGCAAACAATTTCAACAACTGTTTACAATAACAAATGGGGAGTGAGAGAATATTACAAACATATGAACCAGAAACAAGAGGTGCAAACGACCCTGCTCAAATGAGCTTTCAAACAAGAGGAGTTACCCTATGATAATATACTAGACCTGGAAAGGTTGCATGATGCCATCATTCCTATCAAACAACCTTGTCATTAAGACCAAATGACAATATGAATAAATTTGTACGTGGAACTAGGCATTCAGTAACAAATATAAAAAGGGAATTTATTGCTAATTCCCGCCATTTGTATTGACCCACTAATTTCCACCACATTTGTATTGATGTATTTTTATATATCACTATAATTATATTACAATTATTCATCAATAATGTATCATTTGAAAACCATATAATAATCATACTTGTCCCCAGCTCAATGAACCCTAGTAGATCTCATTTGCAATGATATCCCACTGGTCATTCGGGTGTATTGGCATACCAATAGATAATTTTGGCATAAAGTCTTAAAACTCCTCTTGCTGTCCATTTCTACAATACACTTTGCGTCCTTTAATAGCAAACATCAAAATAAAATATAAATTGAAAATAGGCATAACTTTTTATGGCCAATATCCATAACGTTCCCTCACTATCGTCTTATTACTTAGTTTGACTGTAAGACAGTGTGTGGGAAGAAGTTTCTGAATGAGGCCATTCTTTTACTTTCTACATCTGTGGTTCTTTGTGTTTTTCCCCTTTTGTAGCTGTTGACAGGAAATTCCCTTTGTCTGCTACAGTATATACGAATATTGTAAGCATTTTGATGCTTCTTTATCTACAATACGCTTGAATATTGTCTGCAAAGTTTATGATGAGTACTTTGGGAAGTTTTTACATCTAATGTGAAGTACTATTTCATTAACCAGCTGCACTACTGATTCTCCAAAATCCTTGACTATTGAGAATCCAAAGGAACCTTTTCTTTGGAGGATTATATTTAAATTAGTTTTTTTATCTTCAAAAAGGTTACACTGAGATTTTCTCTTTTTTTTCCCTTTAGTATAATTGCTATTATAACTCATAGGTGTTCATTGTATACACCTCAGAAGGAAGAAAGGTTGAGTTGATCCTGTCAGGATGAAGTCAAGAATAACCCGTAATATAATAAAAAAAAGATTGGAAAATTGTGACAATAAGACATGAAGAGCAAATGCTCTAATGCTATACTGCTGAGCAGCATAACTCGTGCTACGATCCATAACATTGCTTAAATAATCTAATTTATTTAATAAATTTCAGCACATTAAAATGATATTCTTGTAGTGCTCAGCTGTACCCAAGGGCCATTTGGCCTGTTAAGCTCTGACGTTCGGTGTTGCCACTATCCAACAGGCTGATTGATGCTCTAATTTTAGCATAATTTTATTTTCTCTTAAAAAGGTACTGACAGTGATCAACCTTCAGTTAGGCCCATCTGGGGTTCTGAATCCACAATCAGAGCAGAAGGAATGGGAACAGTTTCCCATGCCTCCCCATTGTGGGCTAAGTGGCTGTAATGCTATGAGCTTCTGGAAGCCTTTCATCCCCCACGCCTCTCCATGTAGTAGTCAGACTACAATGAGGGAAAGTGAAAATGAAGGGTGGTTGTCCTTGTATTGGGTGATTAAGGTGTCTGTCTGTGTGCATGCTATGGGTTTCAATAGGTGTGTGTGGGGGGGGGGGGTGTCAGTGTGTGCCAGTGTGTGTGGGGTCATCAGTGTCCATGCTGTGCATCATGTCATCAGGGCCTGTGTGTGTGTCTCAGTATATCTAAACTACACAAATTGCAAAATCCCCATCTATGTGTTGGGACAAAATCAAATGGCACGCTGACCACAGTCACTTCTCTCAAATATCTAGGTATGTGGTTGGACCCTAATCTATCCTTTGGCCCCCACATCGAAAAACTTTCATCTAAACTTTACCCCAAACTAGGTGCCCTGTACAGAAACAAATCCTGCCTGAGCCCTGCGGTAAGAAAGCAGATTGTACAACAAATGCTTATGCCAGCTATTGATTACGGAGATGTAGTGTATGCAGCGGCCCCGCAAACACACCTTCAGAAATTTACTACATTGTATAACTCCTTCTGCCGCTTTGCATTACAATGTAACTACATGACCCACCATTGTGACATGTTAAAAGAGCTAAACTGGCCATCGCTGGAGTCTAAACGCACCCTTCACCTCTCCAGCCTGGTGTCTAAGAGCATTTCTGGGAACTGCCACCCTACCTGAATAGACTGCTTCCCCCAGCAGCTCCCTCATCCTATAACCTCCGATCCAGGACCAGCACCTTACTTGCAATACCGCAATACAAAAAGACAATGGCTCAGTCCTCATTTTCCTACAGAGCACCACAATTATGGAATAACCTCCCAGACATCATCAAATCTTCCCCCAGTCTTAAGTCACTCAAGAGCTCCTTACTAACATACCTCAATACAGAATGCACCTGTAAACATGTAACCTAGTGACTATATTTCCTACATATTTATTTTCTGTTAATCTGTATATTTGTGTTGTTTTTCAATATCTTGCATTGTATACTTTGTATTTCTGTAACTGTAACACTTCAATGTTCTTGAACCCAGGACATACTTGAAAACGAGAGAAATCTCAATGTATCCTTCCTGGTAAAATCCTTTATAAATAAATAAAATAAATAAATAAATATCTACGTAAGTCTTTCAGTGTCTCTGTGTGTCATTTTCATTGTCTCTAATTCTCTGGATCTTTGTTAATGTCATTGTCTGCCTGTGTGTTTGTTTCTGTATCCATCGCACTGCTTTTACCTTCATGTGTATCTGTCAGGGTCTCTATGTGGCTTAGTCTGTTTGCGTCTCTCTGTCTACATCTCTTATTTTGTCTCTAACGTTCTGTGTATGTCTGGGCACTGTTTCTACGGCTTGATAAGGACTGCCCTGTTTATATTATTATTATTATTATACTTTATATAGCGCCAGCATATTCAACAGCGCTGAACAATGGGCACAATGTCTGGCAGGGTTACAATACATTGAGACTCAACAACATTTGATAAACCAGTACAGGCGGAAATGAGGGCCTTATTCCCTTGGGAACTTACAATCTAGAAGGGTTGGGTGTGGAAATAGGAGGAGAGGACTGCAAGGTGAGAGTGACTAACAGGTTGGGACAGTGAGGTGTATTAGTGAGTCGGGTGGTAGGCTTGCCTGAATAGGAATGTCTTAAGGGAGCGTTTGAAGGAAGGGAAACTAGGGAAAAGTCTGACCATACAAGGGAGAGCGTTTCAGAGGATGGGGGCTGTGCGTGAGAAATCCTGCAGTCTATCATGGGAAGAGGTGATGCGGGGAGAGGCTAGGCGCATGTCACTGTTTTATCATAGGGAGCGGGCTGGAGTGGGGTGTATATTACTTGAAGTTGACAATGATTAATTTCATCTGACTGCTTGTTCTTTTTGTGAGTTGTGCTTATTCTGTTTGGTTATTGTATACACTACATTTAAGAATAATCTTTTCAATGATTACAAGGAATCCAATAAGGAGTCAGTCAATGCTTGAAGACTGAAGAAAAACCAGACAGAATGACCGTCTCCATACAAGACCACACTAAAAAAAAATTCCCTCCTTTCCAATAATATTTTGTGTAAAAAAATAAACTGGTAAAAAAAAAACCACAAAGCAACATACAGTAGAGAGAGTGGATGTGTCCTTTCATGATTCATACACATGAATGTACCTGTGTGTTCATATGTACGAAACACATTAAGACACTGCTACTCTCACAACTGTAGGTTTCTCTGTTTTTGTTTTCATTACATTTACAATAAAAGTTAAGTATTATTTGAGACCAAAATGAATTCTTTCAGTTTGGTCATTCACGAAACCAGTAATTCAATGTTTCTGTGGCTTATTCAGTACTGCTCACACCTCAACTGGACTGTGGGATGGATGCCCACCTGATAGAAGCCACCCTGGGAAAGCCTTGTAGTAAGGTAACGTCTTGATATTTTTTCCCCAGTGTATTTCCCTACAGCTACTTGATAGCAATTTGATAGCAAACATAAGTAACTTCGAGTGCTATAATACTTATTTCATCAGACTGGATTCATTAATGTGTTAAGATTTTTTAAAAAACACTAAAATGTATCTTTTCAAGATAAAATATCTATATTATATTACTGCACCATAACCTGTAGAGAATATATCTTGTAATACAATGAATCCTACTTGAGAACTGGTTAGGAAAACCCTAAACGTATAGCAGTGATATGCACTACATGATAAATATCATTTTATTATGGTAAAACAAAGAAAAGACAACCTTACCCCACTTATCAGCATTGGTTATTACTACTGATTTTGACAACATGCACAGGGCACTAACCTGTAGTGTATATATTATAGGCTTCACTCCACTTTATTTAGAAGAGTGACCTGATTTCAAGCGCTATTGCTCATTTTCATGACAAACCGGAGATCTATGAAAATAAATCATTGTTCACGCATCATAATAATAGTGTTTCCATAATCGAGATTGGGTCTGCAGTTCAGACACTGACTGACTGTTCATAAGATTGTTTGTTGTGCTGGGTTATGACATACATCAAAAGACTCTCTGTAATAGGTAATGACCCAATTTAGTATTTTTCAGTTAAAGAGACACTCCGAGAAATATAACAATGTCTTCTCTTTGCTTAGGTTTCGGTGTCACCATATGCAGTGTGTTAAAAGTGTGTACAGTGACAGACAGGTGTATAGTAGTGTATTAAAATACTATAAAACTGTACCTTTGCAAAGGAACCAGATAACAAATGTGTAATTCTCCACCTTTAAAGGGTTTTTCAGAGAGGTCCCTAATGTCGCCAAAAAGGCGTCATCCAGACCTGGACCCCTTGCTTGATGTGCCTAGAGGGGTGTCAGCTATACCCTCCTGATGAGGCCTAACAAGGTCGAAATGATCGTCGGGGGTTGCTGCACCTCTCGTGCAGGGATGACGTCCTTGGCAATCAGTACTGGCCACCCTTTCTGGGTGAGAGCAGGCTGATTTGCATATTCATCCCTGTAATGGCGCATACAAGATAAAACCTTGTGAGACCTGAGCGGGCACCCACCGTAAAGCAGGCTATTAGTGCTGTTGCTCGTTCTCAGGACCCTCACAAACCCCCCTTTCCCTCATTAAAATACTATAAACCTGTACCTTTGCAAAGTAAATAACAAATGTGTTATTCTCCACCTTTAAGGCTAGGGTCAGACAAACGCATTTTTCGCGTTGTCCGTGAAAAAGTGCGTTCGAATGAATGGACATATTTTTTCACGGAATATGCGATAGCGGTCAAACGATGCGCATTCTCGTCCGTGATTTTGTACGGATCATCAATAAAACACTTTTTGCGTCTGGACTTTATGTTGGCTTGACATTAGCAGCGTCTGACGTCTCCTAATCACGCACACACGCCGCTAGTGGACGCAGCGCACTCTGTACGTCAGTTATTCAGAGAGGTCCAAAATTTCGCCAAAAGGTAACCGGATGCTGAAATTCAGCATATGTTGACATTTTGGGGCCATTCGGCTATTCAGAGAGCAGGTAGTTCGCCATTCTGGCGAACTGCCTGCAAGTTCGGTGCCTGTTTGAGGGCAGTGAAATCCCCCATAGAGAAGCAATGGTTAATCTATTCAGAGAACACTGAACAGCAGAGAAGCTTGCCGAAGTACCCTGCTGTACGGTGTTTTCATTCGGCAGGTTTATTCAGGTGAACCCCATAGACTTTAATGTTAAACATATTCCCTTTTTAATCCAATAGCTAATAAACCATTTATTCTTTGAATCTGCAGTAAAATGTCTCTTGATTTATAGAGTTTTCACGATCATTTAGGCATTTTTCGTCAAAATATCCTTTCAGGTTTTTTTTAAATGCATTTTACCTTTTTTTTCTGTAACAGATCCTTTTATTATCATTCATAGGACCTTATTTGTAAATTTCAGGCATTTTCATTCAGTAGTTTGTTTGCAAACAGCGTTTCAATTTTGAAACTTTCAAGCGTACTCTTTTTTGCTTTATCCGGCGGCTGGTCTGCGCTGTGATTGGTGGCTCGTCTGCTTTTTCCGGCGTGTTCGGTGTGTTTTTTTGGAGGTTTCTATGGGTTTTCGGTGAGTTTCCCGTGAGTTTTCAGTGAGTGTTCGACGGGTTTGCGATGGGTTTTCCCTGCACTCCGGGGACTCTGCTGTGAATGCTGAATACACCCCAGGGTGAGGAACCTTGACTCCCCGAAGTGCAGGGAAGCGCGGGGAACGAGAAAGCACCCTCTGAATAACCCCTATAGTGTTCAAAGCCTTAAATGGATAGTTTAGGAAGGAGTTTACAGCCTGGAATGTCCTTAAAACAATTAGTCTAGTCTTAATCTACAGTACAAGAAAGTAATGTGAGGACTGATGACTGACATCACATCCCCGAGGGTCACAGGGGTCAATTTAGCCATCGGTTGCTAATGGAAAGAGCTAACATAGTTTGTATAGTACATTTGTATTGTAAACATTTCCACTCGCCATCACATTTGACCAGCTTGTGGTAACCTTTTACTAAAGCCTCTCCTGGGTATTGTTTGTACACTAAACAAACGTTTCTACCTTCAGTCTGTGAGTATAATCTCAAGAGGGCTACTCCAAGAGATGAAGGCAAGTGTGTGGTTGTGTTCTTTAGCTAAGCAACAGTTTTTGAGAAGACAGGCATGTAAAACTACACTGGCAAATAAAAATACCAGGCGCAAAAACAAAAGCTGTAACTGCTATGTATTAATTCTTACGTCTCGGGATAAGGAGAAAAAAAAATGTTTTCTAAATTGCATGTCTGAGAAAGAGACAGCATGAAAATATAATGCATATTCTTACACATCAATCATTCTTTTACGCATTCTATATCTAGGCAACAGGAAAAAGACACTTTAGAAAGAGCTTTCTTTATTCGTAGGGAATGTTCGAGTTTTCTGGTTTGCCACATTTCTGTGTCTTTGTGTGCTCTGGCAGAGTGATTGCAAATGCAGCGGCTGGCAGTATACGGACTTTACATGCTCTCCCTAGTGAAATCAGTGTATTAGCGGCTCATTTGGTAATGATTTCTTATGATACACACATAGTAGTTATGCTGTATAATAACATACACCAGATGCTTACATATGATCTTCTTTGTTCCATTTTTTTGTTTTTGGCCATAATAGAAATTATTAATTAATTAATTTATTATAATTTTTTTGAGAAAGGATTTTACCAGGAAGGATACATTGAGATTTCTCTCGTTTTCAAGTATGTCCTGGGTGGCGAGTATGTACCATTAGGTGTCTTGCCCAAGGACACTTGCTGGAGAGGTGCTCCAGCCGGGATCGAACCTGTGTCTCCCTCTGCGGTTATAGAGCAGTGATGTTACCTCTACTCCACCCAGCGGCTATAGGCAGAATAGCAAATAACAATTGCATTATTAGTATGACGTAAGCCAGCAGAGAAAGATATTGGAACATTGGTTCGGATAGCTGCAACAACTGAGTGATGGGTGAGGGCACATTCTGAAATGGGAACATATTCACAGGTTATTAGGGGGGGAAGTTATCTGTATGTGAATCCAAAGACTTAAAGAGGGTAAGGAGAGAAGAAAATAGAAAAGAAAGAAAAAAAGGGAGGTAGAAACAAGGGTCGAGTCCTGAAAAATTAAGGGTTCTGTTCCATAGTTGTCACTAATGTTAGCGCCTCAATATGTAAGCGTTAGTGCCAGGATAAGTGTGTTTAACGCATGCCACCCATATTACATTCCTGATGCTACCCCCATTCAAAATCCATTAGTGCATAATTTTTTGTACTAGCTTCCACGAGCTTACTGTACTTTGCGCATCCTATACTTAACATGAGGAGCGCAAACATTTCGATAGGTAACGTACTACAAAAAGCTAGCACTAATTACCGTCGGGATGCAGAGAGCCAAAGTTAGCACCTTCTAATTCCTGGCGCTACATGATTCTGCATTTGCAGAATCATTTAACACCCCCTAAACACCACCCTAATAAATCCAATACTCACCTTTCATACTGTGGCGAGAACTGTGGACGATCTGCCACTTCATATCGCTGGAAACAATGGTGAACAAATAGTACCCAGTCTCTCTCCGCGATCACTCTGCAGCGCTGCGCAATCTTGCGAGAGCGAGATCGCCCAAAGCTCGTGGCCCCGAAGCGCAAACCTCCATGGACTCCAGGATAGCCACATCGGCGCAGAACCGCTGTGTTCCGGAGCAAGGTGCTGTAGTAGTGCCTGCGCCGGAATATCATGGTAACATGGGGACGCCACGGGGAAAAATGCAGGCCCATATTTTCCCCATTAGTGTCCCCATGTTAGCATGAACTAAGGCCCTAAATGTGGGAACTATCCAAGATTTCTGCTCCTCAACCATTGACTTGTTGCAATTAAACCACCACTCCACATGCTAAATTCATATCAGTGTTTTAACATAAAGACAGGCTGGGGTTTAAGGAATCCTTATGATAATTTTAATCCATATCATATTTTTGGGTGACATAATAATGAAAATATGTTTGGAACCAAATAAAAGCTTCTCAGTGTGTGGGTCAAAAGGGAATTTATAGGATTAGTTTTGGTCCGACGTAATGACAACTAGACATGTGCACAGCACAAAATTTCGTTTTGAACTAATGGATTAGTCCTAAAATGCAATTTATTTAGTTGCTAAAGAAATTAGTTTTTAGTTCTTTAGTATGAAAACTAATTTCATATATCCGAAAACCAGCGGATACAATTACTATTGTACTGGCTCCTCAGAGGGCTGATATCACTGCTCGTTACAGTATCTCTCACTCTCAGCACAATGTGGGCCATATAATATAGTTGGTGCTAACTTAACCAGAGCTGTTGTAAACTTCCCAGAGCCATTATAGCCTATGGAGGTTTTAAGTTTACAACAGCTCTGGTTAAGTTAGCACCGACATTGTAATACTGCCCCGTGTCAGGTAAAGCTGTTACAGTAACTGACTGCTGCTCATCACAGCGCTCAGAGTTTCAGTAAAACTAGTAAATAATATTTTTATATATAATAGGTTATAACAATATTATTTCCTTGTTTTACTGAAACTCTGAGTGCTGTGATGAGCAGCAGTCAGTTACTGTAACAGCTGAGACTGATACATTGTACTGAGAGATAATATAACAAGCAGCCGATCTCAGCGCTCACAGCCACTGGATTTAAAGGGCTAAAAAAAAAAGCTCCTCTCTGTATAATGTTTAGAACATCCTCCTGCATTAATTAATACCCCTTCTGTATAATGTATACAACATCCACCTGCATTAATTAATACCCCTCTCTGTATAATGTATAGAACATCCTCCTGAATTAATTAATACCCCTCTCTGTATAATGTATAGAACATCCTCCTGAATTAATTAATGTCCCTCTCTGTATAGAACATGCTCCTCAATTTATACCTTTCTCTGTATAATGTATATAACATCCTCCTACATTAATACCCCTCACTGTATAATGTGTAGAACATCGTCCTGCATTAATTAATGCCCCTCTCTGTATAGAACATCCTACTGCATTGGCATTTGGAGGGTGCAGAACTTGGGATGTTGCGCTCTTCATTGCTGGTCTCCTTCACTCATCAATGTAATATCACAAAAAGGACTGAAACTAAAATGTAGTGCATTTTATTTTAGTTTCTTTCGTTTTTTGTACTGAGCAGTTTCGTTTCTCTTGAGTCATACTAAAACTAAATTATCCCAAAATTCAGACTAAATTGTTTTAGTACTAAAACTAATGCACATGTCTAATGACAACTGCTCAAGCTAGGGGTGAATTATTGTATAGGCTGACATATATGAATTGTGCACATGTATAACAGAGCTGCAGAGCAATAAAAAATCCCAGCAATACTTATCTAAATGGTCATAAATGTTGTAGTATTTAAAATTTGATAGCATGATCAAACCTCCGGGCTAAAATATGGCTGAACTTCAACAAAAATATACAAGGTTATTCAAAGAGATCCGAAAAGTCACCGCATGTTCGGTGACTTTTCGTTCCCCGCACTTCAGGGCGATTCGGCGATTCCTAGTTCGCTGACCCTGCGGTGTATTCAGCAAGCACTGCAGGGCCCCCATAGTGCAGGGAAGAATACTCGCCGCAAATCCGCAGAACACTCGCCGAACACTCACCGAATACTCGCCGAACACTCACTGAAAACCTGCAGAAACCGTGGCAAAAAACAAGCCGAACACGCCATAAAAATCTGAGCGATCACAGCGCAGAGCAGCTGCCGGAAAAAGCCGATACGCAGACGAACGGGGTGGAAAAAAACAAACAGTTCGCTTGAAAGTTTGAAACTTGAAACGCTGTTTGCAAAAAACTACTGAAAGAAAATGTCTGGAATTTACATATAAAGATCCTATGAATGCTAATAAAAAGGGCTGTTACAGAAAAATTAAAAAATGATTTAAAAAAAAAACGGAAAAAACATTTGACAACAAAAAAATCCCAAAAAATGCCTGAAAGATCCTAAAAAAATTCTAAAATTAAAGAGACTTTTTACTGCAGAAAAAACTGATAAACGTTAATTAGATATTGAATTAAAACTGGAAAATTTTTAACATTGAAGCCTATGGGATTTGCCTGAATAAACCTGACGAATGAAACCACCGAACAACAGCGCACTTCCCTGACATTCCTCAGCTGTTCGGTGTCTTTGAATAGACGAACCATTGCTTCTCTATGGGGGATTTCACTGCCCTCGAACAGGCACCGTACGTGCAGGCAATCCCTAAAATTTGGTGAATTGCCTGCTCTCTGAATAGCCGAATGGCCCCGAAATGTCCCCATTCACTGAAATTCAGTGTCCGGTTACATCTCGGATCTCTCTGAATAACCCTGATAGATTATAAAGTAATAGTGCTGGTGCTATTAGACTTTTGTTTGTAAAAACAAGAGCACCTCTCCAGTAAGTGTCCTTGGGCAAGACACCTAACGGTACATACTCAACACCCAGTACATACTTGAAAACGAGAGAAATCTCAATGTATCCTTCCTGGTAAAATCCTTTCTCAAAAAAAATAATTAAAAAATAACAGATGGATATTTTTCAGCATGTCGAAGTACTATTGTTTGCTTGTGAACATGACTCACATCGATAAGCTTTAGTGAGTTGTGTTTCATAAGATAATCCAACCCTACAACAAACAATCCACTCTGCACATGAATTGGCCTTCGGTTGTGTACAGGAGAAGATCTGTATTTTTTTTCTCTTATATAGCACATTTATTGAAAAATAGAAGAGGGGAAAATAAAACATTACAAATGTGGTGTCATTCTAAGTTCATCCAAAGACATCCCTGATGAGTAATATATGGAGAGCACACGACATATTCCTTGATCGTTTGTGCACAATGAAATCTATGATATTAAGTGCCGATCCCATAGACGAAAGTTATATTTCGCATTTGCTCCAGTCTCTCCTGGAACTCTACGTTGGTCCGTGGGGAAATGAACGCGTTAAACATTTAAACGAACGTTTGTCTGAGTTCTCCTTCTATCAGGTAAACAAGTCTGTGGGCTGCTCAAGAGATGCAGTAGGTAGCAGTGAGTCACATTCGCCCACATCCTGTTGTTGCATCCTGTTCAACAGCCTAATGACACTTTGCAGAATTTACAAGGCCAATAATTGTTGTCGGCAACATTCAGTGTGAGCTCTGAGACAAAGTGCTGCTGAGCACAAGAACAGAGGCTTTGTGCTCACTCTCTATTACCATACTGAAGGCCAACGAAATGCGGGACGGAAAAGAAATGGATTTCTGATTAGCAAAAATAAATAAATAATTGATTAAGAGCGTTGAACAGTAAAAATATATAAACGCAATTGCATAGAAAGCACCTCTTTCCTCGTGTTTATTGAAATAATGAATCTGATCTTTTTATGTGCAAACGAATATATAGATCATCTGTAAGAAATGGAAATGGATTATTTCAGTCTTAAAGGAACATTGTAGCCACCATGACCCTTTTTTTTAATGGCCAAGGTGAGTTAAATGCCCTCTCCCATTAAAGTGTTCCTGCACGCTGTGACAGCCTTCCAGTGGGGCTTCATTGCACCCATAAGACTATCAAGCTGATTGAATGTTGAACAGCCTTTCAGGGTTTCACACACAATGATCAGCTAATGCAATACTAATCAGGCGATGTCTCTCAATGTATTTGCATTGGTATGCAATTGGCAGAGAACTGGATTGAACTTCGGCCAACGGAAATGCGGAAGGAAGAGATACTTTAAGCTAAAAAAAACATTAAATAGGTGGGACTGGATTGGGGTCAAAGGTGGTTTATAGTTATCCCATCTATTTTTTCCTGCTCGCCTACTGTTTTCAGCTTAACCCCTCCATTTAACTTGTTAGTGTTAATATTATGTATTTTTATCCATGGGTTTTCATTTCATTTTGTGTCATGTATAAGGTTAACTCAGATTGTTGGATGCCTTTGTAATTAGAGCTTAGGCAGCTCTGCTCGCATACATTCTTAACCCCTTACCACCATTCACCTCTCAGTAACAAGGCATGCCTAAATGCCATGGGGTGCAGAGCACTCCCCACAGGTTCTCTGAAGCCCTCCTTTGAACTGCCTCCTGTCCCGGCGGGTTGAGTCCGTCATTAGTTGCTGTGGGACTGCTTAAGGTAGTCCTGTGGCAGCCATTGATGCGCAGGGGAGGAGGGTCAAAGGCGTATATAGGGACCCAGCAGGGCATGCTATGCTGGCCAGCGATGTTTAGACCCACCTGAGGAGAGGACATCCCACTGCGGCAAAGTGTTAAAAAATAACTGTGTGTTTGTATTGCCTTATGGATACAGTGAGGCTATGTACATGTTTAAAACCTATAAGACATGGATAGAATGCATCTTATAAAATAAAAATATGGAAGATGCAGGGAGTGAAAGAAGAATGATACAAAATGAAACTGGCCAAACTCATCCACTCTGCATGTAGATTGGAATGTGATGGACGTTCTTAATCCATTCACAGAGGAGAGTCAATTGGAACTGGGGGTACCTAGACTTTGCATTGCTGTTGGGAGGTATGACTTCTGGGGAGTGTGACACATCATTTTATTCCCCAGCCTTCTGCTATGTCCAAATCACCCTTTGCCTGTAAGGGTACAGGATGTCTATGTTATGTGTGAATATAATTATTCTTAATATTGTTACTGTCTCTGTTTATACAGTATATTGCTGTTATTATTTATGATGTCAATGCTGCCCTTTCCCCCCCCCCCTTGGATAGAATATGTTTTAGATCTGTGAAAGGTTTGAATGGTTATTGATTGCCAAACATTACCACTTCATCAGACTTTTGTCTGCATGTGCAATCTCTTATCCGTTATCTAACGTATTCTGACAGTCTGATACTCAGGCTGTAATTAAATGGCACCCTATTGTTTATGTCTGGAAAGTAAAATGGGCTATGGCTTGGGACTGATTCACTTGAGGAGGAGTGGGTGGTGCCAGGGTGTCATTTTCCATTAGTCTCTAGGTCCCTCTTAGCACTGTATATATTTGGCTGATGTGTTTCATTAAAAGCAATCTGTCTTTTTGTTTTACCCCAAATTCTGAATGCTGCCTCATTTCTGGGGAATGCTATCACTGCTCTTTCATTGTACCTGTCCTTAAGCTTTGGCTAAGGCCTGGAGAAGGGCATGAAAGATTGCTGGTGGAAGACCGGGTGTCTGGCAAGAGAGCGACATTAACAGATGTGACTCAACTCGGGTGCTGCGATCTGTTGCACTATGGATCACTCAAATTTCAAATACTATGTTCAGAAACATTTGATTTCATTTTTCTATATTTACGCTATTAGGCTCATTTAACGTCAGACAGACATAAAGGCAGACAGGGCTATCGGAAGGCAAAACATTCTTTCAACCATAAATAAAATCACTGTTATAGTTTACATATACTCTGTGGAACAATACAACTGATTCTCCATCAGGGGATCATTGGATGCAGGGTGAATTGCATCATAAAATGAAGTCACAGGCTTAAAGTGATTTACCGAATATATGGAATCTTTAGACGTTTAATTTCAAAATGTTTTGATGTGACAGAATTGCCCAAAAATTATAGTTTATGAGAGTAAGTTATCTATATATATATAGACATTTAACATATCCATAGAACGCTGTGCTGAACTCTGCCGAAACAATATCATGTGCCTGTGCATCCACCCATGATCTGATGAATGTCTTCAGTAATTAATCATAATCTGTTGTGTTTAAGATGTGATAATGTTTTACCTAAATCGCTCATTTTGATTGATTTCCAAGGTAAAGCAAACAATTTATCAAAGAATATTTTTCATTCTCCACCATAAATTACAGATATCAAATCCTTTTTTTTTCTTTTTTTCTTTTCAGGGATTTTTCTTTGTGGATATGCAAAGCTGGCTAAAAGGGTTATGTTATAAACGGTGGTCTGCGACTGGAGAATTTACGATTGTTTTCCTAAAACAGATTTTACAGATAGCAATGGCCTACATTTGCTATTCCTCGAATTTCAAAAGATGCTAGGGTCCTGCATATAAGTCACGGAGAACTGTGTCCAATGAGCAAAGCTGTGATCTAATCTCTTTTATAAGTATAGTAACCCACTCTCATGAGTGGCTGTATGCCACCCAAAATAGACCCCCAAAATGAAATCAACCTATTGCAGCTCAAGCAAAGGCTAATAAGACACTGAAGAAAAATAATATATCTTCAACATATTTGTAAACACATACAAATTCAAAAGTACAGAAACAAAAGTAATTTAAAATAATTGGGCAAACGGGCAAAGTGCAAAGTTTCGACCAAAAGGGCAGCACCTTAGCAAAGCAAACGCATACTGTTCCGACTGCCACTGCAAGAAAAAAATGTACATGATATGCCTATGTTCTCCCCATCAGCAGTCAATGAGGACAGGTAATTCAGATTGAAAAAGCTAGAGTATGAAAAATGGATAAGAGAAAACTGACAGGTCCTAAACTAGCTAAAAACAATGCAAATGTAACTTTTCATCATTTAAGTCGGCAAACGTAACAATACTAACAGGCTTATTCAAAGAGATCCGAATTGTGGGCGAAAGGTAACCGAACACTGAAATTCAGCGTACGGTTACCTTTCCTGGCCATTCGTCTATTCAGAGAGAAGGCAGTTCACCAAATGCTGGCAAATTGCCTGCACATACAGTGCCTGTTCGGTGTCTGTTCGAGGGCAGTGAAATCCCCATAGAGAGACAATGCTTCGTCTATTCAGAGAACACCAAACAGCAGGGAAAAGTTGCCAAAATGCCCTGCTATTCGGTGGTCTCATTCGACAGATTTATTCAGGCGAATCTCATAGGCTTCAATGTTAAAAATATTCCCGTTTTAATCCAATATCTAATAAACCGTTTAATATTATATTCTGCAGTAAAAAGTCTCTTTATTTATAGATTTTTTAGGATCTTTTAGGCTTTTTTCAGATTTTTATTGCAAAACTTTTTTCCGTTTTGTTTTTTTAATCGTCTTTTCTTTTTATCGTAACTGTCCTTTTTATTATCATTCATAGCATCTTATATGTAAATTCAAGACATTTTCGCTCAGTAGTTTTTTGCGAACAGCATTTCAATTCTCATTCGTCTGCGGTGTCGGGTTTTTCCGGCGGCTGCTCTGCGCTGTGATCGGCGGCTGCTCGGGTTTCTCCGGCGTGTTCGGTGGGGTTAATCCAGATGTTTTTGCGGGTTTCGGTCAGCGTTCGCCGGATTTTGCAGTGAGTGTTCGACGGGTTTGCGGCGGCTTTTCCCTGCACTACGACGGCCCTGTTGTGCTTGCTGAATACACCGCAGGGTCGCCAACATTGATTGTCGGGCTACAATTTACTCAATGGCATTTTTCCTGGCACTCATTAGTGATCAGCACACACTTTTGCCATGCAGGATTCAAATTGGAATAGTTATATGAATGACTCCTTTTGTGAGCATCAATGGTGAATGTATGCCATTGACTGGTGCCAAAATGTAAAATTAGTTAAATATGCTTTTAGTGATAAACATTTTGCCCCAAAGGTTCAAATCACAGATCTAGGTTTTGGCTTTATATGCAACAGATTTTTTTCTGAGAAGCATAATTGAAATACATATCCAGGACTATCAAGCACCATATTATGCATATTAAAAGCAATATATTGATATTCAGTATGTGGAATGATTCTGGTATAAGAGCCAACCATGCATACAATCACATCAATAGTTTGAAGGCATCAGTAAACATTTTATATGATGGACCCTTGGATACTCCTCAATATGCGGTTTTATAGTTATAAAGATCCTTTAACATTAGGTTGCCTATTTATTTATTTTTATTCAAACCACTGCTGCCTAAATAATATGCTGTACCACTCAGCACTCTCAGGATATTTGTTACCAGTTTGCATATACATAGAAATGGAGGAACATGTCAGGATGACAGAAACCATTCTAACCAGTAGTACCCTTAGATAACATAAAGTGACACTAGAAAGACAAAACGTGCTACTTGGCTGTCAAGAGTCATGAAACAAACTAGTGTTTTTTTTGTTAATTAAAAGAATTAGTCATAGCATCTCAATAACCAACCTGAAAGTTTGGTTAAATAACACAACTGGACTGTAATTCCTAACATTGATTCTACATCAAGTCATCGCTGATTGTTAATGCAACACACCATTTAAAACAAAGCCACTAGAATATCTTAGTCATCCTTTCTTCCATTAATTATTGGCTTGGTATGGGATGGATCTGATAGAATATTGCATATGTAAGGGTTATTTGACTTGCATGATGATAAGGTAGTGTATACACACAGTACAGATGAATGGCAAGAGGGTGAGTGCTGGGGATTTAGTAAAAACAAAGAGAGATTAAGCATGGGATCTCATTTACAGCTTCATTACACCATAAACACTAAAATAAGATGCTGAATAGGAAGGTAGGATTAGAGAGTAGAGCATCCTCATGAAAATGTGGATAATTATGGATTTAATTCACTCCGTAAAAAGACATCCCTAATCCCTTTGTCATCTGCAGAAGCAAAGTATACTTTGTTTAGGTTAATTTGTCATCAGCACCAATCAGGATGAACAGACCAAAGATTGTATTTGTAGGAGTAGAATGTCAGCGATAAAACCAATAGTATTTGTCTCAGGTAGCATAATTCAGTTCAAACAACAGGTAAATTGATCAGTGTATCCTGAGATAAATGTATCATTGTTTGCGCTTATTCTTTGTTATAATAGATCTGCAGAATTACAAAAGTAGCTGCATTTTATCTCACAAAGCTTTCTGTTGAAGTGGACGAACATGTCAAGGTTTCTGAAAAACATTGCTAATGTAGCCAGCATCAGTACTCATTGTCAGGAGGTGTACAGAGAGAAAGAGAGAGAGAGGAAGAACAAGGAGGGAATTCAATTCTGACAAATGCAATTTAGATAATCAGAAGATATGGGGGTGTAGGTGCAAAGATCTGAGTTAAGAATGCTTTGAAACAGACTAGTTTTAAGTCAAATATTTGTCTTGGTTAAAGGGTTCAGGTTTTACATTTTCGGTTGTGTGCCTTTAGTATGTTTGGGTGTTGAAAAACTGTACAACAAAAACAGATAACAAATGCTAATTTAAAATAAATGTATAGAAAAACCAAGCAGTGGTCTCCAGCACCTCCACAATAGGAGGAAATCTTCTCAGTATTTGATCCATTAGGCAAGATAAAAAAAAACTCAGTTATCTTCCGACACAATGATCAACTTGTACTCTTATATTCTGTTTTTGTTTTTGTCTTGATATTCTACTACAATCTTTTAAATAATTAAGCTTTGACGAAGAGAACTTATGCATCACAAACACATTTTCTATGTATAACATTGTGTGATTTTTCAGTTGTATTTTTTTTTCCATTTCGGGTGATATTGGACCATTTTAAACAGTTTTTTTTTTTTCGTTTCGGGTTGTTTGATATTTCACCGCGATTTGTAATTTCGGACCGATCCAAAATATTGGGTCATCCAATATCGTTTTCGAATCACTTCGATTTTCGGATCTGATAATTTCGGATCGGATCCGATTCATTTATCGGATTGGAACCGATTCATTATCATTATTGAAACACTGTTTGCAAAAAAACTATTGAAGGAAAACTTTAAAAAAGTTAGGAAACCTAAAGTTTCACCCAAAAAAATCCCTGAAAAATGCCAAAAAAATCCTAAAAAAGAAATAAACAAAATGGTTTATTGCTGCAAGTGAAAACAATAAACGATTTAAGAAATATTTAATAAAAAATTTTTTTTTTAAACTTTAATACAAATAGGCGAATCCTATAATTTGCACTGTTAAAAAAAATCCCTGTTATTATTACTTTGAAATCATTTTGTTACGTTTTTTCATTTTGGAACATTTTTGTTACATTTTTCTCATTTTGGATCATTCTCGTTCTGTTTGATATTGTTTCGGATAATTTTTGAATCGTTTGCTTTCATTTCGGATAATTTAATCGTTTGCATTGTTTCAGATCAATTCCTAATTGTTTGATATTGTTTTGGATCGTTTTTGAATCGACTGATATCATTTTGGATAGTTTTCGAATCGTTATTTTGGTTGATTTGTAATATCGTTCGGCCGATATTATGTTTTTCAGAAACAAAGAAAAATAACAAAAATACAAATCTCGAACGAAAACGAAGTTTTGATGATAAGAAATGCACATGTCTAACATCTCGTATCATTAATAAAGCAGAAAGCAGGAGGCTGTTACACAGTAGTTTCCTCTTGAACAAGCAAAAAAGAAAAAACCTAACAAGACCTATTTTGGGTTATTTTATTTCATGGATCATTTGTTTCGTGTTTTTCTCATAGCAAGAAAGTAGTACAATCCATCATGAAAGCCATGAAGCAAAATAAGCGAGTTAAAGAAAACTTTCTGGATTCAATATCAGATTTCTTTGAAGCTAGATTATATCACCTATTTACATTGACAGTTTGCAGTTTACACGTATTGACTGTCCTGACACAGGGAGGGAATGAGAGACAGAGATTTTTTATGGCAAATTGATTGAAAGTTATGAGTCTGTAAAACGCTCTACTACAAGATGAATGCTCTAAATACCACTCGTAACATTTATTCGTTGTCAAAGCTGAAAATTATTTTTTGCAAACAGTTTGGTTTGCTCTATTTAGTTTGCTTTTAAGTGGAAACCTAGAGAGCGTGTATGTCAGTCTACTACTGCTTAAGAGGAACATTGGTTGTGTATATGAAGGATGGTGCTTGAAATGACTGTATACAGTTCTATCACAGTAGAACGTCTCACAATACTTCAGAAACCTATCCCTAATTGTATATAATGCACTTATTTGTGTTTTTATTTCCTGGAAGGATGATTCTTCATGTTCTCTTTAGACCATGTTGTATATTAATGGGAGAGGATAAGAAGATTCCACTTATCGCTAACAATGATTGAATGTAAGAGTGGCTAGAATGAATGATTGTACAAACATGTCCATTTGGCATCTTGTAAAACAGCACTTATTTGATATAATTTTAGAAACTGTGACCATATACGCATATAATATATTTTAATACAGAACCAATACAAACCTACAGGGTTTGAGAATCAATAATATGTTTTTTAAATATTTTGTGGGAAATAGAACATTAGGGAGACTCAAAACATGTCAGGAACCATGTAAAGATAAAGAATAGAAAAAAAAGATAATATTGTATTTCATTAGCTAAGTAGAAAACATGCCCAATAAGTCAACTTGGATTCCATGACCATGTTACATTGATCTAGGTATATGCATTTGTATTGAAGCTTGGAACCATGACTGTAATTGGATCTTTGAGCAATAATAGTCAGGACAAGTTAAAATTTAAGGGACGCTGAAACGTTGGGATATAAAATAAAGATCTGTTCAGAATAGTGGTCTAAGTTAAGGCAGAACCGTACATAGGATCTTGATGTAACACAGTACTTGACAAACCTGTCCTCAGGAACAGGCCAGGTTTTCCAGATATGTGAAGCATAGCACAGACAATATGATTTGCTGCATTTCCCCAAGGTAATACTTCGAGGGTCCTGAGGACATGTTTGTCGAGCACTGTGTTACATCAAGATTCTGGGCCACATTATAGTCTTGAGGTTAACGCTCAATTGCGTGAGCATTAATGTTAGCTGCGGTGTCTACCGCATATTACGATCCAAACGCAAACGGGTTAAAGTAACACGTTTGCGTTTGGTACCTTGCGCTTTTCCGCACGAGGTTACTGTACTTTGCGCTCGCTATACTTAACATGGGGAGCGCAAAGTGTTAATCAGTGTTAGTATTACAATCTACTAGCACTGATTAATGTCCGGCTGTGGTTAGCAAACAGTTAACCACAGCCTGGAACTGGTGTTAACGGATTCCACTTCTGCAGAATCCATTAACACCAGCCTAAAAAACCCCAAAAAAAAATCAGATACTCACCTCCTGTCCCACAGCGAGGACTGCGGCTCCGACCGCTTCCTCCGTCTGGTGGGAGCAGGGAAAGACTGGGGGGAAAAGTCCCCCAATCTCTCCCTGCGTATCACTACGTCAACCGGCCGCATCTTGCGTGGCGAGATCCGGCTGGTCATGTAACCAGCAAGGGAACGTGAGTCCTATGGACTCCATCGAGTGGATGCTCGCGGCTGCGCTCAGCGCTGCTGCGAGCATCACTGGGCGGTAGCGCCCCCAAACAATGCAGGCAGCATTTTTTTTGCACCTGCATTGTAATCCAGCGGTAAAACGCGGCGCAAGGGGGAAAACTGTGGGCGCAGTTTTTCCTCCATTGCGCCCGCGTTTTATCGCTAGGACTGTAATGTGGCCCTCTATGTACATACCCTGTGCTATGGAAAAAGAGGCTATAGTATAGATGGCTATGGTAGTTGGTGTGCCACTATAAGTGAGAATTATACATAGTAATGATACATCCAGCTGTACCGTCTGGATGGAGTAGAGGTAACATCAATGCTCTATAACCGTGGAGACCCAGACTCGAATCCTGGCCAGGGTACCTCTCCAGTAAGTATCCTTGGGCAAGAAACCTATCACACAATATTGGCTGTGGAGTCTAGTGGTAACGTCTCTACCCTTCGACCGTGGAGAAGAAAGTCAAATCCCATTCATCACATCCCTCCAAAACAACTGTGGAGAAGCAAGTCTAAACTTTACAGGAAGCGGGTTCAACCTAACTACCCAGTTGCTGCTCTACAATCATGGAAAGTTGACTCGATTCCATCCAGAAGACGCCACCAGTGAGTGTCCTTGGGCAAGATACCTAAAGATATGGATGCGCCTATCTCACAAAAAACTTGTTCATCTCATAGATTGTAAATTCCCTTGGGACCAGAGTCCCCTGAATCAGGTCATCATCCATGTGTGGTATTCTAATGTATCAACTCCTTGTACAATGATCTTTTAAAGCGCTGCGGAATATGTGGCGCTATATAAATAAAGGATAATAATAGCTTTATCACAGAACTCACTCCAGAAAACACTTTACCAACATTTATTTATGATAACTTAATTCAGAGCAATCAAATCTTCATTTTGAGTACACTGCTGATGTTTCCTTAAGCAGAATATATTATGACTACATCCATACATTTAACTTCCTGTTATTCTTGTATTATTATTCATAATTTCCTGGTTAAATCATGTCTTTACTAAGTGACATCAATGCAGTTTTTATACATTTTCGCAACAAGTGAAATCACATTGTCCTGTTAATGAATGCACTTTCTATTCATGATTTTCTTTATCGCGTACATTACCTTTATGTATTAAATGGATTTCATTTGTTTATTGCACAGCAGTGTCCTGCCTCTCACTACTGCAATCACAGTTAATAATAGAGCAGTGTGATTTCTCAACTGTCTTTCTCAGCGGCAGCTCTCCCACACTGTGTCAAGTGTCTCAACCTTATGACGTGTTACACTGTCGTCTGGTACTTTTTAATGCATTAGCAGTCATCAGATTGTGTAACCAGTAAATAAGTGTTTTAGGAGATATTATTTTTCAGGCTCATTACCTGATTGTTTGCCTTGGCGTACATCAAATTCACCCAGATGATGAAAATCCAGTTCCATCAGATTGAAATGTCCCTTTCTTTAATAACTAGTATACCGCGTAATGAAGGTTTTTCTTACACTTCTGGTGTGAATTATCTTTTTTTACATATTTGTACTTATATATTAGAATTATACCAGTAGACGTTTCATGCCATGAATATTGTTGATTAAGGCCGGAGTCAGACGAGCGTTTTGCAGAGCAGAAGAAATGTCCATGAGAGTGGACGTTTTTCCACTCGACGCCCATCTTGCCGTCTCGTTGAGCGCAGTTAATGCGCTCAGCATTGCAAGGCTCGATCCTCCTATGGAGGATCACGCTTTGCAGCCCAATCAATCCAAGTCTAGCGTTTTAGCAGGGAGGCTTTGTGCTTGGACGCTTGTAGCATGCTCAATTAGTGCGCGCATTACAGCTTGTGACCGGCCCCTTCGAAGCGCCACAACGCTGCAACGGATGTCGGGAGGCACGTCAGTATGGGCACACCTAGTGCGCTCGTCTGACCCCGGCCTAATGTTGAATGTGCATTTTGAGCTCATCATGTTTAAAAGCAATTTGAAATCATGTTTTACTGTAGGACCCAGACAAATTATAGATCTTTATTTATAGTGGACTCGGCAGATTCATAATATGTCATTATTATCTGTGTACGTAAATTCCTGCCAGAATTCTATAACAACATTTTTTTTAAAAAATGCAAATTTCCACTCAGATTTCAATCATTTAGAGCTTCTATAATATTTTTTGACATTTTATCATCCAAACCTTTATGGTTATATATTCGATAAGGTATTCTTGTTAAATACAATTTTAAATGGGACCTGTTACTGCATTTTTTTGAGAAAATACACAATTTTAACTAAAACTGAAAACAATTATTTTGCTTTTATTTTGGAGCATTGTGTTTTATAAATAATATAACTCTGTATAAAACACTGTCCTTTCTTGCAGTTTGGGAAATGAGAAGGTGAGTAACGGCAGTGGTATTGCTCATTTTATACGTGGCAAATGGACAACGCCATTGCTTTGGAACAAAAATAAACAGAACATTTTTTAAAAATAGTTTATATATGCTTGTGTGTTTTATTCTTTTCTGACCTTTAACATGGTCATGTTTGGTATCAATAGACAGGCCAGACTCTGCCCTGTCCAATGATACCTAACATGTCTTTGTGGCGTGTAAATAATGGAAGCGGGGGCCCAAAGTACCTCTGCTGTCCTCGCGGCGGTGAAGCGGCTTGTGTTTTAGATGACCCAATATGTAAGAACGCTTTGCACCATCACCTCCACATTTGGTCCCTGGCGTGGGAAATTAGAAGGTGAGTTATAAAGCAAACAATGATGCTGCCCTAAGTAAAAGCTCATAATGCCTTCTCCCAGAGGCGTACTTAGGATATCTGGCAACTTAAACCTGTTGCAGACGTCTCTCAATGGCAATTACTCATTCGGTGAACTATTTTCTTTATTTTTATTATAGTAATGAGTCCCTGTACACAATTTTCAAACATGCACTTAATAAAACAGCCAAAAGCAGCCCAAAAAAAAAAAGAAAAAAGAAACAACACTTAGCATACAGTTGCCTAAATACAATTACACATGAACATTACAAAACTTGCAGCTTCTGAGCAATAAGAAAAGAATGAAAAGAAAACTGTGTTTTTTATGGTTATTGCCATGTTAAGAGTTAATTTGTCGACTGGTACTCTCTTCTTAAGGACAGCTGTTAAACACACAGCTCTAGCTCCAGGCACAATGTTGAAGAATATGATGGATTAGTTTGTGATTGACAGCAACGGATTATAATGGCTTTCAGCCATGCACAAAATGCAATAAAGTAAAATGTAAAAGACAAGAGCTTTAACCCCTTTTGTAGGACTGTTCTCATTCATATACTGGTGGCATATCAAATGTATCTTCATCTAAACACAGATGTAGTTTCAATACACTTTGTTGGCAGTGACAGTTAAGATCAATATTGGAGACCAAATGCCAACCGTAAAAGGGCGATGTCCGTCAGTATTTCTCTGACTAACTGCGCTTATCTGAGGTTCTCATGCTTCGCTGAGTGAAAATACTGCCATTGATCTTACTGTCACTGCTCACATTCCTTTTACATCAAACAAAATTTTTTCGTCATTCAGTTTCAAAGGGATCCATTTTTTTAATATTCATATAATCGCAATCTTGTAACTCTCACTTGAATGGGTTTACAAAATCACTGTTTTACCAGATCTGCGTTAAAATTTGTTTGTTAGTCTAGATCTGTGTAACAGTCGGCCTTTAACCGAGGCATATGTAAAACCGTATCAAAGAGCTGCAGTCGATTACATGTGGGCAATCAATACAAATGATGATTTTTTTTTCAACTGCTTGCAATGGGACGTTTAAATGCCTACACAGGCATGCCACAGGCAAAAAGATGTGTGTTTGCAACAAGAAGGGATGCATCAAAATCTATATAAATAATGTTATAATATTAACTAAAATGGATATGTTTGTCTAATTTGCCATGGGGCAAAAACAGGCCTTTATAATACAGGAATGGAAATGTACTAATAGTAAAGTATGTCCATTCTTATTGATGTACACATTATTTTGAGCATATTTCCATGATACAATCTTTCACTGCTTGTAGAACACATGTTAACACAAAGAGGTATAATAATTACAAAATATTAAACATAAACTGGATTTTACTCATATGTGCTGTAGAAACCCATTACTAATATACTAAGAGGATATAACGATTGTGCATCTATTAACTTTGCTCTTAGTATTTATTCATTGTATAAAATAATTTCCACCTATTCCTGTATACTCCACCCAAGATTACTGAATCATATTACAAAACATTAGGGGAGTATTGCAATACTGCCGCTAAAATGGTGACGCTAAGATAACGTGCGCCTGAAGGTTTCTCCCTAGTGTCCCCTTTTTAGCTCCATTTTACGGGGTAAGCGCTGATCCAGCAGCCTGCCCCGTAATGCAGTGCTAAGCCTGAGGATACTCGAGGCAGCCTTAAGTGCCGTCCGGAGCATTCCCTCCATTGAGTCCACAGGACTCCATTGAGGCTAAAGACGTAAAACAGAAGTGCCGTGGCCTACATCAAATGGAAGCCTGTGTCCTTATCACAACGCGAGGTCACCGCTCAGAGGGGCGCTGTAATCCCACAAGCATAAATCCTCTAAAGGCAGGAGCTGGACCTCAAACGGGGAGTAGCGCTGAAAAAGGTTTATTTAAGGCAGAAAGCAACCCCACTAAATCAGTGACATTTTGGCCCCGTGGCCTTAAATCATACAGAAATTCTGATCCATTGAGGCTTCGACTGCCGGGTCAGATGAATTTCAGGATCTCGCCTCTTGCGAGATCCTGCAGGTCAGCGGAGTGATCGCGGAAACATTTTTCCCAGTCTCACTCTGCTCCTGGCAGCCAGAAGAGTCGGATCGAGCTGCCGTTCCATTTGGGATGAGAGGTGGGCATTTTATTTTTGGGGGGTTTTACAGCTGGTGATAACTGATTCTGCAGAAGTTGAATCCGTTAGGACATTAGGACTTTGTAATCCTAATGCTAATTACTCCTTGCATTCCCATGTTAACCATAGAGAGTGCAAAATACAGTAAGCTCGCGCTGAAAAGCACAATCTCCCATGAGCTATTGGGTTTTTTAACTCGTTAGCAATTGGAATGTAATATGGTTGGCCTGCACTAGGGCCACTTAACCTAACATTAACGCTCACACAGCTGAGCGCTAACTTTAGCATTAAGAATGTACTGTAATATTGCTCTAGAACTTTTGCAGATGATCCTAGTTTTCCTTTCTTTTCCCCCACAATCCTTACAACATGTTTTTACTCTACGTTTGCTGGGTTACATTTGCTTTGTTGTCTACTCCAATGAGAAGTGTTTGCTATGATTATTTTATTATTACTACCTTTTACTGTGTATAGTATACTGCTCTATTTCCAGAATCCTGCAAAAATGGTCAAAACGCAAGTGCATTGTCTACTCTCCCCTCTGTTGGTTTGGTACTGAAGACATAGAAACATAGAAAAATGTCGTCAGATAAGAACCTTTCGGCCCATCTAGTCTGCCCAATTACATGGATACTTTACCTGGATTTATCTTTTGTTTAGGATAGCCTTATGCCTATCCCATGCCTGCTTAAATTCAATTACTGTTTTGGCCTCTACCACTTCTACTGGAAGACTGTTCCATGTATCCACCACCCACTCAGTAAAATAAATATATGATACTTTTGTAACAACGCACTATTTTAAGTAAATGACCTGAGCTCAGCTGGAGCAAAGCTTGAGAAACAAATGAATCACAGAACTGAAGAAATGTTTGTTTCTCCAGAAATATTATTATTTTTAAACCACAATAATCACATCTTCCTGAGACAAGTAGCAGTACTGGGCGACCAGACGTGTTGTAAGTTGTGTCATGACAACTTCAGAGTGACGGGTCTTCTTTCACAGACCCTAAATGATGAAGAATTAGCAAGTATTGTCATGACTTTAACCTTTGCAATGAGCGTTTTAATTGTAGGCAAAATAATTAAAGGGATATGCAGGTCTAGAAATATTTTTTTTAAATTGATATTTAAACACTTTTATACCTACAAACTAGAATAAATCAATAAAAGTTTTAAAAATGTGTAAAAAATGTTTAATTTCTTGCTTTAAACTCTTCTCTGGCGACGCCCCTCAGCTAGGGTGTTTCTTCAACTCCTACTTCCTTAATATCCCCTGCCTCCTCCCCACCCACTACTCCACCCATCAAAGTCCCTCACACTGTCACTTCCTTTCACACTCTTTCTTTTGCTGTTTCTTGTGCGCGCTCTCTCACTGCACCTTTTATTGTACTTTCTCTGCTTTATCTTGCTGTCTTTTTCTCTTTACTGTTTCATGCTGTGTCTCTGTGCTTTTCTTTGTTGTCTCTCTCTGCTGTCTCTTTTTCTCCTTGTGTGTATGAATTTTTTTCCTTCCCTGTCTCTGCAGTAGCTGGGGGTGAAAGTTCAGCCCTACCCTCCCCTCAACTCATAATGCAGGAGGGAGGAGGAGCAACTCAGTCGCACATGCTCAGTGTGTTTTTATGTATATCAAAGTATGCACACTGATTGGTTAGCTTAAAGTGCCTCCTGAGGTGGACGTGGGAAACGTCAAGAAAGAAAAGCAGATAAACATGAAAAAATATCATATTTACTTGCTTTTTATGCCTGCTGAATGACACTACTGACTCATTCAAAAGGCATAGCTTGATTTAAAAGCACACTAGCAAAGCATGCGTGTCCCTTTAACCAACAATCCACTATAGCTAATGAACTCTTCCACTTGCTCTATTTAAAATAATGATCTATGCATGAGCCATTTAGAGTACTAATGGAAAAATTGGGACTAACTCTGAAGAACAGTGAGGAAAAAAGAGGTTTGCGAGGGTACTGAGAACGAGCAACAGCACTAGTGGCCTGCTCTACGGTCGGGCCCGCTCAGGTCTCACAAGGTTTTAGCTTGCATGTGCCATTACAGGGATGAATGCTCCATATGCAAATCAGCCTACTCTCACCCAGAAAGGGTGGTCAGTACTGAATGCCAAGGACGTCATCCCTGCACAAGAGGTGCAGCAACCCCGACGATTGTTTCGGCCTTGTTAGGCCTCGTCAGGAGTATATAGCTGACACCCCTCTAGGCACATCAAGCAAGGGGTCCATGTCTGGATTACCCTGTAAACTAATAGTGAGGAAAAAAGAGGTTTGCTTGATGTGCCTAGAGTGGTGTCAGTTATAATCTCCTGACGAGGCCTAACAAGGCCGAAACGATCGTCGGGGTTGCTACACCTCTCGTGCAGGGATGACGTCCTTGGCAGTCAGTACAGGCCACCCTCATTGGGTGAGAGCAGACTGATTTGCATATGGAGCATTCATCCCTGTAATGGCACAAGCAAGCTAAAACCTTGTGAGACCCGAGCGGGCACCCACTGTAGAACAAACCACTTGTGCTGTTGCTCCTTCTCAGGACCCTCACAAACCCCCCTAACTCTGAAGAACAGGATCATTTTTACATTGTAGACTTGGAAACTATCTGCCTATGTGTTAACATAATAAATTGCATTGTTAGCAGCATTCCAAATTTTGTGAAGCATCTCTTCGATATTTTAAAACAAAGAAAGTGATTAACAGCCAAAATCCATTGTTTCCTTTATTAGTCTTTTCTGTCTGCAAATTTAATCAGAGAAACAAAAAGATCCTTTTGTTGGTAATTCCTTAATGGATGTTTTTTTTTTTGCATGGATATCTTCCTTTGTTTATTAAAAGTGTATTAAATTGCAGACAGAAAAGCTAGATGTCCCCCCCTGGAAACAATTCTTTTCAAAGATGTCTCAGCATTGATGAGATTTTTTTTTTCTTTCTTCTCCGGCTTTTTTTTTTTTTAACAATTATCCAAATTGTCAACGATAGTGAGCATCATTATATCTGTATGGGAAGTAGTAAAACTGTAATAGTAAACTAGATTAGATCCCTGAAGGATTTTACTCAGCAAAATTATTCCAGGCAAGGGAAAACTTAGACTTCATGGGTATGTAAAGCTGAAGAGATTCTATTTCCTCTCTGTGGCTCTGAAAAGAATAAGGGAGATGAACGTTAGCAAATGCTGCTCTGTGCACATGGCTCCCCTGATAGCCAGTTGATTTTCCTTTTGCATGGATAGATTTTGCCCTGGTTATTTAAAGGTCCATTCATTTCCGGCACGGCAAAGGAAAGGCTTTTCTGCTTTGCTTAGATTAATTGCGGTCAGATGCAGAAACTAATGGCTCTCTACGTCAGTCCGACTCCTTGTTTTCTTAAAGAGGCAGACACATGAAATATTTATTTTTTATATATCATAGTAAATATTAAATGACATGGTACAGTCCTAGTTCTTCTTGTTGGAACACAAGAGGTCTCCTATGTGGATTTTCCAAAATGTCACAGGCAATGGCCGCAGATTATGCCATTTACATGCAAATGAAAATTAGGTGTATAAAACAACCATGTCAACATGAAAGGTACTATTTATTTATCTATCAAATCTATTAGCTATGCATGGGGTACTACACCAGAAAATATCTTCTATTTGTGTGACCACTGTCTAACAAATATGAAATTTCTGCAGCGACATTTGGTTCCTGAAACAGTAATTTTTTACAAAAAAATATAACATTTCTCTAAAACAACAATGCAAAACTTTCAAAACATTCAGAAACATATTGGACCATATTACAATGTTGGTGCTAACTTAACCAGAGCTGTTGTAAACTTCCCAGAGCCATTATAGCCTATAGAGGTTTTAAGTTTACAACAGCTCTGGTTAAGGTAGCACCAATTATGTAATATGGCCCATTTACTTTTGCTTTCATTCGGATACACGTGCAGCACTGCCCTAGAGCAGTGATTCCTTCCCAACAGCGGTCCTCAAGTACCCATAACAGGCCAGGTTTGCCAAATATCTGAAGCACAGCACAGGGGATATCGTTTGTTGCTCAGTGATTGCAGGATTCGGTCTGCATTTCCCCAAGGTGATCTGCAAAATCTGGTCTGTTAGGGGTACTTGAGGAACGCATTTCGGAACCAGTGTCCTAGAGGATCTGTCTGTTTTGGTAGAGGTAATTCTGTATTCACTCTTCCTGAGTAAGCCAATTTAATGCCTTACTTGAGTAAGGCAGAGGAGTATTACACACCTACCGTGAGAGACCCTCCTGGGTATAACATGATTCTACTCATGCGTACGTAGCACTAATCTAGGGAAATGTTATTTGAGTGTGTAATGGGTCATTTATTTTTTCATAAAGCGCAGAACCACATGCTTCCACCCACAAGCATAAGATCAAGGATGAAAGAGTTAGTGGCATGGCATGCACTGCCAGGACAGCCAGATAATAAATTTCAAATTATATTAAAAAGGATTACACATATATATATATATATATATATACAGTGGCAAGAAAAAGTATGTGAACCCTTTGGGATTACGTGGAGTTTTGCATGAATTGGTCATAAAATGTGCTCTGATCTTCATCTAGGTCACAACAATTTGAAAAACACGGTCTGCTTAAAATAATACAACACAAACATTATATGTTTTCATGTGTTTATTGAACAGAACATGTAAACATTCACAGTGCAGGGTGGAAAAAGTATGTGAACCTTTGGACTTAATAACTGGTTGACCCTCCTTTGACAGCAATAACCTCAACCAAATGTTTCCTGTAGTTGCAGATCAGACCTGCACAACGATCTGGAGTAATTTTGGATCACTCCTCTTCACAAAACTGTTTCAGTGTAGCAATATTCTTGGGATGTCTGGTGTGAATTGCTCTCTTAAGGCCATGCCACAGCATTTCAATTGGGTTGAGGTCAGGACTCTGACTGGGCCACTCCAGAAGGCGTATTTTGTTTTGTTGAAGCCATTCTTTTATTGAATTACTTGTATGCTTTGGGTCATTGCCCTGTTGCATTACCCATCCTCTGCAGAGCTTCAGTTGGCGGACAGATGGTCTTACGTTTTCCTGTAAAATGTCTTGATAAACTCTGGAATTCATTTTTCCATCAATGACAACAATCCTTCCAGGCCCTGAGGCAGCAGAGCAGCCCCAAACCATGATGCTCCCTCCGCCATGTTTTACAGTGGGGATGAGGTTTTCATGTTGGTGTGCTGTGCCTTTTTTTTCTCCACACATAGTGTTGTGTGTTTTTCCAAACAACTCGATTTTGGTTTCATCTGTCCACAGAATATTTTGCCAGTAGTGCTGTGGAACATCCAGGTGCTCTTTGCAAACTTCAAACGTGCTGCAATATTCTTTTTGGACAGCAATGGCTTCCGCTGTGGTGTCCTCCCATGTACTCCATTCTTGTTTAATGTTTTCCTTATTGTAGATGTGTCAACAAAAATGTTAGCATGTGCCAGAGATTTCTGTAAGTCTTTAGCTGACACTCTAGGATTCTTCTTTACTTCATTAAGCATTCTGCACTGTGCTCTTGCAGTCATCTTTACAGTACGACCACGCCTAGGGAGAGTAGCAACAGTGCTGTGGACATGAACATCAAGGCTTTTGGAGATACTTTTGTAACCCTTTCCAGCTTCATGCAAGTCAACAATTCTTGATCGTAGGTCTTCTGAGAGCTCTTTTCTGCGAGGCATGGTTCACATCAGGCAGTGCTTCTTGAAACCAGTAAATCCAAAACTGGTGTGTGTTTTTAAAGGGCAGGACAGCTTTCAGCAGCACATCCAATAATATCACACTGATTGGACTCAAGGTTGGCTCACTCCTGGCTCCAATTAGCTCTTGGAGAAGTCATTAGGCTAGGGGTTCACATACTTTTTCCACCCTGCACTGTGAATGTTTACATGTTCTGTTCAATAAACACATGAAAACATATAATGTTTGTGTTGTATTATTTTAAGCAGACTTTGTTTTTCAAATTGTTGTGACTTAGGTGAAGATCAGAGCACATTTTATGACCAATTCATGCAAAACTCCACGTAATCCCAAAGGGTTCAAAGACTTTTTCTTGCCACTGTATATATATATATATAATTAGAACACAATGTCCCTGCAACTACCTTGTAAGTCGACTTGAACAACTCGAAGACTGTCACGGTGCTTGATCAAAAAGTTGCGGCTCCATTCGTGGATTCTATATATATATATATATACTTATATTCACCAGGGCTCCCACAGCCAAGGACATACAAATCATCATGAAGGTATTCACTACTCCTGGAGTCTATTAACTATATATTTTTATTGTGGCAGTACAAAGAAAAAATTTAAAAATAAATAAATCGATGTTTCAGTCCAACACAGGACTTTTTCAAGAGGTTTAAATTTTTGTAGTACCACAATAAAAAAATATATAGTTAAAAGACTCCAAGACTGCACATCTTCTTGATGAGTTACAAATACATATAGTTCAGGCCATCTCCGTGCAGCCAATGGTGCATGCAAGCTGCGGGGAGGGGCTGAGGTGGCCCATTGAAGACAGCGGGGCGTACCTGTAGGCCCTGCGTCTTCAAAGACCTCATCCCTTCCTGATGGCATAGTACGTCAGGGGGTGGCAAGGGGCTAATAGTTAACTTTCTTCAGGACAACAGGTATATATATATACATAAGATACATACATACAGGGATCAAGTCCTAAAAAAAAATGTGGGAACTCACCAAGATTTCTGTCCCCCAATTAGCAATTATCATCTTGCACTAAACACAAACACACACTCAAAAATGAAATATTTATGTAAACATATGGAATTTAACAAAAATATATGATGAATCATACTTTTATTGTGACTTGAAATATATGATTGAACACGTGAATACAAGTTTCATAGTGTGTGGGACCATGGGAACTCAGATCCCTCCACAAAAATAGTGCAGAAATGAACTGCATTTCCACGCGTTCCCCAGAACTTGACCCCTGATCTATATAGCAACATGTGGAGTTTTGACACAATGGCACTTTCAGGCTTCTGCCTCTCTCAGCAAAGAAGCATTAGCAAACAAGGCAAAGGAGAAAAGTTGTATTGAAGCAGACATGTAAGAGTTACAGCACAAACTATAACCCCCTCGCAAAAGTCAAGATTCCACCAGAAAAATCACAAATCTATCTGTTAAATAAATCATTTTCCTGACTTCAGCTGGTTATGGCTTTTTTTTTCTGTGACAGTGCCTGTCACAGTTGCTAGATTGATGCTGGCGTGCGGTGGCCTGTAACTGGGCTGAGATAAGCAGGAGCTTTAAACCCCTCAGGCAAGTGGGAGATAGAAAATCGTATGAGTACAGCTGAAGAGGAACGGAAATATGGACTTTACTTCTGTGTTTTAGTTTTTTTTCCTTTTTTTTTTCCCTGAGATTACAAAACTTTCAGCCTGTTAAACCTAAAACTACTTCTGTTTTCAGAATTGTTTTCTCTGAAGCCGACTTGTTTAACAGTGTTTAATAAACTTACACAAATAATAAGGAATTGCTTAACTTTTTTTAAACTTTTTTTGGAAAATTTCCCAAGACAGACTGTGCTGAATATATGATAGTTACATATATATAATAGTCGCATGCTGAAAGAATTCTGGCATTTGAGTCTTAATGTTCTACAGCTGTGATACCCAACCCTGGCCCTCTAGTACTCCTAACAGGCCAGGTTTTCCAGATATCTGAAGCACAACACGGGTGATATAATTTGCTGCTCAGTGTTTGCAGGATTCAGTCTGCAATTCCCCAAGGTGATCCTTAAAACCTGGCCTGTTATGGGTACCTGAGGACATGGTTGGTAACCACTGCTCTACAGGAAAATTCACAGGCCCAACCAAAAAGCAGTGAATGAGGCATTTAATGATATATGCAATTGAAGTCAACAGTTAAATTTATCTCATAAAATGACATTATTGTATAGCAGGCCTGTACATTCGTCTATAGATTCATCCAAATATCAAAATCACAAAACCACATATGGACGAACTAAAAAAAAAAAAACAACAACAATTTGCATGATAGCCCAATACTTTCAAAGCTCTTTAGAATGAATCCCAAAAGTTGTCCATCATGGTGCTGGTTGGGCCCTATTTGCTAAGCTATCCAATCCTCTGGTTAAATATTAATGACAGAGTAGCTACTGCTGCCCAGACA
The DNA here is from genome assembly GCA_009667805.1 of Leptobrachium leishanense. Lineage (NCBI taxonomy): Eukaryota > Metazoa > Chordata > Amphibia > Anura > Megophryidae > Leptobrachium > Leptobrachium leishanense. Next base: position 181,951,211 of record CM019065.1, on the reverse strand, counting down.
CTATTAACGAATGGGGGTGGGGACTCTTGCTGACCATCACGAGCCCTCATCTGTGGGAATTTGGTAAATAGTCATGGGGGACTGGACAAGCAAGTTTCCACTCTAGAGCCCCCACCCATGTGCAGTGAGTGGGGATTTTAATACAAGGGGGCATGCTCAAGTCCCCTTGCATGGACATTGGGTGCTGGCATTGAATTCCTGAAGGTGGACATGCCCATACCACCCTCCAGTCACCATCCTTGTATGGTGGGTGGTGACTATAATAAAATGTGGAGTAAAAGGGCATGTTATTGCTCTGCTGTGCTGGCTACTCTAGTATGCACTCGTGCCACTAAAGGGCTTCATCGTATGATTTTTTTCGTAAGAAACTAATTTAAGGAACAACATTCAAACAGAATAAATAGCGGCTTGAATGACATTTAAAAGAAACCAAATCAACTGAAATTTCCAGACTAATCGATTCACACAGTTCCAGTGATTTTACAGAACCTGAGCCACAGCAGCGGTTTGGGCGCCAAGACTTGGAATGGGACGTCAATCTCTAACTTTGATGAGTGGAGCCATTATACTTTACTACTCATTTGTCAATGTTAACAGTTTCAGTTTACCTATTTTTAAGATGACAGGATTAACCCGGCAGTGGCTAAAACTTACATATTTACTGAATAAATCTAAAAGGGAGCAAAGAGAATATGAAAGTACCATCTTTTACGAAAGGGAGAAGTGAATGAGCAGTTACGTGAATCATCTCTTGAAATGATTTACATTTTAGCATTTATTCCCTTTATTTGATTTCCTGTTGGTTACTTTTGGCAAACATTTGCAATTCCTTTGTCATTTCTTTAACCTTCCCATTATGGTGAATATCCAATGCATTACTGTCATTTTGAATAGTTAAGTCTGTTACGCAATATGGAAGGGTTGTCAGAAATGCTATAATCTTTGGAAAATACATTTTATTTATATTCACCCTCCTACAGTGGCAAATAACCTTGGTTTCCTCTGTTTTATATGTTAAGTACATTAAACTTAATTAAATGTAAATATATTTTAATGAAATGTAAATATTATTTGAAGCTAAAGCTCATCTGCTCTTGACTGCAGATCAGTGACATTGTTTTTCACAGCAAAAACTATTTGCTTTATTAATCTGTTAATTGATTTTTTTTTCAAATAAATACATTTTTAAATTTTAAGTCTATGGGTCTCTTTTTTTCCCTCTCTCACATATTCACATACCCATATAGATTTATTTATTTGCAAAGTATTTTACCAGGAAGGATACATTAAGATTTCTCTCATTTTCAAGTATGTCCTGTATATATATTATACACACATTCCTATACACAAAAATACATTATCATACGTGTCCTGAATTTACAAGCTTATATTTTCTTTTTTTTATGTGTTGGATTGAAGGGCCCTTGCAGGCATTGCGTAAGTAAAGGTTAACGCGTATCTATTTTAATGACTACATGTGTTTGAGAGTCCTGTTAACTCCATATTGCAGCTGGCCTACCATTTCTTTTCTTTAGACAAAAACACGCTGCTACAAAGAAAGAAACAATGTGATAAAACATAGCTTACCTCTCCATGTGCCACCAAGGTTGGAGCAAAAAAAACGGAGGTTTTCGTCCTGTAACGAGCAGCTCCCTTCTGCACAAGTTCCCCTTTTGCAGACAGAAACACTTTCAAGCTTTTTCTAATACGATTTGTCAGTTTCGGCCCAATTAGTTGGATTTCCAACCACAGCCACTGTGTCTACTAATTAAAAAAATGACATTGCTCTCTGCAAGTGTAGGGCTACAAGAAGACTCTAAATAGCAAAGCAGTGAGAAAGGATGAAATGAGCAGATCCGGTTGAGTGAAATGAGACAGGGTTTTGAAATAGCTTTTGCACAACGGATATCCTTTGTTCAACTTTTTTTCTGTTATCTTTCTCCAGCCTTAAACGCTTCTGATCACAGATATAAATCAAGAAATATCATGGTGAAACAATATATTTAAGAAGCCATTCACATATTAATATACCCTCACGTTATAAATTGCTTTAAATAAGAACCCGCAAATGTTAGTGATCTTATAATTTGCCTCAATTTAATTTATAAAAAAATACAGTTTTAATACCTGTACATATAAGAAGTTATTCAAAGAGCAACCGAAATTACACCAAAATTTCAGTGTTCTCTAATTTCCCACAGTTCGGGGAATCAAATTCCCCCACCCTGCGGTTAAAGCTGAATTCAAATCCAAAAAATCAGATGGATTCGAAACGCCGCAGAGAAACCTCTGAACGCACCCGACAATCTGCCGCAAAACCGCCGAACGCATCCGAAAAACGGCAAAACTGCCCAACGGAGAGCTAACCAGCCGCTGGAAAAAGCCGCCAAGCCGCCGAACGGGGTAAAAAATAAATAAATAACTGTGTTTGCATAAAAACTAGTGCACGAAAATGCCTGGAAACAAAATTTAAGGTCTTGTGAATAATAATAATAAAAAGGTCTGTTACAGAAATAAAAAAAAAGCTATTTAAAAAAAGAAACAAAAAGGAAAAGAAATGTTGCTGAAAAAAATCCAAAAATTTCCAAAAAAATTCTAAAACTTGAATAGAATTTCTAAAAATGAATAGAGAGACTTTTGCTGCAAATAATAAACTGTTTGATATTTAATAAAAATAAGAATATTTTTAACATTGAAACCTATGGGATTCGCCTGAATAAATCTCAATGTATCCTTCCTGGTAAAATCCTTTGGGCCACATTACATTCTTGACGTTAACGTTAACGCTCAATTGCGTGAGTGTTAACGTTAGCTGCGGTGTCTACCGCATATTGCGCGAGGTTACTGTACTTTGTGCTCCCTATACTTAACATGGGGAGCGCAAAGTGTTAATCAGCGTTAGGATTACAAAGTCCTAACGCTGATTAACGTCCGTCTCTGGTTAGCAGAAAGTTAACCAGAGCCAGGACTTGGTGTTAACGGATTCCACTTCTGCAGAATCAGTTAACACCAGCCTAAAAAAAAAAGTCAGAAAGTCAGATACTCACCTCCTGTCCCGCGGGGAGAGCCGCAGCTCCGACCGCCGCCTCCGTCCGGCGGGAGCAGGGAAAGACTTGGGGAAAAAGTCCCCCCAGTCTCTCCCTGCATATCACTACGCCGACAGGCCGGATCTCGCGAGGCGAGATCCAGCTGGTCACGTGACCTATGGACTCCATCGAGTGGATGCTCGCGGCTGCGCTCAGCGCTGCCGCGAGTATCTCGTCCCGTAGCGCGCGGTAACAATGCAGGCAGCAATTTTTGCACCTGATTTGTAATCTAGCCTTAATATGTGGGCGCAAGGATCAAAACTGTGGGTGCAGTTTTTTCTCCCTTGTGCCCACGTTTTAACGCTAGGATCGTAATGTAGCCCTTTATAAATAAATAAATAAATTTGTCGAATGAAACCACCGAACAGCAGGGCACTTCTCTGACATTTCACTGTTGTTCAATGTTCTCTAAATAGATTAACCATTGCATCTCTATGGGGATTTCACTGCCTATGAAAATCACCCATATTTCACTAGCAATTCACCAATATTTGGCGAATTGCCAGGTTTTGAAGTGCCAAATGGCCCCGAAATTGTACCGTACGGGGATGTTTTCAAACTGCATCTCCCATGATACTCAGGTACTAATTATTTTAGCTGAGCCCCACATGAGATGTAGTTCCAAAACTGGTGGGCCAAGGTTGCTGACCCCTTTAATAAAGCATTCCAGAATCAAACAATACTGTAATCCTTAAACTTTATACTTTTATTTTCCCTTCCTATCAGTGGTGTATTTAGGTTTTGTGCTGCCCTAGGCCTGGCTAAACTTGTGCACCAACTAATTTAAATTTGACACCCCTTCCTGTCAAGGTCACACCTCTTCAGCACTGACAGCTTCCTCCACGATGACTGGGTCTGCTGGAACTGATCCTGATGGAGGATGGGAACCACAGGACTTCAGTGGATAGACAGAATAGACTGCCATGATGGCACACTGGTATTATGGCATGTCAGACTGGTATTTCAGCACACTGGTATGCATGGCAGACCGGTATTATGGCACACTGGTATGTATGCCAGGCTGATATTCATGCTGGTATTAGGACACACTGGTATTAGGGCAGACTGGTATTATTGCACACTGGCTGGTATGTATGGCAGACTGGTATTAGGGCACACTGGCTGCTATGCATGGCAGACTGGTATTAGGGCACACTGGCTGCTATGCATGGCAGACTGGTATTATGGTGCACTGGCTGGTATGCATGGCACACTGGTATGTATGGCAGACCGGTATTATGGCACACTGGTATGTATGCCAGGCTGATATTCATGCTGGTATTAGGACACACTGGTATTATGGCACACTGGTATTAGGGCAGACTGGTATTATGGCACACTGGCTGGTACAGTATGTATGGCAGACTGGTATTAGGGCACACTGGCTGGTATGTATGGCAGACTGGTATTAGGGCACACTGGCTGCTATGCATGGCAGTCTGGTATTATGGTGCACTGGCTGGTATGCATGGCACACTGGTATGTATGGCAGACTGGTATTATGGCACACTGGGTGGTATGTATGGCACACTGGTATTAGGGCACACTGGCATGTATGGCAGACTGGTATATATGGCAGACTGGTATTATGGCACACTAGGTGGTATGTATGGCAGGCTGTTATTAAGAGAGGTGGGAAGGATTTACTTATCAAGATGAGATTAATTTGTTGTCACCATGATTCTTGGAGCCTGAGGAATGGATCCAGATCCCTGAATGATTGCAGCAGGCACAGCTCAGAGCAGTTCGTCTTGGGAGTCCTGCTGCCTCTCTCAACTTGGTCACGTGTGCCTGAGCGGGAGCAAGTGCTGATGGGAGGTGGAGGACCTGGTAGAGTGGGGAAGAAGAAACGTCACCGCACCACCCCCACATGTCAGTGACTGGTAGTGTGGAGCATCTCGCATGCAGCCTGCCCTGCGTACGAGTGAAGATTCGACGAGCAGGCAGCACAAACGGTCTGCTCTCCTCTGCAGCTGCCCCCTGTAATAGCCGATCGGCAAAGGTGCAGCATGCTTAAGAGGGATGCAGGTCCTCTACTGGTGCTTCTTGTTTCCCTGGTACCACCATGTTGGAACGCCCCTCCGAGTGACACGTTTCCAGTCCACATGACTGGGAAGCCGATCCTTGCTCTGGTCACTTCCGTTGGCCATCTTTGTAGTTCAAATTAAAACAAAATTGTAGTTTCGGCGATCATAACATCCAATTCCCATGTTATACAGTCTCCATGCAAGCCCAAGGCTTTTTTTTGCTGCCCCCCTAGAAAGTGCCACCCTAGGCCTTGTTGCCTAATCCAAGATACTGTACTGCTTTCAATACATACCTATAACTATCAATACTGTGCTTGGTGTCTAGAATCTCATTCAACAGGATTGACCACATTTTGGCCACTGACCTCTGGTGTCCTGCTCAAGGAATCATTAACCCCTTTACTGCTGAGCTATTTCACCTCTGTATGCTGCGCTGAGCTAATTTTTACTGGTTTTGCTCATCATGTTTAAACGCTTTTTGAAGTCACATTTTATTATACGTCCCAGATATCATCACACCATGCACAATGTCGTCAGTGGGTGGGGAGAGGCCCCAGTGGCTTGATTGACATCCAGGAGGTCAGCCACTTCCAGGAGAGGACCGGCACCTCAGTGGTTATAGAGAGGCAGTGCTGCAAAGGGCAGACTCTGCCCTTTCCAGCGGTGCCTCTCTCTCTCTTGTATCCACTACTGATCGGGAGGGAGAGGGGTCTGAAGGGACCCCGGCCCTTCCTTTCAGTTGCTCTTCTGGCTGTGCTGGGGGGCACCTAAAACTGACATCATCACGCCCGTTGTGATGATGTCAGTGCGCCGAGAGCGGGGTATAACACAGCGTCTGACTTCCATGAAGTTAGATCACCATGGGACCCTGGAGGAGAGAGGTGAGTATAGCAAGCAGATTCTGCTTAGCGGAAGACGTGTGGGGAACGTCCTCCGCATATAGCGGGAGAATCCGATGACATTCACCATACGTCTTCTGCAGTGAAAGGGTTAAACATGGTTGTTCTGCAGCAATTTTTCTCCAGAGAGTTCTGACTATGCACAACCTGCTGAATATTCTGGAGTCTGTGTAACAGAAACTAATTCAGCGACTAATTTCTTAATAAATAAACGAATGCAGATAATAATGCATCTAACATGCACACGTATGGGTTGTTTATTTCCTTATTCCCAATGTACCTGTTTCCAAGTTATTTTATTGTAGATGAGAGCTCCGGCAGGGATTGTAAGGGCTTCCTAGAATATTGCAGTGTTAAATCAGCCTTCTTTTACTACAACTCATTATCTGCATCTCAACAGTTGGATGACCTCATTCTGAACTAACTGACCCAGCAAGGGGAGTTTATTAATGTCTTCATTCCAAAATAAATGTGTATACATCTTATATTTATTTTCTTGAATATTCTTTATAAATATATACATATATATTTTGTATATGCATAGACATAAGAGCAAACATGCATCCTTACAGGAAGGCACTCAGCACCAAGGACCAATACCTTGCATAAATGCTCACAGACCAAAATCCACATATATAAATATATGTATATATACAATATATATTATATATATAGATATATAAACAGATTCATGCAAAACAAAGCCTTTGTTTCCATTGTGCACATTTTTTCCCCATTTTTTATCTATCCTGCTAAAACACGGGATGTGCATGCTGTTATTAGTAAGTAAAAGATTATTAGAGGGTTATTTCCCAAGAGAGGAATTACAGAAATAAAAGCAGCCATCTCGAGAGAATAATGCACCATGAAGATGAAAAAACAAAATAGGAGGTATAAAAAAAGGTTGTTAAAATGTGACTGTGACAATAAAGTGTATCTGTTTCTCAAACGTAGTACCTCAAATTGAGTCTTTATCTTTGGCAACAAAAAACGAGTAACTGCCATGTATAAAAATAAACTGCACATATAAATTAAATGAAGCAAATTATCACTGGGTGACTGTTGGCATTTACAGATAAATACAAGGGAAAGACTGAAATACACTGCATTTATTATTAGAGCGATTCATAACCCTAACATTGTTCATTTAATTTGAAATTGAAGTAATAATATATAACCTGTACCTTAGGGCAGACATATTATTAAGGAAAACGTTTAATTAATATATAGTCCAAAAAAAAAGTGATAGAGGCAAAAAGGCTATATTCCCTAGTTCTGCTAACATGGGGACGCTAATGGGGAAAATCTGCACCTGCACCATGATAGTGCTATATATTCCGAGACAGGCGCTACTCAGTACCTTTCCCCAGAATGCTGCGCTATCTGCTGGGATACTCGAGGTAGCGCTTCTACACCGCCGCGGGTATCACCTCCTGATGATTGCGCAGTGCTACAGACTGATCGTTGTAGATTTGTCCCCAGTCTCACTCTACTCGCAGCCAGGAGAAGCAGTGGATCGGGCCACCGTTCTCGCTGTGGGATGAGAGGTGAGTATTGAATTTGTTGGGGGTGATTTTAGAGGATGCTATATTATTATGCAAATGCATTCTGCATTTTGTCTGCCTCTCCTTAGCTGAAAAGCAGCAGGAGGGGCATGTAGTTGCTCAGAAGAGCAGCTTTTGGTACATTAGTTAGGACTCACTCTACAAAGAGGTGCCTTGTTGGGGCGAGTGAGCTTACGTTTCAATGGCCATTAAAACTAACTAAAACCTCCTGATAGTGTTTTGTTGTACATGGAAATATATAGAAACGAGCGCATCTTTTTTCTCTTGTTATGTTTTATACATGAACTGGGCTGTTACGCCTGGCTGTTGCAGCCGCTCTGGTGAGTACAGGCGTGACGCCATTTTTTCTGCATAAATGCATTCCTCATCCCTGCAGTAATTTGCGCTAGCACTATGGAATACCTTATTTATCGAAACGCTAGTGGACGTTTGTTCCCCCCAATGTTAGGAATAAGATACACAAAGTACAGTAAGCACGCAGAAGCTAGTGCTAAAACTGATCACTAATTGGGGCAGCATCAGGGATGTAATATGGATGGCATGCATTAAACACACTTATCCTAGCAGTGATGCTTACATATCGAGGTGCTAACGTTATCGCCAACTATGGGATAGAGCCCTAAATGTACAATGCAAAAAGGCACAAATTTTGTGTAACTGGGAAGACACTGTATGCTGGACTTGCTATCTACCTGGATTTAAGAAAAGATTTTTCTGTCATGTATTAGCTATTTACCAATATTTTAATGCCAGTGAAACCAAAGAAGGCAATGGCATGTGCATGTACACTTTTTGGATGTTCCTTATGTAGTTCTTGATAATGAAAATGAAAATTGCCCGTTTGTAATTATTTGCTCTTTGGGATTCACAAATGTTCCATGTGCAGGAAAGCCTGGTACTCATTAGGCCAGGAATCTCATCATCATAGAGTTCAATGAACAATTTCCTGCTTCCTTCCTAACAGTGGAATGCTGAGAACCCACTTTGAAAATCACACAATTTGATTTCTGAAATCATATGCACACTTACTATACTTTGCATAGGAGGCTCTAATGTATGGGTAGCCAGAGAATAATAAGTGATTCCAAAGTCACTAATTATTCTCATTTGAAGCTGATAGCAAAGTAATAAAAAAGAAAATAAATACTGACTCTCAGAACCTGATGTTCAGTGATTGTGCATTTGCAAAATCACTTAAAACTAAATGAAAAGAACATGAGACAAATCTAAGTCTTACCTTTCTTACAATGTTGCTATCCACAGACTCCTTCATCCCTTGCATAAGGAAATTGGGAACAAATGTTTTCCGGTGTCCTTCCATTGGCACTGCAAGACTGCATAGACATGATCTAGCAGAGGATTCTGTTTTGTCTCGATGGAGTCCAATAGACTCCAGGAGGCACTACCAGGAGATAATAGATACTGGCTCCTGTATATTACATGTTCAGCCACTAATATATCGCCTTACAAGTAACAGAGTTGGTAAGAGGGGGTTTGTAATGGTTAGTGACTTCCGCTGCGTTTTTCCCTTCTACCAATGAGTAGAGTGCTCTATGTATTCTTGTTTATCAACACTAAATGTCAAATAGGATTTGAAGATATTTATATATTTCCAAGATGTCTGTCTCCACACTGGAACACTGACAGATCCAGATAAATGTTCTGTAACTTGATTAACTAAAACCAGTCCTCCTGTGTTAGTATTTTAAAATGATCTGTACAAAGAACATTTCAGATGACAGTGTCATTTCAATAAGCATTGCGCAACAATGTTAATGTTGCTGTGACCTACTTTTTATACTACGCTGGGCTCTTAAATTAACTATAATATGTCTCATAGTTTTAAGAAAGCCTCAAATGCAATATTTTTAGGGTTGCCAACTTATTATCCTTGGAAATGAACAAAGTGATGACCAAGTCTGTTTAAAACCATTTACATTCACTATGATCATTCAATATTATATACAAAAGTGTGTATTGCCTTTTTCCTTTTTTACTCATGACTCGACTAGCAAAACCCAGCCAATTGAAGAATACATCTGAAATGCCAACAGGCTATGCAAAGTTGCTACAAGATATTCAGATGTAAGTATAGTGCATTTAAAAGAATAGTGAACATAAATCATAGAAATATCCAGAAAGCTTCAGAAAGCCACCTTTGCAGAGTTCAAAGCATGTACTATTTTATTATTTAACATACTAAACAAACCAATTAAGAATCTCAGATAAAAAGACTGAAACAGTGAGATGACCATGAAAATTCCTATTCCTAATAACCAGGCCCGAACTAGCCAACTGGCGAATTAGGAACATGCCCAGTGGGCCACAGCGATCATGATTCCTGAGCCTGGTGGGAAACCACGTCTTCCAAATAGCCCATGTATGTCCAGTCATATATCCTGCTGGTAAGGAGATGACCCAGTATCTCTTTCTAGATCTGCAAGGGTTAAAAAATGGCAACGGCATCACGGATCACAGCTTTGATTCATGCTGCATGGCAGAATCTTAAACCTTGCCCATGGTCCTCCTAAATCCTGCCAATAGCCCATCCCTATGTATACTATAGGCATGAGACCTACCTCTTGGTTACTGACCCTGTCCTCCTATGGTTGCATTCCTGCCTGACCATGGCCATTTTCACCTCCAGTCTATCAAAGCTAATAAACAATGTATTCCTTTACCAAGTATAATATGTTCTTTAGATGTATTAGTTCCCTTTCTGTTCAGCAAACCAGTGAGGTTGAGTCCTGGATGTAGATGTAGGGAAAAAATAAAAAACGACATACATTGCCATATGAAACCTTCTCTTCCATACTGATGTGCTATATAGATACCAAAAATATTTATTGTCCCTACAGTCCTGCATTTTTGGATAGCAAATGGTAGGGTGCTGTAACTACAACTGCTTATTGTTGCTACCTGTGAGTACTTGTGGTTCACTGACTGAGCCCCATCACCTCTAGAGATTGTCTGTTCATCTGTTTGTCAAAATGTAATTATTTAAGCACATTCACCGTCACTGGAGCATCCAGACAGCATTATCTTCTCCTCTTTGCCTGCTCATCCTGCTGTATGCCCCCTCCCCTAAAGAAAATTACTCTTAATCAGCTTGTCATTCTTTACAACAACAGTTTTTATAATCTGGGGATGGCACACTACAGCTCTTTTATTGCTTCATGTGATTTTAAAGACAACTGGATTTAATTTACCCGGTGAAAAGATACAGACAGCTGCTGCCTCAGATTCCTAGCCTGGAATTTAAGTCTTCAATCTGTGTCCTATTGATACAGTGGAATTAGCTTCAGGTAAAGGATGAATACACAGGTTTGCAGACTGTTCGAATGGAAGAGGGGAAAATAAACTGCTTTAAAACGTGTTGTGAGTATCCCTACATACTACAAATCATTTTTATAAATGCTCTTCTGCTTCACTGGTAATATTTCAATGTTTCAAAGGTAGGAAATGTTGAGGCTTATTAAAAGGACAAACCCAGATCCTGGACAGAAAAAAAGGAAGTTATTCATTGAAATGGTTAAAAAAAACTGAAAATGACGTACTATTAGGTCTAGATGGACTCTCTGTATCGCTTGGCTACTTTCGGTCCATTTTTGCAATTTATGTGACCTGTTTGTGGAAGTTCATGTGCTCATAAAAGATTTGCAGAGCCTTGCATCACACCTATCATTTGCTCCAAGCTTTGAGTCACCGTGTAGAGCTATTTCATGTACTTCAAATCCATTAGGGCTCAGGTAAAGCCAACCGCTCTGGCTAACGATCTCCATCAAGGAACAAAGCCTTTTGTTGCATTTGGAGCAAATAACAGTCAAAACAAAATTTCCCTTTTCAAGGGCACGTGCAACTGTTTCATTGTAATTTATGATTTGACATTTCAATGTGCTGCTTTAATGCCACTTTAACCCTTTCGCTGCTGAGCCTTTTCCCACCCCTGTGCTGAGCTCATTTTTACCGGTTTCGCTCATCATGTTTAAACGAGTTTTGAAGCCTTATTTTAATATATGACCCAGACATATTATATATCGTTCTTTCCGGCAGACTGTGCAGATTCATAATATGTCATTATTATATGTATACGTTATGTCATGTCTGTATATTATAACAAAAAATGCAATAAAATTAGAATTTTCAATAATTTACAATGTGTAAAGTGGTTTTTTTCACATTTTAAAATGCGATCGTTTGCGGTTATATTTTCTATGGGGTGCGCTTGTTAAAAAAATTAGAAATGAGGAATCGTTACTTTTTTTGGGGAAAATTCCGTGTTTTTTAGCAAACGACCCCCCATAGAAAAAATCGTTAGTGCAGCATCATTGTTCACATTATAATTGAAATGGGAACAATAATGTTGCACTAATAAATAAAAAAAAAAAAAAAAAACTTTTTTTTTTATTTATTTTTATTATTTTTTTAATTTTATTTTTATTTTTAATTTTGTTTTTTACTTTTTACATGGTCATGTTTGGTATCATTGGAAAGGCCACGCTCTGGCCATTCCAATGATAGTAAACATTAACCCCTAGCTGTCACGGATTGGGAGATAGGGGGTTCAATGGAACCCCCTATCTCCACTATAGGTGACAGCAAGGGGTTAATTTAAAAACTGGCGCCATCGCGCTCTGCGCGATGACGCCAGTCATTAGGGGGATATCCCGGAAGCTTGGCCGACATCCAAGATGTCGGCCAGCTCCGGGAGGGGACCGCGATACGGCGCATGTTGGCACCATATCGCGATCCAGCCCCCTAGGGGTTAAAGACAGCCGCCGCTTGGAAGGGCAGGCTGTGCCCTTCCAGGTGGTGCCTGCCTTTAATCGCTGGCCTGCATGGATGGGGAGGGGGAGAGGTCCGAAGGACCTCCCCCCCTCCCCTTCAGGCACCTTCCCTGCAATGGCTGGGGGGTGCCTGAAATAGACGTCATCGCGCATGCGCGATGACGCCTATCGTGCCCGCCAGGGTCCCGGAGGTTGGGCTGACATCGATGATGTCAGCCCACACCGGGGGCCGAGCGATCAGCCGGAATACCGGCTGATCGCGGGCTGCAAAGGGAGGACGCGCTCAGCAGCCAAGTACCAATGCGGTTGGACGCGCTGAGCGCGTCCAACGCATTGAAAGGGTTAAACATCAAATTCTGTATTTAAATTGCAGCCTTCAAAGAGCACAAGATGACGCTCGTTTGTTTTAGAAGTCACGATTTCTAAATTTTTTACTGACACGGCCTACAGACACTGGGGAGCACAGCTCCTTCAGAGATCGGACAATGACCAGATTCCAAGGGCTCTATTACATTCTTCGCGCAAATGTTAACGTGTGCGCAAAAACGCATTAACGTGAGGGGAAAAACCCTTTGCACTGAACGTCGTATTACAATGTCCACGCAAAAAATGCACGTTAACGTCTACTGCGGGTGAACCTGCACGAACCCTGTGCGAGCGTACTGTACTGTGCGCGTCCTATACTTAAGATTGTGAGCGCAAATGCATTTGTGCGCTGGTACGCGGATGGTATTATCTATGCACAAAATTTAACGCACAGCGTTTGCGCGCATAATTTTAACGTCTTTTAAAAGCTGGTGTTAATGGCAAATCTGAACGTCCTGGCCGAACCCAAATACACCAGCCCAAAAAAACAATACAGCAAAGTATAGTTACACATTCTACGCATACCCAAACAATAAAATTGAGAAGTTGTGCGTGTTTTTTTATTGATGCAGCATATATGCTCAGATTGATTTTTGACAGGCGCAAAAAGTTAACGGGAGACAATTGTGGTTCTTAATTCTGATTGGCTGAATCGCGTGAAAAAACAATCCGCACATCGATTTCTGCGCGCAGCGTAAATGCGCGCGCGCTTTTGCACTTCTTTTTTACACACTTTATTTTTAGACGGATGAAAAATGCCCTCGGATTGTAATAACAGCATTAATTTACGCGCATTAACATTTAATGCTTTGCGCACAAAATTAACGTGCTGTGCGATCTTTTTTGCGCAAAGAATGAAATAGAGCCCTAAGCATGGTATAAACTTAACCAGAGACTTCTGGTATACTTCGCAACACTTTAGACTTTAGTGGCTCTAGTAACTTTACATAACCTCTGATTAAGCTTACACCAGGTTTGGGATGTAACCCTAGGTTTCTCATGTACCAAAATTCATTCAATATAGACTTGTCTTCTCCTAGAAATATTGTGTTGTATGTTATGTGTATGTACTCTCCTAGTGATATTATTAAAAATAATCTGTTCTAGCAAACATCCATGTCAAAGATGAGACAACAAGAGGTAGCGTATTTACCAACCATAATAAAGAAATCAAAGGATTTACACAATGAGTAAAAATAAGAGAAGAAGTAAGTGGTTTCCTGTCTTATCAATGTTTACGCAACATGAACTTCCACCCTATTTTTCTCAAAACTAACCAAGTCATTGTAATCCAACACCTATTTGCCTTGCCGAATGTTTGCACCAACGTTTAGTCATTATGTCTGAAGTTGTGTTCTGAAGTACAACCTAACGTTGATTACACTCATGGTAGTTTACTTGAAGCATCTACATCCTAAAAAACTGAGTATTTTGTATTTGAAACTGTTCTTCGAAGCTGAAATTTTGTTTTTTATTTGCAGTTTTTCAAAAATATAAAATATATATAAAAAAAATGCATAACATGTAACACCCTTTTCGGTTAAAAATGTCAAAATAGATGTGTATTAGTTTAACTAAAATAAATGATGTTCCTTTACTATCTTTGGATTATTTGAGGCATAAATCATCTTTTTTTATTTGAAAGCTGTTGAGAAGAATTGCTTACTTGACACTTTCAAAAGATAAAAAAGGATGCCAGAAGCAAGCAACATTCCTCACTTCATGTCTTGAAATGATGCCAAGATGTGTTTCAAAGAAAAAAATAAAAGAAAACACAAGCTTTTGCAAATTACATTGAGACATGTGCTCAGAAGGATTAACGTTAACGTACTATTTGTATAGAGAAAGTATAATGGTTGTTATGTAATTTGTGTTTTGCCTAAGTATGTGTAGGTATTTTTCTGCTAACGTGAAGACAGGATTTTAAAAAGGCTACCAAAATTTAGAATATACTTATTTCTGTCCACGAGGCATAATAACCTTACACTCTCTAGTATACCATACAGCAGCAGAACAAGAAATACCATGTCGCAACAGCAAACATAGCATTGGATTTAGTTTGGCCCAATTGCTGAATCTGGCAGCTTTTTTGGCTGAAATTCGTCAATTTTTTTGTCTTACAGACTTAAATTAGGGCACACCGGCATTTCAATTCCTGATAAACATTCAGCTCAACTATCCGCAGAGATGACTATACTTTTTAATGGAAATTTTGACTTTATATTTGCTTTTATTTTGGCTTACCAATAAACTCGGATTGAAACACTAAAATGCTGAGAGGTGTTAATAAATGGATTTTCAGGGAGAGAATCAGTGTAAATCATTCTGGAATCACACTGAATAACTTAAATTTCCATATTTGTGTTGATATAGCAATAAAAACCTAACCCTAGCCTGAAAAATTAACCTTGCCCTAACCCTAAAAGACCTGAACAACAACGGTTTCTTGTAGACGTAGGGTTATTTTCATGGTTAGGGTTATACTAGCAGTGATTAACTAGGTACAATTCAAAATAAAAATATAGTAGTATCCACAACTTCAAATAAAGAAGTTGGTTTTTGGGGCTTATCACCTGTCTGTGGCCAAATGACAACCCAGGACATACTTGCAAACGAGAGAAATCTCAATGTATCCTTCACGGTAAAATCCTTTATAAATAAATAAAATAAATAAATGTTTTCAATTAAATCAGCAGATATTTTGAAAAAAATATTTTCCAAAAATTCCAAAACGCGACAATATTTTCTGTCGATTGAATTAAAATCAAGTCCAAAGTGAGTAAGACAAACATATCAAGTAATTAGGTTTAAAATGATTGAGATGGTACACACGATGTTCATATCGTGTATTTATTGTAAAAAAAAGGTCATCACACATGCTGAGTAATACTACTTTGCAGTGAATGTTGTAACTCTGCCATATTTATCCTTTTGACATTCTAATACAGTAGATATGTATCGGGAGTGAGGTTCTATACACATGGAATTGCTCCTTATTTGTCACATCCATACCTCTAAGATGATAGTTTAGTTCTGTAGTAGGGAAGTTACTAAACCACATTGAATTGTATTGTGCTGCTACAACTTAACAAGCACAGATATCACTAATAAACAATGTATGTCTACGAACACTCAACCTTGCCCCTGTAGCTTGAGGAATAATAAGGTCCAAAGGATCCATGTTTCTGAAGAACACGTATAAATATTTCTGAAATCAGATAAAATGTGATTCCTCTGGGTTTCTTGAGCAAAATGCTATAAATGTTTCAATAAATGGCATTATCAATGTTTTGTAGCCTAACGTGGAAACATTTTGCTATTTTAAAGGTTTTCCCAGTGAAATACGAGGTAGATTGTCCATTGGAGTAAAAGCCCTACATCATACTGTTTAGATGTTGTGATTTATAATAAGGCAAATATTGGGAAGCTTTATGAATGTCATAATCTAGAAAAAATCCTCAACTCAATAAATTTGTGTAGTCTTTAATTATGGAGTATTCTTGGTTTAGAAGAATATGTTGCAAAAGCCTTTTGGAGTATATTATAATAATGGAAACTGGATAAATTTAAAAAAAAAAATGAACAGCCCGCCGAATTTTATTCTGTTGAGTCTCTGGAAGACTTTATTCTGTAATCTTCACACCTCGTATTCCATTTCGTAATCACATTAAATTGTATATGAATACTGGGATGCTTTCCAAGATATCCATTCTTTCTCAATGGAGATAGTAGCAAACAGACTTCCTATCTTACTTTAAGATCTATTCAACATAATAATGTCACTTTACATTAGATATCAGAGATGTTGTAAGGGCGTC
Organism: Leptobrachium leishanense; assembly: GCA_009667805.1. Lineage (NCBI taxonomy): Eukaryota > Metazoa > Chordata > Amphibia > Anura > Megophryidae > Leptobrachium > Leptobrachium leishanense. The sequence continues at coordinate 181,934,663 of CM019065.1, read as the reverse complement.
TTTAAATGATTTTGAGTGAACAGCACACTTGAAGGGTTGAAAGAGTTGATATCGCAAACTGAAACAGACATCAAAGAGGTGTTGACAGTACTGAGGTATTCCTGTATCAATTTAAATGGAGGTTTGAAATGGATTTCTGCTGACATTATAATATCCGATGAAGAATCGAGCCATCTTTTACACACATTAAAAGAGTTTTGCCCATAGACAATATTTAGAAATGTCGACCCTTGGGAACACACACATACATAATGTGTATAGATTTTGGTAAGTTGTGTTGATATTCAAGAAAGTGCTTATAAACGGATGTACTCAGGCATATATGGCAACCCTATTTTCACTCAGGCTGTAAGCTCTTTGGTATGAATGAGTGTTACTCAACCATGGCCCGCCAGATGTTGTGAAACTACACCTCCCACAAGACTGTGGAATGAGTATTTTACGAAATGTTGAGTATTTTAATGTATGAGTATTTTATGAAATGTAATTCCAAAACATCTGTAGGGCCAATATGGAGCTCCCTTGGTTTAGAGCAGGGTTTCTCAACTCCAGTCCACAGGACCCACTACAGGCCATGTTTGTCATATATCTGAAGCACAGCACGTGTGATATAATTAGCTGCTCTGTGATTGCAATATTCAGTCTGCATTTCCCCAAGATGATCCTTAAAATCTGGTCTGTTATTGGATCCTGAGGACTGGAGTTGAGAAGCACTGGATTAGAGACTTGTAGTGCATTCACTATGCCATGAGTCGCTGCTGACAAATTCAGTTTGGCTATTCTAAATCATACAGGGAAGTGTCATCTAATTCTCTTGAATCAGAATGCAATTCTTTTTGTCATTAGCTAAACCAATGCTGGGAAGTACAACTTGGCAATTGTAGCTCTTGCTCTTTTTTATGCCAACTCTGCACAATGTTCATAGATCTTTATATGTTTAGCATTCATCCTACTATACCCCTAGTTTAAATATTGTAAATGTTACAATTATATGTTATTATATGTTATTCTACATTATAATCTTTTGCATGTCTTGTGTGCCTGATAATGTTTTAAAAGTAGAAGTATACTCACATGAATGCATTTAAACACTGATACCCAGGTTAACTAATTGAACATAATACAATTCTCTGATATTCAAACTATGTTATTTATAATTTAAAAATTGTAATCTGTGAAAATGATCAGTGTCTGTTTTGTTTAGCGGAAATCCCTATCAAAATCAACAGGGATTTAGCTAATCAGTGTCTTTGTGTGACTCGGTTAACACAGAGGATATATGTTCTTTCTGATTTCCTCTAATTGATCTAGGTAGCTAATTCTGTAGCTTTAGGCAATCCTTAGGGAAAATAAATTCACAATAACGAGTGAAATATTGAAAAATAAACATTTTTTTTCAAGGTAAGCTCCTGTTATTCCAACTAATAGGCTCCATTGATATCTTCGTTAATAATCCCTTACATGTTTTAAACAAATGCTAAATCTCAAATAGGGTTGTTCACTAAACAAGCAAATTGATTACTTCTGACCAAAATTGATGGGCTTTAGAGGGAGAAACTAACCAAATTGTTTAGAATTACCAGTTTTGTATCCAAGTCTCAGCTATATCGAAATAAAAAGAAGCACACAGTGTGGCTCTACCTCATTAATGAGAGTTTCTGGGTATTGTTGATTGTCTTGTTGAACCCTTCGTGGTAAGAAAAAATCTGTTGAGGTAAACAATTGTGAGTATTTACCTGCATGTTGAATTTACAGAAAATAAACTGTCATGGTTGTTTGGCTTTTTTTACTCGAACGGTTTCGGTGGGTTGGTTTTCTTCAAAGTTTCATAGCAACGCTGCTGGTGTGGTAAATTTGGAAACCACAGCTATTACTTCTTACTCTCCCATTGTTCAATTCCTACTGTTCTTTGAAAGTTTTTTTGGCACTTTTGAATGGAGACTGAGACAACTGATCACGGGACTTTTATTGCTCTTTAGTTTTTTTTACTATTTTGGAATTGACAGAAATTGACCAGAAAAAAAATATGTCAATATTATGACAATCTTTCACCTTACCTCACCTCTTCGGGTAATTGTGGCTACAATGGAGAGTTTATTTGGAAAATGTCTCACATTCTCACAAATTCTCACTCTCTGTGCTTTAATTCCGAATAAACTTTATTCAATATGCACGGCAGAGAATAGTTTATACAATATCACTTCTTTCTTTGTATGATCCCACTCTAGATTATCTGTATCAGGGGTCAGCAACCCTCGACTCTCCAGATCCTTTTATTGACCATCTTTGCAGTACTCTGGAAATAGAGCAATAAAGTGTACATTAGGGGGTCAGAAAACTGGACCCTCCAGATGTTTTGAACTTCATGTCCCACCACTTGATGAGTGGCTAAGCATCATGTTAGATGTAGTTCCAAAAATCTGGATGGCCAAGATGGTTCAACCCTGATTCATGATATTAGTATTTATAATCTAACACACCTTCCTTATTGTTATTTTCAATTGTAAAACCTTTGTTTTGCAGCTGTCATTGTTGCTACTGCCCTTTACACTCGGGGGAAGTCTTGAGCAGGAGCCATGCCCCACAACGCATTATAAATCCACGTATTGTGCTGATATCAAAGGCGTTCTTTTCAGAAATTCTCAGGAAAACATCAATGGCACCGAAGCAAATGGTTATTTTAAAAAAACAAAGGTAATTACAGACGTTTGAAAACTGCTAGACAATTTTGTTAATAACAGTTTTTTGTTCTTTTATCTAACTCCGGGCTATGTTAGGTAATATTGCTATCCTCTGAACGGAAGAGGAATGTACTGTATTCAATCATAACGCTCGCTGGAAAGCTAGCTAACAATGGCAAACTAATGTCAGTCTTTCTAAATACAGTTTTGTAAATATAGACTGTTCACTTGATCTTGGGGGACAATGTAATAGGTTGTAGAGGTTGTAACTTTGGATTCAGACTTAGTTTTGTGTATATATGTAAGTCAGTATACGGTTGTGGAAAGAAAAAGAAGAAAGAAAGTACACAGCACAGAATTCCGGTATTCAGTGTTGAAACCTTGAAAGATTGTGTGTGTATACATTTATACTCATCTCGGATTTCTACGTGCTTAAAAAAGCTGATTTTCTTTTACAGCCACACAAAGGTGTGAACTTTCACTGGGATTTGCACATTTTCTGAGCTCGAAAGAGCAAAATAGCTGTGATACATTTTAATCAACACTTTGTGAAAGTATAAAATAGCATCAGGGAGGCAGATTTCATCCAGATGACTGACAGTGACCATAACTTTCCAGGCTTTCAAAGTCGGTTTTCCTTTCCCAACGCAGCGTTTCCGTGTGCACAATTGATGCATAGCAACTGAAGGACAATTACAAGTGACTGCATATCACTTTGCATCTATTGGCAATGGCACGTTAATTCCCTGACAGATTAAGAAATTACTGCTAATGCCACTCACTGCCTGGGAGTTTAACAGCGCGGTCTGGCACTGGAAAGTCTCATACTGCTACTTGCTTACAATGAATGCTGCTCCTTTATAATCAGCCATACAAGGCTGTCATCTCTATTGATTGTGGGTGAAATGAGATTATCTGGAGTTTATATAGTTTGAGGCCAAAAATTCTCATTATCAAGAGTTGATGCTTTCAGTTTCAGTCTTCTGCAAAACAAACAACTTTTCTTGTATAATTTTTTTTCTTTTGTCAGTTTTGTTTCTGCTGGTGGTGTTGTAGCAGATCCCTGCTGAACATTCTCATTAAAAATTATTTTCTAAAAAGTATTAAAATCACCAAATTGCACTCTAGGTGTTTTATTTTGCTATATCCCATCATTTAGAGCAGGGATCTCAAATGCTGGCCCCCAGATGTTTCTGAACTACACCTCCAATGATTCTCTGCCTGTTTATTGCATTCAGAGAATTTTTTTTGAGAAAGGATTTTTACCAGGAAGGATACATTAAGATTTCTCTTGTTTTCAAGTATGTCCTGGGTGGCGAGTATGTACCGTTAGGTGTCTTGCCAAGGACACTTACTGGAGAGGTTGCTCGCTGGGATCGAACCCATGTCTCCACAGGCTCTCTCCATGCAGAGCGGTGACATTACCTCTACTCCACCCAGCCGGTACTAATTCTGGGAAATGTAAGCAATAAACATCTGGGGGGGGGGGTCAGTGTTTGAGAACCCAGATTTAGAGTGTTTGGGTTTAAAATCCAGTATGATATTGCCAATGTAGATGTTTAGGAAGTAATGGGCTGTTGGGGGGGGCTTGTAAAAAAATTGAGAAATTGAGAAAGACATTGATGTGAAGCACAAGAGAAATTAAAGACGATAAGGGTATTTTATCTAACGTGGGGAAAAAAAGCTAGAGAATTGTTTTTACGAAAATGCACATTTTAGCCCAATAAAGATCTTTATTCTAAATCAATTCTAAATCATCTTATTTTGTAATTTCAGCCTATAATTTGCAGTTTAGGGACTTGTTCACTTGCTCTTTACAATAATTGGTTATATGAATAATCTAACAACAGAAAGGTTGCACTCAACCTAAACTATCAAGAAAAGCGGGTGCATCTAAGACATTTAATACAAAATATCAATAATTATATATATAGAGGACTGACAACCCTAATTTGGTTTGCACCCCTCCCTTTTCACCTGTCAACGATTGGGTACATTGGCGTCTGTGACATTCTTAAGTAAAGTATGATCATGTTTTGTGAACGGATTCCCCATCATTTATTCCCTCAGTCAGGCGTTTTAATATTTTTAAAACTGTGCTTTTTTTTGGCTACAGAATAAGATGGAAGAATGTGGTCATTGATATGGAGTGCTCTTTCCTGGTATTTTGTATAAATATTATTAAGAAAACTTGAGGGGGTGTAATAATTGGTATTTATTCTTCTGAGCACATGACATTAATTTTACATTTTATTAATTCTTATGCTAGCATTTCATTGATTAATTAGCTTCTAATCCAGCAGTAGTTTCTCGCAAAAGGGTCAAACTCCAGCTTTAAGATGACGGAAAATAGGATTTCTCAGAAATCCACAATCATTATTTCCAGCTGCAGATGGCTTATTATTAAAATGATTTATATAAGTGTGCAGAGTATAGATGCAGGGCCTTGAACTGTATAATGTAACAACAAAAACACATTGGTTTTTCTAGCACGATTTTCCCTGAACGCTATACATCATTTCCTCTAAATATTTGTCTTGTGCTGTGTCAGATTTTTATTTATGAAATGCCTTTTTTTACTGTATCCCACGACAGGCTATTAGATGTCTTTTATCTCTATGTGAATGGATAGGAAAAAAAGATGATTTGTGAAGATATCTATTATGTGAAATAATCAAGATTAATGAGTCCTTGGGTACTTACTGAACACCCTGAAAATTGTATTGTTCTGGTTTATTGCATTGCTAGTGTGAAGAGGCTTGTTAGTAGCATAACATCTTATATCCAAATATAAAAAAGGTGCTGACAATCAACATTTATGCTTCTTTTCAATATACTACTTATAATAAAAATCATAGAATGACTAGTATTATTTTAACCCAGTGAGTATCAATATGTAGGAAGCAAAGGAAACTCTTTACACATAAATATATGGTATTTTTTAATTATCTTTTGGAAGGAATTTGAATTACATTTCAGGCTCCATTATATCAGAATATATATATATTGTGATGTAAGGATGGCACTGTGTATTCCCCTTTTTTTTTTTTTTTTTAGGTTAAGGCATTAACCCCCAGGAGGGAAGGTGTTTTTTGTTTTGCTACAGGTGTCCCTGCAATTAAGGGGATAAATTACTCCTCCTTGAGAGGGGGGGAGTAACGAGATGCAGCAGAGAGAGTCTGCAGTGGGTACAGCAGCAGCGAGAGTCTGCAGCACAAGATACCGAAGGTTTGTGTCACTTTTGGGTAGGATCCCTGCTAGTGAGAGAGGGACCTTCAAGTGTGTTAGTGAGTGTTCAGGTGAATCAGGATTTTGTTTGTGTTATGTTTTATTTTCTGCAATAAAGGGTGCAAGATTTCACAATTTAAAGGACTTTGTGTGTCATAATTCGCACTAGAGGACCGCGCTATAGCGCCCCCGTGTGACAATATATATATATATATATAAAGAGAATGTCCAGATGCACATGAAGACTGCAAAATAGGTCTCTTTATTTAGAGCAACGTTTTCTCAAGATGGTGATGGTGATCTTGAGAGAAGTCCAGGATGGTACTGAAACATCGATCTAAATAAAGAGACCTATTTTGCAGTCTTCATGTGCATCTGGACATTCCCTTTATACTATTTGTGTAGCTGGATTTGCACCGAAGCAAGGATATTGATATGGTTAAATTATACTGAGTGCGGGGTTGCTTGGATTTATATATATATATTACATTAATTTATCCTGTGTAGGTTTTATTCAAATTTATAGGAAATTCAATGTTTCTTATATTTACAGTTAGTATACAATAATGTCTTAAATATATATTATTCATTGTGTCTCTAGGCTTATCCTTGCATTATAGGAGTAGCCATATATAACTGTTCTTTGGTAAGCTGCACCATTTAGCCAACTGATGACCATGCAGGTAAGCCAAGAGCCATTGTGCGCTCATGAAACCTGATGTCATGGGCATGCTTCAGGCACCACAGCAAAATGCTCCAGGCATTCAAATTATGCCTGCTATTGGGTTGGATAATTGGTGTTTCTGACCAAAGAGATCTTAAAGATGGAAATTCCCACAGGACAAGTAAGCATGTAGGTACACTGAGAAAAGGAATTTACTTCCATGTTTACTTTACAAAATAACCAGCAGGACATTACATAATGATATTATAAATAACATTTACACCACAACCTGTAATTATTTAAGTTTTGCATTTTTTTCAGTCAAGTAATTATTATCCCAAATTTCTATCCCACAAAGATGCACACAGTCACATGAGAGCTATAGTTCAGCTTTCAGTTTTCTGTTGAAAGCCGTGAATCCCTCAATCAACATTAGTGATGGCTGAATAGGAAAAGGAAATGCTGGCAGAATGCTTGGTTGTGTAGGGAGAGGTATTAGCAGTAGGAAAAGGGAAGTGCTCATGCCACTGTACAGAGCACTGGTGAGACCTCACTTGGAGTACTGTGTGCAGTACTGGAGACCGTATCTCCAGAAGGATATAGACATCTTAGAGAGAGTTCAGAGAAGGGCTACTAAAATGGTGTACGGCTTGAAGGAGAAAAGTTACCAGGAAAGGCTTAATGATCTTAACATGTACAGCTTGGAAAAAAGATGAGACAGAGGAGATATGATAGAAACATTTAAATACGTAAAGGGAATCCACAAGGTAGAGGAAGGGAGTATATTTAAAAGGAAACAAAATAGCAAAACAAGAGGACATAGTCTTAGATTAGAGGGGCAAAGGTTTAAAAGTAACATCAGGAAGCATTATTTTACTGAGAGGGTGGTGGATACATGGAACAGTCTTCCAGTAGAAGTGGTAGAGGCCAAAACAGTAATTGAATTTAAGCAAGCATGGGATAGGCATAAGGCTATCCTAAACAAAAGATAAATCCAGGTAAAGTATCCATGTAATTGGGCAGACTAGATGGGCCGAAAGGTTCTTATCTGCCGACATTTTTCTATGTTTCTGTTTCTATGAATAATAAACATGTTTAGTTTCGGATTGATTCGTTCCATTTTTCAATTTGTTTCGGTGCATTCGTTATATTACCGTGATTCGTATTTTGTATTGATTTGTTATGTCATTTTTATTAGTTATTTAGTTTTTATTAGTTATTTCAGAATGTCAAAAGTATTAATTATTTATTTAGATTAGGGGTAAAAAGAAAAAGATACCTAATACCCCTGTCTTTTGTGCTGAAACCTATTCAGTACCAAGGACAGCAGTTATTATTGGTGCTGAACCCTTTTCAGCACATTGGATAGCAGCTCCGCGGGGCTGCTGTCCTTGGTACTGAATAGGCTTCAGCACCATAGTTAGCCCCCTCAGAATGCAGCCAGACTGAAGGAAAAAAAGACGCTGCGTTTGGCAAAGAAAAAAAGCCTTGTTGATTTAAAATAAATTAGGAAAACAAAAATCTCACCAAAAAAAATTCTGAAAAATGCCTAAAAAATCCTAAAAATTAAATAGACTTTTTGCTGCGAATGGAAAGAATAAGTAGTTGAAGAAATATTTCATAAAATCAGGGAATATTTTTTACATTGAAACTTATGGGATATGCCTGTTTAATGCTGTCGAACGAACCACAGAAAAATCAGGGCATTTCAGTCTGTGCTGTTTGGCGTTCTTTGAATAGATTTAACAATTACTTCTCCATGGGGAATTTCACTACCACCAAATCGCACTGAACGGCACCATGGCGCTGCCCATGAGCCATGAGCTGTGGTGCTGAATACAACAGATTCAGTACCATGGGCAACGGATAGTCGACGGTGCGGAGTTTGAAACAGTATAACGAATTGATCAGTAAAAATGAAATCAATTTGTTTTATACCGTTTCATTACGAATTGATTTGTTTTCATTTCATTTTCATACCTTTTTGGACGGAACCCATTTGTATTTCGGAAGCAGTTCTGATTCAGAGCGTAATGAAACGTACAGCTCTTCTGAATAATACAGGTTTCAGAGCCCATTGCAGAATCTGCCAATATTGAGGCTTCTATTTCATCTTTTTGAATATTATAAGGATGTGAAAGGTCAATAACCCATTGTGAGCTGACCTCATCCAACTTTCTTTTATCCAACTTTAAGACCCTTTTGGATTGTCAATGATTATTAATAACAGCAGTTCTATAGCCTGCAAAGAAACCAAATTCAACTTTACTTCAGCTTCTACGGTCATCGACCAACACAGGCAGACGTCAAGTCTAGAAAAACAAAGGGTTACCCCACCTTCTGGGCACTACTTGAGTTTGGTCTCTGCATGCTTGCTCATCAAAAAAGCTTTTGTATTCACAAAGAAATTTAATAGAATTAAATGAAGTGGTACTTTAGTTCTTTCAAACGTCGCATGGAGCAATATTTTTTTATTGATCTGAAAGAAGATTTTGTATTCATCAAAACATTGATGTTTCTCTTTAGATCACCAAGGCCTGGGGAAAGCATATTCAATGGAATAGTTTTTATTATTCTATACAATGACACCTAAAATGGAAAAGAAAATGGGCAAAAAACAATAAAGCACACCAGCATAGTATTATAACAAAGACCTGTGCTGCAAACAGCGTCAGCCATTTCTTATTATTTTATTATTATTATATTATTTGTTATTTTAAATGTTGATCAGACAGATGATGCATAATATCTATTGACCTATTGAGAAATTCATCTTATAACACGTATAAGCGCCTCTTCCAGCACAGTGCCATCATTTAGATATTTCACAGTGTTAATTCATTTTAACTCTTCAAGTCATGGCCGTATAACACTAGACACATCTGGTGCATACAGGGTTATTGAATTACACTGAAGCCTCGGAAAGCTTTTCACATCCCAGTCACATTGATACTTTACTAAGTACTCATTCTTTTACCCTTCTCAAAGGGTCAATGACAAACTCAATCATATGTTCACCCAGCGGTCTGCATTCAGTGCCTGTTATTACTTGTTGACTTTTTGTCTCAGTTGTAATCTATAATTTAAATTTCACTTTGCACTGCAGCCTAAAGATGTAAATAGCTTTTTTCAAATATGTGTCATGTCCTCTACTGTAGAAAATAGAAAATCAGCCCATCTATTCATTTGCTTTAACAGAAAAAGAAAAAAGTTCTAGCTTAGTAAAATCTAGAAACACAAAATAAATCCTGTTTGTAATAAACAGGACAAAGCTACATGATAAAAAGACTTGCATCCGGAACACTTTAAGAATGTTATACATACTATTTGTCAGTGGGAAAGGCATTAAAGGCACTCCTACTGTTCTTAGTCTCCTGCATTTTATGTATTATTACCAGGCTGATTACTTTTCCCTTTAATGCCTTCCCTCCGTTTTTGATAGAAGTTTTTGGTACTGTTTCACCACCATGCTTCTCCCTCCTCCACCTCTTCCCCCCCGCATGTCATTAACTGCTTGCATACAGCCCCCTCTCCTAATACCTCTGCCTCTTCCTTCCTACAGCTCAACACACACAGCCACCACTACTCCACAGCCTCTGCAGTGCCACCCTCCCACCCAGTCCTAGGCCCAAACTCATTCATTCCCTTCCACCTGCTGCCACTTTATTCTAATCAGCCTTTAGTCCAAGATCTCGGTCACTCCCATACAATCCTTGCTATTTTCTCTCTAGCCACCAGATCCACACTCCCCTGCTCCCCTTCTGTTTCACTTACCTCTTTCCTTTAGATTGTAAGCTCATGGGATGTCTAGCTGAGCACTTGTGTAAAGTGCTGTATCAGTAGGACAATTATCCTAAAGGGCAGGGCCATCTGTTCCTTATGTGTTTTAGTATGTCTCATGTCTGCACTCCCCCATTTTACAGCGCTGCGGAATATGCTGTCACTTTATAAATAAAGAATAATAATAATAATAAAAAAACAAAAATATAATACATAAATGTTAAGATTAAAATGTTAGATAAGGTGAACAAGGATAGAGAACTAGCCAGCAGGACAACAGACAGACACACGGCAAACATTCAAAAATGTCAAGCACCTTCACTTTAATTTAAATAAATTTATTTTGATTTTTAAGGTGGAGTGCTTAACTTTATTAATTTTTTTATTATTGAGGTTGGGATTTTGAAGTATCCTTATTTAATTACACCTTCTGGGTAGGTGCAAATGTAAACTTCATTGTGCCAGTTCCAACCTAGACAGTAAGGCAGGGGTCAGACGAATGCACTATGTGCGCCCGTACTGACGTGCCTTTCGGCGTCCGTTGCAGCATTGTGATGCCGCAACGGGGCCAGCCACAAGCTGTTGTGTGCGCTCAAATTGCGCACGCGACAGCGGCCTTGCTGCGGCCATGCAGCAAGCCTCCCCGTGGAAGCACTACGACGTGCGTTCGACGGTGCTGCAAAGCACCATCCTCCATAGGATCTCAAGCCTCGCAGCACTGAGCTCACTAACTGCGCTCAGCGAGGGGGCAAGACGGGCGTCGAGTGGAAGGAACGTCCACTCTAACGGACGTTCCTTCCACTCTTAAAAACGCTCGTCTGACCCCGGCCTAACAGGGAGATGTAAGCGAGAAGATCTGTGTGAGCAGGTTTCCCTTTACCATCTTCAATTTATCAATTTTATTCTGATCTGCCTGATGTATTTGTGGCTGGGCTCAAAATCATTGTGAGACACAGTCAATACCAGCCCGGGTGGGTCACACTACTGCGGGTATCAGCTCTTTGAGTTCATAGGACTCCATGGAGCCCAGCTCAAGCTCTATTGTGCAACAGCAATGGAAGGAGTTGGGAAGGAACAATGGGAACAGTTTGTTCCAAGTCTTCTGTTGCTCACGGCCAGAGGATGAAGACTCTTGATGAAGGCTCCATAGGCAGAGCTGAAAAGGTGGCATAATTTAATGATTTAGAATAAAGTTTGCTATTTTTAGCATCATTTTGGAGTTCTAACCTGATGTATGCTGATTTTTTTTGTTGGATTTTGGATTGGCTGAGGAGGACTGAGCAAGCAACTGTTAAAAGGGACCTTAAGTGCGTATACTGCTGAAAGTTAGTGTATAGTGGACTGAACCGTTGATTAATAAAGAAACAATATTGCATTGAAACAAGTCCCAAAAACACCATAGCTCCTGAGTAATTATATATACAGTATACACATACATATATATATATATATACACACTATTGTTTGGCTTCAAATCAAATTTTATTATAATACAACCTTCCTGTTCAGCCATTATGGTCCACACGATGCAAGGTAAGATTGCATTTATAGTCCAGATATTTTGACTACTTCTGTATTTGATTCCATCTTCTATGCACTTGTATATCGCTTACTTGCACAAGTCATCACACCAGTAGTATGTGCTCAGTAAACATTGACTTCCAGTACATTTCACTTAATGTCCTCCTACTCCATACTTGTACAAAATTATTGAAACTGCAGAGGAAGGACTTCATATTATTGTCAGCTCAGTTGCAGATGAAGTCATAAATCATACACAGAGATAAAAGGATTTGCAGTAATGCAGAGAAATATGCTGAGTGTTTAGTGGAAATGAGAGACCGAGTTCAAAATCCAGATGCATTAGACTTATTTAGCCATAGGCAATAAACATCCTGTGACTATGCTACTGAAATCCAAGAGATGAGATATGAGGGAAAAAAATGCAAATACCAGAACTGTAGAATGCATTTCTTTTAATCAATATAAAATTGGAGCCTCATGAGAGTTGAATGGATTCTAAATTTAATTAAATTTTCTAATGCTTTTTTAAATCAGTCTATTAAAAATGTAATATAACCTATTTAATGTATATAACACCCTTTTCCTTATAATAACCCAATTTCAGTTGTTATTTTTTCCACTATGTGTCTCTTAGGTTCATGGTAAACCATTGTATCAGCCATTCCAAGTATATTTCCTTAACGTCACGGATGGGGAGGTAACAATTCACCATTATTCAGCAACGTAATGGTAACCATTATCCTCACAGCAAGCAAACAGTAAAATGTATGTCTGCTGTTGATTTCTCAGGTCAATGAAATGCAAGGTGCTATTTTCATGAGGTAGCTGTATGAGCATGATTACAAATGTTATTTATATATATAGAAACACCGGAGTATACAGTGCGTAGTGATATCTTTTATATTAGACTAACGTTACATTTAAAAGACAAGCTTTCGAGAGTATAACTGTCTTCTTCAGGTCTGGAAGCTTTACTGAGCAAAATTATAGAAGAGTCACGCAGAAGGATGGGGGGATAGGATTGGTGTCCTAACGAGTCACGCAAAAGGGAGGGGGGTAGGATTGGTGTCGTAAATACAAGTCACGCAGAAGGGTGGGGGTAGGATTGGTGTCGTAAATAATAATAGTAGAATCATAAGGTCAAGAAAGGTAAACAGAGAGGACAGATCATAAGCCATTAAAACCAGGCAGATAAGCATCATAATGGGCATCTGATAATCGTGCTTAATTTGGAAACAGTCAATGACCCAATTTCAAAAAAACTGAAGAAAAAAAATAGAGAAAAAACCCCAAATAACCAAGTACAATACTGAATGTTACATGACCAGAGGCAGTCTGACAAGACTCAGGGCCCCCAGACCAAATGAGTCAAGGGCCCCCCCAGACTCCATCCATGACCCAACTCTTCACATAAGTCAGGCAATCGCCATGTCATTAATATAAAAAAATTCAATTAGCTACAGTTACAAGCATTTATAAAGCGCCAACAAGTTCCGTAGCGCTGTAAAATGTGAGAGACAGAACATATATACATACACAAAACACACAGAACAGCAGGAGAGAGGACCCTGCTTGAGAGCTTAATGCAGCAATGCCATTTATTTCTAATGATTACATTTCTTCTCCCCATATATATATATATATAATAACCCCTCCAGGCCCCCCATATATATAACAATCCCCAGGTCCCCCCATAAATAATATTGTATACATGTATGAATTAATAACCCCCAGGGTCCTCATGTATAAATTAATAATAACCCTCAGTCAGTCCACCCATGTATAAATTAAGAACCCCCAGGGCCCCCAGTATGAATTATTAACCCCCAGTATATATTGGCCCCCAGCTCACATGGATATATATATATTGCCCCAGCTCACATGATATAAATATTGCCCCAGCTCATATGGATATATATATATATATATATATATATATTGGCCCCAGCTCACATGGATATATATATATATATATTGGCCCCAGCTCACATGGATATATATATTGGTCCCCAGCTAACATGGATATATATATTGCCCCAGGCCCCCAGCTCACATTGGGTAGATTTGCCCCCAGCTCACATTGGGTCAATTTGCCCACAGCTCACATGGGTAGATTTGCCCCCAGCTCACATTGGGTAGATTTGCCCCCAGCTCACATTGGGTAGATTTGCCCCCAGCTCACATTGGCTAGATTTGCCCCCGGCTCACATGGGTAGATTTGCCCCAGCTCGACTCTCACCTCTGCCTGCTCCTCTGCCAGACCCCAGACGCCACCAGCGTTCTTGTCTTCTCTCTAGGAGGCGAGCGGCCGCTGACATGCAGCTTGGCCGCTCGCCTGGGATGAGAACCACCTGACCAGCCTTCTCGCGAGATCGCGCGCTGGTCACGTGGTTCTCATCCTTGGCGAGCGGCCAAGCTGCATGTCAGCAGCCGCTCGCCTCCTAGAGAGAAGACAAGAATGCCAGCGGCGATTTTCTCGGGGGCGGGCAATTGCCCCCCTGGCGCTGGCCTGGGAGCTGCAGCAGGGCAATGTCGGGCTGACTTATCGGCAGGCAAGGCCCTGGCCCTCGGCCAAGCACGGACCCTCGGCCGAGGTCCGATCGGACAGACTGGTCAGTCCGCCCCTGTACATGACAATATGATAGGAAGTTAAAAAAGCATGATTTTGCTCAGTATAGCTTCCAGACCTGAAGAAGACAGGTACACTCTCGAAAGCTTGTCTTTTAAATGTAAGGTTAGTCCGATAAAAATGGTATCACTACCTACTGCTATACTCTGGGGATTTTGGCATCTGGACTAACATGAATAAGTAGTTGAGTGTGGCCATTCTATGGTTTATATTATTCAAGTGGGGCCCAACACCAAGGTTCGCTCCTTTTTTTCCTGTTTCTCTATTTTGTGCCAGTTAGGTGTCGCTGTAACCTAGTTTGACATTCTTATATTTCTATATTATTGTAAATTTTTACAGTTAATTCGAAATTCTCCACAAATTCACTGCTTAATAAACCATCAAGATTTGGCATGACATTTTTCCTACTGACATACATCAACATTAATGCATTTCATTGAAATTTCATGTTTACCATTGCTCTTGCTTACATTTTACATATTTTAAATACGAGGGTTGATTTAAATTTATTTGAACACTTTATAGTTGGATAAAATATCTTTATAACTGGTTTATCCTCAGTGTCGCTGTTAATTAAATGGAAGTTCTAAAGTGGTACTTGCCAGCTGTCCATGGATGGGGAACATTCTCCTCAAATCAAAAGTTATGGGTGTAAATGAAGAGCTATTTTGCAAATGTTGTACTGAAACCATCACCATCCTCTCAAAGATAATCATAAAATGTCTCTTTAGTCTGCCAGTTCTCTCTGAATAAAATCTCCGTCTCCTCTTGCATATTAGCACCTACATTATAAGAGCAAGAATCAATTTCATTTTAATCTCTCCGAGACATTAAGTTGCTCATCAATTTGAGGTTTAATGTTTTTCAGTCCCATGAGAGAACATAGATTTAACGTGCACCACTGGCTATGGAGATACCATAGTTCAGAAATATTGTTTGCCAAAGAGGACTCTAATGTGAGCAATATGAAGGAGGCACTGCCACTGATTAGTATACATAAGGAAATGCTTTTCCCCCCTTCTTATTATGTAAATACTGTTAAATTATAGCTAAATGCAATAAAGGTTTAGAATAAAATGTATTCTAAGAATTGGCAGGCACAGACAGGTGTACCAGCTCAGTAAATTGACCCTGCATTTGGTCTTAACATCACCATTTACACTTTTTGGGGGTTTTCTTATTGGTCAGAATAAAGAAAATATGAAATGTAACAGTTTGGGATTATTTATAGATTTTAGTTATTAAATGTAACGTGTGTGCACCCTAATAAATTGGCTGTGTACACCTATACAAATACAAGCCTATGGGATTCGCATGATTAAATCTGCCGAACGAAACCACCGAACAGCAGGGAAATTCGCCAACTTTTCACTGCTGGTTTTTGTTCTCTGAATAGACGAAACTTTGTTATGGAGATTTCACTGCTCTCGAACAGGCACTGAACAGGCACCGTATGTGTAGGCAATTCGCCAACATTTGGCGAACTGCCTGCTCTCTGAATAGCCGAATGGCCAGGAAAGGTAACCATACGCTGAATTTCACTGTTCGGTTACCTTTCGGCCATAATTCGGATCTCTTTGAATAACCCTACCAATGTTACGTGGGATCTGGGAATAGCAGAAAAGTGCAATTTATCTCACTACAGTATATTTGGTTTAGTGCATTAGCTGACATCTTCAGTAAAGTTATGTTACCCTTGGCTTTTAAACATAATTATTAGTACGGAAAACAATCAAATGCAAGGCACCAAAAAATTTTTTTTTATAAATCGTTTTAACTTGAGAGACAGAATTCCCTATAATATGTATCTGTCAGAGGGATAATGGGCTTTTCATCATCTCCTGTTTGTGTTAAACTACAGAGGTGTCAGCTGTCAACAGATGGGAAAGGATGAAAAAGATGGTCACAGTAACCTCTGACCCCCAAGTGTTACGCAGATTAAAATAAAAATGAAGGGTTGTGGAATAATGTGCAGATGATTTTACCAGACATTTTTAGCCTCTTAAATATCTCATTTGTAGTAAAATCATGTTTCAATCAGTAACTTTGTGACTGATACTAGAATATTGTAATAGTCAAGTTGTTTCTACACAGTCTCAAAATGCTCACTTTATTTCTAATTGGATGAATATAGCAGTGTATCTTATACATATAAAAAAAGCATTATATCTTATTACACATTAGTTTCTTACAAACACCGAAAAGGACACTCCAGCCACTACGGTCACTTAACATGATTTTAAATTATTATGGTGTACCTTTTCCCCAACCAGAATGTCCCTGGATGATGTGACAGACCTTTGAAGCAGTATTTCTCCCTCTGCCCTGAAGGCTGTTACTCGGTTCCCAATGGACATCTGTTCTGGGTTTTGGTTATGTGCAGTTTAATGACAATCAAAACGCAAATGATATCTGTCAGAGCTTTTGTATTGACAAGAGGAATTTAATTGGTTGTGTTCATGCTACTTGAATACTCTAATCCATTGGTTCCTAAACCTGATCCACAAATACCTCTCACAGACAAAGTTTGCCAGATATCTGAAGCACAGCACAGGTAATATGATTTGCTGCTCAGTGATTGCAGGGTTCAGTCCGGGTTTTTCCGAAGGTGATCTGCAAAATCTGGGTACCGTAGATACTTGAGTATAGCGCGACCTGAATATAACGCGATGGATAGAGATTTATTATAGAAATGAGAGAATACTCAAGACTCGAATATATTGCGAGGAGCAAAATTATAAAAGTATACTGTACTGATAAACAATTAAAATCCTTTGAGGTTCTCTTAACACAGTCAGGCTCCCCCTCAGGCCAGGGTGCTCTGCTCTAGAATGATTGCAGTAGTTAGTAAGTATGAAGCCGCCAGCCATCTGCTTTCTTTACTTGTGATAAGATGGCCGGCAGAGCAAGGGGACCAACGCAGTGAATCTTTCACCGATAGCCAGCATGCTGGGAAGTGTCGTTTTCTGATCTCACGCTCCAGCAAGCAGGCTCATCCACCATGTCATTCGCCAATAGCCAGTCCCCCTGAACGAGCACCTGATGTTACTACAGAGGCGCCGCATGTTTCTCCTCATATCCAGAATGTGTGGAGAATCGTGCATCGCGTCTGCAGTGACGCCAGGATGAGGCAACAATGGGTTGGGGCTGACTATTGGCGGACAACGTGGTGGACGATCCTGCCTGCTGGAGCCAGAGGTCAGAAAACTACAACTCCCAGCGTGCTGTGTGTAGCGAATGTGAATGCTCAGTTTTAAGCCAATCTTTAATGATTGGCTTAAACCGAGCTTGCCCTCTGGCCGTGGTGGATCCCACCGCTCCTGAATCCAGGAGTTCCTGAAGTGTTTTCAGGCGTCAGGTAGCCCGCATTCACTTCAGGGAGACTACCGGAACTTCCGGGAGACTTGGGATCCCTGAGCACGTCAATATTTTTTTATTTTTTAAACACGCAATGCAGATGTCTCGAATTTTACGCGACCCCTCCAATTTTAAGGTAAATTTTTGCAAATTCTAGTGGTATACTTGTATCTACAGGATAGAGAGACCAAGGTAGAGAGAGCCACTGCTCTAATTATAAAGGGGAGGCACTAAGCTACTTCAGCAGCATGTGTCCATTACCAGGAGAGTGTTCAGTTCTTCAGCCGCTGTAAGTGTTAAGTTAGCAACTTAGCACTGAATGCTGTGCTGTAGTTCAGTGCTCAGCACTGCTAACTTAGCACTTGAAGCTAAGTAGAGAGGTGCTGCAGGCAGCGTAGCTGAGTGTGACGTCGGAGAGATGGCCGCCTCTACGGAGCAAATAATCCAATAAGGAAATGTTCAGTTTGAAGTTTTGGTGGAGCAAAACACCAAATATTTATTGGAACATGGTAAACATTAGGGATGGGCTGCCTGTTCGAATCGAACGGAGGTTCGATTCGAACATTGGCCGTTCGAGCGTTCGCCTTATGCTGAACTTTGCGGGATGTTCCCAGTCTGTTCAACCACGGAACATCCTACAATGCACTGCGCCTGCTGAAACTGTAATTGGCTACAGTCTTGCACCTGACCACAGGTCAGGTGCAAGAAACATTAACACTAAAGTGGTAGTAAAATGGACAACAGTGGATATTGCAGAAACGGCACCTTTCATTAAGCAATCCTCTGCCCTTTTGCTTCAATATTCAAAGCCAAAGCGTTCAGTGAGACTGCTGCAGCAAACTGAACTGCTGCAATGTAGCAATTCAGCAGCTGCTGAGGAACTGAACATGCCTCTGGAGAGTGCCAATGGACCCACATATTTTCTATCACCCACCTCTCTACCCTTCCCCCCAGTTTAAGTCCAGAATGTTCCTTTAAGAATTAGCTGTGCAAGTAAGATTCCTGATAGACCTCTTTGGTAGCAGATCTTTTATGAAGTATACATCATGTAACAATTTCTTGGATGAACAAAGTTCAGTGAGGTTTGAAACAGTTTGCTCCACTATTCATTTGATCTTGCTTTGTATCTCATTGAGAATATAATCAGAGTCCTCAGTAGTGAGATCTGCAATTTAGGATGCTCTTTTTTGCAGGAATCTCAGGATAACCCAGGAATTCCTGGAATTTTATCTTAAAACTCCTAGAGCTATATTACAAAGTTGGTGCTAATATAACCAGAGCTGTTGTAAACTTACCAAAGCCATTATAGCCTATGGAGTTGTTAAGTTTACAACTCTGGTTAAGTTAGCAACAACTTTGTAATACTGCCCCTAGAGATGTGCTTTTATGAATCATGTGATCAAGTAGCTGCCATGATTTCAGCTCTTTCACAGTAAGTTGCATACTTGCTAATATCAGCAGGTAGGATATCAGAGTAGGAAAGAAGTGGATAGAGGGTAACCACATTCCAGATTGTGCTCTTGAATTCAGAACAGTTTCTTACATTTGTCCAACAGTTGACCTTAATGGAAGATGCTTGAAATACATTTTTTCTTATACTGCCACCATGCTTTATCTATTTACTACACTAGCAAAAGAAGAGCAACATCGCTTTCTGATTGAGGGTAACAAAGTAGAGATATACTTAATTTGTCCTCCAAACAAAAGAGGTTTCACAGGCCATGCAGAACCCTCTTACCTCTTAGGATATATGGAAGCCACAAAAATGGACAAGTGTGATCCTGATAATTTGCCTAATGCTCCGTATCATTGCAGAAGGTATTTAAGACATTGATCTGCTGTCACTGCAGAAACAATGAGAGAGAATTTCTAGAGCAAACAAAACAACAAAAACTAATTGAATAGCTCTAAGTAGTTCATTGTATGGCAAAATAAAGCTATGATTAGAAGCGGTTCCATTTTAGTTTAACATTTTCCCAGAGGACCTTAAAGCAATGTTCACTACTACAAAAGAAGTTAAAATGACATTAAAGATAACAGCCTCTAGAACATAGTAATATGTGCCAGTTTTAGGATTTTTTAATTCTCTATAGAATAAAATGCAATAGAAATTGAAGAAATAATACTCTGATAAAGTAGCATTTCTGATATATAGAGAATTCCATGTGCTATTCTGACCTAACAAGGACCAATGGTTCTGTCATAGTATGAATCACAATTAACCCAAGCTTATTGGATACATTTATAGTGTCTATTAATATTTCCCTTTTTTTATTGCAATTCTCGATTTACGTTGTAAATGGAATAGAAATAAAAACAACTAAAAAAAAAAGAAATGGTTTGTGGTTAACATACAGCACGATGCAGGCACCACTGCAGCCAGCTCTGAAGCCTGAAGCTAAAACTGAATAGAAACACATTTAAAAGAACTTATGAACCAAATCATGACCTGGAGCTTTGGCTAAGTGGCAGAGATGATTTTAAATAACCCCTCATTACACAACAAACGTTATATTAATTATTTCAGGACCAAGGCTACTACTACTCTGTCATGGTGCCAATCCTTCTTACATTTAAAATAGGTTCTCTTGAGGCAAATTGTGATCCTTCCTTTCATTTTTTGTATGCATAAAACTAGGTATTATTTGATTTCAGTTCATTCAAGAGCCATGATATAATGGTGTGAGAAGGTTGCAAAGGTAAATCTCCATATAATTTCATTTCAGGTGAAAGAGGAAAGAAGCACGCATTTCTTGCTTATGAAATTAATTCAAAATGTGAAGCTATAAATTGCCTTTAATGGCCTTCGTTTATTGGTGTTTCCACTCTCTTTCAAGTTACTTTGACCATTCTCACAAAGATATAATTATTCTCATTAAGATCCCAACAAAATAAAATCATATAAATAATAATGAGAACGCGCATTGACTTATGTTGAGGTTGGATTTTAGCACATTATAACCCATTTCATTGAGCATCATTGTGATGCCCAAGATATCTCTTCTTACAGAGATCTCAAATGATCTTCCTTGGATTTAGTTTCGAACCTTGAGGGTGACAAATGCAATTTGTGAAAGGGGCGAAAGGCACATGACAAAGGCCAATGATGAATTAAATAATATGACAGAGTTACAATGAGGTTGAAAGAGATTGTGTAAAGGCCTACCGAAATCATCAGCTCTAGACCCACAAAGCCCTTAATCCAGCACAGACACACTGTCAGACATGTGGTTTTAAAGCTTCATATTTCCGAAAGACAGTCCATGGAAAGAGTAGAAAAAACATATTTCCCTCACTACTAGGCCAATGGATAACCTTCTAAAATGTATTACAGAATTCTTTCGACATGGGACAGAATTCTTAATTCAACTGAAGTAAATGTGCTTTAATGTCGGGAATAAAATAAGTTATGAAATTTCAAACATAAAATAAATTGTCGAAAAGCTGGTTACACCTCTCGCAATCACACTCTTTCTTTGGTCTACGCAAATTTCAAAAGCCTTGGGAAGTAACACAAAAAAATCAGCTTTGAATTAAATTTTCACTGATAACTTCACATCCACACGATTAAGGGCCTTTATGAAAGAGGTAAGTTGTGAAGCACCATGAACTCCAATATGACCAGATTTGCAGGTCCTATAGATTGACCATTCCTACACCTGTCCTCAGAGGCCACTATAAGGCCAGTTTACAAGATATCTAAAGCACAAAACAGGTGTTATAAGTTGCTTCTCAGTGATTGCAATACGCAGTCTGCATTTCCTTGAGGATATACTTAAATCTACCCTTATAGAAGGTCCTGAGGACAGGCTTGAGAATGACTGTTCTACAGCTCTTGCCTGTCTTTTTTATTTAATTTTTTTCATTTAATTCCCCATTCATTTTTTAAAGTTGATGCAAAAACTGTTGTCAATCCTTAAATGATAATGATAGCAACAATAATGATAGGTACTGAAACCATGACTGTAACAGGTGTGCACTCTGCACCGTATTTAACCCCTTCACTCCTGAGACATTTCAGCCTCGTGTGCTGAGCTCATTTTGACCGTTTTGTGCTCATCATGTTTAAACATGATTTGAAGTCATGGTTTACTGCAGGACCCAGTCAAATTATATATTCTTATTTTCAGCAGACTTGGCAGATTCAAAATATGTCATTATTATATTTACAGTTGTGTTCAAAATTATTCAACCCCCAATGCTGTAAAGGGTTTTAGGGAATTTAGTGTACATTTGTAATTGTATTCAGAATGAAATCCTACAAGGACTTTTTAAAGAACCATATGCAACTAAAATGACATCAATTGGTTTTGTAATACAGTAGTAAATGTTTCTTTTGTGAATTCTTCATTGACACAATTATTCAACCCCTTAAAGACTACCACTCTGAAGAACAGAGGTTCATTCAAGGGTTTTCAATCAGGTATTAAAAACACCTGTGGATGTCACGGAGCAGCAATAAAGCATAATAAGCACCAATTAGGCAGCTTTAAAATGACTGTGATACTCAGCTCCTTCTAGACATTTACTGGTGTGGTTACAAACATGGTGAAGTCAAGAGAATGGTCCAGGAAGACAAGAGAAGAGGTGATTACTCTTCACAGGAAGGGCAATGGCTATAAGAAGATTGCAAAGATGTTAAACATACCAAGAGAGACCATAGGAAGCATCATTCGCTGACTTCGACTGCTGTGCGCTACCTGAAGCGTAGAGTGGAGAAAAGTCCCTGTGTGACTGCTGAGGAACTGAGAAAAGATTTGTCAGATGTGGGTACTGAAGTTTCAGCTCAGACAATACGGCGCACACTGCGTAATGAAGGCCTCCATGCCAGAACTCCCAGGCGCACCCCCTTGCTGTCTCCAAAGAATAAGAAGAGTCGACTGCAGTATGCCAAAAGTCATGTGGACAAACCACAGAAGTTTTGAGATAGTGTTCTGTGGACTGATGAAACAAAATTAGAACTGTTTGGGCCCATGGATCAACGCTATGTTTGGAGGAAGAAGAACAAGGCCTATGAAGAAAAGAACACCTTGCCTACTGTGAAGCATGGCGGGGGGTCAATCATGCTTTGGGGCTGTTTTGCTTCTGCAGGTACAGGGAAGCTTCAGGGTGTGCAAGGTACCATGAATTCTCTTCAGTACCAGGAGATATTGGATGACAATGTGATGCAGTCTGTCACAAACCTGAGGCTTGGGAGACGTTGGACCTTTCAACAGGACAATGATCCCAAGCATACCTCCAAGTCCAGTAGAGCATGGTTGCAGATTAAAGGCTGGAACATTTTGGAGTGGTCATCGCAGTCACCTGACTTAAATCCGATTGAGAACCTCTGGTGGGACTTAATGAAAGCAGTTGCAGTGCGCAAGCCTAAGAATGTGACTGAACTGGAGGCTTTTGCCCATGACGAATGGGCGAAGATACCCATAGATCGCTGCAAGACACTTGTGTCAAGCTATGCTTCACGTTTAAAAGCTGTTATAACTGTAAAAGGATGTTGTATTAAGTGCTAAGATTGAATGTCACTTGGGGGTTGAATAAAACTGATAATGATGTGAGCACAGAAAAGACATTTGTGATTATTTCATTATAAATGTTATGTTATATTTGTCTGACCTACACGTGCCTCTTTGATTTAATTGTAAGCAAGATGACTGAATGATCAAAATCAATGTCAAACTGGCCAAAACACTCAATTTCAGTGGGGGTTGAATAATTTTGAACACAACTGTATATGTCATGTCTTGTCAGAATGCTATCACAATTTCTTTTTACAAAAAATGAAAATTTCCATTCAGATTGCAATCATTTACAGCTTGTTTTTTTCACATTTTGTCAACCAAACCTATGTGGCTATATATTCTATGGGGCACTCTTTTTAAATTAAGTTAAAAATGGGAACCTGTTACTGCATTTTTCTGAGAAAATAATTTTAACTAAAATGGAAAAAAACCCTAAATTTTTCACTTGTATTTTGCCACATTGTGTTTTATGAATAGTATGACTATGTAGAAAACACTGACCTTGCTCACAGGGTGGGAAATGAGAAGGTGAGTAACGGCAGTGGTATTGCTCATTTTATATGTGACAAATGGACAATGACATTGCTTTGGAACAATAATTAAATAAAATATATATATTTTAAGTTTGTGTGTATTTTTGTACAAGACATTTTGCATGGTCATGTTTGGTATCATTAGAAAGGCCAGACTGTGACCTGACCAATGACACTGAAAGTGACTTTGTAGAGTGTAAAGAATGTTTATACGGATATCAGAAGTATCCCCGCTGTCCTCGCAGCAGTGAAGAGGCTTGTGTTTTAGATGGACTAATGTGTAATAACGCTTTGCACCATCACCTCCACATTTGTTCCTACTGCAGGAAATGAGAAGAGGAGTTAGTCAAGTAAATGCACATAATAGCACTGCTATAGAACAGAGAAAGAAAAAGTAAATTTTGCATTAATGTTTTTGTCTTCTTGCTATTTTTACAAATTACGTGTTTAAGTTTGGTATCATTGGAAAGGCCAGACTCTGACCTTTCCATTGGAACCTTACTTGACCCTGTATAGTGTAAAAATCAGAGACGAAAGGTTCCAAAAGTCCCACTTAGACCAATCGCAGCAGTGTGGCAGTTTAGTTTTGGATGAACCAATAAGTAATAACGCTTATGCCATCGCCTTCAAACTTGCTGGCATTGTGGGAAATGAGAAGGTGAGTTAGTGCAGCATCAATGTTCACAATATAATTGAAAGGTGAACAATAGTGCTGCATTAGGGGAAAAAAAATCTTATTTATTTTGTTTTATTATCTTTACATATAACTAGGCTATGCTTGAATGCAATGTTCTGGCCTTTGCAATGATACCTTGCATGTCCCTCTACCTGGTATGGTTTAGGAGATAAAGTGGCCTCCCTTTAACCCCACCATAGGGAGTTCCCTGCTCATCAGGGGGTCCCTTTCAGACATCATTGCACCCTGGCATGATGATGTCAGTGGGCAGGAGGAGGTCCTTTTAATCAATTGTTGGAGTTCTTGATTTATGTACTTTGGGAATATTAAAAAATGAAAATATTTTTCTTAACAGGGAAATTTCTAATGTAAAAGGTACACATTGTTTCTTTCTATTTTTGGTATACAACCAAAATGTTGAAAGATAAAAAAATGCCTTATTTCAAGGTATGAATTTGATAATCAGATGTATCAAAAAAATTCTGCTATCATAGTAATCAAGTCTCTAATGAGCATGTCTGAGTATGCATGAAATACTGGGATAGTATTTGTTTTCCCATTACTTTTTACAATCTTGTTTCAAGCTGACAAAGTACATTGATTCTGAATTAAAATACATGATATTTACTGAAGAGGTAAACAATATTATAATTAGTAACATATTGAACAAATGAAACAACAAGAATGACATTTCTGAACATTTTCAAATAAAGTCGAAAATGAGTACAGAGTACTGTCTCAGTGGGTTTTTTTTTATTATAATAGTGTAGAAACTCTCCTTATGGAAAAAGTCCTATAGTGTTTCAAACAGACAAATAATATAGTCAATGTGCTCAAATGAGTTGGTTACAAGTAAAAAAAACTACAATTATAGAAAGTGTTAGTCTGCAAAAACCTGACCATTTTCCAAAGCAGACTATATTTCTATTACAGTGTTCCATGTTCTAGATCAATATAGAAAGCTTTTCAGAATATCTTTGATCATTACAAAGACTTCTAGGGTGTGTTTATCACTCTAACCACCAACAATCCTAAGGTGTATAAAGATGAAAAAAATGTAATTCATACAAAATTTTCCACCAAAGAGAAGACCAAATTACATTCTCTTAAATCGAATCGGCAACTCATAAATAATTTTATCTTCATCTTTCTATTTTTTTTTAAAAAAAATTCTCTATCTTGGAAAGTTGCAAAGACCTATTTGATCTTGAGGTGGGAATAAGTTCTAGAGGTGACAAGTAGACCAACTTCATATCTTGCCCTGGACCCCATTCCAACCTACCCGTAAATAGAGGGTCACAAATAGAAAAAATTCTGGTCGAGCCATTTTCAATATCCGTCTCAATATTTATGGCTGTATAATGACCAAGCGACTGTAATAGCGGCTCAAGTTGGTATATTTCTGAGCTGATAACTGATACCAGCAGAAGTGCTGTGTGCAACCACTGGAAGTGGCTCCTGGAGTCCATAGGACATCATGGATACGAGAACGTCCTTGTGTGGGGTCATGCAGAAGACACAAGAAGAGAACAATTTGTTCTCAGTGTTCAGCATCTTGCAGCAAGACGACAATGCGGATTGAATGGATTCTGCACCACGTGATCAGAGGTAAGTAATGTTTTTAAATTGACATCTTAAGCAAAATCCCTAAAATACCTGTTTCGGAGAGATGGAAATTCATTCAGAAATACATGCTCGAAATGAAAACAAAACTGCATTGGAATAGCTCACTGTTCTCACTCTGAGACATTATTAATGCCTCCTATAAAAAGAATAGGAGATGTTACTATAGAGTAATGAGTCACAATGTCCAAGCCAGACATGATTAAACTAATGCTTGAGCTGCTAGGTTAACGACTCATTTAGGATGGAGCCCCACATGCAAAGTATAGCTATAGGATTGACATTTGACAACCAAAGTCACAAGGACTTTTCTCCATTATGAATTCAGTTAGTACTGAAAAGAATTTAATTCAGCCATAGATACATATCAGAAAGATAGTGCAGATGGAACATGTGTAGCCAAGTTGCCAAGGTCAAATCAGGTTGTTGGTAGATGTGAAATAATCTAAGGTCAGGGATTGCTGGAAATTCAATAAGCTAGTCTGGGCAAATCAATGTGTATTCAGCAGGGGCAGCCTATTACTTCGAAAACTGGCTATGGAGGACCAAAAATTTAACCTTTGTACAGAAATCTCGCAAATAATTCAGAAATAAGGAGCAGCTCCTCCCAGTAAATAGGAGCAGCGCCATCACCCCGCTCTTAAGTAGTGCTTTAAATCCACTCTGCACTAGAAATGCAATTTATTCAATATCCTGTCTACTAGTTTCCACATGACAGATGTCAGACTCATTGACCTGAAATTACTTGACATCTTGTTGCTAACACTTTTACTTTCATGAAGTGGCACAATATGGACAATTGTCTTATTTTAAATGACCAGTTGGTTGAAAAAGTCATCCACAAGCACAAATCCTTGACCCTTTTTATATTTTTGAGTGTGCGCCATCAGGTCTAAAATAATTATTATTAAGTATTAATTTACAGAGTTTCAAAGCTTTACAATCATCTCTAATTTACATTACCCTCCTTCGGTTTTAAAGATCTTTCTCTCGACTTGGTTGCTCTTGCTTCATATATGTCTTGAAATACAATGCAGACGCTAGTGTATGAGTTTTGTGCTACATCATATTGTCCTTCCGCATAGGTGCTGTGCT
Source organism: Leptobrachium leishanense (assembly GCA_009667805.1). NCBI lineage: Eukaryota > Metazoa > Chordata > Amphibia > Anura > Megophryidae > Leptobrachium > Leptobrachium leishanense. The sequence continues at coordinate 181,907,354 of CM019065.1, read as the reverse complement.
TAACCTTCAGGCTTGCTATACTTTAGTTTTATTATTTTGTTTCCTCATTAGTATGCAAAGAATGTATTCAACAGAATTTATTATTTGCTCACCTTCTGCTATGTGCATCTAATTATATTTTCCATTACTTTATGTACAGCCATGTATGTGTAAGTGTATTTATAAGCCCCCTTCTCATGTATGTTTTGCAGCAGTGCATTCACAATAACGTAAAACAGACTCAATTGCAATGGCACTATAAACACAGTTGTATGTGGAGTATAGGAGTGGCAAGTGGTTTTAAACAATTTTTTGCAGAATAGATGGTTTTATTTTAGACAGGCTGGCACTATGGATTCTACAATGCAATCATGCAACCCAGCTCAATCAACTGACTTTTATCTCTATGACTGCAGGTCACATTATCTCATGAATGAACTGCTATGTAGGTCAGGTTGAATCTCCTTCTAATTGAATGAACATTCTAGCCATGGCATTCATGCTCTAAATATCAAGTCCCAGATAATTGGTCGGGAAATTGTATGTTTGACTCAGGAAGGAGACAGCGATTTTAAGCATTCATTTTAGTGATGGGACTACAGCAAAATGTCTTTAAGTCACTACACGAACATAGCGAGAGCGACATAAAGAAGGGGCTCTATAAGAGGTTGTTACAATCCAGCATGTTTAGAGTGGCAGCAACAGTTATCTACTACTTCTTAGTTTATTAGACATTTGATAAACAGTGGAATGCTCTTGCAACAAACAATAATTAATTATCTCTGCCCTAATAGCTTAAGCATCCTGTGATCACAATGTGTGACTAAATCTCCGTTTTTATTAATGTATCCTCAGCCAGGAGTCTTTACAATCTCTTATAGAATAATTAAGTGGGTGCTCTGTATTTTGTTCATTATATTTGAAATATATAGTGAAGACGAAATGTTCCATGTCATAAGGCAAATAGCATTGTTGTTTTTATTTTACATACAATACAGGTTTAGGTTTCTGCATTTCTCCCAGAAAATGCATTTAGAAATGTGTTATAGGCAGCATTGATACCCTCTAGATTTTCTGATCACAAACACAGAATGGATCACTATAACAATATGAAATTGTTGAATACCTGCAACATATAATTTAAGATCTCCGCGTGTCTAAACTTAATTTACAGAATTACATTGTTAAACGGGCATTCATGAAAACAAACAATTTTGATCATATTGTTCTGCAATATACACGTGCCATATTTTTTCTAATTCAGAGCATCACTATCAAAATAGTTTTCTTTTATGACACTTGCAGGGTTATTCAAAGAGAGTCGAAAAGCCACCGCACGTTCGGTGACTTTTTGTTCTCTTCAATTCGGTTCGATTTGGCAATCCCATTTCGGCCACCCTGCGGTGTATTCAGCAAGCACCACAGGGCCGCCGAAATGCAGGGAAAAGTCACCGAAAACCCGCTGAAAACTTACCGCAATATGAGGGCAAATGCACACCGAAACCCGCAAAAACATCTGGATTAACCTGCCGAAAACGTCAAAAAAACCCGAGCAGGAGCCGATCACACGCAGTGCCGCCGCCGTAAAAAGCCGACACCGCAGACGAATGGAGTGAATAATTTAAAAAAACTGTTCGCTTGAATGTTTGAAAAGTGAAAAGCTGTTTGCAAAGAAACTACTGAGCGAAAATGCCTGAAATTTAGGCTAGGGTCAGACGAACGCATTTTCACGTTGTCTGTGAAAAAGTGCGTTCGAACGAATGGACGCATTTTTTCACGGAGTACGCGATAGCGGTCATACTATGCGCATTTGCGTTCCTGATTTTGTATGGATCATCAATAAAACACTTTGTGCATCTGGACGTTATGTTGGCCGGACATTAGCAGTGTCTGACATCTCCAATTCACGCACACACGCCGCTAGCGGACGCAGCGCACTCTGTACAACCGTACTAGTGGTTTTACGTTCTCGACAAAATGCGTTCGTTTGCCACTTGCGTTGCACAGCCGGACTTTTGTGCGACCGTACTTCGTATATTGGCCATCATTGCCCGGCATTTGCTGCTACTACGGCCGTGATTAAGTGCGCCTGCACGCGCGTTCGCACTGCCTCAGTCTGACCCTAGCCTTAGCATTGATTCTCTGTGGGGATTCACTGCCCTCGAACAGGCACCGAATGTGCTCTCTGAATAGCCGAACGGCCAGGAAAGGTAACCGAACGCTGAATTTCAGTGTTCGGTTACCTTTCAACCAGCAATTCGGATCTCTTTGAATAACCCTTTTGGTATTTTCGTGCTTTATATTTTCTGCTACATTTCTTTCTACAAGACCCAGACATATACAGAGACCTTGCATTTGGTTAGTAATTTTTTGGTTCATCTTAATTTAACCTGACCAATCCTTCATTTCACCCAAAATATTATATTTATACATGTGCACAAATTCATAATTACCTCACAAATAATTATTTACCCATTAGTAGTGGGTCGGGTGAGTTTTGTTCTCTCGTACTCCATCACCGGTGGACAGCGATTGAAAAATTTAATCACATTAGCATCTCACCAGCTCACCTACTTCTAATGGTCATCCTCTTGACTATGGGAAGGAGGCAAAATTTATAAATAGGGAGACTCTCATCCACTCTATTCCAATATCAATGGCCAGTGGCTGTGGGGTTTAATCAGATTAGATCAAACAGCCCATCTGCTTTACTTTAAACCCTCACATACTAGTCATGGTAGGCAGTAGAGATGCACCAATACCGAAACTAGTCGGTGAATCGGTGCCGATACCAGGATCTGCACGAGTACTTGGTACTCGTGCAGAGGATCCAAAGGTTTAAATCGCTGAGCTCGCTTGCCGGCATCCGAGGGGCTGGGGCGACTAGCTGAATGCTCCAGCGGTTTCTCCCATGCCCCTGCAACTGGCCAGTCCCATCGAGTGGCTGCAATGGTTTAGAGCGGCTGCTCGATGGGAACCTCCCCATCCACAATCTTGCGAGATCTCAAACTATGTCTGTGTGTAGTCAGGGTGTGTGCAGTGGGTAAATGGGGTGTCTGGCCATACACTTCAGTATTAACATAAATTGGACAGGCTTTCAGCAAAATCCTAAATTATTTATTGGAAAGGGGTCACATGACATTAAATAAAAGTATCGGTACTCGGTATCGGTGAGTACCTGAAAAAAGTATCAGTACTCATACTCGGTCTTAAAAAATTGGTATCAATGCACCCCTAGTTGGCAGTATACGGGATTTAGATTGGGAGGGCTGGCAAGCTAATTTTAGTTTGACGCAACAAACCTACAAGTTGTATTCATGGGTGCATTCACAATAAACTAAACAAATTGCACAAAAGAAAGTCGTTCCTGTGCAATTACAATTTTTAGTTTATTCATCAAGGTGTCCTGTTTCAGACGAATGGAGTTGGCCAAAATAAGGACAAATCATAATTCATAGGAAAATGCACGTGTCTTCTAGCAACCACAAAATTGCAAAAGAGAACCTACTGATATGTAAAGCAAAAAGTATGATGTAAGGCCACTTGTAGATTCTAAGAAAGACTTGTAAGAGACTATATATTATTTACTGAACTGATACAAATATGGCAATGAAAACACTGAAAATTCTCTTAGGCATGTAGACTTTGTACTATTTGAAAGTAAACCACTTATAGTATTCACTTTCTACTTCAGTGTTTCCATTCTTGTCATTCTCACTAGATCAGGCGTGCAAAGTTATGGAATAATAATAAAATATATATACTGGAAAGTGACTAAACTTTTTTACGTTTTGTAAGACATTAAACTAACCATATATCACGGTTTACTGTATATCACCGGTCCAGTGGTCTTTGCAGAGATAACATCAAATGTGTGCTTTGTTTAAATAAATATTTATTTTTTAGCACTTAGCACATTGCTTTACATATCATATTTGAACAAAATACAGACCTAATTATAGCTATTCCTGGAAATGATTGTTTATGGAATACCACCCTAGTAAATTATTAATAAAAAGAATGGAATAAAATATGAGAACATCTGAGAAAAGAAGCAAACCGGCCAAATATGAACCCTCAATAACTAGATATTGGCCTCAAGAGGCTTTGCAACCTGCTTTCACACATTAGTGTCAGTGATTTGTCATTACAGGAGCATTATTAGAAACCCCCTGAAGCTAGCCAAGAGCCTTCATATGTATGGCGAGCCAGTCCTTCACTGCCTTGTCTAAGAGACTGATATGTAGAAGGCACTGTGTAAACAGTCAAATGGCTTCAGTCTCTAGCCAGTGCGGGATGTAACAGATGTTCTCAGGCAGTTCTGCGCTTAATTTGTTCTGAACAATAATGCAATATGACACAAAGGATTTTAACTAGGATGAAGTACTTGGGAAGTTAGAAAGAGGAATGTTTTTATGGTGAGCATCTCTGTAGATGATATATCTTTCTAAACACATATACTCTACATACACAGAATATTTCTATATTTTCTACAAATATATCTTCCAGTATAGTAAATATGTACATGATAATATCTATTTATCAGGTGTCTGTCTCTCTGGCTATCAGTCCGTCTATCTACCTGACAAAGGGCTTGATTCAATTCCATTGGCTGATTTTTGAAAAAAAATTAATAATCGGCGTATTCAATTGAAAAAATTCAGCCTAGAGTCTATATTCAAACAATGCAGCTGATCCAAAAGTCTAAAATGCCAAAATTTGATCCAAATGTTTATCAGAAATCAAAATGACAGTAAAGCTCAAAATGTTATCTTCTGAACGGAAAAATGACAAAAAGGTGTTCATTTTGGCTGGTGAGCTGAATTAAATTGAAACCGTAGTTGTAAGTTAAGATACTTGGCACACGTTTTGCATAAAGCGGTCATCCATCCTCATACTAGACATGCACACTAATCAGAGTTACCCCAGAGTTTTATTTATTGTATAAAACTAATTACGTCACACATGCATGCTTTTTGAAAGGAAGTCGATGTGTTATTTCACATGTTGCAGATAGATAAGAACCACATCCATTTTCCAAAATCAGGACATGGTACAAGATGATGCTTTCAGGATGCAACAGGAAATTCACTTTATCTGACAAATTTCGATTTAAATGTAAGATTACTGTTTAGATTAAAACAAGGGTGGATTATGTAGTTCAACAGGAAACAAGTGCTAAGCGAGTCTGAATACACCTCTGACGTGACATGTTTTTATCAAGAGAGCTCTGTTACTCTATATTTCAATGACAAAAAAAAGAAGATAAGAGTCCTTACCCATTGCTGATATGTTGTACAGATCTAGACAATACATTATCTGCAGACTGTTTGGAATTCACATTTTCTCACTTCAATTTCTTGGCTTAATTCCCATTGGAGTTTGCCACAATAACAAGGTTTCTGTGATCATGAGGGACAGACCTCCCGGGCTAATCAATGCAGTAAGATAGGCACGGTTGTGAGTAGCAGCCACTAAGCCCCTCTGAAATTCACCGGATCAATGACACCAGCGAAATAGAGAGTGAATACTTTAATTCTAAGAGTTTAAAGCTCTGGGTGTCAAACATGTATATACTTATAATTTAGGCCCGGAGGTAAACAATGAACAGACTATTACATACACATGCATTCTGGCTCCTTTTCATGTTGACCCTAGGGGGAAGTTCTAGTTAGTCCAAAACAGAATGATCTAACAGCATCAAACAAACCCAGTAGGGATTTTCATTTCAGACAATACCGTCTCTGTAGTATTTTTCATCTCCAGTTTCACTCAATAAGGTATAGACGTGTATGAAAGTACAGGAAGGTGCACTGTGCTGCAATGCATACAGAGTGTTGTTGTCAAAGAAGCATTATTTAAAGTAAAATATTGCCTTTGTTGTTACGTTTGGCTCAGAACAGAACCTGAAATGACTATCTTTGTGTAAAATATAAATTTCTGCAATATATGCAATGTATATATTTGAATAAGAATTAAACCAATGTATATCATTTGTTGCATTTTTATGAATTGTGGAGTTTGTGGAAAAAACATATAACAGACTATCAGATGCACACAGATCAGATGAAATCTGTGGTTTATTCAGGAATTAAAGATGAAAAAAACAGATCTGTAGGAGATTTTACTTGGTACCCCGGGTGGTCTTCTATAGGACAAAGTTATAACATTTTAATTGTCTGTTCTGTCGGCTGACATGAAAAAAGGAGTCAGTAATGATATAATTTAATTGGTTAATATAAAGTAGAACATCGCAAGAAGCCCAAATATATATTTCAAAGTCAGAAATATGCCTATTTTTGCTTCTATTGTCCCTTGAAATCTGTATTTCGCCACCAGCTGGGAGCTGCCATTATTGAATCTCCTCCTGTGATCACTGACAATGACTGAAATTCCAGCGGTATTCTGATAGGCTGAACGCGCAGACACATCACAGCTGTGTTTTCATATGGGACCCATCTTATTTTCCTCTCCCAGTATCCCTTCTTACTGAAATGCAAGATATTTCTCAGCTTGCTACATTATTTAAAAAAATTTATTCATGTTATTTTAGTGACATGTTTGAAAACACCTTATTTTATTTTTTGGGATCATGTCAGAGGTCTACAACCAGAGGGGTTGTAACTTGCCCTAGTGCAACGGAATTTAAGGTGAAAGAACAGCTGCATATAGTGAATCTTTCCTAGCCGGGACTTGCCCAATTCATTAATATTTACTGAAGGCTAGCATACTTTCCTTACATAAAAATGCGACTTTTACTTATTTCTCTGAAGGAAGAATTTCACTGAAATTCTTTGTGGAAAAAAAGAATTGCCTTTAATCAGAGAATGTTAAGTTTTTTCATAATGCAAGTCACCATAATTTATAGCAAAAGCACATGGCGTGCTACTCAATCTAGCAGTGAAGTGCTACATTAAAAATGAACGGTTTGTTATTAGAGCGATATACACATCGCAAACAGCTGCAATTAAACGTTAATCTTAAGTACGATCGGGGTTCTTCAGGTGCAGTCTTGACACATATGTATCTCTGGTAGATATGGAAACTCAGTTTTACAACGAGTGGAAGTTATTTTATCGTTATGCCACAGTAGAATGTTTTCAATCTTTTTAACAGCCATGGAAAACATCAGTTTTTTTGGCAGTCAAATATTTTCATATGGTTTTTTTTAATAATAAAGGTGACACTTTGGTGGTCAAATCCCTTTCTGTGTCTAATCGGGTTACATCGGATTTGTGCCCTTTCCACGAACAAGCTGTGACACATCGTACATACCACGACAAAGTAATCACATCTCAGATGTATACACAAAATGGGGAGAAAGGACTAAAACATTTCAGTTGTAATATAAGAGATGCAGCCTGAGGCATTTGCTGCTTTAATCTTATATTTCCTGGTATTTTCATGTTCTCAGCCCTGACAGCTGTTCTGTCCTCCAGTGCTACCCTCTTTTAGCTTTAAGAAATTGTATTCATCCTTAACCCCTTAAAGAAGGATTTGCAGACAGCATGGATGCACTATCCTTTGGAGTACATTAGTCTTGGGTCCAACTTGTTCTTTTTCTGAGATTTGTTTTGTTGCAGGAGTAGGAATATGGAGTTTGTCAGAATGAATAAAATACAATATGGCTACATTAAGATGGGGAGACATAGGAAGCATTTGCAAACAATTTACAGAGAAAGATGAATAGAAGTGGAAAGGCACAGAAAGAATAATGGCCAATGTGAATTAAAGTTAAGTAAAAAATGGGGAGAAGTCTGCTGAACATGGATGAAAACAATGGAGTTGGTCGGCAATAGAATATACGGATGTGGTAGGCCAAAGTGAAAACTACAGCTGAGATCGGGAGTTTGAACATTTGTAAGTATAAAATTTGCAGGTTCATTCACTAACATTAGGTAACTACTTGCTTGCTATTTCAAATCGAATGGTGACTTCAGTGGTTCCATCAAAGTCCCCAGTCTTGCCGATACAACAAAGCAAAATCTTATGAAAAGACCTTTATAACAGAATAATATGGACAAGTGTACATTTTAGTTAAGAATTGACTTTGTATAGGAAGTGCATGTGTGATTTTGCAATGGTAAATCATTTTAAATCAATAAAATAGTTCATAAGGGAAACGTAAAACTGACCTCACTGTGGAGAGGACTGTGCAATCTGCTGCTTTCTTGTGCCATCTTTAGAAAGACCCTAATAAAAATATTTCTTTGTTGTCCTTTTGCCAGTCATTCACAAGCTTTCCAGACTGAGGATGAATAGCTACAATGTTTTGCATGACAATTCATTGCATCATTACCATAGGCTTTAGCAACAGGCACTCAGGACACCCAGTGGTGGGTTACCAGGATCGTTGAAGTTGGGAGACCTTGCTCACAAATCACTGCTTTAGTCCTATCAGTGGTGGCTAGGTTAAGGACTCTTTGAAGCTCCATATTTAATCTTGGAAACTCATACAGTAATATGTTTAGAACCCCATAGTCTCTAGTTACTAAATTACCAGGATTAATACTACTAATTAGGAAGTTAAACTTGTAGATTAAAAAAATGTTCCAATATCTAATCATTCCAAATAGTAGAAAATTGTAATGGCCTTGTAATTCCCAGCTACACCCATAATACATATTTGTAGTGAACCGTTTCTGACCTACGGCTTAGCTGGAATAGAAATTATATTGAAATAATTTTCTATTGTAACTATGAAAACGTTTTTTGTTGATAGAGGTCGGATACCTTTTCCAGCATTGTTCTTGTTTAAAGTGTTCTATTTATTTTCCTCAAAAATATAAAAAACATTATAAGACCTTTCTGCACAGTATTTTAACTCCTCATTTAGCTGCTATACAACAGCTGAAATAATGTCTACCTACATGAATGATGCTGGATGCACTGGTAAATCTAAGAGGGTTAGTCACTAACCACGGTAGTTTACCACTATTGTAACAACAATAAACGTTGGTGATTACCAAAACCAAAATTCAAATGGCAGCTGAATAATATTCATAAGTGAAGCTTCTTCACCATTGCACAAGTTTACCTTTGGGGTTCGAGAAAGCTTATTGTTGGAGCAATGGCGATATTAGTCTTTGTGTGCAAAATAGGTAAGCTACAATAGATAGTGAATACCCCATAATCTACAGTATCTGCAATTTATCTATTTGGGCGGGACTTTGCTCAAGGAATTTGCAATATATAAGTGAACTGTGCCTCATGTAAGCATTGCTGGGTCAGGACACCCCATTTAGGCCATGGCCCTAATCTTCACTCTGCATTCTTATTACTTACTAAATGGAATCTATTCCCATGTGAAACAAAACTCACATGTGGATTGACACTTTTTGGAATGAGGCTCCACCCTACCGATGGAGATTTATCTGCATTTTGATCAATATTCCCATTAAAGTATGCATATACTGTATTTCATACAAATGACAGTGACATCACAAGGGGGGTGCGGACTGCACCCGGGTGACACCCTTAACGCAGAACGTTAAAAAAAAAGCCACAGTGAACTGCACACTGGATTGCTGCTGCCTGTACAATGCCCCCTCAGTCGGACACTGTTAAATGCCATCACGATGTGGTCCATGCCATGTCTCTCTGCCATCAGCTCCGGGGCAATGATCAGACCTCACACTGCTGGAAAGTCATAAGCAGAGACTGCAGTAAAAGAATCTCTGAAGTCCTCCACATGCTGCAGCCAAACCAACAGGGCAAAGCAAGTGTTAAAAAAGTCCCTGATAATTTATATTTACAAATGCATTCTCTGTCTCCAGCTCTCTATTACCTGCTTTCTCCAGCTCTCTCTCCTTCTCTTGCTCCCTGTCTCCAGCTCACTCCTTCTCTCTCTAGCTCGCTCCTTCTCTCTTGCACTTTCTTCACTTTCTGTCTCTAGTGCTCTTTCTCCAGCTTGCTCTATAGCTTTCGCTCTGTCACTAGCTCACTCCTTCTTTCCTCTCTTTTGTCTCCAGCACTCTTTCTCCATCTCATGCTCTGTCTCCAGTTGGCTCTATCTCTAGCTCACTCCTTCTCTCTCTTCTCTCTTTCTTTTGTGTTTGTGTCTCCAGCGCGATCCTTCTTTTCTTTTTCTCCATCTTCACTCACTGTGTCAACAGCTCTGTTTCTCTCTCCGCCTCCTCTCTTTCTCTGTTTAGCTCTCTCCTCATACCTCTATCTCTCTACTCTCTCTGTGTCTCTCATCTCCTTTCTTTCTCTCCTTTTTGTTTCTTTTTTCTGTCCATCTCCTCTCTTACTCTTTCTCTCTGTCCATCCCTCTTTCTCTACTTCTCAAAATCAGATAATCAAAATAGTTTCGGAAGCAACAAATTCTCACCTCTGGTCCCATGGTGCAGAGGATGGCACAATCCACTGCCTCCTCTCACCGCAAACAAAAAGAAAGTGGGAATAAATAGTTCTCATTGTTTTTCAACTTGTCTTGTTTAACCTTACTTACGTGAGCTTGCACAGTACTCACGTGTATCTCCATGAATGCCTTGGACTGCAGCAGATGATACCCAAGTTGCTGCTGGTGGCATCAGTTAGCAGCTCCCTTCTACTTTGAGTCGATTTGCTAATATAGCACCTCTTTCATAATAATACAGCCAATCAGGGCAGATATTTTTCTGCCTGGGTCCAAGGACGAAATGCTGCCTCCTCTCAAACCCCCCACCAAAACTCAGTGCACTTCGCAACACTCCAAAGCAATAAAACTCACAGTAATGTGTGGTGTGTACGAATGCATCATAAAGTTTCACAGCAGTAATACACACAGTAATGGCGGTGTTTAGGAGCGTGAGTTTTATTGTTGTGGAGCTGTGATTCACTCATATACAATGCACATTACTGTATAACAGAGCTCCACAGCAATAAAACTCTCTCCTACATCCTACAGCAGTCTTTTTCATATTGCAATCATACACACACACACTCACACAGCACTTATTCACACATTGACACAGCACACCTACATATTCACACATGTACTCATTCACACCAGTGGCGTCACATGGGGGGTGGACAACTACGAGATGACACCCTCAAGGGGGTGACACCATGAGTTACCACTTTAGGTGACACTAACCCTAGTGATGCCACTGACAACCAATAACATATATTTAGACTATGTTCCTCTTTGAATATCCTGTGCCCTCTAAAGAGAACAAGCATTTGTACATTTCTATTGTGATCCGTAGAAAGGTTAGTCCTCGCACAATTTGAAAATCATTTTCCCTGCATTGTCAATTGCCAAGACCTGGTCAGTCTCCAAAACGCTTCCTTTTGTTCCACCATGCAATGTTCATGAGCCTGATCACAGTAGACAAATCTGTCTCTAGAGCTATATACATAGAAACAATTACTGATCAGACAGAAATGAATAATTAATATTATGGAATTTTAATTATTTAAATCAAATTCAAAGCTACCCATCCTCACTTTGTCTTATCCCTTATATGTAGCAAGTCATGGTAATAAATCATTATTACAAGCTTGTCTGGTCTGAACATGTGGCTGTAGTTTCAGATCTCAGAACACATGTACACTTTCACAGAATAAAGACATATTTTTATAGTTATTATATGCTACTGTGTAATCAGCCAAGTGAGATTTATTATTAATATTTTTTTTAAATTATTGTACATTTTAGATTGAAACTATATTATATAGTGAAATATATTTTTTAAAGTAAATAAGGCTATTAAAGTTTTAAAATATAAATGCCATAAAGGAACTCAATGTTGCTTTGCCGAGTTATATTGTCTTATCACCTACTGTGCACAAAATCAGCCTATGTGAACAAAATTGTAACTTTATAAACTGTAACTCTCTACCAATGCATACAATTCTTCTTTTTGCTGAGTATAATGGATGAGCATACGTAATTGCATAACCTAATAAGGGGCTCTATCACCTCCATCAAGCTAACACTAGTTAGCTAGTCAATGTTATCATTAGCTTAAAGGAGGTCATAGCGCTGCACCCTCATCACCTTCGAATCGCTAACGGGTTAAAAAAACATTAGCAATTGTTAATTTGCGATTCGTAGCACGAGTTTACTTGACTTTGCACTCTCTATATCTAACATGGGAAGCGCAAAGTGAAAGGACAGATTAACTAGCGTTAGGATCACTTGGTCCTAACGCTAGTTAATAAGAGCTGGCGCTAACAAAAATATTAACACCAGCTCAGAGGTGTAGGTAACAGATTGCGCTGCTGCAGAATCCATTACCTGTAGCTCAAAACCCCCAAAAATCAGATACTCCTGTCTCATCCCCTGTAGAGAACGGTGGCCCAATCTGCTGCTTCTGGCCATCAGGAGCAGAGGGACACTGGGGGAAGAAAGTCTCCTGTCTCCCTCCGCAATCACTCTGCCAACCAGCAGGATCAGGATCCGCAAGAGGTGGGATCCTGCTGGTCCTGTGACCCGGCAGCACGATCCTCCATGGCGTCCACGAACCTCAGTGCGTCCCCTCACTGATCCTCGCAGTCTCCTACAGCGATCGCAACCTCATACTTTCCAGAGGCCCGTTCAATACCTCAGCAGCTGCTGAATTGCTGCAGCGCAGCAATTCAGTTTGCTGCAGCAGTGTCGTTGAACCCTTTGGATGCGAATTTTTAATCCAAAATGGCCGACGATTTCTTAACCCTTTCGCTGCTGAGGCTTTTCACACCTCTGTGCTGAGGTCATTTTTACCGGTTTTGCTCATCATGTTTAAACGTGTTTTGAAGGCTTATTTTAGTATATGACCCAGACATATTATATATCGTTCTTTCCGTCAGACTCGGTAGATTCATAATATGTCATTATTATATGTATACGTTATGTCATGTCTGTATATTATAACAAAAAATGCAATAAAATATGTATTTTCAATAATTTACAACGTGTAAAGTGTTTTTTTTTCACATTTTAACATGCAAGCAATTGTGGTTATATTTTGTATGGGGTGCGCTTGTTAAAAAAAATAGAGATGGGGTCTCGTTACATTTTTTTTTGGGAAAATTACACGATTTTTAACAAACGCACCGCATACAAAAATCGTTAGTGCAGCATCATTGTTCACATTATAATTGAAATGGGAACAATATTGCTGCATTAACGAACCAAAAAAATATAAAAAAAATGTTTATTATTTTTTTTATATATATTTTTATTTTTAATTTTTATTTTTATTTTTTTTTAAAAACTTTTTTCACAGTAGTGTTTGGTATCGTTGGAACGGCCATGCTCTGGCCGATCCAACCATACCAAACTTTAACCCCTAGCTGCCACGGGAGAGCTAGGGGTTAGAGCTAGGGGAGCTGCCTATCGGGAGATAGGGAGTTCCATTGAACTCCCTATCTCCACCGTTGGTGGCAGTTAGGGGTTAACTCTAGGACTGGCGTCATCGTGCTATGCACGATGACACCAGTCCTCAGGGGGAGTTCCCGGAGGCTTGGCCCGACATCCAAGATGTCGGCCAGCTCCGGGAAAGGATCACGAACCGGCGCTTTTCAGCGCCGATTCGCGATCCAGCTCCCCAGGGGTTAATGCCAGGCACCATTTGGAAGGGCAGGCTGTGCCCTTCCAAATGGTGCCTGGGTTAACCCCTGCAACGCCACCGATCGGGAGGGAGAGAGGTCCGAAGGACCTCCCCCTTTCAGGCGCCTCCCCCGCACATGCGGGGGGGGCGCCTGAATTAGGTGTCATCGCGCTGCCGCGATGACACCTAATTTCATCGGCGGCGGTTCCGGATGCTGGGCTGACATCGAGGATGTCAGCCCGCACCGGGGGGGCCAGCGATCGGCCGGAACCCGGCCGAACGCTGATCCCAAAGGGAGGACGCGCTCAGCGCGTCCTCCGCACAGCGGGAGCATGTGGAGGACGCGCTCAGCACGTCCTCCGCATGGAAGTGGTTAATGAAAAATTCAGATTGTTTTTCGGATCACTCGGACAAAATATGATAAATAAAAGCAGTCAGCACATTTCCGTTTTGTATGCACACACCACAAATGATAGTTTTTAATAAATAAACGTTATGGTTACTTCTGAAACAATATATAAATTGAACTGTAATATATGTCTATGTGCAGGGGAAATAATAAATAAATATTTTGTGCTTTGGTGAACAAAAACCTCAAAATTAACATTGCTGTACGGAATTATTACTTGCTTCGAGGCGGCGGCCATCTTGCTGTACGGAATTGTTACTTGCTTCATGGCGGCGGCCATCTTTAAAACGTCACACTCAGCTACACGCAGCATCCCCTCGGGTCGCTGCAAGTGCTAGGTTAGCAATGCTGAGCGCTGAGCCGTTGAACGGCGTTCAATGGCAAGTTGCTAACTTAGCACTTGCAGCGGCTGAGGTATTGAATGCGGCTCTGGTTTCCTTCTCGCGAGAAGGGAACCAGGAAGTATGAGGTCGCGATCGCCGAAGGAAACTGCAGGGACATCACGGGAGAGCAGGGACAGGTGATGTATCCAGCAGCATCCTGAGTGTTGCTCGGGGTTACCGCTTCCAGCATAGGAATTTAACCTTGAGCCACACTCCGCTGGGGGGAGGGGGAATAGAGCGCTTTTAGAAATGGAATTTAAAAATAAATAGACTGCCAGGGAGGTTAAAGTAATTTTATATTGAACCAAAGAGTTGGCCTCAAAAAAGTGTATCAATAAAGAAGGATTTGTAGCTCAAAAATATAATAGGTAGATTGGATTGGTTGGTATCCGCTCATACAGGGTGATTTAACACTCTGTGTCCTAGTTTATAGCAGTTGAGCGTCCAAATTTCACAACTTGAAACATTGCCTAAACACAGTGGATCAAGGAGGTCTGAACTAGTTTAAAGGACAAAGAAAAGTTTCTTTAAACCATTTTTTTGCTGCTTACAATCAAAAGAACACTACCAAATGTTAGCAATTAAATAGAGAAACGGGAACATAAATAATATGAAGAAAATTAAAGAAGATAGTATCTGCCAGCTCTGGGAAACAATATTCCAGACTATGAATACTATTTATCTAGTTACATAATTTGCCATTCTCCATATTTCACATTTTTCAAATTCTGACAATGCACGCAGCTGCATGGAAAAACGCATCATGGCTTTAGGGAATGAGAGCATGCTATATTTTTGTCTAATGATTGTAGTCATTCTGACAACTCTTTGGAAGTTTAGAATACACTTCCCCTCTTTATTTTTTCTATTGCAAAAAGCGTCCAAGTAGCATTTTTTCCTTACTGACATAACCAAATAGATTCTCAGTCGTCCTTGCTGAATTAAAACCACATTTGCTGAAGTGTTAATCATTGTGCTTGGGGCTAGCATTGTATTTTTATTTTATTTTTGCTTCTCAAGGAAATGACTTGTAAAAAAGAGCAGTGGTATGGGCCAAGCAAAAAGCCTAATTCGGCAAGGCCTGAAGTGGTGGTTAACTTGTGACTGACATGGAAAGAGCATAATGCACATAATGTTTCTTGAGTAGAAATGAGACAGTAGTTGCAATTACTGCATATTAAAATGGTACAAAACGTCCTAATATGTGAGTATGTCTAATCAAATCTACCTCACCTAACATATAGAAACATAGAAACATGTCGGCAGATAAGAACCTATCGGCCCATCTAGTCTGCCCAATTACATGGATACTTTACCTGGATTTATCTTTTGTTTAGGATAGCCTTATGCCTATCCCATGCCTGCTTAAATTCAATTACTGTTTTGGCCTCTACCACTTCAACTGGAAGGCTGTTCCATGTATCCACCACCCTCTCAGTAAAATAATGCTTCCTGATGTTACTTTTAAACCTTTGCCCCTCTAATCTAAGACTATGTCCTCTTGTTTTGCTACTTTGTTTCCTTTTACCTTTTATATGCAAAGTGAATGCCTGATATTCTTAAGGGCAGCCTAATGAATGGCAAACTGGTCCTCACAGCCCTCTACTTAGGTCTTATATACATTTATTAGACGCTTCCTATATAGTTCCTAGAAAGAAAAGGAAATTTGGCTACAGCTCATCTTACAGTTTCTCATTCTGTTTGTTTGGGATTTTAATTAATTAATTTTTTTAGAGAAAGTATTTTACCAGGAAGGATGCATTAAGATTTTTCTTTTTCAAGTATGTCCTGGGTGGCGAGTATGTACCGTTAGGTGTCTTGCCCAAGGACACTTACTGGAGAGGTGCTCTTGCCGGGATTCAAACCTGTGTCTCCACAGTTATAGAGCAGCGATGTTACCCCTACTCCACCCAGCCAGTAATGTTTTATATTTAATTAGATATTCAATATATAAAATATATTAATATCTGGAATGAGTAATATTTATTTTCTGGTTTACATATAATATGTATTGCTGTATTCCACATGTGGAAACTGCACTTCAATGTCTTATGCTTGCTTAAAATGCCACTAGATGATAAAACCTTAATTTCAGATCTGTCTTTTCCAGCCTGAGAGAAGTGGAGAGATGTATGGCTAGTCCATCACAAGTTGCAAACTTTTTTGCTAGAATAGGGCTATACCAAATTTATAAGGCGTCATTTGATGATATCATTGCTTTCTTCACTGTCTGATTTCTTATATAACAAAATCAACCTAAGCAGATATTTAATCCATTGCAATTTATTGTAGAGTTATCAAAGAACAATGGAGAGATTGCTTAATGGACCTCTTAACTTCGACCTGATTCTCTGTTTTTTCTTCTGCATCCTCTCAGTGTAGAGGTATTGGCTAAAGGCAAACTGATCTAACTCCCCCCCCGAAGGTTGACATTAGGTTGAGAAGGATATTGCAGCATTTAAGGACCGTCACAGCCTCCATGGATATCCAGGGAAAGGAACTCTTAAGGACACCGTCTCCGGTTAATTAAAGAAAGGTGGTTATGATGGCAAGGGTGTCCCATTTAATGTATTTTCTGCTCATATGTAGCATTATACAGCTATAGTGAATATAGTAATAAATTATATTATACATTTGCATCCAACACCTTTAACCGTAGAGTAAAAATAATGTAATTTCCACTTCAATCAAATAATTGCATCTGTTATGAAACAAAAAGTAATTCTGCACTTTTTTACTATTACAATCATTTTATTAACTACCTGTTGCTTAATATCTTCTTGTATGTAGTAACAGATTCACTGATGACATTCTTATGTGATTCTCAATAATCGTTTTTTAATGGGTTGCAGCATTATAGTTTGCATAAATGAAAATACATTTTCGTTATTTAAGCCATTAAGATAAGACCATTAAAAGGCATTTCAAAGTAGCGAGCCTACAAAGTTTAATAGCAATGAAATAGCACTAGATAAAATGCTCTGTGCTAAATGACCGATTCCCGTAACCAGAGTGGTAATGTAAAATTTTACAGCGTCCGTAATAGACTAAAGAAATAACTGATTAAAAGTATTGTTTTACCTAGGCAAAACATTTGCTGACTGCTTGAGCATAGTAAAAAATTTGAAGATCTGCGTTTTCATCTTTTATATTTATAATGGTGTAAAAACTCAGTGGTTATTGCTCGAACTCTAGTGTCTCCTCCACCTACAGGAACTAGAATTTTGATATCCTTGTATATTCTACTGAACTATTAAAGTGTCTGCCTCAAACATAAAAAACTGATACCTTTAACCCCCTCACTACCATGATTGAGTATACTTGATCTTCAAAAGCTTGTGCAGGAGCTTAGATTGAGTGAACTCTATTTGTTCCTTACTGGAGCAATGCAAAGTAATTTTGTTTATTGCAAATGATATTCATATGCATTCATTGTACCGGCTGGGTGGAGTAGAGGTAATGTCACTGCTCTGCATGGAGAGAGCCTGTGGAGTCATGGGTTCGATCCCAGGGAGCAACCTCTCCAGTAAGTGTCCTTGGCAAGACACCCAATGGTACATACTCGCCACCCAGGACATACTTGAAAACTAGAGAAATCTCAATGTATCCTTCCTGGTAAAATCCTTCACAAAAAAAAAAAATAGGCTCCAGAATGTGCCCCAAAAGTTTCAATATATTAGACATGACAGCCAATGTGTAGAAATTGTTATAAAAGCTTTGAGATCCATTTTTCCTTCAAGGAAACACAGAGCCCAAGCTGTAAAATACATGTAGTAACACTTTTTGGCCAGCAGAAGGAGCGCTCTGACACAGTGGGTTTACTTACAGTGAAACTATACAAGAGGCTTTTCTGTATACTTCACTCTCTTTTTTTTTTTTTACAGACAGGCACTTGGTGGTGAAGGTGTTTAAGTGTTAATAACACCATAATTATAGGAAGACAAATATAGTGTAAGGCTAAATATCATAGTTTTTCAATAATTAAAAAAAAGTAAAAATAATACCATTAAGGCTAGGGTCAGACGAGCGCATTTTCTACGGACTGTGCGTCCGTGCAGTATGGATGCACTTTTTGACGGAAGACACGGTAGTGGCCACACAGTCTGTTTTTGTGACTGGCGTTATTTTTGACGGATGTAGGAGGGAAAATAAATTAAAATGAAAAAATATTTTGTCCGTCAAAAATGCTGGACGTATAAATGCAGTCTGTCTGACCACGTTCCATCACTCACACACAAAGCTATGGGGACGTTGCGGACGTGGCGCACTCCGCATGTTCGTCTTAGTGGTTCGACGTTCTTGCTAACCTGCATCTTTTTGCCGCGTCCGTAGTGCATCCGCACTTCCGTGCGGACGTACTTCGTGTGTGGGCCTTCATTGGTCATGATTATCTGCTACCACGGACGTACTAAAGTGCGGCTATACGGATGTTAACACTGCATTCGTCTGACCCCAGCCTAAGTTCTTCTGTGTCTGTAAAACTATATAACAATAACCTTTTGAGTGAATTGACCAGGGTGTAGTGTAATTGAGACCTGATCAAAGCATTATTGTTGCACTAAAAATAAAAAAAAATGCATTTAGTTTTAGGCAGCATTTACCAATAGGGATGACATTTCTAATAATCGAATCAATATAAAAAATAGGTAGAAATTGGTGACTGCTCTAGAAATAAGATAAGCCGAATAATCAATAAACTCCAAGCACTGAATTAGAGAACTTGTACAGAGAATGCCAGTAGCTGGTCACAAAGGGCAGCATATTAGCATATTTCAGTTGACTAGAAGGCTTAATCGAGGATGGATTACATCCGTTTATCATGTGTCGATTGAGCTGACATTAATCTTTCGTGATGAGTTATGTTCAGCTATCTCTCTTTTCCTTGGTGTAGCTGGAAGCATGCAGATTTTATAGATATTACAGTGTTGTGGTATCAAGTAGTAAATTATTGATGAAGGAACATTTGGCACATGGAAAGTGCTGCACTTAAGTAAATTAAAGAGTAATCTTTTTGTATTGTCCCTTTACTTATTTCTACTGCTATGCGCTTGTGATTCTACTATAACAATGTAAACAAAAAAATATAAGAGAGATTATGTCTGACTTTATCTGGTATGTTACCTTTTCTTATCACATGAATATTTAGAGCAGAATTAAGGTAGAAATATGTCACATGTCACATTCTGATCTGGTCATCAGAGAATAGCTGGAACAGAATGTTCTGTTAATGGATGTTGTACAGATGTTGACTAGATAGACTAGAGTTGCACCATCTTCTTGCTGTTGGAAGATGAAGCCTTGCATCATATCTATTACCCATGTATTTATTGTAAGTCTTCTAGAGAGTCTCCATTAATGTCATTGACAGGACGCTGCTGGTGATTATGCTGTAAGAATTTTTTAGTAGTAATCCAGAAAAAATATTATTCATATAATATGAATTGTATATAACAGCAATCACTTTATCCTAACTGTGGAATCCGTGGTAAAATTTCAACATTAGCTAGAAAGGCTGTTTCAATAATGAAGATACCAAGATAAAAGATTTTAGATCTAGCCTTTATTAAAACACCAAAAGTGGTGATCACTGGCTGTAAAATTCCTTATTCCTTAATTAAACAGCTCATTAATGCATTTTGGAAAGATAGCGGTCATGACCAGTCTGCAAACTGTTGACTTGTAATGCTCTGTGCACAAATTTAATGGCGTTTATTTCAAACACAAACTTCCTAAAGTAATTCATTGCTAATTACATCAAGCTATGTAGGAAATGCTGAGTTCTCTGAAAATCAACAGCAAAAGACATTCTAAAATATATACTCAAAGAACATACAATCACTGAGTGATTAAAGAACACTGGGGCCTGTTTTCAAGTTTAACTTTTTATTGTTGGAGCTGGTTTAAGAACAAAAATATTATTATTCGAAATATTGTGTTTCCAAGGTCCACTGACGCTGGCACTTAAATGATTCTAAAATACTGTGTACTCAGGGTCCACTGACTACAATGAGTCAAGCTGAATATTTAATGAAGACATCACAAAGAGCAAGATTAGACCTTCAGATTGATCTAAGGGACAAATACAAAAGATTGCTATTGCAAACAGATGTGTGGACCACAGAACATATACGTAAAATACTGCAAAATCTTCAAGTGTGGTAATTGAAGAGGAATAAAACGGAATTGTCTGCACATGATGACATTCATCAACGGGGCATTTGTATAGCAAGCACATGGAAAATAATAGCATGACAAGCGCCTTTTATGAAAGAAGAAACATATAAAATATCCCATATGGATATCCAGGAATATGTGAATTGTGGATCAGAAACCAGGATTTCTAAACCAAATATAGAGGATATCTATGTGGAAGCCCAGTATGAGATAAACCTAGTGGAGCTATAAAAATAAGTTTCCCAACTTTGCTCGTTCCAAGGTAGATACTGCATTCACATTATTCTTGAATAAGGAGATAAACTCTGGGAAAATGAATTTCACCCTGTCTGTCAATGGATCCGATTCATATTGGATTGTTGCTGCTTATTTAGCCTTAGAGATAATTTGGGATCAAGCATTGCTTCCCCAAATAACACGTAAGTCCATTCCCTGTAATTGTGAGAAACTGGCAATTTGTGAGATGGGTCGCTAATTTGGAAGGACCTTACTATATTCCAAATCAGGGCCCTATTCCTCTCTTGTCATTAAGATATCATCTGGAGTCGATATACCGGATTGGCTCTGACCGATATCTTAATGGCTGGACAAGCTGTTCTGCTCTTGTCACAAGCTTTGCTTGTGCCTCGGACATAGTGTCTCACTACTGAAAATTAATATATCCTATACTTAATTTGCACCTGGGACTAAAAAGTACAAGGTTCGTGTTAACTCGTTCTCATCTGGAACTAATATCTCTCAAAGATCACTAACCATATCGCTTTTACTAGCAACATGGGAATAAGGCCTAAGAGCTGTGTCACCATGCTATACTTACACTTGGAGCACTATGTGCAATTGTGATTATTTAAAGAGATACATTTTTAATTTGTTTTATTAGATTACATCTGAGCATTTAGTAAACAATCCTAATTCCCGTTCTGAAATGTTATACATAGGGAATAAGACATTGCTTTTCAAATTTTCTTGCTTTTTATTTTTAATGCTACCCCTAGTTTTGCATGGAACGCTCAGAAATTTAGCTGGCTTTCAAGAAGTTAAGTATAAAATGTACCAGTTTCCAGATATTGCTGCATGGTAACTGATTTTTTTTCCTGACAAACAAAAACAGATCTATGAACACTGAGAACAGGCAACAGCATTAGTGACCTACCCTGTGGGGTGCTCCCCCGCTCAGGTGTTTTCCCGTTTTAGCCTGATGGTGCCATTATAAACATGACAATTCCATATGTAAATCAGTCTGCTATCATCTCAATGATGTCAACTCTGCACGACAGATACAACAACCTCCCGATGGTCGTTTCTGCCTTGTCAGTCCCTATCACTTAAAAAAGATATATATTTATATAACCGTTGGACTTTTTTTTTATTATTATCATTTTTATTTATTTGTATTGCACCAACATTTACCAAAGAAATATGGATACTCTTAATTCTCCTAACTTAAATATGTAAATGTGAAATAAAATTCCAGGTGGACGCCAGTTGTATCAGCAATCAATTCTTCACCAATAAGTTCAATAAAACTACAAGATAAATCACTCAAAAAATGCACATTATAGCCTCCCTTCATACATCCTTCTATCTCTTCATACTAATCCCAGAAAAGAAGCTTTGTGGCCACAGTAGGATCAAGCAGAAGACTGTGGTGCTCAATCTGGCACAGACATACTCTTCCAAATCAAATATTAAAGGTTCCTTGAAAAGAACGATACATGGTTTTCAGCTAAGAATACACAGTAATGTTGCAAGACACATGCTAAATGACCCTAAAAATATGTCCGACATATTTATATGACCCTGAGCATGTGTCAGGCATTATAGGAGTGGTGTGTACTGTACTGTGTATTACTTGAAACCTTTGCGTCGTTTTACCGTAAGACAATAGTTCTACAAATTTTGCTGAAAAGGCATATCTTTTGATTTCTAGTCGAATGAGGTGGCTGGGTTTATCATGTCCTGCTTCTAATTTTCCTCTGGTGTCATATTTGTCATATATGCATCAGAAACCCTGGGAAAGAACACTCTGGCCTAATTAACAGATTTACTTTACTGGACTTGACGTGACATCTGCTTCTTTACAGCTCCCTTGGTGTTCATTTTTAAAATGTATGACTTTACATAAGGCAAAGAGGCTTTCTACCAATTTCAATTTTAGTTTTCTAACAAAATAGCATAGGTTTCCACTCTCAAAGGGATGATTAGAAGGGCTATTTTCATGTGTTGGACAATGTTTATTCCATGTTTGCTTCTTTTTTTTACTATGCTATGAAAACTAATTTCTATTTAATGGCTGATATTTCAACAGGTATCATCAATGCCTCCAAAATAAACTGAAAGTGACAAATATTTTACATAATATTCCTTTTCTGACAAAATATAGACATGAATATTATAATAAAGAAAAAATCTAAATCTCAGTCAAGGTGTCACAAAATGTCTTCATATTAGGAGGTGCAGGTCTTTCTAATACCTTTATGGTTTGCTTGCCAAAAAGTGAGTAATGTGCAGATGTTCACTTTTCAGAACACATTTCTGTGATGTTTACTTGGCTTTTACGTAGCTAAAAGTTTAAACTGTGACACACTGCATTTACACCCATGTAAGCAAAGGCCAAGAGAGTGTAGTAAAGATTGTATTAGTTCTTTATATTACAATTCCAGACTCTTAACACATGCTTATGGAGGAGGGAGTGGTAGTTTTGGGTTTGGCCCCATATTTTACTTGGTCTACTGGGAGATTCATGACTTTGGCTGATATGTAAAATGTTAAGCAGCTGGGACAACAGACTCACAGAATTTATTTTTCATTAGTGTTGTGTTATTATATTACATTACAGAAACATAATGGCCACTATTGTGTGCCTCTCGATACAACCAGGACGCTAAGGTGAAAAATTAGTGATTGCTAATAAGCCCTTTGCATCCAGGTTTCACCAGCGGTTTACGGGGCAGGCGCCGAGTCCAGTAGCCTGCCCCATAGCAGCCACTAGGCTCGCGGATGCTGGAGGCAATGCTAATGTGCCATCCTGAGCATCCGCTCCATGGAGTACGTAGGACTCCATGGAGGCTTCTCCTGCCAGGTCACATGACCAACAGGATCTTGCATCTAGCAAGATCCTGCTGGTAAGCAGAGTGATCGAAGAGGGAGACTAGGGACTTTTTTCCCCCTGTCTCCCTCTGCTCTCAGCTGCCAGTAGTGGCGGATCGGGCCACCATTCTCGCCGCTGGAGAAGAGGTGAGTATTTGATTTTTGGGGGGGTTTGAGCTGCAGTTAACCGGTTCTGCAGCAGCGGAATCAGTTAGCTACAGCTCTAAGCTGGTGTTAACTTTTTTAGTTAGTTGTTTTTTGACAGCAAACTTGCGCAATGAATCGCTAGTTACAATTCGCTAACGGGTTTTTTAACTCGTTAGCGAATTGGAGGGTATTCGGACACAGCGCTATAACCTATTGTAAGCTAACGCTCACGCTAGCGTTAGGGCCCAATATTTTTTAAGACACCAAAATGCTGATTATTATCAACAATAATCACTACTTTGTCAGTGGCCAATGAAATGCCACTTTCCAGTACTAGTGTCTGCAGTATGTGTTGGTAAGACTTCTCTGGATATGACCATTTGCAAACTTCATTTCTGAAGTCTTTCACTTTCAGTAGGCATTTACATCCCAAGGGACCCAACATATTGCAACACACAGAAGGAATGCTTGATTCACTCAGTATCTTGATGTTACATAAAAACATTTTACAGAGAGCTCAACAGCTCCTGAATAGAGCTCATATGAACCTCTCTTCAGATATTAATAGCTGTGGTATGCTTTTTCAAATCAAGACATTTCATGTGTTTATTTTAGACCTTTGACTGCATCATATGAATCCATGCAAATTCTTCAAGTCCGGCACATTGAAAAGTATTGCACAGACTTGAAATTGTAGTTTATTGACATTGTATTTTCACCCCAGCTTCTAATGTTTGCTTTCTGTGCATCTAATTTTATCTTCTACACATGCCTGCAAGATCCATGTTAAGAAAAAGTTAATCAAACACTTAGCCTAGGTCTGTACAAATAGCTCAGTTGGGATAGATGTTCTCTGGCATTCTTCGGCATGACTATACTCATAAATCTCACTGTGAAGATACATGTTTTCTGTCAAACCTCTGATCTCTATCGCAGCCGGAAGAATAAGTCATACCACATTCAGTAAACGGAGAACCAAGTCATAAACTTTAGGCCTAAAAAGTCCAGCTAAAAAACAACAAGAAGAAATACACAAAATTGTTGAGTGGGCTACTTCTCCAGCGTAACCTAACTTTTGTGATTGTGTTATATTTTACATAAACTTGTATTTACTATAGAAGGAGCATGTAAGCTAATTTAACAACTCAGTACAGTACATAATGTCTTTAAGAATTTTGTAACAAGGAAAGATAAAGTGGTCTGCAGTTATCTTACTTACAATCTAGGCAAGAGGAATCATTTGCCACCAAACAGTATATTAAAATGAATCGGCATGGCCTTTTAAACTGTAACTGTACAAAGCGTGGAAGAATATATTTGTATTCATGCCGAGAAAGCATCCTGACTCTCGCTGTATAAATAGAGCTTGTAAGCTCCGTTACTGCTTGTTTTTCTGCAATTCATTGCTTGCATTTGCTAAGTGATACCTAAACAGACCTTAGATAGAATTCGTTCTCATTATTTTACGTCTTTTCAATTGTAATAAAATGGCAGCTGGCGTTAAAGGGAAGGCATTTTGATGTGGATGTGGTATAGGAGTATATACATATATTGTTAGAAATTGCATTCCATTGTGTATTTTTCCTCAACAAAGACAAGCGATTTGTACTGGCTTAAAAATGTAATTACAGATAATACTTGCTTGACTAGCAAGAAAACAATGCGCACACAGGGCATGAAAAATTCACTCCAATCGTACTTTTCTGAGCAACAAAGCTTATATTCTGACTAAAATGAGGAAATGCTAGAAGATAATATTCAAAATACCATTCAAGGTGAGTTATGCAAACCGGCATGTGACTGGACAGACGTTTTTATAATATAAAATGGGAAAAAAATAAACTAAGCTGTGCTGTATTTGCAAAGACTCGAGGGAATATTAATTCCACAGTTATTTTTCCCACATGTCAAAATGACCTCTGTATGATACAGTGGTTAAGGATGACACCAGATAATTTAATCACAACAATTATTCATTAGATAGGATTGTTAATGTCTCCTATTAAAGTATGGAAAATTGGATCAATGTTGAACTAACATCATATTGTTCTGAGTATTCTGTATGAGGAATGTTACAGAATATAACGGTTAATTGTATAGTTATTTTTCAGAGCTGTATAATTAACGTGCATTGAAAAGATGTGTAATCTGTTTCAAAGAACTCCAGTATTGTTTTCAAGCCCAAAGTTATGCTATTATTTACAAGTGTATATTTACAGAGAGAGTGCATATATATCACAAAGAAAACATGTTTTTACTTGCGTTACCTATAATTTCCTAGCATTCTCAAAGAATACCATGTAAAACTACACGTTTAGAACCTATTCTGACCTTGGCTTAAATTTAACCAGAGCGGTTGTAAACTTAACAACGTCATGGGGCTATATTCCCTAGTTGTCAATACTGTCTCCTGTTGTTATTTTATGGACGGGAAACGCAATTCCATTCTTTCTGCAAGGTGAACTTGCAGCTCGAATGCAGCCATTTCCCTCCGCATGGTTACTGTGTATTAATGTCTCCTATACTTCTTACGGGAGACACTAATTGTACCTCTGTGTGGAAGCACAAGCTATTCCAATGTAGTCTGCGCTTCCACATGGGAGACGTTTTTCAGGGTGAAATAGCAACTCCTGAAAGTTTGTGTTAAATGATTTTGCAGATGCAAAATCATTTAACACTCTCTATGCAACCCCCCACTAAATCCCATACTCACCTCTCATCCTGCAGTGAAAAGGGCAGTGCAATACATCCCTTCTCGCCGGAGCAGAGTAAGCCTGGCAACAAAAACTGGTGCAGATTTTCCTCCTCACCATCTCCATTATACTGTCGTTAACTACAGAATAGAGCCGATAGACTATAATGAATCTGGTAAATTTTTAACAGCTCTGATTAAGTTTATACCAAGGTTGGAATTGAGCACTTAATGTTTATGTGACAAGAGTCACTTTGAACTTAAGGTACATGGACCAAGAGATGCATTTGGGAGGTGCAGGCCTCATGAATTATATTATTCCCCTCTCCTATGTAGAAGTCATCCTGTACCTACAATTCTAGGTGCAGGGTATTTCTGTCTGTGTTTATGTTGTTTGTGTTATATATGCATGCTGCTATTGTTGATATCGTTATTATCTATGCTTGTTTGTTACTATGGCCAATATGATTACTGTGTGGGTCACTGTAGCCCTTTCCAACTCCCCTTATCTAGAATTTGTTTACATCTGTGAAAGGTTTGAGTGGACTTTGTCTTTTTTGGCAGACATTGCCCCATTATAAGACACTGTTAATCTGAATCCCCTGTTTCCCCCCTACAATCAACTATTGTTCTGTTTTGTTGGTATGTTATGTGTTGTGCCTTGGTGTCCTGAATTAATTCCATTAACTGTCCCTAATATAATTATGTTCGAGACACCAAGACACCAGGGACAGGATTTCTGATGTAGTGCAGCAAGACACCAGGGAGAGATTTCTGATTTAGAGCAGCAATACACCAGGGTGCCATTTTCCATTGGCCACTAGGCCCATCCTGGCACTGTACATATTTAGCTCATTAAAGGCTCAGTTCGAGTCTGTCTGTTCTACACCAAGATCTGCGTGCTGCCTTATTTCTGGGGAATGTTATCAACGCTCTTTCAGTATACCTGTCCTTAAGCTTCGGCTAAGGGCTGGATTATGCATGAAAGACTGCTGGCGGGAGAATGGGGGTCCAGTAAGGGAGCGGCATAAACAGATGTGACCTAGTTGGTTGGAGTATGGAGAGCCATTACAATCTGTGCAACAGTGATCACCTATAATGGCATACTGTGCTAGAATGGCATACTGTGCTAGAATGGAGTACCCATCTAATATCACTATCAGTGGTTCCCAACCCTTTTCCTCAGGTACCCCAAATAGACCAGGTTGACTAGATATCTGAAGCACAGCACTGGTAATATAATTTGCTGCTCAGTGATTGCAGGATTCAGTCTGCATTTCCCCAAGGTAATCCTTAAAATGTGGCCTGTTAGGGGTACACAAGGACCATACTTGGGAACCACTGCTATAGATGCATACCATAACACCTTGATTAATAATTATGGGTGAAAAAAAGATACTTAAAGAAGCGTGAATTTCAATGCAAATTTCTGGTGTTTAGTCGCATATTTGTAAAGCAAGTGACAGATCTCATCTAATTCCATAATTTATTTTTAATCCCTATAGGGGAAATATGCTCACAAGATGTCATGCCAACACCTGTTTGTATAAAGGAATTCATGCACGCATGGAACATCCATCCATTGACGTCTACGGAAGAGATCTCAAAATTCACTTTGGCAAAGGAAAGTGCTGTTGAAGAGGAACAGGTAGAGTAAAGGTGAAAGGCTCAACAATTGTATATCCTTTTGTGCTTTAATTTGCTTAGGCAAAGATTGTCTTTGTTCATTTGTTAGTCAAAAGTATGGCAGTGTCTTTTTATACACAGCTTTGAAGAACAAAGCAGATAGCATTTCAGATACAGAAATCCCACTCACAAGCAGCTTTCGAAAATTGGCTTAGGTAACCTAAAGTAAACATACAGAGGTATGGTATCATTAAGGATCATCCACTGCACGCAGCACAGTGAGTGCATAGCATGCACAATAATGGATGCAATAGAAACTACTTCTAACAATATCATTTCATAGGGTTCATCCTCACAGTCAGTATACCAAGAAACCGTATTCTTCTATAGATTAAAATCTCGTCTAATCAAGTTTAAGTGTATCCAATGAGCTTGAAGATGTACTAGTTCATTCATGTAAAGTGGTTGGTGAATTTGCCGCAGTTTGGGAATATCTGATATATAATTTCATCCAAGAAGTAGAATATCCGGCAAAAAATGGCAACATTGTGTATACATGTTTATCTCTAGTTCAAATAAATAATTTGAAAAATGATCACATTGACATAAACATGTTGCAAGCTAAGTGATTGTAATGTATCTACACAATAAACCAAAGATAATCTTAGTTTTAAAGTTTTGAATGCGGACAAGCATATTAAAAAGAAATCACATGCCAATCTAAGTCCCATCATCTTCTATAAATACCTGGAAATGTGCTTCACTTGCAAATGACACTTGGCCTGCACATTGATTCATTGACATCAGAATTATACACTAGCCTTGAAGCACTTTATAGAAGCAAATCTCTCCTAAATAGCTAAGTAGGAAAGTGCCCTGTTCAGCAAGTGCTAATGTTGATCATTAACTCTGGAGATGTAGAATTAACATCTGTTCTCTGCACCTACCTATGCAAAGTTAAGTTTTTTTTTAACATTCTATGGCATTTTTATAATGCAATGTAATTGTGCTCCTCAGAATGGCAACATATTAGTACACATATAAAATGATATAAACGGTTTAACACGCATAGGAAAAAATTGGCTGAAAAATAAAGAAGCAACTTAACCCTTCACTACCAAGTGATCTTTGTTGAAAATTGTCGTAGCAAAACATTTTTTTTGAAACATGGGATGCAAAGTTAACAATTAAATATAGGTTAAAATAGAAATTTTGCTAATAGTTTTACATTTTTTACTATGTGAGAACAGGACACACTTGAAAACGAGAGAAATCTCAATGTATCCTTCCTGGTAAAATACTTTGCAAATAAATAAATAAATATAAATTTGTTCATTTTTAATTTTTCATGTATTCGTTTATCTATTACAGAAATATTGTTGAAATGACAGATTCTTAACTCAAGACAGTGTCTTATATCTTCAACATTGTCACACGAGGTCCGTATTATCAGCATACATGCAGAAATGGTCTTTGTGTCAAATACTGCAACTGTGGTAAAGAGAACAATAAAAATGGACAGATATCCTGCTTATGGAGATCTGTAGGGATCATTGTGAGATTACTAGCAATGCACCTTACAAAAAATACAAGCAAGATTTTAAAATATTATCTGTATGTGGCATAATGCCTGAGCGCGAATCACAGATCGTTTTGCAGAGCCCACAGCCACCGGACCAGCAGGGATGTAAAGATCAAGGATCCCGGCAGCTGTCCATGGGATGCGGCCAGCCATCGGGACACAGAGTGTGCCTGCCAGGGTCGGGCCGGCAGCAAATATTTGCCACGCCACGGAATGTGCCACTTGGACCCGTAGCTCCAATCGGCACCATGGTCTGGCCGGCCCTGCCTGAATCTTATCCAAGTACAGCAGTGAATGACCACAGAGCTCCCCCTGATTTCTGCCCTCTCTATGGCTGTTGTCCTGCAGCAGTTATCTGTTACAGTGAAGTTTGGGGCTGCTGTATGCAACTTGTTTTATGTCTCTGCAGGGTGTATTTAGAGAGATAAGTGAGTGGAATTTGTTTCCATTTCTATGGCGGCACACTAATCTGGCTTTAAAGCGATGTGAAAATAAGATTTTGATATGGTAATGAGTGCTTTTCAATGTATTATAATGCAAAATCAAAATAACTAAACTTTGTGTCTGAAGGGGTTAATTATCTTTCTAATTCATGGTTATGCACATTACTTCCTTCATCCTTTGTTAGCCAATATAGTGTGTCTCTTTCTTTTCTTTTCAGCATAATTTATTATGGTCTCTATTCCCTAGTTGGTCCCTAGTTGGCGCTAGTGTTAGCACCTCGATATGTAAGTGTTAGGTCCAGGAAAAGTGTGTTTAATGCATGCCATCCATACTACATTCCTGACTCTACCTCTGTTAGCGCATCGCTTTTTGTACTAGCTTCCGCTAGCTTAATGTACCTTGCGCATCCTATACTTAACATGGGGAGTGCAAACCTACATTAGCTTTCCGATAAGTAAGGTATTACAAAGTGCTAGTGTAATTACCACAGGGATGCAGACAGCCAAAAGTTAGCACCTTCTAAAAGCTCCTACCCCCACCCCAATAAAACCGATACTGACTTCTCATACTGCGGCGAGAATGGTGGCCTGATCCACCGCTTCTGCCCACAAGCAGAGTGAGATTGGGAAAAAATTGTTCCCAGTCTCCCTCCGCGGCTCTGTGCATTCTCGTGAAATTGTACAGGGCTCACAGCCCGGAATTGCAACCCTCCATGGAGACCTATGGACTCCAGGAGGTGATACTCGCAGCGGCGCTGAAGCTCTATTGTGAGTATCCCAGTGGTTAGTGCTGCATTCCAGGGCAAGGTGCTGGAGCACCTGACTCAGAATATCTCTTTAAAATGCAGGCTCATATTTTCCCCATTATCGTCCCCATGTTAGGGCTCTATTCCCTACTTCGCGCTATGTGTTTTTCAGTTGCATTATGAGTTTGCCTCATGTTGTATGTTAAATGGATAATGGTGTTATTCTTTCTACAACACTTTGAAGTTCTACAATCTCCAATACAAATGACTTCCTGCCATTTGAAATGCCTTTTTTAGAAAAATACATCTAGCAGGCTGCTGCAGAATAGAACAAAGTGTGAATCACCGTGACAGTGATTTTGTTTGCTTTATTGGCCTACACCAGGGGTACTAAACCTTGGCCCTCCAGATGTTTTGCAATTACATTTCCAACAAGGCTCTGGCGGGTGGCTGATTATCATGGGAGATGGAGTTATGAAACATCTGGATGGCCAAGGTTAAGCACCCCTGGCCTACACTATCCCAAATTCTCTTTCCAATACATCATATGGTAGATGAGACAGAATGGGT
Source organism: Leptobrachium leishanense (assembly GCA_009667805.1). NCBI lineage: Eukaryota > Metazoa > Chordata > Amphibia > Anura > Megophryidae > Leptobrachium > Leptobrachium leishanense. Next base: position 181,875,993 of record CM019065.1, on the reverse strand, counting down.
CATGTAATGTATAAACAGCTGCAGAGGTGCAACATGATGATATCAACCCAACATAGACCATCACCCTTTTTATGAGCTCAGTGAATCACAATTGTAATACTGGCAAAAGGGGTTCTATTCTATTCCAAATGACCCTTTATATAAAACCCATATTTCACATGCATTATGAAACCACTCTTAATAGTCTCCCATGTCTCAAGTGAGAAACCCCGAAGGATGTTCTGTGTGTACTTGCTCTATTGCTGTCTGCAGGAAAAGGAGAAGAATTATGCTTCAACACCTCTTCCCCCTACATTTTTACACAAACACACACAAACAAGTAGGCATATATAGGATCCTTCTCTCCTTGTGTACATGTCTGTGCCAACAGCCACACACATATCCGTTTGTGCATATAATTTTGGGAATTATAGAACAAATCAAGAATGTATAAATAAACTTAGAAATGTTCGTTCTCAGTAGTTCTTTAGAAATATGTATTGGTTTGCTGGATGAAAAAAAATATAAAAAACGGTAGCATATTTTGATGATTCTAATTAAGTAATTTAAGTGCAAATTTTACTATAACATAATTTCACTCTATATTCTCTTCATAGTCAAACAAAACGTAGCATTGTTTTGACAAAAAAACCTTTACTATTGTAGTTCTCCTGGTATTCTTCTCCAATGATACGCATGGATTCTGGTCGAATATTAGGCTTTTCCTATAGACACTTTAGAGCAGTAATTTTACCTCCATACTTTAAATCTCATAGCAAAGGTTAAATAAGGGTTATGTTAAACATATGGATTGAATCATCCTTGTAAATGTGTGAGAAATGAAGACATGCACAAGTTATACACGCATTAGCCGCGAATGGCACAGTCTATTAACTTCAATCACAGAACACGTTTTCTCAATGCTTTGTATCCACATTAAAGAGGAAAATAAGCTATACATCTGAATCATAATACGCTCTGGATAAAACGGAGACAGAACTAGAATGGAAGAAACATTAATGCCTATACCAGTGCTACTTGGACAATAGCAAGGTGAGGCCTTGTTTAAGGTTAGGAAAATTTACTCCTCTAACTGCCAGGTGTTAATGGGGATTGTGGCTTATTCATTTTTTAAGATTATTCTTTAAATTGACTAATCTTTGTTTGATCAGAAATGAGTTCTGTCACATTAAATTTTGCCCCATTTTTATTATCATTATAGACAAATTTGACGCAAATTATTCAATTCACATAAATAAGACTATGAATGATTGTATTAACGCTGACATTTCTGTTGACCAAAAAGGGCACTTTCCTTTTAGTTGGCGGTGGGAGTGTTCACAAGGACACACGTAATATGGGTTGTATCATCCTAATCATGGATTGGATCAGTACAGAGAATGTCGTGGGACATCAAAGTCATGAAATAATAATTTATTGTTGTGTATTCATTATTTTAAGCATAAAACAATACAATCCGAATCTAAACTTGACAATTAAAATGTAAAAAAATAAATCCTTAAAAAAAACATGTGCCCATATCTAGGAAGTACTTGCTGTCATCTTGTTGTAAAAGGAAGTCTAATGTATATGGAACTTCATCTATACAATAAAAAAATTGACTGTGCCACTTGATCAGTGGATAAAAGTGCATTTTCTATGGTGTCCTGTGACCAAAACCTGCGTTTATACTTCTCTCCCAAAACCCATAGCTCTATAAAATAATGAATGCCTTTCAAGAATACTTTAAATATGAATTTCAATACACCACACAGAGACGGTGCTTCAGTACTAAAGGAAGTCAATCCATTATACACATATAGATGAATTAAAGCCAGGATGAGAATCTTCTCCTCTGATCCTAAATCATCTTTAGAAATTGTCATTCACGGTAATGTCAAAGAATTTTTATGTAAATTGAAAATATATCCAGACTGCTTTTATTTTAACACTTCTTTGGACTTTTCACAACAACGGACTTGTGGGGGGAATATGACCAATGCCCATGAATCTCAAGGATGTTAACGAATGGCCATCTTTCTGGAACTGTGACGCCACTAATCAAGTTTCGCTACCATCTTGTAGTGCTGCTCTAATCGCAGTTCGGTGGGTTCCCATGCACTCATGAAGATTGTTGTTAATTTTTGCCATTAGACTAAAACACTAGGCATAGGATTCGATGTATGAAAGTTTGTGGTTTATATAATGCAACGACAGACATGGAATTCCTTACCTTTATGTGGATAATAAAAAACATGTAATTTGAAGTTGTGCAATCTAGGCATTGATATCAGCTTATGCGTTCAGGTATTTTTGGCACCCAGGAGAGGAATTGGTTATTGTATACAAATATACCTTGAAAGTTTCTACTATTCTGGAGGCTGATCAGTGGAGATCTATGGAAGATATCTTGGGCAGTATTATAATCTGCCCACTAAAATGGGGACGCCTGCAGGTTTCCCCTTAACGTCCCCATTTTAGCTCCATATTACAGGGCAGGTGCTAATTCAGCAGCCTGCCCCATAATACAGCGCTAAACCACTGGATACTCGAGGCAGCACTAACACACCACCGCAAGTATCCCCTCCTGGAGTCCATAGGACTCCATTGGAAGGTTGTGCTGCCAGGTTAGCTGACCTGTAGGATCTCTCCTCTCAAGAGTTCCTGCAGGTCCACAGAGTGATAAAAGAGGGAGACTGGGGACTATTTGTCCCCAGTCTCACTCTCCTCTTGGTGGGCAGATGCGGTGGATCCACCCGCAAATTCTCGCCTGCGGGATGAGAGGCGAGTATCTGATTTTTGGTGGACTTTAAGCTGCTGCTGATTGATTCCGCTAAAAGGGGAATCAGTTAGCACCAGCTCTTATCTGTGGTGAACTTTTCAGTTAAACGCAGCGGGGCATAATTAGCATTTGTAATCCTAAAGCTAATTACTCTTTGCACTCCCTATGTTAAGCATAGGGAGCAAAGTATAGTAAGCACGCACTGGAAAGTGCAATCTCCGATGCGCTAATGGGTTTTTTAACCCGATAGCTTTCGGATTGTAATATGGGCGGCCTGCACTAGGGCCACTTAACCTAACTGTAACGCTCACGTAGCAGAGTGCTAACGTTAGCGATAAGATTGTAATATTGCCCCTCGAGTTTTTCCTGGCTGGGACACAGTTGTTTTTAATTGTTCTATTAATTCCACAGGAAAGTACAGAATACCTTTATGGGACAGAGATTCTTAGAGTTGTTATTTCCACAATTCTCCATCAAATTCTATTTGATCCATGCTTGTTTTGGGGTTGAATTCAAAATTGTGTTCATTGTGTCCTGAACCTGGAGTACATCTCCCCCAGTTGTGTCTACCTCATATCCATGTTACAATTATTACACAGCACCTTAAGAACTGTGGCATGGATTCTTACCCATTAGCCATTAGTTTTGGACGGTGGGTGGGTGAGTGGCAGGGCTAAAGAACTGTTGGAAAAAAAACATTGGCACCGAAAGGACTTTAAAAAAAAAAAAACTTATTTCAATGTTTCTTATCCCTTGGTTGATAAACCCAACCAGCCAGACCATGTTGAGAATGACTTTAAGATTCACCATTCATTATTTACTGTAATTGAAATATGGATACTCTGCTGGATTTTATATATTTTTGTATTATGGTTTTTCATTGCTATTGGCCATGCATTTTGTTTTTACTATACTTGCTCCCGTCTTTCTGCTCTATTTCCTGCCTTCTACACATACCTTGCACTATTTCACTCTTTTACAGTGAGTACTCACATACCGTGTTTTTTTTTTTTTGCTGGGACAGAGAATATATTCATTACCATACTGGCAGAGTTATATGTTCTTCTCTTCTAATTCCTCTGCTCCTCAAAAGCATCTGGGGGGCCAGAGTTTGAGATCCCTGACCTAAAGAAATGTCTCCTATCAAAGCCTTTTCAGACCCTTTCCACACTTACGTACGCTTTTACTTGTAGTTTGGGTTTGTGAATAACATTTCATTATTTACAATATTGAGTATTGTTTACTTAATTTGTCTTAACTGACCTGATATAAAAAAAATTCCCACCAGGAAATACAGTATAAACCATTTTCTCTTGTTTGCAAGTGTGCTACTAGGGAGCTCTGTTAGAGAAGTTCCAATGAAGAAACCTCAAGGGCATGAGTAAACTGATTTGGCATGTCTTTCAATTATACATATATATATATATATATATCACCCTCCGCTTTATACTATGCATGTCTGTGACTGTGGAACTCTCAAGTGTCAAAAAGAGAGTAGGATTACATTATGCCATGAATGGTGTTCACAAATACTTGATCCTCTTGTCACGGTCTCATACAGTACCAATAAACTCTACATTGTTTACATCATTATACCTTAGCCCAAGGGAAAGTCACGTGGAAAGAAAATGATCTTTTCATTTTATGACAGCAACTCCTTATTAAAAAAGTGTTGAAATTCCAATTGTCAAACGCTTGTTTCTGAGTATGTGGGTATAATATTGCTGCTAATTTCTGAGTCTCTAATTTCTAAAGCTATTGGTTTCCTATGACCTAAAGAAGGTTGACTTATATGTTGCTGTAAACTAAAGATAAATAAAAAGAATAACCATGATACTAATAAATGATACTCTATTGCAATTTATGAACAGTACACCAATACAGCACTGGCATTTGTACCTCAGGTAGAGAAATCTACATTTTCAGCATCTTTATAATTTTTATATTCTTTAACTGAGAAATAAAAGTAATACCAAACCATGGGACCTAATCTAAGAGGAGCATTAAGTTGCAATTTATATCTCTTAAAATGACTGTTCCTGGTAACCTACTGGTGTGGATTCCATTTGAACAAACATTATAACCATTAATAGCATATGCTCTGGAGGTCATAGGAATCCAGTCACTGTTTTTATGGGAATACCATGAGATCTCATAAACACGATCTTGCACATTGTAAAGTCCTGGTGATTGGACACCAAGGAGAAATTTGTCCTTGTAACAAGATGGCAGATGAGCATAAGAATTATGGTGGGGGCTAAAAACTGAGTTTACTTGCAGGGGTGGCTTTTAAACCTCTTATACATGGATTTTAGTAATTGCTTTGCATCAGATTTTGGGTCTAATTTTTGCGCTAGCAGCAAGAAGAAAGAGAGACTTGGCTTGTCCAGTAAAAGGTACACAAAAAGACAGCAATATAACAAGTTACAATACAAATTGGAACAGCAAATGGAGCAGGAATGATTGGTTAGTTACCAATCAAGCCTCATATAACCATTATTGCTCAACTTCGAATACTCAACCAGATGTCTAAATTTTTTTTGCACCTGGAAAGTATTTTAAAAAGTGACTAAGAAAGTGTGGAAACAATTTAATTACTGGTCGTTTCTTCATTGGGACTTATGCTCAGACTAATTAAAAAAGTATTATTTAACAACTTTATAATAGTTTTCACTAGTATAATTTTTTTTATATAATAGTTTTCACTGTTTGGGTAATCTCCTAGCAATTTTCTTTTTGTGTCCCAATACATGATAAAGAGTTACTGGTACTGTATACATGGTGACATCTGGATAGCACTTTTGTTTTTTGAGTGAATGAGAAGTAGACAAGATGATCTCAAATTTTTATGAAATTATACTCTGGGTAATACGTGCCCGCAGAAGAATAATTATCTAACTTGACCTTGGCTGGCATAGAACCTGCATCCCAGAGGTTTGAATAAACTCTACATTCAGTGCATTAACCATTGGATTTGCTTCTTCACTTAATTGGAAATGAGTACACAAAGTAAAGGATTTCATACCATGACAGGACATAACATATTTTAAATTACATGCACTGATTTTCAGCAAGTAGGATGAAGTGTCTGTTTTTTTCTTTTCAAATTTAATTTTCTATCCTAGGATTAACTGGCCTGTTACTTAGAGAGTTCTCAGACTCTATTCGGCAGACAACAAATTGTTTCCCCTATTCCACCGGAATTTTTTTTTTTAATATATTTTGCAATTTCAATTGTAGATAAGTACTGAGGAGGTTTTTACCTGCTCATTTTATAGTTGATGCCGGGCTATCAGAAAAGTGCTTTACAATGTATTAGTCACAATAAGATTTTGGAAGCTTTGAATGTGTTCAAGGTTCCAATAATTATTAAAAGTTATGAATATAATGAATATTCAGTGGTGATGATAAACAAGGAATTAGAAGCAATGAGAAAATACAGATTTCCCCTTGACTTCTTTAATACATTGTAAAAAAAAAAATGCATTGGGTATTTGAAATATATTTTTTCATTATTTTACTATGGGTGCAAAATGCATCAACAAATACTTTTCCACTATAAAGCTTTAAGGACAATATGGAAACAGCCCAAAACATATACTATTTATTTATTTTTTGGAACCCAGAGAAAAGCCGGATGGCTACTTTAGAGTATTTGAAATCACCTTTATACATTTTTTAATTTTAATTTTTGGGCAGCCAGAGAGAAAAAGCCCTGCCCTGACTCCACTCAAATCCATAATAAGTAATAAATGGCCCAGAACTGAAAACTTCAGCTGGCTGCAATTTTAGACAAAATTTTAAAAGCATCAGTGGGTTGAGCAGTGATAAAAACAGACAGGCATATCAAGCTGTTGGATGCACAAAAGGTGTACTTAAGGATACACAGGGGGCTAAAAACTACTATACAAAGGGCAATATTACATTCTCAATGCTAACGTTAGCTCTTAGCTGTGTGAGCGTTAACGTTAGGTTAAGTGGCTCTAGCGTTGGCCGCCCATATTACATTCCGAGCCCTAACGGGTTAAAAAACCTGATAAAGCGAGCTTTTTGTACTTTGTGCTCCCTATGGTTAACATCGGGAGCACAAAGAGTTAATTAGAGTTAGGATTACAAAGTCCTAGCGCCATTTACTGTACCACCGGGGTTAACTCAAACTAGTGCTAACTGGTTCCACTTCTGCGGAATCTGTTATCACCAGCTACTCATCTCCCCAAAAATCAGATACTCACCTCTCATCCTGCAGTGAGAACGGCGAGTCAATCCGCCTCTTCTGGACGCCAGGAGCAGAGTGATACTGGGGAATAAAAATCCCAGGTCTCCCTACGTGATTACTCCACTGACCTGCAGGATCTCATGAGAAGTGAGATCCTGCATGTCATGTGACCTGGCAGTCAAAGCTTAATGGAGTCCTATGAACTCCATGGAGGGGATGCTAGGGGCGGCGCTTAGCATTGCCTCGAGCATCCTCAGGCTTAACGCTGTGTTATGGGGCAGGCTGCTGAATTAGTAATATGGCGTTAAAACGTGGACACTAAGGAGAAACCTGCAGAGGCAGCTTTTCCTCCTTAACATCCCCGTTTTAGCACCAATAATGTAATACTCCCCAAAATGTTTTCAATGAAGATTTTCAATGAAATGAATACCTTTAACATGAGATTATGTGGATTTTTAAAATGTACATAAAAAGAAGTTTAAAACCAATGTAAAGACAAGCTAAATGAATTATTTTTTTCTAAAATTAGATACCCAATGTTGCAATGAGCTTTGCCTAGAGTAGAATGTGTCCCTGCCAACTTGGATACAGTTACTTTAACCTAGAAGGTTGAGCATAACCCCCAAACCTTTGGTAGTCAAGGGATCATTTGACATGGTGTTAAGCCCCCAAAGCAGTTTTATTCATCAGATCACATGAAATGAAATTACTAAACATAGTGATGGAAGCCACATGGTTTATCACCACCCCAATCACCGTTCTTTCAGTCTAGATAAGCAACTTAAACAAGCAACGAAGAGAATGCAAGGATTTTCATTTATGTTGATGAATAGGTGGCGGTTTCTAGCTGCAGGAATCTTTGAAAACAGCTGCAATTATTAGAAATTGCTTGAAGGGAAACCGAGAGAAGGAATTTTTTTGTCCGGCAGTCTACGCAATTACCACCGCTTGGAGTTTCCCTTTAAACCCTGTGCAATACGTGGCACATCAGTGTATGCATGTCAGAACAGAGAAGCACAAAGTATCTGTTAATTAAGATAAAACTTTTACATTTCTTGGTCAAGTAAAAGGATGTCAACTTGTTTTTGGAGATTTAGCGGAACAGCGCAATCAAACATTTCCATTTTATCATCTTTTCTGACAAAATAATGGATGTATTAACCAAATTTAAAAAAATAAATACAAAAAATACATTGGGATGATCATTTTTCTCAACAAGCTCTTTCATATTTGCTCCTTAGTTGCCTGAAACATCAATTTAAGATCCAGTGACTCAAAAGAGGATCATAAACAACAGAAACTATTTGTTTTTCAGATACACAACTCCTGCTTTATCAGCATGTCATGCTAATCTTATAACGCAGCCCTATATAAATGCGAAGAGATATACTTTCTAGTTTTATTGTTACAATGCTTTAATATTGTACAGCTTATTAGCTAAAAAGCTACAACTATTATTGAAAATTCAATAATTATGATTGGTTATAGCTAGTAATGAGCTGTTATCTTGCTTCTACTTACCACCAGGTGTAAACTCTGCTTATTAGAAACTCCTTACACATTTAGTATTATATAATACCCATGTTTTACATTGCTAAATTACAAACTCCATTTATTAGGGGCAACTTCCACCTTGGTGTACTAATTACATAAGCGGAGTAGGCACAGTTAGGCTGGTGCACCATTTTTTTTTCGGTTCGGTTCGTTCGGATTTTGTAAATTTTCTTTTCGACTAGTTTCGGCCGATTTTCGTTTCGGTTCGGTTTGTTTTGTTTCGTTTCAGGAAGCATTATTTTACTGAGAGGGTGGTGGATACATGGAACAGTCTTCCAGTAGAAGTGGTAGAGGCCAAAACAGTAATTGAGTTTAAGCAAGCATGGGATAGGCATAAGGCTATCCTAAACAAAAGATAAATCCAGGTAAAGTATCCATGTAATTGGGCAGACTAGATGGGCCGAAAGGTTCTTATCTGCCGACATTTTTCTATGTTTCTATGTTTTTCGTATCGACTTTTTTTCGTGATTTCGGAAATGTTCGTGTTTTTCGGAACGTCTGTTCTCCTTGTTTCAAAGTGTCTATTCGTTTTGACGTAAACTAATGGTTTTTCGGATAAGATAATTATATGATACGATAATTCTGCCATTGAGATTTCTCATGCTTTCCAGGAAGGATACATTGAGATTTCTCTGGTTTTACAAGAAGGATACATTGAGATTTCTCTGGTTTTACAAGAAGGATACATTGAGATTTCTCTGGTTTTCCAGGAAGGATACATTGAGATGGGAATGATACAAAATTTAATTACAGAATCAGCAATATAAATACGATGTCCGAAATTACTGAAATGGAACCGAAATCAGGAATGAAGCCGAAATCACGAATGGAACGAAAATGAATTTCGATTTTACACATTTCTAGTCCGTTCGAAAATTCTGAAACGTTTTCGTTTCGGCACGAAAATGTGTTCGGATCTGCCTTTCTCTGATCCGAAAATTTTCGGAAAATCGGCCGAATCCGAATGCACGAATCGGGAAATTTTGTGAAAATTCCGAAATTCCGAAACCCGAAACGCACATCCCTAGGCACAGTATATGGTTCTCTTTTCCAACACTGTCAGGGTTATTCAAAGAGAATCAAAAAGTGACCGCACGTTCAGTGACTTTTCGTTCTCCTCCAAATTCGGTACGATTTGGCGATCCCATTTTGGCATTCCTGCGGTGTATTCAGCATTCAGCAAGCACCACAAGGACGCCGTACTGCAAGGAAAAGCCGCCGCAAACCCGACGAACACTCACCGCAAAACGCGGACGAACGCACACCAAAACCCGCAAAAACATCTGGATTAACCCGCCAAAGACGCCGGAGAAACCCGAGCAGGAGCCGATCACAGCGCAGAGCAGCCCCCGGAAAAACCCGACACCGCAGACGAAGGAGGAGAAGAAAAAAAAACAGTATGCTTCAATGTTTGAAAAGTGAAATGCTGTTTGCAAAGAAACTACTGAGCGAAAATGTCTGAAATTTACATATGAGGTCCAATGAATGATAATAAAAAGGGCTGTTACAAAAAAAAAACGAAAACAAAAAACGGGAAAAAAATGTTTGCAAAAAAATGCCTAAAAGGTCCTAAAAAAATCTAAAAATAAAGAGACTTTTTACTGCAGAATATTATAATGAACGGTTTATAAGATATTGAATTAAAACGAGAATATTTTTAACATTGAAGCCTATGGGATTCACCTGAAATAGGGCATTTCGGCAAATTTTCACTGCTGGGTTTTGCTCTCTGAATAGCCGAAGCATTGCTTCTATATGGGGATTCACTGCCCTCGAACAGGCACCGAAGAAGCACCGTATGTGCAGGCAATTCGCCAGGGTTTGGCGAATTGCCTGCTCTCTGGATAACCGAATGGCCAGGAAAGGTAGCCGAACGCTGAATCTCAGCGTTCGGTTACCTTTCGCCAGCAATTCGGAGCTCTTTGAATAACCCTGTAAACAAATAAAAAATCGGTGTATACCGTAAATTAGTTTCTGAGGTACAGACAAGAGTTATTTACAGATGTATGTATATGTTTTCATAAGACAGCATGGTGATAATGCGTTACCTGGAGAAAGTTGGAAACATGAATGGAATTTAAAAACCAGAGCAGGAAAATATTTCTTACAATCAGTGCTATTCACTAAGCAGCATGGAAGCGCCGTCAAGCGCATCTTGGCTGTAACTGCTGCGTTGTACTTGTCAGCGTCAACTTGGGTAGCTGCATAAGGAAACAATGGCTAATGATCTTGTATTAGTTCATCTTTCTCTGTGCAATTAGACGAGCTAACACTCGCAGGTACAACTTTGTGACTACAGCCGTGTTACACAAGTGAGTGCTTAGTTGGCGCTTAGTGAATAGCACTCAAGTACTGTAGAAAAACCTGGTGGCTTGTGCTGAAACAAATCAGTCGGAGATAGTTAGTCAAATAGGAACATTGAAGTAAAGTAGGATATATATATAAAAATTTTTTTATCTGAAAGCAATAGCTGAGTACTTGGTCAAACGTAGGTGACGCATGCAAGGTTGCAAAATATTTCGGGTAGATTTCAAAGGTCCTTGGAACACTGAAAAGGAACCACGCTACCCTTTACTGCCGAAATCAAGTACTCAATATTTAAAAGCACCTGCTGGTATTCCAGTATCAAGTATACTCGATTTGGTCTAATTCTGGAGCATTGCAAATGAAAATTGGTTGCAAACAAACCTCAGAATGTGTCCCAAACTTTTAGCACCTTGGACATGACAGCTGAGAAGCTAAAACCTTTTAATCAGCTCAGAGGTAAGTTATTTCCAAGGAAGCACAGACCCACTAGCTGTGTTTTGGGGATGTAGCAGATGGAGCCATCTGCCTGTCAAATAGTACATACTTTAGAGATCTTAAAGCACAATGTCACTGTATGGCTATTGCAAAATTGATTTCCATAAATCCACTGGGTCCTGGCTGTAGTTTTAAGGAAAATAAGTCTTAACCCTGTCACTACTGAGTTATTTTTCATTATTTATTTGTAGCACGTGACAATTCTCATCTTTAATTTTCAAATCCTAGCACTTATACTAGTGACTGCCTTTTAATTACAAGTACAAAGTCTATCAACTAATTATACTACCATAAACCAAACACTTTGAATAAATATTTCTCTTCAAAATATTTGTTTTATTTCTTTCACATGTAAGCTAGTAATTGTCTTTTTTATATTCTGAAAATGTTAAGCCCCTGAACGCAGTGTTTCCATGGGAGCTACTGTGAAGTATAAGCATGCATCCCATTGCTTAGAGTTCATGTCTGTATATTCATGATGAATCACTGCTTATCAATATCTTTTGTCTACTTAACAATCCGATTTAGTCAATCCATTCATTTCTATAAAACCCTTATATCCGAATGATGAATACCAGTATCTAAACTTGCATTTTTTTCCCCCAAACTATTATTATAGTCGTCCACAATGTAGTTCACCATGGATATCTGATAGACACAACAAACCTTTGGTTTCATGTCTCTGATTTTGAGGCTTTGATTTCTAGGAGCAATAGCTAAAACTGCAAATATGACACAAAATTCCTACCACATGTGCGAACAGGTATATGCTCGAATACACAGTGATGTCTTTTAGGTCTACTACAATAGCTAAGTAAATATAAGCAAATCGATTTTCTTGTGATTTCACTAGTAAAATATACAGCTGGCATATCACAACCTAATGTTGAGCCCAACATCTTTACAAAAGCAAATTGTAACACAACAAAGTAAATTTGAGGACTTAACACAATTGAGCTACTGATTTTTAAATGTATTTGTGTGATGACCTGAGCACTGATCTAGTTCTTTGCTGTTTTTATGTCATTGGTATAATAAACATTGTTTTATCTTTATCATTGGTTGGCACTCTAAAAGTACCTTTCGTTGGAAAGGGTGGTGTTCTGTCTATACATATATGGGTTAACCCCACATAAGAGTGCTTCAGTTGAGAACTCCAATCATTTTTTCTTTTCCCTACCATCCTTTGGTGGATGTTTGTTTGTTGCCAACACCAGCCTGTTTATCATATTTTGGTTTCATTTGGAAAGTGTGCCAGCAGTAGAAATATGTTGAGGTTGCTTGCATTCTGACATATGTCCTGGGATGCTGACTGCATAGACTATTGAACTTCAAAATGCCTAGATATTTTGCACTTATCAAGCTGGGAGTAAGGGCATTAAAACATTTAGAGGTGGATACAGGGTTAGTGAGAACCTAGACAAAGCTCAAATATGAGGTTCTTCTAATTATGCAACCCCTCCACCTCCACAAACATGATCATGATGACTCACACACTTCTCTTGGTAGAAAGGTTTATATCAGGGGTCATCCATGGCCCTCCAGATGTTTTAGAACTACACTTACCATGAGGATCAACCAATCTAATAAGTATCTGAGCATCGAGGGGACATCGTTTCTAAACACCTGAGACTAAGTTCAACCCTGCTGTATGTGAATTGTTGAGTTTATATGTATGTAACATAATGTGCATATTGACATCATACACAAATTCCATCACGTAAGGACACTGAGCGAGGCCTTAGGTGACTGCCTATTTTGCCTTACTACGAGGATGCATCTGAAAGTACTAATATATCCTTATTTAATAGACTACATAAAGACAGGTTTCTTGCCTTGCTCTAGACTTAGCACCTTAAATCTCCTTATTAGAGCCAGAAATGTTACTAAGCGGGCAAGGACTTTAGATTCTTAAATATTTAGCTAGTTCCAAATACTTTTTGGAAGCAGGTGCAGTACAGTAACGAATGTGTTTGGTGCAATGAATAAATTAATTTCTTACTTTGATTAAAATCAAAACATAGAATATAAAGTACTTTATAAATCGTTTGGATAGACTAAAGCCAAGTTTCAGTGCCTGGAGAGAACCTAGAAAACCAAATGATCTTTACCTTGCATAAACAATCTTTTAAATAGTACATATTTACATTATTTGGGACATAATTATTGGCAGTGATGTTGCTCAGAAATTCAGTATCTCTAACGAATTTCTAGAGAGATACTAAACATTTGCTACAGGCGTAAAGAGATGGTGAACAGCAGCTAATGATGGATGATGGCTATCATAATGCAATGTGTCATCCACATTGATATTATGAGAATTATTTCCTCTGATTACAAGTACAAAGTTCCTAGATTAGAAAACATGTTTTCTTTCATCTTGACTACACAATGAACACAATTAGAATTCATAGAGATTCAAAACTGGAATACGGCAATTAGTGAGGTAATGGTGGACTTCAGTTGTAACCATTTGCTTAAGCGTAGCGTTCAGAGTATTATTTATGCTGTTTTACCCAAAAAAAACATTGTACAATTTTAATTCATTTTCTTTAAGGGCACCAAATTATAAAACAAAGAAAAAAGTTTGACAAAGCAAGTATACAGCACATTCGTGCATAAAATAAATTCCGTTTTAGAGCCTGAAACCTGCATGTGTTTTGCAATAACTCGTAACGCGACTTTGATCCACGTAAGAGGAGAGAAACAATATGGTATGGATTTAATGGAATATCTATAGGCGGAAATAACATATCTGCCATTGTGGCATATGGAAAAGACTTGACATAAGGCGAATACGTTTTGTTTTTGAGAGTTCCTAATCCTCAGACATGTCAAAGGGCCCTCTTCACATTGACTTCTAAGTTTTCCAAAAGGGATATTCAGACAGTGTCTTGAGAAGATTCGTTGATGAATCTCATCTTACTGTTAGCAGAAGGACAATAGGAACAACCAGCTCCCAGTTTCCTTCCATCAGCCCTGTGAAATTGCAGACATGTGATATTGCACAGGGTTCTCTCATTTCTTGAAGTCCTATGGACTCCAGGAGGTGCTACCAGCAGCAGTAGCTGTTAGCTGCTCCCAAAAGTATCACAAAACTATCACAACAACTCACTCGTAATATGGCCAGTAATGGGTGGCCACTAATAGCAAATGGCTTGAACCATATTGTTCCATTAGCAACTCCCTATTAACAAATCAGCAGGAATAGAGCCCTTAATTGTTTAAATTAGCCACACTAACAAAGCACAATGATATTTCAAAGCACCATATGCTAATATGAAACCATTTCATAAACAGTTATCTCCACACGTGTTCCTTGCCAATGCCTTCTGGTCCACATATTGGTTTAATTAACATATTCCACGAAAAAAAGAGTGTGATAGCATTTTGTTACTCACTATAACTTTATTTTCAAAGTAGTATCACTTTTTAGAATGTATTTTAAGAGAAACCTGCCATTAGGATTTTAATAATGTCAAATTTTTTTACACCATTGCTTATCCCGTAGAATTATACCCTATCATCAACTCTCTTTAAACAAAGGCCTATGTAAATTATACTTCAATTCCTAGTGTTTAGTCTGACCGTGGTTTATTAAGCACTGCAGATAATATTAAAATGACAGCGTAAATTTTTTTTCAGAGGGGCTGAAGAACTATTAGAGATATTCAGATCCAAAACGCATATATATTCTGTCATATTATGAAGTCCACCATGATTGCAGTAATCCCAGCCAGGCAAGAAGGACTCATGTTAGGTGTGAACTGTATACAGAGAGCAGAATAAAACTTAATAATCAGTTGAATACTGGAAAAATATTTTAGTCAGATGTTCTTTGCTCTATGTTCAGTCATGGAGACAGTATGGAAAGCGTTGGGCTTTAGTTTTATGACTCTGTTGGTGGTACAGGGTGGAGGTGGCAGCTTCGCTAGGCTAGACGTTGGCATACATTAATTGGCTTATTCAAGGCCTGGTAACATATAGATGCTCAGTGCAAAGGATATTTATTCTGTGGTGAAATGGTAGTTATATACAAGGCAAAGAGATTTGGAACTGGAGGAAGTCAGCATGGACCAAAATCGCGAAGAACCTTTTTCAACAACTCATTGATTCCATGTTATTTTTAGAAGGCGGGAAAGCAGAATATAAAGCTCGGTCCGATATTAGAAAAGTGCCTATTGTGTATGTAACATCAATCAAACGAAAAATCTCTCGTTAGGAAAGCGGTACAATTTAATTATAAGAAATATCACATACATGGAATCCTTACTATTAATTCTCAAGTAATTGTTAAAGCAGCTTAATAATCTTAAATACAGATTTGTCTAAGAGAGCTAGTAGAAGCTTTGCACCCAGCTCGATGTAACATGGGCTCACCATACTCCGGCTGTCAATCACCAGGCTATTTCTATTTGACGTGTAACTTACACTTTTTACAGAGGCTTACTGCGTCTCATATTATAGACTTATGAAAATATCTGAAGTCCGAAGCTACAGGTCCTTGTACACAGTTAAAATCTGACTACTCTACCTGCCGGATTTATTAATGAAATAAATGACTATGTACCTTTCTTTTAATTAGGGATGTTTTTATTACATATTTTATTCCTTGCTTTAATTTCATATTTTTATTTATTGACGCAATAAAAAAAATAACATAACCTTAGTAAGTTTTTAGTACAATGGGGGGAAAAAATGGACAAATACACTCATTAGGCCTAAAATGCACAAAAATATATAACGTCTTCTGTAAAGAAGATCAACAACGGCTTAATTTACCTTTTTGCCCTCTCTAGGATAGTAAAAATGTTGCATTCTGGTCCCACAAAACTGAGTATGGAGAACAGCTGGCTATTTAAAGGATCAGATGTTGCCGCAATTTGCTAGGCTGTTGTGAAGTAAATCAAAGCCCAGTCAATGAAATTTATTTCTGAACCTGTTCATCATAAATATGTGTTTCAGGGCAGGGGGGAAAAAAATAAGTAAAAATTGTGATTTGTGGCATTTTGAGATAGAAACAGCTGCACGAAATCTTACTGAACATAAAATTGAAGTGCTGAAAATACGAAATAAAAGGACCCCTTAAATGCCAGGAAAAAAACAAATGGCTTTCACATCTGAAGTGATCTTACAACAGCACCTACTGACACCTGAAGCATTTTATGCAAATGCATTTTTTGGCTATTCCAATACATGAATTTTGTCGAAAAGGCGTCAAAATCGTTAATCTGCTTGAAAAATAACGCAAACCTAAGATAGTCAATTTATTTACATTTCTAAGTAAAATACATACTGAAACAAATATATTTCTTGAATATGCAGATAACCTATTTAGAAAAAAATTATATGTGGAAATTTCTGCTGCGCGACAGAATAATGTGCAATATGAAGAAGAGAGAAAAGGCTATTTTTTAATAAGATTAAAAACTTGTTATTCAATATTCACAAACATTTAATGTCCTGGATCCAAAGCAAGACATCTGTCATTTTTTTTTGGGGGGGCCTCATGCTATGAAGATATCAAAATAGTTTCTTTGAAGCTGGATCAAAAATGTTTAATATGTGGAATTGACAATTACTTTCATTTAAAAGGAGGAATTACACAAAGAGAGAACCATTTCTCTACCTGAGATTTTTCAGATGTTCTTCAAGGTGAAAAATAATTACAATTATGTCTTCAAACAGAGCCATTTGTTTCCCTCAAGTTGCCGCAAACATCTTTTAAAAGTGGTGTGATGTTTTTGTACCTTGCTCATAATGTTCAGTACATACTGACTAGATATTGGAGCCTTTTACTGGCGTCTTTATCCAGCTAGATTTTTTTTTCTAGGGTAACGAGTTTGCACATTGTTGCTGGATATAAAGAAATATCACCATGCTCTTCTAATAAAATGACTGGTAATTAAGTGCAATCATTGCAGAAGCACATCATAGACTTTATTCTGTAATAATAGGCCTTTTAAATCCATGAAAGATTGTTCTGTAAATTCCAAATAGTCACATCAGAACCTATAGCCTTATGATGTTGAAATGTCACCATGAAGTATTCATGGTGTATATATGTACGGATAAACAAACATAATATATCTTACGGGTTATCATACTGTCAATAATCCGTCAGCATGTTAATAATAATAATAATTTAATTGCTATTTTGGCAATAATATATTCAATTTACAACTACAAGTAGAGTTTCACAAAACGATAAAACTAGAAGTCAAAACACATGAACGGGAACAAAGTCTGGGATTTTCAACTGCTGAAATTTTGATTTTTATGTGGATGAAAATTGCTGTCAGAAAACCCATGACCCAGTAAAGCAACCATTAATCTTTCACTCATCACCAGCACTAATGCACACTTACAGCTATAATCAGATATGAAGATGTATTCCGCTAAGTGCCTATGGATGTAAATCAATAGGAGCCAATTAGAAGGGCAGTGTACGAGCGGTAAGACTCAGAAATACTGTAGCTGGAGGTGGAGTACTCAATAGACACGTAATAACTTTAAGTCAATGGACAAACTAAACCAGTTTCAAATTTACTGCTGGTGGTTAGGTGTCTAGATGACAAATGGAACTGGTTCCTAAACTATACATCTTCGAAGCTATTAGGATCATCGGAAAAGTGTAATGTTCACAGCGGTCTACGAAACAACTTCTTTTGGAGATTTCGTTTAAGTGACGACTATGTTCTTTTACGAGGATCACATTTAGGTTTATATCATTGGTTCGCAGACATTCCTGATGTGGCTGTTCTCAATTATTAAATCATAACTTTAACAGTGACAACGGTTGAAAACTTTATGATACGACACATGAGTGTATAAAATAAACTCACACGTAATGTTTCTAAAACAATACGACTTTCAGTAGCGTTATGTAATACGCCACAAAAAATAAAATGGATTTGTGCCATCGCTAAATGTGTACAACCATAAATTTCTCTAGGATTAATGTCTGCTTAAACTGAAGAGCATCATAATCTAAATCATACTTGCCTGGGAAGAGATTTCTGAAGATCACATTTGGTACGCTCAAACAGGACTAACAAAAACAAGAATTTATTCTCATTAGCATGTGGTTAACTCTTTGAGAACCAATGATGGACTAATTCTACTGTAGCATGCCAATCTTTAATAATCCGCTATGGAAATGGAATCTGCCAAACATTTGGCGACAGTTGGATATTTTAGATGCCAAAGCTCAACATTCTGTGATGGCACCCGGCCTTTAAGCACCAAATTATCATCATGGAATGAACTGTCATGGGTAGAAGAATGGTGATATGATAGAGAAAAGCCTATTGTTGTAATAGCCTTCTTACGCAATTAAGAAGAGATATTCTTGCACAAAGCTGATGTATAAAAAATATTTTGGGAAAAAAGGTAACCTATAAGAGATAATCCAAATTACAAATAAAGAATTTTCTTAATTTGCAGTAAAGAAGAGAAATCTCCATCTAAATAGCCTGGTTCCATCGCTATTGTGTAAAACTGCTAAAAGCTAGGTAAACCACTAAAAGCAGTAAGCAATGATTTGGTTTAACTGCATTTATTGAGCAGAAAGGCAGTAATTACTCGTACAGGTCAAGGAGGAAACGCTGTACTCAGAGATGTATAACCTAGAGGGTCAGATACTATATGTCGAGTAGCAAGATGTTTTGAGAGATCATACAGGTAAAACAAATTGTCGCTGACTATCGTCGAGATAGGAGAAACTTTGTTTTGACGTTAAAAGAAGGTACTTTGGTTTTTTTAAATGTAAAAAAAACCTCTAATATTCACAAAACACACTCTAGAAAAAGCAATTAGTTCTAATAGGAGGAAACATCAGTTTATACAGCCCTTCATTTCTTCATGCTAGCACACAAGATATAGTGACGTGATAGCTGGGATCCTTGTAACCTGGTGTTGACCTTCATGCAGTCACTTAGGGATTTGACCTCTTACGTGTGCTATCACAACCATTATTCGACTTTCCTGTTCAGAATTACGGTTCAACCTTGGCATTGCATCATGACACTCTTTAGACTAAGAAAGACCACCTCTGTGTATTCCTGGGGGATAAATGGTTTGCATGCTTTAGACATGCCAATGGCATTTCGAAGAACTTAGCTCTAGCCATGAGCGCGATGCATGAAACAGTTTTGCATTCTTCATATTATTCTCATCAAGCTTTGTAAGAAAATGAATCGAACCGGCCAGCATATAAAAAGCCTCACCCCCCCCCCACCCCTGTGGCTCAACAGCTTAAACAATAGACTAGTATTGAATTGCTTCACTCCAAGGCTCCCTTTTCGAATGTGCTTAGGATAGCAGCAAGTACCATTGGGGAAAGTTTGCTGCCAGTAAAATTGATCATAAAACTCGGAATGGCTCTTCTTCGGGCTTTGCAGAAAGACATAAAAATGAATCATAGCTGGCACTTATTAGGACATATACCATCTTTGTATTTATAGATACACTTTAACCCAATCAATTATTTTTCCAGTTTTGGATTCTTTTATGGAGAACTAAGGTAAGGTAATATATAAAACAAGCCTTAATAAAATAGCTGAATAAAACAGCGAAGGCTTTTGCACCGGAGGTTTTCATAAACATGTTTGTTTATTTTTGTGCAATAACTTAGTAAATATTCTTATGTGCAGAAGTTTATATCAACACTTAGCCTCTAAGAGAAACACTCGTTTTGGGTTTATTTTGTTATTAAAAGAGTTCAACATATCTTGCTTATCATATCCCAAAATATATGGAACAGTTATAAAATCACGATAAAGCCCATAATGCAATTAAATATGAATTAACTCTAAAGTCAGCTCACTAACATACTACAGTACTGAATATATAAGCAGAAGGTTTCAAATCTCAAAAAAAAAATACAGTAGGAACAATGTGCTCGTCTCTTCTTTTCATTAATTGAAGAACTGTGCCTTTTCTTAATTTATTCAGTTATATAAGTGAGATCTACAAGCACCACTTCGCTATCAGGGTTGGGACACAAGAAAAAAATCCTGTTGTAATTCTAGGCACTGGCATAGCCTAACAAGGATTTATGCCATTTGTTTTCAGCATGAAACAGAAAGTAAAAAAAAAAGGATTTTTTTTTCCCTGACATCTTGCAATTCCTGTCGGATCTCACATGCCTTATGACAATTAGCAGCGGATCGTTAACACAATCAAAGTGATTTCATATGCGGATTAAACTCCAGATACCAGAAGGCACAAATCACTCCCCAAAAAAAACTCTGTAGCCCCAGGAACTATGGAAGGGTGAGCTCCTGCGTTATCAACAGACACGCACACAAGGCACGGACAATGTAGCAACAACGTAGCACAGCACAACAGTTCCACAGCTGTCAGGGAACTGGATCGTACTTACATTCTGTCAGAAACTAGCAAACGGCTATCGACCATCATATCAGGAAGAAAATCCAGCTTGAATGAAGAAGTCATGTTCTTGCTTCTGCACGCCGTTCTGCTCTGGCAAATAAGAATGTTTCTCTGCTTGTCTGATTCAACAACAGTGCTGGCCAAGAGACAGGCAGGGACAGGTGCGGGAGGCCTCCCCAAGGCAGCAGCCAGAGTCGGCAGTTGTCACATTCTCTCCCCCTCTTGTTTTCCTCCAATCCCTTCTGAAATCTACTGCTGAGGCAACTGTCTATAGAGTACCAGGTGCTGAAAGGATGGGAGGAGCTCCCGTCATACTGCAGCTCCATTTAACCCCTGCATCCCTTCCATCCTCATCCTCTCAGTTCATTTCTCATTGCTCCTTAAATTAAACGAATGCAAATGGAGGATTGCGTTATAAAATATTAAGATTATGTACACTGTCATGTTCGTTTCCTTAGCTTTTTTTTATTTTGGTTGTTTTTTTATCAGCCATTTTTTTTTGCAGGGCTCTTTATAATATCCTTCCTTAGAATATGCTATGACACTAAACTGTAGGAAACGTGGAGATCGTTATGTAACCAATGATCAATTAACCTTTCAAGGCAACATGCTCCGCTGTATAGAAAAAATGCAGCAATTAAAAGGATAACTGTAAAGAAACCGTTCTTGAAACAATGTTTGAGCATCAACTCAACTGTGCTAGGTCAATTCATCATTACAATTCAGTTTATCAATAATGTATAACGCTTTTCTATAAGGTAGTATGCTCAGAATAATATACATTAAAAACAAGAGACCGTCACTTAAACGATTGCATACTCGTCTTAGTATTATAAGTAGGTAATCATAATTTACAGAAATATATAGCGCTTTAATATGGATAATATTGCATTGATACTACAGCACATATGTATTAACATACATCGCCGCATGCCAACATGTGCAATATAGATAAAATAACTGTTTAAATATAATATTAACCTTGCTATTTTTACAAATTAATGAAACTGCGATTAATTGGATTTTTTTTCTATCGCAGCTGAAAATACTAACAAAGTTAGTTTAATATATCAATAGGAATATCATGTTTTTATCAGACCATCTTTGGCTGTATTTATTGGAAAAATAATGCTAAAAGGATGTTTAATTGTTTTAATTCACATATTTCTTTCTTTTATTGTCTGCATGTAAGATGGATGCTTTATTGTTTTTTGACTACCCCTCCGTGTGCTTTGAAGTTGTTACAATACACTAGAGAAGGTATTAATCCCACACACTTGAAAGAATCTGGGTTTTTCTCCACTACACAGCCCTACATATTCATGTAAACATGTTCCAAAGGAAGAAAACTTTAATCTCTGCTCTCACGTATATGAGACTGCCAGTAGAATTTATATTAAATGGTCTAATTTTTAAGAAGGTAAGTTAATAAATTCTTTAGAGACAATATAAACCTGCATAAGACATCACCCCATGAATTCTATAGCTTTTGAATCTGATAAATAGTTTTAAATCCTGAAGACCTAAATCAGTTGACCGCTTTAATTAGTCACTAACTGGTGCTCCTTTTTTCAAATTTTATATTCCTTAGCTAGGTCTAGCTGGGTGGAGTAGAGGTAACGTCACTGCTCTATGACTGTGGAGACCATGGAAACACAAGTTCAAATCCCGGCAAGAGCACCTCTCCAGTAAGTGTCCTTGGGCAAGACACCTAACGGTACATACTCCCCACCCAGGACATACTTGAAAACGAGAGAAATCTCAATGTATCCTTCTGGTAAAATACTTTCTAAAAAAAAAAAAAACAGAGAGGATGCTATTCAATAGTTCCTATGATTTTCTTGAACTCTAAAGATGATTCCCAAGACAGTCCTAAGGAGCACCAATGCAACAACAACAGAAGACATTATACATAGCGTCTCAAGTAGTTATCTTCACAATGGGCATCTTTATTCCACTCTTTCTGCAAGCTGTTGCAATTACTTGTGTGAACTTACAAATTTACAAACCGTGGTGCTGCATGACTACATGACTGCAGGGCTGTACAGAATCCTGTTGATTCCAGGAGCCGATACCCACAGCAGCATGCAGTGCCACTGCTGGTATCAAGATGCCCTGTGCTTCTTTTTGGAAGTAGGCACTAACAAAGCATCTATCCAGAATAGTTGCACTATAACAGAGATGGTAAGTTAAATCGTCATGCACAGATTTTCTTACTATGTCCGCCTTAGCGACAAGCAGGGGCGGACTGGGCCAGGGGGACAAATGCCACCCGGGCTGCCTCTGCCTGGCCCCTCCTGCACAATATTGCTGGCCCCCCACGTGCCTCCTACAAGTGGCTGCCGGCTTGAAACTCTGCCGCTCACGTGGGTTCCACCAGCCAGCCGCGTGATCGCTAGATCGCGGCTGGCTGGTGGAACCCACATGAGCGGCAGAGTTTCAAGCTGGCGGCTGCTCGTAGGAAGCACGCGGCGGCCGGCAATACTGTGCAGGAGGGGCCTGGCCAAGGAGAGGTGAGCTGGGGCAATATATATCCCTGTGTGAGCTGGGGGCAATATATATCCACGTGTGAGCTGGCCTGGGGGCAATATATATCCCTGTGTGACCTGGGGGCAATATATATCCATGTGTCAGCTGGGGCAATATATATCCCTGTGTGAGCTGGGGGCAATATATATCCATGTGTGAGCTGGGGGCAATATATATCCATGTGTGAGCTGGGGGCAATATATATCCCTGTGTGAGCTGGGGCAATATATATCCATGTGTGAGCTGGGGGCAATTATATATCCCTGTGTGAGCTGGGGCAATATATTTCCATGTGTGAGCTGCTGGGGCAATATATATCCCTGTGTGAGCTGGGGCAATATATATCCATGTGTGAGCTGGGGCAATATATATCCATGTGTGAGCTGGGGGCAATATATATCCCTGTGTGAGCTGGGGGCAATATATATCGATGTGTGAGCTGCTGGGGCAATATATATCCATGTGTGAGCTGCTGGGGCAATATATATCCATGTGTGAGCTGGGGGCAATATATATCCCTGTGTGAGCTGGGGGCAATATATATCCATGTGTGAGCTGCTGGGGCAATATATATCCATGTGTGAGCTGCTGGGGGCAATATATATCCATGTGTGAGCTGCTGGGGCAATATATATCCATGTGTGAGCTGGGGGGCAATATATATCCCTGTGTGAGCTGGGGGCAATATATATCCATGTGTGAGCTGCTGGGGCAATATATATCCATGTGTGAGCTGCTGGGGGCAATATATATCCATGTGTGAGCTGCTGGGGCAATATATATTTCCATGTATTAGCTGCTGGGGCAATATATATTTCCATGTGTGAGCTGCTGGGGCAATATATTTCCATGTGTGAGCTGCTGGTGGCAATATATATCCATGGGTGAGCTGCTGGGGGCAATATATATCCATATGTAAGCTGCTGTGGCAATATATATCCATGTGTGTGCTGCTGAGGGCAATATATAGCCATGTTTGAGCTGCTGGGGCAATATATATCCATGTGTGAGCTGCTGGGGGCAATATGTATCCATGTGAGCTGGGGAACTATATCCGTGTGAGCTGGAGCCAATATATCCATGTGAGCTGGGGGCAATATATCCATGTGAGCTGGAGGCAATATACCCATGTGTGAGGTGGGGCAATATATCCATGTGCGGTGTGTATGAGTGAGTTTTATTGCTCTGGAGCTCTGTGATATGCTCATACACACCGCACATTACTGTGAGTTTTATTGCTGTGGAACTCTGATACAGTAATGTGCAGTGTGTTTGAGCGTAACAGAGCTCCACAGCAATAAAATGCACAGTAATGTGCGGTGTGTATGAGCGTATCACAGACCTCTACAGCAATACAACTCACTGTAATGTGCGCTGTGTATGAGAGTAAGTTACAGTATATTGCTGCGGAGCTCTGTGATAGCGCTCATACACAAGGGCCTGAGTTGCTGCACTATGGGCCTCTGGGTCATACTTGGCCCCTGGGCCAAAAGTTGCCAGTCAGCCCCTGGCGACAAGCATGGAATTGTACCTGTAGTCGGTAACAGTGAGATGCTAAAAGAAAATATCAGCGGAAAAAGATAACCCTTAGCGAATCCCTGTTGCTGGCTCCATTACGACTCACTATAATTGTGGCTTACACCACTACCTGTATCATCTCCTGTAGTCCATAGACTCTATGCAGAGCTGCGTGGTAATGCGCAAGCTCACATATGATGGAGCACACCAGGAACTACTTGTTCCCTGTGCTCTTCCGCATATTATTATTATTATTATTATTTATTTATAAAGCGCCAGCATATTCCGCAGCGCTGTACAATAAGCACAGTACAGACAGGGTTACAATACATTGAACAACATTTGACAAACAGTACAGGAGGAGATGAGGGCCCTATTCCCATAGGAACTCACAATCTGGCATATAGCCAGGTGAGGCAGTGGATTGCACCATCCTCTGCACAGCAAAACCAGCTGTATGGAAAACAATTTTTTGGTTAATTATTTTAAATGTTAAGTAATTTTGAAAAACCAAAATCACTTAACACTAGGGCTTTCGAGCTGGCTTCTTGTATATTATTGCCTCAAGCTGAGAACAACGAGCTACACTGGCATATCTTGTCCTTCTCCAGCTAGCCTCAAGTTAGCAATTCCTATACAAAGTATAGGAGGCACCGATTTACAGTAAGGACCTGCAACATCCGAGCTGCAGGTTTTTTGGTTCAGTTGTGATAGCGGCTCAAGCCCTTAATATTATGTCTACAGGCGCTGTCATTCTTGACCCAAGTTGATAGTTATGCAGTTCAGTTGGATTAGAGCCCTATATTTGTAACTGCATATTATGAGAACATCAGATTTTTTTTCATATTGTCATAAAAATACATATTTTGTTGTCTAGGTTAAAAATCATTGGTCCCTATTATAAACCTGGTGTAAATGCTGCCAGAGCTGTTGTAAACTTAACAAAACCATAGCCTAATGGCCATATTCCATAGTTGTCAATAAGATAACTACTGCAGTTATTTTATCGGCGGGTGTCGCTATTCCATTCCTGCCAAACTGAGCTTGTGGCTCGAATGGAGCATTTTTTGCGGGAGGATACTGTACATTAACGTCACCTATACTTATTATGGGAATAATAAACAGGGACGATATTGTCGTAGGATCTAGGGAAAGGATACCCTCTATTGGTAGCTGCGAACCAGTTAAAATTTGCAGCGATAATGCAGTTACACAGATAGATTATTGACCGTCACCTTGTGTGGAACCAGTAGGATATGATATCCAGCCTAACCCAGGGTTCCTTTAGATAAAGACCGGAATATACTAAAGGTAGCCCGTAGGGTTATCCTTCTGCTAGTGATTGCTGATTATTAGAATCCAAAATGTAAAGGTTTTCTTGTGTAAGATCAATATTTAGTATCCAGAGTACTGGTGACAGCCATGAGACTATCTGAAAGACTGCGAAGACAGTGGAGTGTATTGCAGACCTATTGCTATAGGACAGGGTGAAGTATGGCCTCCTTATCATGGGACTGATAATATTGAGGGAGGAGAAAGAGACGATAAGCTTTAAATGGGTCCTGCCAAAGCTACCACTAAATGCAGCAAAACATGCGTTGAGCACTTCTTTTTCCTTTCTCAATAGGGAGTCACAACTATTTTCTTCTCCGCTTTTCTTGTTCATACGTGCTATTGGTTAATGACTGGTATAGAGCCCTTAAGCTACAATGCAATTATTTATAAAGAGCCACCATATTACTCAGCGCCATACAATAAGTAGGACAAAACAAACGTTTGACACACTGAAGCAGAGTAAATTGGAGAATAGCAGATTTGTAAATAGTAAATATAAGATAGTTCCCAGTGTCCTTCTGTGGTCCCGACGCACACACGTGCTATTTTCAATGGAATCCAAAGGAAAGTGGCACCACTGCCAGTATCGATCAGTTTCTCTAAACTACTACGACTCGACCCTCTAAAACAGTGTCTCAGTCAGAATAGAGCCATTAGTTGCGAACTGCTAATGGTTGCCATTAATAGCTACATCGCCATAGGGCCTGTGTGTTTAAATTGCACTTTATGTTTCTTGACCACATAAAACCATTTAAAGGACTAGTGAAAGACTTAGTGGATATTTACAGTATCATACCACCACAAGTCTGTAGGTCAATCGGGAGGTGCCGGCTATATATTATGGGATTTGAAAAAACTAATTTAAAATCCCAGCGACAATAACATTACAAATTTGTGTTTTCTAAATAAATAAAATATTATTTATAGCCACATGGAGTTTAACTGATCATGTAAATACGCATTAAACATATTATGCCATATAGTGGATAAGCATGCATTTTGAGAAGACTGTTGAAAAATTTAGAACTGGAAAACAATTTGAAAATGCTCTCAAAATAAAGATAACCAACATGAAATTCAGGGAGCTGAAATAGCTACAACAAACTAGACTCATCAATATGTTCATGTCTCCCAAATGCAGAATTTATAAGATCTGCAGCGGAGAAGCTGGCTTTAAATGAGAGCAAAATACCCTGGTTTCTTGGTGTTAATTAGAAAAAATGTGTTTAGAATACAGCATTGTTAGAGAGAGTAATTCTAGTATTCTATTTACTGCAGTAAATACGTGGACTTCAACCCGCTACCAAATATATATATAGATATTACAAGAATAAATTCTGAATACATATAACGTTTCAAAACAATATTTTTTTGGGAAAACTGAAAAACTGAAAAATGGGTCAACTATCCAGAGGTGACAACATTTTTTGTAAAAACTTATAATTTATGTGATTTGGGTTCCATGAACTGTAAGTTTTAACATAAAGTTTACTTCAAATGTATTCTATGAATTTATCATACCTTGAATCATGAATGATCCATGCACAGAAGCAAAGAATAAAGTCATGGGTACCTATTTTATGTAGCAGTGAATATACATGTGCATGGGAACCCTATTAGGTACTATTTCACAAGCATGAAATACACCATTCACAAGCCTTTACCGCAGTAAGGTGCCATTTTATCTGTTTTAGATATCAAAGCAACCAGTGCCGATTATCTTTTGGACCATTCGTGACACTTTCCACACATTCATGTTATTGAATCAAATATCAGGTATCTTATTCTATGTTTATTTACAGTATTCAACATATACTATACATTCCACATGTATGCAGATGATCCATATGCTGCTAGAATATACTTATTGAAGGTTATATTTATCCAGTGTAAACCAAGGCAATATTGGACAAAAGAGCTTCAGGTGTGAGCTCCATAGCAACCACGGAAATATTTCTGCTGATTGCTCTACATTCAGCACTTTTGTTGTAGAATTGCTCTAGTTTCACTCGATAAGTATACCAAAAATAGCTTCACGTAAATAATTTTAAGGAGAAATGTATTTGCTTAAAGTTGTTTTATTTATTTTTTCTAAGAGGTTTCTCAGCAATTACTCAAATATGTTTTATTTGCTTAACAGTGTGTACCTTTTAAGTAATGAATTGAACATTCACCATGTTTCCTAGCCAAACAGCTATCCAGCAATGAATATATGGGTCCATAAAGAGGATGCAAGAGAAGATACCCACCCATGCAATTTAACACTCTTATCATTATATTAAGTGAAAACTATGTGAAAAGCGGATGCCAGCATTCATTACTATAATAATAAATATATATATACTGTATATATATATATTATAAAGAAACATAATGCTCTGAAAATGGCTTCCTTAAGCTAATGCTTACTGGTTACCATTTCTTTTTCTTATTATTTCTAGTTATTTAATTTAATTTGGGTATCATTCTAAGTATGATATAATCTACCAATGTTTGAGGCTATTTCAAACTAATACAAGTGGCATTCAGCTGTACCAAGGTATTCTTCTGTTTAATCTAACTTTACATAGCCATAATCTAAATTCAATTTTGGAGGAAACTATCCATCCATCTATCTTATTCTATTGTATTCTAGACTCCAGTAATAAAAGACTACACAATCCCCTCTTTTATCATACCCTTAAACTCCATGGTTCTTGTTTCTTCCTACATATTGTCATATTGTCATTTCTTATCACTAAGAACATAATGATGCTTCTCCTCTCACACCCACTCACTCTTCACCCTTTGGTGTCATGCCCTGTCTAGTTTTACTGTCATCTACATCTCTATTTACGGCCTATCTTTTAACTATGTAGTTAATTTACCAACTCTGAAACAAATCTCATATGTTCATAGAAACATTCCTGAACTTGACTTATACAATGCTATCAATCACCTCAACCATCAACAACTCATGACACTCTCAACTTCTTATTTAACATCTTTCTTCCAAATATGAACCAACTCTAATTACCCAAATAAGTGCTCCAACTCTCAGATCCTTGAATCACCTAGTTTGCTTACACTTAGCTCTTCTGCAATTACTCTAATTATTCCAATATGGTCTTTCTCTATTAATCAGACACTCCAATTACCTTTCTGTAAGACACCGAATAAGATCTATCTATCGATCTATCTATCTGTGACGAGACTCAATTTGAGCTCGGGGCACCTGGGCTTGGCATTACTGTTGGGAGATGTGGGACTATGGGTTCTGGAAAGTCTGACACATCATTCAGGGTTATTCAAAGAGAATCGAAAAGTCACCGCACGTTCGGTGACTTTTCGTTCTCTTCAATTTGCTCTCTTCAATTGGCAATCCCATTTCGGCGACCCTGCGGTGTATTCAGCAAGCACCACAGGGCCGTCGTAGTGCAGGGAAAAGCCACCGCAAACCAGCCGAAACACTCACTGCAAAACCTGGCGAATGCACACCGAAACCCGCAAAAACATCTGGATTAACCCCGCCAATCACACCAGAGAAACCCGAGCAACCGCTGATCACAACGCAGAGCAGCCGCTGGAAAAACACAACACCGCAGACGAATGGAGTAAAAAAAAAAACGTACGCTTGAATGTTTGAAAAGTGAAACACTGTTTGCAAAGAAACTACTGAACGAAAATGTCTGAAATTTACATATAATATCCAATGAATGATAATAAAAAGGGCTGTTATGTAAAAAGAAAAAACAATTTAAAAAAAAAAGAAAAAAGTTTTGCTAAAAAATCCCGAAATATGCCTAAAAGATCCTAAAAGATCTATAACTAAAGACACTATTTACTGCAGAATATATTAATAAGTGGTTTATTAGATATTGAATCAAAACGGCAATATTTTTAACATCAAAGCCTATGGGAATCGCCTGAATAAACCTGTCGAATGAAACCACCGAACAGCAGGGCAATTTGGCAACTTTTCACTGCTGTTTTGTGTTCTCTGAATAGACAAGCATTGCTTCTCTATGGGGATTTCACTGCCCTCGAACAGGCAACGAACAGGCACCGTATGTGCAGGAAATTCGCCAACATGTGGCGAACTGCCTGCTCTCTGAATAGCCGAATGGCCAGGAAAGGAAATCGTACGCTGAATTTCACTGTTCGGTTACCTTTTCGGCCATAATTCGGATCTCTTTGAATAACCCTGATTCTATTCCCCAACCCTCTCATGTTCAGTCACATTGTGCCTATAAGGGTACAAGGTGTCTGCGTTATTTGTGAATATTGTTAATAACGTTATCGTTTATTGGTTATACGGTACTGTTATTATTTATGATATCATTACTGTGTATCACTGCAGCTCTTTACAGCCCCCCCGAACAGAATATGTTTTAGATGTGTGAAAGGTTTGAATGGTCATAGTTTGCCTTTTTTTGCAAAACAACAGTCCCACCTTATCAGACCATTGTGTTTTGTGTTGTTATACGCTTTATTCAGGTCCACCTTGTAAATACAATCTGCACTATTGTTTCATGTCTGGACATGAAAATGGGGTATGGCTAGGGACCGATTCTCTGGAGAAGGGGTTGGGCATAGTGTTATTTTTCATTGGTCTCCTGGCACTGTATGGCGTTGGCCAATGTGCTTCATTAACAGCTATCCCTCTGTGTGTGTTTTTCCCCAAGTTCTGAGCGATGCCTCATTTCTGGGGAATGCTGTCACCACTCTTTCATTATACCTATCCGTAAGCTTCAGCTTAGGGCCGGAGAAGGCATGAAAGATTGCTGGTAGGAGAAGGATGTCCAGCAAGGGAGCAGTATTATTAGATGTGACCCAGTTGGGGTACGGAGATCTGTTACTCTAGCTATATATTTTTCACATCTATATGCCACGTGGCTGTTGTCTGACAAGACAAGTCCAGCGGGTGTCCTCATCGCGGGAGGTCCTTCTCGCATCACGGTGGTCTGGGCCGTGCAGTGCCTGGCTCTTCTCCGCCTGCACATGATTCTCGTGTGGAGCAGCGTCCTCTTGTCCATTTCTTGGTGGGAGCTGTGCCTTCCTACTAGGGACCTGTCGGAAGCTGTGGCTGCATGGCCTCTGCACTATGCAGGAAGGAAGTGATGCTGGGGAAAGCCTCTCGGCCTCAGGGGGCAGGCCCAGTGATCAGGGTGCTTCCCCTGGGGGTGTGGCTTGGCGGAACTCCATATATAAAACTCGCTGACCAGGTATGAGGTGCTCAGTTGTCTCCTTGCTTTGATACGGAGCTCATTGAACTTCCTCATTGTTATTGACCAGTTTTCCACGTCCCTTGACTATCCCAGATTGCTGCCTGCCCTGACCCATTGGCTTGACCCACAACTACGTATTTCGGATTAACCCTCTCGGACATCACGTTTTGGACTTCCTTCCCCAGTCCTGCATTATTGGGCTCCTACCCACTGCCCAACCATGACACTATCTTTCTTGTATGTACCAATCCTTCGGTTTCTGATAAAATACATTTTATGTTCATACATATATTCCTCTTCACATAACTAATTGCTTCCCTCAACATTGTCAAGCGCATCTATTGTGGAGTGCTTATGCTTGGCCATCCTTACAACAATATTATTCAATCTAAATTAATTTTATTGCTCTTTTTCTTCTACATGCCGCAAACATATCAACTCTCATGCTTCAAAAGAAACTACTACTACAATATTTTATGAGTTCTTCTA
Source organism: Leptobrachium leishanense (assembly GCA_009667805.1). Taxonomy (NCBI): domain Eukaryota; kingdom Metazoa; phylum Chordata; class Amphibia; order Anura; family Megophryidae; genus Leptobrachium; species Leptobrachium leishanense. Next base: position 181,844,186 of record CM019065.1, on the reverse strand, counting down.
TATGTAATTTTGTATAGCGTGTAGAAAGTTTGCTACAATTTTACAATACAGCACAATCCTCTTCTCTTCTCCCGCGAATTACCCTGGCCTCTATCTGTCCTTTGACTCTATTTTCACCATCAATCAGCCAGATTGCTCCTTTAACATGTACTTTGATGGTTGTAATAACATTCTCATGGAATGCTAAATCACTTTTGTAAAGAGTTCAGGATATGGATATGAAGCTTTAAGACAATTAATCCTCCTTATTGCTTCTTATGAAAATGTAAGTAATGTCATTTCACCATGTTGGAATTAGCTTTGGTTTTGAGCACACTTTCTCTTTGCTGGTTTACTATGTATTGCTGTATGTAAAGGAGGTGTGCATAGAAGAAAGCGACACAGATAAATGTCATAAAAAAGACCATTTGAGGAGATTTTCCGTGACAAGATGATGTCATCTTCAGTCATTAAGATATAGTTACAATCTACCATTATTATTTTTGTTTCCACATTAACGTATACAGTATCCTTTTATTTACTCCTATGAAATGCTATTTTAATTGTTTAGGGACCAAACAGCCTTTATACTATTTTGTATTTATATTTACATGGATTGGTCCAGTAGTCAAGAAGAATAGATTACTTTGCAGCACAATTAATATGAAATTCAAGCAATATCCACCTTTGGGAATAATTTATTCATTCTCACCAATATCAGGACCTGATAATATTACTGTTGTAAAATATGTTTGGCTATATAAGGTACTACATTAACACATGAGTTTCTTTGAAAAAATGTTTTTTTATTTTTAATTACATGTGAATTAGCTGGAGGAAGCTGCAGGGAAGCCCAGGCTCTTACTGACTTAAGCCTTCTCAGCAGTTTGTTAAATTCTAGCCTCAAATCCCTTGAGGGAATGGTGGATTCAAAGCAGCTTTTAATCATACCACAGGGAGGGTGAAGTAGTATGTAAGTAGGTCATATAGAAAGCATTGCAAGTGCATAGGTTAGTGTTTTATTTAACAACCAGTGTGTCACATTTTCAATGCTCCTCTGCTATTGGCATTTAAAGGATATTGTACAACGCGGGTCAAATATTTAAAAGGAAGAAAATCTTAAAATAAGAAATGAGAACATTATATTCTTTTCTCTAATACATACAGTACAAGGCTATGTTTTTTATATATATATATATATATATAGTATATATATCTTGGAATCTGACTACAGGGTGCTTATTCAGTTTATGTAACCTCTTCCATTATTATACATTATTGTAATTGTTATATTAGTGCAGTATGGCATTTTCTGTCCTGCTCATAATTTCTTTACATTTCTTATTTATTTTTTATTTTTTTTAAATGCTACAGGGAACATCAACCTATCCTAGAACATCTGTTTAATGTGGGAGCCGGGTTTAAATGGAGCCGGCTCATAGGCTCCGCCTACACACGGCGACCAGGCCACTGATATCATTGCCGTGCGCCACCTGGAGTAAGGGTTTAAAAGGAAGAGGTGTATCGCGTGCATGCCACTAGGGGGACAATGAGGCAGGACACTGGAGACCACACAGGGGAGCACGACTCAGCGGGGTAGATTATGGTGGGGCTGTGGTATACTGGAGCTGCGTGCAGGTAGGCAGCCACTGGCGGCCTGGCGGCGGATCCCTGACAGTGGTTTAGCCACACTGACCTCTAAATTCTAGGCCTCTCTTTCATCACCATACTGTTTAAATTATTTATTTCCTGGCTTGTGCTGAATGTACCAGTGGGAAGAAAAACATTGAACTGTTTATATGTATTTGAAGCCAATTATCTAAAAAAACACCTTATTTTGTAAACCAAGGGCTAAATTACAATCTCCACGCTAAAACGGGGGCAGTAGGGAGAAAAAACTGCGCTCACAGTTTTCCCCCTACCGCCCCCGTTTTACTGTGGAATTACAATGCAGGTGCTTAAAAAGCTGCCTGCATTGTTAGCCCGCACTACGGCCCCGCGATGCTCGCAGCAGCACTGAGCGCAACTGCGAGCATCCACTCGATGTGAAAGGGAATCAGGCCAGAAATAGGCCGCCATGATGTTCCAGGCAGCCATCTTGATCAGGACTTTGGTTCACGTAAATGTACATAGCAGATATTAGCTGAATTAGGGCGAGTTTGCATAGAATCTTTGGAATTCTTTAAACTAACAGGCAGATCAATTAAATTAACAAGATCCGCGCAGACGCTGGCAGAAGGGACAGGATGGAGATTAGTTACATCAAGGTCAGAGAGCTAGGGGCCAGAACAATGATGGATGTGAAGCCAGCTGGGGCCTTATCTGAAGTATACAATAAACAAGTTCCAGGGAGTTAGACACAAGCAGGATCTGGATGAGTGCTAAATTATCCGATTGTCAAAATACTTTGAAAGTTGAACATTTACTGTACCTGATTATCTATTCAAGGTATAAAAAGCTATGTTTGGATGTAAACTGGATGTAAACTGGGCTCAGTCTTTGCGATTCAATCCTGTCTGAGCATCTGTGACGTCACAATAAAGTTCACCTTTCCTGAAGAGACTCGTGTCCAGTCAGTCATTGTCCATGCCGGCCCGGTCTTCTCCCGAGTGAGCCAGGTGGATTCCAGTAACAGATGGAGTCCATAGGACTCCATTGAGCCAGAAGCCTGCGGTCACATGACCTGCCGGATCTCGCCACGCGAGATCCGGCCGGTCAGCGTAGTGATACGCAGGGAGAGACTGGGGGGACTTTTTCCCCCAGTCTTTACCTGCTCCCGCCAGCCGGAGGAGGCAGACAGAGCTGCAATCCGGGACATCTTATGCGGGACAGGAGGTGAGTAAAGGATTCTATTTTTTTATTTTTAGGCTGGTGTTAACGGATTCTTTCCGCTAACCAGAGCCAGACGTTAATCAGCGTTAGGACTTTATAATCCTAACTCTGATTAACATTTTGCGCTCCCCATGTTAAGTATAGGGAGCAAAGTACAGTAACCTTGCGCTGAAAAGCGCAAGGTACCAAACGCGTTACTTATCCCATTTGCGTTTGGATTGTAATATGCGGTAGACACCGCGGCTAACGTTAATGCTCACGCAAGTGAGTGTTAGCGTTTGCGTTACGAGTGTAATGTGGCCCCAAGTCATTAAGTCTGTTTTATGCTCTCCGTCCAAATTTGATATATGTACATGATCTTTCTCACCTGAAAATAAAGAAATGTTGCTACAAACATGTACAGTAACCCACATTTTATGTACTGAATTATTGGTTTGTTTTCTGTATATGTGTACAGATATACATTTGGAAATATGCAAATCTAACTCTTTTGATCTATATATCTGTTCATCTGTCTAATTACCTTTCTGTATATCTATCGACCTATTTATATTATTTATATGTGCGCACAAACCACAAGAGTAAGTGAGAAATATATCACATATAACACTGAAACATCTTTATGGGTCTTTCACACCCAAGGTTTAAACTACACAATAAATCCAGCATGTAATGGAGGTTTTAAGATTATTTCCACAACTTTCGAATTCTGAGAGTTTGCCTATCGAGTGTGAAATATAACACCCAATATGCTATATAGCGCAATGACACACCAAAGCACAGAAGATAAAAAAATAGAATGCAAGACACGCTCTGGCATACATTACAACATTCACATATACTATTTGTGAGCTTCCTGTCTAACGGATTAATTTAAAGCCTGCTCATAAACTAGTCTCTTATGACTGCCATATGAGAGGTAGATGGTGACCATGAAAACCTAGAAAAAGAGTCTGAATATAATATGCAGCCAAGACATTCCAGACACTAAGGGTAATATTACAAAGTTGGTGTTAACTTAGCCAGAGCTGTTGTAAACATAACAACTCCATATTCTACAATGGTTCTGGTAAATTTACAACAGCTCTGGTTAAATTAGCACCAAGCTTTGTAATATTGCCCAAATCAGGTAATTTGCATGGTGTCCTGCTGGGGACCAGGAAGCCCATATTGAAATTCCTAGTTCTATAAATCTGGGTAGAGGTATCAAAGTAAGGGCAAATCTTAAAACTGATGACTAAGCATTAGCAAACAGTCAGGGCAGGCAGAGTTCGAGGGAGGTCAGAATCACAAACCATAGGGTCAGAATCTGGGTATATACTATAGAAGGTCTCCAGGTACATAGCTCTGTAGTGAATCAACAACTGAGCACATCAGTGCTGGTCAAGCATGTTTATATAGGGAGCTCAGCCACTGCCATGAACGACAGGAGAGGAACCCATCTCCAGGGGTCCACCTCCACAGGTTAGTGAGGAGATGCAATCAGCCCTAGGCTCAATCTTCCCATCAAGCCAATGGAGACCACACCCCTCCAGAAGCCGAGCATGAGGGGCCGGGCCTGTGCCTGCATGCTGGTATAGTGCGCCAGGGCACTATACCCTCTCCGAGAGCCAGGGCAAACAAAGCCACATGTCCACCGATCGGCCAGGCCACCGCACGGTAAGCTGGCCTCCAAACTGGTGGATGCACCACTCCAGAGTTGCACCAGGAGAGGAGCCCCCTGGCCGAGATGTGAGATTGGATACATGGCAAAAATTCACAGGGATGACGTCAGGTCTGTGATTTACAGATAATGACGGTAAGCCATATTATATACGTTGCCAGGTTGCTACAGTAAGAGGCTAATTATGATTTGGTCTATCATTTACATAAAATGCTTTTGCAATCATACATCTTATTAAAATTCTACATTTATATGTAGTTTCTGCAATGCTATTACAATAGACGCAACAATAGTATATTGAGAGTATATTATAATTAATGAATGTTTACGTGTTTACAACACATGTGCATACACACATATTAATTCATGGGAATTATAAGCAGTGTTAAACGAATGAGCGAATATTCTTTTAAAAGGCATCTATTTTTGTATAGAAAAAGTTGGAAGTTGAATGATTATGACTTTGTATTTGTTAATTTATGCTCATAACGGGTTATCGAATGAGCTCAGCTACATACAGTATGTGGGGGAAAATAATACTTTCTGTGCCTTCATCTATTCACTGCGAACCTAAAAAAAAATGTTAAAACTGTAATGTCAGAGGATGAAAAACTCCTTGACTTCCCGATACGTCAGAAATACATTCTTTAGAAATAATATTCTGAGGAGCAGATCTAAACATGAATAGGTCCTTTTAAATCCAACAATGTGTTAGAAATCAGACATTCCGCAAAGCTGCACTTCTCTGTTACAGTCAATATTTGTTTCAACCAGCATGGTAATTCAGAAGTGTTTCTTATTGCTGGGAGTTGAATTCTTATAGAAAGGACAGCCTAGCCAAAAGTAAAAAATATGAATATTTTCACATACCCACCTGCCACACAATATTCTTCCACATTTAATGGTATAATAATATCTGGCAGTTTTGGCCTAATCATTATTGCGAAAATATTAAATATTATGCAAGAGGTTTCTTAGAATTGTATATTTTTCCTCTACTTCGACTGTAGTCATTTTCGAACAATTAATAACCTGTTAATTACTGAAGTGAAAGTGGCAAGTGGAGACACTTCACAGAAATATGTCAGATTAGGTTAAATTTTTATCTGTGAAGCTCTTAAGACCGAACAGTTAGATGTTCTTCTTCTTCTTGATTTGTTTCTAACCAAACTCCAATTCTATGCCGCGATTTGCCCGTGGCAGAGAAGTGGGTCTTAGAAAAGATGCCTAAGCTCTGTAGTATGTAAAAACATCTAAGCCCTGTAATATTAAAAAAACAGTACAGTGAGCCAATTCAAAGCAAAGCCAGCTTTCCTGACCTAAGAGAGGGGCTAGTTACATAGTAAGCATTCTTTCATTTTGTGAAATGATTTGATGCTTAGTGCCAGATGTACTGAGGGAGATGGCTTAGTTTCACTGAAAGCTATCTTGGAAAGAAAAACACAATCACACCCAGAGAGTGAGAAATTGCATTTGTGGTTATCGCTCTTTCTCTCTCTTTTTTTTTTTTTTTACTTTCTCATTCCTGATATTACCATCTTGGCATGTTGCAATTATATGAAGTTCTCTGTATTTTCTAAAGCTGTACGTATTTGTGTGCGTCCATATCAACAGTATCTCACAGAATGCTCTACCAACGGTGTTCAGTGGGTAGTGGGAATGCTAAATACAAAATCAACCATGTCGGTTGAGATGAATGCATAAACAACAAAATGCATGTGTCAAAATCTTCTAGGATCCAGCCAGAAAGGAGAAACAAGCGTGGTAATACATAGATGACTCCTGGTAGCAGTTCACTTCAGTTTCCTGTACAACTGTATTGATGTTCACTCTGTGTTCTGAATATTATTATAATATTATAATAATTATAACAAAGTGTCAGCATACTCTGCTGTGTTTTGCGGCATTCTCAAATGAATTTAAAAGATTAATGGAATTTATTTGCTTGTTTCCAATCATGGTTAAATGAATAAACACAGACAAATTGCACTTCTTCCCAGCTAAATGATTTCATGCATAGTAGAATAGATGTCCATGGACTACTATTTTTGGGGTTTCCACCTTATGATCGGTTACAGGTATCACTAATAGTTATATTTAAAAGGGTAATTAATTTCACATTTTATAAAGGTTTTAAAATATATTCTAGCAGATTCAGTCATGGCCGAAATTGTTGGCACCCCAGAAATATTTCCAGAAAATCAAGTATTTCTCACAGAAAAGTATTGCAGTAACACATGTTTTGCTATACACATGTTTATTCCCTTTGTGTGTATTGGAACAAAACAAAAAAAGGGAGGAAAAAAAGCAAATTGGACATAATGTCACACAAAACTCCAAAAATGGGCTGGACAAAATTATTGACACCCTTTCAAAATTGTGGATAAATAAGATTGTTTCAAGCATGTGATGCTCCTGTAAACTCACCTGGGGCAAGTAACCGGTGTGGGCAATATAAAAATCACACCTGAAAGCAGATAAAAAGGAGAGAAGTTCACTTAGTCTTTGCATTGTGTGTCTGTGTGTGCCACACTAAGCATGGACAACAGAACGAGGAGAAGAGAACTGTCTGAGGACTTGAGAACCAAAATTGTGGAAAAATATCAACAATCTCAAGGTTACAAGTCCATCTCCAGAGATCTAGATTTGCCTTTGTCCACAGTGCGCAACATTATCAAGAAGTTTGCAACCCATGGCACTGTAGCTAATCTCTCTGTGGGTGGACGGAAGAGAAAAATTGATGAAAGGTTGCAACGCAGGATAGTCCGGATGGTGGATAAGCAGCCCCAAACAAGTTCCAAAGAAATTCAAGCTGTCCTGCAGGCTCAGGGAGCATCAGTGTCAGCACGAACTATCCGTCGACATTTAAATGAAATGAAACGCTATGGCAGGAGACCCAGGAGGACCCCACTGCTGACACAGAGACATAAAAAAGCAAGACTACAGTTTGCCAAAATGTACTTGAGTAAGCCAAAATCCTTCTGGGAAAACATCTTGTGTACAGATGAGACCAAGATAGAGCTTTTTGGTAAAGCACATCATTCTACTGTTTTTCCTGAAAACGGAATGAGGCCTACAAAGAAAAGAACACAGTACCTACAGTGAAATATGGTGGAGGTTCAATGATGTTTTGGGTTGTTTTGCTGCCTCTGGCACTGGGCGCCTTGAATGTGTGCAAGGCATCATGAAATCTGAGTATTACCAAAGGATTTTGGGTCGCACTGTAGAGCCTAGTGTCAGAAAGCTGGGTTTGCGTCCGAGATCTTGGGTCTTCCAGCAGGAAAATGACCCCAAACATACGTCAAATAGCACCCAGAAATGGATGGCAACAAAGCGCTGGAGAGTTCTGAAGTGGCCAGCAATGAGTCCAGATCTAAATCCCATTGAACACCTATGGAGAGATCTTAAAATTGCTGTTGGGAAAAGGCGCCCTTCCAATAAGAGAGACAGTTTGCAAAGGAGGAGTGGTCCAAAATTCTGGGCGAGATGTGTAAGAAGCCTATTGATGGTTATAGGAAGCGACTGATTTCAGTTATTTTTTCCAAAGGGTGTGCAACCAAATATTAAGTTAAGGGTGCCAAGAATTTTGTCCAGCCCATTTTTGGAGTTTTGTGTGGCATTATGTCCAATTTTTGTTTTGTTCCAATACACACAAAGGAAATAAACATGTGTATAGAAAAACATGTGTTACTGCAATACTTTTCTGTGAGAAATACTTGATTTTCTGGAAAAATTTCTGGGGTGCCAACAATTTCGGCTATGACTGTAGACAATTGTGCTGTGTTATGAACTAACGTACCATCACTATAGTCCAGCATCCAATAAATGGTCTGCCACACCTCTCAAATGGGAGCTGTCACGGAAAGAAAAAAAGCTACCTAAGCTACCTACCCTGTCGTTACGTGCGAAGGGAAAGCGTACAAAGGGTTACAGCTCCAAGCCTCTGGACTCCCTTACTTTACCCACTCTCAGGGCCTCAAGTTATGCCAACCTAACCCCCTTAAGCTGTACACACCCTTACGAGTATATGCTGCCACCACGAAAGTAATTAGGGCACTTTTGAAACCCCACTAGATGTATACCACCCCCCAATCCAGGAGCCCAACCATACACAGCTAATATATATATACCAAATGATAAATACTACAGTAACGATAAACCAAGCTGCTCTATTCGAGAAGCATGAATTATCTAGAGCAGAGACAGTACTGCGTTTTAAGTTTTAATGGAAAAGGATAAAAATACAAACTTTACACAGTGCTAGTATCACATAAAAACAAGACATACAAAATATACGAAAACGTGCAAATACAGTTCTTGAAATAAAATGGGATTTACATACAAAACCTAATTTGCATTAGGACGCTTCCATGGGTATTTACATATTTCAAATGTCCCAGAAGGTTCTTAGATGTTCACCCAACCCAGCCTTTTGGAGAAATACCCATTGTACAGTGAGCGGCTGGCTCTTTGTCCAAAACCCCCAACCAACCCCCAATCCATTTGGTTCAGGTCTCAAGTTTCCCTTAAGCCCCAGAGAGCAGATCAGATGAGAGGGTTGTAAATACCAGTGCCTTGCTTTGCAAACTCCATTGCAATGACAAGAGAATACACCCGCCCCACCAATTCTGTGTTTACAATCTTATACACTGCTTGCAGAAAATGATGCCCGTTTGTGACAGGAGCGTTTGACGGTTTCACCTGGGTATACCGTAAGACTGATATATCCATAATAAATGTCACTTTACATGTTTCTGCATTAACCCCTTCACTACCAAGTGATTTCCAAAAAAACATTGTCAGAAACCAGTGTTTTTTTTGTAAAATTATTTTTAATTAATTTTAAAGTAAGTAATATTTGAGATTATACCCATTGTATGTCTTACTGTAAATAACCTATTTTTGGCCAGTAGATGGCAGCATGTATTGCCAAATTGAGTTAGCGGTTTTAACAGCTGGTCTATTTTCTTCTATTTTTCCTGCATCGGCTGCTGAAAGCCAAATATTTCAGAGCTTTGAGGAGCTGATTTTACAATTTTAGCTCTTTGGTCATTATGCCCACAGGGCTAAAACTTTGGGGCACCTTCTGTAGCCCAAAAGCAAATGAAATTTGTTCGCAGCAAACGAATTTCATTTGCTTTTGGGCTGCAGATTAGCATACCGAGATATCTCGATATTAGGGCACCAGATGATGCCTTTGAAGCCCGAGATATCTCGATGTCGGTAGCGAAGGGGTTAAAGAGGGATTCTCCAATTTGGGAGTTGTGCAAGGACAATTATTGGATATTTTCTGAATTCCAGATTGCAGTGCCAGGGGGTCATATGCACCTTCTGTGAGTGCTTACCACATTATTTGCAATTAGTCCCTCTGGTCTATGGCACGTGAACACTGCATGCCTCCTCAGCCTCCACAGACTACCCTTCAAACACGGAAAGTAAGATCTCTGATTATTTTGTTTTGTATATCTAGCATTATTTATAACATATATATAGTTCTTTGTGTACATTATCAAACAATGGTTTAGCAGTCTAGTTAAGATGAAGCATTACAGCATAATTTATCGGTTGTGAGATAATTGCAAATTGCATTAGGTTTGATGAGGACAGAGCAATATGCCAGAATCAAAGAGGGAAGCACTGTGGCTTTTCCATGTATTTAATCAGTATAAAGCCTCCTATTAGATAAATACATGGCATCAAGATAGAGGTGATAAACTCATTTATGTGGTTAACCCTAATGACATGTTAATAGATTGAGCAGTTAACTCACAGCCATTACTGATAACTGTCTTCATTTAATGATAGATATCTGACCAACACAATCAAGATATCTTGAATTATGCTAATTTTAGGATTTATTTTGGTTACTGTTAGTCGCCTACGTGTAGAATCTGTCAATGTGCATAAATAACACCTGCTTACATAAAATGCATTCTGGGAATAGCAAAAGAAAAAGGCTTTGCTTCACAACACCAATGCGATTTAACACCTTCACTACCAAGTGATTTACCATAAAACTACTTGCAGGACCCAGTGGTTTTATGTAAAATGGCTTTCTATTATCCAGACAGAAAATATATAGTAAATATAGAAGTGTTTGGTCACTGTAGGTAAGTCCTATACGACAGGAAGAGTGCTCTCTGCTGGCCAAAAAGCGCAACCGCATTCATATTATTGCTTGGGCCCTGTATTTCAATGAATGAAAAGGGAATCTTCTTGTAGCTTTTCAAGTAATTTCAAAACATGAACTGTCATGTCCGCTGTGTTGAAACAGTGGCATGTTTTGGAGACCATTTGCAAATGAATTTTGTTGGGAATAAACTAAATTCATTTGCATTGCTCCAGAACTAGGCCAAATTGTGTATACTTGATTTTGGGGCACCAGCGGGTACTTTTGAAGATTGTGTATACTCGTTCTTGGTAATTAAGGGGTTAGTAAAATATATCAGGTCAGATTTCAAAGTAAGAATAAGTTGAATTGTAATATTCGCAAAAGGATACTATGATACCGGCTGCTTCTGCACAACCCCAAGACCAATGGTATTTTCCAATATATTGTTTATTTATTTATATTAGTTATAAAGGATTTTACCAGGAAGGATACATTGAGATTTCTCTTGTTTTCAAGTATGTCCTGGGTATATGTACTAACTTATGAGCTGTTATATAGATACCATAGGACAGAATTTTGTTATTGTAACTAATAGCAAATTCATGCACACTCACATTTACGTTTCATTGATCTAATTGATGTGAATTTTTTATCTTATGTTCAGTTTTTAGGCCCCACTAGGTGTCCCATTATATACATATATATAATAAAAGTGAGACAGATGTCGTTTGCATGTCCTACCCAGAGTTCCTTGCTGCATATGGGGATGTAGCACAGGAGCTCTGGGATGCAGTTCTTTGAATTGCTATGATGTGCAGATGGCTTCAGCAATAATATATATATATATATATATATATATACAGTGGCAAGAAAAAGTATGTGAACCCTTTGGGATTACGTTGAGTTTTGCATGAATTGGTCATAAAATGTTCTCTGATCTTCATTTAAGTCACAACAATTTGAAAAACACAGTCTGCTTAAAATATTACAACACAAACATTATATGTTTTCATGTTTTTATTGAACAGGACATGTAAAAATTCACAGTGCAGGGTGGAAAAAGTATGTGAACCTTTGGACTTAATAATTGGTTGACCCTCCTTTGGCAGCAATAACCTCAACCAAACGTTTCCTGTAGTTGCAGATCAGACCTGCCCAACGATCTGGAGTCATTTTGGAGCACTCCTCTTCACAAAACTGTTTCAGTGTAGCAATATTCTTGGGATGTCTGGTGTGAATTGCTCTCTTAAGGCCATGCCACAGCATTTCAATCGGGTTGAGGTCAGGATTCTGACTGGGCCACTCCAGAAGGCGTATTTTGTTTTGTTGAAGCCATTCTTTTGTTGAATTACTTGTATGCTTTGGGTCATTGTCCTGTTGCATCACCCATCCTCTGCGGAGCTTCAGTTGGCGGACAGATGGTCTTACGTTTTCCTGCAAAATGTCTTGATAAACTCTGGAATTCATTTTTCCATCAATGACAACAATCCGTCCAGGCTCTGAGGCAGCAAAGCAGCCCCAAACCATGATGCTCCCTCCGCCATGTTTTACAGTGGGGATGAGGTTTTGATGTTGCTGTGCTGTGCCTTTTTTTCTCCACACATAGTGTTGTGTGTTTTTTCCAAACAACTAAATTTTGGTTTCATCTGTCCACAGAATATTTTTCCAGTAGTGCTGTGGAACATCCAGGTGCTCTTTTGCAAACTTCAAATGTGCTGCAATATTCTTTTGGACAGCAATGGCTTCCTCTGTGGTGTCCTCCCATGTACTCTATTCTTGTTTAATGTTTTCCTTATTGTAGATGCGCCAACAAAAATGTTAGCATGTGCCAGAAATTTCTGTAAGTCTTTAGCTGACACTCTAGGATTCTTCTTTACCTCATTAAGCATTCTGCGCTGTGCTCTTGCAGTCATCTTTACAGGACGACCAAGCCTAGGGAGAATAGCAACAGTGCTGAACTTTCTTCATTTGTAGACAGTCTGTCTTACCGTGGACACATGAACATCAAGGCTTTTGGAGATACTTTTGTAACCCTTTCCAGCTTCATGCAAGTCAACAATTCTTGATCGTAGGTCTTCTGAGAGCTCTTTTCTGCGAGGCATGGTTCACATCAGGCAGTGCTTCTTGAAACCAGTAAACCCAAAACTGGTGTGTGTTTTAAAGGGTAGGACAGCTTTCAGCAACACATCCAATAATATCACACTGATTGGACTCAAGGATGGCTCACTCCTGGCTCCAATTAGCTCTTGGAGAAGTCAATAGGCTAGGGGTTCACATACTTTTTCCACCCTGCACTGTGAATGTTTACATGTTATGTTCAATGAACACATGAAAACATATAATGTTTGTGTTGTATTATTTTAAGCAGACTGTGTTTTTCAAATTGTTCTGACTTAGATGAAGATCCAAGCACATTTTATGACCAATTCATGCAAAACTCCACGTAATCCCAAAGGGTTCACATACTTTTTATTGCCACTGTATATATATATATATGTATATATAAAAAGAGCAATGGGAACAGCACACACCCAACTTGATTCTTAAATGCCCGGTGCTGCCAACTCTCATGGAGACATGTAGAAAAGTACGGAATGGAGAGGCACTCAGGGACTTCATAAAAAAATCTTTATTGATAGAACATTAAAATTGTATAATCCGACGTTTCGGCTCAGTCGAGCCTTTTTCAAGGATCATATGATAAAACAATAAATAATGTATGTGATGTCTAGGACGTTGTATTGTGATTGCTAAATATACTTGTCATGATGGCTGACTGATGGTACTTTGTGGTGTTACTCGACCTTGCTTGGTTTTATTCTTGGCTGAAAGAGAATTATGGGATATAAAAAGACATAAAACTGTGTGAAACACAGTATGACACCCGTTTTAGAAATGTACAGTAAGTTATCTATAATATAGTCAGTTTTGTCTCTCTGACTGATAAATGAAGCACATGGAGACGATTGCTTAATCAAAGGCTCCCAAGACAACACAAGAACAATATATTTTTTAAGTACAACCCAAAATATGCATTGTCTTTAAAACTCCTCTATTCCTTATTATTATTATTATTTTTCATTATTTATATAGCGCCAGCATACTCCGCAGCGCTGAACAATGGACACAATATAGACAGGGTTTCAATACATTTGAGACTGAATAACACTTTATCAAACCAGCTCAAGAGGAAATGAAGACCTTATTCCCTTGAGAACTTAAAATGTAGAAGGGTTGGGGTGGAAACAGAAGGAGAGGACTGCAAGTTGAGAGTGATAGACTGGTATGAGTGATTGACTGGTTGGGGCAGTGGGGTGTATTAGTGAGTCAGGTGGTAGGCTTGCCTGAATAGGAATGTCTTAAGGGAGTGTTTGTAGGAAGGAAAACTATGGGGAAGTCTGACAGTACAACGAAGAGCGTTCCAGAGGATGGGCTGCACGTGAGAAATCCTGTAGTCTATCATGGGAAGAGGTGATGCAGGGAGAAGCTAGGCGCAGGTCACTGTTGGATCTTAGGGAGTGGGCTGGAGTGTACAGTATATATTTCTAGCAAGGAACACGCCAGTACTGCTCCGCCTATCCATCACTGGCGCTGCATAGCTGTAACGGTTATCCCCTGCTTGGGCCATCGTGGTGGCTTGGAACATGAGATGAAGCCCTTAAGGCAGGTGAGTAACTGACTGGACACAAGGACAGACGGATTTCTCCAACACCAAGGAGCACCAAAAAACAGAACAGAATTGCCACTAAGCTCCGAAGGCTTCAAGACCGACAGACAACTTAGGACACTCAGAAACACAAAGATACACTTGACAATCCGTGAAGGGAGCAGGCTGCAGGACAGTAAACAAAACAGACAGACTATACTAAAAGAGGTCCTATAAGCGGCCTCTGAATATAATACTAAACTAAGACAGACAAGGTACATTAAAACATGAAACATACAAGAATCGTCAATCAGGCAGAGGTTGGCAACAGATCAGAAATATACCGGTACCAGGGGGAGTGAAGGGATAGTCAAAAATAAAGCCGAGGTCAGAACCAGAAAACACTTGAACAGGAATGCTTTGCAGCAACTCAGGAAACACGAACCAGACAGAACCACCATCAAACTCCACAAACAGTCAATGAGGCTCTGTGCTGCTGGGAATAATATAGGGAGTGAGTCAGTGTGATTGGGCCATGTGACCCCAGACCAGGAGATCACAACAGAACCCCAGATCAGCCCTAAATAGCACAGCCAGACACACCATAGGGGAAAAACAAACATGAAGACCCTTCACCACCAGGGGGCAAGGCCGAGACGTGACAATAGCATGTTCCTGTGTGCCTCTCGCTGGTGCTGTGCCGCTTCTCACTCATGCCCTCCTGCCTCATTCCCCCCATTGCCTTCCGACTGTATGGTTTCCTAGACAAATTCCAAAAAACTGAAAATGATCTGAGAATTTTGGATCAGGGATGCCCAACCTGTACACAATGGGCAGATACTATTTTCATTAAAACCATTTACCAATGGGGATTTAATGTCATATATCTATGCTTACGTTTTATATACATATTTTTATTTCCTTGTTCTGAAAGCTTGTGAAAAAAATACATGAGCACAATTTGCAGCTAATTAGAATTAATTTTGAAAGGTTGGAGGAGGTTTCAAAACACGAATAGTGTGATTTTATTTTTTTTCCATCCGTAGCTCCTATGGTTCCATATAGTCTTTTCAGAATATGAATTCTTACAGTAGAACTTCACACCGTCATTGATGTTATAATCTGTTTTCTTGAAGGTTTAAATTATTTTTATTGCTTGTTTAAAGTGATTTATTGTGATTTGGACTATCATTAAAGAACAAAGGAATGAAGTTTCCTATCGGTTAAGAATGGAAACAGTTCACGTATCTAATACCTCAGCTGAACACACTTGACAAAGGGTTAAACAGTCTTTGTTCATCTTACTGCAAACAGGCAGAACCATATGATCATTGCCTCTTTGAATGTTCCCTTGGGATCTTCTAAGACCCACACAAATCCAACATAAAATCATTTTACATAATGATTTGTGATTTATACTGTGGCTTGAGAAATGTACTGTATTTCATGGTAGTGAAATGAATTTCATCATTGAGGCTTTCTTCAGGTGGAACTAATTTTGTCTCACGGATCATGAGAGTGATGATCCTGAAAATGAGTTGAGAAATAAAACACAGATTTCTATCTATCTAATATTCATGATAATAAAACTACACACCCTTCTTGCCGTTTTAAGGTTCGTAGTAAAAATCCATTACAATCTTTACAAGAGAACAATAAGGTACTCGTTGAGGCAATCTAAAAGAAACTTCATATAATGTGATGATCATTAAATTATTATTAATTGAAACTGCATCCTAACTAGGATATTACAGTTTTATGCTCAATTTCTTGCTGTAATTTAGATATAATGCGCATTTCGACATCGTTATTTCAGTGAATAGCTTACACTGGATAACTTGTGTTGCACAACTAAACAATTTGTGGCTTAGAAGGGATTCCAGATGTTTTCTTTATCACATGTGGTATCGTCCCACCCATGCAATCCTCCCCCTTGAATTTCACAATGTTCTCGAGCTCGCTGTCTGAATTTTCTTACAATAAAATGTGCTATTGCCCAATTTAGTTAAAAAAAGGTATTCTGGATTAAGTAGGATTACATATCTATATACCAATTCTAGAATTTCCCACCTTGTTATGTATCCCTTTATGTTTTGTTTTTTACACCTGCTGATTTTTGTGATTTGTAATGCTCAAGTTACAATAGTTTTACCTAATACTAAAATTTGCATTCATTTTTGCAATCAGAATTGTAAAATTGCAGCTCCTGTTTGGGTTCTTAGTGTACATGGCTTTAGGCGCATGGGTTCCAAGCTTTTAACCACTTCGCTGTGGAAGAGGCGGTCAGCGCGTCCAGGCGCACAAAGCCTTTGCTGTGGAGGACGCGCTGAGCTCGTCCTCCCATTGCAGCCAGCGACAGGCCGGATTCCACGTTTTATTATACCACCAAGACATATTATATATCGTTCTTTCCGGCAGACTCAGCAGATTCATAATATATAATTTTTATATGTATACATCATGTCCTGCCTGTATATTATAACAAAAAATGCAATAAAATTAGAATTTTAAATCATCTACAGCATGTAAAGTGTTTTTTTTTCACATTTTATCACATGAGTGTTTGTAGTTATATTTTCTTTGGGGTGCGCTTGTTAAAAAAATTAGAAATGGGACTTGTTAAACTTTTTGGGGGGAATTACGTGATTTTTAGCAAACGCACCCCATAGAAAAAAATCATTAGTGCAGTATCATTATTCACAGTATAATTGAAATGTGAACAATATTGCTGCATTAATAAAAACAACGCACATAAACTAAAAACATGTTTTAATTTTTTATTTTATTTTTTAAAATGTTTTTTAATTTTTTTATTACTTTGAACATGGTCATGTTTGCTATCATTCGATAGGCCATGCTCAGGCCCCCTAGCTGCCACGGTTCTGGAGATATTGGGGTTCAAATGAACCCCTTAACTCCACCAGGCTAGCAACTAGGGGTTCCCCAGCTATCTGACGTCATCACGATATGCGCGATATGTCAGGAGGCGAGGGGGAATCCGGAGGTGCAGTCGCCATCCAAGATGGCATCCCCCACCAGAGCTAGATCGCGATATGGCATGTAAGGGGTTAAAAACAGGCACCACTTTAATGGGCAGACACTGCCCTACAAAGCGGTGCTTTTTTATTTACTGTAAACCATCCCAATCGGGAGGTACAGGGATCCCCCTCCCTTTCAGGTGATCTCCCGTCATTGCCGGGGGGTTCGCCTGGAAATTCTGTCAGTCAGATGTCGGGGGCCAGCCTATCTTCAGCGCCTGGCTTCCCTGAAGCCAGAATGCCACGGGACCCCGGGACAGAGAGGTGAGTATCTCCGCCTGGGCTCCTGCTTGCGGGTGACGTGTGGGGAACGTCCTCCGCATATAGCGGGAGTCAATGAGGACAGTCCCCACACGTCCTCCACAGCGAAGGGGTTAGAACGGCAGTTGTTATGCTTATTTATTTTAACATTGTATTCTTATTTTACATATTTTCTAAGTAAATATTCAATAATATAAAAATTAACTACAGTTTTTATTTTCTATAACTACTGTATTGTATTGACTAATAGCATTATAAGAACATTTTCATTATCATTAACTGTATGTTATCTATTGAACAGATTCTTCATTCTTTGTCTTCTTTACTGTTAAAAATATGTTTTATTTCATCTTGATTCATTTTAAAATCCAGATAAGTATAGCTCTGGTGTAGAACTGGGCAGTATTTAGGTCCCTGAAGTCCAATAGTGTGTTTTTGAACAGTGTTTAAACTTGCAGGGATCTCAAACTCTGACTCCTTCCCCCCCACATATTTTTTACCTACAAGCCCAGAATTCTTTTAACCCCTTCGCTGCTAAGGATGCGCTCAGCGCGTCCAACCGCATGTCACGTTCCATGCGGTGGACGCGCTGAGCGCGTCCTCTCTTTGGGGTCAGCGTTCGGCCGGGTTCCGGCCGATCGCTGGCCCCCCCGGTGCGGGCTGACATCCTCGATGTCAGCCCAGCATCCGGAACCGCCGCCGGAGTAATTAGGTGTCATCGCGGGGGCGTGATGACACCTAATTCAGGCGCCCCCCCGCATGTGCGGAGGAGGCGCCTGAAAGGGAGGGGGGGGAGGTCCTTCGGACCTCTCTCCCTCCCGATCGGCGGCATTGCGGGGGTTAACCCAGGCACCGTTTGGAAGGGCACAGCCTGCCCTTCCAAATGGTACCTGGCATTAACCCCATGGGGGCCGGATCACGAATCGGCGCTGAAAAGCGCCGGTTCGTGATCCTTTCCCGGAGCTGGCTGACATCTTGGATGTCGGCCAAGCTTCCGGGAATGCCCCCTGAGGACTGGCGTCATCGTGCATAGCACGATGACGCCAGTCCTGGAGTTAACCCCTAACTGCCACCAATGGTGGAGATAGGGGGTTCCAATGAACCCTCTATCTCCCGATCCGTGGCAGTTAGGGGTTAATGTTTGGTATTGTTGGATCGGCCAGAGCATGGCCGTTCCAACAATACCAAACATGAGTATGAAAAAAGTTTGTAAAAAAAAATAAAAATAAAAAAAAATATTTAAAAAAAAATTATAAAAAAAAATAAACAAGTTTTTTTTCTTTTTTTTGGTTTGTTAATGCAGCAATATTGTTCCCATTTCAATTATAATGTGAACAATAATGCTGCACTAACGATTTTTGTATGCGGTGCGTTTGTTAAAAATCGTGTAATTTTCCCCAAAAAAAAATGTAACGAGACCCCATCTCTAATTTTTTTAACAAGCGCACCACATACAAAATATAACCGCAATTGCTCGCATGTTAAAATGTGAAAAAAAAACACTTTACACATTGTAAATTATTGAAAATTCATATTTTATTGCATTTTTTGTTATAATATACAGACAGGTCATGACGTATACATATAATAATGACATATTATGAATCTGCCGAGTCTAACGGAAAGAACGATATATAATATGTCTGGGTCATATACTAAAATAAGCCTTAAAAACACGTTTAAACATGATGAGCAAAACCGGTAAAAATGACCTCAGCACAGAGGCGGGAAAAGCCTCAGCAGCGAAAGGGTTAATGCATTAAATGGCCAGAGAATAATGGGAGGTGTCATTCAGAAACATCTGGGGGGGGGCAGAGTTTGAGATCAATGGTAAAACATTGATCTTTAACCCTTTCACTACTAAGGGATTTTCCAAAAAAACATTGTCAGAAACAAGTGTTTTTTTATAAAATCATTTTTAATTAATTATAAAGTAAGAAATATTTGAGCTTATACACATTGCATGTCTTATTGTAAATTACCTATTTATGTCCTGTAGATGGCGCTATCTACTACCAAACTGAGCTAGAGGTTTGAGTGGCAGGTCTGTTTTCTTCTTTTATTCCCTGCATCGGCTGGTGACAGCCCGATATTTCAGAGCTTTGAACAGCTGATTTTACAGTTTTAACTCTTTGGGCATTATGCCCACAGGGCTAAAACGTTGGGGGCACCTTCTGCAGCCCAAAAGCAAACAAAATAGTTTGCATTAAACTGATTAAATTTGCTTTTGGGCTGCAGATCAGCATACTGAAATATCTCGATATCAGGGCACCAGATGGTACCTTTGAAGCCCGAGATATCTCAATATCGGTATTGAAGGGGATAAATACCATTTTTCAAGCTAGAGAGCATTAACTGGGTCATGCCTTTTAAAATAAAGTACATTTACAACGAAGACATTTTGTCCTGTCATTTAACTGCTTTTCTTGTATTATAAACATGCTTCATCATAGTTTTTTTAGGATAAGTGTTCATTCTTGCCACTTGAAAGCACATAAGAGAGTTTACTGTGTGTGTAATGATCCAAATGTTAAAATTAAGGGCTGTAGCAAATGTTCCTGGAGAAACTATACCTATGTCAACAACAGGAGACAAAGATGCCACAATTGCCACCTTATAAATCGGAGTTACAAGATAGATATATTTTATAGCAAAGGATTGTTCAGAATAAAATGTCAAAGAATTACTACGTAACATGGATTTAAGGTATTAATAAATAATTTCCAAAAAGGTGATTTAATATGTATGGGATGGAATCTGATGTGATTAATGAACAAGGTACTATATTTAGCAGAGTGCTTTCTCGGTTAAGTGAAACTATATCTCGAATTCCCTGATTACCAACCTGTTTATATCTGTACAATCAATTAACTCCTTTGCCTATCACAGATCAGCAACATAAAGCATGTTAGAAAAGAAACCAGTCCCTGTAAAACAACACGACAACTAAAGAAAAACAAACAATTAACTAGTGTATTACAACTGGATAGGTGATAGCAAAGTCAATTCACTTGTACGTAAAGTAATAAATGTAGTGTAGCAGCTTAGCCCCTGATTATACACTGCTAGGAGCAGACAAGGTTGTCCTGATTTTCTAACCCAATGGATTGCAATCTTTTTTGTGCTGATAACATATATAGATTTCTTCTTCTCTCTTAAATCCATTGCAGCAGACACTATCTGCAAGGTAATGAGCAGCAAAAAGAGTGGCGATAATGAAAAAAAGTTAATTACCTCTCAGCAGCAGGGTAAAATCTTCTATTAAAAGGCAATGTGAAAGTAAGGTGCCTTCTCATCAACCTATTTTATATTAAGAAAGATGGGATAGATAGATAGATAGATAGATAGATAGATAGATAGATAGATAGATAGATAGATAGATAGATAGATAGATAGATAGATAGATAGTAATATTCTTTCATTCTAGTGGATATTATGACTGCCTTCTTACTAGTGACTTTGTTTTTGAGGATTACATTTGGGGCTAAATTTGTGTATTATTACTCTAAAAAGTATATCATACCATTTATTTTCATGGATTCCTTTCCTCTCCTAAACTGTAGACATGAACCAAGTGCAAAATGGCCATGTAATCCTTTCATTAGAACCATTTGTCAATGGTGGATTTAATTTGATTTGCCCATGCTTAAGGTTTATATACAGATTTTTATTTTCCTTTTCGTATAGCTTGTGAAAATAATACATGCAGCCAAAACACAGCTAATTAGTTTCACAAACAACTTGGAGGAGGTTTTCGAAAAACAAATCATATATTAAAACTAAATTTATTGAGGTTATACTCACAAGCTACAGCTATGCCCCAAGGCTAATAGGGTTATTCAAAGAGAGCCTAATTGGCCACTGAATTGCACCGAACAGTGAATTTCCATGTACGGTACAATATCATGGCCATTTGGCTATTCAAAAAGCTGGCAGTTCGCCAAATATTGGCGAACTGCCAGCAAAATATGGTGATCTTTAACGGCAGTAAACTCCCCATAGAGAATCATTGGTTAATTTATTCAGAGAACACTGAAATGAAATGTCAGTGAAATGCCCTGATTTTTGGTGGTTTCATTCGACAGGTTAAATGCCGTTTGTTTTTGTAACAGACCTTTTTATTATTATTCTTAGGATCTTATACATTATTTCCAGGCATTTTCATGCAGTACTTTTTTTGTAAATGCGTTTTAAAAGGTGGGAGGCTTTTTTTTTGTTTTTTTTTACCCCCGTTCTTTGTGTCACTTTGGAGAATAAGCCCCATTTTGTGCACCACTTTTGGAGCATATGCTTTATTCTGAGCACCATTTTGGTTCACATGCCCCATTCTATGTATCATTTTGAAGCATATCCTTCATTCTATGTATCTCATTGTGGACCATATGCCCCATTCTGTACATTATTTTTGGAGCATATGCTCCACTCTGTGCATCACTTTGCTGTGTGCCATTCTGTGAGTCATTTCTGAGTCATTATTGCGTGGCTTCTTTTAATATGTTACTACATCACGGTTTCCAATATCAGAAACGTACAAATATATCAGACGCGTCCGATATTCTGAATCAGTCCAATAATGAAATACCCTATGGTTACGATATTCCAAATCAGCTGATTCATGATCCGAAAATATTGGGTTATGAAATATACTGTACCGAATATTTTGCCTGTGTCTACCATGCAGCTAGCGCTATCCCCATCACATCTCTGAGCCATTTGAGCAATCTGTCAACCATTAGCTCAAGGTCAATACACTACTGACAACTCAATTTAGCTCACTCAAATATCAGTCCGCATAAGGCACTCTTTATCTTGACTTTAAAAAAACAAGTAGCAGGTACCCATTTTGAACACTCAAATCTCTTTTTTTTTCACTGTTGTTGTTAATGTAAGAAACAGGAGTAGATAAGTATCATCTTTCATGGTTGCACTTGCTAGGTGAATTGGCCCTGTTTGTCAGCCATTTAAGTACCTACCTACACTTCAAAGATCTGTTTTATCTGATTCATGATATACATTTTTTGTTTGTAATAATGTACTATTTGTAATTAATAACTGACCATTTGCACCCCCCCCCAAATGAAATGGACTCTGCACACCACTGTCCTCCTAAAAATATAACCTCAGGAAAGAAAACTTGGGTCCAAACCATGGGGTCATTGTTTCCCTCCTCCATTCTCATTTATAGCCATCAAGATGCTCTCTAACGCCACTGGGATTATTTTGTTAAGGCTGAAATCTTTGAAGTCGATGGAATTTGACTCCAGGGTCTTAAAATAGAATAAACATAATCATTCTTCAGGGGACTTTTAATGTAAGTATGTGTAAGGACAGTTAAGGAAGCCAATGTCATAAAGTGAGCAATTTCCACTATTAAAAAGCATTGGCACTTTGGCAGAGCAATTCGAGAAAAAGCAAACTTGGCAGTTAGAAATAGTGATTTATTCTAAGATAAACCTTAGAAAAAACCAAAACATTTATGCTGTATCTTACATGGTGGTTGCTGTAATCCATAGAATGTAAATGTATTACACCTGCCTGGCAATCGTAAGATAGGAGTGTGCAATGGACAGCTATTGATTTTGTTTCATCCCTTACTCAGTCAGCTGTAACCTGGTGGGTTCAAGCGGACATAGACATGGGTGGAAGAATATCAAACAACATTAACCACTGAGATACATAGACTTTAATAACAAACATGTATTAACATCACATAAACATGCACAAACAACACAAAATTGTTGTAGAAATAAATATGCTCCTTATTTTTGTTACTAGTTAATTATACTATTTTGTTCATAAGGATCAATGGAAAATTGCTTTTTGGAATATTTCATGGTCATAATAAACCTATTAATTTTGATGTTCTTATTATGAACCAAATGGACTGATTTACTGCTTTCTGAGGTGCTGTGCCTTGTGTTGAAGACACCATTTCCCCAGTAGATGTCGGATCACTCTTCTTCAGGGAATAAGCTGTGAAAGTCAATGTATTAATTCTTGACTAATTTATGAGTTTCTAATATCTCAGATACCTACTTACCTAATACCTAATACTTTGAGGAAAACATACACGATGGAAATACTGATGTCACATTCACTTATTTGGTATAAGAATGTGAATGTTGAATATGTACAAAATACTAGACATTTTCTGTATTACAGGAGAAATTATCTTATTTCTCTTTGTAAATATGTATTTTTTTTATATATGGATCTATTTAGTTATAAAACCAGAGTACAAATAAGAAGCACTAGTACTTTGAGCTGTCTTCTTTATCTCCAGCATCATGTAGCTGAAGTAAGTAAATCTGAAGCATATTGCAGAGAGAGATTCCAGGCTTTAGCTCCTTTGTAGAGATGCCAGCACAGACAAACCAGCTGTAATGATTTCTCAACATCCCACGTTGCCCATTATTGCACAGGTCAAGTAGAAATGGTCCATGATGCCAGCAGCCCAAGCCTCCCTTCTGATACATGTCATTCCAGACATGGTGTCATGCTCGTGCCCCAGATGCCATTTTTATTCTCCTATTATAGGACTGACACACAAGTAAACAAGTGCAACCAGTGAACAGAAAAAAACCTATCACCTGCAGTTGATAATCTGTCATGACAGCATGAGGAAGGGTGATATCAATTTCAAAGGGAGTTTATCTCTCATGTAAACCGAATGAAAACCTATTTTACAACTTTCCTTAACGCAGAGTATCTGTGGATTTATGGGGATTGCAGCAGGCAATTGTTTTTCTTGGCTGTGATGTGCAACACATCAGACATAAAAGCTCATGGTGGTCCATTTAATTATATTTTGATCTGAACAAATCAAATCACTTTGCAATGTGCAAATCTCTAAAAATATCAAGAATGTTGATTTACAGGGTTTGGCTTAAATGGCCTTGAAGTTCAACTGTTGAGCCCTTACACGTGTAGGTGTAGATTTAGATGTGTCTCTTTTTATCCTTATCCTGATCAATGTGTCATATATGACAGGAGTCACATTTTGATATTTGCTGCTGTAAATATTGAAGTTTAGAACTATAACCATCATAATTCTTAATTCTTTTTTGCTTTGTTAATGTGTTGTCGTTACTCTGGGTGGGAGTAATGTATCTGCACAATAGCACCAGTGGAGAATTAGAGATAGAGCCAATAAGAGTCCAGAGGCCCTATTCCACACTATTTGCTCCTATAAACGTATGTGTGAGCCTTTATCCAATAACGAGTCACTATTAACAAAGGTAACCTAAACAAGTCGCTGTATTAGCAACTCAAGTCGTAATATTTCGGAGCCTCGAACAGATTCTTGCAGTGCTGGTGTGCACTGCCACAGGTGTTATCTCCTGCAGTCCATCGACTCCATGGAAAGTAGTGAAACACTGAGCCAGCTTGTGTGAGCTGGGTTTTGCTGGACCCGCAGAAGTACGCAATGAACTACTTGTTCTCAGTGGTGTTTTGCATATGGACAGAGGAGGCAGCAGATCGTGCCGCCCTCTTCGCTGTAGGCCAGAAGTAAGTATAGATTTTTTTAGTTTGTTTTAAAGTGTTAAATAATTTTGCAAAAACAATAAGGGTTATTCAGAGAGAGTTGAACTGGCCCCGAAATTGCACCGAATGGTGAATTTCCCGGGACGGTGCATTTGGCTATTTAAAACCTGGCAATTCGCCAAATATTGGCAAATTGCCAGCGAAATACTCGTGATCTTCGGCAGCAGTGAAATCCCCATAGCGAAGCAATGATTGATCTATTCAGAAAACACCGAACAACAGTGGTTTCATTCGGCCCGTTTCCGGTGCAAATTTGGTGCTCTTTGAATAACCCTGAATATCATTTAACACCAATCTCTGAGAGACAGTATTTATTGCTAGATTCAGAAGAAACAACAAGCTATGTTGGACTAGAGTGTTCCTCTCCTGCTATTTGCAAATTAATGGCTCCTAAGTAAAGTACAGGAGCAGTTAATTTACAATAAGCTGGAACAAGGTTGCAATAGTAGCATGCGCCTTTAAGCCAGGGATGTCAAACTCAGGCTTCCCAGGTGGTGATGGTCTACGGTTTCCAGAATTCTTTGCAATGGATAGCCGATGTCATGTCTGCTGCAAGGTGGGTGAGGGAATGAGCGCAATTGCAGTGATATTGATATATACAGAGACAATGACATAGATGAAAATGGGGAGTTTATTAGTACTGCACCGAAATTAACTGGATGATGGGAAACTCCAGGAAAGGAGCTGACTGAGGAGGAACAAAAGGAAAGGGAATAATAATGCACAAGGGAACATAACAACAAGAGACTTACTGAGACAGGCAGGACAGGAAAAGCGTTGACATATGTTCACTGATTAAACAAGACAGATGAGGCTGGAAGGAGACAAAATACAGGTTGCAGGGCTCGAGGTAAGAATTCTGGTAATCTTGTGGATAGGAGTCTTTGGCATGTTTGGGGATAGGAGTCCTTGTAAGCTTGTGGATAGGAGTCCTGGTAAGCTTGTGGATAGGAGTCCTGGTAAGCTTGTGGATAGGAGTCCTGGAAATCTTGTGGATATGAGTCCTGGAAAGCTTGTGGATATGAGTCCTGACATTGTCATACGCAGCCTGTTACATTAAGGTGTGCACCCATTGAACATTTATTCATTGAAAACTTATGTTAGAAGATTTTTGCACCAACTGCACATTTTTCTTTAGAAATAACAAGCCTGTAATCAGAGATACAGTCAGTTTTAATGTTTTTCCTCATAAACCAGATAAGGGACCCCTAAAATGTCTTTATAGGAGGTGAAAGAGGATTTCTTCACCCAACATTAGGATGTGCGTAGGCACAACAGGCACACCCCTTGTGCACAACTATGAGTCCTGGTAAGCTTGGTGATAGGAATCCTGGTAAACTTGGGGATAGTTGTCAGGAAGAGCAGGCCTCAGGTTACTCACACTTGGTGAGTTGCAGCGTTATGCAATGATGAAGCCCTGAGTGAAGGGTGTGTCTCCATTAAGTAGAACACAGGGCCAATTACATGTAGCACCAGTTGCTGCAGATCATGCAGGGAAAGCCAGGACACAGGGGCAAGGTCTGAAAGGTGCTGCCGAGGAAGTTTATCATGGGGAGACAACACTGCTTTTAGCCTTCTTGTGGCCACGGTGGCATTTACTCAGGCTTGGGGTATGACAACCAGAGACTCATGGGAGTTTTACATCAGAAACATATGGGGGCCAGAGTATGAGATCCCTGCTTTAAACTAATGAGTGGAGCTGTCACGTATAACAGCCTTAGTCGCTAGCATAATCGCTTGACAACTGGAATGGGGCCCTGCGTTTTGCCACATTTTGGTAAAGTCAAAGTATACACAATATAAAAAGGTCTTTATGGCTAGACAATAAATTGTAATTAGCTAAACTTGATTGTCAATTAAAAAAAATATGCTTGACATGATGCTATAGAGAAGTAATTCAAAATCAGATTTTTTCCATCTCCTTATTTAGGTAAATCTATTCTCACATCATGACAGCTTCTAATGCTATAATATAATTAACAAAACAACATAAGTACTGTTCAAATTGTGTATATAACAGAAGAACAAAGCGAATCAATGTTGCTGTGTACTTAAAATTACCAAAAAATAAAATCAAGATAAAATATGATCGTACTGAGACAGCTTATCAGAGATTGAATTATAGAAATTATATTTGTAGCCTGGACATGTTGAATTGCACTAAACATTTTGTTACATGTAATGAATTGACTTGATTCATCTGATGTACAGCCGGTTAGAATATGGTATGGATTTGTGGAACAAAGACCAGTTATAGAAATATTTTTTGCTGGAATCGAATGTCTGCCATCCTCCTTTTTTGTCTGGTATGTGTAAGCAATCAGGAAAGCATTTCTACAGGCTTACTAAGAGGCATTTATAAAAAGAATAAAACATGATACCTTAAAATAGATGACAAATATGTGTCACCGGATGGAAAACTCGTTATCGCATTTAAAAAAAAAGCAGTATTGTGAACTTGCAATGTTAAATAGGTACTTCTGGCTTGTAGTGGCTATGCGATGTTATGGTCTTATAACATTCCCCTTTTTCGATGATCTGTCTTTTTTTTGTCGTAGACATTGTTCGTGAAATCAGGAAAATACAATCCTATTTTTATCTATAGGTTTGCACCGCAATAGTGTATATCAGTTTTGCTTGAAAAAAACCATATGGAAGTGATAGAGGAAATGTTCTCCACAGCTCACGCTGACACCAGGCTTTACTATCAGCGCAGAGTTGCATGATGATAAATCTGTTGCCGTGCCCCATGAACTCACCATTAGCTTCAATAAGATGATAATTTTAGTTTGGGGTTCAAGGTTACTAGTGTGGTGGGGAATAGATTGTCCTCAAAATTTCCAGACGTTTCCTATGAGCTCAGAATAAATAAGTCAGTAGGAGTTGTTCTGAACATATATCTATTTGAGGGGGAAAAATGGGCAACTGCTGTGATACAGAATGAGGTAATTATTCTCCTAAAATAAACAGAGACTCCTTTGCCTGTTTTATTACCATAATTAATGAATAAATAATAGAAAAATGCTATCAGACCATATTTCCTTGAAAGTACATAACAGGTTTGGAGAAAAAGGAGAGGAAGTACTGTTTCATTATTTTATCATATTAAAACAATTCTTCAACTCATCTTGACGTTATCCGTTATGGAGTTGTATGTATTGAACTCGGGCACGTATTGTAGGCTGGAATATAAAACATAAAACACACAAAACACTAAAACAATAGACTATGGAAATTGAATTGAATATGAAATACAACCATACTCTGTCTTCTATGAAAAATTGGTTAAAATCAAGCTCCTTTTAATTTCTTGAATGATCTAATCCATTTCATTATTTATTGTGTGTAAAACAACCTGCAAGCAATTACAGCTCAACACAGCGGAGTGGCAGTACGATGGAAGCTATCTGCATGTAACTTCAATTAATCAATGCATGTCATGAAATACAAAATTCCATATAATTCATTAGATTACATATTCTACTGGAGCAAAGGTTCTGTGTTGTTCTGTGTTGAAGCCAACACCCTTTGCTAGCCTCTAATAATGTTAATTTGTTATTATTTTTTGTCACAATATAATACGATTGGACTTTGTGTTATGCATTATTAACATTCTATGTACATGATTGATTTTCACGTACAAATATAATAAATGCCAAGTGATATCTTCTCAAACAGCCAGTTAACCTGCCCTCTAAAAGTACATCAAAATAATAATGAATGGGGGAATAGCTGCCCTTTTCAACACAAAAGTCATTAATGGAACAATATAACCTAGCCTGGAGAGCTAGATCTAAACACTGGTTTGTGATGCCTGATGAGAGCGAACAGTGGGGCTTTCTATCAG
The DNA here is from genome assembly GCA_009667805.1 of Leptobrachium leishanense. Taxonomy (NCBI): domain Eukaryota; kingdom Metazoa; phylum Chordata; class Amphibia; order Anura; family Megophryidae; genus Leptobrachium; species Leptobrachium leishanense. The sequence continues at coordinate 181,815,263 of CM019065.1, read as the reverse complement.
TTGATGAAAAAAGAAAAAGCTGGGAAAAAAAACCAAAAACCCCAAAACACCCTGACATACTTTAAAGAATTTCCTCATGAATAGATGCACAATGAAGCTTTGTAGTCCAGAGGCATCACAAAATGTTATACATAGCTCAGTCCTAGTTCTGCGGCTTTCCCATGGGGATCCTGGGTATACGTATTTATTATGTTGCTTGTATAAATAGGTTTACTGGGTCACATATATATGTCCAATGCAAATGAGATCGTTAATTTTCAACCAGGTTATATTTAGTCCTTTTTAAAGTAAAATTTTCTAGCCAGGATTTCTGGGTAATGTTCCTAAACGTTTCAATGCCTTATAATGTGGTCTTCTGGTTCCTTACTGCACTTGATTTTAGCTTCAAACTGAAAGGGAAGCAGTGCATGAATTAACATGAAAATCCTGTCTTTGAATTCATGTAATAAACCCTTTTAAGCCTTAGTTGACAGGGCTATGTGATAGATAGCATGATGGAAACGGTTAATGTTATTTGCAAAAAGGGAGAGGAGAATGCATTTTTTGCTAACCTTTGAATACAGAATCACATTTATTTATTTTTTAAGAGGGAAAAATGCTATTGGTTTAAACTTTGTATTTTAGTCATACACAATGCATTTTCCTCGTTGGGTTTTTTACCTCAATTTTGAAATTTTGTTGATTATAGTGAAAAATACTTAAATTTTTCAGTAAAAATCTATTTTACGGAAGTACCAATTTATTAGTAAATTACAAGTGTATGTTTCTATTCGCACTGAGCCCATGTGACCTCACATGTTGATATACAACCTGTTTTCGCAAGGTTCCAAATGACACGTCGTTAGAGTTTCTGGGTGTCGTCAAGAGCCTTATGAAATTCTATCTTATTTATATCTAGGAAAATTGATTTCAGGAGATTATTTTCTCATTCTTACAGATACTAGAAAAGTCACAATTTTAAAGGGTTCTAATAGAGTCAACACCTATTAGAAAAGGAACGCGAATGGTTAAGACATAAATGGGAACATTGGACAAGTCATCTCTTAACTCTAAAGTTATTTCAGGTAATAATTGATTTTTTTTTCGGTTAAAATGTTACCAACATTGAGCTAAAATCCATGTTCTGTGATGTCGTGATCTAGATTTAGAAACAAAAACCAGTAATTTCCCATTTTGCAATAATGCCTGCCATTTTATTTCAGGTTTTCATCAGGTTGGGTATTTTGTGGGCTGTAAGCAATGAACTTTCCATCAGTAGCATCTTCAGCTAATTAACCCTGCTGATTACAATAATTAGTATTGATTCACTCCTGAATGACTTCCTAAGCATTCGAGCCCAATCTACACTGGCTGCAAAGTTCTGGGTATGAATATTAATTTGATGCTCCTCTTTGTTTTGGAGCCCCAAAGGTATAGTTTGCAATCTTATACACTTCAATTTGATAACAGACACACTTGAGTTTTATTGTAATTTAACAATGACTGTGCGAATACATTAAGGAATGATGATAATAATGCATAATGTTGGATTGCAGATGATACAAACTGGCAAGGGAAAGGCAATTTGGGTTATTTGCTCACACAGGAACTACTTCAAAGTCCACTACATATTCCTTCGACTAGAACCTAATACATCATCCTGTACAGACCATGATTCCAAGCCTTTTCTACAACAAAGATGGCTGTTTTATCAATTCTTCTGGCTGAAAAATGGTTAATACAGCCAAATGCACAAGTCCAAGACCAACATTCAGTGGTATTACTGGGAAGTTTAGGCACAGAACATCTCTTATTAAAGTAATTAACCCTTTAGCTGGCATATTAACTGTCCCCTGGTGAGAGTTGTAAATGCCAATAATGAAATTTCAAATCTGGAGAAGGAAGAATCTGGTCAGGCTGGCTATTTCTTCTAAGAAGGAGCTGGAGGCAAGATGTAAAACAGCTACTCAATCATATTTACTTTGTCACGAGCCATAATTGATCATGAAACACACCAAAGGGCAGCTTTAAATTAAATGGGAACGCTGAGATAACCTGTGGCAACCTGGCTATGGACTAAAAAACTCCCATCATAATGGTGAGTTTAGTCTTAGCTAGAAGGTATATCAGAGTTTGACGACATTCATCTTTTGTAGAAAAAGAAAATGGAGCAATTTATTAAACACACGGTACAGTAAATGCAGTTTGTCATTCCTGGCATTATCTGTGTCACCACAGCCGTCCAAATCTCACTTTAGCACAGGCTATATATTTTTTCAGTTTCCACCCATACAAAACACAGCTAGCTTTGTTATTTTCACTTTTCTTTGCTCCTAATCATTGAAGGATCAACTACTGCACTTCCTGCAATTTCTGAACTGGATAACTCATTGCCTTCATAACAACAGATATTGACAAGCTTACTCGAGTCAAAGCGGCACCTTAGTCTTCAGTCTCTGCTATTCACGCCTTATGGCTGTAAAGGTCATTTTGTTATTGCAGAAAGGTGCGTATCGCTCGTCCGCAATAAAAACTGTACTTTCTGTGAACTGCCGTTTGCTGCGAGCTTCAGTGGACAAATTCACAGTTAAAGCAAAAAAAGAAATTCCCCAAAAATACAAATAAAACTGTACAAAGTAGACAAAGCAAAGAGAATCCATACTCGAATCCATCATAGAAACGTTATATCATTCTTAAATATTTATTATTACATACTATGTTGTATGTGCTATCTGAAACTCAGTTTAGTCCTATAATATTTATCATAATATGGTATTATTTTGTAATATGGTTAAATGCAGAATTAAGCATGCGTTGAAGCTAGAAAAAGTATACAATATAAAGACAGACTATGTGATTATGGGCTGAGGGCCAGGTAATTTGAAATGGGGCTAGTTATGCACGTGGTACAGGTGACACTTTGGTCTTTAGCAAAAAATCTGCAGCTGTCTCACTTCCTCAGCAGTATCCTTTGACTGATTCATGAAGTGGCATTTGCATTGGCTTCAGAATGAGGCACCTTGCACGCCCTCTCAGTAGGTGGCAATGGAATAGTGTAGGGATGATAGCAGCTGCTCGCCTGCAATAAATGAAGTGCACAATGCTAGAGAAAGCTGGGGCACACACACAACCATTTCCTTCATGTATATTTATCATTTATTATAGTAGAAGATTAAACAAAGGTGGTGGGACATTATTATACATATATCCTGCAAATTAAGAGTAATTTATTGAAAGAACAGAAAAAATGGCAAGCAAGCTTTACATGCAGCAAGCAATAAAGCGCCTATAGCAATAAGCCTTTGAAGACAATTAAACACATGCATATACATACATTCTTTAGTTGCCGTTGTATCAATTATGACTGTTGAGTTGTATGCATAGCTTCTTATTTGCCAAGCCTTGGAGACAGGGGATGCGTGACCTAAGCGTAACACTATCACTGCTGTTGGTATGGTTACTATAGGTGATTAAATACACATTCACCATAGATAATAATGATGAAACATAACATATTCTACTATAGAATTAATTGTTATGCTGCATATTATATAAGGTTTTGATCAGGGATTCATCATTTTATTCTTTATATACAAAATTTGTATTAATTTTAATTAGAATGTCCACCCTCCAATAGTAACTGTATAAAGTATTTGTTTAGTTTAGAGCTCGTGAAATTAGTGTAATCATACACAATCCCACCACCACACGAGTGTGCGTACACACAAGCTTTGCCAAGGGACCTGTCATTCCAAAACAACAACAATAACGAGTACTTTAGGGTCATGCAGGGACAGAATTGTTTTTGCCTCCCTTGCTTCTCTCTGTCAAATATTTCAAATTACAGACAAAATGCACAGATTCAACAAGCTTTTATGAAACTACCATGACTGTTTAAACCCATGTAAATGGAAAGAATATATACAAGAAAAGTATAGATTAGAATATGAACACGTATGATTAATTAACTCTTTCCATCCCAGTCATACAGCTGGGATTTCTTCTTTAATATGCAAGAGCATGGAAACATGTACATTTCAGTATTTCCAATAACGAACCTTTTGTAAAAACATAACCTTTTAAAAAACAATATTTATATGGAAGGAGAATCTCAATCTTCTTTATTAGAGCACAGGGTAAATAAGGTTAAGAAGATCAGTGAACGATGTGAATACAGAACCAGCAATCAGCAAGAATTCAAACATTTACTAGTCTGAATATTGTGAAGCCAAGCCCAGAGTTAGTTTTTAAATGTAACAGTTTTCTTTATTTTTTAAATATTTAATATTTGGTATACCGGTATCATCTTTTAGATGACACAAAAGCATTATGAAAAATGTAAAATTGAAATACATACCGGTAACTATCAGGGTTATTCAGAGAGAGATGAAAAGCAGGAGAATGACTGGAGAATGGAAAATTCTAAGTCAAAATAGCCGATTTGGAAAGTGAGATAAATGGGAGAATTTTTCTGGTTTGGCTATTTTGACCTAGAATTTTCCATTCTCCAGCCATTCTCCTGCTTTTCACCTCTCTCTGAATAACCCTGTAGGTATTTTCATGACAGACTCGTGAGATATTATTTTCTGGTTTTATAGGTGTGTACGCAGCAAACTGATACATCTAAAAGAGTTTCTGTTTACCATATGAAGATTGTTCACACAATACACACACTGTAAATTAGCAAATGGATTTCATTTGGACCCTCTACATTTCAATGGTCATAAAAAAGAGATATTGAGCTCTGCATCTTGTCATCATTATAACAACATTATGATTATGTAATTAAACATCTGCCATGAAAAAAAGGAGAAAATCTAAAAAAAAAATGTCTAAAGGGTTCCTAATAACAATATGCTCGGCAGATTAATAAGCACATAAAACAAACATCAATACGTTTCTTTGCATGGCTAATAGAGAGGCAAGCAATAAATCTCAAACTTAAAAGAAAATAAATGTTGAGCGCAGAAAGTATGACTTAATGGAGAAATAAGAAATTAAAAAGTAATTGTATAAAAGTGTTAAATGCAAACAACAACGCATAATACACGAAGCTGATATTTCCTCTGTTTAAGAGTGATTTTAGAAGTTTTTGGCTAATAAAAAAGCAGGGAGAATAGAAAGGAAAAAATATTCTGCTCCGGAGATGCATAAAGCCACTTTGACAGTCCCATTGTTTGGCTGTCCCATTGTCAGCCTAAATGATGCATTCAGCAAACTGAATATCTACCCTATAAACAAAAGGCTGTCTCCCCCTCCAAGATGATAGCCTGTCCCCATGCAACTTCCAAGCTTCAATGTGCAAACATGCATCATTTCCTATAAATATATGTTTTTATTTTTAAAGTTATTCAAATGAGGCACAACCCTAATGACTATGTTTGGGTAGGATAAGTCCAGCTTAGAGCAGCGTGCATTCACGTCACAGCTTTTTTTTTTGTACAATTATTTTTGCATAGGAAATAACGGCAACATACATTAATGGATAGATACAGACAGAGCGAGCTTGTCTTTTAGTGCCCTTCCTGCCCCTAAAATGAGAGCAGCTCATGCTGTGGATGGAAGCAGTGTGAATTTAGCCAACCACAGGAAAGAGAGCTACTTATACACAGCGTGCCGTTTGCCAAGACCTTCCACAACAACTAAAAAAGCATCCGTTAGAACAAAAGCATGGATAACGTACCTTAAAAGCAGCTCCTCATTTCTCATAGTAACAGCAGATTTAGGACAGCGCATGCTTTCTACAAAGATATTCTCAACAAAAGCCGGTTCAGAAGTGCGCTCAAACATCAATGCCACAGTAGCTACTAATGTCTATGGCTAGTCTCTCTCTCTTTCTCTCTCTCTCCTCTCTCTCTTTCGTCAATGCTGAGTGGTGAAGCAAAGGGCCCCTGCAGATTCACTAAGCAGAAATAATCCTCTCTGACAAGTTATGTTGTCTGGCCATAATTTACATTAGTGCAGCGTGCTGCCTATAGGGGCCTTGCTTGTTTTTTTGGTCTTTGTTGTCTTATGCATGCCCTCATTTTTCAATATTAACCAGAAAAAAATAAATTCATTTAAAAGATTTATCTCTATGCATATATCTCTTAAAAAACACATTATAAAATTTTCATATTTCGGAATAAAAAATAGTTTTTAAGTCACATATTAAAAAAAGAGCTATTTTTTTATTTTCTAATGCAATTATATTATATGCGATTATTTACCTTTGCATTTTATTTTATTGCATATTATAATGTGTTTAAATACCCACTTACCGGCCCAACACAAACAATTTTAGTTAACACCCGGTTTTCTAATAAACATATTTACTTTTGAGATTATTAATCTTATACAAATCTTAAATTGCTTTCTGTGTTTTGCTGCATTAATATAGTTAAGGTTTTATAATTAGGAAATAGAAAATATTTTTCTCGACAGTAAAATATCAAACGATTACATTTAACTTTGAAATGTTTAAACAATGATATTACATAACTATGTGATGCCATGATGTGAGTGGTAATGTCATGAAGTATATCTTGCGAGTGATTGGTTACGTAAATATATTTGTATAATTTGTTGATAATTCCGTGAAGTATCAAGACCTCCCAATACAATATCTATTTATTACTTGTCCTTGCAGTTTATAGCATACACATTTGCCATGGCTGATTTATTTGAGCATTTTATGCAGGGATCTTACTGTAATCATAATTGACTAGAGAGCTATAATTTAGGTATAAAGCGTATAGAACGGTTTTGGAGTCTGGAAGCTTCATATTTATTTGAATTGATTGAAACATTTGGATTGTGGTTTTGTTGAATCTATGACACTAACTCAATTTCAATAAGACATAGCCTGGAAGGCATGATAGACCTTTCACTGATACTAGCTTGGGGAACAGTATGAGGCACTGGCGTCCACTAGTGTTTATTCTGAGGTTCTATAGTATCTATAAAAACTGCCAGTCCTGTCCTTCCTATTGAAATATAGGATTCGTTTGTTGCTTATAAAAGGGCCATACCACCAAAAAATGAAATGTTCTTATTGTGTTTATTTTATGTTTCTGATATCTTACATGTGCTTTGGTTTTCTCTTTCATGTTTAGTTAAGAAAATATTATACTCAATATGTGTCACTGGGTACAAACATTGTGTGATCTTTTGTGTTATAAACTGCCCCCCCATATATTTACCTCACTTGGTCCTCACTGTGTGGTGTTGGCCATATAATAGAGTCAATGGGTCAGGCAGCTGACTCACATCATTGTAATGTGTGGAATGTATTCAAGAGACATCACCTGGGGTTGATTAGAAGTCTTTTTTTTTTTAAACTTTATTTTTGAATCAACAAACTCAGGTCATTGTACAATATGAACATGCACATTCCCACATAAGAAACCATCCCTCCCATCATCGACAAGAGGAGTCTCCAGATATGAACACATTAAACGGTTGGTAGCACATCAGAAAATTCGAAGAGTGCCTGAGTGGTAAGTCTTAAGGGAGGGGATGACAGGGGCCTAGTCAGATACCAATTAGTAAATTCAAAATCTCTTGTCAGTTTTGCAATGACATATTCCAGCAAACATAACATAAAATGCTCCCATTTTTCAAAAAACTGTTGTACTTTATCATCTTTGTGCAGAGCAGACTCCACCCAATCATATTGAAAAATAGCATAAAAGCGGGAATAAAACATAGAGAACGTGGGGGGAGAGGTGGCAGTCCAGTTCCCCAAAATGGCCTTTTTAACTACTGCGGATAGCACTCCCAGTAGGGCCCTTTGATTCCTGCCCAACCCACGTATTTCACCGTCTGAGAGGAGGTTAAACAAAGCTCAGTCTGGGGTGGTAGGTACCGCCATATCTAGGATCCTAACGCCAAATCTCCGTATGGAGTTCCAAAATGTTGACACTAATGGGCAGGACCACAAACAATGAAAAAGATCCGCGTTAGTCTGCCTACACTTGAGACACCGGCCAGAGCCGAGGGTCGTGATACGGGCCAATCTATCCGGGGCTATATAGGTGCCATGTAGTAATTTCAAAAACATTTCTTCATATTGAGCTGAGGGGACCAGTTTACGTAAATCATTAGTGGCTGAGATTAAGGTAAAGGGCGATTGTTTGGGAAACTGAACACACCAGGCCGCTAAGCCCGTGGTCGCTAAGGACCAGTCAAATTGAGGCCTAAGCATCGTGCGAAAGGATGCTCTGGACGGACCTATAGATGCCTGAGCATCAAGGGGATTGGAAACGTCCTGTGGTTTTAAAGCATTTAACTGTGTAAATACAAATGCCGATAGCTGAATATAATATACTGAGTGGAGGGGGCAGGGGCCGTTAGTGCACCCAGATCTCTATAGGATATAAGGGAGTGAGCTGGTCGTGACAACAGATGACCTATCTGGGTTAAACTTTTATTCGCCAAGACCCTAAATGCAGAGGCCGCCGAGCCGGTCTCAAAAGCGGGGTTGCGTAATAATGGTTGGAAAACCGAAGATTTCCAGGACAAGCCCAGCAGTTTGCGAGCTCGATACCATGCCTCTCGGCCCGTAAAAAGCAGGGATTAGATCTCTGGGTTGGAGGGATCATGGAAAGGGGGGAGTGAAGGAGAGCCAGTGGGGATAAAGGGAGAGACATGGCATGATCCAAGGCACAATCCGTGTACCTAGGCGTGTCCGCGATCCAGTCCGCCACAATTCGGTACAGGGCTGCAATATTATAAGAATACATGTCTGGTAAATTCAATCCCCCCATATTATAGGGAAGCTGTAGTTTACGTAGCGCTATGCGTGGTCTTCCCCCACTCCAGATGAATCTGGTAAACAGTGCATGAATATGCACAATATCCTTACGTTTGAGGAGTAATGGGAGCATTTGTATCGGGTATAGTAGATGTGGGAATGCGACCATTTTAATAAGGCTGCACCTCCCCAAGTAAGACAGCGGGAGTTTTGCCCAGGAGGCCAACAGGTTCTTAAGTTGAATCAGGAGAGGAGGGATGTTAACCTCATATAGTCTTGTGATATCTGTCGGTATTAGCACACCTAAATATTTAAAAGCCCCCGTTCGGCACCAGCAGAAAGGACTGCATTGCCTGATTAAACTTTCGCAATCTAGACCCAATGGAATCGCTTAAGTTTTATCGTAATTAATCTTAAACCCTGATGCTAGGTGAAATTCTTCCAAATAAGTCAGAAGAGTCGGAAGCGCCTTGTCGGGACGGGACAGGAAGAGAAGCAAATCATCTGCAAAAGCAACTATTCAGACCACCTGGGAGCCTATTTGTATCCCACTAAAATCTGGGCATGTTTGAAAAATTCTTAAGAGTGGTTCTAATGCTAAATTAAACAGGAGGGGGGAGAGGGGGGAGAGAGGGCAGCCCTGACGTGTGCCCCGTTCCAGTATGAAAGGGGTAGAATTAAAGCCATTAGTCGTGATGGTAGTGGAGGGAGCATCATATAAAGCATTAAATAAATTAAGTATTGGGACACCAAAGGAATGATATTTCAAGAATTGTCTTAGATAGGACCACGATATGCGGTCAAAAGCCTTATCGGCATCGCAGCTAAGGAGTAAATCCGATGATTGAGAGCGGCTATTTGACGACCAGATTGCAGCCACGGCTTTTCTGGCATTTTGCGTGGAGTGACGGCCTGTCAAAAACCCTGTTTGAGCGGGTGAGATAAACTGAGTTAGCGGGGCCAGCAGACGCCGAGCCATTATAGCCGACAACACTTTCAAATCAATATTTAACAGGGAAATTGGACAATAGGACGTTATTAGTAGAGGGTCTTTGTCTGGTTTAGGAATCATTATCATCTGGGAGGCATTGAAGGAAGGTGGCGGGGCCTTTCCCTGCAGTATATTGTTGAATAAGGTAGTGAGATGGGGAACAAGATGGCCCTCCAGCATTTTATAATATTCAGCCGAGAAGCCATCCGGGCCGGGAGTTTTGTGGGAACGAAGGCGAGAAATGACTGCCGAGACATTGTTTGAGCTAATTGGGGCATTTAGTTTATCTTTTGTCTCAGGATCTAGTTCCGACATCCCTGCTGTTACAAAAAATTTAGCCTGGACCTTCCACTCATCAAGTTCAGCTTTATAGAATGTCTCAAAGTAGTTGCGGAAAAACCTATTGATATCCGTTGGGTCAGTTAACACTTCACCAGAGGGGGTCTTAATCCTAGTGATAGCGGGCATTGCAATTTCAGTAGATTAGCCAGGAGTTTCCCTGGTTTGTTACCCCAGCGGAAAAAACGATTCTTCTGGTGGAGCCAGGAATATTGGGCCTTCTCCTCGACTAACGCTGCATAGCAGCTTTTGTCCGCCTTATACTGTTCTGATGTGAGAGGGGTAGGGTGAGCGACATGAGTTCTATAATAATTAACTAGGGAGGAGTGCGCCTCCAGCAGCCTTCTGTTAACCTCTTTACGTTTACGGGACATATATTCAATTATGTAACCCCTCATAACCGGTTTAGCCGCCTCCCAAAACAAATTAACATCATCCACGTGTTCCAAGTTGTCGTCCAGGTAGTTGTTCCAGCTAAGTTCTAGGTGTGCTCTGAAGTCGTTGGAATGAAGGAGAGTAGTGGGAAAGCACCAATTCCGGGAGCGTGGGAGGGGAGTTTTAAGCTGTAGATCTACCGTGACAGGTGCGTGGTCGGAAATGTGTATCATTCCTATCGCTGCGTCAACTATGGAGTGGTAGAAAGTCGAGGACAGTAGGAACATGTCGATACGGGAAAAGGAATCATCTGGATGAGAGTAGAAAGAGTAGTCTCTACCTTCAGGATTGACATAACGCCAGGCGTCAAACAAGGCTAAGTGGTCGTTTAGAAAAATGGGGCCAGCTGAAGCCCGTGAGGGCGCTGGACGAGAGCCTACATGGGAGCGGTCCAAGATGGAGTCCAAAACCGCATTAAAATCCCCACCTATTATGCAATGTGTAAAAGTGTATTGAAGGAGAGTCGCGTAGAGATCGGAAAAAAATTGTGAGGAGGGTGAGGGGCATATACGTTCACTAATAATTAAGTCTCCCCCAGAACCGACATCTATACAATAGAGAAACGACCTTGGTTGTCATTAGCTTCGTCAAGGACTATGAACGGAAGAGACTTATTTAAGAGGATAGCGGTACCCCTTTTTTTATTTGTGAAAGGGGCGTAATTTTGATGCCCAATCCAGGGAGCTCGGAGATGGTTATCAGGGGAGGACCAGTGGGTCTCCTGCAAGAAGACCACGTCGGGTTTTAACGTGACTAAGTGAGCAAGTATTTTTTTCCTTTTAATGGGTGAGTTCAAACCCTCCACATTCCAAGAGAGGAGTCTGAGGGAGGTTTTGAGAGTCGGCGGCTCAAGAGATGTCATGGGAGGGTCTCGAAACGACGGGGCACCAGATAGTGCCCATCAAAGAGGATATGGCATAGCCACTTCTAATGGGGGGACCAGGGTCGTCCCAGCTACAGCCCTGGAGCCCGGTGAGGGGAACGTGTGGTAAATCTGTTTTCTTGATTCTGAGCATCAATAAACTTTTCCTTTTAAACGGAACCAGAACACATAAAGGGGGTCTAGAAATACACCCAAACTGTAGCTTAAACATAGATAAAAGGATCAACGGGACCCAGAGATCAGATGTGGCCAAAGGCCACCAGTCATCTAACCACAATAAACTTGACCAAGGTTTAGAGGAAAACATTAGTTGCATCATAACAAACCAGAACCACGCCATAGTTTGATGAACAGTAGGTAGAACGAATGTCCAGCTACAACCATGTCACGGCTTTCCTGTGCGTTTTCTCGTAGATGGCGTACGTGGAGGAAGAGGCGAAGTTGCCCTCTCATTGGGTTGATCTGGAAAGAGAGCCTGGCTTGCCTCGGCAGGGGAATCAAAATAATGGGTCGCTCCATTAAAATTCACTCTCAGGCGAGCCGGATATAACAGCGAAAAACCTATGTCCTTTGCCACCAATTCCGAGCATAGGGGTGAGAACGCCCTTCGTTTCTGAGACACAGATGCCGAAAAGTCCTGAAACAGTCTAAGAGGGGCTCCATTATAATCCAAGGCGTTGGCCTTATGAAAGGCTTGTTGTAGTTTAGATTTGTCAACAAAGTTGAGAAGTCTCATGATGACAACGCGGGGGCATCCCGATTGCGGGTTTAGATCAGGGCCCACCCTGTGCACTCGCTCTACAGCCAAGGGTAGGTCAAGGGCATCCAGACCCAGTTGAGTAGGTAACCAGTTGGAAGCCCATTCTTGTAGGGCTCGACCCTTCACCATCTCCGGGAGGCCAATCACTCGCAGATTATTGCGACGGCTTCGATTCTCCAAGTCTTCTAATTTTTCCGTCAACGTTTGAATGACCGATTGTTGTGCGTCCATTTGTGCCTTCAATGGATTAACATCGTCCTCAAGGGTCGAGACCCGTTTCTCGACTTCCGTAAGCCGTTGTGCTTGCGACGTCAATTGCGACAACACGGATTCAATGGTCGTGGAGAGTCGTCCGAGTTTTTCATCGTGCAAGGCAGATAGCACCACTGAGATGTCCGCCATACAGACTCGGGAGTCTTATCGACTGTCACCATAGGAAGGAGAGGCTGATTGAGCTGGTTGCGATAAATCCAGTTGGGGGTCTGAGAGAGTGGTGGACGGAGAGGATGGCAGGGTCAACCGCTGAGATGGCTTTGAGGTTACTTTCGATGTCGATTTATCTGAGGTTTTTTTGTTTGTTTTGCTAGAAGACACAAATTTCTCCATGGTGAATAAGGGGTTAGATAATCTGAAGCTGTTCCCCGGTTGTGTCAATGGAAGTAGGAGCAATAACAGAGGAAGACCTCAGCTGAGCAAGGAGATGAAGAGAAAAAAAAAGAAAAGAGAAATTGGGGTACGGAGGCCCCCTAACCAAAGGGGACTTAAGAAAAATTTAAGTGTGAAGAATGGAGTAGACTGGGGTTGCGAGACCACTGTCAATATCAAAATTCCGTATGAAAAGGACGCCCCTTAACTACAGGGGACTAAAAAAAATTCCATTCGAACAGTTGGTGTGCGTCCAAGAGAAAAAGACCAAACAAACTCTCAAAAAAAAATAAGGAGGAGGGGGTCACCCCAGGCAATTCCTGGGACACAAAAATTAGCTCAAAGCTGAGGTCCAGCAACAGTTGGTGTGCGACCAAAAAATTAAGGAGGAGGGGGTCGCCCCAGGCAATCCCTGGGACACAAAAAAATTAGCTCAAAGGCTGAGATCCTGCAGCATTTAGTGTGCGTCCAAAAAAAAAGAATGAAGGAGGAGGGGGTCGCCCCAGGCAATCCCTGGGACACAAAAATTAGTTCAGAGGCTGTGGTCCATCAGCAACTGTGGGTAGCATGGGCGTGTTGGGGTGCTGTTCCCACGGCAACAGTTAAGAGGATAGTTGCAAATGACCCCCACGAGATGATACCAGCGGGAGGGTTGTCTCAGTAATGGGACTAGCTCCAGGAACTAGGTGGTGAAAGGAATTAGGTAGTTTTCGGGTATCCGGTAGGAGGTCGGGGTGCCGACACACCACCACGGCAGGTGCTATCTGGGGTCACTCACGGGCAGAATGGAGCGCCACCACGTGGCCCCCACAAGATGGCAGCCGTCAATGCCCAATTCACTCACAACCTGGGTGCTCGGCCGTAGGGACGCTCACCTCTGAAGCCGGCAGTATTCGTCTCCGTCAGTGCGTCCGGTCCCATCCAGCGGAGCCGTATGAAACATGGGAGGGCTGGGGTTACTGTAGACCACCAGTATGGCCTAAGATGGCGGCCGGGAATCGACCTGATGACTCCGGGGAAGAAGGTGCTGTGTCTCCGGGACCAGTCGAAAACAATACAAGTAGAGCAGCAGTCGATAGGGAGAGCTTCTGCCCAGTTTATATGTCCGTGCAGACCCTAAAAATCCTGAATCCAGTAGGTTAGGAAGGGCGCTAAGCAGAGCTCGAGATAAAAGCGGCCATTCACTTGGCCCGCCTCCCGGAAGTCTCGATTAGAAGTCTTTTAAACTTCATGTCATATCTCATTCAGCTGCCAGCTCTTATCTCAGGTAGCCTAGAGTGCAGTAGCGTTAATATCCATCATTCTCCATGTCACTAATGGGTAAATATTGTAGATTAAATAAACAAGGGTCACAAAGCAAAGTTTTTGGCAAATGTTGCATCATGGGAAAAATCCATAAAATAGAACCCGGGGATAAATTACCTAATTTTATTTTTCCTTTTTACATTCAATTACCTCAGACAAAGTAAAATAAACAGCAGTATGTGACATGGGGTGTTTTTTTTTTATGTAATGCACAAGTAATCTAGTTACAGCTTATGTAAGTAGTTGAGTCCCTTTAATATGTAACTGGATACCAAAGGGAATAATGGAGACATGACCCGTTACTAAATATTGGTGGATCGTTGCATAAGCCTCAACTATTGAAGTGTTAAGAAATATCAGAAAACCAAGTAGAAAATAGCAACCAGGAAGCAAATACGGTGAAGAAAGAATTAATACGTTAAATAGCATAACACAATGACAGAAAAATCCAAACAGCGATATTACCTTTAATCACAACTGCCACCTGTAGGCTGGTGTCAGATGAGCGCACTATGTGCACCTGTACTGATGCACCTCCCGGCGTCCGTTGCGGCGTTGTGATGCTACGAGGAGGCCGGCCACCGCTGTAGCGCATGCATGAATTGCGCGTGCTACAGCTGCCGTGCTGCGTCCATTCAGAAAGCCTCCCTGTCGAAGCGCTACGATGCGCATTCAACGGGGCTGCAAAGCGCGATCCTCCATAAGAGGATCGAGCCTTGCAGTGCTCAGTGCAGGAACTGTGCTCAGCGAGATGGCCAGACTGGCATCAGTTGAATAGCTGCTCCTCAAAACAACTGCCCAATGAAATAGAAAACTATAAAAATATTAATGTCCAGTAATTCTTAAATGCTGCTTGTCAGATTGCCCACACCTTTCAAGGAGGAGTTCCTGCATGCTGACAGTATTCTTCGGATTCTCTGCCTTTTAACTAACAGAGCAAGAAATAGGCTTTTCACCATTCTCCTACCCACACATCCTGTACTGCAGACAGTTGCGGCCTGCCAGAACAATTCTCTTTCAGAAATAGCAATAAGGCAATCAGGCACATAAAAAAAATAAAAAGAAGGAGCGTCTTTATTCAGGCAACAATTTCGTTGCACATGCAACCTTTATCGAGCATTATGGTCCTAGTTTTTCTTCACTAGGTGCACTGTACTTCTTTTCTTTTTCGGAACAATTTTCCTTAACAACAAATAGAAGTAAGCAGCGTGGGAAGTAAAGTGACTATCAGGGTTATTCAGAGAGAGATGAAAACCAGGAGAATGACTGGAGAAGTGAAAATAGCCAAACCAGAAAAATTCTCCCATTTATCTCACTTTCTAAATTGGCTATTTGGTCTAGATTTTTCTCTTCTCTTGCCATTCTCCTGGTTTTCACCTCTCTCTGAATAACCCCCTATGTGTATGAAGCTGGTACTCTGAGGGCTAAATTACACTCTGGGTGCTAACATTAGCGCTCGCCTGAGTGAGCATTAACATTAGCTCAGGTAGCCACCGCATATTACAGTCCAAACGCTAACGGGTTAGAAACCCGTTAGCGTTTGGTACCTTGCGCTTTTCAGCATGAGGTTACTGTACTTTTGCGCTCCATATGCTTAACATGGGGAGCTCAAAGTGTTAATCAGTGTTAGGATTACAAAGTCCTAACACTGATTAACATCCGGCTGCGGTTATCATAAAGTTAACCACAGCCTGGTGTGACATAAGGAAAGGGAAGGTCATCGAGGGGCGATATATTTACCCTCAGTTTCTATCCTATGTACAGGACTAGTGGAACCCAGACCGGGTTTTCTTGCTAACTTTGGGTCTTAAAAATCCGGGTTTTGTGTCTCTCCCCTGGATAGTTAATTGCTTAATTGTTTCTTATCCAGGGGAGATAAAAAGGGAAGCCTGAAACAGGAAGTTGCTCTGGCCTGGGACTCAGACTGCATTCTGAGAGAGAGCTACTGTAATGGGGGGGGGGGGTAGCACCCACTAGAGAGTAGCAGAGTTGAGAACCTTAAGGACTGATGAACCGTTTTTACGTTTAACCACCGATTGGCAGACACAGAATTATACACTTGCGGCAACGAGGATAAACAAAACACTGATTTGCTACTAAGCACTAAAGGTTTCGAGACCGATAGACTACTTAGAGCACAGGCAGAAATACACAGATTAATCAGTCGGTCAATTGTGCGGACTGCAGAGCAGTCGGGAAATAAGCAGCTTTAACTTTTGTGGATAATCGGGAGCAGGTCAGCGGTACCTTAAGATGGTCAGAGAGTAGACAACACATACACCTCGGGTTCTGTCGTAAGTACAGTAACGAGTATTGTTGCTGGTGAGCGCACACTGACCATGAGCTGCAAATAAGCAGTACCTTGCGATCGCAGATTTTATCAATATGTGCGGCTGGAGAACGTGAGCCCTGGGTTGGTTATAGGAACCTAATGAGGCCACAGACAAGACCCACCTCTGAGAAGGGACACTTCCCCAGTAGCGTGTAAACACCCCAGCGGCAAGCATGGGGTTAAACCACCAAAGCACCACACAGGCGATCGTAATCAAGCAGCAGGAGAATCGTCAAAATCAAGCTGGGTCAAATAACAGGAGCAGGGATCGTATACAGAAAACGTTTGGCAACAGAGAGACAATGTAAATGAATAGTAGCGATGCGGGAATCAGACTCCACGACAGGGCGACGAGGCAACTCCTCGCGCCCTGTTTTAAACCCGGCGGCTCCTCGTGACCATGCTAGGCCCCGCCCCCTCGGACGCCACTCGGCCATTCCCCAGTGCTGGCAGCCTGCCAGCTCTTGGCACAGGACCTTGCCCAGACCCCCCAGGCAGCGCAGCAGGGGCTGAGGACATGACAGCTACAAGCTGAAAGGTGTGTAACAGGTTGCTTAAAGTATTTTTGTTTGAGGTGGCTGGGGTAAGCTCACCACTTGTTAGAGAGGGAACCTACCTGTTTAATAAGAGCCTGAATGGCAAGGATTTATTTTCTGTCTTAATTTTGTTTTCTTTCAACCGTTTAAAATAAACACTGTCTGCTGGACAGATTAAAAAGAACTTTTGCTGCCTGGACTACCTTTTTCCCAGGAAAGGTACCCTCCGTTTGAGCACACTTTGTGCTAACGGATTCCTCTTGTGCAGAATCCGTTAGCACTAGGGATGGGCTGCCAGTTCGATTCGAACATTGGCCGTTCGACAGTTCGGCAAACGTCAAACTTTTTGCGATGTTCGCCAAACGTTCGAAACAAAAATAATAATTAGATTTTTTTTAAAAAAATCTAAAAATAAAGAGACTCTTTACTACAGAATATTATAAGCAACAGTTTATTAGATATTGAATTAAAATGGGAATATTTTTAACATTGAAGCCTATGGGATAAAACATTCTAAAACATCAGGCAGACACAGCCCTCTAATCAGGCACTGTAAAGGGCTGCCCACTGGGGCCTCTCAAGGACCTCCTAAAATATCACGAAAAATGCCTGAAAGATCTTTAAAAAAATCTATAAATAAAGAGACTCTTTACAGCAGAATAAAATAATAAGCGGTTTATTAGATATTGAATTAAAACCGGATATATTTGTAACATTGAAGCCTATGGGATTCGCCTGAATAAACCTGTTGAATGAAACCACCGAATGACAGGGCATTTCACAACTTTTCCCTGCTGTTTGGTGTCTCTGAACAGATGAACCATTGCTTCTCTATGGGGGATTTCACTGCCCTCGAACAGGCAACGAACAGGCACCGTACGTGCAGGCAGTTCGCCAGAATTTGGCAAACTGCCTGCTCTCTGAATAGCCGAATGGCCACGAAATGTCCCCACTCGCTGAAATTCAATGTTCGGTTACATTTCAGCCACATTTCGGATGTCTCTGAATAACCCCCAGTATCTTTCCATCATTTGCACCTCACTGTGTGGCTTTGGCCATAGAATGGAGACCTACAGGGTTATTCAAAGAGATCCGAATTGTGGCCAAAAGGTAACGAACAGTGAAATTCAGTGTATGGTTACCTTTCCGGCCATTCGGCTATTCAGAGTGCAGGCAGTTCGCCAAATCCTTTCGGTGCCTGTTCGGTGGTTTCATGCGGCAGATTTATTCAGGCGAATCCCATAGGCTTCAATGTTAAAAATATTCCCGTTTTAATCCAATCTCTAATAAACCGTTGATTATAATATTATGCAGTAAAAAGTCTCTTTATTTATAGATTTTGTTTAGGATCTTTTAGGCTTTTTTCAGGATTTTTTTGTGAATTTTTTTCCTGTTTTTTTAATTGGTTTTCTTTTCTGTAACAGCCCTTCTTATTTTCATTCATTGGATCTTATATGTAAATTTCAGACATTTCCGTTCAGTAGTTTTTTTGCAAACAGCGTTTCACTTTTCAAACATTCAAGCGTACTATTTTTTTTTTGTTCACTCCATTCGTCTGCGGTGTTGGCTTTTTCCGGCAGCTGCTCTGTGCTGTGATCGACTCCTGCTCGGGTTTCTTGGGCGTGTTCGGTGGGTTTAATCCAGATGTTTTTGCGGGTTTCGGTGTGCGGTCGTCGGGTTTTGCGGCGGCTTTTCCCTTCATTACGACGGCCCTGTGGTGCTTGCCGTATACAAAGCAGGGTCACCGAAATGGGATCGCCGAATCGCACTGAATTGAAGAGAACGAAAGTCACCGAACGTGCGGTAACTTTTCGATACTCTTTGAATAACCCTGTAAATTTTTTCTTTTTACATGTAATTACTTCAAACAAAGAAAAGAAAAACATCAGCTTGTGTTTTATAATGTGTTTTTGTTTGTAATGCACCAGTAATCTTGTTACAGCTTTTGTAAGTGGTAGTGTCCCTTTATTGTGTGTATCAGGACTTTACTTAGCATCATCAAGAATCCCATCAATAGTGTCGTCTCTCTCTACATCAGGTAAACTAGTGAAAAGTAAAAAGTTATAGGAAATTCCTACATTTGGTCTACCAAACTGTTTTAAGTTTTACAATATTTTATCAGAAAAAAGAAAATTAAAATAATAAATGATAGTCACAATGGTGTAAGGAAGTATTGCTGTAGGGTGTGTGAAATGCCACCCATCATTATTGGCTTGAAGGAACAACTGCTAGATAAATAATAAAGTAAGCCTCTACCCAACTATTAAGAAGTCACATATTCATGGGGCATCACCCTGTATAATGTATAAGATACATTTTTTTAAAATTTGCATACAAACTGAAATTTTAAGAGCATGTATATTTTATAAAGAAGGCTTCTGTGTAAGAGGGCAAGGATGATACCCTTTTAAAGTTCCATGGTAAATCTAGTTTATCAGTCACTTCCAATGTTTGTTTCATAAAAATGACGCCTAGTTAATACCACACAATGTATTATGGATTTGTAGATGAAGGCATGGCTTTACATTATAAAAACAATTGGGGGCGTGGCTAGCCGGCAGCATGAGCGGCCGCATGGTGTGAGAGCTGCTTGATCAGTGCTCGGTTCTCTCAATCTGGCTGCACACTCAAGGGTCCCCCTGGCCTCATTTCACCTCCCTTGGGACCCTGATACTCACCTACACCGAGATGGCTCCCCGAAGGCCCAGCGTCAGCTTGATGAGTCGTGATCCAGCAGGTCTGAAAAAGGCCGCAAGGCCCAAGATTGCGACTCCTTGACGTCCGGCTCTTCCCTTTCTGGTCTGGATTCAGAGGAACTGTGCTCCTTTCACCTATCAGAGACATCCTGTAACGGTAGCGGTAACGCTGCCACACGAGTAGCGGAGTTGAGATCCTTGAGGGCAAAAGTATCTGCTTGAATAACACAAAAGGTTCATAAACTACAGACTGTAACTTAATAGCCAAGGAGACACAAGGGCTAACTGAATTGCCTCTAAGCTCTGAAGGTTTCGAGACCAACAGATTACCTAGGACACGCTCAGAAACACCATACGTGGAACGACAGTCCATGAAGTATTCAAGGTGCAGGGCAGTTAGAGATGCAGAAACCAATCGTTCTGGTAAATACTTAAGATTAGTAGATACCTGGTGACTCTCGGAAGGTACTGGCTTGCATACAAGATTGTTATTGCTAATATGTACAGAGATGCGATTAGAAATATCAATAAACAGAAATAAACAATC
Source organism: Leptobrachium leishanense (assembly GCA_009667805.1). Lineage (NCBI taxonomy): Eukaryota > Metazoa > Chordata > Amphibia > Anura > Megophryidae > Leptobrachium > Leptobrachium leishanense. The sequence continues at coordinate 181,795,081 of CM019065.1, read as the reverse complement.
GTTTGTTATCGTGGTCTTTGAAAAAACATTAACATGAGTAGTAGCCTGGGTAAAGGGACCTCGGAGGGTTACAAATGATAGCCCTAAACGTGATGGGACAGAACCCAAACCGCGAGCAATCAACCCAGCAACCAGTATGGGGTTAAATCACTAAAACAAGCAAACAGCATAATATACACGATAGAGAGAGAGTAGTCAAAGCCAAGCCGTGTCAAATAACAGGAGCAGGAATCTCATACAAAGCAGGGTCGTCAACAGTGAATACAAATAGATTCAGGAAGTAGCGGTGCATGAAGTAAACTCCACAACAGGGCGAAGAGGCAACTCCTCGAGCCCTGTTTTAGAGCCCGCGGCTCCTGGTAACCATACCTGACCCTGCCGCCTCGGATGCCGATCTGCCTGTGCTGGCACCCGGCCAGTGCTGGCACCCGGACAGCCAGCGGTCCCCCTTCTTGCCCAGACCCCCCAGGGGGCACAGTGGGGGCTGAGGATGTAACACATCCCCAGTGTCTGAGAAGACAATGAATGCCATGTTACAGGGTCTCCACACTACTCTCCAGGCCGGCTTCAAAGAGATGCTGCAGGAGCTGCGGCGGGAGGTTCGGGCACTTGGTGAGCGTACTGACAAGCCTGAGTCTAAATCTGATGACCTCTGCTTGGCTCACAATGATGTCGTGAACAGACATAAGGCTTTACAGACAGCTCATGATGTTCTGGCTACAGAAGTTGCAGATATTGAAGAACGCTCCAGCAGGAGCAACGCGCGGCTTCATTGTAAGCAGTGGTTTTAGCTGACCTTCCAGCATATATCTTGGAGATTTTTCAATTGTTAATTCCCTCGGCTACCCCTCAAGATTTTCTCCTGGATCGTGCGCACAGATTACCAAAGGTGAGAAATCTTCTGCCTGATGTCCCACAGGATGTTATTGTGCGAGTTCATTTGCGATGGCATGTTCATGTGCGATGGCAGCTGCCAGGAAGATTCCCACCCTGTCTGCTCCCTATGCTGCCCAGTCGCTGATTGCGGTTCTCTCTGCAATGACCCTGCCGAGGAGGCGAGAGTTCCTGTCAGTCACTAAGCTCCTCAGGAATTATAACGTGGCTTATCGCTGGGGATTTATGACAAAGCTGCTGGTGTGGAGGGAAGGAAGGCTACACGCCATCTCCAATATCTCAGTGGGCATGCAGCTTCTTCAGGAATGGGGGATCGTGCAGGAGTACACCCCGCCACGAGTTGTGTTGACGTCTCCGCTCAAAGTTTCGCTGGAATGGCACAGGTTAGGCCAAATTGTGTGCAGTGTCTGGTGTGCTACTCTTGTAGGTGCAATGTGTGTAGTGTCAAGGGGTGTAATACAAGTATAGGTGCACAGTGCGGGTGTTGTGTGGGCACTGTCAGGCGGGGTGTTACACTTGTAGGTGCAGTGTGAGGATGTGTTTTGTGTGTAGTGTCAGGGGGTGTGATACACATGTAGTTGCAGTGTGAGGGTGTTTTATGTGCAGTGTCAGTGTGTGCGGTGTGAATAGTTGCATGTGCTGTGTGAAAGATACTTCTGTATGATGTAGGAAAATGAATCCTGCATGAAGGAGTTTTATTGCTGTGGAGCTCTGTGATGCCTTCATACACACCAGACATTACTGTGAGTTTTATTGCTGTGCAGCTCTTTGATACAGTGATGTGCAGTGTGTATAAGCATATCACAGAGCTGCACAGCAATAAAACTCACAATAATGTGAGTTGTGTGGATGTGAGTTTTAATGCTGTGCAGCTCTGTGATACGCTCATACACACTGCAAATTACTGTGGGTTGTATTGCTGTGCAGCTCTGTGATATGTGCAGTGTGTATGAGTGTATCACAGAGCTGCACAGTAATAAAACCCACAGTAATTTGCAGTATGTATGAGCGTATCACAGAGCTCCACAGCAATGAAACTCACATCCAAACAACTCACATTACTGTGCGTTTCATTGCTGTGCACCTGTATGCACCGTATAGGTACTGCCTTTCAGGGAATGAGTCCAATTTGCAGGTCTCTCAGAGATGCATACAGACGGTTGGATGGAGAAGGATAGTTGGAGAACCAGACAGGAGGGCTGTGGGACAGCGCACACACAATACGACTTACTGGTTGGCTGAGGGTAGTTGGGAATGCAGTCCTTGTGTGTTGACCGCACAGAAGATCCAGGTATGAGTGTTGGAGCAGAGTTGCTCTTGGGTCAGCACGGTGGGACCTTGGGAGGAAACATGGTGGGTCTTTGGGAGAAACTCGGTGGGTTTTGGAGGGTATACTGTGGATCTTGGAGGGAACACAGTGGAAATGAGGCGGAGGAATAGGCTGAGGGAACCAGTGGTTAGGTAGGGTAAGATCAGGTTTCTCAGGAGCTTGTTCCTAAGAACAAGGACAACAACAATGAATCACTGATGGGAGGTGGGAGGAGACTTTTATTTGCTGGGGAGTGTGTGTGTGCACACGGTGTTTTACTGTAGGGAAAATTAGGTATGGTGTGCAGTGGATTGGATGGCACACCAGGCTACGCCGAAAACCTGAACATAAACAGACATGATGCAGGAAAAGTGTTGCCTTCGGGTAATTTTACAGGTCAGGCTATGGGTAGGATCCTGACTCAAGCCCCCCCATTAAAGTCGCACCCCAGGCGACCGGAACTCCAGCCTGGGTATGCATCTTCCTTTGGCATCTTCTGGTCTCTGCATTGGAGTTTTTATGATTCTCCCACTCAGGGATCTCACTCCGGGTCACCAAGAACACGCCACAGGTTGGGGGGGTCATTTGTATCTTCTGATGTTCCTTTAGGGGTCAGATGATACAACTGGTGCTTTGGTGGACGCTGGAGGTCTGCCGGATCAGGAGCATGGCTATAGACAGTAGACAGGGCGTCATGTACCTGTAATAACAAGGAATCATGGTTGCCCTGGATGTCCTGCACAGTACGGGTAAGGGCATCAATCTGGGTTGCCAAGGTGTTGAATGTAGAAGTGATCACCAGAACTTCATCGGATGAATCATTGTTTGCAGGAACTGGTACAGCAGATGTGGTGTCATCCACAGTGGGTACACATTCTGGAGGTAGGAGGTCCACCCCCTGGGGTCTTGGGGAACATTGGGAGCACTGGTAGCACTGGCTATAAAGTGCTGACTGGGAGTGACAGGTTCACTCTCCATAGGAGGGTGATTAAAAACCCGGAGGTCTGCTTCCCTCACAAATGTACCATTCTTGCCTATTGGGAGCACTGGACACGAAGTGCTGTCTGGGAGTGATGGGTGTGCTGATTGAAGTCATAGCGGTCTCCATCTCCATAGGAGGATCAGACTCCTCAGACACTGGGTACTCTCCATAGAATCACACTCCAGGAATTCGGTAGGTTCTGTCTCCATGGGCTGTACTTGGTCCTCATCCTCCTCAGAGTTAGCCTCCAGAGACACCATACTTCTGGATACGATGGGTGTGGATTTTATGGGGGTAGTTTTTGGTGCAGGAGGCTTCCTGGGAGCTGGCTTGGGCACTTTAACAGGCTTTGGCACAGGTGCTGGCTTCATCGCTTTCATCGGTTTGGTCACCTTCACCGGTTTGGGCCCCGGCGTAGACTCGGTTGCTTTGCCATGTTTAATCACCTAAGCAGGCTTTGGTCCTGCTGCAGGCTTAAGCCCTTGTGTGAGCTTATAACAAAAAAATTGTGGGGAACGGACACTAGAGCAAAAATGGAAAATATAACCCCGTTGCCCAAAGCACCAAGAGTGCGGTCCCAATCCGCACCAAATCAACAGAAAAAAGAAAAATCGGTGATCGGCGTGTCCGCGTACGCGGTCTAGGGGAAATATCTAATAATACAAAGGGATATTTGATAATACAGAAATGTACCATACAATAATGATGACTGTATAAGCTGATTGAAAGTTCATGAGAAAAGTTCCTAGAACAAAGGAAAAATATAATAGTGAAGTCCAGTCAAAACAACAGATGGGAAAATGAAGGGGGGGAGATGAATCCACTCACACTCTCCAGAGCCTCATTAGGCTCGATCACTTCGCCTGTGGGTGTTTCTATGGCTCACCCAATAGCTCTCAGAGGTAGACTCGTCTTACGGCCTTGATATCCTTTCGGGATCCTGGATCGTCCGTAGGTTCTCCAATATTTGGATGCCGATAACCTTTAATAACTGGCTTCTCTCAGGTCTTGGTATTCCTTTAGGGTCCTGGATGTTTTACAGGTCATACCCTATAATGACTTGTAGGAATCTGCAAGACTCATTGAATGAAGGAGGAATTTAATCCTGAATGGATATTTATTAAACATAAAATAAAAAACAAGAAACAAAAAATAGCATATAACAAAACGCGTTTCACCCTTTAGGGCTTCATCAGTTGTAAAAGAAAAATAAAAATAAAATAAAAACACAAATAAATGGGAAAAGCACTAATATAGGTGCGCTCCCCCTGACAGGGTTAGTATTTATAACCCAGGGCATCTGGTAACTCCAGATAATTAGTTTTCACAATTCATTTCAGGTGAATTTTTAGCAGGTGTAACTAGTTATGGGTCAATCTGTATGTAAAAAGACCCATTCTCGTGATCCACAGTGAGACACATAGGTTCCACCGGCACTGATGTCCGCTTCCGCGTTCCATCCTGGAACGCATGCGCTTCCGCTCACTCCAAGACGCACTAATTCCACCAGCGTTAGTCTCCATTTCCGCGTTCCACCCTGGAGCGCACGCACTTCCGTCTGCTCTTCAGAATCGCGGAGATTCCTCGCACATTCCCCCCAAAATTTTGTGGGGTATTATGCTATACAATGAGGTCACATCACACGTGACCATAGTGTATTCTGATTCCCATTGGATCTGATCTATCAGTTCCAATACATTAGTTGTATCCTTAAGGTATGCTTGGGTAGTTTTTACTATCGGTTGGAGTAAAATATCTATATATTGCGATAACCGACTAGTAATGGATTCGATCCCAGATATGATAGGTCGTCCGGGGGGGTTATTGGTATCTTTGTGGATCTTCGGTAGTAGATAAAAGACTGGAATTTTTGGGTGAATGATATTTAAGTATTTAAATTCTGTTTCATTAATGATTCCTAATTGATAACCTTTTTGGAGTAAATCTCTACATACTTTTTCTGCACACTTCATCTGTTCCCTTGTAGCTTTTGAGTAAGTGTTGACATCATTTAATTGTCTCAATGCCTCCTGATTGTACATCTCTCGTGGGAGAATGACAACCCCACCTCCCTTATCGGCCGGCTTAATGATGATTGTTTGATCATCATTTAGATTTTTTAGGGCCTTAAATTCTTTCAGTGTTAGGTTGGGTTTACATTTTTTCTGATTGATGGCATGAACTTTTTTCATTAACATAGTCTCGAATGTTTTCATCTCATCCGAGATTAATTGTTTTGGAAAAAATGAGGACTTATCTTTAAGGTGGGTGTGTATATACCCATCATTAATAGCCTCCCGTTCCATAGTACTTTTCAAAAAATACTTTTTTAAACAAAGTTTCCTCTGAAATTTTTGGATGTCAATATACATTCTAAATGGGTCGACTTTCCGACTCGGGGCAAATTTGAGTCCCTTATTTAAAACCGAGGTCTCATCTTTAGTAAGTACCCGGGAACTAAGATTAAAAATACCTTTACTGTTTACGGGTTTCTCTAACGGTTTCGTTTCTCTCTTTTCGGGAGGGCCTCTCTTTTTCCTTCTTCGTCTGTCTCTTCTAGGAATCGTTTTCTTGTTGGTGTCAAAATCTCGATCTCGGGCTCTAGAGGAACAGAACAGTTGGTAAGTAGCGGGGATTTCTTCAAAGGGACCGAGCGATGCATCGGTTGGAGAAGTTCTTTCAAGGGTCGACCTTTCCAAAAAACCTCACTTGTTCCATCTTTTTCTTTTACTTGGAGGTTTTTGGTGTTACTCCCTCTTGTGTACTGAATTTTTTGTACTGCCCCTCGGCGTATGTGGCGCTTTTTTCCATCGGGTCTTTTGAACGTCCTTATGGTTGGGGTTCCTCCCTGCTCTGTCCTTTGGGGGAGGGTGGAGCGTCCGGCCTGGTTTGGATGCAGTGCTTTTGGGGGGAATGTGCGAGGAATCTCCGCGATTCTGAAGAGCAGACGGAAGTGCGTGCGCTCCAGGGTGGAACGCGGAAATGGAGACTAACGCTGGTGGAATTAGTGCGTCTTGGAGTGAGCGGAAGCGCATGCGTTCCAGGATGGAACGCGGAAGCGGACATCAGTGCCGGTGGAACCTATGTGTCTCACTGTGGATCACGAGAATGGGTCTTTTTACATACAGATTGACCCATAACTAGTTACACCTGCTAAAAATTCACCTGAAATGAATTGTGAAAACTAATTATCTGGAGTTACCAGATGCCCTGGGTTATAAATACTAACCCTGTCAGGGGGAGCGCACCTATATTAGTGCTTTTCCCATTTATTTGTGTTTTTATTTTATTTTATTTTTCTTTTACAACTGATGAAGCCCTAAAGGGTGAAACGCGTTTTGTTATATGCTATTTTTTGTTTCTTGTTTTTTATTTTATGTTTAATAAATATCCATTCAGGATTAAATTCCTCCTTCATTCAATGAGTCTTGCAGATTCCTACAAGTCATTATAGGGTATGACCTGTAAAACATCCAGGACCCTAAAGGAATACCAAGACCTGAGAGAAGCCAGTTATTAAAGGTTATCGGCATCCAAATATTGGAGAACCTACGGACGATCCAGGATCCCGAAAGGATATCAAGGCCGTAAGACGAGTCTACCTCTGAGAGCTATTGGGTGAGCCATAGAAACACCCACAGGCGAAGTGATCGAGCCTAATGAGGCTCTGGAGAGTGTGAGTGGATTCATCTCCCCCCCTTCATTTTCCCATCTGTTGTTATGACTGGACTTCACTATTATATTTTTCCTTTGTTCTAGGAACTTTTCTCATGAACTTTCAATCAGCTTATACAGTCATCATTATTGTATGGTACATTTCTGTATTATCAAATATCCCTTTGTATTATTAGATATTTCCCCTAGACCGCGTACGCGGACACGCCGATCACCGATTTTTCTTTTTTCCTTGTGTGAGCTTGTTCACTTCAGGCGAGGATAGCGTGATCTTGAGACGGGGTGTATTTCTGGGCATAGGAGTTCTTTCAGACCTTCGCCTAGGGATTTGCTTCTTGGGGAAGGTCTTACTGGAAATCCACAAGGGAGTGGTTGGAACCCCCACAATACAGGCAGAGGGATGTAGGTCTGCCTTCTGGTATGCTCCTCAGGTGTTAGGGGATAAAGTTTTTTCTTACCGGCAGGATCATGCACCTTAGTGGAGGAGCCCCATACTGTTTGCAGCAGCTCCTTCATTAGGTTGGAGAGGTGCTGGAAAAGGTCTTGGAAGTTTCTCCTAATCACTTCCACTACTGCGTGCATTACTGCTGTCTCATTTTTGTACTGGTTTCATTGTAATGTGAGGTTATGCACCATGTAGGTACTGGTCTTTCAGGAAATGAGTCCAATATGCAGGTCTCTCAAGGTGGCACACAGACGGTTGGATGGAGAGGGATAGTTGGAGAACCAGACAGGAGGGCTGTGGGACAGCACACAATAGGACTTACTGGTTGGCTGAGGGTAGTTGGGAATGCAGTCTTCATGTGCTGGCCACACAGGAGATCCAGGTATGAGGTTTGGAGCAGAGTTTCTCTTGGGACAGCTCGGTGGGACCTTGGGAGGAACTTGGTGGGTCTTTTGGATGAACTCAGTAGATCTTTTGGAGGAACTCGTGGGTCTTTTGGAGGAACTCGGTGGATCTTGGAGGGTACACGGAGGAAATTGAGGCGGAGGAATAGGCTGAGTGAACTGGTGGCTAGATAGGGTAAGATCAGGTTTCTCAGGAGCTTGGATAGACAGGACTTGTTCCTAAGAACAAGGAGCTACAACAATGAAGCACTGATGGGAGGTGGAGGAGACTTTTATTTGCAGGGGAGTGTGTGTGCACTGTGTTTCACTGTAGGGAAAACTAGGTATGGTGTGCAGTGGATTGGATGGCACACAAGGCTACACTGAAAACCTGGACACGAACAGACATGATGCAGGAAAGGTGCGGTCTTCAGCTAATGGTACAGGTCAGGCTATGGGTAGAATCCTGGCAGCACCTCTGTGATATGCTCATACAAACTGTATACTACTGTGAGTTTTTTGCTGTGCAGCTCTGTGATATGCTCATACACTCTGCACATTACTGTGAGTTTTATTGCTGTGCAGCTCTGTGATACAGTAATATGCAGTGTGTATGAGCGTGAGTTTTATTGCTTTGCAGTTCTGTGATATGCTTGTTAAGATAAATTAAGATCAAATCATTATTTATAATTACTACAACAGGAATTCCAAAAACCTCTGCAAGTTCCTTCTCATATATCAAAATAAAGCAACACGCACTTTTACGCCATGGCGGAGACAACCAAAAATCAAGTCACACAAAATGTGTAGCTTTCAGTATGCCTGACTAGTCTTTGTTCAGGCAGATCTATTTATTAGAATTCAAACACAATTCTAGCCAGTAAACAGATAAATTTCCACGTCAGAAATGAATTTGACCAACACAGTCAGCACACAGGCACTTATTATTACCATATATGGTTCAGAGACTTTTTTCTGGCTTACAACTTTCGCTCACTTTTCCTATCCTCGTAACGATATAACAAAAGATCCTCACTTTACAGGAGGTGGTCTTCTTCAAATCAACATTCCTGTTAGGGTTACGGCACTGAGGTTCAATATGCGGAGGAGACCAGATTGAGACACTTTAAGGCGTGAAAATAATATTGTAAATAAGGCAAACTGGGTAGGCATAGGTTTTTTGTAATAAGAATGTTCAGTACCTGATGCGGTAGGTTCGTTCAAATCAGGGTCGTTATCCCGGCGGCAGGCAAGAGTGGTTGGTTATACCAGGCAGAGGTCATTATCCAGGTGGCAGACAAGAGTGGTTGGTTATACCAGGCAGAGGTCGTTATCCAGGAGGCAGACAAGAGTGGTTGGTTATACCAGGCAGAGGTTTATTAACAGGATGGCAGAAGGGGCTTAGGAGTTGGATAGGGAGCAAAAGGGCAGATAGAGGTTATACTGGGACACAGGATAATTGGTAATGGGCACAGGGAAACTGAGCATTGAACCAAGGGCAGTCTGGAATTTAAATAGGGTGCCTGTTGTGAATCCACCAATCAGGAGAAGATGCAGTTTGGTAGTCATTGCGACCAGGCTGATTCTGACATCCTAGTAGCGTCTGATTGGCTGTGTGGTGTTCGGGCGCCATGTTGGATACCACGTGGGACACCAAACAGTGCGGCTGTGAGGAGATCGCGGAGAGGGGGGTGTGACAGCTGATCAGGGGGGCCAGCGCGGTGGGTCGCTGATTGACCGCCTGGCTCCTCTTCTGCGTGCGCGATTCCAGAGTCTGGCAAGAACGGCGGTCTGCACAGCCAGGCTGCGGGGCTGGTCCCCAAGGGGGTAAGTTCCCTGACAATTCCTAACAGGATCACGTGCCATAAAAAGGGAGGGGGTAGGGGGGACCATAGCCCATCTGTATTAGAACACGCATGCATATTAACTACGGTACGTATTTGAACCACAGGATATTTTTATTTATACAGGAAATTTAAAATATCTATCAATTCCTTTCAATGCTCATACACTCCACACATTATTGTGAGCATTATTGCTGTGGAACTCTGTGATACTCTCATACACACCTTACATTATGTGAGTTTTATAGCTCTGAAGCTCTGTGAAATGCGTTGGTATGATTTTTTTTGGGGGGGCAGCATTTCATTCTTGGACCCAGACAGCACAATGTCTTGGGATGGAACGATTTTTGTTTTGCATCAAATTTAAATTCCTTCACCTCGTTGAAGTGGATCATTAAACTGCATATGTGCCTTTTTTGCTGGTTGGGACAGGGTGTGTGTGCAAAAGGGAGCATCTACCGCCAGGTGCCAAACACCCTAAGTACACCTCTGGTAATAACATGGGCTGGTTTGCATATTTATGTAGCAAAAAGTATTATCATGTTACATTGACTGTAGGAATGGGAGCCAGTCAAGAGTTTACTGACCTTCAGTAACTATTCTAAGAAAGTCTCTGAAAATTCTAGAGCAGTCATGAATGTTCCTGTCCTGAAAATGTTATGTCACTTTCTATTACGTTACATCTAATAGTGCTGTCATATGAATTAATCCTTGTATTTTTTTACCCTGCCAAGTCTTCATTTCTTCTGTGCTGGAAAAGGACTATACCATTCTTTGCTAGCTATATTTACAGTATGTGCAAGCACCCAGGGTTGCTTTATGACAGTAAATGAAAAAAAAGGATTTCTTGCAGCTTTGAGTTTGGTTTTAAACCTTTTGTATTTCAGATGGAACTTGAATATGCTATTTCACAACACCATAGCTCTGATGAACCATGTGGTTGTGACTGAGTTAGCATTTCCATTTGTGAGACAAAAAAGCAGAGCAAAGCAGCACCAGCTTCATGAAAGGAAATAAATTCCCTTAAAGAAACATAAGAGGTTATTCAGAGAGCACTGAAATGTCGGTGACATTTCGGTGCTCTTTTGTTCCCCGCACTTGCCTGCACTTCGGGGAATCAAAGTTTCCCACCCTGCAGTGAATTCTGCGTTCAACGCAGGGTCCCCTGAGTGTAGGGAAAACCTGTCGAAAACCTGTTGTACACCCGTCGAAATCTCACTAAAAACCCACTGGAACCGCCGCAAAATACACGCCGAACACGTTGGAAAAAGTCGCCAAGCCGCCGATCACAGCGCAGAACAGCCGCCGGAAAAAGCCGACAAGCTGACGAATGGGGTAAAAAAAAAAAATATACACTTGAAAGTGTCAAAATTGAAACGCTGTTTGCAAAAAAACTACTGAACTAAAATGTCTGGAATTTACATATAAGGTTCTATGAATGATAATAAAAAGGTACGTTATAGAAAAAAGAATAAACACTTTTAAAAAGAAAACGGAAAAAACGTTTGTCGAAAAATGCCTAAAAGATCCTAAAAAAATCTATAATTAAAGAGACTTTTTACTGCTGATTAAAAGAATAAACGGTTTATTAGATATTGGATAAAAATGGGAAATTTTTTAATATTGAAGCCTATGGGGTTCGGCTGAATAATCCCGCCGAATGAAGACACTGAACAGGCAACTTTTCACTGCTGTTTCAGTGTTCTCCGAATAGATTAACCATTGCTTCTCTATGGGGATTTCACTGCCTTCGAACGGCTGTAATGGCTGGCAGTTCGCCAAAATTTGGTGAACTGTCTACTCTCTGAATAGCCGAATGGACCCGAAATGTACAAGGAAATTCCCTGTTCGATGACATTTCGGGGTCAGATCGGCTCTCTCTGAATAACCCCTATAAAATTCCATTTAAATAAAATCTCCTTAAATTACAGCACAGTCACACAGTTTATACCTATACTAAAGATTTTAGTATGTGCTTCAACTAAGGGGCTAACACCATATATGTTTGTTTGTTTTTGCTGTAGTATATAACAAGAATTCTATAGTACCATAAATATTAAGTTTTAGCAATATTCCAGCAGACTGTGGGAGCGCTGGGAGTGCTATATGATGCATATACCCTACATTTTATACAGTTCTTTTATAGCCTATTCTGCCTATGTACCCAAATATGTTTCAATTTCTGGTGTCAGTTTTTAGGAAGATAGTCTCCTTACAAATACCCATAAAGATCACATGATGTGTTAATATAATACTTTTATATAAAATACTTTGATAATATTTCAAAATATTAGTTTTGCATTAAATATTGCTGTATGAAGAATACCTCTAAATTCGAGTTTAAGTATTGGTTAATTAAAATATAATTGATGTAACTTTAGCTAATATTAACCCCATAGTGACCAGGCTATTTTACCATTGTCTGTCCAAAGTACCCACTGCTGTTTTTACATTTCTGCGCTGTTTGTGTTTAGCTCTAATTTTCCTCTTATTCGTTTATGGAGCCCAGACATATTATATACTGTTGTTCTTGCCATTAAATGGACTTTTTAAAGATACCATTATTTTCATCACATCGTATGATTTACTATACAAAATATGAAATATGAAGAAAAAAAATAAAAAAATTGAACTTTGACCACCAAAATCTACAACTGCCACAAAAGACACCGGCTAAATACTTTCCAAATTTTGTCCTGAGGTTAGAAATACATTTTTTTACATGTTTGTATTTTTAACCCTTTCACTGCTTAGCCATTTCACCTCTGTGTGCGGAGCTCATTGTCAGGGATCTGTACCTGTGTGTGCACAAGAACTATATCTGCATGTGTGCAGACATGTAAAGTGCTGCCTCAGACCTGTCCAGCACTGATAGGGGTTAAAACCAAAGTGAAACACCAAACACACACCACACCCTCCTGTCTGTCTGTCTGTCAATAAAAGTGAAAAACTCCCACTCCTGCAACTTGGCTTTGCAATGACAAGTCAACCCTGTGCTATTCAAACCTGCTTATGTTCCTACTGATAACCGTGTACCAGACCCTGCTTAACCCACTGACATTGCCTCCTTGCTGCCAGCCCTTTGATCCACGGACCATCCCTGACTACGCATTCTCTTCACCCCTTTGTACCTCACCATGGACTCAGACCTGCCTCAGTCAGCTTACTCCCAGGTACCTCCAGAATATTCCTGCCTAAAGGGCTCTAACCACCTTAACATGGATCCCACCACGGCGTATGCAAGGTGCCACCCTGACACTCATTTTGACCATTTTATGTTCATCGTGTTTAAACGTTAATTTAAGTCCTATTTTATTAAACGACCAAGACAAAAAAATATTTTTAAAATCCCCCTTTTTTATTTACTTTTGTTTTATTTATTTTTTACACCAAACAAGGTCATGATCTGGCCATTTCAATGATTCCAAACATGACCCTCTAGCTGTCACCGATCAGGAGGGTGGTCCTAAGGGGGTTAACTGCCGAAGTGACATCATCATGCATATGGGGACAACGTCAGTGGGTGGGGGGAGACCCCAAAGGCTTGGCTGACATCCAAGAAGTCAGCCACCTCTGGAAGAGGACGGCGATCCGGCACCGAATCACGATCCGGCACCGAATTGTGATCCGGCACCTAAGGGGGTTAAAGAGAAGCACAGCTGGAAATGGCAGACTGTGCCCTTTTCAGCAGTGCCTCTGTTTTTTTTTTCTATCTTTAGCCACTTGGGAGGGAGAGTGGTCCAAAAGACCCTCCCTTTGAGGTTCTCCCCTGGCAGGCGCCGGGCAGCGCCTGAAATTGACGTCATCACACCCAGAGATGACTTCAGTTCAACCGCTGGGGCCCAGAAAACCATTGGCCTGACTTCAAGGAAGTCAGACCAAAGTGGAACCCCAGCCAGAGAGGTGAGTATAGGGAGGGAGGGGGGTTAGAGGTCCATGACGTACATGAAATGTCCTTGGTCCTTAACGGGAGTTTTTCCCAGGACGTACCATGTATGTCATTAGTTGTCAAGGGGTGATTGTGCAGGCAGGTTGATATGCTTGCTAAATATGTTAAGTTTCAAATCATAATATGCCAGAAGAAGGCCATCACTAATGTATTACTTATTCATTTAATATTTATAGATGAATTCAAGAATCAAGAATTCAAAGGCAAATATATGTAGAATGTATTTTAACCCCTTCACTATCAAGTGGTTTTCCATGAAACCACTTGCATTATTCAATGATTTTATGGAAAACCACTTTACATTACATATTACATATACTACTACTAAAAATAATAATAATATATATATATATATATATAATATTATTATCACCACCCAGTGGTCAAGAGTGATAACACATGGAGGGGACAGCAATACATTTTCTTCTAAACAATACAGAGGTGGGGTGTTTTAATGCATATATACAGTTGTGTTCAAAATTATTCAACCCCCCAATGCTGTAAAGGGTGTTAGCGAATTTAGTGTACATTTGTAATTGTATTCAGAATGAAATCCTACAAGGACTTTTTAAAGAACCATATTCAACTAAAATGACATCAATTGGTTTTGTAATACAGTAGTAAATGTTTCTTTTGTGAATTCTTCATTGACACAATTATTCAACCCCTTAAAGACTACCACTCTGAAGAACAGAGGTCCATTCTTAGTGTTTTCAATCAGGTATTGAAAACACCTGTGGATGTCACGGAGCAGCAATAAAGCATAATAAGCACCAATTAGGCAGCTTTAAAATGACTGTGATACTCAGCTCCTTCTAGACATTTACTGGTGTGGTTACAAACATGGTGAAGTCAAGAGAATGGTCCAAGAAGACAAGAGAAGAGGTGATTACTCTTCACAGGAAGGGCAATGGATATAAGAAGATTGCAAAGATGTTAAACATACCAAGAGAGACCATAGGAAGCATCATTCGCAAATTCAAGGCAAAGGGCACTGTTGAAACGCTACCTGGTCGTGGCAGAAAGAAGATGCTGACTTCGACTGCTGTGCGCTACCTGAAGCGTAGAGTGGAGAAAAGTCCCCGTGTGACTGCTGAGGAACTGAGAAAATATTTGTCAGATGTGGGTACTGAAGTTTCAGCTCAGACAATACGGTGCACACTGCGTAATGAAGGCCTCCATGCCAGAACTCCCAGGCGCACCCCTTGCTGTCTCCAAAGAATAAGAAGAGTCGACTGCAGTATGCCAAAAGTCATGTGGACAAACCACAGAAGTTTTGGGATAGTGTTCTGTGGACTGATGAAACAAAATTAGAACTGTTTGGGCCCATGGATCAACGCTATGTTTGGAGGAGGAAGAACAAGGCCTATGAAGAAAAGAACACCTTGCCTACTGTGAAGCATGGCGGGGGGTCAAGCATGCTTTGGGGCTGTTTTGCTTCTGCAGGTACAGGGAAGCTTCAGCGTGTGCAAGGTACCATGAATTCTCTTCAGTACCAGGAGATATTGGATGACAATGTGATGCAGTCCGTCACAAACCTGAGGCTTGGGAGACGTTGGACCTTTCAACAGGACAATGATCCCAAGCATACCTCCAAGTCCACTAGAGCATGGTTGCAGATTAAAGGCTGGAACATTTTTGAGTGGCCATCGCAGTCACCTGACTTAAATCCGATTGAGAACCTCTGGTGGGACTTAAAGAAAGCAGTTGCAGTGCGCAAGCCTAAGAATGTGACTGAACTGGAGGCTTTTGCCCATGACGAATGGGCGAAGATACCCATAGATCGCTGCAAGACACTTGTGTCAAGCTATGTTTCACGTTTAAAAGCTGTTAGTACAACATCCTTTTACAGTTATAAGTACTAAGATTGAATGTCACTTGGGGGTTGAATAAAACTGATAATGATGTGAGCACAGAAAAGACATTTGTGGTTATTTCATTATAAATGTTATGTTATATTTGTCTGACCTACACGTGCCTCTTTGATTTAATTGTAAGCAAGATGACTGAATGATCAAAATCAATGTCAAACTGGCCAAAACACTCAATTTCAGTGGGGGTTGAATAATTTTGAACACAACTGTATATAGTACTCTAATCCAGCATTTTACAACAGTAGTGGCGGCAAATCCCCAGAACTTCCACCTGAAATAGATCAATAGATCCATTAAATTGTATGATGGAGTGCTTTGGAGAGATTTTTCTTTTGTCATTTCTTAGAGTACCTCAGATGCAACGGAGATGTGCATAGTGCAAAAAAATTATGGTACACAGTGATGAGTTATAAACTAGACTCTACTACTAGTAACTAGAGTATAATTTAAACAATAACATATCAAACCCTAGAAATTTTTGGAAAATCATAAGTAACATACAAGCACCCCCGTCCACTCCCAACCGGCTGTTTTCAAAGTAAACAACCAAACTGTACAACACCCCCTAGATGTAGCAAATGCCTTTAATAATTATTTTGTTGGATGCGCCACCACCCTGATTGCTAAGCTAGGAAATGACATGCAATCAGAAAGGCCGCACGCAGGTCAGGCCCCACCAACTGTGCAAAGACCCTGTAACGCAGAGAAATTCTGTTTTAGACCAGTGCCTGTCAGTGTCATCACTAAACTTCTCAGTAACCAAAAATTGAAATACCAATCTGGACCTGATCAAATTCCAGCAATGCTGCTGAAAATCAGTGCGCCAGCAACTGCAAAACCTGTTGCAACCCTAATCAAAGAATCACTGGCAACTGGATACATACCCAAACTCTGGAAGACTGCAAGGGTGGTACCTATCCATAAAAGTGGAGACAATACTTTGGTATCCAACTACCACCTGATATCACTGCACCCTGTTATGTCAAAAATTCTGCAAAAAATGTGTCTACACTCAATTACGTGATTATTATCAGTATCGGAACTATTTAACTCCAGATCAATCAGGCTTTCGTCCAAAACATTCAATTACAACCGCCCTTTTAAAAGTTTGTAATGATATCCAAGCGGGCATGGAACAAGGAAACCTAACTGGAGCCATCTTCCTTGATTTTGCCAAGGCCTTTGACACAGACCATGGCATCCTATTACAAAAACGTAAAAACTCCGGTATTGGTGATAGCACTCTAACCCGGTTCCAATCATATGTGTTTGATCGGTCGCAATATGTGTCCATTTCTGAGAGCACTTCCCTTCCCCTCCCAGTCAGATGCGGTGTACCCCAAGGCTCGATACTCGGCCCCCTGCTATTCACAATATTCATAAATGATCTGCCCAATGTCTGCAAAGCTTCTACTGTACACATGTACGCAGACGACACATGTACGCTATACCAGCCAACCAAATCTCCCGCAGCTGGAGGCCGTGCTGCAACACCAATTCACAGGGGTAGAAAAGTGGATCGCAGATAACAAACTTTTTCTAAATACTGACAAAACTGTTACAATGCTCTTTGGAACCGCACCTAAACTACACAAATTGCAAACACCCCATCTATGTGTGGGGACAAGATCAAATGACACACTGACTACAGTCACTTCTCTCAAATATCTAGGTATGTGGTTAGATGCAAATCTATCTTTTGGCCCCCACATCGAAAAACTCTCATCTAAACTCTACCCCAAACTAGGTGCCCTGTACAGAAACAAATCCTGCCTGAACCCCGCGGTAAGAAAGCAGATTGTGCAACAAATGCTTATGCCAGCCATTGAATACGGAGATGTAGTGTATGCAGCTGCCCTTCAATCACACCTCCAGAAACTTACTACATTGTATAACTTATTCTGCTGCTTTGTGCTACAATGTAACTACATGACCCACCATTGTGACATGTTAAAAGAACTAAACTGGCCATCGCTGGAATCTAGACGCACCCTTCACCTTTCCAACCTGGTGTTTAAGAGCTTTTCTGGGAAGCTACCACACTGCCTGAATAGGCTGATTGCCCTAGCAGTTCCCTCATTCTATAACCTTAGATCCAGGACCAGCACCTTACTTGCAATACCACAATACAAAAAGAAAGTGGCTAGATCCTCATTTTCCTACAGAGCACTGCAAATATGGAATAGCCTCCCAGACGCCATCAAATCTTCCCCCAGTCTAAATATCCCTTAAGAGTTCCCTATTAACATACCTCAATCCGGAATGCACCTGTAAACATGTAACATAATGAGTTTATTTTCTACATATTTATTTTTCTGTTAATCTTTATATTTTGTTTTGT
Organism: Leptobrachium leishanense; assembly: GCA_009667805.1. Lineage (NCBI taxonomy): Eukaryota > Metazoa > Chordata > Amphibia > Anura > Megophryidae > Leptobrachium > Leptobrachium leishanense. The sequence goes on along the minus strand of CM019065.1, from coordinate 181,777,385 downwards.
GTTAATATCTTGCATTTTACTATTTTGTATTTCTGTATCCATTCAATGTTCTTGAACCAGGACATACTTGAAATGAGAGAAATCTCAATGTATCCTTCCTGGTAAAATCCTTTCTAAATAATAATACACTCACGACTAAGGGATAACTGGCTCAAGTATAATCGCTGTTGGATCCGTAGAGTCGATCCCCCTTCTTTCATTCCAGTGATGCAGCAATGCACAGTACCTCAGTGAGAGCAAAAGGTGGATGTGCAGACTGTTTTTTAAATATCAGTATATGGATGTAAAAGAGACTATTCACATTTACATTTGCCCTTTCCAAAGAGCACCAAAGACCAGGCAACGGGTAAACGGGTTCTGCGCCAAGTGCCGTTTCCAAGATGGCCAATCCAGATATTTACATTACCCCTTAACCCTACAACCACTACACACATAAAACTACAAATATACATACACATACATACTGTATACAAAAGCACACAAACACAGAGCCTAAACGCATTGTAATATTATTACAGAGCATTTGCAGAACATATGCCAAATTCTTTGACTGGGCTCCCTCTGATGGTCAGTAACATAATGCAGCTTTAACCCAACCCGGACTGCAGTGGGTCAACGTAGAAAACGCCAAAATCCCATCTCTTCAAAGAGTTTCAGTACACCGCTATCTGTGCAATGTATTGGAATTTTAGGGACATGTTCTTGAGTTCCTTTGCAAACAACATTTCTTTGGAATAAATGAAATTCATTTGCATTTCTGCAGAATAAGATCAGTTCATGATAACTCAATTACGGTCACATAAAGATGCTTTTGCCGATCGAGTTAACTTGATCATTGTAGTAAAAAGATTATCTTTACATTTCCTACAGTAATTGTGAATCACAAAGCTTCAATAGATGCTTACATTCTGCACAGAAATGAAAGTGGCACAACCAGCTAGAAGCCACACATTTTAGATTGCAGAAATTATACATAAATTTTAGACCCGAACCCAACAGATGTTTATTTTGATATGTAGACCACAGGAGTAATTTCATCAATCTGATTAGGTTACTGGAAATAGTTTCAGGATCACTATCAGGACTGGGCTATGCTTTAAAAGAGCTTGAGTTGGCAGTCGTGCATTGTCACCAGTTTAGAGAGTTGGAGCTTGATCTTGAGAGTTAAACGGAGTATGCATATTATACACATTTCATTAAAAGCACTGGAAAGCTCAAGGTTCCTCCTTTTGACATCTAAAACAATTTGACTGGCTTATCAATGGTATGATTATTGTAAACACACTCTGACTATAAAAACTGAGCAGAAGGAGGAAAAGACAAAGAATATCCTTGAAACATAACCTGTTCATTTTATGTAAGTGGTTATAGTGTTAGGAACGGCCCTTTAATTATTTTGCTTTTGAAAATGCTGTGTTCCAAATAGTGATTTTAAAAGTCGACATTCAATAAAGCTCAGCCTCACAAATCTTAAAATCTGTATCCTTGAATAAACTGAGAAATATAGGTCAAACCTCCTATCTAGTCCACAGTGAAAGATGATGCCAGCGAATTTCTGAAACAAAACCAGGAGTTGAATTCATCTCATTACAGAAAGAAATATCTGCAGACTGCTCAGCAATTTGATATGGCCTTGGCTGCACAATAAAACAAAAATCCTCTATAAAAATGTAAACATACTAGCATTTATTACATTATGAACAACAACATTCAATCAATTGCATTGCGAATACAGAAAACAGATAAAGTCAGATCTCCAGTTCATATTGTAATCTATAAATTCTGTTTCAATCAATCTAAATATAATATGGAGATTAAGAAATTATATGGTGGTTCTTCACACAATGTTAAAGACTGACAGATATGTCTACTAAACTTATTCTATCTAAGCTCTGGTAGAGCTGTGTGTATTTTCTGACTGGCAATTCTCCACACCTTAGTCATACGGAAGGAAGGCAATTTTGAGATTAAATTCTTGAATTCAATTTTTTTTGTATCTGTGAGTGCTTGCAAGAATGTTGCTCTTTATCTTTTGGGGTAAGGGAAGCCCTATAGTTTACAAAGGAAACACTAACAAGGGGCCATATTATGATCAGCACGCTAAAACGGGCCTGCAGGTTTCTCCTTAGAGTCCCCCATTTTAGCGTGATATTACGGTGCAGGCGCTAATCCAGCAGCCTGCACCGTAACGGTGTGCTAAGCTTCAGGATGCTCACAGCCTCCTGAGATCCGGTAGGTAGGTGAAGTGGTTCGCAGAGTGAGACTGGGGGACTTTATACCCCCAGTCTCTCTGCTCCTGGCGGCCAAAAGAAGCGGATGGAGCCGTTGTCGCCACGCGATGAGAGGTAAGTATGTGTTTTTGCTGTTTTTTCAGATGGTGATTACTGATTCCACAGAATCAGTTAGCACCAGGTCCTAGCTGTGGATAACGTTTGAGTTAAACACAGCCGGACAGTAATTAGCGTTAGGATTTTATAGTCTGTTAAGGAACAGTAAGCTCGCGTTGAAAAGCGCAAGATCCGAATCGCTAACGTTTTTTTTTTAACCCGTTAGCATTCGGATTGTAAAATGGTCCGCCCACGCTAGGGCAACCAAAGCTAACGTTAACGGTCACAGGTGATCGCTAACATTAGTGTTATCAATGTAATAGGGCCCCAGATGTTTTCACATCAGCATTGCTCACCAAAAACACATTAGCATTACACGGCAATTGAGGAAATTATCATGTGAAAGATGAACAGGTCCTCCTAAACCTAATACTACTAAGACATCTAGTAGTATAAACTATGGATGTACAGTTTAGCTGTCTGCAGAAACTATTACTATATATATAACCCCACATATTTAGCAACATAAACTGAATGCAGAATATTATTCATTACACTGGAACCTATGGAAATGCTTCAATGAATTTCAGAGTCGCACAAGATTTATTATCATTTTACCATATCCTACAAAAAAAGTAATAATAAACAGCATTCCTCCAGAACTATAGTGCTATATGAAAACACATAAGACTAGCGAAACTGTACAACCTAAAATATATTAAAAGGTCTACTTAAAAACACCAATAACAGAGGAAAGCCTGGCAGAAATGTCATCTGAATAACCTCCAATAAAAATGCCAATTCATGACCTGAGTGCCTGTCCTCCTTTCTTTTATTGGATTTTGCCATTCTGAGCCGCACTGGAATCTGTTAGTACCCATATCGTTATTAACTTTGTATTGTTATGTGTACAAATCCTCTTTCTTTCTACAACTTCACTGCAGACGATACACTCAGCACACCCTCCGCCTTTGTACTAGGATGTGAAGGAGGCATTTAGCATGTCGAAGCAATCTACATTCCCAATATATAGAGCCATGGAGGGCTCTGAAACCTACGTGAGAATTCCTGGAGAAACGTGTGAGGATTTTCTTTGCCTAAACCCATGGGCAAATTCATGAGAGCCAATCGGAGGCTCTAAAATTGTGAGTAATTGAACACATGATCCTGCTCATTCCCACATATTGTGTATTTATTTACTGCACCACCATAATTCTCTTCTATTTTTTGATATATGTATGTCCATTTTGGAGGATTTTACTGTATTGGACCAAGAATATTGTATGTATTTGCCCATTAAATTGTGTGCTGATCACAAATTATTATAAACATATAAGACTAATTATACTGTACAACCTAAATTAGAGTTAACGACCTACTGAAAAATGTATTGCATAAAGTACATATGTCACCGACATGTCGGTGCTCTCTTGGCGCCGCACTTCGCAAGTTAAATTTGCCGATTAAATTCAGCATTCACCACAGGGTCCCCAAAGTGCGGTGAATCGACCTGCCGAACACATACAAAAAAACACCACAAAACCGCCGATTCGAATCAGAAAACCGCCACACGAATTGAAAAACTGCCAAATCGATCCGAAAAACCTCCGAGCCTCCGAACAGACCGCCGACCAGCCGCCGGAAAAAGTCGACAAGCCGTCCAACACGGGTAAAAAAAATGGGTGCATGAAAATGCCTGGAAATAATATATAAGGTCCTATGAATAACAATAAAAAGGTCTGTCACAGAATTTTTAAAAAATGCCATGTTAAAAATAAAATATCGACATTAAAGATTTTGCTGAAAAAATCCCAATAACTGCCTAAAGAACAAATAAATAAAGAGAATTTTTACTACAAATGAAAAGGATAAATGGTTAAATATTTAAGAAAAATTGGGAATTTTTTTAACATTGAAACCTATGGGATTCGCCTGTTTAAACCTGTCGAATGAAACCAGCGAAAATCAGGGCATTTCACTGACATTTTCATGCTGTTCGTTGTTCTCTGAATAGAATAACCATTACTTCTCCATGGGTAATGTCACTGCCACCAAATTGCACCATATTTTGCTGGCAATTCACCAATATTTGGCGAACTGACAGCTTTTTGAATAGCCGAATGGCCACGAAATTGCACCGTGCAGGGAAATTCACCGTTCATACCTATTTCATGGCCAATTCGGTGCTCATTGAATAACCCCTTTAGTTTTGAAAGTATTCTTACTTTACAGCATATTTTCATACCTGCCTAAAGCTTTTCCACGGTACACACGGCAGTATCGGCACCAATACTAGTATCGGTGCTATATATATATACAGTTGTGTTCAAAATTATTCAACCCCCAATGCTTTAAAGGGTTTTAGGGAATTTAGTGTACATTTGTAATTGTATTCAGAATGAAATCCTACAAGGACTTTTTAAAGGACCATATGCAACTAAAATGACATCAATTGGTTTTGTAATACAGTAGTAAATGTTTCTTTTGTGAATTCTTGATTGACACAATTATTCAACCCCTTAAAGACTACCACTCTGAAGAACAGAGGTTCATTCAAGTGTTTTCAATCAGGTATTGAAAACACCTGTGGATGTCACGGAGCAGCAATAAAGCATAATAAGCACCAATTAGGCAGCTTTAAAATGACTGTGATACTCAGCTCCTTCTAGACATTTACTGGTGTGGTTACAAACATGGTGAAGTCAAGAGAATGGTCCAGGAAGACAAGAGAAGAGGTGATTACTCTTCACAGGAAGGGCAATGGCTATAAGAAGATTGCAAAGATGTTAAACATACCAAGAGAGACCATAGGAAGCATCATTCGCAAATTCAAGGCAAAGGGCACTGTTGAAACGCTACCTGGTCATGGCAGAAAGAAGATGCTGACTTCGACTGCTGTGCGCTACCTGAAGTGTAGAGTGGAGAAAAGTCCCCGTGTGACTGCTGAGGAACTGAGAAAAGATTTGTCAGATGTGGGTACTGAAGTTTCAGCTCAGACAATACGGCGCACACTAAGTAATGAAGGCCTCCATGCCAGGACTCCCAGGCGAACCCCCTTGCTGTCTCCAAAGAATAAGAAGAGTCGACTGCAGTATGCCAAAAGTCATGTGGACAAACCACAGAAGTTTTGGGATAGTGTTCTGTGGACTGATGAAACAAAATTAGAACTGTTTGGGCCCATGGATCAACGCTATGTTTGGAGGAGGAAGAACAAGGCCTATGAAGAAAAGAACACCTTGCCTACTGTGAAGCATGGCGGGGATCAATCATGCTTTGGGGCTGTTTTGCTTCTGCAGGTACAGGGAAGCTTCAGCGTGTGCAAGGTACCATGAATTCTCTTCAGTACCAGGAGATATTGGATGACAATGTGATGCAGTCCGTCACAAACCTGAGGCTTGGGAGACGTTGGACCTTTCAACAGGACAATGATCCCAAGCATACCTCCAAATCCACTAGAGCACGGTTGCAGATTAAAGGCTGGAACATTTTGGAGTGGCCATCGCAGTCACCAGACTTAAATCCGATTGAGAACCTCTGGTGGGACTTAAAGAAAGCAGTTGCAGTGCGCAAGCCTAAGAATGTGACTGAACTGGAGGCTTTTGCCCATGACGAATGGGCGAAGATACCCGTAGATCGCTGCAAGACACTTGTGTCAAGCTATGCTTCACGTTTAAAAGCTGTTATAACTGTAAAAGGATGTTGTACTAAGTACTAAGATTGAATGTCACTTGGGGGTTGAATAAAACTGATAATGATGGGAGGCAAAAAAATGGGGTAACTAGTGGCGCAGTGATTTCAGTTACTCCTTATGTAATACCTCAAGAGCTAATTGCATGTACCATACAAATCATCAGTATGCAATACAAAGTGCAAATGCGAATCACAAAGGGTATAGATAATCATAGTAATCTGTATATGCAATACATTAAAGTGCAGTAGCAGCAATTAGGGTAAAGTGCAAGTGCACCAGTGAGTAAAAGTGCAGGTGCAGCGATAAGGACAATACAACAGTGAAAATGAGGGTCTAGCTACAGTATCCAATCTAGTCCATAAAAAGGACTTTCCGCCAATAGTCAAGAAAGTCTATGATGTTGACATTCCAGTTCCTAAGTGGATGGGTGGTGCATCAAAAGTGCTTGAGATTAATTCCAATGTTACCCCTTCCACAATTGTCACAGGCTTGCTTGGGCGTGTCTACTCCTCTGGTGGTCTTGATGAGCTCCACGGCAGGAGATATAAATAAGAAAAAAAGGGAAGAAGGGGGGAGATGATAGTGCAGAAATCTTCTATACGAGTGTGTTATAGTAAGTAAAATTGCACACTTACAAATTCCAGAGCCTAATTGAATCCAGGCTCTGGAGTGAAACGCCTTGTGCCTAATTCTAGGGTGGTCACTGCCCTTCTTTAAAAGGTCTTCTTACTCCACCTCAGCCGGGGGACACAAGAATAGAGAAGAGGCAACGCTCTCATAGCATGATATCTATGCTTCATTGTTGTCTCCTGTTCCTATGAACAAGACCAGCTATACAAGCTCCAGAGTAACCTGCCATCGCCCTACCTACTCACCGTGTTCCCCTGCTCCTATACCCATCGTGTCTCCCCTCAAGACCCACTTTGTTCTCCCAGGAGCAACCACCCATCCATCCTCCGTAATCCCACCGTGCTCTCCCAGGAGCAACTATCCTATCCTATTGCCTCTTCTCTATTCTTGTGTCCCCCGGCTGAGGTGGAGTAAGAAGACCTTTTAAAGAAGGGCAGTGACCACCCTAGAATTAGGCACAAGGCGTTTCACTCCAGAGCCTGGATTCAATTAGGCTCTGGAATTTGTAAGTGTGCAATTTTACTTACTATAACACACTCGTATAGAAGATTTCTGCACTATCATCTCCCCCTTCTTCTTTTTTTCTTATTTATATCTCCTGCCGTGGAGCTCATCAAGACCACCAGAGGAGTAGACACGCCCAAGCAAGCCTGTGACAATTGTGGAAGGGGTAACATTGGAATTAATCACAAGCACTTTTGATGCACCACCCATCCACTTAGGAACTGGAATGTCAACATCATAGACTTTCTTGACTATTGGCGGAAAGTCCTTTTTATGGACTAGATTGGATACTGTAGCTAGACCCTCATTTTCACTGTTGTATTGTCCTTATCGCTGCACCTGCACTTTTACTCACTGGTGCACTTGCACTTTACCCTAATTGCTGCTACTGCACTTTAATGTATTGCATATACAGACTACTGTGATTATCTATACCCTTTGTAATTCACATTTGCACTTTGTATTGCATACTGATGATTTGTATGGTACATGCAATTAGCTCTTGAGGTATTACATAAGGAGTAACTGAAATCACTGCGCCACTAGTTACCCCATTTTTTTGCCTGATTTTACCTGCACATTCGTTCGAGAGCCTGTGCCACCCTCTAGTTGGCAGCAAATACATATTTACACCTTACATCTAGTTACGAGCGCCTCCACCGAACCCTCCCGTGATTTCTGATAATGATGTGAGCACAGAAAAGACATTTGTGGTTATTTCATTATAAATGTTATGTTATATTTGTCTGACCTACACGTGCCTCTTTGATTTAATTGTAAGCAAGATGACTGAATGATCAAAATCAATGTCAAACTGGCCAAAACACTCAATTTCAGTGGGGGTTGAATAATTTTGAACACAACTGTGTATATATATATATATATATATACTAGTATCGGTGCCGATACTGCAGTTTGCACGAGTACTTAGTACTCATGCAAATGGCCCGATACATCCCCCTGGTACCGGAAGCAAGCGCTGGGCCGGCTTGCTGGTATCCACGGGGCTGGGGAAGCTGGCCGCGTGCACAGGGCTGGACTGGGATACCGGGAGGAATCCCGGTAGGCTGCTGCCATCTTTGGGCTAGAGGCCCGCAGCATCATTATTCCTTGATAGACCGCAGGCTGGTAGCGGCCAGCGGCGGCCGGACTGGCCCGCGGGTTACGCACTGCAAGGACGCCACGCGGCCGTCTGTCGACTCAACTGTACATATAGTGAGGAGGAGGGGCCGCTGGGCTGACAGCCGCTGCAGCGCGAGTGTCGTATCCCAGCCTTGTTTTTGCTGGACGGCATGCATGCTGCATTTGCTCCGCCCTCCTCCCTTCCGGAGAGGCATTGCACAGGCACCGCGCAGAAGACCTTGCTGGCCCTTGCTGTGATCCTGGGCAGTGTGATTGGTGTCACCTCTGCAGCTCTGCTGTGTGTATATGTGCTGTGCTGGATGGCAAAGAGAAAGGTATGTCTTACTAACCATGAACATATTACTATTATTATTAACTAGGCGCCAGCATAGGCCATCGTGTTGTATTTTTAATGCTAATATAAATTCCCTTACCGATGTGACAATACAGTCTCATTCACTAAATTGTCAGGAATCGCACATTATAGGCCAAAGTGTGTCCTGGGGCATATGCACTTTGTAGTGGTACTTATTCAGTATTGCTGGTTAGTGTTTACAAATATATATACACATAATAATATGAATGTTTACTTATAAAATAAAGAATCCTCCTGTTCTAGTTTTTGTTTCTCATCATAATACATTTAATGTAATGTTAAAAAATAAAAATAAACATATACTGTACACTGTCCTTGTAGAAGTGTTAGTCTGGCATAAAAGAAATTACAGTATGACAGTAGGGGGTTATTCACTCAGCTGTGAATTGGGTAAGAATTGCACATTCTTGGCCATAATATCTGAAATTGAACATTCTCTAAATCCGTGTTTCTTCTGCTCATTTGTGGGACCTAAATGTGCAATTCCTGTGCAGTAACAATTAAAGTGAAGATTAGTTAATGAATAACTCATAGTATGTCTATTTTTAAAATATATTATTTCATTGTTCTTGAAAGGACATGTAGTATAATGATGGCGAATCTTGACACCCCAGATGTTTCTGAACAACATGTCCCATACTGCTCAGCCAGCCTTATGTGTGACTAAGCATCATGGGGCATGTAGTTCCGAAACATTTGGGGTGCCATGGTTTGCTTTCACTGTTGTAGGACTCAGTAATTAGTAAATCCATTGAGCTCAGCATGTAATTTAATTCAGTGATGCCAGTCACATACAGGTACCGAAGGAGCGGGTGAGGGGGTGGGCCGAGCCGCTTATCAAATAACACACCCCAGAAATCCCCCAACCAGCCCTACACTTTTATGGTGGTTGAATCTGTTGTTTGTGTTTTAGCTTTGGCTGGGGACACTATATATCCATGTGTGAGCTGGGGACACTATATATCCATGATTGAGCTGGGGCAATATATATCCACGTGTGAGCTGGGGGACAATATATAAAATGTGAGCTGCATATTACTGTACAGCTCTGTGATACCCTCAAACACACCGCACATTACTGTACAGCTCTGTGATACCCTCAAACACACCGCACATTACTGTACAGCTCTGTGATACCCTCAAACACACCGCACATTACTGTACAGCTCTGTGATACCCTCAAACACACCGCACATTACTGTACAGCTCTGTGATACCCTCAAACACACCGCACATTACTGTACAGCTCTGTGATACCCTCAAACACGCCACACATTACTGTACAGCTCTGTGATACCCAAACACGTCGCATATTACTGGGGCTGGTATGACATTTTATCCAGGGCTAGTTTTTATCCCCAGTCCGGCCCTGCGCGTGCATGAAAAGCACTCGGCCAGCGTTCCCCTCCGGCGGGCTGCATACTCACCTAGCCTTGGATCCGGTCGCAAGGCTGTGACGCGGCCCACGGGCCGTGGAGGCTGTGACGCTGCCGCCAGCCGAGATCTCGCAGGATCCTTTCTGATCTCGGCTGATCTCGGAGATCTCGGCTGGAGGCAGAGTCAAGGCCTCCACGGCCCGGCGGCCACGTCACAGCCATGCGACCGGATCCACCGTGGGGCAGACGTTCCCTCCAAGCTGCAGGTGCAATATCCATGTGAGCTGGGGGCATATCCATGTGAGCTGGGGACATATCCATGTGAGCTGGGGGCAATATCCATGTGAGCTGGGGGCAATATCCATGAGAGCTGGGGGCAATATCCATGAGAGCTGGGGGCAATATCAATGAGAGCTGGTGGCAATATCCATGAGAGAGCTGGGGTCAATATCCATGTGAGCTGGGGCATATCCATGTGAGCTGGGGGCAAGCTACATATGCATGTGAGCTGGGGGCATTCTTTACATATATATCTTGGGGGGATATAGCTGGGGGCATTTTTATATGAGGTCTGTTCTTATTGAAAAGCGGATACATGACATAAAATAAAAGTAGCAGTACTCAGTATCGGTGAGTACTTTTAAAGAAGTATTGGTACTCGTACTCGGTCTTAAAAAAGTGGTATCGGTGCATCCCTAATATATATATATATAACATTCTCATAAGCTTGTGCTTTGTTTAATTCTTTAATTCCATGATTTAGGTCAGTGTTGCTTTAAGACCTGAGGAATAGAGGAACACTCTCGAAAGCTTGTCTTTTAAATGTAACGTTAGTCCAATAAAAAAAGGTATCACTACTACTGCTATACTATACTCTGGTGATATATATATTTATATATATATTATGTATACTCTGGTGATATATATATATATATATATATATATATATCATACACATGTATATGTGTCCATTTAAGTATACGGTTTTCACAACAATTTATATTCTCTCAACACATACATATATATTAGTGTGTCATATAAGTAAATTGCAATTCTCTTGCATGTTTTTCACAATTTTAGGGTTACTGAATAAGCCAGAGTGTGCATTTGTGTGTACTGCCCAGAAAGCTGTCATTCCTGCCCCTGGGTACACCTGTAAAACAAGGTCAGGCTGAGGTTTTAGCTGAGTGTAACAGGATGCATGTTGCATGATATAGTGTCAATCAAATGAGTGGACATAAAAAAATGCAAAATATTAAAAACAAAATTGTCTTAGTAATTAAATCCAAAACTAATATATCCCCAATAAGAGGAACTAGTTTTTCAATATGAAAAAAACTAATGAAAAATATTATCCCAGATCTAACAAGAAAGCATAACAGTTGTTTCTCAATGATTGCATTTCTAAGATTCCAGGCTGGTTGATTTAACACAGATTGTTTGTTAACTAGCCATTGAATATACACCAATTACCAGAATAGAAACAAATTTTGGTCTGAGATAAAAATCAGCTAGTGGGGAATGGATGCTTTCTTACTCCCTTTTTTTTTGGCTATTTGCAGTGAGAAGGAAAAAAAGGATAAAGAACAAAGGCGTGTAGTTGCATATATGGACAAGTTGAAAGGACTGGACTGGAATAACATAGAGGGAGTGGAGGGAGAGATACCAGACGCGGATTCCTTTTATAAGAGACTCATTTTTTTTCTTAGCTCATGGTGCTCTCTGCTGTGAGGTGCTGCTAATTATTGAAAAAGATTTGTGAAGAACAACAAGATTTTCTTAAATAGAAAGGAACTGCATGGCGAGCCACAGGCACATACAGGATTGGATTTATATACAATAATTTACGTCTGAAGAGCAAAATATATAAACACAGCACACAGAGCACTTTGATGAATTGAATTTTTTCATCTCCTAGTGGCATTTTTATTTTTTTGCTGAGTCTTCTCCAAAATTAATAATATTAATTGGTGTGAAATTACAGAGTTTTGTTATTGCAACTTTACTTATTTTATCATACAGACTATCAGCTTCTGCCTGTCTATCAAATGTTATATTTGACATTGTTACAGTTACATCTAGTAGGAAAAATTAGCACAAAATTAGTAGTAATATTAGGGGTCTGAGATTAAGGTTTCCCTGCTCCATTTTGAACAAGCAGGAACAATTTGTATTTGTCAGATGTAGAGCTTCCAGACATACTCCATAACCCACATCCCTAAATCTACTAAACCATGCATATTTGTGTTGTAGTTGAAATAACTTTGCTTTGGGAGACCGCTTGATGAAATAATATTCTCCAAAGGAGTTATTCAGAAATCACCGAAATTTTCAGCTTTGTACTTTGGCGCACTTCGATGAATCCATTTCGCCGACCCTTCTCTGCGTTCACTATTCACCGCAGGGCCTCTGTAGTGCATTGAAGATGCACTGACTGCTGAACGCCTCCGAAGAGCGCCATGGTGACTGCCAAACTGCAGAAAAACAAGCAAAAAGAAACTCTGCTATTCTTCTAATAAGTGTTTAAACCAACAACAATGCATTAAAATGTGTCTGAAAATTAAAAAAGGTCCTTTAAAAAAATAAAAATAAGATCTCTTACAGAATAAAAAAGACGGCTTTTAAAAAAAACTGGAATCAAAAATTCCGTCTAAGGCCCGTGTCAGACGAACGCAATGATCACGTCCGTGTTGTCGCACAGTTTAACGTCCATCGTAGCATAGAATCATGAGCAATAGAGACCCACACACTAAGTACGTGCGCACTGAACTGCGCACGCACAACGCACGTGGCAAACGGACGCAAGTTAGGCCAGAACGTAAAACCGCTAGATGGACGCGCAGAGTGCGCCATATCCGCGTAGTGTTCTGTGTGAGTGATGAGGAGATATCAGACTCAGCGCATTTGTGACGTCCAGCACCTTGACGCACAAAATGGCTTTCATATCCTTTTTGAATTTTTATAATTTTTCAGATTATTTTTTTTTCCCACAATTCCATTTTTTTTCTAAACCCGTCAACAAAAGCGGATTGTGTGGTATCTACAGTATCTTCCGTCAGTACGTCCGTCCGTCCGTTGTGCACGCACGCAGAGTGTGCTCTGACTGCGTTTGTCTGACATTAGCCTAAAAAAATACAAAAAAGGTGTTCAACAAATAAATAAAAAGAGTTTGCTGAAAATTAAGGGTCCTATTACAATCTTCGCACAAACGTCAGCGTGTGCGCAAAAACGCATTAACGCGAGGGGCAAAACCCTTTGTGCGGAACGTCGTATTACAATGTCAGCGCAACAAATGCGCGTATACGTCTAACACGGTTGAACCTGCACGAACGCTGCGCGAGCTTACTGTACTTCGCGCATCCTATACTTAACATTGTGAGTGCAAATGCGTTTGTGCACTGGTACGCGGATGGTATTACAATCTATGCGCAGTTTGTAACGCACAGCGTTTGCGCGCATAATTTTAGCAACTCCTAAAAGCTGGTGTTAATGGCAAATTCTATCAACCTGGCTGAACCCAAATACACCAGCCCAAGAAAAAAATACTCAGCAAAGTATAGGTACACATTCTACACATACCAAACCATTAAATTTGAGAAGTTGTGCGTGTTTTTTTATTGATGATGCATATATGCGCAGATTGACTTTGACAGGTGCCAAAACTTAACGTGAGACAATAGTGGTTCTTAATTCTGATTGGCTGAATCGCGTGAAAAAAACAGTCCGCACAATGATTTCTGTGCACAACGTTGCTGCGCACGCGTTTGTGCGCGTCTGTTTTATGCACGTTATTTTTTGACGGATGAAAAAATGCACGAGGATTGTAATACACTTGCTGCCGCAGGGTGGGGAAATTTGATTCTCCGAAGTGCGGGAAACAAGAGAGCTCTCTAAATACCCCCTAGGTATTTCTAATTTCAGGACAAAATTTAGAAACTATTTAGCCATACAGGGTTATCCAAAGAGATTCGAAAAGTCACCGCACGTTCGGTGACTTTTCGTTCTCTTCAATTCGGTTCCTTTTGCCGATCCCATTTCGGTGACCCTGCGGTGTATTCAGCAAGCAGCACAGGGTCCCCGAATTGCAGGGAAAAGCTGCCGCAAACCTGACGAAAACTAACCGAATGCACGCTGAAAACAAGCAAAAACATCTGGATTAACCTTCGAAAAAGCCGAACATGAGCCGAACAGGAGCCGAATCACACAGAGCCGAAGCAGCTGTGACGTAGAGGAGGCAGTGAATAAATTAGAAAAACCATTTGTATGAATCTGGGAAAGTAAAAAGCTGTTTGCAAAGAGACTACCGAGCGAAAATGTCTGAAATTTTCACAGGAGGTCCAGGGAATGATAATAAAGAGGGCTGTTACAAAAAAAATAAGTAAACTGAAAAAAATAAATAAAAAAAAATCGGACTTTTAAAAAAAAAAAAAAAAATCTGAAAAATGCTTAAAGTATCCTAAAAAATCTATAAATAAAGAGACTCTTTGCTGCAGAATTTTATAATGAACGGTTTATTAGATATTGAATTAAAACGGGAATATTTTTAACATTGAAGTCTATGGGATTCTCCTGAATAAATTTGCCGAATTAAACCACCGAATGGCAGGGCATTAGGGGAACCTTTCACTGCTGGTTTGTGTTCTCTGAATAGCCGAAGCAGTGCTTTTTTATGGGGATTTCACTGCCCTCGAACAGGCACCGAACAGGCACCGTATGTGCAGGCAATTCGCCAGGATTTGGCGAATTGCCTGCTCTCTGGATAGCCGAATGGCCAGGAAAGGTAACCGAACGCTGATTTTCAGCGTTCGGTTACCTTTCTCAAGCAATTCGGATCTCTTTGGATAACCCTGATAGACTTTTTTGGTGGTTGTAAATTTTGGGGATTAAAGTTCGAAAAAGAGTGTTTTTTCCATTTTTTTCATCCTATTTCATATACCTTTTTATAGTGAATTTTACGATATGATGAAAATAATGGTATTTTTAAAAAGTCCATTTAATAGCGAGAAAACCAGTATATAATATTTGTGGGTTCCATAAATGAGTAAGAGGAAAATTAGACCTAAACTCAAACAATGCAGAAATGTAAAAACAGCAGTGGGTACTTTTGGACAGACAATGGTAAAACCGCCTGGTCACTATGGGGTTAAGAGAGGTAATCGTTTGTCTATTCACAGAACGCCAAACTGCACCAAACTGTCGGTGAAATAACCTGATTTTCTGTGTTTTGTTTGACAAGTTTATTGGCTTGGCTGCGAAGGACATGCTCGGCACGTCCAGCATGCAGACGACACAGCAAGAGCGTCCAGTCTTCTCCGCAGCGATCGGCCAATATTTCAGATCCCTATATCTCCTGAACAGTAGAACATACAGGTATCATTAAAAAGTGCAGAGCATGATATTTCCAGTGATACCTGACCAACTTATATGTAAAAACGATTAAAAAAATAATAATTAAAAGTAAATATTTTCTTTGTTTTCCCTAATGCAGCATTATTTTTCACATTTCATTTATAACTTAAACATGATGCTGCAGTGACCCCTCCGAACCGGGCCCCTCCTTTGTCGCCGTCCAAAGTTTCACCAGAATAGCACCGAGTACATACGGAGAAGTGATCTTCGGTTGGTAATATTTTAGTGATGTATTCATGGCTGGGCATTGGGAGTCCTAGCCCCGGTCTTGTCTGAATACCGTTTTTTGATTTTTTTCGCCTTTTCTGATTGGTCTGATGGTTAGTCGGTTTGATGCTGGTGTTGTTTTTTTACTTTTTTCTTGCCGACATTGCCCCTCAACTCCCTCCAAGGTTCTTGGGGTAGGCCCGATGCTTGACGGTGGCCGTGGAGTTTTTTTTGTACAGGGAGAGGTTGCCTGTAGGGATGGGCCGAAAACCCCCATGTTCGATTTGCATTCGAACAATTTAAAAAGTTCGAATTCGAACGCGGACAAGATGCGAACTCAATGCAAGTCAATGGGACTCGAACGTTCGAATTTTAGAGTGCCCTCCAAGAGGGCATATATGTAAGATATTGGCCATAAAAGGTGTATGGGGGTCCGGGTAGTGCCCTGGGGGACAGGAAACAAGGAAAAAAAGTTTAAAAAGAAAACATTTTTAAAGGAACAGGGATTTTTCCATGACATAAAGGTTAAGAATAAAAACAAAAATTCCTAAAAATATCGTGCTTAGGAGGTCCCCATAACCTGCCCGTGAAGTGACGGATTTGTAGGATGTATAGAAACATTTAAAAACAAAAAAATGACATTTCAAATGACGGTAAATGGTTTTCCTTTAATCTATTCATA
Source organism: Leptobrachium leishanense (assembly GCA_009667805.1). Classification (NCBI taxonomy): domain Eukaryota; kingdom Metazoa; phylum Chordata; class Amphibia; order Anura; family Megophryidae; genus Leptobrachium; species Leptobrachium leishanense. The sequence continues at coordinate 181,761,061 of CM019065.1, read as the reverse complement.
CACAACTGCTTGGGGCGGCAGCCTGTATGAAAAGAGGAGACGTTTTAGGACACGCAGACCAGGTTTAGTGATTTTGTGGCTAAATTATTGTGCCTCTTATGCAGACTTTGGATGGAAGTAACAATAGGGGCTTTAAAATTGGGCCTTTAGTGTCGGCAACAGTGCCTTCACACCGTCCGTAACCCCTCTGAGGTATTGTGAAAGAGTGCAGTGGTGGAGGTTTTGGGAATGCAGAAGAGATCCCCGATCTATTCAGTTACATCAGCATCAGGGAAGTGATAGCTGCTGATCCAGGACTGATTCATTTTTATAAATATCAGCCAGTCTACAGAGTCGGTGGACAGACGCACTCTTTTGTCTGTGACAAAACCTCCAGCGGCACTGAACTTCCTTTCAGAAAGCACACTGGATGAAGGGTAACCTAGTAGCTCCATAGCATATTGGCTAAGTTCTGGCCAGTGATCCAATCTCAACACCCACTAAGCCAGTGGATCATCTGCTGTAAAGGTATCCAGGTCTGCCATTGTCCCTAGGTAGTCCTGCACCATACGGTGAAGATTCTGGCAATGGGTGCCTACATTTGACGTCCCTGGGCGTCGTGAACTAAAAAAATTGGAAAAGGCATTAGTCAAGGCGCCCCCTTCACTGCTCTTCCTCTGATCAACCGCAGCCTCAGAAGCACCTGTGTCAGCACCTGGTAACCTATCAGTGCCTGGAAAGGTGTTACACAAGTGTCGCTTTAGAGCGTCCTCAAATTGTTTCATCCTGTCCTCCCTCTGTGAGGGCAGGATGAGCTCTGCAAACCTTACCCTTGTATTGTGGATCAAGAAGGTTTGCCAACCAGTAATGATCCCTCTCCTTGATAGCACGAATCCTGGGGTACTTTATCAGGCTTTGTAAGATAAGGGAGCCCATGTAGCATAGGTTGGAGGTGGCATTAGCTTCTGAGTCTTCCTGGTCGCTGAGGATGACCCTATCATGCACTAGCTCCTCCCAGCCATGTACCAGTCCTTGGGTTTCTGGGGATACAAAACCCTCCCTTGAAGAATCCCAACCTTCAATGCCCCCATGACTTACATATTCCTCCTCCTCCTCATCCTCCTCCTGTCTGATCTGAGGACCCGCAGGAATGCTGTCTGCGGAAAGACTGGGGCCTTGAGAGCTAGGGAAGCCCTTCTCTTCCTCCCGCTGCTCTGCCTCTAGTGCCACATCTATAATTCCCCACAGAGTGCGCTCCAGCAGGAGCACTAAAGGAATTGTGTCACTGATGCATGCACTGTCCCTGCTCACCATCCTTGTTGCCTCCTCAAATGGTGACAGTACAGTGCATGCATCATCAGCCACTGCGGGGGGAACCAAGTTGACCTGAATCTGTCCTTGTGCCATACTCACACAGGTACTCGTTGATGGGTTGATGGCCCTTTGCTACTTGTGCAGACGCTGCAGCATTGCCAATGTCGAGTTCCACCTGGTGGGCATGTCACAGATCAGACGGTTTGTGGGAAGGTGGAATTCTCTTTGAATTTCTGCCAGGCAAACACTTGCTGGGAATGACCGTCTGAAGTGGCTGCAGACTTTTCTGATCTGGCTGAGAAGCTCTTCCAGCCCTGGGTACCTGGTTAGGAAATGCTGTACCACCAGATTTAGGACGTGTGCTAAGCATGGTACATGCGTCAACTTACCCATGCATAGGCCGGAGAGAAGGTTGCTGCCATTATCACAGACGACCATTCACAACTCAAGCTGGCGTGGTGTTAACCATCTCTGCACCTGCCCCTGCAGAGTTGACAGAATTTCTGTCCCGGTTTGGCTCCAGTCCCCTAAACAAACCAGCTCAATCACAGTATGGCATCTTTTTTCTTGTGCCATTACGTAGCCCCTGCCACGCGTCGGTTTAACTGCCACTTTGCCAGAGACAGAGAAGGAGGAGGAAGAGGAAGAGGTGGTGGAGCAGACAGACCTCATATAAGCAGCTTTCAGGAGGCGTTGTGGATGAACAAGCTCAGCACAGAGCCCCGTCCTAGATCCCTCCCAGCTGCAAGGAGAGTTACCCAGTGTGCCGTGAAGGAAATGTAATGGCCCTGTCCTTGCTTGCTGGACCTTGTGTCTAAAGTAATGTGCACCTTGCTGCTGCCTTTATTATTATTATTATTCTTTATTTATAAAGTGCCTGCATATTCCGCAGCGCTGTACAATAGGCACAGTATAGACAGGGTTACAATACAATGAACAACATTTGACAAACAGTACAGGAGGAGAGGAGGGCCCTATTCCCATAGGAACTCACAATCTAGGAGGGTTGGGGTTGGAAACAGAAGGAGAGGACTGCAAGGTGAGAGTGATTGATGGTTGCGTCAGTGAGTTGGGTGGTAGGCTTCCCTAAATAGGAACGTTTTAAGGGAGCATTTGAAGGAAGAGAAATTAGGGGAAAGTCTGACAGTACGAGGGAGAGTGTTCCAGAGAGTGGGGGCTGCGCGTGAGAAATTCTGCAGTCTGTCATGGGAAGAGGTGATGCGGGGAGAAGCTAGGCGCAGGTCACTTTTCCCAATGACTCCATAACATTGTCTTGCACGTGCTGGTATAGTGCTAGAATGGCCTTCCATGAAAAGAACTGGAGTTTTGGAACCTGCCACTGTGGTACAGCACATTCAGCAAATTCACAAAAGAAGGCAAAGTCCTCCAGCTGGAAAGGCAGCAGCTGTAATGTGAGTAATTTTGCCAAGCTGGCATTTAGACGCTGTGCAAGGGGATGGTTTGGACTATATTTTTTCTTACGCTGCAGCAGCTGGGGCAACGAAATCTGACTGCATAAATCTGCAGCTGATGGGATGGTGTCACATTCGGAAGGACCTGGTACGCCCATTACTGTAGCATCATCCCTGTCAGTGGAGGTTGTAGACAATGACATGGCAGGACATATAGTGGGGGTAGAGACAGATGAGGAGGAGGACCTATGCAAAGTGTTGTGCCAACGGAATGCGTGGCAGGTGGTCATATGTCGCATCAAGCACGTGGTACCCAAGCGTCTGATGTTTTTCCCACGCTTGAACCTCTTCAGACATAGCTTACAAATAGCAACTGTGCAGTCTGCTGCACATGTGAAGAAGAACTCCCAGACAGCAGAGTTCCTGGACATATGCTTTGAGACAACAGTGATCTGCACCTGAGCAGCTCTGACTTCTGATGCCTTGGACTGGCTACGGTTGCTCATAGAGGACGTTGTGCCTCGTTTTTGTTGTGCCTCCTTCTCCTCCTCCTCACTTTACTCCTCTGTTCGATCAGGCACCCAGGTGGAGTCAGTGACCACATCATCATCATCACCCCCTATCTCCTTGTCACTGGAGCCAACCTGGCAGTATGCTGCAGCTGCTGGAACATGAGTGCCAGTTCTTTGTGTGTCACTGACACCCCCAATCTCTAGGCTGATTTTACTCCCTTCCTCAACCTCAGAGTCAACATCAGAGCACTGGAGTTGCTGCACATCCTCAAGCAGCATGTCACTGTCATTGTAGTAAAACAATTCAGCTAACTCCTCCGTGTATGATGGTGAGGCTACGGCAGGAGTAGCTGTGGACATGGAGGCTGAATTAGATGCTTTGGCAGCTGAGGTGGACTGTAAACCACTACAAGCCTGGCTGGCAGAGGACTGGGAGGATGAGGATGGCCTGGTTAGCCAATCCACCAAATCCTCTGTATGTTGCTGCTGCATAAGACGGCCAGCACCAGTTAGAAAGGACAAGTGTGCCCCTGCAGAGGATGCACCACATCCACGGTGACCAGGGGCACAGCCTTCCGACACAGAGGCTGCTTGCCCTCTTATATGTGTCTGGGAGCGTCTGCCTGTCCTTTATGGTCTTTCTGACATGGGGAGTGATATATAGATTAAAGATATACAGAACTCTGATTTAACTCTGGTATATAGATTGGAGATATGCAGAACTCTGATTCAACTGTGTTATCTAGATTAAAGATATTCAGAACTCTGCTATAAATCAGCGATTTCACTGATATTTTCCCTGCAAGGCTGCTAATGTCCTCTACACTCTCTCTGATTCACTTCCTCTCCTGCAGGCTGCAACACCCTGATAGCTGGCAACAAGACCCAGATTCAAGTCTGAATAGATAAAGATGAATTCTGATTCAACTGTGGTATCGTATGGTATCTAGAATTGGATTAAAGATATAGCAGAGTTCTGGAAAATCTGTATAACAGTTATACACCCTGATAGCTGGCAACAAGACCCAGATTCAACTCTGAATAGATAAAGATACAGATGAACTCTGATTCGACTGTGGTATGATATTTCACAGCCAGACTGCAAGTTCCCTGCTATTTGCCACTGCCAGCTTGTCCCTGCAAATCCAACAATCTCCTCTCCTCTCTGATTCACTCCTGAAACACACACGCTAGGGCTGCCTTATTGTCAGGATCCTGGCAGAGGGGATTAGGGTATGAGCCCAATATGCGGTGATAAACAAGCTGAGCCACGTAGATGAAGTACAAGAGGGGGTTTATTAGATTCCACAATATGGACAATGCAGGAATGGAGATGACTGAGAAGGCAATGCAGGGAGGAACCAGACACAGGGAAACACTGAGGGAAAACACAGCAGGAAACTTACATACAACACGAGACAGGAAACAGAGGGCACTGGAAGTTTGGAGGCAGATGGCACAGGAGGCTTGGCAGCTGCAGGTACTGGATGATTGGCAACAGCGGGTACTGGATGATTGGCAACAGCGGGTACTGGATACGTGGCAACAGCGGGTACTAGACACGTGGCAACAGCGGGTACTGGACACGTGGCAACAGCGGGTACTGGATACGTGGCAACAGCGGGTACTGGATACGGGGCAACAGCGGGTACTGGATGCAGCAGCAAGTAATGTACGTAGTTCTAAGTCCATGCAATAGGTCGTGGCTGGCAAACGTAGTGAATGTCTATAGGCAAGAAGTCGGTACACGGGGAAATCAATATCAGCAGAGGATGGGAGCAGGTCACAGGAGAAAGGCTACCAGGAAGTGAGTGTAATAATGCAGCCCTGAATCATGGGTGCTCCACCCTTATAAAGGGAATCACAGGCCTATTATTGATAGCACCTGAGGTAGACACAGTCTGAAGGAAAGCAGAAGGTGGCTTAGCAAGAAGCATGCTGTATAAGTCCAGTCAGGAGGGTGCAGTACCACTCTTGGCCTTCTTGCCACGGCGGCGACGGCGTGAACCATGACACTTATATAGTGTGCTGCGGGACTTAGCTCTGTGAGCCCATGATTGGTCAAAATTTGCCCAATCAGGACTCTGAGCCCTGATTGGCATAGACTTGTACCTGTCTTGCACCTGACCTGTGATCAGGTGCAAGGCTGTAGCCAATTACAAGCTTCAGGCCAGGGCACAGTGCATTGCGGTCCATTGTGGTGCATTGGAAATGTTCGCTGTTCGGCAAACGGCTGAACAGCTAATGTTCGATGCGAACTCATGTTCTCATGTAACCGACAGCCCGTCCCTACTTGCCTGTTGCACCGACTCCGAAATTTCTCTTTTTTTCTTTTAATTTTTTCCTTTTCTTTTTTTCTTTGTGATTATTCTATTTTTTTTTTTCTCTCCCATTGTACCACTCTGGACTGAGTCTGTGCGATTGATAGAGACATACATACTATTCTATTCCTGGGATGTCGTTCATTTATGTTTTAGGTTTCTATCTCGGCTGTTTGACTTTTTTTATGCACCTTAAATGGGTTTGAAAATTGTTTCTTTTAATGTTAAAGGGTTAAATATGCCATTTAAACGTCATTCACTTTATGCTGACTTGCGTCATAATCCTCCAGCTGTAGTATGTCTCCAGGAGACTCACTTTAAAAGCTCTGTACATCCTCGGCTGCATCTTCCCTCCTATCCTCATCACTTTCATGCCACTGCCCCGGCTAAAGCGAGAGGTGTATCGATTTTGATTCATAGTGGGGTTACGTTTAAACTACACAGGTGATTTATCCAAATGGGTGTTACTTATTTTTGGTGTGCGACATTGACCACGTCACTTACATGATTGCAAATTTTTATTGTCCCAATGATGACCAGCTTCCATTTCTTAAAAATGCCTTCATAAAATTGATGCGAGTTCATACGGGTAGATTGGTGATATGTGGCAATTTTAATTTATCCCTGGATCTCCCCTCGAGGCCATCTCGCCCTCAACGGGCTTCAGTACAGAAGTTTGCTGCCCTCCTAGCCGAATACCAACTATTCAATGTTTGGCGACTTTTTCATCCCACGGAGGTGGACTACTCCTTCTATTCTGGGGCACATAAAATGTACTCCAGAATTGATCACTTTATTCTTAAACGTGATTTATTACCAAAATTTTTGGGGTGTGACCTGGGAACCATATCATGGTCAGATCATGCCCCAATTATTTTGACTCTTCTGGAAGTCTCGATTAAACGAGGGTGTGCCCCGTGGCATTTAAACAAATCCCTTTTGTCTCGCCCCGAGGGGTTCGAGGAAGTGAATCAAACCATGACCAACTATTTTATTGAAAATTCCTTTCCTGACATTTCCCCATTGACTTTATGGCAGGCCCATAAACCTGGTGATTCGAGGTGTGGTCCTTAAATGGGGCTCTCATTTTAAAAAACAGGTTATTTCCCATAGATTGGATCTCCTCTAACGCATTCACGATGCTTCGCTTCAACACAAAAGATTTGGGGATGTGGCTACATAAACCCTTCTTCTGGATCTGCAAACCCAATTGACTGATTTAGATAAAACGGATTAGCTGTGGGCGGCTCGTCGCCTACAGGCACGATACTATTTACATGGCAACAAAGCTAGTAGATTGATGGCAAACAAACTTCGACAACGCGCGAGAAATCGAAAATTGAAAAAATTATTGATACTAATGGTGAAACCCATATACACCCTGAAAAGATTGCTGATTGCTTTGCTGCATATTATTCAGATTTATATAATTTACGGAAAGACGTCTCTATTCCCCATCCTTCTTTGGCGGATATTGTGCCGTTCTTGCAGCGCTTGCACCTCCCGACTTTGTCAGACGACCAACACATATCCCTGACTGCCCCTATATCCCTTTTGGAACTCACTACATCTATTGCTTCCCTTAAATCGCACAAGTCTCCTGGCCCTGACGGATTCACGGCGCTCTATTATAAGTCCTTCACCTCCACATTGTCCCCACATCTCCTATCTGCGTTTCAACTTATTTTTCAGGCCGCAACTGCGTCCCCCGATTGGCTTTCTGCTACTATTGTCACTCTCCCTAAAACATCCCATCCAGCACCGACATGTTCTAAATATAGACCCATCTCATTGCTTAACCCTTTCGCTGCTGAGGCGTTTCCCGCCCCTGTGCTGAGGTCATTTTTACCGGTTTTGCTCATCATGTTTAAACGTGTTTTTAAGGCTTATTTTAGTATATGAGCCAGACATATTATATATCGTTCTTTCCGTCAGACTTGGCAGATTCATAATATGTCATTATTATATGTATACGTTATGTCATGTCTGTATATTATAACAAAAAATGCAATAAAATATGTATTTTCAATAATTTACAACGTGTAAAGTGTTTTTTTTCACATTTTAACATGCGAGCAATTGCGGTTATATTTTGTATGGGGTGCGCTTGTTAAAAAAATTAGAGATGGGGTCTCGTTACATTTTTTTTGGGGGAAAATTACGCGATTTTTAACAAACGCACCGCATACAAAAATCGTTAGTGCAGCATCATTGTTCACATTATAGTTTCACCATAATTTATTTTATTTTATTCAAGGCAGAGGAGCAGTAATACAGATATGTAAAAGGTAGTTCGAAACATCGTCCGCATAAACAGTGGGCATAGTGCAGGTGTACCATATTACAGCATTTCACAGGTTTGGCTTACTGTATCGAAGTAATGGATTCATTATAGTGCAAAAAGAGTATAAAAATCTTAACACAAAGAGATTCATAACAGTTCTGATAAACAACCCTACACATGAGTTAAAGGGGTGAAGGTTATTACCAAGTAGAGTGATAGGCTGTAAGGGACCCCAGAGCGCCAAGTGCATGTGATATATAAGGGTAGGGTTCTCTATATCAGGGGGTAGGTTTGGCGAGGGGAGGGAAAAGAGGAGGAGTAGGCAGGAGATGGGACAGGGGGGAGGTGTAGGACAGAGAAGAAGAGAGAGAACGAGGGAAGGAAGAGAGAGAAGAAAGAAACGAAAAGGAAGGAGAAAGAGGAGAGAGAGAAAAAAAAAAAAAAAAAAAGGGGGGGTGGCAGGTGGGGAGGGGGAAAGTGTGATGCACGGGGCGGGGGGTGAGGAGGTGAGGCTGTGGGATTTCAGGTACGCTGGCAGGTGCCCGCCCCAAGACTTCCGGGAATTGTTCACATTATAAATGAAATGGGACCAATATTGCTGCATTAACAAACCAAAAAAAAGAAAAAAAAAGCGTTTATTTTTTTTTTATAATTTTTTTTTTTTTTTTTTTATTTTTCATTTTTTTTTTTGTCAACATTTTTCACAGTAGTGTTTGGTATCGTTGGAACGGCCATGCTCTGGCCGATCCAACCATACCAAACTTTAACCCCTAGCTGCCACGGATCGGGAGATAGGGAGTTCATTGGAACTCCCTATCTCCACCGTTGGTGGCAGTTAGGGGTTAAGTCCAGGACTGGCGTCATCGTGCTATGCACGATGACGCCAGTCCTCAGGGGGAGTTCCCGGAGGCTTGGCCGACATCCAAGATGTCGGCCAGCTCCGGGAAAGGATCGCGAATCGGCGCCGATTCGCGATCCAGCTCCCCAGGGGTTAATGCCAGGCACCATTTGGAAGGGCAGGCTGTGCCCTTCCAAATGGTGCCTGGGTTAACCCCCGCAACGCCGCCGATCGGGAGGGAGAGAGGTCCGAAGGACCTCCCCCCCCTCCCTTTCAGGCGCCTCCTCCGCACATGCGGGGGGGGGGCGCCTGAATTAGGTGTCATCGCGGTGCCGCGATGACACCTAATTCCGGCGGCTGCGGTTCCGGATGCCGGGCTGACATCGAGGATGTCAGCCCGCACCGGAGGGGCTAGCGATCGGCCGGAACCCGGCCGAACGCTGACCCCAATGGGAGGACGCGCTCAGCGCGTCCTCCGCATACCAGCGGTAATGCGGAGGACGCGCTGAGCGCGTCCTCCGCATTGAAGTGGTTAATACGGATACTAAGTTATATGCAAAGATTTTAGCAAATAGGATAGTGGACTTACTGCCGACGATCAAGTAGGTTTTATTAAACATAGACAGGGACGTGACAACACGCTCAAAGTAACCTTATTAATGCATATGGTGACTTGGGCAAATACCCCCACTCTATTGTTATCGCTGGATGCCGAGAAGGCATTTGATCGCCTTCATTGGTTATTCTTAGAACATACACTTTTGAAATTAAATTTTCCCAGACCTTTAATCACTGCTGTTATGTCCCTATACGCTAATTCGACACCATCTGCCTCTGTCCTAAATGAGGGTTTTCTTTCCACACCCATGTCATTTACAAATGGGACTCGTCAGGGATGTCATCTCTTTCCTTTATTATATGCCCTAGCTCTTGAGCCCCTAGCGCAGGCGATTAGCCAAACGGATGAGGTAGAGGGTATTCCTGTGGGCCCGTCCTTCTGTAAACTTAGTTTATTTGCCGATGATATTTTAGTTACCATGACTAACCCCCTCACTTCCTTGCCAGCTCTGCAGACGATTTTAAACGATTACAGTAGGGTGTCCTATCATAAACTCAACATAACGAAGACCCAAGCCCTTCCATTTGCTATCCCTAATTCAGAAGTTGCCGTATTAAAACGCTGTTACCCCTTAGACTGGAGAACACGTTCTTTGACTTACCTAGGTACGAAGCTGTCCTTTTCCAGAAATGCCCTGTTTGATCTGAATTACAAGCCTCTTTTTTCCTTAACTAAAACATTATGTTCTAGATGGTCTAAGGTTGAGTTATCTTGGGTGGGTAGGATACACGCTATAAAGATGATGTTGTTGCCAAAATTACAGTATGTTTTTAGAGCCATTCCTTTCACTGCCCCCTTAATGTTTTTTACATCTCTTCTAACTTCTTTATCCCATTTTGTATGGCGGGGAAAATGCCCACATATTAAGGCAGACGTTTTGCATGCTCCGGTAGTGCTTGGAGGTCTTGGCCTCCCTAATATGCTTCTATACTACAGAGCGGCGATATTGTTAAATCTGGGCCGTTTGCTGTCCCGAGTTAATTTACCTCAATGGTCCTCTATAGTTTTTCCTCAATCACTCCCCTATGATTATTCCACCCTGGTGTGGTTACCTAAATTTAAGCATCCACGTGTGGTTTCACTACCTCCATTCTCCAGGCTGCTTTTGGAGGTCTGGGATAAGACGTGTTCTATTTTGTCCGCCATTCACCCATTGGCTATGGCATCCCCTATCTCGATCCTCTCCCATCTCATCCCTAATTTTAATCATCATGTATGGGCTGGGAAGGGGGTGACTCATTTATATTATTTATATGATTCTCAAGGATTCATGTCTTTCCCCAGCCTCGATCAGACGTTTTCTCTGAGTCTCTCCTTTCACTACTCCTTCTGGCAAATTAGGTCCTGCCTCTCCGCATTCCATCTGCTGAAGTTTCCTACCTCGACAATCTTATAGTCCCTATTTGAACAATACTGTATAGTCCCCTCTTCAGACGTTCGCCCTCTTTCTTTATTATATCGCCTGCTGGTGTCCTCTACTAAGGGGTCCATGTGGCGTTTTAAAGCTTATTGGGAAACAGATCTAGGGACCAAGATCTCTGAATCCACCTGGGCTGCTTGCTTTCTCCTTGATACCTCTAAATTTCGGTGTATCTCTTTGACGGAGGCTAGGAAGAAGGTGTTATACAGATGGTATATTACTCCTGATAGGGAACGCCACTTTAATCCAAAGGTTTCGGCAACATGCTGGAGATGTGGGGAGGAAACGGGGTCCATTTTTCATGTATGGTGGTCTTGTAGACTGATTGCTCCACTATGGACTTCTGTAGCCCGCTTAAGTTCTGATGTTGTGGGCTCAGAGGTTCCTGCAATACCAGAAGTTCTCCTACGTCAGATTATGCCCGATTCCCTTTCACGAGTACAAAAACAGTCCCTGGCCCATGTACCGTCGGTGACAACGACCTTTATCGCTGCAAGATGGAAGTCCTCCACTCTTCCCACTCTTAAACACATTTCCACACGTTTACACGCATTGCGGCTCTTAGATGGCATGGCCAAACATATTGCAGGACTTCCACACTCGAAGAAAGATCATTGGTCTGTCTGGGATGTTTACAATGTTAGACAGGTTTCCTAACGTTAAGTATGTCTCTAGCGAACTGTTTACCACGTTCCTTCAAGTTTGGTTGCAATGTTTTGTTTTGTTGTTTTATTTATATCCCCTTTTCCTATTTTTCTTTCTGTACCCCTTTCCCTATTTTGTGTTTTGTTTATATTTTTATGCTGAAAACTAATAAAAACTTTTATATTTGAAAGAAATGATGCTGCACTAATTCACCTTCTCATTTCCCACAATGCCAGCAAGTTTGAAGGCAAGGGCACAGCGCATTATTAGGTATTGGCTTATCAAAAACTTAAACTGGTGCCTGCTGCAAGGGGCACAGGGGGTACTTTGGAACCCTAAGTCTCTGATTCTTACACCGCATGAGGTGAAGAGAGGTGTCATTGGTAAGGTCAGAGTTTGGCATTTCCAATGACACCAAACCTGACCGTATAATGTTTAAAAATAGAAAAAAGAAACAAAATTAAATGCAAAATGTACTATTTTTTTCTCTGTTCTAAGGCAGTGGCATTATGTGCTTTTACCTTTATTTTAATATTCTGAGACCAAATGTGGGGGAGATGGCACAAAGCGTTATTACACATTGGTCCATCTAAACACAAGCCGCTTCACCACTGCAAGGACAGCGGGGGTACTTTGCATCCCTTTATTTCTATTCTTTACACAAAGTCACTTGAGGTGTCATTGGACATGTTAGAGTCTGGCCTTTCTAATGATAACAAAAATGTGGTTGTTATTCAGTTTTAGTTAACATTGTCTCAGAAAAATTGAGTAACAGGTTCCAATTTCTATTTTTTTTAACAATGCATACCCCATAGAATATATAACCACAAAGGTTTGGATGATAAAATGTGAAAAAATAAAATCCCTGTACTGTACTGATACAAGGTGATACTGTTATTTCCATATACAGGAATACATTCCATATACATCTTATATTCTCTTAGTATTTTTGGAAGTTGCATTGCTAATAATCTCATTATGATGACTGCAAATCCCCATAAGCAGGAGATCTCCCAATTTTTTTTATTATTTTCTTTTTACCACAGTTACTGTATCTAGCACAAAGGTCTTTTCTGCCTGTATGATAATAATCCAGACCCTGTTTGAAATTGTGCAAGATACGGGACACCATCTAGTGTCCATCTCAGAATCTTACATTTCAACAATATTTCTGTAAAGTATAAACGAATACATGAAAAATTTAAAATGAGCTATTTTAATTTTTATATATTTATTTATTTATTTAAAATTATTTAAATTTTTTAACTATCTCAGAATAACAATTTTCTGTACAAAACCTTCTATTTTACCCTGTATTTAATTGATAACTTCACATTCTGTGTTTCAAATAAATGTGTTATTTTTTGCAACAAAAATCATTTGGCAGTGAAGGGGTTAAACAATAACCCGAGACACAATGCAAAATCCCAGAGATAAAATAAACAATTCTATATTATGTAAGTGGAGATGGCCTGTTCACCAGTATATTAAAACAATGATCAAGGAAAAGCTTCCTACTAATTTTCATTGATAAACTTTAAAATTCTTACATGAATGTAATTTGCTGCCTGCTAAAATATGAGACTTATCTTTAAGAAGTTGAAATTAATCTTACGAGAGAAGAAAAAAAGGAACATGCAAAATATAGATTTTTTTCAAAACACACTTAACAAAAGTATTAGTTTAATAACCCTTTAAATGGACATGGAACAATTAATCTAACTCTTGTAAGCACAGAGTGAAGTGCTGTCAGTAAAATATCTGCTGCTTGATAAGGCCCAGCTTCTGGCTGAATGGTGGCACTATATATTTCAAAAAACTGAGATATACTTAGAATATATATCCAACAGTGAAATGACGTTAGCACACAAGGCACAAATATCTAAAGCCAGTACACAGAAGCTAAATACAATGCATTACTTACTTCTTTAAAAGTAATTTTAATTCTATATCGTCAATTATATATATTAAAACAGTAGTATGTCCCATTTATAGCTAAGTACATTTTAACAGCTTGCCTTTTCACAGGGAGAAAAGTAGAATGAAACAGAACAAAAGGAAAATCTTGGCACCAATTAGGAGGCTTAGCGGTTTAATTAAACATAAGGATTCATGTGCAGCCATTGTCAGTTTTTTCTCTCATTTCTGCTTTCAGTCAGTTCGCATTGTACCCCAAGAGTGTCATAAAATCTCAGCTTTACCAACTGTACAAATATAAATAGCTCTTCATTGATTGACCGCAGGTGAGAACTGCATGCCAGATAAAAAATAAAAAAAACATGTATTATTTCTTGTTTAAAAGTACAGAGTCTCTGGTTTTCAGTAAATATATACTATATACTGTAATTCACATGGATCACTTCCCTTGACTACCCCTTCTCTCGACTATATATTAAATAGACTGGCTTGTCCCATGGGCTCTTCTAGCTAAAGACTCCATATACTAGCTCTCCCTATGGATCTGTCTACTAGCTACAGATTTTACTGATGAAATAATCTTACAAGTAAGGAAAATATAGCAACTTAGTCTAAGTATATTATATGAGCTATTTCTTTGTTATTTTTTCATTTTTATATGCATGTTTAACCCTATGACTGTTCTACAATAAACAGGGTGTCCATAAAGTCTCTATACAATTTCAAAAACTTATTACAAAGGCAAATGAAAAGACAGAGAAGTAAAAATTGTGACAGAACCTATCATCATTGGGGTATCTGGAGGGGGCTGTGGGTTAGCCTCCTGCCCAGCGACTATGGCCCGTGAAAGAGACTATTGAGGAATTGGTGGACCTTTTAAAAATATTTGTCTTTTCACTGTTTTAAATATCTCCCAGTTAACTAAAAATTACTGATGTCTATGTGTTATTCCCTTGTGTATTTATTGTATAGTCTCCTGTTGTGTATATGGTGTACATTCCTTCTATTATGTATCCTATCACTGTATTAGTACTTGCACTCTGTATTGTGTACATTCTCTCTATAAGAAATTGCTTTTGTTGTACCTGCTTTCTCCTTTCCCCCTTCTCCTCCCAGGAAATCCCATTGTCCATTGTTTGAAGGTCCTGTGCAGTTATTTGATCTGTGATGTTATCTGTTTGGTTGTATGCAAGGGGGTTGGTCCTTGACTGTGTATCTGTGCGTCTGTGTGAATAAACTAGCATTCTGCTTTTTGAATCTCACGAAGTGCATCGAAAGTGCATCCTTCTTTTAACTGCGGTTAAGGTTTGGGTGAGATGTTAGGGAAGATTGCTCCAGTGACTGTTACATGGAAGAGTACCCGTGGATGGAGCTACTCAGGGTACAGTCGCTTCGTCACAAAAAATTATTACAAAATGAGACGTATATATATTTAAGGTGTTTTTTTGCCTAATTTAATACAATAATTGATGTTTCACCAAAGAAAAACGGACCAATGATTGGATTGCATATGATCCACACCACACATTCATCTAAAGCAGTGGATCACTGACACCGTTGATGAGGGTATGCTACAGCGAACATGGCAAGAAATCGAGTACCGTCTTGATGTGCTTCATGCAACTAATGGTGCCCATATAGAGGTGTATTAAATGAGGCAAAAAACCTTAAATATATACGTCTCATTTTGTAATAATATTCACTTATCTGTCTTTTGACTTGCCTTTGTAATACATTTTTGAAATTGTAAAGAGACTTTATGGACACCCTGTATATTGCAATGCAAATCCGTTCTCAAGATCAGTGTGTGATGTATCTTGGCCTAGGCCGACACTTTTGCTGCACTTTTGAGGGGATGGCAAAAAAAAGCCGCACTACGCACGAAAAAAGCTGCCTGGCACTTTAAAAATCCTCTGCCTCAGCTCCGCTGTCAGAACCTTATTCCCCCGGAGCACTGTGAGTTTTATTGCTGTGGAGCTCTGTGATACGTTCATACACAGCACACATTTCTGTTGGTTTATTGCTGTGGAGCTCTTTGATACGCTCATACACGGCGCACATTTCTGTGGGTTTTATTGCTGTGGTGCTCTGTGATGCGCTCATAAACACCACACAATACTGTGAGTTACATTGCTGTGGATCTCTGTGATACGCTCATACACAGTGCGCATTTATGTGGGTTTTATTGCTGTGGTGTTCTGTGATATTCTCATACACAGTGCATATTTCTGTGGGTTTTATTGCTGTGGTGCTCTGTGGTATGGTCATACACAGCGTACATTACTGTGGGTTTATATAAAATACAGAGAGGAAGAGGCGGAGCTCTAAGAGAAGGTGGATCATAAAGATGAAGGGTGGGGTTTAAACAGGAAGAGGTGTGACCTTTACAGGTAGGGGTTTGTCAAATTTAATTTAGGGGTGCATGAGTTTAGTCAGGCCTAGGGCAGCACGAAACCTAAATACACCACTGCTCAAGATACTAAACTAATATTAATTTGGGTAGAATACAGACACTTCTATGTGTATAGTATCTAAAGAGCAAGGTAATGAAGTAATAAAATATGAACAGAAATGTTATTGGATTACAGAACTGTACATGTCAAATGGCTAGGGACTGGCAAATATGGTTGTGTGCAACTTTATTAATTTACT
The DNA here is from genome assembly GCA_009667805.1 of Leptobrachium leishanense. NCBI lineage: Eukaryota > Metazoa > Chordata > Amphibia > Anura > Megophryidae > Leptobrachium > Leptobrachium leishanense. The sequence continues at coordinate 181,745,148 of CM019065.1, read as the reverse complement.
GTAAGCAACATGAGTATTCTTATAACATTCATAGTGTGTATAATCGAATAATCACAGTTAATAAATTATTTTTGAGCATGATACACAGTGCATACATTAAGGGCCACCTAAAGCTAAAACCTTGTGGGTTGAGAGAGGAAACCAGAGTGATTGATTATTAATTGCTCCAGACCCTCTCTCCCACATTTGTAGTATAAAAGGTGTTAAAAATACCTTTCTCTTGTCTTCTGGGTCTCTCTAGAAAATCTATTGAACTGAGCTTCAGGTTGAAGCATTCACTGTTAATGAGCTGAGCACTCAGCCGAGTGTTTAGCCAATCAAGGGCCCTATTACATTCTTCACGCAAAAATGCACGCACAATGCATGAATTTTTGCGCCCAGCATTAAACGTTAACGTGCATAAATCAATGCTGGAATTACAATCCTCGTGCATTTTTTCACCCGTCAAGCAATAACGCGCGTAAAACGGAAGCGCAAAAACACGCACGTGGAAACGTTGCGCGCAGAAATCAGTGTGCGGACTGTTTTTTTCACGCGATTCAGCCAATCAGAATCAAGAACCACAATTGTCTCACGTTAAGTTTTTGTGCCTGTCAAAGTCAATCTGCGCATATATGCTGCATCAATAAAAAAAGCACACACAACTTCTCAAATTTATTGGTTCGGCATGAGTAGAATGTGTAACTATACTTTGCTGCGTATTTCTTTTTGGGCTGGTGTATTTGCTTTTGGCCAGGTTGATAGAATTTGCTAAAATTATGCGCACAACGTCTATGCGTTAATTCCTGCGCATAGATTGTAATACCATCCGCATACCAGCACACAAACGCATTTGCCCTCACAATGTTAAGTATAGGACACGCAAAGTACAGTAAGCTCGTGCAGCATTCGCGCAGGCTCACCCGCGGTAGACATATACACGCGTTTGTTGCACTGAGATTGTAATACGACATTCAGCGCAAAGGGTTTTGCCTCTCGCGTTAATGCGTTTTTGGGCAGGCACAAACATATGCGCGAAGATTGTAATACGGCCCCCAGTGTCTCTCAATAGAATTACACTGCGAGTCATTGGCAGATCCACTTTGCACATCCAGCGGGAATTGAAGTTCTGGATGTCTGTCCCAGCATGAGCTGGTTGACTGTCTTCTATGAAGATAGAAGCCCTCTGGTTTAGAAGGCACACACATATTTGGCTTACTAGTCTTATATAAGTTGGTATCCTAGTATTGATGAGTCTAAGGAGAATTGTGTTAAAGTAGCGCTGCAACTAACGATTATTTTTAATATTCATTAGTTGGTTGATTATTTTTTCGATTTATCAGATAAAAGTTTTTTGTGTTCTTAAAGGGCTAAAAAAGGAAAAAAGCAACCCCTTCCTCCTCTATCCCCCTTTTTCATTACACAATTTGCATAGTGTACATTACTTTTGTATGTACATATGAAAATTGTGTAACTCATGTAACCTGCACGTTTTTCACACATCAGGTACGCGACCGCCTGTTCAGAATAATGGTTTGGTGCTGTATGCACGGCTCAAGCCATGTCTACTTTCTCCTGACCATACGCAGCTACTAGAGCTCTGATAAACATGATATCAGCATGATAGTGGGAGGGGAAAGAGGGGCACTCCACGCAACCGGACCACTTAATAAGCTAAAGGTTGCTTAGAGTGCCCCTTTAAAAATAATTTCATGAACAAACTGTTTGGAGGCGGACCAGAGACAGGAGGGAGTTTGAGCTAAAGGGAGGGATGGCAGCTCTTCCCGGATGGAGACATGAAGTGTGGGGTGGTGAGACAGGACTCCTACTCTAGGTAAGAATAAAACACCGTCAGTACACCTCCAACCAGTGACAGTAACCAAGGATCTGTGCTAAACAAACTGAATTTGTCTAATATAACCGTAGAGCTAAATCATAGTGAGTAAAGCAACCAGCGTGTCTTCTACAATTAGATCCAAAGTAGCATCCAAGGTTATTAACTTTAACTCAGTTTGACTCTAAAGAGAGTGTGCTGTACACAGGCCGATTAAATCGACCAACTGATTAATCATTGGAGGTGTGCATGGCTAAAAAGAATTTATCTACTTACATTTCATGCGAAAAAAAATTTGGTCCAAAACGGAATTCGTTCAACTACCATTTTGTAATTTTGAATCGATTCAGATCGCTAAAAAAAAAAAAACAAGCAATAAATGCTGCTTAAGTAGTTAGATGGAGGTTAAAAGCTAGGGATAATAAATAGTATTTTGACACACTTCAGCGATTTGTACATAAGAATCATTAATTTCATTGGTTCTCTATAGGCCAAATTCACAGCCCGTTGAAGTGTGCTGAGCAGCACTGTATTTCGCTGTCAGTAGGCCTGTGGTTCTGAATCCAAAAGTTTTGAAGTTGACTGAGGCCACTGGTCCTCGGTTTCAGCCCAGAAAAATGGTCCAACTGTAAAAAAGAGTCCAAGGCTAAATCCAGGCAGGAAAAAAAACACAAATCCAAGGAAATAAATCCACCGCGAGATTGCTGCAACTCTTCTCCTTGATTGACTCGTTGGACTATTTCTTATGATTGGATCATTTTCCCTTGCTGAAGCTGAGGACCATTGGCTTCAATCAAGGTGAAGAGCAGTTACAGCAGTCCTGCCGTGGATTTCTTTATTTTGATTTGTGAATTTTTTTTCTGCCTCAATTTATTCTTGGGCTCTTTATAGGGTTGGATCATTTTCCCGGGTTGAAGCTGAGGATCATTGGCTTCAAATCAAGGTGAAGAGTAGTTACAGCCGTCCAATTGTGGATTTCTTTCTTTGAATTCGTGGTTATATTCCAGCCTGGATTATCCTTGGACTCTTTTTATGATGTGCCAAACTGCACCATACTTTGCAGTCAGTTGGCTTGTGGTGCCAATCTATTGGATTCTATTTATGGTTAGGTTTATGATTACTATTAAGATTGCTGATAAATTTAAGGATACTGTTAGGGTTAAAGTTTCTGTTTGTTTTACTATTATGGTAAGAGTTACAGGTAGGGTTAGAGTCAATACCAATAAGACTGAGTAACAAGTAAATGTGCTGTTGACAAGCAGATGACAAGCAGGTACTAAATAAGGACAATAAGACCCTGTCCACAGAAAGTATATAAAGTGTGACCATCTTACGTCACTCCCACCTTGGATTCCGACACATCCAGATGACATGATTAAGAATAAATATTAAGTCCTTGTGTGATAGCAGCACCAAAACACCTGTTCATAACTGACAGTATGACACACAACCTGACTACCATAAAGGGGTGAAAGACCTGTGCTAGACCTTGAATGCCCAGAAGACCCTTACATGTCAGTAATGCCTTACAGTGGGAAAGTATAAAGTGATATTGCTAACCTCCTCATTGCACTGTGTAGTAATCATGATACATACAGTAGTAGGGGTCATTCAGAGATCACCGAAATGTCACCGATATTACAGAGCTCTCTCATTCACCGCAGTTCCCTACCCTGCAGAATAAAATAATAAATTGTGAGTTCCCATGGGGATAGGGCCCTCATTTCCTCCTGTACTGGTTTGTCAAAATGTTGTTCAATGTATGGTAACTCTATCTATACTGTGCCCATTGTACAGCACTGCAGAATATGCTGGCACTTTATAAATAAAGATTAATAATAATAATAATAAATGGTTTATTAGATATTGAATTAAAACTTGAATATTTTTAACATTGAAACCTATGGGATTCGCCTGAATAAACCTGTCGAATGAAAGCACCGAACATCAGGGCACTTCGGCAACTTTTCCCTACTGTTCAGTGTTTTCTGAATAGATTAACCATTACTTCTCTTGGGGATTCACTGCCTTTGATTTGGAAATCAAGTTGGCGAATTGCCTGCTTTCTGAATAGCCGAATGGCCACGAAATTGTACCTTACGCTGAATTTCGGCATCCGGTTACATTTCAGGACCAGATCGGTTCTCTCTTCGATAGATTGCCTTCCCCCCAAAAATTGCATATTTATTTATTTATTTATTTATAAAGGATTTTACCAGGAAGGATACATTGAGATTTCTTTCGTTTTCAAGTATGTCCTGGGTTCAAGAACATTGAAGTGTTACAGTTACAGAAATACAAAGTAATACAATCCGAGATATTTAAAAAAACAACAAAAATATACAGATTAACAGAAAATAAATATGTAGGAAATATAGTCACTAGGTTACATGTTCACAGGTGCATTCTGTTTTGAGGTATGTATATGTTAGTAAGTTTTTCCTTATATTATTATGTCAAGAAAAATTGTTGTAATCAATGTCATTTTACAATTCTACAGTAGTGCCCTAGCTCTATGTATGTGTTTGTGTATGCATCTAAGAAATGATTGAGAGAAATTCCCCTCTACAAGAGAGTTATTGCCGCTACTTAAAGCATATCTGTGGTATGGTAACATATTCCTAGCACACTAGTTGGGGTAATTACATTAGTTTTGTATTGATTGTAAATTCCACAGGAACCTTATTAAGAGAAAAAAAGTAGATGCCAAATGTGGGACTGTTAAGAACTTGTCCTTCCAGAAAAAATGGTGTCACACCCATACTCACCAGAGTGGCTGCAACAGCCAGGAGTAACAGACCAGTTCATGTATAAAACATAACAAGAAAAATAAGAAAAAGATGTCATCTGCGCTCGTTTCTTTACAATTCCATGTGCAACAAAACACTATCAGAGGTTTTAGTTTGCTTGAACGGCCATTGAAGCGTAAGTTTACTCACCCCATCAAGGCACCTCTTTGCAGAGTGAGTGCTAACCAATGTACCAAAAGCTGCTCCTCTGAGCTGTTAAGAACTCTTTCTTGCAGCAACCCTTCCAATAATCAGCACACAAGCAATAGAAAAGACTAGATAAATTTAACATTCATGCATCTTGCTGTGGGCGTAGGAGATGAAAATAGGTGATATGCCTTTTGCAGGGGTTATTGGCAGTGGGTAACCATTTTTATTTGGTTTTATATCTTGTGTTGGTTTTGTACGAACATAATTTTTCCAAATAGTAAATTAGCTTATGACATTTGCCCAATAATCCTGTGAGAAGCTTTGATGGAATAATTCACATTTTTAAGCTGAAACCTTGTTTTACATAAAGGTTAAATGCTGGAACATCACTCTTGAAGATACATATATAAGTACAGGGTGAGCCAGTCAAACCTGCATTTTTGAAAAGGGCGGGAGAGCCGTGAAAGTGGGCGGAGCGAGTTAGCAAGGTTACCATTGTGTCCCCCACAACTAAGCATTTCAGTCATCATGGAGCAGTGGTCTAAACAACAACGTTCATTCGCTGTGAAAGCGTTTTACCAAAGTGGTAGTTATGCAGCCGCTCAGCGTTGTTTCTGGAAGAATTTTCAAATTAATCGAAATAAGCCAGTGCCGTCTGTTAATTCAATCAAATTGTGGGTGACAAACTTTGAAGCAATTGGTGAAACGAGAAGCAGAAGGGGTGGCAGTGCAAGATCAGTGCGAACTCCCGCGAATATTGACCGCGTGAGAGTTGCTGTGGAAAGAAGCCCTCGGAGATCGGCGCGTCGACAGAGTGCTGCGCTTGGCATGGCAAACACGAGCATCTGAAGAATCTTGAGGTTAGATTTACAGCATCACCCATACAAAATTCAGGTTGTTCAGGCTATGAATGAAAACGATTTTGCAGCTCGACGGCGTTTTTGTCAAACGTTGTTGGACATGTTTGATGAAAACGAGGACCTTGTTCACAACCTGTGGATGAGCGATGAGGCACATTTCCATCTCTCCGGTTTTGTGAATAAACAAAATTTCCGATATTGGAGTGATGAAAACCCTCAACAACTCCATCAAACACCACTCCATTCAAGCAAGGTAACAGTTTGGTGTGCAATGTCCTCATTGGGAATCATAGGCCCGTATTTTTTTTGAAAATGACAGGGAGCAAGCAGTTACTGTGAATGCACAACGCTATTCGGAAATGTTGCATTCGTTCTTCATTCCTCAGCTTCGTCAACATGGAATGAACAATGAAACCTTATTCCAGCAAGAATGAATGTTGTTTCTTAAATGCTTTTAATGTACATTAAGATAGTAACAATAAAATTTAGAAATATCCATCCGTTTATTTTTTACAGTCATTTCAAAAATGCAGGTTTGACTGGCTCACCCTGTATATGTGTAGAAACTCATATCTATATTCAAATGACTGAAAAAAGACATAAGGGGTTGTTCAAAAAACACCGCTTTCATTCGGTGAACTTCGGTGACCTCAATTAGCTGACCCTGTGGTGAATTCAGCATTCGCGGCAAGGTCCTCAAAGTGTGCCGAATCGATACGCCAATAAACCCGTCAAATCGATCTGATAAACTGCAGAATGCATCCTCAAAACACCGTATCAATCTGGTAAACCGCTGAATCGACCAGAAAAAACACTGAACGCAGCTGCAAGCACACTGAAAAAAGCAGACGATTCGCCAAACAGAACCCCGAATGATTCCAACTAGCTGCTGAACGCAGCTTGAAAAAGCTGACCTGCTGCCAATAAATGCCGACTAGTGGCTGAGTGTCAGGACCACACCAGGTTGGAGCCAAGGTGGGACCCATAGGTTTAGTTTATATCCCAAGCGCTGGGAGTGAACAGGATAAATAGACACAGGAAACTTTGATGTAGGCAAATAATAAAGTATATTGAATATACACAGTACACAGCAACAGTCTGGATATACAGCAGATGTAGATCCCGATACTGGATGGAAACTAGAGAGCGCTGGTGGAGAGTGCAGCTGGAGAAAACAGGATCACTGTAATGTAAACCAGAGGCAAAGTCTCTAAGCAAAGTGGATAGTGGACTTGTAGTATCAGACTACAATCAGGATTCAATGAGCAGAAACCAGAAGCTCTTGGCAATGATCCCTTGGAAGTAGTATAGGTGGAGTAAGCTGGATCATGGGCAGCTGCAGGTAATAACTCCAGGCACAAAGGATAGTGCGCTATATGGTATCCGCTGCAGCCTTGGAAACACTAAACAGAAACCATGAAAGACAGAACTAAAGGAATACAAAAAAGGTACAAGACTGGACTAGACAAGAAAATACAACACAAGGAATACCAGACAAGACATAACTAGGGGGAATAAAGGATATGTAAAGCAACAAGGACCTATGAACATGATCAGGAAGGGAAACAAAATGAGAGAGCAAGGGAAAGGGAGTGACCAGTAGATAAAGCTGGCTACACAGGTGGGCCATGAGATATAGCCAACCAAGGAAAACTCAGGGATGGAGGTAGACTAGGAGAAGGAAGGGAGAAAAGTTGGACTGGAGTAAGTGCAAAGTGGAACAGACAGTTCTAACAGGAGGAAAGGGGTGTAACTCTTACACCGTGCAGGAATTTAAAAAAACCCGCAAACTTTTAAAAGGTGTTTTTTTAAAAAATAATGCAAGAAAATGTTTGAAAATAGTATATATGGTCCTATGAATAACAATAAAAAAGGTCTGTTAAAGAATAAAATGTAAAATAAATCAGAATCAAAAATTTTGTCGAAAAAAATATAAAAATAAATTAATAAAGAGACTTTTTTGCTGCAAATGAAAAGAATAAATGGTTGAATAAATATTTAATAAAAACGTGGAATTTCGTTTGCATTGAAAATGGTTGAATAAATATTTAATAAAAATTTGGAACTTTGTTTGCATTGAAACCTATGGGATTCGCCTGATTAAACCTGTTGAATGAAACCACCGAAAATCTGGGCATTTCGCCAACTTTCCCCTGCTCTCTCTGAATAGATTAATCATTACTTCTCTATGGGGAATTTCACTGCTGCCAAATTGCACCGTATTTCACTGGCAATTCACCAATTTTTGGCGAATCACCAGCTTTTTGAATAGCTGAATTGTCACAAAATTGCACCAAACGGGGAACTTCACCATAATTCGGTAGCCAATTCGCCTCCCTCTGATTAATCCCTATAGTTGATTCTATTTTTAAATCTAAAGTATAATTTGCCATTTGTATTATTAATAGAAATTTGCCAAACCATCAGGAATTATACTATTTAAATTCAGGACAATTTCCCATAATAACAAAAGAACAGTAGATAACAATAAAACCTCACATTTGTGTGCTTTCATTCACAATATAGCAATTTCTGTGAAGCCTGAATATATAATTTTAATGATAATTTGCCCTCTAACACAGGTAAATTTGATTGAAATTAATTGTGAAAAGAGCTCTTATTTAATGTCTTTTTCAATGTACGGTGTATGCCAGTATTAATTGCAAGGCTCTTTGCATATAAATGAGTTATATCCACTTGTTCTTTATACACCATGCTCTCTACTGTAACATGTATCATAAGGAAGAAGAAGGAGAAAGAGGAGAAGGAGAAGACTCAATATAATGAATACATGTTATTTACCACTTCCAATTCCAACTTCTAAATCCATGTCCCATTTTTTATTCCTGTGAGACAAAATATATAACAAACACGTTTCGGGATCGAATGACAAAGCAAATACAATCATATTAATGGAAAACTGTATTGCATATTTTTAGTATTTCCATAAACTCTGCATAACATTCATGTCTAGAAAAATAGTGTAGTTTATTGTGCTCCTTGTATAAAAATGTAATGTGGAAATTTTTCAACTGCTTTTAATACAGAATGTTGAGATAACTTTATATAATATAAAGTCTAAAAAATACTTTTATGGAGACATTTACATGTGATGTGTAGGGATGAGCCGAACACCCCCGTGCTCGGTTCGCATTCAAACTCGAACAATTTCAAAAGTTCGAGTTCGGACGCGAGCACGATCCGAACTCAATGCAAGTCAATGGGACTCGAACGTTTGATTTTTAGAGTGCCCTCCAAGAGGGCATACATGCAAGATATTTGACAATAAAGGTGTATGGGGGTCCGGGTAGTGCCCTGGGGGACAGGAAACAAGGACAAAAAGTAAAAACAAAACATTTTTAAAGGAACAGTGAGTTTTCCATGAAATAAAGGTTACGAATAAAACAAAAAATTCCTTCAAATATCGTGCCTAGGAGGTCCCCATAACCTGCCCGTGAAGTGGCGGATTTGTCGGATGTATAGAAACATTTAAAAAGAAAAAAATGACATTTCAAATGACGGTAAATGTTTTTCCTTTAATCTATTAATAAACAACTGCTTGGGGCAGCAGCCTGTATGAAAGGAGGAGACGTTTTAGGACACACAGAACAAGTTTAGTGATTTTCTGGCTAAATTATGGTGAAACATATGCAGGCTTTGGATGAAAGTAACAACAGGTGCATTAAAATTAGACCTTTGGTGCCAGATGATTGGATTCTGGTACACGCGTCAGTGCACCCAAATATTGGGCCTTTGGTGCCAGCTAGTGCCTTCACACCGTAACCCCTCTAAGGTATTGTGGAAGAGTGCAATGGTGGAGGTTTTGGGAAGGCAGAAGAGATCCCCGATCTATTCAGTTACATCAGCATCGGGGAGTGATAGCTGCTGCTCCAGGACTGATTAATTTTTATAAATGTCAGCCGGTCTACAGAGTCGGTGGACAGATGCACTCTTTTGTCTGTGACAAAACCTCCAGCGGCACTGAATGTCCTTTCAGAAAACACACTGGATGAAGGGCAACCTAGTAGCTCTATAGCATATTGGCTAAGTTCTGGCCAGTGATCCAATCTTAACACCCAGTAAGCCAGTGGATCATCTGCTGTAAAGGTATCCAGGTCTGCCCTTGCCCCTAGATAGTCCTGCACCATATGGTGAAGATGCTGGCAATGGGTGCCTAAATTTGACATCCCTGGGCTTCGTGCACTAAAAAAATTGGAAAAGGCATCAGTCAAGCAGCACCCGTCACCGCTCTTCCTCTGATAAACAGCAGCCTCAGAAGCACCTGTGTCATCAGTTGGTAACCTACCAGTGTCTGGAAAGGTGTTACACAAGTGTCTCTTTAGATCATACTCAAGTTGTTTCATCCTGTGCTCCCTCTGTGAGGGCAGGATGAGCTCTGCAACCTTACCCTTGTATCGTGGATGAAGAAGGGTTGCCAACCAGTAATGATCCCTCTCCTTGATAGCACGAATCCTGGGGTCCTTTAGCAGGCTTTGCAGAATAAGGGAGCCCATGCAGCGTAGGTTGGAGGTGGCATTAGCTTCAGAGTGTTCCTGTTCGCTGAGGATGACCCTATCGTGCACTACCTCCTCCCAGCCACGTACTAGTCCTTGGGTTTCTGGGGACACAAAACCCTCCCTTGAGGAATCTCCACCTTCAATGCCCCCACAACTTAAACATTCCTCCTCCTCCTCATCTTCCTCCTGTCTTATCTGAGGACCCGCATGAATGCTGTCTGCGGAAAGACTGGGGCCTTGAGAGCTAGGGAAGGCCTCCTCTTCCTCCCGCTGCTCTGCCTCTAGAGCCACATCTATAATTCCCCGCAGAGTGTGCTCCAGCAGGAACACTAAAGGAATTGTGTCACTGATGCATGCACTGTCCCTGCTCAAATCCTCATTGCCTCCTCAAATGGTGACAGTACAGTGCATGCATCCTTGATCATCAGCCACTGCGGGGGGAAAAAAAACAAGTTGACCTGAACCTGTCCTTGTGCCATACTAACACAGGTACTCATTGATGGCCCTCTGCTGCTTGTGCAGGCGCTGCAGCATTGCCAATGTCGAGTTCCACCTGGTGGGCATGTCACAGATCAGGCGGTTTGTGGGAAGGTGGAACTCTCTTTGAATTTCTGCCAGGCGAACACTTGCTGGGAATGACCATCTGAAGTGGCTGCAGACTTTTCTGGTCTGGCTGAGAAGCTGTGCCAGCCCTGGGTACCTGGTTAGGAAACGCTGTACAACCAGATTTAGGATGTGTGCTAGGCATGGTACATGCATCAACTTACCCAGGTGTAGGGCGGAGAGAAGGTTGCTGCCATTATCACAGACAACCGTTCCCAGCTCAAGCTGGTGTGGTGTTAACCATCTCTGCACCTGCCCCTGCACAGCTGACAGAATTTCTGGCCCGGTGTGGCTCCTGTCCCCTAAACAAACCAGCTCAAGCACAGTATGGCATCTTTTTGCTTGAGCCATTGCGTAGACCCTGCCACGCTTCGGTTTAACTGCCACTTTGCCAGAGACATTAAAGGAGGAGGAGGAAGAGGTGGTGGAGCAGACAGACCTCATATAAGCAGCTTTCTGGAGGCGTGGTGGATGAGCAAGCTCCAGCACAGAGCCCCGTCCTGGATCCCTCCCAGCTGCAAGGAGAGTTACCCAGTGTGCCGTGAAGGAAATGTAACGGCCCTGTCCATGCTTGCTGGACCACGTGTCTAAAGTAATGTGCACCTTGCTCCTGACTGCCTTTCCCAATGACTCCATAACATTGTCTAACACGTGCTGGTATAGTGCTGGAATGGCCTTCCGTGAAAAGAAATGGCATTTTGGAACCTGCTACTGTGGTACAGCACATTTGGCAAATTCACGGAAGGAAGCAGAGTCCACCAGCTGGAAAGGCAGCAGCTGTAATGCGAGTAATTTTGCCAAGCCGGCATTTAGACGTTGTGCATGTGGATGGTTGGGACAATATTTTTTCTTCCGCTGCAGCAGCTGGGGCAACGAAATCTGACCGCATAAATCTGCAGCTGATGGGATGCTGACAGATTCAAAGGAAGGACGTGGTACACCCATTACTGTAGCATCATCCCTGTCAGTGGAGGTTGTAGGCAATGACATGGCAGGACATATAGTGGGGGTAGAGACAGATGAGGAGGAGGATCTATGCAAAGTGTTGTGCCAACGGGATGCGTGGCAGGTGGTCATATGTCGCCTCAAGCACGTGGTACCCAAGTGTCTGTTGTCTTTCCCACACTTGATCCTCTTCCGACATTGCTTACAAATAGCAACGCTGCAGTCTGCTGCACATGTTGTGAAGAACTCCCAGACAGCAGAGATCCTGGACGTGTGCTGCGAGACAACAGAGCTCTGCACCTGAGCAGCTCTGACATCTGATGCCTTGGACTGGCTACGGTTGCTCATAGAGGACGTTCTGCCTCATTTTTGTTGTGCCTCTTCCTCCTCCTCCTCCCTTGACTCCTCTGTTCGTTCAGGCACCCAGGTGGAGTCAGTGACCTCATCATCGTCATCACCCCCTATCTCCTCGTCACAGGAGCCAACTTGGCAGTGTGTTACAGCTGCTGGGGGAACATGAGTGCCAGTTCTTTGTGTGTCACTGGCACCCCTCCCTCTAGGCTGATTATACTCCCTTCCTCAACCTCAGAGTTTGAATCAGAGCACTGGAGTTGCTGCCCATCCTCAAGCAGCATGTCACTGTCACTGTAGTCAAACAATTCAGCTGTCTCCTCCGTGTATGATAGTGAGGCTACGGCAGTAGTAGCTGTGGACATGGAGGCTGAATTAGATGTTTTGGCAGCTGAGGTGGACTGTAAACCACTACAAACCTCGGAGGATGAGGATGGCCTGGTTAGCCAATCCTGCAAATCCTCTGTATGTTGCTGCTGCTTAAGACGGCCAGCACCAGTTAGAAACAAGGACAAGCGTGCCCCTGCAGAGGATGCACCATGTCCACGATGACCAGGGGCAAAGCCTTCCGACACAGAGGCTGCTTGCCCTCTTATCTGTGTCTGGGAGCGTCTGCCTGTCCTTTTTGGTCTTTCTGACATGGTGAGTGATACATAGATTAAAGATATATAGATTTTCCAGAACAATGCTATACGTCAGTGATACACCCTGATAGCTGGCAACACCCAGATTCTACTCTGAATAGATAAACAGATGAACTCTGATTAAACTGTGTTATTGTATGGTATCTAGAAATAGATTAACCCGTTAATGCTGCAAGATGTTCCATGATGTCCTGGCGGCAGGCGGGCTTTGAGGACGCGGGGCGTACATGTACACCCCGCTGTCTTCAATGGGACCACCTCGGCCCCTCCCCGAAGCCTGCGTGCGCTGACTCGTGGCACGCATCATTGGCTGCAGAGGGATGTACTGAAATCAAGCCGTCCCCTGCAGCCAATGATGCGCACTGCACGCCGGCTGCAGGAAGGGCTCAAAATTAGTGCCGTGCGACGGCACCTGTCAGTGAGGCATACCTGTATGCCTCACCGGCAAATCAACCCCTTAAGGGCGCCACCCTGCATCCTTAAGGGGTTAAAGATATACAGATTTTCCAGAACAATGCTATACGTCAGTGATAAACCCTGATAGCTGGCAACATCCAGATTCTACTCTGAATAGATAAACAGATGAACTCTGATTAAACTGTGTTATTGTATGGTATCTAGAATTAGATTAAAGATATACAGATTTTCCAGAACAATGCTATAAATCAGTGATGCAGCCTGATAGCCTGGCAGCAGCTGGCAGTGCCAACACACAGATTACAATTCCCAGATATCTGCTAGAAGTATGTGGGACCCCCTGATAGCTGGCAGTGAGAAGACACAGATTACAATTCCCAGATATCTGCTAGAAGTCTGTGAGACCCCAATAGCTGGCAGTGAGAAGACACAGATTACAATTCCCAGATATCTGAAAGAAGTATGTGGGACCCCTTGATAGCTGGCAGTGAGAAGACACAGATTACAATTCCCAGATATCTGAAAGAAGTATGTGGGACCCCTTGATAGCTGGCAGTGAGAAGACACAGATTACAATTCCCAGATATCTGCTAGAAGTCTGTGAGACCCCAATAGCTGGAAGTGAGAAGACACAGATTACAATTCCCAGATATCTGAAAGAAGTCTGTGAGACCCCAATAGCTGGCAGTGAGAAGACACTGATTACAACTCACCGAAATCTGCTAGACGTCTGTGAGACATACTGAAAGAACAATCTCCTCTCACTCCTGCAAAAAAAACACGTGCTGGGGCTGCGGGAACACACAGATTACAACAATTCCCAGATATCTTGTAGAAGTTAGACCCCCACAATAGCTGCTGGCAGTGAGAACACACAGATTACAACAATTCCCAGATATCTTCTAGAAGTGAGACCCCCCCAATAGCTGCTGGCAGTGAGAACACACACTAACAGAACAATATCCTCTCAAAAAACACGTGCTGGGGCTGCAAGGGACACCTTATATAGTGTGCTGCGGGACTTAGCTCTGTGAGCCCATGATTGGGAAAAATTTGCCCAATCAGGACTCTGAGCCCTGATTGGCATAGTCTTGCACCTGTCTTGCACCTGACCTGTGGTCAGGTGCAAGGCTGTAGCCAATTACAAGCTTCAGGCGAGTGGAAAAGTGCATTTTGGTCCATTGTGGTGCATTATGGGCGAACAAGCGGCGAACACGCGGAAATGTTCGATGTTCGCCGAACGGCCGGACAGGCAATGTTCGAATCAAACTCCTGTTCGGATCGAACCACCAGCCCATCCCTAGTGATGTGAGGCTATGTCATAGCAAACAGGGTAGTTGAGAAATGGTTGTCTGGATCTGCATAGAAAAGCTGTCTACCTTTGCTGTCCTATGATATGATAAAGCACCAAAAGGTAGTATTACATATCTCTCAACACTCTTTCTTCACAGTAGAACATGGCAGTATTGAAAATCTGTTTCTCATTTTTCTGGTGGAAACAAGGTTCTTTCCATCTGGCTTATGAAATATCCAAAAAGGTTTGCTTAAACCGTAATATGCCATGGTTATCTTCAGGGAAAGTCCAAAAACTCTTAAGGGTCTATTCATACAATTGCGTGCAATTTTGGTGTTTTGTGTTTCAGCACATTTCGGCTTACTTTAGCGTTTCCATTTCACGTAAACTACGGTGAAATCTCCATTTAGTGAATTGTCACCGTATTTTGACAAAATAGGACTCACTGAAGCAGTTACGGACGTTGGCGAAAACCACCAAATTGCTCCTAACAGGGGTTTCAATCAATAAAAGTGTAGATAAAATGTGTCTAAATAATAAAAAAGGTGCTTTAACCCCATAGTGACCAGGCGATTTTATTATTGTCCATCCGAAAGCACCCACTGCTGTTTTTACATTTCTGTTTGTGTTTAGCTGTAATTTTCTTCTTTCTGGTTTATGGAACTCAGACATATTATTTGCCTTTTTTCTCACCATTAAATGGACTTTCTAAAGATTCTTTTCATCATATCGTATAATTTACAATAAAAAAATATGAAATATGTTGAAAAAAATAATAATTTTTTTTAAAAAAAATTCAAACTTTGAGCCCCCAAAATCTACAACTGCCCAAATAGACCCCGGCTAAAAAGTTTTGAAATTTTGTCCTGAGTTTACAAATACCCAATTTTTAAATGTTTTTGATTTTTAACCCCTTCACTGCTGAGCCATTTCACCTCTATGTGTTGAGCTTATTCTGACTGTTTTATAGACATAGAAACATAGAAAATGTTGGCAGTTAAGAACCTTTCGGCCCATCTAGTCTGCCCAATTACATGGATACTTTACCTGGATTTATCTTTTGTTTAGGATAGCCTTATGCCTATCCCATGCCTGCTTAAATTCAATCACTGTTTTGGCCTCTACCACTTCAACTGGAAGGCTGTTCCATGTATCCACCACCCTCTCAGTAAAATAATGCTTCCTGATGTTACTTTTGAACCTTTGCCCCTCTAATCTAAGACTATGTCCTCTTGTTTTGCTACTTTGTTTCCTTTTAAATATACTCCCTTCCTCTACCTTGTGGATTCCCTTTACGTATTTAAATGTTTCTATCATATCTCCTCTGTCTCGTCTTTTTTCTAAGCTATACATGTTAAGATCATTAAGCCTTTCCTGGTAACTTTTCTCCTTCAAGCCGTACACCATTTATGCTCATCATTTTTAAACGTGATTTGAAGTCCTATTTTACTAAACCTCCAGACAATTTTTTGTTAAAAAAAACACTTTTTCAATTCTTTTATTACTTTTATTTTTTATTTTTACTATCATACTTGCTATCATTTGAAAGGTCATGATCAGACCTTTCCAATGATATCAAATATGACCCTCTAGTTGCCACGGATTAGGAGACAGGGGGGTTCATAGGACCCCCTATCTCCACTAGGGGGTTAACTGGCCAACTGACGTCATCGCGCATATGGCAGCAATGACATCAGGGGTCGGGTTGACCCTGGAGGCTTGGCTGACATCCAAGATGTGAGCCACCTCCAGGAGCGGACTGCGATCTGGTGTCTATTGGTGCAGATCAGAATCGCGATCCGGCACCTAAGGGGTTAAAGAGAGGCACTGCTAAAAAGGACAGACTGTGCCCTTTCCAGCGGTGCCTTTTTTTGGTTACTGTTTGCAGTTTGGGAGGGAGAGGGGTCCTAAGGAACCCCCCTTCTGGCTTTCCCGTGGTAGTGCCGGGGGTGCCAGAAACTGATGTCATCGCGTCCGGCGATGACGACAGTGCGACAGTCGGGGCCCATAAAATCATCGGCTCGGCTTCAGGGAAGCCAGACCAACATTGAACCTCGGCCAGATAGTACGTCCTTAAAGGGAATTTTCTCCAGTACGTACTATATACGACAGTGGTTCTTATGGGGTTAAAAAATAATAAAAAGGTTTCTTACAAAATAAACGTTTTTAAAAACCTTTTGAAAAGTTGTCTAAAATATAAAAAAAACATACTTTAAAAAGTAAAAACGATTTTTTTTTTCATTGAAACCTATGGGATTTACCTAGTGAATTGAACCACTGAATATTACGGCATTTCACTCGAATTTTTATGTAATTTGGGGTTCAGTGAATAAAAGTCTTCTATGGGTCATTTTCAGTGCTGCTGAACACTGCCGAATCGCAGCAAATTGTGTCGAATTGCACCGTATTTCGCTTTCAATTCGCCTGTATTTGGTGAATTGACCGCTTATTGTAAAGATGAATTGACCCAAAATTGCACCAAAAGGTGAAATTCACCATTCGGTGCAATTCGGGGCCAAATCGGAGGTTAGTAAATTACCTCTTTAGGGCTATATTACAAACCTAATGTTAACATGGGGATGCTAACCAGAAAAGTCTTCGCCTGCAGATTTTCCTGCAGTGTTCCCATATTAGTGTGGTATATCGGGACAGGCGCTGTCTCACCAGCTCACTGTGGAATGCAGTGCCACTGTCCGTGCCACCGTGAGTATCACTTCCTGGAGTCCACAGGACTCCATCAATGGTTGCGCTTTCAGACGGCGAGGCCTGCATGAACTCGCTGTCGCGATAAACTATTTACTCCCAGTCTCACTCTGCCTGCGGCCAGAATAAGCGCCGAATCGGGCCATCCTTCTCATCATGGTATGAGAGGTGAGTATGGGATTTAATGAGGAGGGTTTTAGGGGGTGTAAAATAATTCTTCAATTGCAGAATCATTTAACACCAGCTTTTAAGAGGTACTAACATTTGTCTCTCCGCATCCCAACAGTAATTTGCGCCTGTACTTTGTTATACCTCACTTATCGAAACGCTAATGATTGTTTGGGCTCCCCATGTTAGGTATAGGTTTCCCAAAGTACAATAATCTCACGCAAGCTTCGATGTGCAAATGGATTTCACCCCTGTGTAGAGTCAGGAATGTAATAGGAATGCCATGCATTAAATTCATTTATCCTATCAGTAAAGTTTACATATCGAGGAACTACATTAGCACAAGCTATGGAATAGAGCCCTTAGTGTCTCTCTCATTGCAGCTATTGTAGTTTACTAGGGATGTGCGTTTCGGGTTTCAGAATTTCGGAATTCTCACAAAATTTCCCAATTCGTACATTCGGATTCGGCCGATTTTCCGAAAATTTTCAGATCCGAAAACGGGAGATCCGAACAAATTTCCGAACCGAAACGAAAACTTTTCGGAATTTTCGAATGGACCAGAAATGTGTAAAATCAAAAATCATTTTCGTTCCATTCGTGATTTTGGCTCCATTCCTGATTTCGGTTCCATTTCAGTAATTTCGGACAACGTATTTTTCGGTTATATCGCTGATTCTGTAATTTTGTATCATTCCCATCTCAATGTATCCTTCCTGGAAAACCAGAGAAATCTCAATGTATCCTTCTTGTAAAACCAGAGAAATCTCAATGTATCCTTCTTGTAAAACCAGAGAAATCTCAATGTATCCTTCCCAAGAAAACAGAGAAATCTCAATGTATCCTTCCCGGGAAACCAGAGAAATCTCAATGTATCCTTCTTGTAAAACCAGAGAAATCTCAATGTATCCTTCTTGTAAAACCAGAGAAATCTCAATGTATCCTTCCTGGAAAACCAGAGAAATCTCAATGTATCCTTCCCGGGAAACCAGAGAAATCTCAATGTATCCTTCTTGTAAAACCAGAGAAATCTCAATGTATCCTTCTTGTAAAACCAGAGAAATCTCAATGTATCCTTCCTGGAAAACCAGAGAAATCTCAATGTATCCTTCCCGGGAAACCAGAGAAATCTCAATGTATCCGTCCCGGAAAACCAGAGAAATCTCAATGTATCCTTCCCGGGAAACCAGAGAAATCTCAATGTATCCGTCCCGGAAAACCAGAAATCTCAATGTATCCTTCCCGGGAAACCAGAGAAATCTTAATGTATCCGTCCCGGAAAACCAGAGAAATCTCAATGTATCCTTCCCGGGAAACCAGAGAAATCTCAATGTATCCTTCCCGGGAAACCAGAGAAATCTCAATGTATCCTTCCCGGAAAACCAGAGAAATCTCAATGTATCCTTCCCGGGAAACCAGAGAAATCTCAATGTATCCTTCTTGTAAAACATGAGAAATCTCAATGGCAGAATTATCATATCGACAGAATTATCTTATCGACAGAAATATCGGATCCGAAAAACCATTAGTTTACGTCAAAACGAATAGACACTTTGAAACGAGGAGAACAGACGTTCCGAAAAACACGAAAATTTCCGAAATCACGAGAAAAAAGTCGATACGAAAAAACGAACAGAAAACGAACCGAAACGTAAATCGGCCGAAACGAGCCGAAACGAAAATTTACAAAATCATAACGAACCGAACCGAACCAAAAAAAAAATCGGTGCACAAGTCTATAGTTTACATTTCATGCAGAAATTGAAAAATATGCTACTACAGACACTTTAGACCAAAAATATATAACTGAAGGGACTTGTGGGAATAATTGTGTAATAGTTGTTAAATTGCAAGGCATTGGATGATCAGCTATAAAAACTAATGCACAATTGATTCAAACCCCATAATGCTTCCCAGCATGAGCTAACAGCCTTCTGGGTGGAAGGAAGCCTTCCTCTCTGAACAGAACACCTACCATAGCCCCTGGGGACAGCTGTGCTTTTAAGATACTTACTGCTCCATGACCATGTAAATTCAATTACATGGTCATGTTTGCTAATATGTCCCTTTACAATAACTAACTGATTTCATATGAAAAGCTTTAAACTGAAATAAACATATTTTACGAAATCCCTGAAGATTTATATGGTGATAAAAATATATTTAAATTGTTTTAAAAATGGTTGTATAGTATTTCATTGTTTGATTGAGATATCCTGGGTAAGGAACTAGCAACAGATGGTGTAATTCTTTTCAATTTTTATGATACTTTTTTTCAAAATTTCCAATACTTAGAAACATAGAAACATAGAAAATGTCGGCAGATAAGAACCTTTCGGCCCATCTAGTCTGCCCAATTACATGGATACTTTACCTGGATTTATCTTTTGTTTAGGATAGCCTTATGCCTATCCCATGCCTGCTTAAATTCAATCACTGTTTTGGCCTCTACCACTTCAACTGGAAGGCTGTTCCATGTATCCACCACCCTCTCAGTAAAATAATGCTTCCTGATGTTACTTTTAAACCTTTGCCCCTCTAATCTAAGACTATGTCCTCTTGTTTTGCTACTTTGTTTCCTTTTAAATATACTCCCTTCCTCTACCTTGTGGATTCCCTTTATGTATTTAAATGTTTCTATCATATCTCCTCTGTCTCGTCTTTTTTCCAAGCTGTACATGTTAAGATCATTAAGCCTTTCCTGGTAACTTTTCTCCTTCAAGTCGTACACCATTTTAGTAGCCCTTCTCTGAACTCTCTCTAAATTGTCTATATCCTTCTGGAGATACGGTCTCCACTCTCCAGTATTCCACACAGTACTCCAAGTGAGGTCTCACCAGTGTTCTGTACAGTGGCATGAGAACTTCCCTTTTCCTACTGCTAATACCTCTCCCTACACAACCAAGCATTCTGCTAGCATTTCCTGCTGCTCTATTACATTGACTACTTACCCATAGATCCTCTGAAATAATAACCCCTAAATCCCTTTCCTCAGATGTTGAGGTTAGGACTGTATCAAATATTCTATATTCAGCCCTTGGGTTTTTACGCCCCAGGTGCATTATCTTGCACTTATCCACATTAAAACTCAATTGCCACAGCTCCGACCATTTTTTTAGTTTACCTAAATCATTTGTCATTTGACTGATCCCTCCAGGAACGTCAACCCTGTTGCAAATCTTTGTGTCATCAGCAAAAAGACATACTTTACCATTAATACCTTCTGCAATATCACTAATAAAAATATTAAAGAGAATGGGTCCAAGTACTGACCCCTGAGGTACCCCACTGGTAACAAGACCTTGCGCCGAATAAACTCCATTTACCACAATCCTTTGTTGCCTGTCACTCAGCCACTGCCTAATCCATTCAACAATATTGGAATCCAAGCTCAAAGATTGCAATTTATTGATAAGCCTTCTATGCGGAATAGTATCAAAAGCCTTACTGAAATCTAAATAAGCAATGTCTACTGCACCACCTTTGTCTATTATTTTTGTTACCCAATCAAAAAAATCAATAAGATTAGTTTGGCATGATCTCCCTGAGGTAAACCCATGTTGTTTCTGATCCTGTTATCTATGTGTTTTTAGATGTTCAACAATCCTTTCCTTTAACATGGTTTCCATTAATTTCCCCACTACTGACGTAAGACTAACTGGCCTATAGTTCCCAGATTCCTCTCTACTACCCTTCCTGTAAATGGGCATAACATTTGCTAATTTCCAGTCTTCTGGGATGACTCCCGTTAACAAGGATTGGATAAATAAATCTGTTAACGGTTTTGCTATTACACCACTGAGCTCTTTTAATAACTTAGGGTGGATCCCATCAGGCCCCATTGACTTATTTGTCTTTACTTTAGACAGCTGCTGTAGAACCTCCTCCTCTGTAAACTCATATGTAAATGTCTCTTTAGTGTTTCCTCCTGAGGTCCATTTCCTTCCTTTTCTTCTGAGGTCATATATATGATTAATAGATAAATGACAGATTGGTGCATAATATATTGGCCATTGGGTTTATAAACAGACCCCATTCTAAGACATTCCTGAATTGTAGAAGATCAGCAAGCTCTCTAACAATTTAATGTCCCTGCTGCATTGCACAATTTGCCACGATTGAGTGCCACGTTCTATCGTCTTTATCTTTACAGAAAATATAATTTCCAGGATCCTTCCTCGTCTTAGGTGCAACCCTGTAAATATGAGCATGGTCTCATGAACTCTAGGAGACAATATCAGGTACAGGTATCAATTATTGGTTTCCTAACACTATGATTCAAGCCACTAGATCACAATGGCTAGGTCAGTAACAGGTAGCTGCTAAGGGTTATCGCCTTGTCTTATATTTTTCCATTGTGGACCCTGATACTGACTACATCAGAATAGAGGCCCTTCAGTGATTACTCAAACTCATGCTATCAAGTGCAACTCAACTATAATAGTCAGGTTGTACTAGTCAGTATCTCCTTAGTGAATTGAACTCACATTGACTATTTTCAGTCTACCTTATAGCATCCTAACTATAAATTATTTGTCTTCTGAAATGCATTTTGCAGTATATGTGATAATACTATGTAATTACCAAGCGGCATATTTGATCTCCCCACAAATAATTCAGAAACGATTAATTCATATTATGATGATTAATTTCCACAAATGAGAGGGTGATTTCTAATATTAGTCCAATTATTTTTAAGTGCAACATTGTTGGTGACTGGCATCTGTTCTTTAAGATCCGAATTATGCACTGAACCAAATTAGCGGTGTTGTGAACTAAGAGATTATTGATATTGCAAAGAAACTTGGGAAAATGTTGATTGGAAGTTAGAAAAAGTGACAGTGCTGCCAGCTTATATTACCGTTTCTCTTGTCATTCTTCAGACAGGTGTTGAAATGTAAACTGTGTATGTAATTCAGTACAGCAGTATAGTATTGCATTGAGATGCAATAAGTATACATATATATTTGTTATTGTAGTACAGGTTTTAATATAATTTATCAATGAAAAACGTTGAATGTCCACAGTTCTCTGCAAATACTGCCAGTACATAACTGGCAGAAGGAATAAATATATGAAATTACTTGTATATGAAACGCAGGATCCCCGTAGTTTTCTTTACCAGATCTTTAAGAAACCTGCTCAGATATCACATTTCTAAAATAAGGGCTCACATTTCCCCAGATGCCTGTAACTTGGTGTCAGTTAGCTCTTCCCGTCTTCCCAAGGGATCTGTACATAACAACCCACTGCACTGATTTCTAGCTGCCACATTCTTGAAAAGTCCTCAGAGACCTCACATATTTTTAAATTGGTTCATGTACTCTAACGTAGCCATTAAGAATATAAACTACGTTGCAAGTTATCTGCAAAATGACAGAATTTCACTTCCGTGCTATCTACAATGTCACATATTTAATCAATAAACTGGACTGAGTACACTTCATTGGTTACCAACTGAGCCAGAAGCTTTCTAAATCTTATTATATCACATTGTTCTCACTATTCAGCTGCAAGTTGCGGTTAGCTTTTTATAAACTGTCACTAGCTGTACATGCATAAATTAAATCTAAGCAATACTATATATAGCCTTGTACAACTGAACCACCTTTGGCATGTTGTGTAAAAAAAACAAATCGTGAGAACATTCACACCACTGAACAGTAATTAGATAAAGAACGCATCCATTAAAGTAGAAAGGATTTGTTTGGTTAATTTCCCGTGCATCGTTGAAAAAGCACAGATTCAAAATAACAAAAACAAAACTAACAAGCTTCAAAATATTCAGGTGCCCATAGGAATTCTTAGCACAGTATCAATAAATTTAATTATTTTCTCTATATCCTTTGGTTGGAGAAGGAAAGTGACATGTAATTAGGAGCTAAATAGCATCAGTTTCCTTCTGGTAATTTACTGCAGCTAATTTTGTTAATAAGACTGGTAATTGTTTTACGCTCATTCAGAATGTAAAGTTTACCTAGTACTAAGGCCAATCTGGAACAGAAAAATAAAGATATTTTTCAAGAAATCAGTGCCATTATTAAACATAATAGGAATGCAGAGTCAGATGAGCGCAAATCTCCTGTGGGCTTATTTCACTTTTATATTCATGGCTGGGATAAGGTTATTATGAAAGAATATTCGTGTGATGATTGAAAAAAAAGCATGCACTTGGATCTAGAGCCCTTGCTGATTTCTGCAGATTTTATGGAAATTACCTCTGAGTTTCATTTGCGTTCTACAGATCATTAACCTGTTCTGTGCCTGAAGATATATTAAATTCCTTTCTTATGTTTCTCAAGCATATCAAAATGTTATTGTTTTGAAAAATGTAGCATAATTACTTAAGTTTCCAGATTATTTTTATATTATACAACTGAGTTTAAAAAAAATAATAATCTATCTTATATTGACGGCGTACTCTATCTCTATGAAACAGCAGTTGTCGGCTAATGGATGTAAGATTATTAGGACTTTTATATGCCTAAAGGGTTGTGCAAAGTCTCGCTTGCTCCAGTGACTGTCTTACAGTTTGCAGTCATGTAAAAGGCCAGGAGCTGTTATTGATTGATTGATATATGGTTTCCATCTAATTCCAATTTAAATATCATGCATGTTGAATAATAACACGTTTTGCCTTACTTTGTTATCTTATCAAATCAACATTGCTAATTGGGATGATTTATTATCAGTTACGAGTCAGTCTTACAGTGCACTTTATGCTTGTTTCCTGACAAAGCCTATGAATATTGTAATGGAGGTGTGCGTGACCAGTCTTTGGGTGTGCGAGTTGTGCTTTTGCACCAAGTGCTGTGGCACCAGGGGCACACAGCAGGCAAACTGCAAGTTGCAGTAATGTGGTGCAACATTATCGCTCTCACCAAGATAATCAGCATCCATGTAGCGCCAGGCCCTGATGCCTCCTCCCCATGAAGCTCCCTGTGCCAGTCATATGAGGGAGAGTGGTGGGCCAAGTAAACCTATGCCCCAGGAATGCCATGACTGGGTGCCTTATCTGGAACTCTCTCTCCCTGCATGTGCCAGTATGTTTCCTCCCTGGACACAAGAAAGGGTCTGCATGTGCTGGGGATGGGGAGTTCAAGTCTCTGCATGTGTCAATTTGAGTGTGTTTGTATGCATGTGTCATTGCATAGACACTGGGGATCTCTGTGTTGTTTTAAGGGGATAGAGTGTAGGGCTCAGGATTAGGGATGAGCCGAACACCCCCGTGTTCGGCTCGCATTCGAACTCGAACAATTTCAAAAGGTGGGGGTTCAAACGCGAACACGAACCGAACTCAATGTAAGTCAATGGGACTCAAAAGTTCGATTTTTAGAGTGCCTTGCAAGAAGGCATATATGCAAGATATTTGCCATAAAAGGTGTATGAGGGTTCCTGGTAGTGCCCTGGGGGACAGGAAACAAGGAAAAAAAGTTTTAAAAAAACAGTTTTTAACCACTTGGCTACTATGGATGCGCTCAGCGCATCCAGCCAAGTGGTTCTCCTGTGCTATGGAAGCGCTGAGCGGATTCCGGCCGATTGCTGCACCCCCCTTGGATGTCAGCCCAGCACTCCGGGACCCCGGCGGGGCCATTAGATGTCATCGCGGCGGCGCGATGACATCTAATTCAGGCACCCCCCCACGTGTGCGGAGGAGGTGCCTGAAAGGGAGGGGGGAGGTCCTTTGGACCTCTCTCCCTCCCAATCGCTGGGGGGCACAGAGTTAAGGCAGGCACCATTTGGAAGGGCACAGCCTGCCCTTACAAACGGTGGCGGGCATTAACCCCTGGGGAGCCGGATCACGATTCGGAGCTGAAAAGCGCCGGATCATGATCCTCTCCTGGAGCTGGCTGACATCTTGGATGTCGGCCAAGCCTCTGGGAACTCCCCCTGAGGACTGGCGTCATCGTGCATAGCACAATGACGCCAGTCCTGGAGTTAACCCCTAGCTGCCAGCAATGGTGTTGATAGGGGGTTCCAAAGAACCCCCTATCTCCTGATCCGTGAAAGCTAGGGGTTAATGTTTATTATCGTTGGATCAGCCAGAGTATGGCCTTTCCAACGATACCAAACATGACCATGTAAATAGTTTTAAAAAAATAAAAATGAAAAATAAAAAATATTTTAAAAAAACAAGTTTTTTTTTTGTTTTTGTTTTGTTAATGCAGCAATATTGTTCCCATTTCAATTATAATGTGAAGAATGATGCTGCACTAACGATTTTTGTATGTGGTGCGTTTGTTAAAAATAGAGAAATTTTCCCCAAAAAAAATGTAACGAGTCCCATTTCTAATTTTTTTAATAAGCGCACCCCATAGAAAATATAACTGCAAATGCTCGCATGTTAAAATGTGAAAAAAAACACTTTACACATTGTAAATTATTGAAAATTCAAATTTTATTGCATTTTTTGTTATAATATACAGGCAGGACATGACGCATACATATAATAATGACATATTATAAATCTGCCGAGTCTGCCGGAAAGGACAAAATATAATATGTCTGGGTCATATATCAAAATACGGCTTCAAAACGCGATTAAACATTATGAGCGAAAGTGGTAAAAATTACCTCAGCACAGAGGTGTGAATAACCTCAGCAGCGAAAGGTTAAAGGAACAGTGAGTTTTCCATGAAATAAGGGTTAAAAATAAAAATGAAAAATTCCTTCAAATATCGTGCCTAGGAGGTCCCCATAACCTGCCCGTGAAGTGGCGGATTTGTAGGATGTATAGAAACATTTAAAAACCAAAAAAATGACGTTTCAAATGACGGTAAACGTTTTTCCTTTAATCTATTCATAAACGACTGCTTGGGGCAGCAGCCTGTATGAAAAGACATTTTAGGACACTCAGAACAAGTTTAGTGAATTTTTGGCTATATTATGGTGAAACTTATGCAGACTTTGGATGTGCTTTAAAATTGGGCCTTTAGTGTCGGCAACAGTGCCGTCACACCGTAACCCCTCTGTGGTATTGTGGAAGAGTGCAGGGTTGGACCCTGCGGTCCAATATTAAAATGATATGAATCTGGTACAGGCGTCAGTGCACCCAAATATTGTGCCTTTGGTGGCAGCAAGTGCCTTCACACCGTAAGTAACCCCTCTGTGGTATTGTGGAAGAATGCAGGGTTGGACCCTGCGGTCCAATATTAAAATTATATGAATCTGGTACAGGCGTCAGTGGCAGTGCACCCAAATATTTTGCCTTTGGTGACAGCAAGTGCCTTCACACCATCAGTGGCGTCACTAGGGTTGGTGTCACCAGGTGCGGTAACTCATGGTGTCACCCCCCCTGAGTTTTACGTTTTTTTTTTTTTTAACTACTCTTACCCATAAAGCAGTACTCCCATATAATACTGAATGCTCATAATACACGGCGCACATTACTGTGAGGTTTAAAATATCTAGAAATAAAGAGACTCTTTACTACAGAATATAATAATAAATGGTTTATTAGATATTGAATTAAAACGGGAATATTTTTAACATTGAAGTCTATGAGGCAAAACATTTCGCACACCGAATACACAAAAATGTCCTAAATCACGAAAAAAAGTCGATATGAAAAACGAGCTGAAACGAAACGAACTGAAACGGAAATCGTCCGAAACGATCCGAAATGAAAATTGTCGAATTACGAACGAAACGAGCCAAAACGAAAATTTTATATCAACACGCATACCTATATATATACGTATATATCAACACGCAGATATATATATACACCCACCCACAGACCTCAGACCATATATACACATACGCACATGGGGGGGTGGCATGTGGACAATCTCAACTAAATGCGTCCCCCCCCATTTGGCTGATCCCTCCAGAAGAAATGTTGAACCCGACAGAGCAGAGAATATATATATTATTCTCTGCTCTATCGGGTTCAACATTTCTTCTGGAGGGATCAGCCAAATGTGGGGGGGGGCAATTAGTTGCCAAAATGTGTGTGTAATACAAGTCTGGATATATATATATATATATATATATATATATATCATACCTGCCGTTACCTTCCCCTATAAATTTGCTAAAAATATACACACAAAAAAACCAAACCACTGCCTGAGACCCCGCGTAGCCCACATGCCACCCCCCTCTACCTAGCTGAATGTATCTAATATATATAATTAAATACATTCAGCCAGATAGAGAAAGAAAAAATAAAAATTGTTTTATTTTATGTTCCCAGGGACATTTAAAAATGTCCTCGGATTTTTTTTTTTAGAAATGTGTCGCCTTACCTTATCCTGGTGGTCAGTGGGGGCTTCATGGATCCTGGTGGGGGCTGGGGGGGTCTGCCGTGGCCGCAGGTGCAGTGGCTCCCTCCCTGCGCTGCCTGTCTCTGCCACATGCACCCGGGCGGCTAGCCCGCACAGTCGCAGCTCTGTCATCCAGCGGCCGCATGCTCCTTGCTCCTCAATGCTCCTCAAGGAGATCCTTGGGAGGCCCCTGCAGACTGCCCTCTACAGTGCCTGATTAGAGGGCCGTGTCTGCCTGATTTTTTAGTAACAATAATGTTTTATCCCATAGGCTAAAATGTTAAAAATATTCCGTTTTTAATTCAATATCTATTAAACCATTGCTTATAATATTCTGCAGTAAAGAGTCTCTTTATTTCTAGATTTTTTAGTATTTTTTAAGCATTTTTTATACTTTTTTAAAAAAATAATTCGAACTTTTGGCGAACATCCCAAAAAGTTCGAAGTTCGCAAACTTTTGAACTGCCAATGTTCGAATCGAACTCCGAACTGATCGAACAAACTGCTCATCCCTACTCAGGATATGTGTCACTGTATGGCGATTCAGTGTCTCGGTATGTGTGATATTGTATGGGGGGAGTGGGAGCTTAGGGTATCTGTCATTGTGTTGGGAGGGCTCAGGATATGTGTCACTGTATTGTTATTGGGGCTCTCAAGTTATGTGTCATTATATGGGAGCATAGAGCTCAGGATATTTGGCATTGTATGGGAGTCGTCTGTGTATCATTGCAGTGGGGTTGGGGGCTCAGGGTATGTGTCATTTTATAGAGGATGAGATATTCAGGGCATGTGTCATTGTATAGGTAGTTGGTGGCTCATGTGTTACATAGAGGGTAGGGGACCTCAGGGCATATCGTGTTTGTCATTATATGTGAATGGGGAGTCAAGGTATGTATCATTATATGGGACTGAAAGAGCTTAGGGTAGGTGCTATTGCAGTAGAAGGGGCCAAGGGCTTCCGAGTATATTTCATTTGTATAGAAGATAGGTGAGTCCACTGGTCCCGTAGCCATGGGCGAGTGATAGTTGAGCCCTGGAAAGTGATAACGTAATGTGCAATACACAGCTTGACCACTGTGGCGATGTTCTGCAGCTGTCAGGTTCAGTGAAGGAGAAAGCAGAAATGCTTTAAGTGTAAAACAGAAGATAGAAAAGGGGAGCAGGGACAGGCATTAGGTAAATGGCCAGGTTTAGATGTGCAGGGGCAGTGGCCAGAGATGGATTTACATCTCAGGAGCCTGTAGGAACACCTACCTCCCCCACCCTCAAAAAAGTTCCAAAAATGTTTGGGCAGAAACAAAAAAATTACTAACATTTTAAAAAACGGAAAAATGTTTCTTGCATCAAAAGAATCTGTTGCCTTAAAATGAACAGAGATTGAAGCAAAATGTTAGGGCTCGGGTCAACCCTAAAACAAGCACAAATAGTAACCTAACCCTAATTTCTAAGTCTAAACCTAGCGAAGGAAAAATATGTTCAATTTTGATTCAGAGTAACCAAAATTCTGGGCATCAAAATTCAGCAGCGGCTGAGGGTCTTTTTCAAGACGTGACTTTTTAACCACTTCATTTTATGATGCTGCTCTATTTTTAGCAAATTTTTAAATAGGATTTCAAAACTTGCTTTTCTTTGGAAGAGGAAAAAGTGGTGGGTTTCTTTTTATTGCTTGTTTTTGTTTTTTTAATGTTTTACATGGTCATGTTTGGTATCATTAGAAAGACCAGCCTCTGCCCTGTCCAATAACACCTCACTTGAACTTGTGTGGTGTAATTAATGGAGACATAGGAGTCCAAAGTTCCCAAAATCCCCTCTCAGCAGAGCTTTTGTGTTAGATGAACCAAGGCACAATAAAGCATTGCGCTATAATGTCCACATTTGCTCCCGATGTGGAAAAAGAGAAGGCGAATTAGCACTGTGGCATTGTTTGCCTTATAAATAAAGCTCATAATGCCGCTTAGAAATGAGAAAAAAGAAAATCGTACATTTTACTTTTTTTCCATTTTTGTTTCCTTTTTACACATTACAGGATCATGTTCGGTATCATTGGAAAGGCCAGACTCTGACCTTTCCAATGACACCTCACTAGACCTTGTGTGGTGTATAAAATAGAGATGCAGGGTTTCAAAGTCCGCCTGTCCCTCCTCATTGCAGTGCCACGATTTAGTTTGTTGATGAAACAATGCATTGTGCCATCACCTCCACACTTGCAGGTGGTGTGGGAAATTAGAAGGCAAATTAGTGCAGTATCATTGTTCACTTTATAATTGGAAAGTAAACAATAGTTTACATTACAAAAATAAAAAAAATACATATTTTTTTTATTTATTGTTTTATTTTTGCATGCACCTGATCATATCATGTATTGCATCATTGGAAATGCACTCCCCACCCTTTCAAATGATACCTTATATGTCCCTCTAGCCTGTAGGGCTACAGAGATACGTGGGCTACGTGTTTGGAGTTCAGATACATGTATGGGGTGATAGTGTAGGAGTGCAGTTTAAGATTTACGAAATACAGGACTGGGATAATCATAGGAACATGTTGTAACGTTGGGAGCTTCCAGTCCTACCTGTGTGCTTGAGGGCAGCATGTCTGATGCTGCTCGCTGACCAATGCCCGGTTTAAATGGAGACAGGCAGGGAGGTGGTTGCATGAGGCGCGGCTTGAGTGGGGGGCGTGGCCTGGTGAAGGTCTTTAAAAACCCTCAGTGTATTCTCAGCAGTTGCCAGATCGTGGTTATCCATACCTGAGCTCCTTGTACCTGACTGCTATATTGAATTAACCCGTTATTGACCTCTGCTTGTTTCTGACTATTCTGCCTTCTGTTGCCCTAGACCATTTTCTTGTACTACGCCACTGCTCTGATATCGACCCGGCTATTCCATTTGACCATTCTGAACTTTGTATTCCTGATTCTGGCTCGGCTGACTACTCCCTGTGTTGTTAACCCTTTCTGTCTACCTAGTTTACCTGGCCAATTCTAAGGACCAGACAGTTAGAGATCTTTCACGGCTACTCTGTTGGTAGCTTCTGGGCTCTGTGGAGTGTGGGGTGTTAAGTACTGCGTGGTGGGATCTGGGAACCGTGACACATGTACAGTTGCAAGAAAAAGTATTTACTCCAAAACCTGCCCCTTTTCCTCGAATTCCATCATTGACCCACATACAGTTGCAAGAAAAAGTATCTGAACCCTTTGGGATTACGTGGAGTTTTGCATGAATTGGTCATAAATGCCTGTAGCCATTTTATTTTTAAATAGAAAGTCTTTTCTTTTTCAAATTTTCCCTAGTTTTAGAAATGAACAGAGATTTTTGTTTTTTAAATAGTTCATGGCTAGGTGACCAGACATGAGGGAACCTTAAAATGTCTTTATTTGAGATAATGCCGAGCTAAGTATAGAGAAAGGAATTCAACTGATAAAGAGACCCAGTAAAATTTTGAGAGGAGTAGAGAAATAAATCTAATTCTGGCATGGGAGACTAAACGTCTACACTGAGAGAGAAGGTCTTTGTGTGCAAATTGACCTATGACATGAGATAAGAATAATAAAAATTAAATGGTGGAATTAATTAAGAAGTGCAATACTGCCCTCTAGAGGATAGTAAATATTATATTTAATATAATAAATCGAATGTCTGTGACGTCAAATTGACTATAATTGAAGCCGCACTGTTGGTTGCATTCATTCAGAGACTTACACCACAATGCATTCAGATTTCAGGAGGCATTCCCACAGAGATTCCAGGACATGAGGCATTCAGAGACTTACACACAAAGCTAGCAGACCATCCCAGGACGATGCCCTCAAGACTCACACCAAATCTCTAACTCCCATGCATTGATTATCTGATATTGATAATTTTCACATATTCCAAAACAATATTACATAAAGAATATTCCAAGGCAGTAACTCAACAAAATCCAAATTGGAGAGGTAATGTATGAGAGCTATATAAATTAAGGAATTAATGTAATTATATATATTTGTAGTATTTCTTGCAACAGATAGACTGAGATTTCTCAGATTTTGTTAGCTCCAGAATCTAAAATATTTATATTCTGCAGATAGAGATATGAAGAAGTGGACATAAGGATTTATCCTAAAAGAAACTGTTGTAAGATTGATATACCGATATATATATATATTGAATTTGGAAATTACTGTGATCGAAATTAATAAGTGTAGCGCTGTTTTAAACTCTGTTGCTGTAATGTTCCGTTTTGGCCACCAGAGGGAGACAACGCATGTAAACTATACTGGACATTGGGACTTCGTTTTCCAGCATGCTCTGGGCAGAGACAGGAAGTGGGTGGGGAAGGAGGAGAGGACATCCGCAGCCTCGTGGAAGGAGAGCCAGTGTGAGCCGAGGAGTGAACCGAGTGAGACTGTGAGTGATTGTAACCAGGCCGGAGAGCAGGCGCTGCATTGCCGACGCTGGGAATCGATACAGTGACATGCCAGAGACCCAGTAATCCACCGCTGAGAGGTTTTACACAGACAGAGTCGCAGATTGGACCCCGAGTTAGGAGACCGCGATGATTTACTGGGAGTGCAGGCGGTAAGCTGTAAATCTTGTTGTAAAGACGGACAAGCAAGAGAAGCGGATCCGGTGGCACAGAGTCCCAGCATTATTCAGCGGAGATACGTCCTTGATCGGGCAGCGGAACAGATTGTCTGGCGGATGGGTGAGAGGCCTCCTAGGCCACAGTTAAAGTTTAATGAAGCACGCTGCAGCACTGCTAAAATCTACAGGGCCCCAACGTGATTAGTCCAAGATTTATTAAATCCATTCACTGGCCAGTTGAAATATAGTACCCGGGTACCTGAGCTCACACACACACACTTTACGGGACTTACACTCCAGAAACGAAGGGGTTAAGCTTTCTTTTACCGCTGCGCGTTTTCCCACATTACGAAATCCTGTTTTCCATATACCGTGCTTACGTTATATATGCCACTTTATTGAGACCAGTAAAGTATATAATTTATAAAATCCACACAACAGTGCTGGTGTATATTTATTCCCTAGTGCGGAGAGACTAACCCGAGGTTAAATTCAGCGACTCCTCCGGGAGTGAGCGCTACATAAGCAAGGAATTATATAACTACAAAATAAAAAGCAGAAGATTAGAAGTTTAATTCTCGATATTAGGGGAGGATTCACTAAATAAGTTTTTATTATTTATCATTCTAAAAGTAGATAGTGATAGCTCATCTTTTGTTGATCCACGTAGTATAAAGAGATATATATATATATCTATAAGATTTAGCTTGTTAAACATTGTTTGCTGGGAAATACATGTTTCATTAAGCAGAAATGTTTATTAACCATTTGTGTATTAGTTACTAACTGATAAGGTAAATGATATTAATCATATATGCAGTTACTAACAGGAGATACATATATTGTGAAGCAAATTGTTCTATGTGCTGGTGGATGGATTGTGGTTTATAAATTTTTGTTTATGGTATGAGATTTGAAACTTTTTTGTATACGTACTAAATATATATTTTTATCCGATTATTGATTAGTGTATTCTTCAAAGCAAAACACAGACAATTAAAAGAATTTAGGAGAATTTCTGGGAAATATAAACGATTGATATTTGTGACTCGTATAAGTTTCTTATTGAATAATAATCCCTGCCATATTGGAGGCTAGCTGCTGAGATAAATCCAATATATGACATATTGGAGGCCAGCTGCTGAGATAAGTCCAATATATGACATGTTGTAGTCACGTGCAGAGATAATATCTGACAGTTTTCATGTGTTTATTGAACATAACATGTAAACATTCACAGTGCAGGGTGGAAAACGTATGTGAACCCCTAGCCTAATGACTTCTCCAAGAGCTAATTGGAGCCAGGAGTGAGCCAACCTTGAGTCCAATCAATGTGATATTATTGGATGTGTTGCTGAAAGCTGTCCTGCCCTTAAAAAACACACACCAGTTTTGGGTTTACTGGTTTCAAGAAGCACTGCCTGATGTGAACCATGCCTCACAGAAAAGAGCTCTCAGAAGACCTACGATCAAGAATTGTTGACTTGCATGAAGCTGGAAAGGGTTACAAAAGTATCTCCTAAAGCCTTGATGTTCATGTGTCCACGGTAAGACAGACTGTCTACAAATGGAGAAAGTTCAGCACTGTTGCTAATCTCCCTAGGCGTGGTCGTCCTGTAAAGATGACTGCAAGAGCACAGCACAGAATGCTTAATGAGGTAAAGAAGAATCCTAGAGCGTCAGCTAAAGACTTACAGAAATCTCTGGCACATGCTAACATTTTTGTTGACACATCTACAATAAGGAAAACATTAAACAAGAATGGAGTACATGGGAGGACACCACAGCGGAAGCCATTGCTGTCCAAAAAGAATATTGCAGCACGTTTGAAGTTTGCAAAAGAGCACCTGGATGTTCCACAGCACTACTGGCAAAAAATTCTGTGGACAGATAAAACCAAAATTGAGTTGTTTGGAAAAAACACACAACACTATGTGTGGAGAAAAAAAAGACACAGCACACAAACATCAAAACCTCATCCCCACTGTAAAACATGGCGGAGGGAGCATCATGGTTTGGGGCTGCTTTGCTGCCTCAGGGCCTGGACGGATTGTTGTCATTGATGGAAAAATGAATTCCAGAGTTTATCAAGACATTTTGCAGGAAAACATAAGACCATCTGTCCGCCAACTGAAGCTCCGCAAAGGATGGGTGAT
Organism: Leptobrachium leishanense; assembly: GCA_009667805.1. NCBI lineage: Eukaryota > Metazoa > Chordata > Amphibia > Anura > Megophryidae > Leptobrachium > Leptobrachium leishanense. Next base: position 181,710,902 of record CM019065.1, on the reverse strand, counting down.
GTAATAGGACAGTAACCCAAAGCATACAAGTAATTCAACAAAAGAATGGCTTCAACAAAACAAAATACGCCTTCTGGAGTAGGGATGAGCTGTTCGGTTCGATCAGTTCGGAGTTCGATTCGAACATTGGCAGTTCGAAAGTTTGGGAACTTCGAAGTTTTTGGGATGTTCGCCAAAAGTTTGAATAAATTTTTTTTAAAAAAGTATAAAAAATGCTTAAAAAATACTAAAAAATCTAGAAATAAAGAGACTCTTTACTGCAGAATATTATAAGCAACGGTTTAATAGATATTGAATTAAAAATGGAATATTTTTAACATTGAAGCCTATGGGATAAAACTTTCTTGTTACTAAAACATCAGTCAGACACGTCCCTCTAATCAGGCACTGTAGAGGGCAGCCACTGCACCTGCGGCCACAGCAGACCCCCCCCCCAGCCCCCACCAGGATCCAGGGAGCCCCCACTGACCACCAGGCTAAGGTAAGGTGACACATTTCTAAAAAAAATAAAATCCGAGGACATTTTCAAATGTCCCCGGGAACATAAAATAAAACCTTTTTTTTTCTTTCTCAATCTCTACCTGGCTTAATGTATTTAATTATATATATTAGATACCTTCAGCCAGGTAGAGGGGGGTGGTATGTGGGCTGTGCGGGGTCCCAGGCAGTGGTTTGGTTTTTTTGTGTGTATATTTTTAGCAAATTTATAGGGGAAGGTAACGGCAGGTATGATATATATATATATATATATATATATATGATATATATCTATACTCTTATAAATATATATCCAGACTTGAATTACACACACATTTTGGCAACTAATTGCCCCCCCCAATTTGGCTGATCCCTCCAGAAGAAATGTTGAACCTGATAGAGCAGAGAATAATATATATATTCTCTGCTCTGTCGGGTTCAACATTTCTTCTGGTGGGATCAGCTAAGTGGGGGGGGGGCGCATTTAGTTGAGATTGTCCACATGCCACCCCCCATGTGCGTGTGTGTATATATGGTCTGAGGTCTGTGGGTGGGTGTATATATATATCTGCGTGTTGATATATACGTATATATATAGGTATGCGTGTTGATATAAAATTTTCGTTTTGGCTCGTTTCGTTCGTAATTCGACAATTTTCATTTCGGATCGTTTCGGACGATTTCTGTTTCAGTTCGTTTCAGCTTGTTTTTCGTATCGACTTTTTTTCGTGATTTTGAACATTTTTGTGTATTCGATGTGGGAAATGTTTTGCCCCATAGACTTCAATGTTAAAAATATTCCTGTTTTAATTCAATATCTAATAAACCGTTTATTATATTCTGTAGTAAAGAGTCTCTTTATTTCTAGATTTTTTAAACCTCACAGTAATGTGCGCCGTGTATTATGAGCATTCAGTATTATATGGGAGTACTGCTTTATGAGTAAGAGTAGTTAAAAAAATTAAAATAAACGTAGAACTCGGGGGGGGTGACACCATGAGTTACCGCACCGGCTGACACCAACCCTAGTGACGCCACTGACGGTGTGAAGGCACTTGCTGCCACCAAAGGCAAAATATTTGAGTGCACTGCCACTGACGCCTGTACCAGATTCATATAATTTTAATATTGGACCGCAGGGTCCAACCTTGCACTCTTCCACAATACCACAGAGGGGTTGCTTAAGGTGTGAAGGCACTTGCTGCCACCAAAGGCACAATATTTGGGTGCACTGACGCCTGTACCAGATTCATATCATTTTAATATTGGACCGCAGGGTCCAACCCTGCACTCTTCCACAATACCACAGAGGGGTTACGGTGTGACGGCACTGTTGCCGACACTAAAGGCCCAATTTTAAAGCACATCCAAAGTCTGCATAAGTTTCACCATAATTTAGCCAAAAAATTCACTAAACTGGTTCTGCGTGTCCTAAAATGTCTTTTCATATAGGCTGCCGCCCCAAGCAGTTGTTTATGAATAGATTAAAGGAAAAACATTTACCGTCATTTGAAACGTCACTCATTTTTTTGTTTTTAAATGTTTCTATACATCCTACAAATCCACCACTTCACGGGCAGGTTATGGGGACCTCCTAGGCACGATATTTGAAGGAATTTTTCTTTTTTATTTTTAACCCTCATTTCATGGAAAACTCACTGTTCCTTTAAAAAAAATTTTTTTAAAACTTTTTGTCCTTGTTTCCTGTCCCCCAGGGCACTACACCTTTTATGGCAAATATCTTGCATATATGCCCTCTTGCAGGGCACTCTAAAAATTGAACTTTTGAGTCTCATTGACTTACATTGAGTTCGGTTCGTGTTCGCGTTCGAACTCGAACTTTTGAAATTGTTCGAGTTCGAATGCGAATCGAACACGGGGGTGTTCGGCTCATCCCTATTCTGGAGTGGCCCAGTCAGAGTCCTGACCTCAACCCAATTGAAATGCTGTGGCATGACCTTAAGAGAACGATTCACACCAGACATCCCAAGAATATTGCTACACTGAAACAGTTTTGTGAAGAGGAGTGGTCCAAAATTACTCCAGATCGTTGTGCAGGTCTGATCTGCAACTACAGGAAACATTTGGTTGAGGTTATTGCTGCCTAAGGAGGGTCAACCAGTTATTAAGTCCAAAGGTTCATATACTTTTTCGACTCTCCACTGTGAATGTTTACATTTTCTGTTCAATAAAAACATGAAAACATATAATGTTTGTGTTGTATTATTTTAAGTAGACTGTGTTTTTTCATTTTGTTGTGACTTAGATGAAGATCAAAGCACATTTTATGACCAATTCATGCAAAACTCCACGTAATCCCAAAGGGTTCAGATACTTTTTCTTGCAACTGTATGTGGGTCAGTGATGGAATTCGAGGAAAAGGGGCAGGTTTTGGAGTAAATAAACTTTGAACACATTTGACACAGTGGTAGGAACTGGTTTGATGAGGAAAGGTTAGGGGTCAGGAATAGATATGAGGATAAAATGCAGGAGTGCAGGGGTATGTTTAAGATTGCAAGTACAGAACTGGTGGCGGAATGGGCAAAATAAAGGCTATGAAAAGGTTTATGAAGGCAGAGACAAAATTAGATGCAATAAACTGTGACCAGTAGCAGCAGCAAATGATGAGAATGGCCTTGTGGGTTTGCCTATTAGAATAGTGGTTGAAATCATTGGTGGCAAGCAACATTTAGGTCTGGCTAGTACCGTATAACACAAAATTGTAAGCCCGGTATATATAACTGTATGATATATAAAAAATTGTCAGACTCCATACTCAGCATCTCGTAATTCTGCACCTCGGTGACACCTGGAGCCATAAAAAGAAATAGCTCACTCATGGAAGCACACTCCAAGGTTCTTGAACTAAATCTTCACTCTTTATCTTTGTATGGAAGAACAGTGTAATGATTTTAAATGGAATGAAAGGGGTTAAATTGATCTATTCTACTATATCTCACTGTTATTGACCTATAACTTAAGTTCCTTTTTTTAAGCTAGATAACATAATATCTAAGTTCCTGGTTTTGGGACCATTTTTGAGGGTGCGGGTGGGAGGTGATGTAAGGGTTGTGGTTGTGACCTTTTTTGGCAGAAAACCACAAATGTATGCCATCCGCCCAGCAGAAATCAAGGCCTTGGCCACGCCTTGCCGGATGCAAGTGGGAGTTATGACGTACAGTTTTTTTTCTATTTTTGCAATTAGTATAAGGATAAGCAGTGCAGTATCTTGGCCTAGGCCTGGAGCGGCACTTTCTAGGGGGGCAGCAAAAAAAAGCCTTGGACTCGCATTGGGACTGTATAACATGGGAATTGGAGGTTATGATCGCTGAAACTACAAAAAAAACCTTATTTGAACTACAAAGATGGCCACCGGAAGTGACCAGAGCAAGGATCAGCTGCCTAGTCAAGTGGACTGGAAATGCGTCACTCTGAGGGGCGTTCCAAGGTGGTGGTGGCAGGGAAACAAGAAGCACCAGTAGAGGACCCGCATCACTCTTAAGCATGCTGCACCTTTGCCGATCAGCTATTACAGGTTCAGCTACAGAGGAGAGCAGACTGTTTTTGCTGCCTGCTCCTCGAATCTTCACTCATATGCAGGGCAGGCTGCGTGCGATTGAGAGACGCTCCGCACCACCAGTCACTGGCATGTGGGGGTGGTGTGACGACATCTCTTCTTCCCCACTCTGCCAGGTCCTCCTCCTCCCATCAGCCACTTGCTCCCGCTCAGGCACACGTGACCAAGTTGAGAGAGGCAGCAGGACTCCCAAGACGAACTGCTCTGAGCTGTGCCTGCTGCAATTATTCAGCTATCTGGATCAGGCTCCAAGAATCGTGGTGACAACAAATTAATCGGATCTTGATAAGTAAATCCCTCCCATCTCTCTTAATACCAGTCTGCCATACATACCAGTCTGCCATACATGCCAGTGTGCCATGCATAGCAACCAGTGTGCCCTAATAACAGTCTGCTATACATACCACCCAGTGTGCCATAATACCAGTCTGCCATACATACCAGTGTGCCATACCAGCCAGTGCACCATAATACTAGTCTGCCATGCATACCAGCCAGTGTGCCCTAATACCAATCTGCCATGCATACCAGCCAGTGTGCCCTAATACCAGTGTGCCATACATACCAGCCAGTGTGCCATAATACCAGTGTGTCCTAATACCAGCGTGGATATCAGTCTGACATACATACCAGTGTGCCATAATACTGGTCTGCCATGCATACCAGTGTGCTGTAATACCAGTCTGACATGCCATAATACCATTGTGCTGTAATATCATTGCACTATAATACCAGTCTGACATGCCATGCATACCAGTGTGCCATCATAGCAGTCTGCCATGCAATGCATACCACGTGCCATAATATATACGCATAATGGCGTAATGGATGCACTACAAAAAAAAATTGACGCCCAAGCCTAGCACTAGAGTATTTGGGTTTGGCTTGAAGAAAAGGTGGCAACCCTAAGCATCAGTCTTCAATTAACTGTTCTAAGGGGGGTATATGCCGGGGAGCTGCAGGGTGAGTTGATCCTGTAAGTGCAGATTCAGTCAAGTTAAATAGGACCTGTCAATGAAGGGGTACATTGGTGACTGTGACAGGCTTAAGCAAATTATGATCATACTTTTTGAACTGAATCCCAATCATTTTACCTCAGTCAGGTTTTTTTAACATTTTTAAAACTGCGTTTTTTTGCCACAGAAAATGATGGAAGCAGGTGGACAATAATATGGAGTGCTCTTTCTGGGAGTTTTGTTTTTTGTATATATATATATATCTGCAGGAGCTCCAGTAAAGGACCTGATCCTCAGTGAGTTTATCCCATGATAGGCAGCCATTAGTTTTGCAGAGTAGGACCTGCCAGAGGGTGGATTACATTGACGCTGTTGGCAGGCTTGAGCAATTCACGGCCGTTCATTGTGAACCAAATTTCCACCATTTTATTCAACAAAGCTTAGATTTAAGATTTTTTCAGCAAGTGGTAAAAGCTGGTAACCCATGCATGAAGCTGTTGTTGCAGGTTTTTTGAATGTGTTTGACTGGAGTGCTCTCTTCCTGGTATTGTTTGTATTTTTTTTTAGATGTACCCACACTGAATGTTTAGTTAGGGTTGAGTGCTACCCCCCATGTGTTTTACATATATATATATATATGTATATATATACTGTATACACATACATACACAGAATGTATATATTTTGAAAGGATATTATCCTTGAGAAAGTCGCCGCTGTGCGACGAAATGTGTCGGATATACATGTCCATATATGGTTTTAATTAATATTGATTAAATTGATGGTTATTTTACTATCCCAAGTTTACAGTCTATTCTGTCTATCCACGGCAGTCCTGTGGTTCCCATCCCCCATCAGGATTGGTTCCAGAAGATCCAGTCATCGTGGAGGAAGCTGAGTATACAATCAGTGCTGGAGAGGTAGGGGTGGGGTTTAAAAAGGAAGAGGTGTGTCCTTGACAGGAATGGGTGTGTCAAATTTAAATTAGGGGGTGCACAAGTTTAGTCAGGCCTAGGGCAGCACAAAACCTAAATACACCACTGAGAATAAGGAGGGGGTTGGAGACAGACAGGGTTATTCAAAGAGATACGAAAAGTCACTGCACGCTTGGTGACTTTTTGTTCCCCACACATCGGGTTGATTCAGCGATTTCTATAGCACCGCAGGGCCCACCGTAGTGCAGGGAATACTTGCCGCAAACCTGCAGAACACTCGCTGAACACTCACCGAAAACCCGCAGAAACCGCCACAAAAACTAAGCCGAAAACGCCGGAAAAATCCGAGCAGCTAGCGATCACAGCGCAGAGCAGCCCCCAGAAAAAGCCGACTAGCAGATGAACGGAGTAGAAAAAAACAAAACTGAGTGCTTCAAAGTTTGAAATTTGAAACGCTGCTTGCAAAAAAAATTACTGAATGAAAAACGTCTGGAATTTACATATAGGATCCAATGAATGATAATAAAAAGGTGTGTTACAGAAAAATTAAAAAGCGATTTTACAAAAAACAGCAAAAAATTTGACAAAAAAATCCCCAAAATGCCTAAACTATTCTAAAAAAATTCTAAAAATAAAGAGACTTTTTACTGCAGAATAAAATGATAAACCCTTTATTAGATATTGAATTAAAACTGGAATATTTTTAACATTGAAGCCTATGGGATTCGCCTGAATAAACCTGACGAATGAAACCACCGAATGGCAGGGCACTTCACTGACATTCCTCAGCTGTTCTGTGTTCCCTGAATAGACGAACCATTGCTTCTCTATGGGGGATTTCACTGCCCTCGAACAGGCACCGTACGTGCAGGCAATTTGCCAAGATTTGACAAATTGCCTGCTCCCTGAATAGCCTAATGGCCCTGAAATTTCCCCGTTCGTTGAAATTCAGTGTCCGTTACATTTCGGGGCCAGATTGCCTCTCTCTGAATAACCCTGAGAGTTTTGAGTTTCACCTGTCAAGATCTACACAGGATTATTGCAGTTTGCATATGCATCGTTTGAAATAGAGAGAGTTTATTTTTAGGCTGGGGTCAGACGAGCGTGATTTCTACGGGCTGTACGTCCGTGCAGTACGGACATCGTCAGTACGGATGACGCAGTAGTGGTCACACAGTCCGTTTTTTCACTGAAGTTATTTTTTGACGGATGTAGGAGGGGAAAATAAATTACAATGAAAAAACATTCTGTCCGTCAAAAATGCTGGACGTATAAATGCAGTCCGTCTGACCTCGCTCCATCACTCACACACAAAGCTATGCAGACGTTGAGGACGTGGCACTCCGCACGTCCGTTCTAGCAGTATTACGTTCTTGCCTAACCTGCGTCCGTTTGCCGCGGCCGTTGTGCGTCCGCAGTTCAGTGCGGACGTACTTCATGTGTCAGGCTCCAATGGACTTACTTTCATGCTATCACGGACGTACTTTTAGGCGCAATCACGGACGTGAACACTACGCTCGTCTGACCCCAGCCTTACCTGGAAGGAGTTTTCACATGCGGAAAGGCGATGCTTTGCCCAGGGTGCTGTTCAAGACCCTAAGATGTTTGCAAATGAACTCTCAGACAGATATTGCAATTAGGGATGAGCTGTTCAGTTCAAACTGTTCGGAGTTCGCACCGAACATTGGCCGTTCGACAGTTCGCAAACTTCGAACTTTTTGGGACGTTCGCCAAAAGTTCTAAAAAAAAATTATTTGAAAAAGTATAAAAAAAGCTTAAAAAATACTAAAAAATCTAGAAATGAAGAGACTTTTTACTGCAGAATTAGATATTGAATTAAAACAGGAATATTTTAAACATTGAAGCCTATCGGATAAAACATTCTTGTTACTAAAACATCAGGCAGACACTGCCCTCTAATCGGGCAATATAGAAGGCAGCCTGCAGGGGCCTCCCAAGGATCCCCTTGAGGAGCATGCGGTCGCCAGATGACAGAGCTGCGACTGTGTGGGCTAGCCGCACGGGTGCACGTGCAGAGACAGGCAGCGCAGGGAGGGAGCCACTGCACCTGCGGCCACGGCAGACCCCCCCCACAACCAGGATCCAGGGAGCCCCCACTGACCACCAGGCTAAGGTAAGGCGACACATTTCTAAAAATAATAAAATCCGAGGACATTTTTAAATGTCCCCGGGAACATAAAATAAAACTTTTTCTTTTTCTTTCTCTACCTGGCTGAATGTATTTAATTATATATATTAGATACATTCAGCCAGGTAGAGGAGGGTGGCATGTGGGCTGCGCGGGGTCTCAGGCAGTGTTTTTTATTTTTGTGTGTGTATTTTTAGCAAATTTATAGGGGAAGGTAAGGGCAGGTATGATATATGTATATATATAAGATATATATCTATATTCTTATATATATATATATATATATATATCCAGACTTGTATTACACACATTTTTGGCAACTAATTGCCCCCCCATTTGGCTGATCCCTCCAGAAGAAATGTTGAACCTGATAGAGCAGAGAATAATATATATATTCTCAGCTCTGTCGGGTTCAACATTTCTTCTGGAGGGATCAGCCAAATGGGGGGGGGGCAATTAGTTGAGATTGTCCACATGCCACCCCCCATGTGCATATGTGTATATATGGTCTGAGGTCTGTGGGTGGGTGTATATATAAATATCTGCGTGTTGATATATACGTATATATAGGTCTGCATGTTGATATTTACGTATATGTCTGTGTGTGGTATCAATGCATCTCTACTCTATACACGGCGCTCCGTGTCCCTATAATAGCTATGACCAGGGGCTAACTTTTTTTATATTTTTATACTATTCCTATTAAATTAACAGTAATTTTTGATGTATTTTATTCAGTAGAAACATTTTTTGCCTATATAACATGTGCTTTGTGAAAATTAAATGGTTTTGTGTGTACATTTTAATTTAGTTAGTGGATTCCTGTCCAGTTCGGTGAGAAGCAAACGTAATGTAGTGTAGACACGCTGCGAGGCGGAGCGGAGTGAAGTCAAGCCTGCAAAATGTTTGCTTCTCTTTACTTCGTAGCTGTGCGTCGCTACACGCTCAGTGTGTCTCAGCCTTTATTCCTGCATCGCTAGCTTACCGAATCAGTTTGTATACTTGTTACTGACCCTGCTTGTTCTGAGGACCCGATCTGTTGCCGACTTTGCCTGCCATTTGACTATTCTCTCTGTGTATTCCCTGCCTGTTCTGTTTGCTTTCTGTTGCTAGTGGTGTGCGCCGATTCTCACCACATACAGTAGCGCAGTACAAGTGCTTAAACATTGCTGACCCGGTATTGTTATAGCTGCTGATGTAACTCAATAGATAGGGGGTCTCTTCTGCATTACCAAAACCTCCACCACTGCACTCTTCCACAATACCACAGAGGGGTTACTTACGGTGTGAAGGCACTTGCTGCCACCAAAGGCACAATATTTGGGTGCACTGCCACTGACGCCTATACCAGATTCATATCATTTTAATATTGGACCGCAGGGTCCAACCCTGCACTCTTCCAAATACCACGGAGGGGTTACGGTGTGACGGAACTGTTGCTGACACTAAAAGCCCAATTTTAAAGCACCTATTGTTACTTTCATCCAAAGCCTGCATAAGTTTCATCATAATTTAGCCAAAACATCACTAAACTTGTTCTGTGTGTCCTAAAATGTCTTTTCATACAGGCTGCCGCTCCAAGCAGTTGTTTATGAATAGATTAAAGGAAAACCATTTACCATCATTTGAAATGTCATTTTTTTGTTTTTAAATGTTTCTATACATCCTACAAATCCGCCACTTCACGGACAGGTTATGGGGACCTCCTAGGCACGATATTTGAAGAAATTTTTCATTTTTATTCTTAACCTTTATTTCATGGAAAACTCACTGTTCCTTTAACCCTTTCGCTGCTGAGGCTTTTCACACCTCTGTGCTGAGCTCATTTTTACCGGTTTCGCTCATCATGTTTAAATGCGATTTGAAGTCACATTTTATTATATGACCCAGACATATTACATATTGTTCTTTCCGGGAGACTCGTCAGATTCATAATATATCATTATTATATGTATACGTTATGTCCTGTCTGTATATTATAACATAAAATGCAATAAAATTAGAATTTTCACTAATTTACAACGTGTAAAGTGTTTTTTTTTCACATTTTAACATGCAAGCGTTTGCGGTTATATTTTCTATGGGTTGCGCTTGTTAAAAAAAATAGAAACGGGGAATCGTTACTTTTTTCTGGGGAAAATTAACTGTTTTTTGGCAAATGCCCCCCATAGAAAAAATCGTTAATGCAGCATCATTGTTCACATTATAATTGAAATGGGAACAATATTGCTGCATTAATAAAACAAAACAAAAATTTTTTTTTTTTAAACTGTACATGGTCATGTTTGGTATCATTGGAAAGGCCACGTTCCATTGATATCAAACATTAACCCCTAGCAGGTCGGGAGATAGGGGGTTCATTGGAACCCCCTATCTTCACCATAGGTGGCAGCAAGGGCTTAATTGCAGGACTGGCGCCATCACGCTATGCGCGATGATGCCAGTCGTTAGGGGGATATCACAGAAGCTTGGCCGACATCCAAGATGTCTGCCAGCTCCTGGAGGGGACCGCGATACGGCGCATGTTAGCACCATATCGCGATCCAGCCCCCTACGGGTTAAAGACAGCCGCCGCTTGGAAGGGCAGGCTGTGCCCTTCCAAGCGGTGCCTGCCTTTACTCGCTGGCCCGCTTGGATGGGAAGGGGGAAAGGTCCGAGGGACCTCCCCCTCCCCTTCAGGCACCTTCCCCGCAATGGCGGGGGGTGCCTGAAATAGCCGTCATCGCGCAGGAGCGATGACATCTATTGTGCCCGCGGGGGTCCCGGAGGCTGGGCTGACATCAAGGATGTCAGCCCGCACCGGGGGGCCGCCACGATCGTCCGGAATCCCGGCCGATCGCCGCTGCTAAGGGAGGACGCGCTCAGCGCGTCCTCCACAGCGACGTGGCCATGCGGCAGGACGCGCTCAGCGCGTCCGCCGCATGGAAAAGGTTAAAAACTTTTTTCTTTAATCTTTTGTCCTTGTTTCCTGTCCCCCAGGGCACTACCCGGACCCCATACACCTGTTATGGCAAATATCTTGCATATATGCCCTCTTGGAGGGCACTCTAAAAATCAAACTTTCGAGTCCCATTGACTTGCATTGAGTTCGGTTCGAACTTTTGAAATTGTTCGAATGCGAACTGAACACGGGGGTGTTCGGCTCATCACTAATTGCAATGCAATGGTAATGAATATTATTTTTCTTTAAATTGTCTTATTGTTTCTTTAAATTGTCTTATCAAATAAACTGTCAACTTAACTTAATAAATTGTCTTTTATTTCTTTAAATTGATCAATCCTAAAATAACCCCTTGCTTAGATGTTTCTGAGTAAAACACAAAGTCAACATCTCAGTCCTGAAAGAGGATTTCCATCAGGACACCGAATTTAGAAACAGTCAGTCTAAAATAGTAACAGGTAAGTCAAGCAAAACACAAGCAGCATGCACAGTGGAGATCCACCAGTGTCATTCATTGTAGAGACTAATTAAACACTTGGGACCCTATTCCAAGCAAGTTGTTATAGTTAATGTGTGGACTGCTAGCTGAAATTGCCTCAAGAGGTATCAACTATACCCCTGATGAGGCATAAGTAGGCCAAAATGATCACTGGGGGATGCTGCATCTCTTGTGCAGAAGATGCTTCTTTAACATTTCAGTTCTGGTTGCTCTTCTGGGTGGAGTCAGACTGATTTACATATGGTATAGTTTCCTCTGTACTGGCCCCTTTTGGGCTAAAATCTTCCTCTGAGACTTGAGTGGGTGCACACCGAAGTAGAGGCTGCTCTAGATTTCAGGAAGCCTTAGGCAAAGCTCAGTTATGAGGCCACACAAGGCCAGAGACCAGACTATTCCAAGATGTTTCAGAGGACATGCCGTAATGCGACGTGTTATAAAAAATAAATGTAATTTACAAGAGCAAAGTATTATTTACACCAAGCGATTTATAACAAGTTATATTTTAGAAAATTTATGGGATTTTTATTTTTTTAACAATTTACAGCTCTGTTATATGCTCAAATACACCAACTATATAGAGGAGTCCGTAAATAAGACACCCACACATCCCAAATATATGATGAAGCAAACAATAAGAGGGATATTTGTGTGACCCAAGCCCCTTGTCAGCAATTTTCCTACCTCAAACCAGGGGCAGATCCAGACAGGTTTCAGGAGGGGCACTCTACCAATTTTGACTAAGAGCTGGTGTTCGGTTCACAGTTTTTTGTTTTATATCTGTTTTTATAATAAAAGATCCTTTTTTACATTTATTGGATTTATATCTCATTCAACTGGAACATCTTCCAAGGGACGACCATTCTAGCAAGGCACGATCCAGGGAAGGACTAGAAGAAGGGTGTGACCCCTTTCTAAGTCGAAGGCACAGTTACGGAGCCACTTATTTGAAGAGGATCTTCTCATTGTTATTATGCAGATCTTTTTCACTTGTACCATTTTCGTACTTGATGTCTGTCTGCACAATGGTTTATTTCCTTCTCCTGAGATCGTGGTTATTGAAGGCATGGTGAATACTGTCAGCCGCGGTGAATGTGAAGTACGGAAAGGCCCCCCTAAGTGGCCAAAAGTTATACACAAGAACCTAAGAGGTTCTCACCTTGTGAGTGCATTTACATTTGCATACAGCATTAAGTAGTGAGAACATGTGATACTGTACCATTATGTGACTATATTTTGTATATTGGAAACTGTATTAGGTCTGATTGGTGGAATATAAGATCAAGGAGTCCTAATTGAAATTTGACTACATGCCCTAGAGATAAGTAACTTTGTATTTCCTTGCGGGATATAAGGTGCACGAGACACTGTATTCTGCGTGGTGTATGGATGTGCGCTCTCAATAGGACTATCATCCAAACTAACTTTCATTACAATTCCTTTCATTCAAATCCTTTTGAGGACAAGAGGAGGGATTGTAAGGAGTGTCATGACCTAAGCACTAGATTCCGGCAGCCCCAGTCCGGCCCTGATCATGCTTTATTTTGCCCGAGGTTTTGTCTACCACCTTATGCTGTATGCAGTTTCCTGAAAGCCTTACCTGGATTTCCTGTTAGTTCTAAGGAGCCCCAGTTGTACTCCATCCCATCTAATGAAGCTTCCTTATAAACAAGCTACGCCATCTCCTCCACGCTTCAACATTGAAGTCTGGCTGTGCAACAGTACTTGTTACCTGAAGCTCCCTGTTCTACAGCCTCAAGTCTATCCACTGTGTATCCTGCCCAAGCCATTATTAATTACCCATGTATGAACTTTGCTTTGTAATTCTGACCTCGTTATTGTCTGCCAAGAACCTTTTGCCATCGGATTCAGACCACGTTCATTGCCTACCCCCTTGCCTGGAACCCCCTGCCACAGACTTACTGTCATGTCCTCCACTCCTGGGGGTCTCTGGCTGCTCAGGTTTGTGCCAGGCACCCGACAGCACCATCGGCGTTAGTAATGGCCAGGTGCCAACCGATGCGCTGGTTACAGGAGGTCGCATGGTGAACAAGGGGGTGGGGTTCCGCGTGATGACGCGGACCCGCCAGCCTTAAATCCTGACTGTGAGAATCACTCAGTGCCTTGTTGTGGAGTTGCTTCCCGCAGAGCTTAGTGTTTCATCGCTCTTGTGATTCACTGATTCTATTGCCTTGCTGATTACTGACTCGGATTGTATGAGGACCCTGCTGATTAATGACTAGGATTGTATGAGGACCCTGCCCAATGCTGACTCAAATTGTATGCATGCCCTGAATGTTACTGATTCGGATGGTATTGTTAATCCCTCTGTTTCTGGTCAGGCTTGTGTGTATGCCCGTCCTGATACTGGCTCAGTTTGTCAGAGTGCCTGTCCTGTTGCCATCCTGGCTAGCCTGGGAATCACCCCTGGTACTGATCCAGCTTGTCCTAAAACCATTCATGAGATTAACCCTTGCTGCATGTGTGCCAGTCCCACTCTGAGAGTGCTAGGCTTGTGTCTTGTGTTGTATATGTGTGATGCGTTCTTAATTCAAACAGAGATATACAGGGATAGCAATACTGACTACCAAAGGATCGAAGGGTTTAGAAGTCTGCCTAAAGAGCAGTCCACAGGAATCATGACACTTATCAAGTTTACTTTAGTTATTCTGTTTCTTTCCTCTGTGTCAGCCCTATTCCTGTCCTGTCAGTGTTGCCTGTCTCTAATGACTCCTGTCTTGCTCCACCTGTGTCATTAGTTCTGTGTTTATTCAGTACTCTTGTGTACTTCTTTTTTTCTCCTGTGTCTTCCCCTTTTTCTTTTGTTCATTGCTATAATGTGTTTTCGCCCAAGCTTTATTCCTGTCCTGCCCAACCTCCTCAAGTCATTCAGTTCCTTCTCTTGTCTGCTTTATCCCTAAATAATCATCTTGCTGTGCCCTGCAATCTGTTTGTCCTCAAAAGTATCGCTGCATCTTGAACTCGAACAAGCAAACCACGCATACACCGCATGACAAGGAGCCTTAGAAAAGAGTTAATACCTCTGCCTTAGAGAAAGTGCTTTAAGCAAGGCTATTGCATTATGCAGCTGCTGGCCTGGCTCTTGATGCAGATCACGTACAGATAAAACATGTCACAAGAACTACTACAAACAAGGTCAAGAAACTTACACACAAAAATTCCTGTGACACATCTTGTTACATAAAGACACCTTCCCTTCTTTTGTTGTTTCAATTAAAGATGTGTGCGAGTTCCAAGCGGGTGCGCAGTTTTTTAATCACATTGTGTGTGTCTAATTTCTGTGTCTCCGATTTGAGAAAAGAGGCCATCAGCGGGGGGAGCCAAAATACCAGCAATTGCAGGGCCCAGATATGGTTCCAAACATAGAATGTATCGACCCGTAGGAGGGCTGAGGTTCCTGTTTAAAAAAGGGGTCAATTTTCTATTACATCTACACTGTATCATACTTCATGTACAGTAAAACCTACATACACTGCATGCACAGTACACATAACACTGTAAAATATACGCGCATGTAAACATGGGACTACTTGAAGATCCTCTGTTTCCCCAGGTTGGAGCATGACAGCTCCTCAGTAATGAAAGGCACAGTAATGTATCATGTGCATGAGTGTATCACAGAGCTGCATAACAATAAAACTGATGGTAATGTGCTCTGTGTTAGACTGTGTCACAGAGCTCCACAGCAATAAAACTCACAGTAATGTGCAGTGTGTACAACGAGTGTATTACAGAGCTGCATAGCAACACAACAGACAAATAATTATATACTACAATAAATTATATATCATTAGAATTTTTTAAAAAATCAGGAATTCCACACAAAAAAGTAAAAAAAAAATACTAATATGTGTCTAAATACAGAGAGCAGTGAGGAGTATACTGACTGACAAGAGGGATAATATGTGTATATACAGAGTAAGAGTCAGAGCAGTACTCCTCTGTGCTCTCTCTATCTGGACACATATTACCCCTCCTGTCAGTGGACAGTATTCTCCTCACTGCTCTCTGTATATGTGCATGACTCTATCCCACCCTGTCCGTGTGATGTGTGAGTCGCGCATACGCAGCAAGTGGGAGGCAGTATCTGTCGATCAAATATTGCCTCAAAGCTTGCTGAATCACAGATGCTCATTTTGATGTTCTACGCATGCGCGGGTGTGACATAATGACCAGCTGGTCGCCAGATCAGGTGACGTTACATCATTCCTGCACATGCACAGATGGTTGGAGGCATTATGTGATGAGTGGCACTATTTTACGGAACATCGGAACTTTGCTCAGGGGATGTCGCCAACAGCAGTGGACATTTTGCTGCCGCCAGGCAAGCTAGGCAGCCGTGGAGCCTTAGACGGCCACCTAATTAAAGAGCCGCCACTTTACCGAAGTACAGGTTTTTAGTGCAGGTGTCCATTCTTCATGTTCTCATAAGTTTGTATTTGGTCTCTAATGATAATTGTAACGCACTGCTAGCGAGAACCCAATCTGCAGTGATGGAGACAGGCGTGAAAAGTTCAAGTGCATTTTCATGGGAAAACAGATGCAGGTAAACTTGGAGACACGGGAGCAGGCATGGACACAGATAAATTTGTTAGAAAACAATTCTAGAATATTGTATAAAATATATACAACCTGGGCTATCACTGGAGCATATTCTTACAAAGTTGGAATGAAATTTTTCAAATTGAGGTCTTGTCCATTTAATATGTCCATTCTATGTATCAAATGTGCTTCACTCTGTAATAATATGATCGTCCATATCGCTATCATGGATCCTCTGGGTTATAGCCAATTACTGTGATTCATGGCATTGGCAGTGTAGATTCTGCTGACAAAAAGTGCTGTGCCACTGGTTTGTCCAAATTGGCCTCCCGCAGCAAAAATCCGATGAATGATCTCTGGCCTCTTATTATTTTAATTATTATTTTCGATTTTCAATTTTTGCCTTTTCGTGTAAACAGGGGGTCTATGCCAGGTGAGCTATTTCTGATTATCAAGTGAGTTGGTAAGTGTTATGGACTCATTATCACAACTCATGTCCTATTCAAAACTTCTCTTGTTTTTAGAATGGTAATGCAGCCAACTGTAGAGTAACACTTCTTATACATGGCATACTTTCCTGTTGGCAGCACTGGTGCTGCTGCTTTGCTTCCAATCTTATATGATGGACGAAATAGTTGACAAGCTTTTAAAACTAGGCTGAAGTCAAATTTAAAAAGCTTGCCTTCATATATATAAACCCTACATTTAGAAACATTCCTCCACATCATTTAAGGTCTGAATGGTGAAATAGAAAATGAGCATTGACTGATATTGATACAGCCCACCAACCTAATACTCTTGCCTTTGGCAGTGAGATCAGCCATCCAAAGTTATTTAATGGAACTGACAAACAGTGTATGTTGGGCATTTTAAAGGTACAATGTTGTGGTGTATCCTACACAGCAGCTGTAGTGAAGGGGTTATTCCATGCTAATAACCACCACTCCATTCGTGAGTGGCATAGTTTCTTCAAACCAATCACTAGACACAGCTATCCCCTTATGCTCTATAAAAACACATTTTAGCCTATGAAATGGGTAGGAAAACCAGAAAGGTTATTTATTAACCCCACCGTATTCCTTCTTGGCCAACCCATGTCTAACCCAGAGTGGGTTAACTCTCACACACTACTGTCTCCCAGGACCTTCTACCAGGTTGGCAGGAAGCAGCAGAAGACAATGACATCACTCCTACAACTAGCACATCAGAAACCGATCAAATGCAAAAGCATTGACCAGCAAATACAATCAGCTTTGGTTGAGATACACAAAGCTGGTACACAAATATTTCTTGTGTTTTTCCACAGCATATATATATATATATTTTTAAAATACCATAAAATGAACCCTTATTCTCTTGAGTGCTCAGTTAATGTCCAAAGAAACAGCTCTGAAATAAAAAATAATACCAACAGAAAAAGACAACCCGTTAATTCTATAGATGATTGATGAAAAGTATAACAGTTTCTGATCAGGAGAAACTATTGTAAAGCTGGAGATAAGTCTTCACAGCAGAAACACTGACTTTCAGGCAATTTTATGCTTTTTTTAAAGTGCATGTCCTTCCTCCTGCAATGCATGTCGACTGGCACCTCAAATTGTATTGATAGATTTATTGATGTCACAATTATCCTTATCAATAATTTCTTTTGCAGATTTTGTTTCCATATTATTGGATACCCCATCTTTCCCAAACTTTTTAGAGGTGCTGTCAGAGATATCTGGGGTTAGAGCTTGAAAATTTATTGCATTGTTATTCAAAATGGCCCAGAGATTGCACCGAACAGTGAATTTCCTGGTACGGTGCAATTTCGTGGCCATTCGGCTATTCAAAAGATGGCAATTTGCCAAATATTGGCGAAATACCAGCGAAATACAGTGATACTTCAGCAGCAGTGAAATCCCCATAGAGATGTTAAGGCTAATCTATTCAGAAAACACCAAATAGCACCAAAAGTCAGTGAAATGCCCTGTTTTTCAGTGGGTTCATTCGGCAGGTTTCCCATAGGTTTCAATGTAAAAAATATTCCCATTTTTATTGAATATTTATTAAACCGTTTATACTTTTAATCTGCAGCAAAAAGTCTCTTTACTTATTTATTTTTTATGTAATTTTTCAGGATTTTTCTTCCCGATTTTTTAAAATATTTTTTTTTTTTTTCTGTAACAGACCATTTTATTATTGTTCATATGACCTTATATGTTATTTTCAGGCATTTTTGTGCAGTAGGTTTTTTCGGTAGCTTGTCGGTGCTCTGTTCGGTGGATCATCGGCTTTTTTCGGATGCATTCAGGGGTTTTTCGGCAGTTTTGCAGCAGATCGTCAGGTGCTTTTTTTTCGGCGGTTCTGTGGCGGTTTTTCCATTCGATGCATTGGTTATTCACATGCGGTTGGTGGATTTTCCCTGCACTTCGGGGACCCTGCGGTGAATGCTGAATTCACGTCAGGGTCGGGGGAATTTGATTCCCTGAAGTGCAAAGAACGAAAGAGCACTAAAATTCCAGTGGAATTTCAGTGCTCTTTGAATAACCCCACTTGGTCTAGTTCCATGAGAGAATCAGGAAATACATAACCACTGTTTTTTGTAAATGTGAGCAATGCCTTTTATTTTTAATACTATTCCACTATGAACAAATGCAGTGCTGTGAGATTATCACAAGGAATGGACCCTTGTGTGGTTTAAATCAGATTTATATAGTCAAATAATCACATCCAATTCTACTTAGTATGGTAGGAATGCATATAAAATATTTGAAATGTCACTTGTGTATGAAATGCTAGAGATGAATTCATAATGGTGAACATTGTGGAGGCATGACAAAATTCCTGTGGAAATTTGAAAAGGAAAATTACATTGACAACCCTTGTGAATTTTTAGCATCCATTTAAATGAAACCAGCCAGTATTCATAGCATTTCATGCATCTAATTATCCTATAAGCATGATTATGAATGCAAAAGACTTTGCAAAAATATTTGCATGTTAGCAAGAACAAATTCACTTAAGATTTAATATTTGAGCTAATTTTAGACAAGTGCTGTAATGTAGTTTTAAATATGTGATTAAAATGCATGTATTATGTAATTAATATTATTTTACATACTGTACATGTATTATATTATTGAGGAAGTGTATTGCAATTATAGAAATTTCTCAACACATTGACATCTGTGTCTATATTCATCTGCAACATACCACCTTATTGTCTAACTTGTATTAAAGCGTTGCCAGGTCATACACACAGCCTTTCATATGCTGTTGAGGGAATCACAATCTAATTTTTTTTCCAATAACTGTATTTCTACAAAGACTGACTCCTGAAAGAGATGTTACATTAGCTATACCATTTAGCAAGAGAACAGACGAATGAACATCGAATATTCTATTTAAATATCACAAACATCGCCACCTATATATTCATGGTTATTACATTTTCCATATAAATTTTCCACTACCTACGTCTATGCATCCCAAGTCTAAAGTGATGCACGTCACAGCGCTGTCTTAGCTCCTTGCCTCGGAACATGCGCTATCTGCAAGAATACTCATGGTAATGCTTCTACGAGTCCATAGGACTCCATGGTGGGTTGTGTTGCCGGGCCGCGAGCCCTGTGCAATCTCGTTCTTGCGAGATCACACAGCGTTGCGGAGAGATCACGGAAAGAGACTGGGGAGTGGGGACTATTTGTATCCAGTCTCACTCTGCTACCAGCGGCAGGAAGCAACGGATTGGCCACCTTTCTCGCCTGGCAAGTATCGGATATAATCGGGAGGGGGGGGGTTAGGTGGTGCCAATTGATTCTGCAAAAGCAGAATCAGTTAGCACCTGCTTGTGGGTTCCGGTAAAAAACATCTGTTAAGTGTTAACCCATTGATGCAGTAATTAGCATTAGAACTTTGGAATACCTTACTTATCTTAATGTAAATTACTGATTGCGTTCCCCATGATAAGCATAGGGTCCGCAAAGTACAGTTATCTGGCGCATGCTAGCGCATTCACCGATGCGCTAATGGACATTTTAACTGTTTAGCGTTAGGAAGGTAATATGGGTGACATGCGTTCAATTCACTTATCCTGACGTTAACGCTTACTCACTCGAACGCTACTATTAGCTTTCACTAGAGCCTAGCGCAGCTGGTGTATTACAATATTGTTAATCATTATGCTACAATCCATGTCTCCTAATTGTTCTCTTTCCTATATCATCTACGCCTAAATCAAGAGATCCTGCATAAAGCCTAAAAAAAATAAAACAGGACCATAATCCTAGTACTGTAATTGAATTGCCCACTAAGTAGGTCTCATTGTTCTTGCACCTTAATGTCAATAAAATATATTTATTTATGTTCTTTATGTTCCATATCTCAGAATGTCGTTATGAAGTAGATGACATATATTTGACGTAAAAAAATTATGAATAAGAAACACTTAAATATACAAATTTGACAATGCTAAACATTGATGTTTAGCATAATCAAAACCAAACTATTGTTTCCTCAGTTAACATAAAGTGGATACCCGGCAAAATTTTCTTGACAGGCCTCTTACTAAATACCTTAGGTGGGTGGACCATCTTAGAATGCTAATAGCAATAAAAGAATAGATTAATAATTATTTTTTTTGCAAATTTGCGTTGAAGTACAAAGTATTACAGTATATGTGATAAAAAGAAAACTGATGTACAGTTTTAAGTCATAATATAATTTAAATTGTAAAACATATTGCCATTACATAAAACATTTCTATATATGAATTGTGTGAGTTTACTTGAAACAGTTATGCGGGTGTATTATGCTGTAACCTTATATTTATGATCATGCATTCCGTGAGACATACAGAAACAGTTATCTCCCAGTGCAAAGACAGTCTGTGTTCTGTTCCTAAGATGCAGTAACATATGTTTGCTGACAAAATTAGATGGAAATCCTTTTACAGAATTCTGGCCTCACAATTTAGACCTGAACAGAGAGTAGCAAAAAGTCAGCCCAAGACTTCCATTAAACTTTATCCCAAAGGAGAAGAACTATAAGATAGCGCCTGACTTTTGGTCTTTGTATAATCTAGTCTAGCATAATTTGTACTGCATAAGGCTTTGTCACAAATCTTGCAGAGGATTTACTGAATTGATGGTAACAGGCAGTAAAAATAGTAATTCATCATGACTAGCTTTCTGCTGTTGTCCCATACACACATAGGAATAGAATTCATTATTGAAGAATTGCAATGTCATGTGAAGCAATTCACTTTTAAAACAATACAACATTACCTTCTACAACAAGTATGATAACCATTTGCTTGAATCCCTGAACTTAAACTAACATATTCCAAATGAAATGTAATCGTGAAAGGTATTTCATGGGCATATTAACCACTTAAGCTTATTTAATTGGTCACAGTAACTGGGTCATGTTCTCCTTCCAATAGGTTTAACAATGTTTACTTAAAGTAAACGTTCTTACTTGTGCCTTGAGTAATGTCAATTAACCAGATAGAATGTCAGCAAAAACAGAATAAAAAAACCAATGTCAGCACACACAGGCCTACCAAAGTGGTATCATGGTTTCAATGCTTGTGAAACCACACAATTCTAGTGTAGTCACGCTAGCTTCTCTTTAATTTTTAAAAGAATTTAGGAACGTCCTTTCTTCTTCAACTTTGCCATGGACAATATCTATTTTTAAAACATTCTAGGTAATAGGGATTGGCTATAGTATATAGTAAGGTGATAGAATTAGAGTAAAATAAATTTATGTGAATCAGAACTTCACAGTAACTCAGATCCCTGTCCCTCTATTTTTTAAGGGTATGCAACATCTTCTCCATGTTCTCTAGCACACGCAGACTAACTCACTCAACAGCTGAACAACTCCATACACTGTTTTAGCACTAGTTACACTGATGACACTCAGATATACCTCTGCTCCCCAGGGACAATGGAATAGGGCCGATAATGTCTGTTATTGACAAAGGGATATAGTCGGGCACAAAAAAAAACAGGAAACCATTTGATACAATCGCAATAAATAGAACTTGGCAGATACAATTGGCCACTCATGAAAATAGACAAATATGTGGTCATCATCCCCTCCTGTTATCCTTAGTTGTACTGGAAACACTTCAGGATATATTACAAACCTGGTGCTAACTTAACCAGAGCTGTTATGAACTTACCAGAGCCATTATAGTCTATGAGGTTGTTAAGCTCACAACAGTTCTGGTTAAGTTAGCACCAACTTTATAATATTGCCCTTCAACATGAGTATTTTAGATGATATACCACATAAGAGGAAAACACAAAATGAAAAAAGCAATAGTGCAGAGAGTCAGATATCTAAACTAAAATATTGAATGATTGTACTCCCAAATTGCTAAAAAAGCTTATTGAAATGCGGTGAGTGGATCTGTTGATATATATATATATATATATTTCAAGAACTTAACTGCAGTTTTTCTACCTCAGAAAGTCGATGCCCCAACTAACAGGTGCTATTGAGGCAGTAGAGTGACAGACAGTACTTTTATCAATATGTTTTTAACTACTTTTCATTTTGAGAAAGTATTTTACCATTTAAAGTATTTATACATTGAGATTTCTCTCGTTTTCAAGCATGTCCTGGGTGGCGAGTATGTACCGTTAGGTGTCTTGCCAAAGGACACTTACTGGAGAGGTGCTCTTGCCGGGATCGAACCTGTGTCTCCACAGTCATAGTCAGAGCAATGATGTTACCTCTACTCCACCCAGCCAGTATGACTTTAACTGTGAGTGCAATACGTTCAGTATTTAAATTTATATCTAGCTGTCTGCACTATTCTTTTCGTGATTACCTCCTATGCGATTCCCAGTATAATCTGTGACTAACCGCTCTGTCTGCCAATGTGGATATTGTACTAGACTATTGAAGTACCAGAGTAGATCCAACTGTGAAAATATTTGTCGGTATGCCTTAGCATTTGAGCAACATTTCTTAGTTTGCATTTGCATTTCATTTAGAGTGTGAAAAGCTCATGGCCAATTATAACATTGATAAAGAAAATAAAGATAGAAAATAAGAACAAAACAATTCATTTAGAAATTAACACTCTAATAATCAAATTGCTGACTGTCTCGAAGCTCCTTTTGTCTTGACCGGTGTGAGACAAAGATTGATTACTAGGCTGTATTTAATCCTTTTAGCTTTTAAAGAAGCTGCTCTTCAAAGTAAAAATAAACATAGGAAAAAATATTCTGATTCCTTTTCTAGGCAGACTTGAACCTTGCTCCCCCACCAATACATTGCACTAACCATCTACACCAGTGGTTCGTCCCAACCGCAGTCCTCAAGTACCCCTAACAGGCCAGATTTTTAGGATTACCTTAGGGAAATGCAGACTGAGTCCTCTAATTACTGAACAGCATATCATATCACCTGTGCTATGCTTCAGCTATCTGGAAATCCTGACCTGTTGGGGATACTTGAGGACCGTGGTTGGGAACCACTGATCTACACCACTGGAGATTTAACATTCTCCACTGGACTCTATTGGAAGAATGTATTAGAATAGATGCTGCTGGACTTTAATTGGTTAATACCTGATATGTAAGTACTAAGGAGCCCAACCAATTGATTCCCTACTTATAAACTGCAGCTCCAAATCCACAGGGCCTTTCTAGAGGTATTGATGCCTTTTTTATATTGAGCATACTTTCCTATATATATATGTAAATTTTAATAAAACCATACATTGGAAGTTGCCAAGCAAACCTTTTCTATGCTACTTCCTGTACAGGTGTTTTAGTTGAATTCACTGGCATGCTTTATGACATAGCCCAATACTTTTAAAAATAGAAGTACAAGCTGTCATCATGAATTAGCTTATCTGCCTCCCAACCTTAAGCTAAAATCTTCTTGAGAAGACCTATCTACCCATATAATTTACAGATATTTCAAACTGTGTTTTGCTTATACATAATTTTGTACATTATTTTGGTTCATAAGGGTATTGTTGAGATTGATTTAAGTAACATTAGGTTACAGTTCTGATTCGAAAGGAAAGTCACAGTAAAACAGTAATCAAACTATAAAATCCTCTTAGATTAATTACTCCCCTACGCAACCATACCAGTGTGAAGTGCTCTTGTCAGAATCCTTCCATGATCACGATAATCCTCTCTCCTTCTCAAACTCTGAGTAGATTTTATGCCTGCTTTTTTGCAAACCCTGTTGACATACAATGACAATATATAAATACATCACAGCAAGGGTAAATTAATTGGATGGCTTATTATATTTTGCAGTCACTGTAAAGGAAATCAAAATATAATAAAAGGAACATTTTAGAAATTTGGAGAGGTCTTCACTCTTCCCTAGTTAAGGCACTAGTCTATGCCCTGCTCTAAAACAGGGATGCTAATGGGGAAAAGCTGCGTCTGCAGGTTTCCCCTTATAGTCCCCATTTTAGCACAATATTACGGGTATGGGACAGGCACCAATTCAGCAGCCTGCCCCATAACACAGCGCTATTCTCCATGATACTCGTGGCAGCGCTTCAGCGCCGCCGGGAGTATCACCTCCTGGAGTCCATAGGACTCCATGGAGGCTCTTGCAAGATCGTGCAGGGCCGTGAAGTGATTCGTGGAGAGAGACTGGGGACTATATAGGGTTCAGCTGTTGCTAACTGATTCTGCAAAAACGGTATCGGTTAGCACCAGCTTCTATCTGTGTTTTTTTTTTGAGTAGAGAAAGTATACTATTTTACCAGGAAGGATACATTGAGATTTCTCTCGTTTTGAAGTATGTCCTGGGTGGCGAGTATGTACCGTTAGGTGTCTTGCCCAAGGACACTTACTGGAGAGGTGCTCTTGCTGGAATCAAACTCATGTCTCCCACAGGCTCTCTCCACGCAGAGCAGTGATGTTACCTCTACTCCACCCAGCCGGTACTACCTGTGGTTAACTTTATAGTTACCACATCGGTGCGTTGATTAGCGTTAGGACTCTGTAATCCTAACACTAATTATGAAGGCCTGAAGCAACTCAGGCGTAGGGCCCTTAAGTCTTAAGTTGCCCCTGAAGCCAGGACGCAATGAGGAATTTTATTCAGAGTAGGGGTTTGGCGCGTGTAGGAGTTAGAGCGGGAATAGGAGGGGCGGGGTTTTCAGGAGGGTATTAAAGGCTCATGCTCAGTGGCTGTGTGCACCTTTTTCTCCTGAGGTAACTCGAGCAAGGAAATCCCCCCTCCCTCCCTTTATTTTAGCTTTATATGGGGTTTTTTGGGTTGGGTTATAGTTTTTTTTAATTTTTCCCCTTTGTCACAGCGGGGGCTGGTAGGCAGTGCTGAGGTAGGGTTTCTTTATTTAAGGTGTAATTTGGTGGATTAGATGTATGGGAGATGGGGCGGAGTTAAATTGGTTTGGTTTAGGAGAGGTATGGTGGAAGTGTGGAGTTCCCGGTCTATTATTTTTACTGTTATTTGGTTGTTTACTGTATGTGTATTTTATATTTGGTGGGGTTTGTAGCTGTGGCCGATAATACATATATATCATTTCACAGTACAGTAGTTATGTTTTATTGTGTTGTGTTATTATTTATCTCCTTGCGTGCGACCGGTCATCGGTGGGTGACTTACTGATTGCACTCCCTATCTTACGCAAAGGGAGCGCAAATTACAGTAAACTCGTGCATCAGACGCAATCACTGATGTGCTAATGGATGTTTTAACCTGTTAGCGTTCGGAATGTATTATGGGGGTATGTGTTAAAGTCACTTAACTTAGCGCTAACGGTCACATATCTGACTGTTAACGCTAGCGTTAGATTGTAATAGGGCCAGAGCCGGATTAACGTAGGGGCAGATGGAGCAGCCGCTCCAGGCCCCTACATGAAAATAGGCCCACAGCCAAGAGGATCACCGGCCAACAGCCTGCAGTCTGCTTCTGAACGCGTCTCTCCCTCTCGGCCACAAGGTCAGCTCTTCGCGAGTGCACCCGGCCCCACCCCCAGGCCAGCCCTACCCCCAGGCCAGCCCCATGTCTGGATCACAGATTCTGTCACTAAGCACACGGAGAAGCAATTGCCAGCACGCTGGCTCCACCCCTCTTTTCTGCACTGGCTGCCTATGCAAATACAGAGGCACAGGGCAGGAAGAGAGCACAGGCAGTTCTCCAACCACAGGTATGCTTGGCTCCACCTGGTACTGTAAATTAGAGCCCCACATGCATGGGGGCACACAGTGTGCCTGTGTATGGCAGCAGCTGAGCAGATACTGACCTGTGTGATCTCCAGGGGCACAGGAGGATTCAGCTCTGGGCCAGCAGTGAAATGAAAATCCATGATTCAGTCAAACAACTGGTTGAGGAGAGCAATCCCACAAACTGGCACACCTTTGATCCTCCCAGCTTCACCCACTGCAGGATGCTGATTTTTAACAGGGTCCAGCAAAAGAGGAGGGTGTGTAGCCTCATGGCATGTCCCCAAGCTCCCAGCTCCATCTCCCCTTCTATCTCCAGGGGAGCACGCAAGACAGGAGAGAACAGAGGCCCTGGTGAGAGAAACCTGGGGCAGCAGAGTCACATGGAGTAGGTGAGAGATTCATAGGGAGAGGAAAATGGTTCATATGGGAAAGAGCAGGACATAGAAGGGGTAGGGTTGGTGAAAAACAGAGGGAACTGAGAAAAAGTAATACAGAAGTGCAGGGAAATGATGGAGAGAGACAAGTGAGGTACAAGAGGATAAACCGAGGAGTAGGAAGAATGGCTACACCGAGCAGGGCTGGAAACTTGCAGAGGGGCTTTAAAGAGGAGAGAGATGGAGACAGGAAGTGGAGATACACAGGGTTCTGGAGCATTTTATGTGCCAGTCACTTAGTCTATCACTAAAAATATATACAGAAGGAACATAATATTGTATGTATCTTTATATCTATGTAACCCCTGGAGTACAGTAATTCTACTACCCTGCAGTTTCTATGTAGCAACCAGCAGATGGCGACCTTCTGTTTGCTCTGGAGATTCAAGACTGTGTGGCTCTATGGTTTGGTGTGTGGAGGCAGGGCTGCTTGAGAGGAAGCAAGAGAGAGGAAGCTGGAAGATGATGGTGGCTGAGATTTGTGGTATTGTGTCCAGTGCTGAAGCATCCTGCATAAAGGCTCCCAGCAGACTCTATCCAGATCAAAGCACAGAACTGTTCCTGGCAGTGATTGTTCTGCAGAGTGAAGGAATCCCAGTGGAGCAGCTTCTCCCCTTCCTGGACAAATCTGATTACAGACTGGAGAGGTAAGCGGAAACCTTTCCCCTTGGTTTTACAACAGGGCATTCTAACACTGGTTTCTAAAGCAGCAGTCTATGACTTCTCTGATCCCTGGAACATCTAAGCATATTATAAACAAGGTTGATTACAATTATTCTGGGCCCCAACTATGTGCACCACCTACCTATGGTACCATTAGGGAAAAGACTAGGGTGGGCCGCAGTATTGTTTGTGGTTGGGTAAACTCATACTGACTCTTGCATTATTTACTTATTCCACTGCATTTTGTTTACCGTTACATTTATTTTTGCATAGAGTTTTGCTGCGCAATACAAAGTTCTATAATAGACAGCTCTGTGTTGATTTTATTGCTTGTTTAAATATGTTCCCAACTGGATGTCACACCCAAAGCCTGGATGTCCAGTTGGGTGGAGGCACTGCCGCAGTCATGTACCCCAACTCCCAGGTAGCGGAGGCTCAGGATTGGCTTGCAGAGCGCTTGAAGGTAACTGAGGTAAAGGACCACAGGGGTATTTGTGGGACTACACAAAAACCCGTTATATCTAGGTGCTCATTAGTTATGCTGATGCCTGATGTAATTTAAATGGACACTTTACACACCAGTGGTCAGTCTGTGTGGTGTGCACCCATCTCCAATTTCTTCAGTCTTGTTGCCAAATCCTAATGTGTGAAATGGAATTTCCTCCACCTACATGTGTCACCAGGTAAATGGGATTTGAATAGCCCGTCTGCTGGTCATCATAATGTCTACATGCATCCTGTTTCCGAATGCTCACAGCAGCAAGCTTTCTGTGAAACAGGAGCTGATGAATTGGTTCTGCACTTGTGCACACAGCGCCAATCCATCACTCTGTGCAGGAACTGGGGAACGTGTATACAATAGCACGCAAATTCCAAGAAAAGTCAAATTTGTGCAGCATATCTATCCAGTACAAGTTGCATATGGTATGCAAATTGCATAAAGATATGCTGGGACTTTGTGTTTCAGAAGCCCCTAAACCAAAGGGGAAGGGGAAGAGCAGCTCGCACAATATGTGAAAAGATGATTATTTTAACCCAAATTAAAAATAAAAAAATAATTGGGCAGATGCTGTGTGTGTGTATATCTATGTATGTATCTATGACTATACACACACACACACAGATTTAATAGTTTTCTGAATTTGGTATTCAAAAGGTTTTCAAAGAAAAAGTGGCCCTGCATTTTACATTGCACCTGACTCCGTAAATACAAAAGACGGCCCTGCTCGGTCACATGAGATAATGTGAGTGTGGTCGAGAGTGAAAGTCACGCAGGTGCTTACAGTGATGTGTTCACAAGCGGCCTGGCAGTCGCAGCCCTGAAATGCTCAGTGGATCAGTGAGATCCATGCTGGAGCCAGAGGAGGAATCATTCCAGGAATGTCGCCAGCTGGCCGCCTGCCTCTGCAGCACCCTGGAGATCTGAACAGGCTAAGGGATTGCCCTATCACACAAAGAACCAACCCCAAACTTCAGAGGATGGTAAGTATTTGAAAAAAATGCTGTAGATCCTGTGTACGCTCATACTCGCTGCTCATTAGCATTAGTTTTATTGCTGTGGATCCTGTATATGCTCATACTACCTGCCCATTACTGTGAGCGTTTTATTGCTGTGGATCCTGTGTACGCTCATGTGCACTGCCCTTTACCATGAGGTTGTATTGCTGTGGAGCTCTGTGATTCGCTCATGCACACCGCACATTACTGTGAGTTTTATTTGTTTAGTTAATCTTATTTTTCTGGGTTTCTTAACCTCTTAACACCACGGGGTGTACTATGCCATTTTTGCAGTGTGTCTGAATGCCGTGGGATGGCATAGCACGCCCCGCCAGTGCCTATTGGCCATGTCTGGCTCGCCCACCAGTTGGTGAGTTATTTGCTTCCACGAGACAGCTTGAACTTAAGCCGTCCCCTGCAGCAAATGACGCACACTGCATGTCGGTTGTGTAGGCGGACTGGAGGAGGGGCCTGGGCTCACTGTAAGTCATGCTGTGCGTCATAGCACATCAGAGTCACCAGTCTGGTTTCCCAGTCGCTCTGAAGTTGGCATACCGTGACATAAGCACAGTGCGCCACCTGACTCTCTAAACGAGAAAGCAGCGCGGGCCAATTGTTACCTCATTATCTATAAAAAGTCCCACTAAAATCCTCAGCACCAGGCCCATGATACTCTTAATATGGCCCTGAATAGGGCCCATAGTGTGACACTCCAGATTTCATTGGTACGAAGGCATTACAAGTATTTGCACAAATATAGCAGTAAAACAATGGAAAATAAATACTATTATTTATTTAGTTATTTATTTGCAAAGTATTTTACCAGGAAAGATATATTGAGCAGTGTATTATATTCCCAAGAAAAAAATATATAAGTGCATGCGTAGTTATCTATATTTTTTCATGGGAATATACCCCGTAATACACTGCTTTGTCTCTTCTCCCAGCCATTTTATTAACGAGTTAATTAGCACCCCTCACCCTGTGTAGGATGAATGCCCCCTGTCATCTGTCGCCTCGCAGTGAGCTAGTGCAGACATCAGAAGGGTTAATACGAGCAGCCATCAAAGGAACTTGACAGTTGTCGGGTATATTATAAGAAAAATTAAAATGCATGCCTGTAGCCATCTTGTTTAGTCATATATCTATAGTCTTATATGAAACAAGTTTTTCATTTTTATCCTAGTTTTAGAAATGGACTCAGAGATTTATTTTTATTATTTATCTATTTTTATTTATTTATTTATAAAGGATTTTACCAGGAAGGATACATTGAGATTTCTCTCGTTTTCAAGTATGTCCTGGGTTCAAGAACATGGTTACAGAAATACAAAGTAGTAAAATGCAAGAAATTTACACAAAACAAATATACAGATTAACAGAAAATAAATATGTAGGAAATATAGTCACTATGTTACATGTTTACAGGTGCATTCCTTATTGAGGTATGTTAATAGGGAGCTCTTAAAGGACTGTCACGATTCGCGCCGCAGACGCGGTAAAAAAGGCAAATGAAGTGCAGTTCCAGTCCTGATTTTGCCTTTACCTGGACTGGTGTCTAACTCACTGGAATCTGTTCCTGATTTTCCTTCACCTCTCAGCCTCAGGTGTGGGCTGGGCCTGCATTGCCAATTTAATCCAGCCTCACCTCTGAATCAGGGCTTCTGCATCGTCTTTTCTAACATTAGAACGACTCATTGCCAAGCCTGACCTGTGTGCTATGCACTGACCTGCCTGATGCTCAGCTGGCACTCTGAGAACCCCTCCTTCTGATATCCTGAGAACCCCTCCATCTGGTATCCTGAGAACCCCTCCATCTGGTATCCTGAGAACCCCTCCATCTGTATCCTGAGAACCCCTCCATCTGGTATCCTGAGAACCCCTCCATCTGGTATCCTGAGAACCCCTCCATCTGGTATCCTGAGAACCCCTCCATCTGGTATCCTGAGAACCCCTCCATCTGGTATCCTGAGGACTCCCTTATCTCTGCTACCCTCCTTCCTGGACATTCCTTGCATTCCCCATTTTCTGGATCCCTTTGCAACTCCCATCATCCCATCTATTGATTAACCCGTGAATGTCATTGGATTCTGGACTCTGACTACTTCTATGCCAGCCGCCTGCCACCGACCAATGCCTGATTTAACCACTCTCCAGTCTTGACCTTTCTGATACCGCGCCTGATCTTATGTTGTCTTCTTGCCTTCTGTGTCTTTTGATCCTCCACCCTCTGTACCAGTTAGTGTGTTCTTTTGTATCTGTTTTCCATTTTTTGTTCAGTCAAGCTCTGATTTGTGTTTTATTCTTTATTCAGTGTTCAGTTCCTGTTCACCTGTGTTTATTCTTTATTCAGCATCCAGTATCTTCTGTTAGCCCTATTGTGCTATTCAGTGTCCTGTCCTGTATACCCCTTCTGCTAAGTATATCTTGTCCTCTGTATATTTTATCCTGCCCATCCAGCTCCTATCTATCGTTATTAGTTATTCAGATTCCCCTTCCTGGTTTAAGTTTGTTTATTCAATAAACCTATGTTCTTGATTACAACCCCCCTTTTCTGCCTCTTCATCTGAGTAACCGCATATTGGGCTCGAATCCTTAACCCTGCAGTGAGCCGTGACAAGGACTTTAGACTGGGGGAAGATTTGATGGCGTCTGGGAGGTTATTCCATAATTGCGGTGATCTGTAGGAAAAGGAGGATCGAGCCACTTTCTTTTTGTACTGTGGTATTGCAAGTAAGGTGCCTGTCCTGGATCGGAGGTTATAGGATGAGGGAACTGCTAGAGGAAGCAGCCTATTCAGATAGGGTGGTAGCTTCCCAGAAAAGCTCTTAAACACCAGGTTGGAAAGGTGAAGGGTGCGTCTAGATTCCAGCGATGGCCAGTTTAGCTCTTTTAACATGTCAATGGTGGGTCATGTAGTTACATTGTAGCACAAAGCGGCAGAATGAGTTATACAATGTAGTAAGTTTCTGGAGGTGAGTTTGTGGGGTGGCTGCATACACTACATCTCCGTATTCAATAGCTGGCATAAGCATTTGTTGTACAATCTGCTTTCTTACCGCAGGATTTGTTTCTGTACAGGGCACCTAGTTTGGGGTAAATTTTAGATGAAAGTTTTTCGATGTGGGGGCCAAAGGAAAGATTTGGGTCTACCCACATGCCTAGATATTTGAGAGAAGTGACTGTGGTCAGCGTGCCATTTGATTTTGTCCTGACACATAGATGGGGTGTTTGCAATTTGTGTAGTTTAGGTGCTGTTCCAAACTAGGGATGAACTGTTCGGTTCGATCGGTTTGGAGTTCGATTCGAACATCGCCTGTTCGCATGTTAGCGAACTACGAACCTTTCCGCGTGTTCACGCATGTTCGCCCACAATGCACCACAATGGACCACAATGCACTTTTCCACTGGCCTGAAGCTTGCAATTGGCTACAGCCTCGCACCTGACCAGAGGTCAGGTGCAAAACAGGTTCAAGACTATGCCAATCACGGCTGAGAGTCCTGATTGGGCAAATTTTGCCCAATCATGGGCTCACAGACCTAAGTCCAGCAGAACACTATCAGGGTTATCCAAAGAGATCCGAATTGCTTGAGAAAGGTAACTGAAGGCTGAAAATCAGCGTTCGGTTACCTTTCCTGGCCATTCGGCTATCCAGAGAGCAGGCAATTCGCCAAATCCTGGCGTATTGCCTGTACATACAGTGCCTGTTCGGTGCCTGTTCGAGGGCAGTGGAATCCCCATGAAAATGCACTGCTTCAGCTATTCAGAGAACACAAACCAGCAGTGAAAGGTTCCCGAAATGCCCTGCCATTCGGTGGTTTAATTCGGCAAGTTAATTCAGGAGAGTCCCATAGGCTTCAATGTTAAAAATATTCCAATCTAATATCTAATCCAATCCAATCTATATCTAATAAACCGTTCATTATAAAATTCTGCAGTAAAGAGTTTCTTTAATTATAGATTTTTTAGGATACTTTAAGCATTTTTCTGAATTCAATTTTTTTTTTAAAAGTCCGATTATTTTTTTTGTTTACTTATTTTCTGTAACAGCCCTTTTTATTATCATTTCCTGGACCTCATGTGTAAATTTCAGACATTTTCGCTCAGTAGTTTCTTTGCAAACAGCTTTTCACTTTCACATTCATACAAACTCTTTTGCTAATTTATTCTCCTCCCTCTATCTGCGGTGTCGGCTTTTTCTCAGCTTTTTCCGGCGGCTTCGCTGCGTGTGATCGGCTCCTGCTCGGGTTTTTCCGGCGTCTTCGATGGATTAATCCAGATGTTTTTGAGGGTTTTCAGCGTGCATTCGCTGGGTTTTGTGGTTAGTTTTCGTCAGGTTTGCGGTAGCTTTTCCCTGCAATTCGGGGACCCTGTGGTGTTTGCTGAATGCACCGCAGGGTCACCGAAATGGGATCGGCAACACAAACCGAATTGAAGAGAACGAAAAGTCACCGGTGATTTTTCGAATCTCTTTGGATAACCCTGTATATAAGGCTTCACACAGCGCTTCAGCACGTGTTTGAGAGGAGATTGTTGTTGTGTTAGTGTGTTTTCTCACTGCCAGTCTGCCACCAGCTACTGGGGGATCTCATTTCTACAATATTTCTGGGAATTGTTATAATCTGTGTGTTCTCACTGCCAACAAATATTTTGGGGGGACAGTAATTTCTACAAAATATTTGGGAATTGTTATAATCCGTGTGTTCTCACTGCCACCAAGTATTTTGGGGGGTCAGTCATTTATACTAAATATTTGGGAATTGTTATAATCTGTGTGTTCTCACTGCCACCAAATATTTTGTGGGGTCAGTAATTTCTACAAAATATTTGGGAATTGTTATAATCAGTGTGTTCTCACTGCCACCAACTATTTTGGGGGGTCAGTAATTTCTACAAAATATTTAGGAATTGTTATAATCCATGTGTTCTCGCTGCCACCATGCTTTTTGGGGGTCAGTAATTTCTACAAAATATTTGGGAATTGTTATAATCCTTGTGTTCTCACTGCCACCAACTATTTTGGGGGGTCAGTCATTTATACTAAATGTTTGGGAATTGTTATAATCTGTGTGTTCTCACTGCCACCAAGTATTTTGGGGGGTCAGTCATTTATACTATCAGGGTTATTCAGAGAGCGTGAAAAGCAGGAGAATGACTGGAGAATGGCTGGAGAATGAAAAATTCTAGGTCAAAATAGCCAAACCAGAAAAATTCTCCCTTTCATCTCACTTTCCAAATCGGCTATTTTGACGTAGAATTTTTCATTCTCCAGTCATTCTCCTGCTTTTCATGCTCTCTGAATAACCCTGTAAGGCTAGGGTCAGACGAGCGTGATTTCTACGGACTGTACGTCCGTGCACATGGACGTACGTCAGTACGGAAGACACAGTAGTGGCCACACAGTCCGTTTTTTTCACTGATGTATATTTTGACGGATGTAGGAGGGAAAATAAATTAAAAAGCAAAACCATTTTGTACGTGAAAAATGCTGGACGTATAAATGCAGTCCGTCTGACCACGTTCCATCACTCACACACAAAGCTATGCGGACGTTGCGTCCGCAGCGCACTTTGTGCGGCCGTTCTAGGGGTTGTACGTTCTTGACTGCCTTGCGTCCGTGGGCCGCGGCCGTGGTGCGTCCGCAGTTCAGTGCGGACGTACTTTGTGTAACAGGCTCCAATGGGCTTTCTTTCATGCTATCACGGACGTACTTTTAGGCGCAATCACGGACGTGAACACTACGCTCATCTGACCCCAGCCTAAATGTTTGGGAATTGTTATAATCTGTGTGTTCTCACTGCCACCAAGTATTTTGGTGGTCAGTAATTTCTACAAAATATTAGGGAATTGGTGGCAGTCAGAACACACAGATTAGAACAATTCAAAAATATTTTGTAGAAATTATTGACCCCCCAAAATATTTGGTGGCTGTGAGAGCACACGGATTATAAATATTCCCAAATATTTCGTAGAAATTACTGACACCCCAAATTACTTGGTGGCAGTCAGAACACATAGATTAGAACAAGTAATTTGGGGTGTCAGTAATTTCTACAAAATATTTGAGAATGGTTAGAATCCATGTGCTCTCACTGCCACCAAGTATTTTGGGGGTCAGTAATTTCTACAAAATATTTGGGAATTTTCTAATCCGTGTGTTCTCACTGCCCCCAACTATTTTGGGGGGTCAGTAATTTCTACAAAATATTTGGGAATTGTTATAATCCGTGTGTTCTCACTGCCACCAAGTATTTTGGGGGTCAGTAATTTCTACAAAATATTTTGGAATTGTTATAATCCGTGTGTTCTCAATGCCACCAAGTATTTTGGGTGGTCAGTAATTCCTGCAAAATGTTTGGGAATTGTTATAATTTGCTTGTTCTCACAGCCACCAACCAATCTTTTGGGGTCAATAATTTCTACAAAATATTTGGAAATTTTTATAATCCGTGTGTTCTCACTGCCACCAAGTATTTTGGGGGATCAGTAATTTCTACAAAATATTTGGGAATTTTCTAATATGTGTGTTCTCACTGCCACCAAGTTTTTTGGGGGGTCAGTAATTTCTACAAAATATTTGGGAATTGTTATAATCCGTGTGTTCTCACTGCCACCAAGTATTTTGGGGGTCAGAAATTTCTACAAAATGTTTGGGAATTTTCTAATCCGTGTGTTCTCACTGCCACCAAGTTTTTTGGGGGGTCAGTAATTTCTACAAAATATTTGGGAATTGTTATAATCCGTGTGTTCTCACTGCCACCAACTATTTTAGGGGGTCATTAATTTCTACAAAATAATTGGGAATTGTTATAATCCTTGTGTTCTCACTGCCACCAAGTATTTTGTTGGGGTCAGTAATTTCAACAAAATATTTGGGAATTGTTAAAATCCGTGTGTTTTTACTGCCAAAAAGTATTTTGGGGGTCAGTAATTTCTACAAAATATTTGGGAATTGTTATAATCCCTGTGGTCTCACTGCCACCAATAATTTTGGGGGTCAGTAATTTCTACAAAATATTTGGGAATTGTCATAATCCATGTGTTCTCACTTCCACCAACCATTTTGGAGGGTCAGTAATTTCTATAAAATATTTGGAAATTGTTATAAACCGTGTGTTCTCACTGACACCAAGTATTTTGGGGGGTTAGTAATTTCTACAAAATATTTGGGAATTATTATAATCCGTCTGTTCTCACTGCCACCAACTATTTTGGGGGTCCGTCATTTATACTAAATGTTTGGGAATTGCTATAATCTGTGTGTTCTCACTGCCACCAAGTATTTTGGGGGTCAGTAATTTCTACAAAATATTTGGGAATTGGTGACAGTCAGAACACACAGATTATAACAATTCCCAAATATTATGTAGAAATTATTGACCCCCCCAAAATATTTGGTGGCTGTGAGAGCACACGGATTATAACCATTCCCAAATATTTTGTAGAAAT
This sequence comes from Leptobrachium leishanense, assembly GCA_009667805.1. Lineage (NCBI taxonomy): Eukaryota > Metazoa > Chordata > Amphibia > Anura > Megophryidae > Leptobrachium > Leptobrachium leishanense. The sequence goes on along the minus strand of CM019065.1, from coordinate 181,674,595 downwards.
TACTGACACCACAAATTACTTGGTGGCAGTCAGAACAAACAGAATAGAACAAGTAATTTGGGGTGTCAGTAATTTCTACAAAATATTTGAGAATTGTTATAATCCCTGTGGTCTCACTGCCACCAAGTATTTTGGGGGGTCAGTAATTTCTATAAAATATTTGGAAATTGTTATAAACCGTGTGTTCTCACTGACACTAAGTATTTTTGGGGGTTAGTAATTTCTACAAAATATTTGGGAATTATTATAATCCGTGTGTTCTCACTGACACCAAGTATTTTGGGGGGTCAGTAATTTCTACAAAATATTTTGGAATTGTTTAATCCGTGTGTTCTCACTGCCACCAACTATTTTGGGGGGTCAGTAATTTCTACAAAAGATTTCGGAATTTTTATAATCTTTGTGTTCTCACTGCCACCAAGTATTTTGGGGTTAGTAATTTCTGCAAAATATTTGGGAATTGTTATAATCTGTGTGTTCTCACTGCCACCGAGTATTTTGGGAGGTCAGTAATTTCTACAAAATATTTGGGAATTGTTGTAATCCGTGTGTTCTCACTGCCCCCAACAATTTTAGGGGGTCAGTAATTTCTACAAAATATTTGGGAATTGTTATAATCCGTGTGTTCTCACTGCCACCAAGTATTTTGGGGGGGTCAGAAATTTCTTCAAAATATTTGGGAATTGTTCTAATCTGTGTGTTCTCACTGCCACCAAGTAATTTGGGGGGGTCAGCAATTACAACAAAATATTTGGGAATTGTTATAATCCGTGCATTCTCACTGCCACCAAGTATTTTAGGGGGTCAGTAATTTCTACAAAATATTTGGGAATTGTTATAATACATGTGTTCTCACTGCCACCAAGTATTTTGGGGGGTCAGTAATTTCTACAAAATATTTGGGAATTGTTATAATCCGTGTGTTCTCACTGCCACCAAGTATTTTGGGGGGTCAGTAATTGCTACAAAATATTTGGGAATTGTTATAATCCGTGTGTTCTCACTGCCACCAAGTAGTTTGGGGGGTCTTTAATTTCTACAAAATATTTGGGAATTGTTCTAATCTGTGTGTTCTCACGGCCACCAAGTAATTTGGGGGGTCCGTAATTTCTGCAAAATATTTGGGAATTGTTATAATCCGTGTGTTCTCACTGCCCCCAACTATTTTGGAGTGTCAGCAATTTCTACAAAATATTTGGAAATTGTTATAATCCGTGTGTTCTCACTGTGACCACGTATTTTGGTGGGTCAGTAATTTCCACAAAATATTTGGGAATGGTTATAATCCATGTACTCTCACTCATACCAAGTATTTTGGGGGGTCAGTAAATTCTACAAAATATTTGGGAATTGTTATAATCCGTGTGTTCTCACTGCCAACAAGTAATTTAACCACTTGAATGCTAAGGACGCGCTCAGCGCGTCCTCAGCATTCCCGCTGGTGTGCTGAGGACGCGCTGAGCGCGTCCTCACTTTGGGGTCAGCGTTCGGCCGGGTTCCGTCCGATCGCTGGCCCCTCCGGTGCGGGCTGACATCCTGGATGTCAGCCCGGCATCCGGACCAGCAGCCGCCATTATTAGGTGTCATCGCGGGGGCGCGATGACACCTAATTCAGGCGCCCCCCCGCATGTGCGGAGGAGGCGCCTGAAAGGGAGGGGGGGGAGGTCCTTCGGACCTCTCTCCCTCCCGATCGGTGGCTCTGCGGGGCTTAACCCAGGCATCATTTGGAAGGGCACAGCCTGCCCTTCCAAATGATGCCTGGCATTAACCCCTGGGGAGCTGGATCGCGAATCGGCGCTGAAAAGCGCCGGTTCGCGATCCTTTCCCGGAGCTGGCCGACATCTTGGATGTCGGCCAAGCTTCCGGGAACTCCCCCAGAGGACTGGCGTCATCGTGCGTAGCACGATGACGCCAGTCCTACAGTTAACCCCTAACTGCCACCAAGTGTGGAGATAGGGAGTTCCAATGAACTCCCTATCTCCCGATCCGTGGCAGTTAGGGCTTAAATTTTGATATGGTTGGATCGGCCAGAGCATGGCCGTTCCAACGATACCAAACATGAAAGTTAAAAATTTTGTAAAAAAATAAAATAAAAAAATAAAAAAAAAAACAAATTAAAAAAAAAAATAAACACTTTTTTTTTATTTTTTTTGGTTTGTTAGTGTAGCAATATTGTTCCCATTTCAATTATAATGTGAACAATGATGCTGCACTAACGATTTTTGTATGCGGTGCGTTTGTTAAAAATAGTGTAATTTTCCCCAAAAAAAAATGTAACGAGACCCCATCTCTAATTTTTTTAACAAGCGCACCCCATACAAAATATAACCGCAATTGCTCGCATGTAAAAATGTGGAAAAAAACACTTTACACATTGTAAATTATTGAAAATACATATTTTATTGCATTTTTTGTTATAATATACAGACATGACATAACGTATACATATAATAATGACATATTATGAATCTACCGAGTCTGACGGAAAGAACGATATATAATATGTCGGTGTCATATACTAAAATAAGCCTTAAAAACACGTTTAAACATGATGCGCAAAACAGGTAAAAAATGACCTCAGCACAGGGGCGGGAAAAGCCTCAGCAGCGAAAGGGTTAAGGGGGTTCGGTAATTTTACAAAATATTTGGGAATTGTTATAATCCGTGTGTTCTCACTGCCCCCAACTATTTTGGGGGGATCAGTAATTTCTACAAAATATTTGGGAATTGTTATAATCCTTGTGTTCTCACTGCCACCAACTATTTTAGGGGGTCAGTAATTTCTACAAAATATTTGGGAATTGTCATAATCCATGTGTTCTCACTGGCACCAAGTATTTTGGTGGGTCAGTAATTTCAACAAAATATTGGGAATGGTTATAATCCGTGTGTTCTCAATGCCACCAAGTATTTTGGGGGGTCAGTAATTTCTACAAAATAATAGGGAATTGTTATAATCCGTGTGTTCTCACTGCCACCAAGTATTTTGGGGAGTCAGTAATTTCTACAAAATATTTGGGAATTGTTATAATCCGTGTGTTCTCACTGCCAACAAGTATTTTGGGGGGTCAGTAATTTCTGCAAAATATTTGGGAATTGTTATAATCCGTGTGTTCTCACTGCCACCAACTATTTTGGGGTGTCAGCAATTTCTACAAAACATTTGGGAATTGTTATAATCCGTGTGTTCTCACTGTGACCACGTATTTTGGTGGGTCAGTAATTTCCACAAAATATTTGGGAATGGTTATAATCCATGAGCTCTCACTCCTACCAAGTAATTTGGGGTGTCAGTAATTTCTACAAAATATTTGGGAATTGTTATAATCCCTGTGGTCTCACTGCCACCAAGTATTTTGGGGGTCAGTAATTTCTATAAAATATTTGGAAATTGTTATAAACCGTGTGTTCTCACTGACACCAACTATTTTGGGGGTCAGTAATTTCTACAAAATATTTAGGAATTGTTATAATCCGTGTGTTCTCGCTGCCTTCATGCTTTTTGGGGGGTCAATAATTTCTACAAAATATTTGGGAATTGTTATAATCCTTGTGTTCTCACTGCCACCAACTATTTTGGTTGGTCAGTCATTTATACTAAATGTTTGGGAATTGTTATAATCTGTGTGTTCTCACTGCCACCAAGTATTTTGGGGGGTCAGTAATTTCTACAAAATATTTGGGAATTGTGATAATCCGTGTGTTCTCACTGCCAAAACTATTTAGGCTAGGGTCAGACGAGCGTGATTTCTACGGACTGTACGTCCGTGCAGTACGGACATCGTCAGTACGGATGACGCAGTAGTGGTCACACAGTCCGTTTTTTCACTGAAGTTATTTTTGACGGATGTAGGAGGGAAAAATAAATTACAATGAAAAAACATTCTGTCCGTCAAAAATGCTGGACGTATAAATGCAGTCCATCTGACCATGCTCCATCACTCACACACAAAGCTATGCGGACGTTGTGGACGTGGCGCACTCCGCACGTCCATTCTAGCAGTATTACGTTCTTGCCTAACCTGCGTCCGTTTGCAGCGTCCGTCAGCCCCCGCACTTCTGTGCGCACGTACTTCGTGTGTGGGGCTCCATTTAACACAATTGTATGTTATCACGGACGTACTTATGTGCGGCAACACGGATGTTAACACTGCGTTCGTCTGACCCCAGCCTTATGGGTCAATAATTTCTACAAAATATTTGGGAATTGTCATAATCCGTGTGTTCTCACGGTCACCAAGTATTTTGTGGGGTCAGTAATTTCTACAAAATATTTGGGAATTGTTATAATCCGTGTGTTCTCACTGCCACCAAGTATTTTGGTGGGTCAGTAATTTCTACAAAATATTTGGGAATTGTTATAATCCGTGGGTTATCACTGTCCCCAACTATTTTGGGGGTCAGTAATATCTACAAAATATTTCGGAATTGTTATAATCCGTGTGTTCTCACTGCCACCAAGTATTTTGAGGGGTCAGTAATTTCTACAAAATATTTGGGAATTGTTATAATCCGTGTGTTCTTACTGCCACCAAGTATTTTGGGGGGTCAGTAATTTCTACAAAATATTTGGGAATTGTCATAATCCATGTGTTCTCACTGCCACCAAGTATTTTGGGGGTCAGTAATTTCTAAAAAATATTTGGAATTGTTCTAATCTGTGTGTTCTCACTGCCACCAAGTATTTTGGGGGGTCAGTAATATCTACAAAATATTTCAGAATTGTTATAATCCGTGTGTTCTCACTGCCACCAAGTATTTTGTGGGGTCAGTAATTTTTACAAAATATTTGGGAATTGTGATAATCCGTGTGTTCTCACTGCCACCAACTATTTTGGGGGGCAATAATTTCTACAAAATATTTGGGAATTGTCATAATCCGTGTGTTCTGACGGCCACCAAGTATTTTGTGGGGTCAGTAATTTCTACAAAATATTTGGGAATTGTTATAATCCGTGTGTTCTCACTGCCACCAAGTATTTTGGTGGGTCAGTAATTTCTACAAAATATTTGGGAATTGTTATAATCCGTGGGTTATCACTGTCCCCAACTATTTTGGGGGGTCAGTAATATCTACAAAATATTTCGGAATTGTTATAATCCGTGTGTTCTCACTGCCACCAAGTATTTTGAGGAGTCAGTAATTTCTACAAAATATTTGGGAATTGTTATAATCTGTGTGTTCTCACTGCCACCAAGTATTTTGTGGGGTCAGTAATTTTTACAAAATATTTGGGAATTGTGATAATCCGTGTGTTCTCACTGCCACCAACTATTTTGGGGGCAATAATTTCTACAAAATATTTGGGAATTGTCATAATCCGTGTGTTCTCACGGCCACCAAGTATTTTTGTATGGTCAGTAATTTCTACAAAAAATTTGGGAATTGTTATAATCCGTGTGTTCTCACTGCCACCAAGTATTTTGGTGGGTCAGTAATTTCTACAAAATATTTGGGAATTGTTATAATCCGTGGGTTATCACTGTCCCCAACTATTTTGGGGGGTCAGTAATATCTACAAAATATTTCGAATTGTTATAATCCGTGTGTTCTCACTGCCACCAAGTATTTTGAGGGGTCAGTAATTTCTACAAAATATTTGGGAATTGTTATAATCCGTGTGTTTTCTTACTGCCACCAAGTATTTTGGGGGGTCAGTAATTTCTATAAAATATTGGGTGAATTGTCATAATCCATGTGTTCTCACTGCCACCAGTATTTTTGGGGTCAGTAATTCTAAAAAATATTTGGAATTGTTCTAATCTGTGTGTTCTCACTGCCACCAAGTATTTTGGGGGGTCAGTAATATCTACTACAAAATATTTCGGAATTGTTATAATCCGTGTGTTCTCACTGCCCACCAAAGTATTTGAGGGGTCAGTCAATTTTACAAAATATTTGGGAATTGTTTTAATCCGTGTGTTCTCACTGCCACCAAGTATTTTGGGGTTAGTAATTCCTGCAAAATATTTGGGAATTGTTATAATCTGTGTGTTCTCACTGCCACCAAGTATTTTGGGAGGTCAGTAATTTCTACAAAATATTTGGAATTGTTCTAATCTGTGTGTTCTCACTGCCACCAAGTATTTTTTGGGGTCAGTATTTTCTACAAAATATTTGGGAATTGTCATTATCTGTGTGTTCTCACTGCCACCAAGTATTTTGGGGTTAGTAATTTCTGCAAAATATTTGGGAATTGTTATAATCTGTGTGTTCTCACTGCCACCAACTATTTTGGGAGGTCAGTAATTTCTACAAAATATTTGGGAATTGTTGTAATCCGTGTGTTCTCACTGCCCCCAACAATTTTAGGGGGTCAGTAAATTCTACAAAATATTTGGGAATTGTTATAATCCGTGTGTTCTCACTGCCACCACGTATTTCGGGGGGTCAGTAATTTCAACAAAATATTGGGAATGGTTATAATCCGTGTGTTCTCACTGCCACCAAGTAGTTTGGGGGGTCTGTAATTTCTACAAAATATTTGGGAATTGTTCTAATCTGTGTGTTGTCACGGCCACCAAGTAATTTGGGGGGGTCAGTAATTTCAACAAAATATTTGGGAATGGTTATAATCCTTGTGTTCTCAATGCCACCAAGTATTTTGGGGGGCAATAATTTCTACAAAATATTTGGGAATTTTCATAATCCGTGTGTTCTCACGGTCACCAAGTATTTTGTGGGGTCAGTAATTTCTACAAAATATTTGGGAATTGTTATAATCCGTGTGTTCTCACTGCCACCAAGTATTTTGGTGGGTCAGTAATTTCTACAAAATATTTGGGAATTGTTATAATCCGTGGGTTATCACTGTCCCCAACTATTTTGGGGGGTCAGTAATATCTACAAAATATTTCGGAATTGTTATAATCCGTGTGTTCTCACTGCCACCAAGTATTTTGAGGGGTCAGTAATTTCTACAAAATATTTGGGAATTGTTATAATCCGTGTGTTCTTACTGCCACCAAGTATTTTGGGGGGTCAGTAATTTCTACAAAATATTTGGGAATTGTCATAATCCATGTGTTCTCACTGCCACCAAGTATTTTGGGGGGTCAGTAATTTCTACAAAATATTTGGAATTGTTCTAATCTGTTTGTTCTCACTGCCACCAAGTATTTTGGGGAGTCAGTAATTTCTACAAAATATTTGGGAATTGTTCTAATCTGTGTGTTCTCACTGCCACCAAGTATTTTGGTGGGTCAGTAATATCTACAAAATATTTGGGAATTGTTATAATCCATGTGTTCTCACTGCCACCAAGTATTTTGGTGTGTCAGTAATTTCTACAAAATATTTGGAAATTGTTATAATCTGTGTGTTCTCACTGCCACCAAGTATTTTGGGGGTCAATAATTTCTACAAGATATTTGGGAATTGTCATAATCCGAGTGTTCTCACTGCCACCAAGTATTTTGGTGGGTCATTAATTTATACAAAATATTTGGGAATTGTGATAATCCGTGTGTTCTCACTGCCACCAACTATTTTGGGGGTCAATAATTTCTACAAGATATTTGGGAATTGTCATAATCCGAGTGTTCTCACTGCCACCAAGTATTTTGGGGGGTCAGTAATTTCTACAAAATATTTGGGAATTGTTAAAATCCGTGTGTTCTCACTTCCACCAAGTATTTTGGGGTTAGTAATTTCTACAAAATATTTGAGAATTGTTATAATCTGTGTGTTCTCACTGCCACCAAGTATTTTGGGGGGTCAGTAATTTCTACAAAATATTTGGGAATTGTGATAATCCGTGTGTTCTCACTGCCACCAACTATTTTGGGGTTAGTAATTCCTGCAAAATATTTGGGAATTGTTATAATCTGTGTGTTCTCACTGCCACCAAGTATTTTGGGAGGTCAGTAATTTCTACAAAATATTTGGGAATAGTTGTAATCTGTGTGTTCTCACTGCCCCCAACAATTTTAGGGGGTCAGTAATTTCCACAATATATTTGGGAATTGTTATAATCGTGTGTTCTCACTGCCACCAAGTATTTTGGGGGTCAGTAATTTCAACAAAATATTGGGCATGGTATAATCCGTGTGTTCTCAATGCCACCAAGTAATTTGGGGGGTCAGTAATTTCTACAAAATATTTGGGAATTGTTCTAATCTGTGTGTTCTCACGGCCACCAAGTAATTTGGGGGGTCATTAATTTCAACAAAATATTTGGGAATGGTTATAATCCGTGTTTTCTCAATGCCACCAACTATTTTGGGGGGTCAGTAATTTCTACAAAATATTTGGGAATTGTTATAATCCGTGTGTTCTCACTGTCACCAAGTATTTTGGGAGGTCAGTAATTTCTACAAAATATTTGGGAATTGTTGTAATCCGTGTGTTCTCACTGCCCCCAACAATTTTAGGGGGTCAGTAATTTCTACAAAATATTTGGGAATTGTTATAATCCGTCTGTTCTCACTGCCACCAACTATTTTGGGGGTCAATAATTTCTACAAAATATTTGGGAATTGTCATAATCCGTGTGTTCTCACTGCCACCAAGAATTTTGTGGGGTCAGTAATTTCTACAAAAGATTTAGGAATTGTTATAATCCGTGTGTTCTCACTGCCACCAATTATTTTGGGGTTAGTAATTTCTGCAAATATTTGGTAATTGTTATAATCTGTGTGTTCTCACTGCCACCAAGTAGTTTGGGGGGTCTGTAATTTCTACAAAATATTTGGGAATTGTTCTAATCTGTGTGTTGTCACGGCCACCAAGTAATTTGGGGGGGTCAATAATTTCAACAAAATATTTGGGAATGGTTATAATCCGTGTGTTCTCAATGCCACCTTTTTTTTTGCGGGGTCAGTAATTTCTACAAAATATTTGGAATTGTTCTAATCTGTGTGTTCTCACTGCCACCAAGTATTTTGAGGAGTCAGTAATTTCTACAAAATATTTGGGAATTGTTCTAATCTGTGTGTTCTCACTGCCACCAAGTATTTTGGTGGGTCAGTAATATCTACAAAATATTTGGGAATTGTTATAATCCATGTGTTCTCACTGCCACCAAGTATTTTGGGGGTCAGTAATTTCTACAAAATATTTGGAAATTGTTATAATCTGTGTGTTCTCACTGCCACCAAGTATTTTGGTGGGTCAGTAATTTCTACAAAATATTTGGAAATTGTTATAATCTGTGTGTTCTCACTGCCACCAAGTATTTTGGTGGGTCATTAATTTATACAAAATATTTGGGAATTGTGATAATCCATGTGTTCTCACTGCCACCAACTATTTTGGGGGTCAATAATTTCTACAAGATATTTGGGAATTGTCATAATCCGTGTGTTCTCACTGCCACCAAGTTTTTTGGGGGGTCAGTAATTTCTACAAAATATTTGGGAATTGTTATAATCCGTGTGTTCTCACTGCCACCAAGTATTTTGGGGGTCAGAAATTTCTACAAAATATTTGGGAATTGTTATAATCCGTGTGTTCTCACTGCCATTAAGTAATTCGGGGGGTCAGTAATTTCTACAAAATATTTGGAATTGTTCTAATCTGTGTGTTTTCACTGCCACCAACTATTTTGGGAGTCAATAATTTCTACAAAATATTTGGGAATTGTTATAATCCTTGTGTTCTCACTGCCACCAAGTATTTTCGGGGTCAGTAATTTCTACAAAATATTTTGGAATTGTTATAATCTGTGTGTTCTCACTGCCACCAAGTATTTTGGGGGGTCAGTAATTTCTACAAAATATTTGGGAATTGTTATAATCCGTGTGTTCTCACTGCCCCCAACTATTTTGGGGGGTCAGTAATTTCTACAAAATATTTGGGAATCTTTATAATCCGTGTGTTCTCGCTGCCACCAAGTATTTTGGGGGGTCAGTAATTTCTACAAAATATTTGGGAATCTTTATAATCCGTGTGTTCTCACTGCCACCAAGTATTTTGGGGGTCTCATTTCTACAAAATATCTGGGAATGTCGTAATCTGTGTGTTCTCACTGCCACCCATCATGGGGTGTCACTGATTTATAGGAGGTTTCTGGGAATTGTAATCTGTGTCTTCTCACTGTCAGCTAGCAAGGGGTCCCACATACTTCTAGCAAATTTCTGGGAATTGTAATTTGTGTCTTGTCACTGCCACCCATCAGGGGGTCTCACTGATTTATAGGAGGTTTTTGGGAATTGTAATCTGTGTCTTGTCACTGGCTGCCAGCTATCAGGGTGTCTCACTGAGTTATACCAGAGTTCTGGAATTCTTTAATCTTTATACCAGAGTTGAATCAGAGTTCTGCAGCATATCTCCAATTTTTATAACAGAGTTGAATCATTTAATCTATATATCAGTCACCATGTCAGAAAGCCCAAAAAGGACAGGCAGACGCTCCCAAGCACAGATAAGAGGGCAAGCAGCCTCCGTGTCGGGAGGCTGTGCCTCTGGTCATCGTCGATGTGGTGTATCCTCTGCAGGGGCACGCTTGTCCTTTCTAACTGGTGCTGGCCGTCTTAAGAAGCAGCAGTAACATACAGAGGATTTGGTGGATTGGCTAACCAGGCCATCCTCATCGTCCGAGTCCTCTGCCAGTCAGCCTTCTAGTGCTTTACAGTCCACCTCAGCTGCCAAAGCATCTAATGCAGCCTCCATGTCCACAGCTACACCTGCCATAGCCTCACTATCACACACAGAGGAGTCAGCTGAATTGTTTGACTACAATGACAGTGACATGCTGCTTGAGGATGCGCAGCAACTACAGTGCTCTGATTCAATCTATGAGGTTGAGGAAGGGAGTATAATCAACCTAGAGGAAGGGGGTGCCAGTGATACACAAATAATTGGCACTCATGTTGCCCCAGCAGCTGCAGCATACTGCCAAGTTGGCTCCAGTGACGAGGAGATAAGGGGTGATGACAATGATGATGAGGTCACTGACTCCACCTGGGTGCCTGATCGAACAGAGGAGTCAAGTGAGGAGGAGGCACAACAAACACGAGGGACAACATCCTCTATGACCAACCATAGCACTAGCCAGTCCAAGGCATCAGATGTCAGAGCTGCTCAGGTGCAGAGCGCTGTTGTCTCAAAGCAGACATTCAGGAACTCTGCTGTCTGGGCGTTCTTTAAGAAATGTACAGCAGACTGCACCGTTGCTATTTGTAATCTGTCAGGGACCGGGTTCTTGTGACACCGGTGACGTGAATATGAACCCAGGATGCAGTAAATAAGGCAACAACAAAAGGATTGGTGAAAATAGCAGAAACTTATATTGAATAACTGGATACAAATAAAAAAGGCAGGAATCTGTTTTTCAAGGACTTATTATTTATACAAACGCAGATGATGTAAAGTCTCTTGGGATGGGTAATGTAGAAGGGGTCTTGAGACTGTACCGGCAAGGAGTAAGTGAAGCGAAGTCCAGAGGAATAACCAGGGGTCCGGTACACGGGAATCAGAATAAACAGCAAGGCTGGTCACATGGCTCTTGGGATAATTCAGGCACCTTTCTTTCACAAGGAATCCAACATTAATGACAGAGCACTGGCTGGATGTGGGAGTGGTTCTTTTAAGGAACCCAGCCAGTGCTCATTACATCCACCTGATGCAGTATACAAAAGCTGGGCTAAGGCATACTGCTGTACATGAGCTTGCCACCAGGGTTGGTCTCATGACTTGGACTTTTTGCCACGGCGTCGCCGTGGGACTTGACATAATCTATGTCAGATGAGGATCAAACGTGGGAAAGACACCGGACTCTTGGGTACCATGTGCTTGAGGCGACATATGACCACCTGCCACACATTCCGTTGGTGCAAAACTTTGCGTAGGATGTAAGAGGTCCTTCCTCACAATGTGACAGCATCCCATCAGCTGAAGATTTACGCAGTTAGATTTCATTGCCCCAGCTGCTGCAGCGTAAGAAAAAATATAGACCCAACCATCCCCAAGCACAGCGTCTAAATGCCAGCTTAGCAAAATTACTCTCATTGCAGCTGCTGCCTTTCCAGCTGGTGGAATCTGCTCCCTTCCGTGAATTTGCTGAATGTGCTGTACCACAGTGGCATGTTCCAAAACGTCATTTCTTTTCACGGAAGGCCATTCCAGCACCATACCAGCACGTGGAAGACAATGTTATCGAGTCATTGGGAAAGGCAGTCAGCAGCAAGGTGCATGTGACTTTAGACATGTGGTCCAGAAAGCATGGACAGGGCCGTTACATTTCCTTCACGGCACACTGGGTAACTCTGACTGCAGCTGGTAGGGATCCAAGACGGGGCTCTGTGCTGGAGCTTGTTCATCCACCATGCTTCCAGAAAGCTGCTTGTATGAGGTCTGTCTGCTCCACCACCACCTCTCCCTCTTCCTCCTCTTACTTTTTATTATTATTATTATTCTTTATTTATAAAGCGCCAGCATATTCCGCAGCGCTGTACAATAAGCACAGTATAGGCAGGGTTACAATACATTGAACAACATTTGACAAACAGTACAGGAGGAGATGATGCCCTATTCCCGTAGGAACTCACAATCTAGGAGGGTTGGGGTTGGAAACAGGAGGAGAGGACTGTAAGGTGAGAGTGATTGATGGTTGTGTCAGTGAGTTGGGTGGTAGGCTTCCCTAAATAGGAATGTTTTAAGGGAGCGTTTGAAGGAAGAGAAGTTAGGGGAAAGTCTGACAGTACGAGGGAGAGCGTTCCAGAGAGTGGGGGCTGCGCGTGAGAAATCCTGCAGTCTATCATGGGAAGAGGTGATGCGGGGAAAAGCTAGGCGCAGGTCACTGTTTGACCTTAGGGAGCGGGCTGGGGTGTATTTGGTGATTAGTGAGGACAGGTAGTGGGGCGCTGAGTTAGTGAGGGTTTTGTAGGTAAGGATAAGGATTTTGAACTTAATTCTGCAGTGGATGGGGAGCCAGTGAAGGGACTCGCAGAGGGGAGCGGCAGAGACAGAGCGGCGGGTGAGGTGAATTAGCCTGGCGGAGGCGTTCAGGATGGATTGTAGGGGGGAGAGGCGGGACAGACGGAGGCCAGATAAGAGATTATTGCAATAGTCGAGTCGGGAGATTACCAGGGCGTGTATGAGTTGTTTTGTGGTGACAGCGGTAAGAAATGGCCGAATTCTGGAAATATTACGCAGTTGGTATCGGCAGGAGGAGGAAAGAGACTGGATGTGGGGGATGAAGGAAAGAGCAGAGTCAAGTGTAACTCCAAGACAGCGAACTTGGTTTGATGGGGAGATGGTGATACCCTCCACCGTGATAGAGAAGTCAGGAGGTGGGGAGGCATTGGAGGGAGGAATAAGTAGGAGCTCAGTCTTTGACATGTTGATCTTTAGGTGGTGGGAGGCCATCCAGGAGGAGGTGCCAGATAAACAGTCACTGACTTTTGAATGGACAGGGGGAGAGAGATCAGGGGTAGAGAGGTAGATCTGAGTGTCATCAGCGTAGAGGTGGTAATTAAAGCCAAAGCTGTTGATGATTTTGCCCAGGTAGGAGGTGTAGATGGAAAAGAGCAGAGGACCAAGGACAGAGCCTTGAGGTACACCAACAGATAGAGGCAATGAAGAGGAGGAGTTACCAGCAAAGGACACACAGAAGGACCTGTTGGATAAATAGGAGTCAACCCAAGCAAGTGCAGTGTCACCGAGACCCAGAGAGTTGAGGGTCTGTAGAAGGAGGGGGTGGTCAACAGTGTCAAAAGCAGCCGAGAGGTCAAGCAGGATGAGAATAGAATAGTGGTCGTGTTTTTTAGCAGTTAGGAGGTCGTTGGTGACTTTGGTGAGGGCAGTTTCAGTTGAGTGTAGGGGACGGAAGCCAGATTGCAGGGGGTCAAGTAGGGAATTGGAGGACAGGAAGAGGGAGAGGCAGTTGAAGACTAGTTTTTCTAAGAGCTTTGATGTGAAGGGAAGCAGGGATACAGGGCGGTAGTTGGATGGAGAGTTTGGGTCTAGGGATGGTTTCTTTAGTAAAGGGGTAACTAGCGCATGTTTGAAGGCGGATGGAAAGGAGCCAGTGGAGAGAGATAGGTTGAAGATGTGTGTGAGAGCAGGGGTGAGGGAGGAGGAGAGGGGAGGAATTAGATGTGAGGGAATGGGGTCGAGCGGGCACGTGGTGAGATGTGAGGAGGACAATAAGGAATTGACTTCCTCCTCAGTGGCTGGGAAGAAGCGGCAGAGGGTGGCAGAGGGGACCTCTGGGAGTGGAGGTGGCAGATAACTATCTTGTGTTGGGATGTTGCTTCTGATAGTTAGAGTTTTACTGAGGAAGTAGTCTGCCAGGTCTTGAGCGCTGAAGGCAGCTGAGGGGGGAGGTGCAGGTGGGTAGAGGAGGGTGTTGAAGGTGGACCAGAGCCGTTTAGGGTTGGAGGACAGCGTAGATATAAGAGATGAGAAGAAGGATTGTTTGGCCAAGTGGAGGGCATAGGTGTATGACCGGAGAATAAACTTGAAGTGAACAAAATCAGCTTCAGAGCGGGATTTCCTCCAGGCACGCTCTGCGGTGCGGGAGCATCTTTGCAGGTAGCGAGTCTGGAGGGTGTGCCAGGGCTGAAGCTGGCGGCGGGGGGCCTTACAGAGTTGAAGAGGAGCAAGAGTGTCTAGAGCAGAGATAAGCGTAGTGTTGTAGTGATAAGCGGCAGCATCAGGGCAGGTGAAGGATGAGGTATGAGGGAGGTGGTGAAGTAGGTTGGAGAATTGATGGGGGTCCACAGCATGTAGATTTCTGCGAGTGTGTGTGCGGGGTGGGGGAGCAGGGTGTTTAGGAAGTCCAGATAGGTTGAAAGAGAGAAGGTGGTGGTCAGAGATGGGGAAAGGGCGACATTTGAACTCAGAAATGGAGCAGAGGTTGGAAAAGACCAGGTCAATAACGTGACCATCGCATTGGGTAGGGAGGAGGGAGGATTGTGTGAGTCCAAGGGAGGACGTGAGTTCCTTCTCTGTCTCTGGCGAAGTGGCAGTTAAACCGAGTTTAAGTGGCAGGGGCTACGCAATGGCTCAAGCAAAAAGATGCCATACTGTGCTTGAGCTGGTTTGTTTAGGGGACAGGAGCCACACCGGGCCAAAAATTCTGTCAGCTCTGCAGGGGCAGGTGCAGAGATGGTTAACACCACACCAGATTCGCCTGGGACTGGACGTCTGTTATAATGGCAGGAACCTTCTCTCCGCCCTACACCAGGGTAAGTTGACGCATGTACCATGCATAGCACACGTCCTAAATCTGGTGGTACAGCGTTTCCTAACCAGGTACCCGGGACTGGAAGAGCTTCTTAGCCAGGCCAGAAAAGTCTTCAGCCACTTCAGATGGTCATTCCCAGCAAGTGTTCGACTGGCAGAAATTCAAAGAGAATTCCACCTTCCCACAAACCGTCTGATCTGTGACATGCCCACCAAATGCAACTCTACATTAGCAATGCTGCAGCGTCTGTACAAGCAGCAGAGGGCCATCAACGAGTACCTGTGTGAGTATGGCACAAAGACAGGTTCAGGTCAACTTGGTTTTTTCCCCCTCCGCAGTGGCTGATGCATGCACTGTACTGTCACCATTTGAGGAGGCAACGAGGATGGTGAGCAGGGACAGTGCATGCATCACTGACACAATTCCTTTAGTGTTCCTGCTGGAGCACACTCTGCAGGGAATTATAGATGTGGCTCTAGAGGAAGAGCAGCGGGAGGAAGTGGAGGCCTTCCCTAGCTCTCAAGGCCCCAGTCTTTCCGCAGACAGCATTCCAGTGGGTCCTCCTCAGATCAGACAGGAGGAGGATGAGGAGGAGGAGGAATATTTAAGTAGTGGGGGCATTGAAGGTGGGGATTCCTCAAGGGAGGGTTTTGTGTGTCCAGAAACACAAGGACTAGTACGTGGCTGGGAGGAGGAAGTGCACGATGGGGTCATCCTTCTCATTGACCAGGAAGACTTGGAAGCTAATGCCACCTCCAACCTACACTGCATGGGCTCCCTTATCCTGCAAAGCTTGGTAAAGGACCCCAGGTTTCGGTCTATCAAGGAGAGGGATCATTACTGGTTGGCAAGCCTTCTTGAACCACGATACAAGGGTAAAGTTGCAGAGCTCATCCTGCCCACACAGAGGGAGGACAGGATGAAAAAACTTGAGGACGCTCTAAAGCGACACTTGTGTAACAGCTTTCCAGGCACTGGTAGGTTACCAAGTGATGACACAGGTGCTTCTGAGGCTGCGGATGATCAGTGGAATAGAGGTGAAGGCCAGGGCCACTTGACTGATGCCTTTTTAATTTTTTTTAGTCCACGACGCCCAGGGACGTCAAATGTAGGCACCCATCGCCAGCATCTTCACCGTATGGTGCGGGACTACCTAGGGGCAAGGGCAGACCTGGATACCTTTCCAGCAGATGATCCACTGGCTTACTGGGTGTTGAGATTGGATCACTGGCCAGAACTTAGGCAATATGCTATGCAGCTACTAGGTTGCCCTTCATCCAGCGTGCTTTCATAAAGGACGTTCAGTGCCGCTGGAGGTTTTGTCACAGACAAAAGAGTGCATCTGTCCACCGACTCTTTAGACCGGCTGACATTTATAAACATGAATCAGTCCTGGATCAGCAGCTATCAATCCCCTGATGCTAAGGTAACAGAATAGATCGGGGATCTCTTCTGCATTCCCAAAACCTCCACCACTGAACTCTTCCACAATACCACAAAAAGGTTACGGTGTGAAGGAACTTACTGCCATGAAAGGCACATTATTTGGGTGCACTGACGCCTGTACCAGATTTATATAATTTTAATTTTTTGAACCGCATGGTCCAACCCTGCACTCTTCCACAATACCACAAAAGGGTTACATAGAAACATAGAAACATAGAAAAATGTCGGCAGATAAGAACCTTTCGGCCCATCTAGTCTTCCCAATTACAGTGTGAAGGCACTTGCTGCCAACAAAGGCACAATATTTGGCTGCACTGACACTGATGCCTATATTTCCAGATTTATATCATTTTATTTTTTTGGACCGCAGGGTCCAACCCGCACTAGTCCACAATACCACAAAAGGGTTACGGTATGAAGGCACTTGCTGCCATGAAAGGCAGATTATTTGGGTGCACTGACGCCTGTACCAGATTTATATCATTTTAATTTTTTGGACCGCAGGGTCCAACCCTGCATTCTTCCACAATACCACAGAGGGGTTATAGTGTGACGGCACTGTTGCGGACACTAAAGACACAATTTTAAAGCACCTTTTGTTACTTTCATCCAACGCCTGCCTAAGTTTCAGCATAATTTAGCCAAAAAATCACTAAACTTGTTCTGCGTGTCCTAAAAGGTTTCCTCTTTTTATACAGACTGCTGCCCGAAGCAGTTGTTTATGAATAGATTAAAGGAAAACCGTTTACCGTAATTTGAAACGTCATTTTTTTGTTTTTAAATGTTTCTATACATCCTACAAATCCGCCAGTTCACGGGCAGGTTATGGGGACTTCCTAGGCACGATATTTGAAGGAATTTTTCATTTTTTTTATTTTTAACCCTTATTTCATGGAAAACTCACTGTCCCTTTAAAAATGTTTTTGTTAAAATAGGGTTGTCAATACGCTAAACCCTCCATATAAGAAAGCGAAACAACGATTGAAGTATAGAAACATAAGAAATCTGTGTTTCTTTATACACATTGTGGTGAGAGCACTTACAATACGATATTTGTGATTTCATGGAGGAGCGCTGTTCTTTCTTCTTTTTGTATCTATCTACTTGTTTGTGGTGAGGGGAACACCACGTTTTGAAAGAACCTGTAGCGATCCTTTTTTTTTCTAAGCGCCATTCTGTACATCTTGTTCTGTTATTACAAGTATATAAATATATTCACGAAAATATATTCTTATAATCAATCTATATTAGTAGCACAGAAAATAATATTAGAAATATTTTGAAGTATATTATAAAAGTATAATTACTGAAGGTTTAGATTTAAGCTGTTTAAATATGATTTAAATGTAAAGGAATGTCTGTTGATAAGAAATAGATCAGAGAATCCTTGAAAAAGTAGAATAACCAGGGATATTAAATCAAATTAGACATAGAGAGGGACTAAATGAGGGTTTCTTTGTTAAATTTGATGAATGGAGAATGATCTATGAACTCTGTCATATGACTCAAATATAGTAGAATTAAAATAATATTAATTAATTTGAAAATCAACACTGCCATCTTGTGGTGTAGTAAATGGTGACATTTTAAAGAATAAAATGGAGGTCCCCATAAAGAAACATTATTGTAAATTAGGAGATAGATAAGTGAGTGACGTGGAATCTACTATAACTGGCCATGTACTGTTTGTTGCAAGCATTCGGATCATCTCAGGACTTGACGCACAATGAATTGATTTCACGACATTACACCTCATTTCAACTAAGACCACACCTAAATTCTCCCTCATGGGAATACACATATTCCTATTTCTCATGCATTGACTTATATCTCTCCCTTATACCAAGGAGATGCTAAAAGAAAGATACGCTCACAAAGAAATATAGAAACTAAGAGATAATATTTTATTCTCACATATACTCTAAAATACATTATATCCAAAGAATTTATTGCTGCTGTTAAATCAGAAACCCTGAATCCAGATTTTGGACAGGTAATGTATGAAAGCAAATAGTGGGATTAATGTAATTATATTTATATGGAGTATATCTTGCAATAGATCCAGAATCTTCAAAATATTTCTAAATCTGCAGATAGAGATATGAAGAAGAATCGGATATAAGGATTTTATCCTACGTATTTGTTGCAACGATATACAAATATATATATATTGAAATTGGAAGTTACTGTGATTGAAATAATAGGCAAGGAATTATATAACCTACAATCTAAAAAGCAGAAGATTAGAAGCTTAATTCTCGTTATTAGGGGAGAATTCACTAAATAAGTTTTTATTACTTATCATTCTAGAAATAGAATAAGTGATAGCTCATCTTTTGTTAATCCAAGAGTACAGGAGATATATACATATATATATCTGCAAGATACTAGCTTGTTTTAAACTGGTGCTGAGAATACATGTTAATTGTTTTCTTTAAGCAGAGATGTTTATTAACCATCTATGTGTAGTTACTAACTGATAAGGTAAATGATATTAATCATATATGCAGTTACTAACAGGAGATACATATATTGGGGAACTAGAAATCTGTGTGCTGATGGATGAATGTTGTTGTGTTTTAGAAAAATTTGATTATGTTTTGAGATTGCAGACCTTTTTGTATGTGTAATAAATACATATTTTTATCTAAGCTGGGTGGTATTATTTTTTAAAGCAAAACACGTACAATAAAATAATTTAGGAGAACTGAGAAATATATACGATTGAGGTTTATATCTCGTATAAATTTCTTACCTGTAATATCTCCGACACAGTGCTGTAACGGGCTAAGTCGCTAAAGCTTTCCCAGCTCCCTGTAATTGAAAGCAGCAGCCAATGAAAGAGGATCAAGCAGGGCCCCACGTGGGAGAGCTCATCTGCATGTATGTGGATGTGTGGGTAAGTTTGTGGATGTGTGTGTATGGATGGATGTGTGTGCATGTGGATGTGTGGGCAAGTTTGTGGATGTTTGTGTGGATGTGTGGGTAAGTTTGTGGATGTGTGTGTCTGTATGTGGATGTGTGTGTCTGTATGTGGATGTGTGGGTAAGTTTGTGGATGTGTGTGTCTGTATGTGGATGTGTGGGTAAGTTTGCGTGTGTCTGTGGATGTGTGGGTAAGTTTGTGTGTGTCTGTATGTGGATGTGTGGGTAAGTTTGTGTGGATATGGATGCGTATGACTGTGTATGTGGATGTGTGTGTGCGACTGGATGTGTGTGTGACAGTGGGCTCGGGATATGTGGCGCTCTGTGATACTCGTACACACGACACGTTACTGTGAGTTTACTATGAGTTTTATTGCTGTGGAGCTCTGTGATTGGGTCATACACACCGCACATTGCTGTGAGTTTTATTGCTGTGGATTCTGTGATATGCTCATACACACCGCACATTACTGTGAGTTTTATTGCTGTGGATTCTGTGATATGCTCATACACACTGCACATTACTGTGAGTTTTATTGCTGTGGAGCTCTGTGATACACTCATACACACTGCACATTACTGTGAGTTTTATTGCTGTGGAGCTCTGTGATACACTCATACACACTGCACATTACTGTGAGTTTTATTGCTGTGGAGCTCTGTGATACACTCATACACACTGCACATTACTGTGAGTTTTATTGCTGTGGAGCTCTGTTTCGCTCATACATGTCACGTGTTTTTTTTTGGGGGGGCAGCAATTCATTCTTCGCTCCAGGCAGCACAGCGGCTTGGGCTGGCCCTGCGAGAAACTGAATATTAGCATCTCTGCAACTGTCAAAGCAAAACACACTCACGCTCGCTCACACACCTACTGACTCGCTCACACATGCTCTCTCGCTCACACACTCACCCGCTGACTCACACACCCAAGCTCTCACACACAAACTCACCCCCTGACACACTCACTTGCCCTCTTAATTACTCTTAATTATTGTTAAAATCGACCACATATGTCCAAAACCTGCTTCGCGTCCGTGTCAAGCCTCCAATGATCCCGGTCTGTGTCCTCCCGAGCGCCACCATCTTGTGCATGCGTATTTGGTACTTCTGTGTTCCATGGTGGTTTTCAGTTGCGCATTTCCGGTTTCACGATATTGCGAATCGCTCTCAACAAGCAGCCACAATAAAGCAGCAAAAAAGCCATCCCTCTCCTCCTCCATAAAAACAGAAGATGGAAACTATCTAATATGCATTTATTTCTTCTGTTTTTATGGAGAAGGAGAGGGATGGGTTTCCGCTGCATTATTGTGGCTGCTTGTTGAGAGCAATCCGCAATATCCTGACGACCTCTGCCTGGAATTACTGACCACTCTCATCTGCCACCTGATAACGTCCTCTGCCTGGAATTGCCAACCTTTCAGCGCCACCCTGATTTTAGTGAACTGCACATGCCAGGTACTGAACTTTTCCTATTACTACAAAGACCATATGCCTACTCTGATTGCCTTATTTGCCATCCTATTTTCACGCCTTAAAGTGTCTCCCTCTGGTCTCCTCCACATATTGAACTCCAATGATGGATCCTTTAACAGATATGCTGGGGTGTAATATTTGCTGGTTACTTATCTTGCAGCTTGGACCTGTGCTTTGCTTCTCATTTGATCATTCAGAGCTCTCCTTCTCTGAATCAATGGTGTGCAAGATCCAGCAGGATGGAGCATGTGCATCTGATAGAGGATCTCAAAAGCAGACCCTCCATGACCTGCAAGCAGTGGTGTGCTGAACCTGAACTTGCTGTCCAGCAGATGCTTGGCACATATGGTATTTGATATTTATTTTTTTATACCTTTCTTCTTGCAAGCTATGAAAATTGGGAAATTGTGCTCTTCGTGATCATGTGCATCACTTTATATACATGTTTTATTTGAAATAAAACCACAAAATTGTGTTTACAACCAGGACAGAATATACGGTTATAGAAATGCTCGTAGTTTTTTAACTCCCCCTGATGAGATGTCAATGTCTCTTTATGATTACTGTATGGATCTTTGTAATGTGGTTCATTGCATTGTTAGCTCTTTATTGTGCTTTTCAGAGGGTATAATATTCCTCTCATATTGCAGTATGCAACTGTCAGCTTTTTGATATACAGTATCTCACAGAAGTGAACACACCCCTCACATTTCTTTGTAAATATTTTATATATTTTCAAGTGACAATACTGAAGAAATGACACTTTGCTACAATGTAAAGTAGTGAATGTACAGCTTGTGTAGCAGTGTAAATTTGCTGTCCCCTCAAAATAACTCAACACACAGCCTTTAATGTCTAAACTGCTGGCAACAAAAGTGAGTACACCCCTAAGTGAAAATGTCCAAATTGGGCTCAAAATGTCAATAATTTGTGTGGCCACCATTATTTTCCATCACTGTCTTAACCCTCTTGGGCATGGAAGTTACCAGAGCATCACAGGTGCTTCCACTCCTCCATGATAACATCCCGGAGCTAGTGAATGTTAGAGACCTTGCACTTCTCCATTTTCCATTTGAGGATGCCCCACAGATGCTCAATAGGGTTTAAGCCTGGAGACATGCTTGGCCAGTCCATCACCTTTACCCTCAGCTTCTTTAGCAAGGCAGTGGTTGTCTTGGAGGTGTGTTTGGGGTCATTATCATGTTGAAATACTGCCCTACGGACACCAGTCTCCAAAGGGAGGGGATCATGCTCTGCTTCAGTATTTCACAGTACATATTGGCATTCATGGTTCCCACAATGAACTGTAGCTCCCCAGTGCCGGCAGCACTCATGCAGCTCCAGACCATGACACTCCCACCAGCATGCTTAACTGTAGGCAAGACACACTTGTCCTTGTACTCCTCACTCACCTGGTTGTCGCCACACACGCTTCACACTATCTGAAACAAATACGTTTTCCATGGTCTCATCAGTCCACAGGACATGGTTCCAGTAATCCATGTCCTTGGTCTGTTTGTCTTTAGCAAACTTCTTGTGCATCATCTTTAGAAGAGGCTTCCTTCTGGGACGACAGCCATGCAGACCAATTTGATGCAGTGTGCGGGTATGGTCTGAGAACTGACAGGCTGACCACCTACCCCTTCAACCTCTGCAGCAATGCTGGCAGTACTTATACGTTTATTTCCCAAACACAAACTCTGGCTATGAGGCTGAGCACCTTCACTCAACTTCTTTGGTCGACCATGACGAGGCCTGTTCTGAGTGGAACCTGTCCTGTTAAACCGCTGTATGTTCTTTGCCACCGCGCTGCAGCTCAGTTTCAGGGTCTTGGCAATCTTCTTACAACCTAGGCCGTCTATTTGTAGAGTAATAATTTTTTCTTTCAGATCCTCAGAGAGTTCTATGCCATGAGGTGCCATGTTGAAGTTTCAGTGGCCAGTATGAGAGGGTGAGAGCGATAACACCAAATTTAACACACCTGCTCCCCATTCACACCTGAGACCTTGTAACACTAATGAGTCACATAACACCAGGGAGGGAAAAATGGCTAATTGGGCTCAATTTGGACATTTTCACTTAGGGGTGTACTCACTTTTGTCGCCAGCGGTTCAGACATTAATGGCTGTGTGTTGAGTTATTATGAGGGGACAGCAAATTTACACTGTTATGCAAGCTGTACACTCACTATTTTACATTGTAGCAAAGTATAATTTCTTCAGTGTTGTCACATGAAAAAGATATAATAAAATATTTACAAAAATATGAGGCGTGTACTGTATGAGGCTGTGAGATACTGTATATACAAGTTTGGGTCAAAATCCCTACAACCAGATTCCCTAATGCTAAAATCCCGACTGCCAACTTCCACTACACAGACAACTCCCTGACGGCCAACTTCCCTACACGGCCATCTTCCCTACACAGACAACTCCCTGACGGGCAACTTCCAGACATCCAAAATCCCAGCGGCTAACCCCCTAAACCTAACCCTAACCCCCTAATCCCTAGCCCTAACCCTCACCCCCATAAACCTAGCCCTAAACCTAAACCTAACCCCTAATCCTAGCCCTAACCCTCACCCCCTAAACCTAGGCCACGTAAACTGACGGAGTGGGGTCAGCGGATGCTGAGGCGCATAGTGCGAAGAGGTCGCCAACTTTCTGCAGAGTCAATCGCTACAGACCTCCAAACTTCATGTGGCCTTCAGATTAGCTCAAGAACAGTGCAGAGAGCGCTTCATGGCCGAGCAGCTGCATCCTAGCCATACATCACCAAGTGCAATGCAAAGCGTCTGATGCAGTGGTGTAAAGCACGCCGCCCTGGACTCTAGAGCAGTGGAGACGCTTTCTCTGGAGTGACGAATCGCGCTTCTCCATCTGGCAATCTGATGGATGAGTCTGGGTTTGGCGGTTGCCAGGAAAACGGTACTTGTCTGACTGCATTGAGCCAAGTGTAAAGTTTGGTGGAGGGGCGATTATGGTGTGGGGTTGTTTTTCAGGAGCTGGACTTGGCCCCTTAGTTCCAGTGAAAGGAACTCTGAATGCATCAGCATACCAAGACATTTTGGACAATTCCATGCTCCCAACTTTGTGGGAACAGTTTGGAGCTGGCCCCTTCCTCTTCCAACATGACTGTGCACCAGTGCACAAAGCAAGGTCCATAAAGACATGGATGACAGAGTCTGGTGTGGATGAACTTGACTGGCCTGCACAGAGTCCTGACCTCAACCCGATAGAACACCATTGGGATGAATTAGAGCGGAGACTGAGAGCCAGGCCTTCTCGTCCAACATCAGTGTGCGACCTCACAAATTCGCTTCTGGAAGAATGGTCAAAAATTCCCATCAACACACTCCTAAACCTTGCGGACAGCCTTCCCAGTAGAATTGAAACTGTTATAGCTGCAAAGGGTGGACCGACGTCATATTGAACCCATTAGGAATGGGATGTCACTTAAGTTCATATGCGAGTCAAGGCAGGTGAGCGAATACTTTTGGCAATATAGTGTATATATATATATAATGTAACTTAGCCCAGAACTCCATCTATGAGTGAAAAACAGCTGCTTAGAGAAAAGAGAGTCTTTACTCTTCAAGGCAAGTGCTCCGACTTTATACAGAGCTGGATCTGTTACCTCAGCCTGCCCCTTTCCAACCCTTTCCCAGTGAGCATCCAAGTCCAGGTAATCCCTTGTGGGAAGGAACTGATTAGAGTAAAACTGACAGGGAGGAGAATCGATAGATGTGGCAGTGGCAAATAACAATCAATATTGTAGCCCATGCAATGAGACTAGTATTAAGTGGGCCAGAATGGGTTAAGGAGGATGGTAATATTGCGTGCGATAAAAGAGTTTTGGAAGGGTGGTAAGGCCATACTGTATTTGATGGTAGGGGTTAATAAAAGTGGCAATATTGGGACAGAGGCTACTAAGGGGTTAACACTGAATGGGAAAGTTTGTTAATAAAAGGCTATGCTTGCAATGGAGTAGAACAGTAGATTAAAGGGACATGCATGCTTTGCTAGCGTGCTTTTAAAAACATGCTATGCCTTTTGAATGAGTCAGTAATGCCATTCAGCAGGCATAAAAAGCAAGTAAATATGATATTTCTTCATATTTACCTGCTTTTCAAAGCCCACCTGAGGAGGCACTTTGAGTTAACCAATTAGTGTTCTGTAACCCCTTTTTCCCTTATTCTGGAAGCAGGTCATAGTGGCCAACAGTTGCAACTTCTTCTGACGCTGACAGGGATCCTGAGCCTCCGCAATAGTTGGGAGATCGGGACATCTTGATCTGACGCAGTGCCTCCACTCAGTGTAGTCTCTTTTTTATAGGGAACCCACCCCACTCAGTAGATGAGTATCCTTCACTTAATAACACTCAGAAACCAGAAACATATTTAAAGCGTGTAATGCAGCTGTATACGGATTAAAGGGATTTCAACATATAAACACAGCAATAACAATGCAGCTCCTGGATAATTATTATTTGGTTGTAAAGTCCTGTTGTGGGTATAACAGTCACACCATTCCTTTATTGCAGCAGGGCTGCCCAAAGCAAAGTCCCATGGGTAATTTGTGTACAACGTTGGGGCCCTTTAGTATATAGCGCTATCTGGATAAAGTCTCTCATTCAACTGCATTAAACTGGATAATCCTGAAACAGTCTCTGGAAACAGTACCTTTATATAACTCCTGTGATTGTAGTTTCTTCATATATAGAGAAAGAAATGCTTGTCTGGATGTAGATCACTCCTCTTGTGTAACTAGGTTGCTCATACACTTCTCAATCTCTTTAGGAAGAGCCAGTAAATCAGGGAGGAAAAGCCTGCAGCAACAAATGGCAGCTTCCCAGGGAGGAAAAGCCTGCAGCAACAAATGGCAGCTTCCCAGCTTCTTGCACATGTAGTCAGCACTGGTTTATCTTGCTTTCACTTTCTCCCAGTCTTGCAGACTCCTGAAGAGATTTATTCTCCGGACCAGTAGACAATGGCTGCCACTCCTCTGTTCCTTCCTGGTTCTCCTCTCCACCTTTGGTCCCTCCTTCCCACATTCCAGAAAAACAGAGTACGATTGAATCTCTCTGGAAGGGCGTCTCCTTCAGGATGATATGGAGTTGTTCTCCTTTTCTCGATTTGTAACAGTTTCAGCATTTCTTTGAGTCTGCTTTCAAAATCTCGACCCTGATCAGTGTGTAATCTTTTAGGAAATCCATAATGGGCAAAGTATTTCTGCCATAACAGTTTAGCAATTGTAACCGCCTTCTGATCCTTGGTGGGGTAAGCTTGAGCGTAGCAAGTATAATGGTCTGTAATCA
This sequence comes from Leptobrachium leishanense, assembly GCA_009667805.1. Classification (NCBI taxonomy): domain Eukaryota; kingdom Metazoa; phylum Chordata; class Amphibia; order Anura; family Megophryidae; genus Leptobrachium; species Leptobrachium leishanense. Next base: position 181,648,302 of record CM019065.1, on the reverse strand, counting down.
CTATCACATTATTGTTACCAGTAGAGTCAGGCTCAATAGAGAAAAGTCCATACACACTAAATCCATTGGTCCAAAACTTTTCAAATGACCCATAGGAGCAACACGGGCAGGTAGAGTTTTCCTTTGAATGCATCTTCTGCACCTTCGACAATACACCTCCACAGATTCTTTCATGTACGGCCAGTAGAATCGATCCTGAATCAGACCGAATGTCTTGTCAATCCCTAAATGGCCGTGGAAATCATGTAGAGATCTAAGCACCAATCCTCTGTACTTATGGGGAAGGACCAATTGTTTTCGGCCAGGGTGATCGTGGTATTGTTTGATTCTAAATAGGAGTCCATTTTCAATATGGAATCGATTCCATTCCTTTTTAGGAGGTGCTGCAGGTTAATAGGTAAAATCTTCATAAATTGAAAATCTCGTTTCTCCAAAGCTTTCATGAGGCGGCCAATTACTGGATCTTGAGCTTGAGCTCGCCTTTTCTCATCTAAGCTGATAGTAGACCACTCAGGGAGAGTAACTGGTAGACACATGGCTTCAGGAATGGCGTCGGATGTACAACTTAGAGAATCAATAAATCTTAGCTCAGAAAAATTAACCCGTCCATCTTCCACAATAGAGGTTTGGCATTGGGCTCTAACTCCTGGGGCTGGAATCTCAACCCATTCTTCATCTTCTTTAGTGGTAGGCAAACCTGGCCTCCTAGACAGAGCATCGGCGCCTACATTTTTGGGGCCTGGCTTGTATTTCAAAGAAAAATCATAGTTAGACAGGGTTGCTAACCACCGATGTCCTGTGGCATCCAACTTGGCTGTGGTTAAGATGTATGTAAGAGGGTTATTGTCTGTTCTCACCTCAAACTTGGCACCATACAAATAATCATGCAACTTGTCTACAATAGCCCATTTCAGAACAAGAAATTCCAACTTGTGTATTGGGTAGTTCTTTTCACTTCCAGTAGACTCTGACTGATATAAGCCACAGGCCTCAGCCCTCCTGGGTAGTCCATTTCTCTCCTATAGGTTCGTCTTTCGTGCTTCTTCCCTAGAATCCCCTTTTAGGAGGTCATGGAGGCTTCGAGCTATTTTTGAATAGCCTTCTACAAAACGGCGGTAGTAGCCACAAAATCCTAAGAAGGAGCTTAATTCTTCAATGTTGTTGGGTCTAGGCCAGTTAACGACGACTTCTACTTTGGCTTGGTCTGTGGCGATGCCTTCTGCTGATACGATGTGTCCAACATATGTCACAGAAGTCTGAGCAAATTCAGTCCTTCATTTTGCAAGCGATATATTACTTTTAACAAACGGTTCTCATGCTCTTCAGGTGTCCTCCCAAACATGATTATATCATCTAGATAAACCAGACACTCCCTTGGGCTCATATCTCCTAGTGTCTTCTCCATTAACCGCTGGAAAGTTGCTGGAGCTCCTGTAACACCTTGAGGCATACGAGTAAATTGGAAGAATCCTAAAGGGCAAATAATAGCATTTTTTTCTCGATCCTCTGCATTCATAGGGACCTGGTAGTATCCGGATCGAAGGTCCAAAACACTGAACCACTTGCTATCATTCATGGCATTCAATAGATCTTCTATCCTCGGCAAGGTATATTGATCAGGAATCGTTCTCTTATTTAATGTACGATAATCAACGCACAGTCGAACTGATCCATTTTTCTTTCTGACCACGACTATGGGTGACGCCTAAGGGCTTCTTGATTCTTGGATAATCCCTGCTTCTTCCATCAAATGGAGGATATCCCTGACATCTTCAATGTCTCGAGGAGCTAACCTTCGAGATCTTTCTCTGAATGGGGTAGAATCATCAATCTTCTTTCTTCGCCAATCCTTTACTTCAGGCATGATAGTCCAGACCTTAGTCGAATCCACTTCTGGGAGAGACTCTAGGCAAAACTGACACTCTCCTGACAGCATCCCTTCCTTTAAGACTGCAACAGCAGTGATGGACTTCATTTCCCCTGGTAGAAGATCAACAGGCTTTGGCCCGCAATAATGGAACTGGCCTGTTCCGGCTTCAAGGGCTAATCGATGACATTCTTCCTTCAGAGCTGGTTCTAGTTCGTTCAATTTGTCTACACAGACATTGTCCATTTCCTTCAGGTAACCCCAAAACACATCTCTAACCATTGGGGTATTAGTCCCCAGTATGATGGGTACTCCAGGACGATTTAGATTTGGGCACACCAAAGTCTCCACATTCATAGGGCGTTGGTTCCTAGTGTCCAGTTGAGGGATCACAATCTTTACTCTAATTACTCCTTCGACTGGGTAGGTCTGAGAACCAAGCCCCCACAATTTCACATCATCTGCTGGTAACATAGTTAAATGGCTTAGATGTTCTTCATAGAATGATCGGAAGACTATCGTCACTTGAGACCCCGTGTCTAAGAGGGCTGAAGCATGAATACCTTCAATCATAAGGGATACCAGTGACTTTGGACCTACTCTAGAGTTTTCAGTGAAGCTGTGTCCAGACTTCTTCTTTCTTCCTTTCCAAAATCCCTTCTTCCTCCAAGATCTGCCACACGAGGGGCCTGAGTCAGTAACTAAGCTCTGGGCATTGAGTGGTTCCTTTAAAGGGCATTTGTGGGATACATGCCCTGCTTGCCCACAACTAAAACACTTAATTTCTCTTCTCGTATCTGTCTGAGGAGATGTCTGGGAACTTTTTTAGGCTTTTGAACCATGGTTTCTTGGCTGCTTACTACTACTTGTGGTAATTTAGTTTTAGCAGGTGATATGAATTTCTTTGCGTCATCACAGTGCTTTTGAATATGGTCAAATTGTTTGTGTTACCTTGGCTTCTTTCACGATTTCAGCATAATTCAATGACCCCCTGGCACGTAGAAGGTTCACCAAGGCTGTAGCGACGGGGTCATTTGGTAGCATTCCTCTTAGAACTGGCTTCCTTCGATATTCATCAAACTGATCTGAGGTGATCACATTGTTCTCAAACAACTTCCCTAGCGTTAATTCTAATCGGATGAGATAAGAAGTAAGAGTTTCCTTTTCTTGTTGAATCGTGGCAGCATATCGTAAACGGAGTTCCTCCTCTTCACTCTCTTCACCATATGTATGATTCAATACATTTAAAAGACCATCAGCTGGGGAATTTGGGAAGCGGAGCTGATGATACTTTACTAATTCAAGTGCAGGGGACCTCAGTCCTTCGATCAACCTCAGTCGCTTCAACTCTTCAGTACAAGTCCACTCCTTTAGTGACTGAACTGCATTACTTCTCCATAGAATGAATCTTTCTTCACCGAATGGTGTCGGCACAATTCCAGAGAACACTTTGAGTCGCTTGTAATTATGCTCATTGGATGCTTGAAGCACACTTTTAGCTAACTGTGCTAAGACTTCAGTTAAAGAAAGACTCTCCTCTCTCTTCTGACTTGAAGGAACACTAGGAAGCTTCCTAGGGAACCTATTCTGCTTGGGAAGTTTGAAAGGCTGTTTCTCCAGTTCATCACTATCTTCAACACGGGTATTGTCTTTTTAGTGACACTGAATATATGATCACTGTCTCCACCCTCAGAGTCGCTTTCATCTTCTGACTCATCTTGAGCATATACCAAAGGACTTCCAGGGAGTTGAACCTTTGGCAATTGTAAGTACTGGTGACAATCTTTATTTAGGGGCCTATAACTTCTCACCAGGGTGACAGCAGATCCTGCTTTCTCATCCTTCTGTGTTTATATAAGGCGGAATCTTTGTAATCCCGGGATCTGTCGAATGGCATCATCAAGATGTTTCCTCTCCGTGTTGAGAGGCAGGTTACACACAGCCACAGCTTGGTTAGGGGGAATTAAATTGATTTTCGCCTAGTCCCTGACTTGCTTGGGGCCGAGACATGATATTTTATCAACAACGTTACAGGAGTCCCGATTCATCTCAGCAGTGCCTCCATCTGTAACCCCTTTTTCCCTTATTCCTGGAAGCAGGTCATAGTGGACAGCAGTTGCAACTTCTTTTGATGCTGACAGGGATCCTGAGCCTCCGCAATAGTTGGGAGATCAGGACATCTTGATCTGACGCAGTGCCTCCACTCAGTGTAGTCTCTTTTTTATAGGGAACCCACCCCACTCAGTAGATGAGTATCCTTCACTTAATAACACTCAGAAACCAGAAACATATTTAAAATGTGTAATGCAGCTGTATACGGATTAAAGGGATTTCAACATATAAACACAGCAATAACAATGCAGCTCCTGGATAATTATTATTTGGTTGTAAAGTCCTGTTGTGGGTATAACAATCACACCATTCCTTTATTGCAGCAGTGCTGCCCAAAGCAAAGTCACATGGGTAATTCGTGTACAACGTTAGGGCCCTTTAGTATATAGCGCTATCTGGATAAAGTCTCTCAACTGCATTAAACTGGATAATCCTGGAACAGTCTCTGGAAACAGTACCTTTATATAACTCCTGTGATTGTAGTTTCTTCATATATAGAGAAAGGAATGCTTGTCTGGATGTAGATCACTCCTCTTGTGTAACTAGGTTGCTCATACACTTCTCAATCTCTTTAGGAAGAGCCAGTAAATCAGGGAGGAAAAGCCTGCAGCAACAAATGGCAGCTTCCCAGCTTCTTGCACATGTAGTCAGCACTGGTTTATCTTGCTTTCACTTTCTCCCAGTCTTGCAGACTCCTGAAGAGATTTATTCTCCAGACAATGGCTGCCACTCCTCTGTTCCTTCCTGTTCTCCTCTCCACCTTTGGTCCCTCCTCCCCACATGCCAGAAAAACCCAAAGTTCAAAAGGTCCTGGAAGCTCAGTAAAACAAAGTTCTAAAAGTCCTGGAAGCTCAGTTAAAACAAAACAAAAAAACATGAGTTCGTTACATAGGTATAGATAAAAAAACGCACTGAGTAGATGCGACTGAGTTGCTCCTCCTCCCTCCTGCACTGTGAGCTGAGGGGAGGGCGGGACTGAACTTTCACCCCAGCTACTGCAGAGACAGGGAAGGAAAGAAATCAATACACACAGGGAGAAAAAGAGACAGCAGAGAGAGAGGGGGACAACAAAGAAAAGCACAGAGACACAGTAAGAAACGATAAAGAGAAAAACAAAGCAAGTATAAGCAGAGGTCCACCAAGAAACGGTGCAGTGAGAAAGAAAATGGGAATAAATAGTTCCCATGTCTTTAACTGACCCTATATGATATTTCTTATGCAAGCTCATACAAGGCTTGCGCAAGTCAAGAAGTGATTCCATGGGCAACTCTCGGTGCTGCTGTTGGTATAGGTTAGCAGCTCCTTAGTTTTACGAGTAGTGTCACAAACATAGCAGATGATTCCAATAGAACCAATAATCGGACACGAAACCTTAGCGTCTTTCTATGTCACATTTGTCTATTAGCAGCTCCCTATTACTGGCTCAACTGGTATTTGTAGTAAATTTTGGTGAGTTCCTTCACTTCTTTTTTCAGGACTTGTCCCCTGGCACCCTCCCAATTAAAAATGTCACCAGCTGCCACAGATTATTCATAGTATAATAAATTCTTGGTTACCCACATCCATAGTCCCAGATCCCTCTGTTGACAGTCACAGACCCCCACACTAATTTCAAGAGAAGGCTAGAGGCAAAGGGAAGTACACCATGTTTGTGGAAAGCGAAAGCCTGGAGTATTGATATGCATTTTTTCCCTTTCAGTTTTATCGCGTGTTTTTTGCTAATTAAGTAGTTTTCTTTATTTGGGTATAACACTATGTGCAGCTGATTTTGTATTTTCAGGACTTATTTTTGCTTTTCCTGCATGCCTACACATTCCTTCTTTGCTCTTGGACATGCTATCGCCATGCGATAAGTGCTTTTCTTCCAGGGCACTATTATACTAGTCTCCATATTGCAGTACACTCAACCTGTAACAGACTATCATTATCAGTCCTACACGATCAAACGTTATTGTTGTATTGTAGCCAGGGAAGAGGGAGAACTCTTAAAAGCATGAAGTACAGTACATGAAATCTTTTTAGGCATGTACAGCATCTATGAATGTGCTGCAGTAATAGTAGAAACAATTGCATTTACTGTGTTCATATAGAGACATTATTTTTTATCATCTAAAAACATTTATATGAAAATTTATTCAGTAAATATTTCTGTAAAAGAAGAGCTACATGAAAATGCTATATTGCTATTTTATTTCAATGTTTATGTGCTAGCTATTCATCCTTTTAAAACCCCTCAAAGGCCTTGTGGCAGAATGATTCAATCATAACAATCCAGCTCTTAAAGATTGCATATATAAATCAAACATTATCCAGTCCATTCACTGTGACAAACTGTATAAGACTCCAAATGCTAAATATACATAGCATTCTGGGCAGAAAACCGAACTTGTCACCGGATTGCACCAAACAGTGAATTTCACCGCATGGTGCAATTTCATTGCAGATCGACTATTCAGAGAGCTGTTAGTTTGACAAATACTGGCGAACTGACAGCGAAATACTATGCAGTTCGCCGCCATTTGGAGATCTTCGGCAGCGCTGAAATTGTCCCATAGAGAAGAAATGGTTAATCTTTTCAGAGAACGCAGAACTGCACCGATATGTCAGTGAAATGCCCTGATTGTCAGTGGTTCAGTTCGACAGGATTAAACAGACAAATCCCATAGGATTCAATGAAAAAAAATCATTTTTTATTCCTTTTTTTTATTTTTTAACAGACCTTTTTTTTATTATTTCCACACATTTGCATGCGTTTTTATTGTTTTAAACGCCTTTTAAAAAATAGAGTCGCAGTTTTTTTTTTCTGCAGTTGGGCATCAGTTTGGTGGTGTTGGGCGCACTGAAATCTGTGGAGGGAGCTCAAGGTTCGAGTTGCCAAACTGTGAGGGGAATAGCTAGAGATAGCCACCATCTTGTATCCTGGCAGCCATCCTGTATGATTTTTATATAGAATAATACTAACCGACCTCGTAATGGTCTTGCATAGATTCTAACATTCCAAACATATCTGGTGTAGCAATTAAAGCCTTAAAATTCAGCTAGAGTAAACATAGTTGCCAAGAGGGCTTCATTAATGAGTCAGGTCAAGTAGGCCTTGAGACAAGGCAGAAAGGAATAAAGAAGACTGTTTTTGCAGCTGGGCTCTTATCTAATGGAAATTGCCACCAACCCTGTGAGAAGGAAGACCAGATCTTTTGCCACCCTCCTAAATCATAAAATAGTTTATTGAGAGCTTAATTGCGGAATGTTCTTTGTCTCCAATCTGGTGGGAGGGGGCAATTGGTCAGGGGATGTACTTTTTTGCAAATCAATGTATAAGAATTGTGTGTCTGTTCCAAAACTTCACTTGAGATTCTGGAGTCCGTCCGGCTCAAGTCGGGTACCTAATAAAGGACGCCTTTCCTGCTAATTGACTCTTGTCCGGAGTGTCATTGTCTGCACTACGTCGACCTTTCTCGAATGAATTATCAGATTGCTGGATACAAAACGTCAACCTTGAAACCTTAATGACTTGGAGAGGAAATGCAGAGAGGAGTGGGACAAAATCCCTCCTGAAATGTGTGCAAACTTGGTGGCCATCTACAAGAAATGTCTGACCTCGGTGGCAAAACCCTTGTTGGCAATCACAAAGTACTAAGTCAAGTTTTGTGAAAGGGTCAAATACGCATTTCACTCATTAAACATGCAAATCAATTTATAACTTTTTTTGAAATGCATTTTTTTGTTGTTTATTCTGTGTCTCACTGTTAGAATAAACCAACCATTTTCAGTGGGCAAACGTACAAAATCAACAGGGTATCAAATATTTTTTTCCCCTTCATTGTATACGTGTAGATATAGACTTTTTTGCTATACATTGTCAGGTGAGTCAACAATATGTCACTGTCACAGATAGCTCAGCATGCAGACAATACCCAATAAAGCAATGAAACCCATAATCTGACAGACTGGTCCTTAGAATGGCCAGTACTAGTCTGAATAAAGAATGAGAACAATGGCAATACATAGAAGTACTGAAACCACAGGGATAAGAGAAAGATCACAGTACAAATACAAGCCGGAGGCCGGTACACAGCAGAATCAGTATAACATAACCATACAGGGAGTATAGAGATAAACCAAAGTCTAGATACTAAAGCCAGGGTCAGCACATAGAATCAGTATAATCAAACCAGGGAAAAAGCAGAAATCAAAACCGAAAATACTTAGCCAGGGCCAAAACCAAAGGATCACAGAAATACAGGAAGGCGCTGAGGGGTATACAGGAAATATACGTCAGTTAATGCTATTTAGAGACCTCCTAGCTCTATGATCAGGTGCAGAAGGCCCAGAGGATATGTATCCAGTACTGTACCCTCTCTGCCCAGGAGACCTAACTGCGGCACGAGCAGGTCCAGCACCATTTTGATATGTTATCCATTTTCTGTGTAATAAAAAATATGGAAATAAAAAAATGGAAATAAAACAATTCAAGTTATAAATCTTTTTTCTGGATTACTAAAGATATGAGATCCTTTATTAGCTGAGCCATTGGCATTATTGGATGAGTTCAGTATAATATCCCCACTCATTAGCACTCGTGGCTTTCTCAAGCTACTATTGCAGCTTGTCTGTTGTGGCTGAAGACAGTATTAATCTATAGTAAGCAGTAACATGGAGACAGTAAGAGAATAATGAGCAGTTCTCAGGTCGTTCATCCTGAAACCAGTAATGGAAAAATATTACAAAGAGTTAAAAGTTGCTCTACAGTGATTTAGAGTAACACCAGAGTTTAGCAGACTCAGATTTTTTTCATTACCAGCTGCAAACAAACATGGCTCATTACACTTTCTTGTATCTGAGAATGGAAAAAAAAGTCACCTGCTAAGGCTGGCGTCAGATGACGCTATGTGTTTGGCGCTGCAATAGGGCCGGTCACATGCTTGTGCACGCTTGTGCGCACACGAAATGCATGCGCAACAAGCATCCGTTATCCAAGCCTCTCTGGCATAGCGCTAGGATGCGCGTTAACGGAGCTGCAAGGCGCGATTCTCCATCGGAGGATCGCACTTTGCAGAGCAGAGCGCACTGAGTGTGCTCAGAGAGGTGGCCAGATGGGCGTCGAGTGGAAGGAACGTCCACTCTCACGGACGTTCCTTCCGCTCTCCAAAGACGCTTGTCTGACACTAGCCTTAACATTTGCATTATCGGAATCATATACAGTCAGGTCCAGAAATATTGGGACATTGACACAATTCTAACATATTTGGCTCTATACACCACCACAATGCAGTTGGAATGAAACAAACACAGTGTGCGTTAACTGCAGACTGTCAGCTTTAATTTGAGGGTATGTGCATCCAACTCAGGTGAACAGTGTAGGACTTACAGCAGTTTGCAGATGTGCCTCCCACTTGTTAAGGGACCAAAGGTAATGGGACAATTGGCTTCTCAGCTGTTTCAAGGCCAGGTGTGTGATATTCACTCATTACCCCAATTACAATGTGCAGATAAAAGGCCCAGAGTTAATTTCAAGTCTGCTATTTGCATTTGGAATCTGTTGCTGTCAACTCTCAAGATGAGATCCAAAGATCTGTCACTATCAATGAAGCAAGCCATCATTAGACTGAAGAAACAAAACAAACCCATCACAGAGATAGCAAGAACATTAGGCATGGCCAAAACAACTGTTTGGAACATTCTCAAAAAGAAGGAACACACCGGTGAGCTCAGCAACACCAAAAGACCCGGGAGACCACGGAAAACAACTGTGGTGGATGACCGAAGAATTCTTTCCCTGGTGAAGAAAACACCCTTCACAACAGTTGGCCAGATCAAGAACACTCTCCAGGAGGTAGGTGTATGTGTGTCAAAGTCAACAATCAAGAGAAGACTTGACCAGAGTGAATACAGAGGGTTCACCACAAGATGTAAACCATATGTGAGCCTCAAAAACAGGAAGGCCAGATTAGAGTTTGCCAAACAACACCTAACAAAACCTTCACAATTCTGAAACAAGATCCTATGGACAGATGAGACCAAGATCAACTTGTACCAGAGTGATGGGAAGAGTATGGAGAAGGAAAGGAACTGCTCAAGATCCTAAGCATACCACCTCATCAGTGAAGCATGGTGGTGGTAGTGTCATGGCGTGGGCATGTATGGCTGCCAATGGAACTGGTTCTCTTGTATTTATTGATGATGTGCCTGCTGACAAAAGCAGCAGGATGAATTCTGAAGTGTTTCGGGCAATATTATCTGCTCACATTCAGCCAAATGCTGCAGAACTCATTGGACGGCGCTTCACAGTGCAGATGGACAATGACCCAAAGCATACTGCAAAATCAACCAAAGAGTTTTTGAAGGGACAGAAGTGCAATGTTATGCAATAGCCAAGTCAATCACCTGACCTGAATTCCATTGAGCATGAATTTCACTTGCTGAAGACAAAATTGAAGGGAAAATGCCCCAGGAGCAAGCAGGAACTGAAGACAGTTGCAGTAGAGGCCTGGCAGAGCATCACCGGGGATGAAAACCAGCTTCTGGTGAGGTCTATGCGTTACAGACTTCAGGCTGTGATTGACTGCAAAGGATTTGCAACCAAGTATTAAGAAGGGAAAGTTTGATTTATGATGATTATTCTGTCCAATTACCTTTGGTCCCTTAACAAGTGGGAGGCACATCTGCAAACTGCTGTAAGTCCTACACCGTTCACTTGAGTTGGATGTACATACCCTCAAATTAAAGCTGACAGTCTGCAGTTAAAACACATTGTGTTTGTTTCATTCCAACTCCGTTGTGGTGGTGTAAAGAGCCAAAGATGTTAGAATTGTGTTGATGTCCTAATATTTCTGGACCTGACTGTAATAATGAAAAAATAACCTCAAATATTTAAAGGTTACTCCACACCCCTTGACAAAGAGGCATAGGTGTGCACAGGGGGTGTGCCTGGTGTGCCCAGGCACACCCCAATGTTTGGTAAAGAGCTCCTCTTTCAACTCATGCATTGACATTTTAGATGTTCCTTATCTGGTTCATAATGAATAGCATAAAAACTGACCATATCTTTGAATACAGGCTTGATATTTCTAATGAAAAATGTGCAATTTGTGCAAAATCTTCTAAGTCTAGGTTTTCAATTAATAATTGTTCCATGGGTGCACACCCTAATGTAACAGGCTACTCCACCAGTGCAAAGAGGATAGAGTGATCCAATGCCTACTACACACTTCCACAGAGACCCTGGGAGGTAGACAGTGGTAGCAGGGCAAGCAAACAAACACATTTTCATTAAAAAACCATAATCTAAAAAAAAGAATAGTGTATATACCAAAAGAAAGATACAAGGGAATAAGACAGATGGCAAGATTTTTGTGGGGAACCTGTACAATGGCTGTGTTTCACTGGGACATTCAGAGTCCATCACATGCAGGGTTATTCAGAGTGCACTGAAATGTCACCGAGATTTCGGTGCTCTCCCATTCGCCGCACTCAGGCTAGTTAAATTGGCCTACTCCTCAGTGAATTCAGCTTTCACCGCAGGGTCCCTAAAGTGCAGTGAATCGATCCGCTGAACGCATCTGAAAAACCGCCAAATCCAGGGCTCGTGTCCTGCGGGAACGTTTCGGGAACGGTGTTCCCGCACTTCTCCCGCAGCGGGAATGGTGCGGGAATGCATGTTCCCGCTGTGGTCCGCTTTAGTTTATCGCTGGGGCCGCTAGCGGAATGCATTAACCGCATTCCGTTAGCAGCTCCCTCGACTGGCCCATGTACCCCAAGCGCTTCCTGCCTGCTCCTTTGCGCAGCCGCCGTCTTCAGCCTTGTGAAGGCTGTGACGCAGCCTACTGCCGAGATCTCGCGAGTTCGTGTCACATCCTTTACATCAGAAGAAGCCGGCGGCAGCATCCAGGAGCTCAGAGGAACACGCGGGAGGAGGTCTGTCTGTCTGTGTGAGTATAATCCTGGGGTCTTTCTGGGTATATCAAATTCTGGGCTCTGGTGGCATATCAAATCCTGGGCTTTGCTGGGTATGTGAAATTCTGGGCTCGGCTGGGTATATCAAATTCTGGGCTCAGCTGGGTATGTCAAATTATGGGCTCTGCTGGGTATATCAAATTATGGGCTCTGCTGGGTATATCAAATTATGGGCTCTGCTGGGTATATCATATTCTGGGCTCTGCTGGGTACATCAAATTCCGGGTTCTGCTGGGTTCATCAAATTATGGGCTCTGCTGGGTACATCAAGTTCTGGGCTCTGCTGGGTACATCAAATTCTGGGCTCTGCTAGTTATATCAAATTCTGGGCTCTGCTGGTATAATCAAATTCTGGGCTCTGCTGGGTATATCAAATTCTGGGCTCTGCTGGTACATCAAATTCTGGGCTCTGCTGGGTATATCAAATTCTGGGCTCTGCAGGTATATACATTCTGGGCTCTGCTGGTGTACAATTTGTGGGCTCTGTTGGTATATACAAATTATGGGCTCTGCTGATATTTAAAATTATGGGCTCTGCTGGTGTACAATTTGTGGGCTCTGCTGGTATATATAATTCTGGGGTCTGCTTGTTATATAAAATTCTGGGGTCTGCTGGTACATAGAATTCTGGGGTCTGCTTGTTATATACAATCATAGGGTCTGCTTGTTATATACAATTCTAGGGTCTGCTGGTACATATAATTCTGGGGTCTGCTTGTTATATACAATTCTGGGGTCTGCTGGTTCATATAATTCTGGGGTCTGCTTGTTATATACAATTTTGGGGTCTATGCTGGATATATATAATTCTGGGGTCTGCTTGTTATAGAAATTTCTGGGGTCTGCTTGTTATATACAATTCTAGGGTCTGCTGGTACATATAATTCTGGGGTCTGCTTGTTATATACAATTCTGGGGTCTGCTGGTTCATATAATTCTGTGGTCTGCTTGTTATATACAATTTTGGGGTCTGTGCTGGATATATATAATTCTGAGGGGTCTATGCCTGTTACACATGATTCTCAGGGGGGGGCGGGTGTATATATACATCCTTGTTTTTGATTGCATCCGATGATCCGTCGCAAAACCGTCGAATTGATCCGAAAAAAGCTGACGAGCTGTTGAACAGACCGCCGACCAGCAAAAGTAAAAAATAAACGATCCCTGCAACGTTTAAAAGGCGTTTTACAAAAAACTAGTGCATGAAAATACCTGGGAATAATACTGTATATAAGGTCCTATTAGTAATAATAAAAAGGTATGTTACAAACAAAATGCCATTTAAGGATTTTTTTTTTTATTTTTTATCATAAAAAAATATTTCGCCCAAAAAAATCCCCAAAAATGCCTAAAAGATCCTAAAAAATAAATAAATAAACAGACTGCTGTAAATGAAAAGAATAAACAGTTGTATAAAGATTTCATAAAAAGGGGAATTTTTTCTTGCATTATTTGCAAATAATAAGCAGGGTTATTCAAAGAGAATCGAAAAGTCATCGCACGTTCGGTGACTTTTCGTTCTCTTCAATTCAGTGCGATTTGGCGATCCCACTTCGGCGACCCTGCGGTGTATTCAGCAAGCACCACAGGGCCGTCGTAGCGCAGGGAAAAGACGCCGCAAACCTGACGAACACTCACCGCAAAAACTCCGGGAACGCATACAGAAACCCGCAAAAACATCTGGATTAACCCCGCTGAACACGCCGGAGAAACCTGAGCAGGAGCCGATCACAGCGCAGACTAGAGCAGCCACCGGAAAAAGCAAACAGGTGTTGCTAAGACGCTGCTGTGGCGCTTACACAGTTAAAAGATTGCACACATGCGTGTTTCTCGTGGTCCGCTCTAAATTTTCAAGAGAAATGCAGTGACGTTGGCCGCATGAGCAGTGTGCAGCGATGCGGTGAAAAATTGCTGATTTTCTCAGTTCACCCATTTCTTCGAACGACAGCATATAAAACTGGCCAATCTAGAAGATTGTAATTGTGGCTGCAGTTCTACTGTTGACCTGATGGTGCCACTGCTTCGCTTCTTCAATGGGAGTAGAGATCATAGAGCCTGCAAGTTGAACCATAGAGCAGAGTGTCCTCTGAATGACGCCTCCAGGGATACCTGCAGGTGAAGAGCCCTGGCCAGGTATGGAGGGGTTCAATTTGAGATCTGGGAGTGAAAGAGGGTTATGATCTGGGGTTTGTGGAGATGTTTGGAAGGGTGCTGAGTTAGAGCTCAATGGTGGGAAAACGGTTTTGGAATCTGGGGTATTTAACTGGAGATTGATGTGGAGGTACTTATTGGGGTGGAAAAAAATACTGATCTGGTGTGGAGTGAAGCTGTGATTGTCAGTTTACATCTGTATGAGTTTTTGTACATCTTTTTACCTCTGATAGTGTGTGTATACAGTTTGCAAAATCAAATCAAAATTAAATCTAAAATAATCCCTTACTCCCCTCACATCCCACAGTGGAGAGGGTGCCATTTCCGCTCGACAGGAGCAGAGCGAGGTGGGGACAAAAAGTTCCCAGACTCCACGGTGCTGCATGAACCTGGGGTTGTGAGGTCATGACTGGGACCTACATTGCTTCATGCAATGCAGTTCCGGATCAACCATGTTTTTACATCCACATATCACCATTTCATGCAGAGGGGAGCACAGTGAAGTGCTGCCCTGCAACATGTATAATTCATATGCAGCAGGAAGGAAGTCACCTGGGATTCCTCTTTGATTTCTTACCTGCAGCATATGGATTATACATTTTTTTTTTTTTTGAGAAAGGATTTTACCAGGAAGGATACATTGAGATTTCTCTCGTTTTCGAGTATGTCCTGGGCGGCGAGTATGTACTGTTAGGTGTCTTGCCCAAGGACACTCACTGAGAGGTGCTCATCGGGATCAAACCCATGTCTCCACAGGCTCTCTCCACGCAGAGGAGTGATGTTACCTCTACTCCACCCAGCCGGTCATGCTGTGGGGTGGCATTTTTCATGCACTACCCATCAGCATGAATAAATGTGTCCAGGAAAACATGGCCGGGCTGACAACAATATACTTCGTACCAGCGCTGGACTGGGACATAAAAGCGGCCCTGGACTCCATCCAGACCGTCCCACTCCGATTATGCAAACATGCAGGGTATTATTAAGATATCTATGGGCTGGAGCTAAAGATTTTGTTTGGATTTTTGGGCATTTAGTGAAATTAAAGCTTTATTTTCTATTTTAAATTGCGTATAATTTGGTGCTTTGTGTTTCGCTGCATTTTGGCTCTCTTCAGTGATTCGATTTCCCCAAAAATACAGTGAATTCACTATTTAGTGAATGTTCACTGTGTTTTCCCAAAAATTAGGTCACTGAAGCAGTTATCGGACATTGGTCAAAACCACAGAATTGTGCCAGTAATTGCTGAATTGAGCTGACTTGGTATTGGAAAATTTGAGTGTGTCATCAAGGAAAGCGCCGCCAGTAGTATCCTGATGCATAGCATGGTCAGGCAGGGGATGGAGAGCCAGAAAGTGCAAAGCCCATAATCCTGAGCCCTGCGTAGACAGCAAGGAGATCGAGTCAGTAACCCCAATCACACCCCAAAAACACAGACACGTGACAGGGCCATGCAGGGAGCTCCAACAACTTACAAACCTATCACCCCCAAAACCCCATACAGGGGGGGCAACAGTGGATTAATGGTTGTCCCATGTACTTCATGCGGGAATCTGCAGGGGCCCCCAGGTCAGCACTCACCTCTCCCGAGTCCCCTGTGTGTGTCGGTATCTGGTGGGAGCTGCTTCCCAGCCCCGGTCCTCAGTGTCTGGCTCTGAATCAGCTCCTATATCCAGAAAAGCCCCAAATACAACCCAGCGTGTACCCCTCCCGAGAGAGAGAGAGAGAGAGAGAGAGGGGGAGAGACAAACCGAGACAGAGAGCGGAGTGTGCAGCGCAGTCTCTCTCTCCATCCATCTTTCCCGTCGCCGCAACTACAGCATCTTATGTGACCATCTGACGTCACATGCGCCGGTGCCATGCATCAAGGAGGAGTCAGGACCAGATTTCTCTGTCCTGTTCCTCTCTTCTGGAGTGAGCAAATTCACTGCAGTCGCTGCAAAACGTGCACCCGTAATGGCGGACTGTGCAAGGGCCACTCATGGACACCAGTGTCCATGAGTGGACACCTTGCTGATCCCTGCAGCTAGGCGACACCTAGGCTCAGGTCTAGTCAGGCGGCTGATCAAACCGGCCCACTGAGCCATCGGTCCACCGGGATGCCTGCTTAGCAACCCTGTAAGTGTCACTTAAAAATTTCTTTGATTTCTTTATGCTTCTTTATATTTTGCAGACCCCGTTTATCATCGCTGTGACCTGTTTCTTTGTTTCACCGTGTCATAGCCTGAAATCACCACAGCAAACAATTACCATAAGTTTAAAATGATTACCATGATTGACTTACTGTGTTGACTTACAGTGGTAGAGGCCAAAACAGTAATTGAATTTAAGCAAGCATGGGATGGGCATAAGGCTATCCTAAACAAAAGATAAATCCAGGTAAAGTATCCATGTAATTGGGCAGACTAGATGGGCCGAAAGGTTCTTATCTGCCGACATTTTTCTATGTTTCTATGTTTCTATGTGGTTAAAAGAAGTAAATATGTATTTTTATTTATGGGGGTCCCTTTTATGCATTCTTGCACCTGGGCCCTGAGGTTTCTAGTTATGCCTCTGCCAGTATTACATGCTTTTCTGAGATTGGAGATTCTGGCACTGGTGGAGAGTTCTGGGGCAGGTGTTGGGTGCCGTGTGCAGGGACAGCTTCCTTGCTGACCTCCACTTCTTAGAGCAGGGGTGGGGAACCTTTTTTCTGCCAAGGGCCATTTGGAGATTTATAAGATCATTCGAGGGCCATACAAAATTAACAACTTAAAATTTCGCCCGTTGCGGTAACTTATGGTGTCACACCCCCACAGTTTTACGGATTTTTTTTACCTACTCTTACTCATAAATCAGTACTCCCATATAACACTGAATGCTCATATACACAGCACACATTACTGTGAGGTTTATTGCTGTGGAGCTCTCTCCTATGCTCACACACAAATTTTTGCCAACTGCCAGTAAGTACGGTGCCTGTTTAAAGGCACACATGGATATATATTGCCCCCAGCAGCTCACCCATGGATATATATTGCCCCCAGCAGCTCTGAATATATTGCCCCCAGCAGCTCACCCATGGATATATATTGCCCCCAGCAGCTCTGAATATATTGCCCCCAGCAGCTCACCCATGGATATATATTGCCCCCAGCCAGGGCCGGTGCTAGACTATTTTGCGTCCTAGGTAAGACCAGCTACTTGCACTCCCCCCAAAAAAAAACGACACAACATGAAACTGCTAAATTTTTTATTTTCAAGAATAAATTTTGAAAAGCACCAATAGTAAAATATATATAAATAAACTGTATTAAACCATCTTAAATTAACTCTATTAAATAAATATATAAATTAACTGTATTGAACAAATATAAATGAAATATAAATAAATAAATATTTATTTGTTATTTCCCCCTGCACATAGACATATGTTACAGTTCAATTTATATTTTGTTTCAGAAGTAAACATAACGTTTATTCAATAAAAACTATCATTAGTGGTGTGTGCATACAAAACGGATTTGTGCCGAGTTGCCGACTGCTTTTCTTTATCATATTTTGTCTGCGTGATAACAATCTGAATCTTTCATTAAAAAAAATTAAAAATAGACCATTTTGGATTCAAAATTTGCATCCTAAGCGTTCAATGACACTGCTGCAGTAAACCGAATTTCCCTTTCCCATCGTTACTGGGTCGTTACAGGCATGTAAACAAAGAGAGGAACGGTGGGCTGAAGAGCTTACATGCATCCTAATGAGAAAAAAAAATACAAAACAAAAATGTGTACTGGTAAGACTTGATGGGTAAATGTCATTGGGAGCTTTTTCCCCATTCCATTTCCTCCATTCCTAGAAATGTTTAATTTTCTTAACCCCATGCAGGCTGCATGGGGTTATCTAGTTAAGAAAATTAAACATTTCTAGGAATGGAGGACTATGCCAATCACGGCTCAGAGTCCTGATTGCGCAGCACACTATATAAGGCTTCAAACAGCACTTCAGCACGTGTTTTTTGAGAGGAGATTGTTGTGTTAGTGTGTGTTCTCACTGCCAGTCTGCCAGCAGCTATTGGGGTGGGGTCTCATTTCTACAAAATATCTGGGAATTGTTGTAATCTTTGTGTTCTCACTGCCACCAGCAATTGTGGAGGTCAGTCATTTATACAAAATATCTGGGAATTGTTGTAATCTGCGTGTTTTCACTGCCACCCATCAGGGGGTCTCACTGAGTTATACCAGAGTTCTGGAAATCTTTAATACCAGAGTTGAATCAGAGTTCTGCAGCATATCTCCAATTTTTAGAACAGAGTTGAATCAGAGTTCTGTATATATTTAATCTATATATAACTCACCATGTCAGAAATACCAAAAAGGACAGGCAGACGCTCCCAGGCACAGATAAGAGGGAAAGCAGCCTCTGTGTCAGGAGGCTGTGCCTCTGGTCGTTGTGGATGTCGTGCATCCTCTGCAGGGGCACACTTGTCCTTTCTAACTGGTGCTGGCCGTCTTAAGCAGCAACATACAGAGGATTTGGTGGATTGGCTAACCAGGCCATCCTCATCCTCCCAGTCCTCTGCCAGGCTTGTAGTGCTTTACAATCCACCTCAGCTGCCAAAACACCTAATGCAGCCTCCATGTCCACAGCTACTCCTGCCGTAGCCTTACTATCACACACGGAGGAGTCAGCTGAATTGTTTGACTACAATGACAGTGACATGCTGCTTGAGGATGCACAGCAACTACAGTGCTCTTATTCAATCTCTGAGGTTGAAGGGAGTATAATCAACCTAGAGGAAGGGGGTGCCAGTGATGACACACAAATAACTGGCACTCATGTTGCCCCAGCAGCTGCAGCATACTGCCAAGTTGGCTCCAGTGACGAGAAGATAGGGGGTGATGACAATGACGATGAGGTCACTGCTCCACCTGGGTGCCTGATCGAACAGAGGAGGCACAACAAACACGAGGCACAACATCCTCTATGATCAACCGTAGCACTAGCCAGTCCAAGGCATCATAGAAACATATAAAAATGTTGGCAGATAGGAACCTTTCGGCCCATCTAGTCTGCCCAATTACATGGATACTTTACCTGGATTTATCTTTTGTTTAGGATAGACTTATGCCTATCCCATGCCTGCTTAAATTCAATTACTGTTTTGGCCTCTACCACTTCAACTGGAAGGCTGTTCCATGTATCCACCACCCTCTCAGTAAAATAATGCTTCCTGATGTTACTTTTAACCACTTGAATGCTAAGGACGCGCTCAGCGCGTCCTCAGCATTCCCCCTGGTATGCGGAGGACGCGCTGAGCGCGTCCTCGCATTGGGGTCAGCGTTCGGCCGGGTACCGGCCGATCGCTGGCCCCTCCGGTGCGGGCTGACATCCTGGATGTCAGCCCGGCATCCGGAGCAGTGGCCGCCATTATTATGTGTCATCGCGCCCCCGCGATGACACATAATTCAGGCGCCCCCCCCGCATGTGCGGAGGAGGCGCCTGAAAGGGAGGGGGGGAGGTCCTTCGGACCTCTCTCCCTCCCGATCGGCGGCTCACAGGGGCTTAACCCAGGCATCATTTGGAAGGGCACAGCCTGCCCTTCCAAATGATGCCTGGCATTAACCCCTGGGGAGCTGGATCGCAAATCGGCGCTGAAAAGCGCCGATTTGCGATCCTTCCCGGGAGCTGGCCGACATCTTGGATGTCGGCCAAGCTTCCGGGAACTCCCCCAGAGGACTGGCGTCATCGTGCGCAGCACGATGACGCCAGTCCTAGCATTAACCCCTAACTGCCACGAAGTGTGGAGATAGGGAGTTCCAATGAACTCCCTATCTCCCGATCCGTGGCAGTTAGGGGTTAAATTTTGATATCGTTGGATCGGCCAGAGCATGGCCGTTCCAACGATACCAAACATGAAAGTAAAAAAAATTGTAAAAAAAAAAAAAAAAGAAAAATAAAAATAAAAAAAAATTAAAAAAAAAAAATAATAAAAAAAAAATAAACACTTTTTTTTTTTTTTTTTTGTTTTGTTAATGCAGCAATATTGTTCCCATTTCAATTATAATGTGAACAATGATGCTGCATTAACGATTTTTGTATGCGGTGCGTTTGTTAAAAATGGTGTCATTTTCCCCAAAAAAAAATGTAACGAGACCCCATCTCTAATTTTTTTAACAAGCGCACCCCATACAAAATATATCCGCAATTGCTCGCATGTTAAAATGTGGAAAAAAACACTTTACACGCTGTAAATTATTGAAAATACATATTTTATTGCATTTTTTGTTATAATATACAAACATGACATAACGTATACATATAATAATGACATATTATGAATCTACCGAGTCTGACGGAAAGAACGATATATAATATGTCGATGTCATATACTAAAATAAGCCTTCAAAACACGTTTAAACATGATGCGCAAAACAGGTAAAAAATGACCTCAGCACAGGGGCGGGAAAAGCCTCAGCAGCGAAAGGGTTAAACCTTTGCCCCTCTAATCTAAGACTATGTCCTCTTGTTTTGCTACTTTGTTTCCTTTTAAATATACTCCCTTCCTCTACCTTGTGGATTCCCTTTATGTATTTAAATGTTTCTATCATATCTCCTCTGTCTCGTCTTTTTTCCAAGCTGTACATGTTAAGATCATTAAGCCTTTCCTGATAACTTTTCTCGTTCAAGCCGTACACCATTTTACTAGCCTTTCTCTGAACTCTCTCTAAGATGTCTATATCCTTCTGGAGATACAGTCTCCAGTACTGCACACAGTACTCCAAGTGAGGTCTAACCAGTGCTCTGTACAGTGACATGAGCACTTCCCTTTTCCTACTGCTAATACCTCTCCCTACACAACCAAGCATTCTGCTAGCATTTCCTGCTGCTCTATTACATTGACTACTTACCCTTAGATCCTCTGAAATAATAACCCCTAAATCCCTTTCCTCAGATGTTGAGGTTAGGACTGTATCAAATATTCTATATTCAGCCCTTGGGTTTTTACGTCCCAGGTGCAATATCTTGCACTTATCCACATTAAAACTCAATTGCCACAGCTCCGACCATTTTTTTAGTTTACCTAAATCATTTGTCATTTGGCTGATCCCTCCAGGAACGTCAACCCTGTTGCAAATCTTTGTGTCATCAGCAATAAGACATACTTTTCCATTAATACCTTCTGCAATAATCACTAATAAAAATATTAAAGAGAATGGGTCCAAGTACTGACCCCTGAGGTACCCCACTGGTAACAAGACCTTGCGCCGAATAAACTCCATTTACCACAACCCTCTGTTGCCTGTCACTCAGCCACTGCCTAATCCATTCAACGATACTGGAATCCAAGCTCAAAGATTGCAATTTATTGATAAGCCTTCTATGCGGAACAGTATCAAAAGCCTTACTGAAATCTAAATAACCAATGTCTACTGCACCACCTGTGTCTATTATTTTTGTTACCCAATCAAAAAAATCAATAAGATTAGTTTGGCATGATTTCCCTGAGGTAAACCCATGTTGTTTCTGATCCTGTAATCTATGTGTTTTTAGATGTTCAACAATCCTTTCCTTTAACATGGTTTCCATTAATTTCCCCACTACTGATGTAAGACTAACTGGCCTATAGTTCCCCCGATTCCTCCCTACTACCCTTCTTGTAAATGGGCACAACATTTGCTAATTTCCAGTCTTCTGGGACTACTCCCGTTAACAAGGATTGGTTAAATAAATCTGTTAACGGTTTTGCTATTACATCACTGAGCTCTTTTAATAATTTAGGGTGGATCCCATCAGGCCCCATTGACTTATTTGTCTTTACTTTAGACAGCTGCTGTAGAACCTCCTCTGTAAACTCATATGTAAATGTCTCATTAGTGTTTCCTCCTAACTGAGGTCCCTTTCTTTTCTTTTCTACTGCAAAGACTGAACAAAAATATTCATTGAGGCAGTCAGCGAGACTTTTATCCTCTTCTACATACCTTCCTTCCTTTGTTTTTAATCTAACTAATCCTTGATGTCAGAGCTGCTCAGGTGCAGAGTGCTGTTGTCTCAAAGCACACATCCAGGAACTCTGCTGTCTGGGAGTTCTTTAAGAAATGTGCAGCAGACCGCACCGTTGCTATTTGTAATCTGTGTCAAAATTACTTGCATTACAGCTGCTGCCTTTCCAGCTGGTGGACTCTGCTTCCTTCTGTGAATTTGCTGAATGTGCTGTATCACAGTAGCAGGTTCCAAAATGCCATTACTTGTCAAGGAAAGCCATTCCAGCACTATACCAGCACGTGGAAGACAATGTTATGGAGTCATTGGGAAAGGCAGTCAGCATCAAGGTGCATGTGACTTTAGACACGTGGTCCAGCAAGCATGGACAGGGCCGTTATATTTCCTTCACGGCACACTGGGTAACTCTGATTGTAACTGGGAGGGATCCAAGACGGGGCTCTGTGCTGGATCTTGTTCATCCACCACACCTCCAGAAAGCTGCTTGTATGACGTCTGTCTGCGCCACCACCACCTCTCCCTCTTCCTCCTCCTCCTCCTTCTCTGTCTCTAGCGAAGTGGCAGTTAAACCGACGCGTGACAGGGGCTACCCAATGGCTCAAGCAAAAAGATGCCATACTGTGCTTGAGCTGGTTTGTTTAGGGGACAGGAGCTTCACCGGGCCAGAAATTCTGTCAGCTCTGCAGGGGCAGGTGCAGAGATGGTTAACATCACACCAGCTTCAGCTGGGAATGGTCATCTGTGATAATGGCAGCAACCTTCTCTCCGCCCTACGCCTGGGTAAGTTGACGCATGTACCATGCCTAGCACACATCCTAAATCTGGTGGTACAGCATTTCCTAACCAGGTACCCAGGGCTGGCAGAGCTTCTCAGCCAGGCCAGAAAAGTCTGCAGCCCCTTCAGATGGTCATTCCCACCAAGTGTTCGCCTAGCAGAAATTCAAAGAGAATTCCACCTTCCCACAAACCGTCTGATCTGTGACATGCCCACCAGGTGGAATTCGACATTGCAGCATTGCTAGAGTCTGCACAAGCAGCAGAGGGCCATCAACGAGTACCTGTGTGAGTATGGCACAAGGACAGGTTCAGGTCGACTTGGTTTTTTATCCCCCCGCAGTGGCTGATGATCAAGGATGCATGCACTGTACTGTCACCATTTGAGGAGGCTACGAGGATGGTGAGCAGGGACAGTGCATGCATCAGTGACACAATTCCTTAAGTGTTCCTGCTTGAGCACTCTCTGCAGGGAATTATAGATGTGGCTCTAGAGGCAGAGCAGCGGGAGGAAGAGGAGGCCTTCCCTAGCTCTCAAGGCCCCAGTCTTTCCGCAGACAGCATTCCAGCGGGTCCTCCTCAGATCAGACAGGAGGAGGAGGAGGAATATTTAAGTAGTGGGGGCATTGAAGGTGGGGATTCCTCAAGGGAGGGTTTTGTGTGCCCAGAAACACAAGGACTAGTACATGGCTGGGAGGAGGAAGCACACGATGGGGTCATCCTCATTGACCAGGAAGACTCGGAAGCTAATGCCACCTCCAACCTACGCTGCATGGGCTCCCTTATCCTGCAAAGCCTGCTAAAAGACCCCAAGATTTGAGCTATCAAGAAGAGGGATCATTACTGGTTGGCAAGCCTTCTTGATCCACGATACAAGGGTAAAGTTGCAGAGCTCATCCTGCCTGCACAGAGGGAGCACAGGATGAAACAACTTGAGGACGCTCTAAAGCGACACTTGTGTAACACCTTTCCAGGTACTGGTAGGTTACCAAGTGATGACACAGGTGCGTCTGAGGCTGCAGATGATCAGAGGAATAGTGGTGAAGGCTGGGGCTGCTTGTCTGATGCCTCTTTAAACTTTTTTTAGTCCACAACGCCCAGGGACATCAAATGTAGGCACCCATTGCCAGCGTCTTCACCGTATGGTGCAGGACTACGTAGGGGCAAGGGCAGACCTGGATACCTTTCCATCGGATTATCCACTGCCTTACTGGGTGTTGAGATTGGATCACTGGCCAGAATTTAGCCAATATGTTATGCAGCTACTAGGTTGCCCTTCATCCAACGTGCTTTCTGAAAGAACGTTCAGTGCCACTGGAGGTTTTGCCACAGACAAAAGAGTGCGTCTGTCCACCGACTCTGTAGACCGGCTGACATTTATAAAAATGAATCAGTCCTGGATCAGCAGCTATCAATCCCCTGATGCTGACGTAATGGAATAGATCGGGGATGTCTTCTGCATTCACAAAACCTCCACCACTGAACTCTTCCACAATTCCACAAAGGGGTTACGGTGTAAAGGCACTTGCTGCCACCAAAGGCACAATATTTGGCTGCACTGACGCCTGTGCCAGATTTATATCATTTTAATTTTTTGAACCGCAGGGTCCAACCCTGCACTCTTCCACAATACCACAAAAGGATTACGGTGTGAAGGCACTTGCTGCCATGAAAGGCACATTATTTGGGTGCACTGCCACTGACGCCTATATTACCAGATTTATATCATTTTAATATTTGACCGCAGGGTCCAACCCTGTACTCTTCCACAATACCACAGAGGGGTTACTGTTGCCGACACTAAAGGCCCAATTTTAAAGCACCTATTGTTACTTTCATCCAAAGCCTGCATAAGTTTCACCATAATTTAGCCAAAAAAATCACTAAACTTGTTCTGCACGTCCTAAAATGTCTCCTTTTTTAATGCAGACTGCCGCCCCAAGCAGTTGTTTATGAATAGATTAAAGTAAAAGCGTTTACCGTCATTTGAAACGTAAATTTTTTGCTTTTAAATGTTTCTCTACATCCTACAAATCCGCCACTTCACAGGCAGATTATGGGGACCTCCTAGGTAGGGATGAGCTGTTCGGGTTCGGACTGTTCGGAGTTCGACCCGAACTTTGGCAGTCCGAAAGTTCGCGAATTTCGAACTTTTTGGGCGTGTCCGGTTTGGGTTCGAAAAAAAGACATTTTGAAAAAAGTATAGAAAATGCTTAAAAAAATACTAAAAAATCTAGAAATAAAGAGACTCTTTACTGCAGAATATTATAAGCAACGGTTTATTAGATATTGAATTAAAAACTAATGTGTACGTGGAAAGATTATCAACTCTAAATGACCTCTGTTCACAAATGGGCATAACACCAGGGGTTTTTAGTCTGGTAATCAATTTGATACATTGTACAATATAGTGAGGGGTTGGGGTGGTGTCTGTTTCTGATTGAGATTTGAGAATTAATTTCCCTCCTGAAACATCCTAATATGCTGCATTTAACCCTTTCGCTGCTGAGGCTTTTCACACCTCTGTGCTGAGGTCATTTTTACCGCTTTCGCTCATCATGATTGACCGCGTTTTGTAGCCATATTTTGATATATGACCCAGACATATTATATATCGTTCTTTCCGGCAGACTTGGCAGATTCATAATATGTCATTATTATATGTATACATTATGTCATGTCTGTATATTATAACAAAAAATGCAATAAAATTAGAATTTTCAATAATTTATTATGTGTAAAGTGTTCTTTTTCACATTTTAACATGCGATCGTTTGCAGTTATATTTTGTATGGGGTGCGCTTGTTAAAAAAATTAGAAATGGGGTTTCGTTACATTTTTTTTTTGGGGGAAATTTCGCTTTTTTTAACCACTTCCATGCGGAGGACGCGCTCAGCGCGTCCTCCGCATTACTGCTGGTATGCGGAGGACGCGCTGAGCGCGTCCTCCCATTGGGGTCAGCGTTCGGCCGGGTTCCGGCCGATCGCTGGCCCCTCCAGTGCGGGCTGACATCCTCGATGTCAGCCCAGCATCCGGAACCGCAGCCGCTGAAATTAGGTGTCATCGCGGCAGCGCGATGACACCTAATTCAGGCGCCCCCCCCGCATGTGCGGAGGAGGCGCCTGAAAGGGAGGGGGGGAGGTCCTTCGGACCTCTCTCCCTCCCGATCGGCGGCGTTGCGGGGGTTAACCCAGGCACCATTTGGAAGGGCACAGCCTGCCCTTCCAAATGGTGCCTGGCATTAACCCCTGGGGAGCTGGATCGCGAATCGGCGCTGAAAAGCACCGGTTCGTGATCCTTTCCCGGAGCTGGCCGACATCTTGGATGTCGGCCAAGCCTCCGGGAACTCCCCCTGAGGACTGGCGTCATCGTGCGTAGCACGATGACGCCAGTCCTGGACTTAACCCCTAACTGCCACCAACGGTGGAGATAGGGAGTTCATTGGAACTCCCTATCTCCCGATCCGTGGCAGCTAGGGGTTAAAGTTTGGTATGGTTGGATCGGCAAGAGCATGGCCGTTCCAACGATATCAAACACTACTGTGAAAATTTTGGTAAAAAAAAATGAAAAATAAAATAAAAAAAAAATTATAAAAAAAAAATAAAAAATTTTTTTTCTTTTTTTGGTTTGTTAATGCAGCAATATTGTTTCCATTTCAATTATAATGTGAACAATGATGCTGCACTAACGATTTTTGTATGCGGTGCGTTTGTTAAAAATCGCGTAATTTTCCCCCAAAAAAAATGTAACGAGACCCCATCTCTAATTTTTTTAACAAGCGCACCCCATACAAAATATAACCGCAATTGCTCGCATGTTAAAATGTGAAAAAAACACTTTACACGTTGTAAATTATTGAAAATACATATTTTATTGCATTTTTTGTTATAATCTACAGACATGACATAACGTATACATATAATAATGACATATTATGAATCTACCGAGTCTGACGGAAAGAACGATATATAATATGTCTGGGTAATATACTAAAATAAGCCTTCAAAACACGTTTAAACATGACGAGCAAAAACAGTAAAAATGACCTCAGCACAGAGGTGTGAAAAGCCTCAGCAGCGAAAGGGTTAACAAGCGCACCGCATACAAAAATCGTTAGTGCAGCATTATTGTTCACATAATTGAAATGGGAACAATATTGCTGCATTAACAAAACCAAAACAAACAAAAAACTTGTTTATTTTTTTTTAAATATTTTTTTTTTAAAAAAAATTTCATGCTCATGTTTAGTATCCTTGGAAAGGCCATGCTCTGGCCAATCCAACTATATCAAAACATTAACCCCTAGCTGCCACGGATCGGGAGATAGGGGGTTTCATTGGAACCCCCTATCTCCACCATTGGTGGCAGCTAGGGGCAGTGGCGTAGCGTGGTTGTCAGCACCCGGGGCCAGCCAAGAATTGTGCGCCCCCCAACCTGTGGACACGTTATCGATTTTGCCCCAGCTCATGGATTTGCCCCCAGCACATGGATTTGCCCCCAGCTCACACATGGATTTGCCCCCCAGCTCACACATGGATTTGCCCCCCAGCTCACTCATGGATTTGCCCCAGCTCATGGATTTGCCCCCCAGCTCACTCATGGATTTGCCCCCCAGCTCATGGATTTGCCCCCCAGCTCACTCATGGATTTGCCCCCAGCTCATGGATTTGCCCCCCAGCTCACTCATGGATTTGCCCCAGCTCATGAATGCGCCCCTAACAAAACTGCGCCCGGGGCCACGGCCCCCCCAGCCCCCCACGCTACGCCACTGGCTAGGGGTTAACTCCAGGACTGGCGTCATCGTGCTATGCATGATGACGCCAGTCCTCAGGGGGAGTTCCTGGAGGCTTGGCCGACATCCAAGATGTTGGCCAGCTCCAGGAGAGGATCACGATCCGGCACTTTTCAGCACCGATTCGTGATCCGGCTCCCCAGGGGTTAATCACAGCCACCGTTTGGAAGGGCAGGCTGTGCCCTTCCAAACGATGCCTGGATTAACTCTCTGCCCCCCGGCGATCGGGAGGGAGAGAGATCCGAAGGACC
Organism: Leptobrachium leishanense; assembly: GCA_009667805.1. NCBI lineage: Eukaryota > Metazoa > Chordata > Amphibia > Anura > Megophryidae > Leptobrachium > Leptobrachium leishanense. The sequence goes on along the minus strand of CM019065.1, from coordinate 181,620,422 downwards.
TCCCTTCCCCTCCCTTTCAGGCGCTTCCTCCGCACATGTGGGGGGGGGGCCTGAATTAGATGTCATCGCGCCGCCGCGATGACATCTAATTGCTCTGCCGGGGTCCCGGAGTGCTGGGCTGACATCCAAGATGTCAGCCCGCACCGGGGGGGCGCAGCAATCCACCGGAATCTGGCAGATTGCTGCCTCCTGTGCATGGACACGCTCAGCGCGTCCATAGCACAGGAGAACCACTTGGCTGGACGCGCTGAGCTCATCCATAGCAGCCAAGTGGTTAACTGGTGTTTGAAAAAAATCTAAAGCAATGTTATTTTTCACCTCGGGATTAAACATTCACAGGGTTATTCAGAGAGCGGTGAAAAGCAGGAGAATAACTGGAGAAGTGAAAATTCTAGGTCAAAATAGCCAAACCAGAAAAATTCTCCCATTTAACTCACTTTCCAAATTGGCTATTTGGTCTAGATTGTTCTCTTCTCCTGCCATTTCTCCTGGCTTTCACCTCTCTCTCAGGGTTGTTCAGAGAAAGGTGAAAACCTGGAGAATGGCAGGAAAAGAGAACAATCTGGACCAAATAGCCGATTTGGAAAGTGAGATAAGGCTAGGGTCAGACTAACGCATTTTTCGCAGCGACCGTCAAAAAGTGCGTCCGAACGCATTGCCGTATTTTTTTCACGGATTGCACGAAAACGGTCATACGATGCGCATTTTTGTGCGTGATTTTTTACGGATCCAACCAGGAAACTTTGGGTGTCTGGACGTTATGTTGGCCGGACATGAGCAGGGTCTGACGTCTCCAAATCACGCACACACGCCGCTAGTGGACGCAGCGCACTCTGTACGTCCGTACTAGCGGTTCTGCGTTCTCGAAAAAATGCGTTCATTTTCCACTTGCGTTGCGCAGCCAGACTTTCATGCGACCGTACTTCGTATATTGGCCATCATTGCCCATCATTTGCTGCTAGTGCGGCTGTGATTAAGTGCGCCTAAACGCACATTAAAAATTTGCTAGTCTGACCCGAGCCTAAATGGGAGAATTTTTCTGGTTTGGCTATTTTGACCTAGAATTTTCCATTCTCCAGTCATTCTCCTGCTCTTCACCGCTCTCTGAATAACCCTGTGAATGTTTAATCCCGAGGTGAAAAATAACATTGCTTTAGATTTTAGAAAGGTGAAACTCAGGAGAATGACTGGAGAATGGAAAATTCTAGGTCAAAATTGCCAAACCAGAAAAATTCTCCCATTTATCTCACTTTCCAAATCGGCTATTTGGTCTAGAATTTTCCATTCTCCAGTCATTCTCCTGCTTTTCACCGCCAAAAAATCAGTAAACTTTTTCTGCGTGTCCGAAAATGTCTCCTCTTTTCTTACAGACTGCCGCCCCAAGCAGTTGTTTATGGATAGATTAAAGGAAAAGCATTTATCGTCATTTGAAATGTCATTTTTCGGTTTTTACATATTTCTATACATCCTAGAAATCCGCCACTTCACGGGCAGGTTATGGGGACCTCCTAGGCACAATATTTGAAGGAATTTTTCGTTTTTATTTTTAACCCTTATTTCATGGAAAACTCACTGTCCCTTTAAAAACGTTTTTTTTTTTACTTTTTGTCCTGGTTTCCTGTCCCCCAGGGCACTACCCGGACCCCCATACACCTTTTATGGCAAATATGTAGCATATATGCCCTCTTGGAGGGCACTCTAAAAAACCGAATTTTCAGCCCCATTGACTTGCATGGGGGTTCGGGTTCGGGTCCGGACCCGAACAAATGGGAAGTTCGGGTTCGGGCCCGAACCGAACTCGGGGGGTGTTCGGCTCATCCCTACCCTAGGCACGATATTTGAAGGAATTTTTCAGTTTTATATTTTTAACCCTTATTTCATGGAAAACTCACTGTCCCTTTTAAAAACTTTTTTTTAACATTTGTCCTTGTTTCATGTCCCCCAGGGCACTACCCGGACCCCCATACACCTTTTTATGGCAAATATCATATCTTGCATATATGCACTCTTGCAGGGCACTCTAAAAACCAAACTTTTGAGTCCCATTGACTTGCATTGAGTCCGGTTCGAGTTCGAACTTTCGAAATTGTTCGAGTGCGAACCGAACACGGAGGTGGTCGGCTCATCCCTATACGCCGAGTACAGGACCTTCACCACAGCAGTCCAGGCATTGTCCTTTCCCAACCTTGTCCTTATAAAGGAAACTGGCCTTGTCCCACAGTGCTGGGTGCTGGCATACTGCGGCGATCAGGGTGGGATTGTCCATGTTTTTACACGCAGCAGCTCCACGTTCACTCCAGGCAGCGCAGGAAACTTCTGGATTGTGGGTGTGAGCTAGGCAGGATGTACGCATTGACATTCTCCGTTGTGAATCCACACAGTTTGGTATGGTCAGGTTGCTACAATTTTCAGTTACCACCACCCTTTCAAAGACGTTAAAATTATGCGCAAACGTTGAATGTTAAATGTTGCGCGAAGATTGTAATACCATTTGTGCACCAGCGCACTCACGCATTTGCGCTTACAATGTTAAGTATAGGATGCGCACAGTTCATCACGCTCGCGCAAGTCCATCCACGTTAAACGATAACCCACATCGTTTGCGCTAAGGTTGTAATACAAATGGCTTATTCCCCTCGCGCAAAATGCGCATTTGCGCACGCAAAACCACTTGCGCGTAGAATGTAATTGGGCCCCATGTTTTCAAAAACTACTTCTAAAACTCATGTTCTTTCAAATAGTGTAGTTCTTCAAGGTGGCTTGCGCAGGCTCACACCAACATTTTCATTATAAATCTTCACCAATGAAATTTAATAAGAGTTTTTGGAAACTTAACTTCTCTCATGTTGAGCACAACTCACCACAGAAAGTACTGGAAATGACTGCCATTTTCTATTAGGCACATGTTGACGTAGCTCTGCCTATTGTTGCAAACAGGTCTCAGTATAGCATCAGCGATATATTGGATCTCATTCCTAATGTTATCCAGTGAGGCGTCTGCAATGTAGGGCGTGCTACAACTCGTTGCTTCAGACAACCCCACAAAAATAATTCTGAGCTGGTAAATTCAGGAGATAAGGGAGCTTGCAGATTGGAAATGACAGTCAAATTTCTGGATTTTCATGGATGACTCAAGTGATTTGGAACACAATAAACACAAAAGTAAGCCATTTTGTTCAATGGGAGTGCTATTCTCATAGTTAAACTGTTGTCAAGGCTACTTCCATTATATGCTGTGATGGGATGTGCTCAACATAAGCGGATATACATTATGTTTCCTGAAACCCTTGTTTCATCTATACTGTAATGAAAACTTTGAGTCTGGGTCAATATAAATCACCTATGCATATGAATTTTTAGGGAAATTTTTTTTAAAGAGTGGCAAGTTATGTCATCATCTCTCATTAAAATTCCAAAATAGCAGATGGAATTCAGAACAGAGATTTTTATCTTCATGCATTTTAATTTGAATATACTTGGAAATGTGGATTTTTGGCCCGAATGCGTTATTCATGTTACCGTTTTTGATTGAAAATGAAAATTTATTCTCATCAGAATGTATTATTCCTTTGTGGAGTGGACCATCTGTTAATTTTGTCTCAATGTTCATAATCGCAGAGTTTAGCAAATACTTGTTGCTTTTATTACATTTTCTGTTGGTTTGTAAAAGTCAAAGCTTACCAAAATGTGGACCAATTCCGAACACGTTTGTGCTAAGTGGAAAAATTGTCATGAGGCGATAACCCTTAGTGGCTCCCTGTTGTGGTGTTTACAGCCCTTCCTCTAGATCTCATTAAGCAGGAAGTGGGCCAGGGTATGAGTGGTGAATTAATCCTATAGAAGGTAGAAGCAAACAGGATCTTCCCTCTTTTCTCCTTCTGCCTTGGTGGTGAACAGACTGCAGCTCCAGGGGCCATTGAGAGAGACCTGTGGATTTGGGCCTAGAGGACAGACGTGTTGGTGAGATCTGGGATATTGGGTTGAGTTTAGTTTAGGATATTGGGTTTAGTTAGAAAGGGGATCACTGTTCATTAATTTGGGATTGGTAATTTTTTATTTACATTTATGGTTTTATATATAGTTATTTAGAGTGGTTCTATGTTTAGATAATTCTGGGTCTGTGTGATTATATATTGTTTACCTCTGTGTGGTTACCTCTGAATAAATACTCTCATTGTAGACGAACTTTAGTGCTTTATTTTATCACTTTAGTGGAATTACCACACCTGTTACAGCAGCTTGGTTATAATAGAACTCCATATCAGTGACTCAAGTCGTAGTAATAGGGAGCTGCTTATTAGTACCAGCAGTGCAGCATGCCATTGCTAGTATCGACTCCTATAGTCTATAGGACACCTAATAATACTGCCAGTGCCAAGATTATACAGTTTAACCATCAGAAGAGAAAAGAAAAAGAGGAAAGAGGGGGTGGAGAAGGAGGCACGGGGGTAGTACCATATCAGACAGGATCATGAAAAAGTTTATATATAATTGTGATAAAGGCACTGAATGCAAGGTTCCTTTGTCCCTCTTTGTTTTATTCCATCATAAAAACAGCAGGGTAGGGATGTGCGTTTCGGAATTTCGGAATTTTCACGAAATTTCCCGATTCGTGCATTCAGATTCGGCCGATTTTCCGAAAACGGCAGATCCGAACAAATTTTCGAGCCGAAACGAAAACTTTTCAGAATTTTTGAATGGACTAGAAATGTGTAAAATCGAAATTCATTTTCGTTCCATTCGTGATTTCGGCTCCATTCCTGATTTCGGCTCCATTTCAGTAATTTCAGACATCGTATTTATATCGCTGATTCTGTAATTAAATTTTGTATCATTCCCATTTCAATGTATCCTTCTTGTAAAACATGAGAAATCTCAATGTATCCTTCTTGTAAAATATGAGAAATCTCAATGGCAGAATTATCGTATCGGCAGAATTATCGTATAATTATCGTATCCGAAAAACCATTAGTTTACGTCAAAACGAATAGACACTTTGAAACGAGGAGAACAGACGTTCCGAAAAACACGAAAATTTCAGAAATCACGAAAAAAAAGTTGATACGAAAAACGAACCGAACCGGAAATCGGCCGAAACGAATCAAATTTACAAAATCCGAACGAACCGAAAAAAAAAATCGGTGCACAAGCCTACAGCAGGGTACAGCAGCAAATCAGATAAACAAAACATCAAATAAATGCCTACTCAGGCTCCATAGACAAACTAAACATAGGATTTCTATCAAATACTGGCCAAATAAGCTGGTTCCCAGTCAAATAAACAGCTTACCTTTTTAGCACATATAGTTCAGGAGTTCCTCTCCTCGCTTCATCCAGCACACAGATTGTCCATACGACAGCTCTCTTTCTCTGTCAGTCTGTGTGTCTCTCCTCTGGAACCACAAACCTATATGGGCAGGGCAGTCTTAATTAGGCACTGTCTGAATTAACCCTTTAGTGGAAAAATGGGATTCTTCAGACGCCTAATACACGTGTGGTCTACAACTCCGCCCCTCACCCTGTCACATATCCCCCTCCCCAGAACAACACCAGGGCGGGAAGCGGAAACAGCAGAGAGCCCGTGCCCCGTGACAAAACAGCAGCAGGCCCATGGAGCAAACCAGCCCTGTGCCCCTCCACACACTGAAAAAGCTGCAGGGACATGCATGCCTCATTCATGTTCCAGGGTTCAAGGAGGTCCACAGGGAAAACCTGTCTTTTCCTACGTCTGTCCAACTGACTGACTCTATAGTGAACAGGGCCGATCTTCTTCAAGATCTCATATGGCCCTTGCCAATGTGCCAGGCACTTGTTTTCAGGTGTCTGGGCTAGGACCATGACCCGGTCACCTTTATGGAATCGCCTTACTACTGTTCTTTTAGCGTAATAACAGGCTTTGGCCTCAGGAGCTCTTTCCACATGCTGATGAACCAGGGGACCCATAACAGCCATCCGTTCATTCGGTTTTTTAACATGCTGCATAACATTAGCCCCTGGGACACCCTACTCATCCATCACTCTGCTTCTCGCAGTCAATAGGGGATCTTTAGCTCGGTCTCTCCCAAAACCATTACTGACACACTTCATATCATACAGGTCAGTCACAGTGCCATCCCTCAGACACCCATTGTCAGCTTTTTCCTGTCGTTCAGTTGACAGGTTATGAATTAAAGCCTGAAACTCAGGAAAGTCTCTTCCCATAACCAAGGGATAAGGTAGTTCAGGTACCACTACGGTAGAAACAGATAGCCCCCTGTTTCCAATGGCAACTTTAATCATTGCTGTAGGGTAGTGCACCGTACTCCCATGCACACACAGAACACCCACAGTCTTCTATTGTTGCAAAGCAGTAGGTTTCACAAGGTTCCCTGAGACCAGGGTAATGGCACTACCAGAGTACAATAGTGCCTCCACATTTTCATTATTCAATAGGACTGACATGCGAAAGGCCTGGGTTCCCACCACCAGACCTTGTCGACCCATTAGTCCACAATAATAATGTGAGGCTTTGCAGAGACCACACTGCATGGGCTCAGGGGCATTTGGGCATTGTGCCCGGGCGTGTCCTGGCTCACCGCACTCAAAGCACCGTATGCGAGCTTTCCTGGTCTCAGCTGGCCTTGGAAAAGTCTCATCACCACGATCTGTGCCGTACAAACACTCACCAGAATCTGACTTCACCAGTTCCTCACCACGACTTGGGGATCCCTGGGACCTTTGGACAAACACCTTTTTCCAGGCAGGTGAGTTCCCTGTGACCTTGGGAACCCCTCTTGGTGACTCATCCAGGTCCCTGGTGGCCATGTATTGTTCCACTTGGGCAACCATCTCATCGTAGGTAGTAGGGTTAGCTTGTCCCATCCATTCATGGAGGGTGCGTGGCAGTTCTCGTTGAAACCTGTCCAGTACCAGAGTCTCCACAATCTGGGCTGGGGTCTGAACCTCTGGTTGGAGCCATTTACGGGCCAAATGTATAACATCGAACATTTTGGCGTTCTGGGAGGTAGTTTCTCATTAAACTTCCAATTGTAGAGGCGCTGTGCCCTCACAGCTGTGGTAACACCAAACCTGGCCAGAATCTCTGCTTTCAGCGAAGCGTAGTCAGCAGCTTGCACCTCATTCAGGTCATAATAAGCTTTCTGAGCCTCTCCCAGCAAAAAGGGTGCCAGTATCCCAGCCCACTTTTCTGCAGGCCAGCCCTCACGAATAGCTGTGCGTTCAAATGCACAGAGGTAGGCTTCCACATCATCCTCAGGCAGCATTTTCTGTAAGTAAGAGCTGGCTTGTATCCCGGTTTTCTGACTAGAATGTGGATGGGTTAGAAGGCGCTGTACTGTCTCATGAAGCAGCTCACGATCAGCTTTCTGGGCTTGAGTCACGGCCTCAATGTGGGCTTGCAGTAGGCGATTGCTTTCATGCTGCGTAGCAGTGGCGTGTACCAGTGCCTTTAGAACCTCTTCTATTTTAAACGGGTTCTGTACCTTTCAATGTGTCCAACACAGGTACACTTGATCCCACCGCTGCCACCAAGTGTGATAAAGGCACTGAATGCAAGGTTCCTTTGTACCTTTGTTTTATTCCATCATAAAAACAGCAGGGTACAGCAGCAAATCAAATAAACGCCTATTCCGTCTATGGAGCCTAACTAAACATAGGATTTCTATCTGACAACTACTGGCCAGCTAAGCTGGTTCCCAGTCAAATAAACAGCGTACCTTTTTAGCACATATAGTTCAGGAGTTCCTCTCCTCGCTTCATCCAGCACACAGATTGTCCATACAACAGCTCTCTCTGTCTGTCTGTCAGTCTGTGTGTCTCTCCTCTGGAACCACACACCTATATGGGCAGGGCAGTCTTAATTAGGCACTGTGTCCGAATTAACCCTTTAGTGGAAAAATAGCATTCTCCAGATGCCTAATACACGTGTGGTCTACAACTCTGCCCCTCACCCTGTCACAATATATATATATCCCATATTACTGAATATTTTGAATAAGCAGCCACCGGTAAATACTATAAACTACTGGCTGGGTCGTACACAATCCAAGGGCCCCAGATCTTATCATAGGAGTCTGAAGTATGATGAATCATGGCTGTAAGCCATTACATAAGGCATAAGTCCCATATTTTGTCCAATACATGCTTCGTAGAGGGGTTCTATAGGTAAGCAACTTTACGCCTCCATTTTGTGAGCCGACAGAGTGAGTTTGTAAGTTCTGCCAGAACTGTAGCCAATAAGACCTCAGAGACACCTGGAATAGATTTAGATAAAATCTCCTCGAACAAGATCTTAATAGAAGTCCAAAATGTGTATATATGTATGTATATAACAATCCACTGCATACAGCACTCTCCATAAATACTGTTCATTGCCCGGTGCAGTCCAGTTAAAAGTATAGATTTGGACAATAGAGGATGCACTCACGGTCTTCCAAAAAAGATAAAATCCTTTATTCAAAAACTCACATGAATATCGACGTTTCGGCTCAACTGAGCCTTTTTCAAGATAAGCAAAACAACATCAAATAACACATTTTTATACTGCCAAACAAATGAATGAATTAACTCACCATTCTATCTGAACTTTCACTAATGAGATGCCCCACCCCATCCGGAAACAACAAGATGGGTGGGGGCCAACAGCACATTAATTTCAAGACTGAATACTAAATTGAAATAATGAAATAGAAAAAAATACTTAAAAACAAAAATACATAAAAACAAAAGATGAATGACTGAATGTTTTAGCTTTTGTTGCACTACACATAAAACTACATAATTAGATAGCTATCCTGGAAGCATTGAAACTCTTGGTGTGGAGACAGTAATTTAGGCTAGGGTCAGACTAGCGCACTTTAAACGTGCGTTCTGGCGCACTTAATTACGGCCGCACTAGCAGCAAATGACGGGCAATGACGGCCAATATACGAAGTACAGTCGCACGAAAGTCCGGCTGCGCAACGCAAGTGGCAAACGAACGCATTTTGTCGAGAACGTCAAACCGCTAGTACGGTCGTACAGAGTGCGCTGCGTCCGCTAGCGGCATGTGTGCGTGATTTGGAGATGTCAGACACTGCTAATGTCCAGCCAACATAACGTCCAGATGCAAAAAGTGTTTTATTGATGATCCGTACAAAATCACGAACGCAAATGCGCATCGTATGACCGCTATCGCGTACTCCGTGAAAAAATGCGTCCATTCGTTCGAACGCACTTTTTCACAGACAACGCGAAAATGCGTTCGTCTGACCCTAGCCTTAGCGGGGAGATAAAAAAGACGTGAAAGAAATATATTCGTTCAAACCCCTAGGTGAAACTGTGTCTAGTATCATTGTCCAAAACGCTTCTCTTTGCAGCAATAACTGAGATCGATTGCCTTTAAAGGTGGTATATGGTCTATAGCTTTAAATTTGAGTGTAGGCAATCTATGCTGCAGAGCCAAAAAATGTTTTGCTACAGGCTTATCAGTGAACCCATCTCTAAAGGTAGTAGTGATATTAGATCTGTGGCCTCGAATTCTATCTCTAAGGGGTCGGTCCGTTTTCCCAACATATGAAAGTCCACAAGGACATGTAATTAAATACACTACAAATTCTGTAGTGCATGTGATATGATGGCGAATGGAATTTTTTTTACCTGACCTAGGATGTGAAAAAGTTGAACCAGGCAGCATATGACTGCATGTAACACAATTTGTGCATCTAAAGCAACCGTGCCGAAGGGAAATAGAGTTATGTGAATATGAATTGATCGGGTCTGTCTTAACTAGCCAGTCATGCAGATTTCTGGACCTCCTATAGCTTATTACAGGTGTATTATGAAATTTAGAAGGCAAGGTACGATCATGTTTAAACGTTTCCCATTGTCGGTGTATTTTTTGTGTAATTTTGTGACTATAAGTGTCATATGTCATTGGTAAATACATCCTGACATTTTCCAAAGGATTTTTTATTTTTTCAGATGAAATTTTTCCACACGCTTTCACGAAGGCTTGTTGGAGCACACTGTCAGAATAACCTCTCAATTTAAACCTATTAAAGGTTTCAGCTAATTGTACAGTGCAACGTTCATCATCACTTTTATTCCTGAGTATACGTAAAAATTGAGACACTGGTAAGGCCCGTTTTAAATGCGGTGGATGGAAGCTGTCTGCTCTCAAGATGGTGTTCCTGGCTGTTTCTTTTCGATATAGTGTGTAACCTAAATGGTCTCCTGCTCGAAACACTAGCACATCTAGGAAGACAATCTCATGTGTGGAAATGATAGACGTAAGCTTAATAGTAGAAGATAATAAATTCATCTGTTCAACCATTTGCAACAAAGTTGCCTCCGTATCATTCCACACTAAAAAGATGTCATCCACAAATCTGGAGTAAAATAATAAATTTTCAGAAAATGGTAATAAAATATGAATATTTTCAAATACATACATAAAGATATTGGCATACGCTGGAGCCATCGGGGCCCCCATCGCCGTGCCAGCTATCTGGATGTAAAATTGCTTTTCAAATCTGAAAAAATTATTTTCAAGTGCACAACTCAACAACTCTAATAAGTATTCGATAGGTGGACCTTGCTACAACTTTGATTCCATCAAAACCGTACACATCGCAGAAATACCTTCACTGTTCGTAATACAAGTATATAAGTTTATGTGTATATATATATATATATATATCAGGAATCTGGCCTAGCATTATGTGTGGGTGTGAGCCCAAGATGCAGTGAATAGGACAGATAAGCAGGGTAACAACAGGAGTTTATTTGAACTACAAACAACGTCAATGAAGAAGCATCCTAGGGCGTAGCTTCCTCTTATACAGTGCTTATCAGGCAAGATAGAGTTCATGTGAGGTTCCAGGGCTTGTATGCAAAACTAAGTAGAAAGTCCTGGAACCTCCATAGTTCATGCGGGATGTGGCATATACATGGATTCAAAGGGGGTGCCTGGGGGTCAGAGCGTCCAGGTCCTGATAATATAACATGACAGGCCCGCTACATATGAAAATATGTCCCTGTGTCCCCACATTGTCTCCAACAACCTTCTATCAGGAATTTGTTTTTATTTTTTATTTTAGCCTTCTGGACAGGAGTAGTATACCAGCGCATAATCAGTTTCATTGCTTGTTCTTGAGCCGAGACACTGATCGATACCTCTGTAGCTGACTCCCAGATATCTAGCAAAACATCACCTTCTAGCTCAGTCTGGAGGTCAGATTTCCACTCACGTACATAAGGTAATTCTCTCCAATCCAGGATACACGTCACTAATTGATATAATGTAGAGATTAGTCCTTTTTAATATAGTAGCTTCTGTAACAAATATGCTCAAATGTCAAGAATATAGCCTGGGCCACCTTCTGTATGCATGGCTGTAAAACAAAATCCCTAAACTGTAAATACATGAATAAAAGTATCTAGATATCGAGGGGTAAACAGATTTAAATGATTCAAAAGAGATCAAATCCCCTTTTGAATAAAAATGGCAAATACGTGTAAGACCAGCTTCAATATAAGGTGTAAAAGTGATCGGCTGCAAACCTGGGGTGAATGCTTTTTTACATATAATTGAAGTCAATGGAGACGAAAAGCTGGTCAGCTCACAGTAAATAGCCAATATATCCCAAATCTTCAAAGTATTCAAAATTGCAGGGCAATCGGTTGTCAAATCGTGATCTCGCTCGTGTAGCCAAATCCAACCATTTAATAAATTAGGATTCATAAAAGAAGCCTCCACCCATCTGCATTTAGCGGGTGGGTGGCGAATAGGGATGAGCTGTTTGGTTCGGACGGTTCGGAGTTCGATCCGAACTTGGCCTGTTCGACTAGATCGCGAACACCGAACATTTCTGGGTGTTCGCCGCATGTTCGACCACAATGGACCACAATGCATTTTCCCACTGGCCTGAAGCTCGTAATTGGCTACAGCCTTGCACCTGACCACAGGTCTGGTGCAAGACTGGTTCAACACTATGCCAATCACCGCTCAGAGTCCTGATTGGGCAAATTTTGCCAAATCATGGGCTCACAGAGCTAAGTCCCGCAGCACACTATATAACGTTTCCACGTGCCGATTCTGCACGCATTTCAGAGGAGATTTCAAAGGAGATAGTTGTGTGTTGTTACTGCCGGTCTGCCACGCTACTGGGGGGGTCTGGGGGTCTCATTTCTACCAAATATCAGGGAATTTAGGTGATGTGTGTCTTGTCACTGTGCCAGCAAGTTTTTTTGGGGTTTACAACTTTCTTTAAAACATTTGAGAATTAAGGTGATCTTCTGTGTCTTGTCACTGTGCCAGCAAATCTTTTTGGAGCTCACTAATTTCTTTAAAACATTTGTGAATTGAGGTGATCTGTGTCTTGTCACACAACCAGTACCACGCATTATTTTGGGGCTCACTAATTTCTTTAAAACATTTGTGAATTGGGGGCGTGGCCTAACCGCAGCACATGGAGGACGTGTGAGAGCAGAGCTCCTGCACCGGATCCTCTAAAGCAGCGGACTAAATAAGCGAATTGGCCCCCACTCGCTCGATTTCGGGGGGGGAACTAGCACTGCCCACCATGGCTACCTCCAAAGGGGGAAAAAAAGCAGGAAAAACCGAGTTTTTTACGCCGCGCGCCACCAAACTGAAGGAATCAGCGGCCTCCCAAGATGGCGGCGGCTCCTCTCCAGCTTCCCCTAGCGCGATGGAGATGGGGAGCGCCGCAACACCAGCTGCTCCAAATCTGGAAGCACTTATGTCCCGTATGGCTGACATGCTGGGAGACCTCTCCGCAACTTTAACAGCTCGGCTGGATGCAGTGGCGACAGCAATCCGCAGCGACATTAAGGAAATTGGTGAGAGAACAGACAGACTGGAAACGAAGATGTCTGAGTTTGCGGATGCCCACAATACCATGGCTGAACAAGTTGAAACTCTGGAGGAAAAACTTAAGGTGACTTTGTTAAAATTGGCAGATATGGAAGACCGCTCGCGACGCCATAATTTAAAAATACGCGGCGTCCCGGATTCTGTCACCTCATCCCAACTTACTTCCTACGTGACAGATATGTTTCAGAGCTTGCTCCCAGATGCTACGCCAGATTCGTTGCTATTCGACCGCATACACCGTCTGCCGAAACCTCCATCGGCCCCGACGAAAGCCCCTCGTGACGTTCTCCTGCGCCTCCATTATTTTAAACCACGCGAGGATATACTGCGAGCTTTACGGGACCCAGGGGCGCTACAACCCGAATATGACCACATATCTGTCTACCCTGACCTGTCCAAGGCTACTCTTCAGCAGCGGAGGGATTTTAAGCACATCACGACGGTACTTCGAAATAATAACACCGGCTATAGATGGGGTTTCCCGACTAAACTGCTGATCTCACGCAATGGCACTATCCATGTGGCGGTTTCTGTGGAGGAAGGTGACAAGCTGCTTCGAGACTGGGGTTTCGGAGATCATCCTCCCCAGCCCAGGAGACAAACAGCGCCTCGTCGGTTGGATCCGGAGTGGCACAAACGCTGACCGGTTGACCCTGGGTCATGTTGCCCATTTTCACATTTCAATGTCTGGCTCCTCCAATAATCTTTTACTTGGTCTCTGCAAGATCTCCGAGACTAGGTTGCTTTACCTGTCAGAAGACCATTCAACCCTCCTCCCCCCGGGTTGGTGAGTGGGCCAAACTGCCAAGGGGACCGCGTGGGGTGCAGTGTGCGGGTCTGGCCCTCCGTACCCTACTCTCCCTCCTCGGCTGAGGAGTCTGAGAAGTGTACCCGAATTTCGGGACTTTTCACAGGAGATGTACCCTTCTGGGTTTGTATATATTGTTTTGTTTCCGTGTTTTTTGTTTCTGAGCTGCAAGGGTACAACGCGATGGTTGTTCTGTATTCTTAGAATGTTATTTATTTGTTTTTGCTCCCTTTTTCAATCTCAGGACTTATGTTTTCAAGGTGACTGGTACTTATATCCCGCCCACATGGTGCAATGCCCCATAAATGCGAAGCCCCCTGGCCTCGTCAATCCCCGTTACATGACGCATTTAATGGAAAATCTATGAAAGTAGTAACCTTTAATGTTAAGGGCTTAAATATGCCCGTAAAAAGGCACTCTTTATATCGAGATCTCCGAGCTCATGATGCAGATATTGTATGTCTTCAAGAGACGCATTTTCGCCGTCTGGATCATCCCAAGCTATATACCCCCCAATACCTAACACAATATCACTCCACGTTCAAAACTAAAGCAAGAGGGGTCACCCTGTTGATTCACAATAGAGTGGCATTCCAAATGCACCGTATCCTTAAAGACCCGAAAGGTCGTTACATAATATTAGTCTGTACGATAAACTCGAGAACTTATACTCTGGTGTCCATTTATGCTCCCAACGCTGCCCAGTCTCAGTTTCTGTCCCAGGTCTTGCAAAAGGTAACGGATATTCAATCGGGCACTCTGGTAATCTGTGGAGACTTAAACATGGGACTAGATCCCTTAAAAGACCGTTCGTCCACGGTTACTTGTAGACAGCATGGGACCTCCTCCCAGAGATTTCGCCAATTGTTAAATAGATATAATCTGTACGACGCGTGGCGTCTCCTTCACCCCACCGAAAGGGATTATACATTTCGATCTAGAGTCCATAATAGCTATTCTAGAATAGATTATTTTCTGATAGCGGGTTCAGCCCTTCCATACACAATAGACTGCACTATATTGCCCCTTACTTGGTCTGACCATTCTCCAGTGGTATTGACGTTAGGCGACGCTTATCAGCCTTCTGCCAGGCCCCCTTGGCGACTTCGAGACGACCTTTTACTCCATGAACCGGCGCGAATAGCAATACAAGCAGCCTTAGATAACTATTTTAAAGAAAACGTGACGCCGGATGTTAACCGCCTTACCATCTGGCAAGCCCATAAGGCGGTAATAAGAGGGGAATGTATAAAATGGGCGACTCATCTTAGGAAGCAATATGTATCACGAAGACTGGACCTACTTACTAAATTACAGGATCTAGACACGCGCAACAAAACAGCCCCGTCTCAAGAAATAATAGAAACTATAGATTCCACAATGGGTCTGTTGAGAGATTTGGAGGCGGAGAGCTATTTCAAGGCATTGACCAAGCGCAATGCTATGTATTACGCTCTTCGAAACAAACCTGGTAGATTCCTAGCTCGCAAACTTCAACCAGTTAACACGCCCCGTAAACAAATTACACTTAAATCCCCCGCTGGGCTATATATGACCCCAAAATTATAGCGAATGAATTTGCCACCTATTATGAAAGTCTATATAATTTGGAAGCGAAACAGACAGTCCATTGCCCTACAGTGGCAGATATAGATAGATACCTGGAGAGGGTTCATCTTCCTTCGCTGTCCCAGACACATATTGCAAGTTTAACCACACCCATAATGACAGAAGACATTCTGAAGGCTATTAAAAACCTCCCAAAACGCAAGGCCCCGGGCCCTGATGGACTGACGGGGTTGTATTACTCCACCTTCGCTTCCCAACTAGTACCACATTTAAGTGCGGGCTTTGACGAAGCGTGGGAGGGGGTTCCTTCCCAGTAGACATGCTGAGAGCTCACATTATTACCTTGCCCAAACCGGGTAAAATTCCTGACCGTTGCCCTAACCTTCGCCCTATCTCTTTGCTTAATGTAGATGTTAAAATATTCAGCAAAATACTGGCCAACCGACTTCAATATATTCTTCCCACTCTAATAGGTCTAGATCAGGTAGGGTTTATCTCAAGGCGACAAGGAGCCGACAGCACTAAAAAACTAGTTAATTTACTTGGCCTGATGAGACGTGGGGACTCTTCAAGCTTGATTCTGTCCTTGGACGCAGAAAAAGCCTTCGACAGGGTTCACTGGAACTTTCTGAATCGAGTATTACACAAGTTCGGATTTCCACCCTCCTTTATAACTGCGGTACAGGCCCTGTATGATTCTCCCTCTGCTAAGGTACTCTGCAGCGGGTTTGTGTCGGAGGAATTTGTAATAACTAATGGGACAAGACAGGGATGCCCACTTTCCCCACTATTATATGCCCTGGTTTTGGAGCCCTTGGCACAGGCCATACGGCAAAATGACTCCATTTTGTGGAATACAGGCAGGCCCGGTGACTTATAAACTCAACTTATACGCGGACGATATCCTTCTAACCTTGACTGACCCGGATTGTTCTCTCCCTTCCCTCCAACAAGAGTTAGACTTGTATAGTCAGGTTTCATATCATTTGGTGAACATATTAAAAACCCAAGCTCTCCCGATTAATATACCCCAGCAACACCTGGAAGCCCTTCGAGCCAGTTATAAGTTTGACTGGCGAACTGATTATATTGTGTACCTGGGTCTTAAGATAGCTAGTACTCCGGAAAAACTGTTTAATTATAATTATGATAGATTACTGTCAGAGGTGAAATCACAGTTATATCATTGGAGACTGCGGGAGATCTCATGGTTGGGCAGGATGGCGGCGGTGAAGATGATGGTGTTACCAAAGATTCTATACGTTTTTCGAACCCTCCCCATGCAGCTGCCCACGTCCTTCCTAGATACCTTACAATCTATCATAATGAGATATATTTGGAATCATAAAAGACCCAGAATACCGAAAAAACTATTGTATTACCGCCATAGAGATGGGGGCCTTAACGTTACCCACATACATAACTACTATTGGGCCACATGTTTGGCATCACTAGCGGAACTGGTTCACACCCACCCTATGCCTCAATGGCTGGTAGTGGAATATACTTTTATTCCCGGACACGATTTGGCCGACCTATTATTTGTGCCTCGTACAAAGAGACCACGTCTACCGGAGATCCTACCCTCCACGATTTTATCTGTTAAGGCGTGGGACCGTTATGCCCACTTATTCCAAAACTACACTCCAATATCCATGGCCACACCTCTCACATCAATGTCATACTTGCTGCCCCACTTTAGAGCGGGGCCCTGGATTCAATCTGGAGTCACGCACCTACACCATCTGTTTTCGCTGCCGGACATCTTGTCCTTCCAAACTTTACAAGAGAAATTTAAGGTACCATCCTCAATGTTTTTGTCATACATGCAACTCTATTCTTATTTCAAATCCAATGCAGTAATATCTAATTTACGTACCACATTGCCGCTCCTATCGGACACTGAGCTATTTTGGCTAGACCCGCACACCCACAAAACCCATCTCGTTGTTCTATCGATTGCTTAATACCCCGACAGGAATAACATCGTGGAAATTTCACAACACTTGGGAAAAGGACCTGTCTATGCAATTTACCCCCTCGCAATGGGCCATGGCACATTTGTTTTCAGCTGGAGCCTCGAGGTGTGCAACGCTGATTGAAACACAACGAAAAGTACTATATTGTTGGTATCTTACGCCCTCAAGGATTAGCCGTTTTGCCCCAAACACTTCGGACGTCTGCTGGAGATGTTTGTCTGCCTCAGGCACGATGGGTCATATCTGGTGGCTCTGTCCACTGATAGCACCACTATGGAAAGATATATCTCTTCTTGCGTCGGAAGTCTTGGGTAGTCAGATACCGTGCACACCGGAGATCCTATTGCTGGGAATGGTCCACCTTCCTCGGTCACACCTCAGAATGTTATTCATAATTGTCTCTACAACAATGTTACTTATTGCCAGGAACTGGAAATCGACCGCTGTCCCAACACAACGACAGATAGCTACATTACTATCACAATATCGATCCTTCGACTCCAAAGCTACCTCGGCATGGGGTTTTCGCCCCACTAAACATGACCCATGGGCCATCTGGGACATTCATAAGATTTATGAGGCGTGTGGGTTATGATTACAGTGCTGATAGAATTATGGTTTTGGGTCACTTTTCTGAGAAGCCTAAGAAGAACACCTGGGGCACTCTCTACTTCAGAGAAATTGCCTTCTCCTGCTGATCCTGAGATTCCCTTCCCTGTTTGTTAGTTTATTTTTCATTTTTATGTACTTCCTTTATTGTATGTTATTTTAGTATAGTTTCATGTCCATACAAAACTGTTTGAGAGATACTGCTGCAATCATACCAGATTCTTTCATGAGATGGTTGAATGTTATTTACAGTGATTATGTTGTAAACACCTCTCAATAAAAATATTTTGAAATTAAAAAAACATTTGTGAATTGAGGTGATCTGTCTCGTCACACATCCAGTACCACGCATTATTTTGGGGCTCACTAATTTCTTTAAAACATTTGTGAATTGAGGTGATCTGCGTCTCGTCACACATCCAGTACCATGCAATATTTTGGGGCTCACTAATTTCTACAAAACATTTGTGAATTGAGGTGATCTGTGTCTTGTCACACAACCAGTACCACGCATTATTTTGGGGCTCACTAATTTCTTTAAAACATTTGTGAATTGAGGTGATCTGTGTCTCGTCACACATCCAGTACCACGCATTATTTTGGGGCTCACTAATTTCTTTAAAACATTTGTGAATTGAGGTGATCTGTGTCTCGTCACACATCCAGTACAACGCAATATTTTGGGGCTGACTAATTTCTTTAAAACATTTGTGAATTGAGGTGATCTGTGTCTCGTCACACATCCAGTACCACACAATATTTTGGGGCTCACTAATTTCTACAAAACATTTGTGAATTGAGGTGATCTGTGTCTTGTCACACAACCAGTACCACGCATTATTTTGGGGCTCACTAATTTCTTTAAAACATTTGTGAATTGAGGTGATCTGTGTCTCGTCACACATCCAGTACAACGCAGTATTTTGGGGCTCACTAATTTCTTTAAAACATTTGTGAATTGAGGTGATCTGTGTCTCGTCACACATCCAGTACCACGCAATATTTTGGGGCTCACTAATTTCTACAAAACATTTGTGAATTGAGGTGATCTGTGTCTTGTCACACAACCAGTACCACGCATTATTTTGGGGCTCACTAATTTCTTTAAAACATTTGTGAATTGAGGTGATCTGTGTCTTGTCACACATCCAGTACCATGCATTATTTTGGGGCTCACTAATTTCTTTAAAACATTTGTGAATTGAGGTGATCTGCGTCTCGTCACACATCCAGTACCATGCAATATTTTGGGGCTCACTAATTTCTACAAAACATTTGTGAATTGAGGTGATCTGTGTCTTGTCACAAAACCAGTACCACGCATTATTTTGGGGCTCACTAATTTCTTTAAAACATTTGTGAATTGAGGTGATCTGTGTCTCGTCACACATCCAGTACAATGCAGTATTTTGGGGCTCACTAATTTCTTTAAAACATTTGTGAATTGAGGTGATCTGTGTCTCGTCACACATCCAGTACCACGCAATATTTTGGGGCTCACTAATTTCTACAAAACATTTGTGAATTGAGGTGATCTGTGTCTTGTCACACAACCAGTACCACGCATTATTTTGGGGCTCACTAATTTCTTTAAAACATTTGTGAATTGAGGTGATCTGTGTCTCGTCACACAACCAGTACCACGCATTATTTTGGGGTTCACTAATTTCTTTAAAACATTTGTGAATTGAGGTGATCTGTGTCTCGTCACTGGCTGCCAGCTATCAGTGTGTCTCACTGAGTTATACCAGAGTTCTTTAAATCTTTATACCAGAGTTGAATCAGAGATCTGTATATATTAATCTATATATCACTCACCATGTCTGAAAGAACAAAAAGGACAGGCAGACGCTCCCAGACACAGATAAGAGGGCAAGCAGCCCCTGTGTTGGGAGGCTGTGCCTCTGGTCGTGGTGGACGTGGTGCATCCTCTGAAGGGGCACACTTGTCCTTTCTAACTGGTGCTGGCCGTCTTAAGCAGCAGCAACATACAGAGGACTTGGTGGATTGGCTAACCAGGCCATCCTCATCCTCCGAGTCCTCTGCCAGCTAGGCTTCTAGTGCTTTCCAGTCCACCTCAGCTGCCAAAGCATCTAATGCAGCCTCCATGTCCACAGCTACTCCTGCTGTAGCCTCGCTATCACACACGGAGGAGTCAGCTGAATTGTTTGACTACAATGACAGTGACATGCTGCTTGAGGATGCGCAGCAAGTACAGTGCTCTGATTCTAGATTGTGAGTCCCTACAGGAACAGGGCCCTCATCTCCTCCTGTACTGTTTGTCAAATGTTGTTCAATGTATTGTAACCCTGTCTATACTGTGCCTATTGTACAGCGCTGCGGAATATGCTGGCACTTTATAAATAAAGAATAATAATAAATAATAATTCAATCTCTGAGGTTGAGGAAGGGAGTATAATCAACCTAGAGGAAGGGGGTGCCAGTGATGACACACAAATAACTGGCACTCATGTTGCCCCAGCAGCTGCAGCATACTGCCAAGTTGGCTCCAGTGACGAGGAGATAGGGGGTGAAGATGACAATGATGATGAGGTCACTGACTCCACCTGGGTGCCAGATCAAACAGAGGAATTAAGTGAGGAAGAGGGGGAGGAGGAGGCACAGCAAACACGAGGCACAACATCCTCTGTGACCAACCGTAGCACTAGCCAGTCCAAGGCATCACATGTCAGAGCTGCTCTGGTGCAGAGCGCTGTTGTCTCAAAGAACACATGCAGGAACTCTGTTGTCTGGGAGTTCTTTAAGAAATGTGCAGTAGAGCGCAGCGCTGCTATTTGTAATCTATGTCAGATGAGGCTTAAGCGTGGGAAAGATACCGGTCACTTGGGTACCACGTGCTTGAGGCGACATATGAACAAGTGCCACACATCCCGTAGGTCCTCCTCCTCCTCATCTGTCTCTACCCCCACTGTATGTCCTGCCATGTCATTGCCTACAACCTCCACCGACACGGATGATGCTACAGTAATGGATGTACCAGGTCCTTCCTCACAATGTGACATCATCCCAGTAGCTGAAGATTTACGCAGTCAGATTATGTTGCCGCAGCTGCTGCAGCGAAAGAAAAAATATAGTCCCAACCATCCCCAAGCACAGCGTCTAAATGCCAGCTTAGCAAAATTACTCGCATTGCAGCTGCTGCCTTTCCAGCTGGTGGACTCCCTTCCGTGAATTTGCTGAATGTGCTGTACCACAGTGGCAGGTTCCAAAATGCCATTACTTTTCACGCAAGGCCATTCCAGCACTATACCAGCACGTGGAAGACAATGTTTGTTATCCAGTCATTGGGAAAGGCAGTCAGCAGCAAGGTGCTTGTGACTTTAGACACGTGGTCCAGCAAGCATGGACAGGGTCGTTACATTTCCTTCACAGCACACTGGGTAACTCTGATTGCAGCTGGGAGGGATCCAAGATGGGGCTCTGTGCTGGAGCTTGTTCATCCACCACACCTCCAGAAAGCTGCTTGTATGAGGTCTGTCTGCTCTACCACCACCACCTCTTCCTCCTCCTCCTCCTTCTCTGTCTCTGGTGAAGTGGCAGTTAAACCAACGCCTGACAGGGTCTACGCAATGGCTCAAGCAAAAAGATGCCATACTGTGCTTGAGCTGGTTTGTTTAGGGGACAGGAGCCACACCGGGCCAGAAATTCTGTCAGCTCTGCAGGTCCAGGTGCAGAGATGGTCAACACCACGCCAGCTTGAGCTGGGAATGATCGTCTGCGATAATGGCAGCAACCTTCTCTCCGCCCAACGCAAGGGTAAATTGAAGCATGTACCATGCCTAGCACACGTCCTAAATCTGGTGGTACAGCGTTTCCTAACCAAGTACCCAGGGCTGCCAGAGCTTCTCATCCAGGCCAGAAAAGTCTGCAGCCACTTCAGACGGTCATTCCCAGCAAGCGTTCGCCTGCAGAAATTCAAAGAGAATTCCACCTTTCCACAAACTGTCTGATCTGTTACATGCCCACCAGGTGGAACTCGACATTAGCAAAGCTGCAGCGTCTGCACAAGCAGTAGAGGGCCATCAACGAGTACCTGTGTGAGTATGGCACAAGGACAGGTTCATGTCACGGATCCCCCTGATTACCAAAAGTGTGGTCCCTTTACGCAGACCGCTCTCTACCCTTCCGATCCTTGAATGGTCGGTGATACTAAACAGACAAATAACCAGACAATATATAAACAAGGGGTAGCACCAGACAGGGGTATGGAATAGAGTATCGTCACGAATCTTTCTGACTACTAAGATATAAATCTCTTTATGCAGCTCCCTTTCTACTCTTCCGATCCTTGAATGGTCGGCAAAGCTATAAAGGCAACGAAACAGGTAACAGACAAAGAAAGGGAAATACCAGACAGGGGTACAGACCAGATCACAAGTCCTCCCTAGGACTTTAGTAATAGCAGAGGTAGTCTGATGCGTGCTTAGGGTGCCACACAGACTGACCTCGGTACCAATGTTAAGGGCAGAACCTAGAACAGAGTAATTGCCAATGCCAGAAGTCATACACAGGAGGGTTCGTTTGCCAATGCCAAGGGTCATACACAGGAGGGTTCGTTTGCCAATGCCAAGGGTCATACACAGGAGGGTTCGTTTGCCAATGCCAAGGGTCATACACAGGATAAACACAGGAGATAGCCAAAATCACACAAGAGCTCTGCGGGAGGTGAATACCACGTCAGGGCACCGGTGTATGGGAGAGACTGGGTTTTAAACCCGGCGGGTCCGCGTGTCACAGCGCCAGGCCCCGCCCCTTGGCGTCCCACGTGAGCGGGCCCGGAAGCGCTTACATTCGGCGCCTGGCCAGCGAGCAGCGAGGAAGCTGCTGCCAGGCGCCGCATCCCCTGGGTCCCCGTGACAGAACCCCCCCCTCCAGGGGCGGCCACTGGACGACCCCCAGGGGCACGGGGGTGTGCCAAATAGAAGGCCTTCACTAGCCTAGGAGCATGGACCTCTGCAGCCGGAATCCAAGAACGATCCTCCGGACCGTAACCCACCCAATCGACCAAATACTGCAAGGACCCCCTAGACAGCCTGGCACCCAGAATGGCCTTAACTTCGAATTCCTCCTCGCCCTCCACAGAGACAGGAGGCGGTGGAGCATGGACTTTGGTGTACCGGTTACATAACAGCGGCTTCAGAAGGTTTACATGGAACACATTGTGTATTTTAAAATGGGGGGGTAACGCCAAAGCATAGGAGACAGGGTTGAGTCGCCGTAGAATCTTATAGGGGCCGATATACCTAGGAGCCAACTTCATGGAAGGCACTAAGAGCTTGATATTACGTGAAGACAGCCAAACCCTGTCCCCAACTTGATACACGGGTGCCTGCCTCCTGTGTCTGTCGGCCTTAGTTTTCTGGATGGCACTACTTTCCTCCAGTGCCCGTCTCACTCTCCCCCAAGTCTCTTTCAATGATGCCAGTTGTTTATCTAAAGCAGGAATCGTGGTATCAGGAAACGTGGCGGGGAGCACGGGAGGATCAAAGCCATAAACAGTGAAGAAAGGAGAATGACCTGTGGATTCACTTACTGCGCTGTTAATAGCATATTCTGCCCACGGTAACAGATCTGACCAGTTATCTTGTTGTTCTGAGATGAAGCACCTGAGATATTTCTCTACGTTTTGGTTTGCTCGTTCTGCTGCTCCATTGGTCTGGGGGTGATAGGCCGAAGAGAAAGAGAGGTCTATTCCCACGTTCTTACAAAACCCTCTCCAGAATCCGGAGATGAATTGGGTCCCCCTATCAGAGACTATCTCCCGAGGGACACCGTGAATGCGGACCACATTGGCAATGAATATGGGCACCAGTTCAGCTGCCGAAGGTAGTTTCTGAAGAGGAACATAGTGACCCATCTTGGAAAATCGATCTATGATCGTAAGTATCACTGTATTCCCTCTTGACTCAGGTAGCTCTACTATAAAATCCATGGCTACATGTGACCAGGGTCGTTCGGGGATCGGCAAAGGCTGGAGTAAGCCAATGGGTGCTGTTTTGGGACTTTTCTGCCTTGTGCACACTTCGCACACGGCAATGTAATCTTTGACGTCTCGGCGCAACGTGGGCCACCAGAGGAGTTTACTGATACTAGACACAGTCTTGGTGATACCCATATGCCCGGAAGTTTTATTGTCATGATAGATGTTGAGTACCTCTTCTCTTTCGTTCTCAGGTACAAAGAGTTTCGCAGGAGGTTTTCCCCCAGGAGCTGCACCCTGGACGGTCTGCAACCTTTTCATTAGAGGAGACGAAACACTAATCGTGGTAGCGGCTATAATCCTCTCCTGGGGTACAATGGGATGCTGATCTTGGATATTATGTTCATAAGACTCATACTGTCTCGACAATGCGTCTGCTTTAATGTTTCTGGACCCAGGTCTATAGGTAAGTACGTAATTAAAACTTGAAAGAAACAATGACCATCTTGCTTGTCTGGAGTTTAAACGTTTGGCATCTCCAATGTACGTGAGATTCTTATGGTCGGTTATGATAACAACGGGGTCCTTAGACCCTTCTAATAAGTATCTCCATTCGGCCAAGGCCGCGATGACTGCTAACAATTCTCTATTTCCAATGTCATAGTTCTTCTCTGCCGGGGACAACTTTCGAGAATAGAAGCCGCATGGATGCAAGGGTTTGTCAGGAGCCTCCCTTTGGGACAAGACTGCACCAAGACCTAGTTCGGAGGCGTCAACTTCTAATTGGAAAGGCAGAGCCGGATCTGGATGCCGGAGAACAGGAGCAGTAGTAAAGGCTTGCTTAAGTGTCTCAAAGGCTTGAGTGGCTTGAGGTGTCCATTTCTGATTTCCCACCCCTTTCTTTGTCATAGCCGTGAGAGGGGCCACCAAGGCCGAAAAATCTTTAATGAACCTTCTGTAATAGTTCGTGAACCCCAGAAACCTCTGAATGGCTTTAAGTCCTTGGGGTAAAGGCCAGTCAAGAATAGCTGAGAGCTTCTTAGGATCCATTTGAAACCCCCCAGGAGTTATAATATAACCAAGGAATTGCACAGTTATTATGTCGAATAGACATTTTTCTAGCTTACAGTACAATCCAGCCTTCAATAGTTTTTTCAACACTTGTTTTACATGGACATGATGAGTATCCATATCAGGAGAGTATATCAGGATATCATCCAGATATACTATGACGAATTCTTGCAGAAATTCCCTTAGAGTGTCATTTATAAGGTCCTGAAAGACGGCTGGCGCATTACACAACCCAAAAGGCATCACCAGGTATTCGTAATGCCCGCTACGTGTATTAAAAGCCGTTTTCCATTCGTCTCCCTTCTTAACCCTGACCAGGTTGTACGCTCCGCGTAAATCAAGCTTAGTATAGACACGAGCCCCTTTTAATCGGTCAAACAATTCTGTTATGAGGGGTATGGGATATGCGTTTCTTATAGTGATCCTATTCAAACCCCTATAGTCGATGCAAGGTCGCAGATCTCCCTCTTTTTTGGAGACAAAAAAGAAACCTGCTCCTGCTGGGGAGGAGGACCGTCTAATGAATCCTCGTTCCAGATTCTCCCTTATATATTCCTCCATAATGTCGTTCTCCCTTTGCGACAAAGGGTATACGTGACCCCTAGGAGGCATCGTACCGGGGAGCAAGTCAATGGCACAGTCATATGGACGATGTGGTGGTAGAACCTCAGTCCTGGCTTTAGAGAACACCTCCTTTAATGCCCGGTAACATTCAGGGACCTCTGTGGACAAAGGAGGGGCTGTGGCAATATTGAGGCTACCAATCACATTAACTGTGCCTAGGCACTTAGACTGACAACTTTGACCCCAACATTTTATGTCTCTCTGGACCCAATCGACTACTGGGTTGTGCTCTGTTAGCCATGGAAACCCAAGGACGACAGGACATGAGGGTGATTCAATGATTTGAAATCTTATAGTCTCCTGGTGCAAAACTCCTATTTTCATACATACATCGACTGTATCGTGAGTGATATGAGGACATGCCAGAGGGTTACCATCTATGGCCTCCACCCTTAGAGGCCTTTCCCTGAGAACCAGTGGTATGAGGTTTTTGGCAGCAAAATTCTTATCCATAAAATTGCCTGAGGCCCCAGAGTCCAAAAACGCCTCAGTCTTGAGGTGAACCCCCTCCCAGGTTAGGGAGACCGGTAACAGAATCCTGGATTTTTTTTTTTTTTTCATTATCCACAAAGGAGGCACACAGAGAACCGACAACCTGGGTGTCTCCTGTTCTGAATCCCACTCTGCTATGTTCAACCCTGCCAACCCTGGGTCTCTGAGGACAGCGAAGGCGGAAGTGATCTGCCCCTGCACAATAAAAGCAGAGCCCCTTTTCTTTTCTGTGAGCTTTTTCTGCTTCTGAAATACCTGTCCTCCCTATTTGCATGGGTTCAACGAGCGGTAAATCAGTTTTTTCATTCTCCGAACCACCTGATGTACTGGAGTGTCTGGGTAACGAGGGTAAAGGAGGCAAGACCCTTCTGGGTCTATCTCTGGTGTGTCTCCTCTCCCTGATTTGATCGTCCATGGCTATACAGAAATCTATCAGGTGTTCCAGACTTTCTGGTAATTTTAAAGGAGCCAGTTCAAACATAAAAGCCTCGTTCAAGCCTTCGGTAAAGGCTAAGGTTAAAACGTCGTTCGGCCAAAGTACTTCAGAAACCAAAGTCTTAAACTCTATGGCATAATCGGCGACCCTCTTATTACCTTGTTTGATATGAAACAAGGACCTACCCGCATTGGTAGCCCTTCTAGAGGGATCAAAGGTACGTTTTAACTCAGAGGTAAAACCCTCATAGTCATAAATGATGGGTTTTTTATTTTCCCACAACGGCGTAGCCCACAATAAAGCTTTTTCTGTTAAATGATTAATCAGATATCCTACTTTAGCTTTATCAGACATACAAGAACCTGGATTGTTCTCAAACAGAATCTCGAGTTGAGTCAAAAACCCCCGACATAGGCTTGGTGTACCATCATAGCGTAGGGGTGCCTTCATACTAAGCCTATGTCCTTCAGGGGAGACCGGACTGACCCTAGGTAACACTGGATCTGGAGGGTTTGTGGTACCTGTATTGGACCGATTTAGCAGGGTTTGCAGAGCGAGAGAAATCTGGTCCATTCTATGGTCCTGTTCCTCTTGTCTGGCTGCGATACGTGCCAGCTGGTTAGAGAGGTCTGCGGGATCCATTGGCCCTGACGTAATGTCACGGATCCCCCTGATTACCAAAAGTGTGGTCCCTTTACGCAGACCGCTCTCTACCCTTCCGATCCTTGAATGGTCGGTGATACTAAACAGACAAATAACCAGACAATATATAAACAAGGGGTAGCACCAGACAGGGGTATGGAATAGAGTATCGTCACGAATCTTTCTGACTACTAAGATATAAATCTCTTTATGCAGCTCCCTTTCTACTCTTCCGATCCTTGAATGGTCGGCAAAGCTATAAAGGCAACGAAACAGGTAACAGACAAGAAAGGGAAATACCAGACAGGGGTACAGACCAGATCACAAGTCCTCCCTAGGACTTTAGTAATAGCAGAGGTAGTCTGATGCGTGCTTAGGGTGCCACACAGACTGACCTCGGTACCAATGTTAAGGGCAGAACCTAGAACAGAGTAATTGCCAATGCCAGGAGTCATACACAGGAGGGTTCGTTTGCCAATGCCAAGGGTCATACACAGGAGGGTTCGTTTGCCAATGCCAAGGGTCATACACAGGAGGGTTCGTTTGCCAATGCCAAGGGTCATACACAGGATAAACACAGGAGATAGCCAAAATCACACAAGAGCTCTGCGGGAGGTGAATACCACGTCAGGGCACCGGTGTATGGGAGAGACTGGGTTTTAAACCCGGCGGGTCCGTGTCACAGCGCCAGGCCCCGCCCCTTGGCGTCCCACGTGAGCGGGCCCGGAAGCGCTTACATTCGGCGCCTGGCCAGCGAGCAGCGAGGAAGCTGCTGCCAGGCGCCGCATCCCCTGGGTCCCCGTGACAGTTCAGGTCAAATTGGTTCCCCCCCCTGCAGTGGCTGATGATCAAGGATGCATGCACTGTACTGTCACCATTTGAGGAGGCAACGAGGATGGTGAGCAGGGACAGTGCATGCATCAGTGACACAATTCCTTTAGTGTTCATGCTGGAGCACACTCTGTGGGGAATTATAGATGTGGCTCTAGAGGTAGAGCAGCGGGAGGAAGAGGAGGCCTTCCCTAGCTCTCAAGGCCCCAGTCTTTCCGCAGACAGCATTCCAGCGGGTCCTACTCAGATCAGACAGGAGGAGGATGAGGAGGAGGAGGAGGAATATTTAAGTAGTGGGGGCATTGAAGGTGGGGATTCCTCAAGCGAGGGTTTTGTGTGCCCAGAAACAGAAGGGCTAGTGCGTGGCTGGGAGGAGGAAGTGCACGATACGGTCATCCTCATTGACCAGGAAGACTCGGAAGCTAATGCCACCTCCAACCTATGCTGCATGGGCTCCCTAATGATGCAAAGCCTGCTAAAGGACCCCAGGATTCGTGCTATCAAGGAGAGGGATCATTACTGGTTGGCAACCCTTCTTGATCCACGATACAAGGGGAAAGTTGCAGAGCTCATCCTGCCTGCACAGAGGGAGCACAGGATGAAAAAACTTGTGGACGCTCTAAAGCGACACTTGTGTAACACCTTTCCAGGCACTGGTATATTACCAAGTGCTGACACACGTGCTTCTGAGGCTGCGGGTGATCAGAGGAATAGTGGTGAAGGCTGGGGCCGCTTGACTGATGCTTTTTTAAATTTTTTAGTCCTCGACGCCCAGGGACGTCAAATGTAGGCACCCATTGCCAGCATCTTCAACATATGGTGCAGGACTACCTAGGGGCAAGGGCAGACCTGGATACCTTTCCAGCAGATGATCCACTGGCTTACTGGGTGTTGAGATTGGATCACTGGCCAGAACTTGGCCAATATGCTATGCAGCTACTAGGTTGCCCTTCATCTAGCGTGCTTTCCGAAAGGACTTTCAGTGCCGCTGGACGTTTTGTCACAGACAAAAGAGTGCGTCTGTCCACCGACTCTGTAGACTGGCTGACATTTATAAAAATGAATCAGTCCTGGATCAGCAGCTATCAATCCCCTGATGATGAAGTAATGGAATAGATCGTGGATGTCCTCTTCTGCATTCACAAAACCTCCAGCACTGAACTCTTCCACAACACCACAAAAGGGTTACGGTGTGAATGCACTTGCTGCCATGAAAGGCCCAATATTTGGCTGCACTGACGCCTGTGCCAGATTTATATCATTTTAATTTTTTGAACCACAGGGTCCAACCCTGCACTCTTCCACAATACCACAGAGGGGTTACTGTATTATGATACTTGCTGGCCTGGCATTAAAGGCACAATATCTGGGTGCATTGACATCCATTACCAGATCAAAAACTTTTCAATATAGCACCACATGGTCCACCCCTGCATTCTTCCACAATACCACAGAGGGGTTACTGTATGATAGTACTTGTAGGCCTGGCACCAAAAGCACAATATTTGGCTGCACTGCCACTGACGCCTGTATCAGATTCATATCCTCAGAGGGGTTACGGTGTGACGGCACTGTTGGGGACACTAAAGGACCAATTTTAAAGTACCTATTGTTACTTTCATCCAAACCCTGCATATATTTTACAATAATTTAGCCAAAAAAATCTGTAAACTTTTCTGCGTGTACGAAAATGTCTCCTCTTTTCATACAGACTGCCGCCCCAAGCAGTTGTTTATGGATAGATTAAAGGAAAAGCATTTACCGTCATATGAAACGTAATTTTTTTGTTAAAGTGTTTCTATACATCCTAGAAATCCGCCACTTCACGGGCAGGTTATGGGGACCTCGTAGGCACGATATTTGAAGGAATTTTTCGTTTTTATTTTTAACCCTTATTTCATGGAAAACTCACTGTCCTTTTAAAAATGTTTTTTTTTTTACTTTTTGTCCTTGTTTCCTGTCCCCCAGGGCACTACCCGGACCCCCATACACCTTTTATGGCAAATATGTAGCATATATGCCCTCTTGGAGGGCACTCTAAAAACGGAATTTTCAGCCCCATTGACTTGCATTGGGTTCGAGTTCGGGTTCGAACCCGAACAAATGGGATGTTCGTGTTCGGGCTCAAACCGAACTCGGGGGGTGTTCGGCTCATCCCTAGTGGCGAATACCACACCACTATTTGGGCTAAGTGTGCCGCATAATAATAAGAAAAGAGGCTTGGGAGCCCCAAGCCACCTTTATCCCTTGGACAATACAATACTTGTCTATTAATTCTGTTCATCCCTCACACCAAATAAAATGATCAATGGAGTACTGAAGTTGTTGAAAATCCAACCCAACCTGGGCTGGTAAAGTTTGGAACAGATACAAAAATCTAGGTAACACCTGCATCTTATTACTATGTATTCTACCCATCCAAGAAGTAGCATATCTCTTCCATCATTCTAACTCCTTTTTTAATATCTTCTAACAATGGGAGATCATTAGCCGAATATAGTGAGGAAAACTGTGGTGTTAATTTTACCCCTAAGTATATGATATGGTCCCATCGGATTTTAAAATGGAAATCTCTGGAGAACTGTAAACATAAAGTCTCAGGTAAATGGAGTAAAAGGGTCTCTGACTTTCCCAAATTAATTCCATACCCTACCAAAGAAGAAAATGTGGAAAGGATATCTGTTACAGTATACAAAGAGACAGTTGGGTTGGTCAGGGTTGGCAATAAATCGTCAGCATACGCTGAGCCTGTGTATTCCTTTCTTCCCACAGTAAAGCCCCAGATCTGTGAAGAATTCCTAAAGGAGCCTAAAAGGGGTTCCAAAATTACTGCAAACAGGGAAGGTGAAAGGGGCAACCCTGTCTAGTGGCATTCCGAATGCAAAAAATAGTGGTTCGGACATGCGGTAGATTAAAACTAGCTGTTGGGGTAACGTATAAGGCAGGAAAAAAGATTTGCAACAGGGTTGACGTTCCTGGAGGGATCAGCCAAATGACAAATGATTTAGGTAAACTAAAAAAATGGTCGGAGCTGTGGCAATTGAGTTTTAATATGAATAAGTGCAAGATGATGCACCTGGGACGTAAAAACCCAAGGGCTGAATATAGAATATTTGATTCAGTCCTAACCTCAACATCTGAGGAAAGGGATTTAGGGGTTATTATTGCAGAGGATCTAAGGGTAAATAGTCAATGTAATAGAGCAGCAGGATATGCTAGCAGAATGCTTGGTTGTGTAGGGAGAGGTATTAGCAGTAGGAAAAGGGAAGTGCTCATGCCACTGTACAGAGCACTGGTGAGACCTCACTTGGAGTACTATGTGCAGTACTGTGTGCAGTACTGGAGACCGTATCTCCAGAAGGATATAGACATCTTAGAGAGAGTTCAGAGAAGGGCTACTAAAATGGTGTACGGCTTGAACGAGAAAAGTTACCAGGAAAGGCTTAATGATCTTAACATGTACATCTTGGAAAAAAGACGAGACAGAGGAGATATGATAGAAACATTTAAATACGTAAAGGGAATCCACAAGGTAGAGGAAGGGAGTATATTTAAAAGGAAACAAAGTAGCAAAACAAGAGGACATAGTCTTAGATTAGCGGGTCAAATGTTTAAAAGTAACATCAGGAAGCATTATTTTACTGATAGGGTGGTGGATACATGGAACAGCCTTCCAGTTGAAGTGGTAGAGGCCAAAACAGTAATTGAATTTAAGCAAGCATGGGATAGGCATAAGGCTATCCTAAACAAAAGATAAATCCAGGTAAAGTATCCATGTAATTGGGCAGACTAGATGGGCCGAAAGGTTCTTTTCTGCCGACATTTTTCTATGTTTCTATGAATCGCTGTATTAAATCATGGGGGGGGAAACCATAATGTTCTAAAAACATATAAGGCCGTTCCACGTAATCAAATGCCTTTTCTGTATCCAGAGAAAGGAAGAGGGCGGGCGTATTATCTGCATCTTATTAGGGATGAGCTGTTCGGTTCGATCAGTTCGGAGTTCGATTAGAATATTGGCAGTTTGAAAGTTCGCGAACTTTGAACTTTTTGGGATGTTCACCAAAAGTTCGAATTTTTTTGAAAAAAAAAAAAAAGTATAAAAAATGTTTAAAAAATCTAGAAGTAAAGAGACTCTTTACTGCAGAATATTATAAGCAACGGTTTATTAGATATTGAATTAAAACGGGAATATTTTTAACATTGAAGCCTATGGGATAAAACATTCTTGTTACTAAAACATCAGGCAGACACGGTCCTCTAATCAGGCACTGTAGAGGGCAGCCTGCAGGGGCCTCCCAAGGATCCCCTTGAGGAGCATTGAGGAGCAAGGAGCATGCAGCAGCCGGATGACAGAGCTGCGACTATGCGGGCTAGTCTCCCGGGTGCATGTGGCAGAGACAGGCAGTGAAGGGAGGGAGCCACTGCACCTGCGGCCACGGCAGACCCCCCCAGCCCCCACCAGGATCCAGGGAGCCCCCACTGACCACCAGGCTAAGGTAAGGCGACACATTTCTAAAAAACATAAAATCCGAGGACATTTTTAAATGTCCCCAGGAACATAAAAGAAACCCTTTTTTTTTTCTCAATCTCTACCTGGCTGAATGTATTTAATTATATATATTAGATACATTCAGCCAGGTAGAGGGGGTGGCATGTGGGCTGTGTGGGGTCTCAGGCAGTGGTTTGTTTTTTTGTGTGTGTATATTTTTAGCAAATTTATAGGGGAAGGTAAGAGCAGGTATGATATATATATATATCTATATTCTTATAAATATATATATCCAGACTTGTATTACACATACATTTTGGCAACTAATTACCCCCCCCATTTTGCCGACCCCTCCAGAAGAAATGTTGAACCCGACAGAGCAGAGAATATATATATTATTCTCTGCTCTGTCGGGTTCAACATTTCTTCTGGAGGGATCAGCCAAATGGGGGGGTGCATTTAGTTGAGATTGTCCACATGCCACCTCCCCATGTGCGTATGTGTATATATGGTCTGAGGTTTGTGGGTGTATATATATATATGTGTGTTGATATATATACGTATATATAGGTCTGCGTGTTGATATAAAAATTTTGTTTTGGCTCGTTTCGTTCGTAATTCGTCAGTTTTCATTTTGGATCGTTTCGACCGATTTCCGTTTCAGTTCGTTTCGTTTCAGCTCATTTTTCGTATTGAATTTTTTTTCGTGATTTTGGACATTTTCATAAATTAGGTGTGGGAAATGTTTTGCCCCATATACTTCAATGTTAAAAATATTCCCGTTTTAATCCAATATCTAATAAACCGTTTATTATTATATTCTGTAGTAAAGAGTCTCTTTATTTCTAGATTTTTTAAACCTCACAGTAATGTGCTCCGTGTATTATGAGCATTCAGTATTATATGGGAGTACTGCTTTGAGTAAGAGTAGTTAAAAAAATAAACATAAACGTAAAACTCAGGGGGTGACACCATGAGTTATCGCACCGGCTGACACCAACCCTAGTGACGCCACTGACGGTGTGAAGGCACTTGCTGCCATCAAAGGCAAAATATTTGGGTGCACTGCCACTGACACCTGTACCAGTTTCAAACAATTTTAATATTGGACCGCAGGGTCCAACCCTGCACTCTTCCACAACAATACCACAGAGGGGTTACGGTGTGACGGCACTGTTGCCGACACTAAAGGCCCAATTTTAAAGCACCTATTGTTACTTTCATCCAAAGCCTGCATAAGTTTCACCATAATTTAGCCAAAAAATCACTAAACTTGTTCTGCGTGTCCTAAAATGTCTCCACTTTTAATACAGGCTGCCGCCCCAAGCAGTTGTTTATGAATAGATTAAAGGAAAACCATTAACCGTCATTTTAAATGTAATTTTTTTGTTTTTAAATGTTTCTATACATCCTACAAATCCGCCACCTCACGGGCAGGTTTTGGGGACCTCATAGGCATGATATTTGAAGGAATATTTCATTTTTAATTTTAACCCTTATTTTAGGGAAAACTCACTGTTCCTTTTAAAAACATTTTTTTTTTAAAACTTTTTGTCCTTGTTTCCTGTCCCCCAGGGCACTACCCGGACCTTCATACACCTTTTATGGCAAATATCTTGCATATATGCCCTCTTGGAGGGCACTCTAAAATTCTAACTTTTGAGTCCCATTGACTTGCATCGAGTTCGGTTCGAGTTCAAACTTTTGAAATTGTTAGATTACGAATGCGAATCGAACACGGGGGTGTTCGGCTCATCCCTACATCTTATCTGCAAACCAAAGCAAATCAATCACCCTCCAAGTGTTCTGATATGCTTGCCTGCCTAGTATAAACCCTACCTGATCTGGATGGATTAGGATAGGAAGGACTTGATCTAATCGTCTGGCAAGGATTTTGACAAAAATTTTGAGATCCGTATTAAGCAATGAAATAGGTCGCTAACTGTTGGAGCAAAATGTCCTTTCCCAATTTCAGTATAACCGCTATAATAGTCTGTAAAGTTTTAGGTGTAAAACTATTCCCATCCAAGAGTTGTGAATTCAAAATCCCAGAGAATGTCTTGTAATATGCATTTATGAATCCATCCAGCCCTGGGGACAGTCTTCTGCTTGCGGACAGAAGGAGCAGCAGATCACACCACAGTATTCGAGGTAGATTTTTCAGTATATACACATTGAAAAGTTAAGTTATTTTGCAAAATTCACAGTTAAGTAATGTAATGGGTTGACTGACTTGTTAGTGAATATGTTAAGGAGGACTGAGGAGTCCTTTTGATGATTCCACTGTATTGCCTAGCCACCTATTAGAATGCGGATTGGACAGACCAGCTATACTGTGGCTTTCCTGCTCTTTGCAAAAACCGAAATTACAGTGATGGCTTTGAGCTTTACAGTTCAGCAAGTATTTAAACATGCCACTATACTTTATTATTAACCCTGAAATGCCTGGCAGTACAAACTTACAATACACCCACGATAGCCAGCTCTTGATATGGTTGCTTTGTGGTGTTCTCGTAGTGCACAGTAATCCGATGCGTCTGGCCCCCTTATGTATCTAAGGGGAACATTACCCCATAAATCAATGCATTGTGGAAAAGTTATACAGGGTTTTTCAGAGAGCACCGAAATGTCACCGACATTTCAGTGCTTCGCCGTACTTTGTCGAGTTTGATTCGCCAACCAGGGTCTCCGATTGGTGAATCAAAAAACCACTGAATCAATCCAAAAAAAACTCCGACTGCATCTGCCAAAACGGTCTGAAAAAAAGCCGATGTCCCGCCAAACAAGGATAAAAAAAACTTTTAAAAGGAGTTTTCCAAAACACTACTGCAAATAATGTATAAGATCCTAATAATAATAATAGTTACAAAAAAAAAAGATTTTTAAAGAAAATCAGAAAAAAAAGTTTTTTGCTTTTGCTCACTTTTTATTGTTGGTATTGGCTGTTCAGAATTATCTTTAATCACTGTAGGGGTTAAAGACACAACATAGCAAATCTTGGCTAATATTTTAAGAAATCCATCAGTAGCATTGCGTTAACCCCATACTGCCGGACAGGTTGACCCCGGCAGGAGAGTGTTAATGCCAGCGGGGAATCCTAGAATGTTCTACTCTTCAGCTGCTCCGGTCCACCTACGCAGCTGAAGCGCGGCGCATGTCATTGGCTGCAGGGGGGTGGCCTGGGTTCAGGTCACAGCCCATAGATGCCAGTGGGGCGTGCTGTGCTGCGTCACTGCATTAAGTCCCACCTGCCGCCGGGATGGCATAGTACGCTCCACAGTGTAAAAAGGTTAAAGTAGAAAAGAGTGAGTGCTGTAGGGTCAGAGAAAGCTAGATACAAAATGTGTTTTGCATAAACTCACCCCAAGGGTCTAGTTAATGCCTTCTACAACTTGTGCAACTGCAAGGTTTGGAACCTTATCGTCTGTCTACAAGGAAGAATTCACATTCAATATTCTGCTTAGCATCGGATGTAGATACTTGATGATTCCCAGAAATAATTTCTGGGCAGTGCCTTATGCATGTGGCAACCAGCTACTCATGTGTACTGTATCCTATGCCTCTCTATTTTATAGCATTTCATTTTTAAAAAAAATAAAAGCATTTTGATAAAGAAATTTTCTTTTTTTTCCCCCTCAGCTGACAAGCCTCTCTCTATCCTATAACTTGCCTCCCTTGCTGTATTTATGGGGGGGGGGGGTTACGTGGTTTTATTTAATTTCATTGTAATGATGAATTAGACCTAATAGAAAGTCATACGGAAATCACAATTTGTACACATACATATTCACTCCATATTAGTAACTATCTGTAATGCTTCAAATATGAGCTTTCAAAACATAATTAAATTTAATTTCCCTACCACGCGCATAGGCCATATCAACAGATTTGTCTTTACGCTGAGATCCATACCAATTGCCCTCCTGTCAGTGAATGAAGATGAGAGATGGAAAGGAAACTAAGTAACACTTGACATATGTTTACAACTTGATGCCTGCAAGTTTGGAAAAATATGGTCAGACTAGACATCTCAGTTTATGCTGTGACATGCAAACTGAAGGGTCAAACAATGTGAAGTTAATAATCTTTGTAAATTAATGGTTCCCAGAAAAATGGTTTTGAGATGGAGTTGTTTTTATGACACACATGACATCCAGTAATGGCAAATGAAAATGAGCATTATTTGAATGTCTTGTCATACTAAAGTGTTGTTGCTGAGCAGATCCTTATCCCGTCATAGTTTAATTCCAGCTGTATAATGCTCTTTATTTCAAAACATGCGTCGTCTTAAATTTGCTTCATGTGCATGAGTTTGTTCTCGATTTAGTTAATATCATGACCTAGTTTTTGAAGACATTAGTGCTCATGTGCAATGTAATATAACTGGAGGTTCCTTAACCACTTGAATGCTAAGGACGCGCTCAGCGCGTCCTCAGCATTCCCGCTGGTATGCGGAGGACGCGCTGAGCGCGTCCTCGCATTGGGGTCAGCGTTCGGCCGGGTTCCGGCCGATCGCTGGCCCCTCCGGTGCGGGCTGACATCCTGGATGTCAGCCCGGCATCCGGAGCAGTGGCCGCCATTATTATGTGTCATCGCGCCCCCGCGATGACACATAATTCAGGCGCCCCCCCCGCATGTGCGGAGGAGGCGCCTGAAAGGGAGGGGGGGGAGGTCCTTCGGACCTCTCTCCCTCCCGATCGGCGGCTCACAGGGGCTTAACCCAGGCATCATTTGGAAGGGCACAGCCTGCCCTTCCAAATGATGCCTGGCATTAACCCCTGGGGAGCTGGATCGCAAATCGGCGCTGAAAAGCGCCGATTTGCGATCCTTCCCGGGAGCTGGCCGACATCTTGGATGTCGGCCAAGCTTCCGGGAACTCCCCCAGAGGACTGGCGTCATCGTGCGCAGCACGATGACGCCAGTCCTAGCATTAACCCCTAACTGCCACGAAGTGTGGAGATAGGGAGTTCCAATGAACTCCCTATCTCCCGATCCGTGGCAGTTAGGGGTTACATTTTGATATCGTTGGATCGGCCAGAGCATGGCCGTTCCAACGATACCAAACATGAAAGTAAAAAAAATTGTAAAAAAAAAAAAAAAAAAAAATAAAAATAAAAAAAAATTAAAAAAAAAAATTAAAAAAAACAAAATAAACACTTTTTTTTTTTTTTTTTGTTTTGTTAATGCAGCAATATTGTTCCCATTTCAATTATAATGTGAACAATGATGCTGCATTAACGATTTTTGTATGCGGTGCATTTGTTAAAAATGGTGTCATTTTCCCCAAAAAAAAATGTAACGAGACCCCATCTCTAATTTTTTTAACAAGCGCACCCCATACAAAATATAACCGCAATTGCTCGCATGTTAAAATGTGGAAAAAAACACTTTACACGCTGTAAATTATTGAAAATACATATTTTATTGCATTTTTTGTTATAATATACAAACATGACATAACGTATACATATAATAATGACATATTATGAATCTACCGAGTCTGACGGAAAGAACGATATATAATATGTCGATGTCATATACTAAAATAAGCCTTCAAAACAGGTTTAAACATGATGCGCAAAACAGGTAAAAAATGACCTCAGCACAGGGGCGGGAAAAGCCTCAGCAGCGAAAGGGTTAAATGAATGTGTTAAAGAAACAACTACAGAACATTTTGCTGCTATCTGGTCAATGTCAGCCAAAATGTTTCCATTGTTTTACAAGGTGTCTCTTATGAACGACTCCGAAGGTTATGCTAACACAGATAATGTTTTCAGATATTAGATATTATATCTAATAAAGTACCCAGAGAGTTCATATCTGGTACTGTTATTGCTCTGTAAATAATAACTGTTATAAACACAATGCAGACCACTGGCAAGACATGAAGGATGACAAGTAAAATTGCTTTGCATAACAATTTCTGAAGCAATTTAAGATATCTGAAGTTCTGTCAAGGTAAGGGGGCATTTGCATACGTAGTGCAAATGTCAGGAAAAACAATTTTTATAAATTGGTATTTTTGAATTAATGTCTAATAAACTAATTTGTATATGTATTATATGTAATTAGGATACTTTACACTTTGCCAGCATAACTGTATTTATATGAATATATAAGTATTTTATTTTTTCTAACCATCTGTTTTACAAGAAATCTGACAAATCTCTATATTTACAATAATTTCAGTGCAACACCCTTGTGAACAGAACTTGGATAAAGCTGATTCAGGAAGACTGTAGGTGTCACTTTTGGACTCTTGGCCCCTCCGACAGCGTCTCCCTCGTTGGACGGTTTATATTTCTGAGTCTCCCGGGTGCCAGGGAGTGATGCAACGACTGGCAGGGGGCATGGAGTTTTGACACAGGCCAATGGAAAGCACCCTCCAATTTTAATTGCCGAGATTCCCTTCTTACCATTGCCCTATCGTGGTGTCCATTTTTTTTTATAGACTTTATTTTCAGTAGCAAGTAACAAATTGTATACAAAAAAGGAAGGTAGGAAGGGGGTAAAATATATGAGCCTCGTACAACACGTGCAGTATATCAACAAGAGTTAACACAGTACCCCTATTCCAAACTCTGAGTCAAGTTTACCACTACCATTTTATAACTTCATAAGAAAGCAAGAGAGAGAAAGGGGAAGAGAGGGAGAGAAGAGATATGGGGGGTGGGGGGTAGGGTAAGGCATGGTGGGGGGCACAGCTACCTCATGCACAATGGCACCCAAAAAACATGATAAATCAAATAAGAGGTCAAATAAGATGGTGCAGATAGGATCAAAAGAGAGCCAAGGGGCCCACGTTTTGACGAAGGAGTCCAAAGTCAAATGCACTATTGCTGTCAGTTTTTTCCATCAAAAAAGTGTCTTTGATGATGCTAAGAACCCGTCCCGTGGACGGGGTTTCCATTCGTAGCCATCCCTCTGCCACCAGGTGCTTAGTAAGGAGTTTGTGTTCTCTCATTGTGAAATCCTTAAGCGGGTTTGCTAATAAATATAAATCTGTGAGCGCATGGCTCGAGTCCTGCAGGAACGCGAGGGAATGGCTTTCCCTCACTTCTCCCGCAGGCAGAACGTCCGACGTCCGTGGCCGACACTCACGCACTGCGGGAGTCACGTGCCCAGCCGCAGGCACATGTCACGTGTGCTGGCTGTGTGAGGTCACACAGCGCGACCCTGCACAGAAGGACACATCCCTCTCCATCATCTCTGGCATCCCCATCGTGCAGACAGCTCTGTGTGAAGGAGCAGCCTGGCGTCTGCTCACAGCATGGGCTGTCCACCTAACAAACCTCCAGCTGTCTTCTCCTCCCACAAACCCCCCCTCCACCTTGGATATTCATTCTAAGGTAAGATGGGGGAGGGGGAGGCGAAGGTGCTTTTTTTTTTTTAATAGAGCAGGAAGCTTTCCTGGCAAAATCCCGGGCTGTCCCTTCTGCAGTAGGAATTTAAACATGGAAGGAGAGGGAACGCTAGAAGTGCAGCCCCAACAAACTCAGAGCAAATTAATGCACTGAGCATGGGAGCTGCATGGAACCCTCCCTTCTGCCAGGACCTGCATGCTGCAAAGAGGCACAGAGGGAAAACACAGCACAGTCAATGTATGTGCAGTGTAGGGTCTGGGGGTAGGGTGTATGTCACTGTGTGTGTGTGGTCTGGGGAGAGGTGGCATGGTGTGTGTGGTGGGTCTGGGGAGAAGAGGTGTGTGGTGGGTCTGGGGAGAGGTGGCATGGTGTGTGTGGTGGGTCTGGGGAGAGGTGGCATGGTGTGTGTGGTGGGTCTGGGGAGAGGGGGCATGGTGTGTGTGTGGTGGGTCTGGGGAGAGGTGGCATGGTGTGTGTGATGGGTCTGGGGAGAGGTGGTATGGTGTGTGTGGTGGGTCTGGGGAGAGGGGGCATGGTGTGTGTGGTGTGTCTGGGGAGAGGTGGCATGGTGTGTGTGGTGGGTCTGGGGAGAGGTGGCTAGGGTTGCCACCTTTTCTTCAAGCCAAACCCGAACATTCTAGTGTTGGGCTTGGGTGGCCATTTTTTTTGTAGCGTATACATTATGCGTATATTTACTTTATGCATATATATAATGACACGTGGAATGCATGGCATGTCAGGCTGGTATTTAGGCACACTAGTATTATGTATGACACACTGGTATTATTCATGGCACACTGGTATTAAGCATGGCAGACTGGTAATATGGCTGGCACACTGGAATTAAGCATGGCAGACTGGTAATATGGCTGGCAGACTGGTAAAATGGCTGACACACTGGTATTATGCATGGCAGACTGGTAATATGGCTGACAGACTGGTAATATGGCTGGCAGACTGGTACTAAGCATGGCAGACTTAAAATGGCTGGCACACTGGTAATATGCATGGCAGACTGGTAATATGGCTGGCAGACTGGAATTATGCATGGCAGACTGGTAATATGGCTGGCAGACTGGTATTGTGCATGGCAGACTGGTATTGTGCATGGCAGACTGGTATTGTACATAGCAGACTGGTATTATGCATTGCAGACTGGTAATATGGCTG
Organism: Leptobrachium leishanense; assembly: GCA_009667805.1. Classification (NCBI taxonomy): domain Eukaryota; kingdom Metazoa; phylum Chordata; class Amphibia; order Anura; family Megophryidae; genus Leptobrachium; species Leptobrachium leishanense. Next base: position 181,579,520 of record CM019065.1, on the reverse strand, counting down.
GCAGCCTGGTATTGTGCATGACAGACTAGTATTTACACTGTCAACAGCTAGAGCCTCCCTTTACAAGCTCTATGCCTGTATATCAAGAGAGGAGCTGCTGGGATGGGGGGAGGGGACAGAGACACTCGGACGCTGCACAGCCAGGTAGAAGAGGAGGGGGAACTGGCCCACAGCTAAACTCACCGGGTGGAGCTTCCTTCTCGCACACAGGCAGTGTGAGTGATTAATGAAGGGGCAGCACAATCCTCTTCCACTGTGCAGCTGCTAATAGCCGCTTGGTCCAGAGGATCGCTGCAAACACATGGGAGGCAGACAGTCATGTGTGCCAGCCGAGTCATGTGTCCGGGTGGCAGGGAATCTGAAACCAGTACACATGACTCTAAACCCAGACAGTACGGGTCAAACCCGTACAGGTGAGAACCCTAGAGGTGGCATGGTGTGTGTGGTGGGTCTGGGGAGAGGTGGCATGGTGTGTGTGTTGGGTCTGGGGAGTGGTGGCATGATGTGTGTGGTGGATCTGGGGAGAGGTGGCATGGAGGATCTGGGGAGAGGTGGCATGGTGGGTCTGGGGAGAGGTGGCCTGGAGGGTCTGGGGAGAGGTGGCATGGTGTGTGTGTGGTGGATCGGGGAGAGGTGGCATGGAGGGTCTGGGGAGAGGTGGCATAATGTGTGTGGTGGGTCTGGGGAGAGGTGGCATGGTGTGTGTGGTGGGTCTGGGGAGAGGTGGCATGGTGTGTGTGGTGAGTCTGGGGAGAGGTGGCATGGTGTGTGTGGTGGGTCTGGGGAGAGGTGGCATGTCACTGTGTGCTGGGGTGAGTCAGGGTCAATGTGTGTGCTTGGAGACAAGGGAGTCAGTGTGTGTGTATGTCAGTGTTGGTCTTTGTATGCTTTTGGATGTTGGTAAAGGTGGGCTATTCAGCAAATGCTAGGCGTTTCACAACATGAGGATCCAAACAGGGAGGAGAAGCTTCATATTGAGGCTTTTAAGGATGCTTTTTCTCTTTTGTTGAATGAATATATATATATATATATATAGAGAGATTTTGGTTAGTTCCTGCACTTCTTTCGTTAGGACTTGACCCCTGGGTAAGAGGGATTGAGAGTGACATCACTTCCTCGAACAGGGCCTGAATGCAGGACCAGTAGGAGCGGATGACTGGGCAGGTCCACCACATATGTAAGTATGAGCCCCGGGCCCCGCACTGCCACCAGCAGTCGTCCGTCGGGATCCGTTTGATTTTTGCAAGCTGCACGGCCGTAGTGTACCATCGAATAATGAGCTTAACAGCCTTTTCCTGAGTATAGGCACAGATTGAGACCTTTCTGGAAGCCTACCAGATATCAAGCCACGCGTCGCCCTCCATTTGATCTTGTAAGTCCGTATGCCAGGCACGGATGCATGGTAGTTCGGACCAATCCAAGTTGCAGGTGATCTTTTGGTAAAGCAAGGAGATCAGTCCTTTGGGGTAGTGACCCCGAGCACAGAGGGATTCAAAGAGGTGGGTTTCGAGATAACAGCATGTTTAATATGTGGTCGTAAAACATAGCAGCGCAGTTGCAGAAATCTAAAAAACGATGCAGACGGTAAATGTCCATCTCCCCGGAGCTCGTGGAACTGGAGCAGGGTCTCCTTCTAAATTAGATGGCAAATTTGGTGTAGACCGCTGTCAGCCGGCGCAGAAAACAGGGTAGCTTGAAGGCCTGGAGAAAATTCTTTATTGTGGCAGAACGGTGCCAGAGGAGAGGGGAAGCAAGTTAGTGTACATTTCAGGGCTAACTTATTCCAGATCCGGAGAGAGTTGAGAATGGTTGGGCAGGCAGTTCTAAATAACGGTCTGTGTGGTCTGGCAAGCCATATCCAGTGGTCCAGCCTAGAAGGCTGAGCCAGGGCGTATTCAAACGCCACCCATCTACGGTCGGAACTAGGGCAGTGGGAGGCAACAATCTGAGCAAGTTGAGAGGCATAATAATAGGAATACAAACCTGGCAACCCCACCCCGCCCCTGTCCCGGGGATGGTAGAGCGTCCGCCGTCCAATATGTCTCCTCCCCAGACAAAATCATCGATCCGCCATTGCAACTGCTGAAAATCCTCACCGACCAAGAAGATGGGTAATGTTTGGAATAGGTACAACAGTCTCGGTAGAAGATTCATCTTTACACAGTGTACCCGTCCCAACCATGAAATAATATGGTGGTGTCCATTTTTTTGAGAGTGCATTTGTTTTGGCTATACTCTCCTGACTAGTCTGACTTTTTTGGCATCTCCATTTTGATTCTGGCTTACAAGTTACCCCTCTGGCTCATGACTATGGCTTACAATTAACCTCTTTGGTTCCTGACCTTGGTTTGCACTATCCTCTCTGGTTCTTGACTCTGGCTTTTCCCTTGACTCTGTATTCTCTAATCCTTTATCCTTGGCTGGGGTCAGACGAACGCAGTGCGAACGTGCATTTAGCCGCACTTTATTATGGCCGTGGTAGCAGCAAATGACGTCCAACGCAGGCCCACACACAAAGTATGGCCGCACGAAAGTTTGGCCGTGCAACGCAAGCGGCAAACGAACGCATTTTCGCAAGAACGTCGAACCGCTAGTACTGACGTACAGAGTGCGCTGCTTCCGCATAGCGGAGTGTGTGCGTGATTAGGAGACATCAGACACTGCTCATGTCCAGGCCAACATAACATACAGACACCCAAAGTTTCCTGGTTTGGATCCGTAAAAAATCATGGCCGTAATTGCGCATCGTATGTCCGCTTTTGCGTATTCCGTGAAAAAGTATGTCCATGCGTTCGGACGCACTTTTTTACGGATGATGCGAAAAATGCATTCGTCTGACTCTAGACTAATACTTAGCTATAGACTGGCAGGTTAGGTTGTGACGTTTCTGCATGAGTCGTAACTGTCTAATCAGAGAGTAGTAACATTATGATACGGCTATGGATTCTGCAGATGTGACACATCAGCTGGCTACGTTTGTATCAAGACAGGAGGTAGGAGACCACAGAATGAACCAATTTGCTTAGGTATTATTATTCTCTATATAGTGCCAGCATATTCTGCAGCACTGTACAATGGGCACAATATAGATAGGGTTACAATACATTGAACAGTTGACAAACCGGTACAATAGGAAACGAGGGCCCTATTCCCGTGGGAACTCTCAATCTAGAATGGTTGGGAGTGGAAACAGTAGGAGAGGACTGCAAGGTGAGAGTGATGGACTACAAGGTGGGAATGATGGACTGGTTGCGTCAGTGAGTCGGGTGGTAGGCTTCACTAACCAGGAATACCTTAAGGGAGCGTCTGAAGGAAGGGAAACTAGGGGAAAGTCTAACCAGACGACGGAGAGCATTCCAGAGGATGGGGGCTGCGCGTTAGAAATCCTGCAGTTTATCATATCATAGGAAGAGGTAATGTGGGGAGAAGCTAGGCACAGGTCACTGTTTGACCTTAGGGAGCGGGCTGGGGTGTATTTAATGATTAGTGAGGACAGGTAGTGGGGTGCTGAGTCAGTGAGAGCTTTGTAGGTCAGGGAAAGGATTTTGAATTTAATTCTACATTGGATGGGGAGCCAGTGAAGGGATTCGCAGAGAGGAGCAGCAGAGGCCGAGCAGCGGGTGAGGTGGATGAGCCTGGCAAAGGCATTCAGAATGGATTGTAGGGGGCAGAGGTGGGGGAGAGGGAGGCCAGCTAAATGATTATTACAATAGTCAAGTCGGGAGATTGCAAGGGCTGGATGAGTTGCTTTGTGGTGTCAGCGGTAAGAAATGGTCGAATTCTGGAAATATTACGTAGTTGGTAGCGGCAAGAAGAGGAAAGAGACTGGATGTGGGAGATGAAGGAAAGCGCCGAGTGAAGTGTAACTCAGACAGCGAACCTGGTTAGATGGGGAGATAGTGATACCATCAACCATGATGAAGTCAGGAGGTGGGGAGGCATTAGAGGCAGCAATTAGTAGGAGCTCAGTCTTGGACATGCTAATTTTTAGGCGGTGAGAGGCCATCCAGGAGGAGATGCCAGATAAACAGTCGCTGACTTTGGAAAGGGCAGAAGGAGAGAGATCAGGGGTAGAGAGGTAGATCTGAGTATCCTCAGCATAGAGGTGATAATTAAAGCCAAAGCTGTTAATGATTTTTCCCAGGGAGGAGGTGTAGATAGAGAAGAGCAGAGGACCTAGGATGGAGCCTTGGGGTACACCAACTGATAAAGGCATTGAGGAGGAGGAATTACCAGCAAATGACACAGAGAAGGACCTGTTAGACAGATACGAGTGAATCCAAGAGAGTGCAGTGTCACAGAGGCCAAGAGAGCCGAGAGTCTGTAGAAGGAGGGGGTGATCGGCAGTGTCAAAAGCAGCCGAGAGGTCAAGCAGGATGAGAATAGAATAGTAGCTGTGGTTTTTAGCAGTTAGGAGGTCGTTGCGTTGGTGGCTTTGGCAGTTTCAGTTGAGTGTAGGGGACGGAAGCCAGATTGCATGGGGTCGAGTAGGGAATTAGGACAGGAAGAGGGAGAAGTGGTTGAAAACTAGTTTTTCCAAGAGCTTTTCCAAGAGAGGTGAACGTAAGCAGGGATACAGGACGGTAGTTGGATGGAGAGTTGGGATCGAGGGAGGGTTTCTTTAGTATAGGGGTAACTTGTGCATGTTTGCGGGCGGATGGGAAGGAGCCAGTGGAGAGAGCTAGGTTGAAGATGTGTGTGCGAGCAGTGGTGAGGGATGAGGAGAGTGGAGGTATTAGATGTGAGGGAATGGGGTCAAGCGGGCACGTGGTGAAATGAGAGGAGGACAGTAAGGAAATTACTTCCTCTTCAGAGGCTGGGAGGAAGTGGCAGAGGGTAGCAGAGGGGGCTTCTGGGATTGGAGGTGGTGGATTATTGACTTATGTTGGGATGTTGCGTCTGATAGTGAGAGATTTATTTTAGAAGTAATCTGCCAGTTCCTGAGCACTAAAGGCAGATGAGGGGGGAGGTGTGGGTGGGTAGAGGAGAGAGTTGAAAGTGGACCATCGTTGTTTAGGGTTGGAGGACAGAGTGAATATAAGAGATGAGAAGAAGGCTTGTTTGGCCAAGTGAAGGGCCAAGGTGTATGAACGCTGAATGAACTTGAAATGAATGAAATCCGGTTCAGAGTTGGATTTCCTCCAGGCACGCTCTGCAGTGCGGGAGCATCTTTGCAGGTAGCGTGTCTGGAGGGTGTGCCAAGGCTGAAGCTGGCGTCGTGGAGCTTTACAGAATTGAGGAGGAGCAAGGGTGTCTAGAGCAGAGATAAGTGTAGCGTTATAGTGGTCAGAGTCAGGGCATGTGAGGGTTGAGGTGTGTGTGAGATGTTGAAGTAGATTGGAGAATTGATGGGGATCCACAGCATGCAGATTTCTGCAAGTGCGTGTGCTTGGTGGGGGAGGAGGATAGGTTGAAGGAGAGAAGGTGGTGGTCAGAGATAGGGAAGGGGCGACAAGCGAAGTCAGAAATAGAGCAGAGGTTTGAAAAAACAAGGTCAATAGAGTGACCTTCACGATGGGTAGGGAGTAGGGAGGATGTGAGGATGTGAAAGAAGTTTGGAGGGAGCAGGGGCAGAAAGGTCATCAATGGGAATGTTGAAGTCCCTGAGGATTAGGCATAGAAGGTTAGTAGAAAGAAAGTGAGAAAGCCAGGTAGCAAAGTAGTCAAGGAACTGTGAGGTTGGTCCAGGTGGGCGGTAGATGACTGCCACTCTGAGAGCCAGGGGAGAGAACAGGCGGATGCAGCGTGCTTCAAAGGAGAAGGAGAGCGATGGGGGAGGAGGGAGATGCTGGTAGGTACAGGTGGGAGAGAGTAGAACTCCGACCCCACCACCATGTCTCTCACCCGGCTGGGGGTATGGCTGAAATGGAGAGGGAGGAATTAGGAGTTTTTTTAGAATTTATGTACTTAAAGAATTTTTTTGGGTTGGTCTTCCGCTATTTGGCTATCTCTTTCTCATTTTCAAGTTTAGCCCATCTAGGGCTCTATTACATTCTTTGCGCAAAAGTGCACATGCAGCGCAATTTTTTTTGTGTGCAGCGTTAAATGTTAATGCGCGTAAATTAACGCTGGTATCACAATGCGAGTGCATTTTTTCATTCGTCAAAAAATATTGCACGTAAAAAAGATGTGCGCACATAAACGCTGCGCGCAGAAATCGGTGGGCAGACTGTTTTTTCACGCGATTCATCCAATCTGAATTAAGAACCACAATTATCTCACGTTAAGTTTTTGCGCCTGTCAAAATCAATCTTAGTATATATGCTGCAGCAATAATAAAAACACCCATAACGTCTCAATTTTATTGTTTGCATATGGGGAGAATGTGTAACTATACTTTGCTGTATTTTTTTTTTCTGGCTGGTGTATTTGGTTTCGGCCAGGACGTTCAGATTTGTCAATAACACCAGCTTTTAAAAGACGTTAAAATTATGTGCAGCAACGTTGTCCGTTAAAATTTGCGCTACAATTGTAATACCATGCGTGCAGTAGCGCACAAACGCATTTGCACTCACAATGTTAAGTATGGGATGCGCACACAAACTTGCGCTCGCGCAGGGTCACTCGCGTTAGACGTTAACGCACATTTTTTGCGCGGACATTGTAATACGATGTTCTGCGCGAAGGGTTTTTCCCCTCGCGTTAATGCGTTTTTGCACACGCGTTAACGTTTGTGCGAAGAATGTAATAGTGCCCCAATCGCTTTTTTACATGCTTTATAGGCTGCCTCAGATTTATTCAATTTAAAAGCTTTAAATGTTTTCTTTGTATTTTTCATTACCTTGGTTACCTTCCTACTGAACCACATTGGTTTCCGTTTGTTTCTTTTATATTTATTACCCAGTGGTAAATAGTTAGATGTGTATTTTCCTAGTGTTAATTTGAAGATAATCCACTTATCCTCTGTGTTTTTCACCTGAAAGACGTTTTGCCAGTCAATGAGATTGAGCGCTTCCCTTATTTTAATGAAGTTGGCCTTTTTAAAATTATGTTTAAGTATGCCCCCTATGAATTAGATTTTTTGAGTTTATTTCAAAAGACATCATATAAGGCTAGTGTCAGATGAGTGTCTTTGGAGAGCAGAAGGAACATCCTTGAGAGTGGACGTTCCTTCCACTCGAAGCCCATCTGAGCACCTCGCTGAGTGCACTCAGTGCGCTCAGAGCTGCAAAGCGCGATCCTCCTATGGACGGGGAGGTTTGATATCAGACACTTGTTGCGCGCATTTCGTGCCGGTAAACACATCAGTACGGGCACACTTAGTGCGCTCGTCTGACGCCAGCCTTATGGTTACTGTTCCCCAATTGCTCCCTTAAATATTTGACAAAAGATCCACATTGTTTGTTATAACCAGATCCAGACAGGTATCCTTTCTAGTTGGTGTTTCTACCAATTGTGACCTAACAGGTTCAAAAACTGGATTACCCTCGTTGAATTACTAGTCCCACTATTCCAATTAAAGGCATGTCTAGAAATATTTTATTTTAATTTGACATTTAAACCCTTTTATACCTATAAACAAACTAGAATAAGTCAATAAAAGTTTTAAAAATGTGTAAAAATAAATAATAATAAAAAAATATATTTTTCTTGCTTTAAACTGTTATTTCATCTACTCCAGCGATGCCCTTCAGCTAGGGGTGATTCTTCACCTCCTACTTCCTCAATATTCCCCGCCTCCTCCCTACTTGCTACTCCACCCACTATTCCACCCATCAAAGCGTCAAATGAACTACATTTCTTGCTCCATCTTGCCCACAGTCCCCATGCACTCCACTACTTCACATACTCAGCCATTACCTTTACCTAGTGTGCCAACCCTCTACTTAGAATGTAAGCTCTTGGGCAGGGTCCACTTTCCTTCTGTTCTGTGTGTTTAACTTGTATGGGCATTTGTTATTCTGAGTCGCTCATTGTACAGCACTACGGAACTTGCTAGCACTTTATAAATACCTGTGACTGTATGAGCTAGCACAAGCTGTGCAGCTCAGGACCTCAGACTGGGGAAATTGAGGAACTGAATATTAGCATCTCTGCAACTGTGAAAGCAAAACACACTCACCTGCTGACTCACTCACCCACTGACTCGCTCACACACTCAAACTCTCACACACAGACTCACTCACTCACTGACACACTCACTTGCACTCTTTCATGATTTACATACATACTCACTGTCTCACTCAAATTCCCTCACAGTCACTCACTCTCACACTCTTTCTTGTGCGGTCTGTGTCTTGTACACGCTCCCTCTCACTTCAGTCCTGTCCTCCCCTCAGCTCACAGTGCATGTAAAGTCAAACTGCAGAGGTACAGAATGGTCAGGGACGGGACAAGCAAGTGGGATAATAAAATGACTGTAATTCAGTTTAGTTAATTGAAATCTGCAAAGGTCTATGAGAACTGCTAGTCCCTGCATGCAATTAAGCTCCATTTAGGGTCAGCCAATCAGAGCAGAGGTCAGGCTTCCCAGCAGCTTCAGAGAGAAATCTGTGGAGGAAGGGAGGGGCCATCTGAGAGCTCCATGCCATGTAGCATCCTGGACATAAGAAAGTGCACAGACCTTTACAAACATCTTCAGATCCTGGAGTGGCAGCCAGTGAGCAAAAGGATTGGTTTCAAATTCATGTACAGGAATGAAATTGAGCCAGTTTAGTGATAAATGCAGTCCGCTAACTTGTAGATCTATTTCATTCTCAGTGTGAGGAGATTCCACCTGCAGTTCTTTATTAGTTCATTTCATGTCTGTTTTATTTAAGTTAAAATATATTTTAGCAGTAATGATATTCTACAAGTGTGTGCTAGTGAAAATATAAAGCTGATACAGAAGGTAATGATTAACAAGCTTTATGTGCAATGTTTTATACAATTTCTGTATTTTTTTCTGTTTAAGGTTTTTCACCTATTTACCTAAATACTATTCATCACTTTAATTCATCTAATCACTATTCATCACCTATTCAACTATTCTTCTAATCAGTATTCATCTATTCAATCTACAGCTACTTAATTTACCCCACAACTTACTGAAATTAAACTTAAATGCAAGTGATTGAAGAGTGGAATCCACTTATTATTTATGGCGTAGATGTTTGAAGTTCCTTTCAAGTGGGAAAAATTGTGCAAAAAACCATAAAGCTTGACAGTGCAGGAGAGAGGAGGAGCAACTCAGTCACACATGCTCAGTGCGTCTTTTATCTATACCTAGGTATACACACTGGTTAGTTTAAAATACCTCTGAGGTGTGTGTGTGAAAAACACCAAGGAAGAAAAACAGGGAAATATGAAAAAATGTCATTTACTTTTTATGTCTGCTGAATGAGACTACTGACTCATTCAAAAGGCATAGTATGTTTTTAAAAGCACTCTAGCAAAGCATGAGTATGTCCCGCTTTAAGTAGTTTGTCTTTGAAAAGTTAATGCCCCCATAATATACTAATAAATAGTAAGATCATCATATAGATAGAGGATAAGGTAATAACATCACTGACCTTATACATGCTAAATAACATGCTGATGATTTATGATGCTACAGGGTGAACATGATTTAATATGTGGATAATACCTCTGACCGACTTTTAGTCCGAGGGTAAGTGTTTAACAGATGCAGTTAGCAGGACGGGATGTTCAGAGACTTTGTTGGCTATAATGGAATGTTTATGGTTTTATTAGTGTTTGGTTATCAAATTGATAATTTGTTGGTGTTGTATGTTTTTAATTGTTGCTAATAAAATTGGAGTTTTAAATGTAAGGCTATTCTCACATACCCTCTGTTAGGGTTGATCTAAACCTTTACAGACCATGTAATCGGTTCTTTTCTACTGATTTTACAACTAAACCTGGACATAGGAGAGGTTACTTTATAATCAGTTATTTTGGCTAGCTCACAGCCCAAAGAAGTGCTGCAATGGGAAGAAGCTACACTGATCATTTTTCCATTTGTGGCTCACCATTAACCACTCTATTCCGGCTGCGTCGAATATTTTACAGACGTAGATTGATACTAGCAGCGGTGCTGCATGCTCAGTGCAGCAGATATCGGCTCCTGGTGTTCAGAGGAAATACATTAAGCCCATTGCAACCCTGCAGAAGATCTGCACTGGCTCGCATGAGCAAAGTAACCCATAAGCTGTGAAAGATCATTGGGAACTATTTGTTCCCAGTCTCGCGCTGCACGTGACCAGAGGAAGTGGCAGACCGCGCCACCCTCTGGATCCTGAAGTCTCTCGTAAGGGATTTTTCAAGCCCTCTAGCTTGATGTTTTCGAATGTGTTTTGGTTTCTGAAAGCCAGTATTTTTCTTTTTTCAATACTGGCTAGAGAGAAGAGCGAATTTTTATGGAATAGCTCGTTCTTCTCCACATAGCTGCAAATTAACTGCTTTATAAAGCGGTGCTGTACCTTTGTTCACCATGGTTCAGCATTGTTTGCAGGAACCTCTCTTGCCAATGTTGGATTTTTCCTCCTGAATAGTCACTATTCAAAGCAGTTGAACAAATGGTGATTTTTAAAAAAAAATTATTATTATTATTATTATATATATATATATATATAATTTTTTATTTTTTTTACTATTGTTTAACCATAGGAGCTTAGTGAATAACCCATTGAGTGTGCATGCTGAAAAGTACTGTAAGTGACTGCACTCAAATCTCTGAAATAGAATAATAGGAGAATATTACTTCAATTGTATAGAAATCCATGGATGAATGGCCTTCAAACTGAGTTTATTGAAGCAAGATATTTGGCAGACTTAGAAGAAAATGCCACTTATGCATCTGGCAATGTTTCAAGACTTCACACATTAAGAAGCACTCTAAAGAGTGCAAATTGAAAATTTACCCTTTAGAAAAAAATATAAACCTTCAAGCTATTTTTTATTCAGCAATTAAACTTAGCTTTCCGATTGTCCCTTACTTGATTTCTATGGGTATTTAATAAAAGAAAATACACTTTTACGTGTATTCTGTCATGCTTTGATATTATGTTTTGAAATTGTCAGGTTTTTTTTGTTTTGTTTTAGAATATTTATCATTTCATTTAATTATACTAAGGATTATACCATGTGTGGGCAGAAAAAATTTACAAAAGGAAATGGCAAAAGAAAATCTCGTTATCACTAAACCTTTCCATTTAGACCTAGGATCTAATCTATTTTAATTTATTAACAATTGTTTATTTGGGCAGGCTGACCTTGTCTTCATACATCATTCATATGCTATTATTGGGGGAGCTAATAGCCATATCCTGCTACACTGATGGATTAGGGTCGGGAATAGTTTTCACAAAGTGTGGTAATAACGTCTTGCACTACATTTTTAAATCTACGTTCTCATTTTTCAGTATTATTTGATTATTTTAAATAAGGTGTTGGGTTATATTATACTATTTTGTGTATACTCGGTTGTTATGCTTTTCTGTTTACAGGTGCGCATAATGGCTAGGATTCAGTTCCAATGGGGGGAGTGCTTGAGGAAGGGACACATTTTTGTGGGGTGAGGGACGCTTAGCGTTTGGCCCTTTACTGATAAATTGTTTTTGGTTTGAAAATACACAAATACAGATCAACGTCAAAAAGCTATTATTTAATATTCACCTCCATCTCTTCCCTCTGCTGCCCTGAACAAGTATCACGGTATCCACCATTCAACATGGCGTCAAATATTATACCCCAGGCTGCCATAATCTTGCAATTGTATTTTTATGTCTGCATTTATTATACTCTGACTAGTCATATTTTAAAATCTCCGTCCATTTCCGTCCAAAAATCTGTTTGTTTTTCCCTCCTCCTCCCTCCCCCCACAAGTTGTACATCTGTGCATTGTCACTAACCTCATTCTATTTCAACAGAATACTGAGACTCACCTTCATCTCTTCCCTCTGCTGCCCCAACCCACCCTCCCTATCCACCCACCCACCCAGCGCCGGGCCCTAATTTCAGCTCTCCTTTCCAGTTGTCTCCACTTCTCTCACTAATTATTCTTACTAAGCACAAACATCTGGTCCTTTTCATGCAATCCCTACGATATTCTTCTGGCCACCAGTTTTACCTTCCCTCTGCTCCCATTTGTTTCAGTTATCCCAGTCCCTTTAGAGTTTAAGCTTATGTCTGAACACTTGGTTACAGTGCTGTATTACCTGGACAGTTATCCTACGACCAGGGTTGTGTTTCCTCTTGTATCATGTAAGTCTGCTGTTTGTGCTTCCCCATTGTAAAGCGATACAGAATCTGTTGGTGCTGTATAAGTACTTGCAACTGTAACATAGTATTTCTGTAACAACTGTAATAATTCAATGTTCTTGAACCCAGGACATACTTGAAAATTAGAGAAATCTCAATGTATCCTTCCTGATACAATTCTTTATAAATAAATAAATAACATTACAATAAAATTATATTTCATTATGTATATATTTGATATATATATATATATATATATAATATAAATTTGTATAAATATAAACCACTTCACTACCAAGTTGTTTTCAATGAAATCACTTCCATTACTCAATGGATTTATAGAAAGCAAATCTGCAAATATACATACATTAGAAGTGTGCTTGAAAATATCAAAGGGCACATTTTCAAATTTATGTATTATTTGACAGGCAGACGTCACCATCTGCTGGCCAAATGGAAGAACTACATATCTGTGATGGGCCCTAAGTTATGTGTGTGCCATGTGCAGTGAATTCACTGTTTTATTGAATTACTTTTTGACCAAAGTATGTACAATTACTTTCTTCTTTGTGTTTGAATCCATGTTATTTGCAACGAGTCCCTCAGAGAGAGGTTGGCCATTGTCTTAGGAGGGGGACAATACACATTCTATTGTCTTTGTTCAATACTCATTCCTTGTGGGGGCTGGTTTAGACACAGTGTAATAAGCTCGTTCTGCTGATTAAAAAGTCAGTTTCTGCTTCACCTATTCTGTGTGCTGTATACTAAGACCAGGGCCGGATTAAGATCTCTATGGGACTGGAGCTGAAGATTTTTGGTGGCTTTTTTTTGTAATTTAGTGAAATGAAAACATATTTAGGTTATTTAATAGTGCAGATATGGGTATAACCAGGCAGATACTGTGTGAGGAAATTTCCATTTTGATTTCAATAAGTTAAAGAGCGTAAAATAATTTTTTTACACTTTATCATCCAAACCTTTGTGTTTTTATACTCTATAGGGAATTCTTGTTAAAAAAAATTGAAATGGGAACCTGTTACTGCATTTGTTTGGAGAAAATATACAATTTTAACCTAAAAATGAAAAACAAATGAAATATTTCCCTTGTGTTTTGGAGGATGGTGTTTTATGAATACTACGACTGTGTATAAAATACTGACCTTGCTCCAAGCGTGGGAAATGAAAAGGTGAGTAATAGCAGTGGTATTGCTTATTTTATACGTGACAAATGGACAATGCCATCGCTTTGGAACTTAAAATAAATAAAAAAATTGTTTCTTTTCTTTTAGATTTTACATTGTCACGATTGGTATCGCTGCAAAGGCCAGACTCTGTCCTGTCCAATGACACCTCACATAACCTTGTGAGGTGTAAGGTGTAACGATTAGTGATGCAGGGTTCTAAAGTCCCCCCTTGTGCTTTTCCCTGCAGTGTGGTGGTTTAGGTTTTTGATGTAACAATTCGTAACAATGGATTGTGCCACCACCTCTACACTTGCTGGCTACATGAGAAATTAGATGGTGAGATAGTGCAGCATCATTGTTCACTTTATAATTGAAAAGTGAAAAATATTGCTGTGTTTGAAAGAAAAAGAAAAAATGAAGAAATATTTCTTTATTTATATTGTTACATAAAACCTGGTCAGGTTTGGTATCATTGGAAAAGTCATGCTCTGGCCTTTCCAGTGATACCTCACATGACCCTATAGCTGCTATGGAGTTGGAGATACATGGGTCCAAATGCAGACATAGTTACCCTTTCTCTGGGCCCATTCTGGGGCATGGGCCTGGAGCTGCTGCTCCATCAGCCCCTATGTTAATCCAGCCCTGACTAAGCCTCAGATATGCATACCTGGTATGCACTACTCGGCACATCTAAGCAACTCTACAGGGAGCACTAATAACAGAGGTACATTGTCACACTACATGGAGTCCGTTACAATATCCATACTACAGCTTGAGATCAGTTTGTTTTGTATTTTTTTTTGTTGAAGAAAAAAAAATTGCATCTGTTTAATCTGTTTTGGCACCTTGGGTATCACACCTCGGATGCTGAAACTTTTGAGACATGTTCTGGAGCCAAATAGCAAACAAATTATGTTTGGGGGGGAAACCTGAACTCCTTTTTATTGCTCCAGGATTAACCCACATTGACTAAACTTGATATTGAGGCATCAGCAGTAGGGATGAGCCAAACACCCCCGTGTTCGGTTCGCATTCGAACTCTAACAATTTCAAAAGTTCGAGTTCGAACTCGAACCGAGCTCAATGCAAGTCAATTGGACTCAAAAGTTCAATTTTTAGAGTGCCCTCCAAGAGGGCATATATGCAAGATATTTGCCATAAAAGGTGTATGGGGGTCCTGGTAGTGCCCTGGGGGACAGGAAACAAGGACAAAAAGTTAAAAAAATACGTTTTTAAAGGAACAGTGAGTTTTCCATAAAATAAGGGTTAAAAAAAAAAAAAAAAAAATCCTTCACATATCGTGCCTAGGAAGTCCCCATAACCTGCCCGTGAAGTGGCGGATTTGTAGGATGTATAGAAACAATGCCATCAGAGACCCACACAAGACACCTAGCCACCCTTAAGGGGTTAAATGCACGGTTCCTGGCTACTATCCTGTTAGATGTGGGAATGTATTAGGCCCCGTTCACACTGTGTGATTTATCGCGTGGATTTTGCCACGACATCGCACTGTGTAGCTTCTACAATGCATTTCAATGGAGCTGTTCCCATCTTGTCGCGCGTCGCGGTAGCATGTCGCTGGTACATGACCCTTTTTTTGAGATTTGCTATCTGCGATTTGCATTGGTGGTGCTTTGCAAAAATCGCACAAAACCGCGACGTCGCGTGACATCGTGCAACATTATCGCACTATGTTGCGAATATGAAAATCGCGTGGAAAATCACGCGACTTTCAAATCGCACTGTGTGAACGGGACTTTATATGTATAAAGCAAGGTATATATGACAATGGATAGTCAGAGACTCTAGGGACTCAGCTTGTACGCTTTATGATAGACATTTCTAACACAATAATAATTGTATGCTCACATAGGCCCTTCAGGAGAGGTACATGACATACAAATACTGGAATATTACATTTAAATCTAAGGAGTGTGATCATCACGTAACATCTACATCATTAATGATTGGCTTTACAGAGCCCTGGTCCTTAAGGGGTTAAACAGCATATCAGAGAGGATCATATAGTAGAAATGAACACTTCTTAGAATTCAAAACAAACAGTGTATCAATGTATCAAATTCTAATTGATAATTAGAAGCACATGTTATTTCCAAACACAAATTAAACACCTGTTGTTTACGCCGTTTGAGAGCACAGGTCATTTAGAGGTGAGAATCTTTGCACCTATAGTAGATGACATTAGGTATTTTTTTAATTCAATATCTAATAAACCGTTGCTTATAATATTCTGCAGTAAAGAGTCTTTTTATTTCTAATTCTTTTTCTTCTTCTATTTCTAATTCCTTTTTTTTCGAACTCGAACCGAACACGCCAAAAAGTTCGAAGTTCGTGAACTTTCGAACTGCCAATGTTCGAGTCGAACTCCAAACTGATCGAACTGAACAGCTCATCCCTAATCAACAGGTGCCTTGCAAGGTGTATAGTCAATCTTTATAGTGAATGGGTTTACATTTGTATTTCAAGCTAAAAACACTATGAAGAAATAAAGCAAAAAAGGCATGGAAAAATGCTGTGTAACATTCAATCTAACCATTAAAACAAACAAATTCTTTATTGAAATTTGAATGCTCTGAATCACCATTTTAGACAAAATTTGATTGAAGAACATAGTGTCATCTATTATTGAATTTTCAGTCACTGCTTTTTCTTAAATAACCATATATTAGAATTGCTATCTGTAAAACATGATTTGTTATCAATCTAAATCTTTCAAAGTAGTGCAATACTTCTCTTGGTACTGTATTTCAGTGACTATAATAACAATTTTATTTCAGTAATTCATACTGAAGCAAACTAATAGCAACTTGCAATATTCCCTTGAAAATGCCTTTCTTTGCAGAAACTAGTAAAAATTTATATAGTTATATCATAGAAATGTGGAAAAGAAAAAACAGATGAATGAACAAATTCTTTATTAAGGGATATGGAATAGGGATAGGGTTATGAAAAATTGACAAAATAAAATTTTATATGCCATGATTATCTTTCCATATATTCAACGATGTGTATTTTATGGCCAATAATATACTGTACAATGACATGGTTTATTATTGAGGTTAATACTATTGGTATAGTGAACATTAGAACTAAGTATATTCTCAAAACTTCTAATATTTTAAACCTGTGCACTACCGCCACTTTATGCACTTGAGAGGTTATTCACTAACCTTCGTATTGGTCCTGAATTGCACTGGACGGGGAATCATATCATTCGGTGAATTTTCAAGCCAATTCATCTATTCACTAAGCTGTCAATGCGCCAAATACTGGCGCATTGACAGCAAAATACGGTGCAATTCTGCAGAACCAAAATTACGCCATAGAAGTCTATCGTGTATTCGTGTCTACTATTCACAGAACGCCAACTTGCAGTGAAGTTCCGGTGAAATACCCTGATTTTCGGGGCTTAAAAAGGTGAATCCCAATTCCCAAACACAAATAGGTTTCAATATAAAAACGTAATATCTTATTTTATTTTTTTAAAGGTTGTTTATTTTCATTTTCAGAAAAATTCCTTATTTTTTAGAACACTCTTTGGTATTTCAGACGACATTTTCATTTTATATTTTTTTGTAAAGACTTTTTTTAATTTTGCAACAGACATTTTTCTTTTTTTTCTTTTCCACCAGTTCGGAGAAATTTGGTGCAATTCAATGGTTATCAGTGAAATTCGTCAGTTTCTGCTGACATCCGATAACTGCTTTGGCAACTCCAATTTCAGTAAGATTCGGTGACTATTCACTAAATAGAGAATTCACTGTATTTTCGGCATAATAGAATCACCGAAATGTGGTGACATGAGACGAGACAAAAAGCACCGAAATGGCACACAATTGTGACTGCGAGAAACCTCCTTTATTTTCCAGATCATGCTAGAGATATTTTCCATGGTGCAACATTGTTTGTACGTTGCAACAAATGTAGGAAGGATGACTTTTAGGCTAGGTTCAAACGAACGCATTATTTGCAACGACCGTCAAAAAGTGCGTCCGAACGCATTGACGTATTTTTTCACGGAATGTGCGAAAAATGGTCAGACGACGAGCATTTTCGTGCGTGATTTTTTACGAATCGTCAATAAAACACTTTTTGCGTCTGGATGTTATGTAGGCTGGACATTAGCAGCGTCTGTCATCTCCTAATCATGCACACACGCCGCTATGCCGCCGCAGCGCACTCTGTAAGTCAGTACTAGTGGTTCTGCGTTCTCGAAAAAATGCGTTCATTTTCCACTTGCGTTGCGCGGCCGGACTTTCGTGTGGCCGTACTTCATATATTGGCCGTTATTGCAGGTCATTTGCTGCTACTGCGGCCGTGATTAAGTGCGCCTAAACGCACGTTATAAAATGCGTTAGTCTGACCCCAGCCTTAACAAAACTTATTCAACCAACCAATGAATTATTGTGTTACTATAAGAGACGGAGCTTGTTCTGGTACAACACATTTATTTTATGAGGTCACCTGAAACAGATAAAAGATTCTGCTTTTACTCTAGATGCACTGTGCACACTCTCTCTTAACTGCATCCAGTGGTAACTTCAGGATTACTGAATCTATATAACATAAAATCCTAATCTATTATACAGTCTATCTTAAATAACAATTGGTACAAACATATCTAGAATTAAACAAATCTACCTAGCAACAAAATATAATCTGGTTTCACTTTCAATCTCTGTTGGAGATTGCACAGAACAAAGATCATACACAAGTAATAATATTCTGCACATCTTCTCAGAAATAAAACCTACTTAAAACTGATTCTGGGAACTGGAGTTCCTCGTACATAAGGCTTCTGTTACTATACTAGCATGCTTTCCTGATTCAGCCATGTTGATTACAGCACGTGGCTGCAGTAAATCCATTTAGCAACCTGTGTAACCAGACCGATTTAACAGCATAAAACACTGATGCTTCCTTCATTCTGTTAAATGACATTCTCCATGTTAAAGGAGAGAACAACTATACAGACATTAATACAGCTACTGCAGTTTACAATGCATATTACACCAGGGCTGTCACAGCAATCAGTCTGTAGGGGTCTGTCTGACCAAACTCCTATTTACATAAAATCTCTAATAACCTTTCTCATTAACTGTTAGACTTTAGATACTTTTCTGCCTACCTGAAACAGATAAAAGATTCTGCTTTTACTCTGGATGCACTGTGCACACTCTCTCTTAACTGCATCCAGTGGTAACTTCAGGATTACTGAATCACTGAGACAACCACATGGTATTAAGTACAGTTTCTGTGGCTGAGGACACAGCAGTGACACCCGCTGGTAGGAGGTCAGAACAGCAGCAACAGAACTATGTTCTGGTAAATTTCAATAATAACAAAACAAAATGCTTTCTACTTAGTCCTATTTACAGTACTCTTTTGGGGTGCAATGAGTTTAATACCGATTTAATACACAGAGTGCCACATTACCAAAATTCACTACATTTTCCCCTCACATTGCATGTGATTTACGACATTAGACTCCTTCCACATTATACCATACATAAGCTTCATCTAATCTATCTTCTTACAATATTCCCACATATTACTTTAGGTGCCTTATCTTCCCTGCAATCTCTTTAATTAACCCTTTCAGTATAAAAATGTTATCACAACATTTATTTGAAACTTGAGATGCAAATTTTTGTATGGATTTTTATCCTCAAATTTAAAAAAAAAAATTAAGTAAATTTTCACCTTTTTTAATTCATTTATAATTTTCAGAAAAATTGTTGGGATGAAAAATCCTTGACTTTATATTTGTTCTTTGTCTTGCACAATTTGAAATGGGATCTACCGACAAAGTAAAGTGCATTGTGCCCTAAGACCAGCATACACATTTTTACACCAGTCGACTGATTGCACATTGATTTTCGAAATAGTATATCAAGTTGAGAAGTCCTCTAAAGAATGGGAAAGAGGCAGGAAATAAATAAAATTCTCTTCCCTTTCCTGCCTTCCTTCTGTAATGGTAGAGAGTAGGGATGAGCTGTTCGGTTCGATCTGTTTGGAGTTCACATCGAACATCGGCTGTTCTCCGAACTCCAAACATTTCCGCGTGTTCGATTCGAGTTCGCCCACAATGCACCACAATGGACCACAATGCACTTTCCACTGGCCTGAAGCTTGTAATTGGCTACAGCCTTGCACCTGACCACAGGTCAGGTGCAAGACAGGTGCAAGACTATGCCAATCACGGCTCAGAGTCCTGATTGGGCAAATATTGCCCAATCATGGGCTCACAGAGCTAAGTCCCGCAGCACACTATATAAGGCTTCACACAGCGCTTCAGCACGTGTTTTTTTGAGAAGAGATTGTTCTGTTAGTGTGTCTTCTCAGTGCCAGCAGTTATTGGGGGGGTCTCACTTCTACAAGATATCTGGGAATTGTTGTAATCTGTGTGTTCTCACTGCCAGCAGCTATTGGGGGGTCTCACTTCTACAAGATATCTTGGAATTGTTGTAATCTGTGTGTACTCACGGCCACCCATCAGGGGGTCTTGCTGATTTATAGGTGGTTTCTGGGAATTTTAATCTGTGTCTTGTCACTGGCTGCCAGCTATCAGGGTGTCTCACTGAGTTATACCAGAGTTCTGTATATCTTTAATCTATATATCACTCACCATGTCAGAAAGACCAAAAAGGAACAGGCCAGATGCTCCCAAACACAGATAAGAGGGCAAGCAGCCTCTGTGTCGGGAGGTTGTGCCTCTGGTCATCATGGACGTGGTGCATCCTCTGAAGGGGCACACTTGTCCTTTCTAACTGGTGCTGGCTGTCTTAAGCAGCAGCAACATACAGAGGATTTGCAGGATTGGCTAACCAGGCCATCCTCATCCTCCGAGTCCTCTGCCAGCCAGGCTTGTAGTGGTTTACAGTCCACCTCAGCTGCCAAAACATCTAATTCAGCCTCCATGTCCACAGCTACTCCTGCCGTAGCCTCGCTATCACACACGGAGGAGTCAGCTGAATTGTTTGACTATAATGACAGTGACATGCTGCTTGAGGATGTGCAGCAACTACAGTGCTCTGATTAAAACTCTGAGGTTGAGGAAGGGAGTATAATCAACCTAGAGGAAGGGGGTGCCAGTGACACACAAATAACTGGCACTCAAGCTGCAGCATACTGCCAAGTTGTCTCCAGTGACGAGGAGATAGGGGGTGATGACGATGATGAGGTCACTGACTCCACCTGGGTGCCTGATCGAACAGAGAAGTCAAGGGAGGAGGAGGAGGCACAACAAGAACGAGGCAGAACGTCCTCTATGATCAACCGTAGCCAGTCCAAGGCATCTGAAGTCACAGCTGGTCAGGTCAGGTGCAGTCAGGTGCAGAGCGCTGTTGTCTCAAAGCACATGGAAGTCTGCTGTCTGGGAGTTCTTTAAGAAATGTGCAGCAGACCGCACTGTTGCTATTTGTAATCTATGTCAGATGAGGATCAAGCGTGACAAAGACATCCCACGCTTGGGTACCACGTGCTTGAGACGACATATGACCACCTGCCACGCATCCCGTTGGCACAACACTTTGCATAGGTCCTCCTCCTCCTCATCTGTCTCTACCCCCACTATATGTCCTGCCATGTCATTGCCTACAACCTCCACTGACAGGGATGATGCTACAGTAATGGGTGTACCAGGTCCTTCCTCAGAATGTGACAGCATCCCATCAGCTGAAGATTTACGCAGTCAGATAATGTTGCCCCAGGTGCTGCAGCGTAATAAAAAATATAGTCCCAACCATCCCCAAGCACAGCGTCTAAACGCCAGCTTACAAAATTACTCGCATTACAGCTGCTGCCTTTCCAGCTGGTGGACTCTGCTTCCTTCTGTGAATTTTCTGAATGTGCTGTACCACAGTGGTAGGTTCCAAAATGCCATTTCTTTTCACAGAAGGCCATTCCAGCACTATACCAGCATGTGGAACACAATGCTATGGAGTCATTGGGAAAGGCAGTCAGCAGCAAGGTGCACATGACTTTAGACACGTGGTCCAGCAAGCATGGACAGGGCCGTTACATTTCCTTCACGGCACACTGGCTAACTCTGCTTGCAGCTGGGAGGGATCCAGGACGGGGCTTTGTGCTGGAGCTTGTTCATCCACCACGCCTCCAGAAAGCTGCTTGTATGATGTCTGTCTGCACCACCTCTTCCTCCTCCTCCTTCTCTGTCTCTGGCAAAGTGGCAGTTAAACCGACGCGTGGCAGGGGCTACGCAATGGCTCAAGCAAAAAGATGCCATACTGTGCTTGAGCTGGTTTGTTTAGGGGACAGGAGCCACACCGGGCCAGAAATTCTGTCAGATCTGCAGGGGCAGGTGCAGAGATGGTTAACACCACGCCAGCTTCAGCTAGGAATGGTCGTCTGTGATAATGGCAGCAACCTTCTCTCCGCCCTACACCAGGGTAAGTTGACGCATGTACCATGCATAGCACACGTCTTAAATCTGGTGGTACAGCGTTTCCTAACCAGGTACCCGGGGCTGGAAGAGCTTCTTAGCCAGGCCAGAAAAGTCTTCAGCCACTTCAGATGGTCATTCCCAGCAAGTGTTCGCCTGGCAGAAATTCAAAGAGAATTCCAGCTTTCCACAAACCGTCTGATCTGTGACATGGCCACCAGGTGGAACTCAACATTAGCAAAGCTGCAGCTTCTGCACAAGCAGCAGAGGGCCATCAATGAGTACCTGTGTGAGTATGGCACAAGGACAGGTTCAGGTCAACTTGTTTTTTTCTCCACCCCCCGCAGTGGCTGATGATCAAGGATGCATGCACTGTACTGTCACTATTTGAGAAGGCAACGAGGATGGTGAGCAGGGACAGTGCATGCATCACTGACTCAATTCCTTTAGTGTTCCTTCTGGAGCGCACTCTGCAGGGAATTATAGATGTGGCACTAGAGGCAGAGCAGCAGGAGGAAGAGGAGGCCTTCTCTAGCTCTCAAGGCCCCAGTCTTTATGCAGACAGCATTCCTGCGGGTCCTCAGATCAGACAGGAGGAGGAGGAGGAGGAATATTGTAGTGGGGGCATTGAAGGTGGGGATTCCTCAAGGGAGTTTTTTGTGTGCCCAGAAACCAAAGGACTAATACGTGGCTGGGAGGAGGAAGTGCATGATGGGGTCATCCTCATTGACCAGGAAGACTCGAAAGCTAATGCCACTTCCAACCTACGCTGCATGGGCTCCCTTATCCTGCAAACCCTGCTAAAGGACCCCAGGATTTGTGCTATCAAGGAGAGGGATCATTACTGGTTGGCAAGCCTTCTTGATCCACGATGAAAGGGTAAAGTTGCAGAGCTCATCCTGCCCGCACAGAGGGAGGACCGGATGAAACCACTTGAGTATGCTCTAAAGCGACACTTGTGTAACACCTTTCCAGGCACTGGTAGGTTACCAAGCGATGACACACGTGCTTCTGAGGCTGCGGATGATCAGAGGAAGAGCGGTGAAGGCCGGGGCTGCATGACTGATGCCGTTTTAAATTTTTTTAGTCCACGATGCCCAGGGACGTCAAATGTAGGCACCCATTGCCAGCGTCTTCACCATATGGTGCAGGACTACCTAGGGGCAAGGGCAGACCTGGATACCTTTACAGCAGATGATCCACTGGCTTACTGGGTGTTGAGATTGGATCATTGGCCAGAACTTAGCCAATATGCTACGCAGCTACTAGGTTGCCCTTCATCCAGCATGCTTTCTGAAAGGACGTTTAGTGCTGCTGGAGGTTTTGTCACAGACAAAAGAGTGCGTCTGTCCACCGACTCTGTAGACCGGCTGACATTTATAAAAATTAATCAGTCCTGGATCAGCAGCTATCAATCCCCTGATGCTGACGTAACGGAATAGATCGGGGATGTCTTCTGCATTCACAGAACCTCCAGCACTGAACTCTTCCACAATACCACAAAAGGGTTACGGTGTGAAGGCACTTGCTGCCATGAAAGGCACAATATTTGGCTGCACTGATGCCTGTGCCACATTTATATCATTTTAATTTTTTGAACCGCAGGGTCCAACCCTGCACTCTTCTACAATACCACAAAGGGGTTACGGTGTGAAGGCACTTGCTGCCACCAAGGGCACAATATTTGGGTGCACTGCCACTGATGCCTAACCCAGATTCATATCATTTTAATATTGGACCGCAGGGTCCAACCCTGCACTCTTCCACAATACCACAGAGGGGTTACGGTGTGACGGCACTGTTGCTGACACTAAAGGCCCAATTTTAAAGCACCTATTGTTACTTTCATCCAAAGCCTGCATAAGTTTCACCATAATTTAGCCTAAAAAAATCACTAAACTTGTTCTGCGTGTCCTAAAATGTCTCTTTTTATACAGACTGCTGCCCCAAGCAGTTGTTTATGAATCGATTAAAGGAAAAACATTTACTGTCATTTGAAATGTCTTTTTTTTGTTTTTAAATGTTTCTATACATCCTACAAATCCGCCACTTCACGGGCAGGTTATGAGGACCTCCTAGGCATGATATTTGAACGAATTTTTCGTTTTTATTCTTAACCTTTATTTCATGAGAAACTCACTGTCCCTTTAAAAAAGTTTTTTTAAAACTTTTTGTCCTTGTTTCCTGTCCCCCAGGGCACTACCCGGACCCCCATACACCTTTTTATGGCAAATATCTTGCATATATGCCCTCTTGGAGGGCACTCTAGAATTTGAACTTTCGAGTCCCATTGACTTGTATTGAGTTCGGTTTGTGTTCACGTTCGAACTCGAACTTTTGAAATTGTTCAAGTTCGAATGCGAACTGAACACGGGGGTTTTCGGCTCATCACTAGTAGAGAGTGATGCTTGTGCTAACTTTAATATTTTTACCTTCCATGGTTTTCTCAAGGATCAATAAAACTATTATCAGCAATATATAACAACAGAAAAGCAGTTGAATTAAGATGTGCATGAATGAAAAAGGAAAAACACTGAAGAGAAAATTCTTCAAGTAATGGTACACATAATTTAAGTTAGGGCTGTAACTAATGATAATTTACATAATAGACTAGTTGGCCGATTTTTTTAAATTTTTTTACCAATTAATCGGATAATAAAAAATTACTATATTTTGGTATTGCAATTTGCGTAGTGTATGTAACTTCTGTCCGTACATACACATAATATGTATCTCGTGTAACTTGGGTACTTTTCAAACAAGGTACGCGAGCGCCTGGTCAGAGAGATGGCTTGATGCTGCGTGTAGAGCTCAAGCTCATGTGCTTTCTCCCTGAATGAACGCTGCTACAAGTGCTCAGATATAGACATAATGATGTCAGCCCACAAAGTGGGGTGAGAAGTTGGGTGGCACTGCACACAGCCTGACTATGTTAATGAGCTTAAAGTGATCAGGGTGTGTAGAGTGTCCATTTTTAAAAATGATTTCCTGAACAAACTGAGTGGGGGGAGGGACTGGAGAGGCAAGGGAGGGAGTTTGAGCAAGAGACTGGACTAGAGTTTGGGAGGGAGTTTGCGAGGAAGGGCTTGGATTGGAGGGAGGCAAGAAGGGTGGGGTTGGGGTATAGAACCCTAGCTCCAAGTAAGGATATAACACTGGTGATACATCTCAAACCACCCAGGGGCAGCACCCCACAGTCTGTGTGATAGTCTGCTACTGTTGTAAGCTAAATAAAAACATGCTGGTGATGTCCACCATAACCCGAGAACTAAATCCTACGGAGTAAAGCAGCAGCACTCTTCTCCAATAAGCTCCAAAGTAATGTCTAAGGTTAATAATGTTTAACGGAGTCTAACTCTAAACAATGTGTGCTTTACACAGACCGATTAGTCAACCAACTGATTAGTTGTCATCAACTATTCTCATTATCGATTGGTCGTTTCAGCCCTAATTTAATGTAACACGAATATTTCAAACAATGAAAACTATGACCTGGAAACAAAATTAGTTGTAATAAAAGGATATTACTGCCACATTTTTTTAATGAATACCCTTGACAGGTGAGCATAAATAAGGAATTGTAAAAATCACAATCGGTAAAAATAATGGTTAAATTTTTTTTCTTATTATTCAGTTTTATCACACATTATATTATACAAAGACACATACTGCATTTTTTTCTGTTTTAGATCTTATATTACAGGCAGCTGCCTTCAAAGATTATACTTCCGAGAGAAAAATACAGGAGAAATGAACATATTTGACACCAAGCGCATCATTCTATCGATCGATAACTAGAGCAGTACTATAACTGATGCCTGAGGAAAGCAACTGCTATTTGGTTTGCCACCCTTGAAATGACCTTACACCTCAAACAGTTTAAAAACCTGATAGAAGCAGATAAGAGAACTGTTCCAGCACTGCAAGCTCTTTGACTCTCTACCCTGTTGTAGATTCATACAGACGTAATGTAGTTATGGTATTGAAGCACAACAACCATTGTAAAGTCAGTTTGAGTGAGAAAAAAATGGTAATGCATTGAGGCTGAAGACAAGCTTTACATGGTGAACAGCAACTATGAGAAAATTGATCCTCGCAGCCTACATTGATAATCTGATAATGTGGCCCACAGCTATATAGTTGTTTTGAAATAGTAATAAAATAAACATACATAAAAACAGATTTTTGGTGATTTGCACTGATTTATTATTTAGTATCTTTGATAGTCACTCCATATACCGTTTATTAATCTCGCTTACAAAAGACATACTCATTTTAAAATTTGATTCCATAAAATACAGATGAGCTGCCCACTGCTACCTTGGCGCTCAGCCCAATAAATTCACACCCACACTTTTATTTATTTCAAATCTTGGATTTTTTATTGCAGGCCACAGCATAACCCCACATAATCAATAACCCTGCTGTAACAATTGTATTAATACACACATATCTATATACATAACCAATCTAAATTTTTAACAAAATTATTTTTAACTGTTAAACCATAACCTTTTCCAGCACTGTCTCCTGCCCCCGCTGTGACAGTTATGTAAGACACCTCAACCACTCGACCAGGTCTCTGTCACGACCCTGCCTTAAATGACAGGTGGGCAGGCTTCTCTATCCGCTCCGGCCACACTTCAGAGCCTCGGAGTCCTATGCTTAACCTTACGTTAAGCCCCCTCCCCCCTTCCCGCTGCGAAACCCTTTTTTAAAGCTTGCCCGTCCTGCCTTGTGCTGCTGTAAGCTCATTATAAAGTCAGCCCGGTGGCTGGGTCCTGCGGATTTGTCTGAGGGGCTCCCCTCTACTCGCATCAGTTAATACAACGCCCACCTGTTCCTGCACCCATGCGACTCCCTTCTTATCCACCACTGCATACAATTTGGCCACTAGCTGCTCCAGCTCTGCCATACTCACCGCTCCCCCGTGTGTTGCCTCACCGACATTAATACCAGCCCCATGGGCAACACCTGTCCATCGTTAAGGGGTTAAAAAATAATAAAAAGTTCTATTACAAAATTTTAAAGTATTTTGCAAATAAAAAAACAAAACAAAAATGTCTTTAAAAAAAAAATAATTACAAAATAACTAGGTCAGGAAGCCCCAGGAGAAAAACCAGGCCCAGAGGCCCAAATCGAGCACCGGCTCGGCCAGCCTCTAAGCCCAGGTGTCCGCTGATGTTTTCAGCAGTTTCTGCCTTTTTGGACGAAAACCAAAAAAACATTTTCACTGATTAATTCCGGCATCCGAAATTTCAGTGCATCCCCAATTCCATGATATCAGGGAAACCTTGCAGTTGCAGCAGAGCTGGAAAGCATTGAGGGACAGGGATCTTTGGACCCCTTGATCTCCACCTCTGTAAGCCCTATAAAGTCATGAGAAGTATCATTGTAAATGACATTGTCTGACTAAGACAAATTTAAAAATATAGAAACAAAATAATGATAGTGCAGACTTTCCACCTAGAATGTGAACCATGGAGCTTTTTAAAAAATTGTGAGATGATGCAGTGTGTAAGTACTCACAGTACTGCAGTCCTGTATATTATGAATTCTGCACTGTTGAATCTCCCTCTGTACACCTCCTCTCCACTCATAAAGGTATTGAAGAGGGTTGTCCTTTTGGGATCACATGCTTCATCCAGGTCCTTGTGATATACAACGGGAACCCACCATGAACCAGGGCCTTCAGGGATGCAGGGAAATCTGTATCAGCTTAAGCCCCTATCCCATCTCTTCTATTATATCTTCCAAAACCCTGATGGCCTAGTTCTGGTTCAGTTGAGCTGAGGGAATGGACATGGTGAGAGAGGGTCAAAGGCTGTCATAGGAAACAAATGACAAAAATTGCACATATGAAAATGTACAGTTTTTTTTTCCCAAATCCTACAAATACAAACATTAGGAACAAAACTATGTTCTTGAGGGATGCCATTAAACAAAAAATATTTTTTTTTCTGTAGAAAAATACATTTTGTTACATTCAATTTAATGCAATGTTGTATTTGTGTCTGGGAGAAATATAAAAAAAACTAAAACATTGGATGACATTTCTGAGCATAAGTCTATATGAAACTATGATAACACTTTTGAATTGTCTGTC
Organism: Leptobrachium leishanense; assembly: GCA_009667805.1. Taxonomy (NCBI): domain Eukaryota; kingdom Metazoa; phylum Chordata; class Amphibia; order Anura; family Megophryidae; genus Leptobrachium; species Leptobrachium leishanense. Next base: position 181,551,628 of record CM019065.1, on the reverse strand, counting down.
TCTGGTTCCCAACTGCGGTCCTCAAGTACTGCTAACAGGTCAGGTTTTCCAGATATCTGGAGCACAGGTGATATTGCAGGATTCAGTCTGCATTTCTCCAAGGTAATCCTTAAAATCTGGCCTGTTAGGGGTACTTGAGGACCGTGGTTGGGAACCACTGGTACATAAAAAGGCATATCCTTTTGTATGGTCATTATTGATTTAATGTCTACTAGATGGCTTACTATCTAACAATACCATATTTTGTAAAATTTAAGGTCTGAACAAATGATGCATTCCGTGTTTCATGAGGCCTTTATCTGGGGGAGTAAAAGTGAATCCCATAAAGTCTCTAAAAATGCATTTCTTTACAGAAGCCTCTCCGCTCACACTATAATCCTCCAAATGGAACATTTCTGATCTATCTCCAACACAACCCCCATGCATTACATTACTTCTCACACTCTGCTATCTACCCACAGCTCTGTGTGTTACCATACTCCTCTTAGATTGTTCATGAGCAAGATACTTTTTTCCTATCATTCTCCATGTGTCAAACTTATTTGCTAATTTTATGTTTCTTTGTTCCACTCATTGTACAGCACTGCATCATAAATAGGCACTTAAAAATACTTGTAATAATAATACGTAAATTGTATTTCTAAAATTGGGGTTAAACTGGTATTTGTATCTACTTTGAGGAATATGTATTTACTTGCAAAAGTAGTGTTTCAGGTATTGTAGACAAATCTATAAAATTAAGTTTTCCACACTTTTTAACATGTTTTTAAATACAAAATATCAGAATGAGTTTGCATGTAGTAAGGTACGTAAAGGAATTCTGTATTTTACCCTAAAGACTGTAAGATTATATAGTGTAGCTGTATATAGGTTATAGGAAAATTACTTGATGTATATAATGGCAAAATGATCGAAAATGTCCCAGCTTTCAGCCTGTACAAATATCAAAATTGCCCTGGCACTCAAAGGTCTAAATGGCTCACATTAATCTAGGTTTCTTTTTCTCAATGCTTTTAAGACTAGCTTGTAACTTTATGTATGTGCTACAAACTGAAACTGTTCCTAGTATTTCCATTTAAAATAATGCTAAATAAAAGTACTAACCTGGTGTGTGTAAAATGTGTATGCTGAAAAAGATAAAATCAAATTGTTAGCATCATTTCTACAGCTCCAATGTTTTTTTAGCAGCACTTTACAGTGTAAAACGGGAAACTAAAATTAGCAAAGCAGCAAAAAACTAAATTTTAGAACACAGAAATAATATGTAGAAAGTCCTGCTCATGTTATGCTTTACACTGTAAAGTTTACAGACCTATTGTTGGGGTGAAAAGATCTAGACACTATGGGCCCTAGCGCTAGCACTCACATATGTTTGAGGGGCCTGGTGTGGGGACAATAAATTGAGGGACCTGCCTGCTTTGTGGGACAATAAATTGAGGGACCTGCCTGTTGTGGGGACAATAAATTGAGGGACCTGTCTGCTGTGGGGACAATAAATTGAGGGACCTGTCTGCTGTGGGGACAATAAATTTAGGGACCTGTCTGCTGTGTTGGGCAATTAATTGAGGGACCTGCAGTGGGGTTGTAAAAAAAAAGAACGGGATGGGCCCAATGTTATTACTAAATTTGCTTCCTGTGTTTGTTTTTATTTAAACAAGGGCCCGAGTTGCTGCACTACGGGCCTCTGGATTGCACTTGTCCCCTGGGCCAAAAGTTGCCAGTCAGCCCCTGGTTCTGTCTATGCAGCCAGCAGCAAACCTGCCTCAAGGGCTGAACATTCTGTTTAGAGAGCCCACCTTGGCTCACGCCTGGTGCCCTCATGACAATATATTTATAAAGAAGAAAAAAGATGGATTCTGTAGAAAACAATTTTGGAACCACTAGGCTTATGGTGCCGATTGTGGGGCACCTGTGACAGCAAGTACATTGAGAACATGGACATATGGAAAGGGAATTAAGATATGAACATGAGTAGGTAACAGGGGAAATCAATGGAGGACAAGTGGGGGGGAAAAGTACACATTGGAGACATGTTGTACTAATGGAAATGGGCACAAAAGATGCAAAACAAACTGAGGGATATGGTGAGAATGGAAACGATGCACGGGGGACTATAGCGGATGAAATATGAATTGGGGAATGTGAGGGGAGCAATATGAAATGGGGAATATGTGGCACATTTTAAACAATGTAGATATAGAATCTAAATAAAATGGATGACTGGAACAAAGTAAACTGCGTGGGTATGGGGGTATAAAACCAATAAAAACTGGTTAATATGCACTTCAATTTAAAAATTCTCTTTTGTGTTTAAAAAAAAAAATGGGGACCAAGACTCAAAAATAAAGTAAATCCATACATTAACACTCTAGCAGACAGAAAGATTTTGAACCTACTATGGGGGTAAAAATCTTATTTTATTTGCAAAGGAGTGACTTCAAATAAGTAAATTATATTACACACACACACGTATGTAATTTATTGGGTAATAAAGCTCTACACATTGATAACAATTTGTTTTCCACAATGTTTATTAAAGCGTGAAATAATCATATAGTTTTCAACATTGTTGCATTGACCGCTAATAAAAAACATGTATCAGTTTAGCCTGACACACCGCTATATATGACGTTGGATAATCGTTTTTATTTATTGCTGCCTTAGGCACCAATTAGTTCTTTAGAAGGCTCTTGCCAGTACAGACCTGTGCTGCGCAATGTTTACTGACATGTAATCTAAGTTAGTAAATTTATAACCAAAAGAGAGCTATCATAATTGGTTGTTATTTTTCATGGATATATATATACAGTATATATTATATACATATTTTCTATATATATATATATATATATATTATATATATATATTAGTGTTAATAAACTGCTCTTGATTAGGTGATTTCTAATTGTGTATTCTTTTCATACATTTTTGTTCTGTAGTTACAGCTTTACATAGTTCACTTTAAGCAATATCACTATCAAGTATGTCAGACATTTGTGGAGCATACCAGGACATTTGTATCTAAATTTTTTTTAAAAAGTCCTTACTCGATCTAAATTTTGTCAGATTTCTTCCTTTTGTAATAATTCTAATTATTCTAATATTTGTTCTGCTAGCTAAGAACCGCTAGCTAATTGTACCACATATGAATTCATATTAAGTAATACGTTGGTTTTGCTATTTAGCTGTCTCTATAATGACCATAGCTAGGTGATGAGTTGGTTATTCACAAAGTGATGAATGGTAAACAACAACTAATTATATCCAAATTGGTCAAAAGCTTAAAGTATTTTAAAAATCTAGTAGTAGTATTTTGTCCCACACTGACATATTCTAATGACACAAGTATACAGTTTTTTGTACATATTCAAGAGAGTGAAAGCAATAGCTAAAGATGTACCGTCTCCTACTTTTACTGTACAAATTATCGAATTGTAATTTGTTTCTGTGATGTGCGTCACATTGGACTTGGGGTACATTAACCTAGAGATGTATCTGGGGGGGTGCAGGCCTGATGTTCTATAACATTTTCTTGCCCTCTCTTGTGTGCAGAATGTTTGTGTAATCTTTGTTATGTAAGAATAATGTTGTTGTCTGTTTATTGTATGGTCCATGTGTATCTTATCTGCTGATAGGATTACTCTCAGGAATGTGATAATATCTGCTGTATATTTGAGTAGTTTGTTAATCTTCTTTGTCAGGCAATCACTGCCCCATTATCTGCTGTCTTTAGACTGTAACCTGTTTGCCAATCACGTCATTGTTCTGCCTCGGTTAGGAATGTTATGCAATGTTTATTCCATTTTCTGTCCTATCCTTATTATGTCTCTCAACATTTTCTAGGGGAGGTTTTTGTGAATTTAAATGACCCATGTTTGATTGTATAAATATGTGTGCCTGTCCCCAATTAAAAGAGTTCCATTCTGACCCTGTAAACCTCCAGATATACAGCCTCGTCTTATTTCTGGCGGATACTAACAGGCTCTGTACATGTCCCAGTCCTTAAACTTCGTCTAAGGACTGGAGGAAAGCACAATAGTCTGCCTGGGAAAAACGGGGGTCTGGCAAGGAAGAGGTATTGACAGATGTGACCCGGTTGGAGTACTAAGATCTGTCACAGTTTGCAACAAGGTTGCTGTTTACCGATCAGTGGAAGCATGGCTAATAAAACTATGGTTCAACTAGGTTACCATATGGCAGTTTACAAAAGAGACCTCCCACCAAAAGAAATGTATTTCCCAGTGGAATCCAAGTTGAGAAAATAAAATAACCACATTTATGTGAATAAATGCTGCACCCTCTAAATTATAAATTGTGTTTGTTGACTAAACAAAATGCCATTTATTTAAAACATGGGATGCATATAACACTCAAATAGTGTAATGAATTTCGTGCACAGTACATATTTTAGGGTGTGTCCACATGCTACAGCTACCATTTACAAACTGTGCTACCACAAACTCTTGCAGGGTTATTCAGATAGCTGATCTGTCTCCTAATGTCCCCGTATGTTGAATTTCTGTGTCCGGTACTGAAATTCGGCTTACGAGGATATTTCAGGGCTATTCAGCTATTCAGAGAGCAGGCAGTTCGCCAAATTTTGGCAAATTGCCTGCACACACAGTGCCTGTTCGAGGGCAATGAAATCACCCATAGAGTAGCAATGGTTCAAGTATTCAAAGAACACCTCACAACAGTGAAAATCTGCCGAAATGCCCTGCTGTTCAGTGGTTTCATTCAACAGGTTTATTCAGGAGAATCCCATAGGCTTCAATGTTAAAAATATTCCCATTTTAATTCAATATCTAATAAACCATTTATTATTTTATTATCATTCATTGGATCTTATAGGTCAATTTCAGACATTTTTGTTCAGTAGTTTTTTGCATACAGCGTTTCAATTTTGAAACTTTAAAGCATACTGTGTTTTTTATATTCTTTCATCCCATTCGTCTGCCTGTCGGCTCTTTCCAGCGACTGCTCTGCGCTGTGATCGGCGGCTCCTCGGATTTTTCCGGCATTTTCAGCGTGGTTTTTGCGGCGGTTTCTGCGGGTTTTCGGTGAGTGTGTTTACCGCCAAGGGGTCTGGAGTAGGGATGAGCCGAACACCCCCGAGTTCGGTTCGTATTCTAACCCGAACTTTCCAAATGTTCGAATCCGAACTCGAACTCGGACTCAATCGAAGTCAATGGGGCTGAAAATTCGATTTTTAGAGTGCCCTCCAAGAGGGCATATATGCTACATATTTGCCATAAAAGGTGTATGGGGGTCCGGGTAGTGCCCTGGGGGACAGGAAACAAGGACAAAAAGTTAAAAAAAAAACCATTTTTAAAGGGACAGTGAGTTTTCCATGAAATAAGGGTTAAAAATAAAAACAAAAAATTCCTTCAAATATCGTGCCTAGGAGGTCCCCATAACCTGCCCATGAAGTGGTGGATTTCTAGGATGTATAGAAACACTTAAAAGCAAAACAATTACGTTTCAAAAGACGGTAAATGCTTTTCCTTTTAATCTATCCATAAACAACTGCTTGGGGCGGCAGTCTGTATGAAAAGAGGAGACATTACAGACACATAGAAAAAGTTTAGTGATTTTTTTGGCTAAATTATTGTGAAACTTATGTAGGCTTTGGATGAAAGTAACAATAGGTGCTTTAAAATTGGGCCTTTAGCGTCAGCAACAGTGCCGTCACACCGTAACCCCTCTGAGGATATGAATCTGATACAGGCGTCAGTGGCAGTGCACCCAAATATTGTGCTTTTGGTGCCAGGCCTGCAAGTACTATCATACAGTAACCCCTCTGTAGTATTGTGGAAGAATGCAGGGGTGGATCTTGCGGTGCTATATTAAAAAGATATGCATCTGTTAAAGGCGTCCGTGCACCCAGATATTGTGCTTTTGGTGCCAGACTGCCAAGCCAGCAAGTACTATCATACAGTAACCCCTCTGTAGTATTGTGGAAGAATGCAGGGGTGGACCTTGCGGTCCTATATTAAAAAGATATGCATCTGGTAATGGGCGTCAGTGCACCCAGATATTGTGCTTTTGGTGCCAGACTGCCAGGACAGCAAGTACTATCATACAGTAACCCTCGGTAGTATTGTGGAAGAGTGCAGGGTTGGACCCTGCAGTTCAAAAAATTAAAATGATATAGATGTGGCACAGGCGTCAGTGCAGCCAAATATTGTGCCTTTCATGGCAGCATAGGCGACTCTACAGGGGGGCAAGGGGGGCAATTGCCCCCCCTAGGTTATTCATTGCCCCCCCATGTGCCCCCGACCAAAAATCAGCATCCAGCTTACCACACTTATTCGGACCTCTGTATCTCCGTCCCTGTGCATCGTATATGAATGATATAGAAAGGGCAGATTCTGGCCTTTCCAATGATACCCAACATGACCATATTCAATTTGAAATAAAAGTCATAAAACATTAAATAATAACGGGCACTTAAACTTAAGCATTTTCACAGGGTTGAAATGTCTCAGCAGTGAAGTGGTTAATGTTCAGACTATACATTACATTGTGCATTACGTTAGTTTTTGCCTTGGTTTAGTTGTATATTAAGGGTTAATGGGTAGGTTTCATCCCTCACGGTATACATTTTTCCCCCCTTGATTAATGGCATTGTAGGGGTTAATCGGTAGCTACATGCCTCACAGTGTATTCATTTCATGTTTTACCTTGATTAATGGCATATTAGGGGTTAAGGGGTAGCTAAATGTCACATTGTTTATTATTTTTATTGTAGTTCTCTGAGTTTATGGCATTTTAGGGTTATTATGGAAGTTAGAATCTAAAGCGTCTAATCATCTTTAGATCCTTTGCTTTTCGTCACATTTCGGGGAATTCATTTCGGAGAAAATATAGTGAATTCCTATTTAGCGAATGGTCACTGTAATTTGCTAAAAGTGGAGTCGCTGAAGCAGCTATCAGACATTCAGCAAAAACTGCCAAATAAAGTATCAGGTTAGTACAATAAAAAGGCATCATTGCATCACATTACTCATTGCATCACATTACTCATTGCATCACATTACTCTGGGGTTTTGGAATCTTATTTATATATACACTTATTTAGGGCACTATTACCTGGTGTGAGTTAACCCTTGCGTTCACATGGTTTTGCGTTAGCGCCAGGTTAATGGAGTCTAGCGCCTGACCAACAGATCGTTTGCCTCCTGCTACAAATGGGAAAAATCACTTAGTGCGTTGCTATTAGCGATTTGTACCGCAAGCGTACTGTACTTTCATCGTCCTATACTTAACACGGGGAGTGCTAGAGATCTCTAGCGATTTTGCAGCTAACAGATCACTTGGTGCCAGCGCTAATTTTTTGAGGGGCGCTAATTGCAACATTTTACCTACTGCTCAACCCTGGTGCTAACTCTGAAAAAACAGAAAACCCAGATCTCGCCCAAAATTAACAGACAATTGAAAGGAATGCAGCACAGGTGTTCTCTTGACCCCATACAACATAGCAATGGATCTGGTCCGCATTGTCGTTGCTGTTGCAGTCGGCTCTATTATAAATGTATCCTTTATCCACATATATCCTAATTCTAATATTTTGCCTAATTTTAAACATTTTATGCTGGGGGTTATTCATAGTATGGAAGTGGTTGATTATTAGGGTGACCGTGTGGACCATGTTTAAAGGGACACGTGAATAAGTCTTGCCCTGAAACATGTATTATTTATATGCTGCAGCAGGGAAATTTGTGTCGCTCACCTGGCCTTCCTTTTTGGATCTATTAAATGCAGTGAAATGATTCTACATGCTGCTGGGTGGCATTTATCATGCAATGTCCATCAGCGTTAATATATGTGTGCATCAAAACATGGATGATACAGCCACCGTGGAGGATTTTAAAAATGCAGGGGTGTGAGGTTATTCACTGGATGTGTTCATATTCAAGCTTGTGAGGGCGGGGGATAGGTATGGCCCGGCACTCTGCACTGGAAAAAAAACAGTTCTATCCTGTACACAACCGCATTAGCGTTGGGTCTCAGCTCGGGTCTTAGAGTTTTCCTAGCGTGCGCCAAATGACCTTGTTCATGGACTACTGCAGACAAGGTGATCTGTTAGTAGGTCGTCAGGCACTACGTTTTAGCGACTCACGGTAATTTTTCCTTTAGTGATGGTGTTTTAGTTCACACCAGGTGATAGGGCCCTTTTTTTCTTATTTATTTATTCTTATCTTATTTTTTTATTCAGTGGTATGATTTAGTGGTGAAAATTATTAGTGCCCCCCCAGTTTTGACTGCGGTATCTTCTGTGCCCCCCCTAAATATTGTTCCTAGAGTCCCCACTGCATGGCAGCAAGTGCCTTCACACCGTAACCCTTTTGTGGTATTGTGGAAGAGTTCAGTGCTGGAGGTTTTGTGAATGCAGAAGACATCCCCAATCTATTCTGTTACTTCAGCATCAGGGGATTGTTAGCTGCTGATCCAGGACTGATTCATTTTTATAAATGTCAGCCGGTCTACAGAGTCGGTGGACAGACGCACTCTTTTGTCTGTGACAAAACCTCCAGTGGCACTGAACGTCCTTTCAGAAAGCACGCTAGATGAAGGGCAACCTAGTAGCTGCATAGAATATTGGTTAAGTTCTGGCCAGTGATCCAATCTCAACACCCAGTAAGCCAGTGGATCATCTGCTGGAAACGTATCCAGGTCTGCCCTTGCCCCTAGGTAGTCCTGCACCATATGGTGAAGACGCTGGCAATGGGTGCCTACATTTGATGTCCCTGGGCGTCGTGGACTAAAAAAATTTAAAAATGCATCAGTCAAGCGGCCCCAGCCTTCACCACTATTCCTCTGATCATCCGCAGCCTCAGAAGCACGTGTGTCATCACTTGGTAACCTACCAGTGCCTGGTAAGGTGTTACACAAGTGTCGCTTTAGAGTGTCCTCAAGTTTTTTCATCCTGTGCTCCCTCTGTGCGGGCAGGATGAGCTCTGCAACTTTACCCTTGTATCGTGGATCAAGAAGGGTTGCCAACCAGTAATGATCCCTCTCCTTGATAGCACGAATCCTGGGGTCCTTTAGCAGGCTTTGCATTATAAGGGAGCCCATGCAGCGTAGGTTGGAGGTGGCATTAGCTTCCGAGTCTTCCTGGTCAAGGAGGATGACCATATCGTGCACTTCCTCCTCCCAGCCACACACTAGCCCTTGTGTTTCTGGGCACACGAAACCCTCCCTTGAGGAATCCCCATCTTCAATGCCCCCACTACTTTAATATTCCTCCTCCTCATCCTCCTCCTGTCTGATCTGAGTAGGACCCGCTGGAATGCTGTCTGCGGAAAGACTGGGGCCTTGAGAGCTAGGGAAGGCCTCCTCTTCCTCCCGCTGCTCTGCCTCTAGAGCCAAATCTATAATTCCCCGCAGAGTGTGCTCCAGCAGGAACACTAAAGGAATTGTGTCACTGATGCATGCACTGTCCCTGCTCACCATCCTCGTTGCCTCCTCAAATGGTGACAGTACAGTGCATGCATCCTTGATCATCAGCCACTGCGGGGGAAAAAAAAAACCAAGTTGACCTGAACCTGTCCTTGTGCCATACTCACACAGGTACTCGTTGATGGCCATCTGCTGCTTGTGCAGATGCTGCAGCATTGCTAATGTCGAGTTCCACCTGGTGGGCATGTCACTGATCAGACGGTTTGTGGGAAGGTGGAATTCTCTTTGAATTTCTGCCAGGCGAACGCTTGCTGGGAATGACCGTCTGAAGTGGCTGCAGACTTTTCTGGCCTGGCTGAGAATCTCTGCCAGCCCTGGGTACTTGGTTAGGAAACACTGTACCACCAGATTTAGGACGTGTGCTAGGCATGGTACATGTGTCAATTTACCCTTGCATAGGGCAGAGAGAAGGTTGCTACTGTTGTGGACAGAAATGTATATATTTGCTAATAATATTCAAAGTCTTAGAAAAATGCTCATTTAAGTAGTGTAAGTGGTTAATTAGGATTTAAGAATCAAATGCATATTATTCTTAAACGCTATCTTTGTTTGAGTATGCACATGACGTTTCTTGTCCTGTGAAGAGAACATCTTGAAGGTCATGTTTTGGGAACATCCGAGAACGTCCTGTAACGAATGTCCTTGACGGCTAAAGGAACAGCTCGAAGACACTGATGTTTTTCTTTAAACTGTATTAAACAATGTCTGTGATGACGGATATAATGACGAATAGAATGTTGGGCAACAGCCTGTTATCAGTACATGTAATAAAGCATAAAAAGGCTTGTGGATTGTCAATAAATGGGCTCAGAGCAGTCATTTGGCTCGGAAGCTATATAGACGTATTCATTGTCTGTGTGTCTTCTTTATGCGCAAAGCTATCTGACTTCTCTACCAAATTAGACAGAAACTGGCATCCGACGAAGGACTTCTGTTGTCCATTGCAATTTGACGCCCACCGTGGGACCTGGGTTATGCGTTTCTCCAGTGTGTCACCGACGAGGATTTCCTGGCAGGACCACACCAGAACTGGAGCCTGATCAACTTCGTAAACCTCACAGGTAAGATACCTTTTGATATCTTATCAGTGACGTATTCTGGTCTGTGATCCTTCCCGGGGACCCCAGTGTGACACTTGGGAAAAGCATCAAAAGTGGGGTTTTATTTAACTTTGCCCAGGTACCTATTATACTGACCCCCACGTCCGCATGCCAGTTATCTGCTTGTTTGTATGTGTCTGTTCACGATTCTTTGTATTTCCTGATAGAAGTTGTATTTTGGTTGGTTGGTAAATCAGAGAGATTATCGCGGACCTGTGATAACAAGTTGCGTGTACCTGGTTAGCTATCTCCAGACGGTTACAGGTGATGTGATGAAATAGGCGCATACCTGGTACTAGGACTTTCCTAACAGTCAACAGGCGATCACAAGCTTGGTGTAGTAGGACGCGATATATCTCTGATTGAAGTATAGTTTGATTGACAGTCAGTGGTTTGTTGTGGGTACTGGGATAGATGATGCATTAGGCGAATCTATTAGGAACTCACAAGAATATATATATCTGGTAGGAACAGGTAACCCTGTAAGGATATTTATGTCCTATATTTGGAATATAGGGAGGACAAGATGCTTTATTGTCGTGGTAACATAGGACACGATAGATATAGGTCTATCCTCATTTCTGACTGTCAATAAACTAAGGGAATTGAAGAGTGATCAGGAAAACTAACAATCGAGAATGGGGAATGAACAGAGTAACCATACTGGTTGGTTGTCACCATGCAAGTTAGTTGAGGAAAGGACAGGCAAAAGTAATGTAGTGACAAACCTAAAGATGTTAGGCAAGATTTGCGAATTAGATAATCCCAGATTACAGGTAGAAGAATGGAAACATGTGTTGAGAAATAAGAAAGGGATGTTGATTGATAATGGTTTATGGGATGTAGCACAAGATTGGTATAAGGTTGCAAAAGAAATTAAGAACGAAGGGTGGATAGAAACAATAGATAAAAAGAAAGGAAAAACGAATTACTATTATCTCACTCCAGGTTCTGAGCCTCCTTCCTATAGTAAGGTATCCAAAAAAAGAAAATAATAACCCCAACCCAAACGACAACTACCCAAAAACAGCCGACAGGTCTCTACCCTGTGTTATGTATCGATGGGTCGTACTACACCACTCGTCCTGTAACGTCCCACATAGGGATACCTGCAACCACACCCCAGGTCACCCGTAGCCAGCCCATGACCTTTCCACCCCAGCCCCAAGACCCCATGACTTTTCCACCCCAGCCCCAAGACCCCATGACTTTTCCACCCCAGCCCCAAAACCCCATGACTTTTCCACCCCAGCACCAAGACCTCATGACCTTTCCACCCCGCCAAACCGACACCAGATGTCCTTTCTGCCGAAACACCAAAAACCTGTTTTACTTGTGGAGAATCCACCCATCTCAAACGGGATTGTAAAGCATCCCGCAGGCAACGGCCCCCACCCAAAGCCCAGAAGCCGCCAATGACCATTAGCAGGATACTGCCATTGTATCTGATAAATTCCCACGACCCACTATCCCTGGCTTAGGCCTTTCCCCCAAGGTAATGTCTGACCAAACAACCAATATATATATATATTTGTATATATACTGTGTGTTTTGTGTTTATTTTTGTATATATACTGTGTGTTTTGTGTTTATTTTTGTGTATATAGTGTGTGTATTTGTTTAAATGGATATGTATTTGTGTATATGGTGTATGTATTAGTTTATACACATATACATATATATCCATATAGAGTATGAGTCAATAAAAAAGGTATAGATTTAATCGACGGTTGGTCAGGGATGCCTGTTCCGACATGGTATAAAAGGATGTAAACAAAATGATGAATTTTTATGAGTGGGATGAAAGTTAGATGTAGGCAGAATCTGATATTCTATAGGATGCGGATGATAGTCTATGAGTCAATGTAAGAAGAGGGTGGGAAAGCCTATCCTAGAGATGGCAACTATAGGTTGCTTGCCAGTAAGGAGCAATAAGAAGGTTATGTAGGTTATGTATGTATGTATGTATGTATGCATGTCAGAGAGGTGAATCACGGTAAGCCAAGACAACAAGCAAGGTAGACAGGAGAGACATAACAACTACTTTGTTTGAGTTATGATTACATTGCTGGGTGTTTTGCCAGGAGAATCTGCGATGTTTACTGTTATATGTGAGATAGAAACACAAAGAAAATGTACGTATGCGGAGTGATTGTTCTTGTAGGTAGTACCGTTTGTCTATGTTGATGGAGAGACTGTTTGCTAACGCCCTGATGTTTTATTATGTGATTGTCAAGATTTCCTAGTGTGACTGTATATTGTGTCTAACAGTGTTTACTTTGTAATTGTGTGTGTGTGTGGTGTGTCCAGGGATATTTGCATACCCCTGGTTCCCGTACTGGGATTCAGCCTTTTTCATTAGATTTCGAAATTTAGCATGCATTACAAGCTTTGTCTGAGAATAGTAGGATTTTCGGTTGTCGCGGTTTCCAGAGTCCACAAACTCTTCTCCAAGGGTGGGGGGGAGTGCATTCTTTTAGCCGGAACCTGATAACAGAGCGTTCTGTAACAAAACTTGACCTTCGGTGCGTATTACGCGAACTCTGTTTATTTTAGTATTTGTCAAATATGAAATGTAGACATCTGTATGCAGAATTGTTATTCTTGGGAAACTAATGTATGTCTATAGTGTGAGCGCCCTACCTTTATATTTATGTCAGCTTTGCCCTGCAGGACAGGGTAAAGGGTTTTTTTCTGCAAAAAGGTCACGGTTTTAAATATTTAAGGTTTTTGTGCAGCACCACGGCGCTCGTTGGCGCTTTGTAGATGCAAAGAAAATTGTTTTCTGATGGTTACTAATTCTCCTTACGAGATAATATATATATATATTAATTAAAGTTTATTTTTGCTGTATAATTGTAGAATGATCTTCCAGACCCACCTAATTTTGCACAAGGTTTGAATCTCATGGTAGATTTGTTAATGCCCCTTAATATGGAATACAAGTTACCCTAAAAATATCCTGTACTCTATGCAATATTAGATAGAGCCGGTTTGGTTTGGTTTGTGATGCATAGTATGCACACGGTATCTGTAATTGCAGATTGCTATTTTTATACGAAATATTCTCGGGAGAGAAAGGTTCCGTATTCTATCAGTATTGCTGATTTAGCATTAAATGTTAAGTGTTGAGAACACGAAATGGTCTTTACAATTTCTCGTGTAATGTTTTTTTTTTTTTTATGTGGCAATGAAGAAAAAAAAAGAAAAAGTGAAACTAGATGGTTCCTCTTGTTTCATATGACCGTGAAAATCAGATATTTTAACCCTGCTAAGTAACATAATATGTTCTACTCTGTGCAGTTGAAGCGTAGCTTATTTTGGTTTACAATAGATAAGGTGTACTGTCCGTTGCTGACGAGCACGCAGGCGGGGTGTGACCTTGCTAAGTACGAGCTGACTCTCTAAATGCCAGGAATGTTTTAAACGTCCAAATCACTAAAGACACAGACAATTAGTAACGACGGTTTAATGATGCCTGCTGATTAATTATTAGTTTGCACACCACGGGTAGGGGTCAGCGGTCCTGGGTGTTAGAGCGACATGATGTTTCTGCGAGCCTACTGCGCCGGCGATATTCCCTGCTGCGCCATGATAATGTCGCTCTCGACTGCTCTCTGTGTCTTACCACCGCTACTTCTCTTTCCTTTTCCTGAGGGGGGTGGGGGTGGTTCCAAATGTGATTCTAATTCTGGTAGTGGTGATGCTGTTAACTATGAGGGATTTTTAATCAATTCTGTTCACCTTCCCCCCTCGGCCCCATCCTTTCTGCCGGAAGAAGGAAAAGAAACAAAACAAGCGCAGCTACACGCACTCACACAGGTTGCAGCGACGAAAATAAATGCACATGGACAGTTTAGTACACCAGAAGCTGATATTAAATCATTTAGCAGACACAGGAAAAGGAACTCGAGCAGCTAGTCACACTACTAGTAACCCAGAACTAAGAAATAGAGTGTGCTTGCCTCTCTATCCGGCTGTAGTACACGGGCACATGGGCCCTCACACCTCTCAAATACAATGATGAATGCTCTCATCGGTCTACACAATCTGTCACCTTTCAGAATACGGTTTCCCTCAACGGTTGCAATTACAGTCCGACTGTCTAATAAATTATGTCACAAGTGTTTCAAAAATGTTAACTAATATCTATGGTCAAGTGTTCTCTTGCATTCCAGACCCTGAAAGTATTCACGACACTCATCAATTGGTCCCGAGAGACTGGGTACTAATGACAAAGTTTCTTCAAAAGAATCCACTTGAGCCCAGATACAACGGTCCCTTCCAGGTCCTCCTCACAGCTGCAACTTCAGTAAAATTGGAAAGAAAAGCCACCTGGATCCACGTCTCCCACTGTCAAAAGACCTGTACACCAACAGCGGACCAGACAACAATACAAACATGATTGTGTATTTCTTTCTCATTTGGGGGGTGGGAATCCAGGGGCACAATGTAGCTGTTTTACTGGGACAGGCAGCTGATGATATGGTACAAGCGGTTATGAGAACCCAGGTGGAAGCTGCCCTGGGACACCTGACGGACAATGCCCATGTCATGGGACACGCAATGGATGATACTGTCGCCAAACACAAACTAACCACTTTCTGGTATAATTCATCTAACACTCGCGTGGTTACATACACCTTTAACTATTGTGATATACACCCATGCCCAGGTCCCCGCTTGCAATGTATCTGGAGAAATGGGATTCCACATGATTATGACATATATATGTGCATTACCAATTACTATTGGGGACAGGAGTGCGGTAGTTGGGCATCGGTGGGATGGAATACGGGAGTTGCCTGGAGACACAAACCACAAAGCGCCCTAGACGAGAAAGATAACAATAGTAAATCACTTCTCGCTCGTATGACACTGACAATGGCCCCAAACACCTGCCCCAAGTATAAATTACAGGAGTCGGATGATGATGGGGAGGTGCGGTTTAGAACAGGAGCAACAGCACTGAAACTAATTCTAACCCTAGAAAATCCAGGACCCGGGGATTCAGGTATCTATGTTCTGGGTTGTGGGTAAAGGGGGGTTCAGAGAATCCGCAGACTCTGGGAAAATTCCGCCTACGAGATATGTACCTTGCCCCTGACTGGGTCCCTCCGCACCAACAGTCCAAACCCCTTAATCACCACATGATGATCTCTCCCAATGGTATAGTGGCCATCGCTGATCCCACTTTCGAGGATACTATGGCCATTGAAACAGGATACTCAGATATGAATGTTTGGTTAGAATGGATGAAATATACTGCTCAGTCCCACAACAGAACCAATTGCTATGTGTGTGGTACTGCTAGGCCTCATCTAGGTACGGTACCCCTCAATATCCCAGAGGATGTCGAGGAATGCTTTCTCAGCTTGTTTACCAACACCACTCTAAGTCACGATGCTTGCAAAGAATGGAGGTCCAAATACCCCCTCCAGACACGAAACCCCAGACTCTCAGAGAGTATCACCATCTACCCCGGGAACTACACCTGTTACTCCTCTTGGGGAACCGGTGGCCGGGTAGTTGGAAACTTCACAGAAGGCTATTGTGCGCAGTACAGCGCCGTGGAGAAGAAGAAGGTGCAAAACCAGGTGATCTCCCTGGGAGAGGTCTATTGGATCTGCGGCGACATGCGAGTCCGCTCCCGCTTGGTAGGTGCGTGGGACGGTGAGTGTGCTCTGGCTAAAGCCATCATGCCCCTCCACATCCTGCCATTTGATGATGATCTGCCTAATGCCCACACCCCCGGACTCACTAGACAAAGGAGACAGGCGAATTCTGTACCTGGCAGTTTCGATCCACACGTCTACCTTGATGTCATAGGAGTCCCAAGGGGGGTGCCTAATGAGTTCAAAGCTAGAAACCAGGTAAAAGCGGGATTTGAATCTTTAATCCCATGGTAACCATCAACAAGAATGTTGATTGGATTAACTACATCTATTACAACCAACAGAGGTTTGTTAACTATACCCGAGATGCCCTCCAGGGTTTGGCCGACCAGCTAGGCCCGACCTCTGCAATGACCTTCCAGAACCGAATGGCCCTCGATATGCTACTGGCAGAGAGGGGTGGGGTCTGTACGATGCTGAAAGGTACTGGTGGCTCCTGTTGCACCTTTATCCCGGATAACACAGGCCCCACTGGTAAAGTCACTAAAGCCATTAAACGATTGGACGACCTGTCCGAAGAACTGAAGAAAAACTCTGGCATTACTGATCCATGGGATCAGTATTTTAGTTGGATGAGTGCCTGGCAAAAGATCCTCACACAAATAGGGATAGTTATCCTGGTAATGATGGTTCTGTTGACGGTGATTGGATGTTGTGTTTTACCCTGCATTAAAAAGGTTATCGAAAGAACTGTGGAATCCACTACACCTTTACTGCTTAATCAAGTGTGTAGGGACACTGGGGAGAATATTGACACTTCCTATACTAGTCTAGAATTTCTGGGGGTTCCTGTGAATAAAGGTATGACGAACTCCGCCCACCTATAACAAATCATCCACAGAATTATGAATCCATGCATCCCCTATCTCGAGAACACCGCCCATGATTTGGCTCTAAGCCAAGGTTAGTGACCCGTTGCAAGACGAGTTAATGCCCGACTCTTGACCCACCAGTCTCGACCATGCACAGAAGCCCGGACTACACAGGGGTTAAATTCTATAGGAATTTCTCATCTCAACCTCCGGCGAAGATTTGGGATGGCTGGCGAGACTATTAGGGGAACGGATGAAGGCACGGCTCGTCTCCAGGGGTACACTTGGGAAATGTGCATTTTTAGGGGGGACTGTTGTGGACAGAAATGTATATATTTGCTAATAATATTCAAAGTCTTAGAAAAATGCTCATTTAAGTAGTGTAAGTGGTTAATTAGGATTTAAGAATCAAATGCATATTATTCTTAAACGCTATCTTTGTTTGAGTACGCACATGACGTTTCTTGTCCTGTGAAGAGAACATCTTGAAGGTCATGTTTTGGGAACATCCAAGAACGTCCTGTAACGAATGTCCTTGACGGCTAAAGGAACAGCGCGAAGACACTGATGTTTTTCTTTAAACTGTATTAAACAATGTCTGTGATGACGGATATAATGACGAATAGAATGTTGGGCAACAGCCTGTAATCAGTACATGTAATAAAGCATAAAAAGGCTTGTGGATTGTCAATAAATGGGCTCAGAGCAGTCATTTGGCTCGGAAGCTATATAGACGTATTCATTGTCTGTGTGTCTTCTTTATGCGCAAAGCTATCTGACTTCTCTACCAAATTAGACAGAAACTGGCATCCGACGAAGGACTTCTGTTGTCCATTGCACTGCCATTATCACAGACGATCATTCCCAGCTGAAGCTGGCATGGTGTTAACCATCTCTGCACCTGGCCCTGCAGAGCTGACAGAATTTCTGGCCCGGTGTGGCTCCTGTCCCCTAAACAAACCAGCTCAAGCAAAGTATGGCTTCTTTTTGCTTGAGCCATTGCGTAGACCCTGTCAGGTGTCGGTTTAACTGCCACTTCGCCAGAGACACAGAAGGAGGAGGAGGAAGAGGGAGAGGTGGTGGTGGTGGAGCAGACAGACCTCATACAAGCAGCATTCTGGAGGTGTGGTGGATGAACAAGCTCCAGCACAGAGCCCCATCTTGGATCCCTCCCAGCTGCAATCAGAGTTACCCAGTGTGCCGTGAAGGAAATGTAATGACCCTGTCCATGCTTGCTGGACCAAGTGTCTAAAGTCACATGCACCTTGCTGCTGACTGCCTTTCCCAATGACTCGATAACATTGTCTTCCACGTGCTGGTATAGTGCTGGAATGGCCTTGCGTGAAAAGTAATGGCATTTTGGAACCTACCACTGTGGTACAGCACATTCAGCAAATTCACGGAAGGGAGCAGAGTCCACCAGCTGGAAAGGCAGCAGCTGCAATGCGAGTAATTTTGCTAAACTGGCATTTAGACGCTGTGCTTGGGGGTGGTTGGGACTATATTTTTTCTTACGCTGCAGCAACTGCGGCAACGTAATCTGACTGCGTAAATCTTCAGCTGATGGGATGCTGTCACATTGTGAGGAAGGACCTGGTACATCCATTACTGTAGCATCATCCCTGTCAGTGGAGGTTGTAGGCAATGACATGGCAGGACATACAGTGGGGGTAGAGAGAGATGAGGAGGAGGACCTACGCAAAGTTTTGCGCCAACGGGATGTGTGGCAGGAGGTCATATGTTGCCTCAAGCACGTGGTACCCAAGTGTTCGGTGTCTTTCCCACGCTTAAGCCTCATCTGACATAGATTACAAATAGCAATGGTGGGGTCTGCTGCACATTTCTTAAAGAACTCCCAGCAGACAGCAGAGTTCCTGAGTGTGTGCTTTGAGACAACAGCGCTCTGCAATGGAGAAGCTCTGACATCTGATGTCTTGGACTGGCTAGTGCTATGGTTGGTCATAGAGGATGTTGTGCCTCATGTTTGCTGTGCCTCCTCCTCCTCCCCCTCCTCCTCACTTGCTTCCTCTGTTCGATCTGGCACCCAGGTGGAGTCAGTGACCTCATCATCAATATCATCTTCACCCCATATCTCCTCGTCACTGGAGCCAACTTGGCAGTATGCTGCAGCTGCTGGGGCAACATGAGTGCCAGTTATTTGTGTGTCATCACTGGCACCCCTTTCCTCTAGGTTGATTATACTCCCTTCCTCAACCTCAGAGATTGAATCAGAGCACTGTACTTGCTGCGCATCCTCAAGCAGCACGTCACTGTCATTGGAGTCAAACAATTCAGCTGACTCCTCCGTGTGTGATAGCGAGGCTACGGCAGGAGTAGCTGTGGACATGCAGGCTGCATTAGATGCTTTGGCAGTTGAGCTGGACTGTAAAGTACTACAAGCCTGGCTGGCAGAGGACTTGGAGGATGAGGATGGCCTGGTTAGCCAATCCACCAAATCCTCTATGTTGCTGTTGCTTAAGAAGACGGCCAGCACCAGTTAGAAAGGACAAGTGTGCCCCTGCAGAGGATGCACCACATCCACCACGACCAGAGGCACAGCCTCCCGACACAGGGGCTGCTTGCCCGCTTATCTGTGTCTGGGAGCATCTGCCTGTCCTTTTTGTTCTTTCAGACATGGTGAGTGATATATAGATTAAATATATACAGAACTCTGATTCAACTCTGGTATAAAGATTAAAGATTTACAGAACTCTGGTATAACTCAGTGAGACACCCTGATAGCTGGCAGCCAGTGACAAGACACAGATTACAATTCCCTCCTATAAATCAGTGTGACCCACTGATGGGTGGCAGTGAGAAGCCACAGATTACAATTTGCATAAATCTGCTAGAAGTATGTGGGACCCCCTGATGGGTGGCAGTGAGAAGCCACAGATTACAAATCTCAGAAACCCTCTTTAAATCAGTGTGACCCCTTGATGGGTGGCAGTTAGAAGACAAATTACAAATCTCAGAAACCTCCTTTAAATCAGTGTGACCCCTGATGGTGGGGCAGTGAGAAGCCACAGATTACAAATCTCATAAACCTCCTATAAATCAGTGAGACCCCCTGATGGGTGGCAGTGAGAAGCCACAGATTACAGTTCGCATAAATCTGTTAGAAGTATGTGGGACCCCCTGATGGGTGGCAGTGAGAAGCCACAGATTACAAGTCTCAGAAACCTCCTATAAATCAGTGAGACCCCCTGATGGGTGGCAGCCAGTAAGAACACACGGATTATAACAATTCCCAAATATTTTGCAGAAATTAGTGACCCCAAAATACTTGCTGGCAGTGACAAGAGACAGATCACCTCAATTCCCAGATATTTTGTAAAAATTAGTGACCCCCCAAAATACTGCGTGGTACTGGCTGTGTGACAAGAGTCAGATCACCTCAATTCCCAAATATTTTGTAGAAATTTGTGACCCCAAAATACTTGCTGGCAGTGACAAGAGACAGATCACCTCAATTCCCAGATATTTTGTAAAAATTTGTGACCCCCCCAAAATACTGCGTGGTACTGGCAGTGAGTCACAAGACATAGATCACCTCAATTCCCAAATATTTTGTAGAAATTTGTGACCCCAAAACGACTTGCTGGCAGTGACAAGAGACAGATCACCTCAATTCCCAGATATTTGGTAGAAATGAGACGCCCCCAGACCCCCCCAGTAGCGTGGCAGACCGGCAGTAAGAACACAGAGCAACTATCTCCTCTGAAATCTCCTCTCAAATGTGTGCAGAAGCGCTGCGTGGAAACCTTATATAGTGTGCTGCGGGACTTAGCTCTGTGAGCCCATGATTGGGCAAAATGTGCCCAATCAGGACTCTGAGCCGTGATTGGCATAGTGTTGAACCTTTCTTGCACCAGACCTGTGGTCAGGTGCAAGGCTGTAGCCAATTACGAGCTTCAGGCCAGTGGGAAAGTGCATTGTGGTCCATTGTGGTGCATTGTGGGCGAACACGCGGCGAACATCCGGAAATGTTCGGAGTTCGCTAACAAACGAACAGGCTATGTTCGATGCGAACTCCGAACCGTCCGAACCGAACAGCTCATCCCTAGTCTGGAGAGGCAGCTGACTCCACAAATACGAGACACTGTATGACTTTTATTTTTATTCTTCCCTGCACTGATTATTAAGACTTTCACAATCATTAAGACTTTTACAACCTGGAGTATACAGGATAAGACTGTAACTATCACATTACTTTGTTTTATCCTAGATTGTTTTATCCTATTTGCACCGTTTTACTTGCATTGTATTTTATTTGATTGTATTGAGGTTGTTTATTTGCCATCACCACCGGGTGGTGCCAGAGGCACAGATTATCACCATTTTTACTTCAGTGAATGGCAGGTTATTTTAGGATCTTTTAGGCATTTTTGAGTAGTTTTTTGTCAATTTTTTTCCGCATTTTTTTTTCTTCATTTTTCTATAACAGACCTTTTTATATCATTCATTGGATCTTATGTGTGAATTCCAGGCATTTTCGTTCTGTAGTTCTTTGCAAACAGCGTTCAAACTTTCAAGCGTACTGTTTTTGTTTCTTTTTCCGACCTCCTTGTCTGCGTGGCAGCTTTTTACGGCGGCTGGTCTGCGCTGTGATCGGCAGCTAGTCGGGTTTGTTCGGCGTGGTTAATCCAGCTGTTTTCTGCGGGTTTCGGTGAGTGTTCAATTAGTTTTCGGCGGGTTTGCGGCGAGTGTTCTGCGGGTTTGCGGTGGGTTTTCCCTGCACTACTGGGGCCCTGTGGTGCTTGCTGAATACACCAAAGGGTCGGCGAAATAGGATTGCCGAATCGCCCCGAAGTGCTGGGAACAAAAAGTCACCGAATTTACGTTGACTTTTCGATTCTCTTTGAATAACCCTGTAAGTTGCAACTTTAAAAAATGCTGGTATTTCATAAAAGAAATCTAAAGAACAGGAGAAGTTTCACAGTGTAGTTTTAACTTTTGTGAAACTGCAGTACTGGCAATTTTTGATAGTGTTTGCAACTTTTGCAAACACTAGGCTTACTAACATTCTAAAAATCATAGTATTATCAACAAACATTAACACACTTTCTGTCCCATGAACCAGAAAATCTGATCGCTCCAGGGTGATGTATAGCTGAAAAATGTTACTACACAGCCTGAAAATATACTCTGGTTTTGGTCAAAGTGCTGAAATAAATCTAGGGTACATGCCTTCACTTAATAAGATTAGTGGCTGGACGGTTATCTAAAGGGTCTAATAAAGCTTTGGTTGTTATTGGAATACTAATAGGAATCCATGGCTCTTGATACTAGTTGAATAGCAATGTGAAAATTTAAAAAACATATAAATAAGTCTACATTTAGCACTATTCAAATTGTACTCTCCCCTTAGCATCCCTGTTTTACCAGCTAGCCTCCAGGATGCTCAGGGCAGCGCTAATGCGCTGTCGCTAGCCTCCAGGATGCTCGGGGCAGTGCTAATGCACCGTCACGAGCATCCGCATCACGAAGTCCATAGGACACCATGGAGGCTTCTGCTGCCGTCACACGACCTGCAGGATCACTCCTCTCGCGTGATCCTGCAGGTCTGCGGAGTTATCGCAGAGGTAGACTGGGGACTCTTCCCCACCCCCCTGCTAACTCAGCTCCCAGGGGCCAGAAGCGACGGATCGGGCCGCCGTTCTCTCCGTGGCATAAGAAGTGAGCATTTGATTGTGGGGGGGGGGGGGCATTTCAACTGTTGTTAACTGATTCCACAGAAGCAGAATCCGTTTGCTACAGCTCTAAACTGTAGCAAACTATATTTAGTTAGCGGCAGCGGTTCGTAATTAGTGCTAATCCTAACGCTAATTACTCTTTGCTTACTCTTTGTGCTCCTCATGTTAAGTATAGGGAGAGCAAAGAATGGTAAGTTTACGCTAAAAAGCGCTAATACCGATGAGCTAACCCGTTAGTGATCAGGAGGTGGGTGATGTTTGCAGCACGTGAATGTTCATTTATATGAGCACTAGCATTAAGGAGGTGATAGGGCCTTGGATTCCAAATGGCTGGCTGGAGCAGGCACTCACAGCATTGCCCGCACTACATATGGACTTTGTGCCCATTGGAGAGGAGCGGATGCCAGCCTCATGCATGCAAACTACATGTGATTATGGCAGAGACTGCTCGTGAAGCATTTTTTTATTTATTTGCTAAGTATTTTACCACATTGCCATGCTGTATGTAGTGGATTTGTTTAGACATATGCCAGTTTCTGCTTGCCAGTCTTCAGATGGGACTGCGGCAGATCATGAGATACAGAACAGCAGAACTGGACTGCTAGCAGACCCGCACATCTGTAATCTGCACATTGGTACAATAGGTGTATTTCTGGCTGGTTCTCTATGACCAACACTCCCACAGCCATGTTGACCCTGAACTGAACTGGCAGAAAATTGCAGAAGTTTCAGCAATGTTGGTGTATAGCCAAATGCTCCAGCTACCTAATCTCCCAATACTTCTAATGCAGGGCTGCAAACAAGATGCATCCATTAGGGAGACTACACAACCTCAGGTAGTGAACTCCTTGGAGGAAAACTGTCTTGTGAGTTTGTGTAGCGTGAGACTATAGTTCCCTCTTATACTCTCCAAGAATGCCAGGCAGCTGATCCCCAACAGAGCTATCCCAGCCAAGGATGGGTGCAGGAGCTTGAAAACTAAATTTGTCCTGTCCAACAGTGGACTCTATAGGTGTGGAAGAGACTGAACCCCTCCCCACTGTGCTTTCAAGATGTCCCAGCCTTGCTCGAGCGATGCAGCAAGCTCCTGGGAGAAGAGGCAGTCGACCTCGCACCCCAGCAGCAGTGTATATACTCCAGGGAGAGCGTACTGGCAGTACTCCTTTCCAGTGACAGATTAAGCTCCAGTGTGAGGATAGCCTATTTTCCCATTGACAGTATACTGCTGACCCCCTTCCCTGGATGGTGAAGGATGCTTGCTTTTGGATCTCGGATGTGACTGAGGGTTTCAAAAGGTATGCCCCCAGGTTACAGGGAAGTCATCCCAGGTCTCCAACCCATAGTCATGGAGACACCAGCCACCCTGTATTCTCCCCAGCGGCTGACGGGACTAAAGGGAGAAGGCAGTGGTGCTACATCTCTTCAGCGTCAGGTACCATCCAAGGGAGATTCCGGGGATGGCTTGGTGAGTAACTCGCAAGCACCTGTATTTTGCCCTCGCACGGGAAAGATGTCCCCAGGCAGTGCTACAAACATGGTAATCCCTGTGTGGCTCCTGAAATAATATAAGGAGGTGGTAAGTGCTTCTATGGTTGTGGATTGGACTGCAATGTCAATGGAAGAAAACAAACTTTTTGGGATTTGGGTGCAGACTAACGAAGTTACAGACCCGTTTGGGGTCTGGTGCCTGGTTAGTGTATTGGAAACGGGTGGGAGAAATGTGGCAGAACTCTCTGCCACCTTTTAAAAGACTTGGATTCCAAGTGGATGGCTGTCACGGGCTCTCACAGCATTGCCCGCCAAACTGCATTTGGACTTTGTGTCCTTTGGAGAGGAATGGATGCCAGCCTCGTGTCCACAGACTATGGGTGTTTATGGCAGAAACATTGTCATGCTCTATGTAGTGGATATGTTTCTGGAGTTGTTTGTTCGTGTTGGTTTAACCCCCCCCCCCTGAACTGGCTTGGATTGGTTCAAATTATTCTCTTGCTATTGTCTTTGTTTCACCAGGGCATGTGTGCTGG
The DNA here is from genome assembly GCA_009667805.1 of Leptobrachium leishanense. Classification (NCBI taxonomy): domain Eukaryota; kingdom Metazoa; phylum Chordata; class Amphibia; order Anura; family Megophryidae; genus Leptobrachium; species Leptobrachium leishanense. The sequence continues at coordinate 181,526,859 of CM019065.1, read as the reverse complement.
ACGGTGGAGGCTATTGGGGGGCACTGCAGCATGGAAAAGCTGGGACATGTGTTCCATTGTTTTACTATACATTCTTCCTGTCTATTTTTGTAACTGTAGATTGTGTAAATGAAGTCATTTATTCCTGCGTTTACTAAAGATCAAGTCTCACTGGTGGTGTGTGGGTAAACTTTGCTTTGCTGGGAAATCTCTTGGCAATGTCAGGGCTATTAGTCAGGTAGTCTGGAAGGTGACTGTGGGTCTCCTGGCGGGTTCTGGGACAGAGAAGGGATGGACAAATAACAGGCTGGTTCTGGTCCTGGAGTCTTGGATCCTGATAGCTAGTAAAATTCCTCCTGTTTTCCTCAACCCCAATCCCTCTAGACTTTAAGCTCCTATGAGCAGGGCCCTCTACACCTCTTGTTTCCATCATATGTCCATTTATATGTATCTCATTCCCTTTGGTTATTGTAAAGCGCTGCGGAAACTGTTAGCGCTATATAAATGAGGACAATAATAATAATAATAACCCAGTGTGTAACGGCTACAAACGAGAAGCTGGTCCCTACGTACCAATAAAATAAAAAGCTGATATATCTATTCCTAATGTGACATTTCAGCCTACTACACAAGCCTTTTTCATGCAAACTATGCACCTATATATGTATATATTCACACAGAGATAATATAATAAATTACTTAAAGAGGTGACCACTTGAAAGGGTGAGGCATGCTCCACATGTTCAGCAGTAAGTGGTAATGAAAAATTGCCAATATGCCATCATTGTTTACTGTCACCTTTCTGTTACGGTTTTCTGTCTTGGTCACCATCCAGTTGTCTATTCGTTGTCAATCACAAAATAATTTTTATGTCATCCAGTTGGGTGACTTTAAGGTATCCTTATACATCAATTATATACTGTTGTTGTTGCGTAATATCTCCAGAATTCGGCCATTTCTTACCGCTGACACCACAAAGCAACTCATCCACGCCCTTGTAATCTCCTGACTCGACTACTGTAATAATCTTCTAGTTGGCCTCCCTCTCTCCCGGCTCACCCCCCTACAATCCATTCTGAACACCTCCGCCAGGCTCACCCACCTCACCTGTCGCTCTGTCTCTGCTGCTCCTCTCTGTGAATCCCTTCACTGGCTCCCCATCCACTGCAGAATTAAATTCAAGGTACTTACCCTGACCTACAAAGCGCACGCTAACTCAGCTCACCATTACCTGTCCTCACTAATCACCAAATACAACCCAGCCCGCTCCCTAAGGTCAAACAGTGACCTGCGCGTAGCTTCTCCCCACATCACCGCTTCCCATGATAGACTGCAGGATTTCTTACATGCAGCTCCCATCCTCTGGAACGCTCTCCCTCGTACGGTCAGACTTTCCCCTTAGTTTCCCTTCCTTCAAATGCTCCCTTAAGACATTCCTATTTAGGGAAGCCTACCACCCGATGCACTGATACACCTCACTGCCCCAACCAGTCCATCACTCTCACCTTACAGTCCTCTCCTCCTGTTTCCACCCCCAACCCGTCTAGATTGTGAGTTCCCTGGGGAATGTAACCCTGTCTATATTGTGCCCATTGTTCAGCGCTGCGGCCCATTGTTCATATGCTGCCGCTATATAAATAAAGTATAATAATTTGCTTATTCTAATACTTACAATGTAGACTTTGTTACTTGCTAGCACTCAATTGTTTTTTTTATTATTTCTGAGTTTTCTATTGTATGTTATTTTGTTCTTACTTTTAATTTACAACAACAATGCATTTGCATGACCTCAATCTATACAATGTAATTTTATAGGAATATGTATTAGTAGTATACAGAAAGTTTTCCAGGAACATTTTCTCGATTTTAAATTTATGGCTAAGAATATTTCTAAATAATAATGTTTCAAAATTATAACCGTTTCACCTTTTATAACACTCATAGGGGGGAAAACTCAATTCTTAAAGATTGCTTTTTTATCTGCATTTGCAAAAGCAAGGGTCGTGACAGTAATGTATTCAGATGGTGAAACACATTAAACTCTGTGTAGATTCTCTCTTCAAACAGCTTGACAATACGCATCATATGCTAAACCGTTTGTCTTTTTGGGTAATTAAGCTAGGGATCATTTGATGTGTCAGTGTGGGAAGATGATTACTTGTGGTCAACAGTTCTTTAAGTGAGATTCATTTTATCTCACATTCAGGAATTATGACAGTATTATTTTTCTTACGTTCATGAGTGGAAACATTGATATCTTTAAAAAAGATAAACTTTGGTTTTGTTATTCTCAGCAAGCACAGTGTACTGTATTAATAGAAATTATTAGTCTTTTAAACTGCTAAAAATTCCATAACGCCTTCACTACCAAGATTGACTATACTTGATCTGCAAGGCAAGAAAAAAATCACCAAAACACAAGCTGAAGAATGGAGATCTAGTATTGGGCCAGCAAATGACGCCATCTGCCTGTCGAACAATGCATACAGTTTGAAAATGTGTGTTAGGTATTTTCAAGCACCGTTACAATGTATGTTTTGTGCAAATTTGCTCCCTTAAATCCACAGGATCTTTGCAGTGCTTTTATGGAAAACAGCTTGGTAGTGCAAAGATTAATGTTTACCAATAATATACCCAAATGTAACCCAAGGTCAACTGAATTAACAATGTACTTTTTCAAGTGAATACATGTATTTTAAATTACAAATGGTGTAGAAGGAGTTATGTACAGGGTGTCCTCTCTTACAATTTCAAAAATTTATTACAAAGTCAAATGAAAAGACAGATAAGTGAAAATTATTACAAAATGAGACTTATATATTTGTTTTTTGCCTCATATACAGCTCTATATGGGCACCATTAGTTGCATGAAGCGCATCAAGACAGTATTTGATAGACATGTGCACAGCACAAAATTTCGTTTTGAACTAATGCATTAGTCCTAAAATGCAATTTATTTAGTTGCTAAAGAAATTCGTTTTCAGTTCTTTAGTATGAAAACTAATTTCATTCATCCGAAAACCAGTGGATACAATTACTATTGTAGTGGCTCCTCAGAGGGCTGAGATCGCTGCTTGTTACAGTATCTCTCACTCTCAGCACAATGTGGGCCATATTACATAGCTGGTGCTAACATAACCAGAGCTGTTGTAAACTTCCCAGAGCTATTATAGCCTATGGAGGTTTTCAGTTACAACAGCTCTGGTTAAGTTAGCACCAACATTGCAATACTGCCCCGTGTCAGGCAAAGCTGTTACAGTAACTGACTGCTGCTCATCACAGCGCTCAGAGTTTCAGTAAAACTAGTAAATAATATTTTTATATATAAGACGTTAGAACAATATTATTTTCTTGTTTTACTGAAACTCTGAGCGCTGTGATGAGCAGCAGTCAGTTACTGTAACAGCTGAGCCTGATACATTGTACTGAGAGATAATGTAACAAGCAGCCGATCTCAGCACTCACAGCCACTGGATTTAAAGGGCTAAAAAAAAAAAGGCTCCTCTCTGTATAATGTTTAGAACATCCTCCTGCATTAATTAATACCCCTCTCTGTATAATGTATACAACATCCACCTGCATTAATTAATACCCCTCTCTGTATAATATATAGAACATCCTCCTGAATTAATGTCCCTCTCTGTATAGAACATCTTCCTGCATTGGCATGTGGAGGGTGCAGAACTTCGGATGTTGCGATGTTGCGCTCTTCATTGCTGGTCTCCTTCACTCATCAATATAATATCACAAAGAGGACTGAAACTAAAATGTAGTGCATTTTATTTTAGTTTCTTTCGTTTTTTGTACTGAGCAGTTTCGTTTCTCTTGAGTCAAACTAAAACTAAATTATCCCAAAATTCGGACTAAATCGCTTTAGTACTAAAACGAATGCACATGTCTAGTATTTGATTTCTTGCCATGTTTGTTGTAGCATACCCTCATCAATGGTGGCAATGGCATCAGTGATATGATTACTCTGCCTCAATACTAGATATTGCTTTCTTTTTGGATATTATAAAGTGCATTTTATGTTGTTGAAGTTTGTGCTTCTTACTTACTCATTGAGCACATGGCTGTCAGCCATCTTGGGGCCGCATGGCCAGCCACATGGCTGGTGGCAATCTTAAGACTCAATGAGTCACATGGTAATGACAAATAGCTGTAATTGAAAAACCTTCTGCGCAAACAATTTATCTAAAACGACGCAAACTATTTTAAAAGGCATATCGCAGAGAATTGTGGAATGTGTTAAACACATGGATTCTGGTGCTAATGCTTACATATTGAGGTGCTAACCTTAGCTGAACTATAGAATAAAGCCCTAAGTCTGAGGAGTTAAAATATCCAGGTGGTGGGTCTTATGCAAGATTTATGTGAAACCTACCTCCCCTTCCATTAAAAACTTCACTGGTTGACTTTAAACCGTGACCTTGTAGGCTGCAGAGTAGCTCCATATGACTTTCTACACTTTCAATACTATAATTTAGAGGGGTTGAAGCATATATATGCAAAAAGGAACACTCTGGTTCATCATGAAGCTTTAGATCTAGGTGCATATTTGTTCTTTTTTGGACAGGAATTTCCTTGAATCCTACATCCAATATTAACCCCCTGGCTGTGGAAGACACATGTCGGGTGGTGCCTGAAAATTAGTGGTGCATCAAAATTGAAATTTCCGGTCGATACCGAAAATTTGGCACCGGTACGGCCGAAAATCAGTCATGAGAACCTGGGCCTTGAGGCCAGGGGCTTGCCTGAGCCTGGAGACCGTCCGAACAGCCAGCAGTTGGTGATGGAGACCGTCCGAACAGCCAGCAGTTGGTGATAGCCGATCGGTGTCTGAGGGAGGGGGCGGGGCTTGGCATTGTCACGAGGAGCAACCGGGTTTAAAGCAGGGCGCAAGAGATTGCTCGATGCCCTGATGTGGAGTAAAGTTCCCGCATCGCCTGCTGCCTAGTATCTTGCTAATTGATTACCCAGTTGCCAACTTGCTTGTACGAGGACCCTGCATACGTTTTGACCCGGCTATTCCTATTTGACGATTCTCTTGCTAAACTTCTGTGTGTTTTGTCTGAGTGGTTCTGTGTTCATGTTTATGCTTAACCGCACGTTTGCTGTTTGGAGGCCTGCCCGCCAGTGTGGCAAACTAATCCCTCACCCATGGTCTCTGTTGACTAAACAATCTAGTTTGAGTCCTAATCGCAAGGCATCCGATTGTGTGTCTACTTGACAGTTCGTGAAACCTGATCATTGCTCTAGCGGCCTGTTGTGCGTCCCTTCTGGTTGCAGCTTTGACCACAGGTTAACTGATTTCGCTACTGCCCTGCAGGCTGCACAATTCACCAACCACGCAGACTCCTTACTTGAAAACAAATCTACTATTGGTTTTGACTATCTAATACCAAGTCATGCTCATGTCTCCAGACAATGTATCTGAGTATGTGAATAGAGTTTATGTGTTTACACTAAGCAGTCTTTTGGTCTCGAAAACAATTGGGCATAAGTGCTATTTAGGATTGTGTATTACCTCCCTGGCTTGGGATACTAGGTTTACAGACCTCATTGCTTTGAAGTTTTGTATTATAAATATCTGTCCATTAAGATCCTAACGCTACACCAGGGTGAGCGCCATAGCACTCGTTACATTACGTCAGGGCCAAACATGGATCAGCAGATTTATCTGTACTCATGTATAGACTGGGTGATATTGTTACCAAACAGGAGGAACAGGACCATCGCATGGACCAGTTCACTCAGGCTTTGGGCCTACTCATGAATCAGTCCAGTAAAGCCTCACTGCCTCCTTCCCCTGCGATTAACATGACCTCTCAGGCATTCTCCGTTTCCTCTATGATAGCTGCTGAAGTATCTCATGTTAGTTTGAAAACGCTTACCTGTTTCAGTGGGAATTCAGTTTCTTGCAGAGGGTTTATAACTGAAATCGATATCATGTTTGAACTGAACCCAGGGATGTACCCCACAGACAGAGCCAAGGTGGGTTACGTTATCAACCACCTAACTGAGACAGGTCTGCTCTGGGCTACTCCTCTATGGGAATTAAATAAATCAGTGGTGTATAATTATGTACTTTTGATCCTGCTAGGCGAGCAACTGGAGCAGCCAGGACACTGTGGCGTATAACCCAGGGCAACCACTGAGTTGCAGACTATGCTATAGAATTTAAAACTGTGGCTGTGAATTGCAATGGCCTAATGATGCGCTTACTACGGCGTTTCTTGAATATCTGATACTCTTATGCACGAATTTGCTCCTATGTCACTACCCGAGGAGCTAGAGGACCTGATTGATTATTGCATTGCCCTCGACGATGAAATACGTGACAGGAGGTCTGGCCGTAGTAAGCCTCACAAACATTCCCATGGTACCTCTTCTACTCCTAGGTTGGTTCACAGTGTCTCCCCTCCCAGGCCTGTATCAGCTGAACCAGAGCCTATGCAGTTAGGCCGTTCTAGCATCTCAGGGAAGGAAAGACAATATCACCTCAAAGAAGGCCTGTGTTTCTATTGTGCAGACGGGACATTTCCATTTGCAATGTCCCAAACGACCTAAGAGTTCTAGTGTGTCGGGAAACGAGCATGCCTAGAATCCCCTGAGAGACAGGTTCTAGGTACTACTGTATTGTCTCTCGTTTCAAGTAAGAAAAAAAAATCTTGTGTTGTAGTACATGTGTAAATTGCTTGGGAGAAAATCAAGCTTGACACAGAGACGATTGATTCCGGGTCTGCAGGAAATTTCCTGGATTCTGGGTTTGCTGCCATTCACCAAGTGCCCTTGGTGGATAGAGAAGTACTCCTTCTCATTGAGAGTATTGACGGCAGGAAATTACTGAGACCCCATGTTACACATGATACTATTCCTGTCTCTTTCTGCACTGGTGTCCTGCAGACAAATCCAATTTCAGATAATCGAATCACCCACGGTGACTATTGTCTTAGGGTATCCTTGGTTAGCCAAACCTAACCCAGTTATGAACTGGAGTGCAGGGGAGTTGGATTCTTGGGGATCTAAGTGTTGGTCCAGGTGTCGGGTATGTGTGCTGTGGTGGGTAGTCTGAATGTGGCCACAGTTCCCCCACTATCCATAGTGGTGCCCAGGTGGTATAGCGACCTTAAGGAAGTTTTTGATAAAGGAAAACCCGAGATTTTACCTCCTCACAGACCGTATGATTTTACTATAGACCTGTTGCCAGGTACCATGCCTCCAAGGGGACACGTCTATCCACTCTCTCAAAAGGAGAATGATATTATGGAGGAATATATACGAGAAAACCTAGCTCATGGGTTCATTCGGCGTTCACGAAATCTGATTGACAATCTACTCGGGACTTGATCCAATATTCCCTGTCTGAACGGGGGTGTGCAAATTTTGTACCCGTCACAACACCATTGCAATGGGTACATCGTCCACATCGGTACTGTCATGCTGTGGTATCGTAGGTTTGTTTGGAGTCCAGTATGCAGATATAACTTGATAGGGAAAAATGCAAGAGACCTAACCTGGGAAGGAATTGGTGTCGGTTCAGGCAGAGTTCGTTCTTTAGCGAGGGAGGAAGCCAGGAGTCGGTAGCCGGGAGGTCAGTCAGAATCGAGCGCGGTACAAAAGGGGGTAGACTGGAGACTTGGTCAGGTGGAAGCAAGGGTTCGTTCAACAAGGATTCAGAGGTAATAATGCAAAGAACTTGGGTAGCTTAGGGAGCTGACGACTGAGCGTCTTTCCTTTGGTGTTCTGAACTTTTATGGTGCGCAGGTAATGGGCTCTGCCCGTTTGCCGGGAAGAGGCCCCTCCCCTGCCCCTCCTACCCACTGGGTCTCCCCAGGCTCTATCTGGAACTCGCCGGAGCCATGCCCTGCAGGCAAGCCGGGAGATGCGGCCCCCCAATCCCACCGAGACTTGAGAGTCCACCGCGGGACCCGGAAGGAGGACCGCGCCCCACGCCGTGCCCACGAGCGATGACCACCACGCGAGAGGCCGATGGAAGGGAGAGGGAGGCAGCGGGGGGACCCCAGCGCTGGGCCAAAAGGTCACCACAACCCGTGGCAAGGGAGCTCCCAATGCCCGACGTCCCCCAACATGGAAGATGCCGACGGTTGCCATGACACCACAGCCGTGCCACGGGGTAAGGCATGACAGGTATATACCGGGTTTCGGTATCCAAATCAAGTTCTCTCTCTTCTTAGTGGTACCGGTAACATTAAAGTTCCTGGTCAATTAATCACCCAGGTTGTTCTAGCGTTTATATGCCATAAGTGGCCTTTCCTGAAACAAGGAGAAAAGTCGACGGTCAGCACCCAAAATGTGCCAATGCTTGTGTATGATTTGCCTAACCCTAGAAGAATTGGCATTAAAAGTAGTTATTAAGTAGCTCTGTGTTGTCCGCACTTAAGGGCATAACAAGTCCTTCTGTTCAAATTTACGAGCTTTCTCTTTAAATTTAATCAATTCACACTTCAGATACCTCCATTGAGCAAAATTATGTATCAACCGATCCGCTTGATGTTCATAATCGTCCGGTGTTCTGTCTCACACGAAGGAATTGTCCGTATGGTAAGTTATTAAGTAAATGAGGAGGATGGAAAGAGTTGGCATGCAAGTAAGTCGCTTTATCTGTTGGTTTAGTGTAAAGATCAAAGACAAAGGACCCATCTCTTACCTCAAGAGAAACATCCAAAAAATGAATCTTATGATTATCATGTTCCAAGCTGAAATTAATCATAGGTAAACATTCATTAAGGAAAAGATGAAAATCCATCAATGTAACAAGGTCCCCTGTCCAAAGAAAAAAAAATCATCAATGAAACGATACCAACATTTCCCTGATTGTAAAAACATGGGATGAAGATAAACAAAACTCTCTTCAAACGAATTCATGACGAGGTTGGCATAGGATGGGGCCATATTAGACCCCATGGCTATACCTTGTACTTGTAAGTAATATTCTCCTTCAAAGAAAAAATAATTCCTACTTAAGACAATTCTCAAAAGATCCATCAAAAATAATTTATACTCCTCCGTGGCGGATAATGTCTGAACCGCACCAAAAGTAGCTTCAATACCCTCAAAATGAGGGATAGAGGTGTATAAACTGTTTATCCATAGTTTATAAAAAAGCATTCTGTGGCACTCCTATTAACTGTAATTTCTGAATGAAATCCGCAGTGTCTCGTAAATACGATTTGGTCTTCCAAACCAAAGGTTGCAGATGAGCATCAATAAACATTGATAAAGGCTGTAATACAGAACCACAACGCGACACAATCGGTCTACCTGGTGGATTTTGTAGATCCTTGTGTATTTTCAGCAACAAGTACAGATGTGGTAATCTCAGAAATTCACAATTTAAAAAAAAAAAATCCTTTTCAGAAATCAATTTATTATTCAAAGCACTTTCAGTCAATTCCTTAATCTCTTGTTGTATAACACAACAGGGGTCAGACTCCAATTTACAATAATGTGTGATGTTATTTGCCTATAGGCTTCCTGTACATATAGAGCTGTATCCATCACGACAATAGCACCCCCCTTGTCCGCACTTCGAATGGACAAGGTAAGATCTTCTTTAAAAAAGGTAATGCCAAACATTCTGCCACAGATAGGTTCAGACGTTTATTTCTGCCTAGTGCCCATTTTAGCTTGTCAACATCCAATTCCACTGTTTTAATGAAAGTCTCCACATAGGTATTAAAACCTATAGGTGTAAACTTACTAGGACTAGGTGGTCGACATTTAGACAGTTCAAACGAAGCAGATTCTGCCATTTCACCAGTATCCACCTGTGGTGTCGTTTCCTGTAAATGGAAAAAAGTCTTGAGCCTAAGGGTTCTAAAAAAACGCATAAGTTCTACATCAACTCTAATTTTTACCCTTTGTAATAAGGGACAAAGCCCAGACCCCTCTCAGAAATCCATGGGCCTTGCCTGGTTTGCAAGTTCCATGCGGCCCAAAGTCCCTTGGTGAAAGTCTTCTGGCAGCTGGTTCCCGCTCTCCGTCAGACGCAGGGATGACATCGCGGAGGCAGAACCACCAAAGGACCCCCTATCTCCACACATGGCAGCGACATCAGTGGGTGGGGTATGGAACCGGAGGATTGGCTGACGTCCAAGAAGTTATCTGAGGGGTTAATGATAGGCACCGCTGAAAAGGGCAGACTCTGCCCTTTCCAATGGTGCCACGGTTTTTTTCTATCTTAAGCTGTTTGGGAGGGTGAGGGGTTTAAAGGACCCCCCTTACAGGTTCTCCTCTGGCAGGTGCTGGGGAGTACCTGACACTGATGTCATCGCGCCCAATGCCAGATAATTTGATTTATCCCCATACTTGTGAACATCTGGGATCGCTGTCATGTCTAATTGGGAACTTGAATCCATTACATTGCTGTTTTTACAAATTCCTTGATATGATTGGGGTAGTACATTTGCATAGGTAAACATGATTTCCATGAGTATAGTAAGAATATGCGTAAGGATAAGTCTCCTAAATTTGTTATAAAATTGTAGAAGTATCATAAGAATAGACATTATGATTAATATGAATGGTCTCATTGATTTTGGATTTTTTTCATTGTTATCTGATTTATACATGTTACGCCGGTATGGGGTTAAGAATATGACATGAGAAACTAATCAATTAGTGATGTTATTAATTGATTACTCTAATTATATAACAAAGAAAAAAATGTCATCTGCGCTTACTACAATTATACCATGTGAAACTAAACACAATTAGAGGTTTGGTTTCTTATCAATGGCCATTATAAGACTAAAGCTCGCCCGCCAGCATCAAGGCACCTCTATAAGGGCGAGTCCTATCCAAAATGAAACCACATGCTGCTGTGTAGCAAACCATACATGCTCATGCTGCTTGTCAAACATGAGGTAGACTGGTGGGCCTTTAATTAAGCTCCCCCAGAAACAAAATCCACTTTGGGATCAAAAACAAAGACACGGAGCGGAATCTTGCTGCAGAAATGACCTGGCTGGAAGTACATTGAAACATACATAGTGCAGGAGGGGTGGGGTTGCGCCTATTCCCCGATGGGGCGGCTGCAACCACCAAATGCATCCAGCCCAACAACATGTGCAAAACATAACAAAGAAAAATATGTAATCTGCGCTTACTCCAATTATACCGTGTGAAACTAAACACAATTAGTGGTTTGGTTTCTTATCAATGGCCATTATAAGACTAAAGCTCGGCCGCCGGCGTCAAGGCACCTCTATACTCTAATTATATGTTTAAAATAAATGGTGTTTTTAGTCTTGACAAAGACCCGATGGGGTTGAAACGTTGTTGTATTCTGTTGATTTAGAATAAACCTTCATGGTGAATGGCACGTTGGAATATTTTTGTATTTTATTTTTGATTCTATGAGACCTCAAGAGTGGACCCCATCGAGCCCATTGGTGAACATTATTGGAGCAAACTGGATTAGGGCTGAAACAACTAATCAATTAATCGACAACTAATCGTTAATGAGAATAATCGAATAAATGAAAATAGTTGACAACTAATCAGTTGGTTGATTAATCGGTCTGTGTAAAGCACACATTGTTTAGAGTTAGACTCAGTTAAACATCGTTAACCTCAGACACTACTTTGGAGTTTATTGGAGAAGACATGATGCTGCTTTAATCCATATTATTTAGTTCAAGGGTTATGGTGGACAACACAAGCTTGTTTTTATTTAGTTTACGACAGTAGTAGAACTGTCACACAGACTTTGGGATGCTGCCACTTGGTGGTTGTTGCTGTAACACCAGTATTGTATCCTTATCTCGAGCTGGAGTTGTATACTACAACCCCATCCTCCCTGCCTTCTTCCCTCTCTCCAATCCGGGCACTTCCTCTCAAACTCAGGTTCAGTTTCTTGCTCAAACTCACTCCCTCTTCTCTGCAGTCCCTCCCCCACTCAGTTTGTTCATGAAATCATTTTAAAAAGGGATGTGCTACACACCTTGACCACTTTAAGCTATTCACAAGGTCAGGCTGTGTGCAGTGCCCCCCACCTTCTCACCCTAGTTTGCCTGCTGACATCATCATGTCTATATTTGAGCGCTTCTAGCAGCATTCATTCAGAGAGAAAGCACATGAGCTTGAGCTCCTTACGCAGCATCAATTCATCACTCTGAACAGGCGCTCGCGTACCTTGTGTTTGAAAAGTACCAAAGTTACACGAGATACCTAATGTGTGTATGTACACATACACTACGCAAATTCCAAGACACAAAATATTGTAATTTTTTCATTATCTGATCGATCATTTGGCCGATTTATTTTTTTGATCGATTATGAAAATAATCGTTAGTTGCAGCCCTAAACTGGATTAATTTTGCCTGTGTCCTACATTAAAACATGACGTCTGTGAAGACTGTGATGAAGCCTCCAGCCATGATCTCACCGGAGTCGCAAGATTTTGCAAGAGCGCTTCACAGCCCAGTGGCTGCTAGGTGGATTGCGACCAGCCGGAGGGGAACGCTGGCCGAATGCTTTTACTGGCTTCTGGCAGCTGCTCCGGCATCTGTCCTGAGGTCTGTGAGTAAACATGTATCTGAGTGGGTATACATATGAGGTCGGAGTGTGTATTTGTGTATATTTATTTATATATGAGATGAGGTGTTGTGTCTGTGTGGGTTTTGTCAGGGTGTGTGCAGGCAATGGGTAAATGGGGTGTATGGCCATACATTTCAATATTTACTTAAATTGGACCTGCTTTCAGCACATTCCTAAACTATTTAATGTCATGTGACCACTTTCCAATAAATAAAAGTATTGTGAGTATCTGAAAAAGTATCATACTCGGTCTTAAAAATAGTATCGGTGCATCCCTATGATAACCATAAAATGAGCTCAGCCCCAGAGGTAAAAGGACTCAGCAGCCAAGTATGCCATTGAAAATTGACAGTCAAAAATTCTTTAAGGCAGTCAATTGAAGGAGAAGAAGGGTCCAGGCTCTCTGGATCTGGTTCAAAATCTTTAATGGAGCATCAAGGCAACATTTCAAGATTCATGGAAGATCCATCACAGACATATGGATTCAAATGAGAAAGTTAAAATGTTGACCAAATATTTCGCTTCTATGTCCGCTTTAAATAAATTACTAATTACAGCATTTTTTCAGTTATTGTTTTCGAAACTAAAATGTGAAGTAAGTTTCAGTTAAGAATTAAAACAAAGATTTATGTAAACATAATATCCAAAGTTAGGCATGCCTAAATTTCACTTTTTAGTATGCTTGGATGCCCGTCACTTTCATTACCTTCTCTAAATATATTGATAAAAACTGTCCCGTAGTCTTAAATCCCATTATGAAACCCATTTGCCTCTATTTTCCTAATCTGATCACACTGCTTAAATTAGGTAATTGTCATCTAATCACCTCAGTAGGGGACATTCAGTATCTAATGCAATGATTTTCTGATGCTATGCTTTTTTCCGTTTGTTGAGACTTGGAACACAAATCTCTATTATGTGCCGACAACATGTAACTGCATCAGTAATGAGTTATGTTTCAGACTACTATCAGCATACGTACAGGAAATTATTGAGTTAATAAATGAAAGAATAAAAAATCTGTTTGCATGCAAGAGACTTCCAAGTGGAACATATTCCTCCTTTGTCTAAATATCAATTCCTCATCATCATCATCATGTAAATACTGTAGTCACTGGTCTTTGTCAACTAAACACAAATTAAAAAGACCGCTTGATTGGTGTTTACCTATTTCTGTTCTATAAAACAGTTGATTTGTTGATTTCAAATGATGCTTCTTTTCCATATTGTAAACCGGAATATGGGATACATTCCAGTCGAGTTGCTGACATTTGTGAGTGAGTCAATTGCTCTGCTGATACTCCAAATTGAGGTGGAACTCCTCTTGAAGCTTGCCTTGTGCAGCACTTTATTGTATATTAATGCTTTTTATACTTTGTATATAAGAAGCATAAATTCACTGTGAGCTGGAGCACGGCATGATGACACGTAATCATTGGGTTTAAAGTCAGTCTGCTTAGGCAGACTCACTGCCCTGACGTGAAGTTACTTCCCCATTGCTTTGGCGATTTTCTGTGCTTCTTATCGACTTCTGGCTATTCTGAGTATCTTCTATGTGTACTTTCACAGCTATTACTGAAAACCTTGATTTGTGTACTGACCCGGCTATTCTTGACAACCCCGCTCTGAGCACAATTCTTGGTATAAGGCTTACTCTTTGTCCTGGCACACTATTAGGGCCTGCTCTATTATACTACTCTGGTCTATTAACCCTTACTGGTCTTTCGATCGAGTCCCTGAAGGTAGTCGACTATACTGACCATTCAAAGATCGGAGGAGTAGATGGGGTCCTGTAACCGAGGACCAACACTTCAGCCCCTAAAGGGCTTCCCATGCAAGCCCTGCTATATTCTGGCAGCCAGCTTCACCTTCTCTCTGCTCCCATTTGTTTCAGTTACCCACATCCCTTAAATTGTAAGCTTGTGGGATGTCTGCCTGATCACTTGGTTTAAAGTGCTGTATTACCTGGACAGTTATCCTACAGATAGGGTTGTCTTTCCTCTTGTATCATATACATCTCCTGTTAGTGCTTCCCCATTGTAAAGCGCTACGGAATTTGTTGGCGCTGTATAAGTACTTGTAACTGTAGTAAATTACACAGAGAACAAATAATTCTCTTGTGTATTTCCAGTGAAAAGTGTCAAGAGGATCAATCATTATCACAATATCTTAAGCATGGCTCGTGTGACTCTACATGGAGTCCTTCCACAGCGTGAAGTAATTACTGATCCAGCTGCTCTCAGAACAGCTGGTTTGTAATTGAACCGTTGTTAGAGAGCCACAAAGATGTATACCTTTTATAACTTCTAGCACTCCCTGACCCGGAATACATACGTAAAGCTACACAAAAGGGGTTATTCAGAGTGCACCAAAATGTCACTAACATTTCGTTGTTCTCGTTCGCTGTACTTCGGTGAGTTAAATTCGCAGACCTTGTGGTGAATTCAGCATTCACCGCAGGGTCCCCGAAGTGTGGCAAATCGACTTGACGAACGCATCTGAAAAACCATTGTAAAGACGCCGAATGAATCGAAAAACCACGCAATCAATCTGAAAAACTGCTGAAAAACTTCTAAATGCATCCGTTGAATCGATCTGGAAAAAGCTGACAAGCCGACGGAGAGGGGTAAAAAAAAAAAATGCAACTTTTAAAACGCATTTTAAAAATAGTGCATGAGAATGTCTGGAAAAAATATATAAGGTCCCATAAATAACAATAATCAGTTCTGTTACAGAAAAAAAACCTGCTATTTTAAAAAAAATTAAGCCTGTCAGAAAGGGGTTAAAAGAGCAATGCATTTGAAAACGTATGGAGGGCTGGCTTGACATCAAGGAAAATGATATGTAATAGTTGTGTAGGGGGTTGAAGGGAAATACCCCAAAATATGCTAGAGAAATGGTCGGAGCTGTGGCAATTGAGTTTTAATGTGGATAAGTGCAAGATAATGCACCTGGGACGTAAAAACCCAAGGGCTGAATATAGAATATTTGATACAGTCCTAACCTCAACATCTGAGGAAAGGGATTTAGGGGTTATTATTTCAGAGTATTTAAGAGTAAGTAGTCAATGTAATAGAGCAGCAGGAAATGCTAGCAGAATGCTTGGTTGTGTAGGGAGAGGTATTAGCAGTAGGAAAAGGGAAGTGATCATGCCACTGTACAGAGCACTGGTGAGACCTCACTTGGAGTACTGTGTGCAGTACTGGAGACCGTATCTCCAGAAGGATATAGACATCTTAGAGAGAGTTCAGAGAAGGGCTACTAAAATGGTGTACGGCTTGAAGGAGAAAAGTTACCAGGAAAGGCTTAATGATCTTAACATGTACAGCTTGGAAAAAAGACGAGACAGAGGAGATATGATAGAAACATTTAAATACGTAAAGGGAATCCATGTAATTGGGCAGACTAGATGGGCCGAAAGGTTCTTATCTGCCGACATGTTTCTATGTTTCTAAATGCACAGTAGGCAGCTAAACCGCTGCAGTTAAAGGATTTATTATACAGGTCACAAAATACACAAAATTCAAAGGAAGGCAAATGTACAGACAAGTCCATGGCAGTAAATATGTCAGGAACAGGTTGGACTAAGGATACAGATCAAAGGTGGAAAGCAGACTGGTTGGGGACACACAAAATAAATAAATAAAAAACACCACTGGTTCAACAATCCCAATAATAGCCACAAAAAACAAATGCGTCGACTCCAGAGTGGGTACAGGCAATATAGGATTTATTCCAAAAACAACAAAAAAATTGTGACTTTTCAGTCCTTAAACCTTAATCTGTCACGGTTCCCAGATCCCACCACACAGTCCTTAAAGCCCAACACTCCACAGAGCCCAAAAGCTACCAACAGGGTAGCCGTAGAAGAATCCCTAACTGTCTGGTCCTTAGAATTGGCCAGGTATACTAGCTAGACAGAAAGGGTTAATCAAAGACAATGTCGTAATACAAAACCAGATTAGCAACACGGGGGTAGTCAGACAAGCCAGAATCAGGAATACAGAGTATAGAATAGTCAAATGGAATAGCCGGGTCGATATCAGTGCAGAAGCGTAGAACAAGAAAATAGTCTAGGGCAACGGAAGGCAGAATAGTCAGAAAACAAGCAGAGGTCAATAACAGGTTAAATCACGAGAGAATAACAGGTACAAGGAGCTCAAGTATGGATAACCACGATCTGGCACTGCTTAGAAGGAACCGTTGGTTTTTAAAAGACCTTCACCAGACCGCGCCCCCCTCTCAAGCCGCACCTCATGCAGCCACCTCCCTGCCTGTTTCAATTTAAACCGGGTGTTGGTGAGCGAGCAGCATCAGACATGCTGCCCTCAAGCACACCGGAAAGGCTGGAAGCCCCCAACGTTACATAATCCTGTGTAGCGTTGCTTTAAAAAACTGTATTCTGGTGCATTGAATTATTATGGCCACTAGGGGGAACCAGTGTATAACAGATGGAAAGGGCCATGCTGGAATACAGAGACATTGTGGAATATGCTGGACAGAACGAACTCCATGTCCCATCACCCTTTGCTTGAGGACAGGAAGTGGGTGGTACAGGAAGAGGAAAGAGATCAGCAGCCTCGTGCAAGGCATGGGAGAGTGAGCGGAGCAGTGAAAGGTGGAGGACGCACGTTGGAGCTGTCAGGGATCGCAACCAGGCCGGAGTGCAGACGCTGTCTTACTGGTGCTGGAGATCGGGACAGTAATCGTGTTGGGACCTACCTGTGCAGCGCTGAGTGGTCTGGAGGAAAAGCTGGTTACAGCAAGACCCCGCATTAGGAGGCCGCGCCGATCGATTGGGAGTGCAGGCGGCAGATCTTTTGTTCCAGTTGCGGAGATTTGGCAAGCAGGGAGCAGATTCAGTGGCACGGAGTCCCAGTACAAAGCGGAGAAGATCTTTTGGTCGAGGCATCGAGTGCTGGACAGTTTCGTTCATCGAATGGGTGAGAGGCCTTCCAGGCCACATTTCCAAAACAGAAACGCACGCTGAAATATTGTTTAAATTCACAGGGCCCCAACGGTGACTAGTCAAAGATTGCTCTTTTCGTTCACTGGCCAGTTGAACATCGTACCCGGGTACCCTAGACATCACACATATATATTTTTGAGCTATTTTTCACAGGACTTACACTCCAGAACTGAGGGGGTTAACCGGTTTCTTTTGCCGCCGTGTGTTTTTCCCGCGTTACGAATTCTTGTTACTCAAATACCATATATGCGTATTATATGCTGCTTTATTGGGATCCGTAAAGAATATAATATAAAAAATCCACAACAGTGCTGGTATATAGATATTTCCTAGAGCGGTGAGACTATCCCGAGGTTTATTCAGCGGCTCCTACGGGGGTGAGCGCTACACCTGCATATACACCCCATGAGTATATACATGTATGTAGAGCATCCCAATTGCTGCTACAAAATCACATGATCAATCAACATATGACTAAACTATTGCAGATATACAGTTTACAATATACCAAATTACCAGCTGGGTGGAGTAGAGTTAACATCACTGCTCTATAACCATGGAGACTGTGGAGACACAGGTTCGAATCCTGGCAAGAGCACCTCTCCAGTAATTGTCCTTGGGCAAGACACCTAACGGTACATACTCGTCACCCAGATCATACTTGAAAACTAGAGAAATCTCAATGTATCCTTCCTGGTAAAATACTTTCTCAAAAAAATATATATATCCAATATAAATATTTTTCTCAATCCTTATGGTACTGAAAAAGATTGCACAATGGGGATCAGGGGGGCAAGAAATGTTTTCCAAATTCTGATAATGTTCTAAAATAATAAACAAGACAACAATAAAAAGACATATGTTAACAATATATATAAAATGAGTTGTTACATGAAGCAATGTAAATCCGATTCCCTGTTCAGGAGAGGCCCTCAGGCCACATAGTATTGAGCACATGAATCCAAAATCTCTCCTTTCATTTCAATATTTTAACTCTGTGTGGGGGAGAGGTACATGGTCTATAATCTGAAACTGCAATTGAGACACTCCATGCCCACATGTACCAAAGTGAGATGGGGCAGGTAAGTCTGTTTTTTTGGGGGGGTTTTGTAAGGATGGTTGATTTATGTTGTCCAAACCTTTCCTTCATTCTCTGTGTGGTTTCCCCAGCATACACTAAACCACATGGACAGTTTAAAGTATAGACAACAATGCTTCCTGATGGAATACAAATGACTTGCTTTTGGAATAAATCCTATATTGCTAGTACCCACTCTAAAGCTGGCTCTTTCATTCATTTTTTGTGGCTGCTTGGGGGCACACCGTAAACACTGCAATCTGGAACTTGATGACGAATCGCTTTTAGGAAACACAATTTCTAGGGAAACACAATCATACCAATACTCGGCAAACTGGAACACTGCAGTGTTTGGTAGTCAGGAGGAACAAGGGAAGACTTTAACAGGAGTGTACAGACAAAACTCACCATAAGCACACCATACAGTAGCAAGAAAAAGTATGTGAACCCTTTGGGATTACGTGGAGTTTTGCATGAATTGGTCATAAAATGTGCTCTGATATTCATCTAAGTCACAACAATTTGAAAAACACAGTCTGCTTAAAATAATACAACACAAACATTATAAGTTTTCATGTTTTTATTGAACAGAACATGTAAACATTCACAGTGCAGGGTGGAAAAAGTATGTGAACCTTTGGACTTAATAACTGGTTGACCCTCCTTTGGCAGCAATAACCTCAACCAAATGTTTCCTGTAGTTGCAGATCAGACCTGCACAACGATCTGGAGTAATTTTGGACCACTCCTCTTCACAAAACTGTTTCAGTGTAGCAATATTCTTGGGATGTCTGGTGTGAATCGCTCTCTTAAGGTCATGCCACAGCATTTCAATCGGGTTGAGGTCAGGACTCTGACTGGGCCACTCCAGAAGGCGTATTTTGTTTTGATGAAGCCATTCTTTTGTTGAATTAGTTGTATGCTTTGGGTCATTGTCCTGTTGCATCACCCATCCTCTGTGGAGCTTCAGTTGGCAGACAGATGGTCTTACGTTTTCCTGCAAAATGTCTTGTGTAGCGCTCACTCCCGGAGGAGCCGCTGAAAATGAACCACGGGTCAGTCTCCCCGCACTAGGGAATAAATATACTCCAACACAGTTGTGAGTTTTTATATTTATATAGTTTACTAAAATATTTGAGCAGATGTTGAGACACGGTATTCACAAGTATTATTACAGTATTTTCGTATCCCGGTAAAACGCGTAGCGGAAAAGAAACGAAACACGAGGCTTCGTATTTCGGAAAATAAAATATTCGCAACCGAACATAAAAGCAATGCAATTTCCGATAGTTCAGAAAAAGGGACACGTAGCAAAACCCCAAACATACAATCCCTTCGTATTACGGCAAACGCGCAGCGGAAAAAGAGAAAATGTATTCGGAACGTATCTTTGTCTTTAACCCCCGTTCCGATTCGCAAAAGGAAATGAGTCCTGCACAGGTTAAGTCCCAGAATGTGAAAAGTGTATCTGTGTGTGTGTGGTACCCGGTACTGTTCAACTGGCCAGTGAGTTTATTAAAGGAAGGTCTTCGACTAGTCAGTTGGGGCCCTGTGGACTTTAAAGAGAAAACAGCAGAGCGTCCTTTAATCATAAAACAGCCTTGGAGGCCTCTCACCCATCCGACGATTTCTTTAGGCTCCGCTGACCCAGGACGTCTCTCCACCCGATTTTGACTGGGGATACTAGCGGCCCGATCCGTTGTCTGACTCCACACAGCTTTTCCAGCTCACCGCCTGCTCTCCGTTCGATTCCTCCGGTCTGCAGCAATGCCTGGATCCCGGCGGGTCTTCTTCTCCTCAGCTTGGGTGATCTTCTCTGGACTAACAGGTCTCTCTTGGTCTCTGTTGGTCTCTGGCCTAGGCCCTCTCGTAATCTCTTCGATGCGTCTGCTCTCTTCCCTTCCCTGGCGCGCTCTGGAACTTTCTCCACGAGGCAGAGGATGTAAGTCTCCAGTCCCCACCCACTTCCTGTCTTCTTGCAAAGCATGCCGGGCATTGTAGTCCCAATATCCAGTATCTCTGATCGCGATAGTCTCCATCTTGTGGCCAAAAATAGGTACTGCCACAACAAGATTTTACCACAGCGCTACACTTGATAAACTCTGGAATTCATTTTTCCATCAACGACAACAATCCATCCAGGCCCTGAGGCAGCAAAGCAGCCCCAAACCATGATGCTCCCTCTGCCATGTTTTACAGTGGGGATGAGGTTTTGATGTTGGTGTGCTGTGCCTTTTTTTTCTCCACACATAGTGTTGTGTGTTTTTTCCAAACAACTCAATTTTGGCTTCACCTGTCCTCAGAATATTTTGCCAATAGTGCTGTGGAACATCCAGGTGCTCTTTTGCAAACTTCAAACGTGCTGCAATATTCTTTTTGGACAGCAATGGCTTCCTCCGTGGTGTCCTCCCATGTACTCCATTCTTGTTTAATGTTTTCCTTATTGTAGATGTGTCAACAAAAATGTTAGCATGTGCCAGAGATTTCTGTAAGTCTTTAGCCGACACTCTAGGATTCTTCTTTACCTCATTAAGCATTCTGCGCTGTGCTCTTGCAGTCATGTTTACAGGACGACCATGCCTAGGGAGAGTAGCAACAGTGCTGAACTTTCTCCATTTGTAGACAATCTGTCTTACCATGGACACATGAACATCAAGGCTTTTGGAGATAATTTTGCAACCCTTTACAGCTTTGTGCAAGTCAACAATTCTTGATCGTAGGTCTTCTGAGAGCTCTTTTCTGTGAGGCATGGTTCACATCAGGTAGTGCTTCTTGAAACCAGTAAACCCAAAACTGGTGTGTGTTTTTAAAGGGCAGGACAGCTTTCAGCAACACATCCAATAATATCACACTGATTGGACTCAAGGTTGGCTCACTCCTGCTCCAATTAGCTCTTGGAGAAGTCATTAGGCTAGGGGTTCACATACTTTTCCACCCTGCACTGTGAATGTTTACATGTTATGTTCAATAAACACATGAAAACATATAATGTTTGTGTTGTATTATTTTAAGTAGACTGTGTTTTTCAAATTGTTGTGACTTAGATGAAGATCAGAGCACATTTTATGACCAAGTCATGCAAAACTCCACATAATCCCAAAGGGTTCACATACTTTTTCTTGCCACTGTATACTAGGATGGCAAGACACTGGTATACTAGGTCAATGCCTTTTAAATAGCAGACAACATAATGACAGTGCAGTCTTTTCTTCCTTCTCCTGTGCCCCAGGCATGTTTTGTGACATGATTATAGCTTACCAAAGTTAGATTAATATAAGCAATTATTTACTATGCATGTGAAGAGACAAAAATTTTAAACTCTGAAATGATTATAAGCCGATTTGTAATATCAGAAACTTCCAATATTTGGGTATTAGACCTACTTGGAATATCGGAAGCTTCCAATTATATATATACATCCATTTCCGATATTCAAAACCGCAATGTATTTTTAGGGTTGGGGTTAGTGTTAATGTTACTCTTAGAATAAGGGTTATTGTTAATGTTAAATTTCGGCTTGTTTTATAAATAGGGTTAGGGTTTCTGTTTTGTTTTTTATTGGTTACGGTTACTGTTAGGGTTAAGGTTACGGTTAGGGTTATAGTTTCTGCTTGTGTTTTAATTAGGGTTGGGGCTATTCTTTCTTCTTGCTTTATGGTTAGGGTTACTGTTTAATTTTTTTAATTACTTGTAAATTTACATTACCTGTAAAATACATTAATCCAAATAGATCCAGTTATAATCGCATCTGGCCAATTATATTCAAACCATTTCGGGTAAATTTTGTATTATTATTTATCGTCATGCAATTTGGTTTGGACATCGGCATCTTGGTATTCAGATTGATTCAAATTGTCAAATTACTGCTAATTGTGGACGATTTCTGAATCGATCCAAACCGAATCACCCGTGTCTACAACGTTGCTCACATAATCACTAAGCTGCGAATTTGATCTGGATAAACTTGAAATGCATGCATGTTAGACTTGTATCTCTATAAAAATGCTCAAACTCTTTTGTGTTAGAAACCTTTACTATTTCATTATGCCGTTGGAGACTAATTCTGTTATCCTATGTGCTATTTTCATTTATGCATTAGTTTAACTGCCTGGCTGTGGAGGACCTGCCCAGCCTGTTATCGCATTCATTCCAAGCTTGTGGAGGACTCGCTCAACATGTCCTTTCTTTGCAGCTGTGATCGGCTGATATTTTGGATCTTGGATGCCAGCTCTGCCTCCAGGACCTCCTCGCCCACTGATGTCAGAAAGGAAGCCCCACCCCCCCGGCCAGGCAGGTAAATCCCTATAAATGAGAAATGGGGGTCCTTTAGACCCCCATGTCATGTACAGAGTCATGCATGGCATCGTTGGAAAGACCAGAGCATGGTCTTTCAACTCACCTTCTGATTTCCTACACTGGGACCAAATGTGGAGGTGATGGCGCAAAGCATTATTACACATTGGTCCATCTAAAACACAAGCTTTTGTTTCAAATGCGATGACTTTGCCCATTTGTCACTTATAAAATAAGCAATACCACTACCATGTCTCACCTTCTCGTTTCCCATGCCGCAAAAGGTCAGTGTTTTATACATTGTCAGATTTTTCAGAAAAAACAAGCAAAACAATAAAATTGCATATTTTCTCTGAAAAATGCAGTAACAGATTCCCATTTCTATTTTTTTTTTAACCCTTTCGCTGCTGAGGCTTTTCCCGCCCCTGTGCTGAGGTCATTTTTACCTGTTTTGCGCATCATGTTTAAACGTGTTTTGAAGGCTTATTTTAGTATATGACCCAGACATATTATATATCGTTCTTTCCGTCAGACTCGGTAGATTCATAATATGTCATTATTATATGTATACAGCATGTCATGTCTGCATATTATAACAAAAAATGCAATAAAATATGTATTTTCAATAATTTACAATGTGTAAAGTGTTTTTTTTCACATTTTAACATGCGAGCAATTGCGGTTATATTTTGTATGGGGTGCGCTTGTTAAAAAAATTAGAGATGGGGTCTCGTTACATTTTTTTTTGGGGAAAATTACACTATTTTTAACAAACGCACCGCATACAAAAATCGTTAGTGCAGCATCATTGTTCACATTATAATTGAAATGGGAACAATATTGCTGCATTAACAAACCAAAAAAAATAAAAAAAAAGTGTTTATTGTTTTTTTATAATTTTGTTTTTTAATTTTTTTTTTTTTTTATTTTTAATTTTTTTTACAACTTTTTTCACTGTAGTGTTTGGTATCGTTGGAACGGCCATGCTCTGGCCGATCCAACCATACCAAAATTTAACCTCTAACTGCCACGGATCGGGAGATAGGGAGTTCATTGGAACTCCCTATCTCCACCGTTGGTGGCAGTTAAGGGTTAACTCTAGGACTGGCGTCATCGTGCTACGCACGATGACGCCAGTCCTCAGGGGGAGTTCCCGGAGGCTTGGCCGACATCCAAGATGTCGGCCAGCTCCAGGAAAGGATCGCGAACCGGCGCTTTTCAGCGCCGATTCGCGATCCAGCTCCCCAGGGGTTAATGCCAGGCATCATTTGGAAGGGCAGGCTGTGCCCTTCCAAATGATGCCTGGGTTTACCCCCGCAGAGCCGCCGATCGGGAGGGAGAGAGGTCCGAAGGACCTCCCCCCTCCCTTTCAGGCGCCTCCTCCGCACATGCGGGGGGGGCGCCTGAATTTGGTGTCATCGCGCTGCCGCGATGACACCAAATTCCGGCGGCTGCTGTTCCGGATGCCGGGCTGACATCCAGGATGTCAGCCCGCACCGGGGGGGCCAGCGATCGGCCGGAACCCGGCCGAACACTGACCCCAATGGGAGGACGCGCTCAGCGCGTCCTCCGCACAGCAGCGGGAATGCTGAGGACGCGCTGAGCGCGTCCTCAGCATCCAAGTGGTTAAAAGAGTGCCCCATAGAATTTATAAGCACAAATGTTTGGATGATAAAATGTGAACTAACTTTATTTTTTATTAAACCTTTTTTGTTCTAGCATTCTGACAGGACATGACATATAAATATAATAACTATATTTTGAATCTGGATAAAATATGGATATATCATTTCTCTGGGTCCTACAATAAAACATGACTTAAAATCGCTTTTAAACACTATCAGGGTTATTCAAAGAGAATCGAAAATTCACCGTACGATCGGTGACTTTTCGTTCGCTTCAATTCGGCGCGATTTGGCGATGATATTTCGGCGACCCTGCGGTGTATTCAGCAAGCACCACAGGGTCCCCAAAGTGCAAGGAAATCCCGTTGCAAACCCGATGACAGCTGGATTAATCCCGCCGATCACGCCAGAGAAACCTGAGCAGCCACCGATCACAGTGCAGTGGAGCCGCCGTAAAAAGCCGACACCGCAGACAAATGGAGTGGGAAAAAAAACAGTTCGCTTGAATGTTTGAAAAGTGAAGCGCTATTTACAAAGAAACTACGGAACGAAAATGTCGGAAATTTACATATAAGATCCAATGAATGATAATAAAAAGGGCCGTTACAAAAAAATAAGAAACGATTTAAAAAAAACGGGAAAAAAAATCCCGAAAAATTCCTGAAAGATCCTAATATAATCGAAGAATAAAGAAACTTTATACTGCAGAATATTATAATCAACAGTTTATTAGATATTGAATTAAAATGGGAATATTTTTAACATTGAAACCTATGGGATTCGCCTGAATAAATCTGCCGTATGAAACCACCGAACAGCAGGGAAATTCGGCAATTTTTCACGGCTGTTTTTTTTTCTCTGAATAGACTAAGCATTCTTCTCTATGGGGATTTCACTGCCCTCGAACAGGCACCGTATGTGCAGGCAATTCAACAGGATTTGGCGAACTGCCTGCTCTCTGAATACGCGAATGGCCAGGAAAAGTTACTGTACGCTGATTTTCACTGTTCGGTTACCTTTCGGCCACAATTCGGATCTCTTTGAATAACCCTGTATGAGCACAAAACGTTCAGAATCTGCTCAAGGGGGTGAAATGACTCAGCAGTGAAGGGGTTAAGGTGATCCTGCCATCATTTGGGAGTGAGGATTTGTGTTATCAGGAGATCTGATTGTGGAAATTTCCTTTATGGTTATTATTAGTTATTTGTAATGTGCTTACATATATACAGTGGCTACAATACGTTAGGGTAGTACATACTGAAATGATGTAGAAAGGGCCCTACTCCTTAAGGATTTCTTAAGCTTTTGCAATAAATGTATATTGCCAGGGCCGGAGGCCGGATTTGTATCTCAGGAGCCTGTAGAAAAAAGAAATATGACAAATTGACTTTTTAAATTTTCGTTTTGGGGCAAACAAAATAAAATTAAAAATACATTACAAAAAACTGAAACTGTTTCTCTCTGCACTCATATCAAAATCAAGGGGCAGAATCTGTTGTCTTAGTTGAGATAGTGCAGCTAGATTATTTGTTTTATATGTAAAAGCATATAATGCCTCTGCCGCATGACAGAGGAACAAAAAAATAAATTTTGCATTTACATATATATTTCACATTACAAATACATAGTCATGTTTAGTATCCTTGTATAGAAAAAAATCTGACCATTCCATGACACCTTACTTAACCTTGTGCGGTGTACAATTCAAGGGTGTTCCAAAGTCCCCCTTCTCTCCTCACTGCAGTGCCATGGTCTAGGGTTATTGATGAAACAATGCGTGGTATCATCAGCTCCACACTTGCTGGCAGTGTGGGAAATGAGAAGGTGAGTTAGTGCAGCATCACTGTTCACTTTATAATTGTAAACTGAATAATAGTGCTGCGGTAGAAAAAAACCATTTTATTTTAATGTACACCTAATCTGGTTATGTTTGGTATCACTGAAAAGGCCATAATCTTACTTTTCGAATGATACCTCATATGTCCCTCTAGCCCTTAGGGCTCCAGAGATACAGTGGTCTAAATGAACACTTATTATTTTAGTTTATTTTTTTTACAGAGCAAGGCGCCCCCTTGTGGCAGGCGCCTGTAGGCACATGCCTACTCTGCCTAGTTATAAATCCAGCCCTGTATACTGTGCATAATTAATTGCAGTGTAAAGATCTTTTAGCATGCTAACATTATATGCTATATATATATATGACATGATAAATTTTTATACAAAACAATAAAAATTGAGAAATATCTTTGTTTCTTTTTGTCCTTTCCGCTTCTCTGCATCCACTTTAGTTTTTCTCTTCCTTTTTCTCTGTTCATCGAATACAGCATATTGAATACATAAATATATTATAATTGATTGCAGTTCTTGCTATAGCCACACATGTACTAATAAACAATGTAAACATTATACAACAACTTACATTTTGTACAAGTTTGATTGCTTTTTGTTACATTGTTAAATTATAAATGTTCTGAAACTTAAGCTAAATCATCTGTAAAATTATTTATAATATCTGTATACAGTACAGATCATATTGAAAGCAATTAGATAGACTTTCTATTGAAATTTAATTTAAGCAACATTATGCTTCAATTTACAGTGTGTTTGCATTGCACTTTAAATAAAATGTTTTTTTCTTCAAAACGCCTTGAAAGTAAATGCCATATTTTCGAGCATCCTATTTAATTAAAATTAATGTTTCACTTTGGATCCTGCACTTGAATAAAATACACAGTGTGTGTATTTTATGTAATAAAGAATTCCATTTTACTCTTCTATACTGCAAATCATAGTTTATTACTTGGTCCCAAATTAAACATTCATATTAAAAGGTTTGCTTTGTGATATATTTATGGGAACCTTTTAGAATATCTTTAGAATATATCTGTTAAGCCAAAAAGCTAAAAAGTTGTGAGGAATCCTCTGTTTCACGTCAATGCTTTACGTATATTTTTTTCACATAATTCAAAGAAATTAATATCTGCACTTTTTAGATTTATTTGAAAGGCTTTCTCCTTAACAGGGCACTTTATTGTATTTTTTCACATATGGATTATTTTTTTCACAAATCTATTTTTAATTTTTGTTTTTCACTGTATATTTTGTTTTGGACCCACCAAGATTATCCTTGCCCTTCCCTGGTGGGTTTATACTTCTAATGGCCATTATAAAGGAACCAATAACCTTCTTCTATTTTGTAATGTATGAAGGATTTTTCAGCACAATTTTTTATTATTATTATTTTTGAGGTACACCGTCCACATTACATGGCTATTTTATCCTGGGGATATTCTTGCTGAGCAACACAGGGATAGAGATTGTTAATACTACTGTCACGAACCTACCACACTGCATCCACTTCAAACACTATTCAGAAACACCTCCTTACCTTAAACTGGCCATCTGCATGTCTCGTTTGTGTGTAAAGATCAGCATCTTGATGATGTCATCAGAGGAGTGCCGGAGGTACAGAGATATACTCAGAGAGCACCTGAGATCAATCCCACACCAATCAGAGGCCCATAAAAGAGAGGCTTACTGGGTAAGTCATTGCTCAATTATTGTCCTCCCTACCTCGAGCTAACCATTCTATCCCAGCCTTTTGATCCTGATACTCAAGTTGCTGAACCTCTGCCTGTGACCCCAACAACGCTATCTTCTGCCGTCCAAGTTGCTGAACCTTTGCATGTGACCAACAACGCTATCTTCTGCCGCCCAAGTTGCTGAACCTTAGCCTGTGACCAACAACGCTATCTTCCACCGCCCAAGTTGCTGAACCTCTGCCTGTGACCAACAACGCTATCTTCTGCCGCCCAAGTTCCTGAACCTTTGTCTGTGACCAACAACGCTATCTTCTGCCGCCCAAGTTGCTGAACCTTTGCCTGTGACCAACAACGCTATCTTCAATCAGAGGCCCATAAAAGAGAGGCTTACTGGGTAAGTCATTGCTCAATTATTGTCCTCCCTACCTCGAGCTAACCATTCTATCCCAGCCTTTTGATCCTGATACCCAAGTTGCTGAACCTCTGCCTGTGACCCCAACAACGCTATCTTCTGCCATCCAAGTTGCTGGACCTTTGCCTGTGACCAACAACGCTATCTTCTGCCGCCAAAGTTGCTGAACCTTTGCCTGTGACCAACAACGCTATCTTCTGCCGCCCAAGTTGCTGAACCTTAGCCTGTGACCAACAACGCTATCTTCCGCCGCCCAAGTTGCTGAACCTCTGCCTGTGACCAACAACGCTATCTTCTGGCGTCCAAGTTGCTGAACGTTTGCCTGTGACCAACAACGCTATCTTCTGCCGCCCAAGTTGCTGAACCTTAGCCTGTGACCAACAATGCTATCTTCCGCCGCCCAAGTTGCTGAACCACTGCCTGTGACCCCAACAACGCTATCTTCTGCCGCCCAAGTTGCTGAACCTTTGCCTGTAACCACAACAACGCTATCTTCTGTTGCCCAAGTTGCTGAACTTTTGCCTGTAACCTCAACAACGCTATCTTCTGCTGCCCAAGTTGCTGAACCTTTGCCTGTGACCTCAACAACGCTATCGTCAGCTGCCCAAATTGCTGAACACTGTTTGTGACCTCGACAACGCTAATATTCCTAAATAAAATGCCCAAGACCAGTAGTTGTGGCGTCTAACCTTATCTTCTACAGCCATATTGTACTGACAAAATCTCCATTACATCTGGTTCCTTATCAGAATATATATAACACCGTGACAACTACTCTGCAAAGAGAAGAAAGATCACCCCTATTGACTTGAGGCATATACTATCAGTATTTTTTAGTGGCGGAATATTATTCTTATTACAAGATAAATATGTCAATAATTTTATTCAAATTAATCATGCATTTAAATTATTTTGCTGTAAAGTACCCACAAGATATCCTTGAAATTGACATAAATTTAAAACCTGTTGTTAAGATCAAAATTCAATCATGAATTTTATGTGTTCAATTTAAATTAAATTAATTTCAATCACAGCCAGTCTTATGCGAAAGAGTATATTTATTACTAAATATTTCAATTACAGAGTGGCAAGAAAAAGTATGTGAACCCTTTGGGATTACGTGGAGTTTTGCATGACTTGGTCATAAAATGTGCTCTGATCTTCATCTAAGTCACAACAATTTGAAAAACACAGTCTGCTTAAAATAATACAACAAAAACATATGTTTTCATGTGTTTATTGAACATAACATGTAAACATTCACGGTGCAGGGTGGAAAAAGTATGTGAACCCCTAGCCTAATGACTTCTCCAAGAGCTAACTGGAGCCAGGAGTGAGCCAACCTTGAGTCCAATCAGTGTGATATTATTGGATGTGTTGCTGAAAGCTGTCCTGCCCTTTAAAAACACACACCAGTTTTGGGTTTACTTATTTCAAGATGCACTGCCTGATGTGAACCATGCCTCGCAGAAAGGAGCTCTCAGAACACCTACGATCAAGAATTGTTGACTTGCATGAAGCTGGAAAGGGTTACAAAAGTATCTCCAAAAGCCTTGATGTTCAGGTATCCACGGTAAGACAGACAAATGGAGAAAGTTCAGCACTGTTGCTACTCTCCCTAGACGTGGTCGTCCTGTAATGATCACTGCAAGAGCACAGCGCAGAATGCTTAATGAGGTAAAGAAGAATCCTAGAGGATCAGCTAAAGACTTACAGAAATCTCTGGCACATGCTAACATTGTTGTTGACAAATCTACAATAAGGAAAACATTAAACAAGAATGGAGTACATGGGAGGACACCACAGAGGAAGCCATTGCTGTCGAAAAGAATATTGCAGCACGTTTGAAGTTTGCAAAAGAGCACCTGGATGTTCCACAGCACTACTGGCAAAATATTCTGTGGACAGGTGAAACCAAAATTGAGTTGTTTGGAAAAAACACACAACACTATGTTGAATATTGCTACACTGAAACAGTTTTGTGAAGAGGAGTGGTACAAAATTACTCCAGATCGTTGTGCAGGTCTGATCTGCAACTACAGGAAACATTTGGTTGAGGTTATTGCTGCCAAAGGAGGGTCAACCAGTTATTAAGTCCAAAGGTTCACATACTTTTTCCACCCTGTACTGTGAATGTTTACATGTTCTGTTCAATAAAAACATGAAAGCATATAATGTTTGTGTTGTATTAGTTTAAGTAGACTGTGTTTTTCAAATTGTTGTGACTTAGATGAAGATCAGAGCACATTTTATGACCAATTCATGCAAAACTCCACGTAATCCCAAAGGGATCACATACTTTTTCTTGCCACTGTATATATAATAATCATCACAGTATAGCAGTGTTAGTGATACTTTTTTATTGACTAACATTACATGTAAAAGACAAGTTTTCAAGAGTAAAAGCTTGTCTTTTAAATGTAACGCTAGTGCAATAAAAAAAGTATGACTGCTATACTCTGATGATTTTGGCATCTGGACTAACACAGTTTACCAAATATACACTATAGGGGTTATTCAGAGACAGCCGATCTGGCCCCGAAATGTCACCGAACATGTAATTTCCCCGTACAGTGACATTTCAGGGCCGTTCGGCTATTCAGAGAGTAGGCAGTTTGCAAAATTGTGGCGAATTGCCTGCACATACGGTGCCTGTTCGAAGGCAGTGAAATCTCCCCTAGAGAAGCAATGGATCATCTATTCAGAGAATACCAAACAGCAGTGAAAAGTTGCCGAAGTGCTCTGCTGTTCAGTGCTTTCATTCGGTAGGTTTATTCATGACATCAAGGAGCTGGTGGATGTTAGAGACCTTGCGCTCCTCCACCTTCCGTTTGAGGATGCCCCACAGATGCTCACCACTTAATATTGTAGCAAAGTGTAATTTCTTCAGTGGTGTCACATGAAAAGATATAATAAAAAATATTTACAAAAATGTGATTGGTGTTCTCATTCTGTGAGATACCGTAGATCAGTGGTTACTAACTGCGCTGCTCAAGTACCCCTAACAGGCTAGGTTTTAAAGATTACCTTGGAGAAAAGCAGACTGAAACCTGAAATCATTGAGCAGCACATCATATCACCTGTGCTGTGCTTCAGATATCTGAAAAACCTGGCCTGTTAGGGGTACTTGAGTTCCGCGGTTGGGAACCACTGTCATAGCTATACTCTTGCTCTTTTTCTTTCTTATGTTGATGCTACACCCGCAGGAGGAGGCGCTTTTAGAGTTTGGAGATATGTATTGTATTTCTTGTATCTTTATTTCCCAGCACGGGTTGGGCAATATTTTTGCTTTTTAGTATTTTCAATTGTACGTTATGTTATGTGGGAGGGTTTTGTTGGGTTTTGTATATGGTTGATATAGCACCTGTGGGGAGTGGGAGCATGGATGCCTTGGAGTTTATGCCTAGGTTATGATCCTGTTCATTGCCCCTTTCCCTGATTCTCTGATTGTACCACTCGACCAGGTAATTTGAGTTTTTTTCTATTGTTTGGATGTCTGTTTGTCTTTCTTTGTCCCCCCTCCTTCTCCCCTCCCTCCTCTACTATTTTTGGGGCTTTTTTCTCCCTCCTTTAAATTTTTCCGCTCTTTTCCTTTCTGTCTACATGCCTCCAATAGTGCCTGTTGCTCTTTTAATGTCACAACATGGCTGCCATGGTAAAAAAAAAAGCCTCCTCAACCCCAACTCTCTTTGGCAGGCCACTCACATGGCACGTTCTCAGCTTCTGTCTGCTGCTAGTAAATCTATGATATGGCCCAGATGCTTTTTTACGAGCAAGTAAATAAGATGTATATGCTATTGGCACAGCAGATCCGGCTGCAACCTTCTTCCTCTACTCTTGCGTCTTTATTGCATGCTCGGGAGGAGGTAGTTCACTCCCCGACACGTATTTGTACTCTGTTCAATGAATATTTTGAACAGGTGTATAACCACTCCCCTACACATAATGGCCAAAATGTTATCTACATTTCTTAGATGATTTTTAGACATGTGCATTCGTTTTAGTACTAAAACGATTTTGTCTGAATTTTGGGATAATTTAGTTTTAGTATGACTAAAGGGATACGAAACTGCTCAGTACAAAAATGAAAGAAACTAAAAAAAAATGCACTACATTTTAGTTTCAATCCTTTATGTGATATTACATTGATGAGTGAAGGAGACCAGCAATGAAGAGCGCAACATCGAAAAGCTACAGAAAAGGTTTGTATGAGTAATCCTTCCCGACCCCTACCCAAAAATCTGACAGTGATAGAGCTCCAGAATACTCACTTGCAGCACAAACAGCCAGCACAGGAGAGGAAACCTTTACTTAACCCTTGCATGTCTATGAGGCAGACAAGATGATAAAAGCAGCTGGAGAAGGAAAACATTCAAATAAATCACACTGAAAGCTAATGACAGAGGAGGGCTGGGTAGTAAAAACCCCTTTATAACAAGCAGCACTGGGAGAAGAGAAGGACTTTATAAAACGTGTGTTATCTCCCCTCCCACTCTGCATAATAGGGGCTTAGGTCTGATACATTTTATATTATCCAGGAGCACTCTTTCCTCATCTATAATACACATTTTATATAAAGTCCCTCTCCCAGTGCTGCTTGTTATAAAGTTTTTTTTTACGTCTGATACATATAGTATCCAGCTCTCACAAATACTCTGTCATTATGACCCTTCAGTGTGATTTATTTGAATGTTTTCCCTGTATTTAAAGTGCTTTATTTTATTATAAAAAAAATTGTGCCAGTAATTTCTTCTCTGAGCTTTCAGACCGATTTACGTTAATATTTTCCCTCTCCCCTGCTTTTATAATCCTGTCTGTCTCCCCCACAGAGATACAAATTTTAAGTAAATGTTCCCTCTCCTGTGCTGGATAAACATTGCATTCCGAAGTTCTGCACCCTCCACATGCCAATGCAGTAGGATGTTCTATACAGAGAGGGGCATTAATTAATGCAGGAGGATGTTCTATACATTATACAGAGAGGGGTATTAATGCAGGAGGATGTTATATACATTATACAGAGAAAGGTATAAATTGAGGAGGATGTTCTATACAGAGAGGGACATTAATTAATTAATTCAGGAGGATGTTCTATACATTATACAGAGAGGGGTATTAATTAATGCAGGAGGATGTTCTATACATTATACAGAGAGGGGTATTAATTAATGCAGGAGGATGTTCTATACATTATACAGGGAGGAGCATTTTTTTTAGCCCTTTAAATCCAGTGGCTGTGAGCGCTGAGGTCGGCTGCTTGTTATATTATCTCTCAGTACAATGTATCAGGCTCAGCTGTTACAGTAACTGACTGCTGCTCATCACAGCGCTCAGAGCTTCAGTAAAACAAGGAAATAATATTGTTATAACCTCTTATATATATATAAAAATATTATTTACTAGTTTTACTGAAACTCTGAGCGCTGTGATGAGCAGCAGTCAGTTACTGTAACAGCTTTGCCTGACACATTGTGCTGAGAGTGAGAGATACTGTAACAAGCAGCGATCTTAGCCCTCTGAGGAGCCACTACAATAGTAATTGTATCCGCTGGTTTTCGGATGAATGAAATTAGTTTCCATACTAAAGAACTGAAAATTAATTTCTTTAGCAACTAAATAAATTGCGTTTTAGGACTAATCCATTAGTTCAAAATGAAATTTTGGGCTGTGCACATGTCTAATGATTTTATAAAGGCGATTGACCTGCCACGCTTGAGTAAGGGACAATTTGGGATCTTAAATTCTCCTATAAGGTCAGATGAGGTGGTCGAAGCTGTCCGCTCACTTCGGCCATATAGGGCGCTGGGTACAGGTGACTTACCCAACCAGTATTCTAAAGAATTCCTCCTTTGCTGCTCCTGCACCTGGTAGATATGTGTAATGACTCCATGGAGGGTGGCAGTTTTTTCTCAGACTCCTCATTAGCTGAGATCGTTCTGTTGCCTAAACCAGGGAAAGATGCCTTATTGGTGGATAGCTATCACCCTATTTGGCTTTTAATTTCAGATATCACGATGTTTGCAAAGGTTCTGGTCTCCAGGCTTCATCCCTTCCTACTGCAGATTATTCACCCGGATCAAGTTGGCTTCATCCCTGGCCGGCAAGCGTATGAAAAGATGGGCGTGTGGCTGGCAGGGGCACTGGGAGCGCCTATTTCTCAGCTTTATCCATCAATCTCCTCTCTCCTTGATTGGAAAGACCTTGCATATGTCCAGGCCTGAACTTCGGATGTTGTGGAATCCCTGTCCTCTGATGACTGGATGGATATTTGGGAGAATTCTAACAAAGTTTCAGTTTTCACTTACTATCAGGAGCAGTCACTTAAAAATATTATGTGCTGGTATGTCACCCCTGTTCAACTGCTGAGATTGGGACCCACTACAATGGATACTTGCTGGCGCCTTTGTGGGGAGCAGGGCACGTATTATCACATGTGGTGGAAATATCCCTCTATTGTCACATTTTGGAAACCAATTCATGCCCTGCTTACGGACGTTTTCCCAGTTCCAAATTCCTCTTGCTCTGGACTGAAATCCAAAGAACTTGACAAGAGAAATATCACAATAAATTGTTGACCAAATTCTTGTCTGCAGCTAGGGAGCTGTCGCTGAAAAATGGCATTATACGTAACCTCCTATGGTAGACAGGGTCCTGCATAAAATCAGACTCGAGACTTATGGATGAACTACCAAAATAAACCATACCACTGAGGCCTGTCGGAAACCATGGACTTTATGAGTAGACTATGATGGCTAATGAGCTGCTTTCTTCCTCTTCCTTGTTCTATTTTCTGTTTGTTTTCTTTTCCCCTCTCCTTCTTTCCATTTTTTTGGTCATATGTGTAGGTGTGTGCCTGTGCTTTTTGGCCCTTTTATAATATTTGAAAATCGACTGCACTCTTACCGCTATACTATTTTTGCAAGGTTCCTGTTTGGCAGCTAATTTTTAACATACCAGATATATATACAGATTTTTATGTTTTGCTATTTGCTGATTGTATTTTGATTTGCGCAGTCAATAAATTATATTAACAAAATGCATATGGGATTTAAACCGAATTACTTGGCCACACTTGGCAAATATGGAAATCCTGAGATCACAACACCATCAAGTTGGGACTGCATATATAGATGAAAAGGTGTGACTCAGCGCTTTGCTGACTAGACCCCTGATGAGATATTTTGATTTATGACATAGATCCAATAATGCAACACAAAATTAGAGCTAAAAGTGACAATTGATTATCAGCATATAAATATTGCCCTTGTATTCAATTCAGCTGTGGACAACACAGGAGATCTTGGAGGCTAGAAAAAACAGAACAGAAGTGCCGTAGTGTAAAACCATACAATTTAATGGATAATTGAAAGGGTATAATTGTCCCACTCACAAAATAAGTGGCACATCATATGAAATATGTGTGGAAACAAGCATGATTAAAACAGGTCATCATAAACAGGTCAACAGCTTACCATATGTCCTTCAGTAAAATACTCGTACCCTGACTTCCAGACCTCAGGTTACCAGACCAGTGACCACAGCAACAATAGAGGCGCCCAACCAGAATGGCACTAGGCTGGATAAGCTCAACGCGTTTTGTCTTTTGAGGTAAAAGTGACTTTGTCAAGAGCTGCACCTCCATGAATGGATTCCCCCCTTAATTAGTCCTGCTCTACCGGCGTTCTGTCCCACAATATGCTGGGAACCTGCTCGGTGCACCGGAAATGACGGGACACTTTTAACATCCAGACACCGTCCTAAAGCTAAAAATGACATCACGCAACTCCACAATCAGCGTCCGAGACCCGGAACTGACCGGTCACCTCCATTTTTGCCATTTTAGACACTGGCAAGACTAATAAAGGTGTTGGCATAAAAAATAATAAGTCCATACAAATGTACATTGCAGCTAAATAAAGTCCCTATTTGATCCTGAGACAATTATCTAAAAAAAATAAAAGTAACAGAGGGGGTACTCCTACAGACTGAATCGGCAACAGAGAGGGCACTCCTACAAACTGGGTCGGCGTTCTGCAGGGTCAGTGTATATACTCTTGAGTCGGCGTGTGGCAGGATCAGCAATCGCTCTGAGGCTGCTCTGGGCAAACCAAACATACATGCTGTATCAGAAGAATCCTCACAAGGCAGTCCAGGTCTGCAACAGTCAAGGTCCTCATACAATCCCGGTCAGTAAATCAGAGAAATGAGACATGGTTCCGTGAGAAAAATAACTGGGACATAACAATACCGGGGTACTCTTTATATAGAAAAGACAGAGAAGGTAGGAAAGGAGGAAGAGTGGCCCTGTATGTGAAAACAACATAAAAACGAACCAAATAAAAGTGAGCGAGGTGAACATAGAGTCAGTTTGGGTTACGCTAACATTTGGCAATCATACAGTAGCTCGTGTATGTGTGATCTGTAGACCACCTGGACAAGTAGAAGAGCTAGATAATCTGCTGTGTGAGGAAATAGCCAAAATGACAATGAAGGGGGAAGTTATTATCATGGGGGACTTTAATCTTCCTGATGTGAACTGGAAAAACAAAATAGCTGGGTGCACCAGGAGTACAAATATTCTAAACTCCCTACTGGTATTATCTCTAACACAAGTAGTTGAGGAGTCGACCCGTAAAGAGGCCATATAGGATTTAATACTCACAAATGGAGGTTTGGTATCAGACATTGTTGTAGGTGAAAATTTGGGATCTAGTGATCATCACCAGTCAGTGTGGTTTAATATAAGAACAGGGATGGAGCCGCACCACACAAAAACAAAAGTTTTAGACTTTTAAAAAACAGAATTTTCTAAAATGAGATTTTGTGTGAATGAGTCATTATCAGACTGGAGGAGTTTAAAGGGAGTCCAGGAGAAATGGGATTATTTAAAGGAAGCATTATTGAAGACCACAGGCAGTTGCATTCGGCTTGTTAGCAAAAACAAAAAAGGGAAGAAACCGCTGTGGTACTCTACAGAAGTGGCCAAAATAGTGAAGAACAAAAAGATAGCATTCAATAATTATAAAAAAACTCTGAGTGAAGAAGATAGGCAAACCTATAAGATTAGGCAGAAAGAGGCAAAGCAATTTATAAGAGCTTCCAAAGCACACGCAGAAGAGAAAATAGCTCAGTCAGTAAAAAAGGGGGACAAAACATTTTTTAGATACATAAACGAGAAAAGAAAAGTAAAACAAGGATTAGTTAGATTAAAAACAAAGGAAGGAAGGTATGTAGAAGAGGATAAAAGTCTCGCTTACTGCCTCAATGAATATTTTTGTTCAGTCTTTGCAGAAGAAAAGGAAGGAAAGGGACCTCAGTTAGGAGGAAACACTAAAGAGACATTTACATATGAGTTTACAGAGGAGGAGGTTCTACAGCAGCTGTCTAAAGTAAAGACAAATAAGTCAATGGGGCCTGATGGGATCCACCCTAAATTATTAAAAGAGCTCAGTGGTGTAATAGCAAAATCGTTAACAGTTTTAACCAATCCTTGTTAATGGGAGTCATCCCAGAAGACTGGAAATTAGCAAATGTTGTGCCCATTTACAAGAAGGGTAGTAGGGAGGAATCGGGGAACTATAGGCCAGTTAGTCTTACATCAGTAGTGGGGAAATTAATAGAAACTATGTTAAAGGAAAGGATTGTTGAACATCTAAAAACACATAGATTACAGGATCAGAAACAACATGGGTTTACCTCAGGGAGATCATGCCAAACTAATCTTATTGATTTTTTTGATTGGGTAACAAAAATAATAGACAAAGGTGGTGCAGTAGACATTGCTTATTTAGATTTCAGTAAGGCTTTTGATACTGTTCCGCATAGAAGGCTTATCAATAAATTGCAATCTTTGATCTTGGATTCCAATATCGTTGAATGGATTAGGCAGTGGCAGTGACAGGCAACAGAGGGTTGTGGTAAATGGAGTTTATTTGGCGCAAGGTCTTATTACCAGTGGGGTACCTCAGGGGTCAGTACTTGGACCCATTCTCTTTAATATTTTTATTAGTGATATTGCAGAAGGTATTAATGGTAAAGTATGTCTTTTTGCTGATGACACAAAGATTTGCAACAGGTTTGACGTTCCTGGAGGGATCAGCCAAATGACAAATGATTTAGGTAAACTAAAAAAATGGTGGGAGCTGTGGCAATTGAGTTTTAATGTGGATAAGTGCAAGATAATGCACCTGGGGCGTAAAAGCCCAAGGGCTGAATATAGAATATTTGATACAGTCCTAACCTCAAAATCTGAGGAAAGGGATTTAGAGGTTATTATTGCAGAGGATCTAAAGGTAAGTAGTCAATGTAATAGAGCAGCAGGAAATGCTAGCAGAATGCTTGGTTGTGTAGGAAGAGGTATTAGCAGTAGGAAAAGGGAAGTGCTCATGCCACTGTACAGAGCACTGGTGAGACCTCACTTGTAGTACTGTGTGCAGTACTGGAGACCGTATCTCCAGAAGGATATAGACATCTTAGAGAGAGTTCAGAGAAGGGCTACTAAAATGGTGTACGGCTTGAAGGAAGGGAGTATATTTAAAAGGAAACAAAGTAGCAAAACAAGAGGACATAGTCTTAGATTATAGGGGCAAAGGTTTAAAAGTAACATCAGGAAGCATTATTTTACTGAGAGGGTGGTGGATACATGGAACAGCCTTCCAGTAGAAGTGGTAGAGGCCAAACAGTGATTGAATTTAAGCAGGCATGGGATAGGCATAAGGCTATCCTAAACAAAAGATAAATCCTGGTAAAGTATCCATGTAATTGGGCAGACTAGATGGGCCGAAAGGTTCTTATCTGCCGTCATTTTCTATGTTTCTATGTTTCTATATGGATATATGTAGGCCCAGCTCACGTGGATATATAGTAGTACCCAGCTCAAATTATATATGCTGTCCCTGCTCAAATGGCTATGTATTGCCCAGCTCATATGGATATATATATATATATAGGCCCAGCTCACATGGGTATATATATAGGCCCAGCTCACATGGATATATAGGCCCAGCACACATGGATATATTTAGGCCCAGCTCACATGGCTATATACAGTTGAAACTCGAAAAATTTGAATATCGTGCGACAGTTCATTTATTTCAGTAATGCAACTTAAAAGGTGAAACTAATATATGAGATAATTCAAGCTGTGATTTGTCATAATTGTGATGATTATGGCTTACAGCTCATGAAAACCCCAAATCCACAATCTCAGCATATATACTCAGTACTTGGTTTGGGCCCCTTTTGCATCAATTACTGCCTCAATGCGGCGTGGCATGGAAGCTATCAGCCTGTGGCACTGCTGAGGTGTTATGGAAGACCAGGATGCTTCAATAGCGGCCTTCAGCTCTTCTGCATTGTTCCGTCTCATGTCTCTCATCTTTCTCTTGGCAACGCCCCATAGATTCTCTATGGGGTTCAGGTCAGACGAGTTTGCTGGCCAATCAAGCACAGTAATCCTACGGTCATTGAACCAGGTTTTGGTGCTTTTGGCAGTGTGGGCAGGTGCCAAGTCCTGCTGGAAAATGAAGTCAGCATCCCCATAAAGCTTGTCTGTGGAAGGAAGCATGACGTGCTCCAAAATCTCCTTGGTAGACGGCTGCACTGACCCTGGACATAATGAAGTACAGTGGACCAACACCAGCAGATGACATGGCTCCCCAAATCAACACAGACTGTGGAAACTTCACACTGGACTTCAAGCATCTTGCAGTGTGTGCCT
Organism: Leptobrachium leishanense; assembly: GCA_009667805.1. Lineage (NCBI taxonomy): Eukaryota > Metazoa > Chordata > Amphibia > Anura > Megophryidae > Leptobrachium > Leptobrachium leishanense. The sequence continues at coordinate 181,486,678 of CM019065.1, read as the reverse complement.
CTCCATTCTTCCTCCATACTCTGGCTGGGTCCTTGGTTTCCAAATGAGATGCAAAAGTTGCTCTTATCAGAAAAGAGGACTTTGGACCACTGAGCAACAGACCAGGTCTGTTTTTCTTTAGTCCAGGTAAGACGCTTCTTACGTTGTTTGTTGTTCAGGAGTGGCTTGACAAGAGGAATATGACATTTGAAGCCCATGTCCAGGATCCGTCTGTGTGTAGTGGCTCTTGATGCACTGACTCCAGCCTCAGTCCACTCCTTGTGAAAGTCCCCAATAGGGATGAGCTGTTCGGTTTGATCAGTTCGGAGTTCGATTCGAACTTTGGCCGTTCGCAAGTTCGCGAACTGCAAACTTTTTGGCGTGTTCGGTTCGAGTTCGAAGAAAATAAAAATTGAAAAAAGTATAAAAAAATGCTTAAAAAACACTAAAAAAATCTTGAAATAAAGAGACTCTTTGTAGTGCGGACAATAGGTTGTGAGAAAAGGCGCTCGGAACTATTGGACGGATCGCTACACGTTCTCCCAAATATGGTGTTCCCTTCACCACAAATAAGACAAGATAGAAAGTGAAGTAGGTGGGAGAACAGCGCTCCTTCTCAAGGTAGGGTTACCTCTCCCCAGTCGTAAATACCTCAGTGTATATAATAAAGCAACCACTATCTTACGTTTATACAATACAAGTGAAATTACTCTTTTCCAGTAATCGATTTTCTTTGATTTGGAGAACCAAAATTGACCTAATTTATGAGAGCTCTCTAGCTCTATACTGGACGTATCACGGACTGTTGTGGGCCAGCCCGTCAGCCAGACTTTTGTTTAGCAAGGATTTCTCCCCTTCTCTCACCGCTCAAAGGAAAAGAGAGTTTTCATGGCACAGTATCATCTTGATTTTATCGGTACCAAATGAGGAAAAGGAGAACACACTCACCCTTTTAGGAGCTTGACCCAGCTCTAGAGCTCCACTTCCGGTTTCCGGTCCCGCACAGTGCGTCTGCGGAGCTCCACTTCCGGTTTCCGGTCCCGCACAGTGCGTCTGAGGAGCTCCACTTCCGGTTTCCGGTCCTGGGTGAACGTTTTTTTTTTTTTTTTCCCTTCTTCTCCCGGATCTCTGCGCATGTGTGCTGGCATACTATCCCTTCCAGTTTCATTTTCTAAGTATACCGGGTCTCATCAGCATCCGAGGTACATCCCTCTGTTCTCCTCACAAAAATCATTGGAAATTGCGGCACATCAAGCCCCAGAACATGTAAAACAAGAAAATATTTCAGTAAAAACACTCCCTCCTATAAAGGACCTTTATAGGTCTCTAAATTATCATATTCCACAAACACAAAACCACAGTTATATGATATAATTTATTCCTCTTAACTGGTCACTAAGTTACCTTTTAAGGTTTACACCGTCTAATGAGATAGATATTAACTTAACCAATTGGGGGTTATCCCATATCATTACCCCAAAAGGGGTCCTAAAAAAATATTTTAATAAAAACGATCCCTCTTATAAAAAACCTTTTATAGGTCTCTAAAATGTCATATTCCAAAGACATAAAAAATCCTTCCCAAAATCCTTCCCAAGATTCTAAAAAACCCACTAAAACCGCCGGGGAGACCCATTATATCAGGGATTCAATCTGTCACCAGTAGATTATCACAATATCTTGATAGTCTTCTTCAACCCATGGTAAAACTAACCATGTCTTATTTGAAGGACTCTATGAACCTACTACAAATCTTAGAGAATTTTCAATGGGAACCTGACTACCTACTCGTTACGTGTGATGTACAATCCTTATATAGCATAATTCCACATAATAAGGGGTGTCAGGCGGTTTACCATCATTTAATCCAACACCATTTTTACCCTGAGGAACAAAACAAGTTTATCATGGAAGGTATACAATTTATCCTCGAGAATAATTATTTCTCGTTTGATGAGAAAGGTTTTTTATAAGAGGGATTGTTTCTATTGAAATATTTTTTTAGGACCCCTTTTGGGGTAATGATATGGGATAACCCCCAATTGGTTAAATTAATATCTATCTCATTAGACGGTGTAAACCTTAAAGGTAACTTAGCGACCAGTTAAGCAGAATAAATTATATCATATGACTGTGGTTTTGTGTTTGTGGAATATGATAATTTAGAGACCTATAAAGGTCCTTTATAGGAGGGAGTGTTTTTACTAAAATATTTTCTTGTTTTATATGTTCTGGGGCTTGATGTGCCGCAATTTCCAATGATTTTTGTGAGGAGAACAGAGGGATGTACCTCGGATGCTGATGAGACCCGGTATACTTAGAAAATGAAACAGGAAGAGATAGTATGCCAGCACACATGTACAGAGATCCGGGAGAAGAAGAAAAAACCCAAAAAAAAAACCCCTGTTCACCCGGGACCAGAAACCGGAAGTGGAGCTCCACAGACGCACTGTGCGGGACCGGAAACCGGAAGTGGAGCTCCGCAGATGCACTGTGCGGGACCGTAAACCGGAAGTGGAGCTCCACAGACGTACTGTGCGGGACCGGAGACCGGAAGTGGAGCTCCTTAGGCGTACTGTGTGGGACCGGAAACCGGAAGTGGAGATTTGGTGATCTTAAGGGGGTATATATATAAGAGACACACATGAGGCTGCAAATCACTTTTATTTTGCCACTGATGAAGTGCTTGAAGCGTGAAACGCGTCTGGTAGTTCCTTTTATGTTTGTTTATAGTGATATTGCAAATAAATCTTATATTTTTATATCATCTCCGCTGATCTGCATAATATCTGGTCAGAAAGAGGCTTTTCTAATTGTGCCAAACAATTTGGATACGCTGAACACCTAGAGCTGGGTCAAACTCCTAAAAGGGTGAGTGTGTTCTCCTTTTCCTCATTTGGTACCGATAAAATCAAGATGATACTGTGCCATGAAAACTCTCTTTTCCTTTGAGCGGTGAGAGAAGGGGAGAAATCCTTGCTAAACAAAAGTCTGGCTGACGGGCTGGCCCACAACAGTCCGTGATACGTCCAGTATAGAGCTAGAGAGCTCTCATAAATTAGGTCAATTTTGGTTCTCCAAATCAAAGAAAATCGATTACTGGAAAAGAGTAATTTCACTTGTATTGTATAAACGTAAGATAGTGGTTGCTTTATTACATACACTGAGGTATTTACGACTGGGGAGAGGTAACCCTACCTTGAGAAGGAGCGCTGTTCTCCCACCTACTTCACTTTCTAAAGAGACTCTTTACTGCAGAATATTATAAACAACGGTTTATTAGATATTGAATTAAAAAATAATGTCTACGTGCAAAGATTCTCACCTCTAAATAACCTGTGTTCTCAAACGCCGTCAACAACAGGTGTTAATTAGTGTTTGGAAATAACATGTCCTTTTAATTGGTCTGGTCTGATGAATTTGATACATTGTCTGGGGTGTGGTGTCTCCTGAACATGTATCAAACAACACCTGTGCTTCTGAGAAGTGTTCATTTCTCTACTAAATCTTCCTCTGATATGCTGTTTAACCCCTTAACCCTGCATTTCACTGCTGTGTGCTCGGCTCATTTTTACCGCTTTCGCTCATCATGTTTAAACGCGATTTGAAGCCACATTTTATTAAATGACCCAGACATATTAGATATCGTTCTTTCCGGCAGACTCCGCAGATTCATAATATATCATTTTTATATGTATACATCTTGTCCTGCCTGTATATTATGACAAAAAATGCAATAAAAATTGAATTTTTAATCATCTGCAGTGTGTAAAGTGTTTTTTTCACATTTTAGCACATGAGCATTTGCGGTTATGTTTTCTATGGGGTGCGCTTGTACAAAAATTAGAAATGGGGACTTTTTACATTTTGTGGGGGGAATTACGTGATTTATAGCAACGCACCCCATAGAAAACAATCATTAGTGCAGCATCATTGTTCACATTATAATTGAAATGTGAACACTATTGCTGCATTAATAAAAATAACATGTTTTTCTTTTACTTTTATAGCTGGTCATGTTGGGTATCATTCGGAAGGCCATGCTCAGGCCGTTCGATTGACACCCTCCATGACCCCCTAGCTGCCACGGTTCTGGAAATATCGGGGTTCAAATGATCCTATTGGTCCACACGGATCCAGTTTTAGAGAAGACACAGGAATTGGTGCAGTATCGTAGTGTGGGATGTAAGCATTGTTTGGGGTGTGTGACTTGCAGCCACATGGTCCCGGGGAAAGAGTTTAGCCATCCGCATACCGGAAAACGGTTCTATATTCGACACATAATAACGTGTAAAACTGAGTACGTGGTGTATAGGATATTGTGCCTGTGCGGGCTAGCGTACGTGGATAAGACAACAACCCCACTATGTGATAGAATTAGAAATCACAGGTCGAATATAAGGATAGCGTATCGGGATGGCCACTCTGACAAGCCAGTGGCAAGACACTTTTTAGAATTGGGTCACCCAGTTGCTTCGCTGTGCTTTACGGCCATAGACCACGTCCCTGTACCTAGGAGGGGGGGAGATAGAGCACTTATGCTGCTTAAAAAAGAAGCCCAGTGGATACACAGGCTAGATACTGTGTACCCTAGGGGACTCAATGAACGTAACATGTACTCGGTTTTTGTATAGGTATGCGGTGGTGAGTTTGAATTAAGTCACAATATAAAGCCTTGCAACAGTACTAACAAGTGATGATTTTGCACTGTTGGGCAAAATCGCTAAACTGATAAACAACAGTGTGACATTCTCTTTAAACACAGATGGTATTTTGTTTTTAAATGTGATTGCCGCTTGTTAATGCGGCAGTCCTTGGTTTTCTTTCCCAGCTGGTGTGTATGAGTGAGTCGGAGGGCATGGGCGCTTAGTGTGGGATGACTCATATGGAGGTTAGGGCATTTTGGTTACCAGGATGACCATGATGACGTCATTGAGACGAGCCACGGTATGGCGCATGCGCAGAGCACCCCAGGGCACGCCGGACACCATACACATCGGGAGGGTGAGTAACCAAGGTGTTTGCAATTTTAATGATTTTTCTCCCTATTTAACCTGAGGGTTTGTAATGGGGGGGGCATTGTTTTTTTGTCCTGATGAAAGTTCCGGAGGGGAACTGAAACGTTGACAGACATAAACTTGTTCAAATAAAGTGAATGAACGTGAAAAATCCTGGAGTGCGGGTGATTCTATACATCATTTTATATATATATATATATATATTGCCCCCAGCTCTCAATCGGTGGTCTACTGTCTGCAGTGCCAGGCCAGGCCCCTCCGAGTGGTTCTCACTGTGCGAGCGGCCACCGGCATCAAGCTCTGCTTCTCGCCTGCGTGCGAGCCACGCACAAGCCGCACTCTCGCAAGATCCTGGAAGTTAACTCAGCGATCTCGCGAGATTGCGGCTCTGGTGGTTCCCAGGCAAGCGACTGAGCTTGATGCCGGCAGCTGCTCATAAAGTGAAAAGCACTTGCCAATACTTTCTTGGGGGGGTCAATTGCCCCGTTCCCCCCTGGATCGGACCCTTCTTTAATGTTAAAAATATTCCAGTTTTAATCCAATATCTAATAAACCGTTTATTATTATATTCTGCAGTAAAAAGTCTCTTTATTTATTGGGGTTTTTTTAGGATCTTTTAGGCATTTTTTGGGATTATTTTGGCAAACTTTTTAAAGTTATTTTTTTTTTTTATTATAGTCGTTTTTTCTTTTCTGTAACAGACCTTTTATCATTCATAGGACCTTATATGTAAATTTCAGACATTTTTGTTCAGTAGTTTTTTGCAAACAGCGTTTCAATTTTCAAACTTTCATTTTTTTCTTCACCTCGTTCGTCTGCGTTTTCCAGTGTCTGCTCTGAGCTGTGATCGGTGGCTAGTCGGGTTTGTTCGGCTTGGTTAATCCAGCTGTTTCTTCGGATTTCGGTGAGTGTTCGGGGGCTTTGCGGTGAGTGTTCGGCGGCTTTATGCCGGGTTTTCCCTGCACTACGGGGGTCCTGCGGTGCTTGCTGAATACACTGCAGGGTCGACGACCTAGGATCGCTGAATCACCCAGAAGTGCGGGGAATGAAAAGTCACCGAACGTGTGGTGACTTTTCGAATCTCTTTGAATAACCCTGTATAAAAAAATCTGAAAACAATTATGATTTTAAACAAAACCAAAGGAAATTCCCTCTGTTCCACCGTTATGGATGTATCCTGTTTCAAGACATCTTAGACCGCCAGTAGACCTTTTTCATGTTCAATTATAGTGTACAGGGAGTTCATATCAACACTGACCAGAATATAACTAGCCTTCCATTTTCTGTCTTTCAACATGGTCATCAAATGACCTGAATCCCTAGTATAGGAGGGAGCTAGCATTACATATTTCTGCAGGAAATTATCAATATATTCAGAGAGATTTGAGGCTAATGAACCAATTCCTCTGATGATTGGTCTGCCAAGGGGGGGGGGGGGTGTCTCCAATGACTTATGGACTTTTGAGAGGTGGTAAAAGATCGCTAATCTAGGGAAATGGATTAACAGTCATATTCCTGTTTGGATAGAATACCTTGCATCAAACCTTTCAGTAATAATGCCTGTATTTGTATCTTGAATTTATTTATAGGGTTACTCCTCAATATTTCAAAAGTAGCTCCATCTGAAAAAAGTTGTTCAACTTCTTTTAAGTGCACCCCTCTATCTTATATAACCACCCTTGTCCCTCTTATCCGCCTGTCTAATGACCACATCATGTCTAGATTTAAATCTTTCAAGAGCTTCCCTTTCTTTTTTTATTTAAATTGACCTTTAGGTTTTTTCTCCTCTCTACCTTCCTCATTTCATCCTCTAACATCTCTTCAAACACAGCGATGTGATTGGTCTTCTTCCATGTTGGATTAAACCTAGATTTTAATTTGAGATCGGTGTGTGTGAATTTATTAGATTTATAAAATAGATCCAATAATGCTTTCAAAATGTGTCCCGTGTAACTGCCATTAAACACCAGTCCGAACAATCAATGAGAAGCAGAGAGTAGCAGGTCCTCCAGCGGTTTCAAGTGTCAGTAAACTTTATTTACAGGGCCAGCAGACCCTGCATGGAAAAATATGACGTTTCGGCCCACAGGCCTTAATCATATCATACCTGTGGGCTGAAACGTCACATTTTTCCATGCAGGGTCTGCTGTCCCTGTAAATAAAGTTTACTGACGCTTCAAAACACTGGAGGACCTGCTTCTGTCTGCTTCACATTGGTGTTGTTGGGGCTGCAGTGCCCCTGTATAGCGATGACCTCGTGGTTGGGGAAGAGGTGGGCTCCCATCGGAATTGGATCGTGGCAATTCCTGTTTTCGAACAACTAATGAGACTTGTCCCAGAAAGACTTGCTTCAAATGATTTTTTTTATCTATTCACGCTGACATAGGTTTTTATGTCAGTGCTCAAAATTTCCACCAGTTACCCCACCTCGGATAGTCTGTACGGCGTTCAGAGGATTGTCGGGTGCATTTGTTGTCTTCCCCGACACCAACCAGCTGTTCTTCAGGTCAAATGTTTCTCTGAGAAGCTACAGAACAAATTAAACACTGAGTCCATCCCTGATTATGAGCCCGACTGATGAAAATAACCAGTCCCCAAATCTCAGCCATAAGGAGCTCACTGTATAAAGGACCTGGGCCTATTGCATCAGGATTCTGTGAACTTAGGAGCCGTATAAAGCTATTAATACATAACACACATTTTTTTAGCTGTGCTCTTGCACATAAATTCATATTGCTACGTTTATACATCCAAAGTGCAGAAAATGTGTTTAGTGTTTGGTATACAGGGTGCTCAGGTTTGATGCGGAGGCTCTCCATACTCCCCCCGGTTCTCCAGGTGATGATGACCCCTCGATGGCCAGCTGGCTCCTTCTGATTAGGTCACGGGCACGCTGGATGACTGGCCGCCATGTTTATGTCCGTGCCAGGCTTAGGCTGTAGCTTAGGCAATACGGCTTGTGTTCCCCAGGCTGTTATGCCTCAGCCTGAGAAGTCTGTTTATTGCCATGTTTGCTGTTGCTCTGTCTGCATCCACTCGGGTTAATCCCTGTGCCAGCTCCTGAGTGGGTGTGCATATTACCTGGGCACACCCTTCCTTCCACACTCTGTCATTTTCCTGTTTTCCCTGTGTATGTGAGGTCCTGCGAGCCCCCTCATCCTGTCTGTCAGTGTTACCCCTTGTTCTGTGATATTCCTGTGGACCCTGCTGCTGGACTTTACACTGCGTAGCCCACTATCCAGTGGACTGGAGATCTGCCTGAGTTCCAGCCTGTTACCTTAACTGAGTAGCACTATTATCCGGTCCTTGGTGCTCTTCCTGTATATCTACAGCCTCTTGACTACGTGGCCCACTTTCCTCTGGGCTTGGAGACTTTCTTGGCTGCCAGCCATCCATCCGGTGCCTGCTGTTAGGACCTTCTATCAAGGTATTGCTATGCAAGTGGAGTTCCCAGCTGCTGACTGCACAGCCTTCCTGCCTCTGCTTATTTTTGCACCTTGCCTGTATATATTGATATTCCAATATTCAAGGACTGTGTTATTCTGCTGTGCATACAATATACCTTTTATTACCTGCATTTCAAGTCTCCAGTGTCTGCTTACTGGCTCACCCCAGCGATTGGGATATAAACCTAAACATAAGGCTCTGCCATGGAGCCATCCTGGCTCGAGCCTGACACAGGCAGCCTCACTGGTGGGAATGATGAAGGCCTGCAGCCTGATGGCCAGTCTGGGCACCTGCCCGGACTTCCTTTCCACTCAGCAAATGCGAGCAGGGGAGTGTAAATTTTGAGTCCTGCTTACATTATTTACATAAAAATTGAACAAGCGTTTATTGTGATTGATTTTAAAGTGCAGTCATGGATGTGTTACTTATGTTTGTATTTCCTACTGTAGATCTTGACACTGATGCTGCTTAAAGGTACAGTGCATGACATTTACCCACAACTACTATGTAAGTAGCCTTCTATATTATTTAAACTATACATGCTGCCAAAATCATCGCCATCACAATGTTTGGCACTGGCAAACTGTACCTATGATGTGACATGTACATAATAAACATACATGTTATTCAAACAACGCAATTTTATTGAAGAGGTTGATCAATCTGTTATTAATTACATTTTTTATTATTATTCAATTATATAAACGTATTAAGTAGAAAAAGTATTATGTTACACAGTTCAAAGTGGCATACAAAGATATTTACATGCATGGAGGCATGACAAGAAATGGAAATGCATAGCAGATTCACAGAACCTAAAATATTGTCCTCATTATAATTGTGACAGTAGGTATGGATAAAAGGCATGGCATTCAGTATCACTGAATACACTTTTAGCTTACATATGGGGACACAGAATAGGTTCTAAAGGACTATTGACTATATATAATTTGTTTTGGCCACATCACTGTACATGAGAAGAAACTAACATGACAGTTTTGAAGAGTTATATATTTTCTTTAAAATTAAAAATATTTGAGAACACACACCTGTTTTATAATTGCTGTAATACACACCTGTCATGCGGATGACCCCACATGTTAATTTACCTTGAGATATGCTAGACATGTCAGGAGAGATACACTTGTACTATCTACAATGTATGTTGCAAAGGTCATGCCATATTGGGACAAATCATATATAGGATTTGGAATTTAAATGCAGTAGCATTTAATGTTGAAAGCTAATACTATCCTATTGTCTCATTGGTCTTCCATCATGTTGGATTGCTGTCTGACATTATTAGCAATGATGAATAGGGACACAGTAGTGCCATTTAAATATGAGTTAATGGAAACTTGAAGAGCACTGTCCCAAAAATGGGATAAGAAAAAATAGAAGAGGCATTGGAACAGGTGAAAAAATCTATTCTACAAAGATATATATACACTATATTGCCAAAAGTATTCGCTCACCTGCCCAGCTCCTGATTTGGATGGGTGAGCGAATACTTTTGGCAATATAGTGTACCTCTTCCCAATACACGGAGACTGGTATAGATGGTAGGGATGTGCAATTCGTTTCGTACCGAATCGATTTTCGCACGAAATTTACCATTTTCGTGCTTCCGAGGGCATCCTGAATCCGAAATGTCGACCACATGAAATATCAGATCGATTCGAAATTTCGAATCCTTCAACTCGATACTTTGGATAATTCGAAATTTCAGGTCGATTCGGTGATTCGGGTCATTTCGCTATTTGGATTATTTCGGGTCATTCGGTTCAGTGGTTTTTCATTTTATGCTGCATTATTATACTGTAGAGGTGCTGCCCGGCAGTGTGCGGATTCATATGCTGCATTAATTATTATGTAGAGGTGCTTCCTGGCAGTGTGTGGAATCATATGCTGCATTATTATACTGTAGAGGGGCTGCCTGGCAGTGTGCGGATTCATATGCTGCATTAATTATACTGTAGAGGTGCTGCCCGGCAGTGTGCGGAATCATATGCTGCATTAAATATACTGTAGAGGTGCTGCCAGGCAGTGTGCGGAATCATATGCTGCATTAGTATACTGTAGAGGTGCTGCCCGGCAGTGTGCAGATTCATATGCTGCATTATTATACTGTAGAGGGGCTGCCTGGCAGTGTGCGGATTCATATGCTGCATTAATTATACTGTAGAGGTGCTGCCCGGCAGTGTGCGGAATCATATGCTGCATTATTATACAGTAGAGGTGCTGCCTGACAGTGTGCAGAATCATATGCTGCATTATTATACTGTAGAGGTGCTGCCTGGCAGTGTGCAGAATCATATGCTGCATTATTATAATGTATAGGTGCTGCCCGGCAGTGTGCGGATTCATATGCTGCATTAACCCCTTCACTGCTGAGGCATTTCACCTCGGCTGTGTGCTGAGCTCATTTTTACCGCTTTCGCTCATCATGTTTAAACGCGATTTAAAGCCACTTTTTATTATATGGCCCAGACATATTATATATCATTCTTTCCGGCAGACTCGACAGATTCATAATATATAATTTTTATATGCATACGTTATGTCCTGCCTGTATATTATAACAAAAAATGCAATAAAATTTGAATTTTTAATCATCTGCAGCGTGTAAAGTGTTTGTTTTCACATTTTATCATATGAACATTTGCGGTTATATTTTCTATGGGATGCGCTTGTACAAAAATGAAAAATGGGGACTTTTTAAAAAAATTTGGGGGGAATTACGTGATTTTTAGCAAACACACGCCATAGAAAAAAATCATTAGTGCAGCATCATTGTTCACATTATAATTGAAATGTGAACAATATTGCTGCATTAATAAAAACAACACATAAAAAATGTTTTTCTTTTTTTCTTTATTTTTTTCTTTTTTCTTTATTATTATATTTATATTTTTTTAACTTTATACCTGGTCATGGTGGGTATCAGTCGAAAGGCCAGACTCAGGCCTTTCGAATGACACTCTCCATGACCCCCTAGCTGCCACGGTTCTGTAGATATCAGGGTTCAAAGGAACCCCCTATCTCCACCAGGGGATTTCCTTGGGAAATCCCTGGGCAGCTAGGGGTTTCCCAGCTATCTGACAGCAACACGCTATGCGCGATGACGTTGGGCAGCGAGGGGGAACCCGAGGGTTCCAAGATGGCGGCCCCCACCGGAGCTAGGCCGCACTTCGGCGCCGCAAGGCACTGCTCCTTCCCGATCGGGAGGGAGAGGGATCCAAACGGATCCCCCCCCTCCCTTCCAGGCGATCTTCCGGTATTGCCGGGGTGTCGCCTGGAAATGACATCATCGCGCATGGTGCGATGATGTCATTTACATCGGGAGGGCTTAACTTCAGCATCTGAGGACGCTGAAGTCAGACCGCTGCGGGACCCCGGACAGAGAGGTGAGTATCTCCACTGGGGCTCCCGCAAAGCGGATGACGTGTGGGGTATGTCCTCCGCATATAGCGAGAGTAAATGAGGACGTGTCCCACACGTAACCCATAGCGAAAGGGTTAATTATACTGTAGAGGTGCTGCCCGGCAGTGTGCGGAATCATATGCTGCATTGAAACCTATGGGTTAAAAAGGTTTGTTTCTTAAAATTCCACCCAAAAGATGCTTAAAAAATCTTAACAGTAGGACTGGTAATGATTACACTTTTTGTGTTCAAATAACCCTCTCACTGCAGTGGACGCGCTCAGCGTGTCCACCCGCAGGTAGGGTTCCATGCGGAGGACGCGCTGAGCGCGTCCTCCCTTTGCGGCCAGCGATCGGCCGGATTCCGGCCGATCGCTGTGCCCCCCGGTGCGGGCTGACATCCTTGATGTCAGCCCAGCACCCGGAACCACCGCCGGCACAATTAGATGTCATCGCGGCGGCGCGATGACATCTAATTCAGGTGCCCCCCCGCGTGTGCGGAGGAGGCGCCTGAAAGGGAGGGGGGGAGGTCCTTCAGACCTCTCTCCCTCCCGATCGCTGGGGGCCTGAGATTAATGTCAGGCACCATTTGGAAGGGCACAGCCTGCCCTTCCTAACGGTACCTGACATTAACCCCATGGGGGCCGGATCACGAACCGGCGCCAAAAAGCGCCGGTTCATGATCCTTTCCCGGAGCTGGCCGACATCTTGGACGTCGGCCAAGCCTCCGGGAACTCCCCCTGAGGACTGGCATCATCGTGCATAGCACGATGACGCCAGTCCTGGAGTTAACCCCTAACTGCCACCAATGGTGGCGATAGGGGTTCCAATGAACCCCCTATCTTCCGATCCGTGTCAGCTAGGGGTTAATGTTTGATACTGTTGGATCGGCCAGAGCATGGCCGTTCCAACGATACCAAACATGACCATGAAAAAAGTTTTTTTTTAAAAAAAAAATCAAAATAAAAAAAAAATTAAAAAAAAATTGTAAAATAAAATAAACAAGTTTTTTTCTTTTTTTTGGTTTGTTAATGCAGCAGTATTGTTCCCTTTTCAATTATAATGTGAACTATGATGCTGCACTAACGATTTTTGTATGCGGTGCGTTTGTTAAAAATCGCATAATTTCCCCCCCAAAAAAATGTAACGAGACCCCATTTCTAATTTTTTTAACAAGCGCACCCCATACAAAATATAACCGCAATTGCTCGCATGTTAAAATGTGAAAAAAAAACACTTTACACGTTGTAAATTATTGAAAATTCATATTTTATTGCATTTTTTGTTATAATATACAGACAGGACATGATGTATACATATAATAATGACATATTATGAATCTGCCGAGTATGACGGAAAGAAAGATATATAATATGTCTGGGTCCTATACTAAAATAAGCCTTCAAAACACGTTTAAACAAGATGAGCGAAACAGGTAAAAATTAGCTCAGCACAGAGGCGTGAAACGCCTCAGCAGCGAAAGGGTTAATCATTTTTTTTTTAATCGATTACTTTCAATTAATTATAACGCACATACAGATCCAACTACTTTTCGCTGATCTGCATGCATTGCAACTCTGCATTAGTCAGTGGTAAATGTAGTATACACTATATACAATCACCTGACACTGGTTAGTTTCAACAATCCATGACTTTACTTCACAGTTCACACAAATTCGTCTTACATCAGTGCTACAGTTTGAATTTAAGTTATTATATTGCCCCAGCTCACACCTGGATATATTTGCCTCCAGCTCACGCATGGATATATTTGCCCCCAGCTCACGCATGGATATACTGCCCCAGCTCATACATGGATATATTTGCCCCCAGCTCACGCATGGATATATTGCCCCAGCTCATACATTGATATATTGCCCCAGCTCATACATGGATATATTTACCCCCAGCTCATACATGGATATATTGACCCAGCTCACACATGGATATATTGTCCCCAGCTCACACATGGATATATTTGCCCCCAGCTCATACATGGATATATTTGCCCCCAGCTCATACATGGATATATTTGCCCTAGCTCATACATGGATATATTTGCCCCCAGCTCTTACATGGATATATGGCCCCCAGCTCACACATGGATATATTGCCTCAGCTCACACATGGATATATTGCTCCAGCTCACACATGGACATGTGGCCCCAGCTCACGCATGGACATATGGCCCCAGCTCACGCATGGACATATGGCCCCAGCTCACGCATGAATATATGGCCCCCATCTCATGCATGGATATATGGCCCCAGCTCACACTTGGATATATGGCCCCAGCTCACGCATGGATATATGGCCCCAGCTCACGCATGGACATATTGCCCCAGCTCATGCATGGACAAATGGCCACAGCTCACGCATGAATATATGGCCCCCATCTCATGCATGGATATATGGCCCCAGCTCACGCTTGGAAATATAGCCCCAGCTCACGCATGGATATATGGCCCCAGCTCACGCATGGATATATTGCCCCAGCTCACGCATGGATATATGCCCCCAGCTCACGCATGGATATATTGCCCCAGCTCACGCATGGATATATGCCCCCAGCTCACGCATGGATATATGCCCCCAGCTCACACATGGATATATGCCCCCCAGCTCCCACATGGATATATGGCCCCAGCTCACGCATGGATAGGCCCTCAGCTCATGCATGGATATATGGCCCCCAGCTCATGCATGGATATATGGCCCCCAGCTCATGCATGGATAAATTTCCCCAGCTCATGCATGGATATATTGCCCTAGCTCATGCATGGATATATTTGCCCCAGCTCACACATGGATATATGTCCCCCAGCTCACGCATGGATATATGGCCCCCAGCTCATGCATGGTTATATTGCCCTAGCTCACGCATGGATATATGGCCCCAGCTCACACATGGATATATTTGACCCCAGGTCACACATGGATATATTTGCCCAGCTCACACATGGATATATTTGCCCAGCTCACACCTGGATATATGGCCCCCAGCTCACACATGGATATATGGCCCCCAGCTCACGCATGGATATCTTGCCCCAGCTTACGCATGGATATATGGCCCCAGCTCACACCTCTGCCGCCGCATGCTGTGCTCCGCATCTTTGGCTCCCTATGAATGTCCGAAGGTATAGAGCTTGGCCGATCGCCTGGGAGTACCATGTGACCAGCCGCGATCTCGTGAGACCGCAGCTGGTCACGTGGTTCCCCCATGCGAGCGACCAAGCTCCATGCCTTCAGATGCTCAAAGGGGGCCAAACACGTGGCGCAAAGCACACGGCGCCGCCACCGCCGTGTGCACCGCCTTCTCCTCCATGGTGTACCTCTCCTCCTGGATCCATCCTCTGGAGCAGCCCTGTGACTCCTGAGTCCCAGAGTGCAATGGTGCAATGACTCCCTGCTTTGACCCTCACCCAGAAGCTGTTCCTAGGCTAGATGGACCTGACTTGTCTCTATCACTCACCCTCTATGCCTCCTCTCACCCTCACCTCTCCACTCCTCTCCCTGTCACCACATACGCCCATGCAATTTTACCTCTCTCTTTCTTCCTCTTCATCACTCTCCTCACCTCCTTCTCCCCACCAACACTTCTCTTCGTCCCTCCATCTCGTAAAGAACGGAGTGGGACTCCAAACAGCCAGGTGTATAATCTCTTTCTTTATTCGTGGGAAAGCAGTCTAATCCATAAGAAGTGATGTTTCGGCCAAGAAGGCCTTAATCATACTAAAGTGTACAAAGAATCCACTCCCCTATATATACAAATTCAATTAAATCAATTGAATCCCCACACATGCAAGTCATTAATCAATTCATATGGTAATTCCACTTCTAATCATGCTGGTTTTTTTTGCTTCTAAGTACAGAATACCTTAAAGACATTTCAAAACCCATAAAGACATTTCTAAAACCACATATGCATGTGTGGGTAGAGGGGATAACAACAAACATAAATAAACAAAAAATAAAAATAATTATATATGTATATATAAACATTAAAACATTAAACTTGCAGAAGAACGGACAGCGAAAAATATATGGAGTCCCCACATTAATGAGGAGATCCCATACCTCCAATCTATCTGAATCTATATCCACAGATATTCTATCCAAAAGACCATAGACCGACATTAAGATACATAATTTATTAAATCAATAGCAGCAATGTAAATCAAACTCCCTATTTAGGCCCCTAGGCCACAGCGTGTCCAATCTTTGTATCCATTGTTTTTCTTTGTGTTTCAATAACCTACTACTATCTCCACCTCACCGTAAGACAGGAACATGATCAATCACCTGGAATCTGAGTTGTGCTACGCTATGAGCGCAATTAATGTAGTGTTCAGGCACTGGTAAATCAATTCGCTTTGTCCGAATCGTGGATTTATGTTTAGTAATGCGTTCCTTGATTTTCATTGTAGTCTCGCCTACATAAAGCAGCCCACAAGGGCATTTTAAGACATACACCACATATGTTGAATCACAAGTATAAAAGTCATGAATCAAAATCTTCTCTCCCAAATGTGGGTGTAATAGAAAATCACCTTTTATAACTGCATTTCATGAAGAACAGCCCAAGCACGGGAATGTTCCTTTCTTTGGTGGACCTAGGAACCTCTGTTGTTTTCCTTTTAAGGGGCCTATGTCCGCTCTTACTAAACGGTCTCTTAGATTCCTATTTCTCTTATAAGCGAAAATAGCAGGATTCTGAAAGAAGGGAATCTCACCATATGCTCTCTTCAGAATACTCCAATGTTTCATGATCACATTACCCACATATCCACTGACATGACTGTATTTTGAGACAAATGGAATATGTGTTTGTTTCTTAATGTTATCAGGCTGTCGTGATGCTCGCTGAGCTATGATAGTAGATCTATCCAAGTTTTCTTCCCTCTGAAGTTCCTCATTCAGAAGTGTAATTGGGTAGTCACGCAATTTAAATCTATTAACCATACCTTGTAACCTAGTCTTACGAGTTACTGGATCCGACACATTCCTAACTACACGGGTTAATTGGCTACGTGGCAGAGAATTAAGTGTGGTCATTGGGTGAAAACTGCGGTAATGTAGTAGATTGTTCCTATCGGTGGGTTAGGAAACAAGTCACTGATAAGATGTCCCTCGGTAACTCTAAGAGTTAAATCAAGAAAATCAATCTGTTCATGATGATGTGTCATTGTGAACGTAATATACGGGTTAACCAAATTTACCTCCTCAAAAAATAACTCCAACTCGGCCTGGTTACCCGTCCAAATTCCGAACACATCGTCTATATAGCGCCACCAAACATAGACAAAATCTGAATAAAAGCGATGACTGTATATAGGTTCTCTTTCAAAATTATCCATATATAAATTGGCATATGCCGGCGCCATGTTGGACCCCATTTTAGTCCCCCTGCGTTGTTTATATACCGTATCACCGAAAAGAAACAGATTGTTATACAAAACAAACTCCACCAGTTTCTCTAAAGAATCGACCTGGTTCTCCAAAAAATGATTTTCCTGTAATATCTTCTGTATAGCCAACACACCCTCTTCATTTGGGATGGAGGTGTAGAGACTGGTCACATCCCAAGTAAACAAGATAACTGGTCCATCTAACGTCAAATCTCCCAAACGATTAAGGACATCTTTGCTGTCCCAAATAAATGACCTGGTTTTCGTGACTAGAGGCTGGAGAACCCTATCCAGGAAGACTGAAATAGGCTGTAGCGCGGAGTCCGTGCTAGCCACAATCGGCCTCCCTGGGGGGTTCTCCAGACTCTTATGTACCTTGCGCAATATGTAAAAGACTGGCAATATCGCCTGTTCCTTGATCAGATATTTCAACAAATCCTCATCTATTACCATATTATCAAATGCCTCCTTCAAAATACTGTGAATATCTTCCTCTCTCTTGATAACCACCCCAAAATTACTAATTGCATAAGTATCAGCATCACATAGTTGTCTCATCACCTCCTTTATATAATCCACTTTATTCAGAACCACAATAGCCCCGCCTTTATCGGCGGGCTTCACTATAATGTCCTTATTATCCTATAGTCACTGGTGTATTTTGGCCTAGGCCAACAAGGCCTAGGCCTAGGGCGGCACTCTCCAGGGGGCGGCAGCCCGCCGGGTTGCCCCACCCCTAAAAAAAATAAAAAAATTTTTTTTTTTTTTTTTTACATTTTGCAAACTATTTTACCAGGAAGGAAACATTGAGATGTAACTAATTTTCAAGTATGTCCATGGAGTCGGCCGCTGTATGCTGCCACCGCAAACCCATGACCTGCTGAACGAAAATGTCTGGAATTTACATATAAGATCCTATGATTGATAATAAAAAGTTCTGTTACAGAAAAAGAAGAACCGATATTAAAAAGAAGGGGGGGATTTGCCAAAAAAATTCTGAAAAATTACTAAATGGTACTAAAAAAAATAATCTGTAAATAAAGACTTTTTACAGCAGATTAAAATAATAAGTGGTTTATTAGATATTGCATAAAAACGGGAATATTTTTAACATTGAAACCTATGGGGTTCGCCTGAATATCTGAACCTGCTGATTGAAACCACCGAACATCAGGGTATTACACCAGAGCAGTGGTGTACTTAAAGGAGTGGCGGAGGGCGGGCCGCCCCAGGTACCAGTGATTATTGGGGTGTCATTAGGGGGTACTAGGAGGTGCCACTGTCACTGTGTGTCAGCTTTGAGCTGTGTTCTCAAACAAGGAGCAGTGGAGCATGGTGTTTGCATACGGAATAAAATCGAATAGAATAAAAATCCCCCTCTCCTCCCTCCATAGCTCCTCCCCTGCCCCGCAGCAGCTCTAGGAGGGGGATGTGATTTGTGTCCAGAGAGAGAAGATGACAGTAAACGGCAGGTAAAGGGGGGGGTATCAGCAGAATATGAAGCCCTGTCTGCTTACTGCTGTTTAAAGTGGACCTTTCCTTAACCAGCACTGCTGTGATAGAAATTTGTCATTGAGCTGCCTGGCTCCTGGTGAGGCTGCGTGCGTGCAGGTCATACTCGGTCCGGCCAGTCAGGTGGTACTGAGTCTCAGTACCACCTGACTGGCTGAACCACGTGACACGCACGCAGCTGCCCACCCTTTCGTTAACATGGACTGTCACTCTATTCTGGACTGAACACCCACCAGGAAGGGAATCAAAGCCACGGTGCACCCTTTGGCAGTGGCACCCCACTGCTGACAAGATGGCTCCACACACCGGCACAGCTGCGATCCTAACGTGGCCTGGAGGGACCTCCTGCTGAGTCTGTACACAGTCTTTGCTGACTCTGCACACAGCCCTACTGCGGACGGAGGCCGGTAAATGTAGAATAAATAATTGCTGTCTGCTCATATACACTCGGTTTGCTGGGAGTTTTATTGCAGTGGATTCTGATGCACTCATACACACCACACATTGCATTGCTGGGAGTTTTATTGCCGTGGATTCTGATACGCTGACACACACCACACATTGCATTGCTGGGAGTTTTATTGCTGTGGATTCTGATATGCTGACCCGCACATTGCATTACTGGGAGTTTTATTGCTGTGGATTCTGATACGCTGACACACACCAAACATTGCATTGCTGGGAGTTTTATTGCTGTGGATTCTGTGATACACACTGCATAGTACTGTGAGTTTTATTGCCTTGGAGCTCTGGGATACACTCATACACACTGCACATTACTGTGAGTTTTATTGATGTGCAGTTCTGTGATATGCTCATACACAGTGCACATTTCTGTGGGGTTTATTGCTGTGCAGCTCTGTGATACGCTCATATGCAGTGCACGTTTCTGTGGATTTTATTGTTCAACCAATTAGAGCAGCTGTGATCCAGTATACTTAACATGCGTGGCTGTTCTTTGTAAAAATGCTTGAATTTAAACATTTCATAATTTTTTTATCTCAATAGATACATTTGAAATGGTAAACAAAATATACAAGTAGGCACTTGGTATCCACTTTTAATATAAAGAGAGGAAAAGGCGGAGCTCTAAGAGGAAAAGGTGGAGCTTAAAGAGGAAGGGTGGGGATTAACCAGGAAGAGGTGTGGCCTTGACAGGAAGGGGTGCCTCAAATTTAAATTAGGGGGGTGCACGAGTTTAGTCAGGCCTAGGGCAGCACAAAACCTAAATACAACACTGCCTGTAGTCCTTTCAAAGCCACCCGTTCTGTATGAGTCAAATTGGGAAATTTGCCCCCAATCTGTCCGTCTAAGATCCTGTCAATGTCTTGAAAGATGAATTGTGCAAATGTATCTATAGGAGGCATAGATGGTGGTGTAAATACACTTGTTTTCCTTAATCCATACCCTCTGGCACTGAATAGTGTATTTTCACTCCGCACAATGAAATTATCCTCTTTATTATGAAAATATACCTTCAATTTAATATTCCGAAGGAATCTCTCCAAATCAATACGCAATGAGAAGGAATCTACATATATAGTCGGACAGAAGGAGAGGCCTTTCCTCAATACCTGTTCCTCGACGTCTGTTAATACATAGTCCGAGACATTAATCACTGACGACTGCGCGTTGGATTGTACATCCTGGGATGGTATGTTTTCTTTAGCCGAGCCATGTGTGGGGATTCAATTGATTTAATTGAATTTGTATATATAGGGGAGTGGAGTCTTTGTACACTTTAGTATGATTAAGGCTGTCATGGCCGAAACGTCACTTCTTATGGATTAGACTGCTTTCCCACGAATAAAGAAAGAGATTATACACCTGGCTGTTTGGAGTCCCACTCCGTTCTTTACAGTATGTTAGGGGTATTTCGGCATCCCCTTTGAGCGGTGACTTCGCGCTGGTGTGGAGGGCTCCCTATACAGTGTGATCACAGTGTGTGTGGACATCGTCCCTCCATCTCGTCTCCCAACACCCACCATAACAGACATAAAAACAAAAACAAAAAGGTTAGAATACACAGGGGTAAGGTGACAGGATGGATAAAAAAACGGGGCTAGGTCCGGGTAATGATAGAAATGCGTGTGCTGTGTAGTGACAGCTGGGCCTATGTTTATATGCAGCTATGTGTGACATGTATTTACGTATAATGAAGGGTTAATGCAATATATAGTGAAAGGGTTAACAAAGGTGAAAAGATACAACAAATAACACTTCTACCCTACACACACAAACTGCACTCCACAGCCTCTATACTCACATTTAACCACCAAAATTCCAGGGACCTGTGTCTGACTCAGGAAATTGTTATCACAGCCACTGTGGTGCATATGCAGCCATTCTTTATAATGCCCGTAGCACAAGGCCAGAATTCAGGACTTAACCAGTCAAAAGCTGTAAAGCTGTGCTCGCACCATTGATTGCGCTTGTCAACGCTAACTATAGCATCTCGCTGTGTAACGTTAGTGCTTCCCATCGACATGCTAACCATTTGAGTGCCAACACCTGCGCGAGGTTTGTAATACACTCCGTAATTGGCAGAAGCTAACATTTACCAACTAGCGCTAATTTTTTAAAAATAAGAAAAAATGTGTGATCTACGCTCATTTCTATATAGCTCCATGTGAAACAAAGCAGAGGTTTTGGTTTACTTGAATGGCCATTGAAGTGTAAGCTCTGAAATTGGGCCCTATGTGGTTCTATTTACTTTTTTAAGGTAGAATACATTTTTAAAATAGTGATTCAAATATTCAGAAATTCAATTCTAAAGAGCCTAAAATACTAGTTTAATTGTTTCATTAGAAGCGTATGATATCATAAATACAATATCATGCATAATATATCAGTAAACCAGACAAAAACAAATCTCAAATTAAAATATGTTTGGTCGATTTGACAATAACTTGTCTCATTTCATACGCTACAAGAATCTGATACTTTCTAATGTATCTACACTTCATGTATTAGATGTAACTGAGAAATAAGCTGAAAAATATGATTAAATGACTCCTATCCTCAGTGATCAAAAAACCCCAAGGGTCTATTAAATTGATGAAGTTAAAAACGACAACCCTAAGTGCGAGTTGTTAGAAAAATTTTTACGCTGCTGACTAAAGTAGACAGAGTTACTTACAGGAAAGGCTAATCCATTCGACCTGCCAAGACTGTGTTTCACATTTGATTAAAAACATGCCAGTCTTCTCACACAGAAAAAACATGGAACACAACAAAATAGACCCACTTTCCAGTGAGTGTTTTCTGCAAACCTGTTGGGGCTTGGCAGATACATTAATCTTTTCTTTTCCCCTCAACAGTAAATCAACAGCAAGGAAAACATTCTCTTTTCGAAGACCCAGGGGGAGATATCCCTGCTGAGGCAAAATAAAAGAGCCATGCATAGGAAATAGCATGCGCGCTGATATGTGTTCATCTGTGGCTTTTTCCAGAAGGGCAATAGAAAAGACAGTTGAGCACCATTCACTTTCTGTTACAAAAATATAGAAAATATATAATACCTAAAGTTGTGTGCATTTTCTTTATTTGAAATAATAAATGCTATGTATTTAAATAGAAATATATTTCTTCTGGTTAGTAGCAATAGATTATATTGAGAATTTGTTATTTCCATTTACTTTTAAATCACTGTCAAATAATTTTTGCAACAGTTTTGTTATTTCTTAATGTTTTGAACTTTGACCAATGAAGTGTTGAAAAATATTGGAAAAGCACATAAAGGCAGAGAATACATCAAAAAAAGAAACACCTCTACAACATTATGTCCAAATGATGTCTTCATAATTTTTTTAACCTTTATCCTAAATTTAATCTCAAGAAAAGGAAACTGTGTATATAAAGATTCTTAAAGTCTCGTACAAAACTTATCTTTTATAAACAGACAACTATAGAGACATATACAGCTGAATAAGACATGGAAATATGTGGATTTTCAGACGCTGGCTTTTGAAGAGACTTTTCCTTCCAACGAATGATTTGCAGTAGTATTTTTTTGAAGGAGAATTTGACATCTTCTATGTTAGGTATTCAGTTAGGTGCCATATTCAACGGACTGGCTTCTTTTCCAATTTCATAACCATGTACCAAGAGAGAGAGATACTTTTATTTGTTGCTTAGATGGCTATTTTGCTTCATTGTATAGCGTTATTTTTATTTTTTATTTTTTTACAGTATCTCTAAAACCAGTGAGACCAAATGTTTTCACTTGTAAAAAAAAATGGTAAACAAAGGCTAGATTTGTGCCTTACAGCACATAGGCATACAGAGGCAATAAGTTTGTGATCCCTTTAGGCTAGGGTCAGACGAATGCATTTTTCACGTTGTCCGTGAAAAAGTGCGTTCGAACGAATGGACGTATTTTTTCACGGAATACGCGATAGCGGTCATACGATGTGCATTTTTGTCCGTGATTTTGTACGGATCATCAATAAAACCCTTTTTGCGTCTGGACGTTATGTTGGCCGGACGTGTGCAGCGTCTGACGTCTCCCAATCACGCAAACACGCCGCTATGTGGCCGCAGCGCACTCTGTACGTCAGTAGTAGCGGTTTGACGTTCTCGAAAAAATGCGTTCGTTGGCCACTTGCGTTGCACGGACGAACTTTCATGCGGCCGTTCGTCGTATGTTCCCCGGCATTGGACGTCATTTGCTGCTAGCACGGCCGGGATTTCGTGCGGCTAAACGCACGTGAAAAATGCGTTCGTCTGACCCTAGCCTTAGAAATGTGGTTTCATCTTCAAGTTACAGTAATCCACAAACACAGGGCCACATTACAATGTTGACGCTAACGTTAACACTCACCTGCGTGAGCATTAACGTTAGCCGCAGTATCTACCACATATTACGATCCAAACGCAAGCAGGTTAAGTAACCCGTTTGCGATTGGTACCTTGCGCTTTTCAGAGAGGTTACTGTACTTTGCGCTCCCTTTACTTAACATGGGGAGCGCAAATTGTTACTCAGCGTTAGGATTACAAAGTCCCAGCGCTGATTAACGTCTGGCTCTGGTTAGCGGAAAGTTAACCAGAGCCAGGACTTGGTGTTAACGGATTCTGCAGAACCGGAATCCGTTAACACCAGCCTAAAAAATAAATAATGCAGAATTCTACTTATATAGTGGTAGGTAAATGTAATGTTCTGTCCCTTTAAGCAGCGTCAGTCAGAGTCAAGATCTAGAGTGGGGAATAAACACATTAGTTACACATCCATGACTGCACTTAAAATTTAATAACAATACAGACATGTTCGATTTCTATGTAATAATTTGTGAACATATGTCAGCGTCAATAGATAAATTATCTGTGTGTTCTGGGACATGTCTCATTATTGATTGTTCTGACATCTGTCTAATGGCAGTTATTTGGGGCACATGTTGAAAGCATTATTGTACGTATGTCATATATATATCTCATCCAGGGGATACAGCTGAGACACACATTTGATCAATATATGCAATCCCAACTTGATGGTGTTGTGAACTCCTGTATTTCAACATTCTCCAAAGTGGTATGTACGGTAATGTGGTCAAGCAATCCGATTTAAAGATCAAATACAATTTTGGTGCCACGTTTGTGCCGTGCAAGTGTCCTTCACGAATACTGCTTTCATGTGCAGCATAAACGCTTATTTGGCACTCAAAGACATGTATTTTTCTGCTGTGCAAATCAACATTTCTCTATGTAGTTAGCTGTGACTGATGGGTGATGTTGTCCTTGAATCAATTTCACGCAAAGTGTGGCACATGTAAAAGTGCTGCCCTGCAACACATATAATCCATGTGTTGTGTGCCACCTGTGATTCCATGCTGTTTTCTTTGCTGCAGAGTATGGATTGTACAAGCTACAGGGTGGCATTTTACATGCAGTGCCCTTCAGCATGAATAATTGTGTGTCCAGGAATGCAAGCACCCTGATATGAATATGTAGATGAACAGGGCCGGCCCAACCATGGAGCGGTTTAGAGCAAAGGCTCCAAGCTGCAAATTCTGGAGGGCAGCAAATTTTTAGCGAATAATACTTGTTGCATGTTTTGTGCTTATGGATAAAACTGTATTTTCAAGTTAATAAGACAATACTCGTCTTATTTTTACTCTGTAATAAATTGAAAGGAAAAATAAGATGGAAAGAAAATCTAATCCAACCATAGTTAGACAGATGCAACAATTAATCTTTGGAAAACCATATAAAACAGAGACTTGGCATTTGGGGGAGGGACATCAGAGAATTCCCCACATTGGACCAATCTCCTTATTTAGCTTAGGGTATTTCAAATCTCACCTTCTATACTGTATCAACATTTCCATCATCCCTCTTCAGGATGTAGGAATCTCCCCCTGAAGAAACATTGGACGATCTGTTGGATTAAATTAGCACACTTAGACCCAATTCCCAAAAGGATGTCTAGCAGAAGCTGACTAACAAATAGTAACATGCTGTAAAAATTTGTTTTCATTTTGGACTTAAAACATTTAGTCAAAATGAAATTTTGTTTAATATTAATTAGTTTTGACCGAAATTTTGTTTCCTATTTCAGAACTAATCAAGTCAATTCAGCACCACTGGAAATCTGCAGCGAAATACGGTGCTTTTGCTGTGCTTCGGCGATCTGTGTATAGATAAATCATTCAATAGTTCATTGTAGTGGTTTTTCTGAGAGAGCTGAAATTGCACCGAACAGGAATTTCCCCGTACTGTACAATTTTGGGGCCATTCGGCTTTTCAAAAGCTGGCAATTCGCCAGGCCAGGCGTAGGGAGTGGAGGGAGGTCACGGAGCTGTTACACAACATGGAATTCGTTGCGCCAACATGGAATTCATTACGCCTGGGGTTTCCCTTTCAAGATCATGATCTTCAAAAATAAATCGACCCTTTTCGTATACATCTATCAAGCCAAAGACCTTTTACGTAACCTGGATATACCTGTACCACCTTCCATTGCAGACCGAGCCCCACCACAGCCCCTTCCGCGTCTGTAGCGGGACTGGGGCACCTCTGGTGATTGACCGCATTCGGTACTGGGTGATCTTGATCTTTGGTTCCTTGAATGGGGATCCTTACCCTCAGTATTGCCACAGTGGTACTATGGCGGGGTTAGTTTGTCTGCGGCAAGCGAATGTCTTTGTTATTATCTTACCATATTTTGGTTGAAATGCTATGCTTATAATGTTGATTTAAGACATGCCTTAGGCCTATCACTCTATATGGATAAGTGTGGATATTCTAACTGGAGATAATTATCTAGGGTTTTCATATTATCCTTTCTCTCAGCAGGGGGATGGGGCCTCTACGTTCTGAGATGCTCCGTTCCCACTCCCAGCTGGCCGTCTTGTTTTCCTCTGATCTCCTGCACCCCTGTATGCCCTCCTCTCAGTATCCCTGTTCGGCGGGTGCTTTCTTTTACCCTCGTGCTTGCCCACCACGAGGTTCTATACATTTCCCGCTTTTCTCTATTTTCCTCTTCTTCGCTTCCCCCTCCCCTTCCCACTCTTTTCCCATTTTGAGATGCTCGACGCTCCGTTTGTGTTATTGGAACCGAGAGGCTGGAGGGGGGGTCCCTGGGGGGCCTAGTATCTGCTTAAAGTATCTGTATTATCTTTAAATGTGAAAGGCCTGAATTCACCATGAAAACGGAGACTCTTGTTCCGTGAACTGAAATGTAAATCGATCGCTATAGCGCTGCGAAAAGTGCGAGTAAGAGGGACCCATCTCCCCTGGGTTACAGCTGATCTTACACTTGAGATTCACTGTGGTCAAATTTCAAGACTACTGGTTCCATGAACGATCACTATGAATATCGAAAATGCCGGAATGCATGCAAAAAACAAACAACATTGTCGAAAGCCCATTACTTCAATGAAAATCTAAACAATAACATATCAAACCCTAGAAACTTTTGGAAAACCATAAGTAACATACAACCACCCCCTGTCCACTCTCAGCCGGCTGCTGTCAAAGTAAATAACCAAACCCTGCAACACCCCCTAGATGTAGCAAATGTCTCTAATGATTATTTTGTTGGATGTGCCACCACCCTGATTGCTAAGCTAGGAAATGACGTGCAATCAGAAAGGCCGCACGTAGGTCAGGCCCCTCCAACTGTGCAAAGACCCTGTATCAGACAGGAATTCAGTTTTAGACCAGTGCCTGTCAGTGTCGTTACTAAACTTCTCTGTAACCAAAAAATTAAATACCAGTCTGGACCTGATCAAATACCAGCAATGCTGCTGAAAATCCGTGCACCGGCAATTGCAAATCCTGTCGCAACCCTAATCAATGAATCACTGGCGACTGGATACATATCCAAGCTCTGGAAGACTGCCAGAGTGGTACCTATCCATAAAAGTGGTGACAGTACTTTGGTATCCAACTGCCATCCGATATCATTGCTCCCTGTAATGTCAAAAATTTTGGAAAAATGCATATACACACAATTACGTGATTATTATCAATATTGGAACTACTTAACCCCAGATCAATCAGGCTATCGTCCAAATCACTC
The DNA here is from genome assembly GCA_009667805.1 of Leptobrachium leishanense. Lineage (NCBI taxonomy): Eukaryota > Metazoa > Chordata > Amphibia > Anura > Megophryidae > Leptobrachium > Leptobrachium leishanense. The sequence goes on along the minus strand of CM019065.1, from coordinate 181,459,371 downwards.
AACTACAACCGCCCTTTTAAAATTCTGCAATGATATTCAAGCTGGCATGGAACAAGGAAACCTAACTGGAGCCATCTTCCTTGATTTTGCCAAAGCCTTTGACACAGTAGACCATGGCATCTAGTTAAAAAAACTTAAAGACTCTGGTATTGGTGATCGCACACTAACCTGGTTTCAATCATATGTATCTGATCGGTCGCAAAATGTGTCCATTTCTGGCAGCTCCTCCCTCCCCCACCCAGTCACTTGCACTGTACTCCAAGGCTCAATACTCGGCCCCCTGCTATTTACAATATTCATAAATGATCTGCCTAACATCTGCAAAGCCTCAACTGTACACGCCCTGGTAATCTCCCGACTCGACTATTGCAATAATCTCTTATCTGGCCTCCCTCTGTCCCACCTCTCCCCCCTACAATCCATCCTGAACGCCTCCGCCAGGCTAATTCACCTCACCCACCGCTCTGTCTCTGCCGCTCCCCTCTGCGAGTCCCTTCACTGGCTCCCCATCCACTGCAGAATTAAGTTCAAAATCCTTATCCTTACCTACAAAACCCTCACTAACTCAGCTCCCCACTACCTGTCCTCACTAATCACCAAATACACCCCAGCCCGCTCCCTAAGGTCAAACAGTGACCTGCGCCTAGCTTCTCCCCGCATCACCTCTTCCCATGATAGACTGCAGGATTTCTCACGTGCAGCCCCCACTCTCTGGAACGCTCTCCCTCGTACTGTCAGACTTTCCCCTAACTTCTCTTCCTTCAAACGCTCCCTTAAAACATTCCTATTTAGGGAAGCCTACCACCCAACTCACTGACACAACCATCAATCACTCTCACCTTACAGTCCTCTCCTCCTGTTTCCAACCCCAACCCTCCTAGATTGTGAGTTCCTACGGGAAAAGGGCCCTCATCTCCTCCTGTACTGTTTGTCATCAAATGTTGTTCAATGTATTGTAACCCTGTCTATACTGTGCTTATTGTACAGCGCTGCGGAATATGCTGGCGCTTTATAAATAAAGAATAATAATAATAATAATACACATGTACGCAGACGACACCCTAATCTAGACCAGCAAACCAAATCTCCCACAGCTGGAGGCCGTGTTGCAAGAACAATTCACAGAGGTAGAAAAGTGGATCAAACACAACAAACGTTTCTTAAATACTGACAAAACGGTAACAATGCTCTTTGGAACAGCACCTAAACTACATAAATTGCAAAATCCCCATCTATGTGTTGGGACAAAATCAAATGGCACGCTTACCACAGTCACTTCTATCAAATATCTAGGTATGTGGTTAGACCCAAATCTATCCTTTGGCCCCCACATCGAAAAACTCTCATCTAAAATTTACCCCAAACTAGGAGCCCTGTACAGAAACAAATCCTGCCTGAACCCCACGGTAAGAAAGCAAATTGTACAACAAATGCTTATACCGGCTATTGAATACGGAGATGTAGTCTATGCAGCGGCCCCGCAAACACACCTTCAGAATCTTACCACATTGTATAACTCATGCTGCCGCTTTGCGCTACAATGTAACTACATGACCCACCATTGTTTACATATTAACCACGCTGAGCGCGTCCATGCACAGGAGGCAGCAATCGGCCGGGATACCGGCAGATTGCTGCACCCCCCCCGGTGCAGGCTGACATCTTGGATGTCAGTCCAGCACTCCGGGACCCTGGTGGTGCCATTAGATGTCATTGCGGCGGCGCGATGACATCCAATTCAGGCGTCCCCTCGCGTGTGCGGAGGAGGCGCCTAAAAGGGAGGGGGGTCCTTCGGACCTCTCTCCCTCCCGATCGCCGGGGGGGTGCACAGATTTAAGGCAGGCACCGTTTGGAAAGGCACAGCCTGCCCTTCCAAATGGTGGCTGACATAAACCCCTGGGAAGCCGGATCACGATTTGGTGCTGAAAAGCGCCAGATCGTGATCCTCTCCCGGAGCTGGCCGACATCTTGGATGTTGGCCAAGCCTCCGGGAACTCCCCCTGAGGACTGGCGTCATTGTGCATAGCACGATGACACCAGACCTGGAGTTAACCTTTAGCTGCCAGCATTGGTGGAGATAGGGGGTTCCAATGAACCCCATATCTCCCGATCCGTGGATGCTAGGGGTTAATGTTAATATTGTTGGATCGGCCAGAGTATGGCCTTTCCAACGATACCAAACTTGACCATGTTAAAAAAAATAAAAAAAAATTATATATATATTTTAAAAAATAATAATAAAAAACAAAACATTTTTTTTAACGAGTCCCCATTTCTAATTTTATTAACAAGCGCACCCCATAGAAAATATAACCGCATATGCTCGCATGTTAAAATGTGAAAAAAAAACACTTTTACACATTGTAAATTATTGAAAATTCTAATTTTATTGCATTTTTTGTTCTGTCTGTATATTATAATAATGACATATTATGAATCTGCCGAGTCTGCCGGAAAGAACGATATATAATATGTCTGGGTCATGTTTTAAAATAAGATTTCAAAACGCAGTTAAACATGATGAGCGAAACCGGTAAAAATTACCTCAGCACAGAGGTGTGAAATGCCTCAGCAGCAAAAGGGTTAAAAGAGCTAAACTGGCCGTCGCTGGAGTCTAAACGTACCCTTCACCTTTCCAACATGGTGTTTAAGAGCTTTTCTGGGAAGCTGCCTCCCTACCTGAATAGACTGCTTCCTCTAGCAGTTCCCTCATCCTATAACCTCCGATTCAGGACTAGCACCTTACTTGCAATACTACAGTACAAAAAGAAAGTGTCTCAATCCTCATTTTCCTACAGAGCACCACAATTATGGAATAACCTCCCAGACGCCATCAAATCTTCCCCCAGTCTAAAGTCACTCAAGAGCTCCCTATTAACATACCTCAATACGGAATGCACCTGTAAACATGTAACATAATGACTATTTCCTACATATTTATTTTATGTTAATCTGTATATTTGTGGTTTTTTTTTTAATATTTTGCATTGTATTACTTTGTATTTCTGTAACAACTGTAACATTTTAATGTTCTTGAACCCAGGACGTACTTGAAAACGAGAGAAATCTCCATGTATCCTTCCTGGTAAAATCCTTTATAAATAAATAAATAAATAATACAGGAAACTAGAATTCCGAAATTGGCAGCCTTTCGACTGGCGGATCCGGCCTACTCCATGGTCTACTTCTCCTGCGCCTCGCCAAAACGAAATGGCGTAGCTATACTGTTTCGCAATCCATGTCCAATCCAGGCGGAGGAGGTGCTTACAGATGAGGAGGGCCGATATGTGTTAGTTAGGGGGTCGGTGTCCGACCAATGCTACACTTTTTTCTCATTGTACGCACCAAATGGGAGTTGTACGTACCATTGTACGCACCGGCGTTTTGGGAGTTCACTGCTGACTTTCTATCCATTCACTCAAAGGACAAATTGTTGATAGGGGAGACTTTAATGCTACTCTATGCCCCCCTTTGACAGATCCAATCCCCGGAACGGCCCTAACCCCACCTCTGCTACTCCCCAGGACCAACAGTTTTATCACTTTGTGAGCAGTTTTGGTCTCATCGACATCTGGAGGGTGCACCATCCTTCTTGCAGGGATTACACGTTCTTTTCGCAGTTTCATCACTCGGTTTTGGTCTGCACAATACACCAGGAGCAGTTGATCAAAACAATTTTCCGATGGTATGTGACTCCGGTCCAGGTTTCTCGCATGCAACCGATTACCCCGGACTTGTGCTGGAAAGGATGTGGCACAAAGGACACTTACTTTCACATGTGGTGGGCCTGCCCACGGGTCCAGGCATTTTGGGAGGAGGCCCACACCTTATTATGGCAGTCCTTAACAGGGACATTTCCAAGGATCCCTGGACCTTCTTATTATCAAGGCCTATTCCTGTCCTCTCTAGACCGGAGAACAAATTATTAGCTAAGATAACGCTAGCGGCCCGGAGGGCCAGGCCGAGAAATGTAATTGTCCCGCGGTCCCCGCATTTAACCGTATCTATGCTAAGATTTGGGATGTTCAATTAATGGACAAACTCACAGCAGTTTCGAGCCACACATTACCTGATTATTATAAAGTCTGGTCCCCATGGCTAGAACAGGTCCTCGGAATGGATGGCCTTTAGCTATTTGTGTCTGATTTATGTAGACTAAGGAGTTGCACTAATAATTCCTATGTGAGGTCCCTCGTGTTCCTAGACGAGCTTCCCCCACCCTTTTTCCCCTCTTTCCTTTTTCTGGCTTTTTTTCTTGGGGCTTGGGAAGGCCCCACCTTCTTTTGTTTTTTGTTGGTTTACTTTTGTTTAATGAACAAAACAAAGAAAGCGTGGTGTACCTTCCAAGGGAGAGCTCTATCAGGCTAGTGGAGAAGTCCTGGTGCAAACGCCAGCGAGGTCCGCCCAAACCTCAACATCCATAGATCCACAAAAAGCGTGCAACACAGATATCTCCATTGGAAAGTTTATTGAAAAAAATGCAGCAGTTAAAAATGCGACGTTTCGGTCCTACAGGACCTTAAACATGCAACGTCGCATTTTTACCTGCTGCATTTTTTTCAATAAACTGTCCGATGGAGATATCTGTGTTGCACGCTTTTTGTGGATCTATGTTTGTTCAGTGAACGTTATTCACTCACTTTTTCCTTTATTTCCCTTTGCTCTCGTTTAAAACCGAAAAGCATATGGCACGTGTATTACCAATTGCATGTTTATGTTGAATAATGCTTTTCAATAAAATCTTATTTACAAAAATACACAGATTATACATACAAAAATATGAAAAATATTGGCACCATTAACCCCTTCACTGCTGAGCCATTTCACCGCTGTGTGCTAAGCTAATTTTTACCGCTTTTGCTCATCATGTTTAAACGCGTTTAGAAGCCACGTTTTATTACATGACCCAGACATAATATATATCGTTCTTTCCGTCAGACTCCGCAGATTCATAATATATAATTTTTAGATGTATACGTCATGTTCTGCCTGTATATTATAACAGAAATGCAATAAAATTAGAATTTTCAATCATTTACAGTGTGTAAAGTGTTTTTTTTTCACATGAGCGTTTGCGGTTATAGTTTCTATTGGGTGCGCTTGTACAAAAATTAGAAATGGGGACTCGTTACATTTTTTGGGGGGGAATTATGTGATTTTTTGCAAACGCACCCCATAGAAAAAAATCTTTAGTACAGCATCATTGTTCACTTTATAATTGAAATGTGAACAATATTGTTGCATTAATAAAAACAACACAAAAAAAAACATGTTTTTATTTTTTATTTATTTAAAAAAAAATTTGTTTCTTTTTACTTTGAACATGGTCATGTTTGGTATCATTCGAAAGGCCATGCTCAGGCCTTTCGAATGACACCATGCATGAACCCCGTATCTCCACCAGGGGATTTCCTTGGGAAATCCCTGGGCAGCTAGGGGTTCCCCGGCTATCTGAGGTCATCGTGCCATGCACGACACGTCAGGAGCCAAGGAGGAACCCGGAGGTGGAGCCGCCATCCAAGATGGCGGCCCCCACCTGAGCCAAATTACGATCGGCTGCCGAGCGGCACCGATCGCGATCTGGCAATTACATGGATAAAAACCAGGCACTGGTTTAAAGGGCAGACACTGCCCTTCAAAGCGGTGGCTAGTTTTTGGCGGAAACCCTCCCGATCGGGAGGGAGAGGGATCCAAAAGGATTCCCCCTCCTTTCCAGGCGATCTCCCGGCTTTGCCGGGGGTCGCCTGGAAATTACATCATCGCGCAAGCGCAATGATGACATTTACGTTGGGGGCCGGCCTATCTTCGGCGCCTGGCTTCCCTTTTCTGGTAACGAAATGCTGCCTTGTGGAGTGGTCTTGTTTGCCTTAACCCCTAGGAAACTGATGTTGTGTGGGCAACGTCATGGGGATTCCCCTCTATATGCGGAGGATGTTCCCCACACTTCGTCCAGAAAGAGGGGTATTCCTCCAAATTCTTACCTCTCTGTTCAGTTTCCTCTGAAGTCTGACTTGAAGTCAGACCCCACTTTTATACTTTATTATATTTAGCTGGGCTTGGATGGTTTTCTTCGTGAAAAAAGGCTTCCGTCTTGCCACTCTACCCCATAGCCCAGACATATGAAGAATACGGGAGATTGTTGTCACGTGTACCACACAGCCAGTACTTGCCAGATATTCCTACAGTTCCTTTAATGTTGCTGTAGGCCTCTTGGCAGCCTCCTTGACCAGTTTTCTTCTCGTCTTTTCATCACGTTTGGAGGGACGTCCAGTTCTTGGTAATGTCACTGTTGCGCCATATTTTCTCCTCTTGATGATGACTGTCTTCACTGGTTTCCATGGTATATCAAATGCCTTGGAAATTCTTTTGTATCTTCTCCAGACTGATACCTTTTAACAATGAGATCACTCTGATGCTTTGGAAGCTCTCTGTGGACCATGACGTTTGCTGTAGGATGCGACGAAGTACATGTCAGGAAACACCCACTAGAACAGCTGGACTTTATTTGGGGTTATTCAGCGGCATGTTAAATGATGGCAGGTGTGTACTGACTCCTATTTAACATGATTTTAAATGTGGTTGCTTAATTCTGAACACTACATCCCAGTTATAATATGGTGTGCACACTTATGCAACCATGTTATTTTAGCTTTTTATTTTTATCTCGCTCCACCCAAAAAAAATTGTTTGTTTTTCAATTGAGTTGTTCAGTTTATAGGTCATATTAAAAGGTGGAAGAAGTTCTGGAAATATTTCTGTCTCATTTTTTTAAAATCACAGAAACCTGACATTTTATCAGGGATGTGTAGACTTTGCTAGTGTGTGTGTATGTGTGTGTGTATATATATATATCCAAAATAGTTCAGCTCACCGCTCTAGTTATCCAAAAATCATGCCGAGGTGCAAAATCCCAGTGTCAATCAATATGGTGAGAGAAATGGGAGCACTCACGGACTTGAAATAAAACAACAAAAGTTTATTTAAGTTCCCGATAAAGTTTTGTTGTTTTATTTCAAGTCCGTGAGTGCTCCCATTTCTCTCACTATATATATATATATATATATATATAGTGTGTTTAATATTGCAGAAGCCACCTGCACATCATAGCAACTCAAAGAATTGCATCGCAGAGCTCCTGTGCCACATTCCCCATATGCAGCAAGGAATTCTGGGTAGGATATGCAAATGACCTCTGTCTCACTTTTACACATCCCGGATCTGTTATTACACAGAACCCTAAAATCAATGCTATGCCACACTGTGGCTTTGTAGCAGAGATAAGGTTATGCAACTGGTCAAAGCCACTCCCAGGACAGCGCTGTTTCAGGTTTGTTGAACCCTCATCAGCTAGGAGGTAGGCATGACCAGTTGCAGTGGATGCTTGGACCATAGGTAAGTAAGTGTCTATAAGGGTTGTGGTGAAGGAGTGAGATAAAAAGCCTCCACACTATAATAAGTGTGTTTAATATTGCAGAAGCCACCTGCACATCATAGCAACTCAAAGAATTGCATCCCAGAGCTCCTGTGCCACATTCCCCATATGCAGCAAGGATACAGTATATATATATATATACACTGTGTATAGATTATAGATAGTATATTGGTTGATTGCAGGGTTTGAGGACAAGGTTCCTTTAGTATGTGACACTGTGTGAGTCTATTTTTATTGTTTCTGACCTTGTAGTTTGCCAGCAATTATTGTGATTTATGATGTGGGCTTTTTATTTTTTGCATGTTTTGGTCAAATGTTTTATTTTGGGCTGATCCGCAGGCTTTGAGGACAAGGTCCGTTCGTTAAATAAGAACCTATCTGAAGCGATTTTCGGTTCGATTCGGTTCGGTTCGTTCGGATTTTGTACATTTTCGTTTCGACTCGTTTCGGCCGATTTCCGTTTCGATTCGTTTCGGTTCGTTTTTCATATTGACTTTTGTTTCGTGATTTTGGAAATCTTCGTGTTTTTCGGAACGTCTGTTCTCGTTTCAAAGTGTTTATTCATTTTGACGTAAACTAATGGTTTTTCGGATACGATAATTATACGATACGATAATTCTGCCGATATGATAATTCTGCCATTGAGATTTCTCATGTTTTACAAGAAGGATACATTGAGATTTCTCATGTTTTACAAGAAGGATACATTGAGATTTCTCTGGATTTCCAGGAAGGATACATTGAGATTTCTCATGTTTTACAAGAAGGATACATTGAGGTTTCTCTGGTTTTCCAGGAAGGATACATTGAGATTTCTCTGGTTTCTATTTCCAGGAAGGATACAGTGAGATGGGAATGATACAAAATTTAATTACAGAATCAGCGATATAAATATGATGTCCGAAATTACTGAAATGGAACCGAAATCAGGAATGAAGCCGAAATCACTAATTGAACGAAAATTTATTTCAATTTTACACATTTCTACTCCATTCGAAAATTCCAAAAAGTTTTCGTTTCGGCTTGAAAAAAAATTCGGATCTGCCGTTTTCGGATCTGAAAATTTTTGGAAAATCGGCCGAATTCGAATGCACGAATCGGGAAATTTCGTGAAAATTCCAAAATTCCGAAACCCGAAACGCACATCCCTAATTCTAAGTCAAAATAGCCAAACCAGAAATTTTTTCCCATTTATCTCCCTTTCCAAATCGGCTATTTTGACCTAGAATTTCAAATTCTCCAAAAGTTCTCCAGAGTCTCGCCTTTTAGTGAACAGACCCTTAAGGGGTGTAGTTAGAAGAATTGGCAGGAGAAAAGAACAAACAGCCAATTTGGAAAGTGAGATGAATGAGAGAATTTTTCTGATTTGGCAATTTTGAGAGTCTGTTCACTTTTCTTGACTTCACCCTTTAGTGAATAGACCTGTGAGATTTGTTTCACTGCACTTACGTGCATTTCGGAGGTCTGTATGTAGAGGAATCATTCAATGGTTCTCTACGGGACGATTTCCCGTCTGTGTGCAACAAACTCACAGCAACCCATGACCTCTTCCTTTCAAACTCCTTCAACCTCCTAGCTTTAACTGAAACCTGGCTAACCCCCTCTGACACAGCCTCCATTGCTGCTCTCTCACATGATGGTCTACACTTGAGCCATACCCCCAGACCTGGTGAGAGAAATGGTGGCGGGGACGGAATCCTGCTCTCTCTCACCTGCACCTACCAGCACCTCCCTCCACCCCATCCCTCTCCTTCTCCTCCTTTGAGACACACTGCATCTGCCTGTTCTCTCCTCTGGCCCTCAGGGTGGCAGTCATCTACCGCCCACCGGGACCAACCTCCCAGTTCTTTGACCACTTTGCTACCTGGCTTTCTCACTTCCTGTCTTCTAATCTTCCATGCCTAATTCTCGGGGACTTCAACATTCCCATTGATGATCCTTCCGCCCCTGCTGCCTCCAAACTTCTTTCACTCACGTCCTCCCTTGGACTCACACAATCCTCCCTCCTCCCTACCCACCGCGATGGTCATGCTATTGTCCTTGTCTTTTCCAACCTCTGCTCCATTTCTGAGTTCAACTGTCGCCCTTTCCCCATCTCTGACCACCACCTTCTCTCTTTCAACCTATCTGGACTTCCTAAACACCCGCTCCCCCACCCCGCACACACACTCGCAGAAATCTACATGCTGTGGATCCCCATCAATTTTCCAATCTACTTCACCACCTCCCTCACACCTCATCCTTCACCTGCCCTGATGCTGCCACTAATCACTATAACACTACTCTTATCTCTGCTCTAGACACTCTTGCTCCTCTTCGACTCTGTAAGGCCCCACGCCACCAACTTCAGCCCTGGCACACCCTCCAGACACGCTACCTGCAAAGATGCTCCCGCACTGCAGAGCGTGCCTGGAGGAAATCCCGCTCTGAAGCTGATTTTGTTCACTTCAAGTTTATTCTTCGGTCATACACCTCTGCCCTCCACTTGGCCAAACAATCCTTCTTCTCATCTCTTATATCTACGCTGTCCTCCAACCCTAAACAGCTCTGGTCCACCTTCAACACCCTCCTCTACCCACCTGCACCTCTCCCCTCAGCTACCTTCAGCGCTCAAGACCTGGCAGACTACTTCCTCAGTAAAACTCTAACTATCAGAAGCAACATCCCAACACAAGATAGTTATCTGCCACCTCCACTCCCAGAGGTCCCCTCTGCCACCCTCTGCCGCTTCCTCCCAGCCACTGAGGAGGAAGTCAATTCCTTATTGTCCTCCTCACATCTCACCACGTGCCCGCTCGACCCCATTCCCTCACATCTAATTCCTCCCCTCTCCTCCTCCCTCACCCCTGCTCTCACACACATCTTCAACCTATCTCTCTCCACTGGCTCCTTTCCATCCGCCTTCAAACACGCGCTAGTTACCCCTTTACTAAAGAAACCATCCCTTGATCCCAACTCTCCTTCCAACTACCGCCCTGTATCCCTGCTTCCCTTTACCTCTAAGCTCTTAGAAAAACTAGTCTTCAAACGCCTCTCCCTCTTCCTGTCCTCCAATTCCCTACTTGACCCCCTGCAATCTGGCTTCCGTCCCCTACACTCAACTGAAACTGCCCTCAAAGTCACCAACGACCTCCTAACTGCTAAAAAACACAGCCACTATTCTATTCTCATCCTGCTTGACCTCTCGGCTGCTTTTTACACTGTTGACCACCCCCTCCTTCTACAGACCCTCAACTCTCTGGGTCTCGGTGACACTGCACTCGCTTGGGTTGACTCCTATTTATCCAACAGGTCCTTCTGTGTGTCCTTTGCTGGTAACTCCTCCTCTTCATTGCCTCTATCTGTTGGTGTACCTCAAGGCTCTGTCCTTGGTCCTCTGCTCTTTTCCATCTACACCTCCTCCCTGGGCAAAATCATCAACAGCTTTGGCTTTAATTACCACCTCTATGCTGATGACACTCAGATCTACCTCTCTACCCCTGATCTCTCTCCCCCTGTCCTTTCAAAAGTCAGTGACTGTTTATCTGGCATCTCCTCCTGGATGGCCTCCCATCACCTAAAGATCAACATGTCAAAGACTGAGCTCCTACTTATTCCTCCCTCCAATGCCTCCCCACCTCCTGACTTCTCTATCACGGTGGAGGGTATCACCATCTCCCCATCAAACCAAGTTTGCTGTCTTGGAGTTACACTTGACTCTGCTCTTTCCTTCATCCCCCACATCAAGTCTCTTTCCTCCTCCTGCCGATACCAACTGCATAATATTTCCAGAATTCGGCCATTTCTTACCGCTGTCACCACAAAACAACTCATACACGCCCTGGTAATCTCCCGACTCGACTATTGCAATAATCTCTTATCTGGCCTCCCTCTGTCCCGCCTCTCCCCCCTACAATCCATCCTAAATGCCTCCACCAGGCTAATTCACCTCACCCGCCGCTCTGTCTCTGCCGCTCCCCTCTGCGAGTCCCTTCACTGGCTCCCCATCCACTGCAGAATTAAGTTCAAAATCCTTACCTACAAAACCCTCACTAACTCAGCTCCCCACTACCTGTCCTCACTAATCACCAAATACACCCCAGCCCGCTCCCTAAGGTCAAACAGTGACCTGCGCCTAGCTTCTCCCCGCATCACCTCTTCCCATGATAGACTGTAGGATTTCTCACGCGGAGCCCCCACTCTCTGGAACGCTCTCCCTCGTACTGTCAGACTTTCCCCTAACTTCTCTTCCTTCAAACGCTCCCTTAAAACGTTCCTATTTAGGGAAGCCTACCACCCAACTCACTGACGCAACCATCAATCACTCTCACCTTACAGTCCTCTCCTCCTGTTTCCAACCCCAACCCTCCTAGATTGTGAGTTCCTACAGGAATAGGGCCCTCATCTCCTCCTGTACTGTTTGTCAAATGTTGTTCAATGTATTGTATTGTAACCCTGTCTATACTGTGCCTATTGTACAGCGCTGCGGAATATGCTGGCGCTTTATAAATAAAAAATAATAATAATATTTCGCTGCCACTGAAACCGGCTCAAGCTGCACCGTATTTCACTGTCATTTGACCTGTGGTGCTGAATCCAATAGATTCAGGACCACAGGCCAATTGACAGGGATATAACGTGCAGTTCGGCATCAGCTAAATTCTCCCATAATTCCATAGAGAACTATTGAATGATTTCTCTATACATAGATCACTGTAGTGCTTCAAAATGTGTTGAAATACACCTTTTATATCTGTCCATTGCCGGTGGTGTTGAATAGTTTAGAATTCCGAAGCGATTCATTATATATTGATTCATTTCAGATGATGTATATGCGATTTGTATTTAGAAAATGCTTCCGAAGTACTAATAGTCGTAATTTTCGTATTGACCAGTTAATTAAGTTAATGTGATAAAGGTGGCTAGATTGGTTGGGGTGCTGCAATTGACTATATTTTGGACTTTCACTTACATGTCATTTAAAACTCAATGTTCTATGGCACATTTTTCCTGTTGGGTTGGTTTTCATTTTTAGGACAAAATTTGCATTTTTTTTTTTTTTACCAGTTTGCTTAGAAAATACTGTTAAAAAATTGATCTAAAGTGTCTGACTGCGGCCAACAAATGTATAACGCTTTCATTTTGGAGACAAATGAATTCATTTTTAGAATCTGTCTAAAGAACTGCCTGAAAAATTTGAAGACATACCATTTTAACTGTCCTCTCCAATCCTTTAAACAGGATCTACATGTAATGACACTAACAATATGACCTGAGCATCCCACCAAAGAAATGTAAGCTAGGTTTTTTAATTTTGTGGGCTCCTTTTTGCTTCCCATCCATTTATGGATAATGTATTCCCTTGTCTACATGGTTATAGCTGCATATGCTTAGAAGAAGTGACAATCCAGAACTATGAATGCTTTTATCGCTCAGTTAATTGTATAATTTTGCCATCATTACATGCAGTCCTATATTCCAAGAATCATTAGGTGTTTTGCGATAGATTTCTTCCTGACATTTGGATTTCAGGTATCATCTGCAGGTGGCAATAAGAAACAATATGGTACGCTTTATCAGTTCAGCTACAGAAACAAAAGCCAAGGTAATTACTGTCATTCTGAGCAGCCGGAGACATTTCAGGCTGCAATAGGGAACCTGACAGTTCTGTCTCCTTTACTGTTGTTGATATCTGTTACACAGAACAAAGTAGTGCATTCACAGGATTCTTCAGTAGAATACATTAATAAAATTGCTTGACATATATTTTTACCCCTATATCTGGTGTTATATTTTAAAGCATTGCTTTATTTAGATAATTAAATCTGTAAAAACATACAAATAGCAAAACTAGTTATATCCTACATTAATAATCTATAAACATTAAAATGCCAAAATGTAAATAAATGTCGGAGAATATATTTCCAACATGGATTTCTTGTAATGAATAATCTTCCTTATCTTAAATTGGAATATTTTGCCTTATTAAATAATGGAAACAAATTGAAAAGCCAGTCTAGACATCACACTACAAGCAATTATAGAAAAAAGGAATAACCTGTAAAGACCCCATTATAGGAGTTAATGATAGGGCTTAGACTTGAGGTCTAGTCTCTGACTGGGCAACTCCCTCCAAAATGTTTTTTTTTAACCCCTTCACTGCTGAGGCATTTCACCGCTGTGTGCTGAGCTCATTTTTACCGCTTTTGCTCATCATGTTTAAACGCGATTTGAAGCCACATTTTATTATATGACCCAAACATATTATTTATCGTTGTTTCCGGCAGACTTTGCAAATTCATAATATATCATCATTATATGTATACGTCATGTCCTGCCTGTATAGTATAACAATAAATGCAATAAAATTAGAATTTTTAATCATCTACAGCGTGTAAAGTGTGTTTTTTCACATGAGCATTTGCGGTTATATTTTCTATGGGGTGCGCTTGTAGAAAAATTAGAAATGGGGACTCGTTACATTTTTTGGGGGGAATTACGTGTTTTTTTGCAAACGCACCCATAGAAAAAAATCATTAGTGCAGCATCATTGTTCACATAATTGAAATGTAAACAATATTGCTGCATTTATAAAAATTGTTTGCTATCATTCGAAAGGCCATGCTCAGATCTTTCGAATGACACCATGCATGACCCCCTAGCTGCCAGGGTTCTGGAGATATCGGGGTTCAAACGAACCCCATATCTCCACCAGGGGATTTCTTTGGGAAATCCCCAGGCAGCTAGGGGTTGCCCGGCTATCTGACATCATCGCGCTATGCACAATACGTCAGGAGTCGAGGGGGAACCCGGAGGTGGAGCCGCCATCCAAGATGGCGGCCCCCACCAGAACTAGATCGAGATCTGAGCCGAACGGCGCTGAATCGTGATCTGGTACGTTAGGGGTTAAAAAAAGGCACAGCTTTAAAGGGCAGACACTGCCCTTCAAAGTGGTGCCTTTTTTTTCTTTAAACCCTCCTGATCGGGAGGGAGAGGGATCCAAAGGGATCCCCCTCCCTTTCAGGCGATCTCCCGGCATTGCTGGGGGGGTCGCCTGGAAATGACATCATCGCGCATGTGCGATGACGTCATTTACGTCAGGGGGCCGGCCTATCTTCAGTCAGAACGCCGCGCGACCCCGGACAGAGAGGTGAGTATCTCCGCCGGGGCTCCCGCTTGCGGATGACGTGTGGGGCACATCCTCCGCATATAGCGGGAGTCAATGAGGACGTGTCCACACATCATCCGCAGTGAAGGGGTTAAGCTATTCTGTAGTGGCTTTAGTTTTATAGCTAGGATCATTGTCCTGATGCATCACCCACCTTCTACTGAGCTTCACCAGGCGAACAGTTACCCTGGTATTATCCTGTAGGATATCTTGATAAACTTGCAAATAATTTCTTCCCTTAATGGCAAGTTGTCCAGGCTCTGATGGAGCAGATCATCCCTAAATCATGATGTTCCCTACATTGCACTTAACCATTGAGATGATGTTTTCATGTTTGTATGCAGAGTCTATTTGACGCCATATATAATGTTGTGTGTTAATCACAAACAACTCAACCCTAGTTTCATCATTCCATATAACATTTTTCTAGTATTGCTGTACTGTTTCAAGGTGGACTTTGGAAAAAATTGAGCACACAGCAATGTTTGTTTAAAAAGTCAGTTGATTTCTTTTTGAGGCATTATGCCTTTTCAATGTTTTCTGTGTAGTAGACACATGAACAGAGGTCTAAACCAATTCCAATGATTTCTTTAGGTTTTTATCTGTAACTCTACGGTTATTTTTTTACTTCTGTCAGGTATCCAAACCGGCAGGTGAGGATATGAACCCCCACTATGCAGTGATATAAAACAGACAGATTCCAAGGTAGAATGCGGTTCATTTCACCATTCGCAATGTCATTTTCAGGACCATTAGACCCCTCTCCCTCCACAATGTCTGAACCTAGAAAAAAAAAGAGGCACCGCTAGAGTCTGCCCTTTCCAGCGGTGCCTCTCTGTAGCCCATTAGGTGCCAGATCACTATTCGGCGCCGGATCACAATCTGTTCCCAGAAGTGGCTGACCCCTTGGATGTCAGCCAAGCCTCTGGGTCATCCCCACCCGCTGACATCATCGCTATGTGTGATGACATCAGTTGGCCCGTTATCTCATTTGGACACCCATATCTCCTGATCCGTGGCACCTAGATGGGCATGTTTGTTATTATTGGAAAGGCCTGATCAAGCCTTTCCAATGATAACAAGAATGCCCAGGTTTGGTATTTTTTAAAAAAAATAAACAGGGTTATTCAAAGAGATCCGAATGGCTGGAGAAAGGTAACCGAACGCTGAAAATCAGCGTTCGGTTACCTTTCTTGGCAATTCGGCTATTCAGAGAGCAGGCAATATGCCAAATCCTGGCGAATTGCCTGCACATACGGTGCCTGTTCGGTGCCTGTTCGAGGGCAGTGAAATCCCCATAAAAAAGCACTGCTTCGGCTATTCAGAGAACACAAACCAGCAGTGAAAGGTTCCCGAAATGCCCTGCCATTCGGGGGTTTAATTCGGCAAGTTTATTCAGGAGAATCCCATAGGCTTCAATGTTAAAAATATTCCCGTTTTAATTCAATATCTAATAAACCGTTCATTATAAAATTCTGCAGTAAAGAGTCTCTTTATTTATAGATTTTTTTAGGATATTCTAAGCATTTTCTGGATTTTTTTTTTTTTTAAAAAGTCCTATTTTTTTTTAACTTACTTTTTCTGTAACAGCCCTTTTTATTATCATTCCCTGGACCTCATAGTTAAATTTCCGACATTTTCGCTCAGTAGTTTCTTTGCAAACAGCGTTTCACTTTTCAAACATTCATGCAAACTGTTTTGCTAATTTATTCACTGCCTTCTTCTGCGGTGTCGGCTTTTTCAGGAGGCTGCAATCGGCTACTGCTCAGGTTTTTCGGGGTTTTTGGCAGGTTAATCCAGATGTTTTTGCGGTTTTCGGCGTGCATTCGCCAGGTTTTGCGGTTAGTTTTCGTCAGGTTTGCGGTAGCTTTTCCCTGCAATTCGGGGACCCTGTGGTGCTTGCTGAATACACCGCAGGGTCACCGAAATGGGATCGGCAAAAGGAACCGAATTGAAGAGAACGAAAAGTCACCGAACGTGCGGTGACTTTTCGAATCTCTTTGAATTACCCTGAAAGTGTTTTTAAGAAAAAAAAAAAAAAAAATGTGTCTGGGGTATAATAAAAAAGGACTTCAAATCACATTTAAACATGATGAGCATAAACGGTCAAAATGAGCACAGCACACAGAGGTGAAATGGCTCAGCAATGAAGGGGTTAAAGAGCAAAAACATGTGAAAATTGGGTATTTCTCATTTCATGACAAAACTTTCGAAACTATTTAGCTGGGGTCTTTTTTGGCGGTTGTAGATTTTGGGGGTTAAAGTTCGAAAAAGTGTGTTTTTTCAATTTGTTTATCATCAAGTTTTTTATAGTAAATTCTATGATATGATGAAAATAATGGTATCTTTAGAAAATCCATTTAATGGCGAGAAAAACGGTATATATGTGTGGGTTATATAGTCGAGACAGGGTGCATATAAGCATTGAGACAGGGTGAGCATGAAGCATGCTTCAGCGGGAACTTCCACAAAGGGTTAGTCAGTGTGAACAATGCTTGGAAATGCCTGGTAATGCAGAAGCATTGCATCATTGGTGCTCCACCCTTAAGTAGGGAAACATAGGGTAGTAATTTGAGCACCTGTGGCTGTTGCAGTGTAGGCCTGAGAAATGCAGAACATAATATGAAAAGGGCTGCCAGCGTTGTCAGGGTGGAATTGCCGCAGTTTGGGCCCTCTTAAGGCGGCGGCTTGAAACCTGACAGCTTCCTTGAGAATTGTGTCATTGACCCTTCCAGTCATCTTGGCTGGATGGCCACTACTAGGGAGAGTAGCCATAATACTTGGAGAGTCTCCATTAAGAGACAATTTGTCTAAAAGTGTTCGGATAACTAAGTTAGCTCGTCCTCTTGGGGACGTCCTAGCATTTCTCTGCAACATGCGGAAGACATCCGCCACATGTCATTACTTACCCCCAGCCTCAGGGGAGATTTTTTATGGTCCGGGTGGAATCCCAAGGTGGTCTGACTTCCTGGAAGTCAGATCATACCTTGGGTCCAGAAAGGAACCCCCCCCCCGGGCAGGGAATTCCCTATAGAGGAGATACAGGGGTCCTTTGGATTATGTAGGTGTATCTATAGAACCATAATAGATGGTTATGCATGGTATCGTTGGAAAGGCGTTTCCAATAGTACCAAATGAGAACAGTTGTGTAAAAAAAAAAATTAAAAAATATTTTTTAAAATAATTTAGCACTAATATTCACTTTCCAGTTATAAAGTGAACAATGATGCTGTACTAACTCCCGTTCTCATTTAACCATGATGCCAGGAAGTGTGGTGATGATGGCACAGTGCATTAATATGCATTGTTTCCTCAAACCTAAACAGCTGCACTTAGGCGAGGAGTGCAAAGGATACTTTGGAACTATGGGTCTCTGATTTTTACACTTAAAAAAGTCAAGTGAGGTGTCATTGGAAAGGGCAGAGTCTCTACATGTAATACCATCTGCGTACCAGCGCACAAACGCATTTGCTCTCACAATATTAAGTATAGGACGCGCAACGTACGGTAAGCTCGCGCAGATTCACCCGCGGTAGACGTATACGTGCGTTTGTTGCACTCAGGGCCGGACTAACATAGGGGCGGATGGAGCGGCCGCTCCAGGCCCCGTTCTGAAAATAGGCCCACAGCACCCAGAGTGAGCTGCGGGCCGAATTTGAGCAGCTGGCTGGTCAGTAGGCCTGCCACATACTGCCGGATCCAGATGATGCAGCCCGGCCATCGTGTATGGTGGCAGCTTTCACAGGCCTTTGTACACAGAGGGGAAGAGAACACATGACATGTCACGTGCCCCGCCGGCGCCTGCACGTGCTGGCTCATTTACTTAGGGGGGGGAAGGAAAGCTAACAGTGCGCCGGTGTGTGGATGAATCCACTCAGCCAGCATTGTCTTTAGCCTTCCTCCCCCTTAGACCACCAGCGGCAGAACATCACGAGGAGGACAAGGAGAGCTGCAGGCATTCCAAGGTGTGTGGGGCTGAGCGTAGGCAGAACACTGTGACAGCTCCCCGGAGATGTCACCCTGTCTCTGCACACACATTGCAGATGGGTGCCTGTTCTGTGACACGTGCTGGTCTTTACAGTGTAGTAAATGGCCTGGCTTCCAGCTGGAGGGGTCTGGGCTGTCTGTGTGCAGTCATGCAGAGGAGCTGGGAGGAGGAGGCGGAGAAGACGCTGTACAGGGGAACCTGGACTGCAACATGAAGGACAACCTGGCCTGTACTGTATGAGCTCTTCCTGCAGGTATGAAGGAGGGGGGGGCTCCTTTGTGCAGTATGCCCCATGCAGGGAGGACTGGTGCCATGACATGCCATGGAGGCACAGAATTAATTATTTGAAAATAAAAAAGACAGGCTTCTGATATGAAATGCAGAGGGCAGGGCAGTCACCATAACAAGCTGAGCATAATGGGAGTTGCAGTCCACAGGAGAATGGAGGCTCTGCACAAAGGTCCTCTGTAATACTAGTCCTCCATCAATCCTATTTTAAATCCACCCCAACTTTGTCTGACAGGTGTCATTTTCTTCAGCTCTTAGATTGTAAGCTCTTGGATGGGGTCCTTTTCCCACAATTTTTTTTTTCTGCCTATTGAAACGCATCGAAACAAATAAAAAAAATAGTTTTTGCAGGCTGGGATGTATGGAACTGGAGCCAGCAGGCACTGCCACCAGTCTGTCACTCCCGCCTGTCACCACTCACCATTTTGTGCCTGTCATGTTTAAGCGTGGTTTGACATCATGTTTTATTATAGACATATAATGCAACCTTTTTTTTCAGCGGACTCAGCAGATTCAAGATACACTATAGTGCCAAAAGTATTGGCTCACCTGCCTTGACTCGCATATGAATTTAAGTGACATCCCATTCCTAATCCATAGGGTTCAAAATGACGTCGCTCCACCCTTTGCAGCTATAACAGCTTCAACTCTTCTGGGAAGGCTGTCCACAAGGTTTAGGAGTGTGTTTATGGGAATTTTTGACCATTCTTCCAGAAGCGCATTTGTGAGGTCACACACTGATGTTGGACGAGAAGGCCTGGCTCTCAGTCTCTGCTCTAATTCATCCCAAAGGTGTTCTATCGGGTTGAGGTCAGGTCTCTGTGCAGGCCAGTCAAGTTCATCCACACCAGACTCTGTCATCCATGTCTTTATGGACCTTGCTTTGTGCACTGGTGCACAGTCATGTTGGAAGAGGAAGGGGCCAGCTCCAAACTGTTCCCACAAAGTTGGGAGCATGGAATTGTCCAAAATGTCCTATCACAGTTCCACGCTGGAATTCACTGAGCTCCTGAGAGCGACCCATTCTTTCACAAATTAAAACAATCTGCATGCCTAGGTGCTTGATTTTATATGCCTGTGGCCATGGAAGTGATTGCAACACCTGATTCTGATTATTTGGATGGGTGAGCGAATGCTTTTGGCAATATAGTGTATATTATTATTATATCATGTTCCGTCGCAATGCTATAACTAAAACAAAGTGTAAATATTTATTCCTATTTCAATCATAAGGGGGCCAATGTTCTATTTGGTCTGGGGGGGCCCCACCGCCGCAAGTATTGTTAGTCTGACACTAGGCAGTGATTGACTCACACGTATATGGACTACACACACTAATCCGGCAGGAGGCTTGTGACCCACTGCACTGTAAGTCACGCTATGCATCATAGTACACCACGTCAGAGTCACCAGTCAGGTTTTCCAGTCGCTCTGACGTTGACATAGTGTGACATATGCCAATGCACCCACTGACTCTAATCGAGAAAGCAGTGCAGACCAATTGTTGCCTCAGTATCGATAAAAAGGCCCATCGAAATCCTGGTTGCACTGACATTGTAATACAACGTTCATTGCAAAGGGTTTTACCCCTCGCATTAATGCATTTTTGCGCCGGCGCAAACATTTGCGCAAAAATTGTAATAGGGCCCTTCGTCGGCAAAGTACATATGTAGAGGCATAGAGTCAGCCAGGGGCCCAGACCCAGCCAAGGGCCCAGGCCCAGGCCCAGGCTCAGCCATGGGCCCAGGCCTAGACCCAGCCAGGGGCCCAGGCTCAGACCCAGCCAGGGCCCCAGTCCCAGACCCAGCTAGGGGCCCAGACCCAGCCAGGGGCCCAGGTCAAGAGCCCAGAAACAGCCAGGGGCCCAGACCCAGCCAGGGCCCAGGTCAAGAGCCCAGACCCAGCCAGGGCCCAGGTCAAGACCCCAGGCCCAGACCCAGCCAGGGCCCAGGTCAAGACCCCAGGCCCAGACCCAGCCATGGCCCAGACTGCATCCACAGCCAGTGCTCAGACCTCAGACCACAGGCCCAGACCCCAGGCCCAGCCAGGGCCCAGGTCCAGACCCCAGGCTCAGCCAGGGCCCAGGTCCAGACCCCAGGCTCAGCCAGGGCCCAGGTCCAGACCCAGACCCCAGGCTCAGCCAGGGCCCAGGTCCAGACCCAGACCCAGGCCCAGACCCAGCCAGGGCCCAGGTCCAGATCCCAGGCTCAGCCAGGGTCCAGGCCCAGACCCCAGGCTCAGCCAGGGTCCAGACCAGACCCAGGCTCAGCCAGCGTCCAGGCCCAGACCCCAGGCTCAGCCAGGGCCAGGTCCAGACCCAGACCCAGGCCCAGAACCCCAGGCTCAGCCAGGGTCCAGACCCCAGGCTCAGCCAGGGTCCAGACCCAGACCCAGGCCCAGACCCCAGGCTCAGCCAGGGTCCAGGCCAGACCCCAGGCTCAGCCAGGGTCCAGGCCCAGACCCAGGCCCAGACCCCAGGCTCAGCCAGGGTCCAGACCCAGACCCCAGGCTCAGCCAGGGTCCAGGCCCAGACCCCAGGCTCAGCCAGGGTCCAGGCCCAGATCCCAGGCTCAGCCAGGGTCCAGGCCCAGACCCCAGGCTCAGCCAGGGTCCAGACCCCAAACTCAGCCAGGGTCCAGACCCAGACCCCAGGCTCAGCCAGCGTCCAGGCCCAGATCCCAGGCTCAGCCAGGGTCCAGGCCCAGACCCCAGGCTCAGCCAGGGTCCAGGCCCAGATCCCAGGCTCAGCCAGGGTCCAGGCCCAGACCCCAGGCTCAGCCAGGGTCCAGACCCAGACCCAGGCCCAGACCCCAGGCTCAGCCAGGGTCCAGACCCCAGGCTCAGCCAGGGTCCAGACCCAGACCCCAGGCTCAGCCAGGGTCCAGACCCCAAACTCAGCCAGGGTCCAGACCCAGACCCCAGGCTCAGCCAGGGTCCAGACCCAGACCCCAGGCTCAGCCGGGGTCCAGACCCAGACCCCAGGCTCAGCCAGGGTCCAGACTCAGACCCAGACCCCAGGCTCAGCCAGGGTCCAGACCCAGACCCCAGGCTCAGCCAGGGTCCAGACCCAGGCTCCAGGCTCAGCCAGGGTCCAGACCCAGGCCCCAGGCTCAGCCAGGGTCCAGACCCCAGGCTCAGCCAGGGTCCAGACCCAGGCCCAGACCCCAGGCTCAGCGAGGGTCCAGACCCAGACCCCAGGCTCAGCCAGGGTCCAGACCCCAGGCTCAGTCAGGGTCCAGACCCCAGGCTCAACCAGGGTCCAGAGCCCAGGCTCAACCAGGGTCCAGAGCCCAGGCTCGGCCAGGGTCCAGACCCAGACCCCAGGCCCAGCCAGGGTCCAGATGCCAGGCCCAGCCAGGGCCCAGGCCCAGACCCCAGGCCCAGCCAGGGCCCATGCCCAGACCCCAGACTCAGCCAGGGCCCAGCCAGAACCCAGGGCTTTCAAAATCCATGGCAATGAAAGTAATAGATTGTTTCACCATTTGTTATTACAGTAGAACAGCACAAGGAAGCAGAACGCAGAAGTGCGACATTTCAATCAACAGCGCCATCAGCAGTGGTATGTAACATTTTTAATTATTATATTTGCCAAAATATTTGTGCGTGTGCTGTATGGGAAGAGTGGATCACAGGGCGGGGGGGCCCATTCTGAGGGTCAGTAAGAGGCCTCAAAATTTCTGATGGCTGGCCTGGCTGGTGTTAAAGGCAAATTCTATCAACCTGGCCGAAACCAAATACACCGGCCCAAAAAAAAAATGCAGCAAAGTATAGTTACACATTCTACTCATACCAAACCAATAAATTTGAGAAGTTGTGTGAGCATTTATTATTGCAGCATATATACTCAGATTGACTTTGGCAGGCGCAAAAACTTAACGTGAGATAATTGTGGTTCTTAATTCTGATTGGCTGAATCGTGTGAAAAAAACAGTCCGCACACTGATTTCTGCGCGCAACGTTACTACGCGCGCATTTGTGCGTGTCCGTTTAACGCACGTTATTGCTCAACGGATGAAAAAATCCGTGAGTATTGTAATTCCAGCGTTGCTTTATGCGCGTTAACGTTTAACGCTGGCCGCATAAATTCACGCGTTGCGTGAGCGGTTTAACGCGAAGATTGTAATAGGTCCCGAATTGTTTTCCTATGCAGTCGCTCTGCTGAATTTTATTTCAACACCATTGATTTTGCCCTTTCCCTCTATTTTTCTTTCTCCTACTGTTATTCGCCCTTGTGCATTTTTATTGTCTGATGTCTTTTATGTGGTCAGATCTTGACTATATTTGTGATACTTTGGATATATGGGAAAATTCAAAAATAAAGAATAAAAAAACAACAAAAAGGGGAAAATATGAACCGAAGTATCAGGGGATGTCAGAAGCATAGTTAAAAAGTCAGTGGGCTAAGGGTAGACGGCATAGGTTCTTAAGCAGATATACAAAGCAAAGTCTTGGAAATCAAAGAATCGGAAGTTGCTGAGAGTACACAGAAATGGGAATGCAGGGACAGGAGAAGTATCAGAACACCCAGTATCTTCAAGAACTTCAAAATAACCAAAGCCTGGGCTGGGTGTGAATAAGGTGTATATAGTCCTGTAACAAGTTGAAGTGGGATCAAGTTGAAGAGGGATCAAAGGTTGCCCATGACCTGGAGTCAGAGTTTGAAGGCAGAATGGAAGCAGAGGAAATCAAGAAGCTCTTTTTGCAGACAGCATAGAAAACCTGAAAAGGAGTCCTGCAGTCAAGCATTCAAGTACAGCCACATCTCTTAATTGGGTGGCCACACTTAGCCTATTGCTTGATTGGTAGAAGATCCCTTCACCAATCATTAATATTCAGTGTAGATCCTCTCTGCTAAATGCAGAAAACATTACTCTATACTGATCCTTCTTGACCTTTCAGCTGCCTTTGATACAGTTGATGATCCCCTAAAGACTAGGGATGAGCCGAACACCCCCGTGTTCGGTTCGCATTCGAACTCGAACAATTTCAAAAGTCGAGTTTGAACTCGAACTCGAACCGAACTCAATGCAAGTCAATGGGACTCGAAAGTTTTTTAGAGTGCCCTCCAAGAGGGCATATATGCAAAATATTTGCCATAAAAGGTGTATGGGGGTCTGGGTAGTGCCCTGGGGGACAGGAAACAGGGACAAAAAGTGAAAAAAAAAGGTTTTTAAAGGAACAGTGAGTTTTCCATAAAATAAGGGTTAAAAATAAAAATTCCTTCAAATATTGTGCCTAGGAGGTCCCCATAACCTGCCCTTGAAGTGGCGGATTTGTAGGATATATAGAAACATTTAAAAACAAAAAATAACGTTTCAAATTACGGTAAACGGTTTTCCTTTAATCTATTCATAAACAACGGCTTGGGGCGGCAGTCTGTATTAAAAGAGGAGACATTTTAGGACACGCAGAACAAGTTTAGTGATTTTTTTGGGCTAAATTATGGTGAAACTTATGCAGGATTTGGATGAAAGTAACAATAGGTGCTATAAAATTGGGCCTTTAGTGTCGGCAACAGTGCCGTCACACCGTAACCCCTCTGTGGTATTGTGAAAGAGTGCAGGGTTGGACCCTGCGGTCCAATATTAAAATGATATAAATCTGGTAATATAGGCGTCAGTGGCAGTGCACCCAAATATTACTGCGCTATAGTGTATGGCAGGATGGAACCGAACCAGCAGTAACAAGCAGCGGAATATACCAGACAGGGGCACAGAGCGAGTGTAGTTGTTATAACAAAACCAGCTCAACAACGTTTAGGCACTAGTACTGCGCTACTGTATATGGTGAGAATTGGCTCACACCAGTCCCGGCGGCTCCGCGTCATCACGCCGCGCCCTGCCCCTGATGTAAAACGCATAAACAGGGAAATCCCATTATTTGCTATGGGACCCGTTCATACCTGGGCGTTTTACAGCGCGCAGGAACGCGCTGTAAAATGTCCTACGCCCAAAGAAGTACAGGAGCTTCTTTGGGGCGTATTGCGGCGCGTTCACTCTGCAGTCTATGGCCATGAACGCGCTGCAATGCGCGTTCGCATGTTTTTTATGTTTGCACGATACGCGCGTTAAAAAACACCCGTATTGCGGGCATAAAAAAAACGCAGGTGTGAACCCAGCCTTACAGTATAATTAATGCAGCATATGATTCCGCACACTGCCGGGCAGCACCTCTACAGTTTGTGGATCCAGGAATCAGGTGAGCATTAGAAAGAAAAAAAAAGTTTTATTTTATGTTGCTGGGGACCTTTAAAAATGTCCTCGGATTTTATTTTGTTTAAAAATGTGTCGCCTTACCTTAGCCTGGTGGTCAGTGGGGGCTCCCTGGATCCTGGTTGTGGGGAAGGGGGGTGGGAAGTGGGGTCTGCCGTGGCTCCCTCCCTGGAGTCCCTGCGCCACCTCTCTGCCACATGCACCCAGCTGGCCAGCCCGCACAGTGGCCCGCACAGTCGCAGCTCTGTCATCCTGCCGCCACCGCATGCTCCTCAAGGGATCCTTGGGAGGCCCCGTCGGGCTGCCCTCTACAGTGCCTGATTAGATGGCCTCGTCTGCCTGATGTTTTAGCAACAAAAATGTTTTATCCCATAGGCTTCAATGTTAAAAATATTACCGTTTTAATTCAATATCTAATAAACCATTGCTTATAATATTCTGCAGTAAAGAGTCTCTTTATTTCTCAATTTTTTTTTCGAACTTTTGGCGAACAGCCCAAAAAGTTCGAAGTTTGCGAACTTTCGAACTGCCAATGTTCAAATCGAACTCCGAATAGCTCATCCCTACTAAAGACCCACAACTCTCTTGGTCTCCATGATACCACGCTCTCTTGGCTAAAATCTTACTTTTCCAATAGAGCCTTCTCAGTATCCCTTGCTGTCAATTCCTCCTCTTCAATGCCTCTGTTAGCGTACTTCAAGGCTCTGTCCTGGTTCCTCTGCTTTTTTCAATATATACTTCCACAATGAGTAAACTCATCACCAGCGATGGTTTCAAATGTCACCAATACGCATATGACACCCGAATCTACTTCCCCACTCGAACTCTCTCTCCCTCTGTTCTCTCTCAGGTTATTGACTGTCTGTCTGGAATCTCTTCCTGGATGGCCTCTCACTACCTAAAGATCAATATGTCTAAGAATGATTTCCTTCTAATTCCCCCTTCAGCAATACTAATAATAATTAGAAATAATAATAATTACCTTGGATCTTGTGAAACGCTTCAGAATTTGTGGCACTATATTAACACGTTTACACTCAACGCCTCGAGGCGGCATAGCATGCCCCGCGGCGTCTATAGGCCAGGGCATGCCCGCCCACCAGTTGTCACGTAGAGTGCGTAATTTGCTGCCATGGGTCGGCCTGCACTCAGGCGCTACCCCTGCAGAAAATGATGCTCACCACACGCCAGCTGCGTAGCCAGGCCAGAGGAGGGGCCTGCCGCAACAGGCAGAGTGTGGGGTGTACTAGTACACCCAGCCGGCATTATCACCATCTCTCCAGGCACAACCCACCTGGCAGTAAGGGGTTAATAAAGTGCAATAATAATTATAAATGCAGACTGAATAGTTTGATTGAAAGAAAGATGAGATTATATAACCATACATTCTGCGAAAATATTGAATACCAGATGCACATATTAATTCATATTTGATATATTTGTTTTTCAGCGACATTTAGAGATTTCTGTATGCTTTGACAGTTGTATACATTTTTATGTGGTTAGTATTGTTTTTTGGCAAATTCTACAGTATCTGTTCAATAGACAATTTAATATGTAAAATACCATTTTTTTCAGCCTTAACGGTTAGTAACGAGACCTACACAGGTGGCTATTTCAGAAAAGTTGGTTCTATTTTTACCGTCAGTTTCCTCTTAAAGTGAATTAGATTTCATATAGCACAGTCTCATTTTGTTCCTTAGCAACAAAGTATACCCTGTCACAATCTTTTTTTTTTTTTCCTTATTTTTTTTTTCCTGACAAGAAAATTTTCTCAGTAGTTAGCTTAGTATTCATTCATTAAATCAATGCCTGGTGCAAGTTTTTATTTCAGGTGGAGCATGTGAAATCCTTGTCCAGAAATGCTTACTTCTAGGAACAGCTATGACTGTGAACAAAAATGTCTATTCCGAGGCCACTGGTAGAGATCCCAGAACTAAGACCTAAAAATATCACTCATGCAACTTTGCAATCACTGCAGAACAGCATGTATTAAAAACCTATTGTGCCTAGATCACTGTAGATCATGTAATTGGAATTTAAATTTCATCTAGGCATTTTGCAAAATGGCTAACGGAACCATATATTTTATTTAATTTCTTATTCAATGTGCCAGACACTATAACTGACATTCATTTCCTTTGGCATAAAGGTTTATGCCAACAGAAGTTTAATTGGTGGGAGTGGTAGAGTTGCCTTGCAGGAGGTTCTCTTCCTTGCTCTTGTTAACTGCGGCAAGGCTAAAGAATTGATGTGTCAGCATCACTTTCTGTAATAATTAAAGAATTAACAAATTAAAAAGTTATAAATTTGTAGTTTATGTTGTTTTCAGTGTTTTTACCTTAGTAAATTACTTAATTAAAATTAATGTTACAATGATCCACAAATATGTTATTCCCTCTGGTAATGTATTAAGCGTGCTATACTTTGAAAACTGTAAAGGACTACTATCTGTGTCGAGGATAAACGTAACCAAAGCACTAGCAAGCTTACCAGAGCTATGGATTTCTAAGGTGTTGGTAAATTTAATAAACCTCTGGTTCCAGTTTTCACTTGACTCAAAATCCTCTCACGGAATCTAGATTTGAAATTCACATGACTATATTAAGGACATGATTATTAATTAGAAAAAATAATACAGTATACATGAAAAATAAACTCAAAGTGCCTTCAAATGATGCAGACTTGACAGGTATGTTATGTCCTCCTGCACTAGAATTGCCAAACCTACATCGGTCTTTTGATGACTTGTCAGGTATTTGCATTAGATTGTGGTGGTGGTATTTGTAGATTTTGCCAAGGAAATTCGCTTCCATAGAAAAAGAGACAACTAGACTTTGATACATTTACACAGCAAGTGTACAGATTTGCCAGTGTTAACAATAGAAACATTGGAAATTTTACTTCAAATTTGTGTCAAGTTAATTGCATCGTCCATATATAAATATAATTAACTAAAATACATCTGTTTTAGCTCACTGGATCTTTGCACTAGTTTATGTATTTTGTACCCTGTTCTTCTGGGTACCCAATGAACGTCTATGATTTCACATTATATATTATTGGAATTATTTAGATTGAAACTGTTTTAGTCTATTTTGCATTTAATTTTACATACAGTGCTTCAGAATGTGTTGGGGTTTAATAAATAATATAGATATTTCCTGCCCATTTTATACATACAGTAAATAAACTCGTATAAAAATATTTTTTTCATGCAAAATCATTTGTTTTCAGGAAGTAGCTGGGTGCCTATAGGCAATGAAATGTCTCTTGCAGAGAAAGAAGCATTCAGTATCGAGTGCACATTAGGTGAAAAATTGGTTTAGTTACGTTTTGTTTGAAAATAATTTAATTTGAATACTGATTCACTTTCGCAATTTCGTTTTGTAATTTTGATTCTATTAGAATTTTTGGCTCACTAAAAAAACCAAAATTCCAATAAATCAAATCCTGCTCAATTACTGTTAGGTTAGGGTTAAACATGAGGGTTAAAAGGCAAGCTAGGTTTAAATAAAATTAGCTGTCTATAGGCCTGTGGTGCTGAATACAACAGATTCAGCACCACAGCCAATAGACAGGGACAGGGTACTTTGCGAAACAGAAAAACTTAACTGATTTGTTTTTATAATTTAGTATGTATTTTGGAATTGATTCAAAGTTTAGGATCACAAAAAAGCAATGAATCCTGCTCAATTAATTGGGTTAAACATGAGGGTTAAAAGGCAATGTCAGGTCCCACGGTGACGCAGTAGTAGGAAGGCCAAGTCCTGAGTCCAGCCCTGGTGGCAAGTTCATGTATAGCAGTATGCCTTAGCCCAGCTTTTGGTGTACTGCATCAGGCAGTGGCATAACTAGAAACCTGAGGGCCCCGGTGCAAGAATCCATGAAGCCCCCCCAAAAAAAGATCCATATTCTAAAATTTTTTTCCTGCAATATAAAAAAAAGTACACCATTTATATTAATTAGATCAACTTACCTTAATTCTTAACAATTTTAGTTTCTGGATAGGACTTGGTCACTGGGCAGGTCGCACTGATGACTTGCAAAATATAATGAAAAATCCATAAATCAAGGCAATTATACATCCATTTGACAAAGTTATAGCACTTGATAAATATGGCAACAAGAATATGACAATTTAAATAGAAAATATAAAGACGATACATACACACACACACACACACAGACTTACTCAAATGTCCACAGAAGAGGCAGAGAAGCTTCAAGAAAAGGGTCCACTACAGGGCCAACAATAATAACAAACATCAACTTTTTCAAGAACTGGAAATATGTCTATGAATAAAAACCTGTAAAATAAAAAAGTTGTACAACAATTAGTATGGTTCAATGAAGATAGTATTGAACAAAAACAGCCATGCTTTCAACTCAACCGGAGCATATCTCAGAACAAATCATGCAAGGTTCAAACCTAAAAGGGGTTAGTTTAACTGTTAAAAACTCTGAAACAGTGTTAATAACTTGTAACAGAATGTAATATAGCTTTACTTACTACTGCCTTTAGAAGTTACGACGTCTTGCTTTGGCTTCAGCAAAGTCATCTATAATGCTTTCTATGTTCAGTCTTCGAGCTCTCTTATTTTCGATGCTTAACAAAGCAAGCCCAGAAAGTCTTTGTTGAGACATGGTGTTTCGCAAATAACTTTTGATTAGTTTTAACTTTGAGAATGACCTTTCTGCAGTTGCTACTGTTACTGGGAGGGTGAGGAACAAAAGTAGTGCGACACAAACATCTGCGACTGTAGAAGACAGTGCACTGGTTTCAACGAGCAGGAGATGAGCAAGGTCCTTCACAGTGGAACAACTGCGAACCTCTTCCTGAAGTGACGAACGGAATGAAAGAAGTTGCCCAGGAAAATCTGCTGATATATCCTCATTGTAAAGTTCCTGCAATTTTGTTGCTTCTGATATTACATTCTCATCGGATTCAGAGGCAAGCATGGCTGGCTGAACTATTTTGAATCTATGAAAGACTGCATTCATTCCCTTAAATCGGTCTGACAATTGGTTTGTGACAGTGTCCAAACACCTATAAAACACAGTCGTTTTGAAGCGTTCCTCTGGATCAGCTAATCTTTCATCCATGCACAGATCATCAAAGTGGCGCCTCACTTTTATAATTCTTTAATTTGTAAACTCTGCTAAAATTCCCCACTTTTCTGCAAGTGCCATTGCAGTTTCCTTAGCTTCCTCAAAATGTTCCCTGTAGGTGGAAAGGGCTGTCACTGCATTTTGAATGAGCTGCACTGCACTGGACAGTTCCATATCTTTAGATTGCAAAACCTTTGAAATTATATTTTCATGGCTGAAGAGGACAACGAGTAACACTAACTCAAAAGATTCCATTTTCTTCTTTAAATTTGCAGCATCATCTCTTTCCTTTGGTTTTGATGAGAGGAGGATAAGTTTTGATAAAGCCTGCATGATGTCAACAAAACGAAACCGCAGTTCAAGTAGAGAATTGTGTCTAGAAGACCACCTTGTAGGGCAAAGCCGTTTTAGTGTCACAGAAGATTCGGACGTGAATGAGGAGAGAAAGGCCCATCTGCATACACTTTCCCCAAAGAAGGTGTATAAATTGTGTACCACATCAAAGAATGAGGACACTTCCACTATGTCAGCGACAGCATCCTGAATCACTAAATTTAGATTGTGTGCTGCACAATGAACATACAGGGCATTCTTTTCCCTCTTTGCTATTCGAGCCTGTACACCAGAATAAACACGACTCATTGTTGCTGCACCATCAAAACCCTGACCACGACCCTTTGATAAATCAAGGCCCTTGCTCTTTACACAGGCAACAATGTTACGCTCAATCTCTGCTGCTCTCTGATCCTCAATGGCATGAAACCCTAAGAAAGCCTCATTTACTGTGACACTGCAAGCTCTCCGATTCGGATCTCTTTCCACAGAGACATATCGAAATATCTGACTCGTTTGATCAACTTTGGATATATCCTGTGTTGTGTCCATTATTATGGAATAAAATTGTGCTTCTTGTATTTCAGACACAATTTCATTTTGCACTTTTTTGATAGAATTTCTATTAATTGGTTTTGTATTTGTGGATTCAAATATTTTAACGTGCCTTGGGGTAACTGAAGAAGTTCCTTCTAAAAATTGGATCATACTCTGCCAGCAGCTCTATGATGGAGAGAAAATTCCCATTGTTAACCTCTCCCAGATGCTCTCGGTGACCACGAAAGGCTAGATCAGAGCTCAAAATTTCCACTCGCCCGCTCACATTTTGCGAGTGGAAATTAAGTCAGGGCGAGTGGAAATGCCCCCGCTGCATATTCCGGCTGCGGCCGTGTTTTTTTTAGGGCCACCAGTCAGAAAATCCAAGATGGCTGACAGCCCCCTCTGATTGGCCCCAAACATTGCAACCGTCCTGAGAAAGCAGTGTTTCCAGCCCTTGCTGGCCAGTTATGTGTGCGGTGGGAGACTCTGTTTCTCTGACAGGCAGGCTGGCATTGGATAAGCCAGGCTGTCATCAGTGCGTGGGAGCCTCCTGTCCTCTCTCAGTGGAGGAATCCCGGCTGCTCCCTTCTACCAGCCCTGAGTGTTCTACACACCCCTGCGGTGTGCTGCCAATTCCCTGGTTGTCCAGATGCCCACTCCCCAGGGGTGCTGACCGGGAACCTGCCATCAATCACTACTGGGCGCTCTCAGTGTGAGTCAGACAGTGTGACATCACTACTGAGCGGGCAGCACCCAGACGGAGAAGCAGGAGCTAAAAGGTACTGGTCTACAACAGGAATTTGCAGAGCACAGATCATGTTTGGAGGGTATACACATGATGGCAGGCACAGCCAGCGTTTTTTTACTGATCTATAAGCAGATCCCTCCTGACCACCCTGCTTTCTGCTGGCTTCACCTACAAAGTTATGGGTCAATGCACGCTGACAGCCATAGAGTGAGCGGGCTCTGAGCACACAATCAGCTGCAGATACAAAACAACTTCCCAAGTACAACCAGAGTCCAGCTGATTTATTGTTGTATTGCTACCTTCAGTAAGTGCCTGCTCTTCTTTTAAAAAAAAAACTCTTGAAGATGTCTGTTTTGTGCTTTTAGTTGTAAGTAAAATAATTCACCTTGAATTGCTTTTATTTGGACACCATATCTTCATTCGTATTATGCTTTTGCAGATTAAAGGAAAGTAAAGTTTCTTGCGGTTGGCACAGATCCCTTTACACCGAAAATGAGAAAATCCCAGTTTCCAAATGAATTCTCTTCAATATATGGGTATAAATTCAATGTACTCAATTTTTTATAATGGTTCCTTTTTCCATACATGGATGCCATGTGCACAGACAGTAGTTTATTGTCTAGCTACTTTAAGATTTTGAGTTGCAAGCCCTCCATGAATTGTGTCGGTAGTTGCACCACAATCACCAATGCAGGCCAACTTACAGTAGCTGTCCCAGCCTCTCCATCCAGTCCCTGCACATATTTTCTGATCTCGCTGGATACAGGGAGCTGCTAAAGGAAAATAACCCAATGAACTAATAAGCCTTAGCTGCTCCGTTACCCGTTCTATTACAAATGACCCTGACCAGGGGTTCAGCATGGGGCCCCAGAAATCATGATGGCAGCCCTGCACACACACACAGCCCTTCCTGTGCCCCACGCGCAGCCCTCATTAATACTGAGCGGCACAAGGAAGGGGTCAACGCTGCCAGCCTCCATACGGCAACATGTACGGACTGTCAGACAGCATCCCTTGCCACCCTAAAAGCGCTGCCAACCTGCGTCAATTCAGCACGCACAGTGCCTTCTGCCACCCTGACAGCACCTGAACGTTACATGACGTGTGTAAGAGTTCCTCGGAGTATCTTCCTAAGTGCTCTGTCACACAGGAAACATTCCTACTACTACACACGTTTTGTTTCTACTGTAACGATCTGGTTTCTATATGATCACCACATTGCTTGTAAGAGCAGAGCAGGTGAACATCCAGAAAACCCAGCCCTACCTGTGCTGAAATCAGAATATAATACAGTTGTGTTCAAAATTATTCAACCCCCAATGCTGTAAAGGGTTTTAGGGAATTTAGTGTACATTTGTAATTGTATTCAGAATGTAATTCTACAAGGACTTTTTAAAGAACCATATGCAACTAAAATGACATCAATTGGTTTTGTAATACAGTAGTAAATGTTTCTTTTCTGAATTCTTCATTGACACAATTATTCAACCCCTTAAAGACTACCACTCTGAAGAAAAGAGGTTCATTCAAGTGTTTTCAATCAGGTATTGAAAACACCTGTGGATGTCATGGAGCAGCAATAAAGCATAATAAGCACCAATTAGGCAGCTTTAAAATGACTGTGATACTCAGCTCCTTCTAGACATTTACTGGTGTGGTTACAAACATGGTGAAGTCAAGAGAATGGTCCAG
This sequence comes from Leptobrachium leishanense, assembly GCA_009667805.1. Lineage (NCBI taxonomy): Eukaryota > Metazoa > Chordata > Amphibia > Anura > Megophryidae > Leptobrachium > Leptobrachium leishanense. The sequence continues at coordinate 181,425,879 of CM019065.1, read as the reverse complement.
GAAGACAAGAGAAGAGGTGATTACTCTTCACAGGAAGGGCAATGGCTATAAGAAGATTGCAAAGATGTTAAACATACCAAGAGAGACCATAGGAAGCATCATTCGCAAATTCAAGGCAAAGGGCACTGTTGAAACACTACCTGGTCGTGGCAGAAAGAAGATGCTGACTTCGACTGCTGTGCGCTACCTGAAGCGTAGAGTGGAGAAAAGTCCCCGTGTGACTGCTGAGGAACTGAGAAAAGATTTGTCAGATGTGGGTACTGAAGTTTCAGCTCAGACAATATGGCGCACACTGCGTAATGAAGGCCTCCATGCCAGAACTCCCAGGCGCACCCCCTTGCTGTCTCCAAAGAATAAGAGTCGACTGCATTATGCCAAAAGTCATGTGGACAAACCACAGAAGTTTTGGGATAGTGTTCTGTGGACTGATGAAACAAAATTAGAACTGTTTGGGCCCATGGATCAACGCTATGTTTGGAGGAGTGTCAGGTATATTACACAGAAAGGAGAATTTTAAAATGGATGCCTGTAGCCATTTTGTTTTAAAGACAGTTTCTTTTCTTTAAAATTTTCTCTAAGTTTAGAAATGAACGAGATTTTTTTTTACAGAGTTCATTTCTGGGTGAAGCTTTTATATTTTTTTAAGAAGTGCCAGACATGAAGGAACCTAGAATGTTTCTTTTGTGTGATAATGCTAGAGTTAAGTGCTAAGACGTGTCATAATTAAATTTATTGGTCTGTCTTAAGTCTTAAAACAAAAGATATTTTGTCTTTTGGGTATAGGAATAAGAGTTAATACTTCTAATATAGATTTATATTCACAAAATATATGTTTATAATCAAGGTATATTTTATTATATTTACAGTAGGAAATATATACTCCAATAAATATTGTAGAAAGTATATAATTGGTAAATAATAAAAATTACTAAAGAATAGATTCTGTTGAGTTAACCAGAAAAGAATTTAGCTGATAGGACTCTGAGTGAGTAACTAAAAGGGAGTAGGGATATAAATCAAAGATGACAGATGGAGACACTGTGTCTAATGACTGAGAGAGAGGGTTTTTGTTAAGTCAGATTGATCTTTTGACCCGAGATAGAATATTAAAAAGAAATGGTGGAATTAATTAAGAAGTGCAATACTGCCCTCTAGAGGATAGTAAATATAATAATTGATATAGCAAAAATATTGCCAGTGACGTCAAATTGGCTATAATAAGCGGCAATGTTATTTGCAAGTCAGTCGGAGATTCCAGCAGTTAGACTCACACCGCAATGCATTCAGACGTCCAGTACACATGACACTCTGAGAGTCAGAGATTCCAGCATTCAGACTCACACCGCAATGCAATTAGATGTCGAGTACACATAACAGATCCCAAGACATGAGGCAATCAAGATTCTCACCAAATTTCTGACTCTCACCAACTCTCTAACTCACATGCATTGATTATCTGATATCGATAATTTTCACATATTCCAAAACAAAGCATCACATAGAAAATTCCAAGACTTATCAACATCCAAATTGGACAGGTAATGTATAAAAAAAAAGAAAGAATTAATGTAATTATATATATTTGTAGAGATTCTTGCAACGTAAACTGAGACTTCTCGGATACGGTTAGATCCAAATTCTAAGTATTTTCTATTCTGCAGATAGAAATATGAAGAAGTGGATATAAGGATTTATTCCTAAAAGAAATGTTGTAAGATTGATACCAATATATATATATTGAATTTGGAAATTACTGTGATTAAAATTAATAAGCAAGGAATTATATAACTACAAAATAAAAAGCAAAAGATTAGAAATTTAATTCTCGAGATTAGGGGAGGATTCACTAAATAAGTTTTTATTACTTATCATTAAATTAGCTCATCTTTTGTTGATCCATGTAGTATATATATATATATATATATATATATATCTATAAGAGCTGGCTGGTTAAACATTGTTTGCTGGGAAATGCATGTTGTATTAAGCAGAAATGTTTATTAACCATTTGTGTATTAGTTACTAACTGATAAGGTAAATTATATTAATCATATATGCAGTTACTAACGGAGATACATATATTGTGAAGCTAGTTTTTATATGCTGATGGATTGTGGTTTATAAATTTTTGTTTATGATATGAGATTTGAAACTTTTTTGTATACGTAATAAATATATATATATTTTTATCCGATTATTGATTATTGTATTTTTTAAAGCAAAACACAGACAATTAAAAGAATTCAGGATAATTTATAAGAAATATAAACGATTGATATTTGTGTCTCGTATAAGTTTCTTATGAAATAATAATCCCTGATATATTGGAGGCAACTGCCGAGGTAGGTCCAGTAAATCCAATATAGACATATTGGAGGCTTGGCTGATAAGTCCAATATATAACGTGTTGTATTCACGTGCAGAGATTATATCCGACAGGAGGAAGAACAAGGCCTATGAAGAAAAGAACACCTTGCCTACTGTGAAGCATGGTGGGGGGTCAATCATGCTTTGGGGCTGTTTTGCTTCTGCAGGTACAGGGAAGCTTCAGCGTGTGCAATGTACCATGAATTCTCTTCAGTACCAGGAGTTATTGGATGACAATGTGATGCAGTCCGTCACAAACCTGAGGCTTGGGAGACGTTGGACCTTTCAACAGGACAATGATCCCAAGCATACCTCCAAGTCCACTAGAGCATGGTTGCAGATTAAAGGCTGGAACATTTTGGAGTGGCCATCGCAGTCACCTGACTTAAATCCGATTGAGAACCTCTGGTGGGACTTAAAGAAAGCAGTTGCAATGCGCAAGCCTAAGAATGTGACTGAACTGGAGACTTTTGCCCATGACGAATGGGCGAAGATACCCGTAGATCGCTGCAAGACACTTGTGTCAAGCTATGCTTCACGTTTAAAAGCTGTTATAACTGTAAAAGGATGTTGTACTAAGTACTAAGATTGAATGTCACTTGGGGGTTGAATAAAACTGATAATGATGTGAGCACAGAAAAGACATTTGTGGTTATTTCATTATAAATGTTATGTTATATTTGTCTGACGTACACGTGCCTCTTTGATTTAATTGTAAGCAAGATGACTGAATGATCAAAATCAATGTCAAACTGGCCAAAACACTCAATTTCAGTGGGGGTTGAATAATTTTGAACACAACTGTATGTAATCTATTTCACATAATTGTCTTCTTGGTATACATGTATTTGGAGTCTGATGTCTGGGTATTAATGTTATTTATTTTTGTAACTTTATTCTGAAAAAAACATTAAACAGTGTCATGTCATAAGACAATTTAAGAGGGTGTGTTTAGGGGCAGGGTTAAGTGCAGGGTAGGTGGGGCAACTGGTGGTGAGTAACTTTTAAGGCCTGGCTAGTAGCTCGGAACTTGAAATTTTGTGCCCTGGGCTAGATTACACATTGCCATTCTTAATGTCACATTAACAATTCTGTGTAAGACTTGCCTCCAAAGGTTTTTTCCCTTCTAATCTGGTTTTCATTTTCCTCATCAATTGTTTTACTACGCCTCCAATGATCATAGACTACACATGCTTCCATATGAGTTTGTGAATATTCATGAATCTGAATTTTTGCAGACCGCCTCTGCCGCTTCTGGATCCCTTTTGCCCATGTAGGTTCAAATCCCACCTTTTTACGGTCTGCAAACAGCCAGCATGGCTCACAGTACGCAGCATTAAGCTTTGGAGAGTAACAATCATCAATGTTGGTGATGTCTAAAGGTTGGTCTTGCATTGAGCTGCTGCCTTCAAGTGGATCTATGTTCTCGTCTTCCAGTGTAGACTCGGTGTAATGAGTGCCATTAATGACTCACCACACCTGTGTGACAGAGCGCTTAGGGTGGATACTCCGAGGAACTCTTACACACGTCAGGTAACGTTCAGGTGCTGTCAGGGTGGCAGAAGGCGCTGTGCGTGCTGAATTGACGCAGGTTGGCAGCGCTTTTAGGGTGGCAAGGGATGCTGTCTGACAGTCCGTACATGTTGCTGTATGGAGGCTGGCAGCATTGACCCCTTCCTGGTGCCGCTCAGTATTAATGAGGGCCGCGCGTGGGGCACAGGAAGGGCTGTGTGTGCGCAGGGCTGCCATCATGATTTCTGGGGCCCCATGCTGAACCCCTGGTCAGGGTCATTTGTAATAGACGGGTAACGGAGCAGCTAAGGCTTATTAGTTCATTGGGTTATTTTCCTGTAGCGGCTCCCTGTATCCAGCGAGATCAGAAAATATGTGCAGGGACTGGATGGAGAGGCTGGGACAACTACTGTAAGTTGGCCTGTATTTGTGATTGTGGTGCAACTACCGACACAATTCATGGAGGGCTTGCAACTCAAAATCTTAAAGTCGCTAGACAATAAACTACTGGCTGTGCACATGGCATCCATGTATGGAAAAAGGAACCATTATAAAAAATTGGTGTGGTGTGGTAATCACCTCACCAATTTGTGCAATATTTGCACTTTCTTCTTAAATACTTTTTTCAGTTTCCTCATTGCTAACCTTAGAACTCTGAGCCACAGTTTTAGGAGTGGAGAAGAACTGGCTTATTTTAGGGAGTTTTTGAAGTTTCATCTGCTCTTCCTTTGCCTTTTTATGCTTGTGAGCACCGCTCTTGGACTGAGTGGATGACGACATTATATATTTCTGTAAATAAAGCATATGACAGCTAATCGTATGCAAGCTCTTTAGGCAAGGAGCTAATGTTGTATCTATTGAGAAATCAAATAAAACAATTTAATGTTTAAATTCAACCATTTTTACAAAGATCAGACATGCATGCCAAGTATACTGGATCACAGCCGCTCCAATTGGTTGAACAATAAAATCCACAGAAACGTGCACTGTGTATGAGCGTATCTGTATCACAGAGCTGCACAGCAATAAAACTCCTTTCATTTAAACCCTCCACTTCTTTTCCATAACCCTCCCCACTCTTTTCAAATCATAACCCCCCCAGTCTACTCATTTGCCAATTGTATCAGCCAAGTGCGGTAAATGTTACAGCCAAGTGCGGTAAATGTTACAGCCAAGTGCGGTAAATGTTACAGCCAAGTGGGGAAAACAGAACAAACAGTATCAGCCTGAATCTCAAACAGAATGCAATTGGCATGGTAGACACAGCCCCCCCCCCGTAATGCAGGAGACCACCTTATTGAAAGGGGCCCCCCGTAATGCAGGTCACCTTATTGAAAGCCCCCCCCAGTAATGCAGGCTGAGCTGAGGCCACCATACTCAAGGGCCCCCCACAGTACTCAGCCCCCACGGTAATGCAGGCCTGGCTGCCATATTGAAAGGGCCCCCAGGGCCCCCAGTAAGCCAGCCAGGGTGCCTCTCATCCTATCTCCATCGCACATAAATCACCTCCCTGCAAGCCCAGCAACCTCATTCCATCATCCCTGCGCCTGTCCTCTTTCTCTGCGCCCTCTGGAACGCTCGCTCTGTGTGCAACAAACTCACAGCCGTCCATGACCTCTTCCTTTCAAACTCCTTCAACCTCCTAGCTTTAACTGAAACCTGGCTAACTCCTCTGACACGGCCTCCGTTGCTGCTCTCTCACATGGCGGTCTACACTTGAGCCATACCCCCAGACCGGGTGAGAGAAATGGTGGCGGGGTCGGGCTCCTGCTCTCTCCCACCTGCACCTACCAGCATCTCCCTCCACCCCCATCCCTCTCCTTCTCCTCCTTCGAGACACACTGCATCCGCCTGTTCTCTCCTCTGGCTCTCAGGGTGGCAGTCATCTACCGCCCACCGGACCAACCTCCCAGTTCTTTGACCACTTTGCTACCTGGCTTTCTCACTTCCTGTCTTCTAATCTTCCATGCCTAATTCTCGGGGACTTCAACATTCCCATTGACGATCCTTCCGCTCCTGCTGCCTCCAACTTCTTTCACTCACGTCCTCCCTTGACTCACATAATCCTCCCTCCTCCCTACCCACCGCGATGGTCACGTTATTGACCTGGTCTTTTCCAACCTCTGCTCCATTTCTGAGTTCAAATGTCGCCCTTTCCCCATCTCTGACCACCACCTTCTCTCTTTCAACCTATCTGGACTTCCTAAACACCCTGCTCCCCACCCCGCACACACACTCGCAGAAATCTACATGCTGTGGACCCCCATCAATTCTCCAACCTACTTCACCACCTCCCTCATACCTCATCCTTCACCTGCCCTGATGCTGCCACTAATCACTACAACACTACGCTTATCTCTGCTCTAGACACTCTTGCTCCTCTTCGACTCTGCAAGGCCCCACGCCGCCAGCTTCAGCCCTGGCACACCTCCAAAATCGCTACCTGCAAAGATGCTCCCGCACTGCAGAGCGTGCCTGGAGGAAATCCGCTCTGAAGCTGATTTTGTTCACTTCAAGTTTATATTCTCCGGTCATACACCTCTGCCCTCCACTTGGCCAAACAATCCTTCTTCTCATCTCTTATATCTACGCTGTCCTCCAACCCTAAACGGCTCTGGTCCACCTTCAACACCCTCCTCCACCCCCTGCACCTCCCCCCTCAGCTGCCTTTAGCGCTCAAGACCTGGCAGACTACTTCCTCAGTAAAACTCTAACTATCAGAAGCAACATCCCAACACAAGATAGTTATCTGCCACCTCCACTCCCACAGGTCCCTCTGCCACCCTCTGTGCCGCTTCCTCCCAACCACTGAGGAGGAAGTCAATTCCTTATTGTCCTCCTCACATCTCACCACGTGCCCGCTCGACCCCATTCCCTCACATCTAATTCCTCCTCTCCTCCTCCCTCACCCCTGCTCTCACACACATCTTCAACCTATCTCTCTCCACTGGCTCCTTTCCATCCGCCTTCAAACACGCGCTAGTTACCCCTTTACTAAAGAAACCATCCTAGACACCAACTTCCATCCAACTACCGCCCTGTATCCCTGCTTCCCTTCACATCAAAGCTCTTAGAAAAACTAGTCTTCAACCGCCTCTCCCTCTTCTGTCCTCCAATTCCCTACTTGACCCCCTGCAATCTGGCTTCCGTCCGCTACACTCAACTGAAACTGCCCTCACCAAAGTCACCAACAACCTCCTAACTGCTAAAAAACACGGCCACTATTCTATTCTCATCCTGCTTGACCTCTCGGCTGCTTTTGACACTGTTGACCACCCTCCTTCTACAGACCCTCAACTCTCTGGGTCTCGGTGACACTGCACTTGCTTTGGTTGACTCCTATTTATCCAACAGGTCCTTCTGTGTGTCCTTTGCTGGTAACTCCTCCTCTTCATTGCCTCTATCTGTTGGTGTACCTCAAGGCTCTGTCCTTGGTCCTCTGCTCTTTTCCATCTACACCTCCTCCCTGGGCAAAATCATCAACAGCTTTGGCTTTAATTACCACCTCTACGCTGATGACACTCAGATCTACCTCTCTACCCCTGATCTCTCTCCCCCTGTCCTTTCAAAAGTCAGTGACTGTTTATCTGGCATCTCCTCCTGGATGGCCTCCCACCACCTAAAGATCAACATGTCAAAGACTGAGCTCCTACTTATTCCTCCTCTAATGCCTCCCCACCTCCTGACTTCTCTATCACGGTGGAGGGTATCACCATCTCCCCATCAAACCAAGTTCGCTGTCTTGGAGTTACACTGGACTCTGCTCTTTCCTTCATCCCCCACATCAAGTCTCTTTCCTCCTCCTGCCGATACCAACTGCGTAATATTTCCAGAATTCGGCCATTTCTTACCGTGTCACCACAAAACAACTCATACACGCCCTGGTAATCTCCCGACTCGACTATTGCAATAATCTCTTATCTGGCCTCCCTCTGTCCCGCCTCTCCCCCCTACAATCTATCCTGAACGCCTCCGCCAGGCTAATTCACCTCACCCGCCGCTCTGTCTCTCCGCTCCCCTCTGCGAGTCCCTTCACTGGCTCCCCATCCACTGCAGAATTAAGTTCAAAATCCTTATCCTTACCTACAAAACCCTCACTAACTCAGCGCCCCACTACCTGTCCTCACTAATCACCAAATACACCCCAGCCCGCTCCCTAGGTCAAACAGTGACCTGCGCCTAGCTTCTCCCCGCATCACCTCTTCCCATGATAGACTGCAGGATTTCTCACGCGCAGCCCCCACTCTCTGGAACGCTCTCCCTCGTGCTGTCAGACTTTCCCCTAACTTCTCTCCTTCAAACGCTCCCTGAAAACATTCCTATTTAGGGAAGCCTACCACCCAACTCACTGACGCAACCATCAATCACTCTCACCTTACAGTCTCTCCTCCTGTTTCCAACCCCAACCTCCTAGATTGTGAGTTCCTACGGGAATAGGGCCTCATCTCCTCCTGTACTGTTTGTCAAATGTTGTTCAATGTATTGTAACCCTGTCTGTACTGTGCTTATTGTTCAGCGCTGCGGAATATGCTGGCGCTTTATAAAATAATAATAATAATAATAATAATGGGGCCTTTAATCCATATTGAGTAGGCCCCCCCGAATCAGATTGTAAAGAAACTAAGTGCAGTACTAGTAAGCGACCGGACCATCATTTGATTTTAATTTGATTTTGAACATAATTACCTGAGTGGTGTGCTGATGCTGAATGATGTTTGTCAGAGACAGTGACTGTCAGAGGCAGTGAGCACGGCATGAGTCTGCTGCAGCGGTGCGGTGGTGGCACCAGGCCCAGCTGAATGATGCACTGTGTGTGACTTGAAGTGACTGGGTCGGAACTCGGAACGTTGTGGAGGCGGCCTCAGAGTGACTGAGTGGGTGAGTGGGAGACAGTGACTGTCACGGCCCAGGAGTCTGCTGCAGCGGTGTGGCGGGTGGTCGGTGGTGCCAGACAGACTCATGGGACTGGAGCCACCCGGAAAGGAACAGTTTCGGCCGCGCATTAATCCCGGCCCCGCTCTGTCTCGCTCGATGCTCACTGTATCCTTGGCCGTGCCCACACAAACATGGACACACGTGCGGCCGGAGCAGCTGGAGCTGGCGAGTGAGCAGGGAGAGGGGGGAGGAACTCATGATGAGCCGAAGCTCATCATCGGAACGCTGATCGCGCTGCTGAAAAAATAGTGCAGCGCTTTCTCCCCGCTGTGCCAGTCTCCCCAAGCCAGTGGGCCCCCCTCAAGTGGCGGAATTACCAGAGCCCGGTCGCGATTGCGACTGTTGCGACCCTGGTAGTTCCGCCACTGGCATCAGGTGTATGTAATGAGCACTGGCTGGGTTCCTTAAAAGAACCACTCCCACATCCAGCCAGTGCTCTGTCATTAATGTTGGATTCCTTGAGAAAGAAAGAAGTGCCTGAATTCTCCCAAGAGCCCAGTGACCAGCCTTGCTGTTTATTCTGATTCCTGTGTACCGGACCCCTGGTTATTCCTCTGGACTTCGCTTCGCTTTCTCCTTGCCGGTACAGTCTCAAGACCCCTTCTGTTTACTCCTCTCAAGAGACTTTTCATCATCTGGATTCCCTTTTTCAAGCTACTGTGTTTTTCCCCATCTGCATTTGCTTTTCAAGGACTATTATTATTTATACAGATTCCTGCCTTTTTATTTGTTTCCAGTTATTCAATATAAGTTTCTGCTATTTTTACCAAGCCTTTTTGTTGTTGCCTTATTTACTGCATCCCGGGTACATATCCACATCACCGGTGTCACCAGAACCTGGTCCCTGACAGGCAAGCTAGGGTTAAATTACCGTTTTGCTGCAGTATGCATAGAGGAATCATTCAATCAATGGTTCTCGTATGAAAATGTATAACACAAAAATTTTGTTATATACAGTTTTGTTTTCGTTTCAATTCGGATGAAACTAATTTATTTGGGAAGTACTTCCGAAATATGAATTAATGAATCTTCGGATGAATTGAGATTTGTTAAGAAACACATGCACACCTCTTGTGCACATGCGCTGCAAGGACAAGCAAAATATGTTTGTGGGGAAAACTGTAATAACTGTTGACTGGTGGAGTTAAAACAAGGAGTATAACTTCTCAGTTGAAGCACTGTCATAGCTAAGGAGTCTCACTGGTGCCAGGTTAAAAAATATTAAGCCCATGCTTTATTAGATCATGCAGTCTCTGTAATACAATGCTCACACTCAATGCCCTAAATAACTTAACCCCTCCTTGCAAGTCTTCCCTGCTTCACAAGAACACTCCTTCTAGATCCCTCTAGTATGCAGACGACCTCCGCCTGTCTACTGTTTCCATCTGCATAGCTGACTTTTGCCTCCAAGAATTCTCAATGGAATCGCTGGTCCTGTGAAATGACCTACCTAACCCTTTTAAAATTTCCCTCAATCTTCGGGCCTTCGTGAAATTTCTCAAAACCCATCTCTTCAGAGTAGCGAATCATATTATTGATGCTGACTTATCCCTTTCCTCATTTACCCCTAGTTATGATAGATGTAATTCTATGCCCACACCATTTCTGAAACCGTAGTGCTAGTGATCCCACTAACCAAAAAATCTCTTGTTTTCTTCCAGCCCAATTCCTCTAGATTAAAAAACTCTTCCGGGCAGGGTCCACTGCAACTCTTGTTTCTCGTTTCTACTTTTGTTTGTAATTTTGTCTCACTCCCAATTACTTATTGTAAAGCACTGCAGAAACTGTTGGCACTATATAAATTAAAACAATAATCTACCTACACGGTGTACACAAGCTACACTATATGGACAAAAGTATTGGGACATGCCTCTTAATTACTGAATTCAGGTGTTTCAATCAGACCCTTTGCCACATGTGTATAAAATCAAGGAACAAGCCATGCAGTCTGCATTTTTATGAATAAAATGGGTAGTTCTAAGAAGCTCAGTGAATTCAGGCTTGGTACTGTGATAGGATGCCACCTCTGCAATAAGTCAGTTTGTGAAATGTCATCCCTTCTAAATATTCGAAGGTCACTGTAAGTGGTATTATTTGAAAGTGGAAGCATTTAGGAATATCTGCAAATCATCCATGAAGTGGAAGGACACATAAAGTCACATAGCAATGTCACAGAGTGCTGAGGGCCATGTTGTGTAAAAGTCGCCAACAGTCTGCTGATTCCACATCTGAAGAATTCCAAACTTCCACCAGCATTAATATCAGCAAAAAACTGTGCATCGGGAGCCTCATAGAATTTCCATGGCCAAGCAACTGCATGCAAGCCTCGTATCACCAAGTACAATGCCAAACATCGGATGGAGTGGTGTAAAGCACACAGTTACTGGACTCTGGAGCAGTAGTGGAAACCTGTTCTGTGGAGTGACTAATAACGATTCTGTTTGAAAGACTAATAGATGGTCTAAGTTTGTCTGATGGTAAGAGAACATTACTTATCTGACTTCATCATGCCAACTTTAAGGTTTGGTGGGAGAAGGATCATGTTATGGGGCTGTGTTTCATGGTTGGGCTAGACCTCTTACTTCCAGCAATGGGAAATCTTAATGCTTCAGCATGCCAAGACGTTTTGGACAATGTTATGAACCAACTTTGTGGGAACTGTTTGGAGAACTCCAGATGTTCAGGATGAAGTTGGTAAGACAAATTGTGTAGAGCGAATCGACCATGACTAGTCCCGCTGCATTGGGGCATCACACTAGCCAGTTGACTTCTGGACTCTGCGATTGGTTGATTGGCAGATTATTTTTATGAGCTTTATCTGCTATTTTTTCCTGTGAAAATAATAAACAGTGTTTTTCATTCAACTTTGGCTATCTGCACTATTGGCTTTTATCCTTTTCCTTTAAAAAGGATTGAACAAGATACTGAAAATCAAAGTGTTCACAGGCTGTATTCAAATTGCCCTCTAATCAAGACATACATTAAAAACCACAATATGATTGTTCTTTAATGTAATAATGCATCCTTCAGATTTCACCTAGGCTAGAGAATGTTTAAATTACTGTAATTAATTAAAATGTTAATTTGTTCTTAGACTGGAGATATGCACACATACTAATGGTATGTATATATTGTCTACGTTTATAAAGAAGACACATTGTAAAAAAATCCTGTAATCAATAGAACTGATATCTACATTATAAACCAAGACATACCATACATTACGTGACTATACAAAACTCAATTATTACTTCTGGAACAATCTCAATAGGGCTGAGATGCATTATTATAACCCGATGTTTCTAATTTATCTTTCCCATAATCGTTTTATATTATGATGACTCTAAAACATATTAATATAATTTCCCTTTTTTTAATGCCTGCCTGTAGAGCAATAAACAATCTAATCTCAGTTGCTATGAAACATTCATACTGATATCTATTTGATCATAAAAAGCTAATTAGTAAAGATTTTCTTTTGTGTTAATGATGTGCAATTGATTATAGCTAGAGGATGCAAAAAGACTGGAGTTTCTTTCCCTGTAATGAGTGTTACATATCATCCCCTATGCACTATGAAGCCATGCAAAAGTAATGGCAATTTTATGACTTTTTTTATGATGCAGACAATGAGCGCAATCTATTCATCTTAGTATTCTGTCAAAAGCTGCATGTAGTAAGACCTTGTTCCACCTCCCTCCTGGGAACATAAAGTTATTGCCTCACAAAAGCACACATAAATGTGATTCTCTAATGGCCAGTGGACTTTAGTTTAATAATGTCTGTTACCATAAATTATCACTCGACTATTTTGCTCATTTATTTGGTAATATTCCAACAAGCTTGTCTTGCTAAAGATTCATAGTTAAAATCATATTAATAATTGCTCATGTCAGGACTTGAAATGATCAGGTATATTGACATTGTGGCAGGCTTATGCAATACACGATCCTCATAAATTATTCCTAAATTAGGGGTTTTACAATGGCTCTGGTGAAATAGAATATGTAACAGGTAGCTGTACAGTGTCTAGTTCTACCCCTTCGTGGTGGTTTGTAGCTATATGAATGACATTCAGATCAACCATATCTTTTTCAAATTTTCAGATGAATAGATTCAAACCAATCCTTCTTTAATTTGCCGTGCAGAAGTATTATATATTACCTTGTTTTGTCGTATATTGTTTTTCCCTTCTTTCTAAAACAGTTTTGATTAAACTTGTTATAAGAATGTATTACCCTAAAAGCAGCACCCATTAAACCGAAGACAAGACAGAGAGTTTGTCTCCCTTGCCAGTGTCTCCTCCTGTTTTTGTCTGGCTGGCCAGTATCTAACAGCAAGAAACAGCCCAAATTTCACCATGCTAATAACTGGCACATGGGTGAATATGGAGTACAAGTTAAACCGTTTCCTCTAACACTAGGCGAAGAGATAACCTCTCTGTGTGGCAAACACCTAGAAGGCTGTCCAGGCTGTGACTGACAGCCTTAAAGCAGCGTCTTCCACTTTGAATGTCAGAGACTAGGGATGGCTGGGTTGGGTTCACATTCTAGTCACCTTGACCAGATAAATTAGCTGATTTGGTCATGGTAACCAAAGTGAACCTCTTGTTACTTGCTATCCAAAAGCAGATTTAATGATTCTACTCCAATCTTTTAGGACTGTCTCTAGAGTTACTAAAGTAAAACCTGTTACACTTCATGCAAGTACCTGAAAATTATTTGCTGTAATTCTTTCATAACAGATCTCCAAGGCTCTCTTGTTCAGTATGAGACATAACCTCTAAATTAGAATAAAATCTTATTATATTTTTACATAAATAAGCAGGAAAATGATCAAGGTATCTCTCTTCACAGCAAGTAAGATGAACATCCAGCATTATAAAATCTCAGCAGATGCCCCTCCAATAAAGTGATTATTTTTATTAGAACTCAATTCTAAATATTCAGCATGAACCAGAAATGTCATTTTTCTCCAGAGTCATTCTAAATGAGAATTTTATATCTCAAGCACCTTTTGTTTTATTCCATTGCCATAAAAAAACACTTCTGTAATATTTATTTATTCCAGATGAATTGAAAATGCACTTTAAACAGCTGTGCAGACAGACTGCAAAATGCATAGATTTTCCACCAGTTCTGGGCTTGAGCAAAAAATAATAATAAAGACTACTATCAAAATCTCTCTCTGCTCATTTTGTCCACAAGAACTGTTATTGATTGATAATATCTGGAAATATATTTTAATTACTTTTCTACTTTACATCTGTAACTGCTTTGTAAATTTCATAGATCAACATTTTTTAGATGGTTGTTTTCATTTTTTAAAGTACTGTATAAGAAAAGTACTAGTACAATCTCAATAAATGGTCATGGTGTAAGGAACGCCCCCTTCCCCTGGCCTCCATGCCTTTATAAACGTAATCAGCTTAATAAACCATAAAATCTCCAATACGTTTACACAAAGAGGCATCTGACTCATTGCATGATTGCTAGTTGTGCAAACCTATCCTCTTAGGGGGTGGCAACATGCTACTTCCTACAGCAGGTGCAGACCAACTTTGAGAGCATTCTTGGTGATGCATTTGCTTTTTTTGGCCTTTTCTGTTTTATGGCTACTGTGTTCCTTTAACCTCTTAACGACGCAGGACGTGCTACGCCGTCCTGCAGCAAGTGGGCTTTAAAGCCGTGGGATGGCATAGCATGTAACGTACATTTGATCCCCCCTTCCGCCGATACTCCCCTCTCTCTCTGAGGTCCCACACAGACTTCCTTGAAGTCAGATCTGCGTGTATATACCCCTCCCAGTGCACTGACGTCATTGTCCATTTCAGGTCCTCCGCCAGAGCAGGGGGAGTGTCTGAAGGGGAGGGGATCCTATTCATACCCCTCGATTTTGCCATCGCCACGGGGTAGAGAGTCAAGACAAGCACCACTTGAAAGGTCACAATCTGGTCTTCCCAGCAATGACTTTATTTAACCCCTTAGGTGCCAGGCCGCTATTCGGCGCCAGATCGCAGCCTATTTTCTATGAGGGCTGCCATTTTAGCTGTCAGCCCACCTCCCGTTCCCCCTCGTCAACATGCATGGCGCGATGATGTCAGTTAGCCAGGTAACCCCTATCTGCCCAGGGATTTCCAAAGGAAATCCTATGGTGGAGATGGGGGGTACTTTGAACCCTGTATCTCCCGATCTGTGGCAGCTGGCAAGGTCAGAGCATGGCCTTTACAATGATACCAAATATGACTAGGTTACATGTAAACAAAAAAAATTAATATGTATTTTTTTTATTTATTTATTAATGACAAAACGGTAATGATGCTCTTTGGAACAGCACCTAAACTACATACTGTAAATTGCAAAATCTCCATCTATGTGTGGGGACAAAATCAAATCGCACGCTGACCACAGTCACTTTTCTAAAATATCTAGGTATGTGGGTAGACCCAAATCTATCCTTTGGCCCCCACATCGAAAAACTCTCATCTAAAATTTACCCCAAACTAGGTGCCCTGTACAAAAACAAATCCTGCCTGAACCCCACGGTAAGAAAGCAAATTGTACAACAAATGCTTTTGCCAGCTATTGATTACGAAGATGTAGTGTATGCAGCGGCCCCGAAAAACACACTTTCAGAAACTTACCACATTGTATAACTCATGCTGTCACTTTGCGCTACAATGTAACTACATGGGGGGGCGTGTCCAGATACTGGACCGAGTGGACGTGCGGCATAGGAGCTCCTGCGGCCGGGTAGTATTACGGCTGTCTCTCCACCTTCTGGCCCCGGTCTGCGGCTCGGTCCGCCGCCGGAATCACTCTGCAGAGTGTCCTGCTTGAGGTGTGCCTCCCTTGACCCCCCCGGAAGGTACTTTTTGCCTGGATTCGGCGCCTGGCTGCACGCGGTTCTCGGCCGGTGGCCATTTTTATTGCGGCCTGTCTCTCAGCCTGCGCATTACTCCCTCATGGGGAAGAAGAGTAAGAAGCTGGATGGGGCAGAGGCAACCAATCAGCCCCACATTCGGCTGTCCTTAGGAGGATCACAGATGGGTCAACGTCGTCTGCAACGCTCGGAGGCTCCGGAGCCGCTGCATCCCCCGTTGGCCTGACATGTCAGAGTCCAGTGGTGCCAGAGGTTCCGCACTCTCAACTATCTACCAAAGATGACATTCGGCAGCTGTATATGGACTTAAGGGCCCTGTGGCAGACTGACCTTGCTCAGGTTCGGGTAGAAATAGCGGCCATTTCTTCTACCTTGGTGTCCGTGGGGTCCCGTGTTTCGGTGCTGGAGGAGGAGGGGTTGACATCCAGGATCTGGCTGGAGGACCTCCAGAGGCAGGTGACAGCTTTATCGGCCATGGTTGTGGATATGGAGACTAAACACCGACGTCGTAACCTCCGACTTAGGGGGATCCCCGAGTCTGTCACTGACGCTGCGCTGATGCCTTGTGTCTCGGGCCTGGTGGTTATGCCACTGTGCTTGCCCCCGGACACACCTGCCCCTGTTTTATCTGCATTTCGGGTGCGAAAGGCGGCTGCTGCTCCTACTACGGCTCCCAGAGATGTAATTATTGTCACCACTGATGTCTCCGTTCCTACCAAGGTGCTCAAGATGGCCGGGAACCTACCGGCAGTGACCTACGGTGATCTGTGGATTTCGGTGTACCGGGACTTACTATTTCTTGCCCTAATGGCTCGCCGACGCTTCCAAGACGTGACGACCCTCATGAGAGCACGCGGCGTCCGATATCGTTGAGGGCCCTCGGGCACATTGGTGGTGGTGCACGAAGGTCGTACACGCTCCGTGTCTTCCCCTGCTGAGGCCACAGCTTTCCTGGATGCAGAGGTGCTGCCTCAAGCTGTCCAGGCCTCACCCTGTCATGTTGCTGAGGATGCAGGCCCCCCATGTCTGGATCCGGGCTGAGGATCCAAGGCTCCTTAATTATATATATATGTATTTTCTTTTATTTACTCTTGTATGTTGCCCTACACCCCCCCTTCTTTTTTTCCCCCACAATGAGTCACTCACTGAGGACATTTCTGGACTCTTGGTGTTCCTGATCCACCCCCTCGATGACTGAGACTCCGCGCCATTGTTTTTGTCCTTTTTTGCTGACTCCTACAGTGTACAGAGTATTTCTGATGTATTAGTGGATGCTGGGGACCTTATTTCCTCCCTCCCCCTCCCGGTTGTGTTTTTTTAAAATTTTATTTATTTATGTTTCTTCTTCTTGGCAGACCTGGACTTCCTTGAGGCGAGCCACTATGGCGACTTCCTTGGTTATGTCGGCCATAATTGGCCCTCAAGCCCTTGGTCGCGTTACATTTGTCCTCCATGGCCTCCTTGTCCTTGGACTTACTGGAGTGAGCCAGGAGCGTCACGTAGATGGCCTCTGCCATATCCCCCACCCTACCTTCCCCCCTTTTTTTTATTTGCTTCTA
The DNA here is from genome assembly GCA_009667805.1 of Leptobrachium leishanense. Lineage (NCBI taxonomy): Eukaryota > Metazoa > Chordata > Amphibia > Anura > Megophryidae > Leptobrachium > Leptobrachium leishanense. The sequence goes on along the minus strand of CM019065.1, from coordinate 181,408,624 downwards.
CACCTGGTCCCCAATCCTCAGCTCAGTGTCTTGTATCACTACTGTGTACACCTGCTCTCTCTTCTTGTTGGCCCTGCGAGGCCGTTGTTTTCTGTTATACTGGAGGTTTTATGCTGCTGTCTTTTCAAAATAAAAATTTGAAAATTACAAAAAAACAATGTAACTACTTGACCCACCATTGTGACCTGTTAAAAGAGCTAAACTGGCCGCCGCTGGAGTCTAAACATACCCTTCACCTTTCCAGCCTGGTGTTTAAGAGCTTTTCTGGGAAGCTGCCACCCTACCTGAATAGACTGCTTCCTCTAGCAGTCCCCTTATCCTATAACCTCTGATCCAGGACCAGCACCTTACTTGCAATACCACAGTACAAAAAGAAAGTGACTCGATCCTCATTTTCCTATAGAGCACCACAATTATGGAATAACCTCCCTGACGCCATCAAATCTTCCCCCAGTCTAAAGTCACTCAAGAGCTCCCTATTAACATACCTCAATAAGGAATGCACCTGTAAACATGTAACATAATGACTATTTACTACATATTTATTTTCTGTTAATCTGTATATTTGTGTTTTTTTAATATCTTGCATTGTATTACTTTGTATTTCTGTAACAACTGTAACATTTTAATGTTCTTGAACCCAGGACATACTTGAAAACAAGAGAAATCTCAATGTATCCTTCCTGGTAAAATCCTTTAATAAATAAATAAATAAATGCAGCACTATTGTTTACTTCTCAATTATAATGTGAACAATAGTACTGCACGAACTAAAAATGTTGTGGTTTTCTTTTTTAAGCTAAAATCATATATTTACAGTGACGAGTTCCCATTTCTATTTTTTTTTTATAAAAAAAATAGTGTACCCCATAGAATATATAACTGTAAAGGTTCTGATTATAAAACGTGAAAAAATTACTTTATATGCTGTAGATGATTGAAATTGTAATTCACATTTTTTTTACATTTTTTTTGTTATAGCAGTCTGGCAGGACATGACGTATACATATCATAATGATATAACATGAATCTGCCAAGTTTGCCGGAAAAATAGAAAAGAAATGTAATTTGTCTGAGATATAGGATAAACAATAAATCAGGACTTCAAATCCCATTTAGACATGATGATCAAAAACGGTCAAAATGAGCTTGCCACACTTCTACTTTTAGAAGGGTTCCGAGCTTGTAAAATTGCTCCTGTTCTTAAGGGGTTAACATTAGATTCCTCACTGATGTCAGCTGTGAAACAGTTTTCAAAGTAGGTAAAGGGACAATTGGGGCAAAAATATATTTTATTAATGTGATTATTAGAGCTGTGCATTCGTTTCAGAAAAATTCGGAATTTGTAACGAAATTTGATAATTCATAGTTCGGAAGTACTTCCGAAGAATGAATCGATACGATACGAATTCGAAATGGTATATAACGAATTTATTTTGTTTTACACTGTCCTCATCAGAAAAGAAAAATTTGAATAATTGATATCAACTATCGAATTTGAAATGAACTATCAAATTGATATCAACCATCGAATTTGAAATGTACTATGAAATACATATCAACTATCGAATTTGAAATGAACTATCAAATTAATATCAACTATTGAATTGATCTTAACTTAAAATACAAGTAAGTCAGCAAAGGACTTTATGAAACAAATTAAATTTGTTTCACTGTTGAAATTGACTCTTACTAAACCTGTGACACAGCTTAAAATTTAACCCTAGCTTTTCTTTTAACAGCAAAATTTGATTAGTTGGGGTTTTATTTACTGATCCAAAATTCGAATTGATATCAACTATCGAATTGATATATGAAATTCAAATCGATTCAAAAATTTCAAATTGAAACGAAGCACGAAACAAAATTAGTTACGAAATTCTGAAAACAAAATTATTTAAAAACGTAACGAAACTAAGCAAAGCAAATTTTTCAGCCATGCACATCCCCCTAGTGATTATTAATATAATAAAATGTGAAGTCCTGCTTTTTTCTTAATGAAGAATATAGTAAAAATAGACTAAAATGCACATTATTCTATTCCTCTTGCATAATTTGAGAGGATCATACTGGCAGAATAAGCCTTTTTAGCTAACGCAGTAAATGCAATACTGATAATATAAATGTTTAGATATTCTTATTACATTCGTAGTTATTAAAAGGAGATTATTAGCAATGTATCTTCCAAGAAACAGAGACCTTCTTCAACATGGAGCAGGTCACTAATTTTTGGAGAACCAGTCCTTGAGTGAGGTTTATGATGATCTGTCCTAAGCTGTCAAAATAAACCATCTCCAGAATCACCAATATCCTCTCTGGAAGGATATCAAATTAAGATTATTCAGATCAATCCTTTTAGGCTGGGGTCAGACGAGCGTGATTTCTACGGGCTGTACGTCCGTGCAGTACGGACATCGTCAGTACGGATGACGCAGTAGTGGTCACACAGTCTGTTTTTTCACTGAAGTTATTTTTTGACGGATGTAGGAGGGGAAAATAAATTACAATGAAAAAACATTCTGTCCGTCAAAAATGCTGGACGTATAAATGCAGTCCGTCTGACCTCGCTCCATCACTCACACACAAAGCTATGCGGACGTTGTGGACGTGGCGCACTCCGCACGTCCGTTCTAGCAGTATTACGTTCTTGCCTAACCTGCGTCCGTTTGCCGCGGCCGTTGTGCGTCCGCAGTTCAGTGCGGACGTACTTCATGTGTCAGGCTCCAATGGACTTACTTTCATGCTATCACGGACGTACTTTTAGGCTCAATCACGGACGTGAACACTACGCTCGTCTGACACCAGCCTTAGAACCCACACGGGCCAAAGACATCTTACAATGGAAGGCCATCCCATTTTTATAAAACTTGTGCCCATCTTCAATTGACAGTTACACTTGAATGCACTGAACATATGGTGACATCCACTCAACCTGGCCATCTGAGTAATTGGAATAATTTTTGTTTGTAGCCACTTAAGCATGATAACCACAGGCTGACCCCTCAATAAGCCCCTGTCAATAGCACATATCTGGTATTATAAGTGGATACAGTGCAACTATTATTTCTAATTATTATTGATAGAGTACATATCCTAATTCTTTACTTGTCAACCCTCCATGCCCTTCTGTCAAGTAAACAGTGCCCTTCACTAACATTGGTACCTTTGCTAAATATGAGCAAAGATGTCACGAGCGGTCCAGGCAGATGCCAAGGAGGGCCTTTTGTACTGAGTGCTGGTAAGCCCTTTAGGCAGGTTTGTGCTTTGCTGCATAATGCAGGACCCAGCACACAGTATAACCGATACTAAACACGGATGACAGAAGAGATACAGACACAAGAGGAAACCCTGCACTGGGAGTAAGGTCCTTTATTTGGCCTTCTGAATCTATACAGATTACAGGGCAGGGAAATAAACACCAGAATAAACAACCAATATGCCCAGCAGCAACACAGAATCCTGAACTATGTATGAGGTCCTTCTAGTTGGCCTCTATCACACAGACTACACTATGCTGCTGGGCAAAGACAAGGAAACAAGACTTACATGACAGGAATATGCAAGAATCATCAGGGAAAAGCCAGGTTTAGACGCCAGAGAGGATTGTCAGCCAAAACCAGGGATTAGGAGCCAGAAGAGTTAGTCATACAAGCCAAAGTCAGCAACAAGAATGGTTCTCAGACAAGCCGGGTCAGTTACAGGATATACAGGGTACAGGGAGCAGACAAGAGAATAGTCAAGAGATCACGCCAATAGTCATACACAGAAATATCAGAACAATATCAGCGAATCAGGCACTCAGTAAGTAAAGACTTATCCCGGAGCAAGGAGTAAATGTACTGCTGGCCATACATATAGGGCAGGGACATGCCGTCAGGGTAGGCAGGTGAGGTAGAATCTTATCTGCCATTAAGCATTGAAATAATAAAATAAACTCACCAGCTCTGCACTCCCCCCCACTGGCTCTGTCCTCTGCGCGCATTCTTTTAACAGCCTACACAATTTGCGTAGCGGTAGTATGCTTCCCCGCTACACTAATCACGTAAGCTGCTTAAAGAAGTCTGCACCGTGCATCTGTTCAAATAGGACCACACACTCACTGCCTACTTTCTAAACACTGCTCGTTAGAGCTTCAGAGAGGCCCTGACAGAGCAATGGAATAACTTGGAGCAATCGGAAAGCACCATTGGTCCAAGCCATTCAAAAAACCAACTGCATTGGAGGCTGGCCTCTGATTGACAGGAAGGGGCCCAGGCAGCTCCCTCTGCTCCCTCTATTGGTGGATACATAGTATGACATGAACAAGCAGCTCCTCCTGCTCCCTGTAGTGGGGTTTACAGAGTATGACAGGCACAGAAAAACAGTGTTTCTGTCATATATATATATGTTTTAAATAATGGTATCTTTAGAAAGTCCATTTAATGGCGAGAAAAATGGTATATAACATGTGTCGGTACTGTTAATGAGTAAAAGATAATTTACAGCTAAACACAAACCGCAGAAAGCTAGTTAATATCTGTGTATTTGTGGCTCTGACACTAGCCAGTGCCTCACCAGCCACTGACCTTACCGCAGGTCCCTGATATAGGGCAGGGCAGGTCATGTGACCACAGGCCAAATCAGTCAGAGAATCCAGAGGTGGAGAGCCTGAACTAATTAATCCAAAAACCCACAAAGGCTGACAAGGATCGCTCTCCCCACCAAGGGGCCTGGCTGCAATGTGAAAACATGACAAAGGAAGGCTGTGAAATATTGTCTTTATTGATTAACCCTTTCCCGCAGCAGGACATTCTATGCCGTCCGTGCAGTGGGTGGGCCTTGAAGATGCGGGACGTACTGGTACGCCCCGCTGACTTTAATTGGCTGCCTCGGCCCCTCCCTGCAGCGGGCATGCGCCGCATGCCATTGGCTGCAGTGGGATGGCCTGAACTCAGACCATCCCCCTGCAGCCAAAGATGCACAGCGGCTGCGTGGGCGGGACAAATCGGAGCCCCGCTGCGACAGCTGACAGCAAGGCATACCAATATGCCTCGCTGGCATTAACACCCTGCTGACAGGCAGGCAACAGGCAACACTCCTCGCTGTTAATAGGAGATATCTGACTTAATAAAAATGTATGCTATCCTGCCCATTTATTTAAGTTGGATATCTAACAAGTAAAATGAGGAAATGTATTATTCAAATAACAGTAGTTCTTTTTAAACCATAAATATTTAGTAAGGTTTATCCCATTGTTTGTAGGTGAGGATTACAGCAATACTTTCCTGTTCAATTTCAACCTTTTCTATGTAAGAGTATAGTATTCCCCATAAATATTAAGGAAAGAATCTGCCCCAGGGTGCCTATACAATATTTTCACTCAATAAGTGTTTTCAGCAATTACACTAGAAATATGACTCCACTTTTGTTGTACTACTAAACCAACCAATATGAATTTTATACCCCGCGTAAGTGTTTTATAAAGTGCTGTATTATTTTTCCAGTTTACTTTGACCTGCATAGTTTTTCATCTGCCAGCTAAAGCAACCGGTCCTTTATATCTTTATTGTAAACAACCCAGAGAGCAGTTTAAGAATTTAGTAACAGTTATGCTGTATTTTCACATGTCAAGATGAGCATGATAGCATTGTGGCATATCTTGCCAAGAAATTGTAAAATAATATACCTTATGCTGTCTTGAGCTAAAGCAGCAGTTAAATGTATGCTCATAAAGTGTAATGAGACAGATTTGTACAATAATTGCACCAATAGTACTGAGTAATTAATGAATAGATACTAAGAACCTCATTATATTTCGAAAAACTTGTTATACTGTAATTTTTTTGCAGTAGAATCAATATTGTTGATTAGGCAGTTGGAATCACATCATAGCAAAGAGAGCTCCATACATGATCCTGCATAAACCACATAATAAATGCATTTGGGTTTATATTGAATAATTTAAATAAGAGGCTGCAAGGGAGTTGTTGATCTTCAAAGAAATACAACCAGTGGCTAAATGCTAGTGCATAATGTGTTTTCACATGGACAGTTAATTTATGTATAAAGTTCTACAACATTGACTAGTCAAGAGTCATTAAGCTCTAGATAGGAAATATTACATGGAACGGTTAAAATACGATTTTCAATCTTAAAAAAAGACCATTAGCTTCCAAATAGGGAACCGTATTTCTATAATAAGAACAATCATTTTCTGGTCAATTCAACCAGAAATTATAAGGATTTTTTCTCTGTGGACAATTTATCAGTGCAATCTTAAAACAATTTAAGGTCTTCAGGGGTGAGTCAACATCCTCATAGACATTTGTCTTTTAGATCTGTGTGAGTTACTATCTTGACGTATACATCACTGAACTTGCATAGATAAATACTTGGATGCCTGCTTTCCTTACAACAACATTACTACTTAAAAATATATTTATGAAGTTTCTGTGAATTTCTCAATATTCCCCAGGTTTATGAGTGTACACAGTCCACTTGTGCCAGCACATATATCTTTTAATGGGTGATTAAAAAGCCACTGCAAAGCCACTGGCTGCCTTACCACTTGGTGAATTTTGTTATAATTTTGCAGCGAGATATTCCTGTGAAATATCGCAAAAATGCATTTTGTGAGAAAATCATTGTTTTGGGAATCCAGTCCCTAGTCTTGCTAGTGCTTCGACCAAAACGTTATCAACCTTTATTATCCGTTATCAACCACTTTTAATCACCCCTTCCAATTCCTTATTTTTTTATGAAAACATAAGGGCTTTGTGCACATTAAGGGCCCTATTCCATAGTTGACAGTAAGCAGGAAAATCTGCGCCTGTAGATTTTCTTTACCATCCCCATTTTACCATCTGTATTTCAGGGTAGGAAGTTTGTTGGGGCTTAGACATGAAGCGAAGAACAAGGCTTCCCAATACTGGCAGCGGCACAACACAATGCCCCGAGTATTTACTCGTGGAGTCCATAGGACTCCATGGAGCCCTGCGCATCCTACGGCTAGTGCTGCATGAGGAATCACGGAGGGAGACCAAAAGTATTTATAAAATGCTAACAAGTGCCGTAGCACAGTACAATGGGTGAGTCAGAATAACAAATGTACATAAAAGTTAAACACGCAGAACATTAGGAAAAAGGACCCTGCTTGAGACCTTACAATATAAGACTAGGAGCTACTTGTTCCCAGCATCCCTCTGCTGCTGGCGAGGAAGTGGCGGATTGAGCCGCCCTCTCGATTTTTGGTATTTGAGGCGAGTTTGGGATTTAATGGGGGCGTTCACAGTGCGTGTTATGTCATTTTGCAAATGCAAAATCACTTAAACCATCTTAGAGGAGATGGTATTTCACAGTGAAGTAACGTCTCCCAGCTGTAAGAGCAAGTTATATTGGAATAGCTTGCACTTCCACAAGGAGGTGTAAATTGACATCTCCTCGGTTCTTGCGGCTCCTACTCTCTACAGCCCTTCACTTGCGAGTGTCGTTTCTTGTGACTTGTTTACCATAACCCTTTTTCCATGGCCGTGCCAATGTCATTTATTTACTTGCTGCCTCACATGTTGCTGTGGTTGTGGTTTTGCCACAGAGTCACAAATCTCTACCACCTGTTTAACCAAACCACTAGCCTGTCCTTTGTAGAACTATAATCTAAATTTAATATACCAAACTGAATGTTTCTGTCATATTTAATTGCGATCCTATTTGAAATCACAAGGTGTTTTCTTGAGTTTTAATGCCCATTTGCCACTTCTTTTCTGTGCGGTTTGGTGTTCTCTAAATAGATTACCCATTACTTCTCTATGGGGAAATTCACTGTTGGTGAAGGTCTCCGAATTGCACCATATTTCTCTGGCAGTTCGTCAATATTTGGCAAATTACTAGCTTTTTGAAAAGCAGAATTGCCAGCTAATTACACCGTATGGTGAAATTCACCATTTGGGTCAATTTCTTTATTGAAACACATTGGGCCATATGACAAAGCTGGTGCTAACTTAACCAGAGCTGTTGTAAACTTACCAGAGCCATTATAGTCTATGGTTAAGTTAGCACCAACTTTGTAATGCTGCCCATTTTTTAGACTTCCAATGGTCCTTCTTTAATGATCAGCTATTTTCTATTCCATTTGTTAAATGACTTGCATTTGAATGATCTAAAAAACAGCTTAGTTTATAAACATCCTGCAGAACTGTTCACTTGTCAAAGAATCTTTGATATTAGAGCTTTGAACCTACCTAAGTGGTCAAATTCTTCTTCAACATGGAGTCAATATTAACATTTCAAAGCCTGCTAATATATGCAATGTTTAGCACTTTCACTACCGTGAGCTTCTTGTTGAAAAAAAAATAGTTTCATAGTACTTATTTGAAAACGTGGAATACAAAGCTAACAATTAACCACTTCACTTCTGCCATCGTGTATACACGAACAAAAGTAGCAGACACGGCAGTCCGAGATTGTGTTAACATGATCTGGGGCTGAGATCTATGATTGCAAATTTTAAGTCGTTTGTGAAAACACATTTCATTTGGTTTTGGGCTCCAGAAGGTGCCCCCCAAAGTTTTAGTCTTGTGGGCATAATGTGCAAGATGCCAAAACTGTTTAAATTCAGCTAAATAATGTCTTTATCGGATGCTCCCTAGCCCATGTACAGAGCCTTGAACTGCAGTTGTAACTGCAGTAACTCCATTGGTCAAAATCTGTGTATTCCACAAAATCATGATTTTGGCAAATTCTTAGACTTGTCCTAGTCCTTTTTTATGTTTTATTTATCAACTTTGGCTACAAATGGAGCTAATTTTGATATGCAAATGATGTCTTCTTTCAGTAAAGGAATGGTGATAATGTAAACTTGCATACTAACTAACATGGATATCCATAATGTGAAAATGTCATCAGACTACATTAACTTCATACCTGCCTAAAATTCTGAGAAAGACACAATGGGACATTTCAGAAATGATGAATAGCACTGCTTTGTTCAAAGCAACTTGGTCAGTAATTGTTCTTTGCACATGCATCACAACGATCTGGAGAATAACTCTAATGACAATACAGGGTATTATAAAGAGAAACATCAGTGCCATAGAACAGTGCTTCCTTTATTACCATGTTCACACCATTCTATTTGAAACAAATTTGTCCACAGATATTTGATGTTCAATACATAGCAATAATCTTTTATATGATAAAATTAACATTTCAGACATAATGTTCTTAACTTCCCACATTATTTGACCCAAATTAAATATGCAATTAGGAAGCAAGAGGGGAAAATCAGATTTAACACATTTCCACTGTTAACTGTAAACACACCAGAAATTGTAAAATGTGCTTTAAATTCCCTATATTCATACTAAACAAACACACAGGTTTTCAGCAGTGTTAATTTCGTCAACTAAAAAATTTAGTCTAGTTTTATTTGACTAAATATTATAACATGTTTTTGACTAAAATTTAAAGTAATTCAGATGACTAAAATGTGACTAATTTTGCCATTTTAGTCAAAAGACTACGACTAAAACTAAATCCATTTGCTGTCAAAATGGAAACTGGATATTAAGATAAATGTTATTTATAACATAACAATTATATCTGCACCTGCGTTGCATGTTCAGACCTTAATACCATAAATAATAATAACAGGTTAATAGAGGTTTACTCCAGGAGTATAGACTGAGAAATGCTGCAATAATGCATTAATTACACTAACTAAACCTATTAGATTTTAGCCCACTAAATTAAAGAAGATTTTAGCCGACTAAAATCGAATGATGTTTTAGTTGACTAAAACTAGACTAAAATTTGACTAAAATTAAATGCTATTTCAGTCAAAAGACTAACAGGGTTATCCAAAGAGATTCGAAAAGTCACCGCACGTTCGGTGACTTTTCGTTCTCTTCAATTCGGTTCCTTTTGCCGATTGCATTTCGGTGACCCTGCGGTGTATTCAGCAAACAGCACAGGGTCCCCGAATTGCAGGGAAAAGCTGCCGAAAACCTGACGAAAACTAACCGAATGCACGCTGAAAACAAGCAAAAACATCTGGATTAACCTTCGAAGAAGCCGAACAGGAGCCGAATCACACAGAGCCGAAGCAGCTGTGACGTAGAGGAGGCAGTGAATAAATTAGCAAAACCATTTGTATGAATCTGGGAAAATGAAACGCTGTTTGCAAAGAAACTACTGAGCGAAAATGTCTGAAATTTTCACAGGAGGTCCAGGGAATGATAATAAAGAGGGCTGTTACAAAAACAATAAGTAAACTGAAAAAAAAAATCTGAAAAATGCTTAAAGTATCCTAAAAAATCTATAAATAAAGAGACTTTTTGCTGCAGAATTTTATAATGAACGGTTTATTAGATGTTGAATTAAAACGGGAATATTTTTAACATTGAAGCCTATGGGATTCTCCTGAATAAACTTGCCGAATTAAACCACCGAATGGCAGGCATTAGGGGAACCTTTCACTGCTGGTTTTCGTTCTCTGAATAGCCGAAGCAGTGCTTTTTCATGTGGATTTCACTGCCCTCGAACAGGGACCGAACAGGCACCGTATGTTCAGGCAATTCGCCAGGATTTGGCGAATTGCCTGCTCTCTGGATAGCCGAATGGTCAGGAAAGGTAACCGAACACTGATTTTCAGCGTTCGGTTACCTTTCTCAAGCAATTCGGATCTCTTTGGATAACCCTGTAAGACTAAAACTAAATCTAAATTTTCTGTCAAAATTAACACTGGTTTTCAGCTCAGAAACAGAAATGCAGTAGGGTGTATATTAGACTAGGGCCCACCTTAAGAGGTTTGCCTTGATAAGCCTTTAATGGCCATTTAATTTAGCATGAATTTATAGGATTTAAAGTGCAGTTAACAATTTTTTTGGTTTTTTCATTAAGTTGGGCTTAAAACTAACAGTGTGACTGTGAGGGTAATGGAAGAAGAGAGCATGACTGATTTTTTTGTGCTTTGAATTCTTTTCTGTGTTTTGCAGCCGTGCCATATTTGCTGCTTTCACTGCCAAGTTTTCTTTTTGACCTAAAAGTGGATATTTCCTTTTTTTTTGGTGCGGAAGAGAAATAAAACAGTCCACCATTTTGCCTGTAAGCGGAAAGCACTGGAATTTCACTGAAATTTGGTGCTTTCTGAATAACCCCTTTAGTCCCCTAAATCTAGAGTAGATTTAGTTGACTGAAATCTAATAACATTTCTCTAGAATTTCCAAACTCATTATATTCTCCCGGGTAAACCTCTATTAACATGTTATTACATATGGTATTAATGGTTGACCAAATGCTATACAACATGTCTGTTTTATTTCATTTCATGATAAATATAAAGTCTCACAAAGAAAAATGAGTATAACTAGGCTTTTTCACAGAAACGCAGTAATTAGACATGTATAGATTATAACAACTTGCATATGGCATTATTCATTGCTTCAAGCGAAAGGGAGACTCAGTCTAGACTCTAAAATATATATAAAAAAATGGATCGGCTACAGCAGTGGATCCCAACCGCAGTCCTCAAGTACCCCCAAAAGGTCAGGTTTTCCAGATAGCTGAAGCACAGCACAGGTGATATGATTTGCTGCTTGGTTATTGCAGGATTCAGTCTCCATTTCCCCAAGGGGATCCTTAAAACCTGGCCTGTTAGGGGTACGTGAGGACCGTGGTTGGGAACACTGGGCTACAGGGACAGATTTTACCCCCCAGGAGTCTGCAGGTACAGAAATGTGGAGCCCGCCCCCTGAAAAAACTGCCAAAATTCCTTTGTAATTATTTGTTTTGGGGCGAACTTTAAAAAAATAACTGAAAAACAGTTTCTATCTATGCTCAAATCAAAAGAAGAATCAGAATCTGTTGAGTTAGTGCAGTTGCATTATTTGCTTTATAAGCTAAAGCTTATATTGCTTCTGCCATAGAACAGAGACAAAAGCTTATTTTGCATTCAATTTTTTCCAAATTTTTTTAAAACATTATGTGATCATATTTGGTATCATTTGAATTGCCAGTCTGACCTTGCCAATGACACCTCACTCACTTGACCGTGTGTTTTGTAAAAATCTGATTCCATAGCCCCCCTTGTCCCTCCTCAATGCAGTGCCACTGTCTAGGTCAGGGGTCAGCTACCTTGACTCTACAGATGTTTTGGAACTACATTTCCCATGAGTCTCAGCCAATCTAATGAGTAGTTGAGCATCATGGGAGATATAGTTCCAAAACATCTGTAGAGCCAAGGTTGCTGACCCCTTGGTCTAGGTTGTGGATGAAGCAATGCATTGTGCCATCACCTCCACGCTTGCTGAAATGAGAAGACGAGTTAGTGTAGCTTCAATGTTCACTTTATAATTTTAAACTGAGCAGTACTGCGGTGTTAGGAAAAAAAGGAAAATATTATTTTATTTTTACACAAATCTTCCCTGTTCATGTTTGGTATCACTGGAAAGGTCATTCCCTGGCTTTTCCAATAATACCTTATGGGCCATATTACATACTTGGTGCTAAGTTAACCTGAGCTGTTGTAAACTTAAAACCTCCATAGGCTATAATGGTTCTGTGAAGTTTACAACAGCCATGGTTAAATTAGCACCAAGTATGTAATATGGCCCTATATGTCCCTCTAGCCTGTACGGCTTCAGAGGTACAATGGTCTAAATGATTGTAAATTGTACTTTTTTTCCCTACAAAGCAAGGAGCCCCCTTGTGGCATCGCCTGTGGGCACATGCCTATTTTTAATTTCAGCCCTGATCAGCTGTAGTGTCATCGCACATGTTATCTGAACATAGAAAATTCATCAGTTTTCTCTTACTTGGGATTAGTTCAGATATAATCTGTTCCCAAATAGGAAAAAAAACAATATGGCGGCATCTCTCCTTGAACATTTACAGTTGTGTTCAAAATTATTCAACCCCCACTGAAATTGAGTGTTTTGGCCAGTTTGACATTGATTTTGATCATTCAGTCATCTTGCTTACAATTAAATCAAAGAGGCACGTGTAGGTCAGACAAATATAACATAACATTTATAATGAAATAACCACAAATGTCTTTTCTGTGCTCACATCATTATCAGTTTTATTCAACCCCCAAGTGACATTCAATCTTAGTACTTAGTACAACATCCTTTTACAGTTATAACAGCTTTTAAACGTGAAGCATAGCTTGACACAAGTGTCTTGCAGCGATCTACGGGTATCTTTGCCCATTCGTCATGGGCAAAAGCCTCCAGTTCAGTCACATTCTTAGGCTTGCGCACTGCAACTGCTTTCTTTAAGTCCCACCAGAGGTTCTCAATCGGATTTAAGTCAGGTGACTGCGATGGCCACTCCAAAATGTTCCAGCCTTTAATCTGCAACCATGGTCTAGTGGACTTGGAGGTATGCTTGGGATCATTGTCCTGTTGAAAGGTCCAACGTCTCCCAAGCCTCAGGTTTGTGACGGACTGCATCACATTGTCATCCAATATCTCCTGGTACTGAAGAGAATTCATGGTACCTTGCACACGCTGAAGCTTCCCTGTACCTGCAGAAGCAAAACAGCCCCAAAGCATGATTGACCCCCCGCCATGCTTCACAGTAGGCAAGGTGTTCTTTTCTTCATAGGCCTTGTTCTTCCTCCTCCAAACCTAGCGTTGATCCATGGGCCCAAACAGTTCTAATTTTGTTTCATCAGTCCACAGAACACTATCCCAAAACTTCTGTGGTTTGTCCACATGACTTTTGGGATACTGCAGTCGATTCTTCTTATTCTTTAGAGACAGCATGGGGGTGCGCCTGGGAGTTCTGGCATGGAGGCCTTCATTATGCAGTGTGCGCCGTATTGTCTGAGCTGAAACTTCAGTACCCACATCTGACAAATCTTTTCTCAGTTCCTCAGCAGTCACACGGGGACTTTTCTCCACTCTACGCTTCAGGTAGCGCACAGCAGTCGAAGTCAGCATCTTCTTTCTGCCACGACCAGGTAGCGTTTCAACAGTGCCCTTTGCCTTGAATTTGCGAATGATGCTTCCTATGGTCTCTCTTGGTATGTTTAACATCTTTGCAATCTTCTTATAGCCATTGCCCTTCCTGTGAAGAGTAATCACCTCTTCTCTTGTCTTCCTGGACCATTCTCTTGACTTCACCATGTTTGTAACCCCACCAGTAAATGTCTAGAAGGAGCTGAGTATCACAGTCATTTTAAAGCTGCCTAATTGGTGCTTATTATGCTTTATTGCTGCTCCATGACATCCACAGGTGTTTTCAATACCTGATTGAAAACACTTGAATGAACCTCTGTTCTTCAGAGTGGTAGTCTTTAAGGGGTTGAATAATTGTGTCAATGAAGAATTCACAAAATAAACATTTACTACTGTATTACAAAACCAATTGATGTCATTTTAGTTGCATATGGTTCTTTAAAAAGTCCTTGTAGGATTTCATTCTGAATACAATTACAAATGTACACTAAATTCCCTAAAACCCTTTACAGCATTGGGGGTTGAATAATTTTGAACACAACTGTATTATGCAGGGACATACTGTAAAAGAGACACGCATACTAGCAATGCTGCGTTTTTAAAGGGCTAAATTGTAAGTTACCCTGCTTTAACCAGGAATTTTGACCCTTTGTACTACTATTATGATATATTTAATGTGCAATAATACTTTGTTTTGTTATTTCAAACATATATTCGTTTGGATCATGACAAAAAAATTATTCTTTTCCCTTCTAAGAAAATAAAATCAATTCACAGCATGTGCAATTGATACATTAAGTGGAAAGGTACATTTTATAAGGTGTGTTATAGGTTTTTATATAGACGTTTCTGGATTTCAGTAACTATGGGAAAACATAAATGAATGAATTGAAATTATCATGGTTATTCAGAGAGAGGTGAAAACCAGGAGAATGACTGGAGAACTGAAAATTCTGGTCAAAATAGCCAAACCTGAAAAATTCTCCCATTTATCTCACTTTCCAAACCGGCTATTTGGTCTAGATTTTTCATTCTACTGGCAATTATCCTGGTTTTCACCTCACTCTGAATAACCCTTCTAGTCTGTAGATAATTCAGTCCCATATATTCTCAACAATTCTACAGCTCTTTCGAGGATAAATGCCTTGATTGCGCCAATATAGCTAAAAATTATAGTTAAACACGTTTCTCTCTAAAGTGTCTTTAATACATATTACCAAAGGCAATTTTACATAATTTTTTTCTGCAGGTTTGATAGACACCAATATTCAGAACTTGATTTATGGATTTCTCAAGCCAAGCTAAAGGGGCTTTAGAAAAAAGTAAGAAAAATCATTTTGCCCATTTATTAAAGGTACCGCTTGTAGTAGTGTAATGTGCCAAAGCTTTCTGTCAAATTTGATTGCTCTGCTGCTGCATAAAATCCAAGAAGGGAAAAAAAATTAGGCCAGGACATTATTAAATTTTAAAGTATGCCTTTGCTTCACTCTTGTAAGGAGCCAAATAGGGTATTTGAATCTCCGGAGATTGCAAGTATAATTTCTTTATCATGTTCCATTTAAAATTTAATTATGTATTCTACAACAAGGAAGAATTTTCGTGTTCTAAATAGGTCAGACGCTGAACAAGCTAGCGGTATTATAACATTTTTTCTGGGGGAGATCTGAGCATAAGAAAATGTTGCTTTTTCTTCAGTTGTTTTTACATGTAGAAATGGTTATGCAGCACCAATGAACATATGTATGTTTTCCATGTTCTTGTTCAATTAAGAAACAAGTTCAGCATGAATCGCTGTGCAAGAATACAGGGATTTTTTATCCCTGGCCAAGCATTCATCTAAAAGCTAAACATTCTATCAAACTACTATCACATTTTAAATATTTATTACTGGCACAGCATATGATTTAGTTCTTATTGAAATAATCAATGTTAAGCACATCTTTAAAGACACTGAAACCATTTAGAACTCACTTCTACAGTGCACATTGAAGTCGAAATCCGTGCAGATTGGTTGTTGTACAACTAATATAAGTTGCTGAATATTATGTAAACAATATCCAATGCTACAAGACTATATGTAGCAACACTTATATATACCAAGTTATCACTTGCAACTTGTGAGCACCAAGCTGTTGCAACTCTACTTGCAGATACTGACTTTTCTGCTGCTAAATCAAGATGACTCAGCTTGTTCACCAGCTTACTGTATTTTTACACATCTTATATAGGATGGACAAAATTACTGTGAACCAGTGTATAAAAAGCAAATCCCAGTTGCTCTCCATCAAGTGCCAAGCCAAAAATAACTGGCTCCCAAAACTGATATTAACCTCATCGCCAATATAATCTATACTCATTCTGCAAGGCACCTTCTCGTGGTCAGATATCGAGTTTAGTCGACATGGGGTTCTATTGGAGCAATGCAAAGGAATGTTGTTTATTGCAAATTAAATTATTTTGCAAATGAACCCCAGGACATGCTCCTGATGTTTTAGCACCCTGGGCGTTGTTACACAAGGTACTTACACTCTTTAAAACCAGCAGGGAAAGGTGTCTAAAACAAACATCCCCAGCTGTTCCAGCACAGAGCCCACTGTTGTAGTGGTTCCTTTTGACCAGCAGATGGTGATAGCTGCCTGCCAAATAGGTTATTATCATAAGGAGTACATCTGGAATACTTCCAAATATTTCTTACTGTATAAGTCCTTAAATTTAAAAAAGTAAATAAAAAAACACTATGACAGTGCTGTTTTGCAAAATCCTTTAATAGAGAAAGGGTTAAGTGATTTTGCAATTGCATAGTCACTTTGTGCATTGGAAATAATTATATCAAAAATGTAAATGTTTCATCCCTTGGTGTTTAGGGTGCAATGTCTTGCTTCCTTTCATCCTTACATGACACTTCTTGGACCCCATGGACATCAGGACTAAACTACAAGCAGCACTGTCATAATTAGCTATTTTTAGCAATGAACAATAAATACCCATTATTTCAAATGAAATCTGTTTGGTGACCTGCCGATGGAAGCCGATTACCGGGAGCAGTGAATTTGCGAATTACCAAATGCAAATCAATACTCCAACCGGACTAGGGCTCATTTTATATACTGGGCAAGTAATTAACAAATCATAATATGTGCTTAGGGTCATCAACCATGATATAAAAAGGTATGGCATTCTGGATTTAGGACTAATGGTGGATTTCCCTTAATTAATGTTCTGTAACCAAAGGCCAAATTCCTATGCATTCTTTCTAAATATACAAATGTATACTAGTTACTGTAATATTTGCAAATAGCTGCAAATTTATAACTTGTTTATTCTGAAGGATAAATCCACAAGAATCTGATTATTAGTATATATATTATTGTGCCTATACATAAATAACTTGACGGGGGGGCGGAAATCCAGCTTGCAGGATACATTTTTTTCCAGGCTTCCAACTATAATAATCGTATCATTGAATTCATAAATTGATTCGAAATTGAAGATATCTGCATTTTTTTAATTTTAGATATTTTACTAAAGCTCATAATATTCTGAGATTAACTTAACAATTACAGAATGCTGAGGACATTATTACAATCTTAACGCTAACGTTAGCCCTCAGCTATGTGAGCATTAACGACTAGTGATGGGCTGAACACCCCCGTGTTCGGATCGAACTCAAACATCCGAAAAAGTTTGAGTTCGAATTCGAACACAATGCAAGTCTATGGGGCTCAAAAGTTTGAAAATTAAAGTGCCCTCCAAGACGGCATATATGCGAGATATTGACCATAAAAGGTGTATGGGGGACTGGGTACTGCCCTGGGGGACAGGGAGCAATGAAAAAAAGTTGTTGTTTTTTTAAAAAATAATAAAAGTGCACCGATTTGGATATCGACTATATCGAATTCGAAATGAACTATCAAATGAATATCGACTATCGAATTTGAAATGAACTATCAAATGGATATTCATTTGATAGTTCATTTCAAATTCGATAGTTGATATCCATTTGATAGTTCATTTCAAATGTTAAAAATGTTTGGGAAATGTTGAATCCCATAGGCTTCAATGTTAAAAAAGGTGTGGGAAATGTTGAATCCCATAGGCTTCAATGTTAAAAAAGGTGTGGAAATGTTGAATCCCATAGGCTTCAATGATAAAAAAGGTGTGGGAAATGTTGAATCCTACAGGCTTCAATGTTAAAAAAGGTGTGGGAAATGTTGAATCCCACAGGCTTCAATATTAAAAAAGGTGTGGGAAATGTTGAATCCAATAGGCTTCAATGTAAAAAAAGGTGTGGGAAATGTTTTACCCCATAGGCTTCAATGTTAAAAAGGTGTGGGAAATGTTTTACCCCAGAGACTTCAATGTTACAGGTGTGGGCAATGTTTTATCCATAGGCTTCAATGTTAAAAATATTCCCGTTTTAACTCAATATCTACCAAACCGTTGCTTATAATATTCTGCAGGTAAGAGTGTCTTTTTTCTTAGATTTTTTAGGATTTTTAAGCATTTTTTTAAAAAATATCAAAAAAATGTTTGGTCGAACTTTTTTCGAACGGCCCAAAAAGTTTGAAGTTCACGAATTTTAGAACTGCCGATGTTCGAATCGAACTTAGAACAGATTCGATCCAACAGCCCATCCCTATTAATGATGGGTTAAGTGGCGCTAGTGCGGTCGTCCATATTACAATCCAAACGATACCGTGTTAAACGCTACTGTGTTACTGAGCACACTAACTGCTCCCAGACGGGAGTCGAGTGCAAGGAACGTCCACTGTCACGGACGTTTTCTTCCGCTCTCCAATGATGCTCGGCTGAAAGTTTTTTTTAACCTTTCAGCCGAGCGTCATTGGAGAGCGGAATGAACGTCTGTGAGAGTGGACGTTCCTTCCACTCGACTCCTATCTGGGCGCAGTTAGTGCACTCAGTGCTGCAAGGCTCGATCCTCCTATGGAGGATTGCACTTTGCAGCCCCTTCAACATGCGTCTAGCGTTTTGATGGGGAGGCTTTGTGCATGGACGCTTGTAGCGTGGACATTTCGTGCAAGCGCTGAAGTGTGTGACGGGTCCCGTTGCAGCGTCACAATGCTGCAACAGACGCCGGTATGTATCTGGCTTTGTTAGGTGCTGAAATGTAAAGCACAAAGGACTTAATTATTTAAATTTTTAAATCTTTACTTATAACATATCATTTTGATAGGTTTGAAAAGCACAATTACAAACACCCTAAGGTAATTATCTTTCTAGATTTAGAACAGTTTCCATTAAGGCTAGGGTCAGACGAACACAGTGTGAACGCGCGTGCAGCCGCACTTTATCACGGCCGTAGTAGCAGCAAATGACGTCCAATGACAGGCAATATACGAAGTATGGCCACACGAAAGCGCGGCCGCGCAACGCAAGCGGCAAACAAACGCATTTTTTCGAGAACGTGATACTGCTAGTACTGACGTACAGAGTGCGCTGCGTCCGCTAGCCTCGTGTGTGCGTGATTCGGAGACGTCAGACGCTGCTAATGTCCGGCCAACATAACGTCCAGATGCAAAAAGTGTTTTATTGATGATCCGTACAAAATCACGGACGAAAATGTGCATCGTATGACCTCTATCGCGTATTCTGTGAAAAAATGCGTCCATTCGTTCGAACGCACTTTTTCACGGACGAAGCGAAAAATGCGTTAGTCTGACCCTAGCCTTATAACTACAGGTTGTACTGGCCTTAACTTGAAAATAGCAATGTTTTTGACTCTTATAACTCAAATATTATTAATATAATGTCCAAATATACATACAGGGTAATTCAAAGAGATCCGAATGGTTGCCTAAAGGGAACCGAACGCTGAAATTCAGCGTTCGGTTACCTTTCATGGCCATTCGGCTATCCAGAGAGCTGGCAATTTGCGAAATCCTGGCGAATTGCCTGCACATATGGTACCTGTTCGAGGGCAGTGAAATCCCAATAGAGAAGCAATGCTTCGGCTATTCAGAGAGCAAAAACCAGCAGTGAAAGATTCCCGAAATGCCCTGTCATTCGGTGGTTTAATTCGGCAGGTTTATTCAGGCAAATCCCATAGGCTTCAATGTTAAAAATATTCCCATTTTAATTCAATATCTAATAAACCGTTCATTATAATATTCTGCAGCAAAGAGTCTCATTATTTATAAATTTTTTAGGATATTTTAAGCATTTTTCTGGATTTTTTTTTTAACTTATTATTTCTGTAACAGCCCTTTTTTATTATCATTCATTGGACCTCATTATGTACCGTATTTTCTGGAGTATAAAACGACCGGGTGTATAAAACGACCCCCTAATTTTCCAGTTGAAAAATAGGTTTTGGACCCGTCATATTGTATTGTATATCCCGCATATAAGACCACCCCCAATTTTTGGGGGATGTTTTTAACTATTAAAAGTAGTCTTATACACCAGAAAATACTGTAATTTTCAGACATTTTCGCTCAGTAATTTCTTTGCAAACAGCATTTCACTTTACAAACATTCAAGCAAACTGTTTTTCTAATTTATTCATTGCATTCGTCTGCGGTGTCGGCTTTTTCCGGCAGCTGCGCTGCATGTGTTCGGCTCCTGCTAGGGTTTTTCCGGCGTTTTCAGCGAGTTAATCCAGATTTTTTTGCGGGTTTCGGCGTGCATTCGCCGGGTTTTTGCGGTGAGTTTTCAGCGGGTTTGCGGTGGCTTTTTCCTGCACTTCGAAGGCCCTGTGGTGGTTGCTGAATACACCGCAGGGTCGCCAGAATGGGATTGCCAAATCGCCCCGAATTGAAGAGAACGAAAAGTCACCGAACGTGCGGTGACTGTTCGATTCTCTTTGAATAACCCTGATAGTAATGTCGCCAGATGTAGAAAATAGGGAATTTAGAATATTAAATAACTCAATCCCACCAGTTTTAACCTAATAGCACTTTAGAGAATATTGCTCTTTTTAACCCCTTAAGGACCACTGACGTACATAGTACGTCCTGGGGAAAATTCCCATAAAGGACCAAAGACGTACAATGTGTGTCATGGTCCATTAACCCCCCACCCTCCCTATACTCACCTCTCTGGCCAGGGTCCCACATCGTCTGACTTCCTTGAAATCAACTGATGGTTTTATGGTACCCAGCTGTCGCGATGATGTCATCGCCGAGTGCGATGTCTTCACTTACAGGTGTCCCCCTGCACCTGTAGGCGAAACCCAAAAGGGGAGGGCTCGTTTCCTTTCGGCTCGTTTTTCGTATCGACTTTTTTCGTGATATCGGACATTTTTGGGTATTCGGATCATCTGTTCTATTCGTTTTGACTTAAACTAATGGTATTTCGGATAATCTGATATTTCTGTCGATACGATAATTCTGCCGATACGGTAATTCTGCCGATTCAATAGTTTTTTTATTAAATAAAGATCCTTTTTTTCTTATTAATATGCATTGTACAACTTTATTTAATCATATTAAAATGGTATGAAAGGAACAAAAATTAACAAAACGATTTAAAAACCGCAAAACTGACCCAAATGGTCTGACTTTAAAAATAAAAACCAGAACAAAAGGTTTTAAAACGGGAAAAAAAGTTGATCAAAATTATCTGAAACAAAAAAAAAAAACAGAATAAATAAAATGATTTAAAAAGAGAAAAAAAATTAACCCTTTCGCTGCTGAGGCATTTCACGCCTTTTGGGCTGAGCTAATTATATATATAATATACATCGTTATATATTATATATCATTATTTCCGGCAGACTCTGCAGATTCATAATATATCATTATTATATGTATAGTGTCTGTATGTATATTATAACAAAAAATGCAATAAAATTAAAATTTTTAATAATTTACAAGGTGTAAAGTGTTTTTTTCACATTTTAACATGCGAGCGTTTGCGGTCATATTTTATATGAGTTGCGCTTGTTAAAAAAATTTGTAATGGGGGATTTGTTGCATTTTTTTGGGGGAAAATTACACGATTTTTAACAAACGCACCCCATACAAAAATCCTTAGTGCAGCATCATTGTTCACATTATAATTGAAATGGGAACAATATTGCTGCATTAACAAAACAAAACAAAAAAACTGTTTTATTTTCTTTAAATACTTTTTTATTTTATTTAAATTTTTTATAATTTTTTTGCTCTGCCCGATCCAACGATACCAAACATTAACCTCTAGCTGCCACGGATCGGGAGATAGGGGGTTCATTGGAACCCCCTATCTCCACCATTGGTGGCAGTTAGGGGTAAACTCCAGAACTGACGTCATCGCGCTATGCACGATGACGTCAGTCGTCAGGGGAGATCCCGGAAGCTTGGCCGACATCAAAGATGTCGGCCAGCTCTGGGAGAGGATCGTGACCTGGCACCTTTCGGTGCCAAATCACAATCCGGTCCCCAAGGGGTTAAAGCCAGCCACTGTTTGGAAGGGCTGTGTGTAGATTCTTATGCTGCATTAATTATACCGCAGAGAGGTGCTTCCCAGCAGTGTGTGGATTCATATGCTGCATTAATTATACCGCAGAGAGGCGCTTCCCAGCAGTGGGTGGATTCATATGCTGCATTAATTATACCACAGAGAGGCGCTTCCCTGCAGTGTATGGATTCAATGCTGCATTAATTCTACCACAGAGAGGCGCTTCCCCGCAGTGTGTGGATTCATATGCTGCATTAATTATTCCGCAAAGAAGCGCTTCCCCGCAGTGTGTGGATTCATATGCTGCATTAATTATACTTCAGAGAGGCTTTTCCCAGCAGTGTGTGGATTCATATGCTGCATTAATTATACCGCAGAGATGCTTTTCCCAGCACTGGGCGGATTCAAATTCTGCAATAAGCACTTGGCTGCTAAGGACATGCTCCGCGCGTCCTGCCAAGTGCACCTCCTGTGCTATGGACCCGCTGAGCGCGTCCTAGCACAGGAGGCAGCAATCGGCTGGGATTCTGGCCAATTTCTGCGGCCCCCCAGTGCATGCTGACATCTTGGATGTCAGCCCGTCACTCCGGGACACAGGCGGAGACAATAGATGTCATCACGCTAGCACGACATTGTTCTTATTACTTGGTCAAGAAAGAGTATGAGAGTGACTGTGTGAGTGTGTTTGAGACAGTGAGTATGTAAACCATGAAAGAGCGCAAGTGAGTGTGTCAGTGGATGAGTGAGTAAGTCTTGCATTCACAGTTGCAGAGATGGCTAATATTCAGGTCTTCAATTTCCCCAGTCTGAGGTCCTAAGAATGCACAGGGTTTCAAGTGCACAGCTTGTGCTAGTTCATGTGAAGCTTGTGGGCAGGGAGTAGGCAGGGATCATACAGGAATTGGGAGCTGAATAAACACCTCTAGCTGAGGGGCGTGGCCAGAAAGATGAAATGACAGAGTTGAAAGCAAGAAAATAAAAAATTTCATGTTTTTTAAAACTTTTATTGATTTATTCTAGTTTGTCTAGGTATAAAAGTGTTTAAATGTCAATTTAAAAAATAAAAATCTAGACATGCATATCCCTTTAGCCACTTGGCTGCGAAGGACGCGCTCAGCGTGCTGTCTCGATCACGCACAGCTTGCGAACGCTGAGCATGTCACCATTTTGCAGCCATGATCAGCTGTTATTCAATCCAAAGCCTGGCCTTTCCAATGATATTAAACATGACCAGGTTCATTGTGAAATAAAAGGTTAAAAATGTAATATATAAAAATAGAAATGTATTTTTTTCTTTAAATTTATTAATGCAGCACTGTTATTCACTTTTAAATTATTATGTGAACAATGATGCTGCACTAAATGAAAATTTTTAATTTTTTTCAAATTTAGCTGAAATCATATATTTTCTCTTAGCCTAGGGATGAGCTGTTTGGGTTCGGACGGTTCGGGGTTCGACCCGAACTTAGCCTGTTCGAGCAGATCGCGAACACCGAACATTTCCGGCTGTTCGCCGCATGTTCGACCACAATGGACCACAATGCATTTTCCCACTGGCCTGAAGCTCGTAATTGGCTACAGCCTTGCACCTGACCACAGGTCTGGTGCAAGACTGGTTGAACACTATGCCAATCACCGCTCAGAGTCCTGATTGGGCAAATTTTGCCCAATCATGGGCTCACAGAGCTAAGTCCCGCAGCACACTATATAAGGTTTCCACGCAGCGCTCCTGCACGCATTTCAGAGGAGATTTCAAAGGAGATAGTTGTGTGTGTTGTTACTGCCAGTCTGCCACGCTACTGGGGGGGTCTCATTTCGACCAAATATCAGAGAATTTAGGTGATGTGTGTCTTGTCACTGTGTCAGCAAATCTTTTTGGGTCTCATTTATACCAAATATCAGGGGATTTAGGTGATGTGTGTCTTGTCACTGTGCCAGCAAGTTTTTTTGGGGTTTACAACTTTATTTAAAACATTTGTGAATTGAGGTGATCTTCTGTGTCTCGTCACACAGCAGCAAGTTTTTTTGGGGCTCACTAATTTCTTTAATACACTTGTGAATTAAGATGATCTGTGTCTCGTCACACAAACAGTACCACGCTGTATTTTGGGGCTCACTAATTTATTTAAAACATTTGTGAATTGAGGTGATCTTCTGTGTCTCGTCACACAGCCAGCAAGTTTTTTTGGGACTCACAAATTTCTTTAAAACACTTGTGAATTAAGGTGATCTGTGTCTCGTCATACAAACAGTACCACCCTGTATTTTGGGGCTCACTAATTTCTTTAAAACACTTGTGAATTAAGGTGATCTTCTGTGTCTCGTCACACAGCCAGCAAGTTTTTTTGGGGCTCACTAATTTCTTTAAAACACTTGTGAATTAAGGTGATCTGTGTCTCGTCATACAAACAGTACCATGCTGTATTTTGGGGCTCACTAATTTCTTCAAAACACTTGTGAATTAAGGGGATCTGTGTCTCGTCACACAAACAGTACCACGCTGTATTTTGGGGCTCACTAATTTCTTTAAAACACTTGTGAATTAAGGTGATCTGTGTTTTCTTACACAAACAGTACCACGCTGTATTTTGGGGCTCACTAATTTATTTAAAACTTTTGTGAATTAAGGTGATCTGTCTCTTGTCACTGGATGCCAGCTATCAGTGTGTCTCACTGAGTTATACCAGAGTTATTTAAATCTTTATACCAGAGTTGAATCAGAGTTCTGTATATATTAATCTATATATCACTCACCATGTCTGAAAGAACAAAATGGACAGGCAGACGCTCCCAGACACAGCTAAGAGGGCAAGCAGCCCCTGTGTCGGGAGGCTGTGTCTCTGGTCGTGGTGGAAGTGGTGCATCCTCTGCAGGGGCACGCTTGTCCTTTCTAACTGGTGCTGGCCGTCTTAAGCAGCAGCAACATACAGAGGACTTGGTGGATTGGCTAACCAGGCCATCCTCATCCTCCGAGTCCTCTGCCAGCCAGGCTTCTCAGCTGCCAAAGCATCTAATGCAGCCTCCATGTCCACAGCTACTCCTGCTGTAGCCTCGCTATCACACACGGAGGAGTCAGCTGAATTGTTTGACTACAATGACAGTGACATGCTGATTGAGGATGCGCAGCAAGTACAGTGTTCTGATTCAATCTCTGAGGTTGCGCAAGGGAGTATAATCAACCTAGAGGAAGGGGGTGCCAGTGATGACACACAAATAACCTTCACTCATGTTGCCCCAGCAGCTGCAGCATACTGCCAGGTTGGCTCCAGTGATGAGGAGATAGGGGGTGAAGATGACATTGATGATGATGAGGTCACTGACTCCACGTGGGTGCCAGATCGAACTGAGGAATCAAGTGAGGAGGAGGAGGAGGCACAGCAAACACGAGGCACAACATCCTCTGTGACCAACCGTAGCACTAGCCAGTCCAAGGCATCACATGTCAGAGCTGCTCCGGTGCAGAGCGCTGTTGTCTCAAAGAACACACGCAGGAACTCTGCTGTCTTGGAGTTCTTTAAGAAATGTGCAGCAGACCCCACCGTTGCTATTTGTAATCTATGTCAGAGGAGGCTGAAGTGTGGGATAAACACCGGACACTTGGGTACCACTTGCTTGAGGTGACATATGAACAAGTGCCACACATCCTGTTGGCGCAAAACTTTGCGTAGGTCCTCCTCATCTGTCTCTACCCACACTATATGTCCTGCCATGTCATTGCCTACAACCTCCACCGACAGGGATGATGCTACAGTAATGGATGTACCAGCTGGTCCTTCCGCACAATTTGACATCATCCCAGTATCTGAAGATTTACGCAGTCAGATTACGTTGCCGCAGCTGCTGCAGCGAAAGAAAAAATATAGTCCCAACCATCCCCAAGCACACCGTTTAAATGCCAGCTTAGCAAAATTACTCGCATTGCAGCTGCTGCCTTTCCAGCTGGTGGACTCTGCTCCCTTCCGTGAATTTGCTGAATGTGCTGTACCACAGTGGCAGGTTCCAAAACATCATTACTTTTCAAGCAAGGCCATTCCAGCACTATACCAGCATGTGGAAGACAATGTTGTCCAGTCATTGGGAAAGGCAGTCAGCAGCAAGGTGCATGTCACTTTAGACACGTGGTCCAGCAAGCATGGACAGGGTCGTTACATTTTCTTCACGGCACACTGGGTAACTCTGATTTCAGCTGGGAGGGATCCAAGACGGGCTCTGTGCTGGAGCTTGTTCATCCACCAAGCCTCCAGAAATCTGCTTGTATGAGGTCTGTCTGCTCCACCACCACCACCTCTTCCTCCTCCTCCTTCTCTGTCTCTGGCGAAGTGGCAGTTAAACCGACGCCTGACAGGGTCTATGCAATGGCTCAAGCAAAAAGATGCCATACTGTGCTTGAGCTGGTTTGTTTAGGGGACAGGAGCCACACCAGGTCAGAAATTTTGTCAGCTCTGCAGGGGCAGGTGCAGAGATGGTTAACACCACGCCAGCTTGAGCTGGGAATGATCGTCTGCGATAATGGCAGCAACCTTCTCTCTGCCCTATGCAAGGGTAAATTGACGCATGTACCATGCCTAGCACATGTCCTAAATCTGGTGGTACAGCGGTTCCTAACCAAAGACCCAGGGCTGCCAGAGCTTCTCATCCAGGCCAGAAAAGTCTGCAGCCACTTCAGACGGTCATTCCCAGCAAGCGTTCGCCTGGCAGAAATTCAAAGAGAATTCCACCTTCCCACAAACCGTCTGATCTGTGACATGCCCACCAGGTGGAACTCGACATTAGCAATGCTGCAGTGTCTGCACAAGCAGCAGAGGGCCATCAACGAGTACCTGTGTGAGTATGGCACAAGGACCGGTTCAGGTCAACTTGTTTTTTTTCCCCCTGCAGTGGCTGATGATCAAGGATGCATGCACTGTACTGTCACCATTTGAGGAGGCAATGAGGATGGTGAGCAGGGACAGTGCATGCATCAGTGACACAATTCCTTTAGTGTTCCTGCTGGAGCACACTCTGCAGGGAATTAAAGATGTGGCTCTAGAGGCAGAGAAGCGGGAGGAAGAGGAGGCCTTCCCTAGCTCTCAAGGCCCCAGTCTTTCCGCAGACAGCATTCCAGCGGGTCCTACTCAGATCAGACAGGAGTAGGATGAGGAGGAGGAGGACTATTTAAGTAGTGGGGGCATTGAAGGTGGGGATTCCTCAAGGCAGGGTTTTGTGTGCCCAGAAACAGAAGGGCTGGTGCGTGGCTGGGACGAGGAAGTGCACGATACGGTCATCCTCATTGACCAGGAAGACTCGGCAGCTAATGCCACCTCCAACCTACGCTGCATGGGCTCCCTAATGATGCAAAGCCTGCTAAAGGACCCCAGGATTCGTGCTATCAAGGAGAGGGATCATTACTGGTTGGCAACCCTTCTTGATCCACGATACAAGGGGAAAGTTGCAGAGCTCATCCTGCCCGCACAGAGGGAGCACAGGATGAAAAAACTTGAGGACGCTCTAAAGCGACACTTATGTAACACCTTTCCAGGCACTGTTAGATTACCAAGTGCTGACACACGTGCTTCTGAGGCTGAGGATGATCAGAGGAATAGTGGTGAAGGCCAGGGCCGCTTGACAGATGCATTTTTTAAATTTTTTTAGTCCTCGACGCCCAGGGACGTCAAATGTAGGCACCCATTGCCAGCGTCTTCACCATATGGTGCAGGACTACCCAGGGGCAAGGGCAGACCTGGATACCTTTCCAGCAGATGATCCACAGTCTTACTGGGTGTTGAGATTGGATCACTGGCCAGAACTTAGACAATATGCTATGCAGCTACTAGGTTGCCCTTCATCTAGCGTGCTTTCCGAAAGGACATTCAGTGCTGCTGGAGGTTTTGTCACAGACAAAAGAGTGCGTCTGTCCACCGACTCTGTAGACCGGCTGACATTTATAAAAATGAATTAGTCCTGGATCAGCAGCTATCAATCCCCTGATGCTGAAGTAGTGGAATAGATAGGGGATGTCCTCTTCTGCATTCACAAAACCTCCAGCACTGAACTCTTCCACAATACCACAAAAGGGTTACGGTGTGAAGGCACTTGCTGCCATGAAAGGCACAATATTTGGCTACACTGACGCCTGTGCCAGATTTATATCACTTTATTTTTTTGAACCTCAGGGTCCAACCCTGCACTCTTCCACAATACCACAGAGGAGTTACTGTATGATGATGCTTGCTGACCTGGCATAAAAGGCACAATATCTGGGAGCACTGACGCCCATTAACAGATAAAAAAAACACTTTTCAATATAGGACCACATGGTCCACCCCTGCACTCTTACACAATACCACAGAGGGGTTAGGCTAGGGTCAGATGAGCGCATTTTCTACGGACTGTGCATCCGTGCAGTACGGACGTACTTAATGACTTTGACGACAAGGTAGTGGCAAGTGCCACACAGTCCGTTTTTTTCACTGATGTAGCAGGGAAAATAAATTACAATGGAAGAACATTCTGTCCGTCAAAAATGCTGGACGTATAAATGCAGTCCGTCTGACCTTGTTACATCACTCACACACAAAGCTATGCGGACGTTGTGGACATGGCGCACTCTGCACGTCCGTTCTAGCAGTATTACGTTCTTGCCTAACCTGCATCCGTTTGCAGCGGACGTACTTCGTGTGTGGGGCTCCATTTAACACAATTGTATGCTATCACGGACGTACTTATGTGCGGGCAACACGGACGTTAACACTGCGTTCGTCTGACCCCAGCCTTACA
Organism: Leptobrachium leishanense; assembly: GCA_009667805.1. Lineage (NCBI taxonomy): Eukaryota > Metazoa > Chordata > Amphibia > Anura > Megophryidae > Leptobrachium > Leptobrachium leishanense. Next base: position 181,379,531 of record CM019065.1, on the reverse strand, counting down.
CTATGATGATACTTGCTGGCCTGGTAGTCTTGTACCAAAGGCATAATATCTGGGTGCACTGATGCCCATTACCAGATCAAAAACTTTTCAATATAGGACCACATGGTCCACCCCTGCAATATTCCACAATACCACAGAGGGGTTACTGTATGATGATACTTGCTGGCCTGGCATTAAAGGCACAATATCTGGGTGCACTGACGCCCATTAACAGATAAAAAAAACACTTTTCAATATAGGACCACATGGTCCACCTCTGCACTCTTCCACAATACCACAGAGGGGTTAGGCTAGGGTCAGATGAGCGCATTTTCTACGGACTGTGCGTCTGTGCAGTACGGACGTACTTACTGACTGACGACAAGGTAGTGGCCACACAGTCGTTTTTTTTCACTGACGTATTTTTTAACTGATGTAGCAGGGAAAATAAATTACAATGAAAGAACATTCTGTCTGTCAAAAATGCTGGACGTATAAATGCAGTCCGTCTGACCTTTGTTGCATCACTCACACACAAAGCTATGCAGATGTTGTGGACGTGGCGCACTCTGCATGTCCGTTCTAGCAGTATTACGTTCTTGCCTAACCTGCATCCGTTTGCAGCGTCCATCAGCCCCCGCACTTCTGTGCGGACGAACTTCGTATGTGGGGCTCCATTTAACACAATTGTATGCTATCACGGACGTATAGTCATGGCCAAAATTGTTGGCACCCCAGACATTTTTCCAGAAAATCAAGTATTTCTCACAGAAAAGTATTGCAGTAACACATGTTTTGCTATACACATGTTTATTCCCTTTGTGTGTATTGGAACAAAACAAAAAAAGGGAGGAAAAAAGCAAATTGGACATAATGTCACACAAAACTCCAAAAATGGGCTGGACAAAATACTTGGCACCTTTTCAAAATTGTGGATAAATAAGATTGTTTCAATCATGTGATGCTCCTGTAAACTCACCTGGGGCAAGTAACAAGTGTGGGCAATATAAAAATCACACCTGAAAGCCGATAAAAAGGAGAGAAGTTCACTTAGTCTTTGCATTGTGTGTCTGTGTGTGCCACACTAAGCATGGACAATAGAAAGAGGGGAAGAGAAATGTCTGAGGACTTGAGAACCAAAATTGTGGAAAAATATCAACAATCTCAAGGTTACAAGTCCATCTCCAGAGATCTAGATTTGCCTTTGTCCACAGTGTGCAACATTATCAAGAAGTTTGCAACCCATGGCACTGTAGCTAATCTCTCTGGGCGTGGACGGAAGAGAAAAATTGATGAAAGGATGCAACGCAGGATAGTCCGGATGGTGGATAAGCTGACCCAAACAAGTTCCAAAGAAATTCAAGCTGTCGTGCAGGCTCAGGGAGCATCAGTGTCAGAGCGAACTATCCGTCGACATTTAAATGAAATGAAACGCTATGGCAGGAGACCCAGAAGTTCCCCACTGCTGACACAGAGGCATAAAAAAGCAAGACTACAGTTTGCCAAAATGTACTTGAGTAAGCCAAAATCCTTCTGGGAAAACGTATTGTGGACAGATGAGACCAAGATAGCTTTTTGGTAAAGCACATCATTCTACTGCTTACCGAAAACAGAATGAGGCCTACAAAGAAAAGAACACAGTACCTACAGTGAAATATGGTGGAGGTTCAATGATGTTTTAGGGTTGTTTTGCTGACTCTGGCACTGGGTGCCTTGAATGTGTGCAAGACATCATGAAATCTGAGGATCAGTGCACCCAGATATTCTGCCTTTGATGCAAGACTGCCAGGCCAGCAAGTATCATCATACAGTAACCCCTCTGTGGTATGGTGGAAGTGTGCAGGGGTGGACCATGTGGTCCTATATTGAAAAGTTTTTGATCTGGTAATGGGCATCAGTGCACCCAGATATTGTGCCTTTATTGCTAGGCCATCAAGTATCATCATACAGTAACCCCTCTGTGGTATTGTGGAAGAGTGCAGGGGTGGACCATGTGGTCCTTTATTGAAAATTTTTTGATCTGGTAATGGGCATCAGTGCACCCAGATATTGTGCCTTTGGTGCCAGGCCATCAAGTATCATCATACAGTAACTCCTCTGTGGTATTGTGCAAGAGTGCAGGGGTGGACCATGTGGTCCTATATTGAAAAGGTTTTTGTTTTGTTTTAATGGGCGTCAGTGCAGCCAGATGTTGTGCCTTTCATGGCAGCATGTGCCTTCACACCGTAACCTTTTTGTGGTATTGTGGAAGAGTTCAGTGCTGGAGGTTTTGTGAATGCAGAAGACATTCCCTATCTATTCCATTACTTCAGCATCAGGGGATTGATAGCTGCTGATCCAGGACTGATTCATTTTTATAAATGTCAGCCGGTCTACAGAGTCGGTGGACAGACGCACTCTTTTGTCTGTGACAAAACCTCCAGCAGCACTGAACGTCCTTTCGGAAAGCACGCTAGATGAAGGGCAACCTAGTAGCTGCATAGCATATTGGCTAAGTTCTGGCCAGTGATCCAATATCAACACCCAGTAAGCCAGTGGATCATCTGCTGGAATGGTATCCAGGTCTGCCCTTGCCCCTAGGCAGTCCTGCACCATATGGTAAAGACGCTGGCAATGGGTGCCTACATTTGACGTCCCTGGGCGTCGAGGACTAAAAAAATTTCAAAATGCATCAGTCAAGCGGCCCTGGCCTTCACCGCTATTCCTCTAATCACCTGCAGACTCAGAAGCACGTGTGTCAGCACTTGGTAATCTAACAGTGCCTGGAAAGGTGTTACACAAGTTTCGCTTTAGAGCGTCCTCAAGTTTTGTCATCCTGTGCTCCCTCTGTGCAGGCAGGATGAGCTCTGCAACTTTCCCCTTGTATCGTGGATCAAGAAGGGTTGCCAACCAGTAATGATCCCTCTCCTTGATAGCACGAATCCTGGGGTCCTTTAGCAGGCTTTGCATCATTAGGGAGCCCATGCAGCGTAGGTTGGAGGTGGCATTAGCTGCCGAGTCTTCCTGGTCAATGAGGATGACCGTATCGTGCACTTCCTCCTACCAGCCACGCACAAGCCCTTCTGTTTCTGGGCACACAAAACCCTGCCTTGAGGAATCCCCACCTTCAATGCCCCCACTACTTAAATAGTCCTCCTCCTCCTCATCCTACTCCTGTCTGATCTGAGTAGGACCCACTGGAATGCTGTTTGCGGAAAGACTGGGGCCTTGAGAGCTAGGGAAGGCCTCCTCTTCCTCCCGCTGCTCTGCCTCTAGAGCCACATCTATAATTCCCCGCAGAGTGTGCTCCAGCAGGAACACTAAAGGAATTGTGTCACTGATGCATGCACTGTCCCTGCTCACCATCCTTGTTGCCTCCTCAAATGGTGACAGTACAATGCATGCATCTTTGATCATCAGCCAGTGCGGGGGGAAAAAAAAACAAGTTAACCTGAACCTGTCCATGTGCCATACTCACACAGGTACTAGTTGATGGCCCTCTGCTGCTTGTGCAGACACTGCAGCATTGCTAATGTCGAATTCCACCTGGTGGGCATGTCACAGATCAGACGGCTTGTGGGAAGGTGGAATTCTCTTTGAATTTCTGCCAGGCGAACGCTTGCTGGGAATGACCGTCTGAAGTGACTGCAGACTTTTCTGGCCTGGATGAGAAGCTCTGGCAGCCCTGGGTACTTGGTTAGGAAACGCTGTACCACCAAATTTAGGACGTGTGCTAGGCATGGTACATGCGTCAATTTACCCTTGTGTAGGGCGGAGAGAAGGTTGCTGCCATTATCGCAGACGATCATTCCCAGCTCAAGCTGGCGTGGTGGTAACCATCTCTGCACCTTCCTATGCAGAGCTGACAAAATTTCTGACCCGGTGTGGCGCCTGTCCCCTAAACTAACCAGCTCAAGCACAGTATGGCATCTTTTTGCTTGAGCCATTGCATAGACCCTGTCAGGCGCTGGTTTAACTGCCACTTTGCCAGAGACAGAGAAGGAGGAGGAGGAAGAGGTGGTGGTGGTGGAGCAGACAGACCTCATACAAGCAGATTTCTGGAGGCGTGGTGGATGAACAAGCTCCAGCACAGAGCCCCGTCTTGGATCCCTCCCAGCTGCAATCAGAGTTACCAAGTGTGCTGTGAAGGAAATGTAACGACCCTGTCCATGCTTGCTGGACCATGTGTCTAAAGTGGCATGCACCTTGCTGCTGACTGCCTTTCCCAATGACTGGATAACATTGTCTTCCACGTGCTGGTATAGTGCTGGAATGGCCTTGCGTGAAAAGTAATGGCGTTTTGGAACCTGCCACTGTGGTACAGCGCATTCAGCAAATTCACGGAAGGGAGCAGAGTCCACCAGCTGGAAAGGCAGCAGCTGCAATGCAAGTAATTTTGCTAAGCTGGCATTTAGACGCTGTGCTTGGGGATGGTTGGGACTATATTTTTTCTTTTGCTGCAGCAGCTGCGGCAACGTAATCTGACTGCGTAAATCTTCAGCTACTGGGATGATGTCACATTGTGAGGAAGGACCTGCTGGTACATCCATTACTGTAGCATCATCCCTGTCGGTGGAGGTTGTAGGCAATTGCATGGCAGGACATACAGTGTGGGTAGAGACAGATGAGGAGGAGGAGGAGGACCTACGCAAAGTTTTGCCCCAACGGGATGTGTGGCACTTGTTCATATGTCGCCTCAAGCACGTGGCACCCAAGTGTCCTGTGTTTATCCCACGCTTCAGCCTCCTCTGACATAGATTACAAATAGCAATGGTGTGGTCTGCTGCACAGTTCTTAAAGAACTCCCAGACAGCAGAGTTCCTGCATGTGTTCTTTGAGACAACAGCGCTCTGCACCGGAGCAGCTCTGACATGTGATGCCTTGGACTGGCTAGTGCTACGGTTGGTCACAGAGGATGTTGTGCCTCGTGCTTGCTGTGCCTCCTCCTCCTCCCCCTCCTCCTCACTTGATTCCTCAGTTCGATCTGGCACCCAGGTGGAGTCAGTGACCTCATCATCATCAATGTCATCTTCACCCCCTATCTCCTCGTCACTGAAGCCAACTTATGCAGTATGCTGCAGCTGCTGGGGCAACATGAGTGCCAGTTATTTGTGTGTCATCACTGGCACCCCCTTCCTCTAGGTTGATTATACTCCCTTGCTCAACCTCAGAGATTGAATCAGAGCACTGTACTTGCTGCGCATCCTCAAGCAGCATGTCACTGTCATTGTAGTCAAACAATTCAGCTGACTCCTCCGTGTGAGATAGCGAGGCTATGGCAGGAGTAGCTGTGGACATGGAGGCTGCATTAGATGCTTTGGCAGCTGAGGTGGACTGTAAAGCACTACATGCCTGGCTGGGAGAGGACTCGGAGGATGAGGATGGCCTGGTTAGCCAATCCACCAAGTCCTCTGTATGTTGCTGCTGCTTAAGACGGCCAGAACCAGTTAGAAAGGACAAGCGTGCCCCTGCAGAGGATGCACCATGTCCACCACGACCAGAGACACAGCCTCCCGACACAGGCCTGCTTGCCCTCTTATCTGTGGCTGGGAGCGTCTGCCTGTCCTTTTTGTTCTCTCAGACATGGTGAGTGATATATAGATTAATATATACAGTACTCTGATTCAACTCTGGTATAACTCAGTGAGACACACTGATAGCTGGCAGCCAGTGACAAGAGTCAGATCACCTTAATTCACAAATGTTTTAAATAAATTAGTGAGCCCCAACATACAGCGTGGTACTGTATGTATGACGAGACACAGATCACCTTAATTCCCAAGTGTTTTAAATAAATTAGTGAGCCCCAAAATACAGCGTGGTACTGTATGTATGACGAGACACAGATCACCTTAATTCCCAAGTGTTTTAAAGAAATGAGTGAGCCCCAAAATACAGCGTGGTACTGTTTGTATGACGAGACACAGATCCCCTTAATTCCCAAGTGTTTTAAAGAAATGAGTGAGCCCCAAAATACAGCGTGGTACTGTTTGTATGACGAGACACAGATCCCCTTAATTCCCAAGTGTTTTAAAGAAATTAGTGAGCCCCAAAATACAACGTGGTACTGTTTGTATGACGAGACACAGATCACCTTAATTCCCAAGTGTTTTAAAGAAATTAGTGAGCCCCAAAATACAGCGTGGTACTGTTTGTATGACGAGACACAGATCACCTTAATTCCCAAGTGTTTTAAAGAAAGTTGTAAACCCCAAATAAAAATTGCTGGCACAGTGACAAGACACACATCACCTAAATTCTCTGATATTTGGTAAAAATTACACCCAAAAAGACTTGCTGGCACAGTGGTGACAAGACCCAGAACATCACCTTAATTCACAAATGTTTTAAATAAAGTTGTAAACCCCAAAAAAACTTGCTGGCACAGTGACAAAACACACATCTCCTAAATTCCCTGATATTTGGTTGAAATGAGACCCCCCAGACCCTCCCAGTAGCGTGGCAGACCGGCAGTAACAACACACACAACTATCTTCTTTGAAATCTCCTCTGAAATGCGTGCAGAAGCGCTGCGTTGAAACCTTTATATAGTGTGCTGCGGGACTTAGCTCTGTGAGCCCATGATTGGGCAAAATTTGCCCAATAAGGACTCTGAGCGGTGATTGGCATAGTGTTCAACCAGTCTTGCACCAGACCTGTGGTCAGGTGCAAGGCTGTAGCCAATTACGAGCTTCAGGCAGTGGGAAAATGCATTGTGGTCCATTGTGGTCGAACATGCGGCGAACACCCGGAAATGTTCGGTGTTCGCGATCTGCTCGAACAGGCTAAGTTCGGGTCGAACCCCGAACCGTCCGAACCCGAACAGCTCATCCCTATTCCACAATACTACAGAGGGGTTACTGTATGATGATACTTGATGGCCTGTCATTAAAGGCACAATATCTGGGTGCACTGACGCCGATTAACAGATAAAAAAAAAACACTTTTCAATATAGGACCACATGGTCCACCCCTGCACTCTTCCACAATACTACAGAGGGGTTACTGTATGATGATACTTGCTGGCCTGGCATTAAAGGCACAATATCTGGGTGCACTGACGCCCATTACCAGATCAAAAACTTTTCAATATAGAACCACATGGTCCACCCCTGCACTCTTCCACCATACCACAGAGGGGTTACTGTATGATGATACTTGCTGGCCTGGCAGTTTTGCACCAAAGGCAGAATATCTGGGTGCGCTGACGCCCATTCCCAGATTCATATCTTTTTAATATAGGACCGCATGGTCCACCCCTGCACTCTTCCACAATACCACAGAGGGGTTACTGTATGATAGTACTTGCATGCCTGGCACTAAAGGCACAATATCTGGGTGCACTGCCATTGACGCCTGTTTTAGATTCATATCCTCAGAGGGGTTACGGTGTGACGGCACTGTTGCCGACGCTAAAAGCCCAATTTTAAAGCACCTCTTGTTACTTTCATCCAAAGCCTGCATAAGTTTCACAATAATTTAGCCAAAAAAAAACTAAACTTTTTCTGCGCGTCCTAAAATGTCATTTCATACAGGCTGCCGCCCCAAGCAGCTGTTTATGGATAGATTAAAGGAAAAGCATTTACCGTCATATGAAACGTCATTTTTTGGTTTTTAAGTGTTTCTATACATCCTAGAAATCCGCCACTTAACGGGCAGGTTATGGGGACCTCCTAGGCACAATATTTGAAGGAATTTTTCATTTTTATTTTTAACCCTTATTTCATGGAAAACTCACTGTCCCTTTAACCCTTTCGCTGCTGAGGCTTTTCCCGCCCCTGTGCTGAGGTCATTTTTTACCTGTTTTGCGCATCATGTTTAAACCTGTTTTGAAGGCTTATTTTAGTATATGACATCGACATATTATATATCGTTCTTTCCGTCAGACTCGGTAGATTCATAATATGTCATTATTATATGTATACGTTATGTCATGTTTGTATATTATAACAAAAAATGCAATAAAATATGTATTTTCAATAATTTACAGCGTGTAAAGTGTTTTTTTCCACATTTTAACATGCGAGCAATTGCGGTTATATTTTGTATGGGGTGCGCTTGTTAAAAAAATTAGAAATGGGGTCTCGTTACATTTTTTTTTGGGGAAAATGACACCATTTTTAACAAACGCACCGCATACAAAAATCGTTAATGCAGCATCATTGTTCACATTATAATTGAAATGGGAACAATATTGCTGCATTAACAAAACAAAAAAAAAAAAAAAAAAGTGTTTATTTTTTTTTTTTTAATTTTTTTTTTTAATTTTTTTTATTTTTATTTTTTTTATTTTTTTTTTTTACATTTTTTTTTACTTTCATGTTTGGTATCGTTGGAACGGCCATGCTCTGGCCGATCCAACGATATCAAAATTTAACCCCTAACTGCCACGGATCGGGAGATAGGGAGTTCATTGGAACTCCCTATCTCCACAGTTCGTGGCAGTTAGGGGTTAATGCTAGGACTGGCGTCATCGTGCTGCGCACGATGACGCCAGTCCTCTGGGGGAGTTCCCGGAAGCTTGGCCGACATCCAAGATGTCGGCCAGCTCCCGGGAAGGATCGCAAATCGGCGCTTTTCAGCGCCGATTTGCGATCCAGCTCCCCAGGGGTTAATGCCAGGCATCATTTGGAAGGGCAGGCTGTGCCCTTCCAAATGATGCCTGGGTTAAGCCCCTGTGAGCCGCCGATCGGGAGGGAGAGAGGTCCGAAGGACCTCCCCCCCCTCCCTTTCAGGCGCCTCCTCCGCACATGCGGGGGGGGCGCCTGAATTATGTGTCATCGCGGGGGCGCGATGACACATAATAATGGCGGCCACTGCTCCGGATGCCGGGCTGACATCCAGGATGTCAGCCCGCACCGGAGGGGCCAGCGATCGGCCGGAACCCGGCCGAACGCTGACCCCAATGCGAGGACGCGCTCAGCGCGTCCTCCGCATACCAGGGGCAATGCTGAGGACGCGCTGAGCGCGTCCTTAGCATTGAAGTGGTTAAAAACGTTTTTTTTAAAACTTTTTGTCCTTGTTTCCTGTCCCCCAGGGCACTACCCAGACCCCCATACACCTTTTATGGCAAATATGTAGCATATATGCCCTCTTGGAGGGCACTCTAAAAAACCGAATTTTCAGCCCCATTGACTTGCATGGGGGTTCGGGTTCGGTCCCGAACAAATGGGAAGTTCGGGTTCAGGCTCGAACCGAACTCGGGGAGTGTTCGGCTCATCCCTATTAGCAATGGGAACCCCTTAGGCTAGGGTCAGACTGAGGCAGTGCGAACGCGCGTTCTGGCGCACATAATCACGGCCGCACTAGCAGCAGATGACGGGCAATGACAGCCAATATACGAAGTACGGTCGCACAAAAGTCCGGCCGCGCAACGCAAGTGGAAAATGAACGCATTTTTTCGAGAACGTTAAACCGCTGGTACTGACGTACAGAGTGCGCTGCGGCCGCATAGCAGCGTGTGTGCGTGATTAGGAGATGTCAGACGCTGCTAGTGTGCGGCCAACATAACGTTCAAACAGCCGGATTTCCCTAGACTTCTTTTCACCCCATCGTCATGAAATACGTCCAGAATTGCGCATCGTCTGACCACTTAAGCGTATTCCGTGAAAAAATGCGTGCGCACGCATCGACGTACATTTTGACGGTGGCCGCAGAAAATGCGCTCATCTGTCCCTAGCCTTACTGTATTTTTAATTTTTTTTTCCTAACAAGGGTTCCCCATAAAACATATAACCGCGAAGACTTGGATAATAAAACGTGAACAATTAATTTTACACACTGTAGATAATTGAAATTTTAAAGGAAATTCACTTTTTTGCATTTTTTGTTATAGCAGTCTGGCAGGATATGACGTTTACATATACTAATGACATTTCATGGCTAATTACATATACTTAGAGATGTGCATTCGTTTCAGAAAAATTCACAATTTGTAATGAAATTTGATAATTCGTAGTTCGAAAGTACTTCTGAATAACGAATCGATACAATACGAATTCGAAATGAAATGGTATATATAACGAATTTGTTTTACACTGTGTCATCATCATAAAAGAAAAATTTGAATAATTGATGTCAACTATCAAATTTGAAATGAACTATCGAATTGATCTTAACTTAAAATACAAGTACGGTAATAGTCAGCAAAGGACTTTATGAAACAAATTAAAAAAATTTCACTGTTTAAATTTACTCAAATACTAAATCTGTGACACAGCTTAAAATTTAGCCCTAGCTTTTCTTTTAACAGCAAAATTTGGTTAATTGGGGTTTTATTTAGTGATCCAAAAGTCAAATTGATATCAACTATCGAATTTATATATGAAATTCAAATCGATTCAAAAATTTCAAATTGATCCGAAACTAAACGAAATACGAAACGAAATTAGTTACAAAATTCCGAAAACTAAATTATTTAAAAATGTAACGAAACTAAACTAAACAAAACAAATTTTTCAGCCATGCACAGCCCTACTAATGATATATTCTGAATCTGCCAAGTCTGCCATTAAAAAGGATATATAATTTGTCTGGGTCAAATAAAAAAACATGACGTGACAAATCGTGTTTAAACATGATGAGCAAATCCGTTAAAAATGAGCTCCGCACCCAGAGGTTAAATGGCTCAGCAGTGAAGGGGTTAAAGAAACTCAAACCTGTGAGAATAAATCTTTCCAATATTGACTTGTATTTTATATAAATAAAGTAAATTGTCATGTAAGCATCCTATTACTCAATTAACGAGACTTTGTTTCTGACCACCTGTTTTATTTCTCATCTTTGAACTGTTTCTGCTAGGACTGACCCCTATATTTCATGTTTGCCTTCGTTAAGATGATGGTTTGAATTAGACACTTTCGAACAGTTTGACTTTCTTGTGTCAGCGTCCACATAGTGAGCTCCTCATCTTATGATGTGTCCCATCCATGTATGTAATAGGTCTGTCCATGAAACCATGCATTTATATTTCCAGATCAATATATATTTATTAACCCTTTGCGGTCCATTAAACATTCAGTATGTGCACCAGCTGGTCTTCTTTACCCCCCCCCAAAATAACACACTTTTAATAATATACAGGGTGTCCATAAAGTCTCTTTACAATTTTAAAAATGTATTACAAAGGTAAATGATAAAATACAGATAAGTGAAAATTATTACAAAATGAGAGGTATATATTTAAGTTTTTTTTGCCTCATTTAATACACCACTATATGGGCACCATTAGCTGCACAAAGCACATCAAGACCATACTCGATATCTTGCCATGTTCGCTGTAGCATACCCTCATCAATGGTGACAATGGCTTCAGTTGGCTTTTTTCGGATGTGTTTGGCGTTTTTGCGGCAGATAGTTGGGTGCATTGTTTTTTTTTTCGCTGCGGTTTTTTGGGTCGCTCTGAGTTTTTTTCTCTGCACTTCGATGACCCTGCGGTGAATGCTGAAATCACCGCAGGGTCGGTGAATTTGATTTCCTGAAGTGCGGGGAACAAAAGAGCACTGAAATTCCGGTGATCTTTGAATAGCCCTGTTAGAATATGAGATAAGAACCTTACGGCCCATCTAGTCTGTCTATATTTATACTTTCCCTGGTTTTCTTTTATTTAGGATAGCCTTATGTCTATCCCATGCCTGGTTAATTTCAGTCGCTGTTTTAGCCTCCACCCCTTCTACTATTACCGAAGCATTTCTCGGATGTGCTCGACGCGCGTTTTGCCGCTAGGTTCGTGGTGAAACACGTGTCGAGTGCATCCGAGAGATGCTTTGGTTTTGTTTTTAGCTGTTCACTTTCATTTTCGACTGTTGGAGCCTGCTTTTGGGAATTAGCCTTTAGTGGTATTCACCACATTATTTCTTTGGCTTTATGACTCATTTTGCATACGGACAGCACAGAAATCTATTTAGATTTAGGGCAAGGCTGATTATTATATTTTCTTCACATTGCATTTATCATAATTTTTGCCATACTCGAGCTGTGGCTTTTTCAATGCCCTTTTTTGTTCTATTTATTAGGCTACTGTGATGTGTACATATATACTTGCACTTTGAGCTACCCATTATCTTGCGGGATCCCACATTCTTTAAGGTAATTTCTTTGTTATTTCATTTGACCTTTCATTCATCATTTATATGTAATGTTGTCTGTTTGTGATTTTATAAAGTTGTTGTATTTTTACATTGTTTTAATTTGTAGATCTGGAAGTAGCGGCTTATTCCAATTAGGCTTGGAGTTCGCTACTTTTTTCTTTTTGTTAAAACCTGTGCCTGCAGGCGCTAATTCAGTGCCCCAGAAAGAAGTGCTACCCTTGGGAAACTCACGGTAGACTGCCCCCATATAAAGCTAAAATTGTTTCCTATTCTTTTGTGTGATAAAGTGGGGCTTTCCTTAGTGCTCAGAACTCAATTGTTACAAGCAAAAATAAGGGGGGGTCAGAGCTGATAGCTGACTGGAACAGTTGCATTCTGTGGAGCACCTCGACTCCTAACTTCTCTAGCTTTTTTCCTGCATCGTCCTGTCAGCCAAAACCATCTTTCTGGGGCTTGGATTGCTACAGCACTTTTGTGTCCCGGGTATTCGGCTCGGGACTCTGCCATTTGGAGCCGCATTGAGGAATTTTCTGATTTGGGCCTTCACCCGCAGGCTTGGTTTGGTGGCCATTTTGGGAGGCACTCGCAGGGCCGCACAGAGAGTTGAGATGCTGCTGTTGTTACCAGTGCCGCTGATTCCCTGGTCAGATGGTGAAGAAACCCAAGAGGTTCTATCTGGTGGAGGGGGCCCCCATCAGCAGGACATCCATGATTCTCTTGGAGGTGAACATCCCGGGAGGCGCTTTGCTTCACTGACCTGTTTGCAGCCTAGGCCGGGATTATCTGATGATGATGACTCATGGAGGGGTGATGACGAGAAGCTGGTCGAGGATCAAAGTGCCAGATCGAGGTCTGCTTCCTCACGGCCCTCCACTGCTGAGTGTCGCTTGCCTGTGGGGGGCACCCTGGCATTAAGATGGCACGAACAGGTCTTTCTGATGTATCTGTGGAGGTGGGGGGCAGAGATGACTTACCTTTCACCAAATATATCATGCGCATGATCTCGGAGATGCACTCCCTATGGTGCACTGACCTTCAGGATCTGCCGATTGAGGTGTCTGCAATGCATGGGCAGGTGGCTGTGGTGCAGGTTGAGAGGTCTGAGGCAACGCATCACCATCTTGCTGCCAGAATGAATGTTCTCCAGATGCAGGTGGCCCACTTATCAAGGACAGTGGAGGCTGAGGAGATGTTAGGATCAGGGTGCTCTGAAGATGAAGAGGTGCCCTCAGATGCTCTTTTGGATTACATCAAACGACTTGTCGGTAAAATCCTATGCTTACCCCGGGGTGCACCTGAGATCTTCTGCTCCACTATGTGCATCCAGAAGGTGACTACGGAACCTCCAGTGTCTCCAAGGGATGTTATTGTTGTTACCAAAGATGTCTCTGTAAAGCAGAAGCTCATGGCCTGAACCTGAAATTTGTGTAACGGTTGCCTTTGAGATGACGTTTCTAATCCTCTACCATGACATACCTTTCCTGACCCTGCTGGCTAGATGCTGGTTCCACGAAGTGACGATCCACCTCCGGTGAGTCGGAAACCACTATCGATGGGGGCAGCGGGAACCCTGCTGGTAACCAATGCGAATGTTTACCATACGGTCGCTGGTCCCAATGAGGCGTGGATTCTCCTTACCTCCGAGTATTGCATTTGATCTGAAGGGGACCCCTGGTCCTGCCGATGCTGCTGGTGGAGACCATGACTTGTCACTTCTCCCCCTTTGTTGTGTGTCCCCCTGGTTTTTTATCCCCAGTTTATCCCCTCCCTTGTTTATTTTCGCTGCAATGTGTTGCAGACTTTTTTTTTCTCCATCGTGAGACTCTTTTCTGCTGTGCACATTTAGCAACGGAACTGTTTTACATTTTCTTTTATGATTTTGCACCTGAGCAGACTCTTTAATTGTGGACCTTGCTGTTGGCTTCAATGTTTTGTCCCCCTCCCTTTTTTATTTTTTATTTTTTATTGGTGTGTGTGTGTGTGTGTGGGACACTGGGTGGCCCTGGGTGAGCCACACGTACGGCCACCATGGCTCTTGCCATATCGGCCCCAGGTCCCCCGGCCTTGTGACCCCTTCTGTGGCCCCTGGTTTTGGGTTGCCAGAGTGAGCTGGGAACTTTGCGATTGTTGGGAAGTCCCCCTGCCTTCTCCCCCTTATCCCTTATGATGTCCCTCTGCTTATAGAGAAAGGCCAGACACTGCTCACCGATGTCAGTGTGCAGACGCAGTCCCACAGTAAGAATAAATAGCATAGTCTCGCTGATCACGTTTAAATTTATGTGCTTTCCTACGGGCAACTATATCATCTGTTTTTTTAATGTTGCCCTTAAGATACTCAAATTTTTCACAAGAAATTAGCAGTTCATTTTTCTCTAAAAAAAAAATTCAACCACATCAATATTATGCTCCAGTTTATTCAAAGTTCTCTTTTGGTTCTGATTTGGCTGAAATGACTGCATCATTTTAAATGAACACTCCTCAAAGGCAACTTGCCATTCAGTTACTAATTGATCATCATCCTGGCCATCCTGGCAAGGGTTTTACCCATTCTTAGTCCTCTTGGAATCACTTTAGACAGTATATATTGTTCCAGAGAAGTAATCTCCCACCATTGTTTGGTCTCTTTAATCATCATAAATTCCATATTTTTAAACAATTTATTTTTTATTACAATTTCCAAACTTTCTGGTTTCCCATTAGGAGATTTGGCAAATAAACTAGTCTGACGTTTACTGCGATCTAATCTCAAATCAGAATAAAAAGATTGCAGTGTCTCAATTTTAAAACAGTGATACTAAATAAGCAATCACACAAATGGGTAGTGATACACAAAGGGGACACACTATAAAGTGTTAATATCATGCAAAGGAAAAAAGTGTGTGACCACTCCCGTTTAAATAAATGAATCGTTACGTATCTGCTGGCTTCAATAAACAGCACTGTCCCCCCCAATGCTGGCAGGATAAATATGAAAAAAGGTGAAGTAGATCTGCAAGAAAGAATTACACAGACATAGTGCAGACCGCAGATACACAAATTAAAATTTTGAGCCCCCGCTAGAATAGCACTCACAAGATGTAAGATCAAATCAGGCATATAACGGGTTCTTTTTACCCTCTCCTGGTTAGGATAGATTGCCTCCTGCAGTCCCACTGTCTGGAACACCACCAAAGAAATCCTTCGGATTAGGTCACCGATCGGTAGTGCAGGATTCGAGCTTGAAAAATAAGTTACAAGCCAGGGGCTTCTCCAAAGAATTTTTTTATTTTTTTAAAACAACATAAAATAAATTATAGAAGGTTAGAACACAATCCAACGCATTTCGTCTTTAATACAAGAAAGACTTCATCAGGGATAATGTGTTCCTTAGAGATTTCGCAGTTACATAGTGTCATAAAATTATTAAACCATTGTAACAATCATTTAATTAATTGAAGAAGTATTTTCATCTGTCTCAATCAGTCCAGATAGGCGGAGTATGACAACTCGCACTAATCGTCCAATCAGAGTCCAGAGTACACCATCTTGTTAAGGTCAAATCTCATCCTGCTTGTTCGGCCATCTTGTGAGGTCCCGAGAATTCTCTCTTCTTTGTTGCGCTCAAAAGAAAATGAATAAACAAGCCTCATACCGCAGGACCCAGCACCACAGCAACCATATAGATGAGTAGAAATCATTACAAACATTGATGAATATCTAACTCAACATTAAGCCCTCCCTTATTCCATGTCCCCATTTTAAAAATCCATTCGGTTTCCCTTTTGATCAAATCTTTACCCAGATCACCCCCTCTCCAGTTAGGGGCAACCAAATCAATGCCAAAACACAAACGTTTCTAAATTGAAAACCCCACCAACTTTTTCTTATTGTTCTTATGATGTGTGTAACTGTGACTGCTTCTTTTTCACTGTTTGTTGTACTGATGACATTTTCTCAAAATAAAAATTCATAAAAAAATGATTAAAAAAATGTATCATTCTAGAAAACGTTAAGAGCTAGACAAGATGTGAGCAAACACTGTTCACCTAGTCAAAGTTATTTAATGTCACACACCTCCTCACAATAGGATATATTGCTGTTGCATAAATGCACAAGAGTAAAAATTGGCAAGTTTAATTCTTAACGCTGTATCTAAAAGAACACTCTCAAAGTTAATGTAGATTACGTGTCGGCAAAAAACGGAGGTTCAAAATGATGTAAAGTCACACTATACTCCCTTATACTGGAATTAAAAGCAATACCCTGTCGTTATTTGCAATAGAACATCTGTGATGCAATTAAAAAGCAACATAAAGACTCATTTGTCTGATTTTGCCACTTTAGCTTACAAGCTAGATTTAGAACAGAGTATCATTGATTTTGTACCCTTTATTTTGTACTTTATAGATTTTTGGGCACTGAACAATCATAATGTTTGCATTATCTATAGGTGGGAAACCAGCTTTGTTGGAGTAACATAAAAACAAAATTATCTAGACAGAGAAATGCAGATTTTCCATGTAGAACATATTTTGTTATTAGTGGTGCTAGTAAGTACTGTAACTTTACAAAGTTCCCTTTAATGATACTTGAGGGTTATATTGTTGTCTAAGAAGAAGATCAAACCCAAATCTTTTCTTTATACGTGTTCCAAAACAACTCCTTACAGTACATTTACATGGTGTTACTGTAGCTTTTGCATGCACTTAAATGCATATTATTAGAACTATTAATATTTTATTATAATCATTGATTACTGCAGAAACCCATAAGCAGGGTATTTGACTCTTTTATCTATCTATCTATCTCTATCCCATGTACTGTAAGCAGCGCTCCATTTGTGTGTGCATACTAATAATGTGAGCCATTTGTGAAACAATAAAAGGCGATGTAGTGCCTATAACTCTTCATTGCAACAATATTTCTATGAGAAATTAAAGAGTAAATGAAATAATGTGTATATGCACATTATGCTATATTGTAGACCTATGTTTTTGTGGTTATGTGATCTATGAAGAAGAAATGGAGAACCTGTTACTGCATTTTTCTACAGAAATATGCAATTTTAAACAAAATTGAAGAAGAAAAAAAACATATTTGATTTCCGTGCATTGCATTTCTTGCTCCCAGGTGGTCTTGATTAGGGATGAGCTGTTCGGGTTCGGACGGTTCGGGGTTCGACCCGAACTTAGCCTGTTCGAGCAGATCGCGAACCCTGAACATTTCTGGGTGTTCGCCGCATGTTCGACCACAATTGACCACAATGCATTTTCCCACTGCCTGAAGCTCGTAATTGGCTACAGCTTTGCACCTGACCACAGGTCTGGTGCAAGACTGGATGAACACTATGCCAATCACCGCTCAGAGTCCTGATTGGGCAAATTTTGCCCAATCATGGGCTCACAGAGCTAAGTCCCGCAGCACACTATATAAGGTTTCCATGCAGCGCTTCTGCACGCATTTCAGAGGAGATTTCAAAGGAGATAGTTGTGTGTGTTGTTACTGCCAGTCTGCCACGCTACTGGGGGGGTCTGGGGGGTCTCATTTCGACCAAATATCAGGGAATTTAGGTGATGTGTGTCTTGTCACTGTGCCAGCAATTTTGTTTTGGGGGTTTACAACTGTATTTAAAACATTTGTGTATTGAGGTGATTTTCTGGGTCTTGTCACACTGTGCCAGCAAGTCTTTTTGGGTCTCATTTATACCAAATATCAGGGAATTTAGGTGATGTGTGTCTTGTCACTGTGCCAGCAATTTTTTTTGGGGTTTACAACTTTATTTAAAACATTTGTGAATTGAGGTGATTTTCTGGGTCTTGTCACTGTGCCAGCAAATCTTTTTGGGGCTCACTAATTTCTTTAAAACACTTGGGAATTAAGGTGATCTGTGTCTCGTCATACATACAGTACCACGCTGTATTTTGGGGCTCACTAATTTCTTTAAAACACTTGGGAATTAAGGTGATCTGTGTCTCGTCATACAAACAGTACCACGCTGTATTTTGGGGCTCACTAATTTCTTTAAAACACTTGGGAATTAAGGTGATCTGTGTCTCGTCATACAAAAAGTACCACGCTGTATTTTGGGGCTCACTAATTTCTTTAAAACACTTGGGAATTAAGGTGATCTGTCTCTTGTCACTGGATGTCAGCTATCAGTGTGTCTCACTGAGTTATACCAGAGTTATTTAAATCTTTATACCAGAGTTGAATCAGAGTTCTGTATATATTAATCTATATATCACTCACCATGTCTGAAAGAACAAAAAGGACAGGCAGACGCTCCCAGCCACAGATAAGAGGGCAAGCAGCCCCTGTGTCGGGAGGCTGTGTCTCTGGTCATGGTGGACGTGGTGCATCCTCTGCAGGGGCACGCTTGTCCTTTCTAACTGGTACTGGCTGTCTTAAGCAGCAGCAACATACAGAGGACTTGGTGGATTGGCTAACCAGGCCATCCTCAGAGTCCTCTGCCAGCCAGGCTTGTAGTGCTTTACAGTCCACCTCAGCTGCCAAAGCATCTAATGCAGACTCCATGTCCACAGCTACTCCTGCCGTAGCCTCGCTATCACACACGGAGGAGTCAGCTGAATTGTTTGACTACAATGAGAGTGACATGCTGCTTGAGGATGCGCAGCAACTACAGTGCTCTGATTCAATCTCTGAGGTTGAGCAAGGGAGTATAATCAACCTAGAGGAAGGGGGTGCCAGTGATGACACACAAATAACTGGCACTCATTTTGCCCCAGCAGCTGCAGCATACTGCCAAGTTGGCTCCATTGACGAGGAGATAGGGGGTGAAGTTGACATTGATGATGATGAGGTCACTGACTCCACCTGGGTGCAAGATCGAACTGAGGAATCAAGTGAGGAGGAGGGGGAGGAGGAGGAGGCAGAGCAAACACGAGGCACAACATCCTCTGTGATCAACCGTAGCACTAGCCAGTCCAAGGCATCACATGTCAGAGCTGCTCCGGTGCAGAGCGCTGTTGTCTCAAAGAACACATGCAGGAACTCTGCTGTCTGGGAGTTCTTTAAGAAATGTGCAGCAGATCCCACCATTGCTATTTGTAATCTATGTCAGAGGAGGCTGAAGCGTGGGATAAACATCGGACACTTGGGTACCACGTGCTTGAGGTGACATATGAACAAGTGCCACACATCCCGTTGGCGCAAAACTTTGCGTAGGTCCTCCTCCTCCTCATTTGTCTCTACCCACACTGTATGTCCTGCCATGCAATTGCCTACAACCTCCACCGACAGGGATGATGCTACAGTAATGGATGTACCAGCAGGTCCTTCCTCACAATGTGACATCATCCCAGTAGCTGAAGATTTACGCAGTCAGATTATGTTGCCGCAGCTGCTGCAGCGAAAGAAAAAATATAGTCCCAACCATCCCCAAGCACAGCGTCTAAATTCCAGCTTAGCAAATTACTCGCATTGCAGCTGCTGCCTTTCCAGCTGGTGGACTCTGCTCCCTTCAGTGAATTTGCTGAATGCGCTGTTCCACAGTGGCAGGTTCCAAAATGCCATTACGTTTCACGCAAGGCCATTCCAGCACTATACCAGCACGTGGAAGACAATGTTATCCAGTCATTGGGAAAGGCAGTCAGCAGCAAGGTGCATGTCACTTTAGACATGTGGTCCAGCAAGCATGGACAGGGTCGTTACATTTCCTTCACGGCACACTGGGTAACTCTGATTGCAGCTGGGAGGGATCCAAGACGGGGCTCTGTGCTGGAGCTTGTTCATCCACCACGCCTCCAGAAAGCTGCTTGTATGAGGTCTGTCTTCTCCACCACCACCACCTCTTCCTCCTCCTCCTTCTCTGTCTCTGGCGAAGTGGCAGTTAAACCCACGCCTGACAGGGTCTATGCAATGGCTCAAGCAAAAAGATGCCATACTGTGCTTGAGCTGGTTTGTTTAGGGGACAGGAGCCACACCGGGTCAGAAATTTTGTCAGCTCGGCAGGTGCAGAGATGGTTAACACCATGCCAGCTTGAGCTGGGAATGATCGTCTGCGATAATGGCAGCAACCTTCTCTCCGCCCTACGCAAGGGTAAATTGACGCATGTACCATGCCTAGCACACGTCCTAAATCTGGTGGTACAGCGTTTCCTAACCAAGTACCCAGGGCTGCCAGAGCTTCTCATCCAGGCCAGAAAAGTCTGCAGCCACTTCAGACGGTCATTCCCAGCAAGCGTTCACCTGGCAGAAATTCAAAGAGAATTCCACCTTTCCACAAACCGTCTGTTCTTTGACATGCCCACCAGGTGGAATTCGACATTAGCAATGCTGCAGCGTCTGCACAAGCAGCAGAGGGCCATCAACGAGTACCTGTGTGAGTATGGCACAAGGAATGGTTCAGGTCAACTTGGGTTTTTTCCCCCCCGCAGTGGCTGATGATCAAGGATGCATGCACTGTACTGTCACCATTTGAGGAGGCAACGAGGATGGTGAGCAGGGACAGTGCATGCATCAGTGACACAATTCCTTAAGTGTTCCTGCTGGAGCACACTCTGCAGGGAATTATAGATGTGGCTCTAGCGGCAGAGCAGCGGGAGAAAGAGGAGGCCTTCCCTAGCTCTCAAGGCCCCAGTCTTTCCGCAGACAGCATTCCAGCGGGTCCTACTCAGATCAGACAGGAGGAGGATGAGGAGGAGGAGGACTATTTAAGTAGTGGGGGGCATTGAAGGTGGGGATTCCTCAAGGCAGGGTTTTGTGTGCCCAGAAACAGAAGGGCTTGTGCGTGGCTGGGAGGAGGAAGTGCACGATACGGTCATCCTCATTGACCAGGAAGACTCTGCAGCTAATGCCACCTCCAACCTACGCTGCATGGGCTCCCTAATGATGCAAAGCCTGCTAAAGGACCCCAGGATTCTTGCTATCAATGAGAGGGATCATTACTGGTTGGCAACCCTTCTTGATCCACGATACAAGGGGAAAGTTGCAGAGCTCATCCTGCCTGCACAGAGGGAGCACAGGATGACAAAACTTTAGGACGCTCTAAAGAGAGACTTGTGTAACACCTTTCCAGGCACTGTTAGATTACCAAGTGCTGACACACGTGCTTCTGAGGCTGCAGGTGATCAGAGGAATGGCGGTGAAGGCCAGGGCCGCTTGACTGATGCTTTTTAAAAAAAATTTAGTCCTTGACGCCCAGGGACGTCAAATGTAGGCACCCATTGCCAGCGTCTTCACCATATGGTGCAGGACTACCTAGGGGTAAGGGCAGACCTGGATACCTTTCCAGCCGATGATCGACTGGCTTACTGGGTGTTGAGATTGGATCACTGGCCAGAACTTAGCCAATATGCTATGCAGCTACTAGGTTGCCCTTAATCTAGCGTGCTTTCCGAAAGGACGTTCAGTGCCGCTGGAGGTTTTGTCACAGTCAAAAGAGTGCGTCTGTCCACCGACTCTGTAGACCGGCTGACATTTATAAAAATGATTCAGTCCTGGATCAGCAGCTATCAATCCCCTGATGCTGAAGTAATGGAATAGATAGGGGATGGTCTCTTTTGCATTCACAAAATCTCCAGCACTGAACTCTTCCACAATACCACAAAAGGGTTACGGTGTGAAGGCACTTGATGCCATGAAAGGCACAATATCTGGCTGCACTGACGCCCATTAAAAAAACCAAAAAAAACACTTTTCAATATTCAAACAAATGGTCCACCCCTGCACTCTTACACAATACCACAGAGGGGTCACTGTATGATGATACTTGATGGCCTGGCATTAAAGGCACAATATCTGGGTGCACTGACGCCCATTACCCCCAGATCAAAAACTTTTCAATATAGGACCACATGGTCCACCCCTGCACTCTTCCACAATACCACAGAGGGGTTACTGTATGATGATACTTGATGGCCTGGCATTAAAGGCACAATATCTGGGTGCACTGACGCCCATTCCCAGATTCATATCTTTTTAATATAGGACCGCATGGTCCACCCCTGCACTCTTCCACAATACCACAGAGGGGTTACTGTATGATGATACTTGATGGCCTGGCATTAAAGGCACAATATCTGGGTGCACTGACGCCCATTACCCCCAGATCAAGAACTTTTCAATATAGGACCAAATGGTCCACCCCTGCACTCTTACACAATACCACAGAGGGGTTACTGTACGATGATACTTGATGGCCTGGCATTAAAGGCACAATATCTGGGTGCACTGACGCCCATTACCACCAGATCAAAAACTTTTCAATATAGGACCACAAGGTCCACCCCTGCACTCTTCCACAATACCACAGAGGGGTTACTGTATGATGATACTTGATGGCCTGGCATTAAAGGCACAATATCTGGGTGCACTGACGCCCATTACCCCCAAATCAAAAACTTTTCAATATAGGACCACATGGTCCACCCCTGCACTCTTCCACAATACCACAGAGGGGTTACTGTATGATGATACTTGATGGCCTGGCATTAAAGGCACAATATCTGGGTGCACTGACGCCCATTACCCCCAGATCAAAATCTTTTCAATATAGGACCATATGGTCCACCCCTGCACTTTTACACAATACCACAGAGGGGTTACTGTATGATGATATTTGATGGCCTGGCATTAAAGGCACAATATCTGGGTGCACTGACGCCATTCCCAGATTCATATCTTTTTAATATAGGACCGCATGGTCCACCCCTGCACTCTTCCACAATACCACAGAGGGGTTACTGTATGATGATACTTGATGGCCTGGCATTAAGGCACAATATCTGGGTGCACTGACGCCCATTACCCCCAGATCAAGAACTTTTCAATATAGGACCAAATGGTCCACCCCTGCACTCTTACACAATACCACAGAGGGGTTACTGTACGATGATACTTGATGGCCTGGCATTAAAGGCACAATATCTGGGTGCACTGACGCCCATACCACCAGATCAAAAACTTTTCAATATAGGACCACAAGGTCCACCCCTGCACTCTTCCACAATACCACAGAGGGGTTACTGTATGATGATACTTGATGGCCTGGCATTAAAGGCACAATATCTGGGTGCACTGACGCCCATTACCCCCAAATCAAAAACTTTTCAATATAGGACCACATGGTCCACCCCTGCACTCTTCCACAATACCACAGAGGGGTTACTGTATGATGATACTTGATGGCCTGGCATTAAGGCACAATATCTGGGTGCACTGACGCCCATTACCCCCAGATCAAAATCTTTTCAATATAGGACCATATGGTCCACCCCTGCACTTTTACACAATACCACAGAGGGGTTACTGTATGATGATATTTGATGGCCTGGCATTAAAGGCACAATATCTGGGTGCACTGACGCCCATTCCCAGATTCATATCTCTTTAATATAGGACCGCATGGTCCACCCCTGCACTCTTCCACAATACCACAGAGGGGTTACTGTATGATGATACTTGATGGCCTGGCATTAAAGGCACAATATCTGGGTGCACTGACGCCCATTACCCCCAGATCAAGAACTTTTCAATATAGGACCACATGGTCCACCCCTGCACTCTTACACAATACCACAGAGGGGTTACTGTATGATGATACTTGATGGCCTGGCATTAAAGGCACAATATCTGGGTGCACTGACGCCCATTACCACCAGATCAAAAACTTTTCAATATAGGACCACATGGTCCACCCCTGCACTCTTCCACAATACCACAGAGGGGTTACTGTATGATGATACTTGATGGCCTGGCATTAAAGGCACAATATCTGGGTGCACTGACGCCCATTACCCCCAAATCAAAAACTTTTCAATATAGGACCACATGGTCCACCCCTGCACTCTTCCACAATACCACAGAGGGGTTACTGTATGATGATACTTGATGGCCTGGCATTAAAGGCACAATATCTGGGTGCGCTGACGCCCATTCCCAGATTCATATCTTTTTAATATAGGACCGCATGGTCCACCCCTGCACTCTTCCACAATACCACAGAGGGGTTACTTTATGATAGTACTTGCATGCCTGGCACTAAAGGCACAATATCTGGGTGCACTGCCATTGACGCCTGTATCAGATTCATATCCTCAGAGGGGTTACGGTGTGACGGCACTGTTGCCGACGCTAAAAGCCCAATTTTAAAGCACCTATTGTTACTTTCATCCAAGGCCTGCATAAGTTTCACAATTATTTAGCCCAAAAAAACACTAAACTTTTGTCTTTTCATACAGGCTGCCGCCCCAAGCAGTTGTTTATGGATGGATTAAAGGAAAAGCATTTATCGTCATATGAAATGTCATATTTTTGTTTTTAAGTGTTTCTATACATCCTAGAAATCTGCCACTTCACGGGCAGGTTATGGGGACCTCCTAGGCACGATATTTGAAGGAATTTTTCGTTTTTATTTTTAACCCTTATTTCATGGAAAACTCACTGTCCCTTTAAAAACTTTTTTTTTTTACTTTTTGTCCTTGTTTCCTGTCCCCCAGGGCACTACCCGGACCCCCATACACCTTTTATGGCAAATATGTAGCATATATGCCCCCTTGGAGGGCACTCTAAAAAACTGAATTTTCAGCCCCCTTGACTTGCATGGGGGTTCGGGTTCGGGCTCGGGTTCGGTCCCGAACAAATGGGAAGTTCGGGTTCGGGCTCGAACCGAACTCAGGGAGTGTTCGGCTCATCCCTAATCTTGATGTTGTTTCGTCAGCATGTTCTTCCTTGTACCAGGAAGTAGAGGAGCAGCTGCAGTCAGATTTGAGGAGTTAGTTTATTGTAATTTACATATTGTTTTATATAAATTCTGTTGATTTTATTCTGCAGCTTCATAAAAGCCCTGTTTGGGCTGAAACATTGGTGTAGCAGTGAGACAAATTATATTTTTAAATAAACAGTGCATAATAATATTACGTAATATTGCATTATAAGGTACTGTCTCATCACATCAACCAGACATGTGCACAATAAAAAAATGTGCTTAGTTTCGAATCGATTCGTTAAATTTATTAATTAATTTCGGTGTTTTCGTTATGTTACCATGATACGTATTTTGTATCAATTCATTATCCAGGAGATTAGTAATTCGTATTTCGTATCGATTTGTTATATCATTTATATTCGTTTTTCAGAATGGTGAATGAATGAATTAATAACCGTTAGATGAGGGTTGAAAGATACGTAATCCCCCTGTCCTTGGTACTGAAATGTTACAGCACCAAGGACAGCAGCACCACGGGACTCCAGAGTTTAAAATCCCACTGTCCTTAGTGCTGAAATAGGTTTCAGCACCGAGGATAGCGCCCTCCGAACACAGCCCGACTGAAGGAAAGAAAAAAAAAATGCTGCATTCAGCAAAAAAAAAAGCCTTGTCTTTTTAAAATAATTGGGAATCCTAAAAACAAAGCGCACATATCTATCCTACACACTTGCTCCTGGTGATTGAAATGAGAAGGTGAGTTATCTAACAAATCTATATACATTGCTTAGCCTATGCGCTAGAAATTACCAGATTCTAGGTAATTCCTTTGGAGTGATCTGTTGTATTTTTGACAAAAGGAATATGTTCACTGAGCTAATATGGTATTGACTTAACCTTTTGATTTCAAGGATTGACAGGAAAGACAGGGTTACAATACATTGAACCACATTTGACAAACAGTACAGGAGGAGATTAGGGCCCTATTCCCGTAGGGAACTCACAATCTAGAAGGGTTGGGGTTGGAAACAGGAGGAGAGGACTGCAAGGTGAGAGTAATTGATGGTTGCCTGGGAATTAGAAACCTGGGATTAGAAAGAGTAATTAGAGAAATAAGTGTAGACAGCTGGAAAGCATGCCTGAAAATAGAGGCGAGTCCTGGGTGGGAGGGTGGATGGGAAGGGAGGGTGGGACTGCGGAGTGTGTGAATGGATCCTGGCTGTGTGTTTCCCTGTGTGAAGAGGAAATCAGTTCAGGTAAGTGTTAGGCATCAGAGGCCTTTGAAATGGGGGGGCACAGGTTAAAATCCTATCGAAAAAAGCAGGATTTTTAGAAAATAAAATCAGCCAAAAATTAAGAAATGCAGATACAAAATACAATTGCAAGGATAGCATATTGTGGAGTGCGCTGGTGGCCATCATGTTGAAAGCTGGATACCTGGAGTGTTGGTAAAATGCTTGCAGCAGGGAGATCAGTGTGTGAATGGATCCTGGCTGTGTGTTTCCCTGAAGTGTTGGTAAGATGCTTGCAGCAGGGAGATCAGTGTGTGAATGATTTAGGTAAACTAAAAAATGGTCGGAGCTGTGGCAATTGAGTTTTAATGTGGCTAAGTGCAAGATAATGCACCTGGGACGCAAAAACCCAAGGGCTGAATATAGAATATTTGATACAGTCCTAACCTCAACATCTGAGGAAAGGGATTTAGGGGTTATTATTTCAGAGGATCTAAGGGTAAGTAGTCAATGTAATAGAGCAGCAGGAAATGCTAGCAGAATGCTTGGTTGTGTAGGGAGAGGTATTAGCAGTAGGAAAAGGGAAGTGCTCATGCCACTGTACGGAGCACTGCTGAGACCTCACTTGGAGTACTGTGTGCAGTACTGGAGACCGTATCTCCAGAAGGATATAGACATCTTAGAGAGAGTTCAGAGAAGGGCTACTAAAATGGTGTACGGCTTGAAGGAGAAAAGTTACCAGGAAAGGCTTAATGATCTTAACATGTACAGCTTGGAAAAAAGACGAGACAGAGGAGATATGATAGAAACATTTAAATACGTAAAGGGAATCCACAAGGTAGAGGAAGGGAGTATATTTAAAAGGAAACAAAATAGCAAAACAAGAGGACATAGTCTTAGATTAGAGGGGCTAAGGTTTAAAAGTAACATCAGAAAGCATTATTTTACTGAGAGGGTGGTAGATACATGGAACAGTCTTCCAGTTGAAGTGGTAGAGGCCAAAACAGTAATTGAATTTAAGCAAGCATGGGATAGGCATAAGGCTATCCTAAACAAAAGATAAATCCAGATAAAGTATCCATGTAATTGGGCAGACTAGATGGGCCGAAAGGTTCTTATCTGCCGACATTTTTCTATGTTTCTATGTTTCTATGAATGGATCCTGGCTGTGTGTTTCCCTTGAGTGTTGGTAAGATGCTTGCAGCAGGGAGATCAGTGTGTGAATGGATCCTGGCTGTGTGTTTCCCTGGAGTGTTGGTAAGATGCTTGCAGCAGGGAGATCAGACCACAGCGTATGGCGTTAAGCTTTGGCTGGCAGCTTACGGCTACCAAGCTTTGGCTGAATCAATGATCCGATCATAGATTGATGCACGTATTGGTTTTAAGAGTATATATTTATTATCAATTAAATAAACGCTATGTTTTAGGTTTTTTTTGTATTGTTATGGTAACATGCGTATACTTCACTGGGTGACAGAAGTGTGTAGATGTAGTAAGAAGGTGAGTTGCAGAATTTGTCTTCATACCAAAAATAGTTATTCTCTAGGATCAATTGGATGCTGTCTAGAATCAACGTTATTTGTTCTGGTGGAAGTAGTTTAGCCTCCTCTAGAAAGAATTTTGTAGCATTTATGCCTTTATCATGTGGAATGATCGTGTACAGTGACTGTACCTCACTCGTCACTAAAAAGCAATCATCTCCCCATTCTATCTCTTGGATTGGTAGATACGTATCTGGTCAGCGCGAAATTCAACGCTAGGGAATTCTGGTGGAAATTGAAAGCCTAAACACTGGCTCTGAGTGGGTAAATGCCTCTGGGTTGATTTTGTGGAATTTTTCTCAGGTAGCCCACACCTTGGTACTGAAGATTTCTCATCCCAGCAATTGGTATATGCAATTTTGAGAAACAGAAAAACTCCTTGTGTATACCAGCTATTTACAAGGTAATAGTAGCATGATAACAAGTGCCAACTCACATTTGGAGGAGCTTATCCAAGCTCAGGATGAAACACACATGGATTTTGTTGATGGTCAAATCCAATAAAAAAACCACCTTGCATGCAGGAACTGGAGTATAAAAATTTAATAATATAAACAATAAAAGAAGCTAGACATATGTCCAGAACGCGTTTTGCCGCTAGCATACGGCTTCATCAGCTGGTTTACAGGCTCAAACTTCCATGCATGCTTATATAATGAATAAAATAAGAAATATTAATTACACATGTCCTTAATTGATGGTTTGCGTGCGTTTCACGGCTCTTTTTCGAATCTCTCCATGCTGGACGAAGTGCCGCCATCTTGCTCAGGCACTTTGGAGACTTTTGCGTATCATGATGCGTTCCATCAGATCGTAATCGTAAACTTCCGGTATCGTATATTACTTCGGATTTATGCAATAGAACGATCGTTCATTAACAAGAAACAAAATTAAAAAGAAACAAAATTAAAACGATAATTAAGAATGACATGATGCAATTCCATATTACGATGATATACTGTGTGTGAGCAGGTTGTCCTCCATTCTACAGTATTAAATACTCATTCTTGATGGTATTGCATGTATATAATTCAAACGAAGATATGTTATAATATCATAATGTGAAAAATGTTATATTTTACTATAACTCGTGTTACTCAAAGTGGACCAGTTACTTGTGATATTGAAAAGTGTGAATTGTAACTGTACCTTTATACGTGATACTGTTTAGTCTTACAATAAATCTATATAATGGGTGAATGGAAATAAGTGTTACGGTATTCTACCTTAATGGATATCGGATGATTCTATACTTTTGAAGAGGTATACTGTTGTGAACTCTATATACCTGTAGTGGTGTAAAGAAGCGACACTCCCCCATATCAATGAGGAGGTCTTTTGCAAGAGTGTGTGACCTCTAATTGCAAATAAGTGAGTGTGAATCGCGATTGCATTACTAGAATATATTCTATACTGTTATTAGTGATGAACTGATTATTATGTTTCCTATCATACTGAAGTGGGCTATTATTACCCTTTAGATAAGTGAAAAGACATGTTGATTAGACAGCCCCAACCTAGAGGGTTGGGTAGCTCTTGATCTGTTGTAGGAGAAAAACCTGCTCTCACAGTGTTACAAAAAATGGGTGACTTCAAAATCATCGTTAAGTCCCCCTCGTGACATTTTGTCCAGTTCGAATATAGTACGCATTTCTTCCTGTCCTAATCTTTTAATAAAGTCCTCTCCTATGTCTACTTTTTTGACCTGTTTAATAGCTGTGAATTTCAAGCCAGTGGGGAGACTATTGTGTGCAGATTTGAAATGAAGGGAGACAGAGTGTTTATCAAAACCCCTTTTGATGTTTCTTACGTGTTCAGATATTCTCATGTTAAGTGCTCTTTTTGTGCGGCCTATGTATTGTGAGCCACAGGGGCATTCTAACATATATATTATGTTCTTAGAGAAACAATTGAGGGTACCTTTTATGGCGACCTCTTGATTGTTTTTGTGGTTTGTGCAGGACCCTCTAAAGCTTTTTTTATTTCCGGTGGACCTACACGCTAAACATTGGCCACAGTTGTAGAAGACCTCTTTTAATCCAAAGTGTCCCTCCTTAACATTCTTCTGTTTGGTCTTACTATGGACTAGATTAGTATTTAAATTCTTTGCCCCTCTGAAAATCACCCTTGGTGTTTTGCCCACATATTCTTTCAAAACCTTATCATTATGTAGACCATGCCAATGATTTTTTAAAAATCTTTTTGATGTGTGTTGCTTTATTGTTGTAATCACAGATGAATCTCACTTCCTCACCTTCTATCTTTTTCTTTGGTTTATATTGAAGTAGTTTGTCACGATCTTCGTGAACCAAATTGTTAATAATAAGATCTAAGTCTTTTTCTTCGTAACCTTTTTCTAGGAAGTTATTCTTAAGTGTATCTGCCTGTTCTTTATAGGTTTGTACATCCGAGCAGTTTCTCTTTAATCAAATAAACTGCCCCTTGGGCACCCCCTCTAACCAGATAGGGTTGTGGCAACTGGTTTTGTCTATAAATGTATTAGCATCAACCTCTTTAAAGAAAATCCTAGATTTTATACAATTATTTTCCCTATATACATTGAGGTCAAGGAAAGTAACGCTCTCCGTGCTCCATTTCTTATCCAGTTTAATTCCCCATTCTGGGTTATCTAAATTAGTTAGAAAGGATACTAATTCTTCTTCCGTCCCTTTCCAAACAAAGAACACATCATCAATGTAGCGTCTGTAAAATAGGATATTACCTTGCACCCAGCTACGCGAACCGTAGACAAACTGGGATTCCCAGCCTGCCATATATAGGTTCGCGTAGCTGGGTGCAAATTTGGTGCCCATGGTAATTCCTTTGCATTGGATATAATAATCCTCCTCAAATTTGAAATAGTTATTGTTTAATATAAGATTTATACTATCCAAAATGAAAGATATCTGGTATGAGGTCATTTTGTTAGATTTTGTTATTTCTTCCTTTACTACAGTTAGGCCCATTAGATGTGGTATACTACTATAAAGAGCGTTGACATCGCAAGTGACCATTATATAGTTATCCTCCCACTGTAGATCTTTTAATAGTTTTAACATACTTAGAGTGTCCTTCAAGTATGATGGGATTTCTTGTACGATAGGTTGTAGTAGGATGTCAACATATTCAGACAGGTGACTAGTTATGGAATTGATGCCTGCTACTATGCTACTATAGGTCTTCCCGGGGGGTTGGTGGGGTGTTTGTGGAGTTTGGGTAATACATAAAAATGGGGCTTTTTTGTGTATTCCATCATTAGATATCCATATTCTTGTTTGCTTAGGATTTCCTCATCTCTCCCTTTGAGGAGAAGCATATTGAGTTTTTCTCTTATATCCTTAATGGGATCGCCCTTTAACTTCTCATAAGTGGTGCTGTCACCCAAAATGCGTAACACTTCCCCATTGTAGGCCTCTTTGGACAGGATCACGACCCCGCCGCCTTTATCGGCGGGTTTTATGATTATATTAGGATCTTTCTGGAGATTTTTTAAGGCTATATTCTCTTCTTTAGTGGACATTTTTTCTATGTCTCTCATCACGAGATTCTCAAAAACTTTAGTTAGAAATAGTGTGTCTGGGATAGAATTTGGATTGATTTTTTAGAGAGGTGTGGATAACCGAACTCGGGTTGTGTATGATGCTGTGTTCTCTAGGGTTTTTGAGGAAAAAAAATTTTAAACTAAGTTTGCGATTAAATCTTTGTCGATCTATGAACATATTGAACTTATCTAGTCTATTCGTGGGAGTGAATTTAAGACCTTTGTTTAAAACTCTGATTTCTGTATTCGAAAGTATTTTATTACTCACATTGAAGATACCACTGGTTGTAACTATCTTCTTTCCCTCTTTTCTTTTATGTACAGATTTTCCTGCTCTCTTTCCTCTTCTGGTCTTTCCCAAGATCTTTTTTGTCCTGTTCTCCTTTCTAGTCTTACATCTATGTCTCTGTACTCCCCCTGTCTCTCTCCTCTCTCTGACAGGTCTTTCCAAAAAACCTCATCCTCAGTGAGATCTTTTAGGGCAGAGAATCTATTCATAAGGGGGACTGTGCTTGTAGAATCTTCCCTCTATTTCTTCTGTAATCTCTCATTATAGCTCAAATTCTGTTGTCCAAAAGGTCTTGAACCTCCATTCAGGGGTTGTGATCTAACTGTTGACCATTCGTTAGAAGGTGGTCCCTCTCTCTGTCTCCACCCCTCTCTATTATCCTCCCTATTCTGGGACCTGTTATAATTATATGAGTTTTGGTTCCTATTATGGCCAGGGTTATAATTGGTGTTTCTACCTTGATAGGAATTGTCGTTGTGTCCTATCTCTTGGATTTCCTTAAGAATTTGCATTGTATCCTTCATTCTAGATGGCATCCAATTGATCCTAGAGAATAGCTAATTTTGGTATGAAGACAAATTTTATTTGCAAAACAGAGGAATGGCAATGGGAACGCGCTCCGCACCAGGATACGCGAACTTGTTCATGACAAAGTGGGAAGAATCATTTTTGGCACAATGGCAACAACATCTGAAGATTTATAAAAGATACATCGATGATGTATTCTTTATAGAAGAAGTGAGGAAGATTGAAAGAGAATCCCTCCTGTCAGTTTCTTTGCTTTATTTGTTTTATTACTTATGTATATGCTAATAGCTGAATAAGTTACCATAACCTTACTTTGGGTTAGGATTCTAACTTATGAGTCGAGTTACTTGGATCATCTTATAGAGGGGCCTTTCAGGTGTTTTGCCTCCAAAAGAACACCCACGCCTGACAAATCAGCCTAACAACCTACAGGCTCCAACATCGGTGAGTGCCTTCTTGGCTGAGCTCTATATGGTCTACTATTGTAAGGACCTACTGCGCTATGTAAGCGCTGTCACTTTTCATTTTTTCTTTTTGAGTCAATCCTACTGTGGAGGAGGTAGAATACCTCGAGGGAACACTGCCCAGGAAAAGTCCGGACGTTACTTTGGGCCCCCCTTCCCTAGTCTCCCATGCTGACTCTCTTCATTTACCTGCTGAATCTACGTTTGAACAGTGGACACTTGTCTCTTCCCGCTTCACTCCAACAGTGACAATAAGTGTTTTCAAATATATATTTTTACTTGTGAAATTGATGAACTATCATTACCTTTTTTCCTTTTGCGCTATATGGACTTTTACCTGTTTGTGAAATATTTGTGGTGCAAAATGTTTTAGGAGTTTTTCTAGTGTACTTGCTCATCCAGTAAAGCCGCATATTGTTAAATAAATATATGAAAGCCCCCCCATATCACATATCTGGAAGTGGGGAGGTGGAATAAAATTAGATTAAAATTTCTAGCACCTGCACATCCGCTTTATTCTTGTATAGATACAAAGATAGATGGAAAAATACACAGAAGGATGCACAGATATAGATGAACAGACAGAATAACAGATATTCAGAAAGACGGATGCATAACTAGGTAAAAGGACAGATTAACAAAAGGCCAGAGACTCAGTACTTCCAACACCATGAGCCACTGTGCAAAATGCACATCACAGTGAAGCAAAAGGCTGTTGGGTAAGGGGGGCTCCCTATTTATATTTGACACAATCATGGTGTTGGGAGTACTTAGTTACTGCCAGTCACTGAGTCCCACCCCCACACCTTCCCGTTACAGATTCTCTCTCCCCCACCTTGCAATTACAGAGTATTTTACCTGATGCAGCAGGCCCCTGGTGGCACCTGGGAACATTCAGAGGTATCCATGCCGCCTGGGACCCGCTGCTGCAGGTAAGATGCATCAGCGGGTCCAAAGCATTAGAGAGGCCTGGGGGCACTTGCACCGCCACCCAGTCCGACCCTGGTCGCGACCCACTTTTGGGTCGTGACCCACCACTTGAGAAACACTGGGCTAGGGGGATTGGGGCAGTGTTTACTAAAATGTCAAAAGTCTGCTATGGAAACATATGCTTTTTTAGATGCCAATTTGGCTAAACCAAATGGGACGACTTTCCAATTCAACTTTGGACAATTTTTGTGCGTCTAATTCATCCCCAGCTGAATTCAATGCACCGAGCTAATATGGATTATAATTTTTTTAAATTAGGCTTAGGGTTATTGTCATGCTTCAAGCCCTGGAGCCCACAGAAGGGCCAGCTAATACAGTGGTTGAGTCGATATCGGTATGTGGTATCTTCAACTCCTGACTGTTTCTATAACTGTCCGTCTGCATTCAGCCAGTAGCGTTTCCTGCTTTTTGGACTTTTAACCTCATATGAGTCCCAATTTGGCTCCTTTGACGTGCCACCCTGATAGAGATTAGGGTTAACCCTAATTTCTAAACCTTACCATAATTTCTAACTCTGAGCCAAACCCTAATTTCTAGCCCTAAAGCTAACCTAAATTCTAACCCCTAGACCTAACCCCTATTTCTAACCTTAAATCGGACAAATTCTGTGCATTCAAAATAAGCACAACTGCATATAGAAAAAAACGTAAATAAATTTCAGATTTAGGTACCTGTTAGGGTTACAGTATCTGGTCTATGGTTGGGTTTATTGTTTCTGTATGTTTTATGAATAAGGTTTGGATTATTGTGTCTGCTTATTTTAAGGTCAAATATTATTGATGTTTGCTGGTGTATAACAGAGCAGTAAAGCAATAAACCTCCAAGAAAAGAGCCCCCCAAATATAACAAATGTTGAAAGAAATTACTTTTGTTTAAAATTACATTATTTATGATGCACCTTACCCTGATACATTGTCAATATCTGCCTTCAATCTGCCTTTAATTATTTAAAATGGTCAGGATGTGAAAAGTGCCCCCTCCTCCCTCCAGCTCCCCAGATCTGGAGATCCAACATTCTGTGCAGGCGCTAAGGAACTTATGTACGGAAAGTGTGCAAGTCTCATTGCGTAGGACAGCAAATTGAGTAGAAAAAGCTGAATGAGAAAGAGCTGTCCTCAGTGAGGGGCAAAACGTTAGTAAAATCACCAAATATAATAAAAAATAATTGGGTAGTGGCTGTCAGCAGCATCTGCCCAATTATTTAAGCGCATAAAATGGAGGTCTGTTTTTTAATACAGTATTCCTTTCACTTCATGTTTATGTTAATATTTTTTGATATTGGATGGTAGGTGGAGGGAGCAGCAGAATTTGGAATTCCTTGCGCAACACCAAGCCCAATTACACCCCTGGGCCTCTGATCATAGTTCTTGCCATTCCAGGCTTGGTGTTTGTGACCCTTCAGGTGCTTGAGACTTGCAGTGATATGTAGACTTTTAGGGCCCTATTCCCTACCATGCGCTAAAATGGGGATGCTGACGGGGGAAAATCTGCACCTTCATATTTCCCCATAGCGTCCCCATTTTAGTGCAACATTCCAGGGCAGGCACTACCTTGGCACTTTACCCCAGAACGCAGTGTTATCCGCTGGGATACTCGTGGTAGCTCTTCCGGCTACTGCGGGTATGACCTCCTGAAGTCCATAGGACTCCATAGAGGTTTGTGCTTCCAGGCTGTAAGCCCTGCATGATCTCACAATGCTCAAGAGTGATCGCGGAGGGAGACTGGGAACTATTTGTTCTCAGTCTCACTCTAGTCGCAGCCAGAAAAAGCAGCAGATTGGGAAACCGTTCTCGCCACAGGTATGAGAATTGAGTATCGAATTTATTTATTGGGGTGATTTCTAAGGGGTGCTAAATCATTTTGCAAATGTGGAATCATTTAGGCTTTTAGGTGTATCTAAAATTTTGGCTTGTGCATCCCTGCAGTAATTAATTAGTACTAGGACTTTATAATAAGTTATAATTAGTGATTGCTGTTCTCATGTTAAGTATAGGATACTCAAAGTACAGAAAGCTCGCGGAAGCTAGTGCAATCACCGACGCGCTAAGTGAATTTTTACAGGTTTTGCGCCAGGAAGTTATATGGGGGTCATCCGTTCAAGTCACTTATCCTGGCGGTAATGCTTACACAGCTGAATGCTAAAGTTAATGTTCACTAGGGAATAGTGCTCTTAGAGACATTCAGGGTTATTCAGAGAGCGTGAAAAGCAGGAGAATGACTGGAGAATGACTGGAGAATGAAAAATTCTAGGTCAAAATAGCCAAACCAGAAAAAATTTCCCTTTCATCTCCAAATCGGCTATTTTGACTTAGAATTTTTCATTCTCTAGTCATTCTCCTGCTTTTCACGCTCTCTGAATAACCCTGTATGTTTCTGCCGGAGAACTGGACTACATAAAACTGCCTAATTTTATATAAATGACATCAAAAATGTAATTGTGGTAACAAGGCAGTTTATGGTACACAACTTACAATGGCATCACTTCCACTGGCATTGCTAAATATACAAATTAGTGCATACTATGAAAACATTTTCAAAGTTGGCAGATCTAATATATACACACAGTATATATATCCATGCTGCTGAAACCAATGACAAACAGAAAATTATAGTTAATAAAATATTCATAAAGCTATACTTCTGCTCACACAGATGAATACACATGTATGCATGCCAGATTTCAGCTAAGTGCTAACCATCTCTGATATGCTACATTATGCAATTACACTTCACTATAATTAAGAACAATTATAGCCTTTATTTCTCTACTTGTTCTCATATAGCACATTTGTAATAAAACTTTTTAAAGGTGAAAAATATAATTGCAGATACATACAGCATTTTGAATAATTACTTGAATAAAGTTTTATTTTCCGTTGTGTGGTTTGCATCTCATCTGTCAGATGTGCCATTTATAATCAGAAGAAATGCATTATGAATATTGTACAATTAACCTTTTTACCCTCAATAAATTTGCAGAAATAGTGAAAATCTTTGGTTTTCTTTGAGTAGAATGTTAGATGATTTTGTGTTTTTTTTAAATACATTTAAATTTATCTTTAACCCTATATTAAATGACTGTTTAATAAAAAGTGAAATAGTTTCAAGTATTTCACAAATTTCTAAACATAAATTTCATTAGGTGTATTAATTACTGCATACAAAGTTTACAGAGGATCGTTTAGGATCCCAAAATATTTAATACACTACTTTCTTTTTGAGAAAAGATTTTACCAGGAAGGATACATTGAGATTTCTCTTGATTTCAAGTATGTCCTGGGTGGCGAGTATTAGGGATGAGCTGTTCGGTTCGATCGGTTCGGAGTTCGCATCGAACATAGCCTGTTCGTTTGTTCGCGAACTACGAACATTTCCGGGTGTTCGCCGCGTGTTCGCCCACAATGCACCACAATGGACCACTAATTTCTACAAAACATTTGTGAATTGAGGTGATCTGTGTCTTGTCACTGCCAGCAAGTATTTTGGGGATCACAAATTTCTACAAAATATTTGGGAATTGAGGTGATCTGTGTCTTATCACTGCCAGCAAGTATTTTGGGGGTCACTAATTTCTACAAAATATTTGGGAATTGAGGTGATCTGTGTCTTATCACTGCCAGCAAGTATTTTGGGGGTCACTAATTTCTACAAAATATTTGGGAATTGTTATAATCCGTGTGTTCTCACTGGCTGCCACCCATCAGGGGGTCATACTGATTTATAGGAGGTTTCTGTGATTTGTAATCTGTGTCTTCTCACTGCCACCCATCAGGGGGTCACACTGATTTATAGGAGGTTTCTGACACTTGTAATCTGTGTCTTCTCACTGCCACCCATCAGGGGGTTACACTGATTTATAGGAGGTTTCTGACACTTGTAATCTGTGTCTTCTCACTGCCACCCTTCAGGGGCTCACACTGATTTATAGGAGGTTTCTGGGAATTGTAATCCGTGTCTTGTCACTGGCTGCCAGCTCTCAGGGTGTCTCATTGAGTTATACCAGAGTTCTGTAAATCTTTAATCTTTATACCAGAGTTGAATCAGAGTTCTGTATATTTAATCTATATATCACTCACCATGTCTGAAAGAACAAAAAGGACAGGCAGACGCTCCCAGATACAGATAAGAGGGCAAGCAGCCCCTGTGTCGGGAGGCTGTGTCTCTGGTCGTGGTGGACGTGGTGCATCCTCTGCAGGGGCACTCTTGTCCTTTCTAACTGGTGCTGGCCGTCTTAAGCAGCAGCAACATACAGAGGATTTGGTGGATTGGCTAACCAGGCCATCCTCATCCTCCGAGTCCTCTGCCAGCCAGGCTTCTAGTGGTTTACAGTACACCTCAGCTGCCAAAGCATCTAATGCAGCCTCCATGTCCACAGCTACTCCTGCCGTAGCTTCGCTATCACACACGGAGGAGTCAGCTGAATTGTTTGACTACAATGACAGTGACATGCTGCTTGAGGATGCGCAGCAATTACAGTGCTCTGATTCAATATCTGAGGTTGAGGAAGGGAGTATAATCAACCTAGAGGAAGGGGGTGCCAGTGATGACACACAAATAACTGGCACTCATGTTGCCCCAGCAGCTGCAGCATACTGCCAAGTTGGCTCCAGTGACGAGGAGATAGGGGGTGCTGATGACAATGATGATGAGGTCACTGACTCCACCTGGGTGCCTGATCGAACAGAGGAATCAAGTGAGGAGGGAGAGGAGGAGGAGGCACAGCAAACTCGAGGCACAACATCCTCTATGACCAACCGTAGCACTAGCCAGTCCAAGGCATCAGATGTCAGAGATGCTCAGGTGCAGAGCGCTGTTGTCTCAAAGCACACATGCAGGAACTCTGCTGTCTGGGAGTTCTTTAAGAAATGTGCAGCAGACCCTGTCACGACCCAACTACGTGCGCTGCTGCGCAAAGACGCCGGGTTAAGCCGCGCACTATCTGTCTATCCTAGACCCAGATAATTACGCGCGCTTCTCTACCTGTCCAGGCCGCACTACCTCTCACAGCAGGCACGTAGGGCACGATATACTGATCCCAGGATTTCAACGCAGCACAAGTCTTCTCCTGACGCGCGTACTCACTACGTCTCTCAAAATCCTGGAACTCACTTTCTTATTCTATTAGTAACGCTGCCACCAGTCCTCACGGACACTACACGCGTCGCAACAGGAGACGCAGGGCTTAGCCGCTGCACTATCCTAGACTCGACAGTGACTACGGATCCCACAATTACCTGCCGTTTCCTGACGACCGCAACACGCAATTTCTTATATATAATCGAGCTTAAGGCAAATAGCAATACTCCCAATCTCTTAGTTAGCGTGAATTTCATCAGCCAGAGTCAAAACTTAAATATTTTTTGTTTATTTAGGATAGAAAAATCAGTGCTTAGTTACATAAAAAATCATAACTAGAATAAATCAATTACTTATACAATACACAGCAAAATATAAAGAAAAAGGTGTTAATCACAGAGCCTTACTTACGACGGAATACTCAGTAACTGGCATCGGTGCCTCCTGGGATCTGGAGATAGAGCATGGACAAATCAGTCCTCTTTAGAAGGAATCCCAAGTGATCAGCCAAAACACATGGCCAGTGTTCCGAATTTATAAACTTCCTGATCTTTCCAGCCCCCACCCATAAATGGCCCAGTGTCCTGGACTTCATTTCCCAGGGTGCAATTCTCACTCATGCTCAGTAAGCTTGTCAATTAATCTTTAATTGCCTAAAGGCGTCCCTCTTCCCTCCAGACCCCCCTTAGAGATCAAGGATGTGCTTCCTGTCTTTGAAGATTGTGTGCCCATCTCTTGGGGCCGACCTGGCTACCAAGGTGTGATTTTCTCTGTTAGTGTACAAAGAAATTCCCTTTTTACAGCTACGTGTTCTATCCTCCCCCCAAGGGAGAAAGCTAAACCTTCTGATTGCATTTCAGCTGTGAACACGGGATAAACTTACCAAATGGTCAGACACAAATATGAATATAACTCTATATGGAGGAGAGGAGATATGCATAAACCGGCAGATAGACACATATATACAGGCAGACCCTTATATAGATAGAAATACAGGTCTAATCTGCCACATCTCCCATACAAAGGAAGACGCAGAAAGGGAGGCTAACTAACATGTCTCTCACGTGCGTCTTAACACGGGTTTGCCAACGGGCATCTGGCACCTGCACCAGTCGCCAGCGCTATGACAGAGTGGGGGACGCACAGGTGTCCGTGCACTTTGCCCACTAAAGCATGCATTCCCTCTCCCAACCGCTTCACACATTGCCCCATGTAGGCCTTTGACGACTCCACCATTCTTCCCCACCTCTCCCAAACCGAGGGGAGGGGGACACTCATACTGCACTCACAACATGGCACAGACTCGGGGAAGCCCCTGTGCGTCTGCAGCCCTTCCGGGTGCAGCACGTGTGGCTCACTCTCAGCTCGCACCTCAGTCTTACAGGCAGCAGAATCTTCGCAACCCATAGCCTGCTCTGGAGCCATTCTTACAGCAGGGGGTATGGAGAAACAGGGTGAAGTGCCCCGCTCCCCAGTAAACTTTCCCCCTGCATCTGCCAACGGAGTCAGGCATCGTACCTGGCTCTGGGCAGATGGCTGGGAGGTCACAGGAGCCACACCAGGACCCGCTGCCTCCCCGTCTCTCACTGTCCCCGCACATTCAGAATTTGGGGCACAAGATTCTCCACGCTCACTTCGCCCCCATTGCACACAGTTTCCCCACTTTATCACACATTTCATAACGCACGCCTTGCTTCGTAACCGATGAGCATATAGCCGTATGCCACCCTCCTCTACAGGGAGGTTGCTCAGTACCAGTTTCCTGTGGTACTAGGAATCTGGTTGGCTTTCCCCCAGGGCAACACTCGTCCACCCCAGGCCCTTCCTCCTGACCACACAACATGCGCTCGGTGCCACCCGCAGCCTCAGACACATGTGACACAGACTGGTATACCACAGTATCCTGTCCATCCAGGATCTTCTGCCCTCCACTCCTTTCACCTGGCACCACCAATCTGGATGGTTCAGGCCCTGGATAACACTCTGCCACCCTAGGCCTCTCCTCCCGACCACCCAGAATACCCTCTGCGCCACGCACAGTCTCAGACAACCGCAACACAGGCTGGCACACCACAGTATCCTGCTCATCCCAGGCCTTCCGATGCACACACCTTCCCTCCAGCACCACCGACCCAGTTGGTTCAGCCCTAAAGGAACCTGCCTTGGTCCTTTGTTCTCCCTCACAACCACGTGGCGTCACAGACACACCTGAGTCTGGTCTAGGCAGGCACACCGCAGTATCCTGCCACCCCTCCCAAGCATTCTGAACAACACCATTCTCATGGGGCACTAGAGTCCTGGTTGGTTTAGGCGCAAGCAGACCCGCAGTCATCCCTTGCCCTTGCTCCCAACCATATGGCGTCACAGACAAACCTGGGTCTGGTCTAGGCAGGCACACCACAGTATCCTGCCACCCTTCCCAGGCATTCTGATCCACACCATCACACGGCAGAGACGGGTCTTGTGCCCTACTCCCCGCCGACCGCCAGCGGGTACCCACTTCCACCATGAGCACCGCGGCCTCCCCACGCATGGGGTCCAGGGAACCAGCTGACTCGGGTGCAGGCGGGCATTCACTCACCCCCTGCCTTTCTTCCCAGTCACACTGCCCCCTCATGCTACCACACAACACCTCAGGCACACCTGGCGCAGGCGCAGACTGACTCACTGCCATCCCCTGCCCTCCCGTCCAGGAATCCTGTTGTGCATCCACACACACAGCCCTCCCCACTGTAGAGCCACTAGTGGGCCTGGGTAAATCCCCAGCATCCCTTTCCAGCACATACTGTGACACCAATTTACCCAAATTCGTGCCCAGTAACACATCTGTAGGAATATTTTCAGACACTCCCACCTCCCGCAGACCTCTCCCCGCTCCCCAGTCCAAATAAACCCAGGCTATTGGCACCGCAGGACGTACCCCACCAAAACCCTTTACTGCTAGAGTCCTGCCAGGAATAAAGTCTGCAGGGCTGACTAACCCTGGACGCACCAAAGTTACTTCAGCCGCCGTATCTCGTAAACCCACAGATACCTGAGTCCCGACAATGACTGCTTGCTGGTTCACGTTGGCACTGCCCTCCGATCTGGTCACAAACAGGACAGAGGGTGATGTTGAGGGGTATCCTCCCCCAGCTGTGGATGCAGGTTTCTTCCTCTGTGGGCACGCTGCCAGGAGATGGTTGGCACTGTCGCAAATAAAACAGCGACGGCGCACACTTCTTCCAGGCGAAGAAGGATTTGCTTCCCCCTCCCCAGCAGAGACTGGCACAGAGGGGGGTCGTGCTGAGTTGGGCTTCCACCCTGATGATCATTTGGGGGAACCTCTGCTCTGGTCCACAGACGTTCTGTTGGCCGCATGGAAATCGGTCAGCTCACCAGCTTCCAGGGCCGTCTCGGGTTTGCGATCCAGAAGCCATTCCTGGATCTCAGGTGGGCACAGCTGCACGAACTGTTCTTTGATTAGCAGGTCTTCCAGGGCTTCCAAGGTATCGATCTTCAGCCCCCTGACCCATTGTCGAAATAGGGTGGTCAGGTGGCTCACGACTGCAGAGTAGCTCTCTGCGGCCCGCTTCTGCAAGGACCTGAACTTTTTGCGATATACCTCTGGCGTGAGGTTATACCGTCTCTGCAGCGCAGCTTTAATTGCCTCATAGTCCTGGTCGCTCTCAGCCGGTAGTTCTGCAAAGGCTTCAAGCGCTGGACCTTTTAGTCCAGGAGTGAGGTACCTGGCCCATTGCTCCTTGGGCAGCTGGTACTGTCGACAAGTCTTTTCAAAACTTCGCAGGAACACATCCAGGTCCCCATCTTTGTCAAGAGTGGGAAAGTTCTCTGCACGAGGTCTGGGCGTAGAGAGCTCTGAAGCGCCCGCAGGGGCAGGAGATAATTGCGTTCTGCTTGCCTGTGCCAGAGCGAGCTGATGTGCCCGTTCGGCTTGGCGCCTTGCCGCTTCTCGGTCCGCTTGGCGCGCTGCTGTCTCTTGCGCGGCTCGGCGCTCCGCCGCTTCTCGGTCCGCTTGGCGCGCTGCTGTCTCTTGCGCGGCTCTGCGCTCCGCAGTTTCTCGGTCCGCTTGGAGCGCTGCCGCCTCTTGCTCAGCTCTGCGCTCCGCAGTTTTGCGTTCAGCTCTGCGCTCCTCTCGTTCTTGGTACTGCAGGATGAGCTGAAGCCGTGTCTGCGAGTCCGCAGAGTCCACATGTTTTAAAACAGTCTGCAAGTAAACATCCAGGGCAGTATCACCCTTGGGCGAAGCACTTGACACTGTCCTTTCCACTGGACTTGCGCTTCCTTCGGCTGGGTCAAGAGTGGTACCCTGCTCTGCTGCGTCCTGGACTGCTTGCCTCGCCTCATAATCCTCGAGGGCTTGCAAAAGTTCATCTTTCTTTTTATCCTTCGTCGAGATATTTTTGTCTCGACATAATTGCTCCAAAGTCTTTTTCGATGATTGTTGCGACATTCTCACTCCAGCCAAATAAAAGATAGAAAAGAAAAACGAAGAAGGGGAAGGGAACTGCTGTGTATTGTGTAAATTCTAATAAATGCACGGAGTTCTGCTCTGGAAATTGGAAAACCAATTTCTTTAGTATCTGGATCTATGTTGCTTCACAGATCCAAATACTAACCTGATATCCCACCGCTTGCCACCAGTTGTCACGACCCAACTACGCACGCTGCTGCGCAAAGACGCCGGGTTAAGCTGCGCACTATCTGTCTATCCTAGACCCAGATAATTACGCGCGCTTCTCTACCCGTCCAGGCCGCACTACCTCTCACAGCAGGCACGTAGGGCGCGATATACTGATCCCAGGATTGCAATGCAGGACAAGTCTTCTCCTGACGCGCGTACTCACTACGTCTCTCACAATCCTGGAACTCACTTTCTTATTCTATTAGTAACGCTGCCACCAGTCCTCACGGACACTACGCGCGTCGCAACAGGAGACGCAGGGCTTAGCCGCCGCACTATCCTAGACTCGACAGTGACTACGGATCCCACAATTACCTGCCGTTTACTGACGACCGCAACACGCAATTTCTTATATATAATCGAGCTTAACCCCTTAGTGACCGGGCGGTTTTACACAAATCCGTCCTTTAGTGACCGCTGCTGTTTTTACGTTTCTGCGCTGTTAGTGTTTACGTCAAATTTTCCTCTTACTCGTTTATGTAACCCACACATATTTTACACTGTTTTTCTCGTCATTAAATGGACTTTATAAAGATACCATTTTTTTCATCATTTCATATAATTTACTATAAAAAATATTGTGAAATATGACAAAAAAATTGAAAAAACACCACTTTTTCGAACTTTGACCCCCAAAATTTCTTATGTATCAACAACCGTCAAAAAAAATTAATTCCTTAGTAGTTTCTAAATTTAGTACTGAGTTTAGCAATACCCAATGTTTACATATTCCTCGCTTTTTTCCTTATTTTATGCAACAATAAGTGCAAGTAGCACTTTGCCATTTCCAAAGAGTTTATTTTCAAAACTAGTGCTAGTGACATTGTAACACTGATATCTGTCTCTAATTCCTGAATAACCCGCCACATATACATATTTTTTTAAAGAACACAAATCAAGGTATTAAACTTGGGGTATTTTGACTCTTTCCATGCAAACCATTTTACCACAAATCTATGCCAAAGTTTGAGAAAAAAACCTTTTTTGGTGTTGTTTTTTTTTTAACGCAATTTAAGAATACATGTACTGTGAACTTTAAGGTTTACTGCCAAAGAGCACCCCAAAATATGTTCAGCAACATCTTCTGAGTAAATTGATACCACCCATGTATAGGTATGTCGGGTCATTTGGGGGCTAATAGGCCTTATTTGGGGGGTGTGCATTTCAGTTTTCCAACTTGGAATTTTCACATTTCGTCATCACGCACCCATGTCCTATTTGGGACATTTTTGAAGCCGGCCGAAGTAATTTACCCCCATCAAACCATATATTTTTAGAAAGGGCACACCCTAGGGTGCTTCAAAGAGTTGTATTTTACACCTTTCCATGCACTAGCTCTATGTCAAACTTTCAGGTAGTCACTTTTTGGGTTATTTTTTCACACACATTGTACTTTAGGCATGAATTGTCAATCCAGTTATGGTTACTGCCAAAAAACACCCCAAAATATGTTCAGCAACATCTTCTGAGTAAATTGATACCACCCATGTATAGGTATGTCGGGTCATTTGGGGGCTAATGGGCCTTATTTGGGGGGTGCGCATTTCAGTTTTCCAACTTGGAAT
The DNA here is from genome assembly GCA_009667805.1 of Leptobrachium leishanense. Taxonomy (NCBI): domain Eukaryota; kingdom Metazoa; phylum Chordata; class Amphibia; order Anura; family Megophryidae; genus Leptobrachium; species Leptobrachium leishanense. The sequence continues at coordinate 181,334,931 of CM019065.1, read as the reverse complement.
TTTCACATTTCGTCATCATGCACCCATGTCCTATTTGGGACATTTTTGAAGCCGGCCAAAGTAATTTACCCCCATCAAACCATATATTTTTAGAAAGGGCACACCCTAGGGTGCTTCAAAGAGTTGTATTTTAACACTTTCCATGCACTAGCTCTATGTCAAACTTTCAGGTAGTCACTTTTTGGGTTATTTTTTCACACACATTGTACTTTAGGCATGAATTGTCAAATCCAGTTATGGGTTACTGCCAAAAAACACCCCAAAATATGTTCAGCAACATCTTCTGAGTAAATTGATACCACCCATGTATAGGTATGTCGGGTCATTTGGGGCTAATAGGCCTTATTTGGGGGGTGCGCATTTCAGTTTTCCAACTTGGAATTTTCACATTTCGTCATCATGCACCCATGTCCTATTTGGGACATTTTTGAAGCCGGCCAAAGTAATTTACCCCCATCAAACCATATATTTTTAGAAAGGGCACACCCTAGGGTGCTTCAAAGAGTTGTATTTTAACACTTTCCATGCACTAGCTCTATGTCAAACTTTCAAGTAGTCACTTTTTGGGTTATTTTTTCACACACATTGTACTTTAGGCATGAATTGTCAAATCCAGTTATGGGTTACTGCCAAAAAACACCCCAAAATATGTTCAGCAACATCTTCTGAGTAAATTGATACCACCCATGTATAGGTATGTCGGGTCATTTGGGTGCTAATAGGCCTTATTTGGGGGGTGCGCATTTCAGTTTTCCAACTTGGAATTTTCACATTTCGTCATCATGCACCCATGTCCTATTTGGGACATTTTTGAAGCCGGCCAAAGTAATTTACCTCCATCAAACCATATATTTTTAGAAAGGGCACACCTAGGGTGCTTCAAAGAGTTGTATTTTAACACTTTCCATGCACTAGCTCTATGTCAAACTTTCAGGTAGTCACTTTTTGGGTTATTTTTTCACACACATTGTACTTTAGGCATGAATTGTCAAATCCAGTTATGGGTTACTGCCAAAAAACACCCCAAAATATGTTCAGCAACATCTTCTGAGTAAATTGATACCACCCATGTATAGGTATGTCGGGTCATTTGGGGCTAATAGGCCTTATTTGGGGGGTGCGCATTTCAGTTTTCCAACTTGGAATTTTCACATTTCGTCATCATGCACCCATGTCCTATTTGGGACATTTTTGAAGCCGGCCAAAGTAATTTACCCCCATCAAACCATATATTTTTAGAAAGGGCACACCCTAGGGTGCTTCAAAGAGTTGTATTTTAACACTTTCCATGCACTAGCTCTATGTCAAACTTTCAGGTAGTCACTTTTTGGGTTATTTTGTCACACACATTGTACTTTAGGCATGAATTGTCAAATCCAGTTATGGGTTACTGCCAAAAAACACCCCAAAATATGTTCAGCAACATCTTCTGAGTAAATTGATACCACCCATGTATAGGTATGTCGGGTCATTTGGGGGCTAATAGGCCTTATTTGGGGGGTGCGCATTTCAGTTTTCCAACTTGGAATTTTCACATTTCGTCATCATGCACCCATGTCCTATTTGGGACATTTTTGAAGCCGGCCAAAGTAATTTACCCCCATCAAACCATATATTTTTAGAAAGGGCACAGCCTAGGGTGCTTCAAAGAGTTGTATTTTAACACTTTCCATGCACTAGCTCTATGTCAAACTTTCAGGTAGTCACTTTTTGGGTTATTTTTTCACACACATTGTACTTTAGGCATGAATTGTCAAATCCAGTTATGGGTTACTGCCAAAAAACACCCCAAAATGTTCAGCAACATCTTCTGAGTAAATTGATACCACCCATGTATAGGTATGTCGGGTCATTTGGGGGCTAATAGGCCTTATTGGGGGTGCGCATTTCAGTTTTCCAACTTGGAATTTTCACATTTCGTCATCATACACCCATGTCCTATTTGGGACATTTTTGAAGCCGGCCAAAGTAATTTACCCCCATCAAACCATATATTTTTAGAAAGGGCACACCCTAGGGTGCTTCAAAGAGTTGTATTTTAACACTTTCCATGCACTAGCTCTATGTCAAACATTCAGGTAGTCACTTTTTGGGTTATTTTTTCACACACATTGTACTTTAGGCATGAATTGTCAAATCCAGTTATGGGTTACTGCCAAAAAACACCCCAAAATATGTTCAGCAACATCTTCTGAGTAAATTGATACCACCCATGTATAGGTATGTCGGGTCATTTGGGGGCTAATAGGCCTTATTTGGGGGGTGCGCATTTCAGTTTTCCAACTTGGAATTTTCACATTTCGTCATCATGCACCCATGTCCTATTTGGGACATTTTTGAAGCCGGCCAAAGTAATTTACCCCCATCAAACCATATATTTTTAGAAAGGGCACAGCCTAGGGTGCTTCAAAGAGTTGTATTTTAACACTTTCCATGCACTAGCTCTATGTCAAACTTTCAGGTAGTCACTTTTTGGGTTATTTTTCACACACATTGTACTTTAGGCATGAATTGTCAAATCCAGTTATGGGTTACTGCCAAAAAACACCCCAAAATATGTTCAGCAACATCTTCTGAGTAAATTGATGCCACCCATGTATAGGTATGTCGGGTCATTTGGGGGCTAATAGGCCTTATTTGGGGGGTGCGCATTTCAGTTTTCCAACTTGGAATTTTCACATTTCGTCATCATGCACCCATGTCATATTTGGGACATTTTTGAACCCGGCCAAAGTAATTTACCCCCATCAAACCAAATATTTTTAGAAAGTTCACAGCCTAGGGTGCTTCAAAGAGTTGTATTTTAACACTTTTCATGCACTAGCTCTATGTCAAACTTTCAGGTAGTCACTTTTTGGGTTATTTTTCACACACATTGTACTTTAGGCATGAATTGTCAAATCCAGTTATGGGTTACTGCCAAAAAACACCCCAAAATATGTTCAGCAACATCTTCTGAGTAAATTGATGCCACCCATGTATAGGTATGTCGGGTCATTTGGGGGCTAATAGGCCTTATTTGGGGGGTGCGCATTTCAGTTTTCCAACTTGGAATTTTCACATTTCGTCATCATGCACCCATGTCCTATTTGGGACATTTTTGAAGCCGGCCAAAGTAATTTACCCCCATCAAACCAAATATTTTTAGAAAGGGCACAGCCTAGGGTGCTTCAAAGAGTTGTATTTTAACACTTTTCATGCACTAGCTCTATGTCAAACTTTCAGGTAGTCACTTTTTGGGTTATTTTTTCACACACATTGTACTTTAGGCATGAATTGTCAAATCCAGTTATGGGTTACTGCCAAAAAACACCCCAAAATATGTTCAGCAACATCTTCTGAGTAAATTGATACCACCCATGTATAGGTATGTCGGGCCATTTGGGGGCTAATAGGCCTTATTTGGGGGGTGCGCATTTCAGTTTTCCAACTTGGAATTTTCACATTTCGTCATCATGCACCCATGTCCTATTTGGGACATTTTTGAAGCCGGCCAAAGTAATTTACCCCCATCAAACCATATATTTTTAGAAAGGGCACACCCTAGGGTGCTTCAAAGAGTTGTATTTTAACACTTTCCATGCACTAGCTCTATGTCAAACTTTCAGGTAGTCACTTTTTGGGTTATTTTTTCACACACATTGTACTTTAGGCATGAATTGTCAAATCCAGTTATGGGTTACTGCAAAAAAACACCCCAAAATATGTTCAGCAACATCTTCTGAGTAAATTGATGCCACCCATGTATAGGTATGTCGGGTCATTTGGGGGCTAATAGGCCTTATTTGGGGGGTGCGCATTTCAGTTTTCCAACTTGGAATTTTCACATTTCGTCATCATGCACCCATGTACTATTTGGGACATTTTTGAAGCCGGCCAAAGTAATTTACCCCCATCAAACCATATATTTTTAGAAAGGGCACAGCCTAGGGTGCTTCAAAGAGTTGTATTTTAACACTTTTCATGCACTAGCTCTATGTCAAACTTTCAGGTAGTCACTTTTTGGGTTATTTTTTCACACACATTGTACTTTAGGCATGAATTGTCAAATCCAGTTATGGGTTACTGCCAAAAAACACCCCAAAATATGTTCAGCAACATCTTCTGAGTAAATTGATACCACCCATGTATAGGTATGTAAGGTCATTTGGGGGCTAATAGGCCTTATTTGGGGGGTGCGCATTTCAGTTTTCCAACTTGGAATTTTCACATTTCGTCATCATGCACCCATGTCCTATTTGGGACATTTTTGAAGCCGGCCAAAGTAATTTACCCCCATCAAACCATATATTTTTAGAAAGGGCACAGCCTAGGGTGCTTCAAAGAGTTGTATTTTAACACTTTTCATGCACTAGCTCTATGTCAAACTTTCAGGTAGTCACTTTTTGGGTTATTTTTTCACACACATTGTACTTTAGGCATGAATTGTCAAATCCAGTTATGGGTTACTGCCAAAAAACACCCCAAAATATGTTCAGCAACATCTTCTGAGTAAATTGATACCACCCATGTATAGGTATGTCGGGTCATTTGGGGGCTAATAGGCCTTATTTGGGGGTGCGCATTTCAGTTTTCCAACTTGGAATTTTCACATTTCGTCATCATGCACCCATGTCCTATTTGGGACATTTTTGAAGCCGGCCAAAGTAATTTACCCCCATCAAACCACATATTTTTAGAAAGGGCACAGCCTAGGGTGCTTCAAAGAGTTGTATTTTAACACTTTCCATGCACTAGCTCTATGTCAAACTTTCAGGTAGTCACTTTTTGGGTTATTTTTTCACACACATTGTACTTTAGGCATGAATTGTCAAATCCAGTTATGGGTTACTGCCAAAAAACACCCCAAAATATGTTCAGCAACATCTTCTGAGTAAATTGATACCACCCATGTATAGGTATGTCGGGTCATTTGGGGGTGCGCATTTCAGTTTTCCAACTGGAATTTTCACATTCGTCATCATGCACCCATGTCCTATTTGGGACATTTTTGAAGCCGGCCAAAGTAATTCCCCCATCAAACCATATATTTTTAAGAAGGGCACACCCTAGGTGCTTCAAAGAGTTGTATTTTAACACTTTCCATGCACTAGCTCTATGTCAAACTTTCAGGTAGTCACTTTTTGGGTTATTTTTTCACACACATTGTACTTTAGGCATGAATTGTCAAATCCAGTTATGGTTTACTGCCAAAACACCCCAAAATATGTTCAGCAACATCTTCCTGAGTAAATTGATACCACCATGTATAGGTATGTCGGGTCATTGGGGGCTAATAGGCCTTTTTTGGGGTGCGCATTCAGTTTTCCAACTTGGAATTTTCACATTTCGTCATCATGCACCCATGTCCTATTTGGGACATTTTTGAAGCCGGCCAAAGTAATTTACCCCCATCAAACCATATTTTTTAGAAAGGCCACACCCTAGGTGCTTCAAAGAGTTGTATTTTAACACTTTCCATGCACTCTCTATGTCAAACTTTCAGGTAGTCACTTTTTGGTTATTTTTTCACACACCATTGTACTTTAGGCATGAATTGTCAAATCCAGTTATGGGTTACTGCCAAAAAAACACCCCAAAATATGTTCAGCAACATCTTCTGAGTAAAGTGATACCACCCATATATAGATTTGTTCTGTTGTTTTTGGGGTGCTACGCCAATCTTTGACATGTGCTTGTCAATTTTCTAATTGACATCAGTATCTTCTTTGCTTATCTTCTTTTTAGGGCCTTTTTACATACCCCAGTTTTATGAACGTGCATATTTTGGTAAGCTAACACCCCAAAGTATTGTAAATGGAGTGTTTTTATGCTATGGATGCAACCGTTTGCTCCAAACAAATTGATACTGTTTGTGGTCATTTTTCATTTCACACCCACATTTTTGGACTGTGATTTAGGAGACACGGTTGTTTGTTACTGCATGAAAACTCTCCAGGTTGTTTTCTGCAAGGTCTCCTGAGTACACCCATGCCCCCCATGCATAGGTTTGCCAGGATTTTGGGAAGGTTCAAATACAATTTTTATGACTTTGTCATTGGAGTTGAAATTGAGATTATTTCTTCAGCTAGGCCTAGCTTTGGTTTTGGGTCTACCGCATACCCCAGTTTGAATTATTGCCAGAAAATTGTTTATATTTGTTTTGTTGACACCCCAAGGTATTGCATATGGAGTGCTTTGATGCCATGGATGCAACGGTTTTAGCCCAAAACATTTGAGAAGGTGTGTGGTGTAAATTTTTCAATTTTCAGATTTTTACGCCCACATTAGATTTGGACTGTGATTTAGGAGACACACTGTTGTTTGTTACTGCATGAAAACTCTCCAGGTTGTTTTCTGCAAGGTCTCCTGAGTACACCCATGCCCCCCATGCATAGGTTTGCCAGGATTTTGGGAAGGTTCAAATACAATTTTTATGACTTTGTCATTGAGTTGAAATTGAGATTATTTCTTCAGCTAGGCCTAGCTTTGGTTTTGGGTCTACCGCATACCCCAGTTTGAATTATTGCCAGAAAATTGTTTATATTTGTTATGTTGACACCCCAAGGTATTGCATATGGAGTGCTTTGATGCCATGGATGCAACGGTTTTAGCCCAAAACATTTGAGAAGGTGTGTGGCGGTAATTTTTCAATTTTTTATTTTTACGCCCACATTAGATTTGGACTGTGATTTAGGAGACACTGTTGTTTGTTACTGCATGAAAACTCTCCAGGTTGTTTTCTGCAAGGTCTCCTGAGTACACCATGCCCCCCATGCATAGGTGTGCAAAGATTTTGGCAAAATACAGCACCAATTGTAGAACATAAAAATGTACGAATAAAATGTAAAAGTCTGGTGCAGTAAAAGAAAAAAAACTAAACTGAACTAACTAACTGGAGTGTGAGAAAAAATAGAAAGGAAAAAAAATCACAGATCACGCACAGTGTGATATATCTTGAAACAGTCCCCAAGACACAGACCGGGTTGTCCAGGGCATTCTGGGCAGTAAAAGATTGTGTCTCTCCTCTGCCCCCTCTTGAAACACACCCTGCACCTTTTTTGGGGTTTCTGTTTGCCTCAGTAGGGGGATTTTATAAATAAAATGCGTAGCCCCAACTCTGTCCCCCATCACCGCCCGGGGAGCAGGTGCATCCTGGTACAAAAGCCCCGAAATGACCTGGAGCTGAAACTGTAAAAAGGACAGCGTCACTCCGGGTTTGCCTTTTTGCAGAGCAAAAAGACATTGTGGGTTGCAATTTGCATCAGGTAAATTGCAACCTTTTTGTACCAGGCCCTTGACTTCCGCATAATCTGGTAGGGCTGGAGCAGCTGATCTGCCAGATCAACCCCACCCATATGCCGGTTATAGTCTTTGATGCACACTGGCTTCCTGATACGCTCAGCTCTGCCACGTACAGAGACCTCCACAGACCTCTCAGTGTGGATGGTGGATAGAAGGTATACATCCTTCTTGTCTCTGTACTTGACCGCCAACAGCTCCTCTGGCGCAGAGCTGAGGTCTCCCCCTTTTTTAGCCGGTGCGGACAAGCTGTGCTGGGAAACCTACGCGGTTCTTGCGAACAGTACCGCATGCTGCTGTATCAAAACAATACAGCAGCTTGAACAAAGGGACACTTGTATAAAAATTATCAACATACAAGTGGTACCCTTTGTTCATCAGGGGAAAAGTAGGTCCCACACAATCTTGCCACTGGTTCCCATGTGTTCTGGGCAACCTGGAGGGTCAAGGCTACTATCCTTTCCCTCGTACACCCGGAAGGCCTGAGTATACCCACTCTCGCTGTCACAGAGCTTATACACCTTCACTCCATACCTGGAGCGTTTGGAAGGAATATACTGCTTGAATCCCAGCCTTCCCTTGTATTTCATTAGGGATTCATCCACGCAGATATTCCTTCCAGGTGTATAAGCCTCTGCAAACCTGGCGGCGAAGTGGGTAATCAGGGCGGATTTTATACAGCCTGTCAAACTGGGGATGCTCTCTAGGAGGGCACAGGCTGTTGTCACTGAAGTGCATGAAACGCAAAATGTTTTCATACCTTCTACGTGACATTGATTGGGGGTAAATGGGGTAGAGCAGATGGGGCTACTGCTCAGTAGGAGCGAATTGAGGGCTCCTTTATGATGCCCATCAGCATAGTAAGTGCCCAGAATTTCAGAAATTCTGGCACATCTAGCGGGGTCCATTGCTGCCTTGCCAAGTAGGAGTCTGGCTTCGCAGCACAATGCTGATGGGCATACAGATTTGATTGGGCCACGATGTGGCCCAACAAATCATCCCCATAAACACCTGCAAAAACTGTGTGGCGGTAAATCCTGCAACATCAATATTGATGCCAGGATTTGCCGTGAAAGGAGGGATATCTGGCCTCTGGCGATGAGGCACTACCCACTCCTCAGCTGGAGCTGTGCGTCTCCTGCTGGCAGGTGGTGACCCAGGATCTGCATCAGAAACATCACTAGATACATCAGCCAGTGTAGATGATGTATCTAGCGACGTCTCTGAGCAGTTGGCGGGGTCAAAATCAGGGAGTCTGATGCAGATGCCTCAGATTCTGATGCCAGGATGGCATATGCCTCCTCGGCGCTGTACACCCTCTCAGACATTATATATAATAGATTATAAAATTTATAATTATTATATATAATAAGCGGATTGTTGTTCTTAGAAGAACCGTTGGGTTTCACAAGAAAATACAAATAAACACCTAAATCTCTCTAAATCACTCTAAACCTGCCTCAATTCTTCTAATCTCCCTAAAATCTCTCTAAACCTGCCTAAATTTTTCTAATCTCACTAAAATCTCTCTAAATCTGCCTCAATTTTTCTAATCTCACTAAAATCTCTAACCTGTCAATCTGATCTCTCTCTCTCGCTCACCAAAAACACAAGTGAGGAGAGGGAGGGAGAATCACAGAGGTCAGAGCCAATATTTACAAAATATTGACCTGACCTGACAAATTAGAAATTTTATTTTGATTTTTTTTTACTTCTGATTGGATGTTGCTAGCCTGCCTCTCTGATGAGGCAGGCTAGGAACATCCCACTCAGCCCCAAGATGACCCTGCCCTTAGAAGGGCAGCGCCATCTTGGCTGTCAGTTTATTTTATTTTATAACTTTTTATTGATTTTTATTTTTTATTTTTTTAATTTTTTTACACTTTTTTTACTCTGCTGGGTGCCTTGATCCCTCGAGGCACCCAGCAGAGCACCTGATCACTCATGTGATCGTTTTGTACTGAGTGCCACGATACCTCGTGGCACTCAGTACTTCCTGCCGCTACCGGAAGTGATCGCTCGGGGGGAGCGATCACTTAGCGGACCGCGGCAGGTAAGCATATTGCAAGGATGCCTCGATGTCGAGGCATCCCTGCAATATACACAGAGCAGCTGGAAGCGATACCGATCGCTTCCAGCTCTCTCTAGAAAACCGGATGTTGATCGCTCCCGGGGAGCGATCACAAGGTGCCCCGGCACTTCTCACCGCCATTGCACGGATGCCTGGACTCCCAGGCATCCTGCAATGGCGTTTGAGCTGCTGAAGCGATCCGATCGCTTCCAGCGCTCAAAAAACCGCAGGACGTACCATGTACATCAGCGGGTCTAAAAGAGACCCGCTGCAATGACGTACATGGTACGTCCTGGGTCCTTAAGGGGTTAAGGCAAATAGCAATACTCCCAATCTCTTAGTTAGCGTGAATTTCATCAGCCAGAGTCAAAACTTAAATATTTTTTGTTTATTTAGGATAGAAAAATCAGTGCTTAGTTACATAAAAAATCATAACTAGAATAAATCAATTACTTATACAATACACAGCAAAATATAAAAGAAAAAGGTGTTAATCACAGAGCCTTACTTACGACGGAATACTCAGTAACTGGCATCGGTGCCTCCTGGGATCTGGAGATAGAGCATGGACAAATCAGTCCTCTTTAGAAGGAATCCCAGTGATCAGCCAAAACACATGGCCAGTGTTCCGAATTTATAAACTTCCTGATCTTTCCAGCCCCCACCCATAAATGGCCCAGTGTCCTGGACTTCATTTCCCAGGGGCAATTCTTGCTCATGCTCAGTAAGCTTGTCAATTAATCTTTAATTGCCTAAAGGCGTCCCTCTTCCCTCCAGACCCCCCTTGAGATCAAGGATGTGCTTCCTGTCTTTGAAGATTGTGTGCCCATCTCTTGGGGCCGACCTGGCTACCAAGGTGTGATTTTCTCTGTTAGTGTACAAAGAAATTCCCTTTTTACAGCTACGTGTTCTATCCTCCCCCCAAGGGAGAAAGCTAAACCTTCTGATTGCATTTCAGCTGTGAACACGGGGATAAACTTACCAAATGGTCAGACACAAATATGAATATAACTCTATATGGAGGAGAGGAGATATGCATAAACCGGCAGATAGACACATATATACAGGCAGACCCTTATATAGATAGAAATACAGGTCTAATCTGCCCCAGACCCCACCGTTGCTATTTGTAATCTATGTCAGAAGGGGATCAAACGTGGCAAAGACATCCCACACTTGGGTACCACATTCATGAGGTGACATATGACCACCTGCCATGCATCCCGTTGGCGCAAAACTTTGCGTAGGTCCTCCTCCTCCTCATCTGTCTCTACCCCCACTGTATGTCCTACCATATCATTGCCTACAACCTCAAGTGACAGGGATGATGCTACAGTAATGGATGTACCAGGTACTTCCTCACAATGTGACATCATCCCATCAGCTGAAGATTTACGCAGTCAGATTACGTTGCCGCAGCTGCTGCAGCGTAATAAAAAATATAGTCCCAACCATCCCCAAGCACAGCGTCGAATGCCAGCTTAGCAAAATTACTCGCATTGCAGCTGCTGCCTTTCCAGCTGGTGGACTCTGCTCCCTTCCGTGAATTTGCTGAATGTGCTGTACCACAGTGGCAGGTTCCAAAACGCCATTACTTTTCACGCAAGGCCATTCCAGCACTATACCAACACGTGGAAGACAATGTTATCGAGTCATTGGGAAAGGCAGTCAGCAGCAAGGTTCATGTGACTTTAGACACGTGGTCCAGCAAGCATGGACCGGGTCGTTACATTTCCTTCAAGGCACACTGGGTAACTCTGATCGCAGCTGGGAGGGATCCAAGATGGGGCTCTGTGCTGGAGCTTGTTCATCCACCACGCCTCCAGAAAGCTGCTTGTATGAGGTCTGTCTGCTCCACCACCACCTCTCCCTCTTCCTCCTCCTCCTCCTCCTCCTTCTGTGTCTCTGGCAAAGTGGCAGTTAAACCGAAGCCTGACAGGGGCTACGCAAAGGCTCAAGCAAAAAGAAGCCATACTGTGCTTGAGCTGGTTTGTTTAGGGGACAGGAGCCACACCGGGCCAGAAATTCTGTCAGCTCTGCAGGGGCAGAGATGGTTAACACCACGCCAGCTTCAGCTGGGAATGATCGTCTGTGATAATGGCAGCAACCTTCTCTCCGCCCTACGCCTGGGTAAATTGACACATGTACCATGCCTAGCACACGTCCTAAATCTAGTGGTACAGCGTTTCCTAACCAAGTACCCAGGGCTGGCAGAGCTTCTCAGCCAGGCCAGAAAAGTCTGCAGCCACTTCAGACAGTCATTCCCAACAAGTGTTCGCCTGGCAGAAATTCAAAGAGAATTCCACCTTCCCACAAGCCGTCTGATCTGTGATATGCCCACCAGGTGGAACTCGACATTAGCAATGCTGCAGCGTCTGCACAAGCAGCAGAGGGCCATCAACGAGTACCTGTTTGAGTATGGCACAAGGACAGGTTCAGGTCAACTTGTTCCCCCCCGCATTGGCTGATGATCAAGGATGCATGCACTGTACTGTCACCATTTGAGGAGGCAATGAGGATGTGAGCAGGGACAGTGCATGCATCAGTGACACAATTCCTTTAGTGTTCCTGCTGGAGCACACTCTGCAGGGAATTATAGATGTGGCTCTAGCGGCAGAGCAGCGGGAGAAAGACGAGGCCTTCCCTAGCTCTCAAGGCCCCAGTCTTTCCGCAGACAGCATTCCAGCGGGTCCTACTCAGATCAGACAGGAGGAGGATGAGAGGAGGAGGACTATTTAAGTAGTGGGGGCATTGAAGGTGGGATTCCTCAAGGGAGGGTTTCGTGTGCCCAGAAACACAAGGGCTAGTGCGTGGCTGGGAGGAGGAAGTGCACAATGGGGTCATCCTCATTAACCAGGAAGACTCAGAAGCTAATGCCACCTCCAACCTACGCTGCATGGGCTCCCTTATAATGCAAAGCCTGGTAAAGGACCCCAGGATTCGTGCTATCAAGGAGAGGGATCATTACTGGTTGGCAAGCCTTCTTGATCCACGATACAAGGGTAAAGTTGCAGAGCTCATCCTGCTCGCACAGAGGGAGCACAGGATGAAAAAACTTGAGGACGCTCTAAAGCGACACTTGTGTAACACCTTTCCAGGCACTGGTAGGTTACCAAGTGATGACACACGTGCTTCTGAGGCTACGGATGATCAGAGGAATAGTGGTGAAGGCCAGGGCCGCTTGACTGATGCATTTTTAAATTTTTTAAGTCCACGACGCCCAGGGACGTCAAATGTAGGCATCCATTGCCAGCGTCTTCACCATATGGTGCAGGACTACCTAGGGTCAAGGGCAGACCTGGATACCTTTCCAGCAGATGATCCACTGGCTTACTGGGTTTTGAGATTGGATCACTGGCCAGAAATTAGCCAATATGCTATGCAGCTACTAGGTTTCCCTTCATCTAGCGTGCTTTCTGAAAGGACGTTCAGTGCCGCTGGAGGTTTTGTCACAGACAAAAGAGTGCGTCTGTCCACCGACTCTGTAGACCGGCTGACATTTATAAAAATGAATCAGTCCTGGATCAGCAGCTATCAATCCCCTGATGCTGACGTAACGGAATAGATCGGGGATGTCTTCTGCATTCACAAAACCTCCAGCACTGAACTCTTCCACAATACCAGAAAAAGGGTTACGGTGTGAATGCACTTGCTGCCATGAAAGGCACAATATTTGGCTGCACTGACGCCTGTGCCAGATTTATATCATTTTAATTTTTTGAACCGCAGGGTCCAACCCTGAACTCTTCCACAATACCACAGAGGGGTTACTGTATGAATTCACTTGCTGGCCTGGCACCAAAAGCACAATATCTGGGTGCACTGACGCCTTTAACAGATTCATATCTTTTAATATAGGACTGCATGGTCCACCCCTGCACTCTTCCACAATACCACAGAAGGGTTACTGTATGAATGCACTTGCTGGCCTGGCACCAAAAGCACAATATCTGGGTGCACTGACGCCTTTACACAGATGCATATCTTTTAATATAGGACCGCAAGGTCCACCCCTGCATTCTTCCACAATACTACAGAGGGGTTACTCTATGATAGTACTTGCAGGCCTGGCACCAAAAGCACAATATTTGGGTGCACTGCCACTGACGCCTGTATCAGATTCATATCCTCAGAGGGGTTACTGTGTGACGGCACTGTTGCCGACGCTAAAGGACCAATTTTAAAGCACCTATTGTTACTTTCATCCAAAGCCTGCATAAGTTTCACAATAATTTAGCCAAAAAATCACTAAACTTTTTCTACGTGTCCGAAAATGTCTCCTCTTTTCATACAGACTGCCGCCCCAAGCAGTTGTTTATAGATAGATTAAAGGAAAAGCATTTACCGTCATTTGAAACGTCATTTTTTTGTTTTTAAGTGTTTCTATACATCCTAGAAATCCACCACTTCACGGGCAGGTTATGGGGCACAATATTTGAAGGAATTTTTCATTTTTATTTTTAACCCTTATTTCATGGAAAACTCACTGTCCCTTTAAAAACGTTTTTTTTAAAACTTTTTGTCCTTGTTTCCTTTCCCCCAGGGCACTACCCGGACCCCCATACACCTTTTATGGCAAATATGTAGCATATATGCCCTCTTGGAGGGCACTCTAAAAAACCGAATTTTCAGCCCCATTGACTTGCATGGGGGTTCGGGTTCGGTCCCGAACAAATGGGAAGTTCGGGTTCGGGCTCGAACCGAACTCGGGGAGTGTTCGGCTCATCCCTATTAGCAATGGGAACCCCTTACTGTATTTTTAAAAAAAAAATTCTAACAAGCGTTCCCCATAAAACATATAACCGCGAAGACTTGGATAATAAAACGTGAACAATTAATTTTACACACTGTAGATAATTGAAATTTTAAAGGAAATTTACTTTTTTTGCATTTTTTGTTATAGCAGTCTGGCAGGATATGACGTTTACATATACTAATGACATTTCATGACTAATTACATATACTTAGAGATGTGCATTTGTTTCAGAAAAATTCACAATTTGTAATGAAATTTGATAATTCGTAGTTCGAAAGTACTTCTGAATAACGAATCGATACGAATTCTAAATGAAATGGTATATATAACAAATTTGTTTTACACTGTGTCATCATCATAAAAGAAAAATTTGAATAATTAAATATCGAATTGATCTTAACTTAAAATACAAGTACAGTAATAGTCAGCAAAGGACTTTATGAAACAAATTAAATTTTTTTCACTGTTTAAATTTACTCAAATACTAATTCTGTGACACAGCTTAAAATTTAGCCCTAGCTTTTCTTTTAACAGCAAAATTTGGTTAATTGGGGTTTTATTTAGTGATCCAAAAGTCAAATTGATATCAACTATCGAATTTATATATGAAATTCAAATCGATTCAAAAATTTCAAATTGATCCGAAACTAAACGAAATACGAAACGAAATTAGTTAAAAAAATTCCAAAAACTAAATTATTTAAAAACGTAACGAAACTAAACTAAACAAAACAAATTTTTCAGCCATGCACATCCCTACTAATGATATATTCTGAATCTGCCAAGTCTGCCATTAAAAAGGATATATAATTTGTCTGGGTCAAATAAAAAAACATGACGTGACAAAGGCTAGGGTCAGACTAACGTATTTTTCGCAGCGACCGTCAAAAAGTGCGTCCGAACGCATTGCCGTATTTTTTTCACGGATTGCACGAAAACGGTCATACGATGCGCATTTTTGCGCGTGATTTTTTACGGATCCAAACCAGGAAACTTTGGGTGTCTGGACGTTATGTTGGCCGGACATGAGCAGGGTCTGACGTCTCCAAATCACGCACACACGCCACTAGTGGTGCAGCGCACTCTGTACGTCCGTACTAGCGGTTCTGCGTTCTCGAAAAAATGCGTTCATTTTCCACTTGCGTTGCGCAGCCGGACTTTCGTGCGACCGTACTTCATATATTGGCCGTCATTGCCCGTCATTTGCTGCTAGTGTGGCCGTGATTAAGTGCGCCTAAACGCACGTTAAAAATTCGCTAGTCTGACCCTAGCCTAAATGGGAGAATTTTTCTGGTTTGGCTATTTTGTCCTAGAATTTTCCATTCTCCAGTCATTCTCCTGCTCTTCACCGCTCTCTGAATAACCCTGACAGGGTTATTCAGAGAAAGGTGAAACTCAGGAGAATGACTGGAGAATGGAAAACTCTAGGTCAAAATAGCCAAACCAGAAAAATTCTCCCATTTATCTCACTTTCCAAATCGGCTTTTTGGTCTAGAAGCTTCCATTCTCCTGCTTTTCACCGCCAAAAAAATCAGTAAACTTTTTCTGCGTGTCCAAAAATGTCTCCTCTTTTCATACAGACTGCCGCCCCAAGCAGTTGTTTATGGATAGATTAAAGGAAAAGCATTTACCATCATTTGAAATGTCATTTTTTTGTTTTTACATATTTCTATACATCCTAGAAATCCGCCACTTCACGGGCAGGTTATGGGGACCTCCTAGGCACGATATTTGAAGGAATTTTTAGTTTTTATTTTTAACCCTTATTTCATGGAAAACTCACTGTCCCTTTAAAAATGTTTTTTTTAAAAAACTTTTTGTCCTCTTTTCCTGTCCCCCAGGGCACTACCCGGACCCCCACACACCTTTTATGGCAAATATGTAGCATATATGCCCTCTAGGAGGGCACTCCAAAAAACCGAATTTTCAGCCCCATTGACTAGTATGGGGGTTCGGGTTCGGTCCCGAACAAATGGGAAGTTCGGGTTCGGGCTCGAACCGAACTCGGGGAGTGTTCGGCTCATCCCTACTCATTACCTGCCCACCATAAAAGTTCGAACCACCAAAGGAAAGACGCTCAGTCGTCAGCTCCCTGTTGACTCACTAAGCTATCCAAGTTCCCTGTATCCCAGACTACAATTACTCTCTGCCTGAATCCTTGTTAACGAACCCTCGCTTCCACTTGACTACGTCTCCAGCCTACCTCCTTTTGTACCGCGAACAATCCTGATTGACCTCCCAGCTACCGACTCCTGGCTTCCTCCCTTACTCAAGAATGAGCTCTGCCTGCATCGACACAAATTCCATCCCAGGTTACGTCTTCTTGTACTTTCCCTATCACGTTATATCTGCATACTGGACTCCAAACAAACCTACGATACCTAATCATGACAATGTCAGAGCAGGAACAGCTATATTCCAGGGAGGGATTAATGATGAAGTACAGTAAGAAGCCAGGGTGCCATTTTCCATTGGCTGCTAGGCCCTGCCTGGCACTGTATACATTATGTATTAAAGTCTCAGTTCAGGCTGACAGACCCTCAATATCTGCGTGGTACCTAATTTCTGGGGAATGCTGTCACCACATTTTCTGTGCACCCATCCTTAAGCTTCGGCTAAGGGCTGGAGAAAGGCACTAAAGATGCAGGTGGGAGAATGGGGGTCCGGCAATGGAGCAGCGACATTGACAGAAGGGACCCAGTTGGGGTACAGAGATCTGTTACAATTATTTTTTCACATTTCATCATCCAAAATTTTTGTGGATATATATTTTATGGGGTAATCTTTTTTCTTAAAAAATAAGATTATGTTACTGCATTTTTCTAAGGAAATAAGCATTTTAACTGAAATTTTAAAATAAGGGCTAGATCACAGCTATCTCTGTAAAGGCAAGCCGCAGAAGGGAAGAGGCTGTGTGAGCCTTTTCTCATTTGCAATTCGCCATTAATGACTCTCTCGGCCAGGCCGCTGTATCAACCGCTCAAGCCGGAATATTATCCCATCACTGGCAGATGCTTGCAGCTGTGGCGCCTTAAAAAACCATGGGTATCAGATTAGGTGTTTGGTAGAATATGGGTGCTTTTTGTAAGTTCATTTGCTGCAAGCAGTGGCTTCAACCCAGGGCCGGCCCAAGACTCTGTGCTGCCTGGGTCCAAAGATGAAATGCCCCCCAAAAAAAACCACGACATGTATCTGCTTATCACAGAGCTCCACAGCAATAAAACTCACACTCATACACACCACACATTACTGTATCACAGAGATCCACAAAAATAAAACTCACAGTAATGGGGAGCCATGGCCCCGTGGACAAGCCGGTCCAGCTTCGATCCTAAATATTCCATCAACTGCACGGAGAAGAACAGATCTATTTTCTGTCACTCTCTACTAAATTCCAGTATAGAGAGATAATTCCCAGGAGGCAGGGAAAAGAGAAAGGAAAGAGAGTGTGTGCATGTTAATGTGAGAGTGGGTGCATGGGGTTTATATCTTTGATATCCTTGTTTAGCAACTATTGAAAAAAATACATATAGAAGAAGAAAAAAATATATGTGACAGGCCCTCAATGACCTTGAGTATGAGTTCAGTGTCATTAACAATTAATCTAAAAACTTTTTTCCATGAAACAAGGTTTTTATGGCCATCCAATAGGAAATAAAACCACACATTACTCAAAGATCTTCTTCGGGGTGCTTGAGTGCACTAAAATAGTTTTTTTATTTAATTTTCCATACATGGTAAAGGTGGTTCCCAAGCAATTTATTACATATGGTACTGATTAGGATGTATGTGACTTCTCTGATTTCTCTTCAGATGTGAAGAAATATAACCAAAAATACTTTGCTAAATTAAATACTCTGTACCCATACTTATCAAATGCTGAATCATTATACATTATTATCTGTGGCTCTCAATATCATAATACTCTGTACTGTATTTCCATTTAGTTTTGGACTTCTATCAGGGTTATTCAAAGAGAGCCGAACTGGCCACTGAATTGCATTGACCAGTGAATGTCCCCGTTCGGTGTAAATATTGGCGAATTGCCAGCGGAATACAGTGATCTTCAGCGAAAGTGAACCCCCCTAGAGAAGTAATGGTTAATCTTCTCAGAGAACACCGAACAGCACCGGAAATGTCAAAAATGCCCTGATTTTCGGTGGTTTCATTTGACAGGTTTAAACCGGCAAACTCCACAGGTATCAATGTAAAACAAATTCCCAGTTTTTATTAAATATTTATTCAGCAGTTCATATATTTTTTTGGTGTTCTTTCTTTTTTCTGTAGCAGACCTTTTTATTATTATTCATAGGAGCTTATATATTATTTCCAAGCATTTTCATGCAGTAGTTTTTTTAAAAGTTGTGAGATTTTTTATTTTTAACAGTTCCGTCGGCATGTTGGCTTTCCCGGGGCTTGTCAGCGCTCTGTTCGGTGGGATGTTGGCTTTTTTCAGATCGATCTGGTGTTTTTTCGGATACGTTCGACGGATTTGCGGCGGGTTTTTTTTATGCAGTTTTGTTCAGTGGCTTGTTCCCTGCACTTCAGGGACCCTGTGGTGAATGCTGAATTCCCTGCAGGGTCAGTGAATCAGACTAGCCAAAGTGCGGGAAACGGGAGAGCACTGAAATGTCGGTGACATTTTGGTGCTCTCTGAATAAACCTGTAGGTGTAAATGAAGTCACATTATTTAATTTCACCTTAATGCAGGATGTGCCACAGAGGGTCTGTGAAACCTTGTTAAAACAATGAGTTGTCTCTTCCCTTTTTTGGACTACTTTTTTGAAGCCAGGCATTGTATTGTTTTCAAGGACCATAAGCTTCATTAGTGAAAACCAGGAGAATGGCTGGAGAAGTGAATATTATAGGTCAAAATAGCCGATTTGGAAAGTGAGATAAATGAAAGAATTTTTGCTGGTTAAACAAGCATAAGTTAATGCTTCTCAATGCATCAGTCAGAATGACAGAAGTAGTATTTTAATATTACAGATATAATTCAGTTATCTATTTATTGTAATTTCTACATTTTGGGGAATATCAACATTTTTGACTTACTAATTTCTACAGTGCTGACTGTATAGTAGCTGGTGAAATATTAGCTTTAGCCTTTAGGATTGACAGTTTCCTACTAATTGCTTAAATGTACAGGCCAGCATATTTCAATATATCAGGAATATAAAAGATTAAAAAACTAGAAAATACTAATAACCTACACTACTGGCAATGATAACAGTATTAATGCTGATGTGGACCTACCAATACAAGTCCAAAATATAGGTGTTATTATCGTAAACCAAACTTTGAGCACAGTGATGTGAAACCAAAACATTCCAAGGGACTGCCCTAGAATCACCCACCTCTTCATAAACACAATACACAAAAGAGAAGTACGACTGGTTCCCAAAAAAGCAGAGGAGCAATAGTGCAATATTATAGACACTACTGGATAATATGAATAATAATAATATAATACTGGATAATATGATGATGCAGATTACTTAAATAAAACTCTCACTATCAGAAGCAACATCCCAACACAAACCATTAATCCACCAACTACAATCTCTGAAGCCCCCTCTGCTACCCTGTCGCTTTTATTTCCTTACTCTCCTCCTCACATCTCACCATGTGCCCGCTCGACCCCATTCCCTCACATCTAATACCTCCACTCTCCTCCTTCCTCACCCCTGCTCTCACACATACATCTTCAACCTATCTCTCTCTACCAGCTCCTTCCCATTCACCTTCAAACATGCACAGGTTACTCCTATACTAAAGAAACCCTACCTCGATCCCAACTCTCCATCCAACTACCGTCCTTTTTCCCTGCTTCTGTTAACCTTTAAGCTCTTGGAAAAAAATAGTTTTAAACCGCCTCTTCCTGTCCTCTAATTCCCTACTTGACTCCCTGCAATCAGGCTTCTGTTCCCTACACTCAACTGAAACTGCCTTCACCAAAGTCACCAACCACCTCCTAACTGCTAAAGAACACAGCCACTATTCTATTCTCATCCTGCTTGACCTCTTGGCTGCTTTTGACACTGTTGACCACCCCCTCCTTCTACAGACTCTCGGCTCTCTTGGTCTCTGTGACACTGCACTCTCTGTGTAAGTGTAAGTTCCCACAGGAATAGGGCCCTTATTTCCTCCTGTACTGGTTTGTCAAATGTTGTTCAATGTATTGTAACCCTGTCTATATTGTGCCCATTGTACAGCTCTGTGGAATATGTTGGCACAATATAAATAAAGAATAATAAGAAGAACCCACAAGCAGGTAAGTGGCCCCAATGGAATACAAATGAACATACACTAGGAGCAATCTCTATGAAGCAGATATAGGGGAAAATCCCCATCATTGCAGGACTTCCATTCTTGCCCAGTAAGCAAGAGAAAGTAATAAATGCTTTAAAGAAAATTAATAAAACCCCTAAAAATGCTTCTGACGTGTGTATTGTTCCATTGGCTGCCACAAACTTGGAGGCTATTATTCTGGTCACTGTCATCACTACTAATGGCATAGTCATCGTCAAGCAATTCATATTTGATAATCACCTGCTAATTGACGAAAAGACTTAACAGTGGGACACTTTGGTGCCTACGCATTCCCATATCACAGTTTTTTTTTATTAGGGCACATGAATATACAGACATCCATCAAAATCCAGGCAATTCAGAGAGATTTGCAAT
Source organism: Leptobrachium leishanense (assembly GCA_009667805.1). Classification (NCBI taxonomy): domain Eukaryota; kingdom Metazoa; phylum Chordata; class Amphibia; order Anura; family Megophryidae; genus Leptobrachium; species Leptobrachium leishanense. The sequence goes on along the minus strand of CM019065.1, from coordinate 181,314,136 downwards.
AAAAAAAATATATACTTTTAGTCCATAAATATATACACAACATGCAAAAAAAATGCCAGCTAAAAGCAGAAGCGCAGCCTCGGCTGCATAAGGTCAGCCCCAAAATGAAAATACATAGATGTAATTGTAAAGTTTGTTACAATTTGCACATGCTGGGATAGGAGAATCAGACTTCAATGCATCAACCAATTATATGAAGTCCTCAAAAATACATGTCCATGCCTTTTGCGTAATACATACTAATAAGATGATACCGGCCCCAGAACAAATATACATAGAGGTACCTGTAAGGCTTGTTACAGTTTGTGAATGCTTGGAAGATTATGCGTGATTGCGGAAATATGTATACAAATGAGTTTAACCTCAACATGTGCAGTAACAGTGTAGCCCTATAAATATCACAATATTAGCTAGAGCCCTGTACTCAGCAACATAAAAGGAAGCGTTCACACGTTGTTTTTAATTTCAGCGCAGACGCATCTCCCCGGTTACCACCCGGCGCAGACGCTGCAGTCGCTGTGCACTGACGTCATCATTATGCGTACCTGCCTGCAACCGGACGCCACGCCCTTTGGGGATTGGGCGTCTCGCCAGGTAGCACGCTACAAACGGGGTAAGCGATTCATTAATGTTTCAAACACTCTGTATTTAAACTTGATACCCACCCTGTGCCCACTACCTTGATAAAGGCCCCTGTGAGGGCCGAAACGTCGGTTTGATGCATGGGCATCTTTTTTATGCTTTATTGAATTAAACATTAGTTTTTATTATTTTTTCTAAGTCCTGGTGTGCGGCCTCTGTCTTTTTTGGTGTATATATTATATACAGTATATATATATTTGTCAAATTGTATTATATTTTTAAATATTTAACAATAAAGGTTACATTTTAAATAAGCAGGGTTCCTCTATTCTTCTAGTAGGTCCCCACAGGATGATTGGTCATACCCAATATAGTTACAAGTGCTAGTTAAGCTATGTTTTTCACTTTGGAATGGAAATGCCTTGATAATAAAGTGATTTTTAGTAAATAGAGGCAATTTACTGTAGCTAGGTAAACCGAAGATGGTTGTTTTGATATGACTTGATCTGCAATGAACTGTGTGAATGATCAATTAGTATGCTCACCCAATTAATTGTCATAGCAACTGTCATGCTATATTAATTGTCTAGTACATCTTAAAGCTGTAATTCTATTACTTTTTAAAGCCATTGTAGAAAATATAAATAGTTGTATAAATAGCTACAGTGGGTGTGCAATTTTTTTTTTTTATCAAAGCATAATTGTCACTATTATTATATAGAAGTCATAATAATTGCTACACAGTTAAATAACACTAACTTGGAAACGTAACAGCAATAGCTAAACACATGACCCTTCAAATATGCATTTCTAATACTTTAATGTATAATTTATCAAAAGATAATGCAAAAGTAAATGGTACCTTAAATTAAAGTTATTGTTTAGTATGTGGTACTGGAATTTACCACTTTACTGAAACGAGTGAATCAGGATTTTTTTAGGGGTAAATGTATGCAATACATTCAGTATTATTATTATTAAGCGCCAACACATTCTGCAGCGCTTCACAAAGGTACAATGGGTAAAGACAAGACAATACACCAAGAAGTCAAGTCAGTATTTCACCAACAGATAATGTGACTTTTGTTAAGATAGAAGATAGCTTTTTGTAAAGCTATCATTAACCGTCAGGACATAAATTTTATATAACAGATTTTAATCCCACTTCAGCTAATATGCCACGTAAAAAGGAACATTGTTATAATTAGAACATAGTCCAGAAAACAGGCCGGGTCATAAACGTTATGAAAAATTAAATATATATACAGTGGTAACGGAAATATAGGAGTTCAATATAAAGCAAAATGAGAATAAAGTTCTCTCTTGTCTTGTGAAGGATCTAAACACAGGAGACACAAGTGTCCAGCAGCAAACCCATACATAACGTGTTGACAGAAATAAAAATAGAAGTAATATCTCCCTACATTTCTAGAACTCAATTATTTCAAGGTCTGCAGTTAACATAACACACAAGCTTCAGACCTTAAGGCTGTAAGATAATGTCAACGTAGAAACAACAGGTTCGATGATAATGAACAAAATATTGGTTGTGACATCAAGCAAAAACCACTTTGTTCTGCATGGTTTGTGAAGCCCAGGCTTATCCATACTTGAACATACTGTATAATGACTTTTGTTCTTGAACTACTACTTTATCAAATACTCACATATGAAAAATATGAGCATGCTATCACAGATTTAAATAGCACAGGGGTTTCCTAATCGGACATGCCTATTCCACTGCCACTTGGAATCTATGATGGTAATTGGTAGGCTTGTGCACCGATTTTTTTTTCGGTTCGATTCGGTTCGGTTTTTCGGATTTTTTAACTTTTCTATTCGGCTCGTTTCGACCGATTTCGGTTTCGATTCGATTCGGTTCGGCCCATTTTTCGGGTACATTTTTTTTTCGGAATTTCGACCATTTTTCGTATTTTTGTGTCACTGTGCTCGTTTTTTGTATCGACTTTTCGTGATTTCGGAAATTTTCGTTTTTCGGAATTGCACATTTTTCGGAATATCGACCATTTTTCGTATTTTTCGTGTAATTTTGCTCGTTTTTTGTATCGACTTTACGTTTTTTCGGAAAATTTTCGTTTTTCCGAAAATTTTAGTTTTTAGAAAATTTTCGTTTTTCGGAAAATTTTCGGAACATCTGTTCTCCTCGTTTGACACATTTCAAGTCCATTCGAAAAATCCGAAAATATTTTGTTTCGGCTCGGAAAACATTTCGGATCTGACATTTTCGGATCTAAAAATTTTCGGAAATTCGGCCGCATCCGAAAACACGAATCGGGAAATTTCGTGAAAATTCCGAAATTCCGAAACCCGAAACGCACATCCCTAGTAATTGGGATAGACTACAGTTACAAGTACTTACATAGCACCAACACTTTACAATGGGGTAACAAACGTGAGCCATAATAAATAATGATACATAGGAGCAGACAACCCTGCCCGTAGGATACTTGTCTTGCTAAAACAGCACTTGAAAAAAGTGCTCAGCCAGACATCCCAAGAGCTTACAATCTAAAGGAAAGAGGTATGTGAAACAAGAGGGAGCAGGGTTAATGTGGAGCTGGTGGCCATAAATAAGATAGCTGGGATTGCATGGGAAGGACCACAGTTTTTAAAGTAAAATAAAGCGATACAGTGGAGAAAAGTGTGTCTAAACCCTATTTATGGATATATAAATCTAATGTATACTGCATAAAGGGGATATTTGTCTAAAACCTTTTAAACCCATTCAGTGCAGAGGACATGTAAGACGCATCATCTGTTTTGTCCCCAGAACATAGATGATACTTTCCATGAGTCCTCCCCAATACTCGCCTTTCCATTTGTGGCAAAGTGATCTCCTCACTTCTCGATAGCTAATTGGTCTATAGATGGAAGACGTTTACTGACCTCCAATGTGTATCGATGTGATAACATCAAATAGTCCCTTTTTACACAAACACATTGACCACCTATTTAAATTTATACCAACTCAGCAGTTGGAGTATTTACATTCACCTACAGCAGACATGATGGGGCATTTTTACAGGCCACATTTTTGGTAGAAAAATTAAAGGGATCTACCATATCTCCTTGAGCCTTCATATTTTCTAGTTATTGTAGAATTATTTTTGTGCTAATTCTATGCTAATGCTGTGAGGAGATACAGGTTGAGGATAACTTTAAATAATAACTGAGCATTGACCTGCTAAGGAGAAAAAATGACTGTTAACCTCCCTGGCGGTCTAATTTTTTCAAAATTTCGTGTCTAAAAGTGTCTCAATTTTATTTTAAAGGAAACGTGTTTTTGTACATAGTTAGCCTGTAATAATTAGGAATCACGCACTGAAATCTGTGCAAGTAAGAGTCCTTACTGGTAAAATCATTTATAAATAAATAAATAAATAAAAAATAGTAAATACACTGAGTCCGATAAAGTTTGAAACACGACATAATAATTTATTATCCCAAAAATAATTATCCAAAATAATGCAAATAAATGATATTCAATAAAATACATCAAAAAACACTGAAATCTGTCTGAAAACAAGGGTGAGACGATGTATGGTCTGTTTCTTATCCTGTAGTGCCACCTAGTGGCCGTTCATAAACATCGCACATTGGATTATACAGTGTGTTATAATTTTTTTCAAAATTTGCTGCCTGGTCCTGTCCCCTGCATCGTGTGACTCGCAGGGAGCCTTACCAGGAACCAGCTCGCCGCAATTACACTGTGGGGGACAGCGAGGGAGCCAGGAGGAGGGGAGTATGCATCCAGCCCGAGTATGGCTCGGGTTTACCGTTCACGGTAGTGAAATTTAACCCCGAGTCACACTCAGGAATACCACCAGGGAGGTTAAGGGGGATAATGCCTCAAATAGTGTCTCTTAAAGTGCTATTTTCATGTTTTTTCCTTCTCTCAGATTTTTACTAATTGCCCCTTGAAAACACCACTGTGTCTTTTCATTTGTCTTTTTTTTTCCAGGAGTTTTTTTTAAACAATTGACACATACCTGAGTGTTTTCTACAGCCTCCATATCCAGAGATACTGTGAACAACACTGCAGCCAAAATGATTCCACCTTTTCCTAAACAGAAATGGACAAATTTAAAAAGCAAACAATTATCTCATAGAATTACACACTGCTTTATCATCATAACCCAATAATGTCCTCGGGGATACCTTCCACTTTTTAATATTCATTACTTTTGTTTTATTGAATACACTTTATTACCTTGTGTCATTAATATCATTTACATTGATAATCTACGTTTATAGTGGCTATTGGGGAAACATGTACCTCTTCATGCTTGATGACATGATGTCCAATGTTTGAGTGTATCTCAAACCACTGTAGTAATAACCAGATTTCATTAAAACATAATTTTAAGAAACTATCTAATCTGTGGATGATTTATAGCAGTGGTCCCCAACCGCGGTCCTCAAGTACCCCTGACAGGCCAGGTTTTCCAAATATCTGAAGCATTTACTGCCCAGTGATTGCAGGATTCAGTCTGCATTTCCCCAAGGTAATCCTTAAAATGTGGCCTGTTCGGGGTACTTGAGGACCACTGTTGGGAACCACTGATTTATAAAATCATACAGTTTACATCTTAATATTTTTAATGTGTGATGCGGGAGCTGGGGCCCCTGTTTAGCGTTGTGCGTATGAACCCAATGGCAAGCCGTCGAAGAAAGGAGATCAAGAGATAATGTAACAATAGCCAATGTTTACTGTAATAGAAACAAAATACAAAGTCCAAAACAATAGACTATACTATAGGTGGTCTTTTTGGGTAGCAATGAAACACAAAGTCCAGACCAATAAGCGGCAACTAAAGGTGGTCTTCTTGGTTAGCAATGAAACACAAAGTCCAGAACAGTAAGCGGCAACTAAAGGATGTCAGAAGAAGGTAGCGTGGTCATTGAAGGCAGTCAGGATCGATGGGCAGGAGAAGGTACTGTGGTCGTTGAGGCAATCCAGGTCGATGGGCAGGAGAAGGTAGCATTGTCGTTGAGGCAATCCAGGTCGATGGGCAGGAGAAGGTAGCATGGTTGTTGAGGCAATCCGGGTCGATGAGCAGGAGAAGGTAGCGTGGTCGATGGGCAGGAGAAGGTAGCGTGGTCATTGAGGCAATCCGGGTCAATGGGCAGGAGAAGGTACCGTGGTCATTGAGGCAATCTGGGTCGATGGGCAGGAGATCAGAGAATGGAATACGCTGGAACAGGAACACGAGGGAACACTGGGAAACTGGAGCGGTGAGGCCACAGTATAACCTGGTTAATGAACTGAGAAAGGCGGCAGGTTTAAATAGGGTCCAGAGGATCATAGGAACACCGTTCACCTGGGAGTCGTAGGTGGAGTTGGGATACCCGAGTTCTTGATAGGTCAATGGGAGGAATACGAGGATCCCCAGAACAGGTGTCAGGCAGTACCCGTAATTGACCAGCAGAGGGCGCCAGAGTACCAAGTGTTTCTTTCCTTAAAAAGGCATACGATCGCGCGTGCGCGCTTCGTCTCCCAGTATTCGGATCCTGTCGGCGGCGTCCCGCGGGCATTCTCCTCCATCTTGCGAGCCGAGCAGCGCGCAACGAGGGACCTCAAGTGAGAATGGCTTGTGTCCCAGCATGGCGGTCCGGGTGGGGAGCGGGCCGCGGAGCCGGGCATTACATGTTGCTACGTATTCCTTTATGACCTCTCTTTTTTCATACGCCACACAATAAAGCTGAATCCAAATATCCGTCTTCACACTAACAATTACAGTACTGTAGTGTACATCCTTTCAAACTCCAAAATAGATCCTGTCTTACAGGTCTTTTCGACTTTTTCCTTTTTATGCAGTAAAGTTTGTATTCATATTAAGAAATCTAATATGTTGCTAATATAGACTTATCGTTATTATCGCCTTATTTCGGAGGAACAAGGTAAACAGATATGGTTGCCTTCCACCATGAGCATGCACCAATCCAAGGATAATTAGAAACTGAACATTCTTGAACATGTTGAAAAATGCACTAATCACCTTTGCAGACATAACCAAACATGCAGAGAAATGCAGCAATTACCATTACAAACACAGTCTACCATATTTTTGGAACAGCACCAATTGAGTCAACGTGTTTCTATGTACGTATAGGCACTGCATTATGTTGCATTTACATTGAATGTTTCTATGCACTATATATATATTTTGCATTGTAGTGCTTACATTCACTGTATACACTTTGAAAGTATTTATATATTTACGTACTAAATACCAGTATCGTGCTGTATGGTACTAAACATTTTTAAAAATATATAAAATTAAATAAATTCTTAGAGGGGGGTCACAGAACCCCATCATGTCCTATGCATCCACCTTACATGGCACGGGTGGGAGCATATAACCTAAATGTTGAGCAGCTAACAGCTGCTAACCACCACATGTAACATGTTTAAAGAGATTACAGCGTGTTCCGTCTTACAATTTAGCTGCTGCGTGTGACTGGAGGATCCGCCGTCCAATATCCATATTGCTGTGTTTTTCTGGGGAAATTATTATTATTATTATTATTATTATTCTTTATTTATAAAGCGCCAGCATATTCCGCAGCGCTGTACAATAAGCACAGTATAGACAGGGTTACAATACATTGAACAACATTTGACAAACAGTACAGGAGGAGATGAGGGCCCTATTCCCGTAGGAACTCACAATCTAGGAGGGTTGGGGTTGGAAACAGGAGGAGAGGACTGTCAGGTGAGAGTGATTGATGGTTGCGTCAGTGAGTTGGGTGGTAGGCTTCCCTAAATAGGAACGTTTTAAGGGAGCGTTTGAAGGAAGAGAAGTTAGGGGAAACTCTGACAGTACGAGGGAGAGCGTTCCAGTGAGTGGGGGCTGCGCGTGTGAAGTCCTGCAGTCTATCATGGGAAGAGGTGATGCGGGGAGAAGCTAGGCGCAGGTCACTGTTTGACCTTAGGGAGCGGGCTGGGGTGTATTTGGTGATTAGTGAGGACAGGTAGTGGGGCGCTGAGTTAGTGAGGGTTTTGTAGGTAAGGATAAGGATTTTGAACTTAATTCTGCAGTGGATGGGGAGCCAGTGAAGGGACTCGCAGTGGGGAGTGGCAGAGACAGAGCGGCGGGTGAGGTGAATTAGCCTGGCGGAGGCGTTCAGGATGGATTGTAGGGGGGAGAGGTGGGACAGAGGGAGGCCAGATAAGAGATTATTGCAATAGTCGAGTCGGGAGATTACCAGGGCGTGTATGAGTTGTTTTGTGGTGACAGCGGTAAGAAATGGCCGAATTCTGGAAATATTACGCAGTTGGTATCGGCAGGAGGAGGAAAGAGACTGGATGTGGGGGATGAAGTAAAGAGCAGAGTCAAGTGTAACTCCAAGACAGCGAACTTGGTTTGATGGGGAGATGGTGATACCCTCCACCATGATAGAGAAGTCAGGAGGTGGGGAGGCATTGGAGGGAGGAATAAGTAGGAGCTCAGTCTTTGACATGTTGATCTTTAGGTGGTGGGAGGCCATCCAGGAGGAGATGCCAGATAAACAGTCACTGACTTTTGAGAGGACAGGGGGAGAGAGATCAGGGGTAGAGAGGTAGATCTGAGTGTCATCAGCGTAGAGGTGGTAATTAAAGCCAAAGCTGTTGATGATTTTGCCCAGGGAGGAGGTGTAGATGGAAAAGAGCAGAGGACCAAGGACAGAGCCTTGAGGTACACCAACAGATAGAGGCAATGAAGAGAAGGAGTTACCAGCAAAGGACACACAGAAGGACCGGTTGGATAAATAGGAGTCAATCCAAGCAAGTGCAGTGTCACCTAGACCCAGAGAGTTGAGGGTCTGTAGAAGGAGGGGGTGGTCAACAGTGTCAAAAGCAGCCAAGATTTCAAGCAGGATGAGAATAGAATAGTGGCCGTGTTTTTTAGCAGTTAGGAGGTCGTTGGTGACTTTGGTGAGGGCAGTTTCAGTTGAGTGTAGGGGACGGAAGCCAGATTGCAGGGGGTCAAGTAGGGAATTGGAGGACAGGAAGAGGGAGAGGCGGTTGAAGACTAGTTTTTCTAAGAGCTTTGATGTGAAGGAAAGCAGGGATACAGGGCGGTAGTTGGATGTAGAGTTGGGGTCTAGGGATGGGTTCTTTAGTAAAGGGGTAACTAGCGCGTGTTTGAAGGCGGATGGAAAGGAGCCAGTGGAGAGAGATAGGTTGAAGATGTGTGTGAGAGCAGGGGTGAGGGAGGAGGAGAGGGGATGAATTAGATGTGAGGGAATGGGGTCGAGCGGGCACGTGGTGAGATGTGAGGAGGACAATAAGGAATTGACTTCCTCCTCAGTGGCTGGGAGGAAGCGGCAGAGGGTGGCAGAGGGGACCTGTGGGAGTGGAGGTGGCAGATAAATATCTTGTGTTGGGATGTTGCTTCTGATAGTTAAAGTTTTACTGAGGAAGTAGTCTGCCAGGTCTTGAGCACTGAAGGCAGCTGAGGGGGGAGGTGCAGGTGGGTAGAGGAGGGTGTTGAAGGTGGACCAGAGCCGTTTAGGGTTGAGGACAGCGTAGATATAAGAGATGAGAAGAAGGATTGTTTGGCCAAGTGGAGGGCAGAGGTGTATGACCGGAGAATAAACTTGAAGTGAACAAAATCAGCTTCAGAGCGGGATTTCCTCCAGGCACGCTCTGCGGTGCGGGAGCATCTTTGCAGGTAGCGAGTCTGGAGAGTGTGCCAGGGCTGAAGTTGGCGGCGTGGGGCCTTACAGAGTCGAAGAGGAGCAAGAGTGTCTAGAGCAGAGATAAGCGTAGTGTTGTAGTGATTAGTGGCAGCATCAGGGCAGGTGAAGGATGAGGTATGAGGGAGGTGGTGAAGTAGGTTGGAGAATTGATGGGGGTTCATAGCATGTAGGTGTCTGCGAGTGTGTGTGCGGGGTGGGGGAGCAGGGTGTTTAGGAAGTCCAGATAGGTTGAAAGAGAGAAGGTGGTGGTCAGAGATGGGGAAAGGGCGACATTTGAACTCAGAAATGGAGCAGAGGTTGGAAAAGACCAGGTCAATAACGTGACCATCGCGGTGGGTAGGGAGGAAATTGGTTGAATATCAAGATTGCACCCGGGTAGAATGGGCGCCTGAATAAGTTAAAGACCCATAACGCAATCCATTCCAGAGCCGGATCTAGGCTCAGTAAAATGTGAGTTGGAAATTTGCTAATCAATTCTATACTATTGAATTAACATACTGCGCAATCCTGGTCTTTATTTCCTCCTGCAGTATTGTTGATCTACAAGTAAAAAGAGTGTTCTCTAGAAGAGAAGAAAAAAGAACTATTGATGGACATGTATGATGCCTAATCGCGTTTACCAGTGTATACTGGCGCTACGTTGTCATATTTGTACATAGTTATTTTCTGGTTTTATAGAGGAACCTCCGTGTACAGCGTTTAGCGAACGTGATTGGTCAGTATTCTGGTGGGCGCTTCACTATTCTCCTTTCAAAGAGTGATGTTGTTTGTTGAACTTGCAAACACTGGCAAATATAGCCATTGTTGCCGTGGCGACACACGCTAGCATTTCACTAAACAGTGGCAGGAGAAGCTTCAAAGTGATCGCCATTTTTGGAAACAGTCTTCGCAACTTCGGGAAACAACAAGACTCTTTGAATAACCCGCCCCCTAATTCTAAATTTTCAGATTTTTAAATATTTACATCCTAACTGTATAGTGGTGAATTGTGATCTCTGGTGCACTGAATATTATGACCTATAAAACCATTATACAAGAATAAAGTGTAATTAGCACAACTGCATCCAGACATGTTTTGAGCCTTTCACATAGCCTTTCAGTGCTGTGCTTGCAGCAGCAAAAGGTAGTTAAGCGTTGTACGTCCAACCAGTGTTGGCTCAAAACTCTGATTAAAATAATGTAAACATGCTAGCATTATGTAAACACAAGTATTATTTTTCCTTTAAAGCTGGCCAATAATCATTCTTGTTGACAACTTTGCCACAAGCATTTCTTCAGCTAAATTACCAAAAGTATTTAACAAGTATAGTAAAACTGACAAATAAAGAATTTCTTAATTAAGTTTGCCTCACCACTAGAGAAACTTGGAATGCAAATGTGTTTCTCCCAAGCGTGTATAAAGACTTTTCTTTTATTTTGTGTTTTACTGAAACTAGCACATTAAATGTATAAATATATATTTTTGCTTTACTTAGTGGAAATGGTATGAATCGCAACAAACAATAAAACTGTATTTAAAAATACAAATAGAAAAGGTGTCAAAAATACAGTCGTCCAACAACATTACAGAATACAACAAAAACGCTTTAATTATTTACAAACTGATAATTATGAATCAAATTTCAACATATGAGAATAAATAAAATTGTATAAACAGCCAAGAGATCTTAATTTAATTGTGAATTTTATGTATAATTTAACATCAATAAAGGGAAAAATGACTTCTAGACAAATCTGGCTATTGGTCTCTAAACAAACAGAGGTATCAACAAAACCTTTATAATATAGCTTCTTATAATGAAAATTATTACATGACAGTAGAAAGAGCAAATAATTGGACCAAAGTTAACCCCATAGTGACCGGACGGTTTTACGAAAGTCTATCCAAAAGTTCCCACTTCTATTTTTACATTTCTGCGCTGTTTGTGTTTAGGTCAAATTTTCCTCTCACTAGTTTATGCAACCCACATATATTATATACAATTTTTCTCGCCATTAAATGGACTTTCTAAAGATAACATTATTTCCATCATATTGTATAATTTACTATAAAAAAATTATGAGAAGTGATGGAACAATGGAAAAAACACACTTTTTAAAAATGTAGTCCCCAAAATCTACAACTGCCAAAAAAAGACCCCAGCTAAATACTTTCAAAATTTTGTTCTGAGATTAGAAATACCCTATTTTACATGATTTTGCTTTTTAACCCATTCAATGCTGAGCCAGTTCACCTCTGTGCACTGAGGTCAGTTTGACCGTTTTATGCTCATCTTGTTTAAACATCAATTAAAGCTTTATTTTATTATACCCCCAGACAGGACTTTTTTTTCTTTTTTTGTATTTTTTTCTTTACACCAAACCTAGTCATGTTTGGTATCATTGGAAAGGCCATGATTAGGCCTTTCAATACTCTCTAGCTGTCCCAGATCGGGAGATACAGGGATCTAAAGGATCCCCCTATCTCCACTTGGCAGCTAGGGGGTTAACTGGCCCACTGGTGCCATCACACATATGGTGACGAAGTCAGTTGGTGAGGGGTGACCCGGAGGCTTGGCTGACATCCAAGATGTCAGCCACTTCCAGGTTTGAATTGCGATTCGGCACCGATTGGCACAGAATCGTGATCCAGCAATGGAGGGGTTAAAGAGAGGTGCCGCAGAAAAGGGGAGGCTCTCCCCTTTCCAGCGGTAGCTTTTTTTATGTTTAGCAGTTTGGGAGGGAAAGGGCTCCTTAGAGCCCCATCCCCTTTCCTGTTTTCCTATACAGGCACCAGGGGGCACCTGGCGATGATGTCATCACGAACGTTGATGACATCATTGCGACTGCTGGGCCCCTTATTAGGCAGGGCAGACATCCAGCCTGCCAGACCGCCGCAGGAGCCCAGACAGAGAGGTAAATATAGGGGGGAGGTTAGGAGACCATTGTGTACATAGTACATCCGCGGTCGTTAAGGGTAGGGATGAGCCGAACACCCCCGAGGTCGGTTCGCATGCGAACTCGAACAATTTTGAAAGTTCGGGTTCGATCTAAAACCGAACTCAATGCAAGTCAATAGAACTCAAAAGTTCGGTTTTTAGAGTGCCCTCCAAGAGGGCATATATGCTAGATATTTGCCATAAAAGGTGTATGGGGGTCCAGGTAGTGCCCTGGGGGACAGGAAACAAGGAAAAAAGTTTTAAAAAAAACATTTTTAAAAGGGACAGTAAGTTTTCCATGAAATAAGGGTTAAAAATAAAAACAAAAAATTCCTTCAAATATCGTGCCTAGGAGGTCCCCATGACTTGCCCGTAAAGTGGCGGATTTGTAGGATGTATAGAAACATTTAAAAACAAAAAAATTACATTTCAAATAACGGTAAACGGTTTTCCACTAATCTATTCATAAACAACTGCTTGGGGCGGCAGTCTGTATTAAAAGAGGAGACCTTTTAGGACACGCAGAACAAGTTTAGTGATTTTTTGGCTAAATTATGGTGAAATTTATGCAGGCTTTGGATGACAGTAACAGTAGGTGCTTTAAAATTGGGCCTTTAGTGTCGGCAACAGTGCCATTACACCGTAACCCCTCTGTGGTATTGTGGATGAGTGCAGGGTTGGACCCTGCGGTCCAAAAAATTAAAATGATATAAATCTGGTAATATAGGCGTCAGTAGCAGTGCACCCAAATAATGTGCATTTCATGGCAGCAAGTGCCTTCACACCGTAACCCTTTTGTGGTATTGTGGAAGAGTGCAGGGTTGGACCCTGCGGTCCTATAATAAAAGATATGAATCTGGTAAAGGCGTCAGTGCACCCAAATATTGTGCCTTTGGTGCCAGGCCAGCAAGTACCATCATACAGTAACCCCTCGGTGGTATTGTGGAAGAGTGCAGGGGTGGACCATGCGGTCCTATATTAAAAAGATATGAATCTGGTAAAGGCGTCAGTGCACCCAGATATTGTGCCTTTGGTGCCAGGCCAGCAAGTGCCATCATACAGTAACCCCTCTGTGGTATTGTGAAAGAGTGCAGGGGTGGACCATGCAGTCCTATATTAAAAATATATGAATCTGGTAAAGGCATCATTGCACCCAAATATTGTGCCTTTGGTGGCAGCAAGTGCCTTCACACCATAACCCTTTTGTGGTATTGTGGAAGAGTGCAGGGTTGGACCCTGCGAATCAATAAACTTAAAATGATATAAATCTGGTACAGGCGTCAGTGCACGCAAATAATGTGCCTTTCATGGCAGCAAGTGCCTTCACACCGTAACCCATTTGTGGTATTGTGGAAGAGTTCAGTGGTGGAGGTTTTGTGAATGCAGAAGAGATCCCTTATCTATTCCGTTACGTCAGCATCAGGGGATTGATAGCTGCTGATCCAGGACTGATTCATTTTTATAAATGTCAGCCGGTCTACAGAGTCAGTGGACAGACGCACTCTTTTGTCTGTGACAAAACCTCCAGAGGCACTGAACGTCCTTCCAGAAAGCACGCTGGATGAAGGGCAACCTAGTAGCTGCATAGCATATTGGCTAAGTTCTGGCCAGTGATGCAATCTCAACAGTAAGCCAGTGGATCATCTGCTGGAAAGGTATCCAGGTCTGCCCTTGCCCCTAGGTAGTCCTGCACCATACAGTGAAGACGCTGGCAATGGGTGCCTACATTTGACGTCCCTGGGCGTCGTGGACTAAAAAAAATTAAAAAGGCATCAGTCAAGCGGCCCCTGTCTTCACCGCTCTTCCTCTGATCATCCGCAGCCTCAGAAGCACCTGTGTCATCACGTGGTAACCTACCAGTGCCTGGAAAGGTGTTACACAAGTGTCGCTTTAGAGCGTCCTCCAGTTGTTTCATCCTGTCCTCCCTCTGTGCGGGCAGGATGAGCTCTGCAACTTTACCCTTGTATCGTGGATCAAGAAGGCTTGCCAACCAGTAATGAACCCTCTCCTTAATAGCATGAATCCTGGGGTCCTTTGCCAGGCTTTGTAGGATAAGGGAGCCCATGCAGCGTAGGTTGGAGGTGGCATTAGCTTCTGAGTCTTTCTGGTCAATGAGGAGGATGACCCCATCGTGCACTTCCTCCTCCCAGCCACATACTAGTCCTTGGGTTTCTGGGCACAAAAAACTCTCCCTTGAGGAATCCCCACTTTCAATGCCCCCACTACTTAAATATTCCTCCTACTCCTCCTCATCCTCCTCCTGTCTGATCTGAGGAGGACCCACTGGAATGCTGTCTGCGGAAAGACTGGGGCCTTGAGAGCTAGGGAGGGCCTCCTCTTCCTCCCGCTGCTCTGCCTCTAGAGCCACATCTATAATTCCCCGCAGAGTGTGCTCCAGCAGGAACACTAAAGGAATTGTGTCACTGATGCATGCACTGTCCCTGTTCACCATCCTTGTTGCCTCCTCAACTGGTGACAGTACAGTGCATGCATACTCGATCATCAGCCACTGCGGGGGGGAAAAAAACAAGTTGACCTGAACCTGTCCTTGTGCCATACTCACGCAGGTACTCGTTGATGTCCCTCTGCTGCTTGTGCAGACCCTGCAGCATTGCTAATGTTGAGTTCCACCTGGTGGGCATTTCACAGATTAGACGGTTTGTGGGAAGGTGGAATTCTCTTTGAATTTCTGCCAGGCGAACACTTGCTGGCTGCAGACTTTTCTGGCCTGGCTGAGAAGCTCTGCCAGCCCTGGGTATCTGGTTAGGAAACGCTGTACCACCAGATTTAGGACGTGTGCTAGGCATGGTACATGCATCAATTTACCCAGGCATAGGGCGGAGAGAAGGTTGCTGTCATGCTGTCAAGGTGAAGCTGACATGGTGTTAACCATCTCTGCACCTGCCCCTACAGAGCTGACAGAATTTCTGGCCCGGTGTGGCTCCTGTCCCCTAAACAAACCAGCTCAAGCACAGTATGGCATCTTTTTGCTCGAGCCATTGCGTAGCCCCTGCCACTTAAACTCGGTTTAACTGCCACTTCGCCAGAGACAGAGGAGGAGGAGGAGGAAGAGAGAGAGGTGTTGGTGGAGCAGACAGACCTCATACAAGCAGCTTTCTGGAGGCTTGGTGGATGAACAAGCTCCAGCACAAAGCCCCGTCTTGGATCCCTCCCAGCTGCAATCAGTTACCCAGTGTGCCGTGAAGGAAATGTAATGGCCCTGTCCATGCTTGCTGGACCACGTGTCTAAAGTCACATGCACCTTGCTGCTTACTGCCTTTCCCAATGAATCGATAACATTGTCTTCCACGGGCTGGTATAGTGCTGGAATGGCCTTCTGTGAAAAGTAAAGGTGTTTTGGAACATGACACTGTGGTACAGCACATTCAGAAAATTCACGAAAGGAAGCAGAGTCCACCAGCTGGAAAGGCAGCAGCTGTAATGCGAGTAATTTTGCTAAGCTGGCATTCAGACGCTGTGCTTGGGGATGGTTGGGACTATATTTTTTTCTTACGCTGCAGCAGCTGGGGCAACGTAATCTGACTGCGTAAATCCTCAGCTGATGGGATGCTGTCACATTCTGAGGAAGGACCTGGTACACCCATTACTGTAGCATCATCCCTGTCAGTGGAGGTTGTAGCAGGCAATAACATGGCAGGACATATAGTGGGGGTAGAGACAGATGAGGAGGAGGAGGACCTATGCAAAGTGTTGTGCCAACGGGATGTGTGGCAGGTGGTCATATGTCGCCTCAAGCACATGGTACCCAAGCGTCCGGTGTTTTTCCCACGCTTGAGCCTCATCTGACATAGATTACAAATAGCAACGGTGGGGTCTGCTGCACATTTCTTAAAGAACTCCCAGACAGCAGAGTTCCTGGATGTGTGCTTTGAGACAACAGTGCTCTGCACCGGAGCAGCTCTGACATCTGATGCCTTGGACTGGCTAGTGCTACGGTTGGTCATAGAGGACGTTGTGCCTCGTGTTTGTTGTGCCTCCTCCTCACTTGACTCCTCTGTTTGATCAGGCACCCAGGTGGATTCAGTTACCGCATCATCATTGTCATCACTCCCTATCTCCTTGTCACTGGAGCCAACTTGGCAGTATGCTGCAGCTTCTGGGGCAACATGAGTGCCAGTTATTTGTGTGTCACTGGCACCACCTTCCTCTAGGTTGATTATACTCCCTTCCTCAACCTCAGAGATTGAATCAGAGCACTGTAGTTGCTGCGCATCCTCAAGCAGCATGTCACTGTCATTGTAGTCAAACAATTCAGCTGAATCCTCCGTGTGTGATAGCGAAGCTACGGCAGGAGTAGCTATGGACATGGAGGCTGCATTAGATGCTTTGGCAGCTGAGGTGGACTGTAAAGCACTACATGCCTGGCTGGCAGAGGACTCGGAGGATGAGGATGGCCTGGTTAGCCAATCCACCAAATCTTCTGTATGTTGCTGCTGCTTAAGACGGCCAGAACCAGTTAGAAAGGACAAGCGTGCCCCTGCAGAGGATGCACCACGTCCACAATGACCAGAGGCACAGCCTCCCGACACAAAGGCTGCTTGCCCTCTTACCTGTGCCTGGGAGCGTCTGCCTGTCCTTTTTGGTCTTTCTGACATAGTGAGTGATATATGGATTAAATATATAGAGAACTCTGATTCAACTCTGTTATAAAAATTGGAGATATGCTGCAGAACTCTGATTCAACTCTAGTATAAAGATTAAATATTTCCAGAACTCTGGTATAACTCAATGAGACACCCTGATAGCGGGCAGCCAGTGACAAGACACAGATTACAATTCCCAGAAACCTCCTATAAATCAGTGAGACCCCTGATGGGTGGCAGTGAAAAGACACAGATTACCTCAATTCCCAAATATTTTGTAGAAATTACTGACCCCCCAAAATACTTGGTGGCAGCCAGTGAGAACACACAAATTATAACAATTCCCAAATATTTTGTAGAAATTACTGACCCCCAAAATACTTGCAGGGTTATCCAAAGAGATTCGAAAAGTCACCGCACGTTCGGTGACTTTTCGTTCTCTTCAATTCGGTTCCTTTTACCGATTGCATTTCGGTGACCCTGCGGTGTATTCAGCAAAGAGCACAGGGTCCCCGAAATGCAGGGAAAAGCTGCCGAAAAACTGACGAAAACTAACCGAATGCACGCTGAAAACAAGCAAAAACATCTGGATTAACCTTCGAAAAAGCCGAACAGGAGCCGAAAAGGAGCCGAATCACACAGAGCCGAAGCAGCTGTGACGTAGAGGAGGCAGTGAATAAATTAGAAAAACCATTTGTATGAATCTGGGAAAAAGAAACGCTGTTTGCAAAGAACTACTGAGCGAAAATGTCTGAAATTTTCACAGGAGGTCCAGGGAATGATAATAAAGAGGGCTGTTACAAAAAAAATAAGTAAACTGAAAAAAAAAAAAAAAAAAAATCGGACTTTTAAAAAAAAAAAAAAAAAATCGGAAAAATGCTTAACGTATCCTAAAAAATCTATAAATAAAGAGACTCTTTGCTGCAGAATTTTATAATGAACGGTTTATTAGATATTGAATTAAAACGGGAATATTTTTAACATTGAAGCCTATGGGATTCTCCTGAATAAATTTGCCGAATTAAACCACCGAATGGCAGGGCATTAGGGGAACCTTTCACTGCTGGTTTGTGTTCTCTGAATAGACGAAGCATTGCTTCTCTATGGGGATTTCACTGCCCTCGAACAGGCACCGAACAGGCACCGTATGTTCAGGCAATTCGCCAGGATTTGGCGAATTGCCTGCTCTCTGGATAGCCGAATGGTCAGGAAAGGTAACCGAACGCTGATTTTCAGCGTTCGGTTACCTTTCTCAAGCAATTCGGATCTCTTTGGATAACCCTGTTGGTGTCAGTGAGAACACATGGATTAGAACAATTCCCAAATATTTTGAAGAAATTACTGACCCCCAAAATACTTGGTGTCAGTGAGAACACACGGATTAGAACAATTCCCAAATATTTTGTAGAAATTACTGACCCCCCAATATACTTGGTGTCAATGAGAACACACGGATTAGAACAATTCCCAAATATTTTGTAGAAATTGCTGACCCCCCCAAAATACTTGGTGTCAGTGAGAACACACGGATTAGAACAATTCCCAAATATTTTGTAGAAATTACTGACCCCCCCAAAATACTTGGTGGCAGCCAGTGAGAACACACGGTTTATAACAATTCCCAAATATTTTGTAGAAATTACTGACCCCCCCAAAATACTTGGTGGCAGTCAGTGAGAACACACGGATTAGAACAATTCCCAAATATTGTAGAAATTACTGACCCCCCCAAAATACTTGGTGTCAGTGAGAACACACGGATTTGAACAATTCCCAGATATTTTGTAGAAATGAGACCCCCACAATTGCTGGTGGCAGTGAGAACACACGGATTAGAACAATTCCCAAATATTTTGTAGAAATTACTGACCCCCCAAAACACTTGGTGCCAGTGAGAACACACGGATTATAACAATTACCAAATATTTTGTAGAAATTACCGACTCCCCCAAAATACTTGGTGGCAGCCAGTGAGAACACACGGATTAGAACAATTCCCAAATATTTTGTAGAAATTACTGACCGCCCAAAATACTTGATGTCAGTGAGAACACACGGATTTGAACAATTCCCAAATATTTTGTAGAAATGAGACCCCCCCCCCCCCAGTAGCTGGTGGCAGACTGGCAGTGAGAACACACACTAACACAAGAACAATCTCCTCTCAAATCTCCTCTCAAACACATGCTGAAGCACTGTGTGAAGCCTTATATAGTGTGCTGCGGGACTTAGCTCTGTGAGCCCATGATTGTGCAAAATTTGCCCAATCAGGACTCTGAGCCGTGATTGGCATAGTCTTGAACCTGTCTTGCACCTGACCTGTGGTCAGGTGCAAGGCTGTAGCCAATTACAAGCTTCAGGCCAGTGGAAAAGTGCATTGTGGTCCATTGTGGTGCATTGTGGGCGAACATGCGGAAATGTTCGTAATTCGGGAACATGCGAACAGGCGATGTTCGAATCGAACTCCGAACCGATCGAACCGAACAGCTCATCCCTAGTTAAGGGGATTTCCCCACAGGAGTCCTGTGAGAGGACGTACTATGTACGTCATTGGTCGGGATGGGGTTAATAGGAAAAACATCCAAAACGATTCATGATATACAATCTTCTCCAGTGGTTTGTAATGTGTTCCTTTTATTATATTTTATTACTCTCTGTATAGTTTAGACATAGTACACCTTTCTAGTATGTAATGTGTATGGATGCAGTCTCGCATTGTAAACTTCTGGACTTCCACCGTGTTGCACTCTGATGGCATCACAGTCACTTGTATGTAATCCAAAATCTGAGGCGTGGCCGGAACACAGAGAGAGCTGGATGTGTGAGTGCTGAGCTCCCAGGCCCGAGTGCACAGATTGTCATTTCGGGGCAGAAATAACAGCAATGGCACAGCGGAAAAAGACACTTACTACCCCAGGACTCTCGGGGACTGCGGGGACCCAACGCCGATCCTCCATTTTACCGTTCTTGGGAGATACATCTCAGCCGCAGACCTACGATAAGGGATCCAAAATGGCACCCGGCGACTCAAATGAGGAGGCCTCACCGCCACGATTAGATTCAGCAATAAAAGGGAGCGATATGGACCACGAACTGCGGGCCTTATTAAAGAGTTTGCCGACCAAAACGGATTTGGCTGCTCAGTTTACTCAAATGGAGCGCAATTTTAATACTAAATTTGATGAACTGGGGTCTGATTTGAAGCAGTTGGGAGGCCGCGTAGTGGACTTGGAAGAGGACAGAGATGTGTTATTTTCTCATGTGGAACGTTTAAATGGTCAAATGCTAACGCAAGCTAAACAGTTGGCCACGCTGCATAGACACCTGGATGATGTTGATAATAGAGGCAGACGATACAATCTCCGCATAAAGGGTTACCCGGAAGCAGACTCTGGCAAGGAAGATGTTAAAGAGCTACTCCGTGGTCTGTTTAATGATATCCTGGGTCGATCTGGAGAGGAAATATTAGTTCTGGATAGAGCTCACCATGCACTGCGGCCGAGGGGATCACAAAATGACGCACCTCGTGATATTATCTGTCGCTTGCAAGATTTTACATTGAAAGAGGAAATTCTCAGAGCAGCATGCAAAACTTCGGAAATTAAAGTGAACAGTTAAGTAATACTTTTCTTCCAAGATGTTTCCTGGACCACTTTACAGGCACGGAGGGCTCTGAAACCGTTAACAGAAGCGCTCCAGGAACGTGATATTCGTTACCGATGGGGATTCCCACTATCTTTACAGGTGACGCATAACAACCAAGTTCATTCTGTTGTATGTCCTGAGGACATTCCGGACTTTGTGCGTGTTTTTGGACTCCCAGAAGTCGACATCCCAGACTGGTATGGTTCGCCGTTGCCATCTGACACTCTACCCTTCCCACAGCGACCCCGCTGGACTCAACAGGCGAAAAAAAAACGTAAAGCCAAGCTCTCTGCAGCGGCCCCTTCTGAGCCTGATCCAGAACCATGAGGGAAGCCCTTGCTTTTGCTGCCATTGTCATTTGAAAGTTTATACGCTTTTTTGATATTTTCTGCCCCCTTGCAAAAAAATTTTTGATTGGATGCGCTTGGGTCCGGCAACCGAGACAGTCGGATGAGACTCTTGCTCGGCACCCAGAATTTTTGGAAAATTCTGAGACTTTCTCGGCCGCCTCCTGAGTGGTGTTTTTTTTTATGTCCTCTGATGGGTTTTCCACTATCAGAGGTCTACACTACCTCAATTGTTTTCTAGTTCTGTGTTGTTATGGTTGTTTGTTTTTAGATATTTTTTTTGGTGATCACTCGTACTATTTGCTATGCTACTAGGGGGTATGGGCAAGGTCCCGGGCTCTGCCGCCCTCCTCTCTCACTATTTTAAATGGCTAATTTAAATTTGATTTCTATGAATGTCCGAGGTCTTAATATGCCTGCCAAACGCTCGAAGGTTCTTGCAGAATTCCAGAGGTTGAAAGGTGATGTTATTTTTGTTCAGGAAACACATTTTAGAGAGGGTTCCGCACCGGGTTTCGCAATGCTCGCTATCCGACGGGCTATTTTAGCAATTTTGGGGAGACAAAATCTAGGGGGGTTGCCATTCTATTTGCGCGACATGTGCCTTTTACTCTGCAAGATGTGGTAACGGACCCGCAAGGTCGATTTTTGATGGTTAAAGGGATCTTGGGCAATACTAAGTTAACTTTTGTAAATGTTTACCTGCCAAACCGCTTGCAAACCAAATGTCTCCGAAAAGTGTTACGACGTTTGTCCGAGTTTCAGGAAGGTTTTGTGGTCTTAGGGGGGATTGCAATGTTTCGTTAGATATGCTGGCAGATTGTGTCCAGGGTGGGGGATCGTCTGTTCCCTCTCTATGGGTCCAATTTCGTAAACTCTTGTCAGCAGACCGTCTGATGGATTGTTGGCGTCTCAGTAATCCAGCAGTAAAGGACTACACATTTTATTCACATGCCTTTAAGAAGTATTCTAGAATAGACAATTTTTTTGTGGAACATAGGGCTTTGGAAATGGTACGCAGTTGCAAAATGGGACCCATAACATGGTCGGACCATGCACCCCTTCTGTTGTCTTTAGTCCTACCTAATTTAGTGCGAACGGAGAATGCCTGGCGTTTGAATGAGTCATTGCTATCTGATCCCATGACGCGAGCGGAGGTGACTGCCTCCTTAGAGAATTACTTCCTTGAAAATAACACGGATGATGTAACACCCGCAACGGTTTGGGAGGCTCACAAGTGTGTGTTGAGAGGTGCTTTTATCCAGTTGGGCTCCAGGCGCAAGAAGGAAAGGACCGCCAGAACGGAGGAATTGCTGAGGGAGATCACGGCCTTAGAACTGACGCATAAATCTGACCTAGATCCTGAATCATTCCGACGATTAGTTCTCTTAAGAGCTGACTTAGCTAAATTAACGAATGCACAGGTGGCGCGGGCCCTTACACTGACGAAATATGCTTACTACACCCAAGGGAATAAATGTGGCAGGCTACTTGCACGTGCTCTGAAGAAACGATATCAAGCTACTTTTATCCCGAAACTGCATACTAGCACGGGATCCGAGGTCAATACAACCCGAGACATTGCGGAAGCCTTTCATGCTTATTACCAAACTTTATATAATATTGATGAGAGTAGGGTCCCTGAGCATATAGTGGACTCGTTTTTGGCTAAGACGATTTAAACTACTTTACCGCGTAATGTTAGCCGACAATTAGATAACCCGCTTACATTAGAGGAATTTACTCAGGCTTTAAAATTAACGCCCTTGGGTAAAAGCCCGGGCCCTGACGGGTTTACGGTGCTATATTATAGGACTTTCGGGTCTATTCTGGGCCCTAGATTTGTTACAGCTTTTAACTCTATTTCGGATACCTTTCCTATTCCACCTGCGACGCTCCTCGCCTCTATCTCTGTGATACCGAAACCGGATAGAGACCCGTTAGATTGCGCTAATTATAGACCCATATCTTTAATAAACGTTGACTTAAAATTGTTTACGAAAATACTCGCTTTACGACTTAAGCCTCTCCTGACTTCAGTGATTCACCGAGACCAGACGGGCTTTGTACCGGGCAGGGAAGCCTGTGATAATACTATTCGTACCGTCTCCCTCATCCATCATGCTTCCAGGATGGATCAGCCTTTGTTAGTCCTCTCGGTTGACGCTGAAAAAGCGTTTGACCGAGTGGACTGGTCTTATCTTTTTCGGATGTTGGAGAGGATGGGTTTTGGTGATCGATGGTGTTCGTGGTTGCGGGTGCTGTATGACTGCCCTCAGGCACGAGTGCGGGTTAATGGCAGACAATCGACTCCGTTGACGATACATAATGGGACTCGACAGGGGTGCCCTCTGTCCCCTCTCCTGATCCTGCTGTATCTGGAACCCCTATTGCAAGCGATTAGAGATAATCCGCCGATTCGAGGAGTAACTGTTCCGGGACAGGAGCTCAAGGTGGCCGCATTTGCGGATGACCTGTTGTTAACCTTGACGGATCCCCTTTCATCGGTGTCAGCTTTGATGACGGAATTAGATGCGTTCGCAGCTTTCTTGGATATAAAATTAACATGCTGAAGAGTGAGTTTTTAGGGGTAAACCTTTCACGAGTCGTGACTGAGAGTATTCGTCATACTTATGGAATGCGGTGGGTTCGGAGGGACTTAAATATTTGGGAATACGCTTATCGTCGGACCTAGACAAATTATTTCAGTTGAATTACGTTTCTCTGTTGCAACAGATCAAGGGGGACTTACGTAACTGGAACTTACGCCATATTTCATGGTTGGGAAGGATCAATGTCTTACGGATGAATATATTACCTCGACTGTTATATTTGTTCCAAACCCTCCCTATTACTGTACCTCAGACATTTTTCTCTGATTTGCGACAGACATTTACAGGCTATGTTTGGAGGGGGAAGAGGGTGAGGATATCTTACAGTGAATTGACAAGACCGGTGGGAAGGGGTGATCTGGGCCTGCCCCATGCTTATTTTTACTATCTAGCAGCGTTTTTTTCTATACTATATGGCTTGGCCAAAGGAATGATGGGTAAGCTTTGGGAAAATGTGTTACAGGCAGGAATTGCTTGGCCATTGTCCTCCTTGACCTGGTAGTCGGCACCGCTGGCAAACCTGGGGCTTCGGTCACACCTACTACTGAGCACACTGCTAAGGCTGTGGAGGAAACATGGAGTGGCGTTAGGACTGACTACACTGACTTTCCGCTTGACACCTTTGACTCACAATCCCCTGTTCCCACCGGGACTGACCCCGACATTTTTGGATGGGTTACTACCAAAACCGTATATACCGCTAGAAGCAGTAGTGGAAGACGACAGATTGCTCCCCCTGGACCGATTGGTGGCCCCAGAAATAGTGAAAAAGTCTATGGTGAAGTTCCAATATGCCCAACTAAGTCACTTTATTCGCTCTACTACGTGGTTGACAGAGGGGTTGCCTCCATTGGCCCCTTTGAGACCTTCTAAACCGATAAGAATAGATATGGACATATTGTCTCGAATCTTTATTCATACATAATGAGAGGGGCCTATAAAATTGATTCTCCGTTGCTACTTAAGTGGGAAACAGATTTAGTAGATATTTCAGCTGAGGAATGGTCCAGGGCTTTCGAACTTACATACTTTCCATCCAGGAGTCAGGTGCTTCGTGAATCGAATTGTAAATTGTTTATGAGATGGTATCTTACCCCGTCTGTTTTACATGCTATGGATCCATTGTTGCATGATATCTGTTGGAGGTGTAAAGTGGCCAGAGGTAACTATGTCCACATATGGTGGACTTGCCCGAAAATTCAAAACTTCTGGTCAGACGTTGCACACGAGATATTGCGTTTAGGGGGCCTGGAAGTGGAATTTACTCCCTCTGCCTATTTGCTTAATGTACTGCCCTTTTTGATGCTCTCCTTTAACCCTTTCGCTGCTGAGGCTTTTCCCGCCCCTATGCTGAGGTCATTTTTACCTGTTGCGCATCATGTTTAAACGTGTTTTGAAGGCTTATTTTAGTATATGACCCAGACATATTATATATCGTTCTTTCCGTCAGACTCGGTAGATTCATAATATGTCATTATATATGTATACGTTATGTCATGTCTGTATATTATAACAAAAAAATGCAATAAAATATGTATTTTCAATAATTTACAATTGTAAAGTGTTTTTTTCCACATTTTAACATGCGAGCAATTGCGGTTATATTTTGTATGGGGTGCGCTTGTTAAAAAAATTAGAGATGGGGTCTCGTTACATTTTTTTTTGGGGAAAATGACACTATTTTTAACAAATGCACCGCATACAAAAATCGTTAGTGCAGCATCATTGTTCACATTATAATTGAAATGGGAACAATATTGCTGCATTAACAAACCCAAAAAAATTAAAAAAAAGTGTTTAATTTTTTTTATTTAATTTTTTTTTAAATTTTTTTTTATTTGTATTTTTCATTTTTTTTTTTTACAAAATTTTTCACTGTAGTGTTTGGTATCGTTGGAACGGCCATGCTCTGGCCGATCCAACGATAACAAAATTTAACCCCTAGCTGCCACGGATCGGGAGATAGGGAGTTCATTGGAACTCCCTATCTCCACAGTTGGTGGCAGTTAGGGGTTAAGTCTAGGACTGGCGTCATCGTGCTACGCACGATGACGCCAGTCCTCTGGGGAGTTCCCGGAGGCTTGGCCGACATCCAAGATGTCGGCCAGCTCCGGGAAAGGATCGCGAACCGGCGCTTTTCAGCGCCGATTCGCGATCCAGCTCCCCAGGGGTTAATGCCAGGCATCATTTGGAAGGGCAGGCTGTGCCCTTCCAAATGATGCCTGGGTTAACCCCCTGTGCGCCGCCGATCGGGAGGGAGAGAGGTCCGAAGGACCTCCCCCCCTCCCTTTCAGGCGCCTCCTCCGCACATGCGGGGGGGGCGCCTGAATTAGGTGTCATCGCGCCCCCGCGATGACACCTAATTCTGGCGGCTGCTGGTCCGGATGCCGGGCTGACATCCAGGATGTCAGCCCGCACCGGAGGGGCCAGCGATCGGCCGGAACCCGGCCGAACGCTGACCCCAATGTGAGGACGCGCTCAGCGCGTCCTCAGCACACCAGCGGGACTGCTGAGGACGCGCTGAGCGCGTCCTCAGCAGCGAAGTGGTTAAAAACTCGCTTCTGGAAATTCTGTTAACCGCAGCGAGGGCACTGATTCCATTATATTGGAGGAGGGAATGTGCACCCACCATCAGGGATTGGGTTCTGAGGGTGGAGGGGGTCAGAGCTTTAGAAGAAGCGCACTACAATAGTTTGGGTAAATATGAGGAATTTTATGCGATCTGGCGTCCATGGTCCTCGAACCTTCGCTCAATAACGGTCTCAGACAGGCCACCGGTGGGGGAACAAGAGGTCTCGTAAAGATAATCGACCGGTTATGGAGGGGCAGAGGTGAATTTAGATCCAAGCCTGGGCTGTGTTGTCTTGACATACCATTCTGGTACTAGCTTTACTGCTGTTTATTTAAGGATACGATGATCACCTTTTTAGTTAGAGTTAATTTAGAATTTGTTATATTATAAAATTTTGGCACTGTTTATGACCAAGAGGCACTTTGATTGTATTCTACATTATTGTGACAATATTGTCTCTTATGCGACTTGTATTTTATACTTTGCCAATAAAAATATTTTACACAAAAAAAAAAGTAATCCAAAATCTAGGGGACCAAATCTGAATTCCACCATTCATTATGACATTTCGAATAAAAATGACATTCATATCTCTCAGTACTATTTCTTCTCATTAAATGTACAAACAGTAGTATCATTAAAGTAAAAGAAACTTACTGAAGAAAGGTACATGCTGAAGATTAACACGAAGAATTATTTTATATTGGTGAGCCTATTACCAGAAAACTTATTTTTATAAGTTTTCCTCCAAAGTATTTGTAAATATTAAACATATTTTTTCTAATTATATTAAATTCAGAAAGTTATAAAATGTATATACTTTCAATAAGAAAACAATAGATCTACATACTTGAAAATTAGAAAAACACATGATTACTAATGAATATTATCTTGCATCGTTATAATTGAATTGAAAAGAAAGAAGACCAAACACTAATAGTAATAACAGTAAGCTCCCTGCTACAATTTTTAAAATATACTCTTTTTTTAATGGATCAGACATATAACAGTATATAGACTAGATAAAAGTACAGTAGGCGACCAAACAATGGCCACTCTGAATAAGAACCATAGGAAATACAAACACGGGTGCCTAGCTAAACTGTGCTAAGGTCACATGAACGGGAAAAGTGAAAACTTTACTGAACATAGGAAACAATAACAACAATAAAGAAGCAGTCAAGTAATCCGGACCGCATTGGGAGATTTATTACCCCGCAGCCGCTCGTTCGCAGCAGGAGGCTAGGAAGCTGGAGAGAGTGTGACTAGAGGGTGCCGACAGGATTGGAGGGGAACCCTGTAAAATTTGAAGAGCATACCAGGGCGAGAACTGAAAGGTCTGTTTCAATGAGGTTCCCGTGTCCTGTGGAAGTACTTTTATGAGGGGAAACCAGTTTAGAAAAAAATGCTTAGCTTTTTCTACCTGATTTAAAGAAGCCTCCGTCCAGTCCGCCAAAAAA
Source organism: Leptobrachium leishanense (assembly GCA_009667805.1). NCBI lineage: Eukaryota > Metazoa > Chordata > Amphibia > Anura > Megophryidae > Leptobrachium > Leptobrachium leishanense. The sequence continues at coordinate 181,286,690 of CM019065.1, read as the reverse complement.
ACCCCAGCATAAATGCTATCATATATCATGTGAAAGGAAAGAGAGGTGTGAGAAATCCATTGTGATAATAGTTTTTTTTTGCCAGTTGCTACCAATAAGCATAACCTACAATGTTTGGGAATCGGATGATGTGAGGAAGAAGGATGATGGATGAAAATGGCCCATGCAGGCATAACAGGAATCAGAAGATGCAAAACTGATAAACCAAATCTGTTGACAGAGTCCCAAAACAGTTGAATAAACAGACAAGAGCAAAGACAATGCCACAGATCCGCAGAAAGAGCACATGTAGGCAATGCAACACTCAAGAGAACATAGGCAAGGGAGGTAGAAAGAGGCTGCACATTCTTAGCATGTACCAGGGAGCCAATAGGATTGACTAAATCAGAGTTAGTTAAATTTTGCAATTGTGTGATGAGAAGTTGCTTTAGCTGTAATTAGTAGAAAGGGCATTAAGTTCCCTATAGGAAAGCCGTCATCTTTTTGCAAAATGGCAAAAGTGAGACAAGCTTCTTTGGGCCAAGGTTCGAAAAATCGGTTCCGGAGAGTAATTCTGGAAATTTGGGTTATGCAAAATAGCAACCAAAGCAATATTCACCTGGCAAAGCCTAGGTGCATGTAGAGATTAATCCAGGCCATTTTAGTTGTGTACAATAAGGGATTGTTTTGTATATTTGCAGGGGTAGCAGTATAGGAGGGTAGTTACATAGTTATATAGGCTGAAAAAAGTCATGCGTCCATCGGGTTCAGCCTCTCCCACATAATCTACTGCTGTTGATCCAAAAGAAGGCAAAAAACCCAGTCTGAAGTGCTTGCCAATATGCAACATACTGGGAAAAAATTCCTTCTTGACCCCAGAATGGCAGTCAGATTTCTCCTTGGATCAAGAAGCTTTTACCCACATATTAAATATTATAACCCTTAATATTCTGTGTCTGCAGGAAGTCATCCAGTCGTTTTTTAAAAGTCTGTACAGACTCTGACCCAACCACCTCAACAGGCAGAGAATTCCACAGCTTTATTGTTCTCACTGTAAAATAACCCTTCCTATGCTTTAAGCTAATTTCTTTCTTCCAGTCTAAATGAATGACCCCTTGTCCTGTGTATAGTCCTGTTAATGAATAGGTTATCAGACAATGGTTGATAATGGCCCCATATATATTTATATAAGGTTATCAGATCCCCTCTAAGGCGCCGTTTCTCTAAACTAAACAGGTTTAAGCTTGTTAGTCTTTCCTCATAACTTAACCGTTCCATTCCCCTTATTAATTTAGTTGCCCGTCTCTGCACTTTTACTAGCGCTATAATATCTTTTTTTAAGACAGGTGCCCAAACTTGCATGGCATATTCAAGGTGCGGCCTGACCATTGATTTATACAGGGGCAAAATTATGTTTTCATCCCGAGAGTGAACTCCCCTTTTAATGCATGCCAATACTTTGCTAGCCTTGGCGGCTGCTGTTTGACATTGCACATTGTTACTTAGTTTGAAGTCTATGATTATTCCCAAATCCTTCTCCTGCTTGGATTTCCCTAACTCCGTACCATTTAGGGTATAAATTATTTGTGTGTTCTTCACTCCAAAGTGCATAACTTTGCATTTATCTAGATTAAATTTCATCTGCCATTTAAGTGCCCAGTCCCTCAATCTATCTAAATCCCTTTGCAGCGAAGTAACATCCTGCTCACATTGTATTACTTTTCCTAGTTTTGTGTCATCTGCAAACACCGATACATGGCTTTCAATGCCTATCTCAAGGTCATTTATAAATAAATTTAATAGTATTGGTCCTATAACAGACCCCTGAGGGACACCGCTTACCACTGGTGTCCATCTTGAAAATGTACCATTTATGACCACTCTCTGTACCCTATCTTTTAGCCAGTTTTCTATCCAAGAGCAAGTATTTTCATCTAGACCAATTTTTCTTAATTTAAATAGTAACCTTTTGTGTGGAACTGTGTCGAAAGCTTTGGCAAAATCTAAGTAAATCACATCCACTGCGACCCCCTGATCTATACTTCTACTTACTTCCTCATAGAACGTAATTAGTTTAGTCTGACATGATCTGTGTTTCATAAAACCATGCTGATTTTTGCCAATTACATTATACCTCCCAATAAATTCCTGACTATTATCCCTTAGTAACCCCTCAAATACTTTCCCAGCCACAGATGTTAAGCTCACAGGTCTATAATTCCCAGCTACAAATTTTAAACCTTTCTTAAATATAGGGACCACGTCAGCTTTTCTCCAATCCTCTGGTACGATTCCTAAAAGAAAAGAATCTCGAAAGATTAAGAACAGAGGTTTACATATTTCAACACATAGCTCTCTCAGTACTCGCGGGTGAATTCCATCTGGCCCTGGGGCTTTATTCACATTCACATTGTTTAATTTCTGCAAAACCTTGTCCTGAGTCAACCAGTCACTTTGTATTAGTAAGTTTTTATTAATGAATTTCATGTCTCCTGTTATAGGTTTCTCTTTGATAAATACTGAAGAAAAATAATCATTTAAAATTTCTGCCTTATCCTGATCTTCAGTTAAAAATACCCCTGACTCAGATTTTAGTGAACCTACATTTTCACTCTTGGGTTTTTTAGAATTTATGTACCTAAAGAATCTTTTAGGGTTGATCTTGCTCTCTTTGGCTATTTCTTTTTCATTTTCTAGTTTAGCCCATCTAATCGCATTTTTACATGCTTTATTGGCTGCACTAAATGCTTTATAGGATGCCTCAGATTTATCACATTTAAAAGCTTTAAATGCCTTCTTTTTATTTTTCATTTCCTTAGTTACCTTCCTACTAAGCCACATTGGTTTCGGTCTGTTTCTTTTATATTTATTAACCAGTGGAATATATTGTGACGTGTACTTTTCTAGTGTTAGTTTAAAGATATTCCACTTATCCTCAGTGTTTTTCCCGTGAAAGAGTTTCTGCCAGTCAATGACATTGAGAGCTTCCTTTATTTTAATAAAGTTGGCCTTTTTAAAATTATATGTTTTAGCACGCCCCTTATGAATGTGTTTTTTTGAGTTTATTTCAAAAGCCACCATATCACCGTATTATAGTGTTGATGGAGTGGTGGTAACAGAGAACTTGAGGGGAAACAACGCTTGTTCAACATTTTGGTAGAGATGTGCATGGCTGAAAAATTTGTTTTGTTTAATTTCAAAATAATCTTGTTTTTGGAATTTCGTTTCGTAATTTCATTATGTTTTGTGTTATTTTGTTTTCGTTTCGTATATCGGATCACTAAAAAAAGACATTCAGGGTTATTCAAAGAAATTCGAAAAGTCACCGCACGTTCGGTGACTTTTCGTTCTCCTCAATTCGGTTCGATTTGGCGATCCCATTTCGGCAACCCTGCGGTGTATTCAGCAAGCACCACAGGGTCCCCGAATTGCAGGGAAAAGTCACCGCAAACCCGCTGAAAACTCACCGAATGCACACCGAAAACCTGCAAAAACATCTGGATTAAACCCGCCAAAAGCACCAGAAAAACCCGAGCAGGAGCCGATCACACGCAGTGCAGCCCCCGGAAAAAGCCGACCCCGCAGACGAATGGAGTGAAAAGAAAAAAAAACGTTTGCTTGAATGTTTGAAAAGTGAAACGCTGTTTGCAAAAAAACTACAGAACGAAAATTTCTGAAATTTACATATGAGGTCCAATGAATGAAAATAAAAAGGGCTGTTACAGAGAAAAAAGAACAAACATTTAAAAAAATGTTTAATTTTTAAGAAGTGAAAATTCTAGGTCAAAATAGCCGATTTGGAAAGTGAGATAAGTGGGGGAATTTTTCTGGTTTTGCTATTTTGACCTAGAATTTTCCATTCTCCAGTCATTCTCCTGCTTTTCACCGCTCTCTGAATAACCCTGTTAGTGTGTTGTCCCAGTACCGAGGTCCAGTGACAATGTGGCGTGGATCGTGGACTTCTCCAAGAGGGGGATGAAATCATGAATATCAGTTCTGCCTCAAGGGCATCCTCCCCGCCCAGTAACATCATTTTACATGAGAGCAATGATGTAAGAAAGAGACTTCCTCCTCAGTATTCCCTATGGTAGAGATATGAGGGTCCTTTGCTATACAGTCATGTTTGGTGTCGTTGGAAAGGCCAGGACATGGCCTTTCCAATTATACCAAACATGACTAGGTAGTGTTTAAAAATAAAATGTTTATTTTTATTTTTGTTATCCAAAGCAAATGGCAATGTCCATTTGTCATGTATAAAATGACCAATACCACTGCTGTTACTCACCTTCTCATTTCCCAAATAGGAGCAAGTTCATTGTTTTATACTTACAGGAATATTCAGAGAGCACTGAAATGTCACCGACATTTTAGTACTCCCCTGTTCGCCACATTTCGGCGTGTTCAATTCACCGACCCTGCGAGTTCAATTCACCGCAGGGTCCCCGAAGTGTGGAAAATCCACCCGCCGAATTATATTGGAAAACTGCCACAAAACCGCCCGATGAATCGAAAAACAGTCGAATTGATCCAAAAATAGCCGATGCACCTGCTGAAAAGACTGCCAACCAGCTACCGGTAAAACCCGCCAAGCCGCCGAACAGGTTTAAAAAATAAACAACACCAAAAAAAAAGACGCTGCAACTCTTAAAAGGCATTTAAAAAAACTACTGCATGAAAATTCCTGGAAATATTATATAAGGTCCTATGAATAATAATAAAAAGGTCTGTTACAGAAAAAAAAAACTTGCCTTTTTTTAAAAAAAAACGTAAACAACAATTTCCCCAAAAACATCCCGGAAAATGCCGATAAAATCCTTAGAAATAGACTTTTTGCTGCAAATGAAAAGAATTAACGGTTGAATAAATATTAAGAGAAACGGGAATTCTTTTTAACATTGAAACCTATGGGATTCGCCTATGGGGTTTAAAGCCGCATGAAACCACCAAAAAACAGGGCATTTCAGACATTTTGGTACTGTTTGGTGTTCCCTGAATAGATTATCCATTACTTCTCTATGAGGAATTTCACTGCCGCCAAAGGTCACCATATTTCGCTGTCAATTCACCAATATTTGGCAAATTGACAACTATTTGAATACCCGAATGGCCACGAAATTGCAACGTATGGGGAAATTCACTGTTCTGTGCAATTTCGTGGCCAATTCGGTGCTCTTTGAATAATCCCTATGTACATTTTATTCATAAAACACAAGGTGCCAAAATACAAGCGAAAAATCTATTTTTTTTCAGTTATATTTAAAATCAGAAAAATACAGTATCAGGTTCCCATTTCTTTTTTTTTTTATTAAACAAGAGTGCCCCATATTCTGTAGCCACAAAGGTTTGGATGATAAAAAGGTGAAAATAATAACTTTTCAAGCTATAAATGATTGAAATCTGAGTGGAAATTCAAAGTTTTTAAAGACTTTTTGTTATAGCAGACATAGACATATAATAATGATATATTATGAATCTGCCGAGTCTGCTGAAAATATGGATACATAATTTGAGTCCCACATTAAAACATGACTTCAAATTGCGTTTGAACATGATAAGCACAAAGTGGTCAAAATAAGCTCAGCACTAGGGATGAGCCGAACACCTCCCGAGTTCGGCTCGGGCCCGAACCCGAATTTTTCCAAATGTTCGGGTCCCAACCCGAACCCCATGCAAGTCAATGGGGCTGAAAATTCGGTTTTTAGAGTGCCCTCCAAGAGGGCATATATGCTACATATTTGCCATAAAAGGTGTATGGGGGGGGTAGTGCCCTGGGGGACAGGAAACAAGGACAAAAAGTTTAAAAAAATACGTTTTTAAAGGAACAGTGAGTTCTCCATGAAATAAGGGTTAAAAATGAAAAATTCCTTCAAATATCGTGCCTAGGAGGTCCCCATAACCTGCCCGTGAAGTGGCGGATTTGTAGGATGTATAGAAACACTTTAAAAAAAAAATTATGTTTCAAATGACGGTAAATGCTTTTCCTTTAATCTATCCATAAACAACTGCTTGGGGCGGCAGTCTGTATGAAAAGAGGAGACATTTTCGGACACGCAGAAAAAGTTTACGGATTTTTTTGGCTAAATTATTGTGAAACTTATGCAGGCTTTGGATGAAAGTAACAATAGGTGCTTCAAAATTGGTCCTTTAGCGTCCCCAACAGTGCCGTCACACCGTAACCCCTCTGAGGATATGAATCTGATACAGGCGTCAGTGGCAGTGCACCCAAATATTGTGCTTTTGGTGCCTGGCTTGCAAGTACTATCATACAGTAACCCCTCTGTGGTATTGTGGAAGAATGCAGGGGTGAACCTTGCGGTCCTATATTAAAAAGATATGCATCTGGTAAAGGCGTCAGTGCACCCAGATATTTTGCCTTTGGTGCAAGACTGCCAGGCCAACAAGTATCATCATACAGTAACCACTCTGTAGTATTGTGGAAGAATGCAGGGGTGGACCATGTGGTCCTATATTGAAAAGTTTTTTATCTGGTAATGGGCGTCAGTGCACCCAGATATTGTGCCTTTGGTGCCAGGCCAGCAAGTATCATCATACAGTAACCCCTCTGTAGTATTGTGGAAGAATGCAGGGGTGAACCTTGCGGTCCTATATTAAAAAGATATGATTCTGGTCAAGGCGTCAGTGCACCCAGATATTGTGCCTTTGGTGCAAGACTGCCAGGCCAGCAAGTATCATCGTACAGTAACCCCTCTGTAGTATTGTGGAAGAATGCAGGTGTGGATCATGTGGTCCGATATTGAAAAGTTTTTTTTTTATCTGTTAATGGGCGTCAGTGCACCCAGATATTGTGCCTTTGGTGCCAGACTGCCAGGCCAGCAAGTATCACCATACAGTAACCCCTCTGTAGTATTGTGGAAGAATGCAGGGGTGAACCTTGCGGTCCTATATTAAAAAGATATGAATCTGGTAAAGGTGTCGGGGCACCCAAATATTGTGCCTTTGGTGCCAGGCCAGCAAGTGCCATCATACAGTAACCCCTCTGTAGTATTGTGGAAGAAAGCAGGAGTGGACCATGTGGTCCTATAATAAAAAGATATGATTCTGGTCAAGGCGTCAGTGCACCCAGATATTGTGCCTTTCATGGCAGCTAGTGCCTTCACACTAGGTTGGAGGTGGCATTAGCTTCTGAGTCTTCCTGGTCAATGAGGATGACCGTATCGTGCACTTCCTCCTCCCAGTCACGCACTAGCCCTTCTGTTTCTGGGCACATGAAACCCTCTCTTGAGGAATCCCCACCTTCAATGCCCCCACTACTTAAATATTCCTCCTCTTCCTCCTCCTGTCTCATCTGACCCGCTGGAATGCTGTCTGCGGAAAGACTGGGGCCTTGAGAGCTAGGGAAGGCCTCCTCTTCCTCCCGCTGCTCTGCCTCTAGAGCCACATCTATAATTCCCTGCAGAGTGTGCTCCAGCAGGAACACTAAAGGAATTGTGTCACTGATGCATGCACTGTCCCTGCTCACCATCCTCATTGCCTCCTCAAATGGTGACAGTACAGTGCATGCATCCTTGATCATCAGCCACTGTGGGGGGAAAAAAAAACAAGTCGACCTGAACCTGTCCTTGTGCCATACTCACACAGGTACTCATTGATGGCCCTCTGCTGCTTGTGCAGACGCTGCAGCATTGCTAATGTCAAGTTCCACCTGGTGGGCATGTCACAGATCAGACGGTTTGTGGGAAGAAGGAATTCTCTTTGAATTTCTGCCAGGCGAAAGCTTGCTGGGAATGCCTGTCTGAAGTGGCTGCAGACTTTTCTGGCCTGGCTGAGAAGCTCTGGCAGCCCTGGGTACTTGGTTAGGAAACGCTGTACCACTAGATTTAGGACGTGTGCTAGGCATGGTACATGCATCAATTTACCCTTGCGTAGGGCGGAGAGAAAGTTGCTGCCATTATCACAGACGATCATTCCCAGCTCAAGCTGGCGTGGTGTTAACCATCTCTGCACCTGGTCCTGCAGAGCTGACAGAATTTCTGACCCGGTGTGGCTCCTGTCCCCTAAAAAAAACAGCTCAAGCACAGTATGGCTTCTTTTTGCTTGATCCATTGCGTAGACCCGGTCAGGCGTCGGTTTAACTGCCACTTCGCCAGAGACAGAGAAGGAGGAGGAGGCGGAGGAAGAGGGAGAGGTGGAGGTGGTGGAGCAGACAGACCTCATACCAGCAGCTTTCTGGAGGCGTGGTGGATGAACAAGCTCCAGCACAGAGCCCCATCTTGGATCCCTCCCAGCTGCAATCAGAGTTACCCAGTGTGCCGTGAAGGAAATGTAACTACCCGGTCCATGCTTGCTGGACCACGTGTCTAAAGTCACATGCACCTTGCTGCTGACTGCCTTTCCCAATGACTGGATAACATTGGGAAACGTTCCTATTTAGGGAAGCCTACCACCCAACTCACTGACGCAACCATCAATCACTCTCACCTTACAGTCCTCTCCTCCTGTTTCTAACCCCAACCCTCCTAGATTGTGAGTTCCTACGGGAATAGGGCCCTCATCTCCTCCTGTACTGTTTGTCAAATGTTGTTCAATGTATTGTAACCCTGTCTATACTGTGCTTATTGTACAGCGCTGCAGAATATGCTGGCGCTTTATAAATAAAGAATAATAATAATAATACCCTGTCCATGCTTGCTGGACCACGTGTCTAAAGTCACATGCACCTTGTTGCTGACTGCCTTTCCAATGACTGGATAACATTGGAAACGTTCCTATTTAGGGAAGCCTACCACCCAACTCACTGACGCAACCATCAATCACTCTCACCTTACAGTCCTCTCCTCCTGTTTCTAACCCAACCCTCCTAGATTGTGAGTTCCTACGGGAATAGGGCCTCATCTCCTCCTGTACTGTTTGTCAAATGTTGTTCAATGTATTGTAACCCTGTCTATACTGTGCTTATTGTACAGCGCTGCAGAATATGCTGGCGCTTTATAAATAAAGAATAATAATAATAATACCCTGTCCATGCTTGCTGGACCACGTGTCTAAAGTCACATGCACCTTGTTGCTGACTGCCTTTCCCAATGACTGGATAACATTGTCTTCCACATGCTGGTATAGTGCTGGAATGGCCTTGCGTGAAAAGTAATGGCGTTTTGGAACCTGCCTCTGTGGTACAGCACATTCAGCAAATTCACGGAAGGGAGCAGAGTCCACCAGCTGGAAAGGCAGCAGCTGCAATGCGAATAATTTTGTTACGCTGGCATTTAGACGCTGTGCTTGGGGATGGCTGGGACTATATTTTTTCTTACGCTGCAGCCGCTGCGGCAACGTAATCTGACTGCGTAAATCTTCAGCTGCTTGGAGGATGTCACATTGTGAGGAAGGACCTGGTACATCCATTACTGTAGCATCATCCCTGTCAGTGGAGGTTGTAGGCAATGACATGGCAGGATATACAGTGGGGATAGAGACATATGAGGAGTAGGAGGACCTACGCAAAGTTTTGCACCAACGGGATGCGTGGTGGGTGGTCATATGTCGCCTCAAGCACGTGGTACCCAAGTGTCCGGTGTCTATCCCTGTCATGATCCACCTGGGTTACTGTCAGGGATCGCATATTTTAACCCTGGCAGCCCCTTTTAACCATGCGTTCCACAGGTTCCCATGGAATTGGCTGTAACCTGTGCACGCTAGAGACTACAGGTTCTCCTGCTTTTTGTTAATGAGGCCTCCTTAAAAGGAGGTCACACCCTCTGATCTAGACTTCCTCATTTGAAGTCAGAACCTTGCACCAGAGTGACCTGTATCTGAAAAGCTCCTTGTTTTTGGACCCACTGAACTCTTATCTGTTTTCCTCCTGGACCTTCATCAGAACCCGATTTACTACCCTTCTGGACTACCTCTGCTATACCGGAAAACCCCATTTGTTTTGCTACCCAGTTCCTCCATTGGACTTATGTGTATGACCCCTGGCTATGGACTTCTGATTATCCTGTTCTCTGTATCCCACGACTACTGCTTGAAAACCTGACTACGAGACTGCCTTACCCTATACCTGGATACCTTGCCATGGACATTATCATTTCTCTGTCTAGTTAATATTCTGTTCTCTATTCAGTATCTGCTACCCCATTTAGTTATACGTATTTTCAGTTTCCTCCTGTGTTCCCTAGTTTCCATCCAGTTTAATCCTTTTTCGTTCTGCTCTTTACCTCCCTCTATCTTAGCTATCCATCTTTATTCATTTATTTCTGCTGATTTGTTTATAATAAATATCTTGTTTGAACCCCTCAACCTGCATACTTCATTATGGCTCACTGCACATTGGGCTCACACCCGCAATCCATGCAGGGTTCACATGACAATCCTACGCTTCAGCCTCCTCTGACATAGATTACAAATAGCAATGGTGGGGTCTGCTGCACATTTCTTAAAGAACTCCCAGACAGCAGAGTTCCTGGATGTGTGCTTTGAGACAACAGCGCTCTGCACCGGAGCAGCTCTGACATCTGATGCCTTGGACTGGCTAGTGCTATGGTTGGTCACAGAGGATGTTGTGCCTCATGTTTGCTGTGCCGCCTCCTCCCCCTCCTCCTCACTTGATTCCTCAGTTCGATCTGGCACCCAGGTGGAGTCAGTGACCTCATCATCAATATCATCTTCACCCCATATCTCCTTGTCACTGGAGCCAACTTGGCAGTATGCTGCAGCTGCTGGGGCAACATGAGTGCCAGTTATTTGTGTGTCATCACTGGCACCCCCTTCCTCTAGGTTGATTATACTCCCTTGCTCAACCTCAGAGATTGAATCAGAGCGCTGTAGTTGCTGTGCATCCTCAAGCAGCATGTCACTGTCATTGTACTCAAACAATTCAGCTGATTCCTCCGTGTGTGATAGCGAGGCTACGGCAGGAGTAGCTGTGGACATGGAGGCTGCATTAGATGCTTTGGCAGCTGAGGTGGACTGTAAAGCACTAGAAGCCTGGCTGGCAGAGGACTCGGAGGATGGCCTGGCTAGCCAATCCACCAAATCCTCTGTATGTTGCTGCAGGTTAAGAAGACGGCCAGCACCAGTTATAAAGGACAAGCGTGCCCCTGCAGAGGATGCACAACGTCCACCACGACCAGAGGCACAGCCTCCCGACACAGGGGCTGCTTGCCCTCTTATCTGTGTCTGGAGCGTCTGCCTGTCCTTTTTGTTCTTTCAGACATGGTGAGTGATATATAGATTATACCAGAGTTGAATCAGAGTTCTGTATATATTTAAAGATTTACAGAACTCTGGTATAACTCAGTGAGACACCCTGATAGCTGGCAGCAATCCTTCCAGCAATCCTACAATTCGCAGAAACCTCCAATAAATCATTGAGACCCCCTGATGGGTGACAGTGACAAGACACAAACTACGATTCGCAGAAATCTGTTAGTCAGTGAGACCCCCTGATAGCTGGCAACAGTGGCAAGACAAAGATTACAATTCGCAGAAACCTCCTAAAATGCAGTGAGACCCCTTGATGGGTGGCAGTGAAACCTCCTATAAATCAGTGAGACCCTTTAATGGGTGGCATTGAAACCTCTTATAAATCAGTGAGACCCCTTGATGGGTGGCAGCCAGTGAGAACACACGGATTATAACAATTCCCAAATATTTTGTAGAAATTAGTGACCCCAAAAATACTGCGTGGTACTGGCTGTGTGACAAGACACAGATCACCTCAATTCACAAATGTTTTAAAGAAATTAGTGACCCCAAAAAAACTTGCTGGCACAGTGACAAGACACACATATCAACTCCCTGATATTTTGTAGAAATGAAACCCCCCCAGTAGCGTGGCAGACCGGCAGTAACAACACACAACAATCTCCTCTGATATGCGTGCAGAATAGGCGCGTGGAAACGTTATATAGTGTGCTGCGGGACTTAGCTCTGTGAGCCCATGATTGAGCGGTGATTGGCATACTGTTGAACCTGTCTTGCACCAGACCTGTGGTCAGGTGCAAGGCTGTAGCCAATTACGAGCTTCAGGCCAGTGGGAAAATGCATTGTGGGCCATTGTGATGCATTGTGGACTCGAACACCCGGAAATGTTCGGAGTTCGCGATCTACCCGAACAGGCTAAGTTCGGGCCGAACTCCGAACTGTCCGAACCCGAACCGCTCATCCCTACTCAGCACATGGGTGAAATGGCTCAGCAGTGAAGCAGTTAAATAAGGCAATAGGGTGACTGGAGGTGACCAGTGTAGGATCTTTAACGGGCGTAGGAAGAACAACCAAACGAGCCTCGTTAAAAGCATGAGGATGGGGAAACACCATCCTGACGAGCCTTTAACGGGTGAAATGCGTGTCTGGTGCGTTTCCAGAGTAGGGACCAAATGTAGAAATCTTGCAGAGATTAATTTAGCACTTGCTTGACTACGACGTTACTACCAATTTTGCCTGTTCTGAACATGGAGCCAATATGAAATCGAAAAGGTCTTAGTACTAAGTATGCTGTGTCTTTATTAATTCATTTATAAAGACACAGCATACTTTTAAATATCAAGCAAGTTTTAAATAACACCACAGGTAGAAATCTATATCCTGGAATCCAGCTGGATGTGAATTCATTCCATTTCCTGTGATTGTCTAATACTTTTCTGTTTTCACATATCTTTTGTTACACTTTGCTGCTCTGGCAGCAATTTTCCAATCCATCCATAGTATGAATCCCAATTTTTTTTTTTTTTTGAGAAAGGATTTTACCAGGAAGGAAACATTGAGATTTCTCTCGTTTTCAAGTATGTCCCGGGTGGTGAGTATGTACCGTTAGGTGGCTTGCCCAAGGACACTTACTGGAGAGGTGCTCGTCGGGATCGAACCCATGACTCCACAGGCTCTCTCCACGCAGGGCAGTGATGTTACCTCTACTCCAGTGAAAAGTTGCATGAATTGCCCTTCCATTCGGTGGCTTCATGCGGCAGATTTATTCAGGTGAATCCCTAGGCTTCAATGTAAAAATATTCCTATTTTAATACAATATCTAACAAACCGTTCATTATAATATTCTGAAGTAAAGAGTCTCTTTATTTATAGATTTTTTAGGATCTTTTAAGCATTTTTTGGGATTTGTTTTCAAAAAACATTTTTTTCTGAATTTTATTTTTTTTAAAAAAAAATATTTTATTAAACGTTTGTTTTTTTTTGTAACAGCCCTTTTTATTATCATTCATTGGACCTCATATGTAAATTTCAGATATTTTCGTTCTGTAGTTTCTTTGCAAACAGCCTTTCAGTTTTCAAACATTAAAGCAAACTAGTTTTTTTTTTTCACTCCATTCGTCTGCAGTGTCGGGTTTTTCCGGTGGCTGTGCTGCATGTGATCAGCTCCTGCTCGGGTTTTTCCAGCATTTTCGGCGGGGTTAATCCAGATGTTTTTGCGGGTTTTCGGTGTGCCTTCGCCGAGTTTCGCAGCAAGTTTTCGGCGGGTTTGCAGTGACTTTTCCCTGCAATTCGGGGACCCTGTGGTGCTTGCTGAATACACTGCAGGGTCGCCGAAATGGGATTGCCAAATCGAACTGAATTGAGGAGAACAAAAAGTCACCGAAAGTACGGTGACTTTTCGATTCTCTTTGAATAACCCTGTATTTTTGTTATATTATTTATATATTAAATTTTGTTCTTTTATTTCTGGTTGCTGGAAATAGTCTTGGATTTGAGCACTTTTCATTACACTAATAAATTTGTTCTTTGGGAGACTTTTAAACTGTTATAATGATAGTTATATTGGTGTATACTGTTACCATGCATTCATTTAAAAAAAACATAACATTTTTATTTAATCTTTTATATAGAAGGCTATATCCAGAAAATTTGTGTGATCTTCAGTAATAAAAGTGTAAATTTTAATTTAAAAAATATTTTCCTTTATTAGCTAATTATTGAAAAAATACATCCCAAAACGATAGAAGAATGTCATCTATAAAATGACATCATAGGACCAGGATTTCAATTCAGCCATGTGCTAACCAAATATATTGATCTTTCCAAAAATTACTAAATTTCATAATAAATATTTGCATTATTTGGAGCGAAACAGCACCCCATGACTGTACCAGTAAACATGTAAGGAAAATTAACCATTGAGGATACGACAATATTCTAAAATTAAAGCCCACTCTTTTACTTTAGCAATCTGTTGAAATTCCTCTCATTTCTAGATCTTGTGTAAGTGTACGTTCCCATTAACATAATTTCAAAGGCATAAATATTTATTGGTATTTATAGATCTAACAGGATCGAACTTTACATTTTTTTTTATTCTTTTATGTACTATATTGGCAGGACCCTGGGCAAGGCAATTTTATGGGCCCCCTAATCATGCTCCAAGCTATATATACTGTATACAGGGCCGGCCCGACCATGGTGCAGAGCGGTGCAGCGGCGCCAGAAATTCGGGGGTGGCAAATTTCAGCCCCCAGTGCCGCTGCTGTGCTCTGCACTCATTTTTTATGTGGCGGTGGCAGATCGTGCGGCCGCCGCGCTCGTTCCTTCAACGAGCGATAGCCGCATGAATATCTGCCGCTCGCCTAAGAGATCACGTGATCTCGCGAGACCGCGGCAGGCTGGAGGGTGGATCCCAGGTGAGCGGCAGATACTCATGTGGCTGCCACTCATTGAACGAAGGAACGCAGCGGCCGCAGCAGGATCTGCCCATCGGAGGGGCCTGGCAGAGGTGAGCCTGGGGGCAAATATATCCATGAGCTGGCCTGGGGACAAATATATCCGTGAGCTGGCCCGGGGGCAAATATATCCATGAGCTGGCCCGGGGGCAAATGTATCCGTGAGCTGGCCCGGGGGCAAATATATCCGTGAGCTGGCCTGGGGGCAAATATATCCGTGAGCTGGCCTGGGGGCAAATATATCTGTGAGCTGGCCTGGGGCAAATATATCCGTGAGCTGGCCTGGGGGCAAATATATCCGTGAGCTGGCCAGGGGCAAATATATCCGTGAGCTGGCCTGGGGGCAAATATATCCGTGAGCTGGCCTGGGGGCAAATATATCCGTGAGCTGGTCTGGGGGAAAATATATCCATGAGCTGGCATGTGCGGGCAATGCTGGGTATGGGATGCTGGGCAATGCTGGGTATGTGACGCTGGGCTCTGCTGTGCATGTGATGCTGGGCTCTGCTGGGCATGTGAAGCTGGGCACTGCTGGGCATGTGAAGCTGGGCACTGCTGGGCATGTCATGCTGGGCATTGCTGGGCATGTGAAGCTGGGCACTGCTGGATATGTGACGATGGGCTCTGCTGGGCATGTGAAGCTGGGTATGTGACACCGGGCACTGCTGGGTATGTGATGCTGGGCACTGCTGGATATGTCATGCTGGGCATTGCTGGGCATGTGAAGCTGGGCACTGCTGGATATGTGACGATGGGCTCTGCTGGATATGTCATACTGGGCATTGCTGGGCATGTGAAGCTGGGCACTGCTGGATGTGTCATGCTGGGTATGTGACGCTTTGCTCTGCTGGGCATGTGAAGCTGGGCACTGCTGGATATGTGACGATGGGCTCTGCTGGGCATGTGAAGCTGGGTATGTGACACCGGGCACTGCTGGGTATGTGATGCTGGGCACTGCTGGGCATGTGAAGCTGGGCACTGCTGGATATGTCATGCTGGGCATTGCTGGGCATGTGAAGCTGGGCACTGCTGGATATGTGACGATGGGCTCTGCTGGGCATGTGAAGCTGGGCACTGCTGGGTATGTGACACCGGGCACTGCTGGGCATGTGAAGCTGGGCACTGCTGGGCATGTGAAGCTGGGCACTGCTGGATATGTGAAGCTGGGCACTGCTGGATATGTGAAGCTGGGCACTGCTGGATATGTCATGCTGGGCACTGCTGGATGTGTCATGCTGGGCACTGCTGGATGTGTCATGTTGGGCTCCGCTGGGTATGTGACGCTGGGCACTGCTGGGTATGTGACGCTGGGCACTGCTGGGTATGTGACGCTGGGCTCAGTTATATACACCTCACATTCTAATGTACGTGTGTATGAGTGTTTGAATTTTATTGCTGTGGCGCACTGTGATACGCTCAAACGCTGCGTGTTTTTTTTTTTTTGGGGGGGCAGCATTTCATCCTTTGCTCCAGCCAGCACAATGTCTTGGGCTGGCCCTGACTGTAACTTGCATATCCTACCCAGAATTCCTTGCTGCATATGGGGAATGTGGCAAAGGAGCTCTGGGATGCAGTTCTTTGAATTGCTATGATGTGCAGGTGGCTTCTGCAATATTAAACACACATATAAGTCCATTAAAAGACCCCTGCACACCCCAAAAATATGGATGAGCCCATAAAAAGACACCCACACTAGGGATGAGCTGTTCGGTTTGTTCTGTTCGGAGTTCGCATTGAACATCGGCCGTTCGGCTGTTCGCGAACACCGAACATTTCCGCGTGTTTGCCGCATGTTCGCCCACAATGGACCACAATGCACTTTTCCACTGGCCTGAAGCTTGTAATTGGCTACAGCCTGCACCTGACCACAGTTTAGGTGCAAGACTATGGGCAAATTTTGCCCAATCATGGGCTCACAGAGCTAAGTCCGCAGCACACTATATAAGGCTTCTCTCAGCCACAGTGCTTGTTTTTTGAGAGGAAATTGTTGTGTTCGTGTGTGTTCTCACTGCCAGCAGCTATTGGGGGGGGGGGTCTCACTTCTACAAAATATCTGGGAATTGTTGCAATCTGTGTGTTCTCACTGCCAGCAACTATTTTGGGGGTATCATTTCTACAAAATATCTGGGAATTGTTGTAATCTTTGTGTTCTCACTGCCAACAGCTATTGTGGGGGTCTCACGTCTAGAAGATATCTGGGAATTGTTCTAAACTGTGTGTTCTCACTGCCACCCATCAGGGGGTCTCACTGATTTATAGGAGGTTCCTGGGAATTGTAATTTGTGTCTTGTCACTGCCACCCATCAGGGGGTCTCACAGATTTATATGAGGTTTCTGGGAATTTTAATCTGTGTCTTGTCAATGGCTGCCAGCTATCAGGGTGTCTCACTGAGTTATACCAGAGTTCTGGAAGTCTTTAATCTAGATAACACACTTGAATCAGAGTTCTGCATATCTCCAATTTTTATAACAGAGTTGAATCAGAGTTCTGTATATCTTTAATCTATATAATCACTCACCATGTCAGAAAGACCAAAAAAGGACAGGCAGACGCTCCCAGACACAGATAAGAGGGAAAGCAGCCTCTGTGTTGAGAGGCTGTGCCTCTGGTCATCGTGGACGTGGTGCATCCTCTGTAGGGGCACGCTTGTCCTTTCTAACTGGTGCTGGCCGTCTTAAGCAGCAGCAACATACTGAGGATTTGGTAGATTGGCTAACCAGGCCATCCTCTTCCTCCGAGTCCTCTGCCAGCCAGGCTTGTAGTGCTTTACAGTCCACCTCAGCTGCCAAAGCATCTAATGCAGCCTCCATGTCCACAGCTACTCCTGCCATAGCCTCACTATCACACACAGAGGAGTCAGCTGAATTGTTTGACTACAATGACCGTGCCATGCTGCTTGAGGAAGCGCAGCAACTACAGTGCTCTGATTCAATCTCTGAGGTTGAGGAAGGGAGTATAATCAACCTAGAGGAAGGGGGTGCCAATGACACACAAATAACTGGCACTCATGTTCCCCCAGCAGCTGCAGCATATTGCGAGGTTGGCACCAGTGACGAGGAGATAGGGGGTGATGACGATGATGAGGTCACTGACTCCACCTGGGTGCCTCATCAAACAGAGGAGTCAAGTGAGGAGGAGGCACAAAGTCCTCTATGACCAACCGTAGCCAGTCCAAGGCATCAGATGTCAGAGCTACTCAGGTGCAGAGCGCTGCTGCCTCAAAGCACACATCCAGGAACTCGGCTGTCTGGGAGTTCTTAAAGAAATGTGCAGCAGACCGCACCTTTGCTATTTGTACTCTATGTCAGATGAGGATCAAGCGTGGGAAAGACATCCCACGCTTGGGTACCACGTGCTTGAGGCGACCTATGACCACCTGCACGCATCCCGTTGGCACAACACTTTGCATAGGTCCTCCTCCTCCTCATCTGTCTCTACCCCCACTATATGTCCTGTCATGTCATTGCCTACAACCTCCACTGACAGGGATGATGCTACAGTAATGGGTGTACCAGGTCCTTCCTCACAATGTGACAGCATCCCATCAGCTGAAGTTTTACGCAGTCAGATTACATTGCCCCAGCTGCTGCAGCGTAAGAAAATATATAGTCCCAACCATCTCCAAGTAGAGAGTCTAAATGCCAGCTTAGCAAAATTACTCGCATTACAGCTGCTGCCTTTCCAGCTGGTGGACTCTGCTTCCTACCGTTAATGTGCTGTACCACAGTGGCAGGTTCAAAAACGCCATTTCCTTTAGTGTTCCTGCTGGAGCGCACTCTGCGGGTAATTATAGATGTGGCACTAGAGGCAGAGCAGCACAAGGACGAGAAGGCCTTCCTAGCTCTCAAGGCCCCAGTCTTTATGCAGACAGCATTCCTGCGGGTCCTCAGATCAGACAGTGGGGGCATTGAAGGTGGGGATTCCTCAAGGAGTAAAATGGAAAATGTATCGAGATCTAAAACAGGACAATATAAAATAGAAGGATCATAGCGTTATATGTAAAAACAATTTGCGTCATGACACGCCCCCTGTAGAAACGCACTCACAGGATAAAAGAAAAATTAGCGCATATCATAAATTACTCATCCCAAAGATGTATAGGAAGGCTCAGGATCTCGTCATCCACAGAAGATTTCCACCTGGATCGCTGTCAACAGGTTCTGCAGTCACTCCAAAACAAAGGGAGTCTAATCGCCAACAGTGGTAAAAAGATAATTTATTCATAAAATTCCGACGCGTTTCGTTGGTGTTAATTCCAACTTCATCAGGGAAAAATATCATACATATGCATAACAAACCCCCCTTCCTTTATAGTCCCCATCATCTCTGTGTATTGATCGCCGGTGTCCACTGTGTTCACTTCCGGCTTCCGACTTCCGGTCCTGTGGCGGCGGATGCTGACTCATTTCCTGTCCTCCATCTTGGTGCAGGCAGGAAATCACGATCTTTCATACGGCCAGCGTCCTGAAAACTCCGCCATCTTAATGCAGTCATTTAATAGATGTTATAACTTCCTTAGTTCGGATGCTCCAATGAAAAACCGGTATAGAGTGGAAGATGATGATGTCAAAAATGGATATTAAAAAAGCCGGTGTCATAGAAATGGAGACAAATAAAAATACATAAGACTCAGATAACAATCCATATTATTTTATAAAAAGGGGGTGTAAAAACGAAAAACAGAACATGTGAAAAATGAAATAAAAATAAATAAAAAACGGATGAAAAACAACAGAACCAAAACCCCAAACTCAATAAGTTACAGACAATTAATAACATCTATTTCCAGATAAAGACCACCTTCTATCCAGGTACCCATCTCAAAGATCCACCTACTTTCTTTTTGGGCTAGAGTTTTTATAAAATCACCCCCCCCCCCCTCCAGTTGGGTTTAACTAGCTCAATTCCACACCATTTCAAATTAGTAAAGGAAAATAGGGGGCATTTATTACAGTGATCTGAAACGCTGTGTTCTCTCTTATTACGAATGTTATTAAAGTGCTCCATTATTCTAATTTTTAGTTCCCTTGTGGTTCTGCCAATATACTGCAGTCCACAGCCACACTCTATGAGGTAAATAACCCCCTTGCTTCTACAGTTAATGAACTGTTTAATTTTAAAAACTTTTCCTGAATGGGTGCTAGTAAAGCTGATCTGTTTTTTATCTATATGGGTGCACGCTTTGCACCTGCCACATTTGTAAAAACCCAACTCTCTTTTTATAAACATATTCTCATTATATTCTATCTTTTTCTTAGGCAACAAAGTAGGAGCTAAAATATTTTTTAGATTAGACGCTTTTTTAAAAATGATGCTAGGTCTGGCTGGCAAGACATCCCTCAGGAGCTTGTCTGCTCGGAGGATATGCCAATGCTTATTTAAAACATTTCTGATCTTGTTTGCATGGGGGTTGAACTTAGTAATGAACGACATTTTAAAATCATCCTTCCCCTTGTCCATTTTTGACCTTTCCTTTAGAAGATCATTTCTTTCTCTTCTTAAAATATCCTCCCTATCTCTATCAAATTTTCTTTCATCATAACCTTTCTGAAGATATTTATTCTTTATCCAATCACTTTGATCTTTAAAAATTTCTATTTCTGAACAGTTTCTACGTAGCCTGGTCAATTGACCTTTCGGTACATTCGTTAACCATTTCCTTGCATGTGAACTGTTAATATTAATTGCTGTATTGGCATCAGTTTTTTTAAAAAAGGTCTTAGTCTCTATGTTATTATTTTTGATATATAAAGTGAGATCCAGAAAATCTATTTGATGGTCATCTATATGAGAAGTGAACTTTAGATTATATTCATTATCGTCCAGGGACGAGATAAAATCCTCCAGGGAGTTTCGCCCCCCTTTCCAGATTATAACCACATCGTCTATGAAACGTTTCCATAGGACGAGGCCGCCCCTTCCACCATCTTGGGCCAAATGACATCACACTCCCAGCAACTCATAAATAAATTGGCATAGCTAGGGGCGAACCTCGTCCCATAGCCGTTCCACAGACTTGCAAAAAGAACTGACTCTCAAACCAGAAAAAATTATGCTCCAATATAAATTTGATAGAATCTAACAAAAAATCAATTTGATCCAGGGATAAAGAGCTCTTCTCAGTTAGCACCTTTTTAATGGACTCTATTCCTTTGTCATGAGGTATAGATGTATATAACGATGAAACATCGATAGTGGCAAACAACATATCGGGTTCCAGTTAATCTTCTTTAATTCCCTTAGAATATGGCTAGTATCCTTAAGGTACGATCTGAAGATGACGAACCATCTCTCTAGTTATATAGACCACTTTTTACAACCCTTGGTTAAAAATACCAGATCGTACCTTAAGGATACTAGCCATATTCTAAGGGAATTAAAGAGATTAACTGGGAACCCGATATGTTGTTTGCCACTATCGATGTTTCATCGTTATATACATCTATACCTCATGACAAAGGAATAGAGTCCATTAAAAGGTGCTAACTGAGAAGAGCTCTTTACCCCTGGATCAAATTGATTTTTTGTTAGATTCTATCAAATTTATATTGGAGCATAATTTTTTCTGGTTTGAGAGTCAGTTCTTTTTGCAAGTCTGTGGAACGGCTATGGGGACGAGGTTCGCCCCTAGCTATGCCAATTTATTTATGAGTTGCTGGGAGTGTGATGTCATTTGGCCCAAGATGGTGGAAGGGGCGGGCCTCGTCCTATGGAAACGTTTCATAGACGATGTGGTTATAATCTGGAAAGGGGGGCGAAACTCCCTGGAGGATTTTATCTCGTCCCTGGACGATAATGAATATAATCTAAAGTTCACTTCTCATATAGATGACCATCAAATAGATTTTCTGGATCTCACTTTATATATCAAAAATAATAACATAGAGACTAAGACCTTTTTTAAAAAAACTGATGCCAATACAGCAATTAATATTAACAGTTCACATGCAAGGAAATGGTTAACGAATGTACCGAAAGGTCAATTGACCAGGCTACGTAGAAACTGTTCAGAAATAGAAATTTTTAAAGATCAAAGTGATTGGATAAAGAATAAATATGTTCAGAAAGGTTATGATGAAAGAAAATTTGATAGAGATAGGGAGGATATTTTAAGAAGAGAAAGAAATGATCTTCTAAAGGAAAGGTCAAAAATGGACAAGGGGAAGGATGATTTTAAAATGTCGTTCATTACTAAGTTCAACCCCCATGCAAACAAGATCAGAAATGTTTTAAATAAGCATTGGCATATCCTCCGAGCAGACAAGCTCCTGAGGGATGTCTTGCCAGCCAGACCTAGCATCATTTTTAAAAAAGCGTCTAATCTAAAAAATATTTTAGCTCCTACTTTGTTGCCTAAGAAAAAGATAGAATATAATGAGAATATGTTTATAAAAAGAGAGTTGGGTTTTTACAAATGTGGCAGGTGCAAAGCGTGCACCCATATAGATAAAAAACAGATCAGCTTTACTAGCACCCATTCAGGAAAAGTTTTTAAAATTAAACAGTTCATTAACTGTAGAAGCAAGGGGGTTATTTACCTCATAGAGTGTGGCTGTGGACTGCAGTATATTGGCAGAACCACAAGGGAACTAAAAATTAGAATAATGGAGCACTTTAATAACATTCGTAATAAGAGAGAACACAGCGTTTCAGATCACTGTAATAAATGCCCCCTATTTTCCTTTACTAATTTGAAATGGTGTGGAATTGAGCTAGTTAAACCCAACTGGAGGGGGGTGATTTTATAAAAACTCTAGCCCAAAAAGAAAGTAGGTGGATCTTTGAGATGGGTACCTGGATAGAAGGTGGTCTTAATCTGGAAATAGATGTTATTAATTGTCTGTAACTTATTGAGTTTGGGGTTTTGGTTCTGTTGTTTTTCATCCGTTTTTTATTTATTTTTTTTCATTTTCACATGTTCTGTTTTTCGTTTTTACACCCCCTTTTTATAAAATAATATGGATTGTTATCTGAGTCTTATGTATTTTTATTTGTCTCCATTTCTATGACACCGGCTTTTTTAATATCCATTTTTGACATCATCATCTTCCACTCTATACCGGTTTTTCATTGGAGCATCCGAACTAAGGAAGTTATAACATCTATTAAATGACTGCATTAAGATGGCGGAGTTTTCAGGACGCTGGCCGTATGAAAGATCGTGATTTCCTGCCTGCACCAAGATGGAGGACAGGAAATGAGTCAGCATCCGCCGCCACAGGACCGGAAGTCGGAAGCCGGAAGTGAACACAGTGGACACCGGCGATCAATACACAGAGATGATGGGGACTATAAAGGAAGGGGGGTTTGTTATGCATATGTATGATATTTTTCCCTGATGAAGTTGGAATTAACACCAACGAAACGCGTCGGAATTTTATGAATAAATTATCTTTTTACCACTGTTGGCGATTAGACTCCCTTTGTTTTGGAGTGACTGCAGAACCTGTTGACAGCGATCCAGGTGGAAATCTTCTGTGGATGACGAGATCCTGAGCCTTCCTATACATCTTTGGGATGAGTAATTTATGATATGCGCTAATTTTTCTTTTATCCTGTGAGTGCGTTTCTACAGGGGGCGTGTCATGACGCAAATTTGTTTTTACATATAACGCTATGATCCTTCTATTTTATATTGTCCTGTTTTAGATCTCGATACATTTTCCATTTTACTCTCTGAACGTCCATTGGAGGGGACAAGCTTGAGATCTACAGGTCCTTTTTTCATTTTTTCTGGTCACTGTTTGCATCTATCTGGGAAAGAGCACCTATTTTGTTTTTTGGGGATTCCTCAAGGGAGGGTTTTGTGTGCCCAGAAACCCAAGGACTAGTACATGGCTGGGAGGAGGAAGTGCACGATGGGGTCATCCTCATTGACCAGGAAGACTCGGAAGCTAATGCCACTTTCAACCTATGCTGCATGGGCTCCCTTATCCTGCAAAGCCTGGAAAAGGACCCCAGGATTCGTGCTGTCAAGGAGAGGGATCATTACTGGTTGGCAAGCCTTCTTGATCCACGATACAAGGGTAAAGTTGCAGAGCTAATCCTGCCTGCACAGAGGGAGGACAGGATGAAACAACTGGAGGACGCTCTAAAGCGACACTTGTGTAACACCTTTCCAGGCACTGGTGGGTTACCAAGTGATGACACACGTGCTTCTGAGGCTGCAGATGATCAGAGGAAGAGCGGTGAAGGCCGGGGCCGCTTGACTGATGCCTTTTTAAAAATTTTTTAGTCCACGACGTCAAATGTAGGCACCCATTGCCAGCGTCTTCACCGTATGATGCAGGACTACCTAGGGGCAAGGGCAGACCTGGATACCTTTCCAGCAGATGATCCACTGGCTTACTGGGTGTTGAGATTGGATCACTGGCCAGAACTTAGTCAATATGCTATGCAGCTACTAGGTTGCCCTTCATCCAGCGTGCTTTCTGAAAGGACGTTCAGTGCCGCTGGAGGTTTTGTCACAGGCAAAATAGTGCATCTGTCCACCGACTTTGTAGACCGGCTGACATTTATAAAAATGAATCAGTCCTGGATCAGCAGCTATCAATCCCCTGATGCTGACATAACTGAATAGATCGGGGTTCTCTTCTGCATTCCCAAAACCTCCACCACTGCACTCTTCCACAATACCACAGAGGGGTTACTTACGGTGTGAAGGCACTTGCTGCCACCAAAGGCACAATATTTGGGTGCACTGCCACTGACCCCTATATTACCGATTTATAGCATTTTAATATTGGACTGCAGGGTCCAACCCTGCACTCTTCCACAATACCACAGAGGGGTTACGGTGTGACGGCACTGTTGCTGACACTAAAGGCCCAATTTTAAAGCACCTATTGTTACTTTCATCCAAAGCCTGCATAGGTTTCACCATAATTTAGCCCAAAAAAAAATCACTAAACTTGTTCTGCGTGTCCTAAAATGTCTCCTCTTTTCATACAGACTGCCGCCCCAAGCAGTGGTTTATGAATAGATTAAAGGAAAATCATTTACTGTCATTTCAAATGTCATTTTTTTGTTTCAAATGTTTCTATACATCCTACAAATCCGCCACTTCACGGGCAGGTTATGGGGACCTCCTAGGCACGATATTTGAAGGAATTTTTAATTTCTATTCTTAACCTTTATTTAATGGAAAACTCACTGTCCCTTTAAAAACGTTTTTTTTAAACTTTTTGTCCTTGTTTCCTGTCCCCCAGGGCACTACTCAGACCCCCATACACCTTTTATGGCAAATATCTTTGCATATATGCCCTCCTGGAGGGAACTCTAAAATTTCAACTTTCGAGCCCCATTGACTTTCATTGACTTCAGTTCGTGTTCGTGTTCGTGCTCATCCCTAACCCACACACCATGAATATATGGAGGAACCCCTAAAAAGACCCTCTTACATACCCAGCTATATGGAGGAGCCACTAAATAGACACTCGTACATACCCGGATATTTGGAGCAGCCACTAAAAAGACACCCACATACCCTGACTATATGGAGCAGTTCATGACTACTGCAGAAGCTCCAACTCATTCATTGCTGGACACCTATTACACACATGTCACACACATTGACACATACCCAGACCCGCTCACTCATAACCTGATCCACACACACAATCTGATCCATTCACACATACACTTGTCCATTCACACAGAACCTGACCTAAACACACATAATGTGATCCCCACACCAAGACCATGACAAACTCAAAGACCCTGACCCACTTACAAAGATACTTGTCCACTCACATAGAACACAACCCAGTCATACAGAGAACCCAACACGCTTGCACAGACCCTGACACACGCGCATGGACCCTGACCCTCTTACACAAACCTGACACAGTCACATAGACCCTAGTCCACTCACACAGATCCTGGATCACTTGCATAGACCCTCAGCCTGGTCTTGATAGGTCTCATGTTTCTTTGTTGCTTAAAAGAAAAAAAAAAAGGTTATGGGAAAAAGCTAGGCAAGCCCAGTTATATTGTTGTGGCACTTGCATAAATTCTTGATGAATCCATTAATTTGACTTTCTCTAACTTTACACCTTGTGATTTTAAATAGATTTAAAATTTACAATGTTTTATCTAATCGTTTCATGGGCACTCCCTGGTATCTCATTTATAGCATTGTCAGTTTTCAAATTTTCTTTTGTTTGACTTCTAACATTAATTTAGGAATTACATTTCTTCAAGCTTTTTATGAGCACATAATTTTAGAGAGAACTACATGATTGATGACTCAATTATCAATTATCAAGAGATAGTTCATGTTGTCATTTGAAAATTGCCTGTTTTCCATAATTAAAACTATACTGCTGTTTTGAATCACTAGAAAATTATTTTCATAAATTCACTTGGGTTCCTTTCGAATAGGTAACTGAAATTAAATTGAAGGCAAGTTTAGAAAGTAGGTTTGATGGTTAATAGAAAAGTGACAGAGCAGTATTTTTCCAGACGTAAAGATTACACTAAAGAGAGCCCAAATGAAGTTATCACAATGATTAAGATTCAAATCTGGTGATATTGATACAAATCTGAAATAATTTGGTTTGATGATAAGAAAAAAGAGTATGCTCAGTCTCCTCAGCAAAATGTTTTGTCTGCATACAGATCTTAGAGTTGAGTCACCATCTTTTCCATAAGCATGATATGTCAGCTTATTCATTGTATTTTCTTATTATACAATAAATAAATTCATGTTCTATTGCTTACAGAAGTGCTAGACCTCTTCTCTATGGGGGAACATTAACTTTCCTGACTGGATCAGCTATTTATCAAATACTGTAGATCATCAAGGATTTGTAACCTCTCCCTTAGACTTTTCATTGTGCTTTATCCAAACTATGAAGTTTTTTTTTACATCTTGTTTGGATTTCATTTATTTCGTCTTGATTTTTCTTTTTAAAGTGTGACTGATGTAATAAATAGACATGTAGTCATGGTATTATTATAACAATTCTTTATAAAGCGCCGTCATATTCTGCAGTGGTCAGGGTTCAGCAAGGGGTCTGGTACACGGGGAGTCTTAGATGGGGGGCAGAGGGTGAGCACCGGTATATGGAAGCGATGAAAGTCCAGATAATAGCAGAGGGTCCTTGGAGTCTTTGGTAGGGAATTCAGGAGATTGTCAGGAGGTTTCAGGGAGCTTTGGCAGATAGGTTTGCAGTCAGCAACTTCAATGTGGAAGTGAATACTGGAGGGTGTAGCTTCCTGATATAGTGGGATAATCAGGGGAAGGTGAGGTTCTAGGGCTAGGAACACACAGAAGGTCTAGGAACGTGCATTGTTCATGGTGCAGGGTTGGCGTTGGTGACAGGGGCCAGAGCGTGGCGATCCTGACACAAACAGTACAGGAGATGAGGGCCCTATTCCCGTAGGAACTCAGGAGGAGAGGACGGCAAGGTGAATGTGATTGATGGTTGCGTCAATGAGTCGGGTGGTAGGCTTTCCTAAAGAGGAACGTTTTAAGGAAGCGTTTGAAGGAAGAGAAATTAGTCGAAAGTCTGACAGTACGAGGGAGAGTTTTCTAGAGAATGGGGGCTGCGTGTGAGAAGTCCTGCAGTCTATCATGGGAAGAAGTGATGCAGGGAGCAGCTAGGCGCAAGTCACTGTTTGTCCTTAGGGAGCGGGCTGGGGTGTATTTGGTGATTAGTGAGGACAGGTAGTGGGAAGCTGAGTTAGTGAGAGCTTTGTAGTTCAGAGTAAGGATTTTAAATTTAATTCTGCAGTGGATGGGGAGCCAGTGAAGGGACTCGCAGAGGGGAGAGACAGAGCGGCGTGTGAGGTGGATGAGCCTGGTGGAGGCATTCAGGATGGATTGTAGGGGGGAGAGGTGGGAGAGGGAGGCCAGATAAGAGATTATTGCAATAGTCAAGTCGGGAGATTACAAGGGCGTGGATGAGTTGTTTAGTGGTGTCAGCTGTAAGAAATGATTGAATTCTGGAAATATGATAGCTTTACTACTGTAGATTTATATCAATGTCTAAGCCTTTAAGAGATTTTGGGGAGTATATCATGAACAGATATCTTAGTTTTCAAAATATAATTTATTAATGCATAAGGTGGAAGGAGACCGGTCTAAAAAAAATGTCGCCTATCAGTTTTGAACCTTCTATATTGAGTGTATGTAGCTCATGAAGACCTTTACGATCGTAAAATAAACCATCATCTACAAAAAGATAAGCAAAAAGTGTAGTCGGGTCATCTACTTACTACCGTTGCATAGCGGTGTTGCAACCATGATAAACTTTGGTGAATGAGAGGGAAATTCTAACAGCAACAGGCAAAGCTTCATAAATGAAACTTGTGGGACTTTGCCACTGTTTTGAAATTTCAAAGATAAAAAAAAACAAGTGTGTGAAAATAGCACTCTTAAAAATATGTACATTGTTAATTTAAACTGATGTCGGAGGGAAAAGTGCATAGCCTCCAAAGCACCTAATGTAGTAACATACGAGTGATATACCGAAAGACCCCCTAGCAAATTAATTGGTATGATCATAGATCAGTAAATAATTCAATTCTTGAGGACATGTAAAATTTTGTGAACACACAGAATATAGATTAAAACAACGTCTAAGTGGATTTAAGGGAAGGAATAGAAATGACTAGACCTGATCCTGAAATTTGCCAGTGCTAACACAGCATGACGCCAAGACGGCTTCTTCAACAATTTCACAATGCAGTAAACCTTCGAAAAGAAAACAAGAACAAATGCAACATGGGGCAGTACTTCAAAGACAACATAAATATTGAGACACTTTATTTTTATGAATCTGACTTAGAATTTCTAGGCCCTTTATATCCAACTGAGACTAAAACATGTGGTGACCTCTCCCCTTCTCTGTAAAGTAGACTGGTCTGTTTTTCATTAGAATACATAAAAAAACAGGATAGAGTAATAAAGTAAAAATAAGTGATCCAGTATGGACCTACTCACTTGTGTTTTAGCCTCAGACTCTCCTTGTGGCAGTGTGTTGACCTTAAGTTAATTCTCAATCAACGGTAAAGTAGTGGCATCCTGTCTCCTGCTCAGGTATGAATCCCAAAGCAAAGTACAGTAATGGAGTGGCTTCCTTTCTGCCAGTTGGAATGAATATTATATTGAAAGAGATGTAAGGCAAGATGGATCAACTAGGCTTAGTTTTAATTCAAAGATACGTTGGTTATACCTTTGTGTCAGTGTCTCTAACTGCCTTTCGCTACCTGTCTTGGTCCCTCTGTTTTAATTTGTCACTCTGCCAGCCTCAATGTCTGTCTCTGTTGGTCTATTTATAAACATGGACAACAAAATAACATTTCCCCTGGGTTGTTTTTGCTTCCTAGGTCCATGGCTACTTTGCCTAATGATTAATCCAGCCATTTGTCTGCATTATTCCCGATCTGATCCCCACTGTAAACATTGTATACAGACTGGAGTCCACTGTCCATCCCACATTCACATCACTGCTGCATGACTCCCAAGCCAGTCTATGACTACACCTCATGCCTCTGTTGTATTAATGATTTCAAACTGATACTTCACATAATCACCACTTCATGTAACCAGATTCTTGCATGTCAATAGCAGTCACTCATATTGAAAGCTGATATTCACTTGTGTAGTGATATTCACTATTGCACAGGACCAGAGGAAGTACCGTAACTATTTGTACATTACAGTGGTCCACAGTTATATTGGTGCCTGGCATTTTCCCCTTCTGTATATGCAGCTTATTCTGCATCACTTCACAATTAGAAAATAGACAGGAGCTACCAGCATATTAGAGAGAGAATCTTGTCCAGGGCTAGCTGAAGTCCTTGCGCTGCAACCTCTTTCTACATACTCTCTCATTGTTCTTGGATGTCAGCCCTGCTTTGAGACTGAACCTTGACATCAGTGTACAATTTCCTTGCAGGGAAATCCCATTATAAGATAGGCAGGAGTCCTTTGTTATTTTTTTTTTATATAGCATTCAGATGTGACATGATATATACACATAGTTTTGATTTATATTTTTTTTTTCAGCAGACTCCAATATATATAATTTGTCTACAACCATGGCCAAAAGTTGAGAATGACAAATATAAATTTTTATTAAGTCTGCTGCTTCAGTGTTTTTACATCTTGTCAGATGTTACTATGGTTACTGAAGTATAAATACAAGAATTTTGTAAGTGTCAAAGGCTTTTAGTGACAATTACATAAAGTTTATGCAAAGAGTCAATATTTGCAGTGTTGACCCTTCTTTTGCAAGACCTGTGCAATTCACCCTGGCATGCTGTCAATGAACTTATGGGCCACATCCTGACTGATGGTAGCCCATTCTTGTATAATTAATGCTTGGAGTTTGTGGGTTTTTGTTTTTCTACCCGCCTCTTGAGGATTGACCACAAGTGCTCAATGGGATTAAGGTCTGGGGAGTTTCCTGGCCATTGACCCAAAATTTCAATGTTTTGTTCCCCGAGCCACTTACAGGGTTATTCATAGAGAGATGAAAAGCAGGAGAATGGCTGGACAATGGAAAATTTTATGTCAAAATAGCCGATTTGGAAAGTAAGATACAGTAAATGGGAGAATTTTTCTGGTTTGGCTAGTTTGACTTAGAATTTTCACTTCTCCAGTCATTCTCCTGCTTTTCACCTCTCTCTAAATAACCCTGATAGTTATCACTTTGCCTTATGGCAAGTTGCTCCTTCATGCTGGAAAAGGCGTTGTTTGTCACCAAACTGTTCTTGGATGGTTGGGAGACGTTGCTTTCAGAGGATGTTTTTGTACCATTCTATGTTCATGGCTGTGTTCTTGGGCAAAATTGTGAGTGAGAGCACTCCCTTGGCTGAGAAGCTATCACACACATGAATGGTCTCTGGATGCTTTACTGTTGGCATGACACAGGACTGATGGTAGCGCTCACCTTTTCTTCTCCGAACAAGCTTTTTTCCGGAAGTCCCAAACAATCAGAAAGAGAATTCATCTGAAAAAATTACTTTACCCCAGTCCTCAGCCGTCAAATCCCTGTACCTTTTGCAAATTATCATCAGTCTGTGCCTGATGTTTTTTCCTGGAGAGAAGTGGCTTCTTTGCTGCCATTCTTGACACCAGGCTATCCTCCATAAGTCCTTCACCTCACTGTCCGGGTAATTCAAAGAGATTTGAAAAGTCATCGCACGTTCGGTGACTTTTCGTTCTGTTTGCCGATCCCATTTCGGTGACCCTGCGGTGTATTCAGCAAGCACCACAGGGTCCCCGAATTGAAGGGAAAGGCTGACGCAAACCCGCCGAAAACTCACCGCAAAACCCAGTGAATGCATGCCGAAAACCCGCAAAAACATCTGGATTAACCCGCCGAAAACCACAGAAAAACCCGAGCAGGAGCCGATCACATGCAGCGAAGCCGCCGGAAAAAGCCGACACCGCAGATGAGTGAAGTGAATAAATTAGGAAAACCGTTTGCTTGAATGTTTGAAAAGTGAAACGCTGTTTGCAAAGAAACTACTAAGCGAAAATGTCTGAAATTTACATATGAGGTCCGAGGAATGATAATAAAAAGGGCTGTTACAGAAAAAATAAGCAAAGATTAAAAAATAAAAAAAATATGTAGCGCTCACTCCCGGAGGAGCTGCTGAATTTAACCTCGGGTTAGTCTCACCGTACTAGGGAATATATACATCAGCACTGTTGGGATCTGTAAAGTATATCATCTAAAAATCCACAATAAAGCAGCATATATAATGTGAATACGGTATATGAACGACAGGATTTCGTAATGCGAGAAAAACACGTGGCGGCAAAAGGAAAGTTTAACCTCTTCGTTTCTGGAGTGTAAGTCCCGTAAAAGTAATGTCCCAAAAAGGTGTAGGTGTGTGTGTGTGTGCGATTCAGGTACTCGGGTACTATATTCAACTGGCCAGTGAATGGATTGAGCAATTCTATGACTAGTCACGTTGGGGCCCTGTAGATTTAAACAATACTGCAGCGTGCTTTGTTTAAACTTGAACTGTGGCCTGGAAGGCCTCTCACCCATCCGCTAGACAATCTGTTCCGCTGTCCGATCAAGGATCTCTCTCCGCTTGATTATACTGGAACTCTGTGCCACCAGATCCGCTTTTCCTGCTTGTCCGATTTTGGTAACGAGAATTATGGCCTACCGCCTGCACTCCCAGTGGATCATCGCGGTCTCCTTACTCGGGGTCCAAACCGGAACGTTGTGTCTGCGCAAAACCTCTCAGCGATGTGTGGATAGGTCTCTGCCAGCACTGTCTCTGATTCTCGGCACCCGCAAGGCAGCTCCTGCTCTCCGGCCTGGCCTCAATCTCTGGCAGTCTCACGTGCGTGTTCCACCTTTCGTCGCTCGGCTCACACTGGCTCTCCTTTGCACGGGGCTGCGGATGTCCTTCGCTCTGTCCCCGCCGCAAAGCATGATGGAAAACGTAGTCCTGTTGTGTCCAGTATACTTTACATTGCGCTTGTCTCCCTCTGGTGGCCAAACCCGAGCAATACAGAGTTTTTAAACAGCGCTACAAATAAAAAATAAAAAAAAGATACACTCTTTACTGCAGAATTTGATAATGAACGGTTTAGATATTTAATTAAAATGGGAATATTTTTAAGATTGAAGCCTATGGGATTCGCCTGAATAAACCTGCCGAATTAAACCACTGAATGGCAGGGCATTAGGGGAACCTTTCACTGCTGGTTTGTGTTCTCTGAATAGCCAAATCAGTGCTTTTTTTATGGGGATTTCACTGCCCTCCAACAGGCACCATATGTGCAGGCAATTTGCCTGGATTTGGCGAATTGCCTGCTCTCTGGATAGCCAAATGGCCAAGAAAGGTAACCGAACGCTGATTTTCAGTGTTCGGTTACCTTTCTAAAGCAATTCGGATCTCTTTGAATTACCCTGTGTGTGTGCAAATGCAATTACACCTGCCAGTTGCCTTTCTTGTAGAAGCTCTACACTGGTAGTGCACCAATCCCGAAGCTGAATCAACTTTAGGAGATGGTCCTGGCGCTTGCTTAGCTTTCTTGGACACTCTGATGCCGCTTTCACAACAATTGAACTTTGCTCCTTGAAGTTCTTGATGATCCGATAAATGGTTGCTTTAGGTGCAATCTTAGTAGCAGCAATTTCTGTGCCCATGCAAAGCATTGATGACTGCACATGTTTCCTTGCAGGCAACCATGGTTTTACAGAGGAAGAACAGTGATTTCAAGCACCACCCTCTTTTTGAAGCTTCCAGTCTGTTATTCTAACTTAATCAGCATGACAGAGTGTTCCCCAGCCTCGCCCTCCTAAACAACTGTGTTAATGAGAGAATCACTGACATGATGTCAGCTGGTTCTTTTGTGACAGGGCTGAACTACAGAGAAAATGTTATTTTTTGGTATTAACCTCCCTGGCGGTATTCCCAAGTGTGACTCGGGGTTAAATCTCACTACCACGAATGGTAACCCCGAGTGTGCATACTCCCCTCCTCCTGCACTCCCTGGCTGTCCCCCGCAGTGTGATCGCGGCGAGCTGCTTCCTGGTAAGGCATTTATTGAAGATCATTTATTTGCATTATTTTGGATAATTATTTTTGGGATAAATTATTTTATCGGACTCTGTATTTACCATTTTGTTTTTTTATTTATTTAAGTTATAAAGGATTTTACCAGTAAGGACTCTTGATTGCACGGATTTCAGTGCTTGATTCCTAATTATTACAGGCTAAGTATGTACAAAAACACGTTTCCTTTAAAAAACAAATTGAGCCGCTTTTAGACACGAAATTTTGAAAAAATTAGACAGCCGGGGAGGTTAAGTTCATTTTCATGGCATAGAGGGACTTTGCAATTAATTGGTCTTGGACCTGAGGAAGAGAGGTATACTCTCGAAAGCTTGTTACGAAATGTTACGCTAGTCCAATAAAAAAAGTATCACTACTACTGCTATACTGGAGTAGGGATGGGCCGAACACCCCCGTGTTCGGTTCGCATTCAAACTCAAACAATTTAAAAAGTTCAAATTCAAACACGATTCAAGCTCAATGCAAGTCAATGGGACTCGAACGTTCGAATTTTAGAGTGCCCTCCAACAGGGCATATATGCAAGATATTGGCCATAAAAGGTGTATGGGGGTCCGGGTAGTGCCCTGGGGGAAAGGAAACAAGGAAAAAAATGTTTTTAAAGGAACAGTGAATTTCCATGACATAAAGGTTAAGAATAAAAACAAAAAAATTCCTTCAAATATGGTGCCTAGGAGATCCCCATAACCTGCCCGTGAAGTGGCGGATTTGTAGGATGTATAGAAACATTTAAAAATAAAAAAAATGACATTTCAAATGACGGTAAATGGTTTTCCTTTAATCTATTCATAACTGCTTGGGCCGGCAGCCTGTATGAAAAGAAGAGACATTTTAGGACACGCAGAACAAGTTTAGTGATTTTGGCTGAAGTATGGTGCCTCTTATGCAGGCTTTGGATGAAAGTAACAATAGGTGCTTTAAAATTGGGCCTTTAGAGTTGACAACAGTGCCTTCACACCGTCCGTAACCCCTCTGAGGTATTGTGGAAGAGTGCAGTGGTGGAGGTTTTGAGAATGCAGAAGAGATCCCTGATCTATTCAGTTACATCAGCATCAGGGGAGTGATAGCTACTGATCCAGGACTGATTCATTTTTATAAATGTCAGCCGGTCTACAGAGTCGGTGGACAGACGCACTCTTTTGTCTGACAAAACCTCCAGCGGCACTGAACGTCCTTTCAGAAAGCACGCTGGATAAAGGGCAACCTAGTAGCTGCATAGCATATTGGCTAAGTTCCTGCCAGTGATCCAATCTCAACACCCAGTAAGCCAGTGGATCATCTGCTGGAAAGGTATCCAGGTCTGCCCTTGCCCCTAGGTAGTCCTGCACCATAATGGTGAAGACGCTGGTAATGGGTGCCTACATTTGACGTCCCTTGGCGTCGTGGACTAAAAAAATTTAAAAAGGCATCAGTCAAGCGGCCCCGGCCTTCATCGCTCTTCCTCTGATCAACCGCAACCTCAGAAGCACCTGTGTCATCACTTGGTAATCTACCAGTGCCTGGAAAGGTGTTACACAAGTGTCGCTTTAGAGCGTCCTCAAGTTGTTTCATCTTGTCCTCCCTCTGTGAGGGCAGGTGAGCTCTGCAACCTTCCCCTTGTATCGTGGATCAAGAAGGGTTGCCAACCAGTAATGATCCCTCTCCTTGACAGCACGAATCCTGGGGTCCTTTAGCAGGCTTTGCAGGATAAGGGAGCCCATGCTGCATAGGTTAGAGGTGGCATTAGCTTCCGAGTCTTCCTGGTTGCTGAGGATGACCCTATCGTGCACTACCTCCTACTAGCCACGTACTAGTCCTTGGGTTTCTGGGGGCACAAAACCCTCCCACCTTCAATGCCCCCACGACTTAAATATTCATCCTCCTCCTCATCCTCCTCCTGTCTGATCTGAGGACCCGCAGGAATGCTGTCTGCGTAAAGACTGGGGCCTTGAGAGCTAGGGAAGTCCTCCTCTTCCTCCCGCTGCTCTGCCTCTAGTGCCACATCCATAATTCCCTGCAGAGTGCGCCCCAGCAGGAGCACTAAAGGAATTGCGTCACTGATGCATGCACTGTCCCTGCTCGCCATCCTCATTGCCTCCTCAAATGGTGACCGTACAGTGCATGCATCCTAGATCATCAACCGCTGCGGGGGGAAACAAGTTGACCTGAACCTGTCCTTGTGCCATACTCACACAGGTACTCGTTGATGGCCCTCTGCTGCTTGTGCAGATGCTGCAGCATTGCTAATGTCGAGTTCCACCTGGCGGGCATGTCACAGATCAGACGGTTTGTGGGAAGGTGGAATTCTCTTTGAATTTCTGCCAGGCGAACGCTTGTTGGGAATGACCGTCTGAAGTGGCTGCAAACTTTTCTGGTCTGACTGAGCAGCTCTGCCAGCCCTGGGTACCTGGTGAGGAAACGCTGTACCACCAGATTTAGGACGTGTGCTAGGCATGGTACAAGCGTCAACTTACCCAGGCGTAGGGCGGAGAGAAGGTTGCTGTCATTATCACAGACGACCATTCCCAGCTCAAGCTGGTGTAGTGTTAACCATCTCTGTAGATAGCGAGGGTAAAAAAAAAAGAGCGAGTCAGCGCTTCCTTCAAAGAGTGTCTTCTTTCATTCTGTGTACCTTTTAAAATAAACAAAAACGCTGCCATAGCGTATTAATCTTTCTACACAGCAAGAAGAAGCAGAAAGAAGTATCACTCACATTCTGGTGTGTCTCAGACACTGGATGCTCCAGGCAGTATTTGATGGGAATGCCGGATTTCCCCCAGGATTTGCAGTCTTGTCGCTCCAGTGAATGCTGGACGCCAAACATTAGTTTAAAAAGGCAAATTTATTAAAGATAAATAAAACAAAATTGTGGGTATAACACCTAAAATATAGGTGTTATACCCACAATTGTTTTATTTATTTAATAAATTTGCCTTTTTAAACTAATGTTTGGCGTCCAGCATTCACTGGAGCGACAAGACTGCAAATCCTGGGGGAAATCCGGCATTCCCATCAAATACTGCCTGGAGCATCCAGTGTCTGATTGAGACACACCAGAATGTGAGTGATACTTCTTTCTGCTTCTTCTTGCTGTGTAAAAAGATTAATATGCTATGGCAGCATTTTTGTTTATTTTAAAAAAGGTACACAGAAAGAAAGAAGACACTCTTTGAAGGAAGCGCTGACGCGATTATTTTTTTCCCCTCGATTTCTACTTATTATCTTCTGGTGGGTTTGGATATACCACCTATCGAAAGAGACAGCAGCTGATTCAATCTAAGAACTGTTTATTTCTCACTATATTTTTTATCCGCATACAATTCGTTTTTGTGGAACATTTTACAATTGTCTCCTCTAGGTGGCGCCATTGACACAGGCTTCTCTCCTATTAACCATCTCTGTGCCTGCCCCTGCAGAGCTGACAGAATTTCTGGCCCGGTGTGGCTCTGGTCCCCTAAACAAACCAGCTCAAGCACAGTATGGCATCTTTTTGCTTGAGCCATTGCATAGCCCCTGCCATGCGTTGGTTTAACTGCCACTTCGCCAGAGAAGGAGGAGGAAGAGGAAGAGTTGGTGGAGCAGACAGACCTCATACAAGCAGCTTTAAGGAGGTGTGGTGGATGAGCAAGCTCCAGCACAGAGCCCCATCCTGGATCCATCCCAAGTGCAATCAGAGTTACCCAGTGTGCCGTGAAGGTATTTAACAGCCCTGTCCATGCTTGCTAGACCACGTGACTAAAGTAATGTGCACCTTGCTGCTGACTGCCTTTCCCAATGACTCCATAACATTGTCTTCCACGTGCTGGAATGGCCTTCCGTGAAAAGAACTGGCGTTTTGGAACCTGCCACTGTGGTACAGCACATTCAGCAAATTCACGGAAGGAATTTCCACCAGCTGGAAAGGCAGCAGCTGTAATGCGAGTAATTTTGCCAAGCCGGCATTTAGACGCTGTGCAAGGGGATGGTTGGGACTATATTTTTTCTTATGCTGCAGCTGCTGGGGCAACAAAATCTGATTGCATAAATCTTCAGCTGATGGTCCTTCCTCAGAATGAGACAGCATCCCGAGGAAGGACCTGGTACACCCATTACTGTAGCATCATCCCTGTCAGTGGAGGTTGTAGACAATGACATGGCAGGACATATAGTGGGGGTAGAGACAGATGAGTAGGATTACCTATGCAATGTGTTGTGCCAACGGGATGCATGGCAGGTGGTCATATGTCACATCAAGCACGTGGTACCCAAGCGTCTGATGTTTTTCCCACTCTTGATCCTCTTCAGACAAAGCTTACAAATAGCAACTCTGCAGTCTGCTGAACATGTAAAGAACTGGACAGCAGAGTTCCTGGACGTGTGCTTTGAGACAACAGCGCTCTGCACCTGAGCAGCTCTGACATCTGATGCCTTGGACTGGCTACGGTTGCTCATAGAGGACGTTGTGCCTCGTTTTTCTTGTGTCTCCTCCATTCGATCAGGCACCCAGGTGGAGTC
This sequence comes from Leptobrachium leishanense, assembly GCA_009667805.1. Taxonomy (NCBI): domain Eukaryota; kingdom Metazoa; phylum Chordata; class Amphibia; order Anura; family Megophryidae; genus Leptobrachium; species Leptobrachium leishanense. Next base: position 181,249,063 of record CM019065.1, on the reverse strand, counting down.
AGTGACCTCATCACCCCCTATCTCCTCATCACTGGAGCCAACCTGGCAGTTTGCTGCAGCTGCTGGGAGAACATGAGCGCCAGTTCTTTGTGTGTCACTGGCACTCCCTCCCTCTAGGTTGATTTTACTCCCTTCCTCAACCTCAGAGTCAACATCAGAGCACTGGAGTTGCTGTGCATCCTCAAGCAGCAGGTCACTGTCATTGTCAAACAATTCAGCTGACTCCTCTATGTATGATGGTGAGGCTATGGCAGGAGTAGCTGTGGACATGGAGGCTGAATTAGATGCTTTGGACTGTAAACCACTACAAGCCTGGCTGGCAGAGGGCTCGGAGGATGAGGATGGCCTGGTTAGCCAATCCACCAAATCCTCTGTATGTTGTTGCTGCATAAGACGGCCAGCACCAGTTAGAAAGGACAAGTGTGCCCCTGCAGAGGATGCACCACGTCCACGACGACCAGAGGCACAGCCTCCCGACACAGAGGCTGCTTGCCCTCTTATCTGTGCCTGGGAGCGTCTGTCTGTCCTTTATGGTCTTTCTGACATGTTGAGTGATATATAGATTAAAGATATACAGACCTCTGATTCAAACACTGTTATCTAGATTAAAAGATATTTATAACTCTGCTATAAGTCAGCGATTTCACTGCAAGGCTGCCAATGGCCTCTACTCTCTCTGATTCACTTCCTCTCCTACAGGCTGCAACACCCTGATAGCTGGCAACACCCAGATTCAACTCTGAATAGATAAAGATACAGATGAACTCTGATTCAACTGTGGTATGATATTTCACAGCCAGGCTACCAGTTCCCTGCTATTTGCCACTGCCAGCTTGTCCTTGCAAATCCAAAAATCTCCTCTCCGATTCACTCCTGCAAAACACACGTTAGGGCTGCAGGGAAGCCTCATATAGTGTGCTGCGGGACTTAGCTCTGTGAGCCCATGATTGGGCAAAATTTGCCCAATCAGGACTCTGAGCCCTGATTGGCATAGTCTTGCACCTGACCTGTGGTCAGGTTCAAGGCTGTAGCCAATTACAAGCTTCAGGCCAGGGCACAGTCCACTGTGGTCCATTGTGGGCGAACACGGTCAAATGGCCAATGTTCGATGCGAACTCATGTTCGCATCGAACCGGCAGCCCATCCCTACTCTGGAGATATTGTCTGGCGTCAGATGAGCGCACTATGTGTGCTCGTAATGACTTGCCTTCTGGCATCTGTTGCAGCATTGTGACGCTGCGACGGGTCCAGCCACACGCTGTTGCGCGCACACGAACTGCATGCGCTCCAGCGGCCATGCAGCAGCCCTCTCCATCAAAGCGCTAGGATGCATTATTGATGGAGCTGCAAAGCGCGATCCTCCATAGGAGGGTCGAGCCTTGCAGCGCTGTGCACACTAAGTGCGCTCAGCGAGACAGGCGTCGAGTAGAAGGAACGTCCACTCTCACGGATGTTCCTTCCGCTCTTCAAATACGCTCGTCTGATGCCAGCCTTTGCCATCTGGACTAACACAGCTTACCAAATCTACATATATATGTGTCAAGGTTCAGACTGTGATTGATGCAGCAGGTGCGATAGTGAGCCCAAGATGCAGTGAGGTCGGTTTGCAAGATAAACAGAGTTTATTAAATAATAAACACTAGAACATAAAAAGATACAAGAGATCTGAACAGGACACTAGAAGAGACTGGGCACAAAGGGGAATAGCTATAGGAGGAGAGGAGATGCAGGAAAAGGAGGTGGAGGCCAAAAAGGGATGGCTGAGAGTAGTGGGAAGGGAGGTTAGGGAGAACTAAACAGGAGAGCAGTTAGAAAGAGAAATGAGGGATAGCAAGAGGAGACTAAAGATACTGGAGAAGTGAGCAGAAAGAGACACAAAGGGAACTTAACAGCACATGGGGCAAGCAATGAATAAACATATATACATAAACACAGGATTACAGAAGCAACGGTATCAGGCAGGGGGCAGGCAATAGAATGGTCTTGGGCAAAGCAGGGGGTCTAGGCAAGGCAGCAATCAGGATGGTCAAAGTCCAAAATCAAGGGGGTCTGGTTGCCAGGGGTTCAAGATGGGGGGAATCAGGATGCACAGGGGGGGTGTGTTACCGGCTTGAAGGGTAAATGTCCAGGAAATAGAGGGTCCTCAGGAAAGGCTTTGGATCAGGTGTTTCTGGTATCAGCTCTGCACTGCAATACAGTCTGGGACTTCAATGAGGAAGTCCAGGGTAGAGGGTGTGACTTCCTTAAATGCAGGACTGATTAGGGAGGATGAAGGGCAGGTGAGGTTCCAGGGTAGAATGTCAGAGTCTAGGAATGTGTATAGTCTGATAAAGTCCTGGAACCTGCATAGGGCATGCAGGATGTGGCATAGAAAGGGGGCGCCAGCGGGTCAGGGCCTCTAGGACCTGACATATATATATATATATATATATATACACATATTATGTATATATAATCTCTTGACTGTTTTTAATACATGCGAGATGATAATTGCTAATTGGGGGACAGAATTCTTGGCGAGATCCCATGCTACTTTTTTAAAGGACTTGACCCCTGACTAGCCTTTATAATATCCATTATGGTTCATGAAACAAAAAATTAGATCTCTGACATGTACATATACAGGGTTATCCAAAGAAATCCGAATTGCTTGAGAAAGGTAACCGAACGCTGATTTTCGCCAAATGTTGGCGAATTGCCTGTACATACGGGGCCTGTTCTGTGCCTGTTCGAGGGCAGTGAAATCCCCATAGAGAAGCAATGCTTTGTCTATTCAGAGAACAAAAACCAGCAGTGAAAAGTTGCCATTTTGCCCTATCATTCGGTGGCTTCATTCGACAGGTGTATTCAAGCGAATCCCATAGGCTTCAATGTTAAAAATATTCCCGTTTTAATTACATATCTAATAAACCGTTTATTATAATATTCTGCGGTAAAAAGTCTCTTTATTTATAGATTTTTTAGGATCTTTTAAGAATTTTTTTGCCAAATTCAGATTTTTTTTTATTAAACTTTTTTTTCTGTAACAGCCCTTTTTATTATCATTCATTGGACCTCATATGTAAATTTCAGACATTTTCGCTCAGTAGTTTCTTTGCAAACAGCGTTTCACTTTTCAAACATTTATGCGTACTTTTTTTTTTCACTCCATTCGTCTGCGGTGTCGCGTTTTTCCGGCGGCTGTAATCAGCTCCTGCTCGGGTTTCTCCGGCGTGTTCGGCGGGTTTAAACCAGATGTTTTTGCAGGTTTTGGTGTGCATTCGCCTGAAGTGGACATGAGCAGCAAAAGTGATACAATACAACATCTATAATAATTAAAGATATAGCTTATAGATAATTATTATACAACACCAGTGCAGCACCTTGTGTCACTCAAACTTAAAATAGTGCTTAAGCGGTGGTCAGAATTGATCCATAGCTGGAAACCTCAAAAGACAAAAGCATATATATATATATATATATATATATACACATATACGATGATCATACTTTGTTAACTGAATCCCCATCATTTTACCTCAGTAGGGTTTTTGTAATGTGTTTTTTTCTTGCACAAAATGGTGGATGAAGGTGGTCATTGATATGGAGTGCTCCTTTTTTTCGTGTTTTGTATTTTTGGTCTTGGATGCACCCACTCATGTTGCAAGTTTAGGTTGAGTGCAACCCACCCTGTGGTTTGCTTTTTATATATGGAGAGCTGACTACTTTCCTGGGTATGCACCCCTCCCTGTTCACAGGTGTGTCCCACAGTGACAACCTATAAAGGCTAGTGCCTGCTGGGAAGCTCTAAGGTGAGTTAATTCTGTAAATGCAGATACAGTCAAGTAAGATAGGACCTGTCAACGATAGGGTACATTGGCGATTGTGACAGGCTTACGCAAACTATGATCATACTTTGTTAACTGAATCCCCATCATTTTACCTCAGTAGGTTTTTTGAAATGTGTTTTTTTCTTGCACAAAATGGTGGATGAAGGTGGTCATTGATATGGAGTGCTCCTTTTTTCGTGTTTTGTATTTTTGGTCTTGGATGCACCCGCTCATGTTGCAAGTTTAGGTTGAGTGCAACCCACCCTTTGGTTTGCTTTATATATATATATATATTTTACAGTTAACCCTTTCGCTGCTAAGCCATTTCACACCTCTGAGCTGAGCTCATTTTTACCTGTTTCGCTCATCATGTTTAAATGCGTTTTGAAGCCTTATTTTATTATATGAACCAGACATATTATTATATATCGTTCTTTCTGGCAGACTCAGCAGATTAATAATATATCATTATTATATGTATATGTCATGTCCTGTCTGTATATTATAACAAAAAATGCAATAAAATATTAATTTTCAATAATTTAAAAAGTGTAAAGTGTTTTTTTTTCACATTTTAACATGCAAGCGTTTGCGGTTATATTTTATATGAGTTGTTAAAAAAAATTGAAATAAGGGACGTGTTAAATTTTTTTGGGGAAAATGACACAATTTTTTACAAACGCACCCCATACAAAAATTGTTAGTGCAGCATCATTGTTCACATTATGATTGAAATGGGAACAATATTTCTGCATTAACAAAACAAAACAACAAAAAAAAGTTTTTTTGTTTTTTTTAAATAATTTTTTATTTTCATTTTTTGTTTCTTAACTTTTAACATGGTCATGTTTGGTATCGTTGGAAAGGCCATGCTCTTTTCGATCCAAGGATACCAAACATTAACCCCTAGCTGCCACGGATTGGGAGATACGGGGTTCAATGGAACCCCCTATCTTCAGAACTGACGTCATTGCGCTATGCCAGTCGTCAGGGGGAGATCCCGGAAGCTTGGTCAACATCCCAGATATCGGCCAGCTCCGGGAGAGGATCGTGATCTGGCGCTTTTTGGTGCCGAATCACAATCCAGCCCCCAAGGGGTTAAAGCCAGCCACTGTTTGGAAGGGCAGGCTGTGCTCTTCCAAATGGTGCCTGACTTTCACCGCTGCCCCCAGCCGATCGGGAGGGAGAGAGGTCCAAAGGACCTCCCCCCTCCCTTTCAAGCACCTTCCCCGCACTCGCGAGGGGGCGCCTGTAATAGATGTCATCACGCTAGCTCGAAGACATCTATTGTCCCCACCGGGGTCCCAGAGTGCCAGGCTGACATCCAAGATGTCAGCCCGCACCAGGGGGGAGCCGCAATCGGCCGGAATCTCGGCCGATTGCTGCCTCCTGTGCTAGGACGCGCTTAGCGCGTCCATAGCACAGGAGAACCACTTGTCTGGACGCGCTGAGCGCATCCTTAGCAGCCAAGTGGTTAAAGCCCAAAGTGCAGCTAATTTTAAGATTACCCGAGTAATCCTGACATTACCCAAAACCACTGGGTAAAGCTGCAAAAAAATGAAAAATTCTGACTTTACCCTGGTAATTTTAGGACTAGCCAAATGCCTTTGGGTAACAGTCTGGAAGAGCTGAAAAATTTGCACTTTACCCAGATGATCTGCAGACTATCCAACCCCGTTTGGTTAAACCCGAATTTTGTTATCGTTCAGATAAAAGTCTGAAGCTTTACCCACGTAATCTGAGGTATGCACGGCTTCACTTACGTAATCTGCCGACCATCCAGCCCTGCTTGGGTAACAGTGAATTTTGCTTTTATCTAAGAATATTATCAATGGTAATGGCAAAAGACAAACATTAAAATGTATTAAGGATATAATGAATATACAGAGTAACAGGATATGTTTCTTTTATGAATGTTAAAGAGTTCATATATATATATATATATATAGCAGTCCAGTTTTTAACAATCCTTAAATGAAGATCATAAATCAAGTACCCTCACACGTCAGGAGCTGTGGTCTCCACATCATAACGCCTATGTCGTTTAGGAGGCCTACCCTTCTGCCGTTTCTCTCCCTATAATAATCTGAGCACACCTCTGGATAAAAGCAGAAGAACCTCTATGGTGCAGTTCATCTACATGTATATTTTTCTGCACTTTGATAAAGACCAATTAGGTCGAAACGCGTTAGTGCTGCAATAAATTTTACTTTATTTTATCCTGCCGACCTTTCGTCTGTGACATATCCAGGGGATCCAATATTTCATCTATGGACCAGGTTATCACCACGGATGGTTGCTGGTAGGACGCTGGTGAGATCATATCCACAGATATATGCCTATATAGTAAAGAGCCGACTTTATGGGGCTCAGAAAAAAGTGAGTTGAATACTTTCTCTCTGGAAACCAGGTGTCATAAGGATGTACTGCGCAATGTATGTCTCCTATTATGTTTTCTAGATTATCTTGAAGTATTACTCACTGCACACTTGGCGTAAGCGCGAGGACTCTACCCATTATTTTACACACAAAATGTAAAAATAAAAAATAAATGGAATATTACTCACCATCCGTAGTGCCATGACTGGGCCCTAGGTGACAGGCATAGCAGTTGTTTAACATGGGCAAATACTTTTAGAAGCCCCCTTTTTTCCTGCAGGTGTTTGTTCTCCCTTCATCTCCTCACTCTCCAAATAATCCCAGAAAGAGGAGACAAAAAAAAGTGAAGTATCCCAATTGGAAAAAAAAGAAGGGTATAGTAGATTATTTTGGGGTGATAGGGGTGCAGCTCTTTACGGTATATATATAGCGAATGCGACAACCATACTAATATCTTTTGTCTTTTTTGCTCTCTATCATTGTGCACCAAAAGACTTGTAGTATTGATTGACTTGTTATAGGAAATTATATTTGCTACAAGCAAAGAGATTTACTGCAGCAAGCAAATAGACTAAATGCATGATTCGACAAAGAAAGCAGAACAGCAAGAGATTACCACCTACTATACACCAGTCACCAATTTGCTATAAAGAGCTTTTAAAACAGAACAATTTAAATAATCTCTTTAGTTCCTTTACACAATCTTCTTCGAGCGTGGTTTAATGCCTTTCAAAGTCTTTACTTCATTAGGAATAACATATCTCCTGTGTTGTCCGATGTGATTCTGGGAAAATGTCTTTCATTACAGTAAATAGATGTTTATTTCAAAAATATGCTCCTATAAACTCTTTAAAATATTCCAACTGGTGTATAATACCATGACAGCTGTACTGATTCTCTTTTACATATTAAAATTTTGAAAAGAACTAGACCAATATTTCATCGAGATATCTTGCAAGAGATCATTTCTCCAGCTGCTATCGCATATTTGAGAAAGCATTCTACAATGTTAGTAAAATGCTTTCTTCTCTATGGGTATAATGTTTGAAATAAATGCAGGTGTATGATCTCTAATTAGAAACAACTGTAGATTGCAAGTATTTTTTATTTTCTTTTTTATGAGAACACATAAAAAAAACACAATATTGTTTAAATCCCTCGGCTTTCACAATATAGTTTTGTTTGTTGTGTATTTTATTGGACAAGAAATTTGTCTAGGTACATTTTAGAACTTCATGCAGCAATGTGCCCCATTATCAACCGCAAACACAAACAGGGTTATTCAGAGAGCGTTAAAAAGCAGGAGAATGACTGGAGAATGGAAAATTCTAGGTCAAAATAGCCAAATCAGAAAACTTCTCCCATTTATCTCACTTTCCAAATCGGCTATTTTGACCTAGAATTTTCCATTCTCCAGTCATTCTCCTGCTTTTCGCCGCTCTTTGAAAAGCCCTGTACGAAAACAAATAATTTTAGACTATTTAACTAATTATTCTTGTACTGAGCTAATTTCTACCATTTTCCGTTCATCTATAAAAGGTATTGGTAGTCTTGTTTTATTACAGGATCCAGACAAATTATATATACTTTTTCAGGGGACTCAGCAGATTTAAACTATATCATTCATATACCTTTATGTCCTGTTTGTTCAGAATACCATATCAAAAAATGTCACCAAAGTGTAAATTTCAATTTGGATTTAAATCATTTACAGTAGGGTTGCTCAACGGGCCCTCCAGGGGCTGTATTATAATGTATGAGCGAAAACGGGTACGATAAGGTAGAAAACTGCATGTTTCTCCTTAGCGTCCCCATTTTAGCACCCTATTACGGGGCAGGTGCTGATTCAGCAGCCTGTCCTGTAATGCAGCGCAAATATTTGTGGCAGCGCTAACGCATTTGCGTAATCCTAGTGTTAATTACTCTTTACGCGCCACATGTTAAGTACAGGGAACGCAAAGTACAGTAAGCTCATGGAAGCGAGAGCAAACTCACCATCCCTGCCAGCAAGGACTCCCACACTGCATAGCCCACCATCAGCCGCTGTGCCTTTCTCAGCCCTAGCCAGTCTACCTACACCTTTCCTACAGCCCTGTCTTGTCCTTGGTTATACAAAAATGTGAATAACTGGGACTTTGTTATATTACATCCTTGTTTCACGGTGTCCAGTTTATACCTGCACTGCCCACTCCAGCGCTTGGGATAGATCTATCATTTGAACTTTGGGTCCCACCCTGACAATTCTGGATAGAGTTTCTGTATACCAACTTTGGCTTTTCATACTGACTACTCTCGTACTCTGTTATCCTTGACCCTGGATTGTATGACTACCTAGACTGTTGCTGAAATTTGCCTGTGCATCTCCCCCTCTGGTGTTTTGACCCTGGTTAGCCCTTTTTACGATATCATTTCTGTATATTCTGTCCCTCATTTAGAGTCGACTTACTGACCAATCTAAGGACTTTGTGCGTGCTAGGTCCAGGAACCATTATAGACTGAGAAACAAAGACAGATAAATAGATAGACAGATTATATAAAAATCGATACAGAAAGATATAAAGAGGTACAGACTTAAATACAGCCAGGTATACAGAGAGCTATAAAGACACATATACAGTTAAATAAAGAAACAGACATCCAGATAGATATATACATCCAGATATATAAAGACAGATAAAAAGTGTAGAAATGTGCACAAAAAAAATAGTTTCTTTGAAAAATAATTTTCTTTGAATTTCGTATGCCAATCGATTTGCTTCAATTCGGAACTTCCCAATCCCTATGCTGTGGCATTTCAGCTGTAAATTATTGATTTAATGTATGCTGTTTCACTGCAGCACGTGCAGAAAGGCGTTTGTTTCACAAAATGAATGTTGGCATGCACATGAACAACATTACAGTTTCATATAAAATTTTGCAATTTGTTTCTATGTCACTGCAAGTCTGCAGGATATCTCCCAGTCTGTGGTCCAGTATAGCTAATGAAGTAATGTGATGTGATATACCTTATCTATAGATTTTTCTGTTGTTTTTAAGAATGTACTGGGTCAAACTAGAGAATAACTCTTCTCTGCTTTTAAAAATTGTAAGGATGGCAGGTTTGTAGGCCATATATTAGAGTTAAAATTGCTGCATAACGACATGCGATTGGTAAAAGTAGGTCACCCATGGTATTGAAAAAGAATTATCTGAGCATTTTGGTATAGCCATTTCACAATAAATGTATGTCAATTTGTGCTGTTATATACATGATATTCTGTTTGGTTAGGTTTAATTTCCAGAAATTTAGTTTTGCTTGCTTCTTAACCTATTGTTAGTTTATAGTCCAATAGTATAAAACTGATTATTTCATAGAATAAACTTTGGCATTGTCTTAACAGAGAATACTCAAATATCATCAAATTTATGTAATACTTTTTAAACTGGTAACGTGGATTATTTGCTCTTAATCATATTTATTTCAGAAAAAAAATAATATTCTGGCATTCCAGGCATCCCCAGGGGCATGTTTAAGTCCCAACACAATTATTTTAAAAAAGCGATGTGTGCTGTATCTTGCAAAGCTTTTCTGTCAGCTTGTTGCCTTTACAGCCTTACAGGCTCTCAAAACCAGTGCAGCAGGTACAAAAAAGATGCAGGCTCTCTAGAGATTTCACTCCATGCACCCATAGCAACTTACATTTGCAAATCATCATACTGCAATACATCAGTCAGCATATTTGACACCTTAAGCAAACATAACCCAGCTAATGATGGATGAATAGAATGGCAGGTGTCAGCATTATGTCCCATTTGATCAAAGGGCTCCAAAATAAACTACCAACTGAAACAATCAATATTTTTCCCTCATGCATGGATTATAACAAATCGACAAAAGCAACCTATGAATTTGGTGAAATGCATAAATTGTTTACAATGAATTCCAATGTCTTTAATGCACAAAAATTTAAGATGCTCAAGTTTCTATTGTTTTTTTTTAATATAATACTCAGACTGGATTTGCGTCTCAGGAGCCCGTAGGCACAGAAATGTGGGAGAAGTCCCCCCCATCTCTCCTCATTGCATTGCCACGGCCTAGGTTGTCGATGAAACCATGCATTGCATCATCAGCTCCACCCATGCTGGCAGTTTGAGAAATGAGAAGGTGAGTTAGCACAGCATTACTGTTCACTTTATAATCGTACCGGGTGGGTGGAGTAGAGGTAACATCACTGCTCTGCGTGGAGAGAGCCTGTGGAGACATGGGTTCGATCCCAGCAAGAGTACCTCTCCAGTAAGTGTCCTTGGGCAAGACACCTAACGGTACATACTCGCCACCCATGACATCCTTGAAAACGCATCCAGGAACCTAGCAGTCACTACGGAGCGGGCTGCTGGACTCAGCGCCTGCCCCGTAATCTACAGGTAAAACGGGGAGGCTAAGGGGAGATTAACAAACGCTAAATTTTCACCATAGTGTCCCTGATTTAGCTGGAGCTGATAGTGCCTAAAGATAGCAGAAGCGGTGCAATTCTTGTCCCCATAATAATGTTTTTCTTTCCCTTCTTTAGTCGTGTTCAAATGACAGGAGTATTTTTTTGTTTGTTTGTTTTGCTTGGTTCTTTTCTAAATAAAATTATTCTTGTTCTATTTCGGTGTATATTTTTTTAAGAACAAAAGTGCTTTCATGTGGTACATAAAGGGTATAAATAATGCATTATTCAGTATAAAAAAAATTACAGTAAAACCGTGCAACCTCCGTACTGTACATTTAATTATTATTAATTATACCCATGCATTAACATTTACACTGTTATAACTCATAAATCCATAAATAAACTTTTTACTGTTCTAGTAATTACAAGTCCATAAATTAAAATTTTACAGTGATGTTTTCAACCCACATGTACCTACTTTAACCCCTTCACTGCAGAAGACGTGTGGGGAACGTCATGGGATTATCCCTCTATATGAAGAGGATGTTCTCCACACGCCTTCCACTAAGCGGGCTCTGCTCGCTATAGTCGCCTCTCTCCTCCGGGGTCCCTTGCTGATCTTACTTCATGGATGTCAGACGCTGCTTTATACCCCCCTTCTGGCACACTGACGTCATCACGATGGGCATGATGATGTCTCAGCTTCAGGCACCCCCCCGGCAAAGGCAGAAAAGCCCCTGAAAGGAGGGTGGGGGTATCCTTCGGACACCTCTCTCGATCGCGAGGAGATTCAAGAGAAAAAGAGGCACCGTTGAAAAGGGCAGAGTCTGCCCTTTGCAGTGCTGCCTCTCATAAACCCCTGACTCGCCGGTCCACAATCTGGCACTGAATGGTGCGATTACATCAGTGTGAGTGTAAGGTATGTCAAAATCAGGTACCCCATTAAAATAAATCAGGTACCCCATAAACATACACTAATAGCTAATACATTTCCAGTTTCAACAATCAAAGAGTTATAGCTCTGATACAGTAAACTAATGGCATTTCTATTAAACCACCAGTAGATGGCAGCAGAGTGAAAAGCCTGAATGATGAGCACGTGTTTATCTAAGATGCTTCCTGAGCAGGGGGAACCAAAGAGCGGAGCTTCTGTTTCTGGTAGGAACAAATTATTCAAGTACAATCCTACCAGAACTGAAGGCCATGCTTTATGTCTTTGCAGGTTGAAGGGAGCATATCCAGGGGTATAAACAGGGCAAAAGTGATTTAATTCACATCCCTGTGATTACAAAAGTATGTTGCCACTGTCATCAGTCAGACAGATGTCAGTGGGTTGTGCTGATGTGTCATAGTTCACCAGCATACAGGGAATATGATGGCTATAGTATCTCATGTTATACTGTATTGATTATATTGCACCATTAGCCTACTATAATATAGATTAAGTAATCATATATCTGCACATGTTTAATTGTTTATAATTTTCTATAAGGACGTTATTCCTGCATAGGTGAATGTTACTGTTATATATCTAAATGTGTATTAGTGTATAAGGAACAAAAATTCAGTTGCAAACCTACCAGACCTGAATCCATGCTTTATGTCATTGCAGAAAGTGTTAAATAAAAACAATTCTGGTTTCACCCAGCCCGCTCCCTTTGCACATTGTAATTATTGACCATACATTCAGCATGTGTGCAACATGAGCATTAACCCCTAGCTGCCAAGGGGTTTCCCTATGGTGTAGATAAGTGGATTCAGACTATCCCCCTTTCTCCCGATTTGTGGGAGCTAGAGGTTAATGTTCAGTATCTTTGGAAAGACCAGAGTATGGCCTTTCCAATGATACCAAACATGACCACGTTAAAAGTAAAGAAAAATAAATAAAATAAAAACGTGTTTTTTATTTTATTTTATTAATGCAGCACTATTATTCACATTTAAATTATAATGTGATCAATGATGCTGCACTAACGATTTTTGGGGGGGTTTTAGCTAAAATCACGTAATTTCTCAGAAAAAAAAGTAACTGGTTCCCAGTTCTAATTTTTTCTACCAAATATACCCCATATAATATATAACCTCAAAGGCTCGGGTGAGAATATGTGAAAAAAATCATTTACACACTGTAGATGACTGGAAATTCTAATTTTATTGCATTTTTTGTTATAACATTCAGGCAGGGCATGACATATACATATAATAATGACATATTGTGAAATTGCGGAAAAAAAGGATATATAATTTGTCTAGGTAATATAATAAAACATGACTTCAAATCGCGTTTAAAAATTATGAGCAAAATCGGTAAAAATTAGCTCCGCACACAGAGGCAGTGGTGTATTTAGGTTTTGTGCTGCCCTAGGCCTGACTAAACTCGTGCACCCCCTAATATAAATTTTAGGCACCCCTTCCTGTCAAGGGCACGCCTCTTCCTGGGTTAATCCCCACCCTTCCTCTTTAACCCTTTCACTGCTGAGGACGTGTGGGGAACGTCCTCATTGGCCCCTAAAGGAAAGATAGAGGTTCCTTTGAACCCCAATATCCCCCGTCTGTTGGCAGCTAGCAGGGTCATGTTTGGTATCATTAGAAAGGCCAGAGCATGGCCTTTCCAATGATACCAAACCTGACCATGTTTACAGTAAAGAACAAAATGATAAAAATAATAATAAAAAAGATGTTTTTCTAAGATGTGAAATGGCTCAGCAGTGAAGGGGTTAAGCTCCACCTTTTCCTCTTAGAGCTCCGCCTTTTCCTCTTTATATTAAAAGTGGATATCAAGTGCCTACTTGTATATTTTGTATACCATTTCAAATCTATCTATTGAGATAAATAAAATTATGAAATGTTTAAATTCAAGCATATTTACAATGATCAGCCACGCATGTCAAGTATACTGGATCACAGCCACTCTAATTGGTTGAACAATAAAATCCACAGAAACGTGCACTGCATATGAGCGTATCACAGAACTGCACAGCAATAAAACTCACAGTAATGTGCAGTGTGCATGAGCGTATCCCAGAGCTCCAGGGCAATAAAACTCACAGTAATATGCAGTGTGTATCACAGAATCCACAGCAATAAAACTCCCAGCAATGCAATGTTTGGTGTGTGTCAGCGTATCAGAATCCACAGCAATAAAAATTCCAGCAATGCAATGTGCAGTGTGTATGAGTGTATCAGAATCCACAGCAATAAAACTCCCAGCAATGCAATGTGCGGTGTGTGTCAGCGTATCAGAATCCACAGCAATAAAACTCCCAGCAATGCAATGTACGATGTGTATGAGTGCATCAGAATCCACTGCAATAAAACTCCCAGCATTGCAATGTGTGGTGTGTGTCAGCGTATCAGAATTCACAGCAATAAAACTCACAGCAATGCAATGTGTGGTGTGTGTCAGCGTATCAGAATCCACAGCAATAAAACTCCCAGCAATGCAATGTGCGGTGTGTATGAGTGCATCAGAATCCACTGCAATAAAACTCCCAGCAAACCGAGTGTATATGAGCACACAGCAATTATTTATTCTATATTTACAGGCCTCCGTCCGCGGTAGGGCTGTGTGCAGAGTCAGCAGGGACTGTGTACGGACTAAGCAGGAGGTCCCTCCAGGCCACGTTAGGATCGCGGCTGTGCGTGGAGCCATCTTGTCAGCAGTGGTGTGCCACTGCCAGAGGGTGCACCGTGGCTTTGATTCCCTTCCCGGTGGGTGTTCAGTCCAGAATAGAGTGAGAGTCCGTGTTAACGAAAGGGCGGGCAGCTGCGTGTGTGCGTGTCACGTGGTTCAGCCAGTCAGGTGGTACTGAGACTCAGTACCACCTGACTGGCCGGACCGCGTGACCTGCACGCACGCAGCCTCACCAGGAACCAGGCAGCTCAATGACAAATTTCGATCACTGCAGTGCTGGTTAAGGAAAGGTCCACTTTAAACAGCAGTAAGCAGACAGGGCTTCACATTCTGCTGATACCCACCTTTACCTGCCGTTTACTGTCATCTTCTCTCTCTGCACACAAATCACATCCCCCTCCCCTCTCCTAGAGCTGCTGCGAGGCAGGGGAGGAGCTATGGAGGGAGGAGAGGGTGATTTTTATTCTATTCGATTTTATTCCGTATGCAAACGCCCTGCTCCGCTGCTCGTTGTTTGAGAACACAGCTCAAAGCTGACACACAGTGACAGTGGCACCTCCTAGTACCCACTAATGACACCCCAATAATCACTGGTACCTGGGGCGGCCAGCCCTCCGCCACTCCCCTAAGTACACCACTGCTCTGTGATATGCTCACACACAAGTTTGGCGAACTGCCAGCAAGTATGGTGCTGTTTGAAGGCAGTGCAAATCCCCATAGAGAAGTAATGGTTAATCTATACAGAGAACACCAAACAGCAGAGAAATGGCAGTGAAATGCCCTGATGTTCGGTGGTTTCAATCAGCAGGTTTATTCAGACGAACCCCATAGGTTTCAATGTTAAAAATATTCCAGTTTTTATGCAATATCTAATAAACCATTTATTATTTTAATCTGCAGTAAAAAGTCTTTATTGTTTTTTTCTTTTAGTACCTTTTAGTCACTTTTCAGATTTTATTTGGAAAAATTCCCTCCCCCCTTTTTTTTAATAGCAGTTTTTCTTTTTTCTGTAACAGAACTTTTTATTATTAATCATAGGATCTTATATGTAAATTCCAGACATTTTCGTTTAGTAGTTCTTTTGAAAACAGTAGGTCACGGGTTTGCGGTGGCAGCATTCAGCGGCCAACTCCATGCACTTTGGGGACCCTGCGGTAAATGGTGAATTCACTGCAGGGTGGGGGAATTTTATTCCCCGAAGTGCAGGGAACTACAGAACACCAAAATGTTGGCGTCACTTCGGTGCTCTGTGAGTAATCCATTTAGTGGTGAGGTTTTTTGCTGCCCCCTGGAAAGTGAAATCCTAGACCTTGCCTACCCAGGACATACCGGAAAATTAGTGAAATCACAATGTATCCTTCCTGGTAAAATACTTTGCAGAAGTAAAAAATAAAATAAAATTTAGGGGTGGGGCTACCCGGTGCGGGCTGCCGCCCCCTGGAAAGTGCCGCCCTAGGCCTTGTTGGCCTAGGCCAAAATACACCACTGCACAGAGGTGAAATGGCTCAGCACTGAAGGGGTTAATAGTCCACTGTTTACAACCCACAACACCCTGCTTTAATATTTCACTGTTATATATAGAACCCACATGTCCGTACTGTAATATTTCCACTGTTACAGAAAAACTAGCAAGTTAGGTTTTACATTAGACTCTCATTTACAGGATTTAAAATAAAACTTGCATTTATGAGATTTACAGTTATAATGTGCATGTCTGAATTTAACGTAATGCAGCAAATGCACATTTATGGGGTTTATAGTAAAATGCGCGTTTGCAGGATTTAGTATTAGGGCCGGATTAAGAGTATCATGGGCCTGGTGCTGAGGATTTTGATGGGCCTTTTTAAGATGATGAGGCAGCAATTGGTCCGCACTGCTTTCTCGTTTAGAGAGTCGGGCAGCGCACTGTGCGTATGTCACGCTATGGCAATGTCAGAGCGACTGGGAAACCTGACTGGTGACTCTGATGTGGTGTGCTATGATGCACAGCAGGACTTACAGCGCACTGGGCCCCTCCTCCAGCCTGCCTACACAACTGACGGGCAGTGTGCTGCAGGGGCCGGCTTGAGTTCAAGAGCCATCCAGCAGCAGCAAATGACGCATCAACTGGTGGGCGGGGCAGGTGTGGCCCATAACCACTGGGCGTGCTATGCCATCCTGCAGCATTTAGACCCACCCACCACGGGGATGGCATAGTACGCCCTGCGGTGTTAAGAGGCTAAGATAGCACAGAAAAATAAGCTTAAATTAAGCAAATAAAACTCAGTAATGTGCAGTGTGTATGAGCGCATCAGAGAGCTCCACAGCAATAAAACTCACCGTACTGTGCGTGTGTATGAGCGTATCATGGAGCTCCACAGCGATAAAACTCACAGTAAACCACACCTCCACCAAATGTTCCCCCTAGTGTCACCTGATTGCTGGAGATGCCACCATGATATTGGCTCTATGGTGCATATCTGGTGAAGCTGCCCTTTGATCCAGCCGTTCTGGTCAATCATTCACAAAATCACTACTGAATTTGTAGATCCTCCACTGGCGGTTACCCCTGCAACCATGCTCCTGCATCATATCACCCTTTCGACGCACACTTACAGACACTCATTGGTAATTTGCATTCTTAATGTGGCCAAGAGCGTTCTCCCTCTATTTTGGAACCAAAGCGCTAGCCCCCCCTTATCTCTGTGGATGTCCAGAATGGAAAAACTTCACACACTGGAACAAGTGATTTTTGATGCTTCCGATAATTCAAACAAGTACATAGCGATATGGTCCAGGTGGATTTTGATTTCTTCCACGTCACGTTTCAAGGCCTTGCTTACCCCGTCTGGTAACGCCTCCTAGAGTCGTGAGTCCTAGTCTTCCCTGCCCTACCTTTTCCCCTTATTTCCCCACCATCTGCTCCACCCCCTGTTAACTATTTGCTTACCTGTTTATAGACATGAGCGCACAGGTGGCTGAAAAGTATTTCTTTAGTCTCTATATACATCGCCGAGTCAATCCCCCTAGCTTAAAGTATAGTATGTTGTAGACTGCTTAGCATTTAGTTTATGGTATTGATGTTACGTATTTTTACTATCATTTATAATTTGGATAACACCTGATGTTACATATATTATACATTCCGCGATTTAACCGGATCCTACTGAATATAATTCATGCATACAGACCTGCGAGTCCGCAATTTTACTTTATTTTCTTCATAGCCCAAATTCAACATTATTTTTGAGAGTCGTGGGTTTACCAGTAATAATTTACAATACTATTTTTGCAATGTCTTCTGTAGTTAATATATGTCAAGAAT
This sequence comes from Leptobrachium leishanense, assembly GCA_009667805.1. Lineage (NCBI taxonomy): Eukaryota > Metazoa > Chordata > Amphibia > Anura > Megophryidae > Leptobrachium > Leptobrachium leishanense. The sequence continues at coordinate 181,231,522 of CM019065.1, read as the reverse complement.
GAAGGTGTACACGTGTCATTTTCTATACATGAGCATGTTATGGAGAGGTGGGAGTAATTCAGTGTCATTTGAACAGTGCATGACAGATCAGCGCAGGTTAGCCTTAAGCATTTTAGTTACCATAGAAATGATTGAGAATAATGGCTGAGTGGCATACCATATCCCAGTAAGAGAAAGAAAAAAATATTTGTTACATCGTTCAGAGTAAATTTTCACAGAATTAGCTATGCATATTTTAACATGCTAGCTATACAAGTTTGGTGCTAAACCATATAAACGTATATTTTTAGTATAAGAATGGTAAAGACGCTTTAAAATCATTCAAATTAACAGTAATATATGTTGTATACAATAAACCATTATAGAGATAAAATTGAAATATCATGGCAGTTAGTAAATGAAATATGAGTGCATTTATTATTTACTTTATCATTACATTTAATTTAAATAAAATATTCAGTTTAATCTCCAATAGTCCAAAACATGAGACTGTCCCTGCAAAACTCAATTTCCTTTCAGATGCCCTGTGTTCTCTGGAGCCACATAAAGCATGCCAGAAGTTTATACATAAAGGGGTAGTGCTCTACCATGTCTACAATGCTGTGGGGTCTGACTGTTACAATACGTGTTAAAGTGTCAGATTGTTGCACTGTGCCTCCTGCTTACTGAGACAATGACTAGCAGTATTTTCCAATACCTTTACAACATTATTATTATCAGCATCATTTATATAGCGCCAACTGTTTCTTCAGCGCTTTACAATAACCAAAGGGAACGAGATACAGATAAACGGACATAGGATGGAAACAAGAGGTGTAGAGGGCCCTGCTTATAGGAGCTTACAGCCTAGAGGTATTGGGGTTGAGCAAGACCAGGGGAGTTTTACTGGTGTAAGGGCAGAGGCTATGACTAGGGATGAGCTGTTCGGTTCAGACGGTTCGGAGTTCGGGCCGAACTTAGCCTGTTCGGTCTGCTCGCGAACTCCGAACATTTCCGGGTGTTCGGCACATGTTCGACCACAATGCATCACAATGGACCACAATGCACTTTCCCACTGGCCTGAAGCTCGTAATTGGCTACAGCCTTGCACCTGACCACAGGTCTCATTTCTACAAAGCATGGGGGTCTCATTTCTATAAAACATTTGGGAATTGAGGTGATCTGTGTCTTGTCACTGGTGCCAGGAAGTATTTTGGGGGCCTCACAAATTTCCACAAAACATTTGGGAATTGAGGTGATCTGTGTCTTGTCACTGGCTGCCAGCAAGTATTTTGGGGGTCTCACAAATTTCTACAAAACATTTGGGAATTGAGGTGATCTGTGTATTGTCACTGGTGCCAGCAAGTATTTTGGGGGTCTCACAAATTTCAATAAAACATTTGGGAATCGAGGTGATCTGTGTCTTGTCACTGGTGCCAGCAAGTATTATGGGGGTCTCACAAATTTCTACAAAACATTTGGGAATTGAGGTGATCTTCTGTGTCTTGTCACTGCCAGCAAGTACTTTGGGGGTCTCACAAATTTCTACAAAATATTTGGTAATTGAGGTGATCTGTCTCTTGTCACACAGCCAGTACCACGCAGTATTTTGGAGGGTCACTAATTTTTACAAAATATCTGGGAATTGAGGTGATCTGTCTCTTGTCACTGCCAGCAAGTATTTTGGGGTCACTAATTTCTACAAAACATATGGGAATTGAGGTGATCTGTGTCTTGTCACTGCCAGCAAGTATTTTGGGGGTCACAAATTTCTACAAAACATTTGGGAATTGAGGTGATCTTCTGTGTCTTGTCACTGCCAGCAAGTATTTTGGGGGTCTCACAAATTTCTACAAAACAATTGGGAATTGAGGTGATCTGTGTCTTGTCACACAGCCAGTGCCACGCAGTATTTTGGGGGTCACTAATTTTTACTAAATATCTGGGAATTGAGGTGATCTGTCTCTAGTCACTGCCAGCAAGTATTTTGGGGGTCACTAATTTCTACAAAATATTTGGGAATTGTTATAATCTGTGTGTTCTCACTGGCTGCCACCCATCAGGGGGTCTCACTGATTTATAGGAGGTTTCTGAGACTTGTAATCTGTGTCTTCTCACTGCCACCCATCAGGGGGTCACACTGATTTATAGGAGGTTTCTGAGATTTGTAATCTGTGGCTTCTCACTGCCACCCATCGGGGGGGTCTCACTTATTTATAGGAGTGAATTGTAATCTGTATCTTGTCACTGGCTGCCAGCTATCAGGGTGTCTCACTGAGTTATACCAGAGTTCTGTAAATCTTTAATCTTTATACCAGAGTTGAATCAGAGTTCTGTATATATTTAATCTATATATCACTCACCATGTCAGAAAGACCAAAAAGGATAGGCAGACGCTCCCAGACACAGATAAGAGGGCAAGCAGCCTCTGTGTTGGGAGGCTGTGCCTCTGGTCATGGTGGACGTGGTGCATCCTCTGCAGGGGCACGCTTGTCCTTTCTAACTGGTGCTGGCCGTCTTAAGCAGCAGCAACATACTGAGGATTTGGTGGATTGGCTAACCAGGCCATACTCATCCTCCGAGTCCTCTGCCAGCCAGGCTTGTAGTGCTTTAGAGTAGACATGTGCATTCGTTTTAGTACTAAAACGATTTAGTCCGAATTTTGGGATAATTTAGTTTTAGTATGACTCAGAGAAACGAAACTGCTCAGTACAAAAAACGAAAGAAACTAAAAAAAATGCACTACATTTTAGTTTCAGTCCTTTTTGTGATATTATATTGATGAGTGAAGGAGACCAGCAATGAAGAGCGCAACATCCGAAGTTCTGCACCCTCCACATGCCAATGCAGGAGGATGTTCTATACAGAGAGGGACATTAATTCAGGAGGATGTTCTATATATTATACAGAGAGGGGTATTAATTAATGCAGGTGGATGTTGTAAACATTATACAGAGAGGAGCCTTTTTTTTAGCCCTTTAAATCCAGTGGCTGTGAGCGCTGAGATCGGCTGCTTGTTACATTATCTATCAGTACAATGTATCAGGCTCAGCTGTTACAGTAACTGACTGCTGCTCATCACAGCGCTCAGTTTCAGTAAAACAAGGAAATAATATTGTTCTAACGTCTTATATATAAAATATTATTTACTAGTTTTACTGAAACTGAGCGCTGTGATGAGCAGCAGTCAGTTACTGTAACAGCTTTGCCTGACACGGGGCAGTATTACAATGTTGGTGCTAACTTAACCAGAGCTGTTGTAACTGAAAACCTCCATAGGCTATAATAGCTCTGGGAAGTTTACACCAGCTCTGGTTAAGTTAGCACCAGCTATGTAATATGGCCCACATTGTGCTGAGAGTGAGAGATACTGTAAGAAGCAGTGATCTCAGCCCTCTGAGGAGCCACTACAATAGTAATTGTATCCACTGGTTTTCGGATGAATGAAATTAGTTTTCATACTAAAGAACTGAAAACGAATTTCTTTAGCAACTAAATAAAATGCATTTTAGTACTAATGCATTAGTTCAAAACGAAATTTTGTGCTGTGCACATGTCTACTTTAGAGTCTACCTCAGCTGACAAAACATCTAATGCAGCCTCCATGTCCACAGCTACTCCTGCCGTAGCCTCGCTATCACACACGGAGGAGTCAGCTGAATTGTTTGACTACAATGAGAGTGACATGCTGCTTGAGGATGCGCAGCAAGTACAGTGCTCTGATTCAATCTCTGAGGTTGAGGAAGGGAGTATAATCAACCTAGAGGAAAGGGGTGCCAGTGATGACACACAAATAATTGGCACTCATGTTGCCCCAGCAGCTGCAGCATACTGCCAAGTTGGCTCCAGTGACGAGGAGATAGGGGGTGAAGATGACATTGATGATGAGGTCACTGACTCCACCTGGGTGCCAGATCAAACAGAGGAATCAAGTGAGGAGAAGGGGGAGGAGGAGGAGGGGGAGGAGGCACAGCAAACACGAGGCACAACATCCTCTATGACCAACCGTAGCACTAGCCAGTCCAAGGCATCAGATGTCAGAGCTGCTCCGGTGCAGAGCGCTGTTGTCTCAAAGCACACATGCAGGAACTCTGTTGTCTGGGAGTTCTTTAAGAAATGTGCAGCAGAGCGCACCATTGCTATTTGTAATCTATGTCAGATGAGGCTGAAGCGTGGGAAAGACACCGACACTTGGGTACCACGTGCTTGAGGCGACAGATGAACACCTGCCACACATCCCGTTGGCGCAAAACTTTGCGTAGGTCCTCCTCCTCCTCATCTATCTCTACCCCCACTGTATGTCCTGCCATGTCATTGCCTACAACCTCCACTGACAGGGATGATGCTACAGTAATGGATGTACCAGCTCCTTCCTCACAATGTGACATCATCCCATCAACTGAAGATTTACGCAGTCAGATTATGTTGCCACAGCTGCTGCGGCGTAAAAAAAAATATAGTCCCAACCATCCCCAAGCACAGCGTCTAAATGCCAGCTTAGCAAAATTACTCGCATTGCAGCTGCTGCCTTTCCAGCTGGTGGACTCTGCTTCCTTCCGTGAATTTGCTGAATGTGCTGTACCACATTGGCAGGTTCCAAAACGCCATTACTTTATACGCAAGGCCATTCCAGCACTATACCAGCACGTGGAAGACAATGTTATCCAGTCATTAGGAAAGGCAGTCGGCAACAAGGTGCATGTGACTTTAGACACGCGGTACAGCAAGCATGGACAGGGCCGTTACATTTCCTTCACGGCACACTGGGTAACTCTGATTGCAGCTGGGAGGGATCCAAGACGGGGCTCTGTGCTGGAGTTGTTCATCCACCACGCCTCCAGAAAGCTGCTTGTATGAGGTCTGTCTGCTCCACCACCTCTTCCTCCTCCTCCTCCTCCTCCTCCTTCTCTGTCTCTGGTGAAGTGGCAGTTAAACCGACGCATGGCAGGGGCTACACAATGGCTCAAGCAAAAAGATGCCATACTGTGCTTGAGCTGGTTTATTTAGGGGACTGGAGCCACACCGGGCCAGAAATTCTGTCAGCTCTGCAGGGGCAGGTGCAGAGATGGTTAACACCACGCCAGCTTCAGCTGGGAATGATCGTCTGCGATAATGGCAGCAACCTTCTCTCCGCCCTACGCAAAGGGTAAATTGACGCATGTACCATGCCTAGCACACGTCCTAAATCTAGTGGTATAGCGTTTCCTAACCAAGTACCCAGGGCTGGCAGAGCTTCTCAGCCAGACCAGAAAAGTCTGCAGCCACTTCAGACGGTCATTCCCAGCAAGCGTTCGCCTGGCAGAAATTCAAAGAGAATTCCACCTTCCCACAAACCGTCTGATCTGTGACATGCCCACCAGGTGGAACTCGACATTAGCAATGCTGCAGCATCTGCACAAGCAGCAGAGGGCCATCAACGGGTACCTGTGTGAGTATGGCACAAGGACAGGTTCAGGTCAACTTGTTTTTTCCCCCCCTGCAATGGCTGATGATCAAGGATGCATGCACTGTACTGTCACCATTTGAGGAGGCAACGAGGATGGTGAGCAGGGACAGTGCATGCATCAGTGACACAATCCCTTTAGTGTTCCTGCTGGAGAACACTCTTCGGGGAATTATAGATGTGGCTCTAGCGGCAGAGCAGCGGGAGGAAGAGGAGGCCTTCCCTAGCTCTCAAGGCCCCAGTCTTTCCGCAGACAGCATTCCAGTGGGTCTTACTCAGATCAGACAGGAAGAGGATGAGGAGGAGGAGGAGGAATATTTATGTAGTGGGGCATTGAAGGTGGGGACTCCTCAAGGGAGGGTTTCGTGTGCTCAGAAACACAAGGGCTAGTGCGTGGCTGGGAGGAGGAAGTGCACGATACGGTCATCCTCATTGACCAGGAAGACTCGGAAGCTAATGCCACCTCCAACCTACGCTGCATGGGCTCCCTTATGATGCAAAGCCTGCTAAAGGACCCCAGGATTTGTGCTGTCAAGGAGAGGGATAATTACTGGTCGGCAACTCTTCTTGATCCACGATACAAGGGTAAAGTTGCAGAGCTCATGCTGCCCGCACAGAGGAAGCACAGGATGAAAAAACTTGAGAACGCTCTAAAGCGACACTTGTGTAACACCTTTCCAGGCACTGGTAGGTTACCAAGTGATGACACACATGCTTCTGAGGCTGAGGATGATCAGAGGAATAGTGGTGAAGGCCAGGGCCGCTTGACTGATGCATTTTTAAATTTTTTTAGTCCACGACGCCCAGGGACGTCAAATGTAGGCACCCATTACCAGCGTCTTCACCATATGGTGCAGGACTACCTAGGGGCAAGGGCAGACCTGGATACCTTTCCAGCAGATGATCCACTGGCTTACTGGGTGTTGAGATTGGATCACTGGCCAGAACTTAGCCAATATGCTATGCAGCTACTAGGTTGCCCTTCATCCAGCGTGCTTTCTGAAAGGACGTTCAGTGCCACTGGAGGTTTTGTCATAGACAAAAGAGTGCGTCTGTCCACCGACTCTGTAGACCGGCTGACATTTATAAAAATGAATCAGTCCTGGATCAGCAGTTATTAATCCCCTGATGCTGACGAAACGGAATAGATCGGGGATGTCTTCTGCATACACAAAACCTCCAACCCCGCACTCTTCCACAATAAAAAAGGGGTAAGGTGTGAATGCACTTGCAGCCATGAAAGGTACAATATTTGGCTGCACTGACGCCTGTGCCAGATTTATCATTTTAATTTTTTGAACAGCAGGGTCCAAACCCTGCACTCTTCCACAATACCACCAAAGGGTTACGGTGTGAATGCACTTGCTGCCATGAAGGCGCAATATTTGGCTGCAATGACGCCTGTGCCACATCTATATCATTTAAATGTTTTGAACCGCAGGGTCCAACCCTGCACTCTTTAACAATACTACAGAGGGGTTACTGTATGATAGTACTTGCTGGCAGTCTGGCACCAAAAGCACGATATCTGCTTGCACTGACGCCTTTACCAGATTCATATCTTTTTAATATAGGACCGCAAGGTCCACCCCTGGGGGATACTGTATGATAGTACTTGCAGGCCTGGCACTAAAAGCACAATATTTGGGTGCACTGCCACTGACGCCTGTATCAGATTCATATCCTCAGAGGGGTTATGGTGTGACGGCACTGTTGCCGACGCTAAAGGCCCAATTTTAAAGCACCTATTGTTACTTTCATCCAAAGCCTGCATAAGCTTTACAATAATGTAGCCAAAAAATCACTAAACTTGTTCTGCGTGTCCTAAAAGGTCTCCTCTTTTAATACAGACTGCCACCCCAAGCAGTTGTTTATGGATAGATTAAAGGAAAAGCAGTTACCGTCATTTGAAACGTAATTTTATTGTTTTTAAGTGTTTCTATACATCCTAGAAATCCGCCACTTCACGGGCAGTTTATGGGGACCTCCTAGGCACGATATTTGAAGGCATTCTTCGTTTTTATTTTTAACCCCCATTTCATGGAAAACTCTCTGTCCCTTTAAAAATGTTTTTTTTTTACTTTTTGTCCTTGTTTCCTGTCTCCCAGGGCACTACCCGGACCCCATACACCTTTTATGGCAAATATCTAGCATATATGCCCTCTTGGAGGGCACTCTAAAAACCGAATTTTCAGCCCCATTGACTTGTATTGAGTTCGGGTTCAGATTCGGATTCGAACATTTGTAAAAAGTTCAGGTTCGGGTACGAACCCGAACTCGGGCGTGTTTGGCTCATCCCTAGCTATGACCCCTGTGTAGTGTTATGCGTATGGAACCCAATGGCAAGCCGAAGAAGGAGACCAGAAGATGTATACGAGCAGTTGAGTATTTACGGAGATGAAACAAAATATAAGTCCAGAACAAAAGACTATAACGCAAAAGGTATCCTTGGCAAGTATAAAGTCCAGAACTGGGAATTGCGTGTAGGGGTCTTCGGATTTAGAAAGGGCACGACGTAAGTCCAGAACGAAGGGTTGTAGTAGAGGGTGAGCTGTGGTCTTTGAGACAAACCGGGGTTGAGGAGTTGGACTTGGTATCGTGGTCTTGGAAGCAATTCTGGAGATAGGATCTGGAGCTGGTACCATGGAAGCAAGCCTGGAGATGGAGCTGTTACCGTGGAAGCAAGCCTGGAGATGGAGCTGGTACCGTGGACGTGGAAGCAAGCCTGGAGATGGAGCTGGTACCGTGGACGTGGAAGCAAACCTGGAGATGGAGCTGGTACCGTGGACGTGGAAGCAAGCCTGGAGATGGAGCTGGTACCGTGGACGTGGAAGCAAGCCTGGGGATGGAGCTGCTACCGTGGACGTGGAAGCAATCCTGGAGATGGAGTTGGTACCGTGGACGTGGAAGCAAGCCTGGAGATGGATCTGGAACTCAGGATTCACTTGGAACAGGAACGAAGAGGGAACACTGGATAACTGAAGCGGTGAACCACAGTATAACCTGGTTAATGAACTGAGAAAGGCGGCAGGTTTAAATAGGGTTCAGAGGATCATAAGAACACCATTCACCTGGAACTCGTAGATGGAGCTGGGATACCTGAGTACTTGATAAGTTAATTGGTGGCATACGAGGACCTCCAGTGCAGGTGTAATGCAGTACCTTTAATTGACCAGCGGAGGGCGACAGAGTACCAAGGTCTTCGTGCTTTAAGGAGATAGGTGATCACGCATGCGCGCTTTGTCTCGCCTCGGTTGGATCCCGAATGCGGCGTGGGACGCACCCTGATTCTCCTCCTCCGAGCTGTGGACCGGAACCAGGGAGCGACGCGCCACGAGGGACCTTGGGTAAGTATGCCGAGTATCCCAAGATGGCGGCCGCAGTAGGGCTGCGGCGTGGGGCATGACAGGACCCCCCACCAAAGCACAACCCCCGGGTGTGCTTGATCCCAAGATCGTTCTTCAGGACCGTATCCCTTCCAGTGTACCAAATATTCCAACCTGCCGTAACGGAGTCTTGAGTCCAGAATGCGTGAGACCTTGTATTCCTCTTCTCCAGATATGGGCACAGGAGCAGGCGGTTTAGTATTCCGAAAAGGGAAAGGATTCTCTTGCCAGGGTTTCAGGAGAGTCACATGGAAGACAGGATGGATTCTGTAGGAAGGAGGAAGAGGTAAACGGGCGGTCACGGAGTTAACCATTCTGAGGACCGGGAATGGGCCGATGTAGCGAGGACCCAGTTTCTTCGAAGGACAATCCAAATGAAGATGAGCAGTGGATAGTCCTTATCCCCAGGTGCATACACAGGAGCTTCTTTTCGACTGCGATCAGCATACTTCTTTTGGTTCTGCTGGGCTAGTCGCAACTGGTGGCGTAGCATCCGTAATTGACCGCGTAGGGCTCTCAGACGGGTTGACACCTCCGGAACTGGAGTGTTAGCAGCATCTCTGGAAGAGTGCTAGGATGGTAACCATAGTTGGCAAAGAAAGGTGAAAAGTGAGTTGATGAGTGTACCTGATTGTTGTACGCAAATTCGGCAGTCGGTATGACGTCCAGCCAGTCGTCTTGGAGGTGCGTGGTGAAACAACGAAGGTACTGTTCCAGTGTCTGATTTGTCCGCTTAGTCTGGCCATTGCTCTGTGGATGGAAAGCTGAAGAGAGACACCTGGTAATCCATAGGCTACGGCACATTTGGGACCAGAAGCGGGACATAAACTGAGATCCTCTATCTGTAACAATGGAACGAGGAGTGCCATGTAGTCGGAATATCTCCTTGATGAACAGGGTGTCTGTTTCAGCTGCTGTGGGTAGGCCTACTGCTGGTATGAAATGGGCCATCTTGGTACCGCGGTCTACCACCACCAGGATGGTGGTGTAGCGATGCGAAGGGGGAAGATCCACTATAAAGTCCATCGAAATGTCTTTCCACGGATGCAGCGGCGGAGCCAAGACCAGCAGGACGGGTGCGAGGTTGTTTGTTGCGTGCACAAACAGGACAAGAGAGTACAAAGGCGATGATGTCCTTCTTAACGGATGGCCACCAGAAGTATCGCTGTACGGCATTTATGGTTTTCTTGATGCCAACATGCCCAGCAGCCGGGGTGTCATGGGAGTGTTGAAGTACCTGTAGACAGACCTCAGAAGGAACATATATCTGTTCGTCATGATAGAGAAGTCCATTGTTGGATACGAGCCCCTGGACGTCAGTCGGTGGTTGAAGACTGTGTTTCTTTATATTCTCCATCAAGGCTCCTTGTGAGGCACAGAAGTCGTCGCTAGGCAAAATGGAGTCGGTTTGAGTGGTGGATGGAGAGGCGTCTGAGTCATACCGATGGGAAAGAGCATCCGCCTTACCATTTCTTGCTCCAGGTCTGTAGGTGATGTGTAACAGAAAGCGGGCGAAGAATAACTCCCATCTGGCTTGTCGAGGTCACAGCCTTTTGGCGTTGCGGAGATATTCCAGATTGCGGTGGTCTGTGTATACGACTACAGGATGATTTGTCCCTTCGAGAAGGTGTCTCCATTCCTCGAGAGCGCTCTTGATTGCCAGGAGTTCTTTCTCAGCTATACTGTAATTATTTTCGGCTGGGGTAAGGCGTCTGGAATAGAAGGCCACGGGATGCGTAAGAGTCTTGATTCCGGATTTTTGGGAGAGAATTGCTCCTAGGGCGATATCAGAGGCGTCTGTTTCCAGATAGTATGGCAGATTGATGTCTGCTTGTTTCAGGATTGGGGCTTGGGTGAAGCTTTCTTTCAGCTTGTCGAAGGCCTGCTGAGCTTCTTCAGTCCAACGGAAACTCACATCTTTTTTGGTCAAGGATGTGATGGGTGCGCTGAGATGAGAAAAGGACCGAATGAAGCGATGATAAAAGTTGGTGAATCCCATGAATTGCTGAACCATCTTTTTGTCTCTGGGTGTCGGCCAGTCTAGAATCGCCTTAATCTTGGCTTTATCCGTTTCAACATGTCCTGGTGATAGGACATATCCCAGGAATTCTATAGAGGGTTTCTCAAAAGTGCTTTTCTCGATTTTGCCGTATAACTTATGTTGACAAAGACGGGATAGCACGAGACGGACATGTTGTTCATGTTCTTGGATGGTTCGGGAGTATACTAAGAGATCGTCGAGGTAGACCACCAGGAAGGTATCCAGGATGTCACGGAAGAGGTCGTTGAGAAAATGCTGGAAGGCGGCTGGAGTGTTGCAAAACCCAAATGGCATGACGAGATACTCGAAGTGGCCATATCGGGATCGGAAGGCTGTCTTCCACTCGTCTCCTCCTCTCATGCGGATCAAGTTATAAGCTCCTCAAAGATCGATCTTGGTAAAAATACACGCATCTTTCACCCTATCGAGCAGTTCGGGAATCAATGGGAGCGGGTAGCGATTTCATACTGTGATTGCATTTAGTGCTCTATAATCAATGCAGGGACGAAGGCCGCCGTCTTTTTTCCCAACAAAGAAGATGCCAGCTCCAGCAGGAGACGTGGAGTGACGTATGAATAATTTTGTAAGGCTGTCTTCGATGTAGTCCTTCAGAGACTGTGATTCGGGAACGGACAGATTAAAAATGCGTCCATGGGGTATGGGTGCTCCTGGAAGGAGGTCGATAGGACAGTCGTACTCTCTGTGTGGAGGAAGCGTATCAACCCCTTTTTTCTCGAACACGTCTTGGAAATCCGAGTACTTAGCTGGTAGCGTAGAAGATGGATAGGTGGAAAAGGCGATCTTCTCGGACTAGGAGTTGTTCATGCAGATGACTCGGCAGTGACAGGAGGGGAAGGAGACGGAGTTTGAAGACCAATTGATATAAGGGTTATGGGTGCGAAGCCAAGGAAGTCCCAGTACGATAGGGAACAAGGGAGAAGGTACGATGTCCCATTTAAGATTTTCTTTGTGCTTGGTTCCGATAAGCAGCAGCAAGGGAGTGGTTTCGTGAGTGACGGTACCGGTGCGTAGAGTGCTTCCATCAACCATTTGCCGAGGTACGGGTTTCTTTTTCAGTTGGGTAGGAACAGCCAAGGAGGTAGCAAGGGATAGGTCAAAGAAGTTGTTACTGGCTCCGGAGCCGATGATGGAGTTCAAGTTGCCACTTCTATCTCCCCACTGTAAGGTGACAGGAATGGCTAGGTGAGTAGAAGCAGAGCCGACCACACTTTGAAGAGAGGCGACAGTTGGATGGTTCTTACCTCTCTCAGAGGGACGTGGTGGTCGTGTAGGGCAGCCACGTAACAGATGACCTGGTTGACCGCAATACAGGCAGAGGTTCTGGGTGCGGCGTCTGTTGCGTTCAGAGATGTAGTCCTCTACTGGTCACCTTCCTTGTCTTAGGTTTCGGATGGTAGTCAATGCAGAAGAAGACCTCAGAGGATATCATAGACAGGGTTCATGGCCGGACGAAGGAACCCCAGGAAGTCAGCCAGGGGCTTCCTTCAGGTAACAACTGAAAAGCCCATTCCTGTGGAGGACCGGACAGTAAGGAGATGGCTGACCGTACCTTTACAGAGTCCGATCCGTAGGTACGTGGACAAAGGGAGAACATGAGTTCACATGCAGTGATGAAGGTACGATATTTTGTGCGGTCACCGGAAAACCGTTCAGGCATAGTGGCTCTGGGCTCTGGAGCGGGCAGGTCTACCTGCTGTGTTATAGAGCCGGACGGTGATGGTGGTAATGCGGTACTCTCAGCATGGCTTCTTTCCTTGTGGAGTAAGGCTTCTTGGCCGGTCTGTAGGTTCTGTACCACCTTGGTTAGTGCTGCCATCTGTTCCGTAAGTACAGCAAGGATTTGGTTCGGGCTTGCGGGTTCCATGTTGGAACCAGGTTATTCTGTAAGGGCAGAGGCTATGACCCCTGTGTAGTGTTATGCGTATGGAATCCAATGGCAAGCCGAAGAAGGAGACCAGGAGATGTATACGAGCAGTTGAGTATTTACTGAGATGAAACAAAATATAAGTCCAGAACAAAAAACTATAAAGCAAAAGGTATCCTTGGCAAGTATAAAGTCCTGAACGGGGAATTGCGCGTAGGGGTCTTCGGATTTAGAAGGGGCACAACGTAAGTCCAGAACGAAGGGTCGTAATAGAGGGTAACGTCAGCTGTGGTCTTTGAGACAAACCGGGGTTGAGGAGGTGGACTTGGTATCGTGGTCTTGGAAGCAATTCTGGAGATAGGATCTGGAGCTGGTACCGTGGAAGCAAGCCTGGAGATGGAGCTGGTATCGTGGAAGCAAACCTGGAGATGGAGCTGTTACTGTGGAAGCAAGCCTGGAGATGGAGCTGGTACCATGGACGTGGAAGCAAGTCTGGAGATGGAGCTGGTACCGTGGACGTGGAAGCAAGCCTGGAGATGGAGATGGAGCTGGTACCGTGGACGTGGAAGCAAGCCTGGAGATGGATCTGGAACTCAGGATTCACTTGGAACAGGAACGAAGAGGGAACACTGGATAACTGAAGCGGTGAACCACAGTATAACCTGGTTAATGAACTGAGAAAGGCGGCAGGTTTAAATAGGGTTCAGAGAATCATAAGAACACCGTTCACCTGGGACTCGTAGGTGGAGCTGGGATACCTGAGTACTTGATAGGTTAATTGGTGGCATACGAGGATCTCCAGTGCAGGTGTAATGCAGTACCTTTAATTGACCAGCAGAGTACCAAGGTCTTCGTGCTTTAAGGAGAAAGGCGATCGCGCATGCGCGCTTTGTCTTTCCTCGGTTGGATCCCGAGGGGCGGCGTGGGACACACCCTGAGTTTCCTCCTCCGAGCTGTGGACCGGAACCAGGGAGCGACGCGCCACGAGGGACCTTGGGTAAGTATGCCGAGTATCCCAAGATGGCGGCCACGGTAGGGCTGCGGCGCGGGGCATGACAGGACCCCCCACCAAAGCATGACCCCTGGGTGCGCTTGATCGATGGCTTGGAAGGATAACGGACATGAAAGGCACGAACCTTCGCAGGAGCATGGATGTTGGCACTTGGTTCCCAAGATCGTTCTTCAGGACCGTATCCCTTGCAGTGTACCAAATATTCCAACCTGCCGTAACGGAGTCTTGAGTCCAGAATGCGTGAGACATCGTATTCATCTTCGCCAGATATGGGCACAGGAGCAGGCGGTTTAGTATTCCGACCAGGGAAAGGATTCTCATGCCAGGGTTTCAGGAGAGACACATGGAAGACAGGATGGATTCTGTAGGAAGGAGGAAGACTTAAACGGGCTGTCACGGAGTTAACCATTCTGAGGACCGGGAATGGGCCGATGTAGCGAGGACCCAGTTTCTTCGAAGGACAATCCAAATGAACCAAGGTCTTTGTGCTTTAAGGAGATAGGCGATCGCACACGCGTGCTTTGTCTCTCCTCAGTTGGATCCCGAAGGCGGCGTGGGACGCACCCTGAGTCTCCTCCTCCGAGTTGTGGACTGGAACCAGGGAGCGACGCGCCACGAGGGACCTTGGGTAAGTATGCCGAGTGTCCCAACATGGCGGGCGCGATAGGGCTGCGGCGCGGGGCATGACAACTGGATGTCAGGAAGGATCCAGAGGTGGCTCTAGACTTTGTGAGGCCTAAGTGAAACCTAAACATGAGGCCCCAGTAACAGCCACAATGAAGTTAATCCAAGCATGGGCCTGGTGCTGAGGATTATGGGGGGCCTATTAACCCGTTAACGCCACAGGACATTTCATGACGTCCTGGCAGCGGGCAGGCTTTGAAAATGCAGGGCCTGAAATCAAGTCGTCCCCTGCAGCCAATGACGCGCGCGGCGCTTCAGCTGCGGGGAGGGGCAGAATTAGTGCCACACGTCGGGACCTGTCAGCGAGGCATACCTGTATGCCTCGCCGGTGAAATCCACCCCTTAAGGATGCCACCTGCGTGTCCTTAAGGGGTTAATAGAAATAAAATTAAAAATAACAGGTTCCTTGAAGCGGAACCGTTGATTTTTCTTGGATTTTGAATCTTGGTAATATGGTTACAACTTTGCTTTGCTTTTTTCTTTTATTTATCATGCATTGTTCAAATTTGCAAATCCGGTACCATAGCACTGTATTGGTTGATCCAAGCTACGCTTTCTACTTTTATGATATTAGTAAAGCTATGTTTTAGCTAAATAGAGATAGATACGATAATGAAAAATCAAGTAGAAACGGTAATCCGCAACTGTGACGATAATCACTTTTTACAATCGGGATACCTGGACTTACTTGCAAAGTGTAGGACTGTGGGTTCTGGGGATTTGACACATCATTTTATCCCCTACCCTCTCCTATGTCCAAGTCTCAATGTGCCTATAAGGGTACAGGGTGTATGTGTTATATCATTATGGTCTATGTTTATATGTTACTGTCATTATTTCTAATATCATTACTGTGTATGTCTCTGCAGCCCTTTCCTACACCCCCTCACAGAATGTTTTACAGCTGTGAAATCTTTGAGTGGCCAATGTTTGTCAGAGTTTGACGCTCTATCAAACTGTTTTGTGTTTGTGCTGTTATTTACTTTACCCATATCAGTTATACTGTTACAGTATTTATATAGCGCCAACAGATTCCGCAGAACTTTACAATGGGGAAGCATGAACATGAAATATCATAAATAAAACACATGGGACAGAGAACCCTGTCCATAGGATAATTGTCCTGCTAATGCAGTACTTATACAGGTGCCCAGGCAGACATCCTGTGAGCGTACAATCTACTAGACTAAGGTACGTGAAACAAAAGGGATCAGGGGGAGTGGGGAGTTGATACCAGAAAGAGTATAGCAGACTGCTTGAGGAGCAAGAGATTTGGCATGATAGGATTAAACAGAGTGAGAGATGTGGAAGCAGCAGGAAGGGAGAGCTTTTAAAATTAAACTTGTTGTAAGCTACTCCTGAAGCCTACTCCCTGACAACCCTGCTTCGTGTTCCCCAAGCCTCAGCCGTGTTCCCCAAGCCTCAGTCATGTTACCTCCAGGAGGGGCATGGAGCTGCTCAGTAGAGCGGCTTTTGGTACATTGGTTAGGTAGTCACTCTACAAAAGAGGTGCCTTGAAGGGGCGAGTGAGCTTACGTTGCAATGGCCATTGAAACAAACTAAAACCTCATAGTGTTTTGTTGTACATGGAAATACATAGAAACGAGCGTAGATGACACACCTTTTTTCTCTTGTTATGTTACCTCCAAGCCTCATTCATGTTACCTCTAAGCCTCAAACCTCTGCCATGTTCCCTTCAATCCTCAAGCCTCTGCTGTGTTCGCTTCAAGCCTCTAGCCTCTGCCATGTTCCCTTCAAGCTTCCAGACTTGTCCTCGCTTTCACTGTCTCTGCCTGCATCCAGCCAGCCCTTTTCCTGTCCTGCTTATCTACTGTCTCATGCCTCCTATGAGTCTGCTGGTGTGTTGCTCTGTGTCTCCGTTTGGTTACCCCGTACTGGTTTCTAGGCGGCATTATTAATCTGAATATATCAAATACCGAAATATCTGAAGCTTCAGATATTTCTAAATTGTCTGGTTCTGATTATTTAAGAATCCAAATTTTTGGATTCGGAAATCTATTTTAAACAAGTCAATTAGCATTTTTAGCTTTATGTCTTTGCACAGCTTTGAAATTGCTCTATTTGGCATTCCAACAAGTAGCCTTTAATGCTAATTAATAGGGTTGTAATTTTTTTAATCACAAGGATAATTAATCACCAGTTGAAACAGTAATTGCTCATATTTTGTAGCTCAAACCCAAACCTGTCCAGGGATATTGTGTCACAGGATAAAATAGAAAGGTTACTAGCAGTAAATTAGAATTCAACCCTGAAATTTAGTTTCTTTTTACATCACCTGTATTGTTGCAAATAACTAAGTGGAAAATATTTTTTAATTGTATATGTGTTTCGATATTTTACATTTTCGGAAATTTTTTGCAGCATACCTTTACTGGTTTTATCGATTCCTGTCATCCTTTTAAAACTACTGTAGCGCTCACCCCTGGAAGAGCCGCTGAATAAACCTAGGATAGTCTCACCGCACTAATAATTACTGTACACCAGCACACTGTTGTGGATTTTCTAAGTTATATACTTTACTGAAGCAATAAAGTGGCATTGAATACACATATACTTTGAGGCATAAAGCAATTAAGCTTGGATGAATGACGTGATACCAAAGCGGAAAACACGCGACAGAAAAGAAACGATTAATACCCCTCAGTTGGTGGGTTTAATTAAGTCCCGCACAAAAAGGCTCATAAATTGGTGTCCTAGGGTACCCGGGTACTAGACTCACTGGCCAGTGTATGAACAAAAATATCTTCGACTAGTCAACGTTGGGGCCCTGTAATTTGAAGCAATCAAATAAGTGCGCACTATTATGGAACTGCAGGCCATGAGGCCTCTCACCCATCCGGCGAACAACTTGTCCCTAACTGATGACTCAACCAGCAGATCTCTCTCTCTCTCTCTCCGCCGACTGGAACCCGGTGCCAATGAAATCCACTCTCCCGACGCCGAATCTCCGCAGTCAGGAATCGATCAGCCGCCTGCACTCCGGTCCGTCCGCTGCCTCCTTACTCGATGTCCTCCTGGAACACGCTTGTCCGAACTGTTCAGCATAATGTGGTACACGATGATGCACACTCTTTCCCCGATCTCCAGCACTGGATAACGCCGCCTGTACACGCTCCAACCTGGTTTCGATCCCGGACAGTGTCTCTCATACGTCTCTCTCCACACGCTGCTCTGCTCGTTCTGACCATGCCATGCACGAGGCTCTCATCCTCCTTCCTGGTGCCAGCACGCTAACTTCCTGTGTTCTCCCCAAGGGTTTCTGGGAGATAGTCCTTTAGTCTAGCATAGTCCTTCACACATATATGCTCTGTCTCCCTCTAGTGGCAATATCATTTCAGTCCAGAGAGCCAAATTAAACACAGCGCTACACTACTTAGTATATCTACTTAGTGCTGGAGGTCTGAAATGATATGCTGACTCCATGTTAAATGATGTTCCTGAACATCTTCTGTGAGTGGACACCAAAGGGTCTATTCACAAAGTGCCGAAATTCGTGTAATTTCGGTGCTTCGCAGTTCAGTCCATTTCAGCTCATTTCGACAACACTATTACACCCAAATTATGGGGAATTTGCTATTTAGTGAATGGTCACCACATTTTTTCGAAATTGAAGTCACCAGGCAGTTGTCAGACATCGGCGAAAGCCGCCGAATTGTGCCAAATTGGCTTTGGCTTTCCACCAAACTGAATGGAATAAATACAGAAGTCTCATATTCTCCTAAAAGGAATTGCAATCAGTAAAAATGTGCTGAAATAATAAAAAAGTCCTTTAAAAAGTAATAAAAAGTCTGTTTCAAAATAAAAAAGTATTTTAAATAAATTTAAAAAACAAAAATGTTGTCTAAAAAATACAAGAATGTGTTTTAAAAAAATGCAAAAATAAAAAGGGTTTTGTAAAAAAAATGGTCTTATAAAAAAGATATTACTATTTTACCTTCAAAACCTATGGGATTCGCCTGTTTAAACCTGTCGAATTGAAACCTAAAAATTCAGGACATGTCGGCAGAATTATGGCGAAATTTAGCATTGTGTGAATAGAAGACTGTGGGGGTTATTCAGAGAGCACCGCATTTCGGTGCTCTCTCGTTCCCTGCAGTTCACTACACTTCGGGGAATCAAATTTCCCCACCCCGCAGCATTCACCGCAGGGTCCCTGAAGTGCAGGGAATCTCGCGCCCGAATGCCGATGCAAATCCGTGGGCTGCTGCCACAAATCCATCGCCCGCCTCCGCAAACACGCATAAAACAAAACGACTGAAAGTGTTGAAATTGAAACGCTGTTTGCAAATAAATTACTGATCGAAAATGCCTGGAATTTACATATAAGGTCTTATGAAATAAAAAGGTCTGTCACAGAAAAAAGAAAAACTGCTTTAACTTTTTTTATTTTTTTTGCTGAAAAATGCTTAACCACTTGAATGCTAAGGACGCGCTCAGCGCGTCCTCAGCATTCCCCCTGGTATGCGGAGGACGCGCTGAGCGCGTCCTCGCATTGGGGTCAGCGTTCGGCCGGGTACCGGCCGATCGCTGGCCCCTCCGGTGCGGGCTGACATCCTGGATGTCAGCCCGGCATCCGGAGCAGTGGCCGCCATTATTATGTGTCATCGCGCCCCCGCGATGACACATAATTCAGGCGCCCCCCCCGCATGTGCGGAGGAGGCGCCTGAAAGGGAGGGGGGGAGGTCCTTCGGACCTCTCTCCCTCCCGATCGGCGGCTCACAGGGGCTTAACCCAGGCATCATTTGGAAGGGCACAGCCTGCCCTTCCAAATGATGCCTGGCATTAACCCCTGGGGAGCTGGATCGCAAATCGGCGCTGAAAAGCGCCGATTTGCGATCCTTCCCGGGAGCTGGCCGACATCTTGGATGTCGGCCAAGCTTCCGGGAACTCCCCCAGAGGACTGGCGTCATCGTGCGCAGCACGATGACGCCAGTCCTAGCATTAACCCCTAACTGCCACGAAGTGTGGAGATAGGGAGTTCCAATGAACTCCCTATCTCCCGATCCGTGGCAGTTAGGGGTTAAATTTTGATATCGTTGGATCGGCCAGAGCATGGCCGTTCCAACGATACCAAACATGAAAGTAAAAAAATTGTAAAAAAAAAAAAAAAAGAAAAAGAAAATAAAAAAAATTAAAAAAAAAAAAAAATAAAAAAAAAATAAACACTTTTTTTTTTTTTTTTTTGTTTTGTTAATGCAGCAATATTGTTCCCATTTCAATTATAATGTGAACAATGATGCTGCATTAACGATTTTTGTATGCGGTGCGTTTGTTAAAAATGGTGTCATTTTCCCCAAAAAAAAATGTAACGAGACCCCATCTCTAATTTTTTTAACAAGCGCACCCCATACAAAATATATCCGCAATTGCTCGCATGTTAAAATGTGGAAAAAAACACTTTACACGCTGTAAATTATTGAAAATACATATTTTATTGCATTTTTTGTTATAATATACAAACATGACATAACGTATACATATAATAATGACATATTATGAATCTACCGAGTCTGACGGAAAGAACGATATATAATATGTCGATGTCATATACTAAAATAAGCCTTCAAAACACGTTTAAACATGATGCGCAAAACAGGTAAAAAATGACCTCAGCACAGGGGCGGGAAAAGCCTCAGCAGCGAAAGGGTTAAAAGATCCTAAAAAATCAATAAAGAGACTTTTTACTGCAGATTGAAATAATTACGGTTTATTAGATATTGCATAAAAACTGGAATATTTTTGACATTGAAGCTTATCGGGTCTGTCTGAATAAACCTGCCGAATGAAACCACCGAACAGCAGGGCATTTCAACAACTTTTCTCTGCTGTTCGGTGTTCTCTGAATAGATTAACCATTGCTTTTCTATGGGGGATTTAACTGCCTTTGAACAGGCACTGTACTTGCCAGCAGTTAGCCAAAATTTATTCCCCTCCCCAATTTTTTTCTTTTTTTTCTTCCTTTCTTCTTCCCCTCCATCCCCTCCTGCGTCCTTTCTTACTCCCTTGTTCTTGTTACTACTTTTAGTGTTTGTTGCACACTACCATTGACTGGGAGTTCCGTTGGGGAATGCCCCTCTGGAGTACAAATCAACCTCATGACTTCTGTCATATGACGAATTTCTTTTCTTTTTTTATATTTTGTCCGTACTACTCCCTTTTATATGGATTGAATCTGTATGCTGGTGAAACTGCCTTATTCAGGCATTATCTTGTGCTTCTACATGGAGGAACTTCGTATATATTTATATACATGCTAATAGGGCCGATGCCAGACTATTTTGTGCCCTAGGTTACTTGCGCCTGCCCAAAAAAACCAAATTGTTAACTGTTGAAATACCACACTCTCTGACAACACAGCACTACAATATATATCTCATCATATATATAGACATTTGCATATGCCCCAAAATCACCCCAAGCTGAATACCCCATCTGTAAATAAAAATGCTCTTATATTCAAGGCTGCTAAAGTCAAGAAATATTTGTCCATGTTTAGCATGACTTATTGATATTTGTAGATAGGATTTTGATCTGACAAAAGAACATTGCATTGTGCATTGGACAGATCACAGAATTGCCCAAAATGCTGACTAATAGCAATTAATCAGAAAACTCATCTAGTCAGTTGTATGTGGATAAAACAGATGCCATTTTACATGATCTTATCAGAGGGCACCGTTCTGTCATTTCTACAGCTTTTCACAATCATAAGACAGACAAGCCTGTGGCTTAACATTTTCTTAGAACTAATCATCACCTGACATTTCTCTGAATCATTGCTATTGATCACATCCCCAATTAAATAAGGTAGCAATAGATCATAAGCTTTATTGGAAAAAGACACCTTTGGAATAAGACTTTTGAATACTTTGGCTCATTTTGGACCCTTGGATGTTATTTATACTTATTTTTATGAAACAAAATGTATTTCTAGTAATACTGTTGACGTTCTTAATGGATCTAATGTGTATATCCCTTATATCTTTTTAAAATATTTTATATACTGTATATAATATCTTTTATGGATACTTAATCGTTTTAAAACACTAGAAATCATTTAATTCTATAGCCCCATTTGTATTAATCATTCTTACACTTTATTCACAATTCTAGTATCTTTGATGTATTATTCAACAGTTATCATTATTTAGAATTCTCACTGACATTATTTCACATTTTTTGATTTTTATAAATACACTATTCTCGCATTCAGCAGCACACAACCCAACCCATGCTTTTTGATTTATATAATGCTTTAACCGTTATGGAAAAAAATGTAACACAGAACATAGAGTAAGAGCTAAAAAAGGCAGCATGGGTATAGAGCAATAAGGGCAAGCTCTCCATTCTAGATCAACACAGGGCACTATTCTGTGCCTTGCGCTAATCGGGGACGTTAACAGGGAGAACCTGCACCTGCAGGTTTCCCCCGTAGCATCCCCATTTTAGCACCATGTTATGGGGCAGGCGCCGATTCAACAGTCTGCCCCGTAACGCAGCTCTAAACTCCAGGATACTCTTTTCTGAGAGAGCTAACAGAAAATGAGAGAATCATAATTAAGACCTCAGCTGAGGGAGGCAACATTGTACTCATGGATAAGGACAAGTACATACTTATGGCTGAACGGATCTTATACAGTTGTGTTCAAAATTATTCAACCCCCACTGAAATTGAGTGTTTTGGCCAGTTTGACATTGATTTTGATCATTCAGTCATCTTGCTTACAATTAAATCAAAGAGGCACGTGTAGGTCAGACAAATATAACATAACATTTATAATGAAATAACCACAAATGTCTTTTTTGTGCTCACATCATTATCAGTTTTATTCAACCCTCAAATGACATTCAATCTTAGTACTTAGTACAACATCCTTTTACAGTTATAACAGCTTTTAAACGTGAAGCATAGCTTGACACAAGTGTCTTGCAGCGATCTACGGGTATCTTCGCCCATTCGTCATGGGCAAAAGCCTCCAGTTCAGTCACATTCTTAGGCTTGCGCACTGCAACTGCTTTCTTTAAGTCCCACCAGAGTTTCTCAATCGGATTTAAGTCAGGTGACTGCGATGGCCACTCCAAAATGTTCCAGCCTTTAATCTGCAACCATGCTCTAGTGGACTTGGAGGTATGCTTGGGATCATTGTCCTGTTGAAAGGTCCAACGTCTCCCAAGCCTCAGGTTTGTGACGGACTGCATCACATTGTCATCCAATATCTCCTGGTACTGAAGAGAATTCATGGTACCTTGCACACGCTGAAGCTTCCCTGTACCTGCAGAAGCAAAACAGCCCCAAAGCATGATTGACCCCCCGCCATGCTTCACAGTAGGCAAGGTGTTCTTTTCTTCATAGGCCTTGTTCTTCCTCCTCCAAACATAGCGTTGATCCATGGGCCCAAACAGTTCTAATTTTGTTTCATCAGTCCACAGAACACACTATCCCAAAACTTCTGTGGTTTGTCCACATGACTTTTGGCATACTGCAGTCGACTCTTCTTATTCTTTGGAGACAGCAAGGGGGTGCGCCTGGGAGTTCTGGCATGGAGGGCTTCATTACGCAGTGTGTGCCGTATTGTCTGAGCTGAAACTTCAGTACCCACATGTGACAAATCTTTTCTCAGTTCCTTAGCAGTCACACGGGGACTTTTCTCCACTCTACGCTTCAGGTAGCGCACAGCAGTCGAAGTCAGCATCTTCTTTCTGCCACGACCAGGTAGCGTTTCAACAGTGCCCTTTGCCTTGAATTTGCGAATGATGCTTCCTATGGTCTCTCTTGGTATGTTTAACATCTCTGCAATCTTCTTATAGCCATTGTCCTTCCTGTGAAGAGTAATCACCTCTTCTCTTGTCTTCCCGGACCATTCTCTTGACTTCACCATGTTTGTAACCACACCAGTAAATGTCTAGAAGGAGCTGAGTATCACAGTCATTTTAAAGCTGCCTAATTGGTGCTTATTATGCTTTATTGCTGCTCCGTGACATCCACAGGTGTTTTCAATACCTGATTGAAAACACTTGAATGAACCTCTGTTATTCAGAGTGGTAGTCTTTAAGGGGTTGAATAATTGTGTCAATGAAGAATTCACAAAAGAAACATTTACTACTGTATTACAAAACCAATTGATGTCATTTTAGTTGCATATGGTTCTTTAAAAAGTCCTTGTAGGATTTCATTCTGAATACAATTACAAATGTACACTAAATTCCCTAAAACCCTTTACAGCATTGGGGGTTGAATAATTTTGAACACAACTGTATGATAAGACTACCTACCACACCCTCCCTATCAACCCCCTATGGCAATTCCACAGGGAACTAAAAACCCTATAACAGGAAGGACAAGACCTTGGTTTGATAAATGAAAAATAACTAATGTCACTTTTAAATGTATCCCCTAAAGTGGCGACATTTTACTGCCTACCAAAGGTCTTCAAGAACCCATCCGACCCACTGGGTAGACCAATCGTGTTTAGTAACAACAACTTAACAGAAAATATCAGCAGGGGGGCGTGGCCTGACAGCAGACGGAGCTGGACGTGTAAGTGCTGAGCTCCGTCTCCTGAGAGGCGTTTTAACACTTCAAGGGGCCTGCAAGCTGTAATGGGGCAGTGTAAACGGACCTCCCTAGCCTCCCAACCTGCTGGCAATCGACCCGCTGCGAAAACCGCCACTTTATTGCCGTTTTTAAGCGGTTCCCTGCACTCGCGGCCTCCACCGCCGGAATCCAAGATGGCGGCCGCGACAGAAATACACGAGGTGGACATGGTGGACGATCCGCTTCCAGACAGCTCTCCCAAAGGCAACTCAGTGACCACAGCGGACCTTGAGGTGAGAGACATTCTCAGGAATCTTCGAACAAAACGAGATTTGACCACCCAGCTTTCAGCTATGGAGAGGAATGTCAATGGCAGGATTGAGGCCCTGGGCTCTGATTTAAAACATTTAGGGGGACACATTCTTGATTTAGAAGAAGATAGAGACTCTTTATTTACACATGTGGAGCACCTAAATGTACAAGTAGCAGAACAGGCTAAACACCTTACGATCCTACACCGCCACCTGGACGACATTGACAATAGGGGCAGGCGTAACAACATTCGGATTAAAGGATACCCAGAATCAGACGAAAGTTCCGAAAATTTACCTGATCTCCCGCGGCACCTCTTTAATGATTTATTGCATAGGCCAGAAGATACCAAAATCAAATTTGACAGGGCCCACAGGGCGTTAAAACCTCGTGGTGCGCTGACAGACCAACCACGTGATATTATATGCAGATTGCATGACTTTGTCGTGAAAGAGGAGATTTTGCGGGCCACCCGTAAAACTGTAACCATAAAGGTGGATGGATGCTCTGTGGCCCTATATCAAGATGTGTCATGGATTACATTACAGGCCAGGCGTATTTTAAAACCGATCACGGTTGCTCTTCGTGAACGTGATATCAGGTATAGATGGGGTTTTCCCTTAGCACTGCATGCTCAGAAAGGCAACACTACCCACTCCATAATCGCCCCTGCAGATGTACCAGGCTTCTTGTCTGCTTTTGGCCTACCTGAGATGGATGTAGCGGACTGGTATGGATCAGCGGCGACATTGGCACCACCATCCCAGCCACAACGGCAACGCTGGAACCAAGTTGCCAAAAAACGTAAAGCGAAACCCCCTTCAACACCCATGTCGAGCTCCCCGGGCCTTGCTCTGGCCTCCTAGCGGTTAGCCCACAACGGTCAACACAAGAGCCGACTTAGGACCCGGAGGTTTTCGGAGTTTTCTCCCTCTTTATCTCTTTCATATTACTGCCCCATTGATCCAAAGTTCTCAGTCCATTCCCTGACTCTCCTTACGAAGCTTGCCCCCCTTGTGACTCTTTAGCTTCAGAGGCGCCTGGGATGTACCCTGGGATTGTGGGTCCCCCAAATTGCAATCTTTGATTCTACCACTCTGCTCTACCCTGTACTATGGTGGTGTGGAGTAGGTGGGCCCCATGGACTCGGCTCATTTTCCTAGGTGTCACGGCCATGTCTCCTGAACAGTGTATATCGTTTTTGTTTTCACCCTCTGTTGACGTCCGAGCACAGAGGTTTACACTGTTTTATTATGTACATACGAGTTTTGATTTCTTGTTTTTTATATTATTGTTATTGTTATTGATTTTGTGTGTCGTGGTCGTGGAGGGGATTGACTCATCCGGGGACATAAGCATACAACAGGTCTTTTCCATCAGAGTATTTGAGTGGTGCCCAATTTTTAATGGCTGATCTCCGTCTGATTACATATAATGTTCGGGGTCTTAACTCTCCCCATAAACGTCGCCGTGCCTTACATGAATTCCAGCGTCTAGGGGGCGATGTGATATTTATCCAGGAGACACATTTTCAGGAGGGGCGGGCCCCGGCTTTTCATAATCGCAAATATCCTCGGGGCTACCTTAGCAACTTTGGGGAAACTAAAGCTAGAGGGGTGGGTATTTTGATTGGGAGCCATGTCCCCTTTCAAGAACTAGGGGTGTTGACGGACCCACAGGGGCATTATATCATGGTGAAAGGAACGATTGGGAATACAAGGGTCACCTTGGTTAATATATATTTACCCAATAGGCTGCAGACTAGGGCCCTTCGGAAAATCTTGGGTAAATTGCCCTCTTTTGTAGACGGAATGTGGATGACGAGACTCGACTACCCCGAGATACGATGGCGGCCTCTATAGCGGTCATCCCGAAGCCGGGGAAGGACCCTCTCGACTGTGAGAATTACAGACCCATCTCGCTTTTAAATATAGACCTGAAACTGTTCACTAAAATCCTGGCCCTTCGTTTACGCCCGCTCCTGGGTGGCCTGATACATGCGGATCAAGCAGGCTTTGTCCCGAGACGAGAGGCTAGAGACAACACTCTGCGCGCTCTGTCGGCGTTTCATGGGGCGTCTTCCTCTTCCACACCTATGTTGGTTCTCTCTGTCGATGCCGAGAAGGCGTTCGACAGGGTGAACTGGCAATTTCTTTTCTCGGTCCTACACACAATGGGCTTAGGCCCACGCTGGTGCCAGTGGATGGCGACCCTCTATGATGCCCCGCATGCCCGGATTAGAGTTAATGGTACTCTCTCTGATTCGATTGATATCAGAAATGGTACTCGACAGGGGTGCCCTCTATCCCCACTGTTGTTTTTATTATACTTGGAGCCTCTACTGCAGGAGATACGACGATGCCGGGATATTAGGGGCCTCTGTTTAGATGGACAAAAATACAAGGTCTCGGCCTATGCAGATGATCTGCTCTTTACTCTGACCGACGTAGACCACTCTCTGCCATCCCTGATGCGAGTCCTCACAGATTTTGCTAACATTGCAGATTACAAGATTAACCCCTACAAAAGTGAGTTTATGGGACCTCTGATTCCCAGATGCTCTCTAATCTCTATACAAGAGATTTATGGTTTTAAATGGAAACCCGAAGGACTTACGTACTTGGGAATAAAGCTAGCTACTACCCAATCTCAATTGATAGCCCTCAACTATGACCCGCTTCTTCGCTCGGTAGCGGCGGATTTACAAAATTGGAATTTACCACACATATCATGGCTGGGCCGTTTGAACGTAATTAACATGAATATTTTGCCCCGTTTCTTGTACTTATTACAAGCCCTTCCAATATTGCTGCCCCGTTCATTTTTCCTCTCACTTCGGACCCTATTCACACAATATAGTTGGAGGGGTAAGAGGGCTCGCATCTCGTTCGTGGAATTGGCCAGACCGGTAGGAAGGGGGGGTTGGGAATGCCCCATTTTCACTATTACTATCTAGCGTCTCTGTTCTCTATCGTCTATCATTTCTCAAAGCCGACGGCACACCGACTATGGATTAAGATACTACAGGCAACCTCGGGATTTCCTCTGGCCTCTCTTCCTTGGCAGACGGCCTCGCTTCAGGCCCTGGGGCTCACGAACAATACGATTTTAACACCGATTTTGAAACTGTGGAGGAGACATGGGGTGGCATTGGGCTTGACGGCGGGGGGTTCCCCGTTGACCCCGGTCACCCACAATCCCTTTTTCCCGCCGGGGGTAAATGGAGGACTATTGGGCCTCGGGAATGGGGTGCCGTACCTTCCTATTAGTCAGATTGTTGAAAACGGGGCCCTGTTGCCCCTTAATGTTCTCATTTCCCCACCTCGCCTACGTTTGCGCACGCTTTTAGTTATACCCAATTGCGCCATTTCTTTAACTCAGACCTCAGGGAAGCAGCTGCAGGACGTACGCTCACTTCCTTTGAATTGCTATGTTCGGCGACCAGGGGAACTGACTCTATTGTGTCCATTATTCAGACTTACTTAACGTACGGAGGATACTGTTCGGACTCCCCGAGACTGGCGAAATGGGAGGGCGACTTAGGAAGGGATATAGATCCACAGGATTGGTGCAAAGCCTTTCTCCTCATGTTTTATGCCTCCCAGAGCATGAATCTAAGAGAACAAAATCAACGGGGGTTGCTGCATCTCTCCTGCAGGGATGACGTCCTTGGCAATCAGTACTGGCCACCCTTTCTGGGTGAGAGCAGGCTGATTTGCATATGGAGCATTCGTCCCTGTGATGGCACAATCGAGCAAAAACCCTGTGAGACCTGAGCGGGCCCCACCGTAGAGCAGGCCACAAGTGCCATTGCTCGTTCTCAGTACCCTCACAACCCTCTCTTTTTTTCCTTTGCCCTATACCCAGTACTCTCATTAACATCACTCAACGGCAACCATCTGAGTATCACAGGATGAGAATGAATAAGTAAGAAAAGATAAAAAGGTGGTAGGAAAGACTGATATCTCTCATCATCCCTGACCTTGACCAGAAGTGTTGTGTGCTTGGGCAGCCTCAACATACCTGCGGATATAAACCCTCCAGGGCGTTACGTCTGACTACATTTGGAAGTCCTGTATGGAGAATATTTTGCCAGGATTCCTGATGGTCTGTACCAAAGCATCCGTAGGTGTAATAATATGTATTGGATTTTCATTTGCTCTGTCCCATGAAGGACCAAAGTCAAGGTGGCAGACTGGGATTCCGATCTGCTCAACCAAATCATTTTCCATGAAAGTGGGAGGGGTTATGTTTAGGGTTATGGCCCCCTTTGTAAGTAGTTTTACACTCGCTCACTTTTATCTTATTCACTTTTTTATTCATATCCCATTTTTTCTCCTTTTTTGTCTTCCCCTTTATTTCTTTTCCCACTTTTTCAATCACTTTCTTTACAAATATATATATGTACATCTGGATCTATATCGCTTTGTTTAATAAAACTGCTCCTGAATAGGGCTATGAGAGATTCAACTTTATCTAAGGACCAGATTATTATTACCGTAGATACTCGTGTATACCGCAAGTTTTTTGAGCAATAAATCAAGCTTAAAACTGTAGGGGTCGCATTATACACAGGACAGCTGCGAGGGAGCGAAGATCTGATTGCTTCCAGGAGCTGTCTGACACGTGCACGCTCTGGAATCCCAAATTTAACCCTGCAGCCCTGACTTTAACCATTAACCCTTAATGACTACAGCCCTCAAGTACGCCTGTACAAAACATCTCCAATACTATTCAGCCCTCTATTAACCCTTCAATCCAAAAACCTACATTAACCTTTGCAATAAAATACAGTAAGATTAACCCATTTAATAAATAATTTCTGTGTGTCACAATTTATCAAATTTATCATATACTCTGCTTCATATAAACAATATTAATTTTTCAAGGTAAAGCAAGCTTTTATCAATTTCAAAATGTGTCTTTTTGTAGTGCATGAGTATATGCATAGGTTCCTAACATAATATATATATAATCTTATTAAATGCGATTGCATTAATAATCTTATTAAATGCGATTGCAATAATTAAGTCTAAAAAATGTGCCCTTGTGCCATACCTGCGCTTACGGATTTTATTTATTTAGTTTCATGTGCAGAACCTTATCATAAGAGAATTATATTCCAAGCAATCAAAACTCTCAATTACATCTATCACCATTCTAAAATAGCCACGATAATGCATTACCTCTCACTCTGCACCCCTGCTCTCTAGCAACCATTGGAGGAACGAGGGTAAGAGTGGGGTGGAATGAACATGAAATGAAAACATGGAACAACAGTAACTTAACAGACTTTTGTCGTGTTTTGGAAAATTTATACTTTCATAATTTTGCTCTTAGCGTTATATTCGAGTCTTGAGTAATATTCTTATTTCCATAATGAATCTCTACCCCTCGCGTTATACTCGGGTTGCGTTATACTCGAGTATCTACGGTATTATTCTCATTGCCTATTTCCCTGTTGAGTGCTCTTTTTCTCATGTTTATTTGTAGCATCAAATACATGTGGATATTTGTTGTTTTAGATATGTTATTTTATATGCTTCTGTATATACACTTTAAAAAGATTACTTTTTTATTTAATTTATAATTGGGATTATAAATATAACCACTTCATATTTTGTAACAAAAAAGTAACCGATTGGATTTTAATTTAGCATCATGATATGAATTATTAATTCAACAAGCAATAGAATAGATTTAAATTCCTTTATGATAGAGGACTGTTTTTGAATATTGCCATTCTAAAAATGAATTTAATTAGTGCTAAATATTACATCAGAAAACGTGTGTCATGTCATATTCTAAGCAGGAATTCTGCTGTTATGGTACATTTCCATTTTGCACAACAAATGATTTAAATTGAAAATTTTTTAACTTTTCATAAACCTATAAAATGACCATGACAAATATTCTAATTATTAATCCTTTCACTACCAAAACCAAGTTATCTTGATTTTTGCATTGTAATTCATTGAAAAACATTAATTTGCAATGTCAAAACCCTGTTTTCACACCTTTTTAATGCAAGTTTAGCCTGCTCCCTGTGGAAAAATAAATCCACTGTCTTATCTCGCGCCAGTCACCCTGGAGAGAGAAAGAACTTGCTGGAAATAGGAGCCCCAATCCTAACTGTAACATGACCATGACAAATATGTTATGAACTTGCTGGAAATAGGAGCCCCAATCCTCACTGTAACATGACCATGACCATGACAAATATTCTAATTATTAACTTGGTTTTGGTAGTGAAAGGGTTAATAGTTAGAATATTTGTCATAGGCTGTGTTACAGTGAGGATTGGGGCTCCGATTTCCAGCAGGTTTTATCTCTCTCCAATGTGACTGACGCGAGATAAGAGAGTGGATTTTTTCCGCAGGGAGCACACTAATCTTGCATTAAAAAGGTGTGAAAACAGAGTTTGTCATTGCAAGAGAGTGCTTTTCAATGTATTACAATGCAAAATCGAGATAACTTGGTTTTGGTAGTGAAAGGGTTCTCTCGATTTTGCATTGTAATACATTGGAAAGCATTCTCTTGCAATGTCAAAACCCTGTATTCACACCTTTTTTAATGCAAGATTATTGTGCTCCCTGTAGAAAAAGAAATCCACTGTCTTATCTCATGCCAGTCACCCTGGAGAGAGATAAAACTTGCTGGAAATAGTAGCCACAATCCTTGCTGTAACAAAAAGTCCAAACACATTACTCTTGCATTACAGCAAACAGGAAGAGGGAAGAATACAGGGAGAGGTCTGGGGTCACTCATTGCTGTTCAGGGGATTCTAATGACTGAACATCCCTGTACAGTACAGGTTGTTACTGTCTGTAACTTCTATGCACAGGCATTATGCAACTCTGTCATGCCTTCCGTAGGTAGAGAGCAGTATGCGGTAAATGGCAGACGAGGGGTTAATCCAAGCGAGGTGTCCGTGGGAGTATCCAATAGAATCGTCATGGGAAGCCAAAAGGTCGGGGCAGGCGGAGTTCTTTGCAGAAGTCAAAAGGGAAAGCCAAATGGGTCAGAAGGAGTAGATCACAGGACATACAGTATATATATGGGAACCAGGAAGACTACTAAGAAGCAACAACCCGGTACCTGACCAAAGGAAGAATGGGGTTTATATAGGAAGACTGCAAGGAGCACACCCCTGCTGGGAGGGGCCGCAGCCTCCAGTCACACCTCCAAAGGCCAGGAGGATGCCTGGTTGCCATGGTTCCCCTGTCTATCCTGCCAGCCAGAAGACACGCCCCCGGGCAGTGAGCACCTCCCATGGCTTCCTCTTGCTCCCAGTGCAGTGGGACACACCCCCACGCCGGGACCATGTGATGGCCCCCATATTTGGCCTCCCCTCCGAGCGCCATGAGTTTCCAGCCAGTTTGAACAGAAGGGGAGCCTGGGCCCTGCGCCAGAGCGCTTCAAGTAAAATGCGGCTGCCGGCTGCTGAGGACGCCGGATCATCTCCTCTTGCTCGCTGCCCGCCGCCATGATGCCCGGTGCACCGGGACCCCCCTGCCGGGCGGGTGAGTCCTGACACACACACAAACACACACAGACATATATTATTTTTATAGTCTATTGGTATTTTTTGGAAGCTGCATTGATAATAATTTGATTATGATCACTACAAATCCCATAAGTAAGAGATCTGGCAGTTTTGTTATTTATATTTATTGCAGTTACAATATTTAACACAAAGGCCATTTCTGCCTGTATGCTGATAATGTCCGCGTGACATTGTACAAGACCAGCAATGCCATCGAGAGTGCAGAATCTTTCATTCCAACAATATTTCTGTATAAAATAAACAAATACATGAAAAAATTAAATGTGAGCAAATTTACATTAATTTTATTTTTCTCAGAACAACAATTTATTTGCAAATTTTTTATTTTGCCCTATACTTAATTCTAAACTTTTCATCCCATGGTTCAAATAAATGTCATGATAAAAAACAATTTTCAAGAATCACTTAGAGGGTAATTCAAAGAGATTCGAAAAGTCAGTGCACGTTCGGTGACTTTTCGTTCTCTTCAATTCGGTTCCTTTTGCAGATCCCATTTCGGTGACCCTGCTGTGTATTCAGCAAGCACCACAGGGTCCCCGAATTGCAGGGAAAAGCTGCCGCAAACCTGACGAAAACTAACCGCAAAACCCAGTGAATGTACGTCGAAAACCCGCAAAAACATCTGGACTAACCCGCCGAAAACCACGGAAAAATCCCGAGCAGGAGCCGATCACAGCCTCCGGAAAAAGCCGACACCGCAGAAGAGGCAGTGAATAAATTAGCAAAACAGTTTGCATGAATGTTTGAAAAGTGAAACGCTGTTTGCAAAGAAACTACTGAGCGAAAATGTCTGAAATTTACATATGAGGTCCAGGGAATGATAATAAAAAGGTCTGTTACAGAAAAAATAAGTAAACGTAAAAAAAATCTATAAAAAATCAAAAAAAAATCGGACTTTTAAAAAAAATAAATCCAGAAAAATGTTTAAAATATCCTAAAAAATCTATAAATAAAGAGACTTTTTACTGCAGAATTTTATGATGAACGGTTTATTAGATATTGAATTAAAACAGGAATATTTTTAACATTGAAGCCTATGGGATTCTCCTGAATAAACTTGCCGAATTAAACCACCGAATGGCAGGGCATTTCGGGAACCTTTCACTGCTGGTTTGTGTTCTATGAATAGACAAAGCAGTGCTTTTTCATGGGGATTTCACTGCCCTCGAACAGGCACCGAACAGGCACTGTATGTGCAGGCAATTCGCCAGGATTTGACGAATTGCCTGCTCTCTGAATAGCCGAATGGCCAAGAAAGGTAACCGAACGCAGATTTTCAGCATTCGGTTACCTTTCTCAAGCAAATCGAATCTCTTTGAATTACCCTGACTTAGTAGGGAAGGGTTTAAAGAAAGAAGGGGCACCCATTTGATGTTTTAAGCAGAGATTTATGTTTAGAGTGAATTAATTAAAAATTTCATAATATTTTTAAAAACTTACACATCCACTATGGGGGTTATTCAGAGAGATTCGATATATGGCCGAAATGTATCCGACTGAATTTCAGCGAACGGGGACATTTCGGGGCCATTCGGCTATTCAGAGAGCAGGCAGTTTGCCAAATTCTGGCAAAATTGCCTGCACATACTGTGCCTGTTCGAGGGTGGTGAAATCCCCCATAGAGAAGCTATGGTTTGTCTATTCAGAGACACCAAACAGCTGTGAAAAGTTGCCGAAATGCCCTGCTGTTCGGTGGTTTCATTCGACAGGTTTATTCAGGTGGATCCCATAGGCTTCAATGTTAAAAATATTCCCATTTTAACCCAATATCTAACAAACCGTTTATTATTTTATTCTGCTGTAAAGAGTGTCTTTATTGATTATTATGCATGATTTTTCCGGATTATTTGGCCTTTTTTTTTCCCATTTTTTTTTATCGTTTTTTTCAATTTTCCTTAACAGACCTTTTTATTATCAGTCATAGGATCGTATATGAAAATTCCAGACATTTTCTTGTGTAGTTTTTTGCAAACAGCATTTCAAATTTCAGTCTTTCAAGCGTACGGTTTTGGTTTTTTTCACCACATTTGTCTGCTTGTCGGGTTTTTCCGGTGGCTGCTCTGCGCTGTAATTGGCGGCTAGTTGGGGTTTTTTCAGTGTGTTCCATGGGGTTTTTGCAGCGGTTTCTGCGGGTTTTCGGTGAGTGTTCGGTGAGTGTTCTGCGGGTTTGCAGCAAGTTTTCTCTGCACTACGGGGGGGGGAGGGGTCATACGGTGCTTGCTGAATACAACGCAGGGCCAGAGAACTAGAATTGCCAAATCGCCCTAAAGTGCAGGAAATGAAAGGTCACCGAAAGTGCAGTGACTTTTCGGATCTCTCTGAATAACCCTGTATATTATAGATATGGATCAATGCTATTGATAAAAATATTAATCCCTACCAGCAAAGAGAGCAGGTTGTGTATAACACGAAAATACATTAATCTGTTAGTAAAGGTACCTTACATTAGTTCTTTAATAAAGTAATAACCAAAAAAGCCACCACAATAATCTTTGATGATTGTGTCATCAACTCCTGTTGAGGTTTGGTTTGTCCAAAAAGTACAAAACAAAAAGTGCCCAATTGCCCTTTGGCACAATAGAGATTTTGTATATAAATATTTTTCTGGTCACCATTAGGGATGAGCTGTTCGGTTCGGACGGTTCGGAGTTTGACCCGAACTTAGCCTGTTCGATTAGATCGCGAACACCGAACATTTCCGGGTGTTCGCCGCATGTTATTCCACAATGGACCACAATGCATTTTCCCACTGGCCTGAAGCTCGTAATTGGCTACAGCCTTGCACCTGACCACAGGTCTGGTGCAAGACAGGTTCAACAGTATGCCAATCACGGCTCAGAGTCCTGATTGGGCAAATTTTGCCCAATCATGGGCTCACAGAGCTAAGTCCCGCAGCACACTATATAACGTTTCCAGGCGCCGATTCTGCACGAGGAAATTTCAGAGGAGATAGTTGTGTGTTGTTACTGCCGGTCTGCCACGCTACTGGGGGGTCTGGGGGGTCTCATTTCTACCAAAGATCAGGGAATTTAGGTGATGTGTGTCTTGTCACTGTGCCAGCAAGTTTTTTTGGGGTTTACAAATTTCTTTAAAACATTTGGGAATTGAGGTGATCTTCTGTGTCTTGTCACACAGCCAGCAAGTCTTTTTGGGGGTTAAAAATTTCTTTAAAACATTTGTGAATTGAGGTGATCTGTGTCTTGTCACACAGCCAGTACCACGCAGTATTTTGGGGCTCACTAATTTCTTTAAAACATTTGTGAATTGAGGTGATCTGTGTCTTGTCACACAACCAGTACCACTCAGTATTTTGGGGCTCACTAATTTCTTTAAAACATTTGTGAATTGAGGTGATCTGTGTCTTGTCACACAACCAGTACCACGCAGTATTTTGGGTGTCACTAATTTCTTTAAAACATTTGTGAATTGAGGTGATCTGTGTCTTGTCACACAGCCAGTACCACGCAGTATTTTGGGGCTCACTAATTTCTTTAAAACATTTGTGAATTGAGGTGATCTGTCTCTTGTCACACAACCAGTACCACGCAGTATTTTGGGGCTCACTAATTTCTTTAAAACATTTGTGAATTGAGGTGATCTGTCTCTTGTCACACAACCAGTACCACGCTGTATTTTGGGGCTCACTAATTTCTTTAAAACATTTGTGAATTGAGGTGATCTGTGTCTTGTCACACAACCAGTACCACACAGTATTTTGGGTGTCACTAATTTCTTTAAAACATTTGTGAATTGAGGTGATCTGTCTCTTGTCACACAGCCAGTACCACGCAGTATTTTGGGGCTCACTAATTTCTTTAAAACATTTGGGAATTGTTATAATCCGTGTGTTCTCACCGGCTGCCACCCATCAAGGGGTCTCACTGATTTATAGGAGGTTTCACTGCCACCCATCAAGGGGTCACACTGATTTATAGGAGGTGTCTGAGACTTGTAATCTGTGTCTTGTCACTGGCTGCCAGCTATCAGGGTGTCTCACTGAGTTATACCAGAGCTCTTTAAATCTTTATACTAGAGTTGAATCAGAGTTCTGTATATATTAATCTATATATCACTCACCATGTCTGAAAGAACAAAAAGGACAGGCAGACGCTCCCAGACACAGATAAGAGGGCAAGCAGCCCCTATGTCGGGAGGCTGTGCCTCTGGTCGTGGTGGACGTGGTGCATCCTCTGCAGGGGCATGCTTGTCCTTTCTAACTGGTGCTGGCCGTCTTAAGCAGC
This sequence comes from Leptobrachium leishanense, assembly GCA_009667805.1. Classification (NCBI taxonomy): domain Eukaryota; kingdom Metazoa; phylum Chordata; class Amphibia; order Anura; family Megophryidae; genus Leptobrachium; species Leptobrachium leishanense. The sequence continues at coordinate 181,195,416 of CM019065.1, read as the reverse complement.
AGCAACACACAGAGGACTTGGTGGATTGGCTAACCAGGCCATCCGAGTCCTCCGAGTCCTCTGCCAGCCAGGCTTGTAGTGCTTTACAGTCCACCTCAGCTGCCAAAGCATCCAATGCAGCCTCCATGTCCACAGCTACTCCTGCCGTAGCCTCGCTATCACACACAGAGGAATCAGCTGAATTGTTTGACTACAATGAGAGTGACATGCTGCTTGAGGATGCGCAGCAAGTACAGTGCTCTGATTCAATCTCTGAGGTTGAGGAAGGGAGTATAATCAACCTAGAGGAAGGGGGTGCCAGTGATGACACACAAATAACTGGCACTCATGTTGCCCCAGCAGCTGCAGCATACTGTCAAGTTGGCTCCAGTGACGAGGAGATAGGGGGTGATGATGACAATGATGATGAGATCACTGACTCCACCTGGGTGCCAGATCGAACAGAGGAATTAAGTGAGGAAGAGGGGGAGGAGGAGGAACAGCAAACACGAGGCACAACATCCTCTGTGACCAACCGTAGCACTAGCCAGTCCAAGGCATCACATGTAAGAGCTGCTCCGGTGCAGAGTGCTGTTGTCTCAAAGAACACATGCAGGAACTCTGTTGTCTGGGAGTTCTTTAAGAAATGTGCAGTAGAGCACAGCGTTGCTATTTGTAATCTATGTCAGATGAGGCTTAAGTGTGGGAAAGATACCGGACACTTGGGTACCACGTGCTTGAGGCGACATATGAACAACTGCCACACATCCCATTGGCGCAAAACTTTGCGTAGGTCCTCCTCCTCCTTATCTGTTTCTACCCCCACTGTATGTCCTGCCATGTCATTGCCTATAACCTCCACCGACAGGGATGATGCTACAGTAATGGATGTACCAGGTCCTTCCTCACAATGTGACATCATCCCAGCAGCTGAAGATTTACGCAGTCAGATTACGTTGCCTCAGCTGCTGCAGCGAAAGAAAAAAGAAAAAACATTTTACTTTTTGCCGACTGAGGAAGCGACTTGGTTCGCGAAACATGTTTTGGCGTTGAAATTTTACTATTTTAAATTGTTTTAAAGAATAAATTTTCATTAACCTTTACTCAAGGTCCTGCAGCTGTTTTATTTTCTTGGAGGAGTACCTGGGAACGAAGACCTCAAAGGGGAGTCCGGTATCTCCTCAAAATACCGTCTGCGCAGTACATCTAGTGTCAGATTTATGACACCTCCACATGTGAGTTTAACCTTTGTATAACTATCGGGGGGCACTTATGATGTTATGGATTACACTATGTTGCCATTTATCCCCTTTCTCCTGAGGATTGAAGACCATTTGTGAAAAGCGATTTATAATATCATAAGAAGATCTTTTACTCGGGAAAAAAATCCAACACTAAAGAGGGAAGCACAGAGAATCGCCACTTTTTTCTGTTGTTCAAGTATTTGACGGTTAGAGGTAAACCGTCTTGTGTGTGAACTTCTGCTGCTGACTGTTGAACTGCTATTATCTAGTACGGACTCTTTTTTGATCCTACATTGTATAATTGTTGCATTGTTCAGTTTGTCCACTAGGGGGCGCCAGATACTTATTTTTTCTTGAAAGAAAAAATATAGTCCCAACCATCCCCAAGCACAGTGTCTAAATGCCAGCTTAGCAAAATTACTCACATTGCAGTTGCTGCCTTTCCAGCTGGTGGACTCTGCTCCCTTCCGTGAATTTGCTGAATGTGCTGTACCACAGTGGCAGGTTCCAAAACGCCATTACTTTTCACGCAAGGCCATTCCAGCACTATACCAGCACGTGGAAGACAATGTTATCCAGTCATTGGGAAAGGCAGTCAGCAGCAAAGTGCATGTGACTTTAGACACGTGGTCCAGCAAACATGGACAGGGTCGTTACATTTCCTTCACGGCACACTGGGTAACTCTGATTGCAGCTGGGAGGGATCCAAGACGGGGCTCTGTGCTGGAGCTTGTTCATCCACCACGCCTCCAGAAAGATGCTTGTATGAGGTCTGTCTGCTCAACCACCACCACCTCTCCCTCTTCCTCCTCCTCCTCCTTCTCTGTCTCTGGCGAAGTGGCAGTTAAACCGACGCCTGACAGGGTCTACGCAATGGCTCAAGCAAAAAGATGCCATACTGTGCTTGAGCTGGTTTGTTTAGGGGACAGGAGCCACACCGGGCCAGATATTCTGTCAGCTCTGCAGGGGCAGGTGCAGAGATGGTTAACACCATGGCAGCTTCAGCTGGGAATGATCGTCTGCGATAATGGCAGCAACCTTCTATCCGCCCTACGCAAGGATAAATTGACGCATGTACCATGCCGAGCACGCGTCCTAAATCTGGTGGTACAGCGTTTCCTAACCAAGTACCCAGGGCTGCCAGAGCTTCACATCCAGGCCAGAAAAGTCTGCAGCCACTTCCGACGGTCATTCCCAGCTAGCGTTCGCCTGGCAGAAATTCAAAGAGAATTCTACCTTCCCACAAACCGTCTGATCTGTGACATGCCCACCAGGTGGAACTCGACATTAGCAATGCTGCAGCATCTGCACAAGCAGCAGAGGGCCATCAACGAGTACCTGTGTGAGTATGGCACAAGGACAGGTTCAGGTCAACTTGTTTTTTTTCCCCCCCCGCAGTGGCTGATGATCAAGGATGCATGCACTGTACTGTCACCATTTGAGGAGGCAACAAGGATGGTGAGCAGGGACAGTGCATGCATCAGTAACACAATTCCTTTAGTGTTCCTGCTGGAGCACACTCTGTGGGGAATTATAGATGTGGCTCTAGAGGCAGAGAAGCAGGAGGAAGAGGAGGCCTTCCCTAGCTCTCAAGGCCCCAGTCTTTCCGCAGACAGCATTCCAGCGGGTCCTACTCAGATCAGACAGGAGGAGGATGAGGAGGAGGAGGACTATTTAAGTAGTGGGGGCATTGAAGGTGGGGATTCCTCAACGGAGGGTTTTTTGTGCCCAGAAACAGAAGGGCTTGTGCGTGGCTGGGAGGAGGAAGTGCACGATACGGTCATCCTCATTGACCAGGAAGACTCGGCAGCTTATGCCACCTCCAACCTACGCTGCATGGGCTCCCTTATCCTGCAAAGCCTGGTAAAGGACCCCAGGATTCGTGCTATCAAGGAGAGAGATCATTACTGGTTGGCAACCCTTCTTGATCCACGATACAAGGGGAAAGTTGCAGAGCTCATACTGCCCGCACAGAGGGAGCACAGGATGAAAAAACCTGAGGACGCTCTAAAGCGACACTTGTGTAAAACCTTGCCAGGCACTGGTAGGTTACCAAGTGATGACACATGTGCTTCTGAGGCTGCGGGTGATCAGAGGAATAGCGGTGAAGGCCAGGGACGCTTGACTGATGCTTTTTTATATTTTTTTACTCCACTACGCCCAAGCATGTCAAATGTAGGCACCCATTGCCAGCGTCTTCACCATATGGTGCAGGACTACCTAGGGGCAAGGGCAGACCTGGATACCTTTCTAGCAGATGATCCACTGGCTTACTGGGTGTTGAGATTGGATCACTGGCCAGAACTTAGCCAATATGCTATGCAGCTACTAGGTTGCCCTTCATCTAGCGTGCTTTCCGAAAGGACGTTCAGTGCCGCTGGAGGTTTTGTCACAGACAAAAGAGTGCGTCTGTCCACCGACTCTGTAGACAGGCTGACATTTATAAAAATGAATCAGTCCTGGATCAGCAGCTATCAATCCCCTGTTGCTGAAGTAATGGAATAGATAGGGGATGTCCTCTTCTGCATTCACAAAACCTCCAGCACTGAACTCTTCCACAATACCACAAAAGGGTTGCAGTGTGAAGGCACTTGCTGCCATGAAAGGCACAATATTTGGCTGCACTGACGCCTGTGCCAGATTTATATCATTTTATTTTTTTGAACCGCAGGGTCCAACCCTGCACTCTTCCACAATACCACAGAGGGGTTACTGTATGATGATACTTGCTGCCCTGGCAGTCTTGCACCAAAGGCAGAATATCTGGGTGCACTGATGCCTTAACCAGATGCATATCTTTTTAATATACGACTGCAAGGTTCACCCCTGCACTCTTCCACAATAACACAGAGGGGTTACTGTATGATGATACTTGCTGGCCTGGCATTAAAGGCACAATATCTGGGTGCACTGACGCCCATTACCAGATAAAAAACTTTTCAATATAGGACCACATGGTCCACCCCTGCACTCTTCCACAATACCACAGAGGGGTTACTGTATGATGATACCTGTTGGCCTGACATTAAAGGCACAATATCTGGGTGCACTGACGTCCATTACCAGATCAAAAACCTTTCAATATAGGACCACATGGTCCACCCCTGCACTCTTCCACAATACCACAGAGGAGTTAGGCTTGGGTCAGATGAGCGCATTTTCTACGGACGTACTTACTGACTGACGACAAGGTAGTGGCCACACAGTCCGTTTTTTTCACTGACGTATTTTTTGACTGATGTAGCAGGGAAAATAAATTACAATGAAAGAACATTCTGTCCGTCAAAAATGCAGGACGTATAAATGCAGTCCGTCTGACCTTGTTGCATCACTCAAACACAAAGCTATGCGGACGTTGTGGACGTGGCGCACTCTGCATGTCCGTTCTAGCAGTATTACGTTCTTGCCTAACCTGCGTCCGTTTACAGCGGACGTACTTCGTGTGTGGGGCTCCATTTAACACAATTGTATGCTATCACAGACGTACTTATGTGCGGGTACCCACAATATCTGGGTGCACTGACGCCCATTACCAGATAAAAAACTTTTCAATATAGGACCACATGGTCCACCCCTACACTCTTCCACAATACCACAGAGGGGTTACTGTATGATGATACTTGCTGCCTTGACAGTCTTGCACCAAAGGCAGAATATCTGGGTGCAATGACGCCCATTCCCAGATTCATATCTTTTTAATATAGGACCACATGGTCCACCCCTGCATTCTTCCACAATACCACAGAGGGGTTACTGTATAATAGTACTTGCATGCCTGGCACTAAATGCACAATATCTGGGTGCACTGCCACTGACGCCTGTATCAGATTCATATCCTCAGAGGGGTTACGGTGTGACGGCACTGTTGCCGACGCTAAAAGCCCAATTTTAAAGCACCTATTGTTCCTTTCATCCAAAGCCTGCATAAGTTTCACAATAATTTAGCCAAAAAAATCACTAAACTTTTTCTGCGTGTCCTAAAATGTCTTTTCATACAGGCTGCCGGCCCAAGCAGTTGTTTATGGATAGATTAAAGGAAAAGCATTTACCGTCATATGAAACGTCATTTTTTTGGTTTTAAGTGTTTCTATACATCCTAGAAATCCGCCACTTCACGGGCAGGTTATGGGCAGGGCCGGCGCTAGCCTAAGGCAGGTCAGGCGACTGCCTGGGGGCGGACCTGCTGGGGGGCAGAGATTCTCGTTATTTTGGCCACCCAGAATCATGAAACACCTTCTGCAAAGATGCAGAAGGTGCTTCATACCGGTGCTCCCCTGGCTGTAGCCAGCTGCTCTGTCTGTCTGTCTGTGTGTGTGTGTGTGGGGGGGGGGGCTGCAGGGATTAGAAATAACAAACTGCTGTTTTTTTTTTTTTTTTATCTGCCGCTGTGTGCAGGCAGGGAAGGGGGAAACACATGGTGGTGGGGGTGGAGCTGTGCAGAGAGGCAGAGGAGGGAGCCTAGGAGGGGCGGAGCTCCAAGTGCACCTCTTATGCTACACCAGGGAGGGAGCTGTGGCGTTTTGAATGTGCTGCTTAGCAACTGGCAGCCTCTATTCAGTGGCCCTGTCTGATTCTCAGGGAGGAGGTAAATGTTATGCAACACACACATACACACTCAGCCAGCTCTCCCACACTCTCAGCCCGCCCGCACATACCCAACACTTCCAGCCAGCACACACATTCACTCTCAGCCAGCACACACTCACACCACTCTCAGCCAGCACACTTCACTCCAAGCCAGCCAGCACACATATACACACACCTCCCAGCCAGCTCTCCCACACTCTCAGCCCGCACATACCATTCACTCTCAGCCAGCACACATTCACTCTCAGCCAGCTCTCACACACTCTCAACCCGCACACACACCCATCACTTCCAGCCAGCACATACAATCACTCCCAGCCAGCTTTCACACTCCCAGCCAGCACACACCACTCCCAGCCAGATTTCACACACTCTCAGCCAGCAAGCACACATACACACACCTCCCAGCCAGCTATCCCACACTCTCAGCCCGCACACACCCATCACTTCCAGCCAGCACACACATTCACTCTCAGCCAGCACACACATTCACTCTCAGCCAGCACACACACACACACACCACTCCCAGCCAGCTCTCCCACACCCTCAGCCCGCACATACCCATCACTTCCAGCCAGCACACACATTCACTCTCAGTCAGCACACACATTCACTCTCAGCCAGCACACACACACACACTCACTCTCAGCCAGCACACACACACACACTCACTCTCAGCCAGCACACACACACACTCACTCTCAGCCAGCACACACACACTCACTCTCAGCCAGCACACACTCACTCACTCTCAGCCAGCACACACTCACTCACTCTCAGCCAGCACTCACTCACTCTCAGCCAGCACACACACTCACTCTCAGCCAGCACACACACCACTCCCAGCCAGCACACACACCACTCCCAGCCAGCTTTCACACTCAGCCAGCACACACCACTCCCAGTCAGCACACATCACTCCCAGCCAGCTTTCACACTCAGCCAGCAAGCACACATACACACTGCTCCCAGCCAGCTCTCCCACATTCTCAGCCAGCACACACATTCACTCTCAGCCTGCACACACACACACCACTCCCAGCCAGCTCTCCCACACTCTCAGCCCGCACATACCCATCACTTCCAGCCAGCACACACATTTACTCTCAGCCAGCACACACATTCACTCTCAGCCAGCACACACATTCACTCTCAGCCAGCACACACCCATCACTCTCAGCCAGCACACTCCTCACTCTCAGCCAGCACACACACACTCACACTCAGCCAGCACACACACACACTCACTCACTCTCAGCCAGCACACACACTCACTCACTCTCAGCCAGCACACACACTCACTCTCAGCCAGCGCACACACACACACACTCACTCTCAGCCAGCACACACACACACACACTCACTCTCAGCCAGCACACACACACTCACTCACTCACTCTCAGCCAGCACACACACACACACTCACTCTCAGCCAGCACACACACACACACTCACTCTCAGCCAGCACACACTCACTCACTCTCAGCCAGCACACACACTCACTTTCAGCCAGCACACACACTCACTCTCAGCCAGCACACACACTCACTCTCAGCCAGCACACACACCACTCCCAGCCAGCTTTCACACTCAGCCAGCACACACCACTCCCAGTCAGCACACATCACTCCCAGCCAGCTTTCACACTCAGCCAGCAAGCACACATACACACTGCTCCCAGCCAGCTCTCCCACACTCTCAGCCAGCACACACATTCACTCTCAGCCACCACACACATTCACTCTCAGCCACCACACACATTCACTCTCAGCCACCACACATTCACTCTCATCCACCACACATTCACTCTCAGCCAGCACACACACACCACTCCCAGCCAGCTCTTACACTCTCAGCCAGCACACACATTCACTCTCAGCCAGCACACACATTCACTCTCAGCCACCACACACATTCACTCTCAGCCACCACACACATTCACTCTCAGCCAGCACACACATTCACTCTCAGCCACCACACACATTCACTCTCAGCCAGCACACACACACCACTCCCAGCCAGCTCTCACACTCTCAGCCAGCACACACATTCACTCTCAGCCAGCACACACACACCACTCCCAGCCAGCTCTCACACACTCTCAGCCAGCACACACATTCACTCCCAGACAGATCTCACACTCTCAGCCCGCACACACCCATCACTTCCAGCCAGCACACACATTCACACCCAGCCAGCTCTCACACTCCGAGCCATCTTTCATACACACATCACTCCGAGCCATCTTTCACACACACATCACTCCCAGCCAGCTTTCACACACACATCACTCCCAGCCAGCTTTCACACACACATCACTCCGAGCCAGCTTGCACACACATCACTCCGAGCCAGCTTTCACACACATCACTCCCAGCCAGCTTTCACACACATCACTCCCAGCCAGCTTTCACACACATCACTCCCAGCCAGCTTGCACACACATCACTCCCAGCCAGCTTGCACACACATCACTCCCAGCCAGCTTGCACACACATCACTCCCAGCCAGCTTTCACACACCCCTAGCCAGCTTTCACACACTCACACGTCACATCTCTCCCAGTCAGCTTTCGCATACATATCACTCACAGCCAGCTCTTGCATAACACATCTCTCACAGCCAGCTTACATACACTCACAGCCACCTCCCACACATCCCTCACACATGCAACACACCAAAGCTAGCTCACACACACTCACAGCCAGCTAATACACATCACAACACTCACATCCAGCTCACACATACAATAAATCATTCAGAGATAGCTCGCACGCTCACACAATCATAGCTGACACTCACATGCATCACTCACAGCTCAAACATACTCGGTCAACTCACTTCACTGCCAGGCCGCTCACACACTCTTAAGCCACAGACAGCACCACACTCAGTCCCATCTCGCACACTGCCACACACTCAATTATTGTCCTATACATGTAGCCCCGCACAGTCATACAACATTCGGCGCACACATACATGCACATGTCAGCTTATTGGGAGAGGGGGCGGCAAAATGCACCTTCGCCTGTGCACTCAAAATTCCTTGCACCGGCCCTGGTTATGGGGACCTCCTAGGCATGATATTTGAAGGAATTTTTGGTTTTTTATTTTTAACCCTTATTTCATGGAAAACTCACTGTCCCTTTAAAAACGTATTTTTTTTACTTTTTGTCCTTGTTTCCTGTCCCCAGGGCACTACCCGGACCCCCATACACCTTTTATGGCAAATATGTAGCAATTATGCCCTCTTGGAGGGCACTCTAAAAAAACGAATTTTCAGCCCCATTGACTTGCATGGGGTTCGAGTTCGGGTTTGGGTTCGGTCCCGAACAAATGGGAAGTTTGGGTTCGGGCTCGAACCGAACTCGGGGAGTGTTCGGCTCAACCCTAGTGTGCGGGACGTTAGATTGATCTGGGTGAGCCATTGGAGTGGGTACCATGGCTCTGACCGCTTTCTCTGGCCCCAGCTCACCATACCATGTGGCCTCTTCCACAGCCTCCAGTTCCCCGCAGGGTTCCTGGAGAGAGCCGGGAATGCCGCTTTCTCACGTGCAGTCCCCCACCTTTTTTTTTCTTTTCTTCCCCACCCTCCCCTTGTTCTGTTTTCATATACCTGCCCTAGTACCCAACCCGCTGTATGCCTACGGCCACGCTTACTTCCCTGGTACCACTGTCCCATGCATGGATGTCCTACCCCACTTATTTTCGTTCCTTCTGATGACCCTTGACAAAGACCTGGTTGCAGGTCTAAACGTTGTTCTACTATGCTGATGGAATAAAAACCAGAATTTAATGCCATATGCCGGAGTATTTCTTCTGATATTTTGTTATGTCCTCGGAGTGAGGACTCTCCAGCGGCAGTTCAAAGGTGGGTGATAGCAACCTAAACTGAACTTTATTTGATGACCCTGGCTGTATATTCATGTTGTTATTTGTCTTTGTTTGATGCACTGCTGTCCTGTTTTCAATTATTTTTTTTTCGAATATAAATATTTTTCTTGCATATGTTAAGTATTTTCTATAAAAAAAATGTATTGTTAGATTTTTATAAGATTTTATATATAGTTTTTCTTTTTCTGTGTCTTTCTTATATATTTTCCTTTCAGTTTCCCCTTTTTTACCCTGTGCCAGCTTGCACCTGATTTTTATGTGCCAAGTAAATAATGTTAGAATTATCTTTGTTGCGATTGTTTTTTGGTGGTTCCAGAGAAGATGTTTGGACTGTATTGAGACTTTGAGATGAACTTTTTAAATATTTTTACTGTACACTGCCCCTACCAAGATGGCATATAATATCTGTTCCTCTACCAAGATAGCTTTTATGTGAAGGAACGCCGCTCGGAAGCATGCCATGCAGCATTGTTGTTTGGAGGGTTACCCGGAGGTATGTCATCATGTCATGGAGTGTTGCCATTCATCTGGGCAGCGTGGATACGTTATTGCCGACTGACAGAGGGTGATGACATTGGTAACGGGTTGTCAGTACAACTGTGATACTTCCAGATTTGAGTTCCATGGGCACGGAGTCCGCAAGAGTGGAAAACCCAGTGAAATTGGTGTATTTATGTCTGGGCAGTTAATATATTGTAGTCCCTAATGAAATCTTGTATTTATGAAGACAAAATGGTTCGGAATATTTATCTATTATGTTATTTTATTATATTTTATTTTATTGTTATACTTTGTTGCCAATAAATATACTTTTTGCATATCCAACAACGGTGTTCCCATTGGTGGCAAGTGGTACCAAAAGTGAAGTCCCCCAGAGGGGACCAGCAGCGCATAGGTAAAATTGATGTGCCGGAATTATAGTTTACTCCTTTCTCTGGTCCTATGGGGCTTATATTCCAATGGACTTGATTTACTGCACTATGAAGTGTATATGTTCTTATGTATTATAGATCTACTCCCCATTAATTATATACAGTATAATAAATCTTAATCAAATGCAATTTCCCTTAATTCTCCCAATGAATACACATACTATATTGTATGAAAGTAGAAAATAACAACGAACAAGTTGTGTTACTCTGGTGGTGAAGGCAGCGGCGTAGCGTGGGTTGTCAACATCCGGGGCAAGGCAAGAATTGTGCGCCCCCCCAACCTGTGGACATGGTAACACACCATGATTCCCTTCCACCAGTAGAGTATTGACCCCCTTACCCCACAAGCACATGTATTGTATATTAACAAAATACTGATATAATAAAAAAAATGAAACACACATGCCGCCCCACGCTACGCCACTGCTACCAGTCACCCTGTCCCAGTATACCCTAGCATAGGTCCACTCTCACACTATACCCAATCACTCTCTCCCAGTACCCCTAGTCACCCTCTAAGTAACCCAATCACTCTCAGTACCCCCACTTTCTCCCAATACCACCATTCACTCTCTATCCAAGTACCCCAAGTCACTCCCTCCCAGTACACCTTAAAAGGTGCTGCAGGACAGGCTCCTCCCTCCCTCCTTCCTGTTCAGCGGCTGCAGGGCTGCCAGCGGTGGGGGGCTGGAACAGAGCTTCAAGGGGGACTGACAAGCGTGGTACAGGGTGTTTCGTTGAATAATGCTGCACTGCTTCATGTGACTCATGTCAGCGTTAAGGAGGAGTCGGGACAGGACCAGAATTTTATGTCCTGGTCCTCCCTTCTGGACGCTGAGTGCCAAGTCACCGCTAGTGTGGCAAAACTGGCGGACACCTTGCTGATCCCTGCTGGAAAATATTAGTGGTTCAAATTTCTCTTGAAATTTTGCGCCCCCTAAGAAAATTGCGCCCGGGCGACCGCCCCCGAGGCACCCCCCACGCTACGCCACTGGGTGAAGGTGACTACATTCCGTTGGGTGTTTTTGCCAAGGACACTTGCTGCTGAGGTCATCTGACATTGATCTGAATATGCTTTGTGGAATAGACTCTCAGATGGATGTGCTGGTCACACAATCTGATCAGCATTCAAATCTTTTCTCCATGGCTGTAGAGCAGAGACATTACTTTTTCGCTACAATGTGACTTTGCTTTATATGTATGTATGTGTCGTTGGGTGTCTTGCTTTAAGACACTTGCTGGAGAGGTGCTCCGAGTTTCCGACCAGGGCTCAAACCTCTGTCTTCATGCCAGTAGAGCCGTGATGTTAGCTGTACTCTATCCACCTGACAGCGATATCAGGGACTACTACATGACTGATTATTTGTGTATTACAGGCTGATATTAAGCTGCCAAGTTAAAATGATCCAGAGTTCTACAATTAAGCATATAGATGCACTGCGGGTATAAACACTCTATAAGAAAGAAATATATATATATATATACATACATATTTTTTTCTTCCATTAGTGCATGTAAAAGCAAACTATAAAGGACTTGTTTGACACACACAATAAAAATTAAATTACTTACAAAAAAGAATATAAAGTTATAAATGTACAAACTACTTGAAGTCATCTCATTTATGGCAACCAAGGGACCTGTACTGTTCGTTCAGTAGCACAGGTGTTCTGCTAATCAAATTTAATGATGTAGCTAGCAGCAACATTGTGTATAGCATTTTACTTGGAATAAAGATGTAATAACCTAGCAAGAACTTGCATTTACGAACAAGCTTTGAAACCTGTGGCAAATATTCATAGGAAATTGTTTGAAAAGCTGGTAACAATTGGTTAAAGGAAATCTAGTTTACTGCATGCATGATTTACTAAAAAGGGTGAAAGGTGCGTGCGTGTATACATATACAGTACGTATATTGTGACAAAGATGATCTTTTTCAATGGCAATTTGTCCTGAGATCAGTATAAACACAGGGGTATTCACTAACCACTGAACTCTACCATTTTTTTTTGCACACAACAATAAATATCGCCATTGTTGCAGCAATGATAACTCATTGCCATTAGGCTTGTGCACCGATTTTTTTTTCGGTTCGATTCGGTTCGATTTTTCGGATTTTTTAACTTTTCGATTCGGCTCGTTTCGACCAATTTCTGTTTCGATTCGGTTCGACTCGATTCGTTTTTCGTGTACTTTTTTTTTTCGGAATATCGACCATTTTTAGGATTTTCGTGTCACTTAGCTCGTTTTTTGTATCGACTTTTCGTGATTTCGGAATTGTACATGTTTTCGGAATTTCGACCATTTTTCGTATTTTCGTGTCACTTAGCTCGTTTTTTGTATCGACTTTTCGCAAGTTCGGAAATTTTCGTTTTTTCGGAAAGTCTGTTCTCCTCGTTTCAAAGCAATAAATTTTGATTTGACACATTTCAAGTCCATTCGAAAATTCTGAAAATATTTCGTTTCGGCTCGGAAAACTTTTCGGATCTGCCATTTTCGGATCTAAAAATTTTCGGAAATTCGGCCGCATCCGAAAACACGAATCGGGAAATTTCGTGAAAATTCTGAAATTCCGAAACCCGAAACGTACATCCCTAATTGCCATTCCTAAAAGGGAATTTCATACAAAAGCAGGAGAAGTTTCAACAAATATATTCACCATTGTTTGCAACCACAATAATATACGGCGGTTAGTCTAGTACAGTGATCAGTTGCATTTTTTACCTTAAGGGAGTTAATTTTCTGTTAATTTTTTTCTATTTTTATTTTACAGTTAAAGAAATGTATTTATTTTTTTCCAAAAATCTTTTTTATTGAGAAAAAGCTATACATTGCATATCATCAAAGTTGGTTTATACAGTGGTATGGAAGTAATTAGGTACACAATTAAATGTAAAGAAGATTGACATTTTCTTTTATAGAAATTAAATATAATAAACATTAACTTTTAACATTGTTTTGAAGAGTAAATGAATAAGAAAAGAAAGTAAAGAAAGTCGTGCTGATAGAATTCCCCTGGCAGCTAATGGACCTGAACGTCTCAGGTCGCCATAGCACACCTCACGGCTCTCTATCTCCTACGGACCACCTCCCTTCCCGGAGGACTATCTACGTCATGGCAGTGATGGACTGCAGGTAAGGGATGCGGGCTGTAGGAGTTTCAAGTGAGCTGCGAGGCATGCAATGCTGCCCCTAGGTATTCAAGCTTGCCTGCCTTCCTGGGCTGCCCCCATTTTAAGGAGTTAAAGGAACACTACCACTAATATAAGCTATAACTAAATTACTTGGCATTACAAAAAAAACCATTATGAAACACATGCTACTGTTTTTTTTCTTAGTTTGAATTAATTTCATATTAGAGGGAAAAATATAGTTAGGTTTTTATCCCCTGTTTAATTTTTGTGGATTTTTCCCATGATGCAACATTTAAAAAAATCTTAGCAAGCATTTCACTTTACAGCTGTGGTATAGGATACACCAGTATTGAAGAGGCAATGGGGTGGAGGAGTGTATCTTTAAGGCTAAGGTCAGACGAAAGCAGTTTTAACGTGCGTTTAGCCGCACGAAATCACGGCCGTGCTAGCAGCAAATGACGTCCAATGCCGGGGAACATACGACGAACGGCCGCACGAAAGTTCGTCCGTGCAACGCAAGTGGCAAACGAACGCATTTTTTCGAGAACGTCAAACCGCTACTACTGACGTACAGAGTGCGCTGCGGCCGCATAGCGGCGTGTTTGCGTGATTGGGAGACGTCAGACGCTGCACACGTCCGGCCAACATAACGTCCAGACGCAAAAGGGTTTTATTGATGATCCGTACAAAATCATGGACGAAAATGTGCATCGTATGACCGCTATCGCGTATTCCGTGAAAAAATACGTCCATTCGTTCGAACGCACTTTTTCACGGACAAAGTGAAAAATGCGTTCGTCTGACCCTAGCCTAAACAAAACGGTCTTTTGAGATGTCCTGGCTACCCAAAATAAAAGATGACAGCTGAATAAGAACTGTTGAAAGGCTAACACGGAATGGTACCTCCTGGTGATATTATTTACATACATACCGCACACTACAAGTCAATAGGTCAGATATCTGGACTTCTGCTCCTATAGAATCTATTCTATGGCTATTGCCACACAGTGAGGAATCGGTGCTGGTGCTGTAAAGAGAGCGTGCTGTCATCACCTCTGATAAATTTGGTGAACATCCACTGGGAATTTCAAATTCCTGTCTGCTTGGTGACTTGCATGTGGACGGAGGAAACGCCTCCACTTCACATTGTGCTACAAGCCACTGGAAAGAGGCTAAGGAGGAGACTCTCCACACAGTCTATTCACTTTCAAAAGGTAAAGTGGTCAAGATGTTTAGAGTGTCACTCTAGGTCCCGTTGACACTAAGTGGTTTATTACACGTTTTTTGCTGCGATAATGCGCATGTAGCTTCACCAATGCATTTCAGTGGAACTGTTCACATCTTGTCGCTCAATTTCGCCTGTAGCTCGTCGCTGGTACGTGACCTTTTTTTTTGCGATTTGCATTGGTGGTGTTTGTTAGTCGGTAAATCCGCTTCTCCTCTAGATCCCTGATCTAGCCTGGTATTTTATCAGCTTCGGAAGAGGAAACCTCAAGTTTACGTTGCAACGGAGAATAGCCCACAGATTGTCAGGCACGCTCACGTACCTGAGGGTGGACGAACGGTAGCCCTAAGTGAAAACAGGAGCCTCGAGTACGTAGAAGAGAAACCAGTCCTTGTAGTGGCTGGGTTAACACAAATAATGAGGGCTGCCCTGTCTTCAGGCCAACACCAACCAAGGGTACGTAACGGCAGTGCCGGTAAAGCAAGATAGAGTCACAATGCGGTACCAGTCCTTATAGTGGCTGGGTTTCGCACAAACAGGAGGTGAACCTATAAGGCAGGGACACAAGGAGGACAGGAACCAGTCCTTAGAGTGGCTGGTGTAAACGCTGGTAAGCCAGGAACGTATATCAGAAAGCCAAAGGGTATAGGCGAAACAGAGTCGAGTAACAAGCCGGGTCAAGGGGTATAGAGGTACACAAGTCGAGAGAGATAGCCAGGTCATACACAGTAAGTCAAATTGTGAAATAAACGAGCACTTAAGGGTCAGACAGGCAAAACCACGAAAGGGCACTGAGGAATGGGAAAAGCAGGTTTAAATCTGGCGCCTTGCCTGCTGATTGGTCCGTCGCGGTCACATGGGGATAGGTGACGTCGCGCCGCCGGGAGGGCTAAATCCGGAACCGCCGGCGGCGCGCTCGCATACAGCGCACGCACAGGATGCGAAGAGGACGCCGACCCCGGAGCCGGGAAGGAGGACGCCGGGTCGGCGGCCTGGCGGGACGCCGGGTCGGCGGCGCCCGCTGAGCCCTGACACAGATGAAGAAATGACACACACACAGCAAGATGGGTGGGGCAGAAGAGCCCACAGACTAAGTTTTACTGAGGGTTATATAGAATGGTTTGGACCCTTTTGCACAGTCATGCACAGCAATGTAAACATTACAGAACAGCTGAACATATACATCTAAGGACATAGTGTTCACCATGCAGAATATACGTTTAAAACTGGTGAAAAAACAGTTTGAAGTGGCTAGGTAAATATATCACAGATACAAAACCTTTGGGTAGCCTTGTGGTTACGGTTTCACAATGTAGAAAGAATTAGCTTAGGGAACAAAGTGCAGTACATGGTATGTGACAACTCGTATGTGCCAACACAGCTCAATCTGTAGAAGCAAATGTTAACCCTTTCCTTCAATTCCCTCTTAGATAATAACATGATCTCCCCCCAACCTAGGTTGATAAGTATGAAGTCCATGTAACCCATGCACCAATATTTGCTGTTGTTGTGCTTATGGTGCGTTTGTGTCTAGAGGCATATGTATACGTATGATTGAGCCACGGGGTGGATGTTGTAGGTGGGGCACCATTATCTGAAAAATAGGGGGACACAGCATAGAAGAAGGCTCCGGAACCCAAAATCAATCCCCACACCCTCAATGTACATAAGCATGTTAATTTGTGGTGTGAGACTGTGTCCTTCATATTCAAAATAGGAGTAGGTTAAGCAGATGGATAGGGATAATGTGGGCCTGTTCCTCAGGGACATCTTGCGGAGTCTCTATATGTTGAGTGACCACCTGGCCACTTCCAGGAGTAGTCCTTGGTTGAGAAACCCGGGGGTCCTGTTCTCGCTTTGGGTGGGTTTTTGGACAACCCTCTTCTCTGTTGTGGGCTTTTGGTCAGCCCTCTTCACACGTGATGCATGGACCCAAGTTGGCTCTGCTTCCGTCAGAACAGCGGTCTGGGTGATGGCGACAACACATGTGGGCTCAGAGAAAGGGAAGAGTTGGGGTTTCCGACCCTTCTGTAGACATTTAACGAGGACCACGTCACTAACCTTAAAAGGATGAATAGAGCTCTGTGGAGACAAAGGAAGAGTATGAGCAATAGATCTCTCAATGGTATCAATAGCATTCACTATGTGACGAACATAAGAGTCCGTCAGCTGGTCGAGGTCACCTTTCTCAATCACCAGGGGGTCTGTGCCCAAGGGTGGGGGAAGGCCTACCCATGAGGATCTCAAAAGAAGAGAAACCCGTCGATTTAGATGGTGTGATTCGCTTTTCAGTTAGAATAGCTGGCGGCACACGTTTCCAGTTATGAAATGTGGCTGCTGTGGCCTTCCTTATCTTGTCCTTGAAGGTCCTATTTGTACGTTTCAACTATGACAGAGCTAGTTGGATTATGCGGCAGGTGTACCTTCCATTCCACCCATACTGTTTTTGCAAGTTGTTGACTTTTGAGGGCAGTGAAGGCAGGACTATTATCAGTGTTTATGTTCAAGGGAAAACCCCATCTGGGAATTATTTCCTCAATAAGGATGTGCACTACTGTGCGGGCATCCTCATGAGTGGTGGCAAACACCTCTGGCCATCTGGAAAACATATCCACAATAACCAGGGCGTATTTTTGGCGTCTGCCTGTTTTAGGAATGTGGGTGAAATCCATTTGCAGGTGTGTGAAAGGGGTGGTAGGATAGTTGAGGTGAGCCTCAGAAAGGAGAACAGATGTGTTGGGATTATTACGGAGGCAGGTCAGGCAACGGCCCACGTAAAGTTTAACTAAAGAGTTCAGGTCAGTAACGTAAAAACATTCGTTAAGTTCAGTCCGAGTCTGTTTACATCCTATAGCCCAATTTCATGGAGTAGGAGATATGTATAGATGGGCACTAGCCTGGGGAATGCAGACCCTACCTGATTTCATGTACAGACCTGAAATAGGATCAAGTGTCTTTACGGGTGTAGACCAGTCATCTATCTCGTCTGGTGTAGCTTAAGCCTGTAGGGTGGAAAGGAAGAGGGTAGCATCTGGCAGGGGTGGGGAGAGCATGGGCATGAAAACAGTGGCAGGTGACTGGGCAGCAGCTATCTTCGCTTGTCTGTCGGCAAATGCATTACCAATGTTGATAGTGTCAGTGCCTAGAGTGTGTGCCCTGCAGTGTATTATGGCTACCGCTGATGGGAGGAGGAGTGCCGAGAGCAGAGATTTAACAAGGGTTGAATGGGAAATTGATTTACCATCAGCGTACAAAGCCACGTCTCACCCAAATGACCCCATGATCCTGCACCACCCCGTACGCATATTTAGAGTCAGTGTAAATGGTAACCCGTTTTCCTGCAAATAGGTGACAGGCCTGGGTGAGGGCAATGAGTTTGGCGGCCTGTGCGGATTGGTAGGGTATTGGTTTGGCTTCCAGGACGGAATCCGGGACGGACACAATAGCATAACCAGCCAGGTATGTGGAGTCATTGGGACGGTTGCAGGAGCTGTCCACAAAGACCACAGTGGAATCAGGGATGGGGTGGACAGCATGTCTGGATCGAGAGACGTATCTTCATTTATGGTGGACACACAGTCATGCTGGGGGGACCTCATCCTGATCCCCCTTAAGACCCAGGAGGGCATTTAAAATAGGAGCGGGACCCACAGCGGGGGATGAGTACTGGATCTGGAGGGTGGGGCTGGACATCAGAATGACCTCATATCCACTGAGCCTCTGGGCTGACATGTGTTGGGTGTGGAGTGTTTTCAACAGAGTAGCAACATTATGTGTGGTGTGCAATATTGTCTCATGTCCCAGAGTGAAGGGTGTAGCCATTTCAACAATCATAGCGCATGCAGCCAGTGCGCGTGGACAAGCAGGCATGCCTTGGACCTGCGTTTGGACTATTTTGAAAAAAAAAGCAATGGGGCGAAGGCCTCCGCCGTGACCACTGAGCTAGGACTCCCGCCATGGTTTTACAATTGTCCCTGGCATACAAATGGAACAACTTGCCATAGTCTGGGATGCCAAGCCCTGGGCTGGTGACCATAGCACATTTAAGAGTAGCATATGCATGAATCATCTTATCAGACCATTTGAGTATATCTGGAGATTTGCCCATAGTGGCTTGTCTCAGAATGTTGTCATAGTGGGAACAGTCAGGAATCCATTGTCGGCAGTAACCAATCATGCCGAGGAAGGTGAGCAAATCCTTCCGTGTGTGTGGGCGGACCAGACCCACTAGAGCCGCAGCTCTCTTCTGACTGACCCTTCGTTCCCCTTACTTCAACACAAATCCTAGATATTGTACAGTTTCTTGACACCATTGTAATTTCTTTTTAGACACTGTCCACATTTGTGCAACCATTTCAACAGACTAACACCATCTGTGTGGCTGGCATCCATAGACTTGCTACAGAGGAGGAGATCATCCACGTACTGTAACAGGACAGAACCACAGGGGGCAGTCCAGGCTCGAAGCGTGGTTTGGAGGGCAATGGTGTACACAACCGGACTATCCACAAACCCCATAGGCATACGGGCCCAGCTAAACTGGCGACCCCGAAAAGTGAATGCAAAAAGTAGCCTAGTCTCTTTGTCCACAGGGACAGAAAAAAATGCGTTCTTTAAATCAATCACTGTGAAATGGCTAGCCTCACAAGAGATAGAAGAGATAGAAGACAACATTGACGGGACATCAGGAACTACAGGTGCAATGGGCATTATGAGACTGTTGATTCTAAGGTCTTGGATGAATCTATATGTTCCATCAGGTTTTTTAATGGGGTTGATGGGGGTGTTGTATGGTGAGATTATAGGTTCGATAATCTGTTGGTGTATAAAGGAGTCAATGAGGGGTGCGATCCCCACCTCTTTCTCTTTGGAGATTGGGTATTGTTTGTGATACACGGGAGTTGCTCTTGGTTTAATGAGTGCCTTATATGGGGTACAAGAGATGCAACCCACATCATAATCAGACGTGGCCCAGACAGTGGTCGGGAACTCAGGTTCATGGAACTCTTTCTCGTGTGTCAAGTAGAAATATCTAAGTTGTGAGTCTATCATGTTTGGTTTGATGTCCAATTGGGGGGATGTGACATGCATGCCCCTCCTGGCAAAGTTTTTATGGTAATCTGTAAAGCATGAATAAGATCCCTGCCTAACAGATTAACTGGACAATCTGGGATAATTGTGAATTTATGGTTTAGCATTATCCTATTGTTATGGTCACGTATTTTTAAAGGTTGTGTTAGGTATGATTTGGTGAGAATCCCATTTATTCCCAAAGAGGGTTCTGATTTCTCCAGAGGTCCTTTGTATGCAGTGGCACATAATGTACTGTGGGTGGCGCCAGTATCAACAAGGAATGGCCAGTGAGTGCCTTCTATACTCAGAAGAATGAAAGGTTCGTCATTGCATGTTGTTGTGATCTCTGGAAAAATAGGGACAAGATCCCTCGGGCAGCTTCATGCACGCCTTTGGGAATCCCATTCCAAGGGAAACTGTGGACCCTGATCTTGTGACTGATATTGGGCGTTTGGAGACTGGTGTGCAATTTTTGATTGCAATTCTGATTGTCGCGGTTTACGGGGCCATGGGCATTCCCTGGCCCAATGATCCAGCGCTCCACAATTAAAGCAAGGTTGAGGTTTGTGTGGTGTGTACAACGTGTCTGGTGTAAAGTTGGGACCTGCTGTGTTTGGACCTGGGTTGGGTACTTGTCCACCCCCCTACCCCCTCTGTACCCACCCCTAAATCCTCGGCCGCGGCTGCAACCTCGTCCCTGGTACAGTTGCGTTTGGGCAGGGGAGGTGGATTTAGGCTGAGGTGTATCAAAGCAGCCCGCAGCTTCGCGCTGGGCGATGCGGTCTTGGAATTGTGGCAAATCACACAATGCCCATTCAGGCGTCATCTGTTTCACTGGGGTGATCATGTGTGGTTTTAAATTATTGATAAAAGTGGATATGAGAAGGGTGTGCATATCCCTTTTCTTGGACAGCCCTGCATCATGTTCCCATGCATCACTGAACCTGTTCCAGAATTCTAGGACTGATTCAGTCTGCTTTTGTTTACATGCGATGGCAAGGGGGAGGGAAGCACGGGGCTGGAAAAGTTTAATCATATATGTGGATAACTGTTCCCACATAAGAGCTTGTCCTTCTGATCTAGTTAGAATATAGTCAGCGGCACTAGTGGTGGGGGTTTGAAGTGTATCTATAATAGGGATATTCGTCCAGTCCCAGACAGCATTGGAACCGACAATGCCATCAATAATGAGGCGCATATCCTCAAGGTGTGTAATTTCCCCCTTTACAAGCTTTTTTAAATAGGCAATGGTGCCAGCAGGGGCTATCGTGGGTTTAGGGCAACGTTTGACTACTCTGTCTATATCTTCAATTTCCATTGGTTTTTTTATCAATTCGTTTCCGATTGTTAGGAAAGGATACTGTCTGACCTCTATCCCTAGTCTTTCTGGTTGTGTAGTTACTCTGCCAGTTGTTCTTTTCACTGTTTGTGTCTCACTCGTTGTGCCCTTTGTGTCGTAATCATTGTCCTCTGTGTCTGCTCTTATGTCTATATTATCTAAAGTCAGCGTCTTGTCATTAGAAGGGAATTGTTGTCTTTCTGGTATGGTTGTTTTGGTTGTTGACAGTTTGGGTTCGGACCAGTATGGGCTACCCGGGACAAGGGTATACAGTTGTTGCTTTGGACTAGGGACACAGTGACTGGGAATGTGTGGCGTCTGACTACCTGTCGTGGTTGATTCCAGAAATTCCATTTTATGTGGACTTTTCTAGTTTATGTGACCTTAGTGCATGTGTGGATGCCAGGATTTCTATATCTTCGGCGGTCAGTGAGGGATATAGGGACATTGGCAGTGGATACGGGGTGGGGGACTCTGTTTCATAGGAGTTTTATAAATAGGGGTTTTAGGTAACATTCTTTTTATAGTCTGTTCGATTTTATGCTTGTTTGCTTGACGGGTGACATTCTCTGGTTTGTTAACTTTAGCAACATATGATTTTAAGGTATCTGTCTTTATTCCTTTGGGGAACCACCCTGGGGCAAATTGTAACCAATTTATTCCGCCTTGTTTTATATAATCTTTATCCCATTGAGGGTCTGGCGGGAAATAGGGCCAAGCGTCTGTGTCAAGAAGGCACAGACTTTTATCATATCCATGTGGAACTTGTCATTCCCACCATTGCTTGGAAATGGACTACAAATCCCCATCACCTCGGTCCATCCCTCTAGGTGATCAATCCATGGGACCACATAGTATGATTCTGTGTCACTGACTCTACAAACATATTCTTTACAATTTTCTCCCACTAAAGGGACAGGGAATTTGGATGATGTTTTTCCCATTATTCGTTTCAACAGTGAATTCTCAATTCAGCAATACAATCAAATACAAACTTGATAATGTAACAGTGACTGGAGTCAGTTCCTTACCACTCAGACCCCACCAAAAGATCACACAAACAAATATATAGACAGAGGAAAGATAGTACAAAAAATACTCGATTCTCCTCTTCCTTGGCTATATTATTATCACAATATTCTTAATATTGTCTATTCTGTCTGTCTTATCACAATATTCCTAATATTGTCTATGTCCCCAGGACATCCGGCCGCATAAGACGTACCAGGTTCGGATTATTTTCCCCACATAAAACAAATGGGTATGGCTACCACCAAAGCGGATGGTAAAGTACGCTGTCAGACAAGACAAACGGACATACTCACCACTCTTAGGCAGCCATCCTGGACCAGCCCCCAATTGTTAGGGGTAAATCCGCTTCTCCTCTAGATCCTGATCTACCCTGGTATTTTATCAACTTCAGAAGAGGAAACATCAAGTTTACATTGCAACGGAGAATAGCCCACAGATGAAGAAATGACACACACAGCAAGATAGTCTGTGGGCTCTTCTGCCCCACCCGGGTTTTACTGAGGGTTATATAGAATGGTTTGGACCCTTTTGCACAGTCATGCACAGCATTGTAAACATTACAGAACATCTGAACATATACATATAAGGACATAGTGTTCACCATGCAGAATATACGTTTAAAACTGGTGAAAAAACAGTTTGAAGTGGCTAGGTAAATATATCACAGATACAAAACCTTTGGGTAGCCTTGTGGTTACGGTTTCACAATGTAGACAGAATTAGCTTAGTCAGGGAACAAAGTGCAGTACATGGTATGTGACAACTCGTATGTGCCAACACAGCTCAATCTGTAGAAGCAAATGGTAACCCTTTCCTTCAGTGTTGTGCAATATCGCTCAGAACGGTGATATCGCGCAATATTATCGCTCAATGTCGCGCATATGTAAAGCGTGCGTAAAAGGGCACGATTTTCATGTCGCTCAGTGTGAACGCAGCCTTAAATTGGGAAAAGTTGAAAGTTGAGTACTTCATGGTTCTATCCTGGGTCAACTTTTCTTTATAGACAACCTGTCCTCAACAATCTTTATTAGCCCTAGCATTATTTTATTTTTTTATCAATTGCATCAACAGAGATGTGAAATGCTGAACAAATTGAATTTAAAATTCAAGTCAGGTTGACAAAAATAATATAAGGAAAATACAGGAAGATATTGAGTGAAGAGAAAAAAACAAAGAGACTATAGTCTAATTTTAATTTTAGCCTGTCAGATTAAGCTGTGTCGTGAACAAAGAGGTTATGCAATTAGAAAATAATTCCGGTGACATTTCATATAATTAAAATCATATATGTGCTTGTAACAGACATCTGTAAGAGGCATAAAGTGCTAAATTGGGGATATGAAAATGCATGCTCTAAGGATTGTATATTCTCTAATTACAGGGTTATTCAAAGAGAATCAAAAAACCGCACGTTCGGGGACATTTCGTTCGCTTCAATTCGGTTCGATTTGGCGATCCCGCGGTGTATTCAGCAAGCACCACAGGGCCGTTGTAGTGCAGGGAAAAGCCACCGCAAACCCGCCGAACACTCACTGCAAAACCCGGCAAACGCACACCGAAACCTGCAAAAACATCTGGATTAACCCCACCGAACACGCTGGAGAAACCCGAGCAGGAGCCAATCACAGAGCAGAGCAGCCGCCGGAAAAAGCCAACACCGCAGACGAATGGAGTGACAAAAAAAAAAATCCAGTACACTTGAATGTTTGAAAGTGAAACCTTGTATGCAAAGAAACTACAGAGCAAAAATGTCTGATCTTACATATAAGATCCAATGAATGATAATAAAAAGGGCAGTTACAGAAAAAAGAAAATATGATTTAAAAAAAACCCTGAAAAAATATTTTTGCCAAAATAATCCTGAAAAATGCCTAAAAGATCCTAAAAAATCTATTAATAAAGAGATTTTAGACTGCAGAATATTATAATCAACGGTTTATTATATATTGGATTAAAACGGGAATATTTCTAACATTGAAGCCTATGGGATTCGCCTGAATAAACCTGCCGAATGAAACCACCGAACAGCAGGGAAATTTGGCAACTTTTCACTGCTGGTTCTTTTTCTCTGAATAGAAGAAGCATTGCTTCTCTATGGGGATTTCACTGCCCTCGAACAGGCAACGAACAGGCACCGTATTTGCAGGCAATGTGCCAGGATTTGGCGAACTGCCTGCTCTCTGAATAGCCGAATGGCCAGGAAAGGTAACCGTACACTGAATTTCACTGTTCGGTTACCTTTCGGCCACAATTCGGAGCTCTTTGAATAACCCTATAAGTCTTTAAAGATGTTGGGATAGATAACAATATATTGAACGCTAATGTTGGCGTTCAGATATGAATGCATTAACATAAGGATAAGTGACTTTAAGATAATGCTCCCTGATTGCATCCCTAACGCTAAACTGGGAAAAAAATTGTTAGCGCATCGGTGACTGCTTTAGCTTGCGCAAGCTTACTGAACTTTGCGCACCCTAAACTTAACATGAGGAGCACAATCAGTGATTCATATTAGGATAAGTAAGGTATCAGAAAGTCCCAGCGCTAATTACTGCACCTACGGCGGGCTAAACAAATAGTGCCCAGTCTCCCATCGCAATCACTCAGCGGCCCTGCACAATCTAACAAGATCCTGCAGGGCTCACTGCTCCACTGCATAACCCTCCATGGAGTCCTATGGACTCCAGGAGGTGACACTCACAGCGGCACGGAAGCGCTATCGTAAGTATCAACCTAGGGTAGCGCATGCTTCAGACGCAAGGTGCTGAGCTAGTGCCTAGGGATGTGCGTTTCGGAATTTCAGAATTTTCACGAAATTTCCCGATTCGTGTTTTCGGATGCGGCCGATTTTCCGAAAATTTTTAGATCCGAAAACGGCAGATCCGAAAAGTTTTCCAAGCCGAAACGAAATATTTTCGGAATTTTCGAATGGACTTGAAATGTGTCAAATCGAAATTTATTGCTTTGAAACGAGGAGAACAGACGTTCCAAAAAAATTAAAATTTCCGAAATCACGAAAAGTCGATACAAAAAACGAGCTAAGTGACACGAAAATACGAAAAATGGTCTATATTCCGAAAACATCTACAATTCCGAAAAACGAAAATTTCCGAAATCACGAAAAGTCGATACAAAAAACGAGCTAAGTGACACGAAAATACGAAAAATGGTCGATATTCCGAAAAAAAAATGTACACAAAAAAAGCGAGTCGAGCCGAACCGAAACAGAAATCGGTCGAAACGAGCCGAATCGAAAAGTTTGAAAATACGAAAAATCGAATCGAACCGAAAAAAAAATCGGCGCACAAGCCTAGTGCCTACTTGTGACGGGACGCCGTCTCTTCCCGTCTGTCCTTGCTCTCCAGGCACCCCCTTACCAGGATCAGCCTGGCCGCTGAGTTGCTCGGAACTCAGTGCCTCGAGCAGCCTGATCCGCAGCTCCAGACCCGCTTGTTCTGAACTCCTGCCTTGGAGCCTCTTTGCATTTCCAGAATGCCGCTTTGCCTTCTGAGAGTGATTATAGCTGTAGCGTAGCTGAGACACCAGGCAGGCTGTATGTTCATCACAGGATACACACTGGCTATTTCACTTGGCCTGCTTTTATTTGGTTCAGAATCAGATAACAACAGTTAACATTCCCGCCCCCCAGACATTACGGCACCGCCATTCAGCAGTTACCCATCAGGTCCTCTCAGAGTGCAAGCTCTTGAGGAGGGGCTTCTCTGGTACTGTTCTATGTGTTTAACTTGCATGTATATTGGTTATCCTGTCTTTCCCATTGTACAACGCTACGGTACATGGTGGTGCCTTATAATTAACTGTACCTGCAGTCATACAGAGCACAGATCCTTGTTTGGGGGGATTCCAGAGGAGCAGCGGCGATCCAGGGGTACCGTTTGATAGCTCGGGTCCCTAGGGTGTCACAGTCCAAAAAGCGCCCAGATCTGGGGGTAGGGGCACGAATGGCAGCATATAGTAGATATCCCCCTTGGATGCCGCATGGTCAGGGCTGCTTAAGCTCCTGGGGTCAAGAAAGGCTCAGCAAAGTGGGTTCCCAATGGAGCTCCCTCCTGAAAATCCCCACAACGGTAGGTCGCATGAGGATCACCCCACGTTTGAAAAATCACCCTGCTGGAGCAGTTAGTTTTCGGGGCGCAGACGTTTAAAGTTTCTGCATATGGCTCCATTACCGGCAATGAGGTGCATTCCAGGAATGGGATTGGTTGGCCCTTCTAGCTCCTTGGATGGTGATTGGCTGGGGTTTCAAACCCAGGCTAACCTTGGTGTCGAATAACACAGTGAGCATAAGAGACAGGCTTAAAGGCATTTTGATTACATGCTGATATAGGGGGGGGAGTCACAAAAACACCACTTTAAAACACTAACAGACGAATAGCTTAACTGAGGGGAATAGCAGAGGAGCGAGGGGTTAATACAGTCTCTGAGCAAGGGGTTCCGCGACAACAATACATTTAAAACCACACAATATAAATGAATATTAGGTCTTCCCCAAAGCAGCGGTCTATGTCTTTTGGGGTTTTCGCCATGGAAATAAAAGTCTTGGGGTTTGACGCAAGGATCGCTACGTCAGTTCCATGACACTACTGCCTACCCGTAATCTCTCGCTAAAACCGGAATGCTAAGGGGAAACTTGCAGGCACCTGTTTTTTTCCCGTTAGCATCCCTGTTTTAGCTTGAAGTACATATTCTAGTCCGTTGTCACCGAGACAAATATGACAGAAAGTACTACACCAAAACAACTGCTTCGATGCAGATTTAGAATTATAACTTTAGATTTAGGATTTTTTAAAACTCAAATTATAAAATCCTTCTTTTTAAAAGTATTTATTTTCCACAAGTGAAGGGTATTTATAAAGATATTACTTAATAAAGGGTTAAGAGAAGTCTTTGTTGTGTTACCTTTGCATTAAATATTAAGCAGACCAGACAAAAAAACTAAAGCTAATGTTACATTAACCTCAAGATTATGTAAATCATTAATGAAACTGGAGTTCATACTTGGGGTACAATCCATTGTACAGGAACAATAGATGCTAGCGGTTCAACTTATCTTTTTATTCTCTTACAGCATCACGTAAACATTTTTAAGTAGTTTTAACAAGCTGCTGCATCAAACAATTACTGAATATTATACATTTTATTTGCATTTTAGTAATTCTATGGTTGTCAAGTTTAGATTGAATTTATTAAAAGAGCTCGGAGTAGAAAATACCTGAAATTAATGTGTTTCGTAGTCATCTGATTCTAATTGATATTACTATAGGGGTTATTCAGAGAGCACTGAATTGGCCTCCGAATTGCACCAAATGGTGAATTTCCCCATACGGTGCAATTTTGTGGCCATTCAGCTATTCAAAAAGTTGGTGAATTGCCAGCGAAATACGGTGACCTTCAGCAGCACTGAAACTCCCCATAGAGAAGTAACGGTTAATCTATTCAGAGAATGCTGAGCAGCAGCAGTGAAAAGTTGTCAAAATGTCCTGATTTTCGGTGGTTTCACAGGTCAACAGGTTTAAGCAGGCGAATCCCATAGGTTTCAGTGTGAAAAAAAATTCCCCTTTTTCTTAAAAATCTATTCAACCATTTATTCTTTTCATTTGCAGCAAAAAGTCTATTTTTTAAGATTTTCTGTTCAACCGTTTATTCTTTTCATTTAAAAATATAAAAGACAATAACCTTTCTGGATCATCCTTTTTTCAGCATAGCTGTTGCAACAATTTATGTGCAACAACTTCTATTTTACTTTATATATAATTGTTAACTTAGCAGTCCACGTTTCAAATAAATGTATTATAAAATTTTTAGCAACAAAAACCTACTTGGTAGTTTAGGGGTGAGCACAATTTGGTCACAGAATAATTGCTCCAACATTTAACTTTGAGCATTGTTTTTATTTGCACACTATACCTGTTTTTTGTTTTATATTATTATCTAAGTTATTAAAAAGAATGTTATATAAAGTAGAGATAATGTCTTTATTTTGGTCTTCTGCTTTTCTTGGTGAACATTGAATACATTAAATAGGAAGCTTGTATTTCTTGATTTTCTTCGTGTAGGAATCACAGAAAATAGGCGAATGAAGTTGTTTATCTTTCATAAAACACAATAACATATTTTCCTTGATGGAACAGCGCTATCACTGGGAATGTTTATATAGTACTCTCATTCATTTGAAATTACATGGTGTGTAATTTTAAGAAATGAAACAATTTGATTGGCATTTTTCTGCTCATTTGAATAGTTAATCTCATCATTTCTCTCTCATATGGAATTCAAAAATGAATAAATGGATTTTAAATGGGTAAAAGGATTACAGAAGTGCTTTGAAATTTTCTTTTTTATTATTTAAAACTTGAAGCTGTGAATCTGAGATACAATATTTCCTTGACTATTGACTGAAATACATATTTGAAATATTATTTTTAAGATCTCACTGGCTCAATACAGAAATAAAATGAGATTAAAGATCTATTGCAATCAGGAATACAACTATAATATATAACAGATTATTTTTTAATAGATAATTTTTGACCTAATATGAAATCCATGCAAGAGAAATTACTGTTATACTTTCCTGGTAACAGATAAGCTAACGTTTCCAACAGCTGGAGTTGGAGTTTCATATAGGATTTTAAAGGGAATAAAGTATTAGACTAGCAAATTCTGTTTTTTACAAATTGATATTTAAACTTTTTTAAAAATATAGATACAAAGTCTATAGCTAGGCATTTTCTTAAAAAAATTATAACATGGGGGCACTATCGCCTGCCTCTTGCTAAAATTGGGAAGCTAAGGGAAAAAAATAGTGTTCACTAATTTCCCCTTAGTGTCCCGGTTTCCCCCGCAGATCGTGGGCAGAGTCGGCGCTAGCCATAAGGCAAGTCAGGCGACT
This sequence comes from Leptobrachium leishanense, assembly GCA_009667805.1. Lineage (NCBI taxonomy): Eukaryota > Metazoa > Chordata > Amphibia > Anura > Megophryidae > Leptobrachium > Leptobrachium leishanense. The sequence goes on along the minus strand of CM019065.1, from coordinate 181,166,064 downwards.
GCCTGGGGCGCTCCCGGTGGAGGGGATGGAGATTCACAGCATTTTGGATGCCCAGAAGCATGAAACACATTCTGCAAAGATGCAGAAGGTGCTTCATACCTGTGCTCCTGGCTGTGGCCAGCTGGTGTCTGTGTGTTTGGGGGGCATGCAGGGATTAAAAAAATCAGCAGTTTATCTGCCGCCGTGTGCAGGAAGGGAGGCGGGAGAAAGACAGGGTGGAGGGGGTGGAGCTGTGCAGAGAGGCAGAGAAGGGAGCCAAGGAGGGAGGGAGCTCCAATGTGCGCCTTTCACAGGCCTTCACATCACCAGGAAGGGAGCAGTGAATGTGCTGCTCAGCGTCTGAAGGCACCAGGCAGCATGCAGGGTCTATTCACAGTGACCCTGTGTGATGTATCTGCCAAGTAACATGGAAAAAGTCCATCTCAGGGAGGAGGTAAACGCACAACACACACAACTCCCAACCAGCACACACACCCATTCAATCACTCACAGCCAGCTTTCACACAAAGCCAGCACACACACATCACATCACTTCCAGCAATCTTTCACAGCTAGCCAGCACACATCACCTCACTCCCAGCCAGCACACACACAGCGAGCACACATCACATCATTCCCCGGTACCGCTTACAAACTCAGCCAGCACACACATCACATCACTCCCAGCCAGCACACTCACATCACACACAGCCAGCCTTCACACACTCCCAGTCAGCACACACACATCGCATCTCTCCCAGCTCGCTTTCACACACACTCACAGCCAGCACACACGTCACATCTCTCCCAGCCAGGTCTTGCACACATCACATCACTTACATTCAGCACAATCACACGACATCCACCACACACACATCCCTCACACATTCAACACACCAGTCAAAGCTAGCTCACACATGCAACAAATCATTCACAGATAGCTCGCACGCTTGCACAATCATAGCTGACACTCACTGGTAGCTCATACACTGTCAACCCACTTCACTACCAGGCTGTTCTCACACACTCTTAAGCCACAGATAGCACCACACTCAGTCCCATCTCGCACACTGCCACACATTCAATTATTGTCCTATACATGTAGCCCTGCACAGTCATACGACATTCGGCGCGCTGCGTTCACATTATTGATGGGCTGCCTGTTCGAATCTGTTCAAAATTCTATTCGAACATTGGCCGCTTGAAAATTCGCGAACTTCAAGCTTTTCGGGACGTTCACGAAAAGTTCGAAAAAAAAAAAGTTTTCAAAATAATTCTAAAAAATGCTTAAAAGATCCTAAAAAATCTAAAAATAAAGGGACTCTTTACTGCAGAATATAATAATAAATGGTTTATTAGATATTGAATTAAAATGGGAATATTTCCCACTCATTGTTGGTCAAACATTTCTCACTCATTGACTCGTTGTTGGCCAAACATTTCCCACTCATTGTTGATCAAACATTTCCTACTCGTTGTTGGTCAAACATTTCCCACTCGTTGTTGGTCAAACATTTCCCACTCGTTGGTGATAAAACATTTCCCATGGCTTCAAATCGCGTTTAAACATGAGCAAAAGCGGTAAAAATTAGCTCAGTGCACAGCAGTTAAAATGGCTCAGCACTCAGCAGTGAAAGGGTTGAAAACCTTTTTTTTTACTTTTTTTTCATTGTTTCCTGTCCCCCAGGGCAGTACCCGGACCCCCATACACCTTTTATGGCCAATATCTTGCATATATGCTCTCTTGGGGGGGGCCTTAATTCGAGCCCCATTGACTTGCATGGTGTTCGCATTGTATTCAAGTTCGCGGTCGAACTTTTTCGGGTGTCCAAGTTCAAATGCGAACCGAACACAGGGGTGTTCGGCCCATCACTAGTGTACATCCATGCACTTGTCAGCTTATTGAGGGAGGGGGTGGCAAAATGAACCTTCACCTGTGCACTCAAAATTCCTTGCACCGGCCCTGATCGCGGGGCAGGCGCCGAGTCCAGCAGCCTGACCCTTAGTGATCACTAAGTTCGCGGATACTGGGGCAGCACTACAGCCCCATCCATAGCATCCCCTCCATGGCGTCCATAGAACTTCATGGAGGATCGTGCTGCCAGGTCACATGACAGGCAGGATCTCGCCTCTCGCAAAATCTTGCTCGTCAGCGGAGTGATCGCAGAGGGAGACCGGGGACTTTCTTCCCCAGTCTCCCTCTGCTCCCGGCGGCCAGAAACAGTGGATCGGGCTGCCTTTCTCACCATGGGATAAGAGGTGAGTATGTAATTTTTGGGGGGGGTTTTCAGCTGCAGGTAACGGATTCTGCAGCAGCGCAATCTGTTACCTAAACCTCTGAGCTGGTGGTAACTTTTTCGTTAATTTGTGCTTGCACTTTGTTCTCCCCATGTTAGGTATAGGGAGTGCAAAGTACAGTAAGCTTGTGCTACGAATTGCAAATTAATGAGCGCTAATATTTTTTTTTAACCCATTAGTGATTTGAAGGTGATCTGGGCGAAGTGCTATGACCTCCTTTCATCTAGCGCTGACACTAGTGTTAGCTTGAAGGTGATGGAGCCCAGGGTTTCCAAAGGGATTGAAAAAGAGCTTGTCATATCAGCCTTATCTATAATGTTTTGTGTCAGAAATGTTTCTATGGAGTCATGAATAGCATATAGCTTAATGGTCACAGTTGGACCCACAGCCTGGAATCCACAGCGTGGAACAGCTGGTTTAGCTAATTTGGCTTATTTAGCTTGATCAACATATTCTTTTTTTAGCAACCTGATTCTGTATAAAATACTAAACTATGACGATACAAGGGGAGTAGGGAACTAAAAAGAAAAGGTAAAATTATTTATTGTTCTTTGTTCTTTTTATTTTTTTTTCTCTCGCTCTTCAGAAGGGAGCGAGAAGGATATTGGGAGTAGGAGCTGACATGGTGTTGGCAGATAACCCCACTCACTTAAATGGGTTTTTGTGCTACAGCTCCTTGTAACCTTGGAGATTTGGTTAACATGTGGTGATTGACGGTGTGACGTCACTCAGGTGAGACGGCGTCCAGTCAGCTTGGACAGTGGGAGGGGAAGTACCTGGTATGTAAGTGTATCCTTCGCTATATAAATGTCGCATGTAACCATTGTATGTATCCTGATGAAAGACTGGGGAACAGAAACATAGATTTACTAAAGTTATTTTTATTACAAGTCCCAAGAGTGCCACCAGTACAATTATGTACATAGGTGCGTGTATATATATATACAGTATCTCGCAGAAGTGAGTACACCCCTCACAATTTTTTAAATATTTTATTATAGGGGTTATTTAGAAAGAGCTGATCTGGCCCCGAAATATCACCGAACAGGGAATTTCCCCGTAGGGTGACATTTCAAGGCCATTCCTGTGGTCAGAGAGCAGGCAGTTTGCCAAATTTTGGCAAAGTGCCAACAAGTACAGTGCCTGCTCAAAAGCAGTGAAATCCCCCATAGAGGAGCAATGGTTAATCTATTCAGAGAACACCAAATAGCAGAGAAAAGTTGCCGTAGTGCCCTGTTGTTTGGTGGTTTTCTTCGGCAGGTTTATTCAGGGAAACCCCATAGGCTTCTTAAAGTTAAAAATATTCCTGTTTTTATGCAATATCTAAAACTGTTTATTATTTCAATCTGCCGTAAAAAGTCTATTTATTGATTTATTTATTTTTAGGCTCTTTTAGGCATTTTTGGCAATTCTTTCTTTTTTTTAAGCAGTTTTTCTTTTTTCTGTCACAGACCTTTTTATTATCATTCATAGGATCTTATATGTAAATTCCAGGCTTTTTCATACAGTAGTTTTTTTGCAAACAGCGTTTAAATTTTGGCACTTTCAATCGTATTGTGTTTTTTTTTTTTTTACCTGTCTGGCGGCTGGTTGGCACTGTACTCGGCGGCTCATCAGCTGGGTTCGGCAACCCTCCGGCAGGTTTGCGGCGGATGTTCAGCGGGTGGGCATCGAGTTTGCAGCGGGTTGGCAGTGGCATTTGACAGGCGATTCCCTGCACTTCGGGGACCCTGAGGTGAATACTGAATTCACCGTAGGGTGGGGAAATTTGTTTACCCGAAGTGCCGGGAATGAGAGAGCACTGAAATGTTGGCGGCATTTCAGTGCTATCTGAATAACCCCCTATATCTTTTCATGTGACAACACTGAAGAAATTACAAAGTAGTGAGTGTACAGCTTGGATAACAGTGTAAATTTGCTGTCCCCTCAAAATAACTCAACACACAGCCATTAATGTCTAAACCGCTAGCAACAAAGTGAGTACACCCCAAAGTGAAAATGTTCAAATTGGCCCAAAGTGTAAATATTTTGGGTGGGTGGCCGGCCACTATTATTTTTCAGCACTGGCTTAACCCTCTTGGTCATGGAGTTCACCAGAACGTACAGGTTGCCACTGGAGTCCACTTTCACTCCTCCATGGCGACATCACAAGCAGATGGATGTTAGCAACCTTGTGCTCCACCATCATCTGTTTGATGATGCCCTACAGATGCTCAATAGGGTTTAGGTCTGAAGATATGCTTGGCCCCTCCATCACCTTTACCCTCAGCTTCTTTAGCAAGGCAGTGGTCTTCTTGGAGATAGAAACATAGAAACATAGAAAAATGTCGGCAGATAAGAACCTTTCGGCCCATCTAGTCTGCCCAATTACATGGATACTTAACCTGGATTTATCTTTTGTTTAGGATAGCCTTATGCCTATCCCATGCCTGCTTAAATTCAATTACTGTTTTGGCCTCTCCCACTTCAACTGGAAGGCTGTTCCATGTATCCACCACCCTCTCAGTAAAATAATGCTTCCTGATGTTACTTTTAAACCTTTGCCCCTCTAATCTAAGACTATGTCCTCTTTTTTTGCTACTTTGTTTCCTTTTAAATATACTCCCTTCCTCTACCTTGTGGATTCCCTTTACGTATTTAAATGTTTCTATCATATCTCCTCTGTCTCGTCTTTTTTCCAAGCTGTACATGTTAAGATCATTAAGCCTTTCCTGGTAACTTTTCTCCTTCAAGCCGTACTCCATTTTAGTAGCCCTTCTCTGAACTCTCTCTCTAAGATGTCTATATCCTTCTGGAGATACGGTCTCCAGTACTGTACACAGTACTCCAAGTGAGGTCTCACCAGTGCTCTGTACATTGGCATGAGCACTTCCCTTTTCCTACTGCTAATACCTCTCCCTACACAACCAAGCATTCTGCTAGCATTTCCTGCTGCTCTATTACATTGACTACTTACCCTTAGATGCTCTGAAAAAATAACCCCTAAATCTCTTTCCTCAGATGTTGAGGTTAGGACTGTATTTATTTATTTATTTATAAAGGATTTTACCAGGAAGGATACATTGAGATTTCTCTCGTTTTCAAGTATGTCCTGGGTTCAAGAACATTGAGTGTATCAAATATTCTATATTCAGCCCTTGGGATTTTACGTCCCAGGTGCATTAGCTTGCACTTATCCACATTAAAACTCAATTGCCACAACTCCGACCATTTTTTTAGTTTACCTAAATCATTTGTCATTTGGCTGATCCCTCCAGGAACGTCAACCCTGTTGCAAATCTTTGTGTCATCAACAAAAAGACATACTTTTCCATTAATACCTTCTGCAATATCACTAATAAAAATATTAAAGAGAATGGGTCCAAGTACTGACCCCTGAGGTACCCCACTGGTAACAAGACCTTGCGCCAAATAAACTCCATTTACCACAACCCTCTGTTGCCTGTCACTCAGCCACTGCCTAATCCATTCAACAATATTGGAATCCAAGCTCAAAGATTGCAATTTATTGATAAGTCTTCTATGCGGAACAGTATCAAAAGCCTTACTGAAATCTAAATAAGCAATGTCTACTGCACCACCTGTGTCTATTATTTTTGTTACCCAATCAAAAAAATCAATGAGATTAGTTTGGCATGATCTCCCTGAGGTAAACCCATGTTGTTTCTGATCCTGTAATCTATGTGTTTTTAGATGTTCAACAATCCTTTCCTTTAACATGGTTTCCATTAATTTCCCCACTACTGACGTAAGACTAACTGGCCTATAGTTCCCCGATTCCTCCCTACTACCCTTCTTGTAAATGGGCACATTTGCTAATTTCCAGTCTTCTGGGACGACTCCCGTTAGCAAGGATTGGTTAAATAAATCTGTTAACGGTTTTGCTATTACATCACTGAGCTCTTTTAATAATTTAGGGTGGATCCCATCAGGCCCCATTGACTTATTTGTCTTTACTTTAGACAGCTGCTGTAGAACCTCCTCCTCTGTAAACTCATATGTAAATGTCTTGTTAGTGTTTCCTCCTAACTGAGGTCCTTTCCTTCCTTTTCTTCTGCAAAGACTGAACAAAAATATTCATTGAGGCAGTCAGCGAGACTTTTATCCTCCTCTACATACCTTCCTTCCTTTGTTTTTAATCTAACTAATCCTTGTTTTACTTTTCTTTTCTCGTTTATGTATCTAAAAAATGTTTTGTCCCCCTTTTTTACTGACTGAGCTATTTTCTCTTCTGCGTGTGCTTTGGAAGCTCTTATAAATTGCTTTGCCTCTTTCTACCTAATCTTATAGGTTTGCCTATCTTCTTCACTCAGAGTTTTTTTAGAATTATTGAATGCTATCTTTTTGGTCTTCACTATTTTGGCCACTTCTGCAGAGTACCACAGTGGTTTCTTCACTTTTTTGTTTGGGGAGATGTGTTTGGGGTCGTTATCCTGTTGTAATATTGCCCCGTTGCCTAGTCTCTGAAGTACACCGTACATGTTGGCATTCATAGAATGACAGCCACACAGACTAATTCGACACAGTGTGCATCAAAAAACTCTCCTAGGGCAATATGTAAATATAAAAGCACAGATGTATGAAATCTCAGCCTCACAGGACCTTACTTAAAAAACAGTAATTAATAAAAAAAAAAGGACACAGACACCAAGGAAGCCGTATGGTGAAGCATGTCATGGTGTCTGTTAGGTATATTATTAAACTTGTATGTCCCAGGACATACTTGAAAACAAGAGAATTCTCAATGTATCCTTCCTGTTAAAATACTTTATAAATAAATAAATTTATTATTTTTGTTATTATTGTGTTTTTAATTTAGAAGTTTTCTTTTCCATTGACTGTTATTTACTCTCCCATGTAGGGAGATCACTAAAGGAAAAAAAGGATAGTAATAATTCAATTTCAAAGATAACTAGTATTTTATAAGGATAGCACTCACTGCACATGAGTGGTTAGTTTTGAAGGTACACATAAGGTTTATTATTGCAGAAGCCATTTGCACATCACAGCAATTCAAATAACTGCATCACAATTCAAATAACTGCATCACAGAGCTCCTGTGCTACATTACCCATGTGCAGCAAGGAACTCTGGGTAAGACATGCATATGGCATCTGTCTCAATTGTTTGCATCCTGGGTCCACCACAACCGAAATAAGTACTATATATATATATATATATATATATATATACAGTATATATATATATCCCTTAGTAGCTCCCTAGTACAGCGTCCATTCTGACTGAACCACTGCTGTATCAGGAGCTCAAGTTGGAATATTTGGGAGCACAGACACTGGTGGCTCCATGGACCAAGCATGACCCTGCTAAAGTTCGCATATACAAGGTTGTACTAAGGGACACTAGGAAATATTTCTTCCTAGTGTTCCACGGCTTGTGAGCAGAGCTGCCCACTGCACCACAAGATTAGAGGTAACTTTGGGATTTTTGGGGGTTCATTCTTATGTGTTTAGGGATTGTGCGTCTGCTAAATCACTTAACACCAGGCTTTTAGAACTGGCATTGTTTGCAGAATATGGTGTTGAGATGAGAAGAGCCAGGTACATTGAAACAGCAAATAATAAGATTGGCTAATGTGCAGTAACCTGCTGCTAATTCCAACCCACAAGCAACCCACTTGTTTCTAAAATCGAAATTGCAGCTGGAGCCATTATCTTAACAGCAGAGTCGGCATTGATCTTATAGTCTTCTATAGTGGTGTTGTAGGAGTTAGTTTTGTTTATTACCATTTTTAAAAGAATTTTATTCACCTTTTAAATATAAATTATTTTAATAATACATTATGTTCAGGGTGACTATAATTTAACATTAAGAAATTTTAACGCCCAAACAGCAATACGCCTCTTTTGATATATGGAGTTATGGAGTTTAAAAGTAAAAAAAAAATATCTATATCAATCTGTACAGTATAGTACAAATTTCTGAATGTGTCCCGAGTTAAGTTTTTCAATTTCACTATATGTGTTTAAATAATTATTTTTAAAACTGTATGAAAAAAGTATATTTTAAAGTTCTTTTCCATTTTACTTTATTTTGTTCATGTAAATTGATTAGGTATAAATATATATTGAACATTAATGAAAAGTTGCATCTTTCGTTTGCAGAATGGCTGAATATAATATGTGTGGGTGCACTAAATAAAACAGAGCATGATGGGAATTGATACTGTATCTCTTCATTACTCATTCAGATACATTCCTAGACTTTAGATAAAGCCATGAAGGTCACATTTTCTGGACATATGTTCTAGCTTAAGAAATCCCTGAAACTAATGCAGTAGCCTCTTAAAACGAAGGTTGTATGAATTATAATTTGAATGTATTATAATTTATATCTTGCTAACTTAGCTACTGGTATGATTCAATTGATGAACAATTGCTCCATTACTGCAGAACATGCTTTTATTGACTGATATAAAACCTCCATTTGTATCTTTTTATCCTGCTGTGTTTCTGTTATATAGGAAATGTTCTATAACCAGTAAAACATCAGCTCAAATTACCAGGAAATCTATAAAATAGCTTCCTGCTATTACCTTTGGTACAGATTGAAAGAATAGATTATGATCCCACTGAGTCTCTGATAAGAACTGTTATTCACACAGGCAAACATTATTTAAACTTTCTTTCTAGATATCCAAGATTCAGTTAAACTATTATTCCGTTACATGTGTAGTTGATCTTCTCTGAAGAACAACACTAGGCTGTTTTAAAGAACTATGCTATTTTTGTCATCCAGCATCACTAAGGTCTGGACAAGCATAGACACACAAATGGAAATGGAAAAACTATAGAAAAACATCAAAAATATCTTATATTATGATATATAACCGTTACAGTTACAAGCATTTATAAAGCGCCAACATATTCCTTAGCACTGTACAATGGGAAAGACAGAATAACAAATATACTTACAAGTTCCACACATGGAACAGCAGGAGTGAAGGACCCTACTTGAGAGCTTACAATCTAAAAGGAGAGGGGTGACACATTATGTGATGGTACCTGGAGTATGTGTAGTAGCGGGGCGCATGTGGGCTGATGGAGCAAGAGATGTACAGTGAGGGATCATGTAGTGAGCCGATAGGCTTCTCTAAAGTAATGTGTTTTCAGAGACTTCTTGAAGGACTGGAGAGATGGGGAGAGTCTAGGGAGGGAGTTCCATAGAAAGGGGGCAGCTCGGGAGAGGTCCTGAAGGCGGGGGTTGGGGGAGGGAGTACGTGAAGCTGATTGCATCAGATCATTGGCAGAGCGAAGTGGTCGGGATGGGATGTACCTGGTAATAAGGGAGGAGATGTAGGCATAACACTATGGATGCACTCACGGTCTTGAATAAAACAAAAATATGCCAAGATTGGTGTTAAATGGCAGATGTGTGGTTGCTGTTTCCACTAGCGCCTACCATGGACGTGCCGTCAGGGTAGGCAGTTGAGGCAGAGCCTCACCTGCCATTAATTGTTAAAATAATATAAATTTACCTGCTGCACGCTCCCCTGCCATCAGCTCTGTCCTCTTCCTCTGCGCACGTTCTTTTTACAGCCTACGCAATTTATGTAGCAGTGGTATGCTTCCCCACAACGCTAATCGCGTAAGCTGCTTGAAGAAGTCTGATAAGAGCACACACGCGCTGCCTACTTCCTCAGCACTGCTCGCCAGAGCCTCAGAGAGGCCCTGACAGAGCAATAGAATAGCTTGGACCAATGGGAAAGTACCGTTGGTCCAAGCCATTCAAAAAAGCGCCTGCATTGGAGGTTTTCCTCTGATTGACAGGAAGGGGCCCAGGCACCTCCCTCTTCTCCCTCTAGTGGCAGATAAAGATTATGACAACCACAAGCAGCTCCCCCTGCTCTCTCTAGTGGCGGATACAGAGTATGACAGGCACAAGCAACTCCCTCTGCTCCCTCTAGCGGCAGATACAGAGAATGACAAGCACACGCACATGAAAAAAACGGTTTTCTATCATATTTTTTTTTAATAGTAAAGTATATGATGTAATGAAAATAATGGTATCTTAAAAAGTCCATTTAATGGCGAGAAAAGTTATATATAATGTATGTGGGTACAGTAAATGAGTAAAAGATAATTTACAGCTAAACACAAAATGCAGAAAGTTCGTTAACCTGTGTACAGTATATCTGGCTCTGATACTAGCCAGTGCCTCACCAGTCACTGGCCTCACTGCACGTCCCTGGCACCTACTATTTAACACCTGTATTACAACGGAGCCGCTTTCTCAGCAGTTCCAGGAATGATGCCGGTCATGTATTGAATGCTAACACCAGTGCCGCTAAGTGAAGCTGGTGTTTTCTGCTCCAGGAGCCCATAGGACCTGCAAGCCTTGCAAGAGCTCTGCAATGGGATCTGGCTGAGCAATGGAAGTATATGTGGAGGAACACTCAGAACTATTTGTTCCCAGTGTACCTGTTCCCACGGAGCGAGGAAGCGGTGGATCCCACCGCGGGATTTATGGTGAATATAGGATTTTGAATTTGGCATTGTACATGTTGCTTTAATGTTTAGAAAACATTTACAGTGGCAAGAAAAAGTATGTGAACCCTTTGGAATTATGTGGAGTTTTGAATAAATTGGTCATAAAATGTGCTCTGATCTTCATCTAAGTCACAACAATTTGAAAAACAGTCTGCTTAAAATAATACAACACAAACATTATATGTTTTCATATTTTTATTGAACAGAACATGTAAACATTCACAGTGCAGGGTGGAAAAAGTATGTGAACCTTTGGACCTAATAACTGGTTGACCCTCCTTTGGCAGCAATATTCTCAACCAAACATTTCCTGTAGTTGCAGATCAGACCTGCACAACGATCTGGAGTAATTTTGGACCACTCCTCTTCACAAAACTGTTTCAGTGTAGCAATATTCTTGGGACGTCTGGTGACTGTGAATCGCTCTCTTAAGGTCATGCCGCAGCATTTCAATCGGGTTGAGGTCAGGACTCTGACTGGGCCACTCCAGAAGGCGTATTTTGTTTTGTTGAAGCCATTCTTTTGTTGAATTACTTGTATGCTTTGGGTCTTTGTCCTGTTGCATCACCCATCCTCTGCGTAGCTTCAGTTGGCGGACAGATGTTTTCCTGCAAAATGTCTTGATAGACTCTGGAATTCATTTTTTCATCAATGACAACAATCCGTCCAGGCCCTGAGGCAGCAAAACAGCCCCAAAACCATGATGCTCCCTCCGCCATGTTTTACAGTGGGGATATGGTTTTGATGTTGGTGTGCTGTGCCTTTTTTTCTCCACACATAGTGTTGTGTGTTTTTTCCAAACAACTCAATTTTGGTTTCATCTGTCCACAGACTATTTTGCCAGTAATGCTGTGGAACATCCAGGTGCTCTTTTGCAAACTTCAAACGTGTTGCAATATTCTTTTTGGACAGCAATGGCTTCCTCCATGGTGTCCTCCCATGTACTCCATTCTTGTTTAATGTTTTCCTTATTGTAGATGTATCAACAAAAATGTTAGCATGTGCCAGAGATTTCTGTAAGTCTTTAGCTGACACTCTAGGATTCTTCTTTACCTCATTAAGCATTCTGCGCTGTGCTCTTGCAGTCATCTTTACAGGACGACCACGCCTAGGGAGAGTAGCAACAGTGCTGAACTTTCTCCATGTGTAGACAGTCTGTCTTACCGTAGACACATGAACATCAAGGCTTTTGGAGATACTTTTGTAACCCTTTCCAGCTTCATGCAAGTCAACAATTCTTGATCGTAGGTCTTCTGAGAGCTCTTTTCTGCGAGTCATGGTTCACATCAGGCAGTGCTTCTTGAAACCAGTAAACCCAAAACTGGTGTGTGTTTTTAAAGGGCAGGACAGCTTTCAGCAACACATCCAATAATATCACACTGATTGGACTCAAGGTTGGCTCACTCCTGGCTCCAATTAGCTCTTGGAGAAGCCATTAGGCTAGGGGTTCACATACTTTTTCCACCCTGCACTGTGAATGTTTACATGTTCTGTTCAATAAACACATGAAAACATATAATGTTTGTGTTGTATTATTATAAGCGGACTGTGTTTTTCAAATTGTTGTGACTTAGATGAAGATCAGACCATATTTTATGACGAATTCATGCAAAACTCCACGTAATCCCAAAGGGTTCACATACTTTTTCTTGCCACTGTAGGGCTCTGTTCCATAGCTGGTGCTAATGTAGTGTCTCAATATGTAAGTGATACTGCTAGGATAAATTAATTTAGCCAATGGCATTCATATTACATTCCTGATACTACACTGGGGTGAAATCCGCTTGCGCATCGGAGCTTGCATGAGCTTACTGCACTTTGCGCATCCTATACCTAACATGGTAAGTGCAAACAATCATTAGCGTTTCCATTAGTGAGGTATTACAAAGTGCGGGCAAAAATTACCATAGGGATACGGAGAATTACAGAATCATTTAACTCCCCCTAAACCCCCCATTAAATCCCATACTCCCCTTTCATCCCATGGTGAGAAGGGTGACCCAATTTGCCTCTTCTTTTGTCCACGAGTAAATAGTTCACATTGTCCCTCCACGATTATTCGACTGAGTTGTGGGATCTTGTGAGAACAAGGTTATGTGGGGCTTGCGGCCTGGAAGTGCAAATCTCCATGGAGTCCTATAGACTCCAAGAGGTGATACTCAGAGTGGGACGGAAGTGCTACCGTGAGTATCCCTGCGGTTAGCACTGAGTTCCGGGGCAAGATGCTGAGCTAGTGCCTGCCCTGGAATACCACGCTAAGGGGATGCTACAGGAAAATCTGCAGGTGCAGATTTTCCCGGTTAGCATCCCCATGTTGACGTTAGGTTTGTAACATAGCCCTTAGTTATTCTCAATAATATATTCACATTGCATTCTTTCCAAATACATCTATGATTTAGCAAAGATTTTCTTGCCTTAAAGTGTCACATTTTGTTTTGTTTGGTTATGTGGGTGGGCTAAATAGTGAGTTATAGGCATAATCTGAGGGCATGGTCATGTCTACATGAATTAGTCCTGTTTACCAATATTTCTTAAGGATAGCACTCCTCTGATTTGAGAAATCTTTCATTCTCTCCAAAGCCAATTTCTAACCTTAGCCTTACATGTATCAGCCCGGGAAATGTAGTCTGTCAGTCAACACATGGCTGCAAGGAATTTTTTACATTTGCCCAAAGGAAAGTCAGTGTTGAACCCAGACCAACGTAACCCATTCTCAATTCTGAACCCAGATACAGCATTTGCAGAATGGCTGCAAAATCTAACTTGCCCAGTCAATGAGTTCAAGAGAAAACCAAATAATCTCTCATGTTTGTGCATTTTATATTGTGACGAGTCACTTTGAACTTGGAGTACATGGAACTAGAGATGCATTTGGGAGGTGCAGGCCTGTATTGTATTGTTTCCCTTCTCTCTCCTATATTGAAGTCACCCTGTACATACAATTCAAGGTGCAGGGTGTTTGTGTTGTCTGTGCTTTGCATGAATACATAGGTATGATTTGTTATTGTCTATGCTTTTTCCATTACTATGGTTTATATGATTACCGTGTGGGTCACTGTAGCCTTTTCCAACTATCTATATGTTTGCATATGTTAAAGGTTGTAGTGTTCTTTGCTTATCTGTCTTGCTTGGCAAACACTGCCCTATTATCAGATACAGTATAATCTGAACCCCTTGTTTATCCTCATAATCGACTATTGTTTTGGTTTGTTGGAATGTTCTGTTTTGGGTCTTGGTGGCCAGAGTTAATCCCCTCATCTGTCTCTGGTCTAATTAGGTCACAGACCGCAAGACGCCAGGCAGTGATTCCTGAGCAGTTGCAGCATTATGCCAGGGGAAGGAATCCTGATGAAGGGCAGTAAGATGCCAGGTTGTCATTCTCAGTTGACTGTTAGGCACCACCTGGCACTGCATATTTATTATTTTTTAAAGTTCAAGGCTAACTGTTCACAGCCTAAGATCTGCGTGCTGACTCATTTCTGGAGAATGCGATCATCGTGCTATCAGTGTACCCATCCTTAAATTTAGACTACGGGTTGGAGAAAGCCAAAGAAGACTTCTGGTGAGATAATGGACATCCAGCAAAGGCGCGGCATTCACAGACTCAATCTGGGTATGGAAACCCTGTGACACATATCTAAATGCATTCAATGCCCACAGCCTCACCAATTTGCAGATCATGCTGGCCACTTCCACAGGTGCACCATGGGATTTATACAGGCTGTGGTATCATAAAATCTCTGCATGCAGAAGCAGCAATGTTGATCTGAGGGACCTAGGTGATGACCAAAAACTAGTTTTGCAGGTTGCTGAATTTGTAAGTATATATGTATGGCCCTTCGTATACATTCCTATAACTTGCACTTTATATTCTGTCCTCTGGGTGACGTTTCTATCCCAGAAACCTTGAAAGAGAGTTTTGAACAATTGAATCTCCTGACATATTACAGCAATTCATTAAAAATACAGCCATTATTGCAGTCACTTAAAATAATATTAATACGCCTAAAAATATATTTGCCAGTGAAGGAGTTGGTAAACAAGGTCAGACAGTGGACATATTGATCCAAAAAATCTTGATGCATTTAGGATTTGGTGTGATGTTTAGCAATGTGCTTCCTTGTACTAACTGCGTAATTTTTTTTTTGTCTAATTCCGATAGTTCATGCTGAGCTTCATTCAGTTGTACAAGGTGTTAATGACAAGTGGAAAATGTATTCTTTGTAACCAATTAATCAATCCTAACTAAACGTGATAATCTATATTTAGTATACACACACAGTTTATGCTGTGTTTCTTATTACTAATTTACGTGCTTCACTTGGTAGACAAAGAAAAAATATTTGAGATATTAAAAACAAGCAGAAAGGGTAAAGACCACAGTGACTGTACCTGACAATGTGAGCAAGACCAAACAAAATGGTTCATTGTAAGTAGGTAAAAATTCTTCCCAATCTAAACGGCATCACTTCCCCACTACTATAGCATCAACAGTTTCCCTTTTGTATAGGGCACCCAATGTGTGTTTCAGTTTCACATCTTTACTTGTCAGGTATGCAATTCAGTAGATCTATGATAAGGGTTTATATATAATCCCAAACTGGTATCTCGCTCAATTACTTAATTTTCATGTGTCCAATCATAATTTAATGAATTGCAAATTCCGGTATATTTACAAAGAGTTAGGAGTGGCATGAAGAGAACCTTATAAAAAATGCTGAATCCTGCAGTCATATTATTGTTGATTAGGGATGAGCCGAACACCCCCCGAGTTCGGTTCGGATCCGAACCTGAACTTTCCAAATGTTCGAATCCGAATCCGAACAAGAACTCAATACAAGTCAATGGGGCTGAAAATTCGGTTTTTAGAGTGCTAGATATTTGCCATAAAAGGTGTATGGGGGTCCGGGTAGTGCCCTGGGGGACAGGAAACAAGGACAAAAAGTTAAAAAAAACCCCGTTTTTAAAGGGACAGTGAGTTTTACATGAAATAAGGGTTAAAAATAAAAATGAAAAATTCCTTCAAATATCGTGCCTAGGAGGTCCCTATAACCTGCCCGTGAAGTGGCGGATTTGTAGGATGTATAGAAACACTTAAAAACAAAAAAATGATGTTTCAAATGACGGTAAATGCTTTTTCTTTAATCTATCCATAAACAACTGCTTGGGGCGGCAGTCTGTATGAAAAGAGGAGTCATTTTCGGACACGCAGAAAAAGTTTAGTGATTTTTTTGGCTAAATTATTGCGAAACTTATGCAGGCTTTGGATGAAAGTAACAATAGGTGCTTTAAGGCTGGGGTCAGACTAGCGCACTTTTAACGTGCGTTTAGGCGAACTTAATCATGGCCGCACTAGCAGCAAATGACACGCAATGACGGCCAATATACGAAGTACGGCCGCACGAAAGTCCGGCCGCGCAACGCAAGTGGAAAATGAACGCATTTTTTCGAGAACGCTGAACCGCTAGTACTGACGTACAGAGTGCGCTGCGTCCGCATAGCGGCGTGTGTGCGTGATTAGGAGACGTCAGACGCTGCTCATGTCCGACCAACATAATGTCCAGACACCCAAAGTTTCCTGGTTTGGATCCGTAAAAAATCACGCACAAAAATGCGCATCGTATGACCGTTTAAGCGCTTTCCGTGAAAAAACACCTCAATAAGTTCGGACGCACTTTTTGACGTTCGCTGCGAAAAATGCGTTCTTTTGACCCTAGCCTAAAATTGGGCCTTTAGCATCGGCAACAGTGCCGTCACACAGTCTCACCCCTCTGAGGATATGAATCTGATACAGGCGTCAGTGGCAGTGCAGCCAAATATTGTGCCTTTGGTGCCAGGCCAGCAAGTGCCATCATACAGTAACCCCTCTGTGGTATTGTGGAAGAGTGCAGGGGTGGACCATGCGGTCAGGGCCGGTGCTAGACTATTTTGTGCCCTAGGCAAGACCAGCTACTTGCACCCCCCAAAAAAAAAAAACGACACAACATGAAACTGCTAAATTACTTTTTACTTAAGAATAAAGTTTGAAAAGCACCAATAGTAAAGGTAAGATAAATATAAATAAACTGTACTAAACCATTTTAAATTAACTCTATTAAACAAATTAAAATTAACTGTATTGAACAAATATAAATTAACAAAAAAAAAATAAGAGTTGCCACGTAAGTTTCAATTTCAGACACATCAAAATTTCACTTTGCGTGCCTTATCCTTTGCAAATTTTCATCATGCGTATATATATATATATATTGCCCAGGCCAGCTCTCATCATGCATATATATATTGCCCAGGCCAATCCCCTGGTGGAGATAGGGGGTTCATTTGAACCCCGATATCTCCAGGCATCTAGTGGGTCATGGAGGGTGTCAATCGAAAGGCCTGAGCATGGCCTTTCGAATGATACCCAACATGACCAGGTATAAAGTAAAAAAAAAAAAGGAATTTTTTTGTGTGTGTTATTTTTATTAATGCAGCAATATTGTTCACATTGCAATTATAATGTGAACGATGATGCACTAATGCTTTTTTTCTATGGGGTGCGTTTGCTATAAATCACGTAATTCCCCCCACAAAATGTAACAAGTCTCCATTTCTAATTTTTGTGCAAGCGCACCCCATAGAAAACATAACCGCAAACGCTCATGTGCTAAAATGTGAAAAAAACAACACTTTACACACTGCAGATGATTAAAAATTCTATTTTTATTGCATTTTTTTCATAATATACAGCCAGGACAGGACGTATACATATAAAAATGATATATTATGAATCTGCGGAGTCTGCCGGAAAGAACGATATCTAACATGTCGGTCATTTAACAAAATGTGGCTTCAAAATCGCGTTTAAACATGATCAGCGAAAGCGGTAAAAATGAGCTGAGCACACAGTGGTGAAATACTTCATATTAGAAGTTTTAGGGGGGAAATTAACACTCAAATCTCAAACAGAAGCAGACACCACCCCACCCCCTCAGTATAGTCTACAATGTATCAAATTGATTAGACCAGACTAAAACACTAAAAACTAAAACACAGGTCATTTAGATTTGAGAATCTTTGCACATACACATTAGTTTCTAATTCAATATCTAATAAACCGTTGCTTATAATATTCTGCAGTAAAGAGTCTCTTTATTTCTAGATTTTTTTGTATTTTTTTTAAGCATTTTCTATACTTTTTCAAAATTTCTTTTTTTTGCGAATTCGAACCGAACACACCCAAAAAGTTTGAAGTTCGCGAACTTTCGAACAACCAAAGTTTGGTTCGAACTCCGAACCGTCCGAACCGAACAGCTCATCCCTATTGTTGATGTCTATAAATCAGATTACCATTGTGGGAGCAAGATCTGATCTAATCATTTTGATCCCAGAGATCGATCGAAGATCATTCCCCTGCCTCTATTTACTATGAACTGTTTTTAAAGGGTCAGATCGTTCTTTGCCCAAATATTCAGCTGTGCCTCTCCCGCTTGAAAAGCTGTCCTTCTAAGCACACGTGTTTCACAATTTGTACAGCAGTGCTGGGTCAACCGGGCCCAACTATTATCTACTTTATTAAGGGCATCTCCAAAGTTTACACTTCAGTGCCTCTGGTACAAGGAAACAATTTTAACACTTACCTGTTACTCTGGAATCTCCAGGCATAGGATTTGCAAAGCCCAGGTACAGTATTAGAAAACAGTATGGTGGGGGCGTGGCCGGCAGTGCAAGGGAGCAGAAGTGTCCTGGAGGAGCTCCGTAGGTTTTTGCCGATTTTGGGGATTTAGACCGGAGTTTCTCCACGGAAAACCCAGCATTGGAGTCCCCGCGCTGCTGGCCCTTGGGTGGTTTGCTCCGGGGCCCGTTATTGTTCCCCCCCCCAGAGCACAGCTGAGTTTTCCCCGACGGATCTGAACAGCCGTCGGCCATTTTGAGGCCTGCTTATAGGCTCCTGAGCAGCTCTTTCCCCACACTTCCTGCTTTCCCTTTTGGGGATTGTTTCGCCTGGCGACTGTTCGGCACAGATGGCGGGGATGGAGGGCCCCCATCCTCTAGCCGTGTCGGATGTCCCCTTGGATGACAGGGTGGAGGAATCTGCAGTTTGGCATGGATCGACGCATCCCCCCCACGAGAGATATGGCGGCCATGTTTGCAGCCCTTGAAAAATGCCTGGAAACGCTGCCGGGAGATGAGGGGAGCCCACTTACATGCAGCTCTTGGAATCTGCTGATGGCAGCGATGGGAGCTGGCCGGGAGGATGCGGATCTGGATGGCAAGGAGAAGAGAGCTGCAGTACCTGCTCGGCGGGTGGCCGGAGCGGGTACCACTACCACGTACGTGATAAGACGCGCGGAACCGGGAGATCCAGCTTCTTTGTCAGGTCGGTGCCCCCCACGCGGTCCGGGTGACCCCCAACACACATGACGACGCCAGAGGTTTTGCCTGCGGGAGCCCTGAGGAGACGACGCATGCCGAGCCTATCGTTGTGGGCCCTTCTGGGAGGTCGTCTGCCCGGGCGGCGCTGACGGGTGTGCGGGAGACGCTCGCCGGTACCGGCCGGTACCTGATGGCTGCCAGGTTGCCCCACACGGGGTTTGCATGGATTCCACTGCCAGGATCTCCCAAACTGTCCCCTGCCTTGATCGAGGAGGCTGAGGGGTGTCTCGGTTCAAAGGGGGGCCTGCGCGCACTTTAGGGCCTCGCTTTTTCCCACCAGGCCTGGGTTTGTGTTCTGGCATGGCCTGCCCTGTGTTGCCCTGCATGCATTGAGACTGCTGCCGTTTAGGGATGCCGGGTGAGGGTTTTTTTGTTGTTGTTTTTTGTGAGATACCATTTTGCTGACAGCCCCCCCTTTCTGTTTTTCATAGGTTTACTACACGATTGACTTTTTTCATGCTGATGTTTATTTTCTGTTTTTCGTTTTATTATTGCTACGTCTATGAGGACATTTGATTTCTTTTACTTTCTATTTTTTCTGCTGTGCATTAGATGTCTCCGGCTGGGGACATCTCCACAGAGACATTATGCCATGATGCCATAGGCCATTTTTTTATTATTTTCCATCCTCTCCCCCTTTCCCCCACATAAGCGTTATTTTGGTTGTTATTCAGAGGACTCTTATTTGATTTTCCTACTGCAGTGCTTCCTAGCTAAACGGTTCACATTTTTTATGTCTTTTTTTTATGTACTCTTTCAAGCTGACAAATTGTGGCCCTGCGCGGCCATTTTCTTCACAGATGACCCGTCTTGGCCCTGTGAGGCCATTTTCTTTACGATTGTTTTGCTGACTTTGTTTCAAAATAAAAAAACTTTAAATATAAAAAAAAAAACAAAAAAAAAAAACAGTATGGTGTAGTGGAGTCAGCGCTTCTGTCACCAGTATTGTGGAAATCCCTTGTGCCTCGGGAATATGTGGGTATCCGTTCTCAGTGGTCTTTCCTCTTTTTCCCTCGAAGTGAATAAATGCAAATATACAGGGTTATACAGAGAAAGGTGAAACTCTGAAAAACTTTTGAAGAAGTGAAAATTCTAGATCAAAACAGCCGATGTGGAAAGTGTGATAAATGGTAGAATTTTTCTGGCTTGGCTATTTTGACCTAGAATTTTCACTTCTCCAAACGTTCTCCAGAGTTTCACCTTTCTCTGAATAACCCTGTTATTGTAATAAATTCAAAACAGTAAATGGAAAAAAGAAAAGGGCAGATCACTGCTCACATTCTTTGGTGTCTCATAAACAGACACCAGATGGATGGGCAGCCAGTGGTATTATTATTATTATTAACTGGGAGCACCAGATCCCACTTCAGTCTTGGTCTGCTTGTGGCTGCAATCACCTCCTCCTTGCTGCTGGATTCAGAAATTCAGGAGCCAGATGGTTAAAGATAAAATAATTTATTATACGATATAAATAAATAAAAGCTGATACACCAAAACGCTTTTCGCGGTAAATCCCGCTTCCTCAATGTGTGAGTGCAGCAGCAGCTAGACTCACCAAGACCATAAATACCATGGACTTTGTGTAAAATTTGATTAGAGAATCCTATTTTTTTCAGCAGAGTCTCCTTCTAATTTGTACCACTGATACACGTATTATTTTGCTCCATCTGCATACATTAGAATATGTTTCTGACCACTAGGTGGCGCCAACAATACAGCCTCTTCCTTACACAGGTACAGCATTGGGCTTTTCTTCCAACAATCTTCTCAAGTTGTCAGTGACTGTGCACCACTGTTTCACCACCCATACCTGTTACATCCTCAGCCCCCGCTGGTCGGATGCCAGCACTTTCTGCTGGCAGATCGGCATCTGAGGGGGCGGGTCAGGTGTGGTTACCAAGAGCCACAGGCTTTAAAACAGGGCTCTAGGAATGGCCTCATTGCCCTGTTGTGGAGTTTATCTCACGCATTACTACTTTTATAATCTATTTGACTTTACTGTTGACGACCCTGCTTGTATGAGATCCCTTCTCCTGTTATTTGACCCGGCTTGGCTTAGACTACTCTCTCTCTATTGTGTTTATTACGCTGTATCACTTGTTTTAGTGATTTAACCCCCTGCTGGTTGCTGGGTTGATCACTTGCTGTTTTGGGTTCTTTCACTTCACGTTTAAAGGTATCGTTTGCAACCCTCTGGGGTCCTTTTACCCAGGTCACTACTTATGGTTATGATTTTGCTAAGACCACGATAACTAACTACTGTTTATTTCTGTTTTATGTTATTTCTGCATCTCTGACTGCCTGCACCTTGAATACTTCATGGACTGTCGTTCCATGTATGGTGTTTCTGAGTGTGTCCTAGGTAATCTGTTGGTCTCAACCTTCAGAGCTTTGAGACAATTCAGTTAGTCCTTGTATGTACCAAAATGATTGGTTTCTGCATCTGACTGCCCTGCACCTTGAATACTTCACGGACTGTCGTTCCATGTATGGTGTTTCTGAGTGTGTCCTAGGTAATCTGTTGGTCTTGAAACCTTCAGTGCTTAGAGACATTTCAGTTAGTCCTTGTGTCTCCTTGTTACAGTCTGTAGTTTATAAACCTTACAGTATGTATTATTCAAGTAGATACTTCTGTCCTCAAAGGTCCCAACTCCGCTACTCTTACAACAGGGCCAATGGATCTGGCAGGATTATCTGAACTCATGTCCAAATTAGGTGACTTGATTAATAAACCGGAGGAACAACTCCATAGACAGGAAGTGCAAGATCGTAGACTAGAGGAGTAGGATCATAGGATGGATCAATTTGCTCAGGCTTTGGGCCTACTCCTGAATCAACTTAAGGAGTTAGGTCAGGCATCGTCACCCTTCATTCCTGCAGTTAATGAGGCTCCCCAAACTGTGATCGCTACTGAAGTATCTCATGTGAATTTAAAGACACCTACGTGTTTAAGTGGGAATTCTGGTTTATGCAGAGGGTTCATAACCCAAATTGGTATCATGTTTGAGTTAAATCCAGGTATGTGTCCCACAGAGAGCTAAGGTGGGTTATGTGATCAACTACCTGACTGAGAAAGCTCTACTGTGGGCAACCCCTTTATGGGAATTAAAGAAACCAGTGATTTATAATTATGCTGCATTTATGAATGACTTGAGACTCACATTTGACCCTGCTCGAAGGGCTACAGGGGCAGCTAGAGCCTTGTGGCATATTTCCCAGGGTAACCGCCGAGTTGCTGACCATGCCATAGAATTCAAGACAATAGCAGCAGAATTACAGTGGCAAAATTAAGTGCTTGTTACGGCATTTCTCGAGGGCCTGTCAGAGAATGTTATGAATGAATTAGCACCTTTGTCTTTGCCTGAAGAACTAGAGAATCTGATTATTGTATTGCTCTTGATGATCAGATACAAGACAGAAGGTCTGGTCGTAGCAAGTCACAGACACAGCCTCACGGTACATGTTCTATTCCCAGGTCTGTTCCTGCTGTATCTCCTCCCAGATCCATGCCTGCTGAACCAGAGCCTATGTAACTAGGTCGTTCTGGCATATCAGGAGAGGAGAGACCACATCGCCTCAGAGAGGGTCTCTGTTTTTATTGTGCTGATAGAGGGCATTTTCGGTTACAATGCCCCAAAAGACCCAAGCGTTCTACCGTGTCACAAGCAAACCTGGTATCGCCTGAGAGACAGGTTCTAGGTACCACTGTCGTGTCTCTCATATCTAATAAGAAAAGAAAGAAAAAATCTCGTGTGGTAGTGCCTGTAACCATTGGTTGGGAAAAGATCAAATTTGACACTGAGGCATTACTGGATTCTGGGTCTGCAGGAAATTTTCTAGACTCTGGCTTTGCTGCCATTCACCAAGTGCCTCTAGTTGAGAGAGAGGTACCACTTCTCATTGAGAGTATTGATGGCAGAAGGTTGACAAGACCTCATGTCACGCATTTAAACTGTTACTGTATCTTTTAGCACTGGTGTTCTGCATAAAGAGAAAATACAGTTACAAATCATTGAGTCTCCTTCCGTGCCTATCATATTGGGCTAGCCGTGGTTAGCGAAACACAACCCAGTGGTGAACTGGGGAAAAGGGGAGTTGGAATCGTGGGGATCAAAATGCTGGTCCAGGTGTCTGGGCATGACTGCTACAGTTGGTAGCTTGAATGTAGCAACTGCTCCTCCACTCTCTACTGTAGTACCCGAATGTTACAAAGACTTAAAGGAGGTGTTCGATAAGGGTAAATCTGAGATCTTGCCACCTCACAGACCGTATGATTGTGCCATAGACCTATTACCAGGCACCATGCCTCCAAGGGGTTATGTGTATCCACTTTCTCAGAGAAAATGCTATTATGGAAGAATATATATGTGAGAACCTAGCTAAAGGGTTCATACGTCGTTCTTCCTCTCCTGCGGGAGCGGGTTTCTTCTTTGTGTCTAAAAAGGAGGGGGATTTAAGACCTTGCATTGACTATAGTGGGTTAAACAGAATCACTATACGTAATGCCTATCCCATCCCTTTAATATCCGAGTTGTTCGACCGCTTAAGAGATGCCAAAATTTACACGAAGTTGGATCTTCGTGGTGCGTACAATTTGAGAATCAAGGAGGACCACGAGTGGAACACTGCCTTTAATACTCGCAGTGGTCATTATGAGTATTTAGTTATGCCTTTTGGCCTATGCAATGCGCCTGCAGTCTTCCAAGACTTTATAAATGATGTCCTGAGGGATTTTTTGAAAGTCTTTGAAATCGTCTATTTAGATGATATTCTGATATATTCTCCTGAGGTTGAGACACACCATGTCCATGTAACGACAGTGTTGCAAAGGTTACTGGAGAATAAACTATACTGTAAGTTAGAAGTGTTTGTTTGACATAACTTCAGTACATTTCTTGAGTTATATCATCACACCAAATGGGTTTGAGATGGATCCTAAAAAGCTATCTGCCATCAGAGAATGGCCACTACCTCAAGGTCTGAAAGCCATACAAAGATTTCTTGATTTCACGAACTATTATAGGAGGTTTATTAAAGGGTTCTCTTCTGTTGCGTCTCCCATCACGCCATGACTAAGGAGGGTGCTCAGAATCAGGTTTGGAGTGACCAGGCCAAGCAGGCATTCCAGTCACTTAAAGAAGTGTTTGTCTCCGCACCTATCCTAAGGCATCCAGTACCAGGCCTTCCATTTCAGCTTGAGGTTGATGCATCTGAAATAGGGATTGGTGCAATTCTGTCTCAAAGAGAAAGTCCTGAGGGACCTGTACATCCTTGTGGGTTTTTCTCTAGAAAGATGACACCTGCTGAGAAAAACTATGACATAGGGAACAGAGAATTACTAGCAGTTATAGCGGCCCTCAAGGAATGGCGCTATTTGTTAGAAGGCACTAAAGATCCCGTGATAATCATCACAGACCATAAGAATCTAGTGTACATGGGAGATGCCAAACGCTTGAATTCCAGGCAAGCCAGGTGGTCACTGTTCTTGTCAAGTTTCAACTTTTTGTTAACTTATCATCCTGGTTCTAAAAACATAAGCTGACGCTTTATCTAGACAGTTCGAGTCATATGAACAGCACACGTTTGACCATAGTACAATCATTCCTCACGAGAGGA
Source organism: Leptobrachium leishanense (assembly GCA_009667805.1). Lineage (NCBI taxonomy): Eukaryota > Metazoa > Chordata > Amphibia > Anura > Megophryidae > Leptobrachium > Leptobrachium leishanense. The sequence continues at coordinate 181,141,246 of CM019065.1, read as the reverse complement.
TCTTGGGTACCACGGTCTTGACAGTGTCTTCTCCTTTGCTGGAGAGAATCCAGGCTGGTCAGGGTATTGCTCTTCTTTAGAAACCTCCTGGGAAAATGTTTGTACCTGAGGAGGAGAGAACACAGATGAGTACTTATCATGATTCCAAACCCTATGGGCATATGGGAATAAATAAAACAGTGGCCACGATTGAGAAACAGTTCTGGTGGAGTGGTATGCGAAGGGATATTAAAGACTACATAGCCACATGTGACGTGTGCTGTAGAAGTAAAAGTCCCCGGTCCTTACCTGTTGGTCTCTTGCAGCCTTTACCTGTGCCAGAGAGACCTTGGTCCCACCTCTCGATGGACTTTATTTTACCACCTTCGAAAGGTCATACTGTAATCCTTACAGTGGTAGATAGGTTCTCTAAGATGGTACACTTTATACCACTGGTAAAGCTTCCGTCAGCCAGTGAGCTGGTACCAGTATTCATACAAGGTATTGTTAGACTTCATGGAATTCCTCTGGGAATAGTATCCGACAGAGGAACTCAGTTCGTGTCTCGTTTCTGGTGAGGATTTTGTGAAAACCCTAGGTATTGAGTTGAGCTTCTCCTCTGCTTATCACCCACAAACTAATGGGGCCAAAGAGAGGGCCAACCAAAGTGTTGAGCAGTACTTGCGTTGCTTTGTGTCTGAAAGACCAAATGAGTGGGCAGACCTGTTACCCTGGGCTGAGGTTGCTTTAAACAACTCAGTAAGTGAAACCACAGGCCACTCACCTTTCCATGCAGTCTATGATTATGACCTTTAAATGCTCCCTTCTGAATTTCAAGCGACTGCTTTGCAGGCCTTGGATGAACGTCTGAATGACATGAAAGGGACATGGGAGAAAGTAAAAGAGATTATGAAGGCCAATATTGAGAAACAAAAAAATAAAAGCAGACAGACGTAGAGGTCCTACACCGGTATATACGGTTGGGGACAAGGTCTGGCTGTCTACCAGAAACATCAAATTGTTGGTGCCATCTATGAAGATGGCTCCCAGGTTTATTGGGCCTTATAAAGTGTTAAATCGTAATAATCCTGTCTCTTATGCATTGGCTTTGCCTCCTTCTCTACGTGTACATAACGTATTTCATGTTAGCCTTCTGAAGCCTCTTACCTGTAAATAAGTACACCAGAATTGCTGTTCCCCCTCTGCCTATCAAGTCTCAGGGTGAGGAGGAGTACAAGGTCCGTGCTATCCTGCAGTCCCGTCTGGTCAGGGGTGTCTTACAGTACCTGGTGGAATGGGAGGGTTGTGGTCCTGAGGATCGTTCTTGGCAAGATGCCTGCGATATCCATGCGACTCGTCTGGTTCGCCTGTTTCCTGAGGCTCATCCTTCAGTGCCTGGTGGTCGTTCTGGGCCCGACCGTAGACGGGAGGTTCTGTTACATCCTCAGCCCCCGCTGTGCCCCCTGGGGGGTCTGGGCAGGAAGGGGGACCGCTGGCTGGTCGGATGCCAGCACTTTCTGCTGGCAGATCGGCATCTGAGGGGGCGGGGTCAGGTGTGGTTACCAGGAGCCACAGGCTTTAAAACAGGGCTCTAGGAATGGCCTCATTGCCCTGTTGTGGAGTTTCTCACGCAACGCTACTTCTATAATCTATTTGACTTTACTGTTGACGACCCTGCTTGCAGGAGATCCCTTCTCCTGTTATTTGACCCGGCTTGGCTTAGACTACTCTCTCTCTACCGTGTTTATTACGCTGTATCACTTGTTTTAGTGATTTAACCCCCTGCTGGTTGCTGGGTTGATCACTTGCTTTTCTGGGTTCTTTCCCTTCACGTTTAGGCTGGGGTCAGACGAGCGTAGTGTTCACGTCCGTGATTGCGCCTAAAAGTACGTCCGTGATAGCATGACAGAAAGCCCATTGGAGCCTGACACATGAAGTACGTCCGCACTGAACTGCGGACGCACAACGGCCGCGGCAAACGGACGCAGGTTAGGCAAGAACGTAATACTGCTAGAACGGACGTGCGGAGTGCGCCACGTCCACAACGTCCGCATAGCTTTGTGTGTGAGTGATGGAGCGAGGTCAGACGGACTGCATTTATACGTCCAGCATTTTTGACGGACAGAATGTTTTTTCATTGTAATTTATTTTTCCCTCCTACATCAGTCAAAAAATAACTTCAGTGAAAAAACGGACTGTGTGACCACTACTGCGTCATCCGTACTGACGATGTCCGTACTGCAGGGACGTACAGTCCGTAGAAATCACGCTCGTCTGACCCCAGCCTTAGGGGTATCGTTTGCAACCCTCCAGGGTCCTTTTACCCAGGTTACTACTTATGTTTATGGTTTTGCTAAGACCACGATAACTAACTATTGTTTATTTCTGTTTTATGTTATTTCTGCATCTGACTGCCCTGCACCTTGAATACTTCACGGACTGTCATTCAACGTCTGCTGTTTCTGAGTGTGTCCTATGTAATCTGTTGGTCTCGAAACCTTCAGAGCTTAGAGACAATTCAGGTAGTCCTTGTGTCTCCTTGTTACAGTCTGTAGTTTATAAACCTTATGTATTATTCAAGTAGATACTTCTGTCCTCAAAGGTCCCAACTCCGCTACTCTTGGGTAAGCGATATAGCTACCGTTACAATACCTTGGTGACAATCTCCATTTAACATCTTTAACCCTGGCCTAGTGAGTTCCTACAGTAAACTTACAATGCCCTACTACTACTGTTAGGAATGTAGGGTGCATTTTAGAGGGAGACACTCTGATCTAGTGTCCACTTTCAGCTATAGAGGGACTTTTGAGTGCAATGTTCTAACCTACTGTTTAGTCTCATACTCAACAAAGTTATCCACCTCGAACATGGAACCACCCTGGCAAAATGTCATCACAACATGGGACGCTATGAACAATTTAGTTGAGAAAACGAAATACACAATCCACCCCCCAACCATATCGCAAACATTTCTCAGAGATTGAGTGAGAAAAGGAACTGCTAGACTGTCAGATGTCACCCAATCCCCTGAATTGACAGGCTCAAATACAGCTGTTGAAATGATGGGAACTTTATGGCCTATGCTGCACAAAAGCATAGCAGATATTAAAGTTGCTACTGATACAGAGCTTTACAAAAGTTCCTCTATCACTACTAGCTTGACTGACTAGTGGAAAACGAACAGAGCGACCTGGAGAAAATGGTTATCTCTTTGCAGACCCACGTCACAACCCATGCCTACCAAATTAAGCTTCTTACTGAAAAGCTCAATGATATAAAACCAGTCAACAAAACAACTAATGGCTGACCACGTGGGCATAGAAAAAGCCATGGAGCACAAAACTGTGACCAGTTATATTCCACTTTCTTAACTTTATGGACAAGACAGCTATTCTGCAAGAGTACAGCAGCTAAGGCTGGCAGTCCACTGGGTCCGTATTCGTGCAATGGTGCGATCATTTGATATTGTCTGTTGTCGTCCAACCAATCCCAAAACATGGAGGTGAATCAGCCCTCTTCCACTGCCTCCGACTTCCATCGGACAACTTCAGACGATTTTTTGCGACAACAGACTAGCGATCTTTCCCATTTTGGACGAAATTTAGATGATCTGGTACAATTTACAAGAAAAAAGATGAATTGTATAGTTAAACCACCATTCCGCGGCAGGGAAGTGATTTAGTCCGGCAGGCGAAGCTCATTGGATTCAATGTAAAAAAAAATAATTTGTTTTTCTTTTTAAATTCAACTATTTATTCTTTTCATCCACAGCAAAAAGCCTATTGTATTTTTTTTTATTTTTTTTTGGAATTTTAGTATTTTAGAAGCAAAAATTTTTATTCCCAATTATTCTGCGTTTGGTTGTGCTGTCCTTGGTGCTGAAACCCCATTTTCTATTGTTTGGTGGCATATCCGTCGGCTGACCTGGGTCATCCACAGACACTTCCAGTGTATGACCCTGGTCATGCGACAGCGTTGTCTGTACTCAGGAGACCAAGTCGGTTGTCTAAGACTTCCCTCACCTACAACAACACCGATATCCCTCTTCTCCAAGATGTTTCACTGACTGACATGATGAAACCTAAAGAATTCCCACTAATATGCAAGCTCTTGACAAACGAAAATTCACTTCTATCACCAATTCCAGCCAAATTCATAATCGCCTACAAGAACTGAAGGCAACAAGACTCATTTACCCTTATTAATTCATGTGTTTGCCAGGAGTAATGCCTCTGCCCTGACTGTTGTAGTGGCCAGAGCATCTTTAGCCCCTTCACAATCACTACCAAGTGATTTTCCAAGAAAATACTGTCAGGAACCAGGTTGTTTTTTTTAATAATTTAAATTAGTAAGGAATATTTGGGAATATTCCCAGTGCATTTTGTACTGTAATAAGCTATTGGGCAGGCAGATGTCGCCATCTACTGGCCACATGGAATTCCTGTAGTTAGAACTGCATCAGCTGGTGAAAGGCTGAGGCATCAGACTTGCCTATCTGATTTTAAACAGTTTTAGAACCATGGGCATAATGGGCTAAAACTTTGGGGGTATCTTCTGGAGCACAAAAGCAAACAAAATTAGTTTGCAGCAAACCAATTTAACTTACAGTTGTCCTGCTGATTGATATAACCCGACGGTGCCTTTGAAGTACAGAGTTATTTCGATCTCGGGAGTGAAGGGGTTAAACACACAGCCATTTTAGCTGTTATCCCATACAACAATATCTAAGAGCCTAGGTTCAGTTTCCCTGGAACAATGGTCCCACCATATGTATTTTTTTTCATGGAATCTGGAGATGATAAATGCACTCATTAAATGCAAACTAATTACCAAGCAACTTACACAGATGAAAGCTCAAGTGGTCTTCTTACAAAGAGTTTCATTAGAAAAAATCATTCCCATCAACTTTAAAGGCCAATGATTTAAATGTTATATCTTCAACAACTAATCCTCAAATGCCAGAGGAGTCATTTACATTTTTGGTGAAACGGTTTTTGTGAACCTGATTTTCTTATACCAAATCTTGATAATAAACGGATTACATTTCATATCTTCTAAACAAGGAATGATAGAGACTAACCAAGCTCTGCATCTGCAGTCCTAAAGACTCCCAGTTCACCACACAGCCACCTCCTTCTCCCCCAAGCTCTGCATCTGCAATCCTAAAGACTCCCAGGTATTCGGCTATCAACCAAAGTCCTTCAAGTCGCTCCACTGTTCCAATCCTACTGTTTTTATATTATGTTGCCTTTTTTGTATTATTCTCAAGCTGATTAATTTTATATTTAATGCTTTCCCTCTGTTTTTGATAGTCTCTCCCTTTACTTCCCCCACCCCCTCGCATGTCCTTAACTCCTTGCATAGAGACCCCCTCCTCCTAAATCTCTATCTTTTTTCTTTCTACAGCTCACCACACAGCCATCTCCTTCTCCCCCAAGCTCTGCTTCTGCACTCCCCATCCATCCTCCCACCCAGTCCTGGGCCAAAACTCCTGGGCTTCCCTTCCAGCTGTTGCCACTTTTCTCTAATTTATTTTATTTATTAAGGATTTTACCAGGAAGGAAACATTGAGATTTCTCTCATTTTCAAGTATGTCATGGAAAGAGCTAGAACCTTGGGTTAATTAGGGTGATTTGCAAAGTGGAAGCAGCTGGAAAGTAAGCTACAAATTTTAGACCAGCACTAGGTGGGGAGGGCAGGTGGGACAGCAGAGTCCAGAAGCAAGCACTGTGGCAGAGGGTGATGTGAGCTTGTGGCTGGGCTGTGTGAATAAAGAGGTTGCAGAGTTAGAGTGTAGGCTGGATATGCCAGCTATTTACGACATGGGGAGGCAATATAAGAGCATGGGTTTAACAAACAGCCAAAATATTAATAGATGCAAGCATAAAATATGAACAGTAGGATTAAAGTCGAGATTGTGGAGTAGAATTGCGGAAGACATGTTGATCGCCGATACCTTAGGTTCTGAGTCCAGCAGCAAGCGCTGTGGCAGAAGGTGATGTGAGCTTGTGGCAGGGCTTAGGTTCTGAGTCCAGAAGCAAGCGATGTGGCAGAGGGTGATGTGAGCTTGTGCAGGGCTGGGTGAATAAAAAACCTTTTAAGTCCAGGCTTATGGTCATTCCCATACAATCCTTGCTATTTTTTCTCTAGCCACCAGTTTCACACTCCCCCCTACTCCCTTTTGTTTCACTTACCTTTGTCCTTTAGATTGTAAACTCAAGGGATGTCTGGCTGAGCACTTGTATAAAGTGCTGTATCAATAGGGCAAGGCCATCTGTTTCCTATATGTTTTTATTATGTCTCATGTCTGTAATCCCTCATTGTAAAGCGCTACGAATTCTGTTGGCACTATTTAAGTATCTAACTAGTATAAAAATTTAACTTCTACATAGTTTAAAGTACCAAATTATGCTAAGAATTATCGATTGTTCAGACTTTTTTTCTGACAAAATGCATTAACAAAAACAATTTTGAATATGGTCCCTTTCCATACTACCAATACTAAATAAAGATTTGGCATTAATACATGTAACATATTGAATGCAAATTAGGTTTAAATGAGTCAGTGCAAACGACAGATTTGCTGTCATATTTCAATCAATCCAAAATCTACTTTTTATATTTATGTCTGTATATATAACTTTACTTCCAACACATCAGATGGTTGAAATCATGATCATATGGTGTGTATTTAGTACAAAAATGTTTACCAGAATTCCTATAATAAATTAGCAGCATTGCATTCAAGATTCAAGGTCCGATGTGTTTCATTTACATATTACAGAAATTGTTCCTTTTTTATAATAATTTTAACTTTTTTGACAAATTGCTCATTTGGTCAACATAAGGTACATGCACATTTCCATTTAATTTATATCTTATAATTTATGGACCTTGAATGATCATAGTTTTGAGAATGAGTAGAGAATTTTATCAAGGAAGAAATGGATAGCATGTGAAAGAAAAAAAGCTACATCCTGATCTGAGATATTGCAAGGAGTTTATCTCCATAGAAGATAAAGTGATTGGTTCTATAGAAGTAAGTGATTCAGGAAACAGTTGATGCTTCGTTCCTTTGCTGTTGAGCCATTTCGCCCCGTGTGCTGTGCTCATTTTCACAATTTTTTGGTCATCATTGTTAAATGTGATTTAAAGGCATCATTTATTGTAGGACCCAGACCAATTATATATCCTTTTTTCAAGCAGACTTAGGAGATTCAAAACATATAATTTCTATCAGGGTAATTCAAAGAGAATCGAAAAGTCACTGCATGTTCGGTGACTTTTCGTTCTCTTCAATTCGGTTCGTTTTGCCGATCCCATTTCGGCGACCCTGCGGTGTATTCAGCAAGCACCACAGGGTCCCAGAATTGCAGCGAAAGGCCGCCACAAACCAAACGAAAACTAATCGCAAAATCCGGCGAATGCACACCAAAAACATCTGGATTAACCCGCCGGAAAACCCCGAGCAGGAACCGATTACACGCAGAGCAGCCGCCGGAAAAAGCCGACACCACACACGGAGTGAATAAATTAGCAAAACAATTTGCTTGAATGTTTGAAAAGTGAAACACTGTTTGCAAAGAAACTACTGAGCGGAAATGTCTGAAATTTACATATGAGGTCCAAGGAATGATAATAAAAAGGGCTGTTACAGAAAAAAATAAGTAAACTTAACCCTTTCGCTGCTGAGCCTTTTCACACCTCTGTGCTGTGCTCATTTTTACCGGTTTCGCTCCTCATGTTTAAATGCGATTTGAAGTCACATTTTATTAATTGACCCAGACATATTATATGTCGTTCTTTCCGGGAGACTCGGCAGATTCATAATATGTCATTTTTATATGTATAACATAAAATGCAATAAAATTAGAATTTTCAATAATTTACAACGTGTAAAGTGTTTTTTTTTTTTTAACATGCGAGCATTTGCGGTTATATTTTCTATGGGTTGCGCTTGTTAAAAAAATTAGAAACGGGGAAATGTTACTTTTTTTTTGGGGAAAATTACGTGTTTTTTGGCAAACGCCCCCCATAGAAAAAATCGTTAATGCAGCATCATTGTTCACATTATAATTGAAATGGGAACAATATTGCTGCATTAATAAAACAAAACACAAACAATTTTTTAATTTGTTTTTTAACTGTACATAGTCATGTTTGGTATCATTGAAAAGGCCATGCTCTGGCCGTTCCAATGATGTCAAACATTAACCCCTAGCTGTCACGAATCGGGAGATAGGGGGTTCCAATGAACCCTCTATCTTCACCATAGGTGGCAGCAAGGGGTTAATTGCGGGACTGGCGCCATCGCGCTGTGCGCGATGACGCCAGTCATTAGGGGGATATCCCGGAAGCTTTTGGCCGACATCCAAGATGTCGGCCAGCTCCGGGAGGGGACCGCGATACGGCGCATGTTAGCGCCATATCGCGATCCAGCCCCCCAGGGGTTAAAGACAGCTGCCGCTTGGAAGGGCAGGTTGTGCCCTTCCAAGCGGAGTCTGCTTTACTGGCTGGCCCGCACAGATGGGGAGGGGGAGAGGTCTGAAGGACCTCCCCCCCCCTCCCCTTCAGGCACCTTCCTCGCAATGGCGGGGGGTGCCTCAAATAGACGTCATCGCGTATGCGCGATGACGTCTATTGTGCCCGCCGGGGTCCCGGAGGCTGGGCTGACATCGATGATGTCAGCCCGCACCGGGGGCAGCCGCGATAGGCCGGAATCCCGGCCAATCGCCACTGCTTAGGGAGGATGCGCTCAGCGCGTCCTCTGCAGCGAAGTAGCCATGCGGCAGGACGCGCTCAGCGCGTCCTCCGCATGGAAAGGGTTAAAAAAAATGGAAATCTGACTTTTTTTAAAAAAAATCCAGATAAATGCTTAAAATATCCTAAAAAATCTATAAATAAAGAGACTCTCTTTACTGCAGAATTTTATAATGAATGGTTTATTAGATATTGAATTAGAACGGGAATAAATAATATGAATAAACCTGCCGAATTAAACCACCGAATGGCAGGGCATTTCGGGAAATTTTCACTGCTGGTTTGTGCTCTCTGAATAGCCGAAGCATTGCTTTTTTATGGGGATTCACTGCCCTCGAACAGGCACTGTGCAGGCAATTCACCAGGATTTGCCAAATTGCCTGCTCTCTGGATAGTCGAATGGCCAAGAAAGGTAACCGAACGCTGATTTTCAGCGTTGGGGTACCTTTCTCCAGCCATTCGGATCTCTTTCGATAACCCTGTATGTGTATACATCATGACTCATCAGAACACTATCAGGGTTATTCAAAGAGAATCGAAGTCACTGCACGTTCGGTGACTTTTCGTTCTCTTCAATTCGGTGTGATTCGGGGATCCCATTTCAGCGACCTTGCGGTGTATTCAGCAAGCACCACAGAGCCGTCGTAGTGCAGGGAAAAGCCTCCGCAAACCCGACGAACACTCCCCCCAAAACCCAGCGAATGCACACCGAAACCCGCAAAAACATCTGGATTAACCACGCCGAATACGCCAGAGAAACCCGAGCAGCCACCAATCACAGCACGGAGCAGCCGCCGGAAAAAGAATGATAATAAAAAGGTCTGTTACAGAAAAAAGAAAAAACTGTTTAAAAAAAAATCACGAAAAATGCCTAAAAGATCCTAAAAATTCTATAAATGAGACTTTTTACTGCAGAATATTATAATCAATGGTTTATTAGATTTTGAATTAAACCGGGAATATTTTTAACATTGAATCCTATGGGATTTGCCTGAATAAAATTGTCGAATTAAACCACCGAACAGCACGGCAATTCGGCAACTTTTCACTGCTGGTTTTTGTTCTCTGAATAGACAAAGCATTGCTTCTCTATGGGGGATTTCACTGCCCTCGAACTGGCAACGAACAGGCACCATATGTGCAGGCAATTCGCCAAGATTTGGCGAACTGCCTGCTCTCTGGATAGCCGAATGGGACGGAAAGCGTTCGGGGACCTTTCGGCCACAATTCAGAGCTCTTTGAATAACCCTATTAAACAAAAATTGTTCAAGTGTAAATTAATTTCCAGTCAGATTTCTAAAATTTTCTTACAGCGAGTAAAATATTTTTTCCCCACATTTTATTATCCAAACCTTTTGTGGTTATATATTCTATGGGATACACTTGTTAAAATTTGAAATGGGAACCTCTCACTGCATTTTCTGAGAAAATATGCAATTTAAAACTGAAAAATTTCTTGTTTGTATTTTTATGCATTGGGCCATATTACAAAGTTGGTGCTAACTTAACTTAACCAGAGCTGTTATAAACTTACCAGAGCCATTAGTGGGCTACATTACATAGTTGGTGCTGACGTTAGCGCTCACCTGAGTGAGCATTAACGTTAGCCCAGGTAGCATCGCATATTACAGTCCAAACGCTAACGGATTAAGAAACCCGTTAGCGTTTGGTTCCTTGCGCTTTTTTGAGCGCAAGGTTATTGCGCTACTTAACATGGGGAGCGCAAAGTCCTAATGCTGATTAACGTCCGGCTGCGGTTAGCAAAAAATTAACCACAGCCTGGACTTTGTGCTAACGGATTCCGCTGGTGCAGAATCCGTTAGCACTATCCAGAAACCCCCCCCCCCCCAAATATTCAGATACTCACCTCCGTCCGCCGCCTCCGCCCGGCGGGAGCAGGGAGAGACTGGGGGAGAAAGTCCCCCAGTCTCTCCCTGCAGATCACTACGCTGACCTGCTGGATCTCGCGAGGCGAGAGCCGGCAGGTCATGTGACCGGCAGAGGAGAAACACAAATGGAGTCCTATGGACTCCATCGAGTGGATGCTCGCGGCGCTTATCGCACCCGCGCGCATCCTATGGCATAGTGCCCGCTAACAATGCAGGCAGCTTTTTAAGCGCCTGCATTGTAATCCTGTGCTAAAACGGGGGCGCTAAAGGGAAGTGTCCACGTTTTAGCACATGGATTTTAATGTAGCCCATAATCCATGGAATTGCTAAATTTACAACAGCTCTGGTTAAGTTAGCAGCACCTTTGTAATACTGCCCATTGTGTTTTATGAATACTATGACAATGTATAAACCTTGCTCCCAGCAATGGGAAATGAGAAGGTGAGTAACGGCAGTGGTATTGCTCATTTTATACATGACAAACGGATTATGCCATTGCTTTGGAACCAAAAAAACAAATAAAAAATAAAATCTTTTCTGTTTGTTTATGGGTGTTTTTTTTGTGTTTTTTGTTTTGTTTTTTACATTTTACATGCTCATGTTTGATATCATTAGAAAGGCCAGACTCTGACCGGTTCAATGACACCTACCTTGACTTTGTGAGGTGTAAAAAAATGAAAATACAGAAGGTCCAAAGTGCCCCCGCTTCCATCGCAACGGCTTGTGTTTTAGATTGACCAATGTGTAATAATGCTTTGCACAATCACCTCCACATTTGGTCGCAATGTGGGAAACGAGAAAGTTAGTTGTTCAGTGGCATTGTTTGCTTTACAAATGAGGGGAAAAAAGTTAAGTTTGAATTTTGTTTTCTATTCTTACACATTACATGGTCATATTTGGAATCATTGGAAGGACCCAACTCTGACCTTTCCAATGACATCTCACTTGATCTTGTGCAGTGCAAAAATCTGAGATGTGTGGTTCCAAAGAACCCCCGGCGCTCCTCGCTGCAGCGCAACGCAGTTTAGGTTTTCGATGAACCAATATGTAATATCCTCCTCTACACTTGTCGGCATTGTGGGAAATGAGAAAATGAGTTGGTGAAGCTTCATTGTTCAAATAACGGTTAAATAATGGTTGTTGGGTTTACCAAAAATCATAGATCACACTACCAGAGCCAGAAAAAGTTCATGTGAAAGTAAGTTGCCCTTTACCTTATGCTGGGTAATTGCATTTAATATTAGGTAGCACCGGGGCAGGCCATCCTCACTTTTTTTAGTCTCCTATATATCAACTGCAGTACTTTAAGGCTCAGGAGGATTACCAGCTACCGTAAAAAAGGGTCTGTGTAGGTACCCGGAAGAAGGATTGAAACACCCACAAGCACTGAATCCAGAGCGGATAGTGGGCTCTGGGAAATGTGAGTGCAAATGATTTAACTATACTTTAAACCTGACAAATAGGAGTACTGCACTTAAGTCTGTCTCTTATGGTGTAGCTTGCGGTCATACAAGCATTTTTGAGAGTGAAAGGAACGTCCGTGAGAGTGGATGTTCCCTCCACTCTGACGCGTGTGTGGCCACCTCGCAGAGCACAGTTAGTGCTTTGTAGCTCCGCCCTACATCCGTTGTAGCTTTTTGAAGGGGAGACTGAAAGCATGTCCGGTGGTTGCCCGTGCAACTAGTGTGCACACTACACTTTGTGGCCTTCCCTGTTGAGCCGTCACAAAGCTGCGACGGATGCAGGGAAGACCAGTCAGACGGACGCACTCATTGCGCTTGTGTGACCCCAGCTTTATTTGAACCGGCGGCTTGTTTTGACTTGGAAAATAAATATTGTATATATTAATAATATCCTTTGCATGGAATATTCTTAAATTCACCATTGGGCAGTGAGAAAAGCGCTCGCTCTCTTCCTGCATGATGACTTGCATGATGTTGTGCTTTACCACATACTGTTGGATTTGTATTTCTTTTCCATGTTATGTGCATGCGTGGATGTATTTGTGAATTACACTGTTTGGAATAGCTAACTGATCGTGTTGCGCTCCAGATGTATAGTTTTGATATCAAGGTGAGGCTTACATCAGGATCCACTCAAGCCCTGCCATGTTGAGCGGTTGTAGATGTAGGCCATTGACCTACAATTTGCTATAAAAACAACTAAAGCAGTTATGCTGAGGAGTTGGTTAAATGCTACTTTATTTGGCCCAGGGAAGGTGTGGGGCCAAAGGAGATTGGAGATGTCACTGAGGATGGGATATGAGAATTGTGGGCAGAGCCAAAGGGTCAGGTTTGGGGAGATCCTTTGATCAAGTCTTGCATCAGGAAAGGGTTTTTTCACCTTTAGTAAAGTACTTTTGGGCCTTTGTACCAGCAACTTTAATTGGTTATTTTGCTAATCAGAAGATTAAAAAAGAAAATCCCTTTTAATATGCCACTTTTTTCTTCTGCTCTTGTTTTAGGCTAGGGTCAGACTAACGCAGTTTTAAAGTGTGTTTAGCCGCACGAAATCACGGCCGTGCTAGCAGCAAATGACGTCCAATGCCGGGGAACACACGACGAACGGCCGCACGAAAGTTCGTCCGTGCAACGCAAGTGGCAAACGAACGCATTTTTTCGAGAACGTCAAACCGCTACTACTGACGTACAGAGTGCGCTGCGTCTGCATAGCGACGTGTTTGCGTGATTGGGAGACGTCAGACGCTGCTAATGTCCGGCTAACATAACGTCCAGACACAAAGTGTTTTATTGATGATCCGTACAAAATCACAGACGAATATGCGCATCGTATGACCGCTAACGCGTATTTCGTGAAAAAATACGTCCGTTCGTTCGACCGCACTTTCCCACAGACGACGCGAAAAATGCGTTCGTCTGACCCTAGCCTTAAACTTTCTCAAGATATTTTTGGATACTTTTAACATTCTCTTGGTTATTTCAGTTATTCTGCATTTTGAACATTGTATTGTAGGCTGAGAATTAGATACAGAAAGAACAAAAACATTGCATAATAATTTGAGAATGAAAATCTTTTGGAACTGTGTGGTTTTTGCTGATAACTATTTAACTTTATACATCTAGAAGAAATATAAATGGTAAAAAAACCTGCATAGTTCAAAAATGTGAAATTTTCTTATCTATATTTGAATAGTACTTGAAGATATGCCTTTGTGACCTTATGATGGAGTCTTTGCTGAATTCTCTAACTACTAATAAACCAGAAGACTTCTACAATACAACACAATACAATTTTATGTGTGAAATGTCAATGTGAAAAACCAAGGTAGGGAATGTGGTATGAATAGAAAACTAACAAATAATGCACAGTTTACATTTGCATGCTGTGTAAACAAAGTATCCAGAAACAAAGTATTAAAAAGACTTTAAAACATTTATTTTAATATATTTATTTGTTAAATGAGTAACAGCAATTCAAGGATATCTCTATCAAACAGTCTTTTAAGGGGTTTAACATTTAAAGTTATGCACGATCGAAAATACATCTCCATGAATATTTATTTTTTCAACTGGTTATCAATTAAGATGCCAGTTGTAATATTTCTGCTACAGGTTCCTAAATAAAAGTTCCCTTTATTTTATTGCATTTAGGAGTGCCTGAAACATCTATTTTTCATTTGCAGGAGCTGCACGAGATGAGGCATGGACACAGTAGAAGCAAATGTTGTCATGTTCACATATTTGAGTTACAGGTCTATTTCCCTTTGCAATTCACACAACCAGGGCCACCATCAGGGGGGTGCGAGCATTAATCTGGTATGAGGCCCTGTGGCTGTGGTGGGCCCGGGTCCCTGCCAAACTCTGGAAGCTATTGCTGGATGCCGGGTATCTGTGGATGAGCCTGTCTCCATTTAACTAGTGGTTAAAATGATTGCACCTATAGAGGTCCATGTTTTAGCAGTTGCGAATTGACCCACAGGCAGAGTAATGTAATGCCCGTAGGGTGCTGCAGGGTGAATGGAAGAACGCCATATAACACAGGCATTGGTAGCAGGTGATGGCTTGCTTTACTTACTACCTGCTCTATTTTCAGTTTGTGCCTTGCTCCATGCTTAGTGAGAACTGGGGCTGCAAGAGACATGAAAATGTGACTCTACTGGGAGTATTTAACGCAGAGGGTGGGGGAGGGGGAGAGCATGGATCAATCTGGGGGGGACACAGCAGGGATGCAGCTGGACTGGGAGTGATGAGCAACTCTCTGGTGCCTTTCTAGACCCTAAAATGTGTCTTCACCTACCTGCATTTTGTTAAAATAAAACTGTGCGTGCTCTAGTGCTGATATTCTTGTGAACAAGACTGACATTCTAAATCCTAGTGTGTATTAATGGTGTGTGTGTGTGTGTGTGTGTGGTATAAATGTACAGTCATAGAGGGTTATTCAAAGAGATCCGAATTGTAGCCGATAGGTAACCGAATGCTGAAATTCAGCGTACGGTTACCTTTCCTGGCCATTCGGCTATTCAGAGAGCAGGCAGTTCGCCAAATCTTGGCGAATTGCCTGCACATACGGTGCCTGTTCGGCGGCAGTGATACCCCCATAGAGAAGCAATGCTTCGTCTATTCAGAGAACACAAAACAGCTGAGAAACGTTGCCGAAATGCCCTGCCTTTCGGTGGTTTCATTCGACAGGTTTATTCAGGCGAATCCCATAGGCTTCAATGTTCAAAATTTTCCCACTGTAATTCAATATATAATAAATCGTTCATTATAATATTCTGCAGTAAAAAGTCTCCTTTATTTTTAGTTTTTTCGGATCTTTTAGGCATTTTTCCAGATTTTTTAGTGAAACTTTTTTTTTTTCTTTTTTTTTTTGTAAATCGTTTTTTCATTTTTCTGTAACAGCCCTTTTTATTATCATTCATTGGATCTTATATGTAAATTTCAGACATTTTCGTTTTGTAGTCTCTTTGCAAACAGCGGTTCACTTTTCAACTTTTTTTTTTCTTCACTCCATTTGTCTGCGGTGTAGCGTTTTTCCAGCGGCTGCTCTGCGCTGTGATCGGCTCCTGCTCAGGTTTCTCCGGCATGTTCGGCAGGGTTAATCCAGATGTTTTTGTGTGTTTTGGTGTGCATTCGCCGGGTTTTGCGGTGTGTTCATCAATAAATAATTCACTCACGGTACATGTAAAAGATTTTTGCTTTTAAAATAAGGTTTCATACACTTACGATAATATGCAAATTGTTTGTTCTATGTTTAGCCCCAAAATATTTTTTCTCTCTTGCTTCTCTTTCTCGGTGTAAAGTCAATCTGCCGTTATCTTCCTCTTTGTTACTCTATTATTAATTAATAAAATTATTATATCATTTATTTAAAAAATAGGATGTATAATTCACACTAAAATGTTGGAGAAATACCAATTTTCATAAACATAATCCTATTTTGAGATTGTTAAAAATGTATAAAAATGTAAATTTACCCTATTTAAATTTTTCTTGTAAGACACACACGGGATCCTGAGAGCAAGATAGGTCGTAGGGGGACCAAAAAAAAAAAGCCAGAAGAAAACCTAGCTACACCACTTGTAATATCTAGTACAACTATTAACTAACAAAGTACAATTTAATTTGGCGCAATGGCTGAAATAGGCACTTTTTTCAGCTGTTTTGTGGCTATTTTTCTATTCGGGAGGTTCAAACACGGGTTTCCCTGCATTTTGACTTACACTAGAAAGTCATTCGATTATCGGCTCTCATAGCTATTTTTTTTTAAATGGTAATACCAGCTTTAGCAAATCAATTCGAGTTTATCAGTATGTTGATTTCTCAAAAAATATCAAGTGCTTAACCTCCCTGGCGGTATTCCCGAGTGTGACTCGGGGTTAAATTTCGCTACCGCGAACGGTAACCCCGAGCCACACTCGGGCTGGATGTTTACTCACCTCCTCCTGGCTCCCTCACTGTCCCCCGCAGTGTGATCGCGGCGAGCTGCTTCCTAGAAGGCTCCCTGCGAGTCACATGGTGCAGGGTGGGCGGGAAACATCAGCAAATTTATAAACAATTCATAAAATACTGTACTCCAAAGTGTAATGTTTATGAACGGCCACTGGGTGGCAGTACAGGATAAGAAATAGACCATACATCCTCTTACTCTTGTTTTCAGACCGATTTCAGTGTTTTTTGTTTTTTATTTTATTGAATATCATTTATTTGCATTATTTTGGATAATTATTTTTGGGATAATAAATTATTATTTCGTGTTTCAAACTTTATCGGACTCAGTGTATTTACTATTTTTTTATTTATTTATTTATAAAGGATTTTACCTTAGAGTAAGAACTCTTGAGTGCACGGATTTCAGTGCGTGATTCCTAATTATTACAGGCTAACTATGTACAAAAACACGTTTCCTTTAAAAAATATTGAGACGCTTTTAGACACGAAATTTTAAAAAAATTAGACCGCCAGGGAGGTTAAAAGTGTTAATGACTTTTTGGATACTTGTAGTTCCATTTAATGGAACTGTCCAGCTCTCACTGTATGAGATTGTGAGTAAATCGCGATTTAAAATGAAACCTTGGGCATGTGCATTGTAATGTGAAGTCCGGTAGGCATGCGTCTTACTGTAAATATAATATAAAAGTGCATCTTTCTGAAAATTCCAGATGTGCAAACTTTTCTGTAAATCCTATAACTGTGAGTCTTATTTTAAATCCCACAAATATGTGTCGTACCAAAAGTCAAGGACATGTGTTTTTACTGTAACAGAAGAAATATTACAGTACGGACTTGCGGGGTGCAAATAAAACAGTGAAATATGAATCCAGGGATTTGCAGATTGTAAATATAACTAGAGTTTTAAAATAGGAACTTCTGAGATGAAAATATAACTGTAAAGTATTAAAGTTTGGACTTCTGCATTATTACTGTAACTGCAAAAAAATAATGTACAGACTTACAAGTTATGACTATAATAGTGTAATTGGTAATGTATGGACTTGTGAGAATAAAATTTACATTACGGAGGTTGCACATTTTAACTATAAATGCAGATCCTTATTCGGATCTGACCAGAATGCTGACAATCAGGAATACGCAGGTCTAAAAATTTAAGGTAATAATATTTGAGAAGGATCAGGTGAAGTCAAAAAGGGGTCAATATTCAAACCATCAGTCCACACCCAGAAATGCATTAGTTCTTAAATACTAAAGCTACAATAGACAAAGATAACACTCTAAACAAACTATTTTATCAATATGTGTATCCTGAAAGAGGTTGAACATATAGTTGCATGGTTAATGCAAAAAATGCATCAGAAATGTTATTTGCAAAATAAAGTGTTACTTTGTGATGTAATTCTGTTGAAATATATATAAACTATATTTTTTTTCCATTAATGATTCTCAATTAAAAGCAATGTATCCATAGTGTATTAAACATGCATCTCACATTCTTGCTAAAGTTATGAGTGTGATTGGTTTGTGCCCCATAAAACAAAGGTATTCTTGGAGACAAATGAAAGCCAAGAACTCATTAAGATCAGGCACTGTTTGGAGACAGGTTTACAAGTGATGCATATCCATGAAGAGATTAATTTTACATTTTCGAAAAGTTAATAGCAGCCAAAATGTCAAGCTTGTAGGCCACGATGCATTGGGAATTCTGCCCGAATCCACCGCCTGAAATTATTTATTTTTATTTTGTATTGATCGTTACTTTGCTGCATATATATGATTAACCCTGCTGTTATAGAGTATTTAGGAGTACTGATAATATGCAGATAGTTACTCTCAAAACATGAGAACACATACTTTAAGATAAATGAATAATGATGTTTGATGACAGTCGTGAATTCAAATATTGTAAAGGACAAATATTATTTTAAGTACATTGTAAGAGTGTTAATTTTTAAAATGGGAAAAGTGTTCGGCTCCTTTTTTTTTAGTGTAGTTCATATATATTTCAAGAAGGTGAAGTCAGAAGACTTGAAGAACAAAGTGTATAGAATTAAAAGTGCAGAAGGAAAAAGTCTTGAGACATAATTTAATTATGTCAATCATATCACAGTGAAGGTATTAAATAATCGTATACATACATTTATAAAACCCAAAACAATGGAGTCACATACCAACTCATTACACTACATTAATTTGTATCAAATTAATAAGCATGTATAGACTTCAATGTGCAAAACAATAATATCCATCAAATGTTCAAGTTGCAGGGTGAGTGGTTCAGTGGTTCTTGAGAATAAAACATGCAAAATATGGCACAAAAGTGTCTTTACCTTTAGCCAAACCACATGCTGATTTTTAGCAGCCAGGGCTGTGTCAGTTCTCAGTACCCCAACATTGTCACATCTGCCAAAGCTGCTTCCTTGCTGGACCCCCGTGTTCTCCCCAGCCACACTTTCCTGCCTTTTTCCCGGTCCTTAGCTGCAGCTTAAAGACAGGTACACATAGAGAGCCTTGCTAGCACCCCCAGAAATAAGCTATGGCTGTAGATCTGGAGGTTTTCGTTGGAACAGCTCCCACTGTATATAGCTGCTACCCAAACCATGAGTCGTGACTGCATGTAGGGTCAGAATAGACTCCTTTTTTAATCAGGGAAAGACACACATATATTTATAGGGTCACACATGGGTCATTTACATATGCAATACCTCCCCTAGAAACTGTTGAGGGACCAAATTAGACTGGAACAGATAATGGGACACCTATGCTTCTTCGAAAGTGAAACCTAATTAGGCTAAATACAGTTAAATTACACATTATATAACATTTCTAAATCAGGCCGGACAATGGTAATCGGGATCTGAACAGATTAGTCAGCAGATTTACCAACTATTCAAATATAAAGAGATATCAACACATTCCTGAGACAAGGGTAGGCTGGGAGGAAAATCCACTCAGCAAGATAACAAGATACACATGGACCAGACAATAACATTCTTGCATAACACAGTTTACACAAACATTCTACACACAAGAGAGGCCTGCACCCTACAAATATGGCTCCAGGTCTATGCACCCCAAGTGCAAAGTGACTTACGTCACAAGTACATTTTTATCTGTCATAAAATCTTCAGTTACCTAAAGCTTTGAATGGAAGTTACAAAATGTGTACTGAGCAGTTATTGGTGTTAAGATACAGCTACATTTGCCACATGGAATTAAGAAAACAATAGATATAAACAGGGGTCTAACCCTAAAAAAAATAAGTGTGGGACCTTTCCAAGATTGCTGCTCCCCTATTATCCATTGACATGACGCACTTAATCTGCCTATCCCACACTCAAATTTGGTAATACATTTGATGATAAACTGGGTTTTAGGAAATCATTATGGTAATTGTAATAAATATCATATTTCTGGTGACTTATTAAGGAAACCTATGAATAAAATCTAATAAAAGCTTTTCAATGTTTGGGCCAAAAAGGAACTCAGTTACTCTTGAAAAAAATAGTGGAGAAACTGCGTTCCGAAAAATTCCTGCTTGACTTGACCCCTGGACATAAATGACAAGACAACTTGGCAAGCAAATGTTTGAAAATGTGATATATGTATGCAAGTGTTTAATATATTAAGCTATATAAAAATGTATTTACATGCAAACCAAAACATGCTATTATAGGATGAATACTATTTAAATCAAAAATGGAAATGCAGCAGAAGTATAAATAAAAATTATTTCATGAAAAAGCAGATATTAGCATGTGATAGAAGCCACTTGCCATGCTTTTATAATGTGTTACTGTATATTTTAGTAAGTGCAGACAGCAGAATACTTGCTTCTCCATGGTGAAATAAACTCTAAAGGTGTCAGACAAAATTATCAAATGTGACTTTTTCAAGACTGTGAGAGATATAACAATACTATGGGTGTTAAATGCAAAACAGATAATAAATATTCAGATACATTTTATATAAGATTTAAGCAAATATTTTTTATTTTGAAATATGTATATGTTCTACTTTAACTCAATCATAATAACAAGGCAAAAAAGTAATGACAAAATGTACATCATTCTACAATAATGAAGTTTAGGATACCTTTTCTCATAAATCACTGTTTACACAATATTGGGGGATTCTAATATTTACTGGAGAAATACTCAAAGTGGAAAATCATTTTTTTCAATTAACACGAATATAAACAACATGATTTAGGCTACTGTCAGACGACCGCAGTCTGAGCGCACTTTGCGTATGTGCAGAACAGACAGGCGTACTGACGGAAGATACTGTAGACACCACACGGTCCGTTTTCGTTGACGGACGTAGAAAAAAAAGGGAATTATGGGAAACGAAATTAATATGAAAAATGATAAAAATTTGAAAAGGATATGAAAAGCCATTTCTTGTGCGTCAAGATGCTGGACGGTGCAAATGCGCTGCGTCTGACATCTCATCAATACACTAACGTGGCGCACTCTGCGCGTCCGTGGTAGCGGTTTTACGTTCTTTCCTAACTTGCGTCCATTTGCCACGTGCGTTGTGTGTGCGCAGTTCGGTGCGCACGTACTTCGTGTGTGGGTCTCTATTGATCATGATTCTATGCTACGATGGACGTTAAACTGTGCGGCAGCATGAATGTGATAACTGCGTTCGTCTGACATTAGCCTTGGAAGATATAATATTCAAAGATATTGAATTAAAAAGACAGAGAACCGGTGCTCGGCGCTCCTGCGTTCACGGTATAAAGGGAATCTCTTCCGTATGGAGAAAAAGATATACGTTATAACATTGGGTAAATATTTTACTGTCTTGGACAATTCATAGTTCGTCGGAGTATTCACTTTCCAGAGCCTCGTTAGGCTCGATCACCTCACCTGCGGGTGTTTCACACGGCTCACCCGATAGCCCTCAGCGGTTGGCTCGTCTTGTAGTCTTGGTATCCCTTCAGGATCCTAGGTAGTCCACAGGTCCTCCAATGGTTGAGTACCAATGGCCCTCAGTGGTTAGCTTATCTTAAGGCCTTGGTATCCCTTCAGAGTCCTGGGTAGTCAATAAGTCTTCCACTGGTAGAAGTCTGCAATACTCAATAATGTAGAAAGGATTCTATCCTGGGATGGTTGGAAGGCACTTGAACTTGGAGGATACCTTGGAGGGATATACACAGCGGCGCTGGAGACAGGTCACTGGACACAGGAAGGATCTTATTGTGGTACCAAAGGGATTGTCCAAAGAGAATAGTCCGGGGGCGATCCAAGGGTCAAAGGGCTGGCAGAGTACAGTAGTCAGTGGGCAAAGCAGGGGGTCTGGTACACAAAGTTCTGGAACAGTTTCTGGATATAACTTGCTTCTAGGGGTCAGCAAACAACAATGCAGAAGGCCTTACGATAAGCTAACCACTGAGGGCCATTGGTACTCAACCATTGGAGGACCTGTGGACTACCTAGGATCCTGAAGGGATACCAAGACTACAAGACAAGCCAACCACTGAGGGCTATCGGGTGAGCCGTGTGAAACACCCGCAGGCGAGGTGATCGAGCCTAACGAGGCTCTGGAAAGTGAATACTCCGAACTATGAATTGTCCAAGACAGTAAAATATTTACCCTATGTTATAACGTATATCTTTTTCTCCATACGGAAGAGATTCCCTTTATACCGTGAACGCGGGAGCGCCGAGCACCGGTTCTCTGTCTTTTTTGTTGTATCTGGTGTGGTTTGGGACTGCACTTTTGGTGCTCTGGGCGACGGGGTTCACGTTTCATTTTGCTCTGAGTGTCTGTTCTCCACATTTTTCTACTGTAAAGATATTGAATTGCAGAAATGTAATATGTATTTGGAAACATTGAATTTACAGGCCAGAAATGTTGGATCTGCAGACTTGTCTACATTAGAGCAGGCCCCTGGTTGCAGCTGCTATGTCTTAAACGTGTCTGCTGTTTATCCAAGGCAAATGAGGTACAGGAGTGGGAGGGAAAGGAAGATAGGGATATGATGGACTATAGTCTGGTCCAATCACTCATTTGTTTTGTGTTAGACAACTCTTATTTGCCCATTCATTTGTCACTATTCTCTGTTCTATTTGCCCATCCATGTCCAATTAACCACTTCACTACCAATATCGAGATATCTCGGGTTTCAAAGGCAACATCTGGTGCCCCGATATCGAGATATGCTGATCTGCAGACCAAAAGAAAATTAAATTTGTTTGCTGAAAACTAATTTTGTTAGCTTTCTGGCTGCAGAAGGGGCCCCCAAAGTTTTAGCCCTGTAAGCCTAATGCCCAAAGAGCTAAAACTGTAAAATCTACAGCTGATAACTCTTAAATATCAGGCTTTCAGATGCTGTCCGTAGCCGATGCAGGAGAAATGGAAGAAAATAGATCTTCTGTTAAAACCTCTGTAACTCAATTTGGCAGTAGATGGAGCCATCTACTGGCCAAATACGTTATAACAGTAATAGATAGGTATTACTGTACAATTTATCAAATTATTTTTTAAAAAAACACTTGTTTCTAACAATGTTTTTTTGGAAAATCACTTGTTAGTGAAGGGGTTAAGTAAGCTTATATTTCTGATTGGTGTTCGAGGACAGCCAGTAAATAGTGATTCAAAGACACTTGGCCAATAATGCATAGGACCAGCAGCAATAGATACTGGAAAAAAAACCATGCAAGAAGATGCCATGGTGCACTAGTGCCAACACTTTTACTGATATGTGAGGAGAGTGAAATACCCTTTTATCTATGCCTAATGTCCTGTGTACAAGAAAAACTCACCACAATATATTTAAAAGTGCCTGGACTCATCTGAACACAAATCCATACCCACACTAGCTCCTTTATTGTCTCAATCTTGATACAGACGAGGAAACAGAGAAAATCTAACTGAAACCCCCATATAAACATTGGGTTTTAAAGTAGGCATGCTTAGAAGCGATAATCAATGTGATGCTTGCTGTATATATTTTTTTTCGGCTGCTGTACTAGCCTGTTGTTTTATTTTTGGAGCAGTATCCTTTTTCTATTTTCAGTTCTGTCTGAATTTTATGGATTGAATCAGACAATATTTGGGAAAAATTATCAGAGGAAACTTGCTATATATAAATATATTATTATCCTTTAAGTATATAGCGCCACATATTCCGCAGCGCTTTACAAGTTCAGTGTACAAGTTATTGATACATTAGAATACCACACATGGATGATCTGACCTGATTCAGGGGGACCCTGTTCCCAAGGGAATTTACAATCTATGAGATGTACAAGTATTTTGTGAGGTTGGCGCATCCATATCATTAGGTGTCTTGCCCAAGGACACTCGCTGGTGGTGTCTTCTGAGTGGAATTAAGTTGTCTTTCCATGATTGTAGCGATGATCAGCGACCTGGTGGTTAGGTTGAACCCGCTTCTCATAAAGTCGAGACTTCTCCACAGTTGTACCGGAGGGATGTGACGAATGGGACCTTGACTTGCTTCTCCATGGTCGAAGGGTAGAAATTAGGGATGTGCGTTTCGGGATTTCGGAATTTTCACGAAATTTCCAGATTTGTGCATTCGGATTCGGCCGATTTTCCGAAAATTTTCGGATCCGAAAACAGCAGATCCGAACAAATTTTCGAGCCCAAACTAAAACTTTTCGGAATTTTCGAATGGACTAGAAATGTGTAAAATCGAAATTTATTTTTGTTCCATTCGTGATTTCAGCTCCATTTTTGATTTCGGTTCCATTTCAGTAATTTCGGACATCGTATTTATATCGCTGATTCTGTAATTAAATTTTGTATCATTCCCATCTCAATGTATCCTTCCTGGGAAACCAGAGAAATCTCAATGTATCCTTCTTGTAAAACCAGAGAAATCTCAATGTATCCTTCTTGTAAAACATGAGAAATCTCAATGTATCCTTCCTGGGAAACCAGCGAAATCTCAATGTATCCTTCTTGTAAAACATGAGAAATCTCAATGTATCCTTTTTGTAAAACATGAGAAATCTCAATGTATCCTTCTTGTAAAACCAGAGAAATCTCAATGTATCCTTCTTGTAAAACCAGCGAAATCTCAATGTATCCTTCATGTAAAACATGAGAATTCTCAATGGCAGAAATATCGTATCGGCTGAATTATCGTATCGTATCCGAAAAACCATTCGTTTACGTCAAAACGAATAGACACTTTGAAATGAGGAGAACAGATATTCCGAAAAACACGAAAATTTCTGAAATCACGAAAAAAAGGCGATACGAAAAACGAACCAAACCGAAACGGATATCGGCTGAAACGAGTCAAAACGAAAATTTACAAAATCCGAACGAACCGAACCGAATCGAACCGAGAAAAAAAATCGGTGCCCAAGCCTAGTAGAAATGTTACCACTGGACTCCATAGTCGATATTGTGTGGTAGGCAAGTGTGTACCGATTCCGCCGTTTTTTTTTTTTTTTTTCCCCAAACATTTTCGGATCCGAAAACGGCAGATCCGAACAAATTTTCGAGCCCAAACTAAAACTTTTCGGAATTTTCGAATGGACTAGAAATGTGTAAAATCGAAATTTATTTTCGTTCCATTCGTGATTTCGGCTCCATTCTTGATTTCTGTTCCATTTCAGTAATTTCAGACATCGTATTTATATCGCTGATTCTGTAATTAAATTTTGTATCATCTCAATGTATCCTTCCTGGAAAACCAGAGAAATCTCAATGTATCCTTCTTGTAAAACCAGAGAAATCTCATTGTATCATTCTTGTAAAACCTGAGAAATCCGACTGTATAATTTTTGGGAAGAATGAGAAATCTCAATGTATCCTTCTTGCAAAACATGAGAAATCTCAATGTATCCTTCCTGGAAATCCAGAGAAATCTCATTGTATCATTCTTGTAAAACCTGAGAAATCCGAATGTATCCTTTTTGGGAAAAATTAGAAATCTCAATGTATCCTTCTTGTAAAACATGAGAAATCTCAATGTATCCTTCTTGTAAAACCAGAGAAATCTCAATGTATCCTTCATGTAAAGCATGAGAAATGTCAATGGCAGAATTATCGTATCGGCAGAATTATCGTATCGTATCCGAAAAACCATTCGTTTACGTCAAAACGAATAGACACTTTGAAACGAGAACAGATATTCTGAAAAACACGAAAATTTCTGAAATCACGAAAAAAAGGCGATACGAAAAACGAACCGAACGGAAATCGTCCGAAACGAAAATGTACAAAATCCAAACGAACCGAATCGAACCGAGAAAAAAAATAGGTGCACAAGCCTTGTAGAAATGTTACCACTGGACTCCATAGTCGATATTGTGTGGTAGGCAAGTGTGTACCGATTCAACCGATTTTTCCGAAAATTTTCGGATCCGAAAACGGCAGATCCGAACAAATTTTCGAGCCCAAACTAAAACTTTTCACTTCCATTCGTGATTTCGGCTCCATTCTTGATTTCTATTCCATTTCAGTAATTTCGGACATCGTATTTATATCGCTGATTCTGTAATTAAATTTTGTATCATTCCCATCTCAATGTATCCTTCTTGTAAAACCAGAGAAATCTCAATGTATCCTTCTTGTAAAACCAGAGAATTCTCAATGTATCCTTCTTGTAAAACCAGAGAAATCTCAATGTATCATTCTTGTAAAACATGAGAAATCTCAATGTATCCTTCTTGTAAAACATGAGAAATCTCAATGTATCCTTCCCGGGAAACCAGAGAAATCTCAATGTATCCTTTTTTGTAAAAAATGAGAAATCTCAATGTATCCTTCTTGTAAAACATGAGAAATCTCAATGGCAGAATTATCGTATCGGCAGAACTATCGTATTGTATCCGAAAAACCATTAGTTTACGTCAAAACGAATAGACACTTTGAAACGAGGAGAACAGATATTCCGAAAAACACGAAAATTTCTGAAATCACGAAAAAAAGGCGATAGGAAAAACGAACCGAACCGAAACGGAAATCGGCCGAAACAAGTCGAAACGAAAATTTACAAAATCCGAATGAACCGAACCGAGAAAAAAAATCGGTGCACAAGCCTAGTAGAAATGTTACCACTGGACTCCATAGTCGATATTGTGTGGTAGGCAAGTGTGTACCGTTAGGTGTCTTGCCCAAGGACACTTACTGGAGAGGTGCTCTAGCTGAGATTCGAACCTGTGACTCCACGGTTATAGAGCAGTGATGTTACCTCTACTGCATCCAGCCGGTAATAAATATAAATATATATATATAAAAAAAAATTAACTGCCCAATAAAATTAAATCGAGCTCTCTGATTCGATACAGCCAAAATTTCCAATTTCAGATGCAAGTCCCAAAAACTGAGATGGAATTTTTAAAGAAATTAAAATGCTGGTATGCCCTTAATTACATCTGCAGAATTAAAAAATAGCCAAACTAAAGTAGAAAAATCAGGGAATTTCTGCAATCGAGCTGAATTACATCATGTCAAGAGGAAAGAAATGAGGACGAGGGGATGAAACAAATGAAGGCAAACATAGTAAAGTCAGCTATGGACAGAAATCCCTCCACTTCCCAATGTCACACACACACACGCATTGCATCAACTGTAACCTCATAGACTGTGCGCAGTGTGAGTTGTGGTAGTTATAACAGTCTCAAATTTATAATTATACTTACAAATCCACAAAAATATTTCTGCATGCAGATTTAGGGGGGTTATTCAGAAATGTTATTCATGTTGCCGACATTTCGGTGCTCTCTTGTTCCCCGTACTTTGGGGAACCAAATTTCCCACCCTGCGGTGAATTCAGCATTCACCGCAGGTCCCCGGAGTGCAGGGAAAACCCGCCGGAACCTCTGCAAAAAACACGCTGAAGACGTCGGAAAATGCAGATGAGCCGCCGAACACAGCGCAGACCAAACTCCGGAAAAGCAAACAAGCTGACAAACAGGGTAAAAAAAAACAAAAAATAAATACGATTGAAAGTGTCAAAATTGAACCGCCGTTTGCAAAAAAACTTCCGATTGAAAATGCCTGGAATTTACATATAAGGTCCTATGAATGATAATAAAAAGGTCTGTTAAAGAAAAAACAAACGGATATAAAATTTTGCTGAAAAAATCCCAAAAAATGCCTAAAAGATCCTTAAAAATCTATAAATAGACTTTTTATTGCCGATTACAATAATAATGGTTTATTAGATATTGAATAAAATATTATAGAAAAAAGATCCGCTATTGAAAAAATTCTTGCCGAAAAATGCCTAAGGCAGACGAACGCAGTGCGAATGCGCGTGCAGCTGCACTTTATCACGGCCGTAGTAGCAGCAAATGATGGGCAATGTAAGAAGTACGGGCGCACAAAAGTGCGGCCGCGCAACGCAAGCGGCAAACAAAGGCATTTTTTTTAGAGAATGTGATACCGCTAGTACTGACGTACAGAGTGCTCTGCGTCCGCTAGCGGCATGTGTGCATAATTAGGAGACATCAGACACTGCTAATGTCCGGCCAACATAACGTCCAGACGCAAAAAGGGTTTTATTGATGATCCATACAAAATCACGGACGCAAATGCGCATCGTATGACCACTATCGCATATTCCGTGAAAAAATACGTCCATTTGTTCGAACGCACTTTTTCACGGATGACGTGAAAAATGCGTTAGTCTGACCCTAGCCTTAAAGATCCTAAATAAAAATCAATAGACTTTTTACCGCAGATTAAAATAATATACGGTTCATTAGATATTGTATAAAAACAGGAATATTTTTAACACAGAAGCCTATGGGATTTGCCTGAATAACCCTGCCGAATGAAACCACTGAACATCAGGGAACTACAGCAACTTTTCACTGCTGTTCGGTGTTCTCTGAATAGATTAACTATTGGCTCTCTATGGGGGTTTCAGTTTGAGTTTTCGTTCCCTGCAATTCGGCGCAATCCTAGTTCGCCGAACCTGCGGTGTATTCAGTATGCACCACAGGGCCGCTGTACTGCAGGGAAAACCCACTGCAAACTCGACGAACACTCACTGCAAAACCCGCCAAACACTCACTGAACACTCACCGAAACCTGCAGAAACAGCTGGATTAACCCTGCCGAATACGCCCGAGAAACCCGACTAGCCACCAATCACAGCGCAGAGCAGCCGCCGGATAAACCCAACACGCAGACGAATGAGGTGAAAAAAATACAGTATGCTTGAAAGTTTGAAATTTTGAAATGCTGTTTGCAAAAAAACTACTGAATGAAAATGCCTGGAATTTACATATAAGATCCAATGAATGATAATAAAAAGGGCAGTTACATAAAAAGAAAAGGCGATTTAAAAAAAACAGGATTTTTTTTTGCCAAAATAATCCAAACCAATCTATAAAGAGACTTTTTACTGCAGAATATAATATTAAATGGTTTATTAGATATTGAATTAAAATGAGAATATTTTTAAAATTGCAGCCTATGGGAATCGCCTGATTAAGGCTGGGGTCAGACCAGCGCACTTTTAACGTGCGTTCTGGCGCACATAATCACGGCCGCACTAGCAGCAAATGACGGGCAATGACAGCCAATATACGAAGTACGGTCGCACAAAAGTCCGGCCGCGCAACGCAAGTGGAAAATGAACGCATTTTTTCGAGAACGCAGAACCGCTAGTACGGACGTACAGAGTGCGCTGCGCCCGCTAGCGGTGTGTGTGTGTGATTTGGAGACGTCAGACCCTGCTCGTGTCCGGCCACCATAACGTCCAGACACCCAAAGTTTCCTGGTTTGGATTCGTAAAACATCACGCACGAAAATGCGCATCGTATGACCGTTTTCGCATATTCCGTGAAAAAATACATCAATGCGTTCGGACGCACTTTTTTACGTTCGCGTGTAAAAATGCTTTCGTTTGACCATAGCCTAAATCTGGCGAATTAAACCACCGAACAGCAGGGCATTTCGGCAATTTTTCCCTGCTGTTTGGTGTTCTCTGAATAGACAAAGTATTGCTTCTCTATGGGGATTTCACTGCCCTCGAACAGGAACTGTACGTGCTGGCAGTTCGCCAAAATTTGGCAAAACTGCCCGCTCTCTGAATAGGCAAACGGCCACGAAATGGCACCGTTCGGGTGAAATTCCCTGTTCGGCGACATTTCGGGACCAGATTGGCTTTCTCTGAATAGCCCCCTTACTCTTGTAACTGCAAGCTACTTTCACACACATTGAAGATAACATATAGATATATCCTTGGTACATAGGCCAATTTTACATTTAACCTCTTCAATAGGGATGAGCCAAACACCCCCGAGTTCGGTTCGCATTCGAACTCAAACTCAATACAAGTCAATGGGACTCAAAATTTGATTTTTAGAGTGCCCTCCAAGAGGGCATATACAGTATGCTAGATAATGGAAAAATGTGGTGACAGTCCGCGCTTCCCTCTTTTTTTCCTTTCCTTTTCTCCCCCTGAAATCTTGGTCGAGGATCTTCTTTAAGCAGTTAATTGCTTTCTTTTATGCAGTCCTCAATTCTCAAGATATATGGGGATAGAAATGAGAAACATAGTGTGATCCATAAAAACACATCCAAGTCCCCAAAATACAATAGTTCAACTCACATTTGGAGGTGTCATAAATCAGACACTAGATGTATCTCACAACCGATATTTTTTAGGAGATATCGGGCTCCCCTTTTCCTCCTCTGTCCGATGATGTTGCTCCAAATGAAAAAATAAGGTTGCAGGATATCGATGAACAAAATTTAAATTTATTAAAATTTAAAATTTATTCCATAAAACAATAAATAGACAAACACCAATACGCGTTTCGCGATGCACTCGCTTCATCAGTTGGCATGTAAATCAATTCCTTCACAATCTCCTGCAACCTCCTTATATACCCTTTAAAATGTGTTGTGATTGAGTGGGAAGCGCCCGTTCTCCCTTCCCTCAAAATTACAATTACTCATTCTGCACCTGCGTGTTACTCATTACAATTACAATTACTCATTCTGCACCTGCGTGGGGCATTCCAAATATCAGATCAACCCAAAAGATGGTGGTGATACATCTCGTAGTGCCCTCTTGCATGTTCCTTTTAAGATCTCTAGTGTTTAAACTCCTAAAGTTTCTGCTCCACCTTCTTTCTACCCACAAGGCTTATTATATTATCTACCTTCATGTTCATCCCTAAATAGGTTATTCTGCAATTCTAGATACACATGTATTGCCACACCATTGGAAATCCAATAATGTGCTCTATATCAATATTTTACCGTGATGGAAAAAATCTCACACAAGGGGGGAGTGTGGAACTTTTTCCATCCTCTGAAAACCTCTGCGTGAGATGCTGATTTTTAAAGTGCTAAATTTATAGTGCCTTCTGCAAAATTTAATATGCTAATCTTAATTAAATGTATATGAATACTATTATCAGAACTGAAAATTTGATTCCTTATATGCGTAAAGAATTTATAATGTCATTCAATAAAGTGCTCTCTTTAAAGTGCTACTCTTACAATGTTGTATACCGAATTAAAACTAACCCATATGTTTCTATACCCCTATACAGAGTGCTAATGTGTAAACCGAAATAAAGTGCTTGTGCCTACCTAACAGTATGCCTATAGGGTGATGGTTAATTGATACATTAGTGTCAAACACATTATAACCTCCATATTCAATACATGTTTGGTTACAGTGTATCCTAGTTCATACAAACATCTTCAGTACACCCTTCTAAATGGATATTTTATAAATACACAATTCTAATTAATATAATACAAACCTCATTTTGTAAAACCTTTATGCAATGATTTGTGTACTTCCTAATATGTAGTTTTGACCTATTCTAAAAAGTGGCAGACCTCAAAATCCTGATTCAAACCCCTAGGTACTAGTGTTTTTAAATTATATATCCATCTCATCTCTGTCCTATTAATTTTATTGATGAAATCCCCTCCTCTCCATTCCTTTTCTACTTGCTGGATCGCCAGAAATTTTGTCCCATTAGGATCTATTATGTTTATCTTTATAATGTTGAGGTACAGTATGTGAATCTACGCCTTTTCTAATATTATTCAAATGTTCGCGAATGCGAACATTCAAGCTTCTTGTTGTGCGACCAACATACATCTTCCGACACGGACAAATTAAAATATAAATAACATTTTTTGAAAAACAGGTGAGTGTGTCGTATATCTTGTATCCTTCGCCAGACATACTATTGAACTCTTTTATATGCCTTTTTTGGTTCCCTGTTGTTCTACATGCAAGACAATTCCCACATCCATAAAAACCATTCTCTAAACCGAAATGTTTTTTTTGTTTCCTGCTTCTCAAATGGCTGCTTACTACACGATTTTTGATGTTTTCAACCCCTCTAAAGATAATGGTAGGAGAATTCCCCAATATCTGGCGAAGGTCCTCATCCTTGCGAAGGATGGGCCAATACTTTCTAAGGAATCTTTTAACCTCCTTATGTTCACTGCTGTATTGACAAATAAAAGGAACCTTATTACTCAATCCTCCCTTCGATGTTTTTTTCTTATTGAGAATTTGTTTCTGATTTATTTGTGACACCTTTTTTCTCACTTCTTCCAGAACCTGACCATCATAGCCTTTTTCTTCAAATTGTATTTTCATCGTTTCAGATTGGGTGTGAAATTCTGCGTCCTCAGTACAATTTCTTTTTAACCTAAGGAATTGTCCCTTCGGTACACCTTCCAACCATTGCCAAAAGTGGCAACTTGTCTTCTCTATGTAGCTATTTACGTCTACATTTTTAAAATGGGTTCTAATTTTAATCCGAAGGTCTTCAATATAGATCTCTAAATCTAGAAAGCTAATATCTGATTGACTAAAATGGCTATCAAGTCTGATTCCCCAATCATTTTGGTTTAAAAACTCCAAAAAACAAACGAGGTCTTCTTCCGATCCTTTCCAGATAAATATGATATCATCAATGTAGCGTTTGTAAATTAAAATGTTCTTATCTTTTCCCATAAGGCCATAAACAAATTGGCGTAACTGGGTGCTATTTTGCTCCCCATAGCAGTTCCCATTAGTTGTAAAAAATATTGGTCATCATACCAGAAAAAATTGTTCTCCAAAATGAGGGTAAATCCTTCCACAATATAATCTATTTGATCTTTCTTAATCTCCCCGTCTTCCAGGAGCATTGTTCTTGTTGCTTCACAACCCCTATTATGCGGAATGTTTGTGTACAGGGATCGTACATCACATGTAACGAGAAAGAATTTTTCTTCCCATACAACAGATTCCAGGCTTCTAATAATATCACCAGTATCTTTAAGATAGGAGGGGATCCTTTTAACAATTGGTTGGAGGAGGTGGTCCAAATATTCAGCTATCTTACTCGAAACGGAATTGAACCTCGATACAATTGGTCTTCCTGGGGGCCTCTCCATATTCTTATGGATCTTAGGTAAGTGATAAAAAACAGGTATCCTTGGATGTTTCACTGTGAGATAGTCCGTCTCCTTATCATTTAGGAATTCCCTTTCCTCCCCTTTTCGAATAAAATCATCAAATTTCTTTTTTATTCCTTCTAGGGGATTGTGCGGTATCCTTTGATAGACCCCTATATCGTTAAGGATTCTGGATGATTCTTCATAGTAATCCTCCCTATTCTGAATGACAATAACCCCCCTTGTCAGCCGGTTTTATTACTATTGTTTTGTCATCCGCCAGTTCTTTCAAGGCCTCTTTTTCTTCTTGGTTAAATTATGTGACTTCTTTGGTTGGATTTTTTCCATCTCGTCCAGCACCATTGTTTCAAAGGTTGTTATCTCTTTACTGATGAGGTGTCTGGGATAGAAATGTGACCTCTTCTTCAGCTCTGTGTGTTTCCATTCGTCATTCTCGCTTACTATTTGTCGAGTGACAGGATCTTTCATGAAGAACTTTTTTAGGCACAATGATCTTTTAAATCTTCCAAAGACCTTGGAAGAAAAACATATAAGAGTACTTAATAAAGGATTGAAGTTTGCACCTACGAAAAAAATTGACAAATTTGGAGTTTTTGTTGATTTTACAAAAATTTAAAAGATCATTGTGCCTAAAAAAGTTCCATTTTAGTCAATCAGATATTAGCTTTCTAGATTTAGAGATCTATATTGAAGACCTTCGGATTAAAACTAGAACCCATTTTAAAAATGTAGACGTAAATAGCTACATAGAGAAGACAAGTTGCCACTTTTGGCAATGGTTGGAAGGTGTACCGAAGGGACAATTCCTTAGGTTAAAAAGAAATTGTACTGAGGACGCAGAATTTCACACCCAATCTGAAACGATGAAAATACAATTTGAAGAAAAAGGCTATGATGGTCAGGTTCTGGAAGAAGTGAGAAAAAGGTGTCACAAATAAATCAGAAACAAATTCTCAATAAGAAAAAAACATCGAAGGGAGGATTGAGTAATAAGGTTCCTTTTTATTTGTCAATACAGCAGTGAACATAAGGAGGTTAAAAGATTCCTTAGAAAGTATTGGCCCATCCTTCGCAAGGATGAGGACCTTCGCCAGATATTGGGGAATTCTCCTACCATTATCTTTAGAGGGGTTGAAAACATCAAAAATCGTGTTAGTAAGCAGCCATTTGAGAAGCAGGAAACAAAAAAAACATTTCGGTTTAGAGAATGGTTTTTATGGATGTGGGAATTGTCTTGCATGTAGAACAACAGGAACAAAAAAGGCATATAAAAGAGTTCAATAGTATGTCTGGCGAAGGATACAAGATATACGACACACTCACCTGTTTTTCAAAAAATGTTATTTATATTTTAATTTGTCCGTGTGGGAAGATGTATGTTGGTCGCACAACAAGAAGCTTGAATGTTCGCATTCGCGAACATTTGTGTCACGGTTCCCGGATCCCACCACGCAGTACTTAACCCCCAACACTCCACAAAACCCAGAAGCTACCAACAGTGTAGCTGTGAATGATCCCTATCTGTCTGGTCCTTAGAATTGGCCAGGTAAACTAGCTAGACAGAAAAGGGTTAACAATACGGAGAGGAGTCAGCCGAGCCAGAATCAGGAATACAGAGTTCAGAATGGTCAAATGGAATAGCCGGGTCGGTATCAGAGCAGTAGCGTAGTACAAGTATATAGTCTAGGGCAACAGAAGGCAGAATGGTCAGAACACAAGCAGAGGTCAATAACAGGTTAAATCAATATAGCAGTCAGGTACAAGGAGCTCAGGTATGGATAACCACGATCTGGCAACTTCTGAAACTATACTGAGGGTTTTTAAAGAACCTTCACCAGACCACGCCCCCCACTCAAGCCACACCTCATGCAATCACCTCCCTACCTGTCTCCATTTAAACCAGGCAGTGGTCAGCGAGCAGCATCAGACTTGCTGTCCTCAAGCACACAGGTAGGGCTGGAAGCCCCCAACGTTACAATTTGAATAATATTAGAAAAGGCGTAGATTCACATACTGTACCTCAACATTATAAAGATAAACATAATAAAGATCCTAATGGGACAAAATTTCTGGCGATCCAGCAAGTAGAAAAGGAATGGAGAGGAGGGGATTTCATCAATAAAATTAATAGGACAGAGATGAGATGGATATATAATTTAAAAACACTAGTACCTAGGGGTTTGAATCAGGATTTTGAGGTCTGCCACTTTTTAGAATAGGTCAAAACTACATATTAGGAAGTACACAAATCATTGCATAAAGGTTTTACAAAATGAGGTTTGTATTATATTAATTAGAATTGTGTATTTATAAAATATCCATTTAGAAGGGTGTACTGAAGATGTTTGTATGAACTAGGATACACTGTAACCAAACATGTATTGAATATGGAGGTTATAATGTGTTTGACACTAATGTATCAATTAACCATCACCCTATAGGCATACTGTTAGGTAGGCACAAGCACTTATTTCGGTTTACACATTAGCACTCTGTATAGGGGTATAGAAACATATGGGTTAGTTTTAATTCGGTATACAACATTGTAAGAGTAGCACTTTAAAGAGAGCACTTTATTGAATGACATTATAAATTCTTTACGCATATAAGGAATCAAATTTTCAGTTCTGATAATAGTATTCATATACATTTAATTAAGATTAGCATATTAAATTTTGCAGAAGGCACTATAAATTTAGCACTTTAAAAAATCAGCATCTCACGCAGAGGTTTTCAGAGGATGGAAAAAGTTCCACACTCCCCCCTTGTGTGAGATTTTTTCCATCACGGTAAAATATTGATATAGAGCACATTATTGGATTTCCAATGGTGTGGCAATACATGTGTATCTAGAATTGCAGAATAACCTATTTAGGATGAACATGAAGGTAGATAATAATAAGCCTTGTGGGTAGAAAGAAGGTGGAGCAGAAACTTTAGGAGTTTAAACACTAGAGATCTTAAAAGGAACATGCAAGAGGGCACTACGAGATGTATCACCACCATCTTTTGGGTTGATCTGATATTTGGAATGCCCCACGCAGGTGCAGAATGAGTAATTGTAATTGTAATGAGTAACACGCAGGTGCAGAATGAGTAATTGTAATTTTGAGGGAAGGGAGAACGGGCGCTTCCCACTCAATCACAACACATTTTAAAGGGTATATAAGGAGGTTGCAGGAGATTGTGAAGGAATTGATTTACATGCCAACTGATGAAGCGAGTGCATCGTGAAACGCGTATTGGTGTTTGTCTATTTATTGTTTTATGGAATAAATTTTAAATTTTAATAAATTTTAATTTTGTTCATCGATATCCTGCAACCTTATTTTTTCATTTGGAGCAACATCATCGGACAGAGGAGGAAAAGGGGAGCCCGATATCTCCTAAAAAATATCGGTGTGAGATACATCTAGTGTCTGATTTATGACACCTCCAAATGTGAGTTGAACTATTGTATTTTGGGGACTTGGATGTGTTTTTATGGATCACACTATGTTTCTCATTTCTATCCCCAATATATCTTGAGAATTGAGGACTGCATAAAAGAAAGCAATTAACTGCTTAAAGAAGATCCTCGACCAAGATTTCAGGGGGAGAAAAGGAAAGGAAAAAAAGAGGGAAGCGCGGACTGTCACCACATTTTTCCATTATTGACTCTTTCTGGTGGTTGGAGGTGAACTATCAGTGTGTGAACCATCTGCTGCTGACTTTTTAAACTGCAATTTAATGCTCTATGTCCTTTGGACTTAAGAATAGTTTGTGTACAAACAGCATTGTTTAACTATATCCATTAGGGGGCGCCAGATACTTGTCTATTCTGTGACAGTATGCTAGATATTTGCCATAAAAGGTGTATGGGGGTCCGGGTAGTGCCCTGGGGGACAGGAAACAAGGACAAAAAGTTAAAAAAAATACGTTTTTAACCCCTTCACTGCTGACGACGTGTGGGACACGTCCCCAGTTACTCCCGCTGTATGCTGAGGAGGACGTGTCCCACACGTCATCAGCTTTTCGGGACCCCCGGCGGAGATACTCACCTCTCTGTCCGGGTCCCGCGGCTTTCTCACTTCAGCGTCCTCAGACGCTGAAGTCAAGCTCCTCCCGACGTAAATGATGTCATCGCGCCATGTGCGATGATGTCATTTCCAGGCGACCCCCCCGGCAATGACGGGAGATCGCCTGGAAGGGAGGGGGTGATCCGTTCGGATCCCTCTCCCTCCCGATCGGGAGGTCCCACAAAAAAAAGCCAGGCACCGCTTAAAAGGAGAGAGTCTCCCCTTTTTAGTGGTGCCTGGCTTTAACCCCTTAGGCACCGGGTCGCACCCGGCACCTTGCGGCGCCGAAGTGTGGCCTAGCTCCAGTGGGGGCCTCCATCTTGGATCGCGGCTCCACCCCCGGTTCCCCCCTCACTGCCTGACATCCTCACAGATAGCCGGGGAACCCCTAGCTGCCCGGAATCCCCTGGTGGAGATAGGGGGTTCATTTGAGGGTTCACAGAGATGCTGTGAGGTTGTGTATAGAGATGCTGATGGGGTTGTGTATAGAGATGCTGTGAGGCTGTGCATAGAGATGTTGATGGGGTTGTGTATAGAGATGCTGTGAGGCTGTGAATAGAGATGCTGTGAGGCTGTGTATAGAGATGCTGATGGGGTTGTGTATAGAGATGCTGTGAGGCTGTGTATTGAGATGCTGTGAGGTTGTGTTTAGAGATGCTGATGGGGTTGTGTATAGAGATGCTGTGAGGCTGTGTATAGAGATGCTGTGTATAGAGATGCTGATGGGGTTGTGCATAGAGATGCCGTGTATAGAGATGCTGATGGCGTTGTGTATAGAGATGCTGTTTGTGTATAGAGATGCTGATGGGGTTGTTTATAGAGATGCTGTTTGTGTATTGAGATGTGATGGGGTTGTGTATAGAGATGCTGTTTGTGTATAGAGATGCTGATGGGGTTGTGTATAGAGATGCTGTGAGGCTGTGTATAGAGATGCTGTGTATAGAGATGCTGTGAGGCTGTGTATAGAGATGCCTTGCGGCGGCAAAGTGCGGCCTAGCTCCGGTGGGGGCCTCCATCTTGGATGGCGGCTCCACCCCCGGGTCCCCCCTCACTGCCTGACGTCCTCACGCATAGCGTGATGACGTCAGATAGCTGGGGAACCCCTAACTGCCCGGAATCCCCTGGTGGAGATAGGGGGTTCATTTGAACCCCGATATCTCCAGAACCGTGGCAGCTAGGGGGTGATCATGGAGGGTGTCAATCGAAAGGCATGATACCCAACATGACCAGGTATAAAGTAAAAAAAAACATGTATTTTTTTTGTGTTATTTTTATTAATGCAGCAATATTGTTCACATTTCAATTATAATGTAAAGAATGATGCTGCACTAATGATTTTTTTCTATGGGGTGCGTTTGCTATAAATCACGTAATTCCCCGCACAAAATGTAACAAGTCCCCATTTCTAATTTTTGTACAAGCGCACCCCATAGAAAACATAACCGCAAACGCTCATGTGCTAAAATGTGAAAAAAAACACTTTACACACTGCAGATGATTAGAAATTAAATTTTTATTGCATTTTTTGTCATAATATACAGGCAGTACATGACGTATTATGAATCTGCGGAGTCTGACGGTAAGAACGCTATCTAATATGTCTGGGTCATTTAATAAAATGTGGCTTCAAATCGCGTTTAACCACTTCGCTGCTGAGGACGCGCTCAGCGCGTCCTCAGCATTCCCGCTGGTGTGCTGAGGACGCGCTGAGCGCGTCCTCCCATTGGGGTCAGCGTTCGGCCGGGTTCCGGCCGATCGCTGGCCCCCCCGGTGCGGGCTGACATCCTGGATGTCAGCCCGGCATCCGGAACAGCAGCCGCCGGAATTTGGTGTCATCGCGGCAGCGCGATGACACCAAATTCAGGCGCCCCCCCCGCATGTGCGGAGGAGGCGCCTGAAAGGGAGGGGGGGAGGTCCTTCGGACCTCTCTCCCTCCGATCGGCGACTCTGCGGGGGTTAACCCAGGCATCATTTGGAAGGGCACAGCCTGCCCTTCCAAATGATGCCTGGCATTAACCCCTGGGGAGCTGGATCGCGAATCGGCGCTGAAAAGCGCCGGTTCGCGATCCTTTCCCGGAGCTGGCCGACATCTTGGATGTCGGCCAAGCCTCTGGGAACTCCCCTGAGGACTGGCGTCATCGTGCGTAGCACGATGACGCCAGTCCTAGAGTTAACCCTTAACTGCCACGAACGGTGGAGATAGGGAGTTCCAATGAACTCCCTATCTCCCGATCCGTGGCAGTTAGGGGTTAAATTTTGGTATGGTTGGATCGGCCAGAGCATGGCCGTTCCAACGATACCAAACACTACAGTGAAAAAAGTTGTAAAAAAAAAAAAAAAGAAAAATAAAAATAAAAAAAAATGTAAAATAAAAATTATAAAAAAAAAATAAACACTTTTTGGTTTGTTAGTGTAGCAATATTGTTCCCATTTCAATTATAATGTGAACAATGATGCTGCACTAACGATTTTTGTATGCGGTGCGTTTGTTAAAAATAGTGTAATTTTCCCCAAAAAAAAATGTAACGAGACCCCATCTCTAATTTTTTTAACAAGCGCACCCCATACAAAATATAACCGCAATTGCTCGCATGTTAAAATGTGAAAAAAACACTTTACACATTGTAAATTATTGAAAATACATATTTTATTGCATTTTTTGTTATAATATACAGACATGACATAACGTATACATATAATAATGACATATTATGAATCTACCGAGTCTGACGGAAAGAACGATATATAATATGTCTGGGTCATATACTAAAATAAGCCTTCAAAACACGTTTAAACATGATGCGCAAAACAGGTAAAAATGACCTCAGCACAGGGGCGGGAAAAGCCTCAGCAGCGAAAGGGTTAAACATGATGAGCGAAAGTGGTAAAAATGAGCTGAGCACACAGCAGTGAAATGCAGGGTTAAGGGGTAAACAGTATATCAGAGGAAGATTTAGGAGAGAAATTAACACTTCTCAGAAGCACAGGTGTTGGTTGATACATGTTCAGATCAAGAGACACCACACCCTCAGTCCCTCAGTCTACGCACAATGTATCAAATTCATCAGACCAGACTAATTAAAAGCACATGTTATTTCCAAACACTAATTAACACCTGTTGTTTACGTCGTTTGAGAACACAGGTCATTTAAAGGTGAGAATCTTTGCACGTAGACATTATTTGTTAATTCAATATCTAATAAACCGTTGCTTATAATATTCTGCAGTAAAGAGTCTCTTTATCTCTAGATTTTTTAGCATTTTTTAAGCATTTTTTATACTTTTTTCAAATAATTTTTTTTTTAGAACTCGAACCGAACACGCCAAAAAGTTCGAAGTTCGCGAACGGCCAAAGTTCGAATCGGACTCCGAACTGATTGAACCGAACAGCTATTCCCTACTCTTCAATACTAAGAGATTTTCCAAAAATCCACTGTCAGAATCCAGATGTTTTTGGAATATCATTTTCAGTAAATTACACAGAGAAATATTTGGAAATATCCCCAATGTATTTCTTACTGTAATAATCTACTGTATTCGGCAGGCAGATGTTGCCATCTACTGGCCAAATGCAGTTACTGCATGGCTCCGTGTCGGCTAGGAAATTAGCGATAAATCTGGACATTCCCTAGCTAATTTTAACCAGTTTTAGCACCTCAGGCATTATGTCCACCGGGCTAAACCTTTGGGGGCACCTTCTGAGGCCCAAAAGCAAATTAAATTAGTTTTCAGAAAATGAATTTCATTGCATTCGTACAGCATTGCCCCAGTTAAAAGTAAAATAATTTATATATTCTCCTTTTTAATTTTTCATGTATTTATCCATTAAAGACATATTACTGAAATGAAAGATTCTGAGCTCTAGATGGCATCTCTTATCGTGCACAATGTCACACGCAGTGTGCATCATCAGCATACAGGCAGAAATGGCCATTGACTCAGATCCAGTAAATCTGATGCAGACAGATAATAAAATGGTGAGATCTCCTGCTCATGGGGATTTGTAGTGATCATAATGAGTTTACGAGACATGCAGCTTCCAAAATTACCATCATAATATAAAAATATTATACGTCAGTGGAATAATGCCCGTGAATGGAAATATCTGTAATACCTCAAATCTATACTGTACAGGGATTTTTACTCATTATAACACTCTGAATCAGGGGCCTAACTACCAGGGGTGAAGTGGGTACCATGGCACCAGGGCCCTTGAGTTGGGGGACTCACAGTCGTCTGGAGCTGAGGCCTTGCATGGGGCCCGGGGCCAGGGCCTCACCTGGAGCCCTGTGGCCATGGGCTGCGTGGCCGGGGCCGCATGGCCGTGGCAGCTTCGCCTAGGCTCTTCCACTGGGTGAAGAAGAATTCAGCCTCATCCCAGCAAAAAAACTTAGGAAAGGTAACAAGTATATTATTTTTTAATTATATAAATTATGTTAATGTAATTATTTCTTAAGTTTATCTTAATTGTATTTAACCCCATTGTGACCAGGCGGTTTTACCATTGTCTGTCCGAAAGTACCTACTGCTGTTTTTACATTTCTGCGCTATTTGTGTTTAGGTCTAATTTTCCTCATACTCATTTATGGAACCCACACATATACCGTTTTTGTTGCCATTTTAAGGTCTTTCTAAAGATACCATTATTTCCATCATATCGTATAATTTACCATAAAAAATATATATGAAATATGATGAAAAAATTGAAAAAACACACTTTTTCGAACTTCCCCAAAATCTACACCTGCCATTAATTAATCCCCAAAATCTACACCTGCCAAAAAGACCTTAGCTAAATACTTTAATAAACACCCAGCATAAAATGTTTAGAATTAGCCAATATATTAGATTTAGGATACATGTCAATAAAGGTGTCAATTTTTTTTTGCTCCTCTCCGTCAGTTAACACCAGGGTTGAGCAGTAGGTAAATTTTTACGTTTAGCGTACATGTAGAAATTAGCACCGGGAGCAAACGATCTCTAGCGCTCCCCATGTTAAGTATAGGACACGGTAAGTACAGTAAGCTCACACTATGAATCTCAAATCACTGCACGCTAAGGGTTTTTTGCCATTTGAGGCAGAAGATCTGTTGGTCAGGCGCTAGACTGAATTTACCTGGTGCTAACGTGAAAACATGATGAAGCAAGGGTTGTCTCACACCAGGTGATAGCGCCCTTCTTTGTGCAGCTACACACCCCTAACCATCCCTGTATGCCTAAACACCTCTATTATATAACTAATGTATATGGGTGCCTACAAACCACTTTTTCACCTGTTTTATAATTTCCACTTTCCTTCCCATATTATTATTTCCTAATCCCAATTTTATTATTTCCTTATTTCCCCCTCTAATTTTATTTC
Source organism: Leptobrachium leishanense (assembly GCA_009667805.1). Lineage (NCBI taxonomy): Eukaryota > Metazoa > Chordata > Amphibia > Anura > Megophryidae > Leptobrachium > Leptobrachium leishanense. The sequence continues at coordinate 181,098,897 of CM019065.1, read as the reverse complement.
CTCGCCCCAATTTTATTTTTTTCTCATCCCAACCCAATTTTATACTGATTTATCCCCATTTTATTATTTCCTCATCTCTAACTTATTATTTGCAACCCAATTTTAATATCTCCTCATCCCCCGTTTTATTATTTCTATATCCCTACCTAATTTTATTATTTCCATCTACCCCCAATTTTGTTATTCCCCCCATTTTATTAATCATTCTCACCCGCCAATTCTATTATTTCCTCATCTCCCATTTTATTAATTATCCCCCACATTTTATTATTATCTCATCCGCCAGTTTTATTATTTCCACAAGGCAGCCCATGTAGGCTGTGGGCTATCTTTGGTCTGGGAGTGGCTGCTCTAATTCAGAAACAACCGCATTGTTAATTTACCCCATTATCACCTGGGCTGCATACCTATGAGTGGCCACTTCCATCTGTGCTTGAACATGGCTCTCATACTCCCTGCTCTGCTCTTGCAAGATGTTACACATGAGATTTAGAGCAGCTACGCCCAGGCCACAGCCCACAGCCTACACTGGGCAGCAGTGGACAGATTGGCAAGGCCATAGGCTACTGGGCAAACACCCAGTATGCTGATGACCAGTCTGGGCCTGGACACAGCTGACAGGACCTTCGGCTGCTGTTGAATAACAAGATAGACTGGATCAGGGCTGGCTGCTATGGAACAAGGCAGGATGGTGCTTAACATGCACCAAATACAGAGTCAATGCTGAGTATTGTATATATCATTTCTGCTTTTATGGCACTGGTCACACTATGATGTCACTATTTGTGATGCTCTCTACTCTTTAACCACTTGGCTGCTATGGCCGTGCTCAGCGCATCCGCTCAAATGGGTTTTCTGTGTGGAGGATGCGCTGAGCAGCTGTGGCAGCTAGGTGTTAGTGTTTGTATCATTGGAAAGGCCAGAGTATGGCCTTTCCAATGATATCAAACATGACCATGTTAAAAAGTAAAAATTTTTTTATTAAATCCTGCTTTTTTTTCATTTTATTATAGAATCTGTGAGAAGAGGGGTTTGCGAGGGTCCTGAGAAACGAGCAACAGCACTAATGGCCTGCTCTATGGTGGGGGCCCGCTCAGGTCTCACAAGGTTTTAGCTTGTATGTGCCATTACAGGGATGAATGCTCCATATGCAAATCAGCCTGCTCTCACCCAAAAAGGGTGGCCAGTGCTGATTGCCAAGGATGTCATCCCTGCACGAGAGGTGCAGCAACCCACAACGATCGTTTCGGCCTTCTTGGGCCTCGTCAGGAGGGTATAGCTGACACCCCTCTAGGCACACCAAGCAAGGGGTCCACGTCTGGATAACCCTGTAGACTAATAGTGAGGAGAAGAGTGAGCAGGCCCCCACCGTAGAGCAAGCCACTAGTGCTGTTGCTCATTCTCAGGACCCTCACAAACCCCCCTTATCCTCACTATTAGTCTACAGGGTCATCCAGACGTGGACCCCTTGCTTGGTGTGCCTAGAGGGGTGTCAGCTATACCCTCCTGACAAGGCCTAACAAGGCCGAAACGATCGTCGGGGGTTGGTGCACCTCTCGTGCAGGGATGACGTTCTTGGCAATCAGCACTGGCCACCCTTTTTGGGTGAGAGCAGGCTGATTTGCATATGGAGCATTGATCCTTGAAATGGCACATACTAGCTAAAACCTTGTGAGATCTGAGCGGGCCCCACTGTAGAGCAAGCCACTAGTGCTGTTGCTCGTTCTCATTCTCAGGACCCTCACAAACCCCCCCTTCTCCTCACTATTATAGAATCTGGCACATGATTTTTCTCTTTTTTTGTACTGTTTTTACTAACTGGGTGGTTTTCTCTTTCATTTTGTTGCCTTTGTACTATTGATTAAATGTATATATCATTTTATTGTATAAATATACAGTATCTAAATGGTGGAATTCATTTGATATTGGCACATTGCCATAGTCGCAAAGCACTATCTGCGTCGTGTTGAGATCCGAGCATCTTTCTTCTCTGATTTGAAATAGTTTGGCCATGTCTTACCAATCATTGTAAAGGTGAAAGTTAACCTTTCCTCTCTTATATGATTAGTTTGGTGTAGGGTGATCACGTGTACATAAAGCAAGTGCATTCTTTGGCTAGATTGGTGGCACTTGGCCAAACTATGTCAGCCAATGAGAGTAGCTTAATCTATGGAGCTCTCTCATTGGCTGATACAAATATTAAGAAATCAAAATATAGAGTAATGATCAACCAAGTAGGCCATAAATATAGAGAAGCAACAAGAGAACAAGAGTCTCAGGAGATTCTCTCCCCCTAATGACCTGTCACTGGTGTCCCTGGCAGATGCCAGGGAAGGCCCTTTATAGCATTCATTTTTAAGCCGTTTAGAAAGGTTTGTGGTCTGCTGCATTATGCACAATCCAGCACACACACTACACACAGACAGAGCAAGAGATGATAGTACAGAATGAAGACACAAGAGGGAGCCCTGCACTGGGTAAGATTACTGATCTAATACAGATTACAGGGTTGGGGAAAACCATACAATACACAACAGGAGTATGCAGGAAATCACAACCTGGATACCTAGTAGAAATACAGAACCCTGTACTATGAATGAGGTCCTTATAATTGGCCTCTGTCTGTAACACCTGAACTATGCTGCGTGTTAAATACAATGCAGACAAATACAGGGCATAAACAAGAATGGTCCAGAAACACGCCATGTCGGGTATTTTCATAGGAAAACAAAATGGATGCTTGTAGCCATTTTGTGTATAGCCATTTTGTGTATATTCGTTCTAATCCATATTCATTCTTCTAAAACATTTTTTTGGAATTACCTTTCACCTACTTTGAAAAAAAAAAGACGAGCTCATACAAAGTTTAAACTCATTGGTGGAATAAAAGGATTTATGTGTGTGTCTTAAATTAATATAATCATGTAGACTGTGACGATGGGGGGTTTGGCGTGAATGCAGATGAATGTGAGCCTTCGGCGCAGTGAATCACGATACAGATATTATAACAAGGATATTTATTGTAAGTCTCCTTAGAAATAAAGAATACTGAATCTATACCAAGAACATGGATACAGCACAAAAGCAAAATAAACAGACATAGGACATTAGACCTAAAAACTATGAAACCAAATACAAGGATAAACCAAATACACAGATGATATACCAATATAGGGTACCGGGGCACAAGCAGGGATAAATACAGAAAGTAAGGATGCAGAGCAGAACTAATACAATAGGTTAAACCAGAACAGCAGAACCAAATAACAGGAGGGGGCTAAATAAAAGGAATAACTAGATCAGAGGGGAGAACCAGAGAGGGGCTACGCCAGAGATGAATGGCTGGGAGTGATAGGAGAGCCTAATACAGAAAGCAGCAGGGAGGCATGAGGAACAAGATACATACAAAAAGGACTGACCTAAAGGGAAGTAGAGAACTGAAAGCACAGAAGGAAACCTAAATGAACACAAGGGCAGAGAATAAACAAAACTAAGCAGGAAGATATTGACAATAATGAACCTTAAACTAGAACTCCTAGAGACTCAGGCACAGACCAGAGATCCTAAAAGCAGGACTGCAACCAACAAGAACATACTATGACATGAATCAGTAAGGGAGAGAATGAGACTGCATCCTTCTAAGGGTGTAGTCTCTTTATATACCCTGTTCAATATAGTACAAGGGATGTTCAGGTGAGTACCCGGGCTTGAACCTTTTTAGCATAATGTCCAGAACCCTGCCTCCTCAAGGCAGGACGTAGCAATGCTCCTAAACCAGAGGGGGCGCAAGATTCACATAAACAGTCCAGATCATAACATAGACATGAAGACGCTATGCTATAGAGGCTGTTCCATTTGATATATGTGGTAGATAAGTGCTAGACATGGCAAGGGTAAATTGTTTAGCGAAGAAGTCTTTGAATAAAATATATTTTACTAAGGTTTCTAAAATGATATCTATTCTACAAAAATATATATTCATATAGATATTATGTATCCAATATATATTTAGTAGCTCCAATATTTTTGTAGTGTATAACTATGTTAATATATAAGTAAAAGATTTAGAAGTACTTTTTAGTTTAAAAGTATTAGAATTTACATTTTAACTGATAAGATTAAATTCTTAAATAAGGAAGTAGAGTAGAAGTCTGCTTATACTAAATTTAAAAGTGATATGTACAGACATGTCTGAGAAAAATGAAATGTTCTTTGTGAGAATACAAGATTCAGATAATGGAAGATTGACTTATGACCTATGTCAAATAAATAAAGAATAAATAGAGGAAAATAGTTTGTTTGTTGCTGTATATTCATATATATATTTTTATTGAAAATGGAAGAGCTTTTGTGATTGAATTATTAAGCAGGGATTTTATAATCTACAATTTAAAAAGCATAAGATTAGAAGCTTAATTCTTGTTATTAGGTGAGGATTCACTAAGTTTTTCTTACTTATTATTCTAAATAGAATAAGTGATAGCTTCATATTTTTGTTGATCCAGGTAGCACAGAGATATATATATGTCTGTATACATATATGTGTATATATATATATATATATATATATATATATATACGGGATACTAGCTTTGTTTTGAAAATTTGTTTGCTGGGAAATTCATGTTTTCTTAAGTTGTACTAATCATTTATGATGTTACTAACATATTCTAATTTGCAAGCTAGAATCTATGTGCTGATGGTTGTTGTTTTTATAAATCCTTGATTTTTGTTGTGAGAATAAGTCATTTTTGCATACGTAATAAATATGTATATTTTTACCTAGTTTGGTTGCGGTGGTATTTTCAAACAAACATACAATTGAAAACAAACTCAGGATCGGTTTCTGGGAAATATATTGGCGAGATAGTTTTATTATTGTTTATATCTCGTATTAGTTTCTTATTTGAATAAACATTCCTGACAGCCAGTAGTCATACACAGGAATATAATATGCACGGTACAGGGTACTAGCAAAAGAGAAATCCAGAAGACACGCCAATAGGTCATACACAGAAATATTGTATACACGGTACTGGGTACAAAGAGCTAGCAAGAGAGAAATCCAGAAAACACGCCAATAGGTCATACACATGAATATCGTGATACGCAGTACAGGGAATAGATCAGATAATATACCAAAACAAGAGCCAGAAGTCATACACAGAAATATCTAAACCAATGTCACTATAGCAGGTACTCAGGGAGAAAGGCCTATCCTGGACCAGAGAACAATACACTGCTGGCCATATAAATAGGGCAGGGCACGTCATGTGATCACAGACTATCAGCCACAGGGGAGATGATCTGCAGTGGCTAAGCCCAATGACCTACCAGAGCTGAAGAGCTCTGCTCTCACCACCAGGGGCATGGCCGGAACCAGCGGAAACGTGACATGGCCAAACATAAAAATAATCATCAACAAAATCTATAGCCTCACAGGTACAAAAATATCAATTATTTTTTTCAACATATATAGAACTGTCTCAGAAAGGATAACACAAGTATAGGTGCTATGTAGAATCTTTAGGAATGTAGGTAATATACAACTATTTGCCAGACACGCAAAAGCCAGTTAATATAATAGAATGAATACAATCTATCAAATGCATCATGATACATGGATAATTACCAGCTCACAAATATAGACAATAAGTGTAAATACCAAGACACATAATGTTAAAATAAATATTACTCAACATAATATTTGGGAACAAGCAATAAAAATTTGACTCAGCTGTTCAAAGGGAAAAACATAAGAGACAGTAACAATTAACAAACATATATCAAAATCTATACAAAGGAATGCAACATGTATACAATTAAGCTCTATCGCTTCGAGTCTTAGGTGATTTGAGTACATTACTACCAAGGTCACAGGTAAGGAGACATTTAATTTATTCATACTGGAACATGCTTTGTGTCTTCTCAATCTGCAAACTGTATATGGGCTGTGTAATTTTCTCAACCGGCATACAAATGAAGTATTCTCATGTCTACAACAGCATGTTCTCTATTTGTCTTTCTTCAGTCTCTCTACTAGGGATGAGCTGTTCGGTTCATTCGGTTCGGAGTTCGATTCGAACATCGCCTGTTCGCATGTTCGCGAACTACAAAAAGTTCCGTGTTTTCGCAGCATGTTCGCCCACAATGCACCACAATGGACCACAATGCACTTTTCCACTGGCCTGAAGTTTGTAATTGGCTACAGCCTTGCACCTGACCACAGGTCAGGTGCAAGACTATGCCAATAACGGCTCAGAGTCCTGATTGGGCAAATTTTGCCCAATCATGGGCTCACAGAGCAAAGTCCCGCAGCACACTATATAAGGCTTCACACAGCCTTCAGCACGTGTTTTTTGAGAGGAGATTGTTGTGTTAGTGTGTGTTCTCACTGCCAGTCTGCCAGCAGCTATTGGGGGGTCTCATTTCTACAAAATATCTGGGAATTGTTCTAATCTTTGTGTTCTCACTGCCACCAGCAATTTTGGGGGTCAGTCATTTATACAAAATTTCTGGGAATTGTTCTAATCTTTGTGTTCTCACTGCCACCAGCAATTGTGGGGGTCTCATTTCTACAAAATATCTGGGAATTGTTCTAATCTTTGTGTTCTCATTGCCACCAGCAATTGTGGGGGTTTCATTTCTACAAAATATCTGGGAATTGTTCTAATCTTTGTGTTCTCACTGCCACCAACTATTTTGGGGTCTCATTTCTACAAAATATCTGGGAATTGTTCTAATCTGTGGGTTCTCACTGCCACCCACCAGGGTGTCTCACTGATTTATAGGAGGTTTCTGGGAATTGTAATCTGTATCTTGTCACTGCCAGCTATCAGGGGGTCCCACATACTTCTAGCAGATTTCTGCGAATTGTAGTCTGTGTCTTGTCACTGTTGCCAGCTATCAGGGGATCTCACTGACTTGTAGGTGGTTTCTGGGAATTGTAATTTGTGTCTTGTCACTGCCACCCATCGGGGAGTCTCACTGACCTATAGGAGGTTTCTGGGAATTGTAATCTGTGTCTTGTCACTGGCTGCCAGCTATCAAGGTTTCTCACTGAGTTATACCAGAGTTCTGGAAATTTTTAATCTTTATACCAGAGTTGAATCAGAGTTCTGCAGCATATCTCCAATTTTTATAACAGCGTTGAATCAGAGTTCTGCATGTTTTTAACCTATATATCACTCACCATGTCAGAAAGACCAAAAAGGACAGGCAGATGCTCCCAGACACAGATAAGAGGGCAAGCAGCCTCTGTGTCGGGAGGCTGTGCCTCTGGTCGTCGTGGATGTGGTGCATCCTCTGCAGGGGCACGCTTGTCCTTTCTAACTGGTGCTGGCCGTTTTAAGCAGCAGCAACATACAGAGGATTTGGTGGATTGGCTAACCAGGCCATCCTCATCCTCCGAGTCCCCTGCCAGCCAGGCTTGTAGTGCTTTACAGCCCACCTCAGCTGCCAAAGCATCTAATGCAGCCTCCATGTCCACAGCTACTCCTGCCATAGCCTCACTATCACACACAGAGGAGTCAGCTGAATTGTTTGACTACAATGAGAGTGACATGCTGCTTGAGGATGCGCAGCAACTACAGTGCTCTGATTCAATCTCTGAGGTTGAGGAAGAGAATATAATCAACCTAGAGGAAGGGGGTGCCAGTGATGACACACAAATAACTGCACTCATGTTGCCCCAGCAGCTGCAGCATACTGCCAAGTTGGCTCCAGTGATGAGGAGATAGGGGGTGATGACAATGATGATGAGGTCACTGACTCCACCTGGGTGACTGATCGAACAGAGGAGTCAAGTGAGGAGGAGGAGGCACAACATCCTCTATGACCAAACGTAGCACTAGCCAGTCCAAGGCATCAGATGTCAGAGCTGCTCAAGTGCAGAGCGCTAGTGTCTCAAAGCACACATCCAGGAACTCTGCTGTCTGGGAGTTCTTTAAGAAATGTGCAGCAGACCGCACCGTTGCTATTTGTAATCTGTGTCAGATGAGGCTCAAGCGTGGGAAAAACACTGGACGCTTGGGTACCACGTACTTGAGGCGACATATGACCACCTGCCATGCATCCCGTTGGCGCAAAACTTTGCGTAGGTCCTCCGCACCTGTCTCTACCCCCACTATATGTCCTGCCATGTCATTGACTCCAACCTCCACTGACAGGGATGATGCAACAGTAATGGATGTACCAGGTCCTTCCTCACAATGTGACAGCATCCCATCAGCTGAAGATTTACGCAGTTAGATTACGTTGCCCCAGCTGCTGCAGCGTAATAAAAAATATAGTCCCAACCATCCCCAAGCACAGCATCTAAATGCCAGCTTACCAAAATTACTCGCATTGCAGCTGCTGCCTTTCCAGGTGGTGGACTCTGCTTCCTTCTGTGAATTTGCTGAATGTGCTGTACCACAGTGGCCGGTTCCAAAACGCCATTAATTTTCACGGAAGGCCATTCCAGCACTATACCAGCACGTGGAAGACAATGTTATCGAGTCATTGGGAAAGGCAGTCAGCAGCAAGGTGCATGTGACTTTAGACACGTGGTCCAGCAAGCATGGACAGGGCCATTACATTTCCTTCACGGCACACTGGGTAACTCTGATTGCAGCTGGGAGGGATCCAAGATGGGGCTCTGTGCTGGAGCTTGTTCATCCACCACGCCTTCAGAAAGCTGCTTCTATGAGGTCTGTCTGCTCCACCACCACCTTTCCCTCTTCCTCCTCCTCCTTCTCTGTCTCTGGCGAAGTGGCAGTTAAACCGATGCGTGACAGGGCCTACGCAATGGCTCAAGCAAAAAGATGCCATACTGTGCTTGAGCTGGTTTGTTTAGGGGACAGGAGCCACACCGGGCCATAAATTCTGTCAGCTCTGCAGGGGCAGGTGCAGAGATGGTTAACACCACGCCAGCTTCAGCTGGGAATGGTCGTCTGTGATAATGGCAGCAACCTTCTCTCCGCCCTACACCTGGGAAAGTTGACGCGTGTACCATGCCTAGCACATGACCTAAATCTGGTGGTACAGCGTTTCCTAACCAGGTACCAAGAGCTGGCAGATCTTCTCAGCCAGGCCAGAAAAGTCTGCAGCCACTTCAGATGGTCATTCCCAGCAAGTGTTCGCCTGTCAGAAATTCAAAGAGAATTCAACCTTCCCACAAACCGTCTGATCTGTGACATGCCCACTAGGTGGAACTCAACATTAGCAATGCTGCAGCGTCTGCACAAGCAGCAGAGGGACATCAACGAGTACCTGTGTGAGTATGGCACAAGGACAGGTTCAGGTCAACTTGTTCCCCCCCCCGCATTGGCTGATGATCAAGGATGCATGCACTGTACTGTCACCATTTGAGGAGGCAACGAGGATGGTGAGCAGGGACAGTACATGCATCAGTGACACAATTCCTTTAGTGTTCCTGCTGGAGCGCACTCTGCGGGGAATTATAAATGTGGCACTAGAGGTAGAGCAGCGGGAGGAAGAGGAGGCCTTCCCTAGCTCTCAAGGCCCCAGTCTTTACGCAGACAGCATTCGTGCGGGTCCTCAGATCAGGAGGAGGAGGTTGAGGAGGAGGAGGAATATTTAAGTAGTGGGGCATTGAAGGTGGGGATTCCTCAAGAGAGGGTTTTGTGTGCCCAGAAACCCAAGGACTAGTACGTGGCACGATGGGGTCATCCTCCTCATTGACCAGGAAGACTCGGAAGCTAATGCCACCTCCAACCTACGCTGCATGGGCTCCCTTATCCTGCAAAGCCTGGTAAAGGACCCCAGGATTCGTGCTATCAAGGAGAGGGATCATTACTGGTTGGCAAGCCTTCTTGATCCACGAAAAAAGGGTAAAGTTGCAGAGCTCATCCTGCCCGCACAGAGGGAGCACAGGATGAAAAAACTTGAGGAAGCTCTACAGCGACACTTGTGTAACACCTTTCCAGGCACTGTTAGGTTACCAAGTGATGACACAGGTGCTTCTGAGGCTGCGGATGATCAGAGGAAGTGCGGTGAAGGCCGGGTCCACTTGACTTATGCCTTTTTAAATGTTTTTTATTCCACGACGCCCAGGGACGTCAAATGTAGGCACCCATTGCCAGCGTCTTCACCATATGGTGTAGGACTACCTAGGGGCAAGGGCAGACCTGGATACCTTTCCAGCAGATGATCCACTGGCTTACTTGGTGTTGAGATTGGATCACTGGCCATAACTTAGCCAATATGCTATGCAGCTACTAGGTTGCCCTTCATCCTGCATGCTTTCTGAAAGGACGTTCAGTGCCGCTGGAGTTTTGTCAAAGACAAAAGAGTTCATCTTTCCACCGACTCTGCAGACCAGCTGACGTTTATAAAAATGAATCAGTCCTGGATCAGCATCTATCAATCCCCTGATGCGGAATAGATCGGGGATCTCTTCTGCATTCACAAAAGCTCCACCACTGCACTCTTCCACAATACCACAAAAGGGTTACGGTGTGAAGGCACTTGCTGCCACCAAAGGCACAATATTTGGCTGCACTGACACTGACGCCTATATTACCAGATTTATATCATTTAAATTTTTTGGACTGCAGGGTCCAACCCTGCACTCTTCCACAATACCAAAGAGGGGTTAGTTACTGTGTGAAGGCAATTGCTGCCACCAAAGGCACAATATTTGGGTGCACGGACGCCTTTACCAGATTCATATCTTTTTAATGTAGGACCGCATGGTCCAACCCTGCACTCTTCCACAATACCACAAAAGGGTTACGGTGTGAAGGCACTTGCTACCAAAGGCACAATATTTGGGTGCACTGACACCTTTACCAGATTTATATCTTTTTAATATAGGACCACATAGTCCAACACTGCACTCTTCCACAATACCACAGAGGGGTTACTTACGGTGTGAAGGCACTTGCTGCCACCAAAGGCACAATATTTGGGTGCACTGACACCTTTACCAGATTCATATCTTTTTAATATAGGACCACATGGTCCAACCCTGCACTCTTCCACAATACCACAAAAGGGTTACGGTGTGAAAGCACTTGCTGCCACCAAAGGCACATATATTTGGCTGCACTGACGCCTTTACCAGATTCATATCTTTTTAATTTAGGACCGCATAGTCCAACACTGCACTCTTCCACAATACCACAGAGAGGTTACTTACGGTGTGAAGGCACTTGCTGCCACCAAAGGCACAATATTTGGGTGCACTGACGCCTTTACCAGATTCATATCTTTTTAATATAGGACCGCATGGTCCAACCCTGCACTCTTCCACAATACCACAGAGGGGATACATACATTGTGAAGGCACTTGCTGCCACCAAAGGCACAATATTTGGGTGCACTGACTCCTGTACCAGATTCATATCATTTTAATATTGGACCGCAGGGTTCAACCCTGCACCCTTCCACAATACCACAGAGGGGTTACGGCAGGGCTCGAGTCCTGCGGGAACGGCATTCCTGCACTTCTCCCACAGCGGGAACGCTGCGGGAACGCTGGTTCCTGCTGTGGCCGAGTCCAAAACGATTGAGCAGGCCGCCGCCGCACACTGCCGGCATCCGCGTGCTTCCTGCTACGAACGGCCGGTGACAGGAAGTGCAGCCGCTCGCCTGGGATCTAACAGCCAGCCGCGATTTTGCGAGATCGCGGCTGGCTGTTAGATCCCAGGCGAGCGGCTGCACTTCCTGTCAGCGGCCGTTCGTAACAGGAAGCACGTGGCCACCGGCAATGTGCGATGGCGGCCTGCTTCGTTTCGGGCCCACAGAGACGTGAGTTGAGCTGCTGGGGGCAATAATATCCATAAGACCTGTGGCATATCCATGAGACCTGGGGCATATCCATGAGACCTGGGGCATATCCATAAGACCTGGGGCATATCCATGAGAGCTGGGGGGCATATGCATGAGACCTGGGGCATATCCATGAGAGCTGGGGGGCATATGCATGAGACCTGGGGCATATCCATAAGACCTGGGGCATATCCATAAGACCTGGGGCATATCCATGAGAGCTGGGGTGGCATATCCATGAGAGCTGGGGCATAACCATTAGACCTGGGGCATTATCCATGAAACCTGGGGCATATCCATGAAAGCTGGGGGCATATCCATGAGACCTGGGGTCAATATCCATGAGAGCTGGGGCAATATTCATGAGAGCTGGGGCAATATCCATGAGCTGGGGCATATCCATGTGAACTGGAGCAATATATACCCATATGAGCTGCGTCAATAATATCCATGTGAACTGGGGGCAAATATATCCATATAACCAGTGTTGGGTATATTATTCCGGGGCTCAGTGCTGTGTATATTATTCTGGGGGCTCAGTGCTGTTTATATTATTCTGGAGGCTCAGTGCTGTGTATATTTTTCTTGGGGCTCAGTGCTGTGTATATTATTCTGGAGGCTCAGTGCTGTGTATATTATTCTGGGGGTCCAGTGCCTTTGTATGTAATTCTAGGGGGGTCTGTGCCTGTGTAGATAATTCTGGGGGGTCTGTGGCTGGATAGATATATCACATACATATATGTATTATATATAAAACGCGTTAGTCCAGTTGTACGTAGTGATACCTTTCACTGATCAGTATAGTTTCCAGACCCGAAGAGTAGAGGTTATTACACTCTTGAAAGCTTGTCTTTTAAATGTAATGTTAACCCAATAAAAATGGTATCACCGGCACGTACTGCTATACTCGTGATATATATATTTTTTTCTTCGGGTAATAGGGGTTGTGGAATTTGTGGGTGAGTTCCCTCACTTTTTTTCCCAGGACTTGACCCCTGTGTGACTTGTTCTGCGTGTCCTAAAAGGTCTCCTCTTTTAATACAGACTGCCGCCCCAAGCAGTTGTTTATGAATAGATTAAAGGAAAACCGTTTACCGTCATTTGAAACGTCATTTTTTTGTTTTTAAAAGTTTCTATACATCCTACAAATCCGCCACTTCACGGGCAGGTTATGGATACCTGTCACGAAGTACATTACTTATCACAAAGTATATTTATTCTATGTTCACACTATATTATATGTTTTGTGTTGTATATGTCAACTAATAAAGAATTATTCAAAGTACCAACCATTCAAATTACAATAATTTTTATGATTACCGGCGCTTAGTGGCATCAGTTCAATTAGCCATTTAGGCAAGATAAAAATAGCCACATTTTTCTTGTTCCTGTTTCTTCTAGGTTATGGGGACCTCCTAGGCACTATATTTGAAGGAATTTTTCGTTTTTATTTTTAACCCTTATTTCATGGAAAACTCACTGTTCCTTTAAAAACGTTTTTTTTAAAACTTTTTGTCCTTGTTTCCTGTCTCCCAGGGCACTACCCGGACCCCCATACACCTTTTATGGCAAATTTCTTGCATATATGCCCTCTTGCAGGGCACTCTAAAAATCAAACTTTTGAGTCCCATTGACTTACATTGAGTTCGGTTCGTGTTTCGCATTCGAACTCGAACTTTTGAAATTGTTCGAGTTCGAATGCGAACCGAACACGGGGTGTTCGGATCATCACTACTTCTCTACCTCCTTTGTCCTTTATTCTTTCTCTGTCTACTTTTTTTTCATAGCCCCTCCGTAGGAGTGGATTTCATCTGTGAAATACATATTAAAAAAGTATGTGATAACTACTATTACAAACAATAATCCTCTTAGCAAGGGAATACAAGGGTCTCTTTATACATCAGCACAAGAAGAATAAAAATAGACTCTCCACGGCAAGCTCTTGAGCATGGTCCTCTTTTCCCATCATTCTCAGTTTGTCTAGCTTCAGGGCAGCCATCAGGGGGTGACAGCCTATGACATGTTCAGGGGCCCAGTTAACCCAGAGGGCCCTTGCCAAACCCTATGTGCACATTAAGTACCAAATAGGTAAGGACGTCTTCATGTCACCCAGGACTGGTCAACCAAGATACAAGCAATTTTCCCAGTGGGCCACAGCATCTAGGGGCTGGTCAGAGCACTCTGGCTCTTAGCAGAGGGATCGATTACTATGATCTGCACCAGGGACTACTTTTTATCCCCTTGCTGTATCGCCAGAGACTTAGCCCATTCCCAGTAAAATTAAAACAGGTTTGCAGAAAGAGGCAAAAAGTTTTATTTTTAATTAGCTTATTGAAATGGGAATCTGTCAGAAGGGGGCCCTGAACAGTGGTTTAGTAAGGGGCCCCACTATTTCTGATGTTAGCTCTATCTAGCCTTTTTGTTAAATAGTTTTTTTTCCCTACCCATTGTACAGCGCTTCGAATCTGTTGGCATTTTATAAATACTTGTAACTGTGTGTGATGTGTTCTTTATCCCTTTGCTTTATAGATCAATCACATAAGCTTGTTTTCTTTTAACTTAAAGCTTGTTTATAACAGCAAGAATTTGTTATTTGGGGATTGATTTAACAATTATTTACATCTAAAAATAGATTTCCTAATAAAATGAGACTTTTATTAAGTTGAATAATAAAAGCATTGCTTGTTATTAACTTAATCGTGGAACACAAAGTAAAATATCAAATCTGTTAGAGAATAAATTAATGGCATGTTTAAATTCCGGATGCAGCATGGCTTATTTATTACTGTTCTCAATTTGAACATTGCACGTAGGTCTTATACAGAATGACTCTGGAGACTAGGAAGCTGGTGCATTAAAATGTCAAGCATTACATGAATTGCTTTAATAGCTCTTCCAACATTTTCTTATTGGATTTAATCTTTATCCTTTGTTTCAAAATGGTCCCATTTTAAATATGTATAAATTCTATTGTGTTTTACTGTGCAAAAAAAGAGGAGGCACAAAATATACCTTGCCCAAATAAATATTAGTTATATTCATGGAGTTTGTTTTCTGTTTGTGAATTCAGGATAAAAATATGACTTAAGGGTAGACATGTGCACAGCACAAAATTTCGTTTTGAGCTAATGGATTAGTCCTAAAATGCAATTTATTTAGTTGCTAAAGAAATTCGTTTTCAGTTCTTTAGTATGAAAACTAATTTCATTCATCCGAAAACCAGTGGATACAATTACTATTGTAGTGGCTCCTCAGAGGGCTGAGATCGCTGCTTGTTACAGTATCTCTCACTCTCAGCACAATGTGTCAGGCAAAGCTGTTACAGTAACTTACTGCTGCTCATCACAGCACTCAGAGTTTCAGTAAAACTAGTAAATAATATTTTTTATATATAAGAGGTTAGAACAATATTATTTCCTTGTTTTACTTAAACTCTGAGCGCTGTTACAGTCAGTTACTGTAACAGCTGAGCCTGATACATTGTACTGAGAGATAATATAACAAGCAGCCGATCTCAGCGCTCCCAGCCACTGGATTTAAAGGGCTAAAAAAAAAAGGCTCCCCTCTGTATAATGTATAGAACATCCTCCTGCATTAATTAATACCCCTCTCTGTATAATGTAAACAACATCCACCTGCATTAATTAATACCCTTCTCTGTATACTGTATAGAACATCCTCCTGAATTAATTAATGTACCTCTCTGTATAGAACAGCCTCCTCAATTTATACCTTTCTCTGTATAATGTATATAACATCCTCCTGCATTAATACCCCTCTCTGTATAATGTATAGAACATCATCCTGCATTAATTAATGCCCCTCTCTGTATAGAACATCCTACTGCATTGGCATGTGGAGGGTGCAGAACTTCGGAATGCAATGATTATCCAGCACAGGAGAGGGAGATTTTACTTAAACTTTGTATCTCTGTGGGGGAGACACAGGAATATTTAAGCAGGGGAGAGGGAAAATATTAACGTAAATCGTTCTGAAAGCTCAGAGAAGAGATGACTGGTGCAAATTTATTTTTATAATAAATTAAAGCACTTTAAATCCAGGGAAAACATTCAGATAAATCTCACTGAAGGCTCATAATGACAGAGTAACTGTGAGAGCTTGATACTAAATGTATCAGACGTAAAAAAACCTTTATAACAAGCAGCACTGGGAGAGGAGAGGGACTTTATATAAAACGTGTATTATAGATGAGGAAAGTGGGATAGTGCTCCTGGATAATATAAAATGTAACAGACCTAAGCCCCTATTATGCAGAGTGGGAGGGGAGATAACACATGTTTTATAAAGTCCCTCTCTTCTCCCAGCGCTGCTTGTTATAAATGTTTTTTTTACTATCTAGCCCTCCTCTGTCATTAGCTTTCAGGGTGATTTATTTGAATGTTTTCCTTCTCCAGCTGCTTTTATCATCTCCTCTGTCTCATAGACATGCAAGGGTTGAGTAAAGATTTCCTTTCCTGTGCTGGCTGTCTGTGCTGCGAGTGAGTATTCTAGAGCTCTATCAGATTTTCGGGTAGGGGTCGGGAAGGATTACAAACCTTTTCTGTAGCTTTGCGATGTTGCACTCTTCATTGCTGGAAGGAGTTCACTCATCAATGTAATATCACAAAAAGGACTGAAACTAAAATGTAGTGCATTTTATTTTAGTTTCTTTCGTTTTTTGTACTGAGCAGTTTCGTATCTCTTGAGTCAAACGAAAACTAAATTATCCCAAAATTCAGACTAAATCGTTTTAGTACTAAAGAGAAGGCACATGTCTACTTAAGGGGTTATTCAAAGAGGAGCAAAATTTCAGTGCTCTCTCGTTCGATGCACTTGGGCAGGCTCAGTTCACCGACCCTGCGGTGAATTCAGCATTCACCGCAGAGCTCCTGAAGTGCGACGATTGGTTCTGCCGAATGCTGTTGATCTCCACCGTCCGTCGAACAAACCGCCGAATGTGGCGGTTCAAGCCAACTATCTGCCTGATCTGTTATAGAATATAAAAAAAGCAATTTGAATAAACTGGGAATCAAAAATTTCACTGAAAAAATCCAGAAAATGGCTAAAAAATTCTAAAAAAAATAATTAAATAAAAAGGCTTTTTGCTGCAAATGAAAAGAATAACCGTTTAAATATAAAAACAGTATTTTTTGTACATTGAAACCTATGAGATTCGCCTGTTTAAACCTGTCGAATTAAAGAACCAGAAATCTAGGTATTTTGCCAACATTTCGTTGCAGTTCAGCGGTCTCTGAATAGATTAACCATTGGTTCTATGGGATATTTTCACCTGCTGCCGAAGGTCGCTGAATTGCGGCCATATTTCATGGCAATTCACCAATACTTGGTGAATTGCCAGCTTTTTGAATAGCCGATTTGCCACGAAATTGCATCATACGGTTTAAATTCACTGTTCGCTGCAATTTGACAACTTCAACATTCTTTGAATAACCCCTTTAATATTAGCAATTTTTACTTAGGAAAATAAACTAATGAGTATCTGCTAAAATCAACTATATGATCTGGATCCATAGAACAGGTTTGTGTGGATATATGTCATGCACTAGTTCGCAGTAGTCTAACTATGTATATAGTAACTCCTGCACAGTAAGCAGTGACAAGGGGGGCAATAGGAGGTACCAAAGTTACAGATTGAATCAAAATCAATTCTGAAGACAGGGCTTGTCATCTAAGTGCATATAATTAATACTGATTTTGTGAAACCATAGGAGACAGTGAAGGTTCCATTTTAACTGGTAGCCAAGAATAAATAACCAGAACAATGAATAATAAGAACAATAGATAACAGGACAAATAAAAACTTAAATGGAGGGCTGAATGCATGGGCAGTAGGTTTTTAGCCTCTATATTATAAATAGCACAATCCATTTGTGATTCAGTCTGTATCTGTGTTCTTTAAGCCTGGAAAATGCTAAAGGTGAATCATAGATGAAGCACAATATTTATGCTCTGTAGTATCTATGCTCTTAGGCTAGGGTCAGACAAGCGTGATTTCTACGGACTGTACGTTCGTGCACACGGACGTACGTTAGTACGGAAGACGCAGTAGTGGCCAGACAGTCCGTTTTTTTTCACTGACGTATATATTTTGACGGATGTAGGAGATGTAGGAGGGAAAATAAATTAAAAAGCAAAACCATTTTGTCCGTGAAAAATGCTGGACGTATAAATGCAGTCCGTCTGACCACGTTCCATCACTCACACACAAAGCTATGCAGACGTTGCGAACGCAGCGCACTTTGTGCGGCCGTTCTAGGGGTTGTACGTTCTTGCCTGCCTTGCGTCCGTGGGCCGCGGCCGTTGTGCGTCCGCAGTTCAGTGCGTACGTACTTCATGTGTCAGGCTCCAATGGACTTTCTTTCATGCTATCACGGACGTACTTTTAGGGGCAATCACGGACGTGAACACTACGCTCGTCTGACCCCAGCCTTAGAATTGCATATGATTGCCTCTATCACTCAATGAAGGAAGCTCTGTTGTAACTGCCGCTCTATTGTTCACATACCACTGTGTTTAAAGCGTTACTACCACTTACATAAACTGTAACAAGATTACTTGTGCATTACAACTAAAAACACATCATATAACACATTCTGCTTTTTTTCTCTTTATTTTAAGTAATTGCATGTAAAAAGGAAAAATAAAGCTAGGTTTTTTATCTCCTGTTTCCATTCTGTGGATTTTATCATGATGCATCATTTACCAAAATCTGTGCAAAAACTTTACTGCAATTTTTTATTTAATCTACAGTATAAACCATCAATGAGGCAGAGGATGGAATGTTTAGATAAGGCAGCAGAAGGCTATTGTTCTCCAGGTTACCAGAGATAAGAGATGGTAGCTGAATGAGATATGACGGAGTTTTAAAAAACTACAAATCTACCCCCTGGTGATGTCCTTTGAATACATCCCACACAATACAAGGATTTGTCAGTGATCGACCTGTTTATTCTATGGCCAAAGCCACACAGTGAGGAACATGTGATTTAAAGACACAAACACAAACAGTGGAGCGTCACACCAAACAGTGTCCACCAACCCCCGTCGCTATGCACCAATGGTGGTTTCTTTTCTTCGAGACACCATCAGAAGAATAATGGAAAGGTGATTGGGTACCTGTGAAATAAGCAAACAAAAACACAAAGGCGATCCAATCTAGAGCCAGTCCAGGCTCTTGTTATGTGAGTTGATAGGAATCTGTATTTATTAACATATCGATATAGAAAAATGTCGGCAGATAAGAACCTTTCGGCCCATCTAGTCTGCCCAATTACATGGATACTTAACCTGGATTTATCTTTTGTTTAGGATAGCCTTATGCCTATCCCATGCCTACTTAAATTCAATTACTGTTTTGGCCTCTACCACTTCAACTGGAAGGCTGTTGCATGTATCCACCACCCTCTCAGTAAAATAATGTTTCCTGATGTTACTTTTAAACCTTTGCCCCTCTAATCTAAGACTATCAGGGTTATTCAGAGAGCGTGAAAAGCAGGAGAATGACTGGAGAATGAAAAATTCTAGGTCAAAATAGCCGATTTGGAAAGTGAGATGAATGGGAGAATTTTTCT
This sequence comes from Leptobrachium leishanense, assembly GCA_009667805.1. Taxonomy (NCBI): domain Eukaryota; kingdom Metazoa; phylum Chordata; class Amphibia; order Anura; family Megophryidae; genus Leptobrachium; species Leptobrachium leishanense. Next base: position 181,079,530 of record CM019065.1, on the reverse strand, counting down.
GGTTTGGCTATTTTGACCTAGAATTTTTCATTCTCCAGTCATTCTCCTGCTTTTCACCTCTCTCTGAATAACCCTGCATGTCCTCTTGTTTTGCTACTTTGTTTCCTTTTAAATATACACATAGATATATGTTCGTATTGCACGATAATGTTTTCCATTTTGTTTTATGAGGAACTGGTTGGAATTCCACCATCTGTATTAGATCTAACTCAATACGTGTACTTATACCAGGTTTCCTGTGCGCTGTACCACTACAATTCATGTGATTTAAAGATACTGTAGTGGGGGCTGGGGCAGTTTACAACACAAAAGAGCACACAATATATGCACCCAGTGATACATATAGAGTGAAATAGTTTCTTAACTAAACATACAAGAGAAAATAAAGTACATGAAATAAAAATGTGGTAGTGGCTCTTTAAGTATCCAGAACGGAGCCCATTCTGGCTCCTTAAACACAAAGGTGTGTGTGTACATTAGAAAGAGGCTATCAATGTAACATGTTCCACTTCATTCCCTTATTCCAAAGTGTATGGGGTCAGGGAGGGACGATGCACGATATAGTAGTAGCAAAAGACATACAGGTCTATTCAAAGAAAGGTGAAACTCAATTCTCCTGATTTTCACCTTTTTTTGAATAAACCTGATAATCATGAGTACATTTGCAAGTAAAGGAGCAGAGAGACCATAAAGGAGGAGATGATGCAGTTAGGAAGAAAAAAAAGACAGTCAGGTTATTCTAAGAAAGGGGAAACTTTGGCGAATGATTGGAGAAGTGAAAACTCTAGCAGGGTTATTCAGAGAGCGTGAAAAGCAGGAGAATGACTGGAGAATGAAAAATTCTAGGTCAAAATAGCTAAACCAGAAAAATTCTCCCTTTCATCTCACTTTCCAAATCGGCTATTTTGACCTAGAATTCTTCATTCTCCAGTCATTCTCCAGTCATTCTCCTGCTTTTCACGCTCTCTGAATAACCCTGTAGGTCAAAATAGCCAAGCTAGAAAAATTCTCCCATTTATCTCACTTTCCAAATCTGCTATTTGGTCTAGATTGTTCTCTTCTCCTGCCAGTTCTCCTGGTTTTCACCTTTCTCTGAATATCCCTGAATGTTAACGGGAAGGGAGTTGAATTGATATTGAAGAAAACAAAATAAAAATACTGAAAATAATTGTGCAAATTATTGGTGTAAGTATACACGAGCAGAAAGGCATATTTTATTATGTATGCTTTTATTGCTGTCTCTAACACTCAAATAGCAGTGTATCTGTCAAGCTTAATTTATTTCAACACATAGCTACTATGGAAACAAGATTCATATTGTTTTTATAAAGTCAAACATTTAACTCATTGAGCAACAGCATGAGCAAAATATTCTGTTTTCTAATTGAATTTAAATGGTAAATGATACCCTATTGGAAAACACTGTGCCATCTTGATAAGGAAAACTAATGAGATGGCCTTTTTTGTGCTGGTCATATAATAGGCATAGTGACAAGGACCTCTATCACGAAATAAAAAAAGAAGATAAATGAGATTTTTCTAATAGCCTTTTCACCCATTGTTCACAAGTGTCACAAGAAACCGTTTCTATTTATCATGGGGTTGTAAAGGCATAACAGGATGTAAAGCAAGTCTAAATTGCTACTGCTATATTGGAATGTTAAGAGTAAGTAATCATATTTTACAAAATTTCAGATTCAGAGGTTTATGGTGAAAATTTTAAGCCATATTTAACAAATTATAACAAGATAAAAAAGGTGTAATCTGCGCTTACCCCTATAGCCCCATGCAAAAAAAGACTATTCAGAGTTGAATATGAATAGTTTTATTTCGCCTGGAGCTACAGTGGTAAGCACAGATGGCACCTTTTTTGTTTTGTTATGTTTTATACATGACGTGGGCTGGATACTTCTGGTTGAAGCAGCCACCCTGGTAGGGAATAGGTGCAAAACCATTTTTTCTGCATGTATGTACATTTTGTTTTATCCCCAGCCAGCTCATTTTTGCTGCTGTCCCTTTCCATGTTTTTGTTTTCAATCCCAAAGTGCAAACAAATGTTTCTGGTGAGAGTATAAATAAAACCCAATTTGTCTCTTAGCTGAGAAGTATCATTAAAATATGTAGAAAAATAGAGGGTACTCCAGTGGCGCAAGAAATCTGAATGTACGTTTAAGGTATTAATAATTAAGCTCGCAATGATATATGTTAAAGGCAGAAGCTATATGCGATGCCAATAGTGAGCAGATGCAAAAAGTAAAAGTGACTCAGTGCAATGGTAAAATTCATACAAAAACCAGAGGAAAAATATTTTATATCCTAAGTGAACGGTAAATCCCAACGTTCAAGGAGGGATATGTGCACAGTCTAAATGACCGGTGAAAAATGCTACCGTGGATTAAAGTGCTAATGGTGTGCAAAGTGCAAACAAAGTGCATATATTGCAGTAGTAACTAGAATGCTGGTGTCAACTATAATAACAGTAGCAGAGATAAAAGTGCAACAGTGTCTGTATGATGAATCATCTAAAAACAATTCATAAAAAATCCATAAAAAAAGGGGGAAAGGGAGGATTCAGTCATGACTTCCGGCAGGTGCAGTCGCACTGTGAAGAGCTCTCCGGCTATATCTTTAAAGTTAGTGATTTTCTGTGACTCACCCACGGGTAACTTACATCTCGGGCACACAGAACTCTGCTGACCCAGCACCCTTCTCCCGGACGGAGGTCTGGGGGCCGTTTAGTGACATTTGGAAGCATTTTGAGAGCTGCGGTCTATACCTGGCGGCCATATCTGAAGCGCTTCTCCAGTGCCACGCGGCGGCCCATTTGGTGATGTTCTCTGTCTATCCCCATAGCCATGGTTAGAAAGTCGGTTAAAAAAACGCAATCGCCGGATGGCCCCCGGCAGAGAGACATCCGAGATTCGTTGGGGGACCCCCGACGGAGGCGGCAGGATTCCCCGCAGACTTACATATCTCCAAAGGCAAGTTCTTCAGAAGGTGAGGACCCTTATTGGTCGGAGGCCTCTGTGGCTGCAAGGGGGACGCCCCGGAAAGTGGGGATGGTCAAACGGGCAGCGGACACCCCCAATCCCCCAAAGCCGACGGCGACACACCAGCTCAAGGAGATACCCGGGCCCTCGGGTGACGCGACAACGATACCCCCGTTTGCAAATAGAGTACCGGAAGGCGCCAGCCTTATGCCCCTCACGGAAGGTGCCATCCGACGGCTACTGGGAGAAACGTTAGAGGAGATGCGAATGATTTGGCAAACGGACTTTGTGTCCCTGTCATCGGAAATGGTATCTATTAAGGGAAGGCTGAAGGCGGTGGAAACACGAGTGGAGGAGACCGAGGCGTCGCGAGCACACCTAGAACCGCAACTGGAATCTCTCAAAGCCCAGGTATCACTACTTACTGGAGCGGTGGAGGCGGTGGAGTCCCGTCATCGACGGAAAAATGTACGAATTCGGGGGATCCCAGAAACGGTCGCCGCTGACGCCCTGCTGTCATTTGTCAATGGTTTTGCATTACATGTATTGGGAACACCGACCGGGTCTCTTATTTTCAGACATGCCACCCATCTGCGGAAAGCGGCGACGGCCCCTGCGGACTCCCCGCGAAACGTGCTCGCCATTGCCTCAGAAGAAGCGGACAAGCGTCACCTAATGTCGTCCCCGGCTGCACGGGCCTCAATACCTTTTGAAAGCCTCTCTTTGGTGCTATTCAATGATCTGCCTTTCATGACGCTGCTAGCCAGGCGGCAATTTTGGGAGATAACTGCTTTTTTGAGGGGCGCTGGGGTGCGTTATCGCTGGGGGGTGGCGGGTACTTTGTACGTTTGCTGTGACAACTTGTCTCACTTGGTGTCCTCCCCGGATGAGGCTTGGCACCTGTTGAGTTCCCTGGGTCTTCCTTCTGCCCCGAAGACTACTGACCTTGACTCACAAGGCCCCTCTACTGTTGTTTCGATGGACCCGGGTTAGACTCTGGAGACTGCGTTAATTTTTTTTAAAAAAAAATTGTGGAGACTTCCCACCCTGACATTTCTTGTTTTTCACGAGGTGTGAAGGCTTCACAGGAGGTCTTTGTAGCAGTATTTATCTATGCTCTTTATTTTGTTGAGCGAAATGCAAGCTGACATGCTGGGGTCTTGCGAGGCCGCCTATCTTTATCTTATTATCTATTTTATTTTTGTGTTTATTCATACCTCTTATATTACCTCGTCGCCCTCGTTCTGACGTCAATTCACTCGCATCTTTATTCTATTTTTGTGTTTATTCGTACCTCTTATATTATCTTGTCGCCCTTGTACTGGCGTCAATTCATTCGCATCTTTATTTTATTGTTTATAAGTGAATGTGAAGTTTGGCCCTGCGCGGCCACGTTTCTTGGATGGTTTGTAACCTTACTTCTTTCTAAATAAAAAACTTTAAATAGAAAAAAAAAAAGGGGGGGAAAGAACGGGAGAAAAACAGTCTTCCAAAACAGTCTATGTAACCACAATTTTGAGGTGCACGCAGAAAAACGTGTGCTCTTCGTGAAAAAAATGTGTAAGGCTATATATGCCCCTCACTTATATCGTCCAGGCTTATGTGGGGATCCGGATAGGGTATCTTCTTCTTGGGGTCCTAATTTGTTCCTGGTCCTCAAACAATGGAAAAAAAAAGGAAAAAAGGAAGAGTGATAGTACAGTACTGTCTGAACACGCTGACCAAAGTTTTGTACAGAAAAGGGGGCACTTACACTTTCCAGAGCCTACAGTATCCAGGTTCTGGTTCGAAATACACTGGGCCAAGTAAAGAGTGGCCTCTTCCCTTCTTTGGTTTCCTTGTTCACCTCAAATGCAAAAGGAGGGGAGAGGCAGTGCTCCCATAGCGTAACTCGATAAAACAGCTGAATAAATACAAGGTGAAGAAAATCGTCTCACTCACCAATGATGGAGCCTTATTCATCCAGGCTCAACTTTATGGCATGCAGTACACCTTAATCGGTGGGCACCTTCACCTCTTTAGCAGCTTACGGTTGTCTCGAGCAGGTGAATAAAGGAAGGTTAATGTCACACGCAAGATAGGCTAAATACCTGGTGTGGGACAATACATAAACACAACTACAAATTGAGTAGTGTTTTAAAAAGGGGTATTTTAATCATAAAAAGATAAACAGGGTATTCAGAATAGGGGGGAAGGGTCAAAAGGGATAAATGGAGGATACGCGTTTCAGCACTTCTCGTGCCTTCATCAGTCCTTAATCTTGTGAAAAACGGGATCCCGTCAAGAAGCGCAGGGACCTCGGCCCAAAAGTCGTCTTATCTCCAGTACTAGGAGCGCCAGTGCCGCCCTCCATCGCCATGCCCCCTTCCGACATGCTCCCGCATTCCAGGTAAAGGGAGAGGAAAGGAGAAGGAAATAAAAAATAGGGGGGGAAACACACAAAAACCACATACACACAAAACGTACACAAAAACAAAACACTAAATGTTTGAGGCGCAGGCGTCCGTCAGGTTACCAGTCCAAGGGGATATTTACCTCCTCGAGCTAGCCCCCCAAGAAAAAGTGACGCTTATACCTCAGGGTAGGCAAAGAAGATACGAGCGAAAGAAGAAGAAAGAAAGAATAAGTAGGCACTCAGCCGAGTGCCTCTAGAGAGCTAAGAGAAAAGAGTAAAAGAAGAGTAGAGAGAAAAGAAGAAGAGAAATAAAAATAGGCCAGAGGCCAACGTGTCGCCAAGACAATGAATACGCATCAGCGGATCAGCGAGAAAAAGCAATACATATGCAGTTGAAGTATTATTTGCATCATATGAGAAGGACGTGAATGGTCAAGGGGTCACCGTCCGGCGAGATAACAACCAACCGTTACTGCTGAGGGTGTAACCCCCTTCCCCTTGCCAACCAAAGCCCAAACCTGGCAGATTTATCTCAGTAGACAGGCTCATTAGAGCCAACGATTAGCCCACAGTGAACATTAAAATAACTTCCCAAGGAACGGGATAACACTCAAAATTCTCCAGTGGTAAGTCCCTCGGGTAGTAAACATAATCCCCCTCCCCCTACTCAGGTAGACCCTACCTCCCCCCCTAACCTCAAGCCTTGTCTCCCCACCTATAAAAAGGCCCCCATTATCGTCATCGAGGTAAAAACAAGGAACCAGGGCCTCCTCCCACCCCCTCCCCTTATTCCCCAACAAAAAATTTCCCTTTCTAGAACTTTTTTTTTCCCCCTTTCTTTCTTTTTTTTTTTTGTTATGTATTATTAGGTTCCCCCCTTTTGATTTCATTTTATGTGTACAGTTTGTAAATGTGTCTTCGTCACATACCAACCTCCTCCCTTCAAAACATTAACCTGCTTCATTTAATTCAGTCGGTAATTATAAGACAACAACAAACGGAAGTCCGATTAGAGACCAGTACTATGGCCAACATTTATACACCTTCCTATAGCAACATGACGTAACAAATTTTATGCAAGAAGCCCCTTTTCCCCTCCCTTCTATTTCGTGAATAAGCCGCTTTCCCATCCCACCCCCTCTCCGTCGAAGCACTGCCCCCTTCCCCTTAACTGACAAACATAATACAAGGATAAAAAGCCCCCTGCTATGTCAAAATCTGTAAACAATACTTTTTTTTTTTTACTTTTTTTCCCTTCCCCCTTTCCTTTCCCCTCCCCTCTGTTTCTCCCCCTCTCCCCAGTAATACAAACCATTATATACCAACTCCCCCCCTAGAAACTCCCCTAATCCCTCAACACCCCCTACCCTCCCCCCTCCCAAACAAACTCGAAAGCTAGTCATTTGATGACATTTAACCCCGCAACAGGAGGCAATTAGTCTTAAGTAAACCTTTCCTCCATCCAGACAGAACATCCTGTATGTCTAAATGTCTATCAACGGATGTAGAGAGGGTGCCGGTAATCGACACAATGTCCGTCACAGCACCATCAGCAACCCACAGCCTCTTAAAACAGGGTGGTACGATCTTTGTCACCTGCGTTCCGCAAGTTAAAAAGTCATTCAGGGGGCCCCCAGCAGTGTGACCTCATCGCAATGTACCTGCTCCCTGTCAGGGGCTTCCACGAGCTTCCTTTTACCTCACTCACGCCCGTGGTAACAAGGTGCCTCAGGAGTCGAGTCCCAAAAAGTAGAACAAAAAGCTGAAACGATTTCCCTTCAATCAACCCTGGGGTGTAAGTGGATCGGGACATAGTCCCGTCCCGCCAATATGACATCATGCCTTCCAGGGGATCGCTTCCTCAAATAAACAGTGGAGAAAGCAGCATTATACCAATACATAAGGGCCGCAGACCTCACTGGTCCCCTTCCAGAGTTGGCAAAACTTCGGTCCCATCTACCATAGTGTGTCCTCGGTTGCCTCCGAGGCCTCGCGTGGGGGACAAAATGGTGTGGGTAGACTCCTCCGATAAAACCGACTCCCAATCCGCAACCTGTATCTCCAGCAGTTGCATCTCCCAAAGGAAGTTAACCACGTTCGTCGGTGTCTTTATGACCACATTCGTGCCATTCTGGGAGGCATGCAAAGAGAAGGGGAAGCCCCATCAATACGGTATACCCTTATCGTGAAGCGCCAGGGTCACCGGTCGCAGGGCCCTGCGAGCCATTAGAGTAAAGCGGGATAAATCATTATATATTTCTACTTTGTCCCCTTCAAAGTCCCAGGTGCGCTGGGCCCTTGCCACCCTCGTTATCCGCTCTTTCTCCCGAAAATCTGAGATGTGACACAAAATGTCTCAGGGTCCCGATTGTGTGTCCATCTGCCCCGGTGCTCTGTATACTCTATGCACTCTGTCCATAAGTGAGGGGGAAACGGCACCATCCGCCATAACGAACACAAAAAACCTCATCAGGTACTCACGTATCTCGACCACAGTCTCTGTCACCCCTCTGATCTGCAGATTCTGGCGTCTGGACCTGTTCTCTAGGTCGTCCATGCAGCGTAATAACATCGATACTACCGAGGAGCCCTGGCCTCCCTGGGCGTCTGTTTCTGTGCGCTGGGCCGCAGTCTCGAGGTGGAGCACCCGCGTCTCTAAGGCCGCCAGGCCCGTTTTAACCGCTGAAACCTCACCCGGAGTGTTTCACTTAGCGTTGACGCCAGGTCCAGTAGATCCTGTTTTGAGGACAGAGACGCCATCAGTTCCTCCATCCGCCGCATACGCGGGTGATCCTCACTCCATGAGGCCTCGGACAGTGCGGGCGAGGTTGCTCCCGCCGGACCAGGCCCTAACTGTAACGCCATCGGGGTCTGCAGGAAAGCGTCCAAGGAGCCCTGTAAAGCAGGTCTCGGCGTTCCAGGGTCTGTAGTGGTCGTCCTCCTCGCTTTTCCCCTCGTCATTGCTTATGGATCCGCTAAAAACAAGCAATTATAAGGCGATCACGCTGGAGCTCTCACTTCAGGCATCCATCATGGAGCTCAGTCAGGCCACACCCCCCCGCGTTTCACTTTTCAAACATTCAAGCAAACTGTTTTGCTAATTTATTCACTGCCTTCGTCTGCAGTGTCGGCTTTTTCCGGCAGCTTCGCTGCGTGTGATCGGCTCCTGCTCGTTTTTGTCCGTGGTTTTCGGTGGGTTAATCCAGATGTTTTTGCGGGTTTTTGCCGTGCATTCGCCGGGTTTTGTGGTTAGTTTTCGTCGGGTTTGCGGCAGCCTTTCCCTGCAATTCAGGGACCCTGTGCTGCTTGCTGAATACAGGGTCACCGAAATGGGATCGGCAAAACGAACCGAATTGAAGAGAACGAAAAGTCACTAAACGTGCAGTGACTTTTCAATTCTCTTTGAATTACCCTGTTTGTGACGTCTGATGTAGAAATATATCTGCTCTGATTGGCAGTTATATCACATTCCTATGTGGGGTGGGAAAGTAACCTCACATTCCTATGTGGGGTGGGAAAGGAACATTTCTATTGGATGTTGAAATAATAAACTGTTCTGACTATCAGTTTGATATTCGGACATGAAACGGCCATATCCCAGTGTGATTGGTTTTATTGTCTCCTCTGATCAGTGTAGCGCAGCGTCATCATTTTTGATATATGAGCAAGAAATGACAGACTATTTGGGATTCTATATATGGTAATTATAATAGGAAAATTGATTTTGTTTATGCTTATAATGTAACAGTTGGTGTCAGAAATGAGATCTAATAATTCAATTGTCTGATATGATTTATTTCATGTTAAACAATTGCTTATATAGATAAAAGAAGCTTTGCTTCCTGGTGAGACTCTGGCTGTGAGAGTCACTGTGTTGTTGTTGTTGTTGCAGGATGCTCTGTTTGTTTTTCTTTGTTTACAGCTACCCGGAGGGATGATCTAGGAATCTAGGATCATGCCTTAAATTGTTCGAATTGCTATGTTTGTTTGTTTATCTTAACTCTCCCGATAGAGAACTGTTAATGAGCGGTGACTCACTCGTCATGTTGATGTACCCTGAGAAGCTCTAGTGCTGAGTTTGTGTATGATGTCACTCACCCGGGAAACTGAAGAGACGTTTCTAAGCGTTGAGTATGTGTATATCGGTCTGTCTGTATTGTAGCTCCGTTGTGGAGCTGTAATTCCATTCTGTGTCTATCTGTGTCTATCTGTGTTGTAACTCCATTCTGGAGTTTCTGACTCGTCCATATCTGCTTGTAATTTTTAGCATTTTATTTTAAATTGATTAGATCTGTCTAATTTCTTCTCATATAACAAGATGGTTTTATCTCCCATTGAGAGACATTTTTTCTTTTTCCTCTCTTCTTTTTTTTGCGTGCTGTTGCCATTTTTTTGCGCGTTGCTGTATGTTCTCGCGTTGTCTTATTTTATATCCTAACAAAATTTTTTCTATTGCTTAGCTTCGGAAAAAAAAAATGGAAAAGGAAATGGAGACAATAGGCCTTTACTTTTACAGTAACTTTCAATCGCCCTGCTAACTAATTTTTTTTCTTATAAATTCTTGTAGAAAAAGTTTTTTTTTAATAACAGTTTTTTTCTATTTGCAATATGTAGTAGTTAATGAGGTCATTTGGAAAATGTATTTAGCTGTGAGTTCTGGAATGTGTCTTATTTTCATGCTATAATGGGAGTTGTGATTGCAGCTGTTTGTGGAGTTGGATATTTTCATGTGATTCAAATGTGTATTTTAGTTGGTATATTTTGTATTGGATGGCTGGGATGATTCCAAGATTATATTGAGGCAGTTGTGATTGAGAACAAGGCAATGAGTTATGGTCTTGCTTGGGCGCGGTCTGAGCGCGCTCGGTGTGCGTGCGGATGTGGAATAAAAAAGGAATTGTGGAAGCTGGATTTAGTTATAAAAGGTTTGATACAACTTGATATATGATATTAAAAAACTATTTTGTGTATCAAGGTGTTGGGCTTTGTCCATCTGCCTTAATATAAGCTATAGGTTTTCCCAAAAGAGGTGTGGTCGGTTATTTTTTTCTCTGGTCTTTGAGTCCAGCACAAAGGGATTGACCACACCTTAATATAGATTATATGTTTTGCATAAGGGGCGTGCATTATTATTCTTTATTTATAAAGCGCCGGCATATTCCACAGCGCTGAACAATAGGCACAGTGCATGCCTGTGTAGTCTTCTTTGTTACTGAATGAGTGATAATCTCTATTGAAGACATAATAATAATAATGATATTTGAGTCTCCTATTGAATAATTGCCAAAATGGCTGACTGAGGTCATTTACAGGTTTTGTAACCTGTATAACGGAAAATATATATAGGTTCATCATAATACAGTAGGCAAAGAGGTCCTGTTTAAAAGCTTACAATCTAAAAGGATAGAGTGATATTGAAGGATTAAAGTTAAAGTTTACTGGAAAGCACCTACAGGTTTTGTAGCGCTGTACAAAGGAATGTTAAAGCATGTATGTTAGTACCTAGAAGAGATAAGAGGGAAAGGAGATCAGGCAGATTTATTGGGTATTCAGGTGATAAGTGGGAATAGAAGGTTTATTCTTTAGAAAACATTTGATTAATTTGGTCATATTGCTAATTGGGGATATGTGTATATAAATAATTGATAATTATCTTTAGTCTCAATTTTTAACATGTCAATTTTTAATATGCCCTTCTATACTTTCTTTCCCAGTTTATGATATTTGCGTTATGTGTTTTTTTTATTTGAATATACAAGAGAATTTGAGGAAAAATGGTGACCGTTGCAACAGTAAAAAACGTTTTTCACATTCTTCTCCTAGCCCCCTCCATTTTGTCTCTCTCATGACCACTCCTCTTTTCTTTGTGTCCAAATTTGGTGCATTTTTCAAAATGGATTCCTGGTTTCTTTAAAGTATTTTAACCATGTAATTTTAAATAAACTTTCACAGGTTAATAATATTTTTTTTTTCCATTTTTTTATTACCCACGCATGCCAACGTATATATTGCAACTGATGTTGATCAAGCTAGATGGAAGATTATTTGATACCAATATCGATATAGCTATTGGAATTGAAGGAAATTTACTCAAATACACATTATCATTTTACATTACAATGTTACATCCACTGGATAACAAGAAAGGAATTATCAGACACCAGGCAATAAAACATTCTAAATAAAGGAGTTGTATTTCATTTTAAATAATATAAAGAAAGAAGACATTTTATCAACAACTCATCGATAACTCATGAAGAAGATCATTGATTTGGAAATAAAACTTGAAAGACATCAATTACTGACATGTCGGTTTCACAAAACAGTTATACTTTGAACCAATAAGACAGAAGACAAAGAAAGAAGAAAAATAATGTATTTTTATATGTTGATGGATTATCATTGTGTTGTCCAAGTGATAATCATTCTGTATCTTTTATTATTTTATATTTTATTATTTTTGTTGTTTGGTTACAATCAATATTGTTCAAATTCTCTGACACATTTAGGATTATGGGAGATCACATCCAATTAAAATTAGAGTTAATTAATGTATCTAGGAACATATAATTTAATGCATTTGCATAAATACGTTTCATGACATATATAGTGGTAAATGGAATATAGTTTAATTCAGGTCTAAATGATTGTAGGAAAGTTTGAATTCGGTAAAATTAGAAGTGGTTTTTATTTTTTTTATTAAACTGGTGATTATAAAACACACCAATCCTTGTTTCATAACACCAAACAAGAATGGATAAGAGATCAATAAATTATTTTTATTTTTTGATATATATTAAAATGGGTGGAGTATGCACTTCGGCTATTTCCCTTTTGAGCCAAAGTTGCGTATATATATTTTTCTCTAATGCAATGAGTCAGAAGTAGTATGATTTTCTTTTTTTGTTGTGTGAGGCCCATAGTCTTTGCGGGGAACCTTTAAACTTTATTATCGGTGTCTCTTCTTGTGTAAATTAAAATTTTTATTGTTTTCGTGCACTTGAGAGGGACAATGAATGAATGAATGTGTATATGATTAGAGGGTATACCATATTTTATTTTTTTTATTTCTTTATTTTTTGCTAAAACCGTATCACATCATCATCAAGAAATCTGACAGTCACAATGACTGCATATGAAACGAATCATGGACATTTTGTGTCAAGGTCAAAGGTCACAGGTAATAAGCAACCAGCGCAAAGAGACAGCTTGTTCAGAAGTCCCTATGGTGGCAGCTCTGATGCCATTCAATGATTATGCGTCTCAAGCTGGGATGTTGAAAAAGACCAAACCTTGATCTCGCACTTTGGACTACGGTATTAGATTATGAGATATTATTTTTTTATTTAATCCCCTATATAAAATTGTGAGAAAGGATTGGATTTGGGAAGATGAGAATGTATTTCTTGAGAGTGTTTGTGAATGCAGGTGTGTATGCATTCTGTGGAGTGAAGCTGAACATAGGAAAACACACAGATATAGGTTTGACTCATGTTGATTTAATAGATAAATGAACTTTTATATTCAAGTTATTATATTTTTCTTGTTCGGTGAAGTACATTTTGGGAAATGGTAATAAATACTTATTTAATGTCTAGATTAGGCCCAGGGTTTAAGTGTGGTTCGCTGGATGAGTGAATCTAGATAGATAAGTGTATTTTAAAGGGCCTCCTTGGGGAATCCCTTTCGTATATCGTAAAGGTATGAGGTATTTTAGGAGTAATTACCAGACTTTTTTCTTTTCCTCTGAGCATCTAGAATGATCTAGAGGTAGTAGGCGATGACATTGTAGCCCAAGGTATACTTAGTAATTAGTGTCCTTGGCAAGACACCTAACGGTACATACTCGCCACCCAGGACATACTTGAAAACAAGAGAAATCTTAATGTATCCTTCCTGGTAAAATCCTTTCTCCAAAAAAAATAAAAAATTAGTTTAATTGCCTAGTTTTGTTTTATCCATTTTAGTGATCACGATTGTATATGTGATCAAAGAGACGATTGAAAGATAATTGATAGATATTTTTAATTTTTTGTATGAATCAATTATGATTTATAAAGCCTGCTCTAATGCAGGGCTGTAGTTTCCACCCCCCCTTCTAGTCCCAATATAATGTCTGTTCAGCTTCGTTTCCTCTTGAGGCTGGCCAGTGGGTTGATTAAAATAGATATCCTGTGTGAACTCTTAGAAATGCCTGTGAAATCTATGTGATGTCTGATGTAGAAATGTATCTTCTCTGATTGGCTGTTATATCACATTACTATGTGGGGTGGGAAAGGAACCTCTTTTCTATAAGGAACGTTTCTGTTGGATGTTGAAATAATAAACTGTTCTGACTATCGTTTTGATATTCAGGCGTGAAACGGCCATATCCCGGTGTGGTTGATTTTATTGTCTCCTCTGATCAGTGTAGAAAAGCATCATCATCATTTTTGATATATGAGCAAGAAATGACAGACTATTTGGGATTCCATATATGGTAATTATAATAGGAAAATTGATTTTGTTTGTTTATGCTTATAATTTTACAAATTCACCGTAGGCCCCGAAGTGCAGGGAATGAGAGAGCATGAAAATGTCGGCGACATCTCTGAATAAACCCCAATAGTGTTTGGGATGGGGTACACGGCACTGTCAGAAGACCACTCTATCATATGAGATGTGTAGTAGCAGTGACAATGTTTAAAATTGAGCATGATCAATCAGTAGAGCAGTGTTTCCCAAAGCTGTCCTCGGGACCCTTAACCAGGCCAGAGTTGACAGATCACCTTGGGGGAATGCAGACTGAATCCTACAATCACTGAACAGCAAATCATATCACCTGTGCTGTGCTCCAGATATCTGGAAAACCTGGCGTGTCAGCAGGTCCTGCGGACAGGTTTGGGAACCACTGCAGTAGAGTGTAAAAGGGAGTTATGGATGAGAGAAAAGAAGAAATAAAAAGTGAGAAAGTGTTCAGAAATGTGAGCTACTAACATTCAAAAAGAGCAGTCGTGGGGCCAAACTGTCCCCTTCACACCCCAAATGAGGCCCCAGCACATTCCTCTGAGCACTGAGCCCACTGGTGCAGCCACCCCAACATAACCAGCTATGTCTCCCCAGGAGACCGTGTATTTATATCTTCAGTATATGTTCTAATATTAGTATTAGAATTTAGCGCCAAAAGTTTCTGCTTATAAATGTGTGCACATGGTTAAATAATAACTTTGGAGGATACAATTATGTTTCCAGTCTTTTTTATCGACTTATGTCTATATTGCCATTTTTATTCTTTTCTCCCTTCCAGCTGTAGAATTAACAATGGCTTAATCGTTAATCTTCTTTAATTAGAAAAGCACGTTATCGCTGGGTAATGGCCATTCATATTTAACAAACAGTTGACAGTTTTGGCATTTCCTTTAAGAACCGATAGCACATGTTTTAAAACAAAATAGATGCTATTAAAGGCAATTGTTTTAATAATGTGTGTATAGGTATAGTATTGAGGAAGATTTATATTCAGACGAGAGGATATATTGATACTTTGCAATCCCCTTTATTACCCATAATAAATGAATCCATATGTCTTTCTCACCTTGTATGACATTTTAGCAAATGTTTCTGCCTAATTTAAAAAGGTGAATGATGTTGGCTAAAGGTGAGGAGCAAAATAATGAAATGTCAGTTTACAAGTTGCAAGTCTAGCTTAACTATGTGCTTATTAACATTTACAATTTTTTAAACACATTATGGAAATGACAATTATTATACGATACAGAGTTCAAACATCTCAATATTTCCTCTTTACTGCGTTGGCTACTTTCACTCTTGCTTAAGTCTAGCAGATCACTAAGCCTTTCCATTGCACCTTTCCTGGTCTCTATGCATCCCAGTAATTCTCATACTCTATTTACCCTCACCTCAGTGTATCACCCCTCTGTTTCTATTCTAATCTACTTGCAGCAGGGTCTTCTTTTCCTATCCTTCTCCATTTGTTAACAGATATATTAATTTTATGTTTGTTTTGTCCAACCAATTGTACAGCGCCGTAGAATATGTTGGCACTTTATCCATTTTTATTTGTATTACATTTATTTTTATTAAACAGTGAGTTGTAATGAATTGAAAGCAAACATGTTTGCACGAGTGGTATGTACCATTTTTATTAGAATTTGCACTTTTAATATGTGTTACTCTTAATACCGTTTTCCACTTATTCCTAAATTGACACGTCTTGCTGCTGAGTAGACTCCTTAATTTTTGTCATAGCTAAGCTGTGAAAATTTTCTGCAAAACATCCATGTATGATTTTTATTTAAGTCTTAGTCACATCCTTTATCAATGTGGTCCACTATCTATAGCTCAAACAAAATTCATCCCACAACTGTATAACATGGTCTTAACACAGTGACGTAGCGTGGCGGGGGGCTGGGGGGGCAGTGGCTCTGGGCGCAGTTTTTTTAGGGGCGCCGGTTTGGGGCTTCATAGTGGGCCCCCGCCGGTTTCCCTGCCCTGTGATGTCATCAGTGCGCACAGGCAGCCAGCGGCGCACTCTGTAAATGCTGCGGTGGTGCCTGCACCGCCCCCTCACGTGACGTATCACGTGAGGGGCAGAGCCAGTGCAACGTGCCTGCTTGTCAGGATCCCCATCGCTGACCACCCCAGGATCACATTCCTTGCTCAGGCAGCACATGTAAAGTGCTGCCCCCGTTCCAATCCAGCAAGGTGAGGGGTTAAACAGTAAAAGCACAAGCACCACACACACACCACACCCTCCTGCTTGCAAATAAAGAGACACTCCCACCTTTCTACCATGGCTTCGCATTGCAAGTCTATCCTGCAAACATAGCTGAACTATTGTTAAAGATTTACTGTGTATCAGACCCCTGCTTGCTTCAACGACTATCCCGCTGTACCAGTCCCTCGACCTAGGATCGCCTGCTGACAATTCTCCTGGATAACCCCCATTGTACCACGCCTCGGATCACATAACATCAGCCTAACCAAGGTACCTTCAGAGCATTAGGGATGTGTGGGTTTCGGAATTTCGGAAATTTCACGAAATTTCCCGATTCGGGTCTTCGGATGCGGCCGAAATTTTTTAGATCCGAAAAATTCGAATCCGAAATGTTTTCCGAGCCGAATCGAATTTTTTTTGGAATTTTCGAATGGACTTGAAATGTGTCAAATCGAAATTTATGTTCCCTCTATTCATGATTTCGGTTCCATTCGGGATTTCGGTTCCATTTCGGTAATCCTGGACATACTATTATCGGTTATATCGCTGACTCTGTAAATTTTGTATTTGTAAATGCGTATTAATTTTTTTCGTTTCCAATGATCCGATAAGAATTTTCATAATTGGGTCGGATCCGATTCGTCCGCGGTTCGCGCGCGCGCGGACGTCGTAACTTTATTGAGCCGTTTTTTGACAACTTTTTTTTGGACAAAATATTGTTATTATTATTCACCATGGCTGCAAGAGACGACGAGTGCCATTCTGACACCTCCGCATCGTCTCTCCATGAACCACCACCACCCAGAAAGAAGCGGGCCAGCAATATGGCGTTTGAGGAGATGCTCGAGCTGGTCCGGATCTTTGATAGACGAGATTACGATTGCTGTAAGGGACCTTACGGCAGGAAGAAGATCGCTAGAAAAGATCGTATCCTTGACAAGCTACGCACCACCATTTTGGAGTTGTTCGGGAAGGACAGGACGAAGAACCAGCTCCGGAAACGCTGGTCTGATCTGAAAGTACGCGAGCAGGAGCAGCTGAGACACATCCGTCGCGTCATAGCGAAACGTAAGTGTCATGTTATATTGTAAAGCGCTGCACAAACTGTTGGTGCTATATAAATCCTGTATAATAATAATAATGTGCTTGCATGTGCTAATGTGCACAGAAATACCTTGATTTATCTAGTCCTTTTTTCATGCAATGTGATTGTGTATAGCTTTGCGTTTTCACGACTCGTCATACATGCATTTTTGCCATAGCTCTTCCTTTTTGTGATTTTACGTATTCGTGAAAATTGTGACATTTGATGTATGTAGATGAAGTTACAATGCTGGATTTCTTTTGGCACTGTGTGTATAGTCTGTAGTGTGCTGGGGGGGTTGTTGTGATGAGTGATGCATACGAGATGACCCGCAGCTTGCCCAATATTGGTTCCCACCTGCGCATCAATAAAAATCTCTGCGTCTCTGCTAAAGTGGTAGGATGGGACATGTAGTTCTTCTGTAAGTGCATCCAAACAGAGCCGCCTTCAATACATCCTCAGCAGCTGCTGAATTGTTGCAGCGCAGCAATTCAGTTTGCTGCAGCAGTGTCATTGAATGCTTTAGATGCAAATTTCAAAACAAAATGGTGGATTTCTGTTGTTGTTTCTGCAATATCCAGTTTTATTATTAGCAGAAACTGAAAGTGAAACTGAGGCTGAGGCCTTCTATAAAATAACTAAAAGCAGTCGCACAATGCGTTTTGTACGCACACAACACAAATAATAGTTTTTATTGAATAAACGTAATGTTTACTTCTGAAAAAAATATATAATTGACCGGTAATATATGTCTATGTGCAGAGGAAATAAATAAATATTTTGTGACTTTAGAACAATGAGATGGGAGTAGTGGTGTGTCAAGCTGGTAGTGGGGTAGTGGAGGGGTGTCGCAATACTTTCGGCAATATAGTGTATAGATATACCATTTTTTCCAGTCTGCATTATTTACGTGTTATTTTTTGGATTTGGCAGAAGACAGGAAGAAGGCGGCATCTGCCCCTGCGGGCACCAGTGCCCCAGTGGAGGAGGAGGAGGAGTCACGGGCGTCCACCAGCGCTGGTATATACTGTTTTATTTTGCAACGACTTTTGGTCAAAAACAGAAACATTTTTTGTTTACTGTATTTTAATTAATTTTTTTATTTATAGCACAAGAGGAGCAGGAGGAGGAAGAGGAGGACCAGGAGGAGGGCGAAGTTGGAGAGAGGGAGCCGGAGCAGCAGGAGGCCGCCAGTCCAGGTTTTTTTTTTTACTGTCGTATTTTGCATCGACTTTTGTTCAAAAATAAATCAGTTTTGCTGTTTACTGTATTTTTTATTTCTTTAATTTCTTAGATATAGCACTGGATATGCAGACGGTGGTGGTGGGGGAGGAGTCAGAGGAGGAGTCGGAGGAGTCGGCGCCTCAGGAGGCCGCCAGCACTGGTATATACTACTGTTATATTTTTTCAAGACTTTCAGTCAAAAATAGAAACCTGCTTTACTTACTGTATTTTCCTTCTTTCATTTATTGGATATATAGAAGGAGAAGCCAGACGGGAGACGATCGGTGAGCTTCGCCTGGCAGTTACCTCCATCAACACCATACAGGAACTGCTCCAGGAACTGCAGGAGCACATAAACAATGCCGCAGACTTCCTGGAGCAGCAGTGAGACCAGTGGCAGCCTCCTCCCGAATGTCACCAGAATGTGCCTCAGCTGCTCCTGCTCGCATGCCTTGAGGTCGGACCAGCGTTTTCGGAGATGGTCCTTCGTCCGGTCCTTCCCGAACAGCTCCAGGATGGTGGTGCGTAGCTTTTCAAGGATACGATCCTTGCGGGTGTTATTCTTCCTGCCGTAAGGGCCCTTACAGCAATCATAATCTTTGTAATCCAAGATGCGGACCAGCTCCAACATCTCCTCAAATGCCAGTAACTGTTGGGCAGTTTGCCATCCTCGGCATGTTCCCTTCCCTATGTTCATATGTTGTAAATAAATTTTCTATTTTTTCACTATTTTCCTGTTTGTGTGCGTTGCTTTTCCTTACTTAATAAGTTAATATGTATTGCTTGGTTTCCACACTGTTAAAATTATACGTACATAAATGTATTGACATTTCTATGGACCCTTTGTCATAAATTTGTCAACATATTTGTGGCCATGAATGTGACTGTGCACATTCTACACTTCCTGCCTGGCCAAAAAATGTCATACACTAACACAACCTTGTTGTACTGCCTTGAGATTTGATTACCGAGGTGGCCTGGTTTTGTTAAGCTTAGGTGATGTCACAACAACACGGATTTTTGTCCACAGTCACATTCATTGTATAACCAAGAATTTATCAAAAAATATTGATGGCAGCACTGCGTGAAGTCTTCTCCGACACAACCCAAAGATCCTTAGTGCGGCTCAGGTCTAGTTTATTTGTCCCTGTTTGCAGCTTCACACCTCCTCCCAGCTATGAGCTCTCGCTCTCCCACCGATGCCCGCTAAGACGCTGCCCGCCAACATGGTCACGTCTTTGCAGGAAGACAACAGCGTGGGGGAACAGCAGCTGCCGACAGTCCCAAGACATCGTCACAATGACGTCAGTTCTGGAGTTAACCCCTAACTGTGACCAATGGTGGAGATAGGGGGTTCATTGGAACCCCTATCTCCCGATCCGCGGCAGCTATCGGTTGGTTAATGTTTGGTATCTTTGGATCGACCAGAGCATGGCCTTTCCAACAATACCAAACATGACAATGTTAAAAATTTAAAAAAATTAAAATAAAAAAAATAAAAAACAGGTTTTTTGTTTTGTTTTGTTAATGCAGCAATATTGTTGCCATTTCAATTATAATGTGAACAATGATACTGCACTAAGGATTTTTGTATGGGGTGGGTTTGTTAGAAATGTTATATTTTTATGGGTGAAAATTACACTAAGTCCCCTTTTCAATTTTTTTTAACATCGGGACTTTTGCATTAGATTTCGACCATTTTTATTTTTTTGACTTTTGGATAGTCGAAAATCGAAATCTATCCAAAAAGTCCCAATGTTTCACATCATTCTGAACTTTGTTTGGATAGAGTAAGTCCGTGGGCGTGCGGCCGTTAAATGTATATACCAGTGGCGTCGCTACGTGGGGGCGGGGGGTGCGGCCCGCACCAGGTGACACCCGCCTTTAGGGTGACACCATCACCCTAAGGGCAGGTGTCTCACCCTCCGCCGCGTTTTTTGCTCCCTGCGAGCGTCCGAAGCATGCAGCTTCGGCGCTCGCCTGGAGGAAACACGTCACCAGCCAATCGCGGCTGGTCACGTGGCTCCCCCTGGCGAGCGCCCAAGCTGCGCGCCGCCGGACGCTCTGAGGGAGCAAAAAAGGCGGTGGAGGTGAGCTGGGGCATTATCATGAGGTGCTGGGGCATTCCATGTGCTGGGGCAAATCCATGAGGAGCTGGGGCATATCCACGAGGAGCTGGGGCATGTCCACGAGGAGCTGGGGCAATATCCACGAGGAGCTGGGGCATATCCACGAGGTGCTGGGGCATATCCACGAGGAGCTGGGGCATATCCACGAGGAGCTGGGGCATATGCACGAGGAGCTGGGGCATATCCATGAGGAGCTGGGGCAAATCCATGTGTGAGCTGGGGCATATCCACGAGGAGCTGGGGCATGTCCACGAGGAGCTGGGGCATGTCCACGAGGAGCTGGGGCAATATCCATGAGGAGCTGGGGCAATATCCATGAGGAGCTGGGGCATATCCAGGAGGTGCTGGGGCAATATCCACGAGGAGCTGGGGCATGTCCAGGAGGAGCTGGGGCATGTCCACGAGGAGCTGGGGCATATCCACGAGGAGCTGGGGCATATCCACGAGGAGCTGGGGCATGTCCACGAGGAGCTGGGGCATGTCCACGAGGAGCTGAGGCATGTCCACGAGGAGCTGGGGCATGTCCACGAGGAGCTGGGGCATGTCCACGAGGAGCTGGGGCATATCCATGAGGTGCTGGGGCAATATCCATGAGGATGTCGGCCAAGCTTCCGGGAACTCCCCCTGAGGACTGGCGTCATCGTGCATAGCACTATGACGCCAGTCCTGGAGTTAACCCCTAGCTGCCACCAATGGTGGAGATAAGGGGTTCATTGGAACCCCCTATCTCCTGATCCGTGGCAGCTAGGGGTTAAAGTTTGGTATTGTTGGATCGGCCAGAGCATGGCCGTTCCAACGATATCAAACACGAATGTGATAAACGTTTGTAAAAAAATTAAAAATAAATAAATATTTTAAAAAAATTATAAAAAAAAATAAACAAATTTTTTTTTCTTTTTCTTGGTTTGTTAATGCAGCAATATTGTTCCCATTTCAATTATAATGTGAACAATGATGCTGCACTAACGATTTTTGTATGCGGTGCGTTTGTTAAAAATTGTGTAATTTTCCCCAAAAAAAATGTAACGAGACCCCATCTCTAATTTGTTTAACAAGCGCACCCCATACAAAATATAACCGCAATTGCTCGCGCGTTAAAATGTGAAAAAAAAAACACTTTACACGTTGTAAATTATTGAAAAATCATATTTTATTGCATTTTTTGTTATAATATACAGACAGGTCATGACGTATACATATAATAATGACATATTATGAATCTGCCAAGTCTGACGGAAAGAACGATATATAATATGTCTGGGTCATATACTAAAATAAGCCTTCAAAACACATTTAAACATGATGAGCAAAACCGGTAAAAATGAGCTCAGCACAGGGGCGGGAAAAGCCTCAGCAGCGAAAGGGTTAATTAAAAAAACACGATAGAATCGCCAGAATTATCGTATCGACAGAATGAATTATCGGATCCGAAAAACAAACCAAAAATTTATTATAAAAAAATAAATAAAGTAGTATTATAAAAGTAAACCATAGTAGTTTACATCAAAACGAATAGAGTTAGACAGCTTTGAAACGAGAACAGACGTTGCGAAAAAACAAAAATTACCGAAATCACGAAAAGTCGATACAAAAAAACGAGCAATGTGACACGAAATACGAAAAATGAGCGATATGCCGAAAACCATGCAAAATTCCGAAAAAACAAAAATTTCCCGAAATCACGAAAAGTCGATACAAAAACCGAGTAAAGTGACACGAAAATACGAAAAATGGTCGATATTCCGAAAAATAAATGTACCCGAAAAATTAATTGAACCGAACCGAATCGAAACAGAAAGCGGTCGAAACGAGCCGAATCGAAAAGTTAAAAAATTCGAAAAATCGAATCGAACCGAAAAAAAAAAAAAATCGGTGCACATCCCTACAGAGCATCCCTGCATCCTGGGCTTAGACTCCCTGAACCTGCGGTGCCACCCCAGTGCCATTCCTGACAAAATGCAAAAGCCCTACAACTAAGCCCGCGGGGATACTACAAACCCTGGACCGTATGGACTATCAGCTGTGTGAGGTGTTGGAGGAATTATGGGAACTGAAGGACTCCCTCAAAAACTGCAATAATAAGGTGTGTGAAAAAGGTCAAAGGCCCACTAACTCCTGAGGAGCGATTCAGAAGACAGACCCAGAATCTCTGCTGGTACTGTGCCTCTCCGAATCACTGGGTCTCTGAATGCCCAGAAAGGCCCATCAGACAGCAAATCCCGGTGGCAAGCCCTTCCAGGGAACCCCAGCCCTTGTATGACACCAGAAGGGCTCCTGCTCCCAAGGCGGAACCCCAGCCCAAGCGTGGAACTAGAGGGGCTCCTGCTTCCAAGGCAGAACCCCAGCCCAAGCTTGTAACTAGAAGGGCTCCTGCTCCCAAGGTGGAACCCCAGCCCAAGAATGGAACTAGAGGGGCTCATGCTCCCAAGGCTAAACCCTGGCCCAAGCTTGAGAACAGAAGTAATCCGGTTCCCAAAGCTGAATCCTGGTCCAAGTCTAGAGGAGATCTGCCCTCTTTACTTGCTAAACCTGGGAGCATAGAATTTCAAGCTGCCAGGTGTAGAGAGGAGGAAGACCCTGTCACCCCTGTGGAAATGGAGGTAACCACAGAGAGCGACCTGGAAACCCCCATGGACATCGCCAGCACCAATAAATAAAAGAAAGATCAAGTCTCCAAGGATCTCTGCTGACTCCAGCCGGGCTGACATGGAAAAAGATCAACTCCTTGACCTTGTACTACCAGACGCGATCACCAGAAGTGCCATATATACCACGGTGAACACCCCGCTGCATCAAGATTCTCTGGATCCCTATGTTGCTCCCACAGACAATGCTGGCCTAGCTCCTTTCATGATAACTGAGGAAGCTGATGAACCCCAGTGCGCTTCCCTGCAGCCTGATGAACCCCAGTGCGCTTCCCTGCAGCCTGATGAATCCATGTGCGCTTCCCTGCAGCCTGAGGAATCCATGTGTGCTTCCCTGCAGCCTGAGGAATCCATGTGCGCTTCCCTGCAGCCTGAGGAATCCATGTGCGCTTCCCTGCAGCCTGAGGAATCCATGTGCGCTTCCCTGCAGCCTGAGGAATCCATGTGCGTTTCCCTGCAGCCTGAGGAATCCATGTGCGCTTCCCTGCAGCCTGAGGAATCCATGTGCGCTTCCCTGCAGCCTGAGGAATCCAAGTGCGCTGCCCAGCCGCTTGAGGAATCCAAATCCATGCCTGCTTTGCCGAATGAAGAGGTACATGTCAAACCCACTTCAATGCCAGCTTGTGTGGTTTTTGACAAGGCCCCAGAAATATCAGTGCTTACTTCTACTGTTGTTACCCTGGCAAGCCAGGTTGATTCCCTCTCCGACATCCTACAGAATCTCCAGAAAAACCCCGCTTTCCTGCTGAAACAACTGGCTAAAATAAGCGCCACTGCCGAAATGCCACCATCTGCTGCAGTTGTACCACCTACCTTTGATCCATCCTCAGAGACGGGGCTTGACTTTATTGATTTAAACGGTGAGTCACCGCTGCAGACTGCACAGAGTGACCAAGGAGGGGCATTCCAGGGCACTACCCTCACCACGTCTATGACATCCAGCAACGAGGAAGAGATACCAATCATGGAGGAGATTGTTCCAAGTGTGGCTCCGGTTCCTTCCTTGTGTGCAACCATCCTGGCCAAATCCTCCAAATCAAGGGCAAGGAGGCGTCAGAGAAAGAATCATCTCCAAGCTAATGTTGCCCCCTGTGCCCAGAATTCTGCCTGCTGCGGGGCGATCCTCCTCGCTTCCGACACCTACCAGAGTGGTCCTATACCTTGTGATGCACAGTCCAGAAACTCTACTAAAGATCAAGATTCTTATTGTGTGCAGGGAATATTTTCCTATGTGTCTCCTGCAGCTGAACCCAGCCTACAAGCATATCTGGGCCGCACGGGGTTCGGCCTTGAGGGAGGGGCTATGTCAGGATCCCCATCGCTGACCACCCCAGGATCACATTCCTTGCTCAGGCAGCACATGTAAAGTGCTGCCCCCGTTCCAATCCAGCAAGGTGAGGGGTTAAACAGTAAAGCACAAGCACCACACACACACCACACCCTCCTGCTTGCAAATAAAGAGACACTCCCACCTTTCTACCATGGCTTCGCATTGCAAGTCTATCCTGCAAACATAGCTGAACTATGGTTAAAGACTTACTGTGTATCAGACCCCTGCTTGCTTCAACGACTATCCCGCTGTACCAGTCCCTCGACCTAAGATCGCCTGCTGGCAATTCTCCTGGATAACCCCCATTGTACCACGCCTCGGATCACATAACATCAGCCTAACAAAGGTACCTTCAGAGCATCCCTGCATCCTGGGCTTAGACTCCCTGAACCTGCGGTGCCACCCCAGTGCCATTCCTGACACTGCTCCAGTTTTACACTGGGATGCAGGCACGTTGCAGGCGCCACAGCGGCATTTACAGAGTGCGCCGCTGGCTGCCTGTTAAGTGCACTGATGACCATCACAGGGAAACTGGCGGAGGCCCACTATGACGCCCCAAACCGGGCCCCTACCGACCCACGGGCCCTCAGAGCCGGTGAGCAACAGGGGGGGCATTATATATCCATGTTTGAGCTACTGGGGCAAATATATTCATGTCTTGACTACTGGGGGCAAATATATTCATGTTTGAGCTACTGGGGGCAGTATATATCCATGTTTGAGCTACTGGGGCAAATATATTCATGTTTGAGCTACTGGGGGCAGTATATATCCATGTTTGAGCTACTGGGAGCAAATATATTCATGTCTTGACTACTGGGGGCAAATATATTCATGTTTGAGCTACTGGGGCAGTATATATCCATGTTTGAGCTACTGGGGCAAATATATTCATGTTTGAGCTACTGGGGGCAGTATATATCCATGTTTGAGCTACTGGGAGCAAATATATTCATGTTTGAGCTACTGGGGTCAAATATATTCATGTTTGAGCTACTGGAGGCAGTATATATCCATGTTTGAGCTACTGGGGGCAGTATATATCCATGTTTGAGCTACTGGGGCAAATATATTCATGTTTGAGCTACGGGGCAAATATATTCATGTTTGAGCTACTGGGGGCAAATATATTCATGTTTGAGCTACTGGGGCAAATATATTCATGTTTGAGCTACTGGGGGCAGTATATATCCATGTTTGAGCTACTGGGAGCAAATATATTCATGTTTGAGCTACTGGGGGCAACTATATTCATGTTTGAGCTACTGGGGTCAAATATATTCATGTTTGAGCTACTGGGGGCAGTATATATCCATGTTTGAGCTACTGGGGCAGTATATATCCATGTTTGAGCTACTGGGGCAAATATATTCATGTTTGAGCTACGGGGCAAATATATTCATGTTTGAGCTACTGGGGGCAAATATATTCATGTTTGAGCTACTGGGGCAAATATATTCATGTTTGAGCTACTGGGGGCAAATATATTCATGTTTGAGCTACTGGGGGCAAATATATTCATGTTTGAGCTACTGGGGGCAGTATATATCCATGTTTGAGCTACTGGGGGCAATATATATCCATGTTTGAGCTACTGGGGGCAATATATATCCATGTTGAGCTACTGGGGCAATATATATCCATGTTTGAGCTACTGGGGGTAATAATATATATCCATGTTTGAGCTACTGGGGCAATATATATCCATGTTTGAGCTACTGGGGGCAATATATATCCATGTTTGAGCTACTGGGGGCAATATATATCCATGTTTGAGCTACTGGGGGCAATATATATCCATGTTTGAGCTACTGGGGGCAATATATATCCATGTTTGAGCTACGGGGGCAATATATATCCATGTTTGAGCTACTGGGGCAATATATATCCATGTTTGAGCTACTGGGGGCAATATATATCCATGTTTGAGCTACTGGGTGCACTATATATCCATGTTTGAGCTACTGGGGGCAATATATATCCATGTTTGAGCTACTGGGGGCAATATATATCCATGTTTGAGCTACTGGGGGCAATATATATCCATGTTTGAGCTACTGGGGGCAATATATATCCATGTTTGAGCTACTGGGGCAATATATATCCATGTTTGAGCTACTGGGGGCAATATATATCCATGTTTGAGCTACTGGGGGCAATATATATCCATGTTTGAGCTACTGGGGGCAATATATATCCATGTTTGAGCTACTGGGGGCAATATATATCCATGTTTGAGCTAATGGGGCAATATATATTCATGTGTGTGCTGCACATTACTGTGGGTTTTATTGCTGTGGAGCTCTATGATACGCTCATACACTCTGCACATTACATTGTATCACAGTTAAGGAGTTCAATGCCCTAACGTGTCCACAGGTTGGGGCGGGCGCACAATTCTTGGCTGGCCCCGGGCGCTGACAACCCACGCTACGCCACTGTCTTAACATTACAATTGAATAACACAAAGAGGTTGCTGGACCAGTTGTGTACAGGGAGGGTGCAAGGAGTTTTGGGAGTCAGAAATGCTTTTTGTCACAACCCCCCTCACAAGAAACTAATTTGGATGTGAATGGATATATGTTTGCATGTATGTATGTTACAAAAAATGTAGGGTTAAATTACATTCTTCACGCAAACGTTAACGCTCATTTGCGTGAGCATTAACGTTTGCTGCAGTGTTTACCGCATATTACAATCCAAACGCAAACGGGTTAAGAAACCTGTTTGCGTTTGGTACCTTGCGCTTTTCAGCGCGAGGTTACTGTACTTTGTGCTCCCTATGTGTAACATGGGGAGCACAAAGTGTTACTCAGCACTGTATTACAAAGTCCCAGCGCTGATTAACGTCTGGCTCCGGTATGCGAAAATTTAGCCAGAGTCAGGACTTGGTGTTAACACCAGGCTGAAGTGGTAGAGGCCAAAACAGTAATTGAATTTAAGCAAGCATGGGATAGGCATAAGGCTATCCTAAACAAAAGATAAATCCAGGTAAAGTATTCATGTAATTGGGCAGACTAGATGGGCCGAAAGGTTATCTGCCGACATTTTTCTATGTTTCTAAAAAATTTAAAAAATTAATCCTATGCTCACCGTGAGGACCGCAGCTCCAATCACCTCTTTGGGGAAAAAGTCCCCCCAGTCTCTCCCTGCATATCACTACGCTGATCGGCCGGATCTCGCGAGGAGAGATCCAGCTGGTCATGTGACCGGCAGGGGGGAACTCAATGGAGTCCCTCAAAGATGAACGGGCCATACACAGTCCTCTCATACTGCACAAAACACATTCATTTTTGGAGAGTCACTTTCAACCTCCAGGGTGAGATGCAGATTCTCACGCCCCCATATCCTCAAATTGTGTCTGTTGACCTTTACTCTTAGGTGGAAGGTCGCCTCACAGTAATGTGCTAGGTGTGTGCATGTTATTTTTATAGCTGTGAAGCACTGTGATACACTCATACACATTGCATATTACAGTGTGTTTATTGCTGAGGTGCACTGTGATATGCTCATACACACTGCACACTACTTTGAGTTTGATTTAGGGATGCCAGATTGGCCATGTTTTCCTGGGCACATATAATTCATTCATGCTGATGGACAGTGCATGAAAAATGCCGCCCCACAGCATTTAGAATCCATACACTGCAGATAAGAAATCAAAAAGGAATCCCAGGTGACCTCCCTTGATTTCCTGCAGCATATGAATAGTACATGTGGCAGGGCAGCACTTTATCCTGTGTTCCCCTCTGCATGAAATAATAATATATGTCCAGGAAAACATGGCTGATCTGGCAACCCTAGTTTGATTGCTGTGGAGCTCTGTGATACACTCATACACATTGCACATTACTGTTTTATTGATGTGGATTTTGTGATTTGCTCATTCACACCACACATTACCGTGAGTTTTATTATTGCGGTTTCTGAAATAAGCTACACTTCTCTCATTGCTGTCAGTCTTAATACTGTAGATTTTGATTTGCTCTTACACACTGCACCTTACTACACATTGCATCATACATAGGTGGGCCAGCCATGACTGTCAAGACCTGACCAGTTGCACCTGCTGGGACCTAACTGGCTGTAGCTGCCAGGACCTGACTGTTGCAGCTGCCAGGAAATGACAAGCTGCAACTGCTATTACCTGACATGCTGCAGCTGGCAGGACATAAAACGTTTCAGCTGCCAGGACCTGACTGATTGCAGCTGCTAGGACCTTACAGGATGTAGCTGCTGGGACCTGATAAGTTGCAGTTGGCAGGATGTAACAATCTGCAGCTGCCAGGACCTGACTGACTGCATCTTCTAGGACCTACAGGCTACAGCTACTAGGACCTGACAAGCTGCAGCTGACGGTACTTGACATGCTGCAGCTGCCAAGACATAACAAGCTGCTGCTGCCAGGATCTGACTGACTGCAGCTACTAGGACCTTAGAGGCTGCAGCTACTAGGACCTTACAGGCTGCAGCTGTTAGAACCTGACAAGCTGCATCTGACAGGACCTGACATGCTGCAGCTGCTAGGACCTGACAAACTGTAGCTGCCGGTCAGATCAGGGGATATGGGGCTTAGTGCTTGTGGCTCTTAGAAATACTGTGTGCGACTGGCCATGGGATCACCAAATGGACCGGCCGTGTGGCTGTTGCACAGGCTGGCTGCCGTAGCAACGCTCAAACCGGACGCTGCAGCAATGCTAGAACTCCTTGGATCCCCCCCGTGTATCCATGTGTTTCCTCCATACTGCAGAATTGTAGCCTACCAGCTCAAGGAACTCGCAGTTGATCTGTATCTTAATCCCATGATGCAGACTGGCAATAGGAAACCACAGTGAGCAGCCATTCATTTCTCAAATTTACAGGCTAGAGGTCTGCAGTATGGAGGGGCATGCTGGAGACAGAGGGGGAGAAACTGTAGCGAATCCCTTGACTATATGGAGAAAGGGAAAGAAAGGGGCACACGAGGACAACTACACAGAGTGAATCGGTGGACAGGAGTGGCATAATCACCTCTCCTGAAGCTGCCACTGCTCTCTGATCTCTGGTTTATGACCACCCCTCTTGGCCACTACTTTTTCCTTTTGTGGATCAGCCCTCTCTATGGACATGAGCCAATGAGAGTGGCTGCTATCCAGGGAGGATGTTTTCCTAATATGGCCATGAAGTGGTTTAATGGCCTGGGGGCAGAACCCTGCTGTATGAATTCACTGAGCATGTGTCAACTGTCCCCAGGCAGGACAGATGGCAAAAATGCCCATATAAGAGATACCTACTTGTATCCAGATGTTAAACAGCTTCTCATCCTTGCCTATACCCCCTGCCCCTACAGAGAAAAAAATAAGCCTTGATCCAGTTTCCACCATCAGACCGATTTCTGTTTTACTGTATGCTCAACACCTATGCGAGCCGAGAGATGGTCTTTCCAACAAAACTGGGAAAAGGACCTCTCCATGGCCATATCTCCCTCTCAATGGGCGACCGTGCACATGTTTGCGGTGGGGCATCCCGGTGTGCCACTTGGGTGGAAACGCAGAAGAGCTTTTATACCGCTGGTATATGACCCCTGACAAAATACATTGCTTTGCTCCTCAGTAGGGATGGGCTGCCGGTTCGATGCGAACGTGAGTTCGCTTCGAACATTGGCCGTTCGACCGTTCGTCAAACGGTGAACATTTCCACGCGTTCGCCGCATGTTCACCCACAATGGACCACAATGCACTTTCCACTGGCTTGAAGCCTGTAATTGGCTACAGCCTTGCATCTGACCACAGATCAGGTGCAAGACAGGTGCATGACTATGCCAATCAGGGCTCAGAGTCCTGATTGGGCAAATTTTGCCCAATCATGGGCTCACAGAGCAAAGTCCCGCAGCACACTATATAAGGCTTCCCCTCAGCCCTAGCGTGTGTGTTGCAGGAGTGAATCAGAGATGAGAGGAGATTGTTGCATTTGCAGGGACAAGCTGACAGTGGCAAATAGCAGGGAACTGTCAGCCTGGCTGTGAAATATCATACCTCTGTGTCTTTAATCTGTATCTTTATCTTTTCAGAGTTTTGTGTCTTGCCAGCTATCAGGGTTTATCACGGAGTTATATCAGAGTTCTGTAAATTTGAATCTGTGTCTTGCTAGCTATCAGGGTGTATCACTGACTTATAGTAGAGTTCCCCATAACCTGCCCGTGAAGTGGCGGATTTGTAGGATGTATAGAAACATTTAAAAACAAAAAAATGACATTTCAAAATGACAGTAAATGGTTTTCCTTTTAATCTATTCATAAACAACTGCTTGGGGCGGCAGCCTGTATGAATTAGAGACATTTTAGGATACGCAGAACAAGTTTAGTGATTTTTTTTGGCTAAATTATGGTGAAACTTATGCAGGCTTTGGATGAAAGTAACAATAGGTGCTTTAAAATTGGGCCTTTAGTGTCGGCAACAGTGCCGTCACACCGTAACCCCTCTGTGGTATTGTGGAAGAGTGCAGGGTTGAACTCTGCGGTCAAATATTAAAATGATATGAATCTGGTATAGGCGTCAGTGGCAGTGCACCCAAATATTGTGCCTTTGGTGTCAGCAAGTGCCTTCACACCGTTACCCCTCTGTGGTATTGTGGAAAAGTGCAGTGGTGGACCCTGCGGTCCAATATTAAAATGATATGAATCTGGTATAGGCGTCAGTGCTCCCAAATATTTTGCCTTTGGTGGCAGCAAGTGCCTTCACACCGTAACCCATCTGAGGTATTGTGGAAGAGTGCAGTGGTGGAGGTTTTGGTAATGCAGAAGAGATCCCCGATCTATTCAGTTACATCAGCAGCTATATCAAAACCGGGTCAGCAATGTTTAGGCACTTGTACTGCGCTACTGTATATGGTGAGAATCGGCACAGACCAGTAGCAACAGGAAGCAAACAGAACAGGCAGGAACTACAGAGGGAGAATAGTCAAATGGCAGGCAAAGTCAGCAACAGATCGGGTCCTCAGAACAAGCAGGATCAGTAACAAGTATACAAACTGATTCGGTAAGCTAGCGATGCGGGAATAAAGGCTGAGACACACTGAGCGTGTAGCGACACACAGCGTAGCAAAGCGAAGAGAAGCAAACAATGCAACTCAATGCAAGTCAAGGGGAGTCAAAAGTTTGGTTTTTAGAGTGCCCTCCAAGAGGGCATATATGCAAGATATTTGCATAAAAGGTGTATGGGGGTCCGGGTAGTGCCCTGGGGGACAGGAAACAAGGACAAAAAGTTTTTAAAAAAACATTTTTAAAAGGGACAGTGAGTTTTCCATGAAATAAGGGTTAAAAATAAAAATGAAAAATTCCATCAAATATCGTGCCTAGGAGGTCCCCATAACCTGCCCGTGAAGTGGCGGATTTGTAGGATGTATAGAAACATTTAAAAACAAAAAAATGACATTTCAAAT
Organism: Leptobrachium leishanense; assembly: GCA_009667805.1. Taxonomy (NCBI): domain Eukaryota; kingdom Metazoa; phylum Chordata; class Amphibia; order Anura; family Megophryidae; genus Leptobrachium; species Leptobrachium leishanense. Next base: position 181,047,597 of record CM019065.1, on the reverse strand, counting down.
GACGGTAAATGGTTTTCCTTTAATCTATTCATAAACATCTGCTTGGGGCGGCAGTCTGTATTAAAAGAGGAGACCTTTTAGGACGCGCAGAACAAGTTTAGTGATTTTCTTGGCTAAATTACGGTGAAACTTATGCAGGCTTTGGATGAAATTAACAATAGGTGCTTCAAAATTGGGCCTTTAGTGCCGTCACACCGTAACCCCTCTATGGTATTGTGGAAGAGTGCAGGGTTGGACCCTGCGGTCAAATATTAAAATGATATAAATCTGGTAATATAGGCGTCAGTGGCAGTGCACCCAAATAATGTGCCTTTCATGGCAGCAAGTGCCTTCACACCGTAACCCTTTTGTGGTATTGTGGAAGAGTGCAGGGTTGGACCCTGCAGTTCAAAAAATTAAAATGATATAAATCTGGTACAGGTGTCAGTGCACCCAAATATTGTGCCTTCACACCGTAACCCCTTTGTAGTATTGTGTAGGAGTTCAGTGGTGGAGGTTTTGAGAATGCAGAAGAAATCCCCGATCTATTCCGTTTTATGTCAGCATCAGGGCATTGATAGCTGCTGATCCACGACTGATTCATTTTTATAAATGTCAGCCGGTCTACAGAGTCGGACAGACGCACTCTTTTGTCTGTGACAAAACCTCCAGCTGCACTGAACGTCCTTTCAGAATGCACGCTGGATGAAGGGCAACCTAGTAGCTGCAGAGCATATTGGCTAAGTTCTGGTAAGTGATCCAATCTCAACACCCAGTAAGCCAGTGGATCATCTGCTGGAAAGGTATCCAGGTCTGCCCTTGCCCCTAGGTAGTACAGCACCATACGGTGAAGACGCTGGCAATGGGTGCCTACATTTGACGTTGTTGACTAAAAAAAAATTAAGACATCTGTCAAGCGGACCCGGCCTTCACCACTATTCCTCTGATCATCCGCAGCCTCAGAAGCACCTGTGTCATCACTTGGTAACCTACCAGTGCCTGGAAAGGTGTTACACAAGTGTCGCTTTAGAGCATCCTCAAGTTTTTTCATCCTGTCCTCCCTCTGTGTGGCAGGATGAGCTCTGCCACTTTACCCTTGTATCGTGGATCAAGAAGGCTTGCCAACCAGTAATGATCCCTCTCCTTGATAGCACGAATCCTGGGGTCCTTTACCAGGCTTTGCAGGATAAGGGAGCCCACGCAGCGTAGGTTGGAGGTGGCATTAGCTTCCTGGTCAATGAGGAGGATGACCCCATCGTGCACTTCCTCCTCCCAGCCACGTACTAGTCCTTGGGTTTCTGGGCACACAAAACCCTCCTTTGAGGAATCCCCACTTTCAATGCCCCCACTACTTAAATATTCCTCCTCCTCCTGTCTGATCTGAGGAGGATCTGCTGGAATGCTGTCTGCGGAAAGACTGGGGCCTTGAGAGCTAGGGAAGACCTCCTCTTCCTCCCGCTGCCCTGCCTCTAGAGCCACATCTATAATTCCCCGCAGAGTGTGCTCCAACAGGAACACTAAAGGAATTGTGTCACTGATGCATGCACTGTCCCTGCTCACCATCCTCATTGCCTCCTCAAATAGTGACAGTACAGTGCATGCATCCTTGATCATCAGCCACTGCGGGGGGGGGAACCAAGTTGACCTGAACCCGTCCTTGTGCCATACTCACACAGGTACTCGTTGATGGCCCTCTGCTGCTTGTGCAGACGCTGCAGCATTGCTAATGTCGAGTTCCACCTGGTGGGCATGTCACAGATCAGACGGTTTGTGGGAAGGTGGAATTCTCTTTGACTTTCTGCCAGGCGAACACTTTTTGGGAATGACCGTCTGAAGTGGCTGCAGACTTTTCTGGCCTGGCTGAGAAGCTCTGCCAGCCCTGGGTACCTGGTTAGGAAATGCTGTACCACCAGATTTAGGATGTGTGCTAGGCATTGTACATGCGTCAACTTACCCAGGCATAGGACGGAGAGAAGGTTGCTGCCATTATCACAGACGACCATTGCCAGCTGAAGCTGGCATGGTGTCAACCATCTCTGCACCAGCCCCTGCAGAGCTGACAGAATTTCTGGCCCGGTGTGGCTCCTGTCCCCTAAACAAACCAGCTCAAGCACAGTATGGCATCTTTTTACTTGAGCCATTGCATAGCCCCTGAAATGGAAGAAATGATGGATCTCCAGTGGATAAGAAGTGCCAAACTGTTTATTCATGGAACAGCAACCTTCAAAAAATCTGTGACGTTTCGACCCTGAGGTCTTAATCATACATATGATTAACCACGTATGATTAAGACCTCAGGGTCGAAACGTCACTGATTTTTTTTTTTTGAAGGTTGCTGTTCCATGAATAAACCGTTTGGCACTTCTTATCCACTGGAGATCCATCATTTCTTCCATTTCTACTTATCCAGGGGGCTGGTGGCATCCCCATCTGATTGGAATCTCGTGGAGACTGTTGGTTTATCAGGTTTCCCACCGTGGCGTTGTTCGTGGCGCTTCTATGTTGCATCATTGCATAGCCCCTGCCACTTAAACTCGGTTTAACTGCCACTTCGCCAGAGACCGAGAAGGAGGAGGAGGAAGAGGGAGAGGTGGTGGTGGAGCAGACAAACCTCATAGAAGCAGCTTTCTGGAGGCGTGGTGGATGAACAAGCTTCAGCACAAAGCCCCGTCTGGATCCCTCCCAGCTGCAATCAGAGTTACCCAGTGTGCCGTGAAGGAAATGTAATGGCCCTGTCCATGCTTGATCGACCACGTGTCTAAAGTCACATGCACCTTGCTGCTGACTGCCTTTCCCAGTGACTCAATGACCCAAAGATAACATTGTCTTCCACGTGCTGGAATGGCCTTCCTTGAAAAGTAATGGCGTTTTGGAACATGCCACTGTGGTACAGCACATTCAGCAAATTCACGGAAGGGAGCAGAGTCCACCAGCTGGAAAGGCAGCAGCTACAATGCGAGTAATTTTACCAAGCTGGCATTTAGACGCTGTGCTTGGGGATGGTTGGGACTATATTTTTTCTTGCGCTGCAGCAGCTGGTGCAATGTAATCTGACTGCGTAAATCTTACCTGGCTGAATGTATCTAATATATATAATTAGATTAGCCAGGTAGAGAAACGAAAAAAAAAGTTTTATGTTCCCGGGGACATTTAAAAATGTCCTCAGATTTTATTTTTTTTAGAAATGTGTTGCCTTACCTTAGCCTGGTGGTCAGTGGGGGCTCCCTGGATACTGGTTGTGGGGGGGTCTGCTGTGGCCGCAGGTGTAGTGGCTCCCTCCCTGCGCTGCCTGTCTCTGCCACATGCACCCGGGTGGCAAGCCTGCACAGTCGCAGCGCTGTCATCCGGCGGCCGCATGCTCCTCAAGGGGATCCTTGGGAGGCCCCAGCAGGCTGCCCTCTATAGTGCCTGATTAGAGGGTCGTGTCTGGCTGATGTTTTAGTAACAATGTTTTATCCCATAGGCTTAAATGTTAAAAATATTCCTGTTTTAATTCAATATCTAATAAACCGTTGCTTATAATATTCTGCAGTAAAGAGTCTCTTCATTTCTAGATTTTTTAGTATTTTTTTAAGCACTTTTTTATACTTGTCTCAATTATTTTTTTAAACTTTTGGCGAACGTCCCAAAAAGTTTGAAGTTCGCGAACAGCCAATGTTCGATTCGAACTCCGAACAGATCGAACCGAATAGCTCATCCCTAACAGTGACATGCCGCTTGAGGATGCGCAGCAACGTCAGTGCTCTGATTCAAACTCTGTGGTTGAGGAAGTGAGTATAATCAGCCTAGAGGGAGGGGTGCCAGTGACACACAAAGAACTGGCACTCATGTTCCCCCAGCAGCTGCAGTATACTGCCAGGTTGGCTCCAGTGACGAGGTGATGACAATGATGAGGTCACTAACTCCACCTGGGTGCCTGATCGAACAGAGGAGTCAAGTGAGGAGGAGGAGGCACAACAAACACGAGGCACAACGTCCTCTATGACCAACCATAGCACTAGCCAGTCCAAGGCATCAGATGTCAGAGCTGCTCAGGTGCAGAGCGCTGTTGTCTCGCAGCACATGTCCAGGAACTCTGCTGTCTGGGAGATCTTCACGACATGTGCAGCAGATTGCAGCGTTGCTATTTGTAAGCTATGTCTGAAGAGGATCAAGCGTGTGAAAAACATCAGACGTTGGGTACCACGTGCTTGATGGAACATATGACCACCTGCCACGCATCCCGTTGGCACAACACTTCGCATAGGTCCTCCTCCTCATCTGTCTCTACCCCCATTATATGTCCTGCCATGTCATTGCCTACAACCTCCACTGACAGGGATGATGCTACATTAATGGGTGTACCACGTCCTTCCTCAAAGTGACAGCATCCCATCAGCTGCAGATTTAAGCAGTCAGATTTTGTTGCCCCAGCTGCTGCAGCGTAAGAAAAAATGTAGTCCCAGCCATCCCCTTGCACAGCAACTAAATGCCATCTTGAAAAAATTACTCGCATTACAGGTGCTGCCTTTCCAGCTGGTGGACTCTGCCTCTTTCCGTGAAATTGACGAATGTGCTGTACCACAGTGGCAGGTTCCAAAACGCCAGTTCGTTTCAAGGAAGGCCATTCCAGCAATATACCAGCACGTGAAAGACAATGTTATGGAGTCATTGGGAAAGGCAGTCAGCAGCAAGGTGCATGTGACTTTAGACACATGGTCCAGCAAGCATGGACAGGGCCGTTACATTTCATTCACGTCACATTGGGTAACTCTGCTTGCAGCTGGGAGGGATCCAGGACGGGGCTCTGTGCTGGAGCTTGCTCATCCACCACACCTCCAGAAAGCTGCTTATATGAGGTATGTCTGCTCCACCACCTCGTCCTCGTCCTCGTCCTCCTCCTTCTCTGTCTCTGGCAAATTATCAGTTAAACCGATGCGTGGCAGGGGCTACGCAATGACTCATGCAAAAAGATGCCATACTGTGCTTGAGCTGGTTTGTTTAGGGGACAGGAGCCACACCAGGCCAGAATTTCTGTCAGCTCTGCAGGGGCAGGCGCAGAGATGGTTAACACCATGCCAGCTTGAGCTGGGAATGGTCGTCTGTGATAATGGCAGCAACCTTCTCTCCGCCCTACGCCTGGGTAAGTTGACGCATGTACCATGCCTAGCACACGTCCTAAATCTGGTGGTACAGCATTTCCTAATCGGGCACCCAGGGCTGGCAGAGCTTCTCAGCCAGGCCAGAAAAGTCTGCAGCCACTTCAGACGGTCATTCCCAACAAGTGTTCGCCTGGCAGAAATTCAAAGAGAATTCAACCTTCCCACAAACCGTCTGATCTGTGACATGCCCACCAGGTGGACTCGACATTAGGAATGCTGCAGCGTCTGCACAAGCAGCAGAGGGCCATCAATGAGTACCTGTGTGAGTATGGCACAAGGACAGGTTCAGGTCAACTTGTTTTTTTTCCCCCCCGCAGTGGCTGATGATCAAGGATGCATGCACTGTACTGTCACCATTTGAGGAGGCAATGAGGATGGTGAGCAGGAACAGTGCATGCATCAGTGGTGACACAATTCCTTTAGTGTTCCTGCTGTAGCACACTCTGCAGGGAATTTTAGATGTATCACACGAGGCAGAGCAGCGGGAGGAAGAGAAGGACTTCCCTAGCTCTCAAGGCCCCAGTCTTTATGCAGACAGCCTTCCTGCGGGTCCTCAGATCAGACAGGAGGAGGATGAGGAATATTTAAGTTGTGGGGGCATTGAAGTTGGGGATTCCTCAAGGGAGGATTTTGTGTGCCCAGAAACCCAAGGACTACTACGTGGCTGGGAGGAGGTAGTGCATGATATGGTCCTCCTCAGCAACAAGGAACACTCGGAAGCTAATGCCACCACCAAACTACACTGCATGGGCTCCCTTATCCTGCAAAGCCTGCTAAAGGACCCCAGGATTCGTGCTATCAAGGAGAGGGATCATTACTGGTTGGCAACCCTTCTTGATCCACATTGCAAATGTAAGGTTGCAGAGCTCATCCTGCCCTCACAGAGGGAGGACAAGATGAAACAACTTGAGGACGCTCTAAAGCGACACTTGTGTAACACCTTTCCAGGCACTGGTAGGTTACCAAGTGATGACACAGGTGCTTCTGAGGCTGCTGTTTATCAGAGGAAGAACGGTGAAGGGGGCCGCTTGACTGATGCCTTTCGCAATTTTTTTAGTCCACGACACCCAGAGACAGCAAATGTAGGCACCATTGCCAGCGTCTTCACCATATGGTGCAGGACTACCTAGGGGTAAGGGCAGACCTTGATACCTTTACAGCAGATGATCCACTGGCTTACTTGGTGTTGAGATTGGATCACTGGTCAGAACTTAGCCAATATGCTATGCAACTACTAGGTTGCCCTTCATCCAGTGTGCTTTCTGAAAGGACGTTCAGTGCAGCTGGAGGTTTTGTCACAGACAAAAGAGTGCGTCTGTCCACTGACTCTGTAGACCGGTTGACATTTATAAAAATGAATCAGTCCTGGATCAGCAGCTATCTCTCTCCTGGTGCTGATGTAACTGAATAGATCGGGGATCTCTTCTGCATTCCTAAAACCTCCACCACTGCACTCTTCCACAATAATCGCTGCGGAATATGCTGGCGCTTTATAAATGAAGAATAATAATAATAATACCTCCAGAGGGGTTACGTTGTGAAGGCACTAGCTGGCACCAAAGACCCAATGTTTGGGTGCACTGACGTGTGTACCAGATTCATATCATTGTAATATTTGACCGCAGGGTCCACCACCACTGCACTCTTCCACAATAATCGCTGCGGAATATGCTGGCGCTTTATAAATGAAGAATAATAATAATAATACCTCCAGAGGGGTTACGTTGTGAAGGCACTAGCTGGCACCAAAGACCCAATGTTTGGGTGCACTGACGTGTGTACCAGATTCATATCATTGTAATATTTGACCGCAGGGTCCACCACCACTGCACTCTTCCACAATACCTCAGAGGGATTACAGTGTGAAGGCACTAGCTGGCACCAAAGGTCCAATTTTAATGCACCCGTTGTGTTCCTTTCATCCAAAGTCTGCATAAGTTTCACCATAATTTAGGCTAGGGTCAGACTGAGGCAGTGCGAACGCGCGTGCAGCCGCACTTAATCACGGCCGCACTAGCAGCAGATGCCGGGCAATGACGGCCAATATACGAAGTACGGTCGCACAAAAGTCCGGCTGCGCAACGCAAGTGGAAAATGAACGCATTTTTTCGAGAACGTGAAACCGCAGGTACTGACGTACAGAGTGCGCTGCGTCCGCTAGCGGCGTGTGTGCGTGATTAGGAGACGTCAGACGCTGCTAATGTCCGGCAACATAACGTCCAGACACAAAAAGTGTTTTATTGATGATCCGTACAAAATCACGGACGAAAATGCGCATAGTATGACCACTATCACGTATTCTGTGAAAAAATGCGTCCATTCGTTCGAACGCACTTTTTCACAGACAACATAAAAATGCGTTCGTCTGACCCTAGCCTTAGCCATAAAATCACTAAACTTGTTCTGCGTGTCCTAAAACGTCTCCTATTTTCATACAGGCTGCCACCCCAAGCAGTTGTTTATGAATAGATTAAAGGAAAACCATTTACCGTCATTTGAAATGTCATTTTTTTCTTTTTAAATGTTTCTATACATCCTACAAATCTGCCACTTCACGGGCAGGTTATGGGGACCTCCTAGGCACGATAATTGATAGAATTTTTAGTTTTTATTCTTAAACTTTATGTCATGGAAAAATCACTATTCCTTTAAAAAAAACTTAAAAAAATTTTGTCCTGGTTTCCTGTCCCCCCAGGGCACTACCCGGACCCCCATACACCTTTTATGGCCAATATCTTGCATATATGCCCTCTTGGAGGGCACTCTAAAAATCGAACGTTCGAGTCCCATTGACTTGCATTGAGTTCGAATCGTGTTCGTGTTCGAATTCGAACTTTTTAAATTGTTCGAGTTTGCATGCGAACCGAACACGAGGTTGTTCGGCCCATCACTACTCCTCATGTCTCTAACCTGTGTTGGATATGCGGTTTGCAGGTGGGGACGTTGGGACATATCTGGTGGCACTGCCATGCTATTGCCACACTATGGGGAGCGATATCACAGTTGGCTACGGAAGTATTGGGCAAACCGATTACCTGCACTGCAGAAGTCTTGTTACTGGGCATTACTCAACTCCCATGCTTATACTCGAGGATGTAATTTATCATCAGCTCCACCACGGCATTGTTGATTGCCAGGCAATGGAAGTCTGTGAAGGCTCCTACACCAAAACAAATTGTGGATATGCTGGATCAGTATTGCCTATTTGAATTTCGGGCCACGACAGACTGTGGCCGTACTGACGTACTCCACCCAAACTGGACCCCTGGACACTCTGGGACATTCACAAAATGTAAAGCTTTTGTGGCTTTTAGACGACTGCTGTTCGCCCTCGTGCCAGCGTGTCCTAGAGAGTTACCTACAAGTTTGCCTCATTGTGTGTTGTGTACATGCCCTGTACTGCTTATTGTATATCCCATTACTATACCCTGCTCCCGCCCCTCCCCTTTTCCCCTCCTTTTAATGCCTTTATGTTTCTGAAAACTTTAATAAAAAGTATTTTTCAAAATAAATAAAAAAAAACAAATGAGAAATTTGTTAATTTTATTTAATTTTTTTATTTAAAATGTTTATTAAATTAGATATGCCAAATGCGAACAGGCGAGTGGAAATCTCAAGGTCTGCTTCTGTGTTCAGGATTGTGCTTCCTTCCCTGAGGCACTCGGCACAAGACTGCTCTCTGAGGGAACCGCAACTCTTATAAGGGCAGGGCATTCCTAATCATGAATCGGCTGTGCGTTACCCAATAGGGGAAAAAGGAAGTTCTCCATTTGCCTTCTGATAAACCTGTGGGCTACCACCCTGCCCCTAATCACACTGTCACAGGGGATAAAATATCTACAGAAGCAAATGTAAACAGAATGTGTAGAAATCCTCCAAGAAAGGTCCTGGGATTTGATTGCTTGACTATCAGTTATGATAGGGTCGGTAGTCGGTACTAACATTGGCTTGGCTCTGTAGTTTCTCTTCGAGGGTTCCCACCATCATAGACCTCTAGCAGCAACTTTAGCCATGATCCATAAACCAGGAACTTAGAATTATGCTCGTATTACTCCTAAATATAGCTCATACTTTATATCTGGATTCAAAACAATAGGACAGTGCTTTATCGTTAACATCTATACCTTATATTCTGAATTCGGTACATTTAAATCATATTGGATTAATCCCAGGTTCTGTTTTTCTTCATTTTTCTCTTACCCTCTAGTTACAGATTACAATTTCTACTATCATTGAATAGTCTCCATTTATTATAATTTTTTTTGTCAAATATTACTCACACAAACCTATGAAATCAAATTGTTAGATACTACCTTGTACTTGTTAAAAAGTACTTATTTTCCAATTGATATTTTAGAAATTCATCTCCACCTATACAATGTAATTAAAAGCAAATCTGATCATTTAAGTGCAATATAAAGAAATACTATGAGCATTATAAAAATTCTTCTGATGGAACCTCTATCATATGAGTCTCTCTAGTCTTCCAAGACAAAATCAGAGGGGAATTACAGTGTTCTCTACTCAAGCTTTATTTTAGGATTAAGAGATTTTTTTTTTTATGTCTGTTATCTTGAAAAGAGTTACGTTTGTAGCTAAATAGTCTTTCTCACAGGTTGTTCGGAAATTATTTTGTCAAAATGTGACACATTGCCAGCTACATTTTTCAGGAAAGATTTCAATTCGCATCTCATTACCCTTTGTGTCAGACAGTTTTCATTTTACCCCTTTTTTTTGCTCTGATCATATTATTATCTCCCCTTACAGTGCTTATTTGTGAAACTTGAGAACCACGGGGCACTTGATATGTTTTGCTCACTAGTTCTTTTCCTGTCTTAACACTCTTTCTCTGAAGGAATTGTATTGGGGTTTTAGAAGAAGAAACACTATGAACAGTTAAACATGATGACCTCAAAACTGGGATATTCTCCTTTTTGAAGGCATGTTTTTTCCTGTAACACAATCATTGTTCTCATGCATATGACTTGCTTTTAACATAAATGAGTGATTAATTAATTTGAATGCATGTAATTGTTGAAAATTATTGCTATATATTGAATTACTTCTACACACATTTAAAGAACCAGACTCCACTATTATTTACATATCTGAAAAATAATGAGAAAATGCTTCTTTATTAAAATAAAAAATGAAAATTACAATTTAGGAACCAGAAATCTTCATCTTAATAAAGTGGTTATAATGAAAAGACTCGTTCCTAAAGTCACCTATCTTAAAACTATTTTGTTTTGAAGAAATACGATTTAAAGCTTAGATTGCAACGCCACAAACAAACCTGCCAGTTAGATCTAGAGAATTACTGTGAAGCTTACCTGCTCATCTTTGCCCCCTCTCGCAAAACCGCCGCCAATGTCCTGTCTCTGCTTTGTTCCACGCGCCTCCTCACTGCCAACAGAGAATCCAGTGCTAGTTTGAAGGAATAGCTGGCATCTGCAGCCATTGCACAGGCTTATCTGACACAGCGCTTGTAGGATGACCACCAGATCATTGCACCTTGACATTTTCCAGAAGGCAAACAAAGGTAAAGTAAAAATTAGGAAAATCAGAAGGAAGACCTAAGAAAAACATTTCTCTATTTCACATTGTGGACTAGCCACAGTGCCACTGTGACCTATAGACTACTCCGGAAAACTGATACTTACCAGAGATTCCCTCACCTTTCTGAAGACCTGTATCTCACACATACTATTTGTTTATGGACCCAAAGTGCTGCACACAATCCACATTACAATGAGACTGGATTCAACATATGATTTAAGGTACTAACAAAGGGAATTCAAACAGTTTGCTTCTTTGCCTGATATAAGCCTATGGTGTGACACTTAAACCCCTTTACGCCAAAATATCACTCTGTGATTAGCCATTTGGCTGCCAAGGATGTCTCCCAGACATCCTAGCTTCTACCCACTTTTGGGTTGGGTGATTCACCAGAGTGCCCTGAATTCTAGATGTCAGCAATAGTCCACTACAGTATAGCTGGAAATGGAGAGGGATTTGCCTTAATGCTATTCTTTGGGGTATATAATGTTTATTTGTTGTGGAGGCCTAAATAAAAGTCCCAACACATTCAGGGTAATTCAAAGAGAATTGAAAAGTCACCGCACGTTCAGTGACTTTTCGTTCTCTTCAATTCGATTAGTTTTGCGACCCTGCGGTGTATTCAGCAAGTACCACAGGATCCCCGAACAGGGTCCCCGAAACGCGAACCCGACGAAAACTAACCGTAAAATCCAGCGAATGCACGCCGAAAACCCGCAAAAATATCTGGATTAACCTGCCGAAAATGCCAGAAAAACCCGAGCAGGAGCTGATCACACGCAGCGCAGCCGCCGGAAAAAGCCAACAGCGCAGACAAATGCAGTGAATAAATTAGAAAAACAGTTTGCTTGAATGTTTGAAAAGTGAAACGCTGATTGCAAAGAAACTACTGAGCGAAAATGTCTGAAATTTACATATGAGGTCCAATGAATGACAATAGAAAGGGCTGTTACAGAAAAAAGAAGTAAACTTAAAAAAAAATAAAAAATAATCGGAATTGTTTTAAAAAAAATTAAAATCCAGAAAAATGCTTAAAATATCCTACAAAATCTATCAATGAGACTTTTTACTGCAGAATTTTATAATGAATGGTTTATTAGATATTGAATTAAAATGGGAATATTTTTATATTGCAGCCTATGGGATTCGCCTGAATAAACCTGCCGAATTAAATCACCGAATGGCAGGACATTTCGGGAACCTTTCACTGCTGGTTTGTGCTCTCTGAATAGCCGAAGCAGTGCTTTTTTTATGGGGATTTCACTGCCCTCGAACAGGCACCGAACAGGCACCGTATGTGCAGGCAATTCGCCAGGATTTGGCGAATTGCCTGCTCTCTGGATAGCCGAATGGCCAAGAAAGGTAACCGAACGCTGATTTTCAGCATTTGGTTACCTTTCTCCAGCCTTTCGGATCTCTTTGGATAACCCTGATTGTTTTAGCCTCAGTGCCACATTATATAATCTGTTTTGTGCTCAATTCGTGATCTAGAATTACATGTAACTCCTCAGTTGAAGTGCTTGGGTATAAACTTTCTGTAATTATTTATTTTATTTACCATATGGGTAGCTGGAGATTTTTAAAAGCAGGCATGTCGTCTTTAAAAATGAAAAATGCCTATTTATATTGATGTTGAGCAAGGTGCACAAAAGGTCTAGTCCAATCCCACGGGATATTATATTTTTCAACACACCTAGACCTAGGTAATATGTTATTTATTTCTTTTATTTGCAGAAAATATCAAAATATATACTGATACTATTTTTAAATAAATTGCAATTGTATGTACAGTGTTTTATACATTTTATGAAATTCAGTGTGCCAAAGTACTAGAGAAAAATATAGGGCCCTATTCCACACTTTTCAGTAAAATGGAGATGGTAAGCAGGAAAATCTGCACCTACGGATTTTCCTTATCTTCTCCATTTTACTGAAAGTATTTAAGGGTAGGCACTTTATTAGAACCTAGCCCCAGAACAAAGTGCTAGGCTGCCAGGTACAGGCAGTAACACAGCACACGTGGAGCCCATAGAACTCCATGGAGCTTTGTGCGACCTGGCCGCACGGTTCGAAGCAAACTCGGTTGGTCGCGAGGTCGTGCAGCACCACAGAGAAATCAGAGAGAGCCTAGGTGCTATTTGTTCCCAGTCTCACTCTGCTGCCGGTTAGAGTTATCAGCAGATCACGCTGTTGTCTCCACCACAAGGTGAGTGGTGAGTAGGGATTTAATGGGTTTACAAAGCATGTTATGTTTACAGTAACCTCTGCAGGAAATTGGCACCGCTCGAGCTGAAAGCCCAGTTTGTGGAGTATGGGATTAAATGGGTGGTTTACAGAGCGTGTTCTGTGATTTTGCAAATGCAACACCAGCTCTGAGAAGGTATTTCACAGTGAAATACCATCTCCTGGGTGGAAGAGCAAGATACAGTGCATTGGAAATGTGTAATAGCTTGCACTTCCAGTTGGATGTGAAAATTAACGTCTCCTATAAATAAGTAAGGGAGATGTTAATGTACAGTAACCTCGCGCAGGGAATTGCACCACTCGAGCAGCAAGTCCAGTTTCCGGCAAGAGTGGAATAGCAAGTCCCATCAATATGATAACTACAGGAGATCTTATGTATAATATCAATAACAATGTAATCGGGCCCTTTGTGGGGACATTAGACATGCCTCTCCTGTATGTTGAATTAGCCAGGTCTCTCTGCTCTATAGCCTTCATTTACATATCACTAGACTCTTTGGTTAATTACAATATGCCCTTCCCTTGGGAAGACACACCTACTCCATTATATGAACTCTCTGCAGTTCATTCTCTCTCTCGCTCTTCCTGTCCTGTGGACTGTTTCACAGTCTCCCTGCTCTCCTGGTTGATAAGTATACACACTGTGGGCTGCTGGCCCTCTAGGCCTATTTGTTATTAGTTACATAGTTACATAGTTATATAGGCTGAAAAAAGACATGCGTCCATCGGGTTCAGCCTCTCCCACATAACCTACTGCTGTTGATCCAAAAGAAGGCAAAAAACCCAGTCTGAAATGCTCGCCAATATGCAACATACTGGGAAAAAATTCCTTCTTGACCCCAGAATGGCAGTCAGATTTCTCCTTGGATCAAGAAGCTTTTACCCACATATTAAATATTATAACCCTTAATATTCTGTGTCTGCAGGAAGTCATCCAGTCGCTTTTTAAAAGTCTGTACAGACTCTGACCCAACCACCTCAACAGGCAGAGAATTCCACAGCTTTATTGTTCTCACCGTAAAATAACCCTTCCTATGCTTTAAGCTAAATTTTCTTTCTTCCAGTCTAAATGGATGACCCCGTGTCCTGTGTATAGTCCTGTTAATGAATAGGTTATCAGACAATGGTTGATAATGGCCCCGTATATATTTATAAAAGGTTATCAGATCCCCTCTAAGGCGCCTTTTCTCTAAACTAAACAGGTTTAAGCTTGTTAGTCTTTCCTCATAACTTAACCCTTCCATCCCCCTTATTAATTTAGTTGCCCGTCTCTGCACTTTTTCTAGCGATATAATATCTTTTTTTAAGACAGGTGCCCAAAATTGCACGGCATATTCAAGGTGCGGCCTGACCATTGATTTATACAGAGGCAAAATTATGTTTTCATCCCGTGAGTGAACTCCCCTTTTAATGCATGCCAGTACTTTGCTGGCCTTGGCGGCTGCTGTTTGACATTGCACATTGTTACTTAGTTTGAAGTCTATGATTATTCCCAAATCCTTCTCCTGCTTGGATTTCCCCAACTCCGTACCATTTAGGGTATAAATTGCTTGTGTGTTCTTCACTCCAAAGTGCATAACTTTGCATTTATCTAGATTAAATTTCATCTGCCATTTAAATGCCCAGTCCCCCAATCTATCTAAATCCCTCTGCAGCGAAGTAACATCCTGCTCACATTGTATTTCTTTTCCTAGCTTTGTGTCATCTGCAAACACTGATACATGACTTTCAATGCCTATCTCAAGGTCATTTATAAATAAATTGAATAGTATTGGTCCTATAACAGACCCCTGAGGGACACCACTTACCACTGGTGTCCATCTTGAAAATGTACCATTTATGACCACTCTCTGTACCCTATCTTTTAGCCAGTTTTCTATCCAAGAACAAGTATTTTCATCTAGACCATTTTTTCTTAATTTAAATAGTAACCTTTTGTGTGGAACTGTGTCGAAAGCTTTGGCAAAATCTAAGTAAATCACATCCACTGCGACCCCCTGATCTATACTTCTACTTACTTCCTCATAGAACGTAATTAGGTTAGTCTGACATGATCTGTGTTTCATGAAACCATGCTGATTTTTGCCAATTACATTATACCTCCCAATAAATTCCTGAATATTATCCTTAGCAACCCCTCAAATACTTTCCCAGCCACAGATGTTAAGCTCACAGGTCTATAATTCCCAGGCACAAATTTTAAACCTTTCTTAAATATAGGGACCACGTCAGCTTTTCTCCAATCCTCTGGTACTATTCCTGAAATAAAAGAATCTTGAAAGATTAAGAACAGAGGTTTACATATTTCAACACATAGCTCTCTCAGTACTCGCGGATGAATTCCATCTGGCCCTGGGGCTTTATTAACATTCACATTGTTTAATTTCTGTAAAACCTTGTCCTGAGTCAACCAGTCACTTTGTATTAGTAAGTTTTTATTAATGAATTTCATGTCTCCTGTTATAGGTTTCTCTTTGATAAATACTGAAGAAAAATAATCATTTAAAATTTCTGCCTTATCCTGATCTTCAGTTAACAATAGCCCTGACTCAGATTTTAGTGAACCTACATTTTCACTCTTGGGTTTTTTAGAATTTATGTACCTAAAGAATCTTTTAGGGTTAGTCTTGCTCTCTTTGGCTATTTCTTTTTCATTATCTAGTTTAGCCCATCTAATCGCATTTTTACATGCTTTATTGGCTACCCTATATGCTTTATAGGATGCCTCATATTTATCAGATTTAAAAACTTTAAATGCCTTCTTTTTATTTTTCATTTCCTTAGTTACCTTCCTACTAAGCCACATTGGTTTCAGTCTGTTTCTTTTATATTTATTAACCAGTGGAATATATTGTGACGTGTACTTTTCTAGTGTTAGTTTAAAGATATTCCACTTATCCTCAGTGTTTTTCCCGTGAAAGAGTTTCTGCCAGTCAATGCCATTGAGAGCTTCCTTTATTTTAATAAAGTTGGCCTTTTTAAAATTATATATTTTAGCATGCCCCTTATGAATGTGTTTTTTTGAGTTTATTTCAAAAGTCACCATATTATGGTCTCTATTTCCCAACTGTTCCTTTACATTAATATTTGAGAAAAGATCCACATTATTTGTTATAACCAGGTCCAGACAGTTATCCTCTCTAGTTGGTGTTTCTACCAGTTGTGACATGAAGGTATCATTTAAAATGTTCGGGAACCGGATTCCCTTTGCTGAATTACTAGTCCCACTATCCCAATTAATGTCCGGGTAATTAAAATCTCCAATAAAGTGCTACCATGATCTGCAGCCTTCCTAATTTGCTCTAACAGTTGTTCTTCCTCATCATTATCTATATTAGGTGGTTATTGTTCATATTGGCTGCTTTGTAAATCTTGTATATATGTGTTATATGTGATTTAGTGTGCTGTGTGTAATTCCTAATAAATGCTTAATATAGTGGACGAACCTGTCTTGTGCAATTATATATATTTGTGTTGGATGAGTGGTACACCAACACCTATATTTTCAAGCGCTCAGCGACCATTTACCACACCCTTTTTTTCAATTTTGGATAAAACTGAGTAACAAGTTCTTCATTTCTGATTCTTTTTTTAAACAAATATCCCATAGAATATATAATGACATTTACGTAGGGAGTTATTCAGTCCCCGAATTGCACCGAATCAATCCGCCGAATGCTGACGTATCCCATAAACCCCCGAATGCATCCAATAAACCGCCAAACACAGCTGATAAACCACCAAACGCAGGTGATAAACCGCCTAACACATCCGATAAATCACCGAATGCAGTCGCAAACCGATGAACACAGCTGACAATCAGATGAACAGACCGCCAAAAGACTCCAATTAGCCACCGAAAGCCACTGAAAAAGGTTGATCAGCTGCCAAACCATGGTAAAAATAAAAAATGCAATTTTTAAAAGGTGTTTAAAAGATAAAAAATGTATGGAAATAATAACGTCTTATGTATAATAATAAAATTATTGGTTCTGCTTTCTGGCCTGTTAGGAATAAAAAAAACCTGACATTTAAAAGATCTGAATCAAAAACTTTGAAAAAAATCCAGAAAGATGCCTAAACAAATTCCAAAAAATTAATTAGTAAAAATAATTTTTGCTGCAAGTTGAAAGAATAAAAAACGGTTGAATAAAAAATAGAGACGGGGATTTTTTTTACATTGAAACCTAGGGAATTCGCCTGTTTAAACCTGTCAAACTAAAGTACTGAAGATGTTGGCATTTCGCCAACTTTTCACTGCTGTTTGGTGTTCTCTGAATAGATTAACCATTACTTCTCTGTGGGGAATTTCACTGCCGCTGAAGGTCACCGTATATCACTGGCAATTCACCAAATAGTACCGGCTGGGTGGAGCCGCATGGAGAGAGCCTGTGGAGTCATGGGTTTGATCCCGACGAGCAACTCTCCAGTAAGTGTCCTTGGGCAAGACACCTAACGGTACATACTCGCCACCCAGGACATACTTGAAAACAAGAGAAATCTCAATGTATCCTTCCTGGTAAAATCCTTTCTCAAAAAATATTTGGATTGTCCGCTTTCTGAATAGCCGAACTGCCACAAAATTGTACCGTATGTGGAAATTCACCGTTGCTTGCAACTCGGTGGCAAATTCGTCACTCTTTGAATAACCCCTATACTGTAAATCAGTCATTCCCGATACTGTCCTCATGGAGCACTAACAGGACAGATTTGCCAGATATCTGAAGTATAATATAGGTAAAATAATTTGCTGCTCAGTGATTGCAGTATTCTAGTTTGAATATCCCCATGGCAATCCTTATGATCTGACCTGTTAGTGGGTATGGACAGGCTTTAGAATGACTGAAATCCAAATAAAAAATTTGAACTTATTTTTACTTTATTGTAATACAATTTTGTGGTGTCATGACATACATACATACAGGATTATTCAAAGAGATTCGAAAAGTCACCGCACGTTAAGTGACCTTTCATTCCCTGCAGTTCGGGGCAATTCAGTGATTCTAGTTCGCTGACCCTGCTGTGTATTCAGCACGCACCTCAGGGCCCTCCGTAGTGCAGGGAAAACTCACCGAACATTCGCCGAACACTCACCGTAAACCCGCAGAAACACCACAATAACCCCGCCAAACACGCTGTAAAAACCCAATGAGCCGCCGTTCACAGCGCAGAGCAGCCACAGGAAAAAGCCGACAGGCAGATGAACGTGGAAAAAAGAATAAGCTTGAAAGTTTAAAAATTGAAACGCTGTTTGCAAAAAAAACAACTGAATGCAAATGCCTGGAATTTACATATAAGATCCTATGAATGATAATAAAAAGGTCTGTTACAGAAAAAAGAAAACGGTTTAAAAAAAAAAACGGGAAAAAAGTTTTGCCGTGAAAATCCAGAAAAATGCCTAAAAGATCCTAAAAAAAATTCAATAAATAAAGAGACCTTTTACAGCAGAATAAAATAATAAATGGTTTATTAGATATTGAATTAAAACGGGAATATTTTTAACATTGAAGCCTATGGGATTCGCCTGAATAAACCTGCCGAATGAAACCACCAAACAGGGCATTCCGGCAACTTTTCACTGCTTTTTGTTCTCTGAATAGACGAAGCATTGCTTCTCTATGAGGATTTCACTGCCCTCGAACAGGCACCGTATGTGCAGGCAATTGGCCAAAATTTGGCGAATTCCCTGCTCTCTGAATAGCCGAATGGCCAAGAAATGGCCCCGTTCACTGAATTTCAGTGTCCGGTTACATTTCGGAACTCTCTGAATAACCCCCATAGTAATGATATATTTTAATATGCCTTGGAAGAAAAAATTCTATACTGTGCCTTGGTTCTGCTATAAAACATTGCTTCAAATAGCATTTTAACACGTTCAGCAAAATGGTCAAATTATCTCATCAGTGAAGGGGTTATCTAACAGTCTATTCACAGGAGTGAATTGTGTATATTGTTGGAAAGGAGTTGTGGAATTTTTGTGATAGCTGATTTTTAAGGGGAGTTGGTTCACACTCACCTCCATCTTCCCCTCTAAAACAAGCCAGCAAGGTATTTTTCATTAAACACAAATTTTGCCACATTGTTTCTGCTCTAATAATGTTATTACTGTTTTATATTTGCATCTATTATATCTTGACTGACGTTTTTTTTATTGTAGTTTTCTTTTCCCTCTGTTTTTTTGTTAATTCTTTGCTGACTCTCGGTCTATTTTGCTCCTCCCTGTTGTAATTTCTGTGCGTGCATTGGCCATCTCTCTAAACACTGTCAGTTTTATTCAGAGAAAAGTGAAACTCTGCAGAACTTTTGGAGAAGTGAAAATTCTAGGTCAAAATAGCTGATTTGGAAAGTGTGATAAAAGGGAGAATTTTTCTGGTTTGGTTATTTTGACCTTGAATTTTCAGTTCTCCAAAAGTTCTCCAGAGTTTCATCTTTCCCTGAATAACCATGTAAGTTTCTTCCCCACAGCCACCCTCCTCTCCATCTCCCCTCTGCTATCCCTCCCACCCAGTCCCTATTCAAATTTTATAGGCTCCTTTTTCCAGCTGCTTCATTTCTCTCTCGGTTTGACCTCATCATGCCCAAGCTCTTTGTCTATCCTCATACATTCTGCTATATTCTTTCTGGTTATCAATTCCACACTTCTTCTGCTCCCTTTTGTTTCACATACTGTAGTCTCTTGTAAGCTCACGGGATGTCTGGCTGAGCATGTGTATAAGTACTATATTAGCAGGACAATGGTGCTACGAGCAGGACCATAAGTTCCTTATATTTTGTTTTATTATTTATATTATGTGTCGTGTTCATGCTTTGGGTCTGGGTCTATATGAATCACCCTGGATAATAAATATACAAATATAGATGTATAAATGCACATTTGGAATTTAACTCTACTCATGTGCATGAAAAAGGAGAGACGCCCAAGCGATTAATTTGCTAATTTATAAGCAAATTATAAGGACTACATTATTAACTATATGTTCTTATCAAACATTTTATTATAGTGTATTATTGTATACCGTTTGCATTCAGAATATTTATTTTATGTATTTTGCATTAAATTATACGCTGGGTGGGATGGGTTTTAAATATTTGGGTTTGATTAGAAGATGGCTAATCATTTCCATTTGCTCCACCTGCTAAATTTACCAGCCCTCCTCTTGTTAGTGGTTTTTATAGTCCATTTTACTTGGAAATAATGAAAAGCAAATTAGTGTTGTTCAGTCTTTTGTTTTTACTTGTACAAGCCTTACTTTTCCTTTCAGAATGTCAACCATGTGTCCAATTACTGCGTCAAAGGATTTATTTAAGGAACTGACTTTTCTGCATTATCAGTTGAGAGGAAAAGCTTGTCTTATTGTCCAATTATGGAGTGATTGTTGAAGCATAAAATTATATGTGTAAAGCAGCAAAAATCTATTGGTACGTATTAATAGACCATGAACAATAGAATTTGTTTATTAAGGTTATTTGCAAAGGTTATAGATTTAAAAGTAGAACAGCGAACATTAACCTTTAAATTAGCATGGTAAACTGCAACATTAAGACACTTAAATCAGTTATCAGCTTTTATCAGGAAAAAAAACATTTAATTTGAAATATATAGTTATAGATAATATGAATAATGTAAGATTATAATCAGGTAAAGATGTGAAAATAATTTAAAGGAAGACTCTACATATCCTGACCACTTTATATTTTAAAATGATCAGGATGTGAAGAGTGCCCCCCCTTAGTCCCCCATTTTTACCTAAAAGGCTGGGTGAAGAGGAGTTTGCCACCGTCACTATCTCTGAGACCAATCCGTCTTAGAGAGGCACATGTGTGCAGCTCCGTTCCAACATTCTGTGCATGCACTATGGGACTCGCGTACGTAAAGTCCTGTTGCGGTGCGCAATTTGCATTTCCTAGTGCAGGGAGCGCAAATTTGACAGAAAAGGATCGGGAAGTCTGGGTTCAGGAGTTCCTGAGCCAAAGAGGAGAAGCTGTGTGCGACAAAACTGAGAAAAAGGGCGAAAAATTAAATAAATAATTAGACTGGCTGTCGGCAGCCTCTGCCCAATTATTTAAGGGCAACAATGGGAAACCAATTTTCAGTAGAGTGTTCTTTTAAGTTGACAATGTTTAAGGTTACATATCCTAAATTACTAATATGTAAGAGAAGAAGAAACTTTCAATTTATTAAGAAAACTGTTCTTTAATTGCAAACAAGACACCTATTTCATATTATTCATAGATGTATCATTTGAAAATGTCATTTCATTTCCATGAATCCTTTTTGTTGAAAATGGTTCTGCTGAATAAATTGTTATTCTGAGAGTTAAAATAATGTTTCTTTGTGCAATTTTAATTTTTTTTTATTCAGTTATCCTTTACATAAATATTGCTGGACTGACATGTTCTAGACGATCGAGAGTGTCACATATTGTGCACAAATTTAGTGCACGTCTCATGAGTAATATTAGTATTGCCCATTTGACAGTGCACTCTACCTTTCCAGCCAAATAACCGTGACCTTTATACAGACATGTGCCTTAGTCTGCTGCAGTGCTCAGGAGCTGGGTTACTGCGCAATAGCGTGTGTCCAGTGTGCTCCTGCTTTGGAAATACTAAAGTCTGGAAGGTTCTGAAAATTTTAGATTTTGGAGTTTTCCGTATTTCATAATTCAGGATAAGGGGTGCTCTACTTGTAAATATTTTTTTTTAGATATTTGAGTTTAAAGATTCCCCCTCTTCCGTGGCTGGTACCATATCCAGGGGGAGAGTGCATCGCCAGGAGAGAGCATTACTACAGGACAGTCCCCCACTCACAGGGTTATTCGGAGAGCGGCGAAAAGCAGGAGAATGACTGGAGAATGGAAAATTCTAGGTCAGAAAAAGCCAATTTGGAAAGTGAGATGAATGGGAGAATTTTTCTGGTTTGGCTATTTTGACCTAGAATTTTCACTTCTCCAGTCATTCTCCTGCTTTTCACCGCTCTCTGAATAACCCCATTAGTGTGCTGCTCTGACTGTCAATCAGATCGTGGGTAACGTCTGATAATGCTGCTTCCTTGCAGGACATCGATTCAACCACCAGCAATCTTTCATGCCTTCTCCAGCCCTTAGCTGAAGCTTAAGGACAGGTACAAGGATAGATCAGTTATAGCATTCCCCAGATATGAGGCAGCACTCAGTACTGGAGTAAAAAACACAGACTTTAATTAAACATATGAAGCAAAATATATACAGTACAAGGAGGGACCTGTAGACCAATGCAATATGACACCCTGGTACCCCTCCTCCTCTTGCTCTGGTGATCGACAGCCCCCAGCCGAAACCCATTTTAAATGTTTGAACATGAAACAATAGAGTGGCATGTAATCTCAACTTCAGACTATCTGAATAAATTAGTTGATTGATAACAGATAGCACAACAGTCTGATAATGCAGCAATATTTATAAAAAATGACCACTCAAACCTGTCACAGCTGTAAAACATATTCTATGACAGAGGTGAGGGCTGGTTGGAAAGGGCTGCATTGACACACACAGTAATGATATTAGCAATAATAACCAATATAAACATAGGCAATAATGATATTAGGCAATAATGATATTAACAATAACCATATTAAAACATCAACCAGACACCCTGTACTCTTATAGGAACTGATGGGGAGACAATATAACATATCAAACCCACCAGAACCCACAGTTCCATACCTCCCAACGGTAATACCATGTCCAGGTACCTCAAGTTCAAAGTGACTACCATAACAGTGAAAAACACCGGGAGCAGACCACTGACTGAGCAGGATGTCTCACTGTTTGCATGCCACAGGTTACAAGGGTGGACCGGGAAATTTTAAATGCAAAGAACTCCATTGTTTAAAATATATAGATCAGCGTAATAACATTCCCTGTACAAAGATTGTGTTTCACTATTTTCCATGAATGGTGCACAGATATGCTCCAAGAATGATGCCAGGAATGGAATATATGGTCTACAATGACACACAGAATGACGTATTTGATCCAAGTGATACACAGATTGATGCACAGAATTATTAGCTCATAAATGCATAAACCTTAAAAGAGACATGAATCTGCATTAATGAATACCTATAAACTTTAAAAATGGCTATATGAAGCTTAATGCCTGCATGTGGAAATTACGGTAACAACTTGTATCTATATTATGCGCCGGTTTTCCGTAATTACAATCCCTTGAATCTTATCCCTGAGCAGCATTTACTGAATCCAGAGCTCTTCCTGTACCCTGTCCTCTCCCTGGTTGTTGTAATACATTAGTAATATTTGTTGAACATTTTGTTACAGTGAGGGTTGGGGCTCAGCCTTAGGTGTTTTTTTTTTTACAATAATGCAGGGTGACAATAGTGAGCCCTCACTGGAAATATACTTCTCCCCAGGGAGCAGAATAATTTTGCATTAATATTAGGCAAAGGAGGTTTTATATGCCAATTTTTAATTTTATTGTATTACAATACAAAAACAGGTATATATGTTCTTGTTGTGAAACGGTTAAATATTGTTTTATCGATCCTTGGGTCTGTCCATTAGCCAATGAATAGAAAGGAATAGACATAAACTATAATAAGTATTTAAATAACTTATATAATTTTTAAGTCTTAGAATATGGAGTTGCAGAATTTTTAGATGAATTTTTAATAATCTGCTAGAACGGATACTGATAAGCCTGAGGGTCTTCTAGATAGAGATGTTTTAATTTCAGATGTTAGACCTTTTTAACTGGAATAATAGAGACCTCCTCTTCATCTTTTGTCTGTGGAGTGGACTGTGTGTGGCTGAGGTCTGAGTTTAATGAGAGTATGTGTGTGTTTGGTCGATTTGGCATGTGCTTATGGTTGAATAGGAAAGCAGTGTGTGGGATTGTTTGTGAGGCACGCAAATTGTGTATATGGTTGGCTGAGAGGTGTGGGAGCATGTTACTGAGTGTCTTGGGACTAGTGAGGTTGACTGTATTAAATGGGAGTGTGTGTGGCTGTTCCCTCTGCATTCTTGCTTATTTTCAAGCTTGGCCAGTAATTCAGATTGCATTCAAATAGCATAAATCACACGCATGAATAGACCATCAGGGTTATTCAGAGAAAGGTGAAACTCTGGAGAAGGGAAAATTCTAGGTCAAAATAGTCAAACCAGAATTTTTTTTTCCATTTATCTCACTTTCCAAATCGGCTATTTTGACCTAGAATTTTCACTTCTCCAAATGTTCTCCAGAGTTTCATCATTCTCTGAATAACCCTGCATGTTTTAGGCTAGCGTCAGACGAACGCAGTCATCACGTCCGTGTTGCCGAACAGTTTAACGTCCGTCGTAGCATTGATTTGTTATCAATAGAGACCAACACACGAAGTACGTGCACACCGAAGTTCCGCACGCAGGTGGCAACAGACGCCATTTAGGCCTCAGAGTGTGCCGCGTCCGCGTAGTGGCTTGTGTGCGTCATGAGGTGACGTCAGACGCAGCACATTTGCGACGTCCATCACATTGACGCTCAGAAGTTTTTTTGGCTGACTGTACCTGTCATTTAAATTTAATTAATTTTGATTCCCATATTTTCCTTTTTTTTCTACATCCGTTAAAAAAACGGACTGTGTGGTGTCTACAGTATCTTCCGTCAGTACGTCCATCCGTTATGAACGCACACAGAATGCGCTCAGACTGCGTTCGTCTGACATTAGCCTTAAGTGCGCACAAAAGTTAAATTATTATTTACAAACTGTAAAATCAACGTGAAATGTTGAAAGCTGGAGCAATTCACAAAGCAGGCACCTATTCAACACATGCCTTTAATGCCAATTAATAATTTGCATTGCTGTTTTCCAGTCCTACTCACTCTACAATGAGTATCTACAGGTTTCGTTTTGCTTTCAATAACATACTCACATAACATAAATGAAGCCGCATATACATGTTTTCATTATCATTTGGACCCTCAGTCAAGTGATGTTCTGAATAATATAAATGTGCAGCGTTGGTCACTGAAGCTACTTTATCATCTAGAGCAGTGGTTCCCAATCGCGTTCCTCAAGTATCCCTAACAGGTCAGGTTTTCTATTTATCTGAAGCAGAGCACAGGTGATATGATTTGCTGCTCAGTGATTGCAGGATTCAGTCTGCTTTTCTCCAAGGTAATCCTTAAAATCTGGCCTGTTAGGACCGTGGTTGGGAACCACTGAGCTAGAACGTTGCAGCTGAACAGAGTGTACTTTTCTTTAATTTTAGTATTTATTTTTTTAATTTTGTTCATTAAGAGAAAGTCTTATTTTATTACTCTTTAAGGCTAGGGTCAGACGAACGCATTTTTCGCGTCGTCCGTGAAAAAGTGCGTTCGAACGACGGATTTTTTCACGGAATACGCGATAGAGGTCATACGATGCGCATTTTCGTCCGTGATTTTGTACGGATCATCAATAAAACCCTTTTTACGTCTGGACGTTATGTGGGCCGGACATTAGCAGCGTCTGACGTCTCCTAATCACGCACGCATGCAGCTAGCGGACGCAGTGCACTCTGTACGTCCGTACTAGCGGTTTGACGTTCTCAAATTCGTTTGTTTTCCGCTTGCGTTGCGTGGCTGCACTTTCGTGCGGCCGTACTTTGTATATTGCCTGTCATCGCCCGTCATTTGCTGCTACTACGGCCGTGATAAAGTGCGGCTGCATGTGCGTTCGCACTGCATTCGTCTGACCCTAGCCTAATATATGTTCTTTTGCATTTATACCCAATGCTATTTGAAGACAGATTTCCCAATCTCTGGTTCAGATGATTCAGATTATAACCTCACTTCTAAAAAAAAGTCTGAATCGTCATGACGTATCAAAGCAACCTTTCTTACAAAACAAAAGCTTAAAATTGCCAACTCAGCTAAAGCATTTAATTAATTTTGTAAAAAAAAAAAAAAAAGTTAAAAAGGAAAATAAATAAAAATTGATAACTGGCAAAATTTTGAACAGAGTTCTAAACAAAAATATTTTACACTTTTGATTAATATAATTGATTATTCTCCTAGATATGAATAAGTGACCCAAGCTAAATGTCAGCCTCTCGCAAAGAATTTCATTTAAGCTTCAGTGAATAGAAAAGGCTCAGCCAGTCTCAACATTTCTAACTTCCTAGCAAGTAGCAGAAAATCTACCTGACAGTTGCTATGGAAACACACATGAAGAATGAACCACCAGTCTGTAAATCCACAGAAAAATCTTCTTAATTGGAAGGCCTTTAACCCACACATTTTTCTTATAACTTTACAGTTTATTTCAAAAAAGATTATTAAATTCCTCAATTGACTTTATGAAGGACGTTTCCTGTATATTACTGTGATTCTTTTATATATTTTTTTTTTGCCTACTTACTAGCAGATTGAAGACGTGAGCAGTTAATATAGATATTTTCTGTACAATCGTATAAGTACTCCTTTTATAATACTGAAAAAGGGATAAAGACTTACGCGAATGTCAATCACAACAAGCGCAAATAGAAATTGTGAAGTGAAATTAAGGATCTCTATCAACATATTTGAGCATTTCGAACTAAGAATAATCATCTAAAAATGAAAAAAATCACATGTTTACAGCTCAGGTAAGGCTAGGGTCAGACTAACGCATTTTTCACGTTGTCCGTGAAAAAGTGCGTTCGAACGAATGGACTTATTTTTTCACAGAATACGCAATAGCGGTCATACGATGCGCAGTTTCATCCGTGATTTTGTACGGATCATCAATAAAACACTTTTTGTGTCTGGACGTTATGTTGGCCGGACATTAGCAGCGTCTGACGTCTCCTAATCACGCACACACGCCGCTAGCGGACGCAGCGCACTCTGTACGTCAGTACTAGTGGTTTCACGTTCTCGAAAAAATGCGTTTGTTTGCCGCTTGCGTTGCGCGGCCGCACTTTTGTGCGACCGTACTTCGTATATTGCCCGTCATTGCCCGGCATCTGCTGCTAGCACGGCCGTGATTAAGTGCGGCTGCACGCGCGTTCGCACTGCCTCAGTCTGACCCTAGCCTTCGCGGTTTCTTAATAACATGTAGTATTAGCACTTGCTAAAATTAATTGCAAACATAATGGCTTCACTCAAAATATTAATATATTAATGTCTTATTGCAGCCGTCCTCGTATTTGCATTATTATTACTCTAAAAAGCTGTGTAATATGAATAGACCCTTCACTACCATCGCTATTTGTTGAAAAAAATAATTTTTTATGATATATTTGACACATGGGATTCAAAATTAACAATTGAATATAGGTTAAAATTGCAATTTGCACAGAAATAGTCAATCTGAGATACATAAAAAATTTAAATAATTTAAATTTGCTCAATTGTAATTGTTGATGTATTTGTTTATCCTTTACAGAAATAATGGGCAGCATTACAAAGTTGGTGCTAAAACAGGGATGCTAATGTGGAAAACCTGTGCCTGCAGGTTTCCCCTTAGCAGCCTCATATTATGGAGCAGACTATTATTTAGCAGCCTGCCACATAGTGCAGCGCTAAGCCTCTAGATACTCGCGGCAGCACTAAAGTGCATGGACTCCCTGGAGACTTGTGTTGCCAGTTACGTGTCCGGAGGGAAACTGGAGACCTTTTTTCCGGAGGCCAGAAACGGCGGATTGGGCAACGCTTTGCGTGGGATGAGAGGTGAGTATCTGATTTTTGAGAGGTGAGTATCTGATTTTTGGGAGGCTCTTTAGTGGCCATTTGGCTATTCCAAAGCTGGGTGATTCGCTAAATATTGGCAAATTGCCAGTGAAATACGGTACTCTTCGGCAGCTGTGAAATTCCCCATAGAGAAGAAATGGTTAATCTATTCAGAGAAAGGTGAACTGCACCGAAAAGTTGTCGCAATGCCCTGAAGGTTTAAGGAGGCGATTCCCATAGGCTTCAATGTTAAAAATATTCCTGTTTTTTCCAATATCTAATAAACCGTTTAGTATTTTAAGCTGCAGTAAAAATCTCTTAATTTATCATTTTTTTTTTTTTTTTTTTATTTTAGGATCTTTTAGGCATTTTTTGATTATTTTTTTTAACAGTGGTTCTTCTTTTTTCTGTAACAGACCTTTTTATTATCATTCATTGGACCGTATGTTAATTTCAGACATTTTTGTTCAGTAGTTTTTTTGCAAACAGCGTTTCAATTTTGACACTTTCAAATCGTATTGTTTTTGGTTTTTTACCCCGTTCATCAGCATGTCGTCTTTTTCCGACGGCTGGTCTGCGTTAAGTTCGGCGGCACGTCGGCTTTTTCCAAATGTGTTCAGCATGTTTTTTTGCGGCGGTTTAAGTGATCCGATACTTCGGATCGGATGCGTTTTTCAGCTGGCTTTCTGCGGTTTTGCAGTGGATTTTCGGGTCTGTTCCTTGCACTCCAGGGACCTTGCGGTGAATTCTGCATTCAACGCAGGGTGGGGAAATTTAATTCCCTGAACTGCAAGGAACGGAGAGCACTGAAATGCCACCGACATTTCATGCTCTCTGAATAACGCCCTTATTTTTGTAGGCATTTTTCAAGATTTTTTTGGCAAAATTTTTGATTACAATTTGTTTTTACATTGCTTTTTTTATTCTGTGACAGACCTTTTTATTTTTATTCATAGAACCTTATACATTATTTCCAGGCATTTTCATGCAGAATTATTTTTTTTAAAAACCCCTTTTGAAAGTTGAGGGTTTTTTTTCTTCTTACCCCTGTTTGGATATCTGTTCAGCAGGTTGCCAAATTGCTTTGGCGGGTTATTGGATTGATTTGGTGTTTTTTCGGATCCATTTGTTTTTTTTTTTACTCATTTGGTATTTTGGCAGTTTGCAGCATCGATTTTGCGCACTTCAGGGACTCTGCGGTGATTTCTGAATTCACCGCAGGATTGGTGAATTAAGCATGCAGAAGTGCTCCGAAAGAGTGAAATTTCAGTGCTCTTGAATAGGGATGAGCTGTTCGGGTTCGGACGGTTCGGGGTTCGACCCGAACTTAGCCTGTTCGGGCGGATCGCGAACCCCGAACATTTCCGGGTGTCCGCCGCATGTTCGACCACAATGGCAATTTCCCACTGGCCTGAAGCTCGTAATTGGCTACAGCCTTGCACCTGACCACAGGTCTGGTGCAAGACTGGTTCAACAATATGCCAATCACCGCTCAGAGTCCTGATTGGGCAAATTTTGCCAAATCATGGGCTCACAGAGCTAAGTCCCGCAGCACACTATATAAGGTTTCAACGCGCCGATTCTACATGCATTTCAGAGGAGATTTCAAAGAAGATAGGTGTGTTGTTACTGCCGGTCTGCCACGCTACTGGGGGGGTCTAGGGGGGTCTCATTTCGACCAAATATCAGGGAATTTAGGTGATGTGTGTCTTGTTACTGTGCCAGCAAGTTTGTTTGGGGTTTACAACTTTATTTAAAACATTTGTGTATTGAGGTGATTTTCTGGGTCTTGTCGCACTGTGCCAGCAAGTCTTTTTGGGGCTCACTAATTTCTTTAAAACACTTGTGAATTAAGGTGATCTGTGTCTCGTCATACATACAGTACCACGCTGTATTTTGGGGCTCACTAATTTCTTTAAAACATTTGTGAATTAAGGTGATCTATCAGTGTGTCTCACTGAGTTATACCAGAGTTATTTAAATCTTTATACCACAGCTGAATCAGAGTTCTGTATGTATTAAACTATATATCACTCACCATGTCTGAAAGAACAAAAAGGACAGGCAGATGCTCCCAGACACAGATAAGAGGGCAAGCAGCCCCTGTGTCGGGAGGCTGTGTCTCTGGTCGTGGTGGATGTGGTGCATCCTCTGCAGGGGCACGTTTGTCCTTTCTAACTGGTGCTAACTTGGTGGATTGGCTAACCAGGCCATCCTCATCCTCCGAGTCCTCTGCCAGCCAGGCTTCTAGTGCTTTACAGTCCACCTCAACTGCCAAAGCATCTAATGCAGCCTCCATGTCCACAGCTACTCCTGCCGTAGCCTCGCTATCACACACGGAGGAGTCAGCTGAATTGTTTTACTACAATGAGAGTGACATGCTGCTTGAGGATGCGCAGCAAGTACAGTGCTCTGATTCAATCTCTGAGGTTGAGCAACGGAGTATAATCAACCTAGAGGAAGGGGGTACCAGTGATGACACACAAATAACTGTCACTCATGTTGCCCCAGCAGCTGCAGCATACTGCCAAGTTGGCTCCAGTGACGAGGAGATAGGGGGTGAAGATGACATTGATGATGATGTCACTGACTCCACCTGGGTGCCAGATCGAACTGACGAATCAAGTGAGGAGGAGGGGGAGGAGGAGGAGGCACAGCAAACACGAGGCACAACATCCTCTGTGACCAACCGTAGCACTAGCCAGTCCAAGGCATCACATGTCAGAGCTGCTCCGGTGCAGAGCGCTGTTGTCTTAAAGAACACATGCAGGAAATCTGCTGTCTGGGAGTTCTTTAAGAAATGTGCAGCAGACCCCACCGTTGCTATTTGTAATCTATGTCAGAGAAGGCTGAAGCGTGGGATAAACCCCGGACACTTGGGTACCACGTGCTTTATGCGACATATGAACAAGTGCCACACATCCCGTTGGGGCAAAACTTTGCGTAGCTCCTCCTCCTCCTCCTCATCTGTCTTTACCCACGCTGTATGTCCTGCCATGCAATTGCCTACAACCTCCACCGACAGGGATGATGCTACAGTAATCGGATGTACCAGCAGGTCCTTCCTCACAATGTGACATCATCCCAGTAGCTGAAGATTTACGCAGTCAGATTACGTTGCCGCAGCTGCTGCAGCAAAAGAAAAAATATAGTTCCAACCATCCCCAAGCACAGCGTCTAAATGCCAGCTTAGCAAAATTACTCGCATTGCAGCTGCTGCCTTTCCAGCTGGTGGACTCTGCTCCCTTCCGTGAATTTGCTGAATGCGCTGTACCACTGTGGCAGGTTCAAAAACGCCATTACTTTTCACACCAGGGGCCATTCCAGCACTATACCAGCACGTGGAAGACAATGTTATCCAGTCATTGGGAAAGGCAGTCAGCAGCAAGGTGCATGTGACTTTAGACACGTGGTCCAGCAAGCATGGACAGGGTCGTTACATTTATTTCATGGCACACTGGGTAACTCTGATTGCAGCTGGGAGGGATGCAAGACCGGGCTCTGTGCTGGAGCTTGTTCATCCACAACGCCTCCAGAAAGCTGCTTGTATGAGGTCTGTCTGCTCCACCACCACCACCACCTCTTCCTCCTCCTCCTTTTCTGTCTCTGGCAAAGTGGCAGTTAAACCCACGCCTGACAGGGTGTACGCAATGGCTCAAGCAAAAAGATGCCATACTGTGCTTGAGCTAGTTTGTTTAGGGGACAGGAGCCACACCGGGTCAGAAATTTTGTCAGCTCTGCAGGGGCAGGTGCAGAGATGGTTAACACCACACCAGCTTGAGCTGGGAATGATCGTCTGCGATAATGGTAGCAACCTTCTCTCCGCCCTACGCATGGGTAAATTGACGCATGTACCATGCCTAGCACACGTCCTAAATCTGGTGGTACAGTGTTTCCTAACCAAGTACCCAGGGCTGGCAGAGCTTCTCATCCAGGCCAGAAAAGTCTGCAGCCACTTCAGACGGTCATTCCCAACAAGTGTTCACCTGGCAGAAATTCAAAGAGAATTCCACCTTCCCACAAACCGTCTGATCTGTGACATGCCCACCAGGTGGAACTCGACATTAGCAATGCTGCAGCGTCTGCACAAGCAGCAGAGGACCATCAACGAGTACCTGTGTGAGTATGGCACAAGGACAGATTCAGGTCAACTTGGTTTCCCCCCTCCGCAGTGGCTGATGATCAAGGATGCATGCACTGTACTGTCACCATTTGAGGAGGCAACGAGGATGGTGAGCAGGGACAGTGCATGCATCAGTGACACAATTCCTTTAGTGTTCCTGCTGGAGCACACTCTGCGGGGAATTATAGATGTGGCTCTAGAGGCAGAGCAGCAGGAGGAAGAGGAGGCCTTCTTCCCTAGCTCTCAAGGCCCCAGTCTTTCCGCAGACAGCATTCCAGTGGGTCCTACTCAGATCAGACAGGAGGAGGATGAGGAGGAGGAGGACTATTTAAGTAGTGGGGGCATTGAAGGTGGGGATTCCTCAAGGCAGGGTTTTGTGTGCCCAGAAACAGAAGGGCTTGTGCGTAGCTGGGAGGAGGAAGTGCACCATACGGTCATCCTCATTGACCAGGAAGACTCGGCAGCTAATGCCACCTCCAACCTACGCTGCATGGGCTCCCTAATGATGCAAAGCCTGCTAAAGGACCCCAGGATTCGTGCTATCAAGGAGAGGGATCATTACTGGTTGTCAACCCTTCTTGATCCACGATACAAGGGGAAAGTTGCAGAGCTCATCCTGCTAGCACAGAGGGAGCACAGGATGACAAAACCTGAGGACGCTCTAAAGCGACACTTGTGTAACACCTTTCCAGGCACTGGTAGATCACCAAGTGCTACTGCTGACACACGTGCTTCTGAGGCTGCAGGTAATCAGAGGAATAGCGGTGAAGGCCAGGGCCGCTTGACTGATGCATTTTTTAATTTTTTTAGTCCTCGACACCCAGGGACGTCAAATGTAGGCACCCATTGCCAGCGTCTTCACCATATGGTGCAGGACTACCTAGGGGCAAGGGCAGACCTGGATACCTTTCCAGCAGATGATCCACTGGCTTACTGGGTTTTGAGATTGGATCACTGGCCAGAACTTAGCCAGTATGCTATGCAGCTACTAGGTTCCCTTCATCTAGTGTGTTTTCTGAAAGGACGTTCAGTGCCGCTGGAGGTTTTGTCACAGACAAAAGAGTGTGTCTGTCCACCGACTCTGTAGACTGGCTGACATTTATAAAAATGAATCAGTCCTGGATCAGCAGCTATCAATCCCCTGATGCCGAAGTAACGGAATAGATCGGTATGTCTTCTGCATGCACAAAACCTCCAGGACTGAACTCTTCCACAATACCACAAAAGGGTTACGGTGTGAATGCACTTGCTGCCATGAAAGGCACAATATTTGGATGCACTAACGCCTGTGCCAGATTTATATCATTTTAATTTTTTGAACAGCAGGGTCCAACCCTGCACTCTTCCACAATACCACAGAGGGGTTACTGTATGATGATACTTGATGGCCTGGCACCAAAGGCACAATATCTGGGTGCACTGACGCCCATTACCAGATTCATATCTTTATATCTTTTAAATATAGGACCGCATGGTCCACCCCTGCACTCTTCCACAATACTACAGAGGGGTTACTGTATGATAGTACTTGCATGCCTGGCACTAAAGGCACAATATCTGGGTGCACTGCCATTGACGCCTGTATCAGATTCATATCCTCAGAGGGGTTACGGTGCTGTTGCCGACGCTAAAAGCCCAATTTTAAAGCACCTATTGTTACTTTCATCCAAAGCCTGCATAAGTTTCACAATAATTTAGCCCAAAAAAACCACTAAACGTTTTCTGCGCATCCTAAAATGTCTTCATACAGGCTGCCGCCCCAAGCAGTTGTTTATGGATAGATTAAAGGAAAAGCATTTACCGTCATATGAAACGTCATTTATTTGTTTTTAAGTGTTTCTATACATCCTAGAAATCTGCCACTTCACGGGCAGGTTATGGGGACCTCCTAGGCACGATATTTGAAGGAATTTTTCGTTTTTATTTTTAACCCTTATTTCATGGAAAACTCACTGTCCCTTTAAAAACGTTTTTTTTTTTAACTTTTTGTCCTTGTTTCCTGTCCCCCAGGGCACTACCTGGACCCCCATACACCTTTTATGGCAAATATGTAGCATATATGCCCTCTTGGAGGGCACTCTAAAAAACCGAATTTTCAGCCCCATTGATTTGCATTCGGGTTCGGACCCGAACAAATGGGAAGTTCGGGTTCGGGCCCGAACTGAACTCGGGGGGTGTTCGGCTCATCCCTACTCTTGAATAACCCCTTTAATGTGATTGATTAATGCCCATATTCCCAGTACAATTACTATGGTACCCTTATAGTTGTAAAAACTCAACGTTAGAGGCTAAAGGCGATACAGTATCTCCGGTGTGAAATTTGCACAAACAAAAAAGCATCAGTATGTTAATTTATCAGGATTCAGGAATGGGGATGTTAATAAATCAAGGCCATATGACCAGGTGGAATTGTCAAAGTTACAAATACTGTAAATAGAGCCAGATTGAATTACCAATGTAGTCTACCTATAACTGAGTATTAATAATTAGGGATAGACTGATAATCGACAAAGTCGATAACCAATGGCCGATATTTAGCAAATGACTGATATCGGTATCGGCCTTTTATTTGCAGATATTGCCAATAATGGGCCAAGCTGGCTGGCTCACTGAAGTCTTGACATGTGAGGTCCCACAGAACGTTGCTGATCTGGTGCCAATTTGGGGCTTCTCCCACAGAAGGCTGTCAACCATCGCTGTATGCTCTCTGATGATATTGCACATGAGCATGATGACAACATGACAACAGATATTGGGCTTCCCTTCCCTCCCATCTGGCAGGGAATTCCCTATACAGGAGATGCAGGGATCTATTGGTCCCCTATATTTCTGGTACCTATATCCTGCAGCAGGGTCAGCAACCTTGGCCCTGCAGATTAGGGATGAGCTGTTCGATCGGTTCAGAGTTCGATTCGAACACTGGCCGTTCGAAAGTTTGCGAACTTCGAACTTTTCCACGTTTTCGCCGCATGTTTGCCCACAATGGACCACAATGAACTTTTCCACTGGCCTGAAGCTTGTAATTGGCTACAGCCTTGCACCTGACCGCAGGTCAGGTGCAAGACTATGCCAATCACGGCTCAGAGTCCTGATTGAGCAAATTTTGCCCAATCATGGGCTCACAGAGCTAAGTCCCGCAGCACACTATATAAGGCTTCACACAGCCTTCAGCACGTGTTTTTTGAGAGGAGATTGTTGTGTTAGTGTGTGTTCTCACTGCCAGTCTGCCAACAGCTATTGGGGGGGTCTCACTTCTACAAAATATCTGGGAATTGTTCTAATCTTTGTGTTCTCTTTGCCACCAACTATTTTGGGGGTCAGTCATTTACACAAAAAATATCTGATAATTGTTGTAATCTTTGTGTTCTCACTACCACCAACTATTTTGGGGGTGTCATGCCCCTTGGCTGCCATCCTGAAACCCCCCCGGTGGTACACTTCCTATTCTGCTCCTGCCCTGTAACCTAAATCCTGCAACCAGCATCCAGCAATGTAAGAGTTAAGCACCAAAACACGCGTGACTCACAAAATAAAGGGCTCTGCCCCACACTCACACATTGCTGGTACATTACAGCTTATGCTCATGTAGCGCTCACTCCCGGAGGAGCCGCTGAATTTGAACCTCGGGTCAGTCTCCCCGCACTAGGGAATAAATATACTCCAGCACCGTCGTGGATTTTATAAATTATATAGTTTACTGAATAAACTGGCATATAATGAGTAACACGGTATATGTATATATATTTACAGTACTTCGTAATGCGGTTAACGCGCAGCGGAAAAGAAATACAATACTTCGTAATGCGAGAAACGCGCAGCGGAAAAGGAAAAAAGTATTTTTAACCCCCTTAGTGGTTGGAGTGTGAGTCCCGTACAGGTTATGTCCCAAGGAATGTATGTGTATGTGTGTATTGGTACCCGGGTACAATATTCAACTGGCCAGTGAATTATTTATGAGGTTATCTTCGACTAGTCACGTTGGGGCCCTGTGGGTTTTGAACAAACTGCAGCGTGCTTTAGTATTTTACAGCGGCCTGGAAGGCCTCTCACCCATCCGCCAGATACTCTGTGCTCCGCTCGACCCAGGACGTCTCTCCGCTCGATTTTGACTGGGATTCTCTGTATCACCGGATCCGCTGTCTTGCTTGTCTGTATCTGCCACAAGATGTCCAGCTCACCGCCTGCACTCCCTGTTAGATCGTCTGCGGTTCTCCTAACTCGGGGTCCTTCAGCTTACTCTGTATCAGCGTTAGGCTTGTGCACCGATTTTTTTTTTTTTCAGTTCGATTCGATTTTTCGGATTTTCAAACTTTTCGGCTCGTTTCGACCGATTTCTGATTCGGTTCGGTTCGACTCGTTTTTCGTGTACATTTTTTTTTCGGAATATCGACCATTTTTCGTATTTTCGTGTCACTTTGCTCGTTTTTTGTATCGACTTTTCGTGATTTCGGAAATTTTCGTTTTCTCGGGACGTCTGTTCTCCTCGTTTCAAAGCAATAAATTTCGATTTGACACATTTCAAGTCCATTCGAAAATTCCGAAAATATTTCGTTTCGGCTCGGAAAACTTTTCGGATCTGCCGTTTTCGGTTCTAAAAATTTTCGGAAAATCGGCCGCATCCGAAAACACGAATCGGGAAATTTCGTGAAAATTCCAAAATTCCGAAACCCGAAACGCACATCCCTAATCAGCGTGGGTTGCTAGCGGTGGATCACTGGGTCTTCGTGTAATAAGAAGGGAAAAACCCGATCTCCAGCTCTGCTAGGCCGCACCTGCGCTCTGGCCTGGTCATGATCACTCTCTGTTACACTTGCGTCTTGTTCCTCTCACTCCTCTGCGCGCTCTGCCAGCTCTTTCCACGAGGCTCCGGATATTAGTGTCTCTCTCCCACCCACTTCCTGTTCCTGCCAGCAAAGCATGCTGGAAAATGTAGTCCCAATGTTCAGTGTCTTACATCGTGCTTGTCTCCCTCCGGTGGCCAAAAACAAGTACTACAACGACAGGGGATTTAAAACCAGCGCTACACTCATGAAGAGTGAACACTGCTACTTGATCTTGCTGATCTGCTACCTGTTCCTGATTCCCCATTTCTGGCTCCTGCAACTACAACCTTCATTCCCATCATTCCTCTGCAATCAACCTGGTCAGTCATCATATTCATCCACCCTCCTCTACCCTTATCCTCTGTTTATTTGTGCAGACCACTGCACGCTGGGCTCATACTCCTCTCACCCCCGGTGCCACCCTGGTACCATCCCTAACCCTGACAGAATGAACTAGCCTAATACAAATGAGCCCGCAGTGCTGCACTTTATGGTGGAGTTACTGAAAAGGACCTTCCAGTAACTGTTTAAAAACCTGGCTGATTCCCTGGTGAAATTGCTGCAAGATATTTGGGGCTCCTCGACTAAGGAGTACATTTCTGCAGTTAACAAGCACAGAG
Source organism: Leptobrachium leishanense (assembly GCA_009667805.1). Classification (NCBI taxonomy): domain Eukaryota; kingdom Metazoa; phylum Chordata; class Amphibia; order Anura; family Megophryidae; genus Leptobrachium; species Leptobrachium leishanense. The sequence continues at coordinate 181,010,441 of CM019065.1, read as the reverse complement.
AACCCCTGTCCCGTGAAGAACGTACCCAGAGACAGACTGCCAATCTGTGCCTATACTGCGGGGCAGGAACCCACTGGCTCAAAAAATGCCCAGTAAGACCCCAGAAAGGTACTGCTGTTTTTAATCAGCAAACCAATGTTTCTAAGCCTGCTGCAACTCCCAAGCACGCTCAGGTGCGTAGACCTCTGAAACAGCCCCAGGCTTCCAGGCCTGCTACAGCCACTGTGTCTACGCCTGCTCCAGAAAGACCTGCTGTACGAGTGCGTGCACCTAAGCCTGCACCCAGAAAACCCCCGGCACCCAAACCTGCACCCCGAAAACCTCCTGCACCCAGACCAATCCCCAGAAGATCTGTGCCCAAGAACAGGGTGTCGCTGAAGTTAATCTCTGATCACGAGTCTGAGAGTCCTATGGACACTGAAATCACCATACCCACAGAATCAGAACTTTTCCTTCCTATGGATGTAGAACCCAATGTACCTGTGGAGTCAGATATCCCAACTCCTATGGAGATCATGTCCATGCCAGTTTCAATTATGACACCTACCTCTTTCAAGCAATTTATGAAAGCCAGGCTGAAGAAAGCTCAGGAGATTAAACCTTTCAATGCGGTGGACGCGCTCAGCGCGTCCACCCGCATTGCTACTTGGCTGCGGAGGACGTTCTCCCTTTGCAGCCTCGATCAGCCGGTATTCCGGCTGATCGCGCGCCCCCCGGTGCGGGCTGACATCATCGATGTCAGCCCAGCCTCCGGGACCCCGGCGGGCACGATAGGCATCATCGCGCATGCGCGATGACATCTATTTCAGGCACCTTCCCCGCAGGCCAGCGATTAAAGACAGGCACCGCCTCGAAGGGCACAGCCTGCCCTTCCAAGCGGCGGCTGTCTTTAACCCCTAGGGGGCTGGATCGCGATATGGCGCGAACATGCGCCATATCGCGGTCCCCTTCCGGAGCTGGCCGACATCTTGGATGTCGGCCAAGCTTCTGGGATATCCCCCTAATGACTGGCGTCATCGCACAGAGCACGATGGCGCCAGTTTTTAAATTAACCCCTTGCTGTCACCTATAGTGGAGATAGGGGGTTCCAATGAACCCCCTATCTCCCGATCCGTGACAGCTAGGGGTTAATGTTTACTATCATTGGAACGGCCAGAGCGTGGCCTTTCCAATGATACCAAACATTAGACATGTGCATTCGTTTTAGTACTAAAACGATTTAGTCCGAATTTTGGGATAATTTAGTTTTCATATGACTCAAGAGATACGAAACTGCTCAATACAAAAACGAAAGAAACTAAAATAAAATGCACTACATTTTAGTTTCAGTCCTTTTTGTGATGTTACATTGAGGAGTGAAGGAGACCAGCAATGAAGAGCACAACATCCTAAATTCTGCACCCTCCACATGCCAATGCAGTAGTATGTTCTATACAGAGAGGGGCATTAATTAATGCAGGAGGATGTTCTATACATTATACAGAGAGGGGTATTAATTAATGCAGGAGGATGTTATAAACATTATACAGAGAGGAGCGTTTTTTTAGCCCTTTAAATCCAGTGGCTGTGAGCGCTGAGATCGGCTGCTTGTTATATTATCTCAGTACAATGTATCAGGCTCAGCTGTTACAGTAACTGACTGTAACAGCACTCAGAGTTTCAGTAAAACAAGGAAATAATATTGTTCTAACCTCTTATATATAAAAATATTATTTACTAGTTTTACTGAAACTCTGAGCGCTGTGATGAGCAGCAGTCAGTTACTGTAACAGCTTTGCCTCACACGGGGCAGTATTACAAAGTTGGTGCTAACTTAACCAGAGCTGTTGTAAACTGAAAACCTCCATAGGCTATAATGGCTCTGGTAAGTTTACAACAGCTCTGGTTAAGTTAGCACCAACTATGTAACTATGTAATATGGCCCACATTGTGCTGAGAGTGAGAGATACTGTAACAAGCAGCGATCTCAGCCCTCTGAGGAGCCACAACAATAGTAATTGTATCCACTGGTTTTCGGATGAATGAAATTAGTTTTCATACTAAAGAACTGAAAACGAATCTCTTTAGTCCTAAAATGCAATTTATTTAGTTGCTAATCTATTAGTTGAAAACGAAATTTTGTGCTGTGCACATGTCTACCAAACATGACCATGTAAAATGTGAAAAAAGAGTTTTTTTTTTTTTTTTTTCGTTTTATTATTATTATTATTATTATTGTCACATTTTAATTATAATGTGAACAATGATGCTGCACTAACGATTTTTTCTATGGGGGGCGTTTGCTAAAAAACAAGTCATTTTCCCCCAAAACGATTCCTCATTTCTAATTTTTTTAACAAGCGCACCCCATAGAAAATATAACCGCAAACGATCGCATGTTAAAATGTGGAAAAAAAACACTTTACACATTGTAAATTATTGAAAATTCAAATTTTATTGCATTTTTGTGATAATATACAGACATTACATAACGTATACATATAATAATGACATATTATGAATCTGCACAGTCTGCCGGAAAGAACGATATATAATATGTCTGGGTCATATATTAAAATAAGGCTTCAAAATGCGGTTAAACATGATGAGCGAAACCGGTAAAAATGAGCTCAGCACAGAAGCGTGACAAGGCTCAGCAGCGAAAGGGTTAAGAACTGCATGATGGCACTTGCAACTCCCATCACTCCCAGCCAGCACAATCCTCCGCTGTCTTCCTGCTCAACTTCCCTGTCTGAATGTGACCCAGAGGACATTGTTACCTCCGATGAGAACTTGCCACGACAGGCAGCCCGACGCTCCAAAGGACCCCCAGGTCAATATAGGGGGTCTTTGGGGTCTGATATTTCCATCAAGGGGTGGCATAATGTCTGCTCCTCATCCAGCGATGACCTTGAGTGGGATTGTGACGAGGAGGACGAGGGCAGTGAGCCCTGGTATTGCGACTATCCTTCCCTTAGTGATGGATCAGATTCAGAAGGGGAACCAGGAGAAATGGAGGAGATGCCTACCCTGATGCCTTCTCCCTATGTGGGCACTAGGTTCGCTGGTGACTCTGCCTCCTACTTAGCGCGTCTGGCCTTGGAGACAGAAGGAGATGAGGACATCCCTGTTGATCCAGACCCCTTACCTGAGGATCCAGCTCCCTATACGGTGCAGGGAATCTAAACTGTAACCAACTTTGTGCCATCCGGTTACATGGGCACCCTCATTCCTGATGTATCAGCTGACCCATCACTGGAGGACCGAGTCACTGCTTCTAATGGGACTGTGGTTTGTCGCAAAGACCTCAACATATTCGAAAAGGGGTTACTCCGGCGTAAGGAGATTGAAGACGCTGAAGGGAGAATGCCATCTGGGTACATGGGTACTCTCATTCCTGTCATGTCTGCTGACCACAAGAAGACCAAGACCAAGGCATGGCGGCGTCAGAGAATGGCACGTGCTCAACCCTGTACCACCACTCCTGACCCCTGTTCTGCCCTCCAGTGGTGTGACGAATACTGGTCCCAGCACCCACTAGAGTGACCCGTGCCTGGTCATGGGCAGTCTTGCTACCCATCCTTGGTCACGCGGATGTACTGTCATGCCCCATGGCTGCCACCATCCTGAAACCCCCCCTAGTGGTACACTTCCTATTCTGCTCCTGCCCTGTAACCTGAATCCAGCATCCAGCATTGTAAGAGTTAAGCACCAAACACACGTGACTCACAAAATAAAGGGCTCTGCCCCACACACACACATTGCTGGTACATTACAGCTTATGCTCACGAAGATTGAACACTGCTACTTGATCTTGCTGATCTGCTACCTGTTCCTGATTCCCCATTTCTGGCTCCTGCAACTACAACCTTCATTCCCATCATCCTTCTGCAATCAACCTGGTCAGTCCTCATATTCATCCACCCTCCTCTACCCTTACCCTCTGTTTATCTGTGCAGACCACTGCACGCTGGGCTCATACTCCCCTCTCCCCCGGTGCCACCCTGGTACCATCGCTAACCCTGACAGGGGGTCAGTCATTTATACAAAAAATATCTGGGAATTGTTGTAATCTTTGTGTTCTCACTTTCAGCAGCAATTGTGGGGGTCTCATTTCTACAAAATATCTGGGAATTGTTGTAATCTTTGTGTTCTCACTGCCAACACCTATTTTGGGGCTCAGTCATTTATACAAAAAATATCTTGGAATTGTTGTAATCTGTGTGTTCTCACTGCCACCCATCAGGGGGTCTCACTGATTTAAAGGAGGTTTCTGGGAATTGTAATCTGTGTCTTGTCACTGTTGCCAGCTATCATGGGGTCCTATCAGGGGGTCTCACTGATTTATAGGTGGTTTCTGCAAAATGTAATTTGTGTCTTGTCACTGCCACCCATCAGGGGGTCTCACTGATTTAGGAGGTTTCTGGGAATTTTAATCTATCAGGGTGTCTCACGGAGTTATATCAGAGGGAAATCTTTAATCTTTATACCAGAGTTGAATCAGAGTTCTGTATATATTTAATCTATATATCACTCACCATTTCAGAAAGACCAAAAAGGACAGGCAGACGCTCCCAGGCACAGATAAGAGGGCAAGCAGCCTCTGTGTCGGGAGGCTGTGCCTCTGGTCATCGTGGACGTGGTGCATCCTCTGCAGGGGCACGCTTGTCCTTTCTAACTGGTGCTGGCCGTCTTAAGCAGCAGCAACATACAGAGGATTTGGTGGATTGGCTAACCAGGCCATCCTCATCCTCCGAGTCCTCTACCAGCCAGGCTTGTAGTGGTTTACAGTCCACCTCAGCTGCCAAAGCATCTAATGCAGCCTCCATGTCCACAGCTACTCCTGCCGTAGCCTCACTATCACACACGGAGTCAGCTGAATTGTTTGACTACAATGACAGTGACATGCTGCTTGAGGATGCGCAGCAAGCACAGTGCTCTGATTCAATCTCTGAGGTTGAGGAATAATCACCCTAGAGGAAGGGGGTGCCAGTGATAACACACAAATAACTGGCACTCATGTTGCCCCAGCAGCTGCAGCATACTGCCAAGTTGGCTCCAGTGACGAGGAGATAGGGGGTGATGACAATGATGATGTCGCTGACTCCACCTGGGTTCCTGATCGAACAGAGGAGTCAAGTGAGGAGGAGGAGGCACAACAAACAAGAGGCACAACGTCCTCTATGACCAACCATAGCACTAGCCAGTCCAAGGCATCAGATGTCAGAGCTGCTCAGGTGCAGAGCGCTGTTGTCTCAAAGCACACATCCAGGAACTCTGCTGTCTGGAAGTTCTTTAAGAAATGTGCAGCAGACCACACCGTTGTTATTTGTAATCTATGTCAGATGAGGATCAAGCGTGGGAAAGACACTGGGCGCTTGGGTACCATGTGCTTGAGGCAACATATGACCACCTGCCACGCATCCCGTTGGCACAACACTTTGCGTAGGTCCTCCTCCTCCTCATCTGTCAATACCCCCACTATATGTCCTGCCATGTTATAGCCTGCTACAACCTCCACTGACAGGGATGATGTGTCACGTTCCCACGTTCCAACCCTGTCTTCCTGCCCTCTGTATTTGTATATTGTGTTTTTTCCCTTGTGTTTCTGTTGCTGCCAATTCCTGGGTGGCCTCCCAGGGGTTAATTGGTGTTCTGTGTGCTGCTCACCTGTTGACCCTTGCCTTGATTCCCCTGACTATATTAGAGCAATGTACCTATAGGACATTGCTGGGTCATTTTTCTTTGCCTGGTCTCCTTGCCACTTGTGTTCTGAGAGCTCCTTGCTGTGTTCCTGATATCCTCCGTTTGTTCATCCTTGTTCAGTTTTTGTCAGTTCCTTCTGTGTATTCAGTTCTGTCTATTGCTGTATTTTGTTTTGCTGTTTATGTTCCATTCAGATTCCCCGGTTACTGATTTTGGCTTGGCTGACTTCCCTTCTGGTTCCTATTCCTATATTCTGTATGACGTACTCTCTCTGGTTATGACCTTTGGCTTTCCTCTTTATGACTACTCTATTGATTATTCCTTGTCTGTACCGTTTCCAGGAAACCCTGTCATCTGTATACAACAAAAGACTCTGTACGGCTTCAAGGTAATACTTTCCTTTAGATTAGATCCGGCTATCCTAAAGACCGGTCTTTCAGTGCAGGGAATCTTTGGTATTGCCGTACAGAGGTCTTTTGTTAACCCTTTGCTTTCACCTGTCCTTGCAGTTTACCCTGCATCTCTGCATATAGGGGCTTCTCTCAGGAACCAAGGCCTCACCTTCCTGCGAGTTATATTCATAGGGATATATATACAGACCGACCACTTCCAAGGATCGGAGGGAAAGTATAGGGTGGTGCGTGCCTGGTGGTACTGCCACCGTGACATAATGACCCAGCCATTACATAAGCCCGCAGAGATGTGTACCGTGTTGGAAACCATATTGCACATGTTTGAGGAATTTGTGGTTCACCTCAAAGGGTTACTGAGCCTGTGTCTAGACTCTGGCAATCAGGTCTCCTTTGAAAGCAGGGTTCGTGGTCCGCTTTCTCCTGATGAAAAGAACAGAAGACGTGAGTACAATCTCTGTTTCTATTGTGCCAGTTCTTTGCCCTTTTTGTCTGGATGTCCCCTCAAGCCGGTGCGTCCTGGGGCTGGAGTGCCGGTGCGTCCTGGGGCTGGAGTGCCGGTGCGTCTCAAGACTTGTGGTGAGTCTGTGCGCCCTGATACTGGCCGAGTGCCAACTGTGCCCATGTCCCACAGTAAGGCCGCTAAAGCTAGACCACTCATGAGATCCACTGGTGCCAGTTACAGCTGGGAATCAGAGAGTGCCAGACCACGTAGGGGGTCTGACGGTGCCAGACCTAGCTGGAAGTCGGATAGTGCCAGACCACGTAGGGGATCTGATGGTGCCAGACCCTGCGGGGAGTCAGATGGCACCAGACCCCACTTTGAGTTCAGACCTCCTGAGAAATCCAGGTCTGAGAAAAAGACACAACTGGCTGGTTCTGAGCAGCGACTGGCAGCTAAAAGACAGTCCCTACATATTGTTACTGGGTGTATTACATGTAGAGCCGCAACCCCAGTGCCCATTGGCAGTAAGCCAGTCCTGTTTCCGTCTGGCAATGAGAAGCCAGTCCTGTTTCCGTCTGGCAATGAGAAGCCAGTCCTGTTTCCGTCTGGCAATGAGAAGCCAGTCCTGTTTCCGTCTGGCAATGAGAAGCCAGTCCTGTCTCCGTCTGGCAATAAGAAGCCAGTCCTGTCTCCGTCTGGCAATGAGAAGCCAGTCCTGTCTCCGTCTGGCAATGAGAAGCCAGTCCTGTCTCCGTCTGGCAATGAGAAGCCAGTCCTGTTTCCGTCTGGCAATGAGAAGCCAGTCCTGTTTCCGTCTGGCAATGAGAAGCCAGTCCTGTTTCGTCTGGCAATGAGAAGCCAGTCCTGTTTCCGTCTGGCAATGAGAAGCCAGTCCTGTTTCCGTCTGGCAATGAGAAGCCAGTCCTGTCTCCGTCTGGCAATGAGAAGCCAGTCCTGTCTCCGTCTGGCAATGAGAAGCCAGTCCTGTCTCCGTCTGGCAATGAGAAGCCAGTCCTGTTTCCGTCTGGCAATGAGAAGCCAGTCCTGTTTCCGTCTGGCAATGAGAAGCCAGTCCTGTTTCCGTCTGGCAATGAGAAGCCAGTCCTGTTTCCGTCTGGCAATGAGAAGCCAGTCCTGTGTCAATGAGAAGCCAGTCCTGTCTCCGTCTGGCAATGAGAAGCCAGTCCTGTCTCGTCTGGCAATGAGAAGCCAGTCCTGTCTCCGTCTGGCAATGAGAAGCCAGTCCTGTCTCCGTCTGGCAATGAGAAGCCAGTCCTGTCTCCGTCTGGCAATGAGAAGCCAGTCCTGTCTCCGTCTGGCAATGAGAAGCCAGTCCTGTCTCCGTCTGGCAATGAGAAGCCAGTCCTGTCTCCGTCTGGCAATGAGAAGCCAGTCCTGTCTCCGTCTGGCAATGAGAAGCCAGTCCTGTCTCCGTCTGGCAATGAGAAGCCAGTCCTGTCTCCGTCTGGCAATGAGAAGCCAGTCCTGTCTCCGTCTGGCAATGAGAAGCCAGTCCTGTCTCCGTCTGGCAATGAGAAGCCAGTCCTGTCTCCGTCTGGCAATGAGAAGCCAGTCCTGTCTCCGTCTGGCAATGAGAAGCCAGTCCTGTCTCCGTCTGGCAATGAGAAGCCAGTCCTGTCTCCGTCTGGCAATGAGAAGCCAGTCCTGTCTCCGTCTGGCAATGAGCAGCCAGTCCTGTCTCCGTCTGGCAATGCGCAGCCAGTCCTGTCTCCGTCTGGCAATGCGCAGCCAGTCCTGTCTCCGTCTGGCAATGCGCAGCCAGTCCTGTCTCCGTCTGGCAATGCGCAGCCAGCCCAGCCTGGCACGAAGCCAGCGGTGACAGTGATGTCTGATTCTGGTAAGCTGCCAGTCAGATCCATGGCAAGCTGTGTGTCAGCAGTGCCAAAGCTGCGTTGCAACACCACTGTGCCCATGCCCCACAGAGAGTCCGAGGTTTCCAAACCCCGTGGTAAGGCACAGGTAGGCGAGCCTACTCCCGCTGTTGCCGTGTCAGGTACGGTGGTCACCCCTTCCAAGTCTCAAATCCAGGAGGAGACGTGGGAAGCTGACCAACACTAGTCAATCTAGTTCCGAGAATACCACGCTCCATGATGGGTCTGATAATGCCGTATTCCGTGCTTATCTTGAGGAGGTCCAGCAGGGTAGTGGCCTGACTGGTACCAACATCCCTAATTCTAGCCCTGTACCCGAGGGTTATATACGATCCCCATGCGGGATGTTGTTCCGTGAGGCACACTGGGCCATGATCAAAAAAGACCCTAATGCGCTCATGTGTTTTGAGGAGGAGGAAGACGACACTGAGTGGGTCCTCAATGGATTTTGGTGACTGGTGTTCGTGATCTGTTTTCCTGATTTTTGTCTGTCATGGTTGTTGTTTTAGGTGCCCTGAGGTCACCTTTTTTGGAGGGGGCTACTGTCACGTTCCCACGTTCCACCCTGTCTTCCTGCCCTCTGTATTTGTATATTGTGTTTTTTCCCTTGTGTTTCTGTTGCTGCCAATTCCTGGGTGGCCTCCCAGGGGTTAATTGGTGTTCTGTGTGCTGCTCACCTGTTGACCCTTGCCTTGATTCCCCTGACTATATTAGAGCAATGTACCTATAGGACATTGCTGGGTCATTTTTCTTTGCCTGGTCTCCTTGCCACTTGTGTTCTGAGAGCTCCTTGCTGTGTTCCTGATATCCTCCGTTTGTTCATCCTTGTTCAGTTTTTGTCTCTATTATTTCTGTTCCAGTTTATATCAGTTCCTTCTGTGTATTAGTTCTGTCTATTGCTGTATTTTGTTTTGCTGTTTATGTTCCATTCAGATTCCCCGGTTACTGATTTTGGCTTGGCTGACTTCCCTTCTGGTTCTATTCCTATATTCTGTATGACGTACTCTCTCTGGTTATGACCTTTGGCTTTCCTCTTTGATGACTACTCTATTGATTATTCCTTGTCTGTACCGTTTCCAGGAAACCCTGTCATCTGTATACAACAAAAGACTCTGTACGGCTTCAAGGTAATACTTTCCTTTAGATTAGATCCGGCTATCCTAAAGACCGGTCTTTCAGTGCAGGGAATCTTTGGTATTGCCGTACAGAGGTCTTTTGTTAACCCTTTGCTTTCACCTGTCCTTGCAGTTTACCCTGCATCTCTGCATATAGGGGCTTCTCTCAGGAACCAAGGTCTCACCTTCCTGCGAGTTATAGTCATAGGGATATATATACAGACCGACCACTTCCAAGGATCGGAGGGCAAGTATAGGGTGGTGCGTGCCTGGTGGTACTGCCACCGTGACATGATGCTACAGTAATGGATGTACCAGGTCCTTCCTCACAATGTGACAGCATCCCATCAGCTGAAGATTTACGCAGTCAGATTACGTTGCCCCAGCTGCTGCAGCGTAAGAAAAAATATAGTCCCAACCATCCCCAAGCACAGCATCTAAATGCCAGCTTAGCAAAATTACTCGCATTGCAGCTGCTGCCTTTCCAGCTGGGGGACTCTGCTTCCTTACGTGAATTTGCTGAATGTGCTGTACCAAAGTGGCAGGTTCCAAAACGCCATTACTTTTCACGGAAGGCCATTCCAGCACTATACCAGCACGTGGAAGACAATGTTATAGAGTCATTGGGAAAGGCAGTCAGTAGCAAGGTGCATGTGACTTTAGACACGTGGTCCAGCAAGCATGGACAGGGCCGTTACATTTCCTTCACGGCACACTGGGTAACTCTGATTGCAGCTGGGAGGGATGCAAGACGGGGCACTGTGCAGGAGCTTGTTCATCCACCACGCCTCCAGAAAGCTGCTTGTATGAGGTCTGTCTGCTCCACCACCACCTCTCCCTCTTCCTCCTCCTCCTCCTTCTCTGTCTCTGGTGAAGTGGCAGTTAAACCGACGCATGACAGGGACTACGCAATGGCTCAAGCAAAAAGATGCCATACTATGCTTGAGTTGGTTTGTTTAGGGGACAGGAGCAACACCGGGCCAGAAATTCTGTCAGCTATGCAGGGGCAGGTGCAGAGATGGTTAACACCACGCCAGCTTGAGCTGGGAATGGTCGTCTGTGATAATGGCAGCAACCTTCTCTCCGCCCTTCGCCAGGGTAAGTTGACGCATGTACCATGCCTAGCACACGTCCTAAATCTGGTGATACAGCGTTTCCTAACCAGGTACCCAGGACTGGCAGAGCTTCTCAGCCAGGCCAGAAAAGTCTGCAGCCACTTCAGACGGTCATTCCCAGCAAGTGTTTGCCTGGCAGAAATTCCACCTTTTCACAAACCATCTGATCTGTGACATGCTCACCAGGTGGAACTCGACACTGGCAATGCTGCAGCGTCTGCACAAGCAGCAGAGGGCCATCAATGAGTACCTGTGTGAGTATGGCACAAGGACAGGTTCAGGTCAACTTGGTTTCCCCCCCCGCAGTGGCTGATGATCAAGGATGCATGCACTGTACTGTTACCATTTGAGGAGGCAACGAGGATGGTGTGCAGGGACAGTGCATGCATCAGTGGTGACACAATTCCTTTAGTGTTCCTGCTGGAGCACACTCTGTGGGGAATTATAGATGTGGCTCTAGAGTCAGAGCAGCGGGAGGAAGAGGAGGCCTTCCCTAGCTCTCAAGGACCCAGTCTTTCCGCAGACAGCATTCCTGCGGGTCCTCCTCAGATCAGACAGGAGGAGGATGAGGAGGAGGAGGACTATTTAAGTAGTGGGGGCATTGAAGGTGGGGATTTTGTATGCCCAGAAACACAAGGACTAGTAGGTGGCTGGGAGGAGGAAGTGTACAATGGGGTCATCCTCATTGACCAGGAAGACTCGGAAGCTAATGCCACCTCCAACCTCCTCCTTTCTGAAAGGACGTTCAGTGCCGCTGGAGGTTTTGTCACAGGTAAAAGAGTGCGTCTGTCCACCGACTCTGTAGACCGGCTGACATTTATAAAAATGAATCAGTCCGGGGATCTCTTCTGCATTCACAAACCCTCCACCACTGCACTCTTCCACAATACCACAAAAGGGTTACGGTGTGAAGACACTTGCTGCCACCAAAGGCACAATATTTGGGTGCACTGACACTGACGCCTATCTTACCAGATTTATATCATTTTAATTTTTTGGACAGCAGGGTCCACCCCTGCACTCTTCCACAATACCACAGAGGCGTTACGGTGTGACGGCACTGTTGCCGACGCTAAAGGCCCAATTTTAAAGCACCTATTTTTACTTTCATCCAAAGCCTGCATAAGTTTCACCATAACTTAGCCAAAAAATCACTAAACTTGTTCTGCGTGTCCTAAAATGTCTCCTCTTTTAATACAGACTGCCACCCCAAGCAGTTGTTTATGAATAGATTAAAGGAAAACCGTTTACTTTTATTTGAAACGTAATTTTTTTGTTTTTAAATGTTTCTATACATCCTACAAATCCGCCACTTCACGGGCAGGTTATGGGGACCTCCTAGGCACGATATTTGAAGGAATTTTTTGTTTTAATTTTTAACCCCTATTTCATGGAAATTCCTTTAAAAACGTTTTTTTTAAAACTTTTTGTCATCGTTTCCTGTCCCCCAGGGCACTATCCGGACCCCCATACACCTTTTATGGGAAATATCTTACATATATGCCCTCTTGCAGGGCACTCTAAAAATCGAACTTTTGAGTAGGGACCTGCGAAGCTTCGATTCGAAATCGAATCGCTGGGCGAATTCGATTCGAATTCGATTTTGCGATGTGATTCGAAAAATTTTCGAATCTGTAAGATCGCAGCTGATTCACACAAAGCGCGCCTCCCAGACACGCAGCACATGGCTGCACATGGCTGCGAAGGAACGGCACGCTGCTAGGCACCGCCCACATCAAGGTCCATTCACAGTAGAGCCTGTGGAAGGATCCGAAGGAAGGCACGCAGCAGGGGGAGCTCCTGCAGTGAAGTCGCTCGCTCTGTCTGGAGTCTGGACGTGTTCGGAGTAGAGAGCTGCAGTGCAAGCCGGCTTGAGTCTGACCCAATTTCTGGTGGTGAGTATCAGTATAATTAAATTAGGAGTACGACTCATATCCCTGGCCTGAGAACGCTTTGTTTTGCCAGACGATGAGAAGATGGCTGCTGGGGGGGGGTATCTAGTGGGGCACTGCTGCTGAATATATTCATTTTTATGATATCCCTAGCTCTGGAGATAATTATATGGGGTCACTCAATGCTGTCTGCTGCTTGTGTGGGAGATAATTAGGGGGGTCATTCAATGCTGGCTGCTCTGTGGGAGATAATTAATATGGGGGTCACTCATTGCTGGCTGCTCTGTGGGAGATAATTAATATGGGGGTCACTCATTGCTGGCTGCTCTGTGGGAGATAATTAATATGGGGGTCACTCATTGCTGGCTGCTCTGTGGGAGATAATTAATATGGGGGTCACTCATTGCTGGCTGCTCTGTGGGAGATAATTAATATGGGGGTCACTCATTGCTGGCTGCTCTGTGGGAGATAATTATGGATGGCTGGGGGTCACAGCTGTCACTGCTGTCTGCTGCTCTGTGGGAGATAATTATGGATTGTGGTCACTGCTGTCTACTGCTCTGTGGGAGATAATTATTTTAGTTAATCAAAAACATTTTTAATCAATTAATTTTTTGTAGACCAATCTGATCAAAAAAAGTCATTCTAGACTGACCTGTGAGAGTGACGCTCACTCTCACACTGTCACTCACGGTTCACAGAGGAGGCTGAGGTGAGGTCGGGACTCGGGAGTCGACTCGACGACGGGCACAGTCAGTCCGTGCGAAGAGGACAGGAACACGGTGACGTGACGTGTTCGGAGGACAGAGGAGCGATCGGCAGGCTGCCGCCTGAGCCAAGTTGGGATGTTGATTCGTGAGTATATAATATTTAATTATCAGTATCCCTGTCACCGCCACGTTTATATTGTGCTTCTTTTGCAGGAAGCCAGGTGATGGAATGGATCTAATCATTGATTCATCGTCACCAGAAGAGGAGAATGGCTGCGTGGGGTGGGGGTGGGCCAGGGGCTTAAAAGTCAAATCTGTACTATGACTATGATGAACTTGCCAGTATGATTAATTTATATATCTGCAACAAGAGAAATAAATTAGGGCCTGCTCTGTGTGGGAAATAATAAATTATATGGGGGCCTGGCTGCTCTGTGAGACTGGGGAGATAATATTATATGGGGGCCTTGCTGCTCTGTGTGGGACTCCAGATAATATATGTGAATGTGAAACATTGTGAAAGGAACACTTTGCACAGATATACAAGCGCCTCCTCCAACTTATATAATACCACTTTATTTTCCCATTAATTAAGCCACTTTTTTTTTTTAATCCATTTTTTTTTTGTAGATCAATCAATGATCAAATTCAAAATGTCATCTGTGAAAAATCATTTTGAAGTGAAGGAAGATTCCTTAACTTGCAAAGTATGCAAAAAAGCATTCTCATTGCAAGCTACTGGCACAACATCCCATCTTTGGTCTCACCTAGAAAGAAAGCATCCGTCCGTGTATCAACAGGCCAAGACCGATGATACAAAGAAGAAAACATTGGTGTCGGCAGTGGCACGACGTCATTCACTGCCAACGACAGAAGGCCATGCTATGAAAAAGCAGACTTGCATTTCAGCGTACAGTTTGACACTTGACCCGTCTACTAAAAAAAAGTATGATGCAGTTTTGAAGTTTATTGTAGCAGATGGCCGGCCATTTGAGAGTGCAGCAGGAAGTGGATTTAAGAATTTGTGTTCAGTGTTAACTAGTGGCCGCTATCAACCGCCCCACCCAACCACACTGTCATGTAAACTTGATGACATGGCAAATAACTTGCACCAGAAGTTAGTGCAGTTCCTCAGGTCTGAAATTAATGACTGCCGACCATCCATCACGTTTGATCACTGGAAGGCTGACAATAAGTCAAATTATTTGGTGCTTACAATACATTACATATCCGAGTCATCGTGGGTAATGCAATCCCGTTGCTTATCTGTGGTCAACCTAGAGAATTTGGAAGCTGACCATACAGCGAGGAAAACTGCTGAAATAATTTCCAACGAGTTTGCAAAGCATGGATTTGGTGAAGAGAAAATCCTATTTGCCACAACAGACACAACAAACACAATGCCTTGTACTGCTAAAATCCTGGACATACAGTGGCATGGCTGTGCTGCTCACATTTTGCAGCTCACTATAAATGCAGCATTGGACGTTCAAAGAACAGTAAAAAATCTTATAGGCTGTTTGCATTACATTGCTGGGTTTTTTCACTCATCAACTGTGGGACAAGCTGTATTGACAAAATATCAAGGGCTTACCCGAATCCAAACCACCACTTGATGTTACAACGCGTTTCAATAGTACATATCTGCTGATGGATTGGGTTTCTAGAAATTACGAGTCAATTTCCTTGGCCCTCGTCGATTGTGCAATGAACAAAAAGTGCGCACGAAACCCTCCACAACCACTTTCAACGCAGTTGCAAGATACGCTGAAGAATGTTCTCCCATTACTCAAACCAACAGCAGAGGCTACAACAATTTTGAGTGCTGACACGTATGTTAGCATTAGTTTGCTTATACCATGTATTTTGGTTCTAAAAGAAGAGCTTGCCAGTGCCACTCTTGCTACGCCTGGCATTCAATCCTTTCAAAATGAGCTTTTACGTCAACTGAATACGCGATTTGATTTGTCCAAAGACTACCTATTAGCAGCCACTTTCATTGATCCCAGATTCAAAACTGCGTTATTCCCTGAACATCAAGTGACACAAGCAAAAGTTTACATAGAGAATCTTGCACTGTTGTCGTCTTCTCCTTGGCCTACTACCAGCAATAGCTCCGGTGCACCTGAATCGAATGCCCAGACGAGTGCCACCGATAGCGCCGTACAGTCTGAGTCAACTGTTGTCGACAAGTCCAGTCATAAAGGAAGCCTGCTCGATTCCGTTTTTAAAAAAGTAGACGATGCAAAGAAAGAAGAAGCCAGCAGCACCTGGTCAACGGCTCAACAACTTGAAAGTGAAGTCAGTGCATATTTGAAGCAGCCCATACGTGAACGTGATAGTGATCCATTGCAGTATTGGAAGGAAAATAAAAGTATCCTACCACTGTTGTCTAGTGTGGCGCGCAACTTACTGGCTATACAAGCAACGAACTGTTCATCCAAAAGGGTTAATTCAGTTGGCGGACAAATAATAACAGATCTTCGCTACAACCTCTCGAGAACTAATGCAGAAACTCTGATTTGGGCTCGGAATAACAAAGATTTACTACTATTTTGACAAATATATATACACATGTTAGTAAAGCAGGGACGTGCCGTGCCGTCAGCTTAGGCAGGTGAGGCAGAGCCTCACGGTAACCTGACATTAAGCCAGCGTTAAAATAATAAAAGAAACTCACCTCCTCCTGCTCCGCACTCCCCCACTGTTGGCTTTGTCCTCTGCCAGTCTGCCCTTTCCTGTATGCGCATTCTTTTACAGCCTATGCAATTTGCATAGCGGTTGTATGCTTCCTCTCTATGCAAATCGCGTAGGCTGCTGCTCAGGAGGTCTGCAGCCACGCGTCTGTTCGAATAGGAACACACGCGCACTGCCTACTTTCTGAGCACTGCTAGAAAGGTCAGCCTCACGGGTCACCTGACATTAAGCATGCGTTAAAATAATAAAAGATACTCACCTCCTGCTCCGCACTCCCCCACTGTTGGCTTTTTCCTCTGCCAGTCTGCCCTTTCCTCTATGCGCATTCTTTTACAACATATGCAATTTGCATAGCGGTTGTATGCTTCCCCGCTATGTAAATCGCGTAGGCTGCTGCTGCCTGCTGCTCAGGAGGTCTGCAGCCACGCGTCTGTTCGAAAATAATGGTATCTTTAGAAAGGCCATTTAATTAATGGTGAGAAAAATAATATATGTTGGTACAGTGAATGAGTAAAATATAATTTAGTTTTACAACTAAACACAAACCGCAGAAAGTTAGTTAATATCTGTCTGTGTATATCTGGCTCTGACCAGCCTCACCAGCCATTGATTGACCTCATCGCACGTCCCTCAAGTAAACTAGACTAAAGTTAAAAAAATAAAAACTTATAGAGGAAGGCTAAATAAAGGCTATACAGCCCTACCTAGCCCTAATGTAACGTTGTAATTTACTATGGTTATTAAAATCATTTCAATAAAGCTTGCAAAGTTGCAATAATTTAAGCTTGTGTAGCGATGTGTTAAAGTTTACTGTGGCAGTACCCATTTTTGGCCACAAGATGGAGACTATCACGATTAAAGACCCTGGACACTTGAACTACATGTCCATGCATGCTTTGC
The DNA here is from genome assembly GCA_009667805.1 of Leptobrachium leishanense. Lineage (NCBI taxonomy): Eukaryota > Metazoa > Chordata > Amphibia > Anura > Megophryidae > Leptobrachium > Leptobrachium leishanense. The sequence goes on along the minus strand of CM019065.1, from coordinate 180,993,580 downwards.
GAAGAAACAGGAAGTGGGTGGGTTTGTGGAGAGCTGTACATCCTGCACCTCGTGGAGAACAGGCGGAGCGCGCCAGGGAGTGAAGGAGAACGGATGCACAACGTAAAGAGAGAGACCAAAGATAGGCCGGAGCGCAGACAGAGTGGATCGGGCCTTCAGGATTGACTCACTCAGCTTGCGGGACACAGACCTCACCCTCTATGCTATTCAAGTGCAGCTGAAGGAGAGAAGACCCCAGGAGTGAGGAGTACCGCGGTCGATCGAAGCGGGGAGCAGGCGGTAAGCTGGATGAGTCGCGGCTGACAGACAGAGGGCCAGACAACAGATCCGGTGGTCGGCATCCCCCGGCAACATCGAGCGGAGAGGCGTCCTGGGCCAGCCGAATCTCAAGCTTGCGCTGGATGGGTGAGAGGCCCCAAGGCCGTGTTTAAATAAGAGCGTACGCTGCTGTTTCCTTCTAAAACCCACAGGGCCCCAACTGACTAGTCGAAGACATCGCTAAAGTAAACTCACTGGCCAGTTGAGAAGTACCCGGGTACCCTACACACACAAATACATATCACCTCATGTTCTGGGATTTAACCGGTGCAGGACTCATTTTCCTTTTCCGAACCGGGACAAGGGGGCAAAGTTAAAGCTACATTCCGAACATTTTTTCCTTTTTTTGTTCCCGCTGCGCGTTCACCGTGATACGAGAACTGTGTATTTTATTGTGTCTCGCTACGCGGTTTTTCCTCGCATTTCGTATCTTTTAATTTTCTGCTCGGTCGGGGTTTTTTCCGAAAATACGAAGCCCTCGTGTTTTCGTTTCTTTTACCGCTACGCGTTTATCGTGTTACGAAAGTACTGTAAATTTTCCTGCATATACCGTGTCTTAAGAGCTGCAAACCTTTTAGTAAACCTTTTAAATTGTAAAACTGTCCAGCGTGTTGGAGTATATTTATTCCCTAGTGCGGGGAGACTGACCCGTGGTTCATTTTCAGCGGCTCCTCCGGGAGTGAGCGCTACACTTGTAATTGAATTATTGAAGTTTTTATTTTAAGTTTGATTTTTATGATGAATGTACTTTGCTATAGGCTATTATATTAAGCCCATCTGTTAGATTGCAGCTGTAACGCCAGCTGAACCTGCATGCACAAACAAAGCATACCTATCCAGGCTTTATCGTACACGAAATGCTCGAAAGCGAAATTTTTCGATTCGATTCGATATTCGATTCGAGTTCGAGCCTAACAGCCAATTCGATTCGAGGTTCGATTCGAGTGAAAATTTATGATTCTCAGGTTCCTACGTTTGAGTCCCATTGACTTGCATTAAGTTTGGTTCGAGTTCGCGTTCGAACTTGAACTTTTGAAATTGTTCGAGTTCGAATGCGAACCGAACACGGGGGTGTTCGGCTCATCCCTACTCCAGATGTTTTGGAACTACATTTCCCATGAGGCTCATTAGAACCTAATCAGTTGCTGTACATACAGTCTGAGATTCTGAATATTCTCCCAGTCTCAGTGTGTATGTTCAGAGTCTCAGGGTTTATAGGTGTCCTCTTGGACTCTGATCTATCCTTTATCCCTCACATTCAGTCACTAACCAAATCTTGCTACTTCCACCTAAAAAACATTGCACGCATCTGTCCCTTTCTTAATCAGGACTCTACTAAAATGCTCATCTAAACTCTTGTTATCTCCTGACTTGACTACTGTAACCTCCTTCTCTCTCTGGCCTTAAGAGATCCCAGATTCTCCCCGTGCAGTCTTTAATGAATGCCAGCACCAGAGATACACCTAACCTCCCGCACCTCCCAGACCTCACCCCTTTGTCAATCTCTAGACTGACTCCCGGTTTCCTTTAGATCCATTTCAAATTACTGGTGTCACTCTCTCCATAACCGCGCCCCTGACTACATCTCCTCCCTTATTAGCAGGTATACCCCTTCCCGACTACTTCGCTATGCCAATGATCTGATGCTATTAGTTCCTCGTAAACCCACCGCCAACTCCTGCCTTCAGGACTTCTCTCGAGCTGCCCCCTTTCTATGGAACTCCTTCCCCGCAACATTAGGCTCTCCCTGTCTTTCCAGTCCTTCAAGGAGTCTCTGAAAACACATTACTTTAGAGAAGCCTATTGGCTCACTCCATGATCCCTCACAGTACATCTCTTGCCCCATCTTCCCAATCAGCCCACATGCACCCTGCTACTACACATAGTCCAGGTACCCTCACCTACTGTGTCACCCCTCTCCTCTTAGATTGTAAACTCTCGAGCAAGGTCCTTCCCTCCTACTGTACGGTGTTTGTAACGTGTATGTATATATTTTTTGTCTCTCCCATTGTACAGCGCTAAGGAAACTGTTGGCGCTTTATAAATGCTTGTAACTGTAACTATGTAAGTAGAGTCTAAGGGATTCTGGGAGCATGTTCAGAGTCTCAGGGTGTAGGTATACGGCCTCGGGGTGAATGTTCAGAGACCCTGAGATTCTGAACATTCACCCTGAGACCTTGATATTTATTTCACTGAACTTAGATGATCTTTATATAGAGGAATTATTCATTAATTTTCTGGATCCGACTGCTCCCTCCAACTACCGCCCCATTTCCCTTCTCCCTTTTGCCTCCAAACTCCTCAAAGCTTGTGTATGCCCGTCTGATTGACTACCTCAACACCCACTCTCTCCTTGACCCTCTGCAATCTGGCTTTCGCTCACTGCACTCAACAGAAACGGCTCTTGCAAAACTGACCAATAACCTTGCAACTGCTAAATCCAATGGGTGCTACTCACTGCTGATCCTTCTTGACCTCTCTGCCGCCTTTGATACAGTTGACCACTCAATCCTCCTTCAAACTCTTAGTGATGTAGGCCTTCAAGGTTCTGTTCTTTCATGGTTCGCTTCCTACCTGTCCCAACGATCGTTTAGTGTCTCATTTGCTGGAAGTACCTCCTCCCGGCAGCCTGTCTCTGTTGGGGTGCCCCAAGGTTCAGTACTGGGCCCTCTACATTTCAGTCTACACTGCCTCCCTAGGGAAACTGATCAGCTCCTTTCGATTCCAGTACCACCTATACGCTGATGACACTCAAATTTACCTCTCCTCCCCTGACTTCTATCCAGGTCTTCTGGATCGAGTCACTGACTGTCTCTCCGCTGTCTCAAATTGGATGGCTTCCCGCTTCCTTAAACTCAATCTTGCCAAAACTGAAATTCTCATCATTCCTCCCTCCAAGGAGAACCCAATACCACTTATCTCTCTACAAGTAAATGGAACACCCATTAGCCCAACACCCCAAGCTCGCTGCCTTGGCCTCAATTTTGACTCTGACCTAATATTCTCTTCCCACATCCAGACAGTGACCAAATCCTGTTATTTTCAACTCAAAAACATTGCCGTGTCTGCCCCTTTCTGACACAAGATACCACAAAAGTGCTGGTTCATACTCTTGTCAGTTCACGACTTGACTACTGCAACTCGCTCCTTATTGGCCTCCCCAACTCCCGTATTGCCCCTTTGCAATCTGTAATGAATGCAGGGGCCAGGCTTATTTTTAGCACTAAACGCACCTTGTGTACTTCCCCACTCTGCCAGTCCCTTCATTGGCTTCCTGTACGTTTCAGGATACAGTTTAAAATACTAATGCTCACGTTCAAATCACTCAATAACTCAACCCCTTCCTACATGTCTTCGTTATTCCGCAAGCACGTCCCATCTAGACAACTCCGTTCAGCAGGTGATCTCCACCTGTCATCGGTCTACACACGCACGGCCAACTCTCGCCTCCAAGACTTCTCAAGGGCAGCACCAGTCCTGTGGAATGACTCGCCTCGCCCTATCAAACTCTCCCCTGACCTTCAGGAATTCAAGAAATCCCTCAAAACCCATCTCTTCAGATTAGCGTACCACATCACTGATGCAACTCATCCCTCTGCTCACCTATTCACACTTGATTGAAGCCACTTCTATGGCCCCACCATTCCCAATCCACTGGCACTAATGATCCTGCTATCTAGTGCAATTCCTCTTGTCTTCCTCAACCCCAATCCCTCTAGACTGTAAGCTCCTATGAGCAGGGCCCTCTACACCTCTTGTTTCCATCCTATGTCCGTTTATATCTATTTTGTTCCCTTTGGTTATTGTAAAGCGCTGTGGAAACTGTTGGCGCTATATAAATAATGACAATAATAATAATAATTAGTTCACTATGGGGCTGTTTTAGGCAGTATTTCAATGCTGCCAAAGTGTGCAGAACAGCACCATATTTCGCTGTCAATTGGCCTGTGATGCTGAATCCAATAAATTCAGCACCACAGGCCAATCAACAGTGAAATATGGTGCAGTTTGGCACACTTTGGCGACAGCGAAATTGTCCCATTAAGAACCATTGAATGATTCCTCTATATACAGACCGCCAAAGTGTGGCAAAATAAATCTCATGCTGAATGTTCAGAATCTCAGGGTCTCTGAACATTCACCATGAGAACCTTCACCCTGAGATTCTGAACATTCAGCCTGAGACCGAAATATCTTATTATATAACTGGGTCTTAATGCCGCAGGAACCTTAGGCCATTCCCCTGCAGCCAATGACTTGCATGTCTTTTTCAGCAAGGGAGGCTGGGCAGAGGAGTTGCCAGAGAACCATGGGGTGTCCTATGGCCCCCTGTGGCTTTTAGGCCTGCCTTCCGAACACCATTCACTTGGGGTTGAGGGGTTAAAAAAGCAGCCAAACATTAGCCAAAAAATGAATAGGGATTTAGACAGACAGAAAAATATAGATTATACATATAACAATATGAAAAATATCAGCACCATTAAGAAACCCATTAGAATAGATACCATATACATACTGACGTCTCTATCTCTCAGACCAGCCACACAGATCAGTCACAACCTAAAACCACTTGCCTAATTTCTTGTAGGCTTCCATGCTGCCAAAACAATTCTGATGCATCGAAGCATGGACTCCATAAGACCGTTTTTTCTTGTTTCTTTATTCTTTCATATCAACTGAAGACCTGTAGACCATGCGGATCTGATAACAAACAATTTATGCTTTCGGCAACAAACAAAAGCACGAGATACAGCTCAAGGATTATGTAATATAAAATTAAATTAACATCACATTTGTTCTGCAGACAAACTAATTTATTTAAATTCTAATTTAAACTATTACATTGTAATCTCTCTAAACTACACAGAACAGTAAAACAATGACATACAGAAAATGAAATGAACATATGTTCCTGTTAAATCACTTCATGCAAATACTCTGTTTATGAAAGTCGCTGCCAAATTACTAATTTCAATTTCTATCAATTTTAGACTTTCTGTTCGCAATAGAAATGGATTCTAAATTCTATTTTTGGGTATATGATTATAAATTAATTGTGTCCTATCTGCAAGATAAATATACTGCTCTAATCTATTTTGAATGAATATATGCAGTTAGGTCCTTGATATATTTGGACACAGTCACAATTTTAGTTCTTTTCAGGTATTTACCAAAACATACAGGGTTATTCAGAGAGATGTGAAGACCAGGAGAATAACTGGAGAATTTAAAATTCTAGCAGGGTTATTCAAAGAGAATCGAAAAGTCACCGTACGTTTGGAGACTTTGCGCTCCCTGCACTTCGGGGCGATTTGGCGATCCTATTTTGCCGACCCTGCGGTGTATTCAGCAAGCACCGCAGGGCCCCCGTAGTGCAGGGAAAACCCACCGCAAACCCGCAGAACACTCGCCGATCACTAACCAAACACTTACCAAAACCCGCAGAAAACAGCTGGATTAACCCCGCCGAACACGCCGGAGAAACCTGACTAGCCGCCGATCACAGCGCAGAGCAGCCGCCGGAAAAACCTGACACGCAGACGAACGAGGTGAAAAAAAAAAAAAAACAAGAACAGTATGTTTGAAAGGTTGAAATTTGAAACGCTGTTTGCAAAAAAACTACTGAACGAAAATGTCTGAAATTTACATATAAGATACTATGAATGATAAAAAGGGCTGTTACAGAAAAAAGAAAAAAATGATTTTAAAAAAAAGGAAAAAAGTTTGCCAAAAAAATCCCAATACATGCCTAAAAGATCCAAAAAAATCTAAAAATAAAGAGACTCTACAGCAGTATAAAAGAATAAACGGTTTATTAGATATTGAATTAAAACTGGAATATTTTTAACATTGAAACCTATGGGATTCGCCTGAATAAACCTGTCAAATGAACCCACCGAACAGCAGGGCATTTCGGCAACTTTTCCCTGCTGTTATTTGTTCTCTGAATAGACGAAGCTTTGCTTCTCTATGGGGATTTCACTGCCCTCGAAAAGGCAACGAACAGGCACTGCATGTGCAGGCAACTCGCCAACATTTGGCGAACTGCCTGCTCTCAGAATAGCCGAATGGCCAGGAAAGGTAACCGTATGCTGAATTTCAGTGTTCGGTTAAATTTCTGGGCCAGATTGGCTCTCTTTGAATAACCCTGTAGGTCAAAATAGCCAAACCAGAAAAATTCTCCCATTTATCTCACTTTTCAAATTGGCTATTTGGTCTGGATTAGTGTTTCTCAAGTGGTGGGTCGCGATCCAAAAGTGGGTCGCGACCAGGGGCAGACTGGGTCGCGGGGCAAGTGCCCCCAGGCCTCTCTAATGCATCTTACCTGCAGCAGCGTGTCACCTCTCCCTCTATAGCTCTCTCCCTTTTACTCTATAAATCTCTCACTCTTCTTCCTTTCCTGCCTTCCTCCTGATGTGATAATCCCTGCAGAAAACTAGAATGTACACTGAGAATTCTCAGCAGAACCACACACTGCTTCCTGATCCCGGCCTCCTACCATATCAGGGGCGTGCGGTGAGGTCAGTGACTGGTGAGGCACTGACTAGTATCAGAGCCAGATATACACAGATTACGTAGGTTCAGGGTCAGTGCTCACCAGATCTGGCTGCTCTCAGTGCTCCCCAGGATCTGGCTGCTCTCAGTGCTTTTGCGTCAATCAATGCATGGGAGGCCAGCCACCCATGGAGACATTTTTTGAATGGCTTGGACCAATAGTGCTTTCCCATTGGTCTAATCTATTCCATTGCTCTTCAGTGCCTCTCTGAGGCACGGAAGAGCGTATGTTCAGGAAGTAGGCAGTGCCAGATGCACGCTGCAGACTTCTCAATCTCTTGGCCAGCTTGAGCTTCCACAATTAGCGTAGCGTTCAGCTACTCAAATTGCGTAGGCTCAAAGAGGACAGGCTGCTGTGAAAAAATAATGTGCGAAGCTGCAGAGACAGATGGCAGGGGAACATGAGCAGGTGAGTTTGTTAAGTTTTTTTTTAATAGTATTTTATTATTCATTCAGTAGCGATTTAAATTAAAGTTGCATTGTCTACCATCACCCCAGACTTTGAGACACTCATTAAGAGCAAGAAGCATCCGAGTTTTCCCATAAGTTCTAATTAATTTCATAGGTTTCAATTAGTTTATTTTATAGGGTTTTTGCCTCAACAGCTCTTTCGTTTTCACTAGTGCTTTGATTACTGCACTATCCTTTATGGAAAGAATAACCTCAGGGTTATTCATTCAGAGAGAGGTGAAAACCAGGAGAATGACTGAAGAAGTGAAAATTCGAGGGCAAAATAGCCAAACCAGAAAAATTCTCACTTTCCTAATTGGCTATTTTGACCTACAGGGTTATCCAAAGAGATCCGAATTGCTTGAGAAAGGTAACCGAATGCTGAAAATCAGTGTTCGGTTACCTTTCCTGGCCATTCGGCTATCCAGAGAGCAGGCAATTCGCCAAATCCTGGCGAATTGCCTGAACATACGGTGCCTGTTCGGTTCCTGTTCGAGGGCAGTGAAATCCCCATGAAAATGCACTGCTTCGGCTATTCAGAGAACACAAACCAGCAGTGAAAGGTTCCCCTAATGCCCTGCCATTCTGTGGTTTCATTCGGCAAATTTATTCAGGAGAATCCCATAGACTTCAATGTTAAAAATATTCCCGTTTTAATTCAATATCTAATAAACCGTTCATTATAAAATTCTGCAGCAAAAAGTCTCTTTATTTATAGATTTTTTAGGATACTTTAAGCATTTTTCAGATTTATATATTTTTTTTTTTTTTTTTTAAAAAAGTCCGATTTTTTTTTTTTTTTTTTTTTTTTTTTTTTTTTTCCAATTTACTTATTTTTTTTGTAACAGCCCTCTTTATTATCATTCCCTGGACCTCCTGTGAAAATTTCAGACATTTTCGCTCAGTAGTTTCTTTGCAAACAGCGTTTCATTTTCCCAGATTCATACAAATGGTTTTTCTAATTTATTCACTGCCTCCTCTACGTCACAGCTGCTTCGGCTCTGTGTGATTCTGCTCCTTTTCGGCTCCTGTTCGGCTCATGTTTGGTTTTTTCGAAGGTTAATCCAGATGTTTTTGCTAGTTTTCGTCAGGTTTTCGGCAGCTTTTCCCTGCAATTCGGGGACCCTGTGCTCTTTGCTGAATACACCGCAGGGTCACCGAAATGCAATCGGCAAAAGGAACCGAATTGAAGAGAACGAAAAGTCACCGAACGTGCGGTGACTTTTCGAATCTCTTTGGATAACCCTGCTAGAATTTTCACTTCTCCAGTCATTCTCCTGGTTTTCATCTCTCTCTGAATAACCCTGATGTTCAAGCTATAGTTATATAATGGGCATGGGCTGAAAGTGCACACTCTCATGGTTAATTTGAGGGTATGTACATACACATTCGAGGAAGGGTTTAGGAATTACAGCTCTTAAGACGAGTAGCAATCCTCCTGTTTTTCAAGGGGCCAAAAGTAATTGGACAGTTTATTATTTATTATTCTTTATTTATAAAGCGCCGGCATATTCCGCAGTGCTTTACAATAGGCACAGTATAGACAGGGTTACAATACATTGAACAACATTTGGCAAACAGTACAGGAGGAGATGAGGGCACTATTCCCGTAGGAACTCACAATCTAGAAGGGTTGGGGTTGGAAACAGGATAAGAGGACTGCAAGGTGAGAGTAATAGATGGTTGCCTGGGAATTTGAACCCTGGGATTAGTAAGAGTAATTAGAGAAAGAAGTGTAGACAGCTGGAAAGGATGCCTGAAAACAGAGGCCGGTCTTGGGTGGGGGGGGGGGGGGGATGGGGAGGGAGGGTGGGACTGCTGAGTGTGTGAATGGATCCTGGTCTGTGTGTTTCCCTGGAGTGTTCTTAAGATGCTTGCTGCAGGGAGATCAGTGTGTGAATGGATCCTGGTCTGTGTGTTTTGCCTGTGTGAAGAGGAAATGAGTTCAGGTAAGTGTTAGGCATCAGAGGCCTTTGAAATGGGGGGAGGGGGAAAGGGGGGGCACAGGTTAAAATTCTATCGAAAAAAGCGTGATTTTTAGAAAATAAAATCAGCCAAACAATTAAGAAATGTAGATACAAAATACAATTGCGAGGATAGCATATTGTGGAGTGCGCTGGTGGCCATCATGTTGAAAACTGGATACCTGGAGTGTTCTTAAGATGCTTGTTGCAGGGAGATCAAAAGTTATTTTATGGCCAGGTGTGGGATACTCCGTTATTATTTCTTTATCAATTGAGGAGGTAAAGGTCTGGAGTTGATTCTAAGTGTGGTATTTGCATTTGGAATCTATTGCAGGGAACCTACATCATGCGTTCAAAGTAGCTGTCTATGCGAATAAAACAGGCCATTGTATGGCTTCAAAAACAGAACAAATCCGTCAGAGAGAGAGCAGCAACATTAGGGGCCACATTACGATCTCCACGCTAAAACGGGGGAGGTAGGAAGAAAAAACTGCGCCCGTAGTTTTCCCCGTTTTAGCGTGGAATTACAATGCAGCCGCTTAAAAAGCTGCCTGCATTGTTACCACGCACTACGGCCCCACGATGCTCACGGCAGCGCTGAGCGTAGCCATAAGGATCCACTCGATGGAGTCCATAGGACTCCATTGATCTTGACGCCGGCGGTCACATGACCTGCCGGATCTCTCCTCTCGAGATCCGGCCGGTGGGCGTAGTGATATGCAGGGAGAGACTGTGGGGACTTTTTCCCCAAGTTTTTCCCTGCTCCCACCAGGCGGAGGAGGCGGTTGGAGCCGCGGTCCTCGCCGCGGGACAGGAGGTGAGTATCTGACTTGTTTTTTGTTTTTTTAGGCTGGTGTTAATGGATTCTGCAGAAGCGGAATCCGTTAACACCAAGTCCTGGCTGTGGTTAACTTTCTACTAACCAGAGTCGGATGTCAATCAGCGTCAGGACTTTGTAATCCTAACATGGGGAGTGCAAAGTGCTAATCAGAGTTAAGTATAGGGAGCACAAAATACAGTAACCTCGCGCTGAAAAGCGCACGATACTTAACCCGTTTGCGTTTGGATTGTAATATGCGGTAGACACTGCGGCTAACGTTAATTCTCATGCAGGTGAGCGTTAGCGCCAAGATTGTAATGTGGCCCTAGGAGTGGCCAAATCAACAGTTTGGTACATTCTGAATAAAGGTATAGATGAGATAGAACAGAGTCCAGCGCTTCCTTCTGTCAGCAACAATTAGATGGTAGCATCGGTCATAACCAGAAAATGATGATCCACAGTGCCGCAAAGAAAATAAAACAGGGTATAGGGTAGTAAGCCCTTAAACCATGAGACATAAATACAAAAGAAATAAACTCACATTGGCTGGTGTCTAAAGTCAGACACCGGATGTGAAGGCAGCTGGCAGCTTATGTGGGAAAGCCAGATTTCCCCAAATGATGGCTGGAGGTCCTGGAGCCTTACTCGCACAGCAGGAGATGTTGTAGTCCTTTATATTAGATTAACTCCTCCTTTGAGCGCTGTCACAGTGAGCCAGGCTGTTGCAGATACCTTACCATAAGCCCGCTCTTGCTGTGAACGTCCCCCCAATTCCCCTGGTGTCTCAGTGTCCCCAGAGAGTACACTGTTGCACAAACTAAAAATCATTCTTGTTATTTGCACACACAAAATCATTCCTGTTACTTGCACTAATCAAGATCATCTTGCTACTTACACAAATTAAAAAACTTACTCACTGGTTCTTAAGCACCTACAGCTATAGATAACATTAAATCTACTCTTTCTCACAAAAGGAACCACTAGGTGGCGCCAGAACACAATATATTTTCTCACATTCTGAATAAAGATGAACGCACTGGTGAGCTCAACAACATAAAAAGGCCTGGACGTCCACGGAAGACAACAGTGGTGGATGATCGTAGGATCCTCTCTATAGCAAAGAAAGACCCATTCACAACATCCAGACAAGTGCAGGACACTCTCCAGGAGGTGGTCGTATCATTGTCAAAGTCTGCGATCAAGAGAAGATTTCATGAGAGCAGGTGCAAACCATTCATAAATCTGAAGAATAGAAAAGCCAGATTAGACTTTACCAAAAAACATCTATATAAGCCAGACCAGTTCTGGGAAAGCATTCTTTGGATGGGTGAAATGAAGATTAATCTGTACCAGAATGATGGGAAGAAAAAAGTGTGGACAAGGTATGGAACAGCTCACGATCCAAAATACACAACGTCATCTATAAAACATGGTGGAGGCAGTGTGATGGCATAGGCATGCATGGCTTCCAGTGGCACTGGGTCATTGGTGGTTATTGATGCTGTGACAGAAGATAGAAGCAGTCAGATGAATTCAGGAGTGTTTAACGATATACTGTCAGCCCATATTCAGCCAATGCAGCAAATTTGATTGGATGGCACTTCACAGTACAGATGGACAATGATCCAAAACATAGGTCAAAAACCAGGAAGTCAATATGTAATATTCAGGATACAGGAACTCAGCAAGGAAGATCTATACTGGATCAGGGAACAAGTGCACTGCTAGCCATTAAATAGGGTAGTGCAGGGCACGTGGCCACAGGTCTGGTCAATGTACAGATGGACAATGATCCAAAACCTACTGCAAAAGCAACCCAGGAGTTTTTGAAGGAAAAGAAGTGTAATATTATGCAATGGCCTAGTCAATCACCTGATCTCAAACCAATTGAGCATGCATTTCACTTGCTGAAGGCAAAACTAAAGGCAGAAATTCCACAAAGAACAGTACCAGTACCGGCTGGGTGGAGTAGAGGTAACATCACTGCTCTATAACCATGGAGACACAGGTTCGAATTCCGGCAACAACACCTCTCCAGTAAGTGTCCTTGGGCAAGACACCTAATGGTACAAACTCGCCCCCCAGGACATTTTTGAAAACGAGAGAAATCTCAACGTATCCTTCTTGGTAAAATACTTTAAAAATAAAATAAAAAAACTAAAGACAGCTGCAGTTAGAGCCTGGCAAAGCATCAGAAAGGAGGAAACCATGGGCCATATTGCAATCCTAATGCTAAGGATAGCGCTCACCTGTGCGTTATCGTTGGCGCTGTGTTACGGTGGCCCCCCTCAGGAGCCAAAGAGGGGTCCTTGCTGCTGTGTTTATTAAGCCATTTAGGCAGGTATGTGTCCTTCTGCATTATGCAGAACCCTGGACACAGGATACAACAGAAGCAGACAAAACAAGGCAGTAAACACACACGAGGAATGCCCTGCACTGGGGTAAGGTCCTTGGATCGTCTTCTGACTATACAGAGTACAGGGTGGGGAAATATATACAATGAAACAACAGGGTTCAACTAGACTTGACAGAAAGGAATATCTAGCAACAACTGAACAAGAAAGAGATCCTTGAGGTGGTCTCTATTTACTAGAACAATGAGCTGCTGCACTAGAGACACACAGCATAAACCAGAAAAACAGACTTGACAGAAATATAGTCAGCAACATGCAGGGCAGGACTCCCATAGAACTTGAGGTTATGCTGCGACCAGCACAAACAACTAGATACCTAGCAATTTGGTCTCACACCAGAATAAGAAAACATGAGCATGAAAAACAAGATAACCTGAGAATGAAAACCAAGAAAACATGAACATGAAAACCAAAACCGCTCAGACCACACACAATGGACATAAGCAGGAGAATAGTCAAAATACCAAGCTAGAAGTCAAAAACTAGGAAGTCAATATGCAATATTCAGAATCCAGGAACTCAGCAAGGAAGATTTATACTGGATCAGGGAACAAGTGCACTGATAGCTATTAAATAGGGTAGTGCAGGGCACGTGGCCACAGGTCTAGTCAGACGCTGAGACTCCAGTGGCGGAGAGCCAAACAGATTTACCCTAAAAAACCATAAGGGCTGAGAAGAACTCTCAGCACCAGTGGGCCTGGCTGGGGGAACGTGACACTCTGGTGGCCCTAGCCCGGGTGCAATCCAAACGCTAATGAGTTAAAAACCTGTTACCGATTCGGATCTTGCGCTTTCAGCGTGAGCTTACTGTACTTTGCCCTACCTATACTTAAAATGGGGAGAGCAAAGTGATAATTAGTGTTAGGATTACAAAGTCCTAATGCTAATTACCGTCCTGCTGCGGTTAACTTGAAAGTTACCCACAGCTAGGAGCTGGTGCTTCTGCGGAATCAGTTATCACCAGCTAAAAAATCTTATTATGAGTAACAAAAAGATATTGTAGGTTATTAAATGTGCAAATGTTTAATTTTTCTATAAGCAAATAAATATATAAAATGACTTTCCACTTTTCATAAATGTTAGCTTTATCATTTGGGATGTTAAAGGGAACCTGCACTCAACAAGTTCACTTTTCCTGTGATGCACAGAGATTGCGATCCAGCAATCTAGTGATTGATAAAAGCCCTAAAATTTATTTATTTGCAAAGTATTTTACCAGGAAGGATACAAAATAAGGGCTGGAATGTCGCCAATTCATTTACTGCAATAATGCAAGTCTTTTTGGACTAGTACACATGTAATGGACCCGCTCTTTGTGTCTATGTGAAGATTGCCACCCATGTTCCGGTTGCACCATGTACCCTGCGTTCCTTGCTTTTTTGGTGAATGCTGTGCTGTCTCATCACTATACACATTCCACAGATGATCAAGGTTATTAATTTCACCCGTGAGTGGTTTTAATGTTGTGGCTGATCAATCTAATCTCAGATTCCCAGATCTTTAGCTTCCTGTGATGACATCTCCTAGTTTGCATCTCACTGGTTCCTGCCCAAGATGAGCCTGATGATGCTGCTGGAGAAGAATAATGAAAGCGACCTAATGAATACTATTAACAGACATGATCCAATATAAATAAGAGTGAATGTATTTTGATAGTAAGAATGTGTATATGCATATATATAAATAATAATATGATGCAATTCTTTGTTGAACCTGAATTCTTAAAGGATATAAATGCAATACAGTAAACAATCTTTTTAAATAGTCACAAAACATTGACATAACCATCTCCATTTGGCGTCATTGTCCTTACTGCAATTCATCCTGAAGCACATTGTCATCTTGCTTTTTGAGTATACTCACACTTTCATTGAGTTCCTTGTGTGAGTGTATTTACTTGTATATATTTTTAGGATAGAATGCATAAGATACTCTTAAGGTCATTATGTTCTCCATTTTATATGTATATATTCAGGTCTGGATATACACCTCATGAGACCGTAGCCCCTCAGAGATCTGTAGCACCCCCCCCCCAACAAAAAAAAATAATCCCCACGAGTGCCAAAACAATTTTTCAAAATTTTGTTTTGGGAAAAAAATATATATATATTTTTTAAAACTGAAAAACTATTTCTCTCCTCAATGAAATGCCGTGGTTGTTGATGAAGTAATGCTTTTTCCCATCAGCTCCACACTTGTTGCGCTGTGGGAAATGAGAAGGTGAGTTTGTGCAGGATCATTGTTCACTGATAATTGTATAGGGAACAGTGCAGCTTTAAATATAAACAAAATAAAAAAATATATTATATTTTTGCATAAACCATGTTTGGCATAATCTGCTCTTTCCAATGATTCTTTATATGGCCCTCTAGCCTGTAGGGCTCCAGAGATGCAGAGGTCTAAATGAATGCAAATTGTATTTTTAACCTTTTTTTTTTTACTTTTTATAGAGGAAGGCACCCCCTAGTGGCAGTTGCCTGTAGGCACATGCCTACTTTCCCTAATTATAAATACGTCCCTGTATACAGTTGTGTTCAAAATTATTCAACCCCCAATGCTGTAAAGGGTTTTAGGGAATTTAGTGTACATTTGTAATTGTATTCAGAATGAAATCCTACAAGGAATTTTTAAAGAACCATATGCAACTAAAATGACATCAATTGGTTTTGTAATACAGTAGTAAATGTTTCTTTTGTGAATTCTTCATTGACACAATTATTCAACCCCTTAAAGACTACCACTCTGAAGAACAGAGGTTCATTCAAGTGTTTTCAATCAGGTATTGAAAACACCTGTGGATGTCACGGAGCAGCAATAAAGCATAATAAGCACCAATTAGGCAGCTTTAAAATGACTGAGATACTCAGCTCCTTCTAGACATTTACTGGTGTGGTTACAAACATAGTGAAGTCAAGAGAATGGTCCAGGAAGACAAGAGAAGAGGTGATTACTCTTCACAGGAAGGGCAATGGCTATAAGAAGATTGCAAAGATGTTAAACATACCAAGAGAGACCATAGGAAGCATCATTCGCAAATTCAAGGCAAAGGGCACTGTTGAAACGCTACCTGGTCGTGGCAGAAAGAAGATGCTGACTTCGACTGCTGTGCGCTACCTGAAGCGTAGAGTGGAGAAAAGTCCCCATGTGACTGCTGAGGAACTGAGAAAAGATTTGTCAGATGTGGGTACTGAAGTTTCAGCTCAGACAATACGGCGCACACTGTGTAATGAAGGCCTCCATGCCAGAACTCCCAGGCGCACCCCTTGCTGTCTCCAAAGAATAAGAAGAGTCGACTGCAGTATGCCAAAAGTCATGTGGACAGACCACAGAAGTTTTGGGATAGTGTTCTGTGGACTGATGAAACAAAATTAGAACTGTTTGGGCCCATGGATCAACGCTATGTTTGGAGGAGGAAGAACAAGGCCTATGAAGAAAAGAACACCTTGCCTACTGTGAAGCATGGCGGGGGGTCAATCATGCTTTGGGGCTGTTTTGCTTCTGCAGGTACAGGGAAGCTTCAGCGTGTGCAAGGTACCATGAATTCTCTTCAGTACCAGGAGATATTGGATGACAATGTGATGCAGTCCATCACAAACCTGAGGCTTGGGAGACGTTGGACCTTTCAACAGGACAATGATCCCAAGCATACCTCCAAGTCCACTAGAGCATGGTTGCAGATTAAAGGCTGGAACATTTTGGAGTGGCCATCGCAGTCACCTGACTTAAATCCGATTGAGAACCTCTGGTGGGACTTAAAGAAAGCAGTTGCAGTGCGCAAGCCTAAGAATGTGACTGAACTGGAAGCTTTTGCCCATGACGAATGGGCGAAGATACCTGTAGATCGCTGCAAGACACTTGTGTCAAGCTATGCTTCACGTATAAAAGCTGTTATAACTGTAAAAGGATGTTGTACTAAGTACTAAGATTGAATGTCACTTGGGGGTTGAATAAAACTGATACTGATGTGAGCACAGAAAAGACATTTGTGGTTATTTCATTATAAATGTTATGTTGTATTTGTCTGACCTACATGTGCCTCTATGATTTAATTGTAAGCAAGATGACTGAATGATCAAAATCAATGTCAAACTGGCCAAAACACTCAATTTCAGTGGGGGTTGAATAATTTTGAACACAACTGTATATTGTGATCCAGCACCGGGACAGGGCACAATATCATGGACCTCTAGGGCAATCACATCTCAGTCTCTATCAATTGCATAGTTGATAGAAGCAGCTTTTCCAAATTAAACAAAATATAACAGAAAATAAAACCTAGCTCATCTGAGCTCTAACACAAAATAAGGGTCCCTCTCTAGTTTTGGGGATGCTAACAAAATGGGGTTTTACTTCATAACTTTCTGTACTTTTACATGTTGCCTGCCTCAGAGCTCACCTTGCTCTCTCTTTGTCTCTCTCCCTCTGTTTCCTCCATGCTGGAAACATTTATCACCCTGAGTACCAGCAGGTGGGAGGAACCTACAGCAAGAGAAAAAGAATCAACTACACACATTGCCCTCATGGGCTTAGAAATCCCAACCCTCCCTTAAAAACCATAGGGGGAAAATACACATTATCACAGATCATTCCCTGCACTTTATCACAATACATATGCATATTTTGTTTTCTTATATTTTTATGATAATATAGATTTTTATAGTAGTTTATTTTATTGAAACATAGTTTAAATTTGATTGATCTATAAATAACCTGCAATAGATTAGGGGTGTAGAATTTTCTAAAATTATTTTTTATATACCCCTTTAATTTCCTGACCAATAAAGTAAAGTTTTTTTAGAATGATGTGTTTGTCCTGATGAAAGCTTTATCACATACCTGAAAAGTTGACACTGCTTTTATTGATTGATAAATAAAGGAATATTCTTCAAAATAATTGTAAAGACCTTGGAGTGCTGGCAGTTCCTAGTGGAATGTGTGTCTCGGTGGACTATTCACCAGATAGGAAAACGCATGAGGTTTTTGAGTGCAGGAGTATCTGATATAGATATGTAATGCAGCAAAAAAGGATACTGAATTTGAAATATAAATTTGTCAAAGCCAAATGAACTCTGCAGTTCATTTTTTGGAAATAATTTAAACAATGAAGTTTTCCATTCTTGTTCAATGAACCATTATCAAGTTATGTTCATGCACCTGTGGAATGGTTATAAAGACAATGACAGTTTACAGATGATAGGTAACTGGGGTCCTTGTTAAAACTTAGGACGACAAAGGACCTTTCTACTGAAAAACACCAAAAGAAAGGTACCTGCTCACCTATTTGAGTGTAATAGTCATGTTGCAGGGAGGCATAAAGACTGCAAATGCAATTAGACCAATAAACTGCAATGTTCATAATGTGTGACTCTTAAAGCAGGAAGGACTGCTGATTGACCTCGCTCTTAGTGTGTTATGTCCTGCAGCAGGACACCACCGACCTTGGCACCCATGTCCCCGTGGTCTCGGTTGCCGTCTTGTAGCAACCTCTGTTACTTTGTCCCGACCGGGAAGCATCCAGCATGGGCGTCTGGAGGGTTGTGCTGGACCAGGCAGTTGTGGGAGTCTGCCACTGCACCAAGACCCGTTGCTCCTCCAAGACTTCTGTGTGCTGCGACGTGTGGCTGTTCTTCACACCACCTAGAAGGGGCAGACCAAGATGGTGTCCAGGCTAGGGAAACCTCTATGATGCATTGGGGGGTCATGATGGAGGCCCTGACTGACAGCTGCTGAGATCGGCTGTGGGGGAAGGTTACCATCCTAGGTGGGAGCCAATAGAAAGGTGTCCTTAAATGCTCCTCTGTCCATTTCAACAGTGCTATATTGTCGTTTTACTCATAGTGCATTGTACCTGCAACCTTACTGCCATTGCTATTGAGTGTTCCAGTCTCGGATTGTTTCCATCTATTGCTTTTGCTCTGCCTGCCCAACCCAACTTCCCTCTCAACTACATTACTTGTCTTGCCCCTTATCTGAACCACACTCTCTGACTTCTCTGCATCTGGTTCATAATCCTTCCTTCCCAACTCTAAAACAGTGGCAAACCAATTGTAACAACACTTGTGCAGGACCAGTACATCCAACTCTCACAATTGTGAGACAGATACCAGTCGGCACCAACAACTGCCAGGGTTATAACACCTCCATCAGTGCTCAGGCTGTCTGCAATAGGCTGAGAGAGACTGGACTGAGGATTTGTAGGCCACACCAGACAAAGACTGTTACTTTTGATATTTACCCCGTTTTGTTCAGGGACTCGTTATTTCATTTCAGTTCATCATACGTCTGTGAATCTTGTTCAGTTTATGTCTCAGCTAGTGGATATTTTTATGCTCATACAAATATTTACATATGTTAACCCATTGGTTGCGAATAATACACCTCACTGCCACAACCAGTCCATCACTCTCACCTTGCAGTCCTCTCCTCCTGTTTCCACTCCCCAACCCATCTAGATTGTAAATTCCCTCGGGAATAGGGCCCTAGTTTCCTCCTGTACTGGTTTGTCAAATGTTGTTCAGTTTAAATGTATCGTAACCATTGTTCAGCGCTGTGGAATATGATGGTGCTACATAAATAAAGTATAATCAGAATATAGAATAAAATGTCCACAATTCAACACGTAAAAAAATTATTTACAAATAATTAAAGGGGTTAAGTCACTAGCCACCAATATGGCCATAGATTTCACCATTGCAACTTCGGTGAACATCAAATATCAACTGAAGCAGAATTCAAAAATGGCAGGCAAATTTACTGCAAACAACTGTTGACTGCACTAAGCAATGCTGAACAACAATACCATGTTTATTCTATGTGGGTTTCATCTAAAGAAAGCTTATAGATCTACAACAATGAACACTGTTTTTTCACAAACTGCAGCATCTTTATTGGTCTGGAGCTGAAGATTTTGGTAGGCCTAGTTCTGGAACTGTGTGAAATGAAAACACAATTTATCTAATATAACCAAGCAGATATGTATAGAAGACTGGGCAGATAAGAATATGTAGCTGGAACAGAAGGGTGTCTTTATAAGCAGACGTACGTATGTATTTATTTATTTATTTATTTATTTTTATTTATAAAAGGATTTTACCAGGAAGGATACATTGAGATTTCTCTCGTTTTCAAGTATGTCCTGGGTTCGAGAACATTGAGTGGTTACAGAAATACAAAATAGTAAAATGCAAGATATTAACACAAGACAAATATACAGATTAACAGAAAAATAAATATGGAGGAAATAAAGTCATTATGTTACATGTTTACAGGTGCATTTCGTATTGAGGTATGTTAATAGGGAAGTCTTAAGGGACTTTAGACTGGGGGAAGATTTGACGGTGTCTGGGAGGTTATTCCATATTTGTGGTGCTCTGTAGGAAAATGAGGATCGAGCCATTTTCTTTTTGTATTGCGGTATTGCAAGTAAGGTGCTGGTCCTGGATCTGAGGTTATAGGATGAGGGAACTGCCGGTGGAAACAGCATATTCAGGTAGGGTGGTAGCTTCCCAGAAAAGCTCTTAAACACCAGGTTGGAAAGGTGAAGGGTACGTCTAGAGTCCAGTGATGGCCAGTTTAGTTCTTTTAACATGTCACAATGGTGTGTCCTGTAGTTACATTGTAGCACAAATTGACAGAATGAGTTATACAATGTAGTAAGTTTCTGGAGGTGTGTTTGCGGGGCGGCTGCATACACTACATCTCCGTATTCAATGGCTGGCATAAGCATTTGTTGTACAATCTGCTTTCTTACCGCGGGGCTCAGGCAGGATTTGTTTCTGTACAGGGCACCTAGTTTGGGGTAGAGTTTAGATGAGAGTTTTTCGATGTGGGGGCCAAAAGATAGATTTGGGTCTAACCACATACCTAGGTATTTGAGAGAAGTGACTGTGGTCAGCGTGCCATTTGATTTTGTCCCAACACATAGATGGGGTGTTTGCAATTTGTGTAGTTTAGGTGCGGTTCCAAAGAGCATTGTAACAGTTTTGTCAGTATTTAGAAAAAGTTTGTTATTTGCGATCCACTTTTCTACCCCTGTGAATTGTTCTTGCAGCACTGCCTCCAGCTGTGGGAGATTTGGTTTGCTGGTATAGATTACAGTGTCGTCTGCGTACATGTGTACAGTAGAAGCTTTGCAGACATTGGGCAGATCGTTTATGAATATTGTGAATAGCAGGGGGCCAAGTATCGAGCCTTGGGGTACACCGCATGTGACTGGGAGGGGGAGGGAAGTGCTGTCAGAAATGGACACAAATTGAGACCTATCAGACACATATGATTGGAACCAGGTTAATGTACTATCACCAATACCAGAGTGTGTGTGTATGTATATATATAATATATATATATATATAGTGTTTATTATTGCAGAACCCACCTGCACATCACAGCAATTCGATGAATTGCATCCCAGAGCTCCTGTGGCACATTCCCCATATGCAGCAAGGAACCCTGGGTAGGATATGCAAATGACCTCTGTCTCACTTTTATGCATCCTGGATCTGTTATTACACAGAACCCTAAAATCAATGCTATGCCACACCGTGGCTTTGTAGCAGAGATAAGGTTTATGCAACTGGTCAAAACCACTCAGAGGACAGTGCTGTTTCGGGTTTGTTGAACCCTCATCAGCTAGGAGGTAGGCATGATCAGTTGCATTGGATGCTTGGACCGTAGGGTAAATTAGTGTATACAAGGGTTGTGGTGAAGGACTAAAAGTGAGATAAAAAGCCTCCACACTAAAATAAGTGTGTTTATTATTGCAGAAGCCACCTGCACATCACAGCAATTCGATGAATTGCATCCCAGAGCTCTTGTGCCACATTCCCTATATGCAGCAAGGAACCCTGGGTAGGATATACAAATGACCTCTGTCTCACTTTTATGCATCATGGATCTGTTATTATACAGAACCCTAAAATCAATGCTATGCCACACCGTGGCCAAGGGTTGTAGTGGAGAACAAAACGTGAGCTAAAAGGCCTCCACTGTATAATAAGTGTGTTTATTATTGCAGAAGCCACTTGCACATCACAGCAATTCGATAAATTGCATCCGAGAGCTCCTGTGCCACATTCACCATATGCAGCAAGGAATTCTGGGTAGGATATGCAAATGACATCTGTCTCACTTTTATGCATCCTGGGTCTGTTATTACACAGAACTCTAAAATCAATGCTATGCCACACCGTGGCTTTCTAGCAGAGATAAGGTTCATGCAACTGGTCAAAGCCACTCCTAGGACAGCGCTGTTTCGAGTTTGTTGGACCCTCATCATCTAGGAGCAAGGCATGATGACCAGTTGCAGTGGATGCTTGGGACCCACAGGGCAATCAGTATATACATATATATATATATATAGGTGGGCAGATACTATATAGCTTTTTTAGATAAAGGTGGTCAGACGTATAAAGGTGTAGATATACACTGTCTGGTCACTTTATTAGATACACCATAGCTGTGCGCACAACTAGTTTGTTCCACTACATAGCACCTAGGCTTGTGCACCGATTTTTTTTTCGGTTCGATTCGGTTAAATTTTTCGGATGTTTAAACTTTTCGATTCGGCTCGTTTCGACCGATTTCTGTTTCGATTCGGCTCGGCTCGACTTGTTTTTCGTGTACATTTTTTTTTTCGGAATATCGACCATTTTTCGTATTTTCGTGTCACTTAGCTCGTTTTTTGTATCAACTTTTCGTGATTTCGGAAATTTTCATTTTTCGGAATTGTACATGTTTTCGGAATATCGACCATTTTTCGTATTTTCGTGTCACTTTGCTCGTTTTTTGTATCGACTTTTCGTGATTTCGGTAATTTTCGTTTTTTCGGAACGTCTGTTCTCCTTGTTTCAAAGCAATAAATTTTGATTTGACACATTTCAAGTCCATTCGAAAATTCCGAAAATATTTCGTTTCGGCTTGGAAAACTTTTCGGATCTGCCATTTTCGGATCTAAAAATTTTCCGAAAATCGGCCGCATCCGAAAACACGAATCGGGAAATTTCGTGAAAATTCCGAAATTCCGAAACGCACATCCCTAATAGCACCTCACATGGCCAGTTTTGGGTATAAATACAGCAGAACAACCTTCCTGTTATTAGTTTAGACTGCAAACCACAGCGGTATTTGAAAAGGGGAAAGATTTAATGGACTTTGAACTTTTCATGATCGT
This sequence comes from Leptobrachium leishanense, assembly GCA_009667805.1. Taxonomy (NCBI): domain Eukaryota; kingdom Metazoa; phylum Chordata; class Amphibia; order Anura; family Megophryidae; genus Leptobrachium; species Leptobrachium leishanense. The sequence goes on along the minus strand of CM019065.1, from coordinate 180,970,891 downwards.
ATATGCAAGACGTGCTGGATGAAGTGTCTCGAAGATGGCAGTTCTCCTAAACTTTTTCTTGCACAGCAATCTCAAGGGTGAATCGAGAATGGGGCAAAGAACAAAAAAAGGTTCAGTCAGAGGCACTCATGTGGGAGGAAATCGCTTGTTGATGATAGATTTCAGAGGAGGTTGACTAAACTTTTCCAAGCCAACAGAAAGGCCCCTGTTGCCCAAGTGACATCAGAATTCAACCTTGGCACTCAGAAAACCATCATAAAATACACCAATAGACACACCCTGTTGCAGATGGGTTACAACAGGAAACAGCCACATCGGGTACTGGTGTTATTAGAAAAGATCTGGATATCACGCCTTCTGTGGACACAGCAACACCAGCACTGGACCATGAAGACTAGAAAAAGGATGCTTGGGCTGATGAGTTGAAGTTCCTGGTGTACCATATTGATTGCAGACTCAGATTTTGGTGCATGAATCAAATGAAACAACATGAATCCATGGACCCAACATGTCTGACAACAACTGTTCAAGCCGGTTGGAGCAGTGGCATGTGTGGGGAATGTTTTCCTGGCATTGGTTGGGTCCATTGATACTAGAGGTGGGTGTTCGTTTCATAAAAAATCTTAATTTGTCCAAAATGTCATTAATTCGTATTTCAGAAGTACTTCCTAAACAACAAATTAGTTTCATCTGAATTGAAAGAAAACAAAATGAAACAGTATATAATGAAATTGATTTGTTATACTGTTTCACAAGAGAACCATTGATTGAAATGATTCCTCTTTGCACACTGCAGCAAAATGGTAATTTAACCTTCGCTTGCCTTTTAACCCTCATGTTTAACACTAATCTAACAGTAATTGACTACAATTTATTGTGGGGGGGTTTTGTGATCCTAAACGTCGAATCGATCCCAAGTTACAAATTAAATTATGAAAACAAATCAGTTTTGTTTAATTGTTTCATAAGGCACCCCATCTCTATCAATTGGCTGTGGTGCTGAATCTGTTGTATTCAGTACCACAGGCCAATAGAAAGCTCAAAACTTAACCCTAGCTTGCCTTTTAACCCTCATATTTACCCTAATCTAACAGTAATTGAGCAGGCTTTGATTTATTGGGGGGGGGGTTTAAGTGATCTGAAAATTCGAATCGAATCAAAATTACGAAACAAAATTACGAAATGAAAATTTTGCAAATGATAGGAAACAAATTTTTCAGCTGTGCACACCTCTAATTGATACTCCTGGATGCACCTCTGTGTGCCAGAGCATACATAAATGTTGTTGCTGACCAAGTACATCCACTCATGTTGACAGTTTATCCTCAGGTAAATGTTTACTTCCAGCAGGATAAGGCTAGGGTCAGACGAACGCATTTTCGCGTTGTCTGTGAAAAAGTGCGTTCGAACGAATGGACGCATTTTTTCACGGAGTAGGCGATAGCGGTCATACGATGCGCATTTGCGTTCGTGATTTTGTACGGATCATCAATAAAACACTTTGTGCATCTGAACGTTATGTTGGCCGGACATTAGCAGTGTCTGACATCTCCAATTCACGCACACACGCCGCTAGCGGACGCAGCGCACTCTGTACAACCGTACTAGCGGTTTTACGTTCTCGACAAAATGCGTTAGTTTGCCACTTGCGTTGCGCAGCCGGACTTTCGTGCGACCGTACTTCGTATATTGGCCGTCATTGCTTGTCATTTGCTGCTAGTGCTGCCGTAATTAAGTGCGCCAGAACGCACGTTTAAAGTGCGCTAGTCTGACCCTAGCCTTATGCATAGGTGTAAAAACCTGCATCACTATAGGATGGTTTGTCAAAGATATATCAATAAGAGACTTATACGAGATCTAAATATCAATCGTCTATATTTCCTAGAAATTCTCCTAAATTTTTTTAATTGTATGTGTTTTGCTTTAAAAATATATAATAACCAACAACCGGATAAAAACATATATATATTTATTACGTTTACAAAAAGGCTTCAAATTTCATATCATAAACAAAGATTTATAAACAACATCCATCCATCAGCACACAGACTATATATACTTCAATATATATATATATATATATATATCTGTATATCATTGCAACAAATCTTTAGGATAAAATCCTGGTATCCGATTCCCTTTTTTATATCTCTATCTGCAGAATATAAATATTTGTAAAGATTCCGGATCTAACAGTACTTGAGATATCTCAGTCTATATTTATTGCAATAAATAATCCAGATACATATAATTACATTAATTCCTTAATTTGCTTTCATACATTACCTGTCCAAATCTGGATTCAATGTTTCTGTAGTTACAGCAGCAATATTCTTTGAATTTGATGTATTGTTTTGGAATATGTGAAAATTATCAATGTCAGATAATCAATGCATGAGAGTTAGAATTGTGCATTCCCATGAGGGAAAATTTAGATATGGTCCTAATTTAAATGAGGTGTAATGTCCTGAGATGATCTGAATGCATTATGTGTCTTGTCCTGGAATGCCTTGAATGAACAGTGCATGGCAAATTATAGTAGATTCGACGTCACTCAAAATCTACATCCTCATTTAAATATTTGCTTTCATACATTAGACCTTCATTATAGATCCCTTATACTGTCAACCTTTATTACACCTCAATATGGTAGTGTTGCTTTTCAAATAAAATTTCACAAATTAATTTTAAATCCCTTATCCTAGGTCAGAGGTCAATCTCACTATTTTATTTTGAACAAAGAACAACTATAGTTATTCCAGACAGACCGTCTCTCTTTTGTCATATTTGATTTGATATCTCTTGGCTCTATCCCTGCGATGGAACTGTTCCCTTCCATCTGTCCCGACTCTCCAGACACCCCTTCGTTGCCTCAGCCCGGCTACTGGGAGCACTGTCCACAGCGCCTCGAGCAGCTTGACCCGCCTGCTTCTGTTCCTCTGCCCTGGAGCCATTAGGAATCTCCAGAAGGCCGTTCGGTACCTTCTGAGGGTGATAGTGTATAGTGTAGCATCGCTGAAATAATGACACCAGGCGCGGCTGTATGCTTTAAAACAGGATTCTCTCTCTCTGAGCTCTGAGAGTTCTCTGACTTTTTAATGAACAAAACGCCACCATTTATGCTGAAGTCCAACAGTCATAATTTGCATAAAATGACGCAACTCGTCCTACCCATACTAATTACATTATGTCAGTTATTTAAAACATTCTTTACATTCTTTAGCCTTCAGCTTACACAACATTTGTATATCCATTGTTCTAACACATCAGATTAAACACACACTATCAGAGATCCCTTGAATTAAACATGCAGCTAGATAATGGGAAAAGCCCTGGTGCATAAATTACACAGCAGTAAAGCTTGTTTACTGTATACACAAAAACACATTTACCTACAGGAATATAAGTATTTTTAAAACCAAAGCTATGCCATTTTACACTAAACTAAATTAAACTAAAACCAAACGATGTAAAATATATCTAAAATCACACGATATAAATGAACATAAAGTCTCTTGGGGTTTGAAGCATGGAGCGTTACATCAGCTCCATGACATATGTCCCCTCTTCCAGAACGGCAGGGCAAGCTTAGATCCCAAACGGATCGCTTGCCACTGACGAGACCTCTCACCTTGCCTCTCTTCTGTGCCATCTTCAAAGTTCCATGGTTGCGGGCACATAAGCAAAGTCAGCGGGGTCTGACGGTTGCTGGAAGGCTGTGGGTCCATAGTCCCGGGGCAAGAGGCAGGCCAACCCTCTTGTCCAGTGCGCCAGGCAACAGGCCACCACAGTCCACAGGCATAAAATGTTTGTTAGGGGGCACCCTGAAATTACCCCCCATATCTTGCTCTGTCCAGGGCACCTCTGTGGACCCAGGACCCGAATACAGTCAGCAGTCACAGTTCCCAGTCTCTCCTTCTGCTGATGCCCCCTCCTGAACATTTAAAAAGGGCCCAGCCAATGGCAATCCCCAAAATCCCAAAAGGGCGCAATTCTTCCTGGGGCCAGGAACTTGATTGCCTCTCAGAATGGTCACTCACCGGTCTCCTGGGAAGGGGGGAAGTGATCTCCTCTCTTTCTGCACCTTGGTTGGTAGGGGTGGCATTATGAGGGGTCTCTATTTTCCTCGGGGAACAGTCACACGTGGATGCCAAAACAGCCTCCAGCAACACCGGGTACAAACGCTCTTTGGTGCAAAATATATCAGGGGCAATGACTCGACCCTCTGTTGTGCTGCTCTCCTCCATGGTGGGCACATGGGTGCTGGCAGCTTGTGCCAGGGACAACTCATGTTGGAGCTGTTGGCACTGTGCTCGTGTCCCTTCAAGCTCAGCCTGCAGGTGGCTAACAGTGCCCTGGTGCTCCTGCTCCAATACACCTAGTTGGTGTGTCAGATGGCTCACCTCCATCTCGCTTGCCTTAGTTTTAGCGAGGCTCTCCTTCTGAGCTGCGTCTCTGCTTCTAGTAGCTGGTGTTGGCACAGCTGGAGTTGGTTCTGGAGCAGCATTATTTCCTCTTGCTGCTCATAGACCCGTGCCTGAAAAGTATCCCGGGAGAGCTGTGTCTGCTCCAACTCCTGCTCACAGCGCTCCAGACGAGTTTTAAATGTGGTAATTTCTGTCTGTAGAGCCGCTCTGGTTCACCGTTCGTCCTCCAGCTGCTCAATCACTACACGGGAGCTGCGCTCCAGCTCCGCTATCTGCGCCTGAGCACCACGGAGCTCCGTGTGTAGGTCGATGTTACAGTCCTCACAGACCTGCAGCTGGGATGACAACTTTCGTATACTGACCGATTGTTCTCGTACTTCCATGCAGTGGAAATCTCTCTCCTCCATGACAGTTTGCAGTTTATCCTGTAGCCGGTGCAATTGCAGGCCAGTCTCTTTCTCGCTCTGGGTTGCAAAGTCTAGTTGCCCTTTCAAGGTCTCTACCTCCCTTCGAAGCGGGTTACAACATTTGCATTCGCTCTCCAGCATCACCTCCATTTCTTTCACCCGTCCACCCCTCCGCTTCTTTTTAGCCTTACTTGAGGGTGGGTTGACGGTCACAGTTGGTGCGGAGGCATATTTTGTTTGGGTCTTGGCGTTGGCAGAAGCCGATGCTTCCAAAATCCCTGGTCTCTGCCAATCCAAGTCTGTAGACACCCTCTGGGTGTGTGGTGTAGTTGCCAGCCAGTTCTCCTCCTGGCCACGAATGTCCCCTGGTTCCATCCAGCCTGGGACCTTGTATTTACTGTATTCCACATGCAGATGGTTAAAATCTTCCTGGTACTGCACAGCTTCCCCTTTCTGCAATAAACAGACCTCATTCCAAACGCTCTGGAACAGGTCCATGCTAGGGTTTGGACCATATTGCTTGAGGCGTCTTTTTACCTCCTTGAGCGTTTCCATCTCGCTCCTGGTTGCACCAAACTTGTGCCTTTGACCCTTTCTTCAATATTCGTTCCTTCCACGGCTTTCCAGCAGGTCCTTCAGGGTGTTCTGCTTGCAGGCTGTATAGTTTGTCATCTCGGGGTGTATTGGTGTTGGAGAGCCTCTATCCACACCGCTTGCCACCAATGCGATGGAACCATTCCCTTCCATCTGTCCTGACTCTCCAGACACCCCTTCGTTGCCTCAGCCCGGCTACTGGGAGCACTGTCCTCAGCGCCTCGAGCAGCTTGTCCCGCCTGCTTCTGTTCCTCTGCCCTGGAGCCGTTAGGAATCTCCAGAAGGCCGCTCGGTACCTTCTGAGGGTGATAGTGTATAGTGTAGCGTCGCTGAAATAAAGATACCAGGCGCGGCTGTATGCTTTAAAACAGGATTCTCTCTCTCTGAGCTCTGAAAGTTCTCTGACTTTTTAATGAACAAAACGCCACCATTTATGCTGAAGTCCAACAGTCATAATTTGCATAAAATGACGCACCTCGTCCTACCCATACTAATTACATTATGTCAGTTATTTAAAACATTCTTTACATTCTTTAGCCTTCAGCTCACACAACATTTGTATATCCATTGTTCTAACACATCAGATTAAACACACTATCAGAGATCCCTTGAATTAAACATGCAGCTAGATAATGGGAAAAGCCCTGGTGCATAAATTACACAGCAGTAAAGCTTGTTTACTGTTTTACACAAAAACACATTTACCTACAGGAATATAAGTATTTTTAAAACCAAAGCTATGCCATTTTACACTAAACTAAATTAAACTAAAACCAAACGATGTAAAATATATCTAAAATCACACGATATAAATGAACATAAAGTCTCTTGGGGTTTGAAGCATGGAGCGTTACATCAGCTCCATGACAATCCCTTTCAAGGATTTTCTGAACTACTTTTATCAATAGACATTCCATTCTAGTTAAATCAGCAGAAAATACTCAATGTCAGATAATCAATGTATGAGAGTTAGAATTGTGCATTCCCATGAGGTAAAATTTAGATATGGTCCTAATTTAAATGAGGTGTAATGTCCTGAGATGATCTGAATGCATTGTGTGTCTTGTCCTGGAATGCCTTGAATGAACAGTGCATGGCAAATTATAGTAGATTCGACGTCACTCAAAATCTACCTCCTCATTTAAATATTTGCTTTCATACATTAGACTTTCATTATAGATCCCTTATACTGTCAACCTTTATTACACCTCAGGATGGCAGTGTTGCTTTTCAAATAAAATTTCACAAATTAATTTTAAATCCCTTATCCTAGGTCAGAGGTCAATCTCACTATTTTATTTTGAACAAAGAACAACTATAGTTATTCCAGACAGACCGTCTCTCTTTTGTCATATTTGATTTAATATCTCTTGGTTCTATCCCTTTCAAGGAGTTTCTGAAATACGTTTATCTATAAACATTCCATTCTAGTTAAATCAGCAGAAAATACTTCTATATTTAAATAGCTTATTCTATTCTTCAGTAATTATACTGTTTGCACAGTTATACTCTACAAATATTTGGAGCATCTGTTATTTAATGTGAATATATAGAATATATTGATTATAAAAATATATTTTCGTGAATATATTTATATACTTGCATAGATATTTTTACCTTATGTTTCTATATCAGGAAAGACAATATCTTTCGTACAAGGACAAACACTATAAATTTATCTGTCGTGCCTAGCACTTAGCTCAACATTATATCAAATAAAGACACTTTATCTATAGCATTATAGTTTGGCGATTATAAAACCACACATAACTCTTCTAGTCCTTACCATGAACTCATTTAAAAAAATCTAAGTCCATTTCTAAAACTAGGATAAAAATTGAAAAAGAAAAAAACTTGTTTCATATAAAAATATAGATATATGATTAGACAAGATGGCTACAGGCATCCATTTTGTCTTTCTCTAAAAATACCTGACATAACCCCCCTTTGGTTTCATCTGTTCCTTGATTAAAGTGATCACAATGGAAGCATACAATATTTTCCACTTTTCACCAATTAGACTAGGTTTCCATCTTTCGCAACACGTTTTTCTTCTTTCATCCATTTAATAATTGAAAATGCAGTTTTTTTAAACTTCAATGTACTTACTTTTCTGGTTAGTACAATAATCCAGACAGTTAGCAACATAATTACTATACAAATCACAATCTCTGTAATATTTGGCCCATTATAAGCAGATAGCAATTGATGATCAAGCTGTGAATACATTGGTGCATAAATCGTTAGATTATCTTTCTTTATTAGAAGTTCAATGGTATGATCAGGCTTGTTCTTGAGCAGAAATTTCAAATCCGGATTCATAGGTATCTCTCGTCCTTTGAATGCATCGACGATTTGTATCTCGTCATACCAGACTTAATTTCTGACCGGATAGAGAGTAACTTCTCCGATAACAACTCTTGATTCTTTAGGAACTTTTACGAGAATCACTGGTGTAGGTATCAACACTTTCTTGTTTTGTACGAGATCCTTCTGGTAAACATTTGCTTCTCTTTCTGTGTAAAACAGCGGTTGCAATAAAAAATTGCGGCAAATCTTTTCTTCCGGTGGTTCTTGTACATAGCAATAAACGGTTTCCTGGCTTTATCCAGCATGTCTTTCACGCTTACATGAGCTTGATTCACATGGGACTTTAACACTTTCCTTTCCGTCAGAAGAAATCCAAGCGCTTCTTGGATGATGATACCAGAAGACGGTCCTGATTCAAGTACTGGACCTGCTCGGAATTGTGCGGAAAGCAATAGAATTGTCCAGATAATCGCAATATCCTTGGTGGTCCGACTCATCTTTACGGATTAGCATCTCGCAGTTCGGATTAACCACTTTTCTCTATTTCTGTTGAAAGAAAGAGTTTAAATAACCATTCATAGATTTCAATCTATACACCAGTCAGTTTTCCTTAAACACAACTAGCGATTTCACTCAAATTCCCTATAGATACTTCTATCTCTGATTAAATTTAATTAACCGTACGGATCTAGTCTTCCTACTAACTTGAGTTAAACATCTGAATGCTGGGAAGAATTATCACATGTTAATCAAAACAATCACTTCCAATGATACCAATCAGGTGTCTTCTGCTGGTCCATCTTCACACATTCTGAGTTGAGATCTAGGATGACAATCATGCAATTGAGCTTGGCAGTTTTATTTCTTATAGAAATACATAACATACAATTTCCAATAACATTATGACCGTCTCCGTCATTATCTAGATCTGTTATCCACTCATCTTGAGGATTAGGGTATCTGATCACTTTAAGGTTAGAAATTTTATTCAGCAGCTCCCTGCTGATGTAACTATTTTCCTGGCGCAAATCTAGTTTAGCCATTTTTTCTCTAGCTAAACTATTTACATGTATAGGGAAAAATACTTCTTCATTTATCTTCTCTATTTCAGTTAAGAACTGAGAATGGTCACTATACCCATTAGGTTCTGTCTCTCTCTTGTGGAGGTGAATAATTAGCATGTCATTCTCCAGACATATGTCTCAAATTCTCTCAGGGGGAACACATATGGTGTTATCCTCCTGCTCTCCTGGAGTCAGGGACTTTGGCCTTAAGAAAGAGATATCAGGTGTCTGGCTATTTCTGAAGTGGACTTCAATAGAATCCGGCCTTTCCTCAATCACGTGGCAGTTACGTTGAGCGTGATGGGATTGGGATCTATCGTAGCTAATTGGAACATTTACTTGGTACCAAATGACCTCATTGATAAAATCAATGATTGGATTTAACCTTTTAAGAAGGTCCATTCCAATAATTAAGAGATTTTGGGGCAGATCCACGATAAGCGTTGAATGCCGAATTATTTTATTCCCCAATTTAAAATCCAATTTAGCTGTACCCAGAACTTTCAGAGATGTGCCACTCACATTCACTAGATTAGCATTAGATTTATCTAATCTAGGCTTCCTGGTGGACAGTTCTTGAACCTGATCAAAATAATTAGATGAGACTAATGTAACCTGGCTTCCTGTGTCTAGCAGAGACATGATATGTGGTAAATTATCTTGTAATTCTACATTCACATAATATCGGTCTTCAATACTATACAATTTACAGAGAAATTTAGAATGAGATATGAAATTAGGTTTTGTACAGATTTTACCGACAGAATTTCCTCTCTCAGTCATGCCCTTGGCAGCTGTGCTGTCCTTCTCGGATTCAGTCTTCTCAGATTGCTCGCACTTAGGCTGGAGAGATAAAATACGTTTTCCTTCTCTTGGCAGCGAAGGGGTTAAATCATCAACCATACAAACATTTGTATTAACCATTTCATCATCACTTTCTGGTAAATTGTCATGGACACTGGTTATTTCATCAGAATCATCATTTAGTCACTGTTTGGGTGGGGCTGCAGGTGTTGCATCACTTACAACCTGACCAGGGTTATTTCCAGTCATCAACTGAGTGATCTGATCCAGCTTTTCTGTCAGCACACGGAAATTTTCCTGCATTTGGCAAATACGCTGGCGTACATTATATCTCCGCTTTCTATTCGTCCTTGGGGACTCATCAGATTCAGTTTTACCTCGGGTCGCTTCCTGTCTAGGCACATTTTCCCTTGATTTAACCCACTGACTTCTAGGTACCCATTGCTTCCTAGATTGAAATTTACTTCCTGAATTTTCTCTAGCAAACCCTCTTTCCTGATCTGTCTTGGATTTTTCTACCTTAGGTATTGAGTCTCGCACGACCTCCACGTAGCTCTTTTTCTGGGATTCAAATTTAATGTCACCCTTTTTAACATGAGTTTCTGCTATTTCCTCAGGTGAGTTCTTCACTCTTTTCCCCTGAGTTTCTTCACTATATTCAAATACAGTAAATAGGGTCATACTCTCCTTTAGTACCCAATCCAAACCATTGCTCGGGTCATAATCTCTTGCCAAAATAACCTTTATTTTATTTGGCAATGCGTCATAAAATAATTGGATAAATTCAGGGTTTTCAAAATTTGGGTTTCTTTCAGCCTAGCTGTACGCATTTTTAAGGACTGAAAGAAATTCAAGGGGGCTTTGATTAGGTCTGCATTTTAGAGTTAAAATTGCTCTTTTCACAGCTAGGCTGGTGCGGTGAGGCCCAAATTCAGATTTGACCTCAGAGGCAATTTTACTCCAATTATGTATACCAGATTCTTTCAAAGACTGAAAAAAATACCTATGTTTGCTTTCAAAGACCATGGGATAAATTGATACCTAGTACAGATAATGCTTCTTCAAAAACTTCCAAATGGCTGATGAGCGCTGGAGAATTTGTTTTATTCCATATCCCAACTGAATCCTTTAAAAATTTGACGACTTTGGCAGAGTCCTTCACTTCATCATGCTTAATAGGCTGTGGCTGGCTAGAGTGATGTGATTTGAAATACTCATGTGTAAGAGGCTTTGCTCTTTTTTCATCATGAGAATTAATTTCACTTTCGCTATCGCTCTGGCTCTGCAGAAAAACAGACCTAACAGCTTTCAAAGGGAACTTCTCTGAGGAAGGAGTTTTAACCCTTTGAGCATCAGCTTCAACTTGACGTAACTCCTCAGTGAATTTCTCATGTTCACGTTTCATGATCGCCAATTGTACAGTCAGTTCCTTATTTGGGTTTGATAACTGATCTCTTTTTGCAGTTGATATTTCACTTTTTCATACACTTTTAATTCTTTGATCATACGTTCTGATTCATGGCTTATTTGAGTTACAGTAATATGCAATTCTCTGTTTCTTTGTTCTACGCTTTGCATAGCCTCATTTTTATCATTCAATCTATGATTTAATTCTGGAATCAAGTATATACATTCAGGCAAGAATTGGAAAGCCAGAGTTTCCTTGTCTTTCTTAGTCTTAGCGGGATAGATTTGTCGCAAATAATCAAGAAATGTTGAATGGTCAGACCAAATTTGCATTAGCATAATTAGAAACATTTGATTGTAATACTTTTATCCAATCAAACAAATCGTCTGTGACGTGTAACTTGTCTTTTAGATAAGACATCACATCTATCAAGACTATTTGATTTGCACGTACATCATCTTCATTAGCGGTGTCACAAATCTCAGATTCTGATCCAGACATTGTTTACTAAACAATCCTAAAACCACAATCAAAATACAACAAAAATCTGAAAATATATATTTTTACCTTTGTCTAATCAGACAGTTATATTCCAAACAAAAACTACAATCTCAGCTCGTGCCTCCGATATGTCGAAGATATATCAATAAGAAACTTATACGAGATCTAAATATCAATCGTCTATATTTCCTAGAAATTCTCCTAAATTCTTTTAATTGTATGTGTTTTGCTTTAAAAAATATAATAACCAACAACCGGATAAAAACATATATATATTTATTACGTATACAAAAAGGTTTCAAATCTCATATCATAAACAAAGATTTATAAACAACATCCATCCGTCCATCAGCACACAGACTACTAGCTTCCCAATATATGTATCTCCTGTTAGTAACTGCATATATGATTAATGTAATTTACTTTATCAGTTAGTAACTATACACAGATAGTTAATAAACATTTCTGCTTAAAGAAAACAATTAACATATATTTCCCAGCAAACCAATATTTAACAAGCTAGATCTTGTAGAGATAAATGTATTTCTCTATGCTACGTGGATCAACAAGAGATGAGCTATCACTTATTCTATTTCTAGAATTATAAGTAATATAAACTTATTTAGTGAATCCTCCCCTAATAATGAGAATTAAACTTCTAATCTTCTGCTTTTTCTATTGTAGATTATAATTTCCTTGCCTATTAATTTAATCATAGTAACTTCCAAATTCAATATATATATATCTGTATATCATTGCAACAAATCTTTAGGATCAAATCCTGGTATCCGATTCCCTTTTTTATATCTCTATCGGCAGAATAGAAATATTTGTAAAGATTCCGGATCTAACAGTACTTGAGATATCTCAGTCTATATTTATTGCAATAAATAATCCAGATACATATAATTACATTAATTCCTTAATTTGCTTTCATACATTACCTGTCCAAATCTGGATTCAATGTTTCTGTAGTTACAGCAGCAATATTCTTTTAATATGATGTATTGTTTTGGAATATGTGAAAATTATCAATGTCAGATAATCAATGTATGAGAGTTAGAATTGTGCATTCCCATGAGGTAAAATTTAGATATGGTCCTAATTTAAATGAGGTGTAATGTCCTGAGATGATCTGAATGCATTGTGTGTCTTGTCCTGGAATGCCTTGAATGAACAGTGCATGGCAAATTATAGTAGATTCGACGTCACTCAAAATCTACCTCCTCATTTAAATATTTGCTTTCATACATTAGACTTTCATTATAGATCCCTTATACTGTCAACCTTTATTACACCTCAGGATGGCAGTGTTGCTTTTCAAATAAAATTTCACAAATTAATTTTAAATCCCTTATCCTAGGTCAGAGGTCAATCTCACTATTTTAGTTTGAACAAAGAACAACTATAGTTATTCCAGACAGACCGTCTCTCTTTTGTCATATTTGATTTAATATCTCTTGGCTCTATCCCTTTCAAGGAGTTTCTGAAATACGTTTATCTATAGACATTCCATTCTAGTTAAATCAGCAGAAAATACTTCTATATTTAAATAGCTTATTCTATTCTTCAGTAATTATACTGTTTGCACAGTTATACTCTATAAATATTTGGAGCATCTGTTATTTACTGTGAATATATAGAATATATTGATTATAAAAATATATTTTCGTGAATATATTTATATACTTGCATAGATATTTTTACCTTATGTTTCTATATCAGGAAAGAAAATATCTTTAGTACAAGGACAAACACTATAAATTTATCTGTCGTGCCTAGCACTTAGCTCAGCATTATAGCAAATAAAGACACTTTATCTATAGCATTATAGTTTGGCGATTATAAAAACACACATAACTCTTCTAGTCCTTACCATGAACTCCTTTAAAAAAAATCTGAGTCCATTTCTAAAACTAGGATAAAAATTGAAAAAGAAAAAAACCTGTTTCATATAAAAATATAGATATATGATTAGACAAGATGGCTACAGGCATCCATTTTGTCTTTCTCTAAAAATACCTGACAGGTTGCAGGAATATGCCGATGACTTTTCTTTGCTGCAGTGGCCCATCCAGTCCCCGGATCTCAATTCGATTGGACATTTGTGGGGTGAGCTGGTATGGAATATTCGTTCCACCCCTACACCTCTGTCAAATGTTAAGGAACTGCTTCATGCACTCATATTTTCATGGTGCACAATACCTCAACAACGCTTTCAGCAACTTGTTTGAATCCATGCCATGGCAAATTCAGACTTTCTTGAAGGCTAATGGAGGCTCAACACGCTACTAGATGGGAGTACCTGATAAAGGGACTGGACAGTGTATAGAGGTGGGAAGATACAGTATATAGCTTTGTAGAGACTGCGTTTCTGCCACCCGTGAGTGCCTGTCAGAGAGGAGGAGATTGAACCACTGCAATATGGGATACAAATGACTGTGCAGCAGCTCAGCCTGCACAACGCACTAACCCCTGATGGCCAGGTGACCTGGCTTGCACCTCTCATTAATTATTTTTTTATAGAGCTACTCCATCCAAAGTCAGACACAGGGGCCCCAAACTATCACTACTTCAGTATAAATCCAGCAAGCAGGGTTTATAAAATCCACCAAAAAATTAACATCTGACCCAATGGAAAACAAATACTGCAATCCAATGTCAAATCCAGTCACCTGTCTGAATAGCATGCAGTATTTAGATTGCAGGGCCTCTCACATTCTGTCATGGGCCTATTTCAGGTGGTGACTCTGGAGTTCCAGATCCAATAGCACCTATGTTAATTGGACCTTGCCTTTAGTGCGTTATTATATTGGTGTTATTTCTCATTATGACCTCAACTGGTTTCTTGGCCTCGTGGATCTCTCCAGTCCTCAGCCTTGGCTATTGTTTCCTCTCTTGTTTATTACAACTCCAGAAACAAAATCAAATTGCAGCATTTTTTTAAAATATTCCCTACCTGGCACTAACGGGGAAGACCTGAGCCTGCCGGTTTCCCCGTTGCTCTCCCATTTTAGTGTTAGATTCTGGGGCAGGCTACTTCAGAACCTCATCCTGGAATGAAGCGTTACCTCAGTGATACTTGCGTTAGTGCTTCCGCACCACCGTGAGTATCGCCTCCTGGAGTATCGCCTCCTATCGACTCCATGGAGGGTTGCGCTGCCAGGTCGTGAGTCCTGCGCGATCTCGCTCTCACAAGATCATGCAGCACCCCAGAGTGATCATGGAGGGGGACTGGGGACCATTTGTCCCCAGTCTCTCTTTGCTAGTGGCTAGGAGAAGCGGCCGGATCAGGCCACCGTTCCCACTGCGGGATCAGAGGTGAGTATTGGTTTTATTGGGGGTTTAGGGCATGCTAAATGGTTTCGAAAATCAGAACAGTTAGCACCAGCTTTTAGATGTAGCCAAATTTTGGGTTTCGCATCTGTGTGGAAATTAGTGCTAGACTTTGTAATGCATTACTTATCCTAACGCTATTAGTGTTTGCGCTCCCCATGTTAAATATACGGTGAGCAAAGTACAGTAAGCTTGCAGAAACTAGCGCCATCTCCAATGCGTTAACTGATTTTTCACAGGTTTAGCATTAGGAAGGTAATATGGAAAGCATGCATTTAATTCACTTATCCTAGCATTAATGCTTACTCATCTGGATGCTACCGTTAGCATTCACTGGTGAATAGAGCCCCTGGTCTCCCATAATGCCTTGAAAAGGTGGCCCAAAGAATCAAGTGATAACCTACTTTTTCCTGTACGCTTATCTTTTGGTTTTCTTCAAAACGTCTTATGAATCATAACCTGAAATCATGGAGCCATGTCTTGGGAATTCTGCAAAAGACAAAAACAAAAACACAATATGGAATGTGATCTATGACAAATCAGTCCTTTTTGTTTGTGGGAAGGAGAGAAATGATGATTGACTCTTGTGAGATACTCTCTAACTGCCATTGTTATCTTAATAATTGTGTTCCTGAAATAATAACGGTATTACAAAAAGAGTTACCAGATGGCATGTAATCAAGACATGAGATTAGTGATACACGTTAATGTTCCATATTTCTGAAACTCTATGTCCTGACTTTCAGTGACCAAAATGATGTAACATGTGATGTACGTGCTTATGGTAACTGAAATTCTTCACTATAGTTATTATTAGACTATGATACAAAATCATCATAGTTTTAAACCGATACATTATGTGTTGCTATGGAAACCAATAACTAATTAATTTTATTTTAACTTTGTCTTTCTAATCACTTTTTCTATTGCTATAGCAACACATTTAAAATAGAACATCTAATCTTGACCAACAAAACATAAGTCTTTGCAAAGATATGGTAACTATAGAAATAATTTATGGAATTTGTTTGTGCTTGTAAAGTTAACATTTTATTGTAGAAAAAGATTAAGGACAAATAATGGCAATTATCTTAATATGGCAATATGGCATAAAATAAGGCTGAACACACAGAACAGCATGTTCTGTTTTTACACTGCATTACTTAATATGTATATAACGCCAGAGCTTTAGAAACTGGAGGATATAAACAAAAAACATTCAGATACAAAGAGGTTAGGAAGCAGACCCTTTGGAAACATTTGGCATTTACAGCACTTATACAAGTTTTCTACCAGATGGCCTATGAGCTTACAATCTGACGAAAAACCTTAACAATTCACAACAAAATCCTAGCACAAGCATGTGATATTTCTCCTCCTCCCCAATAAGGTCTGCTGCAACTCTCTGCTTCTTTGCCCCAGCCACAGAGGATGAAGTTCGTTCTTTACTATCTTCTTCACACCTCACACCTCACTCGACCCTATCCCCTCACATCTACTATCTTCTCTATCATCATCGCTCCCTCTTGTTTTTATTCTAAAGCACTGCAGAATCACCATTTCTCCTCTTTTTTCCTATTTCCTTCAAAATAGCTAGTGTGCCCATCTTAAGATTGGTATCTGGATCCACACCAGAATACCAGTGCTCACAATAAGAAGACACTGCTGTAATCAAGAAATGAAATCATAAATTACCTCACCAATGAAGCATTGCTGATCTTGCTCTATTTTCCCTCTATTTTCATCTTCCCCACTGGGTATCTAGGATTGCCAACCTGCCATTCCAGGCTGTTAAATGACCTTCAAACAGTGCTTCATGCAGCAAAATGATTGACGCAGAAACTGCAATAGTCAACTGTTCACCTCAGTGATGGCCCAAGTAGATGGCCTTTACTGTGCAGGTGGAAGCCAAGAGCTCTACTGCCCTAAGATAAACAAGTGGATCATGCCATTCACAGAAACTAAAAGTCAAATACGTGATGCAAATAAGTGCTAGTCTGAGAGAGCAGGGTCCCACATGCCATTGCTGCTCCCAGGTCAAACAGCGGCATATAAACCAGGGATCACTGACCCCATGGAAACACCACTATGGAGTACTCAACCCCTCTTGAGGCCTACAGCTGGCAGGCGCCTAACACCCTGCCAATGCCAGACCATTGCAGCCAAAAACAAAGCCTATTACTCTGTACAGTTATAAGGTAACTTGCACATGCACTTGTTCCAGTGGTACCTCATCACCAGAAGCCACTTGAAATGTTAAGCAAAAGAGTAAAAAAGAAGGCAGACACCAAACAAGATTAGCCCATAAGCACGAGAGGGACAGGGAACAACTCCAATCCAAGATTTAGACATGGTAACCATGGCATGAGCAACCAAGCTCATGAACATTGGCTGAACCAGCAATGACAACTCCCCTAAAGGTTGAACAGCCCAACTGGCCAAAAACTCTCCCACAACTTATATATTTAATATACCAATGTCTCTGACCCCAAAAAGAATTAATCACATCTTATTAGAACATATGGATTGTGTTTTTCAATCCAGTGATTTTGCATGCCCTTTCAACACATTCTAATCTTTATTTAGCTACATACTTCTGTCCCATTTTGTATCTAACCTCTTTAACATTTGTCTGACAACCTGAGAATTTCTTCTAGCTGAACACCGTTTTAATTACATTTCAAAGAAAATCTTGTATTCCTTTTGAAATAATCTGAGAGATATAAATCTTCGATTAAGACTACTGCTAAATCAATTGTAGATAAATAGAATTACAAGTCCACCACACCAGATGTGGTTTATCGATATTTTTAAATACAAATGTTGTAATCAACACTTAACGTATTTGTTGTCTCCATTGGCAACTAGGACTCTATTTATTCAATATATTGAAATGCAAACCATTCAAATAACTTGAACAACTTTTTTTGTATAGATTAGTATGATCAACTGATTTGTAGGTAATTTTAAAGTTCAATAAAATCTCAAATTGCCTCTGTTGTACCTACTTTCCAAATTCCAAATATTGCATTAAACGTTGTTTTGGTATAATTTATCTTCTTAGTTTTTCAGTGTTTATACATATTTTTGAATAATATATATGAAAAAAAAGCTTTTTCAGAGCCAGACATTTTAATGCAGGACAATTCAAAAATCGAAAATGATTTTCAGTTGGACAGCCCTTTAACCTCTTCAGGACTGAGCCCTTCACCCCCTTCCTTAGTTAATTTTGATCATACTCTTTTTGCTCATAGGTGAGGTTACTGTAAAGTAATGTGTTGTAATTTTTTTATGGGAGACGTTCAATTTCACCTCCTTGTGAAAGAGCAAGCTATTACAAAGTAGCCTTACTATCCTGCACTACCATACAGGAGACGTTCTTTCACTGTGAAATACCATCTCCTTAAAGCTGGTGTTAAGTGATTTTGCATTTGCAAAATCCCATAACCCGGTCATCTACCCCCCCTTAAATTCCTTACTCACCTCTCATCCCACAGTTAAAAGTGCAGCGCGATCCACCACTTCTTCTCGCGTCCATAGTGAGACTGGGAATAAATAATTCCTAGTCCCCCTGCTGCACAATCTCGCAAAGAGTGAGCTCACGTAGATCTTGCAGCGGGGGCTCCCAAGGCTCCATGGAGTCCTATGGACTCAAGGAGGTGATACTACAGGTGGCGCGCTGCTGGTACTAGCCAGCTAATAAAAAGTGCCTACCCCTGAATAAGTCGGTAAATTGGAGATGGTAAGGAAAATCTGCAGGCTCAGATTTTCCTGCCTACCATCTCCATTTTAGCCACAACTAAGGAATAGGACCCGTCATGAATTATCATACAAATCACACTTATATATATACTGTATAATGCATATAAAAATTTCTTTTTCAAGAGACTCTGCAAATTTAATACATACTTAAAATATATGTATACAGATATGTCATGTCACATGATGAGGCTACATCAAAAAAGTAAAAAATTTTATTCAGATTTTAATTATGTACATTTATTCCCATTTTTGTCATCAAAATCTTGCAGTTATATAACTTATTATTAGGTGCTCTTTTGAAATTAATAAAAAAAATGAGAATAACTGCACTTTTCAATGAGAATAAACAATTTTAACTGAAATTGGGTAAGAAAACTAGTAAAAACTCTTTTTTCTTTGCAACGTTCATTTCGTGCATAAAATGAGAATGTATGCAACAAATCTAAAATAACACTGACGTATACTGTACATGCTCAAGCATCCCAACATGGCACGTTACTGTTACAGTTTCAGGTCGAATCAAATTATAATGAATCTTTGGTCCTAAAATTAATACATTATCTATGCTTCATTCATCTGAACATTACTGTGGTTAATCTCCATACTGACTAGGAAATTGGACAAGCATGAAATATTAAGTCCCAAGTCCTAATAATGGGAAAAATAATGGTTGCGATACTTACTATAATAGCATCATGAGTAAATTAAATGTATGATATATTGCATTACTTAGAAAACCACATTTCTTTCAATAACGGCCAACAGGAACGTCACTCTAATACGAGGGAAACACGTGTTCTACTTCTACATAAGCGACTAATATCTGAACATGGAAGGAAAAAGGCTTGGATTTTGACTTTGTATTCCCTGATATACTTGACATTTGCAAATGTTAATTATTAGCAAGGAAAATCAGTTTAAAACTACCAACATTCTGGCTCTTCTACATCACTTCTCTGACAAGGTAGCTTTATTGAAAATGGTTTGATCTGAAAAACTGTACACAGTTCTAAAGTGCATCCATCTCCGTGAAAGTCAGCAGTATCTCCCACTGCTGATTCACCTTTATGGTTTTGCATACTTTTCTGCCCTTTACAAAAATTTAAGCACACTGTGTGCAATTGTTTGAAGCAATTCACAGAAAATAAAGTGAGTCGAGTGACGGCAGCCGCAGTCAAACAAGAGTTTTTTAGTTAAAATTAAAGATTTTACCTCTTAGTGTGACCTCATATCATGAACTACTGGATGTGACCACATTTTCTAGCTAATATTATCAGACACACCATGCCGAACAACGGTCCTGTCATGTCTAGTAAAATAATTTCTGTTAAATAATATATTTTTAGAAAGTGAAAGATCTTTTGAGAGGATAGTTTTGTGAATTTTTGCAATCTCTTCAAACATGATCCGGGGTAGGCAGGATAGAATATAAGCGCTTTGATTTAAAAATAATACTACTCCAGAATGCTTGACTTCTTTAGCTGGCAAAACAAATAAACAAATAAATTTTCCTTGGAAAACATTTGCATACGTGTATCCAAGAGCCTAGGAGGGCTCCTCCAAGACTAATTACATTTGGATTTCTCTTTATTAGAATATTGTGATAATAGAATTAATGCTAGGGGAGGTCCCCGATTTGTTTTTTATTCCCCTTATGAGAAAATTGTAAAAAGAATAAGTCACAGGTGGATGGGTACCACAAAACTGCAAGAAAGCACCCATAAGGCAATTACTTCTAGAGCCAGTTTGGGCTCAATCTATGTGAATGTGCATTCATAAAGATACCAATTATATGTAAATTACAGAGATATACTGCACGATACAAAACATTTATGTTATATCATTGGCATGGTTCATGATATATAATGGAGAGTTGTCTGGTTATGAAACGTGTATGTAAGTGTCAGGCTCGAGCCAGGATGGAGCCATGGCAGGGCCTTATGGTTTGGTTTATTTCCCAAGCGCTGGGGGTGTGCAGGTAAGCAGACACTGGAGACTTGGATTGCAGGTAATAAAGGGTATATTGAATGCACAGCAGAATGACACAGTCTTTGCATATAGGAGTATCAATATACACAAGCAATGTATACAAGAAGCAGAGGAGGGTGGGCTGTGCCGTCAGAAGCTGGAGACTCCACTTGCGTAGCAATACCTTGAATGAAGGTCTTAAGCAGCAGACACAAGATGGATGGCTGGCAGCCAAGAAAGTCTCTAGGACCCAAAGGATAGTGGGCCACGTAGTCACGGGCTGTAGACTCCACAGGAATATCACCAAGGGCCAGACAAAGGTGATTCTCAGGATAGGTAGCTAACAGGAGCACAGGAATCCAGGCAGATCTCCAGTCCCAATAGATAGTGGGCTAAGCAGTATAAAGTCCAGTCCAGGGTCCATGGATATATAACAGAACAAGGGATAATGCTGACAGACAGGATGAGGGGGCTCGCAGGACCTCTCATCCACAGGGAAACAGGAAAATGACAGAGCATGGAAGGAAGGGTGTGTCCAGGTTATATGCACACCCACTCAGGAGCTGGCACAGGGATTAACCCCTGAGTGGATGCAGACAGGGAGCAAAAGCAATATCATGGCTATAAGCAGGCTACTCGGGCTGAGGCATGACAGTAAGATCTAATATTCGGTTATATTGAGTGTGCTGTACCTATTCTTCACTATTCTGGAGACCTCTGTTGGTCTATTTCTGTTTTTTGGGGAACCACCAAAAAGGTATTTAGCGACTAAGGGTTCTTTCTGGTGTGGGAAGTATTTGGTGTGGCGCTCTACTATTCATCTATAAGTTTTGTGATGTGTATGGCTTCTTTGTGTATATTATCATATCACATGTACACATATGTATAATTGAGGTTTTGGAAGCTAAGGGAAAATTATTTATAAATATGGAGAAATAGAGGAGCCCCAGTATGGTCTGTGAGAAGAACTGCATGTAATTTTGAGACCGCTGGAAACATCATGCCCTGTGTTAAGCGTAAGCGTAAAGGCAATACGTAACAGCTCACACGTTCACTAACAGGGTTATCCAAAGAGATCCGAATTGCTTGAGAAAGGTAACCGAACGCTGAAAATCAGCGTTCGGTTACCTTTCCTGGCCATTCGGCTATCCAGAGAGCAGGCAATTCGCCAAATCCTGGCGAATTGCCTGAACATACGGTGCCTGTTCGGTGCCTGTTCGAGGGCAGTGAAATCCCCATAGAGAAGCACTGCTTCGGCTATTCAGAGAACACAAACCAGCAGTGAAAGGTTCCCCTAATGCCCTGCCATTCGGTGGTTTAATTCGGCAAATTTATTCAGGAGAATCCCATAGGCTTCAATGTTAAAAATATTCCCGTTTTAATTCTATATCTAATAAACCGTTCATTATAAAATTCTGCAGCAAAGAGTCTCTTTATTTATAGATTTTTTAGGATACTTTAAGCATTTTTCAGATTTTTTTATTTTTTTTTTAAAAGTCCGATTTTTTTTTATTTATTTTTTTCAGTTTACTTATTTTTTTGTAACAGCCCTCTTTATTATCATTCCCTGGACCTCCTGTGCAAATTTCAGACATTTTCGCTCAGTAGTTTCTTTGCAAACAGCGTTTCATTTTCCTAGATTCATACAAATGGTTTTGCTAATTTATTCACTGCCTCCTCTGTGTCTCAGCTGCTTCTGCTCTGTGTGATTCGGCTCCTGTTCAGCTTCTTCTTCGAAGGTTAATCCAGATGTTTTTGCTTGTTTTCAGCGTGCATTCGGTTAGTTTTCGTCAGGGTTTCGGCAGCTTTTCCCTGCAATTCGGGGACCCTGTGCTGTTTGCTGAATACACCGCAGGGTCACCGAAATGCAATCGGCAAAAGGAACCGAATTGAAGAGAACGAAAAGTCACTGAACGTGCGGTGACTTTTCGAATCTCTTTGGATAACCCTGTAAGTGAATTGAGTTGACTCCAATGAACAGCCTATTAATAAAATTTGCTCATCGTACTTTTTCGTTAGATTCCTTAGCCCATATTAAATAAAACAATACTAGTTCAGAAACCCTGGTGTAAAGTGATACTTCAAAAGCAGTATAACTTAACACTAAACACCCCCCCATCTATATCTAAAAATAACCCTTGCATACTACGGGTCATATGATGCAGCGGAAAGCATGATCTCCCACCTATTCTGGCTTTATGCAGAAAGATTTTGGGACACACGCAAATGTGACTATTCAATTTGCATTTTTTTCTGATAAAAGAAAAGCAAATCACACACTTTTTCTATTGTTCACACAACTAAGCTGTCCCCGCTCTAGTATCTGAAGCTGGACAGCTAGTTTAATAAAGCCGATCAAAACAGTGGTTTTGTCTTCTGAAGGACAGAATTGATTTCTGTTTTAGTTCAGTAAAGACAAACACTATACACTAGTTACAGTAAGCACATGTACAGTGTGATGTAGTTGCAATAAATACATTTAGTCTACAGAAGTATGATAGAATAACATAAAAAAGGCAGGAACACAGGATAATCCATTTAAAAACAATATATAAAAGTATGTACAAGTAATTAGCTACAATTTTGAGGGAATTTAAAAGATAGGAGCTGAAGAGCTATGGCCCTGATCAACATGGCTGCTGAGAAGAACCGACCTTTGCCCTACAGGATGCGATATCTACTTCCTGCTTTGAAATGATTTATTTATTTATTTTATTTATTTATAAAGGATTTTACCAGGAAGGATACATTGAGATTTCTCTCGTTTTCAAGTACATCCTGGGTTCAAGAACATTAAAATGTTACAGTTGTTACAGAAATACAAAGTAATACAATGTAAGATATTGAAAAAAAAAACAACACAAATATACAGATTAACAGAAAATAAATATGTAGGAAATAGTCATTATGTTACATGTTTACAGGTGCATTCCGTATTGAGGTATGTTAATAGGGAGCTCTTGAGTGACTTTAGACTGGGGGAAGATTTGATGGCGTTTGGGAGGTTATTCCATAATTGTGGTGCTCTATAGGAAAATGAGGATCGAGCCACTTTATTTTTGTACTGTGGTATTGCTAGTAAGGTGCTGGTCCTGGATCAGAGGTTATAGGATGAGGGAACTGCTAGAGGAAGCAGTCTATTCAGGTAGGGTGGCAGTTTCCAAGAAAAGCTCTTAAACACCAGGTTGGAAAGGTGAAAGGTACGTTTAGACTCCAGCGACGGCCAGTTTAGCTCTTTTAACATGTCACAATGGCGGGTCATTTAGTTACATTGTAGCGCAAAGCGGCAGCATGAGTTATACAATGTGGTAAGTTTCTGAAGGTGCGATTTCCTTTATGACAGACTGCATCTGCAAAACGCCTCTACTAGGTATGATGTACAGTAAACTCCCTGTCTGATATACATGTATTCCACTATAACATGCTACAACAGACATCAGAACTGGGAGCAGCATTTACAAGACCTGATGGCCATTCATTGTAGTTTTAAATTCATTATGCAATTCTGGTCCACATTCATGGGAGTCTGTACATATGGGCAGTTTACGCTCTCTTGAGATGACAGTTCCACAGATGTGATGCTAAGCAGATCAGTCATATTAATAAGCATGGGTACACTGAGGCAAGGATTTAGACTGTTCAGAATCATAAAATAAATTTTCGAGTGAGTCAGAAGCTAATATAATGTGTTCAATTGAAGATTCTGGTATAAGATTCTGAGTTCAACTCTTTTGGTTGTTCAGAGTCATATGGCAGCAGTTTGTGAGGGGGGGCAGTGTTTTATAATTCTTATCTGCATGTAGAATATCATTAGATTGGAAAATAGCAAAGGTGTTGGTTATTCAGAGAGATCCGAAAAGTCACCGCACGTTCAGTGACTTTTCATTCCCCGCGTTTCGGGGCGATTCAGCGATTCCTAGTTCGCCGACCCTGTGGTTTATTCAGCATGCACCGCTGGGCCCCCGTAGTGCAGGGAATACTCACTGCAAACCCACAAACCACTCACCGAACACTCACTGAAAACCCACAGAAACTGCCGCAAAAACCAAGCCGAACACACCAGAAAAATCTGTGCAGCCGCCGATCACAGAACAGAGCAGCCGAGCCGACACGCAGATGAACGGGGTTAAAAAAAAAACAAAAGAACAGTTTGCTTGAAAGTTTGAAATTTGAAACACTGTTTGCAAAATAACTACTGAACGAAAATGTCTGGAATTTACATATAAGATCCAATGAATGATAATTAAAAGGTCTGTTACAGAAAAAAGAAAAATTATTTAAAACAAAAAAAAGGGAAAAGAAAGCTTGACAAAAATAATCCCCAAAAATGCCTAAAAGATAATAAAAAATCTAAAAATAAAGAGACTTTTTACTGCAGAATAAAATGATAAACGATTTGTTAGACATTGGATTAAAACTGGAATATTTTTAACATTGAGGCCTATGCGATTCGCCCATTGGTGTATTTAGGTTTTGTGCTGCCCTAGGCCTGACCTGACTAAACTCGTGCACGCCCTAATTTAATTTTGAGCAAGTATGGAAAAAAGATACCTCCAGCGCTGCAAGGAATGGTGCACTGGTGCTACCACATTTATTTTAAATAAACAAAAAGAAAACACAAAACAAACGTTTCGGGGACACAGCCCCTTCCTCAGTGTATAGTGCCTTACCAAACAAATAGAAGAAAACCCTTATATACATATTATAGCAAGGGTGGAGCGAATCAGGCAATTAGAAACGTTTGTTTTGTGTTTTCTTTTTGTTTATTTAAAATAAATGTGGTAGCACCAGTGCACCATTCCTTGCAGCGCTGGAGGTATCTTTTTCCATACTTGCTTAAGATTCATTACCCTCTTAGTTGGATGTACAAGAGTGACAAAACTTTCTTTTGGGTATTGTGGATACCCAACCCCATACATAATTTTTGTGTTCCTAATTTAATTTTGATACACCCCTTCCTGTCAAGGTCACACCTCTTCCTGGTTAAACCCCGCCCTTCCTCTTTAGACTCCATCTTTTCTTCTTTGATCTCCGCCTCTTCTTCTCTGTATATTAACCACTTGTCTGCTAAGGACGCGCTCAGCGTGTCCTGCCAAGTGCACCTCCTGTGCTATGGACGCGCTGAGCACGTCCTAGCACAGGAGGCAGCAATCAGCCGGGATTCAGGCTGATTTCTGGCCTCCCCGGTGCGGGCTGACATCTTGCATGTCAGCCCGGCACTCCGGGACCCCGGGGGGGGGAGATAGATGTCATCGCGGCGGCGCAATGACAACTATTTCAGGCCCCCCCCACGAGTGCGAAGGAGGTGCCTGAAAGGGAGGGGGGAGGTCGGACCTATCTCCCTCCCGATCACCGGGGTCCAGCAGCTAAAGGCAGGCATGGTTTGGAAGGGCACAGCCTGCCCTTCCAAACCGTGCCTGGCTTTAACCCCTTGGGTGCCGGATCACTATTCGGCGCCGAAAAGCGTCGAATTGTGATCCTCTCCCAGAGCTGGCTGACATCTTGGATGTCGGCCAAGCTTACGGGAACTCCCCCTGATGACTGGTGTCATCGTGCATAGCGTGATGACGTCAGTCCTGGAGTTAACCCCTAGTTGCCACCAATGGTGGAGATAGGGGGTTCCAATGAACCCCCTATCTACCGATCCTTGGCAGCTAGGGGTTAATGTTTGGTATTGTTGGATTGGCCAGTGCATGGCCTTTCCAACGATACCAAACATGGCCTTGTAAAAGTTATAAAAAAATAATTAAAAATAAAATAAATATTAATTAAGTTTTTTTGTTTTGTTTGATTTGTTAATGCAGCAATATTGTTCCCATTTCAATTATAATGTGAACAATGATGCTGCACTAACAATTTTTGTATGCGGTGCGTTTGTTAAAAATAGCAAAATTTTCCCCCAAAAAAAATGTAACGAGTCCCCATTTCTAATTTTTTTAACAAGCGCAACCCATAGAAAATATAACCGCAAATGCTTGCAAGTGAAAAAAACGCTTTTACACATTGTAAATTATTGAAAATTCTAATTTTATTGCATTTTTTGTTATAATATACAGACAGGACATGACGTATACATATAATAATGATATATTATGAATAATCTTCCGAGTCTGCCGGAAAGAGTGATATATATATATCTGGGTCATATATTAAAATAAGGCTTCAAAACGCGGTTAAACATGATGAGCGAAACCGGTAAAAATTAGCTCAGCACAGAGGCATGAAATTGCTCAGCAGCGAAAGGGTTAAAAGTGAATACCAACAGGGTTATCCAAAGAGATCCGAATTGCTTGAGAAAGGTAACCGAACGCTGAAAATCAGCGTTCGGTTACCTTTCCTGGCCATTCGGCTATCCAGAGAGCAGGCAATTCGCCAAATACTGGCGAATTGCCTGCACATACGGTGCCTGTTCGGTCCCTGTTCGAGGGCAGTGAAATCCCCATAGAGAAGCACTGCTTCGGCTATTCAGAGAACACAAACCAGCAGTGAAAGGTTCCCGAAATGCCCTGCCATTCGGTGGTTTCATTCGGCAAATTTATTCAGGAGAATCCCATAGGCTTCAATGTTAAAAATATTCCCGTTTTAATTCAATATCTAATAAACCGTTCAGTATAAAATTCTGCAGCAAAGTTTCTCTTTATTTATAGATTTTTTAGGATACTTTAAGCATTTTTCAGATTTTTTTTTTTTTTTATTAAAAGTCCGATTTTTTTTTTTTTTTTTTTTTTCAGTTTACTTATTTTTTTTGTAACAGCCCTCTTTATTATCATTCCCTGGACCTCCTGTGAAAATTTCAGACATTTTCGCTCAGTAGTTTCTTTGCAAACAGTGTTTCATTTTCCCAGATTCATACAAATGGTTTTTCTAATTTATTCACTGCCTCCTCTACGTCACAGCTGCTTCGGCTCTGTGTGATTCGGCTCATGTTCGGCTCCTGTTCGGCTCCTGTTCGTCTTTTTCAAAGGTTAATCCAGATGTTTTTGCTTGTTTTCAGCGTGCATTCGGTTAGTTTTCGGTGGGTTTACGGCAGCCTTTCCCTGCAATTCGGGGACCCTGTGCTGCTTGCTGAATACACCGCAGGGTCACCGAAATGCAATCGGCAAAAGGAACCGAATTGAAGAGAACGAAAAGTCACCGAACGTGCGGTGACTTTTCGAATCTCTTTGGATAACCCTGTATGTTCCTACTTGTATATTTTGTATACCATTTAAAATGTATCTATTGAGATAAATAAAATTATGAAATGTTTAAATTCAACCATTTTTACAAAGATTAGACATGTATGTCAAGTATACTGGATCACAGTCGCTCTAATTGGTTGAACAACAAAACCCACAGAAATGTGCACTGTGTATGAGTGTATGACAGAGCTGCACAGCATTAAAACACACACAGGGTTATTCAGAGAGCGTGAAAAGCAGGAGAATGACTGGAGAATGCAAAATTCTAGGTCAAAATAGCAGAGTTGGAAAGTGAGATGAAAGGGAGAATTTTTCTGGTTTGGCTATTGTGACCTAGAATTTTTCATTCTCCAGTCATTCTCCAGGCATTCTCCTGCTTTTGACGCTCTCTGAATAACCCTGACAGAAATGTGCACTGTGTATGAGCGTATCGCAGAGCTGCACAGCAATTAAACCCACAGAAATGTGCACTGTGTATGAGCGTATCACAGAGCTGCACAGCATTAAAACCCACAGAAATGTGCACTGTGTATGAGCGTATCACAGAGCTGCACAGCATTAAAACACACAGAAATGTGCACTGTGTATGAACGTATTACAGAGCTGCACAGCAATAGAATTTATTTCATTCTAAACGCCCCCTCTTTTCACCCCAAACCCCCAACTCTTCTCATTTCATTAAACACCCCCACTCTTTCATTAAACACCCCCCAGTCATCATCTCATTAAACACCCCCCTCATCATCTCATTAAACCCCCACTCATCATCTCATTAACCCCCACTCATCATCTCATTAAATCCCCCCACTCATCATCCACCCCCACTCGTCTCATTAACCCCCACTCTAAATTTCATTAAACCCCCCACGTTCGAACCTGGGGGCTGGGTCCTGCCTGCCACCTCTCTCCTCTGCGCGGCATCTGCATCACATGAAGCGCTGGGAGGAAGTGACGTGATATGATCACTTCCTCCCAGCGCACAGTAGCAGGCTGCCACTGCAGCAATGAGGAGGTCTGAAGGAGGCAGCGCTCAGAGACCAGTGATTCAGTCATTGGCGGCTGCAGACAGCGCGTCCCGTGGGGTGTCGGGTCACAGTGACCTGTGGGACCCACTGAGCGGTGGGGCAGCCGCCCCCTTGAATTTGCCACCATAGGCCTTGTCGGCCTAGGCCAAGATACACCGCTGGATTCGCCTGAATAAACCTGACGAACGAAACCACCGAACGGCAGGGCACTTCACTGACATTCCTCAGCTGTTTGGTGTTCTCTGAATATACTGTACGAACCATTGCTTCTCTATGGGGGATTTCACTGCCCTCGAACAGGCACCGTACTTGGAGGCAGTTTGCCAACATTTGGCGAATTGCCTGCTATTTGAATAGCCGAATGGCCCTGAAATGCTGAAATTCAGTGTCCGGTTACATTTCGGCCACATTTCGGATCTCTCTGAATACGCCCCTAGATTCCAATGAAGACAGTGAATGAGCTTTGAAAATGAGTCTTTCAGGTGCAATACCTGCAGCTAGTTCAGTACAGGTATCAGAGGTTTGGATCTAGAAGACACTGTTTTGTTACTGCATGAGCTGTGTTGTCATTCTGACTGTAGTCTGGACTATAGCTGCAAGGTTTTGCAGCAATTAAACAATGCGAATGTGAATAAAGCCCCAGGGCCAGATGGAATTCACCCGCGAGTACTGAGAGAGCTATGTGTTGAAATATGTAAACCTCTTTTCTTAATCTTTCGAGATTCTTTTCTTTCAGGAATAGTACCAGAGGATTGGAGAAAAGCTGACGTAGTCCCTATATTTAAGACAGGTTTAAAATTTGTGCCTGGGAATTATAGACCTGTGAGCTTAACATCTGTGGCTGGGAAAGTATTTGAGGGGTTACTAAGGGATAATATTCAGGAATTTATTGGGAGGTATAATGTAATTAGCAAAAATCAGCATGGTTTCATGAAACACAGATCATGTCAGACTAACCTAATTACATTCTATGAGGAAGTAAGTAGAAGTATAGATCAGGGGGTCGCAGTGGATGTGATTTACTTAGATTTTGCCAAAGCTTTCGACACAGTTCCACACAAAAGGTTACTATTTAAATTAAGAAAAATTGGTCTAGATGAAAATACTTGTTCTTGGATAGAAAACTGGCTAAAAGATAGGGTACAGAGAGTGGTCATAAATGGTACATTTTCAAGATGGACACCAGTGGTAAGCGGTGTCCCTCAGGGGTCTGTTATAGAACCAATACTATTCAATTTATTTATCAATGACCTTGAGATAGGCATTGAAAGCCATGTATCAGTGTTTGCAGATGACACAAAACTAGGAAAAGTAATACAATGTGAGCAGGATGTTACTTAGCTGCAGAGGGATTTAGATAGATTGGGGGACTGGGCACTTAAATGGCAGATGAAATTTTATCTAGATAAATGCAGAGTTATGCACTTTGGAGTGAAGAACACACAAGTAATTTATACCCTAAATGGTACGGAGTTAGGGAAATCCAAGCAGGAGAAGGATTTGGGAATAATCATAGACTTCAAACTAAGTAACAATGTGCAATGTCAAACAGCAGCCGCCAAGGCCAGCAAAGTATTGGCATGCATTAAAAGAGTTCACTCACGGGATGAAAACATAATTTTGCCTCTGTATAAATCAATGGTCAGGCCGCACCTTGAATATGCCATGCAATTTTGGGCACCTGTCTTAAAAAAAGATATTATAGCGCTAGAAAAAGTGCAGAGACGGGCAACTAAATTAATAAGGGGAATGGAAGGGTTAAGTTATGAGGAAAGACTAACAAGCTTAAACCTGTTTAGTTTAGAGAAACGGCGCCTTAGAGGGGATCTGATAACCTTATATAAATATATACGGGGCCATTATCAACCATTGTCTGATAACCTATTCATTAACAGGTCTATACATAGGACAAGGGGTCATCCATTTAGACTGGAAGAAAGAAAATTTAGCTTAAAGCATAGGAAGGGTTATTTTACGGTGAGAACAATAAAGCTGTGGAATTCTCTGCCTGTTGAGGTGGTTGGGTCAGAGTCTGTACAGACTTTTAAAAAAGACTGGATGACTTCCTGCAGACACAGAATATTAAGGGTTATAATATTTAATATGTGGGTAAAAGCTTCTTGATCCAAGGAGAAATCTGACTGCCATTCTGGGGTCAAGATGGAATTTTTTCCCAGTATGTTGCATATTGGCAAGCATTTCAGACTGGGTTTTTTGCATTCTTTTGGATCAACAGCAGTAGGTTATGTGGGAGAGGCTGAACCCGATGGACGCATGTCTTTTTTCAGCCTATGTAACTATGTAACTTGTGGTGTTGCAAATTGGTTTTCAATGCTGGCAGATTTTTCAATTAGTTGAGCATTATTTCTACTGGGTTGTTGTTTTTTTTTTCCATTATATACCAAACGATATCCTGTCTGTCTGACAGTGACTAGCTAGTTGAGCAAGGAACAGCAAGGAACATTTTGACATTAACTTGTAAAGGACTCTAGAAGAGTTCGTCTTCTAAGAGGATGTGTGAACTGCCAATTGGATACTCTGGCAGGAAGTATATGTAGTTCTCACAGGGATTGTCTGACATGAATGGTCAGCATACTCACAGGGTCCTCTGGCTGCCTGACCCATAGACTCCATTATATGGCCAAAATCACAAAATGAGAACCAAGTGAGGTAAAGATACTTGGCACAATTCCCTAGTGAACGCTAATGTTAGCATTCAGATGAGTAAGTGTTAATGCTAGAATAAGTGAATTTAACGCAAGCTGCCCATATTACCTTCCTGGTGCTAAACCTGTAAAAAAAATCTGTTACTGCATCAGTGACTGCGCTACCTTCCGCGACCTTACTGTATTTTGCGCATCCTATGCTTAACATGGGAATTGCAAAGATAAGTAAGGTATTACAATATCCTAGCTCCAATTACCGCAGCGATGCGCACGGCAAATATTTAGCAATACCGAAAAGCTGGTGCTAACTGATTCCACTTTGGCAGAATCATTTAGCACCCCCTAAACCCCCCCAATAAAGCCAATACTCACCGCTCATCCCGTGGCGAGAACAGTGGCCCTATCCACCGCTTCTTCTGGCCGCGAGTGAGACTGGGAATTATTTTGTGTACAACACAAAAAAAAAATCACAAAATAGGTGCACCCAGTGACACATATAGAGTAAAATATTTTCTTAACTAAACATACAAGAGAAAAACTATTTATATGTAAGATATCAGTAACTTAAAATAAACAAAATAAGAACATTTCATTTTTTTGTGGTAGTGGCTCTTTAAACGTACTTTTGCTACAACCCAGCTGAAGTCTAGACATTGTGCGTAAGAAGTGGTGTGGAGCCCATTGATTTGCTCTTGTACCTTATGTAGCCTTAGCACACACCTCTTGCTAATAAACGTACCTGGGCGTTAGAGAGACATGTTCTGGGATCTTGTATGTTATAGATCTCAGAAGAGAACAATGCAGGGTAACATCTGGCATTAGTATTTCTGACCAAGCATAATGTCATATTC
Organism: Leptobrachium leishanense; assembly: GCA_009667805.1. Lineage (NCBI taxonomy): Eukaryota > Metazoa > Chordata > Amphibia > Anura > Megophryidae > Leptobrachium > Leptobrachium leishanense. The sequence goes on along the minus strand of CM019065.1, from coordinate 180,938,587 downwards.
ATTTATTTTTTTTTACACAATTTTTATTGAGGATGCAGAGTAGTAGATACAATGTCAATATTGTCATGTAGATGGCTGGTATGATATACTACAGGCAGTACATAATGCAATGGGTGCACAGTCTATTTTTATCTTTCTTAGGTGGTGGCAGTTTTTATCCTGGTTTCTCCATTGATACACTGGATAGGGAAGTCACATGCTCTCTGACCTGTCTACTCCATAATGTCTGAGCATGTTTTTAGAGAGTAGGAAAATGTTTTTCCAGTAAAGTCTAATGCATTGAGGAACTCTGATTTAGCTAATGAACTATTACTTTGGTTGTCCAATACTACATACATTCTCACAGAACTTTCAGGTCTGTCAGTGGGATAGACAGTCCCTAAACAAATCTCAGAACATTATTTCATCTTTGTTCCTTTCCTTGGATACCTGTGCACACTTCGAAACAACTGCACTTGACGGCTTGTACTCTCTCACAAGTGCCTCTGCTGCCCATGCAGCTGGATCTGGGTGCAATGCTGAAGTATACTTGTCATTGTTTCATTCTCTATTACTGATGGTAACTTTGCAGTCTTTCTCCCCCAGTCCATTTAATTTCAGCCCCCCAGTTAATTTCTTCCCCTAGTCCATTTCATTTATCCCCAGTCCGTTTTATTTCTCCCCCAGTTTATTTGATTTCAGCACGCCAGTTCATTTCGCCTGCAGTCCATTTCTGCTCCCAGTTCATTTAATTTCTCACCCCAGTGCATTTACTTTCTCCCCTCAGTCCATTTCATTTCAGCCCCCAGTTCATTTCTCCCCCCACTTCATTTTATTTCTTCCCAGTCCATTTATTATTATTGTCATAATTTATATAATGTCAACAGTTTCCGCAGCGCTTTACAATAACCAAATGGAATGAGATACATTTAAACGGACATATGATGGAAACAAGAGGCGAGAGGGCCCTGCTCATAGGAGCTTACAGTCTAGAGGGATTGAGGTTGAGGAAGACAAGAGGAATTTTATTAGATATCAGGATCATTAGTGCCAGTGGTTTGGGAATGGTGGGACCATAGAAGCAGCTTCAATCATGTGTGAGTAGGTGAGCAGAGGGAAGAGTTGCATCAGTGATGTGGTACACTAATCTGAAGAGGTGGATATTGAGGGATTTCTTGAAGGCCTGGAAATTAGGGGAGAGTTTGATAGGGCGAGGCAAGTCATTCCACAGAACCGGTGCTGCCCTTGAGAAGACTTGGAGGCGAGAGTTGGCCGTGCGTGTGTAGACCGAAGATAGTTGGAGATCACTTGCTGACCGGAGTTGTCTACACCCCAGTTTATTTAATTTCAGTCCACCAGTTAATTTCTCTGCCCCGAGTTCATTTAATTTCTTCCTTCAGTCCATTTAATTTCAGCTCCCCCTTTTCACTTGACAGGACACACACACACACACACACACACACACACACACACACACACACACACACACAATCAGGGTTATTAAGAGAGGTGAAAAGCAGGAGAATGACTGGAGAATGGAAAATTCTAGGTCAAAATAGCGGATTTGGAAAGTGAGATAAATGGGAGAATTTTTCTGGTTTGGCTATTTTGACCTAGAATTTTCACTTCTCCAGCCGTTCTCCTGCTTTTCACCTCTCTCTGAATTACCCAGATGATGATTATATATATATATATATATATATCATCAGAAAGGGACGCACTCCAGGGCTTAGATCAAGATAAAAAATTATGCTTTATTATAATACCATTTAAAAGTGCCCAATAGCACTGACCGACGTTTTGGTCCTCTATGGGGCCTTTATCAAAGTAAAGGCCTTGATAAAGGCCCCATAGAGGGCCGAAATGTCAGTCAGTGGTGCTATTGGGCACTTTTAAATGGTATTCTAATAAAGCATCATTTTTTATCTTGATCTAAGCCCTGGAGTGCGTCCCTTTCTGATGATTTTATAGACTTTGCACCCAGGCACTCATAATTCATTGTGATTTTGTGCAGGTTGCCATTGGTTTTCTGTCTGTCAGAAAGTACCCACTGCTGTTTTTACATTTCTGCTCTGTTTGTGTTTAGCTCTAATTTTCTTCTTACTCGTTTATGGAACCCACACATATTAAATACCGTTTTTTTCGTCATTAAATGGACTTTCTGAAGATACTCTTATTTTCATCATATCTTATGATTTTCCTATAAATAAATTTATGAAATATGATGAAATAATGGAAAAAACGCACTCTTTTTAACTTTGACCCGCAAAATCTACATCCGCTAAAAAGACCCCGACTAAATAGGTTTGAAATTTTGTCCTGAGTTTAGAAATACCCACATGTTTTTGCTTTTTAACCCCTTTACTGCTGAGCCATTTCACCTCTGTGTGCTGAGCTCATGTTTAGCCTTTTATGCTCATCATGTTTAAACATGACCCTCACCTAATGGGTCACCCCTCTCCTCTTAGATTGTAAGCTCTCGAGCAGGGTGACTTGAAACGCCCTGTTCATTTAAATTAAACCCAGTTTAGTAGACTGAGCAGAGCTTAATAAAAGGAGTATTTATTAAGACACGAAAAATAGTCATAATAATCGTTTTTTACGTGGGCGTGAGAATAAATAAAATATTGTCAGTTCTGTAAGCAACACCTTATTTTTTGGCAGTGCCTCTCCCGAGACTAGGCTCTGGATCCAACCCTGCCACAGAGAACCAATGCTTCGTCTATTCAGAGAACACAAAACAGCAGGGAAAAGCTGCCGAAATGCCCTGCTGCTCGTGGTTTCATTCGACAGATTTAATCAGGAGAATCTCAAAGGCTTCAATGTTAAAAATATTCCAGTTTTCATTCAATATCTAATAAACCATATATTTTATTCTGCTGTAAAGAGTCTCTTTATTTATAGATTTTTTTAGGATCTGTTGGCAAAAAAATTTCCAGGTTTTTTTAATTGTCTTTTCTTTTTACTGTAACTGCCATTTTTATTATCATTCATTGGATCTTATATGTAAATTCCAGGCATTTTCGTTCAGTAGTTTTTTTGCAAACAGTATTTAAATTTTCAAACTTTCAAGCGTACAGTTTCCTTTTTTTTTCACCTCGTTCGTCTGCGTGTCGGGTTTTTCTAGCGGCTGCTCTGCGCTGTGATCGCTGGCTAGTCGGGTTTCTCCGGCGTGTTCGGTGGGGTTAATCCAGATGTTTTCTGCGTTTTTCGGTGAGTGTTCGTGAGGGTTAGGTGGGTTTTCCCTGCACTACGGGGGCCCTGCGGTTCTTGCTGAATAGAACGCAGGGTCGGCAAAATAGGATCGCCGAATCACCCCGAAGTGCAGGGAACGAAAAGTCACCGATTGTACGGTGAGTTTTCGATTCTTTTTGAATAACCCTAATAGGTTTTAAAAGTATTTACTTTGGTAGGATTTGAAAAGGTAATTAAAAGCAATATAAATCATCTGGTCCTGAGACAAATTAATGATATGATTAATATTTAACTATTAAAAGACTCTCCCCAGAGATTACCCTAAAATAACCCCTTGGTCCTTGAGTTTAAAAAATAATTAATGATAGCTCTCCCCAGAGATTAAAATATAAGAAAGTAATAAAAACATTAGTTAAACATTAACTATTTTCTAGACCCTAGCAAGAAAATAAAAGATAATGCATAGGTGATCTTTAAATGCAAAAGATTAGTTACCCATTAAGATACACTTGCACAGTGCAATCTGTCCGCTTTCATAGCCCCAGCAAATCTGATCCTCACTTCCTGTGTTTCCCTGGCATCAATCCAGAGCAGGTTGGGCTACAGTCTTGTCTCCACCCACATGAGTGGATCTTATATGTTTTTAGACAAAGACTATTCTGCTCTTTACTGACATCTAGAGGCAGTTACCAATTGCTGCATGGCTATTTGAGGGTTTTATTATTTAATATTCATTGGAATAGATCACCCTAAATTCAATGTCCAATACAGGTGGACAGTGCTGAAATGCCAATGACGTCATCTCTGCACGACATGTGCAGCAACCCCTGACATTTCTGTACGGTCCACCCTTTCTGGGTGTAGCAGTCTGATTTGCATATGGAGCAGTTGTCCCTGTAATGGCACCATCGAGCTAAAGCATTATGAGACCTGAAACCTGAGCGGGCCCCACAGTAGAGCAGGCCACTGGTACCGTTGCACGTCCTCAGTACCCTCACAAACCCCCTTTTTGCCCACAATGAGATATCTTGCTCAATGGGTGGAGTAGAGGTAACATCACTGCTCTGCGTGGAGAGAGCCTGTGAAGACATGGGTTCAATCCCGATGAGCAACCTCTCCAGTAAGTGTCATTGGGCAAGACACGTAACAGTACATATTCGACACCCAGGACATACTTGAAAATGAGAAAAATCTCAATGTACCCTTCCTGCTAAAATCCTTTCTCAAAAAAAAAAAAAAGTTGTCTTAAATTCCCAATGGACCTGTTGGAGGGGATACTGTGGAGGGCACTGCAGCTCAAGGGAGACACCTTTTTATGTGTACCTGGTTTGTTGACTCACTTACATTATCAATACAACAAAAGAGAGTAAAACGCAAATATTTGGTTATTATTGTGGGCGTGTTGAGTCAGGAAACTGTGTACAGGGCACAGAATTGTTCTGTTGCACAAAGCGTTCTCGGCCTTTTCTTGAGTTACAGCATGTGGCGGAATGAGTGTTGTCCGCCTGCGGGTGTGCTCCTATCTGCGTTCCCCCACTGCGTTTACCGCCGGCCCGACTACCGAGTGGCACGGCACTCGGCGTCTCGTGCGGCCTGGAGTGTCCCCGGGAAAGGGTTGGCGGGCTGTGGAGGGGACCCCTGCGTGAGACCAGCCCGACCACTGAGCAACACGGCACTCAGCATCTCGAGCAGCTGGTTCACCGACCTTGCTGGCGGATGAAACGTCTGCGGAACGGCCGTTCGGGTGTGGGGATCGGATTTCCCTCGGATGGTGATCGGAACTCCCTCGGGCGATATTCGGAACTTATGGCGTTCGGAACTTATGGCGTTCGGAATTCCCTTCGAGTACTATTCGGAACTTACGGCAATCGGATGGCGCTCGATATACCGAAGCGCGAGAGTTGCGCCGCGGTTTTGGATCGGACACCGGCACCGGGTGGTCGACTCTTCTGACGGACGATGCCCGTCTGCTGCACCTCTGTCCTGATGCGAGATGCAGGCACAGGGTGATCGGTTCGGATCTCGGTATGCCGTACTCTGAAGACCGCGCTGGATCTCAGAAATACGGCCAAAAATAAAGACACCAGGCGGAGCTGTATGCACTAGATCATCTGCTTTATTTTTTACACTTCACATATATTTATAAACAATACCACAGAGTCAGAACAATGGGAATCCCTGCCCGCCCACACAAGTCCCATTGGCCCTCGCTGGCAGGAGGCACCGGAGACCCGATTCGCATTGGCGGTTACGAATCGGGGAGTTGCCGATTCGGAACCGGATGGTCCGAATCGACCATTTTACGATTCGACCGGATGGTCCGAATCGGCCATTTTCCGATCCGATCGATTCGACCGGATCCACGAGGCGCTGGGAAAATGGCGGCGAGCAAGGCACACAAAGGGATTTACATACATTTCGCAATACACATATGGGGACACTTTTAATACACCACACAACGAAACCACATTTAAATGAAATAACTCGCAGAATTCCGCTGGTGCAACGGCCCTAAGAGTCTATGGAAACAAAACGTCACCACGGACCGCCCCTGGCTGAGGGTGCTGGGCCATTCCGTGACACTCCTCCCCCTTCCCAAAGTTCGACGCACCCGGTTGGACCCCAACGGGTCATACCGGGGAAGTCGGTGCTCCCAGGTCCATAGTCTGTCGGAAGGGGGCGAGCCACCAGGCTTCTCCATTTGGCCTTGTGGCTGTGCCTGGCGGGCTGGGGGTACAAGTCGTTGGGGATACCCCCCTCTGGAATAAGGATCCTGTGGCTGGGGAGGGGTACCGCCTGTACCACCTCCGGGAATATCTTGCACCCGGGAAAAACGGGTGCTAAATGCACGCGCCCCGAGTGCCCTGGTCAGCCGTTGAGGAGAACAGTGGCTGCGTGGGGCCTCCGGGCCAAAGGGTTGTGGAGATGGGCAGAGCGGAAGCAGGCTCTGCCCCGTGGCCAGCGCGTCGGCTGGGTGGTTCAAGGCCGAGAAGGGGACCCCGGCCAGGAGAATGGCGTCCTCCATCTCCGGTGAGGTCCGTGGCTGCGGGATAAGTAGCCCGAGGGTATCCCCCTTCTGCTCCTTGGGGTGGATGGTGGGAGATGGGCAGAGGCCAGTGGCCCTCTGCCCCATTGCCAACTCTTCTGCTGGGGGGGTGGGTACAGAAATGACATCCAGGGGGTCAAGTGGGGTCAACGGCTGCGGGGTCAGCAGCTCGGGAAAACCCTGCTGCTCCTCAGGGCAGTCGGAGAGTGGGCAGAGGCCAGCGGCACTCTGCCCCGTTGCCAACTCTTCTGCTGGGGGGTGGGTACAGAAATGACATCCAGGGGGTCAAGTGGGGTCAACGGCTGCGGGGTCAGCAGCTCGGGAAAACCCTGCTGCTCCTCAGGGCAGTCGGAGAGTGGGCAGAGGCCAGCGGCACTCTGCCCCGTTGCCAGCTCTTCTGCTGGGGGGTGGGTACAGAAATGACATCCAGGGGGTCAAGTGGGGTCAACGGCTGCGGGGTCAGCAGCTCGGAAAAAACCCTGCTGCTCCTCAGGGCAGTCGGAGAGTGGGCAGAGGCCAGCGGCACTCTGCCCCGTTGCCAGCTCTTCTGCTGGGGGGTGGGTACCGGCACAACATTCGGGTGGTCGGAGGAGGACAACGGCTGCGAGCCAAGCAGCTGGGGTAAACCTGGCTGCTCCTCAGGGCATTCGGCATAAAGTGGGCAGAGGCCAGTGGCACTCTGCCCCGTGGCCAGCTCTTCTGCTGGGGAGGCGGGTACCAGAACAAAGTCCAGGGGGACGGACAAGGTAAGCGGCTTGGGGGAGGCAGCCCCAGGGTATCCCCCTCCTGCTCCTCGGACAGCTGGGAATAGGTGGGCAGAGGCCAGCGGCGCTCTGCCCTGTGGCCAGCTCTTCAGCTGGGTGGGGTCTTCTTGCGGGGGGATGGTTTGTTCCACCCCCGGGGCAATCAATGGCTGCGGCCAGCCTAGCCCGGGGAAACCATCTGCCCGCTCCTCCTGGCAGACTGTGGGAAGTGGGCAGAGGCCAGCGGCGCTCTGCCCCGTGGCCAGCTCTTCTGCTGGACCCGCGGACTCGGCCACCGTGTCTTCCTGCGGGTTTGAAGGAATCACTTCTTCTGCTGGGGCCCCAACGGGGACCCATGGGAGCATCTCGGCCTCCCATACTTCAAGGTTCCTTGGACTGTCGGTTCCTTCCGCCGGACAGTCCCAGTACATGGGACTTAGACCCGACTGCGGAACGCTGTCCAACAGTCTCCTATAGGCCTTCTCGAGCTCCCATTCTCGCTCTACTAGGAACTCCAGTTCCTCTAACTCAGAGTCCCTGCTATCGTACGGGAGCTCCTTTTCCCGTCGCTCCAGTATCTCCTCCGACCGCTCTTCTGTCTCTTCTCCGAACCCAGGGTCCTGGGCCATGTTCTCGTAAAGCAGCCCTGTGCCGCCGTAGTGGGGGCCTGCGGTGGAGGCGCCGTCAATGGTGCGGGGTAGCAGAGGGCCTGTTAGCCACCGGAGCGCGCGGTACGCGGCGTCCAGTGCAATCTCCTGCTGCACCAGGTATTGGAGCTCTGCCTCCCACTCGTCCGGGGGTCGGCCCCTCAGGAATACAGCTCTGGCATTGAACTGCACCTGGAAAATGACAGCGCTCGAAGGGACATCAACCCCGTGGCAGTCCCTTTCATGGCGTAGCGCCTCATACCAAAGCTCTTGGCGGATCTCGTCCCGCCACTCAAGCCCAGTGGGCTCCACTGTGGACCCGTGGTACCGATCCAGGCCCTCCTGCAGCCTTCTCGGAAATTCAGCCTCCATGTCGGCGAGGGTGCCGGCACAGGGGCACCACTCCTCGGCAGGGAATGTGGCGTCCTCAGATGCAGCTCCAGGCGAGCTGTAAGTCTCCATCCAAGGGTCGCTGGGATGTGCGATTTCCCCAATACAGACTCCAGGTGAGCTGTAAGTCCCGAAAGGGGTATCGCTGGGGGGTGCAGATTCCCAGGGTGAAGCTCCAGTCGAGCTGTAAACCTCGACCCAGGGTTCTACGGGCTTGGGGACGGGGTTAGAAAGTTCATCGCACTTCATACAGAGCGCCGCCATCCGCAACTCGTGCTGACGGTCCCTCTCCTCAGCCGGCTCACCATGTCCTCGGAGGGGGTGAGGCCGAATCCCATGATCAACGACCGAGCGCTCTGCCGAAGGTGCTTGTTAGGGTCCTGAGTCAGAGTTGGGGGGCTCACCCTTTGCTGGTCCATCCTGGTCAGCTCCTTCACTAGGGTTTTCTTCTTTTTGTTGCCGGGAGTCCCTCCCCGATTCTCCAACATGCCCCGCAGGACGTCCCGCTGGTAAACGCTGTACCCGGCCATGGTAAGGGTCTTCTTGGGGGTTGCAGAGAGCTATCCCACCACTGCCACCAGTGTGGCGGAATGAGTGTTGTCCGCCTGCGGGTGTGCTCCTATCTGCGTTCCCCCACTGCGCTTACCGCCGGCCCGACTACCGAGTGGCACGGCACTCGGCGTCTCGTGCAGCCTGGAGTGTCCCCGGGAAAGGGTTGGCGGGCTGTGGAGGGGACCCCTGCGTGAGACCAGCCCGACCACTGAGCAACACGGCACTCAGTGTCTCGAGCAGCTGGTTCACCGACCTTGCTAGCGGATGAAACGTCTGCGGAACGGCCGTTCGGGTGTGGGGATCGGATTTCCCTCGGATGGCGATCGGAACTCCCTCGGGCAATATTCGGAACTTATGGCGTTCGGAATTCCCTTCGAGTACTATTCGGAACTTACGGCAATCGGATGGCGCTCGATATACCGAAGCGCGGGAGTTGCGCCGCGGTTTCGGATCGGACACCGGCACCAGGTGGTTGACTCTTCTGACGGACGATGCCCGTCTGCTGCACCTCTGTCCTGATGCGAGATGCAGGCACAGGGTGATCGGTTCGGATCTCGGTATGCCGTACTCTGAAGACCGCGCTGGATCTCAGAAATACGGCCGAAAATAAAGACACCAGGCGGAGCTGTATGCACTAGATCATCTGCTTTATTTTTTACACTTCACATATATTTATAAACAATACCACAGAGTCAGAACAATGGGAATCCCTGCCCGCCCACACAAGTCCCATTGGCCCTCGCTGGCAGGAGGCACCGGAGACCCGAATCGCATTGGCGGTTACGAATCGGGGAGTTGCCGATTCGAAACCGGATGGTCCGAATCGACCATTTTACGATTCGACCGGATGGACCGAATCGGCCATTTTCCGATCCGATCGATTCGACCGGATCCACGAGGCGCTGGGAAAATGGCGGCGAGCAAGGCACACAAAGGGATTTACATACATTTCGCAATACACATACGGGGACACTTTTAATACACCACACAACGAAACCACATCTAAATGAAATAACTCGCGGAATTCCGCTGGTGCAACGGCCCTAAGAGTCTATGGAAACAAAACGTCACCACGGACCGCCCCTGGCTGAGGGTGCTGGGCCATTCCGTGACACAGCATGATTCAGCACATACTCAATAGTTATCTGTACTGGATCATGTGTATTAATTTCGGCCTTGAAAAGATTATGGGCGCAATTGCGTGCTGCTCACTAAAACCGTCACGATAAGGGGAAAAATTTGTGATTGCTAATTTCCCCTTTGCATCCAGGTTTCACCAGCAGATCATGGGGCAGGTGCTGGGTGCAGCAGCCTGACCCATAACGGCAGCTAGACTCGCGGAGGCTGGGGGCAGCACTAACGCACCATCCCCAGCATCTCCTCCTTGGAGGCTTCTCCTGCCGAGTCACATGACTGGCAGGATCTCACCTCTCGCAAGATCCTGCTGGTCTGCGGAGGGATTGCGGAGGGAGACTTGTAAAAGTCTCCGGGGTATAAGAGGTGAGTATTTGATTTTTTTTTTTTTTTTGAGTTGCAGCTAACTGATTTTTGCAGAAGTGGAATCAATTAGCTACACTGCTGAGCTGGTGTTAACTTTTTCATTTTTAGTTAGTGGCAGCTCTTAGGATCACGTGGTCCTAGCACTAGTTACTAAAACTAGTTAACATGGAGCGCAAAGTGAAAGCACAGATTAAGTATAGGGAGCGCAAAGTACAGCAAACTAGTGCTACAAATCGCAAATTATCGAGTGCTAACATTTTTTTTAAAACCGTTAGCAAATCGGAGGCATTCTGTGCGTCGTGCTATTACCTCCTTAAAGCTAGCGCTAGTACGAGCACTAGCAGTAGCTTGAAGGAGGTGATAGAGCCCTACGTTTTTCAGCTCAGCTGCAGCTTCCTGTATAACCACTTCTGCAGATGCTGCAGCCAATCTTTTAATTTTAAGAATGTGAAAAATTAGCTTCTATTTCTGCCTTTTTTTTTAGCATTTCTGTTTCTTGCTGCTTCTGCTTCCAGTGCTGAATTCTGCTATATCATATATACTTATTTTCCAGCATAAGCAAGATGTGCATGTGCTGTTTCCGCTTTGGCACTTGCTCTGTGGGCTGCAGAACTGGCTGTTGAGCTGTTAGAATGTGTGGAACAGGCAGTGGCGTCACTAGTGGGGTGCGGGGTGTGGCCTGCACCAGGATGGCACCGCCCCTAAGGTGACACCCTAAAAAAAATATAATTTTTTTACACAGTATTTTACCAGGAAGGATACATTGAGAATTCTCTCCTTTTCAAGTAAGTCCTGGGTAGGCAAGGCCTAGGCTGGCACTTTCCAGGGGCTGGCAAAAAAAGCTGCCACTATGCATCTGGTGCCCGCATTACACTTTGTCCGGCAGGGGCAAGTTGACTGGCAGAGGCTGGAGCCAATCGGAACATCTCGCACAGCTTGCTGTGTGTGTACAAGCTCTCTAGCAAGCTGCATGAGCGGCAGCCGCTCGTGCAGCCTGCTGGAGTTCTTGTACACACACAGCAGGCTGCACTTGCCCGAGATGTTCCCATCGGCTCCACCAGTGATCCTGGCTCCCACTAAACTCATCTTTCACGCTGATGCCACACTTCGCATGGTTGGTGCCAATGTCAGTCAGTCATGCGGTATTTGGGTAGGAGCAGAACGAGGTGAGCCGTCCCGCCGCAGGGGATCCCCTCACCTCACCCCGCCTGGACTCTCTTGGAGCAGGACGACCAGGCAGCCAGGTGTGTGTGTGTGTATGTGTGTGTAGACCACACTACCCGGCAGTCACTGCCTTTACTACGTCACAAAGTTAATGTCTCTTCTACCCTACTACTACTGCACCCAGGGCCGGCGCTAGTGTAAGGCGGCGCAGGCGGCCGCCTTACTGTCCTTGCTTGCTGTCAGTGTGAGGGGCGGAAAAATTCTGTTTTTTAAAATACTGGAAGCGGAGCTATGAATGATCTTCAGACATCAACCAGGGGCCCAGCCGCGCACTCTCAAACCGATGCAGTGTGCCTGCCTCAGTCCCACATTCTAAACATGAGCAGGCACACTGCATAATTTGGCACCGCCCCCCTCACGTGACACACATAGCCAGGGCACGCAGCAGCAGAAAAGCCTGGAGGACAAACCCCAAAGCTTAGGGTGCGGCCCTGCAGCAGAGTCAACCTGCGTGCTTCCACTGTAGTGTGAAGGAGGACTGGGCAGAGAGACCGAGAGTAGATTTTTAAAAGTTTTGAATAAAATGAGGGAGGGGAGGGGGTGTGTGTGTGTAATGTTCTGCTCGGGGGGTGTAATGTTCTGCTCGGGGGGTGTAATGTTCTGCTCGGGGGGTGTAATGTTCTGCTCGGGGGGTGTAATGTTCTGCTGGGGGGTGTAATGTTTTGCTGGGAGTGGTAATGTTCTGCTGGGGGTGTAATGTTCTGCTGGGGGATGTAATGTTCTGCTGGGTGTGTGTGTGTAATGTTCTGCTGGGTGTGTGTGTGTAATGTTCTGCTGGGGGTGTAATGTTCTGCTGTGTGTGTGTGTAATGTTCTGCTGGGTGTGTGTGTGTGTGTGTGTGTGTGTGTGTGTGTGTGTGTGTGTGTGTGTGATGTTCTGCTGGGGGGTTTGAGTAAACTGATATCGGTACATTACTGTGAGGTTTATTGCTGTGGAGCTCTGTCATACGCTCATACACCCCGCACATTACTGTGAGTTTTATTACTGCGGAGCTCTGTCATACGGTATATGAAATTAATTTAAGGGGGGAGTGGTGAAAGTAATTAAAGGGGAAAAATGAATTAAGGGGGAGTGAATTGAATTAGAGGAAGAGGACCCTGCTGCCAGTCTGCTTCTGGAGACCTGGAGTCAGACAGTGGACCACAGCAACAAGAGTGAGAGTGGTAGGTAGCAACATCACAGGGAAACACTGGGAGTGGCAGGCAGTTTGAAATATGTGGGTATATTGACTAGGGATGAGCCAAACACCCCCATGTTTGGTTCGCATTCAAACTCTAACAATTTCGAAAGTTCGAGTTCGAACTCGAACACGAACCGAACTCAATGCAAGTCAATGGGACTCAAAAGTTTGGTTTTTAGAGTGCCCTGCAAGAGGGCATATATGTAAGATATTTGCCATAAAAGTTTTATGGGGTCCGGGTAGTGCCCTGGGGGACAAAAAACAAGGACAAAAAGTAAAAAAAAAAAGTTTTTAACCCTTTCGCTGCTGAGGCTTTTCCCGCCCCTATGCTGAGGTCATTTTTACCTGTTTTGCGCATCATGTTTAAACGTGTTTTGAAGGCTTATTTTAGTATATGACCCAGACATATTATATATCGTTCTTTCCGTCAGACTCGGTAGATTCATAATATGTCATTATTATATGTATACTATAACAAAAAATGCAATAAAATATGTATTTTCAATAATTTACAATGTGTAAAGTGTTTTTTTCCACATTTTAACATGCGAGCAATTGCGGTTATATTTTGTATGGGGTGCGCTTGTTAAAAAAATTAGAGATGGGGTCTCATTACATTTTTTTTGGGGAAAATTTTTAACAAACGCACCGCATACAAAAATCGTTAGTGCAGCATCATTGTTCACATTATAATTGAAATGGGAACAATATTGCTGCATTAACAAACCAAAAAAAAAAAAAAAAGTGTTTAATTTTTTTTTTTTCATTTTGTTTTTTAATTTTTTTTTATTTTTATTTTTCATTTTTTTTTTTTTTACAACATTTTTCACTGTAGTGTTTGGTATCGTTGGAACGGCCATGCTCTGGCCGATCCAACCATACCAAAATTTAACCCCTAGCTGCCACGGATCGGGAGATAGGGAGTTCATTGGAACTCCCTATCTCCACAGTTGGTGGCAGTTAGGGGTTAACGCTAGGACTGGCGTCATCGTGCTACGCACGATGACGCCAGTCCTCTGGGGGAGTTCCCGGAGGCTTGGCCGACATCCAAGATGTCGGCCAGCTCCGGAAAGGATCGCGAACCGGCGCTTTTCAGCGCCGATTCGCGATCCAGCTCCCCAGGGGTTAATGCCAGGCATCATTTGGAAGGGCAGGCTGTGCCCTTCCAAATGATGCCTGGGTTAACCCCCTGTGCGCCGCCGATCGGGAGGGAGAGAGGTCCGAAGGAACTCCCCCCCTCCCTTTCAGGCGCCTCCTCCGCACATGCGGGGGGGGCGCCTGAATTAGGTGTCATCGCGCCCCCGCGATGACACCTAATTCTGGCGGCTGCTGGTCCGGATGCCGGGCTGACATCCAGGATGTCAGCCCGCACCGGAGGGGCCAGCGATCGGCCGGAACCCGGCCGAACGCTGACCCCAATGTGAGGACGCGCTCAGCGCGTCCTCAGCACACCAGCGGGACTGCTGAGGACGCGCTGAGTGCGTCCTCAGCAGCGAAGTGGTTAAAGGGACAGGGAGTTTTCCATGAAATAAGGGTTAAAATAAAAACGAAAAATTCCTTCAAATATCGTGCCTAGGAGGTCCCCATAACCTGCCCGTGAAGTGGCGGATTTGTAGGATGTATAGAACCATTTAAAAACAAAAAAAATGACATTTCAAATGACGGTAAACGCTTTTCTTTTAATCTATTCATAAACAACTGCTTGGGGCGGCAGTCTGTATTAAATAAGGAGACATTTTAGGACACGCAGAACAAGTTTAGTGATTTTTTGGCTAAATTATGGAGAAACTTATGCAGGCTTTGGATGAAAGTAACAATAGGTGCTCTAAAATTGGGCCTTTAGTGTCGGCAACAGTAACCCCTCTGTGGTATTGTGGAAGAGTGCAGGGTTGGACCCTGCTGTTCAAAAAATTTAAATGATATAAATCTGGCACAGGCGTCAGTGCAGCCAAATATTGTGCCTTTCATGGCAGCATTTGCCTTCACACCGTAACCCTTTTGTGGTATTGTGGAAGAGTGCAGGGTTGGACCCTGCTGTTCAAAAAATTTAAATGATATAAATCTGGCACAGGCGTCAGTGCAGCCAAATATTGTGCCTTTCATGGCAGCATTTGCCTTCACACCGTAACCCTTTTGTGGTATTGTCGAAGATTTCAGTGGTGGAGGTTTTGTGAATGCAGAAGACATCCCCAATCTATTCCGTTACGTCAGCATCAGGGAATTGATAGCTGCTGATCCAGGACTTATTCATTTTTATAAATGTCAGCCGGTCTACAGAGTCGGTGGACAGACACACTCTTTTGTCTGTGACAAAACCTCCAGGGGCACTGAACGTCCTTTCAGAAAGCACGCTGGTTGAAGGGCAACCTAGTAGCTGCATAGCATATTGGCTAAGTTCTGGCCAGTGATCCAATCTCAACACCCAGTAAGCCAGTGGATCATCTGCTGGAAAGGTATCCAGGTCTGCCCTTGCCCCTAGGTAGTACTGCACCATATGGTGAAGACGCTGGCAATGTGTGCCTACATTTGACGTCCCTGGGCGTCGTGGACTAAAAAAATTTAAAAAGGCATCAGTCAAGCGGCACCGGCCTTCACCACTTTTTCTTTGTTCATCCGCAGCCTCAGAAGCACGTGTGTCATCATCACTTGGTAACCTACCAGTGCCTGGAAAGGTGTTACAGAAGTGTCGCTTTAGAGCGTCCTCAAGTTTTTTCATCCTGTGCTCCCTCTGTGTGGGCAGGGTGAGCTCTGCAACTTTACCCTTGTATCGTGGATCAAGAAGGCTTGCCAACCAGTAATGATCCCTCTCCTTGATAGCACGAATCCTGGGGTCCTTTATCAGGCTTTGCAGGAGAAGGGAGCCCATGCAGCATAGGTTGGAGGTGGCATTAGCTTCCGAGTCTTCCTGGTCAATGAGGAGGATGACCCCATCGTGCACTTCCTCCTCCCAGCCAAGTTCTTGTGTTTCTGGGCACACAAAACCCTCCCTTGAGGAATCCCCACCTTCAATGCCCCACTACTTAAATATTCCTCCTCCTCCTCATCCTCCACCTGTCTGATCTGAGGAGGACCCACTGGAATGCTGTCTGCGGAAAGACTGGGGCCTTCAGAGCTAGGAAAGGCCTCCTCTTCCTCCCGCTGCTCTTCCTCTAGAGCCACATCTATAATTCCCCGCAGAGTGTGCTCCAGCAGGAACACTAAAGGAATTGTGTCACCACTGATGCATGCACTGTCCCTGCTCACCATCCTCATTGCCTCCTCAAATGGTGACAGTACAGTGCATACATCCTTGATCATCAGCCACTGCCGAGGGGAAAAAAAACAAGTTGACCTGAACCTGTCCTTGTGCCATACTCACACAGGTACTCGTTGATGGCCCTCTGCTGCTTGTGCAGACGCTGCAGCATTGCTAATGTCGAGTTCCACCTGGTGGGCATGTCACAGATCAGATGGTTTGTGGGAAGGTGGAATTCTCTTTGAATTTCTGCCAGGCGAACACTTGCTGGGAATGACCATCTGAAGTGGCTGCAGACTTTTCTGGCCTGGCTGAGAAGCTCTGCCAGCCCTGGGTACCTGGTTAGGAAACGCTGTACCACCAGATTTAGGACGTGTGCTAGGCATGGTACATGCGTCAACTTACCCAGGCGTAGGGCGGAGAGAAGGTTGCTGCCATTAGCGCAGACGACCATTCCCAGCTCAAGCTGGTGTGGTGTTAACCATCTCTGCACCTGGCCCTGCAGAGCTGACAGAATTTCTGGCCCGGTGTGGCTCCAGTCCCCTAAACAAACCAGCTCAAGCACAGTATGGTATCTTTTTTCTTGAGCCATTGCGTAGTCCCTGTCACGCTTCGGTTTAACTGCCACTTCGCCAGTGACAGAGAAGGAGGAGGAAGAGGGAGAGGTGTTGGTGGAGCAGACAGACCTCATACAGGCAGTTTTCTGGAGGCGTGGTGGATGAACAAGCTCCAGCACAGAGCCCCGTCTTGGATCCCTCCCAGCTGCAATCAGAGTTACCCAGTGTGCCGTGAAGGAAATGTAACGACCCTGTCCATGCTTGCTGGACCACGTGTCTAAAGTCACATGCACCTTGCCGCTGACTGGCATTTTGGAACCTGCCACTGTGGTACAGCACATTCAGCAAATTCACAGAAGGAAGCAGAGTCCACCAGCTGGAAAGGCAGCAGCTGTAATGCGAGTAATTTTGCTAAACTGGCATTTAGACTCTGTGCTATGGGATGGTTGGGACTATAATTTTTTTTACGCTGCAGCAGCTGGGTCAACGTAATCTGACTGCGTAAATCTTCAGCTGATGGGATGCTGTCACATTGTGAGGAAGGACCTGGTACATCCATTACTGTAGCATCATCTCTGTCAGTGGAGGTTGGAGTCAATGACATGGCAGGACATATAGTGGGGGTAGAGACAGGTGAGGAGGACCTACGCAAAGTTTTGCGCCAACGGGATATGTGGCAGGTGGTCATATGTCACTTCAAGCACGTGGGACCCAAGCGTCCGGTGTCTTTCCCACGCTTGAGCCTCATCTGACATTGATTACAAATAGCAACGGTGCGGTCTGCTGCACATTTCTTAAAGAACTCCCAGACAGCAGAATTCCTGGATGTGTGATTTGAGACAACAGTGCTCTGCACCTGAGCAGCTCTGACATCTGATGCCTTGGACTGGCTAGTGCTATGGTTGGTCATAGAGGACGTTGTGCCTCGTGTTTGTTGTGCCTCCTCCTCACTTGACTCCTCTGTTCGATCAGGCACCCAGGTGGAGTCAGTGACCTCATCATCATTATCATCACCCCCTATCTCCTCGTCACTAGAGCCAACTTGGCAGTATGCTGCAGCTGCTGGGGCAACATGAGTGCCAGTTATTTGTGTGTCACTGGCACCCCCTTCCTCTAGGTTCATTATTCTCCCTTCCTCAACCTCAGAGATTGAATCAGAGCACTGTAGTTGCTGCACATCCTCAAGCAGCATGTCACTGTCATTGTAGTCAAACAATTCAGCTGACTCCTCGTGTGTGATATTGTGGCTACGGCAGGAGTAGCTGTGGACATGGAGGCTGCATTAGACGCTTTGGCAGCTGAGGTGGACTGTAAAGCACTACAAGCCTGGCTGGCAGAGGACTCGGAGGATGAGGATGGCCTGGTTAGCCAATCCACCAAATCCTCTGTATGTTGCTGCTGCTTAAGACGGCCAGCACCAGTTAGAAAGGACAAGCGTGCCCCTGCAGGGGATGCACCACGTCCACAATGACCAGAGGCACAGCCTCCCGACACAGAGGCTGCTTGCCCTCTTATCTGTGTCTGGGAGCGTCTGCCTGTCCTTTTTGGTCTTTCTGACATGGTGAGTGATATATAGATTAAAGATATACAGAACTCTGATTCAACTCTGTTATAAAAATTGGAGATATGCTGCAGAACTCTGATTCAACTCTGGTATAACTCAGTGAGACCACCTGATAGCTGGCAGTGAGAAGACACAGATTACAATTCCCAGAAACCTCCTATAAATCAGTGAGACCCCCTGATTGGTGGCAGTGAGAACACAAAGATTAGAACAATTCCCAGATATTTTGTATAAATGACTGACCCCCAAAATTGCTGGTGGCAGTGAGAACACACAGATTACCACAATTCCCAGATATTTTGTAGAAATTAATGACCCAAAAATAGTTGCTGGGAGTGAGAACACACAGATTACCACAATTCCCAGATATTTTGTAGAAATTACTGACCCCCAAAATAGTTGCTGGGAGAACACACAGATTACCACAATTCCCAGATATTTTGAAGAAATTACTGACCCCCCTAAATACTTGGTGGCAGTGAGAACCCACAGATTACCACAATTCCCAGATATTTTGTAGAAATTACTGACCCCCTAAACACTTGGTGGCAGTGAGAACACAAAGATTAGAACAATTCCCATATATTTTGTAGAAATGAGACCCCCCAGTAGCTGGTGGCAGACTGGCAGTGAGAACACACACTAACACAACAACAATCTCCTCTCAAACACGTGCTGAAGCGCTGTGTGAAGCCTTATATAGTTTGCTGCAGGACTTAGCTCTGAGCCCATGATTGGGCAAAATTTGCCCAATCAGGACTCTGAGCCGTGATTGGCATAGTCTTGAACCTGTCTTGCACCTGACCTGTGGTCAGGTGCAATGCTGTAGCCAATTACAAGCTTCAGGCCAGTGGAAAAGTGCATTGTGGTCCATTGTGGTGCATTGTGGGTGAAAATGCAGCGAACACGCGGAAATGTTCGTAGTTCGCGAACATGCGAACGGGCGATGTTGAAATCGAACTCTGAACCGATCGAACCGAACAGCTCATCCCTAATATTGACACAGCAAGACCAGGGGGCACCACCAGGCCACATTGCAAATTTGTGCAGTGCCTGGTGCCCCTCCTATGCCACATTGCCAAAGGAGGGGACCACACACTCTGTAGATTGGCCCTGTGGCACAGGAGGGGCACCAGGCACAGCATAGATTGGCAATGCATGAGGACACCAAACACTCCCAATTGGCATGGCACGGATTGGGTGGAGGGGGGCACCAAAACGCAACTTCGCCTGAGTAAACAAAAATGCTTGCACCGGCCCAGACTGCACCACCCAGTCACCATCCCACTACCAGGTGCTGTCACCCTCCTACACCTCAACCACTGTGCCACTGCATAGGTGGAAGGCCAGACACTCTGAGGCAGACTGTACATGCTGAGAGCTCACTAATCTCAGAATGTAAAGGCTGTCTGAAAGTGATAGAACTCCTATCACTCTGAGGCAGCCGCTGCATGCCGGGAATGCTCATACACAACACACAATACTGAGTTTTGTTGCTGTGCAGCTTTGTGATACACTCATACACTTGGCACATTACTGTATCACAGAGCTGCACAGCAAAAAAACTCACAGTTATGTGCGGTGTGCATGAGCTTATCACAGAATCCACAGCAATAAAACTCAGTAATGTGTGTATGAGCATATCACAGAGTTCCACAGCAACAAACCTCACAGTGTAGTGTGCGCTCTGTATGTGCATTCAGTGTTATATGAGAGTTCTGGTTTATAAGTAAGAGTAGTTAAAAAAAAATAAACCATAAAACTCGGGGAGGGGGTGACACCAAGAGTTACCGCACCTAGTGACACCAACCCTAGTGACGCCACTGGGAACAAAGAACCTGGTGCAGGATCACTGCCTTCTGCTGCAGGAAATCAACACTCTGCCCACTCTCCATTTAAAAACCCTTCACCACAGTTTGAGATGGTTTTTGGAGTGTTTTATCGAGTGCTATGTGGACTTCTGCATGGGATATTACATTAGTTGCAGATGTTCTTTGCATGTGGAATTTCAGTGACTCACATGCACAGTGCTTTTAGTTTTGATTTGCATGTACAATCATACTTCAGACCAATTGCTTCTCACGTAACTGGTAACAGAACCACTGCATATTCCCATCTGTGATGGCAACTAAATTGAAAAAAATCAACTATTGCTGTGTTTTTCCCCTTCAAACAGAAAGAGGCACTACATACAAAACAGCTTTTCGAACGTAACATAAAAATGTAAGGGTATGCAAGTAGCAGCTAGAATTCACTTTCTGAGCTATAAATATAATTAAAATTATTGTTTTAATTGTGTATAATGTTTAGTTATGCCACTTTTAGACAAGTAAAGAAACATTATAGAAGGGTTTATCCATCAAGAGAAATCAACTGGACTTTATACAGTTAACAGCATTGAAAAGATGGTTGTGCCTAACCTATAACACAAAGAATTCAAAATTAAATACCAGGGGTCCTATTCAAGTCATAAAAGTGTTCTGAAAGTGCTTGCAAAACCACCTAGGTACATGGTACTGTTAGAGGGTTACTAATTTTTTATGGTACCAAGAAGTAACATATTTGCGAAGGCTGAAATGATCGACATTGGTTGCTATATCTCTTGTGCAGAGGAGACTTCCTTGGAATTATAGTTCGGTCACATTTTTTGGGTAATAGCAGTCTGATTTGCATATCATAATGTCTTCTCTGTAATGGTGCCATCAACTAAAACCTTATGAGACGTAACCAAGGACACAAAGGGAAAGCCACATATGCCGTTTCCCATTCTCAGTGCTCTCATAAACTTGTTTGATGTAAAATGATAGGGTTAGGTTTACGATTAGGGTTCATACTATCCCTAAAACAAACAAAAATAGTTACCTATACAGAACTAACCCTATACCTTAAAATTGATTGCCCCGAATTGGACTGATTCAAAAGCTATCACTAATTTAAATTTCTTGAAAATTTTCTATAGCGCTTAAAAAAAAAAATATGAAAGCATCCTTGTTTAACCTCTTCACTACGAAGTGATTTTTTTCCAAAAAAAAATCTCAGGGTTATTCAGAGAGGTG
The DNA here is from genome assembly GCA_009667805.1 of Leptobrachium leishanense. NCBI lineage: Eukaryota > Metazoa > Chordata > Amphibia > Anura > Megophryidae > Leptobrachium > Leptobrachium leishanense. The sequence continues at coordinate 180,917,719 of CM019065.1, read as the reverse complement.
AAAACCAGGAGAATGACTGGAGAATGCAAAATTCTAGGTCAAAATATCCAAACCAGAAAAACTCTCCCATTCATATCACTTTCCAAATCGGCTATTTTGACCTAGAATTTTCCATTTTCCAGTCATTCTCCTGCTTTTCACCGCTCTCTGAATAACCCTGCTAGAGTTTTCACTTCTCCAGTCATTCTCCTGTTTTTTACCTCTCTCTGAATTACCCTGATTGTCAGAAGCCAGTGTTTTTTTGGAAAATAATTAATAAATTGCACAGTAATACCTATTTGGCCACTAGATGACGCCATCTACTGCCAAATTGAGTTACAGAGGTTCTAACAGAAGATCTATTTTCTTATATTTCTCCTGCATCAGCTACTGACAGCGTCTGAAAGCCCATAATTTCAGAGCTACCAGCCGCAGATTTTACAGTTTTAGCTCTTTGGGCATTTACCCACAGGGCTTAAACTTTGTGGGCACCTTCTGCAGCCCAAAAGCTAACAAAATTAATTTGCAGCAAATTATTATTATTTTTTTCAGATCAGCATATCGAGATATCTCGATATCGGGGCACCAGATGGCACCTTTTGAAACCCAAGATATCTCGATATTGGTAGCAAAGGGGTTAATTTGTGTCAAATTGAAACTTATCCAGAAGGTAGCATTATTTATATGGAATCCCTTGGACTACAGGGTTCAACCACAACAAACTAACATAAAAAATAAAAAAAATTAAGCATGAACGAGGAAAAACTTGTGCATAAATCTATACAGGGTTATTCAAAGAGATTCGAAAAGTCACTGCACGTTCGGTGTCTTTTCGTTCTCTTCAATTCAGTTCCTTTTGCCGATCCCATTTCGGTGACCCTGCGGTGTATTCAGCAAACACCAGAGGGTCCCCAAATTGCAGGGAAAAGCTGCCGCAAACCCGCCGAAAACTAACCGCAAAACCAACCGAATGCACGCAGAAAAGCCACAAAAACATCTGGATTAACCTGCCGAAAACCAAGTCCGAGCAGGAGCCGAACACAGCCGAAGCAGCTGAGACCGCAGACGAGGGAGGTGAATAAATTAGCAAAATAGTTTGTGTGAATCTGTGAAAATGAACCGCTGTTTGCAAAGAAACTACTGACCGAAAATGTCTGAAATTTGCATATGAGGTCCAGGGAATGATAATAAAAAGGGCTGTTACAGAAAAAATAAGTGAACTTAAAAAAAAAAAAATCGGACTTTTTAAAGAAAAAAAAAAAATTAAGAAAAATGCTTAAAATATACTAAAAAATCTATAAATAAAGAGACTCTTTACTGCAGAATTTTATAAGGAACGGTTTATTAGATATTGAATTAAAACGGGAATATTTTTAACATTGAAGTCTATGGGATTCTCCTGAATTAACTTGCCGAATTAAACCCCCGAATGGCAGGGCATTAGGGGAACCTTTCACTGCTGGTTTGCGTTCTCTGAATAGCCGAAGCAGTGCATTTTCATGGGGATTTCACTGCCCTCTAACAGGCACCGAACAGGCACCGTATGTTCTGGAAATTCGCCAGGATTTGGCGAATTGCCTGCTCTCTGGATAGCCGAATGGCCAGGAAAGGTAACCGAACGCTGATTTTCAGCGTTCGGTTACCTTTCTCAAGCAATTCAGATCTCTTTGGATAACCCTGATAGATATTGTGGAGAAGTTCTCAGCATTTTATAGAAAATGTATAATTTATATTCTTATAAGAAGACTCCACAGCCTTCTATTACTGGCATCAAACATTATTTGAAGGAGAGGAATCTTTCCTCTCAGTTTCCCACAAGTGGAGGCCCTTAGGGTTAATTCTATATTGACTGAGAACCAAACTGTGATAATAGCTTTGCCCTTGGGCAAGTAACCAAGTCCTGAGGGATAGTAGCTATATATTAGAAAACATTTATTCAATCCTTCTTACCTCACTTCCATGCTCTGTATTTGCAAGCCAAGACCCAGGGTGCTTTTGACCTGGATATGCTGGTAGCCAAGGTATTGAACCTACCCAAATAGGGTGAATCCTATAATCATTGCCCTAATTTTCACCCTTTCTTTTTGATTAATATGGAGGATAAAATTAATTTGAAAATATTCCCATTTGTCCAGCACACTGTTTAGCCTGGTGGGCTGTGGCCAATTGAGGTTTACTGAAGGTCATCTGCCAACACCAGAAAATTATTGAATTTTATCAATCTCATGAATACCACACAGTTCCCATGCCTAAATTTCTCCCCAGATGTAGAAAAAGCATTTAGTAGAGTAAAATGGATGTTTCTTTATATTGTCTTTCATACATTTTGGTTCACTGAGGTGATTAAGAACATTTTTTATATATTGTTCATCCATGGCCAGAGTTCTTCTGATTTCCAGTCCCAATCCTTCTCCATAACGAATGGGATTTGTCAGGACTGCCCCTTAACCTCACTACTCTACACATTGGTAATGAAGTGACAGGTGCAATAAATTCATCAGGATGATATAGTGGGAGTATCAATAGCTTCATAATCTCATAAATTGAGTTCTTTTACAGATGACATTTTAGCATCTCAAACCCGTGTACCTCTATACCAACGCTTCCGAATGTACTCAACGAATAAAGCTGCCTAGCATAGAACAAAATGAACATGTCCGAAATGCAGGCTTTCCCAATAAAGTTGACAGCATCAGGGCCCACCATCTTGAAATCTTCTGTTTCATTTACCTGGTTCCATCTCAGTGCCCAATATTTGGGAGAATGAATATTGTAAGATATGAGGGTTAGATAGAACTAAATTATACTCGTTTTTCCATATACTTATTTTTCAAGATGTGGAGCTGCTTCTCCATTAGTAGTGGATGCTTCACATGTTTCATATATGGCCCATGGAACAATGGGCTTTTTATCATCTTCTGTTATTGTAAAGCATGTTGCACTGATGCACACATCCTTCATTTATTTCACATGCCTTGTATTTGTCTGTACCTGTGATAATATCTACTGTTTCATGAGTTAGCAGATGGAAAAAAATTGCTGTAACCAATTCTCACCAACCGGTCAAAATAGTTCTACTTCCCAGATCCAATATGCAAAGAAGTCAATATACTGACTCTTACCCCCTTCACTACAAAGCAATTTTTGTTGGAAAAAAATATTATCACATTTATTTGAAACATGGGATGTGACGTTAACAATTAAATTTAGGGTAAAATAGAAGTTTCACACAGAAGTTGTTATTCTGAGTTAGTTAAAAAATAAAAATAATGTTAATTTGCTCAATTTTAATGAATTAGTTTATCCTTTACAGAAATATTGTTGAAATGTAAGATTCTGAGCTCTAGGTAGTGTCCTTTTTCTTACACAATTTCAAATGGGGTCTACATTATTATCATACAGGCAGAAATGGGCTTTGTGTTAGATACAGTAACTGTAATAAAGTGGTGATAAACTGTAATAAATAATCAAAGTGGTGAGATTTCCTGCTTATTGGGACTTATAGTGATCATAATAATGAGCTTATTAGCAATGCAGCTTCCAAAAATTACTGGCAGCATTTAAAAATAATATCCGAATGTGACATAATGCCTGTGTATGGATCTTACATTAACATCTTTAATCTGTACTGTACAGGGATTTTCACTCATTATAACTCCTCATTATCCCTGAACAACAGTAAGTGACCCCAGAGCTCTCCCTGTATTCTGCCAAATTCCTGGCTGCTAGAATGTAGCAGTAATCCATTAGAACATTTTGTTACAGTGAGGACTGGGGCTCTATCTGCAGATGGTTTTATGTCTCTCCAGGGTGCTTGGAGAGACATAAGACGCAGGATTTTATTTCTCCACAGGGGACACACTAATCCTGCTTTAAAAAGTTGTGGAAATTGTTTTTTGACATGCTAATGACTGCTTTTCAATGCTTTAGAATGCAAAATCGAGATACCTCAATTTTGGGTATGAGGGGGTTAATCCCCTCACTACCGAGTTTGAGATGTATCAAGCTGCAAAGACACTATCTGGTGCTGGATATCGAGATCTGCTTAATTGCAGCCCAAAAGCAAATGAAATGAGTTTGCTTTTGGGCTGCAGAAGGTGCCCAAAGTTCTAGCCCTGTGGGCATAATGCCCAAAGAGCAAAAATTGTAAAATCAGATGATGAATGCTCTGACATTTCGGGCTTTCTGCAGCCGATGCAAGGGGTAATAACATATAGACCTGCAGCTCAAACCTTTGCAACTCAATTTGGCAGTAGATGGTGCCATCTACTGGCCAAATAGGCTATTTACAGTGATAACTTTTGATTACTGCATAATTAATTAAAAATGATTTTACAAAAAAAAAACACTGGTTTCTGACAATGTCTTGTTTGGAAAACCACTTGGTAGTGAAGGGGTTAAGAATAAATTCAAGTGGGTCTATTTCCTCAGCTGTGAAAGACAACGTTTCAACCCTTGCATGTCTTTATCACGTCTTGACAAAGACTTGCAATGGTCGAAAGCTTATCTTTTACAGCTGAGGAAATAAACCCACTTGAATTGATACCTAAGAGTCAGTATATTGATTTCTCTTCATGATGAGTTAGCACACAGTTCAGTTATTAGAATGCTATGCTATGCGTGATCTTGCTTCTTATCACTAAATACTTTAGTTTCATATTTCTATAGGCTTTCATATACGCACAAACTCACTAAGGTTTCCTGCTCCCACATAATAGCACTACAGGAACTCATTATCGTTTATTTTTGCTCCTTTATTATACATTGAATATACATCTCTGGTGACCCTCTTGTGATCTCCTTAAAACCTGAAACCAAAACGCAACGTTGCAGCGTTGGTCTATAATTTTCCCGTTGATCCATTTTTGAGTACAGTTCACAGAGACTTTAGTTTGTTTCTTTTATTGCATTGTGAAATTAAATCTAAACGTTACGTTTTTTTAAGTAATCCTGTTAGGGTTTCGGAGAACTGATCCTTACTTTTTTACGATGTCTTTTACATTTATTTAAATTAAGGTTTAGAACACAATGGATGCCAATAGAAAATAGAGAAATAGATTGCATTTGTAAATGTCTAGGTTTTTCATTTGTTTATTTGTCTATTTTTTACGCTTGTGTGTTTTCATTGTGTTTCAGTTAGTAATTATTTTATCAGACAATTTTAAAGCCCAGTCTTTGAGACAGAGTGATTACATTTCCCAATTGGTTAAATAAAAATAAATTGAAAAGAAATCACATATAAATGGCATTATAATACTGATTTCAATGGATTTTATATCTAATAATGAAGACATTTTACTCTAGCTGTTGTGAAGCAATCATATAAAAATCATGCTTACATATAATTAGCATGTTTTATATTTTTCTTCAACCATAATTAGACTGAGTACTTGAAATCTCATTTTCACATGGTTGATTTGAAGCTCCTCATTTCCATTAGTACATATTTGAGAAACATTCATGAAATTTACAGCAATACATCAAAACTAATGATAGTTTTTTTTCTTTGCACCTCTGCGTTTGGCAAAAGGACTGAAGTGTTGTATTGTCATCCAATCACACCAATGACTAGCTAATATATATATATATATCATGCTTTGATTTCTTTGATTCTGAAGTATTAGAAGAACAGCACTTAGGCTAAGGTCAGACGAAAGCAGTTTTAACGTGCGTTTAACCGCACGAAATCACAGCCGTGCTAGCAGCAAATGACGTCCAATGCCGGGGAACATACGACGAACGGCCGCACGAAAGTTCGTCCGCGCAACGCAAGTGGCCAACGAACGCATTTTTTCGAGAACGTCAAACCGCTACTACTGACGTACAGAGTGCGCTGCGGCCACATAGCGGCGTGTTTGCGTGATTGGGAGACGTCAGACGCTGCACACGTCCGGCCAACATAACGTCCAGACGCAAAAAGGGTTTTATTGATGATCCGTACAAAATCACGGATGAAAATGCGCATCGTATGACCGCTATCGCGTATTCCATGAAAAAATACGTCCATTCGTTCGAACGCACTTTTTCACGGACAACGTGAAAAATGCGTTCGTCTGACCCTAGCCTTAACTGTGCCATACCTTCAATCTACGGTATTTTAGAATGAAGGTTTGTGTGTGTTATAAATACATTTATGAAAAAAATCATTGAGTTAAGGGTCTATTCACAAAGCATTGAAATGGAGTGCAATTTCAGCGCATTGTATTTCGGCGCACTTCGGCGATTCCGTTTCACTGAAAATACAGTGAATTCATTATTTAGCAAATAGTCACTATATTTTGCTGAAATTGGAGTCACCGAACCAGTTATTGGACATTGGCAAAAAACACCGAACTGTGCTGATAACTGCCGAACTTCGCTAAATAGGATTCTGTGAATTCAACCAAACTGAAAAGAAAAAACAAAAAACGGAACTTTCCTATTCTCCTAGGTGTTTAAAACAATAAAAATGTATTAAAATGTGTCAAATTATAAAAAGGCACTCTAGAAAAGAATGCAAAGGTATGTTACTGAATTCTAAAAAAAAACAGATTTTTTATAAATTGCGATACAGAAATTTTGTCTAAAAAAAAATAAATAAATACAAAAATATACAAAACATTGTACAAAATAAGGCTTCTGTTGAAAATGGAAACAAAATTGTGGTCTTTAAAAAAAAAAATTTGAGATATTGTGCTTTTACATTTAATCCTACAGGATTCTCCTCTTTAAATCTCTCGAACTGAAACATCGAAAAGCAGGGCATGTCGCCCTGTATTTCAGTGCAGTTCGGCGTTCTGTGCATAGAACCCACAATAGTACTCTATGGGGTAATTTCAGTGTTGCCAAACAACGCCAGATTGCAGGGAATTGCACTGTAGTTGCTGTTAATTCGCTAGTGTTAATTCGCTAGTATTTGGCAAACTGACAGCTTATTGAATAGACAAATTACCACAAAATTTCACTGGGGAAATTTCCCATTCGATGCAATTTGTTGGCAAATCTGTAGGTTAGTGAATAACCCCTTTAGATATGTCTAATTTAAACATCATGAAAGATAGCTTTAGATATCCCGCTGAATGGTTTTAAGGAGTGCAGATGGAATTGAGTTGTCATGTAAACTTTTTTATATGTACTTTTGGCTTTTAGACAAATGTATAATTTTAAAGTTCATGTTAACTTTTTAAGCAATATTTAAAACTTTCCTCTGAAATTGCCTTTGAAACAAATAATTTCCATATATTTAGGAAGTGTAAGAAACATTTTTCAATGCAAATTTTATCTAAAGAAAATTTTTGATGGAAACAGGATAAAGAAAAGCAGCATACACAGCAATACTACATTTTTCTTTCTATTAAGTGGGTCCATTTCATGCATGCTGGCTCGTCTACTCTGCATGCAGGGAGAATTCTTGTACATCAGCAAAATTAGGAAAATTGATATAACAACCCTCAGGTCTGATGTTATTGTTCACAAATTCTAACCCTGGTTTCAAACAGCATACAATCTGTATGAGAGTGAGAACCCATCTTCTCAGCAGAAGATATAGACAAATACTTAACAGAAAAACTGCACATGCATGTTCCGTCTGGAACTGTGAAGACCCTTGACGCACCTGTCACTCTGAAGGATTTCATGGTAGCACTGAAATCAATGAAAGTGGCAAGAGCCTGGCTTCTGACGGTTTCACTCTAGAATACTGCAAGACTTTTGCTGATACACTTCTTCTGCAGCCCTTAAGGTGTTAAAGCAGTGGTCATCAAACTTGGCCCTCCAGAATGTTATGGAACTACATCTCCCATGAGGCTCAGCTAACAAGTTTATTTTATTTATTTATAAAGTATTTTACTAGGAAGGATATATTGAGATTTCTCTAGTTTTCAAGTATGTCCTGGGTTCAAGAACATTGAATTTTACAGTAGGTACAGAAATAAAAAAGTAATAAATGCAAGATATTAAAACCAAGACACAAATATACAGATTAACACAGAAAATAAATATGTATGAAATATACTCACTATGTTACATGTTTACAGGTGCATTCTGTATTGAGGTATACTAACAGAGCTCTCTTAAGTGGCTTTAGACTGGGGGAAGATTTGATGATGTCAGGGAGGTTATTCCATAATTGTGGTGCTCTGTAGGAAAATGAGGAACAAGCCACTTTCTTTTTGTATTGTGGTACTGCAAGTAAAGTAGAAGAATAAAATAAGTCATAAACATCCAAATGGATCAGTGAAATACACTTATTGACATGACAGATAATGAAATATAAACAAAAATACTTAAATTTATATAAGGAGCCACATTCTGGAATCAGGGAGTAGTCTCTTATAGTTCTCACTGGTTTCTCCCGATTACCAAAAAGGGCTATGAATGATTAAAGAGTCTCGTCAATCGATTGTATAGCTTGTGGAAATCACTTGTCAAGCATCCAAATGATGCTCTGATGAAGTCCCGTGGGCGGGACGAAACACGTCAGCATTAAGTCACTTGAGGATCCAGCAGAGGTCATTGCAGGTATATGTTGAGAGCTCCCAAGCAGGACGCAAAGGAATACGTGAGAAAATGCTGTGTTACTGATTTGCTTTTAATGGGTGAGATCATATCAATAGCCCATATTTTTTAATGTATGAATAATCATGTGCAGCAGGTTGCTGTTTTAATAAAAGGTATAAGCACTATCGATATTTTCTGTTTTTTATGTGTATATCTGGAAAAGAAAAGACTACTCAAAATCTTTATGGATACTGGATTCTTTTGGATGCTTGACAAGTGATTTCCACAAGCTATACAATCGATTGACGAGACACTTTACCAAAAAGGGCTACGAATGATTAAAGTGTCTCGTCAATCGATTGTATAGCTTGTGGAAATCACTTGTCAAGCATCCAAATGATGCTCTGATGAAGTCCCGTGGGCAGGACAAAACACGCCAGCATTACGTCACTTGAGGAACACGGATCCACAATCCAGCAGAGGTCATTGCAGGTATATGTTGAGAGCTCCCAAGCAGGACGCGAAGGAATACGTGAGAAAGTGCTGTGTTACTGATTTGCTTTTAATGGGTGAGATCATATCAATAGCCCATATTTTTTAATGTATGTATAATCATGTGCAGCAGGTTGCTGTTTTAATAAAAGGTATAAGCACTATCGATATTTTCTGTTTTTATGTGTATATCTGGAAGAGAAAAGACTACTCAAAATCTTTATGGATACCGGATTCTTTTGGATGCTTGACAAGTGATTTCCACAAGCTATACAATCGATTGACGAGACACTTTAATCATTCGTAGCCCTTTTTGGTAATCGGGAGAAACCAGTGAGAACTACAAGAGACTACTCCCTGATTCCAGAATGTGGATCCTTATATAAATTAAGTATTTTTGTTTATATTTCACTATCTGTCATGTCAATAAGTGTATCCACTGATCCATTTGGATGTTTATGACTTTAGCGCAGAACCACCAAATTTTATTCTTAGTTTTTATGGTTATTCTGATAAGGTGGATATCAGGGTGGTACGTGCAGCTTAATTGGATGTAGGTGCAGTGTGTTTTTTCCTTTTTATAATACTGCAAGTAAGGTGCTGGTCCTGGATCGGAGGTTATCAGAGGAGAGAACGGCTGGGGGAAGCAGTCTATTCAGGACGGGTGGTAGCTTCCCAGAAAAACTCGTAAACGCCAGGTTGGAAAGGTGAAGGGAGTGTCTGGATTACAGCGACGGCCAGTTTAGCTCTTTTAACATGTCACAATGGTGGGTCATGTAGTTACATTGTAGCACACACCGGCAGAATGAGTTATACAATGTAGTAAGTTTGCAGGGCAGCTGCATACACTACATCTCCGTAATCAATGAATGGCATAAGCATTTGTTGTACTATCAGCTTTCTTACTGTGGGGCTCAGGCAGGATTTGTTTCTGTACAGGGCACCTAGTTTGGGGTAAAGTTTAAATGAGAGTTTTTCGATGTGGGGGCCAAAAGATAGATTTGCGATAACCACCCCCTACCTGCCCAGTCGTCACGTGTGGAAGGAGGGGGTACACGGGGTTAATTAACAGTTCCAAGAATGTGTTTGTACTAACTCTACCCCCTCTCAGGGCCCAGAGTTATGTCAACTTAGCCCCCCTAAAACCGTACACACTCTTCCGACTATATGCTTCTATCACGAAAGTAATAGAGCATTTTCTAAACCCCAGTTACTGTATAGCACACCAATCCAGGAGCCTAATCATATACAGCTAAAATATATATTAAATGTTAAATTCTACATTAACGCTAAAACCAAGCTATATGAAAACGCAAATCATCTAGAGCCAAAGACAATACTGGGTTACAAAGTTTTAATGGCAAAAGACGTGCAATAAAATGTGCAAATACAGTTCTTGAAATAAAATGAGACTTAGCTCTTCCATGATTATTTTGCGTGTAAGTCCCAGGATTGTTCTTCGATGTTGCTTCAACCAAAATCCTTGAAAAAAAAAGGGTCTGAGCATCATGTAAGATGTAGTTTCAAAACAACTGCAGGGTCAAGTGTGATGACCCCTGTGTTAAAGGCTGTTCGGCATGGTGCCTGGTTCCATCCGCTTACATTAGCCATCATGGTGATGCTGATTAGGGATGAGCCGAACACCCCCGTGTTCGGTTCGCAATCGAACTCGAACAATTTCAAAAGTTCGAGTTCGAACGCGAACACGAACCAAACTCAATGCAAGTCAATGGGACTCAAAAGTTCGGTTTTTAGAGTGCCCTGAAAGAGGGCATATATGCAAGATATTTGCCATAAAAGGTGTATGGGGGTCCGGGTAGTGCCCTGGGGGACAGGAAACAAGGACAAAAAGTAAAAAAAAAAAACGTTTTAACCACTTGGATGCTGAGGACGCGCTGGTATGCTGAGCGCGTCCTCCCATTGGGGTCAGCGTTCGGCCGGGTTCCGGCCGATCGCTGGCCCCCCCGGTGCGGGCTGACATCCTCGATGTCAGCCGCGCATCCGGGACCACAGCCGCCGGAATTAGGTGTCATCGCGGCAGCGCGATGACACCTAATTCAGGCGCCCCCCCGCATGTGCGGAGGAGGCGCCTGAAAGGGAGGGGGGGAGGTCCTTCGGACCTCTCTCCCTCCCGATCGGCGGCTCTGCGGGGGTTAACCCAGGCATCATTTGGAAGGGCACAGCCTGCCCTTCCAAATGATGCCTGGCATTAACCCCTGGGGAGCTGGATCGCGAATCGGCGCTGAAAAGCGCCGGTTCGCGATCCTTTCCCGGAGCTGGCCGACATCTTGGATGTCGGCCAAGCCTCCGGGAACTCCCCCTGAGGACTGGCGTCATCGTGCGTAGCACGATGACGCCAGTCCTGGACTTAACCCTTAACTGCCACCAACGGTGAAGATAGGGAGTTCCAATGAACTCCCTATCTCCCGATCCGTGGCAGCTAGGGGTTAAATTTTGGTATGGTTGGATCGGCCAGAGCATGGCCGTTCCAACGATACCAAACATGAAAGTGAAAAATGTTGTAAAAAAAATAAATAAAAAAGAAAATAAAAAAAAAAAAAAAAAAAAAAAAAAATAAACACTTTTTTTTATTTTTTTTGGTTTGTTAATGCAGCAATATTGTTCCCATTTCAATTATAATGTGAACAATGATGCTGCACTAACGATTTTTGTATGCGGTGCGTTTGTTAAAAATAGTGTAATTTTCCCCAAAAAAAAATGTAACGAGAACCCATCTCTAATTTTTTTAACAAACGCACCCCATACAAAATATAACCGCAATTGCTCGCATGTTAAAATGTGAAAAAAAACACTTTACACATTGTAAATTATTGAAAATACATATTTTATTGCATTTTTTGTTATAATATACAGACATGACATAACGTATACATATAATAATGACATATTATGAATCTACCGAGTCTGACGGAAAGAACGATATATAATATGTCTGGGTCATATACTAAAATAAGCCTTCAAAACACGTTTAAACATGATGAGCAAAACCGGTAAAAATGACCTCAGCACAGAGGCGGGAAAAGCCTCAGCAGCGAAAGGGTTAAAAAGGACAGTGAGTTTTCCATGAAATAAGGGTTAAAAATAAAAACGAAAATTTCTTTCAAATATCGTGCCTAGGAGGTCCCCATAACCTGGCCGTGAAGTGGCGGTTTTATAGGATGTATAGAAACATTTAAAAACAAAAAAATGACGTTTCAAATGACGGTAAACGGTTTTCCGTTAATCTATTCATAAACAACTGCTTGGGGCGGCAGTCTGTATTAAAAGAGGAGACGTTTTAGGACACGCAGAACAAGTTTAGTGATTTTTTGGCTAAATTATGGTGAAACTTATGCAGGCTTTGGATGAAAGTAACAATAGGTGCTTTAAAATTGGGCCTTTAGTGTCGGCAACAGTGCCATCACACCGTAACCCCTGTGTGGTATTGTGGAAGAGTGCAGGGTTGGACTCTGCAGTCAAATATTAAAATGATATGAATCTGGTACAGGCATCAGTTCACCCAAATATTTTGCCTTTGGTGGCAGCAAGTGCCTTCACACCGTAACCCTTGTGTGGTATTGTGGAAGAGTGAAGGGTTGGACCCTGTGGTACAAAAAATTAAATTAATTAAATAAATTACAGGTGTCAGTGCACCCAAATATTGTGCCTTTGATGGCAGCAAGTGCCTTCACACCGTAACCCTTTTGTGGTATTGTGGAAGAGTGCAGGGTTGGACCCTGCGGTCCAAAAAATGAAAATGATATAAATCTGGTAATATAGACATCAGTGTCAGTGCAGCCAAATATTGTGCCTTTGGTGGCAGCAAGTGCCTTCACACCGTAACCCTTTTGTGGTATTGTGGAAGAGTGCAGGGTTGGACCCTGCGGTTCAAAAAATTGAAATGATATAAATCTGGTACAGGCATCAGTGCAGCCAAATATTGTGCCTTTGGTGGCAGCAAGTGCCGTCACACCGTAACCCCTTTGTGTTATTGTGGAAGAGTTCAGTGGTGGAGGTTTTGTGAATGCAGAAGACATCCCCAATCTATTCCGTTACGTCAGCATCAGGGGATTGATAGCTGCTGATCCAGGACTGATTCATTTTTATAAATGTCAGCTGGTCTACAGAGTTGGTTGACAGACGCACTCTTTTGTCTGTGACAAAACCTCCAGCAGCACTGGACGTCCTTTCAGAAAGCACGCTGGATGAAGGGCAACCTAGTAGCTGCATAGCATATTGGCTAAATTCTGGCCAGTGATCCAATCTCAACACCCAGTAAGCCAGTGGATCATCTGCTGGAAAGGTATCCAGGTCTGCCCTTGCCCCTAGGTAGTCCTGCACCAAACGGTGAAGACGCTGGCAATGGGTGCCTACATTTGACGTCCCTGGGTATCGTGGACTAAAAAAATTTAAAAAGGCATCAGTCAAGTGGCCCCGGCCTTCACCACTATTCCTCTGATCATCCGCAGCCTCAGAAGCACTTGTGTCATCACGTGGTAACCTACCAGTGCCTGGAAAGGTGTTACACAAGTGTCGCTTTAGAGCATCCTCCAGCTGTTTCATCCTGTCCTCCCTCTGTGCAGGCAGGATGAGCTTTGCAACTTTACCCTTGTATCGTGGATCAAGAAGGTGTCAGGACCCCTGTCTGGAGCCCTTCAGCACCCCACATAAAGCCCGCTGCAAACGCAAGAAAGGCAAACTTGGTGTTGCATTGTCCTAAGTGCAGGGCAGCACTTTTTGTACCAATTTTGTTCACAGCACTGCAGGCCTAACAGGTGCCCCTAATCAATAGAGACTGGTTACCTACTTAAGGGTGGAGCACCCAGAAGGCAATGCTTCAGCAATATAGTTCTCTAAGCCAGCAAGCCCAGTGGACTGTGATCTGGTGCCCTCTGTATATTCAGCTATCCCAAGACTATCCTGGGAAACCCCTGCATCCAGTATCCTGTGTCCTCCAGAGATTTCTTCCAAGACCCCTGCACCTGGTTCCCCATGTTCATCTGCCTCCTGAATAACCTGCAAACAAGATTTCCTTCAGCACTTTTCCTATCCTGTCTCGTATCCCCAGTAAGTCTCATACGTGTGTCTCCTTGTATCGTGTTTCCTGCATCCCTTTGTGTCCCCACCAACATTGCATATTCCTTTGGTTTCTCTCATTTAAGTTCTGCCCATCACCCTGCATAACCTGGACTTATTATTTGAACCTGACAAATAAACCCCTATTTTCCCGCATCTGGTTTCCGTTGTGTCACTGCATCCTGGCTTCGGAACCTTGCCTGCCACGCTGGTACCTTACAGAAGGTTTGCCAACCAGTAATGATCCCTCTCCTTGATAGCACGAATCCTGGGGTCCTTTACCAGGCTTTTCAAGATAAGGGAGCCCATGCAGCGTAGGTTGGAGGTGGCATTAGCTTCCAAGTCTTCCTGGTCAATGTGGATGACCCCATCGTGCACTTCCTCCTCCCAGCCACATACTAGTCCTTGTGTTTCTGGGCACACAAAACCCTCTCTTGAGGAATCCCCTCCTTCAATGCCCCCACTACTTAAATATTCCTCCTCCTCATCCTCCTCCTGTCTGATCTGAGGAGGACCCACTGGAATGCTGTCTGCAGAAAGACTGGGGCCTCCCACTGCTCTGCCTCTAGTGCCACATCTATAATTCCCCGCAGAGTGTGCTCCAGCAGGAATACTAAAGGAATTGTGTCACTGATGCATGCACTGTCCCTGCTCACCATCCTCGTTGCCTCCTCAAATGGTGACAGTACAGTGCATGCATCCTTGATCAACAGCCACTGCGGAGGGGGGAAACCAAGTTGACCTGAATCTGTCCTTGTGCCATACTCACACAGGTACTCATTGAAGGCCCTCTGCTGCTTGTGCAGACGCTGCAGCATTGCTAATGTCAAGTGCTACCTGGTGGGCATGTCACAGATCAGACGGTTTGTGGGAAGGTGGAATTCTCTTTAAATTTCTGCCAGGTGAACACTTTCTGGGAATTACCGTCTGAAGTGGCTGCAGACTTTTCTGGCCTGGCTGAGAGGCTCTGCCAGTCATGGGTGCCTGGTTAGGAAACGCTGTACCACCAGATTTAGGACGTGTGCTAGGCATGGTACATGCATCAACTTACCCAGGCGTAGGGCGAAGAGAAGGTTGCTGCCATTATCACAGATGACCATTCTCAGCTCAAGCTGGCATGGTGTTAACCATCTCTGCACCTGACCCTGCAGAGCTGACAGAATTAATGCCCGGTGTGGCTCCTGTCCCTTAAACAAACCAGCTTAAGCACAGTATGGCATCTCTTTGCTTGAGCCATTGCGTAGCCCCTGTCACGCGTCGGTTTAACTGCCACTTCGCCAGAGACAGAGAAGGAGGAGGAGGAAGAGGGAGAGGTGGTGGTGGAGCAGACAGACCTCATACAAGCAGCTTTCTGGAGGCGTGGTGGATGCACAAGCTCCAGCACAGAGCCCCATCTTGGATCCCTCCCAGCTGCAATCAGAGTTACCCAGTGTGCCATGAAGGAAATGTAATGGCCCTGTCCATGCTTGCTGGACCACGTATCTAAAGTCACATGCACCTTGCTGCTGACTGCCTTTCCCAATGACTCCATAACATTGTCTTCCACGTGCTGGTATAGTGCTGGAATGGCCTTCTGTGAAAAGTAATGGCGTTTTTGAACCTGCCACTGTGGAACAGCACATTCAGCAAATTCACGGAAGGAAGCAGAGTCCACCAGCTGGAAAGGCAGCAGCTGTATTGCGATTAATTTTGCTAAGCTGGCATTTGGACGCTGTGCTTGGGGATGGTTGGGACTATAATTTTTCTTACTCTGCAGCAGCTGGGGCAACGTAATCTGACTGCGTAAACCTTCAGCTGATGGGATGCTGTCACATTGTGAGGAAGGACCTGGTACATCCATTACGGTAGCATCATCTCTGTCAGTGGAGGTTGGAGTCAATGACATGGCAGGACATATAGTGGGGGTAGAGACAGGTGAGGAGGACCTACGCAAAGTTTTGCGCCAACGGGATGCATTGCAGGTGGTCATATGTCGCCTCAGGCACTTGGTATTTAAGCGTCCGGTGTCTTTCCCACACTTGAGCCTCATCTGACATAGATTACAAATAGCAACGGTGCGGTCTGCTGCACATTTCTTAAAGAACTCCCAGACAGCAGAGTTCCTGGATGTGTGCTTTGAAACAACAGTGCTCTGCACCTGAGCAGCTCTGACATCTGATGCCTTGGACTGGCTAGTGCTACGGTTGGTCATAGAGGATGTTGTGCCTCCTCCTCACTTGACTCCTCTGTTCGATCAGGCACCCAGGTGGAGTCAGTGACCCCATCATCATTGTCATCACCCCCTATCTCCTCGTCACTGGAGCCAACTTGGCAGTATGCTGCAGCTGCTGGGGAAACATGAGTGCCAGTTATTTGTGTGTCATCACTGGCACCCCCTTCCTCTAGGTTGATTATTCTCCCTTCCTCAACCTCAGAGATTGAATCAGAGCACTGTAGTTGCTGCGCATCCTCAAGCAGCATTTCACTGTCATTGTTGTCAAACAATTCAGCTGACTCCTCCGTGTGTGATAGTGAGGCTATGGCAGGAGTAGCTGTGGACATGGAGGCTGCATTAGATGCTTTGGCAGCTGAGGTGGACTGTAAAGCACTACAAGCCTGGCTGGCAGAGGACTGGGAGGATGAGGATGGCCTGGTTAGCCAATCCACCAAATCCTCTGTATGTTGCTGCTGCTAGGGATGAGCTGTTCGGTTCGGACGGTTTGGAGTTCGGGCCGAACTTAGCCTGTTCGGTTAGATCGCGAACTCCGAACATTTCCAGGTGTTCGGAGAAAGTTCGACCACAATGCATCACAATGGCCCACAATGCACTTTCCCACTGGCCTGAAGCTCGTAATTGGCTACAGCCTTGCACCTGACCACAGGTCTGGTGCAAGACAGGTTCAACAGTATGCCAATCACGGCTCAGGGTCCTGATTGGACAAATTTTGCCCAATCATGGGCTCACAGAGCTAAGTCCCGCAGCACACTAAGGTTTCCATGCATAGCTTCAGCACGCATTTGAGAGGAGATTTCATAGGAGATTGTTGTTTCTTGCATTTCCCTCCCTTGACAATAGAGCCATCTAGTGGCGCCACACAGACACTGCACTCTCTCCTATTCCCGGGCTTCCCAAGTGGCCTATTTAGATGAGAGACCTGATCTACTTCAGAAGGGGCACTTGAGTGGCCAGTAAACGACCCTAAAAGCGATTGACCCAGAACCAGGAGGGTTCCACCTCATGTGAGTGAAATTGATCTACCCTCGCCATATAGGTGTCATATGGGTCGCACTATGATGTATTTTTTCCTTTGTGTCTCCATTTGAGGGATATCTTGAAGAGGATTACGAAAAGTTCTGGGACCCATTACATTTCAAGAAGGACAGTGTTATCGCTACACCATCCCCTTATTTTGTAGGTGCAAGACTATGCCAATCACGGCTCAGAGTCCTGATTGGGCAAATTTTGCCCAATCATGGGCTCACAGAGCTAAGTCCCGCAGCACACTATATAAGGCTTGAACTCAGCCCAGCCAGCACGTATTTTCTGCAGGAGTGAGAGGAGATTGTTCTGTCAGTGTGGCTTCTCACTGCCAGTGACAGCTATTGGGGGGGGGGTCTCACTTGTTGCAGATATATGGGAATTGGTGGAAAGTGTGTCTTCTCAGTCAGTGACGGCTATTTGGGGGGTCTCGTTTGTTGCGGATATCTGGGAATTGGTGGAAAGTGTGTCTTCTCACTGCCAGTGACAGCTATTAGGGGGTCTCACTTGTTGCAGATATCTGTGAATTGGTGGAAAGTGTGTCTTCTCAGTCACTGACAGACAGCTATCAGGGGGTGTCACATACTTCCATAAAATTTCTGTGAATTGTAATCCGTGTCTTCTCAGTCACTGACAGTCAGCTATCAGGGGGTCTCACTGATTTATAGGAGGTTTCTGAGATTTATAATCTGTGGCTTCTCACTGCCACCCATCAAGGGGTCTCACTGATTTATAGGAGGTTTCACTGCCACCCATCAAGGGGTCTTACTGATTTATAGGAGGTTTCTGAGACTTGTAATCTGTGGCTTCTCACTGCCACCCATCAAGGGGTCTCACTGATTTATAAGAGGTTTCTGAGACTTGTAATCTGTGTGTCATGTTTCACATGACTTGTGATATGCCTTTTAAGAATTGCACATGTCTTATTTACCCCTGGGTTTCTCTCCTCCCTTCCTCATGGCACAGGGATTTCCTGTTCAGATAGCTCCACCCTTGTTCCCTTCCCAGCAATCCTTTGCAAGCCTTATGGACTCAGGTCAAAAAATCATAATGAATCTATTGGATTTTATTATTATTATTATTCTTTATTTATAAAGCGCCAGCATATTCCGCAGCGCTGTACAATAGGCACAGTATAGACGGGTTACAATACATTGTTCAACATTTGACAAACAGTACAAGAGGAGATGAGGCCCTATTCCCGTAGGAACTCACAATCTAGAGGGGTTGGGGTTGGAAACAGGAGGAGAGGACTGCAAGGTGAGAGTGATTGAAGGTTGGGTGGCAGGCTTCCCTAAATAGGAATGTTTAAAGGGAGCGTTTGAAGGAAGAGAAATTAGGGGAAAGTCTGACCGTACGAGGGATAGCGTTCCAGAGAATGGGGGCTGCGCATGTGAAGTCCTGCAGTCTATCATGGGAAGAGGTGATGCGGGAGAAGCTAGGCGCAGGTCGCTGTTTGACCTTAGGGAGCGGGCTGGGGTGTATTTGGTGATTAGTGAGGACAGGTAGTGGGGAGCTGAGTTAGTGAGGGTTTTGTAGGTAAGGATAAGGATTTTGAACTTAATTCTGCAGTGGATGGGGAGCCAGTGAAGGGACTCGCAGAGGGGAGCGGCAGAGACAGAGCGGCGGGTGAGGTGAATTAGCCTGGCGGAGGCGTTCAGGATGGCTTGTAGGGGGGAGAGGCGGGACAGAGGGAGGCCAGATAAGAGATTATTGCAATAGTCAAGTCGGGAGATTACCAGGGCATGTATGAGTTGTTTTGTGGTGACAGCGGTAAGAAATGGCCGAATTCTGGAAATATTACGCAATTGGTAGCGGCAGGAGGAGGAAAGAGACAGGATGTGGGGGATGAAGGAAAGAGCAGAGTCAAGTGTAACTCCAAGACAGCGAACTTGGTTTGATGGGGAGATGGTGATACCCTCCACCGTGATAGAGAAGTCAGGAGGTGGGGAGGCATTAGAGGGAGGAATAAGTAGGAGCTCAGTCTTGGACATGTTGATCTTTAGGTGGTGCGAGGCCATCCAGGAGGAGATGCCAGATAAACAGTCACTGACTTTTGAAAGGACAGGGGAGAGAGATCAGGGGTAGAGAGGTAGATCTGAGTGTCATCAGCGTAGAGGTGGTAATTAAAGCCAAAGCTGTTGATGATTTTGCCCAGGGAGGAGGTGTAGATGGAAAAAGCAGAGGACCAAGGACAGAGCCTTGAGGTACACCAACAGATAGAGGCAATGAGGAGGAGGAGTTACCAGCAAAGGACACAGAGAAGGACCTGTTGGATAAATAGGAGTCAACCCAAGCAAGTGCAGTGTCACAGAGACCAAGAGAGCTGAGGGTCTGCAGAAGGAGGGGGTGGTCAACAGTGTCAAAAGCAGCCGAGAGGTCAAGCAGGATGAGAATAGAATAGTGGCCGTGTTTTTTAGCAGTTAGGAGGTCGTTGGTGACTTTGGTGAGGGCAGTTTCAGTTGAGTGTAGGGGACGGAAGCCAGATTGCAGGGGGTCAAGTAGGGAATTGGATGACAGGAAGAGGGAGATGTATATTGTTGTGGATTTTCTACAGTTTTGGAATAAAACTTCTACAGATCTTCAAGGTATCATCTCGATTGAGTCACTGTCTGTAATTCATCTAGACTGGGAGTTATAGCCATCTCATCACAACAGTAAGTTAAGAGATCACATTCTCAGTGCTTTGGTGGAGAAACAGAACAGTCAAAAAATCATATATATATCAGTCAGAAGATCTTAGAAAGATCAGTCAGACATCCTCCATAGGATCCTTGCTAGCTCTGGATACACAGGGAGACGCTGTAGGGACAGTGGAAATAGCTTCACACAGTGCAGCCATTACCACAAGCCTGTATGTGCCTGCAAGCAAGTCCCAGCATAGCATTCAACAAAGGATATTAGTGCTGTGAAAGTTCAATACATCTGTGCCTTACAAACAGTTTATACAGTGCATCTGTACACTACAACCAGTTTATTTCTCTGTATGCATTGCATGTGATTTGACTGTGAAAAGAAAGTAAAAACAAATCTTTCTTCACCCAGTGCCTAGAAATCCTAGCTGAGCTGAGCAAAATTGATACATTTCTCTGCTGCTATAGAACTAGATCATTAACCCTCTCCTTGTCAGCAAAATGTTCCAGCAAATCAACATGCAAACTGACACACTACCAGACTCAGAAATCCTTTCAGATCAGGAATTAAACCCTGAACCAAACAAGAGAAAAAAGATTAACAAAACCAACCTGGAAAGTACAAGAAAATCTTGAAGCTCACGCAAAAGAGTTGGTGTCTCAAACGAATGATCTATGGTGTACTAATGTCACATGCATGTCAGCTCTCTCTCAACCATGTCATGATGCATTACAACTAGAGAGCATTATTAAGCAATTAGATGTCGCTTATCAGAATTATAAAAGACTGTGTGTTAAATATATACATCTCTTAAAGCGGTACAACACTGAAGTGTCACTGGAAGAACTAAAGAGATTCAATGAGCTCAATCTAGAAAGAGACAATTTAGTGCTGCAAACAAAGACAAAGGCAGAAGTAAGAATTGCACAGCTCCATGAATCCAGATCCCACCGCTCTGCATCCTCCAGACACTCCTCAAGGTCTTCCAAATCCCTACAATCAAGGTCTTCCACACTCAGTCAACAACTCATAAAGGCCCGTGCTGATGCTGAAGCTTCTAAAACTCAGGCAGCCTTCACCAAAAAGAAAGCAGAAATGGGAGCTGAAGCCGCACGCATGGAGGCTGAAGCTGCATGCCAGAAGGCAGAAATGGGAGCTGAAGCCGCACGCATGGAGGCTGAAGCTGCACGCCAGAAGGCAGAAATGGGAGCTGAAACTGCACGCATGAAACCTGAAGCCGCACGCATGGAGGCTGAAGCCGCACGCCAGAAGGCAGAAATGGAAGCTGAAACCATGCGCAAGGAAGCTGAAGCCACACGCCACAAAGTGGAAATGGAACTTTTGGAAAAACAATGTGAACATGCCATGGCCATGGCAAGATTAAAAGTTTTAGAACAGGCTGCTAGTGAAAGTGAAAGAGACAACAGTAGCAGCAGACACTCAGCTGTGTCTCATGCCTCAGATTCTTCACATTCCTCTCTAGGACGTCAGCTCCCTGTCACAGCAACCAAAGCACTCAACCAAGGTCTCTTCTCCGCACCTACTGTACTCCAAGACAATTTGCCTTCATATCTTCCAGTACACCAGACTGCAGCATCTCACCAAGCAGTGGACAATAGCATGCACATAATAAACTAACCACCTTACCTTGACATCAGCCAAGTACCTACTAGCAAGCACACTGCTCCACATCTACAAACCAACATGCCAATGAACTTTAAACCAGTTCCAGTGTTGAATGCCTCAGCACCAACATATGTTCCCAAGTCTCCTGCAGTCATGCACCCAAAGTCTGAAAACACGGACATGTCGCAGTTTGCTAAATACATGCTTCACAGAGAGCTCACAAAGACAGGCCTCACCAAGTTTGATGACAAGCCTGAAAATTACAGAGGATGGAAATCCACCTTTTAAAGCCACAATGAGTGACCTAGACATCACTGCTACAGAAGAATTAGATCTGCTCATCAGAAGGCTAGGTCCCCAGTCTACTGAACGCATCAAGAGGCTCAAAGCGGTTCATATTGACAACCCTGCTGCAGGCCTTAATGCTGCTTGGGACAGACTTGAACGTACCTTTGGCAGTCCAGAAGCCATTGAAGATGCCTTATTCAAAAGATTGCACAGCTTCCCAAGGATTTCCGCTAGAGAGAATTTACTTTCAAGAACTCAGCGATGTTTTATTGGAGCTTCAACTCGCTAAAGCTGACATCCGCTTACCTGGTCTCAGTTACCTTGACACCCCTCGTGGCATCAACCCTATTTTTCTCAAGCTACCGTATGGCCTTCAAGAAAATTTGGCAGCGCTTGGATCAAAATACAAGGAATAACATCAAGTTGCCTTTCCTCCTTTTTCCTACTTCTGTGAGTTCAAACGAATTGCAGACACAAAGAATGACGCAAGTTTCTCCTATGGTGAAGGTAACCCTCTCAGTTCACCCCCTCCAAGACCTACAAACACACGTATGACACAAAGAGACCATCGAGGACCAGTGTCCGTGAAAAGGACCACTGTTCTACCTGCACCTGCTACAGTTCTTGAAAAGACTGAACAAAACAAGAACATCGAGAACCCAAATCGCCAATGTCCCATACATAACAAACCGCATCCACTTAAGAAATGTATTGGCTTCAGAAAGAAAACCCTACAAGAACGTAAAGAACTTTTAAAGAAATTTGGGGTCTGCTACAAATGCTGCGCCTCCACAGAACACTTTGCAAAGGACTGTAAAGCTATCATTAAATGCATAGAGTGTGACAGCGATGACCATGTACAAGCTCTTCATCCATATCCGCACAACTTTACTAAGCCCACAAACAATCCTCCTGAGGCAAAGCAAGGCGGGGAGCGCACAGATCAAGCAGCACCTTCCACCTCAGTGTTCTCTTCATGTACGGAAGTCTGTGGAGAAGGACTCTGTGACAAATCCTGCGCAAAGATATGTTTGGTTCGTGTATACCCAAGAGGTCAACCTGAAAAGGCCATAAGACTGTATACTATTCTGGATGATCAGAGTAACAGATCTCTTGCAAAAACACAATTTTTTGAACTTTTGAACATAAAAGAAAATGCTCTACCGTATACCCTAACTACTTGCACCGGCACTACAAAAGTCTTAGGTAGGAGAGCCAGCAGTCTTGTGGTTGCTCCTCTGAACGACAATGTGGAAATACCTTTGCCCACTATCACTGAGTGCAACCAGATTCCAAGCAACAAAGAGGAGATCCCTACTCCGGAAGCTGCCTTGCACCATTCTCACTTGAAGGACATAGCCTACCAAATACCAGCCCTCGATGGAAGTGCTGAGATCCTACTGTTGCTCGGCCGAGACATCTTAAGAGTGCACAAAGTTCGTCAACAAATCAACGGTCCACATGATGCTCCATATGCTCAGTGTCTGGATCTAGGCTGGGTCATCATAGGCAATGTTTGTCGAGACAAAGGCAGAAAACCTTACTCTGTGTTCTCCTTTAAAACCCACGTCCTGCCAAATGGTCGGACTTCTTGTTCTGCACGACGACCACACCCATATCATGTGAAGGAAAGACTGCTTCATAAGAGCGCATAACGACACATCATACAGGACGAAGAGAAAGCTCTTAATTTCTGGGATGACAACATCGACAACACAGTGTTTGAGGTAACATCTAAAGACAACGAGTTGGCAGCTACCATGGAAGACAAAGAATTCCTGAAAACCATGAGTAAAGTGTTCCACCAAGATGATTCCAACAGCTGGGTAGCACCTCTACCATTCCGTACTCCAAGAAAGAGATTACCAAACAACAGAGAACATGCAGAAGCACGGTTTACTTCTTTACAACGCAGTTTGAATCGGAAACCTGAGATGAAAAGACACTTTGTGGACTTTATGCAGAAAGTGTTTGAGAGAGATCACGCTGAGCCTGCACCTCCGCTTAAGGAAGGAGAAGAAAGCTGGTATCTTCCATGCTTTGGTGTCTATCCTCCTCGCAAGCCTGATCAGATTAGGGTGGTCTTCGACTCAAGTGCTCGACATGAAGGTGTCAACCTCAATGACAGTCTTCTCACTGGGCCTAATCTGAACAACAACCTCATAGGAGTTTTACTTCGCTTCAGACAAGAACCAATTGCTATTATGGCTGAAATTCAGCAAATGTTCCACTGTTTCATCATCCGTGAAGACAACAGAAAATTCCTCAGGTTCTGATGGTATCGCAATAATGATGTCAATGATGAAGTCATAGACTACCGGATGAAGGTACATGTTTACGGTAATAGTCCGTCTCCCGCAGTAACAATTTATGGACTGAGGAAAACGGCTCAAGAAGGAGAGAAAGAATTTGGGTTTGATGCACGACAGTTCGTCGAAAAGAACTTTTATGTAGACGACGGACTCAAATCTCTACAGAAAAAGAAGCTATTGACCTTCTCACTAGAACTCAGAACACGCTTGCCACTGCAAACCTCAGACTTCACAAAATCATTTCGAACAGCGACAAGGCCATGAGAGCCTTTCCCTCTGATGACTACGCTGTCAGTGTGAAGAAATTCCAACTAGGAACGGACCTTTCCATTACACAACGCAGTCTTGGATTGCTTTGGAACGTTAAGCAAGACACGTTCACGTTACAAGTATCAGCCTGTGACAAGCCCTTCACAAAGCAATACATACACAATCAGACAAGACAGTTCCACTTGTCTGTCGGCAACAGAATGGAACATATAAGAAAGTTCTCTACACCCGAACAATGACACTAACTTCAACCCTGCTAATCGAGGCACTCGTGCAGTACCTGCTACTGCATTTCTGGACACATTATGGCTATCCCCACCAATACTCTTGAATGAAGACCTCATCTCAAGTTCTACAAATTTTACCTTTGAACTATTTGAACCGGAATCTCCTAAAGAAATTAGAGCTGTTACGGTTACACTCAACACCTCTGTGAAAGACAGGATAAGGCTGAGTCCTCACCGTTTTGAATGCTTTTCCAAGTGTTCTTCTGTTGTAAGAGCCATTGCACACCTTATTCACATTGCTCATCAATTTACAAACAGCTCTGATACGGACAAAGAATGTCACAAGTGGCACATCTGTAAAGGCCCCCCCCCCCACAATTCAGGATGCCTCTCGACCAGAAAAGATACTGAACTTCTTGAATGACAACAAGTGTAAATGGGAGTTCAACCCACCTCACTCCTTTCACATGGGAAACTCTTGGGAACGCAAGATTGGAGTTGCAAGAAAATTCCTAGACTGGTACTGGACCAGAAAACTTTACAACTCATTCATGAAAGAAGATTCTCCACACTTCACTTCAGGCCTATAAAGGAACTTGTACGCCTTCTGCTCAAAGAGGAAGACAAGCCTCACAAGTCTTAAATTTGACTCAAAGGGAGGTAAGAAGGATTGGTGCACGTTGCTGCCTTCCCCTCTGAAGATGGACTCACTGACTGTTCTTCTCACAGCCCGGACCATCAAGATCAAGATCTGCAAGAATTGTTAATGTTGCATTATTTTCTCTTGTTCTTCCCTTCCCTCTTGTTTTTCAGATGCTCCTGGAAAAGAATCTTCACTTATTTGTTTTGAACTTTAGTCAAAGTTATTTAATTATAGAAATCATAGATTTCGACGGGGAGTGTCATGTTTCACATGACTTGTGATATGCCTTTAAGAATTGCACATGTCTTATCTACCCCTGGGTTTCTCTCTTCCCTTCCTCATGGTGCAGGGATTTCCTGTTCAGATAGCTCCACCCTTGTTCCCTTCCCAGCAATCCTTTGCAAGCCTTATGGACTCAGGTCAAAAAATCATAATGAATCTATCGGATGTATATTGTTGTGGATTTTCTACAGTTTTGGAATAAAACTTCAACAGATTTTCAAGGTGTCATCTCGATTGAGTCACTGTCTGTAATTCATCTAGACTGGGAGTTATAGCCATCTCATCACAACAGTAAGTTAAGAGATCACATTCTCAGTGCTTTGGTGGAGAAACAGAACACTGTGGCTTCTCACTGACACCCAGTAAGCCAGTGGATCATCTGCTGGAAAGGTATCCAGGTCTGCCCTTGTCCCTAGGTAGTCCTGCACCATATGGTGAAGACGCTGGCAATGGGTGCCTACATTTGACGTCCCTGGGCGTCGTGGACTAAAAAAATTTAAAATTGCATCAGTTAAGCGGCCCTGGCCTTCACCACTATTCCTCTCATCATCCGCAGCCTCAGAAGCACATGTGTCATCACTTGGTAACCTACCAGTGCCTGGAAAGGTGTTACACAAGTGTCGCTTTAGAGCGTCCAAGTTTTTTCATCCTGTGTTCCCTCTGTGCAGGCAGGATGTGCTCTGCAACTTTACCCTTGTATCGTGGATCAAGAAGGGTTGCCAATCAGTAATGATCCCTCTCCTTGATAGCACGAATCCTGGGGTCCTTTAGCATGCTTTGCATCATTAGGGAGCCCATGCAGCATAGGTTGGAGGTGGCATTAGCTTCCGAGTCTTCCTGGTCAATGAGGATGACCGTATCGTGCACTTCCTCCTCCCAGCCACGCAATAGCCCTTCTGTTTCTGGGCACACAAAACCCTCCCTTGAGGAATCCCCACCTTCAATGCCCCCACTAAAATATTCCTCCTCCTCCTCATCCTCATCCTGTCTGATCTGAGTAGGACCCGCTGGAATGCTGTCTGCGGAAAGACTGGGGCCTTGAGAGCTAGGGAAGGCCTCCTCTTCCTCCCGCTGCTCTGCCTCTAGAGCCACATCTATAATTCCCCGCAGAGTGTGCTCCAGCAGGAACACTAAAGGAATTGTGTCACTGATGCATGCACTGTCCCTGCTCACCATCCTCGTTGCCTCCTCAAATGGTGACAGTACAGTGCATGCATCCTTGATCATCAGCCACTGATGAAAAAAAACCAAGTTGACCTGAACCTGTCCTTGTGCCGTACTCACACAGGTACTCGTTGATGGCCCTCTGCTGCTTGTGCAAATGCTGCAGCATTGCTAATGTCGAGTTCCACCTGGTGGGCATGTCACAGATCAGACGGTTTGTGGGAAGGTGGATTTCTCTTTGAATTTCTGCCAGGCGAACGCTTGCTGGGAATGACCGTCTGAAGTGGCTGCAGACTTTTCTGGCCTGGCTGAGAAGCTCTGCCAGCTCTGGGTACCTGGTTAGGAAACGCTGTACCACCAGATTTAGGACGTGTGCTAGGCATGGTACATGCGTCAACTTACCCAGGCATAGGGCAGAGAGAAGGTTGCTGCCATTATCGCAGACGATCATTCCCAGCTCAAGCTGGCGTGGTGTTAACCATCTCTGCACCTGCCCCTGCAGAGCTGACAAAATATCTGACCCAGTGTGGCTCCTGTCCCCTAAACAAACCAGCTCAAGCACAGTATGGCATCTTTTTGCTTGAGCCATTGCGTAGACCCTGTCAGGCGTCGGTTTAACTGCCATTTCACCAGAGACAGAGAACGATGAGGAAGATGTGGAGGTGGTAGTGGAGCAGACAGACCTCATACAAGCAGCTTTCTGGAGGCGTGGTGGATGAACCAGCTCCAGCACAGAGCCCGGTCTTGGATCCCTCCCAGCTGCGATCAGAGTTACCCAGTGTGCCGTGAAGGAAATGTAACGACCCTGTCCATGCTTGCTGGACCACGTGTCTAAAGTCACATGCACCTTGCTGCTGACTGCCTTTCGCAATGACTGGATAACATTGTCTTCCACGTGCTGGTGTAGTGCTGGAATGGCCTTGCGTGAAAAGTAATGGCGTTTTGGAACCTGCCACTGTGGTACAGCACATTCAGCAAATTCACGGAAGGGAGCAGAGTCCACCAGCTGGAAAGGCAGCAGCTGCAATGCGAGTAATTTTGCTAAGCTGGCATTTAGACGCTGTGCTTGGATGGTTGGGACTATATTTTTTCTTTCGCTGCAGCAGCTGCGGCAACGTAATCTGGCTGCGTAAATCTTCAGCTACTGGGATGATGTCACATTGTGAGGAAGGACCTGGTACATCCATTACTGTAGCATCATCCCTGTCGGTGGAGGTTGTAGGCAATGACATTGCAGGACATACAGTGAGGGTAGAGACAGATGAGGAGGAGGAGGACCTACGCAAAGTTTTGCGCCAACTGGATGTGTGGCACTTGTTCATATGTAGCCTCAAGCACGTGGTACCCAAGTGTCCGGTATCTGTCCCACACTTAAGCCTCATCTGACATAGATTACAAATAGCAACGCTGCGCTCTACTGCACATTTCTTAAAGAACTCCTGGACAACAGAGTTCCTGCATGTGTTCTTTGAGACAACAGCGCTCTGCACCGGAGCAGCTCTGACATGTGATGCCTTGGACTGGCTAGTGCTACGGTTGGTCACAGAGGATGTTGTGCCTCGTGTTTGCTGTGCCTCCTCCCCCTCTTCCTCACTTAATTCCGCTGTTTGATCTGGCACCCAGGTGGAGTCAGTGACCTCATCATCATTGTCATCTTCACCCCCTATCTCCTCGTCACTGGAGCCAACTTGGCAGTATGCTGCAGCTTCTGGGGCAACATGAGTGCCAGTTATTTGTGTGTCATCACTGGCACCCCTTCCTCTAGGTTGATTATACTCCCTTGCTCAACCTCAGAGATTGAATCAGAGCACTGTACTTGCTGCGCAACCTCAAGCAGCATGTCACTCTCATTGTAGTCAAACAATTCAGCTGACTCCTCCATGTGTGATAGCGAGGCTACGGCAGGAGTAGCTGTGGACATGGAGGCTGCATTAGATGCTTTGGCAGCTGAGGTGGACTGTAAAGCACTAGAAGCCTAGCTGGCAGAGGACTCGGAGAATGAGGATGGCCTGGTTAGCCAATCCACCAAGTCCTCTGTATGTTGCTGCTGCTTAAGACAGCCAGCACCAGTTAGAAAGGACAAGTGTGTCCCTTCAGAGGATGCACCACGTCCACCACGACCAGAGGCACAGCCCCCCGACACGGGCTGCTTTCCCTCTTATCTGTGTCTGGGAGCGTCTGCCTGTCCTTTTTCTTCTTTCAGACATGGTTAGTGATATATAGATTAATATATACAGAACTCTGATTCAACTCTGGTATAAAGATTTAAAGAACTCTGGTATAACTCAGTGAGACACACTGATAGCTGGCAGCCAGTGACGAGAAACAGATCACCTCAATTCACAAATGTTTTGAAGAAATTAGTGAGCCCCAAAAAGATTTGCTGGCACAGTGACAAGACACAGAAGATCACCTCAATTCACAAATGTTTTAAAGAAATTTGTAAACCACAAAAAAAGTTGCTGGCACAGTGACAAGACACACATCACCTAAATTCCCTGATATTTGGTAGAAATGAGACCCCCCCAGTAGTGTGGC
Source organism: Leptobrachium leishanense (assembly GCA_009667805.1). Classification (NCBI taxonomy): domain Eukaryota; kingdom Metazoa; phylum Chordata; class Amphibia; order Anura; family Megophryidae; genus Leptobrachium; species Leptobrachium leishanense. The sequence goes on along the minus strand of CM019065.1, from coordinate 180,888,472 downwards.
AGACCGGCAGTAACAACACACAACTATCTCAATTGAAATCTCCTCTGAAATGCGTGCAGAATCGGCGCGTGGAAACGTTATATAGTGTGCTGCGGGACTTAGCTCTGTGAGCCCATGATTGGGCAAATTTTGCCCAATCAGGACTCTGAGCGGTGTTTGGCATAGTGTTGAACCAGTCTTGCACCAGACCTGTGGTCAGGTGCAAGGCTGTAGCCAATTACGAGCTTCAGGCCAGTGGGAAAATGCATTGTGGTCCATTGTGGTCGAACATGCGGCGAACACCTGGAAATGTTCAGTGTTCGCGATCTAGTCGAACAGGCCAAGTTCGGGTCGAACTCCGAACCGAACAGCTCATCCCTACCCGCAACCAAGTCCTGCAAAGAAGCTCGGCCAGCTGACCCAAACCACCATAACCAAATTGGCGGAGGGTCAAAAACAGGAGGGTGGCATGTCCCTCCCCTTACAGAACAACACCACGTGCATGCGTGGAAATCTCAAGGCGGAGAGAGGATACATCCATCCCTAATGAAATCTAATAGCCCCCAAAAACTGGAAAAAATATAAACCGCCAGATCGAGGGCTACATACAGATCATGGGTGGCAGGCTTATATGTGCATGCTCCCAAAACCAACGCACTCACGCCTGCAACCTAAACCCTACAAAGAGGCTGCCCCAGACCACCATAGGTTCCCAATTGGCGGAGGGTCAGAAACGGGAAAGTAACATATCCCTCCCCTCATAGAACGAAACCACGCACATGCGCAGTTAGATGACAACAGAAAAATATGCATATGGGGATAGGGGAGGGACCCAGTGGCGTAAGCCACAAATATTCAATGCAGCTGCCCTCTCCCATTATCGGCTATGCTGGAATAGGACAAATACCAATATATCCATATACCTAATACAAGACACCTATCGGGAACAATAAAGAAAAATACATATGAGAACCTACAGAAAATGGCACAACTCGAAATCGCCATTTAGGCCTGAGGGAATCAATGTGTTTAAAGTGTAAATCCACCTCATCTCCATACAGTGAATTTTTTTATTAAAGTCCCCTCCTCTCCAATGTGGGGTAACTTTTTGCATGGCAATAAAACCCATACCTTCCGGAGATTGTCCATGGACATTTTTAAAGTGGGCTGAAAAAAACGAATGTGTAACTAAACCTCTCGAAATGTTATAAATGTGCTCCCTGATCCTAGTTGATAATGGCCTTTTTGTGTGGCCCACATAATGTAGGCCACAAGGGCATGTGAGTCTATAGATAACAATTTTTGTCCTACAGGTGATGACCCCCCTAATCTTATATGTGGTATCATTACTCGTAAATTCAGAAATAGTCGCCTTATTTAATTTCAAATTAGTACATGACGGACATGATCCGCAGCGATAGAAGCCTTCTTTCAGATTAAATAGATTTCAATTTATCTGTGGATTTTTATGACTTTTAACCAAAACTCTTTTAATGTTAGTGGCTCCCCTATTAACTAACTTAAGTATATCTCCAATAAGATCTTTCAGTAACGGATCACGTTTGAGTAGGGGCCAATTTTTCCTTATAATGTGGTGAATCTCCTTAGTGTGTATATTATAATCTGAAATGAACATAATGGCGTTATTCTTGCCCATTTCAACAGGTTTGTACTGTAGAGTAGCCTTCCTATCTAAAACCTTAATCTCCTCAATAGTGGAATCCAAAATTTCCTCCCTGTAACCCTTCGCATCAAAATCCAACTTTAATTTATTTGCCCGCTGTATGTATTGGGCATCTTCTGTACAGTTACGTTTTATTTTCTTGCATTGTCCTTTAGGGACACCCCTTAACCAATTGTGGGCATGACAGCTTGTCTGTTCGATGTAGCTATTCACATCAACTTGTTTGAAATAAGTTCTAGTTTTAATATTATTGTTTTCAATATATATATTCAAATCTAGAAAGTTACAATCGTTACAGTTAAGGTCATGGAAAAAGGATTGAAGAGATTCCTCACTTCCCTTCCATATAATAAGGATATCGTCGATATATCTTTTGTAGAGAACCAGGTTCTGCGCCCAGCCACACCCCCCATGGACGAACTGGTTCTCCCAGTCCGCCATGAACAAATTGGCGTAGCTGGGCACAAACCTGGTCCCCATCGTTGTACAGTTTACCTGAAGAAAAAATTGATCCTCAAACCGAAAAAAATTCGAACTCAATATCAGTTCAATACCACTCAAAATAAAATCTATATGTTCAATGGATAGCGACTGATCATTTGCCAAAAATTTCTGAACTGCATCGCAACCTCTAGCATGAGGTATTATGCTATATAGCGATTGAACGTCGCAGGTAGCCATAATAAACTCATCTTCCCAAACCACATACTGCAGTATCTGGAGAACACTTATACTGTCCTTAAGATAAGATGGTATGGCTTTAACTAAAGGTTGAAGGATGGTATCAATGTATCTAGACAAGTGACTCGTAATTGACTCAATACCCGCTATAATTGGGCGACCTGGAGGATTGTTAACATTCTTATGTAGCTTAGGTAACCAATAAAAAACTGGAGTGATAGGAAATTTAACTACAATATATTCATTTTCTTTCTCATTGATCACTCCAGAAGTTATTCCTTTCTCCACTAAAGTCTTAATGCTTTCCTGAACCTTTAGAGTGGGGTTCTGACTAATCGACTTATACGTCTCAATATCAGAAAGAATCTTCATAGCTTCACCATGATCGTTATCAGCCGACAAAATAACTATTCCCCCCCTTATCTGCGGGTTTGATCACTATTTTGTCATTTTTCCTTAAAGATGTAAGAGCCTCTCTCTCTTTCTTAGTGAGATTCTGTTTACCATGTTTTGTTGAAATTTTATCCACTTCTGCCAGTACTATATTTTCGAAGGCTTTAATGGGGTCAGACAACATATTCCTAGGGAAGGTGGAGGTATTTTTTAAGGAGGTGAATTTTTCAGTATCTGGCATTCTCTCCAGAGGAGTTCTACTGAAATATTTTTTTAAACATAACTTTCGTTTGAACTTTTGTATGTCTACATATAGATTGAATTTATTAAGATTTTGACTAGGAGCAAATTTTAGACCTTTTTGTAGACCTTGAATTTCTCCCTCCTATAGTGGAATTCCACTAAGATTAAAGATGCCCACGGTATCTATCGGCGTCCTCTTTTACTTTGAGATATTCTCTTTCCTCCCCTTCTACTTCTTCTTCCTGATTTCTTCTTTTTACAGACCGCCGATCTGTTTGAATGTCTGGCCCCAAAGGTTGATTTCTGTTGTCTGACTTGAATGGTAGATTCGTCGGTGGTTGCCAAAAAAACTCTTCCTCTTGTAAAGCATTGTATCTATTCGATGTGGCAACTTGAATTGAGGTATCCCCTCTATTCATATTCCTCATCGTATTATTTCTATTCTGAACTCGATCATTGCCTCTATACCAATAATTATTTTGCATATAGGATGGTCTAAGTAATTGTCCATCATATTTTGGATATTTACGTCTAGGGGATGTATAATTTTCCTGTCTCCAAGATATATGTCTTGTTGAGTCCCTTCTCCATGGTGATCGCTTTGCCTTTCTATCATGTTGCCATGGAGTCTGATTAGACAATGGGATGGAAGGCAAAACTGTATGTAGGGGATCATTCCTTGATGGATCTTCTACCTGGATGATATCATCCTTAGTTTTATTTTGACGGAAAGAGGATTTACGCATTCTCCCATCATTAACACCATAATTGTGAACAATTCCCTTTTTGTAATCCTCCTGATCTCTGAGGAATTTTCTTTTTTTAATATTTAACACTTCTTTCTCCTTTTTAAGGACCAATTCCTCTAGATCTTGAGTAAGAACAACAAAATTCTCAGGGCTAATCTGGCTAGTGATATTATCCACTAGTGTGCTAATTTCTTCATCTAGTTCTGGCAGCTGGCTTATCCTGAATTTTATAATATATTCTATAGTCGTAACAGCAAAGCTCTCTAACATAGTCAACCAACCATTCATAAAGAGCTCATTATGTTTGTTGTGTGTGGGCATTTTATCATACCTTAAGCCTCTTGGGCTAATTTTTTCACTTAGATATTTTTCTAAGGTCGCCACTTCCAATTTAGTGTTGACTTCTTGATTCAAACAACATTTAAGTGATATGATATTATCAACACTATTTTTGTTTTCTATATCTATATTGATATCCTCTCCATTCGAAAAATGATTATTCAAACTCTTTCCCACTTGTTGTCTAAATAGTAGAGAGGTCATAATCAGCAGCTAACAAATAAACAAGTATTACAAACAATAAGAAAACGAAAAAAGTTGCGCTGATAAATATGTGAGGAAATCGCTCATACACAAAAGTGGTCCTTGTTGCTCAACCATCAATACAAAATGCAGCTGCATTGGATATTTGTGGCTTACGCCACTGGGTCCCTCCCCTATCCCCATATGCATATTTTTCTGTTGTCATCTAACTACGCATGTGCGTGCTTTCCTTCTATGAGGGGAGGGATATGTTACTTTCCCGTTTCTGACCCTCTGCCAATTGGGAACCTATGGTGGTCTCTTTGTAGGGTTTAGGTTGCGGGCGTGAGTGCGTTGGTTTTTGGAGTATGCACATATAAGCCTGCCACCCATGATCTGTATGTAGCCCTCGATCCGGCGGTTTATATTTTTTTCCGGTGTTTGGGGGCTATTAGATTTCATTAGGGATGGATGTATCCTCTCTCCGCCTTGAGATTTCCACGCATGCACGTGGTTTTGTTCTGTAAGGGGAGGGACATGCCACCCTCCTGTTTTTGACCCTCCGCCAATTTGGTTATGGTGGTTTGGGTCAGCTGGCCGAGCTTCTTTGCAGGGCTTGGTTGCAGGCGCGAGTGTTTTGTTTTGGGAGCATACTCGCACAAGCTTTCTGCTCGCGATCTGCGTGCAGCCCTCGATCCGGTGTTTTTTTGCCGGTTTTCGGTCTATTAGATCTTACTTGGGATGGATGCATCCTCTCTCCAACTTGAGTTTTCTGCACTTTCGATTCATGGCAGGGACAGGCCGTGAAGGGGATGGGGGTCCTGCACATTTGTCTGTCTTTTTGGGGATAGTACCTAGATCAATAGTGATGAATCACTCACAGAGTGGTACACATGTGGGTTGAAATGTTTTGATATCAGAAACACTGTCGATAGAGGAAATCTCCATTATTTCTCTTATGTTTGTTAATGCTAACCTTGTATTGGTGAGAATAAAATGAAAGTCTTGCTCTCATTGTATATACCAATTTTCCCGCAAAAAAGTGTATGGGGATTGGTCAGTGGTAAATGGAAATGGTTATTTAAACCAGTATATGATAATTTTTAGACAGCAGCCAGCTGAGGAAGCCTTTGATATATTATCTATTTTGGCGAAACGCATCCTGGCTATTGTATTTGTTTTTATTTCCTATTAAATATTTTTAGTCATTTAATATTTTTTATTTGTTTAATTTACCCATTCAATATCCTTTGGAGTTTATTTTTAGCTCCTTTTGAGCAGACTTTCGGATTCAGCAACCTCCCGGGCTTCCCAAGTGGCCTATTTGGATGAGAGACCTGATCTACTTCAGAAGGGGCACTTGGGTGGCCAGTAAACGACCCTAAAAGCGATTGACCCAGAACCAGGAGGGTTCCACCTCATGTGAGTGAAATTGATCTACCCTCGCCATATAGGTGTCATATGGGTCGCACTATGATGTATTTTTTCCTTTGTGTCTCCATTTGAGGGATATCTTGAAGAGGATTACGAAAAGTTCTGGGACCCGCTACATTTCAAGAAGGACATTGTTAGCGCTACACCATCCCCTTATTTTGTATTGCTGGTTGAGCAACAAGGACCATTTTTGTGTATGAGCGATTTCCTCACATATTTATCAGCGTAACTTTTTTCGTTTTCTTATAGTCTTGCACCTAAACTGTGGTCAGGTGCAAGGCTGTAGTCAATTACAAGCTTCAGGCCAGTGGAAAAGTGCATTGTGGTGCATTGTGGGCGAACACGCAAAAATGTTCATAGTTGGCGAACATGCGAACAGGCGATGTTCAAATCGAACTCCGAACCGATCGAACCGAACAGCTCATCCCTAATGCTGATCCCAAAGCCTAGGTAAATATCCTATGAACTACAATAGTTACTGGCCAATATCCTTTTGACATGAGATTTAAAGATGTTAAGCAGGGTCATCTAATAAGCGGGGCAAACAGGGCAGATACCCAGGCCCGTTCATTGTTGTGGGGCCCAAGGCAGCTGCCCCTTGAGCCTGCAAAAGTAATGGCCTGCTCCACGGCCTGGCACTAATTTGACTACGATCGCAGACTTCTCCCACAGGGGGCTGACATCTTGGATGTCAACCCTGTCTGCTTGACTTATCCGTGCCCACTGATGCCATCGCTAATGGGCACAATGGAGGTAATTTGGACCCACGTATCTTCATAACCATAGAAGCTAGAGTATCAAGTGAGGCAGTGTTGGAAAGGCCAGACAATGGCCTGTCAACTGATACCAAACCTGACCAGTTTTTATTTAAAAATAAAAACAAATACATTTTCTTTTCTTTTTATTCAAATGCATCGCTAATGCTCACGTTTCAATTATAAATAAACAATGATGGGGCACTAACACACCATCTCATTTCCCATGTCACCAACAAGTTTGAAGGCGATGTCACAATGTACTATTATGCATTGTTCCATTAAAACCTGAACCGTCATAGTGCAGCGAAGGGTGCAGGGGGTCCTTTGGAACATTACGTCTGTATACTTTGCTCAGCACAAGGTTAATTGAGGTGCCATTAGAAAGGCCAGATTCTGACCATATAGTAATACCAATATCAAAAGTATGACCACTGACAGGGTTATTCAAAGAGAATTGAAAAGTCTCCGTACGTTCGGTGACTTTTTGTTCACTTTAATTCGGCACGATTTGGCAATCCTATTTCGGCGACCCTGCGGTATATTCAGCAAGCACCACAGGGTCCCTGAAGTGCAAGGAAAACCCGCCGAACACACACTAAAACCCCCAAAGCAGCTGGATTAACCCCGCCAAATACACCGGAGAAACCCGAGCAGCCGCTGATCACAGTGCAGAGCAGCCGCCGGAAAAAGCCGACGCCGCAGACGAATGGAGTGAAAAAAAAAACCAGTACGCTTGAATGTTTGAAAAGTGAAACGCTGTTTGCAAAGAAACTACAGAACGAAAATGTCTGAAATTTACATATAAGATCCAATGATTGATAATAAACAGGGCTGTTACAGAAAAAAAAAAAGATTTAAAAAAACAAACAGGAAAAATTTTTCGAAAAAAATTCCCGAAGAATGCCTAAAAGATCCTAAAAAAAATCTATAAATAAAGAGACTTTATACTGCAGAATATTATAATCAACAGTTTATTAGATATTGAATTAAAACAAGAATATTTTTAAGATTGAAGCCTATGGGAATCGCCTGAATAAGGCTGGGGTCAGACGAGCGTAGTGTTCACGTCCGTGATTGCGCCTAAAAGTACGTCCGTGATAGCATGAAAGTAAGTCCATTGGAGCCTGACACATGAAGTACGTCCGCACTGAACTGCGGACGCACAACGGCCGCGGCAAACGGACGCAGGTTAGGCAAGAACCTAATACTGCTAGAACGGACGTGCGGAGTGCGCCACGTCCACAACGTCTGCATAGCTTTGTGTGTGAGTGATGGAGCGAGGTCAGACGGACTGCATTTATACGTCCAGCATTTTTGATGGACAGAATGTTTTTTCATTGTAATTTATTTTTCCCTCCTACATCCGTCAAAAAATAACTTCAGTGAAAAAACGGACTGTGTGACCACTACTGCGTCATCCGTACTGACGATGTCCGTACTGCACGGACGTACAGCCCGTAGAAATCACGCTCGTCTGACCCCAGCCTAAATCTGCCGCATGAAACCACCGAACAGCGGGGCAATTCGGCAACTTCTCACTGCTGTTTTTTGTTCTCTGAATAGACAAAGCATTGCTTCACTATGGGGGTTTCACTGCCCTCAAAACAGGCACCGAACAGGCGGCGCATGTGCTGGCAATTAGCCACGATTTGGCGAACAGCCTGCTCTCTGAATAGCCGAATGACCAGGAAAAGTAACCGTACGCTGAATTTCACTGTTCAGTTACCTTTTGGCCACAATTCGGATTTCTTTGAATAACCCTGATAATGTGTACAAATAGAAAGATTAACAAAAAATTATGCAAAATTTACTTTTTTTCTCAGTTCTAACATCTAACTCTTTCTCATTTCCAATGATGGGCGCAAATGGGAGGGGGGGGATGGACCAATGCGTTATTACGCTTTGGTCCATCTAAAACACAAGCTGCACCACTGCGAGGAGGGTGTCCTTTGGATTCCTGAATCTCCATTCTTTACACCCTACACGTTTCAGTTAGGTGTCATTGGATAGGTCAGAGTCTGGTCTTTTCAATGATACCAAACATGATCATGTAAAATCTAAAAGAAAAAAAAATGTTTTTTTATTATTAGTGGGAGTCGGTTGGGATGTTGGGGTGGAGAGCAAAATTGCATGGGGAGGCCCCAAGAAAATGTTTGCCCAGGGCCCAGTCAATATTAAAGACTGCCCTGGGCTTAAGACTATTTTAGCTGCCCTGATTAAACCCGATCAGGTGGGATTTGTGCAGGGCCTGGAGGCTAGGGATGATACCACTTGAGTCATTGATGCCATCTTCTTGGCACTTGAAGGCCTTCTCCTGCTGTTCACTGATGCAGAGAAGGGGCCTAACAGGCTGTATTTTACTTACAGGGTTAATCAAAGAGAATCGAAAAGTCACCGCACGTTCGGTGACTTTTTGTTCTTTTCAATTCGGTGCGATTTGGCAATCCCATTTTGGCGACCTTGCAGTGTATTCAGCAAGCACCACAGGGCCATCGTAGTGCAGGAAAAAGCCGTCGCAAACCCGTCGAACACTCACCGCAAAACCCGGTGAACGCACACCGAAACCCGCAAAAACATCTGGATTAACCCCGCCGAACACGCCGGAGAAACTAGAGCAGATGCCGATCACAGCACAGAGCAGCTGCCGAAAAAAGCCGACACCGCAGACGAACGGAGTGAAGAAAATAAAAATAGTACGCTTTAGGCTAGGGTCAGACGAACGTGATTTCTACGGACTGTGCTTCCATGCAGTACAGACGTACGTTAGAACGGAAGACGTAGTAGTGGCCACACAGTCCGTTTTTTTCACTGACGTATATTTTGACGGATGTAGGAGGGAAAATAAAATTAAAAGCAAGACCATTTTGTCCGTGAAAAATGCTGGACGTATAAATGCAGTCCGTCTGACCACGTTCCATCACTCACACACACAGCTATGCAGACGTTGCAGACGCAGCGCACTTTGTGCGGCCGTTCTAGGGGTTGTACGTTCTTGCCTGCCTTGCGTCCGTGGGCCGCGGCCGTTGTGTGTCCGCAGTTCAGTGCGGACGTACTTCGTGTGTCGGGCTCTGATGGGCTTTCTTTCATGCTATCACGTACGTACTTTTAGGCGCCATCACGGACGTGAACACTACGCTCGTCTGACACCAGCCTGAATGTTTGAAAAGTGAAATGCTGTTTGCAAAGAAACTACAGAACGAATAGGTCTGAAATTTACATATAAGATCCAATGAATGATAATAAAAAGGGCAGTTACAGAAAAAAGGAAAAAACGATTTAAAAAAAAAAAATTGCGATAAAATACTGAAAAATGCCTGAAAGATCCTGAAAAATCTATACATAATTATAAAATTATGCAGTAAAAAGTCTCTTTAACGGTTTATTAGATATTGAATTAAAACGGGAATATTTTTAACATTGAAGCCTATGGGATTCGTCTGAATAAATCTGCCGCATGAAACCACCGAACAGCAGGGAAATTCAGCAACTTTTCACTTCTGGTTTTTGTTCTCTGAATAGACGAAGCATTGCTTCTCTGTGGGGGTTTCACTGCCCTCGAACAGGCAACGAACAGGCACCGTATGTGCAGGCAATTCGCCAACATTTGGCGAACTGCCTGCTCTCTGAATAGCCGAATAGCCAAGAAAGGTAATCGTACGCTGAATTTCACTGTTCAGTTACCTTTTCAGCCACAATTCGGATCTCTTTGAATAACCCTGTTAATTGAGTCAGACCATGAAAAAGCAGAGACTGTTTCCTTATAGAGCATGTATTCCCATGGCCCAAATAAGGTGAATAGAGCCCTTACAGGCCCTATGTACATTCACAATTGCATGTAACAAAGATGTCACCTTTTATCCTTTCTATTTATACTCATGTTAGAGCCCTTATTAGAGGTCATCAGGATTAACCCGGATGAGGTGACACAAGAAACCACATAAGAACTCTGCTTCAGATGATGATCTTTTCTTTGCTATGAAAACCACCAGTTCCATGCCTGAGATCATGCAAGAAAGGCAGGAATTTAGGCAACACTCGGGCTGAAAGATTATCGTATATACATATCTTAGATACTTAATGAAAACTGCAAACCAGCAGAGTCCCTCTAGAAACATAGAAACATAGAAAAATGTCGGCAGATAAGAACCTTTCGGCCCATCTAGTCTGCTCAATTACATGGATACTTTACCTGGATTTATCTTTTGTTTAGGATAGCCTTATGCCTATCCCATGCTTGCTTAAATTCAATTACTGTTTTGGCCTCTACCACTTCTACTGGAAGACTGTTCCATGTATCCACCACCCGCTCAGTAAAATAATGCTTCCTGATGTTACTTTTAAACCTTTGCCCCTCTAATCTAAGACTATGTCCTCTTGTTTTGCTATTTTGTTTCCTTTTAAATATACTCCCTTCCTCTACCTTGTGGATTCCCTTTACGTATTTAAATGTTTCTATCATATCTCCTCTGTCTCGTCTTTTTTCCAAGCTGTACATGTTAAGATCATTAAGCCTTTCTTGGTAACTTTTCTCCTTCAAGCCGTACACCATTTTAGTAGCCCTTCTCTGAACTCTCTCTAAGATGTCTATATCCTTCTGGAGATACGGTCTCCAGTACTGCACACAGTACTCCAAGTGAGGTCTCACCAGTGCTCTGTACAGTGGCATGAGCACTTCCCTTTTCCTACTGCTAATACCTCTCCCTACACAACCAAGCATTCTGCTAGCATTTCCTGCTGCTCTATTACATTGACTACTTACCCTTAGATCCTCTGAAATAATAACCCCTAAATCCCTTTCCTCAGATGTTGAGGTTAGGACTGTATCAAATATTCTATATTCAGCCCTTGTGTTTTTACGTCCCAGGTGCATTATCTTGCACTTATCCACATTAAAACTCAATTGCCACAACTCCGACCATTTTTTTAGCTTACCTAAATCATTTGTCATTTGGCTGATCCCTCCAGGAACGTCAACCCTGTTGCAAATCTTTGTGTCATCAGCAAAAAGACATACTTTTCCATTAAGTCATGAAGTCTACCTGTGCCTTTTGCGAATCTCACCAATAAACTTAAATATTTAGAAACATGGCGAACCAGGAGCCTATCAGACATTTATGATCAAAATGAAACAAATTTGAAAGCTCTGGAAAAAAATTTCAAGGAATGGAAAGTACATCTGTGGACAGGCAGATATAAATGTGTTGAAGATGAAAATCATGCCGTGCCTTCTCTACTGCAACCTGCTTCTATGTTCCTCCCAGTGACCATTTCATAAGCTTTGGTCCATGATCCTGTGATTTGTCCGGGCATGTCTTCCCGTAAGGGTGCACCGTTACAGTCCCTCGGATCGGTGCTGGTCTGGCACGAATCGCAAACTTCTCACGGAGGAAGCTGACATCTTGAATGTCAGCCTTGCCTCCAGGTCCTCTCCCTCGCATGGGCATGATGACATCAGAAAGGGACATGACTTTTCCTATGATACTAGGCATGCCCAGGTTACATGTAAAAATTAAAAATACTTTTTTTCCTATTTTATTCTCTCTAATGCAGCACTATTGTTCACTTCTCAGCTACGACGTAAACATTGACACTGCACTAATTCACCTTCTCATTTCCCATGATGCAAGCTATTGAGGTGGAGATGGCACAATGTGTTATTACACATTTGTTCATCGAAAACATAAGCCATTCACAGCTTTGAGGGGCACAGGTGTTCATTTAGAACCTGTCATGCCCGGGTACCAGGGTGGCACCGGGATGTGGGGGATATGAACCCAGTATGCAGTTTCCTACTCAGATGACCGAGTGGGTAAGGTTTGGAAGGGGATGAAATATGGAAACTGACTGGATGAATTCTGCAGGATGGTGGGAAGCGTGGTGGAAATAAGTGCAGGAACCAGGAAAACAAAATGAATAGGTTTTTGCAGAGCAACAGGTAAACAGAACTTTACTCATACAGGGTTATTCAAAGAGATTCGAAAAGTCACCGCATGTTCGGTGACTTTTCGTTCTCTTCAATTCGGTTCCTTTTGCCGATCCCATTTCGGTGACCCTGCAGTGTATTCAGCAAGCACCACAGGGTCCCCGAATTGCAGGGAAAGGCCGCCGCAAACCCGACGAAAACTAACCGCAAAACCCACCGAATGCATGCCAAAAACCCCCAAAAAATCTGGATTAACCTGCCGAAAACCACGGAAAAAGCCCGAGCAGGAGCCGATCGCACACAGCCGAAGCAGCTGAGACCGCAGACAGAGGGAGTGAATAAATTAGCAAAATAGTTTGTGTGAATCTGTGAAAATGAAACGCTGTTTGCAAAGAAACTACTGAGCGAAAATTTCTGAAATTTACAGAGGAGGTTCAGGGAATGATAATAAAAAGGGCTGTTACAGAAAAAATAAGTAAACTTTAAAAAAAAATAAAAAAATCAGACTTTTGAAAAAAAATTAAGAAAAATGCTTAAAGTATCCTAAAAAAAAAATAAAAAAAAAAATAGATAAATAGACTCTTTACTGCAGAATTTTGTAATGAATGGTTTATTAGATATTGAATGAAAACGGGAATATTTTTAACATTGAAGCCTATGGGATTCTCCTGAATTAACTTGCCCGAATTAAACCACCGAATGGCAGGGCATTAGGGGAACCATTCACTGCTGGTTTGTGTTCTCTGAATAGTCGAAGCAGTGCTTTTCATGGGGATTTCTCTGCCATCGAACAGGCACCGAATGTTCAGGCAATTCACCAGGATTTGGCGAATTGCCTGCTCTCTGGATAGCCGAATGGCCAGGAAAGGTAACCGAACGCTGATTTTCAGCGTTCGGTTACCTTTCTCAAGCAATTCGGATCTCTTTGGATAACCCTGTAAGCATACAAGAGCTGTAATGAACCAGCAATTGGTCAGTGTGGGACGGAGTACTTTATTTTGAATGTGTGGTGTGACATGCTTTGGTGTTAACTGTGTATATGCCAGAACCAGTGCTGGTTACAGAGACAGTACATGAAGTACACCACCAGGGGGGTCCAGGATGGCTGTTGCAATGGAACAGGATAGCTGGATGCAGGTTACAGGGCAGGAAATGTACCACCAGGGGGGTGTTAGGATGGTTGCAGCAATGGGGCATGACACTGCCCCCCCTCTTAACGATCGCACTCCGTGCGATAAAAAACTGGCAGCAGCTGGCATCAGCGGACAGGTTGCAGCATCCATTCTCCTGATACAGGGTCCCAGACAGGTATAACAAAAAAGTTTCTTGTACAGTGTAACAGCCTGGTTCTTCAGGTGGGGGTTCTGGACCTGTAGGAATGACATGGCTGCGTAAACTCTTGGACACGGAGTGGCACAGGTATGAGGCAGCGTTACCCGAAAACATATTGCCTACATAGGCAGATGGCATCGGGTCAGATGTTGTCTGTAAACCGTCCTGGATCTCTTCAGCAGTAACGCTGGTTTGGCGGTGCTTTTTTCTCTGCCATCTTCGGGCCTTAGATCTTGAGGTTTTACAGGTCTCACCGTTTGGGGTTACAGGAATAGAAGACTCTGTGATGAGAGTGGTGCCCATATAACTGGTTGGCTGTAGTATAGGCATTTCTTCTTCTCCAGGTTCCCATTCGTCGCTACATTAGGAAAAGAGATTGAGACGGGATCTACTGTATTCCTCTTCCTCTTTGCCATAATCCCCTTCTGATACAGATTCATCGCTGGATGAAGAACAGAAGCCTCGCCATGCCTTCATAGGGGTGTCAGATCCCAGAGACCCCGCATGTGGACTTGGGGGGTCCTTTAGAGACCGTAGTGTCCTCTAGATCTGATTCCTCAGAGGGTATACAGCCAAACGGAATAACATCATATAGAGGGTCATAACTAGCATCTTCAAACTCACAGATGGCCGGATCTTGCTGGCTGTGAGTGATGGGAGTAGTTACACCTGGAACCTGTGTAAGCATAATATCCATCGGTTCTGGTTCCACAGGACGCAGTTTCAAAGTCCATGGGATGGGCAGGTTCGGGTTCCCCAGGCATGGAGACCTCCGTATCCATTGGGCTTTCAGACTCTTCTCCAGAGCTGGACTTCGGCGACGCCGCGGGTTTGAGCACAACTCTCCTAGGAGTGGGTCTGGGTACAGGAGGTTTCCTGGGTGCAGGTTTTGGTGGGGGTGCAGGTTTTGGAGACCTCTTGGGCACAGGAGGTTTTCTGGGTGCACGTTCTCATGCAGCAGACCTCCTGGGGGCCGGTTTGGGCGAGGGTACCGGTTTAGGTGCTGCAGGTCTCTTTGAAGCCGGCTTCACAACAGGGACATGCTTGGAGACAGCAGTAGGTCTGGGAGTCCGGGGTTGCTGCAGAGATCTAAGCACTGGAGCTTGCTTGGAGGTAGTAGCAGGCTTAGAAACAGCAGTAGATTTCAGGGGTCTTAGTGGGCAGTCAATGAGCCAATGGGTGGGGTCCCCACAATAGAGGCACAGGTTGGCAGTCTGTCTCCTGGCCCGTTCCTCGGGAGACAGGGGGCCTCTGTGTCTGCTGGTCGTAGGTGCACATTCCATGGGTGCGGTTGTCTGCAGATTGTGCAGCAAGCTCCCCACTAGAGTAGCAAGGCTTCTCAGCATCTCCTGGAGGCATAGCAAGGTGGAGTGCAGGACTGCGGGTTCATTTAATTTAGGCTGGTTCATTCTGTCATGCCCGGGTACCAGGGTGGCACCGGGATGTGGGGGATATGAACCCAGTATGCAGTTTCCTACACAGATGACTGGGTGGGTAAGGTTTGGAAGGGGATGAAATATGGAAACTGCCCGGATGAATTCTGCAGGATGATGGGAAGCGTGGTGGAAATAAATGCAGGAAAACAAAATGAATAGGTTTTTGCAGAGCAACAAGTAAACAGAACTTCACTCTAAGCATACAAGAGCTGTGATGAACCAGCAATTGGTCAGTGTGGGGCGGAGTACTTTAGAGTGTGTGGTGTGACGTGCTTTGGTGTTAACTGTGTATATGCCAGAACCAGTGCTGGTTACAGAGGGCAGTACATGAAGTACACCACCAGGGGGGCCCAGGATGGCTGTTGCAATGGAGCATGACAGCTGGATGCAGGTTACAGGGCAGGAAATGTACCACCAGGGGGGGGGGTGTTAGAACCCTGCATCTCTGACTTTTAAACAGCACAAGGTCAAGTGAGATGTCATTGGAAAGGTCAGAGTTTGGTATTTCCAATGTTATGGCCATGTAATTTGTAAAAATAGAAAATGCAAAACTTATTTATTTTTAGTTCTCATTTCTAAGGCAGTGGCATACCTACAAAGCAAACAATGCCACTGGCCTAACTCACCTTCTCATTTCCCACGCTGGGACCAAATGTGGAGGTGATGGTGCAAAGCATTTTTACACATTGATCCATCTAAGGCTGGGGTCAGACGAGCGTGATTTCTACGGACTGTACGTCCGTGCAGTACGGACATCGTCAGTACGGATGACGCAGTAGTGGTCACACAGTCCGTTTTTTCACTGAAGTTATTTTTTGACGGATGTAGGAGGGAAAAATAAATTACAATGAAAAAACATTCTGTCCGTCAAAAATGCTGGACGTATAAATGCAGACCATCTGACCATGCTCCATCACTCACACACAAAGCTATGCAGACGTTGTGGACGCAGCGCACTCCGCACGTCCGTTCTAGCAGTATTACGTTCTTGCCTAACCTGCGTCCGTTTGCCGCGGCCGTTGTGCGTCCGCAGCTCAGTGCGGATGTACTTCATGTGTCAGGCTCCAATGGACTTTCTTTCATGCTATCACGGACGTACTTTTAGGCGCAATCACGGACGTGAACACTACGCTCGTCTGACAGCAGCCTAAATAACAAGCCGCTGCACCATTGCAAGGAGAAGCGGGGTACTTTGGACCCCTGTATTTCCATTCTTTACACCCCACAAAGTCAAATTAGATGTCATTGGGCCTGTCAGAGTCTGGCCTTTCTAATGATACCAAACATGACCATGAAAATGTAAAAAAAAAACAACACAAACAAACATAAAAGAAATTTTCTATTTTTTTTTTTATTTATTTTGTTGTTCCAAAGCAATGGCATTGTCCATTTGTCACATATAAAATGATCAATACCACTGCTGTTACTCACCTTCTCATTTCCCATGCCGTGAGATCAAGGTCAGTGTTTTATACCCAGTCATATTATTCATAAAACACAATGCACAAATTTATGGGGTTATTCAGAGAGTTCCGAAATGTAACCGGCGGACACTGAATTTCAGCGAACGGGGACATTTCCTGACCATTTGGCTATTCAGAGAGAAGGCAGTTCGCCAAATTCTGGCGAATTGCCTGCATGTATGGTGTCTGTTCGAGAGCAGTGAAATCCCCCCATAGAGAAGCAATGGTTGTCTATTTAGAGACACCAAACAGCAGGGAAAAGTTGCTGAAATGCCCTGCTGTTCGGTGGTTTCACGTCCATGTCGTCACACAGTTTAACGTCCGTCGTAGCATAGAATCATGATCAATAGAGACCCACAGACGAAGCACGTGCGCATCGAAGTGCGCACACATCACGCAGATGGCAAAGGATGCAATTTAGGCAAGAACGTGAAAACCTCTAGGACGGACGCGCAGAGTGCGCCATGTCCGCATAGCGTTCTGTGTGTGTGATGACACGAAGTCGAACGGAGCGCATTTTCCAATTTGTATCATTTTTCATATTAAATTTTGTTTCCCATAATTCACTTTTTTTTCTACGTCCGTCAAGAAAAACGGATCGCGTGGTGTCTACAGTATCTTCCGTCAGTACGCCTGTCCATTGTACACGCACGACGAGTGCGCTCTGACTGCCTTCATCTGACATTAGCCTAAGTCCCCCTGTCTCTCCTCACTGCAGTGCCACGGTCTAGGTTGTCGTTGAAACATCAAACAACAATCAGCTCCACACTTGCTGGCAGTGTGGAAAATAAGAAGGTGAGTTAGCGCAGCATCACTGTTTACTTTAGAATTGTAAACCGAATAATAGCACTGTGTTAGAAAAGAAGAGAAAAATAATATTTTATTATTTCATTTTTACATAAATCTAACCTGGTTTATATTTGGTATATGGGGTTAATCCAGATGTTTTTGCTGTTTTCGGTGTGCCTTTTCCGGGTTTTGCGGTGAGTGTTCAGTGGGTTTGCGGTGGCTTTTCCCTGCACTACGGTGGCCCTGTGGTGCTTGCTGAATACATTGCAGGGTCGCCGAAATGGGATCGCCAAATCGCACCGAATTGAAGAGAACGAAAAGTCACCGAATAACCCTGTAAGTCTTGCCACATGAACTTCCCAGTATATGTAGGGAACTCCAGCATCAAAAATCAGAGTGACACTCGGCAAAGAACCCACCCATCATTGGTGGCAGGTGTAGTTGTTTCCAAATAAACACCTGTGTCCATTATGCCACTTTATTAATTGAACTTAAGGTGACTTATATCAGTATAATACCATGTGCATACCGGATTGCCAAGTGAGGGCAATCTAGTTCATCCCCATGGTTTGGCTATTTTGACCTAGAATTTTCACTTCTCCTGCCAGTTCCTGATTTTCACCTTTATTGAATAGTCCAAAATATTTATCATGCAAAAGCCGGGAAATAGTATTAAAGCATCATGATCTAAACAAAGTATTGCGTCCCAGTATCCCTTCCTGAGAGCTTAACGTACAAAATACAGTATGACTATCAGTGGATCTTGGGTGACCTCAAGTGGACTGAAATATTATAGACATTTTATCAGCTATATGTCCACAGTATTATTATTACATACCATACATAAATATGATATCTATTTGAAACATAAGATGCATCTATGCATGTCTTAGTTCATAAATCAAATTGGGCCTTCTGTTACTTACATATGAGATTTTACTCCTCTGGAAGTATAGAAAGTTTACATTTATAATTGTCATTGAATACTTTGTAATTTGTTTTTATTAGATATGTAAGGCACTTTTTGTGTTATCAGGCTCTCTATGGTTTCCTGGAACTAGAATTAATAGAGGAGCGAGCAATCAACCTGTAAGGGAGCTGGTTCCAGGGTGGCAGGTTTGAGCCCAATGTGCAATGATGATAAATAGAAAGATGTATATGAACAAAAGGGGTTTAAGAGTAAGGTATAAGAGGCAGTAAACAAATATGAATAAACAATTATGTAGCTGGGTAATAAGAAAGGAAAACACTGTATAAATAATAATCAGCAATAAGAAACTAAAAGGCAAGATGAGAGAAAGACCAAAAGTAACAAAACTAAACTACACTAAACTATACTACTACATATAAAGAAAAAGAGTAGATTGAACTTAGAAGGAAGAGTGAAGGAGATCTTTAGAAAAATAAATAGGAAAATAGAAACGGAAGAGTCTTTGAGGCAGAGGGTCCTGGATCTGCAGAGGGGTCCTGGGTCTGCAGAGCGACAGATTCAGCGGGATGCGGGGTAGCAGGCTCTGAGGATTTGGATGTAGGGCAGCAGGCTGAGGATTCTGTAGGTTGCAGGGCAGCAGGATCAGAGGATACTTGCAGGATGTAGGGCAGCGACAACTGGAGGACCTGCGGGATGCAGGGCAGCACCTTCTGTAGATTCTGCGAGATGCAGGGCAGCAACTACTGTAGATCCTGCGGGATGCAGGGCAGCAACAACTGGAGAACCTGCGGGATGCAGGACAGCAGGCTCTGAGGATTCAGTAGGTTGCAGGAGAGCAGGATCAGAGGATACTTGCAAGATGTATGGTAGCAGGCTGTGGATTCTGCAGGATGCAGGGCAGCAGGATTAGAGGATCCTTGCAGTAAGTAAGGCAGCAGGCTCTGAGGATTCTTGCAAGATGCAGGGCAGCAGGAACTATGAACAGTATGGTGGGAACCAAGACAAAATAGGTTAGAGCAATCAGAGATAGAATACAGCTCCTTCCTAGTGAGAGGTTCACTAAACCAAGGCAGAAGCATCTTGCTTTGGGAGTGGCCCTTTTTTATAGTGGAGAAATCATGATGCTATGGCTAGCACCTGGTTGCTGGTACAACTTGGTTCTGTAGGAGAATCACTGTTAGTATTTCGCTGAGACACTTTGCCTTTAGTTCTCTTATGGCGCCGGCGGCTAGGGACCTGACACAACCGTCCGTCGATCGTCTGACTGTCACATAGGAACCTTGCCCCGATGTTGATACCTCTGTGTAACAGCTGTCACAATAGGTAAGCAACCGTTTAAACAGAGGAATCTTTATTGTACATATGAACCTCGACCATTCCTTTTGATTGATACAGCTATGCTTTTGCCTGAAGCTTATCTGGGCCCTGTGGCTTCTTGCTTTTGCCCCGCCTCGCTGCTCATCTCCGTGCGGAAATCACGGCTCAAGAAATGAGACACATACACATGGAATTAGGTTATCATCTCTGCGCACTTCAAGCATGTGCATATCTTTTCTATTGGAAGCTTAGAGAGCAAGGTAGGGGTCGTTACCTAAGAGGACCCCAGGAATGTCACGCACCAACTGTGATCTTGAAAAAAGTTGGATTCGTTCTGTATGGCAAGAACATTTCAAACATCTCATGATGAACATTTCATTCTGGAACATTCTGATACAATTAAAGTGTTTTCAATGTGATTGTAAAGGCAAAGATTTTAACTCTTTGCTACGTCTCCTTACAATAATAATGTAGGTAAGCCGATGGGCAATCTGTGAAAACTAGGGATGCCGGCATTTTCACGAGTACTTAGTACGCATGCAGATACCTCCCCCGATATCGAAAGCAAGCACTGAGCTGGCTTGCCGGCACCCGAGGGGCTGGGGCGACTGTCGGACTGCTCTAACGGCATTCCAACAGGCCCCTTCGGCTGCCCACGTTCGAATGAGCACCATCGGCAAAGTCTTCAAACGGCCGCCTGTTGGGTTTGGGGAGCCCCCAGTCACAATCTCACGAGATCTTGGAGTTCATAAGTTCTCGAACTGTGCACGATCTCGCGGCTGGGGACTTCCCAACGAGCGGCTGCTCTAAACCTTTGCCAGCGGCGCTCGTTGGAATGCGGCCAGCCACAGGGGCCTGTTGGAATGCTGCTAGAGCATTATTTTAGCTTCCCCATGTCTGGTCTGAGGTCTGAAAGGTTGGTGTGTGTCTGTGTCATACATACATACAGGAGTGAGTGAGATATATATATATATAGATATATATATAAATATATATCACACACACACACACAGGTCTGAGTTCTGAAATATACAGTTGTGTTCAAAATTATTCAACCCCCACTGAAATTGAGTGTTTTGGCCAGTTTGACATTGATTTTGATCATTCAGTCATCTTGCTTACAATTAAATCAAAGAGGCACGTGTAGGTCAGACAAATATAACATTTATAATGAAATAACCACAAATGTCTTTTCTGTGCTCACATCATTATCAGTTTTATTCAACCCCCAAGTGACATTCAATCTTAGTACAACATCCTTTTACAGTTATAACAGCTTTTAAACGTGAAGCATAGCTTGACACAAGTGTCTTGCAGCGATCTACGGGTATCTTCGCCCATTCGTCATGGGCAAAAGCCTCCAGTTCAGTCACATTCTTAGGCTTGCGCACTGCAACTGCTTTCTTTAAGTCCCACCAGAGGTTCTCAATCGGATTTAAGTCAGGTGACTGCGATGGCCACTCCAAAATGTAACAGCCTTTAATCTGCAACCATGCTCTAGTGGACTTGGAGGTATGCTTGGGATCATTGTCCTGTTGAAAGGTCCAACGTCTCCCAAGCCTCAGGTTTGTGACGGACTGCATCACATTGTCATCCAATATCTCCTGGTACTGAAGAGAATTCATGGTACCTTGCACACGCTGAAGCTTCCCTGTACCTGCAGAAGCAAAACAGCCCCAAAGCATGATTGACCCCCCGCCATGCTTCACAGTAGGCAAGGTGTTCTTTTCTTCATAGACCTTGTTCTTCCTCCTCCAAACATAGCGTTGATCCATGGGCCCAAACAGTTCTAATTTTGTTTCATCAGTCCACAGAACACTATCCCAAAACTTCTGTGGTTTGTCCACATGACTTTTGGCATACTGCAGTCAATTCTTCTTATTCTTTGGAGACAGCAAGGGGGTGCGCCTGGGAGTTCTGGCATGGAGGCCTTCATTACGCAGTGTGCGCCGTATTGTCTGAGCTGAAACTTCAGTACCCACATCTGACAAATCTTTTCTCAGTTCCTCAGCAGTCACACGGGGACTTTTCTCCACTCTACGCTTCAGGTAGCGCGCAGCAGTCGAAGTCAGCATCTTCTTTCTGCCATGACCAGGTAGCGTTTCAACAGTGCCCTTTGCCTTGAATTTGCGAATGATGCTTCCTATGGTCTCTCTTGGTATGTTTAACATCTCTGCAATCTTCTTATAGCCATTGCCCTTCCTGTGAAGAGTAATCACCTCTTCTCTTGTCTTCCTGGACCATTCTCTTGACTTCACCATGTTTGTAACCACACCAGTAAATGTCTAGAAGGAGCTGAGTATCACAGTCATTTTAAAGCTGCCTAATTGGTGCTTATTATGCTTTATTGCTGCTCCGTGACATCCACAGGTGTTTTCAATACCTGATTGAAAACACTTGAATGAACCTCTGTTCTTCAGAGTGGTAGTCTTTAAGGGGTTGAATAATTGTGTCAATGAAGAATTCACAAAAGAAACATTTACTACTGTATTACAAAACCAATTGATGTCATTTTAGTTGCATATGGTTCTTTAAAAAGTCCTTGTAGGATTTCATTCTGAATACAATTACAAATGTACACTAAATTCCCTAAAACCCTTTACAGCATTGGGGGTTGAATAATTTTGAACACAACTGTATATTCGTTGGACCCCTTGCCTCTCCTCGTACTGGTGGTGCAGCTTCTATTTTAAATGAAACTGTGGGTGTGTGTTCACTGTAAACCTTATGTAGTGATCACTCTTTAAACCCCTCACCCCCAAATTCGAGTTATCTCAATATTGCATTGAAAAGCACTCATTATGTCATGCGTCTGGCCTAGCATGTGTGCAGAAGTGTGGGTGTGAGCCCAAGATGCGGTGATAGGAGCAGATTCAGGGTAACAGTGTTTATTAAAAGGAACAGACAAGAGATAAACCAAAGTACAACAATACAAGAGAGCTAAATAACAGGAGGAGACTGGAGAAAGGAGAAGCAGGAAGAAAGGGCTTATATTTAACCAGAGGATGGCTGGGAGTAGTGGGAATGGGAACTCAAGATTGGAGGACCTAGGAGGCAGGATAAACAGAGGGTAAAGGAGACTGAATTACTAGAAGGGGGCTAGAGTAATATACAGAGGGAATTCAGATAACAGGAAGGGGGGACGCTGAATATACAATACTACAATAATACAAAGTAACACATAACATATAATCCAGGCAACAGTACAATGGAACAGGCAAAAGAAGTCAGGGTCTACAAAGGATCTGGTACACGGGTATATCAATCGAATAGCAGAGGGGCACAGGGGTGCAAAGGAGGATACCGGTGGGAAGATAATGTCCAGGTTATAAACAGAGGGTTTTCAGGAAAGTCTATGGATCAGGAGGGGTTCCAGTCAGGAAGGTCTGCACTTAGCTGAGCTAGCAACGTCAATGAGGAAGCATCCTTGGGAGGGTGTAGCTTCCTCTTATGCTGAGGTAATCAGGCAGGATCAAGGGCAGGTGAGGCTCCAGGGCTTGTAGGAAAGTTCAAGTATGTCCTGGAACCTGCATATATCATGCAGGACTTGGCATTAAAAAGGGTATCAAAGGGGGCACCAGGGGGTCAGAGTGTCCAGGTCCTGACACATTAGCATTTCAAAAGACACTTTTTAAAGCAGGATTATTGTGTTCCCTGCCGAGAAACGAAATCATTTGTTTCATGGCTCACTAAGCACCCTGGAGAGACATAAAACCCATCTTCAGATAGAGCCCCAGTCCTCACTGTAATAAAAAGTTAAAATAGATTACTACAGTGGAAATCACATACAAAACACTTATGAATATATAATTAATATAAAATTCATAAGATTCCCAGAAGTGAGGTAAAATCCAGAAGATTAAATTTAACTAATAATTCGGATGCTAATAGACATGTCCTAGAGGTGTGTTCAAGGTTTGAGTAGAGCTATGCATTTTTAGCTTAGCCAGGCATACCTGAATTTTGCCCAGCTCTAAGTACTCCTCAACACATACAGGGTTATTCAAAGAGTATCGAAAAGTCACCGCACGTTCGTTGACTTTTTGTTCTCTTCAATTCGGTGCGATTTGGCGATCCCATTTCTGCGACCCTGCAGTGTATTCAGCAAGCACCACAGGGCCGTTGTAGTGCAGGGAAAAGCCACCACAAACCCACCTAACACGCACTGCAAAACCCGGCGAATGTACACTGAAACCTGCAAAAACATTTGGATTAACCCCGCCGAACACGCTAGAGAAACCCGAGCAGCTGCCGATCACAGCGCAGAGCAGCCCCCTGAAAAAGTCGACACCGCAGACAAATAGTGAAAAAAACAAAAAAAACAGTATGCTTGAATGTTTGAAAAGTGAAACGCTGTTTGCAAAGAAACTACAGAACGAAAACGTCTGGAATTTCCATAGAAGATCCAATGAATGATAATAAAAAGGGCTGTTACAGAAAAGAAAAAAAAAACGATTTTAAAAAAAAAAGTTGTTTTTTTTGCAAATAAATCCCGAAAAATGCCTAAAAACTCTATTATAATTATCGGTTTATTAGATATTGAAGCCTATGGAATTCGCCTGAATAAACCTGTCGAATGAAACCACCAAAGAGCAGGGCAATTCGGCAACTTTTCACTGCTGGTTTTTGTTCTCTGAATAGACAAAGCATTGCTTCTCTGTGGGGATTTGTGCAGTGTGGATTTGTGCAGTGTGCCTAATGTGCAGTGATCACACATGAATACAGACATGAAAACCGCAAAAAAGATATTTATTTAAAGCCAGACTAAAATAAAACAGCAGGGATCCAGAACAAAAAAAGCACAAAATATACACAGGAAAAGCCCTGAGAACTTTCAGCAAAATACAGGAATAGACCAAAATACTGAGATGCAAAACCAAAACAGGGTACAGGGCTATAAGCAGGGCATATACAAAAAGTAAGGAGGCAGACAGACCTGAACTAAAGTACAAAGAATACTAAACCAGATAAACACAAAATATATATAACCTAGATAACAATGAACAGAGAAATTAACAGAACTAAGCAGCGGTATTGCTAAGACTAAACCTGACACAGAAGTCCTACAGAGTAACCTGAAGTTAGACAGGAGATCCAGAAGCAAAACTGCACACAACCAGGACAGGATGGAAATGAATGAAAATCAGATCAGAATGAGGCAGCCCCCACTTCCTAGAGTGATGCCTCCTTTTAACCCTTTCGCTGCTGAGGCTTTTCACACCTCTGTGCTGAGGTCATTTTTACCACTTTCGCTCCTCTTGTTTAACCGCGTTTTGTAGCCATATTTTGATATATGACGCAGACATATTATATATCGTTCTTTCCGACAGACTCCACAGATTCATAATATGTCATTATTATATGTATACGTTATGTCATGTCTGTCTATTATAACAAAAAATGCAATAATTTATTATGTGTAAAGTGTTTTTTTTCCACATTTTAACATGCGATCGTTTGCGGTTATATTTTGTATGGGGTGCGCTTGTTAAAAAAATTAGAAATGGGGACCCGTTACATTTTTTTTGGGGAAAATGTCGCTATTTTTAACAAACGCACCGCATACAAAAATCGTTAGTGCAGCATTATTGTTCACATTATAATTGAAATGGGAACAATATTGCTGCATTAACAAAACAAAAACAAACAAAAAAACGTGTTTTTTTTAGAATATTTTATTTTTAATTTTTGTTTTTTTAAAACTTTTTTCATTATCATGTTTGATATCGTTGGAAAGGCCATGCTCTGGCCGATCCAAAGACATCAAACATTAACCCCTAGCTGCCACGGATCAGGAGATAGGGGTTCCAATGAACCCCCCATCTCCACCATTGGTGGCAGCTAGGGGTTAACTCCAGGACTGGCGTGATCGTGCTATGCACGATGACGCCAGTCCTCAGTGGGAGTTCCCGGAGGCTTGGTCGACATCCAAGATGTCGGGCAGCTCCGGGAAAGGATCACGAACCGGCGCTTTTCAGCGCCGATTCGTGATCTGGCTCCCCAGGGGTTAATGACAGCCACCGTTTGGCGATCGGGAGGGAGAGAGGTCCGAAGGACCTCCCCCCTCCCTTTCAGGCACCTCCTCCGCACATGCGGGGGGGCGCCTGAATTAGATGTCATCGCGCCTCCGCGATGACATCTAATTGCTCCGCCGGGGTCAGTGCGTCCATAGCACAGGAAAACCACTTGGCTGGACGCGCTGAGTGCGTCCATAGCAGCCAAGTAGTTAAACACCAGTCAATTAGAACAAGTGAGTCCGGGTGAGACTCCAAGGCAAGAAATCCAAAAATGAAAATCCAGAACTTAAATGGCAATGTTCACATATATCAGAGGGGCGCCAGGGCCCAGAACATCACAGCCATCACCTCTACGTGTAAGTAATGGCTTGGGAAATGAGAAGGGGAGTAATTGCAGCATCATTTTTTACTTTATAATAAAAAAGTAGACAATGGTGAGGTTTTAGAACAAAAAATCTATAAAATTGTTTTTATTTCATTTGACAGATTACATGGTCATCTTGGGTATCATTGGAAAGGGCTCTGGCCGTCCCAATGATACCTCAATCAACATCCTAGGTCTTACAGATTCAGAGATACAGGGGTCGAAATGATCCTGCATTTCCTGCAATGGGATTTCCCTGCCGAGCAGGGGGAGGCCCCATTTCTGATGTCATCACCCACACACATGATGACTGCCGATGCCATGGCGGGGCATTCCCACAGCAAGGTCTGACATCTGGGATGTCAGCCCAATGTGGTTGAGTCCATTGCTCGAGCCAGATCAGCCCCGAGCAGGGACATAGACTGGATGTGACTGAAGTGTCCTCCGTGCTGGGGGAGGGAATCCCCATGACACTCCACACACGTCCATACACAGGAGGGAAGTGTCCAGGGGCACCCACGGGCAAACCTTAGGGTAGGGCCAGGTGCACCGCAGCCCTCGCACCCGCAAAGAACCAGGCCTGGTTTTGAACCACTCACATGTTAAAACATGTATTTCCTACGTGGCTCACCCAGGCGAGCGCCCAAGCTGCACGCCGCCGGACGCTCAAAGGGAGCGAACAGGAGGTGAGGAGGAGAGCTGGGGCCATTATCCATGAGCTGCTGGGGCATATCCATGAGCTGGGGCCATTATCCATGAGCTGCTGGGGCATATCCATGAGCTGGGGCCATTATCCATGAGCTGCTGGGGCATATCCATGAGCTGCTGGGGCAGTATCCATTAGCTGCTGGGGCAGTATCCATTAGCTGCTGGGGCAGTATCCATGAGCTGCTGGGGCAGTATCCATGAGCTGCTGGGGCAGTATCCATGAGCTGCTGGGGCAGTATCCATGAGCTGCTGGGGCAGTATCCATGAGCTGGGGGCAGTATCCATGAGCTGGGGCATTATCCATGAGCTGGGGCATATCCATGAGCTGGGGCATATCCATGAGCTGGGGGCAAATCCATGAGCTGGGGCAGTATCCATGAGCTGGGGCAGTATCCATGAGCTGGGGCAAATCCATGAGCTGGGGAAAATCCATGAGCTGGGGCAGTATCCATGAGCTGGGGCAGTATCCATGAGCTGGGGCATTATCCATGAGCTGGGGTATATCCATGAGCTGCTGGGGCAGTATCCATGGGCTGTTGGGGCAGTATCCATGAGCTGGGGGCATATCCATGAGCTGCTGGGGCAAATCCATGAGCTGGGGCAGTATATCCATGAGCTGGGGCAGTATATCCATGAGCTGGGGCAATATCCATGAGCTGGGGCAATATCCATGAGCTGGGGCAATATCCATGAGTTGGGGGCATTATCCATGAGCTGGGGGCATTATTCATGAGCTGGGGCAGTATATTCATGAGCTGGGGCATTATCCATGAGCTGGGGGCATTATCCATGTGCTGGGGCAGTATATCCATGAGCTGGGGCATTATCCATGAGCTGGAGTATTATCCATGAGCTGGGATATTATCCATGAGCTGGGGCAATATCAATGAGAGGAGCTGGGGGCATAGCCATGAGAGGAGCTGGGGGCATAGCCATGAGAGGAGCTGGGGGCATAGCCATGAGAGGAGCTGGAGGCATAGCCATGAGAGGAGCTGGGACAAAATCCATGAGAGGAGCTGGGGCAGTATATCCATGAGAGGAGCTGGGGCAATATCCATGAGAGGAGCTGGGGCAATATCCATGAGAGGAGCTGGGGCAATATCCATGAGAGGAGTTGGGGCAATATCCATGATAGCTGCTGGGGCATATCCATGAGAGCTGGGGCATATCCATGTGTGCTGGGGGCATATCCATGAGAGCTGGGGCAATATCCATGTGTGAGCTGGTCTGGGGCAATATATCCATGTGTGAGCTGGTCTGGGGCAATATATCCATGTGTGAGCTGAGGTGCAATATATCCATATGTGAGCTGAGGTGCAATATATCCATATGTGAGCTGAGGTGCAATATATCCATATGTGAGCTGAGGTGCAATATATCCATATGTGAGCTGAGGCGCAATATATCCATATGTGAGCTGAGGCGCAATATATCCATATGTGAGCTGAGGCAATATATATCCATGGGTGAGCTGCTGGGGGCAATATATAATTGTGAACTTGGGCAATATATATCCATGGGTGAGTTGCTGGGGGCAATATATATCCATGTGTGCTTTCACTGCCTTCGAACAGTACTTGCTGGCAGTTGGCAAAAATTTGTGTGAGCATATGAGAGAGCTCCACAGCAATAAACCTCACAGTAATGTGTGCCGTGTGTATGAGCATTCAGTGTTATATGGGAGTACTGATTTAGAAGTAAGAGTAGTTAAAAAATCTGTAAAACTTGGGGGGGGAGTGACATCATAGGTTACTGCACCGGGTGACACCAACTCTAGTGACGCCACTGCCTGTACTATGTATCATTATATAGCGCCAACAGTTTCCGCAGCGCTTTACAATAACAAAAGGGAACCAAATACATATAAACGGACATACGATGGAAACAAGAGGTGTAGAGGGCCCTGCTCATAGGAACTTACAGTCTAGAGGGATTGGGGTTGAGGAAGACAAGAGGAATTGCACTAGATAGCAGGATCATTAGTGCCAGTGGTTTGGGAATGGTGGGGCCATACAAGCGGCTTCAATCAAGTGTGAGTAGGTGAGCAGAGAGATGAGTTGCATCAGTGATGCGGTACGCTAATCTGAAGAGATGGGTTTTGATGGATTTCTTGAAGACCTGAAGGTCAGGGGAGAGTTTGATAGGGCGAGGCAAGTCATTCCACAAGACTGGTGCTGCCCTTGAGAAGTCTTGGAGGGGAGAGTTGGCTGTGCGAGCGTAGACTGATGACAGGTGAAGATCAACTGCTGAACGGAGTAGTCTAGATGGGACGTGTTCGCTGAAATTCAGTGTCCGGTTGCATTTCGGCCACATTTTGGATCTCTCTGAATAACCCCCACTGTCTTTTTTTGTTATTATTCTATATAGATTTTGGCCTATGTTTGCTATATACTGTATAGAAATCTTAATCCTATGCAGTATACCTAAAATCAGGACAAATTACTTTAGATATTTCTCTTAATTATGTTTATGTAAGTAATCATAAAATCAGAAAATTCCTGTTTTTTTCCCCCCAACATTTTCCAAAAGGTATTTTGACATTGAGATTGGCTGCAAAAAATGATATATAATTTCTATGGGTGAACTACAAAGTTGCTATCCTGTTGTAAATTTAATATTATTTTCCAGAATTACATAATCTTGAACTGAAAGACATCATATGTGAAGCGTCTGTGGATGTGCACAATATAAGAGGAGATCCTCTTGCTTTGTTACAGCTTTGTTTATACTAATTCAAATGCAACCTAAAAAAAAATTGACTAAAGTCATTCTTAAAGTTGATACACTGTTCGGTACCATTTTAGAGAAAAATTATCTTTTAAAGTATAGCATCCTGAAAAAGGCTTGTTTCTTTTTTTTGCTGATCATTATTTATTTATGTATTTATTTATAAACAATTTTACAAGGAAGGATACATTGAGATTTCTCTCGTTTTCAAGTATGTCCTGGGTTCAAGAACATTGAAGTGTTACAGTTACAGAAATACAAAGTAATACAATGCAAGATATTAAAAAAAAAACAACACAAATATACAGATTAACAGAAAATAAATATGTAGGAAATAGTCATTATGTTACATGTTTACAGGTGCGTTCTGTATTGAGGTATGTTAGTAAGGAGCTCTTGAGTGACATAAGACTGGAAGATTTGATGGTGTTTGGGAGGTTATTCCATAATCGTGGTGCTCTGTAGGAAAATGAGGATCAAGCCACTGTCTTTTTGTATTGTGGTATTGCAAGTAAGGTGCTGGTCCTGGATCGGAGGTTATAGGATGAGGGAACTGCTGGGGGAAGCAGTCTATTCAGATAGGGTGGCAGCTTCCCAGAAAAGCTCTTAAAAGCCAGGCTGGAAAGGTGAAGGGTGCGTCTAGATTCCAGCGATGGCCAGTTTAGCTCTTTTAACATGTCACAATGGTGGGTCATGTAGTTACATTGTAATGCAAAGCGGCAGAATGAGTTATACAATGTAAGTTTCTGAAGAGGTGTTTGCGGGGCGGCTGCGTACACTACATCTCCATAATCAATAGCCAGCATAAGCATTTGTTGTACAATCTGCTTTCTTACCGCGGGGCTCAGGCAGGATTTGTTTCTGTACAGGGTGCCTAGTTTGGGGTAAAGTTTAGATGAGAGTTTTTCGATGTGAGGGCCAAAGGATAGATTAGGGTCCAACCACATACCTAGATATTTGAGAGAGAAGTGACTGTGGTCAGCGTGCCATTTGATTTTGTCCCAACACATAGATGGGGATTTTGCAATTTGTGTAGTTTAGGTGCTGTTCCAAAGAGCATCGTTACAGTTTTGTCATTATTTAAAAAAAGTTTGTTGTGTTTGATCCACTTTTCTACCTCTGTGAATTGTTCTTGCAGCACGGCTTCCAGCTGCCGGAGATTTGGTTTGCTGGTATAGATTACGGTGTCGTCTGCATACATATGTACAGTTGAGGCTTTGCAGACGGACAGATCATTTATGAATATTGTGAATAACAGGGGGCCGAGTATTGAGCCTTGGGGTACACCGCAAGTGACAGGGAGGGGGAGGGAGGAGCTGCCAGAAATTGACACATATTGTGATCGGTCAGATACATATGATTGAAACCAGGTTAACGTGCGATCACCAATGCCAGAGTTTTTAAGTTTTTCTAACAAGATGCCATGGTCTACTGTGTCAAAGGTCTTGGCAAAATCAAGGAAGATGGCTCCAGGTAGGTTTCCTTGTGCCATCCCAGCTTGGATATCATTGCAGACTTTTAAAAGGGCGGTTGTAGTTGAGTGATTTGGACGAAAGCAGGATTGATCTGGGGTTAAGTAGTTCCAATATTGATAATAATCACGTAATTGTGTGTAGATGCATTTTTCCAAAATTTTTGACATTACAGGGAGCAACGATATCGGACAGTAGTTGGATACCAAAGTACTGTCACCACTTTTATGGATAGGTACCACTCTTGCAGTCTTCCAGAGTTTGGGTATGTATCTAGTCACCAGGGATTCATTGATTAGGGTTGCGACAGAATTTGCAATTGCCGGTGCACTGATTTTCAGCAGCATTGCTGGAATTTGATCAGGTCCAGACTGGTATTTCATTTTTTGCTTACGGAGAAGTTTAGTAACAACACTGACAGGCACTGGTCTAAAACTGAATTCCTGTCTGATACAGGGACTTTGCACAGTTGGAGGGGCCTGACCTGCATGAGGCCTTTCTGATTGCATGTCATTTCCTAGCTTGGCAATCACAGTGGTGGCGCATGCAACAAAATAACCATTAAAGGCATTTGCTACATCTAGGGGGTGTTGCAGGGTTTGGTCGTTTACAGCAGCCGGCTGGGAGTGGACTGGGGGTGCTTGTATGTTACTTATAGTTCTCCAAAAGTTTCTAGGGTTTGATATGTTATTGTTTAGATTTTCATTGAAGTAATGGGCTTTGGCCATTTTTTTTGTTTTGTGCATTCATTCCATCATTTTCGGTATTCGCAGTGATAGTTCATGGAACCAGTACTCTTGAAATTTGACCACAGTGAATCTCTAAGACGGTACATTAGTGTAAGATCAGCTGTAACCCAGGGGAGATGGGTCCCTTTTACTCGCACTTTACGCAGCAGGGCATGGGAATTCCAGACTTGCAGGAGCTCAGACTGAAAGTATTCAATTGCACAGTCTAGGTCTGGGATTAGGTTTAGTCTGTACCAGGGGAGCTGTTTGAGATCACTTAGGAAGGATTCAAGAATAAATTTCTTGAAAGACCTGGTGGTTATTACCTTTGGGGGAGATTTCATGGCCCTTATTTTGCGCACGCAGTACACTAGACAATGGTCACTAAAGCTATTAGCGAGAACACCTGCCTCCTGTATTTGATCAGGAGATGAGGAGAGAATCCAGTCCAGCAAGGTATGGTTAGGGCTTTTCATATTAAACTGCAAAGTTTTAAACAGTGAGCAGTGTTTATTGTTTTTAGGATTTAGCCAATCTGTACTAAAATCGCCGAGGACCAGCATTTCACTTTTTTGGTTTTGGGCAAGTAGGTTATTAAGGATTTGAGATATGTCAGAGAGGGAGTGCACTGGAGAGCTCGGTGGGCGATAGAATCCAGCAATAATGATGGATTTACTGAATGGAATCTCAATTAAACCAGAGATGAAATCAAAGGTGACAGGGGAGCTAGAAGTCTATAAGGGGGTGAACTTTATGGACTCCTCAACATAAATAACAATTCCCCCTCCTCTCTTTGCTCTGTCCTTTCTATAACATGAATACCCCTGTATTGATATGGCAGAGTCTGGTACTTTTGGGGTTAACCATGACTCTGAGCACAATGATTTTGGGTTTGTAATAGCAACACCATGCCTGAAGCTCATCCAATTTAGGGAGTAAACTGCGGATGTTACAGTGCACAAATGAGAGGCCTTTTTTAGTGGGGAGACTAAAGGTTGTGTCACCTATAGGACCAGGGTTAGTTTCCACATCGTTTGCCAGGGAAAGTAGCAGGATAACTAGGAATTTGGACTGAGTTTTCTTTTGGTAATGTGGTTGCAGAGTTTTAAATCTTTGTCTGGGGTGGGAGGGCTGGATTTTAACACTCTCCACCAAGACTCAGCTGATAGGTTAAAAGAACTGAGCAGGCTGTGGTGTATTGGAACTTGTTTTCCATCCTGGGGCAATTGGAAAGGTGTATAGAAGGAGAGAGAAGGGATGAGAAAGAAAAGAGAAGCAATAGTGGCATAAACATTATAGAGAAAGGTGTTGGAGGTGAGTAAACCGGAAATAGAGAGGTACCAGAGTAAATGGTGTAGGTTGCTGCGATATCACATGATCAGTTAGTTGGGTATATATTAAATGAAAACCATGGGGTGGGTGGGAGCAAAGTCCTGCTGGATGAGGATGATTAGCTTCTCTCTGCCAGGGCCAGGTAGAGAGACTGGCCCTGTCATGTCATGTCAAGAGGCTACATCAAAAAAATGTCTAAACAAAAAAAATTATTCAGTTCAGGAGTGAGATGTCTGCAGACTTATTTTTCAATACTTAGAAGTGTTACATAATATTTTTCCTTATTTCCTCTCTATT
This sequence comes from Leptobrachium leishanense, assembly GCA_009667805.1. Classification (NCBI taxonomy): domain Eukaryota; kingdom Metazoa; phylum Chordata; class Amphibia; order Anura; family Megophryidae; genus Leptobrachium; species Leptobrachium leishanense. The sequence continues at coordinate 180,855,193 of CM019065.1, read as the reverse complement.
AGAAGAAAGTGCACAGTGAAAATGAAACCTGTTTTTAGCCTTTAGATACTGATAAATTGACTTACGCCAGTATTGTCTCTGACTACTCTCAGGAAAAAGAGTGGTTATTTATATCCTTCAGAGAACCTATTGCACTTTTATTACTTTGTTATTCTTTACAAAACACTATTTTCAAATACTTTTTTTGACACACATGCTCTTCATTTAGATCTGTCTTGAACATTTTTTGCAACCTAATGAGCTTTCCCCTACAATATATATATATATATATATATATATATGTGTATGTTTATTATACAGATCTTCGGATCATTTGTTGGTTTTTTCGATCGATTCGGCAGCTTTGCGGCAGTTATATGGATGCATTCAGCAGGTTGTTCACTGCACTTCATGGACCCTGCGGTGAATGCTGAATTCAAATCAGGGTCTGCGAATTTCACTCGCCAAAGTGCAGCAAACGAGAGAGCACCGAAATGTTGGTGACATTTCGGTGCTCTCTGAATAACCTTGATAGTAATTAAACCTTGCAGCTTTGATCATTGTATGGCCAAACTTCATCTTTTCCACTAGAGGTCACTGTCATTACAATATTCTTGACATGTATACAATAGACAAGTTTGCATTCCATCACTTTACAGTTATTTGTATATAACACAGTTTTAGCACTCAATTCTTTTTAACCTTTTGACTTATTATTTGATTTTCAGAATTGAATACTGACTCCGTGACCTTGGTGTTAAGTGGTTTTGCAATAAATGTATCTACGGAGCAATATGTTGCTTCCTCCAGCTGCATGCAGTGGAACACTGGGAACCAATAGATCCAAATTTCATTATGAAGCCTTGCCACGACCCTAATCCTGCAAACTGGTAATGGGTACATCAATTCTTTCTCAAATATGTCCAAAATCCATGGGAGTCCACTGCACTTGTGAACAGCCCAGAAATCGTATTAATTTTTTAAATAATTTATGTTTTTCCCCTTTTGTTTGTTTCGTTATTGTTTTTTTTTTCTCTCCCTTTTTACCTGTTATCAGCCTGGTCACTGCAACACTCTCCATGTTGGGACTTAAAGTAACCATGACGATCGCAAAGTGCAATTTGGAAACCTCTTAGCAGTCAGAAGTTGGAAGTCCCTCATTCTTGAATTCCATAATATTTATAACCCTCATTGCACTGCCACCAATCAGCATGTTAGATTAATTTGTGCCAATGGAATCCCAGCCAGCAGTTATGACCTCCTTTCAAATATGTCAAGGTGTTTTTCTATCATTTTGCTCCAAGAAAGAAATTAATTTTAGTTTACTTTCAGGAACAAAGTTCCAAAAGTAATCATTGCTATATAGCGGCAGCAACAATTTTTAGATCAATATACAATTTTGCATATTATTTAAACTGCTAATTGTATGAACAAAAGCAAGCTAATTAGGAAAAAAAAAACAAGATAACCGTGCCTTTCATAAAATTTTCACGGTAAAGTGCTTTCCATTTGAATATCTATTCAGATGGGAATTAAATAATACGCAGAAAATAATTTCATAAAATTGTTGTTAGAAATATTTGTTTCATGCGAAGTAGATAAACATTCTATGCTTTGCACTAAATACTACAGACATACAAAAATGTATGACATAAGGACAACCATTAGGGGTCACTATTGTATAGTGCACAAAAATGTCTGTTGTTCAGCTATACTACCAGACAACACCAAAAAATAAATGTGAATCGCAGTGGCAGCAAAGACGGAAATAAAGTGGAATTGATGGACTTTGCATCCCACCATTGAGTTGGGATGAGAATTTAAAGCTGATCAAGACAGCAAATATTAAAAATCAAGACAATAATCTGAACAAGCACACAATAACAGTATCAGGTTGCATGCAATTATGTACATAATGTAAATTTAGAGGTGATTGACCAAATATTCAAAATACTGTATATTCAGCAATCCTAAATATGTATCTGCTTTGAGGAGGTACTGGACTGGCATGATCGAAAATTATAATTGACTTTCACTTTGCAACCTGTGTTTAGCTAAAATCACAACCTAAAGCTTATTGATCTTGCTGTTGAACAAGTAAGAAATTAGAAATATAAAATACAAATAGCAAGAAAAGTGTGCAAAACCAGACTCAGTGATCTTAAAATATGTCAGCACATAAGTGAAAAGTCACAGAATTTTACTATCCATCTGAAGAAGCTATAGCAAATCAACTGCTAGAACTATGTAAATAATGTACCGAGCAACTCCAGGGAAAAAATACAAAATTTCGTGAGAAGACAATACAAATATAGGGGGTTATTAAAGTACTGCCAGTGTGTATCAAAGTCGCAAACACTGGCGACGTTCCCTAATAGACATGTGCAATTTGGTTTGGTCTGAATCGCTATCTGACCGAAATATCGTCAATTCAGAAATTCGTGTTGAATCAAATTCCAAATTGCTGATAGCTGAACCAATTTTCTGTCCTAATAAAATAGCATAAATTGATCTAAACCGATCTGTAACAGATTGCAATACTCCGACCAGGCCACATCTGTCGCATTCTTTGCCGGACCCCCGTGGTCCGACTATTGTGCCTTCCTCCAGTACCTTAGACGAAGCTTAAGGACTGGGACACATAAAAAGCCTTGCTAGCCTCCTCCAGAAATAAGACGAGGCTGTAGATGTGGAGGTTTTCAGGGGTAAAATGGAACTGGCTTTATTGGGGACAGGCACAGATATTTTCGCGGTCAGACATGCGTTATTTAAATATACAAAACCTCACCTTGAAAATGTTGTGAGGGTTTCTAGTCTTACTGCTCCATCTGATTCACAGAATTTGGGACATAAACATTTGCTCAACCTTCCTAGAAAAGACAGGACAATGACATCCGTGTATGGTAAACAAGATTACAGTCTAAAACAGCAGCTAATGGGGCAGGGTTTGCCTGACAAAGCAGATTAACAAAACTACTCAAATAAACTGTAGATATCAACAGATACACATAGACCATAACGATACGCAGTTAGACAATAACATTATTCATGCATAACACATATTACACAATCACTCTGCACCCACTCTACAGGCACAGGGTGACTTAAACACAAGAGAGAGCAGGGATATAATATAGAACATGAGGCCTGCACCTCCCAAATACATTTCCAGGCCCATGTACCCCATGTCCAAAGTGACACACATCCCACAATCTGATTATAAATGTCCAGATCTAAACATAATTGCTTACATTCAGACTAATTCGGAATACAAAAATAATTGGAAATAAAAAAATAATAAATAATCAAGAATAAGAATAAAAATTTATGTATAGGTTTTAATTTAATTATATGGCATTTATACAGTGAATTGTGATCTGACAATTTTCTAGTGTTGCTATAATGGGGACATATATACACATATTTATATATTTTTGGTTTTGTGCTCTGTACATAGAAGCCTACTGTATACAAGCTAATATTATAACAATGGTGTTGTGGCTGGTTAGTTGAAGGATATTTTTATTTATTATTATTCATTATTTATTATTTGCATTGTGTGTTTTTATTGTCATTTATATTGCAGATTCCTGTTCGGCACTAGGAGGTGCTTCTATTGTGCCCTTAAACAAGGTCTACTGAAGGGGTTCTAATCTTTAGGCGAATGTGATATGCCATCTTTTTACACTAGAATGTAATTAGTGATTCAATGGACTATTTGAATCTTGTTGGAGTATGGAAATATAATGTGATTATTATTTGGCTGTTATTATAGCATGCATTTGCATCCGCTAGATGCATTTCCAGTGGATTGAAGTGATGAGATTGGCAAGGGTATGGTAAAGTAAATTAGTAAGTGGTCTAGAGTATTTGTCCAGTGTGGCTAGAGAACACGTATAAGTCAATAGAAACCTGGGAGCAGATGTAATGGCATCATTGGGGAAGGGAGCAATAGCCTTACAGGCTTGTAGATAGCACCATAATCTGAGTGTGGTCAGCGTGATGGGAAGAACAGTTGGGGGGAAAACAGTGGGGGGTGGGTGAGCCATATGCTGTGGGAGGCCAGTATGGGACCAGCAAATACTTTATCAATCTCCCCCCATTGTTTGGGGGTGGTAGTCCCACCCCACTCCACCAGTCCCTGCAAGTAGGTCACGCCAGATGCCAAATGTGAGTTTAATCAGCGGTGATTCCATTCCAAAAATATCTCAGAAAAAGAGCTTTAAACTCCTTAAAAAGGGAGCCGGGCAATTGCATAGGAATCATTTGGAAAAGATACAGTATCTTGGGAAGGATCGACATTTTAATGACTTTGATACATCCAAACAAGGCTATAATGGAGATCATCTTCTATGGAAGTGGCTAAAAATTCTCACGAAATAAATCCTCTAATTTTGGGGTCAAGTATAACCCTAAATATTTCAAGGGCACCACCGGAAGGGAAATGAGGCTAGAAGACGGAGCTCCATAGGGGAGGGGACAGAGATGGGGAATATTTCCGATTTGTCCATGTTCAATTTTAAATTAAGCCGTATTCATTGAAAAGCTGTAAAAGGCTGAGTAAGTTGATTAACTCTTTTGGTGTTGATAATGTGGGGAGACGTCCTGGAGATTACCCGCAATATGCGCACTGTATGTGAGAGAAAGGAATCAGGAAGCAAAACGCCACGATCGCTGGAGGAGACAGCGTGGGTCAGCAAGGGAGCGCAGGGACAGGTATAGTATGCAGCCCGAGTGTGGCTCGGGGTTACCGCTTTCAGCACTGAACATTAACCCCGAGCCACACTCGGGAAAACAGTCAGGGGGGGTTAAACTTAGTAGCCTACACATATGTAAACACGCTTAAAAACACGCTGCCGGGACGCATCTCGGTTCCATTCTGTTTTTGCGCATGTTTACGCTACGCAAATATATTATTATTATTATTGTCATCATTTATATAGTGCCAACAGTTTCCGCAGCGCTTTACAATAACCAAAGGGAACCAAATACATATAAATGGACATAAGATGGAAACAAGAGGTGTAGAGGGCCCTGCTCATAGGAGCTTACAGTCTAGAGGGATTGGGGTTGAGGAAGACAAGAGGAATTTTACTTGATAGCAGGATCATTAGTGCCAGTGGTTTGGGAATTGTGGGCCATAGAAGCGATTTCAATCAAGTGAGTAGGTGAGCAGAGGGATGTGTTGCATCAGTGATGTGCTACGCTAATCTGAAGAGAAGGGTTTTGAGGGATTCTTGAAGGCCTATATGGCTCCATATGCAGCTATGTGTATGAAGCCATTTATTTGCATATGTTGCATATAGTACAATACGCACGTACGCAGGTATCAGTGTGAATGAGGCCGTATACTCAACCAGAAGGTTTTAATCTAATGTTGGTATCATATTGCTCATGGGTAACCATTCAGCGGCAAAGTGAACTCTTCCTTTCTGTTCTAATAAATCAATTTGTTAATACATTTGTCCCTGATTCTTGCTCGCACCCGACGCGCATATTTCGCCCGTTAAAGGCTCGTCAGGAGTGCACAATCGGGGATTTTTTTTTTAGAGTGAATCCTATGGGATTCACATGTTTAAACCTGTTGACTGAAACCACATAAAATATGGGCATTTCACTGACATTTCGGTGTTGTTCATTGTTCTCTGAATAGATTAACCATTACTTCTCTATGGGGAGTTTACTGCCACCAAAGATCACCATATTTCACTAGCAATTCGTCAATATTTGGCGAACTGCCAGCTTTTTGAATAGCTGAATGGCCATGAAATTGCACTGTACTGGGAAATTCACTGTTCGATGTAATTTCATGGCCAGTTTGGCTCTCTTTGAATAACCCTAAAGTAAGTATTGTATGACACTACCAGGGTTATTCAAAGAGCACCAAAATTCCCGAAGTGCAGGGAACAAGCCACCAAACGCATCCAGCAATGGCTCAGAAATTGCACCGTATCGGGAAATTCACTGTTCGGTGCAATTTCAGAGCCAATTCAGCATTGAATAACCCCTTATCTATATTGGAGCTGCTTATAGTTTGCCATTGCGAATTTGATCATAATGGAGAGAGACGCTTGGGTTTTGCACTTTGGATAAGAGCTGGCCCGGATCGCTCTCACGACTAAGGGGCAGGGCAGGAAATGTGACATGGGGTTAAACTTCAGCTGCCATTTAAGTGCCCAGTCCCCCAATATACTGTATCTAAATCCCTCTGCAGTGACGTAATATCCTGCTTTCATTGTATTACTTTTCCTAGTTTTGTGTCATCTGCAACGACTGACACATGCCATGCCTATTCCAAGGTCATTTATAAATAGATTGAATAGAATTAGTCCTATAACAGACCCCTGAGGGTCACCACTTACCACTGGTGTCCATCTTGAAAATTTACCATTTACGACCACTCCCTGTACTCCATCTTTCAGCCAGTTTTCTATCCAAGAACAAGAATTTTCATACCAATTTTCAGACCAACTTTTCTTAATTTAAATAGTAAACTCTTGTGTGGAACTGTGTTTAAAGCTTTGGCAAAATCACATCCAATGCGACCCCCTGATCTATACGTCTACTTACTACTTCATAAAATGCAATTAGGTTAGTCTGACATGAACTGTGTTTCATAAAACCATGATGATTTTTGCTAATTTCATTATACCTCACAATGAATTCCTGAATGTTATCCCTTAGTAACCCTTCAAATACTTTACCAGCCACCGACGTTAAGCTCACAGGTCTATATTCCCAGGCAGACATCTTGAACCTTTTTTGAATATAGGGACCACATCAGTTTTTCTCCAATCCTATGATACGATTCCTGAAAGAAAAGAATCTTGAAAGATTAAAAACAGAGGTTTATATATTTCAATACATAGCTCCCTCAGTATTCGCGGGTGAATTCCATCTGACCCTGGGGCTTTGTTCACATTCACTTTGTTTAGTTGCTGCAACCCCTTTTCTTGAGTAGAGATGTAAAATTTCCAACAATTTTGAAGCCATGGGAAAAAAACATTTTTTTCCCTGTTTTTTTTCTGGAAAAGTTTAAAGATTCTGAAAAATTTAAATATGCACCATTGAGTAGGTTTACAAATTAAAATTAATTTTGTCACACTTTAAATAAAAGTACAGTTTATTTAGTAACTTGAATTAGCTTTTTATAATTTTATTTTTTGATTCAAATGGAATAACAAGCAAGGACGTGATATGATAGTATGGGAACAAGTAACGACTAAGTGAACAAGTAACCACCTCTCTGTTTCCTGAACAGCAACAATAAAAGCAAGAAACCATCAACACAAAAATATATATATCAAATTTGCCCCTTTAGCACCAATAGCAAAAGAAAAAAAAGAAGTAACTGGCATTATTTGTACCTGTTGGACATGGATACATCAATATTTAAGCTCCATGTTGAGGTTCAACTTTTGAGTGGTGGTTTAAAGAAATGAAACTGAGAAAAGGAAACAAAAGACGCAACATATACAATAGGGTTGCACCGATACCGATACTAGTATCGATATCGGTGCCGATACCGGGTACTGCAGGAGTACTTGGTACTCGTGCAGTACCCCCGATATTTTTTTCCGATACCGGAAGCCGGCATTGAGCCGGCTTGCCGGTATCCGAGGGGCTGCGGCGGCTGTCCGAATGCTCTATCGGCATTCGAACAGGCCCTGCAGCTGCTCATCGCATTGTTTATACTCACCTTCCTGGGCGCCGCCGGGAAAGTCTTCTCGTGCGCGCGCGCTCCTTGGAAGGTCCCCAGCCACGACCACGTGGGACCATGTGATCGCGGCTGGGGTCCTTCCAACGAGCGCGCGCGGGGAAACTTTCCCAGCGTCGCTGAAGGAAGGTGGTAAGTATTAAACAAAGTGAGCAGCTGCAGGGCCTGTCCGAATGCCGATAGAGCATTCAGACAGGCCCTGCAGCTGCTCTCCGCTCATACTTACCTTACTTCAGCGACGCCGGGAAAGTTTCCGTGCGCGCGCTCGTTGGAAGGACCCCAGCCGCGATCACATGGTCCCACGTGGTCGCGGCTGGGGACCTTCCAAGGAGCGCGCGCGTGAGAAGACTTTCCCGGCGTCGCTGAAGGAAGGTAAGTATGAGTGGAGGGGGGGGATCCATGAGCAGGGGGGGCATAACCATGAGCAGGGGGGCATATCCATGAGCAGGGGGGCATATCCATGAGCAGGGGGGCATATCCATGAGCAGGGGGGCATAACCATGAGCAGGGGGGCATAACCATGAGCAGGGGGGCATATCCATGAGCAGGGGGGCATATCCATGAGCAGGGGGCATAACCATGAGCAGGGGGGCATATCCATGAGCAGGGGGCATAACCATGAGCAGGGGGGCATAACCATGAGCAGGGGGGCATATCCATGAGCAGGGGGGCATATCCATGAGCAGGGGGGCATATCCATGAGCAGGGGGGCATAACCATGAGCAGGGGGGCATAACCATGAGCAGGGGGGCATATCCATGAGCATGGGGGGCATATCCATGAGCAGGGGGGGCATATCCATGAGCAGGGGGGCATAACCATGAGCTGGGGGGCAATTATCCATGAGCTGGGGGGCAATTATCCATGAGCTGGGGGGCAATTATCCATGAGCTGGGGGGCAGGATATCCATGAGCTGGGGCAATATCCATGAGCTGGGGCAATATCCATGAGCTGGGGCAGTATCCATGAGACCTGGGGGCTTTATAGGAGGTCTGTTCTTATTGGAAAGCGTCACATGACATAAAATAAAAGTATCGGTACTTGGTATCGGTGAGTACTTGAACAAAAGTATCGGTACTCGTACTCGGTCTTAAAAAAGTGGTATCGGTGCATCCCTAATTTATACAATATATGCAATTTAATCTAATTTCTGATCTGCTATCATTTTCTGTTTCTTCTTCCTCTCTATATTTGTAATTTTCTCATTGACTTCTAAAAACTTAAGATTTGCACAAATTGAAACAAGCTTTTTTACCCTTTCACAGGTTAGCTTGTTTCTTGATTTGGTATGAATATTACCAAACATAAACCAGATTCTTTCACATGCAGCAGAAGATGCAGGAATCTGAAGTAAGCAAGATGCAAGAGGTGTCAGAGGTTGTGTTGTGCAGAGACGTTGCCACCATGTTGCAGGAAGGATATGTTTTGCAGAATCCCAGACTGTACTGGGAGAACATTAATAGGGATCAAATAGGGACAAATTTAACCTCATACTTGTCAATTAAGGCCTGAGAAGACAAACTTTCATAAACTGTATCCCAAAAACCACTGTAGGAGGTAAAAGATGGAGCTCACAATCATGCTAAACTGAAACCTTTTCCATGCAGTGCCCACTAGAGGCTGAAATGCCTGTTTTTCCCCCCAACTTTTCAGGGTTTTTTTCAAGCCTTTCCCATCTCTATTCTTGAGTCAACCAATCACATTTTATTTGTAAGAATTTGTCAATGATTTGCATGTCTCCTGTTATAGGTTTCTCTTTGATAAATACTGGATAAAAATAATCATTCAAAATTGCTGCTTTCTCTTGATCTTCCGTTAATAACACCCCTGACTCAGATTTCATTGAACCTACGCGTTCACTCTTGGTTTTTAGAATTTATGTAATTAAAGAATCTTTTTTGGGTTGGTCTTCCTCTCTTTGTCTATCTCTTTTTCATTTTCTAGTTTAGCCCATTTAATTGTTTTTTTACATGCTTTATTGGCTACCTTTTATATGCTTTATAGGAAATCTCAGCTTTATTCAATTTAAATGCTTTCTTTTCTTCATTACCTGTGCTACCTTCTTACTGAACCACATTGGTTTCAGTTTGTTTCTTTTATATTTATTACCCAGTGGTATATATTTAGATGTGTATTTTTCTAGTGTTAATCCACTTATCCTCTATGCTTTTCACATGAAAGACTTTTTGCCAGGCAATGAGATTGAGAGCTTCTTTTTCTTAAAGTTGAGCTTTTTAAAAATATATGTTTTAACATGCGCATGCCTCCTATAAATTTGCTTTTTTGAGTTTATTTCAAAAGACACCATATTGTGGTCACTGTTGCCCAAATGCTCCCTTACTTGAAATGCGAAGAATTGGTATATCCTGCCTGGGGACCCAGATCCAAAATTTGAGGTGGTCAGGGTGCATAAGATCTACTTCCAGGTCCCCTCAATGGCTAGTGACTATGGGGAAATTCCAGCCCACTATTTGAGCTAGTTGTGCTGCATAAAAGTAGGAGAAAAGGCTCGGCATGCCCAGACCAACCGCCGCCTTTTGGCTGATACGGCACGTGTTCAGCCACACAATGACGTTGCCCAGACATAGTTTTCCACCTGTCGTCAAAGAGTAGTATGAAGGGTACAACTCACTTTATTAACAGGTCATTCTTCTACCAACTAAGCAACCACCCATGGGGAGCAATGCTGAATATTATTTAAAGAGTCATAATGGCTTTTTCATACACAAGAGTACATTGATTTCCCTTCTCCTTAAAATACAACTAAATTAAGATATTTTTGATGGTAGTTGATTTGCATTGTGTGCTTTTTCTTTATAAGGAAGACCTCCATATGTCAATAAACACTGAAGACCTACATCATTGCATGACAAGAGAGGATGGTATTCTATTGATGAAAACACACAATTCTTTAACTAAGATTAAAACTCTGGAAGCGTTTCATTCAGCATAGATCTAGATCAAAGATCTGTGACAATCAAACCCTTTGGGAGACATTGTATGAAGAGCGTGAAGAAAGATAGGGATTCCCCGAGGAACCACTTTCTTTGGTAATTTAACCTCAAGATTAAATTTGTTATTATAAAGAAATGTAGACGGAGTTAATTTCTATATTTTTAAATAAATTGCATTTTTAATACTATTGTTTACATTAGCCCATTGTATATGGTATTAAGTGTCCTGTTGTATTTATGATTAAAACAAACCACAAGTAGGATATATTGTGTATACACATTATAAACATAACAAGTCAATATATTAAAAATATTTTTGAATATATTAATATTATTATGTGTATGCAGGGCCGCCATCAGAGCATTACACTCCATGCTGTGTTCAGGGGCCCGCCGTTGGCATGGTCCTTCCCTGATCTTGGAACACTCAGTCCGGCTTGCAACATCCTGTCAGCTCAGCTGGGCCCTGCAGCCATGCTGATGTCCCTGGTGGTCTTGTGGCGCTGGGAGTACTATGCGACCTATGCATTCACTGAGCACAGATCGCATTGCATTTCTCCCACACTATGCCACTCTGTCAGTCAGGCAGAGCAGGCTGCATCTGATGACATATCAGAGCACCGCCTATCTGTGAGGACGGAACTCTGAGGTCCTAGATGGGCGATACACTTCCCCTGTCTCGCTTCTTCCCTAGAGAACAGGCAGCAATCCCTTAGAATTTTTTTTAACACATTATTTTTACAGGTGTGCTGGGGACTTCACAGGAATTGCTCCCCAGGCGCTGTGGCGGACCTCTGCTTCGGCCTTCCCAGGCAGCTGCGCTTGACACTCATCACTGACTGTAGGGGGACAGCCTGAGTTCAGGGCCGAGGAGGGGCTGAGGCGTCCCATAGAAGTCAACAGGGCGTACTAGTATGCCCCACGTCGTCTAAGCCCACCCGTTGCAGGGAAGTCATAGTACGCCCTGTGGCAGTAAAGGGTTAAAAAATAATAAAAATGCTTTTTTAAAATCAATATAAAAGACAATTTGTAAAAAAGAAAGATGTCTTTTAAATAATACAAAAAGGGTTTTTAAAATGGTCGTTAAAAAAATGTAAAAAGTGTATATTTTTTTTACATTGAAACATATGGGATTCACCTGTTTAAACCTGTCAAATTGAAACACCGAAAATCAGGACATTTCACTGGAATTTCGGTGCTATTCCGCGTTTTGTGAATAGAAAACACATTAGTATTCCGTGGGACAATTTTGGTGCCAACAAATTGCGGCGAATTGCATCGTATATCACTATCAACTCACCAGTGTTTGGCAAATTGACAGCTTAGTGAAAGTGAATAGACGAATTGTGCTGAAATTGCACTGAACGGGGAAACTCACTGTTCGGGGTCAATTCAGAGGCTAGCGAATAACCCGTGTGAGTTTTATTGCTGTGGAGCTCTGATATACTCATACACATCACACATTTCTGTGAGGTTTATTGCTGTGGAACTCTGTCATTTACTCTTTTTTTTTTTTTCGAGAGGGGAAGAGAAAAGCGAGCTTTTAAAAGGTTGAGGGAGTGCAAGGGGGCGGCTGAGGTTCAGTAAGAGGCCCCAAGGTTTCTAATGGTTGCCCTGTGTGTATTCAAGGTATATCCATATGTAGAAACTAAATTGCTAGTATTATATAGTAAGTGAATAATAACAACATTAATATGAGGATTATTCAGAGAGAGGTAAAAACCAGGAGAATGACTGGAGAAGAGAAAATTCTAGGTCAAAATAGCCAAACCAGAAAAATCCTCCCATTTATCTCACTTTCCAAACCGGCTATTTGATCTAGATTGTTCTCTTCTCCTGCAAGTCTCCTGGTTTTCACATTTTTCTGAATAACCCTATATATTTCATATTTCATAGTGGAGATCTTAATATAAAACATCTGAAAAATATTACATCCCTATTAATTGTAAAAAAAAAATAAAAAATAATAGAATTAAGTAATTGGTATTTTAATTGACAAACACATTCTTGAGAGGACGTCACAGAGCCAAAAGTGGTTCCCAAATGGAAAACTTTTGGGCATTATCACAATGTTAACGTTAGCTTTAGCACTAAGACATGTAAGTGTTAACACTAGGTTAAGAGACGTTAACGTATGCCCCATATTACATCTCTTGTCCTAACAGGTTAAAAAAATCCATTACCGCATCAGTGTTTGCACTAGCTTACTGTACTTTACATGCTACATGCTAACATTGCGCTACAATGTAACTACATGACCCACCATTGTGACATGTTAAAAGAGCTAAACTGGCCGTTGCTGGAATCTAGACGCACCCTTCACCTTTCCAGCCTGGTGTTTAAGAGCATCTCTGGGAAGCTGCCACCCTACCTGAATAGACTGCTTCCCCCAGCAGCTCCCTCATCCTATAACCTCCGATCCAGGACCAGCACCTTACTTGCAATACCACAATACATAAAGACAGTGGCTCGGTCCTCATTTTCCTACAGAGCACCACAATTATGGAATAACCTCCCAGACACCATCAAATCTTCCCCCAGTCTTAAGTCACTCAAAAGCTCCCTATTAACATACCTCAATACGGAATGCACCTGTAAACATGTAACATAATGACTATTTCCTACATATCTATTTTCTGTTAATCTGTATATTTGTGTTGTTTTTTTAATATCTTGCATTGTATTACTTTGTATTTCTGTAACTGTAACACTTCAATGTTCTTGAACCCAGGACATTTAAAACGAGAGAAATCTCAATGTATCCTTCCTGGTAAAATCCTTTATAAATAAACTCTAACACACAAAGTGGTAACGAAAAAGTTAACCACATCTCGAAGGTGGTGCTGATTGAACTTCTGCAGAATCAGTTACCACCAGCTTAAAACCCCCCAAAATCAGATACTCACCTCTCACAAATAGTCCCCAGTCTACCTCTGTGAATCTCTCCGCAGCCCTGCACGATCTCGACTTTTCCCTGCACTAAGACGGCCCTGTGGTGCTTGCTGAATACACCGCAGGGTCGCCAAAATGGGATCGCCAAATCGCACCGAATTGAAGAGAAAGAAAAGTCCCCGAACGTGCGATGACTTTTCGATTCTCTTTGAATAACCCTGATAGTAGGGTAACAGAGGGAAGGAAGCCTCACAGGGTTATTCAGAGAAAGGTGAACCTCAGGAGAATTGACTGGAGAAGTGAAAATTCTAGGTCAAAATAGCCAAACCAGAAAAATTCTCCCATTTATCTCACTTTCCAAATAGTTTATTTGGTCTAGATTGTTCTCTTCTCCTGCCAATTCTCCTGGTTTTCACCTTTCTCTGAATAACCATGTCAGTGTTTTTGGGTCTACGTTTAGGCTGCTGTCAGACGAGCGTAGTGTTCACGTCCGTGATTGCGCCTAAAAGTACGTCCGTGATAGCATGAAAGTAAGTCCATTGGAGCCTGACACATGAAGTACGTCTGCACTGAACTGCGGACGCATGACGGACGCTGCAAACGGACGCAGGTTAGGCAAGAACGTAATACTGCTAGAACGGACGTGCGGAGTGCGCCACGTCCGCAACGTCCGCATAGCTTTGTGTGTGAGTGATGGAGCATGGTCAGACGGACTGCATTTATACGTCCAGCATTTTTGACGGACAGAATGTTTTTTCATTGTAATTTATTTTTCCCTCCTACATCCGTCAAAAATAACTTCAGTGAAAAAACGGACTGTGTGACCACTACTGCGTCATCCGTACTGACGATGTCCGTACTTCACGGACGTACAGTCCGTAGAAATCACGCTCGTCTGACCCTAGCCTTAGCAGAAACTGTTTATGCAACATGCATGGGACGGTTTCTGAAAATCTCCATGTTCCTTGAATTTAATTCAATAACCATGGATTCTATATGTGCAAGTTCATGAATGGGTTTATTACAATATTTTAACCTTAAGGTCCAAAAGAAGACTTAAACATTGGAGTCTATTTCCCAGTATAATAGGCAAATAAAGACCAAAAAATGTAAATATCTTGCTCCGCCTGAGCACACCCCCATAGGGGATACTCGGTCAATTACTATTAAAAATGAATCTTTATTATAATTTATATTTATTATTTATAATGTAATTTCATGCGCCCAGTGAATACATAAACATTACTGAAAAAAATACACGTGACTTAAAAAACACACATGCTCAATGCGTTTCACCGCCTAAATTCTGTGGCTTCCACAAGAGCAATCCTGGGTGGATGAAATTACATCTGAGTTTTTCGATTTGAACCCATGTAGTGAATTGAGAAATTTATAGCAGCAGTCAGCCTTAAGCAATGTCATTTGGCATAATGGGTGATACATACAATGTTAATATACTGTACATATTTCGGTTGGGTCTAAGAATAGCTTTTTTCCCCTTCTATTAGAATTTGATGGTTAATGTATAATGATTAAATGTACTCTCTCTGCGAATAAGTACATTTTGTCACCTTGAAGTGCGTTGCTGTTGAAGACTGTGGAATTGAGAGTTTCACGGTTATTCAGAGCGATCCGAAAAGTCACCGCACATTCGGTGACTTTTCGCTCCCGCACTCTGGGGCGATTTGGCGTTCCTAGTTCGCCGACCCAGCAAGCACCGCAGGGCCCCCGTAGTGCAGGGAAAACACGCCACAAACCTGCAGAACACTCACCAAACACTCACCGAATACTCACCGAGCACTCACCGAAAACCAGCCGAAACCCTTGCAAAAACTAAGCCGAACACACCGGAAAAATCCAAGGAGCCGCCGATCACAGCGTAGAGAAGCCGCCGAAAAAACCCGACATGCAGACGAACTGTGTGCTGAGCTCATTTTTACCGCTGTCGCTCATGTGTAAACGCGATTTGAAGCCACATTTTATTATATGGCCCAGATATATTATATATCGTTCTTTCCGGCAGACTCGGCAGGTTCATAATATATAATTTTTACATGTGTACGTCATGTCCTGCCTGTATATTATAACAAAAAATGCAATAAAATTTGAATTTTTAATCATCTACAGCAAGTAAAGTGTTTTTGTTCACATTTTATCACATGAACATTTGCGATTATATTTTCTATGGGGAGCGCTTGTACAAAAACTTGAAATGGGGACTTGTTACATTTTTTGGGGGGAATTATGTGATTTTTAGCAAACGCACTCCATAGAAAAAAATCATTAGTGCAGCATCATTGTTCACATTATAATTGAAATGTGAACAATATTGCTGCATTAATAAAAACAACACACACAAAAAAACATGTTTTTATTTGATATATTTTTTATTTTATTTATTTATTATTTTTTTTAAAATTTTATTTTAACTTTATACCTGGTCATGTTGGCTATCTTTCGAAAGGCCATACCCAGGCCTTTTGAATGACACCCTCCATGACCACCTAGCTGCCATGGTTCTGGAGATATCTGGGTTCAAAGGTTCACGCATGGCGCAATGACGTCATTTATGTCGGGAGGGGCTTAACTTCAGCATCTGAGGACGCTGAAGTCAGACCACCTCGGGACCCCGGACAGAGAGGTGAGTATCTCCGCCGGGGCTCCCGCAAAGTGGATGATGTGTGGGGCACGTCCTCCGCATATAGTGGGAGTAATGAGGATGTGTCCCACACGTCATCCGCAGCGAAGGGGTTAAATTAAAACTGGAATATATTTAAAATGGAAGCCTATGGGATTCGCCTTAATAAACCTGTCCAATGAAACCACCGAATGGCAGGGCATTTCACTGACATTCCTCAGCTGTTCGGTGTTCTCTGAATAGGCAAACCATTGCTTCTCTATGGGGGATTTCACTGCCCTCGAACAGGCACCATACGTGCAGGTAATTTGCCAAGATTTGGCGAATTGCCTGCTCTCTGAATAGCCGAATGACCCCGAAATGTCCCAGTTCGCTGAAATTCAGTTTCTGGTTACATTTCGGGCCAGATCGGCTGAATAACCCTGATAGTCACATTGCTACAAGAGCATTTATTAAATAAAATGCTGTCAGTAATTAACATTTAAAAGTACGATAAGAGCACTTTTGCATATGGGTTGTTATTTTGAAATATTTACATTGTAAGAATAAATTAAGTAAAAACTATGCAAATATTAAATTTAGAGTGACATGTAGAAATGAAAATATTGAAATGTGAAAAATCTAGTTTTCGCTCTGTAATTATGTATTATTGTATATAAATAATTTATATGAGGGAATGAATCCTTTCTGAATGCGCTGTGTATATCCGGTACTTTTCCCTAAGTGGGGGCCATTGTCACTTTATACAGAATTAAGGCTTAGTGCCCAAACATTGTTTGTGTCTCTGTCTGAATAAAATTACAGTCAGCATTGGTGACATCTCCTCACTAAGTAACTTATGCAATAGATCCCAAGGTAGAGGGTCACTGGTGCTGAAGGTTGAACTGTGTGAATAAAAAAATAACACCAGCACATACCATACAGGGCTATTCAGAGAAATGTGAAAACCTTGAGAATTGGCAGGAGAATGAACAATCTAGACCAAATGGGAGAATTTTTCTGGTTTGACTATTTTACCTAGAATTTTCACTTCTCCAGTCATTCTCAAGGTTTTCACCTCTTTCTGAATAGCCCTGATAGTGTAGAAAATATCAAACTTAACATCTCAGAAAAAGGGAACATCTTACCACCAAGTTGGTGCCCCATTTCCAAGAAGTGTTTGAAGGGGAATGAGAGATAAACTGTGAACTAGTTTCAGCATGAGAGCCTCCTGATTCTCAAGTATATAGTAGAACGCAGTATCAGACAAGCTCTATGGAGATTAGTCAACAAATGAACATACTGATGTCTGCGTATACAGGACAGACTGAGGTCAGGGGCACAGTTTCAATGACAAAGATCAAGCCAGATCAGGTACTTGAGATCAATATACTTAAGATACACCAAAACACAATAGGAGACCTATTCTGCTTCCCTAAGCAAAGCTGTGAGGTGTGGGTGCTTTAGACTAGCTGTCTGTATTTGACCAGTACTCACACGATGAAGTTCAGCAGATAGCTTCAACTCAGCAAAACTGACACGTAGAAAGATGAATCCAGTTGAAGAGTTTAATGATCAGACTGACAATCTTGTTAGTGTTCAGATAAGCAGGCAAAAAGTCATTAATTTTGTCTAGCAGTGAGAACAGAATGGCTGCTATGTAACCATGAAGTCCCTTAGAACAAGACACTAAGCAAAGGGGTGGAACTAGCTGAATGCAGAAAGCTAAGGAAGCTCAGCAGGGACAAAATAGCTCTGAAATCAATAGCATGTAAGCAGCAAAGGCAGATTCAACAAAACAGAAAAAATATAAATAAATCCTAAATCATGGGGCATGACAAGACCTTATACCAGAGTGAGGTCTTAGTGAGTACGCACCCATTTTATTGCAAGCCTCTTGTTTGCACCAGCTGCTGAAAGAGGTGCGCATGAGATCATCGATGGCCACTATATACATTGTACGGCATATAGTTGATCGCAAATTGTTTTCTTTTCATATGATTGTTTGTGTGAGGATTACAATAGTGACTGGCACTGCAAAAATTACAAATTACTCTTTTGCACTCCCCATGTTAAGAATAGGGAACACAAAGTAAGCTCAGTAAGCCTGCATGAGAAACATAAAAAAGTCTGGAAAAAAGGGTACAAGTTTGAATCTAGAGGGAGATTAGCGTGTCTCATTAAAGGAACACTACCACTAACACAAGCTGTAACTAGATTACTTGTTCACAGGGCTTTTTTTCAGGGGATACTCACCGGTACTCAGTACCGGCACCTCACCACCAGCCCGAACAGGAGAGAGCATGATGCTCCTCCCTCCTCCTGCAGTGGCAGGCAGAGAATCGGAAGCGCTCGGCAGCTCATATTGCTCCTGAACGCTTCCGATTGTCAGGAGTGTATGTAGGGACCGATAACCCCCCTCTTCTCCCAGTAACTGACAAGGGAGGTCTGGTTAAATAAAATATCCCCTCTGTTTCTTCAGTGCCCCAGCTCTGGCAGATGTGTGTTAACATGCTGCACCCCCTCTCTCTGCAGTCGCTGAAACTTTTAACAGCATGAAGAAGGGGGATGCTGCATATTTATACACATCTGCCAGAGCTGCAGATTGTTGGGAAAGCAAGAGCTGGCACTGTAAGGCAGGATGGCCGCCTAAGAGCGCAAGACCAGGAGAGGGTGCAAAAAAATTTGAATCTCTGGTCACTTGCCTTGACAGGTCCAAATTTTTAAACTATCTGCCTGGCGCTGTGTCCCTGCTGCTCCTCCTCTAAGATGCAGCCTGTGCCCAGCGACCTGCATTGTATCTGCCAGGTCAGAGAGCAGACTCCCCCATGGTGCTGGATACGGAAGCCTGCACTCTCTCCTCCTGGTCCCTTCTTCCTTGCTGGTGCCATGCCCCCTCTGATGATGTAAAGAGGAGGGCATGCCAAAAGAAGTCTATACAGCCGTCTTACCCCAGCCTCCCTAACAGTTCCAGACAGTGTGTGGTGCACCCTGGAAGGTGAGAAGGTGGAAATATAAGTCCTGGCTGCATTGCTCTGCAGGGACTCTGACAGGCAGGCCTCAGAACAAAGAAAAAAACTGCTGCTGCTTCCAAATACACTTCAAAACTGCATTTAAAAATATCAGCTCTGGCAACACAGGTTTGTTCACCTGGTCCTGCTGTTACCACCATTTGGGGGTGTTCTCAAGGTCAAACACCCTCTCATTTGAGTCCCCCAATATTATTCAAACAGTACTTGGTGGATAGTGAAGTTTTATTGCTCATACACACTGTGCATTACTGTGAGTTTCATTGCTGTGGAGCTCATACACACTGCACATTATTGTGAGTTTCATTGCTGTGGAGCTCATACACACTGCGCATTACTGTGAGTTTTATTGCTGTGGAGCTCATACACTGCGCAATACTGTGAGTTTCATTGCTGTGAAGCTCATACACACTGCACATTACTGTGAGTTTCATTGCTGTGGAGCTCATACACACTGCACATTACTATGAGTTTCATTGCTGTGAAGCTCATACACACTGCGCATTACTGTGAGATTCATTGCTGTGGAGCTCATACATACTCAACAAAACTGTGAGTTTCATTGCTGTGGTGCTCACATATGCTAGGGGGATTATTCACTCAGTGCCAGCGTTGCAAAAAACAGCTAACTTGCTGCACTGCAATACAGACTTTTCTTGTAACAGAGGCACTTAGTGGATAACCCCCATAGGGTTACAAAAATAGTTGTAGTTCATTTAAAGGAACACAGTATTAAAGAAATATGGTTCCCTTTTATAGCTACTTCCTTTAAGTGAGCTACAACTATTGTTTATTAGGACACGAAAATAGTCATAATAATCAGTTTTTCCCCGGACGTGAGAGTACCCCCACCTATTTTTCCAGAAAAAAACACTGTTCATTACATAAAAACGCATTATAAAACACATGCTATTATTTTTTTTTATAGAAGTAATTGCAAGTAAAAAGGAAACAAAGATAGATTTTTTTGAAGTTTTTCTTAACTGCTGTGGTTTGTCTTAAACAGTATAAACAGCTAATGAGATGAGGAAGGAATGTTTAGATAAGGCAGCTGGTGGTCTATTGTTTTCTAGACTACACAAGCTAAGAGATGACAGTCGAATGGGATAAAACAGGGAGCTTAAAAGACTTAGGGCCATATTACATATGTCCTGCTAAAACAGGGACTCTAAAGTGTAAAACCTGCACCTGCAGGTTTCCCTTTAGCATCCCCATTTTAGCACACTTTTATGGGGCAAACGCTAATTCAACAGTCTGCCCCATAATGCATAATTATAATACTTGAAAACCAGAGAAATCTCAATGTATCCTTCCTGGTAAAATACTTTGCAATTAAATAAATCATGCAGCGCTAAGGTCATGGATACTTGGGAAAGCGCTAAAGCGCCATCCCGAGTATCCCCTCTCGGAGTCCATAAGACTCCTTGGAGCCATGTGCTGCTGGGTCTGCTGACCTGCAGGATCACAGCTCTAGCAAGATCCTGTAGGTCTGCAGAGTGATCGCGGAGGGAGACTGGGGACTAATTGTCCCTAGTCTCACTCTGCTCCCTGGTGATCAGAAGCGGTGGAACGGACTGCCGTTCTCGCTGCAGGATGAGAGGTGAGTATCTGATTTTTGGGCTGATTTTAAGTTGTGCTGACTGATTCTGCAGAAGCGGTATCAGTTAACACCAGCTTCAAGCTCTGGTTAACTTTTCTGTTAGCTGCAGCGGGGCATAGAAAGTGCAATCTCCGATATGCTAACAGGTTTTTTAACCCATTAGTGTTCGGATTGTAATATGAGTGGCCTGCGGTAGGGCCACTTAACCTAATGTTAACGCTCACATAGCTGAGCGCTAACGTTAGCGTTAATATTGTAATATTGCCCTTCTAGTCTACATTCTGGAGATATCCTTTGAATACATCCCACACAATACAATGATGTGAGTTTGTGACTAACCCATTCTATGGCCATTGCCAAACAGTGAGGAGCAAGATACTGTTTTTTTTGGGGAGGGGCAGTTTACAACACAAAAGATCACAAAATGGATGCACACAGTGACACTCATTGAGTAAAATATTTTCGTAACTAAATATACAAGAGAAAAACAAAGCACATGTACGATATCAGAAACATAAAATAAATACAATAAGGATATTTCATTTGTTGATGGTAGTGGCCCTTTACGTCTTAGTTATACAGTCAGGTCCAGAAACATTGGGACATCGACACAATTCTAACATCTTTGGCTCTATACACCACCACAATGGAGTTGGAATGAAACAAACACAATGTACTTTTACTGCAGACTGTCAGCTTTAATTTGAGGGTATGTACATCCAACTCAGGTGAACGGTGTAGGACTTACAGCAGTTTGCAGATGTGCCTCCCACTTGTTAAGGGACCATAGGTAATGGGACAGAATAATAATTATAAATCAGACTTTCCCTTCTTAATACTTGGTTGCAAATCCTTTGCAGTCAATCACAGCCTGAAGTCTGGAATGCATAGACATCACCAGATGCTGGGTTTCATCCCTGGTGATGCTCTGCCAGGCCTCTACTGCAACTGTCTTCAGTTCCTGCTTGTTCTTGGGGCATTTTCCCTTCAGTTTTGTCTTCAGCAAGTGAAATGCATGCTCAATGGGATTCAGGTCAGGTGATTGACTTGGCCATTGCATAACATTCCACTTCTGTCCCTTCAAAAACTCTTTGGTTGCTTTTGCAGTATTCTTTGGGTCATTGTTCATCTGCACTGTGAAGCGCCGTCCAATGAGTTCTGCAGCATTTGGCTGAATGTGAGCAGATAATATTGCCCGAAACACTTCAGAATTCATCCTGCTGCTTTTGTCAGCATTCACATCATCAATAAATACAAGAGAACCAGTTCCATTGGCAGCCATACATGCCCATGCCATGACACTACCACCACCATGCTTCACTGATGAGGTGGTATGCTTAGTTAGGATCATGAGCAGTTCCTTTCGTTCTCCATACTCTTCTCTTCCCATCACTCTGGTACAAGTTGATCTTGGTCTCATCTGTCCATAGGATCTTGTTCCAGAACTGTGAAGGCTTTGTTAGGTGTTGTTTGGCAAACTCTAATCTGGCCTTCCTGTTTTTGAGGCTCACCATTGGTTTACATCTTGTGGTGAACCCTCTGTATTCACTCTGGTGAAGTCTTCTCTTGATTGTTGACTTTGACACACATACACCTACCTCCTGGAGAGTGTTCTTGATCTGGCCAACTGTTGTGAAGGGTGTTTTCTTCACCAGGGAAAGAATTCTTCGGTCATGCACCACAGTTGTTTTCCGTGGTCTCCTGGGTCTTTTGGTGTTGCTGAGCTCACCGGTGCGTTCCTTCTTTTTGAGAATGTTCCAAACAGTTGTTTTGGCAAGCCTAATGTTCTTGCTATCTCTCTGATGGGTTTGTTTTGTTTCTTCAGCCTAATGATGGCTTGCTTCACTGATAGTGACAGGTCTTTGGATCTCATCTTGAGAGTTGACAGCAACAGATTCCAAATGCAAATAGCACACTTGAAATGAACTCTGGGCCTTTTATCTGCACATTGTAATTGGGGTAATGAGGGAATATCACACACCTGGCCATGGAACAGCTGAGAAGCCAATTGTCCCATTACCTTTGGTCCCTTAACAAGCGGGAGGCACATCTGCAAACTGCTGTAAGTCCTACACCGTTCACCTGAGTTGGATGTACTGTACATACCCTCAAATTAAAGATGACAGTCTGCAGTTAAAGCACATTGTGTTTGTTTCATTCCAACTCCATTGTGGTGGTGTATAGAGCCAAAGATGTTAGAATTGTGTCAATGTCACAATATTTCTGGACCTGACTGTATATGCCATGTTTGAAATAAATGTTTTAATATTTTTATCTTGTGCTTGGTATTGAAGCATTACATCAAAACTGTGTTAGTCATTAATGCACAGAAACAGTTATGAAAAGGCAAAAATGAAATGTAGATTGTAGTTTGCCAAATGTACATCATTGTGTGCATAAAATAACATATCAAGCATAATCTTTTTGAACTTATTGTGCCTTTCATGCTGTGGAAATTACTTTTGAAATCATAATTTCCATTGGCCTGAGAGATATTTTCCTTGTGAACATCTTGTAGATAAATAGAACAGGGAAAAAAATATGTAGTAAGTGACATGTCCCTATTAGGAGTGGACAGTGTAGGTGTGGGAAAGATTATTTTTCTCTAACTACATTCCTATTACATGAACTAAATACATATATAACTTGTTAAGCATAACGTATAATCAAGAGAGTATCCCAAGAGGGATATTTATCTTATCACAAATGTGAATTAAGAATAGATGCCAAAATAACAACATCAGTTTTGTATTTGTGAACTATTATGCTACTTTATTTATGTGAAAGTTTGTTTTCCTGAAAGATATTTATAAAATATACTAAACTATACTGCCTCTGCCAGGCTCATCCACCTCACCCGATGCTCTGTCTCTCCCGCACCTCTCTGCGAGTCCCTTCACTGACTCCCCATCCACTGCAGAATTAAATTCAAAATCCTTACCCTGACCTACAAAGCTCTCACTAACTCAGCTCTCCACTACCTGTCCTCACTAATCACCAAATACACTCAAGCCCGCTCCCTAAGGTCAAACAGTGACCTGCATCTAGTTTCTCCCCACATCACCTCTTCCCATGACTGCAGGATTTCTCACACACAGCCCCCATCCTCTGGAACGCTCTCCCTTACATGGTCAGACTTTCCCCTAGTTTCTCTTCCTTCACACGCTCCCTTAAGACTTTCCTATTTAAGGAAGCCTTCCACCCGACTCACTGACGTAATCAGTCCATCACTCTCACCTTGCAGTCCATCACTCTCACCTAGCAGTCCATCACTCTCACCTTGCAGTCTTCTCCTCCTGTTTCCACCCCCAACCCTTCTATATTGTGAGTTCCCACGGGAATAGGGCCCTTGTTTCCTCCTGTACTGGTTTGTCAAATGTTGTTCAATGTATTATAACCCTGTCTATACTGTGCCCATTGTACAGCGCTGCGGAATATGCTGGCGCTTTATAAATAAAGATTAATAATAATAAATAACAATACTAAAGAGACACAAAACAATGTCTTCCATTCCAAGCAATAGTTTCTCTGTATGATAAATACCTTGCTAACCAATGCCTCTATTATGAATATCATTACATGTGAAACATTAACAAATTGATTATACAGTACAATGTGCTTTTTTCCATTTGCAAACATTGAAACCTTCAAATTTATAGAAAAGAGATAAACTTTTTATCTGTAGTATATGTGCTGACCTGACAGTCTCGTTATTTCTGCAACTCAATGAGAGTAGTGTTAACCCTTTACAGACTAAAGCTTCCCGTCACCCGATGGTGAGGAATCACCACATGAACCATTGACTAAAGGAAAATATGGGGGAGTGGAGCACTACACTGACTAACATTCAGGAGCTGCCATTATAACTTCCGCATCAATTGTAAGTATAGGAGCTATTATAGACAGTAAGTTTGCACGGTTTTGCTGCAAAAACTTAACAACTCGGTTGAAATTTAAGATTACTACTTCACTGGAAGCAGAATCTTTTTTTCTGTCTTTCCAGAAACAACCAGATTCGAAAAGTGGACCATGCCTTGGAATCAGGGCCGGCCCAAGCCACAGTGCTGCCTGGAGTGATGGATGAAATGCTGCCCCCCCCCCCGAAAAATACACATGCCATGTATGAGTGTGTCACAGCAATATAACTCACAGTAACGTGCGGCGTGTATGAGTGTATAACAGAGAGCCACATATCCTGAACCCACTGTCACACACACACACACACACACAGTCACACACTCACAGTCACACATACACACACACATTGCCATACAGTCACACACATGTATTCCCATACAGTCAGACATACAGTCACACACACACAGCCACACACACAGTCACATACATACAAACACACACACACACATACAGTCACGCACACACACACAGTCACACGCACACACAAATGCACAAAGTCACACACACAGTCACACATAGTCACACACAAACACACACACACATATACAGTCACACACACACACACACACACACACAGTCACACACAAACTTACCCACACAGCCGTGGTCGCTGACGGTAATGGTCGAGGTCCAGCTCCAGCCCGCTGGAGGGCCTGGTTGAGGCCTGTCTCTGGGTCGGGCTCCAGCCTGCTGGAGGGCCTGGTTGAGGCCTTTCTCCGAGTTGGGCTCCAGCCCCCTGGAGGGCCTGGTTGAGGCCTGGCTCCACGTTGGGCTCCAGCCTGCTGGAGGGCATGGTTGAGGCCCGGCTCTGAGACGGACTCCAGCCTGCTGGAGTGCATGGTTGAGACCTGGCTCTCGACTGAGCTCCAGCCCGCTGGAGAGCCTGGTTGAGGCCTGGCTCCACGTTGGGCTCCAGCCCGTTGGAGGCCTGGTTGAGTCTGGGCTCCAGCCTGCAGGAGGGCCTGGTTGAGACCTGGCTCTGGGTTGGGCTCCAGCCAGCTGGAGGGCCTGGTTGAGGCCTGGCTCTTGGCCGGGCTCCAGCCAGCTGGAGGGCTTGGTTGAGACCTGGCTCTGGGTCAGGCTCCAGTCCACTGGAGGGCCTGGTTGAGGCCTGGATACGGGCTGGGCTCCAGTCCACTGCAGGGCCAAGTTGAGGCCTGGCTCCGGGATGGGCTCCAGCCCCCTGGAGGGCCTGGTTGAGGCCAGGCTCTCAGCTGGGCCCCAGCCCACTGGAGGGCCTGGTTGAGGCCTGGCTTCACGTTGAGCTCCAACCCGCTGGAGGGCCTGGTTGAGGCTTGGCTCTGGGTTGGGCTCCAGTCCGCTGTAGGGCCTGGATGAGGCCTGGCTCTGGGACGGGCTCCAACCTGCTGGAGGGCCTGGTAAAGGCCTGGCTCTCAGCCGGGCTCCAGCCCACTGGAGGGCCTGGTTGAGGCCTGGCTCCGGGCCGGGCTCCAGCCCTCTGGAGGGTGTGGTTGAGGCCTTGCTCTGGGCTGGGATCCACCCCGCTGGAGGGCCTGGTTGAGGCCTGGCTCTGGGCCTGGCTTCAGACCTGGGTCGGCTCGCTGGAGGGCTTCAGAAGGCACCAGGCCTGGTTGAGGCCTGGTCCGCTGAAAGGGCGGGACAAAAACACACCCATAGACACTGAAAGAGATGCACATATACTGGAATAAACACAGAGACATCGACAACACCAGACACTGACAAAGACACACTGATGCACAAAGACACAGACAAAGAAATACACAGACACTACCACACTAACATTAACTTATAAAGACAGACACTCTTACACACAAACACTGTCACACAAAGACTACAATGAATACATACACACAGAGACACTTCCATGTAATCACATAAAAAGCACAGACACTGACACAACCAGAGCCACTAGATCCACTATATGGTGTCATGCCAACTGCAAAGTTTTCAGCCCTACTGCACTTTTTTCTAGCTTGATTTGAAAGCAACATTCACAAGCATGTTACTGACCAAATTATATTTCGAATATTACCCCAAATTCCTCCCTTATCCATTTACTGCAGACAATGTCTCCCCTTGTGGTGAGGGCGATGTATGGCATATGTCATCCTGCCTACTTACATATCTGAGGCAATCTTGCCTTAAATACTCCTAGATCAGCCTGCAGATAGGTTGTGACGTGAGTAAACTCTTTACTGTTGGAGTGCTGTATCTTTACTTTTATGAATCCTAGACAGTCAAGTGAGGTGTCAGTGACCATGTAAAATATAAAAATAATATTTTTAATTGTTTTGTGTCTAGTTCTAACACTGCTACATTATGTCCACTTTTCCATTATGAAGAGAATAATGCCGCTGCTGTAAATCACCTTGTCAACACTGAATTTTAATCTGGTATCCTTTCGATACAAGCTGCCAGCGGTTTAGACAATAATGGCTGTGTGTTGAGTTAGTTTGAGGAGACAGCTAATTTATACTGTTATACAAGCTTTACACTGACTACTTTACATTGTAGCAAAGTGTCATTTCTGCAGTGTTATCACATAAAAAGATATAATATTTACAAAAATGTGAAGGGTGTACTCACTTCGGTGAGATACTGTATATACTTTTTCTTCAAATTAGCATGTAGTAAATATATATTTTAAATCTGAGTTCTCTGAAAACAACCATATACGATGATCTACAATAACTATGAATAGCGTTTAAAAACATGATAGGAAAATAATGGTCAAAATGAGATCAGCGCTTGGGAAAGGGTATGGTCAGCAGTTAGAGAATTAAATGTTTAACTCTCCTGTCACTTAGTGGAGGTTACTTCTCTTTATATATATATATATATATAGACAATGTGTATGAATACATAAAGATAGTTCTACTGTACGCATCTATTAAAATTATGGTATTTAACATGTATAATATGCATAAATACACTAAAATAGAAAGATAATTACAAAATAATATTGCTAAAACAATGTCAACATTGGAGCTTAAAAAAGAATAGAGTAGCTGCCATGTAAGGATTAAAATTGCTTTGCTGAATTTTATTGAACGTGGTGTGATAATCACAAATTTTATATTTGGAAACTGTTAACATTATTGTTTTAAGTATTTTATGCAAGTACAGATGTGTAAATAGAAAAAGCTACATACAGCATCGTGCGTTTTAAATAAAAAATACAAACATGATCGCGTAAAAGAGAAGAAGATAAAACATTGCTGATAAAAGAAACCAGTGTGCTCCTGGGTGATGTGTGTATTCAACTTCAGGCTGATTCCTCTTATGCTAATACAGTCAATTTCCTCTTTTATTTCATTTCTGGAGCCTAAGTCTGTGATCACTGATAACGTTCCCAAGGATACCGTCCTCACTCACAAATGAGAAAGTAGGGGGGAGAATGATGATGGAGATGTGTAACTTGTAGAGAAAGCTGGTAGATGAATAATTTAAAACTCCGCCTGGAGATTTGAGGCTAAAATGAGAGATAAGAGACACCACAGGGTCTTCTCTGTTTATTCAGAGCTTCATCTTCCAATGACAGGTGACCTCCAAGGTCAAGGGCATGATGGGAAATGGAACCAACAGTGGGAAGAAGTATTGTATCCTATACGGAAGTAATGATTCATTCTGTCAGAGGAAAATGTGAACCTTTCTATTTCTCTTTCTCTGAATTTTGACAGGTGAAACAACTTTAAAATGACACATTCCCAATGCGCATATAAAGCTCAATATATGCTATTATGCAACAAAATATCTTTAGATTGGTGGGAGCATTGCAAATCACCATATATATATGTATCAATATTTTGTGTGTAACATTGAAAATAGAATATATCTGGAATATTATGATGGGCACCCGTGTAAGGTATGCTCTATTTCAATTGTCCAAGGAATCCGTGAGCTAGATTGGTTTCAGCACACATGCATTAATAAAATGTACTAAAAGATTGTTGCAATAAAGAACGTAGCAGACCTTTACAGATTGCAGCTGTACATACGTATCCCCCCTTCCCACGCTTCCTGGATTAATATCATATATAAAATAGTGAGAGTGCACCAAATAAAATAAAAATAATTACATATTTTATTACTTCAAGTTGTTGAACAAGAACCCATTATTGACAATAATACGAATAAGTTATATTTCTACATCTATGGATGTAATAAAAAATCTTGGGCCATATTACATTATCTGCGTAAATGCGCTCGCGCAGCGCAATTTTTTTTGCGCACATTGTCCAGCATTATCGTACGAAAATTAACGTGATATTCCGATCCGAACGCATTTTCTCATCCGTCAAAAAATAACGTTAGTAAAAAAAATGCGCAAAACGAAGTGTAATACGCGCGCAGTAACGTTGCTCATGTAAATCAGTGCGTGGACTGTTTTTTTCGCGGGATTCAGCCAATCAGAAATAAGAACCTTAATTAAAATCAGTTCACCTTAATTGACTCACTAACGTTTTTGCGCCTGTCAAAATAAATCTGAGTATACATGCTGCAGCAATAAAAAAATTATGCACGAATTCACAATTTTTTTGTTTGGGTATGTGTAGAATGTGTAACTATACTGTGCTGTATTTTTTTTTTTCGTGCTGGTGTATTTTGTTTCGGCCAGAATGTTCAGATTTGCAGTTAACACCAGGTTTTCAAAGACATTAAAATTATGCGCGCAAACGTAGTTCGTAGGAAGTTGCGCATCTATTGAAATACCATCCGCTTAACGCATTTGCGCTCACAATGTTAAGTATAGGAAGCGCATAGTTCATCACGCTCGCGCAAATCCATCCGCGTCAAACGATAACGTGCATTGTTTGCGAGAACGTTGAAATACGACATTCTGCAGAAATGGTTTTGTCCTCGCACAAATGTGCATTTGCGTGCGCACAAAACCGATGCGTGAGGAATTAATAGGGGCCCTTATATTTTTTTATCATATTGGTGTGCTCTGGTTATCCTTTAGTGCTTTACAAGATCAGTGTAAAAGGAGTTGATGTATTAGAATACCACACATGGATGATGCGCTGAATGGCCCCGAAATGGCACAAAACGGGGAAATTCCCAGTTCGGTGCCGTTTCAGGGCCAGATCGGCTCTCTGAATAACCCCTATACTTTTAAATTGGTGAATGGCTCAAGGCTGACAGTTAACCTTTTTGAGTCTTTGACCCCAAGTTGGTGTATTGGAGTGATCAGAGCAATACGTTTTCACTTGGGACGGTGACAAATTTCTAGCCCTGTGATCCATGATTCCCTGTGTGGATTTAGAATTTTTTGCAATCATTAGTTGCAGTCATTTAACTATCAGGGTTATTCAAAAAGAACTGAATTGTGGCTGAAAGGTAACCGAACACTGAAATTTAGTGTACGGTCACCTTTCCTGGCCATTCGGCTATTCAGAGAGCAGGCAGTTCGCCAAATCTTGGCGAATTGCCTGCACATACGGTGCCTGTTTGGTGTCTGTTCGAGGGCAGTGAATTCCCCATAGAGAAGCAATGCTTCGTCTATTCAGAGAACACAAACCAGCAGTGAAAAGTTGCCGAAATGCTCTGCTGTTACGTGGTTTCAGTCGACAGATTTATTCAGACGAATCCCATAGGCTTTAATGTTAAAAATATTCCTGTTTTAATTCAATATCTAATAAACCATTTATTATTATATTGTGCAGTAAAAGGTCTGTTTATTCATAGATTTTTTAGGATCTTTTAGGAATTTTTGGGATTTTTTTGCAAACTTTTTTCGGTTTTTTTTTTTTTAATCGTTTTTTCTTTTTTCTGTAACATACCTTTTTATTATCATTCATATGATCTTATATGTAAATTTCAGACATTTTCTTAGTAGTTTTTTTGCAAACAGCGTTTCAATTTTCAAACTTTCAAGCGTACTGTTTTTATTTTTTTTCACCTCATTCGTCTGCGTGTCGGCTTTTTCTGGCAGCTGCTCTGTGCTGTGATCGGTGGCTAGTCGGGTTTCTCCGGCATGTTTGGCATATTCTGATTCTCATGGTTTACAAGCCCTTCCACTTTCTTTGTTTCCTGTCCTGATATGCTTTCCATTACTCTTCGGTGCATTACAATGCTGGTTTGGTGTATGTTTTTAGTTTACCTTAGGGATGTGCGTTTCGGGTTTCGGAATTTCAGAATTTTCACGAAATTTCCAGATTCGTGTTTTCGGATGCGGCCGATTTTCCGAAAATTTTTAGATCCGAAAATGGCAGATCCGAAAAGTTTTCCGAGCCGAAACAAAATATTTTCGGAATTTTCGAATGTACTTGAAATGTGTCAAATCGAAATTTATTGCTTTGAAACGAGGAGAACAGACGTTCCGAAAAAACGAAAATTTCCGAAAATACGAAAAGTCGATACAAAAAACGAGCAAAGTGACACGAAAATACGAAAAATGGTCGATATTCCGAAACCATTTACAATTCCGAAAAACGAAAATTTCAGAAAATTGGAAAAGTCGATACAAAAAACCAGCTAAGTGATACGAAAAGTGGTCGAAATTCTGAAAAAAAAAGTACACGAAAAACGAGTCGAGCCGAACCGAATCGAAACAGAAATCGGTCGAAACGAGCCGAATCGAAAAGTTTAAAAATCCGAAAAATCGAATCGAACCGAAAAAAAAAATCGGTGCACAAGCCTAGTTTACCTCAACTTTTGGTTTGGGTCCTCTGATTTTTCTTGCACCGTGACCGTTATTCTGATCTTTGTTCTTCAACCTTGGCTTGTCTATTGATTGTGCATAGCTCTCATACCTCTGCCTTTTAACTGTTTAGGGCTATTTTTAGCCTAGCTTTTATACAGCTAATAAAAAAAATGGTTAATTGGCCTTTCTTCTATCTGCATGGGTAGGCTTATACACCATGCTACCCTTACTACCGTAACTTCTTAAATATCACACAAACATTATATTCGTTATGCTCACCTTTCCCATGATCAAGTTGCCTATCCCTGTTATTTTATGCATAACAGCTCCAAAGGTTAACTTGATGGCTGGAGTTGCCATTCCAACGTTGCCTCAAGATTTGCTAGTGACTGCTTAGCGTAAATTACTGGTAAAATACTTTGTATAGGACCTGTTAGTTTTCACCTGGGTGGAGGAGAATGAGCTATGCCGAGTAGCTCTTCTCCTTGAAAACCAGTATTTCTCAAAGAAATACCAACTGCCAGAATCTGGTGTTAGATATCCCTTAGATATAAGGGATATTGCAAAAGTTGTTTTTTTTCTTTCAACTTTTTTGTCCACCAGTTTGAGATATTGAACTTTCAAACTTGCCTAAAAAAGTCAAAATTCACTAGCTACCATAACTTCAAATGCCTTTTACGATATACTTATGGTAGCTACAGACTTGGAACATTTGACATTTTAAAGCTTATTAATACATCTTTCATTCGTTATAAAACATGACACAGTTTTAAAATGTAAAAAAAAAAATAGATTTTCAGAAAAAACAATTTTTTTTTTATAATTTAAAAAATTTGCATTTAAAAGGTACATGTCTTGTAGCCAGTTAGTCCAAATTTCAAGGTTGTATCACAATGGTATTATACAAAAATTTAATTATCTTGTTGGCAATGACAAGGAATTAAATTGACTTAGCCCCAAAAATAGACAAAAATTTCTATACCTACTGCTAAAGAACCTCTTTTTTCTTGACTAGCATGTTGGATGCTTTTGTCGTCTCCTGTGGGGTTAGCTGGTATGTCCTCTCTGTAGCTGTAATTGGATCCTGTTTACAAAGGATAAGGTTTCCTGTTATAGAGGTAACATCACTGCTCTATAACCGTGGAGACAAGATCCCGGCAAGAGCACCTCTCAAGTAAGTATCCTTGGGCAAGACACCTAACGGTACATCCTCGCCACCCAGGATATACTTGAAAACGAGAGAAATCTCAATGTATCCTTCCTGGTAAAATGCTTTATTAAAAAAAACAAAAAACAATGAGAACATCCGGTTTTCTAAGATAAGAGCATGATGTTACTGGTCCAACTGGATGTAAGAATGACAGCTTGACTTCACGTCCTACCGCATCCATAGAGAGAACACATCCCATCCACCATGAGTTGTAATAGGCATATGCCACAAAACCCTTCTGTCACGGTGTAGCCAGGGGGTTGACGAGCCCAAGGTGTGGTTACACAAAACAGCCAGATAATTGGGGTTGCAAAGTAAAAAGGTTTATTACTAAAAAGAAACAGAAGTAAATCAGGAAAGGGGACAATGAATAAGTAATAAAACACAATGGAAACTGGTGGAAAGTATAATATAAACAGCGGGCAGGGTACACTGAACGAATGGGACAGGACACTGAATGGCACAGACACTGAACACAGGGTAACACAGGGGTTAACTGAACAGGTAGTTACTGGATACACAGGGGGCAGATCAGAAGACACAGAGGGTAGAATAATAATAACAAGCGAGGTATCAGGAGGGCTGTAGCAGTAGGGTGGTCATATCAAGCAGAGGTCTTGGCAGGCAGCGGGCAGAGAGTGGTCAAGTCCATAGCAAAAGGTCATACACAGGAGGTCAATAGATGAGGGTGGTCTCCACAGGTTACTGCAGGTAGATGGATTCCACAGGATGCAATGAGGGATGAGGGTGGTCTCCACAGGATACTGTAGGTAGGTGATTTCCACAGGTTACAATGAAGGGCTTTGTGCAGAGCAGGCAAGACAGGCACACCATGAAGCTTCTGGGGATAGAAGGGTAATGCACAAGCATTGCATGAAGGGTGAGGCCTGTTTTTATGGGTATGCAGGCCCAACCCACACATGAGGCTGGAGAGGTGATGGGAAAGTCGGGGACGGATTACTGAGTGTCTGGACATCAGTCCAGACAGTGGAAAAAAGCAGGAACGGATCTGATTCTTTAAAGACAGCGTCTTATTTGCCTTTTTTCCGGCGTCTGCGGCGCGAACTGTGACAGAACCCCTCTCTTAAAGACGCACTCCGGGCGTCTAAAGCCATCTCGAAGGCCTCCAGATCCTTGGGTCGTACATAAGTCCCATTAGAGGCACAGACTAACTTCGGTGACACGTAGTCAGCAGCCACTGCAACCATAGTGCCATTGAGCATTGTCTCTTTCACAGGTGACACTTGGGGGTTAGGGGCTGGTTGGCTCTCGGAGTCAGATGATGTAAAGCTGAGAGGGATAAAGTCATAGGTTGGATTGTAATAAGGTACAGGTCCACTTGGACAGGTTGCTGTACCCACGGATGGCTCGGAATGTAAGGTCCCCAGGTAGGTAGATCTTAGATGAGGTGGCCTTTTGCTGCACCATGCGGTTTCTTTTGGCACTTCACTCTCAGAATCGGT
Organism: Leptobrachium leishanense; assembly: GCA_009667805.1. Lineage (NCBI taxonomy): Eukaryota > Metazoa > Chordata > Amphibia > Anura > Megophryidae > Leptobrachium > Leptobrachium leishanense. The sequence continues at coordinate 180,821,185 of CM019065.1, read as the reverse complement.
GGTCTCCCAATCAACGTTGGAGTCCCCGTGAGTGGTTGTGGGTTTCCCACGTGTGGCAACAGTGGGCAAGAGAACATCCATGGAGCCGGTAGGAAGGGGCACCTCCCTTGAGGACAGTGGGGTACGTACATCAGAGTCAATCGTGGTTGCAACAGGCGTAGATTCTTGGGAACTCTGCGCTTCTTGCTGTAGAGATATTTGGTTGCGCCGGAGTCCACTCACGGCTTGGGCAAGGGTGATCACTTGCTGTTGCAGGGTGGCAATGGTTTTGGCAGCTGATGACAATTCTGTTGACTGATACACAATGTCGTCGGTTTGCACCGCGATCTCCATGGTGAGTGGCTCTTTTGCTTTGGCAGTGCGCGCCTCAAGGTCTCCTCGCTCGACCCCCGGGGTTTCTGTGGGGGGAGCTGGGTCACAAGTGTCCTGATCAGCAGTGACAATGAGACCCAGAGAACCCTGAGGGCCTTGGGTGGCAATACCAGCAGCGTAGTTAGGCACCAGGTCCACGGTGGTACGAATTGACATGATTTCCATGGGTTCTGTAGAACTGTTTTCCACAACTCTGGAGGACTCAGGCTCTGTGTTGAAGGCCGGTACGGTCTCTCCAGAAAGGATGGGTTCCACATCCATGGGTTCAGTACTTTCAGAAAGTTCATAAATCAGAGCCAGACATTTGGGGTGCATCGTAGGAGGGTGCTGCCACCGGTATTGGTGGGAGTACCGGTGCAGGTTGTAACATATCATCGGAAGGGGTTAAGGCTTGGGGTTCAGGGATAGGTTTGAGAAGGGGAGCAGACCTTGCTTTGGGAGCAGCCTTTGCAGCGGTTATTTTTTTGGGGCGCAGGCTTTTTTGGGGGTCTCACTGGGCAAACTGGCAAGAAATCCCCACCTTGTCCACAGTAGATGCAGAGGTTATCGGCGAATCGTTGGTTATGCTCCTCTGCGGATAATGGACCTGGTATTCTTTGAATTGCAGGGAAGCACCTTTTATGAGTGGGATTCCCAATGCTCAGTAGCATGCTGCTCAGAAAGTCTGCCAGGTGCCTGATGATGTCTTGGATAGCTGTTTGGATTAGCTCATTGATGGCTTGCGTAACCACGGGCTCGAGTTTTAATGGCTTCTGCATTCTGTCACGATGTAGCCAGGGGGTTGACGAGCCCAAGGTGTGGTTACACAAAACAGCCAGATAATTGGGGTTGCAAAGTAAAAAGGTTTATTACTAAAAAAGGAACAGAAGTAAATCTGGAAAGGGGACAATGAATAAGTACTAAAACACAATGGAAACTGGTGGAAAGTATAATATAAACAGCGGGCAGGGTACACTGAACGAATGGGACAGGACACTGAATGGCACAGACACTGAACACAGGGGTTAACTGAACAGGTACTTACTGGATACACAGGGGGGCCGATCAGAAAACACAGAGGGTAGAAGGAACGAATAATAATAACAAGCGAGGTATCAGGAGGGCTGTAGCAGTAGGGTGGTCTTATCAAGCAGAGGTCTTGGCAGGCAGCGGGCAGAGAGTGGTCAAGTCCATAGCAAAAGGTCATACACAGGAGGTCAATAGATGAGGGTGGTCTCCACAGGTTACTGCAGGTAGATGGATTCCACAGGACGCAATGAGGGATGAGGGTGGTCTCCACAGGTTACTTGCAGGTAGACGGATTCCACAGGATGCAATGAGGGATGAGGGTGGTCTCCACAGGATACTGTAGGTAGGTGGTTTCCACAGGATACAATGAAGGGCTTTGTGCAGAGCAGGCAAGACAGGCACACCATGAAGCTTCTGGGGATAGAAGGGTAATGCACAAGCATTGCATGAAGGGTGAGGCCTGTTTTTATGGGTATGCAGGCCCAGCCCACACATGAGGCTTGAGAGGTGATGGGAAAGTCCGGGACGGATTACTGAGTGTCTGGACATCAGTCCAGACAGTGGAAAAAGCAGGAACGGATCTGATTCTTTAAAGACAGCGTCTTATTTGCCTTTTTTCCGGCGTCTGCGGCGCGAACCGTGACACCTTCTTATGATCAAAATCTACATCTTGAAGTTCAGGAGTGACTTTAATACAAACAGGATCCAGAATCTGAGGAAGAATTCTACGGAGGAATTTCCTTTTCAAGTATACTGTTTTCCATCTGACACGGCTATCCTCTTCCTAACTGCAATCTGCATGAAGTGCATACTTTTATGTGTGGTTTAATTTCACTATTGAAGCCATCCAATCAGTTACTTGCCTCAAATCTTGACTAACCCAGTGCCCCCTTTCTGTTAGGCTTGTGCACCGATTTTTTTTTTCGGTTCGATTCGGTTCAATTTTTCGGATTTTTAAACTTTTTTAGTCGGCTCGTTTCGACCGATTTCTGTTTCGATTCGGTTCGGCTCGACTGGTTTTTCGTGTACATTTTTTTTTCGGAATATCGACCATTTTTCGTATTTTCGTGTCACTTTGCTCGTTTTTTGTATTGACTTTTCGTAATTTCGGAAATTTTCGTTTTTCGGAATTGTACATGTTTTCGGAATATTGACCATTTTTCCTATTTTCGTGTCACTTTGCTCGTTTTTGTATCGACTTTTCGGAATTTCGGAAATTTTCGTTTTTCGGAATTGTACATGTTTTCGGAATATCGACCGTTTTTCGTATTTTCGTGTCACTTTTGCTCGTTTTTTGTATCGACTTTTCGGAATTTCGGAAATTTTCGTTTTTTCGGAACGTCTGTTCTCCTCGTTTCAAAGCAATAAATTTCGATTTGACACATTTCAAGTCCATTCAAAAATTCCGAAAATATTTCGTTTCGGCTCGGAAAACTTTTCGGATCTGCCATTTTCGGATCTAAAAATTTTCGGAAATTCGGCCGCATCCGAAAACACGAATCTGGAAATTTCGTGAAAATTCCGAAATTCCGAAACCCGAAACGCACATCCCTACTTTCTGTTAAAACGGTTGCAACAGTTTTTTGACCACTTATTTTCCTCCATATTTCAAATCACAGTGTAAATTTATCAAACAGATAATGAATTAAACTTAATAAAGACTAATAAAGCAGCTCCACAAAAAAGTCCTAGAAAGCTTCACTAAAATCACACCACCAAATGAATGGAGGTGGAGAGAGAGAGAGAGAGAGAGAGACAGACAGACAGACAGACCACAACTAAGCTGTCTGGAAGGTAAATTGGTGGGGGAAGGGCACATGAATAAACAGGCACAAACATGTCAGGTCTTGTTTTACATGATTTGCACAGTTCCTTTACTAAGATAGCCTGCCCTATCTTCACACACCTCTCTCACTTTCTGTAAAATTTACTGTCATAATTTTTTTTTGATTCATTTCAGTTTTTCACATATCTTTCTCAATGTAAATTGTAGAAAAATGGACTTGACAGGTTTAATTCCTTGTCACTGCCAACAAGATAATTTATTTTTTGTATGATACCATTGAGATACCATCTTGAAATTTGGACTGATTGGCTACAAGACATATTATACCTTTAAGTCAGACTTTTTGAAAATTTTAAAAAATTCAGTTTTTCCGAAAACTCAAATTTACAATTGTGTCAGGTTTTATATCAAATGCAAGCCCTATTCATAAGCTTTAAAATGACAAATGTCCCATGGCCGTAGCTGTCATAGGTATCTTGTAAATTGCATTTGAAATTATGGTGGTTAGTGAATTCTGGTGTTTTAGGCACTTTTGAAAGTTCAATATCCCAAAAATGCCTGGACAAAAAAAATTGAAAATTTTTTTTTTTTAAACATCTCATGGTAAGGTACAAATGTACCAAAAATGAACCAAATCCATGACATTAAGGTTGTATGCATTGGTTGATTTTACATGTAATGACCCTAAAAAGGTCTGTTACTACATTTTTTTAAACAAAAGCTATTTAAAAAAAATTGGAATCAAAAATGTCCTCCAAATTTCAAGCAAAATATTTTTTTTTTCTAGTTTTGGTTAAAATTGCATATTTTTCTCAGAAAAATGAAGTAACAGGTTCTCATTTCTAGTTCTATTTAACAAGAGTACCCCATAAAATATGTAACCAATAAGGTTTGGAAGACAAAATAGGAAAAAAATTTTTACGTGTTGTAAATGATTGAAATCAGAATGGAAAATTACATTTTTAAAAGAAAAAAAAATTGTTATAGCATTCTGACATGACAGCACATATACACATAATAATGATATACTTTGATTCTGCTGAGTATGCTGGGGGAAAAAAGGAAACATACAGGGTTATTCAGAGAGATCCGAAAGTCACCGCACGTTCAGTGACTTTTCGTTCCCCGCACTTCTGGGCGATTCTGCGATTCTAGTTCGCTGACCCTTGCGGTGTATTCAGCAAGCACCACAGGCCCCCCCCCCCGTAGTGCAGGGAAAAATCGCCACAAACCTGCGGAACACTCACTGTAAACCGACAGAAGCCGCCGCAAAAACCCTGCTAAACATGCCGGAAAAAACAGACGAGCCGCCAATCACAGCACAGCAGAGCAGCCACCGGAAAAAGCTGACAGGCAGACGAACGTGGTAAGAAAAAGAAAAAAACAAAACGCTTCACAGTTTCAAAATTGAAACTCTGTTTGCAAAAAAACTACTGAACGAAAATGTCTGGAATTTACATATAAGATCCAATGAATGATAATAAAAAGAGCAGTTATAGAAAAAAAAATACGATTTTAAAAAAAAATCTGCTGAAAAAATCCCGAAAAATGCTTAAAAGATCATAAAAAAATCAATAAATAAAACAGACTTTTTATGGCAGAATAAAAGAATAAAGGGTTTATGAGACATTGAATTAAAACGGGAATATTTTTAACATTGAAGCCTATGGGATTCTGCTGAATAAACCTGCTGAATGAAACCACCGAACATCCGGGCATTTCGGCAACTTTTCCCTGCAGTTTGGTGTTCTCTGAATAGACAAACCATTGCTTCTCTGTGGGGGATTTCACTGCCCTCGAACAGGCACCATACGTGCAGGCAATTCGCCACAATTTGGCGAATTGCCTGCTCTCTGTATAGATGTATGGCCCCGAAATGTCCCCGTACTCTGAATTTCAGTGTCCGGTTACATTTTGGCGACATTTCGTATCTCTCTGAATAACCCCTATAATCTCCGGTCTATTCACTAAAGGTGAAACTCGAGTGAATTGGCAGGAGATGTGAAAATTATAGGTCAAAATAGCCAAACTGGAAACATTCTCTCATTTATCTCACTTTTCAAATCGGCCATTTGGTCTAGATTGTTTCACCTTCAGAGAATAAACCTGTTAGTCTGGGTGCTATAATAAAATATGACTTCAAAACACGTTTGAACATGATGAATACAAATTGGTCAAAATAAGCTCAGCACACAGAGGTGAAATGGTTCAGCAGCAAAGGGGTTAAAGAACCTTTTTTCATTATTTTAACACAATTTTTAATATATTTTTGTTGATTTAAGCTCCTATTAGTAGAATAAGAGACTTTCTTTTTTTTCAGTTCAGTGGAATTCACAAAGGCCAATTTGGCACAATTTGGCGCTTTTCACCGACGTCCGATAACTGCTTCGGCAACTCCGATTTCAGCAAAATACGGTGACCACTTGATAAATATTGAATTCAACAAATTTTCTATGAAATGGAATCGCTGGATTGAGCTAAAATGCAACGCTACAAAATTGTGTTTCATTCCAATGCTTTGTAAATAGACCCCTTAGTAATCATATAGTTTGAATCTGCTGATTCAGCTGAATAAAAGGATATATAATTTGTCTGGGTCCTTTAAGAAAATATGACAATTTGGTTTTAACCCCTTACTGACAGGGCAGTTTTACAAAAATCTGTCTGAAAGTGCCCGTTGCTGTTTTTACGTTTCTGCCCTGTTTGTGTTTAGGTCAAATTTTCCTCTTACCCATTTATGCAACCCACACATATTATACACAGTTTTCCCGCCATTAAATGGACTTTCTAAAGATACCATTATTTCCATCTTATCATATAATTTACTATAAAAAAAATATGAAATATACTTTTTCGAAAGCTTACCCCCAAAATCTACAACCGCCAAAAAAGACCATGGCTAAATAGTTTCGAAATTTTGTCCTGAGATTAGAAATAATAAATTTTTGCATGTTTTTGCTTTTTAACCCCTTCATTGTTGAGCCATTTCACCTCTGTGTGCTGAGATCATTTTGACCGTTTTATGCTTATCATATTTAACCCTTTCGCTGCTGAGGCTTTTCCCGCCCCTGTGCTGAGGTCATTTTTTACCTGTTTTGCGCATCATGTTTAAACGTGTTTTTAAGGCTTATTTTAGTATATGACACCGACATATTATATATCGTTCTTTCCGTCAGACTCGGTAGATTCATAATATGTCATTATTATATGTATACGTTATGTCATGTCTGTATATTATAACAAAAAATGCAATAAAATATGTATTTTCAATAATTTACAATGTGTAAAGTGTTTTTTTCCACATTTTAACATGCGAGCAATTGCGGTTATATTTTGTATGGGGTGCGCTTGTTAAAAAAATTAGAGATGGGGTCTCGTTACATTTTTTTTGGGGAAAATGACACTATTTTTAACAAACGCACCGCATACAAAAATCGTTAGTGCAGCATCATTGTTCACATTATAATTGAAATGGGAACAATATTGCTACACTAACAAACCAAAAAAAATAAAAAAAAATGTTTTTTTTTTTTTTTTTTAATTTTTTTTTTTAATTTTTTTTTTTTTTTTTTTACAAAATTTTTAACTTTCATGTTTGGTATCGTTGGAACGGCCATGCTCTGGCCGATCCAACCATATCAAAATTTAACCCCTAACTGCCACGGATCGGGAGATAGGGAGTTCATTGGAACTCCCTATCTCCACACTTGGTGGCAGTTAGGGGTTAACTGTAGGACTGGCGTCATCGTGCTACGCACGATGACGCCAGTCCTCTGGGGGAGTTCCCGGAAGCTTGGCCGACATCCAAGATGTCGGCCAGCTCCGGGAAAGGATCGCGAACCGGCGCTTTTCAGCGCCGATTCGCGATCCAGCTCCCCAGGGGTTAATGCCAGGCATCATTTGGAAGGGCAGGCTGTGCCCTTCCAAATGATGCCTGGGTTAAGCCCCGCAGAGCCACCGATCGGGAGGGAGAGAGGTCCGAAGGACCTCCCCCCCTCCCTTTCAGGCGCCTCCTCCGCACATGCGGGGGGGGCGCCTGAATTAGGTGTCATCGCGCCCCCGCGATGACACCTAATAATGGCGGCTGCTGGTCCGGATGCCGGGCTGACATCCAGGATGTCAGCCCGCACCGGAGGGGCCAGCGATCGGCCGGAACCCGGCCGAACGCTGACCCCGATGTGAGGACGCGCTCAGCGCGTCCTCAGCACACCAGCGGGAATGCTGAGGACGCGCTGAGCGCGTCCTTAGCATTCAAGTGGTTAAATGTCAGCTTAATCCTATTTTATGAACACCTCCCAGACAAAACACAACACACCTAGTCCTGTACCATTGGAAAGGCCATGATCAGACCTTTCCAATAATATCAAACATGATACTCTAGGTGCCACGGATATGGAGATACAGGGATCCAAATAATCCCCTTATCTCCACTTGGCAGCTAGGGGGTTAATTGGCCCACTGACGTCCTCACACATATGGCCAGAATGTCAGTGGATGGCGAGTGACCTGGAGGCTTGGCTGACATCCAAGATGATAGCCACTTCCGGGTTTGAATCCTGATTCAACGCCGAATCGCGATCCGACAACTAAATGGTTAATGAGATACACCGCGGAAAAGGGGAGACTCTACCCTTTCCAGCGGTGCCATTAATTTGTTTTTGTAACTTGAACGGTTTGAGAGGGCTCCAAAGGAGCTCCCCCTCCCCTTCCTCATTTTTACTGCAGGCACCTGGCGATGACATCATCACGCACCGCAATGACATCATCAGGCCTGCCGGGCCCCCTGAAAGAGCGGGGCAGGCTTCCAGCCCAGACCTCAGACCCAGGCCCTAGACCCAGGGCCCAGACCAGACCCAGGGCCCAGGGACCAGACCCAGGGTCCAGACCAGAACCAGGCCCCAGACCCAAGCCCCAGACCCAGGGCCCAGATCAGACATAGGGCCCAGGGCCCCACGCGCTCATCCCTCTCTCACTGTGTGACTCCCCTTTCTCTCTAATTCCCTCGCTTTGTGGCCCCTCTCTCTCTGACTCTCTCTTTCTGTGACCCCTCTCTCTCTGAGACCCCTCTCTATCTCTGCCCCCTCTCTCTCTGTGACCTTTCTCTCTATGTGACCCCTCGCTCTCTGTGTGACTCTTCTCTCCCTCCCCTCTCTTCGACTCCACTGTGTACTGTTTTCCTCCCCTGCAAGCCCCCCTCTCTGTGCCAAGTGAGATCAGAGGGAGAGCTGGGGGGCAGGCAGGGGAGGAAATCGCTGCCCAGGGGAATCAGCTAGGGATATCTTACCTAATAGGTATCCCGCTGGCTGCTGCACAGCTGGTCCTGCTCTCTTCTTCACGCCTCCCTTCCACATGGCATGAAAACAGGAAGACGTGCAGGAGGATGGGGAGGAGCATCCAGAATGTGTCTTGCTCTGCAGCTGATGAGTAACACCTACTGGCTGCTCCTCCCCAATCATCCTCCTGCACATTTTCCATCTTGAGCACGAGGCCGGCCATAAGCAGCTGCAAAAATATGACGCCCCTGGAATTTGCCACTTGGAGCCTTTGCTCTACTTGGGCACCATGGTCAGGCTTGCACTGGTCCTGAGGAAACTTCCCTTGTGAGCAACTGAAATGTCAAATTATTAATGGATCAATAAAGATGCTATTTTATTGAAAAATCCCAAATGTTGGCATCCTTTCGAAGATTTATCATGGAGACCATTGCAGGTATTGCAGTAAAAGTGACCAGTGACTGGATAACCTATTGATTATTGTTTTCATATATATATTATACAATATACTATACAATAATTAATAAATATAATTAAATATGTGTATGTCTACAGACCCTTTAACAGTTGGATTTTAAATTCACTCAGGAGAGTACAGTACACTACTCTTATTTCTTCAGGCCATGGTTTGTTAATATTCCACAAAGTCCCAGGATTCAACTATAAAACAGAATTTAAATCTATGAACATGAGGCAATCATGCTCAGCAGAGTATAACAATAATTATAATAGAGATTAAATAAAAATAATTAGAAAATGCTCATCTAGTTTTGATGTATTAATTATTCTGACCCTGTTCTATTCAAAGTCTAATTATCTGGTTCAGTGGAAATGCCAAGATTTCTACAACTCATAAAAATTACATTGAAGTAATTATGTCAGCAAACTAAACAATATTCATTTAATAAAGGTTTTAGGCATATATTTGAATTTGTTTCTAACTGCTGTTTAATTGTGCATCATGCAAACTCGATAACACGGTCCCTTTAAGTACTAACAAGAGTGAAATTTTTAAAGATATTTTCCCTTGCCAAAATATCAACATTTGAATAAAAAGCAGCTTGATTCATTTTCCACTTTGCAGTAAATCTACTTTATTTGATATCCTTGGGCAAACTTCCATGGCCTAAATACCATTCATGCAAATGTTGGTTATAGCTTTTGAACTTTTGCAACCTTTCCAGAATTGCACCTGCAATGAGAACTATTAAGTAGTAAAATAATAAAATATAGAAAATAAATGTTATATTATGACGACATAAATGACAAAGTATTGATGAATACTGTTTTTGGTGATTTAGTCGTTTGGTTATTCAGGTCAGGAATGTCCTATGGTGTAAGCATGTGTTAAAATTGAGTGATTAGTAAGTAAAGAAATCTCCCCTGTTGGCTAATGGTGATAAGTAGACTTTTGCATTATGAAAAAATTTGGATCAGCTAAATTTTATGAGATATTTTGACAAAAATAAATTCCCGATTCAGTTCATCCGAATTTTGGTCAAGACATTAGTTTAGTTGGAATGGCTCAGACTTGAACATGGAGGATATTGCAGACGAGGACTTTTTGCTTGAGGTACCTTTTATATATAGAAGTATATTCGCTACATCAACCTTGAGAACTATAACTAAGGACAAAGCAACCATTAAATGTTGGTATATCTCTCATGCAGAGGAGGAAACTTTGCATTTCAGTCTCGCCTGTCCATGTAGGGGGAAGCAGAGTCTGATTTGCCTATTGTACAGTCCTCTTTGTAATCACACATTGATTGAAAACCATATGAGATATGAGACGGGACACACTGAAGAGCAGACTTCTAGTGCAATTGCCTGTTCTCAGATATCTGTTTTTATTTTCCGAATACCCAAGGATAAAGCCTTACGTGCATGTTCAGACTAATGTAAATGACCTTTGATGTTTATAAATCTATGACATAACTTTTACCAGCTTTCTAGGGGGAAGCTGATGGCAATGCTTCTCTGCTAGACAACCAGATAGGCGAGCAGGGTCCTTTTTTACCTCATGTCTACGGGAGTTTTGTAACTATTCCAAGTATTTTAACTATCAGGGTTATCCAAAGAGATTCGAAAAGTCACCGCACGTTCGGTGACTTTTCGTTCTCTTCAATTCGGTTCCTTTTGCCGATTGCATTTCGGTGACCCTGCGGTGTATTCAGCAAAGAGCACAGGGTCCCCGAATTGCAGGGAAAAGCTGCCGAAAACCTGACGAAAACTAACCGAATGCACGCTGAAAACAAGCAAAAATATCTGGATTAACCTTCGAAAAAGCCGAACATGAGCCGAATCACACAGAGCAGAAGCAGCTGTGACGCAGAGGAGGCAGTGAATAAATTAGCAAAACCATTTGTATGAATCTGGGAAAATGAAACGCTGTTTGCAAAGAAACTACTGAGCGAAAATGTCTGAAATTTTCACAGGAGATCCAGGGAATGATAATAAAGAGGGCTGTTACAAAAAAAATAAGTTAACTGAAAAAAAAATAAAAAAAAAATCGGACTTTTTTAAAAAAAAAAAAAAAATCTGAAAAATGCTTAAAATATCCTAAAAAATCTATAAATAAAGAGACTTTTTGCTGCAGAATTTTATAATGAACGGTTTATTAGATATTGAATTAAAACGGGAATATTTTTAACATTGAAGTCTATGGGATTCGCCTGAATAAATTTGCCGAATGAAACCACCGAATGGCAGGACATTAGGGGAACCTTTCACTGCTGGTTTGTGTTCTCTGAATAGCCGAAGCAGTGCTTTTTCATGGGGATTTCACTGCCCTCGAACAGGCACCGAACAGGCACCGTATGTTCAGGCAATTCGCCAGGATTTGGCGAATTGCCTGCTCTCTGGATAGCCGAATGGCCAGGAAAGGTAACCGAACGCTGATTTTCAGCATTCGGTTACCTTTCTCAAGCAATTCGGATCTCTTTGGATAACCCTGTATGTAACTACTGTAACACTGAATAATGTTTGGCGCAATACAAATTACGCTGCTTCCTGTAAATTTCTTTTACCTGCTTATTCACTCATTAGGACCACCTTGGGGCATCTTTTATTTATTTATTTTATTTATTATTTATTTATTTATTTATAAAGGATTTTACCAGGAAGGATACATTGAGATTTCTCTCGTTTTCAAGTATGTCCTGGGTTCAAGAACATTGAAGTGTTACAGTTACAGAAATACAAAGTACTACAATGTAAAGATATTAACAACACAAATATACAGATTGACAGAAAATAAATATGTATGAAATATAGTCACTAGGTTACATGTTTACAGGTGCATTCTGTATTGAGGTATGTTAGTAAGGAGCTCTTGAGTGACTTAAGACTGGTGGAAGATTTGATGGTGTCTGGGAGGTTATTCCATAATTGCGGTGCTCTGTAGGAAAATGAGGATCGAGCCACTGTCTTTTTGTATTGTGGTATTGCAAGTAAGGTGCAAGTCCTGGATCGGAGGTTATAGGATGAGGGAGCTGCTGGGGGAAGCAGTCTATTCAGATAGGGTGGCAGCTTCCCAGAAAAGCTCTTAAACACCAGGCTGGAAAGCTGAAGGGTGCGTCTAGATTCCAGCGATGGCCAGTTTAGCTCTTTTAACATGTCACAATGGTGGGTCATGTAGTTACATTGTAATGCAAAGTGGCAGAATGAGTTATACAATGTAGTAAGTTTCTGAAGATGTGTTTGCGGGGCGGCTGCGTACACTACATCTCCGTAATCAATAGCCAGCATAAGCATTTGTTGTACAATCTGCTTTCTTACCGCGGGGCTCAGGCAGGATTTGTTTCTGTACAGGGCGCCTAGTTTGGGATAAAGTTTAGATGAGAGTTTTTCGATGTGAGGGCCAAAGGATAGATTAGGGTCCAACCACATACCTAGATATTTGAGAGAAGTGACTGTGGTCAGCGTGCCATTTGATTTTGTCCCAACACATAAGTGGGGATTTTGCAATTTGTGTAGTTTAGGTTTTGTTCCAAAGAGCATCGTTACAGTTTTGTCATTATTTAAAAAAAGTTTGTTGTGTTTGATCCACTTTTCTACCTCTGTGAATTGTTCTTGCAGCACGGCCTCCAGCTGCCGGAGATTTGGTTTGCTGGTATAGATTACAGTGTCGTCTGCATACATATGTACAGTTGAGCGCTTTGCAGACGTTGGGCAGATCATTTATGAATATTGTGAATAGCAGGGGGCCCAGTATTGAGCCTTGGGGTACACCGCAAGTGACAGGGAGGGGGAGGGAGGAGCTGCCAGAAATTGACACATATTGTGATCGGTCGGATACATATGATTGAAACCAGGTTAACGTGCGATCACCAATGCCAGAGTTTTTAAGTTTTTCTAACAAGATGCCATGGTCTACTGTGTCAAAGGCCTTGGCAAAATCAAGGAAGATGGCTCCAGTTAGGTTTCCTTGTTCCATCCCAATTTGGATATCATTGCAGACTTTTAAAAGGGCGGTTGTAGTTGAGTGATTTGGACGAAAGCCGGATTGATCTGGGGTTAAGTAGTTCCAATATTGATAATAATCACGTAATTGTGTGTAGACGCATTTTTCAAAACTTTTTGACATTACAGGGAGCAACGATATCGGACGGTAGTTGGATACCAAAGTGCTGTCACCACTTTTATGGATAGGTACCACTCTCGCAGTCTTCCAGAGTTTGGGTATGTATCCAGTCACCAGTGATTCATTGATTAGAGTTGCGACAGGATTTGCAATTGCCGGTGCTATTTATTTATAAAGTATTTTACCAGGAAGGATATATTGAGATGTTGGTTCATCCTGGAGCTAGTGAGATGACTCAAGGGGTTATTCAGAGACAGCCGATCTGGCCCCGAAATGGCATCGAGCAGGGAATTTCCCTGTACGGTGCCATTTCGGGGCCATTTGGCTATTCAGAGAGCAGGCAGTTCACCAAATTTTAGTGAACTGCCAGCAAGTACGGTGCCTGTTCGAAAGCAGTGAAATCCCCCTTAAAGAAGCAATGGTTAATCTATTCAAAGAACACCGAACAGCAGTGAAAAGTTGCCGAAATGATCTGCTGTTCAGTGGTTTCATTCGTCAGGTTTATTCAGATGAACCCCATAGGCTTCAATGTTAAAAATATTCCCATTTTTATCCAATATCTAATAAAACATTTATTATTTTAATCTGCAGTAAAAAGTCTCTTTATTTAGGCTGGGGTCAGACTAGCGCATTTTTAACGTGCGTTTAGGCGCACTTAATCACTGCCGTAGTAGCAGCAATTGACGAGCAATGACGGCCAATATACGAAGTACAGCCGCATGAAAGTTCGGCCGCGCAACGCAAGCGGCAAACGAACACATTTTTTCGAGAACGTGGAACCACTAGTACTGACGTACAGAGTGCGCTGCATCCGCTAGCGGCGTGTGTGTGTGATTAGGAGACGTCAGACGCTGCTAATGTCCGGCCTACATAACATCCAGATGCAAAAAGAGTTTTATTGACGATCGGTAAAAAAAACCACGCACGAAAATGCGCATAGTTTGACCGCTTTTGCGTCCACCGTACAAAAAATACGTCAATGCGTTCGGACGCACTTTTTGACGGTCGATGAGAAAAATGTGTTCGTCTGACCCTAGCCTTAGTGATTACCATTTTTTTTAGGATCTTTTAGGCATTTTTTGGATATTTTTGCAAATTTTTTTTCTGCTTTCTTTTTTAATAGGGGACTTTCTCTTTTCTGTAACAGACCTTTTTATTATCATTCATAGGACTTTATATGTTAATTCCAGGCATTTTAATTCAGTAGTTTTTTGCAAACAGTGTTTGAATTTTGAAACTTTTAATCGTATTTTTTTTTCTTCCTACCTGTCTGGCGGCTTGTCGGATTTTTTTGGGGCTGGTCGGTGCTGTGCTTGGCGGCTCATTGGCTGCTTTTGGCAGCTGTCTGACGTGTTTGTGGCGGTTGTTCGGCAGGTTGGAGGCAGTAGGCGATGGGTTGGGGTGGGTTGGCGGCAGCTTCCCTGCACTGATTCCCTGCACACTGCGACCGATTCCCTGCACTGTTGTGAATTGTGAATTCACCACAGGGTGTGGAAATTGATTCCCCGAAGTGCAGGGAACGGGAGAGCACCGAAATGTTGGTGACATTTCAGTGCTCTCTGAATATTCCCCAAAAAAGACTTCCCTAAAATATGTTCTGCTCTATTCAGCATAAAGGCATTTCTGCAGGCATAGTGAAGCAACAAATGTATCAATGGAACAATACAAACTAAAGAAATCCTACTCCACTTCGGAGGGTAATTCACTATAATAACCTAACTATCTTAATGGGCAGTTAGGCTGTATACATAGTAGATCAATGTTACATGTCAAAATAAAGCATGTACAAATACCTCTTTAGCCCTCAGCTTTACATTCTATCAGTGTTTGTCAACACCTTGCTCCTCAAAGGAAGGGAAACAATTGCAACAAATAGGGTTACATATTCGTTACATATAATAGGGTTTACAATAGCTTATTGTAAATTACAGCTCTGCGATCCACCCAAGATGTAAATATTGTGTTGTTTCTGAGGAAAAACTGTCACAGTCAAGAGCAAACTGTTACTGTATATAGAATAAAAACACTGATTAAACCAAGTGCATGCTACTGTAACAAAAAATTACTCAGCCGTTCTCCAAAAAACATTATTTATTAAGCTATGAACTGAGGGGTTTACTTTATTTTCCTTTTTTACTCAGTTTTCTTTCCAATGTTGCTGTAAAAACTAAGGCCAGTGTCAGACGAGAGCTATATGCGCCCGTACTAACAGGGAATCCGACATCGCCGCAGCGGTACGACGCTGCGACGGGGCCAGCCAGACGCTGTTGTGCACGCAGGAATTGCGCTCGCAACAGCAGCAATGCTGCGTCCTTGCAGCAGGCCTCTCCGTCAATGTGCTAGGACACAGCGTTGACGGAGTTGCAAAGCTCGATTATCCATAGGAGGATCGAGCTTTACAGCACTGGGGGCATTAACTGCACTCAGCGAGGCGGCCAGACATGCGTCAGATGGGCGTTGAGTGGAAGGAACGTCCACTCTCACGGACGTTCCTTCTGCTCTTCAAAATGCTCATCTGACACTGGCCTAAAAAGACACAGCCTGCCAGTTGCATTACTGAGTGCCTGGAAAAGGAGATTTGAAAGGAAAAAAAGGAACAGAACAACCAGTTTTGTTGTTTCACTAGCTGCTGTTAAAAAATGTAAACAAAACTATGCTTTGTCTTAACAATAAAAGTTGAATTCACTGCTAAGTCAGAAATATAATAATAAAAAAGACACAGCATATTTTTATCACCACCTGTGTAGAAATGAAAAATGAATGCAAAACAAATACTCTCCTCTGCAACTATCAATGAACTGAAGCAACTGCTGAAGAAGAATAATATAGTAATATATTTACACTGCACATACGGACACACTAGTTCTTGCTACTTAATAGCAAGACACTGGACAGGCACACTACATAGAATAAGATTGTACAATACATTGCAGTGCAATTGCCACTTCCTAAATCTCAAAGCACTGTCCACTGATAACACACAGTGCAGATCTGCATACAGTAAAATATTTTTTTCCCTTTAGTAAACAAACAGAAAAAAACACTTCAGTGATGTTGCAGTGCACTAGGTTCCTTGGCAGAGCGAACTGAAAAAGTTTTAGTGGATTTCAATTAAAAAAGGAAAAGAAAGAGGAGGACCACTGGGGTTAAATGCTTAGTATTGTATTCATTAATAGACGTGTGCAATTTGTTTTGTAATGAATTGCAATTCGTCTGAAATTCTGATAATTCGTTATTAGGAAGTAATTCTGGATAATGAATTGCTTTTTAACAAATCACAATGTGAACAAAATAACGTATAACTAATTGATTCATTAAAATGAACTGATTCGTTAAAATGAATCGATTCATTATTCACTCCGGTGGAATGATTGACAACCAATCACTGCATTACTTTGCTTGAAAAAGTTATCAGTGTTTGACTAATTTATTTATTTATTTGCAAATCACTGTTTTGCATCTGTCTTCAGTCCAGCCAGATCATATTTTATCCCCTTCACTACCATTTCACCTCTGTGTGCTGAGATCATTTTGACCGTTTTGTGCTCATCATGTTTAAACACGATTTGAAGTCCTGTTTTATAATACGACCCAGACAAATTATATATCCTTTTTTAGGGCAGACTCATAATATATCATTACTATTATTCAAAGAGATCCGAATGGCTGCCGAAAGGGAACCGAATGCTGAAAATCAGCATTTGGTTACCTTTCTTGGCCATTCGGCTATCCAGAGAGCAGGCAATTCGTCAAATCTTGGCGAATTGCCTGCACATACGGTGCCTGTTCGAGGGCAGTGAAATCCCCATAGAGAAGCAATGCTTCGGCTATTCAGAGAACAAAAACCAGCAGTGAAGGTTCCCGAAATGCTCTGTCATTCGGTGGTTTAATTTGGCAGGTTTATTCAGGCGAATCCCATAGGCTTCAATGTTAAAAATATTCCCGTTTTAATTCAATATCTAATAAACCGTTGATTATAATATTCTGCAGTAAAGAGTCTCTTTATTTATATATATTTTAGGATATTTTAAGCATTTTTGGGATTTTATTTTTAAAAAATTCCGATTTTTTTTCTGTTAAACTCTACTTCTTTTTTCTGTAACAGCCCTTTTTATTATCATTCCCTGGACCTCATATGTAAATTTCAAACATTTTCGCTCAGTAGTTTCTTTGCAAACAGCGTTTCACTTTTCAAACATTCAAGCCAACTTTTTTTAATTTATTAACTGCATTCGTCTGCGGTGTCAGCTTTGTCCGGCGGCTGCGCTGCGTGTGATCGGCTCCTGCTTGGGTTTTTCCAGCGGGATAATCCAGATGTTTTTGCGGGATTCGGTGTGCGTTCGCCCTCATTTTGCGGTGGGTTTTCAATGGGTTTGCGGTGAACTTTCCCTGCAATTCCGGGACCCTGTGGTGCTTGCTGAATACACCGCAGGGTTGCCGAAATGGGATCGCCAAATTGAACCAAATTGAAGAGAACGAAAATTCACCAAACGTGCTGTGGCTTTTCGATTCTCCTTGAATAACCCTTTAAATGTATATGTCATGTCCTGCCAGAATGCTATAACAAAAAATAAAATAAAAATGTCAATTTCCATTCAGATTTCATCCATTTACAGCTTTTAAAATGTCCCTCACTGTTTGGTGACCGGGATCAGAGATCAGGTGACCGCAAGGAGGGAACTGAGTGCTTTGTCCACACGGAAGCGTGCAAATCGACAACGGGCTCAGCGTGTCCTCTGCAGTGAGGTGGTTGGTTAACCTTTGATTGACTTGAGGGGTTATTCAATGAGCACCAGTGCAAATCGCAACAAAGGAGCGCACTTCGGCAACCTCAATTTGCCGAATTTGAAGTGAATTCAGCATTCACCTCACCACAGGGTCCCCGAAGTACACCGAATTAATCCGCCAAACGGCGCCGATAAACCTGGCGAACGCAGCCGCTGACCGCCGAACAAAGTGCCAAACGCAGCTGATGATCCACCGAATGCCGCCAAACAGACCATCAAAAAAAGCCGACCAGTAAAATATATTCAAACAAAAAACCTCAACTTTTAAAAGACATTTTAAACAAAAATAATGCATGAAAATGCATGGAAATAATGTGATGATGTCAGTGGGTGGGGAGAGGCCCCAGAGGCTTGGCTGACATCCAAGATGTCAGCCACCTCCGGGAATCTGCAATCCGGGGCAGAATGATGTCAGATTGCGGACCGACAGCTCCGGGGTTAAAGACAGGCATCGCTTGAAACGGCAGACTTGCCCTTTCCAGCGGTGCCTGTCTTTGAATTTATCCAAAGGACCCCCCTCCTTTCCGGCGCTTTTCCAGCTTTGCGGGGGGCCATCTGAAAATGACATCATCGCACTCAGTTCTCACTTCCAGGAAGTCAGACCACCGAGGGACACTGGAAGAGAGAGATCAGCATTGGGAGCGATACCCCATTAAGCGGATGACGTGTGGGAAACATCCTCCGCATATAGCGTGGAATATCCATGACGTTCCGCATAAGTCTTCCGCAGTGAAGGGGTTAAAAAGGTCTTGGTGCATTTATTGGTAAAGCATGCTATCAATGGATATAAGAACTAAATCTTCAAACACATTACTTGTTGATTCATGGAGAAATTCAATTGTTCTTGTGGAATCAAAAAGTGTTTTTTTCCCCTTTTTCGGCACAATTGAAAAATTATCCAAGTAGGGTGTTTATCCTTTCTCAGGATAAACCGCAAACCAGTACCAGTTTGTGAATGGTAAAATGGATCACTTTTTTTGTTTGATTTAGTGTTTGGTACAGAGAACAAATGTACGTGAGCCGTATGGTAAAAAATAAGGTTTACTTAATCTAACTGAAGAACCCTGTCCAATCCTTACTGAAGGGAAATTATTTTTTTTCATGAAATGGTGCAAAAGTTGGAGTGGGGGGTCATGAATGGTCTAACAATGTAAAATATACAGGGTTATTCAAAGAGCTCCGAATTGTGGCCGAAAGGTAACCGAATGCTGAAATTCAGTGTACGGTTACCTTTCCTGGCCATTCGGCTATCCAGAGAGCAGGCAGTTCGCCAAATGTTGGCGAATTGTCTGCACATACTGTGCCTGTTCATTGCCTGTTCGAGGGCAGTGAAATCCCCATAGAGAAGCAATGCTTCGTCTATTCAGAGAACAATAACCAGCAGGGGAAAATTGCTGAAATGCCCTGCTGTTTGGTGGTTTAATTCAACAGGTTTATTCAGGAATGAATAAATAATGTAAATTTACTCAAATGTTAAATGTATTTATCTGTTACAGAAATATTTATGTAGTGAAATGTTCTAAACTGTATATAGTGTCTTTTCTTTTGCATAATTTCACCGACTCTACATTATCACCTCCCTCATACCTCATCCTTCACCTGCCCTGATGCTGCCAATAATCACTACAACACTACTCTTATCTCTGCTCTAGACACTCTTGCTCCTCTTCGACTCTGTAAGGCCCCACGCCGCCAGCTTCAGCCCTGGCACACCCTCCAGACACGCTACCTGCAAAGATGCTCCCGCACCACAGAGCGTGCCTGGAGGAAATCCCGCTCTGAAGCTGATTTTGTTCGCTTCAAGTTTATTCTCCGGTCATACACCTCTGCCCTCCACTTGGCCAAACAATCCTTCTTCTCATCTCTTATATCTACGCTGTCCTCCAACCCTAAACGGCTCTGGTCCACCTTCAACAACCTCCTCTACCCAGCTGCACCTCCCCCACAGCTGCCTTCAGCGCTCAAGACCTGGCAGACTACTTCCTCAGTAAAACTCTAAATATCAGAAGCAACATCCCAACACAAGATAGTTATCTGCCACCTCCACTCCCAGAGGTCCCCTCTGCCACCCTCTGTCGCTTCCTCCCAGCCACTGAGGAAGTCAATTCCTTATTGTCCTCCTCACATCTCACCACGTGCCCGCTCGACCCCATTCCCTCACATCTAATTCCTCCCCTCTCCTCCTCCCTCACCCCTGCTCTCACACACATCTTCAACCTATCTCTCTCCACTGGCTCCTTTCCATCCGCCTTCAAACACGCGCTAGTTACCCCTTACTAAAGAAACCATCCCTCGATCCCAACTCTCCATCCAACTACCGCTCTGTATCCCTGCTTCCCTTCACATCAAAGCTCTTAGAAAAACTAGTCTTCAACCGCCTCTCCCTCTTCCTGTCCTCCAATTCCCTACTTGACCCCCTGCAATCTGGCTTCCGTCCCCTACACTCAACTGAAACTGCCCTCACCAAAGTCACCAACGACCTCCTAACTGCTAAAAAACACGGCCACTATTCTATTCTCATCCTGCTCGACCTCTCGGCTGCTTTTGACACTGTTGACCACCCCCTCCTTCTACAGACCCTCAACTCTCTGGGTCTCGGTGACACAGCACTCGCTTGGGTCGAATCCTATTTATCCAACAGGTCCTTCTGTGTGTCCTTTGCTGGAAACTCCTCCTCCTCATTGCCTCTATCTGTTGGTGTACCTCAAGGCTCTGTCCTTGGTCCTCTGCTCTTTTCCATCTACACCTCCTCCCTGGGCAAAATCATCAACAGCTTTGGCTTCAATTACCACCTCTACGCTGATGACACTCAGATCTACCTCTCTACCCCTGATCTCTCTCCCCCTGTCCTTTCAAAAGTCAGTGACTGTTTATCTGGCATCTCCTCCTGGATGGCCTCCCACCACCTAAAGATCAACATGTCAAAGACTGAACTCCTACTTATTCCTCCCTCCAATGCCTCCCCACCTCCTGACTTCTCTATCACGGTGGAGGGTATCACCATTTCCCCATCAAACCAAGTTCGCTGTCTTGGAGTTACACTTGACTCTGCTCTTTCCTTCATCCCCCACATGAAGTCTCTTTCCTCCTCCTGCCGATACCAACTGCGTAATATTTCCAGAATTCGGCCATTTCTTACCGCTGTCACCACAAAACAACTCATACACGCCCTGGTAATCTCCCGACTCGACTATTGCAATAATCTCTTATCTGGCCTCCCTCTGTCCCGCCTCTCCCCCCTACAATCCATCCTGAACGCCTCCGCCAGGCTAATTAACCTCACCCGCTGCTCTGTCTCTGCCGCTCCCCTCTGCGAGTCCCTTCACTGGCTCCCCATCCACTGCAGAATTAAGTTCAAAATCCTTATCCTTACCTACAAAACCCTCACTAACTCGGCTCCCCACTACCTGTCCTCACTAATCACCAAATACACCCCGGCCCGCTCCCTAAGGTCAAACAGTGACCTGCGCCTAGCTTCTCCCCGCATCACCTCTTCCCATGATAGACTGCAGGATTTCTCACGCGCAGCCCCCACTCTCTGGAACGCTCTCCCTCGTACTGTCAGACTTTCACCTAACTTCTCTTCCTTCAAACGCTCCCTTAAAACGTTCCTATTTAGGGAAGCCTACCACCCAACTCACTGACGCAACCATCAATCACTCTCACCTTACAGTCCTCTCCTCCTGTTTCCAACCCAAACCCTCCTAGATTGTGAGTTCCTACGGGAATAGGGCCCTCATCTCCTCCTGTACTGTTTGTCAAATGTTGTTCAATGTATTGTAACCCTGTCTATACTGTGCTTATTGTACAGCGCTGCGGAATATGCTGGCGCTTTATAAATAAAGAATAATAATAATAATAATATTACTAATATATAGGTAGAAATACAGTAAATGTGATAAAGATAGTTAATACGAAATGGTCAGACATCATGCTTATTAGGAGGTGTGCACAGCTGAAATTTTTTTTGTATTTGAAATATATTTCATTTTCGTAATTTAATTTCGTAATTTCGTTTCATAATTTTGTAATTTCGTTTTGATTCATTTTGACAAATTTTCAGATCACTAATAAAAAAAAACAATGAATCACATCCTACTCAATTACTGCTAGATTAGGGTTAAACATAAGGGTTAAAAGGCAAGCTAGCGTTCAATATTGAGCTGTCAATTGGCCTGTGGTGCTGAATACAACAGATTCAGCACCACAGCCAATTGACACGGACAGGGTGCTTTGTGAAACAGTAAAATGAAATGGATTCGTTTTCATAATTTCATTTGTAATTTGGGATCAATTAGAATTTTAGGATCACTAAAAAAGACAATGAATCCTGATCTATTACTGTTAGATTAGGGTTAAACATGAGGGTTAAAAGGCAAGCTGGGGTTAAATTACCATTTCGCTGCAGTGTGCATAGAGGAATCATTCAATCATTGGTTCTTTTGGGAAACCGTATATCAAATCAATTTCATTATATATAGTTTTGTTTATTTTTTGTTTCAATTCGGATGAAAATAATTTGTTATTTCGGAAGTACTTCTGAAATACGAATATATAAATTTTCAATCGAATTGAGATTCGTTACGAAATGAATGCACACCTCAAATGCTTATGGGTATTTGTAGTAATCATCATGAGATTTTCATCACTGCAGCTTCCAACAACTACCAACAGAATATAAAAATATTATCTGTATAATGCCTGTATATGGAAGTAGCACTTTGTATCTGTACTTTACAGGGATTTTCAGCAAATATAACCCCTTGAATCTTATCCCTGTACAATAGTGAGTGACTGCAGAGCTCTCACTATATTCTGTCCTCTCTCTGACTGTTGGAATGCTGCAGATAGTTTGAGCCTTTTGTTACAGGCCTGGTGGGAGCTGAATGATCTTTATAGCTTCTTTATAGAAATACAGACTGACAGGAGTGAGATCTCACTTGGAATATATTGCTCCACAGGGGGTATACTAATCTTGCATTAAAAAAGGTATGTAAAGTTGTTATTATACAAAATATTTGGAATTTATGCTGTTCCAGTATGGCCCTGTACCAGCTCAAGAATCCCATATGATAGCATGATATACATGTTGCCTTTTTATGTTCATTTACTTTTGCAATAAATCATTTTTTATGAAAATCCAGATTTAAGATTTCATATCTGGGAAAGTGGCTTTTAAAAATCTGTGATTAGCAACCTGTGGGCAATACAGAATGAGCCTGGAATCTGCTCTGTAATAAATAATTGTTTTTTCACGTTTTATTTAACTTTCTCCCAAAAACAATGTCATGTTTTGGTGATCTCTTTTGGTCTGAGGTATCCCAAGAAGGAATGAGGAGACAAATGACTGGTGGGTATGCTCTCAAACAATCCATGGGACAGTCTGACAGATCTATACTGTGCTCATAATCATGTGAGTGAGCAAATGTTTACCATTATATTAAACAAACTATTGCTGATAGGTATTATTCTACATAGTATATTTGTTCTCTCCTTGAGGTCCAGGGTAACATCAGAACTGGTGGAGTTAAACCCCAGTATTGTAAAATCCATACAGGCAATATTTCTATGTTTTTTAAGTTCTATGGTTGTTTTTTAATTATGATCACATACACACTGGCTGTCAGAGGTGCTCTTAGGCTAGGGTCAGACGAACGCATTTTCACGTTGTCTGTGAAAAAGTGCGTTCGAACGAATGGACGCATTTTCTCACGGAATACGCGATAGTGGTCATACTATGCGCATTTGCGTTCGTGATTTTGTACGGATCATCAATAAAACACTTTGTGCATCTGGACGTTATGTTGGCCGGACATTAGCAGTGTCTGACATCTCCAATTCACGCACACACGCCGCTAGCGGACGCAGCGCACTCTGTACGTCAGTACTAGCGGTTTTAGGTTCTCGACAAAATGCGTTCATTTGCCACTTGCGTTGCGCAGCCGGACTTTTGTGCGACCGTACTTCGTATATTGGCCGTCATTGCCCGGCATTTGCTGCTACTACGGCCGTGATTAAGTGCGCCTGCACGCGCGTTCGCACTGCCTCAGTCTGACCCTAGCCTTACCCACACATTTTTAACATTTATCCACTTATGCTATGCTGTGAGGGAAAGCACAGCTTGGTGTACTAAAATAGCGACGTAAGTCCACCTTCACTATTTCTGTTACTGCTGAATATTCAGCAAAATGTGCTGTTTTCATGTGTATTTCCCATCAGATGCAAAATAATCACACCAGGAACAATATTTCATGATGATTTCTCAAATAAAGAGATTATTTATCTAAGAAAGCTTGTTCACACATTTACGTATCAAATATTTTAAGAAAAAAAAATTTCATATATTGCTTTGTTTTATATTATAATGATAATGTTTATAATTTAAATGAGTACTATAAAAAATACATTTAAGGAAAACAAAAATGGAATTTTCATCATTTTGCAGACTGGCTTGGTCACAAAAGTAGGTTTGAATTGAGTAGACAGAGTATTATTACAGGAGTCACTCTGTTCAAATGTGTTTGCTTTGGGAAGCAAGGTAGATTTATTATTGCTCTAAGTCTTCACAGCTGTTGGATGTATATATATGGAAATAATTGCATCTAAAATGGTCAGTATGATCCTCAGTTTTAAAGAATGCACAATAAGCTTTTTCTCGTTGTTACAGGATTGCCTGTATAAATATTATTTTAGCTTGAGTGAACTATTTGCAGATTTCCTAATAGAATAGAATTACCCCCAAAATATAATAATTATTTTAACAATTATAAAACACATTGTATTGAGCCTTTAAATGTTTTACAAAGCTGTGAAATGACCTAAGATCTTTGGCAGTGTTTATTAATTGTATTAGGTGCTTGGCCCTTTCAAGGATTATGTTCATTCTGGTATTTGAGTTTGAATTAAACCCGTCCCTGCTGTCCACAAGTCTAAGTAGATCTGAGACATTTGAGAAGTGAGATATAATTTCAAGATTTTCAAATTACTGTTATTGAAAGAGTTTGAATTACTTGAGGAACTTTACATTGGCAGAAAAAATTATCTGTTCTACATTAGGCAAGAGTAAATGAAAAAAATATGGATTTGTGGCATGAATTAATTGTTTTAGGTATACTGTATCTAGATTAGGTAATATCTAAAATGCTTTGTCTTTTGATCTTTAAGACTATATATGCACTTTATATAAATATAGTGTGTGTGTGTATATATATATATATAAATATATATATATATATATGGACAAAGAAATTGGGAAATCTGACCATTACACCAACAAGCACCTTTAGGATATCTCATTCAAAATTAATGTACATTAATATGGATTTGGTCCCCCTTTTGCAGTTATAACAGCCTCCATTCTTCTGGTAAGGCTGCCCACAAGATTTTGGAATGTTTCTGTCGGAATTTTTGGTCATTCATCTATTAGAGAATTTGTGAGGCACTGTGTAACTATCAGGCACTGATGCTAGACAAGAATGTCTGGCATGCAGTCTCCGTTCAATTTTATCCGAAAGGTGCTCGAGATAAGGGTTCTGTGTGGGCCAGTCAAATTCTTCCACACCAAAACTGTCCAACCATGTTTTTATGGACCTGGCATTGCACGGACACAGTCATGCTGGAATAGAAAAGGGAGCAAATGGGGTTTGTGAAGGTCCTAAGAAGGAACAATGGCACTAGTGGCCTGCTCCACGGTGGGGCCCTCTCAGGTTTCACAATGATTTAGCTCGATTGTGCCCTTACAGGGACACCTGCTCCATATGCAAATCAGACTGAAATTACCCAGAAAGGGTGGCCAATACTGAATGCCAAAGACGTCATCCCATCCCTGCATGAGAGATGCAGGAACCCACGACAATTGTTTTAGCCTTGTTATGCTTCATCAGGAGTGTATAGTTGACACCCTCTAGACACATCGAGCAATGGGTCCACGTTTGGATTACCCTGTAATCTTAAAGTGAGCAAAAAGGCACCGAACAGTGAATTTCCCCATACGGTGCCATATCCTGGCCATTCGACTATTCAGAGAGCAGGCAGTTCGCCAAATTTTTGCGTATTGCCTGAACATACGGTGCTTGTTCGTTGCAGGATTATAATCAGATCTGAATGTAATCAGATCTATTGTAATTAATTTGATGTGCTAAAAATAATCATTATAAATTGTAACCCTAATCATAAAACAAGCGAAAACAGTAACCCAAATCCTATCAGGGTTATTCACAAAGAGCCGATCTGGCCCCAAAATGGCACTGAACAGGGAATTTCCCCATATTCAGAGAGCAGGCATTTCGTCAAATTTTGGTGAATTGCCAGCAAGTACGGTGCCTGTTCAATGGCAGTGAAATCCCCAAAGAGAAGCAATGGTTAATCTATTCAGAGCACACTGAACAGCAGAGAAATGGCAGTGAAATGCCCTGGTTTTCGGTGGTTTCATTTGGCAGGTTTATTCAGACGAATCCCATAGGCTTCAATGTTGAAAATATTCCAATATCCAATATCTAATAAACCGTTTAGTCTTTTAATCTGCAGTAAAAAAAGTCACATTTACTTTTTCCCCTTTTTTTTAATAGCGTTTTTTCTTTTTTCTGTAACAGACCTTTTTTATTATCATTCAAAGGACCTTATTTGTTAATTCCAGACATTTTCCAGCAATGCCTCTCTTTAACCCCTTAGGCGCCGGATCACAATTCGCTCCCGGAGGTGGCTTACATCTTGGATGTCAGCCAAGCCTCAGGGGTCACCCCCCACTGACGTAATTTCCATACGTGCAATGAAGTCAGTTGGCCAGGTAACCCCATAGCTGCCAAGTGGAGATAGTGGGATCCTTTGGACCCCCATATCTCCCGATCCATGGCAGCTAGGGGTTCATGGCCTTTCCAATGATACCAAACCTGATCATCTTTGGTGTAAAAATAAAAAAGTGGTTTCTTTTTTTTTCTTTAACCCCTTAGTGACCGGGCGGTTTTACACAAATCCGTCTTTTAGTGACCGATGCTGTTTTTACGTTTCTGCGCTGTTAGTGTTTAGGTCAAATTTTCCTCTTACTCGTTTATTCAACCCACACATATTATACACCCTTTTTCCCGCCATTAAATGGACTTTCTAGAAATACCATTATTTCCATCATATCCAATAATTTACTATAAAAAAAATATGAAATATGATGAAAAAAATGGTAAAAACACACTTTTTCGTAATTTAATTCCCAAAATCTACAACCACCCAAAAAGACCCCAGCTAAATAGGTTCAGAATTTTGTCCCGAGACTAGAAATACCCAATATTTGCATGCGTTTGCTTTTTAACCCCTTCACTGCTGAGACAGTTCACCTATCTGCGCTGCGCTCATTCTGACCATTTTGTGCTAATTATTTTTACATGAAAGCCTAGGTCCTATTTAATTAACCCCCCCCCCCCCCGACAAATTTTTTTTTAAAAAAAAACATTTTTTTATTTTATTTAATTTTTTTTTTTTTATTTTTTTTTATTTAATTTTTTTAAAAAAAAACATTTTTTTATTTTATTTAATTTTTTTTTTTTTATTTTTTTTTATTTAATTTTTTTAAAAAAATTTTAAAACCAAACCTGGTCATGTTTGGAATCATTGGAAAGGCCATTATCAGGCCTTTCAAATGATGTCAAATATGACCATCTAGCTGCCATGGATCGGGAGATAAAGGGATCCTTAGGATCCCCTTATCTCTACATGGCAGCTAGAGGGTTAACTGGCCCACTGACATCCTCACACATATGGTGAGGTTGTCAGTGGGTGGGGGGGACCTGGAGGCTTGGCTGACATCCAAGATGTCAGCCCCCCTCCAGGTTCGAATTGCATTTTGGCGCCAATTCCCCTCTCCAGCAGTGCAAACGGCATCTCCCTAGCTTCAATGGATGGGGAGATAGAGGGCTCCGAAGGAGCCCCCCTCCCCTCCATTGAATTGCATGGGGACGCCTGCTGATGACGTCACCACGCAGTGTGGCGACGTCATCAGCCTCGCCTGCCCATGTAAATCACATGGGCAGGCTTCCTCCCTGCCAGATCACCGTGGGATCCAGCGAGGGAGGTGAGTATCGGGCGGGAGGGGGATTAGGCGCCACTGACGTACCCTGTACGTCCGCGGGTCTAAGGGAGACCCGAGAACAGGACGTACAGGGTACGTTAGCGGCCCTTAAGGGGTTAAAAATTGTCTTTGGGGTATAATAGAATAAGACTTCAAATCACGTTTAAACATGATGAGCATAAAACGGTCAAAATTAGCTCAGCACACAGAGGTGTAATGGCTCAGCAGTGAAGGGATTAAAAGCAAAAACATGTAAAAATTGGATATTTCTAATTTCAGGACAACATTTCAAAACTATTTAGCCTTGGTCTTTTTTGGTGGTTGTAGATTTTGGGGATTAAAGTTAAAAAAAGTGTGATTTTTCCATTTTTTTTATCATATTTCATAAAGGTTTTACTAGTAAAGTATACAATATGATGTTAATAATGGTATCTTTAGAAAGTCCATTTAATGGTAAGAAAAATGGTATATAATATGGGTGGGTTCCATAAACGTGTAAGAAGAAAATTAGACCTAAACACAAACAGCGCCGAAATGTAAAAATAGCAGTGGGCACTTTCGTACAGACAATGGTAATACCGCCTGGTCACTAAGGTATTAAATTGTAAGCCCACCCACCAGTCTCTCTCTTAGCTGAGAAGCAGCATGAGGATATGTGGTTGCGTAGTAAACAGCTATTAGTTTCATTAGGTTGGTCTTAACCTGACCAGAGGTGCTGTGATGTGGCGGGTGGGATTACTTTAATGGCCATTCAAGTAAACCAAAACCTCTGTCATACTAATACTCGTCCACTTATTTCCATTTTTGTAAACCACATACTCTCTCATCCCACTTTGTCAAACTCACTCCTAATCCACAAAGACCATTCCGTACAAACTCACATTACACCGACAAGTACACATAACTAATAATACACATATACAGTAGACAGACATGTCAATTAATATACATATATAAATATTGTAAGTGAAGCTACACTTGGGTTAAGAAATATGATGAGATCTCTTAGTAGTTGCATTTATTCTGTGGTTTACTGGCAACAGTGTGGAAATATGTATTTGGAAGATAATTTTTAATCTTTAATACATACCTATGCCAATCCATAAAAATATTTTGTTTATCCCATGTAAACAGTCTTTTAAGGAGTCTTCACACAGTAGCTATTGGCTCCATATGTTATTATAAGCAGTGTGGGTATTATGGATGGTAGCTGTGATTGCATTCATTATTTTACTTTCCTTAACCTTAAGGTGGGCACAGCGAAAGTATGGCAGTTGAGGGTGAGGCAAGTGTTGAGAAAGGACCTGGCGGGTAGCCAAGGACAGTTTAGTATGCAGCCTTTTCTCATGCCCAATATGCATACCCAGGGGTTGAAAGGCTCTATGACCAATATGTGAAGAGCGTTCAGAAAGGCGGCCATCCATGGACAGTGCCACAACACATTTAAATAATCCCTCTCTTTGCCCACATTATTTCCAGCATGAATCAAGCACAGCTCTCATCTGACAAAGTTGATCGGGGGTAATATTCCATTGCATCAGACACTCATCCAACACGCCTGGTAAGTAAGAGACATTGATACCTTTTAACCAACTTTTCAGTCCTCTGGATCTAAGGAGAGGGTACAGTAACATTTCCAGTCCTGATCATAGGAAAGCATTCACCAGTCCATGTGACACTAGAAACACAATTTTAATAGCACTGATTTGATGAGAAAAGCAAAAATTTACTTCTTGGTATTAGGAGCAAAAGAAGTGTGAGAAGGGCAAAAAATTATCATGTGTAGCATCTGTGCATTAGAAATGAACACCAACGTTCATAGATTTGGTGTGGTGATAGAGGATTACTGATTCATTACATTCTTAGTAAATAAAATAACCGTAAATAACCACCAAAATCAGATTAGTTGTTTAATGCCCATGGTATGCAATATTTAACAAAATAGGTCATCAGATATAAATGCAATGCAAAGAGCAAAAATTCTGTCGAAGACCATTATTGAATATATTTTTCATGTCATTTTATCTTAAAATTTATTTGTATGCAGAGTTGGACTGGGACAAAAAAATCAGCCCTGGACTTCATTCAGACTGGCCCACTTTAATTATGCAAACATGCACAAAAATTGTATATAAGCCAACCGGATCACTCAACCAATCGCACTACAGTGTCAGGAAAATGGACGCCAGCGCCGCAGGAAACATAGAAGCAAGCTGGTTCCCTGTAATGAGACTGGTAATCCTCCTACTAAATATAAAAAGGCAGGAGCAGTATCTGCAAAATAAATTACACATCTATAGTGCAGACCGCAGGTAAATTTATAAAACAATCGAGCCCCGCTCACAAGATGTGAATACAATGTAGGCACATAGCAGGTACTTTGTTACCCCTCCTGGTTGGAATGGGAGTTGATCACTTCCTGGAGTCCATCATCAAGGGACACCACCGGTAACTCCTTCCAGAATAATCGCCAAATGGTGATTCCAGGACTGAAATAGCTTTAAAATCAAGCCGAGGCTCTTGGAATTGTTATGATTATCCCTGATGGAGTCTTTGATGTTTCGCGATGGAATGTGTTCCAACTTTTATTTTGTGATGTTTTATTAAATTTTTTGTACCAAAGCAACACAGCGGCACGGAGGTTGAGTGCGCACCATGACTTAAGGTGAGGCAGATGCGAAGCTGGTCACAGTGGCCCCAATATGAGACTGCGTCTGATTTACAGATGGTGAGGAAGTTCTCACCTCACCCAATAAGGGCAGCACGACCCACGCGGTGAACCAGCATTCACACTGGCCTACTGAGTCATCAGCCCAATCACCCTGTAGTTCCTATGGCCAGTACATGGCTGTGTGTATGTATTTATATAATCAGACCTGACAACGTACATCCAATGTTGGATAGGGCAACTTAAAAATACCCTTGCTCATTGCAATAGGAATAATGAATAAATTTAAAACAAATTGCAATGAGTTAACTATTTGTTCTCTACTGAAGAAACCGCTTGGCACGAGTGGGGAAACGTACGGCGAAGGTCCTTGTAGCTTTCTGTATTGGCCCACGCGAAGGAGGCTTTGGGGTATTGAAAGCAGAATAATTTAGCATTTAGGTGTAGCTAAAATTTTGGCTTGCGCATCACTGTGGTAATTAGCGCTAGCACTTTGTAATACCTTACTTAACAAAACGCTAATTACTGATTGCGCTCCCCATGTTAACCTCCCTGGTGGTATTCCCGAGTGTGACTCGGGGTTAAATTTCACTACCACGAACGGTAACCCCAAGCCACACTCGGGCTGGATGCATACTCACCTCCTCCTGCGCTCCCTGGCTGTCCCCTGCAGTGTGATCGTGTCGAGTTGCTTCCTGGTAAGGCTCCCTGTGAGTCACACGATGCAGGGGGCGGGACCAGGCAGCAAACTTAGAAAAAAATTATAATACACTGTATAATCCAATGTGCAATGTTTATGAATGGCCACTAGGTGGCACTACAGGATAAGTGTCACGGTTCCCGGATCCCACCACGCAGTACTTAACCCCCAACACTCCACAAAACCCAGAAGCTACCAACAGCGTAGCTGGGAATGATCCCTATCTGTCTGGTCCTTAGAATTGGCCAGGTAAACTAGCTAGACAGAAAAGGGTTAACAATACGGAGAGGAATCAGCCGAGCCAGAATCAGGAATACAGAGTTCAGAATGGTCAAATGGAATAGCCGGGTCGGTATCAGAGCAGTAGCGTAGTACAAGCAAATAGTCTAGGGCAACAGAAGGCAGAATGGTCAGAACACAAGCAGAGGTCAGTAACAGGTTAAATCAATATAGCAGTCAGGTACAAGGAGCTCAGGATGGATAACCACGATCTGGCAACTTCTGAAACTATACTGAGGGTTTTTAAAGACCTTCACCAGACCATGCCCCCCACTCAAGCCACACCTCATGCAATCACCTCCCTGCCTGTCTCCATTTAAACCAGGCAGTGGTCAGCGAGCAGCATCAGACTTGCTGTCCTCAAGCACACAGGTAGGGCTGGAAGCCCCCAACGTTACAGTACCCCCCTCTCCACGAGCAGACGCCGGATGCTCAAAAGAGGACAAGAAAAATGACAAGAAAAAAGTCAATGGGTCTTGTAGATACGTAGAG
The DNA here is from genome assembly GCA_009667805.1 of Leptobrachium leishanense. NCBI lineage: Eukaryota > Metazoa > Chordata > Amphibia > Anura > Megophryidae > Leptobrachium > Leptobrachium leishanense. Next base: position 180,789,181 of record CM019065.1, on the reverse strand, counting down.
CCCTCTCATACACCTCTCGGTCCTCAAGGCATATAATAGCACCGTTAGAGGCTCGGAAACATCCAGCAGGGACAGGACTCGACTCTCGGGCTTGCGGGCCTGAGGTACAGACCTCTTGGGAGCCAAAGCTGGGTCCAGGTTGGAAGGCACTGGCACCAGTCCTTTTGCGTCTCCTACCCCTGGTACAGGACTCGGAATGGACAGCAACAGTGTCCTCTCTGCACTGCGGCAACACGAACACGGCACCAGTGGTACAGATCTGTGGGTCAGGGACCTTGGCACGGCTCTGCGGCGACTGGACTGGAACCACTGGGCTCGAAGACACCAGGACAGCTGGGCTCGAAGACACCGGGACAGCTGGGCTCGGTGGGGCAGCGCCCTTGGTGTGGACCGGTTGGGTAGCACCCTTGGCAAGGACAGGAGGGGCAGCGCCTTTAGCACGACTCTGTGGTGACTTGGACATGGCAGCAACAGCCAGCTCGGGTGAGCGTGGCTTGGCAACAGCCAGCTCGGGTGAGCGTGGCTTGGCAACAGCCAGCTCGGGTGAGCGTGGCTTGATCTCACAGTGCTTTGCAACCACCTTGGCTTGGCACTGTGGAGCGGTGTCCCCAGCTTGGCACTGTCTCTTGAACTGCTGTGCAGTGGACTGGCTCTCAAACTGGTTAGCGGTGGACCAGATCTCGCACTGCGAGGCAGTGGACTTGATTTGTTCGTGCTGCAGGGCAGCACTCTTGACTGGAACTGCTAGCTTAGGCACAGTAGACATGGACAGGACTTGAAGCTGACAAACAGCAGACTCAGATTCTTTGTGCTGCTGAGCAGCCACCTTAGATTGTTCATGCTGCAGGGCAGCACTCTTGACTTCCCACTGCTGGGCATTACACCTGGTCTCTCCCTGTTGGGCAGTAGATTTTGGACATCCTGCGACGTGCAGGGCAGTGGACTCTGGGACCTGGTAAGGCTGGAACATGGAGGGTAACTTCTGGGGGCGCAATTGACAGTCCATTCTTTTATGCAGGAAAGAACCGCAATAAAAGCATAAGCCCTGAGTCTTCCTCCATACCCTTTCCTCCAGGGTCAGGGGTCCTCTGGAACCTTTAACTGGAACTGGAACAGGCTCCTTTGGGAAGACGTCCCTAGGAGGTTGCAGCAACCTTGCATACAGGATATCCAGGTGCTGAGTAATGAGCTTGTTAGCCCCTCTCAGGATCTCCAGCACCTCTAGAATTACTGCTCGCTCACTACGTACTGGCTGCCTCATTATGTGTACCTGGGATGTCTGAACTACAGGGGGCACAGGTATAGCAGGCGGAGGTGCAACCCCAACTGGTTCCAGGTGTGCAGTACGATTCAGGATAGTCTGTAAGGCAATGGCAAACTGATCCATCCTATGATCCTGCTCATCCTGTCTGGATACAAAGGTAGCCAAGTGCTGTGTTAAATCTGCGGGATCCATATTGGCCAGATCGTAATGTCACGGTTCCCGGATCCCACCACGCAGTACTTAACCCCCAACACTCCACAAAACCCAGAAGCTACCAACAGCGTAGCTGGGAATGATCCCTATCTGTCTGGTCCTTAGAATTGGCCAGGTAAACTAGCTAGACAGAAAAGGGTTAACAATACGGAGAGGAATCAGCCGAGCCAGAATCAGGAATACAGAGTTCAGAATGGTCAAATGGAATAGCCGGGTCGGTATCAGAGCAGTAGCATAGTACAAGCAAATAGTCTAGGGCAACAGAAGGCAGAATGGTCAGAACACAAGCAGAGGTCAGTAACAGGTTAAATCAATATAGCAGTCAGGTACAAGGAGCTCAGTGTCACGGTGGCCCCCGCACCCCCCCGGCGCCTGGCAGCAGCTTCCTCGCTGCTCGCTGGCCAGGCGCCGAGTGATATTGCGGTCGCTTCCGCACACGTGGGACGCCGGGGGGCGGGGCCTGGCGGGGAGACGCGGACCCGCCGGGTTTAAAGCCCAGACTCACAGAGACGCCGATGCCCTGACGTGGTAGTTACTTCCCGCAGAGCTCTTGTATATTTTGGCAAACTAACGATTCTGTGTATGACCCTTGGCATTGGCAAACTAACGATTCTGTGTATGACCCCTGGCATTGGCAAACTAACGATTCTGTGTATGACCCTTGGCATTGGCAAACTAACGATTCTGTGTATGACCCTTGGCATTGGCAAACTAACGATTCTGTGTATGACCCTTGGCATTGGCAAACTAACGATTCTGTGCATGACCCTTGGCATTGGCAAACTAACGATTCTGTGCATGACCCTTGGTATTGGCAAACTAACGATTCTGTGTATGACCCCTGGCATTGGCGAACGAACCATTCTGTGCGTAACCCCTGGTATTGGCATTAACTCTTCTATTTCTGGTATTGAGGTCAGTCTGTGTGGCACCCTAAGCACACATCAGACTACCCCTTGTGTTGTTAGGGTCTTGGGAAGAGCTAATTATTCTAAGTCCTTGTGTATCATTCTATGTCCGTCTAGTCGTGCCGACCAATCTAAGGATCGGAAGGGTAGAGAGTGTCCTGCGTCTAGGGACCACTAGTCAGATAAGCAGAGGGATCCGCGACGTCTCTCTTGTATGTGCTCTGTACTGCCATTCTAGTAGTCTGTCTAGTCGTGCCGACCACTCTAAGGATCAGAAGGGTAGAGAGTGTCCTGCGTATAGGGACCACCATTCTAGTATCAGGGGGATCCGTGACACTCAGGATGGATAACCACGATCTGGCAACTTCTGAAACTATACTGAGGGTTTTTAAAGACCTTCACCAGACCATGCCCCCCACTCAAGCCACACCTCATGCAATCACCTCCCTGCCTGTCTCCATTTAAACCAGGCAGTGGTCAGCGAGCAGCATCAGACTTGCTGTCCTCAAGCACACAGGTAGGGCTGGAAGCCCCCAACGTTACAATAAGAAACAGACCATACATCGTCTCACCCTTATTTTCAGACAGATTTTAGTGGTTTTTGTTGTATTTTATTGAATATCATTTATTTGCATTATTTTGGATAATTATTTTTGGGATAATAAATTATTATGTCGTGTTTCAAACTTTATCGGACTCAGTGTATTTACTATTTTTTTATTTCTTTATTTATAAAGGATTTTACTAGTAAGGACTCTTGATTGCATGGATTTCAGTGGTTGATTTCTAATTATTACAGGCTAACTATGTACAAAAACACGTTTCCTTTAAAAAAAAATTGAGACGCTTTTAGACACGAAATTTTGAAAAAATTTGACCGCCAGGGAGGTTAAGTATAGGATTTGCAAAAGTACAGGAAGCTTGCGCAAGCTAACATGTTCGCCTATGCGCTAAAGGATTTTTCAAGGGTTTTGCATCAGTAAGGTAATATGGGGAGCATGCGTTAAATTCACTTATCCTAGTTTTAACACCTACTCATCCGGATACTGCCGTTAGCGTTCACTATGGAATTATGCCCTATGTTATAACCCAAGGTATATTTTTCTGGTCATATGGATTTGATTTCTATTCATGCCATTCAAAAAACTTCTTGCTGTGAGAAATTTGTTTTCGGGAGATGATGCCCTGTGTGGCTGATTCAAGGGTGTTAATTTTCAATGGAACAGAAGTCCTGATCCAAGTAAAATTTTAATCTTTAATTAAAGAAATACTAGATGAAAAACGCAATCCCCTCCTTGTTTTGTCCTTAAATAATTACGCTGGAATAAGGTGAATTTTCGAACCTACTGTGACAGAACCCAGAGTATAGTGGTGGGAAGTGTTTATTTTCCCCAACGGAACTGCAGTGCGAGCTAAGGTCTGATTGCCACATTTAAAACATTTTCTGTTAAATAGTTCACATAGGTGATATAATTTGGGTTCCTATGGTGGAGCATTTGGAGTGTAGGGCAGACCACTGCTCCACATCACGATATGTATGCAGCCATGCAGTCCAGCAGCTGTAAAGTCAAGGCCAGGAATTCTGGGACACCCAGGGAGTTGCTCACTTGCAGGGTAATGAGCATTCCCACAAAAGGATTCATTGGAGAGGGAGAACCCTGGGCAGTAATACCTTGCAGCTCTCTCCACTCCAGGAAGCCACTGAAATTTATCTGTGAATTGAAATAAAACTGTATAAGTCTGTGCATGTTTTGTTTGTTAGTTGGCTGCTTGTAGGCTAAACTTTAGTGGGATCTGTTAGTGCTCTAAAAGAGCTAGGATTATTTGAATAATTCAGATTTTATTGAGAATTTTTGGAAAACATATTCATAAAATCAAAATGAATCACAAAAATGAAAACATTGAAATATATAACATTGCATTGCAGTTAGGATAGTCGCAGAACACCTCAGACATAGGAATAGAAATGGAGCAATACTACAAAAGAGGTAGAAAAAAAATAAGAGGGGGCGAGGGCGAAGGAGGGCATATATTTATCGGGATAGTTACATAGCCTCTCAGGCGATAAAAAGCTAGGTTTTTGTTTTGCTTGTTTTTTACCCTATATACATGCCAGACATGTTGCGTACTATGGGCAATATTCCAAAGTTGCTGTTAACTTTACCAGAGTTGTTGTAAACTTAAAAACTCTGTATAGACTCTATTGTTAAGTTAACACCGACTGTGGATGGAATAGAGCCTTAAATGAGGTGGGTGTGAGGACCGCTCTGGGTGACGGGTCATAGGGGTGCCTCGACTAGGCCTGGCATCCGCCTGGGCCTCGACTACCATGTTCAGGAGGTATGTGCGGATGAGTGACTGTGTTTGAGGATGACTGTTTGTGTGTGTGTGTGGATGAGTGACTGAGTGTGTGTGTGTGTGTGTGTATGAGTTACTATAGGGGTTATTTAAAGAGAGCCGAACTTGCCACCAAATTGCACCGAACGGAGAATTTCACTGTACAGTGCAACTTCGTGGCAATTCGGCTATTCAAAAGCTGGCAATTTGCCAAATATTGGCAAATTGCCATTATAATACGGTGCAATTCAGCGGAAGGGAATTTCCCTATAGAGAAGTAATGGTTAATCTATTCAGAGAACGCCGAACAGCCCAGAAAAGTTTGCGAAATGCCCAGATTTCCGGTGGTTTCGTTCGACAAGTTTAAACAGGGGAATTCCATAGGTTTCAATGTAAAAAAAAAATAATTCCCTGGTTTTATTAACCCTTTCGCTGCTGAGGCTTTTCCCGCCCCTGTGCTGAGGTAATTTTTACCGGTTTTGCTCATCATGTTTAAACGTGTTTTGAAGGCTTATTTTAGTATATGACCCAGACATATTATATATCGTTCTTTCCGTCAGACTCGGTAGATTCATAATATGTCATTATTATATGTATACGTTATGTCATGTCTGTATATTATAACAAAAAATGCAATAAAATATGTATTTTCAATAATTTACAATGTGTAAAGTGTTTTTTTTCACATTTTAACATGCGAGCAATTGCGGTTATATTTTGTATGGGGTGCGCTTGTTAAAAAAATTAGAGATGGGGTCTCGTTACATTTTTTTGGGGGGAAAATTACACTATTTTTAACAAACGCACCGCATACAAAAATCGTTAGTGCAGCATCATTGTTCACATTATAATTGAAATGGGAACAATATTGCTGCATTAACAAACCAAAAAAAAGAAAAAAAAAGTGTTTATTTTTTTTTTTATAATTTTTATTTTTTATTTTTTTTATTTTTATTTTTCATTTGTTTTTTTTTTTTACAAAATTTTTCACTTTCATGTTTGGTATAGTTGGAACGGCCATGCTCTGGCCGATCCAACCATACCAAAATTTAACCCCTAGCTGCCACGGATCGGGAGATAGGGAGTTCATTGGAACTCCCTATCTCCACAGTTGGTGGCAGTTAAGGGTTAAGTCCAGGACTGGCGTCATCGTGCTACGCACGATGACGCCAGTCCTCAGGGGGAGTTCCCGGAGGCTTGGCCGACATCCAAGATGTCGGCCAGCTCCGGGAAAGGATCGCAAACCGGCGCTTTTCAGCGCCGATTCGCGATCCAGCTCCCCAGGGGTTAATGCCAGGCATCATTTGGAAGGGCAGGCTGTGCCCTTCCAAATGATGCCTGGGTTAACCCCCGCAGAGCCGCCGATCGGGAGGGAGAGAGGTCCGAAGGACCTCCCCCCCCTCCCTTTCAGGCGCCTCCTCCGCACATGCGGGGGGGGCGCCTGAATTTGGTGTCATCGCGCTGCCGCGATGACACCAAATTCCGGCGGCTGCTGTTCCGGATGCTGGGCTGACATCCAGGATGTCAGCCCGCACCGGAGGGGCCAGCGATCGGCCGGAACCCGGCCGAACGCTGACCCCAATGGGAGGACGCGCTCAGCGCGTCCTCCGCATACCAGCGGGAATGCTGAGGACGCGCTGAGCGCGTCCTCAGCAGCGAAGTGGTTAAACTTTTATTCAATTGCTTATTCTTTTCATTTGCAGCAAAAAATAAATATTTTTTAAATATTTTTATTTTTTCGGCATTTTTCAGGATTTTTTCGGCGAAATGTTTGATACCGTTTTTTTTAATGGTGTTTTTTTTTCTGTAACAGACTTTTTATTGTTATTCATAGGACCTTATGTATTATTTCCATGCATTTTCATGCATTATTTTTGTTTAAAACACCCTCTAAAAATTGCAGGGCTTTTTTTTTTTTTTTAACCCTGTTCGGTGGCTGATCGTATTTTTTTCGGTGGCGTTCTACGGTTTATTGGATGCATTCGGCGGGTCTATCGGCGGCGTATGGCACATCCATTTAGCGCACTTGGGGGACCCTGCATTGAATGCTGAATTTACCGCACCGTCAGCAAATTCAGCTCGCGAAGTGCACTGAATGAAAGAATAACCCATTTGAATAACCCCTTAAGAGTATGGTGGATGAGTGAACTGTGTGTGTACATGGACGTGTGACTGTGTGGTGTGGTATGTGGATGTGTGGGCTCTGTGATACACAATGCACATTACTGTGAGTTTTATTGCTGCGGAGCTCTGTGATTTACGTGCGTGCACAACGGATGGATGTACTGACGAAAGATACTGTAGACACCACACAGTCCGTTGTTGACGGATGTACAAAAAAAGGGAATTATGGGAAACAAAATTAATATGTAAAATTTTAAAAATTGGAAAATGATATGAAAAGCCATTTTGCGCGTCAAGGTGCTGGACACCGCAGATGCGCTACGTCTGACTTCGCGTCATCACGCACACAGGCCCCTACATGGACGTGACGCACTCTGTGCGTCTGTCTTAGCGGTTTTACGTTCGTACCCAACTTGCGTCCGTTTGCCACGTGCGTTGTGCGTGCGTAGTTCGGTGCGCACGTACTTTGTGTGTGGGTCTCTATTGATCATGATTCTATGCTACGACGGACGTTAAACTGTGCGGCGACACGGACGAGATCACTGCGTTCGTCTGATGCGGGCCTTCCTCACTTTCCAAATCAGCTATTTTGACCTAGAATTTTCACTTCTCCAAAAGTTCTCCTGAGTTCAAACCTTCTCTGAAAATCCCTGATACTGAAATTAAAAGCCCTTCATTCATACACTCACTTTTCTCCAGTGGCCATCTTTATGCATACAGTAGTGTATGAATATATATGTAAATGTATGCGATAGTGTTAAAATCATCAGTCGTGGGAGAGAGGGGTTATGAAATATATGAGTATTTTAAGTACAAGGGGCGGAGCTTGGTGCACGCCCAATTAAAAATTCCACCAGCTCCCACTGGATCCAAATAAAAAAAAAAAATTCGGTGGTGTAAAATATGTGATCAATCAAAGCAATTTTCAGTTTTTTTGTCCTACTTTTAAATTACACTACAAATGTGCTCTATATTTTGTTATATTGACAATAAATAGAAAATACTGCAATGTAATAGTGCATTTGCATTGAGTTTATTTGAGTGTCTGCCTAATCAGTAAAACTTTTATTTGACAATATTTCAGCTGAAAACTGACAGGTTATCTAGCTCTCAGCTTTGAATCCAAGGGGTCTCAGATGTTTTTAATTAAATTGTAAGCCATATCCTTTCCTAGTTTTTGATTGACTGAAAGGAAAGTTTATACAGCTTGGAAGGAATTAATTTGCTTGAAAATACATTTTGGATAATGTTTGCACGTGCATGTTCTGTGAACTGCTTGTAACTACCTTTTCCAGATCAGTGGAAGTGCAAACCAAAAATATTTTCCCTGTGGTAGCATTGAATTTAGAACCATGTTTACTAAGCTGTGTTCCACTGTGAGACTTAACACTGACTTACATCTCTTTAAAAACCTCTGTTTTGCATCACAAAACAAAGTACTTTTCTATTTTGCCGATGACTCAATCTAATGTACATGTAGCGTTTGTATTTTTCTCTCACAGCCACAAAAATCTATTTATACTCACAAATAGCATATCAACACTGGAAAACATTTTGCTCCACCAGTTTACAGTCTCGGTCCTTAATTGAAAGGGACTCTTGATATGAAGTTTGGAATGCGCATGTTTGGTTGGAGCATATGGCTACTAGGTTGGATGCATAGGGGAGATGTAGGGCTGGATTCCGAGTCAGGTGTAAACAGAACTGTTGTAAACTTAACAGATAAGGTGGGTGTTACTCAATACATTTTTTCTGTAGAGGATTGTATCTAATGCTGCCACAACCCAACATGTAAACAACCCCATAAAATACACGCAATGTAACATACAGTTCATAGAATGAGGTCCAGTGCCACAGACACAGTGGCCAAATCTCTACTTCCATTCCTTCCCAATCTGCTAGGTCACACTCATGGGGATTGGAGCTATTCGTTCCTGCTCTATGAATTGTGCATAAGGACCTGTAAAGGTGGGCCCCCTTCTTCTCTTTGGTGTATAGCTCCCACGAATCATTCCTACAGCTACTAGTCATTTATTGTGGTGCCTCACACTCATTGGGTCCCAAATTAAGGCCAAGCCACAATTATTTTAATAAATAACTATAAAACTTTAAGCCCATAGTGACCACTCCAGGTGGTTTTACCATTGTCTGTCCGAAAGTACCCCTGCTGTTTTTATATTTCTGTGCTGTTTGTGAGTCGCCCTAATTTTCCTCTTACTCGTTTATGGAAGCCACACATATTATATGCTTTGTACCATTAAATGTACTTTCTAAAGATACCACTGTTTTCAACATATCATGTCATTTACTATTAAAAAAAATGAAATATGATGAAAAAGGAAAAAAAAAACACTTTTCGAACTTTGACCCCCAAAATCTACAACTGCAAAAAAAAAAAAAGGCCTAGGCTAAATAGTTCCTAAATTTTTTCCTGAGCTTAGAAATACCCAATGTTTACATGTTTTTTGCTTTCTAACCCTTTCACTGCTAAGGCCCGTGTCAGACGAACGCAGTGATCACGTCCGTGTTGCCGCCCATTTTAACGTCCGTCGTAGCATAAAATGATGATCAATAGAGACCCCCACACGAAGTATGTCCGCACAGAAGTGCGGATGCACAACGCACGTGGCATTGGACGCAATTTAGTCAAGAACGTCAAACCCGCTAGGTTGGACGCACAGAGTGCGCCACGTCCGCGTAGCTTTGTGTGTGTGAGTGATGGAGCGTAGTCAGACGGACTTCATTTTTGACGGACAAAATGGTTTTTCATATCATGTATCAATTTCTTTAATTTTACATATTAATTTTATTTCCCATCTACAACAGTCAAAAAAAACGTCAGTCAAAAAAAACAGACCGTGTGGGGTCTACAGTATCAGTCAGAAAGTATGTCAGTTTTGCGCAGACGCACAGTGTGCGCAGAATGCGTTCGTCTGACATTAGTCTAAGCCGTTTCACCTCAGAGTGCTGAGCTCATTTTGTGCACCATCATGTTTAAACATGATTTGAATTTGTTTTTATTATATGACCCAAGCAAAAAAATAAAAAAATAAAATTTATTTAATTTTGTTTATTTTTTATAATACCCAGACAAAAAGGGATTTATTTAATTTATTTATTTTATATTTTTCCTTTTTTTTGTTACACCAAACATGGTCATGTTTGGTACCATTGGAAAGGCCATGCTCTGGTCACAAACATAACCCTATAGCTGCCCCCCATCGTGTGACCTTTCTAGCGATGCTTCTCCTTTTTTTAATTTCCCTGCCGATTGGTCCCAGGGGGACATCTGAAACTGACATCTTAGCACCTGGCGATGACATCAGTGCAATGACTGGGGTCCATAAAACAGGTGGTCTGACCTCAAGGAAATCAGACCACCACTGGACCCCGGCAAGAGAGGTAATTATAGGGAGCGAGAACCCCCTAACCCCATGATGTACAGGGTACGTCCTTATGCAACCTTTTTCCTAGAATGTACCCTGTACGTCATTGATCGTTATGGGGTTAATAAACCTAAAATGTATACAACTAGTATGGATTAAAATATTAAGGGATTCCTCAACCCCCATAAATTAGTGACACATTAAAGCCAACTACAGCAATACAATAATATAAATAAAAAATAACAGTAATCATTAGCCAAACGCATTTCACATTTTAGGCTTCCTCTGTGGCATCATTCTTGTCCTTACTCCAGATAGTTATTTTATGCAGCTTGTTCCCGACACCACCTCCACGTATCCCTGGCTCTGGCTCCCTGTGTATCACAGCACATTCACTCCGCTGTTCCGGAATTCCAAGATGCCAGGTCCAGGCAAAATGTGTATGCTACAGTCTGGTTGGCAGCTCCTCCATGGCTGCCATATTATATTACATCGGTGCGCATTTCCAAAATGGCCATGATATGTTATGATGCTCATAACCCTTCCCGGCTTGGATGTTGTTTAGCAAAGCTAAACATTAAGGCTAGGGTCAGACGAACGCATTTTTATGTTGTCTGTGAAAAAGTGCGTTCGAACGAATGGACGCATTTTTTCACAGAATACGTGATAGTGGTCATACTATGCGCATTTTCGTCCGTGATTTTGTACGGATCATCAATAAAATACTTTTTGTGTCTGGACGTTATGTTGGCCGGACATTAGCAGCGTCTGACATCTCCTAATCACGCACACACGCCGCTAGCGGACGCAGCGCACTCTGTACGTCAGTACCTGCGGTTTCACGTTCTCGAAAAAATGCGTTCATTTTCCACTTGCGTTGCGCAGCCGGACTTTTGTGCGGCCGTACTTCGTATATTGGCTGTCATTGCCCGGCATCTGCTGCTAGTGCGGCCGTGATTAAGTGCGGCTGCACGCGCGTTCGCACTGCCTCAGTCTGACCCTAGCCTTACACTTTAGAAACATAGAAACATAGAAAAATGTCGGCAGATAAGAACCTTTCGGCCCATCTAGTCTGCCCAATTACATGGATACTTGACCTGGATTTATCTTTTGTTTAGGATAGCCTTATGCCTATCCCATGCTTGCTTAAATTCAATTACTGTTTTGGCCTCTACCACTTCTACTGGAAGACTTTACTTCCTAGTTGGCTTGCTAGTCTACTACACTTCACCACAACAGTAGCTGATCTCCTTCACTGCTGAGCTATTTCAGCCCTGTGTGCAGAGCTCAATTTTACCATGTTGTGCTCATCATGTTTAAACACAATATGAAGTCATGTATTATTACATATAGGACTTAGAGATATTATATATCCATTATATATCCTAATCTTCAGCAGATTCAAAATATATCATACCTGTCCTTAGGCATGAAAGACTGCTAAAGGGAGAACAGGGATCCAGTAAGGGAGCGGCATTAGCAAACGTGACCTATTCAGGGTACGGAGATCTGTTAAAATAATTATTCATCAACTGGCTTAATGTTGTTTGTCTTAATCTACAATAATCTACAATAGAAGCACAGTCCCAAAGACCTCCTCCTGGAGCGTTCCTCCTCAGACAAGGGTCTCCTGCAGCCAGACATCGAAGTTGAAGAGCGCACCTTAGGTGAGGTGCCCCTTAATCCTTGCAGCAGTTTCAGCAACATAGAGTCCAGTTGCTGCAGGAAGTTCTCCACAGCCATTTTCATGGATGCCACCACCGCCTGTATCACCGCAGACTCGTAATAAGAAGAGTTCTGCATTCTGTCAGGAGGCGTGTGCGGTTCTGGTATGAGCCCAGCAGGCGGCGACAAAGGGAAAAAGAACAAAGGGAATAGCAATAAAGTCCAGGGAGAGTCCGTGGATTGTGGGTAGTGCAGTCCTAGACTGCAGACAGGGCCCACCAAGAGCAAGTCTGGACAGTGGTACCTGGATCAAAGAGGTCAGAGGGTGATCAACAACTGTAATCCACGGGTAGACAGATGGGTCCTGGATAGGTAGGATAAGCTGGTTCTGGAAGAGCAGGTTAGCACACCACCAAGAGACCTCAGTCAAGGATAACAATAATGCAGAACCACTGTTTGCTGGGTCTCTCTGCCTTTTAAGGAGGCTTAAACATGGATAAGCCTCAGCTGGAAGTCCAGGGCTAGACAGGAAAACCCAGGCTGGATCTCCAGGAGCCTGGACATGGTGCTTAGCCTGGGAAAAACCTGGACTGGAATCCAAGAATGAAGAAATCCAGGGCAAAGTTCTTAGATCCAGGTTTGCTAGACAGGTACACGGGGTGGACCGTGACAGAATCTAGGTGCTATTTTTTCTGAGAAGTAGGTATAGTTAGTGAGCATTTTGGAATGAAAATATGTCTGAAAGGGTTACATTGATCATGAATATAGCTAAGTTGGTATTACTTTGAGACCAGTAAGTGTCCTTGGGCAAGACACCTAACGGTACATACTCGCCACCCAGGACATACTTGAAAACAAGAGAAATCTCAATGTATCCTTCCTGGTAAAATCCTTTCTCCAAAAAAAATAAAAAAATGTCTAGGGAAGATGTTGAATGTATGTAAACAAGTAATGTTGAATGGGACTTGACTGTGGATTTTAGAGAACTTAATATAGCTGTTGGAAGGGCATGACACCATAGAGCAAATATTAAAATTGTATATTCATTGGTATATTCATTGGGTTGGATATAAGTACTGTTTTGAACCTGAGTAGGTAAAAGAATTCAAGAGCAAACACCAGAAATTCTTTAAGAGAGGGAAGGAGTGGAGAGACTGAGCCAGTAACTAAAATGATATTTTGAATAACTAGCTGAGAAGGTTAGGAACAGAATTAAAGAAATATTATTATTTACTTACCTTAATTTACTTTGATTTGAGTTTATAAAAATTTTTTATAAAGTATTTTACCAGGAAGGATACATTGAGATTTCTCTCATTTTCAAGTATCTCCTGGGTTGAAGAACATTGAATTGGTTTAGAAATACAAAGTAGTGAAATGCAAGATATTAAAATACAACAACACAAATATACAGATTAAAACAGAAAATAAATATGTAAGAAATAGATTCATTATGTTACATGTTTACAGGTGCATTCTGTATTGAGGTATGTTAATAGCGATCTCTTAAGTGACTTTAGACGGGGGAAGATTTGATGGTGTCTGGGAGGTTATTCCATAATTGCAGTGCTCTGTAGGAAAATGAGGATCGAGCCACTTTCTTTTTGTATTGTGGTACTGCAAGTAAGGGGCAGGTCCTGCATCGGAGGTTATAGGATGAAGGAACTGCAGGGGGAAGCACTCTATTCAGGTAGGGTGGCAGCTTACCAGAAAAACTCTTAAACACCAGGTTGGAAAGGTGAAGGGTGCGTCTAGATTTCAGTGATGGCCAGTTTAGCTCTTTTAACACAGCGATGATTTTTGCACCGCTGGAAAGGGGAGAGTCTCCCCTTTTCAGCGGTGTATAAAGTTAACCGTTTTGCTGCCAGATCACGATTCGCGATTTAAACCTGGAGGTGGCTGACATCTTGGATGTCAGCCAAGCCTCCAGGTCACCCCCCACCCACTGACATCCCCACCATATGTGTGAGGATGTCAGTGGGCCAGTTAACCCCCTAGCTGCCAAGGGGAGATAGTGGGATCCTTTGGATCCCTTTATCATCCGATCCATGGGAGCTAGAGGGTCATGTTGGACATCATTGGAAAGGCCTGATAATATGACTAGGTTTGATGTAAACAAAAAGCTAAAACAAAAAAAAATAAAAATAAAAAAAAAAATGTTTTTTTTAAAACAAATTGTCTGGGGGGTGTTTAGTTAAGTAGGACCTAGGCTGTCATCTAAAAATAATGAGCATAAAGCGGTCAGAATGAGCTCAGCGCACATAGGTGAACTGGCTCAGCAGTGAAGGAGTTAAAAAGCAAAAACATGTAAAAATTGGGTATTTCTATCCTCGGGACAAAATTTTGAAACTATTCATCTGGGGTCTTTTTTACCGGTTGTAGATTTTGGGGATTAAATTATGAAAAAGTGTGTTTTTACTATTTTTTTTCATCATATTTCATACTTTTTTATAGTAAATTATAATATATGATGGAAATAATGATATTTTCAGAAAGTCCATTTAATGGTGGGAAAAATGGTGTATAATATGTGTGGGTTGCATAAACGAGTAAGAGGAAAATTTGACTTAAACACTAACAGCGCAGAAACGTAAAAACAGCAGCGGTCACTAAAGGACGGATTTGTTTAAAACCACCCAGTCACTAAGGGGTTAACATAAGTCTTATGTACCATTACACCAATATGACCAGCATGGGAAGTTTTCATTTCACAGTTATTTCAGGCTAGAACCTAAATCATTAAAAAAATCTGCTAGCATTATTTTAACAAATATGTTTGGTCCCCCTCACCAAATACAATTTTTAAATTAAGAGGAAAAAAGTGTAAAATATCAATAGAAATAATAATGCATATTTTAAATTATTGCAGTGCCTACGAATAAACTTTTTAAAACTTTGAAAATTTTGTAAATGCAGAATCTTTGTGTTTTATGGTTAACTGATTGGCTGCAGAGCACCCGTTCAGCTCATTGTCTCGATTGCTTCACATTTAGAATAACCCGTAGATTATAAAACCACAAAGGTTTGGATGATAAAGTGTAAGGAAAATAAATTTACACACTGTAAATTACTGAAATCTGAATTAAAATTGACACTTTATTGACATTTTTTATACAGAATTCTGTCAAGATACAACATATAAACATAACAGTTTTTATTTTATTTGCTTGTCCTGCTGTCTATCTTCCATAATAAAAATTTTAATTGTAAAAAAAAAAAAGTGATATATATTGAATCTCCCAAGTTCACTGAATAAAAGGATATATAACTTGCCAGGTCCCACGATAAAACATAACTTAAAATAGATCATCAGAAAATAGTCAAAATTAGCTCAACACACATGGCTCAGCAGTGAAAAGTTTAAATAATTTCACAAACTTTTCAATTTGTGCAATAAAAATTAAGATTTTATAATGTATAAATACTAAAATGATCACTAACTTAAAAATTAATAATATCCTTGAGATTTCATCATATGTATTGCCCCATTTCACATATGTCTTGCGAGGCATGGGAAAGCAAAGGTTTTTTTAAAATAAATAAATAAATGGAACACATGTAATAAATAATGCTCTCCCTATTTAAATACTGGAGTCTAAGTTACTGTGGGAAGCTTGAGTGGGCTGACAAGGATAGGACCTTTAAACAACTTTACGCTGATAAACCTCGTGTGTGAGTAATAATGTAAGACTGATTACTTTTAAACTGCCTCTAGGGAGTCATTCTTTTTAAAATAATGCCAAACCTGCCCCTGCATTTCATGACATTAAATATGAGTAAAAACAATATTTTATGTTTAAATGTTAGGGATATAAAAGTGCAATCACTGGATGCTGAAATTTATCCTGTTCTATGGTTGTCTAGTACTGCTATTTTTTCAAAATAATTTAATTCATATATATTCAAGCAATATCATTTTAAATTTTTAATGGATCAATGAAAAATAACCATATTTTTAAACGTTAGAGTTTTTTAAAATACATAGGGATTGATTCCAATGGAACCTCTAAAAAGTAAACCATTTTACTTTAATGACTTCATTTGAAAATGTAGCTGGCTCTGTTGTTAGTCCATTTTGGGCTGCAAGTGTTGTTGGGGCACACATTTAGGGCACCATCACATTGCCCTCGCTAAAAACGGGACGACAAGGGGAAACATTTGCGTTCGCTATTTTCCCCTTAGCATCCCGGTTTCCCCAGGTTTTACCGAGATCCTGCTGGTCGGCAGAGTGATCAAGGAGGGAGACAGGGGACTTTCTTCCCCCAGTCTGTATCGAACAAAGGTACGGGACATCACTAATCTGTCAGGTACCTGAACCATGCCGGGCAGCCCCCTTCCAATCCTGCACTTCATGTCATTCCTGTTTGTTTCCAGCGCTGTGATCCAGCAGTTTTTCAGTTAAAAGCACCAAAACACATACACTGGGTCATCTGACCTACCTGCAAATAAAAGTGCCACACCCCTTCTGTTCATTTCTTCAACATTAGTTGTTATCTGCTCTCAGCAACAGAGAAACTATTTTGTGGCTCTCCTGTGGTTTCCTGAAACCAAACCCTGCCGTTAAACCAAATCTTCCATGTGTTTCAGACCCTCCGGTATTGTGTTTCCTGATTCCCCCTGCTTCAAGTTTATTTGTTTTTGCTGCCTCCGGCAGCAACCTCACCCCTTACCTGTTTTGGCATATCACTGCTCAGAATCATGCCATTTCTGTACCACCCTGGTACAGTACCTGACATAATCTAAAGCAGAGGATCACTGATGCCATTGCCACCATTGATGAGGGTATGCTACAGCAAACATGGAAAAAAAACAAGTACCTTCGTGCAACTAATGGTGCCCATATAGAGGAGTAATAAATGAGGCAAAAAAACTTAAATATATGCGTCTCATTTTGTAAGAATTTTCACTTATCTGTCTTTTCATTAGGGATGGGCTGCCTGTTGGAATTGGTTCAAATTTCGTTTCAAACCTCGGCTGTTCGAAAGTTCACGAACTTCGAGCTTTTCGGGACGTTCGCGGAAAGTTCGAGAAAAAAAGTTTTCCAAAAAATGCTTAAAAGCTTAAAATCTAAAAATAAAGAGACACTTTACTGCAGAATATAATAATAAACGGATTATTACATATTGTATTAAAATGGGAATATTTTTAACATTGAAGCCTATGGGATTCATAAACATTTCCCACTCATTGTTGGTCAAACATTTCCCACTCATTGTTTGTCAAACATTTCCCACTCCTTGATGGTCAAACATTTCCCACTTATTTTTGGTCAAACATTTCCCACTCCTTGATGGTCAAACATTTCCCAATCATTGTTGCTCAAACATTTCCCACTCCTTTTGGTGAAACATTTCCCACTCATTGTTGGTCAAACATTTCCCATGGCTTCAAATCGCGTTTATACGTGAGCAAAAGCGGTAAAAATGAGCTCAGCGCACAGCGGTGAAATGGCTTAGCACTCAGCAGTGAAAGGGTTAAAAACGTTTTTTTTATTGTTTCCTGTCCCCCAGGGCAGTACCCAGACCCCCATACACCTTTTATGCCCTCTTGGAGGGCATATACCCTCTTGGAGGGGACCTTCATTTTCGAACATTTGAGCCCCATTGACTTGCATGGTGTTCAAATTGTGTTTGGGTTCACGATCTAACTTTTTTGGGTGTTCGAGTTTGAATGCGAACTGAACACGTGGGTGTTCGGCCCATCACTACTTTTCATTTCCCTTTGTAATAAATATTTGAAATTGTAAAGAGACTTTATGGACACTTGTATAATGATAATACTATCCAATTGTCTCATTGGTCTAGCAACATGTTGGACTGACATATTTATTAGCAAGAATGAATAGGGACACAGTATGGAGATCATACTGGAATCACGGCTGGACCATTCATTTAATAGCTCATTTGGAATATGGCCGCATATTCCTAAGTGTATATTTGAAATGAATTGTAAAACGTGTCAGTAGTACACATTTGTTTTATAACTAAATGATTGTAATTCCTATCTTTTTCTCAATATTACTGAGTCATTAACAGAAGATTCAAGAAACAATATATGCAATCATCCTGTCTACACATTTCTGTATTCCAGTAGAGTATCTGAGTGAAAATGTGATTTATCTCTTATCTGAGCAAAGTAATCAATACTTAAATTTCTGCGTGCAGAACAGTTGGTCTGTAATGAAATCAGTGTCATTTCGATATGATGAAGTCACATTCGCAATGGGAATTCCCTGTCAACTTAAGAGTTCATTAACGTTTTACAAAAGTGTTAATATCTTGACCTAGGTTACATCTGTCTCATATGTTATTGTATCTGAGCCCAGACGATCCTTGCTAGTGCTCCCTTGCTCCCTCTTTAAAAAAAAAAAGAGATTGCTTTTCCATTTTAAATTTTTGAAAGAACCACATAAAAGAGATCATAATATTTGTTCGCACTTTTTAAGTCATGGTTTTTATTAAACATGAAAAAAAATATTTAAAACTATTCTAAACATGTATTTGTCAACACAAATGTATTTAGCATCTTGATTCAATGTACTAGTTACAATGAAAATGGCATTGTATACTTGCCTTTTATATTCACATTCATTTAACCATGTGAGTGCAGGATTGTTTGTGTATAACTCTGAATTTATTTCACAGCAGTGTATTATGATTAATTGAATAAACATACATGAAAAAAATAATGCAGTTAGTGAAACATGTTAAAGGGACACTCTACTCATTATGACCTCTGTAGAGTTTTAAAGTGGTCAGTGTGGGATTAGTGTCTCTTCCCCCCCTATGCCCGAGCTGTCCCAATCTGGTATAAATGCTGGGTGAAGTGGAGGAGTTTCCTCCACCCACCATCCACAGCAACCAGGATTTTTGGATTTCCTGGCTGCTGGTGACCATTGATGTCTGCAAGCAGAGAGCATGCCAACATCACTCTCTCTGAGACTGAACACGGTCTCAAAGTGGCAACTGATGGATGGGATCTGTGCATGAGCACAGCTCCAATCCATTATTCTGTGCAGGCGCTGCGGAACTTGCTTATGTGAAGTGCTCAAGTCCCATTGCAGTGTGCAACTTTCAGTTTGTAGGAGTGCAAGTGCTTGGAAAAGCTTCAGGGACTTCTGGGTCTGGGAGTTCCTGAGCTGAAGTTGAGTAGTTGCATGCGCCGAGAGACAAAAGGTGAGTAAAATCACCCGAAATAAAAAAATAAATAGAATTATTATGCAGAGGCTGTCAGCAGCTTCTGCCCAATTATATAAGGGCAATAAAAGGGAACTTTTTTTAGAGAGTATTCCTTTAAAACAGCTAGGTACTTTCCAGGTTGTCTGTATTATTTACGTTTGTCCACTAATTATAAGATCCTATTTTGTAAAGGAGCCATATTTATAGACATTAGAGTTTATTTAAAATTTCCTCATTTGCATTTTTTATTTTCAAGAGAATATTCATCATGTTGTCAGCCCAAACCTTTTCAGGAAGCCCTCTACAGAAAAGATAAATAAGTTCCTGTGGCCTTTGAAAGAAAAAGTAATTTCCAACATCCTTTATAAATAAAACAAATGGGGTCATGTTAAAAAATATTATACTTTCCCCCGCATGGACATTTTGTGTTTATTTAACATATCTTTGCATCTTAATAATTCCTTTCCTTTATAACTTAAAATAAGCCTCATAAATCGATTATCATCTATAAATAGGCAAAGTTAGGACGTTTTCCCCCAAAATAATATTTAAACCTTTCACACTTTCTACTGCATATCAGTCTACAACTTACCTATAAGAGTTGGTACTGGAGAACAGAAATAATAGTATTATTTAGGTACATACAAAACTACAGCAAGTGTATGACTGACTTAGTTTATGCATTGTGTAAGATTCTATTAGGTCATGTCACTGATATTTCGTTGCTCTCCCGGTCCCCGCACATCGGCTAGTCTGATTCGCTGACCCTAAGGTGAATTCAGCATTCACCGCAGGGTCCCCGAAGTGCAGGGAACAAGCCGTCTAGCACATCCGAAGTGCCAGCAAGTGTGAAGCTGATGATGGAACGCATGGTTTCATCAACAAACTAGACCGTGGCACTGCAGTGAGGAGAGACAGGGGGACTTTGGAACCCCGCATCTCTGAATTGTACACTGCACAAGGTTAAGTGAGGTGTCATTGGAAAGGTCAGAGTCTGGTTTTTACATTGATACCAAACATGACCTACAGGGTTATTCAAAGAGCTCCGAATTAGTGCCGAAAGGTAACCGAACGCTGAAATTCAGCCTACGCTTACCTTTCCTGGCCATTCGACTATCCAGAGAGCAGGCAGTTCGCCAAATGTTGGCGAATTGCCTGCACATACGGTGCCTGTTCAAGGGCAGTGAAATCCCCATAGAGAACCAATGCTTTGTCTATTCAGAGAACACAAAACAGCTGAGAAAGGTTGCCGAATTGCCCTGCCATTCGGTAGTTTCATTCAACGGGTTTATTCAGGCGAATCCCATAGGCTTCAGTGTTAAAAATACTCCCGTTTTAATGCAATATCTAATAAACCGTTTATTATTATATTCTGTACTTAAAAGTCTCATTTTTAAAAATTTTTAGGATCTTTTAGGCATTTTTCGGGATTTGTTTTGCGAAAAAAATGTTTCCGTTTTTTTTTAAATCGTTCTTTCTTTTTTCTGTAACAGCCCTTTTTATTATCATTCATTGGATCTTTTGAGTGAATTTCAGACATTTTCATTGTTTCCCATTTTCGTTCTGTAGTTTCTTTGCAAATAGCGTTTCACTTTTCAAACATTCAAGCGTACTGTTTTTTGTTTTTTTGTTCACTCCATTCGTCTGCGATGTCGGTTTTTTTCCAGCGACTGCTCTATGCTGTGATTGGCGGCTGCTCGGGTTTCTCCGGCGTTTTCGGCAGGGTTAATCCAGATGTTTTTGCGGATTTCGGTGTGCCTGCACCGGGTTTTGCCATAAGTGTTCATCGGGTTTGCGGCGACTTTTCCCTGCACTAAGACGGCCCTGTGGTGCTTGCTGAATACACCGCAGGGTCACCGAAACGGGATCGCCGAATCGCACCGAATTGAAGAGAACGAAAAGTGACCGAACGTGCGGTGACTTTTCTATTCTCTTTGAATAACCCTGTATGTTTTTTTTATTATATTGGTAGTATGCAGACATTCCTAAAGGTTTATATTTAATGAACATACATCACCAATATTAAACTTGACTTTGTCTTTAAAAGAAATATGAAATCAATACAAAGATATCACTGATAGGAGAGGCTAAAAAGTTCAACCGATTTGAAGAGGGATCTATTTCAACCCACTAGAATACATTACAGAACTAAGTGGTGACATAATATTGAATTTATATTTTTTCCTATTGCTTTCTGCTGTTAATAATGATTTTGTTTTGTGTTTTTTTAAATTTAGCACCACAGTTTGATAAATATCTTGGCTTTCACTTTATCTATGAAATTTTTTCAGCAGCTGCAAAAAAATAAATGTCCCTGAAACGGTTTCAAATTGCAATATAAATAGCTTGTGAATTTATTTCAGCAGCATGGTCTTGTGTCCCATGCAAGTACTGCCTGGGTGACTTTCTAGGAGCTGTAGCAGCATGACATTAAGTAGGACTGAGTATATGTTCGATGGAATCCCCTGGCATTTTCCCTTACATCACCTGTTAGTGGGCATTGCTATTTTATAGTACCTTTTTGGTCTCTATTTCACGCTTTTCACTGTTAGACTCATTTTAGGCTGGTGTCAGACGAGCGTAGTGTTCACGTCCGTGATTGCGCCTAAAAGTACGTCCGTGATAGCATGAAAGAAAGTCCATTGGAGCCTGACACATGAAGTACGTCCGCACTGAACTGCGGACGCACAACGGCCGCGGCAAACGGACGCAGGTTAGGCAAGAATGTAATACTGCTAGAACGGACGTGCGGAGTGCGCCACGTCCACAACGTCTGCATAGCTTTGTGTGTGAGTGATGGAGCATGGTCAGACGGACTGCATTTATACGTCCAGCATTTTTGACGGACAGAATGTTTTTTCATTGTAATTTATTTTTCCCTCCTACATCCGTCAAAAATAACTTCAGTGAAAAAACGGACTGTGTGACCACTACTGCGTCATCCGTACTGACGATGTCCGTACTGCACGGACGTACAGTCCGTAGAAATCACGCTCGTCTGACCCCAGCCTAAGTGTTTATTATTGGTCTATTTAACCTCTTCACTACAAAGGGATTTTCCAAAAATCTACTTTCAGCAACCAATTTTTTCTGTTAAATCATTTTTAATTAGTTACACACAGGGTTATTCAGAGAGATCTGAAAAGTCACCACAGGTTCGGTGACTTTTCGTTCTGTGCACTTCGGGGCGATTCGGAGATTCCTAGTTCGCCGACCCTGCGGTGTATTCAGCAAGCACCGCAGGGCCCCCGTAGTGCAGGGAATACTCGCCGAACACTCACCGAACACTCACCGAAAACCCGTAGAAACCGCCACAAAAACCAAGCCAAACACGCCGGAAAAATCCAAGTAGCCGCCGATCACAGCGCAGAGCAGCGGCCGGAAAATGCCAACACGCAGGCGAACCGGGTGACAAAAAAGAAACAGTTCGCTTGAAAGTTTGAAATTTGAAACGCTGTTTGCAAAAAAACTGCTGAACGAAAATGTCTGGAATTTACATATAAGATCGATCCAATAAATGATAATAAAAAGGGCTGTTACAGAAAATTAAAAACCGATTTAATAAAAAGAGACGGAAAAAAATTAACAAAAAAATCCCTAAAAATGTCTAAAAGATCCTAAAAAAATCTAAAGATAAAGAGACTTTTTACTGCAGAATAAAATGATAAATGGTTTATTAGATATTGTATTAAAACTGGAATATTTTTTAACATTGAAGCCTTTGGGATTCGCCTGAATAAACCTGACGAATAAAACCACCGAACGGCAGGGCACTTCACTGACATTCCTCAGCTGTTTGGTGTTCTCTGAATAGACAAAGCATTGCTTCTCTATGGGGGATTTCACTGCCCTCGAACAAGCACCGTACGTGCAGGCAATTGCCAAAATTTGGCGAATTGCCTGCTCTCTGAATAGCCGAATGGCCCCGAAATGTCCCCGTTCGCTGAAATTCAGTGTCCGGTTACATTTCGGCCACATTTTGGATCTCTCTGAATAACCCCCACAGTAAGAAATATTTGGGAATATTCCCAATTTATTTCTTGCTGTTATAACCTATTTGGCAGGCAGATGGCGCCATCTGGCGAACTAGAGTTACTGCAGGTAAAGCAGCAGCTTGTATCTTCATGTCGGCTGGGGAATGCTCAATATGTCAGGGTATTCCTTAGCCAATTTAAATCAGTTTTAGCACCTTGAGCGTTATGCCTTCTGAAGCCCAAAAGCAAATACGAGTAGTTTGCAACAAATGAATTTCATTTGCAGTCATACAGTACAGCTGCAGATCGTGTTAACATGATCTCGAGCTGCTGTGCCTGCTACTGCTTATCGTGTATACACCAGCATGGAATGAACTTAATGGCTCAAATAAGCAGCAATCAATACCAGTGACCCAAGTTAACAATAATCACAAGATTGATCTTTACCAGTTAGAAAAGTTCTAATTTTCTGAGACAAAAGTGGACGAAATGGGAAATTATTTTAAAGTGGGCCTTTATATTCAAGTTTTAGTTTATTATTATTATCATAATTTTTTCCAAACTATATTTACAGATTCAGGTCAACATCATTAAAATACAAACCGTATTACACAGAGAGATAATCTAACCTCCCACCATACTCAAGGTAAACAGTTACATATTCAATAGATTTGTGCATCGCCATTTTTTTCGTTTCGCTTTGGATTTTTTTCGTCCTGTCATAGATTATTTCATTCGGTTTTTTTGTTTCATTTCAGGTCGTTCGATATGTTAACGCGGTTCGAAATTTCAAATGGTTGGTTTTTGTTTTCAGGTGCATTCTTTTTAGTATTTCCCTTTCGCTGCTGAGGCTTTTCACACCTCTATGCTGAGCTCATTTTTACCGCTTTCGCTCATCATGTTTAACCGCGTTTTGAAACCATATTTTGATATATGACCCAGACATATTATATATAGTTCTTTCCGGCAGACTCGGCAGATTCATAATATGTCATTATTATATGTATACGTCATGTCCTGTCTGTATATTATAACAAAAAATGCAATAAAATTAGAATTTTCAATAATTTACAACGTGTAAAGTGTTTTTTTTTCACATTTTAACATGCGAGCAATTGCGGTTATATTTTCTATGGGGTGCGCTTGTTAAAAAAATTAGAAATGGGGACTCGTTACATACAAAAATCGTTAGTGCAGCATCATTGTTCACATTATAATTGAAATGGGAACAATATTGCTGCATTAACAAAAAAAACAAAAACTTGTTTTTCAGCTTTTCAGCGCTGAATCGTGATCCGGCTCCCCCTTCCAAACGATGCCTGCCTTAACCCTGTGGCCCCCGGCGATCGGGAGGGAGAGAAGTCCGAAGGAGCCCCCCTCCCTTTCAGACACCTCCTCCGCACACGCTGGGGCGCCTGAATTAGATGTCATTGCGCCGCCGCGATGACACCTAATGGCCCCGCCGGGGTCCTGGAGTGCTGGGCTGACATCCAAGATGTCAGCCCGCACCGGGGGGTGCAGCAATCAGCCGGAATCCGGCCGATTGCTGCCTCCTGTGCATGGATGCGCTCAGCGCGTCCATAGCACAGGAGAACCACTTGGCTGGACGCGCTGAGTGCGTCCATAGCAGCCAAGTGGTTAATCCATATTTTGGGTTGATTTGCATTTTGTTTTATTATTTATCGGAATGTGACACGGATTAATTAATTACTTAGATTAGGGTAAAAAAAAAGGATACATAATTATCCTGTCCTTGCTGCTGAAATATAGTTCAGTACCAAGGACAGCAGCCAGCCGGTACTACAATAAAATAAAAATACTTGCCGGTACTAAAATAAAATACCAGCCGGTGCTATAATAAAATGAAAATACCAGCCGTACTAAAATAAAATACAGTCGGTTCCCAAAATAAATTACAGCCAGTATTACAATAAAAATACCTGCTGCTACTACAATAAAAATAACAGCCAGTGTTAAATAAAAATAAAATAAAGCCGGTACCAAAATAATCCCATAGGTTTCAATGTAAAAAATATTCCCCATTTTTTTATTAAATATTTATTCAACTGTTAAATCTTTTCACTTGCAGTAAAAAGTCTCTTTATTAATTTTTTAGGATTTTTTTAGGCATTTTTCAGGATTTATTTCGTTCTATTTTATGTTTCATAATCTATTTTAAAGTAACAAGGCTTTTTTCCCCCATAGGTTTTAACGTAAAAGAAATTCCCTGTTTTTATTAAATATCTATTCAACCGTCTATTTTTTTTCACTTTTAGCAAAAAGTCTCTTTATTGTTTAGGCATTTTTTGGGATTTGCTTGGTTAAATTTTATGTTTCCTAATTCATTTTAAAGCAATGAGGCTTTTTTTCTTTGCTGAATGCAGTTGTATTATTTTTTTTCAGTCCGGCTGCGTTTGGCAAAAGCTTTTTGCTGCAAGTGAAAAGAATAAATGGTTGAATAAATACTTAATATTTTTTTTTTCATTGAAACCTATAGGATTCACCTGATTAAACCTGTCAAATGAACCACCAAAACTCAGGGCTGGAAATCAGGGTTAGAAGCTAGGGTTAGAAATTATGGTCCTTTGAACCCCCATATCTCCTGATCAGTGGCAGCTAGAGGGTCATGTTTGGTATTATTGTAAAGTCCAGAGCATGACCTTAACAATGATAATGATACCAAACAAGGCCATGTTACAAGTAAAAAATAAGAACTAAAAATATTTAAATTTTTTTCGTTTTTTTCTTATTAATGCAGGACTATTATTCACATTTCAATTATAATGTGAACAATGATGCTGCACTAAGATTAATTTTTTTCGGTTTTAGCTAAAATCACGTAACGGCTTCCCAGTTCTGATTTGTTTAACAAGCTTACCTCATAGAATATATAACCGCAAAGGCTCAGATGATAAAATGTGAAAAAAATCTTTTTAAGTGCTGTAGATGACTGCAATTTTATTGGAAATTCACATTTTATTAAAAAAAATTATTATAGCATTCTGGCAGGGTATGACATATACATATAATAATGATATAGTAGGAATCTGCTGGTTCTGCCGAAAAAAAGGGATATGTAATTTGTCTGGGTTGTATAATAAAACGTGACTTCAAATCGTGTTTAAATATGATGAGCAAAAACGGTTAAAAAAGAACTCAGCACACAGAAGTGAAATGGCTCAGCAGTGAAGGGGTTAGAATGATTTATAAAAAATAAAAAAACCTGGTTCCTGACATTGTTTTTTTTGGAAAATCACATGGTAGTGATGTGAAGGGGTTAAGAGACAGGCTCTAAAAATCCCCTCAAATATCATCAGTAACCACTAATTTGCACAACTGCTTTCCAAGAATTAATTTCTTGCCACTGAGGAACTGCTTTGCATCAACCAAAAACATTTATGTTCTTGTGGTAGGTAAGGGATGTAACTGAAATAACCTTCACTCACATGCATAATAAAATATAGTTTTGATAACAACATACATGCGGGTTGTGTGAAGTTGACCTTTGTGAAAAAGGGTGACTGTTGTGACAGACAGAGCTGCTGATAACTTTAAAAATCTAGTATTAACATACATATTTTCCCTTTAGAGCACTAGGTGGCTCCATTGTATATGTATTTTACAACCACTGGCATCAGAAACAGCTGTGCTGTGTATTTAAAATACTTCTCAGAATAAGTTCATTTATAAAATCCCTTTGATTTCTTTTTTCAATTTGCCACTTCAATTGGAGGTCAATCAGAGAAAAATTAATTACTCCTACTTTGATATAAAAATCAGTTTCAATGGAAATATTTTAAAAGTTAGAATGTAGAAATATTCATTTACTTGAGGCAAGGTGAAAACTATATAAAACATTAAGATAAATGGATCCATTTTATCTACATATGAAAATATTTTTTTTATTTTCTTTTTGACGTTTTCAGCAGGTATATTAAATTTCTAACTATATAAATAAATTCCCAATGATTATCAAATATTCAAGCCCTCATCCCTACTGCATAATTAATATGCTTTTAAAATAAATTCATAATTGTAAGCTTATATTTATTCTTGGCAGAACATGTAGCAATTAAAACAGTTCTAATTTGGGAAGAAATTCTATGCTGTGGCAATAGAAAAATAATAAATACTACTATGGAAATACAAAACATTATTCTAATAATGTAGTTTTAAGATTATAGAAATGTGTTCATATATGCCTGAAACCCATATCTGTGATTTCTGTTTTGATTTCAGAAATGTAATCTCACCTAATTCTCTGTCCTAAATAACCCAATAAAGCATGTCGCCATCTTAATCTACATCTGGCCTTCTTGTGAGCCCTAGTAGACTCAAAGACTGATGTCTCAATTTCAGAAGGCACATGCCTCTGTAGAATGTTGCTCATATTTCATGCTACAGTCTGCATTGTACAGTCAATAAGACAGGGCCAGAGAACCCTTTAGGCATACTAGGTTATCTCCAATGTTGCTGGCCTAGAGTGGATACCACTAGGTATTATGGCAGGCAGATGGAGCTGGTACAGTAAACCATGCCCAATGGAAGCATTACCACTCTGTTCAGTGAAGAGTTTTTAAATGGCTAGATGAGGAGATCATGGGTTGTAGTACAAGTACCAGGTATCAAGCCTTTAATGCACTACCTTGTACTTGTTGAAGTCTGGAGCATGCGGAAATAACTATACAATACTACATGTGCTGCTCCCTCTGTGTACTTTTACTAAAATTGAAGATAAAACCTCATGGACTCCCAAAGAAAATGCCTTGACCACTGGCCAAGATGTATGAGGAGAATAAAAATGTGAAGGAATTTCACCCCCTGTCGTGCTCCTTGGTGTAGGATTTGCTGGAAGAGCCAGGATGCAAGAATAAATGACACAGACAAAACTACTATACCAGAACAAGGGGTTTATTGAAGCAGATGAGGGAATAATAAGGAGGGCAGGTGAAAAACAGATTGCAGGGATGAGGAGGTTGGGCACTCTGAAGACACAGGAGACTGGGAATGCTGGAGACACAGGGCACATGTGAGGCAAGTGAGACTGGGCACATTGAAAGCATGGTAGACTGGTGACACTGAAGGCACAGGAGACTTGGCACAGGCAAGAATGGGGCAGGCTTGGCACAGACAGGAGCAGGATGGGCTTGGAACAGGGGGAAATAGGACCTGTGGCAAGACGAGAACAGGAAGGCTGGTGGTACCAGGGTCCCAGACACGCTGCAGGAATAGGGTATTTGGCTCAAGCCTGTCATAGGGAGTCACTAGGACCAAAAAAACGTTATGAGCCATTAAGTGTTAGCTCAGCTCATAATGTTAGAAAGTCACTAAAGGATACCTGTATTGGCATGTATCTTCTGGAGTCCATAGAGACATCTGCAAGCCTTGTGCCACATTCTACCATGATGCTCTGGTGGAATGACACTGTAGAACTATTTGTTCTCCATATTCTTTGATTTGCTGTGAGCAGCGGTGTCAATTGCATCCTCGTCTTCACTGAGGGCTTAGAAGTAAGTATAGGGATTTTTAAGCTAGTTTTCTGTTCTACCATTGGATGTTGTGACGCACCCGAAATTTTCATGAACAGTTTATGGCAGTGAAGATGCAGACTTTTCCTTGCAGTTTCTTTACAATAAGCACAGTAGTATGCAAACTAATCTTGTATAGTAAAGGTATATAAATAGAGTTTTGTAAGCTGATTTTCATTTTTTTTTTAAATAATATGTGTATATGCGTTTTTGGTAGTGAAAGGGTTAATAAATCAAATGTGACATTTTATTCCTACAGACACATGAGCTCATGATAATTTGATATGCAATTAATTAACTGATTAGATCAGTTAAATGGGATTATTCAAGTGAACTGCAAAATACCAAAATAACAATTTCAGGAAAGCCATATTTAGAAAATTACACCAGCAATATTATAAGAAGAGTAAGGGGGATGAAGGAAATGTTCACTGAAAAAAAGAACCTGTGGTGGGAATAATGTCAGAAATTTAAGCATGTCTGCAACTATAGGATATGACTATCATATTAATGGAACTGCAGGGGAGGGCAACAGCAACAAAAGTAAATATTATATCTGCATCTACAAAATAATTCAATAACTAAACACAAAATTGATGAACATATTTAAACAAAATTGCACAGGCTTCCCTGTCAGACCCAAAGTGAAAAGTCGCAAACCCGGCGAACACTCACCGCAAAACCCGGCAAACGCACACCGAAACCTGCAAAAACATCTGGATTAACCCCGCCAAACACGCCGGAGAAACCCGAACAGGAGCCAATCACAGCGCAGAGCAGCTGCCGGAAAAAGCTGACACTGCAGATGAATGGAGTGGAAAAAAAAAAACAGTACGCTTGAATGTTTGAAAAGTGAAACGCTGTTTGCAAAGAAACTACAGAACAAAAATGTCTGGAATTTACATATAAGATCAATGAATGATAATAAAAAGGGCTGTTACAGAAAAAAGAAAAAACTATTTAAAAAAACAAACGGAAAAAAAAATCCACGAAAAATGCCTTAAAGATTCTAAAAAATCTATAAATAAAGAGACTTTTTACTGCATAATATTATAATCAATGGTTTATTAGATATTGCATTAAAACGGGAATATTTTTAACATTGAAGCCTATGGGATTCGCCTGAATAAACCTGTTGAATGAAACCACCGAACAGCAGGGAAATTCGGCAATTTATCACTGTTGGTTTTCGTTCTCTGAATAAACGAAGCATTGCTTCTCTATGGGGATTTTACTGCCCTCAAACAGGTAACGAACAGGCACCGTATGTGCAGGCAATTCGCCAGGACTTGGCAAACTGCCTGCTCTCTGAATAGCCGAATGGTCAGGAAAGGTAACGTACGCTGAATTTCACTGTTCGGTTACCTTTCGGCCACAATTCGGATCTCTTTGAATAACCCTGATCGTTTTTGATTTTTTCTGGAAGATTGTATATACCAAATTTCACACCTGTAACATCTTTGGTTTTTTGAAATATAGGTATACTGATAAAAGTATTCACCTCCCTATTTAATCCGCTATTGGATTTTCGGAAAATCGTAAAATACGTGTTTTTTTATTTTTCAAGATGAATTTACATACCGATTTTCAGGCCTGTAACATCTTTGGTTTTGAAATATAGGTATGCTGATGAAAGTATTCAACCCCCCCCTATTGCGCCCCCCCCCCCCCACACTGGATCTTTGTAAAATAGTAAAATTTGTGTTTTTCTTATTTCTCAAGACGAATCTAAATACAAATTTTCACGTCTGTAAAATCTTCTGTTTATGAGATATAGGTACCCTGTTTAAAAGTATTTTTTCACCCCCCCCACCTGGAAAACAGCAAAACACATGTTTGTTTTTTTCACTAACATTGTAAATACCAAATTTCACACCCGTAACATCTTCGGTTTTTGAAATATAGGTATACTGATAAAAGTATTCAATCCCCCTTCCCCCCCAGGAATTTACAGAAAATGGTAAAATAAGTGTGTTTTTATTTTTCGAGATGAATCTAAATACCAATTTTCAGGCCTGTAACATCTTCTGTTTTTAAGATATAAGCATCCTGTTTAAAATATTTAAAATATTCAACCCCCTTTTTTTGCCACCCCCACTTGGATTTTTGAAAAACGGTAAAATACATGTTTTTTTATTTTTCAAGTAGAATCGAAATACCGATTTTCACGTCTGTAACATCTTCTGCTTTTGAGCTTTAAGTATCAATTTTAAAATATTCAACCCGATTTTTCGCCCCCTTAGGGGTGGAGTTTCCAAAAATCCTTCCTTAGTGGGTGCCTACATCATAAATATAGTGCACCT
The DNA here is from genome assembly GCA_009667805.1 of Leptobrachium leishanense. NCBI lineage: Eukaryota > Metazoa > Chordata > Amphibia > Anura > Megophryidae > Leptobrachium > Leptobrachium leishanense. The sequence goes on along the minus strand of CM019065.1, from coordinate 180,758,301 downwards.
TCAAAATTTCACGTTCCTAGGTTAAAACTTTTCAGCTGGGCGTTGATGAGTCAGTCAGGACCTTCGCGTTTATATATATAGATTAGTGAGGACAGGTAGTGGGGAGCTGAGTTAGTAAGAGCTTTGTAACTCAGAGAATCTAAAAAAAAAGCAAGAAAGAACAATCCAATGGTATAGTATCATCTGAACGTTCAATAAATAAAAATCAGTTTATATCCATTGTGCTATACATTCACATTCTTCAGAGCCCTGAAATCCTTCTCTGGTTGTATGTATATCCAGTCAACTACAGGGTGACACAATTCTTCTTTATACGGATACCTAAAAAAAACAAGAGAATGTAGGCTACGCTCCCATATTGTAACAGGTTGTCACAAAATGTACCAATATTGGAGCAACAGGAAAACCACTCACGATACTCTCGTTTTTTGGGCTCATAAACAACAGAGATTGATACTGTTGCAAAGGGAAGTATCTGACCTTACTGGATCTTGACAATGCAGGTAACTTGCTACTTTAATGTAGCTGCAGCTAAGAAGTAAGTAGTTCAATCTAATGAAACTACAGTCAGGTCCAGAAATATTGGGACATCGACACAATTCTAACATCTTTGGCTCTATACACCTCTCATCTAAACTTTACCCCAAACTAGGTGCCCTGTACAGAAACAAATCCTGCCTGAGCCCCGCGGTAAGAAAGCAGATTGTACAACAAATGCTTATGCCAGCCATTGAATACGGAGATGTAGTGTATGCAGCCGCCCCGCAAACACACCTCCAGAAACTTACTACATTGTATAACTCATTCTGTCGCTTTGTGCTACAATGTAACTACATGACCCACCATTGTGACATGTTAAAAGAACTAAACTGGCCATCGCTGGACTCTAAGACGCACCCTTCACCTTTCCAACCTGGTGTTTAAGAGCTTTTCTGGGAAGCTACCACCCTACCTGAAATGCTGCTTCCCCCGGCAGTTCCTCATCCTATAACCTCAGATCCAGACCAGTACCTTACTTTCAATACCGCAATACAAAAAGAAAAGGCAGATCCTCATTTTCCACAGAGCACCGCAAATATGGAATAACCTCCCAGACGCCGTCAAATCTTCCCCCAGTCTAAAGTCCCTTAAGAGCTCCCTATTAGCATACCTCAATACGAAATGCACCTGTAAACATGTAACATAATGACTTTATTTCCTCCATATTTATTTTTCTGTTAATCTGTGTATTTGGTCTTGTGTTAATATCTTGCATTTTACTGTTATCTGTATATTTGGTCTTTGGTTAATATCTTGCATTTTACTATTTTGTATTTCTGTAACCACTCAATGTTCTCGAACCCAGGACATACTTGAAAACGAGAGAAATCTCAATGTATCCTTCCTGGTAAAATCCTTTATAAATAAAATAAATAAATACACCACCACAATGGAGTTGGAATGAAAAAAACACAATGTGCTTTAACTGCAGACTGTCAGCTTTAATTTGAGGGTATGTACATCCAACTCAGGTGAACGGTGTAGGACTTACAGCAGTTTGCGGATGTGCCTCCCACTTGTTAAGGGACCAAAGGTAATGGGACAGAATAATAATCATAAATCAAACTTTCCCTTCTTAATACTTGGTTGCAAATCCTTTGCAGTCAATCACAGCCTGAAGTCTGGAACTCATAGACATCACCAGACGCTGGATTTCATCCCTGGTGATGCTCTACCAGGCCTCTACTGCAACGGTCTTCAGTTCCTGCTTGTTCTTGGGACATTTTCCCTTCAGTTTTGTCTTCAGCAAGTGAAATGCATGCTCAATGGGATTCAGGTCAGGTGATTGACTTGGCCATTGCATAACATTCCACTTCTGTCCCTTTAAAAACTCTTTGGTTGCTTTTGCAGTATGCTTTGAGTCATTGTCCATCTGCACTGTGAAGCGCCGTCCAATGAGTTCTGCAGCATTTGGCTGAATGTGAGCAGATGATATTGCCCGAAACACTTCAGAATTCATCCTGCTGCTTTTGTCAGCAGTCACATCATCAATAAATACAAGAGAACCAGTTCCATTGGCAGCCATACATGCCCATGCCATGACACTACCGCCATCATGCTTCACTGATGAGGTGGTATGCTTAGGATCATGAGCAGTTCCTTTCCTTCTCCATACTCTTCTCTTCCCATCACTCTGGTACAAGTTGATCTTGGTCTCATCTGTCCATAGGATCTTGTTCCAGAACTGTGAAGGCTTTGTTAGGTGTTGTTTGGCAAACTCTAATCTGGCCTTCCTGTTTTTGAGGCTCACCAATGGTTTTCATCTTGTGGTGAACCCTCTGTATTCACCCTGGTGAAGTCTTCTCTTGATTGTTGACTTTGACACACATACACCTACCTCCTGGAGAGTGTTCTTGATCTGGCCAACTGTTGTGAAGGGTGTTTTCTTCACCAGGGAAAGAATTCTTCGGTCATCCACCACAATTGTTTTCCGTGGTCTCCTGGGTCTTTTGGTGTTGCTGAGCTCACCGGTGCGTTCCTTCTTTTTGAGAATGTTCCAAACAGTTGTTTTGGCAAGCCTAATGTTCTTGCTATCTCTCTGATGGGTTTGTTTTGTTTTTTAAGCCTAATGATGGCTTGCTTCACTGATAGTGACAGGTCTTTGGATCTCATCTTGAGAGTTGACAGCAACAGATCCAAATGCAAATAGCACACTTGAAATGAACTCTGGGCCTTTAATATGCACATTGTAATTGGGGTAATGAGGTAATATCATACACCTGGCCATGGAACAGCTGAGAAGCCAATTGTCCCATTACTTTTGGTCCCTTAACAAATGGGAGGCACATCTGCAAACTCCTGTAAGTCCTACACCGTTCACCTGAGAATTACATACCCTCATGTACATACCCTCAAATTAAAGCTGACAGTCTGCAGTTAAAGCACATTGTGTTTGTTTCATTCCAACTCCATTGTGGTGGTGTATAGAGCCAAAGATGTTAGAATTGTGTCGATGTCCCAATATTTCTGGACCTGACTGTATATATATACACACAGGTATTTAATAAATGTGGGTCAATTATTATATATAAGCACTAGAACGGGAGTTGAAGATAAAATCCATATTGTTTATTGTATAGACGACTGATACAACCAATAATAATATAAGCAAAACAGAAAATATTATCTTGCGTTCCACAGTTGTTTCCACAGGCGATCCCCTATCCCAGTGGTTCCCAAACCTGGCTTCAGGACCCTCAGCCAGGCTAGATTTTACAGGTCACCTTGGGGAAATGCAGACTGAAAACTGCAATCACTGAGCAGCAAATAGTATCACACATTTGCAGATATCACATATCTGGCAAACCTGGCATGTCAGTGGGTCCTGAGGACAGGTTTGGGAAACAATGCCCTATCCCCTATGCCATATGGACCCCTGTATCTCAAGAACCGTAGCAGCTAGATGGTCAAGTGAAATATCATTGGAAAGGCCAGAGCACGGTCATGTTTTCTGTAAAAAAAAAAGTAATTTTTTTGTTTTTATATTGCAACACTATTGTTCACATTTCAATTATAAAGTGAACAATGATACTGCACTATTTATCCTTCTCATTACGCATGATGCCAGGAAGTGTGGAGGTGATGATGTCACAATGCTTTATTACACATTCAAGGCTATTCAGAAAGAGGCGGAAACCTTGAGAATGACCTGAGAATTGAAAATTCTAGGTGAAGATAGTCTAACTAGAAAAATTCTCCCATTTATCTCACTTTCCAAATTGGCTATTTGGTCTAGATTGTTCATTCTCCTGGCAATTCTCAAGGTTTTCACCTCTCTCTGAATAGCCCTGATTGTTTCAGCAAAAACCTAAACTGAGGAACGCCGGGGTTCTTTGGAACCATGCGTCTCAGATTTTTACACCGCACAGGGTCAATTGAGGTGTAATTGGATAAGTCAGACTCTAGTCTTTCAACAATACCAATTATGACCACGTAATGTGTAAAAGAAAAAGAAAGAAAAAAGGAAAAACCTAAATGCCAAAATTGACTTATTTTTCAAATTTCTCAGAAAATGGCATTATGTGTGTTTACTTACAAAGTATTTATTTATTTATTTATTTATAAAGGATTTTACCAGGAAGGATACATTGAGATTTCTCTCGTTTTCAAGTATGTCCTGGGTACATATCACTGCACTAACTCACCTTCTCATTTCCCACACCAGAACCAAATGTGGAGGTGATAGAGCAAAGCATTATTACGCTAATACACAAAACGCCACACCACTTTAAGGAGGGTGGGGGACCTTTGGACCCTTTATTTCCATTGATTACACCCCGCAAAGTCAAGATAGGGGGCATTGGATAGGCCAGTGTCTGGCCTTTCTAATGATACCAAACATGACAATATAAAATGTAAAAAAAAAACACAAACAAAAAGGATTTTTTGTTGTTCATCTTTTTCTTCATTTTTTTTGTTCTAAAGCAATAGCTTTGTCCATTTGCTACATATAAAATTAGCAATAACACTTTCCACACTGGGAGCAAGGTCAGTGGTTTATACATACAGGGTTATTCAAAGAGATCCGAATTGTGGCCGAAAGGTAACTGAACAATGAAATTCAGCATACGGTTACCTTTCCTGGCTATTCAGCTATCCAGAGAGCAGGCAGTTCACCAAATGTTGGCGAATTGCCTACACATACGGTGCCTGCTCGTTGCCTGTTCAAGGGCAGTGAAATCCCCATAGAGAAGCAAAGCTTTATCTATTCAGAGAACAAAAACCAGCAGTGAAAAGTTGCCGAATTGCCCTGCCACCTTTCGGTGATTTCATTCGACAGATTTATTCAGGCGATTCCCATAGGCTTCAATGTTAAAAATATTCAGGTTTTAATTCAATATCTAATAAACTGTTTAATATTATATTCTACAGTAAAAAGTCTCTTTATCCATAGATTTTTTAGGATCTGCATTTTTGGTATTTTTTTTTGCAACATTTTTTCCCGTTTTTTTTAAATCGTCTTTTCTCTTTACTGTAACTGCCCTTTTTATTATCATTAATTGGATCTTATATGTAAATTCCAGGCATTTTCGCTCAGGAGTTTTGTTGCAAACAGCGTTTTAATTTTCCAACTTTCAAGCGTACTGTTTTTCTTTTTCCACCTCCTTCGTCTGCGTGTCGGGTTTTTCTGCAGCTGCTCTGCGCTGTGATCAGCAGCTAGTCGGGGTTCGGCGGGGTTAATCCAGATGTTTTTGCGAGATTCGGTGAGCGGCAGCTTTTCCCTGCACTACGACGGCACCCTTGCTGAGCACACCGCAGGGTCGCCGAAATGGGATCGCCGAATCGCTCCAAATTGAAGAGAACGAAAAGTCACCGAATGTGTGGCGACTTTTCAATTCTCTTTGAATAACCCTGAGAGTCATAATATTCATAAAACACAATAAGGTAAAAGTCAAGCGAAAATTTTAAGTTTTTCAGTTTAAGTGAAAACTGCATATTTTCTCCGAAAAATGCAGGTTCCCTTTCTATTTTTTTTTAACAGGAATACCCCATAGAATATATAACCACAAAGGTTTGAAAGATAAAATGTGAAAAAAAATTATTTTACAAGCTGTAAATGACTGAAATCTAAATGGAAATTTACAAAAAAATATATATTTTTGTTATAGCATTCTGAAACATTCCAACATGATGTACACACATTAATGATATATTTAGAATCTTTCGAAACTGCTGAAGATAAGGATATATAATTTATCTTGGTTCTATTATAAAACATTACTTCAAATCGTGTTTATGAGCACAAAATGGTCAAAAAACAAGCTCAGCACAAAAGGGGTGAAATGGCTCAGCAGTGAAGAGGTTAAGATTATATTTGACCTAGTACCTTTGTTTTTACATTTATTTCTTGCACAATCTTAAAACAGCTCTGGTTAAGTGAACACCAACCTTGGAATAGGGACCCAGAAAATAGAATCTAAATTATGTAGGGCATAATTGCATTCAGTGACATTGGGAAGCGCTATGAGAAAAATTGAAAGGAGGGTTATCTTGAAATTTCTTACAAAGAAAGTACATGTCAGTGTAGTTTTCTTCATAATATATTGAAAACATTAGAAAATGACAAACATTAAGAAAAATGACAAACATTAAGAAAAACGACAAACATTAAGAAAAATATTGCTATAGGATTCTACAGGATTTTCTAAAACTGACTAAGTTTTAAAATCTAAAAGCAAAACATCTTCCGATTCTATGGAGCAGAGATCATACAAGAAAGACTAAAAAAATTCTTCAATACACTAATAATATACATTATTATTTTCTATGCAATTTTCATTTAATTGCTTTGATTCCATATTTGCATTATTATAGTAAATCACATCAGTGGGATGAATTTCTAAACTGGTTATATATCTAATTTGTTTTATCGTTAAAAATAGTACAATTAAATCAAAGAATGTGTTTGATTATTTTGTATTATACATTATGACCCTTTAGACAATGACCTGACCCCTTCTTTAGACCACTAAATAATTACCTGTCTTATCTTTAGTTTCCCTTTGTGCTGTTGAATTTAGCATTTTGCTTCCAATAAGCACCAGAGCTCTACAGTCAAAGTCATGTTGACCTTGATAAGACTGTTTTAATAATACTAACAAGATAACTAAATAATGACTTATTTCCTTTATCTCTTTGACAAGTCATTGTTAAACCTTTTCTTATGTCTTTTTACTTTTGACTCAGTGTTAATTAACTTAGCTAAGTTTTCCTTTTATTTTATGCAGTTATTATTTGGAAAGCTGCAAAGCTTGAGTGGTTGCATTCATTCTATTCAGCTTCAAAGTATTTACAGGCTCATTCAACTTCTTCCAAAGTCACATTATATTTAGTCAGTTTTAATTGTATTTTTATTATCTTTTTTTAGATTACTTGGCACCATTTGAGTGGAGAGTCCCACATAAAGAATTAATGTTAACAACATAGATTACATACATAATCATCACATGGTAGGATCTAAAGAATTTGAGGAATTAAAATAAGAAAGAGAGGCTTTTTGCCATTTTAAGTCGACAAAATAATCTTACATTCCTATCAAAAAACAAAGTCTATAAAAAAAAAGCTTTGGGTCATGAAGGTTTCATCAGATATTCAAAGATTTTCAGCTATTAAACCATTTTCCTTATGTACACATTATAGTCTCCTGTTCAACATGTGTAGTTGTCACGGAGAAAGTTTGTCAGTCAAAGCAGACAGGAATACAGATCCTGGAAGAATCCGAAGTCGAGACGCCATGTTGGTAAAATTGGAATACAGAATTGGACTCCTATACCCACTTATCGAACGAGGGAACAATCAGAGGAACCAATGAAACATTTATTTAGAATATGGGAGGTTGTATCTATGCTTCTTCTATTTTATCATTTTGTTTCTCTATTTGCACCTCTTTTAAAATCTCCTACAATACAAAAAGATTTTCTGGTAGTGCTGATAAAAATAGGAAAGAACGCTAAAACACTCACAAGTGGTTTCTGTCATAAGCCACCACAATTTTGTGTATTTTAAAATCTCCTGATGAAGTCTATAGAATTAGACAGAAATAATTAAATACTGTCTATTAATGGTTGTAATGCAATTTAACCGTTTTAAAATTATTCCCGAGTTCTACTTTCTTTTCCATCCATGAGACCGGTCCACTTCTACCATGCATTTGGAAGGATGTGCAGTGAGGGAAAAAATTAATTGATCCCCTGCTGATTTTGGACGTTTGGACTGACAAAGAAATGATCAGTCTATAATTTTAATAGTAGGTTTATTTTAACAGTGAGAGACACAATAACAAACAAAAACATCCAGAAAAACACATTTCAAAAAAGTTATACATTGATTAGCATTTTAATGAGTGAAATAAGTATTTGACCCCTCTTCGCAAAACATGACTTCGTACTTGGCAAAACCCTAGATGTTTCTTGTAGTTGGCTACCAGGTATAAAACACATCTCAGGAGTAATTTTGCCCCACTCCTCTTTGCAGATCCTCTCCAAGTAATTAAGGTTTTGAGGCTGACATTTGGCAACTTGAACCTTCAGCTTCCTCCACAGATTTTCTATGGGATTAAAGTCTGAAGACTGGCTAGGCCACTCCAGGACCTTACTGTGCTTCTTCTTGAGCCACTCCTTTGTTGCCTTGGCTGTGTTTTTTGGGTCATTGTCATGCCCCATCCACAACCCATTTTTGATGCCCTGGCTGAGGGAAGGAGGTTCTCACCCAAGATTTGACTGTACATGGCCTCGTCCATCGTTCCCTTGACGCGGTGAAATGTCCTGTCCCTTTAGCAGCAAAACACGCCCAAAGCCTAATGTTTCCACCTCCATGTTTGACGGTGGGGATGGTGTTTTTCTTGGGTCATAGGCAGCATTTCTCCTTCTCCAAACACGGCGTGTTGAGATGATGCCAAAGAGTTCGATTTTGGTCTCATCTGACCACAACACTTTCACCCAGTTCGCCTCTGAATCATTCAGATGTTCACTGGAAAACTTCAGACGGGCCTCTACATTTGCTATCTTGAGCAGGGGGACCTTGCGAGCGCTGCAGGATTTCATTCCTTCACGGCGTAGTGTGTTACCAATTATTTTCTTGGTGACTATGGTCCCAGCTGCCTTGAGATCGTTGACAAGATCCTCCTGTGTAGTTCTGGGCTGATTCCTCACCTTTCTCATGAAATTGAAACTCCGCAAGATTAGGAATCAGCCCAGAACTACATGGTAGGATCTTGTCAATGATCTCATAGTGGCTTTTTTTGGAATTTAGTGAATTGAAAACATATTTTATGTTATTTAATAAAGCAGATACGGATTTATCGAACCAGGCAGACACTGCGTGTGTAAATATATATATATATGCAGCAGTTTAGGTTTTTGATGGAACAATGCATAATAACGCATTGAGCCATCGCCTCCACACTTGTTTGCGACATGAGAAATGAGATGGTTAATGCAGATTCATTGTTGACTTTATAATTGAGAAGTGAACAATAGTGCGGCGTTACAGAAGAAAAAAAATATTCATTTAATTTTGCATAAAACTTGGTAGGGATTATTAAAAAGGCCATACTCTGACCTTTCCAATGATACTTCACATGGGCCTGTAGCTGCTATGGGTCTGGAGATACAGGGGTCCAAATGCCCATCAATACAGACATACTGTAGTTATCCTTTCTCTGGTCCTATTATGCGGCATGGGTCTGGAGCTGCTGCTCCAAAAACCCAATATGTTAATCCAGCCCTGTATGGAGGGGTCCGAGACCAAAGTGCAGTAAAAAGGGGGAAACCAGGTATAGGAGTAAACATAGAGGGTTAATTATAGCACATTACAAAGCAAACAAACTTATAAGATCAGGGAGGAAGGAAGCGAGAAGGAGCACAGGAGAGACGGAGGGGAAGATGAGCACAGGAGAGACAGAGATGAGGATGGTACAGGCCTGGTAAACAGTGCAGGTCTGGAAAGTGTGCAGGACTGGTAAGTGATGCAGGCTTGGTAAGCAAAGCAGGTCTAGTAAGCGGTGCAGGCTTGGATAGCAGTGTAGATCTGTATAGCGGTCCAGGCCTGGTAAGCGTTGCAGTTCCGGTAAGCGGTTCAGGTCTGGTAGGTGGTGCAGGCTCGGAAGGCAACACAGGTCTGGTAAGTGGTGCAGGCCTGTAAGCGGTACAGGCTTGGTAAGCAGTGCAGGCCTGTAAGCAGTGCAGGCCTGCTAAGTGGTGCAGGCTTGGTAAGCAACGCAGGCCTGGTAAGCGATGCAGGTCTGGCAAGCAGAGCAGACTTGGATGGACAATGGACTCAGAACAGAAGAGAAACGCTTATGGGTATATACCTCACTTGGTGATTTCTCACTTAATGCTGAAGCATGGGCAGAGGGGTGTGACCGTCTTTTAAAGGAAGACAGGAGTGGCTTCAGACAGGTGTGCCTGGCTCTCTGGATCTTGGATTGAAATCCATGGCATAAGGCTGATGCTTACAGTCACTGGGTTGCAGCACCATTGCAAGTCTTGGCCCCCTTGCAGCGCTGGTGGCGAGGACCGAGAGACTACCAATATAACTTACCCTGACCTTGTCACATCCCACAACAACAACACTCTCTCCTTTGCTCTGGACTCTTTTGCTACTTCACAACTGCGCAAAATCCGATGTCGTTAGTTTCCTCCTTGGCACTCTAGGCAGACACACTACTTGCAGAGATGCTCCCATCTGCCTTTGATACAGTCGACCACCCTCTCCTCCTAAACTCCCTCATTTTTCTTGACCTCTGTGATACCACTCTTTCTTGGCTAAACTCTTATCTCATCAATAGATCCTTCTCAGTAAACCTTGTTGAAAAGTCCTCCTCTTCAATGCTTCTGTCGGCCAGTGTACCTCAAGGGCTCTGTCCGAAGTCCTCTGCTCTTTTCCATCTATACCTCCTCACTGGGTAAGGTCATCACCAACTATGGCTTTAAATATCACCTGTACACAGATAACACCCAGCTCTACCTTTCATCTCCAAATCTCCCTCCCTGTGTTCTCTCTAAGGTCAGTTACTGTTTGTCTGGTATCTCTTCCTGGATGGTCTAAGACTGAGCTCCTAACTCCCCCCCCCCTCTAACTCTACTCCAAATTATGACTTTTCTGACTGTTGACAATGTCATTATCCTTCCTTCAGTCCAGGTCCGCTGCCTCAAAGTGACTCTTGCGGCCAGTCTTTCATTCAGACCCCACATCCAATCACTCTCCCCATCTTGCCGCATTCAAATCCACAATATTGCCAAAATTCGTCCATTTGTGACTGCTGACACCACCAAGCAATTTATCCACTGCCTTATAATCTCCCGCCTAGACTACTGCTACAACCTTCTGACCGGCCTTCTTCTCTCCCACCTCTGCCCCTGCAGTTCATCCTAAATGCATCAGCCAGCTTATCCAACACACCCGTCGCTCTGTCTCTGCCACTCCTCTCTGTAAATCCAAACACTGGCTCCCTATTCAGAGCAGAATTAAGTTCAAATTACTCACCCTGACCTACAAAGCCCTCACTAATACCGCTCCCCACTACCTGTCCTCATTAATCACCAAATACACCACAGCTCGCCCCCTAAGATCCAACAATGACCTGCTCCTGACATCCTCCATCATCAGATTATCACATATGGTGCCAACCCTATGGAAGGCACTTATTCACCCTATCAGACTGTCCCCTATCTTGCTTCTTTTATATGCTCCATAAAGACACTACTATTAAGAGACGCATACCACCTAACCCCATTATAAAATATCCAACCGACCCAATAACCATCCTCATCTATCTAAATTAACATCTCATCACTGCAGTTCTCCGCTCCTGTTTCTCACCCCTTCACCCATCTAGATTGCAAAGTACCATGCAGGGGCGGACTGACAACTAATGGGGCCCCCGGGCAATAGGAGTTTGTGGGGCCCCTTGTGCCATGCCCAAAGTAGGCCACACCTATACAAAACCCCCACCCATACAACACACAATGTCTTCTTCAACCCCAATCCCTCTAGACTGTAAGCTCTTATGAGCAGGGCCCTCTACACCTCTTGTTTCCATCTTATGTCCATTTTATATGTATTTCGTTCCCTTTGATTATTGTAAAGCGCTGCGGAAACTTTTGACGCTATATAAATGATGACAATAATAATAATAATACCTGCACATTGTTGTGTTAAAGAATTTATTTATTCAGACAATTTTCAAAATAATAATTTTAACGAGTTAATAAAATCCACTCAGGCCCCCAGCGAATTGGAGAATCCATTGTGCCCCCTCTAGACTTACAAACTGCCACTGCTCTGCTACGGTAGCCGTCACACACTCATGGCAGCTACGGCCGCAGCACAGAAGGTTCCCGTGGCACACATGGGAAACTGCCGATTCCCTTTCAGGTTTAAAAGATACTGTACATTACTGACACACTTGTACACACTGCACATTACAGAGCTCAACAGCAATAAAACTCACAGCAATATGCAGTGCATATGAGCGTATCACAGAGCTCCACAGCATTATAACTCACAGTAAACGCTGAGGTGTATGAGCAGGCACATAATCCACAGTATTAAAACTCACAGAAAACTTTGGGGTGTATCAGGCACATAATCCACAGTATTAGAACTCACAGTAAACTTTGGGGAGCAGCAGGCACATAATCCACAGCATTAGAACTCACAGTCAATTTTGGGGTGTAGCAGGCACATAATCCACAGCACTAGAACTCACAGTCAATTTTGGGGAGCAGCAGGCACATAATCCACAGCATTAGAACTCACAGTAATCTTTAGGGTGTAGCAGGCACATAATCCACAGCATTAGAAGTCGCTGCTGCTGCTGAGCTGGGCTGGGCTTGGCTGGCTGAAATGCATGTGCTTGCTCCCCTCTTCTGCTGCTGTGTGCAATTTGCACCATGTGATGGAGGGGACGGAGCCAGGGTGCTTCTGAATGAGGGAGGCAGCGGTGTGAGTGTCTGAGTGGCTGAGGCTGCGCGCTGCAGCCACTCCGCCTCAGGGAGGGGGAGAGCAAGCTGTGTGCCGCTGTGCTAATCACCGACAGCTCTGGATTAGGACTCTGAGAGTCCGGATCCCGGAGCTGCATGATTATGCAACCATCAGGACACACTGGGGGCCCTCTGAGTCATCCACTAATTGCAGAAACCGGGCCCCCACCAACCCTCAGGCCCTCAGGCAGTGCCCGAGTGCCCGATGGGTCAGTCCCTCCCCTGGTACCATGGGAATAGGGCCCTCAATTTCTCCTGCATCTGTTTGCGAACTATTGACACCTTTCTCGTGTATTGTAGAATTTTCTTTTCTTTACACATTGTACCTTTGTACAGCGCTGTGTAATTTTATGGCACTTAATAGTTAGGTATATTTAGGGATGCCAATACTGACATTTGAATGTGTACTTGTACGCGTGCAAATTCTCCCGATACCTATACTGATACCAGAAGACAGCACTGGGCTGGCTTGCTGGCTGTATCAGAGGGGCCGGGGGGTATGCAGAATGCTCAAACAACATTCCGTCAGGCCCCTTCGGCTGTCCGCATTCCAGCTAGTGGTCTCTGGCATGTAAAGGTTGTAACGTGGCTGCTGGGACCTCCGGCCATGCTCTCGCAAGATCTTGCAGAGTTCGCGAGAGCTCTGTGTAGTGTTCTGGATAATAGGAAGCGACTTGGGTTTCAGTCAGCACACCACACTTTGCAAGATCTTGCGAGGGCAAGGGGTGAGCAGAGCCGTGTTACAACCTTTACATGACATCGGCTGCTTACTCTTCTTGCATTCTGCCAGCTGCCCCAGTGCCTGTGCTTGAAGTCTGTGATAGATAGACACATATATCTATATCTATATCAGACCTGGTGTGGGTATGTATGTATCTGAGGTCTGGTGTGGGTATACATGTATCTGAGATGTGGTGTGTGTGTGTGTGCGCGTATATACAGTATATAGCTGAGGTATGGTGTCTGTGTGTGTGTGGTCAGGCTGTGTGCTGTGTGTAAATGGGGTGTCTGGCCATACATTTCAATATTTCCATAAATTGGACAGGGTTTCAGCAACATCATAAATTATTTATTGGAAAGCGTTCACATGACATTAAATAAAAGTATCAGTAATTGGTATCGATGAGTACCTGTAAAAAGTATCGGTACACGTACTCAGTCTTAAAAAAATGGTATTGGTGCATCCTTAATAATAATATAGGGTCATTTTTTGAAATTCAGCTCGGGACATATTTTTTCAACTTAATCAGGCAATGTTTAGAAAAAAATAATGTCTAATAATAGACAATTAAAAAAATAAATTGGCAGATAGAATTAAATCAAGCCCTTTGTGGGAATATATGTTCAATATTTAATAGTATATAATGCTTTCTTTCTCTTTTCTTCCCTATAGACTACTTATAATTAATCCTTAACCCTTTCGCTGCTGAGGCATTTCACACCTTTGTGCTGAGGTAATTTTTACCGCTTTCGCTCGTCATTTTAACCGCGTTTTGAAGCCATATTTTAATATATGACCCAGACATATTATATATCGTTCTTTCCAGCAGATTCATAATATGTCATTATTATATGTATACATCATGTCCTATCTGTATATTATAACAATAAATGCAATAAAATTTGAATTTTCAATAATTTACAATGTGTAAAGTGTTTTTCTTCCCACATTTTAACATGCAAGCATTGCGGTTATATTTTCTATGGGGTGCGCTTGTTAAAAAAATTAGAAATGGGGACTCGTTACATTTTTTTTGGGGGGAAATTTCGCTGTTTTTAACAAATGCTTTTCAGCGCAGAATCGTGATCCGGCTCCCCAGGGGTTAATGTCAGCCACCGTTTGGAAGGGCAGGCTGTGCCCTTCCAAATGGTGCATGCCGTAACTCTGTGCCCCCTGGTGATCGGGAGGGAGAGAAGTCCAAAGGACCTCCCCCCTCCCTTTCAGGCGCCTCCTCTGCACACGCGGGGGGCGCCTGAATTAGATGTCATCGCGCCGCCGCAATGACATCTAATGGCCCCGCCGGGGTCCCGGAGTGCTGGGCTGACATCCAAGATGTCAGCCTGCACCGGGGAGGCGCAGCAATCAGCCGGAATCCCAGCCGATTGCTGCCTCCTGTGCATGGACGCGCTCAGCACGTCCATAGCACAGGAGAACCACTTGGCTGGACGCGCTGAGCGCATCCATAGCAGCCAAGTGGTTAAGACAGCATCTCTTGTTTGTATTCAAGATAGCAAGAAATATTCTGACATCCTCTAATTTTAAGTGCAATTAATACAAATAAAATATAGCTGATTGATTTTTAAAGAAAAGTATTTTTACCACTTTGTAACCCCCATTCATCAGTTTGTTGGCTTTTTCCGGCTGCTGGTCGTCGCTGTGTTAGGCGGATTGTTGGCTTTTTCATGACAGTTTCAGCGGTTTTGCAGCGGATCATCGGATCCGATCCAATATTGTATCAGATCAGATTGGATCCAAAATTTGTCTGCATTTTTGGAAAAAAAAACAGCCGCAAAACCACCGAAATTATCGAATCCGATACTTTCAGTGGGATACCGGCACTTTATCGAATCCGAATCCGAGTAGAGTTTTGCAGCTTTTTTTTTTTTCATTCAGCTGCTAAATGGTAGGATTTTCCCTGCACTCTGGGGACCCTGCGGTGAATGCAGAATTCACCACAGGGTCAGGAAATTTGATTCCCCGAAGTGCGGGGAACGAGAGAGCACCGAAATGTCGGCAGCAATCTCTGAATAACCCCCATAGTGTTATACAACAAAATGCAACTGATTGTAGTGTACATGTTCTTACAGAACACACTTGGTGAGCCAAAATACTATGAAAGTGCTTATTAATTTGGCTGCACACCACTCATTTTCTGGTATTTGTCAAGACGTTCAAAGTTAATTAATAAGCGAATTTCAAAATCTGCCAAGTTTTCACATATATAAGTGTTTAAGTATATTTGAGTGTAATGATTATGTTATTTTGTTTTTAGGAAAAGTCCAGACCATACTAAACAAAATCACGACTGTCTTAACCCAGTACTAAGCCATTTAACACCTTTAGGTCAAAGCTGCATTTAGTCGCTAAATTATTTATTTCCTGTGAAATACCTATACAAATTATAGCTTTATTTTTCAACAGATCATCGTTTATAGGCAATGACTTTACTTTGCAAAAGACCACATTGATCATATATGAAAAATATCACCTTACTTAAGCAAAGAAAGACAAATAAATAGGGTATATGTGCTGCATTCTACCCTTGTATCATATTAATGCCTTAATTGCCTTTTTAGAGTTACAAGTACTTATACAGCGCCAACAGGTTCCATAGCGCTTTGCAATGGGGTAAGCACAAATTCAAGATATAATAAATAAAGATACATTAGGTACAGGGTTGGAATAGAGGGGACCAGAGTTCACCATTATGACAGGAACTCAACGTGCTGGACAGGATCGTCTTACATTACATGTCAGGATCCCCATCGCTGACCACCCCAGGATCACATTCCTTGCTCAGGCAGCACATGTAAAGTGCTGCCCCCGTTCCAATCCAGCAAGTAGAGGGGTTAAACAGTAAAAGCACAAGCACCACACACACCACACCCTCCTGCTTGCAAATAAAGAGACACTCCCACCTTTCTACCATGGCTTCGCATTGCAAGTCTATCCTGCAAACATAGCTGAACTATTGTTAAAGACTTACTGTGTATCAGACCCCTGCTTGCTTCAACGACTATCCCGCTGTACCAGTCCCTCGACCTAGGATCGCCTGCAGACAATTCTCCTGGATAACCCCCATTGTACCACGCCTCGGATCACATAACATCAGCCTAACCAAGGTACCTTCAGAGCATCCCTGCATCCTGGGCTTAGACTCCCTGAACCTGCGGTGCCACCCCGGTGCCATTCCTGACATTACATCCATGTAATTTTCCAATGAAATTATGCAACCCAGGCCTCACAGCTGGGCTGATCCTAACCTTTAATGATGAAGGACTCCAGTGTGTGGACTCAAGTGGCACTGCGCTGTGGGTAGGCTGCAGTGCAATCCAAATGCTTTCTGACTGATGCTTCCGGATGACATCAGGCACATTGCACACATTTTGCCACTTAGTGAATCCCACTCATAGAATATATATTGATCCAGAGCTCCACAAAAATATTACTTTAAGACACTTAATAAAATTGACAAAAAAACAGTAATGTGAACATACTTATAAAAGTAATGTTAAAAAGGTTGACATAAACATGGCTTACTGATGAGGAAATGTTTGAAGAGTATAAAAGATTGATATTAAAATTTGACCCTGTGTGCTGTGGCCATCTTTAACATTTTTTACTCATTAAATTTAAATACTATTTTAAAGTCATGCTTTATTATAGAACCCAGATATATATATATATATATATATATATATATTAGGGATGTGCGTTTAGTTTCGTACCGATTTGTTTTTCTCATGAAATGGGCCGATTCGGTGCTTCGGATTCGTCCGATGTTCAGAACCGGACCGGCGACGAAATACACACCATCCGAAATATTTCCCAATACGAAATGAAAAAATTGAGTTATTTCGTATGGACATAACATTTATAAAATCGCAAGTCATTTTCGCTCTAATCGCAATTTCTGTTCCATTTCGGTTCATTTCAGACAACGTATTTTCGTATCATTTCAAGTCCGTTTCGGTTTCGTTGCTGATTTCGTAATTTCGTATCGTCAGTCACTTTTTTCACTTGTTCCAGTGCTTTCTTTCTGCATCAATAATATATTTATTTTAAATATTTAATGAGCTTCTCCCTAAATCCTCAGTCTAACAGTACAAGAGCTCACTCAGGAACAGGAGGACATACAGAATGGGACCAAACGCTGCAACAAATCCCGCTGCAAACTGTGCCAACATATATGTGACAGCAGCACTGCCTGGCACAACAACACCACATACACCATCAAGGGCTCGTACCTCTGCACATCTGCCAATGTAGTATACATGACCCAGTGCAAGTTGTGTGAAAAGGGCTGCTATATTGGTGAAACTAGCCTTAAACTAAATCTCAGGGATGAACCAACACAGACACTCCATCAAGAACCACCAGGAAAATACATATTGTACCCCGGTGGGACATCACTTGAATCTAACAGGCCACTCCATCCAAAACCTCAGAATTAAAATCCTCAAAGGATATTTTAAAGTCCACCGTGAACGCAAAACATATGAAATGAAAATGATCACATATTTCAACACTATAAAAAAAGGACTTAATTTAGATTCCGTTTTTTTAACCCATTATCATAACATCACATAATATTCAGAATTCTGGTTGGGGGTTTGGTTTTCTTTTTCCTTTTTTTTTCCTCTTGTTTTTATTTCTTCTTCTGTGTCATCTTCAGACTTCACTGATTTGTGTTTTTTTATTTATTAATTTTTGTTTTTCTTTCACTTTCCCTTTGAAGTGGTCATGATCTTATCACTGTTATCTTATGGGCCTGAGATCCCTCAATGGCTTTTTTTTTTCCCTTTTTTCTTTCCCTCTTTTCTTTCCCTACTCTTACCATGCCATTTGGCGATTTACAACATATAACGCCCCCACCCGCATGCCCGATTAACATCTTAATGTTTAATTCTATTATTTTGCTCAGTATAGCTTCCAGACCTGAAGAAGAGAGGAACACTCTTGAAAGCTTGTATTTTAAATGTAGCGTTAGTCCAATAAAAAAAGGTATCACTAAAGACTGCTATACTCGTGATTTTGGCATCTGGCCTAACACGGCCTACCTAATATATATATATATATATACCTTTGTAGAGATTATTGACTTCTTTAATAGGTCAGGGATATATTAATTATGACGTATATTTTTCTTATTGTAGATATATATAGATATATATATATATATTATTGACAGTGCAAACCAATACCAGTGGTATAAATTGGTATTTAACCCTTAAGATAGGGATTAATAACCAATCAATGAATATACGTCTTAACAAATATATGGCGCGTTATCCCGAGTTCTTATGATGCTATCTAGATATTTTTAGACACAATAAGATCAATAAAGATGATATGAGACTGCGTAACGGTAAAACAATTCAAACCAGAATTTATTCACACGTCAAGTTTCATACAATCATATGTTATCAACGGATTAGCAAAATACAATTTCACAAGTGATTATAGATTGTGATTAGTAGCGATACTGCGACACGCAATAATCTAATGGACAAATATTTTAGGTTTATAGACCGCACCACAGATATACACGCCTCAGTTCTTAAACACCAAGCTCTATTCTATTCACTTAGACCTTTCCCATTATAAACCAATCCTCCACCTGGCTAAAATAAACACTCAGTTACTGGGCATCACTTGCAGCACAATTTATTATTGTGGGGGCCTATTCACTAAATGCAACTTCCGTCAGGGAGATACATAACACACTTGATAGGTAGACTATCTCTTCCACAGATCAATCACAGCACTTCATTCAATATACGTTAACCCAAAGCTTCTTATTGACTTACATGCATTCAATCGAAAGGGCTGCAAGATGGATATGGAAGTAGTTATGCTAGTTTTACGAATGGGGCTGACGGCACTTGACATATAAAAACTATTTCATGGTTCCAGCGTACCTCACTATGGGTATACAATTGATCTTTAGATGTCCACAACCAGTATTCTTGGAATATAAATAATTTCACTAAATTATGGCTCAAGTATTTAGCCGGTAATAGTCTCTTCCTTAGCACTCCTCTGCAGTGGAGTGGAAAGGCTGATTACTAGTCTACTGATTAGGCTTCAACAGCAAAATAATTCATTTATATTCCTTTAATTTGTGATGGATATCTAAAGTAAGGACTATGCAATTAGAAAATAGATATCAAATTATTCAGGTATACTTTACCATCCGGTTAATGAAGATAGAGTGGTGGAAGATTAGGGTGTGGTCACGTTTTATTCGGGGGCTGATGATATTTGCCCTCTCTCCCCTCCAAGCGTCCCTCAGGTCTCTCCCCAAGCTTTTCTCAGTGTGTTGATCCTTCTGCTCTGGATTGTCCTCTCTATATAGTGGTCTTCCGCCCAGTTTTAGATCTAGCCCATCACTATGTGGCCTCATTTGATTGGAGGATATATATATTCATCAACTCCAGGGGTCTGTCCAGGTGTTATATTACCTGGCCAGTGGATGGCGCTCTCAGATCAACCATCAACCTTCTGCAGGACAAAATTTATGTATTTGGCCAATCTTTTACTGGTTTGGGGTAGTTTTATTCCTATATCCCGGGACTCCATAGATTTTATTAACAAATCAAACTTTATTTCTATTGTGGCATCGCCGGCATACTTCGCCACGGCGTGTGTGCATTTCATACCCCCTTTACTTAAATCCACAGGTATGTGTATATGAGAGGATTCTGCAGACATACATTAATTCATTCATTCGTGATATCGTCTTTAACATTCACAATTACCAGACTTAATCTGTTTTATGCATGTTAGTACACCAGACATTTGTAATAATCAACTGAATGTGGTATGGCCTCTGTTTTTTATAAAACGCCAAGATTATCTATTCTAACTGACCACATAAAATAAATAATCAAATACCATATAGTGTTATATCATATCACCGAATAGCATAGCATTACAAGCTGGTTTATCCAAGCCATTTAACCTTCTCTGGGTTTTTTTTTTTTATTGGGCAACCCATTGTTCAATGTTTACGTGGCTTTCAGAGTTTCGATCTGACAAAATAAAGACAATACTGAGATACCTATCCTAGGGTAAGATCAGTTGTCATTGTGTTCCCTTACTTTTAAACAATTTGATCTAACATC
Source organism: Leptobrachium leishanense (assembly GCA_009667805.1). Taxonomy (NCBI): domain Eukaryota; kingdom Metazoa; phylum Chordata; class Amphibia; order Anura; family Megophryidae; genus Leptobrachium; species Leptobrachium leishanense. The sequence continues at coordinate 180,737,929 of CM019065.1, read as the reverse complement.
TGCTTGTTTATTTTTTACAACCAGAGTCCATTAGACTGTCTTTGATCATTGGAAATGTCTTCCCTTGTATGCGTAACAATAACGAGTTTAGCTTATCCATTGTCTTTAGAATGCATATTCTTGTTATATATTAACCACGCAGACGATTTGCCTGGGTGAAGTAATTCCTGTCCCCAACTATAAATAGTCCTGCGAAATTTAGAAATTTCATATCTGAAAAGGTCTGACACCTTGATAAAGCCTCATAATGAGCCGAAAGTCGGGCAAGCTGACAGGAACCATTTTTAGTATGTATGAACATTAAAGTTTGTTGTTTTTATTGCTAAGTCCTTATGTGCATCCCTCTCCTTTGTTTTTTTATATATATACTGTAGATACTTGAGTATACCGCTAGATTTGTGTGTCAAAAATTTACCATAAAATTGGAGGGTTCGCGTTATATTCGAGACAGCTGCATTGCGTGTAAAAAAAACAAAAAACAATTGCCCTGCTCTGGATCCCAAGTCTCCTGGAAGTTCCTATAGTCTCCTGATGCTTGCAAACACTTCAGGAAGATCCAGGAGAGGTGGGATACATCACGGCCAGAGGGCACGCTCAGTTTAAGCCAATCATTCACCTCGCTTGCCTCCGCCGGCCATCTAAATTGCTAGTAAAGAAGACAGGAGGCCGGTGGCTTCATACTTAGTAACAACTGCAATCATTCTAGAGCAGAGCACCCTGGCCTGAGGGGGAGCCTGACTGTGTTAAGAGAACCTGGAAGGATCTAATTAATTGTTTACCGGTACAGTATAATTTTATTCCTCGCGTTATATTCGAGTCTTGAATATTCTCTCATTTCCATAATAAATCTCTATCCATCGCGTTATATACGGGTCGCGTTATACTCAAGTATCTACGGTATATATATATATTTAGTAGGCTCCGCAGAATCAGTATATATCATAACTATGAGTAGATCTCATGTCATGTCACTTCAGAATGCTTTTACAAAAAATGTCAATTAAAATGTAAACTTTTGTTTGGATTTCAATACTTTACAGCATGCAAAGTTATTTTTCAAGGTTGTATCATCCAAAACCTTCTGGTTACATATTCTATGGGGTATTCCTTTAAAAAAAATGGATGGAGAACACACTACTGCATTTTTATGAGGATATAAGCAATTTTTGCCAATATTGAAAAAAAAAATTTGCTGGTGCGTTTTGGCATATTGCGTTTCATGATCAAAACTGCTATGCATAAAACGATGAAGATGCGATTGCCTTTTTTTTAAGTACTCAAAATTACAAAACCAAAGAAGGGTTAATAAGTATAGTTAGTGTTATCGTCTATAGTTAATACATGGTAAAACTAAAAACAACTTTATATTGTTCCTATTCATACTCCTGGATATACACAAATTTTCCTATTCATACTTCTAAGTATACACAATAATGTCTCATGCTAGGAGCATCTAATGTTTGTGGCATGATACAACACCATTCAAATGCCAGGGACTCTGATAGGTTGTTGCTGAGGTGTCTCACCTGGCCTCCAGCAATAGTTTTAAGTTTCACTATGGCATCTATTTGTACTATGAATTCAGTTAGGTTCTAAAATGAGTCAATATTGAAATAATTTTTTCAACTTTGTCATCAAACATAAACTTTACCCCACTACTGGAACTCTAAAGCCTGAGATACACTGCAAACCTAGAAAAGTGTAGCAAAGCTAAGCAAACATATTGCTACTTTGACTTCACTCCGGTCCGCCTTGCAGCCAGGCCCTAATTAAGATCTCTATGGGCCTGTAGCTGAATATTTTGGTGGCTTTTTTTGTAATTTAGTGAAATGAAAACATATTTTAGGTTATTTAATAGTGCAGATACGGGTATATCTAACCAGGCAGTTACTGTGTGATTCATTTTTCATTCAGATTTCAATCATTTAGAGACTGTAATTTGTTTTCCCATTTTATCATCCAAACCTTTGTGGTTATATATTCTATAGGGAATTCTTGTTAAACAAATGTGAAATGGGAACCTGTTACTGCATTTTTCTGAGAAAATACAAAATTTTAACCAAAAAATTAAAAAAAAATTGAAATATTTCCCTTGTGTTTTGGAACATGTTTTGTTTACGAATAATATAACTGTGTAAAACACTGACCTTGCTCCCAGCGTGGGAAATTAGAAGGTGAGTAATGGCAGTGGTATTGCTCATTTTGTACATGACAAAGGACAATGCCATTGCTTTCGAACTAAAAATAAATAAATAAATAAAAACTTGTTTTCTTTTCTTTTAGATTTGACATGGTCACGTTTGGTATTATGCAAAGGTCAGACCCTGTCCTGTCCAATGATGCCTAACTTGACCTTGTGAGGTTTAAAGATTAGTGATGCAGGGGTCCAAAATTCCCCGCAGTACTCTTCATTGCAGTGCGGCGGTTTAGGTTTTTGACGTAACAATGGATTGTACCATCACCCATCACCTCCACTCTTGTTGGTGACATGAGAAATGTGATGGTTACTTAGTGCAGCATCATTGTTTACTTTATAACTGAAAAGTGAAAAATATTACTAATGGAATAAAAAAGAAAAAGTAAATATTTATTATTTTATTTTTTGTACTTAAAAACTGACCATGTTTAGTATCATTGGAAAGGCCGTGCTCTGGCCTTTACAGTGATACCACACTGGACCCTGTAGCTGCTATGGAGGTGGAGATACAGGAGTCAAAATGCAGACTTTCAGGGTTATTCAGAGAGAGGTGAAAAGCAGGAGAATGACTGGTGAATTGAAAATTCTAGGTCAAAATAGCCAAACCATAAAAATTCTCCCATTTATCTCACTTTCCAAATCTGCTACTTTGACCTAGAATTATCCATTCTCCAGTCATTCTCCTGCTTTTCACCTCTCTCTGAATAACCCTGATAGTTAGCCTTTCTCTGGGCCTATTCCGAGGCATGGGCCTGGAGCTGCTGCTCCATGTTAATCCGGCCCTGCCTGGTGTACATAGGAAAAATGGACCTTACTTTGAGGATCTGCATTAGGCATCATCACTTGGCAATAATGACAGCCTTCAAGGATGGATACACAGAAAAAACAGTGGCCAAACTTTTTTTGGCAGCACAGCACCGATTACCAGCACTTACAATCATTGCTAGAGACCATATTCCCCCTCTCTCTAGGGGTGGTAATCGATCACAAGAAATACTACAGAGATAGCCATTCGGCTATCCAGAGAGCAGGCAGTTTGCCAAATGTTGGTGAATTGCCTGCACATACGGTGCCTGTTGGTTGCCTGTTCGAGGGCAGTGAAATCCCCAAAGAGAAGCAATGCTTCGTCTAGTCAGAGAACAAAAACCAGCAGTGAAAAGTTGCCAAAATTCCCTGCTGTACGGTGGTTTAATTCGACAGGTTAATTCAGGCAAATCCCATAGGCTTCAATGTTAAAAATATTCCAGTTTTAACTCAATATCTAATAAACCGTTGATTATAATATTATGCAGTATAAAGTCTCTTTATTTATAGATTTTTTTAGGATCTTTTAGGCATTTTTCAGGATTTTTTAGCGAAAATGTTTTTCCGTTCTTTTTTTTAAATCGTTTTTTCTTTTTTAACAGCCCTTTTTATTATCATTCATTGGATCTTATATGTGAATTTCAGACATTTTCATTCTGTAGTTTCTTTGCAAACATTCAAACATTCAAACATACTGTTTTTATTTTTTTCACTTCATTCGTCTGCGGTGTCGGGTTTTTCTGGCGGCTGCTCTGCACTGTGATCGGCAGCTGCTCGGGTTTCTCCGGCATGTTCGGCGGGGTTAATCCAGATGTTTTTGTGGGTTTCAGTGAGCTTTCGCCTGGTTTTGCGGTGAGTGTTCGGCGGGTTTGCGGCTGCTTTTCCCTGCACTACAACGGCCCTGTGGTGCTTGCTGAGTACACCGCAGGGTCGCTGAAATGGGATTGCCAAAATGCACCGAATTGAAGAGAACGAAAAGTCACCGAACGTGCGGTGACTTTTCGATTCTCTTTGAATTAACCTATATTTCTTTCCCACTCCAACATATTCACTATTTTTTTTCATAAGTTACTTCCATACTCCTGCTGGCTTGTGCTGCCCTCTATTGGCTGCTGGAGCTTTGCCTTTATCCCTGCCTGGATCAGTTTATCAATGCTCCTACAAGTCCCAACCTGCTTAATTAATAATTTATATAAAAAAAGGGGTGGCGCTTCACTGGAACCCGTGTGTTCACCACACAAAAAATAAATTCTTACATAAAGTTATCGATATGCAGATCAGTCTTAAATGGTGTAGATGGAAATTGAGGAGAATGATGGTACAAGCATGAATTGCTTTGTTTTTTAGTTGTTCAGGATGTCTCTCATTAGACCCTCAAAGGAAACAAAAACAGCTCCAATAGTTTGATAAGGCTTCAACACATCAATAGATATAGTTAATGTTCTCGAACCCAGGACATACGTGAAAATGAGAGAAATCTCAATGTATCCTTCCTGGTAAAATCCTTTATAAATAAATAAAATAAATAAATAAATCATTTGTTCCTCCTTTAACCCTTTCGCTGCTGAGGCTTTTCACACCTCTGTGCTGAGGTTATTTTTACCGGTTTTGCTCATCATGTTTAACCCTTTCGCTGCTGAGGCTTTTCACACCTCTGTGCTGAGGTCATTTTTACCGGTTTTGCTCATCATGTTTAAACGTGTTTTGAAGGCTTATTTTAGTATATTACCCAGACATATTATATATCGTTCTTTCCATCAGACTCGGTAGATTCATAATATGTCATTATTATATGTATACGTTATGTCATGTCTGTATATTATAACAAAAAATGCAATAAAATATGTATTTTCAATAATTTACAACGTGTAAAGTGTTTTTTTTCACATTTTAACATGCGAGCAATTGCGGTTATATTTTGTATGGGGTGCGCTTGTTAAAAAAATTAGAGATGGGGTCTCGTTACATTTGTTTTTGGGGAAAATTACGCGATTTTTAACAAACGCACCGCATACAAAAATCGTTAGTGCAGCATCATTGTTCACATTATAATTGAAATGGGAACAATATTGCTGCATTAATGAACCAAAAAAAAGAAAAATAAATGTTTATTTTTTTTTTATAATTTTTTTTTTATAATTTTTTTTTAAATATATTTTTATTTTTAATTTTAATTTTAATTTTTTTTAAAAAACTTTTTTCACTTTCATGTTTCATATCATTGGAACGGCCATGCTCTGGCCGATCCAACCATACCAAACATTAACCCCTAACTGCCACGGATCGGGAGATAGGGAGTTCATTGGAACTCCCTATCTCCACCGTTGGTGGCAGTTAGGGGTTAACTCTAGAACTGGCGTCATCGTGCTACGCACGATGACGCCAGTCCTCAGGGGGAGTTCCCAGAAGATTCCCGGAGGAATCGCCGATTCGCGATCCAGCTCCCCAGGGGTTAATGCCAGGCACCATTTGGAAGGGCAGGCTGTGCCCTTCCAAATGGTGCCTGGGTTAACCCCCGCAACGCCGCCGATCGGGAGGGAGAGAGGTCCGAAGGACCTCCCCCCCCCTCCCTTTCAGGCGCCTCCTCCGCACATGCGGGGGGGGCGCCTGAATTAGGTGTCATCGCGCTGCCGCGATGACACCTAATTCCGGCGGCTGTGGTTCCGGATGCCGGGCTGACATCCAGGATGTCAGCCCGCACCGGGGGGGCCAGCGATCGGCCGGAACCCGGCCGAACGCTGACCCCAATGGGAGGACGTGCTCAGCGCGTCCTCCGCACAGCAGCGGTAATGCGAAGGACGCGCTGTGCGCGTCCTCCGCATTGAGGTGGTTAAACATGTTTTGAAGGCTTATTTTAGTATATTACCCGGACATATTATATATTGTTCTTTCCGTCAGACTCGGTAGATTCATAACATGTCATTATTATATGTATACGTTATGTCATGTCTGTATATTATAACAAAAAATGCAATAAAATATGTATTTTCAATAATTTACAACGTGTAAAGTGTTTTTTTTCACATTTTAACATGCGAGCATTTGCGGTTATATTTTGTATGGGGTGCGCTTGTTAAAAAAATTAGAGATGGGGTTTTTTTTTTTTGGGGAAAATTACGCGATTTTTAACAAACGCACCGCATACAAAAATCGTTAGTGCAGCATCATTGTTCACATTATAATTGAAATGGGAACAATATTGCCGCATTAACAAACCAAAAAAAAGAAAAAAAATTGTTGATTTTTTTTTTATAATTTTTTTTTAAAATTTTATTTTATTTTTATTTTTCATTTTTTTTTTTTTACAAACTTTTTCACAGTAGTGTTTGGTATCGTTGGAACGGCCATGCTCTGGCCGATCCAGCAATACCAAACTTTAACCCCTAGCTGCCACGGATCTGGAGATAGGGAGTTCATTGGAACTCCCTATCTCCACCGTTGGTGGCAGTTAGGGGTTAACTCTAGGACTGGCGTCATCGTGCTACGCACGATGACGCCAGTCCTCAGGGGGAGTTCCCGGGGGCTTGGCCGACATCCAAGATGTCGGCCAGCTCCGGGAAAGGATCGCGAACCGGCGCTTTTCAGCGCCGATTTGCAATCCAGCTCCCCAGGGGTTAATGCCAGGCACCATTTGGAAGGGCAGGCTGTGCCCTTCCAAATGGTGCCTGGGTTAACCCTCGCAACGCCGCCGATCGGGAGGGAGAGAGATCCGAAGGACCTCCCCCCCCTCCCTTTCAGGCGCCTCCTCCGCAAATGCGGGGGGGGCGCCTGAATTAGGTGTCATCGCGCTGTCGCGATGACACCTAATTTCAGCGGCGGCGGTTCCGGATGCCGGGCTGACATCGAGGATGTCAGCCCGCACCGGAGGGGCCAGCGATCGGCCGGAACCCGGCCGAACGCTGACCCCAATGGGAGGACGCGCTCAGCGCGTCCTCCGCACAGCAGCGGTAATGCGGAGGACGCGCTCAGCGCGTCCTCTGCATTGAAGTGGTTAACATCAAACTTTTATCCTATAGTTAATTCTTTAACTATCAGAAGCAACATCCCAACACAAGATAGTTATCTGCCACCTCCACTCCCACAGGTCCCATCTGCCACCCTCTGCCGCTTCCTCCCAACCACTGAGGAGGAAGTCAATTCCTTATTGTCCTCCTCACATCTCACCACGTGCCCGCTCGACCCCATTCCCTCACATCTAATTCCTCCCCTCTCCTCCTCCCTCACCCCTGCTCTCACACACATCTTCAACCTATCTCTCTCCACTGGCTCCTTTCCATCCGCCTTCAAACACGCGCTAGTTACCCCTTTACTAAAGAAACCATCCCTAGATCCCAACTCTCCATCCAACTACCGTCCTGTATCCCTGCTTCCCTTTACCTCTAAGCTCTTAGAAAAACTAGTCTTCAACCGCCTCTCCATCTTCCTGTCCTCCAATTCCCTACTTGACCCCCTGCAATCTGGCTTCCGTCCCCTACACTCAACTGAAACTGCCCTCACCAAAGTCACCAACGACCTCCTAACTGCTAAAAAACACGGCCACTATTCTATTCTCATCCTGCTTGACCTCTCGGCTGCTTTTGACACTGTTGACCACCCCCTCCTTCTACAGACCCTCAACTCTCTGGGTCTCGGTGACACTGCACTTGCTTGGATTGACTCCTATTTATCCAACAGGTCCTTCTGTGTGTCCTTTGCTGGTAACTCCTCCTCCTCATTGCCTCTATCTGTTGGTGTACCTCAAGGCTCTGTCCTTGGTCCTCTGCTCTTTTCCATCTACACCTCCTCCCTGGGCAAAATCATCAACAGCTTTGGCTTTAATTACCACCTCTACGCTGATGACACTCAGATCTACCTCTCTAGCCCTGATCTCTCTCCCCCTGTCCTTTCCAAAGTCAGTGACTGTTTATCTGGCATCTCCTCCTGGATGGCCTCCCACCACCTAAAGATCAACATGTCAAAGACTGAGCTCCTACTTATTCCTCCCTCTAATGCCGCCCCACCTCCTGACTTCTCGATCACGGTGGAGGGTATCACCATCTCCCCATCAAACCAAGTTCGCTGTCTTGGAGTTACACTTGACTCTGCTCTTTCCTTCATCCCCCACATCAAGTCTCTTTCCTCCTCCTGCCGATACCAACTGCGTAATATTTACAGAATTCGGCCATTTCTTACCGCTGTCGCCACAAAACAACTCATACACGCCCTGGTAATCTCCCGACTCGACTATTGCAATAATCTCTTATCTGGCCTCCCTCTGTCCCACCTCTCCCCCCTACAATCCATCCTGAACGCCTCCGCCAGGCTAATTCACCTCACCCGCCGCTCTGTCTCTGCCGCTCCCCTCTGCGAGTCCCTTCACTGGCTCCCCATCCACTGCAGAATTAAGTTCAAAATCCTTATCCTTACCTACAAAAGCCTCACTAACTCAGCTCCCCACTACCTGTCCTCACTAATCACCAAATACACCCCAGCCCGCTCCCTAAGGTCAAACAGTGACCTGCGCCTAGCTTCTCCCCGCATCACCTCTTCCCATGATAGACTGCAGGATTTCTCACGCGCAGCCCCCACTCTCTGGAACGCTCTCCCTCGTACTGTCAGACTTTCCCCTAACTTCTCTTCCTTCAAACGCTCCCTGAAAACATTCCTATTTAGGGAAGCCTACCACCCAACTCACTGACGCAACCATCAATCCCTCTCACCTTACAGTCCTCTCCTCCTGTTTCCAACCCCAACCCTCCCAGATTGTGAGTTCCTACGGGAATAGGGCCCTCATCTCCTCCTGTACTGTTTGTCAAATGTTGTTCAATGTATTGTAACCCTGTCTATACTGTGCTTATTGTACAGCGCTGCGGAATATGCTGGCGCTTTATAAATAAAGAATAATAATAATAATAATAATAATAATATACATTCCCTCTGGGTTTGTATTGTGTTTTTAAAGTCTGTATGTGTCACAATACAGATGGCAGGGTTGCGGGTCCAGCCCAATGTGCAATGAAACACAAGGCAAGTAGGTGAGATAAAAGGATATTTATTCAGACACAATAAGAATACCAAGAATGAAGGAGCTGAGTAAACATAGGAAACAAGGAAGACAATGAATAACGAATAAACAGGGTATAACTGAAGAGACTGAATACACAGATGAACAGAGAACCAGGGAACAAGGATGAATAACAACAGGAATTAGATAGGACCAGGGAACTAGATTAGATAATTACAAAACACAAGATATAGGAATAAGATTAAACAGAAGTACTAGGACATAGATGAGCGGAGGTAGAAGAAAAAGAAGAGGTCTTTAAATGAACAAGCGGGTTTCAACAGCGTGGTATCAGAAGGTGCAGGCAAATGGAATCCAGAATACAAGCAAGGGGTTCGACAACAGGTTATACAGAATATATATATATATCAGAGATTCCAAAATACTCAGCACATCGCTCAGTGTAAATTTCCTTGTGCCGAGGTGCTAAATCCCCAAAGAAATATAAAGAGGGCAGATACGGGAGCACTCACGGACTTGTAAAATAAAAAATCTAACTTTATTGGCGATAATTAAAATCTCCGACGTTTCAGCTTACAAAAGAGCCTTTATCAAGGATAAAAACAGTACTGTATCACCCATATATTTATACTACACAACAAACAAGAAGAAATTACTCACCAGCCGTGTATCGCGCTGCCCACGACCTCGCCAACCCGGAACCGGAAATGGCGCAGCAAGAACGGCAATAAGCGTCTCAACTGATATGGTTGCGTGCGCAACCCTAAGTCGCCACTCCATTACTATGGGAACATTCCCAACTAAGTAACTAATACTCAAGAGGAACTCAGCCTACGGGGAAGATATGAACAACAAATAAAATTATATAAACTTGTACATACTGATCGTTAGACTCTGTGGATATTAATGACTCCTGATTCAACATACTATAATAATGTGCTATAACGAAGGTAACTGCTTGAACGATGAAAAAATATGTAAAAAACAAATAAATGAAGAGCACATGTAAGGGACTATGAAATATGTGTGTTCCAATATGTGGAATAAATAGAGTGCATGCCTGCTAAATGCTAAAGGGGGTGAATGCCGATACGTGGGAATGTGTATGGAGAATCTGAAAATACTGGGTATGGTGAAGCTATGTGTGTGTCTGTGATCCAAAAAGTAATTGAACAAGAGAAAAGGAAAAAGAAAAAAGGGGAAAAAAACATGAATATATGTGCTGTGCTACAAATAAATGTGTATTGATGTGAATGATCAGTAAATCCAAAAACGTGAATATGGGTGTTGATGTGATGTCAAATGTCCTGGTGATAAATGGATATTGCCCTAAATAGTGAGATGAGTGTAAACGTGTGAACGTAATGTTCTTACAGTATAAAAAATTTTGATCTATTAACGTCTATATAGAAAAGAAGTAAAATAGACATATTCATTGAGTCCACGAGGAGCAAACGTCTGTAGGGTTTTGATCCAAAATGTTTCTCGCTGAAGAAGAAGCTGTGAATGATCACTGCCCCTATTAGGGGGCGGTAAATGATCTATGGCGATAAACCTTAACGTTGGTAAAGGCTGGCAAAATTCCAAAAAAAATTGCCAACCGGTTTGTCTGTATGTCCATCACGGTAAGCCGTATTAAAGGCTGATCTGTGGCCTCTGATGTGATCCTGTAGCGTCAAATCAGTCTTGTCTATATAGGCCAGTCCACAGGGGCATGTTATTAAGTAGACTACATATTCTGTTAAACAGGTGATCCGATGCTTAATATTGTATCTCTTCCCAGTGTGGGGATGGGCAAAAAGAAGTACCTGATGCCATGTGGCGACAAGCGACACAGTCTAAACACCTAAAACATCCCATTTTTTTAATATAAATTTTTTGCCCAATGCGAGTGTACAGGATTAGTCTTAACCAATAAATTCTTAAGGTTTTTAGTTCTCCGGTAGCTAATCATTGGGGAGACATGGAATTGAGCAGGAAAGTTCTATCATATTGGAACATGTGCCATTGTTTACATATGTGGTTTGCCGTTTGTACTCCTTGCATGCGGTACGTCAAAGGGAGGACAATTCTTGAAGACTGTCAGGGTAATTCAAAGAGATTCGAAAAGTCACCGCACGTTCGGTGACTTTTTGTTCTCTTCAATTCGGTTAGTTTTGCCGATCCCATTTCGGCGACCCTGCGGTGTATTCAGCAAGCACCACAGGGTCCCCAAATTGCAGGGAAAGGCCGCCGCAAACCAAACGAAAACTAACCGCAAAACCTGGCGAATGCACGCTGAAAACCCGCAAAAACATCTGGATTAACGCGCCAACAACGACAGAAAAACCTGAGCAGGAGCCGATCATACGCAGCGAAGCCGCCGGAAAAAGCCGACACCACAGACGAGTGAAGTGAATAAATTAGGAAAACAGTTTGCTTGCATGTTTGAAAAGTGAAATGCTGTTTGCAAAAAAACTACTGAGCGAAAATGTCTAAAATTTACATATGAGGTCCAAGGAATGATAATAAAAAGGTCTGTTACAGAAAAAATAAGTAAAGTTAAAAAAAAAAAATCTGACTTTTTAAAACAAAAGAAAATCCCGAAAAATGCTTAAAATATCCTAAAAAAAACTATAAATAAAGAGAATCTTTACTGCAGAATTTTATAATGAACGGTTTATTAGATATTGAATTAAAACGGGAATATTTTTAACATTGAAGCCTATGGGATTCGCCTGAATAAATCTGCCGCATGAAATCACCGAATGGCAGGGCATTTCGGGAACCTTTCACTGCTGGTTTGTGTTCTCTGAATAGTCGAAGCAGTGCTTTTTTATGGGGATTTCACTGCCCTCGAACAGGCACCGAATTGGCACCGTATGTGCAGGCAATTCGCCAGGATTTGGCGAATTGCCTGCTCTCTGGATAGCCGAATGGCCAAGAAAGGTAACCGAATGCTGATTTTCAGCGTTTGGTTACCTTTCTCAAGCAATTCGGATCTCTTTGCATTACCCTGTGTGTATCGGAAATAGGTTTGGGATGACGGAATTTTGATCTGGCTTTCATTAGAGGCTCCTGTAGAATTACTCGAGAATATCCTCTTCGCAAAAACTTATTAGTCATCTCCACAATCTGTGATTCACAGAATTCATCACAATACGGCTTACCGTGATGGACATACAGATGGACCGGTTGCCATCATGGCGTTTTTTTATTTTACAAGCATGTGAGTGCTCCCGTATCTGCCCTCTTTATATTTTTATATATATATATATATATATATATATATATGGTTCAGCATGAGCAATGTCCAGAATACAAAGCAGGGGTTTTCAGGAAAGTTAGCAGACAGCAGACCTTTTTGATGGTTTGTTTTTTGTTTTGTTTTGAGCGTCCGTGGTCCGCTCGTGGAGGGGGGATATGTTACATTCTGGGTCCTTGGCGCCCCCTCAGGCTGATGTGTACATTGCATCCAAGTTCTGGACATTCGGTTCCTTTGGATTTCAAGCCCGGAACAACACCTGGACTCAATTGTTCTGATGAACTTTGTATATAAGAAGGCATCGCCCAAAGAAGGGCGCTGCCTCATTCTGATCCAAGCTTCCTTTTGATTCTGATTCTGATCCATGTTCTCAGTTTTAGTGATGGGCCGAACACCCCCGTGTTCGGTTCGCATTCGAACACGAACATTTCAAAAAGTTCGGATTCGAACTCGAACACGATTCGAACTCAATGCAAGTCAATGGGACTCGAACGTTCGATTTTTAGAGTGCCCTCCAAGAAGGCATATATGCAAGATATTTGCCATAAAAGGTGTATGGGGGTCCGGGTAGTGCCCTGAAGGACAGGAAACAAGGACAAAAAGTAAAAAAAAAGTTTTTAAAGGAACAGTGATTATTCTATGAAATAAGGTTAAGAATAAAAACGAAAAATTCCTTCAAATATCGTGCCTAGGAGGTCCCCATAACCTGCCCGTGAAGTGGCGGATTTGTAGGATGTATAGAAACATTTAAAAACAAAAAAATTACATTTTAAATGACGGTAAATGGTTTTCCTTTAATCTATTCATAAACAACTGCTTGGGGCAGCAGCCTGTATGAAAAGAGGAGACGTTTTAGGACACGCAGAACAAGTTTAGTGATTTTTTGGATAAATTATGGTGAAACATATGCAGGCTTTGGACGAAAGTAACAACAGGTGCATTAAAATTGGACCTTTGGTGCCAGCTAGTGCCTTCACACCGTAACCCCTCTGTGGTAGTGTGGAAGATTGCAGGGGTGGACTCTGCATTCAAATAGCAAAATGATTGGAATCTGGTACACGCGTCAGTGCACCCAAATATTGGGCCTTTGGTGCAAGCTAGTGCCTCCACACCGTAACCCCTCTGAGGTATTGTGGAAGAGTGCACGGGTGGACTCTGCATTCAAATATTAAAATGATTGGAATCTGGTAAACGCAGTGCACTCAAATAGTACTGCGCTATAGTGTATGGCAGGATGGAAGCGCACCAGCAGTAACAAGCAGCGGAATATACCAGACAGGGGCGTAGAGCGAGATTAGTTGTTATAACAAAACTGGGTCAACAACGTTTAGACACTAGTACTGTGCTACTGTATATGGTGAGAATTGGCGCACACCAGTAGCAACTGGCGGCAAACAGAACAGGCAGGGAGTACACAGAGAGAATAGTCAAATGGCAGGCAAAGCCAGCAACAGATCGGGTCCTCAGAACAAGCAGGGTCAGTAACAAGTATACAAACTGATTCGGTAAGATAGCGATGCGGGAATGAAACTCCACGGCAAGGCAAGGTGTACAGCACGCGCTCCTGATTTAAAGGTCCCGGCGGCTCTGCATCATCACGCCGCGCCCTGCCCCCTGATCTGCCCCTGATCACTCACAGCTGCGCCGGGTGCCGCCGGAGCTTCTGGCATTCGGCCAGCTGGCGGCACCATGCGTCTGGGGCCCCCCCGATCGCCACCCTGGGCCCTGGATGTCACAATATTACAATCCAAACGCAAACGGGTTAAGTAACCAAATTTGTAAGAAGAAGAATTAATGCAGCATATGATTCCGCACACTACCGGGCAGCACCTCTACAGTATAATAATGCAGCAGATGAATCCTCACACTGCCGGGCAGTACCTTTACCGTATAATAATCAGCATATGAATCCTCACACTGCCGGGCAGCACCTCTATAGTCTGATGCTAGCTTTAACGAGAAGATATGCTATTAGTGTAGCGGGGAAGCTGGCTGCACATTTTGCATCGCTAACTAAAGAGACTGGAGTATTGCTTGTTGTGTTAAACTCGAGTAGCTACGAAATTGTGAGTTGCGGTCGCTGGGGACAGTTGGGTAAGCGAGCGAGTGGCAGATTGTTGTCCGCGTAGTCATTATCTGGGTCTAGGATAGACGGATAGTGGGTTGCTTAGCCCTGCGTCTTTCGCTACGACGCGCATAGTGTTCAGGGGAACTGGTGGCAGTGTAACTAATAGAATAAGAAAGTGGGCACAGGGATTGTGGGAAACGTAGTCACTACACAATTCAAGAGAAGATTGGTACTGCGATGCAATCCTGGGACCACTTTTATTGCGCTCTACGTGCCTGTGAGAGAGAAAGTGTGAGGGGATGGATAGGTAAGCGAGCACGCAGGGATTGTTGTCCATGCAGTCATTATCTGGGTCTAGGATAGACAGATAGTGAGTGACTTACCCCAGCGTCTTTCGCCGCAGCGCACGTAGTTGCCTTGACAGGAGGCTGCGCTTGTTTGTGGATCCAGGAATCAGGTGAGTTTTAGAAAGAAAAAAAAAGTTATATTTTATGTTCCAGGGGACATTTAAAGATGTCCTCGGATTTTATTTTTTTTAAAAATGTGTCACCTTACCTTAGCCTGGTGGTCAGTGGGGGCTCCCTGGATCCTGGTTGTGGGGGGGGGTCTCCCGTGGCTCCCTCCCTGTGCCACCTCTCTGCCTTATGCACCCGGCCGGCCAGCCCACACAGTCTCAGCTCTGTCATCCTGCAGCCGCATGCTCCTCAAGGGGCCCTTGGGAGGCCCCGGCGGGCTGCCCTCTACAGTGCCTGATTAGAGGGCCTCGTCTGCCTGATGTTTTAGCAACAAGAATGTTTCATCTCATAGGCTTTAATGTTAAAAATATTCCCGTTTTAATTCAATATCTAACAAACCGTTGCTTATAATATTCTGCAGTAAAGAGTCTCTTTATTTTTAGATTTTTTTAGGATTTTTTAAGCATTTTTAAAAAAAAAATCTAAATTATTTTTTTTTTTTCGAACTTTTTGCGAACGGCCTGAAAAGTTCAAAGTTCGCCGAACGCCAAATGTTCGAATCGAAATCATGTTCGAATCGAACCGAACACCCATCCCTACTCAGTTTTATCTGTATTCTTCATCTTGATTCAAGCCTCATTGTGTTCCTGCTTTCTGATTCATTGCGTTTGCAGTTCTGGTTAAGTCCTGTTTGTCTTTTGTAATTTCCTGTCTATCTTCAGGACACTTCTCTGTCAGGTACCGGCTGGGTGGAGTAGAGGTAACATCACTGCTCTGCATGGAGAGAGCCTGTGGAGCCATGGGTTTGATCCCAGCGAGCAACCTCTCCAGTGAGTGTCCATGGGCAAGACACCTAACGGCACATGCTCGCCACCCAGGACATACATGAAAATGAGAGAAATCTCAATGTATCCTTCCTGGTAAAATCCTTTCTCAAAAAAAAAAGTACAGTCTTGCATATTCCTCTGCTTAGTTCTGTTAATTTCTATCCACTTTTTGTTACCCAGGTCCTTGGTTGTTTATCTGTTTATGTTTATCTAGTTTAGTGATTATTGTATATTAATTATTAATTCAGGTCAGTCTCCCTGCTTGCTTTTTGATTTCTTCCCTGTTTATAGCCCTGTATCTCGTATTGCTTTTGTGTCCTAGTATTTTGTTTTTTTTCCTATGTTTTTCTGAGGGTTTTCAGGTCTTTTGTTTTATGTGCATTTTGTTCTGGTTCCTCGATGTTTTTTTGTTGTAAATAAATTCCTTTATTTACTCTTATAAAAATCATGGTTCATGTCTGACCATTGCCCAAGTAGCTCACACCCTTTCTGCACCATGTCAGGCCAGGTCCCACGTAACACAGGCTAGGAACAGAACTGAGAGAAATGGAGGGGTGGATTCATGGAAGTAAGTATAATTCAGCGCCGGGTTTTGTTTTTCCTACTGCGCCGGCGACCGGATATGTGACAGTATGGGTTTGGGCGCATTCCTCCTATCCCAGTGTCCATGCCTGCAATGGCAATGTGGCGCTTGGCCGAGCCCCATGACATCACCACGCTTGCGCACCCAGCACTTTTGGGTTTCCTGGATGTGCATGCTCCAAGTACCGGGAAGGGGATGGAAGAGTAATATCCCTTTTGCCTATATATGTTGTTCTTATTGTGCTAATATTTCACCTTGATAAAGGCTTCTAGAGGCTGAAACGTTGTTTTTTCAATGTAAATAAACTTCAGGTTTTAGAGAAGTCATCATGTACCTCCTTCTACCATTTATTGCTTTCATATTTAACTTGCATGGGAGTCTAGCACCGGGGCAGCAACTCCGTTGACCTTTTTGCTTTGGGAGCAACCACGATTCCAGCTACCCAAACGTATACGAGTGCAGAGCCTTCCACTATTTGTTTATATAAAAAGGTGACACAGGGAGCGCTATGTATAGAGAGTAGGGATGCACCAAATAGGGATGAGCCGAACACCCCCGAGTTTGGTTCGCATTCGAACTCGAACTTTTCAAAAATTCGAATTCGAACACGAACACAAACTCAATACAAGTCAATGGGACTCAAAGTTCGATTTTTAGAGTGCCCTCCAAGAGGGCATATATGCTAGATATTTGCCATAAAAGGTGTATGGGGGTCCGGGTAGTGCCCTGGGGGACAGGAAACAAGGACAAAAGTATAAAAAAAGTTTTTAAAGGGACAGTGAGTTTTACATGAAATAAGAGTTAAAAATAAAAACGAAAAATTCCTTCAAATATCGTGCCTAGGAGATCCCCATAACCTGCCCGTGAAGTGGTGGATTTGTAGGATCTATAGAAACATTTAAAAACAATGTTCGGGTCCAGTAAGTGCCCTGGGGGACAGGAAACAAGGACAAAAAGTTTAAAAAAAGATGTTTTTAACCCCTTCACTGCTGACAACGTGTGGGACACGTCCTCAGTTACTCCCGCTGTATGCTGAGGAGGACGTGTCCCACACGTCATCAGCTTTGCAGGACCCCCAGCGGAGATACTCACCTCTCTGTCCGGGGTCCCGCGGCATTCTGACTTCAGCGTCCTCAGACGCTGAAGTCAAGCTCCTCCCGACGTAAATGACGTCATCGCGCCATGCGCGATGACGTCATTTCCAGGTGACCCCCGGCAATGCTGGGAGATCGCCTGGAAGGGAGGGGGGGATCTGTAAAGATCCCTCTCCCTCCCGATCGGGAGGTCCCACAAAAAAAAGCCAGACACCGCTTAAAAGGGGAGAGTCTCTGCGGAAATAAAAACAAAAAATTCCTTTAAATATCGTGCCTAGGAGGTCCCCATACCCTGCCTCTGAAGTGGCGGATTTGTAGGATGTATGGAAACATCGCCATCACAGACCCACACACGACACCTAGCACTCTCAGTCTGCATACAATGTATCAAATTTCATGAGACCGGACTAATTAGAAGCACATGTTATTTCCAAACACTAATTAAACACCTGTTGTTTACGCCGTTTGAGAGCACAGGTCATTTAGAGGTGAGAATCTTTGCACCTAGTCATTAGTTTTTAATTCAATATCTAATTATTTCTAGAATTGTTAGTATTTTTGAAGCATTTTTTATACTTTTTTAAAAAAAAAATTCGAACTCGAACCGAACACGCCAAAATGTTTGAAGTTCGCGAACTTTCGAACTGCCGATGTTCGAATCGAATTCCGAACTGATCGAACTTAACAGCTCATCCCTAGCACAAAACACAAACCTCAGAAATATATGTTTAACCACACACATGTATATATCTACACACGGACCTCAGACCAGACCTCTATACACCCACTCAGACCTCAGACCAGACCTGTGTACCCATTAGTTTTTTGGATGTGGTTGGCTTCTTTTCCATGATCTTCGGGGACCCTGCAGTGAATGCTGAATTCACTGGAGGGTCGGTGAGTTTGATTCCCCGACGTGTGTGGAACAATAGTGCACCGGTGGAATTTTGGTGCTCTTTCATTAACCCTGTATATGTGACCAATAGGATAAATGAGCAAATGCTGCTATGTAATCATTGGATGCTTATCATCCGGACACCATAGGCTTCTCATTTCTTGATTCTATTACTATTCATCTGTAGCATCTGATAATTTTCTTGTCATGCCCCATGTTTTAGGATTTATTGTATATTTTTCTGTTTTGTGTTGAATCTGCCTTTGCTGCTTACATGCTATTGATTTCATAGCTATTTTGTCCCTGCTCAGTTTCCTTAGCCTTCTGCATTCAGCTAGTTCCACCCCTTTGCTCAGTGTCTTGTTCTAAGGTACTTCCTGTACTTACATAGCAGCCATTCTGTGCTCACTGCTTGTCAAAATTAATGACTTTTTACCTGCATAATCTGTACACTAACAAGATTGTCAGTCTGATCATTAAACTCTTCAACTGGATTCATCTTTCTATGTGTCAGTTTTGCTGAGTTGAAGCTATCTGCAAAACCTACATGGAAGATTACTGAAACACTTATGGATATAAACTATGAGAAATATCAGCAAATGTCATGGTTTTGGGAACAGGTGATGAGTTATGTCTCCAACATCACACAACCTATTTGTGACGCATCCAAACTAAAAGATGGTTTAAGACAGCTTTCTACAGCTCATGCTTAATATCTTGCCCACTGTCACATTTATGTCTCTAATTTAGAGAAGTTAAATTATGAACAGGCTTTACAAGAAATAGATGAATTAAAATGTCTTAATTCAGAAAGAGACAATTTAGTACATCAGGCCAGAGTAAAGGTGGAAGAGAGAAATGCCCAACTCCAAGAGACTGCTTCTCACACTTCAGCATCTAGCAAGCATTCAAATAGCTCACGTCTCTCAAGGTCAAAATCCTGACAATATTCAAAGAGTTCATCAATTAGTCTGCAGCTTATTCAAGCCCGGGCAAATGCAGAGACTACAAAAATACAAGCGGCCTTTGCAAAAAGGAAAGCAGAGATGGAGATGAACGCCGCTCGCGAAAAAGCAGAAAGGAAAGCAGAAATTAAAATGGTCACCGCTAGCAAAAAAGCAGAAATGGAAATGGACGCCGCTTGCAAGAAAGCAGCTATGGAAACGGAAGAATCTTGCAAAAGAGCAG
The DNA here is from genome assembly GCA_009667805.1 of Leptobrachium leishanense. Taxonomy (NCBI): domain Eukaryota; kingdom Metazoa; phylum Chordata; class Amphibia; order Anura; family Megophryidae; genus Leptobrachium; species Leptobrachium leishanense. The sequence continues at coordinate 180,718,570 of CM019065.1, read as the reverse complement.
AAATAGAAGCCCTAGAGAAACAGTGCGAGCATGCCATAGCCGCAGCAACAGTGAAAATTCTAGAACAAGCTGCTGGGGAAAATGAAAGAGACAGCATCAGCTTATGCAACGTGGATGAGGAAGATTCCACTAAACGCACCAGAGACTATGTACTAAAGCAAAACAGTGACTCTCTCATAACATCAAATGTTCCTGACAGTTGTGACAACCTTCCAAAACAGGGAAAAGACTCTGTAGCAGTACCCTGCATCCAAGGTCAGTACAATACTCTACTAGCTAATGACCTTGAGCTTTCTTCACATGCCCTAGTGCAACAGCAATCCCAATGCATTAACTCTCAGATGCAATTCTACCCTCCAGCAATTCATCAAAATCCTAGCAACCATACAGCTATAAAACCATGCCTGCCTGAGTCTATGGACGTTAAACCGACTCCAGGGCTAAATACAGATGCAACCGCATACTACCCTATGTCACTTAACCAGAATACTGCAATTGCCTTTCAAACTTTATTTCCCTGCCCAAAGTCAGAGAAAACAGACATGTCTGAGTTTGCTAGATACATGGCTCGCCGTGAACTCACCAAGACAAGCCTTTCAAACTTTGATGACCAGCCTGAAAACTACAGAAGCTGGAAGGGTGCCTTCAGAACTGCAATTAATGATATTGACATTACTCCTGCTGAGGAACTGGACCTGCTGATCAGATGGCTTGGTCCACAGTCTACAGAACGTGTCAAAAGACTCAGAGCCGTCCACATCAATAATCCAACGTCGGGCCGCGACGCTGCTTGGCAAAGACTTGATCAAAGCTACGGCAGCCCTGAAGTCATAGAGAACGCTCTGTTGAATCGCCTGCACTGTTTCCCAAAGATTTCCTGCAAGGACAATCAGAAATACTTGGAACTCAGTGACCTTCTCTGGGAGCTGCAGCTGGCCAAGACAGACACTTTCCTACCTGGCCTCATCTATCTGGACACTGCTCGTGGGGTAAACCCAATAGTTTTCAAGCTGCCATACAATATCCAGGAAAAATGGACTGCAATTGGGGCAAAGTATAAAAGAGTGAACCATATCTCCTTTCCACCTTTCTCCTACTTTTGTGAGTTCATAAGAGACATTGCAGAAACAAAGAACGACCCCAGTTTTTCCTACGAGTTCCACGCTTCAGGCTTCCTTCCTCAGATGCCCGACAGCACGCACTTTAACCACAGAGGCAGCAGGGGTCCAGTATCAGTGAAGAAGACTAATGTCCTTCCCCCTCCTACCTCAATTCCTGATGAGTGCAAACAAGGTGAAAAGATTGAGAATCCTAACCGCCTTTGTCCTATTCATATGAAGCCACATCCTCTCAAAAAATGCATCGGCTTCAGAAGGAAACTACTCCAAGAGCGCAAGGAGCTCCTAAAGACCTTTGGTGTATGTTTCAGATGTTGTGCTTCTACTGAGCACTTTACTAAAGACTGCAAATTTCCTATTAAGTGCATAGAATGCGATAGTGTGGATCACGTGCAGGCGCTACATCCATCTTAGTACATGCCTGCAACGTCAACAGACTCCCCTTTTGTGTCGATGTACGGCGGGGAGATTACAGATCAGGAAATTACCATAGAGTCCTCTTCTTGTACAGCAGTATGCGGTGAAGATCTTTGCGACAAGTCTTGTGCTAAAATATGCTTAGTTAACATATATCACAAGGATCACCCAGGAAAGTCTGCTAAAGTATACACCATCCTGGACGATCAGAGCAATCGGTCCCTCGCAAGAACGGAACTCTTTGATCTTTTCAACATAAAAGGAGATTCCTACCCTTATACTTTAGGTACATTTAGTGGCATTACAGAGGTCTCTGGAAGAAGAGCCAGCAGATTCATAGTAGCCTCTCTTGGGGGCAATCTGGAATTACCGTTACCCACACTTGTCGAGTGCAACCAGATTGCATCTAACAAGCAAGAAATCTCTACACCAGAAGCTGCCCTACACCATCCTCATCTGATGGCTATAGCTAACGAAATACCAGCCCTTGACAAGAATGCAGATATCTTAATTCTACTGGGCAGAGATATCCTCAGAGTACATAAAGTACAGCAACAAATTAATGGTTCACATGATGCTCCATTCGCTCAACGCCTTGATCTAGGTTGGGTTATCATAGGCAATGTTTGTATAAGAAAAATGAAGGTGCCTACCAAGATTTCTTCCTTCAAAACACACATCTTGCCAAATGGTCGCATCACCTATCTTGAACTGTGCCCACACCATTACAGAGTGAAGGATAGATTGAACAGCAACGAATGGCACCACGACGACCAAGATAAATTAAATGTCTTTCAGTCCTGGGATAACACCTTTGGAGCCACAGTGTTCAATTCTACCAATGATGACAACAAACTAGGGATGTGCGTTTCGGGTTTCGGAAATTCGGAATTTTCACGAAATTTCCCGATTCGGGTCTTTCGATGCGGCCGAAAATCCGAAATTTTTTAGATCCGAAAAAGTCGAATCCGAACTGTTTTCCGAGCCGAATCGAAAAATTTTCGGAATTTCGAATGGACTTGAAATGTGTCAAATCGAAATCTATTGCTTTGAAACGAGAACAGACTTTCCGAAAAAACAAAAAATTTACCAAATCGAAAATTTTTCGGAATTTTCGAATGGACTTGAAATGTGTCAAATCGAAATCTATTGCTTTGAAACGAGAACAGACTTTCCGAAAAAAACGAAAAATTTGCCAAATCGAAAATTTTTCGGAATTTTCGAATGGACTTGAAATGTGTCAAATCGAAATTTATTTTCCCTCTATTCATGATTTCAGTTCCATTCGGGATTTCGGTTCCATTTCGGTAAGTCTGGACATCGTATATTTAACTAGTATCGGTTATATCGCTGAATCTGTAAATTTTTTTGTTTCCAATGATCCGATAAGAATTTTCGTATTTGGGTCAGATCCGATTCGTCTGCGGGTCGCGCATGCGCGCGCGCGCGAATGTCGTAACTTTATTGAGCCAGTGTTATTGACAACTTTTTGATCAAAATATTGTTTTTATTATTCATCATGATGGCTGCTGTAAGAGAGGAGTGCTGTACAAGCACCTCGTCATCATCTCATGATGAACCACCGGCACCCAGGAAGAAACGGGCCCAAAATATGGCGTTTGAAGAGATGTTGGAGCTGGTACGCATCTTTGATAGCAAAGATTATGATTGCAGTAGGGGACCTTACCGCAGGAAGAATAACGCCAGGAAGGATCGTATCTTAGACAAGCTACGCACCACCATTTTGGAGTTGTTTGGGAAGGACCGGACGAAGGACCAGCTCAGGAAACGCTGGTCTGATTTGAAAGTACGCGAGCAGGAGCAGCTGAGACGCATCCGCCGCGTCATAGCGAAACGTAAGTGTCATGTTATATTGTAAAGCGCTGCGCAAACTGTTGGCGCTATATAAATCCTGTATAATAATAATAATGTGCTTGCATGTGCTAATGTGCACAGAAATACGTTGATTTATCTAGTCCTTTTTTCATGCAATGTGATTGTGTATAGCTTTGCGTTTTCACGACTTGTCATACATGCATTTTTGCCATAGCTCTTCTTTTTTGTGATTTTACGTATTCGTGAAAATTGTGATATTTGATGTATGTAGATGAAGTTACAATGCTGGATTTCTTTTGGCACTGTGTGTATAGTCTGTAGTGTGCTGGGGGGGGGGTTGTTGTGATTGAGTGATGCATACGAGATGACCCGCAGCTTGCCCAATATTGGCTCCCACCTGCGCATCAACAAAAATCTCTGCGTCTCTGCTAAGTGATAGGATGGGACATGTAGTTCTTATGAAAGTGCATCCAAACAGAGCTGTGTTCAATACAGCCTCAGCAGCTGCTGCAGCAGTGTCATTGAATGCTTTAGATGCAAATTTTAAAACAAAATGGTGGATTTCTGTTGTTGTTTCTGCAATATCCAGTTTTATTATTAGCAGAAACTGAAAGTGAGGCTGAGGCCTTCTATAAAATAACTAAAAGCAGTTAGCACAATGCGTTTTGTACGCACACAACACAAATAATAGTTTTTATTGAATAAACGTAATGTTTACTTCTGAAAAAATATATAATTGAACGGTAATATATGTCTGTGCAGAGGAAATAAATAAATATTTTGTGACTTTAGACCTATGAGATGGGAGTAGTGATGGGTCAAGCTGGTAGTGGGGTAGTGGAGGGGTGTCGCAATACTTTCGGCAATATATTGTATAGATATACCATTTTTTCCAGTCTGCATTATTTACGTGTTATATTTTTTGGATTTGGCAGAAGACAGGAAGAAGAAGGCACAGGCCGCAGAATCTGCCCCAGCGGGCACCAGTGCCCCGGAGGAGGAGCCACGGGCGTCCACCAGCGCTGGTATATACTGTTTTATTTAGCAACGACTTTTGGTCAAAAACAGAAACATTTTTTGTTTACTGTATTTTAATTTAATTTTTTTATGTATAGCACAAGAGGAGCAGGAGGAGGAAGAGGAGGAAGAGGTGGACCAGGAGGAGGGCGAAGGAGAGAGGGAGCCGGTGCAGCAGGAGGCCGCCAGTCCAGGTTTTTTTTTTTTAACTGTTGTATTTTGCATCGACTTTTGTTCAAAAATAAATCAGTTTTGTTGTTTACTGTATTTTTTATTTCTTTAATTTCTTACATATAGCACTGGATATGCAGACGGTGGTGGTGGGGGAGGAGTCAGAGGAGTCGGAGCCTCAGGAGGCCGCCAGCTCTGGTATATACTACTGTTATATTTTTTCAAGACTTTCAGTCAAAAATAGAAACCTGCTTTACTTACTGTATTTTCCTTCTTTCATTTATTGGATATATAGAAGAAGCCAGACCGAGCAATCAAGAGGCGATTGGCGAGCTACGCCTGGCAGTCAGAACACTCGATGCCATCCAGGAACTGCTGCAGGAACTCCGGGAGCACCTGAACAACACCGCGGACATCCTGGAGCGGCAGTAAGACAGAGACAATACTCAATACGGATGTGCCTCAGCTGCTCCTGCTCGCCTGCTTTGAGGTCGGACCAGCGTTTTCTGATCTGGTCCTTCGTCCCTTCTTTCCCAAACACCTCCAGGATGGTGGTGCGCGTAGCTTGTCAATGATACGATCCTTTCTAAAATTATTCTTCCTGCCGTAAGGGCCCTTACTGCAGTCATAATCTTTGTAATCAAAGATGCGGACCAGCTCCAACATCTCCTCAAATGCCAGTAATTCTAAAAGTGAGCCAATACTCTGAACAAGATGTTCGCCTGGCTTGGAAGATGGCCGCCATTGTATGTTTGTTTGTGTTGTTTGTGCCCCTGTTGGGCAGTTTGCCATCCTTGGCATGTTCCCTTCCCTTCCCTTCCCCATGTTGTAAATAAATTTTCTATTTTTTCTATATTTTCCTGTTTGTGTGCGTTGCTTTACGTTAATAAGTTAATTATGTATTGCTTGGTTTCCACACTGTTAACCACTTCGATGCGGAGGACGCGCTCAGCGCGTCCTCCGCATGGCTGCTGGTATGCGGAGGACGCGCTCAGCGCATCCTCCCTTTGGGGCCAGCGTTCGGCCGGGTTCCGGCCGATCGCTGGCCCCCCCGGTGCGGGCTGACATCCTCGATGTCAGCCCAGCATCCGGAACCGCCGCCGGTGAAATTAGGTGTCATCGCGACAGCGCGATGACACCTAATTCAGGCGCCCCCCCCGCATGTGCGGAGGAGGCGCCTGAAAGGGAGGGGGGAGGTCCTTCGGACCTCTCTCCCTCCCGATCGGCGGCATTGCAGGGGTTAACCCAGGCACCATTTGGAAGGGCACAGCCTGCCCTTCCAAATGGTGCCTGGCATTAACCCCTGGGGAGCTGGAACACGAATCGGCGCTGAAAAGCGCCGGTTCGTGATCCTTTCCTGGAGCTGGCCGACATCTTGGATGTCGGCCAAGCCTCCGGGAACTCCCCCTGAGGACTGGCGTCATCGTGCATAGCACAATGACGCCAGTCCTAGAGTTAACCCCTAACTGCCACCAACGGTGGAGATAGGGAGTTCATTGGAACTCCCTATCTCCCGATCCGTGGCAGCTAGGGGTTAAAGTTTGGTATGGTTGGATCGGCCAGAGCATGGCTGTTCCAACGATACCAAACACTACAGTGAAAAAAGTTTTTTTTTAAAAAAAAAAAAAAAAAAATATATTTAAACAAAAAAATTATAAAAACTAAATAAACATTTTTTTTTTCTTTTTTTTGGTTCGTTAATGCAGCAATATTGTTCCCATTTCAATTATAATGTGAACAATGATGCTGCACTAACGAGGTGGTGGGGCAATATCCACGAGGAGCTGGGGCATGTCCACGAGGAGCTGGGGCATGTCCACTAGGAGCTGGGGCACATCCACGAGGTGCTGGGGCATATCCACAAGGAGCTGGGGCATATCCACGAGGAGCTGGGGCATATCCACGAGGAGCTGGGGCATGTCCACGAGGAGCTGGGGCATATCCACGAGGAGCTGGGGCATGTCCACGAGGAGCTGGGGCATGTCCACGAGGTGCTGGGGCATGTCCACGAGGAGCTGGGGCATATCCATGAGGTGCTGGGGCAATATCCACGAGGAGCTGGGGCATGTTCACGAGGAGCTGGGGCATATCCACGAGGAGCTGGGGCATGTCCACGAGGAGCTGGGGCATGTCCACGAGGTGCTGGGGCATGTCCACGAGGAGCTGGGGCATATCCATGAGGTGCTGGGGCAATATCCACGAGGAGCTGGGGCATGTCCACGAGGAGCTGGGGCATATCCATGAGGAGCTGGGGCATATCCATGAGGATGTCGGATGTCGGCCAAGCTTCCGGGAACTCCCCCTGAGGACTGGCGTCATCGTGCATAGCACGATGACGCCAGTCCTGGAGTTAACCCCTAGTTGCCACCAATGGTGGAGATAGGGGGTTCCAATGAACCCCCTATCTCCCGATCCGTGGCAGCTAGGGGTTAAAGTTTGGTATTGTTGGATCGGCCAGAGCATGGCCGTTCCAACGATACCAAACACGAATGTGAAAAAAGTTAGTAAAAAAATTAAAAATAAAAAAATATTTAAAAAAATTTATAAAAAAAAATAAACAATTTTTTTTCTTTTTTTTGGTTTGTTAATGCAGCAATATTGTTCCCATTTCAATTATAATGTGAACAATGATGCTGCACTAACGATTTTTGTATGCGGTGCGTTTGTTAAAATTTTTGTAATTTTCCCCAAAAAAAAATGTAACGAGACCCCATCTCTAATTTTTTTAACAAGCGCACCCCATACAAAATATAACCGCAATTGCTCGCATGTTAAAATGTGAAAAAAAAACACTTTACACGTTGTAAATTATTGAAAAATCATATTTTATTGCATTTTTTGTTATAATATACAGACAGGTCATGACGTATACATATAATAATGACATATTATTAATCTGCCGAGTCTGACGGAAAGAACGATATATAATATGTCTGGGTCATATAATAAAATAAGCCTTCAAAACACGTTTAAACATGATGAGCAAAACCGGTAAAAATGAGCTCAGCACAGAGGTGTGAAAAGCCTCAGCAGCAAAAGGGTTAATTAAAAAAACACGATAGAATCGCCAGAATTATCGTATCGACAGAATGAATTATCGGATCCGAAAAACAAACCAAAAATTTATTATAAAAAATATATAAAGTAGTATTAAAAAAGTAAACCATAGTAGTTTTCATCAAAACGAATAGAGTTAGACAGCTTTGAAACGAGAACAGACGTTCCGAAAAAACAAAAAGTTCCGAAAAACGAAAAATGGGCGATATGCCGAAAACCATGTACAATTCCGAAAAACGAAAAGTTCCGAAAAACGAAAAGTTCCGAAAAACGAAAAATGGGCGATATGCCGAAAACCATGTACAATTCCGAAAAACGAAAATTTACGAAATAACGAAAAGTCGATACAGAAACCTAGTAAAGTGACCCGAAAATACGAAAAATGGTCGATATTCCGAAAAATAAATGTACCCGAAAACCGAATCGAGCCGATCCGAATCGAAACAGAAAGCAGTCGAAACGAGCCGAATCGAAAAGTTTAAAAATTCGAAAAATCGAATCGAATCGAAAAAAAAATCGGTGCACATCCCTACAACAAACTAGCACTGGCAAGGATGGATAAAGAATTCACTCAGGATGATGCCAATAGTTGGGTAGCACCCTTACCCTCTCGTACGCCTAGAGAAAATCTATCTAACAATCTACAGCAAGCAGCTGCTCGATTTGCCTCTTTAAAGCGCACCTCGAAGAAGAAAACCGAGGCTGCGAAGAAGATGAACCGGCCCCATGTCAGCCGGAATTCCCGTTCTGCCATGTATGCCAAGAAAGCCCTCTACAAGTGCAAGTACAAAGCCCCAGAAACAAAGATCGAAAGGAAGAAAAGGGAGAAGGCTAGACCTACCGTGTCAAAGACAGTCGGTGGGGATAAGAATGGCGGTACACGTGTAGTCAAACTGCGTAAAATGCCTAGCTATTATCCTACTGAAGATGTTCCAAGGAAGCTGTTAAGCCATGGCAAGAAGCCTTTCAGCCAACACAAACGCAACCTGCGCTCCTTCGTCATTCCTGGGACTGTACTTATACTCCTCAATGGACGCTACAGGGGGAGCGTAGAGCTCACCAGAAATTTGCTATCGCTACTTCCACAAAAGTCAATATCTCAAGTGTCAAGGTTTCAAAGCACCTGACTGATACTTACTTCAAGAGGAAGAAGCTGCGCAAACCCGAGCACCAGGAGGGAGAGATCTTTGAAACATAAAAGGACAAATACGCAGTCACACAACAGCGCAAAGCCGATCAGAAGTTTGTGGATTCCCAACTCCCGCCAATGGGTCTTGTCACTCAGGTTATGTCTAGTTACGATCGAAGAATCCGAAAAGTGAAGGTCTAGGGGACTAAAGAAGGTGTTGTCCATAGTTTCTTCTGGCCAATCACTGAACTGATACTCCTTCTGCCAAGGGAAACGTCAGTTAAGAGCTTCTGCTCTCGGCAGAAGCCTTTCCACAAACAGCCAGTTGGATTACAATTGTGTTGGTGGAAATTTTGGCCAAGAGCGGCTTCCCTAGCACGAAGATGGGTTAACTTGCTAAATTTACTCCTCGCATCTGGAACTATGGCCTACCTTCAAGACGGTAACTTGCTACTAAATGTAAAGTTGTATTATTGAATGCTTTACTTTTGTTTTTCTGGTCTCCGCATTGGGATTCCAGGAGGACATTTAAAGTTATAGCGTTAGTTTATTTTGAAATCTAAAGATTTCAGATGGGGAGTGTCATGCCCCATGTTTTAGGATTTATTGTATATTTTTCTGTTTTATGTTGAATCTGCCTTTGCTGCTTACATGGTATTGATTTCATAGCTATTTTGTCACTGTTCAGTTTCCTTAGCCTTCTGCATTCAGCTAGTTCCACCCCTTTGCTCAGTGTCTTGTTCTTGTTTGCTACTTCCTGGTTACATAGCAGCCATTCTGTGCTCACTGCTGGACAAAATTAATGACTTTTTACCTGCATAATCTGTACACTAACAAGATTGTCAATTTGATCATTAAACTCTTCAACTGGATTCATCTTTCTACGTGTCAATTTTGCTGAGTTGAAGCTATCTGCTGAACTTCATCGTGTGAGTACTGGTCAAATACAGACAGCTAGTCTAAAGCACCCACGCCTCACAGCTTTGCTTAGGGAGGCAGAATATTGCTATATTTTACATAAAAAGTTAGGGAACCTTATTTGTTATTGTACTGTTCTACAAAATAATTTACATGAAAACATACGAGGTATCCTGTGCAAATGTGATACATGCTAGATTGTGGCTTGTACTACATCATGAGAAACTGTACATGATATGAAACTGGCATCAATCACTATGGCAAGAATCTACAGAGATTGGGTTCCGTTTTTAACCTGGATTGAAAGTCTATCATGCAAGTATTGCTTCATGGTGTTCATTACGTAGTCATCATGCAATCTACGTCAAGATGTCAAGGTGTCATTAATTACATTGGTATAAGACGCCAATATTTTTGTTTTTTGATTAAAAAAAATGTTGTGGAATGCAGTAAAGTTAAACAATCTATATAAATGCCTTTTTTGTGTGAAAACCAAAGCCATTTTTCCAGGTGGTAAGAACAAGCTATGAAGTAAACACGCAACAAGGCTTCTATTTCACAGCATTTGCTGCCCTCAGGGTTGTGCTTCTTCAGCCAGATATACATGTTGTTCATACTTTTAAATTAAATTATTCCAGGCTGCTTTTTGGCATGCTATATTGCTTTAGAGGATACATAAATCATACAAATTACCATCGCAAAAGAGAAACTATAATTACCCACAAACCCTGACATGTCAAAAGGTGTTTTAATTTGATAAGTTAATAAATATTTCACTGTTTGGGACGGTAATTACATCTTCAGAAGTGACACTAACCATCTACCAAATGTTTCTGTATTACTTTGCATGCTATCATTTATTAGCTCACATTTCAATTAAATAGATATTAAAATTGGAAGTAATAAGCATTTTTTGTCCCCAGTTTCTTTGATGATAAGTGCGAACAGAAATGTTTGGTGTTTTTTCAAGGTACAATGTTTGAATGGGCCTTCTGAATCGAGTTTGGTAAAAAATATATTAATGATCAGAATAGTTTAAAAATCATAGGGCACTATTCCATAGTTGGTGTTAATGCAGCGTTTCAATATGTAATTGCTAGCACTAGGAATGGTAAGCTTAACGTCTGCCAACGATATTCCAACCCTGATGCTACTCTCGGATGAAATCCGTTAGCAATTCACAGCTTGCGCAAGAATACTGTACTTTGTGTCTTCTATACTTAACATGGGGAGCGCAACCGATTTGTAGCGTCTCGAGATGGGCGGTATTACAAAGTGCTGGTGCAAGTTACCGTTGAGACACGAGTAGACAAATGTTAGCAACACCTAAAAGCTGGCGCTAATTCCAAACTTGGATAACCTGGCCAAGCGCAAGATCCTGACCCTATTAAAAGAAATGCAGCACAACCCATGTCCTGAGGGCCCTTTTCCATAGTTGATCCCACAATGGATATAACCAGGCATGTTGGAATTATTGCAGCTGCCTACCTGCTTGTACATTGCTATATTCAGCAAAACTGTCTCCAACGCCAGTAGGAGGTAGAAAGAGCATAGGGAATCCCATGGGCACTTCTTGTCCAAAGGACACTGATCACCTTGGAGGATGTCACAGATGCATTGCCGACTGCCACCTACATTACAGGATCTGCGGTGAACAGATTTGCAGGCTCTATCAAGAGCTGCTTAACCATCTGGAGTCCAATCTCTTGAGAGATCGTGCATGGCCACGGAGAGATCGTGGAGGGAGACTGGGGACTATTCGTCCCAAGTCTCACTCTGGTCCCGGTGGCCAGAAGGGGTGTGTTCAGCTGGTGATAACTGATTCCGCAGAAGCGCAATCACTTAGCACCAGCTTAGAGCTGGTGCCAACTTGTCAGTTAGCTGCAGGGGTGATTAATTAGCTTTGTGATCCTAACGCTAATTACTCTCTGCTTACGCTTTGCGCTCTCCATGTTAAGTGTAGGGAATGCAAAGTACAGTAAGCTGGCACTAAAAAGCGCTAATACGATGCGCTAATGGATTTTTTAACCCGTTAGTTCATCGGGATGTGATACGGGCGTAACGCTATCACCTCTTTTAACCTAGCACTAACGCTCATTTATGTGACCACTAGTGTTAAGGAGGTGATAGGGCCCATGGTCTCTATAAGTGTTTCTTTAAAACTGTATAGTTGTGAATGAAATGCAATCTCTTGTAAAATATAATTTACTGTTAGTTTGGGTGTAATCCCTATTTTGGGCCCAAACTACTTTGCCCCTCTTTGTATAATGTTTCTCTTTTTTGGATCCCTCCATATATTCAGGGTGTCCTCTGTGTATGACAGAGCTGCATTGCAATAAGCAATGAGTCTGTAAACTATAATCAATGTTTGAAATTGCTCCCTGTAAACCAGACTCTTTGCTTTTGTTTTAAATCACATTTATTATTGATATAAATGGCCCTGCTAGATTATGTCATTACCTTTGTATATGGCCTCGGCTATGGTCCTGTGTTTAATAGGGGCATCATATCTTGCCTTCGCCTAAGGCCTCAGCAAGTCTAGAGCCGCCTCTGCAGGCAGGATTCTTGGGAACCTGGTTGTAGCACAGGGCAGTGGGAAAACCTGGTCTGGCAAAATCTTGAGAGCATTGCGGGAAAGGGGGCTGCCAGGATTTCATCACATGGTTTGGGATCCTGACAGGGGCACAATTGTGTGACAGGGTGTGGTAGTGGTGATGTTGAACCTATGAAAAGAGGAGAAAATCTATTTACTAAAAAGCTCAAAACATACTTTATCTAATCTGGATCTGCTGTATAAGGTCGATAGTGAAAGGTTTCATGAAAGTAAATAAAAAAAACAGAATCTACATGATCATAATATCACGTAATGTTCAGCATCGTTCTTGGTTTAGATGTTTTTTACTCTTTCTTCTGGTTTTTACTGAAGTTGTGTCATTTACTTTTTCCTCTTAGACACAATCATCAGATTCTCTCCATGATGCTTAGCTGTGTTGTTGTATGGGCCTATGATTTGTCCTCTCTGTTTGTTTATCTTTATTGACCATACATTCCACTATTAGTATTTACAATACCCATCCAAACCTATTCTTTGATTTTGCTCAGTAAAGCTTCCAGACCTGAAGAAGAGAGGTATACTCTTGAAAGCTTGTCTTTTAAATGTAACGTTAGTCCAATAAAATTGGTGATTTATATATCATACACAATCAGGGCAGGCTCAAGACATTGTGCTCCATTTTTATACACAGACCTCCATTTTCAGGGGCTCATATGTAATGGGACAAATGCATATAATCATAAACAAAATGTCCATTTTTAATATTTTTGTGTTGAAAATCCTCTACAGGCAATGACTGCCTGAAGTCTGGAACCCATGGACATTGCGAAAGACTTAGTTTCCTCCTTTCTGATGCTTTTGTCAAGTTCTAACTGCAGTTGTCTTCAGTTGTTCTTTGTTTGTGGGTTTCTGCCTTTAGTTTTGGCCTCAGCAAGTGAAATGCGTGCTCAATTGGTTTAAGATCAGGTGATTGACTCGGCCACTGCAGAAAATTCCACTTCTTTTCTTTCAAAAACTCCTGGGTTGCTTTTGCAGTGTGTTTTGGATCATTGTCCGTCTGTAGTGTGAAGCGCCGTCCAATCAACTTTGCTGTATTTGGCTGAATCTGGGCTGACAGTATATCTCTAAACACTGCTGAATTTATCCGGCTGCTTCTGTCTTCTGTCACATCAAGAAACACTAATGACCCAGTGCCTCTGGAAGCCAGGCATGCCCATGCCATCACACTGCCTCCACTATGTTTACAGATGACGTTGTGTGCTTTGGATCATGAGATTATGTCCCAAGCCTTCTCCACACTTTTTTCTTCCCATCATTCTGGTACAGGTTAATCTTAGTTTCCTCTGTCCAAAGAATGCTTTTCCAGAACTGGCCTGACTTTTTTTCGATTCTTTTGGGCTAATCTGTCTTTTCTATTCTTCAGGCTTATGAGTGGTTTGCACCTTGTGCTGAACCCTCTGTATTTGCTCTCGTGAGGTCTTCTCTTGATTGTAGAATTTGACAATGATACGCCCAACTCCTGTAGAGTGTCCTGCACTTGTCTGGATGTTGTGAATGTCTTTTTTTTAACATAGAGAGGATCCTGCTATCATCCACCACTGTTGTCTTGTGTGGATGTCCAGGCCTTTTTATGTTGCTGAGCACACCAGTGCGTTCTTCTTTCCTCAGAATGTACAAAACTGTTGATTTGGCCACTCCTATTGTTGCTGCATTCTCTCTGATGGATTTGTTTTATTTTTGAAGCCTTACAATGACTTGTTTCACTTTCAAGGACAGCTCCTTTGAGCACATGGAGGTTCACAGCAAAAGATTACAAATGCAAATACCACACTGTCAGGGTTATTCAAAGAGAGCCGATCTGGCCCCAAAAGATAACCGAACACTGTAATTCAGCGTTCACCTTTCCTGGGCATTCGGCTATTCTGAGAGTAGGCAATTCGCCAAATCTTGGCGAATTGCCTGCATATACGGCGCCTGTTCGGTGCCTGTTCGAGGGCAGTGAAATCCCCATAGAGAAGCAATGCTTCGTCTATTCAGAGAACACCAAACAGCAGGGAAAAGTTACCTAAATGCCCTTCTATTTGGTGGTTTCATTCGGCATTATTATTCAGACTTCAATGTTAAAAATATTCCCGTTTTAACTCAATATCTAATAAACCGTTTAATATTATATTCTGCAGTAAAAAGTCTCTATATTTATAGATTTTTTATGATCTGGTTTTTTAAATCGTCTTTTCTTTTTACTGTAACTGCCCTTTTTATTAAAATTCATAGGATCTTATATGTAAATTCCAGGCATCTTTGTTCAGTAGTATTTTTGCAAACAGCGTTTCAAATTTCAAACTTTCAAGCGTACTGTTGGTTTTTTTTCACCTCATTCGTCTGCGTGTCTGGTTTTTCCAGTGGCTGCTCGGCTAGTCGGGTTTCTCTGGCGCATTTGGCGGGGTTAATCCAGCTGTTTCTGTGGGTTTCGGTGAGTAAATGGTGAGTATTCGTCGAGTTTTGCAGTGAGTATTCGTCAGGTTTGCAGCGGGTTTTCCCTGCACCTAACGGCGGCCCTGTGGTGGATACTGAATACACCGCAGGGTTAGCGAACTAGGATCGCCGAATCACGCTGAATTGCAGGGAACGAAAAGTCACCAAATGTGCGGTGACTTTTCGATTCTCTTTGAATAACCATGTTAGAATCAACGCCAGTCCTTTTTTTTCTGTTTAATTGATGAAGAACTATCAAAGGAGTAGCCCACACCTGGCCATGAAACCGCTTTTGATTCAATTGTCCAATTACGTTTGGTCCCTTAAAAAAGGGGGTTGGCTACTCTTAAGAGCTATAATTCCTAAACCTTTCCTCCAATTTGGATGTACATATCCTCATATTAAACCTGAGAGAGTGCACTTTCAGCCCATATCCATTATAACTATAGCTTTAAAAAGTTTTGGTAAATACGGGAAAAGACTAAAATTGTGCCTGTGTCCAAATATATATGGACTAACTGTCTAACACCTGGTTGCAGCATCTCCCTTTGATGGGACTGGAGAAACCACGAAAGTCACGCTAGCTGCGTGGAATTAATTATCAAGTTGGTAGATGATCTTGACCCAGTCCCAACTTGATCAACCGCCAAGCATTCAATTAGGGATTTATTTACCTGTAGTCTGAGACCGAGTCGAGCTATCCAGGGTCTATTTAATTTGGTAGTGACACTACCAGGCCAGGGCATCCCATTTTCCTGTTTTTCCTAGTTCTGGGGGTGGGAGGAACTTAGATGTGGTGTGGGAGGATATGACCCTGTTGATTGTTAATTACTCCCAATGGAGGTAATGCACATTTTTAAACATATACAGATGTTGTGCTTGTACCAATAAATGTAAATCCTGTTTTACTCCAACATCAAGAGTTGACTGATGTGGGAGGGAACTCTACTATAATCACACTGTACGTCTTTGTGATTCAAGTGGGCTAACTTGGTGGAGAGACCCTTCATGGTTCAGAGCGATGTCACGGGACACGCCAAAATCATGTGCCTGCACCAGACTTTGCTCAATCCATGACTATCTCCAATCTCCATCGACTGTTTAGCTGGTCTGTTTGGAATACCTCAACATGACCTTTTTGCATGTTTGGATAATGCTTTCTTATACGGTTTCTGTATAGGGATCCTCTACATGTCTTATACCTGTTCTTCCCTTACTAGTGACCCCCGACATAGTTGACAGCATCCTCTAATCAGAAATGACCCAATCTTGAAACTTTGGTCTTTTAATCGGTCCGCCATTAACCTGCATTACAAAAATGGCTTTTTGGTGATATTTTTCAGTATTTTATGAGCAGGAAAGAAATATTTGGAGAGCTGCACTATGAAGTTCAACTCAGAAATGCAATAATTTATATTTTTTTTTACAAAAGATGAAAACATCAGAGTAGATCACTTAAGACATTGATCCATGGAAGTCTTTAGATGATGGCAAATATTTACAAAACAAATGTCACACAGCAGGAGTAACTGCTAATTCCAAAACATAGTGCAAGGCAAAATTAATGTTTGATTAGGGTGTTGATTATTTTTCTAATTTGAGTACCTCATATTTTATGCATATGTTGTGCTATACTCTCACCATATATTGATACCAGATAAATATTGTTAACATTTTTCCCTTCTAATGGCAAATATATTTATGTAAAATATATGCAAATATATTTATGTAAAATATAAAATAGAGAGATACCTTTCGAAATGGGTGAATAATAAATATTATATTGTTAAATTGGAAATATATTTTTTGCTGAGTGTTTAGCATAACTATCAAAAAATATCTTCTCTAAAGAGCCACATGATGGCAGAATATGTTCTCTCTTCTTCAGAAAGTGATACAGTATTTTATTTGCTATTAAATAAAAGATAAGAAGACTTTCAGATTCTGCAAGCTCCTTTAATGTAATTTGTTTTCATGGCATACCTGAAAGCAGCAATATATTTTCTAGCAGATAAAACAGCTGGCTAAAAAAAATATGAACTATATGAATATATTTTCTCAAGTATTTTAAAAAGGTATTTTTATTGTTTCCTTCCCTTTACACTTATTCTTACACACGAAGAAAACATTTATGCATATTAACCAGTATTTTTTGTTTGTTTTTAAATAGTTTTAGTATGTAGTGTTCTAAGAATACCTGAAATGGAAACCTATTAAACAGTTTATTAAGCCCCACTATTGTTTGAACTTTCAGCAGTTGAATATTTACTGTAAATTGCACTGTTATTGCAATATATTTTATTCCGTTGGAAGCCAAGTCAACTTTTAACATTTTGCAATCCTTTTTTTTATATAAGCTATATACAGCTTACATAACTAAAACTATTTATTGTTTTTAAGAAGACATTGGGGGCCTGATTCCAGTGTAGTTGATCATTATAATAACAACTCCACTCATAAATGTCTGCACTTCTTTTCTCATGTCATGCCTCGACTCCTGTTCTTGCTCGACTTGCACCTTCGCCTACTGTACATTTATGTTTACTTATACACTGTAAGGATGGATGCCCAGTTGCTCATTAATCAAGTCTGAGAATGGAAAAAAGTTACCGGCTCTGAAAAACAGCTTTAAAAAAACAAAGAAAAACCAAAAATTTACCACATTCAGAGGTGAAGAGTAAAGATTGACTTGCTGCGTCCTTTCACAATAAATAAAAGAACACAGCAAAAAATTAAAACAATACCAGCAAGGATGGAACACAGAGCTAAGCATTGTTTTCTACTATACACTGGTAAATTTTTCTATATATTTATTTACTGGAAAACACAGGTATAAAGTTAATGTATTTATGAAATGTTTTACCAGATAGACATACATTGAAATTTCTCATTTTCACAAATATACTGGGATGGTCAACTGAAAAATACCAGTTTACAGGCTAAATTTGCCTCGCCCTATCAAACAGGCTGGGGGGAGTAGAGGTAACATCACTGCTCTGCGTGGAGAGAGCCTGTGGAGACATGGGTTCGATCCCAGCAAGAGCACCTCTCCAGTAAGTGTCCTTGGGCAAGACAACTAACGGTACATACTCGCCACCCAGGACATACTTGAAAACGAGAGAAATCTCAATGTATTCTTTCTGGTTAAATCCTTTCTCAAAACAAAACTCTCCCCAGGCCTTCAAGAAATCCCTCAAAACCCATCTCTTCAGATTAGCGTACCACATCAATGATGCAACTCATCCCTCTTCTCACCTACTCACACTTGATTGGAGCTGCTTCTATGGCCCCACCGTTCCGAAACCACTGGCACTAATGATCCTGCTATCTAGTAAAATTCCTCTTGTCTTCCTCAACCCCAATCCTACTAGACTGTAAGCTCCTATGAGCAGGGCCCTCTACGCTTCTTGTTTCCATCATATGTCCGTTTATGTGTATTTTGTTCCCTTTGGTTATTGTAAAGCGCTGCGGAAACTGCTGGCGCTATATAAATGATGACAATAATAATAATAAATTACAATCCATGTGCTAAAACGGGGACGCTAGGGAGAAAAAACTGTGCCGTCAGTTTTCTCCCTAGCGCCCCCGTTTTAGCACAGGATTACAATGCAGGCACTTAAAACGCACCTGCATTATTACCGAGCGCTAGCCCCGGGATGCGCGTGGCAGCGCTGAGCCCCGCCGCGCGCATCCTCTCTATAGAGTCCATAGGATTCCATTGTGTTTCCCCCTGCCGGTCACATGACCTGCCGGATCTCGCCTCGTGAGTAGTGATCTTGCAGGGAGAGATTGGGGGACTTTTTCCCCCAGTCTCTCCCTCTTTTCCCAGCGACAGAGGAGGCGGACGGAGCCGCGGTCCTCGTGGAGGGATACTAGGTGAGTATCTGATTTTTTGGGGGATTTCTGCTGGTGATAACAGATTCTGCACCAGCGGAATCCTTTAGCATGAGGTCCAGGCTGTGGTTAACATGCTCAGTCCTTTCCAATGACATCTTGCATGACCCTCTAGATTCTATGGGTCCAGAGATACAAGGGTCCAAGGGACCCCTGTATCTCCTCAATAGAGGTTAGGGCACTCACTGTTTGGTGGGAGGGGAACTCCCACATCTGATGTCATCATGGCCATGCGTGTCACCCACATCACCACAAGTTCTTTGGAAGGGTTTCAAGAAAAACGTTGGTGTGGTGACTCTTTAATGTTTTGGGACTGTGTTTCTGCCAGAGGACCTAGACATTTTGTTAGAAAACAATGTTGTTCTTGATATTTGGAATTTTAGAGACTGTGGCCCCCATGAGAGAAGACTACTTGTCCAATGATTCGCAGGTAATTTGAGAAACAAATGAGGTTTTCACATACTGCAGTACCTGCATGTGTATTCCAGGGGTCCCTCAGTTCTCGTAGAGTATATGGGCAGGTAGTGAATAGTGATAAGGCAACACTAGGATTTAAACAAGAGAACTTTTATTCCAAAGTTGACCAGGCAACAATTGAACTCCAAATGAGTCTATCTCAAGACTAGAGGTCTGTTTGGCACAAATACATATATATAGGAAGATGGATTAATTAAGCAATTACATAATAATAAGACCTCACGGAGTATAAGGAAGACTTAGTTAAGCACACATAATTGAACGACAAGTATAGACAAAAAAGGATGTGCCCTATATATTCTAAGCAATTGAAGTGTACAGTTTCATACAACATAATATTATGAACATTAGAAATACATATAATCAACAGAGGTAAATACATTACATAAAAGAAAAAGCAATTAAAACAAAAGTGCTGCAAATATTATAAAGCAAAAAATTATTAGATCTGAGTGTGCAATGCATATAACAGTAAAATGGAGGGAATCCTATGCTTCGAAGAAAATTCTTATAGCATGATTAAACAGTATAAGTGAGATCCTCCAATGGTGTATTAAAATCCCTGAAACATATAATAAAGATCAGGAATTCTATATATAAAAAAGAGCGAAAAAAGAAAAATAAAACAAATGCAATATGCAGGAACACTTTATACACACAATGCAGTCAAAAAAAATATAAGACTATTGATAAACCAGAAAAGAACAATCAGCCTGGAACTGGGCCTTTTAATGAATAATATTTACAGCGCCAGGCGGGGCCTAGCAGCTAAAGGAAACTGACACCCTGGCGGTTTACTGCACTTCATCAGGAATCTTTTTTTAATATCTTGCATTGTATTACTTTGTATTTCTGTAACTGTAACACTTCAATGTTCTTGAACCCAGGACATGCTTGAAAACGAGAGAAATCTCAATGTATCCTTCCTGGTAAAATCCTTTATAAATAAATAAATAAATAAATAAATCTCTCCCCTGGCATATTGCTCTGACTGCTCAGGAGCCTTTGACTAACATCTTGCTGTCTGTGACATAATTACACCATTGACAGATAATGGGATTATCTCTGATAACTAAGAGGAACAAAACATAAATTCCTGACACACCTTGTATATTAGAACATTGTTTTAGAATACAATATGTATGATAAAATTGTAAGTGAACAGTGGGTAAAAAATATTGAGTATGTTTTTTTTGTGTTTTTTTTCCTCTTAACACTGAAAACACTCAAAAAATTCAAACAAATTCAAAAAAATAGAGAAATCAGAATACTTATATTAGTAATGATGGTATCTTTATCTTCCTCCTTTCCTCCTTGGCAAATCCTCTGGAGTTAGCTTTTTTTTCCCCCAATGGTGACTCGTTTATTCATTAGCTCATTCGATGGTATATGGAGGTGCTATATAAATTTCAGGGAGGGAAGGGAGCAAACCTTATATAGACAGGTGCTAAAGTAATAAATATGCAGCAGGACGATATGCTACTATATTCAAAAATTTATTCCTATAAATTCATATAAAAATAGACCATATGGTATGCATAATTAAAAAAGTTATTTAAAAAGTAATCGTAAAAGGGGATCACTTAAAACGCGTTTTTTTTTCACTGATATTTTTCACCAGACTTCTATACACAAGAGTGGTCGTTATCAGAAGCCAGAGGTCTATACACAAGAGTGGTCGTTATCCAAAGCCAGAGGTCTATACATAAGAGTAGTCGTTTTCGAAAGCCAAAAGGTCATACACACTCAATATATATTTCAGAACACTTGGAAGCACTGTGGGAGTGTGAGAACACGACAGAGCATTGGTCTGGGCTAACTGAAGGGCTTATATACAAGACCGGGTGCTTTCCTAATGAGTCCCGCCCCTCCGGGCATCACGTACCGGCGGCGACGCGCATTTCATCCGCCGCTCTGCAAGCGAACAGCATGGAGGAGGCTGCTGGGCGCCGGAGGTACATGACAATATCGTAGAGAGAAAATATATACCAATGTCTATTTCACAGAAAATGTATGTTTTAGTAACAGAGACGAAAAAATAGCATCATGAAAATGAGCCCAAAAACAGTCTGTGTTCAGAAACAGCATTCTGAAACTACAATGCATTTAGACCATATTATCCATCCCAGAGCAGCTTTGACATGCATCTGCTTCTTAATCTCAGAATAAGCCTCTTAGTTTTCTAGGAAGTTTGAGCCTATTTTGTTAACATTTTGCAGATTATGGCTAATGTTCATTTAATGTGTTATATTTCATACGAAGAACCATATAAAATTGCCCTGTTCACTCTAACAGGATCATTACTATAAACCAGAAATCAATTCTTTATACAGAAAGATCATTTTTTTCTAATACTGAAGTGAAGGATCTGTTTTTTCAGTAAATAAGACTCTTGCTGACGTCTGTGCCTTTTTCCCCACACCGCTGGATTTTTGAGGCCTTTGTGATGACTAAACTGTTGTAATAAATAGAAGTAATATTTCAATTAATTAAATTGAATATTTCATTCAATAGATCTTTTCAATAAATTGGCAAACAATAATCAATATATGTGATGCAGGAAACATGCTTATTTTGGTATTTCAGCTTACAATATACAGGGTTATTCAAAGAGATCCGAATTGTGGCCGAAAGTTCAGTGTACGTTTACCTTCCCTGGCCATTCGGCTATTCAGAGAGCAGGCAGTTCACCAAATGCTGGCGAATTGCCTGCATATACAGTGCCTGTTCGATGCCTGTTCGAGGGCAGTGAAATCCCCATAGAGAAGCAATGCTTCGTCTATTCAGAGAACAAAAACCAGCAGTGAAAAGTTGCCGAATTGCCCTGCTCTTCGATGGTCTCATTCAACAGATTTATTGAGACGAATCCCATAGGCTTCATTGTTAAAAATATTCCCGTTTTAATTCAATATCTAATAAAACGTTTAGTATTATATTCTGCCGTAAAAAGTCTCTTTATTTATAGATTTTTTAGGATCTTTTAGGCATTTTTTAGGATTTTTATTGCGAAACTTTTTTCCATTTTTAAAAAAAAAAAAATTAAATCGTCTTTTCTTTTTACTGTAACAGCCCTTTTTATTAAAATTCATTGGATCTTATATGTAAATTCCAGACATTTTCGCTCAGTAGTTTTTGTGCAAACAGCGTTTAAATTTTCAAACTTTCAAGTGTACTGTTTTTTTTTTTACCTCCTTCATCTGCGTGTAGGATTTATCCAGCGGCTGCTCTGCGCTGTGATAGGTGGCTAGTTGGGTTTCTCCGGCGTGTTCGGCGGGGTTAATCCAGATGTTTTTGTGGGTTTCGGTGAGCGTTCGTCGGGTTTAGCGGTGAGAGTTCAACGGGTTTGCGGCAGTTTTTCCCTGCCCTACGACGGCCCTGTGGTGCTTGCTGAATACACCGCAGGGTCACCGAAATAGGATCGCCGAATCGCACCGAATTGAAGAGAACGAAAAGTCACCGAACGTGCAGGTTCATATTATTATCCTTTATTTATAAAGGATAATCTGAATTTCAGGATCAGCAACAGTCAAACCAAATTGCCTCCAATTAAAAAACTACTGATTTGATCTGAACTGATCAGATTATAATCAGTCAGATCTGAATGTAATCAGATCTATTTTAATTAATTTGATTTGCTAAAAATAATCGTTATAAATTGTAACCCTAATCATAAAACAAGCGAAAACAGTAACCCAACCCTAGTCGTAAAACTAGCAGAAACACTATCAGGGTTATTCACAAAGAGTCCCCGAAAATGGTACCGAACAGGGAATTTCCCCATACAGTGACATTTCATGGCCATTCGGCTATTCAGAGAGTAGACAGTTTGCCAAATTTTGGCGAATTGCCAGCAAGTACAGTGCCTGATCGACGACAGTGAAATCCCCCATAGAGAAGCAATGGTTAATCTATTCAGAGACACCGAATAGCAGATAAAAGTTGCCGAAATGCCCTGCTGCTCGGTGGTTTCATTCCGCAGGTATATTCAGACAAATCCCATAGACTTCAATGTTAAACATATTCCTGTTTTTATACAGTATCTAATAAACCGTTTATTCTTTTAATCTGCAGCAAAAAGTCTCTTCATTTATTTTTTCTTAGGATCTTTTAGCCATTTTTGGGGATTTTTTTCTGCAAAATTTAGTCCTGTTTTTTTTTAAAAAAAATAGTTTTTTCTTTATCCTGTAACAGACCTTTTTATTATCATTCATTGGACCTTATATGTTAATCTCAGACATTTTCATTCAGTAATTTTTTTGCAAATGGCTTTTCAATTTTGACACTTTCAATGGTATTGATTTTTGTTTTTTTTAAATTTGTCCAGCGGCTTGTGAGCTTTATTTTGCGGCTGGTCAGTGCTGTGCTCGGCGGCTGCATTTGGCGACTGTCGGGCATGTTTGCGGCAGCTGTCCGATGGGTTGTGGCACCGGGCGACGGTTTGCAGCGGGTTGGCAACGGATGTCCAGCGTGTTTGCTGCGGCATTCAGAGGCCGAATCCCTGTACATCAGGGACCCTGCAGTGAATGGTAAATTCACTGCAGGGTGGAGAAATTTGATTTCCTGAAGTGCAAGGAAGTGCGTGGAACGACAGAGCACCGAAATGTTGGTGACATTTCAGTGCTCTGTGAATAACCACTTAAATCTAACAGCAACCCAAACCCTATTCATTAAACAAGCAGAAACAGTAACCCTAACAGTAACTTAACTCTAATCATAAATCAAGTAGAAGCAGTAGCCCTAACAGTAACCATAAACATGAAAAAAACAGAAACAGTAACCCTAACAGTAACCATAAACATGAAAAAAACAGAAACAGTAGCCCTAAGGCTGTTGTCAGACGAGCGCATTTTGTACGGACTGTGCGCCCCTGTAGTACAGAGGCACTTTCTGACGGAAGATGCAGTAGTGGCCACACAGTCCATTTTTTTCACTGACGTTATTTTTGACGGATGTAGCAGGGAAAATAAATTAAATATGAAAACCATTTTGTCCGTCAAAAATGCTGGCCGCACAAATGCAGTCTGTCTGACCTCGTTCATCACTCACACACAAAGCTATGCGGACGTTGCGGACTCAGCACACTCCACACGTCCGTTCTAATGGTTTTACGTTCTTGCCTAACTTGCGTCCGTTTTCCGCGTGCGTTGTGCGGACGCACTTTGTGTGGGGGCCTCCATTGGTGATTATTCTATGCTGCAACGGACGTTATTATGTCCGCAAAAACGGACGTTCACACCAGCCTAATCCTAATGGTAACCCTAAGCCTAATCATTCAAGCAAAAACAGCAATCCTATCTGAAACCCTAATCATAAAATAAGCAGAAACAGTAACTCTAATAGTAATACTAATCAATTTTGTTTTACGTTTTGCGCTATGTTCGATTGTGCATGACTTGAAAAGTGCTCCACCTGCTCATTATTAGGGATGAGCCGAACACCCCCGAGTTCGGTTCACATTCGAACCCGAACTTTCCAAATGTTCGAATCCGAACTCGAACTCGAACTCAATACAAGTCAATGGGGCTGAAAATTAGATTTTTAGAGTGCCCTCCAAGAGAGCATATATGCTAGATATTTGCCATAAAAGGTGTATGGGGGTCCGGGTATTGCCCTGGGGGACAGGAAAAAAAGACAAAAAGTTTTTAAAAAAACGTTTTTAAAGGGACAGTGAGTTTTCCATGAAATAAGGGTTAAAAATAAAAATGAAAAATTCCTTCAAATATCGTGCCTAGGAGGTCCCCATAACCTGTCCATGAAGTGGCGGATTTCTAGGATGTATAGAAACACTTAAAAACCAAAAAATTACGTTTCAAAAGACAGTAAATGCTTTTCCTTTAATCTATCCATAAACAACTGCTTGGGGCGGCAGTCTGTATGAAAAGAAGAGACATTTTCGGACACGTAGAAAAAGTTTAGTGATTTTTCGGCTAAATTATTATGAAACTTATGCAGGCTTTGGATGAAAGTAACAATAGGTGCTTTAAAATTGGGCCTTTAGCGTCAGCAACAGTGCCGTCACACCGTAACCCCTCTGAGGATATGAATCTGATACAGGCGTCAGTGGCAGTGCACCCAAATATTGTGATTTTGGTGCCAGGCCTGCAAGTACTATCATACAGTAACCCCTCTGTAGTATTGTGGAAGAATGCAGAGGTGGACCTTGCGGTCCTACAGTATATTAAAAAGATATGCATCTGTTAAAGGCGACAGTGCACCCAGATATTGTGCTTTTGGTGCCAGGCCAGCAAGTGCATTCATACAGTAACCCCTCTGTGGTATTGTGGAAGAATGCAGGGGTGGACCATGTGGTCCTATATTAAAAAGATATGAATCTGGTAATGGGCGTCAGTGCACCCAGATATTGTGCTTTTGGTGCCAGACTGCCAGGCCAGCATGTACTGTCATACAGTAACCCCTCTGTAGTATTGTGGAAGAGTGCAGGGTTGGACATGCGGTTCAAAAAATTAAAATGATATAGATGTGGCACAGGCGTCATTGCAGCCAAATATTGCGCCTTTCATGGCAGCAAGTGCCTTCACACCGTAACCCTTTTGTGGTATTGTGGAAGAGTTCAGTGCTGGAGGTTTTGTGAATGCAGAAGACATCCTCGATCTATTCTGTTACTTCAGCATCAGGGGATTGATAGCTGCTGATCCAGGGCTGATTCATTTTTATAAATGTCAGCCGGTCTACAGAGTCGGTGGACAGATGCACTCTTTTGTCTATGACAAAACCTCCAGCGGCACTGAACATCCTTTCAGAAAGCACGCTAGATGAAGGGCAACCTAGTAGCTGCATAGCATATTGGCTAAGTTCTGGCCAGTGATCCAATCTCAACACCCAGTAAGCCAGTGGATCATCTGCTGGAAACGTATCCAGGTCTGCCCTTGCCCCTAGGTAGTCCTGCACCATATGGTGAAGACGCTGGCAATGGGTGCCTACATTTGACGTCCCTGGGTGTCATGGACTAAAAAAATGTAAAAATGCATCAGTCAAGTGGCACTGGCCTTCACCACTATTCCTCTGATCATCTGCAGCCTTAGAAGCACGTGTGTCATCACTTGGTAACCTACCAGTGCCTGGAAAGGTGTTACACAAGTGTCGCTTTAGAGCGTCCTCAAGTTTTTTCATCCTGTGCTCCCTCTGTGCAGGCAGGATGAGCTCTGCAGCTTTACCCTTGTATCGTGGATCAAGAAGGGTTGCCAACCAGTAATGATCCCTCTCCTTGATAGCACGAATCCTGGGGTCCTTTAGCAGGCTTTGCATTATAACCCAATTATATAGCCCATGCAGCGTAGGTTGGAGGTGGCTTTAGCTTCCGAGTCTTCCTGGTCAATGAGGATGACCCCATCGTGCACTTCCTCCTCCCAGCCATGCACTAGCCCTTGTGTTTCTGGGCACACGAAACCCTCCCTTGAGAAATCCCCACCTTCAATGCCCCCACTGCTTAAATATTCCTCCTCCTCATCCTCCTCCTGTCTGATCTGAGTAGGACCCGCTGGAATGCTGTCTGCGGAAAGACTGGGGCCTTCAGAGCTAAGGAAGGCCTACTCTTCCTCCCACTGCTCTGCCTCTAGAGCCACATCTATAATTCCCCGCAGAGTGTGCTCCAGCAGGAACACTAAAGGAATTGTGTCACTGATGCATGCACTGTCCCTGCTCACCATCCTCGTTGCCTCCTCAAATGGTGACAGTACAGTGCATGCATCCTTGATCATCAGTCACTGCGGGGGAAAAAAAAGCCAAGTTGACCTGAACCTGTCCTTGTGCCATACTCACACAGGTACTCGTTGATGGCCCTCTGCTGCTTGTGCAGATGCTGCAGCATTGCTAATGTTGAGTTCCACCTGGTGGGCATGTCACAGATCAGACGGTTTGTGGGAAGGTGGAATTCTCTTTGAATTTCTGCCAGGCGAACGCTTGCTGGGAATGACCGTCTGAAGTGGCTGCAGATTTTTTTGGCCTGGCTGAGAAGCTCTGGCAGCCCTGGGTACTTGGTTAGGAAACGCTGTACCACTAGATTTAGGACGTGTGCTAGCATGGTACATGCGTCAATTTACCCTTGCGTAGGGCGGAGAGAAGGTTGCTGCCATTATCACAGACGATCATTCCCAGCTGAAGCTGGTGTGGTGTTAACCATCTCTGCACCTGCCCCTGCAGAGCTGACAGAATTTCTGGCCCGGTGTGGCTCCTGTCCCCTAAACAAACCAGCTCAAGCACAGTATGGCTTCTTTTTGCTTGAGCCATTGCGTAGACCCTGTCAGGCGTCGGTTTAACTGCCACTTCACCAGAGACAGAGAAGGAGGAGGAGGAAGAGGGAGAGGTGGTGGTGGTGGAGCAGACAGACCTCATACAAGCAGCTTTCTGGAGGCGTGGTGGATGAACAAGCTCCAGCACAGAGCCCCATCTTGGATCCCTCCCAGCTGCAATCAGAGTTACCCAGTGTGCCATGAAGGAAATGTAACGACCCTTTCCATGCTTGCTGGACCACGTGTCTAAAGTCACATGCACCTTTCTGCTGACTGCCTTTCCCAATGACTGGATAACATTGTCTTCCACGTGCTGGTATAGTGCTGGAATGGCCTTGCGTGAAAAGTAATGGTGTTTTGGAACCTGCCACTGTGGTACAGCACATTCAGCAAATTCACGGAAGGGAGCAGAGTCCACCAGCTGGAAAGGCAGCAGCTGCAATGCGAGTAATTTTGCTAAGCTGGCATTTAGACGCTGTGCTTGGGGATGGTTGGGAGTATATTTTTTCTTACGCTGCAGCAGCTGCGGGAACGTAATCTGACTGCATAAATCTTCAACTGAAGGGATGATGTCACATTGAGAGGAAGGACCTGGTAAATCCATTACTGTAGCATCATCCCTGTCAGTGGAGGTTGTAGGCAATGACATGGCAGGACATACAGTGGGGGTAGAGACAGATGAAGAGGAGGAGGTCCTACGCAAAGTTTTGCGCCAACGGGATGTGTGGCAGGTGTTCATATGTTGCCTCAAGCACGTGGTACCCAAGCATCCGGTGTCTTTCCCACACTTCAGTCTCATCTGACATAGATTACAAATAGCAACCTTGCGCTCTGCTGCACATTTCTTAAAGAACTCCCAGACAGCAGAGTTCCTGCATGTGTGCTTTGAGACAACAGCGCTCTGCACCTGAGCAGCTCTGACATCTGATGCCTTGGACTGACTAGTGCTACGGTTGGTCATAGAGGATGTTGTGCCTTGTGTTTGCTGTGCCTCCTCCTCCTCCTCACTTGATTCCTCTGTTTGATCAGGCACCCAGGTGGAGTCAGTGACCTCATCATCGTCATCACCCCCTATCTCCTCGTCACTGGAGCCAACTTGGCAGTATGCTGCAGCCACTGGGGCAACATGAGTGCCAGTTATTTGTGTGTCATTATCCATGGCACCCCCTTCCTCTAGGTTTATTATACTCCCTTCCTCAACCTCAGATATTGAATCAGAGCACTGTACTTGCTGCGCATCCTCAAGCAGCATGTCACTGTCATTGTAGTCAAACAATTCAGCTGACTCCTCCGTGTGTGATAGCGAGGCTATGGCAGGAGTAGCTGTGGACATGGAGTCTGCATTAGATGCTTTGGCAGCTGAGGTGTACTGTAAACCACTAGAAGCCTGGCTGGCAGAGGACTCGGAGGATGAGGATGGCCTGGTTAGCCAATCCACCAAATCCTCTGTATGTTGCTGCTGCTTAAGACGGCCAGCACCAGTTATAAAGGACAAGCGTGCCCCTGCAGAGGATGCACCATGTCCCCCACAACCAGAGGCACAGCCTCCCGACACAGGGGCTGCTTGCCCTCTTATCTGTGTCTGGGAGCGTCTGCCTGTCCTTTTTGTTCTTTCAGACATGGTGAGTGATATATAGATTAAATATATACAGAACTCTGATTCAACTCTAGTATAAAGATTAAAAATTTACAGAACTCTGGTATAACTCAGTGAGACACCCTGATAGCTGGCAGCCAGTGACAAGACACAGATTACAATTCCCTCCTATAAATCAGTGTGACCCCCTGATGGGTGGCAGTGAGAAGCCACAGATTACAATTCGCATAAATCTGCTAGAAGTATGTAGGACCCCCTGATGCGTGGCAGTGAGAAGCCACAGATTACAGTTCGCATAAATCTGCTAGAAGTATGTGTGACCCCTGATGGGTGGCAGTGAGAAGCCACAGATTACAAGTCTCAGAAACCTCCTATAAATCAGTGTGACCCCCTGATGGGTGGCAGTGAGAAACCACAGATTACAAGTCTCAGAAACCTCCTATAAATCAGTGAGACCCCTTGATGGGTGGCAGTGAGAAGCCACAGATTACAAGTCTCAGAAACCTCCTATAAATCAGTGAGTCCCCCTGATGGGTGGCAGTGAGAAGACACAGATCACAAGTCTCAGAAACCTCCTATAAATCAGTGTGACCCCCTGATGGGTGGCAGTGAGAAGCCACAGATTACAAGTCTCAGAAACCTCCTATAAATCAGTGTGACCCCCTGATGGGTGGTAGCCAGTGAGAACACACGGATTATAACAATTTCCAAATATTTTGTAGAAATTAGTGACCCCCAAAATACTTGCTGGCAGTGACAAGAGACAGATCACCTCAATTCCCAGATATTTTGTAATAATTAGTGACCCCCCAAAATACTGTGTGACGAGACAGATCACCTCAATTCCCAAATATTTTGTAGAAATTTGTGACCCCCAAAATACTTGCTGGCAGTGACAAGACACAGATCACCTCAATTCCCAAATATTTTGTAGAAATTTGTGACCCCCAAAATACTGCGTGGCACTGGCTGTGTGACAAGACACAGATCACCTCAATTCCCAAATGTTTTGTAGAAATTAGTGACCTCCAAAATACTTGCTGGCAGTGACAAAACACAGATCACCTCAATTCCCAAATATTTTGTAGAAATTAGTGACCCCCAAAATACTTGCTGGCAGTGACAAGAGACAGATCACCTCAATTCCCAGATATTTTGTAGAAATTTGTGACCCCTAAAATACTGCGTGGCACTGGCTGTGTGACAAGACACAGATCACCTCAATTCCCAAATATTTTGTAGAAATTAGTGACCCCCAAAATACTTGCTGGCAGTGACAAGAGACAGATCACCTCAATTCCCAGATATTTGTAAAAATTAGTGACCTCCCAAAATACTGCGTGATGCTGGCAGTGAGTCACAAGACACGGATCACCTCAATTCGCTTTGCATTACAATGTAACTACATGACCCACCATTGTGACATGTTAAAAGAGCTAAACTGGCCATCGCTGGAGTCTAAACGCACCCTTCACCTCTCCAACCTGGTGTCTAAGAGCATTTCTGGGAAGCTGCCACCCTACCTGAATAGACTGCTACCCCCAGCAGCTCCCTCATCCTGTAACCTCTGATCCAGGACCAGCACCTTACTTGCAATACCACAATACAAAAAGACAGTGGCTCGGTCCTCATTTTCCTACAGAGCACCACAATTATGGAATAACCTCCCAGACACCATCAAATCTTCCCCCAGTCTTAAGTCACTCAAGAGCTCCTTACTAACATACCTCAATACAGAATGCACCTGTAAACATGTAACCTAGTGACTATATTTCCTACATATTTATTTTCTGTTAATCTGTATATTTGTGTTGTTTTTCAATATGTTGCATTGTATTACTTTGTATTTCTGTAACTGTAACACTTCAATGTTCTTGAACCCAGGACATACTTGAAAACGAGAGAAATCTCAATGTATCCTTCCTGGTAAAATCCTTTATAAATAAATAAAATAAATTAATTCCCAAATATTTTGTAGAAATTTCTGACCCCCCAAAATACTACGTGGCAGTGACAAGAGACAGATCACCTCAATTCCCAAATGTTTTGTAGAAATTTGTGACCCCCAAAATACTTGCTGGCAGTGACAAGAGACAAATCACCTCAATTCCCAGATATTTTGTAAAAATTTGTGACCCCCCCCAAAATACTGCGTGGTACTGGCAGTGAGTCACAAGACACAGATTAGCTCAATTCCCAAATATTTTGTAGAAATTTGTGACTCCAAAAAGACTTGCTGGCAGTGACAAGAGACAGATCACCTCAATTCCCAGATATTTGGTAGAAATGACCCCCCAGACCTTCCAGTAGCGTGGCAGACCGGCAGTAAGAACACAGAACAACTATCTCCTCTTAAATCACCGCACCTTATCGTTCTCTTCAATTCGGTGCGATTTGGCGATCCCGTTTCTGCGACCCTGCGGTGTATTCAGCAAGCACCACAGGGCCGTCATAGTGCAGAGAAAAGTCGAATGCTTGCTGAATACACCGCAGGGTCGCCGAAATGGGAACGCCAAATCGCACCGAATTGAAGAGAACGAAAAGTCACCGAACTTGCGGTGACTTCGATTCTCTTTGAATAACCCTGTTTGCTTTTTTGCTTCAGGCACAAGTGTGAGAAATTAGCAAAATTAGGAAATGTTATGTACAAATAAAGATTTGTTATCTTTTCTTTACAATTTGCAAGATGAAACTAAATGAACCAAATGTACTTAATTTGCAGATAAACTGATAAAAGTAAACCAATAAATTACTAAAAAAAAGTCATGAATGCGATACTTATCTTCACTGCTATCCAAAAAAATATTTACGTCAAATATAACTGAGATGATATAACAACATCTGTGTAAAAACAAAATGTGGTTTCAAAGATTTGTGCATAGGATAGGTTATCTAAAATCTTACATCTTTCCTGGCTTTCCTGTGCATGTCCTAATACATAGAAGAGTATTATATTTTTGTGCTAGATTTTCATTTCTGCTTGCAACGTTTATTGCAGTCTTCATAATTTTGGTAATTATGAAGGATCCCACAAATTCTGCTGGTGTTATAATGTGGTTTTATAAGTATTTGTTGAACTATCATGGGAAATACAGTTCTACCTCAAATACGCAACAATCTTTGGCAAAGCCAATATAACTATGTTTCAGTATAGATCGACTGTATTTATTAATAATATGCATTTATACTTTCTTGTTACTACACAGGTAATTTTCAGGTTTGTTGAAACCCTTTATTATAATGGTTGGTTTGGAAAAGAGAGAAGTCCAGGAATGTTGATCAATACTATCTGAGATCAGATCATTGTTGTACAGCGCTATGGAACTTGTTTTTACAAAATACTTATAAATGTAACATAGATCATTGACTAAACCAAGGGTAAGGAAATGTGGCCCTTCAGATGTTTTTGAACTACATTTCCCATAAGGTTCAGCAACGCAAATGAGTTTCTGAGAATCATGGAAGGTGTAGATCCAACATCAACAACGAACATCTGGAGCGCCAAGGTTGCTGACCAATGGACTAAAATTTTCATGCAAGACATATTTGGTAGAATGAGCAGCAGGGGCCACAATGTTTCCAACATAAATCATCATTTGTTTTGCCCTTGTCATGAAGGAGGGTGGCTCTTACACAACCAAAATATTAAATTATATCACCATTTATGATAAGTCACTCAAATATAAGTTTTGGCAATGGCCTCCTAGATTTCTTGCCAATTTTGTCCTTCACAGAAAAAGGTTATAGGGTCTATTCTCAAAGCACTGAGATTGCAAAATTTTGGTGCTTTGTGTCTCACCACATTTCATCGATTCCATATCGCCAAAAATACAGTAGATTCAATATTTGGTCACCAAAATTGGAGTTGCCAAAGCAGTTATCGGATATCAGCGAAAACCGCTGAATTGCGCCAATAACAGCCAAATTACTTCTAAATAGCATTTGCGAATTCTGCCGATCTGCAAAAAAAGAAGGGAGACTCCTATTCTCCTAATAGGAATATGAATCAATAAAATGTGTCCAAATAATAAAACAGTCCTTTAAAAAAGAGTAAAAAACTCTGTTACAATTTTTTTTTTAAAGTATTTAAAAAATAAATATAAAAAAGGTTATCTAAAAAAATACGAAAAGCTATTCTAAAAAAATAAAATTAAAAGGGTTTTTGCAAAAGATGAAAAACTGTTTTTTTAAAAAAAAAAAGTTAAAAAAGATATTCTATTTATTGCACTAAAACCAATGGGATTTGCCTGTCGAATTTAAACCAAAAATCAGGACATTTCGCTGGAATTTAGTTGCAATTCAGCATATACAGGGTTATCCAAAGAGATCCGAATTGCTTGAGAAAGGTAACCGAACGCTGAAAATCAGCGTTCGGTTACCTTTCCTGGCCATTCGGCTATCCAGAGAACAGGCAATTCGCCAAATCCTGGGGAATTGCCTGAACATACGGTGCCTGTTCGGTCCCTGTTCGAGGGCAGTGAAATCCCTATGAAAAAGCACTGCTTCGGCTATTCAGAGAACACAAACCAGCAGTGAAAGGTTCCCCTAATGCCCTGCCATTCGGTGGTTTAATTCGGCAAGTTTATTCAGGAGAATCCCATGGGCTTCAATGTTAAAAATATTCCCGTTTTAATTCAATATCTAATAAACCGTTCATTATAAAATTCTGCAGCAAAAGGTCTCTTTATTTATAGATTTTTTAGGATACTCTAAGCATTTTTCTGATTTTTTTTTTTTTTTTTTAAAAGTCCGATTTTTTTTTTGATTTTTTTTCAGTTTACTTATTTTTTTTGTAACAGCCCTCTTTATTATCATTCCCTGGACCTCCTGTGAAAATTTCAGACATTTTCGCTCAGTAGTTTCTTTGCAAACAGCGTTTCATTTTCCCAGATTCATACAAATGGTTTTGCTAATTTATTCACTGCCTCCTCTACGTCACAGCTGCTTCGGCTCTGTGTGATTCGGCTCCTGTTCGGCTCCTGTTCGGCTTTTTCGAAGGTTAATCCAGATGTTTTTGCTTGTTTTCAGCGTGCATTCGGTTAGTTTTCGTCAGGTTGTCGGCAGCTTTTCCCTGCAATTCGGGGACCCTGTGCTGTTTGCTGAATACACCGCAGGGTCACCGAAATGCAATCGGCAAAAGGAACCGAATTGAAGAGAACGAAAAGTCACCGAACGTGCGGTGACTTTTCGAATCTCTTTGGATAACCCTGTTTGTGAATAGAAGACACAATCAGGGTTATCCAAAGAGATTCGAAAAGTCACCGCACGTTCGGTGACTTTTCGTTCTCTTCAATTCGGTTCCTTTTGCCGATTGCATTTCGGTGACCCTGCGGTGTATTCAGCAAGCACCACAGGGTCCCCGAATTGCAGGGAAAAGCTGCCGCAAACCTGACGAAAACTCACCGAATGCACGCTGAAAACAAGCAAAAACATCTGGATTAACCTTCGAAAAACCCGAACAGGAGCCGAAAAGGAGCCGAATCACACAGAACCGAAGCAGCTGTGACGTAGAGGAGGCAGTGAATAAATTAGAAAAACCATTTGTATGAATCTGGGAAAATGAAACGCTGTTTGCAAAGAAACTACTGAGCGAAAATGTCTGAAATTTTCACAGGAGGTCCAGGGAATGATAATAAAGAGGGCTGTTACAAAAAAAAATAAGTAAACTGAAAAAAAAAAAAAAAAAAATCGGACTTTTAATTTTTTTTAAAAATTCAGAAAAATGCTTAAAGTATCCTAAAAAATCTATAAATAAAGAGACTTTTTGCTGCAGAATTTTATAATGAACGGTTTATTAGATATTGAATTAAAACGGGAATATTTTTAACATTGAAGCCTATGGGATTCTCCTGAATAAATTTGCCGTATTAAACCACCGAATGGCAGGGCATTAGGGGAACCTTTCACTGCTGGTTTGTGTTCTCTGAATAGCCAAAGCAGTGCTTTTTCATGGGGATTTCACTGCCCTCGAACAGGGACCGAACAGGCACCGTATGTGCAGGCAATTCGCCAGGATTTGGCGAATTGCCTGCTCTCTGGATAGCCGAATGGCCAGGAAAGGTAACCGAACGATGATTTTCAGCGTTCGGTTACCTTTCTCAAGCAATTCGGATCTCTTTGGATAACCCTGAATAATCTTCTATGTGGCAATTTCGGTCCGGCCGATTGCCTGGTAATTTGCACAGTATTTTGTTTTCAATTTGCCTGTATTTGGTGAATCGACAGCTTAGTGAATAGACGAATTGCCCCAAAGGTGCACCAAAGAGTGAAATTCTGAGTCCGGTGTGATTTCGGGACCAATTTGGAGGTTAGTAGTTATATAACCTCTTAACTAGAACCTCTTTCTGAAGTTATGCATTTAACATTAAATATCTGTTTATAATTTCTCCTGCTGAAATGTTATAAAATTATATGTAGTCTATTCCAAGTGAGTTGTTAGGTATTACTTGCAATACCACAATACAAAAAGACAGTCAGGGTTATCCAAAGAGATCCGAATTGCTTGAGAAAGGTAACCGAACGCTGAAAATCAGCGTTCGGTTACCTTTCCTGGCCATTCGGCTATCCAGAGAACAGGCAATTCGCCAAATCCTGGCGAATTGCCTGCACATACGGTGCCTGTTCGATGCCTGTTCGAGGGCAGTGAAATCCCCATGAAAAAGCACTGCTTCGGCTATTCAGAGAACACAAACCAGCAGTGAAAGGTTCCCCTAATGCCCTGCCATTCGGTGGTTTAATTCGGCAAATTTATTCAGGAGAATCCCATAGGCTTCAATGTTAAAAATATTCCCGTTT
Organism: Leptobrachium leishanense; assembly: GCA_009667805.1. Taxonomy (NCBI): domain Eukaryota; kingdom Metazoa; phylum Chordata; class Amphibia; order Anura; family Megophryidae; genus Leptobrachium; species Leptobrachium leishanense. Next base: position 180,682,866 of record CM019065.1, on the reverse strand, counting down.
TAATTCAATATCTAATAAACCGTTCATTATAAAATTCTGCAGCAAAAAGTCTCTTTATTTATAGATTTTTTAGGATACTTTAAGCATTTTTCTGAATTTTTAAAAAAAAAATTAAAAGTCCGATTTTTTTTTTTTGATTTTTTTTCAGTTTGCTTATTTTTTTTGTAACAGCCCTCTTTATTATCATTCCCTGGACCTCCTGTGAAAATTTCAGACATTTTCGCTCAGTAGTTTCTTTGCAAACAGCGTTTCATTTTCCCAGATTCATACAAATGGTTTTGCTAATTTATTCACTGCCTCCTCTACGTCACAGCTGCTTCGGCTCTGTGTGATTCGGCTCCTTTTCGGCTCCTGTTCGGCTTTTTCGAAGGTTAATCCAGATGTTTTTGCTTGTTTTCAGCGTGCATTCGGTTAGTTTTCGTCAGGTTTTCGGCAGCTTTTCCCTGCAATTCGGGGACCCTGTGCTGTTTGCTGAATACACCGCAGGGTCACCGAAATGCAATCGGCAAAAGGAACCAAATTGAAGAGAATGAAAAGTCACCGAACGTGCGGTGACTTTTCGAATCTCTTTGGATAACCCTGAGTGTCTCGATCCTCATTTTTCTACAGATCACCGCAGTTATGGAATAACCTCCCTGACGCCATCAAATCTTCCCCCAGTCTAAAGTCCCTTAAGAGATCCCTATTAACATACCTCAATACGGAATGCACCTGAAAACATGTAACATAATGACTATTTCCTACATATTTATTTTCTGTTAATCTGTATATTTGTGGTTTTTTAATATCTTGCATTTTATTACGTTGTATTTCTGTAACAACTGTAACATTTTATTGTTCTTGAGCCCAGGACATACTTGAAAATGAGAGAAATCTCAATGTATCCTTCCTGGTAAAATTCTTTATAAATAAATAAATAATAAATAAATTTGCGGATCCACTTTCTATCACCTTTGGCTCAGTTGCGATTCAAAGTTGAGCAGCAGAGACAGCCTTCACCTTATCAGGTTCTCTATACAGACATTAGGAATGATGACCCATCCCCTTAATTTTTGGCTATTATTGATCTGATTATTTAAAAATGGCATTCAATATTTAAACCCAACTCAGTACAGCATACAGCACATACAAAAACAGATGGACAGTAGACAGAGTAGGCAGGTTTAGGTATTTACACAGAGGCGTCGAGGGAGAGTGTGTTGGTTACATTTCTCTCAGTAGAATAAGAAGATGCATGCCTGGGATGTCTTTCTGTGGCAGAGAGTGCTGTGTCCCATCTTTGTCTCTTGGAGTAAGCATGTCATGCGTCCTCAATGAGAGGGCCAGCATAGGTGCTCACATCCTGGTGCAGTTTGCACCTCTGAACAAGTTTCACACAAACAGGCATGGACTGGGACAAAAAGTAGGCCCGGGCATCTTAAAGTGAGCAGCCAACTTTCGTTAACCGCTATACACACACACACACACACACATATATACGCACCCCTATACATAAATATAGATACCTCTATATGCACCCCTATATGCAAACATCCCAGTACATTTACAGTGGCAAGAAAAAGTATGTGAACCCTTTGGGATTACGTGGAGTTTTGCATGATTTGGTCATAAAATGTGTTCTGATCTTCATCTCAGTGACAACAATTTGAAAAACACAGTCTGCTTAAAATAATACAACACAAACATTATAAGTTTTCATGTGTTTATTGAACAGAACATGTAAACATTCACAGTGCAGGGTGGAAAAAGTATGTGAACCCCTAGCCTAATGACTTCTCCAAGAGCTAATTGGAGCCAGAAGTGAGCCAACCTTGAGTCCAATCAGTGTGATATTATTGGATGTGTTGCTGAAAGCTGTCCTGCCATTTAAAAACACACACCAGTTTTGGGTTTACTAGTTTCAAGAAGCACTGTCTGATGTGAACCATTCCTCGCAGAAAAGAGCTCTCAGAAAACCTACGATCAAGAATTGTTGACTTGCATGAAGCTGGAAAGGGTTACAAAAGTATCTCCAAAAGCCTTGATGTTCATGTGTCCACGGTAAGACAGACTGTCTACAAATGGAGAAAGTTCAACACTGTTGCTACTCTCCCTAGGCGTGGTCGTCCTGTAAAGAGGACTGCAAGAGCACAGCGCAGAATGCTTAATGAGGTAAAGAAGAATCCTAGAGTGTCAGCTAAAGACTTACAGAAATCTCTGGCACATGCTAACATTTTTGTTGACACATCTACAATAAGGAAAACATTAAACAAGAATGGAGTACATGGGAGGACACCACGGAGGAAGCCATTGCTTTCCAAAAAGAATATTGCAGCACATCTGAAGTTTGCAAAAGAGCACCTGGATGTTCCACAGCACTACTGGCAAAATATTCTGTGGACAGATGAAACCAAAATTGATTTGTTTGGGAAAAAACACACAACACTATGTGTGGAGAAAAAAAAGGCACAGCACACCGACATCAAAACCTTATCCCCACTGTAAAACATGGCGGAGGAAGCATCATGGTTTGGGGCTGCTTTGCTGCCTCAGGGCCTGGACAGATTGTTGTCATTGATGGAAAAATGAATTCCAGAGTTTATCAAGACATTTTGCAGGAAAACGTAAGACCATCTGTCCGCCAACTGAAGCTCCGCAGAGGATGGGTCATGCAACAGGACAATGACCCAAAGCATACAAGAAATTCAACAAAAGAATGGCTTCAACAAAACAAAATACGCCTTCTGGAGTGGCCCAGTCAGAGTCCTGACCTCAACCCGATTGAAATGCTGTGGCATGACCTTAAGAGAGCGATTCACACCAGACATCCCAAGAATATTGCTACACTGAAACAGTTTTGTGAAGAGGAGTGGTCCAAAATTACTCCAGATCGTTGTGCAGGTCTGATCTGCAACTACAGGAAACGTTTGGTTGAGGTTATTGCTGCCAAAGGAGGGTCAACCAGTTATTAAGTCCAAAGGTTCACATACTTTTTCCACCCTGCACTGTGAATGTTTACATGTTCTGTTCAATAAAAACATAAAAACATATAATGTTTGTGTTGTATTATTTTACGCAGACTGTGTTTTTCAAATTGTTGTGACTTAGATGAAGATCAGAGCACATTTTATGACCAATTCATGCAAAACTCCACGTAATCCCAAAGGGTTCACATACTTTTTCTTGCCACTGTATACTGTACACCCCATATATTTATTTATAAAGTTTTTTACCAGGAAGGATACATTGAGATTTTTCTCGTTTTCAAGTATGTCCTGGGTATATACAGTATATATACATTCCTATTATCTATATGTTCGCCCATACAAGCACAATTATGTACCTATACATGCGACCATACACCCCTATGATATACCTAATAAGTACGCCTAAACACCCACCTAAAACACAACTATACATATACATACACCCAAAAATACCTGTAACATACCTAACCACCCCTGACATACACACCTACCTAACCAACCCTGTACACACACACACCTAAACACAACCTAATTTGCACCCAATCCAGGACATAATTATTCATTGTGCAACATATTTTAAGTCCACGCCAGCACACCAGTACCTGGAGGTATGAGAGGAAATGTTGGATAGGGCTAAAAGAACAGGTGCATTGGTTTTTGGATTGAAGGTTTAAGTGAAGGATGTATAGTGTAGGGTTAACTCAGGGCTATAAGGGCAAGGGTTAAAGTCAGGACTGTAAGGGTTAAATTAGAGGTGTTTAATGGATGGTTAAATGAGAACTGTAGTGTTCAGGGTTAAGTTAGAACTATTTAATGAATGGATAAGTCAGGACTGTAAGGTTAAGGATTAATTTTGCGGTGTTTAATGAAGGGCTAACTCATGGGCTGCAGGGTTACAGGTAAAATCTGAGGTGTTTAGTGGAGGGTTAAGTGAGGGCTGTAAGGTTCAGGGTTAAATTATAGGGGTTATTCAGAGAGAGCCGATCTGGCCCCGAACTGTAACTGGACACTGAAATTCAGCGTACGGTGACATTTCGGGGCCATTCGGCTATTCAGACAGCAGGCAGTTTGCCAAATTTTGGTGAATTGCCTGCACATACAGTGCCGTTCGAGGTCAGTTACATCCCCCATAGAGAAGCAATGGTTAATCTATTCAGAGGACACCGAACAACAGTGAAAAGTTGCCGAAATGCTCTGCTGTTCAGTGGTTTCATTCAGCAGGTTTATTCAGGGGAATCCCATAGGCTTCAAAGTTAAAAATACTTCCGTTTTAATCCAATAACTACTAAACCGTTTATTCTTTTAATCTGCAGTAAAAAGTCTCTTTAATTATTGATTTTTTTAGGATCTTTTAGGCATTTTTTGGATTTTTTCAGAATTTTTTTAAGTCATTTTTTATAATCTTTCAATGGATCTTATATGTAAATTCCAGACATGTTTGTTCAGTAGTTTTTTTTTTCACTGGCTCATTGGCTTTTTCTGACGTGTTTGTCGTGGTTTTTGTGGCGTTTCTGCGGGTTTTCGGTGAGTGTTCGGTGGTTTTTGTGGCGTTTCTGCGGGTTTTCGGTGAGTGTTCGGCGGGTTTGTGGCAAGTTTTCCCTGCACAACGGGGACCCTGCTGAATACACTGCAGGCTGGCAAACTGCGATCCCCCAAAGTGTAGGGATGCGCGGGAAACGAGAGGGCACCGATATGTCAGCGACATTTCGGTGCTCTCTGAATAACCCTGTATGGCTGTTTAGTAATGAGTTAAGCCAGGGTTGTAGGGTTCAGGGTTGCATTAGAGATGTTTAGTGATGTGTTAAATGAGGGATGTAAGGTTAAGGGTTAAATTAGAGGTGATTAGTGAAGGGTTATGTCAGGGCTTCAAGGTTAAGGGTTAAGGGTAGAGGCGTTTAGTAAAGGGTTAAGTGAGGGTAGGGTTCAGGGTTATATTAGGGCTGTTTACTTAAGGGTTAGGTATGAGTTGTTGAGTTCAGGGTTACATTAGGGTTGTTTAGTGAAGGCTTAAGTTAAGTTCCGTCCCCTACACTCAACTGAAACTGCCCTCACCAAAGTCACCAACGACCTCCTAACTGCTAAAAAACACGGCCACTATTCTATTCTCATCCTGCTTGACCTCTCGGCTGCTTTTGACACTGTTGACCACCCGCTCCTTCTACAGACCCTAAACTCTCTGGGTCTCGGTGACACTGCACTTGCTTGGGTTGACTCCTATTTATCCAACAGGTCCTTCTGTGTGTCCCTTTGCTGGTAACTCCTCCTCCTCATTGCCTCTATCTCTTGGTGTACCTCAAGGCTCTGTCCTTGGTCCTCTGCTCTTTTCCATCTACACCTCCTCCCTGGGCAAAATCATCAACAGCTTTGGCTTTAATTACCACCTCTACGCTGATGACACTCAGATCTACCTCTCTACCCCTGATCTCTCCCCCCCTGTCCTTTCAAAAGTCAGTGACTGTTTATCTGGCATCTCCTCCTGGATGGCCTCCCACCACCTAAAGATCAACATGTCAAAGACTGAACTCCTACTTATTCCTCCCTCCAATGCCTCCCCACCTCCTGACTTCTCTATCACGGTGGTGGGTATCACCATCTCCCCATCAAACCAAGTTCGCTGCCTTGGAGTTACACTTGACTCTGCTCTTTCCTTCATCCCCCACATCAAGTCTCTTTCCTCCTCCTGCCGATACCAACTGCGTAATATTTCCAGAATTCGGCCATTTCTTACCGCTGTCACCACAAAACAACTCATACACGCCCTGGTAATCTCCCGACTCGACTATTGCAATAATCTCTTATCTGGCCTCCCTCTGTCCCGCCTCTCCCCCCTACAATCCATCCTGAACGCCTCCGCCAGGCTAATTCACCTCAACCGCCGCTCTGTCTCTGCCGCTTCCCTCTACGAGTCCCTTCACTGGCTCCCCATCCACTGCAGAATTAAGTTCAAAATCCTTATCCTTACCTACAAAACCCTCACTAACTCAGCTCCCCACTACCTGTCCTCACTAATCACCAAATACACCCCAGCCCGCTCCCTAAGGTCAAACAGTGACCTGCGCCTAGCTTCTCCCCACATCACCTCTTCCCATGATAGACTGCAGGATTTCTCACGCGCAGCTCCCACTCTCTGGAACGCTCTCCCTCGTACTGTCAGACTTTCCCCTAACTTCTCTTCCTTCAAACGCTCCCTGAAAACATTCCTATTTAGGGAAGCCTACCACCCAACTCACTGACGCAACCATCAATCACTCTCACCTTACAGTCCTCTCCTCCTGTTTCCAACCCCAACTCTCCCAGATTGTGAGTTCCTATGGGAATAGGGCCCTCATCTCCTCCTGTACTGTTTGTCAAATGTTGTTCAATGTATTGTAACCCTGTCTATACTGTGCTTATTGTACAGCGTTGGAATATGCTGGCGCTTTATAAATAAATTATAATAATAATAATAAAGGGCTGTTTAGTTCAGGGTTACCTTAGGGCTGTTTAGTGAAAGGATAAGTCAGGGCTGCAGGGTTCAGGGTTAAATTAGGGCTGTTTAGTGAAAGATTACGTAAGGGCTGTACGGTTCAGAGTTTTATTAGGACTTTTTAGTGAAGGGTTAGTTCAGAGCTGTAAATAAGTGTTAATTGTTCGGTCTGTAGATTAAGGCTAGGGTCAGACTAACGCATTTTTCACGTTGTCCGTGAAAATGTGCGTTCGAAGAATGGACGTATTTTTTCACGGAATACGCAATAGCGGTCATACGATGCGCAGTTTCATCCGTGATTTTGTACGGATCATCAATAAAACACTTCTTGCATCTGGACGTTATGTTGGCCGGACATTAGCAGTGTCTGACGTCTCCAATTCACTCACACACGCCGCTAGCGGACGCAGCGCACTCTGTACGTCAGTACTAGCGGTTTAACGTTCTCGAAAAAATGCGTTCATTTTCCACTTGCGTTGCGCGGCCGGACTTTTGTGCGACCGTACGTCATATATTGGCTGTCATTGCCCGGCATTTGCTGCTACTACGGCCGTGATTAAGTGCGCCAGAACGCGCGTTCGCACTGCCTCAGTCTGACCCTAGCCTAAAGGGGGTAATACGTGATCTATTGCTGTTACACTCTCATGCTCTCGGGTGGGCTTCACACGTGAAGCCAGAGTGATCAGCTATTGCATTAAGACTAGGAGTTGCCTCGGCAGGGACCGTCTTTCAGCACCAGGGCCAGCCCTCCTGCCATACGTGTACAGGAGAGCCCATGGAACAGAAGGATGTCTTGTACATCCAAGACTGCCATCTGACCGATCGTCAAGTTACAGTTACAGGATTTATAAAGTGCTAACAAGTTCCACAGTGCTGGACATTGGGTGAGAGAGAATAGCAAATATACATATAAATTAAACACACAGAACAGTAGGAGAGGGGACAGAGGTTACAATCTAACATCGGCCTACTGGGCAAACGCCCGGTACGCATGATTGCCAATCCAGGCCTGCTCACAATCCAAAATCCTGCGATGTCAAAATTAAACCTCTGTTGTGAATCAACTTGTCTGGCAGCTATCTGTACTCTGAAGAGTACTTCATATAGGATGGGGAAAAGTACTAGGAGTCACTGAATAACTAAAACCAAAAATCTTGTCTCCTAAAGCCAAAGAAATAACAATTTCACTTATAAAGATGAACTAAAGTAAGATTGAGGATGGGTTTAAATGTTATCCCTTCATGATTGCCCCAGTGTCTCCCTTCTATTTTTCCTTAAAGTATTTACTTAAATACTCAAATTTATTTGTGCATCGGAGTTTCCCTCTGTGCTGTTTCTATCTGAAAGCCTTAACCTTCATTCTGTCAGATAGCTTCCAGTACTGAGGAACTGGTTGTCCACTGCCAATCTGAAACCCAAGAGGTTATTCAGCACGGGCTGATTGACAGATTTCAGTTCAAATAACTGAATCAGACTATTGGGACACCTGTTGGGGGAGGAGGGCACTCAGATACCCACGACCATAAAAGTCATTTAATGGTAATGATGACTTGAGTGATCCTTGACATCATAGAAATCACCTGCTCTCTCCACAGTTTGAAGGGCACAGAGAACAGATAGTTCGTCAGGATCCTTCCACCAGCCAAACACAAATCCTCCAGGAGAATTGGCAGGAGAAGAGAATAATCTAGACCAGGGCAAAAAATTTCCACTCGCCTGCTCGTATTTGGAGAGTGGAAATTAAGTGAGGGCGAGTGTCACGGCCGGTAACACCTGTTCCATTGAAAGAAATTATTGGTGGGTCTCCGCAAGTCAGGACCACCCACCTGGTGATGGGAGGCTTGGCTGCAGGGCTCATCTCCATTGGTGGGTCAGTGAATGTAACTGACCACCCACATGATCTCCCTCCGTGACCTCACACAAGGAGGCAGGAAGGGAGGGAAGCTCCTCTCCACCCCGCCAGTGACACAGAGTAAGTAAACAGTGCCTGGTAGCAGCACAGCCTGAGTGCTGGGAGAAATGTGGAATTCACATGCTCCCAGCAGCTGCTCTCAGCTTCCGGGATGTCCATGTGATGCGCTGACCAGTCTGGAAGTGGCCGTGCATTACCAAGAGCCAAAGGAACTGGACAGATCTTTCTCACTGCCCTGGCCGTGTGCTGCGAGGAGCTGTCTTATGTCAAATGCGGCTCAGTGATTCCTGAGTGTGAGAGACCCCTCCTCGTGTCCTGACCAGAGCAGGCTGGCAGGGAAAGAATGTGAACAAGAGGTACAAATTTATGATGGGGCAGGGAGGAATAAAGGGGACAGAGCCGGTGCTAGCCCATTTGCACCCTAGGCAAGCCAAGCTACATGTCTCCCCCCCCCGAAAAAAATTGTCAACTGTTGAGATGCAGGGGAACACACACACACACACACACACACACACGGTTGTTCGGTGCCCACCTTACCCCTCTGCTGGTTGAGCCCGGGATAGGTCTGAGCCCCCTTTCTTTCACCCCTTTCTTTTCTGTCTTTCCTCTGTGCCTCTTTCTTTTCTCGCTATCCTCTGTGCCTCTTTCTTCTGTGCCTCTTTCTTTCTTTCATCTGCCTCATGTGGTGCCCACACGTCATCTGGTGGCACCTGCGCGTCAACATAAGACTCCCACCTTCTGCGCCGCTAGCAGGGGTCTGCTTTGCGAACCCGTGTTGGGGCCGGCTGCGCCCCTTGGTGGCAGTGCACCCTAGGCGGTTGCCTAGCTTGCCTAGTGGAAGCACCGGCCCTGAAAGGGGAGTTAGGGAACTTACAAACAAGCATCACATGGACCAGCAAAGGAAAACTCAAAGAAACAAACAAAAGCAGAGAGAAAGAGGGGGAGGGCAAATTATGTGGCAATAAAAGGACACAGAACATAGAGGGACACATAAAAAAGATGAGTAAAGTTCCTCAGACAGGCAAAGATAGGACAAAATGGTTAAAAATCATGGAAGAGCACACAAACCCAGGGTCTAGGACAGTGAGACAAGCCTCAGCACACAAGGGGCCAGATCAGTGGTGTTTGCAGCCTGTAACATTAGGGCGTGCACCCACAGAAAATGTATTAATTGAAAAGTTGTGTATTTTGTGCAAAAATCTTCTAAACATTTTCCATTACAAAATAACAAGACTGGAATTAGAGAGAGAGTCACTTTTTATGCTATTTACCATGAACCAGATAAGGGGCATCTAAAATATCAATGTAAGAGGTGAAAAAAGGACCTATTCACCCAACATTTGGGGGTGCCTGGGTACACCATGCAAACCCCCTGCAAACGCCTACAGGCCAGATCACAACCAGGATGCTAAGCAGCAATTGAGGTATAGCTTGTACACTCTGCTTAATGTAAACTTGTCCTATTCCATCTAGGAGATAGCGTCAGCTTACTGTGCACTAAAGTCTCCAATACTATGTATTGGAGCCGTTAATGTTCCCAGAGCAGATTGAGAATAAGATATTCCAACCAGCACATTCCCCATGCGCCGGGTTTAGAGCCTCTCTGCATCACACCGTTTATCAGGTGAGACACTCCATAGCGGGCGCACACAGAATTGCCAGATGCAGACCGATGTGGATGGATCCCGGCGGCTTTCATGCTTTGGTGCTGGGTTTACATTCCATCCGCACCTCCTCTGGGTCTGCAGGGATATCAAACAGAGCTCAACTGTCAGCTCAATGTCCCCCCAGCTTTTGACAAGTGCCATATGCAGATAGAGTAGGATTATTTCTTTTTTTCAATGTGTGTGAATGTGGGGTTAGGTGGGGAAACTGGTGGCGAGTAACTCTTAAGGCCTGGGTAGTAGCTCGGGACTTGAAATTTTGAGCCCTGATCTAGACCAAATACCCGATTTGGAAAGTGAGATAAAAGGGGAGAAATTTTCTGGTTTAGCTATTTTGACCTAGAGTTTTCACTTCTCCTGAGTTTCACCTTTATTGAATAGACCTGATAGTGTAATAATGCATTTTGCTATCACTTGCTCCCGGCATTCGAAATGAAAAGGCACTCGCCTGTTGCAATGGAACTTTTAACTTTATAACTGAAAAATAGGCCATACTGCCGTTTTAGAAAAATAGAAAAATATGAACTTTATTTAAATTTTTACAAAAGACATGGTCATGTATCATTGAAAAGGCCAGACTCTGACCTTTCCAGTAACATCTCATTTATTTGCAAAGTATTTTACCAGGAAGGATATATTGAGATTTCTTTCGTTTTTAAGTATGCCCTGATCTTCTAAGTTGCACAGAACCAGGGATACATGGGTCAATTTATTATCTGAGACAGGCAAAGTTATATTAGCAATGGCTAATAGGAGTCATACTTCTTTTTGCTTTTATTTTTTCTGTAATTCTTGATAAAACTGTTGTAGTTAGCATATTATTTGTGTATGAACTATTTCCTGTTAAACAAGTCTATACATGGGCTATATCTGTTTGTGTTCCTTTAATGAATGCATTAGTGGAACTCATTAAATTGCAAGTTTCTACTTGCTGCAAAGAACCATCTTTAAGTCTAGTAATTCCACTATAACATAAATCAATAGTCATGTACAAATCATTTTAAGTACATGTTCCTTATTTGAACTCTAACGAAACAAAAACAAATTTTAAAGTTTTACAGGTTCATCACCGATGGTATCAACTATACATTTGTTACCAACACTAATAGTATGCTTGCTGTCAAATTATTACATTCATAAATTTTAGATTAAACCCCTTAAGGATCAATCACGTAACTGTTATGTCATAAATGCATTGACTTTGAAGACCCTTGGTCCTTAAGGGGTTTAATAATATTGTTTCAGAGTGCAAATAAAACACTTTGGGCTTGATTACATACTGAGCGCTAACTGTTGCGTTCGGATTTGTTAACTGTTAATGCTAGGATAAGTGACTTTAACACATGCCCCCATATAACCTTCCTAATGCTAAACCTGTTAAAAAATCTGTTTGCGCATTGGTGATTGTGCCAGCTTGCACGAGCTTAATGTACCATGTGCAATTAGTAATTAGCATTAGGATGAGTAAGGTATTATAAAATCCTAGTGCCAATTACCACACAGATGGGCTAAACTCATTTTTAGCTACACCTAAAAGCTGGTGCTAGCTGATTCCACTTTTGCGATATCATTTTGCACCCCTTAAAAACCCTCCATAAATCCGATACTCACCTCTCCTCCCACAGCAAGAATAGTAGCCAGATCTGCCACTTCTCCTGGCCGAGAGCAGAGTGAGACTGGGGACAAATAGTCTCCAGTCTCCCTTTGTGATCACTCTGTGTCACTGCTCGATCTCACGAGAGCGAGATAGCGCAGGGCTCGCGGTCTGGCAGCGCAACTGTGCCATGGAGTTCTATGGTTTCAAGGATAGTGCCTCGTTCTAACTCTAAAATGGGTGCAGATTTCTCCGTTAGCATCCCCATTTTAGCGTTATGTTTGTGTTCTGGCCTTTGAGCATTTAAAAATAATAATAAAGAGCAGCTGGTGTAAAAGGGGGAGGCTGACCAGTGGCTCAGTAAAGGGCCCCAAGATTTCTGATGGCAGCCCTGCATTCTATGTTAGAAGACGCAATGCCCACCATGGACACTACTACTGCAAACCAAGATATAAATAACACAAAAAGAATATTGTAAGCTGCATCAATTAAACAGAGGTAGAGAGAGGAAGGATGTGTCTTAGCTATCATATAAATGTATGGAAATTTCCATAGGGAAGAAGCCTGTATCAATGGCGCCACCTAGAGGAGATATGTAAAAAACGCACACAATGTTCAACAGAAAACTTTTTGTGTATATGGATGCATAAAAAACTTCATCCACAAGGAAAGTTCTTAAATTGAATCAGCTGCTGTCTCTTTCAATAGGTGGTATATCCAAACCCACCAGAGGATAATGAGTCAGAAAAAAGAAAGAAAAGGACGATCAAGTCAGGGCTTCCTTCAACGAGTGTCTTCTTTGTTTCTGTATATATGGATACCTTTAAAATAAACAAAATGCTGCCATAGCGTAGTAATCTTTTACACAGCAAGGAATAGCAGAAGAGAGTAACACTCACATTTTGATGTGTCTCAATCAGACACTAGATGCTCCAAGCAGCCTGCAGTATTTAGATGGGAACGCCGGATTTCCCACAGGATTCACAGTCTTGCCTCTCCAGTAAATACTGGACGCCAAACGTTAGTTTAAAGGGCAAATTTATTAAAATAAATAAAACAAAGTTGCAGGCATAGCACCTAAACGCGTTTCGCGAGTTACCTCGCTTCAGTTTGGTGCAGTGCCAAAGTTTGTAATAAAAGTGCTCAAAGACCTTATAAAAACTAGTATACATACAAGACGTTTATTCATACGCTTTGTAGTCCATCCTCATTTATTCCAAAGGGAGATATCCTCTCAAAGAGAAAAAAAACATAAAAAATATACAGGGTTATTCAAAGAGAATCAAAAAGTCACCACACGTTCGGTGACTTTTTGTTCTCTTCAATTCGGTGCGATTTGGCAATCCTATTTCAGCGTCCCTGCAGTGTATTCAGCAAGCACCACAGGGCCATCGTAGTGCAGCGAAAAGCCGCTGCAAACCCGACGAACACTCACCGCAAAACCCGGCAAACGCTCAACGAAACCCGCAAAAACATCTGGATTAACCCCGCCAAACATGCCGGAGAAACCCGACTACCTGCCGATGACAGCACAGAGAAGCCGCCAGAAAAACCCGACACACAGACAGGAGGTAAAAAAAAACAAAAAACAGTACTCTTGAAAGTTGGAAAATTGAAATGCTGTTTGCAAAAAACCTACTGAACGAAAATGCCTAGAATTTACATAAAAGATCCAATGAATGATAATAAAAAGGGCAGTTACAGTAAAAAGAAAAGACGATTTAAAAAAAACGGGAAAAAATGTTTGCAAAAAATCCCAAAAAATGCCTAACAGATCCTAAAAAAAATCTATACATAAAGAGACTTTTTACTGCAGAATATTATAATCAATGGTTTATTAGATATGGCATTAAAAAGGGAATATTTTTAACATTGAAGCCTACGGGAATCGCCTGAATAAACCTGTCGAATGAAACCACCGAACAGCAGGGCATTTTGCAACTTTTCCCTGCTAGTTTGTGTTCTCTGAATAGACGAAGCATTGCTTCGCTATGTGGATTTCACTGCCCTCAAACAGGCACCGAACTGGCACCATATGTGCAGGCAGTTCGCCAAGATATGACGAACTGCCTGCTCTCTGAATAGCCGAATGGCCAGGAAAGGTAACCGTACGCTGCATTTCAGTGTTCAGTTACCTTACGGACACAATTCGGATATCTTTGTATAACCCTGATAGTGTGTTAAAGTCTTTAATAATTTAAAGTAAACTATATGGCAGCTGGAAGCTCATTCACGTGGTTAAGAGTCCAAATATGGGCTCTAATTGGTGAGTAGATGGTCAGCTTATTTGGAGTGACACAGCCCACACAAGCAATGCCACTTCTGGTGCCTTCAGTAGCTCACACGAGAGCAAAAAGAGGCCTCCATAGTGTAGCAACTGAGATCAGACAGCAGCTTATATGTGATTCTACTTCCTGGATTTAGAGCCCTTATCTCTTCAGGCTCTTAATGAGTATGAGTTGACCCTCATTGTGAGGTAGGGTCCAGCAAGCTCAGAAGGTCTGATCTACTCTTGGTATCTATATGATGCACTCCTGGGATTCCTTGAAAGTTGTACACATAGTTGCAGTACAGCAACACATCCACTCTAAACCTTTGCATAACTGAAACTGATATAATAGTCATATAATATCTATGTACTGTGACAAGACCTAAAAGCAAAACTTTGCACTGTCGCAAAGGTCATCATCACAGCACCAAACATGCAACAAGTAGCCAACACAAATATAAGGTCAATATCAGGATATGACATGATAAACATCTGTCTAGCTAGCAGAAAGCAGAACAGTTCTGGTCATAAAGAACTGAACTTTCATACGGGAACATCATACTACCATCCAATCGCCTGCATCTCAACCACAGGAAAACAATCCTGTTAAACATCATAGCCTTTTTTCACATCAACCTACAATCAATACTGGTGGTGTTGGCTTCTTGCTGCACATTAACAGTTCCTATACTTTGTATAAGTGTTAATTTACGACCAGCAGGAGAATATCAAGTGATTTGTTCACTATGTTCAGCTGGACTCAGTATCGAAATGAAAAAAAAAGCTCAGAAACCCTTTTACAAAATCAGTTAACACATAAACAATAACTAGCTTCAGAAGATACCATACTCAATTCTGGTCCCAGAAGGCAGAGGATGGCAAATGCTTATATGCTTCTCCAATTCATTAACTACTTTTTCCTGGAGAGACATTATAAACACCTGATATTTAATCAGATAACAGTTTTCTTAGAGTAAACTATAGCCGTAGTTAAAAATAATCACATTTCCCATAAAATGTTACTAGTTCTGACATAGTAGTGAAAGAGGCACTTGAAATTAAAGCTGTGTTTTTCTGTGTAAGCTATTTTTGAAAAAAAATAGATGTGTTTTTATTTTAAAAGCTAACACTGCAAGCTTTTATCAGATGTAGTTCTTAGATATCCGTGACTGTACAAAGCGTTTGTGTTTTGAAACAGAGATACAGGTCAATAACATAGTATCTGCTGAGTCTACCATTTCATAACCACACCCAATAGAGTGTTGGGCAATTGCTTGTAAAGCAAAATAACAAGTATTATTTTACATTCTTTTAACGTTTGCTGTCTGTTTAATTTATAGTTGAGATACGTTGAGTCATGTATATTAAAAGATATATATTGCATATCGAAAACTCAAACTGTGAAATATTCATTTTACAATGTTCTATTGTATAATGTCCGGTGTGCAATATTTGATGTGCCTACCTACACTTTTTTTTTAAATATCTGTTAGCACTTGCCACTTTAAGAGAGACTCACAGAATTAAGTTTTCCAAATTTTTAAGTTACAATAACATAGTAATGTAGGTTTTAAAACGACAAATATCTATCAAGTACAACATAACACACATTCCTGCAGCTGCAGAGCATTTTCCAATTGTGACCAAAAACACTAAAACAAAAAAAGCTTGCTTCATTCCAAAAATCAGATGTCTCCTTGGATCTATAAGCATTGCATTAAAATTGTAATGCTTGTATCCATTTATAAGTATTTTTACCGGAAAAACAAAACTAACTTTTTTGCTTTGTTTTGTTTTCAGGTGCTGTTTTCTTATTTTTGTATTTGCAATTTTTTTTTATTATTTTTTTATGAGAATTTTATTTAACACAGATATCAAATCGAACTGCAATAGCTAAGAAGATTGCAGTATTCAGTAGGTCAGCATATAAGTAACAAGTCCACTAGAAACGCTTCAATAAATGGGGACAGAAAGAATTAAAAAATGTCCTTTACCCAAGTATGAAAGGCATCAATTGAAAAGGATAAAACACCATAATTAGGAAGAGAATTACAATTTTTTTTATTGCTTTAATGTTAAAAACTAGACATGTGCAATTAGTGCCGGCTGGGTGGAGTAGAGGTAACATCACTGCTCTATAACCATGGAGAGAAACTGTGGAGACACAGGTTCGATCCTGGCAAGAGCATCTCTCCAGTAAGTGTCCTTGGGCAAGACACCTAATGGTACATACTCACCACCCAGAACATACTTGAAATCTAGAGAATTCTCAAGGTGCTTTCTAGACAGTGCTTTCTTAAGACAGGTATATATACAGTCAGGTCCAGAAATATTGGGACATCGACACAATCCTAATATCTTTGGCTCTATACACCACCACAATGGAGTTGGAATGAAACAAACAGAATGTGCTTTAACTGCAGACTGTCAGCTTTAATTTGAGGGTATGTACATCCAACTCAGGTGAATGGTGTAGGACTTACAGCAGTTTGCAGATGTGCCTCCCACTTGTTAAGGGACCAAAAGTAATGGGACAATTGACTTCTCAGCTGTTCCATGGCCAGGTGTGTGATATTCCCTCGTTACCCCAATTAAAATGTGCAGATAAAAGGCCCAGAGTTCATTTCAAGGGTGCTATTTGCATTTGGAATCTGTTGCTGTCAACTCTCAAGATCAGAACCAAAGAGCTGTCACTATCAGTGAAGCAAGCCATCATTAGGCTGAAGAAACAAAACAAACCCATCAGAGAGATAGCAAGAACATTAGGCGTGGCCAAAACAACTGTTTGGAACATCCTCAAAAAGAAGGAACGCACCGGTGAGCTCAGCAACACCAAAAGACCCGGGAGACCATGGAAAAAACTGTGGTGGATGACCGAAGAATTCTTTCCCTGGTGAAGAAAATACCCTTCACAACAGTTGGCCAGATCAAGAACACTCTCCAGGAGGTAGGTGTATGTGTGTCAAAGTCAACAATCAAGAGAAGACTTCACCAGAGTGAATACAGAGGGTTCACCACAAGATGTAAACCATTGGTGAGCCTCAAAAACAGGAAGGCCAGATTAGAGTTGCCAAACAGCACCTAACAAAGCCTTCACAGTTCTGGAACAAGATCCTATGGACAGATGAGACCAAGATCAACTTGTACCTGAGTGATGTGAAGAGAAGAGTATGGAGAAGGAAAGGGACTGCTCATGATCCTAAGCATACCACCTCATCAGTGAAGCATGGTGGTGGTAGTGTCATGGCATGGGCATGTATGGCTGCCAATGGAAGTGGTTCTCTTGTATTTATTGATGATGTGACTGCTGACAAAAGTAGCAGGATGAATTCTGAAGTGTTTCGGGCAATATTATCTGCTCACATTCAGTCAAATGCTGCAGAACTCATTGGACGGCGCTTCACAGTGCAGACGGACAATGACCCAAAGCATACTGCAAAAGCAACCAAAGAGTTTTTGAAGGGACAGAAGTGGAATGTTATGCAATGGCCAAGTCAATCACCTGACCTGAATCCCATTGAGCATGCATTTCACTTGCGGAAGACAAAACTGAAGGGAAAATGCCACAAGAACAAGCAGGAACTGAAGACAGTTGCAGTAGAGGCCTGGCAGAGCATCACCAGGGATGAAACCTAGCATCTGGTGATGTCTATGCATTCCAGACTTCAGGCTGTGATTGACTGCAAAGGATTTGCAGCCAAGTATTAAGGGAAAGTTTGATTTATGGTTATTATTCTGTCCCATTACTTTTGGTCCATTAAGAAGTGGGAGGCACATCTGCAAACTGCTGTAAGTCCTACACCGTTCACCCGAGTTGGCTGTACATACCCTCAAATTAAAGCTGACAGTCTGCAGTTAAAGCACATTGTGTTTGTTTCATTCCAACTCCATTGGGGTGGTGTATAGAGCCAAAGATGTTAGAATTGTGTCGATGTCCCAATATTTTTGGACCTGACTGTATATATATAAAAAACCTTAAAACAAATGGTGCAAATATCGCAGGCATGCTTACATCAAATATAGGTCTCAAGGAGATACTTCCCAATGAACTCCCACTTTCTACCATATTGTCAGATCTGTGGAAGAGTATAACACCTTATTCAGTATCTGTGTATAGTTCTCAGTCAACCTAATCTTTTGAATAGTGTACCTAAAAACAGAGTACCAACACAATAAAATTGTTTTGACTTTGCCACTGATGAAGAGCAGATTTAGCTCACATAGCTGAGCTCTAACATTAGCGCTAGTAATGTAATATGGCTCTATAATGGCTCTGGTAAGTTTACAACAGCTCTGGTTAAGTTAGCACCAACTTTGTAATACTGCCCTTGGTCTTGTTCTTCTCAATGACTTAATTCTTGAAAGGTTTTTTTTAATGGGTTAATAAGATTCCTTTCTAAACAGAGTGTGAAAATGTATCCCCAAGAGGAATAGAAACTGCAGTTCACAGCACTCTCCACCAACGTGCTAAGGTATAAACATATAAGAAAAAATAGAACATGCAGTACAATACAACCTTATAGATGGTCAGATATTTTTGATGATACAGGATCTTCAAGGAAGTGCAGAGCCTCTAAAATCAGAGCATACACAAAAATATAGCATAACACTGCCAGATATTTAATAAAACATAAAACCACAAAAAGAAGCCACTCACAAAATTAGTGGCACACGATGTGTAAAAGTGTGCAAAAGCGCATATTAAGCCAAGATGTTCAAATAGTCACCACAGCCGGAAAGACGTTGTCCTTAAAGCGTAATTTCTGCAGGAGAGCCTGGCCAGGATACCACTCCGTGCTGAGAAGTCCAAATACCAGGTGGAGCCACAGTCCTTCAGAACGACCAATTGGGGAACCGAAGACCTGGATCCATCCGAAGTGAATAATGGACGATCCGACTCGCGGACGAATACGAATGATGGACGATCCGGCGGGCGAACGAACGAAATGGCGGAAACAAGCAAGTCAGTTCGACGCATTTCGTCCTCTGACTTATTCATGAACTGACTTGTCCGTCCGAATCTTCTCTCTTTTAAAGTCCACATATCTTTAATTTAATAAGATTCCTAATAATCATTGAGGACTTTCAAAAATATCAGCAGATCTCTTGTTAAAATTTCCCTCAAACATTTTCTTTGGTAATTACATATGTATTGGTATGCAGATAATGCAACAGCATGACATCACAAAAACCTTTTCTACAAAAGTTTGCTACAGCTTAACAATTAAGATTATTTAGCAAACACAGCATTGAGAATATGAGAATATTTATTCAAATCCACACTTAAATAACATATATATATATATATATATATATTCTGTTTAATCAAATCAGTATTAACAGCAGTTTAGGTTATATGACTAAGACTGGAATCTTTCTTTGGAAAGGTGATACCCTCTTCTGTCATGATACTAAAAGGAAATTCAGATTCCATGCCAGCACACCATTGATAAATATAATTTCTCATATTTTCGCTCCAGTGATTTGAGAGGCTGGAAGGTAATAGTCTCTTATTGTGAACTTCCTTAACCACTCAGACTAGCAATTAGTCCTCAGCCATGCTTCACGACCTCAGGCTGCTGGTTTGTAGGCTTTGATCCGAACCTTGTTCACTGACACACATCTAATAACCAGGAATGGCACCAACTTACCCATCAAGTTTCTGATTTATCCCCTCACTATGTACTAGGCAAAAATAGGAATAATTACCTATTACTTTGAGTCCTAGTTCGACCTTTGACCAAGTTCTACTTCTTTTAATGTAGATTGAGGACTTGTTAAAAAACATGTACAACATTTGCAAATGGATACAGTTCACAAGACATTGTTTAAAGCAATAAAGCCACATGGACACAAAGTATTATGCAATGCTTACATTAATAGTATAGGAGGTCAAAAAGGTCATATTGCACAAACAAATCCTCTTCACTGGACTATTAAAAACTTCCAATGCCTGTAGGGGACTGTCATAAAACTCACTCATACCTAAAGCCTTTCATTAGAGTTCAGTAGTAGATGCATTATATGTACCCATTTAATTAAGAAGGAAAATAACTGCTGCAAATACCTATGAAAGCTGATTTCAGAAACAGTAAACAAGGAAAGGAATTTTATTCAACACTGGCAAAATCATATAAATTTTGGCTCTTTAACTCATGAAATTTAGGGCAGTATCACGAGCCTACAGCTAAAACGGCTATGCTAAGGGGAAAAATTTGTGCCCGTAAATTTCCCCTTCGCATCCCTGTTTTACAAGGAGATTACAAGGCAGGCACTGAATCCAGCAGCCTGCCCCGTCGCGGCCGCTAGCCTCCAGGATACTCAAGGCAGCACTAACGTGCCGGCGCGAAGATCCCCTCCTGGAGTACGTAGGACTTCATTTGGACTTCTAACATGCCGGCGCGAGCATCCCCTCCTGGAGTCCATAGGACTTCATTGGGACTTGTGCTGATGGGTCAGCTCGCAAGAGGCGAGATGCTGCAGGTCCACAGAGCGATCAGAGAGAGAGACTGGGGACTTTTTTCCCCAGTCTCATACTGCTCCCGGCAGCCAGAATCGGCAGATTGAGCCACCGTTCTTGCCACAGGATGAGAGGTGTGTATTTGGTTTTTGGGGGGTTACAGCATTTGTAGCTAACTGATTCTGCTTCTGTGGAGTCAGTTAGCTACAGCTCTAAGCTGTGGCTAACTTTTTAGTTAGCTGCAGCGGTTCGTAATTAGCATTAGGACTATGTGATCCTAAAGCTAATTACTGATTGCTTACTCTTAGCGCTCCCCTGTTAAGTATAGGGAGCGCAAAATACAGTAAGCTCACGCTAGAAAGTGTTATTACTGATGCGCTAATGGGTTTTTTGAGCCAGGCTCTGAGTGTCATTTGCAAGTGGCATTTTTAAGTGGACATCCAGAGTTGTTTCCTGGAGTTGCGGGACTGGAGGAAGGAACTGCAAGGCCCACTTTTACTCTGGGTAAACACACGTCTATATCATGCTTTCTCTCACGCTTCTACTCTTTACTTCTACCTTTCTCCTTAAATGGAACTCCTGCCCCTCTACCACCGACCCCTACACTATCTGCATCTCTCCCTCCCTCCTCTCGTCCCACATGATGGCCTCGCATGAGCTCCTTTGTTTCCTCAGAACATGGTCTCCCTCTAACTCTCGTGCTGCCAATCACTCCCACTCCCACAAATCCCATTCCCACCTTCTCTTTCTCACCCTCCTGCTGTTACTCTATTCAGGTGACATATCCCCTAACCCTGGCCCCACAACACATCCAATACTTCCCTCTCATCCTATCTCCATCGCACAAAATCACCTCCCTGCAAGCCCAGCAACCTCATCCCCATAATCCCTCAGCGCCTGTCCTCTTTCTCCTGCGCCCTCTGGAACGCTCGCTCTGTGTGCAACAAACTCACAGCCGTCCATGACCTCTTCCTTTCAAACTCCTTCAACCTCCTAGCTTTAACTGAAACCTGGCTAACTCCCTCTGACACGGCCTCCGTAACTGCTCTATCACATGGCGGTCTACACTTGAGTCATACCCCAGACCGGGTGAGAGAAATGGTGGCGGGGTCGGAATCCTGCTCTCTCCCACCTGCACCTACCAGCATCTCCCTCCACCCCCATCCCTCTCCTTCTCCTCCTTCGAGACACACTGCATCCGCCTGTTCTCTCCTCTGGCCCTCAGGGTGGCAGTCATCTACCGCCCACCGGGACCAACCTCCCAGTTCTTTGACCACTTTGCTACCTGGCTCTCTCACTTTCTGTCTTCTAATCTTCCATGCCTAGTTCTCGGGGACTTCAACATTCCCATTGACGATCCTTCCCCCCCTGCTCCTCCAAACTTCACTCACATCCTCCCTTGGACTCACACAATCCTCCCTCCTCCCTACCCACCGCGATGGTCACGCTATTGACCTTGTCTTTTCCAACCTCTGCTCCATTTCTGAGTTCAACTGTCGCCCTTTCCCCATCTCTGACCACCACCTTCTCTCTTTCAACCTATCTGGACTTCCTAAACACCCTGCTCCCCCACCCCGCACACACACTCGCAGAAATCTACAGGCTGTGGACCCCCATCAATTCTCCAACCTACTTCACCACCTCCCTCATACCTCATCCTTCACCTGCCCTGATGCTGCCACTAATCACTACAACACTACGCTTATCTCTGCTCTAGACACTCTTGCTCCTCTTCGACTCTGTAAGGCCCCACGCCGCCAGCTTCAGCCCTGGCACACCCTCCAGACTCGCTACCTGCAAAGATGCTCCCGCACCGCAGAGCGTGCCTGGAGGAAATCCCGCTCTGAAGCTGATTTTGTTCACTTCAAGTTTATTCTCCGGTCATACACCTCTGCCCTCCACTTGGCCAAACAATCCTTCTTCTCATCTCTCTTATATCTACGCTGTCCTCCAACCCTAAACGGCTCTGGTCCACCTTCAACACCCTCCTCTACCCACCTGCACCTCCCCCCTCAGCTGCCTTCAGCGCTCAAGAGCTGGCAGACTACTTCCTCAGTAAAACTTAACTATCAGAAGCAACATCCCAACACAAGATAGTTATCTGCCACCTCCACTCCCACAGGTCCCATCTGCCACCCTCTGCCGCTTCCTCCCAGCCACTGAGGAGGAAGTCAATTCCTTATTGTCCTCCTCACATCTCACCACGTGCCCGCTCGACCCCATTCCCTCACATCTAATTCCTCCCCTCTCCTCCTCCCTCACCCCTGCTCTCACACACATCTTCAACCTATCTCTCTCCACTGGCTCCTTTCCATCCGCCTTCAAACACGCGCTAGTTACCCCTTTACTAAAGAAACCATCCCTAGATCCCAACTCTCCATCCAACTACCGTCCTGTATCCCTGCTTCCCTTTACCTCTAAGCTCTTAGAAAAACTAGTCTTCAACCGCCTCTCCATCTTCCTGTCCTCCAATTCCCTACTTGACCCCCTGCAATCTGGCTTCCGTCCCCTACACTCAACTGAAACTGCCCTCACCAAAGTCACCAACGACCTCCTAACTGCTAAAAAACACGGCCACTATTCTATTCTCATCCTGCTTGACCTCTCGGCTGCTTTTGACACTGTTGACCACCCCCTCCTTCTACAGACCCTCAACTCTCTGGGTCTCGGTGACACTGCACTTGCTTGGATTGACTCCTATTTATCCAACAGGTCCTTCTGTGTGTCCTTTGCTGGTAACTCCTCCTCTTCATTGCCTCTATCTGTTGGTGTACCTCAAGGCTCTGTCCTTGGTCCTCTGCTCTTTTCCATCTACACCTCCTCCCTGGGCAAAATCATCAACAGCTTTGGCTTTAATTACCACCTCTACGCTGATGACACTCAGATCTACCTCTCTACCCCTGATCTCTCTCCCCCTGTCCTTTCCAAAGTCAGTGACTGTTTATCTGGCATCTCCTCCTGGATGGCCTCCCACCACCTAAAGATCAACATGTCAAAGACTGAGCTCCTACTTATTCCTCCCTCTAATGCCGCCCCACCTCCTGACTTCTCGATCACGGTGGAGGGTATCACCATCTCCCCATCAAACCAAGTTCGCTGTCTTGGAGTTACACTTGACTCTGCTCTTTCCTTCATCCCCCACATCAAGTCTCTTTCCTCCTCCTGCCGATACCAACTGCGTAATATTTACAGAATTCGGCCATTTCTTACCGCTGTCGCCACAAAACAACTCATACACGCCCTGGTAATCTCCCGACTCGACTATTGCAATAATCTCTTATCTGGCCTCCCTCTGTCCCACCTCTCCCCCCTACAATCCATCCTGAACGCCTCCGCCAGGCTAATTCACCTCACCCGCCGCTCTGTCTCTGCCGCTCCCCTCTGCGAGTCCCTTCACTGGCTCCCCATCCACTGCAGAATTAAGTTCAAAATCCTTATCCTTACCTACAAAAGCCTCACTAACTCAGCTCCCCACTACCTGTCCTCACTAATCACCAAATACACCCCAGCCCGCTCCCTAAGGTCAAACAGTGACCTGCGCCTAGCTTCTCCCCGCATCACCTCTTCCATGATAGACTGCAGGATTTCTCACGCGCAGCCCCCACTCTCTGGAACGCTCTCCCTCGTACTGTCAGACTTTCCCCTAACTTCTCTTGCTTCAAACGCTCCCTGAAAACATTCCTATTTAGGGAAGCCTACCACCCAACTCACTGACGCAACCATCAATCACTCTCACCTTACAGTCCTCTCCTCCTGTTTCCAACCCCAACCCTCCCAGATTGTGAGTTCCTACGGGAATAGGGCCCTCATCTCCTCCTGTACTGTTTGTCAAATGTTGTTCAATGTATTGTAACCCTGTCTATACTGTGCTTATTGTACAGCGCTGCGGAATATGCTGGCGCTTTATAAATAAATAATAATAATAAAATAATAATAATATCAGGATGTAATATGGAGATAACGATATTACCTCTTTTTAACCTAGCACTATCTCGCGTTAAGGAGATGATAGGGCCCTTAGTGTGTAATAACCAAAATTCTAAAGGAGAACCTTATATTTTCTTAAAATTTCGAATTCCATACTAATTTGAACAATAAATTTTCAGGACCCTATTCCCTAGTTCATGTTAAAATGCAAGCGCAAAGGCAAAAATTTAGCGCACAACGGAAAATTTTTATTGCCCGCCAACTGACAAGTGTATTACAAACCTCGTGTAGGTTCGGGCACACATTTGTTTAGCACATGCACCTGAAGCGCTAACATTATACATCTGAACACTACCGTCTAGTGCTAACAAGGTTGCGTGTGCAGAATCAGACTGGTTTTTGCCAGTATAATTGCCTGACCACACCTGTCCCCTGCCAATAAATACCATCTGCGCGTGCAATGCTCTAACTGCGATCGTGCTTTTCCAAGTCAGACACAGGGTCCCAGGCGTTGGAGGTTAATTGTAAGTATAGAGGGTGTGGAGTGCAGTTGCAAGTGTAGAAAGGAGGTTTTTTTTATTGTTACCTGTCAACTGTGTTAACCCATTCATCCCATATCATACCACCATCGTTACACGCAGGGGTTTTTTTTGAGCCGGTACGCGCCGGTACGCCGTACCGGCACCTCAGTCTGCGCGTACTGGCACCTCTTTGATCCGCGGGATCCACCCGGGCCTCCGCAATGCGTGGACCTCTCGCCCGAGAGGCCCCTCCTGCAGTTGCCAGCCGCCACGTACTTCCTCCTATCGGCCGCCGCGTGCTTCCTGTGACCAGCCGGCTTGAAACTCTGCCGCTCACGTGGGTTCTACCAGTCAGCCACGATCTCGCTAGCGGATGGCTGGTGGAACCCACGTGAGCGGCTTGAAACTCTGCCGCTCACGTGGGTTTCACCAGCCAGCCACGATCTCGCTAGCGGCTGGCTGGTGGAACCCACGTGAGCGGCAGAGTTTCAAGCCGACCGGTCACAGGAAGCACGCAGCAGCCGATAGGAGGAAGTACGTGGCGGCCGGCAACTGCAGGAGGGTCCTGGCAGAGGTGAGCTGGGGGTGGCAATATACATCATGATATGACAAGACACAGATCACCTCAATTCACAAATGTTTTAAAGAAATTAGTGAGCCCCAAAATACTGTGTGGTACTGGCTGTGTGACAAGAGACAGATCACCTCAATTCCCAAATGTTTTGTAGAAATTAGTGAGCCCCAAAATACTGCGTGGTACTGACTGTGTGACAAGACACAGATCACCTCAATTCACAAATGTTGTAAAGAAATTTTTAACCCCCAAAATGCTTGCTGGCTGTGTGACAAGACACAGAAGATCACCTCAATTCGCAAATGTTTTAAAGAAATTTTTAACCCCCAAAAAGACTTGCTGGCGCCGCACAGTGACAAGACACCGAAGATCACCTCAATTCACAAATGTTTTAAAGAAATTTGTAACCCCCAAAAAGACTTGCTGGCACAGTGACAAGACACAGAAGATCACCTCGATTCACAAATGTTTTAAAGAAATTTTTAACTCCCGAAATACTTGCTGGCTGTGTGACAAGACACAGAAGATCACCTCAATTCACAAATGTTTTAAAGAAATTTGTAACCCCCAAAAAGACTTGCTGGCACAGTGACAAGACACAGAAGATCACCTCAATTCACAAATGTTTTAAAGAAATTTGTAACCCCCCAAAAGACTTGCTGGCACAGTGACAAGACACAGAAGATCACCTCGATTCACAAATGTTTGAAAGAAATTTTTAACCCCCAAAATACTTGCTGGCACAGTGACAAGACACAAAAGATCACCTCAATTCGCAAATGTTTTAAAGAAATTTTTAACCCCCAAAAAGACTTGCTGGCTGTGTGACAAGACACAGAAGATCACCTCAATTCGCAAATGTTTTAAAGGAATTTGTAAACCCCAAAAAAACTTGCTGGCATAGTGACAAGACACACATCACCTAAATTCCCTGATATTTGGTAGAAATGAGACCCCCCAGACCACCCAGTAGCGTGGCAGACCGGCAGTAACAACACACAACTATCTCCTCTGAAATCTCCTCTCAAAATGCGTGCTGTAGCTATGAGTGGAAACGTTATATAGTGTGCTGCGGGACTTAGCTCTGTGAGCCCATGATTGGGCAAAATTTGCCCAATCAGGACTCTGAGCCGTGATTGGCATACTGTTGAACCTGTCTTGCACCAGACCTGTGGTCAGGTGCAAGGCTGTAGCCAATTACGAGCTTCAGGCCAGTGGGAAAATGCATTGTGGTCCATTGTGATGCATTGTGGTTGAACATGCGGCGAACACCCGGAAATGTTCGGTGTTCGCGATCTAATCGAACAGGCTAAGTTCGGGTCTAACTCCGAACCGTCCGAACCGAACAGCTCATCCCTAGTAACAACGTGTATAAGTATCGTACAGGAATTTTCATTCCTTATAACCACCTGAACCTTATCCCTGTACAGCAGTGAGTGACCCCAGAGCTCTCCCTGTATTCTGCCCTCCTCCTGACTGTTCTAATGCAGCAGTAAACATTTTGAAGTTTCCGTTACAGTGCGTTTGGGGGCTGCTATTTGCAGCTTGTTTTATCTCTCGGAGTTCTTAGATAGATAAAACAAATGATTTCCTTTCACCACAAGGGGCACACTAATCTTGCTTTAAAAAGGCGTGAAATGGGGATTTGATATGTTAATGATTGATTTTGTATGTATTATAATGCAAAATCAAGTTAATTTGGTTTTGGTAGTGAATGGGGTTAAAGGCAAAAAGCTATTTTAATTTTTTTATTATAACTGTATTATTTCCAAAATATGACAGGAAACAGAAACATAGGTTGTTTTTTCAAGTATGATGGAAATGCAATGTGCAAATGTATTATTTTCATACCAGGATAAATCAGTATCAGATTGTTTAATGAAAACCATTCACGCTAGTGATAGTATAATAAGGTAAATAGGGAAAGATCATAGACCAGGGGCTTAATTTAATTCCAATGGCAAATTTTTACAAAAAATATATCATTGAGTTTCACTTGTTAGTTATTTTGACATATCAGCTGATTCAATTGAAAACTCCAACTTAATAACTCCACAGCCGTATTCCGATAAATGACCCCTTTTTGATAAAGTCCGGGCCGGTAAAAAGCCTGAAAATATTTCATTTTATTTGAAATTTACTCTAGCCCATTAGTAAATTTTAATTTAAAGCTAATGCTAACCCTAACCTCAACAGTAACCCCTGGTGGTCAGGACTGTTATGAGTATAGGTATTTTTAACCTTATTCTTTTTCTTATTCTTTTGCTAATTCAATAATAACATTAAAATTGAGGGTATTCCATATGATTTCAGAGTGATTTTTCCAGTTTGTTTGCCTGAATATCCATTTACGTACAGCTATCAGAACTTGTTACTTGTTATTTTTTCAAATTCGACTTACTGATAAATCCATAAAAAATTGCCGAAGCCAAAATTCCATTAAAAAGTATAACCAGGAGACCTGATAACTGAGCCAAAGTTTTATCAGGGTTAAAATGCCAGTATACCTGTATTATTTTAATCTCCCTCAACTGAAAAATGACTGAATAGTTGCTTGACAAGCTGTCGATTTTGGCGAATGAACCAAATTAATTCAAGCCTCAGGTTTGAATGGACTCCTGAGGCACAAAAAAGTCTTTGATGATCTCCGTGCTGGTTTCACCACAGATCCCATTCTAAGTTACCAGACCCCCAGACCTGTTTCTATGTAGAGGTTGAAGCCTCTTAATTTGTTTCTGTGGCAAGCCGTTAGGAAAGTGTCTCTGGTGGTTGTCTACGTCCAATATTATGTCATTTTAAAAAACTTAGTCAATCAGTAGAAATCTATGACACCGGAGTCTGAGAACTACTGGCTATTAAACGAGCCTTTGAAGAGCGGTGTTATCTGCTGGAGGGGGCCATTCAACCTTTAACTGTCTATACAGATTACAGGAATCTTGAATATTTACATACTGCTAAATGCCTAGAACTTCACCAGGCATGTTGGGCCTTGTTTTCTTACCTGGCTCTTTTTCCATATCATATTATGATCCGGGTCCAAGGACGTTAAGGCAAATGCCCTCTTCCGGAACCCTTAGCCATTACCTCCTTCCCTTACACCTGCTACCTTAATAAGCAGGGATCACTTAGTAGGGGTTACTCCATGCAGGCCAGGACAACATACATTTGCTCAATTCTAGTTTGGAATTTCCAATTTGAGGCACTGAAGAGTATATATTTTTTTTTTTAATTTCCACTGGCATGGGCAAAATATGTTTTTTTTTGTTTTCTTTCACAATTGTTTTTGAAAAAGTCATCGTACAATCAAATATAAGACAATAAAGGTCAGAAAAAACCCAACCGCAACATTCTGCATAGAAACAGCATAAAAGCTACTCCAAAAAATACGGTATGCATCCTAAATGAAAATCAAAACGTGGAGGTAAATGATGGTGGGCTACATCTGCCCCACGTCAGCGATGATGCGAGAGGAAAAAGAGAGAAGAGAGAGAGAAAAGAAAAAGAAAAGAAAAGAAAAAGAGGGTGGGTGGATGGGGAAATAGGGAAGCAGCAGAGGCCAACAGCGTGACGTTCCCGGCTCTCTCCCGAAGGAGGCCGTGGAAGGGTAATGTCACAAGGCCCAGGTGCCCGAGGGCCAATTATGGCAGCCAGAGCCATGGTAGGTGCCACAGTGGCACACCTCTGAGCATCCCGAAATTGGCAAAAAGAAAAAAAAAAGGGGGGAGGGAAGATGAGGGGGGAAGCAGAAGGGAGCATCATCACTGGCGCAGTAGGTGTCTAAAGGAGTCGCACGTGGGTGATAATAAACAACATGAGGGGGGGAACCCCCAATCTAAATACGGAATGGGGTGTCGAGAGGGTGTGTCCGCAATAAGGGGGGGAGGGGCGAGTCTGTTCAGCAAAAAAACACTGTTCTGCAATGGAAAATAATAATAAAATAGGCACTAGGTAGAAAAACAACGATCGTCTTACTCTGCAAATCGAAGGAAAAAAGAGGCCTCAAAAGTGTCGCAAAGAACAAAATGAGCGAGTGTCCTCAAGAAAGCAGTGCAAAATTGAAGGGAAAAAAGGTGATCTCAGCAGTCTGGTTACAAAAAGCAGAAAAAGATTCCGGGCGGGACACCAGGTCAACCCGGGTCCCCTCCAGGAGCAGCTGACAAGAATGCTCTCCTCGGGTCCGGTAAGATATCCAGGGAGGCAAGAAGGGTCCAGGTGTCCTCAGCAGTAGTTGCCGTATGACACACATTGCATTGAGTGCTCAATAAGGAACCTGCCACTCCCCATCGATAGCGCTCTCCAACATTACGTAAATGGGCCGCCACGTCCTTAAATCGCCTCCTGGCCATCAACATCGTGAATGGTAAGTCATTATAGAGATTCAGGACAGCTGTCTCAAAGGTGACCGCCGCCCGGGACGCAGGTACCATCATCAATTTCTGTTTGGATGTAACATCTCTCGCTGTCGCTATCACATCCCTCGGAGCATCCAAGGGGGCCGCCGCTGCCTTCCTGATGCGCACCGCCATGGCGAAGACTGCTGATGTTCCTGGGGGTAGCTGTAATAGTTGGTCAGCAAGCCGATTTATGTACCCCAAAAGGGCATCCTGTGGCACCGTCTCTGGGATCCCCCTGAACTTGACATTGCACCGCCTGTGTCGCATCTCCATACCTTCTACAGCCCTAGACAGGTGTGTCACTGGGACTGGAGTGCCTCCACCGTTGTGACAAGATGGCAGTGAGCAGTCTGTGCCTCCACTGCCTGTGCCTGGATCTCAACCACCGTCTCCCGCATCTCGGAGACCACAGCTCGCAGGTCTTTGACATCCGTTCTCCACATGGAACGCATCTCTGCCATCATGCGCCTGATGTCTCCCTTCGTGAAAGGTAAGTAGTTGTCCGCAGCATCCGTCTCAGCCACGTCGAGTGGGCCTTGCTCCTCAGGTGCTCTGCGTCTTTGCCCAGTAGATGCACAGTGTCCCCGCACTGGGAGGATGCCAGTCACCGGAGTCCCGAGGGAGTCCCCTCTGGCCTCCTGACGTATACTCCCTTCCTCATCTGAGAAGCCGTGAGCGCGCTGCACACGAGGCGGCAAGTCCGTACCTCGACCGGGGCGATCTCCTCCCAGGGACTTGCGGATGTCCAGCTGGAGGGGGCCCTCCGCTGGGTAGGGCTTCTTAGCTGACTTTTTCCCCATCTAGTCTGGTGTCCATAGCACAACAATGTCCCTTAAAGCAGACAGCGACGGGATGGTTTAGTGCACTGCCGGGCAAAATGGCCGCTAGTGAGAGGCCGCGTTCGT
Organism: Leptobrachium leishanense; assembly: GCA_009667805.1. Lineage (NCBI taxonomy): Eukaryota > Metazoa > Chordata > Amphibia > Anura > Megophryidae > Leptobrachium > Leptobrachium leishanense. The sequence continues at coordinate 180,652,214 of CM019065.1, read as the reverse complement.
AGGCCCGAGGCAGCAAATTCCCCTCTAGATGGTCCAGATTACGAGATGTCTCACCCTTCCCTTAGAAATCCCGAGCAGGGACACCATCCAGTCCCGAAAAGCTCAGTTGAAAGTCGGGAGGAAACAAACAATTCTTATAAATCAAGCCGCTGTTGAGGAGCTGCAGAAAGTGCGACCTGTCTCGTCTGCAGTCAGCTCCGCCCCTGAAGAGTATATTGACGTATATGTCATGAATAACAATAAATATAACAATCAGAGTTATTCAGAGAGCACCAAAATGTCACCGACATTTCGGCTCTCTCCCGTTCCTCGCACTTCGACTAGTCCGATTCACCGACACAGGAGTGAATTCGCTATTCACCGCAGGGTCCCCAAAGTACAGGGAACAAGCTGCTAACCAAATCTGAAAAAACACTGCTAAACCGCCAAATTGATCCGAAAACCCATTCGAACGCATTGGACAATCAGCCAAAAAACTGCCGAATTGATCTGAAAAAAACAGAAGACCCGACGAACAGAGCGGGTAAAAGAATAAACGAACGGGTAAAAGAGAAAGAAAAAAAACCTGCAACTTTTAAAAGGTGTTTGCAAAAAATGACTGCACGAAAATGCCTAAAACTAACATATAAGGTCCTATCATAAAATCAAAAAATGCAGTTTGTTACAGAAAAAAAAACGCCATTTTTATAAAATCGGAATACAAAAATTTCACTGAAAAATTCTCGAAAAATGCGTATATAAATCCTAAAAAATAAGTAAATAAAGAAGCATTTTGGTGCAAGTGAAAAGAATAGACGATTGAATAAATCCTATATAATAAAACAGTTTCAAGGTCCGTCTGTCACGAGGCGTGTGCGGTTCTGGTATTAGCCCAGCAGGCGGCGACACAGAGGGGAGGCCAGACAGGAATCACGCAATGCAGATTCTTTAATAAAACATAAATGGTCCTTAACTGCAGGCAAAAGAACAAAGGGAATTGCAATAAAGTCCAGGGAGAGTTATTGGAGAGTCAGTGGACTGTGGGTAGTGCAGTCCTAGACTGCAGACAGGGCCCACCAAGAAGAAGTCTGGACAGATGACAGTGGTACCTGGATCAAAAAGGTCAGAGGGTGATGAACAACTGTAATCCACGGGTAGACAGATGGGTACTGGATACGTAGGATAGGCTGGTACTGGAGGAGCAGGTTTGCACACAACCAAGTGACCTCAGTCAAGGAGAACAATGCAGACCCACTGCTGGTTCAGTCTCTCTGCCATTTAAGGAGGTTAAATCAAAGATGGGCCTCAGCTGGAACTCCTAGGCTGGACGGGAAAACCCAGGCTGGATCTCCAGGAGCCTGGACATGGCACTGGGCTGAGGTAAACCCCGGATTGGAACCCAATACAAAGGCATACCAGGACAAAGGCTGTTAGGACCAGACTGTGCAATATAGGTACCTCGGGTGGACCGTGACACCGTCGTTGTCAAGCGCTGAGTGTGCATGCGCGACGGACTTTGAAACTGTTAAAAAAAAAAAAGCAGAGCCGTTGGAGAGGCACGCGCAAAGCGCCTCTCCCTCTCTCACCTCCTCACAGCTCAGTCACTGAACTGAGAGGAGGTGAGAGAGAGAGAGGCGTGCACAAAGTAACCGCTCCGCTTTTTTTTCTGGCCTCAGCCCTGACCACTGGCGTGCCTCCCTGCTCGCCGGAGCCTGGGCCAATGTAGGCCCACCGGCGAGCAGGGACTTCAAGATGGCCGCCGGCGGGCCCCCTCTGATGATGTCAGAGGAAGCCCGCCGGAGGCCATCTTGACATCCCTGCTCGCCGATGGGCCCAGCCATATTTGAGCTGGGGCCAATTATATCCATGTGTGAGCTGAGGGCAATTATATCCATGTGTGAGCTGGGGGAAATTATATCCATGCGTGAGGCTGGGGGCAATTATATCCGTGCGTGAGCTGGGGGCAATATAGCCATGTGTGAACTGCTTGGGGGCAATTATATCCATGTGTGAGCTGCTGGGGGCAATTATATCCATGGGGGAGCTGCTGGGGGCATTTATATCCATGCGTGAGCTGGGGGCAAATATGCCCATGTGTGAGCTGGGGGCTCTCTGTAATAAATATGCACACTTACAATCTAAGTGGGTCCTGTTCCAGTGAACATACGATCTAAGAGGGGCCTGTTGCCGTGAGTTTACAACCTAAGTTGGGCCTGTTCTCGTGAGTTTACAATCTAAGAGGGGCCTGTTCCCGTGAGCTTACAATCTAAGGGGGGCCTGTTCCCGTGAGTTTACAATCTAAGAGGGGAAAGAGGAGCCGTTCCGGTGAGCTTACAATCTAAGAGGATAAAGAGGAACCCGCTCCCGTGAGTTTACAATCTAAGAGGATAAAGAGGAACCCACTCCCGTGAGTTTACAATCTAAGAGGATAAAGAGGAACCCGCTCCCATGAGCTTACTATCTAAGACGGAAGAGGTGCCTGCTCTAATAAATAAATGTCTGTGTAATGCACTGTCAGCTGCGTGAGCACCCATCACAGCTGCTAACTCGGCCCTCCCGTTGCACGTTGTACGTTGCATTTATATAAAGAGATACTCTTGGATAGGACATTGAAAAGCAATATGTGGACACGGATTCTTCTGAGCTGGAAATAATAACAATAGACTGCCCTCCGGGCAGCCTTAACCCTTTCGCTGCTGAGGCTTTTCCCGCCTCTGTGCTGAGGTCATTTTTACTGGTTTCGCTCATCATGTTTAAACGCGTTTTGAAGGCTTATTTTAGTATATGAACCAGACATATTATATATCGTTCTTTCCGTCAGACTCGGCAGATTCATAATATGTCATTATTATATGTATACGTCATGACCTGTCTGTTTATTATAACAAAAAATGCAATAAAATATGAATTTTCAATAATTTACAACGTGTTAAGTGTTTTTTTTTCACATTTTAACATGCGAGCAATTGCGGTTATATTTTGTATGGGGTGCGCTTGTTAAAAAAATTAGAGATGGGGTCTCGTTACATTTTTTTTTGGGGAAAATTACACGATTTTTAACAAACGCACCGCATACAAAAATCGTTAGTGCAGCATCATTGTTCACATTATAATTGAAATGGGAACAATATTGCTGCATTAACAAACCAAAATTGTTTTAATTTTTTTTTATTTTTATTTTTCATTTTTTTTTTTTACAAAATTTTTCACAGTAGTGTTTGGTATCGTTGGAACGGCCATGCTCTGGCCGATCCAACAGTACCAAACTTTAACCCCTAGCTGCCATGGATAGGGAGATAGGGAGTTCATTGGAACCCCCTATCTCCACCGTTGGTGGCAGCTAGGGGTTAACTCTAGGACTGGCGTCATCATGCTATGCACGATGATGCCAATCCTCAGGGGGAGTTCCCGGAGGCTTGGCCGACATCCAAGATGTCGGCCAGCTCCGGGAAAGGATCACGAACCGGTGCTTTTCAGCGCCGATTCGTGATCCGGCACGCCAGGGGTTAATAACAGCCACCGTTTGGAAGGGCAGGCTGTGCCCTTCCAAGCGGTGTCTGTTTTAACCCCCTGCTCCCCGGCGATCGGAAGGGAGAGAGGTCCGAAGGAACTCCCCCCCCCTCCCTTTCAGGCGCCTCCTCCGCACATGCGAGGGGGGCGCCTGAATTAGGTGTCATCGCGTCGCCGCGATTACACCTAATGTCCCCGCCGGGCTCCCGAGTGCTGGGCTGACATCCAAGATGTCAGCCCGCACCGGGGGGGCGCAGCAATCCGCCGGAATCCTGAGCTGAGCGCGTCCGTAACACAGGAGAACCACTTGGCTGGACGCGCTGAGCGCGTCCTTAGCAGCCAAGTGGTTAATAACTACTATTTAATAAAAATGTGGATTTTTTTTTCTTTACATTGAAACCTAAGGGATTTGCCTGAATAAACCTGTCGAATGAAACCAATGAAATTCGCCAATATTTAGCAAATTGCCAGGTTTTTGATTAGCTGAATGGCCACATGGGGAAATTCATTTTCGGTGCAATTTTGGGATTTCTTTGAATAACCCCTAATGTTTATTTTTTCTGTCCTAAGCCTATCCCTTTTTGAAATATCATAAGTTATAATGATAATTATATAATTGCTCCAAGTATCCAGAAATACATTCTGGAGGATTCTGCGGCAACCTTTATTGACTTTCAAACCAGAAAGTGAAATGATGCAATTGTCTACTCTATCAGGGTTATTCAAAGAGATCCGAATTGTGGCCGAAAGGTAACCGAACAGTGAAATTCAGCGTACGCATACCTTTCCTGGCCATCTGACTATTCAGAGAGCAGGCAGTTCGCCAAATCCTGGCGAATTGCCTGCACATATGGTGCCTGTTCGGTGCCTGTTCGAGGGCAGTGAAATCCCCATAGAGAAGCAATGCTTCGTCTATTCAGAGAACAAAAACCAGCAGTGAAAAGTTGCCGAATTGCCCTGCTGTTCGTTGGTTTCATTCGACAGGTTAATTCAGGCGAATCCCATAGGCTTCAATGTTAAAAATATTCCCGTTTTAATTCAATAAGCCGTTGATTATAATATTCTGCAGTAAAAAGTCTCTTTATCTATAGATGTTTTAGGATCTTTAAGGCATTTTTCGGGATTTTTTTGCAAAAATGTTTTTTCCGTTTGTTTTTTTTTTTAAATCGTTTTTTTCTTTTTTCTGTAACAGCCCTTTTTATTATCATTCATTGGATCTTATATGTAAATTTCAGACATTTTTGTTCTGTAGTTTCTTTGCAAACAGCGTTTCACTTTTCAAACATTCAAGCGTACAGGTTTTTTTTTTCACTCCATTCATCGTGATTTTCCGACGGCTGCTCTGCGCTGTGATCGACGGCTGCTCGGGTTTCTCCTGTGTGTTCGGCGGGGTTAATCCAGATGTTTTTGCAGGTTTCGTGTACGTTCATCGGGTTTTGCGGTGAGTGTTCGGCGGGTCTGCGGCAGCTTTTCCCTGCACTACGACGGCCCTGTGGTGCTTGCTGAATACACCGCAGGGTCGCCGAAATGGGATTGCGAAATCGCACCTAATTGAAGGGAACGAAAAGTCACCGAACGTGCGGTGACGTTTCGATTCTCTTTGAATAACCCTGAATGTGTTTATTTTAAAATAGCCATCCTTTAAAATAATAAACAATGTAAAACATGACACTCACAATTAAGAAATAAAAGTTCACCAAGAGAAGAAAAACTGTTTTTATCACATTGAAAAGTAATTTAAGAAACATCTATTGCAAAATATAATAATAATAATATTTTAAATCACATTAAAGATGACCACAGCGCATTTAGACCATGCATTTATAATGTTAAACTCTTCTTTTGCTTTTGTATCAATTTGTTTTGCTGAATCAGCTAATAGTTGAAACCAAGGAAGTGATTTAACAGACAGGGCTGGAATGTCTATAAGTAAGAGTGTGCCCAGAATTGTTGCCTTTTTGCCAAATTAATGAGTGTTCACGTAATATTCTGTAAAGTTTCTGAATGATATTTACTGTTAGAATCAAATTAGCAAATTGCACACATTATCTTAAATGGGCAGGATTAGGTTTAGGGACTTGAGGTTTAAGAATGCAGATAAGTAGCAACCTGTCTAGGTAATGGCATGTGTCCCAAAGAATACAATCAGTGTTTTGTAAGGTAACTAATAAATACTGAGTTCCACCCAGTACTGATCTGCAATCTTACTGTATGATTAATCCTCATTTCTTATAAACTTATTGTATTTTAATGTAAAACTATAAATAAAGCTTGTGATGCACAAAGTACATTCATAAATGTTTATTAACATCATAATGAAAAAAGATAAAAAAAAAATTTAATCATAGTGACTGGAAAATATTTAACCTGTTTTGAACTATACCATGCAACTCATTGTATTTCTTCACAGTTCCCAGCTTAGTAAATGAAGATAACAGTGCCACTGCCTAAAAATCTTTTTCTTCATTAATAGAAAGTTTATTTATCTAAAATGACCTAATGCTGATAAATATAAACCTATCTACTACTCTGCATAGATGGCTAGGAAAACAGGTATAGAAACACTATACTGTCAGTTATTGATATAGAATATTACAGTTGCAGGCTTATATAGTGCCAGCGTATTCCGTAGCGCTTTACAATGGGGGGGGGCACAAACAGGAGATATACATGATAAATGAGGAAAAGGCAACCCTTGTCTTTTAAATGTAATGTTAGTCCAATAAAAAAAGGTATCACTATGTACTGAGATACTCTGGTGAGTATGAAAGGAAGAGTGACAAGACTCAATTAGATTTGAACCTAGAAATTCTGCATACATGTACACATTAATGAAAAATGGAGGACACATAGGGACAGACAAACACAACATGGTCATACTAAATAATGACCCATAAAGATCACAAAAAAACATGCTGTAAGTGGTTAAAACTCAATCAGGGTTATTCAGAGAAATCCGAAAAGTCACCGACTGTTCGGGGACTTTTCGTTCCCTGCACTTCGGGGCGAGTTGGTGATTCCTAGTTCGCCGACCCTGCGGTGTATTCAGCAAGCACTGTAGAGCCCCCATAGTGCAGGGAATACTCGCTGCAAACCCACAGAACACTCTCCGAACATTCACCGAATACTCACCGAACACTCACCGAACACTCACCGAACACTCACCGAAAACCCGCAGAAACTACCACAAAAACCAAGCCGAACACACCAGAAAAATCCAAACAGTCACCAATCACAGCGCAGAGCAGCCGCCGGAAAAAGCCGACACGCAGACGAATGTGGTGAAATTAAAAAAAATAAAAGGTTTGCTTGAAAGTTTGAAATTGAAACGCTGTTTGCAAAAATAGATATTGGGTTAAAACGGGAATATTTTTATGTTAGTGTGTACATGTTCTCTGACGAATTTGAGGCACTTGGAACATGAATAAAGTGGTGCTGCTGATGGGCCCAAATTTGAAGAAAATACACAAGAAGGGCTCAGTGCACACAAAGAAATAAACTAGGATACAAATAACTAGGATAATAACCCCTAATGACTTCCACAAAATGCCCAAATTGTTAGCTTTACTGTGATAGTGTGATTCTTGCATCATGGCAAACTGAGACCTTGAATTTTCCTTTTACCGTGGTGTGTGTGAGTACACCTTACTGGCACTATCACCTCATTAACGCTAGCGCTCACATAAATGAGCATTGGCGCTAGGTTAATTGAGGTCATAGCATTCCACCTGTATCATCTCCCGATTGCTAACGGGTTAAAAAAGCCATTAGCGAATCGTTATTATTGCTTTTTAGCATGAGCTTACTGTACTTTGCTCTCCCTATACTTAACATGGGGGGGCACAAAGTGTAAGCAGAGAGAAACCGTTAGGATCACAAAGCCCTGACACTAATTACTTACAGCTGCAGCTAACTCATATGTTAACCGCAGCTAGAAACTAGTGCTAACTGATACTGCTTCTGCAGAATCAGCTAGCAGAATCAATTAGCAGCAGCTGGAACCCCCCAAAAAAATCAGATACTCACCTCTTATCCCGCAATGAGAACAGCAGCCTGAGCGACCCGGAGCAGAGTGAGACTGGGGACAAATAGCCCCCAGTCTCCCTCCGTGATCACTTGGCAGCCCTGCACAATCTCACGAGTGGTGAGATCCTGCAGGTCATGTGACTCGAGCAGTCAAAGCCTCCATGGAGTCCTAAGGACTACAGGAGGGGAAGCTTACGACGGCGCATTAACGCTAGTGGCCGTTATGGGGCAGGCTGCTGGATTCGGCACCTGCCCCGTTATCTATTTGTAAAACTGGGATGCTAGGGGGAAATTTGTGACCGCAAATTTTTCCCCTTACCTTCCTCGTTTTAGCTGTAGGCACATGATAGTGCCCTGAGAGTTTTAGTAATTTGCAGATTGTGGCTGGCTATGCATACCAATTCTCACTATTCCCAGCCAGCCACTATGTACAGATTCTTATAACTCTCTGTGTGCACAGCCAACCACAGTCCATGGATGATATTGCTCCCTGATGTTGTGTATATGTTACGGTAAAAGTCCGAAGTGCAGTTAATCTCATGTTTACTATAACTACATGTACTAATTTTTGATCTGAATGTCCTGAGGAAAACTCCATAAGCAAACATTGGCATTTCCTAATGGCATAGAATAAATGTCTTTTTGTTTTTAGCATGCATAAGTCACTGGAGGGAAAGCTGGTCTGCTTGAACTAGTCAAGCTTACCACAAGGTATTGGTGACAAAACTTTAAAACAGAAGAAACTTTATTAGGGCACAAAGCCAAACAGTAAAAAATGCATACAACGTGATCACTTTGGACAAACACATAACAAAAAATGCTAAAAAGTGTTCACTTAATTAGGCATCTTCATATACATAGTGTACCTAAGTAAGAACTCAAAATTCTCATTTCAATCAGCTGATGCTGTGGAATGTATAGGAGAGATGGAGTTCAAATGGCAAAGGGAAGCCTAAACGAACATATAAAAGAAGAAATGGGAAGAGAAACCCTTTATGTAGTTCTATACCTACATAGTGTGTATATATGTATGTAGCCCCCAGCAAGTTCTGCGGAGTTGGAAAAGATATGTATATATATTGTAACCCACCGGATAACCTTATAATATGTTGGCGCGATAATGTTTAATACAAAATATATATCGTCTGTTAGGAGGTGCTTAAAAGTATACTATCTCATTTGCGATACCAAAGTTTAGCACAAGGAAATTCACTCAAAAAACAAGGGGAAACTTTATAAGAGAAGTAAAAATTGATTGCCCGCAGTCAGAGAGATATATATGTGCACAATGGTATATATGGTTTTCAGAGACTTTTAAATCACCAAGTGGTGTTGCAATATACTGTCACAAGCCAGTGTTCATATGGAGCGGTTGTTCATAAATGTTTGGACACACATCGTCCACATGGAAATAAAATGCAAATTGTCCCTGGAGTGTCATATTCCTATCTCATTTTGCTGAATATATTTATATATTCTGATCAAGGTCCATGGTTAGTGAAGTGAAATGTTGATGCCCACTGCATGCTGACATCATTCTGTCTACCAAAACTCACAGTAGCGAGAGTTCATGTGGACAGCGGACAGGGGCTACTTTTGTGCAGCACTTCCATGAGAAATATAATTTGTGTAGCCTACAAATGAGTTCAGTATTTCAGGAGCCCAGAGCTGCTTTACAAAATGTGAGTATTTCACTTAAAACATAGCACTTTAAAAAATGTATTGTGCAAATGCTGTCACTCAGCAGCATCTACACAATTATTTAAGGGGAAAAACAGAAAGTACATTTTTTGTAGAGTGTACCTTTAAGAATTTGTTTTAGGAAATATAGATTTGACATAAACCAGGTTCAAAGAATTTGCTAATTTTATTCCTTCTTAGAAATTGGTGCTCTGCTTAACCCCTTCACTACCGATATCGAGATATCTCATACTTTAAAGGCACCATCTGGTGCCCCAATATCGAGATATCTCGCTATGCTGATCTGCAGTCCAAAAGTAAATTAAATTCATTTGCCGCAAATTAATTTTGTTTGCTTTTGGGCTGCAGAAGGTGCCCCCAAGGTTTTAACCCTGTGGGCATAATGCCCAAAGAGCTAAAACTGTAAAATCAGCTGCTCAAAGCTGTGAAATATTGGACTTTCAGAAGCAGACAGCAGCCGATGCAGGAGAAATAGAGGAAGATAGACCAGCCACTCAAACCTCTAACTCAATTTGGCAGTAGATGCCGCCATCTACTGGCCAAAAATAGGTTATTTATAGTAAAACATGCAATAGGTATAAGCTCAAATATTTTTTACTGCAAGTTAATTAAAAATTATCTTTTTTGAAAAATCACTTGGTATTGAGGGGGTTAAACCATGGTAAATATCATCATGCATTAGGCTAGTGTCAGAAGAACCTGATTTCTACGGACTGTACATCCGTGCAGTACAGATGGACGTTAGTACGGAAGACGCAGTAGTGGCCATACAGTCCGTTTTTTTCGCTGACGTATATATTTTGACGGATGTAGGAGGGAAAATAAATTAAAAAGCAAAACCATTTTGTCCGTGAAAAATGCTGGACGTATAAATGCAGTCCGTCTGACCACGTTCCATCACTCACACACAAAGCTATAAGTCGTTGCGGACACTGCGCACTTTGTGAGGCCGTTCTAGGGGTTGTACGTTCTTGCCTGCCTTGCGTCCGTGGGCTGCGGCCGTTGTGCATCCGCAGTTCAGTGTGGACGTACTTCATGTGTCGGGCTCCGATGGGCTTTCTTTCATGCCATCACGGACGTACTTTTAGGCGCCATCATGGACGTGAACGCTATGCTCGTCTGACACCAGCCTTATTGTGAAAATGTACATCATGTAGATTAAATAGTCAAACTAAAAAGATCACATTTATAAGTAATTTTGTAACTCGAATGGCAATTCACAATCTAGTAATTATCTCTTTATTTACAATACTATTCCTTGCAATTACTGCTATGTTTACTGTTGAAATAATAATTTGTTATAAAAAACATAGCACTGTTAACACATTAGTAATCAAATTGTTCCAAATTATATCACCTGATAAACTTAAGTTAAAACAAATAAATGCACCAAAATATTTGCTAAAATATTATGAAACTGGCTCGAAATAAATATTCTTTGCAGTCTAAGACCATTTTCTTACTTTTTCTTGCAGCACCGGTTTTAATTAATAACTGTTAAAAAGCATTGTCAGTAACCTCTTTTGTGTAGTGACACATTCAGATATTGTAGATATGCCAGCAGCATGTTTGATTGCCTTTTGTCCTCTATATAATGCAGGGAAAGGTTACTCTTTCCATAAAATGATGCATTTATTAGACTAATTTGCATTTTCCCTATTTTGTAGCTAAATAATATAATATCTCTTAAGGCTTTCTCATATTTTTTCATTGACAAGACACTGACAGAGTCAAAGAGTTTAAGCAAACATACAAATGTGTCATCTAATGGCCTATCAAACAGCTCTTGTCACACAGATAAACCTTTTATCTCTCTCTTCCAGATTTTAATCAGAGGATCAGTTTGCATGTTTCTAATGTCACTGCAGTAACAATCTAGAGGAGATTCTTTATGTTCTGGGAAATAAACTAATTCTGTCCCAAATTAAACATTTCAAAGCCTTGTTTTATCTATCTCTCTGTAACATTAGCATAATTGTCTTTAATTAGAATTTTTTTTTTTTATTAGACAAAAAGGTGGACCTGGTCTGCAGGGATTAGTTGTAAGAGTTTACTGCTTCACTAGGGATTTGAACTGAATGAAACAAAATCTTGCTGCCTAGAAACATATCTACTGTGGGGTAAGTAACAGCTAGTGCATTGAATTAGGGAAGTTGAAATAATTTTGTTAATGCCTCACTAACATATTCTTAATCTTTGTACTAAAAAACTAGCCAGTATATTGGTTAGTAAAATATAAAAATGTAAGATAGACTATAAAAAGTGATATACACAAAACACATGATTTTTGTATAATCGCCATTCACTATGATATATATATATATATAAATAACTAACTACTGACTATTTTCTGTCACTTCACCTATAATTCATTGACTTGTAAAGGTTACTGGATAAAAGCACCATATAAAACCGACAGATAAAGTAGTAAACAATATATTAGTAAATAATAGTCTTGTGCATTCCATTTTGGATGAATAGAGATTCAGCCGCATTTTGGGTGATTCAGTGATTTGTGAAAATTAAGAATTACGGAAACGGATGTAAAAAGGAATTGTGTAATTATTAATTTATTTTTTTTGAAAGGATTTAACTGGGAAGGATACATTGAGATTTCTCTAGTTTTCAAGTATGTCCTGGGTGGCGAGTACGTACCAGGCATGTACTGGCAATCGGGAGCACCTGGAGAATCCAGAGGGGCCGATGGGTCAGTGGGCCGGCTGAGCCTGGGGATGCTTTTTATTTTTTTAAACTTCATCCAGCACTTAGTATAACCAGGACTGGATAACACTAGTGTGGAATGTCAGCACTTGTTTCAAGGGTCTGAAGGATTTCTGCATTGCAGGGGTGGGTTAGGGGGCTTCCTTGGACACCCACACATGGATTCTGGAGCTGGCTATGGTTTTATTGTGTGCAAGGAGCGGAATCCACAGAGACTGCGAGGATTCCGCTTCACACTTTACTTACAGCTTCTCCTTCCAGTTTATGGCAGCTTCGGAGTTTGAAGACAGCAGCAGCCAGAGCACACCATGTTGCTACAAACCTCTCCTGTGCTGTGACCAGGAGCCATCCCCAAAATTTGAAAATACGTAATACGTAATACTAAACATGTCAAGTGAGGGTGAATCCCACCCTTATGTCTTATACCTTGGCACTGATGCGTCTCCGGAGAGCAGTATAGTGGGAAGACTCACAGCCAGGCATGCAGGGAGCCGTAAATCTGACAGATCCTCTGTCCCAAAAGGCCGCTCTATTGAGCAGCTCCAAGCCCCTCCTGCTGCTTTTCAGCCAAGGAGAGGCAAAGACATGGTGGGTTTTATTTATACACGCACCAAACACTTCCCATTTGGGATTAAAAACGAAAACATGGAAAGAGGAACAGCTGCAGAACGACAGACTGGTGTTACAAGCATGATATACATAAATACAGAAAAAATGTTGTCGTGCCCATACTCACCGGAGCGGCAGCAACTGCCAGGAGTAACAGCCCAGTTAATGTATAAAACATAACAAGGAAAAAAGGTGTCATCTGCACTCGTTTCTATGTGTTCCATGTACAACAAAACTCAGGTTTTTGTTTGTTTCAATGGCCATTGCAACGTAAGCTCACTCGCCACTTCACGGCACCTCTTTACAGAGTGAGTACCTAACATGCACCAAAAGGCCACTCTACTGAGCAGCTCCAAGCCCCTCCTGCTGCTTTTCAGCCAAGGAGAGGCAAAGTGAGTTTACGTCGTTCTGCAGCTGTTCCTCTTTCCATGTTTTTGTTTTTAATCCCAAATGGGAAGTTTTTGGTGCGTGTATAAATAAAACCCACCATATCTTTGCCTCTCCTTGGCTGAAAAGCAGCAGGAGGGGCTTGGAGCAGCTCAGTAGAGCAGCCTTTTGGTGCATGTTAGGTACTCACTCTGTAAAGAGGTGCCGTGAAGTGGCGAGTGAGCTTACGTTGCAATGGCCATTGAAACAAACAAAAACCTCAGTTTTGTTGTACATGGAACACATAGAAACGAGCGCAGATGACACCTTTTTTCCTTGTTATGTTTTATACATTAACTGGGCTGTTACTCCTGGCAGTTGCTGCCGCTCCGGTGATTATGAGTGCGACGCCATTTTTTCTGTATTTATGTAGATCCTCTGCCCCCCTCCCTTTCTATAGCCTATTAAGCTGGTGCTCAGTGTGGCAGTGCTGTGCTTTCTCTATAGAAGCACTCAAGGGGTTAATTATCACAGGAGTCTGCAGAGCTCAGGAAAGTATTTTCTAATCAGCCATAGCCATGTAGCAGGGAGACATGTCCAAATTCTAGATCAAAATAAATTCTCCCATTTATCTCTCTTTCCAAATTGGCTATTTGGTCTAGATTATTCATTCTCCTGGCAATTCTCAAGGTTTTCACCTCTCTCTGAATAACCCTGTATGTCACAGTTCTGAGCCCCTTTTTAGAAGTGTCCCCTAATTAGAACATAGAAACATAGAAAAATGTCGGCAGATAAGAACCTTTCGGCCCATCTAGTCTGCCCAATTACATGGATACTTTACCTGGATTTATCTTTTGTTTAGGATAGCCTTATGCCTATCCCATGCTTGCTTAAATTCAATTACTGTTTTGGCCTCTACCACTTCAACTGGAAGACTGTTCCATGTATCCACCACCCTCTCAGTAAAATAATGCTTCCTGATGTTACTTTTAAACCTTTGCCCCTCTAATCTAAGACTATGTCCTCTTGTTTTGCTACTTTGTTTCCTTTTAAATATACTCCCTTCCTCTACCTTGTGGATTCCCTTTACGTATTTAAATGTTTCTATCATATCTCCTCTGTCTCGTCTTGTTTCCAAGCAGTACATGTTAAGATCATTAAGCCTTTCCTGGTAACTTTTCTCCTTCAAGCCGTACACCATTTTAGTAGCCCTTCTCTGAACTCTCTCTAAGATGTCTATATCCTTCTGGAGATACGGTCTCCAGTACTGCACACAGTACTCCAAGTGAGGTCTCACCAGTGCTCTGTACAGTGGCATGAGCACTTCCCTTTTCCTACTGCTAATACCTCTCCCTACACAACCAAGCATTCTGCTAGCATTTCCTCCTGCTCTATTACATTGAGGAGAAGGGGGTTTGTGAGGGTCCTGAGAACGAGCAACAGCACTAGTGGCTTGCTCTACGGTGGGGGCCCGCTCAGGTCTCACAAGGTTTTAGTTTGTATGTGCCATTACAAGGATGAATGCTCCATATGCAAATCAGCCTGCTCTCACCCAAAAAGGGTGGCCAGTGCTGATTGCCAAGAAGTCATCCCTGCACAAAAGGTGCAGCAACCCCCAACGATCATTTTGGCCTTGTTACACCTCATCAGGAGGGTATAGCTGACACCAGTCTAGGCACACCAAGCAAGGGGTCCACGTCTGGATGACCCTGTAAATTAATATTGAGGAGAAGGGGGGCTTGTGAGGGTCCTTAGGTTCTCGTGCAGGGATGACGTCCTTGGCAATCAGCACTGGCCACCCTTTTTGGGTGAGAGCAGGCTGATTTGCATATGGAGCATTCATCCCTGTAATGGCACATACAAGCTAAAACCTTGTGAGACCTGAGCGGGCCCCCACCGTAGAGCAGGCCACTAGTGCTGTTGGTCGTCCTCAGGATCCTCACACACACCCCTTTTCTCACTATAAGTATACAGGGTCATCCAGACGTGGAGACCTTGCTTGATGTGCCTAGAGGGGTGTCAGCTATACCCTCCTGATGAAGCCCAAGAAGGCTGAAACGATTGTTGGGGGTTGCTGCACCTCTCGTGCAGGGATGACATCCTTGGCAATCAGCACTGGCCACCCTTTTTGGGTGAGAGCAGGCTGATTTGCATATGGGGCATTCATCCCTGTAATGGCACATACAAGCTAAAACCTTGTGAGACCTGAGCGGGCCCCCCACCGTAGAGCAGGCCACTAGTGCTGTTGCTTTCCTCAGGATCCTCACCCCCCCTTTTCTCCCTGCTCTATTACATTGACTACTTATCCTTACGCACATATACGCACAAAATATATGCAAGTGGCTGCTGTCTTCTTGAGTTCTCGTTCCTGCACAAGCAGAATGTGCTTAGATCATTGGCCTCCAAGCTGGTTCCCGGCATATTCAAAATTCCATCTGCTGAGTGACAGCTTTGTGGGCAGAGGAAACCCTCTGCCACAGACAGCTGTACCTGCCAAACAGGGTTGGAGGGGGATGTGGAGGAAGGGGGACACTCCACACAGCCTGACCATAAGCTAAATTGGTCAGAGTGTGTAGAGTGTCTCTTTAAAGGGGTGACAGCAGAATGAGATATGACAGGGATCTTAAAAGACTTCTAATCTACCCACTTACCACTAGTGATGTCCTTTGACTACATCCCATACAATACAATGTTTTGAGACCCACAGACTCCATTATATGGCCAATGCCACACAGTGAGGACCAAGTGATGTAAAGATACTGTGGAGGGCCGTTTACAAAACAGAAGATCACAAAATGGATGCACCCAGTGACACATAAAGAATAATATATTTTCTTAACTGAAGAAACAAGAGAAAAACAAAGCACATGTAAGATAACAACATAAAATAAACATAATAAAAACATTTTATTATTTTTGGTGGAAGTGTCCTTTAAAGTATATCACTATTAATGAATTACATTTCCAAATTGCATGTAAACATTAACAAATCACCAGAAGATAACATTTAGATAGACTAATGGCAGATAGATAAAGGTGTATTTTACATTTCATCTACTCTTTCTTCATCAAATGAAGGTGCTCTAGTTCTGAATTCCAGTCATGCTTAACTTTCAGCAGGTAATAGTAGCATGGGCACCTAAAGAATTTCGGTAAAATATCACACAAAACACTGAAGGATATTTCATTACTCTTTCTTTCCCTTTATGGACAAATGGAATGTGGAAATTAATTTGCAACAGATTTCCCATGTATAAAATACTACTTATATTTTAGTTTATGTATATTTTATGTTGTGTGCCATGTTTCTTTATTTAATGATTTGCATTAAGTTGGTATTAATGAAATTAGCATGAATTATGAAAACAATGATGATAAGATTGTGTCTTAAAAATCAATACAAAAATATGCATAAATAATATTAAAATATCTATGATCAATGATATATTCCTTAAAGATGCTCTCAACAAAATATTTAGAGCCTCCCAAACATACACAATCCCAGCACTCTACCTTAGATATTTTGATCACCAGGAATTCCAGACTGTCAAGCAATTTGAACCCCACAAGACCACATGGCAAAAATGGTTTTATAGTACAGTGTAAAGTTGTACAAACAACAAGGAGAACGGTTACTCAGAGTTCAAAGACAGGAAACAAGGAAATTGTCTTGTTCTGTTTCACAGGTGTAAGCAAAAAACTGCAAACTTGCCACAATGTATTAGCCATTCAGCTGAAGAAACATGAGTCTAGATCTAAATTGCATTTGTGACACACTCAGCCGTCACTGAGGCAGTTGGATGAGCCTGGGGCTAGCCTCCTTCCTTTACGACTATGGGCCAAGGTGCTACCTGGGGTTTGCCAAATGGATTGCCTAGGGGAATCCAGGATTTATGTTGGACTGTGTCTTGGCATCTTGGTGGGCACGCCTGATTTATTGTGGACCTGATTTCCAGCATGTAGACTGAGGAGGGGGAGATTTCTCTGGCACCCGGATTAAGATAAGAGTTGCCTAGTGACTTTGAAAACTGTCCATTGTTTGACCAGTTCAAATGCCTATTTCCCTTGTCCCTTTATTGGATCTGTTGATCTTTTAAGTGTATTATTATTATTCACGAAAAGTGATTGTCCCTTAACTGTATATATCTGTATGTCTGTTTGAGTAAAGAGTTAGTTATTCTGCTTTTACTCTGAGCACTGTTCTTGCCTAGTGATTTGGGGTAAATATGTATTATTTTGGGAGTTCGTGTTCCTGCCCTAAATGTTACGGGTTCTGCCTAGTAACTTAGGGAGGTTTGGGTTGAAGTTCCTGAATTTCAGGTTCCAGCTTGGAGAAATCTATAGTCTGACGGAGGCACAGTCAGGGTGCCAGGTGGTCCGTCACAGCATTGAAAAAACTTAAGTTGATGACGTATGTAAAATTTTAAATCCCCCAAAAAAACATCAGGTGTTAGGCCTCTTGCACTACCAGAAAGAGGAAAAGAGGGGAGGGGTGGAGAATAGGTAATGGAGATTATGTATATTATCTGCTTCAAAGCCGAGAGCAAGGTAAACCAACTTTAGTCTTTTGGCAGATTGAATTTTAAAAAGCTATTTGATCCGTAAATTATCCTAAATTTGGTGATGGTCACAGGCTGTGCTCAAACTAACCTGCTGCAAATATAAAAAGTGAAAGCTTTCACCACAGTGCTGAAATTGGCAATAGAGTACATAGTAACACTACTGCTGCAAACAATTGTGCAGGTGATTGTCAGAAGACCATGAAACAGCAACGAGTACAGAATGTTGGCTAGTTTGTAGTCTCAGACCTTTCTACTACTGATAGCATGCTGCTTGCTGTCAATCATATCAAATTCAGTTCTACTATAAGTGGAGGTACTGTTCTTTCCCCTCCCGTTGCTGCTTGCTCTGGTTTAATACTTCTCCAATTCTTCTTCTCTGGGATTGGATAGGACAACAACTCCTGTTGATTTTTATTTTGCCTCTGCTTCATAATAGTTGATTTGCTGAAGCAGAGACAAGGTTACTTGTTCGGATCTTTTCGTTCCACTTTTTCTCTTTTTTTAATTTTGGATCATTACGTTCCTTTTTTTTTTGGGTTCGGGTTGTTCAGTATGTTACCGCGATATGTATTTTCGACCGATCCAAAGTTTCGGACGCCCGGTTTTTGTTTTTCGGATCAATTTGTTTTATGAGTCATTTTGTTTTTTTGGGGTTGACTCGTATTACGTTTTTATGAGTTATTTTGTACCAGCTGGGTGGAGTAGAGGTAACATCACTGCACTGCGTGGAGAGAGCCTGTGGAGTCATGGGTTCGATCCCGACGAGCACCTCTCCAGTAAGTGTCCTTGGGAAAGACACTTAACAGTCGCCACATAGGACATACTTGAAAACGAGAGAAATCTCAATGTATCCTTCCTGGTAAAATACTTTCTCAAAAAAAAAAATTATTTAGTACTTATTTACTTATAATACAATAAAATTAAAATACCAGCCGTACAAAATAATCCCATATTTTTCATTGTAAAAAATATTCCTCATTCTTATTAAATATTTATTCAACTATTTATTATTTAGGACTTTTTAGTCATTTTTCGGGATTTTTTGGTGAAAATTCTAGATTTCCTAATTTATTTTAAGCAACAAGGCATTTTTTCCTATAGGTTTCAATTTAAACAATAGTCCCCATTTTTATTAAATATTTATGCAACTGTTTATTTTTTTCACTTGTGGCTAAAAATCTATTTTTTAGGACATTTTAGTCATTTTTTGGGATTTTTTTGTTAAATTTTATGTTTCCTAATTTATTTTAAAGTAACATGGCTTGTTGTTATTTATCTGAATCAGCACCGTGGACAGCATTCCCGCATGGCCCCAGAGCTATCTATGGTACTGAAACATACAGGGTTATTCAGAGAGAGGTGAAAATAAGGAGAAAGACTGGAGAAGTGAAAATTCTAGGTCAAAATAGCCGATTTTGAAAGTGAGATAAATGGGAGAATTTTTCTGGTTTGGCTATTTTGACCTAGAATTTCCACTTCTCCAGTCATTCTCCTGGTTTTCACCTCTCTCTGAATAACCCTGTTAGTATTCATCCGAACACAGCCGGACTGAAAGAAAATAACACAGCTGCGTTCAGCAAAGAAAAAAGCCTTATTACTTTAAAATATATAAGGAAGCATAAAATTTACCCAAAAATTTTTAAAAAAAATATTATAAAGAGGCTTTTTGTGTTTTTTACGGTCAATGTATATGGTAATAGGGTGGACGGAATCTTCAAGCAAATGACACCACTCCTCAAAAGCCTGTTTGATAGCAAGGAGTTCTCTAACTCCGATATCATGATTAATTTCTATAGGACTTTTTTTACTTAAAGACCAAAGGTCAGAGTTGTCCATCAAGTGAACATTGTGACAGGACAGGCCCAGTAGCAACCTTAGAGGTGGTGGCCTCTAGAAAAAAGAGGTTCTGGGAATTAGGCAGGGTTAAGATGGGACCAGAGGTGAGGTGGTAACGGAGATGATCATAAGCTTCTAGAGCTTTTTTTTTTAACAAATTTTATTAGGCACAAAATCGCATAATGGTACACCAAAGGCATGTGGTGTCGCAGCGCCGTATATTCAAATAATATAACAATAGAGGCATACTCAGTCATAAAAACGGTGTGACGTGTCCATATTTTATCATATGCGGAAAGAGGGGAAGGAGAGGGAAAGGAGAGAAAAGGGAGAGAAGGGGGAAAGATGGCCCGGCCCAGACCAGGGGGAGAGGGGAGGGAAGGGGAAACAAAACTTGAATCATTAAGAGGTTAGAAAATACTACTTCAATGCCCTAGTATCCAAAAGACCCATGGACCCAGGGGTTACAATCCCACATCCAGCCAAGGTCCCCAAGTCTCGGGGGTTCGAGGTTGCCTCCACACCTCCGCAGCAGCCCTCCTACCTGCTATTGTAAGTTTAGCCATTAACCTATTTTTATGAAACGTGAGCTCTGTGATTGGCCTGGACAGCAGGAAAGCCCATGGGTCTAAAGGGATAGGTTTCGAAAGGAGTGCGGACAATAAATCTTGTATACTGGACCAAAAGGTGGCAATACTTGGACAAGTCCACCACATATGGTAATATGTGCCGCATTGGCCACAAAGTCTCCAGCATATATCTGGTACATTCAGATCATAGCGGACCAACTGGGCCGGAGTGACGTACCACCTCATCACCATTTTCATCGCTTGTTCCTGTAATGAAGTGCATATCGAGATGGAGCGCAACATATTCCAAATATCTATCCATTCTTCAGAGTCAAGAGTTTCACCAATGTCTGCCTCAAAAGCGTGGATGTACGACAACTCACTCCAGTCTAACAAGGACGACAGTGCCCGATATAGGGAAGAGATTAAGCCCCAGGGATAAGTCCCGCCCTTACAAAGGCATTCTAAGTAAGTCAATTTAGCGGTTGCCGCTGCTTTAACATGCTGTTGAGAAGCAAAGGACCGTAGCTGGTGGAAATAGAGGAAAGAAAGTCCTGATTGTCCAGAGTCCACTGCAGCTTGTTCAAGATCCAGTAGCTGTCCTTTAGGGTATAGGTGGTACAACCAGCACATATCAGAGGGCAATAAGGACCGAATTGGGCCCCCTCCAGGCCCGGTGCAAAGTCTTTGCTTCCAAAAATGGGGGTGAGAGGTGATGGGAGTGTAGCCAGATCATCTAGAGCTTTTTTAGTCCGCTTGAAAGGAGTATGAGCTTTCATGAGGCAGGTGAGCAGATGGTTCAGTTTGGAGAAGTTCTTGATGAATTTGCTGATTGGCAAATCCTATAAATCGTTGAACCACCTTTCTGTCCTTCAGAACTGGTCAGGAAGTAATTGCATTTTGTGGCCTGGGGACAATATAAAACACAAGAATTCTACCCTGGAAATCTCAAAGACACATTCTTCTAATATGGTATATAAGTTATTCTCCAGCAGGCATTGGAGGACAGGCTCACATGTTGCCTATGCTCCTGTAAGATGGTGGAAAATATTACAATATCATCCAAGTAAACTACAACAAACTGATCTAGGAGGTTGTGAAATATACCGTATTGTTGACTAGGTGTTGGAATGTAGCTGTGGCATTGCAGAGCCTGTATGGTATCACAGTATATTCATAGCAACCGTAACCGGACCTGAAGGCAGTTTACCACATATCACCTTTATGGACTCTTACAAGGTTACCCTAGAATAAGGCTCTGGGTCGTCTGTAATGTGGGGCAAAAAGGGCAGTTGTGCCAGGCCCAGTCATTATTGTGGGGCCCAGTGCAGCTGTCCCTTGAGAATGAAAAAATAACATGGCCGTCCTGCAGCTTGGTTTGGATCTGCCACCGATTGCAGACGTCTTCAACCTGGCTAACATCTTGAATGCCAGCCCTGTAGACACACACAGAGCCTATTCCAAGGTTGGTGTAAACTTAACCAGAATTGTTGTAAACCTAACAACTCACAGGGCAGAGGCTCACATGTTGCCTATGCTCCTGTAGCATGGTGGAAAATATTACACTATCATTCAAGTAAACTACAAAAAACTGATCTAGGAGGTCACAAAATATATTGTTGACCAGGTGTTGGAAGGTGGCCAGAACATTTCAGAGCCTGTATGGCATCACATCATATTCATAGCGGCCGTAACAGGATCTGAAAACGGTTTCCACTCATCACCTTTATGGACTCTTACAAGGTAATACTCTTCACTGAGGGCTAGTTTGGAGTAGATTTTAGTAGTCTGAAGAGATTCAAGTGGGAAAGTCCGTCGGTCCATGGGCTGACCCGCAGGGGCACACGACCGATTGAATCAGCTAACAGCTTCAAGGCTGCAATTTAATGTCTACTGGAATAGTCTATAAGATATGAAAGTAAAAAAAAAAAAGTTTAGATGATGGGAAATAGACCCACTAAGAAAAATATCCAAGGGCTCAACCTTGAATAAGCCTCTGGGATGCTTTTAATGCAAAAGGGGCAGTTGCCCTGGGCCCAGTCATTGTTGTTGGGCCCAAGGCAGCTGCCCCATGAGCCCACAAAAACCATGGTCCGCTCTGTAGCCCGGTGCCAATTTGGAGCTCGTTGCAGACTTCTCCCACAGGGATCTGACATCTAGGATGTCAGGAGGAGTGCTTTGCAGCCTTATCGGGGCATATCACACCTATTTTGCCACTTAGTAAATCCCAGCCTGAAATTCTTCCAGCCCATTTACATTGTAAATTATGTATGTTCATTACATTTACATAGGTAGAGTTACTTTTAAGAAATGTTTCATGAAATGCTGTGAAATCATCGATATCCTGTTACTGAAAAAATTTCAGAAAATTCGGAATATACTGTAATTCTTGAAATTCTTCCGTACAGAGAAGTGATACAAGCTGTCTAACAAATTAGATTAGTTCAAGAATTTATGAAACTTGCAGCCACAGCAGTAGAGGCTCAGAATAAATATTGGTTTTACAGGTTATACAATGTTTTACACAATTTGCTTCATCGTATTAACCCTTGTTCCCTTACTTATAAGTGGATTCAAAAGCCTCACATGCAGAAAAGTGTGTCCATTCACTCAATTGCTCCTACTGTCATCCTTTTAGGTTCTCATCTATATTTCTTGAGTTTTCTTACTTGGTTCTTAACAAAGAACATTAAATTTAACAATTTGATTACTTACAGACTAACTATAAATAATCAAAATGTAACGTGTGGACATCATAAATATATAAGCCTAAGCTTACAGACTTCCACATCACACTTACCACTACCCGCTTTTCCCCCCATATTTTTCTCCATTTTGCTATGGTTTATACATGTAGAGAACTATTCCCTAGTTAGCATTCGGATGTGAAAGTGTTACTGTCAGGGTAAGTGACTTTAATGCATGCCTCTCATAAAAACTATGTGCTAAATGACTTCTTACGGGTTTAGAGTCAGGAAGGTAACTTCCTGACTCTAAACCCGTAAGACGTCATTTAGGACATAGTTTTTTCGGCAGCTTCTGCAAACTTACGGTACTTGCACATCCTATACTTATACTTTGCATCCACCATCACTGATCTATATTAAAACTTAACTTTTAATGGATTAGAAGGACCAGACTGACATTTACACTTTGGACCACTAGGGGGCACCAAGGGAAAATAAACAGTGAAAATCACGTACTGAATGGGCCTGCAGAGAATTAAAAAACAAACATGTGTGTCAGAGCTACCTAGAGCTGTGGAGAAACTGACAGACTTGTATTTGTTAGTGCATGTAACTAGGAAAGACCCAATAACATTGGAAGGGTCTCTCATATAAGTGTGTCATTGATTTCCACGTTAGCAGAGGATATGGAATGAATATAGTAGGGATTACTATGTTGAGAGAGGCAGATAGATAGAGCCCGTTTTGATCCTACATTAGATTGCTGCATAAGCAGAGACAGGTGTGAACAGTGAGCCTTCAAGGGTTCACTGGGTATAGAAAAGTCTGGAAATAGATTACCTGCTTAATAAGAACAGAATATCTATTAGACTAGTAGAGACTCTTAGAAGGGGGAGCAGATTGTAACAGCTACTGGAAAAATTCCACAAAGGGAGGTAGCTAGCTCAGATTGCACTTAAAAGGACCCAGTAGCATTAAAAGGGTCTCTCCTAATTATGTATCCTTGTTCCCACGTTCACAAAAGATATGGAGATTCCTACAGAAATTGCTGCATATGCAAAGGCAGGTGAGGAAAGTGAGCCTTCAAGGGTTCACTAGGTATAGGAAAGTGTAAAATAAATTCCTGACCTGCTAGGAAAAAAAATCAAAAAATACAAAAAAAATCATAAATTGGTAGGTTCCTTAATCCCTTCCATGCAGAGGACTCGCTCAGCGCGTCCTGCCGCATGGCCACTTCGCTGCGGAGGACGCGCTGAGCGCGTCCTACCATTGCAGCGGCGATCGGCCGGGATTCCGGCCGATCGCGGCGGCCCCCCGGTGCAGGCTGACATCCTCAATGTCAGCCCAGCCTCCGGGACCCAGGCAGGCACGATAGATATCATCGCGCCGGCGTGATGACGTCTATTACAGGCACACTCCTGCCAGTGCGGGGAAGGCACCTGAAGGGGAGGAGAGAAGGTCCTTTGAACCTCTCTCCCTCCCCATCCGTGCGGGCCACCGGGAAAAGGCAGGCACTGTTTGGAAGGGCACAGCCTGCACTTCCAAGCGGCGGCTGTCTTTAACCCCTAGGGGGCTGGATCCCAATACAGCGCAAACAGGCGCCGTATCGCGGTCCCCTCCTGGAGCTGGCTGCCATCTTGGATGTCAGCCAAGCTTCAGGGTTATCCCCCTGAAGACTGGCGTCATCGCGCATAGCACGATGGCGTCAGTTCTGCAATTAACCCCTAGCTGCCACCTATGGTGGAGATAGGGGGTTCATTAGAACCCCCTATCTCCCAATCTGTGACAGCTAGGGGTGAGCATGGCCTTTCCAGTGATACCAAATATGACCATGTAAAATTAAAAAAAAATGAAAATAAAATTAAATTAAAAAATTTAAAATTAAAAAAAAATGTTTTGTTTTTTGTTAATGCAGCAATATTGTTCTCATTTCAATTATATTGTGAACAATGATGCTGCACTAACAATTTTTTCTATGGGGGCGTTTGCTAAAAAACACGTAATTTTCCCCAAAAAAATTTAACGAGTCCCCATTTCTAATTTTTTTAACAAGCGCACCCCATAGAAAATATAACCGAAAAGGCTTGTATGATAAAATGTAAAAAAAAACACTTTACACAATGTAGATGATTGAAAATTCAATTTGTATTGCATTTTTTGTTATAATATTCAGGCAGGACATGATGGATACATATAATAATGATATATTATGAATCTGCCGAGTCTGCTGGAAAGAACGATATATAATATGTCTGGGTTGTATAATAAAATGTGACTTCTAATCGCATTTAAACAGGATGAGCGAAACCGGTAAAAATTAGCTCAGCACAGAGATGTGAAATGGCTCAGCAGCGAAAGGGTTAAAGGAGTGGGCTAGTTGTATCTGCTACTGGAGCAAAACCACAGAGAGACAGCTACATAGCTTGTTTAGCACAGAAGATAAAAGTAGGAAAGTGAGCCTTCAAGGGTTCACTGCAAATAGATTTGAAAAGTAGGAAACCAGACTCCTCTTAACTGCTCTCAGTATGTATTAATTGCTAGCCAGCCTCTCAAAGTCCCTGCGTTACCAACCTCTGTTTTCAGGCAGACCTGATGTGAAAATTAAAATAGCATAGAGAAATTGCTAGAACTTAACATGGGGAGGAGAATCATTAATTAGCGTTTCGATAAGTAAGTTATTACAAAGTGCTAGTGCTAATTAACGTCGGGATGCATGAGGCAAATTTTTACCTGCTCCTTAAAGCTGGTCCTAAATGATTCCGTACTTGGAAAATAATTTAGCACCACTTGAAACCCCACAATAAATCCCATACCCACATCTCTTCCCATGGCGAGAATGGTGGTCCGATCCACTGCTTCTTGTCACCAGTAGCAGAGTGAGACTGGGAACAAATAGTTCCCAGTTTCCCTCCGTGATCACTCCACAGCACGGCACGATCTTGTGAAAATTAGACTGCTCAGGCATCGCAGCCCGAAGCACAATCCTCAATGGAGTCCTATGGACTCCAGGACCTGATACTCACGGCAGCGTGGAAGCACTACCACAAGTTTCCCAGTGGTTAGCGCTGCGGTCCGGGCAAGGTTCTCAACTAGCGCTCTCTCTTTGACAATATTAATAATGATCAAAAACTACTATTAATAATTATAATAATTGTATCTATGTCTACTGAGCTGAAAAATATAGAAACTTCTGGACTGTCCAACACAAAATATATTGATTCCAAACCAGCTGTGCTGCATCAACACTTTTTAGGTTGACATCCCCTGTGACTGAAACCACCCAGAACAGCAAAGGACTTAATTGCATATCCTTTGGAGCAGATATACTATTTATGGTAGGGATGTTTGAACTGTCCTATATGAGACTTGAGAATTGTCTATTACTAGGGACATGGAACATGGCTGGCAGGTGGGGGCTGTTAATAGAGGAGGACATGCGCAGTCTCCTCTCTGCCTCCAACCCATGTGCTTCAGATGGGGGGTGGCTAATGAAATGTTTGGGCAGCCAACATGCCACTGTCCACCCACCATCTATTACTTTTAACTAAAAATCATCCCTTTTCTCCCATGGTTGATTTTCCTGTTGTGCCTCATAACAATTTACCAGGCAGAACAGGCAGCTTTAATTGGTGACTTTTTTAACCATAGAGTGTCCCTCAAGTGCCCCTAACAGGTCAGATCTAGAGGATTACCATGGGGAATTGCTGCAATCACTGAGCAGCAAATCATATCAGCTGTGCTGTGCTTCAGATATCTGGAAAACCTGGCCTGTTAGGGGGACCTTAGGACATAGGTTGGGAACCACTGCTCTAACCTGAAGCTGTGGAGATGGTTATTGAAGAGATTTATGTACCATTTAAAATAGGGATGCACCGATACTGATACTAGTATCGGTATTGGCGCTGATACCGATATCTGCACGAGATCAATACCTCAACCGATACTGAAGGCCAGCGCTGGGCTGGTTTGCCGACCGGTATGCGAGGGGCAGGCGCGGCTAGCAAAGTGTTCTCTAAACGGCACTCTACCAGGCCCCTCCGGGTGTCGCTTTCCTTCAAGCAGCTACGTATCGACAAATCTTGTAGCCCAGCCGCTCGTGGGGAACCAGCTAGTTCACAAGATTACGTGAACTCTGGGAACTTGCGAGATCGCGGTTGGTTGTTCGCAAGCAAGTGGCCCGGCTAGTGGGCTACAAGATTTGTCGGTAGCTGCCCGAAGGAAAGGGACACCTGGAGGGGCCTGGCAGAGTGCCGTTTAGAGTGCACTCTGCCAGCCGCCCCAGTGACTGTCACTGTCCACATCTGTGGTCTGTATGTGAGTCTGTGGATAGAGAGAAAGAGAAGCGTCGCAACCATCTGCCTGTGGGAATCCATGTGATGTAGTGAGGTCACTGCAGCGGTTGGGGCGCCGGTGCCCCAAATACAGACGTGCAGGCAAAAGAGCAGGTCCTCAAGCGGAAAGTAGTGTCGGAAATACCTTTATTCAGGGGGATTGCAAACCCCACGGATCAAGCAATGTAACGTTATGGCCCAATGGCCTTAATCATACATGTGATTTATGTACCATCCCCTCAAAAAGGCTCTTAGGAGCTGAAACGTTGGAACTTTTAATGCAAACCTATTAAACTTTACATTTTTATAAGCCCCAGTGTGCTCTCACATTCTGTATTATTGTACCTACCCCATGAGCAGCACCTGGGCAGTGAACTATATTTTTTAATTACCAGGACCGAGTGCTTCCTTTCCTGTTGGAAGATATACTTGGCTTGCAGTTCTTTGAATTGCTGTGATGTGCGAGTGGCTTCTGCAATAATAAACTATATGTTTATATATATAGTCTATATGTTTATATATATAGTCTGTTCTAATTGGAAATCAGTCACATGACATTAAAAGTATCGGTACTTGGTATTGGTGAGTACTTGATAAAAAGTATCGGTACTTGTACTCGATCTTAAAAAAGTGGTATGGGTGCATCCCTAATTTAACTATAGGGTAAAATGAGTTAAGCAAATTCATTATCTAATTAGTCATCTAAATGAATATCACTAAAGAATGCACAAAGTTGAGTATCTATTACATTTATTCTTATTTATTTCTGTTATCCATATATATGGATATTTATATAACATTCCCATTATTATATGACAGTTTAAAAAAAAAATATTGACAGTGGCGACTTCAGGAATCAAATATGGGGGGCACATAAGGTTCCATACTAAAAATTGAGGGGGGGCATTAGGTTACTCCTGAGTCCTGACAAGTGTAACTTGGTTGTAATTGCAAAATTATACTGGTTTTCTTACACTGTTATAAGAGCTAATGTTGATCTAAACCAAAAGTATTAGCTGAATCAGGAGTATTTTCTGAGGTTTCTCTTTACAACTCGGCAATTTATCTAAATATGACCAAATAGCAATTAAAACGATTATTATTTAACAGTTATCTTTCAATAGCTTGTAAACAAATAATTAAAATCAAGTGGTGGAGACACAATTGAGGGGGAGGGAGAATTTTAGGGGGACAATTGTTCCCCCATGACCCCTGTATAGTCACCTATTCCTGGTAAGTTTACAGGAAGCAGAATTTCGAAAGTGATCTTTGAATTAAATGCTTTGAAGGGTGTAATGCAATATTACCGTAAACTGTAGGACAGGTCCTCAAAGAGGTTTCATGTGCCTGTTGCTGGTTTTCAAATACAAAACACTGGAGCCAAGATTAAAACCTTAAGTATTTCAGGTGTCTGCTTTTAAAAGCCTTTGTTTATGTTAAAGTTTAGGTCAACTTAACAGGTATGTTTAAATGAAAACATTACCTCGCGTTGACCTGACAGATTTGAAGGTGAAAAGTCAGTCAGTAGAAACAGGAATCCTAATTGTCATGGATGAAATCCTAAACTGTCATTTGCTTTTCAACCTCGTAAATGTCTCCTTAACAAGTTCCAGCCATAAAATCAAATTCTGCTAACTTAGCCCCTTCAGTCTTTATAAATAATTACTTTAAAATCTTTATATCTTAGCGGCTCTATTCAACTTGTTTGATTACAACAGGTAAGTGATATGAAGGACATTTCTTTTTATGTAATCAGGTTAGTAATATAATTATGCACATGTAAATAGTTGACAAATAAAAAAAACAAAATCAAAAGAAAGAGGAACAAACATGTAAGATGTATCAAATATACAGGGTTTTCCTTAGATGATTAATATATTTGCTATTAGGATTTGCATTATGTAATTTTGAGTGACGATAAATATTGTTTTATTCCATGTATAAAATATAGTTATATAATACACGCAGCAGTCGTTTTTGTAGTTTCCACACTGGATAGCTGTATATGCTGAGCAATCGATGTTTCAAAACAAGACATTAAGGGGGTTATTCAGAGAGATCCGAAATGTTTCCGAAATGTAACCAGACACTGAATTTCAGTGAACAGGGACATTTCGGGCCCATTCAGAGAGCACGCAATTCGTCAAATTTTGGTGAATTGCGTGAACGTACAGTGCCTGTTCGAGGGCAGTGAAATCCCCCATAGAGAAGCAATGGTTCGTCTGTTCAGAGAACACCGAACAGCTGAGGAATATCAGTGAAGTGCCCTGCCGTTTGATGGTTTCATTCGACAGGTTTATTCAGACGAATCCCATAAGCTTCAATGTTAAAAATATTCCTGTTTTAATCCAATATCTAATAAACTGTTTATCATTTTATTCTGCAGTAAAAAGTCTCTTTATTTTTAGATTTTTTAGGATCTTTTGGGCATGTTTCGGGATTTTTTTTGTCAATTTTTTTTTCTGTTTTTTTTAACCCCTTAGTGACCGGGCAGTTTTACACAAATCCGTCTTTTAGTGACCGCTGCTGTTTTTACGTTTCTGCGCTGTTAGTGTTTAGGTCAAATTTTCCTCTTACTCGTTTATTCAACCCACACATATTATACACCCTTTTTCCCGCCATTAAATGGACTTTCTATTTCCATCATATCGAATAATTTACTATAAAAAAATATGAAATATGATGAAAAAATGGTAAAAACACACTTTTTCGTAATTTAATCCCAAAAATCTACAACCACCCAAAAAGACCCCAGCTAAATAGGTTCAAAAATTTGTCCCGGGACTAGAAATACCCAATTTTTACATGCGTTTGCTTTTTAACCCCTTCACTGCTGAGACAGTTCACCTATGTGCGCTGCGCTCATTCTGACCATTTTGTGCTAATTATTTTTAGATGACAGCCTAGGTCCTATTTAATTAAACTCCCCCAGACAAAAAAAACATTTTTTTATTTTATTTAATTTTTTTATTATTTTTTTTTTTTTTTTTATTTTTTTATTTTTTTTTAAAACCAAACCTGGTCATGTTTGGTATCATTGGAAAGGCCATAATCAGGCCTTTCAAATGATGTCAAATATGACCATCTAGCTGCCATGGATCGGGAGATATGGGGATCCTTAGGATCCCCTTACCTCTACATGGCAGCTAGATGGTTAACTGGCCCACTGACATCCTCACACATATGGTGAGGTTGTCAGTGTGTGGGGGGGACCTGGAGGCTTGGTTGATATCCAAGATGTCAGCCCCCCTCCAGGTTCGAATCGCGTTTTGGCGCCAATTGGTGCCGAAACGTGATCCGGCAGCGAAACTGTTAAAGCTATACACTGCTGAAAAGGGGAGACTCTCCCCTTTTCAGCGGTGCAAACAGCATCTCCCTAGCCTCAATGGTTGGGGAGATAGAGGGCTCTGAAGGAGCCCCCCTCCCCTCCATTGAATTGCATGGGGACGTCATCAGCCTCGCCTGCCCATGTAAATCACATGGGCAGGCTTCCTCCCTGCCAGATCGCCGAGGGATCCAGCGAGGGAGGTGAGTATCGGGCGGGAGGGGGATTAGGCGCCGCTGACGTACCCTGTACGTCCGCGGGTCTAAGGGAGACCTGTGGACAGAACGTACAGGGTACGTCAGGGGTCCTTAAGGGGTTAAATCGTTTTTTTTCTTTTTTCTGTAACATACCTTTTTATTATCATTCATTGGATCTTAAATGTAAATTCCAGGCATTTCCGTTCAGTAGTTTTTTTGCAACAGCACTTCAAATTTCACACTTTCAAGCAAACATTTTTTTTTTCACCCCCGTTCGTCTGCGTGTCGGCTTTTTCCAGCAGCTGCTCTGCATTGTGATCGGCGGCTGCTCGGATTTTTCTGGCGTGTTGCGTCTGCTTCTGCAGGTTTTCGGTGAGTGTTCAGTGAGTGTTCAGTGAGTATTCGGTGAGTGTTCGGCGAGTGTTCGGCGAGTGTTCTGCGGGTTTGTGGCGAGTATTCCCTGCACTACGGGGACCCTGCGGTGCTTGCTGAATACACCGCAGGGTTGGCGAAGTAGGAATTGCCGAATCGCCCCGAAGTGCAGGGAACGAAAAGTCACCGAACGTAAATCTAAAGTAAAGACAAATAAGTCAATGGGGCCTGATGGGATTCACCCAAAGTTATTAAAAAAGCTAAGTGGTGTAATAGCAAACCTGTTAACAGGAGTCGTCCCAAAAGACTGGAAATTAGCAAATGTTGAGCCTATTTACTAGAAAGATAGTAGGGAGGAATCGGGGAACTATTAGCCAGTTAGTCTTACTTCAGTAGTGGGGAAATTAATGGAAATCTGTCACGGCGGCACCGGGCGTGAGCCGAGGTGGGGCCCATATTCAGGGTTAAAAGCCCAAAATGCAGGAGACACCACTACAGACATAAAGTATACCGACAGAAGGTTAGGACACCACAAGGCTGAGCGGAGACTCCTGCACATCACAACCAAAAGAAATCCCTAATACTGACAGGCCGGTCTTTAGAGTAGCCGGATCTGACCTAGGAGAAGATAACACTAGCAATGTAGAGTCTCAGGTAATAAACAATATAAACCAGGAACCTTACAGAAGAAAATCAGCATGGCAAGGGTTAAGGCATAATCATAGTTATAAAGAATAGCCAAGGGTCAGAAAACCAGAGTGGGAGATCAGAACAAGCCAATAGTTGGTACAGAGGATATCAGCACGGAAAGGGTTAAACCAGAAAACAAAAGCAGAGCAAAGGAAAAGCACAAAATAAACCACACAGGAGCATGGAAGAGAAAAAACTAAAATGAATAACCAGAAATAAACTAAGCACAAGGCGGCAGGAGTAACAAACAGAAACGGGAAAACAGGGAACCAAATATACACTGAACTAGATATACAAATAAATCAGAGGAGCTTGCTGGCAGCAAGATAACAGAAACACAGACTAGGATTGATTTAAAATCAAAGAGCAAAGCACCATTGGAGCAGCAGTCTAATATAGGGAGTGGGTAGTGCTATGGCATACAGGTGATGGAGAGCTGAATGTGACAGGAAACGCCTGGACTGGAATCCAGGAATGGCAGTTCAAGAACTTAGACCTGGACTGGATCAGCACACATACAAACCACATCAAAGGAAAGGATTGTTGGACATCTAAAAACACATAGATTACAAGATCAGAAACATTATGGCTTTTCCTCAGGGAGATTATGTCAAACTATACTTATTGATTTTTTTGATAGGGTAACAAAATTATAAACAAAGGTGTTGCAGTAGACATTGCGGGCTATATTACAAAGCTGGTGCTAAGTTTACCAGAGCTGTTGTAAACTTACCAGAGCCATTATAGCCTATGGAGGTTTTCAGTTTACGACAACTCTGGTTAAATTAGCACCAACATTGTAATACTGCCCTGCTTATTTAGATTTCAGTAAGACTTTTGATACTGATTCCGCATAGAACGCTTATCAATAAATTGCAATATTTGAGCTTGGATTCCAATACTGTTGAATGGATTAGGCAGTGGCTGAGTGACAGACAACAAAGGGTTGGGGTCAATGGAGTTTATTCGGCGCAAGGTCTTATTACAAGTCGGGTATCCAGGGGTCAGTACTTGGACCCAATCGCTTTAATATTTTAAGGTGTTTTTTAATTATTTTTAATAGTTTTAGTGTCGATTCGTGCAAGATAATGCACCTGGGGCGTAAAAACCCAAGGGCTGAATATAGAATATTTGATACAGTCCTAACCTCAACATCTGAGGGTTGGGATTTAGGGGTTATTATTTCAGAGGATCTAAGGGTAAGTAGTCAATGTAATAGAGCAGCAGGAAATGCTAGCAGAATGCTTGGTTGTGTAGGGAGAGGTATTAGCAGTAGGAAAAGGGAAGTGTTCATGCCACTGTACAGAGCACTGGTGGTGAGACCTCGGAGTATTGTGTGCAGAACTGGAGACCGTATCTCCAGAGGGATATAGATACCTTAAAGAGTTCAAGAGAAGGGTGGTGGATACATGGAACGGTCTTCCAGTAGAAGTGCTAGAGGCTAAAACAGTGATTGAGTTTAAGCAGGCATGGGATAGGCATAAGGCCTAAATGAAAGATAAATCCAGGCAAAGTATCCATATATGATTGGAAAATGTGTATACGAATATACACTATACAGTGTGGGCGCTAGCTTATTTAAATGAATTAATTAAAGTGCTAAGTGGATTACTATTAAATAATCAATTGCAGCCAATAGTATGGTAAAAACACATAAAAAACAACCAAAATATGTGTCAAGACTAAGATAAAGGGATAAAAGGACCATACGGCGCATAAAACAGTACATAAAACAGTGAACAGCTGATTAATAGACAACTGGTTAATATTGAATAAAATATGAATAGGATATATGAATGAGGATGTCCTTAAAATGTCAATTATAGAATCGTTAAAAGTGCATAGGAAAAGGGCAAAAAGTGCAAAAAATATAGTCAATAAAGTCTATTTGTGCAAATAGGTGCTCAAAAAGTGCAGCAGTTCAATACTCAGGGAAGTGTTGTTGATTGAAGACAAGTGTATCAATCTTCTCTGTGATGTGGTATCAGATCTTCTCTTTGAAGATATCCCTCAGAGAGAAGTAAAACATAAAAGGCGATAATAGTGCAGATGGTCGTACTGGAGTGGAACAATTCAGTAAAGCCAATGTATGTACCACTCACATTTGTAGGAGCCTAAGGAAAATCCAGGCTCAAGGAAAATAGCTTGCGGCCAAATATAGAGTGGCACGTCCCTCCTTTCGTCTGTGATGGTTACTGTTAGTGAAGCTAATTTTCCAACTTAAACTTTCTCCATGCTTTGGATACATGGATACAAAGTAATAGGAAAGCATGGAGAAAGTTTAAGTTGGAAAATTAGCTTCACTAACAGTAACCATCACAGACGAAAGGAGGGACGTGCCACTCTATATTTGGCCGCAAGCTATTTTCCTTGAGCTTGGATTTTCCTTAGGCTCCTACAAATGTGAGTGGTACATACATTGGCTTTACTGAATTGTTCCACTCCAGTACGACCATCTGCACTATTATCGCCTTTTATGTTTTACTTCTCTCTGAGGGATATCTTCAAAGAGAAGATCTGATACCCACATCACAGAGAAGATTGATACACTTGTCTTCAATCAACAACACTTCCCTGAGTATTGAACTGCTGTACTTTTTGAGCACCTATTTGCACAAATAGACTTTATTGACTATATTTTTTGCACTTTTTGCCCTTTTCCTATGCACTTTTAACGATTCTATAATTGACATTTTAAGGACATCCTCATTCATATATCCTATTCATATTTTATTCAATATTAACCAGTTGTCTATTAATCAGCTGTTCACTGTTTTATGTACTGTTTTATGCGCCGTATGGTCCTAAAGTATCCATATAAGTGGGCAGACTAGATGGGCCGAAAGTTTCTTATCTGCTGACATATTCTATGTTTCTTTAGACTTAATGGAGACAAGTGCAAGTCATGAACAAGCTCTGCATGAGTTCTAGTAAGATGGATTGCTCAGGGTCAGCAGACGTATGCTGGGTACTATTTGATCCCAGTTTCTTTTTGCATACAACCAGTGTAAGCGATGGATCGTGCGTCCTCTGCAATGTGGAATCACCGGTCAGTATAGTATTTTTTAAAGCCTGAGAGTATTTTTGCAAGACAAGAATAAAAGTGACCATGAAATTGCTATTATTCCCTGGCTATTGGCAAATTGATGCTTCCTATACAAAGTATATGAAGTGCATGGCGCAATGACGTCAGTTTACCAGGGAACCCCTAGCTGCAAATGAATTTTCTAAGCAAATCCTATAGAGGAGATAGGGGGGTTCTTTGAACCCCATATTTCCTGATCATTGGCAGCTAGAGAGTCATCTTTGCTATCATTGGAAAGGCCAGAGCGCTGCCTTTCCAATAAAATCTATCAAAAGTGACCATGTTACAAGTAAAAATCAAATTTAAAAAAATAAAAATAATTAAAAAATAAATAAATTTTTAAAAAAATAAAAACCTGCTTTTTTTTGTTAATGCAGCACTATTGTTCACATTTCAATTATAATGTGCCCAATGATGCTTCACTAATGATTTTTTTTGGGGGAGTTTAGCAAAAATCACATACAGGGTAATTCAAAGAGATCCAAATTGCTTGAGAGTTGAAGTGGTAGAGGCCAAAACAGTGATTTAATTTAAGCAAGCATGGGATAGGCATAAGGCTATCCTAAACAAAAGATAAATCCAGGTTAAGTATCCATGTAATTGGGTAGACTAGATGGGCCGAAAGGTTCTTATCTGCTGACATTTTTCTATGTTTCTATGTTTCTAACCGAACGCTGATTTTCAGCGTTCGGTTACCTTTCTTGGCCATTTGGCTATCCAGAGAGCAGGCAATTCGCCAAATCCTGGCGAATTGCCTGCACATACAGTGCCTGTTCGGTGCGTGTTCGAGGGCAGTGAAATCCCCATTAAAAAGCACCGCTTCGGCTATTCAGAGAGCACAAACTAGCAGTGAAAGGTTCCCGAAATGCCCTGCCATTCGGTGGTTTAATTCGGCAGGTTTATTCAGGTGAATCCCATAAAATATTCCCGTTTTAATTCAATATCTAATAAACCGTTCATTATAAAATTCTGCAGTAAAGAGTCTCTTTATTTATAAATTTTTTAGGATATTTTAAGCATTTTTCTGGATTTTTTTATTTTTTGTTTACTTATTTTTTCTGTAACAGCCCTTTTTATTATCATTCCTTGGACCTCATATGTAAATTTCAGACATTTTCGCTCAGTAGTTTGTTTGCAAACAGCGTTTCACTTTTCAGACATTCAAGCGAATTGTTTTCCTAATTTATTCACTTCACTCGTCTGTGGTGTCGGCTTTTTCTGGAGGCTGCGCTGCGTTTGATCGGCTCCTGCTCGGCTTTTTCCAGTGTTTTCGGCGAGTTAATCCAGTTGTTTTTGAGGTTTTTCAGCGTGTATTCACCGGGTTTTGCGGTGAGTTTTCGTTTGGTTTGCGGCGACTTTTCCCTGCAATTCGGGGACCCTGTGGTGCTTGCTGAATACACCGCAGGGTCGCCGAAATGGGATCGGCAAAACAAACTGAATTGAAGAGAACGAAAAGTCACCGAACGTGAGGTGACTTTTCGATTCTCTTTGAATAACCCTGATAATTTCTCCCAAAAATAAAGTAATGGGTTCCCAGTTCTAATTTTTTTTAACAAGCCTACCCCATAGAATATATAACCACAAAGGCTCAGATGATAAAATGTGAAAAAAAATACTTTACACACTTTGGATGATTGAAATTTTATTGAAAATTCACATTCTTTTAAAAAATTTTGTTATAGCATTCTGGCAGGGCATGACGTATACATATATTAATGATATATTATTAATCTGCCGTGTCTGCCGAAAAAAAGGATATATAATTTGTCTGGGTCATACAATAAAACGTGACTTAAAACCGCGTTTAAACATGATGAGCAAAAACAGTCAAAATGAGCTCAACACACTTCTACTTTT
This sequence comes from Leptobrachium leishanense, assembly GCA_009667805.1. NCBI lineage: Eukaryota > Metazoa > Chordata > Amphibia > Anura > Megophryidae > Leptobrachium > Leptobrachium leishanense. Next base: position 180,615,791 of record CM019065.1, on the reverse strand, counting down.
CGAAGAGTGCTGAACTTGTAAAATTGCCCCTGTCCTTAAGGGGTTAACATTGGTTGGGTATAGCTTTTTTCATAATATTTGGGACCAGAAGTGTTCTGAAATTGGGATTTTTGGGATTGTGGAATATTTGCATATAATAATGAGATATATCGAGGATGTGCTACAAATCTAACAAGTAATCAATTTATGTTTCCTATACACCTTAAATACATAGCCTGAAGGTAATATAATGCAATGGTCCCTATTCCAAACATGAAGCTAAAATGGAGACGGTAAGCAGGTAAATCTCCGGTCTGGCTTGGTGGAGTAGTGGTTACATCACTGCTCTATAACCGTGGAGACTGTGGAGACACAGGTTTGAATCCCGGCAAGAGCACCTCTCCAGTAAGTGTCCTTGGGTGAGACACCTAACGGTACATAGATAGAGGAAGGTGGAGTCGCACCTGAGCCCTACTGGGGCAGCTGCAACTACCAGACGTATCCAGCCCAGTAACATATATAAAACACAATAAGAAAAGAATGTCATCTGTGCGTATCCCTATAACACCATGTGAAACAAAACACAATTAGAGGCTTTGGTTTACTTGAATGGCCATTGAAGTGTAAGCTCACCTGCCACGCCACGGCACCTCTAGTGAGGTGAGTCCTACCTAATGAAGCCAAAACCTGCTTTCTAAGCAAGCCATGTACAGTATGTTCATGCTGCTTCTCAGTCATGAGACAAACTGGTGCGTTTTCTCTTATACCCTCCCCATAAAAATTCCACTTTGGGATTGAAAACAAAACCATGATACGGGACAGCTGCAAGGATGACCTGGCTGGAGGTACGACAAACTATACATACTAATCCGACTGGGTGGGGAAGACATAACATCACTGCTTTATAACCGTGGAGACATAGCTTCGAATCCCAACCTGAACATCTCCCCAGTAAGGCCCCGTTCACACCTGGGCGTTTTACAGCATGTTCCCATGATTTCCTATGGGGTCTATTCACACCTGGGCGTTTTACAGCGCGTAGGAACGCGCTGTAAAACGCCCTACACCCAAAGAAGTACTGGAGCTTGATTGGGGCGTATTGCAGTGCTTTCACGGCCATAGACTGCAACGTGAACGTGCTGCAATGCGCGTTCGCGCGCTTTTTACATTTGCGCGAGTCGCGCATCAAAAAACACGCAGGTGTGAACTCAGCCTTAGTGTCCTTGGGCAAGACACCTAATGGTACATCCTCGCCACCCAGGACAGAGAGACATCTCAATGTATCCTTCCTGGTAAAATATGTTCTCGAAAAAAAAAAAGGAATTTGTTAAATACATAGCCTGAAGGTAATATAAGGCAATGGTCCCTATTCCAAACATGATACTAAAATGCAGATGGTAAGCAGGAAACTCTGCACCTTCAGATTTTGCCCTTACCATCTCCACTGTAACGTCATAATCCGGGATAGGTGCTAACTTAGGCTAGGGTCAAATGAACGCATTATTCGCAGCGCCCGTCAAAAAGTGCGTCCGAACGCATTGACGTATTTTTTCACAGAATGCGCGAAAATGGTCATACGATGCGCATTTTCGTGCGTGATTTGTTACGGATCCAAACCAGGAAACTTTGGGTGTCTGGACGTTATGTTGGCCGGACATGAGCAGCATCTGACGTCTCCTAATCATGCACATACGCCACTATGCCGACGCAGCGCACTCTGTACGTCAGTACTAGCGGTTTTGCGTTCTCGAAAAAATGCGTTTGGTTTGCCGCTTGCGTTGCGCGGCCGGACTTCCGTGCGGCCGTACTTCGTATATTGTCCGTCATTGCCCGTCATTTGCTGCTACTGCGACCGTGATTAAGTGCGCCTAAACGCACGTTAAAAATGCGTTGGTCTGACCCCAGCCTTAGCACCTAACCACAGAACGCAATGCAAAGCTGCTGAATACCAGCAGCATCGCTCCACACTGCTGCGAGTATTGGCTCATGGAGTCCATATCCGGATCTTTTAGGCATTTTTTTGGATTGTTTCTGCAAAAAAAAATCTGTTTTTTTTTATAGCAGCTTCTCTTTTTTTCTGCAACAGACCTTTTTATTATCATTCATAGGACCTTATATGTTAATTGCAGGCATTTTCATTGAGTAGTTATTTGGCAAACAGAGTTTCAATGTTGACACTTTCAATCGTTTTTTTTTACCCCACTTGTCGGCTTTTTCCAGTGGCTGGTCTGTGCTGTGTTCGGTGGCTCTTCGACTTTTTACGGACATGTTTGGTGTGATTTTTTGAGGTGGTTCGAGTGATCCGGTACTTCGGTTCATATGGGATATGTTTTTCTGTGATTTTCAGGTCCGTTCCCTGCACTCCAGGGAACGGGAAGTGCAGGGAACAGGAGAGCACTGAAATGTCAGCGACATTTCGGTGCTCTCTGAATAACCCCCATTGTTTACAAAAGCAGTGAACATTGGCAGTCAATGATTTAACCTCTAACTGATTTCAATAGTAAAATAAGGTCCATTTATATTTTCAATAATTCTTTGTTTACTAAATAAACGCCATGATTATTACGTAAATATTAAGAGGGCAATAAGACTAAGGTTGCCTGAGAACCCAGAATGATTTAAGTACACCACTAAAATATTTTTTAAACAAAGTTACTTAGTTGAAGTACAATAAATTACAAAATTAAGAAACTTTTTGAGTAAGTGCATAGCATGTACACTTGTGATTTGATATATTCTAAATATAGATTTCAATATATATATATTAAAATATTATTACACTGACAAAAACTATCGCATTTTAAAATCTGAACATAGTATGTAAAACACTGACCTGTGATGTTACGGTGCATAGTCCGTTAAGGCAGCTAAAAAGTAGTGTACGTTCCTAGAATCTAAGAATTAATGTTTTAAATTGCTTTGTGCCCAGATTAAAAAATATGACTTGGCACCATATCTTTCATTCCTCTTGCCCACTTTTGTTGCTTTCTAGCAGACATTGCTGTCAGTATATCAATTACTAGTGTCCACTGAACTTTTGCCTGTGACCCAATGCATCCCTTGTTCTCTTTCAGTTGATAATTTTATAAGGCTCCAGCCAAAGTGGCCGCTAGCTACTGACCTCTCTATAGGGTGTCTTATTATGGTAATTGCATGACTGAATACAGCAGAGACTAGACCAATTACACCTGTCTATGTCTAATTCAGCCAAGGGTTTAAATTACTTTGATGGGACATAGAGAGTAGAGTCTCAGGTGAACAACAAATTTTCTTTATTCATATGAAACCTATAGACAGACATCTATAATTATGCTTGTCAGTAATGCCTAATAAGCCAAATTCTCCAAATGGCATCTACCCACATTATTTAAAAAAAAAATAATTAAGGCTTCTCTGCTTTTTTGCTACATGTATAAATTATTGGAGCCACAGCCAGTTTACATCATTTCAAAATATTACCTCATGATATGTTTTTCATTTATTTTATATTAACACATTTATTATTCATTCAATAATCTTCATTTTAGCACAATGATTTATTTTAAAAGGAATCCAGGAAATAAAAAGGGAATAGAAATCCCTCCGTCTTCCCAATTATTCAATCTAGTCTTTAGAATAGAGGTAAGCAATGTATGAGAGAGCAGATATTTTTGCAGGAATCTAAGAAATTAAAATAAGAGAATAATAAGACAAGATGAGATGAGAAAGAAATATGCTTAAAAATACAAACTTCAAGTATTACTGAAAGTTTATTTGTATCAGGCTTAAGGGGTTATATAGAGAGAAATGTCACCGAACAGTGAATTTCCCCATACGGTGCCATTTCGAGGCCACTCGGCTATTCAGAGAGCAGGCAGTTCGCCAAATTTTGGCACGTTGCCTGCACGTACGGTGTCTGTTCAAAGTCAGTGAAATCCCCCATAGAGAAGCAATGGTTTGTCTATTCAGAGAACACCGAACAGCAGTGAAAAGTTCCCGAAGTGCCCTGCTGTTCAGTGTTTCATTCGGCAGGTTTATTCAGGCGAATCCCATAGGCTTCAATGTAAAAAGTATTCCCGTTTTTATGCAATATCTAATAAACTGTTTATTATTTTAATCTGCAGTAAAAAGTCTCTTTATTTATTGATTTTTTTTTAGGATCTTTTAGGCATTTTTTGGGATTTGTTTTCCTACTTTTTTTAAAAGCGGTTTTTCTTTTTTGTAACAGACCTTTTTATTATCAGTCATAGGACCTTATATAGCTAAATTAGAGGCATTTTCATTTAGTAGTTTTTTTGCAAACAGTGTTTCACTTTTGACACTTTCAAGAGTATTTTTTTTTTACCCGTTCGTCAGCTCATCGGCTTTTTCCGGCGGCTGCTCTGTGCTGTGATTGGTGGCTTTTTTTGACATGTTCGGCGTTTTTATTGCAGTGGTTCTGGCGGGTTTTCGGCGGGTGTGCGACAGGTGTTTGGTGGGTTTTTCCTGCACTTCAGTGGCCCTGCGGTGAATGCTTAATACACCACAGGGTGGGGAACTTTGATTCCCTGAAGTGCAGGGAAATTAGGGGAATGAGAGAACTAGGGATGTGCGTTTCGGCTTTCAGAATTTCGGAATTTTCACGAAATTTCCCGATTCGTGTTTTCGGATGCGGCCGAATTTCCGAAAATTTTTAGATCCGAAAATTTCAGATCCGAAAAGTTTTCCGAGCCAAAACGAAATATTTTTGGAATTTTCGAATGGACTTGAAATGTGTCAAATCGAAATTTATTGCTTTGAAACGAGGAGAACAGACGTTCCGAAAAAACGAAAATTTTCCGAAATCACGAAAAGTCGATACAAAAAACGAGCAAAGTGACACAAAAATACAAAAAATGGTCGATATTCCGAAAAAGAATGTACCCGAAAAACGAGTTGAACCGAACCAAATCGAAACAGAAATCGGTCGAAACGAGCCGAATCGAAAAGTTTAAACATCCGAAAAATCGAACCGAATCGAACCGAAAAAAAAATCGGTGCACAAGCCTAGAGAGAACACCGAAATGTCAGCGTCATTTCAGTGCTCTCTTAATAACCCCATAGTGATCATAAGTGGAAATATTTATGTAGCATTCTTTATTTGTAGTGTTTAGTATATGAGTTACATAGAATACCAAGGTCACCTTGAAATACGTGTGAATCAAAAATTATACAGTTTCCCAAGAATACACACCTGTACTTTGACGTAACAAATCTTCTGCTGCTAGTTTGTGAGAGACATAAAATGCACTGTCATTTAATTTTTTTTTTTGTAATACACTGCGTTTAAGGCAATTTCTCAGGAAAGGCCCAGAAGCAAATAGATCAATTCATAGCTGTCTACTATTTGCCTACAAGCAGTACATCTTTATTACAGTAATTATGCTAATGGTGTTATACCCTTAAAGCAATTTAATTTTTGGATATTCAGGGATTTAAAATGTATTTATTATAATTCAAAAGCATAGTTGTTAAAAGAAATATATTTTGTGAGTTTTTTTTTTTCGCTTGCAAGTTTGGACCCAAACAATTTCACACGTATGTAAGAGAAAATAACATTTTGCTGAGAATGTAATTATGGTAATTAGAGCAAATTAACTTTAAAAATGAAGGCATTTCAGACAAGTGCAGGAAGTGAAACTTAAAAGTTCTCAAAAAACAAATAAAATGCTGCAGTAAAAACCTTAATTTAAATAATTTTTAAAAGTCAGAACAGTAAAACATAGAGTTCTAACATAATTTGGGTTTTGTTGAGCTTTTTAAGCTTCAATATGAAATGTTCTATCAGGTTATTTTCAATATGTTTCACCATATAGCCATTTTATGAAACTGATTAAAGCTACATATGGAGTGTCAAGATTACTAGGGAAATATTTTTATCAAAAATCAAAATTTTATTACAATGCTCTTTAGGGTGGACTAGCAAATCCTAAGTGACAAGTTGTAGTCTAAAGGAGTATATATATTATCATATACAGACCTGATTTATAGGTAAGGACAAAGGTTGAAGACAGTGGGGATTATTCAGGGAGCACCGAAATTTCGCAACATTTCGGTGATCTCTTGTTCCCCACACTTCGGGGAATCAAATTTCACCACCCTGCAGTGAATTCAGCATTCACCGCAGGGTCCACGAAGTGAAGGAAATTGGATGCCGAATGCCACCGCAAACCCACTGGCTGCCGCCGTAAACCCGCCGACATCTACCTGCCAGACAGCCACCAAATGCAGCCACTGAGCCACGAAGCACAGCGCCGACCAGCCACAAAAAAAGCCGCCAAGCCACCGTATGGCTAACAAAACAACTAAAGCAATAAGATTGAAAGTGTAAAAAGTGAAACACTATTTGTAAAAACACTACTGAATGAAACGGTCTGGAATTAACCACTTCGCTGCGGAGGACGCACTCAGCTGCTGAGCGCGTCCTCCCTTTGCAGCCAGCGATTGGCCGGATCGCTGTGCCCCCGGTGCGAGCTGACATCCTTGATATCAGCCCAGCATCCGGGACCGCCACAGGCACCAATAGATGTCATTGTGGTGGCACGATGACATCTATTGCAGGCGCCCCCCCGCGAGTGCGGAGGAGGTGTCTGAAAGGGAGGGCGGGTCCTTTGGACCTCTTTCCCTCCCCTTCAGTTCGGGGCAGCGATCGAAGCCAGGCACGGTTTGGAAGGGCACAGCCTGCCCTTCCAAACAGTGCCTGGCTTTAACCCCTTGGGGACCGGATCGCTATTCGGCACCAAAAAGCACCACATAGCGATCCTTTCCCAGAGCTGTCCGACATCTTGGATGTTGGCCAAGCTTCCGGGATCTCCCCCTGACGACTGACGTCATCGTGCATAGCACAATGACGTCAATTTTGGAGATAACCCGTAGCTGCCACCCCCTATCTCCCGAACCATGGAAGCTAGGGGTTAATGTTTGGTATCATTGGATCGGCCAGAGCATGGCCTTTCCAACGATACCAAACATGATCATGTTAAAAGTAAAGAAAAAAAATTAACATAGACAAATATTTAAAAAAAATAAAAAAAATGTTTTTTGTGGTTTTGTTTTTGTTAATGCAGCAATATTGTTCCCATTTCAATTATAATGTGAACAATGATGCTGCACTAACGATTTTTGTATGGGGTGCGTTTCTAAAAAATCACATGATTTTCCCCCCCAAAAAATCCCCATCTCTAATATTTTTAACAAGCGCAACCCATAGAAAATATAACCGCAAACGCTTGCATGTTAAAATGTGGAAAAAAAAACACTTTACACGTTGTAAATTATTGAAAAATTTAATTTTATTGCATTTTTTGTTATAATATAACCGGTAAAAATGACCTCAGCACACAGGCGTGAAATGGCTCAACAGCGAAAGGGTTAACATATAAGGTCTGTTACAGAAAAAAGAGGAACCTCTACTAAAAAATAAAATGAAAAAAAATCTCTTTTAACATGTCACAAAGGTGTGTCATGTAGTTAAATTGTAGCACAAAGCAGCAGAATGAGTTATACAATGTAGTAAGTTTATAAAGGTGTGTTTTCGGGGCAGCTGCATACACTACATATCTGTATTCAGTGACTATAAGCGGCAGTGACATAAACATTTGTTGTACAATCTGCTTTCTTACTGCGGTGTTCAGGCAAGATTTGTTTCTGTACAGGGCACCTAGTTTGGGGTATAACCACATACCTAGATATTTGAGAGAACTGACTGTGGTCAATGTGCTATTTATTTTTGTCCTGACGCATAGATGGGAAAGTTGGAACTTATGTAGTTTAGGTAAAAGGAAAAAGAAACAAGAAAATATTTTTTTTATAAAAAAATTTATAACATAACTATGAAATTGTGGTTTAGTTTACCCAATCACACAGTCATTAAAAGTAACATTTTAATCTGACCTTACTTTCACTCTGACCTGTACCGCCTGGATGCAGTAGAGGTAACATCACTGCTCTATAACTGTGGAGACCCAGGTTCAAATCCCAGCCAGAGCACCTCTCCAGTAATTGTCCTTGGGCAAGACACCTAATGGTACATACTTGCCTACCATATAATATCGGCTGGGGAGTACATTGGTAGACGGTGGAGAAGCAAGTCAAAAACAATGTAGGGCACCTCCCTCCAATACAACTGTGGAGAAGCAAGTCTTGATTTTATGAGAAGCGGGTTCAATCTAACCACCAGGTTGCTGATTTACAATCATGGAAAGATGACTCAATCCCACTCAGAAGATACCACCAGTGAGTGCCTTTGGGAAAGACACCTAACAATATGGATGCGCCTACCTCAGAAAATAGTTCACTTGGGAACAGGCTCCCCCTTAATCCGGCCATATCATACATGTGTGTTATTCCAATGTAGCAACCCCTTGAACACTGATCTTGTAAATCGCTGCTGAATTTGTGACGCTATATAAATAAAGGATAATAATAATAAATATAACAGCAAAAGCCCATGATGCTTGGTATAGAGATGCAGATCAGAGCAAAAGTAAGGTCATATTAAAATGTAACCTTTAATGATTATATAACACTGGAAGTTTGTCTTGGCCACAGAAGAGAATATGACACTATTGTGCTGAAAGTAGTAGTAAATCGGTCAGATATTAGATGATATTAACAATTTTTCTTTGTCTGTTCAAGCTCCTATAGTGGTCAAAATATACAGCTGTTACTAATTACAAAAAAGTTGAATAAAGGGATGTGAGGTACAGAAGAAGAACAAATATTTCAGAATGCAATGTATAGAGATAAAAGAAAATGAGGGAAAAAAGTAGAAGACATATTGGGGAGAGTCCCAAATACAAAGTACTGTTTAGATGGACATTTATCCTACAAGAAGGGTCATCTGCACCTAATGTATCTTTATTATGTCTCACGTTTCTGCTTACCCCTTTGTAAAGCTCTACAGAACCTCCGAGAACCCCCGAGAACCTCCCAGATGGCTCCCAGTCTTAAGTCACTCAAGAGCTCCCTATTCACATACCTTGATACAGAATGCACCTGTAAACATGGAACACAGTGAATATATTTCCTACATATTTATTTTCTGTGTTAATCTGTATATTTGTGTTTTGTTTTTAATATCTTGTATTTATTACTTTGCATTTCTGTAACGACTGTAAAAATTTCAATGTTCTTGAACCCAGGACATACTTGAAAATGAGAGAAATCTCAATGTATCCTTCCTGGTAAAATACTTTGCAAATAAATAAATAATTAAATAACCTGTTGGCGCTCTATAAATACATGTAACTGGATAAAATTAGAGAAGAAAGGAAATAAAAGTAGAAAGGAAAAGGGTTGAAGATAAAATTAAAGAAGAAAATGAAAAGTGGAGGTTAATCAAAGGAGCCAAAAAAGGAAAATAATCAGTATGTATTTATAATATAAGGACTGCAAATCCTCCTGCTCTCGGTTCATGGCTGTCCACCCTCATAAAATGTGCTGTGTGTGCCGATAGTTTCCATGTTTATAAAGATGAGGAGAGCATGGCACTGCTCTGCTGCCATAAATCATAGTGACTTCCTGTGTTTTGAGCAGCAACTTCATAGCAGTAACTAGCAGCTCAACCATTATTATAATTTTGAGGGATAGTGAATCTAGGTCTATGTGGTGATATGTGTTGTGGCTCATACTAAGATCAGATCAAAGCTGTTTTCTTGACAGTATAATCCAACCTCTTATCTGATGGCAGAATTTCTACATAAGAATATAAACATATTTGTGACTAATTTCAATACTTTTGAGCAACTTTACAAAGCAGATAAAAGATTGTGCAAACTTTACAACCATATTATTCTCACTTCTAGTGTCATTCTCTTCTAATAACAACCGTGTCATAAAAATAAGAGTCCCAGCATTAGATTTATTAATTTCGTAATTATAAAATATGACATAAATCCCATAAATCCCAGTCCCGTAACAAATGATGCTATTGGGGTAACCCAGAGTGCATACGTAAACAGAGAAAGGTGGGGATTGCGGGTGTAAAGGGTACTTGAGAACAATGTGACCTCTTAATTTCAATGGACAATGTATCAAAACAAAACTTTTAATCAGCCCTCATAAGGACAGGTATACAGGGAAAAGGTGTATACCAGAGTCGCACATTTATTTATTTATAAATTATTTTACCAGGAAGGATACATTGAGATTTCTCTCGTTTTCCAGTTTGTCCTGGGTTCAAGAACAATGAATTGTTACAGTAGGTACAGAAACTCAAAGTCATAATTGTTAGAAACAAATCATATGTGGACAACACACAAAAAAATAACAGACTCCAAAAAGAAACAGACGATAAAACTAAAAACAAGTGTTATGAAATAATGAAAAAACAAACAAACGAAACACCATAAAATATAAAATGTCACATGTCAACATCAGATATGAGGTTTGCTGATATCAGGATGTCATTTAAAAAAAAACAGATTACATAACAGAGTGTGTGGAGGATACCAAAGCCTGCATAGCGACCATTGACGTTCCTATTCTAGCAATCCCTAGGGCAAAGCGTAGAAACGGGCCTTCTTGGGTTCGTGTGGATAGTAAAGGGAATATAAAGAAGAGAGGAAGGGACTAATTCCTATACATAGGCTGTTTTCCTGCCAACAATTGTCTTCCTGATTGGGATGCCACCAAAAATATTGTCCAAAAATGGTCGGGGGGGCTTGCCTAGGCCTGGAGGCCGGCCAAGCACAGTGCTCAGCCGGCCTCCATGCTCAAATGAGCCCCTGGCTTGGCTATTTGAATTTTATTTTTTGGGCAAACAGTGTTTAAAATTTTGAAAGTTTCAATCGTTTTGCTTTGTTATTTTACCACATTCATTGGCTTGTCAGCTTTTTCCGGCAGCTGGTCAGTGCTGTGTTCGGCGGATCGTCGGCTTTTTTCTGATGCGTTCGGTGGGTTTTCGGACGCTTATCGGATCGGAACTGATAATTTTGTCGATTTCGTTGCATTTTTTAATTGGGTTTTTTTGATACGGCAGCTTTGGGGTGGATTTTCCCTGCAATGCTGAATTCACCACATAGTCGGGGTATTTGATTCCCCGAAGTGCGGGGAACGAGAGAGAACAGAAATGTCAGTGACTGTCTCTGAATAACCCCTATAGCGTATAAGTTACTTGAAGTCTATGATTATTCCCAAATCCTTCTCCTGCTTTGATTTCCCTAACTCAGTACCATTTAAGGTATATGTTGCTTGTTTGTTCTTTACTCTAAATTGCTTAACCTTGTATTTATCTACATTAAACATCATCTGCCATTTAAGTGCCAATCTATCTAAATCCCTCTGCAGCGCAGTAATATCCTGCTCACATTGTATTACTTTTCCTAGTTTTTGTCATCTGCAGACACTAACACATGACTTCCGATGCCTATTTCAAGGTCATTTAGAGATAAATTGAACGTTAACATGCATGTCACATATTTGCTACTGAAACCAAGAAGTACAACAAATATACAACTATATAATACTGTGTCTACTGGGGAAGGGAACATATTGCTCTTTAAAACGTTGAACTCATAATAATGTTTTCTGAGAGTGACTGAACATTAGGATTAATACTATTTACATCATGGAATATCAAGTAGAACTGCATGATTTTCTGAACAGTTTGTTCTATGTGCTGAAATAACACATTTCTGTTTAAAGTTGACCTTATTAGGAGCAAGGATTCCATCTATTTATACAGCTTATATCACCCTGTATCAGAGTTCACTGGCAACTGTCAGCAACTGGCAAATACTAAGTGCTTTTAGTTTTAGATACTATTTTCCTTATGCACTGTGCTCTCTCACCATTGCTGTTATAGAATGCCAACTATTTATGCCTAGAGCAATTTAACACTTCATAATATGTTTATTCATAAGTTATTAAAGAACCAAGGTATCAAAATGTCATATAACAAGATAGATAGCCAGATAGATAGATAGACAGATAGCTAGTTAAATGTTAGATAGACGGTTTGCTAGATAAATAAATAGATAGGTAGATAGATAGATGCATAGATAGAATGATTTGTATGTTTTTAATTTAGACATTTTTCTTGGATCAGAAAAGAGCATTTGAGTGCATATTTCATGTTAGGATTTATGACAATTAGTACTCAAATTCCTAATTAGCAAGTGGTAACAGATAGATATAGTCAGTCAAATGACACATCTGACAGATTGATGCACTCACAAAATACCTGAAAGATTCATGTCTTAACTGTGAGCAGTCTGAGACAAAGTCTTGGCAGGCCCAGCACTCATCAAGGGGCTTGTGAAAAAACCAGACATGTTTTCACAAGCATTACAAAACCTGGCACAAATAGGAAGTGAGATTCAAAACAGAAATAATCACACATTAATTTCTAAGTACTATGATCCTCGCTCTTGCACATGAGGGAATGAAGTAATTAGAATGACAATTATTGTATGTCAGCAATATCGCTCTAGTACATATGACTATAATTAACATATTTATCCATTTGGAGTGTTGAAATGCAGACTTATAGTGGTGTTTTTTGTATAATGAATTAGGTATAATTTGCATTGTCTGTTATTAATAAAGACCGGGTACATAAACACATTAAAAATAATATGAAGGGGTAGCACTGGAAGTCAAAATAAGCAGTAAAGCAGTTGTATTGTGAAAGAGTAGAGCGCTTACATCAACTGTGATTAACCCCTTAACGACAGGCAAGTGGCGTACTAGTACAGCCCAAGCCAGGTACTGCGGCGGGCCTCTGCTTCGTCCCATCCAAGCAGCTGATGAGTGACACGGGTCATTGGTTGCAGGAAGACGACCTGAGTTCAGATACTCATACAGTAGCCAAGGGCGTGTGGCTCAAGGCTGCAAGGAAGGGCCGAGGTGGCCCATAGAAGTCAGCGTCTTCTAAGCCCATCCATTGCAGGGACGGCATAATACACCCTGCAGGCGGCAGGAAAGGTTCCATAAATAGTGCTTTCAGAAATTATTCAGATCCTTTCTTCTTTTCACATTTTTCATGTTCTAGCCTTATGCTAAAATGATTTAAATTATTTTTTTCACATCTACAGTGCTCTGTGAGAAAGCAAAAACAGACTATTGATGACATTGCAAATTTGCTAAAACGAAAAATCTGTAATGTCACATTGAGGTTAAGCATTCAAATCCTTTTTACGACTGGCACTTTTACCAAACTAGGGGTTCGATTTTTATTTTATCTGCCGTTTTTTAAAAAAACACTTCGGCTGCAGATATCTTCTTCGAAAAACATCAGCTGATTCATTTGAAAAAAAATTGACTGGAGCCGATATTTAAAAAATGCTACTAGTCCGAAAAAAAAGATGGTGAGTAAAATAGCCGAAAAACCTCAAAGATTTGTGTCTTTAAACATGACTGCTAGAAACATCCAATGTTAAAGAGATTTCAGTCAAATTCTCTCTATTTTCTTGCCAGAAAATCAATTTCTTAACACATTCTAGCATTTGAAATTTTTTCAGAAATTGGTATACCAATAAATTCGAACGGAATTGATATAGCCAATAACCACTTGGCTGCGGATGAACTGTCACTTTCTGACACTTTCTGAACTGAGGCATGTCCTTCACTTTCCCAGTAGGATGCAAAGCCTATTGCTGTCGTAACCCACAGTGGGCTGACATCCTGGATGTTAGCTCTGCTTGTGAGACCTCCCTCCGCCCACTTATGTCATTGCAAATTGCATGATGACGTCAAAAACAGGACTTCCAGTCAGTGAATGGACTTTTCCTTTGCTATAAAATATGACCAGGTTTTATGTAAAAATAATAAATTAAATAAATATTTATTTTTCTTTATTTTGCTATCTAATACAGCACTGCTGTTCACTTTTCAACTATAAAGTAAACAGTTACGTTGCACTAACTCACCTTCTCATTTCCCATACAGCCAGTAATTTTGGAGGTGATGGGACAATGCATTATTATTATTATACTGCTGCTTTGGAACCCCTGTGTCTCGTAATTTTGCACCAAAGAGGGTGAAGAGAGGTGTCTTTGGAACGGTCAGAATCTGGCCATTCCAGTGGTACCAAATATGTCCATATTATGTGAAAATATTAAAGGCAAAATGTACTTTTTTTCCACAGTTCTAAGGCAGTGGCATTATGTGTTTTTAGAAAAATTGGGTAACTGCGGAGGCGCTGTATTTATATTGTGTATATTGTATGTATTATTTGGGCTCTGCTGCCTACAAGACGATGCACATAAACCTCAACACAAATGTGCAAATATGTTACAAATTAAGAAGGGGGGTCCTAGTGGCGCAGTGAATGGTTTAGATCAATGGCTGTTATGCTCAGGTATTGCTCCTAGACATATAACTAGACAACTTTTTGCAAGCCTCAAATGAAGCTAGAAATCGTATTTTGTGACACAACAATATAATATTGCATAAAAATTCCTAAATGGGCCAACAAATACTGAACTTGTGCAAATTCACAAAACAGTTTAAATAAGGCAACAAAAAGGCAGTGATAATCAGCCTCTTCAACGTAAAATTCTCCTAGTTAAAATGCCAATGGTAAAACCACACGTGCAAATGCATATATAAAGTGCTTGTGCTCATAGAGGAAATCCTCTTATAAAGTGCATACACAAGAAGTGCCAATGAAAAGTGGACAAAAATAAAGAGGTAATAACTTCTCAAAATAAAATGTTCGTTACTAGGTGATTCCTAAATCACAATAAGTGCACGTGCAAAAGTGCGAAAGGATGATAAATTCATATAAATGTTCACAAGTCACTGGAAAGCAGATTGATCGCGCTGTAGAGATTAATGTCCAAACGTTGCGTCCTTTCTCCTCAATTAAAGGATCTCAGTGTAAATACGAAAGGGAGAGAGAAAAAGAAAAAGAAGACAATCGTGCAGACTGTTTCATACGGGTTCTGGTGAGTATACAATAAAACTCACTCACAGATTATTGAGCCTAATATGTCCCAGCTCTAGGTTAACGCGCCTCTTGCCTAATATAGGGTGGCGTTCCCCGTCTTTACGCCCTCCAATTGGCCTCAACATAAGCACACACAGAGAGACGACGCTCCCATAGCGTAACACAATTTATAAATATACAAACAAATTGTAGTGTCGGTCTAACTCACTGATGTTGGATCCTCGAATGTATCAGGCCCGGCTTGTATGCGAATGGTACTCCTTAATTAGGTGGATACCTAACCCCTTTCTTACAGGACGGCTCTCAGCTCCTATCTCCAGATCTGGGTCAGTTCAAAGATGAGGGGGGGTCCCCTGCTCTTGCACTCCCTTACAGCCTCAGATGGTAGTCAGGAAGGACGGAGCTAGCAAATAAATCCAAGTCAATGGAATAAATGAAAAAATGTAAAAAAAAGTGAAAATTTATTGGAATAAAATCAGGGAAAAACACGGGGGGGGGGGGTTACTGCAACGCGTTTCGGCACTTAACCAGTGCCTTCCTCAGTCAGTATGGCATAAGGGGTAAAGGTTTATCGCCTTATTTCAACGGTTTTGTGAATTTGCACAAGTTCAGTATTTGTTGGCCCATTTAGGGATTTTCATGCAATATTATATTGTTGTGTCACAAAATACGATTTCAAGCTTCATTTGAGGTATGCAAAAAGATGTCTGGTTTTATGTCTAGGAGCATTATGTGTTTTTACTTATAAAGCAAACAAAGCCAATGCAATAACTCACTTAATTTCCCATGCCGGGGCCATACTGTATGTGGAAATGATGGCGTGTGGCGTTTTTACACATTGGATCATCTAAAACACAAGTCACTGCAACACTGCAACAAGAGCAGGGGTACTTTGGACCCCTGTATCTCCATTGTTAAAACCCCACAAGGTGACATTTGCTGTCATTGTACATGTCAGAGTCTGGCCTTTTCAAATATGACGGTGTAATGTGTGTAAAATAAAAAAAAATTAAAAAAGGATTTTCTTTTCGTTATGAAGCAATGGCATTGTCTTTTTCAGGGCCGGATTTATAATTGGACAGAATAGGCATGTGCCTACAGGCGCCAGCTAAAAGGGGGTGCCTTGCTATTTAAAAGAAATATATATTTTTTTACAATCTACAATCATTTAGACCACTAACAGGGTTATTCAGAGAGCGTGAAAATCAGTAGAATGACTGGAGAATGACTGGAGAATGAAAAATTCTTGGTCAAAATAGCCAAACCAGAAAAATTCTCCCATTCATCTCACTTTCCAAATTGCCAATTTTGACCTAGAATTTTCCATTCTCCAGTCATTCGCCTGCTTTTCACCTCTCTCTGAATAACCCTGACTGTATCTCTGGAGTCCTAAGGGCTAGAGGGACATATAAGGTGTCATTGGAAAGCACAGATTATGGTCTTTCCAGTGATATCAAATATAGATTTATGTAAAAATAAAATAATATTTTCCTCTTTTTGTTTTCTAAAGCAGCACTATTATTCAGTTTGCAATTATGAAGTGAATAGTGATGCTGCACTAACTCACCTTCTCATTCCCCACACTGCCAGCAAGTGTGGAGCTGATGATGCAACATATTGTTTCATCGACAACCTAGGCCGTGGCACTGCAATGAGGAGAGACTTAGGGACTTTGGAACTAGGGATGAGCCGAACACGTGTTCAGTTCGCATTCGAACTCGAACAATTTCAAAAGTTTGAGTTCGAACACAAACCAAACTCAATGTAAGTCAATGGGACCCGAAAGTTCGATTTTTAGAGTGCTCTCTAGACATGTGCACTCACACACAGCACAAAATTTTGTTTTGAACTAATGGATTAGTCCTAAAATGCAATTTATTTAGTTGCTAAAGAAATTCGTTTTCAGTTCTTTTAGTATTAAAACTAATTTCATTCATCCGAAAACCAGTGGATACAATTAAATTACTATTGTAGTGGCTCCTCAGAGGGCTGAGATCGGCTGCTTGTTACAGTATATCTCACTCAGCAGAATGTGTCAGGCAAAGCTGTTACAGTAACTGACTGCTGCTCAATGAGTGCTCATCACAGCGCTCAGAGTTTCAGTAAAACTAGTAAAAAATATTTTTAGATGTAAGAGGTTAGAACAATATTTCCTTGTTTTACTGAAACTCTGAGTGCTGTGATGAGCAGCAGTCAGTTACTGTAACAGCTGAGCCTGATACATTGTACTGAGAGATAATATAACAAGCAACCGATCTCAGCGCTCACAGCCACTGGATTTAAAGGGCTAAAAAAAAATGCTCCTCTCTCTATAAGGTATAGAACATCCTCCTGCATTAATGAATACCGCTCTCTGTATAATGTAGATAACATCCTCCTGCATTAATTAAGACTATTTCCTACATATTTATTTTCTGTTAATCTGTATATTTGTGTTGTTTTTCAATATCTTGCATTGTATTACTTGTATTTCTGTAACTGTAACACTTCAATGTTCTTGAACCCAGGACATACTTGAAAACGAGAGAAATCTCAATGTATCCTTCCTGGTAAAATCCTTTATAAATAAATAAAATAAATAAATAAATACCCCTCTCTGTATAATGTATACAACATCCACCTGCATTAATTAATATCCCTCTCTGTATAATGTATAGAACATCCTCCTGAAATAATTAATGACCCTCTCTGTACAGTACATCCTCCTCAATTTATACCTTTCTCTGTATAATGTATATAACATCCTCCTGCATTAATACCCCTCTCTGTATAATGTATAGAACATCCTCCTGCATTAATTAATGCCCCTCTCTCTATAGAAAATCCTACTGCATTGGCATGTGGAGGGTGCAGACCTTCAGAATGCAATGCTTATCCAGCACAAGAGAGGGAACTTTTACTTAAACTTTGTATCTCTGTGGGGGAGGCACAGGAATATAAAAGCAGGGGAGAGGGAAAATATTAACGTAAATCGGTCTGAAAGCTCAGAGAAGAGATGACTGGTGCAAATTTATTTTTATAATAAAATAAAGCACTTTAAATCCAGGGAAAACATTCAAATAAATCACACCGAAGGCTCATAATGACAGAGTAACTGTGAGAGCTGGATACTAAATGTATCAAACGTAAAAAAAAAACTTTATAACAAGCAGCACTGGGAGAGGAGAGGGACTTTATATAAAACGTCTATTATAGATGAGGAAAGGGGGATAGTGCTCCTGGATAATATAAAATGTATCAGACCTAAGCCACTATTATGCATAGCGGGAGGGGAGATAACACACGGTTTATAAAGTCCCTCTTGTCTCCCAGCGCTGCTTGTTATAAAGGGGTTTTTACTATACAGCCTGTTACACTCTGTCATTAGCTTTCAGTGTGATTAATTTGAATGTTTTCCTTCTCCAGCTGCTTTTATCATCTTAGAAACAAACAGTAGGTGATAGGAGAGGCGCAGTGATACTTATCTTAATGCCGACAAAACTTCCCAGGAGATGGTCCACAGCTCCTCATAAAACACTAGAAAGAACGCAGGGAATTTGGCAGGAAGGGTATTCGCAGTAATACACGAACCGATCCGAAGCTGGTCATCTGTTCCGGAAACGCCAATAACCGGATGGATATCAAATAAACCAGGAAGATGGGAATTTGAATGCCCTGGGCGTTATTTGTTTTATTCATTTATAATAAATTTTTATTCATTCAAATTCCCATCTTCCTGGTTTATTTGATATCCATCCGGTTATTGGCGTTTCCGGAACAGATGACCAGCTTCGGATCGGTTCGTGTATTACTGCGAATACCCTTCCTGCCGAATTCCCTGCGTTCTTTCTAGGCTTTTATCATCTTGTCTGCCTCATAGACATGCAAGGGTTAAGTAAAGGTTTTCTCTCCTGTGCTGGCTGGCTGTGCTGCGAGTGAGTATTCTGGAGCTCTTTCACTGTCAGATTTCCGGGTAGCGGTCGGGAAGGATTATGCATACAAACATTTTCTGTAGCGTTGCGATGTTGCGCTCTTCATTGCTGGTCTCCTTCACTCATCAATGTAATAGTACAAAAAGGACTGGAACTAAAATGTAGTGCATTTTATTTTAGTTTCTTTCATTTTTTGTACTGAGCAGTTTCGTATCTCTTGAGTCATACGTAAACTAAATTATCCCAAAATTCGGACTAAATCATTTTAGTACTAAAACAAATGCACATGTCTAGTGCCCTCCAAGAGGGCATATATGCTAGATATTTGCAATAAAAGGTGTATGGGGGTCCGGGTAGTGCCCTGGGGGGACAGGAAACAAGGACAAAAAGTTAAAAAAAAATTTTTTAAAGGAACAGTGAGTTTTCCGTGAGATAAAGGTTAAGAATAACAACGAAAAATTCCTTAAAATATCGTGCCTAGGAGGTGCCCATAACCTGCCCGTGAAGTGGTGGATTTGTAGGATGTATAGAAACATTTAAAAACAAAAACATGACATTTCAAATGATGGTAAATGGTTTTCGTTTAATCTATTCATAAACAACTGCTTGGGGCAGCAGCCTGTATGAAAAGAGGAGACATTTTAGGATACGCAGAACAAGTTTAGTGATTTTTTGGCTAAATTATTGTGAAACTTATGCAGGCTTTGGATGAAAGTAACAATAGGTGTTTTAAAACTGGGCCTTTAGTGTTGGCAACAGTGCCGTCACACCGTAACCCCTCTGTGGTAATGTGGAAGAGTGCAGGGTTGGACCCTGCGGTCCAATATTAAAATGATATGAATCTGGTATAGGCGTCAGTGGCAGTCTGCAGGCAATGTATCAAATTCATGAGACCAGACTAATTAGAAGCACATGTTATTTCCAAACACTAATTAAACACCTGTTGTTTACGCCGTTTGAGAGCACAGGTCATTTAGAGGTGAGAATCTTTGCACCTAGACATTAGGAAGTTTTTTAATTCAATATCTAATAAACCATTGCTTATAATATTCTGCAGTAAAGAGTCTCTTTATTTCTAGATTTTTTAGTATTTTTTATACTTTTTCAAATATTTTTATTTTTTTAACTCGAAACCGAACACGCCAAAAAGTTAGAAGTTCACGAACTTTAGAACTGCCAATGTTCGAGTTGAACTCTGAACTGATCGAACCGAACATCTCATCCCTACTGCAGAGCTGACAGAATTTCTGGCCCGGTGTGGCTCCTGTCTCCTAAACAAACCAGCTCAAGCACAGTATGGCATCTTTTTGCTTGAGCCATTGTGCAGCCCCTGCCACGCGTCGGTTTAACTGCCACTTCGCCAGAGACAGAGAAGGAGGAGGAGGAAGAGGTGGTGGAGCAGACAGACCTCATACAAGCAGCTTTCTGGAGGTGTGGTGGATGAACAAGCTCCAGCACAGAGCCCCGTCCTGGATCCCTCGCAGCTGCAAGCAGAGTTACCCAGTGTGCCATGAAGGAAATGTAATGGCCCTGTCCATGCTTGCTGGACCATGTGTCTAAAGTCATGTGCACCTTGCTGCTGACTGCCTTTCTCAATGACTCCATAACATTGTCTTCCACGTGCTGGTATAGTGCTGGAATGGCCTTCCATGAAAAGAAATGGCATTTTGGAACCTGCCACTGTGGTACAGCACATTCAGCAAATTCACGGAAGGAAGCAGAGTCCACCAGCTGGAAAGGCAGCAGCTGTAATGCGAGTATAATTTTGCTAAACTGGCATTTAGACGCTGTGCTTGGGGATGGTTGGGACTATATTTTTTCTTACGTTGCAGCAGCTGAGGCAGCGTAATATGACTGCGTAAATCTTCAGCTGATGGAATGCTGTCACATTGTGAGGAAGGACCTGGTACATCCATTACTGTAGCATCATCCCTGTCAGTGGAGGTTGTAGGCAATGACATGGCAGGATATATAGTGAGGGTAGAGACAGATGAGGAGGAGGAGTATCTATGCAAAGTGTTGTGCCAACGGGATGCGTGGCAGGTGGTCACATGTCACCTCAAGCACGTGGTACCCAAGCGTGGGATGTCTTTCCCACGCTTGATCCTCATCTGACATAGATTACAAATAGCAATGGTGCGGTCTGCTGCACATTTCTTAAAGAACTCCCAGACAGCAGACTTCCTGTATATGTGCTTTGCGACAACAGCGCTCTGCACCTGAGCAGCTCTGACTTCTGATGTCTGATGTCTGATTAAAATTTGTAGAAATCTGCTAGAAGTATGTGGGACCCCCTGATAGCTGGCAGTGAGAAGACACAGATTATAATTCCCAGGAACCTCCTATAAATCGGTGAGACCCCCTGATGGGTGGCAGTGACAAGACACAGATTACAATTCCCAGGAACCTCCTATAAATCAGTGAGACCCCCTGATGGGTGGCAGTGACAAGACACAGATTACAATTCCCAGGAACCTCCTAGAAATCAGTGAGACCCCCTGATGGGTGGCAGTGACAAGACACAGATTACAATTCCCAGATATCTGCTAGAAGTGAGACCCCCCAATAGCTGCTGGCAGTGATAACACACAGATTACAACAATTCCCAGATATCTTGTAGAAGTGAGACCCGCCAATAGCTGCTGGCAGTGAGAACACACAGATTACAACAATTCCCAGATATCTTGTAGAAGTGAGACCCCCCAATAGCTGCTGGCAGTGAGAACACACACTAACGGAACAATCTCCTCTCAAAAAACACGTGCTGGGGCTGCGAGGGATGCCTTACATAGTGTGCTGCAGGACTTAGCTCTGTGAGACCATGATTGGGCAAAATTTGCCCAATCATGATTCTGAGCCATGATTGGCATAGTCTTGCACCTGTCTTGCACCTGACCTGTGGTCAGGTGCAAGGCTGTAGCCAATTACACGCTTCAGGCCAGTGGAAAAGTGCATTGTGGTCCATTGTGGTATATTGTGGGAGAACTTGAACCGAACACGCGGAAATGTTCGGAACAGCCGAAAGGCTGATGTTCGATGCGAACTCCGAACAGATCGAACCGAACAGCTCATCCCTATTTGGAACCTGCCTCTCGGAATTGTACGCCACAAAAGTTAAGTGAAGAGTCATTGGAAAGTTTAGTCTGGTCTGTACAATTATACCCAACATGACCATGCAATGTGTGAAAATTTATGATTTGAGTGTGGAGAGAAACCGTTACAATTTTTTCTTTTTTTAGTCTGCCCCAAAGTGAGAATTAAAGTAATTTTGACATGTTTCTTTTTTTGGGGGGAGGGGGTGCTCCACATTTCTGTGCCTACAGGCTCCTGCGATGGAAATCCAGCCCTGGTCTTTTTGTCATGTATAAAATGAGCAATACTGCTGCTGTTACTCGCCTTTTCATTCTCCATGCAGGGAGCAAGTTCAGTGTTTTATATATAGTCATATTATACATAAATCACAATCCTCCAAAATATCTGTTTTTTCAGCTACATGGTTACATAGTTACATAGTTACATAGTTACATAGTTATATAGGCTGAAAAAAGACATGCGTCCATCGGGTTCAGCCTCTCCCACATAACCTACTGCTGTTGATCCAAAAGAAGGCAAAAAAACCCAGTCTGAATGCTTGCCAATATGCAACATACTGGGAAAAAAATCCTTCTTGACCCCAGAATGGCAGTCAGATTTCTCCTTGGATCAAGAAGCTTTTACCCACATATTAAATATTATAACCCTTAATATTCTGTGTCTGCAGGAAGTCATCCAGTCGTTTTTTAAAAGTCTGTACAGACTCTGACCCAACCACCTCAACAGGCAGAGAATTCCACAGCTTGATTGTTCTCACCGTAAAATAACCCTTCCTATGCTTTAAGCTAAATTTTCTTTCTTCCAGTCTAAATGGATGACCCCTTGTCCTATGTATAGTCCTGTTAATGAATAGGTTATCAGACAATGGTTGATAATGGCCCCGTATATATTTATATAAGGTTATCAGATCCCCTCTAAGGCGCCTTTTCTCTAAACTAAACAGGTTTAAGCTTGTTAGTCTTTCCTCATAACTTAACCCTTCCATCCCCCTTATTAATTTAGTTGCCTGTCTCTGCACTTTTTCTAACGATATAATATCTTTTTTTAAGACAGGTGCCCAAAATTGCACGGCATATTCAAGGTGCGGCCTGACCATTGATTTATACAGAGGCAAAATTATGTTTTAATCCCGTGAGTGAACTCCCCTTTTAATGCATGCCAGTACTTTGCTGGCCTTGGCGGCTGCTGTTTGACATTGCACATTGTTACTTAGTTTGAAGTCTATGATTATTCCCAAATCCTTCTCCTGCTTGGATTTCCCTAACTCCGTACCATTTAGGGTATAAATTGCTTGTGTGTTCTTCACTCCAAAGTGCATAACTTTACATTTATCTAGATTAAATCTCATCTGCCATTTAAGTGCCCAGTCCCCCAATATATCTAAATCCCTCTGCAGCGAAGTAACATCCTGCTCACATTGTATTACTTTTCCTAGCTTTGTGTCATCTGCAAACACTGATACATGACTTTCAATGCCTATCTCAAGGTCATTTATAAATAAATTGAATAGTATTGGTCCTATAACAGACCCCTGAGGGACACCACTTACCACTGGTGTCCATCTTGAAAATGTACCATTTATGACCACTCTCTGTACCCTATCTTTTAGCCAGTTTTCTATCCAAGAACAAGTATTTTCATCTAGACCCTTTTTTCTTAATTTAAGTAGTAACCTTTTGTGTGGAACTGTGTCGAAAGCTTTGGCAAAATCTAAGTAAATCACATCCACTGCGACCCCCTGATCTATACTTCTACTTACTTCCTCATAGAACGTAATTAGGTTAGTCTGACATGATCTGTGTTTCATGAAACCATGCTGATTTTTGCCAATTACATTATACCTCCCAATAAATTCCTGAATATTATCCCTTAGTAACCCCTCAAATACTTTCCCAGCCACAGATGTTAAGCTCACAGGTCTATAATTCCCAGGCACAAATTTTAAACCTTTCTTAAATATAGGGATCACGTCAGCTTTTCTCCAATCCTCTGGTACTATTCCTGAAAGAAAAGAATCTTGAAAGATTAAGAACAGAGGTTTACATATTTCAACACATAGCTCTCTTAGTACTCGCGGGTGAATTCCATCTGGCCCTGGGGCTTTATTAACATTCACATTGTTTAATTTGTGTAAAACCTTGTCCTGAGTCAACCAGTCACTTTGTATTAGTAAGTTTTTATTAATGAATTTCATGTCTCCTGTTATAGGTTTCTCTTTGATAAATACTGAAGAAAAATAATCATTTAAAATTTCTGCCTTATCCTGATCTTCAGTTAACAATAACCCTGACTCAGATTTTAGTGAACCTACATTTTCACTCTTGGGTTTTTTAGAATTTATGTACCTAAAGAATCTTTTAGGGTTGGTCTTGCTCTCTTGGCTATTTCTTTTTCATTTTCTAGTTTAGCCCATCTAATCGCATTTTTACATGCTTTATTGGCTGCCCTATATGCTTTATAGGATGCCTCAGATTTATCAAATTTAAAAGCTTTAAATGCCTTCTTTTTATTTTTCATTTCCTTAGTTACCTTCCTACTAAGCCACATTGGTTTCAGTCTGTTTCTTTTATATTTATTAACCAGTGGAATATATTGTGACGTGTACTTTTCTAGTGTTAGTTTAAAGATATTCCACTTATCCTCAGTGTTTTTCCCGTGAAAGAGTTTCTGCCAGTCAATGACATTGAGAGCTTCCTTTATTTTAATAAAGTTGGCCTTTTTAAAATTATATATTTTAGCATGCCCCTTATGAATGTGTTTTTTTGAGTTTATTTCAAAAGTCACCATGTTATGGTCGCTATTTCCCAACTGTTCTTTTACATTAATATTTGAGAAAAGATCCACATTATTTGTTATAACCAGGTCCAGACAGTTATCCTCTCTAGTTGGTGTTTCTACCAGTTGTGACATGAAGGTATCATTTAAAATGTTCAGGAACCGGATTCCCTTTGCTGAATTACTAGTCCCACTATCCCAATTTATGTCCGGGTAATTAAAATCTCCAATAATTAAAGTGCTGCCATGATGTGCAGCCTTCCTAATTTGCTCTAACAGTTGTTCTTCCTCATCATTATCTATATTAGGTGGTTTATAGCATATGCCAACCAATAATTGACTTCCCTGTTTATTCCCCAACGAAATATTTACCCATAAGGATTCCACATTTCCCTCATCACTTTCCAGTTGTGTAATATTAGGCTTTAAATCCTGATTTACATATAAACACACTCCACCCCCTTTCTTATGTTTCCTATCCTTTCTAAACAATGTATAACCGTTTAAGTTTACAGCCCAGTCATGCGTTTCGTCCCACCATGTTTCTGTTATTCCTATAATGTCGTATTGCTTAGTGTATGCTATTACCTCTAGTTCCCCCATCTTGTTATTGAGGCTCCTTGCATTAGCAAGCATACATTTAATGTTGTCTCTACCCACACATGCTGAATGCGACTTTACATTACATGCCTCCACTGTTCTTACATTACCCATCCCCCCGGCTCCACCCCCTTAGTCTGAACTGAAACCCTTCCGCTATCTGCTCTGTCTCCATTTTGTAAGATACTGTATCCCTCCCCCCCTTCCACTAGTTTACATAGTCTGAATAAAGATGTGGTCCATTGGCTTCAGCCCTTCACACATTACCTACTGCTGTTGATCCAAAATAAGGTATAAAACCCAGTCTGAAGCACTCGCCAATATGCAACATACTGGAAAAATATTCCTTCTTGACCCCAGAATGGTAGTTAGATTTCTCCTTTGATCAAGCAGCTTTTACCCACATATTAAATATTATAACCCTTAATATTATGTTTTTGCAGGATGCAGGAAGCCATCCAGTTGTTGTTTAAAAGTATGTGCAGTCCCTGAACCCAACCACCTCAACAGGCAGAGAATTCCACAGCTTTATTGTTCTCACTGCAAAATAACCCTTCCTATGCTTTAGGATGAATTTCCTTTCGTCCAGTCTAAATGGGTGACCTCGTTGTTACATCCTCAGCCCCTGCTGTGCTTCCTGGGGGGTCTGGGCATGGTTTGCTGCCACTGGCTGTTCGAGTGCCAGCACCATGCAATGGCCAGGCGGTGTCCGAGGGGGCGGGGCCTGGCGTGGTCACGAGGAGCCACCGGGTTTAAAGCAGGGCACAAGGAGTTGCATCGTCGCCCTGACGTGGAGTTCTGTTTCTGCATCGCTTCCTATTGTATTCATAGCTGTTCTGTTGCCAACCCATTTACGTCTACGATTCCTGCTCCTGATTTTGACCCGGCTTGTCTTTGACCATTCTCATGTTACATGCTATAGCGGTTGCTAGTGCTGTGCATTGTTGGTTTAACCCTACGGAGGCTGCTTGGGGTTTTACTCTGTGCTTCTTGGGGATATTCCCATCTCGCTCTGGTGTACTATCTACAGCCTTATTGGGGTTCTGCTCCAGGTCTAAGGTTCATGATACACGATCGTGTACGCTTGTACAATCTGCAATAACGAAATACCGTTTGTTTTCTGCTTAAGTTCATCTTGCTCAGTTTGCCAAGTTTACCCGGGCTTGTACAACCCTTAAGCCTTTATGTGTGTCAATAGACCCTGGTGATTACAAAGTACAACAAACTAGGGTTTCGGAATTTCGGAATTTTCACAAAATTTCCCGATTCGTGTTTTCGGATGTGGCCGATTTTCCGAAAATTTTTAGATCCGAAAATGGCAGATCCGAAAAGTTTTCCGAGCCGAAACGAAATATTTTCGGAATTTTCGAATGGACTTGAAGTGTGTCAAATCGAAATTTATTGCTTTGATACGAGGAGAACAGACGTCCCGAAAAAACGAAAATTTCCGAAATCATGAAAAGTCGATACAAAAAACGAGCAAAGTGACACGAAAATACGAAAAATGGTCGATATTCCGAAAAAAAAATGTACACGAAAAACGAGTCGAGCCGAACCGAATCGAAACAGAAATCGGTCGAAACGAGCCGAATCGAAAAGTTTGAAAATCCGAAAAATCGAATCGAACCGAAAAAAAATCGGTGCACAAGCCTACAACAAACCCGTTTAAGTTTCTCAGAAAATGCTAAGTCTGTCAGTTCGTTGACTGCCCTGCAGTCTGCACAATACATTGACTGTCGAACTAACCACCTCGGTAAACCCACTCCAGTCTTGCAGCCCGCTGTATTGTTGTGTGCTCTAAGTGGTCCGTTGGTCTCAAAACCTTTGGAACTTAGTAGCAGTTCAGTTGTCCTGTCATACTCCTTGGCCTTGGAGTATAAGTCTGAAAGTATTGTTTATTTTGCTACCATCGAGCAGATATTTCTGTCCAATAAGATCTCAACCTCGCTACTCTTGTGTGAGCGCCGCAGCGCCCGTTACACTCGTGTCCTGTGTATAGTCCTATTAATAAATAGGTTTACAGAAAATGGTTTATTATGGCCCCGTATATATTTATATAAAGTTATCAGATGTCCTCTAAGGTGCCATTTCTCTAAACTAAACAGGTTTAAGCTTGTTAGCCTTTCCTCATAACCTAAATCTTCCATTCCCCTTATTTATTTAGTTGTCCGTCTCTGCACTTTTTCGAGCCTATACCTTGCTGGCCTTGACGACTGTTGTTTGACATTGGGCATTGTTACTTGTTTGAAGTCTATGATTAGTCCCAAATCCTTCTCCTGCTTCCATTACCCTAACTCAGTACCATTTGGGGTATAAATTGATTGTGTGTTCTTTACTCCAAAGTGCATAACCTTGCATTTATCCACATTAAATTTCATCTATCTAAATCCCTCTGCAGTGAAGTAATATCCTGCTCACATTGTATTACTTTTCCTAGTTTTGTGTCATCTGCAGACACTGACACATGACTTTCGATGCCTATTTCAAGGTTTTATAAATAAATTGAATAGAATTTGTCATTCTATCTGATCCCCGAGGGACACCACTTACCACTGTTGTCCATCTTGAAAATTTGCCATTTATGACCACTCTCTGTACCCTATCTTTTAGGAAGTGTTTTGTCCAAGAAAAAGAATTCATATCTAGACCATTTTTTATTAATTTAAATAGTAACCTCTTGTGTGGAACTGTGTCAAAAGCTTTGGCAAAATCGTAAGAAAATCACATCCACTGCGACCCCCTGATCTATTCTTCTACTTACTTCTTCATAGAATGCAATTAGCTTAGTGTCATGACCCGTGCTTGCAGCAGCTCCCTGAAACGTGCTGCCCATGCTCTGTACCACAAACAGTTAACCACAGTTCACTCACACCACACCCCCACCTGTTTCAATAAAGATCCACTCTTCCCTTCCCACAGTGCTTCAGCATTGTCGCCTAATCCTTTAACCTGAAAGGACTTGTACCTGATTGCTCCTACTGTGTACCAGACCTCCTGCTTTGCCCACTGACTGCCGCTCTCTGCCAGCCCTTGAACCATGGAACAACCCTGACTACGATCATTGCATATCTATTTGGCACCACACTTATTTCCACAAAGTACTGTCTGCCTATCCAACCTGTTCACTCAAGGCCTATTCAGCCCCAGAACTCACTGCATACCGGGCTCTTATTAACACTCCAGTACCCCTGCAATGCCATCCCTGTCCTCCACGGGTGCTGTTCTTGACAGACAGTCTGACATGATCTGTGGTTCATAAAACCTTGCTTATTTTTGCTACTAAATTATACCTCAGAAATGAATTCCTGAATATTATCCCTTACTAACCCCTCAAGTACTTTCCCAGCCACAGGTATGAAGCTCACAGGTCTATAATTCCCAGGCTTACATTTTGAACCTTTCTTGAATATAGGGACCACGTCAGTGGCGTCACTAGGGTTGGTGTCACCCGGTGCGGCAACTCATGGTGTCACCCCCCCCCCGAGTTTTACATTTATTTTAATTTTTTTAACTACTCTTACTCATAAAGCAGTACTCCCATATAATACTAAATGCTCATAATACATGGCGCACATTACTGTGAGGTTTAAAAAATCTAGAAATAAAGAGACTCTTTACTACAGAATATAATAATAAACGGTTTATTAGATATTGAATTAAAATGGTAATATTTTTAACATTGAAGTCTATGGGGCAAAACATTTCCCAAACCCTGTGGCTCAGAATTTTTTTTTTCAAAAAATGCTTAAAATATCCTAAAAAATCTAGAAATAAAGAGACTCTTTACTACAGGATATAATAATAAACGGTTTATTAGATATTGAATTAAAACGGGAATATTTTTATATATTATAATAATATTATATATTAGTCTCTGCTCTATCGGGTTCAACATTTCTTCTGGAGGGATCAGCCAAACGGGGGGGGGGGTGGCAATTAGTTGCCAAAATGTGTGTGTAATACAAGTCTGAATATATATATTTATAAGAATATAGATATATATCTTATCTATACAGTGGCAAGAAAAAGTATGTGAACCCTTTGGGATTACGTGGAGTTTTGCATGAATTGGTCATAAAATGTGCTCTGATTGTCATCTAAGTCACAACAATTTGAAAAACACAGTCTGCTTAAAATAATACAACACAAACATTATATGTTTTCATGTTTTTACTGAACAGAACATGTAAACATTCACAATGCAGGGTGGAAAAAGTATGTGAACCTTTGGACTTAATAACTGGTTGACCCTCTTTTGGCAGCAATAACCTCAACCAAACATTTCCTGTAGTTGCAGATAAGACCTGCACAACAATCTGGAGTAATTTTGGACCACTCCTCTTCACAAAACTGTTTCAGTGTAGCAATATTCTTGGGATGTCTGGTGTGAATCGCTCTCTTAAGGTCATGCCACAGCATTTCAATCGGGTTGAGGTCAGGACTCTGACTGGGCCACTCCAGAAGGCCTATTTTGTTTTGTTGAAGCCATTCATTTGTTGAATTACTTGTATGCTTTAGATCATTGTCCTGTTGCATCACCCATCCTCTGCGGAGCTTCAGTTGGCAGACAGATGGTCTTACGTTTTCCTGCAAAATGTCTTGATAAACTCTGGAATTCATTTTTCCATCAATGACAACAATCCGTCCAGGTTCTGAGGCAGCAAAGCAGCCCCATACCATGATGATCCCTCCACCATGTTTTACAGTGGGGGTGAGGTTTTGATGTTGGTGTGCTGTGCCTTTTTTTCTCCACACATAGTGTTGTATGTTTTTTCCAAACAACTCAATTTTGGTTTCATCTGTCCACAGAATATTTTGCCAGTAGTGCTGTGGAACATCCAGGTGCTCTTTTGCTAACTTCAAACGTGCTGCAATATTCTTTTTGGACAGCAATGGCTTCCTCCGTGGTGTCCTCCCATGTACTCCATTCTTGTTTAATGTTTTTCTTATTGTAGATGTGTCAACAAAAATGTTAGCATGTGCCAGAGATTTCTGTAAGTCTTTAACTGACACTCTAGGATTCTTCTTTACCTCATTAAGCATTCTGCGCTGTGTTCTTGCAGTCATCTTTACAGGACGACCAC
Source organism: Leptobrachium leishanense (assembly GCA_009667805.1). Classification (NCBI taxonomy): domain Eukaryota; kingdom Metazoa; phylum Chordata; class Amphibia; order Anura; family Megophryidae; genus Leptobrachium; species Leptobrachium leishanense. The sequence continues at coordinate 180,585,459 of CM019065.1, read as the reverse complement.
ATCTAGGGAGAGTAGCAACAGTGCTGAACTTTCTCCATTTGTAGACAGTCTGTCTTACCGTGGACACATGAACATCAAGGCTTTTGGAGATACTTTTGTAACCCTTTCCAGCTTCATGCAAGTCAACAATTCTTGATCGTAGGTCTTCTGAGAGCTCTTTTCTGCGAGGCATGGCTCACATCAGGCAGTGCTTCTTGAAACCAGTAAACCCAAAAATGGTGTGTGTTTTTAAAGGGCAGGACAGCTTTCAGCAACACATCCAATAATATCACACTGATTGGACTCAAGGTTGGCTCACTCCTGGCTCCAATTAGCTCTTGGAGAAGTCATTAGGCTAGGGGTTCACATACTTTTTCCACCCTGCACTGTGAATGTTTACATGTTATGTTCAATAAACACATGAAAACATATAATGTTTGTGTTGTATTATTTTAAGCAGACTGTGTTTTTTAAATTGTTGTGACTTAGATGAAGATCAGAGCACATTTTATGACCAATTCATGCAAATCTCCACGTAATCCCAAAGGGTTCACATACTTTTTCTTGCCACTGTATATATATATATATATCATACCTGCCGTTACCTTCCCCTATAAATTTTCTAAAAATATACACACGAAAAAACAAACCACTGCCTGAGACCCCGCGCAGCCCATATGCCACCCCCCTCTACCTGGCTAAATGTATCTAATATATATAATTAAATACATTCAGCCAGGTAGAGAAAGAAAAAAAAGTTTTATTTTAGGTTCTTGCAGGCTGCCCGCTACAGTGCCTGATTAGAGGGCCGTGTCTGCCTGATGTTTTAGTAACAAGAATGTATCCCATAAGCTTCAAAGTTAAAAATATTCCCGTTTTAATTCAAGATCTAATAAACTGTTGCTTATAATATTCTGCAGTAAAGAGTCTCTTTATTTCTAGATTTTTTAGTATTTTTTAAGCATTTTTTTAACTTTTTTTTACACTTTTTATACATTTTTCAAATTTCTTTTTTTTTCGAACTTTTGGCGAACATCCCAAAAAGTTCGAAGTTCGAGAACTTTCGAACTGCCAATGTTCGAATCTAACTCCGAACTGATTGAACCGAACAGCTCATCCCTATTCAACACATAGCTCCCTCAGTACTCGCGGGTGATTGCCATCCGGCCCTGGGGCTTTGTTCACATTTGTCATGACCACTACGTGAGCTGCTGCGAAAGACGCCAGGTTGCATCACCCACTATCTGTCTCAGCGCAGTTCTCTCTCGCAGCAGGGCTGCAGAGCTCGATATAATTATCCCAGGATTGCAACGCAGTACAAGTCTTCTCTTGAAGTGGGTAATGACTACGTCTCCCACAATCCCTGGACTCACTTTCCTATTCTATTAGTTACGCTGCCACCAGTCCTCATGGACACTACGCGCGTCGCAACAGGAGACTCAGGGCTAAGCAACCGCACTATCTGCCTACCCTAGACTTTGACAGTGACTACAGATCCCACAATCCCTGCCATCTCCAACGACCGCAACTCGCAATTTCTTATATATAACCGAGCTTAAAGCAAATAGCAATACTCCCAATCTCTTAGTTAGCGTGGATCTCATCAGTCAGAGGCAGAACTTAAATAGGTTTGGTTTATTTATGATATAGAACAAAGATATATATATCACAGTGCATTTGTTACAGGAAAAATTATAACTAGAAAAAATCAATTAATTACACACTACACAGCAAATAAAAGAAAAGGGGTTAAGCACAGAGCGTTACTTACAATAAGCTAATCAGTAAGCTAACGTCTGCGACTTCCGGGCCTGGAGATAGTAACATGGACCGATCATCTTTCAAATGTACCCCAAGTGATCAGCCAAAGCACATGGCCAGTTTTCAGAATTTATACACTTCCTGGTCCTTCCAACCCCCACCCACAAATGGCCCAGCCTCATGCACTACATATCCCAGAGTTTCCCTCTCTGGAGCATGCTCAGTAGGCTTTTCGTCGCTCTTAATTCCCTGGGCTATCAATCATCTCCCAAAGACCACCTTCTGTGATCAGAGAATGTGATTGCTTCTTTGATATGCGCTTGAGATGCTGCTCTGTCTGGGCCTTTCCCTGCCAGGAGAAATTGCTCTTTCTGCCTGCTGGGTAGACCCCAAAGAGGTGTTATCTTTAATTCACACCTTTGATGACTCCAGAGACAATTGTCACAAACCTGCTTAATTGTTTCCTCCAGCAGACTGGAAATGCAGCCATTGATTTCTGAGGCCAGCTGCGCCAAATGGCCTGGAATCTAAAGATATGCATATTTATAAATATGCCTATATTATACATATTGCGGTAGATTTACGATAGCTAGACACAGGTAGGCATACCCATCTCTGTGACAAAAAGGCTACACGATATGTCAGTGCACAAAATACATTCCATTTCACAGTTACGTCTTATATCCTTCCCAAATGGTCAGACACAAATATGAATATGACTCTATATGGAGGAAATAGGTATAAACAGGCACATAGACACATATACACAGGCAGACCCTTATATAGCTAGAAATACAGATCTAATCTGCCACAACATTCACTTTGTTTAGTTGCTGCAACACCTTTCCTTGAGTTAGCCAATCACATTTTATTAGTAAGTTTTTATCAATGAATTGCATGTCTTCTGTTATAGGTTTCTCTTTGATAAATACTGATGAAAAATAATCATTCAAAATGTCTGCCTTATCTCAATCTTTAGTTAATAAGAACCCTGACTGCAATTTCAGTGAATCTACACTATATATATACTGAATTTATGTACTTAAAAAATCTTTTAAGTTTGGTCTTGCTCTCTATGGCTATCTCCTTTTCATTTTCTAGTTTAGCCCATCTAATCACTTTTTACATGCTTTATTGGTTGCCTTATATGCTTTACAGGAGGCATCAGATTTAAAAGCTTTAAATGCCTTTTTATTTTTCATTTCTTTGGTTTTCTCCCTAGTGAGCCACATTGGTTTCGGTCTGTTTCTTTTATATTTATTACTCAGTGGAATATATTGGGATGAGTACTTTTCTAGTGTAGTTTGAAGACATACACTTATCCTCTGTGTTTTTCCCATGAGAGAGTTTCTGCCAGTTAATGAGATTGAGAGCTTCCCTTATTTTAATGAAGTTGTTTTTTTTTAATTATATGTTTTAGCATGCCCCCTATGCATGTGCTTTCTTGAGTTTATTTAAAAAGACACTATATTGTGGTCACTGTTTCCCAACTCCTCCCTTACTTGAATATTTGAAAAAAGATCCACATTGATTTTTATAACCAGATCCAGACAGGAATACTTTCTAGTTGGTGTTTCTACAAGTTGTGTCATGAAAGTATCATTTAACAGATTCAGAAACCAGACTCCCCTCGCTGAATTACTAGTCCCACTATCCCAATTAATGTCTGGGTAATTAAAATCTCTAATAATTAAATTGCTACCCAGATGTGCAGCCTTCCAGATTTGTTCTAACAACTGTTCTTCCTCATCATTATCTATGTTATGTGGTTTATAGCATATGCCAACCAATCGTTGACTTCCCTGTTTATTTCCTAAACAAATATTTACCCATACAGATTCCACATTTCCCTCATCGCTGACAAGGTGGCTTTAAATCATGATTAACATACAAACATACTACTCCCCCTTTCTTATGTTTTCTATCAATCCTAAAAAAATGTGTAACCATGTACATTTACAGCCCAGTCATGCGGTACATCCCACCACGTTTCTGTTATACCTATTACGTGGTATTGCTTAGTAAATGCTGTTGCCTCTAGTTCCCCAATCTTGTTATTGAGGCTCCTTGCATACATTTACTATCGTCATGACCACACATGCTGAATGTGACTTTACATTGCATACCTGCTCTGCTCTGACATTACCCTTACCCCGTCTCCACCCCCTTTAATCTGAGATAAATCCCATCCACTATCTATTCTGTCTACAGTTTTGGTTAAAATTGCGTTTTTTTCTTAGAAAAATGCAGTAACAGGTTCCCATTTCTACTTTCTTTTAACAAGAGTGCCCCATAGAATATATATAACTCAAAAGTATGGTTGATAAATTGTAGGAAAATTATTTTATACACTTTAAATGATTGAAATCCAAAGGGAAATTTAAATTTTTTGACATTTTTTGTTCTAACATTCTGATGGGACATGAGGTATACACATAATAATGATATATTTGAATCGCCTGAGTCTACTGAAAAAAGTATACAACATGACTTCAAAACACATTTATACAGGATGAGTACAAATCGATCAAAATGAGCTCAGCACATAGGGGTGAAATGGTTCAGCAGCGAAGTGGTTAATGAATGTATAGCTGTAAGAGTCGATATTCTATATGAATTTTTATCAGAAATTGAAATACCGGTAAACCCACATTAGAATTTCCCAAACTGAAATAAGGCCGAATAAACTGAAAAAAGGGTCACAATTTCAGCCATCATGGTAATTTATTTAGCTCTATTTATAAATACATATTTTGCAGTTTTATGCAAATTTGTGCCACTATTTATTGCTTGGGGTATAGATACATTTGCACTTTCTCTTAACTATTTCAAACTGTTTTTAACTGTTATTATGGTACTTTTTTTACAGAATTTGTTCCAAGCTACAAATAATGCATTATACATCATGTCTCCTGTACTTATCTTATCAATGGGAATCACTATTCCATTCTTGCCGCAAGCTGTGCTTGCGGCCCGAGTGAAGCACATCCCTACACAAGGTTAATGTGAATTAATGTCTCCTATACTTAGAATAGGAGGAGTGAGTTTGCACCTACAAATCTAAGAGCAAGCTATTCCAAGGTAGCTCTTGGAATCCAGGAGACGGTATTTCACTTAGAAATATTTTAGGGGCAGATGGGGTATTTGGGCACATTTGGAGTACTTGAGGGCATGGGGTCACTGACAGTTCTCTCTGCTTGCACACAAGCAGTACAGGCAGGGAGGGAATTCAGACTGCCGGGATGAGAGTTTACTGTCATTCAGCCCTAAGAAAACTGTGATTGGCAATCACAGTGTTCTTGTGACTGTCACTTTTTGTTGCCAGCTGCCTCACAGCCAGCAACGACTGCAGCACTAACAATCTCACAGGACTGAGACTCCTCGGCAGTTTCTGACACCCATTCCTCCTCAGGACATACCAGTACATCAAGTATCATAAATGGGATTTAACCCAAGACAAACAACTGTTTTGCATTTCGGTGAGGGTTAAGAAAATAGATGTATGTATATATTTCAAATTTACAGGTTCAGTAATGGAAGATTTTCCTAAAATATACCATAATAATATTGCATCAGTAAAATCTATTTTTCTGTATTACTTTTGTTTACTAAAAAAAAAAGAGAGAGATTTTTCGGTTAACATTCCATATATTTCTTGTTGGATGTGTGGTACTTGTGGACGCTTCAAGTTTCCAAGAGGAAGTTTTCACTTTCATGTAAAAAGTACAACTGCTTTTCTAATCCTTTAAAAGGACTGAGATAGATAATCCAAGTTCAAACATATTTTTTTCTTCATTTTCTGTTTATAAGTCGTCCATCAAGACTAACATTTTTGGCACATCTCGAACATGGGATAATTACATGGCAGTTGAGAAGCTCATACTTCTTGTCACTTTACCATAAAGCCTTCCTAATGCTGTAATATCACTGATTACTACATGAGATAACACAGAAGTCTATTGGCTATATCAATTGAACTAGCAGTTAACAAAGAAAGTGCAACTTTCATTAAACATACAACCTTTCTGTCAATTTAAACAGATAGTGATTTTGATAAGAGGATATGTGCCTTATGTTTTCCACTAGTATCTTCATAACGATAATACCTTTCAAGCCATAAATCAGCCATGGAAAGAAAACTCCTTTTTTACAGATAGTTAAGATTAAATACATAGATAGCTTATCCCATTATACCCTAATGGTTATTATATTCATGTTAATGCTTTTTCATCTTGTAAAACTTTTGAATTGTAAGACCAGAGAAAGGCTGATATTTTGGAATTTGATGACATCTTGAAAAAAGCAAAGTTTGAAATGCGTTGGATTCAACTAAAAAGGTAATTAATATTAATTATGTAGGAAACCAAAGCCAAAGATTTAAAGATAATTGAGATGCAAATTGGTAGTTGATAGAATATATTAAGGGAAAAGTGAACACTGTATGAGCAGTATTACAATACAGTCGCTAAAACGGGGACGCTAAGGTGGAAAACCTGCACCTGCAGGTTTCTCCTTAGTGCCCCTGTTTTAGCTCCGTATTACGAGGCAGCTGCTGATTCAGCAGCCTGCTCTGTAATGCATCGTTAAACCCCTGGATATTCGTGGCAGGGCTAATGCTAACGAGCCACTGCGAGTATCCCCCCTGTAGTCCATAGCACTCCATGGAGGCTTGTGCTGCCAGGTCAACTGACCTGCAGGATCTCGCCTTGCACAAGATCCTGCAGGTCCATGGAGTGATTCATGAAGGTAGACTGGGTACTGTTCCCGGCGGCCAGAAGCTGCGGATCGGTCCACCATCGTGCCTCGGGATGAGAGGTGATTATCTGATTATTTGGGGGATTTTAAGCTGGTGCTGACTGATTCCGCAGAAGCTTGGATGAGACCCTCCTTCTGTCAGCCAGGGCAATGAAAATGGGTTGTGGATGGGTATTCCAGCATGACAATGACCCAAAACACACGGCCAAGGCAACAAAGGAGTGGCTCAAGAAGAAGCACATTAAGGTCCTGGAGTGGCCTAGTCAGTCTCCAGACCTTGATCAAAAACTCTGTGGAGGGAATTCGAGTTGCCAAACATCAGCCAGGAAACCTTAATGACTTGGAGAGGATCTGCAAAGCGGAGTGGGACAGAATCCCTCCTGAGATGTGTGAAAACCTGGTGGCCAACTACAAGAAATATCTGACCTCTGTGATTGCCAACAAGGGTTTTGTTGCCACGTAATAAGTCATGTTTTGCAAAAGGGATCGAAATACTTATTTCACCCATTAAAATTCAAATCAATTCATAACTTTTTTGAAATGAGTTTTCCTGGATGTTTTCGTTGTTCTTCTGTTTCTCACTGTTATAAATAAAAAACCTACTATTAAAATTATAGACTGATCATTTCTTTGTCAGTGAGCAAACGTACAAAATCAGCAGGGGATCAAATAATTTTTTCCTCACTGTATGTATATTAAAATTGTTTATTCTTCATTAAGATGGAACATCAGGCGCATTCTACTTGAAATCTAGGACTGTAATTTTGATCCAAATTCAAAAGGCATTTACAGTTTTTCATAAAATATGTCAAACAATATAAGGTAGTTTTAACCTATGAAAGCTAGCCTTGTAACTCACGTGGTTAGCAAACTGGGAGGAGAGGCCACCCACATAGAATATACATACAGGGTTATTCAAAGGGAGCCAAATTGGTTGTGAAATTTCACCGACCAGTGAATTTCCCCTTACGGTTCAATTTCTGAGCCATTCGGCTATTCAAAAAGCAGGCAGTTCGCCCAATATTTGGGAATTGCCAGCAAAATACGGTGCTTTTTGACGGCAGTGAACTCCTCATAGAGTAGCAATGGATAATTTATTCAGAGACCACCGAACGACATCGAAATTTCAGAGACATACTCTGATTTTCTATGGTTCATTCTGCAGTTTTAATTAGGTGGATCCCATAGGTTTCAATGTAAAAGATATAACATACCTCAATACGGAATGCACCTGTTAACATGTAACATAGTGACTATTTCCTACATATTTATTTTCTGTTAATCTGTATATTTGTGTTTTTTTTTTAATATCTTGCATTGCATTACTTTGCATTTCTATAACAACTGTAATATTTTAATGTTCTTGAACCCAGGACGTACTTGAAAACGAGAGATATCTAAATGTATCCTCAAAATGGGTGATACAGTGGAGGCGCTAAATTCAGAATGGGATAATAATTTTACAGTGTGGATGCAGCCTACTGGAAAAAAGGAACACAAAACCTTGACAGAAATGTGTTAGAAAGAGGTAAAAGGACAGGGCTGGCTCCAGTGGCGCAAAGAGAATCTGTTATTATAATGATAGCTACTATACGTCGATACGGTATAGAAAGGAGCTTACAGGGGCTAGATGACAGATAATGAAGAAAATAATTCTGTATGAAAGTAGAATATCAGAGGAGGTTATGTATCCTAAATAAACGATAATTGCCCAATATTCAATGTGGGATATAAGCACAGTCAAAAAGAGACCATTGATAAAGTGCTACCGTGAATTAGATCCTAATATTGTGCAAGGTGCAAACAAAAGTGCATATATTGCAATATCAGCTAACAAGTTGGTATTGACACCAACGTGCCAAGAGAAGTGCTTATGCAAAGGAGTCAATTCATAAAAGACACTTCATAAAAAACATTCGTAAAAACCACACATCTTGTGCAAAATACAAATATAAAGTGCATACAGGATATTAATATTGACAATAACAATACGTCAATAAAGTGCAAATAGTGTCTATTAAAAATCGGGGGTGTAAAAAGAGAGGAAAACAGTCTTGCAAAAGCTGCAAAAAAAGTGCACCCCAAAAAATAGGCTATTCGTGAGTGGAGAATAGGACTAAATAAAGTCTATATATGCCTCTCACTCTTAGCATCCAGGCATATGTGGAAGTCCAAATGTGTATCTTCTCCTTGGGGTCCTGGTATGTTCCTAATCCTCGGAATAAGGAAGGAAAAAAATAATAGTACAGTATTGTCTGGGCTCACTGGCTATGATGTGTACCAAAAAAGGGGGGGTACTTACACTTTCCAGAGCCTATAATATCCAGGCTCTGGTTCGAAGTACACTGGGCCAAATAAAGAGTGGCCTCTTCCCTTCTTTGGTTCTCTTATTCGCCTCAAATACAGGAAATTTGGAGAGACAAAGCAGTCATAGTGTAACTTGAAAAACAGCCAAGTAGGTAAAGTATAAAAGTGGTCTCACTCACCGATGTTGGAGCCTTGCTAATCTATCTACTATTATTTTTTTCCTTCCTTATTCGAGGATTAGGAACATACCAGGACCCCAAGGAGAAGATACACATTTGGACTTCCACATATGCCTGGATGCTAAGAGTGAGAAGCATATATAGACTTTATTTAGTCCTATTCTCCACTCACGAATAGCCTATTTTTTGGCGTGCACTTTTTTTGCAGCTTTTGCAAGACTGTTTTCCTCTCTTTTTACACCCCGATTTTTAATAGACGTTATTTGCACTTTATTGACGTATTGTTATTGTCAATATTAATATCCTGTATGCACTTTATATTTGTATTTTGCACAAGATGTGTGGTTTTTATGAATGTTTTTTATGAAGTGTCTTTTATGAATTGACTCCTTTGCATAGGCACTTCTCTTGGCACGTTGGTGTCAATACCAACTTGTTAGCTGATATTGCAATATATGCACTTTTGTCTGCACCTTGCACAATATTAGGATCTAATTCACGGTAGCACTTTATCAATGGTCTCTTTTTGACTGTGCTTATATCCCACATTGAATATTGGGCAATTATCGTTTATTTAGGATACATAACCTCCTCTGATATTCTACTTTCATACGGAATTATTTTCTTCATTATCTGTCATCTAGCCCCTGTAAGCTCCTTTCTATACCGTATCGACGTATAGTAGCTATCATTATAATAACAGATTCTCTTTGCGCCACTGGAGCCACCCCTGTCCTTTTTATCTCAATGTATCCTTCCTGGTAAAATCCTTTATAAATAAATAAATAAATAAATATTCCTGTTTTTATTAAATATTTATTAAGCCATTTATTCTTTTAGTCTGAAGCAAAAAGTCTCTTTATTTATTTAGGATTTCTTGGACATTTTTCGGGAGTTGTTCAGCGAGTTGTTTTGTTTCCGATTTTTTTTTTGTAATAGACCTTTTATTATTATTCATAGTACCTTATATATTAGTTCTAGGCATTTTTGTGCAGTAGTTTTTTTACAAACTGTTTGTAAAAAGTTGTCGTGTTTTTTTTTTTTTTGTTACCCGTTCGTCGGCTTGACGGCTTGTTCCAGCGGCTGGTCAGCACTCTGTTCGACGGATCATCGGCTTTTTTCAGATGCGTTCGGTGGTTTTGTGGCTGATCGTCGGGTGCTTTTGTCTTTTTTTGGCATTATATTGGATCGTTCCAATAGCGATTGCCTTTTTTTTTGTGGTTTTGCAGCAGTTTTTCTGTTCAATTCAGTAGTTTTGCGGTGGTGTTTTAGATGCTGCTGGCAGATTTTCCCTGCACTTCCGCGACCTTGCAATGAATGCTGATTCCCCAAAGTGCAGGGAACAAAAAGACACTGAAGTCCCGGTGGAACTGATCCCACTCCCAAACAGAGGACAGAGCAGATGCCAAGATTAACTCACCGTGTATGGGATGAGAGCAGCCCTTTCACTTACCCAGTAAGTATTATAAATGCTGCCCTCTGTCAATCTGCCACCTTAGGTTCAGACCTAGGGCTCTATTCCAAGGCTGTTGATAATTTACCCAGAGCTGTTTTAAACTTACCAGAGCGATTACAATCTATGGAGTTTTGCGTTTACAACAGCTCTGGTTAAGTTTACACCAACCTTGGAATAGGGCCCTTAGATGGCCTATTCAGGAATACACAAGTGGATTCTTAATAATTGTTTGAGGGATCAGAATTTATGAAAAGATTAAAACATTTAAATGGAAATCTGTCACGTGGAGTGAAATTGGATAAATAATAAACTAGATAATTTAAAAAAGGAAACATGTTTTTTCCTAATTTCCCCATGAAAGAAGTATCTATCAGGGTTATTCAAAGAGATCCGAATTGCTGGCGAAAGGTAACCGAACAGTGAAATTCAGCGTACGGTTACCTCTCCTGGCCATTCAGCTGTCCAGAGAGCAGACAGTTCGCCAAATGTTGCGAACTGCGCAAATGCGGTTTTGCGGTGAGTGTCCGGCGGGTTTGCGGCGGCTTTTCCCTGCACTATGACGGCCCTGTGGTGCTTGCTGAACACACCGCAGGGTCGTCGAAATGGGATCGCCGAAATGCACCGAATTGAAGAGAATCGAAAAGTCACCGAACGTGTGGTGACTTTTCGATTCTCTTTGAATAACCCTGAATGTAAAAAAAATTGCCTTTTTCTTATTTTTTTATTCAACTGTTTATTCTTTTCATTTGCAGCAAAATGCTTTTTTATAAATTTTTTCGATTCTCTTTGAATAACCCTGTGTGAATCTGACATGAACCATGAAAGTAGCCAAACAATGCCCAGTTTTTTCAATCAGTTTAGATAGATATAAATTAATATATTTTCAAATTAACTGCAAAACCATAAGATGACAAATTAGATTTTTTTTTATTCAATATGTATAAATACTCGCCACCCAAGACATACTTGAAAACGAGAGAAATCTCAATGTATTCTTCCTGGTAAAATCCTTTCTCAAAAAAAAAATAAACAAATTTGCCTTTTTTTAAATATGATATAACAGCATGACCTCATACAACCATACAAGTGTTGGCTTTAAAAGACCTTTACTAGACTAACATGTTTAACCCCATCATTCAAGCACAATTCCAGATGAAATATAGCCTGAAGGCAAAATAAAGTGGAGCTCCATAGAAATGAATCATTTTCATAAATGAGTGCAGAAAGAGGTCAGGCCAGGGGACAAAGAAGGTTACTCGTGTTTGAGAGATAAAACCACATTCATCCTCTTCTTAATGTCAGTTCTTGAAGGGTGTTGCCAATAGGGTCAATAAACCTCTCTGTGTACACTTTCAGGTTGCTCCGTCAAACTGTTTTATGTTCCACAATGTATTTCAAAGTTTTCTTTGTGAATCCTTAAAAAAAATATAGATTACTATTTTATATATGTGACTGCATTGTGTATTTTTGGGACCATTACCTTTCTTGATAACATGTGAGTTTAAATTGAAAATTATGGGTACATGAATCGTTCATGGTATTTGCAATGACACAGTAGATTAATGAGGGAATTTATCAAGACTGCCATGTTTTGTTTTGTCTTTTTAAAGCCATGTTTTAAGAAATTCTAATGGGTTCTAGAGAATTTGTGGCAAAGGTCATAGCTACAGTAAAGTAAACCACTAAAGAGATACCATACTTCCCATGCATGCATCAAGTATAAGAAAAACTAAACACACATATTCTTTGATTTGGGAAATATAGTATGAGCAGAATCAATAGCGTAATAACTGCCACAACTACTGCTTCTACTAACTATCATTGTCCCCAACATCTATAATTACATCCATATCACTGCAGTAAAAAAATATATATAATTCTATGTATAATTTTTACCGTTTTTGTGTATTTGACAATTTAAATTTATTAAAAAATATATATTTATGCATTGATGTAGGATATTCACAGAGTTATCAAACTGTATAGAAAGATTTTGTGATGCATCAGATAAAATAAATTTTGTAATTCTAACAACTAACTGGAAATCGACGTTATCAACAAATTTGTCCTCTGAGCTGGAGCCGGTTTTACAGTTTTGAACCTTGTCTGCAATGGCACTAAGAAATTGGCATGCATTATAAAGACACAAAATGTTTCCAATAGTGTTGGTATACACAACACCATGTGCCCTTTAAACTAGTATGCAGGCTATAAATGCTGTCATGTGAGATCATATGAATACATATTCACACAAAAGGTTATTCTATAAGAGTTGAACTTGCCACCGAATGACATTGAATGGTGAATTTCACCGTTTGGTGCAATTCAGTGGCAGTTCGGCTATTCACAAAGTTGTCAATTTGCCAAATATTGGTGAATTGCCAGTGAAATACGGTACAGTTTGCCTCAGATCATCGAAATTCGGCGACCTTCGGTGGCAGTGATATTGTCCCATAGAGAAGTAATGGTTAATCTCTCCAGGGAAAGACAAACTGTACCGAAAGGTTGGTGAAATGGCCAGATTTTCAGTGGTTCAGGTCGACAGGTTTAAACAGGTGAATACCATATGAATCAATCAGGGTTATTCAAAGAGATCCAAATTGTGGCCGAAAGGTAACCGAACACTAAAATTCAGCGTACGTTACCTTTCCTGGCCATTCGACTATTCGGAGAGCAGGCAGTTTGCCAAATACTGGTGAATTGCCTGCACATACGGTGCCTGTTCGACGGCAGTGAAATCCCCATAGAGAAGCAATGCTTCGTCTATTCAGGGAACACAAAACAGCAGGGAAAAGTTTCTGAAATGCCCTGCTGTTCGGTGTTTTCATTCAACAGATTTATCCAGTCGAATCCCATAGGCCTCAATGTTAAAAATATTCCCGTTTTAATTCGATATAAACCATTTATTGTTATGTTCTGCAGTTAAAAGTCTCTTTATTTTTAGATTTTTTTAGGATCTGAATTTTTTGGGATTTTTTTGGCAAACTTTTTTCCTGTTTTTTTTTTTTTAAATTGTCTTTTCTTTTTACTGTAACAACCTTTTTATTATCATTCATTGGATCTTATATGTAAATTGCAGACATTTTTGCTCAGTCCTTTTTTTGCAAAAAGTGTTTCAATTTTCCAACTTTCAAGCGTACTGTTTTGTTTTTTTCACCTCTTTAGTCTGCGTGTCGGCTTTTTCCTGGTGGTTGATCTGCGCTGTGATCGGCGGCTAGTCGGGTTTCTCCGGCATGTTCGGCGGGCTTAATCCAGAGGTTTTGTGGGTTTCGGTGAGCGTTCTCCAGGTTTTGCGGTGAGTGTTCGTTGGGTTTGCGGCGGCTTTTCCCTGCACTATGACGGCCCTGTGGTGCTTGCTGAATACACCGCAGGGTCGGCGAACTAGGATAGCCGAATCGCACCGAATTGAAGAGAATGAAAAGTCACCGAACGTGCGGTGACTTTGATTCTCTTTGAATAACCCTGAATGTAAAAAAAAATTGCCTTTTTTATTTTTTATTCATTTGTTTATTCTTTTCATTTGCAGCTAAATGTTTATTTTTTAATTTGTTTTAGATTTTTTTATAGGTACTTTTCTGGTAATTTTTTTTATTTGTGTTTTTTTTTATTCTGTAACAGACCTTTTTATCATTTATATAGGACCTTTTCTATTATTTCCATGCATTTTCATGCATTTTTTAAATGCCTATTTTTAAAATAGCAGAGTCCCCCCCCCCCAGTTCTCAGCATTTGGTGGCTGATTATCTTTTTTCAGCGGCATACGGTGGCTGATCTACAGCGTTCGGCAGGCTGATCGGCAGCATTGAGCGGATTCTGTTCTATGCACATTAGGGGCCCTGTGGTGAATGCTGAATTCACCATAGAGCGAGTGCAATTAACTTGTCAATGCACACCAAACTGCATCGAAAGAGAGAGCACCAAAATTTTGGTGAAATTTTGGTGCTCTCTGAATAACCCCTTCAGTTTTGTAATCTCTAATCTGTTGAAGATACAGCTAATATGTGTCTTTTATGTGATTAGAAACATTATGCACCATCATATTGTTTAAGAATATTGGATTAATCATTATCACACAATTTAAAAACAACAAGAATTTGGGCAATAATGTTATATGTAAAAAAAAAAAATAATATATTTAATGTCCTGTATGTGAGATGGAAATTATTAAATTTAGGAAGAAATTGAGATGTTTTTTATCAAATAAAAGGGAAGACTTAGAGAAACCATGAATGAAATTGTGAAAAAGCTAAAGCCCATATAATCATTAAGTGTCACTGAATTACAAAGAACTGTAGAAATCTGATTCTTCTCCGGCTTTATACATCAGTGAGCACTGTATGTCAGGAGGAGCACTGTAGGGCCACCCATTTGTGTCTGCTAAATATGCACACAGGACTTATAGGAATGCACATTTCCTTCCTAAACAAACGTGGAAGAATTGCATTCCTATGTATGTCTCCTCTACTTGAGCCTTGGATAAATAACCATACTACACTGCCAAACAAATGCATTGCTGTTGTGTTAAAATTGGATATGAGAAAAAAAGTTAACAACTATGCTTCAAATTAAGGTTCTAAAAGATATTCTCTAAAAGATATTCTTCTCTTCAAATATTATATTCAAGGTATATTCAAGTGTAAAGGAGAAGAAAACTATTCTGTTTACATCACTTTATCTAGAGAACTCGCAGTCTATTTCATTATTTATCATTAAATTTGACATTTATGTGACATTTTATACTAAATACACACAAGCTTACATTGGCAGCTATCTAAACACGTAGGATACATATCAGTGATTCAACAAAGCACACACTGAGACTCAGATTACTTATGACATTCTTGTACTTGCATAACTTTTACTTCAAGTGGGAATTGACTTCTAAAATCATTAGACAATTGAACATATTTTAATGAAACCACAAGCACCTGTAATTATAATATATATTTTATTTTAGTTTATATAAAAGATATATGTGTGTGCAAATTTAGCAGCCTACATCCAATATACATACATATTAAGAAATAAGATAAAATGACCTCCATTATAATGTAAAATGATGAAACTATTTTTAAATAGTTTTCAATTGTTGCTTCTCCAATTTTTTTATTCTAATTCAAAAATTAAATGCTTAAATTCTATGTATGAAAAAATGCCAAGTGGTAAATAATACTAGTCTATTGTAATCTCAGGTCATTCAAGCATTTGTTTTATTCTTCTGCTGTAGCTGATTTAGCTAATCCTTTGTCATACTATTGAACTAGATAATTACAATAATGTTAGAAATATAGTTGCCTTCAGAAGCTGTTCTCTTTCTCCTTTATGTGAAACTTGTTAAAGCAATCCCTAAAATATATTTTTTTCTGTTAACAATTGAATGAGGTTTATTGGTTTCTTAGGTGTGTTCCTTAAAAATATTTAGAGATGTAAAAACTTTACTTATTTATTTATTTATAAAGTATTTTACCAGGAAGGATACATTTAGATATCTGGTTTTCAAGTATGTCCTGGGTTCAAGAACATCAAATTGATACAGTAGGCACATAAAAAATACAAAGGAATAAAATGCAGGATATTAAAAACAACACTAATATATAGAATAACAGAAAATAAATATGTAGGAAATATAGTCCCTATATTACATGTTTACAGGTGCATTCTGTATCGAGGTATGTTAATAGAGATCTCTTAAGTGACTTTAGATTAGGGGAAGAGTCTATGGTGTCTGGGAGGTTATTCCATAATTTTGGTGCTCTGTAAGAAAATGTGGATCGAGCCACATTCTTTTTGTATTGTGGTATTGCAAATAAGGTGCAGGTCCTGGATCAGAGGTTATAGTATGAGGGAAGCAGTCTATTCAGGTAGGGTGGTAGCTTCCCAGAAAACCTCTTAAACACAGGTTGGAAAGGTGAAGGGTGTGTCTAGATTCCAGCGACGGCCAGTTTAGCTCTTTTAACATGTCACAATGGTGGGTCATGTGGTTACATTGTAGCACAAAGCGGCAGAATGAGTTATACAATGTAGTAAATTTCTGAAGGTGTGTTTGCGGGGCAGCTGCATAAGCTACATCTCCATATTCAATAGTCGGCATAAGCATTTGTTGTACAATCTGCTTTCTTACCGCGGGGCTCAGGCAGGTTTTGTTTCTGTACAGGGCACTTTGGGGTAAAGTTTAGATGAAAGTTTTTCGATGTGGGGGCCAAAGGATAGATTTGGGTCTAACCACATACCTAGATATTTGGGAGTACTGACAGTGGTCAGCATGCCATTTGATTTTGTCCTGACACATAGATGGGAAGTTAGTAATTTATGTAGTTTAGGTGCTGTTCCAAAGAGCATCGTTACAGTTTTGTTAATATTTGAAAAAAAATTGTTATCTTTGATCCACTTTTCTACCTCTGTGAATTGTTCTTGCAGCACTGCCTCCAGCTGCAGGAGATGTGTTTGCTGGTATAGATTATGGTGTCGTCTTCGTACATGTGTACAGTTGAGACTTTGCAGACATTTGGAAGTTCATTTATGAATATTGTGAATAGCAGGGGGCTGAGTATCGAGCCTTGGGGTACACCGCACGTGACTGGGAGGGGGAGGGAAGCGCTGTCAGAAATGGACACATGTTGTGATCGATTGGATACATACGTTTGAAACCAGGTTAGCGTGTGATCACCAATACTGGAGTTAAGTTTTTGTAATAGATGCAATGGTCTACTGTGTCAAAGGCCTTGGCAAAATCAAGGAAGATGGCTCCAGTTAGGTTTCCTTGTTCCATCCCAGCTTGGATATCATTGAAAACTTTTAAAAGGGCTGTTGTAGTTTAATGATTTGGATGAAAGCCGGATTGATCTGGCGTTAAATAGTTTGAATATTGATAATAATCACGGAATTGCGTGTAGACGCATTTTTTTTATAAGAGGGAGCATTGATTCCAGACAATAGTTGGATATCATAGTATTGTCGCCACTTTTATGGATAGGTACCACTCTCACAATCTTCCATATTTTTGGGTATGTATCCAGCCATTATTGATTCATTGATTAGGTTTGCGAAAGGTTTTGCAATTGCCTTCGTACTGATTTTCAGCAGCATTGCTGGGATTTGATCAGGTCCAGACTGGTATCTCAGAACGCCACATAGCGTATATAGAATAAGCTATTGCTATCATAAACCCCTTTCAATTACCTTTGATAAATTCAGAATTGTATCACTTATTGTAATATTTCCTCTAAGGGCATGTTTTCTTTTTCCAAAAATGATTAGATTGAAATTTTGGCCTGAGCCGAATTCCAAAAATCTCCCAGTTTAGAAAAAATATAAGGCTGTGTAAAGGAGTATAAGGAGTGTATATGCACCTTCCGTGTTTCACTGTAAAAGTGTGGAACTAAAACCCCTTGGATGGAGCTTTGTTTTTTCTCATTTCTAAGGTGTGGCATTATGTGCTTTTACTTATAAAGCAAACAATGCCGCTGCCCTAACTCACCTTCTCATTCTCCATGCCGGGACCAAATGTGGAGGTGAATACGCTAAGCATTATTACACATTGGTCCATCTAAAACACAAGCTGCTTCACTGCTGCAAGGACAACTGAATTTGAAGACAAAAAGAGAAAACTCTTAAATTACTTCTTTTTCCCTGGGCTTAACGGGAAACTCTAGGTGCCATACCTTCAGCTTATGCAAGCAACTTGCTTATTAGAGTGGCTATAGTGCAAGTACCCTGTCCCTGTATTTCCAATGTTCAAACATTTTTTTTTTTAAATATATCTAAACTTCAAAGCCGAGCTTGTACCTTAGCTCATAAATCTGTCAATCAGACCCACATAATTATATCTCCTGGTTCACATACCTTGTAAGGCTCTGATTTCATGGAATAGAGCAGCAATCTATATCCTATGTACTTGTTAAAAGGTTCTTTTTCTAATTCCTATTATTTTATTTATGTGAGCAAATAACAAATAATTATATCGATATTTGTCAGAATATTAATATTACAATAATGTACATGTTTCTTTGGACATGTGTAATACCTTTGTGAAGATTGTCAGATTGTGACGTAGAATCTACTGTACACCTAGCAAGTAGACAATTAATTATTCAGTGTAAGATCCCCAAATAACTGCTTTGATTAGGTAATTGGTTTCTATCTATGACATGACATGGCAGCCCCTTTCCTATACATTTTTGAAATGTATTTTAAATCTGAATAGCAGATCTTCACTCTGTCTGATATAGTTAAACTGTCTTCAAATAAAAACAAGTCTTTTTTGCCTAGAGTACTCTTTAAGGTTATTGAAACTTAGAAAAAACTATGCTGCATATTTAGGCTAGGGTCAGATGATCGCATTTTGTACGGACTGTGCGTCCGTGCAGTACGGACGTACTTTCTGACTGACGACAAGGTAGTGGCCACACAGTCCGTTTTTATCACTGACGGATTTTTTGACTGATGTAGCAGGGAAAATAAATTACAATGAAAAAACATTCTGTCCGTCAAAAATGCTGGACGTATAAATGCAGTCCATCTGACCTGTTCCATCACTCACATACAAAGCTATGCGGACGTTGTGGACGTGGCGCACTCCGCACGTCCGTTCTAGCAGTATTACGTTCTTGCCTAACCTGCGTCCGTTTGCAGCGTCCGTCATGCCTCCGCACTTCTGTGCGGACGTACTTCGTGTGTGGGGCTTCATTTAACACAATTGTATGCTATCACGGACGTACTTATGTGCGGCAACACGGACGTTAACACTGCGTTCGTCTGACCCCAGCCTTATACTTGCATAGACCTGGCATACAGTATGCTCTTCTTCACTTAAACTGTAATTGAGAAACACTTAAATCACAAATTCTTGGCACGAGCAATACTGGAATAAATTTTTGGCAATGCATCACTTCTTATTGCATGTTTGTTCTTGCATAGATTTGACTCAAGCTCTGCTTCGTCATGGACTGTAACTCAACTGTAGTTGGGCAGTATTACAAAGCTGGTGATACCTTAACCAGAGCAGTTGTAAACTTACCAGATCCATTATAGTCTATGGGGCTTTTAAGTTTAGAACAGCTCTGGTTAAATTAGCACCAGCTTTGTAATACTGCCCGTTCGGTTTCAATGTTTTGACCCAAATGCATCATATTTTACTGTATCTGTATGATTTATGCTCTGTTTCGCTATGGACTATAGCTCAAGTTGTTGTTGAAAGCAGCACTGGAATACATTTTTTATGTGCTGTGTGGTCTTATTTTAGTGTACATTTATACCTCTTTATTTATTTATATATATATATTTTACCAGGAAGGATACATTGAGATTTCTATCATTTTCAAGTATGTTCTGGGTTACCAACAAAAATTCAATCAATGTTCTTTTTCTGTGGCATCTTAACAGGTAGGTGTCATTTTAGTCACACAGCATTTTATATGCAGAATTTTGTCATGGAAAAAAAATTTAAATTGATGTTTCAATAAAATATTAGGTTTTTTTCAGAGAGCAGCAAATTTTCGGTGCTCTCTCATTCGACACCCTTAATTTGCAGACCCACCTGTGAATTCAGCATTCACCACAGTGTCCCTGAAGTGCGCCGAATCAATGCGCTGAACGCCTTAACCGGCCAAACGCTGCCGCAAACTGCCGAATTGATCTGGATAATGAAGAAAACCTCTGAGTTGATCAGAAAAAATGCCAAATCAATTCAATAAACCGCTGAACGCATAATCAAACTGTCAAATCGATCCAATAAACTGCCGAACAGGCCGCCGAATGCATCCAAAACAGAGCCTACCAGCTGCCGAACAGGGGTAAAATAAAAAACCTGCAACTTTTAAAAGGCGTTTAACCCCTTCGCTGCAGAGGACGCGCTGAGCGCGTCCACCCGCAGGTAGCGTTCCTTGCGGAGGATGCGCTGAGCGCGTCCTCCCTTTGGGGCCAGCGATCGGCCGGGTTCCGGCCGATCGCTGTGCTCCCCGGTGCGGGCTGACATCCTCGATGTCAGCCCAGCACCCGGAACCACCGGCAGCCAAATTAGATGTCATCGCGGCGGCGCGATGACATCTAATTCAGGCGCCCCCCGCATGTGCGGAGGAGGCGCCTGAAAGGGAGGGGGGGAGGTCCTTCGGACCTCTCTCCCTCCCGATCGCCGCCATTGCGGGGGTTAATCCAGGCACCGTTTGGAAGGGCACAGCCTGCCCTTCCTAACGGTACCTGGAATTAACCCCATGGGGGCCGGATCATGAATCGGCGCTGAAAAGCGCCGGTTCGTGATCCTTTCCCGGAGCTGGCCGACATCTTGGATGTCGGCCAAGCTTTCCGGAATGCCCCCTGAGGACTGGCGTCATCATGCATAGCACAATGACGCCAGTCCTGGAGTTAACCCCTAACTGCCACCAATGGTGGAGATAGGCGTTCCAATGAACCCCCTATCTCCCGATCCGTGGCAGTTAGGGGTTAATGTTTGATATTGTTGGATCGGCCAGAGCATGGCCGTTCCAACGATACCAAACATGAGTATGAAAAAAGTTGTTAAAAAAAATACAAAATAAATTTAAAGAAATATAAAAAAAAAAATAAACAAGTTTTTTTTTCTTTTTTTTTGTTCGTTAATGCAGCAATATTGTTCCCATTTCATTTATAATGTGAACAATGATGCTGCACTAACGATTTTTGTATGCGGTGCGTTTGTTAAAAATCACGTAATTTTCCCCCAAATAAAATGTAACGAGACCCCATCTATAATTTTTTTAACAAGCGCACCCATAACACAATATAACCGCAATTGCTCGCATGTTAAAATGTGAAAAAAAACCACTTTACACGTTGTGAATTATTGAAAATTCATATTTTATTGCATTTTTTGTTATAATATACAGACAGGACATGACGTATACATATAATAATGACATATTATGAATCTGCCGAGTCTGACGGAAAGAACGATATATAATATGTCTGGGTCATATACTAAAATAAGCCTTCAAAACACGTTTAAACATGATGAGCAAAATCGGTAAAAATGACCTCAGCACAGAGGCGGGAAATGCCTCAGCAGCGAAAGGGTTAAAAGAACGAGTGCGCGAAAATGCCTGGAAATAATATATGAGGTCTATGAATGACTATAAAAAGGTAAAAAACGCCATTTTAAAAAAAATCTAAATCAAACATTTTGACGAAAAAATCCTCAAAAATGCCTAAAAACTCCTAATTAATAAATAAATAGACTTTTTGCTGCAAATGAAAATAACAATTGATAGAATAAATATTTAAGAAAACACGGGAATTTTTCTTTTTGCATTGAAACCTATGGAATTTTCCTATGGCCAATAAGGCCAATATGGCCAATAAGGCCAAAACGATCGTCGGGGGTTGCTGCACCTCTCGTGCAGGGATGACGTCCTTGGCAATCAGCACTGGCCACCCTTTCTGGGTGAGAGCAGGCTGATTTGCATATGGAAAATTCATCCCTGTAATGGCACAATCAAGCTAAAACCTTGTTTGTGAGACCTGAGCGGGCACCCACCGTAGAGCAGGCCATTTGTGCTGTTGCTCGTTCTCAGGACCCTCACAGACTCCCCCCTTGTGTCTCAACCTATGGAATTTGCCTTCTTAAACCTGTCGAATGAAACCACCTAAAATAGGGCATTTCGACAACTTTTCTGTGCTGTTTGGCGTTGTCTAAATAAATTAACCATTACTTTTCTATGGGGAATTTCACTGCCGCCGAAGGTATTTCGCTGGCAATTCGCCAATATTTGGCAAATCGCAAGCTTTTTGAACAGCCGAGCGGCCACAAAATTGCATCGTACAGGGAAGCACACAGTTCGGTGCAATTCATTGCTCTCTGAATAGCCCCTATTATCTTTTTTTCCAGCCTAGATTTCTATGTGATTATGTTATGTAAAACCAACATACCAAGTTCAGAAATAGTCCTTTTAAGTGGTTTGGAGAATCTTTTAGTGTTCCCCTAAAGAGGAAGCTGAAACTTTTGGGTCGCCCTTTTGTAAAGAGGGGAGCAATCTCTTTCTAATGAGGAGATTAGACCTCTGCAAAATAGAACGCATTGTATTTCCTTGACCTACATCTGTACCCTGCATCTGTTTCACTTCAGATGAATGGTGCCACTCTTACTTTTACCTCAAAGGCTTGCTTTCTTGTTGTCCTCACAGCTTTTGATTAGGGATGAGCTGTTCGGTTCGATGTGTTCGGAGTTCGATTCGAACATTGCCAGTTCGCATGTTCGCGAACTACGAACATTTCTGCGTGTTCACCGCATGTTCGCCCACAATCCACCACAATGGACCACAATGCACTTTTCCACTGGCCTGAAGCTTGTAATTGACTACAGCCTGCACCTGACCACAGTTTAGGTGCAAGACTATGGGAATCACGGCTCAGAGTCCTGATTGGGCAAATTTTGCCCAATCATGGGCTCACAGAGCTAAGTCCTGCAGCACACTATATAAGGCTTGAACCCAGCCCAGCCAGCACGTGTTTTTCTGCAGGAGTGAGAGGAGATTGTTCTGTCAGTGTGTCTTCTCACTACCAGTGATAGCTATTAGGGGGGGTCTCACTTGTTGCAGATATCTGGGAATTGTGGAAAGTGTGTCTTCTCAGTCAGTGACAGCAGCAATTTGGGGGGCTCACTTGTTGCAGATATCTGGAAATTGGTGGTGGAAAGTGTGTCTTCTCAGTCACTGACAGTCAGCTATCAGGGGGTGTCACATACTTCCATAAAATTTCTGTGAATTGTAATCCGTGTCTTGTCACACTGCCACCCATCAGGGCGCTCACTGATTTATAGGAGGTTCCTGGGAATTGTAATCTGTGTCTTGTCACTGGTAGGGATGAGCTGTTCGGTTCGATCAGTTCGGAGTTCGATTCGAACATCGGCAGTTCGAAAGTTCGAACTTTTTGGCGTCTTCGGTTCGAGTTCTAAATTTTTTTTGGAAAAAAGTATAAAAAAATGCTTAAATACTAAAAAAATCTAGAAATAAAGAGACTCTTTACTGCAGAATATAAGCAACAGTTTATTAGATATTGAATTAAAAACTAATGTCTAGGTGCAAAGATTCTCACCTCTAAATGACCTGTGCTTTCAAACGGCGTAAACAACAGGTGTTTAATTAGTGTTTGGAAATAACATGTGCTTCTAATTAGTCCGGTCTCATGAATTTGATACATTGTATGCAGATTGGGAGTGCTAGGTGTCGTGTGTGGGTCTGTGATGGCGATGTTTCCATACATCCTACAAATCCGCCACTTCACGGGCAGGTTATGGGGACCTCCTAGGCACGATATTTGAAGGAATTTTTCATTTTTATTTTTAACCCTTATTTTATGGAAAACTCACCTGTTCCTTTAACCCTTTCACTGCTGAGGCATTTCACCGCTGTGTGCTGAGCTAATTTTTACCGCTTTCGCTCATCATATTTAAACGCGATTTGAAGCCATCGTTCTTTCCGGCAGACTCGGCAGATTAATCATATCTTTTTTAGATGTATACGTTATGTTCTGCCTGTATATTGTAACAAAAAATGCAATAAAATGTTTTTCAATCATTAATTTTGAATCATTTGCAGCGTCTAAAGTGTTTTTTTTTCACCTTTTCATCACATGAACATATGCGGTTCTATTTTCTATGGGGTGCGCTTGTACAAAAATTAGAAATGGGGACCTATTAAATTTTTTGGGGGGAACTATGTGATTTTTAGAAAACGCACACCATAGAAAAAAATCATTAGTGCGCATCATTGTTCACATTATAATTGAAATTGAGGACGCTCTAAAGCGACACTTGTGTAACACCTTTCCAGGCACTGGTAGGTTCCCAAGTGATGACACAGGTGCTTCTGAGGCTGCTGTTGATCAGAGGAAGAGCGGTGAAAGGGGCCGCTTGACTGATGCCTTTTCCAATTTTTTTAGTCCACGACGCCCAAGGACGTCAAATGTAGGCACTTATTGCCAGCATCTTCACCGTATGGTGCAGGACTACCTAGGGGCAAGGGCAGACCTGGATACCTTTCCAGCAGATGATCCACTGGCTTACTGGGTGTTGAGATTGGATCACTGGCCAGAACTTAGTCAATATGCTATGCAGCTACTAGGTTGCCCTTCATCCAGTGTGCTTTCTGACAGGACGTTCAGTGCCGCTGGAGGTTTTGTCACAGTCAAAAGAGTGCGTCTGTCCACCGACTCTGTAGACCGGCTAATATTTATAAAAATGAATCAGTCCTGGATCAACAGCTATCAATCCCCTGATGCTGACGTAACGGAATAGATCGGGGATGTCTTCTGCATTTACAAAACCTCCACCACTGAACTCCTACACAATACCACAAAAGGGTTACGGTGTGAAGGCACTTGCTGCCACCAAAGGCACAATATTTGGGTGCACTGCCACTGATGCCTATATTACCAGATTTATATCATTTTAATATTGGACCACAGGGTCAAACCCTGGACTCTTCCACAATACCACAGAGGGGTTACGGTGTGACGGCACTGTTGCTGACGCTAAAGGCCCAATTTTAAAGCACCTATTGTTACTTTCATCCAAAGCCTGCATAAGTTTCACCATAATTTCAGCCAAAAAAAATCACTAAACTTGTTCTGCGTGTCCTAAAATGTCTCCTCTTTTCATACTGACTGCCGCCCCAAGCAGTTGTTTATGAATAGATTAAAAGGAAAAACGTTTTCAGTCGTTTGAAATGTCATTTTTTTGTTTTTAAATGTTTCTATACATCCGAAAAATCCGCCACTTCACGGGCAGGTTATGGGGACCTCCTAGGCACGATATTTGAAGGAATTTTTCGTTTTTATTTTTAACCCTTATTTCATGGAAAACTCACTGTCCCTTTAAAAACTTTTTTGTTTTACTTTTTGTCCTTGTTTCCTGTCCCCCAAGGCACTACCCGGACCCCATACACCTTTCATGGCAAATATCTTGCATATATGCCCTCTTGGAAGGCACTCTAAAAATCGAACTTTAGAGTCCCACTGACTTGCATTGAGTTTGGTTCGTGTTCGAACTCGAACTTTTGAAACTGTTCGAGTTCAAATGCGAACCGAACACGGGGGTGTTCGGCTCATCCCTAGCTGTAACCAATCCCAGATTACCATTCCACTGGCCTTTAGATTCTGATTAAAGAATTGTTTTTTAATTTTATAATTTTTTTGCAAAGAAATGGTGGGGCGCTTGCTCTTACTGCTCCAAGAGATGAACCTCTACTGTTGTAATTCCACAGAGAGCTTTCCTGACCATTCACATTAAGGGTTTCTTGTTCATAATAGTATCAAATGGTCATCACAGTGGTAATGATCACTTTGTTTAACACCTTTACTACCATAATCAAATTAACTCGATCTGCAAAGTCAACAACTAACAGTACTGACACGGTGTACGGGTGTCTTGAGTCCAGCATTTGGCAATAACAGGGCAGGGTATGTAATAAACAGAACACAGGGCAGTAGCGATGGTGCAAGGCAAGATCTTGGACACAGGACAGGAATCACAATAAGACACAGGAAAATCAGACACGAGGGGCAAGACAGGAAACTCGCTGGAAATAGGTACAAGAGAGGACATACAGTTGCAAGACAAAGTATGTGAACCCTTTGAGATTACGTGGAGTTTTGCATGAATTGGTCATAAAATGTACTCTGATCTTCATCTAAGTCACAACAATTTGAAAAACACTGTCTGCTTAAAATAATACAACACAAACATTATATATTTTCATGTTTTTATTGAACAGAACATTTAAACATTCACAGTGCAGGGTGGAAAACGTATGTGAACCTTTGGACTTAATAACTGGTTGACCCTCCTTTGGCAGCTATAACCTCAACCAAACGTTTCCTGTAGTTGCAGACCAGAGCTGCACAACGATCTGGAGTAATTTTGGACCACTCCTCTTCACAAAACTGTTTCAGTGTAGCAATATTCTTGGGATGTCTGGTGTGAATCTCTCTCTTAAGGTCATGCCACAGCATTTCAATAGGGTTGAGGTCAGAACTCTGACTGGGCCACTCCAGAAGGCGTATTTTGTTTTGTTGAAGTCATTCTTTTGTTGAATTACTTGTATGCTTTGGGTCATTGTCCTGTTGCATCACCCATCTTCTGTGGAGCTTCAGTTGATAGACAGATGGTCTTACGTTTTCCTGCAAAATGTCTTGATAAACTCTGGAATTCATTTTTCCATCAATGACAACAATCCGTCCAGGCCCTGAGGCAGCAAAGCAGCCCCAAAACATGATGCTCCCTCCATCATGTTTTACAGTGGGGATGAGGTTTTGATGTTGGTGTGCTGTGCCTTTTTTTCTCCACACATAGGGCAGTATTACAATGTTGGTGCTAACTTAACCAGAGCTGTTGTAAACTTAAAACTTCCATAGGCTATAATGGCTCTGGTAAGTTTACAACAGCTCTGGTTAAGTTAGCACCAACTATGTAATAGTGGTGGCCCATAGTGTTGTGTGTTTTTTCCAAACAACTCAATTTTGGTTTCATCTGTCCACAGAATATTTTTCCAGTAGTGCTGTGGAACATCCAGGTGCTCTTTTGCAAACTTCAAACGTGCTGCAATATTCTTTTTGGACAGCAATGGCTTCCTCTGTGGTGTCCTCCCATGTACTCCATTTTTGTTTAATGTTTTCCTTATTGTAGATGTGTCAACAAAAATGTTAGCATGTGCCAGAGATTTCTGTAAGTCTTTAGCTGACACTCTAGGATTCTTCTTTACCTCATTAAGCATTCTGCGCTGTGCTCTTGCTGTCATCTTTACAGGACGACCACGCCTAGGGAGAGTAGCAACAGTGCTGAACTTTCTCCATTTGTAGACAGTCTGTCTTACCGTGGACACATGAGCATCAAGGCTTTTGGAGATATTTTTGTAACCCTTTCCAGCTTCATGCAAGTCACAATTCTTGATTGTAGGTCTTCTGAGAGCTCTTTTCTGCGAGTCATGGTTCACATCAGGCAGTGCTTCTAGAAACCAGTAAACCCAAAACTGGTGTGTGTTTTTAAAGGGCAGGACAGCTTTCAGCAACACATCCAATAATATCACACTGATTGGACTCAAGGTTGGCTCACTCCTGGCTCCAATAGCTCTTGAAGAAGTCATTAGGCTAGGGGTTCACATACTTTTTCCACCCTGCACTGTGAATGTTTACATGTTCTGTTCAATAAACACATGAAAACATATAATGTTTGTGTTGTATTATTTTAAGCAGACTGTGTTTTTCAAATTGTTGTGACTTAGATGAAGATCAGAGCACATTCTATGACCAATTCAAGCAAAACTCCACGTAATCCCAAAGGGTTCACATACTTTTTCTTGCAACTGTAGGCTATCCAGGACAAATGGAGACACAGAGACTATGCAGGACATAGACTATGATCATGGACAATTTGACAGTCAATACACAGGAGGATAGGCAGGGACGAGGGAACAGGCGGGTTCTTTGAACCAAGTGGGCACAGACTGACCGTTTTAAGGACTAGATGGTTGTAGACAGTGAGGTTCTTGGGTATAGGTGCAGACAGCAAGGGTCTCTGCAGGAGCAGATAGTGAGGGTCTCTGGTTCAGGTGCAGACAGCAAGGATCTCCACAGGAGCAGACAGACAGTGAGGGTCTCCACAGGAGCAGACAGTGAGGGTCTCCACAGGTGCAGACAGCAAGGGTCTCCACAGGAGCAGACAGACAGTGAGGGTCTCCACAGGAGCAGACAGTGAGGGTCTCCACAGGAGCAGACAGTGAGGGTCTCTGGTTCAGGTGCAGGTGCAGACAGTGAGGGTTTTTACAGAAACAGACAATGAGGGTCTCTGGTACAGGTGCAGAGAGAGAGGGGGTCTCTGGTACAGGACAAAAGAGCACGGGTCTCTGGTACAGGAGCCGAAAGGCTTCAGTTAACACTAGCCAACAGAGAACAATGTAGAAGCAATGAGGTCTGGAGGTAGCACCCTTTTGAGCAGATCTCATTAGGCTGAAATGGGTGTACCTGTGGCTTTCTTAAAGTGGATCTGAAGCAGGCCTGGATACATTTCCAGAGGGCAGGTTCCTGACAATTTCTGATAAGGCACGAGGCTACAAGCATGCCTTTCATAGGGAAGTCCATGCCTTGCTGCCCCCGACACACACACACATACAAAAAGTGCCAAAGATAATTATTTTTTTGTTTTGGGGAAGCAAAATTTCAAACTCTTTTAATTAAAATTATTCTTTTAATTTACAGCAAAAGGTATTTTTCTTCCTAAGCAATTGCATTGTCCATTTGTCATGTATGAATGGAGCACTGCCATTACTCACCTTCTCTTTTCCCACGCTGCGAGCAAAGTCAGTGGTGTTTTATACATAGTCATATTATTCTTCATAAAACACAATGCGACAAAATACTCATTGCATCTAAGGTTGCACCGTGGCACAGAAGGTCCCTGTGGCACACGTGTAAAGCTGCCGTTCGCTTTTCAGGTTTATAAGATAGTGTACCAAAGATAACTTGCCACAAACTTGTGGCACATTTGAATTGTAAGTCTTGCAAACTTACTGCAAATTCTCACTGGCAAGTCATTAATTTGCAGAACACTTGCAGCACAAATTCTAGTTGACACTTTTTCAATTTGTAGCATATTTGCTTTGCAAGTCTCTTGCAAAAGCTAAGATGCAATGGCAAGTCTCTAGCAAGAGCAAAGTTGCAAAAGCAAGTCTATAGCAAGAGCTCTGTAAGTCACCGCAAGAGCTCGTCTTAGCTATGTGACTTGCAGCTCGCACTGCCAATCTGGACAGGGTCAGTCTGCGGGCCATTTGTAACCGATCCGCGGGCCGGTACTTTGAGTTGAGACCCATGATCTAATACTTTTTCTTGCTGTAATAGTGGCTCTTATGCTGTTCCGAATACACACATCAAAAAACTTGCTAAAAAGGTTAATTATAGCTTTTCATTTTTGATAATTTGTAAATTAAATATACTTTATAAACTTGAATGTAATTGTGAAAAAACAGCGGATGAATTGTGTAGGTGCCTCAAAAAAAACTACTTTAAATTAGTGTTTAAATAAAGTTTTTACCTAAAAGTGTGAAATCATAAAGGGTTAAATAAGGAACTATCAAAACTTTGCGTTTCTTAATATAGAATTAGGTTTGAGATAGATAATGGTTTTCAGAATCAAAAGTACCAGGCATGTAAAAAATGAAACAGGTTTCTGAAAAGTAGTGCTTCACTTAACACACTTTCAAAATCAAAAATAATAAACCTGGCACTTACTTTTATCAATGAATTTGAACAACAATTCAACATATATTACATTTCTAATCAGTAATATATCTACAATATTTAATGTTTAATAAATGTTATGATAAAGTACAGTATGTTGGAGCATCAAATTATATTAGATATGCTCAGTCTATTACAGATTCCCATCACATTTTAATTTCCTATTGCAGTAATCTTTTAGATGCTTATCTATTTATGACAGGCATTTATAAATCAGCATAATAACTCACCTTTTAGTTTTTGAATATACTCCTGTTTAGTGTTTACAATCATTGTTATTTTCACACTCAGAATCAACACAAAATGGGTTTGGATGTTGCTACTACCATATGAAGAATCAACATAAAAATGAATACATTTATATGCTAATAGATTAAATCTGTCTTCTGTAGTCCATCACAGTTAACCCCTTGGGGATCAGTGATGTACAGGATACGTCCAGGAAAAAAAGCCCATTAAGGACCAAGGACCATTTATACCCCCTGCCTCCCTATACTTACTTCTCTGGCTGGGTTACCACAGCGGTCTGGCTTCCTTGAAGACAGACATCCGGTTAAAAAGACCCAGGCCGTTGCACTGAGGTCATTGCTGGGTGCGAAGGTGTCAGTTTCAGGTGCCCCTCCCCCGGCACTGCCAGGGGAGAGCCTGAAAGGCAGGGGGTCCTTTTGACCCCTCTCCCTCCCAATCGGCCTGTGGGAATTAAAAAAAAAGAGAGAGGCATCACTGGAAATGGCACAGTCTGCACTTTCCAGCGATGCCTCTCTTTAACCCCCTTAGGTGCCAGATCGTGGTCCTCTCTCGGAGGTGGCAGACATCTTGGATGTCTGCCAAGCCTCCGGGGCCTCCCCTCACCCACTGACATCGTCGCCATATGCCAATGACATCAGTTGGGCAGTTAAAACCCCCAGCTGCCATGTGGAGATATTGGTCCATATCTCCCGATACGTGGCAGCTAGAGGGTCATGTTTGGTATCATTGGAAAGGCCAGAGAAATATGACCAGGTTTGCTGTAAAAAAATAAAAATAAAAAGGAGTGGTTTGCAAAACATTTTTTTGTCTGGTTGGTATAATAAAATAGGACTTCAGATTGCGTTTAAACTTGATGATGTCAGGATACATGTTCCGGGCGGTAGGTTCGAGCCACTGTGCATTAAATCAGGAGGCTTGCAAAGTAGATACATATATAGGAAGGGTTTATTATAAAGACACAGGAGAAATAACAGAATAGAAAAAGGGAGTTATGCTAGATAAGGAGAATGATGATTAACAAAATAGACAAACTGAATATACACAGAGTAGACTAGGAAACTAAACTAGGATAAGAGGGTGATACAGAAATGATGCAGATCCAGTACAGAAGGGAATATGTATGTATCTATACATACATACACAGAGAGAGGGGGAGCTACGAAGTAGGAGAGAGAAACAGATATTACATATACAGATTGCAGGTATTGTTATCAGAGATAGGGGAAGCAGAATTTAATAAACGAATAACATGGAACTATAGAGAAGGGATAAAGAGGTAATACAGATTATACTAATATATATATATATATATATATATATATGCAGTAAGAACTGGAAAGGAATGGTACTTAAAGTAATAAGGTCACAGTCCAGTCCTCAGAGTGCACTCTGGTAGAAGATCTTGATCCTAAGTTGTAACCAAGCACTTTGTAATCCAATCAGGGTAGTTTGTGGTAGATCCAGGAATAGAATAATAAGTCCAGGAGATTTGTATGAAGAGGTCCAGCGGGTATAACAGGATTTAGACAGTAAGGAATAAACAGAGGAAGCTCCTTGCAGCTTGGAGATTCCAAGACAATGTGGAAGCATGGTTCCTGAGGTGTGGTCTGGTTTTATGCAGGGAGCACTTAGCTAAATTAGGTAACACCTAAGCGCTGCATGGTAGAGGTGAGTCTTGGTAACACAACTCAAAGTCTCATTACTTTGAGCCAGCGCCATCCTTGGTCTTTTTATGGCACCGACGGCGACTTTCCTTACAGATGAGCACAAAACGGTCAAAATGAGCTCAGCACACAGAGGAGAAATGGCTCAGCAGAGAAGGGGTTAAAAAGCAAAAACATGTAAACATTGGGTATTTCTAAAAACAGGATAAAATTTAGAAACTATTTAGCCAAGGTATTTTTTGGTGCATGTAGATTTAGAGGATCAAAGTTCGAAAAAGTGTTTTTTTCCATTGTTTTCATCATATTTCATAAAAAAAATTATAGAAATTCTAAGAAATTATGAAAACATTGGCATCTTTAGAAAGGCCATTTAATGGTGAGAAAAATGGTATATAACCTAAACACAAACAGCGCAGAAATGTAAAAACAGCAGTGGGTACTTTCGGACTGACAATGGTAAAACCGCCTGGTTCCTGAGGGGTTAATAGACTAAAACTATATTTAGATAAATTAAAATACACATATATGTTGGTTTAATAATAATATTCAAATAATTTTTCTCTGGAGGGAGGACATGCTATTGTCCCATGTATGGGAGTGGGGGCTGCTATACCAACCAGTCCTCATACAGGTGGACCCCCAAATAGTGACTGAGCAGCCATTGGTGCCCAATTGCTGCTATTTTAATCCCAGCAGCACTAGGATAGTAGCATTTTGGTGATATATCCCACCTGTGTCCTGTTGGGCAAGGACATAGAAATTATCCAAAATATGGAATTTGCACAGTATCATTTACATGTGAAAATTCAATAAGTGTATAAGTAAACACATTGAATGAAAAATTTGATACTGTTAAAAAATTTGCAGTATTTACAAAAGGTATTTGAAAGGTGTTTATAGTATCCAAATCAAGAGCTATCAAATCAAAAGGACAAGATTACAATTTAGCAACAAGAAACATAACAAAACGCCATACACTAAACAGGAAGCAGGGGATCATGCTGCCCTCTGCACAATGGAATCTCAAATGAGTATGGGATTTGGGGGTTACATAAAAGTATCAAGTGATTTTGCAAAAGCAAAATCACTTACCACCAGGATTTGAAAGACAGTATTCATCTACTGAATACCGTCTCCTTTAAAGGAGGACAAGCTTTTGCAAACTCACGTCTCCAATATCAAAGTATAGGAGACATGAATTTGCAATACGCAGTTGGAACAACAAAGGCGCAAGCAGGGCTTGTGTCTCGGTTGTTATAGCTCGGAACGATTTTAAGCTAACATCTGGGGCGATTTTTCAATCACCGCTCCAGATGTTTGCTTAACGGCCTGATTGGAATCGGACCATAAAATGAATTACTTTTTATTTGTATTTCCTTTTATGTGCCTTCGTATATGATTTTTACCTTGTGAGGATGATGATGGTGATTGTTCATCATGGTAGATGTCTTACCAAAATAACAGCTACCAGTAGTCATTCCTTATTAATCTACATTGGCATGTTATTTACATTTACACTGAGACAGTGATTCTAAATCATGGAGCAAATTGTATAATTTCACCATTTACACATCCTTAAACACTTGGGGAAGCCTCTGCCAATAAAATTCATCAGTGGGTAATGCAATATAAAAGTATAGCTAAAATGAAAATTAAAAGATTTTTAGACTATAATGTAGGCTAGCTGTCAATAAAAAACTTCAAATTAAGGATGTTTAAGGATAAACATAGTTGATATACATAAATTATACATAATTTAAAATACTGATATTTGTATTAGAATTAAAAACTTTTATTAGAATTATTTATCTAAGTTTAGCCGCAATTTAAAAAAAATTAATTTATATTTAGTTGCTTGTGGTGATTGCATACAACATTTTGGTAACTTTTTATTTTACACAAATTATATTAGAATTTTTTTTAATTTACAGTTTTTATTTTGAAAAAATATCAGCAGGACAACAGGTGGTGAAAGATAAGATAGGCCACGCAGGGCTGGCAGGAAACAATCACAAATATGCATAGAAGACGAATAACATAAAAGAAGGTGGCAGGGTTCTCAGGGGGACATCTGGAAGGATGGGGAGGGCGAGCTGCCCCCAAAAAAATTTACATTCCTGGCTCTCCCGGCAACCCACGGGAAACCGGGGGGGGGGGGCGTGGAAGGGGTCACAATCCCAGGGGACCTGAGGCCAAGAGAACAGCCAGAGCCATGGTGGTCCAGGACCACCTAGTGCCCCTAACGCACTAAAAAAAAGGGGGGCTCAAAAACACTGATTTCCAAATGTCCACATAAATTCAAGGCTCAGGGGCAAACATCAAGGTCTGCATAAAAGACAGAAAAATAATGAGTAAAAGCACTTCAAAAGTACATCAGCAATAAAATGGAGGGGGAGTACTCAAAAGGCGACATTAGACCAAAATGAAGTCCACAAATAAGACGTCCAGAATGGGGGGGTGGGCTTGTCCGCATCCCATGTTCTGCACTCAGGTAAAGAAAAAGAGGGGGGTTTGAGGGGAAAGTTCTCAGCTCAGAGCTATGATTACAAGGCTGGTGGGCAGCGGAGGGGCACTCCATCCCGCGTCCAGGAACGAGGCCAGTATCGGTACAAGCAGCTTTCCGCAGGGGGAACCGAGAAACCTAGGCCCTCCGAACACGCAGACAGCATGTGTAGATCGCAAGGCAAATAGGACACGGAGAACCCTAAATGCTGTATCATCTGGGCCACGGGATAAGATCGAGCACGGCACCTCCACTGGGGCTGGCTCAACAAACCCAGACATCACCTCCAATGTGGGCAACAGTGGGCAAACCTCACCGCCTCCAGACACCGGCCAATGATCTCAAGGGGCACCACCACCTCGACAAGCACCACTCGAGTAGGCAGCCAACATCCAGCAGGCAAATAGTCATCATCAGGTCTGGATGTCATCACCAGAGGCAGAGAGGCCAGCTGCAACTCTTCATTGGGACCACCGGAGACATCTCGCCGCTCCACATCTTCCTCCGCCAGCAAATTACCGGGCGCGTCATGCCTGCTCGGGGCACAGTAGCTCTCAGTCCCTGGTCGGTTCGAAGCGACACCATCATCATCAGGCCTCTGCATCCCCCCTCCACAGCATAGCCATCCAAAGATCAAGGCCTGATATTATGGCGATAGATTCACCCGTGAGAGAAAGAGGCAGATAAATTTGTCACAACTGCCAGATAACCCATCCACTCCCGCCATCCATACAACAGGGAGACACTAGTCCGCCAGCTCACCATCCTGATATCTCTTGGGGGGGAGTTTGGGGAGCAACGCAAGATGGAACATCTGGGAACTAGGACTCAAGTCCCCAAGATGGCCGACAGTCGACACTCCAGCAAGGAAGCACAGCAGCGCCCATCCCCAACACCCGCACAGGCCGCGGAATAATGACCAAAGTCGTGAGTGTGTCAATAAAGAGTTGATTTGGCTGAGGTGAGAGGGAAGTACAGGCTGGGTGAAGTAGAGGTAACATCACTGCTCTGCGTGGAGAGAACCTGTGGAGACATAAGTTTGATTCCGGCCAGAGCACCTCTCCAGTAAGTGTCCTTGGGCAAGACACCTCACGGTACATACTTGCCACCCAGGACATACTTGAAAATGAGAGAAATCTCAATGTATCCTTCCAGGTAAAATACTTTCTCAAAAAAAAAGTAGCACTCAGATGGGGTGAATAATCACCAGAAAATAAAGAACGGATGGAGCTCCTGCAGTCTTTGTCCTCTCATCTTGGCATCCGGCCACACCCTCCTTATAAGATCTTTTCGCTTTGCCGTTAGGCGGGTTGTGCCCGGCAGCGGGGTGTACTAGTACACCCAGCTTGCTGGCTGCTGCGGCTGGCCCAGCCAACTGGTGGGCAGGAGCTCAGAGGTCCATTAAAGCTAGCGGGGGCATGCTATGCCGCTCCGTGGCTTCAAGGCCCACCCGCTGTGGGGTTGGTATAGTACGCCCAGGGCCGGGAAGAGATTAAAAACATTAACTTATAAAACTATTGCAATAAATAATAGCAATTTACCTATGTACAATTAAAACACAGTAAACATTAAAATATACTAAAAAATCTTCTTTGGTAGATCCAAATAGTAGATGACAAGTCATTACAAAAATGGGAGCCAATGAAAAGGCACTCACAACCCTTAAAGGAATCACAATACAAACTATAAGAACTAAGACATTTTTATTCACTCAAGTTACTTTGACCTGTGAGATAATACAGCATAGCAATTTTGGTCAAAATCTGAGATGTAGTGGTAAATTTATGGTACATTTTTAAAAACAAAGTGTGGTTATCTGTTATGGAATAACCCCATTGAAGACAATAGCAGTGGATACCCACCCCTCATTGCTGGTTTCGATTGGGGCCCCCATAACTGTGCAAGCTTCAGTACCTAAATAAACTGCATGGGAGGCTTAACTCCCTTACTGCCCTGACAAGATTGTTTCCGGAGATTCACATCTATTTTCAAGAACCATATGCACAGGAATTCTTCATGTTGAGAATGTGATTCATGGGTGAAAAATGGCAGCTATATAGGTAGCAATTTTATGTGTTTTCACATTTGACATCTTAAAACATGGATATGTTTAATGTTATATGAAAGCATGTATGCAGTGGTATGATGATTATTATTTTGTGTGGTTTCAACACCTTCAATGTCTTTAATTGCTGTTAATGATCAGTGGATTTAATTTTGACATTTATCTCTGAAAGGTTGTCTTATATCGATTGACGTTATTGGCAACATGTTGTTTTTAGTTGTGAGCATGTGCACTGAGTTCAAAGTATGTTATCGCTGAGGTGTTTCAAGGTCATTTGGCTATCAGCTGGGTTTTCTACAGCTTTGAGGTGTTAAATCTGATTTACACATTTCCAAAGTCAATAATCTCCATATGTACAGTTGTGTTCAAAATTATTCAACCCCCACTGAAATTGAGTGTTTTGGCCAGTTTGACATTGATTTTGATCATTCAGTCATCTTGCTTACAATTAAATCAAAGAGGCACGTGTAGGTCAGACAAATATAACATAACATTTATAATGAAATAACCACAAATGTCTTTTCTGTGCTCACATCATTATCAGTTTTATTCAACCCCAAGTGACATTCAATCTTAGTACTTAGTACAACATCCTTTTACAGTTATAACAGCTTTTAAACGTGAAGCATAGCTTGACACAAGTGTCTTGCAGCGATCTACGGGTATCTTCGCCCATTCGTCACGGGCAAAAGCCTCCAGTTCAGTCACATTCTTAGGCTTGCGCACTGCAACTGCTTTCT
Organism: Leptobrachium leishanense; assembly: GCA_009667805.1. Classification (NCBI taxonomy): domain Eukaryota; kingdom Metazoa; phylum Chordata; class Amphibia; order Anura; family Megophryidae; genus Leptobrachium; species Leptobrachium leishanense. The sequence goes on along the minus strand of CM019065.1, from coordinate 180,548,544 downwards.
TTACGTCCCACCAGAGGTTCTCAATCGGATTTAAGTCAGGTGACTGCGATGGCCACTCCAAAATGTTCCAGCCTTTAATCTGCAACCATGCTCTAGTGGACTTGGAGGTATGCTTGGGATCATTGTCCTGTTGAAAGGTCCAACGTCTCCCAAGCCTCAGGTTTGTGACGGACTGCATCACATTGTCATCCAATATCTCCTGGTACTGAAAAGAATTCATGGTACCTTGCACACGCTGAAGCTTCCCTGTACCTGCAGAAGCAAAACAGTCCCAAAGCATGATTGACCCCCCGCCATGCTTCACAGTAGGCAAGGTGTTCTTTTCTTCATAGGCCTTGTTCTTCCTCCTCCAAACATAGCATTGATCCATGGGCTCAAACAGTTCTAATTTTGTTTCATCAGTCCACAGAACACTATCCCAAAACTTCTGTGGTTTGTCCACATGACTTTTGGCATACTGCAGTCGACTCTTCTTATTCTTTGGAGACAGCAAGGGGGTGCGCCTGGGAGTTCTGGCATGGAGGCCTTCATTACGCAGTGTGCGCCGTATTGTCTGAGCTGAAACTTCAGTACCCACATCTGACAAATCTTTTCTCAGTTCCTCAGCAGTCGCACGGGGACTTTTCTCCACTCTACGCTTCAGGTAGCGCACAGCAGTCGAAGTCAGCATCTCCTTTCTGCCACGACCAGGTAGTGTTTCAACAGTGCCCTTTGCCTTGAATTTGCGAATGATGCTTCCTATGGTCTCTCTTGGTATGTTTAACATCTTTGCAATCTTCTTATAGCCATTGCCCTTCCTGTGAAGAGTAATCACCTCTTCTCTTGCCATCCTGGACCATTCTCTTGACTTCACCATGTTTGTAACCACACCAGTAAATGTCTAGAAGGAGCTGAGTATCACAGTCATTTTAAAGCTGCCTAATTGGTGCTTATTATGCTTTATTGCTGCTCCGTGACATCCACAGGTGTTTTCAATACCTGATTGAAAACACTTGAATGAACCTCTGTTCTTCAGAGTGGTAGTCTTTAACCCTTTCGCTGCTGAGGCTTTTCCCGCCTCTGTGCTGGGGTCATTTTTACCTGTTTTGCTCATCATGTTTAAACGCGTTTTGAAGGCTTATTTTAGTATATGACCCAGACATATTATATATCGTTCTTTCCGTCAGACTCGGCAGATTAATAATATGTCATTATTATATGTATACGTCATGACCTGTATGTATATTATAACAAAAAATGCAATAAAATATGAATTTTCAATAATTTACAATGTGTAAAGTGTTTTTTTTCCACATTTTAACATGCGAGCAATTGCGGTTATATTTTGTATGGGGGTGCTCTTGTTAAAAAATTTAGAGATGGGGTCTCGTTACATTTTTTTTGGGGAAAATTACACGATTTTTAACAAACGCACCGCATACAAAAATCGTTAGTGCAGCATCATTGTTCACATTATAATTGAAATGGGAACAATATTGCTGCATTAACAAACCAAAAAAAGTGTTTATTTTCTTTTTATAATTTTTTTTAAATATATTTTTTTTTTTCAAAACTTTTTTCACATTCGAGTTTGGTATTGTTGGAACGGCCATGCTCTGGCCGATCCAACAATACCAAACGTTAACCCCTAGCTGCCACGGATCAGGAGATAGGGAGTTCATTGGAACTCCCTATCTCCACCGTTGGTGGCAGTTAGGGGTTAACTCCAGGACTGGCGTCATCGTGCTATGCACGATGACGCCAGTCCTCAGGGGGAGTTCCCGGAGGCTTGGCCGACATCCAAGATGTCGGCCAGCTCCGGGAAAGGATCACGAACCGGCGCTTTTCAGCGCCGATTCGTGATCCGGCTCCCCAGGGGTTAATGCCAGGTACCATTTGGAAGGGCAGGCTGTGCCCTTCCAAATGGTGCCTGGGTTAACCCCCGCAATGCCGCCGATCGGGAGGGAGAGAGGTCCGAAGGACCTCCCCCCTCCCTTTCAGGCGCCTCCTCCGCACATGCGGGGGGGGGCCTGAATTAGGTGTCATCGCGCTGCCGCGATGACACCTCATTTCACCGGCGGCGGTTCCGGATGCTGGGCTGACATCGAGGATGTCAGCCCGCACCGGGGGGGCCAGCGATCGGCCGGAACCCGGCCGAACGCTGACCCCAAAGTGAGGACGCGCTCAGCGCGTCCTCAGCACAGCAGGAGCCATGCGGAGGACGCGCTGAGCGCATCCTCCGCATCGAAGTGGTTAAGGGGTTGAATAATTGTGTCAATGAAGAATTCACAAAAGAAACATTTACTACTGTATTACAAAACCAATTGATGTCATTTTAGTTGCATATGGTTCTTTAAAAAGTCCTTGTAGGATTTCATTCTGAATATTACAATTACAAATGTACACTAAATTCCCTAAAACCCTTTACAGCATTGGGGGTTGAATAATTTTGAACACAACTGTATACTAGTGACTGAGTTGTGTCTCGAGTAGAAAAAGTGTTATCAGAAACCAAAAATCAGGTAACATTCACCATCAGATTGGAATCGAACCCATTATTTGTTATTGTATAAAAAATGGAATTGGCAGGGAAACTGACTCATTTCGTATAAATGTATATTTTCTACATATTCTAAGTAATACAATGCACAATGCACAATATGAATACACAGGTTATATAAAATACCCCATACACAAAAAATATTCACATGCCTTAATGAAAACTATTTACAAAGCTTATCATTAATTTTAAATGCTTAAGAATTTTAAAATGAAACGTATAGAATAATAAGCGCACAACACTATTTTCCCACTATAGAAAAGATTTTAAACTTCCTGTTTTGTAAAAGTGATATTAAAGAACACTGAGTTTCTGTAAAGCACCCTCCTGACATTTCCAGACTTATTAACCAGTTTTCACACTGACTTCAATCAACCTCTTTAATCCTCCTAGGAAAGAGCATTTTTAATTCAACGATTGCCTGATAAGCTTGAAGCCAAAAAATGATTTACACGTAGATGAATTGTGCTTACAAGATGGAACTCTGAGCATTAGAAGCAGATCTGAATTTCCTATCTGTCATTTTATTTGCCACGTTCATTTTTTCTCTGCCATTACCCTTGCTGATTAGGATCTTTCAGCACTATTGGGCCCCTGCTTCCACCGTTTTTAATCTGCCTTTAATCCCATAGATTTTAAATATTCCCAGCACTGAGAGACTGGAGGCAATTAACTGCCCTTCTGATGCTTTCCTTATCAGTTGCCTCCTTCTATCTCTCAGAAGCAGCCTCAAGACACTTCTAGGCTGACAAATACTACCATCATTTCCACTAAAGCAGCTACTGCTAATGTAGTCTTTCAGTCCAGCAGTGTGCAATTTGATTCAGAATTTCTAGTAACTCAAAAACCCTACAGATATGCTTACTGTTCTGATTTGATTTAACTGGACATAAACTATGGTCTACTGCTTCTCGAGCAAATATGATTCTTTATATGCCATCCTCAAAACCAATGCAAAATAGAAAAAACGAGAGTAAGCTCTGTGTATGTGTGGTGAATTTTTAATGGATTCCTGGTGAGTGTTTCAACTTTTTACCACACGATCCCATGCCGAAATTAAAAACAAAATAAACAACAAATATATCTTTACAACCATTTATTCATTTGCATTTTTTAGAAAATAAAAAAAAGCATGCTGTATTCCATGTATAATTTGTTTCTTTTGTTGTAAACTTTGAGTTACATTTATTGAGCATTTACAATCAACACATATACCGGTATATATGAATTTTCTGATAAATGGATTGTCATTTTAGCGACACTTTATTAGGCAGTAGGTCAGATAGATAGATAGATTGACAACAAAAACATTCTGGGCTATTCAAAGAGAATCGAAAAGTCACCGGACGTTCGCTGACTTTTTGTGTCTTCAATTCGGTGCGATTTGGCGATCCCATTTCGGCGACCCTGCAGTGTATTCAGCAAGCACCACAGGGCCGTCGTAGTGCAGGGAAAAGCTGCCGCAAACCCGACGACCACTCACCCCAAAACCCAGCGAACGCTCATCGAAACCTGCATGAACAACTGGATTAACCCTGCCGAACACGCCGGAGAAACCCGAGCAGGAGCCGATCACAGAGCAGAGCAGCCGCCGGAAAAACCCGACACCACAGACGAAGGAGGTGACAAATAAAAAAAAACAGTATGCTTGAATGTTTGAAAAATGAAACGCTGTTTGCAAAGAAACTACTGAACGAAAATGTCTGAAATTGACATATAAGATCCAATGAATGATAATAAAAAGGGCTGTTACAGAAAAAAGTAAAAACGATTTTTAAAAAATCCCAAAAAATGCTTAAACGTTCCTAAAAGATCTATGAATAAAGAGACTTTTACTGCAGATCATTATAATCGATTGTTTATTAGATGTTGGATTAAAACGGGAATATTTTAACATTGAAGCCTACGGGATTCGCCTGAATAAACCTGTCTAATGAAACCACCGAACAGCAGGACATTTCGGCAACTGTTCACTGCTGGTTTTTGTTCTCTGAATAGACGAAGCATTGCTTCTCTGCAGCCATGCAGCCAACAGGATCATAAGCAAGACTGATTTTTTTCACTGATTTAACAGACAAAGCCATCTGACCTAAAAGAAAGATCTCGGGAGTAAAATCCAATTCAACCTCTGTACTGTGTTTAATCAGAGTTTGGGCAGCGTGCCAGAATGGTGCGAGGAGGGGGCAGTTCCACCAAATATGTAAGAAAGTCCCTTGAGCCTGAAGGCATCGCCAACACTCTGTAGGGTGTGTTGGGCTGAAGCGGGCAATCCAAAGTGGGGCAGTGTACCACAAAGATGCAATTTTAAAAGGCGTTTCACGTTTCCTTCAATCTACAGGTACCTATAAATTGGAGTCACATTACATTTGAAACACAGTTGTCAAAAACACATGCATGCAATGGCTCATCCTCAATTTTTGATTGATTAACCACTTGGCTGCTAAGGACACGCTCAAATGCTTAATGTTTGGTATTGTTGGATCGGCCAGAGTATGGCCTTTCCAACGATACCAAATATGACCATGTAAAGAGTAGTTAAAAAAAAAAAATTAAAAAATAATAATAAAAAAATAAACAAGGTTTTTTTTGTTAATGCAGCAATATTGTTCCCATTTTAATTATAATGTGAACTATGATGCGGCACTAACGATTTTTGTATGGGGTGCGTTTGTTAAGAATCGTGTAATTTTCCCCCCAAAAAAATGTAATGAGACCCAATTTAAATTTTTTTTAACAAGCGCAACCCATAGAAAATATAACCGCAAATGCTTGCATATTAAAATGTGGAAAAAAAACACTTTACACATTATAAATTATTGAAAATTCTAATTTTATTGCATTTTTTGTTATAATATACAGACAGGACATGACGTACACATATAATAATGATATATTATGAATCTGCCGAGTCTGCCGGAAAGAACGATATATAATATGTCTGGGTCATATAATAAAATAAGGCTTCAAAACGCGGTTAAACCTGATGAGCGAAACCGGTAAAAATGACCTCAGCACAGAGGCGGGAAATGCCTCAGCAGCGAAAGGGTTAATTCATTTCTATCTATTGATCCTATACAGCTAAAACACATTAACCCCTTCACTACCAAGTGGTTTAAAAAAAAACACTGTCAGGAACGAAAAGAAAATGGATTTTTTTAAATTAATTATAGAGTATGAAATAGTTGAGATATTACCAATGTATGTCTTACTGTAAAAACCTGTTTGGCAGGCAGGTGTTGCCATCTGCCGACCAAATGGAGTTACTACAGTTGTGAGCTCTGTGCAGGATCAGCTGGGGAAAAGTCCATTAGAGACATTCTCCAGCTGGGTTTATAAAGTCTTAGCACCTCAGGCTTCATAGCCAATGTGCTAACGATTTGGGAGTACCTTCTGGAGCCCAAATACAAAAGATTTTCCCTGATCATTTTAGCACATTCTAGAGCTGCTGTGTCTACTAAGGCTGATTGTGTATACATGATCACTGTAGGGAAAGGGTTAAGAGGTTGGATAAATAACATAAAGGGTTATACAAAGAGCACCAAACTTGCCATCAAAGAGCACCAAAAGGTGAATTTCACCATACAGTGCAATTTTGTGGCAGCCCAGCTTTTCAGAAAGCTATCAACTCGCCAAATACTGGCGAATTGACTGTGAAATAGGGTGCAATTCGCTGCAGATCGCTGCAATTCGGCGATCTTCAACGGCAGTGATAATGTCCCATAGAGAAGTAATGATTAATCTATTAAGAAAATGCCAAACTGCTAGGAAGTGTATGGGAAATGCCCAAATTTTCGGTGGTTTAGTTCCATAGGTTTAACCAGGCGAATCCCATAGGATTCAATGAAAAAAATGTAATTGTTTGTTTCCCCCCACCACTTAGGCTAGGGTCAGACGAGCGTGATTTCTACGGACTGTACGTTCGTGCACACGGACGTACGTCAGTACGGAAGACAGAGTAGTGGCCACACAGTCCGTTTTTTTTCACTGACGTATATATTTTGACGGATGTAGGAGGCAAAATAAATTAAAAAGCAAAACCATTTTGTCCGTGAAAAATGCTGGACGCATAAATGCAGTCCGTCTGACCACGTTCCATCACTCACACACAAACCTATGTGGACGTTGCAGACGCAGCGCACTTTGTGCGGCCGTTCTAGTGGTTGTACGTTCTTGCCTGCCTTGCGTCCGTGGGCCGCGGCCGTTGTGCTTCAGTGCAGACGTACTTTGTGTAACAGGCTCCAATGGACTTTCTTTCATGCTATCACGGACGTACTTTTAGGCGCAATCACGGACGTGAACACTACGCTCGTCTGACCCCAGCCTTATTCTTTTCATTTTCAGCAAACTGTCTTTTTATTTATTTAATGGAATTTTTTTTGTATATTTTTGGGGGGTTTTCAGCAAATTTTTGATCCATATATTTTTTTTAATTGTTACAGACTTTTTTTATAACATTTTTAGGCTCTTTTTTATTATTTCTTCACATTTTCATGCATTTTTATTGTATTGAACACCACTAGCAGAGTTCTGTTTTTTTCTTTTTGTCCCTGCAGTTCAGCGGCATTCGGCAGTCTTTGGTGACATTCGGCGGTCAGTTCAGCGGTCTTCGGTTGCGTTCGGTGGGCTGATCGGCGGTTGGTGGCGGAGTTCAGCAGGCTAGTCAGCAGTCTTTGGTGGTGTTCAGCTGTCTTTTCGGCATTAGGCAGAGGTCTTTGGCAGCTCCACGTTCGGCACATTTCGGGACCCTGCAGTGAATAGTGAATTCACTGCAGGGTCGGTGAATTGGAATCGCTGAAGCGCACCGAAGTGCGCTGAATGAGAAAGCACTTAAATTTCAGTGCTTTCTGAATAACCCTGGTAATCTTTGTTTCCTGATGGAGAGGCAAGCAATCCAGCTAGTATTAGTTTGCCAGGAATCGAATGAGGATATTGCATACTGCATACTGCTCCATAGAGTATATAGGCAAGTAGTGTGTTATATATGCAATACCAGGATGTGTAGTAGAGAGCTTTTATTACACCCAAGAGGACCAGGCAATGGTTTGACTCCAAATTAGTCTTTGTTTAGTAGTCTGATAAGTTTCTAAATCATTTTAAACCAACATCAATTAATAAACATTGGGTTCTGAAAGGAAATTGCGTGACAAGTACCGATTGTGAACATTTCTGTAATAATAACAATGTCTACAATTCTTACACTATCCTATAAGATGCAGAGCATTTGGATGGGTTCCAGCTCTTTTAAACAAGTGGGTATGTTTATTTAATGTTCATTGGTATCCGTGATAACATGTTGCGCTGAGAAATGGCACAGTGTTTTTTTATTAATACCTCTACATCACATGGTGCAAAACAGAAAAGTCGAATAAACCTTCAGGATGTTTCTATAGAGTAATGCAGTCCTTGTGTTAGTATCCAAACGTTACTGGATTTGTTTATGGCATTTCAGAGACAACTGAGCAGAGGTCTAGTCCCAAAAAAAGTATGAGAACTCTCCAATTTTTTCTGCATGCTGATTAACCTTTGACATGTCAATTAACCCCTTCAGTACTTTGATCATGCCTACATGATCAGTGGTAGAAGCACAGCAGCCCGAGATCGTGTTAACACGATCTGGGGCTGTGCTGTATGATTGCAAATGAAATTCTTTTGTTGCAAATGATTTTCGTTTGCTTTTGGGCTCCAGAAGGTTCTCTCAAAGTTTTAGCCCTGTGGGCATAATGCCCAATTTGCTAAAACTGGTTAAAATCAGCTTGGAAATGTCCCTTGACATATCAGGCATTTTCCAGCTGACATGGAGGCACGAGCTGCAGTTAGCTGCAGTTACAGTTGCAGTTACAAGTACTTATACAGCGCCAACAGATTCTGTAGCGCTTTACAATTGGGAAGCACAGACAGGTGACATAATAAATAATAAACATAAGGAAAAGACGGCCCTGCCCATAGGAGAATTGTCCTGCAAATGCAGCACTTTATACAAGTGCTCAGCCAAACATGCCGTGAGTTTACAATCTAAGGGACTAAGGCATGTGAAACAAAAGGGAGCAGAGGGAGTGTTGAGATAATTACCAGAGAGACTATAGCAGACACTGCATAATGATAGACCAAGAGCTTGGCATGATAGGTTAAACCAAGATAGGATTGAAGCGGCTAAGAAAATGAGGCTATATAATTAGGATAGGGACTGGGTGGGAGAGTGGAAGGGGAGAGTGGAAGGGGAGGGTGGGGGGGAGAGTGGAAGGGGAGGGTGGGCGGGAGAGTGGAAGGGGAGGGCGGGTGGGACAGCAAATGGAAAAATTGAGGTGAATTGTGATTTTGGATAAAAACAAATACAGAGTTTAGAGGGGGTAGCCATTTGTTTATGCAAAGTATTTACAACAGGGAAGAGCAGAGAAGACTGAGAAACAGCACAGAATTAAACTATCAAAAAAAGAGGTAAGAAAACCAAAATATAAACTAGCCGCAGTAACAATATGGCAAAAAGTGTGTTGACTGAATTATACCATTCTGGCTTTCTTGCAGGAAACAGAATGAGAGATTGCTTTGAATATGGCTTGCTTGTGTTCAGGGGGAAAATGGAGGCGAAGTGTGACTTTCTGGCTTTCTTGCAAGAAACCGTTCTTACTGCAGGAAATCTATTTGGCTAGTAGATGGCGACATATGCCTGACAAATTGGCTATTACAGTAAGAAATACATGGGGAATATTCCCAAATATTTCGTACTGTATAATTAAAAAAACGATTTTCCAAAAATCCACTGGTTCCTGTGAGTGGATTTTTGGAAAATAACTTTGTAGAGAAGGGGTTAACTTGCCACCCCATGTTCATACTTGATATTAATGTTTAAATATAACATAAAATAATATAATAATATAAAACATATAATAAAATATAAGCTGGGTTTTATGGACTCATTAGGAAAATTTTTATAAATATCAGATGTTTCTGGTGACATAAAAAGAAAACATTTGATTGGAGCTAATAAAGGCTTTTTAATGTGTGGATCAAAAGGGAACTCAGTTCCTACACGCTCCTGCTCGACTTGACCCCTGCATCTGAGTTCAAATTCTGTCCAATAGCAGGTGCTATATAATCCAATGTTGTTTGTTAATTCCAATGTTTTATAAGACAGAACAGAAATGTATCCCGGCTAGGGTTGACAGGTCGGCCATGTTTCCTGGACACATATTACTATTTCATGCAGAGGGGAACACAGGTAAATGTGCTGCCCTGCAACATGCATAATTCATATGCTGCAGGAAGGAAATCAGGCAGGTCACCTGGGATTCCTTTTTGATTTCTTACCTGCAGCGTATTGATTCTCAATGCTGCGGGGTGGCATTTTTATGCACTGGCCATCAGTATGAATAAATGACATGTGTCTAGGAAAACATGGCCGACCTGGCAACTCTAATCCCAGCCCTGAGTGTAGGACGGGAGAAGGGGGGGGGGTGTAGGACAACTGAAATAGAACATAATTTAAGTGGAGGACAACTGAAATAGAACATAATTTAAATGATGGCAAAACAGAATACTTTCAGATATCCTGTTTTATTGCCATTAGATAGATACTGTAGATGGATAGATAGATAGATAGATAGATAGATAGATAGATTCAAATGACTGCTGCTGACCTGTTTTAAATCTGCAGTGGTTTTTATTGATATAATAGCACAATATTTATTTTTGTGTAAGTAGCAAATCTATGTTTCATCTCTTACTAACAAAAGCTCACAACAAGTTTAATTGTTATAATATTACAATATTGACTCAGTAATTAATTCTCTTTTTTAATTAATTATGCATCATCATTTTTAATAGCATGAAAGATTTTAACCTTATCTTTCTAATTGTATAAATTCACTCTGCATAATTTATCATATTCCTCTTAATAACTTCTCAGCTCCAGGGGGCGAGATAACTAGAGATGTGCTGTAAGTCAAAAAGCTTTGATTAAAATTCAGATCTAAAACCATAAGGATTTAGAAGTATGGGCTGGATTTAATACATTTTTACCCCACAACCGACTTTAAAGACTTGCTGTAAACTTTTGCTGCATTGCTATTGCTATCACTGGTGTCACGTCTAAAATGGTAACTCGAGTGCCATTGTTTTTATTAGAAAAATTCTCTTCGTTAGCAAAGGTTTTAAAAATTAATCATTTAGCCTGCTTCTGATTCGAAGCTGTTCACATCAAAAGATATGTGTGAAACTAACAGCTCAAGAGAATAATTTAAATTCCATTTTGGAACAAAAAATTTGTTTTTTTGCTCTTTTAAACCTGTATGTTCTAAAAAATATTTCTGACAAGCAGATCTGATTCAGTTCTATTTTACCTTCTCTGTTTAGCTACAGATCTGGCAAGGTTTAAATAGTATTATTATTATCATCATTATTATTATTAAATATCCCACTACAATTAATAATTAGATATCGATAGTATCAGTATCGATATAACAAGGGCAGAGCAACACTACTCATAAAATTTTAATATAGCACAATCATATTTCTAAACAAGGTATTAATAAAACACATATTTTTGGTAATCATAAACCAGTCGGCCCTTGAAAGTGCATGCATCACTTCTCAGTTTTTATTTCTTTATGGTAGAGCAGCATTATAGTTTAGTATGTTACACAGTTTAAAAAAGCAGTGTTAAATTGCTAAAAATGTATCATGCATGTGTTGTTGTATTAGTGATGTGTTATCAATGCTAAAATTTGTATCTTTTATTTTAGTATATTGACATTTGAATCTAGAAAAGCTTACATATTTACCGTTTTATGTTTATTCAACATATTTTATTGTCAAATATCAAATATTTTTTTAAAGATGTAAGATATATTTTTCTTAGCAACACAAGAAACCTTATTGCTGTAGCCCTGGGAACATTGCTTTCCTATGACTTACAGCTTTGCTTGAGAATGTTAAGGGTTCTTGCAGCTCTTTTCAAAGCTGCCAATGCTAGCCTGGGAATTATGGTAATATGCCACTTCTGAGCCCTCGGCAGGATTTGCAACAGAGAAATCACATCAGCCTATGCTGATTAACAATTCCATTCCATCCAGAGATTTATATAAAAAAACTATCTTACATTTTGCTTTTTAATAAGAATGATCACTATCTCAAATTGAGTCCCAGTAAATTTTAATAAAGGCCCAAGGTTGAGTGGCATTTTGCATGCTGATTTAGCTGTGATTGCTTGCTTTTGATGAGCACTGGGTTGGCATATATAGCTTTCCAGAACACGAGTTTAAAGACCAATAGTGAGAAATAAAGGTTGACAAATTATGATAAAAACACTAACTTTTTATGCTTTTGTCATGCAATTGTTTATCAAACTTTTCATCTAAAAAAGTGACCTATAGATGCCCATCCATAGTCCGGGGGGGGGCTAATAAGATGAAGAGCAGTTACATTTTATGCATTCATCACTCTCAAGTAATTGAGATATAATAGTAATACCATATAATTGTTCTCGGGTCATTGTTTACTAGTCACAGACAATGATCTGTTCTGCCAGTATAATCTAATACCGTGAACCTCATAGTTAGTCAAAGAACACAAACAACCATTCCATATATTACAGTAACATTGCAGCCATTTTTTATTTTGGACAAGCAAAGGTAAAATCAGTTGTTGAAATATTTTACTTGTAGCTTTGTCACCACAATACAAAAAGGCAGTGGCTCGATCCTCATTTTCCTACAGAGCACCGCAGTTATGGAATAACCTCCCAGACGCCATCAAATCTTCCCCCAGTCTAAAGTCACTCAAGAATTCCTTACTAACATACCTCAATACGGAATGCACCTGTAAACATGTAACATAATGACTATTTCCTACATATTTATTTTCTGTTAATCTGTATATTTGTGTTTTTTTAATATCTTGCATTGTATTAGTTTGTATTTCTGTAACATTTTAATGTTCTTGAACCCAGGACGTACTTGAAAACAAGAGAAATCTCAATGTAACTTTCCTGGTAAAATACTTTATAAATAAATAAACATTAAGGCATTTGAAGGCAGATATGTGAGCAAATGTTTAGGAGCAGATTCCATTAATCTCTTATTTTTTGTGTTTTTATTTCAAAATGCATGAATTTATTACACAATTAAAATGGTACAGGATTGTACCCTAAGTTGTCAGCAGTCTTCTGATTTTTTTTCTATTGTTCGCAATTTATATAAAACTTTATTAACAACTTTCACCTAAACCAATGAAAAATAATTAAGCAAGGGGATGTTTTTTTAACATCATCAAGATTTAAGAGTTAAGCTAGTATGTTACGACTCAAAATTATTAATTAATTTGTAAAAACAGATATGATACAAAGGAATGTTTAAAACAATGACATCACAATGACATATGTACACAGACTATAATATAGACTATTTCGCACATTAAAAAATGAAGACTAAAAAATTTATTTTTATCATCATTGTTTAGCAGAATGAGAGGAATTTTTCAGCAAGTTGGTATTTTTGTTAATTCTGATTACCTTAGTGAAGGTAAGTCAGGTTTGACTGATGACATGATATGATATACATGCGGAAATAGAAAGAGATAAAAACTAGCAATTAGGATTATGAGCAATTATATTATAGTTTTACATAGGCCAAAAAAAAGGACGTGCGTCCATCTGGTTCAGCCTTCCGCACATCACCTACTGTGGTTGATCCAAAAGAAGGTAAAAAAAAAAAAGTCTGAAGCGCTCGCTGAATATGCAACATACTGGGAGAAAATGACTTCTTGATCCCAGAATGGGGGTCTACTGCTAGTAAAAATAGGCCAACCAGCATTTAGAAAATTCAAAATTTATAATAAATAATTCAGGATTAAATAAATCGCTACCATTCTAAAAACTGGTTGGTTAATTTTTAAGATTGGAGCAAAATATTAACCCTGGGCAATTTTGAGGAAACTTTAGATATCCATCTTGCCAGGTATCCATAGTGATGACTTTACATGGGTCTGCTAAAGAGATACAGGGTTATTCAGAGAGAGCCGATCTGGCCCAGAAATGTAACCGGACACTGAAATTCAGCGAACGGGGACATTTCGGGACCATTTGGCTATTCAGGGAGCAGGCAATTCGCCAAATCTTGGCGAATTGCCTGCACGTACATTGCCTGTTCGAGAGCAGTGAAATCCCCCATAGAGAAGCAATGGTTCGTCTATTCAGAGAACACTGAACAGCTAAGGAATGTCAGTGAAGTGCCCTGCCATTCGGTGGTCTCATTCGACAGATTTATTCAGGCGAATAACATAGGCTTCAATGTTAAAAATATTCCCGTTTTAATGCAATATCTAATAAACCGTTTATCATTTTATTCTGCAGTAAAAAGTCTCTTTATTTTTAGATTTTATAGGATCTTTAAGGCATTTTTAGGGATTTGTTTGTCAAAAAAATTTTGCTGTTTTTTTTTAATCTCTTCTTTATTTTTCTGTAACAGCCCTTTTTATTATCATTCATTGGATCTTATATGTAAATTCCAGACATTTTCATCCAGTAGTTTTTTTGCAAACAGCGTTTCAAATTTCAAACTTTCAAACAAACTGCTTTTTGTTTTTTTCACCCTGTTCGTCTTCGTGTCGGCTTTTTCCAGCGGCTGCTCTGCGCTGTGATCGCCGGCTGCTTGTATTTTTCCGGCGTGTCCGGTGGGGCTTTTGCGGCGGTTTCTGCGGGTTTTCGGTGAGTGTTCAGTGAGTGTCCGGCGAGTGTTCTGCGGTTTTGCGGTGACTATTCCCTGCACTACGGGGGCCCATGCTGAATACACCGCAGGGACGGCGAACTAGGAATCGCCGAATCATCCGAAGTGCGGGGAACAAAAAGTCACCGAACGTGCGGTGACTTTTCGGATCTCTTTGAATAACCCTGATAGTAGTTTAATGCATTGCAGCCCAACCATGCATTGCCCTTTGTCGGTACCAGCCTCAACATCAGCTGTGTATGCTTCTTTTTGATTTCTACCTTAAAGATTATTGTGCATATTAAAATTTGTTTTCTTTGCTAGGCTGTAACAAGTAGGGATTAGTATTTGTGAAACAACAAAATCATAAATAATGAATGCAATATTATCTGTGACACAAACATGTTTGAAAAGTTGATTAAGTTCATTCCGAGAATAGCACTTGGTGGAAAAAAATAAAAAAGATAAGATACTTCCTGTTAATTAAATGCTATTTATTTATATCTTGCCAATTTCCTGAACATTAAAAACAAATTTCTTAAAGATTTGATAATAAAGAATATCAAAATATAAAATACTTTTGTGACACGTCTTAATCTAACGGTTTAAGATGGTATCATATGCATTCATTTTTTACATGCTCACTATGTCTGGAAGCAATGGTTTACAAAATAGTTTCAATGAGCACCAATTTATCTCTGGAAATGGATTCAGAATGATTTCAGTGTTACAATACACAATTGACTCTATCACCTGATGTGAGCTAAAACGACAACTCTACAAGAAAAATCTAGCACGAGTCGCTAAAAGGTAGCGCCTGACAACCCACCAACAGATCACCTTGTCCGCGGTAGTCCGTGTACAAGATTCATTAGCAGGTGTTTGGGAAACGCTAAGACCGGGCTGAGAGAGAACCAGCGCTAAGGCATTGTATGGTTAAAAAGAAATAGCGTTCCAGTGCAAAATAGCCTCTTTTTAATAAAAAAATAAAAAAGGGGGGCGGAGCCAACTGCCGATGTGAGAGGTCGCATGCTGCCGGGCTCCGCTGTTGATGGCTTGAATACATTGCTTTTTGTTATCTCACCGGCAAGCAGCGACCCTCTGTGCGACCCCTGATCAATGCCTGGACCTGTGGGGGTTCCTGCAGAGCCTTCTCACATAGCGGTGGACTCGCAGACCCGCGCGATTCCGGGCCTGCTGCTGCGGCCTAGCCAGGTCAGCCATTTTGGATCCCCAGCGTCTCCTGATTTTGCCACGTGCCCCCGTTTCCCATCCTCCCAGCGGCGGCAACAGGTCAGAAATCCCGGTAATTGAACAGTGCCTCGTGCAACGAAGGACGGGAGCAGCCGCATGCTGTGAGTGCCACGCTGTACACGGGGTTTTGACGCTGATAATCGGCGGCACTCCCGTCCAATCTTGACGCCAGCGAGGTCTGGTGCCTGCTGGACGCGCTGGGGACGGGCGAGTTGCCTCGTACCGGGCGTTTTTGCACCGCTGCTTTTAATCAGCGGGACTCGGGCCGGCTGCGGCCTGGTCGAGGCGGCCATATTGCAAGGCCTGGGGAGTTTCCTGCCGTCTGGCGCGGAACGGACTCCCGGCGGCGGACCACTCCCCTCCCCCTGAAGATGGGGAAGAAAACGCAACTTCAACGGAACAACGGATCGGTGGGTTCCAGACAGCGGGACATCAGAGAGTCCTTAGGTGGTGGACGCCCTGCCAGCGTGTTGGCCAATGCCTCCACCCTTCCCCTGGGGTATGGCTCGTCAGAAGAGGACGATAGTTCCTGGCTTCTGGGGTGTACGCCTGAGACCGACTGGTTGGCCCCGGAGTCTCGAGACCGAGCTCCGGTGGCAGTGAGCCCTGCTGCGAGGAAGAGAGCACAGAAAAAACGGAAGAAGACTTTGGCGGTGATCTCTCCCGAGTCCACGGTTCCTGCCCCTGACCCTTCCCTAGGCTATTCCGAAGCAGACTTACCACTCTCAGACGAAGGGGATATACCACAGCTCACAGGTCACCCTCGTCGCTATGACGTCTTGCAACGGTTGCCCTCCGGGGAGACGAGAGCTCCTTCAGTAGATGCAACTTCCCCTGAGGAGGCTACTGAAGATGCCTCGGATGATGCACGTCCCACCACGATGAGGGACTACCGGAGCTTCATCGCGGAAATTAAGTCACTCTTGTCCACTGAGAGGTCCAACGTGAAGGCTGAGGTGGAGGTGATACGCTCCCAGGTGGTGGCGGTACAGGCCCAAACTACGGACATTGCGAACGAGCAGGTGGTCCTTTCGTCCCAGGTGACAGCCCTACAATCCCAGGTTGATCTGCTGACAAGATCTGTGGAAACCATGGAATCTCGCCATCGTCGGCGTAATGTCCGCATCCGTGGTGTCCCAGAGTCGATCCCTGCTGCGGACCTGCTCGTCTATGTTAATCGTCTGGCTCGACAGGTGTCCAGGTCCCCACCCGATGGGTCGGAAATGTTTGGGGTGGTGTACCGTATCCGCAAAGCTGCGACGGCTCCCCAGGATGCCCCGAGGGATGTTATCGCGGTGGCCATGGATGTGGCGATTAAGACGCGACTCCTGTCGGCCCCTGGAGCTAGGGCACCTGTTCGGTTCGACGGAGCCCTATTGATGATTTATCAAGACCTGCCCTTCATGACCTTGATGGCACGTCGTCGGTTCCGGGACGTGACAACCTTTCTACGGCACAAGGGGGTACGCTACCGCTGGGGGTTAGCTGGCTCCCTAGCGGTTACCCACATGAATGTACTGTACACTATATCAGATCCAGCTGAAGCCTGGCCGGTGCTTTTGGGGGCAGGTCTCGCCCCGGACCGGGCGGTTACTTCCCCGGGCTGATAGCCGCACCATGCGGGCGTCTTCTGACCCCCCACCTGGGACTATTCTCCCTGTCGGGCTGAGGAACTCCCCGCCAAGCTATTTTTTCTCCCCCCCCCCTTTTTTTTTTTTTTTTTTTTTTTTTTTACTTTCTTTTTCTTCTTTGGCTAATCCGGGACATCTTGGACGCAGCCGTGGCCTAGTGCCCGGCTTGCTCCTGAGTGCCCGGGCCAGGTGCCGTTACTCCCCCTTGGCCTCCCTGCGGCCTTAGGGACCGTCTGGGTAGTCGCCAAGGCAGGCACATTTTTGGCCTTTGCCATCTTTTTATTCCCTCCCCCCCCCCTATTTCTCCTACAGCTTGATGTCCTTGGCTGTTTTAGTATTTTTTTTTTTTTTTTTTTATAACAGGCTTTCTTTTCTGCCGAGTACCCCTTTTTCGATGGTTATTGATTTTTCTGCATTATTTACAGCTGATGTTTCATTTCTTCTATTGTGTTTATTAACTGAGTATGATATTTGGCCCTGCAAGGCTAACTTTATTTTTGTTTTTGCTTTTATTTTTTTTTAACTACCTGCTGACTCTTTTTGGCCGTTAATTGGAGACGATTTTGTTGAATACGTTTCTTGTAGATGACTTTAAAACCTTAATGTATATTTCTTAGACGATTTCACACTTTAATGTGTTTCCTGCAGATGACCTTAAATGTTAGTGTGTTTTTTCACAGATGACCTTAAATGTTAGTGTGTTTTTTCACAGATGACCTTACACATGTTTTTTGCAGATGACCTAGAAATACTTTTCCGCAGCTGATCTCACCTTTCTTTTTTATTTTTCATTCGTAATTTAACAGATGACTTTCTGTGGCCCTGCGTGGTCATTTTCATTTATGTTGGATTTACATGTCGATGCAAACTTTCAAAAATAAAGAATTTAAAAAAAAAAAAAAAAAAAAAAAAAAAAAAAAAAAAAAAATCAGAACCCCAAATTTCGCCTGAAAAATCCAGAAAACTACATAATCAATTCTAAAAATGCAATAAATAAAAAGACTTTTTGCTGCAGATTAAAAAATAAACGGATGAATAAATAAGGAACAAAAACGATAATATTTTTTACATTGAATCCTATGGGCTTCGCACACGGCAGGTTTTCCTATTCAATGAATCTTCTCGCGTTTCCCCGAAGCACTCCGGTTTAACCATACAATGCATCTCTTACACGTAAACTACATCCAGTGAGCCAAGAGAACCTATGTACTGCATTCCTTTCAATTGCCTGTTACTTGCCTGTTAATTGTGGGCAAAGACTTTTGAAAGTTTTTTCCTTTTTTCTTTCTTTTCTGTCAGTAGGGTTGAGCAGTAGGTAAATTTTTGTGATTAGCGTCGGCGCTACGATTTGCGTTGGGACCAAACGATCTGTTGGTTAGATTAGCGAAAGTGTTCTGTAGCGCAGCCCATGTTAAGTATAGGACGCGGTAAGTACAGTAAACTCGCGCTACGAATCACTAAGTGGTTTTCATCGTTTGTAGCAAGAGGCAAACAATCTGTTGGTCCGGTGCTAGACTGAATTTACCTGGCGCTAATGTGAAAACAGGCTGATGCTAGGGTTAGCTCGCACCAGGTGATAGTGCCCTAAGAAGACAATGGAAATAAACAAGAAAGAAATGTAAAATTTTTATATAAAAAAAGTCACTGGTCAGCAGGTGGACATGTTTATACTAATTATATGGTATACTCCAACCAGAACCAGAAGCCTATTAAGGCTTGTACTGCCCTAGGACGTTGAAATTCTGCTGCCCTTCAAACCCCCACTTGATATGAAATAAATATGAATTTGGAAATAAACAGGAAATTAATACAAATATTTGGGTATATACTGCCCAATATTCCATTCTCTCTCTCAACATAATGAATAAAGGATCATGGAGTGGGGTTGCTGCCACCCAACAAATAGGCAAGCTATTATATACAGAGCCAGTTTGCTTAAACAGGCTCTGCACGAAGTGTGTGAGAACACCATAGACCTTTGTTCTATACATTATGGGCAATATTACATACTGCTCACTATGGGCCATATTACAATGTTGGTGCTAACTTAACCAGAGCTGTTGTAAACTTAAAACCTCCATAGGCTATAATGGCTCTGGGAAGTTTACAACAGCTCTGGTTAAGTTAGCACCAACTATGTAATATGGCCCTAAAATGGGGATGCTAAGGAGGAAAACCTGCACCTGCAGGTTTCTCCTTAGCGTCCCCGTTTTAGCTCCTTAATATGGGACAGGCTGCTAAATTAGCAATTTGCCCCGGAATGCAGAGCTAATCCTGAGGATACTCGAGGCAGCGCCAAGCACTGCCACGAGCATCCCCTCCATGGAATCCATAAGACTACATTGAGGCTTCGACTGCCGGACACATGACCTGCAGGATTTTGGGAGAGAGTGATCTGGGAACAGAGCAGAGGGAGACTGGGAACTTTTCCCCCCAGTCTCATATTCTAAAGTATTTTTTGGAAGCTGCATTGCTAATAATCTCATTATGATCACTCTAGAATTTTTGTCATTTTTATTTATAACAGTTACTGTATCTAACACAAAGGCATTTGTGCCTGTATGATAATATTGCAGACCCTGTTTGAAATTGTATAAGATAAAGGACACCATCTAAAGCTCAGATCTTACATTTCAACAATATTTCTGTAAAGGATAAACGAATACATGAAAAATTAAAAATGAGCAAATGAACATTATTTTCATTTTTTTAACTATCTTAAAATAACAATATCTGTGCAAAACGTCTATTTTACCCTATATTTAATTTTTAACTTCACATCCCATTTTTCAAATAAATGTTATGATAACATTTTTTTGAACAAAAATCGCTTCGTAGTGAAGAGGTTGAACGAAGGGCAGAATTTTATTCTTAACTTCTGGGAGCAAAGAAAGTATTTTCCAGAGCTTTCAAAAATAACTACATACTATTTCTGAATTAAAAATCAATTCCTAACTAATCAATTTGTACAAACAGATAAGTCTCTTTTTTTGTAATGTATAAAACAAACCTAGCCGTTTCTCTGAAATGTAGCTGCAGTGAAATATCACAATAAGGATGATTAAATAGAGTTAAAAAATATTGTATATTGAATTACTTAACTATTTTAGAATGAATTATATATTTTTCTTATTTCATTTAAAAGTTAAAGGAACAGTCGACTCATTCTGACCACTATAAAGTTTTAAAGTGGTAAAGATATGAAGAGTGTCCCCCTTCGACCCTCCTCCCAGCACACCTGATCTAGAGATATTACCAAGTGATGTAGATGAGTTTCCTCCTCCCCTTCCAGTGTCACCAGCAGACAGAATTTTTTAATTTCCTCCCTGCCGGATCAGTCACCGACATCACCTTCTCTGAGACCACCCACATTAGCAAGTGATCTGAGAGAGGCAACCGATGGATTGGATCTCCCCATGTGTGCACAAGCGCTGCGCAATTTGCATTTCCTATGCTTCGGAAGTAGCGTAGGAGTGCAAAGTGCACAGAAAAGCTTCAGGGACTTCTGGGTTCAGGAGACACTGAGCTGAAGAGGGGGAAAAAGGTGAGTACATTCTCCCAAAAAAAATAATAATTGGAGAGAGGCTGTCAGTAGCATCCGCTCAATTATTTAAGGGGAATAAAGGGAACTCTATTTTTAGTACAGTGCCCCTTTAAGTGGCATCATAAACATCTATTTGTACCTTAAAGGAACACTCCAGTCACCGGAACCTGTCTTATTTTAATAGGCTTAAGCGCAGGAGATCCCCATATCTCTATCTCACTTAATTTAACTCAATACTTTCATTTGCAAATATGGAAAAAAAACTCCTAGGGATTGAAACACCACTGTTGACAGTTATGCTTTATTATTACAATGATAATGATAGAAACACCACCATATGGAACATTGTTGCTAAGGTAAGGATAAGGTGATGGTGAGATTAGGGTTGAGGATAGATATGGATCGTCTCGCATTCATGTTACTACAAAGTTCACAGTTCTTTGGCAGATATCCTCACATTATATTTAACCCTTTGACTAACAAGCACGCTTTGTTAAACAATATATCATACATTCATTTGAAACACGGTAAGCATAGATACCATTAGAATATAGGATGCAATATTATTTGTGCCTAAAGACTGATATTTTGACATAGCTAACATATAAAATAAATTGCAAATTTACATTGTTGTATCTTTAGAATTTATTAATTTATCCTTTACAGGAATATCTTTGCTATAAAAAGTTCTGCAGTCTAGATAATGTCTTTTACCTTAAAAATTTCAGAATCTGAAAATGGAATCTGCATTATTAGCACATGGGCAGAATTCGTCTTTGTATTCGATACAGTGAAGTGGTTATTAAATGTCGCCGACATTTCGGTGCTCTCCCGTTCTCCACAGTTCCCTGCACTTCGGGGAGTCAAAATTTCCCACCCTGCGGTGAATTCGGCATTCACCGCAGGGTCCCCAGAGTGCAGGGAAAACCCGCTGCAAATCAGCCGCAATCCCACTGAAAATCCACCAAAAGCCTGCTGGAAAAACCACACCGAACACGCCAAAAAGAAAATGATGAGCCGCCAATCACAGCGCAGAGCAGCCACCGAAAAAGCTGACACGCTGAAGAACGGGGTAAAAAAACCAGTACGCTTGAAAGTATCAACATTGAAACGCTGTTTGCAAAAACAACTACTAAATGAAAATGTCTGGAATTTACATATAAGATCCAGTGAATGATAATAAAAAGATCTGTTACAGAAAAAAGAAAAAAACGGAAAAATTATTTTACGAAAAAATCCCCAAAAATGCCCAAAAGATCCTAAAAAAATCTATAAATAAAGAGACTTTTTACTGCAAATTAAAATAATAAATGGTTTATTACATATTGAATTAAAACAGGAATATTATTAACATTGTAGCCTATGGGGTTCACCTAAATAAACCTACTGAATGAAAACACCGAACAGCAGGGAACTTTGGCAACTTTTCACTGCTGTTTGGTTTTCTCTGAATAGATTAACCATTGCTTCTCTATGGGGGATATCACTGCCTTCGAACATCACCATACGTGCAGACAATTCGCCAAAATTTAGCAATCTGCCTGCTCTCTGAATAGCGAATGGCCCCGAAATGTCACCGTACGCTGAATTTCTGTGTCCAGTTACATTTCGCCGACATTTCGGACCTCTCTGAATAACCCCTTAAATGTGTGACAATGGTAGATAATATAACTTATCATATATCCATTATCCTCCTTATATATAAATATGCCTTATGATCATATTAAGAATATTAGAAGTAATACCATTAAATCATTAGAATTAATAATTGTTTGTGGACATTTTCTGTCCTGATATAAAATATTGTCACATTAAATGTAAAGCGTATGCAGTGCCATTGTCTACTTCTCACCTTGAATGTCTTCATAAAACATGTGTGTTTAAATCACGGATTTGTGTAAGGTGCAAATCTTATCTCTATCTATGATGCAAGAAGATAAAAAATTACCATCTTTGAAAAGATTCTACCACATTTGAAGGACTATTATATTTTGATTGTGGCTCAAAATTATTGTGTTGCAATCTATATTTGTCACGCAAAATGTGGGGTTAAACGAGCAGACCCCAAAATGCAGTGACAGAGCAAGCGACAGGCAGGTAGTTGGGTGCATTGTTGTAGGTTTTATTTGAAAACACAAGAACACATGGACACCAGAGGCAATGATATATAGGAACAGGGCTGAAGCAATGGAGGAAAACAAGGAAGGGGAGACAGTCAGGGAAGACATAAAGGGGGTTGACTGTACACAGAAGGCTGACACAGGCAATATAAGAAGGGAGTTGGACATAGACAAGAGCTAAACATAGGGACATGGAGGCTAGACAGAGATAATAAAGAAATGCTGTAGTGACAGATATAGAGCTGACCTAGTACACAGAAGGCTTATAAAGATAGCTAGACAAACAGGTTAGACAAGGCAGTCTTGATATACAGGGGTGATATACTGGGCAAACGAAAGTACTTGGCAGACAGACAGGAGCAGGGTGAAGGTTTGGCAGATGGACAGGAGCAGGATGAAGTCATGACAGTTGGGGTAGCAGACAGACTTGGCAGATGAGCAGGAGAAGGGTAAAGACTTGGCAGAAGGGCAAGAACATAGCAAAGTGAGGATTGGGCAGGCTTAGCAGGAACACAGAAAGGCAGGTCCTGGCAGACTTGACATTAACATTACAAGGCAGGTACTGGGCAGACTTGGTAGGAGCACAGGTAGGGCATGTACTGGGCAAATGTGGCAGGAACACTCCAAGGCAGATACTGGGAAGATTTGCTGGAACAAGGCAAGGTGGGTACTGGGTAGGCTTCTCATGAGCATAGCAAGACGAATGCTGGCCATACTTGGCAGGAGCAAGGCAGTGCAGGTACTGTGTAGGCTTACCGCAGATGGGTTCATACAGGCAAGGGCCTTGACAAGGATGGTCTTGGCAAGGTATGTCTCAGCATGGACTGCACAGCAGGGTGAGTACAAGATAGAATTTAAATCACATGCAAGGTCGAAGCTTCGCTTTGAACCACCAGCAAGGTGAGTGCTTGGACACAAACTTGGCAAGATAGGTAGATGGCTTCTCACTGGCCAGAGTCCCGGGGCAAAACAAGACAGAACTCAGAACATACCTCAGACAGTGTAGTCATTGCTAGAGCACTGGGAGAACTGAGTACTTCCCTTAAGCAGCCTTGCAACACAGGGCTGAGAGTGGAAGCTACTCATGGACCGGAATTCCATAATATGACATGAAGGGTGTTCGCAAGTTCACACCACCGCTAGACTAGTGCAGGTGGGGGGGGCTGTTGTGGAGCCTTCTTTTTATTAAAAGCACTCATTTGCTACTTGGGAGTCGTAATTTCTTAAAATGTAACCGCTGAGATTAAAATTCTTAGCTTTGTTAGAAAAAAGTATTTAGAGCATAGTACAAGACGTCTTCTGCTTAATGAAAGATTCTTTGAATGCTTCAATCTGCACATACTGTATGGGTTCCTGTAGACCAGTGGTTTACAACCTTTTTTCACCCGAGTAACCCCTGGCAGCCCATTTCCATTAATTGTTCCCCTAATATTAAAAAATCTTTCTAATTAATATAATTGGCCTTTTTTTATATGTTTCTCGCTCCTCTATCTGTCCATTTGTCTCACAACCATCTCTCCTTTTTCTCTGCCTTATCTATCCTTTTCCTGTACCTTCTACACAACTTTTCCTCTTCTCCCCATCTCCCCACCCTAGTTTCTCCTTATCTACCCACTGCTTATTCTAATCTTCTCTCCCTAATTCCTCCACACCATCTCCCTGTCTCCTCGCTAGCTATACCATATCTCCTTCCCAGCTTCTTCCTGTAACTTCCATAGCTTCTCATTATCCCCACCCCAGCTTCTCCATATCTCTTTCCAGCACCCCCTCTTCTTCCCCCAGCTTTGCCTTATCTTCTCCCCTGCACCTCCCCAGCTCCTCCTTATCTCTTCCGATCCAATATATGTTCATGAAAATATAATTGATTTATGTATATGTGGTGTATGAAGGTGTCGGAATGGCGGCCAATGATGCCAGTCTCCTGTGGCTACCCCGGGTCCCTACTCCTGCTGCCATGTCTCGCTGCCAGCTGTGAAGCTGCCTTCCGGTATGTGGGAAGCAGGCAGAGCCCGGCACAGCAGCGGGCCTTCCCTCCTTCCATAAGGGGAATCCCGACATCCTCCCTGGACTAAAAATCATATATCACAAACAACTGACCTACTGAAAATGTAACATTTATTTAATAGCTGATACTCACAATCCAAAATTTTTATGGACAAAATCCTGCCAATTTCTGTACCTAGATATGAAGCTGCCATGAAATATAGTCAAGTAAACTGAAAGAACTCCTAGGACTAGGTTAAACATTATATATTTTTGATAGCTAGACAATCTGAGGAGGAGTGTCAATTCCAAGATGTTTTTCATTTCATGATGTGGATAGACATAATTTGCAAGCAAA
The DNA here is from genome assembly GCA_009667805.1 of Leptobrachium leishanense. Classification (NCBI taxonomy): domain Eukaryota; kingdom Metazoa; phylum Chordata; class Amphibia; order Anura; family Megophryidae; genus Leptobrachium; species Leptobrachium leishanense. The sequence continues at coordinate 180,523,419 of CM019065.1, read as the reverse complement.
TTGCTGAATTGTTGCTACTGCCATGTCCAATGTTTTTGAAATAACTTGTTTGTAAATTTGACGAATTAAGCATTTGCCTGAGGGTTTACTTCATTGTCAGCAGAGCTCTGGCATTTTAGGTTAGGCTATTTATCTTATGTTACCTTTCCCTTCAGTAAACCTTTAAAGCATCAAAAATCAACCACACATCACTGTGCATGTAATAACCTGCCCATTTTCCCAATGTTTTGCATTCCAACTGAACTGGTGGTGCAAACATTTTTATTAGGTATATATCAGTCTGACAAAAATAAAGCATTAAAAAGAACATCTATAGGCCTTCTACAAGAAACAACTTTAAGTCATGTTACTTTGAGAATAAATATTTAATGATGTTACAGAATTACATCCACAAATCATACATGATATTTTGGACACATTTCTGATATTTGCTAGAGGTGCAAATTATATCTGTCTCAAGGCAATATTCTGTTAAGCAGTGACAAGTGACCAACTAAGAAAATCAGCTCAACTAGTGGTTAGCTAATGGTTCCCATCTTATTCCAATTGAGCTGCAAACTCCTCCTCTCTGTCCTGCCATCAATGGTCAGCAGGGAGGGTTAAATGAAAACAAGGTAGACAGATGTCCACACCTCAGCCCCCATCCAACAGAGGTGGGTGTGATCTTTAATAAGAACTGTGGGGGAGACAAGGCCTTTTCCCACCCCCAGTACCCCACACGTTTAAGGGGGTTAAATGAAAGCAGGGAAGGAATAGACAAATGTCCACCTCCCCAGTCACCCGTCCATTAGTGGCAGGTAGGAGCTATAATTGGAAATTTGGGAGATATGACTGTTTTTTCCCTCTGGCTCCTGGAGGGTGAGGGGATTAAATGAAAATGGGAGATGGGCACATGTCCACTGACCCAGTCCCTATCCATAAGCGGTAGGTAGGGGCTTTATTATTAAGATTGATGGGGTGGGGGGCATGGCTTTAGCTTCTAGGGAGATAAATGACAATAGGTGTGGACAGATGTCCACATTCCATCCTTTTTCTGTATTCTTGCATCCAGACTCTAAACCTTGCTGTACAATTTTGTGTATTTCTGCACTCTTTGATCACTGCCAGACTATTGCTTTGTTTAAATGTTCTACCATAACAGATTTAATAACCACCCAATAAAAAGGTTTGTACTTCATGCCTTATTGGGACGATTGTTTGTTAAATCCAATCACTCTAGAGATCAATGTTACACTTCTGTCACTTTATGCCATTGTCATGCTTTGGATTTCATCAGTTGATAACCTTTATTTACATAAGATCAATATGTCTGTTCTGTTTCTCCAACAAAGCACTGAGAATGTGATCTCTGAATTTACAGTTGTGATGAGATGGTGATAACTCCCAGTTTTAGGTGAATTACAGACGGTGACTCAATCCAGACGACACTTTGAAGATCTGATGAAGTTTATTCCATAAACTGAAAGGATCCACAACAATATACTGTACATCGGATAAGTCAAATCATAATGTGATCCTCTCCATAAGGCATCAAGCTGCAGAGCATTACTGGGAAATGAACAAGGGTGGAGTTGTCTAGTCAGGAAACTGAGCCATGAGGAGGGGAGGAGAGAAACCCAGGGGTAGATGAAACATGTGCAATTCTTAAAGGCATTTCACAAGGCATGTGAAACATGACACCCCCCGTCGAAATCTATGATTTCTATAATTCAATAACTTTAGTCAAAGTTCAAAAACAAGTAAATGAAGAATATTTTCCAGGAACATCTGAAAAACAAGAGGGAAGGGAAGAACAAGGGAAAATAATGCAAACGTTAACATAATTCTTGCAGATCTTGATGGTCCAGGCTGTGACAAGAACAGTCAGTGAGTCCATCTTCAGAGGGGAAGGCAGCAACAGGCACCAATCCTTCTTACCTTACATTGAATCAAATTGATGACTTGAGACTTGTATTACTCTTTGGGCAGAAGAAGTACTAGTTCCTTTATAGGGCCTCTCTTTCACAGAGGTGTTGAGTGTAACGTTAACAGCTCTAATTTCTTTATCAGATTCCGGTTCAACCAGTTCAAAGGTAGAATTTGTAGAACTTGAGATGAGGTCTTCATTCAAGAGTATTGGTGGGGATAGCCATAATGTGTCCAGAAATGCAGTAGCAGGTACTGCATGAGTGCCTAGATCAGCAGAGTCGACGTTAGTGGACACATAGTTCCATTGTTCAGGTATAGAGAACTTTCTTATACGTTCCACTCTGTTGCTGATCTACACGTGGAACTGTCTTGTCTGATTGTGTATGTATCCTAGCACTATTTTTCTATCTGTGTAAAAGTCAAAGGAGTCTATTTCAGTGTCTGTTTCAAGTTCTATAAACTCAGCAATTTCCACAGCTAACACAGCTGTGCAAAGTTCAAGTCTTGAAATAGTATGTGCAGGTTTTGGTGTGAGCTTGGCCTTGCCCATGATAAATCCTACACGTACTCAACCGCTGGGATCTGTGACTCGAAGATAAGCCACTGCAGCTATGGCTTCGTTGGATGCATCGGAGAAGACATGGATCTCTCTTCTGGTGGCATTCTTTAATGATGCAGGGGTGTAAGAATGTGGTATCTGGAGTTGTTCTAACGCTTGTAGAGACTGTTTCCAGGATTCCCACCTTTGTTGTTTCTCCTTTGGTAAGGGGGTATCCCAGTCTGAGCTTTCAGAAGTAAGCTGTCTCAGCAGTATTTTACCCTGAATGGTGAGAGGTGCTATGAAACCCAATGGATCATAAATACTGTTCACTGCAGACAGAACTCCTCACTTTGTGAAGGGTTTATCACAGGTTGATGCTTGAAATGTGAACATGTTTTGCTTAATGTTCCAAAGCAATCCAAGACTGCGCTGTGTAATGGAAAGGTCAGATCCTAGTTGGAATTTCTACACACTGACAGCGTAGTCATCAGAGGGAAAGGCTCTCATGGCCTTGTCGCTGTTCAAAATGATTTTGTGAAGTCTGCGGTTTGCAGTGGCAAGCCTGTTCTGGGTTCTAGTGACAAGGTCAATAACTTCTTCTTCGGTAGGCAGAGATTTGAGTCCGTCAACTACATAGAAGTTCTTTTCGACGAACTGTCATGCATCAGACCCAAATTTTTTCTCCCCAACTTGAGCTGTTTTCCTCAGTCCATAAATTGCTACTGCGGGAGAAGGCCTATTACCGAAAACATGTACCTTTATCTGGTAGTCTATGACTTCATCATTGACATCATTATTGCGATACCATCGGAACCTGAGGAAGTTTCTGTTGTCTTCACGGACGATGAAACGGTGGAACATTTGCTGAATGTCGGCCATAATAGCAATTGGTTCTTGTCTGAAGCAAAGTAAAACGCCTATGAGATTGTTGTTCAGATTAGGCCCAGTGAGAAGACTGTCATTGAGGGAGACACTTTCATGTGGAGCACTAGAGCCGAAGACCACCCTAATCTGATCAGGCTTGCGAGGATCATAGACATCAAAGCATGGAAGATACCAACATTCTTCTCCTTCCTTAAGTGGAGGTGCAGGCTCAGCATGATCTCTCTCAAACACTGTGTTGCCGATGTTGTCATCCCAGAAATTAAGAGCTTTCTCTTCGTCCTGTATGATGTGTCGTTGTGCGCCCTTATGAAACAGCCTTTCCTTCACATGACATTGGTGTGGTCGTCGTGCAGAACAAGTTGTCCGCCCGTTTGGCAGGACGTGTGTTTTAAAGGAAGAAACTGAGTAAGGTTTTCTGCCTTTGTCTCAACAAACATTGCCTATGATGACCCAGCCTAGATCCAGACACTGAGAATATGGAGCATCATGTGGACCATTCATTTGTTGATGAACTTTGTGCACCCTTAAGATGTCTCGGCCGAGTAACAGCAGGATATCAGCACTTTCGTCAAGGGCTGGTATTTGGCAGGCTATGTCCTTCAAGTGAGAATGGTGTAAGGCAGCTTCAGGAGTAGAGATCTCCTCTTTGTTACTTGGAATCTGGTTGCACTCAGTGATAATAGGCAAAGGTATTTCCACATTGTCATTCAGAGGTGCAACCACAAGACCGCTGACTCTCCTACCTAAGACTTCTGTAGTGCCGGCACAAGTAGTTAGGGTGTATGGTAGAGCATTTCCTTTTATGTTCAACAGTTCAAAAAACTGTGTTGTTGCGAGAGATCTGTTACTCTGGTCATCCAGAATAGTATACAGTCTTATGGCCTTTTCAGGTTGACCTTTTGGGTATACACAAATCAAACATATATTTGCACAGGATTTGTCACCGAGTCCTTCTCCACAGACTTCCGTACATGTAGAGAACACTGAGGTGTAAGGTGCTGCTTGATCTGTGCACTCCCCGTCTTGCTTTGCCTCAAGAGGATTGTTTGTGGGCTGACTAGAGTTGTGCGGATATGGATGAAGAGCTTGTACATGGTCATCGCTGTCACACTCTGTCACGCTGTCACACTATGCATTTGAGGATAGCTTTACAGTCCTTTGCAAAGTGTTCTGTGAAAGCACAGCATTTGTAGCAGACCCCAAATTTCTTTAAAAGTTCCTTACGTTCTTTTAGGGTTTTTTTTCTGAAGCCAATACATTTCTTAAGTAGATGCAGTTTGTTATGTATGGGACATTGCTGATTTGAGTTCTCAATGTTCTTGTTTTGTTCAGTCTTTCCAAGAACTGTAGCAGGTGCAGGTAGAACAGTGGTCCTTTTCACTGACATTGGTACTCTATGGTCTCTGTGTGTTAGACTTGTGCACCGATTTTTTTTTCGGTTCGATTCGGTTCGGTTCGTTCGTATTTTGTAAATTTTCGTTTCGGTTCGTTTTGGGCGAGTTCCGTTTCGGTTCGTTTCGTTTTTCGTATCGACTTTTTTTCGTTATTTCGGGAATTTTCGTGTTTTTCGGAACGTCTGTTCTCCTCGTTTCAAAGTGTCTATTCGTTTTGACGTAAACTAATGGTTTTTCGGATCCGATATTTCTGTCGATACGATAATTCTGCCATTGAGATTTCTCATGTTTTACAAGAAGGATACATTGAGATTTCTCTGGTATCCCGGGAAGGATACATTGAGATTTCTCTGGTTTCCCGGGAAGGATACATTGAGATTTCTCTGGTTTCCCTGGAAGGATACATTGAGATTTCTCTGGTTTTCCAGGAAGGATACATTTAGATTTCTCTGGTTTTACAAGAAGGATACATTGAGATTTCTCTGGTTTCACAAGAAGGATACATTGAGATTTCTCTGGTTTTCCAGGAAGGATACATTGAGATTTCTCTGGTTTTCCAGGAAGGATACATTGAGATTTCTCATGTTTTACAAGAAGGATACATTGAGATGGGAATGATACAAAATTACAGAATCAGCGATATAACCAAAAAATACGTTGTCTGAAATTACTGAAATGGAACCGAAATCAGGAATGGAGCCGAAATTACGAATGGAACGAAAATGATTTTCGATTTTACACATTTCTAGTCCATTCGAAAATTAAGAACACATTTTCGTTTTGTTTCGTAAATTTTTCGTATCTGCCATTTTCAGATCTGAAAATTTTCGGAAAATCGGCCGAATCCGAATGCACGAATCGGGAAATTTCGTGAAAATTCCGAAATTCCGAAAACCGAAATGCACATCCCTACTGTGTGTCATACATGTGTTTGTAGGTCTTGGAGGGGGTGAACTGAGAGGTTACCATTACCATAGGAGAAACTTGGGTCATTCTTTGTGTCTGCAATTCTTTTAATGAACTTGCAGAAGTAGGAAAAAGGAGGAAAGGCAGCTTGATGTTTTTCCTTGTACTTTGATCCAAGCAATGCCCATTTTTCTTGAAGGCCATACGGTAGCTTGAGAACAATAGGGTTGATATCACGAGGGGTGTCAAGGTAACTGCGACCAGGTAAGTGGATATCAGCTTTAGCAAGTTGAAGCTCTAATAAAGCATCGCTGAGTTCTTGAAACTTTAAATTCTCTCTAGCGGAAATGCTTGGGAAGCTTTGCAATCTTTTGAATAAGGCATCTTCAATGGTTTCTGGGCTGCCAAAGGTACGATCAAGTCTTTTCCAAGCAGCATTAAGGCCTGCAGCAGGGTTGTCATCATGAATCGTTTTGAGCCTCTTGATGCATTCAGTAGACTGGGGACCTAGCCATCTGATGAGTAGATCTAATTCTTCTGTATCAGTGATGTCTAGGTCACTCATTGTGGCTTTAAATGTAGATTTCCATCCTCTGTAATTTTCAGGCTTGTCCTCAAACTTGGTGAGGCCTTTCTTTGTGAGCTCTCTGTGAAGCATGTGTAGCACTGGTTTTAAATCCCCTGTCGTTGTAGTACTTGTTTTTGGCCACCGGAGGGAGACAAGCGCGATGTAAGACACTGAAAATTGGGACTACATTTTCCAGCATGCTTTGCGGGCGGGAACAGGAAGTGGGGGGAGAGAGACACTGATATCCGGAGCCTCGTGGAAAGAGCTGGCAGAGCGCGCAGAGGAGTGAGAGGAGCAAGACGCAAGTGTAACAGAGAGTGATCATGACCAGGCCAGAGCGCAGGTGCGGCCTAGCAGAGCTGGAGATCGGGTTTTTCCCTTCTTATTACACGAAGACCCAGTGATCCACCACTAGTAACCCACGCTGATACAGAGTAAGCTGAAGGACCCTGAGTTAGGAGAACCGTAGACGATCTAACAGGGAGTGCAGGCGGTGAGCTGGACATCTTGTGGCAGATACAGACAAGCAAGACAGCGGATCCGGTGATACAGAGAATCCCAGTCAAAATCGAGCGGAGAGACGTCCTGGGTCGAGCGGAGCACAGAGTATCTGGCGGATGGGTGAGAGGCCTTCCAGGCCGCTGTAAAATACTAAAGCACGCTGCAGTTTGTTCAAAACCCACAGGGCCCCAACGTGACTAGTCGAAGATACCTCATAAATAATTCACTGGCCAGTTGAATATTGTACCCGGGTACCAATACACACATACACATACATTCCTTGGGACATAACCTGTACGGGACTCACACTCCAACCACTAAGGGGGTTAAAAATACTTTTTTCCTTTTCCGCTGCGCGTTTCTCGTATTACGAAGTATTGTATTTCTTTTCCGCTGCGCGTTTCCCGCATTACGAAGTACTGTAAATATATATACATATACCGTGTTACTCATTATATGCCAGTTTATTCAGTAAACTATATAATTTATAAAATTCACGACGGTGCTGGAGTATATTTATTCCCTAGTGCGGGGAGACTGACCCGAGGTTCAAATTCAGCAGCTCCTCCGGGAGTGAGCGCTACACATGTATTCATCAAACTGCGATATGTCTGTGTTTTCAGACTTTGGGTGCATGACTGCAGGTGACTTGGGAACATACGTTGGTGCAAAGGCATTCAACACTGGAACTGGTTTAAAGTTCATTGGCATGTTGGTTTGTAGCTGTGGAGCAGTGTGCTTGCTAGTAAGTACTTGGCTAGTGTCAAGGTAAGGTGGATAGTTTATTATGTGCATGCAAGTATCCACTGCTTGCGGAGATGCTGGAGTCTGATTTACTGGAAGGTATGACGCAAATTGTCTTGGAGTACAGTAGGTGCAGAGAAGAGACCTTGGTTTTTGGTTTAGTGCTTTGGCCACTGTGACAGGGAGCTGACGTTCTGGAGAGGAATGTGAAGAATCTGAGGCTTAAGACACAGCTGAGTGTCTGCTGTTACTGTTGTCTCTTTCATTTTCACTAGAAGCTTGTTCTAAGACCCTTAACCTTGCCATGGATGTGGCATGTTCACATTGTTTTTCCAAAACTTCCATTTCTGCTTTCTGGCTTGTAGCTTCAGCTTCCATTTCTGCTTTCTGCGTTCGGCTTCAGCTTCTATGCATGCGGATTCAGCCTCCATTTCTGCTTTTCCTTTGGGCGAAGGCTACCTGAATTTTAGAAGTTTCAGCGTCAGCACGGGCCTATATGAGTTGTTGACTGAGTGTGAAAGATCTTGATTGCAGGGATGTGAAAGACCTTGAGGAGTGTCTGGTAGATGCAGAGCGATGAGATATGGTTTCGTGGAGCTGTGCGATTCTTACTTCTGACTTTGTCTTTGTTTGCAGCACTAAATTGTCTCTTTCTAGATTGAGCTCATTGAATCTCTTTAGTTCTTCCAGTGACACTTCAGTGGTGTACCGCTTTAAGTGATGAATATGTTCAACAAACAATCTTTGATACTTCTGATAAACGACATCTAATTGCTTAATAGTGCTCTCTACTAGTTGTAATGCATCATGACATGGTTGAGAGAGAGCAGACATGCATTTAACAGTAGTACACCATAGATCATTGGTATGAAACAGCAGCTCTTTATCGTCAGCTTCAAGATTTTCTTGTACTTTCCAGGTTGGTTCAGTTAATCTTTTTTCTATTTTGTTTGGTTCAGGGTTTAATTCCTGATCTGAAAGAATTTCTGATTCTGGTAGTGGGTCAGATTGCATATTGATTTCCTGGAGCATTTTGCTGACAATGAGAGGGTTAATGATGTAGTTCTTTGGCAGCAGCGAAATGTATCAATTTCGTTGAGCTCAGCCAGGATTCCTAGGCAACGGTTGTAGAAAGAATTGCTTTTACTTTCTGATAAGATTTCACAGCCAAATCCATGTGCAATGCATACAGAGGAATAAACTGGTTGTAGTGCACAGAGGCACTGTATAAACTGTTTGTAAGGCACAGATGTATTGAACATTCACAGCACTAATATCCTGACAATGTTGATTGCTATGCTGGGACTTGCTTGCTGGCACATACAGGCTTGTGGTAATGGCTACACTGTCTGAAGCTGCTATTTCCATTGTCCCTATAGCATCTCACTGTGTATCCAGAGCTAGCAAGGATCCTATGGAGGACAGCTGACTGATCTTTCTTTTATCTTTTGACTGATCTTTCTTTGATCTTTTGACTGATCTTTCTAAGATCTTCTGACTGATCTTATGATTTTTTGACTGTTCTGTTTCTCCAACAAAGCACTGAGAATGTGATCTCTGAATTTAGAGTTGTGATGAGATGGCGATAACCCCCAGTCTTAGGTGAATTACAGATGGTGACTCAAGCCAGACGACACCTTGAAGATCTTATGAGGTTTATTCCATAAACTGAAAGGATCCGCAACAATATACATTGGATAGGTCAAAAAATCATAATGTGATCCTCTCCATAAGGCATCAAGCTGCAGAGCATTACTGGGAAATGAACAAGGGTGGAGCTGTCTAGACAGGAAACTGAGCCATGAGGAGGGGAGGAGAGAAACCCAGGGGTACATGAAACATGTGCAATTCTTAAAGGCATATCACAAGGCATGTGAAATATGACAATGTCATATCCAAATTTTATATATATAAAATATTCATCACAACACTGTGGGTTTGCTCCTATTTTGCCGAGGTGCTATATTCCAAAAAAATAGATAGTATGATGTCGATTATGGGAGCACTCGCGGTCTTGTAAAGTAAAATCAAAAAACTTTTTTGGCGATACATTAAAAAACTCCAGCATTTTGGCTCAAACAAGAGCCTTTTTCAAGGATAGAAGCAATAATGTAACACCCTTATATTTATACTAATATTTATTATTTAGTATAAATATAAGGGTGTTACATTATTGCTTTTATCCTTGAAAAAGGCTCTTGTATGAGCCGAAATGTTACGGTGCTCCCGTAATCACCATCATACTATATATATATATATATAGAAACCATAGAATGGCTGCACTCAAGTAAAAATAAAACAAAAAAGTTTTTTAAACATTTAAAATTTAGACCGAAATTTCGGCTCACGCAGGAGCTGTTTTTATTTTGACTTGAGTGCGGCCATTCTATGGTTAATACATTATTAAGATGGGGCCTAGCACCAAGGTTTTCTCTTTTTTCATGTTTTTCTATTTCTTGACAGGTGTTGCTGGATAGGGATGAGCTGTTCGGTTCGATCGGTTCAGAGTTCGATTCGAACATCGCCTGTTCGCGAACTACGAACATTTCCACGTGTTCGCCGCATGTTCGCCCACAATGCACCACAATGGACCACAATGCACTTTTCCACTGGCCTGAAGCTTCTAATTGGCTACACTTGCACCTGACCACAGGTCAGGTGCAAGACAGGTTCAAGACTATGCCAATCACGGCTCAGAGTCCTGATTGGGCAAATTTTGCCCAATCATGGGTTCACAGAGCTAAGTCCCGCAGCACACTATATAAGGCTTCACACAGCGCTTCAGCATGTGTTTTTTTAGGCTAGGTTCAGACGAACGCATTTTCGCGTTGTCTGTGAAAAAGTGCGTTCGAACGAATGGACGCATTTTTTCACGGAGTACGCGATAGCGGTCATAAGATGCGCCATTTCGTCCGTGATTTTGTACGGATCATCAATAAAACACTTTTTGTGTCTGGATGTTATGTTGGCCGGACATTAGCAGCGTCTGACGTCTCCCAATCACGCACACACGCCTCTAGCGGACGCAGCGCACTCTGTACGTCCGTACTAGCGGTTTGACGTTCTAGAAAAAATGCATTCGTTTGCCACTTGCGTTGCGCGGACGGACTTTCGTGCGGCCGTACTTCGTGTGTTCCCCGGCATTGGACTTCATTTGCTGCTAGCACGGCTGTGATTTCGTGCGTCTAAACGCACGTTAAAACTGCTTTCGTCTGACCCTAGCCTTAGAGGAGATTGTTCTGTTAGTGTGTGTTCTCACTGCCAGTCTGCCACCAGCTATTGGGGGGGGTCTCATTTCTACAAAATATTTGGGAATTGTTCTAATCTTTGTGTTCTCACTGCCACCCATCAGGGGGTCTCACTGATTTATAGGAGGTTTCTGGGAATTGTAATCTGTGTCTTCTCACTGCCAGCTATCAGGGGGTCCCACATACTTCTAGCAGATTTCTGCGAATTGTAATCTGTGTCTTGTCACTGTTGCCAGCTATCAGGGAGTCCTATCAGGGGGTGAATAAATCGATGGAGAACCTACCGTTTAGGGCTAGATAGAATAGGATAGTGATTAAACACTGAATAAGATTGTATATCAAATCCCCTTGCGAGGAAAAAACCTATTACGTGATTAAAATAATTATTTTATTGGATACAATTAAAAAATATATGAAGGTAGTTGTCAAATTTGACCACAGTTATTTATTTAAATTAAACATTAAACCCACATTATATTGTCAGTGATTAAGGAAATGGAAAAATAAAGAATATATGAAAATATAAATCCTACTCGAGTAATTGGTGCGTCCACCAGTTACAATAATAGCACGTATTAAATAAATAATGTATAATTAACATATATCACCTCAGTGAAATTGATTGAGTAGGAAATAATGATTTTACACAGATGTAACTTCTGACAGTGCACTGAATAGACTCAATGAAGTGTAATTGACCAAAATTCAACCAATAATACGAAAGTACTCAAAGGTAGCAATTATGTGAGCCCCCACGAGAGAAATAGCATAAGAGATATGGTCACCAATTGAGCTATCAAAGTGGGATAGGTATGAGTGGTACAAACCAATTAATGTAGGTAACACATGAACAGATTAGATGCCTATTCAGGCATGATAAAATATCTCAAAGAAAACGTTTGAATATATGCACACAGTGATCACAAATAATGACCACTATCATGAATATTCAATTAATAAACACTAATAAACGTGCAGGTGTAGCAAACCATACCACCCTCAAACACAAGGTTTTGCTCAAAAACGCTTGTTGGCAGTGACAAAATGCTGGAATAACATTGGTGTAACCACACCTTTACAATTAGCTGTAAGCATTCGATTGCACAAACAATTCTGATCGTTTAGGTAAACCTCAGAGGTGAATATGGTCTGCAAAAACTTGAATACACTCAAACAGCAAAATAAATTGTACTTGAACATACACTGTTGATCATCGCTGCTACGCTTGGTAGTGAATAAACGCTAAATTGCGATTAGGACTGTGCTGTTAATTTAAACACAGTTGATAACGCATGTGGTAAAGACCAAGTGACAAACACAGCTTATCATAGCTGGTACCCTTAGGATTGGATAAACACTGGATCGCGGTTGAAATTGCGTTGCTGGATACACACTCGGTTTGAACACATATATCTTTCGGACCAGGAGGATACATAAATTAGTAATACTTAGAACCCACAATTGGCAAGAAATTATCAGCCTCTAAATTGTTCAAAAAGAAGCCGTTGAGTAATATAGTCTGCCCAACAATTGGGTTCAGTTAATACAATAACCAAAATAATTGGTGCCGCAGATAATTAATAAAGCCGTAACTTGCGAATCGCCAATTGGTCATTCAAACATAATATTTGCCACATGATTATAGTCGACAGGCTAGATCTGTTGATAATACTGAAATTGCTCGAATTAGCAAAAATTTATATATATATAAGCCTCTCAAGTGGTTCAAAAGAGGGCGTTGTGATGGTAAAATCTAGCCAACAATTATGCTCTTCAATATGAACGAATGACAAAAGATTAGTCTACCAGCCAACAAACTTGCACTTGGTGATAAACGCTAAATTAGCGATATGAAACAACACACGATTCAGATTGTATACATGCGCTTGATACGCACCATAATCAACCCACAATGCGGTCTGTGTGCATACACTTTGCACGCTCAATTTACAGCCATAAGGCTCAGTATACAATTATTGTTGAGAACATTCAATATCAGGGGGTCTCACTGACTTGTAGGTGGTTTCTGGGAATTTTAATTTTTGTCTTGTCACTGCCACCCATCAGGGGGTCTCACTGACTTATAGGAGGTTTCTGGGAATTGTAATCTGTGTCTTGTCACTGGCTGCCAGCTATCAGGGTGTCTCACTAAGTTATACCAGAGTTCTGGAAATCTTTAATCTTTATACCAGAGTTGAATCAGAGTTCTGCAGCATATCTCCAATTTTTATACCAGAGTTGAATAAGAGTTCTGTATATCTTTAATCTATATATCACTCACCGTCTCAGAAAGACGAAAAAGGACAGGCAGACGCTCCCAGGCACAGATAAGTGGGCAAGCAGCCTCTTAGTCGGGAGGCTGTGCCTCTGGTCGTCGTGGACGTGGTGCATCCTCTGCAGGGGCACGCTTATCCTTTCTAACTGGTGCTGGCAATCTTAAGCAGCAGCAACATACAGAGGATTTGGTGGATTGGCTAACCAGGCCATCCTCATCCCCCGAGTCCTCTGCCAGCCTGGCTTGTAGTGCTTTACAGTCCACCTCAGCTGCCAAAGCATCTAATGCAGCCTCCATGTACACAGCTACTCCTGCTGTAGCCTCACTATCACACACACGTAGGAGTCAGCTGAATTGTTTGACTACAATGACAGTGACATGCTGCTTGAGGATGCGCAGCAACTACAGTGCTCTGATTCAATCTCTGAGGTTGAGGAAGGGAGTATAATGAACCTAGAGGAAGGGGGTGCCAGTGACAAGCAAATAACTGGCACTCATGTTGCCCCAGCAGCTGCAGCATACTGCCAAGTTGGCTCCAGTGACGAGGAGATAGAGGGTGATGACAATGATGATGAGGTCAGTGACTCCACCTGGGTGCCTGATCAAACAGAGGAGTCAAGTGAGGAGGAGGAGGAGGCACAACAAACACAAGGCACAACATCCTCTATGACCAACCGTAGCACTAGCCAGTCCAAGGCATCAGATGTCAGAGCTGCTCAGGTGCAGAGCGCTGTTGTCTCAAAGCACACATCCAGGAACTCTGCGGTCTGGGAGTTCTTTAAGAAATGTGCAGCAGACCGCACCGTTGCTATTTGTAATCTATGTCAGATGAGGCTCAAGCGTGGGAAAGACACTGGACGCTTGGGTACCATATGCTTGAGGCGACATATGACCACCTGCCACACATCTTGTTGGTGCAAAACTTTGCATAGGTCCTCCTCACCTGTCTCTACCCCCACTATATGTCAGGCCATATCATTGACTCCAACCTCCACTGACAGGGATGATGCTACAGTAATGGATGTACCAGGTCCTTCCTCACAATGTGACAGCATCCCATCAGCTGAAGATTTACGCAGTCAGATTACGTTGCCCCAGCTGCTGTAGCGTAAGAAAAAATATAGTCCCAACCAGCCCCAAGCACAGCGTCTAAATGCCAGCTTAGCAAATATACTCGCATTACAGCTGCTGCCTTTCCAGGTGGACTCTGCTTCCATCCGTGAATTTGCTGAATGTGCTGTACCACGGTGGCAGGTTCCAAAACGCCATTACTTTTCACGGAAGGCCATTTCAGCACTATACCAGCACATGGAAGACAATGTTATAGAGTCCTTGGGAAAGGCAGTCAGCAGCAAGGTGCATGTGACTTTAGACATGTGGTCCAGCAAGCATGGACAGGGCCGTAACATTTCCTTCATGGCACACTGGGTAACTCTGATTGCAGCTGGGAGGGATACAAGATGGGGCTCTGTGCTGGAGCTTGTTCATCCACCACGCCTCCAGAAAGCTGCTTGTATGAGGTCTGTCTGCTCCACCACCACCTCTCCCTCTTCCTCCTCCTTCCCTGTCTCTGGCGAAGTGGCAGTTAAACCGACACGTGACAGGGGCTACATAATGGCTCAAGCAAAAAGATGCCATACTGTGCTTGAGCTGGTTTGTTTAGGGGACAGGAGCCACACCGGGCCAGAAATTCTGTCAGCTCTGCAGGGGCAGGTGCAGAGATGGTTAACACCTGCCAGCTTCAGCTGGGAATGGTCATTTGTGATAATGGCAGCAACCTTCTCTCCACCCTACGCCTGGGTAAGTTGACGCATGTACCATGCCTAGCACACGTCCTAAATCTGGTGGTGCAGCGTTTCCTAACCAGGTACCCAGGCCTGCCAGAGCTTCTCAGCCAGGCCAGAAAAGTCTGCAGCCACTTCAGACGGTCCTTCCCAGCAAGTGTTCGCCTGGCAGAAATTCAAAGAGGATTCCACCTTCCCACAAACTGTCTGATCTGTGACATGCCCACCAGGTGGAACTCGACATTAGCAAAGCTGCAGCATCTGCACAAGCAGCAGAGGGCCATTAATGAGTACCTGTGTGAGTATGACACAAGGACAGGTTCAGGTCAACTTGATTTTTCCCCCCCACAGTGGCTGATGATCAAGGATGCATGCACTGTACTGTCACCATTTGAGGAGGCAACGAGGATGGTGAGTAGGGACAGTGCATGCATCAGTGACACAAATCCTTTAGTGTTCCTGCTGGAGCACACTCTGCGGGGAATTATAGATGTGGCTCTAGAGGAAGAGCAGCGGGAGGAAGAGGAGGCCTTCCCTAGCTCTGAAGGCCCCAGTCTTTCCGCAGACAGCATTCCAACAGGTCCTCCTCAGATCAGACAGGAGGAGGATGAGGAGGAATATTTAAGTAGTGGGGGCATTGAAGGTGGGGATTCCTCAAGGGAGGGTTTTGTGTGCCCAGAAACCCAAGAACTAGTACGTGGCTGGGAGGAGGAAGTGCACGATGGAGTCATCCTCCTCATTGACCAGGAAGACTCGGAAGCTAATGCCACCTCCAGCCTACGCTGCATGGGCTCCCTTATCCTGCAAAGCCTGGTAAAGGACCCCAGGATTCATGCTAACAAGGAAAGGGATCATTACTGGTTGGCAAGCCTTCTTGATCCACGATACAAGGGTAAAGTTGCAGAGCTCATCCTGCCCGCACAGAGGGAGCACAGGATGAAAAAACTTGAGGACGCTCTAAAGCGACACTTGTGTAACAGCTTTCCAGGCACTGGTAGGTTACCAATAGGGATGAGCCGAACACTCCCCGAGTTCGGTTCGAGCCCGAACCCGAACTTCCCATTTATTCGGGACCGAACCCGAACCCCCATGCAAGTCAATGGGGCTGAAAATTCGGTTTTTTAGAGTGCCCTCCAAGAGGGCATATATGCTACATATTTGCCATAAAAGTTGTATGGGGGTCCGGGTAGTGCCCTGGGGGACAGGAAACAAGGACAAAAAGTAAAAAAAAAAACGTTTTTAAAGGGACAGTGAGTTTTCCATGAAATAAGGGTTAAAAATAAAAACCAAAAATTCCTTCAAATATCGTGCCTAGGAGGTCCCCATAACCTGCCCGTGAAGTTACGGATTTCTAGGATGTATAGAAATATGTAAAAACCAAAAAATGACATTTCAAATGACGGTAAATGCTTTTCCTTTAATCTATCCATAAACAACTGCTTGGGGCGGCAGTCTGTATGTAAAGAGGAGACATTTTCAGACACGCAGAAAAAGTTTACTGATTTTTTGGCGGTGAAAAGCAGGAGAATGACTGGAGAATGGAAAATTCTAGACCAAATAGCCGATTTGGAAAGTGAGATAAATGGGAGAATTTTTCTGGTTTGGCTATTTTGACCTAGAATTTTCCATTCTCCAGTCATTCTCCTGAGTTTCACCTTTCTCTGAATAACCCTGTCAGGGTTATTCAGAGAGCGGTGAAGAGCAGGAGAATGACTGGAGAATGGAAAATTCTAGGTCAAAATAGCCAAACCAGAAAAATTCTCCCATTTAGGCTAGGGTCAGACTAACACAGTATTAACGTGCGTTTAGCAGCACTAAATCACGGCCGTGCTAGCAACAAATGACGTCCAATGCCGGGCAGCATACGAAGAACGGCCGCACAAAAGTGCGGCAGCGCAACGCAAGTGGCAAACGAACGCATTTTTGCAAGAACATAGAACCACTAGTACAGACATACAGAGTGCGCTGCGTCCGCTAGCGGCATGTGTGCGTGATTAGGAGACGTCAGACGCTGCTAATGTCCGGCCAACATCGCGTCCCGACGCAAAAAGTGTTTTATTGATGATCCGTACAAAATCACGGACGAAAATGCGCATCGTATGACCGCTATCGCGTATTCCGTGAAAAAATGCGTCCATTCGTTCCAACGGACTTTTTCACGGACAACGCGAAAAATGCGTTAGTCTGACCCTAGCCTTAATGACTGCTTTCTAAATTGAGTATCAAACATGTCCTTAACATTTCCATTCTGTTTATCTACTTTGGAAGACATTTCTTTTGTTTTTTTCTGTTTTCCTTTTTTAAATAAAAGTTACACTTCCAGGGCCGTGACTTGGTTCATATAAGCCCAGAATAAAGGTAGTTTGTAAGCTCTTGATCTCGATCTCTGGGAATTTAGTTGTGCAACATCCAGTTCCACATGGAGTGCCCATAGTAAAGTAAATTCAATTAAATATCAAAGATAAAACATTGTCTAAACATGAACATGTCTTTTAAGAATATCATAAGAATAATCTCCTTCCAGGATATTCTAAAAAATTTGAACTTTTGACTTTAAAGATTGCTGATGTTGGTGAAAAAAAAGATAAGAAGCAGTCAATTTTGTTTCAAAATTATAATTTGAAACATACATACTGCTTACATCACATGTGCTATGTTTCACAGCATTTTGTGAAGTGACTGATTTTTATCGGGCCAGTTATGAATCCTTTCTAAATCCTGTGAATAGAGACCAAGCAAAAGGCTCAGAGACATGAACCAAAATGTCTGCTTTGAGCCTACCTGTCTGCTCAAGGCTTTATAGGTTTAATTATATGACATCATAGCTCCAACTTGATAAAAGCTGGTTAAATATCCAGGTAGTTGCAGGTCATAAGTAAATGAAAAGCATTTATTTTATGCATGATATTAAATGCTGCTACAGCAACTTCAGTATTGTAGTTGTTCCTTTGCTATATGTGGTCTAAAAATTCTTGCACCATCTACACAGCCAGCCCACATGCACCCGCTACTTCAGGTTCTCTATTTACCCTCACCTGGGGGTCTATCACCTCCTTCAAGCTAACACTAGCGTCAGCGTTAGCGCTAGCATAAAGAAGGTCATAGCGCTGCGCCCAATTCACCTTCAAATCGCTAATGGGTTGTAAAAAACTGTTAGCGCTCATTAATTAGTGATTCATAGCATGAGATTACTATACCTTGCGCTCGCATACCTAACATGGCAAGCGCAAAGTGAAAGCACATATTAACTAATGTTAGGATCACTTGGTACTAACGCTAGTTACTAAGAGCTAGCGCTAACGAAAAGGTTACCACCAGCTCAGAGGTGTAGGTAATGGATTGCGCTGCTGCAGAATCTGTTACCTGCAGTTCAACCCCCCGCCCTCAAAATCACATACTCATCTCTTATCCCGCAGCGAGACCGGAAGCCCGATCTGCCACTTTTGGCTGCTGGGAGCAGAGTGAGACGGGTGGAAGAAAGTCTCCCGTCTCTCTCTCCGCCATCACTCCCCTGACCAGCAGAATCTCGCAAGAGGTGAGATCCTGCAAGTCCTGCGACCCGGCAGCACGATCCTCTATGGAGTCTTATGGATGCTATGGGATCCTGGGGATGGCGCCGTAGTACTGCCCCCAGCATTTGTGAGCTTAGCGATCGCAAAGGAGCAGGCTGCCGGACTCGCCCCGTGATCTGCTTGGGAAACCAGGACACTAAGGGGAAATTAGCGAACACAAATTTTTCCCCTTAGCGTCCCGGTTTTAGCCCAGGGCATGCAATAGTGCCCCTAGTGTGTCACCCCTCTCCTCTTAGATTGAAAGCTCTCGAGCAGGGTCCTCTCTCCTGCTGTTCTGTGTGTTTAACTTGTATGTACAGTATATTTGTTATTCTGTCTCACCCATTGTACAGCACTATGTAACTTGGTAGCACTTTATAATGACTTGTAAACATAGGTGTCTCTACAGGGGCAAGGGGGGGCATTGCCCCCCCAGGTTATTTCTTGCTTCCCCATGTTCCCCCCACCAGAAATCAGTATCCAGCTTCCCCCACATATTCAGACTGCTGTATCTCCGTCTTTGTGCATCTTATATGGACAATATAACTAAAAACACCATAAATTATATTAATAACTAGTACAGTAAAACCTTGGATTGCGAGCAATAATTTTTTTATATATTTTAACCTGATAAACGAGCAGTATGTACGCTTTGTCTGCTGAGCATCACGTCATGTTGGAGGGTTTCAAAAGCTACAAGGGACGTAGAAACACTTCACAGAAAGCTGTGAATTTTTAGGTAAGATTTAAGGTTTTCCTGTCTTAAAATATGCAAATCATAAAGTTAATTAGTGTGTCACCCCTCTCCTCTTAGATTGAAAGCTCTCGAGCAGGGTCCTCTCTCCTGCTGTTCTGTGTGTTTAACTTGTATGTACAGTATATTTGTTATTCTGTCTCACCCATTGTACAGCGCTACGTAACTTGGTAGCACTTTATAATGACTTGTAAACATAGACGTCTCTACAGGGGGCATGGGGGGAATTGTGGGGGAAGCTGGATACTGATTTCTGATTGGGGGAACATGGGGAGGAAAGAAATAACCTAGTGGGGGCAATTCCCCCCTAGGTTATTTCTTTCCTCCCCATGTCCCCCCCATCAGAAATCAGTATCCAGCTTCCCCCACATATTCAGACTGCCGTATCTCCGTCTTTGTGCATCGTATATGGACAATATAACTAAAAACACCATAAATTATATTAATAACTAGTACAGTAAAACCTTGGATTGCGAGCAATAATTTTTTTATATATTTTAACCTGATAAACGAGCAGTATGTACGCTTTGTCTGCTGAGCATCACGTCATGTTGGAGGGTTTCAAAAGCTACAAGGGACGTAGAAACACTTCACAGAAAGCTGTGAATTTTTAGGTAAGATTTAAGGTTTTCCTGTCTTAAAATATGCAAATCATAATGTTAATTTTACATTGCTTGCATTTTTTTTCTTGCATAGTTAGACTGACGTTGAGAGAGTAAAAAAAAAGCTGTATGCGGGGGAGTTTCTACATCCATTGTAGCTTTTGAAATGTTACTCCAACATAACAGGGCCGAGGGGGCTGGCCCTGTGGAGTCACCCCCACCAAGAGGGGGGAGGGAACAGCCAGGGGCGGGCCTCGGGGAGGAGCCGTCCCCGGGCCAAAAATCAGCATCCTGTTGTAAATGTAACTGTAAAAAAACGTATTCCCCATTTAAAAATCTGCATCGACAGCTCTTAACTAGCTAGTGACAATTATTAGTTTTTAGTGGTGCCAGAACTGTCACCGAGACAGCATCTCTGAGCTATCCTATAAGTGGTTATTCAATAACCTCCGAATTGGCCCCAATTTCTAGGGAATTTGACTATTCACAAAGCTGTCAATTCACCATATACAGGCAAAATTGACAGTGAGATATGGTGCAATTCGCCGGCATTTGGCGGCACCAAAATTGTCCCATAGAAGGCTATCCTGCCTTCTATTCACACCGACTTGCACCAGAATTCTAGGGAAATGCCCTGATTTTCAGTGTTTCAATTCGATAGGTTTAAAGAGGTGAATCCCATAGTTTTCAATGCAATATATGGAATATCTTTTTGTAATTTGTTTTTAAAGACTGTTTATTCTTTTCATTTTTTGCAAAAACCCTTTTTATTTTTTAGAACACCTTTTTGTATTTTTTAGATGACATTTTTATTCTTATTTTTATAAAATACTTTTTTTATTTTGTAGCAGACCTTTTTAGTCTTTTCTAAAGGACCTTTTCTATTAGTTGGACAAATTTTATTGATTTATGCTCTTATTAGGAGAACAGGAGTCTTCCTTTCTTTTCTTTATTTGAGTTCGGCTGAATTTGCCGATGCTAATTTGGTGCAATACGGTGGTTATAGATGCAAATCTCAGTTTTTACCATCATTTGATAACTGCTTCAGCGACTCCAATTTCGTCAAAATACGGTGACCATTTGTTAAATAGTAAATTTGCCATATTTTCGGCGAAATGGAGAGTTTTGTGGATAGGCTCTTTAATCTTTTTTTGTTCATGCTGTGCATGAAGATATGGAGCTGCGTCTATCACCCATGCTGTTGTGAATGGAAATAAATGTTGGTTTTGTTGACATCAGGAGTGTCAACAATATTAGTCATGAAGATTTTGAGATACGGTCTTGACATAAATTTGTGACATAAATTGTACAATTCAGATACCACATTTAATTAGAATGATTTAACTCCATTAATTACAGCCTGTGAAGCTATGATTTTACTTTTTATTTTTTTAAGTATATTGTTTACTTTAACCACAGCATGTTCATTATTAGCTATTAAACGTTTAAGCATAACAAGACGTGTGTGACAGAAATATGTTGTCAACAAAATGAGAAACAGCAGAAGGTTTTACTTTGCTACATGAATTTACAGAAGTACCTAATGCATTCCACCCCAGGAACTGCAGCATATGGTGGTTCAACAATGCAAAATATTGTGTAAAAGTCTAAATAAACAAAATGTTTATGGGAAAAATAGAATTACTAAATATTTAAATTATTATTCACAATTATAAAATATTTTTGTTGTACTAAAATATTCTGGAATTTTTTCAAAGTGAAGAATGGTAAGGGAATTGTCTTTTTGATTAAAAAAAATGGGAATTTTATTCAGTTTTCACAGACATTGGGAGGTGAGGAAGGGATACAGAAAAAAAGGAAAAGAATTATGGGAGACATCACAAGTGTTTTATCGTATAATCCAGGAATTGCATTTTTTTAAAATTAAATGTATCTGAAATAGAAATATTTAAAAATTCTGGAATATAAAGTGTTATTCTACGTGTTTTACATTTGCTGATATTGGAAAGTATTAGTTAACCAAACCTGTCCTTCCCTATCTATACTATATATATCAGGCTTATTCAGAGAGCGTGAAAAGCAGGAGAATGACTGGAGAATGAAAAATTCTTGGTCAAAATAGCCGATTTGGAAAGTGAGATGAAAGGGAGAATTTTTCTGGTTTGGCTATTTTGACCTAGAATTTTTCATTCTCCAGTCATTCTCCTGCTTTTCACGCTCTCTGAATAACCCTGTATATTATATTGGCAAGCACAATTATGCAAACCTTTTATAAACGAAATTTGTCTTAACCCTTTCGCTGCTGAGGCATTTCCCGCCTCTGTGCTGAGCTCATTTTTTCCTGTTTCGCTCATCTTGTTTAAATGTGTTTTGAAGGCTTATTTTAGTATATGACCTAGACATATTATATATCGTTCTTTCCGTCAGACTCGGCAGATTCATAATATGTCATTATTATATGTATACGTCATGTCCTGTCTGTATATTATAACAAAAAATGCAATAAAATATGAATTTTCAATAATTTACAACGTGTAAAGTGTTTTTGTTTCACATTTTAACATGCGAGCAATTGCGGTTATATTTTGTATGATGTGCGCTTGTTAAAAAAATTAGAAATGGGGTCTCGTTACATTTTTTTTGGGGAAAAATACGCGATTTTTAACAAACGCACCGCATACAAAAATCGTTAGTGCAGCATCATTGTTCACATTATAATTGAAATTGGGAACAATATTGCTGCATTAACAAACCAAAAAAAAGAAAAAAACTTGTTTATTTTTTTTTATAATTTTTTTAAAAATATTTTTTTATTTTTATTTTTAATTTTTAAAAAAAACTTTTTTCATAGTCATGTTTGGTATCGTTTGGAACGGCCATGCTCTGGCCGATCCAACAGTACCAAACTTTAACCCCTAGCTGCCACGGATCGGGAGATAGGGGGTACATTGGAACCCCCTATCTCCACCATTGGTGGCAGCTAGGGGTTAACTCCAGGACTGGCGTCATCGTGCTATGCATGATGACGCCAGTCCTCAGGGGGAGTTCCCGGAGGCTTGGCCGACATCCAAGATGTCGGCCAGCTCCAGGAAAGGATCACGATCCAGCGCTTTTTAGCGCCGATTCGTGATCCGGCTCCCCAGGGGTTAATGACAGCCACCGTTTGGAAGGGCAGGCTGTGTCCTTCCAAGCGGTGCCTGTATTAACTCCCTGCTCCCCGGCGATCGGGAGGGAGAGAGGTCCGAAGGACCTCCCTCCCCTCCCTTTCAGGCGCCTCCTCCGCACATGCGGGGGGGCGCCTGAATTAGATGTCATCGCGTCGCCGCAATGACATCTAATGTCCCCGCCGGGGTCCCGAGTGCTGGGCTGACATTGAAGATGTCAGCCCGCACCGGGGGGGTGCAGCAATCCGCCGGAATCCTCAGCGCGTCCATAGCACAGGAGAACCACTTGGCTGGACGCGCTGAGCGCGTCCATAGCAGCCAAGTGGTTAAATTCTGGTTTGATGTTCATCTTGAGAAATGCCTCTAAGGACCGAAACGTCAAGTTTTATTTTTTAATGGAATATCAACAAAGGTATTGTTTTTCACAAGTCCCCGAGTGAACCTTTCAGGATTTATATATTTTAGTATTAGCACCAGGGCACAAATGTTACTGCTTATATGACTGCTATTTCTTTTGAGGAGGACAGAGTGCTGACCCTCTGGTTGAATATAGATAGAAAGATACATAAATACATATACACATACAGTGGCAAGAACAATTATGTGAACATTTTAGAAATTAAATATGTATTAAATTATATTTTGATGTTCATCCAATTAACAGTAATCAACAAACCCAAAGGGCTAAATTACATATTGAACACTAGCTGTAACGTTCAGATGAGTTGGTGTTAAATGCTAGGATAAGTGACTTTAAAGCATCCCCCCGCCCCTTATTAACTTCCTAATGCTAAACCCATATAAATTCATTTAGCACATCGGTGATTGCACTAGCTTCCACTCGCTTACTGTGCTTTGCAAACCGTATACTTAACATGGGAAGTGCAATCATTAATTAGGTTAAGTAAGGTATTACAAAGAGCTAGTGCTAATTACTGCAGCGATGGGCTAAACAAAACTTTAGCTACTCCTAAAAGCTGGTGTTATCTGATTCTGCTTTTGCAAAATCAGTTAGCAACACCTAACCCCCCCCCCCTAGTAAATCCGTTACTCATCTCTCATCCCACGGTGAGAATGGTGGCCCGATCCACTGCTTCTCCTGACTGCAAGCAGAGTGAGACTGGGAACAAATAGTTCCCAGTCTTCCTCCGAGATTACTTTGCGGCCTTGCCCAAACTCGCGAGATTGCGTGGGCTGGCGGCCCAGCACCACAACCCTCTATGGAGTCCTATGGACTCCAGGAGGTGATACTCACGGTGGTGCGGAAGCGATACCATGAGTATCGCTGAGGGTAGCGTTTCATTCTGGGGCAAGGTGCTGAAACATTGCCTGCCCTGGAATCTAATGCTAAAATGGGGGCGCTATGTGGAAATCCACAGGTGCAGGTTTTTCCCGTTAGCGACCCAATTTTAGCATTAACCTTTTAATTTATTCCAATATGTTTCAAGTAAGACACAAATTATTGTACAGTTCTTGTACATATTGAATATATCATTCAAATATTCACAGTAGGTTAGGAAAAGTATGTGAAACCTTAAGCTAATAACTTCAACAAAAGCTAATTACAGATGCAAATTGACAAACATGGTGTCCAATTAATGAAACGAGGTTGGAGACGTGGGTTTGAGCTATGTTGACCTATGAAAGACATTAAAACATTTTCAGGGTTACTCAGAGAGCGGTGAAAAGCAGGAGAGGGCTGGAGAATGGAAAATTCTAGGTCAAAATAGACAATTTGGAAAGTGAGATGAATGGGAGAATTTTTCTGGTTTGGATATTTTGACCTCGAATTTTCCATTCTCCAGTCATTCTCCTGCTTTTCACCGCTCTCTGAATAACCCTGAATGAGTTTGTTATTCACAAGAAGCATCTATTGATGTCATCATTGCCTCGCAAAAAAGAGCTCTCGGAAGAGCTGCGATCAAGAATTGTTGCATAGCACAAAGCTAGAAAGGGTTACAACGTTATCTCAACGAGCTGAGATGTTCATCTGTCCACTGTTAGACAACTTGTTTGTAAATGTAGACGATTTAGTACTGTAGCTACTCTCCTAAAAGTGGCTATCCAGAAAGATGACTCAAGGGCACAACGCACAATTTTTAATTAGGTAATAAAGAAACCTAGTGAAAGCTAAAGATTTGAAGAAATCATTAGATTTCCACGAAATTATTGGAACTGGTCAACATCTTTGCATATGAGTCTACTATATGGAAAACATTGAACAGGAATTTTGACCATGGCAAGACACCACAAACAAAATCCACTGGTTTTTAATATACTTATTGCTGCACACCTGCAGTTTGCCCAAGACCACCTTGACACTCCACAATGCTACTGGGAAAATGTTTTGTGGACTGATGAAACTGAGTTGCTTGGGAAGAACATTCAGCATAGTGCTGTGTATTAGTGCATAGTGCTATTGTGTAAATTGTGTAAATGAAAACATTTTACCAGTGCTTAAAGGCACACTACAACTTAAATAAACTGTAACTAGATTATTTGAGCATTAGAAAAAAAAAACACCTTATAAAACATGCTGCCGTTTTTTTTTTTAAAGTAATTGCACGGAAAAATAAAGTTAGTTTTTTTTATCTCCGGTTTCCATTTTGTGCATTTTTCCCATGATGCAATATTTACCAATATCTGTGAAAACGTTTTACTTAGTGGTTGTGCTTTATTTCCCACAGTATTTAACAGTTAATGAGGTGGAGGAGGTAATGTTTAGATAAGGCTGCAGGGTGGCGGCAGATTACAACACAAATGATCACCCAGTGACACATATATAGTAAAATATTTTCTTAACTAAACATGTAAGAGGAAAAAAAGCACATATAAGATATCAGCAACATAAAATAAACACATAACGACATTTCATTTTTTGGTGTTAGTGGCCCTTTAACCCCTTAGTGACCGGGCGGTTTTACGAAAGTCTGTCCGAAAGTAGCCTCTGCTGTTTACATTTCTGCGCTGTTTGTGTTTAGGTCAAATTTTCCTCTAACTCGTTTAGGCAACCCACACATATTATATACCAGTTTTCCAACCATTAAATGGACTTTCTAAAGATATCATTATTTCCAACACATTATATATGAAATATGATGAAAAAATGGAAATAACACACTTTTTCGAAATGTAATCCCCAAAATCTACAAACGCCAAAAAAGACTTCGGCTAAATAATTTCGAAATTTTGTCCTGAGATTATAAATACACAATTTCTACATGTTTTTGCTTTTTAACCCCTTCACTGCTTAGCCAATTAACCTCTGTGCGCTCAGCTCATTTTTACCTTTTTATGATCATCATGTTTAAATGCCAGCTTAACCCCTTCACTGCTGAGCCATTTCACGTCGTAAAACACCTTTTTCTTTTCATTATTATTATTATTTTTGTTCTTTACTTTAAACATGGTCATGCTATCATTGGAAAGGCCATGCTCTGGTCTTTCTAATGATACCAAACATGACCCTGCTAGCTGAAAACAGTCGGGAGATATCTGGGTTCAAAGGAGCCCTGATCTCCACCCCTATCTTTCCTTAGGCGTCAATGAGGACGTTCCCCACACGTCCTCAGCAGTGAAAGCGTTAAGTCGTATTTTATTAAAACCCAAGACAATTTTTTAAAAACAACTCAATTTTTTTTTTTTTACGGTCTTTAAAATTTTATTTATCAGTGGAAATATGGTGACGACATCAGTGGGTGGGGAGTGACCCGGAGATGCCAGCCACTTCCGGGTTTGAATCGCAATTCGGCGGCGATTGGCGCTGAATCTTGATCTAGCAACGGAGGGGTTAAATAGAGGCACCGCTGAAAAGGGGAGACTCTCCCTTTTCCAGTGGTACCTTTCTTTTTGTGGAACAGTTTGTGAGGGAGAGGGCTCCAAATAGCCCCCCTCCCCTTTCCTATTGTCCACTACAGGCACCGGAGGGCGCCTGGCGATGACATCATCACGCACGTGATGACATCATTGCGACTGTCGGGCCTGCTGAATAGGCTTCCAGCCTGCGAGTGCCGTGTCGGACGTGATGATATCATTTTCAGGTGACGCCCTGGCAAAGCCAGGAGATCGTCTGAAAGGAGGGGGATCCCGATCGGGAGGACCTAGCGGGAAAAGGCAGGCCCCGCTTAAAAGGGGAGTGTCTCCCCTTTTAAGCGATGCCTGACTTTAACCCCTGAGGCACCGGGCCGCAATCTGGCACCATTCGGCGCTAGATCGCGTCCTAGCTCCAATGGGGGCCGCCAACTCCACCTCTGGGTCCCCCCTCGTCACCTGACATCATCGTGCATGGCGCAATGACATCAGTTAGCCGGGGAGCCCCTAGCTG
The DNA here is from genome assembly GCA_009667805.1 of Leptobrachium leishanense. Lineage (NCBI taxonomy): Eukaryota > Metazoa > Chordata > Amphibia > Anura > Megophryidae > Leptobrachium > Leptobrachium leishanense. The sequence continues at coordinate 180,496,309 of CM019065.1, read as the reverse complement.
ACCGGGGATTTTCCAAGGAAATCCCATGGTGGAGATAGTGGGTTCATTTGAACCCCCATATCTCCCGAACGGTGGCAGCTAGAGGGTCATGGTTTGTGTCATTTGGAAGGTCAGAGCATGTTCAAAGTAAAAAAAAAATTAAAAATAAAAATAATAAAACAAATAATAAAAAAAATGTAAAAAAAAATAATTCTGTGTTATTTTTATTAATGCAGCAATATTGTTCCCATTTCAATTATAATGTGAACAATGATGCTGCACTAACGATTTTATTCTATGGAGGTTTGCTAAAAATCACGTAATTCCCCCCCAAAAAATGTAACGAGTCCCCATTTCTAATTTTTTTAACAAGCGCACCCCACAAAAAATATAACCGCAAAGGCTCGGATGATAAAATGTGAAAAAAAATACTTTTCACGCTGTAGATGATTTAAAATTCTAATTTTATTGCATTTTTTTGTTATAATATTCAGGCAGAGCATGACGTATACATATAATAATGATATGTTTTGAATCTGCCGGAAAAAAGGATATATAATATGTCTGGGCAGTATAATAATACGTGACTTCAAATTGCATTTAAACATGACGAGCAAAAGCGGTAAAAATGAGCACACAGACGTGAAATAGCTCAGCAGCGAAGGGCTTAATGCATTCTCAGCTAGGTGTTTTTAAAATCTTATAGTACATTTAACCCCTTCACTGTGGAGGGCGTTGTCATGACCCCTATGCGTGCTGCTGGGAAAGACGCCGGGTTAAGCCACCCACTATCTGTCTAGCCTAGCCCAGATAATGACTGCATGGACAGCAAGTCTCCAGGCTTGCTTACCTATCTGTCCCTGCACACTTTCTCTCGCAACAGGTATGTCTAGCGCGATATAATGGTCCCGGGATTGCAACGCAGTACAAGTCTTCTCTTGAAGCGGGTAACCAGCGCATGGCCAGCTTCAGAATTTATACACTTCCTGGTCCTTCCAAAACCCACCCACAAATGGCCCAGCCTCCTGCACTACATATCCCAGAATTCCCCACTCCTGAGCACGCTCAGTATGCTTGTCATTAATCTTAATTCCCTGGTCTATCAATCATCTCCCAAAGACCACCTTCTGTGATCAGAGAATGTGATTGCTTCTTTGATATGCGGTTGGGGTGTCACTCTGGCTGCGTCTTCTCCCTGCCATGAGCAATTGCTCTTTCTGTCTGCAGGGTAGACCCCAAAAAGGTGTTATCTTTAATTCACACCTGTGATGGATTCAGAGAAAATTGTCACGGACCTGTTTAATTGCTTCCTTCCAGCCATTGATTTCTTAGGCCAGCCTACCAAATGGCCTGGTATCTAAAGATATCCATAGATATAAATATGCCTATATAATACATATCGCAGTAGATATACCGATAGCTAGACACAGAGAGATGGGTATGTCTACCTGTGACAGACGTGTGTAGAACATCCTCATTGACTCCCGCTATATGCGGGGGACGTTCCCCACACGTCCTCCACTTGCGGGAGCCCCGGTGGAGATACTCACTAGGGATGGGCGTTCGGTTCGATTCGAACATGAGTTCGATTCGAACATTGCCCGTTCGGCCGTTCGGCGAACTTCGAACATTTCGGGCCGTTCGCAAAAAGTTGGAAAAAAATAATAATTTAGAATTTTTAAAAAAAAATGCTTATAAAATCCTAAAAAATCTAAAAATAAAAAGACTCTTTACTGTAGAATATTATAACCAACGGTTTATTAGATATTGAATTAAAATGGAAATATTTTTAACATTGAAGCCTATGGGATAAAACAATCTTGATGCTGAAACATCAGGCAGACGAGGCCCTCTAATCAGGCACTGTAGAGGGCAGCCCGCCGGGGCCTCCCAAGGATCCCTTGAGGAGCATGCGGCTGCCGGATGACAGAGCTGCGACTGTGCGGGCAGGCCGGCCGGGTGCATGTGGCAGAGAGGTGGCGCAGGAAGGGAGCCACTGCACCTGCGGCCACGGCAGACCCCCCCCCCACAACCAGGATCCAAGGAGCCTCCACTGACTGACCACCAGGCTAAGGTAAGGCGACACATTTCTAAAAAAAATAAAATCCGAGGACATTTTTAAATGTCCCAAGGAACATAAAATAAAACTTTTTTTTCTTTTCTTTCTATTACTCACCTGATTCCTGGATCCACCAACAAGCACAGCCTAACGTCTCCCACGCTGTTAGACGCTGCATACACCGGCGCATAGAGGGAGCGATGCAAAATGCGCAGCCGGCTTCCTCGCTACACTAATAGCGTATCTTCTCAGAAGTATACTTGTTACTTACCCTGCTTGTTCTGAGGACCCAATCTGTTGCCGCCGTGCCGGCTTTGCCTGCCATTTGACTATTCTCTCTGTGTACTCCCTGCCTGTTCTGTTTGCCTCCTGTTGCTACTGGTGTGTGCCGATTCTCACCATATACAGTAGCGCAGTACAAGTGCCTAAACATTGCTGACCCGGTTTTGTTATAACAACTACTCTCGCTCTGCACCCCTGTCTGGTATATTCTGCTGCTTGTTACTGCTGGTGCGCTTCCATCCTGCCATATACTATAGCGCAGTACAAGCATATATTGATCTCAGTCGGTGGTGTATATTGTTGGTGCTGTCTCCCTGGCCTGTGTGGCTGCTAGAGGTTAGGTTTAGTGGTCCCGAGTCTCAACCATCCTAAGGATCGGAGGATTAGAGGTCTGTTACCAGGGATCCTACCAGGTCTGTCCTGGGGAATCATTACAAATATGCGGTGAACGTCGCAGCAAATGTTAATGCTCATGCAATTTTATTGCACCTGTTGTTACTTTCATCCAAAGCCTGCATAAGTTTCACCATAATTTAGCCAAAAAATAACTAAACTTGTTCTGCGTCTCCTAAAACATCTCCTCTTTTCATACAGGCTGCCATCCCAAGCAGTTGTTTATGAATAGATTAAAGGAAAACCATTTACCTTCATTTGAAATGTCATTTTGTTCTTTTTAAATGTTTCTATACATACTACAAATCCGCCACTTCACCGGCAGGTTATGGGGACCTCCTAGGCATGATATTTGAAGGAATTGTTAATTTTTATTCTTAACCCTTATGTCATGGAAAAATCACTGTTCCTTTAAAAACATTTTTTTTTTAATTTTTGTCTTGTTTCCTGTTCCCCAGGGCACGTTCAGTGACTTTTCGTTCTCTTCAATTCGGTGCGATTTGGCGATCCCATTTCGGCGACCCTGCAGTGTATTCAGCAAACACCACAGGGCCGTCGTAGTGCAGGGAAAAGTCGCCGCAAACCCGACGAACACTCACCGCAAAACCCGTCGATCGCACAATGAAACCCGCAAAAACATCTGGATTAACCCCGCCGAACACGCCGGAGAAAAGCGAGAAGCCACCGATCACAGCGCAGAGCAGCTGCCGGGAAAAGCCGACACCGCAGACGAATGGAGTGAAAAAAAAATAAACAGTTCGCTTGAGGCTAGGGTCAGACGAACGCATTTTCGCGTTGTCTGTGAAAAGTGCGTTCGAACGAATGGACGCATTTTTTCACAGAATACGCGATAGCGGTCATACGATGCGCATTTGCGTTCGTGATTTTGTACGGATCATCAATAAAACACTTTTTGCATCTGGACGTTATGTTGGCCGGACATTAGCAGTGTCTGACATCTCCAAATCACGCACACACGCCGCTAGCGGACGCAGCGTATTCTGTACGTCCGTACTAGCGGTTTGACGTTCTCGACAAAATGCGTTCGTTTGCCACTTGCGTTGCGCAGCCGGACTTTCGTGCGACCGTACTTCGTATATTGGCCGTCATTGCCCGGCATTTGCTGCTAGTGCGGCCGTAATTATGTGCGCCAGAACGCACGTTTAAAGTGCGCTAGTCTGACCCCAGCCTGAATGTTTGAAAAGTGAAATGCTGTTCGCAAAGAAACTACAGAACGAAAATGTCTGAAACTTACATATCCAATGAATGATAATAAAAAGGGCTGATAGAGAAAAGAAAAAACGATTTTAAAAAAACGGAAAAAAAATTTCACTAGCAAATCCTGAAAAATGCCTAAAAGATCCTAAAAAAATCTTTTAATAAAGATACTTTTTACTGCAGAATATTATAATTTAACGGTTTATTAGATAGTGAATTAAAACGGGAATATTTTTAACATTGAAGCCTATGGGATTCTCCTGAATAAACCTGTCGAATGAAACCACCGAATGGCAGCACATTTCGGCAACCTTTCTCAGCTGTTTTGTGTTCTCTGAATAGACGAAACATTGCTTCTCTATGGGGGATTTCACTGCCCTCGAACAGGCAACGAACAGGCAACGTATGTGCAGGCAATTCACCAACATTTGGCAAACTGCCTGCTCTCTGAATAGTCGAAGGGCTAGGAAAGGTAACTGTACGCTGAATTTCTGCATTCGGTTACCTTTCAGCCACAATTCGAAGCTCTTTGAATAACCCTGTATGTTTAAATATACATGTAAAACCTAAATATTTGATGACATTTATACTGTATGTGTACACAATTTTTTTTTTTTTAATTTAAAAGGCTTATATTATATAAAAATAAAAAATAAATAATGTCAACTGGTATAAGTGACTGCAAATCTATTAGACAGCTGGAAATAACATTGCTGAATGTCATTATGATCATTTACAGGACGGTAGCTACAGAGTCATTTGTTATAAAAGGCAGTGGTAGTTAGAAAAAGATGTGTAGTGGATCTTTATTTACAAATTAGAAAAAAAAAGTGTATTTTGCCATGTCTTTTCAAAGGTAATCCTCAATTGGCTTCAATGGCTTCAATATAATTTTACCAGATGAATTTTCTTCTATCTCTCTATTCATCTTCATCTGGGTCAGAATGCGTACATCTATCTGAGAGAAAAACATAATAAATACTAGAATGTGAATTGGTAAAATGTGCTTGTTATGAGCAAGTGATATGGTAACACTTACTGTTTATAAAGTATACTGTTCAACTTTACACTGTGCTCTCAAATTGACTATCATCACTGTACATTACATTTTCTTACAATGAGAGTACTTGCACACAAGCACATAGTAAGTTCCTATCCATATTTATCACCCACACAACATCAAAGTACAAATAGGCAAACCATTTATTATATTATTTTGAGTTCTCTTATCAGAATAAATACATGTCCAAGAAAAATAAAAATGTTCCTGATATTGCAGTCCATAGCAAGACATTGAAAAGTCTTGCTATGGACTGCAATATCAGGAACATTTTTATTAATGACCATAAAAATCTCATTTAAAAACATCCATTTATATTGAAAAGAACATGAAGACTCTGAGGTAAATAGCTCAAAATAGTTCAAGTGTTTGAGGTCTCATATCTTTGTTTAGGTTCTGAGCTGCGGCAGATCTAGAAGAAAATATACAGGGTAATTCAAAGAGCTCCGAATTGCTTGAGAAAGGTAACCGAACGCTGAAAATCAGCGTTCGGTTACCTTTCTTGGCCATTCGGCTATCCAGAGAGCAGGCAATTCGCCAAATCCTGGTGAATTGCCTGAACATAAGGTGCCTGTTCGGTGCCTGTTCGAGGGCAGTGAAATCCCCATGAAAAAGCACTGCTTCGGCTATTCAGAGAACACAAACCAGCAGTGAAAGGTTCCCGAAATGCCCTGCCATTCGGTGGTTTAATTCGGCAAGTTTATTCAGGAGAATCCCATAGGCTTCAATGTTAAAAATATTCTGGTTTTAATTCAATATCTAATAAACCTTTCATTATAAAATTCTGCAGTAAAGAGTCTCTTTATTGATAGATTTTTTTGTATATTTTAAGCATTTTTCTGAATTATTTTTTTTTTAACCACTTCCATGCGGAGGACGTGCTCAGCGCGTCCTCCGCATGGCTCTTGCTGTGCGGAGGACGCGCTGAGCGCGTCCTCCCTTTGGGGTCAGCGTTCGGCCGGGTTCCGGCCGATCGCTGGCCCCCCCGGTGCGGGCTGACATCCTCGATGTCAGCCCAGCATCCGGAACCGCCGCCGATGAAATTAGGTGCCTGGCATTAACCCCTGGGGAACCGGATCGCGAATCGGCGCTGAAAAGCGCCGGTTCGTGATCCTTTCCCGGAGCTGGCCGACATCTTGGATGTCGGCCAAGCCTCCGGGAACTCCCCCTGAGGACTGGCGTCATCGTGCATAGCACGATGACGCCAGTCCTAGAGTTAACCCCTAACTGCCACCAACGGTGGAGATAGGGAGTTCCAATGAACTCCCTATCTCCCGATCCGTGGCAGGTAGGGGTTAAAGTTTGGTATGGTTGGATCGGCCAGAGCATGGCCGTTCCAACGATACCAAACACTACTGTGAAAAAAGTTTTTTAAAAAAAATAAAAATTAAAAATAAAAATAAAAATATATTTAAAAACATTTTTTTTTTCTTTTTTTTGGTTCGTTAATGCAGCAATATTGTTCCCATTTCAATTATAATGTGAACAATGATGCTGCACTAACGATTTTTGTATGCGGTGCGTTTGTTAAAAATCGTGTAATTTTCCCCAAAAACAAATGTAACGAGACCCCATCTCTAATTTTTTTAACAAGCGCACCCCATACAAAATATAACCGCAATTGCTCGCATGTTAAAATGTGAAAAAAAACACTTTACACGTTGTAAATTATTGAAAACACATATTTTATTGCATTTTTTGTTATAATATACAGACATGACATAACGTATACATATAATAATGACATATTATGAATCTACTGAGTCTGACGGAAAGAACGATATATAATATGTCTGGGTCATATACTAAAATAAGCCTTCAAAACACGTTTAAACATGATGAGCAAAACTGGTAAAAATGACCTCAGCACAGAGGTGTGAAAAGCCTCAGCAGCGAAAGGGTTAAAAGTCCGGTTTTTTTTTTGGTTTGTTTTTAAGTTTACTTATTTTTTCTGTAACAGACCTTTTTATTATCATTCCCTGGACCTCATATGCAAATTTCAGACATTTTCGCTCAATAGTTTCTTTGCAAACAGCATTTCACTTTCACACATTCATACAAACTGTTTTCCTAATTTATTCACTGCCTCCTCTGCTGTGTCGAAGGCTGTGATCGGCTCCTGTTCGGGTTTTTCTGTGGTTTTCGGCAGGTTAATCCAGATGTTTTTGAGGGTTTTCGACAGGTTAATCCAGATGTTTTTGAGGGTTTTCGGAGTGCATTCGCTGGGTTTTGCGGTTAGTTTTCGTCAGGTTTGCGGCAGTTTTTCCCTGCAATTCGGGGGCCCTGTGGTGCTTGCTGAATACACCGCAGGGTCACTGAAATGGGATCGGCAAAAGGAACCGAATTGAAGAGAACGAAAAGTCACCGAACGTGTGGTGACTTTTCGAATCTCTTTGAATAACCCTGATAATAAACAATCACAAATGCTCAAAACACATATTTATCCATAGTGTAAGCACATAAAATACTGTTGTCTTTTAGAACTTTAGGCTTATGCACACATAAGGAACTACAATGCAAGATCTTCCTGATAAGCTATTGAGTTCATGAAATAATGTCACTATGGCACATTTTAGATAACCAGATGCTCTGTCATAGTGTGCGAAAGATACCAACCTCATTCTCTTTCCACAGCATACTCTCGCAGACTGGCCTCCATCCCTCTCTCCCTCTGCTGTCCCAACCCACCCTCCCCATTCATCCACCCACCCACCCAGGGCTGGTCCCTAATTTCAGCTCTCCTTTCCAGCTCTCTCTCTCTTTAATTACTCTTACTAAGCCCAAACCTCTGGTCCTTCCCATGCAATCCCTATGATATTTCTTCTGGTCACCAGCTTCACCTTCCCTCTGCTTCCCTCAGTTACCCCTGTCCCTTAGATTGTAAGCTCTTGGGATGTCTGCCTGAGCACTTGGTTTAAAGTGCTGTATTACCTGGACAGTTATCCTACGGGCAGGGACAGAGGCGTAACTAGAAACCTCAGGGCTCAGGAACCATGACAAGACTCCCCCCACCCTAGGCAAAAACATATTTTGTCCCCCCTCCCATCCCCATGCATTGGTCCCCATCAGGTCCACAATGTTGACTCCAGACAGTCAGTGTCCCATTTTTTTCTAGGTCCACTATGACCTCTTCAGTCCATTCCATTTTTGCTGTAATGTGCTCTATTGTATCTCACAGAGCTCCACAACAATAAACCTCATGGTAATGTGCAGTGTGTATGAGTGTATCCCAGAGCTGAACAGCAAAATAACTCATAGTAATGTGCAGTGTGTATGAGCGTATCACAGAATCCACAGAAATAAAACTCACAGTAATGTGTGGTGTGTATGAGTTTATCACAGAACTCCAAAGTAAAACTCACAAATAAGAGAGAATATAATATATATATATATATATATATATATATATATATACACACAGGCCCATGCTGGAGAGTGTGGGCCCTGGTCTCTGCACCCCTGGTAGTTATGCCCCTGGGCAGGGAAAGGGTTGGCTTTCCTCTTGTATCATGTACGTCTCCTGTTTGTGCTTCCCCATTGTAAAGGCTACATAATCTGTTGACGCTGTATAAGTACTTGTAACTGTATATCATATGTATAATATACTGTATATATATTTGTTTATATACATATATAATGCTCGATGCCCCAAAACACAGTGTTCTTTAAAAAATATTAATATAATTTATTGTGTCGATGTTTCAGTCCAGGAGGACAACTGCATATACAGTGGGGCAAAAAAGTATTTAGTCAGCCACCAATTGTGCAGGTTCTCCCACTTAAAAAGATGAGAGAGGCCGGTAATTGTCATCATAGGTACACTTCAACTATGAGAGACAAAATGAGAAAAACAAATCCAGAAATTCACATTGTCTGATTTTTAAAGAATTTATTTGCAAATTTTGGTGGAAAATAAGTATTTGGTCACCTACAGTACAGTACAAACAAGCAAGATTTCTGGCTCTCACAGACCTGTAACGTCTTCTTTAAGAGGCTCCTCTGTCCTCCACTCGTTACCTGTATGAATGGCACCTGTTTGAACTTGTTATCAGTATAAAAGACACCTGTCCACAACCTCAAACAGACACACTCCAAACTCCACTATGGTCAAGACCAAAGAGCTGTCGAAGGACACCAGAAACAAAATTGTAGACCTGCACCAGGCTGGGAAGACTGAATCTGCAATAGGCAAGAAGGGAAGAATGAATGGGGCCATGTATCGTGAGATTTTTGAGTGAAACTGCTTTTCCATGGCTGCAAAGTGCGTGTCAAGTTAATGGCATTTTTATTTTAACGGTATGATCGTTTACAAATTGTGACTTTGTTGCTCCAACATTTATTCTGCTTTTGTTAACTCTATCCCTTACATGAGCCACCTATAGGTGCCCACACATGACCTATCAGTATAGCTCCGTCGGCTCTCTATCTTTTCCCTATATCGATATTCAATCAGTTAGGCTAGGGTCAGACGAGCGCAGTGCGAACGCGCGTGCAGCCGCACTTAATCACGGCCGTAGTAGCAGCAAATGCCAGGCAATGACGGCCAATATACGAAGTACGGTCGCACAAAAGTCCGGCTGCGCAACGCAAGTGGAAAACGAACGCATTTTGTCGAGAACGTAAAACCTCTAGTACGGTTGTACAGAGTGCGCTGCGTCCGCTAGAGGCGTGTGTGCGTGAATTGGAGATGTCAGACACTGCTAATGTCCGGCCAACATAACGTCCAGATGCACAAAGTGTTTTATTGATGATCCGTACAAAATCACGGATGCAAATGCGCATCGTATGACCGCTATCGCGTATTCCGTGAAAAAATGCGTCCATTCGTTCGAACGCACTTTTTCACAGACAACGTGAAAATGCGTTCGTCTGACCCTAGCCTTACTTACAGGGTTATTCAAAGAGATCCAAAAAGTCACTGCACATTTGGTGACTTTTCTTTCCCTGCACTTAAGGGCGAGTTGGCGATTCCTAGTTCGCTGACCCTGCGGTGTATTCAGGAAGCCCTGCAGGGCCCCCTTAGTGCAGGGAATACTCGCTGCGAACCCGCAGAACACTCGCCGAACACTCACCGAAAACCCACAGAAATCGCCGCAAAAAACAAGCCAAACACACCAGAAAAATCCAAGCAGACGGCGATCACAGCGCAGAGCAGCCGCCGGAAAAAGCTGACACGCAGACAAACGGGGTGAAAAAAAAAGAAAACAGTACGCTTAAGGCTAGGGTCAAACGAACGCATTTTTCACGTTGTCCGTGAAAAAGTGCGTTCGAACGAATGGACGTATTTTTTCACGGAATACGCGATAGCGGTCATACGATGCGCATTTTCGTCCATGATTTTGTACGGATCATCAATAAAACCCTTTTTACGTCTGGACGTTATGTTGGCCGGACGTGTGCAGCGTCTGACGTCTCCCAATCACGCAAACACGCCGCTATGCGGACGCAGCGCACTCTGTACGTCCGTACTAGCGGTTTGACGTTCTCGAAAAAATGCGTTCGTTTGCCACTTGCGTTGCACGGACGACCTTTCGTGCGGCCGTTCGTCGTATGCATTGGACGTCATTTGCTGCTAGCACGGCCGTGATTTCGTGCGGCTAAACGCACGTTAAAACTGCGTTCGTCTGACCCTAGCCTTAAAGTTTAGGAATTTGAAACGAAACGAATTTGAAACAGATCATAAAAATTCTAAAATTAAAGAGACTTTTTACAGCAGAATATTATAATAAACGGTTTATTAGATTTTGAATTAAATCGGGAATATTTTTAACATTGAAGCCTATGGGATTCTCCTGAATAAACCTGTCGAACAACAGGGAATTTCGGCAACTTTTCACTGCTGTTCTGTGTTCTCTGAATAAATGAACCATTGCTTCTGTATGGGGATTTCACTGCCCTCGAACAGGCACCGAACAGGCACCGTACATGCAGGCAATTCGCCAGAATTTGGCGAATTGCCTGCTCTCTGAATAGCCGAATGGCCCCGAAATGGCACCATACACTGAATTTCAGTGTCCGGTTACATTTCAGGGCCAGATTGACTCTCTTTGAATAACCCTGTTAGTATTTGGGTATGGTAGGCTCATGGAAGTTGACATTTACAGGGATATTCAAAGAGCTCCGAATTGCTGGCGAAAGGTAACCGAACGCTGAAATTCAGCGTTCGATTACCTTTCCTGGCCATTAAGCTATCCAGAGAGCAGGCCGTTCGCCAAATGTTGGCGAATTGCCTGCACATATGGTGCCTGTTCGGTGCCTGTTCGAGGGCAGTGAAACCTCAGGACATACTTGAAAACAAAAGAAATCTCAATGTATCCTTCCTGGTAAAATACTTTCTAAAAAAAAACAAAAAACCATAGCGAAGCAATGCTCTGTCTATTCAGAGAACAAAACCAGCAGTGAAAAGTTGCCGAATTTCCCTGCTGTTCAGTGGTTTCATTCGACAGGTTTATTCAGGCAAATCCCATAGGCTTCAATCTTAAAAATATTCCCGTTTTAATTCAATATCTAATAAACCGTTGATTATAATATTCTGCAGTAAAAAGTCTCTTTATTTATAGATTTTTTAGGATCTTTTCGGGATTTTTTTGCAAAAAAGTTCTGTTTTTTTTTAAACATTTTTTTCTTTTTTCTGTAACACCCCTTTTTATTATCATTCATTGGATCTTATGTGTAAATTTCAGACATTTTCGCTCAGTAGTTTCTTTGCAAACAGCATTTCACTTTTCAAACATTCAAGCGAACTGTTTATTTTTTTTCTCACCCCATTCGTCTGCGGTGTCAGGTTTTTCCAGCGGCTGCTCTGCTCTCTCATTGGCTCCTACTCGGGATTCTCCGGTGTGTTCGTTGGGGTTAATCCAGATGTTTTTGCGGGTTTCAGTGTGCCTTCGCCTGGTTTTGCGGTGAGTGTTCATCGGGTTTGCGGCTGCTTTTCCCTGCACTTCGACGGCCCTGTGGTGCTTGCTGAATACACCACAGGGTTGCCGAAATGGGATCGCCAAATCGCACCAAATTGAAGAGAACAAAAAGTCATCGAACATGCAGTGACTTTTCGATTCTCTTTGAATAACCCTGATTGGGTCAAAACATGATCTTTTCCTTTCTTCATTGCCTTCAACTACACTCACTGTTTCAGCATTACTTTACCATAGCCACTTACTCTTTTTTCAGACCTCTGAGACTTTTTACTGCAGATTTAAATAATAAATGGTTTATTAGATATTGGTTAAAAGCGGGAATATTTTTAACATTGAAGCCTATGTTATTCACCTGAATAAACCTGATGAAAGAAACCACAGAACAGCAGAGCACTTCGGCAACTTTTCACTGATGTTCGGTGTTTTCGGAATAGATTAACCATTGCTTCTCTATGGGGATTTCACTGCCCTCGAACAGGCACTGTACTTGCTGGCAGTACGCCAGAATTTGGCGAATTGCCTGCTCTCTGAATAGCTGAATGGCCCCGATTGGCCCCAAAATGTCCATGTTAATTATAGGGAGCGCAAAGCACAGTAACTTCACGCTGAAAAGCACTGAAAAGATTCCAAACGCTAACAGGTTTCTTAACCCGTTAGCATTTGGATTGTAATAAGCGGTGGCTACCAGGGCTAATGTTAATGCTCACTCAGGTGAGCGTTTACGTTATCACCAAGAATGTAACATAGCCCTGAGTCTCTGTCTGACTCTTCTAACCTCAAGATCTGCATGCTGACTCATTTCTGGGAATGTGATCACTGTGCTTTCAGTGTACCCATCCTTAAGCTTTGACTAGAGAAAGGAACGAAAGACTGCTGATGGGAGAATGGGGGTCAAGCAAGGGAGCAGCATTATAGATGTGACCCATTCAGGGGCGGATCCAGACACAGGTTTTCGGGGGGGCATTCTACCAGTTTTGGCCAAGAGCTGGTGTTGGGTTCGCAGTGACAGGCAGATATATTTGCCCCCAGCTCACATGGATATATATATTGCCCCCAGGCAGCTCACATGGATATATATATATTGCCCCAGGCAGATCACATGGATATATATTGCCCCCAGGCAGCTCACATGGATATATATATTGCCCCGAGGCAGCTCACATGGATATATATATTGCCCCAGGCAGCTTACATGGATATATATATTTGCCCCAGCTCACATGGGTATATTTGCCCCCAGCTCACATGGGTATATATTGCCCCCAGCTCACCTGTGTATATATTGCCCCAGCTCACATGGGTATATATTTCCCCAGCTCACATGCATATATATTGCCCCCCAGCTTACATGGGTATATTTGCCCCCAGCTCTCATCTCCTTCGCTGGCCCCAGGCTCCGTAATCACCCACCGGAGTTCTTCTCCTGAGGAGGCGAGTGGCCACTGGCATGCAGCTTGGCCGCTCGCCGGGAACTACCTGACCAGCCGCGCAGCCGCGTTCTCGCAAGATCGCGTGGCTGGTCAGGTGGTTCTCATCCCAGGCGAGTGGCCAAGCTGCATGCCAGCAGCCGCTCGCCTCCTCGGGAGAACTGAAGAATGCCGTCGGTGGCAATTTTTTCAGGGTGGCAATTGCCCCGTTGCCCCCCCTCCTGAATCCGCCCCTGGACCCAGTCGGGGTACGGAGATCTGTTACATGTATATGTTAGACCTTTTGAGAAATGAATTGCTGACTGCAAGTGCTATAAACCCCACAATTAAGCATGTGGTAATGTGGGCTTTTACACGTGTTGTGCAGCGTAGCCTAAAATAATTTTAAATGAATGCCATAACATTTATATCATGCAAATACAAGTATGAAAAATCTGGCTAGAAAGCATTCAGTTATACTTATTAGCAGATTGCATTATTTATTTTTATCATTGTACAGTTTATCTTTTCTCTTTATGTTTGTAACCAAAAGTGTAGAACCCTGGATATTTCTCCAGGTGAATTCTGTGCAACTCTTTTACTGACGTGGTTCATATTAATTGTAAAGGTAGACCTTTCTCATAAATTCATGATGTTAGCAATTTATCATTTGATTACGCAATACCTTTTAGTTATTGTTCTAATTTTATCAACCTTCTAATTTAAATTAAGTATTTACTTAAGTAGCAGAATAAGAAGGTGCTATACCAGGATTATTTTTTTGTTCAATGCAAGCAGATTAAATGTGATTAAGAATACCTACTGAGATATATGCACACCACAAAACTCATGCATCTATTCTTAGTTAATGCTATTCTTAAATAACACTATTGTACTTGGCTTAAGATGCATTTACTTAAGATTTTAGTAAAGCAGTAAGCTTCAAAGTTATTTTTTTTAACGATTTAAGCAAGGGCTAGAGAAAATCTATCCATCTCTATTCACCTCTGAAGGAAATTAATTCTAGATGGTCACCATGGGCTTGCTCAGAGGGGGGATGCTGTCTTAGGCTACTGTCAGACAAGCGTCTTTGGAGAGCAGAAGGAACGTCCATGAGATTGGACGTTCCTTCCACTCGACGCCTGTCTGGCCACCTGGCAGGAACAAGGAAAACAGAGTGCCACACGGATGTATTTCCCACAGAAAAAGTTTTATTAGGATGTCAGCAGAATAAAATCGCGACGTTTCGGCCACCACATGGATATACCACCTGGCAGAGTGCACTCAGCGCTGAAAAGAGCGATCCTCCTGTGGAGAATCACGATTGGCAGCTCCGTCAACGCGCGTCCTAGCGCTTTGCCGGGGAGGCTTGGATAACGGAGGCTTGTTGTGCGCGCATTTCGTGTGCGCGCACAAGTGTCCACAAGTATGTGACCGGCCCCGTTGCAGCATCACAATGCTACGACGGATGCCAGTAACCACGTCACTGTGGGCGCACATAGCGCGCTTGTCTGACGCCAGCCTAAATGAATTGCTCCTGCTTGTCCACCTTGTAGGTATATTAATGTACATATTTTTAATTATAGATAGTATCAAGTTGATCACAAGCTAAAAAAGAAATGATATCTCACCTAATATTTGAGGTTACTATCACAAAAAAAAAAAACAGGAAGAACGTTGGCAGTATTTCTGAGTGCGCATTTAACTCTTGCTGATCCACTCACAAATTTTAACGATTCAGTCAATATTCCAAGCTGAGTGGTAACTTAAAGTATTCAACTTTTGTCTCACAACTTTGTTCTTTACTGCATTTTTGTTGTCTTTTTTTAGAATACATATTTTCAGTTTAAGATTCTGGGGGAGATGTGAGTTGAGATACATGATGTATAAAACCATAAATGTTCCAGCATACTCAAAAATATCATCAGGTTTTTGGAAATTATCTGTTGTTATTTTGGTCTTCTTGTCTGCATTTCTTTACACTCCAGGCTCTATTCCAGCTAAACTGTTGACATTAACGAGTAACTGTTAAGTTCAGGTAGAGATATGCATTTTGCTCAATGTAGAGACAGGGAATCAGTAATGACGAATTTTAGCATTTGCAGCTCTCTATTACCATGTTAGATGAAATAGTAGCCTCTGATTTTCAGATATTAAACAGCTTGAGCTTCAGAATTAAGTCGATGTTGTACCCAAAGGTTACGTTTGTCGCGTAGTCTGTTGTAGCTAGTGTGTAGCCAGAAGTGTCTCTATAATTAGTCAAAATGAGCAATTGTCTAAGGCCTCCCTCACTCCCAACTGAGCCCTAACATGATAAAAATTTGTGTTGCGTTAGTATGCATATGAAATTCACATACAGTCAGGTCCAGAAATATTGGGACATCGACACAATTCTAACATATTTGGCTCTATACACCACCACAATGGAGTTGGAATGAAACAAACACAATGTGCTTTAACTGCAGACTGTCAGCTTTAATTTGAGGGTATGTACATCCAACTCAGGTGAACGGTGTAGGACTTACAGCAGTTTGCAGATGTACCTCCCACATGTTAAGGGACCAAAAGTAATGGGACAGAACAATAATCATAAATCAAACTTTCCCTTCTTAATACTTGGTTGCAATTCCTTTGCTGTCAATCACAGCCTGAAGTCTGGAATGCATAGACCTCCCCAGATGCTGGGTTTCATCCCTGGTGATGCTCTGCCAGGCCTCTACTGCAACTGTCTTCAGTTCCTGCTTGTTCTTGGGGCATTTTCCCTTCAGTTTTGTCTTCAGCAAGTGAAATGCATGCTCAATGGGATTCAGGTCAGGTGATTGACTTGGCCATTGCATAACATTCCACTTCTATCCCTTCAAAAACTCTTTGGTTGCTTTTGCAGTATGCTTTGGGTCATTGTCCATCTGCACTGTGAAGCGCCGTCCAATGAGCTCTGCAGCATTTGGCTGAATGTGAGCAGATAATATTGCCCGAAACACTTCAGAATTCATCCAGCTGCTTTTGTCAGCAGTCACATCATCAAAAATACAAGAGAACTAGTTCCATTGGCAGCCATACATGCCCACGCCATGACACTACTGCCACCATGCTTCACTGATGAGGTGGTATGCTTAGGATCATGAGCAGTTCCTTTCCTTCTCCATACTCTTCTCTTCCCATCACACTGGTGTATTTTGGCCTAGGCCGACTAGGCCCAGGCCTAGGGCGGCACTTTCCAGGGGGCGGCGGCCCGCACTGGGTGGCCCCACCCCTAAAATAAATAAATAAATAAATAAATTATTTTGCAAAGTATTTTACCAGGAAGGATACATTGAGATTTCACTAATTTACACTTTCAATTTCACTTTCCAGGGGGCAGCAAAAAACCTCACCACTAAATGGGTTACTCACAGAGCACCGAAATGACGCCAACTTTTTGGTGTTCTGTAGTTCCCTGCACTTAGGAGAATAAAATTTCCCCACACTGCAGTGAATTCACCATTCACCACAGGGTCCCCAAAGTGCATGGAGTCGGCCGCTGAATGCTGCCACCGCAAAACCCGTGGCCTGCTGTTTTCAAAAGAACTACTGAACGAAAATGTCTGGAATTTACATATAAGATCCTATGATTGATAATAAAAAGTTCTGTTACAGCTAAAAGAAAAACTGCTATTAAAAAAAGGGGGGGAATTTTGCCCAAAAAAATCTGAAAAATTACTAAAAGGTATTAAAAAAATAAATAAATAAGTAAAGACTTTTTACTGCAGATTAAAATAATAAATGATTTATTAGATATTGCATAAAAACGGGAATATTTTTAACATTGAAACCTATGGGGTTCGCCTGAATAAACCTGCTGATTGAAACCACCGAACATCAGGGCATTTCACTGCCATTTCTCTGAGTCTCAGTACCACATGATTGGCTGAACCACGTGAAATGCACGCGCGCAGCTGCCCGCCCTTTCGTTAACACAGACTCTATTCTGGACTGAACACCCACCGGGAAGGGAATCAAAGCTACAGTGCACCCTCTGACAGTGGCACCCCACTGCTGACAAGATGGCTCCACAGCATAATTGCTGTGTGCTCATGTACACTCGGTTTGCTGGGTGTTTTACTGCAGTGGATTCTGATGCACTCATACACACCACACATTGCATTGCTGGGAGTGTTATTGCTGTGGATTCTGATACGCTGACACACACCACACATTGCATTGCTGTGAGTTTTATTGCTGTGAATTCTGATGCACTCATACACACCGCACATTGCATTGCTGGAAGTTTTATTGTTGTGGATTCTGTGATACACACTGCATATTACTGTGAGTTTTATTGCCCTGGAGCTCTGGGATACGCTCATACACACTGCACATTACTGTGAGTTTTATTGCTGTGCAGTTCTGTGATATGCTCATACACACTGCACATTTCTGTGGGTTTTATTGCTGTGCAGCTCTTATATGCTCATACACAGTGCCCATTTCTGTGGGTTTTATTGCTGTGCAGCTCTGTGATACGCTCATATGCAGTGCACGTTTCTGTGGATTTTATTGTTCAACCAATTAGAGCGGCTGTGATCCCGTTTACTTGACATGCGTGGCTGTTCTTTGTAAAAATGCTTGAATTTAAACATTTCATAATTTTTTTATCTCAATAGATACATTTGAAATGGTATACAAAATATACAAGTAGGCACTTGGTATCCACTTTTAATATAAAGAGAGGAAAAGGCGGAGCTTTAAGAGGAAAAGGTGGAGCTTAAAGAGGAAGGGTGGGGATTAACCAGGAAGAGGTGTGCCCTTGACAGGAAGGGGTGCGTCAAATTTAAATTAGGGGGTGCACGAGTTTAGTCAGGCCTAGGGCAGCACAAAACCTAAATACACCACTGTCCCATCATTCTGGTACAAGTTAATCTTGGTCTCATCTGTCCATGGATCTTGTTCCAGAACTGTGAAGGCTTTGTTAAGTGTTTTTTGGCAAACTCTAATCTGGCCTTCCTGTTTTTGAGGCTCATCAATGGTTTACATCTTGTTGTGAACCCTCTGTATTCACTCTGGTGAAGTCTTCTCTTGATTGTTGATTTTCACACACATACACCTACCTCCTGGAGAGTGTTCTTGATCTGGCCAACTGTTGTGAAGGGTGTATTCTTCACCAGGGAAAGAATTCTTCGGTCATCCGCCACAGTTGTTTTCCGTGGTCTCCCGGGTCTTTTGGTGTTCCTGAGCTCACCGGTGCGTTCCTTCTTTTTGAGAATGTTGCAAACAGTTGTTTTGGCCACACCTAATGTTCTTGCTATCTCTATGATGGGATTGTTTTGTTTCTTCAGCCTAATGATGGCTTGCTTCACTGATAGTGACAGCTCTTTGGATCTCATCTTGAGAGTTGACAGCAACAGATTCCAAATGCAAATAGCACACTTGAAATTAACTCTGGGCCTTTTATCTGCACATTGTAATTGGGGTAATGAGGGAATATCACACACCTGGCCATGGAACAGCTGAGAAGCCAATTGTCCAATTACCTTTGGTCCCTTAACAAGTGGGAAGCACATCTGCAAACTGCTGTAAGTCCTACACCGTTCACCTGAGTTTAATGTACATACCCTTAAATTAAAGCTGACAGTTAAAGCACTTTTTTTCCCCAACTCCATTGTGATGGTGTATAGAGCCAAAGATGTTAGAATTGTGTTGATGTCCCAATATTTCTGGACCTGACCGTATAGTGAATCACCAGAAAATTAATGTATCCTTTCCACTAAAAGAGCAGCATGTGCCTTAGTTAAAATTTATTTGGTTAACTTCTGAATTTTTGGATAATACTTGGCTTATGTTTTAGCTGTGCTTAAGGCCTGACTAACTGCAGAGCCAACCCTGTGTGTAGTGATTTAACCCAGTGTCTTATTCAACTTCAGATAAAAAATCTGGAGTTGCACCAAACTCAGGGTAAACTATATTCCAATTCAATTTTTATAAAAAAAATATAATTTGTGAATCACCCTTAACTTTTTGCCATTTTTTTTTTATCATGATAGATATTTCTGTATCTGCATGGGGGAAAAAAATCATCAATGTGACTGTAGACTAACTTTTTCTGATGCGCCTAAAATGCAGTAAAAATTCAAATCAGATTATATTTGGATTTAGATGTCTGCTGACAATATAAACAAAGCTAATTATATTTTTCGTTTCTTGCGTGAATATTTATTTATTTATAAAGGATTTTACGTGTTTGTGGGTGGTTTTTCCTGAATCTTCTGTAAAGTTTTTTGCAACAGCATTTGCTGCTTTTAATTATGGGCATGCAGTCAATTAAATAATTAGATATATATATATATATATGTGCAGAAAATCCAGCACTCAATGAGGAAAATTGTCCTGAGGAAAGCTTGCGGGGAGTAAGCTGAAACGTTGACCTTTTATTAATAAACAGATTATCTTATTGCAAAGACCCAGAGTGCCGCTATTTACATCCTGGATATATATATATATATATATATATATATATATACATACATATACAGAGAGTCCAGTTTCCAGATGCACACGGAGGCTTCTTATTAGAAAAAAATACTTTTATTATGGTACCATAATTCAAAGTTTCAGTCCCTGCTGGGAATTCCTCAGGAAATTTTGCAGCTGTATTGGTGTCACCGGAGCAAGTACCGTGGTATGCGGAGATGCGGGAACCCTTGGTTCTCTATATATATATATATATATATAGCACATGAGCTCTGTAAAGCAGTTCTCTGAATTGCTGGGATTTGTAGATGTATTCTACATTTATAAACTTTGGTTTTATATATATATATATATATATATATATCACCAGAGTATAGCAGTAACAGTGATACTTTTTTTATTGGACTAAAGTTACATTCAAAAAAAGACAAACTTTCAAGAGTATATCCTCTCTTCTTCAGGTCTGGATGCTATATATAGAGTATAGTGTCCAGACCTGAAGAAGAGAGGTACACTCTCGAAAACTTGTCTTTTAAATGTATCACTACATACTGCTATACTCGTGATTTTGGCATCAGGACTAACACAGCCTATCCAATTATATATATACAGTTGTGTTCAAAATTATTCAACCCCCAATGCTGTAAAGGGTTTTAGGGAATTTAGTGTACATTTGTAATTGTATTCAGAATGAAATCCTACAAGGACGTTTTAAAGAACCATATGCAACTAAAATGACATCAATTGTTTTCTAATACAGTAGTAAATGTTTCTTTTGTGAATTCTTCATTGACACAATTATTCAACCCCTTAAAGACTACCACTCTGAAGAACAGAGGTTCATTCAAGTGTTTTCAATCAGGTATTGAAAACACCTGTGGATGTCACGGAGCAGCAATAAAGCATAATAAGCACCAATTAGGCAGCTTTAAATGACTGTGATACTCAGCTCCTTCTAGACATTTACTGGTGTGGTTACAAACATGGTGAAGTCAAGAGAATGATCCAGGAAGACAAGAGAAGAGGTGATTATCTTCACAGGAAGGGCAATGGCTATAAGAAGATTGCAAAGATGTTAAACATACCAAGAGAGACCATAGGAAGCATCATTCGCAAATTCAAGGCAAAGGGCACTGTTGAAACGCTACATGGTCGTGGCAGAAAGAAGATGCTGACCTCGACTGCTGTGCGCTACCTGAATCGTAGAGTGGAGAAAAGTCCCTGTGTGACTGCTGAGGAACTGAGAAAAGATTTGTCAGATGTGGGTACTGAAGTTTCAGCTCAGACAATACGGCGCACACTGCATAATGAAGGCCTCCATGCCAGAACTCCCAGGCGCACCCCCTTGCTGTCTCCAAAGAATAAGAAGAGTCGACTGCAGTATGCCAAAAGTCATGTGGACAAACCACAGAAGTTTTGGGATAGTGTTCTGTGGACTGATGAAATAAAATTAGAACTGTTTGGGCCCATGGATCAACGCTATGTTTGGAGGAGGAAGAACAAGGCCTATGAAGAAAAGAACACCTTGCCTACTGTGAAGCATGGCGGGGGGGGTCAATCATGCTTTGGGGCTGTTTTGCTTCTGCAGGTACAGGGAAGCTTCAGCGTGTGCAAGGTACCATGAATTCTCTTCAGTACCAGGAGATATTGGATGACAATGTGATGCAGTCCGTCACAAACCTGAGGCTTGGGAGACGTTGGACCTTTCAACATAATCTTAATCTTTCAAGATTCTTTTCTTTCAGGAATAGTACCAGAGGATTGGAGAAAAGCTGACGTCGTCCCTATATTTAAGAAAGGTTTAAAATTTGTGCCTAGGAATTATAGACCTGTGAGCTTAACATCTGTGGCTGGTAAAGTATTCGAGGGGTTACTAAGGGATAATATTCAGGAATTTATTGGGAGGTATAATGTTATTGGCAAAAATCAGCATGGTTTCATGAAACACAGATCATGTCAGACTAACCTAATTACGTTCTATGAGGAAGTAAGTAGAAGTATAGATCAGGGGGTCGCAGTGGATGTGATTTACTTAGATTTTGCCAAAGCTTTCGACACAGTTCCACACAAAAGGTTACTATTTAAATTAAGAAAAATTGGTCTAGATGAAAATACTTGTTCTTGGATAGAAAACTGGCTAAAAGATAGGGTACAGAGAGTGGTCATAAATGGTACATTTTCAAGATGGACACCAGTGGTAAGCGGTGTCCCTCAGGGGTCTGTTATAGGACCAATACTATTAAATTTATTTATAAATGACCTTGAGATAGGCATTGAAAGTCATGTATCAGTGTTTGCAGATGACACAAAACTAGGAAAAGTAATACAATGTGAGCAGGATGTTACTTCGCTACAGAGGGATTTAGATAGATTGGGGGACTGGGCACTTAAATGGCAGATGAAATTTAATGTGGATAAATGCAAAGTTATGCACTTTGGAGTGAAGAACACACAAGTAATTTATACCCTAAATGGTACGGAGTTAGGGAAATCCAAGCAGGAGAAGGATTTGGGAATAATCATAGACTTCAAACTAAGTAACAATGTGCAATGTCAAACAGCAGCCGCCAAAGCAAGCAAAGTATTGGCATGCATTAAAAGGGGAGTTCACTCACGGGATGAAAACATAATTTTGCCTCTGTATAAATCAATGGTCAGGCCGCACCTTGAATATGCCGTGCAATTTTGGGCACCGGTCTTAAAAAAAGATATTATAGTGTTAGAAAAAGTGCAGAGACGGGCAACTAAATTAATAAGGGGAATGGAAGGGTTAAGTTATGAGGCAAGATTACCAAGCTTAAACCTGTTTAGTTTAGAGAAACGGCGCCTTAGAGGGGATCTGATAACCTTATATAAATATATATGGGGCCATTATCAACCATTGTCTGATAACCTATTCATTAACAGGACTATACATAGGACAAGGGGTCATCCATTTAGACTGGAAGAAAGAAAATTTAGCTTAAAGCATAGGAAGGGTTATTTTACGGTGAGAACAATAAAGCTGTGGAATTCTCTGCCTGTTGAGGTGGTTGGGTCAGAGTCTGTACAGACTTTTAAAAAACGACTAGATGACTTCTTGCAGACACAGAATATTAAGGGTTATAATATTTAATATGTGGGTAAAAGCTTCTTGATCCAAGGAGAAATCTGACTGCCATTCTGGGGTCAAGAAGGAATTTTTTCCCAGTATGTTGCATATTGGCAAGCATTTCAGACTGGGTTTTTTGCCTTCTTTTGGATCAACAGCAGCAGGTTATGTGGGAGAGGCTGAACCCGATGGACGCATGTCTTTTTTCAGCCTATATAACTATGTAACTATGTAACAGGACAATGATCCCAAGCATACCTCCAAGTCCACTACAGCATGGTTGCAGATTAAAGGCTGGAACATTTTGGAGTGGCCATCGCAGTCACCTGACTTAAATCCGATTGAGAACCTCTGGTGGGACTTAAAGAAAGCAGTTGCAGTGCGCAAGCCTAAGAATGTGACTGAACTGGAGGCTTTTGCCCATGACGAATGGGCGAAGATACCCGTAGATCGCTGCAAGACACTTGTGTCAAGCTATGCTTCACGTTTAAAAGCTGTTATAACTGTAAAAGGATGTTGTACTAAGTACTAAGATTGAATGTCACTTGGGGGTTGAATAAAACTGATAATGATGTGAGCACAGAAAAGACATTTGTGGTTATTTCATTATAAATGTTATGTTATATTTGTCTGACCTACACGTGCCTCTTTGATTTAATTGTAAGCAAGATGACTGAATGATCAAAATCAATGTCAAACTGGCCAAAACACTCAATTTCAGTGGGGGTTGAATAATTTTGAACACAACTGTATATAGTACTTACATGGGTTTCGGTGGAGGACAAAAAGTGAGATAAAAAGTCTCCACTGGGATGCAGTTCGTTGAATTGCTGTGATGTGCAAGTGGCTTCTGCAATAATAAACATATATATATATATATCTTTTTTTCTTGTGCGAAAATACTTTTCAATGTAATAAACTATTTTTTATGGAAATAGGCCTTAACATTATTTTTTGCTGCCTTAGATCTTTTTTATTTATTATGTTATCACAATGTTAACCATATTTGTAAGTGTGCTGTTCTGCACTCTTATTGATCGTCAGAGATCTGAAAACATTTGTGGTATACATTGCCTTTAAGGAGGATGAAAAGAACGGGTAAAATGATAACTATCATAATTACAAGGTTAAGTACAATGATATGATAACCCCAAAAAGATGCATCATGCAATGTAAAATTCTTCACATTGGCCACTGAACAGTATATTTAACCCCTTAGTGACCGCGGACGTACCATGTACATCATGGCCGCCGGTCTCATTTAGACCCGCTGACGTACATGGTACGTCCTGCGGTCTTTTGAGCGCTGGAAGCGATCGGATCGCTTCCAGCAGCTCCAGGGCCATTGCACGCTGCCTGGGAGTCCAGGCATCTGTGCAATGGCGGACAGAAGTGCCGGGCCCCTTGTGATCGCTCCCCGGGAGCAATCAACATCCGGTTTGACCGGAAAGGTGCCCCGCACTTCTACAGAGCGCTTGAAGCGATCGGTATCGCTTCCAGCTGCTCTGAGTATATTGCAGGGATGCCTCAACAGGCATCCTTGGCAGGACAGGCATCCTTGCAATATGGTTACCTGTCGGCGGTCTGTCTGTGATCGCTCCCCCCGAGCGATCACTTCCGGTAGCGGCAGGAAGTACTGAGTGCCACGAGGTATCGTGGCACTCAGTACAAAAAAGATCACATGAGTGATCAGGTGCTCTGCTGGGTGCCTCGAGGGATCAAGGCACCCAGCAGACTAAAAAAATGTGTAAAAAAAGTAAAATAAATAAATAAAAAGGTATAAAATAAAAGAAGACTGACAGCCAAGATGGCGCTGCCCTTCTAAGGGCAGGGTCATCTTGGGGCTGTGTGGGATGTTCCTAGCCTGCCTCATCAGAGAGGCAGGCTAGCAACATCCAATCAAAAGTTATAAAAAATCAAAATAAAATTTCTAATTTGTCAGGTCAGGTCAATATTTTGTAAATATTGGCCGTGATCTCTGTGATTCTCCCTCCCTCTCCTCACTTGTGTTTTGGTGAGCGAGAGAGAGAGATCAGATTTGACAGGTTAGAGATTTTAGGTAGATTTAGTGAGATTAGAAAAATTGAGGCAGATTTAGAGAGATTTTAGGGAGATTTACAACAATTGAGGCAGGTTTAGAGGGATTTAGAGAGATTTAGGTGTTTATTTGTATTTTCTTGTGAAACCCAATGGTTCTTTTGAGAACCAATAATCCGCTTATATATACAGTATATATAAAATTTTATAATCTATTATATATAATGTCTGAGAGGGTGTACAGCGCCGAGGAGGCATATGCCATCCTGGCGTCAGAATCTGAGGCATCTGCGTCGGACTCCGACCCAGATTTTGACCCGCTAAGTGCTCAGAGACATCGCTAGATACATCTACGCTGGCTGATGTATCTCCTAGTGATGTTTCTTATGCAGATCCTGGGCCACCACCTGCCAGTAGGAGACGCACAGCTCCAGCTGAGGAGTGGGTAGTGCCTCATCGCCAGAGGCCAGATATCCCTCCTTTCATGGCAAATCCTGGCATCAATATTGATGTTGCAGGATTTACCGCCACACAGTTTTTGCAGGTGTTTATGGGGGATGATTTGTTGGGCCACATTGTTGCCCAATCAAATCTGTATGCCCATCAGCATTGTGCTGCGAAGCCAGACTCCTACTTGGCAAGGCAGCAATGGACCCCGCTAGATGTGCCAGAATTTCTGAAATTCTGGGTACTTACTATGCTGATGGGCATCATAAAGAAGTCCTCAATTCGCTCCTACTGGAGCAGTAGCCCCATCTGCTCTACCCCCATTTACCCCCAATCAATGTCACGTAGAAGGTATGAAAACATTTTGCGTTTCATGCACTTCAGTGACAACAGCCTGTGCCCTCCTAGAGAGCATCCCCAGTTTGACAGGCTGTATAAAATCCGCCCCCTGATTACCCACTTCACCGCCAGGTTTGCAGAGGCTTATACACCTGGAAGGAATATCTGCGTGGATGAATCCCTAATGAAATACAAGGGAAGGCTGGGATTCAAGCAGTATATTCCTTCCAAACGCTCCAGGTATGGAGTGAAGGTGTATAAGCTCTGTGACAGCGAGAGTGGGTATACTCAGGCCTTCCGGGTGTACGAGGGAAAGGATAGTAGCCTTGACCCTCCAGGTTGCCCAGAACACATGGGAACCAGTGGTAAGATTGTGTGGGACCTACTTTTTCCCCTGATGAACAAAGGGTACCACTTGTATGTTGATAATTTTTATACGAGTGTCCCTTTGTTCAAGCTGCTGTATTGTTTTGATACAGCAGCATGCAGTACTGTTCGCAAGAACCGCGTAGGTTTCCCAGCACAGCTTGTCCGCACCCAGTTAAAAAGGGGGGAGACCTCAGCTCTGCGCCAAGAGGAGCTGTTGGCGGTCAAGTACAGAGACAAGAAGGATGTATACCTTCTATCCACCATCCACACTGAGAGGTCTGTGGAGGTCTCTGTACGTGGCAGAGGTGAGCGCATCAGGAAGCCAGTGTGCATCAAAGCCTATAACCGGCATATGGGTGGGGTTGATCTGGCAGATCAGCTGCTCCAGCCCTACCAGATTATGCGGAAGTCAAGGGCCTGGTACAAAAAGGTTGCAATTTACCTGATGCAAATTGCAACCCACAATGCCTTTTTGCTCTGCAAAAAGGCAAACCCCGGAGTGACGCTGTCCTTTTTACAGTTTCAGCTCCAGGTCATTTCTGGGTTTTTGTACCAGGATGCACCTGCTCCCCGGGTGGTGATGGGGGACAGAGTTGGGGCTACACATTTTATTTTTAAAATCCCCCCTACTGAGGGCAAACAGAAACCCCAAAAAAGATGCAGGGTGTATTTCAAGAGGGGGCAGAGGAGAGACACAATCTTTTACTGCCCAGAATGTCCTGGACAACCCGGTCTGTGTCTTGGACTGTTTCAAGATGTATCACACTGTGCTTGATCTGTGATTTTTTTTCTCTTACAGTCTAGTTAGTTAGTTCAGTTTAGTTTTTTTTTCTTTTACTGCACCAGACTTTTACATTTTATTCCTACATTTTTATGTTCTACAATTGGTGCTGTATTTTGCCAAAATGCATGGGGGGCATGGGTGTACTCAGGAGACCTTGCAGAAAACAACCTGGAGAGTTTTCATGCAGTAACCGACAACAGTGTCTCCTAAATCACAGTCCAAATCTAATGTGGGCGTAAAAATCTGAAAATTGAAAAATTAGCGCCACACACCTTCTCAAATGTTTTGGGCTAAAACCGTTGCATCTATGGCATCAAAGCACTCCATATGCAATACCTTGGGGTGTCAACATAACAAATATAAACATTTTCTGGCAATAATTCAAGCTGGGGTATGCGGGAGACCCAAAACCAAAGATAGGCCTAGCTGAAGAAATAATCTCAATTTCAACTCCAATGACAAAGTCATAAAAATTGTATTTGAACCTTCCCAAAATCCTGGCAAACCTATGCATGGGGGGCATGGGTGTACTCAGGAGACCTTGCAGTAAACAACCTGGAGAGTTTTCATGCAGTAACCAACAACAGTGTCTCCTAAATCACAGTCCAAATCTAATGTGGGCATAAAAATCTGAAAATTGATAAATTACCGCCACACACCTTTTCAAATGTTTTGGGCTAAAACCGTTGCATCCACGGCATCAAAGCACTCCATATGCAATACCTTGGGGTGTCAACATAACAAATATAAACAGTTTTCTGGCAATAATTCAAACTGGGGTATGCGGTAGACCCAAAACCAAAGATAGGCCTAGCTGAAGAAATAATCTCAATTTCAACTCCAATGACAAAGTCATAAAAACTGTATTTGAACCTTCCCAAAATCCTGGCAAACCTATGCATGGGGGGCATGGGTGTACTCAGGAGACCTTGCAGAAAACAACCTGGAGAGTTTTCATGCATTAACCGACAACGGTGTCTCCTAAATCACAGTCCAAAACTGATGTGGGTGTGAAAATGAAAAATAACCACCAAACAGTATCCAATTTGTTTGGAGCAAACGGTTGCATCCATGGCATAAAAACACTCCATTTACAATACTTTGGGGTGTTAGCTTACCAAATATATGCACGTTCATAAAATTGGGGTATGTAAAAAGGCCCCTAAAAAGAAGATAAGCAAAGAAGATATGTCAAATTAGAAAAATGACAAGCACATGTCAAAAGATTGGCGTAGCACCCCAAAAACAACAGAACAAATCTATATATGGGTGGTATCACTTTACTCAGAAGATGTTGCTGAACATATTTTGGGATGTTGTTTGGCAGTAACCCATAACTGTATTTGACAATTCATGCCTAAAGTACAATGTGTGTGAAAAAATAACACATAAAGTGACTACCTGAAAGTTTGACATAGAGCTAGTGCATGGAAAGTGTTAAAATACAACTCTTTGAAGTACCCTAGGGTGTGCCCTTTCTAAAAATATATGGTTTGATGGGTGTAAATTACTTTGGCCGGCTTCAAAATTGTCCCAAATAGGACATGGGTGCATGATGCCGAAATGGGAAAATTCGAAGTTGGAAAACTGAAATGCATACCCCCCAAAAAAGGCCTATTAGCCCCCAAATAACCCAACATACCTATACATGGGTGGTATCAATTTTTTCAAAAGATGTTGCTGAACATATTTTGGGGTGTTTTTTGGCAGTAACCCATAACTGGATTTGACAATTCATGCCTAAAGTACAATGTGTGTGAAAAAAAAATACAAAGAGTGACTAACTGAAAGTTTGACAAAGAGCTAGTGCATGGAAAGTGTTAAAATACAACTCTTTGAAGTACCCTAGGGTGTGCCCTTTCTAAAAATTTATGGTTTGATGGGGGTAAATTACTTTGGCTGGCTTCAAAAATGTCCCAAATAGGACATGGGTGCATGATGACGAAATGTGAAAATTCCAAGTTGGAAAACTGAAATGCGCACCCCCCAAAAAAGGCCTATTAGCCCCCAAATAACCCAACATACCTATACATGGGTGGTATCAATTTACTCAAAAGATGTTACTGAACATATTTTTGGGTGTTTTTTTGGCAGTAACCCATAACTGGATTTGTCAATTCATGCCTAAAGTACAATGTGTGTGAAAAAATAACACAAAAAGTGACTACCTGAAAGTTTGACAAAGAGCTAGTGCATGGAAAATGTTAAAATACAACTCTTTGAAGTACCCTAGGGTGTGCCCTTTCTAAAAATATATGGTTTGATGGGGGTAAATTACTTTGGCCGGCTTCAAAATTGTCCCAAATAGGACATGGGTGCATGATGACGAAATGTGAAAATTCCAAGTTGGAAAACTGAAATGCGCACACCCCAAATAAGGCCTATTAGCCCCCAAATAACCCGACATACCTATACATGGGTGGTATCAATTTACTCAGAAGATGTTGCTGAACATATTTTGGGGTGTTTTTTGGCAGTAACCCATAACTGGATTTGACAATTCATGCCTAACGTACAATGTGTGTGAAAAATAATACAAAAAGTGACTACCTGAAAGTTTGACAAAGAGCCAGTGCATGGAAAGTGTTAAAATACAACTCTTTGAAGTACCCTAGGGTGTGCCCTTTCTAAAAATATATGGTTTGATGGGGGTAAATTACTTTGGCCGGCTTCAAAAATGTCCCAAATAGGACATGGGTGCATGATGACGAAATGTGAAAATTCCAAGTTGGAAAACTGAAATGCGCACCCCCCAAATAAGGCCTATTAGCCCCCAAATGACCCAACATACCTATACATGGGTGGTATCAATTTACTCAGAAGATGTTGCTGAACTAATTTTGGGGTGCTTTTTGGCAGTAAACCTTAAAGTTCACAGTACATGTATTCTTAAATTGCATTAAAAAAAAATCACCAAAACTTTTTTTTTTCTCAAACTTTGGCATAGATTTGTGGTAAAATGGTTTGCATGGAAAGAGTCAAAATACCCCAAGTTTAATACCTTGATTTGTGTACTTTAAAAAAATATGTATATGTGGGGGGTTATTCAGGAATTAGTGACAGATATCAGTGTTACAATGTCACTATGACTACTTTTAAAAGTAAACCCTTTGTAAATGGCAAAGTGCTACTTTCACTTATTGTTGCATAAGATAAGGAGCAAAGCAAGGAATATGTAAACATTGGGTATTGCTAAACTCAGAACTAAATTTAGAAACTACTAAGGAATTAAAAAATGTTGACGGTTGTTGATACATAAGAAATTTTGGGGGTCAAAGTTCGAAAAAGTGGTGTTTTTTCAATTTTTTTGTCATATTTCACAATGTTTTTATAGTAAATTATATGAAATGATGAAAAAAATTTTATCTTTATAAAGTCCATTTAATGACGAGAAAAACAGTGTAAAATATGTGTGGGTTGCATAAACGAGTAAGAGGAAAATTTGACGTAAACACAAACAGCACAGAAACGTAAAAACAGCAGCGGTCACTAAAGGATGGATTTGTGTAAAACCGCCCGGTCACTAAGGGGTTAATGAATGTATGTAGTAGAGTGAGAATTTGGGATTCTATTTAAAATAATCTAGGGATTAAAAAGCCTTGTTGCTTTGACCTGGTCATGCAGTGCTTGAGGGTCTTACTGTTGTTTGTTTTGCCTTTCTTATCATAGTTGAAAATGATATCACAGTGCAACCTGTCAACAATTATTATTTAGCAAAGTTTAGTTTTGTGCCATTCAGAGAGTAATTCAAAGTAAAGAGTTTACACTATAAACTGTTAAGTAATTCCTAAATCTCACATCCATGTGTGCAAAAAGAAACTAAAAGTGATACAACATTAGATTGTTTGAACATCATCTTAAATCAGATCTAGAGGCACACTTATTCCCCTGAAGCAGTTTTATGTATAAAGGTTTTAGACATTTAACAATGTGGTACTTTCTAATTCTTTATTAAAAGTGTAATATGATCTGATTATCAGACAATGTGTAAACATTAAGCCAGCATAACATACAAAAATGTTCTTATTAACATAGTGTCAATTAGCTTTAACAAGATAACATTTAGTAATTATGCTTTTCACTATTCAAATATTATAAAAAATAATATTTTTATTTTTATCACTGATAGAGCTGTTTAACTTCTTTTTGCAGTGATAAGTGTACAGTTATTACATGGGATGATTGAAACATTTCCTTAGGAAAATTAATAAAATTTGTTGGAGATGGAAATTTATGATATTAACTGTATTCTTAAAGAAAAACGGCTTCTCCCATCAAATGTACAAGTTGGAATTCTACATTTTGGTATATATTTCCATTTTACAGTTACAGTTGCCAGTATTTATAAAGCGCTAACAAGTTCGATAGCGCTGGACAATGGGTAAAACAGATTAGGAATATTTATTTATTTATAAAGTATTTTACCAGGAAGGATACATTGAGATTTCTCTCATTTTCAAGTAGACACACAGAACAGTAGGAGAGAGGACCCTGCTCAAGAACTCCACAGATATTCTATCTTGATGGTCCTCAAGCAGCCACAGGATGTCTGAAACGGAAGTAGTAAAGTTTATCAAAATAATTGTCAATTAGAATTTTCTCATTTTTATTACCAGCTAGATGGTCAAATAATGTTGGCTGACTTAATGACCTCACTTAATGCAGTGGCCCTAAGAAAATGTGTTGTTTTTTTTCCCATATGTCGGTCCCTATTACATTCTTTGCGCAAAAAAGTGCGCGTGTGCAAAAATGGATTAACGTGAGGGGCAAAACCCTTTGCGCAGAACGTTGTATTACAACGTTCGCGCAAACAATGCACGTTACTGTTTAACGTGGATGGACCTGCGCGAGCATGATGAACTGTGTGTGTCCTATACTTAACATTGTGAGCATAAATGCGTTTGTGCGCTGGTACGCGGATGGTATTCCAATCGATGCGCATCTTTTTATGAACGATGTTTGCGCGCATAATTTTAACGTCTTTGAAAAGCTGGTGGTAACTGCAAATCTGTACGTTCTGGCCAAAAACGAAAAACACCAGCACCAAAAAAAAAATACAGCACAGTATAGTTACACATTCTACACATACCCAAACAATAAAATTGTGAATTCGTGCGTGTTTTTATTATTGCTGCAGCATGTATACTCAGATTTACTTTGACAGGCGCAAAAACTTAAGTGAGGTAATTGATGTCAATTAAGGTTCTTAATTCTGATTGGCTGAATCCCGCGATAAAACAGTCCGCACACTGATTTACGTGCGCTACGTTACTGTGCGCATATTACTCTTCGTTTTGCGCGTCGTTTTTCCGAACGTTATTTTTGGACGGATGAGAAAATGTGTTCGGATCGTAAAATCACTGTTATTTTTCACACGATAACGCTTAATGCTGCGCGCAAAAAGAATTGTGCTGCGCGGACGAATGTGCATGAAGAATGTAATAGGGGCCGTATTGTTTTATACTTAGCAACATTGTATGTAATAGTGTCATGTACAACCAGAAAAACTTTGTTTTTGATATTTGCATTATGCATTATTATTAGTGTTTCTTTTGAAGTAAGTATATAAATCAAAAACTAACTCACTTGTGGAAATTGCTGTTGGAAGTTTATATTTTTAAAAAATTTTGGGGAGGCAGATGTTTTTTAAACATACAAGGGTTTTCAGTAATAGTGCAGAAAACCTTAGGACAAAACACTTGAATTTTACTTTTTTACAGTTCTAGTAATTGTTTTTCTTCAGCAATTTTGCACACAGACCTTTCAGTTCCATTAAAAATCTCCAAAATTGTGCCAATTACTAAATAACTCCTTTGTAATTGTTTAATATTTTGACTGATGATCATATTTTGTTAACTATAATTTTCATTAATCACCTCTAGGGGGCAATAGTCGGTCAGAACACCCTGCGACAGATCTTTCGTTTTCTAAGTATACTACTTACGTTGCAAATAAACAATGAATAAATTCCTTGTTATATAAAATATATAGTCCCAGCTTCTAAAGCTTGTTCCTGGCCAATTGAAGAAGTATTCACAACACATCCTACAGATAAAAGTTTCATTAAGACGGAATACTTGTTCGCTACTATTGTACACATATAACATGAAGGTAAAAAAACTGATAATATTCAAGAAAAAAATTCATTAAAGAGTGTGATTTTCAAAAATGTATACTTATGTATATTCATCAATTGGAATCTTCCTCTTTTTAGTAGAATAACATTTTCACGGTTTTAGAATACAGATAAACTGCAGTATTTCTTAATTAAATGTTCTTGAACCCAGGACATACCTGAAAACAAGAGACATCTCAATGCATCCTTCCTGGTAAAATACTTTATAGTAATTTTGTTAAGTTATTAATTTATAGAGTTTTGAATATCCTCTAGTCTGTATAGAAAATTAATATATCATTTAGATCAGTGGTTCCCAACCACGGTCCTCCACTACCCCTAAGAGGTCAGATTTTCCAGATATCTGAAGCACAGGTGATTTGATTTCCCGCTCAATGATTGCA
Source organism: Leptobrachium leishanense (assembly GCA_009667805.1). Classification (NCBI taxonomy): domain Eukaryota; kingdom Metazoa; phylum Chordata; class Amphibia; order Anura; family Megophryidae; genus Leptobrachium; species Leptobrachium leishanense. The sequence goes on along the minus strand of CM019065.1, from coordinate 180,462,962 downwards.
GGATTCAGTCTGCATTTCCCAAGGAAAGCCTTAAAATATGGCCTGTTAGAGGTACTTGAGGACTGGGGTTGGGAACCACTGATTTAGAAGTCAAATGTTTTTATTTTTTTTGAGAAAGGATTTTACCAGGAAGGATACATTGAGATTTCTCTCATTTTCAAGTATGTCCTGGGTGCAATGAGATATAAGTTGTTTGGAGAATGTTGACAATTTTCAGCTTGAATTCTATTATATTATATTGATTGCTGCCAAATTCATCAAGTGGGGCAAATGTAGGGATTTTACAATGGATCAGGAGGATTTCTGTATATTGAATATCCATATAAGGAAGCAGTGTAAAACACGTATGGACTGACAGTGATCAGTCACAATTTTAAAACCACTGACAGGTGAAATTAATAACATGGATTATATCATTACAATGACAGCTGTCAATGGGTGGGATATATTAGGCAGCAATCGAACAGCCAGTTCTTAAATTTTAGGTATTGGAGTCACGAACGAAAGCAAAAAGAGTCACTTTGATATGGACCAAATAATAATGGCTAGGCAACTGGGTCAGAACATCTTCGAGACAACTACAATCTTGTGGGATGTTCCTGGTATGTAGTGATTACTACTAATCAAAAGTATTGCAAGGAAAGACAAGTGGTGAACCAGCATCAGTGTCATCCGCACTTATTCGCGTTACTTATGGCTCATTGAAATTCATAGGGCAAGAAGGCTAGTTCAATCAAAGAGAAGAGCTACTGTAGATCAAATTGGTGAAATACGTAATGCTGACCATGACAGAAAGGTATCAGAGAACATAGTTGATACATACCACCTATTTAGAGATGTTTGCAGACAGACTGCACACATCCCTTCATGGCACTGCTTTTTACAGACAACAGTAGCCTCTTTTAGCAGGATAATGCACACTGCCACCCTGTAAAAATTGTTTTGGGATAGTTTGGGGAACATTAAATGATTTTAAGGTGTTGCCCTGGCCTCCAAATTCTGCAGATTGCAGTCTGATTGAGGATCTGTGGGATGTGCTGGAACAACGAATCAGATCCATAGAGGCCTCACCTCACAACTTGCAAACTTAAAGGATCTGCTGCTAATGTCTTGTTGCCAGATACCTCAGGACATGTTCAGAGGTCTTTTGGAGTCCATGCCTCAAGCCATCAGTGCTGTTTTGGCAGCACGAGGGGGGTATAAATGATATTAAGCAGGTGATTTTAATGTTGTCATTGATCAGCGTATACACACACACACAGTGACTATGAGAAAAATGAGAGCTGCCGATGTAGAAAGGAACTAACAAGATTATTTGTGCTATGTTGGCCAATAAAAAAAAACATTCTAACCATGAAAAGATACAGTACGTAGAACATTAATGAAGCACTTTTTCAAATACTTGATACATAAATGCGCTAACAGCCTTTACAATTACACATGCTCTTAGATAACGAAAAAAAACTGCACTCCTATGTTATCTGGCAGTTGTTGCTTGGTTGTAAAATGTCATTAAGTTTATCATTTAATATTTACTTACATTGAAGTAACATTTAGTTATGTAGTAGCTTAGATTGCAAGTAATAAAAACATGGACACAGAATCAACAGGAATCTTTTGTTGCTGCCTTTTAATCACTTCCAACAATTAAACTATACTATAAATAATATCACTGAATGAAAAATATTAAAACTCAAACACACAGCCACTAACAATCTTTAAATGTTGAGAGAAATTACAAAGAGAGGTCTACCTAAAGTAATGACAGAAGATATTGAAGTGTTTAGATTATATATATATATTTATGTATATATACACTGTATATAAGCTCAATAAACATAAACATCTGTGTGCTTCATAACATATGACTTATAGTGTGCATATAGTGTATGTTTATGTATGAATAGAGTTATGTATACATATTTATTAAAGCGCAAACATTTGCAGTATTCAGGAATGAGGACAAAGTTTGTTTTACTTCAAATGCCCACAACAAGGGCAAAAGGTGGAGGTGTTAAACTTTTAAACTCTTTGAACTGTGGCTAAGTAGTAGTTTTATTTACTTTTAGGAAGGAAACTGTCACTTCTATTTGTCCACAGTGAACATAACACAATGCCTCTGATGGATTTGGAACTGGTAAAATAGGTAGCATGTGATGCATGGAAAACTGGAGATTTCTCATTTGCCTAAACGGAGTAAGATAAACTTAATCAAGCCCACCTTGTTTGCCAAGAAACCCAACAACAGAAGAGTATTTGTAACTACACTAAAATAAGAGTAAAGAAAATATGCTAATTCTATTCTTGACCATTGCCAGGTAATCGGTGGATTGACAACTTTTCATGGTATTATGTTCCGTCTTGCAACAAATCCCTGATGCATTTTTTAACGGGATAATTGCATTCCATCCTAGGTCATGAACCTTGTGTTCTTCACTTGTTGAAATATATTTAATTGTTTTTGACAGTCAATGTACAGGTTTGCTGTGTATGCTGCATAATCCACAATTTCAGACAAAATAATGTCTTGACTGAATATGAAAATATAACTCGATATTTCTAGATGACTGTATATGTATACATTTCTTTGATCTGTTTATGATTTTACTATATGCATTTCAGGTAGATAACATTTCTGAAAGAGCAGAAAATCTTCTAATACAACATTTTATTTGCTGATGTGCTTAACCCCTTCACTACCAAGTGATTTCCCAAAAACACATGGTCAGAAACTAGTGTTTTTTTGTAAAATCATTTTTAATTAATTATAAAGTAAGAAATATTTGAGTTTTTATTCCTATTGTACGTCTTACTATAAACAAGCTGTTTTTGGCCAGTAGATGGCGCCATCTACTGCCCTATTAAGTTAGAGGTTTTAACAGCAGTTCTGTTTCCTTCTATTTCTCCCTGCTTTGCTGCTGAAAGTCCGATATTTCGGAGCTTTGAGCAGCTGATTTTAGAGTTTTAGCTCTTTGGACATTATGCCCACAGGGTTAAAACTTTGGAGGCACCTTCTGCAGGCCAAAATTTAACGAAATTTGTTTGCAGCAAACAAATTTAATTTGCTTTTGGGCTACAGATCAGCATATCGAGATATCTCAATATCGGTGCACTGGATGGTGCTTTTAAAGCTCACGATATCTCGATAGTGGCAGTGAAGGGGTTAAAGACATTTTTCACTGATTAGGATTGCTGTTAAAAAGAAAAAATCTTAATGTTGCCCTATTAAGATGTCAAAAAAACTCACTATAATGCATAAATTGCCAAGTCATTCAGTATTATTCAGAGAGAGCCGAATTGGCTCTGAAATTGCACCGACCAGTGAAGTTGCTTGTACGATGCAATTTCGTGGCCATTTGGCTATTCAAAACGCTAGCAGTTTGCCAAATATTGGTGAATTGCCAGCGAAATACGGTGATCTTCGAAGGCAGTAAACTCCCCATAGAGAAGCAATGGATAACCTATTCAGAGAACACTGAACAGCAGTGAAATGTCAGTGAAATGCCCTGATGTTCAGTGGTTTCATTAAACAGGTTTAATCAGACGAATCCCATAGGTTTCAATGTAAAAAAAATCCCTGTTTTTATTAACTATTTATTCAACCGTTTATTCTTTTCACTTGCAGCAAAACGTATCTTTATTTATTTAGGATTTTGTAGGCATTTTTGGGGATTTTTCAGTTAATTTTTTTATAATTTTTGAAAAATGACATATTTTCTTTTGCTGTAACTGAACTTTTTCTTATTATTCATAGGATCTTATATATTTTTTCCAGGCATATACTTGCTTTATGTTGCAAACACCTTTTAAAAGTTGTGGTTTTGGGTTTTTTACCCTTTCATCGGCTTGTTGGCTTTTTCCAGTGGCTGGTCGGCACTCTGTTTGGCGGCTCGGCGGCTTTTTTTCTGAACATTTCAGCTGTTTTGTAGCTGATTGTTGGACGCATTCGGCAGATTTTCAGTGTTTTTTCAGATCGATTCAGTGTTTTTTTGGTGGTTTTTCGGATCGATTCTGCAGTTTTTTCGAATGCGTACGGCAGCTTGTTCCCTGCACTTCTGAATGCTGAATTTACCACAGGGTTGGCGAATCGGACTAGCTGAAACGCAGGGACCAGGAGAGCACCGAATTGTCGGTGACATTTTGGTACTCTCTGAATAACCCTGATTGTCTTACCATCACTCAAAACTGTTTTATTCCAATTTATTGGCTAAATAAGCAAATTGTCATTTACATAAAAATTCTCAAAATGCAACTAAAATTATTATAAAAGTTGGTACAAAAAATTAGTGCTGCAAAAAGAGTCTTAAATGTTTATGCTTTTGATTAAAAAATATTTTCCATTCGCATGTACTCCCAGAACCTCTCCCTGTAATATATATCCATTCTTGATTATGTTTACCCAAATCATTTATCCATTATTCAGCAATAATAATTTATTCTCACAACTAGTGTCTTTCTACTGCTTTCCCAGCATCCAAGACCCATGCTAAATGGTGCACAAACAACTGTACTCTCTTGTTCTTCTCAGTTTCCATCCTGCCCACTGTAGATCTATACTTGCTGCATGTACAAAGGGGTGGAATTTCCTATTCATCAGAATTTAAGCGATACAATAGCTGCAATTTCTCACTGGAAATCTGCCACAAAAATTTTTCCATATTCCCAAAGAATTAAGCCCACCCAGGGAAGCTGCAGGAACCTCACAATTTAGGCTAATGTCAGACGAACGCAGTCTTAGCGCACTCTGCGTGCGTGCATAGCCAGACGGACGTACTGACGGAAGATACTGTAGACACCACACGGTCTGTTTTTTTTTTTACAGATGTAGAAAAAAAGGGAAATATGGGAATCAAAATTAATTAAAAGAAAGGTACAGTCAGCCAGAGCAAAAAAAACTTCTGAGCGTCAACGTGATAGAAACATAGAAACATAGAAACTTAGAAAATGTCTGCAGATAAGAACCTTTCGGCCCATCTAGTCTGCCCAATTACATGGATACTTTACCTGGATTTATCTTTTGTTTAGGATAGCCTTATGCCTATCCCATGCTTGCTTAAATTCAATTACTGTTTTGGCCTCTACCACCTCTACTGGAAGGATGGACGTCACAAATACTCTGCATCTGACGTTGCGTCATTACGCACACAGGCCGCTATGCGGCACACTCTGGGCGTCCAACGTAGCGCTTTTACAACGAGGCCTAAATGGCGTCCGTTGCCACCTGCGTGGTGCGTGCGCACTTCGTGTGTTGGTCTCTATTGATCACAAATCAATGCTACAATGGATGATAAACTGTGCGGCGACACAGATGGGAATTAGTGTTCAGCTGACACTAGCCTAAAAGTATGGAAACACCCAGCTGTGAGTAGACCTTCTCACCACCCACAATAGAGTAGTCTCCACCCTCTTATAAAAAACTTTCTAGTGCAGCAGAAAAACAGTGATTAAAACTCAGAAAACACCCAATGTTACTCTCACACTTTTGCAAACATGCACCAAATGTCAAAAGGACAGACAACTTTACAGTAACCCAAATACATGGCGAACTTGCCAACTTCAATATGCTGAGCCTTGAACGCAAGTTAACAGCTACTGCTAGCTATATTCCTTTACAATATAGCTTTGTTCTCTGGCAAACTCCACATTGAGGTATGTTTTGCAAGTTTACTTTGTTTTGTTTATATATAATTTAGGTAATATCAGTTACACTGGTAACTTATCTATGCTTGATTGATACCAGAAGACCTTTTTAGACGATTTTATTGCTTGATGTTCAAGTGGACATATTGAAAATGCCTTCTAAATAGCTAAAAAAGGTAAAATCTAAATCTAACCAAACTTTTAGCATATTGGTTTCTTTTACAGTGTCTGTTTGTTAAATGGAGATACTAAGCTCCTCTCTATGGTCTGGACAGAACACCTATCCAATCTAGTCTGCGTGAACCAAGTGGGTCTCATTCCAGGTAAGGAAGGCAGGGATATTTTTTGGAGTTTTAAATAAAATTCAGTTTGTCGGGGGCTAGGTCACATGCCTTCTCCTGCTGTCAGTAGTTGCTAATAGAGTAATTTCCTCTTATTTGGGTTTCTGAGAGAATAATTACATGTGAGCAACTATTACTTTGGCTCTTAGGCTCATATTATTATTATTATTTATTATTCTTTATTTATAAAGCGCCAGCATATTCCGCAGCGCTGTACAATAAGCACAGTATAGACAGGGTTACAATACATTGAACAACATTTGACAAACAGTACAGGAGGAGATGAGGGCCCTATTCCCGTAGGAACTCACAATCTGGGAGGGTTGGGGTTGGAAACAGGAGGAGAGGACTGTAAGGTGAGAGTGATTGATGGTTGCGTCAGTGAGTTGGGTGGTAGGCTTCCCTAAATAGGAACGTTTTAAGGGAGCGTTTGAAGGAAGAGAAGTTAGTGGAAAGTCTGACAGTACGAGGGAGAGCGTTCCAGAGAGTGGGGGCTGCGCGTGAGAAATCCTGCAGTCTTTCATGGGAAGAGGTGATGCGGGGGAGAAGCTAGGCGCAGGTCACTGTTTGACCTTAGGGAGCGGGCTGGGGTGTATTTGGTGATTAGTGAGGACAGGTAGTGGGGAGCTGATTTAGTGAGGGTTTTGTAGGTAAGGATAAGGATTTTGAACTTAATTCTGCAGTGGATGGGGAGCCAGTGAAGGGACTCGCAGAGGGGAGCGGCAGAGACAGAGCGGCAGGTGAGGTGAATTAGCCTGGCACAGGCGTTCAGGATGGATTGTAGGGGGGAGTGGCGGGACAGAGGGAGGCCAGATAAGAGATTATTGCAATAGTCGAGCCGGGAGATTAACAGGGCGTGTATGAGTTGTTTTGTGGTGACAGCGGTAAGAAATGGCCGAATTCTGGAAATATTACGCAGTTGGTATCGGCAGGAGGAGGAAAGAGACTTGATGTGGGGGATGAAGGAAAGAGCAGAGTCAAGTGTAACTCCAAGACAGCGAACTTGGTTTGATGGGGAGATGGTGATACCCTCCACCGTGATAGAGAAGTCAGGAGGTGGGGAGGCATTGGAGGGAGGAATAAGTAGGAGCTCAGTCTTTGACATGTTGATCTTTAGGTGATGGGAGGCCATCCAGGAGGAGATGCAAGATAAACAGTCACTGACTTTTGAAAGGACAGGGGGAGAGAGATCAGGGGTAGAGAGGTAGATCTGAGTGTCATCAGCGTAGAGGTGGTAATTAAAGCCAAAGCTGTTGATGATTTTGCCCAGGGAGGAGGTGTAGATGGAAAAGAGCAGAGGACCAAGGACAGAGCCTTGAGGTACACCAACAGATAGATGGAATGAGGAGGAGGAGTTACCAGCAAAGGACACACAGAAGGACCTGTTGGATAAATAGGAGTCAACCTAAGCAAGTGCAGTCTCACCGAGACCCAGAGAGTTGAGGGCCTGTAGAAGGAGGGGGTGGTCAACAGTGTCAAAAGCAGCCGAGAGGTCAAGCAGGATGAGAATAGAATAGTGGCCGTGTTTTTTAGCAGTTAGGAGGTCGTTGGTGACTTTGGTGAGGGCAGTTTCAGTTGAGTGTAGGGGACGGAAGCCAGATTGCAGGGCGTCAAGTAGGGAATTGGAGGACAGGAAGAGGGAGAGGCGGTTGAAGACTAGTTTTTCTAAGAGCTTTGATGTGAAGGGAAGCAGGGATACAGGCCGGTAGTTGGATGGAGAGTTGGGATCGAGGGATGGTTTCTTTAGTAAAGGGGTAACTAGCGCGTGTTTGAAGGCGGATGGGAAGGAGCCAGTGGAGAGAGATAGGTTGAAGATGTGTGTGAGAGCAGGGGTGAGGGAGGAGGAGAGGGGAGGAATTAGATGTGAGGGAATTGGGGTCGAGCGGGCAAGTGGTGAGATGAGAGGAGGACAATAAGAAATTTACTTCCTCCTCAGTGGCTGGGAGGAAGTGGCAGAGGGTGGCAGAGGGGACCTGTGGGAGTGGAGGTGGCAATCATACAATGTTTCAGTGTCTTAGATGCTCATCCTCTGTGGTGCTTTGCAGATTTGTAGGACCTCTGTTGTTGTTGCTTTCTGCTAATTTGAAATGGGGATCATGGGGTAATATGTTCCCATAATCAACCCAATGTGTCTACATACTGTATGTGGATAGGATCTGCTTGCCCAACATAATGGCTGATTTCAAATATTTCATGTATCCCACCTTTTGGCTTTGGGTTTTTATGTTCTCTTAAAGCTTCTAGGCTTTTCAAAGGTTCACACTGATGAGTCGCGACAGAGCACCCCACATCTATCTAGAAGTGCTCTGTGGGGCTAAAAGTTTGCTCACAAACATTGAGGGTAATTATACAATCAGGATGAATAGTTAGAGCAATATTACAAAATTGGTGCTAACTTAACCAGAGCTGTTGTAAACTTAACAACTCCTTTGAAGTAATTGCATGTAAAAAGGAAAAATAAAATTAGGTATTTTATCTAGGGGTTTCATTTTCTGTTTTTTCCCATGATGCAACATTTACCAAAAACTTTGTTTATGGCTCTTGTTTATTTAATCTACAATATATATACCAGTTAATGAGGTGGGAGGATGGAATGATTAGATAAGGCTATTGTTCTCTAGGTCACCTGAGATAAGAGCTGAATGAGATATCACATGGAGCTTAAAACACTTCTAATCTACCCCCAGTGATCTCCTTTGAATACATCCCACACAATACAATGATGTGAGTTGGATGATGACCCATAGGCTCCATTATATGGCCAAAACCACACAGTGAGGACCAATTTAGGTAAATCTACTGGGGGGTCAGGCTAAAACACAAAAGTCACAAAATGGATGCACCCAGTGACACATATAGAGTCATTTTTTTTAACTAAACATACGAGAGAAAAACAATTTACATGAAAGAAATCAGTAGCAAAAATAAACACAATAAGGACATTTCATTGGTAGGTGGTTGTGGCCCTTTTAGAAGGGATCTCTAAACATAAAAGGCGATGCGGTGATCAGAAATCCCACAACAGAAGCCCAGACCAGGCAAACACTGCCTTTTTTCAGTTCTCAGATGTAAAAGGAAAATCTTTAAACATCAAGGAATCTTTAGGAGCCTTTCCAGCATTTTAGTTATACTCTGCACTAGACCCATGAAATAACCTTGTAATAATATAGTGCAACAGTCATTCCTAATTTTGGTTCCTGGATGCAGCTAGATTCTCTGTTTGCCATGCTTCTGGTTGCTAACATGACCCCTTCTACCACAAGCCTGTTCTTCTCTTGTTCCACCACATTTAGGTACAATAGTGTTTGGCCAGTACTCAGTGGGCTGCTACTATGCCACTTCCCCCCTTTTCCTGTTCTCTTCAGTATAAACCGTTCCCTTCTTGAAAAAATCAGCATAGCGATCATACATTATGAGAAAGCCTTGAATCATGCAGTAAACATGATTTTCTAAAGGGTCAAAATTGAAGATTTGAACCAAAGTATTGACCACCTTGGCCAGATCCTTCAACTGCTACTGGCTACTACAGCCTCGCATCACGTTTCTGCATCTTCCACCACTGCTATTTCCAATAATTCTAAACCTGGAGCTGAGCAGCAACTGACCTCTGATTTAGCCAACCAATTTCACTGTGGTATTAAGTTGATGCTTAAAACTCCAGGGATATCCTTATTCAGGTAGCAATGGAATTTTAACGATCTATTCCATTGCTTTTTATCTGATAGGTCAAAGGTTGAGTATATTATCGTTTTGCTTACTGGAACCCTCTGTCTGGGTTAACCTACTTGTAGGGTAACCAGTCATTGGTCAACTGTGGCAGTTTAGTGGCTACCATAAAAAGAGACTTGGACCCTGTAAGGATGTCTGCCACTGCTGCTAAAATATTATTAAAATCCATTTCTGATTACAGTGTACTATAGCATAAGTTATCGTCAAGTATTAGTCGTAACAAGGACCCATTAGTAGCAGCCTTCCCAATCCGGTTATCAGCTCTATGATGTGATTACAGCCATACACTTGTTCACTCACTCCGAGACAGTGCAACAATTAACTATTATTTATCTGCCTCTCATTTTTGCACATTAGTGGGACCTGATAATTTTAGTGTAGTAAAAAATGGGGGTAATTTAAGATCTTTGATTAGTAATGAACCGCATAAGGTTATACAAAACACATATAAATTCAGTATACCATAACATTTTATACATTTTGCAAATCACTTGAACGAGTAAATTTATCCTTTAAACGTTTAACGCATTTATATTTACATCATTTTAATTATTAATAATTGAAATGCGCATAATTATTTTGCCAGAATTTAATTGAACGTATAGATCTTAAATTCGCAATTAAAAAAAATTCCTGTCATCTACTTTGAAGAATCAGAGGAAAGTGGTATTTATAAGCATGTGCATATTTTAATGATGTAAACTATTTCAACTATTGTATTGTAATAACATAAATCTGGCACCAAGTAAATGCTGTAAATATTAGCATTTAGGCCTAACAATTAGGATGGCATTAGCAAATGTATTACAAAGGCAGGAAATATTAAAGTCTCCCCTCCTTATACAACCCAAATCATAAACAAAACTATTTTGCTTTGTGATCTTGGCAGGGTGTGATGCTGGCAAAAATGTACTTAGCTTTCCAGTCCTCAGAGGTAGATGCCACATCCTATGCTCCCTGCCAGAATCTTTCTATTATTGTTACTTCATTCAGAATATTTATATATTTTTTGCATTGTCTCATTGCTATATGTTTGTCCATGTGCTGGCTATCTCATGCTTACATCCACATAACTATCAGGGTTATTCAAAGAGATTTGAATGGCTGCCAAAAGGTAACCGAACGCTGAAAATCAGCGTTTCGTTACCTTTCTTGGCCATTCGGCTATCCAGAGAGCAGGCAATTCGCCAAATGTTGGCGAATTGCCCGCACATACGGTGCCTGTTCATTGCCTGTTTGAGGGCAGTGAAATCCCCATAGAGAAGCAATGCTTCGGGTATTCAGAGAGCAAAACCCAGCAGTGAAAAGTTCCCAAAATGTCCTGCCATTCGGTGGTTTAATTCGGCAGGTTTATTCAGGCGAATCCCATAGGCTTCAATGTTAAAAATATTCCCGTTTTAACTCAATATCTAATAAACTGTTCATTATAATACACAATGACACAAGAATGGTAAGCGCCCACAGTTTAACCACCGAATACCCAGGTAAACCAGACGGACAGTGGTTTAGCCAAACGAGAATGAAATGGAAATAGATACGTATCTGGTCGGCACGAAGTGGACGCAAGGGGACTCGGACAGCTTCTCACAATAACGTCACCAACAATGGTACATGATATAAATAAAACAGAAAACAAGAAAATACATTGGTGCAGTAAATCTCGTAAGGTACAGTGGAAAGAAAAAGTATGTGAACCCTTTGAGATTACATGGAGATTTGCATGAATTGGTCATAAAATGTGCTCTGATCTTCATCTAAGTCACAACAATTTGAAAAACACAGTCTGCTTAAAATAATACAACACAAACATTATATGTTTTCATGTGTTTATTGAACATAACATGTAAACATTCACAGTGCAGGGTGGAAAAAGTATGTGAACCCCTAGCCTAATGACTTCTCCAAGAGCTAATTGGAGCCGGGAGTGAGCCAACCTTGAGTCCAATCAGTGTGATATTATTGGATGTGTTGCTGAAAGCTGTCCTGCCCTTTAAAAACACACACCAGTTTTGGGTTTACTGGTTTCAAGAAGCACTGCCTGATGTGAACCATGCCTCGCAGAAAAGAGCTCTCAGAAGACCTACGATCAAGAATTGTTGACTTGCATGAAGCTGGAAAGGGTTACAAAAGTATCTCCAAAAGCCTTGATGTTCATGTGTCCATGGTAAGACAGACTGTCTACAAATGGAGAAAGTTCTGCACTGTTGCTACTCTCCCTAGGTATGGTCGTCCTGTAAAGATGACTGCAAGAGCACAGCGCAGAATGCTTAATGAGGTAAAGAATAATCCTAGAGTGTCAGCTAAAGACTTACAGAAATCCCTGGCACATGCTAACATTTTTGTTGACACATCTACAATAAGGAAAACATTAAACAAAAATGGAGTACATGGGAGGAAACCACGGAGGAAGCCAATGCTGTCCAAAAAGAATATTGCAGCACGTTTGAAGTTTGCAAAAGAGCACCTGGATGTTCCACAGCACTACTGGAAAAATATTCTGTGGACAGATGAAACCAAAATTGAGTTGTTTGGAAAAAACACACAACACTATGTGTGGAGAAAAAAAGGCACAGCACACCAACATCAAAACCTCATCCCCACTGTAAAACATGGCGGAGGGAGCATCATGGTTTGGGGTTGCTTTGCTGCCTCAGGGCCTGGACAGATTGGAGTTCATTTTTCCATCAATGACAACAGAGTTTATCAAGACATTTTGCAGGAAAACGTAAGACCATCTGTCCGTCAACTGAAGCTCCGCAGAGAATGGGTGATGCAACAGGACAATGACCCAAAGTATGCAAGTAATTCAACAAAAGAATGGCTTCAACAAAACAAAATACGCCTTCTGGAGTGGCCCAGTCAGAGTCCTGACTAGACATGTGCACAGCACAAAATTTCGTTTTGAACTAATGGATTAGTCCTAAAATGCAATTTATTTAGTTACTAAAGAAATTCGTTTTCAGTTCTTTAGTATGAAAACTAATTTCATTCATCCGAAAACCAGTGGATACAATTACTATTGTAGTGGCTCCTCAGAGGGCTGAGATCGCTGCTTGTTACAGTATCTCTCTCTCTCAGCACAATGTGGGCCATATTACATAGTTGGTGCTAACATAACCAGAGCTGTTGTAAACTTCCCAGAGCCATTATAGCCTATGGAGGTTTTCAGTTTACAACAGCTCTGGTTAAGTTAGCACCAACATTGTAATACTGCCCCGTGTCAGGCAAAGCTGTTACAGTAACTGACTGCTGCTCATCACAGCGCTCAGAGTTTCAGTAAAACTAGTAAATAATATCTTTATATATAAGAGGTTAGAACAATATTATTTCCTTGTTTTACTGAAACTCTGAGCGCTGTTACAGTCAGTTACTGTAACAACTGAGCCTGATACATTGTACTGAGAGATAATGTAACAAGCAGCCGATCTCAGCGCTCACAGCCACTGGATTTAAAGGGCTGAAAAAAAAGGATCCTCTCTATAATGTTTAGAACATCCTCCTGCATTAATTAATACCCCTCTCTGTATAATGTATACAACATCCACCTGCATTAATACCCCTCTCTGTATAATATATAGAACATCCTCCTGAATTAATTAATTTCCCTCTCTGTATAGAACATCCTCCTCAATTTATACCTTTCTCTGTATAATGTATATAACATCATCCTGCATTAATACCCCTCTCTGTATAATGTATAGAACATCCTCCTGCATTAATTAGTGCCCCTCTCTGTATAGAACATCCTACTGCATTGGGATGTGGAGGGTGCAGAACTTTGGATGTTGCGATCTTCATTGCTGGTCTCCTTCACTCATCAATATAATATCACAAAAAGGACTGAAACTAAAATGTAGTGCATTTTATTTTAGTTTCTTTCGTTTTTTGTACTGAGCAGTTTCGTTTCTCTTGAGTCATACTAAAACTAAATTATCCCAAAATTCTGACTAAATCGTTTTAGTACTAAAACGAATGCACATGTCTAGTCCTGACCTCAACCCGATTGAAATGCTGTGGCATGACCTTAAGAGAGCGATTCACACCAGACATCCCAAGAATATTGCTACACTGAAACAGTTTTGTGAAGAGGAGTGGTCCAAAATTACTCCAGATCGTTGTGCAGGTCTGATCTGCAACTACAGGAAACGTTTGGTTGAGGTTATTGCTGCCAAAGGAGGGTCAACCAGTTATTAAGTCCAAAGGTTCACATACTTTTTCCACCCTGTACTGTGAATGGTAACATGTTCTGTTCAATAAAAACATGAAAACATATAATGTTTGTGTTGTATTATTTTAAGCAGACTGTGTTTTTCAAATTGTGGTGACTTAGATGAAGATCAGAGCACATTTTATGACCAATTCATGCAAAACTCCACGTAATCCCAAAGGGTTCACATACTTTTTCTTGCCACTGTATATAAATTTTGATGTTCTGTAGTCGATCAACTCACAAAACAAGAGCCCCAACACTGGCTCTGAGTGGGTTTGCACCTTTGGGTTGTTTTCTGGAATTTTCTCAGGTAACCCACTCCTTATTAATGGGGATTCCTCACCGTGACCATTAGGATACAGGAAAAAGACAGAAACAATCTCTTTGTGTATATGTGACGCAAAATAGATGGTATGGATACCATAACAAATGGCAACTCACAATTGCTGGAGCTAATCCAAGCTCAAGGTAGGAAGCGTATGGATTTTGTTAGGTCAAACCCAATGAAAAACCAAATGGCATGCAGGAACTGGTTCTTATAAAATTTATTAAAATAAAATAAGAAAATTTAAATCTAGACTCAAGTCCAGGACGTGTTTCGCCGCTAGCTTGCAGCTTCATCAGCTGGTCTTTGCAAGATAGAACTTCCATGCATGCTAATATAATAGAGTAAATTAAGATAAGTGTCCCCCCACATGTCCATAATTGATGGTCGGCATGTGTTTCAAGCCTCTTTCTGGGATGTCTCCATGTTCTGCTCGGCAGCGCCATCTTGCGCAGGCGTGTTAGAGACTTCCGCGTTCCACGATGCACTCCATCGGATCTTATCCGTAACGTGACAGAGTGACAGCGTTTCACTTTTCAAACATTCAAGCGTACTGTTTTTTTTTTCACTCCATTCGTCTGCGGTGTCGGGTTTTTCTGGCGGCTGCTTTACGCTCTGATCGGCTCCTGCTCGGGTTTCTCCGGCGTCTTCAGTGGGGTTAATCCAGATGTTTTTGCGGGTTTCGGTGTGCATTCGCCTGGGTTTTGCAGTGAGTTTTCAGCGGCTTTTCAGCGGCTTTTCTGCAGCTTTTCTGCAGCTTTTCCCTGCACTTCGAAGACCCTGTGGTGCTTGCTGAATTTCTGAATACACCACAGGGTCGCCGAAATGGGATCACCAAATCGTACCGAATTGAAGAGAACAAAAAGTCACCGAACGTGCGGTGACTTTTCGATTCTTTTGAATAACCCTGTATGTGATTCCTTATCATCATACTTTTTTCTCAATTTGATTGGGATACGTTTGTTCACACCTTCACATACTGTAGCAAGTAAAGGTTATAAATTTGTTAACTTCTATATATAAAAGTATATAGATCTACACTTATAAGCCATATCATTAAAACTACAGGTGAAGTGATTAACATTAATTATATGGTTACAATGGTACCTGTTAATGGGGTGGGGTATATTTGGCAGCACGTGAACAGTCAGGTCACGAATTTCATGTGTCGAAAGTAGGAGAAATGCGCAAGAGAAAAGATGTGTGTGACTTTGACAAGGGCCAAATAGTGATGGCATTGGCAAGAAGACTGGGTCAGAGCATCTCCAAAATGGCAATTCTTGTGTGCAGTGGTTAGTACCTACCAAAAGTGGTGCAAGAAAGGACAACTGGCGGACTGGTGTAATGATCTTGGGCAACCAAGGCTCACTCTATGCATGTGTAGCAGTAATGTTAATGCATCTGATATGATGATACAGAAGAAAAACATAATGATTGCCATAATCACACATCTTTTTCCCACTATGCACAGAGTTCCCCCCATCTTCTTTATACACACAGGTTTGTTGCAAGTACTTACAAGTACATTGTAGTGCTACATATCACTGTTATCTTATAATTCTTGCATTAGCGAAAGACTTTCAGCTCTTCTCTCCTCCAATTTTTTTAATTTTTACAGTTCTTTCGGCTCTTCTGTCCTCCAACTTTTTTATTTTTTTGCCCACGTTGTAGCCATCCATGCTTGTGCAGATCGACTCTTTGGACAACAAGTAAATGGACAGCCATAGAAATCTTTGATACAAGAAAATAAAACGGAGTATACCAGATCACATAAATATGTAAGCATGCGCAACATGATCTGTGTGGTCTTTCCATTCACTTTTGATTCCTTCATTCAAAGTCCTCCACAGCTGAAGAATTATCCATTTTATTATTTCCACCTGGTTCAACTATGGGTTAAAGGAATTGTTATCTGAGTGGATAATTCCTGCCAATTTTTGTAGGTTTTGAAAAAGAACTTTCTCAAATTCATGTCCCTGATCATGATGATGTTTTCCAATTGCTTTGTTCCAGATTTCATACTGACAAGCTCAAATGGGACTCTAGTGGAAATGAAACCCATTGGTGCTTCCTGATTCGGGTGAGATTCCTTTTGTTTTATAAAGTTACAACTGGTTGTCCCATAACCCTCTATTTATTGTTGCATTAAAGACACAAAGAACCTTTCAAATTACATGTTCTCTGTGCTCCGAAATTAATTTGAATAACAAACCCTAACATTGAAATATGGAGTACAGTACTTATCACTCACGCCTTCCAACACTCCTTCCAGAAATATTTGCAATGCTGGAACATTTCTCAGTTCAGATGGGATTTGCACCCTCTCACATTATCTGCAGGAAGTAGCAAATGCTGTTACATGCTTGGATTCCCTTGAGTAAACCCATAAACCCATGATTAAACCCACTACCTGTATCCTAAATTTAAAAGCAACCATGATCCAGACTTTCCCAAAATACTTGTATTTTTAGCAGGGGATGTTGATTTTCTACTGTCTTATGATATCGTGATGAGAACTCAACACACCACCGATAGCTGCCATCATTTCTTTGTGTCAGATCACACATGAAGACATAAAGACGTTTTCCTGATCCAATGCATTCCCAATAGATTTTACACTTAATCCTGGACTTTCTTGCAAATAGATTTGCAGGATAGAATGGGGTTTTAGCACTTTTGAACCAGCGTGTCTTCAAGGATTATTTTTAGCTCCAGATTGGGTATAGAACCAATGTCTTTCTTCTTCAGCACATGCACCTATGCACATATGTCATAGCACTTCATGTTCTTGCTCACTGAGATGGTTGAGATCTGCATGTAGGTGTCTTTTTTCCTCTGGTACTGCACTCAATGCATTCTTCTTTCTGTTTAGAATTATTGTTAGTAGTGTAGAACTGGCATGGGCTGTTTAAAGTGCTGTGATTTTGACTACTTCTTTATAGTCGGCTGCATGACAATTAGGAATCATTAAATCCATCAGAAAAATCAACCTAACACCAAGCTTTGAGGAAGGTACTGTAGATGTATGTAGTGCTGTGTTTTGGTCTTTTCTTTTTACAGTCTTTGAATCATCTTGTAGCACACCATCAATAGTGGGAAACAGTCCTAAACTAGCAGGGCAGTCATTTTCCTGAGCTGGATGAAACAATATTTCACTTCCCATATCTGATGTCTATGGATGGTATCTCCCCCTTTTTGAATTTTCATATCGTTGGCACCTCTTTTGGAAAGTATACATTCACAATATACACTAGATCCCCAGCTATGTCCCTTCATTCATACCATCATTATTATTAACTTTCTTTATATAGCACCAACAGTTTCTGCAGCTCTTTACAATAACCAATGGGGAGCGAGACAAAATAAAAATAAATATTGGAACAGAAACAAGAGGCGTAGAGGGCCCTGCTTGGATGAGTTTACAGTCTAGAGAAGCCTGGCTTTATAAAGTATATCCGTCAAACAAATATTTTTGTCATGTACACTATTTTCTCTGATGGTCTCTTCAATCAGATTGAAACCAACCACTAGACAGTCAGTGCAACTTTGACTTACTAAGAAAGGCACATGCATTGCTAGTCTTCATTATTCATCACTTGTAATTTCTAATAGAATCTTAATCCTCTTGTCAAAATCACAGCTTTCCTTTTGGCTGCACTGAAGTGGAGATCACAGTCGTACAATAGTTTTTCCAGAGGTTGAATTGTAACCTTTTGCAAGTATTGTTCAATGCATGTTCTACTTACTATGTTGACCTGAGCTTCACTGTCTAAAAGCACTTGAACCTTGACCCCACTCAAGTGACAAATCATAACACACCTATGGCACTATTCCCTAGTTAATGCTAACGTTGGCGTCTCATTGTGTAAGCAATATTGCTAGTATAAAAGTGTTTAACTCATGCCACACATATTACATTACTGACGATACCCTCATTAGTAATCAGCACATGATTTTCTTGTGCTTGCTTCGGCAAGCGTACTGTACTACTGTACTTTGCGCATACTATACTTAACATGGAGAGTGCAATCATTAATTATCATTTTGATAAGTAAAGCTTTGCAAACTGCTAGCGATAATTACTGCTGGGATGCACAGGGAAAAATTTTAGCACCTTCTAAAAGCTTGTGAATTACTCTGCAAATGCAAAATCATTTAGCACCACCTAAGGCTGGCGTCAGACGAGCTCACTATGTGCGCCCGTACTGACTTGCCTTCTGGTGTCCAACGCAGCATTGAGACGCTGCGACGGGGCCTGCCACAAGCTGTTGCGCACACAACACAGCCGTGTTGCATCCGTGCAGCAGCCCGCTCCGTCAAAGTGCTAGGATGCGCGTTGACTGAGCTGGAAAGTGCGATTCTCCATAGGAGGATCGAGCCATGCAGCGCTGAGCGCACTAAGTGCAAGGTGGCCGGACAGGCGTCGAGTAGAAGGAACGTCCACTCTCATAGACGTACCGTCCGCTCTCCAATGACGCTCGTCTGACCCCAGCCTTAAAACCCCCATTAAATCCGATACTCACCTCTCATTCCACAGCCAGAACGGTGGCCTGATCTACCGCTTCTTCTGGCCACGAGCTGAGTCTGATCTCCCTTCGTGATCACTCCACGGCACTGCACAATCACTGGTACATCTTTTTAGTTAGAAGAGGCAGGGCTTTCTTTAGGGGGTACTCGCTCAGTACTAGCCTGAACAGGAGAGAGCATGATGCTCCTCCCTCCTCCTGCAGTGGCAGGCAGAGAATCAGAAGTGCTCGGCAGCTCATATTGCTCCTGAATGCTTCCGATTGTCAGGAGTGTATGTAGGAACCGATAACCCCCTCTTCTGCCAGTAAGTGACAAGGGAGGGCTGGTTATATAAAATCTCCTGTTTTTTCAGTGCCCCAGCTCTGTCAGATGTGTGTATACATGCTGCACCCCCTCTTTCTGCAGACACTGGAACTTTGAACAGCATGGGGAGGGGGGTGCAACATATTTACACACATCTGCCAGAGCTGCGGATTGTCAGGCAAGCAGTGTGTTCAGAGGAGCTGGCATTGTAAGGCGGTACAGGTGGCCGCCTAAGAGTGCAAGCCCAGGAGGTGGTGCAAAAAACTATTTGAATCCCTGGTCACTTGCCTTGACAGGGATCCAAATTTTTAAACTATCTGCCTGGCACTGTGTCCCTTCTGCTCCTCCTCTAAGATGCAGCTGGTGCCCAGTGAGCTGCATTGTATCTGCCAGGTCAGAGAGAAGACTCCCCCGCGGTGCTGGATACGGAAGCCTGCGCTCGCGATCTCTCCTCCTGGTCCCTTCCTCCTTGCTGGTGCCTGGCCCCCTCTGATGATGTCAAGCGGAGGGCATGCCAAAAGAAGTCTACACTGCCGCCTTACCCCCTGCCTCCCCAGCAGTTCCAGACAGTGTGTGGTGCACCCTTTAAGGTAAGAAGGTGGAAATTTAAGTCCTGGCTGCATTGCTCTACAGGGACTCAGAGACAGGCTGCTGCTTCCAAATATACTTCAAAACTACATTTAAAAATATCAGCTCTGATAACACAGGTATGTCCACCTGGTCCTGCTGTTACCACCATGTGGGGGTGTTCAAGGTCAAACACCCTCTCATTGGAGTCCCCCAATATTATTCAAACAGTACTTGGTGGATAGTGGATTTTTATTGCTGTAGAGCTCATACACACTGCGCATTACTGTGAGTTTCATTGCTGTGGAGCTCATACACTCTGCGCATTACTGTGAGTTTCATTGTTGTGAAGCTCATACAGTCTACCACATTGCTGTGAGTTTCATTGCTGTGGAGCTCATATACACTGCACATTACTATGAGTTTCATTGCTGTAGAGCTCATACATACTCAGCAAAACTGAGTTTCATTGCTGTGGTGCTCACAAATGCTAGGGAGATTATTCACTCAGTGCCAGCGTTTGCAAAAAAAAAAAAAAAAAACAGCTAACTGCACTGCAATACAGACTATTCTTGCAACAGAGGCACTTAGTGGATAACTCCCTTAGGGTTACAACAATAGTTATAGTTCATTTAAAGGAACCCAGTATTAAAAAATATGGTTCCCTTTTAAGTGTCTTCCTTTAAGTGAGCTACAACTATTGTTTATTAGGACATGAAAATAGTCATAAGAATCAGTTTTTCCCCAGATGTGAGAGTACCCCCACCTATTTTTCCAAAAAAAAAGCACTGAGAGGTATCATATTTTGAAATGCCAATTTTAGAGAGATGGCGCTAACCTTCTTGTGTTACTTAGTAGATATTGTGTTATCATAAGTGGTTATCATATGATTTTCTTGTTAGGCATAGGAGGTCCCAGATTATAGGGTAATGTAGTTTGTCAGAACACTAATGCAATTGTCTGAAGGATTTCCACAAAGTATTCTTCTGTCTTATATGAAGGTAACTTTTGCTGGTAAAAACCATTACAGACAAGCCAATAAATGTGTTTAGCTGTCCTTCATTTCTCTTTCTTCTAATAACATGGATTTCTCCATATCAATACCTAAATTGGATTGATTGCAGAACATCAATTGAGAACAAAGAACAAAAACTCTTTGTCATGAAAGGGTTATGTTCAACACTGACATTTTCACTTTTTCTCTTATGATTGAACTTGATCTACAAGATTCCTATATTTGACATGCTATGACAGTATATAAATGTTCCTTCTAATTTAAACAACTGTAATGCCATCTTGCAAATGTTAACAGATTTCTGAGTTTCAGTTGATGAGCTCTTTCTGTCTAACCTGTTTTCACTTTATAGTTATGCAAGTGTTGAAAGACATAATCCTGCAGTTCAAAGAAAGTTTATATGTTCCTCTTGCAGATACCAGTCAAATTATTTAACCATTTCTTTTTGTTATGTCAATGATTGCAAAGCATGTTTTTCTTGGAAAGTTGGTCTAAAATCATATTGTACTGTTGTATTAAATAAAAGCAACTCTGTTATTGTATCTTATTAAAATTGTTGATAAACTTAAAATTCTCTCCCTTTGTTATAGTAATAACATATTATCCATTTATCAGCTGTGGTGGGGATTAGCATGTTTTATCAGGATTCTAGCATCCCAAAGTATTTGTTTAAAGTAACCTTACTTCTGAATGAAAATTAATTATTATGTAAAACTCAGTATTTACCACCATCTGCAAGATGGGCCCTTGAATTTCGATGGCCACTAGGTTGGCTCTGGTTGTCATACATTCTACTGCTTATATTAAGTTAAGGCTTTGCAGTAGTCATAAATATTAAGATTACATGTCCAGGACAGGAAAAGGACGCAGCCAGATGACATGCCTGCAAATGGATAAAAATCAGAGTCATGGTTATCAGTAACCTGACATGCACACATGTAAAGAAGAGGACGATTATTATTATTATTATTGTCAGCATTTATATAGCGCCAACAGTTTCCGGAGCTCTTTACGATAACCAAAGGGAATGAGACAAACGGATATATGATGGAAGCAAGAGGTGTAGAGGACCCTGCTCATAGGAGTTTACAATCTAGAGGGATTGGGGATGAGGAAGACCAGAGGAATTTTACTAGATAGCAGGATCATTAGGGCCAGTGGTTTGGGAATGGTGGGGCTATAGAAGCAGCTTCAATCATGAGTGAGTAGATGAGCAGAGGGATGAATTGCATCAGTGATGTGGTACACTAATCTGAAGAGATGGGTTTTGAGGGATTTCTTGAAGGCCTGAAGATTAGGGGAGAGTTTGATAGGGTGAGGCAAGTCATTCCACAGGACCGGTGCTGCCCTTGAGAAGGCTTGGAGGCGAGAGTTGGCCGTGCACGTGTAGATAGATGACAGGAGGAGATCGCCTGCTGACTGGAGTTGTCTAGATGGGACAACAATAGAGCAAGACTGCTGTAACTAGTAGTCCTTGTAATGGCTGGAAATCAAATGAATTAAGAATGGTAGGGTTGAGCCAAGAACAAGGGTTTGAGAAAATCTTAACAGGTACATAAGCCAAGGGTCTAGGGTTAGAGAGAAACATGATAGTGGATTCACAATCCAAAGGTCAAGAATATGACAGTAAGAAGATACCAGAAAAGAAGCCAAATATGAAAATACACAGAAAAAGAGAGGCACTCTAATGGGTAGTAGAACCCAAACTGGGGCCATGAAAAAGGAAGCAGAAGGTCTATAATCCATAAGGTGCCTTCCCATTGGCCATACCAGGGTATGAGTGAAACATTCTGCCCCCTAACATTGATAGGATGCAACACATTGCCTTGTTCTTCTGTGTTGATTATGCACAGGAGCCCCAGTAGAGTTGACATACTGAAATATCAGTAGGGATGGGCCACCAGAGTGATGCAAAACATGAGCAATCAAGTGAGAGAGAAGGGGAATGACCAAGCAGGAAGACATGGGCCTCTCCTATAAAACCCTGCAGAAACATTGGAGGTCGTGACAGTGGGAGATACAAGCATCAATCTAGCATGTGTGGCATACTGACACAGAAACCGGCTCCACAGGCTCCACAATTTCAGCACTTTAAGATAGCCAAGATTTCTGTGGTTGCATGTTCAGTGATAGACCATCAAGGTTATTCAGAGAGATTCAAAAAGTCACCGCACGTTCGGTGACCTTTCGTTCCCCACACTTTGGGGTGATTCGGCGATTCTAGTTTGCCGACCCTGCGATGTATTCAGCAAGCACTGCAGGGTCCCCCGTAGTGCATTGAAAACTCGCCGCAAACCCGCCGAACACTCACCGAACACTCACCGAAAACCCACAGAAACCATCTCAAAAACCCTGCCGAACACGCCGGAAAAAGTCGATTAGCCACCGATCACAGCGCAGAGCAGCAGCCGGAAAAAGCCGACAGGCAGACGAACGTGGAAAAAACACAAAAAAACAAAAAAAAAAACAGTATGCTTGAAAGTTTCAAAATTCAAACACTGTTTGCAAAAAAACTACTGGACGGAAATGTCTGGAATTTACATATAAGGTCCAATGAATGAAAATAAAATGGTCTGTTACAGAAAAAGGAAAATAAATAAAAAAATCTATAAATATAGAGACTTTTTACTGCAGAATAAAAGAATAAACGGTTTATTAGATATTGGATTAAAACAGGAATACTTTTAAAATTGAAGCCTATGGGGTTCGCCTAAATAAACCTGCTGAATGAAACCACCGAACAGCAGGGCATTTCGGCAACTTTTGACAGCTGTTCGGTGTTCTCTGAATAGATTAACCATTGCTTCTCTATGGGGAATTTCACTGCCTTCGACCAGGCACCGTACGTGCAGGCAATTCGCCAAAATTTGGTGAATTGCCTGCTCTCTGAATAGACGAATGGCCCCGAAATGTCCCCTTATGTTGAATTTCAGTGTTCAGTTACATTTTGGTGACATTTCGGATCTCTCTGAATAACCCCTCATGTCATTAATAAGATATAGCTTCAAACCATAAATATCAAAATGTTCATGAAGCTAGTTATAAACCTATCAATTATATATAAAGAACTATAGACATTTAGCGCTGAAGCTTCAGCAGTTATGAGGAAATGTGTACACAATCTCACACAACTGGCAGAAGAACACTGAATACTGTGCAGAGACAGAAGACACTGCAGGACCACGGGTTTTTATCTATTTATTTAATTGTTGTGTCAAGTGATTTTGCAAAGGCTTGGGCCTCACCTGGAATAACAGGGCAGCTGTTAGCATTAATGAGTGGGGCCATCAAACTTATTGTCTCAATGAGTAATATCAATTTCGGATTCGACACCCTGCAAGATTGACTCTGAGTGGTGTGCTTGTGGTCAGCTGGAGTGACTTCTTCTCTATTTATTATTATTATCATCATTTATATAGCGCCAACAGTTTCCGCAGCGCTTTAAAATAACCAAAAGGGAACAAGATAAATGGACATATGATGGAAACACTAGGTGTAGAGGGTCCTGCTCATAGGAACTTACAGTCTAGAGCAGGGGTCAGCAACCTCGGCTCCCTCATGTTTTGGGAACTACATTTCCCTTGTGGCTCAGTCAGCCTAATTGATGACAGAGCATCTTGGGAGATGTAGTTCCCAACACATCAGGGAGCCAAGGTTGCTGACCCCTGGTCTAGAGGGATTGGGGTTGAGGAAGACAAGTGGAGTTTTACTGTCAGTATCATTAGTGCCAGCGGTTCAGAAATGGTGGGGCAACGGAATCACTTCTAGAATGAGTGTAGCGCTGTGGTAAAATCTTGCTGTGGCAGTACCTATTTTTGGCCACAAGATGGAGACTATCGCGATCAGAGATACTGGATATTGGGACTACAATGCCCGGCATGCTTTGCGAGAAGACAGGAAGTGGGTGGGGACTGGAGCCTTACATCCTCTGCCTCGTGGAGAACGCGGCAGAGCGCGCCAGGGAAGGGAAGAGAGCAGACGCATCGAAGAGATCACGAGAGGGCCTAGGCCAGAGACCAACAGAGACCTGTTAGTCCAGAGAGGTTCACCCAAGCTGAGGAGAAGAAGACCCGCCGGGATCCAGGCATTGCTGCAGACCGGAGGAATCGAACGGAGAGCAGGCGGTGAGCTGGAAAAGCTGTGTGGAGTCAGACAACGGATCGGGCCGCTAGTATCCCCAGTCAAAATCGGGTGGAGAGACGTCCTGGGTCAGCGGAGCCTAAAGAAATCGTCGGATGGGTGAGAGGCCTCCAAGGCTGTTTTATGATTAAAGGACGTTCTGCTGTTTTCCCTTTAAAGTCCACAGGGCTCCAACTGACTAGGCGAAGACCTTCCTTTAATAAACTCACTGGCCAGTTGAACAGTACCCGGGTACCACACACACAGATACACTTTTCACATTTTGGGACTTAACCTGTGCAGGACTCATTTCCTTTTACGAATCGGAACGGGGGTTAAAGACAAAGATACGTTCCGAATACATTTTTCTCTTTTTCCGCTGCGCGTTTGCCGTAGTACGAAGGGATTGTATGTTTGGGGTTTTGCTACGTGTCCTTTTTTCTGAACTATCGGGAAATTGCATTGCTTTTATGTTCGGTTGCGAATATTTTATTTTCCGAAATACGAAGCCTCGTGTTTCGTTTCTTTTCCGCTACGCATTTTACCGGGATACGAAAATACTGTAATAATACTTGTGAATACCGTGTCTCAACATCTGCTCAAATATTTTAGTAAACTATATAAATATAAAAACTCACAACTGTGTTGGAGTATATTTATTCCCTAGTGCGGGGAGACTGACCCGTGGTTCATTTTCAGCGGCTCCTCCGGGAGTGAGCGCTACATGAGCATTAAGGAATTTTCCACTATATTAATTCTGAACCTATCCCTATCCCAAAAACTTAACCCTGTCTCAAGCACCACATCTACTCCTAACCCTTTTTCTAAGCCTAGGGTAAGAACCCATCCATGACAGATCATGAATTCAATTTAAGTGGCAACCACAGCCACCAAACTGCACAATTATATAACAGCTCATCACCTAGAGATCATATATAGATATACATATACACAATCAACGATCTCCGCACTCCAAATCTCATGGCTCACAGTGCCTGGTACTGGAACCTGGTCAGTGCATATCAACAAATACGATGCCCCACAAGACCGCACTGACCAGGTTCCAGCACCAGGCACTGTGAGCAGTGAGATTTGGAGTGTGGAGATTGTGCATTAAATATTATTGTGTTGTGGAGCATCATATTTGTTGTGTATTATATTTGTAAAATATACATACGTACAGAGCAGGTATGACCCAGCAGATAGATATCAGCTGCGATCTAAAATAGAAGCACACTAATGATTTGACTAGACAAAGCGATAAATCATCATTTTGAATTTCCATTCTGTGTATTTAGATGCACCACAAGTTCCTCTTTTTGCTGTACCAAGAAATCGTAAAGAAAAGTCAGCTCAATTGTGGTTCATGGATGGAAGTTTTTGCATCCCACAACATGATTGATAGGATCATAAGTATACAATTTTTTATTCTTCAGTTTGCGGCCATACAGCACTGCATCAATAAACATATTATAAAATGCAATAAAACTAGTTTTAACGGCTACATTAAACATGTGCTTTGTTACTGGAAATGTCAGGAGATACGTTGAATGATGTCTTTTCTTCAATGCAGCCAAATGGCCAAACTCTAGATAAAATGTTATTATTACTCATTTGCAGTTCCTCTGTCACCAGAAATAGTCTGTGCAACAATGGCATTCTAGATACTAGAATGCAGCTCATTTACATACGTTGTTGATGCTATTTTATCAGATCAAAAACATGACACATTCTAATAAAAAGGAAAGCAAAATAACTATAAGAAAAGTCATTAAAGGGATATGCATGTCTAGAAATATTTTTTTAAATTGACATTTAAATACTTGTATACCTATAGACAAACTAGAATAAATAAATAAAAGTTTTAAAAATGTGTAAAAAATGTTCATTTTCTTGCTTTAACCACTTCGCTGCTGAGGACGCGCTCAGCGCGTCCTCAGCATTCCCGCTGGTGTGCTGAGGACGCGCTGAGCGCGTCCTCCCATTGGGGTCAGCGTTCGGCCGGGTTCCGGCCGATCGCTGGCCCCTCCGGTGCGGGCTGACATCCTGGATGTCAGCCCGGCATCCGGAACAGCAGCCGCCAGAATTAGGTGTCATCGCGGGGGCGCGATGACACCTAATTCAGGCGCCCCCCCCCGCATGTGCGGAGGAGGCGCCTGAAAGGGAGGGGGGGAGGTCCTTCGGACCTCTCTCCCTCCCGATCGGCGGCTCTGCGGGGGTTAACCCAGGCATCATTTGGAAGGGCACAGCCTGCCCTTCCAAATGATGCCTGGCATTAACCCCTGGGGAGCTGGATCGCGAATCGGCGCTGAAAAGCGCCGGTTCGCGATCCTTTCCCGGAGCTGGCCGACATCTTGGATGTCGGCCAAGCCTCCGGGAACTCCCCCTGAGGACTGGCGTCATCGTGCGTAGCACGATGACGCCAGTCCTGGACTTAACCCTTGACTGCCACCAACGGTGGAGATAGGGAGTTCCAATGAACTCCCTATCTCCTGATCCAGCTAGGGGTTAAATTTTGGTATGGTTGGATCGGCCAGAGCATGGCCGTTCCAACGATACCAAACATGAAAGTGAAAAATTTTGTAAAAAAAAAAAAAAAAAGAAAAATAAAAATAAAAAAAAATTTAAAAAAAAATAAACCCTTTTTTTTTTTTTTTTTTGGTTTGTTAATGCAGCAATATTGTTCCCATTTCAATTATAATGTGAACAATGATGCTGCACTAACGATTTTTGTATGCGGTGCGTTTGTTAAAAATAGTGTCATTTTCCCCAAAAAAAAATGTAACGAGACCCCATCTCTAATTTTTTTAACAAGCGCACCCCATACAAAATATAACCGCAATTGCTCGCATGTTAAAATGTGGAAAAAAACACTTTACACTTTGTAAATTATTGAAAATACATATTTTATTGCATTTTTTGTTATAATATACAGACATGACATAACGTATACATATAATAATGACATATTATGAATCTACCGAGTCTGACGGAAAGAACGATATATAATATGTCTGGGTCATATACTAAAATAAGCCTTCAAAACACGTTTAAACATGATGCGCAAAACAGGTAAAAATGACCTCGGCACAGGGGCGGGAAAAGCCTCAGCAGCGAAAGGGTTAAACTCTGATTTCATCTTCTCCAGTGACACCCCTCAACTCGGGGTGTTTCTTCAGCTCCTGCTTCTTCTTGAATATTCCCTACTCACTATTCCACCCACTATTCTACCCATCAAAGGTTCACATGAACTACATTTCTTGCTCCATCTTGCCCACAGACCCCACCTCAGCTATTACCCCCACCTGGTGTGTCACCCCTCTACTCTTAGATTGTAAGCTCTTGGGCAGGGTTCTCTCCTACTGTTCTGTGTGTTTAACGTGTATGGACATTTGTTATTCTGCCTCTCCCATTGTACAGCACTACGGAACTTGCTAGCACATTTTAAATACCTGTAACTGCATGAACTAACACAAGCTGTGCAGCTCAGGACCTCAGACTGGGAAAACCGAGGAACTGAATATTAGCATCTCTGCAACTGTGAAAGCAAAACACCCTCACCCGCTGACTCACTCACACACTCACGCTCTCTCACACACAGACTCAGTGGCGTCACTAGGGTTGGTGTCACACGGTGCGGTAACTTATGGTGTTTTTAACTACTTTGACTCATAAATCAGTACTCCCGTATAACACTGAATGCTCATACACGGCGCACATTACTGTGAGGTTTATTGATGTGGAGCTCTGTGATATGCTCATACACAGTTTTGGCAAACTGACAGAAAGTACGGTGCCTGCTTGAAGGCAGTGAAAGTCCCCATAGAGAAGTAATGGTTAATCTGTTCAGAGACACCAAACAGCAAAGAAATGTCCTGATGTCCGGTGTTTTCATTTGGCAGGTTTATTCAGGACGAATGACCACCATAGGTTTCAATGATAAAAATATTCCTGTTTTTATCCAATATATAATAAACCATTTATTCCTTTAATCCACAGTAAAAAAAAATCTCTTTATTTATTGATTTTATTTTTTTAGTATTTTTTAGGCATCTTTCAAAAATAAAAACCTTTTTTTTCTTTCTAATAGCAATTTTTCTTTTTTTCTGTAACAGACCTTTTTATTATCATTCATAGGATCTTATATGTTAATTCCAGACATTTTCGTTCAGTAGTTCTTTTTAAAACAGCAGGTGACGGGTTTGCGGCAGCATTCGGTGGCTGATTCCCTGCACTTCAGGGACCCTGTGGTGAATTCACCGGGGAAATTTGATTCCCCAAAGTGCGGGGAACAACAGAACATTGAAATGTCTTAGTCATTTCGGTGCTCTGTGAATATCCTCTTTGTGATGTTTTTTTTGCCACCCCCTGGAAAGTGCCAGCCTAGGCCTTGCCTACCCAGGACATACTTGAAAATGACAGAATTCTCAATGTATCCTTCCTGGTAAAATGATTTTGTGTAAAGGGTGGTGTCACCAGGTGCGGGCCGCACCCCTGCCCCCTGGCAACTCACTCACCCACTGACACGCCCACTTGCACTCTTTCATGGTTTACATACTCCCTGTTTCACTCAATCTCCTTCACACAGTCACTCACTCTCACACTCTTTCTTGTGCTGTCTGTCTCTTGTGTGCACTCTCTCTTACTGCACCTTTTCTTGCCTTGTCTCTGCTTTATCTTGCTGTCTTTCTCTCTTTACTGTTTCTTGCTGTGTCTCTGTGCTTTTTTTGCTGTCCTTCTCTCTGCTGTCTCTTTTTCTCCCTGCGTGTATGGATTTCTTTCCTTCCCTGTCTCTGCAGTAGCTGGGGGTGAAAGTTCAGCCCCGCCCTCCCCTCAGCTCACAGTGCAGGAGGGAGATGGAGCAACTCAGTCGCACCTACTCAGTGCATTTTAGGTATACACCCTGATTGGTTAGCTTAAAGTGCCTCCTGAGGTGGAAAACGCCAAGAAAGAAAAGCAAGTAAATATGAAAAAATATTATATTTACTTGCTTTTTATATCTGCTGAATGACACCACTGACTCATTCAAAAGGCATAGCATGTTTTTAAAAGCACACTAGCAAAGCATGCATGTCCCTTTAAAAACTTTACTGAAGTTACATTATATTTGCAATTCTTGTTTTGATGGCTGAAAAAGTAAGCATCGCTGAATGTGTTTTTTTTAAACTAATACAATTCTGTAAAATTTGCTGTCGTAAGAGGAAAAAAAACTATGAACTAAAATAAATATCAACTTAACCGAGTCAGAATGTAATACGCCCGCTCAGTGTTTTTCAGTTTCCACAGAATTATAAATAATCTGATCAAAAGACCCTTAATTTGGCAATAAAATATTTAACCTTGAGTTTCAAGAATGTTATACTCTGCAGAAATATACCACAGCTAACAGTCTTCACAATCTTTACAGGACAAGAAGTGAAATGTTTTTCTCCATATCATCACTGTGTCCTACTGTCATGCAGAGAAACTCTAAGGGGGTTATACAGAGGTTATTCAGGGGGTTAATGACGCCGACATTTTGATGCTCTCGCTTTCCCTGCACTTAGGAGAATCAAATTTCCCTACCCTGCAATGAATTCAGCATTCACTGCAGGGTCCTTGGAGTGCAGGGAAAACCCGCTGCAAACCCATCAAAAGTCTGAAGAAAACCCGACAGAACTGCCGCAAAAAACACGCCAAACACGTCGGAAAATGCGGATGAGCCACCAAACACAGCGTCAACAAGATGCCGGAAAAAGCTGACAAGCTGACGAACGGGGTAAAAAAACAATAAAGCAATACGATTGAAAGCGTCAAAATTGAAACACTGTTGGCAAAAAAAACTACTGAACAAAAATGCCTGGAATTTACATATAAGATCCAATGAATGATAACAAAAAGGTCTGTTACAGAAAAAAAAAAACACTTATAACAAAAACAGAGGAAAAGGATTTCCCAATTTTTTTCGACAAATGCCTAAAAGATCCTAAAAAAAAAATCAATAAATAAAGAGACGTTTTACAGCAGATTAAAATAATAAGCGGTTCATTAGATATTGGTTAAAAACGGGAATATTTTTAACATTGAAGCCTATGGGGCTCGCCTGAATTAACCTGCCGAATGAAACCACCGAACAGCAGGGCATTTGGGCAACTTTTCACTACTGTTCGGTGTTCTCTGAATAGATTAACCATTGCTTCTCTTTGGGGAATTTCACTGCCTTCGACCAGGCACCGTACGTGAAGGCAATTCGCCAAAATTTGGTGAATTGCCTGCTCTCTGAATTGCAGAGTGGCCCCGAAATGTCACCGTATGGGGAAATTCACTGTTCGGTGCCATTTCAGGGCCAGATTGGCTCTCGCTGAATAACCCCTTATAGTTTAATTTCACATTATCTTCTTCCCCTCACACACACAATTGCTACAGACATCTCTGTTTCCCAAAGTACTCTGATCAAGCCTTGAAGGATGCACACATGGGGTTGTGCCAGTAGTATTTCTGTGAAATCCAAATTTTATACCCATGTCTATTCAAATAATTCAGTCCTTGTTTGACACATTATTAGATATACTTCGTAAACTGTATCAAATTTTTTAAAAGGAACAAATTAATAATTTTTTAAAAAAATGTTATGTTTAAATAATAATAATAATAATTTAGTGTTACAATGTAGATTTTAAAAAACATAAATGTTAGTGAACAATTTAAAGCATACCACGCACCCAAATCAGGAAGGGGAGACTATTTGATGCATATGTCATATCATCCATGTATACATAAACATTTTAAATGAAACCTTTGATAAAAGTTTGTTTTGAATCTGTCATCTAACATACAGAGTAAAATTAAAGGAACACTCTACTCATTTTGACCATTATATCTTTATAAAGTGGTAAGGGTAGGAGTAGTACCATCCAACCCCCCCCCCCCTTTCTGTGCCGATCTGCCAGAAACACTGGGTGAAGTGAAGGCATCGTTCTGTGCATTCTACTCATAAGATCCCAAAGTATTGCAATTTTCCTGTTAATTAGAAAATCTCAATAAGCACATTGATTATTTGAAAACTTATCTCTTTAATAAAATGCAAAGCATTTTCTTTGAAAAAAATCAATTGTAATAACAGCTTTCTAGTCTAAAAGGACACCCACTAGTGCAATAAAGTAGCAGTTGACACAGCGTTCCCTATTTGCTTGTTTTATTACAGGATACACTCAAGAAAACTTTCATTCAGAGAAAATAAAATCAAATTGGCCCAGAGTCAACATGCATAAATCTGATTTGGTTTTCTTTATGTTTATTTTAATTGAAATCTACTTTTAATAGAATATGTTTGCCAAGATATAGGTAACCAGAATTATATACTATTACCACATTATACTTGTTCGTTTTTTGTTTTTTTTGAAAGGTGTTGTTAATGCTTAGACTGCGATTTGTCTCAATATGCAATAAGCAATAACATTCATATTTTTTAGTAACTTTCTTTTCTAAATTAAGATGGCAGAAATACTTTGGTCCCCAAACATATGTTGTCATGTGCAATATCCATGAACATGAAGATGCTGTAAGCATTAATAAGCATTTAAAGGAACACTTACCTAAAATAAAGCTTAGATGATTATCATAGGGTTTTATTATTAACCCCTGCTGACCCCCACCCAAGTTTCTTTCCCATCTAAATTGTATACTCATCTTATCTCTCCTGTTGCCCTTCCTGCTGGTTGACATCTTGCTGCCAGAAGCATCTTGACCCCCCCACCCAATGATTGGCACATGTGCGGCGAGCACATACATCCACTACAATTATTTTCAATGCTTCTCTGAATAAAGTGCTGTATTGGCAGGACAATTATCCTAAGGAAGAATCCTCTGCTCCTTATGTACCACTATGTGTGGTGTTTAAGTTTCCCAATAGTAAAGTGCTATTGAATATGTTGGCACTATATAAAAACTGAATAACCAGCTAATTAACTAGATGCAGATCGACAGCCTTCATGCTGAAGAACAAATAGCTCTTCCTCTCTTTTACTGCCCATTTTTTAATAAACCTCTCCTCTCATCCCATATACCACTTTTATTTTACAAATTCTATATCATAAATACACCCCAGCCCGCTCCCTAGGATGAAACAGTGACCTGCGTCTAGCTTCTCCCTGCATCACCTCTTCCCGTGATAGAATGCAGGATTTCTCACGAGCAGCCCCATCATCTGGACCGCTCTCCCTCGAATGGTCAAACTTTCCCCTAGTTTCTAGGGATGTGCGTTTCGGGTTTCGGAATTTCGGAATTTTCACGAAATTTCCCGATTCGTGTTTTCGGATGCGGCCGAATTTCCGAAAAATTTTAGATCCGAAATTTTCAGATCCGAAATGTTTTCCGAGCCGAAACGAAAATTTTCGGATTTTTCGAATGGACTTGAAATGTGTCAAACGAGGAGAACAGATTTTCCGAAAAACGAAAATTTTCCGAAAAACGAAAATTTTCTGAAAAACGAAAATTTTGTAAAAACGAAAATTTCTGAAAAACGAAAATTTTGTAAAAACGAAAATTTCTGAAAAACGAAAATATTTTGAAAAAACGGGCAAAATGACACGAAAAATACGAAAAACGGTCGATATTCCGAAAAATGTGCAATTCCGAAAAACGAAAATTTCCGAAATCACGAAAAGTCGATACAAAAACCGAGCACAGTGACACGAAAATACGAAAAATGGTCGAAATTCCGAAAGAAAAATGTACCCAAAAAACGTGCCGAACCGAATCGAATCGAAACCGAAATCGGTCGAAACGGGCAGAATCGAAAAGTTTAAAAATCCGAAAAATCGAATCGAATCGAACCGAAAAAAAAATCGGTGCACAAGCCTACTAGTTTCCCTTCCTTCAAACGCTCCCTTAAGAATTTCCTATTTAAGGAAGCCTTCCACTCGACTCACTGATGCAACCAGTCCATCACTTTAACCTGCAGTCCATCACTCTCACCTTTCAGTCCTCTCCTCCTTTTTCCACCCCCAACCCTTCTAGATTGTGAATTCCCACGGAAATAGGGCCCTCGTTTCCTCCTGTACTGGTTTGTCAAATGTTGTTCAATGTATTGTAACCCTGTCTATATTGTGCCCATTGTACAGCGCTGCGGAATATGCTGGCGCTTCATAAATAAAGATTAATAATAATAATATATTCTCCTTCCATCCCTCCATCCATCTTGAAACCAGGACATACTTGAAAACGAGAGAAATCTCAATGTATTCTTCCTGGTAAAATCCTTTATAAATAAATAAATAAATAAATAAATATAAAAATATGAATTAATAAGAGGAGTGCTTTAGAAAATAATCTGAAAATGCACAAAGAGAACTGACAAAAACTGTTCACTGCAAAGTTGAAAATAATTTCTAATGATTAAGAAGGAATGTTTAAAAAACAAGTGCCTTGGTTGTTTCGACCATCACTGAAAGACAAAAATGTGAAATAAAACATGCAGGTATTTTAATTAGCCTTTATAAAGTAAGCTAAGAGTATAGGGGTTATTTAGAGAGCAACAAAATTTCAGCAAAATGGCAGTGCTCTCTACTTCAGCGCACTTTGGCACCCTTAATTTGCCGAGCCTGTGGTGAATTCAGCATTCACCTCAGGGACCCTGAAGTGCGCTGAATTAATGCACCAAACGCCGCCAATAACCCTGCCAAACACAGCCACAAACCGCCAAAAAAACACAGAGCGAATGGAAAAACCGCCAAAGAACCACCAAATCGATCCGAAAACCACTGAATCAATCCGATAAACCACCGAACGCATCCTCAAACCACTGAATCGACCCTGTAACCCACCGAAAAACTGCCAAATCGATCCACCGAACGCCGCCGAAAAAAGCCGACTATCTGCCAAACGGGTAAAAAAAAACACGCAACTTTTAAAAGGCGTTTAAAAAAAAAATAGTGCATGAAAATGCCTGGAAATAATATATAAGGTCCAGGGGTCAAGTCCTGGGAAAAAAAGTGAGGGAACTCACCCACGAATTCCACAACCCCCATTACCTGAAGAAAATATATATATATATATATATATCTCACGAGTATAGCAGCGCGTGCCGGTGATACCATTTTAATTGGGTTAACTTTACATTTAAAAGACAAGCTTTCAAGAGTGTAAACTGGAAACTATACTGATCAGTGAAAGGTATCACTACGTACAGGTATACTCGTTATTGTGGCAACTGGACTAACGCATTTTATATACAATATATATATATATATATATATATCTCCAGGCACAGACCCCCAGAATAATATACACAGTGCTGAACCCCCAGAATAATATACACAGCGCTGAACCCCCAGAATAATATACACAGCGCTGAGCCCCCAGAATAATATACACAGCACTGAGCCCCCAGAATAATATACACAGCGCTGAACCCCCAGAATAATATACACAGCACTGAGCCCCCAGAATAATATACACAGCACTGAACCCCAAGAATAATATACACAGCACTGAGCCTCCAGGATAATATACACAGCACTGAGCCCCCAGAATAACATACACAGCACTGAGCCCCCAGAATAACATACACAACACTGAACCCCCAGAATAACATACACAGCACTGAGCCCCCAGAATAATATACACAGCACTGAACCCCAAGAATAATATACACAGCACTGAGCCTCCAGGATAATATACACAGCACTGAGCCCCCAGAATAACATACACAGCACTGAACCCCAAGAATAATATACACAGCACTGAGCCTCCAGGATAATATACACAGCACTGAGCCTCCAGGATAATATACACAGCACTGAACCCCAAGAATAATATGCACAGCACTGGTTATATGGATATATTTTCCCCAGTTCACATGGATATAATTGCCCCAGCTCATATGGATAATGCCCCCAGGTCTCATGGATAATGCCCCCAGCTCTCATGGATAATGCCCCAGCTCTCATGGATAATGCCCCAGGTCTCATGGATAATGCCCCAGGTCTCATGGATATTCCCCCTGGTCTCATGGATAATGCCCCAGCTCTCATGGATAATGCCCCTGCTCTCATGGATATTGCCCCCCTGGTCTCATGGATATTGCCCCAGCTCTCATGGATAATGCCCCAGCTCTCATGGATAATGCCCCAGCTCTCATGGATAATGCCCCAGCTCTCATGGATAATGCCCCAGGTCTCATGGATATTGCCCCAGGTCTCATGGATAATGCCCCCAGCTCTCATGGATATTGCCCCAGCTCTCATGGATATTGCCCCAGCTCTCATGGATATTGCCCCCCTGGTCTCATGGATATTCCCCCCTGGTCTCATGGATATTGCCCCCCCCCCAGCTCTCATGGATATTGCCCCCTGGTCTCATGGATATGCCCCAGCTCTCATGGATAATGCCCCAGCTCTCATGGATATTGCCCCCTGGTCTCATGGATATGTCCCAGCTCTCATGGATAATGCCCCAGCTCTCATGGATATTCCCCCAGCTCTCATGGATAATGCCCCAGCTCTCATGGATAATGCCCCAGCTCTCATGGATATTGCCCCCTGGTCTCATGGATATGCCCCAGCTCTCATGGATAATGCCCCAGCTCTCATGGATATTGCCCCCAGCTCTCATGGATAATGCCCCAGCTCTCATGGATAATGCCCCAGCTCTCATGGATATTGCCCCCAGCTCTCATGGATAATGCCCCAGCTCTCATGGATAATGCCCCCAGCTCTCATGGATAATGCCCCCAGCTCTCATGGATATTGCCCCAGCTCTCATGGATATTGCCCCAGGTCTCATGGATAATGCCCCCAGGTCTCATGGATAATGCCCCAGCTCTCATGGATAATGCCCCCAGCTCTCATGGATAATGCCCCCAGCTCTCATGGATATTGCCCCAGCTCTCATGGATATTGCCCCAGGTCTCATGGATAATGCCCCAGCTCTCATGGATATTGCCCCAGGTCTCATGGATAATGCCCCAGCTCTCATGGATATTGCCCCAGCTCTCATGGATATTGCCCCAGCTCTCATGGATATTGCCCCAGGTCTCATGGATAATGCCCCCAGCTCTCATGGATAATGCCCCCAGCTCTCATGGATACTGCCCCAGCTCTCATGGATAATGCCCCAGCTCTCATGGATATTGCCCCAGCTCTCATGGATATTGCCCCTGGTCTCATGGATATACCCCAGCTCTCATGGATAATGCCCCAGCTCTCATGGATAATGCCCCAGGTCTCATGGATAATGCCCCCCTGGTCTCATGGATAATGCCCCAGGTCTCATGGATAATGCCCCAGCTCTCATGGATAATGCCCCCCTGGTCTCATGGATATTGCCCCAGCTCTCATGGATATTGCCCCCCTGGTCTCATGGATATTGCCCCCCTGGTCTCATGGATATTGCCCCCCCAGCTCACCTTTGCTGCTGCTGCTTCTGCTCCTCTGCCGGCGGCCGCGTGCTTCCTGCTTCAGTGGCCGCTGACAGGAAGTGCAGCCGCTCGCCTGGGAACTATGAAACAGCCAGGCGAGCGGCTCCACCTCCTGTCAGCTGGCCCTTGTAACAGGAAGCACGCCGGCTGCCGGCAATGTGCGGCGGCGGCGTTCGGGCTCGGGCCACAGCGGGAACGCTGCGTTCCCGCAGCGTTCCCGCTGTGGGAAAAGTGCGGGAACGCCGTTCCTGCGCGTTCCCGCTCGACTCGAGCCCTGATAAGGTCTCATAAATAACAATAAAAAGGTCTGTTACAGAATTTAAATAAAACTCCATGTAAAAAAAGACCTGAGTCAAAAATTTTGCTGAAAAATGCTTACAAAATCCTAAAAAAATAAACAAATGAAAAAACTTTTTGCTGCAAATGAAAAGCATAAACGTTGAATAAATATTTTATAATAACGGGGAATTTGGTTTACATTGAAACCTGTGGAATTCGCTTGCTTTAACCTGTCGAATGAAACTGATGCATATCAGGGCATTTCGACAACTTTTCTCTGCAGTTCAGCGTACTCTGAATAGATTAACCATTACTTCTCAATGGGCAATTTCACTGCCGACGAAGGCCACCATATTTCTCTGGCAATTCACCAATTTGGTGAATCACCAGCTTCTGAATAGCCGAATGGCCACGAAATTGCACCATACGGGAAAATTCACCGTTCAGTGCAATTCGGTGGCCAATTCGGTGCTCTGTGAATAACTCATGTTTTTAAATAGTCAATGATGTATAGCATTAATTCATGAACAATATGAAGTGCTGTAAAATAAATTGGACTGTTTTGCATAGTGTTCTTTGGCAAAAAAATTAAGGCGATAATTCAACATACTGTAGATTTAATTTGTTTCTTAC
Organism: Leptobrachium leishanense; assembly: GCA_009667805.1. Lineage (NCBI taxonomy): Eukaryota > Metazoa > Chordata > Amphibia > Anura > Megophryidae > Leptobrachium > Leptobrachium leishanense. The sequence continues at coordinate 180,424,877 of CM019065.1, read as the reverse complement.
CCATCATAAAAACGAGTATAGTGGTTGATAACCATTTCACTACTGAGTTCTAATAATTTTATTTAAAAAAATATTTAAAATGCATGGACTGGACCATATAATGCTTTTTGTATGCCCAATTCTACTTAGAATTATTTAAGGATTAAAAGGACCCAGGACAAATGTCATCAAAGGTTTAGCCATGGACGTTGGCCTCCAGCTTCTATTTGTTTAATTATATTCCAGAATTGAAAATAGTGGAGTGTGACTAACACGGCAATGCCTCCTACAGAGGATATCAGAGGAACAGCTATTAGGTTTTCTTCACGGCCCTTGACATATTACCTTGATAACCTAAAATAGAATAAATTCGCTGGCATAAAATGTCTGACAGACTTGACACATTTCAAATTTACTCTGTTTTTAAATTTGACAGGTAATGTTAGCAGACCAACTTCAAAATCTAAAATCTTTAGATATCTAAACATCCGTTTGATTGATACTGTTCTGCTTAAAAAAGAAATAAGCCAAAAAATGATTTTATTATTTTTTCTTTCTCTGAAAACATGGGTATACTGTGCATTCTCCGTTTGGAGTTTAAATCTAGTTAACATGTTTACTATCTGGTGGCAATTGATAAAACACCCATATGCTTTCGCTGCATTATTTTGATCAGAAATTGTAGAAAATATATATCCCCATTCTGTTCCGTCGCTCATAATCTCGCAAAAGTTGAATGATCTATATTATTAACCACAAGGCAAACTCCAATATACATGATGGTCAATGTACCCTATCTATTGGGTAAAGTAATTTATAGACGTTTCCAAATGATATTTCGCTCACATAATTTACGAGGCAGCCAAACACAGTTAAATTAATTTTGCTAAACCAATAATAAAATACTGAAAATAACCAGTCAAGGACACTGACATTTGATATCAATGTTGTCACGGTGACCAGAGATCAGCAACAAGACACAGTACCTCAGGATGTGGAGCGCAGAAAAATGTAGAATCTAGAGAATAGTCGGGTATCAGAGCCAATGGTCAGAGTATAGAAATCAGCGAGGTAGTACACGAGAGCCAGGGATCGGAAACCAGGAAACACAGAGAAAGCACAAGACTAGCATGGAACAACTATCCAGCAAGGAAGTCAGAAACAGACTGGTCTTTTATGCTGACATCAATGTTAGGGAGACACCCTTTGCTTACAGGTGTTTGGTATAGACCGTTAGTGAATCTGGTGCCTGTGCCTTTAAGGGTAGACAGGGGTCTCGCGTGCGCCCTCACATACTCGCGGCTCTCCCAGCATTCGGAGGGCAGAACCGAGGAACGCCAGGACACGCCGAAGCCTCCCGGTCTGCAAGGTGGTCCAGACACCCCAAGCCCCCCACAATGCCGGGAGCTGCCATCGCACCACCGAGGACCAGGAGTTGTGTGGAGACCCTGCGGGGGAAGGACAGACCAGCCCTGGGCCAGTAGCACGGGACCACGCTGGATGCCTGCACCCAGCCATACAGCACCGTGCTGGTGAGTGGGACGCCATGACAAAGGTGAAGCAAAGAAAGAAGTTGGGATGCGGCATGCTAGTAAGAATGCCATCAAATGTGGTAGATAAACGTCCATAAATATAGCAGCAGAATATTGGTTGTGAAATACCTTCTGTCTTCAGTAGTACATTCAGCAGAGAAATAACCAGCCACATACACAATGTGATGTAGGTGTATTGGGAGGGAGAATAGAGTTGCACTCAAGACCTTGATTGCATTAAATATCACACTTCTGCTTACCATAGGTACATAAATCTATGCAAATCAAATAAACACAAACTCTATTTTTTCTATCACGTCATTTTTTTTGAAAATATATTTTTATTGTACGTTAGGTAAATTTCAACATTACAAACGTTGTGGTTATAGCAGTTTGGAAGGTTTAAAGCAAATTCCTCATGCAGGTTGTGAGTTCAAAACCAACCTGGAACTCGTAGGTTCCATTTATCACATTTTATTTAGGTCTATCAAGTGTGATTGAAAAAGTGTATGACGCTGAGATAACATCTCAGAGTTACAGTTACAAGTTTTTATAAAGCGCTAATAAGTTCTGTAGCGCTGTACAATGGGAGGCAGAATAACAAATATACATACAGGTTCAATACTCAGAACAGTAGGAGAGAGGACGCTTCTCAAGAGCTTACAATCTAAAATATTCTGGAAGAGAGTGGGAGATTGTGAAGAATGACAGAGGGGATAGAGAGAGTTTAGAAAATCAAAAGAGCAGAGACCCAGGCCCAGAAATCTGGAGCAACTCCCCTAGTGTAAAAACTAGGAAAAGTATCTTGGCAGTAAAAGACTTGTCCCCCTCGGAGAGCATAGTGTTGCCCAATGCTCACCCTATCCCCTTCCAAATACATAACAGCACACAGCAGCTATTTGTATATTATTATTTATTTCTAGTGTATTTTTGGTTCTCTGTTTCCCTCTGTCTGTTACTCCTGTTGCTGTGTCCTTTGTTTATTTTGGTTATTCCTTTTGTGTTTTTTTTCCATCCTAGCTCCTGTGTGGTTTATTTCGTGGTTTTCCTTGCTGTGCTTTTGATTTCTGGTTTATTATCTTCTGATCTTCTGTGTATGACCCTGGCTTGTTCCGACGTCCCTCTCTGGTGTTCTGATCCCTGGCTGTTATATGACTACGAGTTTGTATTAACCCATAATGTGCTGACTCCCTTCTGTTTGATTCATATCATAGCATATACTGCTTGGATCCTGAGACTCTGCTGGGCCCTGCGGTATTTTGTATTAGCTCAGATCCAGCTACTCTAAAGATCGGCCTGTCGGTGTTAAAGTTCCTTGTGGTTGTGCTGTGCAGGAACCTCTGCTTAGCCTGTGATTTTCTCACCTTTTTCATTATTATACGTATTGTCTGAGTGGTAACTCCTGCCCTTTGGGTGAGCTTTTAACCCTGAACATTGGCCCCACCACGGTTCACACCGGGTGCCGCCGTAACATGCCCCTATTGTCAGCACTTTTTGCTCTCATATGACAACCATTGCTTCAATCCATCAGACACTCCGCATGAATCTCAGGTCTGACTGTGGGTGACAACAAATATGTGGTCTTTTCTTACGCAAATTACATCCTGCTTTTGCTCTCAAACCCCTCAGACCTGCTCACACAGTTTTCCTACCTCTCAGAAGACTTAAGTGCCCAGTTATCACTTAAATATAGTTTTAAAATTCAACACACATTTATAAAATACCTTGGAGTCAAGTTGACCCATTAGGCCATATTTTTTATGCAGCCAATTATATACAGTTAGAGAGTAATCCTACAATGAATTAAAATCACTTGGAGGTGCATGTTAAATGAACAAATAGTATTTGAGTCAATTCATGCACATCAAAAAACAAGATCGTTATCACCGTTCCATGGATGCCTAGGACCTGGGGTATGATTTCGTCCACAGCCGGTGCACTTCAGGAACAATCAGCCAAGACCAAAGTTTCTCCAGTCAAAGGATTTTATTAATAAAAAACAGTGTACACTTTTATTTTTTAACCATGTACTTATGACTGCACATATTGCTCCTGTTGAAGTCTTTTGACGAAACGCGTCGAGCGTGAGCAGTCTTATCTTTATTTTTATTTTTATTAATAAAATTCTTTGACTGGAGAAACTTATGGCTTGGCTGATTGTTTCTGAAGTGCACCGGCTGTGGAAAAAATCATACCCCAGGTCCTAGGCATCCATGGAACGGTGATAACGATCTTGTTTTTTGATGTGCGTGAATTGATTCAAATACTATTTGTTCATTTAACATGCACCTCTAAGTGATTTTAATTTGTAGTAGGATCACCCTCTACCTTCTTCTTATTGCAAACTGCTTATGGGTTACCGGGAGCTCGCAGAGGGAAGATCCTATCTTCATTAATAAGTTAAGTGATTCAGTGTGTGTTTTTTTCTTTGCACAATTATATACAGTTGCTGAAGGCAATTACAGTAAATCTGGAGTGCTGGAATAGGTACTCTATATCGTGGCTAGGTCTGGTGCACAGTGTTAAAATGAATATCCTTTCAAGATTGCTAAAAAAAAATTCAAACCCTACACATCCCGTTAGTGGAAAGGATTTTCAGGCACTCCAGAAATGAATAGATGACTTTGTATGGGTGGGAGAAGGAGACAAATTGGGAGATGGGCTTTATCAACCAAGAGAAAGGGAAGGGCTGGGGTTGCCTTGCTTAAATTTTTATTAGTATACCTCTCAATTAGCTCAGATTGTAGCTTGGCACTGCTGAAGTGTTGAGCACCGATAGTTTGAGTTGAGCTTATTGAATAAGGGCAGCTAAACCTCATGGACTGTTCCTGCTAACCACCGGTCTGGGTATCACAGACTCCATCTGTGTTTGGAATAAACTGACCCTGAAATGTGAGCTTACCGGCTTTCCCTCCCCACTGATCCCACTCTGCCACAACTGGGAATTCACTCCAGGCCTTCATCTTTATTTTCTGCTTTCTCCGAATCCAGAATACGCCCTGTTTGTCACCTCTTGCCTAAAGGTAAACTGCTTCAATCTGATACGACACGAGAGGGGAGAAACCTCTCCCCAGGGCTCTTTTTTCCAATTCATGCAGATGAGGGACTTCTCCCGGATGCCACATACACAAAGAGTGGCGAAAGCTAAACTGTCCTCATTTGTAACCCTTTGCCAAAAGGATCCTATTCAAATGGACTGATTTACATCCTCTACCAGCATGTGTACCAAAATTTCAAACACCATCAAAAATCTCCATTGTTGCAAAGACGACAAGCAACAGCGTTTACCCAAAAGAAAAATCCTAACAGCGGCGGGAGAAACTTCACAAGATTCAAGATTCTCCTGTCTCTGATTGGATTTTTCTTTTGTGAAATGTCAGCGCATGTCACCTTTGCAAGAAAGGGGATTTTTGCTATTATTGGCATCTTCAGCCCATACCTACATCTACTGGATATCTCCTATTTTATTTCTCCTTAACAATGATTAGGTGGTATAAAAGCAAGAACAGAATTTCATACTTGGCGTATCCATCCATTACCTAAAACTTGTCTGATACAGTTAGAGAATATTTACAAATATTCAAATGCAATTTACCTGCCTTATGCAAGAATGAATTATCCATGCAATTGCAAGATTGTAAACTATATAAAAATCCCTCAGAGCTCCCCTATGAAAGATTAAACCAGATCTTAAAAGCAATAAGTCAACCTCTTGGTATTGTCATCTATTGCTTACCACCAGCATATTTAGTGCTTGAGTCAACATAAGAAAATTAGCATTATTATCCTACCTCATTATGCACAAAATATTTACTTATACCATAGTACCTGTCAAACTGCTGCATACCAGCTGCAAATGCAGATATGGTCTTATGAGAGTTTTAATCGAAGCAGCAGCTGAAAGCCTGAAGTTGCTCACCAGGTTATGTGCATTAACCTTTTCTGGTACATCTCACTCAGAACTGATGACACCATGGTTCCAGGAACTAGAAACACAGAAAATCAACAGTTTGAAGCAGAACTTTCAAGTTCATGCCTGCACAGAATGTGTGATTTCCTCAGTTCAAAATTGTGATTGTAAAACAGGAATAAGAGTAGGGGTAAAAGGTCGTCTGAAGGAATGCAAAAACTGGAAAAACTGCCTATGTTGCAACAATAGCAAAACATACTCGAAACCGTGTAGTCGAATAATATTATCATGTATTATCTGCCTGTATCTGGCATTATTATATTTCAAAACCCTTCTTTAATATAAAACTAAGATTTAGTTAATTACACTACGCAAGCAGATACAGAGTGTAAGAACATGTAAAAAATTAATTTTATTTTGTGGAATTTCTTTAGAATAACTTTAGCAAATTCTCACTATTGAGAAGCACCGGTAAATTAAAACTGTGCGTCCTGTGATTTGTATATAGCAAACATATTTGCAATGCACAAATACATTTGCAATTGTTTTTTAGTTGTAATATACTGTATGGTGATGAAAATCCTGATACAGAAATAATCAGTAATTTCAAGTGATACAGATTGTATCAGCCTTTCTATTAATAGAGAGAAAATTGTATTTTCCAAATTAGAAGTTTTAAATGGGAAAAATGATGATAGAATGTGGTTATACCCTAACCCACATGCACCCATGTGTGTGGGAAGTTTTAATGGATTAAATTATTGTAACAACTAAATTGTGTAAGATCAAACAGCGACCTACGCCTAGCTTCTCCCCGCATCACCTCTTCCAATGATAGACTGCAGGACTTCTCACGCGCAGCCCCCATTCTCTGGAACGCTCTCCCTCGTACGGTCAGACTTTCCCCTAATTTCTCTTTCTTCAAACGCTCCCTTAAAACGTTCCTATTTAGAGAAGCCTACCACCCAACTCACTAACGCAACCATCAATCGCTATCACCTTGCAGTCCTCTCCTCCTGTTTCCAACCCCAACCCTTCTAGATTGTGAGTTCCTACGGGAATAGGGCCCTCATCTCCTCCTGTACTGTTTGTCAAATGTTGTTCAATGTATTGTAACCCTGTCTATACTGTGCCTATTGTATAGCGCTGCGGAATATGCTGGCGCTTTATAAATAAAGAACAATAATAATAATCTCTGGATAATCACACATACAACATGATGGCATTACAAACTAGATAAACTGCCAATGTAACCTTCATTAAAACCACAAGATAAGAAGGAGATAAAAAGTACAAACACAATTTAGTTGTTACTCCAATCTATATTTTTTGGAGGTGTGCAAGATAATCATTATTGGAATTCGTTTTTTCTATTGTTATTACCTCGAAATGTATAGGGCCCTATTCCTCTCTTGCCAGTGGATAAGATATTGGCTGGACTTGATATACAGATCGACTCCAGACGATATCTTAATGGCTGGACATGCTACTCTGATCTTGCGACTCGTACATAGCGTATTCCTACTGTACATTATTGTCTCCTATAATTTCTATACGCAGTGTTAATTTGCACCTGGGAATAGAAGAATGAGCTTTTCCATGGCAGCTCTTTCTTCTTGACTGGGGTTCATATCTTCCGAAGAAATACCAACTCAAAGCACCTGGTGTTAAGTGCTTTTGCTTTTGCAGAATTCTCCAGAATTCTCAAGGCTCCTGTCCAAGTAAAAAAAAAAATCCCATTGCAGAGCACAAAGCAATTTCATTATGGGGAAAAAAATATATATTTTCATATGGGGAAATATACAAAAGGTCTATGTGATGGTATAGGCTGCAGGGTGTCACCAGATTTAAAACCCTTTTGTCTTTGTTTTCCCCTGCGCCTTTTTCACCCCGTTGGCACCTTGTTTTATACCCTAGTTTTCACATGCCCCTATGTTCGGTTCTGTTTCCCAAAGTACCCTGCTTGCCCAGAAATTGTGTTTTCCTGCCCACTGCCTACGTACATCGAGCCACCGACAGCCGAGACCCGACCCTTGCTGTTGAACCATCTCCAAAAACTGGACAATGGCTAGAGGGAGTGGTGACATTCCATAAACTGGGCAATGGCTGGAGGCAGTGGCGGCCATTGTGTTTAGGGATTGGGCAATGGCTAGAGAAAGTAGTGCTCTGGCATTGGGATGTCTGAGGGTGGACAGGAGGGTGACCAATGGGGACAGATTCATATAAATATGACCTGTATTTTGTACAATAAACAGATCCTGTTTGCAGTTCAACCTAAAACTTGCATTGCCTCGTTCTTGGGGGGGGGGGAAACTGCTGCTTGAATACACACTCTGCCCAGTACTTTTAAGTGCTACTATCGGGCCCTGATGCCACCGGGATCGTCACAGTCTACTATATAAATTCACACACTAAATTGTTTTTTTCTGTTTATGCAGTTTTCCTACATACACACACAAGGTTCCTACTTTAAAATATGGTATTAGTTGGTATTGCTATGATTTACTATGCTAGCAGTGCATGATTTGTTGTCTGAATTTTATCACCAGGCCTGGAGGCTCCTTATTTACTAGATTGCACAATAGTTTTGTATATGTATAAATTTATTTCACTAGCTTTTGGATACTGTCCATCCCTGAGGTTTCAATCCTTGGGTTTAGCATGAACGTTTTAAGTGTAGACTAACTGGTGTGTCTCCAGATAGCTGCATGGAGTATCTGTTCAGCAGACACCTATGACTTAATCTCATACAGATGGTTCCCTAGAGTACAACAACTCTTTAAGAAGTAATCCATTACTTTAAGATGTATACAGTATCAAAAAGCTCTGTCTGACAGCAAATTAATGACTAATGAGGTCCACCTTTAAGACATATATTTAGTAGGTTGTTTTTATTTTTTAACAGACCAGACAGTTATAATATCCTGTCCAACAAATAGTAATCATCCAGATGAGGATTGATGACCGTGTAGTGCAAGAGAATATGCTATGGCTACAGTGCTGGATTTGCAGCTTACTTTGCCTACATCCATTAAAGATGACATTGAAAAATGAAACAATATACAGCGCTTGGCTCACTAATGTAAGTCAAAGCGTTTAATTGTAAAATCCCGAGCTAGTCTGACAAGGTCAGATAAAACATATATTAATGTCACGAGGTTATTGGAATAAAAATCTGTCTAAATCTGAAACATTTTTAACAACACTATGAAGGACTTTTTTATAATTCTCCTTTTGTGCAAAAATATTTATTAAATTATAATACAAGGCGTGTTATTTTATTAAAAACACTTATGTGTCCAAACCACATTTGTGTCCCTTCCTGTTAAGCCTCTCTTTCTCCTGAAAGTGGAAAGTGACAGAGATTGTGTCAAATAGAAAAAAAACACATTTTACTTCTTTAGATACATTTTATAGATTGATTCAACAGAGATAAGACTTTTTCTCGGATTAAGACTAAAAAGGAAGTTTAACAAATGTCCTTAAATTTGCTGTAGATTTTGCAACATATTATTGTATCCCCATATTTAAACCACAGTTTTTTCTTTTGCACATTAACAGGGTTATTCAAAGAGATCCGAATTGCTTGAGAAAGGTAACCAAACGCTGAAAATCAGCGTTCGGTTACCTTTCTTGGCCATTCGGCTATCCAGAGAGCAGGCAATTCGCCAAATCCTAGTGAATTGCCTGCACATACGGTGCCTGTTCGGTGCCTGTTCGAGGGCAGTGAAAACCCCATGAAAAAGCACTGCTTCGGCTATTCAGAGAACACAAACCAGCAGTGAAAGGTTCCTGAAATGCCCTGACATTCGGTGGTTTAATTCGGCAAATTTATTCAGGAGAATCCCATAGGCTTCAATGTTAAAAATATTCCCGTTTTAATTCAATATCTAATAAACCGTTTATTATAAAATTCTGCAGTATAGAGTCTCTTTATTTATAGATTTTTTCGGATATTTTAAGCATTTTTCAGAATTATTATTATTTTTTTTTAAGTTTACTTATTTTTTCTGTAACAGCCCTCTTTATTATCATTCCCTGGACCTCATATGTAAATTTCAGACATTAAGTAGTTTCTTTGCAAACAGTGTTTCACTTTTCAATTATTCATGCAAACTGTTTTTCTAATTTATTCACTTCGCTCTGTCTGCGGTCTCGGCTTTTTCCGGCGGCTTCGCTGCGGGTGATCGGCTCCTGCTCGGGTTTTTCCGTGGTTTTCGGCAGGTTAATCCAGATGTTTTTGCGGGTTTTCGGCGTGCATTTGCTGAGTTTTGCAGTTCATTTTCGTCGGGTTTGTGGTAGCTTTTCCCTGCAATTCGGGGACCCTGTGGTGCTTTCTGAATACACCGCAGGGTCACTGAAATGGGATCGGCAAAAGGAACCGAATTGAAGAGAACGAAAAGTCACCGAACGTGCGGTGACTTTTCGAATCTCTTTGAATAACCCTGCAAGAACTTTAAATAATGTGACTTTTCAAAATTATTTTCACTAATTTCAAAAATTACATTAACCCTTTGAGGGCTAAGGACAAGTCTGATACTTCCTCTGCATTCCTTGCACCCCTTTGACCATTTCTCCCTGCGCAGGAGAGTTGGGTGGTGGCACTTGTCGCTGCTCAGGCACAATGCAGATATTCTACAAATATTTGTAGCATGATCCTGGTATAAAATTCATTGAGAGAACGAAAAAACTGTAGGCCTGCCCAGCAAGCTAATCACCTCCTTCAAGCTAATGCTAGCGCTCACGTTTGCGCTAGCTTAAAGGAGCTGATAGCGTGCCACACAGATCACCTCCGATTCGCTAACGAGTTAAAAAAACATTAGCTAATCATTATTAGCAGTTTATATCGCAAGTTTACTGTACTTTGCACTCCCTATACTTAACATGGGGAGTACAAAGTGTAAGCACAGAGTAACTAGCATTAGCAACTAGCGATAGGACATTGTGATACTAAGAGCTGGCGCTAACCAAAAAGGTTAACACCAGCTCTGAGCTGTAGCTAACTGATTCCGTTGCTGCAGAATCAGTTAGCAGAAGCTGAAACCCTCCCCCCAGCAGGAGAAGCCTCCATAGAGTCTTATGGACTCCATGGAGCGGATGCTTCGGACGCGCATTAGCGCTGCCCCCAGCATCCACGAGCCTAGCGTCTGCTATGGGGCAGGCTGCTGCACTTAGCGCCTGCCCCCAGGGCTGTCTTTAACGCAGGGCAAAAGGGGCAGTTGCCCCGGGCCCAGTCATTGCTGAGGGGCCCAAAGCAGCTGCACCTTGGGCACACGTAAACCGTGGACGACTGCCACCACTGCTAACAGAATGCATTAATAGCATTCCGCTAGCAGCCCCCTCAACTGGCTGTTTTTTCTTGTGAGCGCCAGCGTTCTCCCTCGCGTGGCTGCTGTCCTGTGAAGGCTGTGACATGGACTACAGGTGAGATCTCGCAAGAGCGCGTCACAGCCTTCAGAAGCCGGCAGCCACGTGGAGGAGAATGCTGGCGCTCGGAGGAATACACAGGTCACCTGACCCTGAGGTCTGTGCTGGGTAAGTATAATTCTGGGGCCCTGTGCTGGGTACATATATTTGTGGGGGGTCTGTGCTGGATACATATAATTCTGGGGGCCTGTGCTAGATACATATAATTCTGGGGGGCCTGTGCTGGGTACATATAATTCTGGGGGGCCTGTGCTGGGTACATATATGTATCTAGCACAGACCCCCCAGAAATAAATGTTCCCAGCACAGGCCCCCAGAATTACATATATCCAGCACAGCCCCCCCCCCAGAAATATATGTATCCATCCCGGCCCCCCAGAAATATATTTGGGGGGTCTGTACTGGGTACATATAATTCTGGGGGCCTGTGCTGGGTACATACATTTCTGGGGGGTCTGTGCTGGGTACATATAATTCTTATTTTTGTGTTATGACTAGACTATATAGCTATTTGTTTTACACTTGAAACATAATAATGTTCATTTGCACTTTATTACTGAAAGTTACTAAGATATTAACATGCCTTTTCTCCCAAGAACATATAACTGTTGATAGAAATATATGATGAGAAAGCGCCTAGAAGAGGCTACAAATGGCTTGTACGTACTGTTACAGATCAATCTAAGGACTTGTTTGTGAGACAAGTCCATGATGTATTTGTGTTTTGTTTTTTTTTTTGGGATGTTGGGGCTGGATAGCAAAATTATGCGATGGGCTGGCTTTCGGGGGGCCCCAAGAAAATGTTTGCCCAGGGTCCAATCAATATTAAAGACGGGCCTGCCTGCCCCATGATCTGATCGTGAAACCAGGACGAAAAGGGGAAATTAGCGATCACAAATTTTTTGCCTTAGCGTCTCGGTTTTAGTTGAGGGCAGCCGATAGTGCCCAAAATCTCTGATTCAATGGAATGAGGGACCTGTATTCTACAATGAATTTTTCACATACTTGTATTATCTACAAGAACAGGAGACACCTCTTTTTAAAAGAGATTTCTCCTGTTTATATTTTTTGCAGCTTGTCATATAGTACCATTGAGGGTGATTGCTAAAAAAAAGACAAAAAAATTGCTAAAGCAGTTCAGTATTAGGCTAGGGTCAGATGAACGCATTTTTATGTTGTCTGTGAAAAAGTGCGTTCGAACGAATGGACGCATTTTTTCACAGAATACGTGATAGTGGTCATACTATGCGCATTTTCGTCCGTGATTTTGTACGGATCATCAATAAAACTCTTTTTGTGTCTGGACGTTATGTTGGCCGGACATTAGCAGTGTCTGATGTCTCCAATTCACGCACACACGCCGCTAGCAGACGCAGCGCACTCTGTACGTCAGTACCTGCGGTTTCACGTTCTCGAAAAAATGCGTTCATTTTCCACTTGCGTTGCGCAGCCGGACTTTTGTGCGACCGTACTTCGTATATTGGCCGTCATTGCCCGGCATCTGCTGCTAGCACGGCCGTGATTAAGTGCGCCAGAACGCGCGTTCGCACTGCCTCAGTCTGACCCTAGCCTTAGATTTGAAGGAGTTGAGGTGAAGCTTTCCCATTGTTTCCTCTATTAGCTCAGATTACTCTAAAAAGCAAAAATAAAGAAGCACCCCTTTAAAATTAGGGGTCATTTGTGCCCAGAAAAAACAGATGTTACCCATTGAAATACCTGCTCCTCTGGATGGGACGCTGTTATGCCAGCAATGATGGTGCGCAAGTTAGATGTCAATAAGAGACTCATTAAGAAGAATCTAAGCTGATCATGATGTTAAACGCGATAAACGTAGGGTTGTTCTTTTCAAAGGAGTTGCAGTTTTAAGTTCAGAAGGAGTTGCAGTTTTAAGCCCTGTTTAATGTTTGTGTCAGGCCATTGTCTTAACGTGTTTTTATTTTTCTATTTTGTTATGTTGCACTTTTAGGTCAAATCTCATTGTGTCGTAATTGTGTTTTCTGTGTGAATCACGGTGTGCGCCGATCCTGGCCCCGAGCAGCGCCGATCCAGAACATGCTGCTCCTTTAAAAATAGGTTTAATAAAAAATGAATTATTGAGAGAGAAAGTGTACGAGTAGTGCAGATCACTGACATCCAAGAAACTAAAGACACAAAAAAATGTTTTCCTGCTCCCTGAGCAAACGGATAATCTGATTATTGTTCATTTTGGACTCTGCCCTGACGTAAAATACCAGGCGGAGCTGATGACAGATTTGTCATTATGTACTTAATATTGAACCCTTTACGGCAGGCGCCTGCAACCTATTCCCTCCAGGTGTTTGAAACTACATCTCCCATGATGCTCTGCCACTCGTCAGGTTGTCGGTCTCATGGGAAGTACTGGCTGGGTGGAGTAGAGGTAATATCATTGCTCTGCATGGAGAGAGCCTGTGGAGACATGGGTTCGATTCCACCGAGCACCTCTCCAGTAACTGTCCTTGGGCAAGACACCTAACGGTACATACTCGCCACCCAGGACATACTTGAAAACGAGAGAAATCTCAATGTATCCTTCCTGGTAAAATCCTTTCTCCAAAAAAAGGGGGGGGGGTTGGGATTTCTTTGGCATTCTGATGTCCCACATAGAAATGCTTATGGCATTTTCTTAGAATCAGGAGAGCAAAATCAATAGGATGGATAGCTGGCAGTTGATCTTCAGAGTGATAATGAGCTTTTCAATCAGTCGATAGAGGATCTAGGAATCCTTTCCTTGTTAATTGTACGAGCATGTACATTCATACACCAGTAAACATTTTTTCTTGAATATTTATATGAATGTATCAGAGCTCAGATCTGGTGAAGTGCAGAAATCAGCAGTATTTAAAAATGTTTTGAATGTTCACATCATTAATATGGCACTCCCTACTGTCCCGACCACAACAAATTCACTTCCAGTAGCTTTTCAGCTTCAGAGTCTTGCCACAATTTCCTGCTTCTCTGCTGAGCCCATGCCCTGCAATAAGCTGGAGACATGCAAACTACACTTTATCATTAGCCTTTCATCAACAAACTGTTGTTATCATTAAACCATTAAAACCTATAAAGAACGTAACGTAATAACGGTAAAAAATAAGCCTTTGAATTAAGACTTATGAAATTTTCCTCTGCATTCCTCTTAATCTTCAACACATACAGCATCACTCTTAAAAGGTTTAGCGTGATACAAAATGCAATGAAATCTTTGACATGGCAGTTCTGTTTATAATAATTCAAGACAAGCCACATACCTGCTTCATAAAAGTAAAAGTATGGCAATGTTTCTAGTTACATAAATTGATGTTATTGTTACTACAGTTCTTGATTTTTGTCTGAAAAGACAGGTTTACGATACAAAAAACCCAAAAGATTAAGGTTCTCTAAATTAATGTCTTTGTATATTTTATAGAAATCTCAGTGCTTTTCACTTTGGCACAGTTCGATGCACTTCAGTGATTCCATTTCTCCAAAACTATGGTGAATCCACTAGTCACCGTAGGGTCACTGTATTACGCCGAAGATGGGGTTGCCAAAGCCTCATGAAAAAATTGGTGAACATCGCCGAGGAAACACTGAAGAGCGGGGAATTGGCCTAGGCGAAAACCACCAACTGCAAAAAACAAAAACAGAACTCTCCTAGTCTCCTAATAGGTGTTTAAACTGATAAAAATGCATTAAATGAATCAAACAAACGGTCCTTTAATCCCTTCGATGTAGACAACATGTGGGCAATGTCATGGGGATTCTCCTCTACTGTATATGTGGAGGACGTTCCCCACACGTCATCCGCTAAGAGGGATATCCCGCCGAATACTCACCTCTCTCTCGGTGTTCCTTGACGTCAGACCCCGCTTTTGTCCCCCTCCCGGTGCACTGACTGATCGGGAGGAGATTGAGCTTGAAGAGAAGCATCACTGGAAGGCCTCATTCACACACATACGCTTTTATATTTTATTTTGCGTATGTGCGCGTATATGGGTAATAAAAACGTTTTTGTGGGGTTTTTTTTATGTCCCTGGTGTTTTGCCCCCCTGGCCCTGGCCCGAGTGTGGCTCGGGGTTAACTTTCAGTACTGGAAGCAGTAGCTCCGAGCCACACTCAGGCTGCCGCTGCATACCTGCGTTCCCTTGCTGATCCCCACTGTCTCCTCTGGCGATCGCAGAGTTTTATTTTCTGGTTCCCTTCTCGCGAGAAGGGGACCAGGAAGTAAAACTCTGCGATCGCCGGAGGACACAGTGGGGATCAGCGAGGGAGCGCAGGGACAGGTAATGTATGCAGCCCGAGTGTGGCTCGGGGTTACCGCTTCCAGCACTGAAGGTTAACCCCGAGCCACACTCGGGAACACCATCGGGGGTTAAACTTAGTAATGTATGCGTGTATATGTGTGCCCACACTCGTGTACACACATAAACACGCGCAAACACGTGCAAACATGCGAAAAACAAAAATACACTGCCGGGACACAGCTCGGTTCCATTCTGTTTTTGCGCGCGTTTACGCAATTCAAATATACGGCTCCATATGCTGCTATGTGTATGGAGCCATTTATTTGCATATGCTCCATATAGTACAATACGCGCGTACATGCGTATCAGTGTGAATGAGCAATGCCTCTCTTTAACCACTGAGGTGTTGGTCCGCGATCCATATTTGGTCCACAATCACCATTCGGTGCCGGATCGCAGACTTCTCCCAGAGGTGGCTGACAACTTTAATGTCAGTCAAGCCTCCGGGGGCCTCCACCCGCCCACTGAATTCATTGTGCATGGGTGCAATGAGGTCAATTGGTAGAATTAACCCCTAGCTGCACAGGTGGAGATAGTGGGGTCATTTGGACCCCTGTATCTCCCGATCAGTGGCAACTTGGCCTTTCCAATGATCCCAAACATGACCATGTTATGAATAGCAAGAAAAAAATAAACAAATAATTAAAAAATTAAAAATAAATTAAAATGTATGTTTTTTTTAAATTTTATTTATTAATGCAACACTTTTGTTCATGTTTCATATAAAATGTGAACATTGTTGCTGCACAAAATGCTTTTTATTTCAGTTTTAGCTAAAATCATGTACTTTCTCTGAAAAATAAAGTAACTGGTTCCCATTTCTAATTTCTTTTAATAAGCGTACCCCATAGAATATATAACCATAAAGGCTCGGATGATAAAATGTCAGGCAGAGCTATGGTAGCTGCCACAGTGGCACACCTCGAGACAGCCCAAAAAAAAAAAAAATAGGGGGGTGGATGGCAACCATGAAAAAGGTAACACGAGCACAAAAGTCAGATAATCAAATATCAAAAATGTCCCCAAGATGACTAAGAAATAAATCATGGTAAAAAAGGGGGAAAAAAGAGGGGGCAGTCTTCCAAATCCAAGCCATGTGTGGTAAAAAACAATAATTAAGCGAAACAGCGTAGCATCTCCAGTCTAACAGAGGCCACTAAAAAAACCAAAAGGGCGGTGAGCAAAATTAGTAAAATATCCAGCATCAAGGATGATGAGGGAAAAAGACAGTCATCCTGGATGAGTAGTCGTCGAGTCCGGGGGGAGATCCACCCCAGAGAGTATGGGCCAGGCCTCGACAGGATCCAAAAAGGAATGGTGCACATTCCCGTATGTTATCGTGAGGGACCCAGCCAGTCCCCAGCAGTAAAGGAGCCCCCGGGCCCGAAGTGACGTCGTCACCTCCAGGAACCGGCGACGAGCCATCAAGGTAGCAAAAGGCAGGTCTTGATACAGCAACAATGTCGCATCCTCAAATTTCACCACATCCCGAGCACCCGGGGTAGGTCATAAGCCGTGATGGCATAGCGACATCCAGGACGGCTCCAGTGACATCTCTAGGGGCATTGGGAGGGGCAGCCGCAGCCTTCCAAACATGGAAAGCTGATCCAAACAAAACTGGGTAGCTGGCGGGCAGGACCAGAACATGGAGGGCCAGCCTATTGACAAAGGGCAACAGCTCGTCCTCAGATACCAGCTCCGGGACACCTTGGATACGAATGTTGTTCCTGCGGTGTCTGGACTACAGGACCTCCAACGTATGTGACAAAAGGCCAATCTGGGATTGAAGACCCACCACCTGGGTCTCAAGGTGAGTCTGTGCTGCCACCACACCATCCGCCTGCACCTAGACCAACACCACCTGGGTGCGTACCACCTCCACCTCGGCATCCTCCGATCACCACAGCACACCACATTTCCATTTTAAACCAGGGAATGTCACCCCTTGTAATAGGGAACAAGTCGTCAGCCTCACCAGCTCTAGCAGCAGCATCTTGAGGTCGCAGGGGAGGCGCCGCAGCTCGCTGCAACAGACCAAGGCCATCAGATCCACCCAGTGTTGTCTTCCTCCCAGTAGTTGTGTGCGGTGGGCTCTGAGGAGCCGGCCGAGTCACCTTGTCCTCCAATCCCGACACAGAGTCAGCGCCATCTGATTCAAAGCCAGGAGGTGTAAACACCGGGAGGGCAAGAGGAGGCTATCCCCTCAGGGACAGGCGGATATCCTGCTGCCGCAGATCCCCCCCCACAAACCCAGACCTCTTATGGAAACGTCTTCCTCATGTTGGAAGGTGAGCTGCATGTTGCAGGGTGCGAAATCAGCAGCAGCTGTCTCTGCTAGGCCACAAGCCAGCAATCTGATCAATACAAGCGCCGCAATCAAACAAGCAGTGGGAGCCCACAGAATCTAGCGCCGAGTCACCGTGTGTGGGGGCGCCAACAGCCCACCATCCTCATCCAGAACATCAAAGTGAACGGGTCTCAGGCTGCTAGATAAAATAATTTATTCATGGGAGTAATCATTAGGGATGAGCTGTTCGGGTTCGGAGGGTTCGGAGTTCGACCCGAACTTTGGCAGTTCGAAAGTTTGCGAATTTCGAACTTTTTCGGTGTGTTCGGTTCGGGTTCGAAAAAAAAAAGAAATTTTGAAAAAAGTATAGAAAATGCTTAAAAAAATACTAGAAAATCTAGAAATAAAAAGACTCTTTACTGCAGAATATTATAAGCAACGGTTTATTAGATATTGAATTAGAAACTAATGTGTACGTGGAAAGATTATCAACTCTAAATGACCTCTGTTCACAAACGGGCATAACACCAGGTGTTTTTAGTCTGGTAATCAATTTCATACATTATACAATATACTGAGGGTGGGGTGGTGTCTGCTTCTGATTGAGATTTGAGAATTAATTTCTCTAAAACATCCTAATATGCTGCATTTAACTGGTGTTTGAAGAAAATCTAAAGCAATGTTATTTTTCACCTCGGGATTAAACATTCACAGGGTTATTCAGAGAGCGGTGAAAAGCAGGAGAATAACTGGAGAAGTGAAAATTCTAGGTCAAAATAGCCAAACCAGAAAAATTCTCCCATTTAGGCTAGGGACAGATGAGCGCATTTTCTGCGGCCACCGTCAAAATGTACGTCGATGCGTGCGCACGCATTTTTTCACGGAATACGCTTAAGTGGTCAGACGACCACAGTCGCACAGTCGCAGGTACTCACCAACGCAATTCTAGGGAAATCCGGCTGTTTGAACGTTATGTAGGCCGCACACTAGCAGCGTCTGACGTCTCCTAATCACGCACACACGCTGCCATGCGGCCGCAGCGCACTCTGTACGTCTGTAGCAGCGGTTTCACGTTCTGAGAAAAATGCGTTCATTTGCCGGTTGCGTGGTGTCGGCGCACTTTTGTACGCACGTACTGCGTATATTGGCCGTCATTGGCCGTTATGTGCTGCTACTGCCGCCGTGATTTAGTGCGCCTGCACGCGCGTTCCGACTGCCCCACTCTGACCCTAGCCTTATCTCACTTTCCAAATCGGCTATTTGGTCTAGATTGTTCTCTTCTCTTGCCAGTTCTCCTGGCTTTCACCTCTCTCTCAGGGTTGTTCAGAGAAAGGTGAAAACCAGGAGAATGGCAGGAAAAGAGAACAATCTGGACCAAATAGCCGATTTGGAAAGTGAGATAAGGCTAGGGTCAGACTAACGCATTTTTCGCAGCGACCGTCAAAAAGTGCGTCCGAACGCATTGCCGTATTTTTTCACGGATTGCGCGAAAACGGTCATATGATGCGCATTTTTGTGTGTGATTTTTTACGGATCCAAACCAGGAAACTTTGGGTGTCTGGACGTTATGTTGGCCGGACATGAGCAGGGTCTGACGTCTCCAAATCACGCACACACGCCGCTAGTGGACGCAGCGCACTCTGTACGTCCGTACTAGCGGTTCTGCGTTCTCGAAAAAATGCGTTCATTTTCCACTTGCGTTGCGCAGCCGGACTTTCGTGCGACCGTACTACCCTAGCCTAAATGGGAGAATTTTTCTGGTTTGGCTATTTTGACCTAGAATTTTCCATTCTCCAATCATTCTCCTGCTCTTCACCGCTCTCTGAATAACCCTGACAGGGTTATTCAGAGAAAGGTGAAACTCAGGAGAATGACTGGAGAATGGAAAATTCTAGGTCAAAATAGCCGAACCAGAAAAATTCTCCAATTTATCTCACTTTCCAAATTGGCTTTTTGGTCTAGAAATTTCCATTCTCCTGCTTTTCACCGCCAAAAAAATCAGTAAACTTTTTCTGCGTGTCCAAAAATGTCTCCTCTTTTCAAACAGACTGCCGCCCCAAGCAGTTGTTTATGGATAGATTAAAGGAAAAGCATTTACCGTCATTTGAAATGTCATTTTTTGGTTTTTACATTTTTCTATACATCCTAGAAATCCGCCACTTCACGGGCAGGTTATGGGGACCTCCTAGGCACAATATTTGAATGAATTTTTCGTTTTTATTATTAACCCTTATTTCATGGAAAACTCACAGTCACTTTAAAAACGTTTTTTTAAAAACTTTTTGTCTTTTTTTCCTGTCCCCCAGGGCAATACCCGGACCCCCATACACCTTTTATGGCAAATATGTAGCATATATGCCCTCTTGGAGGGCACTCCAAAAAACCGAATTTTCAGCCCCATTGACTTGCATGGGGGTTCGGGTTCGGGTTCGGTCCCGAACAAATGGGAAGTTCGGGTTCAGGCTCGAACCGAACTCGGGGAGTGTTCGGCTCATCCCTAGTAATCATCCCAAGGCAAATCCTTGCCTTGGGATGATTACTCCCATGAATAAATTCTTTTATCTAGCAGTCTGAGACCTGTTCCAAGCCAGCAATCTGTCCTGGAGCCAAGCGGTAACAGTCGGAATGGGTCCCTGCCGAGTCTCCAGAGTACCCAGCATGGAAAGAACAGCAGGAGGGCAGAAAAGCCAGCGTGAGATCCTCAATTAATCCCTTAGTGACCGGGCGGTTTTACACAAATCCGTCTTTTAGTGACCGCTGCTGTTTTTACGTTTCTGCGCTGTTAGTGTTTAGGACAATTTTTCCTCTTACTCGTTTATTCGACCCACACATATTATACACCCTTTTTCCCGCCATTAAATGGACTTTCTAGAAATACCATTATTTCCATCATATCGAATAATTTACTATAAAAAAAATATGAAATATGAGGAAAAAAATGGTAAAAACACACTTTTTCGTAATTTAATCCCCAAAATCTACAACCACCCAAAAAGACCCCGGCTAAATAGGTTCAAAATTTTGTCCCGAGACTAGAAATACCCAATTTTAACATGCGTTTGCTTTTTAACTCCTTCACTGCTGAGACAGTTCACCTATGTGCGCTGCGCTCATTCTGACCATTTTGTGCTAATAATTTTTAGATGACAGCCTAGGTCCTATTTAATTAAACTCCCCCCAGACAAAAAAAACTTTAAAAAAAACAAACATTTTTTTATTTTATTTAATTTTTTTATTATTTTTTTTTATTAAATTTTTTTAACAATTTTTTTTAAAACCAAACCTGGTCATGTTTGGTATCATTTGAAAGGCCATAATCAGGCCTTTTAAATGATGGCAAATATGACCATCCAGCTGCCATGGATCGGGAGATAAAGGGATCCTTAGGATCCCCTTATCTCTACATGGCAGCTAGAGGGTTAACCGGCCCACTGACATCCTCACACATATGGTGAGGTTGTCAGTGGGTGGGGGGGGACCTGGAGGCTTGGCTGACATCCAAGATGTCAGCCCCCTCCAGGTTTGAATCGCGTTTTGGCGCCAATTGGCGCCGAAAAGCGATCCGGCGGCGAAACTGTTAATGCCATACACCGCTGGAAAGGGGAGGCTCTCCCCTCTCCAGCGGTGCAAACGGCATCTCCCTAGCTTCAATGGTTGGGGAGATAGAGGGCTCCAAAGGAGCCACCCCCCCTCCCCTCCATTGAAACACATGGGGGCACCTTCTGATGACATCACCACGCAGCGTGGCGATGTCATCAGCCTCGCCTGCCCATGTAAATCACATGGGCAGGCTTCCTCCCTGCCAGATTGCTGTGGGATCCGACGAGGGAGGTGAGTATCGGGCGGGAGGGGGATTTGGCGCCGCTGACGTACCCTGTACGTCCGCGGGTCTAAGGGAGACCCGAGGACAGGACGTACAGGGTACGTCAGGGGTCATTAAGGGGTTAATTGCCAAAAGACTGTGTCTTCATGCAGAACTTTTCAAGATGTGACTGTCTACCATGACAGTCGGCTGCCCCCCCCCGCTCTTCATGTTTAAACATGATTTTAAGTCATGTTTTATTGAACAACCCTGAAAAATTATATATCCTATTTTATGGCAGACTCGACAAATTCATGATATATCATTATTATATGTATACGCCATATGAATTTCCATTAACATTTCAATCATCTACAGTGTGCAAAACTATTTTTTCACATTTTATCATCTAAGTCTTTGTAATTATATATTCTATGGGGTACGTTTCTAAAAAAATTAGAAATGGGAACTCGTTACTGTATTTTTCTGAGACAATACGTGATTTTAGTTAAAATTGAACAAAAATATTTTTGTTAGTGCAGCATGATTATTCTGCATTATATTGCAGTTCACATTATAATTGAATAGTGAACAATATTGCTGTATTAATACATTTTTAAAAAATACATATATTTTTATCTATTTACACTTAACCTTCTTATGTTTGTTATCTTTGAAAAGGCAATGCTCTGGCCTTTCCAATGATAACAAACATGTCCCTCTACCTATCACCGACAGGGGGTCCATTGGACTCCCCGTATCTCCCTATTTACACCATAGGAAATCCCTGTACAGCAAGGGGTTAATTCCCTGACATCATTGAGCCCATGCGCGACAATGTCAGTTGATGAGGAGAGGCCTTAGTAATGGGACTGACATCTATGATGTCATAGACACCTACCATACGACACCTACTGAGGAAGCGAGGAAACTCGCGAAACGCGTTTGGGTGTTATGCCTGTAACCCTATTTTAAATGTATTTTAATAAATCTGCCTTAAAACCAACACTTGGCATCCAGTATTTACTGGAGAGAGAAGGCTGCGACGTTTGTGGGAAATCCGGCGTTCTTATTTAATATCGCCGGCTGTCTGGAGCATCTAGTGTCTGATTGAGACACACAGAAATGTGAGTGCAAACTTTCTTCTGCTGCAATACATATAATTCTTGCTGTATACAAGATTACTACGCTATGGTAGCGTTTTGTTTATTTTAAAGGTATCTATTAATGCATGCAGAAAGAAAGAAGATACTGGCTGAAGGAAGCGCTGACTCAATCGTCTTTCTCCCTTTTTTTCTGATTCATTATCTCCTGGTGGGTTTGGATATACCACCTATCGAAAGAGACAGCAGCTGATTCGACCTATTTAATTCTCCTTGTAGATAAAGTTTTTTATTTACCCATATATACTACAAGTTTTTTGCTGAAGACTGTGATTTTCTGATATCTCCTCTAGGTGCCGCCATTGATACAGGCTTCGATTCTTTCTGACATCTATGATGTCAGCCCCCACCAGAAGTAGGCCGCGATCCAGAGCCAGATTGCAGCCTCACAACTACCGGGTTATGAGAGGCATCACTGGAAAAGTCAGACTGTGACCTTTCCAGTGATGCCTCTCTTGACCAGGTACCCTTCGGTGATGGGGAGATAGAGGGGTCCAAATGACCCCGCCTCCCTTTAAGGCACTCCCCCCTGCTCTGGCAGGGGGTGCCTGAAAATTACATTGTCACACCCAGCGCGATGGCGTTAGTACACCGGCAGGGGTATAAAACCAGAGGTCTGGCTTCCAGTAAGTCAGGCCACCGCAGGACCCCGGACAGAGAGGTGAGTATCGGGCGGGAGGGAGCGGCGACCTGATGATGTGTGTGCGACCTCCTCCTCACACATTGGTGACATATAGAAACATAGAAACATAGAAAAATGTCGGCAGATAAGAACCTTTCGGCCCATCTAGTCTGCCCAATTACATGGATACTTTACCTGGATTTATCTTTTGTTTAGGATAGCCTTATGCCTATCCCATGCTTGCTTAAATTCAATTACTGTTTTGGCCTCTACCACTTCAACTGGAAGACTGTTCCATGTATCCACCACCCTCTCAGTAAAATAATGCTTTCTGATGTTACTTTTAAACCTTTGACCCTCTAATCTAAGACTATGTACTCTTGTTTTGCTATTTTGTTTCCTTTTAAATATACTCCCTTCCTCTACCTTGTGGATTCCCTTTACGTATTTAAAAGTTTCTATCATATCTCCTCTGTCTCGTCTTTTTTCCAAGCTGTACATGTTAAGATCATTAAGCCTTTCCTGGTAACTTTTCTCCTTCAAGCCGTACACCATTTTAGTAGCCCTTCTCTGAACTCTCTCTAAGATGTCTATATCCTTCTGGAGATACGGTCTCCAGTAACTGCACACAGTATTCCAAGTGAGGTCTCACCAGTGCTCTGTACAGTGGCATGAGCACTTCCCTTTTCCTACTGCTAATACCTCTCCCTACACAACCAAGCATTCTGCTAGCATTTCCTGCTGCTCTATTACATTGACTACTTACCCTTAGATCCTCTGAAATAATAACCCCTAAATCCCTTTCCTCAGATGTTGAGGTTAGGACTGTGTCAAATATTCTGTATTCAGCCCTTGGGTTTTTACGTCCCAGGTGCATTATCTTGCACTTATCCACATTAAAACTCAATTGCCACAGCTCCGACCATTTTTTTAGTTTACCTAAATCATTTGTCATTTGGCTGATCCCTCCAGGAACGTCAACCCTGTTGCAAATCTTTGTGTCATCAGCAAAAAGACATACTTTTCCATTAATACCTTCTGCAATATCACTAATAAAAATATTAAATAGAATGGGTCCAAGTACTGACCCCTGAGGTACCCCACTGGTAACAAGACCTTGCGCCGAATAAACTCCATTTACCACAACCCTCTGTTGCCTGTCACTCAGCCACTGCCTAATCCATTCAACAATATTGGAATAAAAACTCAAAGATTGCAATTTGTTGATAAGCCTTCTATGCGGAACAGTATCAAAAGCCTTACTGAAATCTAAATAAGCAATGTCTACTGCACCACCTGTGTCTATTATTTTTGTTACCCAATCAAAAAAATCAATAAGATTAGTTTGGCATGATCTCCCTGAGGTAAACCCATGTTGTTTCTGATCCTGTAATCTATGTGTTTTTAGATGTTCAACAATCCTTTCCTTTAACATGGTTTCCATTAATTTCCCCACTACTGACGTAAGACTAACTGGCCTATAGTTCCCAGATTCCTCCCTACTACCCTTCTTGTGAATGGGCACAACATTTGCTAATTTCCAGTCTTCTGGGACGACTCCCATTAGCAAGGATTGGTTAAATAAATCTGTTAACGGTTTTGCTATTACATCACTGAGCTCTTTTAATAATTTAGGGTGGATCCCATCAGGCCCCATTGACTTATTTGTCTTTACTTTAGACAGCTGCTGTAGAACCTCCTCCTCTGTAAACTGATATGTAATTGTCTCATTAGTGTTTCCTCCTAACTGAGGTCCCTTTCCTTCCTTTTCTTCTGCAAAGACTGAACAAAAATATTCATTGAGGCAGTCAGCGAGACTTTTATCCTCTTCTACATACCTTCCTTCCTTTGTTTTTAATCTAACTAATCCTTGTTTTACTTTTCTTTTCTCGTTTATGTATCTAAAAAATGTTTTGTCCCCTTTTTTACTGACTGAGCTATTTTTTCTTCTGCGTGTGCTTTGGAAGCCCTTATAAATTGCTTTGCCTCTTTCTGCCTAATCTTATAGGTTTGCCTATCTTCTTCACTCTGAGTTGTTTTATAATTATTGAATGCTGTCTTTTTGTTCTTCACTATTTTGGCCACTTCTGCAGAGTACCACAGTGGTTTCTTCCCTTTTTTGTTTTTGCTAACAAGTCGAATGCAATTGCCTGTGGCCTTCAATAATGCTTCCTTTAAATAATCCCATTTCTCCTGGACTCCCTTTAAACTCCTCCAGTCTGATAATGACTCCTTCACACAAAATCTCATTTTAGAAAAATCTGTTTTTTTAAAGTCTAAAACTTTTGTTTTTGTGTGGTGCGGCTCCATCCCTGGTCTTATATTAAACCATACTGACTGGTGATCACTAGATCCCAAATTTTCACCTACAACAACGTCTGATACCAAACCTCCATTTGTGAGTATTAAATCCAATATGGCCTCTTTACGGGTCGGCTCCTCAACTACTTGTGTTAGAGATAATCCCAGTAGGGAGTTTAGAATATTTGTACTCCTGGTGCACCCAGCTGTTTTGGTTTTCCAGTTCACATCAGGAAGATTAAAGTCCCCCATGATAATAAATTCCCCCTTCATTGCCATTTTGGCTATTTCCTCAAGCAGCAGATTATCTAGCTCTTCTACTTGTCCAGGGGGTCTATAGATCACACCTACACGAGCTACTGTATGATTGCCAAATGTTAGCGTAACCCAAACTGACTCTATGTTCACCTCGCTCACTTTTATTTGGTTTGTTTTTATGTTGTTTTTCACATACAGGGCCACTCCTCCTCCTTTCCTACCTTCTCTGTATTTTCTATATAAAGAGTACCCCGGTATTGTTATGTCCCAGTTATTTTTCTCACTGAACCATGTCTCAGTAACCGCAACTAAATCTACTTTTTCAGCTGCCATCATTGCCTCCAGTTCATTGATTTTATTGACTAAACTGCGAGCATTTATAGACACGACTCTGAGCTTGTCATTTTTTTCCCCGCATGTTGCTTGCACCCTCCGATTTAGTTTTGGGGGACAATCAGGCAGATTGTTTTTTACCCTTTTGTCCCCCCCTCCTAGTTTAAATATTTCTTTGCGAAACCTTTGAACTTCTCACTGAGAACATATGTTCCCCTATGAGTAAGATGCAAACCATCTTTTTTATACAGTTCCTTTCTGCTCCAATTAGAGCTATCATGGGACACAAAGCCAAATCCTTGCTCTCGACACCATTCCCGAAGCCACAAATTAAATTCCCTATTGCGCATCTGCCTATCCTGAATGTTATGCACAGGCAAAACTTCAGAGAATGACACAGTGGACGCAATCTGCTGTATTTCACCTCCAAGAACACAAAAATCATCCTTAATCTCAGAAACCTCATTGCTAGCCAAGTCATTTGTCCCTAGATGGACTAGAACATCCACTTCCCCTTGCTGCTTTGCTTGTTTGACAATATTGAGAATATGTCTCTTGTCTCTACGAGCAGTAGCCCCAGGAAGATATCTCACCAAACCACTACTCTCCAGCTCAACACCTCTTATGATAGAATCACCCAGCAACAATTGCCTTCTATCATGTCCCACCATTTCCTTATTGTTCTTGGTTGCAGTCCTGCATACCTTAGGCATAGGGGATGGTGGTTCCTCAACTATGGTGTCTGAGCCTACTTCCGTCTCACCACTACACTCTGAAAGTGCCTCAAAAGAATTAAGAAGAGCCACAGACTGTGGGACATGCCTTCTATCCACAACTCTAAGTCTACCACATCCTACAGTAGTCCATCTGCCGCTCCTAGGAGGCCTCTGTGGCAGTGGCTTTGTAACAGTCATAGCCATAGCCTGAGTTTGTCTAACAAATAATTTACAAATCTCAGACTTCAAACAGGCAATTTCCTGCTGCAATAAAGAGAGCTGCCTACATATCAGGCACACTCCAAACCTCCAAAAATTGGATCAAAAAACAAATGCATGACAGCTCTTACACTGGACCAAGCCTGCCATTATAAAATAATGGATTTAAACCAACAAATCTTACCTTTTTGTAGGTTTTCTACCTCCTGTCTAACCTCAGACTACCTCCAGAGTATCTCCAGGATATCTCTAAGTGCTCACTTTGAAGGCTTCACAAGCTCAATTAGACCAAGCTAATATTCCACAAACTTTATATAGTCACCTAAGAACACCTCCCCCAGCAAGGGGTGGACAAGTTTAACCACCTTAGCAAATAGCATCCAATTGATTCCAATTGTATGCTAATCAGTAAGAGGAATGAGTCACCAGCCTAACCTAATTTACACACCAGACCTAATTTAAAACCTTAAGATGAATAGAAAAGATCTGTTTGAAACAAAAATCAAAATCACTCACCAGGATATCTCTAAGTGCTCACTTTGAAAGCTTCACTTAGAAGGCTTCCCAAGCTCAATTAGACCAAGGTAATATTCCACAAGCTTTATATAGTCACGTAAATATATAGGACGTTGCCTACACGTCATCCATAGCCAAGGGGTTAAATACTCAAGTCTCTGAGACTCAGTTTGTACATGGAGCCTTGGCACTGTACAAATTACTCCAGACAGCAAATGTTCGTGAGGTCACCAAGAGTTTAAAGGTAGTTTAGCTGTTGAATGTAAATGATAACTAGAGTCATGCAAGTATAGCATAATACAATGGTTCCTCGTTCTAGAACTGATGATAATGATTAGTAGTGTGCATGCCACCATTCTTCCTTTACTAGCTGGGGTGTCCTTGATGTGACTTTTATATATTGCTGGCCAATGTCTCTGCAGAACGTTTCAACAAACTCAATTACAGCTACACATTGTGTGATTGAACACTTCATAAGGGAGTGTATATACCTGGGTTAAGCAAACTTGGTGTTTTGAAACTACATCTTAAAATAGTGCTCAGGTGCATATTAGATTGGCTGAGCCTCATGGGAAAAATGGGAAATATTCACTATTCAGGTATCAATAGTACTTGTAATCGGATAACATTTGTGCTAACAATCCCCTGTATCATTTTGTCACACTAATTGAATTACCATTGTCATCAGCTTACAATAATGATTTTCTTCTACTGAATGTATTAGCTACATAGACAATCAATGAGATTAATTTGGAAGAGATTATTATGGCATATCAAGGTAATTATAAAAAAAGGCTATTAACACGCTGTTCAAAACATACAGATAACTTAGAAAAACCCCACACAAATTTTGAATAAACAGAAACGATCATCGGGGGTTGATGCATCTCTCGTGCAGGGATTATTATTTTTAAACTTTATATAGTGACAGCATATTCCACAGCACTAAACAATGGGCACAATATAGACAAGGTTACAATACATTGAGACTGAACAACATTTGATAAACCAGTCCAGGAGGAAATGAGGGCCCTACCCCCGTGGGAACTTACAATTTACAGTTGTGTTCAAAATTATTCAACCCCCAATGCTGTAAAGGGTGTTAGGGAATTTAGTGTACATTTGTAATTGTATTCAGAATGAAATCCTACAAGGACTTTTTAAAGAACCATATGCAACTAAAATGACATCAATTGGTTTTGTAATACAGTAGTAAATGTTTCTTTTGTGAATTCTTCATTGACACAATTATTCAACCCCTTAAAGACTACCACTCTGAAGAACAGAGGTTCATTCAAGTGTTTTCAATCAGGTATTGAAAACACC
This sequence comes from Leptobrachium leishanense, assembly GCA_009667805.1. Lineage (NCBI taxonomy): Eukaryota > Metazoa > Chordata > Amphibia > Anura > Megophryidae > Leptobrachium > Leptobrachium leishanense. The sequence continues at coordinate 180,396,185 of CM019065.1, read as the reverse complement.
TGTGGATGTCACGGAGCAGCAATAAAGCATAATAAGCACCAATTAGGCAGCTTTAAAATGACTGTGATACTCAGCTCCTTCTAGACATTTACTGGTGTGGTTACAAACATGGTGAAGTCAAGAGAATGGTCCAGGAAGACAAGAGAAGAGGTGATTACTCTTCACAGGAAGGGCAATGGCTATAAGAAGATTGCAAAGATGTTAAACATACCAAGAGAGACCATAGGAAGCATCATTCGCAAATTCAAGGCAAAGGGCACTGTTGAAACGCTACCTGGTCGTGGCAGAAAGAAGATGCTGACTTCGACTGCTGTGCGCTACCTGAAGCGTAGAGTGGAGAAAAGTCCCCATGTGACTGCTGAGGAACTGAGAAAAGATTTGTCAGATGTGGGTACTGAAGTTTCAGCTCAGACAATACGGCGCACACTGCGTAATGAAGGCCTCCATGCCAGAACTCCCAGGCGCACCCCCTTGCTGTCTCCAAAGAATAAGAAGAGTCGACTGCAGTATGCCAAAAGTCATGTGGACAAACCACAGAAGTTTTGGGATAGTGTTCTGTGGACTGATGAAACACAATTAGAACTGTTTGGGCCCATGGATCAACGCTATGTTTGGAGGAGGAAGAACAAGGCCTATGAAGAAAAGAACACCTTGTGAAGCATGGCGGGGGGTCAATCATGCTTTGGGGCTGTTTTGCTTCTGCAGGTACAGGGAAGCTTCAGCGTGTGCAAAGTACCATGAATTCTCTTCAGTACCAGAAGATATTGGATGACAATGTGATGCAGTCCGTCACAAACCTGAGGCTTGGGAGACGTTGGACCTTTCAACAGGACAATCATCCCAAGCATACCTCCAAGTCCACTAGAGCATGGTTGCAGATTAAAGGCTGGAACATTTTGGAGTGGCCATCGCAGTCACCTGACTTAAATCCGATTGAGAACCTCTGGTGGGACTTAAAGAAAGCAGTTGCAGTGCGCAAGCCTAAGAATGTGACTGAACTGGAGGCTTTTGCCCATGACGAATGGGCGAAGATACCCGTAGATCGCTGCAAGACACTTGTGTCAAGCTATGCTTCACGTTTAAAAGCTGTTATAACTGTAAAAGGATGTTGTACTAAGTACTAAGATTGAATGTCACTTGGGGGTTGAATAAAACTGATAATGATGTGAGCACAGAAAAGACACTTGTGGTTATTTCATTATAAATGTTATGTTATATTTGTCTGACCTACACGTGCCTCTTTGATTTAATTGTAAGCAAGATGACTGAATGATCAAAATCAATGTCAAACTGGCCAAAACACTCAATTTCAGTGGGGGTTGAATAATTTTGAACACAACTGTAGAAGGGTTGGTGGTGGAAACAGGAGAAGGGGACTGCAATGTGAGAGTAATGGACTGCAAGGTGAGAGTGATGGACTGGTTGGGGCAGTGAGTTGTATTAGTGAGTCTGGTGGTAGGCTTCCCTAAATAGGAATATTTTAAGAGAGCGTTTGAAGGAAGGGAAACTAGGAGAAAGTCTGGCAGTACAAGGGAGAGCATTCCAGAGGACGGGGGCTGCGCATGAAAAATCCTGCAGTCTATCATGGGAAGAGGTGATTTGGGGAGAAGCTAGGCGCAGGTCATTGTTTGATCTTAGGGAGCGGGCTGGGGTGTATTTGGTGATTAGTGAGGATGGGTAGTGGGGAGCAGAGTTAGAAAGAACTTTACAGATCAGGGTAAGGATTATAAATTTAATTCTACAGTGGATGGGGAGCCAGTGAAGGGACTCGCAGAGAGGAGCAACAGAGACAGAGCGGCAGTTGAGATGGATGAGCCTGGTGGAGGCATTCAGAATGTTTTGTAGGGGGCGAGGCGGGAGAGAGGGAGGCCAACTAGAAGATTATTACAATAGTCAAGTCGGGAGATTACAAGAGCATGGATGAGTTGCTTTGTGGTGTCAGCAGTAATAAATGGCCAAATTCTGGAAATATTACGCAATTGGTAGCGGCAGGAGGAGGAAAGAGACTGGATGCTGGGGATGAAGGAAAGAGCAGAGTCAAGTGTAACTCCGAGACAACGAACCTGGCTTGATGGGGAGATAGTGATATCATCGACCATGATAGAGAAGTCAGGAGGTGGGGAGGCATTAGAGGGAGGAATTAGTATTAGCTCAGTTTTTGACGTGTTAACCTTTAGGTGGTGAGAGGCCATTGAGGAGGAGATGCCAGATAAACAGTCACTGACTTTGGAAAGGACATGAAGAGAGAGGACAGGGGTAGAGAGGTAGATCTGAGTATCAGCATAGAGGTAATAATTAAAGCCAATGCTGTTAATGATTTTGCCCAGGGAGGAGGTGTAGACAGAGAAGAGTAGAGGATCACGGACAGAGCCTTGAGGTACATCAACTGATACAGAGAAAGATGTGTTAGACACGTAAGAGCCAATCCAAGAGAGCACAGTGTCACAGAGACCGAGCGAGCCAAGGGTCTGTAGAAGGAGGGGGTGATTGACAATGTCAAAAGCAGGGATGACATCCTTGGCATTCAGTACTGGCCACCCTTTCTGGGTGAAGCAGTCTGATTTGCATATGGAGCAGGCGTCCCTGTAGATTAGGCCACTAGTGCCATTGCTCGTCCTCCGGACCCTCACAAACCTCTTTTTTCTCACGGAGATTATTATGGCATATCAAGATAATGATAAAAAGGCTATTAACTTAGAAAAAACACACACAATTTTAGAATAAACAGAATGACTTGAGCTGAGATTCTTTTCTATAAACTGTGCATACAAAATGTACAAATGTCAAGCCAAAAAGAATTCTGATCAACACACCTAAATGCAAACATTATTTTATTTTAGTAATAAACATAAACACTAATCAAATGTAACAGGTGCAAACTACATTTCCTTTGTATGCCATTGTTTATTATAAATGAGATGAAAGGTCTCTGAGGTTAAAGCTAAGTCATCATTTTTTTTCATTTTTCATTATGCTTTTGTCAGTTGTAACTACAAAGTCAACCCACCAAAAGGAGGTCTCATATCTTCTACCTGTTCCCAACTGAAGTTAGAGATATGTGACAGTTTCCTTCACCACATTTCTATATATAGAAGCCTATATTTGTGGCTTTTTGGCTTAAAAAAAAAAGCACACCTTAGACTCCAATTTTTTTTCCTTTTATCACCCACATTAACGGTCACATGTCATAATAGCGACACATTTTCCACAAGAGAAAATATGCCACATACTAAACGGAGTTATTTATTGCTGAGCTTCATTTTGAAGACCCATCTCAGCTTCTTTTGAAGATATTTATGGTTAAAAGCATGCCTAAGATATAAAACTGATAAGTACTGCAAGATATGCTGTGTATTAGGTCATGGACAGCAGGATTTAACAACATTCACTTTCAGGTGATTTTAGCACTCATATGCTTTTCTATTATGTGAGCAATATTGGATAATATAAAGAACTGCAAAGTTATCAAAAAGGGCTTTTCAAGTAAAAAAAATAAATTTAAATGATGAATTGCTGCAGATAGACTACCATAACAACCATACTATAACTTTCCAACACAAAAACCGTACTGAAACTCCTCTTTCATTTTCTATCACCTGAAATCGTTGAAAGATTTGCTCCCCAGCTCATGATTTTTAACTTTCTGAAACACGTTCTATAGTGGTGCATAAACAGTATTCTTTACTCTCAGGTTCTTCTGACACTATACTATAAATAAACGTAGTGGAAAGAACACTTGGTATGTTTGTTGCAGGTCACACATTTGAGACGAACCACCCACACTTGTACATACACACACACAAATATATACACATCCAAACTTACGACTGATCTGCAAGATATGTATATATAGAAATGAGAACGTATATTCATGCATTTGGGTAGATTGACTGAAATACGTGACCTGAATGATCTGTTCGGAGCAATTTCCGGATTATATATATGCACAGAAGAAAGTGTCTGCTCAAGAATTGCTCCTGTTTGTCGACCTAAAAACATCAAAATAAACAGTTTATTTACAGTCTGTAAGTAATAAATGTAACATATGTGTATACCCTAAAAAATGGAGTGCCTAGGAGGTAAATATATTATTATAGGAAATATATAGTCTCTTTCTATGAATGTCCATATCCATAACTTGGTTCACAAAAATAAATATATACAGGGTTATTCAACGAGAATCGAAAATCCACTGCACGTTCAGTGACTTTTGGTTCTCTTAAATTCGGTTTGATTTTGCGATCCCATTTCAGCAACCCTGCGGTGTATTCAGCAAGCACCACCACGGGGTCCCCGAATTGCAGGGAAAGGTCGCCATAAATCTGGCGAAAACTCACCGCAAAACGAGGGCGAACGCACACCGAAACCTGCAAAAACATCTGGATTAACCCGCTGAAAATGCCGAAAAAAAATCACACGCAGCACAGCCGCCAGAAAAAGCCGACAACGCAGACGAATGCAGTGAATAAATTAGAAAAACAGTTTGCTTGAATGTTTGAAAAGTGAAACGCTGTTTGCAAACAAACTACTGAGCGAAAATGTCTGAAATTTAAATATGAGGTCCAATATGAGGTACACATGAGGTCCAATGGATGATTATAAAAAGGGCTGTTACAGAAAAAATAAGTAAAGTTAAAAAAAACTAAATGTTTTTTTAAAAAATCACGAAAAATGATTTAAGTATCATAAAAAATCTATAAATAAAGAGACTCTTTACTGCAGAATGTTATAATCAATGGTTTATTAGATATTGAATTAAAACGGGAATATTTTTAACATTGAAGCCTATGGGATTCGCCTGACTAAACCTGCCGAATTAAACCAACGAATGACATTTAGGGAACCTTTCACTGCTGGTTTTTGTTCTCTGAATAGCCAAAGCATTGCTTCTCTATGGGGATTTCACTGCTCTCGAACAGGCACCATTTGTGCAGACAATTCTCCAAGATTTGGCGAATTGCCTGCTCTCTGAATAGCCGAATGGCCAAGAAAGGTAACCGTGATTTTCAGCGTTCGGTTCCCTTTTCGGCAGCCATTCGGATCTCTTTGAATAACCCTGATAGACATAAGAATACACTACTCAGGGTTTTATCTAAAATAATGGTTTTAACTGAGTTTGTTATGAATATTTCACTTTAGAAAATTAAACTTTTACAGGACAATTTAGGTATAGATATAATTGTATATAATAGTTACATATCTATGTTAGACTAGAGTGGTGAAATAAACATTTATGATTTTAAGTGAAAGGTGATTTAAAAGATTGCTACAGATCATTGTGTGTACATGCAGTGTGGCTAACACGATTGCCTTATACAGGTCGATTGCATAAGGAGTTCCAATATTATGCAGATATGCTCCTACAGTGAGGGGGGGGATTGATCCCCTGCTGATTTTGAATGTTTGCCCACTGACAAAGAAATGATCAGTCTATAATGTTAATGGTAGGTTTATTCTAACAGTGAAATACAGAATAACAACAAAAACATCCAAAAACACACATCGAAAAAGTTATAAATTGATTTGCATTTTAATGAATAAAAGTATGTGATCCCTATCAATCAGCAAGATTTCTGGCTCCTAGGTGTCTCATATACAGGTAACAAAATGAGATTAGGAGCACTCTCTTAAAGGGATTGCTCCTAATCTCAGTTTGTTACCTGAATAAAAGACAGCTGTTCACAGAAGCAATCAATCAGATTCCAAACTCTCCACCATAGCCGAGACCAAAGAGCTGTCCAAGGATGTCAGGGACATGATTGTAGACCTACATAAGCCTGGAATGGGCTACAAGACCATCGTCATGTAGTCGGTGCGATTATTAGCAAATGGAATTAACACAAAATAACAATAAGTAGATCGAAATGGGTGTAGTGTCTGTATGGCGCCACTAGATGGCTCTATTGGCATAGGCAGGAAAATAAAAGGAAATGGACTGTATATAAAAAAACTAAAAATAAGTAGGAGACTCACTGCGTGAGAGGACTGTATTGACCAGAAATAGAATAAAAAAGGATAAAAATAATTATTAAGCAAAAAAAAAAATACATATGGAACCACAAAAAAATGTGACATCCGTGAACTTACAAAGGACGTGACTTAATAGTAAAATGTGTACTGCGAGAAGAAGGAAAAAAAAAAAACACAAACAATAAGATCAAACAGTGTTAAATGTAATGAGCTCTGCAAAAATAGATGATTTGTAGGTAGCTCTAAGGCTAAAACACCATAGATATGGGCTGAACACAATCAGTGAGCAAGGTGCTCTATAAAGGGCGTGGCAATTTGTCCAGATGCTGGAAATAAGGCACAGTGCTTGATCCTTGTGCTGCAGTTAAAATACTAAGCAAAATACAATAAATAAGTGGAAAGAAAAAAAAAATTTATTCCTTTAAGTCCATAAAAACGAATAAAGCAATTAAAGGTGAAAATATGAAGTGAACAGAAAAAATTGAATAAAAGATAGTGTGTATAAAAATAGTCCATACATAAAAAGAAAAAAAGCTGTTTATACTGGCCAGATTCGAGATGCCGCAGCCGGGCTGTCCAAACAAACGGCAAATCCCCAAAACCGTTTAGGTATAAAGATGCAGGTTACAGAGCTGGTGTCCGGCGCTAGCACTCACAATCTTCAGTTTCAATAAAATATATTCAGCCAGGGATCGAGTCCTCAATGAAACAGTTGATGGAGGTGGAAGGAAAAAAGGGAAAAAAATGCAAGGGAGGAATTAAGTGCAGACTGTATCGTCCCAGATAGGAGTGAAAAATAAGAGATATACTCACATATTCTGGTGCCGATTTAAATAAATGGGCACCAAACAGAAGGCAGATTGGTGGATTTAAATCAAGGGGCACCGATTCCCCAACCTCAGGTCCACAAGGCAGGAAACCAGATCCTTAGAAATATCTATTCAGGATGCCGAAGGAATAAATCACCCAGGATCATACAGGGTGGAAATTCACAATCGGTTTTATTAAAACAATAAATAAAATACACCGCAAACGCGTTTCGCTAGAAGTAGCTTCATCAGTGGATGAATAATTTGAATCTAGAAAAGAAAAGAGCCCACCTGGTTTGGTGGGGCTTTAGCCTTTTTTTGTTGGCGCAGATAGTCTAGATTTTTTTGTGGTCAGTAGAAATCGTTACCTGATGGACAGTACCTTCTAGTAGATGGCTCCATTCTTCTAGGGCTAGTTTGAATGCTAGTTGCTCTTTATCACTCTGGCATTGAAAAAGGACAACTCCAACTGCACTATTAGCGACATCTGTTTCTAGGAAGAAGTGCTTAGTTACAGAAGGCATATACAGTATAGGAGCAGTAGTAAATGGAAGTTTTAGACTATGGAAGGGTTCTTCGGCAACGTGAAACCATCTGAAAGCGGCTAATTGGTGAGTTGAGTCAAAGGCTTGACTGTCTTGGAAAAGTTTTTAAAGAATTTTCTATAGAAATGACAAAACCCTACAAAGCGTTGTACTCCTTTTCCATTATCGGGAACAGACCATGGTTCAATAGTTTCAGTTAGGTCAGAATCCATTAAGATCTTCCCGGCTGGATAACAAATCTAAGAAAGACAATAGAGGTTACATTAAATAATCACTTTTCCACCTTGGCATATAGTCTGTTTTCTCAAAGCCTTTGGAGAACATTTCTTACATGATTTATGTGTTCATCTTGGTTATCTGAGTAAGGAAGGATATCGTCGAGATAAACTATGACATATTTGTCCAGTATATCCTGCAGTATATCATTAACAGAGGGCTGAAATGGGGATTGCATAATGCATAGGGCATTACTAGGTATTCATAGTGCCCATAGTGTGAACAAAAAAGTGGTTTTCCACTTGTCTCCGTCTTTTACCCAGTTGTATTATCAGGTTGTATGCACCCTTAGGTCGAGTTTTGTGAATATCTTAGCTGTCTTTAATCTGTCCATTAATTCAGGTATCGGGGTAGAGAGTGTATTTGTTTTTTATAGTTACGGCATTCAGTAATCTATACACGGACGGAGTCCCCCGCCTCCTTTACTGAAAAAATATATTGCTGCACCAGCAGGAGAATTAGACAGTCTTATAAATCCCTTTGTTAAGTTCTCGATTTTTTCTTTTAGTACTTCTATCTTTGGCTCTGATAAAGGGTATATCTTTCTAAAGGGTATAGTAGCGCCAGGGTAAATATCATAGGGGTATGATATCATAGCATCATAGCAGTCATAGGGGCAGTGGGTAGGAAGGATGTCTGACCCCTTTTTCTCAAATACATCATGGTAATCTTTGTAATCATCTGGTAATAGGAGTGTCATATCAGTACCCATAAAGACAGTGTTTCCCATACCTGTCCTCAGGACCCTCCGCCTCGCCAGGTTTGCAGGATATCTGAAGCACATCACAGGTGATATGATTTGCTGCTCAGTGATTGCAGGATTCAGTCTGCATTTCCCCAAGGTGATCTGCAAAATCTGGCCTGGTTGAGGGTCCCGAGGACAGGTTTGGGAAACACTGTCTCCTGTTTGTGTTTTAAACATAGGGAAGTGCAGTAGGTTAAATTAAATGTAACGATGTCTATAGTCCAATATTGGGGTTATGTAATAATAGTCACATGATACCGAGGGCTATAGGAAACATGGAGGACTTTATTATATTGAATATTAATTTTTCTAAATGCTAAATCCCCATAGTAAGGACAGAGGTTTCTTCAGAGACAGGTCCTAAGCTAATAGGGGTGACTTCCAGCAACTGAGTAAGGAAAGGGAATTTCTTTTTACAGTATGGGATATTCAACGAAGTCACCAGGGATATATATATACTGTGGCAAGAAAAAGTATGTGAACCCTTTGGGATTACGTGGAGTTTTGCATGAATTGGTCATAAAATGTGCTCTGATCTTCATCTAAGTCACAACAATTTGAAAAACACAGTCTGCTTAAAATAATACAACACAAACATTATATGTTTTCATGTGTTTATTGAACATAACACGTAAACATTCACAGTGCAGGGTGGAAAACGTTTGTGAACCCCTAGCCTAATGACTTCTCCAAGAGCTAATTGGAGCCAGGAGTGAGCCAACCTTGAGTCCAATTAGTGTGATATTATTGGATGTGTTGCTGAAAGCTGTCCTGCCCTTTAAAAACACACACCAGTTTTGGGTTTACTGGTTTCAAGAAGCACTGCCTGATGTGAACCATGCCTCACAGAAAAGAGCTCTCAGAAGACCTACGATCAAGAATTGTTGACTTGCATGAAGCTGGAAAGGGTTACAAAAGTATCTCCAAAAGCCTTGATGTTCATGTGTCCACGGTAAGACAGACTGTCTACAAATGGAGAAAGTTCAGCACTGTTGCTACTCTTCCTAGGCGTGATCGTCCTGTAAAGATGACTGCAAGAGCACAGCGCAGAATGCTTAATGAGGTAAAGAAGAATCCTAGAGTGTCAGCTAAAGACTTACAGAAATCTCAAGCACATGCTAAAATTTTTGTTGACACATCTACAATAAGGAAAACATTAAACAAGAATGGAGTACATGGGAGGACACCACGGAGATTGCTGTCCAAAAAGAATATTGGAGCACGTTTGAAGTTTGCAAAAGAGCACTTGGATGTTCCACAGCACTACTGGCAAAATATTCTGTGGACAGATGAAACCAAAATTGAGTTGTTTGGAAAAAACACACAACACTATGTGTGGAGAAAAAAAGGCACAGCACACCAACATCAAAACCTCATCCCCACTGTAAAACATGGCGGAGGGAGCATCATGGTTTGGGGCTGCTTTGCTGCCTCAGGGCATGGACGGATTGTTGTCATTGATGGAAAAATGAATTCCAGAGTTTATCAAGACATTTTCCAGGAAAACGTAAGACCATCTGTCCGCCAACCTGAAGCTCCGCAGAGGATGGGTGATGCAACAGGACAATGACCCAAAGCATAGAAGTAATTCAACAAAAGAATGGCTTCAACAAAACAAAATACGCCTTCTGGAGTGGCCCAGTCAGAGTCCTGACCTCAACCCGATTGAAATGCTGTGGCATGACCTTAAGAGAGCGATTCACACCAGACATCCCAAGAATATTGCTACACTGAAACAGTTTTATGAAGAGGAGTGGTCCAAAATTACTCCAGATCGTTGTGCAGGTCTGATCTGCAACTACAGGAAACGTTTGGTTGAGGTTATTGCTGCCAAAGGAGGGTCAACCAGTTATTAAGTCCAAAGGTTCACATACTTTTTCCACCCTGCACTGTGAATGTTTACACATTCGGTTCAATAAACACATGAAAACATATAATGTTTGTGTTATATTATTTTAAGCAGACTGTGTTTTTCAAATTGTTGTGACTTAGATGAAGATCAGAGCACATTTTATGACCAATTTATGCAAAACTCGACGTAATCCCAAAGGGTTCACATACTTTTTCTTGCCACTGTATATATACATATACATATATATACACATGAAAAGGTTTCAAAATACCTATATATAGAGCACTGAGTGAGCTGGTGAGGGTACCTTTTTGGTGCAGCTCTGTGATGAGTGGGTTGACAGAGTCAAAACCCCAAAACACTCTGGGCCATATTACATTCTCTGCGCAAATGCGCTCGCGCAGCGCAATTTTTTTTGCGCAGTGTCCAGCGTTATCGTGCGAAGATTAACGTGATATTCAGATCCGAACGAATTTTCTCATCCGTCAAAAATAACGTTAGTAAAAAAAACGTGCAAAACGAAGTGTAATACGCGCGCGGTAACGTTGCGCATTTAAATCAGTGCGCAAACTGGTTTATTTTCGCGGGATTCAGCCAATCAGAACCTTAATTGACATCAATTCACCTTAATTGACTCACTAATGTTTTTGCTCCTGTCAAAATAAATCTGAGTATACATGCTGCAGCAATAAAAAAAATATGCACGAATTCACAATTTTTTTGTTTGGGTATGTGTAGAATGTGTAACTATACTGTGCTGTATTTTTTTTTGTGCTGGTGTATTTTGTTTCGGCCACAACGTTCAGATTTGCAGTTAATACCAAGTTTTCAAAGACGTTAAAATTATCCGCGCAAATGTCGTTCGTAGGAAGTTGCGCATCTATTGAAATACCATCCGCTTAACGCATTGTTAAGTATAGGACGCACACAGTTCATCACGCTCGCGCAAGCCCATCCGCGTCAAACGATAACGCGCATCGTTTGCACGAATGTTGAAATACGATGTATGGTTTTGTCCTCGCGCAAATGCGCATTTGCGTGCACGCAAAACCGATGCGCGAGGAATGCAATATAACCCTCTGTCAGTGATAAAAAAAAATAAAAGAGAGAGACACACTCCAGAGCGCAAACCTGTACCTAATGAAAGAGTGGGAGGAGAGGTCTTTTCTCTCTAGGTGGCATAATAGAAAATAAAATAAAATAAAATGTCGGCAGATAAGAACCTTTCGGCCCATCTAGTCTGCCCAATTACATGGATACTTTACCTGGATTTATCTTTTGTTTAGGATAGCCTTATGCCTATCCCATGCTTGCTTAAATTCATTTACTGTTTTGAGTAAGGTTGAGTCTATGTGTACATATATTCTCACAAAATTGCATACATTCACACAAAATTGCATAAGCAAAGATGTAAGCATACTTATATCATATAAAACATAAAAACAGCATTGCATATATGGTCTGATTGATATAAAAGATCCTTTGTAATGCAGTATTGGTGGTATGTCGCCACATAGTGTCCGTATTTCATAAAGTCATTCAATTGAAGAAATGTGTAATAAATACAAGTTCTTTCTGATCTGCAGCACTTCTCTGTGTCTCTTGTACCTCCGAGAGAATAGGAGAGTGTGATTAGAATTGTGCCAAGCACTGCATATTAATGGTCTGAATGATGAATGCACACATACGCAGGTTTATTCCTCGTGCTGCAAGCGGCTGGTCTGTGAAGCCACTCTTCTTTTGGTGCTTACTCCTCTGTTCCTGTGGTGATCGGTCCCAGGGCCCGATCCATGACTGATGAAGCCGCCACCTAAGCGGTGAAACGCGGTTTAAAGGACACCATTTATTTTAATTTGATTATATCTCTACCAAGCCCATTTTATTGTTTTTTTATACTTATTTATTTATACTTATACTTTATACTTTATTGGCCATCCCTGCTTCCGGTATTGCTTTCTACCAAGGCACCATACAAAGAATCCTAGCACCCCCAGAAGGGAAGTCCTGGATCTGCTGGTCCCTGGGACCGATCACCACAGGAACTGAGGAGTAAGTTACCACTCCATGGTTAGCTTCATCTTATGACCCGTGACACCCCTTGGAATCCAGCTCTCACCCAGGTCCTCGGAGTGTTGTCTCCAGGTCCTCATAGTGGTGTGCTCCAGAAACTGTTGGTCCTCAGATCTCAGTCAGAACCCAGCTATCGTCTTAAATTCCAGAGTAACATTGTCAGGGTACTTCCAATGAGGAAATATACAAGCTACTCAAGCTATAGTATAAAACAATAACTTTAATGGTAACAATATAGTAGTAGGTAGTAGGTGAAATTGTTATAGTAGATATGAGGCTGTAATGAAAATACTACTTGACATCTCTATATATAAAACTGTTTGTGTCCGTCACTGCTGGTAGGTGCGCATCCAGCCCGGGCAACGAACACCCAACAGATCCCTGATACGCACGTGTGTGTGATCTGTTTGAGCACAGTATCACCATGCGGATCAGGAGCCAGGCGCCCCCTGTTGGACAGAGGGAGGACGAACAGGCTGCAAACGTCTGGCAAAGGGAGGGCAGCTAATAGCAGTAAGTGGTCACCAGGGGACCTGCATGGTCCCAACCCCCTGTGACTGCAAGTCCCCTTGCACATGGCACTGGAGGAACAGCAACAGGGGGTTGTGTGTTTGTATGAGGTGACTGTATCTGTGTATGTGCTTTGTTTATGTATGAGCTGTGTGTGTGTATGAGCCATGTGTATGAGCCATGTGTGTGTGTGTGTGTGTGTATGTATGTGGTGTGTGTGTGTATGTATGACTGCTCAGTGCACCCCCAGGGTCTGGCTGCTCAGTGCCCCCCCCCAGGATCTGGCTGCTCAGTGCCCCTCCAAGGGTTTGCCTGCTCAGTGCCCCCCCCAGGGTCTGGCTGCTCAGTGCCCCCCCAAGGGTCTGGCTGCTCAGTGCCCCCCCAAGGGTTTGCCTGCTCAGTGCCCCCCCAAGGGTCTGGCTGCTCAGTGCCCCCCCAAGGGTCTGACTGCTCAGTGCCCATCCCTGAGTGTCTGGCTGCTCAGTGCCTGTCCCCAAGGGTCTGGCTGCTCAGTGCCCCCCCAGGGTCTGGCTGCTCAGTGCCCCCCCAAATGTTGCCTGCTCAGTGCCCCCCAAGGGTCTGCCTGCTCAGTGCCTCCCCAAGGGTCTGCCTGCTCCGTGCCCCCCAAGGGTCTGGCTGCTCAGTGCCTGCATCCAAGGGTCTGGCTGCTCAATGCCCCCCAAGGGTCTGGCTGCTCAGTGCCTGCCCCAAGGGTCTGGCTGCTCAGTGCCCGTCCCCAAGGATCTGGCTGCTCATTGCCCCCAAGAGTCTGGCTGCTCAGTGCCCCCCCAAGGGTCTGCCTGCTCAGTGCCCCCCCAAGGGTCTGGCTGCTCAGTGCCCCCCCATGGTCTGGCTGCTCATTGCCCCCCAAGGGTCTGGCTGCTCAGTGCCCCCCAAGGGTCTGCCTGCTCAGTGCCCCCCCATGGTCTGGCTGCTCATTGCCCCCCCCAGGGTCTGGCTGCCCAGTGTCCCCCAGGGTCTGACTGCTCAGTGGCCCCCCAGGGTCTGGCTGCTCAGTGGCCCCCCGGGGTCTTGCTGCTCAGTGCCCCCCAAGGGTTTGCCTGCTCAGTGCCCCCCCAAGGGTCTGGCTGCTCAGTGCCCATCCCCAAGGGTCTGACTGCTCAGTGCCTGTCCCCAAGGGTCTGGCTGCTCATTGCCCCCCAGGGTCTGGCTGCTCAGTGCCCCCCCCCAAATGTCTGCCTGCTCAGTGCCCCCCAAGGGTCTGCCTGCTCAGTGCCCCCCAAAGGGTCTGCCTGCTCCATGCCCCCTCCAAGGGACTGGCTGCTCAGTGCCCCCCCAAATGTCTGGCTGCTCAGTGCCCCCCAAGGGTCTGGCTGCTCAGTGCCCCCCAAGGGTCTGCCTGCTCAGTGCCCCCCAACGGTCTGGCTGCTCATTGCCCCCCCAGGGTCTGGCTGCTCATTGCCCCCCCCAGGTTCTGGCTGCTCAGTGCCCCCCAGGGTCTGGCTGCTCAGTGGCCCCCCAGGGTCTGGCTGCTCAGTGCCCCCCAAGGGTTTGCCTGCTCAGTGCCCCCCCAAGGGTCTGGCTGCTCAGTGCCCGTCCCCAAGGGTCTGGCTGCTCAGTGCCCGTCCCCAAGGGACTGGCTGCTCAGTGCTCATCTCCAAGGGTCTGGCTGCTCAGTGCCCCCCAGAGTCTGGCTGCTCAGTGGCCCCCCAGGGTCTGGCTGCTCAGTGTCCGTCCCCAAGGGTCTGGCTGCTCAGTGCCCATCTCCAAGGGTCTGGCTGCTCAGTGCCTCCCCCAGGGTCTGGCTGCTCAGTGCCCCCCCAAGGGTCTGCCTGCTCAGTGCCCCTCCAAGGGTCTGGTTGCTCAGTGCTCCCCCAGGGTCTGCCTGCTCAGTGCCTGCTCCAAGGATCTGGCTGCTCAGTGGCCCCCCGTGATGCTGCTACTCCCCAGGTTCTGGCTGTTCGGTGCCCCAATGATGCGGCTGCTCGACGCACCCAGGATCTGGCTGCTCATATAGGCACCTTGCTCACAGATACAGGCACACCTCATACATACACACACAGAGCACATATACAGTGGCAAGAAAAAGTATGTGAACCCTTTTGTTTTGTTGAAGTCATTCTTTTGTTGAATTACTTGTATGCTTTGGGTCATTGTCCTGTTGCATCACCCATCCTCTGCAGAGCTTCAGTTGGCGGACAGATGGTCTTACGTTTTCCTGGAAAATGTCTTGATAAACTCTGGAATTCATTTTTCCATCAATGACAACAATCCGTCCAGGCCCTGAGGCAGCAAAGCAACCCCAAACCATGATGCTCCCTCCGCCATGTTTTACAGTGGGGATGAGGTTTTGATGTTGGTGTGCTGTGCCTTTTTTTCTCCACACATAGTGTTGTGTGGTTTTTCCAAACAACTTAATTTTGGTTTCATCTGTCCACAGAATATTTTGCCAGTATTGCTGTGGAACATCCAGGTGCTCTTTTGCAAACTTCAAACGTGCTGCAATATTCATTTTGGACAGCAATGGCTTCCTCCGTGGTGTCCTCCCATGTACTCCATTCTTGTTTAATGTTTTCCTTATTGTAGATGTGTCAACAAAAATGTTAGCATGTGCCAGAGATTTCTGTAAGTCTTTAGCTGACACTCTAGGATTCTTCTTTACCTCATTTAGCATTCTGCGCTGTGCTCTTGCAGTCATCTTTACAGGACGACCACGCCTAGGGAGAGTAGCAACAGTGCTGAACTTTCTCCATTTGTAGACAGTCTGTCTTACCATGGACACATGAACATCAAGGCTTTTGGAGATACTTTTGTAACCCTTTCCAGCTTCATGCAAGTCAACAATTCTTGATCGTAGGTCTTCTGAGAGCTCTTTTCTGTGAGGCATGGTTCACATAAGGCAGTGCTTCTTGAAACCAGTTAACCTGGTGTGTGTTTTTAAAGGGCAGGACAGCTTTCAGCAACACATCCAATAATATCACACTGATTGGACTCAAGGTTGGCTCACTCCTGACTCCAATTAGCTCTTGGAGAAGTCATTAGGCTAGGGGTTCACATACGTTTTCCACCCTGCACTGTGAATGTTTACATGTTCTGTTCAATAAACACATGAAAACATATAATGTTTGTGTTGTATTATTTTAAGCAGACTGTGTTTTTCAAATTGTTGTGACTTAGATGAAGATCAGAGTACATTTTATGACCAATTCATGCAAAACTCCACGTAATCCCAAAGGGTTCAAAGACTTTTTCTTGCCACTGTACATATCTGGTTCTGGTGCATGGATTAAACCCTTATAGAACTATCTAGTTATAATACCCATAATCAGGAGAGTAATAGCTATTTTTGTTTAATGTAATGAGTGGTATTAAATGCTACCTTTATATAATTACATATTGAATTTATATGACTGATACGTCTTGTATCCAAATGCATCATATGTCTTTTGATTTAACTTCTATGTTATTATTCAAATGAAAGCACTTACAAATGATTTGAATGTGGATGAATTTAAAAAGGAGAAAAATTACGGGAGTATGGTGTTAATTTGCAAAACTGCAACATTTTTGACATTGCTATTTTATCTGCGGCCATCAGATAGTGACTTTGTGAACCCCGTAAACAGGTTTGTTGCAATAACCATACCACACTCCTATTGTATGCGTCTGATAGATTATTGAGCTCATTTCTGCATGACAATAAAATGTCTGAGTAAAATCTACCAATCATTTTATATCCTATTATTCCAGGGTTATCAGTTGCATAAAATCTGTTCATTAGCCATACAAGTTTTGTGTCTATAGTTCATCCTTTGTAACCTTTTTATGAAATATTTCATTACTGGCCTTCACATAATTCCTTACTTTACATAAGCCAATTTATATAAAGGTGAATTGATTTAACAGCTGTGTATATTCTCTTACACATTCTCTGTGATGTAATTGTATTGTATCTATCACGCTATGTAAATCAATATGTGTTGATTTCATCATAGTGTTTCACAATATAATATCTTTGTGAGGGCTTACGGCTTGGGCCAGCACAGTATTACGGGATGGAGAAACTCTGCTGCAGCAGCCATCACCCGCTTACTGCAGCTACCGCTGCACCGCAGCACAGAATGTCTCTGTGGAAAATTTTGAAACTGCCGATCGCTCTAAAAAAGATACTGACACACTGCACATTACAGAGCTCCACAGCAATAAACTCACTGTAAGGCTGGCCGTCCACTGGGTCCGTATTTGTGCGATGGTGCGATCCTCCGATATTGTCTGAAGTTGTCCGACCGATCCCACGACATGCATGCATGCACAGTCCTCTTCCACTGCCTCTGACTTCCATCTGATGATTTCAGACGATAATTTGCGATTACAAAAGACTAAGGGCCCTATTACATTGTTGACGCAAACGTTAACACTCACTTGCGTGAGCATTAACATTTGCTGCGGTATTTACCACATATTACATTTCAAACGCAAATGGGTTAAGAAACCCGTTTGCGTTTGGTACCATGCGATTCTCTGCGCGAGGTCACTGTACTTTGCGCTCCCTTTGTTAAACATAAGGAGCACAAAGTGTTAACGCCTGGCTCTGGCTCTGGTGTTAATCTGGTGTTAACAGATTCTGCTTCTGCAGAATCCGTTAACACCAGGAAAAAAAAGTAAAAAAAAGCATCAGATACTCACCTCCTGTCCCGCGGCGAGGACCGCGGCTCTGTTCACCTCCTCTGGCTGGCGGGAGCAGGGAAAGACTGGGGAAAAAGTCCCCGCAGTCTCTCCCTGCGTATCCCTACACCGACCGGCCGGATCTTGCTAGGCGAGATCCGGCTGGTCACGTGACCGGCAGGGAGGAACTCAATGGAGTCCTATGGACTCCAGCAAGGGGATGCTCGCGGCTGCGCTCAGCGCTGCCGCGAGCATCCAGAATTTTACGCTCGGAAACAATGCAGGCAGCATTTTTTGCTCCTGCATTGTAATCCAGCGTTAAAACGCAGGCGCAAGGGGGAAAACTGCGGGCGCAGTTTTTCCTCCCTTGCGTCCGCGTTTTAAAGTGAAGAGCGTAATAGGGCCCTAGCAATCTTAAAGTGGATTTTGTCAGGTGAAATCAGACAATTTGGTACAATGTACATTAAAAAAAGGTGCATCATATAGTTAAACTGACGTGTGCGGCAGGGAAAAGGGTTAATACCCCCCCTCGCAGCCTTTGGCAAGGATTTTTTTTCATCACTGCGTCGGCTGCGCTGGAAGTGGGGCTGTCCTTAGTGCTGAAACTCAAGTTTCAGCACCAAAGACAGTTTTTTTCTCCCCGCAGCAGGGGTTTTTCAGTTTTTATTTTTCATGTGTGGCCTGTCCATCGGCTGATTTGGGTCGTCCACCAACGCTCCCAGTGCATGACCCTGATTGGTCAATGGCATTGTCCATAGTTGGGTGACCAAATCGGTCAGTCACCCAACTACGGTGCCAGTGGAGGCCTAACATGTGGTGTGAGCATATCACAGAGCTCCATAGTGATAAAACTCACAGTAATGTGCAGTGTGTATGAGAGTATCACAGAGCTCCCCAGCAATAAAACTCACAGAAATGTGCAGTGTGTATGAGATTATCACAGAGCTGCACAGCCCCCCCAGCAGGCCCCCCTCACTTTATTCTCACCCCCTCCGAAGTCCCTTCACTTTATTATTATTATTATTATTATTATTATTTATTTATAAAGCGCCGGCATATTCCGCAGCGCTGTACAATAGGCAAAGTATAGACAGGGTTACAATACATTGAACACCTTTTGACAAACAGTACAGGAGGAGATGAGGGCCCTATTCCTGTAGGAACTCACAATCTAGAAGGGTTGGGGTTGGAAACAGGAGGAGAGGACTGCTAGGTGAGAGTGATTGATGGTTACATCAGTGAGTTGGGTGGTAGGCTTCCCTAAATAGGAACGTTTTAAGGGAGTGTTTGGAGGAAGAGAAATTAGGGGAAAGTCTGACCGTATGAGGGAAAGTGTTCCAGAGAGTGGGGGCTGCACGTGAGAAGTCCTGCAGTCTATCATGGGAAGAGGTGATGCAGGGAGAAGCTAGGAGCAGGTCACTGTTTGATCTTAGGGAGCAGCTGGGGTGTATTTGGTGATTAGTGAGGACAGGTGATGGGGAGCTGAGTTAGTGAGAGCCTTGTAGGTCAGGGTAAGGATTTTGAATTTAATTCTGCAGTGGATGGGGACAGTGAAGGGACTCGCAGAGGGGAGCAGCAGAGACAGAGCGGCAGGTGAGGTGGATTAGCCTGGCGGAGGCGTTCAGGATGGATTGTAGGGGGGAGACGGCAGGAAAGAGGGAGGCCAGATAAGCGATTGTTGCAATAGTCAAATTGGGAGATTACCAAGGCGAGGATGAGTTGTTTTTTGGTGTCAGCGATAAGAAATGGACGAATTCTCCCGCCCCCCTCATCAGCCCCCTCGCTTTATCCCCCCTCACTTTGTTCTTCCCCAAATATCTTACATTCATAATATAGTAGTCAGACAGTGGGTCGTCACTCAATACCATCAACTGTCAAAATTAATTTCAATTTCGGCCTTTCTGGAGATTCTGTCCTCCAGCTCCAGGGACTCTGGATGCAGACAGGCAGGTTGGCTCGGTTGGACTTCTGCAGGCTCTGACCTCGCTCTTTGCCTTTGTTGTGCTCTTCTGCCGTGTGCACCACGCATCATTTGACATGGCAGGGCGGCGTCAATTAAACATGTTTTCAATGTGGGAGGCATGCTGCATTGAAGGAAGCTGGAGGCTCGCTGAGCGACTGCACGTGCAGCGTGCATGCAGTGCGCCATTGGGCTGATCCAGGTCCAGCCACCAGGCTAAACAGATCAAACAGCTCCAATACCAGAGCTGAAGGGGATCAAGAAACTGGCAACCACGGGGCCCACTGAGCCAGCCAGCCCAGTACAACACATCCCAAGACCGGGACCCTTCCAACCCACAGCTCCTCGGGCGCTGCCCGAGTGCCCGACCGGTCAGTCCGCCCCTGATTGTAGATTGCGCATTTCAGCACGAGCTTACTGTACTTTGCGCTTCCTATGCTTAACATGGGGAGTGCATAGAGTTAATTAACATAGGATTACAAAGTTCAACGCTAATTATGTCCCGTTGCTGTTAACTCATAAGTCAATCAAAGCTAGAAGCTGGTGCCGATACCGTTTCGGCGGAATCAGTTATCACCAGCTACAAATACCCCCCATATTCATCTCTCAACGTGTGGGTCAAACGGAGGCTCGATCCGCCTCTTCTGGCTGCCTGGAGCAGAGTGACACTGGGGAAAAAAGTCCCCAGTCTCCCTCTGCGATCACTCCTCCGACCTGCGTGAGCCTACCAGTCATGTGACGCGTTAGTCAAAGCCTCAATGGAGTCCTATGGATTCCAGGAGGGGATGCTCGGGGTGGGGCATTAGCGCTGCCTCGTGTACCCTGAGGCTTAGTACTGCATTACGGGGCATGCTGAGGAATTAGAGCCTGCCCCGTAATATGGAGCTAAAAGTGGGTTCAGGTTTTCCTCTTAAGCATCCCCGTTTTAGCGCCTGTATTGTAATAATAACGGGCACTATAGCGCTCACACTGGAGTAGCGTAGTTGGGATTGTAATGGACAGATTTTTCTGACAAACGTTCACTAAACAATCGGTATTATGAGACCAGGTCTCCCAAGCCAGGGAGCAGGTAGACAATCCTGAGTAGTACTTAAGCTCAATTGGTTTCGAGCCCAAAAGACTGCTTAGTGTAAATACATAAACTCTATATGCAGAGAAACAAAACTTGGAGACATGAACAGGACTAAAGGTCAGATAAGCATAAACATTTTTAAATTTATTTTCAAGCAATGGTTTGTCGCGGCAGTTGAATTGTGCAGGCTGCATTGCAGTCACATCATAGGTAAACTTGTCATATGCGTAGAAACCAAACCGTGCTGATAGCAGATTGTTGTTACAATAAACAGGGCTCACGGCTTGACAGATAGACCCACAATCATGTCCCTTGCGATTAGGACTTAGATCGGATTGGGCAGCTACCAGAGACCAAGAGCGTGAGATGGAATGACCAAGGAGACAGGCAGACCTCCAATCCGCACACATGCGGCGCAGCATAAATCCGCACAGACAAACACCAAAGGGAGAAACCAGAGAATTGTCAAATAGTAAAGCCGGGTCAGATACGTAAGCCGGGTCCTCAGAAAGAAACAGGTTGGCAACAGAATATCAATAAACGTAATAGTAATCAGGCAATGCGGGAACTAGACTCCACGTCAGGGCGACGAGCAACTACACGCGCCCTGCTTTAAACCCAGCGACTCCTCGTGACCACGCCAGGCCCCGCCCCCTCAGACGCCGATCAGCCATCATTAAGTGCTGGCATCCGACCAGCCAGCGACACAGGACCATGCCCAAATCCCCCAGGCAACGCTGCGGGGGCTGAGGATGTAACAGTAATACTGCCCTTAATGTTTCAGTTGAAACTGCTTTATGTCACAGCGGGGGAAAAAAAAAACATCAGAGCAATAGGAAAAGTTTGTAGACATTTATTTTATGACAGAAATTGAAACACTGGGGGTACTATTCCCTAGTGAACTCTAACATTAACGTTTGGATGTGTAAGCGTTACTGCCAGGATAAGTGAATTTAACGCATGCCCCCCCTATATTACCTTCCTGATGCTAAACCTGTATGAAATAACTTATCGCATCGTTTGTTGTGGTAGCTTCCGCGAGCTTAATGTACCTTGCGCACGCATCCTATGCTTAACATGGGGAGCGCAATCATTAATTAGCGATAAGACAAGTAAAGTATTACACAGTCCTACAGCTATTTACTGTTGGGACGCACAAGCCAAATGTTTCACTCCTAAAGGCTGTTGCTAAATGATTCCGCACCCCCTAAACCCCAGTCCATTAAATCCGAAGTTCACCTCTCATCCAACAGTGAGAATGGCGGCCAAATCCACTACTACTTGTCGCCAGGAGCAGAGTGAGACTGGGAACGAATAGTTCCCAGGCTCCCTCCAAGATCATGCAGGGCTCGCGGCTTGGAAGTGCAAACCTCCATGGAGTTCTATGGACTCCAGGCAGTTATGCTCACGGCGTCATGAAAGCATTACCACCAGTATTCAAGTGGGTAGTGCTTTGTTCCGGGGGGCAAGGTTGAGACAGCGCTTGCCCCAGAACATCACGGTAAAATATGGATGCTAGGGGGAAACCTGGAGGTGCAGATGTTCCTCATTAGCATCCCCATTTTTTGCGCACACTAGGGAATAATGCCCTGGGTGCCCTCGAGAGGCTTGGTCAAGAAAGTCACAGAAAACTAAAAACTAGTTGTCCGCAACACTCCTCTTCAGTCTATGGTTACATGGGAAGATACAGGTCAAGGCTTAGTAGGTGGAAATACCACTGATGGAAGAGAATTACAGTCCTTTCACTCTTTTTTGTTGTTTGTTTTTTTGCTCATGACATTCTCTTGCATTACCAGAAGTATGTAAGTATGTGAATGCCATTTCCTATTAACAAACAATATCAAGCATATTTATAGTTTTATAAAGAAAGTGATCAAATGATACTTTGTACGATGTAAATTACAGTCCACTGTATGACAGACTGCGGGCGGACTTGGGATCCTGGGACAGGGAATACATTTCATGGATTGATAGGATCCACAGTATTAAAATGAACATCCTTCCGCGTCTTTTGTACCTATTCCAGGCTCTCCCGGTTCCGCTCGCAGAGGGTGACCTGAATGATTTTCAAAGACTTATCAGTAAGTTTGTGTGGCTTCATAAGTGTCACAGGATTGCACGTACAGTCCTCCATGCTTCAAGGCAGTCAGGAGGTTTGGGTCTCCCTGATATTAGGTCTTATTATCTAGTCACACAACTCGCTCAAGTGGTCGCAATGCATGCACCACGGGGCACAAGATGATGGGCGGACCTTGACTCAGACACGACGGCACCTGACTCACCTAGTCTGTGGTTGTGGCTTCCTAGACGTCTCCCTCCGACTTGCACCTCCTCTTGCCTGTCTCTCCTCCACACCATTCATCTATGGAATAGATGGCCCTGCAGGCGTCACCTAATACAACAACCTTCCCCGTTGATTCCGCTGGGCCGTAATACCGATTTCCCTCCAGGGATGGATATACGAAGCCAGTTGGGACTCCAACGTGCAGGAATATTTAGGACTTGAGACTTGTTACATAGGGGCCAGCTCCTTACATTTGATGATTTGTCTGCCAGATTCCACTTAAGACCTGCTGATTTCTTTCAATACATCCAATGTTGTGGCTATGTGAAATCGCCCCTAATTTGATCTGCGGTTTATGGGTCCCTGATCTTTTTGGAAAAGACATGTCTTCAGGAGAATTATCCGCCGGGCCTCATCTCCCAGCTGGCTTTGGCCCTAACAGCTTCTAGGGGAACGGAATCTTTACCTTACATGATGGCTTAGGAACACGGATTGGGCCCAGTGGAGGCTGATGATTGGCTGGATATATGGGATTCTAGTTCTAAATCTTCTATCAATGTGACCAAGCAGGAACAGTCCTATAAGACTATGAAGCGATGGTATGTGACGCTGTTATTTTTACACCAGATCAATTAGGATATCCCTGACACATGTTGGAGAAATTGTGGAGAGAAAGGTTCTCATGCTCATGTGTGGTGGTCTTGTCTCGCCATTCAACCATTCTGGGAGCGGGTACGTACTCTAGCTTCTGGCTTGTACTATTCCACTCGACCCATGGACTTTTCTCATGTCATGACCTTTGGTGGAACTTCCACAATCGCACAACAGACTTTTGTCTAAAATAGTTCTGGCATCTCGGAAGGCTATGGCAGAAACATGGCACTCCATTGACCCTCCACCTTTGGGGAGAGTGAAACAAATTATTGAGGAGGTGCGAGTTATGGACGAATTATCTGACAGATTACATGGCACATTACGGTCATACCATAAATTCTGGGATGTATGGTCAGAAGCGAATCTCAGCTGAGAGTATTTATGGTATTTTACATTGTATGTCTTTCGTTGGGTGGGGGCATCTATTGCATTTATTGTGTGTGGGTTTTTTTTCTCAAGTGTCTGTGTGTGGTCCTTTTGTCTTGTTTATGTATGTGGTGTTTTTTTTGTCGAATGGCGATTGTTGTTTTTCTATAAATTGTGATGTAAAATTTTTACGAGTTTAGTTGCTTAGGTGCCTAAATGAAGGTACCATTGCATATTTTTGTATTGTATATCTTTTACTTTCTTTGAAAATAAAGAATTAAAAAAAAAAAAGAAATAATGTCACTGGTATCTTTGATTTACAGATCATTCAATGCACCACTGAAAATATTAACAAATCTCTCTACTTGACTTGACACCTAAACCAAAGCATTAGAAAAAGCAGAAAGGGGAACTTGTTATTTCTTGTGTTTCGATTTAAAACCACTTCGCTGGAATCATCTAAATATTTTCTTTCAGTACAGTGAGCATTAACAGCAGAGATATGAAGACTAATAGGTGCCCAATGTTTCCTTTAGTTCACTTTTTTATGATAACACTAGGGGTTTTAGAACAGGTAGAATAGCAAGTAGACATCTGCCAGATAAAACTAAATTTATCTACTTCAAAACTTAAACATATCTTTTTTATACCATCAATTTCTTTTAAATTTACAATGAATGTGTAAAATATCTATTGGTATAGACACCAAATGGTGTCAGAGAGAGCCGAACTGGCCCCGAAATTGAACCGAACTCTGAATTACCCCGTACGGTGCAATTTCTGGGCCAATCAGCTATTCAAAGCCTGACAATTCGCCAAATATTGGGGAATTGCCAGCAAAATATGCCAATGCCTGTTCAATGGCAGTGAAATCCCCATAGAGATGCAATGGTTAATCTATTTAGAGAACACCGAACAGCAGTGAAATTTCAGGGAAATGCCCTGATGTTCAATGGTCTTATTCGGCAGGATTAATCAGGCAAATGCCATAGGTTTCAATGTTAAAAATATTCACGTTTTTATACAATAGCTATTAAACCATTTATTCTTTTAATTTGCAGCAAAAAGACTTTATTTTTTTAGGATATTGTAGGCGTTTTTCAGGATTTTTTTGGCAATTTTTTATCAGATAAATTATAGATAGCGCTTAGTTTTTTTCTGTAACAGACCTTTTTATTATTATTCATAGGACCTTATATGTTAATTCCAGACATTTTTGTCCAGTACTTTTTTTGCAAACTGCATCTAAAAATGTTAAAGTTTCAATTGTTTTGGATTTTTTTACCCAGTTCGACGGCTTGTCGGCTTTTTCTGGCGGCTGATCGGCGCTGTGTTCGGCTGATCGTCGGCTTTTTTTCAGCCGCGTTCAGCAGGTTCCCGGTGGTTTATCGGATTGGATCCGATAATTTTGGTGATTTTGCAGCGGTTTCTGTTTATTCAATTTGATGATTTTGCAGCAGATTTCCCTGCACTTTGGGGACCCTGCGGTGAATGGCTGAATTCACTGCAGGGTTGGGGAATTTGATTCCTTTGATTTCCCTAAGTGCAGGGAACGAGAGAGCACCGAAATGTCTCTCTGAATAACCCCTCTAGACATTATTTTCCAGAAATGACAGAATCTGTGAAGCAAGAATCAATTTATCCAAATTCCAAATATGCATATAAAAACAATGGACTTCACTATTTAGGCTCAGTCACATCAAAACCCAACCCACCCATGACAGGTTTCATGGTATCCTTTACATGGACTTGTGCATGTTGTAATATAGGATGAAAAAAGTTCCACTGAAAATGGACAATGGAGTAAGTTGAATGCCTGATGGTGAGTTCCCATTCAGGTCACACATAAGGCTCACAATAAAGTTTAGAATAATAATTTAATAATAAATTCCAAAGTCGTCTCCTCTTCATGGAAGAGGTGTCAATAACTAGTGATTATTTTGACCCTTAAGTCTTCCATTTCATTCCATTCCTGATGATGTCTAATAAAAGTAGGTAGTCGGTGCACTTTGGTGATTCCATTTTGCCTACAGTACTGTGAATCCACTTTTCACCAAATGGACACCATAGTGCGGGGAAGATGGAATCGCCAAAGCCTAATGAAAATATTGGGGAACGTCACCGAAGAGCACTGAACAGCGCCGAAGAGCATTGGAGTGGCCTAGGCAAATTCCATCAAAATGAGGGGGCGACACGGAGCTCTCCTATTCTCCTAATAGGTGTTTAAACCAATAAAAAAAATGCTTTAAAATGTTCGTAAATAATTTTAAAAAGTCCTATAAAAATAATAAAAAAGGTCTGTTACAGAATAAAATAAAAGCCTTTTAAAAAAATTGGGAAACAGAAATTTCATCTAAAAAAATTCAAAAAGGTGTTCTAAAATAATTATATTAAAAGGCTTTTTGGTATAATTAAAAATTATATTATTACTTTTTTACATTTAATCCTATGGGATTCCCCAGTTTAAACCTGTCAAACAGGGCATGTCGCAGTGCAGTTTGTCATTTTGTGAATAGACAAACCATTACTTCTCTATGGGACAATTTCGCTGCCGCCGAAGACTGCTGAACTGCGGCACACTGCATCATATTTCGTTGTCAATTCACTTGTATTTGGCAAATTGACAGTTTAGTGAATTGACAAACTGCCCCGGAATCACACTGAATGGTGAAATTCACCGTTTGGTGCAATTCGGTGGCTAGTTCGGTGCTTTGTGAATAACCTCTTTAATTATCAGACCTGAGTGGAAACTTAGAGGGTTATTCAGAGAGATCTGAAAAGTCACTGCACGTTCGGTGACCTTTCGTTCCCTGCACTTTGGGGTGATTCAGTGATTCTAGTTCGCCAATCCTGCGGTGTATTCAGCAAGCACCGCAGGGCCCCCCGTAGTGCAGGGAAAACCCGCCCCAAACACGACAAACACTCGCAGAAACTGCCGGAAAACCCCCCCCGAACACGTCAGAAAAACCCAACGAGCGGCCGATCACAGCACAGAGCAGCCGCCGGGAAAACCCGACAAGCAGACAAACGTGGTAAAAAAAATAAAAATAAACAGGACGCTTGAATGTTTCAAAATTGAAACGCTGTTTGCAAAAAAACTACTGAACGAAAAATGTCTGGAATTTACATATAAGATCCTATGAATAATAATAAACAAGTCTATTATAGGAAAAAGGAAATACGATATATAAAAAAAAAAAAGACGGAAAAAAATGTTGCTGGAAAAATCGTGAAAAATGCCTAAAAGATCCTAAAAAATCTAGAAATAAAGAGACTTTTTAAAACAGAATAAAATAATAAACGGTTTATTAGAGGTTGAATTAAAACAGGAATATTTTTAACATTGAAGCCTATGGGAGTCGCCTGAATAAACTTACCGAATTGAACCACCGAACAGCAGGGCATTTCGGCAAGTTTTCACTGCTGTTTGGTGTTCTCTGAATAGATTAACCATTGCTTCTCTATGGGGGATTTCACTGGCCTCGAACAGGCAACGAACAGGCACCATACGTGCAGGCAATTCGCCAAAATTTGGCGAACTGCCTGCTCTCTGAATAGCCGAATGGCCCCGAAATGTCCCAGTACGCTGAAATTCAGTGTCCGGTTACATTTCAGCCATATTTTCAGATCTCTCTGAAAAACCCCTTTAGTATAGGGCAGTCTTCTTATGCCATTGTCTATCCTCAGTATTCTCAAACCATTTGTTGTTCTCTACTTAGGCTAGGGTCAGACGAACGCATTTTTCACGTTGTCCGTGAAAAAGTGCGTTCGAACGAATGGACGTATTTTTTCACGGAATACGCGATAGCGGTCATACGATGCGCATTGTCGTACGTGATTTTGTACAGAACATCAATAAAACCCTTTTTTGCGTCTGGACGTTATGTTAGCCGGACATTAGCAGCGTCTGACGTCTCTTAATCACACACACACGCCGCTATGCGGCCGCAGCGCACTCTGTACGTCAGTAGTAGCGGTTTGACGTTCTCGAAAAAATGCGTTCGTTTGCCACTTGCGTTGCACGGACGAACATTCGTGCGGCCGTTCGTCGTATGTTCCCCGGCATTGGACGTCATTTGCTGCTAGCACGGCCGTGATTTCGTGCGGCTAAACGCACGTGAAAAATGCGTTCGTCTGACCCTAGCCTAACCTGAATAGTAATCTAACTGAGGAATCTTTGCTCAGGATACCCACAGAGGTATCAACTACACCCTCCTGATAAGCCTAAAACAGAAACAATAATTGGGGTTGCTGTATCTATCATGAAGATTGTCCGATTGTCCTTATGAATGGAAGCATTTGCATATAGTGTAGCTCCTTTGCAAAAGCACCAACCGTATAAAAATTAATTATGACAGCTATGTGTGTGCTCGCGCAGGCTACTTAAATCTTATCTGTCCTCAGTGTCTCATAATTTAGTTTCTCTTCTCTATTTTTAATAATGGTTTTATTGCATGCAATAATAGTGGGGGTTTTTGGTGTGAAAAATGGACAAAGATTTTTGCTTCACAAGTTCTAATGCTTTTATATGAAATTTTAACATAAATTTTTTTTTCTATTCCAGTATTTTTGTTCATTATGTTTCATTAAAACAAATCCTAAATTAGAATTCTCTTACAGTGTGCTATTTGGGCAATACAGATATTTTATCATTTGCAAGCGCTCATAAATAATCTCTATTAGCAGTCCACATCTATAATCATACAGGAGACTCTTGATACCGTAAACAGTGCTGCGCCAGTCCATATCAATGATAACACACACTGCGGTATTCCTATTATTTCTACAAGGGGGTTGCATGAGAGGGCTTAATTGAGGCAACATGGTAATTTTGTTGACTTCAAATTTATACTTTTCCTCAGACCTTGATCTCCAAGAACATTAATTTTAATGGAGGCTTCCAGATTTTTTTGCCATGATATATTTTTTTAATAGAAACCTTCCTAATAACACACAGATTTTAACAATTAGAATTTTAAAGTGAGTGAATAATGTAAGAAATACGAAAAAAAAAAAAAAATACAACTTGAAGAATATGACCAAATGTGAAGATTATTTCTCATAATAGCAGTTTTAATTATTCATATTAATTTTATTTACTTATACTAGTAGTTTTAATTATTCTTATTTATACTGATAATATTTAATTATATTAGTAGCTTTTAATCATTCATATTTGTTTTTATAATTATTATCTAGAAATATATAATCCCTTAGCTATAGCACAACTATTCCAGAAAATAATAATAAATAGTAGATTGTAAGATCTTTAGGAGGCAAGTTATTATTTTGATCTGAAATATCTGTAAGGAAATGGCACATACATTTATTATAGAATACAAAATTGTTAAAAAAATAAATAAAAATAACGGGGAATTCTGTAAAGTATATGGGATTATTATAGGGGTCATTCACTAACCTCTGAGTTTGCCAACCGAATTTTACCGAACAATGAATTTCACCAGTTGGTGCAATTTCAGGGCAATATTCACGGAGCTGTCAATTCGCTAAATACAAGCGAATTGACAGCAAACTAGGTGCAATTTGCCACAATTCAGTTTTTCGGTGTTTCAGTTCGACAGGTTTAAACAGGTGAATCCCATAGGCTCAGTGTAAAAACGTAATATCTTTTTTAATAGATTTCTTTACAGACCGTTTATTTATCTTTTTCAGTAAAAACACTTTTTGCTTTTTATTGTTTAGAACACCTTTTTGTATTTATTAGAAATAAAATGTAAATTTTTGTTTCTCAAATTTTTTTTAAAATAAATTTTTATTCTGTGACAGACCTTTTTGATTAAGGGGTTATTCAAAGAGCACCGAAATTTTGGTACTCTTCCATTCGGCACACTTTGGCAGCTCAATTCGCAGGGTCCCTGAAGTGCACCAAATCAATCTGCCAAACGCCGCTGATAAACCCACTGAACGCATCCTATAAACCGCCCAACACTGCTGAGAAATCACCAAACCGATCCAATAAACCGCCTATTGCTTCCAAAAAATCATTGTACTGATCAGATAAACCACAGAACGCAGTCACAAACACATCAAAAACAGACTGCCGAATGAGTTTGACCAGCCGCTGAACAGGCTCCCGAATGCCGCCGGAAAAAGCTGACCAGCCGCCAAACAGGGTTAAAAAAAGCAACTTTTAAAGGGCGTTTTAAAAAACAATAATACCTATGAATAATAATAAAAAGGTCTGATACAGAAAAAAAACGCCATTAAAAAAATTAAAAAACCAAAAATTATTCGAAAATTCGAGAAAAAAAAAATGAATAAGGAAAGTTTTTGCTGCAAATGAAAAGAATAAATGGCTAAATAAAAACAGGGATTTGTTTTACATTAAAACCTATGGGATTTGCCTGTTTAAACTGTTCAAACGAAACCACTGAAAGTCTGGGCATTTTACCAACTTTTTCCTGTTGTTTGGCGTTCTCTGAATAGATTACCCATTACTTCTCAATGGGGAATTTCACTGCCTCTGAACTGTATCGTATTTCGGTGGCAATTTGCCAATATTTGGCGATTAGCCAGCTTTTTGAATAGCCGAATAGCCACAAAATTGCACCGTACCGTGAAATTAACCATTCAATGCAATTTGGCTCTCTTTGAATAACCCCTTATGACACATTTTAATACATTTTTATTGGTTTAAAAATCTATTAGGAGAATTGGAGCGTTCCGTTTTTTTGCAGTTCGGTGGAATTCGCCAATGTCAATTAGGCGTAGTCCAGCGGTTGTCGGCAGAGTTTGGTGGTTTTTGCCGACGTCCGATAACTGCTTTGGCAACTCCAATTTCGTCAAAATATGGTGACCAATTGCTACACTAAATAGTGAATTCACTGTACTTTCAGCGTATATAATTGCTGACGTGCGCGGAAATACAGCAAAAACCAAAGCACTCAAGCTTTGTGAATAGACTAGGGTTGTGCATGACTTTTTTTTTCGTTTGGTTTTTTTCAGGTGGTTTTTTTTCGTTTCGGATTATTTCGGACATTTTTTCTTTCGTTTTGGATCATTTTGATTCGGTGATTCGAATCGATTTGTGATTCGAATTGATTCGGCGATTCAAATCGATTCGTGGTTCGGCTCATTTCGGCTATTCGGATCATTTTGCCAATTCGGCTCATTTCGGGTGATTCGGATCAGTTGGTTTTTTGCTTTTTATGACTTATTTTGTTTTTTATTGCTTATTTAAGAATGGGAAGTAGATTACTACCAATAGAAAGTTTCATTACTTAATGATTTTTTAGGCTATTTTTTATGTGAAATTTTAGGTTTCCTAACTTTGTTTTTAAAAAAAACAAGGCTTTTTAACCCATAGGTTTCAATGCAGCATATGAATCCGCACACTGCCGAGCAGAGCCTCTCTGCAGTATAGTTCAGCATATGAATCCACACACTGCCGAGCAGCACCTCTCTGGAGATCAATTCATTGATTCGGATGGATTAATTTTTTGATCAGTTAGTTTAATTTTTTATGAGTTATAATTAATGCAGCATATGAATCCACACACTGCTGGGAAGTTCACGGCAGTGTGCGGATTCATATGCTGCATTAATTATACTGCAGAGAGGCGCTGCCCGGCAGTGTGCGGATTCATATGCTGAATTAATTATACTGCAGAGAGGCGCTGCCTGGCAGTGTGCGGATTCATATGATGCATTGAAACCAATCGGTTAAAAAGCCTGGTTTCAAATCAAATCAAAATAAGCTTTATTGGCAGGACCAAATACATTTTAGCATTGCCAAAGCATATGGGGAAGATATATGGGGTGGAGGGGGGTAGTGGGACATATATATGGGGGGGGATGGGCAAGTCCATGGACATTATCAGGGGTAAGGGATAATGTGAAGTGGGATGGGGACGAGTCCGTGTTGGGGATTTATAAGTCCAGGATCTCTCATGTTCCTCTCAGTCTGTGACATTCTGTGACGTATTGGGCAGATATTTTCACCGCCGGCTCCTCTTCTCCCAGTATGATGTTGAGTTTCCTCATCTCTTCTATAGAGGTGAAGTCCGGGATGAGAGCGGAGAGTCTCTGGAAGTGAGTTTCCCTCGCTGCTGAGTACTTGGGGCACTGTAGGAGGAAGTGGACCTCATCTTCCAGGGCCTCCTGGTCACAATGCTGGCACAGTCTATTCTCCCTGGGCTTGTAGGTCTGTCTATGCCGCCCTGATTCAATTTCCAGGCTGTGGGCGCTCAGTCTGTACCGGCTCAGGATCTGTCTGTCCTTGGGGTTTCTTTAAAAAGTTAGAAAACCTAAAATTTCACTCAAAAAATGCCTAAAAAATCCTACAAGAATAATTAAGTAAAGGAACTTTCATTCTATTGGTAGTAAACTACTTCCCATTATTAAATGAGCAATAAAAAACTAAATAAGTCATAAAAAAGCAATAAACCAACTGATTCGAATCACCTGAAATGATCCGGATCGCCGAAATGATCTGAATCATATTGATCCGAAATTTCGGATTGATCCAAAATTTCGGGTGGTTGATATTTAGTTTTCGAAAATGCTCCCGAACCACAAAAATGGTGAATTTCGTCCGAATTTCAATTCGGAACCAAACTAATTGCACATCTCTAGAATAGACCCTTAAGTATCTTGCAATGCAGTGTGCACCACAAAAAATATTCAATTTGAAGCATAAATTTTGCAATATAAAGTAGGGGTGAAATTATTAAATGTCAAATAACTGTGTTTGGTTTCAAAGACGTCTAACGGCATTGTTGAGAACTATGTATATTTGAAATACAAGTGGTTAGGACTAGGGATGAGCCGAACACTCCCCGAGTTCGGTTCGAAGCCAAACTCGAACTTTCCAAATGTTCGGATCCGAACCCGAACTCGAACTCCATACAAGTCAATGGGGCTGAAAATTCGTTTTTTTAGAGTGCCCTCCAAGAGGGCATATATGCTAAATATTTGCCATAAAAAGTGTATGGGGGTATGGGTAGTGCCCTGGGGGACAGGAAACAAGGACAAAAAGTTTTAAAAAAAACGTTTTTAAAGGGACAGTGAGTTTTCCATGAAATAAGGGTTAAAAATAAAAACGAAAAATTCCTTCAAATATTGTGCCTAGGAGGTCCCCATAACCTGCCCGTGAAGTGGCAGATTTCTAGGATATATAAAAATATGTAAAGACCAAAAAATTACATTTCAAATGACGGTAAATGCTTTTCCTTTAGGCTAGGGTCAGACGAGCGTGATTTCTACGGACTGTACGTCCGTGCACACGGACGTACGTCAGTACGGAAGACGCAGTAGTGGCCACACAGTCCGTTTATTCACTGACGTATATTTTGACGGATGTAGGAGAGAAAATAAAATAAAAAGCAAAACCATTTTGTCCGTGAAAAATACTGGACGTATAAATGCAGTCCGTCTGACCACGTTCCATCACTCACACACAAAGCTATGCGGACGTTGTGGACGCAGCGCACTTTGTGCGGCCATTCTAGGGGTTGTACGTTCTTGCCTAACTTGCATCTGTGGGCCGTGGCCGGTGTGTGTCCGCAGTTCAGTGCGACGTACTTCGTGTGTCGGGCTCCGATGGGCTTTCTGTCATGCTATCACAGATGTACTTTTATGCGCAATCACAGACGTGAACACTACGCTCGTCTGACCCCAGCCTTAATCTATCCATAAACAACTGCTTGGGGCGGCAGTCTGTATGAAAAGGAGACATTTTCGGACACGCAGAAAAAGTTTACAGATTTTTTGGCGGTGAAAAGCAGGAGAATGACTGGAGAATGGAAAATTCTAGACCAAATAGCCGATTTGGAAAGTGAGAAAAATGGGAGAATTTTTCTGGTTTGGCTATTTTGACCTAGAATTTTCCATTCTCCAGTCATTCTCCTGAGTTTCGCCTTTCTCTGAATAACCCTGACAGGGTTATTCAGAGAGCGGTGTAGAGCAGGAGAATGACTGGAGAATGGAAAATTCTAGGTCAAAATAGCCAAACCAGAAAAATTCTCCCATTTAGCCTAGGGTCAGACTAGCGAATTTTTAACGTGCGTTTAGGCGCACTTAATCACGGCCGCACTAGCAGCAAATGACGGGCAATGACGGCCAATATACGAAGTACGGTCGCACGAAAGTCCGGCTGCGCAACGCAAGTGGAAAATGAACGCATTTTTTCGAGAAAGCAGAACTGCTAGTACAGACGTACAGAGTGCGCTGCGTCCACTAGCGGCGTGTGTGCGTGATTTGGAGACGTCAGACCCTGCTCATGTCCGGCCAACATAACGTCCAGACACCCAAAGTTTCCTGGTTTGGATCCGTAAAAAAATCAAGCACAAAAATGCGCATCGTATGACCGTTTTCGCGCATTCCGTGAAAAAATACGGCAATGCGTTCGGCCGCACTTTCGGTCGCTGTGAAAAATGCGTTAGTCTGATCCTAGCCTTATCTCACTTTCCAAATCGGCTATTTGGTCCAGATTGTTCTCTTTTCCTGCCATTCTCCTGGTTTTCACCTTTCTCTGAACAACCCTGAGAGAGAGGTGAAAGCCAGGAGAACTGGCAAGAGAAGAGAACAATCTAGACCAAATAGCCAATTTGGAAAGTGAGTTAAATGGGAGAATTTTTCTGGTTTGGCTATTTTGACCTAGAATTTTCACTTCTCCAGTTATTCTCCTGCTTTTCACCGCTCTCTGAATAACCCTGTGAATGTTTAATCCCGAGGTGAAAAATAACATTGCTTAAGGCTGGTGTCAGACGAGCGCAGTTATCACGTCCGTGTTGCCGCACATTTGTACGTCCGTGGCAGCATAGCATTCTGACCAATGGAGCCCCACACACGAAGTACGTCCGCATGGAAGTGCGGATGCATGGCGGACGCAGCAAACGGACGCAGGTTAGGCAAGAACGTAATACTGCTAGAACGGACGTGCGGAGTGCGCCACGTCCGCAACGTCGGTGTAGCTTTGTATGTGAGTGATGAAACGAGGTCAGATGGACTGCATTTAGGCTAGGGTCAGACGAACACATTTTTCACGTTGTCCGTGAAAAAGTGCGTTCGAACGAACGTACGTATTTTTTCTCGGAATACGCGATAGCGGTCATACGATGCACCTTTTCGTCCGTGATTTTGTACGGATCATCAATAAAACACTTTTTGTGTCTGGACGTTATGTTAGCCGGACATTAGCAGCGTCTGACGTCTCCTAATCATACACACACGCCGCTATGTGGCCGCAGCGCACTCTGTACGTCAGTAGTAGCGGTTTGACGTTCTCGAAAAAATGCGTTCGTTGGCCACTTGCGTTGCACGGACGAACTTTCGTGCGGCCGTTCATCGTATGTTCCCCGGCATTGGACGTCATTTGCTGCTAGCACGGCCGTGATTTCATGCGGCTAAACGCACGTGAAAAATGCGTTCGTCTGACCCTAGCCTTATACGTCCAGCATTTTTGACGGACAGAATGTCTTTTCATTTTAATTTATTTTCCCTGCTACATCAGTCAAAAAATACGTCAGTGAAAAAAACGGACTGTTTGGCCACTATCTTGTTGTCAATCAGTAAGTACGTCCGTACTGCACGGACGCACAGTCCGTACAAAATGCGCTCATCTAACCCTAGCCGTAGATGGTATTTTGAATTTTTTTCAAACACCAGTTAACCACTTGGCTGCTATGGACGCGCTCAGCTCAGCCAAGTGGTTCTCCTGTGCTATGGATGTGCTGAGCTCGTCCATGCACAGGAGGCAGCAATCCGCCGGATTCCGGTGGATTGCTGCGCCCCCCGGTGCGGGCTGACATCTTGGATGTCAGCCCAGCACTCCGGGACCCCGGCGGAGCAATTAGATGTCATCGCAGCGGCGCGATGACATCTAAGGCTAGGGTCAGACGAATGCATTTTTTGCGTCGTCCGTGAAAAAGTACGGTCGAACGAATGGACGTATTTTTCACGGAATGCGCGATAGCGATCATACGATGCGCATTTTCGTCTGTGATTTTGTACGGATCATCAATAAAACACTTTTTGCGTCTGGACGTTATGTTGGCCGGACGTGTGCAGCGTCTGACGTCTCCCAATCACGCAAACACGCCGCTATGCGGCCGCAGCGCACTCTGTACGTCAGTAGTAGCGGTTTGACGTTCTCGAAAAAATGCGTTCGTTTGCCACTTGCGTTGCACGGACGAACGTTCGTGCCGCCGCCGTTCGTCGTATGTTCCCCGGGATTGGACGTCATTTGCTGCTAGCACGGCCGTGATTTCGTGCGGCTAAACGCACGTTAAAACTGCGTTCGTCTGACCCTAGCCTAATTCAGGTGCCCCCCCACATGTGCGGAGGAAGCGCCCGAAAGGGAGGGGGGGAGGTCCTTCGGACCTCTCTCCCTCCCGATCGCCGGGGGGCAGAAGGTTAATCCAGGCACCGTTTGGAAGGGCACAGCCTGCCCTTCCAAACGGTGGCTGTGATTAACCCCTGGGGAGCCGGATCACGAATCGGCGCTGAAAAGCGCTGGATCGTGATCCTCTCCTGGAGCTGGCCGACATCTTGGATGTCGGCCAAGCCTCCAGGAACTCCCCCTGAGGACTGGCGTTATCATGCATAGCACGATGACACCAGTCCTGGAGTTAACCCCTAGCTGCCACCAATGGTGGAGATAGGGGGTTCCAATGAACCCCCTATCTCCCGATCCGTGGCAGCTAGGGGTTAATGTTTGATATTGTTGGATCGGCCAGAGCATGTTAAAATGTTTTAAAAAAAATTCTAAAAAAAATAAATAAAAAAATTAAAATATTTAAAAAAAAATCTAAAAAAAAATTAACAAGTTTTTTTTTGGTTTTTTTTTGTTAATGCAGCAATATTGTTCCCATTTCAATTATAATGTGAACAATAATGCTGCACTAATGATTTTTGTATGCAGTGCGTTTGCTAAAAAAAGCGAAATTTTCCCCAAAACAAATGTAACGAGACCCCGTTTCCGAACCGCCCGAACCCGAACAGCTCATCCCTCGTTAGGACACAAGCTGCTGGACCACTGGGATACAGGGCTGATTTCTGGCTGAAAATTGTATCCTTGCAAAGTTGATATTAGTAGTGCTCTTATATTAGACAAAATAAAATAGTAAGATCCTATGATGTAATGGTAACGAATGAGAACCAAACTTAACTTTGTTTATTCAGTATATAGGGGAGAACTGCAACATATAGTAGGCACAATGGTTAGTCTATACATCTATTTTAGATTTATGTTACGTATCAAATACTATAACAACATAAACAAGATTCACAGCACTCCACTATAGTGTAGTCTTAATTTAAAAAAAAGACACTTTACTTGGTGATAAATCATGGGAGTATGGTGACAAGATATAATCATATACTGCATAAGCCTACCACAACGTTACTGTACTTCATTAAGACAGGTCTTCTTCTGTACAAACCTAATGACTGCTCTTTTGCTGTATACCTACTTGAGAAATGCATCCTTCTGGAGCTCCCAGCAGATCAAACAAGCACCTCTATGAAAATGCATGTTAAGGTTGAGAGAAGCCATTGACTTGGGTAGGGTTTGGGAATGTTTGTGGGCATGGCTTTGGATCTGCTATGACACTGGACCTACAGCAATTGCCGCCCATCGGGCACTTGCCTAGTGTACCAAATGGGCAGTCTGAGGTTATATAATACAATATGGAACAACCTCTTTGTAGACAAGGATTTGGAATGGTTTTTAATACAGGTCTTTTATTTAAGTATTTTATATTTATCATTAACTTGCCTTCTGTTTTCTTTGTATTTTCTTTGTTTTATAAGGATAATTTTTTTTTTATTACCAAGACATATTTTATACAAATGTTTCTATGGCAACATATTTAACTCCATAGGTGTGCAGCCCATATTTTAGGGTGCATACATGTGACATTTATTACTTCCAAAACTGTAAATAATCAATTATTTTTATGCGCTTTATCAAAAACAAAATAAGATAAAATCCAAGAAGTGTAGATGGGAAACTGAAAGGTTGAAAGCAGAAGCAATTAACTGAGCAGGCACACCCTTCTGTTTAACCCATTACTTTTCTGAAGATTTACAAAAAAGTCATACTAAATATATTTGGCACTATATGTGTTTGTGCCCACTGACATTTCTTAAAAAAATATGAATTCACGCATTTATTCTCAACTACAGCATGAATAACACCTAATGGAATTTTGTAAAAGTAAAAAAAAATAGAAAATCATCAGAGATCATGGTAACGAATATAATGGAATCATGTGAGAATCTGCAGCAATGAAGCAGATGGTTATCAGCACTGAAATGGGATATTTGCCAGCAATAGCCCAGATCTGTATATTGGTATAATTGAGATAATGGATGGAGTACATGAGGTTAGGGATTATCAGACTACATCAGGACTTGTGGTGGTGAAGCAGATGCTAGACAAACAAAGTAGCTAAGAAACTAACAGGTAGACAGTGAGTCTTTTGTAATGTGGGAACAGTGAAACATTGTTAAGAATGGCACTTCTTTCTTTAGTACTAACTGGTGACAGCTTGGCACTATATGGGACTAATGTCTTGTCCGCAAGAAATGTGCAGCAGAGTGCCTAGTAAATTTTGTACTTCAGCTGTAGATGTAGCTAGCGTCTTCTTGCATGTATTCTGGACTGGGGAAATAGAAGTAAAGACATAATCATTAATTTATACTTAAATGGCAAGCTTACTTTTAATGGAAGTAGGACTCCATGTTAATTATTGTAGAATTTCAAAAGATACCTCCTTTTGAAATTACGGTGAGACAAAACCTAGGCTAGAATGATAGTCCTGGCATTTACAGTAAACATATTATCCTAGTATTTTTAAGAATTTTCTGTAAACTTTATTTTTGTATTTCAGAAATATACATAGCCACAAACCATATTGTCTGTTTCTAGTAAACAAAATTAAAAACTCAATGCTTAATTTAATGCATATGTGTGAAAAATTATTTGTGGATAGGGTCTATTTACTATATGCAAGCTGTAACCAATTTCACACAGTTCAGCTGTTGTAGCCAACTTGCATTTGCTTGCAGTTCAGCTATACTCTATGACACTCAGGTAAAGAGACAGATCTAATTCAAATGCAGGTTATTTTGTCCTTTGGTTATTGTAAAATTTCTATACTACAGTGACAAGTCAGCTGGTGAGTCATTTAGACTATCCAAGAGAATGTTTATTGAATATAGCCCATTAAAATATGCGCACAGGGACGCGATACTATACTCTTCCCATCACTTCTCTAAGCATATCGTTAGTGACAGCAGGTCAGAATTAACGACTGCATACTAGGGCAGACAGGATCAGAGAACTGAAGTCTGTCAAAAACTGAGACTGCAACCTGAGAGTGTGATTCCCATTAGTCTCTAGAAACCCAAGACATGTATGTCCTGATGCTACAGTAAGATTAAAGGGTCACATCACACTGGGAATTATGGTTTTCATTGCATACTGTGCAACACGGGATTTGAAAACATGAAGTGTCGTTTGATATAGATGGAAGATCATAATTTAAATGTATACGTGCACAATTGTCAACTATAATTGTGCAGACCACAATTGTATATTTAGAATATACTTGGCAGAGCAACAAATGTGAAAACAATGCTAACAATTGTGTCTGGAAGAAACTGGCTGGCCAAAAAGGAACGTCTCCTTCGTAATCACTAGCATGTCTAAAAAAATTGTAGCTAATGAGCACACACAGGTCATGATGTACTCTCGTTGCTTATACTAAGGTTTAGTCATTACATTTTTTTAAGCAGATCTATAAAAATTGTTTGTCGCCTAACATCTATAACCATATTGGTTATGCAATTGTTGGGTCTTGAGTCTTTTAGAGTTAAAGACAAAGATAAAAAAAATGCAAAAAAACCTTAAATGTATGAACTTATATGCAAAATATGTAGGGCCTGATTCCAACAGCTTCAGATGTTATGCGCAATGGCTCTACACATCTCTGGAGCATCTCTCCAGTAAGTGTCCTTGGGCAAAGACACCTAACGGTACATACTCGCCACCCAGTATATACTTGAAAAAGAGAGAAATATCAATGCATCCTTCCTGGTTAAAATACATATATATATAAATATATATAATAAAAAAAACTTCACTACCAAGGTATTTTCCCGAAAATCACTGTCAGGAAGCAATGCTTTTTATGGAAAGCCTTTTAAATTAATTACATAGTAAGATATTTTTTGGAATATTCCCAATGTCTTCCTTAGGCTAAGGTCAGACTAACGCATTTTTCACGTTGTCCGTGAAAATGTGCGTTCGAAGAATGGACGTATTTTTTCACGGAATACGCAATAGCGGTCATACGATGCGCATTTTCATCCGTGATTTTGTACGGATCATCAATAAAACTCTTTTTGTGTCTGGACGTTATGTTGGCCGGACATTAGCAGCGTCTGACATCTCCAATTCACGCACACACGCCGCTAGCGGACGCAGCGCACTCTGTACGTCAGTACTAGTGGTTTAACGTTCTCGAAAAAATGCGTTCATTTTCCACTTGCGTTGCGCAGCCGGACTTTTGTGCGACCGTACTTCGTATATTGGCCGTCATTGCCCGGCATCTGCTGCTAGCACGGCCGTGATTAAGTGCGCCTGCACGCGCGTTCGCACTGCCTCAGTCTGACCCTAGCCTTACTGAAATAACCTTTTTTGGCAGGCGGTTGTCTCCATCTACTGACCAAAAGGAGTTACTGCAATTTTGGTCTCAGTGCTGAATCAGCTGGGGACATGTCAGTCAGACACATTTACAGCTGGTTTTAAAATTGTTAAAACCTTGGGTATCACGCCCTTGGTACTAAAAAGTTAGTGACATGTTCTAGAGCCAAAACGCTATATTTTGTAAACAATAAAAAAGATTCCTTTGCATAGTTCCTGTGGAACACCGTAGTGACTCTACTCAATATTGGGACACCAGGAGGTGCCTTGCAGTTTGAGTATAGTGGATCTTGGTAGTGAAGGGGTTAATGACTCTAGCCCCTATTCCAACCTGGCTGCAAGCTCAGAAGTTGCAGCTCCTTAATATACACTATATTGCCAAAAGTATTCGCTCACCCATCCATATGCGAGTCAAGGCAAATACTTTTGGCAATATAGTGTATATATACAGGGTTATTCAGAGAAAGGTGAAACTCTGGAGAACCTTTGGAGAAGTTAAAATAGTTGATTTGGAAAGTGAGATAAATGGGAGAATTTTTCTGGTTTAGCTATTTTGACCTATAGGGTTATTCAAAGAGATTCGAAAAGTCACTGCACGTTCAGTGACTTTTTGTTCCCTGCACTTCAGGGCGATTCGACGATCCTAGTTCGCCGACCCTGCGGTGTATTCAGCAAGCACCGCAGGGCCCCCCGTAGTGCAGGGATTAACCACGCCAAACAACCCGGAGAAACCCAATTAGCCTCCGATCACAACGCAGAACAGCCGCCGGGAAAAAGCAGACACACAGACGAACGAGGTGAAAAAAAAACAGTACGCTTGAAAGTTTGAAAATTGAAACGCTGTTTGAAAATGTCTGGAATTTACATATAAGATCCAATGAATGATAATAAAAAGGGCTGTTACAGAAAAAAGAAAAATCGATGTAGAAGAAAACCGGAAAAAAAAGTTTGTCAAAAAAAATCTATGAATAAAGACATTTTTTACTGCAGGATATAATAAACAGTTTATTAGATATTGAATTAAAGCTGGAATATTTTTAACGTTGAAGCCTATGGGATTCTCCTGAATAAACATGCCGAATGAGGCTAGGGTCAGACGAGCGCATTCTGTGCGTCTGTGCACAACGGACGTACTTTCTGACTGACGACAAGGTAGTGGCCACACAGTCCGTTTTTGTGATTGAGTTTTTTTTTGACTGATGTAGAAGGGAAAATAAATTAATATGAAAAACATTTTGTCGGTCAAAATGCTGGATGTCAAAAATGCAGTCCGTCTGACTACGTTCCATCACTCACACACAAAGCTATGTGGACGTTGCAGACGCAGCGCACTCTGTGCGCCTGTTCTAGCAGATTTACGTTCTTGCCTAACCTGCGTCCGTTTGCCGCGTCCGTTATGCATCCGCAGTTCTGTGCGGACGTACTTTGTGTGTGGGGCTCCATTGGTCATAATTATATGCTATAATGGACGTACAAATGTGTGGCAACACGGACGTGATCAGTGCACTCGTCTGACCCGAGCCTGAGACCACCGAACAGCAGGGCATTTCGGCAACTTTTCCCTGTTGTTTTGTGTTCTCTGAATAGACAAAGCATTGCTTCTCTATGGGAGTTTTCACTGCCCTCGAACAGGCACTGTACGTGCAGGCAATTCGCCAACAGTTGGTGAATCGCCTGCTCTCAGAATAGCCGAATGGCCAGGAAATGTAGCCGTACACCGAATTTCAGTGTCTGGTTACATTTCTGGGCCAGATCGGCTCTCTTTGAATAACCCTGCTAGGATTTTCACTTCTCCAAAAGTTCTCCAGAGTTTCACCTTTCTCTGAATAACCCTGATAGTAACAGCTCCTATACCTTGTATAAGAGCTGTTAATAATTGCTCAAATCATGAACATCAAGCTATTTCAATGAAGCTCGCTGATCTTGGCCCCCCCCCCCATCGGTATTTCTGATAGAATACTGGCTCTTGGAGCTTGGTGTTAAATGAGAGGCAGTAAAAATTGTATTGCAAAAAGCTTTAAGACAGTTTTGGAAATAGCAGTTGATAGAAGGAGTCCATAGTTTTGACATGTGCAGTTCCAAAATACTGTATATAATATTTAGCAATTCGCATATTTTCTAATGTAATATCTGCTGTATCAGCATTTTCAGGCTCAGTTAGTTTTTACACTTAGAGCACATGTGTCAACTTGCAATTACTGCCACTTAGTAGAATGGGATTCCTTTAGAATTCTCAATGCCAGTCTTAGTATAACCTTACTTGACATTAAGACAATTATCTTTAATATTTAGTAGTTTAGTCTACCATTAATGAGTAGTCCAGCTAAAAATAGGGAGAGAAATATACATTAGTGGTCTAGACTAACTTCCTTTGCAAGTCTGAATTACAATTGCATTTGAATTGATCTGAGATGAATGAAAACAAACATTTTAAATTATAAATTTGTGCTTCATTTCACACAGCACTCAGACATCACTAGTGAGTTATGCTTATTAAAATGGTCTGCGGCTTCCATACAAGGAAATGGATAAGATTGTTTAAAGTAAACACGCCATAGGCTTACTCTAAACAAATGTGGTCTAATTATCAGCTTACCAATGCATGAATAACTTATATGAGAGGTATTAACTGCACAATGCAGAGCTTTGGCTCCACTGTCCTGTTTGCATATGTTAGTCTCTCTGTGTAATCCCCAATCAGAATTCTTGAAGATGATTCAACATAAAGTTGTCATGTCACACATATCTTATTAGAAAAATGTTTATTATTACATTTACTATAAACTAATTATCAGCAAATCCAAGAGAGGCTCAAGGTGAGTTTTGGATGTTAATATACAGGGTTATCCAAAGAGATCCGAATTGCTTGAGAAAGGTAAC
Organism: Leptobrachium leishanense; assembly: GCA_009667805.1. Classification (NCBI taxonomy): domain Eukaryota; kingdom Metazoa; phylum Chordata; class Amphibia; order Anura; family Megophryidae; genus Leptobrachium; species Leptobrachium leishanense. Next base: position 180,352,894 of record CM019065.1, on the reverse strand, counting down.
CGAACACTGAAAATCAGCGTTCGGTTACCTTTCCTGGCCATTCGGCTATCCAGAGAGCAGGCAATTCGCCAAATCCTGGCGAATTGCCTGCACATACGGTGCCTGTTCGGTGCCTGTTAAATGGCAGTGAAATCCCCATGAAAAGCACTGCTTCGGCTATTCAGTGAACACAAACCAGCAGTGAAAGGTTCCCGAAATGCCCTGCCATTCGGTGGTTTAATTCGGCAAGTTAATTCAGGAGAATCCCATAGACTTCAATGTTAAAAATATTCCCGTTTTAATTCAATATCTAATAAACCGTTTATTTTAAAATTCTGCAGTATAGAGTCTCTTTATTTATAGATTTATTAGGATACTTTAAGCATTTTTCAGAATTTGTTTTATTTTTTTTAAGTTTACTTATTTTTTCTGTAACAGCCCTCTTTATTATCATTCCCTGGACCTCGAATGCAAATTTCAGACATTTTCGCTCAGAAGTTTCTTTGCAAACAGCTTTTCACTTTCATACATGCATACAAACGGTTTTGCTAATTTATTCACTGCCTCATCTGCGGTCTCAGCTGCTTCGGCTGCGTGTGATCGGCTCCTGCTCGGGTTTTTCGATGGTTAATCCAGATGTTTTTGCGTGTTTTCGGCGTGCATTCGCTGGGTTTTGCGGTTCGTTTTCGTCGAGTTTGCGGCAGTTTTTCCCTGCAATTCGGGGACCCTGTGGTGCTTGCTGAATACACCGCAGGGTCACCGAAATGGGATCTGCAAAAGGAACCGAATTGAAGAGAACGAAAAGTCACCGAACGTGCGGTGACTTTTCGAATCTCTTTGAATTACCCTGAAAGTGTACATATTCAGGCACAAATACGTTTTCAAACTTCTCTAATACTACACATTACAGTCAATATTTCAAGTCTAGCAGCAACAATTGCATGAGGCTTGGTAATTATTGTGTCATACACCATCAGGGTTATTCAGAGAAAGGTGAAACTCTGGAGAACTTTTGGAGAAGTGAAAATTCTAGGTTAAAATAGCCGATTTGGAAAGTGAGATAAATGGGATAATTTTTCTGGTTTGGCTATTTTGACCTAGAATTTTCACTTCTCCAAAAGTTCTCCAGAGTTTCACCTTTCTCTGAATAACCCTGTAAATGATACCACTCCACTAATATACTCTTCTATACTTGTTCTACTAATTGGCTATATCTCAGGGCTTTTTTGTTTTCCTGTACTGCACTAGAGTTAAAATAATGAAAATGTTCGAGTATCTTTGCTGCTATTGCAGCATGTTAAAAATTAACAAGAATCCAAACATGTAGAAAATGTTGAATAGGTAGGGTTGAAAAACACCCATGCATCCAAACCCACCTATAGGTCTGAAATAAATGTATCATACAGATCTGCTAATTTTATACATATTTTTTCAAAGCCGCTACAAAGACATCAAAGTCAAATAGTTGCTTGGTGTCCAACTGCAGCAACTCCAAATCACGCAAGATTGCATCTACAAGATCCCTACAATACTCTCACTAGATATTGCTTAGCACAAGGGTCATTGTCACTGCTAGTGGTACTGGCACTCTTCATAAAAAGCATCTCAATGTAAGTGGAATTAGGATTACCAGGTGGACCATGTTTTCCTGGACACAATTACTATTTCATGCAGAAGTAGAGCACAGGGAAGGAGCTGCCCTTAAGCATGTATAATGCATATGCTTCAAGAGGAAAACCTGATTGCTAATCTGTGCAGGTCACCTTGGATTCCTTTTTGATTTACCTTCAGCATTGAATCCTATATACCGTGGGGTTACATTTTTCATGCAGTACCTTTCAGCATGAATAAATTATATGTGTCCAGGAAAACATGGCCGATCTGGCAACCCTAAGTGGAATATTGTTTCAGGTAAATGTACCACTTGGCATTACAGTTGCCAGATCCACCGTGTTTTCCTGGACACATAATTTATTCATGCTGATGGGAAGTGCATGAAAAATGCCACCACGCAGCCTATAGAATCCATACGCTGCACGTAAGAAATCAAAAATAACCCTAGGTGACCTGCCTTGACTTCCTTCCTGCAGCATGTGAATTATACATGTTGCAGGGTAGCGCTTTCCCCTGTTCTCTCCCTCTGGATGAAATAGTTATGTGTTCAGGAAAACATGGCCGACCTGGCAACCCTACTTGGTATAGAGCTCTACATTTTCAAGGGCATACACAGTTAGTAAATAGTGAACGGTGTTGAATGCTCTCTTAACACCTTTACTACCAGAATTGAGTTCTCATTGTAAAACATTAAAAAGAACTCATTAGCAAATCAAAACTAAATTTTCATACCTTTTTAAAGCATGATCGGTGTGTGTCCCCTATTGAGAAACAAAATCTGCTGTCTTAATCGTACTCCAAGCACCCTACAGAGAGATAAATAAGATACAAATGGCAGCCCCAATCCTCACTGCAGCTAAATTTTTCAAACGCATTTCAACAGCCAGAAAAAGGTCTGAATAAACAGAGGGCTCAGGGGTCACTCACTGCTGTAAAGGGATGAGATTCAGGGGGATATAATGGCTTAAAATCCCTGTACAGTACAGATACAAGGTGTTGAGTATATATAGGATAGAAACCCTCTGGGCGTCCTAAAGTCGGTACTCGAGTGTCAAAGTCAAATAATATGCATGTGAGCAGCCTACAGAAAGTGGGTGGCAGAGCTCTGCAACGATCACATGTAGGTAGTAGTATAGGTGATACTGTAATTTCCATATACTGTACAAGCATTATGCCACAGATATTTTTATATTCTACTGGTATTTGTTGGAAGCTAAATTGGTAATAATCTCATTATCATTACAAAGCTCCTTAAGCAGGATAACTGACCATTTTTATTATTGATCGCTATCACAGTTACATTATATGACACAATAGCCATTTCTGTCTGTATGCTGATAATGTGGTTCTACGTGTGACATTGTGCAAGATATGAGACACAATCTTCAGCTCAGAATCCTTCATTCCAACAATATTTCTGTAATGGATAAATGAATACATGAAGAATTTAAAATGAGCAAATTGACATTATTTATCTCGGAACAAACAACCTATGTGCAAATTTTCTATTTTATCCTATATTTTATTGTTAGCTTTGCATCCTATGTTTCCAATAAATCTTATGATAAAATTATATTTAACAAAACTCGCTTGGTAGTGATGGGGTTAAAATGGGTAAGAAAAAATAAAAACCTCAACACATTGCAAGGACCCTACTTTTAACCTGTTTGGAATGACCTTACAAACAGCATTATGACTGCATTGACAGAACTACTGATCTACCTTGAACTTCATCGGGATTCTGGCAGGTGTGTAGCATTTACTCCCTAAACTAGTGCTTCCCAATCCTGTCCTCAGGATCCTCAACCAGATCAGGTTTTTACAGATCATCTTGGGGAAATGCAGACTGAATCCTGCAATCACTGAGCAGCAAATCATATCACCTGTGCTGTGCTCCAGATATCTGGAAAACCTGACCCGTCAACAGGTCCTGAGGACAGGTTTGGGAAACCCTACACTTTTAGCTTCAAAACCTGCTTACACATCTTCTGTGCTCTGGTGCAGAGGTCCCAAACCCTGGTCCTCAAGGCCCACTAACAGGCCAGGTTGGTCAGATATCTGAAGCATAGCACAGGTGATATGATTTTCCACTCAGTGATTGCAGGATTCAGACTGCATTTCACCCAAGGTAATCCTTAAAGCCTGGCCTGTGAGTGGGCCCTAAGGACCAGGGTTGGGGGCAACTGCTCTAGTGAAGTAATGACAGAGAAAGGAGGCTGTAAATGGGAGAAGAATTTCTTGTAAAGTGTTTATGTTTAGAGAATAGGCATTTAAGGATTGCTTACAGGTAGAGGTTGTCAATAATGTTGTTTTTGTGTTTTGGCTCACAACCAAGCACTGGTCTTTCTCATTAACTGGAGCATTATATTTCTAAAGAGAGGACCTCTGTGGGAATCTTGTTGTGGTTCAGCCCTCCATATAAAATATTCTCTTGCAACTCTTTGTGTAGCTAAAGGTTGAGCAAAGTAAGTGCATTTTTTTTTGCTACATTTCCTGCGTCTTATACTCCGAGGTTTCAAGATAATTTAAAACACAATTGAAGAATTTTGAAAGGCTTTCTGATATTGGTTTATTGTTTCCCTTGGAGATATGGCTCATAAGCCTCTTCAAAGGACCTGCTTCTTTCTAATGACTGTGCTACAGCAAGAGTTTTGTAGCCCGGATCACACATGTCCTCCTCTGGGGCAGTGCTGAGGAAGGCTTGGTTAATTGCTGTTGAAATAGATTGCAAAGAACTGACTGCAGATCCCTTTAATACTAATTGATAGTCATTACTCAATCTGCTTGAAGAGAATTGCTATTCCCATGTCAACATTAAGCAAGCAGGTGTTCAAGTCACAAAATGAACACTCACAATTGACACTAATTGGCAAGTTAGTACAAAGTCTCAGAGGGAGGAAAGCAGTGCATTTGTGCTGTCATTGGTGGCAAGCAGCATTCATCTTTGTAGAAAAACCTATAGCATGTAAGGCACCTCCATTGCAGTCAGCAAAACAAGAACTTCTGTCTTGGTAGTATTTCATGGGGCAAGCTAATTATATTGATTACAATAGCAGAAATTAAACCAATTTGGTACACGTCTTCATATGATAAAAATAAGTCATTCCTAGAAAGGGAAAAGGCACTATTGTGCTATTATGGAATATATGGATATTTTCTCTGTAGTTTAGCACAATTTTGCTACATTAACTTTCTTACCATTCCTTAACTGTATGTATCCGTGTCATAACCATTGATCAGTAACGAAAAATTGAATAATCTGTACTGATTGAAATTCTAGTTAAATTTTCAACTATTAGATGTATAAATATGTCTGTGTAAAAGATCCATGTTTTATCAGAGCAGTAAAAAAAATGGAGTAGCAATTCAGTTTTATTTTGATGGTATAAATGAATCAATCTTCTGTATTGTATAAATAACATCTACAAGAGGTGGCAGCTACCAGCTGGATGGAGTAGAGGTAACATCACTACTCTATAACCATGGAAACCCAGAGCACCTCTCCAGTAAGTGTCCTTGGGCAAGACACCTTTAAAAAACACACCTTCGCCCTCCAGATGATTTGGAACTACAGTACTTTTCCTTTGAGGGTCAACTAACCTGAGCATCATGGGAGATATAGTTCCACAACATGCAGGCTAACTCCTGACCTACACAATATAAAATATATTGTAGCTGTTATGTTATAACTTAAACTACTGTTAACCAGTTCACCAACATTTGGAGGGTTTGCGTTCGTTTGTTATGTCCCATTAGTGTTTTATTAAAAATACTTTATTTAGGGCAATGTTCAATACAGAGCGGTAGACAAATCGAACATTCAACAGAGATTGTTGGAGGTATATATACATTGCCTTATAATTTTAAAACCTATATAGCGAAAAAACCTAACAGTCGTGGGGAAACAAAACCACAAAACAACATACACAATACACAAATAAGGAAAAAAATATTAATAATTTTCCATCAGAGAGGGCTTACAGCAATAGCTAATAAACTGATCATGGACATTATTGTTTTATACTGGATTTACATGTATATCTTTTGAGTACTGTTTTACTGGTTTGATTCCTAATGTATTTGTTATTTACATTGTAGGCATTGTAAACGTATCTAGTTATACTGTATAAACAGATACAAAACTAGTAGAGTAGATCGTTTAAGGCTAGGGTCAAACGAATGCATTATTCGCAGCGACCGTCAAAAAGTGCGTCCGAACACATTGACGTATTTTTTCACGGAATGCGCGAAAACGGTGAGACAACGCGCATTTTTGTGCGTGTTTTTTTTACGGATCGTCAATAAAACACTTCTTGCGTCTGGACGTTATGTAGGCTGGACATTAGCAGCGTCTGACGTCTCCTAATCACGCACAAATGCTGCTATGCCGCCGCAGCGCACTCTGTACGTCAGTACTAGCGGTTCTGCGTTCTCGAAAAAATGCATTCATTTTCCACTTGCGTTGCGCGGCCGGACTTTCTTGTGGCCGTACTTTGTATATTGCGCGTCATTTGCTGCTACTGCGGCCGTGATTAAGTGCGCCTAAAGGCACGTTAAAAATGCGTTAGTCTGGCCCCAGCCTTAAAGTTTTTTTAAAACGTAGAATGCCTGAAAATAAAAACTCTTCTCTATTTTTATGCAATTTAAAGAAAAGCAGATACTTTTTATCAGTTATTAAATCAATGGTTCTAGGCACATTTATGACACTGTACATGTTATTCAAGCCGGAAAGAATCTTAGTTTGCAAGAGAATGATCAAGTTCAGATAGTTTTACTTTTTCCCTTGTTCGCTTAGTTTATCTTGTGCTTTTGTTCAATGGACCCTAAAACAGATGTCGAGAGGGAAGTTGCTTATGGGAAGAGATGCCACTGTGTAAAATCCCACCATTAAAAACTAGTTCTGTTACAAAGAGGACAGATGGTACTGAGGCTAATGTCCATGGTGAGGATGTTTGGCAGGGAAAGGAACACTGTTATGCTGGCTTTGCTGCTAGTCTGATTAAAATCACCAACTGTTGTGAACCAAACCCAAAAAGTCTCGAAATTTAGCACTAGGTGTAATTATTTGTTAAAGTATTTTGTACATATGCTTCAAAAACTATACATTGTTTAATCAAAAATTTTGGAAAATTGTCTAGATTATTTTTTAATATTCTTAGAGTTATGGAGTATACACCATCTACATTAATGGTCAACATTCCCCATAAATGTACGTTCAGGAGACCTTAAAAAAAAATCTTCTATTATACCCACATTTCTTGCATATGTAATGCCTATACCACAATGAATAAAAAGGTTAAAACAGCAGCAGAAGATTGGACAAATGTCAATGTTTTCATCTGAAAGTGTTGCAACACCTATATGCTTTTTTAGAAGTAATGAAACATTTTAGGACTCTGCACTCAAGATTTCCAGGTACTGCAATTTATTAGTGAAACAGTGGGATAAATGTTCCGCTCATACAAGTTGTTTTTTGTTTTCAGCATAACCTTCAGCTAAAAAAAAGCCCATGTTTTGGCTGGAAGTTTGTCATGATGCCTTCACAAATGAATGGTATGAGTTGGACACTGTGACTACAAAGTATTTTTATTTCTTTTTTGATGCTACTATCTTGTATAGGTTTGTCTCTCTAGATTCTTTGTGTACTATGGCATTTGGTCTACCCCAAAACACCAGTGCCACATGAGTGACATCTCTCATTTGGTTTTGACTTTTATTCATAGTAACAGCTTTGAAAGCTTTGCACCTTTTTAAATTAATATTATTTATTAAGCGCCAACACATTCCGCAGCGCTGTGCAATGGATAAAGACAGGACAATTCTATAATACATAGAGGAGGCAGGTCAGTATTCCTCCAGCAGATACAAGAGGACATGAGGGGAATTTACAATCTAGATGGTGAGGGGATAAGAAACAGGAGGGGGGCTGCAGTGATGAGTTAATGCAGGGAGAGGTGAGGACCGTTTTTGGGTCGGTCGGATGTCTTGTTACAGAGTCAGGTAGTAAGCTTTCCTAAATAGAAGGTTCTTTAGGGAGCATTTGAATGAAGCCAGATTTGGGGACAGTCTGGTATTGCGAGGAAACGCATTCCATAGGGTCGGCGCTGCACGAGAAAAGTCCTGCAGTCTGGCATGCGAAGAGGTAATGATAGAGGATGCCAACAGCAGGTCATTGCTTAAATTTGCTTTTGTGTATATCACTTCTTTATTGTTTACATCCATGGAATGTTTGTCGACCATGAAATTAATTTTAGAAACTTCAGAAAAAATTGCACAGGTTTTCCGTCAGTTTCTTGCTGTATTTCCTACCTGGGCGACAGTGTAAATCAACAGTATATAGCCCCACTTCATCTATAAAATATAGATATTTGAGCTATAACTCCCATATATCCATATTTAAATAAATCAAACTTTTTTGTTAATAAGAATGTGTCCTGTTTCCAGTTCTCAAGCCCACAGGAGTGGCAGGTAATCCAGTACTGAACTGATCCAGGCCGGTTCTTTCCCTTGTCTTGTCCAGCAACTCATTTCAAACCAAGACTTCTCTGCAGTCTGCCACTTACTCTCTCCACTCACTCCAGAATTATTATTAAGGGAGTTAACTACCATCAGGCCATGCTCTAGCATTGAGTCACTGCAGAGATGCTGTGCCTGGTCTCAAATCTTATCTACTTCCTCTAAATTAGCTTCTAGATATCGAGCCTTGCCGTGTTCCAGACATCTTCAGCCTTGCTCTGCCCCAGTCTTGCCTTGCTCCAGAGCCCCTCAGACCAGCCTTACTGCATCTCCCCCCAACTGATCTTTCTATCCGTGAGTATGCTGTCGTTCCACCCAGTGCTGCACTCTCCCATCAGCCTCAGCCACTCGTGTACATCAGTGTGCCCAGAGTACCAGGCCTGAACCAGTCTTGCTGTATCTCCTGATGCTGTCTAACCATGGCTTTACTCCCATCAGCCTCAGACACATTGTGCCCAGAGTACCCAACCTGGACTACGCTTACTTCAGCCCTGCTGGCTTTCTTGCATGCCGTGGTTTCTTCTGCCAGAGCCTCCTGTTTAGTGATGGGCTGGAAGGTCGATCCAAACATGAGTTCGATTAGAACATTGCCCGTTTGGCGAACATCGAACATTTCCGTGTGTTCACACAATAAAAAACGAATGGTAAGCACCCGAAATGTGTCACCACCCAATACCCAGCTTTACCAGAAATAGTGGTTTCCCCCAAACCAAGAACAAAAACATTAAAGTTAAATACGTATCTGGTCAGCACGAAAATAGAACGCAAGGGATGTTTGGGCAGTTCTTGTAGTGGTTTCCTCCGTATAGGTACAATATAAGGGAAAAGAAGAAAACACAATACTACATTGGAGCAGTATATCTCACACAGGATGTATAGAATGAATGTGATGGAGAAGTGTTCACTCACAAGTCAAGAGCCCTAACACTGGCTCTGAGTGGGTGATCGCCTATGGGTTGTTTTTCTGAAGATGTTCTCAGGTAACCCACTCCTTTTTGTCTGCGGTTCTTCACAGTTCTCTCAATGAGGGAAATATAAAGTGAAGCAGAAAAAATCTCTGTGTGTATCTGAATTACAACAACTCGAATGAATAAACTCCTAACTGAGTGACAACTCACATTTGCTGGAGCTTATTCAAGCTCAGGATATGCGCCTATGGATTTTGTGTGGTCAAATCCAAGAAAAAACAGGATGCTGGAACTCGTTCTTATAAAAGGTTTATTAAAATTAACAATGTTAAAAAAGGGAAATAAAAGTCCAGACGCGTTTCGCCGCTAGTTACGGCTTCATCAGCTGGTATCATCTGATTAGAACTTCCAAGCATCATGTTATAGTCTCACAAATTAAAGTGTAAATGATCCCACATGTCGTCAATCTGCAGGTGGCGTGCGTTCTGTGCCTCTTTGGAACTTCTCCACATTCTGCCGATACGGTGCCATTTTGCGCAGGCGCAATGCGCATCTTCCGCGTTTCACAGTGTGTTCCAGTGGCACCGCCGCTCACTATTCCGTTCGTAAACATATGTTCCCAGACGTCATATGGGGAAACAATGGGATGCAGTTAATATATACATTGGTGCACTGTACCAAATCTCAAAGGAGAAAGCCATATTCCCAAATGAAGATATATCTTTGTAATGGAAACCGATTAGTAAAAAAGGGGGAATAAATCTTTAACATAATGATCGACTAAATTATGAAGATATGGGAGGTTATCCTAGTTGGCAATCTAAATGTATACGTGGTATTTACTAATTCATTGATCCTTAAATAAAATAATTAATGTGCTATATTTGTGTTATTGTAAAAGGAATACTAATATAATTGTGAATGGAGGTGTGTTCTTTAGTGCAATATATCTATCGATTTTAGGACACATTCTGCCGATACAGCGTCATTTTGTGCAGGCGCAATGCGCAACTTCCGCGTTTCACAGTGTGTTCCAGCGGTTCCGCCGCTACCTATTCCGTTCGTGAACATATGCTCCCAAACGTCATATGGGGAAACAATGGGATGCAGTTAATATATGCATTGATGCACTGTGCCCAATCTCCAATGGGAAAGCCATACTCCAAATGAAGATGTATCTTTTTAGTAGAACCGATTAACAAAAAAGGGGGAATAAATCTATAGCATAATGATGGACTAAATTATGGAGGTGTGGGAGATACTCCTAGTTGGCAGTCTAGATGAATACGTGTTTAATGCTAAATCATTAATCCTTAAATGGAATAATTCATGTGTTATATTTGTGTTTTCTAAAAGAAAATATTAATATATTGTGAGTTAAGGTGTATTCTTTAATACAATATATCCATCGATTTTAGGATAATATGCTTATGGTTGGTTTAAAACCAATGGGTTATGTGTTAACTGGTGGCAAATAAAACATAATATCTAGAACCTAATTATTTGTCTAACTTCCATAAATAATTTATGAGAGTAGATATATTGAGACATAGCATATGTCATATGTTAACGTGGTATCTGTGATCTATTGGCAAATTACAGCCAGTGGTGATGAGTGTGGTTATCAACTAAAATATTATAACCCTTTTTTTCTTTTATTTATCCTTTCTCTACTCCTTTCTTTATTGATCCCTTCTAGTAAAGGTGTTATTTACCCAATTAAATAAAAATTTGTTATATTCTAACATTCATCTATTGCCAAATAAAATGATCTATATCGTAGAAAATATTTTATATAAGACCTTCTTGTGTATTAACAATAAATGGGAAAACATTTTTTAAAAAAATTGCATAAACATGAATACAACACTTGAGACGTTGGACTGCTCATTTGAATTTACAAGAAGTGGGTGACTTCAAAGTCATTGTTTAATCCACCCGGTGACAAATTGCCCATTTCGAATATGGTGCGCATTTCTTCCTGACCCAACCTTCTAATGAAATCTTCACCTGCATCTATTTGTTTAATTTGTTTGAGTGCTGTAAATCTTAAACCAACGGGGATACTATTATGTATCTTTTTATGGTGAAGAGAAACTGAATGTTGTTCAAAACCTTTTTTTAGATTTCTAACGTGCTCTGATATCCTTACATTTAATGCCCTTTTCGTGCGGCCTATATATTGTAAACTGCATGTGCATTCCAGCATATAAATGATGTTTTTAGAAAAACAATTCAGAACACCCCTAATGGGGACTTCCTGGTTACTTTTATGGTTCTTATATGAACCCCTTTTTTGTTAATCGGTTCTACTAAAAAGATACATCTTCATTTGGAGTATGGCTTTCCCATTGGAGATTGGGCACAGTGCATCAATGCATATATTAACTGCATCCCATTGTTTCCCCATATGACGTTTGGGAGCATATGTTCACGAACGGAATAGGTAGTGGCGGAACCGCTGGAACACACTGTGAAACACGGAAGTTGCGCATTGCGCCTGCACAAAATGACGCTGTATCGGCAGAATGTGTCCTAAAATCGATAGATATATTGCACTAAAGAACACAGCTCCATTCACAATTATATTAGTATTCCTTTTACAATAACACAAATATAGCACATTAATTATTTTATTTAAGGATCAATGAATTAGTAAATACCACGTATACATTAAGATTGCCAACTAGGATAACCTCCCATATCTTCATAATTTAGTCGATCATTATGTTAAAGATTTATTCCCCCTTTTTACTAATCGGTTTCCACTACAAAGATATATCTTCATTTGGGAATATGGCTTTCTCATTTGAGATTGGGTACAGTGCACCAATGTATATATTAACTGCATCCCATTGTTTCCCCATATGACGTCTGGGAACATATGTTTACGAATGGAATAGTGAGCGGCGGTGCCGCTGGAACGCACTGTGAAACGCGGAAGTTGCACATTGCGCCTGCGCAAAATCGCGCCGTATCGGCAGAATGTGGAGAAGTTCCAAAGAGAGGCACAGAACGCACGCCACCTGCAGATTGACGACGTGGGATCATATACACTTTGATTTGTGAGACTATAACATGATGCTTGGAAGTTCTAATCAGATGATACCAGCTGATGAAGCCGTATCTAGCGGCGAAATGCGTCTGGACTTTTATTTCCCTTTTTTAACATTGTTAATTTTAGTAAACCTTTTATAAGAACGAGTTCCAGCATCCTATCTGTTTTTTCTTGGATTTGACCACACAAAATCCATAGGCGCATATCTTGAGCTTGAATAAGCTCCAGCAAATGTAAGTTGTCACTCCGTTAGGAGTTTATTCATTCGAGTTGTTGTAATTCAGATACACACAGAGATTTTTCTGCTTCACTTTATATTTCCCTCATCGAGAGAACTGTGAAGAACCGCAGACAAAAAGGAGTGGGTTACCTGAGAACATCTTCAGAAAAACAACCCATAGGCGATCACCCACTCAGAGCCAGTGTTGGGGCTCTTGACTTGTGAGTGAACACTTCTCCATCACATTCATTCTATACATCCTGTGTGAGATATACTGCACCAATGTAGTATTGTGTTTTCTTCTTTTCCCTTATATTGTACCTATACGGAGGAAACCACTGCAAGAACTGCCCAAACATCCCTTGCGTTCTATTTTCGTGCTGACCAGATACGTATTTAATTTCCGTGTGTTCACCCACGATGGACCACAATGCACTTTTCCACTGGCCTGAAGCTTTTAATTGGCTACTGCCTTGCACCTGACCACAGGTCAGGTGCAAGACTATGCCAATCACGGCACAGAGTCCTGATTGGGCAAAATTTGCCCAATAATGGGCTCACAGAGCTAAGTCCCGCAGCACAATATATAAGGCTTCCCTGCAGCCCCAGCGTGTGTTTGTTGCAGGAGTGAATCAGAGAGGAGAGGAGATTGTTGCATAACAGGCTGTATCACTGAGTTATATCTGATTTCTGGAAATTGGAATCTGTGTCTTTGCACTGCCAGCTGTAAGGATGTATGACTGAGGCATAGCATACTTCTGGAAATTTTAATCTCTGTCTTGGCACTGCCAGCTATCGGGGACAGGCTGTATCACTGACTTATACCAGAGTTCTGTGAATTTGAATCTGTGTGTTGGCACTGCCAGCTATAAGGGACAGGGTGCATCAGTGAGTTATAGCATAGTTCTGCATATCTTTAATCTAGATAAAACCGTTGAATCAGAGTTCTGTATATCACTCACCATGTCAGAAAGACCAAAAAAAGGACAGGCAGATGCTCCCAGACAAAGATAAGAGGGCAAGCAGCCTCTGTGTAGGAAGGCTGTGCCCCTGTTCGTCGTGAACGTGGTGCATACTCTGCAGGGGAGGTGGGAGGAGGAGCTTTATGACATGTGCAGCAGACTGCAGCATTGCTATTTGTAAGCTATGTCGGAAGAGGATCAAGCGTGGGAAAGACACTTGGGTACCACATGCTTGAGGCGACATATGACTACCTGCCACACATCCCGTTGGCACAACACTTTGCATAGGTCCTCTTCCTCATCTGTCTCTACCCCCACTATATGTCCTGCCATGTCATTGCCTACAACCTCCACTGACAGGGATGATGCTACAGTAATGGGTGTACCACATCCTTCCTCTGAATCTGCCAGCATCCCATCAGCTGCAGATTTATGCAGTTGGATTTCATTGCACCAGCTGCTGCAGCAGAAGAAAAAATATTGTCCCAACCATCCACATGCACAATGTCTAAATGTCAGCTTGGCAAAATTACTCGCATTACAGCTGCTGCCTTTCCAGCTGGTGGACTCTGCTTCTTTCCGTGAATTTTCCGAATGTGCTGTACCACAGTGGCAGGTTCCAAAACGCTATTTCTTTTCACGGAAGACCATTCCAGCACTATACCAGCACGTGGAAGACAATGTTATGGAGTCATTGGGAAAGGCAGTCAGCAGCAAGGTGCACATTACTTTAGACACGTGGTCCGGCAAGCATGGACAGGGCCGTTACATTTCCTTCACGGCACACTGGGTAACACTGCTTGCAGCTGGGAGGGATCCAGGATGGGGCTCTGTGCTGGAGCTTGCTCATCCACCACGCCTCCAGAAAGCTGATAATATGAGGTCTGTCTGCTCCACCACCTCTTCCTCTTCCTCCTCCTCCTTCAATGTCTCTGGCAAAGTGGCAGTTAAACTGATGCGTGGCAGGGGCTATGCAATGGCTCAAGCAAAAATATGCCATACTGTGCTTGAGCTGGTTTGTTTAGGGGACAGTAGCCACACCGGGCCAGAAATTCTCTCAGCTCTGCAGGGGCAGGTGCAGAGATGGTTAACACCACGCCAGCTTGAGCTGGGAATGGTCGTCTGTGATAATGGCAGCAACCTTCTCTCCGCCCTACGCCTGGGTAAGTTGATGCATGTTCCATGCCTAGCACACGTCATAAATCTTGCACAGTGTTTCTTAACCAGGTACCCAGGGCAGCCAGAGCTTCTCAGCCAGACCAGAAAAGTCTGCAACCACTTCAGACGGTCATTCCCAGCAAGTGTTCACCTGGCATAAATTCAAAGAGAATTCCACCTTCCCACAAACCGTCTGATCTGTGACATGCCCACCAGGTGGAACTCCACATTAGCAATGCTGCAGCGTCTGCACAAGCAGCAGATGGCCATCAACGAGTACCTGTGTGAATATGGCACAAGGACAGGTTCAGGTCTACTTGTTTTTTTTCCCCCCACAGTGGCTGATGATCATTAATATTTAAGTAATATTTAAGTTGTGGGGGCATTGAAAGTGGGGATTCCTCAAGGGAGGGTTTTGTGTCCCCAGAAACCCAAGGACTAGTACGTGGCTGGGAGGAGGTAGTGCACGATACGGTCATCCTCAGGAACACTCTGAAGCTAATGCCACCTCCAACCTATGCTGCATGGGCTCCCTTATCCTGCAAAGCCTGATAAAGGACCCCAGAATTCGTGCTATCAAGGAGAGGGATCATTACTGGTTGGCAACTCTTCTTGATCCATGATACAAGGGTAAGGTTGCAGAGCTCATCCTGCCCTCACAGAGGGAGGACAGGATTAAACAACTTGAGGACGCTCAAAAGCGACACTTGTGTAACACCTTTCCAGACACTGGTAGGTTGCCAACTGATGACACAGGTGCTTCTGAGGCTGCTTTTTATCAGAGGAAGAGCAGTGAAGGGGGCTGCTTGACTGATGCCTTTTCCAATTTTATTAGTCCACAACGCCCAGGGACGTAAAATGTAGGCACCCATTGCCAGCGTCTTCACTGTATGGTGCAGGACTACCTAGGGGCAAGGGCAGACCTGGATACTTTTCCAGCAGATGATCCACTGGCTTACTGGGTGTTGAGATTGGATCACTGGTCAGAACCTAGCCAATATAGCCAATATACTATGCAGCTACTAGGTTGCCCTTCATCCAGCGTGCTTTCTGAAAGGACGTTCAGTGCCGCTGGAGGTTTTGTCACAGACAAAAGAGTGCGTCTGTCCACCGACTCTGTAGACCGGCTGACATTTATAAAAATGAATCAGTCCTGGAACAGCAGCTATCACTCCCCTGATGCTGATGTAACTGAATAGATCGGTGATGTCTTCTGCATTCCCAAAACCTCCACCACTGAACTCTTCCACAATACCTCAGAGGGGTTACGGTGTGAAGGCACTAGTTGCCACCAAATGCCCAATATTTTGGTGCACTGACACTGACACGTGTACCAGATTCATATCATTTTAATATTTGACGGCAGGGTCCACCACATCACTCTTCCACAATACCTCAGAGGGGTTACGGTGTGAAGGCACTAGCTGCCACCAAAGGTCCAATTTTAATGCACCTGTTGTTACTTTCATCCAAAGCCTGCATAAGTTTCACCATAATTTAGCCAAAAAATCACTAAACTTGTTCGTGTCCTAACACGTCTCCTCTTTTCATACGGGCTGCCACCCCAAGCAGTTGTTTATGAATAGATTAAAGGAAAACCATTTACCGTCATTTGAAATGTCATTTTTTTTCTTTTTAAATGTTTCTGTACATCCGACAAATCTGCCACTTCATGGGCAGGTTATGGGGACCTCCTAGGCACGATATTTGAAGGAATTTTTCGGTTTTATTCTTAACCTTTATTTCATGGAAAAATCACTGTTCCTTTAAAAACGTCTGTTTTTAAAACTTTTTTTCCTTGTTTCCTGTACCCCAGGGTGCTACCTGGTCCCCCATACACCTTTTATGGCAAATATCTTTGATATATGCCCTCTTGCAGGGCACTCTAAAAATCAAACGTTCGAATCCCATTGACTTGCATTGAGTTCGGATTGTGTTCGTGTCCGAACTCGAACTTTTGAAATGGTTCGAATGTGAACAGAACACGGGGGTGCTCGGCTCATCCCTACTCCTGTTGCTGCTCTGCCTTACCTTGTGCCAGAGACTTATGTTAAACTTGCCATATGACTTGCTGCCTTTGTTTGCCTTGTTTATCCATTAAACCTGCAGATTACGTTTGCTGGCTGTATCCCCTGCTCACTGGGCTTTTCACAATATTATGGGTCCCGCCCCAGCTCATGCCTGTGCCACCCTGAAAGAATGACCACAATAGTATTAAGCCCACCTGCGATGTACAACGTCTTCAGATGGGTGCTAACCTAATGTCACTATACAGCTCCTGCTAAGTTTATATTTATAGGCTCAAACAAATATCCACTTTGGGGTAAAAGGGAAAAATGGTGGGGACAGTGGAAAAAATTACTTGGCTGCAAATACAGAAAAAGCAAATATGAAACAGAATATAAATATTTGTTCCTGTTTTATATTCAACCAGACACAGAATATTGAATTGTAAAGTTATCCTATATATTAACAGACAAGACAATTTCACCCAGTATCAGATAACATCAGGCAGGCATTCTCCACATACCTATGAACCTGCAACCCTGGCACAACACCTGGTATCTCAACAGATGTTCTAGAACTGCTGAATGCTATTGGAGGGAGAACCGCTTCCATTCACACTTTCTTCACTATAAACTTATGCTCCAGTCCTACAGTTCTGCCCTCTATCTAGCCAAGAAGTCATATTATACGGCCTTCATACACACTCACACCCAAAACCCAAAACACCTGTTCGTCGCATTCAACTCCCTTCTCCATCCTGCTGTGGCTGTTCCTCACACACGCTGACCTCAATGCCGAAGACCTAGCGTGCTTTTTCACAGTAAAAAGAGAACAGATAAGAACTGAAATCGCAGCAATGCTGCTATCACCTTTGCAGGAAGATGTTAATCACGTCTATCTACTGTACGCATGTTTAACTCGTTTCCTTCTGCGACTGCACAAGAGGTCTTTACATTATTATTATTCTCTCATCCCACTACCTGCCCCCTTTGACCCTGTTCCCTCACATCTTACCAAAACACTTTCCATTTCTCTTGTACCGTCTTTGACCCACACCTTTAATCTGTCCTTTTCTTCTGGGGTCTTTCCTGCCCCCCTCAAACTTGCCACAATAGTCCCAATCCTAAAAAAAGCCATCTCTGGATCTGACTGCTCCCTCCAACTACCGCCCCGTGTCCTGGCTCCCTTTTGCCTCAACTTCTTAAAAAGCTTGCGAAGCTTTGGCAAAATGACCTGATTTTCAGTGTGACAGATTTAAACAGGTTATTTTTTTAATAGGTTTCAAGGTAATAAATGGAATATCTTTTACTTAAAATGTTTAAAGACCATTTATTTTTTGCAGAAATCCTTCATATTTTTTTATATGATTTTTTTTTATTATTTAGACACATTTTTGTCAGCAATCCTCCCGTGACTGGACTCGTGCTCACACTGGGCACACAGCCGCACTTGGTTGACTGACTTCATTCCATATCCCGCTCCTGGTTTTTCCTGCTGCTCAGGTGCAACCCATCCCGTTTGTATCCATGCCGGGTTTTGCCCTGTTCCTCCTTGGCTACCACAAGTGTTCTCAACAGCCCTCTTGGAATTCCTCAAAAGAGTGCTCCACCCAGAGGTCATGGCTTTTGCATTGAGTTAGATTTGGTGTATCCACCCAAGTGCTACTCATGAAGCCTGCTCCCTTACAACTCTGCTATATGTTCCCCAACCCTCCAGCCTCAAGCCATGTTCCCCAGGCCTCCAGCTGTGTACCACTAGTCTCCAGAGTCTCACCTTGCTCCTGCTTTGTTTCCTGCCGTGCTCCTACCTTGTTGCTTACCGTGGACTACCACTTTGCCTACCTACCGAGGATTGCTCCATTGCTCCTAGTTATTTTACAACCTCCTTTCTGTGTTGTTTCTGTTATTGTGTGGTCAGTTCTCTTCCTGTGTCTGCCCTCCTGTAGTCTTGTTATCCTGTATAATTTCAGTGTTGCTCCTGTACGTCTCTATAGACTGTGTTCGCTCTATTTCCTTGTACCATTTGTGCTCTGTGCCCTGTATAGTCTGTGTGCATCCTGTTTCCCGTGTACTCTGTATTTTTATTACCTTGTCCAGCCTCATTTTCCAGCATTGCTATCCTTGCCTCTTGCCCTGCTTATATAAAACCCCCTTTTGCACCATATTTCTGGTCCTGTGTCCCTTCATATTGCTGCACTTTGGGCTCAGATTCCCCAGACATAACCGTGACACATTTTTATTGGTTTAAGCTCCTATTAGGAGAATAGGAGACTTTCCTTTTTTCCTTAATTTTTATTTCGGAATTTGCTGAGACACTATCCATGCTTTTTTACGATGTCAGATAACTGGTTTGGCGACTCAATTTTCGGCGAAATTCGATGAATAGTGAATTCAGAGTTTACACCGAAATGCAAAGCACCCAAATTGTGTTCACAGTAAATGTGATGCACAAAGGAGTTCTTTAGGGCTTTTAAAACTGAAATAGTCTTCTGTTGAAGTAATGATTCCTGGTATGGAGCAAAATACAGTGTTCTGTCATACTTCTCCAACTGTGTTTAAGAATAGGGATGAGCTGTTCGGTTCGATCGGTTCGGAGTTCGATTCGAACATCGCCTGTTCGCATGTTCGCGAACTACGAACATTTCCACGTGTTCGCTGCATGTTCGCCCACAATGCACCACAATGGACCACAATGCACTTTACCACTGGCCTGAAGCTTGTAATTGGCTACAGCCTTGCACCTGACCACAGCTCAGGTCCAAGACAGGTTCAAGACTATGCTAATGACGGCTCAATCATGGGCTCAAAGAGCTAAGTCCCGCAGCACACTATGTAAAGCTTCACACAGCTTTCAGCACGTGTTTTTTGAGAGGAGATTGTTGTTTTAGTGTGTGTTCTCACTGCGAGTCTGCCAGCAGCTATTGGGGGGGGGTGTCATTTCTACAAAATATCTGGGAATTGTTCTAATCTTTGTTGGAAAAATGTGGTGACAGTCCACGCTTCCCTCTTTTTTTCCTTTCCTTTTCTCCCCCTAAAATCTTGGTCGAGGATCTTCTTTAAGCAGTTAATTGCTTTCTTTTATGCAGTCCTCAATTCTCAAGATATATGGGGATAGAAATGAGAAACATAGTGTGATCCATAAAAACACATCCAAGTCCCCAAAATACAATAGTTCAACTCACATTTGGAGGTGTCATAAATCAGACACTAGATGTATCTCACAACCGATATTTTTAGGAGATATCGGGCTCCCCTTTTCCTCCTCTGTCCGATGATGTTGCTCCAAATGAAAAAATAAGGTTGCAGGATATCGATGAACAAAATTAAAATTTAAAATTTATTCCATAAAACAATAAATAGACAAACACCAATACGCGTTTCGCGATGCACTCGCTTCATCAGTGGCATGTAAATCAATTCCTTCACAATCTCCTGCAACCTCCTTATATACCCTTTAAAATGTGTTGTGATTGAGTGGGAAACGCCCGTTCTCCCTTCCCTCAAAATTACAATTACTCATTCTGCACCTGCGTGGGGCATTCCAAATATCAGATCAACCCAAAAGATGGTGGTGATACATCTCATAGTGCCCTCTTGCATGTTCCTTTTAAGATCTCTAGTGTTTAAACTCCTAAAGTTTCTGCTCCACCTTCTTTCTACCCACAAGGCTAATTATTATCTACCTTCATGTTCATCCCTAAATAGGTTATTCTGCAATTCTAGATACACATGTATTGCCACACTATTGGAAATCCAATAATGTGCTCTATATCTATATTTTACCGTGATGGAAAAAATCTCACACAAGGGGGGAGTGTGGAACTTTTTCCATCCTCTGAAATCCTCTGCGTGAGATGCTGATTTTTAAAGTGCTAAATTTATAGTGCCTTCTGCAAAATTTAATATGCTAATCTTAATTAAATGTATATGAATACTATTATCAGAACTGAAAATTTGATTCCTTATATGCGTAAAGAATTTATAATGTCATTCAATAAAGTGCTCTCTTTAAAGTGCTACTCTTACAATGTTGTATACCGAATTAAAACTAACCCATATGTTTCTATACCCCTATACTGAGTGCTAATGTGTAAACCAAAATAAAGTGCTTGTGCCTACCTAACAGTATGCCTATAGGGTGATGGTTAATTGATACATTAGTGTCAAACACATTATAACCTCCATATTCAATACATGTTTGGTTACAGTGTATCCTAGTTCATACAAACATCTTCAGTACACCCTTCTAAATGGATATTTTATGCATACACAATACAAATCTCATTTTGTAAAACCTTTATGCAATGATTTGTGTACTTCCTAATATGTAGTTTTGACCTATTCTAAAAAGTGGCAGACCTCAAAATCCTGATTCAAACCCCTAGGTGCTAGTGTTTTTAAATTATATATCCATCTCATCTCTGTCCTATTAATTTTATTGATGAAATCCCCTCCTCTCCATTCCTTTTCTACTTGCTGGATCGCCAGAAATTTTGTCCCATTAGGATCTTTATTATGTTTATCTTTATAATGTTGAGGTACAGTATGTGAATCTACGCCTTTTATAATATTATTCAAATGTTCGCGAATGCGAACATTCAAGCTTCTTGTTGTGCGACCAACATTAATAAATTTTAATTTTGTTCATCGATATCCTGCAACCTTATTTTTTCATTTGGAGCAACATCATCGGACAGAGGAGGAAAAGGGGAGCCCGATATTTCCTAAAAATATCGGTTGTGAGATACATCTAGTGTCTGATTTATGACACCTCCAAATGTGAGTTGAACTATTGTATTTTGGGGACTTGGATGTGTTTTTATGGATCACACTATGTTTCTCATTTCTATCCCCATATATCTTGAGAATTGAGGACTGCATAAAAGAAAGCAATTAACTGCTTAAAGAAGATCCTCGACCAAGATTTTAGGGGGAGAAAAGGAAAGGAAAAAAAGAGGGAAGCGCGGACTGTCACCACATTTTTCCATTATTGACTCTTTCTGGTGGTTGGAGGTGAACTATCAGTGTGTGAACCATCTGCTGCTGACTTTTTAAACTGCAATTTAATGCTCTATGTCCTTTGGACTTAAGAATAGTTTGTGTACTAACAGCATTGTTTAACTATATCCATTAGGGGGCGCCAGATAATTGTCTATTCTGTGTTCTAATCTTTGTGTTCTCACTGCCACCAGCAATTTTGGGGGTCAGTCATTTATACAAAATATCTACGAATTGTTCTAATCTATGTGTTCTCACTGCCACCCATAACGGGGTCTCACTGATTTATAGGAGGTTTCTGGGAATTGTAATCGGTGACTTCTCACTGCCAGCTATCAGGGGGTCCCACATACTTCTAGCAGATTTCTGCGAATTGTAATCTGTGTCTTGTCACTGTTGCCAGCTATCAGGGTGTCTCACTGAGTTATACCAGAGTTCTGGAAATCTTTAATGTTTATACCAGAGTTGAATCAGAGTTCTGCAGCATATCTCCAATTTTTATAACACAGTTAAATCAGAGTTCTGTATATCACTCAACATGTCAGAAAGACCAAAAAGGACAGGCAGATGCTCCCAGGCACAGATAAGAGGGCAAGCAGCCTCTGTGTCGGGAGGCTGTGCCTATGGTTGTCGTGGACGTGGTGCATCCTCTGCGGGGGCACGCTTGTCCTTTCTAACTGGTGCTGGCCGTCTTAAGCAGCAGCAACATACAGAGGATTTGGTGGATTGGCTAACCAGGCCATCCTCATCCTCCCAGTCCTCTGCCAGCCAGGCTTGTAGTGCTTTACAGTCCACCTCAGCTGCCAAAGCATCTAATGCAGCCTCCATGTCCACAGCTACTCCTGCCGTAGCCTCACTATCACACACGGAGGAGTCAGCTGAATTGTTTGACTACAATGACAGTGACATGCTGCTTGAGGATGTGCAGCAACTACAGTGCTTTGATTCAATCTCTGAGGTTGAGGAAGGGAGTATAATGAACCTAGAGGAAGGGGGTGCCAGTGATGACACACAAATAACTGGCACTCATGTTTCCCTAGCAGCTGCAGCATACTGCCAAGTTGGCTCCAGTGATGAGGAGCTAGGGGGTTATGACAATGATGATGAGGTCACTGACTCCACCTGGGTGCCTGATCGAACAACGTCCTCTATGACCAACCATAGCACTAGCCAGTCCAAGGCATCAGATGTCAGAGCTGCTCAGGTGCAGAGCGCTGTTGTCTCAAAGCACACATCCAGGAACTCTGCTGTCTGGAAGTTCTTTGAGAAATGTGCAGCAGACCGCACTGTTGCTATTTGTAATCTGTGTCAGATGAGGCTCAAGCGTGGAAAAGACACCGGATGCTTGGGTACCACGTGCTTGAGGCAACATATGACCACCTTCACGCATCCCGTTGGTGCAAAACTTTGCATAGGTCCTCCTCACCTGTCTCTACCCCCACTATATGTCCTGCCATGTCATTAACTCCAACCTCCACTGACAGGGATGATGCTACAGTAATGGATGTACCAGGTCCTTCCTCACAATGGGACAGCATCCCATCAGCTGAAGATTTACGCAGTCAGATTATGTTGCCCCAGCTGCTGCAGTGAAAGAAAAAATATAGTCCCAACCATCCCCAAGCACAGCATCTAAATGCCAGTTTAGCAAAATTACTCGCATTACAGCTGCTGCCTTTCCAGCTTGTGGACTCTGCTTCCTTCCGTGAATTTGCCGAATGTGCTGTACCACAGTGGCTGGTTCCAAAACGCCATTACTTTCCACGGAAGGCCATTCGAGCACTATACCAGCACGTGGAAGATAATGTTATGGAATCATTGGGAAAGGCAGTCAGCAGCAAGGTGCATGTGACTTTAGACACGTGGTCCAGCAAGCATGGACAGGGCCGTTACATTTCCTTCACGGCACACTGGGTAACTCTGATTGCAGCTGGGAGGGATCCAAGACGAGGCTCTGTGCTGGAGCTTGTTCATCCAACACGCCTCCAGAAAGCTGCTTGTATGAGGTCTGTCTGCTCCACCACCACCTCTCCCTCTTCCTCCTCCTCCTCCTTCTCTGTCTCTGGCAAAGTGGCAGTTAAACCGACGCGTGACAGGGGCTACGCAATGGCTCAAGCAAAAAGATGCCATACTGTGCTTGAGCTGGTTTGTTTAGGGGACAGGAGCCACACCAGGCCAGAAATTCTGTCAGCTCTGCAGGGGCAGGTGCAGAGATGGTTGACAACACGCCAGCTTGAGCTGGGAATGTCGTCTGTGATAATGGCAGCAACCTTCTCTCCACCCTACGCCTGGGTAAGTTGACGCATGTACCATGCCTAGCACATGTCCTAAATCTGGTGGTACAGCGTTTCCTAACCAGGTACCCAGGGCTGGCAGAGCTTCTCAGCCAGGCCAGAAAAGACTGCAGTCACTTCAGATGGTCATTCCCAGCAAGTGTTCGCCTGGCAGAAATTCAAAGAGAATGCCACCTTCCCACAAACCGTCTGATCTGTGACATGCCCACCAGGTGGAACTCGACATTAGCAATGCTGCAGCGTCTGCACAAGCAGCAGAGGGCCATCAACGAGTACCTGTGTGAGTATGGCACAAGGACAGGTTCAGGTCAACTTGTTTTTTTTTTTCCCCACTGCAGTGGCTGATCAAGGATGCATGCACTGTACTGTCACCATTTGAGGAGGCAACGAGTGACACAATTCCTTTAGTGTTCCTGCTGGAGCACACTCTGCGGGGAATTATAGATGTGGCTCTAGAGGCAGAGCAGCAGGAGGAAGAGGAGGCCTTCCCTAGCTCTCAAGGCCCCAGTCTTTCTGTAGACAGCATTCCAGCGGGTCCTCCTCAGATCAGACAGGCGGAGGATGAGGAGGAATATTTAAGTAGTGGGGTATTGAAGGTGGGGATTCCTCAAGGGAGGGTTTTGTGTGCCCAGAAACACAAGGACTAGTATGTGGCTGGGAGGAGGAAGTGCACGATGGGGTCATCCTCATTGTCCAGGAAGACTCGGAAGCTAATGCCACCTCCAACCTATGCTGCATGGGCTCCCTTATCCTGCAAAGCCTGATAAAGGACTCCAGGATTCGTGCTATCAAGGAGAGGGATCATTACTGGTTGGCAAGCCTTCTTGATCCACGATACAAGGGTAAAGTTGCAGAGCTCCTCCTGCCCACACAGAGGGAGCACAGGATAAAAAAACTTGAGGACGCTCTAAAGCAACACTTGTGTAACACCTTTCCAGGCACTGGTATGGTAGATTACCAAGTGCTGACACACGTGCATCTGAGGCTGGGGGTGATCAGAGGAATAGGGTGAAGGCCGGGGCCGCTTGACTGATGCTTTTTAAATTTTGTTAGTCCTCGACGCCCAGGGACGTCAAATGTAGGCACCCATTGCCAGCGTCTTCACCATATGGTGCAGGACTACCTAGGGGCAAGGGCAGACCTGGATACCTTTCCAGCAGATGATCCACTGGCTTACTGGGTGTTGAGATTGGATCACTGGCCAGAATTTAGCCAATATGCTATGCAGCTACTAGGTTGCCCTTCATCCAGCATCCTTTCTGAAAGGACGTTCAGTACCGCTGGAGGTTTTGTCACAGACAAAAAAGTGCGTCTGTCCACCGACTCTGTAGACCGCCTGACATTTATAAAAATGAATCAGTTCTGGATCAGCAGCTATCAATCCCCTGATGCTGACGTAACGGAATAGATCAGGGATGTCTTCTGCATTCACAACACCTCCACCAATGAACTCTTCCACAATACCACAAAGGGGTTACGGTGTGAAGGCACTTGCTGCCACCAAAGGCACAATATTTGGGTGCACTGACGCCTGTACCAGATTTATATCATTTAAATTTTTTGGAACGCAGTGTCCAACCCTGCACTCTTCCACAATACCACAGAGGGGTTACGGTGTGACGGCACTGTTGCCGACACTAAAGACCCAATTTTAAAGCACCTATTGTTACTTTCATCCAAAGCCTGCATAAGTTTCACCATAATTTAGCCAAAAAATCACTAAACTTGTTCTGCCTGTCCTAAAAGGTCTTCTCTTTCAATACAGACTGCGGCTCCAAGCAGTTGTTTATGAATAGATTAAAGGAAAACCTTTTACCATCATTTGAAAAGTCATTTTTTTGTTTTTAAATATTTCTATACATCCTACAAATCCGCCACTTCACGGGCAGGTTGTGGGGACCTCCTAGGCACGATATTTGAAGGAATTTTTCGTTTTTATTTTTAACCTTTATGTCATGGAAAACTCACTGTCCCTTTAACCACTTGGCTGCTATGGACGCACTCAGCGCGTCCAGCAAAGTGGTTATTCTGTGCTATGGACGCGCTGAGCGCGTCCATGCACAGAAGGCAGCAATCCGCCCGATTCCACCGTATTGCTGCGCCCCCCCAGTGTGGGCTGACATCTTGGATGTCAGCCCAGCACTCCGGGACCCCGGCGAAGCAATTAGATGTCATCGCAGCGGCGCAATGACATCTAATTCAGGAACCCCCCCCCCCTGCGTGTGCGGAGGAAGCGACTGAAAGGGAGGGGGAGGTCCTTCAGACCTCTCTCCCTCCAGATCGCCGGGGGACACAGGGTTAATCCAGGCACCGTTTAGAAGGGCACAGCCTGCCCTTCCAAACGGTGGCTGTAATTAACCCCTGGGGAGCCGGATCACGATTCGGCGCTGAAAAGCGCCAAATCGTGATCCTCTCCTGGAGCTGGCTGACATCTTGGATGTTGGCCAAGCCTCCAGGAACTCCCCCTGAGGACTGGCGTCATCGTGCATAGCACGATGATGCCAGTGCTGGAGTTAACTCCTAGCTGCCAGCAAAGGCGGAGATAGGGGGTTACCCCCCTATATCCTGATCTGTGGCAGCTAGGGGTTAATGTTTGATATTGTTGGATCGGCCAGAGCATGGCCTTTTCAACAATACCAAACTTGACCATGTAAAAAGTTTTAAAAAAATTAAAAAATTAAAAATAAAAATATATTAAAAAAACAAATTATAAAAAAAATGAACAAGTTTTTTTTTTTTTTTTATTAATGCAGTAATATTGTTCCCATTTCAATTATAATGTGAACAATGATGCTGCATTAACGATTTTTGTATGTGGTATGTTTTTTAAAAATAGCTAAATTTTCCCAAAACAAATGTAACGAGACCCCATTTCTAATGTTTTTTAACAAGCGCACCCCATAGAAAATATAACCACAAATGATCGCATGTTAAAATGTGAAAAAAAAAACACTTTACACATTGTAAATTATTGAAAATTCAAATTTTATTGCATTTTTTGTTATAATATACAGACAGGACATGACTTATACATATAATAATGACATATTATGAATCTGCGGAGTCTGCCGGAAAGGACGATATATAATATGTTTGGGTCATATATTAAAATAAGGCTTCAAAACGCGGTTAAACATGATGAGCGAAACCGGTAAAAATTACCTCAGCACAGAGGTGTGAAATGGCTCAGCAGCGAAAGGGTTAAAAACTTTTTTTTTTACTTTTTGTCCTTGTTTCCTGTCCTTCAGGGCACTACCCGGACCCCCATACACCTTTTATGGCAAATATCTTGCGTATATGCCCTCTTGCAGGGCACTCTAAAAAATGAACTTTCGAGTGCCATTGACTTGCATTGAGTTCGGTTCGTGTTCGAACTCGAACTTTTGAAATAGTTCGAATGCGAACCAAACACGAGGGTGTTCGGTTCATCCCTGTTTAAGAATGGAAAAATAACTGAAAAGTGACTTGTTGCAGAAAAAAAAAATGGAAAAAAATTATACAAAATAAAGACAAATAAAATGGCACATAAGAAATGTGCTCAGTATTGGCACTGACTGCCAAAGTGTGAAAGTTGATTTTATTTTCTCTTGTTGAACATACTTTAAATTTGGCATTGAATAAAAAATAGTCTCATTCTGCATATTTCATAAACCACATTTTTTGGAAGTTTACTTAATGCAAACACATGTTCGCTATTTCCTTGTGGTCCATGTGGTACACCATTGATGGTTCTTAGATCATGGATGTCCATAAAAGATATATGTACTCTTTTATTGGCAGGCACTGTCATGCGCTTACATTTCAGACCACATAGACCACATAGATCTCTGCCTCAGGCATCTATTAGTTATATTTTCATAACTTTATGCCAGGAGCTATCCATTGCACAGTAACAAATTCTTGTCTGAACTAGTCTGAAGAGACCCATGAGAAAATACGTGAGAAGAACATACCATAAAGCCTGCAGTCATACTCCATGAGCTCAATGAATTGCATACACTTGCATTAGGAGAAGGCAACGATCTGTCCCTGGTGGCTAATTTATCATGGGCTTAATAGCATTCTTTATTATTGATTAACACCTTTTTTTAAATGCCGGTGGGGACAGTAATAAGCTGGCATTAATTACAAACCATGCGGTCTATTCAAAGTGTAAAATGATACACATTGACATGGAAATACATGCACTATTTTTATTTCACTATACAATCACTTGGTGCTGGATTTGTGGTTTGCAAATCTGCATTCAGGCTCCATCCTTTTTATTTACACGAGTAACCGTTTTGCACTTAGTGCAATTTAGTAACTTGTCTGCTACATACTTTTTGCTTACCAGACTGGAGAATAAACACCCATTTCTAACAATAAAAAGTCAAACTACAAATCGATTGATTTCTGTTTCGTACCTGTATTTCTAACATATTAATAGTTTTCCCCACTTAGCTATGGTGACTATTTTTTAATCCGTCATTATTCATCACAAATTAGTGCTTAGTGAGTGACTGGTACACCTGTTCCATTGTGTCAATTATCATTTATATCACTGTATAATCATATGGTTGTGATGTGATGTAGTTTTAATAGCCACAGGTTTTCTGAATCTGTAAAAGATTGTTTTGTTTTTATGTTTTTATTATGAATTTTGTCCCAGACCAAAAACAGCAATTTTTATGCAGGCAGCGTCAGGCAATTACATATCTCAATGCTATTTTATTTGTATTTCTGAGTGGGAGACAGGTTTTTTTTAAAAAAAATATCATAGGTTTAGAACATGCCAGTACAGGAAACTGCTTGTCTAAACCTGTGGTTAAAATGATGCATTTCTAAAAAAAACTTGGCATTCCCTATCCCAAGTGGTTTCCATATGAGGAGCAAACCTTTCCTAACCGTACTAAATGGGTTCATACATAAGACAGACTGGGGAGATTTGGGAATATTTTGTTATTGGTATCCTCTGACAATGATGCCATCTTGTGGTTGCAGATAAAATAGCTGCATCGAAAAAAATTCAATAATGTAGTGCTAATTTTTTCAAGTAAAAAATTTGTTTTTTTCAATGGTGAATGGTGCAAAAACAATGCTAGGTTTAGTATGTGTTTTTTTTTTCTAGACTATGGCTGGGTTCACACCTGAGCGTATCGCATATGCACGTTTTATGCGTGTTTTTGTCATGCATTTTATGAGCGTATTACCTGGCGTTTTTGACAATTAGAAACACGCGTCTTACACGCTTTTTTTTATTGACTACAGAGGTGTCCAATGAAAAATACTTCAGAGGCGTCAAATGAAAAAGACTTTAGTGCCTTTTGTGCCTGTTGCCATGTGCGAAACGCGCGTTCATATGTGCGTTTTTGATGGCAAAAACGCGCAACCGCCTATTTCAGCGCATTCATGTTGAAGTCTATAGACGCAAACGCGATGTAATATGCCCCAAAGAAGCCCCTGTACATCTTTGGGCATAGGGCGTTTTACAGCGCGTTCCTACGCGCTGTAATACGCCTGGGTGGGAACCATGCCCATAGGAAATAATGGGATTTCAGTGTTTGAGTGTTTTACAGCATGTAGGAATGCGCTGTAAAATGCCCAGGTGTGAACCAGAACTTTTGGTTAGTTTTTGTGTTAGTTTTTAGGGTTACTTGGTAGGGTTAATATGTCTATGCAAACATTCCAGTAATGCAGGCTTTCACCATAGGTTTACTGCTTATCTTGTAGCAGGACTTCGTTTTATTAATTCTTGTAAAGTATTATGAGGATTTTTATGGCAAACTCAATGGAAATGACTTCAATACAAAGAGGCTGCAAGGCCTGTTAAGTACTTGTGTATATATTTTAAATAGAAAGGCATTTAGTATTCTTCTGTCAACACATCCACCATAAACTGCATAAATTAGTATGATTTATAAGCACATTACGCATGTCAGCAAAAAGTATATTTTAAGTCATCAATTAAGTCATCTATTAGCTGGGAATGGTAATTAGATTGCATGTCTGAATCTAAGCCAATAGGAACAAAATAACTATAATTATTTTGTTGTTCTCAAGCGATAATAGTGTCTGTGAACTCAAGTTTTATATGTAGCAATATATTTCATTCATTAATATTTAACGTTTCAAGACTACTTTTTTTTTTTTTTACTTTATGAAAGTGGCTAACTGCCACAGCTTCTTCTAGAAACTTTTTGTCATTGACATCTTACACTATAGAACCAAAGATCACTTGGTAATATTCAAAGTTTGGGTCTGAGCAAAAGGTATAAGGGTCTGAATCAGGGTTGGGAAACCTGCGGCCTTTTGAATGGATCCAAATTTTGCAGAATAAACTCTATAATGTCTATTAATGTTTTTGTTCATCTTTTAAAATTGTAATCTTTATTTACATCTTAAAATTAACATATGTAGAATACCAAAGAGTAAAATATGTTTTAATTATATAATCCTCCCCAGCTGACAGCCAAAAATAAAGCATTAGTAAGTCACAACAGGTAATTTGACACCTGCTATGCTCATGATTTAGTCGTAATGCAACTCTAGACTATCAGGGTTATTCAAAGAGAATCGAAAAGTCACCGCACGTTCGGTGACTTTTTGTTCTCTTCAATTCGGTGCGATTTGGCGATCCCATTTTGGCGACCCTGCGGTGTATTCAGCAAGCACCACAGGGTCGTCGTAGTGCAGGGAAAAGCCAATGCAAACCCGCCGAACACTCGCCGCAAAACCCGGCGAACACACACCGAAGCCCGCAAAAACATTTGGATTAACCCCGCCGAACATGCCGGAGAAACCCGAGCAGCCGCTGAGCGTGGAGCAGCCACTGGAAAAAGCCATCAAGCTGACGAATGGAGTGAAAAAAGAAACAGTACGCTTGAATGTATGAAAAGTGAAACGCTGTTTGCAAAGAAACTACAGAACGAAAATGTCTGAAATTTACATATAAGATCCAATGAATGATAATAAAAAGGGCTGTTACAGAAAAAAGAAAAAATGATTTAAAAAGACAAAAAAAGAACTTTTCGCAAAAATATCCTGAAAAACAGATCCTAAAAAATCTATACATATACTTTTTACTGCAGAATATTACAATCAACCGTTTTATTAGATGTTGGATTAAAAGGGGAATATTTTTAACATTGAAGCCTATGGGATTCGCCTGAATAAAGCTGTCGAATGAAACCAGCGTACAGCAGGGCATTTCGGCAACTTTCACTGCTGGTTTATGTTCTCTGAATAGACAAAGCATTGCTTCTCTATGGGGATTTCACTGCCCTCAAACAGGCACTGAACAGGCACCATATGTGCAGGCAATTCGCCAAGATTTGGCGAACTGGCTGCTCTCTGGATAGCCGAATGGCCAGGAAAGGTAACCGTACGCTGAATTTCAGTGTTCGGTTACCTCTCGGCCACAATTCAGATCTCTTTGAATAATCCTGTATATGTTAACTACCTTGCCTGACTGGTGCTACTACTACATATTACATAACACTGTTTGACAGGTGTCTGTGGTTTGGGCCATATTTCCTACAAGGCCATGGCCTCAGGGCGATAGGTCCTTGAGGAGCGTCACTTACATCAAGTGCGCACTCACTCTTCACAACAAATCATTAAAAGAATAGTTAACTTTAAAATTAACAATATTTTTGCATTATATATTTTTGTTACTTATAAAAAATAGTTAGAAAACTAAACTTCTGAAACAGAGGCTAAAAAACGAATTTATGTATTTATTGGTCCTAAACCCAAAATAATGTAAAATTTGAGGTGCATCCAATTAAAAAAAAATTAAATGCAGCTACAGCTACCCTCATGCGGAGTGTTCCTCACCCCTGGTTTGAATCATACTTGAAAATCAACTTTGGATGTCACCCTTAATAACATAATTCTATCAGGGTTATTCAGAGAGCGTGAAAAGCAGGAGAATGACTGGAGAATGAAAAATTCTAGATCAAAATAGCCAAACCAGAAAAATTCTCCCTTTCATCTTACTTTCCAAATCGGCTATTTTGACCTAGAATTTTTCATTCTCCAATAATTCTCCAGTCATTCTCCTGCTTTTCACACTCTCTGAATAACCCTGTATATAAATGACTCTGTTAGCCAAGTATAGATATCCTGGCAACTACACAAAGAAGTAAAAAAGAGCTGAAAGGAGAGATCGCGACAAATGGGTTAAGAGATGAGCAATATTTGATGCAGGAGACAAGCAGCCATTGCTGAGGTGTAATATGGTTTTAGCACCTTTTTATCTAGAATGTTTGGAACCCGAGCATTCACTATTGTGGTTTCTTCAGGAGATCAGAATCCATGGGAACTCCGTGTTTTAGAGATCATCTATCTCCTTCCTGCTGCAGCTCCCAGCACGTACACATGAATGCTCTGCAATATTTATTTGTGGACATGATCTCCAGAGCTTTAATTCTGAGTGACAGTGCCTGTCCGGAACACTCCTGGTCCAGAATCAGTAAAATCCAGAGGGCTCTGAAAATTCTGGATTTCGGAGTCTTCTGAATTTTAGAATTCTGGATAAGGGGTGCTCCACCGGTGCTCCACCTGTATTAAAATTATTCAGATCATCATGTCTAATATATTCAGAACTCTTAGAATGCTGACAGAATCTGATGAAAATTCTAAATATAACAAAACATTTTAAACAATTTAAAAAAAATTAAAACCCAGTTTCTCGCTGTGCTCACATTAAAAGAAGGGGAAAAATCTTTTGCTTTTAAAAGAAATAAAAATGGAGCAGAATTTTAGGGCTCAGGTTAACCGTAAAACAAGCACAAATAGTAACCTAAACCTAATCTCTAATACGGCTGCAGCTCAGGGTCTTTTTCAAGATGTGACTTTTTCACCACTTTGTTTTTTGATGTTGCTTTGTTTTTGTCAATAGGATATAAAAACTTGCTTTGTTTTTAGAAGAAAGGGGTAGTTCTTTATTTTTTTTACATGCAGGTCTATTCAAAGAAAGGTGAACCTCAGGTGAATGACTGGAGAAGTGAAAATTCTAGGTCAAAATAGCCAAACCAGAAAAATTCTCCCATTTATCTCACTTTCCAGATTGCCTATTTGGTCTAGATTATTCTCTTCTCCTGGTGTTCACCTTTCTTTTAAAAGCCCCGATGGTCTTGTTTGGTCGGTCGAAAGGCCAGACTCTATCCTGTCCAATGAACCTAACTCGACCTTCTGTGGTATAAATAATGGAGCTACAGGGGTCCAAAGGACCCTCATTCTCCTTGCAGCAGAACTTGTGTTTTAGATGAACCAATGCTTAACCCTTTCCCTGCGGAAGACATTTGGGGGACGTCATGTAGTGTCCCCACTGTATGCAGAGGACGTCCCCCAAACATCGTCCAGTCAGCGGGGGTTTTCTCCCCATACTTGCCTCTTTTCCTTGAAGTCAGACCCCACTTTTTTATCCCCTCCAAACTCACTGACATCATTGTGACGGGCGCAATGACGACAGTTTCAAGGGTCACCTCCAAAGAGCGCCTGAAAGGGGGGGTCCTGTGGACCCCTTACCCTCTCGATAGGGAGGACATACAGAAAAAAGAGAGTCATTGCTGTAAAGGTCACAGTGTGCCCTTTCCAGCGATGCCTCTCTTTAACCCCTTAGGTGCCATCCGCGATCTGGCACCAAATCGCAAATTTCTCCCAGAGGTGGCTGACATCTTGGATGTCAGCCAAGACTCCAGGGCCTCTCCCCAGCCACTGACCTCATCGTGCATGGGTGCGATGACATCTGTTAGGGAATTAACTCCTAGCTGCCCAGGTTATTCCTTTGGACCTCCGTATCTCCTGATTGGTGGCAGCTAGAGGGTCATGTTTGGCCAGATGAAAGGCCAGATAAAAAACAATAAGTTAAATAAAAATGTATTTTTCTTTTTTTAAAAAATTATTAATGCTGTAGATCAGGCTCAAATTTTCAAGTCCCAAGCTACTAGCCAGGTCTTAAGAGTTACTCGCCACTAGTTGCCCCACTTAACCCCTTATCCTGCCCTGCCTCTGCATTCCCACTCGCCCTCATGTAATTTCCAAATCGCCAAATGCGAGCAGGCGAGTGGAAATTTTGAGGCCTGCTGCAGATGATTGAACTTTTAATAGAAATTCTAGGTTTTTTTTTACATTTTTTAAAAGCACATATGCCATTGCCTTAGAACAGAGAAAGTACATCCTTTTAATTTTTTACTTTACACATTACATGGTCATGTTTGGTTTCATTTGGAATGCAGACTCTGACTTTTCTAATGTCATCTCACTCAATGTTGTGTGGTGTAAAAATCTGAGATTTACAGGGTTATTCAGAGAGAAGTAAAAACCTGGAGAATGACTGGAGAAGTGAAAATTCTAGGTCAAAATAGCCGATTTGGAACGTGAGCTAAATGGGAGAATTGTTCTCGTTTGGCTATTTGACCTACAATTTTCACTTCTCCAGTCATTCTCCTGGTTTTCACCTCTCTCTGAATAACCCTGATAGGGTTCCAAAGTACCCCTGTCTCTCCACACTGCAGTGCTTAATGCTAGTTTGTCGATCAAACAATGCATTGTGCCATCACCTCCAAACTTGTCGGCATTGTGGCAAATGAAAAACTGACTTAGGCTAAGGTCAAATGAACGCATTATTTGCAGCGACCGTCAAAAAGTGCGTCCGAACGCATTGACATATTTTTTCACGAAATGCGCGAAAACGATCAGAAGATGCGCATTTTAGTGCGTGATTTTTTACGGATCGCCAATAAAACACTTTTTGCGTCTGGACGTTATGTTGGCTGGACATTAGGAGCATCTGACATCTCCTAATCACGCACACATGCCGCTATGCCGCCGCAGCGCACTCTGTACGTCTGTACTAGCGGTTCTGCGTTCTCGAAAAAATGCGTTCATTTTCCACTTGCGTTGCGCGGCCGGACTTTCGTGCAGCCGTACTTCATATATTGGCCGTCATTGCGCATCATTTGCTGCTACTGCGGCTGTGATTAAGTGCGCCTAAACACACGTTAAAAATGCGTTAGTCTGACCCCAGCCTTAGCGCAACATCACTGTTCATTTTATAACTGTAAAGAGAACAATAGTGCTGCATTAGAAAAGAAAGAGAATTGTTTTCCTATTGTATTTGTTATATTCTTTTTATATAAACCTGGTTATGTTTGGCAGCATTGAAAAGGCCATACTCTGGCCTTTCCACTGATACCTTATATGACACTCTTGGGCTCCAGGGATACAATGGACTAAATGAATGTAAAATATATACTTTTTTAACTTTTACAGTGCATGGTGTTCCCTTTAGGTTTTCACTGAATTTGTCAATTATCTAAGTATTCTGAGCAGTGAATTAGAAAATAAGATTGGTTCATTAAATTTAACTTTTCAGTCAGAGCCCAGCAGAGCCCTTTATGTACAGGTACTTTATAAGAGCATTCTGTGCAAGCAGACCTACACACCAGCCAAAATGGCGTCTGGGGGAACTCCCACCCCACAGTATAAAATACTGGTGCTCACTTACAAAGCCCTCCATAACTGCATCCCTGCCTACATCTCCTCCCTTATTGAGAAAGGATCTTACCAGGAAGGATACATTGAGATTTCTCTCATTGCCAAGTATGTCCTGGGTGGCGAGTATGTACCGTTAGGTGTCTTGCCCAAGGACACTTACTGGAGAGGTGCTCGTTGGGATCGAACCCATGACTCCACAGGCTCTCTCCACGCAGAGCAGTGATGTATCTCTACTCTACCCAGCCGGTACTTATTACCAGGTACATCCCATTCCGACCACTTTGCTCTGCCAATGATCTGATTTTATTGTCTCCTTGGACCTGCACCCCCAACTCTTGCCTTCAGGACTTCTCCCGACTGTCCCCTTTCTATAGAACTCCCCCCCCCGCATCATCAGACTCTCCCCGTCTCTCCAGTCCTTCAAGAAGTCTCTGCTCATTTCATACTCCACCTTCCCACCCAGCCCACATGCACCCCGCTATTTCATGTTCTCCATTAACCCAAACCTAGTGTGCCACCCCTCTCCTCTTAGATTGTAAGCTGGGTGAGCAGTGTCCTCTCTCCTACTGTTCTGTGTGTTTAACCACTTGGCTGGACGCGCTGAGCGCGTCCTTAGCAGCCAAGTGGTTCTCCTGTGCTATGGACGCACTCAGCGCGTCCTAGCACAGGAGGCAGCAATCAGCCTGGGTTTGCATTCGATTGCCGCCCCCCCATCTTGGATGTCAGCCCGGCACTCTGGGACCCCGGCGAGGACAATAGATGTCATCACATTAGCGCGATGACATCTATTTCAGGCGCCCCCCACTGCGAGTGCGGGGAAGGTGCCTTAAAGGGAGGGGGAGGTCCTTTGGACCTCTCTCCCTCCCGATTGGCTGGGGGCAGCAGTGAAAGTCAGACACCATTTGGAAGGGCACAGCCTGCCCTTCCAAACGGATGGCTGGCTTTAACCCCTTGGGGGCCAGATCACGATTCAGCTCTGAAAAGTGCCAGATCGTGATCCTCTCCCGGAGCTGGCCGACATCTTGGATGTCGGCCAAGCTTCCAGGAACTCCCCCTGATGACTGGCGTCATCGTGCATACCATGATGACTTCAGTTTTGGAGTTAACCCCTAGCTGCCACCAATGGTGGAGATAGGAGTTCCAATGAACCCTCTATCTCCCGATCTGTGGCAGCTAGGGGTTAATGTTTGATATCGTTGGGTTGGCCAGAGCATGGCCTTTCCAATGATACCAAACATGACCATGGTAAAAGTTAAAAATAAAAATAAAATTAAAATAAAGAAATATGAAAAAAAAAGTGTTTTTTTTGTTTTGGTTTTGTTAATGCAGCAATATTGTTCCCATTTCATTTATAATGTGAACAATGATGCTGCACTAACGATTTTTGTATGGGGTGCGTTTGTTTGTAACAAGTCCCCATTTCTAATTTTTTTAACAAGCGCAACTCATAAAAAATATAACCGCAAACGCTCACATGTTAAAATGTGAAAAAAAAAACACTTTAAACGTTGTAAATTATGGAAATTAAAATTTTATTGCATTTTTGGTTATAATATTCAGATAGGTCATGACTTATACATATAATAATGATATATTATGAATCTGCCGAGTCTGCCAGAAAGAACAATATATAATATGTCTGGGTCATATAATAAAATATGGCTTGAAAACAGGTTTAAACATGATAAGCGAAACAGGTAAAAATGAGCTCAGCACAGAGGCGTGAAATGCCTCAGCAGCAAAAGGGTTAACCTGTATGTATATCTGTTATTCTGCCTCCCATTGTACAGCGCTATGGAACTTGTTAGTGCTTGATAAAAACTTGTAACTGTAGCAGGTCACTCGCTCTAAGGGAAGGGCTAGAAAAATAGGGTTACTCATTCTGGGAGACTTGCTGTCAGTCCCGTAGCCCACTGTCTTGGGGCCTATATATCTTTTCTTTAGAGGTTGGGAGTTGGGACCCCTGTTTTGGAGCTTGATGAGGTAGGGGGCTTCCTGTCTTGCAACCAGCGGAGTGAAAGGCAATTTATTTGAGCATGGGTGGGGGGCATTACTTTGTGTGTTGGGGTGGTTGGAGAGGGGAATGAGGAGGCGTGATGAGTGGGGCTGCAAGATTCTTTATGGCAGCCCTGGATGGCATAGTATCTCTTGCACTTGCAAAATGCTTGTGGTGCCTTCTGTTTGATGTTCCCAAGAATTATTAAGTATTCACTCCGTAGTCTACTCTTTCTCTAATCCATCTAGACAGAATGACTTTTATAAAGATCCCTCTGAGTTATTTCAGTTTTAATTTTGTACCTTGAATGTTAATTTGTTCTTGATTATGGACCAGCTAGCGAAAAACTATATATACACTCACCAGACACATTTAGGTACACCTTGCTAGTACCGGGCTGGACCCGCTTTTGCCTCCTTCAGAGCTGTCTTAATTCTTCATGGCCTAGATTCAACAAGGTGTTGGACACATCCCTCAGAGAGTTTGGTCCATATTGGCATGATAGCCTCAAGCAGTTGCTGCGGATTTGTTGGCTGCAAATCCATGATGCGTATCTCCAGTTCCACCACATCCCAAATGTTCTCTATTGGATTGAGGTCTGGTGATTGTAGAGGCCATTGGAGTACAGTGAACTCATTGTCAAGAAACCAGTTTGAGATGATTTGAGCTTTGTGACATGGTGCATTATACTGCTGGAAGTAGCCATCAGAAGATGGGTACACTGTGGTCATAAAGGGATGGACATGGTCAGCAACAATACTCAGGCAAGCTGTGCTGTTTAACCCCTTCCCGACCGCGGACGTACCATGTACGTCATTGCAGCGGGTCTCTCTTAGACCCGCTGACGTACATGGTACGTCCTGCCGTTTTTGAGCTGCTGGAAGCGATCGGATCGCTTCCAGCAGCTCAAACGCCATTGCAGGATGCCTGGGAGTCCAGGCATCCGTGCAATGGCCGTTAGAAGTGCCGGGGCACCATGTGATCGCTCCCCGGAGCGATCTACATCCGGTTGCACCGGAGAGGTGCCCGGCACTTCTACAGAGCGCTGGAAGCGATCGGATCGCTTCCAGCTGCTCTGAGCATATTACAAGGATGCCTCGACATCGAGGCATCCTTGTAATATACTTACCTGCCGCCGGTCCGTCCGTGATCGCTCCCCCCGAGCGATCACTTCCGGTAGCGGCAGGAAGTACTGAGTGCCACGAGGTATCGTGGCACTCAGTACAAAATCGATCACTTCAGTGATCAGGTGCTCTGCTGGGTGCCTCGAGGGATCAAGGCACCCAGCAGAGAAAAAAAAAGTGTAAAAAAAGTAAAAAAAAAGTAAAAAAAAAGTGTGTAAAAAAAGTGTAAAAAAAGAAAAATAAATAAAATAAACTGACAGTTAGGGGTAGGGTTAGGGTTAGGGTTAGGGGTAGGGTTAGGGTTAGGTTAGGGGTAGGGGTAGGGTAGGGGTAGGGTTAGGGGTAGGGGTAGGGGTAGGGTTAGGGTTAGGGGTAGGGTTAGGGTTAGGGTTCTAAGGGCAGGGTCAGGGGTAGGGTTAGGGTTCTAAGGGCAGGGTCATCTTGGGGCTGAGTGGGATGTTCCTAGTCTGCCTCATCAGAGAGGCAGGCTAGCAACATCCAATCAGAAGTTAGAAAAAATCAAAATAAAATTTCTAATTTGTCAGGTCAGGCCAATATTTTGTAAATATTGGCTCTGACCTCTGTGATTCTCCCTCCCTCTCCTCACTTGTGTTTTGGTGAGCGAGAGAGAGAGATCAGATTTGACAGGTTAGAGATTTTAGTGAGATTTAGTGAGATTAGAAAAATTGAGGCAGATTTAGAGAGATTTTAGGGAGATTTAGAAGAATTGAGGCAGGTTTAGAGGGATTTAGAGAGATTTAGGTGTTTATTTGTATTTTCTTGTGAACCCAACGGTTCTTCTAAGAACCAACAATCCGCTTATATATATATAATAATTATAAAATTTTATAATCTATTATATATAATGTCTGAGAGGGTGTACAGCGCCGAGGAGGCATATGCCATCCTGGCGTCAGAATCTGAGGCATCTGCGTCAGACTCAGACCCTCATTTCGACCCCGCTAACTGCTCAGAGGCGTCGCTAGATACATTATCTATGCTGGCTGATGTATCTAGTGATGTTTCTGATGCAGATCCTGGGTCACCACCTGCCAGCAGGAGACGCACAGCTCCAGCTGAGGAGTGGTAGTGCCTCATCGCCAGAGGCCAGATATCCCTCCTTTCACGGCAAATCCTGGCATCAATATTGATGTTGCAGGATTTACCGCCACACAGTTTTTGCAGGTGTTTATGGGGGATGATTTGTTGGGCCACATCGTGGCCCAATCAAATCTGTATGCCCATCAGCATTGTGCTGCGAAGCCAGACTCCTACTTGGCAAGGCAGCAATGGACCCCGCTAGATGTGCCAGAATTTCTGAAATTCTGGGCACTTACTATGCTGAGGGCATCATAAAGAAGCCCTCAATTCGCTCCTGCTGGAGCAGTAGCCCCATCTGCTCTACCCCCATTTACCTCCAATCAATGTCACGTAGAAGGTATGAAAACATTTTGCGTTTCATGCACTTCAGTGACAACAGCCTGTGCTCCCCTAGAGAGCATCCCCAGTTTGACAGGCACCAGACTTTTACATTTTATTCGTACATTTTTATGTTCTACAATTGGTGCTGTATTTTGCCAAAATCTTTGCACACCTATGCATGGGGGGCATGGGTGTACTCAGGAGATCTTGCAGAAAACAACCTGGAGAGTTTTCATGCAG
The DNA here is from genome assembly GCA_009667805.1 of Leptobrachium leishanense. NCBI lineage: Eukaryota > Metazoa > Chordata > Amphibia > Anura > Megophryidae > Leptobrachium > Leptobrachium leishanense. Next base: position 180,312,915 of record CM019065.1, on the reverse strand, counting down.
TAACAAACAACAGTGTCTGCTAAGGCTAGGGTCAGACGAGCGTGATTTCTACGGACTGTACGTCCGTGCAGTACGGACATCGTCAGTACGGAAGACGCAGTAGTGGTCACACAGTCCGTTTTTTCACTGACATTTATTTTTTGACAGATGTAGGAGGGACAATAAATTCAATTGCAAAACCATTTTGTCCGTGAAAAATGCAGGACGTATAAATGCAGTCCGTCTGACCACTTCCATCACTCACACACAAAACTATGCAGACGTTGCGGACGCAGCGCACTTTGTGCGGCCGTTCTAGCGGTTCTACGTTCTTGCCTGCCTTGCGTCCGTGGCCGCGGCCGTTGTGCGTCCGCAGTTCAGTGCGGACGTACTTCGTGTGTCGGGCTCCATTGGACTTTATGTCATGCTATCACGGACGTACTTTTAGGCGCGATCACGGACGTGAACACTACGCTCGTCTGACCCTAGCCTAAATCACAGTCCAAAACTACTGTGGGCGTAAAAATCTGAAATTTGAAAATTACCGCCACACACCTTGTTGCCAAATGTTTTGGGCTAAAACCATTGCATCCATGGCATCAAAGCACTCCATATGCAATACCTTGGGGTGTCAACATAACAAATATAAACAATTTTCTGGCAATAATTCAAACTGGGGTATGCGGTAGACCCAAAACCAAAGATAGGCCTAGCTGAAGAAATAATCTCAATTTCAACTCTAATGACAAAGTCATAAAAATTGTATTTGAACCTTCCCAAAATCCTGGCAAACCTAGGCATGGGGGGCATGGGTGTACTCAGGAGATCTTGCAGAAAACAACCTGGAGAGTTTTCATGCAGTAACAAACAACAGTGTCTGCTAAATCACAGTCCAAAACTACTGTGGGCGTAAAAATCTGAAAAATTGAAAAATTACCGCCACACACCTTCTCAAATGTTTTGGGCTAAAACCGTTGCATCCATGGCATCAAAGCACTCCATATGCAATACCTTGGGGTGTCAACATAACAAATATAAACAATTTTCTGGCAATAATTCAAACTGGGGTATGCGGTAGACCCAAAACCAAAGCTAGGCCTAGCTGAAGAAATAATCTCAATTTCAACTCCAATGACAAAGTCATAAAAATTGTATTTGAACCTTCCAAAATCCTGGCAAACCTATGCATGGGGGGCATGGGTGTACTCAGGAGACCTTGCAGAAAACAACCTGGAGAGTTTTCATGCAGTAAAAAACAACAGTGTCTCCTAAATCACAGTCCAAAACTGATGTGGGTGTGAAAATGAAAAATGACCACCAAACAGTATCTAATTTGTTTGGAGCAAACGGATGCATCCATAGCATAAAAACACTCCATTTACAATACTTTGGGGTGTTAGCTTACCAAATATATGCACGTTCATAAAACTGGGGTATGTAAAAAGGCCCCTAAAAAGAAGATAAGCAAAGAAGATACTGTATGTCAATTAGAAAATTGACAAGCACATGTCAAAGATTGGCGTAGCACCCAAAAACAACAGAACAAATCTATATATGGGTGGTATCAATTTACTCAGAAGATGTTGCTGAACATATTTTGGGGTGTTTTTTGGCAGTAACCCATAACTGGATTTGACAATTCATGCCTAAAGTACAATGTGTGTGAAAAAATAACACAAAAAGTGACTACCTGAAAGATTGACAAAGAGCTAGTGCATGGAAAGTGTTAAAATACAACTCTTTGAAGCACCCTAGGGTGTGCCCTTTCTAAAAATATATGGTTTGATGGGGGTAAATTACTTTGGCCGGCTTCAAAAATGTCCCAAATAGGACATGGGTGCATGATGACGAAATGTGAAAATTCCAAGTTGGAAAACTGAAATGCGCACCCCCCAAATAAGGCCTTTTAGCCCCCAAATGACCCGACATACCTATACATGGGTGGTATCAATTTACTCAGAAGATGTTGCTGAACATATTTTGGGGTGTTTTTTGGCAGTAACCCATAACTGGATTTGACAATTCATGCCTAAAGTACAATGTGTGTGAAAAAATAACACAAAAAGTGACTACCTGAAAGTTTGACAAAGAGCTAGTGCATGGAAAGTGTTAAAATACAACTCTTTGAAGCACCCTAGGGTGTGCCCTTTCTAAAAATATATGGTTTGATGGGGGTAAATTACTTTGGCCGGCTTCAAAAATGTCCCAAATAGGACATGGGTGCATGATGACGAAATGTGAAAATTCCAAGTTGGAAAACTGAAATGCGCACCCCCCAAATAAGGCCTTTTAGCCCCCAAATGACCCGACATACCTATACATGGGTGGTATCAATTTACTCAGAAGATGTTGCTGAACATATTTTGGGGTGTTTTTTGGCAGTAACCCATAACTGGATTTGACAATTCATGCCTAAAGTACAATGTGTGTGAAAAAATAACACAAAAAGTGACTACCTGAAAGATTGACAAAGAGCTAGTGCATGGAAAGTGTTAAAATACAACTCTTTGAAGCACCCTAGGGTGTGCCCTTTCTAAAAATATATGGTTTGAGGGGGTAAATTACTTTGGCCGGCTTCAAAAATGTCCCAAATAGGACATGGGTGCATGATGACGAAATGTGAAAATTCCAAGTTGGAAAACTGAAATGCGCACCCCCCAAATAAGGCCTTTTAGCCCCCAAATGACCCGACATACCTATACATGGGTGGTATCAATTTACTCAGAAGATGTTGCTGAACATATTTTGGGGTGTTTTTTGGCAGTAACCATAACTGGATTTGACAATTCATGCCTAAAGTACAATGTGTGTGAAAAAATAACACAAAAAGTGACTACCTGAAAGATTGACAAAGAGCTAGTGCATGGAAAGTGTTAAAATACAACTCTTTGAAGCACCCTAGGGTGTGCCCTTTCTAAAAATATATGGTTTGATGGGGGTAAATTACTTTGGCCGGCTTCAAAAATGTCCCAAATAGGACATGGGTGCATGATGACGAAATGTGAAAATTCCAAGTTGGAAAACTGAAATGCGCACCCCCCAAATAAGGCCTTTTAGCCCCCAAATGACCCGACATACCTATACTGGGTGGTATCAATTTACTCAGAAGATGTTGCTGAACATATTTTGGGGTGCTTTTTGGCAGTAAACCTTAAAGTTCACAGTACATGTATTCTTAAATTGCGTTCAAAAAAAAAAAATCACCAAAATTTTTTTTTTTTCAAACTTTGGCATAGATTTGTGGTAAAATGGTTTGCATGGAAAGAGTCAAAATACCCCAAGTTTAATACCTTGATTTGTGTACTTTAAAAAAAATATGTATATGTGGAGGGTTATTCAGGAATTAGTGACAGATATCAGTGTTACAATGTCACTATCACTAGTTTTGAAAATAAACTCTTTGGAAATGGCAAAGTGCTACTTGCACTTATTGTTGCATAAAATAAGGAAAAAAGCGAAGAATATGTAAACATTGGTATTGCTAAACTCAGTACTAAATTTAGAAACTACTAAGGAATAAATTTTTTTTGACGGTTGTTGATACATAAAAATTTTGGGGGTCAAAGTTCGAAAAAGTGGTGTTTTTTCAATTTTTGTGTCATATTTCACAATATTTTTTATAGTAAATTATATGAAATGATGAAAAAAATGGTATCTTATAAAGTCCATTTAGTGACGAGAAAAACAGTGTAAAATATGTGTGGGTTACATAAACGAGTAAGAGGAAAATTTGACGTAAACACTAAGAGCGCAGAAACATAAAAAACAGCTGCGGTCACGAACGGACGGATTTGTGTAAAACCGCCCGGTCACTAAGGGGTTAAACGATGCTCAATTGGTTCTAAGGGGCCCAAAGTGTTCCATGGAAATATCCCCCACACTGTTACATCACCACCACTTTCCTAAACCGTTGATTCCAAGCAAGATGGATCCATGCTTTCATATAGTTTACACCAAATTCTGACCCTACCATCTAAATGTCACAGCTGAAATCGAGACTCATCAGACCAAGCAACGTTTTTCCAATTTTCTTTTGTCCAATTTTAGTGAGACTGTACAAATTTTAGCCTCAGTTTCCTGTTCTTAACCAGCAGGAGTGGCACCTGGTTTGGTCTTCTGCTACTGTAGCCCATCTGCTTCAAGGATTGACTTGTTGTGCGTTCAGAGATGGTATTCTGCATACCTTTGGTTGTAACGAGTGTTTATTTGAGTTACTGTTTCCTTTCTATCATCTCAAATCAGTCTGCCCAATCTCCTCCGACCTCCTCAACAAGGCATTTTCCTCCACACAACTAGATATTTTTTCTTTTTCATACCATTCTCTGTAAATGCTAGAGATGGTTGTGCATAAAAGTCCCAGTAGATCAGCAGTTTTTGAAATAGTCAGACCAGCCCGTCCGGCACCAGCAACCATGCGACGTTCAAAGTTACTTAATTTCCCTTTTCTTCCCCATTCTGATACCCGGTTTGAACTTCAGCATGTCGTCTTCACCACGTCTAGATCCCTAAATGCATTGCTGCCATGTGATTGGCTGATTAGCAATTTATATTAACCAGCAATTGTTAATAAAGTGATCGGTGAGTGTATAATGACCGCTGCATGTTTAATTATTTTTTTTTCTTATTCATTTTACTTTCTGAATGTATGGTAACTCATCATTGTAAATACAGTTACAAGCTTTTATAAAGCGCTAACAAGTTCTGTATCGCTGTACAATGGGAGGCAGAACAACAAATATACATACAGGTTCAAGACACAGTACAGTAGGAGGGAGGACCCTGCTCAAAAGCTTACAATCTAAAAGATACTGAAAATTCTGAACATGTAAATACGTGGGGCCCTCTTGGAGCCACCAGCATATAATGGGAAATTTTTATATATTTATTGCAAATTTCGTTAGCTGATCACAGCCATGATGGCATTACCCATAAGTCATGGCATTATCAGGAAATATGTTTTTACTGCCTTTTTCAGTCTGAACTGTCTGAGTTAAAAAAAACTATTGATAATTAAGAAACTGTCACAACCCAAAACCTTACTTTCTGACTCCTCACTACTGAAGCAACATGTACCCCCTAATCGATGTATATACATACTCGTAAAATACCCGTGTCACAAAAAATGAATGCAGGTTGTTGTTCATAGAATTGATAATTACCCAGCAATAACTGGTGCCGTTCCTATCCTCATGACAGGATCAGAAGAAATAATGTATCCCACTTTTGCTAGCTTGCACAGTATTCAATTGCTTTTAATTAAGTCTCAGGAATATGGCACAAAAGACTTATTATAATTATTTCTTTTTGCTTGTCAAAGAGGAGCACAAAGCTTTGGTTCCTTGAAAGCCATAAAGAATTAAAAGACAAGCAACTGTGAGATGGATGTTTTGAGCATCTTTCTCATGTTATTTTATTTTGAAAATGAAAAATAAATAATTTACATAACTTCTGAAGGTTTTGGTGAATATGCATTATTACTTTTAATGAATTACCCGCTTAAATGTACTTACTAACAAAGATCTAACACTCTGACATATACCTAATTATCAGGACCTGCCGGATATTGAGTAAATGATTATAACAAAGTGTCAGATTTTTAAGGCAAATTAAATAGTGCATCACTTAAAAAGGGAGGGCTGGTGGAATTGTGTCTGTATACAATTCACATAGTCTAATAAACCTGCAGAGAAGCAGATTTTCATTACAGATTAGGCCAAGGGGACAGACATAGAAAGGCTCAGAGTATAGGCAAGCAGCATACCAAATACTTTTTAAGCAGGTTTATGCGGCAAATTAAAATATCAAGGCTTGCAACTGATTTTAACAATTTTGTCAGCTGTATTGTTATTTCTATCATGTCTTCTCCTTTGCCTGGAAGATAATATAGTGTTTGCAACTTTGTTAATTTACACAGCCTTTAAATCTAATCTTGTGAGCCAGCCTAAAGGGTTTCTACAGCCATTCAAATGCCAATATAATTGAAATTGTCTACAGCAGACAGCCAGGCAATAATGAATATTTCACCGTGCTGATTGCATGTCAGGGTTACATATAAAAGTGCAAACCGTATTAAGCCCAGGGCAGCCTACAATCAAACATTTTCTATTGGAGGAGATTCTAACTTTTGGCATGTGATACATTTACTGTCTTCTTTTCACCACTTAACCTGAATTAGCCCACACCCACCAAGCTGCTATCTATTTAGACAATGCAGCTGATGGCTATATAGAAGTCTCCAGAGGCATATTGAGTCTGGGAAATGTGGGATTTTAATGTTTCCCTGTAGAAAACAAGGGATGAAATAGCATTTAATAAAAGGAAAATAACCATTATTTAAGAGCAAGAGAAACATTTGTTTGGGTGTTGATTTGCATCCAAAATGCCTATTTGTTTTTGAACCATTGTTTACAATCCTTTTGAGAAACAATTTACTATATTGATTAAAATCGGTCTTTGGGGACATTATTTTGTGTTGATATTCAGAGGGTTTTAAACCCTTTCATGTCAGTTTTTACAAAGACCTGGTTCTTCCTTTTACAAGGTCTTTTATTATCCTGTAATCTCCCAGTGCAGATCTTCAGATAAATCGTTTGCCCTGATTTGGGTAACCAACAACACCTGAAAAAGAAACTTTACAGCAATCCTATTTTTGCAATGGAATTTATTTATTTATAAAGGATTTTACCAGGAAGGATACATTGAGATTTCTCTCGTTTTCAAGTACGTCCTGGGTTCAAGAACATTGAAATGTTACAGTCGTTACAGAAATACAAAGTAATAAAATGCAGGATATAAAAACAAAACACAAATATAAAGATTAACACAAAAAATAAATATGTAAGAAATATATTCACTGTTACATGTTTACAGGTGCATTCTGTATCGAGGTTTGCAAATAGAGAAATACTATTTTTGGATATCAACCTGTGCAATTCCTTTGGGGTTTTTTTCTTTCTTCACGTTAAATGTACTGAAAAGGGATAAACCCATAGTTGAAAAATCCAACCTATTCTTGTTGAAAGTGTTGATTCAATCTAACTGCATGGTAATATATTACAATATAGCCTGGCAGGATAAATAATACACAAACAGCAAGAGAGGCATCAGGTCTTCTATTGTGGTGCTAGAATGAATGGATAGAATGGAGAAAAAGTTTATTAGACAAACACCAGTTTGTGTGTCCTAGTGTGATGTGAAAAGGTTTGTCTATACTGGGCCTTTGTTTAAAGTGGGCCATTAATGTTTGCAAGAGCCTTTGATATTATTGCAAGCCCCCTTTCAAACATTACATACTAGCTTTTACTCTAAATCGAGTGTAAATTCTTAAATTACCATGTGGCTTTTGCTCAACCTTTTTGTGTCTTATATGTACTGCCAGCATATATCTGTTGGTTATCATAGAACGAGATGAATAAAGTAACCGGATCTTAAAAGATGATGTACACTGATATTGTCATAGCAAAATCAAATCAAAATAGAAAAGAGTGTAGTGGATTAGAAATGAGTAGACTGAAAATTATATGTCCCCCTCTAAATTTATGTTTTGCAATTCTTAACCCCTTAGTGACCGGGCGGTTTTACACAAATCCGTCCGTTCGTGACCGCAGCTGTTTTTTACGTTTCTGCGCTCTTAGTGTTTACGTCAAATTTTCCTCTTACTCGTTTATGTAACCACACATATTATTTTACACTGTTTTTCTCGTCACTAAATGGACTTTATAAAGATACCATTTTTTTCATCATTTCATATAATTTACTATAAAAAATATTGTGAAATATGACACAAAAATTGAAAAAACACCACTTTTTCGAACTTTGACCCCCAAAATTTCTTATGTATCAACAACCGTCAAAAATTTTTTATTCCTTAGTAGTTTCTAAATTTAGTACTGAGTTTAGCAATACCCAATGTTTACATATTCCTCCTCGCTTTTTTCTTATTTTATGCAAAATAAGTGCAAGTAGCACTTTGCCATTTCCAAAGAGTTTATTTTCAAAACTAGTGATAGTGACATTGTAACACTGATATCTGTCACTAATTCCTGAATAACCCTCCACATATACATATTTTTTTAAAGTACACAAATCAAGGTATTAAACTTGGGGTATTTTGACTCTTTCCATGCAAACCATTTTACCACAAATCTATGCCAAAGTTTGAAAAAAAAAAAAATTTTGGTGATTTTTTTTTTTTGAACGCAATTTAAGAATACATGTACTGTGAACTTTAAGGTTTACTGCCAAAAAGCACCCCAAAATATGTTCAGCAACATCTTCTGAGTAAATTGATACCACCCATGTATAGGTATGTCGGGTCATTTGGGGGCTAAAAGGCCTTATTTGGGGGGTGCGCATTTCAGTTTTCCAACTTGGAATTTTCACATTTCGTCATCATGCACCCATGTCCTATTTGGGACATTTTTGAAGCCGGCCAAAGTAATTTACCCCCATCAAACCATATATTTTTAGAAAGGGCACACCCTAGGGTGCTTCAAAGAGTTGTATTTTAACACTTTCCATGCACTAGCTCTTTGTCAAACTTTCAGGTAGTCACTTTTTGTGTTATTTTTTCACACACATTGTACTTTAGGCATGAATTGTCAAATCCAGTTATGGGTTACTGCCAAAAAACACCCCAAAATATGTTCAGCAACATCTTCTGAGTAAATTGATACCACCCATGTATAGGTATGTCGGGTCATTTGGGGGCTAAAAGGCCTTATTTGGGGGGTGCGCATTTCAGTTTTCCAACTTGGAATTTTCACATTTCGTCATCATGCACCCATGTCCTATTTGGGACATTTTTGAAGCCGGCCAAAGTAATTTACCCCCATCAAACCATATATTTTTAGAAAGGGCACACCCTAGGGTGCTTCAAAGAGTTGTATTTTAACACTTTCCATGCACTAGCTCTTTGTCAATCTTTCAGGTAGTCACTTTTTGTGTTATTTTTTCACACACATTGTACTTTAGGCATGAATTGTCAAATCCAGTTATGGGTTACTGCCAAAAAACACCCCAAAATATGTTCAGCAACATCTTCTGAGTAAATTGATACCACCCATGTATAGGTATGTCGGGTCATTTGGGGGCTAAAAGGCCTTATTTGGGGGGTGCGCATTTCAGTTTTCCAACTTGGAATTTTCACATTTCGTCATCATGCACCCATGTCCTATTTGGGACATTTTTGAAGCCGGCCAAAGTAATTTACCCCCATCAAACCATATATTTTTAGAAAGGGCACACCCTAGGGTGCTTCAAAGAGTTGTATTTTAACACTTTCCATGCACTAGCTCTTTGTCAAACTTTCAGGTAGTCACTTTTTGTGTTATTTTTTCACACACATTGTACTTTAGGCATGAATTGTCAAATCCAGTTATGGGTTACTGCCAAAAAACACCCCAAAATATGTTCAGCAACATCTTCTGAGTAAATTGATACCACCCATATATAGATTTGTTCTGTTGTTTTTGGGGGGCTACGCCAATCTTTGACATGTGCTTGTCAATTTTCTAATTTGACATACAGTATCTTCTTTGCTTATCTTTTTTTGGGGCCTTTTTACATACCCCAGTTTTATGAACGTGCATATATTTGGTAAGCTAACACCCCAAAGTATTGTAAATGGAGTGTTTTTATGCTATGGATGCATCCGTTTGCTCCAAACAAATTAGATACTGTTTGGTGGTCATTTTTCATTTTCACACCCACATCAGTTTTGGACTGTGATTTAGGAGACACTGTTTTTTCTGCATGAAAACTCTCCAGGTTGTTTTCTGCAAGGTCTCCTGAGTACACCCATGCCCCCCATGCATAGGTTTGCCAGGATTTTGGGAAGGTTCAAATACAATTTTTATGACTTTGTCATTGGAGTTGAAATTGAGATTATTTCTTCAGCTAGGCCTAGCTTTGGTTTTGGGTCTACCGCATACCCCAGTTTGAATTATTGCCAGAAAATTGTTTATATTTGTTATGTTGACACCCCAAGGTATTGCATATGGAGTGCTTTGATGCCATGGATGCAACGGTTTTAGCCCAAAACATTTGAGAAGGTGTGTGGCGGTAATTTTTCAATTTTCAGATTTTTACGCCCACAGTAGTTTTGGACTGTGATTTAGCAGACACTGTTGTTTGTTACTGCATGAAAACTCTCCAGGTTGTTTTCTGCAAGATCTCCTGAGTACACCATGCCCCCCATGCCTAGGTTTGCCAGGATTTTGGGAAGGTTCAAATACAATTTTTATGACTTTGTCATTAGAGTTGAAATTGAGATTATTTCTTCAGCTAGGCCTATCTTTGGTTTTGGGTCTACCGCATACCCCAGTTTGAATTATTGCCAGAAAATTGTTTATATTTGTTATGTTGACACCCCAAGGTATTGCATATGGAGTGCTTTGATGCCATGGATGCAACGGTTTTAGCCCAAAACATTTGGCAACAAGGTGTGTGGCGGTAATTTTTCAAATTTCAGATTTTTACGCCCACAGTAGTTTTGGACTGTGATTTAGGCTAGGGTCAGACGAGCGTAGTGTTCACGTCCGTGATCGCGCCTAAAAGTACGTCCGTGATAGCATGACATAAAGTCCAATGGAGCCCGACACACGAAGTACGTCCGCACTGAACTGCGGACGCACAACGGCCGCGGCCCACGGACGCAAGGCAGGCAAGAACGTAGAACCGCTAGAACGGCCGCACAAAGTGCGCTGCGTCCGCAACGTCTGCATAGCTTTGTGTGTGAGTGATGGAACGTGGTCAGACGGACTGCATTTATACGTCCTGCATTTTTCACGGACAAAATGGTTTTGCAATTGAATTTATTGTCCCTCCTACATCTGTCAAAAAATAAATGTCAGTGAAAAAACGGACTGTGTGACCACTACTGCGTCTTCCGTACTGACGATGTCCGTACTGCACGGACGTACAGTCCGTAGAAATCACGCTCGTCTGACCCTAGCCTTAGCAGACACTGTTGTTTGTTACTGCATGAAAACTCTCCAGGTTGTTTTCTGCAAGATCTCCTGAGTACACCCATGCCCCCCATGCATAGGTGTGCAAAGATTTTGGCAAAATACAGCACCAATTGTAGAACATAAAAATGTACGAATAAAATGTAAAAGTCTGGTGCCTGTCAAACTGGGGATGCTCTCTAGGGGAGCACAGGCTGTTGTCACTGAAGTGCATGAAACGCAAAATGTTTTCATACCTTCTACGTGACATTGATTGGAGGTAAATGGGGGTAGAGCAGCAGATGGGGCTACTGCTCCAGCAGGAGCGAATTGAGGGCTTCTTTATGATGCCCTCAGCATAGTAAGTGCCCAGAATTTCAGAAATTCTGGCACATCTAGCGGGGTCCATTGCTGCCTTGCCAAGTAGGAGTCTGGCTTCGCAGCACAATGCTGATGGGCATACAGATTTGATTGGGCCACGATGTGGCCCAACAAATCATCCCCCATAAAACACCTGCAAAAACTGTGTGGCGGTAAATCCTGCAACATCAATATTGATGCCAGGATTTGCCGTGAAAGGAGGGATATCTGGCCTCTGGCGATGAGGCACTACCCACTCCTCAGCTGGAGCTGTGCGTCTCCTGCTGGCAGGTGGTGACCCAGGATCTGCATCAGAAACATCACTAGATACATCAGCCAGCATAGATAATGTATCTAGCGACGCCTCTGAGCAGTTAGCGGGGTCGAAATGAGGGTCTGAGTCTGACGAGATGCCTCAGATTCTGACGCCAGGATGGCATATGCCTCCTCGGCGCTGTACACCCTCTCAGACATTATATATAATAGATTATAAAATTTTATAATTATTATATATATATAAGCGGATTGTTGGTTCTTAGAAGAACCGTTGGGTTTCACAAGAAAATACAAATAAACACCTAAATCTCTCTAAATCCCTCTAAACCTGCCTCAATTCTTCTAAATCTCCCTAAAATCTCTCTAAATCTGCCTCAATTTTTCTAATCTCACTAAAATCTCTAACCTGTCAAATCTGATCTCTCTCTCTCGCTCACCAAAACACAAGTGAGGAGAGGGAGGGAGAATCACAGAGGTCAGAGCCAATATTTACAAAATATTGGCCTGACCTGACAAATTAGAAATTTTATTTTGATTTTTTCTAACTTCTGATTGGATGTTGCTAGCCTGCCTCTCTGATGAGGCAGGCTAGGAATCCCACTCAGCCCCAAGATGACCCTGCCCTTAGAACCCTAACCCTACCCCTGACCCTGCCCTTAGAACCCTAACCCTACCCCTACCCTACCCCTAACCCTAACCCTAACCCTACCCCTACCCCTACCCTACCCCTAACCCTACCCCTACCCCTAACCCTACCCCTAACCCTACCCCTAACCCTAACCCTACCCCTAACCCTACCCCTAACCCTACCCCTACCTAACCTACCCCTACCCCCCTAACCCTACCCCTAACCCTAACCCTAACCCTAACCCTACCCCTAACCCTACCCCTACCCCTACCCCTAACCCTAACCCTAACCCTACCCCTACCCCTAACCCTAACCCTAACCCTACCCCTAACCCTACCCCTAACCCTAACCCTAACCCTAACCCTAACCCTACCCCTAACCCTAACCCTAACCCTACCCCTAACTGTCAGTTTATTTTATTTATTTTTCTTTTTTTACACTTTTTTTACACCCTTTTTTTTACACTTTTTTTTAACTTTTTTTTCACTTTTTTTTACTCTGCTGGGTGCCTTGATCCCTCGAGGCACCCAGCAGAGCACCTGATCACTGAAGTGATCGATTTTGTACTGAGTGCCACGATACCTCGTGGCACTCAGTACTTCCTGCCGCTACCGGAAGTGATCGCTCGGGGGGAGCGATCACGGACGGACCAGCGGCAGGTAAGTATATTACAAGGATGCCTCGATGTCGAGGCATCCTTGTAATATGCTCAGAGCAGCTGGAAGCGATACTATCGCTTCCAGCGCTCTGTAGAAGTGCCGGGCACCTCTCCGGTGCAACCGGATGTAGATCGCTCCCGGGGAGCGATCACATGGTGCCCCGGCACTTCTAACGGCCATTGCACGGATGCCTGGACTCCCAGGCATCCTGCAATGGCGTTTGAGCTGCTGGAAGCGATCCGATCGCTTCCAGCAGCTCAAAAACGGCAGGACGTACCATGTACGTCAGCGGGTCTAAGAGAGACCCGCTGCAATGACGTACATGGTACGTCCGCGGTCGGGAAGGGGTTAAATCAATAATACATTTTATTTACTTTGATTAAACATTAATGGATTTTCTGAAAATCAGAAATCAGTTGTGGTCCTTTGTGCTTCTTGCAGCAGGGGTTTGATGCCAGGAGAAGGAGGAGCGACCAACGGCCTGCATCATTTTCTGTGTCTCTGGTTTTCTACAGGTGTCACCAAATTTTTTAAAACAATTTAAAAGATACTCCAAATGCTACATATAGCATATAGGCTGAAAAAAAGGCTTCCATCAAGTTCAGCCTTTCACAAACACAATATCTACTGCTGTTGATCCAAAAGATGGCAAAAAAACCAGTCTGAAGTGCTCGCCAATATGCAGATAACGGGAAAAAATTACTCCTTGACCCCAGAATGGCGGTCAGATTGATCAAATGCCTTATTATGTTCCTTCCTATGTATAGTAAGTGATATTGCATGTGAAGTGACTGTGGGAAAAGGAAAAAGCACTTGTTTTTTCAATATAGTGTGCGCTGATTTCTACATGCAGGGCTTGAAAAAACATGCACAGTTTAAATGTAAAGCAATTTTTAAACATTAGACAGGTTGCATTCATCAATGTTTAAAAGAGAAGTACATGTTTACTTGTCATTAACCCCATGCCGCCCCCAGACGTACTATGTCGTCCAGGCGGCGGAAGAGCTTTGACGCAGGGTGTACAGGTACGCCCTGCTGCCTTCAATGGTCTGCCTTGGCCCCTTCCCGCAGCCTGCACGTGCCATACGCCATTGGCTCTACTCAGGCTGTCCCCCTGCAGCCAATGACACGCACCGTGTGTCGGCTGTGAGTCAGGCCTCAATATGCAGCTCGCGACGGCACCTGTCGGCGAGGCGTACCTGTATGCCTCGCCGGCTTTAAGCCACCCCCGATGGGCGACGCCTGCCTGTCTGTAACAGATCTCCGTGCCCGGACAGGGTCACATCTGCCAAATGCTGCTTCCTGGCTGGACACCCAGTTTCTCCTCGTGACTCTCACACCTAAGACCAGGTGTCTACCAGGATCATGTAGAGAGCCTGGCTAGCACCCCCAGGAATAAGCCGTAGCTGTAGACCTGGAGCCTTTCCTTGGCACAGCAGGCAGAAGATTCCTGGTACCCCAAGTCATGGTCAAGCTTGGTCAGAATAGAACTGGTTTTTATTATACAAGTGCAGAGATACACTCAACCACCAATACCATTTGCATACAATCAAGCAGATAGCTGCACAGATCAAATAACTACCAGGACCTTCAAACAAATGGGGGAAGGAGAAAGAAGGGTAAACAAAAGGAATTTCTTACAGATAGGGAACTTGCACAATAGAGAGAGCAGGTACTATACAGAGATCACACTCTACAGAGTAAGGTTAGATGACTGAGGGAATGTACGCAAAATACACAACAAGAGACTATACAATAAATAAACAAGGGAATAACACACAGACATCAGTAATCTTTAGTTTGCTGGTGGATGTTTAAAACAGTGAAAAACCAAATATCTTTAAAAGGTCCACCAGTTCCCCAATAGTCTCTTTCACGAGCCATAGTCTGTAGGCAGGAGGCTAGCGTGCAGCCCCCTCTAAGTCGCACAATGAAATTGTGTTCTGTCACATATCTCCCCCTTCCAAAACAGACTAACCAGGTCCTCGACCTCCCACAGGTCTAGACCTGCATTAGTCGCAAACTCATACCCCAGAAAAACATCCTGCCGGAAAGTTGGATTCAGGCGCTGGGGAGCAAAACTGTTTCTGCAGCCTCCCCTAGATTGTGCTGTCCACTCAGAAGAAATGACAGCTGCCCCATCTCTTGGTATTGCGATCAGCTGCTGGAGAGAATGGGGGGTGGCTGGTGTCTCATCAAGAGATGGCTGGGGATCTGCGCCAACTGCCCAGCACTCAGAGGGCACACACTTGGAAACCATAGTCTCATCTAAACTCCCACAGTAAATGTCTCCCACTTCCCGGGGGAGTGGGTTAGCAGGACACTTTGACTGGAAAAAGGGGGCACCCCCATCCTCACGCTGGGGCTCGATCTGCTGAGGAGTGAGACCAGCTGTCACCCATCCTGGGATTATTACCTGTAGTTGGTGAGAGGTACAAACAGCACTATCTCCCAGAGATGCCCTCTGTTGCGATGCCAGCTTTTCTGCTGGGTTGGGCAACCGCTCCCCCGTACATAAACGATAATCCGTAAGCGCTGGAGCGCCTGCCGATACAAACGTTGAATCTGGGCCAACTGCCCCACATCTTCCGGGCTCCGGAAGGACCACAGCCTCTTCTTCTAGGGAAATCTGCTACTCTAGGGGCATAAACTCTGAGCCAAGTTGCTGACCATAATCTAGCATTACTTGGCAGTCCCCTTGTAGCTGTTCCTCCTCAATGGCACTGTCGGTAAGATCCTTTTTCTCTGTGTCCACCATCTGGGGGCAACTCTGACCTTTTTCCTCCTTGACGCTCCAACATTGCCGCACTTGCTGGGCAGAGATTACTGGCGCTCTGCCCCCTGGCCTGTGTGTCTGCTGGTCTTTCTAGGTCGACCCCGCCAAAGGGAGCCAAGCCTAGCTGTTGATTGGACTCTAACAACTTCTTGTAGGCTATTTCCAGCTCCCATTCCTGAACACCAAGGAATTCCACATCCTCCTGGAACAAATCTTCGCCAGAGAGCTCCATCTCTCTCTCTCGGAACTCCAAGATATCCTCCAGACGCCACTCCGATTCACACCCAAAATCTGAATCCTCCACTAGCTTCTCATGTAACAATCCAAGACTGCCGTAGCCATAGCCTTCCATCGGGCTGTCATCCGCTAGCCAGGGGTATACTTTTGCCACATACCAACGGAGGGCTCTATCTTTCCTCTAGTGCCATTTCCTTCAGAATCAGTCTGCAGAGCTCCTGCACATCCTCTTCTGATGGCTGTTCTCCCAGGCCCACCATACGACTCTCCAATATTATTTCGTACCTCACGTAGCCAAAGGGGATCATTTTGCCATTGTACATTCGCTCGGCATGAAGAGCTTCCCACCACATCATCAGACGGATCTTCGCACTCTCTTCCAGCAGGACCTGTTCCGTCATCGGTCCACTATGCTGGTTCTGCCATTCTCGTAACCTACGTCTGAAGTCTGTCTCTGTGACTGTGGCCATCTTCTGCTTGCTTCTGCCGTCTGTATATCAAATCCTGGTGATGCTTTGGATGTCCTTAGACTGTAGGAAGCATCCCACATGCTGCCACCACTGTAACAGATCTCTGTGCCCGGACAGGGTCACATCTGCCAAATGCTGCTTCCTCGCTGGACACCAACTTTCTCCTCGTGACTCTCATACCTTTCTTTAGTACCTTAGCCGCAGCTTAAGGGCCGGAGCATGTAGAGAGCCTGGCTAGCACCCCCAGGAATAAACCGTAGCTGTAGACCTGGAGCCTTTCCTTGGCACAGGGGGCAGAAGATTCCTGGTACCCCAAATCATGAGTCGTGACTTCAAGCTTGGTCAGAATAGAACTGGTTTTTATTATACAAGCACAGAGATACACTCAACCACCAAGACCATATGCATACAATCAAGCAGATAGCTGCACAGATCAAATAACTACCAGGACCTTCAAACAATGGAGAATGGGGGAAGGAGAAAGAAGGGTAAACAAAAGGAATTTCTTACAGAGTGGGAATTTGCACAATAGAGAGAGCAGGTGCTATACAGAGATCACACTCTACAGAGTGAGGTTAGATGACTGAGGGAATGTACGCAAAATCTACAACAAGAGACTATACAATAAATACACAAGGGAATAACACACAGACATCAGTAATATTTAAATAGTGTGAATGTGGAGGCAGCGCTTCTATGTGCTTTAAGTATATATTAATTAAATAAATGTTAGAAAGGGGTGCCACCGTGGTAGAATACAAAGTGTTCACACGCCTCCAAAGACACGACAGAACAAGGAAAGCAAAAAGTATTCCAGGCGCACCTAAGCAGTAACTTAGTATATTATTCCAAATGCATTTTGTATAGCAGCAATTTTGCGAAAGAAAGAAAGCACTCTGAAATAGAATAAAAGTAATACTTATATTTCAAGTTGTTATGAATTCTTATTCCTCCTTTTCGGTGTTGGATTCTTCCGGTTGAATACAGGATAGTTGCATGAATTCCTGGATAGCGAGGAGATATTCCTAGTGCATACGGTACTCTGAGCAGGAAAAAGAAAAACCTATATATATATATATATAATAAGCAGCAGAGCAGGTTTCTAGCAGTATAAACTAATTTATTTCAATAAAAAACAAGCCATATGGCAAGGCAATAAAAATGCATAAAAGCATAAAAAATAGTGAACAATCTTAGATAAGGATCTCTAAGAACGCGTTTTTGCCTACCGGCTTCCTCAGTAAGTGTCCTTAACAATAGGGTAGTCTCTGATAGAAAAAGTCAATAAAGTCAGTAATATTTAGTTTGCTGGCGGGTGTTTAAAACAGTGAAAAACCAAATATCTTTAAAAGGTCGTCCAGTTCCCCAATAGTCTCTTTCACGAGCCATAGTCTGTAGGCAGGAGGCTAGCGTGCAGCCCCCTCCAAGTCGCACAATGACATTGTGTTCTGTCACACTGTCATTAAAGTGTTAAAAGTGCTGAGCTGTTAGCAAGATATTACAATCAGAGCAAACCAGAACTAACATGGTGGTGTGCTCTATGTGTTCATATGCCTCATGCTGTGCTCTATGTATCCATGTGGCATATGCTGTGTGTATCCATGTGGCTCATGCTGTGCTCTATGTATCCATATGGCATATGCTGTATGTATCCATGTGGTTCATGCTGTATGTATCCATGTGGTTCATGCTGTGCTCTATGTATCCATGTGGCTCATGCTGTGCTCTATGAATCCATGTGGCTCATGCTGTGCTCTGTGTATCCATGTCATGCTGTGCTCTGTGTATCCATGTGGCTCATGCTGTGCTCGATGTATCCATGTGGCATATGCTGTTTGTATCCATGTGGCATATGCTGTTTGTATCCATGATGTGGCATATGCTGTATGTATCCATGTGGTTCATGCTGTATGTATCCATGTGGCTCATGCTTTGCTCGATGTATCCATGTGGCTCATGCTGTGCTCTGTGTATCCATGTGCTTCATGCTGTGCTCAATGTATCCATGTGGCATATGCTGTTTGTATCCATGTGGCATATGGTGTTTGTATCCATGTGGCTCATGCTGTTTGTATCCATGTGGCTCATGCTGTGCTGTATGTATCCATGTGGCTCATGCTGTACTCTATGTATCCATGTGGCTCATGCTGTATGTATCCATGTGGCTCATGCTGTATGTATCCATGTGGCTCATGCTGTGAACTATGTATCCATGTGGCATATGCTGTATGTATCCATGTGGTTCATGCTGTATGTATCCATGTGGTTCATGCTGTATGTATCCATGTGGT
Organism: Leptobrachium leishanense; assembly: GCA_009667805.1. Taxonomy (NCBI): domain Eukaryota; kingdom Metazoa; phylum Chordata; class Amphibia; order Anura; family Megophryidae; genus Leptobrachium; species Leptobrachium leishanense. The sequence goes on along the minus strand of CM019065.1, from coordinate 180,294,293 downwards.
TCATGCTGTGCTCTATGTATCCATGTGGCATATGCTGTTTGTATCCATGTGGCTCATGCTGTGCTCTATGTATCCATGTGGCTCATGCTGTGCTCTATGTATCCATGTGGCTCATGCTGAGCTCTGTGTATCCATGTGGCTCATGCTGTGCTCTGTGTATCCATGTGGCTCATGCTGTGCTCTATGTATCCATGTGGCTCATTCTGTGCTCTATGTATCCATGTGGCTCATTCTGTGCTCTGCGTATCCATGTGGCTCATCCTGTGCTCTGTGTGTCCATGTGGCTCATGCTGTGCTGTATGTATCCATGTGGCATCTGCTGTTTGTATCCATGTGGCTTATGCTATGCTCTATGTATCCATGTGGCTCATCCTGTGCTCTATGTATCCATGTGGCTCATCCTGTGCTCTGTGTGTCCATGTGGCTCATGCTGTGCTCTATCCATGTGGCTCATGCTGTTTATGTTTGAGAATAGTGCTGTAAAAAAATTTCAAAAAAAGGGAAGATATTTAAAACCTTGTGAAAATATATATATCGAAGGACAGGTTCTAACATGTCTATATTGAAATGTACCGCATTGTAAAACCAGCAATTTTATTTTTTATTGTGTTTAATTGGTTTTATTAGACAGTAAATTAAAGATGGCACCAGCAGCCTGTAACACATTCTGTGTCTCTGATTTTCTACAATAATCTAAATTTTAGCCGTCCACTTTGGCCTCCTTGGTCTGAGGCAGGTAGCAAAAGCAAAAGCATGCCTCTACCTGTAATCCTGTGGTGAAGAGGAAAACGCAAACCCATGTCTACATGCTGAGTTATTTGAAAGGTCAAGAAATCATTATAGTATGTATGTGTGTTAAGGCATGGTGCGTTTGTGTGTGTATGTTTAAATGCATGAAGCATGGGTCACTGGCTTTTTAATACATAATGACTGTACAAAGATTATCTTGTTTTCTTTGTAGTTTTAAATAAATGTTAACAAGACTACAGTAAAATGTTACCCTGTGTTCAATTTAGTTTAAACAGATTGCTGAGAGTTAATTCCTTAAGTGTATAAATGTCCATTTTTGAGCTTAAAGAGTAATTTAATGCAAGCTTTACCTGAGACTGGATCCGACTCTTGTTTTGTTGTATGTAAGAATAAACTGTAATTTACTCAATTTTCAAGCCTCTTTCTCATAGACCAAATCCACTCTGTCTCCTCTTAATTAAGGCAAATTATCCATGATCACAATAGAAGCTACAAAACAGTGTCTCCAAGAGCAGTCGCTAATTGATTTTCAAATGATAATGGTGTTTACATTAGAAATTTAAACCCTTATAGTTGAACATTTGTTCCTAGGAAAACCAGCACTATCTTAAAATTGTGATTACATTGTGATTGTTGGCTTTACAGTGTGAATATGTTAAACTAGATGATTAAGTAGACACCTGATTTGCATAATGATGTTTGATATCAACAAGCATCTAAAGGATTATTTTACTAATCCAACTGTAAAGATGCAGTATTCAGAATTTGACACGTAGCTTTAGTATAGTTTCTTCTTAAAATATTCTTTCTGAAAATGTTTAGGGTTATTCTTGAAACTTGACTTCATTTCCATGAACATTGTGTAAAATAAGTGAACCGCAATTCAGTCTCAGTTTGAAAGCTTGTAGTTACATGAAGCTCCACAATGTGTGTTGTAATGCACTTAGATTATTCATGTCGAATATATATACACCGAGAACACACTGGCCTTAATCAGCAGAATGTGAAGAGATTTAATGGGCAGGATGTAGCACGAAAAGGTTTAGCAATCCAGTCCATATGGGGCGAAGAAATTAAGAATCCTTCACTGTTGCACATGTGATTTATGGAAACAAAGTGGATAGTAAGAAAATATATACATGTACATGTCTTTGAAAGCTGTATTACAAAGTGATTTATTCTCTGAATCATAAGTTGTCAATTGAAAAGAAAATGCACAAGACAGTTTGTTCTTTTGAGCGTTAATTAACATGGAGGTAGACTTGGAAAAAACAAGTTGTTTATTACCTCTTTCTCTCCAGTGGTGTCAATCATACCTGCCTATCTAGGTTTTTTCTGAATTTGTCTCAGTTTGTTAGTTACAAATTTTTAAAAAGCGCTAACAAGTTCCGTAGCGTTGTACAATATGTATTTTTAAATCAAAACTAAGGGGGTTATTCAGAGATCACCGAAATGTTGACCCTCTCGTTCCCCGGATTCCTGCACATTGCGGAATCAAAGTTCCCCACCACGCGGTAAATTCAGCATTCACTGCAGGGTCCCCGGAGTGCAGGGAAAACCCGCCGAAAATGTACCGGAACCGCTACAAAAAACACGCCAAGCATGTCGGAAAAAGATGACGAGTCCACGATCACATCATAGACCGGCCGCTGGAAAAAGCCAACAAGCTGATGAACAGGGTAAAAAAACAATACGTTTGAAAGTGTCAAAATTGAAACGCTGTTTGCAAAAAAACTACAGAACGAAATTCCCTGGAAAAAAAATGCCTAAAAGATCCTAAAAAAATCAAGAGACTTTTTACAGCAGATTAAAATAATAAACAGTTTATTAGATATTGCATTAAAACGGGAATATTTTTAACATTGAAACCTATGGGATTCGCCTGAATAAATCTGCCGCATGAAACCACCGAACAGCAGGGCACTTCGGGAACTTTTCACTGCTGTTTGGTGTCTCTGAATAGATTAACCATTGCTTCTCCATGGGGATTTCACTGCCGTCGAACAGGCACGTATTTGGCAAACTGCCTGCTCTCTGAATAGCCGAATGGCCCCAAAATGTCACTGTACGGGGAAATTCCCTGTTTGGTGACATTTCGGGCCCTGATCGGCTCTCTGAATAGCCCCTTAACAGATGCAGAGTGATGATTCTGTTTCAAGCTTAGTTTCACTATATTGTGAAATAGCTCACAAGACTGAAGCTTAAAATTTATCAAAATCCTGTACGATTGATTGTTGCTAAACATTTTTATTTGCTTATAGTATTGCCTTGGTCCTCTGCAAAATGAGGACTGATTTGTTGTCTCTCCTTGTTTTTTTTTCTTTTTCTTCTTCTTGTTTCTTGTTAGTTATGTAAAGTAAGATTAGAAGGATCATTCAGAAAGCACCGAGATTTCACAGAAATTTCGGTGCTTTCTCGTTTGGTGCATTTCGTCAATTCCAGTTCACCGACCCAGCGCTAAATTCACTATTCACCGCAGGGTCCCCGAAGTACACCTTACAGTTACAAATTTTTATAAAGCGCTAACAAGTTCCATAACGCTGTACAATGGGTAAGACAGAATAACAATATGCATACAAGTTAGACACACCGAACAGTAGGAGAGAGGACCCTGCTCGAGAGCTTACAATCTAAGAACTGAAGACCGACACCGAACAGACCACCAATCAGCCCGCCAAACATTACCAAAGAGGGCTGATCTGCATGGGAAACAAACCCACCTCTGCTATTCTTTAAAGGGTGTTTAAAACAATAAAAAATGCATGAAATGTATGGAAATAGTAAAAGAGGTCCTATAAAAAAATAATATAAAGGTCTGTAACAGAACAAAAAAAACCTTCTTTTTAAAAAAAAATCGAATCAAAAATTTTGCCTAAAAAAAATCCAATGAAATAAAACTTTTTCCAAAAAATAATGAAAATGAAAAGAATAGACAACTGTAATTTTTTTTTACATTGAATCCTATGAGATTTGCCTATTTAAACCCGTCAAACTGAATCACTGAAAATCAGAGCATTTCATTTACAGTTCGGTGCAGTTTGGTGGTCTCTGATGAATATGACTTGAAAATAAACAAGTGCAGATAGCTCAGTAGGTTGTGAACCAAGCGAAATGTTTGAGAACAAATTTCCAAATGTCTGTTCTTCCTCCTTTCACTGCAGCTGGAATCTCTGATTTCTCATTGTACCCAATAAACTTCATAAACTGTTTTCTTTTTTTATACATCCTCTTATTAACTTTCATTATTCTTGTCATAATTGTATGAAATTTCTAATAAAAAAATGTTAATGACAAAATAAGTATAAACTCTAGGTTGTGTTTCACTCAAAAACAGTCGCTACTTTGTAATGTCGCTTTTATTTCAAACTTAATGTACCTGGCAGTTCATCTAAGTATTATTGCTTGAGACAAGTATGCAGAGCCCTCCAAGGTGTATTATGGTTTTTAAGGAGATTAATGGGATCTATGAATTGTCTGAAAGTGAAAGGTTTGTATCCTGGGGAATGTTTCATTTGAGTAGTAAGATTATAAATTCTTGTAGTATTTAAGAGAAGTTTACGGACTTCCCAAGATCACACAAACCTGTCATCATTATCCAGATTCCCTTACAACTTTTATTTTCTGAAGAATATAAAGGTTGAGAATTAGGTAGCTCTGTGTGTATTTTAGACAACGTTGAGCTTAAGAGCTTGTCTTGTATTTCAATACAAAAGATTTTGGATTTATCAACAAATTAAGTATTAACTCCTTTTCCAAAAACATGGTAGCTCTAATATTTGTACTGTGTATATTTTTTCTCAGCAAACATATAGAACTGTGAACCTGGGGATCTGTAAACATAATATTCTTATGCTTACATTTTTTTTTTTTTTTGAGAATTTCTTTTACCTGGAAGAATACATCGAGTTTTTTCTCATTTTCATAAAAATACAATACTCAGGGCAGTATTGCAAAGCTGGTGCTAACTTAACCGGAGCTGTTGTAAACTTACCAGAGCCATTATAGGCCCCTATTACATTCCTCGCACATTTTCGTTTGCACGCGTAAATGTGCATTTGCGCGAGGGGCAAAACCCTTTGCGCAGAACGTCGTATTACAACGGTCGCGCAAACGATGCGCGTTATCGTTTAACGAGGATGGACCTGCGCGAGTGTGATGAACTGTGCGCGTCCTATACTTAACATTGTGAGCACAAATGCGTTCGTGCACTGGTATGCGGATGGTATTACAATTGATGCGCATCTTTTTACGAACGACGTTTGCGCACATAATTTTAACGTCTTTGAAAAGCTGTTGGTAACTGCAAATCGGAACGTTCTGGCCGAAACGAAAAACACCAGCACGAAAAAAAAATACAGCACAGTATAGTTACACATTCTACACATACCCAAACAATAAAATTGTGAATTCGTGCATGTTTTTTTTTTTATTGCTGCAGCATGTATACTCAGATTTACTTTGACAGGCGCAAAAACTTAAGTGAGTCAATTAAGGTAAATTGATGTCAATTAAGGTTCTTAATTCTGATTGGCTGAATCCCGCCAAAAAAAACAGTCCGCACACTGATTTACTGTACGTGTGCTACGTTACTGCGCGCGTATTACTCTTCATTTTGCGCGTCATTTTTCCGAATGTCATTTTCGGACGGACGAGGGAATGCGTTCGGATCGTAATACCACCTTTAATTTTCGTGCGATAACGCTGGTCGCTGCGCGCAAAAAAAATTGCCCTGCACTAACGAAATTGAGAGAAGAATGTAATAGGGGCCATAGTCTATGGAGTTGTTAAGTTTACAACAGCTCTGGGTAAGTTAGCACCAACTATGTAATACTGCCCTCAGGTTTTTATCTAAAATATATATAATATTTCACTTTGGAAAATTAAACTTTTACAGGACGATATAGATACAATTGTATATAATAGTCTCATATCTATGTTAGAGTGGTGAAATACAGATTTGTGATCCGAAGTGAAAAATTATTTAAAAGATTTTTTTTTTGAGAAAGTATTTTACCAGGAAGGATACATTGAGATTTCTCTCATTTTCTAGTACGGTATGTCCTGGGTGGCGAGTATGTATCGTTAGGTGTCTTGCCCAAGGACACTTACTGGAGAGGTGCTCTTGCCGGGATTCCAACCTGTGTCTCCACAGTTCTAGAGCAGTGATGTTACCTCTACCCCACCCAGCCGGTGCTCTACTCTATGTTCTTCAACATACACTGTAAAGGGGATATTAAAACAATAAAAAACCTGAAGTCACCGATGAAAGAAAATGTCCAGTCACTTAACTAATATAGTTAGTTATAGTAAAAAGATCAAAAATCACATGAGTTCCCGCTGTTTTGCACATCTGTGTGAGCAGAAGTATAGAGACCCATGCTACTGGAAAAAATGCTATAGCTTGTTCTACAATTAGTATTATTATCCTTTATTTATATAGCGCCACAAATTCTGCAGCACATTACAAGATCAGTGTACAAGGGGTTGATGCATTGATGATCACATGGATGTTATGGCCTGATTCAGGGGGACTCTGTTTACACAAAGAGACTTACAATCAATGAGATGTACAAGTATTTTGTGAGGTAGGCGATTCCATATCGTTAGGTGTTTTGCTCAAGGACACTCGCTGGTGGCGTCTTCGGAGTGGGATTGGGTCATCTTTCCATGATTGTAGATCATGACCTGGTGGTTAAATTGAACCCGCTTCTCGTAGTAAAGACTTGCTTCTCCACAGTTGTATTGAATGGATGTGCTGAATGGTATTTTGACTTGCTTCTCCACGGTTGAAGGGTAGAGACCACTGGACACAGATGATATTGTGTGGCAAGCAAGTTTGTACCTTTTTAGGTGTATTGCCCAAGGACACTTATTGGAGAGGTGCTCTGGTCGGTATTCGAACCTGGGTCTGCACGGTTATAGAGCAGTGATGTTACCTCTACTCCTAAACAGCCAAGTACTTATTTAAGCATTGTCCCAGCAAAGAGGTGTAAGATTTACTGAATATAAGCATCAGCAAGCAGTACACCAAAAAATTATGTGGCACGTCCTCCTGTATCTGCTGGCAGCAAAACTGACCTGCTCCTGTATGTATTGTAGAATTGTCCTGTCTTTAGCCATTGCACCTTGTACACGCTGCGGAATGTGTTGGTGCATAATAAATAATAGTAATAATAAAAGGGCAGTACCACTGTGTACAAGCTCCAAAGAATGTAGCCTTTGTAGATTTGTAATTAATTTCAGAAGCAAGTAGTCCCTTCTCTCAATGATAAAACAGAACCATAACTTATTAAATGCTAACCACCCATCACCTATTTCCAGTTAATGTTCCAAACTTGTAAACAGCTCCTTTGTAAAGAGTAAGGACCTTGTACCATTTCTTGACTAGAGTTTGCAGCCACTATTATTCACAGCAGGAAAAGATTAGCAGAAGGCTTTGGTCTTCCATCCAACATCTGCACTACTTTGTATTTGCAGCACTCAGACTGACAGTGGAATAACTGAAGAATCACTGTGCATTTTGTAATACATTGCGTATCCCTCTGACGATTAAGAGGTCAATAACCATATTGATGCAAATGTCACTATTGTCCTCCTGTTGTTACTAGGTGGTATGTTAAACCTTGAATTAGAACCCTATAAAATACCCCTTTGTGATTCCAAAAGATACAAATTTGTTTTTACAGCTCCCTAAAACAAATTAACAGAAGAACAGTTTTATTGCCCCTTTAACAGCACCAATAAACCTGTTGAAAACCAAATGAATTCCCTAAGCAATCATCTGTTCCTGGTACCTAGCTCCCTCTGCATATGTTTGTTACTACCATACCAAAATGGGTCTCTTGTGTACTACAGAAAGCCGTTAAAAAAAATATATATATATATATACTCATCATATAGCCTATCAAACCAAAATTGGTCCTCATTTTTCTTTCTAGGCATATATGCAGCATATAGAACAGTTGCAGATATATTTATTCCGTAACAATTCAATGTTCTTGAATCCAGGACATACTTGAGAGAAATCTCAATGTATCCTTCCTGGTAAAATCCTTTATAAATAAATAAATATTAGCACAGATGTCCCTGGTTAAGGGTCGGGGCTTATAAACACCAATAGCATGAAACTGAGCATATATTTATAAAACCATTTTATTTACCTATTTGTTTTTGTATGTGGGGCCTAATAAATGTCTGTAAGTACTAATGGAGTACATTGAATAATATTTCACCAAATTGCCAAGAGTATTTAGCTAGAGTCTTCCATATTCCAATTCCTTTGTTCTAAACCTTTTGCACATGTCAATCACGTCTTACCCACATTCTCTTTCCTTCTTTTTTACCTAAAAACTTTAAGATATTTGTAACGTCTCTACAAATTTCCTATTTCAATACCAATGGGATAACATGTATCAATTCTCAAGGAAATTTTGATCCAATTATATTTTTGATTGATTCCATTGTTTAGCATCAACATTTCTACTGCTATTTTAGAGACGGAATACAAGAGTTTTGTTTCCCTTCACCTTTGTAGGCGCTGCACAAGATGTTTATACCACTGCAATACTGGCCATCACCTGTTCACAAACATGGAGGTCCATGAGTTCCATTAGGAATATGGCACATTTGTTAACATTAATATTAACCATCTCGTAGCAACAGCCCCTTGCACCTTGGGAACTGTAATCTATTTCTAATCAATTATATTATTAAATTGACAGAGCTACTTTGAACAACCATTGAATATTTTGTTAATGATTGAATTCCAAATGAATCAAGTGAAGAAAAGATGAACTAGAAAGTTCAGATGCAAGAGACATTTAACTATCAACACCTTTTCACCAAACATACCAGACTAACTCATTTTAAATTGGAATGTGCTTAGACATTTTGCAACCTTAATATTCAAGAAGATGTTATCTAATTCTACATACTAATATGTAAAATAAGCTTGGAATACAAACATATTTCAGTACAACTAAACTTCTAAATAATGGTAATATTTTACAATATGTGACATTGTTAACATACATGATGATATTGAGGTACTTGCCTTTATAGTTAAAAGTTTTGGACTGAAAAATCAAATGTTGCATAATGTCAAAGGAGAACTGAGCATAATGGGATGGATGAATGGTCAGGTTCACATTTACAGATTGTTGAGCATGGTCCTAACCTTTTTCCCTTTACCTTTGGGACCCCACATAGAAGGTAATCTATATTCACCAGGCTACTCACGTGTTTAAAAAACATTTATAAAAATGTATACATATGTATTCCTATCAATAATTCCCCTTTGCAGGAGACAGAGGGCCACTGTCTTGAAAAAGTTGTCCATTGACATAACTTGGAGCAAACGTATGAGAGAAGCCATGGAACTTGACATCACTCAATTTATAGTACAGACAGAGGTCAGTGGCAGAAAGTTACAGTTACAAGTACTTCTACAGCACCAACAGATTCTGTAGTGATCAGCCAGACATCCCGTGAGTTTACAATCTAAGGGACTAATGGAAATTAAACAAAAGGGAACAGGGGGAGTGTGGAGAGAGAATATAGCAGAAACTGCATAATGATAGAACAAGAGCTTGGGCATGATAAGGTTAAACCGAGCGGGGATTGAAGCAGCTGAGAAAAGGAGGCTATGTAATGAGAATAGGGGCTGGGTGGGACAGCAGAGTGAAAAATGGTGGTGAGGAGTGACTGTGAATAGAAAGAAATACAGAGTTTAGAAGGAGTAGTCATTTGTTCATGCAGAGTATTTGCGACAGGGAGGAGCAGAGCAGACTGAAAATCAGCACAGAATTAAACTATCAAAAAAAGAGTGTTGATTGAAGTATACCTTTCTGACTTTCTGCTTGCTGTTGGTTCAGGGGAAAATGGTGGTGAGGAGTGACCTTCTGCTTTTTGCTTGCTGTTGGTTCAGGGAAAAAGTGGTGGTGAGGAGTGACTTTCTGGCTTTCTGCTTGCTGGAATAAATGTACACTATTCAATAAGTACAAGAGCTCTGCATCAAACTGGCCTGTATGGGAGGTAATAAAAAGAAGGCTTTTTCACAATCAGCTATAGGAAAGCATGTGACTTACACAGTTAAGATATAGGAAAACGTTTCATTGTCAACTATGACTTTGAATAACAATTCATTCTGCAAAACCATAGTTGTTGTAGTCTTTTGATCGGTGTGACCTCACTGGCCAGCCTTCATTACCCTCTTGCTACTTCTATTCATCCCTCTTGCTGTGCCCACATGTTCAATGTTCATTCGCTGGCACTGCAGAGCCTGTTCCTTTATAGTCCTCATGCCACATCCTTCTTCCCCTTTGGCTATTTGGAAGCCTGACATGATTCCAAAAACAAAACTCTTGTTCCTGAGCATTTTGGATATAGGAAGCTTTAAGTGATACCAAGGATTTAACCAGATACAAAAAAGAAGTCCTCCGAGTCCCAAGAAAGAGCCTCCAGCACCTCCATTCCTACCTTCCACCCCTCAGAAAGCAGGCAAGGAGGCACCTCTTCAATACCAAGTGATTTTCCAAAAAAACATTGTCAGGAACCAGTGGTTTTCTTTAAAAATATTTTTTTATTAATTATACAGTAAGAAATATTTGGGTATATTCCCAGTGTATTTCTTACTGTAACAACTTTGGGGGCACCTTCTACAGTCCTTCAGAGATGCAGTTTGATGTAGCTCGATATTGGGACCTGATGGGGAAGTCCAGGGCTATCTCGATCTCGGTAGTGATTGGGTTTAATTTGGACTTGAAAATACTGCAGAACATATTTTTGAGTAAGTGTGACTATGAATCATTTGTAATCCAGGAAAAAAGTGTTTCGTAGTTCACCGTTACAACTTTTCATAATTTTCCTGAGTGTAGACCTTAGGCACACTGCCAAACACATTATGTTAGAAAACCAATTTAATCGCCTCAGCGTTAAAAATTCTGTTGATTTATAATGAGCTTCACCCGCCAAACCCATCCCCGTCTCACAAAATATCATTGTTAAGATTCTTTGGGGAAAGTGCCTTTAAATAGCCGCATTGGATATGTTTGGGATGTTACTATACAGAGATAATTTGAACAAGCATTATGTATTTATCCTCTGTAGCTACAATTAAATGATAGAGGCTTTCCATTTTCACACATGATCATGAAAGAAATAGAGTAATTCTGACATAAAAACTATCAATGGTTGAAAGGATTAAAATGTATTGCCATTAAAAAAATATCAATAATAACCACAAATTGTACCTGACATTTTAAAGCTAGAAAACAAATTCCCTAGGAATAAAATAACTTGTCTATCCACAATAAATGGGGGAAAAATGTGTGTCAATACCTTTCGACAAAATTAGAAATAATAGTACAGGATAAAGTTGGAATTGTTTCCCCGTAAGCTACAAATCTAAATAAAAAGTCATATGTTTACTACATGCATGTGGTGGTATCACTGTTAAATATGAAATGTAACTTTATGAAAATTGCTTGTTTCAACAAAAACGGATAATTTCACTGCAAATGGTTGAAGCTGCGCTATAGTTACCTGCAAAGTAATTTACAGCTTTTCAATTTTCATTTTACTTTACTCATTCATTTTCTTTTTGTTTATCTCCTTTTCAGTTATCACTGAAATACACATTTAATTGTATTGTACAAATTTCAAACATCTCACGCTTTGAACGTTTGCATGGCATTTTCATTCAACTTACCTTCAATTCTACAAACCATTGATTCAATACTTGGCAGGTTTTGGAAAACTTTATATTTATACACTTGTCGTTGAAGTCATGAAATTGAAAACTTAACAAAAAAAACTAAAACAAATAAACTAAAACAAAATGCAATTATCTTTGTAGTAGATGGGTACCTAAAGTTCATTATTTTTATGTTGGATATATAACTTTGCAAATTGCTGTAGAATTAATGTGAAAGTAGACCTTTTTTTCTGTTTAAAGAACAGGACCTTTAGGGTCCAACAGTGTCTCGGCGCTAATTTGTTTATATGTATAAGTAATCAATTTAGTAGCTTCTCTTTATATTAGGTGTACCTATCACCTATAATATTATAGCAGATAAAAATTTACACCCACAGCGCTGTGTCTATAGGGAGCGCTTTAGAATATATACATTCAAATTTTATACATAATATATATACTAATGTAAACTTATCTTATATGTATGGTCAGTTCAATGCAGATTCTTGAATAAAGATAACCTATATACAAAAAGAAAAAAAACTTATTGCGTAATACAGTTTGTAATCAATAAGACATGAAAAAAGTGGTCTCACTCACAAAATAGGAGCCCCAATTGGCTCGTAGCATACACCTGCAGGCCTCTTAATAGGGGGGCCTCGTCCAACGTTCGATAGACTTTACTTCTTTTTCACAATTGCACCTCGGATAAAGAGATATATCGAGATGGTGTCTTAACATATAGAAGTATATATTATAGGTACCAATGAAAATTAACTCACGTGATTCAGAGCCTCCTATACGGTTGGCTCTGTATAATAGCATCTGGACCTCTTATCCTTTCAGAAGGGGTCCCTCCTTACTCGTATCGAAACAATGGTGATGATGATGATTGTCGTGGCTGGTATATCCCACAAAGGAAGCTGGTATCCAGTAAAAGTAAAATATTTATTAAACATATAAAATAATTGTACAACAATAACCCGAGACGCGTTTCGCTTGCGCCCTGCAAGCCTCCTCAGTCGGGAATGAGTCAATGTATATTCAGTTCTCTTATATAGACCTAGAGTTAATCAATTTAATTGATCATGCTAAGTCGTCAATCTTCATACGGCGCTCATTTCGAACGACACACCTCCACTTCCCAATGAGCCTATGAGAAGTGCTTTCACTTTAAAGGGTATTCCGCGCATGCGGGGTTGATGGTTTCTCTTTCGTTTTCCCCACGGTAATTCGTATCGGCGGTTAGTGGCTTGAGTGATGATACGCCGTTGATAAGGAGTATGTCGAGCGATATAATTTTCTTTCTTTCCACATGTCTCATATGTCAGCCCGACCTCCTCCCCTTTTTTCGGTTTGTCCCCAGTCTCGCTCTGCTCCCGGTGGGCAGAAGCAGCAGGCCGGGCCACCGCTCTCATCGCAGGATGAGATTTATTGGGGGGTTTTTTAGCTCGTGCTAAGTGATTCTGCAAATGCGGAATCCATTAACACCAGCTTTTGGGTGCAGGTACAAAAACTGTTAATCCATCAGTGCGGTAATTAGCTTTAGGATAAGTAAGGTATTACAAAGTCCTAATGCTAATTACTGATAGTGCTCCCCATGATAAGCATAGGGTGCAAAAAGTACATAAAGCTCACTCAAGCGCAATCACCGATGTGCTGATTTTTTAACTGTTCAGCGTTAGAAAGGTAATATGGGGTGGCAAGCGTTAAAGTCACTTATCCTGACCTTAACGTTTACTCACCCAGGCGTTACAGTTAGTGTTCATTAGGGAATAGGGCCCTTAATTTTTTCGATTTTGGCCAAAATAGCATATCTTCTTACAAAAATGCAGTAACAGTTTCTCTATATTTGATTATTATTATTTTTTAACAAGTATAAGATATAGAATATATAACCACAATGGTTTGGATGATAAAATGTGGAAAATGTATTTTACATACTGCAAATAATTGAAATTTGAATATGTGTGTATATCCAAGAGAGCACTCCAGCTAATACATTCAACTTGAATGTATTAGCTGGAGTGCTCTCTCTCTTGTTGTTTGCATTACATTGTCTGAAGAAGCACCTACATACTGAGCTTAGTAAAGGTTGAGTGCTACCCTCCTTGTGTATTCTACATATATATGTATGTATACCAGCCCTCAAAATTTCCACTCGCGTTTTGCGAGGGGAAATTGAGCGCTGGCGAGTAAAACTGCACATGCAGGCAGCATGATAAAGTCTATCGTGCTGCCTGCGCTTTCAGCCGGCGGCCGTGTTTTTTTTTTTCTCTTCTTCAGGTCAGCCAGTCTGCTTTTTTTTTCCAGCAAACGGCACTTGGCCGGAATCATTTCCTGGGAGGGAGGAGGGTTTGCAAATACACTCACCCTCGGCACCTTTATCAGCCCATCCTGCTGCACACTGGATCTTTCTCCTTCACGCTGGGCCCCTTATCTTCCGGGCACAGCGTGAAGGATAATCTCCGCCCCCTCATTCTACTCTCCAGGTCAGGTAAGCGGAGGGGGGGGAGATGAAATAAACGGCAGGGGGTGAAATGGAGAGTGTTATAGCAAGCAGAGAGCATAACAGAGAGAAAGAGATGAATTGGGGGGGAGAAATGAAAGATGAATTGGGGGAAAAATGAAATGAAAGATGAATTGGGGGGGAGAAATGAAATGAAAGATGAATTGGGGGGGAGAAATGAAATGAAAGATGAGTGGTCAACTACAAAAAAATGGACCCGGGGTCAGGTGTCTATAGCACCCGAAAGTAATATAAAGATACTTATCAGCTGCTGCTAGAATGATATAAGTCCCATATGTTCATTCCAATCCACAGGGAAGCGTAGATCCAGAGAGGCAAAGAAGGAGATCAAACAGCGCTGCTGCAGGAGAAGGTGCACTAGTGCCACCTCATTTATTTGAAAAAGGAACACATATATACAAACGTTTCAGGGATACAACCCTTTCCTCAGTGCAAAGTGCCTTGAATTGGGGGGGAGAAATGAAAGATGAATTGGGGGAAAAATGAAATGAAAGATGAATTGGGGGGGAGAAATGAAATGAAAGATGAATTGGGGGGGGAGAAATGAAATGAAAGATGAATGGGGGAGAAATGAAATAAAAGATGAATTGGGGGGAGAGAAATGAAAGATGAATTGGGGGGAGAAATGAAATGGAAAGAGATGAATGAAGAGGAGGAGATGAATGAAGAGGAGGAGATGAATGGGGAGAGAGAAATTAAATAATTGGGGAGAGAGAAATTAAATAATGGGGAGAGAAATTAATTGGGCAAAAGAAATTAAAGGGAGGGAGAAATTAATTCAAGTGGGGAGAGAAATTAATTAAAGGGGGCCCCTTGGCAGAAAAAAGGTTCCCCACCCCTGGTGTAAACTAAAGGAAAGTAAAAAGCTGCCAAGCTGTCAGCGTGCCAGAAGTGACGCCAGAACCAGCGCCGCTACTACAACGCCCGCTAGAGGCCATAATTGGTGAAATGGTGGTGAGGTTATGAGGCATTTGAGGTTATGCAAAATAAATCCTATTTATAAAGAAAGAGATGAGTGATACAGAAGGAGCAAAAAAAAGAAAAAATGGGGATGGAAGTATCGCAGACGAAAATTAATGGATTCATCTATATCAGCATCCAAGGGGGAAAACTGACTTTGGGGTCTTCTAACTTCTAGTGATAACCTGGCATATGAATAATGTGAGTATTAGGTTCCCCTTGATATATCGGATGCATAAACACCAAATAAATTTTGTCCTAAAAACTGTTGGAGAGGAGTCTGTACTTAATGGATGAAACTACTTGTCTGGGTCTGGTGCCTGGGTATACATGTATCTGATGCCTGGGTATTAATGTTATTTATTATTTTGTAACTTTATTCTGAATAAAACCTTTAACAGTGTAATTTCATAAGATAATTTAAGAAAGCGTGTTTAGGGGCGGAGTTTAGGGCAGGGTAGGTGGGGCAACTGGTGGCGAGTAACTCTTATGGTCTGGCTAGTAGCTTGGGACTTGAAATTTTGAGCCCTGATGTATACTATACACACACTCGTATTTGGGATTTGAGTGCATACCCTAATGAAATAGACTGTGCACAGTTCTGGCTACTACGGTAACAGATTCGTTGTGAATATTCGCAATTATTTTTTACTGTAAAATAATGAAGAGATTCTCCAAAAATACTGGTTCCTGAACGGGCACCATAGGTCATATCTGGTGGCACTGCCCAGTGATTGCCCTGCTGTGGGCCGGTATATCCCAACTGGTGACAGAAGTATTGGGCCGACACATTCCTTGTTCCCCAGAAGTGCTACTGCTTGGTATGATATGCTTCCCGCGCCCACAACTGGGAATGTTATTTATCATAATCTCCTCGACGATGCTACTCATCACCAGGAACTGGAAGTCAGTTGTAATCCCGACACAAAAGCAGATAGTGACCATGCTGGATCAATACCGTTATTTTGATTCCAGGGCGCTAGTGGTTGGTGTAATTTGCCTCCCTAAACAAGACCCGTGGGCAATCTGGGACATACATAAAATCTACAAAGCTTGCGGTCTGTGACTCATAAGATCTAGAGTTGCTGAGAGCGTCCAAAGAGACCGTAAACCTAAACGGTCGATATTGTAGCATGATTTCCTGACTCCCATTCCTTTTCTCCCCACCCCTCCCCTCCCCTCCCTTTAATCCGTTTTATTTCTTTTATATGAAAACTGAGGAGGAATGGTGCAATTTAGTTACTGAACTGATGACTGATTGCGCTGTGTGATCACTAACGTTGTGGACAGCGGGCTCGCTGTCCACTGTATGTACTGTATTCTTCTCAATAAAAATCTTTTGAAATAAAAATTCTGGTTCCTGACAGTGGAAAAGCACTTGAAACTAAAGGTTTTAAATTGCAAGCTACACTCTTACTATTTATTGATTCGTTGTCCATAAAATGTCTCATACAACTCCAGAAATACCAAATTCGGAGTCCACATCTGTAGAAAACATATTAATAAATAAAATGATGGTATTTTTCATTAAATTCTATTAACGTGTTCCATTTTGTTCACTGTCTTTACACTATATTTAGCCAGGTCATTTTTTTTTTTTTTCTGTAAAACTGAACAAAGGAAAATGATCCCATAAAAAGGTTATCTCCATTCAGATTCAATCTGATCTTAAATAAAACAAGTCAATATTTCCAAAGCAGCCTGTTTTAATTTGCTAAGGTTACCCTTACCATTTAATCTGCTAAAGTTACAATCACCACAACATTTCCACTTCAGAGCTGAAAAAGAAAAAACGGAAAGGGACAGGTGAGGGTATAAATATACAGTAAACCCACCATTTTGCTCTTAGCTCAATAGCAGCAGGAGGACATGTGGTTGCTTAACCTCCCCGGCGATAATCCCGAGTGTGGCTCGGGGGTTAAATTTCAGTACCAAAATCGGTAACCACGAGCCACACTAGGGCTGGTACATACCTTGTTCCTGTGTTCCCTCGATGTCCTCCCGCAGTCTCCTTCGGCTGATCGCGGCGTCCTTCCTCCGTGTTCCCTTCGCGCACCACAACACAAGGGGGGGGGACCCGGCGGGAGCTATAAGAAAAATTAAAAAATAATAATAAAAAAATCCTATCCAAATTTTTTTACCTCTTTGACATTAAAAATAATGTCATAATCAGACCGCCAGGGAGGTTAAAGCAACTTTTGGTTTCATTAGGTTAGGACCCACCTTGAAAGAAGTGGACGTGATGTAGCAGGTGGGCTTAACACTTTATTGGCCATGCAAGTAAACTAAAAACCTCTGTTTTTGTTTAGCATGGAGTCCTAGAAAGAAGCGCCAATGACAACCATTTTTCTTACTAAATCAAACATAGTACGTAAATGAAATAGTATATTTTTTAAAATAGATCCATTGAGCTTCCAACCTGACTTATCTACTACTGTGTGATTTTATTCATTCCCATTTAAGCAAAATTTTGGAATTTCTTAGGATAAAAAATAGTGATTGTAACTTATATAAAGATAAGGCAATTGCTGCTTATGCATTGTTATTGTGTTGTCTATTTGGGGTTATGGCATGGAAATGTTACATATTTTATCTATCAATTTCAAAAATGGGCAGCTTTTATGTGTATTTTTTTTAAATTATTAGAATTATAATAATTATATATAATTATGACGCCAACTCACTAAACTGTGAAGTGCAGGAAGTTAAAGAGAAGCATACTTAAACAATAAGTAACAATAATCAACCCATGAAAACAAATGTCTGTAACCCAGCACCCTTGAAAATCTTTTTATATCACAGCTTTTTTGATCTAAATTTGGTAAGTGTCTTATCATTTCACCACAACTGCTTTGAATACAGACTACTTTAGCGGCACAATTCAGTTTAAAAGAAAAAACCTTAGTTCAATGAATGAACACCTTTTACATATTCGTTTTATTCGAATTTAAAACCTTAGGAACATTAAAACATTACTGAATTAATAATTTGGTATATTTTGTCAATGGTACCTTTTTTATTTTCTTGATTTCTAGGTTTGTAAGGTTCTCAGTGATAACATTGCCACTTGAAACGCAGTGGAATTTCCTCAGAGTAACCCAAACCTTTCCACTCTGCTTTGTGCAATGTAAGTATATATAGTTAGATTACTTAGAAAAATGCTGTAATTTTTTTTCTCTTTTGCCTCGTCAGAACAAAAAACCCCTTGCCTTCTTCTGCAGAAAACTGAATACCAACACAAAATTACATCAGGTCATCAGGTTAGCAATAAAAAAAAACTAGAATCCACTACAGAGTAAATGTCACCTCTTCGCTTCTGACATTTTCCTTCTACTTCATCTCTACACTGTTGAAGCCTTTCCTGAGATGATATATGTAGAAAGACTTAATTTTTTATTAATATTATTATTTATTAAGCGCCAACACATTCTGCAGTGCTGAACAAAGGTACAATGGGTAAACACAGGACAATTCTACAATACATATAGGAGGCAGGTCAGTATTCCTGCCAACAGATACGGGACAACCTAAGGGCCCTTTTCCCATGGGAATTTAGAATCTAGATGGGTGAGGGGATTAGAAACCGAAGGATGGACTGCAGTGATGCAGTGATGAGTTAATGGAGGGAGAGGTGAGTACCATTTTTGGGTCAGTCGGATGTCTTGTTACGGATTCAGGTGGTAGGCTTCACTAAGGGTCTTTAGGGAGCGTTTTAAATGAAGCCACATTTGGAGACAGTCTGATATTGCGAGGAAGCGCATTCCATAGGGTCGGCGCCTCATAGAAAAAGTCCTGCAGTCTGGCATGTGATGAGATAATGATGGAGGATGTAAACCTCATTGCAGGAACAAAGGTAACATAAAGACCAGATATGCTGGAAAAATATTTATTAAAATAAAATATAAAATATAAAAGCAAACAGTAAACAGCCAAACGCGTTTCTCTCCTCAGGGGCGCTTCATCAGTGGCAAGGGACAAAAAGCATGCTTTTTCCAGCATATCTGGCCTTTATGTTACCTTTGTTCCTGCACTGAGGTTTACACACGCTGCTACCCTGGAAAGATTCTGCATGAGATTCAATTCTATCTGGTCTGAGTATGGGAGTATGAGGCGAACAGGTTGGCCCTGAACACTTGTGAGGTCTTCAGTTCATATGAGAGCTAGCAGCTCTCATAAAGTGTGAGTAGTGAACATTACAACTTTACTATAGCAGTATAGTTTGTGCAATACTGTACCATTGTCTGTATTTTTTTTGTATTTTGAGGTCATCCTATTATGAAGATTTTGATTGATTTAGTCCATGTCTAATCCTCCCTAAGGGACCTACCATTGCTTGTAAGCATTTTTCCATATTTACCACATCACTTATACTAACAAGAAAATATGACCAAGGATACACAATACCCAAGGTCTAACAATCACTTATCTCTGGTAATACACTGGGAAACCACTACCGTATCAGGACTAAACCTGTGCAATTGTGAAAAAAAAAAAAATAACCCCGGTCTGCGGCTGAAAAAGACTGCAGACTGATTATCCAAGGAGTGGCAAGAAACATAATTCCAACTTTAATAATACAAAAGACACTCTCAGATACAAATATTAAAAACACATATAGACAACGACGCTGTAAGGGTAAAGTGAGGCAATATAAGACGGCAAGAAAGGCGCACAGTTACCTAGAAAAATGGGGGAACTATCGACATGATTATAACCACCATTGGCAAAGTATAACACCCCTGAATACTCAAATAGCAAGACCCAAAATGAGTCAAACAATTGTGGCCAACTGCCAACGTGCGCTAGCCCTAATACTCTTGATTTTTTTACTCTCACCCTCACATGAACACAATTAGACCAACATGATTAGACTCAAAGTTCAGCTCAGAGCTTTGAATTGGGGTCTATATTGATCATCCTGTAGATTGTAAATTCAGTTATGAACCGGCACCTCCAACTATACCGTATCATCTTTCTTAAGTAAAGTGATGTTCTAAAGCAATATCCCTTTGTCCACCTATTTTGAGCAGCATGGCAGAATCTACTGGCATGCATAAATAAAAATATAACAAATCATACAGACATTTTAGAAACTCAAGTACTCAAAATGCTGTTATTTTATTGGATTTCCAGAATGTTATTTTTCTTTCAAAGTATCATTGTTATATTGTTTTCCTGACTGATGAATAATCAAGTAACTAATGTACAGCTTTTTTAAAAGTTGAAAATATATAGGACGCAGAGATACAGTAGAACTGCTTGAAAGGCAATTTATGAACTAGAAAAAGGAGCAATGCTGTAACTAGTGAAGAAGAGGAGTCGGGAAAGGCAAGATATCACAAGGAGGACTGGGGCGAAAGCAGTAAATGGAAATGGAATACGATAGGAATGAGTATTTACTGCTGTCTTTTTCGAACTATTTTGCTGCATCTAAGTTTTATAGAAACTTAACTACAGGATTAACTGAAATTATGTTTCACAAGAACGACTTTTACAAGGACTTAATCTTTTTCATTTATAAATATATTGTTTACTTGTACCTAAACCCATGTTTACCATTTCAGATACATATTAAATGTAAAAATTTGATTAAAAAGGGCCCAGAAAACACATTAACAAATATAACTTCTCAGCAATAATAATAGAACTGCACATGAAAGAAATAAAAGAAATGATAACAATGTTTTAAAAAGTGGGTTTGGGTTTTCGCTTTTCATCTTTTTTGAAGAATTAACTAAAGCCAACAAAGCATAAACTATAGTCTGGAATTAAGCAAACATTTAACAGTCAGTTGCAACTGTTTTCTAGATGATATGGTAAATAGTTCTTAAGGAATGCATTTTGTTCAAACACTTGCTGTGAAGCACAGTCTTCTAATCCTTTTACTTATGTTCGATGACATTTCTCAGCAAAAAAGAAACACAGGAAATGATACATGTAGTTATTGAAGAGAGAAAAATAATTTCTTGCTAAGGAAATGATCTTCAAAATCTGCATTTCTGTGTGGAAATTTAAAAAGCGAAATCAAGTTCTTGATAAAACTGTTAACCATCCACACTTTTTCTTTTGTATATAAAGCTGAAAGTATTTCTGAATTGATTATTTTCAAAATTATTTTGGGACACGACATTATTATTGTTACAAGTAGAATATAAATATTTTGAAACAACTGTTTATATACAGTATCTCACAGAAGTGGGTACACCCCCTCACATTTTTGTAAATATTTTATCATATCTTTTCATGGGACAACACTGAAGAAAATGACCCTTTGCTACAATGTAAAGTAGTCAGTGAACAGCTTGTATAACAGTGTAAATTTGCTGTCCCCTCAAAATAACTCAACACACAGCCATTAATGTCTAAACCGCTGGCAACAAAAGTGAGTAATGTAAAAGCACTTGTTATGGAGGTTCTGAAGGGAATAGGCAATATTTTAAGCTTGCAAATTGTCAGACGGCCAATCACCGTCAACCTCTGTGAGAGTAAAAAAATCATTAAAATCCAATCAAGTACGGTGACATACACCTGTCAATCACAAAAATCCTATATTACTCACTGAAGGGCACCAAGGCTAGAGACCAGAGGTTTATTGGATCAAGCAGCAGACATAAATTGCAGGTTAATTGGACCAATGGTGTGAAAATATTACCAAACAACACAATTGTGTACATTATACATACACATACTTACACAAGAATGTAATTTATGACTAATTTTTGTACCGAGTAGGCACTTACAAGTACAACCTGGCTTTAGTCATGAGTTTTACTTGTGAGCCTTACCTCAGATAATCACCTAGAAAAACATTAGCTAAATCCGAAGCATTAGATAACAACATATCATTTTATTAACCAAACCATATAACGCACCTAGCCCACACACCCACATAGACAGAAGTGTCGAAAGACCCGTGGCTGCACTGGTAAAGCTAACTCCTGAGTCTGGTAGCACCTTTCTTTCACCTGAACTTGAAAGCAAGCACAGCAGTACCTTGAACCCCATGGATTGTTCCAGAATAGGTATTCGCAAAGTTCTAATCCATCACTGATATATTATATGCACCTGCTTAGGTTGGATTTCCTTGTGGGGTGTTGCTCCCTGTGAAGCTCTATTCATAGAAACCTCCCTGACATGTTCCCTGTGACCTTCCTGCTGTGTTCTCAGAGACATTCCTATTGTGTTCCCAGAGCCTCCTTCATGCCCACAGCCTTTCAGAGCCTCCTTGTGTTCCAGCCTAGTCTCCAATACCAGCCCTTGTGTTCCTGCCTGTATCCAGTCAGCCCTGTTACTGTCCTACTTGCTGTTGTCTCTTGTGAGTCCCTAATGTGTTGCCCTCTGTGTTTGTGTCTTGTTACTTGGTGTGGTCTCTTCTCTTTACCCTGCCTCTGTTTCTTTTAATCTTGTCCTGCAGTCAGCCTGTTTCCTGCCTTGTCCTTCACCTCCCTTCTCTCCAGATCCCTACCTGTATATTTATAAATCCAATAAACTCCTTTTTGGATCCCATTCAATTGTCTGCCTGTCTGTCACTGCATCTAAGGCTCATACTTTCACCCTCTGATTCACCACCCATTACAAACCAACACTAACATCTACAACTTGGCGATTAAAGCCAAGTTGAACTTGTTAGCACCTACTTTGAACTTAGTGAATGGAAATGACTGTTTGCAATATCACATCCTCTATATATTCCCATCACCCTCTTACATGTGAGCAGATGTGTTACAGGAAGGATAGATTTGTACAGTCTATCAATGTTGTCTGATAGGTAATGGTAAAGATGTAGAACCATTGTGTTTGGTGGGTGCTGTCATGTGTCCCTGTTTTTAGTACCAGTCTTGTTTGACCATTGGAAGCTATGACAACATGGCTCATTAAGTAGAATAGTATTAATGTAATGGTAAACATTAGGGAGTTTGATGTGGCTGACATCCTCAATGAGAGTATTCATCTTTACACAGAGATACATTTTTCCACAGTTAAGTCTTAAGCCTTGTGCTAGAGATCATTGGTGATGATTGCTAAATTTCAAATAGGGGTGTGATCCCCATGTGCAGTTTTAGTTAACGGAGCGCAATCGTGTTTAATGCACTGGGTTGCTATTTGTAGGTGTTGCAAGAATTGCTGAATAGAGCTTGTGAAGCCTTCTAAGTGCAAGCCTTCCAAGTGAGGCACTTAGAGATATTCTGGGCCCTGCCAGCCTGCCTGCCAGCGGAAACCCTGAGATCTATGTGAGTGTGAACCAGCAAGGATCCCCGACCGTGCAGTTCTTTACTAAAGGAGTAAGAGGAAGAGGAGCAGTGTAAAGAAGGGATGTTCGGCCACCTTTATGGGCTAACAACGCGAGACCATTGAGCTATATGTAGCTCTGGACCATGTAAGTGCAACTACTCTTACTTCCACCAGACACTTGTTTAATGACAGTTCGCACTATTTTCTTTGCCGTTTGTCTCTGTTTATATCGCGGAGGTTAAAGGGAACAAAGACCCCAGAAGGGATAAGGATCAACAAAGCAACTCCACCCAGTACTCTTGCGGACGTAAAGACATTATGGACTTTTGAACATTTAAAGGCAATGTCATTTATATTTGTCTTCTAAAACCCAGCAGAGACGGGCGTACAACATCATAATTAGATTACACTATATACCTATCTGTATACTGTTCACATTATACGTCCATTTATCCTGTCTTCAATCTGTCTGTGTTGACACACAATCTGCTCAGACAGACACTGATACATGTCGATATATCTCCATTCTGTACCATTTATCTGTACCACTTATCTGTAAAGGCACATTCTCCCAGACAGACCTTGGTGTATGTGATATATACAACCAACCTGATTCAATTTCAGCGAGCAGCGCCAGATAAAGTCACTCCATTGAACAAAGAAACTTTGGCAATATAGCAAAGGATTGTCATTTCACTCTATTAGGCAGCAGCATGCTCACATATTTAACTCTAGACCAGTAGGAAGAGCGCCCATGGAGGGTAACATTCCCCTTTTCTCAGTTGCAAGAATTGTGTTAAATGGTTTAATGTGCATATTTTGGGGATAAATATCCAAATTATTTAATTGACAAGTATCCTGTGGATTAATTAGAAGAATCTATTTAGTTACTTGAGCACAATTATGAGCTCTTTATCACATGTTATTTTGAATGTGATTAGAAGATTTAACATATGTGCACCTGGCCTGTTCCCAAAGTCATATTTTTGCATTAAAACAATTTTCTTTTGTGCATATCACTTTCATTATCAACAGGGTGGCAAAGTTTCTTAGGTAATAAGGCATCAAAACTGGGAAAATATTTCACACTGCCAATTTTACAACTCTTCCCATTTAATTAATTTGAGCCCATAAATAATGCTCAATTTGAAATAGTTGAGTCACTGATTAGTAATTAACGATTTATTGATCTATTTAATTCAAACGGAAGTAACAAGTGTCATATATAGAAACAATTTAATTTATCCATAGAATTGTAATACATTGCATAGCACTCATTAGCATATGAAACCATATTTGCATATCTTGTTAAGGAAGGATTAATTTGCCCCTTGTGGAGAAAATAAATTCACTAAAAATTCACTCCTAACCGTCTGTATTGCTATAAAACAAGTTGTAAAGAGCAGTCCCCAATCTCCCAGTAACAAAAAATTCAAAAACGTTGCTGCTGCAGTACAATAACCAGGGAGAGGACAGAATAAATTGAGAGCTCTGGGGGTATACAAGAATAAGAATCAGAGGGTTTTAATGTTCGAAAATCCCCTGTACAATACAGATGCAAGTTGCTCCTGTAATTTCCATACACAGGTATTATGTCAATTACTGATATTATTTTTGTATTCTATTGGTATTTTTTGAAACTGCATTGCTTATAATCTTATTATGATCACTACAACTCCCTATAAACAGGACATTTGACAAATTGTATTACCCATTTGTATCCTATTTACCTTATTTGACACAAAGGGCATTTCTGCCTGTATGCTGATAATGCAGACCTCAAATGATTTTGTGTAAGATGAAGGACACTAGCTAGACTTCAGAATCTTTCTTTCCAACAATATTTCTGTAAAGGACAAACAAATACTTGAAAAATTGCAATGAAGCAAATTTATATTACTTTAAATTTTAAAATCAAAACAGCAATTTCGTTGTAAAATGTCTATTTTACTCTATATTTAATTGTTAAATTCACACCCCATGTTTGAAATAAATGTTATAATATTATTTTTTCAACAAAACTGGCTTGGTGGTGAAGGGGTTAATCTATGCACATGCATATAATTTGTATTATAGTTACACATTTTCATGTGGGGTTTCTTTTAGAGTTTTGTCAGCCAGCACATTGTAAGAGTAAAGTAACCACATTGCACCCACCAGAGGAACTCATATCCCCGATTGATGCATTGAATTATAACCAGAACTGTGAGTGTGTAATGGCAACAGTAAGCAAAGGGACAGTCCCACACAAGTAAGAAGAACCCAGGCATATAAGTATTTTTCTCTAGTACGTTATATGATGTTGAATTATTACACTTAAAGGGTTATTCCGAGAGCATCGAAATGTCACCGACATTTCGGTGCTCTTTCATTCCCCGCACTTCAGGGAATCAAATTCCTTAACCCTGCGGTGAATTCAGCATACACTGTAGGGTCCCCGAAGTGTAGGGAAAATCCGCATTCGAAAATTCGTTGTATCGAACAGAAAACCCACCGCAAAACCGGCGAAAAAAAAAAAAACACGTCCGAAAAAAAGCTGATGATCTGCCGCACATAGCCCCGACAAACTGCCGGAAAAAGCCGACAAGCCGACGAACGTGGTAAAAAAAAAAAAGATTGACAGTTTCAAATTTGAAATGCTGTAACGCTGCTTGCAAAAAAACTCCTGGATGAAAATATCTGGAATTAACATATAAGGTCCTATGAATAATAGTAAAAAGGTCTGTTACAGAAAAAAATCGCACTATTTAAAATAGAATCGGGAAAAAAAAAAATTGCCGAAAAAAATTAAGACTTTTTGCTGCAGATTAGAAGAGTAAACGGTTTACTAGATAGTAAATAAACACGGAAATATTTTTAACATTGAAACCTATGAGATTCGCCTGATTAAACCTGCCGAATGAAAACACCAAACATCAGGGCATTTCACAAACATTTCACTGCTGCTCGGTGTTATCTGAATGGATTAGCCATTGTTTCTCTATGGTGATTTCACTACTGCCAAACAGCACTGTATTTCACTGGCAATTCGCCAGAATTTGGTGTACTGACTAATTTCTGAGTAGCTGAATGGCTATGAAATTGCACCATACGGGGAAATTAACTGTTTGGTACAATTTCGGGCAAGATCAGTTCTCTCTGAATAACCCCTTCATTGTATGTCAATTTATTTGATTAGTGGTTATCTGATTGATATGGTTGCCCCAACTGGCTTTTTTATGATGTCGAAGGGAAAAGTCGTATGTACTGGACTTATCAACGCCATATAATGGCTAAAACGTGTAGTACACCTTTCATGGTTGGTGAGCATCAAGACACGTGTACAAGAAAGTAACCAGGTTGCTGTGTGAGGAGAAATTAAAACTAGATATCTTTCTGTGTACTTCTCCATAATATCGCAATGGAACAACTTAACATATGGCAACATGACAATTACTTTTATAAAGCATTTGTGTTACATTTGACTGGTTCTTTCTCACCTTTTCCATTTCATGCTTTTAAATGTCTCTTGGAAGCTTTTGACAGATAACCTTTTGTAATAAGATTGGTGAAAACACTAATATGTACAGGAAAAAGAAAAAGGAAAAAAAAAAGGAAGCTAATAAATAAATAGTGAATACCAATCCTCCGCTCGGCGCTTAAAAAATACAGGGTATCCTCAAAAATATACATCTGAAGACACCAGATATAATCTTGGAGGAGGCGGATAAAACATAACTTTTAATCTTGTAAGTAATGATAATAAATCAGTATAAAATACAGAACACACAAAACAAATATGTAACGAGTAGAGTATATTGCACGGTGAGGAGAGGAGTAAAAAAATTTATTAAATGATGTAAAACCCTAACTCCCGAATCAAGTAAAGCAATCCTTAAAGAGTCAGAAATGGGCCTTCTAGGGTCTGTATTGATAGGACAGACATGGAAAATGGCTAATGGGCTAATTGCATCATTAGAAAGGAATACTCAAAAATACAGTGAACGTAGGAGTAAGGGTGTCTGTGTGCACCCTCAATAGTAAGATCCCTCTCACAGCATCCAACCGGGAGGGTAAAGGATTCGCATGAAGAAAAAGAATTAATACGATACCAGCGCTGCTTTAGAAAGGTGCACTTGTGCCACCCAATTTAATTCCAATGAGGACCAGATCATACACAGATGTTTCGGGGTAGCAGCCCCTTCCTCAGTGTGTAGTGCCCTAACCCTAGACAGACAAAGACCCATATATGTACATAGTACAATACCATGTGGGACGGCCAGACCTCCCCGCAGCAGGTGAAAAATATATATTCAAGCAATTAGTCAAATTGGTTTAACAAATAAAAAGACACTTTTACCGGGTTCCGCCGTCCATATGTATGTACAATCCAAGATGGCGACAATCCAAGATGGCGATAGTAAACAAAAACGTGCATGCGTAAGGCATCCAGACTCTCGTGCAGGACCGGAAGAGCCTGCAATACGCTGACAGGGGAGTCAAAGGAAAAAAAGGGAGGTGGCCAAAACAAAACCATGTTTGTAGTTCTGTAGTGGTCAAAGGGCGGAGTACACTCCATAAAGCCGCTGCATCCATCCCTGCCACTCTGTTGCGCTGACGCGGTCAAAAGCGGCTGGAACAATAGCAGCCAGGTCTGGAAATACAAAAAAAACCACAATAAATACAGCAACTCGTGTTAAATGACAAACAATTACAATTAATATATAAAGATAAAAACATATAGAATAAATGAACACTAAAAGATAAACTCTGGAGCTGGCTTTATCCTAAACATCAACTGTTACACATGGATCTACCTGGAGTCCATTACTAAAAATAGTCAATAAACTCTATATAGTGTAGCAAGTGCATAGATTTAAGCTTATACAGAAGGGAGAAAATACACCAATTACGCTGTAGCTCACCCTTTATCGTCAGATGCCTCGGGATAAAGTCAGAGGAACCAGTGCCACTCAAGTTTCTTGTTGAGACATGAAGGGCCACTGTATCTATAAGGTACATCCATTTCACCTCTCTCTGAAGTAACATTCGATCTCTATCACCTCCTCTCGATAATGGAGAGACTTTTTCCAATATTTAATAACGCAACTGAGAGACATTGTGTCTCTTCTCCCTGAAGTGTCTTGCAACAGGTAGTATAGATTCAGGATTACGGATTGATGTTTTATGTTCTGATATCCTGTCTTTAAAGGGTCTAGTGGTTTAGAAAGGAACAGATTCACTATAACGTCCTCCACATTTAGCGGGAGAATCCCATGACATTCCCTACACGTCTTCCACAGAGAAGGGGTTAAATATCTGAAATACAGTATAAGATGTGTATAGTGTGTCTCCACTTTTGGAATTATCGGCCAAAGTATGGGTACCAATTAGCTACAAAATAGTTCTGCAAAATTAAAATTATTTACTTCTCACTCAAGGTAATCTGTCTCAATACAAAAAGACTTAACAGTTTTAAACTACTTATCACACTATGAGTGTTCAAATGAACAGCCTATCCCGCCAACATTTAAAACAGTGTTTCTCAACTCCAGACTTCGGGACCCTCTAACCGGACAGATTTTGCAGATCACCTTGGGGAAATGCGGACTGAATCCTGCCATCACTGAGCAGCAAATCATATCACCTGTGCTGTGTTTCAGATGTCTGGAAAACATGGCCTGTATTGGGTCCTGAAGACTGGAGTTGAGAAACACTGATTTAAAGAGTTAAACTTGAGTGATTGACACTGTATAAGAGTGACAAGCAGGTGTATAAACTTTCCAAATCAATTTAAATTTTTTTTTAACTAAATGCTCTGAGGGATTTTATGATCATTTCTAACCTTGTCTGAGGTAATACGGTTGAGGAATGCTATGTCTACAGGCAAACTGATTAATCTTAGGTTGTTTCTTTGCTCTGTATTCGGAAGAAATACTTGTACTGTCATAAATAGATTGACCAACCACATTGACGTATAGGTGTGAGTGGATTCACAAATTCCTGAAAATGTTGCAAAAGTATCAATTTTATTCAAACATACTGGGCTTATACAATAAGAAAGGAATAGAGACTTGATTGAGTAATATAACTTTTTAAGCCAAAATTGGTGATCTGGAAAAGCTCTCAAAGTAAGCTATTTTCCCATTCAGCAATATATCAGTCAATTTTGTGATTCCCTTTTCAAATTTTTTGCAGTTCCCACTCAACTGATACATGGTTGTCAAGTCAAACTGCAGAGGTACAGAATGGTCAGCTAATGTACAAGCAAGTGGAATAATAAAAAGACTGTAATTCAGCTTAGGTAATTGAAATCTGCAAAAGTCTGTGAGAACTACTAGTCCCTGCATGAAATTCAGCTCCATTTAGGGTCAGCCAATCAGAGCAGAGGTCAGGCTTCCCAGCAGCTTCAGAGAGAAATCTGCGGAGGAAGGGAGGGGCCATCTTAGAGCTCCATGCCATGCAGCAAGCTGGACATAATTAAGAACACAGACATTTACAAACATCTTCAGATCCTGGAGTGGCAGCCAGTGAGCAAAAGGATTTGTGTCAAATTCATGTACAGGAAAGGAATTGAGCCAGTTTAGTGATAAATGCAGTCTGATAACTTGTAGATCTATTTCATTCTCAGTGTGAGGTGATTCCACATGCAGTTCTTTATATTAGTTAATTTCATGTCTGTTTTCTTTAAGTTAAATATATTTTGGCAGTAATGATATTCTAGAAGTGTGTGCTAGTGAAAATATGAAGCTGACACAGAAGTTAATGATTAACAAGCTTTATGTGCAATGTATTTATGCAATTTCTGTATTTCTTTCTGTTTAAGATTTTTCACTTATTTACCTATTCGTTATTCATCACTTTAATTCATCTAATCACTATTCATCACCTATTCAACTATTCATCTAATCACTATTCAACTATTCATCTATTCACCTAATCAATCTACAGCTACTTAATTTACCCCACAACTTACTGAAATTAAACTTAAATGCAAGTGCATGAAGAGTGGAATTCAGTTCTTTCCGGCGTTGGTGTTTGAAGTTCCTTTCAAGCAGGAATAATTGTGCAAAGAACCATAAAGCTTGACAATGTTAATTTATAGCAATATCAGTAATCAATTTATGTAATCACTATGTAAAAAATAAACTAAAATCAGAAAATTAGATATTCTTAGAAAGCAATTACACATAGGAATCGGAGAGGGATTGTTAAACCAATTATACAAAAAATTTTGTCAAGGATCAGAAGTTAGCATCTCCATGTAGCCACACACTTTCTCTCACCTACACGAGTTCTCTCAAGCAGCCCCTTCTCTAAAATACTCACTATTGTAATGAAACCAGCTTACCCTGTAATCATTCCCCTTATTGCACCCATCCCTATTTACTTCTTCCACCCATGTACCCTAGATTTTCTAACTTTCAACTCTACCAATTCACTCTTATCTTTTCCTGTATTCACCCCTAATCCTCATAGCGTGGAATTCATTAAGCATTCATTTGGGAGTGATGTGTCCCTATATCAGCATGAAGCTGCTTGTCTGATGCATTGGCTTACAGCTCAAATTGAGTGCATCATTATGGGGAATTCCTTGCTGGAAAGCCTGATCTGCCCACCATATACACCCTATGCACCCATCTGTATACCCTCTTTTGTGTACTTAAGTCCTTAGACATATCCTATATATTCTTAACATTATATATACACGCTATTGCATGCAGCTATATACACTCCTTCATGTGTATACAAATATCATCCTCAACCTAAAGTAGATTTAATCCCTTAACTACGGATTATTATGTATATAATACACCCAGGACATACTTGAAAACGAGAGAAATCTCAATGTATCCTTCCTGGTAAATTACTTTATAAATAAATAAATCTAGATATACACTGTATACACACACTTTTGTGTCTATACAGAGTGTCCATAAATCTCTTTACAATTTCAAACATTTATTTCAAAGGCAAATGAAAAGACAAGTGAAAATTATTACAAAATGAGAGGTATATATATAAGTGTTGTTTGCCTCATTTAATACAACTCTATATCGGCACCATTAGTTGCCTGAAACACATCAAGACGGTACTCAAGTTCTTGCCATATTCGCTGCAGCATACTAGACTTGTGCGCCGATTTTTTTTTCGGTTCATAGAAACATAGAAACATAGAAAGATGTCGGCAGATAAGAACCTTTCGGCCCATCTAGTCTGCCCAATTACATGGATACTTTACCTGGATTTATCTTTTGTTTAGGATAGCCTTATGCCTATCCCATGCCTGCTTAAATTCAATTACTGTTTTGGCCTCTACCACTTCTACTGGAAGACTGTTCCATGTATCCACCACCCTCTCAGTAAAATAATGCTTCCTGATGTTACTTTTAAACCTTTGCCCCTCTAATCTAAGACTATGTCCTCTTGTTTTGCTATTTTGTTTCCTTTTAAATATACTCCCTTCCTCTACCTTGTGGATTCCCTTTACGTATTTAAATGTTTCTATCATATCTCCTCTGTCTCTTCTTTTTTCCAAGCTGTACATGTTAAGATCATTAAGCCTTTCCTGGTAACTTTTCTCCTTCAAGCCGTACACCATTTTAGTAGCCCTTCTCTGAACTCTCTCTAAGATGTCTATATCCTTCTGGAGATACGGTCTCCAGTACTGCACACAGTACTCCAAGTGAGGTCTCACCAGTGCTCTGTACAGTGGCATGAGCACTTCCCTTTTCCTACTGCTAATACCTCTCCCTACACAACCAAGCATTCTGCTAGCATTTCCTGCTGCTCTATTACATTGACTACTTACCTTTTAGATCCTCTGAAATAATAACCCCTAAATCCCTTTCCTCAGATGTTGAGGTTAGGACTGTATCAAATATTCGATTCGGTTCGGTTCATTCGGATGTTTAAAATTTTCGAATCGGCTCGTTTCGGCCGATTTCTGTTTCGGTTCGGTTCGGCTCGTTTTTTGTATAATTTTTTTTTCGGAATATCGGCCATTTTCGTGTTTTCGGGTCACTCTGCTCGTTTTTTGTATTGACTTTTTTTCGTGATTTCGGAAATTCTCATTTTTTTCGGAACGTCTGTTCTCCTCGTTTCAAAGTGTCTAACTCTATTCGTTTTGACGTAAACAAACTACTATGGTTTACTTTTTCATTTTTATATACTTTATATATTTTTTTATAATTAATTATTGGTTTGTTTTTCGGATCCGATAATTCATTCTGTCGATACGATAATTCTGGCGATTCTATCGTTTTTTTTTTATTAAATAAAGATCCTTTTTTTCTTATGAATATACATTTCACAACTTTATTTAATCATATTAAAATGGTATGAAAGGAACAAAAAAAAAATGAACAAAACGATTTAAAAAACGCAAAACTGACCCAACCCAAATGGTCTGACTTTAAAAATAAAAACCAGAACAAAAGGTTTTAAAACGAAAAAATAGTTGATCAAAATGATCTGAAACGAAAAAAAACCAACAAATAAAATGATTTAAATTTTAAAACAGACAAAAAAATTAACCCTTTCGCTGCTGATACATTTCACGGCTTCCCTTCACGCCTGTGTGCGGTCTGCTGCTGAGCTCATTTTTAACAGTTTCGCTCCTCTTGTTTAAACGCGTTTTGAAGCCTTATTTTATTATATGACTCAGACATGTTATATATCGTTCTTTCCGGCAGACTCGGCAGATTTATAATATATCATTATTATATGTATGCATCATGTCCTGCTTGTATATTATAACAAAAAATGCAATAAAATTTGAATTTTCAATGTTTCACAAGGTGTAAAGTGTTTTTTTTCACATTTTAACATGCAAGTGTTTGCGGTTATATTTTATGAGTTGCGCTTGTTAAAAAAAATTGAAATGGGGACTTGTTATATTTTTTGGGTGAAAATTACACTAATTTTTAACAAACGCACCCCATACAAAAATCCTTAGTGCAGCATCATTGTTCACATTATAATTGAAATGGCAACAATATTGCTGCATTAACAAAACAAAACAAAAAACCTGTTTATTTTTTTTTTATATTTTATTATATTTTTATTTTTTATAATTTTTAACATTGTCATGTTGGTATCATTGGAAAGGCCATGCTGTGGTCGATCCAATGATACCAAACATTAACCGATAGCTGCCGCGTATCGGGAGATAGGGGTTCATTGGAACCCCCTATCTCCACCATTGGTCGCAGTTAGGGGTTAACTCCAGAACTGACGTCATTGTGACAAGGTCTTGGGACTGTCGGCAGCTGCCATTCCCCCAGGCTGTTGTCTTCCTGCATAGACGTGACCATGTTGGCGGGCAGCGTCTTAGCGGGCAGCAGTGGGAGAGAGAGAGCTCATAGCTGGGAGGAGGTGTTGCGTGAAGCTGCGAACAGGGACAAATAAACTAGACCTGAGCTGCACTGAGGATCTTTGGGTTGTGTCGGAGAAGACTTCACGCAGTGCTGCCATCAATATTTTTTGATAAATTCTTGGTTATACAATGAATGTGACTGTGGACAAAAATCCATGTTGTTGTGACATCGCCTAAGCTTACCAAAACCATGCCACGTTAATCAAATCTCAAGGCAGTACAACAAGGTTGTGTTAGTGTGTGACATTTTTTGGCCAGGCAGGCAGTGTAGAATGTGCACAGTCACATTCATGGCCACAAATATGTTGACAAATTTATGACAAAGGGTCCATAGAAATGTCAATAAATTTATGTACATATAATTTTAACAGTGTGGAAAGAAACCAAGCAATACATATTAACTTATTAAGTAAGGAAAAGCAACGCACACAAACAGGAAAATATAGAAAAAAAATAAAATTTATTTACAACATGCCACATGGCATTGGCAAACTGCCCAACAGGGGAACAAACATAGGGGAGGAGGAGGCTGGTCTCAGACTCTCTAGAGCCGTTCAAGGACATCAACGGCGTTGTTGATGTGGTCCCTGAACTCCTGCAGCAACTCCTGGATGGCTTCGAGGTTGGTGCCAGCCAGGCGTAGCTCGCCGATTGCCATCCTGATGCTGGACCTGTCCGGTCTGGCTTCTCCTCCTATATATCCAATAAATGAAAGAAGGAAAATACAGTAAGTAAAGCAGGTTTCTATTTTTGTCTGAAAGTCTTGAAAAAATATAACCGTAGTATATACCAGAGCTGGCGGCCTCCTGAGGCTCCGACTCCGACTCCGACTCCGACTCCACCACCACCGTCAGCATCTGTTCCGGTGCTATATCTAAGAAATTAAAGAAATAAAAAATACAGTAAACAACAAAACTGATTTATTTTTGAACAAAAGTCGATGCAAAATACAACAGTAAAAAAAAACCTGGACTGGTGGCCTCCTGCGGCTCCGGCTCCCTCTCTCCATCATCGCCCTCCTCCTGCTCCTCCACCTGCTCCTCCTCTTCCTCCACCTGCACCTCTTGTGCTATATATAAAAAAATTTAATGAAAATACAGTAAACAAAAAATGTTTCTGTTTTTAACCAAAAGTCGTTGCAAAATAAAACAGTATATACCAGCGCTGTGATCGCCCGTGGCTCCCCCTCCTCCTCCACTGGGGCACTGGTGCCCACCGGGGCAGATGCTGCCTTTGCCTTCCTGTCTTCTGCCAAATCCAAAAAATAACATGTAAATAATGCAGACTGGAAAAAATGGTATATCTATACACTATATTGCCAAAAGTATTGCGACACCCCTCCACTACCCCACTACCAGCTTGACCCGCCACTACTCCCATCTCATAGTTCTAAAGTCACAAAATATCTATTTATTATTTCCCCTGCACATAGACATATATTACCGTTCAATTATATATTTTTTTCAGAAGTAAACATTACGTTTATTCAATAAAAACTATTATTTGTGTTGTGTGCATACAAAAAGCATTGTGCTGACTGCTTTTAGTTATTTTAGATGGCCTCAGCCTCAGCTTCTGCTAATAAAACTGCGGATATAGCAGAAACAACAGAAATCGGCCATTTTGTTTTGAAATTTGCATCTAAAGCGTTCAATGACACTGCTGTAGCAAACTGAATTGCTGCGCTGCAACAATTCAGCAGCTGCTGAGGACATATTGAACGCGGCTACTGTTTGGATGCACTTTCAGAAGAACTACATGTCCCATCCTACCACTTAGCAGAGATGCAGAGATTTTTGTTGATGCGATTGCGCAGGTGGGAGCCAATATTGCGCAAGCTGTAGGTCATCTCGTATGCATCACTCATTCACAACAACCTCCCCCCCAGCACACTACAGTACACACAGTGCCAAAAGAAATCCAGCATTGTAATTTCATCTACATACATCAAAAATCACAATTTTCACGAATACGTAAAATCACAAAAAAGAAGAACTATGGCAAAAATGCATGTATGAGTCCTGAAAACGCAAAGCTATACACATTGCATAAAAAAGGACTAGATCAATCAACGTATTTCTGTGCACATTAGCACATGCAAGCACATTATTATTATACAGGATTTATATAGCGCCAACAGTTTGCGCAGCGCTTTACAATATAACATGACACTTACGTTTGGCTATGACATGCCGGATGTGCCTCAGCTGCTCCTGCTCGCATGCCTTGAGGTCGGACCAGCGTTTTCGGAGCTGGTCCTTCGTCCGGACTTTGCCAAACAACTCCAGGATGGTGGTGCGAACCTTATCGAGGATACGGTCCTTGCGCGCGTTATTCTTCCTGCCGCAAGGGCCCTTACGGCAGTCGTAATATCGTCTGTCAAAGATGCGGACCAGCTCCAACATCTCCTCAAATGCCATGTTACTGGCCCGCTTCTTCCTGGGTGGTGTCTCTGGGGTGGAAGCAGATGAGGAGGTGTCCGAATGGGACTCTCTTCTTTGAACCATGATCATATAAATTATAAATTCAATTGTTTTTGGCCTGTCAAAAACTTGTCAAAACTCTCTCTACAATGGCTCAATAAAGTTTACACATCCGCGCACATGCGCAACCCGCGGACGAATCGGATCCGATTACGACAGAATTATCGTATCGACAGAATTATCGGATCATTGGAAACAACTTAAGTGATACACATTACAAATACAAAATTTACAGAATCAGCGATATAACCGATAATAGACTAGTTAAATAAATATCCGATGTCCAAAATTACCGAAATGGAGCCGAAATCACGAATGGAACCGAAATTGTGAATAGAGCGAAATTTTTTTTAGATTTGACACATTTCAAGTCCATTCGAAAACTCCGAAAAAAATTAGTTTCGGCTTGGAAAACTTTTTGGATCTGCCGGTTTTCGGATATATAATCCGAAGACACGAAACCCGAAACACAAATTCCGAAACCCGAAACACACATCCCTACAGCATACCCTCAGCAATGGTGGCAATGGCATCAGTGACCCTCTGCTTTAGATTAGTGATGTCTCATACCTTTGTTCGATACACAATATCTTTCACATAACCCCACAGAAAGAAGTCGAGGGAGTGATATCTGGTGAAAGAGGTGGCCAGGAAATTGGGCCACCCCTTCCAATCCACCGGTCTGGAAATGTTTCATTTAGGAACCCGCGAACATGCAGTCCCCAATGTGGTGGTGCACCATCTTGCTGGAAAATGATGGTTGGTTGAAGGTCATGTAGTTGTGGTGCCACGTACTTAGTCAAAAGGTAAAGGGACACATTTGCAGTAATTGATGTCTCGCCGAATAAAAACGGACCAATGATTCGATTGCAAATGATCCTACAGCACACATTCACCTAAAGCAGAGGATCACTGATGCCATTGTCACCATTGAGGGTATGCGACAGCGAACATGGCAAGAAATCGAGAGCCGTCTTGATGTTCTTCGTGCAACTAATGGTGCCCATACAGAGGTATATTAAATGAGGCAAAAAAAATTAAATATATACGTCTAGTTTTGTAATAATTTTCACTTATCTGTCTTTTCATTTGCCTTTTTAATACTTTTTGAAATTGTAAAGAGACTTTATGGACACCCTGTATATATACCTACCTTTCTTCAGAACATGAAAAACGATGTCCTGAAAAATGTTATGTTTATAACTGAATCGTAAAATGTTGAATTCCTTGTACACCAGGAGTGCACCAGTCTGTTTGTTTGTATGCTGCATCTGTACTGACCAAGGCACCTGGCATTGGGTCAATGTAACCCTAGAGTGCAGGAACTTTTGAGGTGTATATATACATATATATATATATATATATATATATGTATGTCACGGTTAAAGCCCGAAGTGCGGGTAATCCTAGCATTACCCGGGTAATCCTAGGATTAGCCGGGTAATCCTAGCATTACCCAAGCGTCATTAGCAAAAATCCAAAGTGAAATGAAATGTCAGACTTTACCTGGGTAATCTGCAAAGTATCCAGAGGCCTCTGGGTAATCCAGTTTTCTGCTCTATTTTAACCAGGTAATTCGCACATTACCCTAGTGTTCCTGGATAAAGTGTCATGTGCAACGAAACATCGCACTTTATTCGGGTAATCTGCAAAATATCCAAACGCCTCTGGGTACTCCATTTTTCTTGGGTTTTCAGCAGGTTACAGTTGACTGAATTCTGAGGATTACCCGGATAAAGCTGCAAACTGTTATCTGACTGATAACAAAATTATGTTTTTTTGTTATTTTTAATGAAATTGTAACCACAGTCACAAACCACACTAAGTAACCATAAGGTTACTCTGTGCATTAATTGTCTGAAAATTAATTTATGAAGATTAAAGATATTCAATAAAGAGTAACCTGATGGTTATTATGTATTATAAATTATATACAGTGGCAAGAAAAAGTATGTGAACCCTTTGGGATTACGTGGAGTTGTGCAGGAATTGGTCATAAAATGTGCACTGATCTTCATCTAAGTCACAACAATTTGAAAAACACAGTTTGCTTAAAATAATACAACACAAACATTATATGTTTTCATGTTTTTATTGAACAGAACATGTAAACATTCACAGTGCAGGGTGGAAAAAGTATGTGAACCTTTGGACTTAATAACTGGTTGACCCTCCTTTGGCAGCAATAACCTCAACCAAATGTTTCCTGTAGTTGCAGATCAGACCTGCACAACGATCTGGAGTAATTTTGGACCACTCCTCTTCACAAAACTGTTTCAGTGTAGCAATATTCTTGGGATGTCTGGTGTGAATCGCTCTCTTAAGGTCATGCCACAGCATTTCAATCGGGTTGAGGTCAGGACTCTGACTGGGCCACTTCAGAAGGCGTATTTTGTTTTGTTGAAGCCATTATTTTGTTGAATTACTTGCATGCTTTGGGTCATTGTCCTGTTGCTTCACCCATCCTCTGCGGAGCTTCAGTTGGCGGACAGATGGTCTTACGTTTTCCTGCAAAATGTCTTGATGATCTCTGGAATTCATTTTTCCATCAATGACAACAATCCGTCCAGGCCCTGAGGCAGCAAAGCAGCCCCAAACCATGATGCTCCCTCCACCATGTTTTACAGTGGGGATGAGGTTTTGATGTTAGTGTGCTGTGCCTTTTTTTCTCCACACATAGTGTTGTGTGTTTTTTCCAAACAACTAAATTTTGGTTTCATCTGTCCACAGAATATTTTGCCAGTAGTGCTGTGGAACATCCAGGTGCTCTTTTGCAAACTTCAAACGTGCTGCAATATTCTTTTTGGACAGCAATGGCTTCCTCCGTGGTGTCCTCCCATGTACTCCATTCTTGTTTAATGTTTTCCTTATTGTAGATGTGTCAACAAAAATGTTAGCATGTGCCAGAGATTTCTGTAAGTCTTTAGCTGACACTCTGGGATTCTTCTTTACTTCATTAACCATTCTGTGCTGTGCTCTTGCAGTCATCTTTACAGGACGACCACACCTAGGGAGAGTAGCAACAGTGCTGAACTTTCTCCATTTGTAGACAGTCTGTCTTACCGTGGACACATGAGCATCAAGGCTTTTGAAGATACTTTTGTAACCCTTTCCAGCTTCATGCAAGTCACAATTCTTGATTGTAGGTCTAATGAGAGCTCTTTTCTGCGAGGCATGGTTCACATCAGGCAGTGCTTCTTGAAACCAGTAAACCCAAAACTGATGTGTGTTTTTAAAGGGCAGGACAGCTTTCAGCAACACATCCAATAATATCACACTGATTGGACTCAAGGTTGGCTCACTCCTGGCTCCAATTAGCTCTTGGAGAAGTCATTAGGCTAGGGGTTCACATACTTTTTCCACCCTGCACTGTGAATGTTTACATGTTATGTTCAATTAACATATGAAAACATATAATGTTTGTGTTGTATTATTTTAAGCAGACTGTGTTTTTCAAATTGTTGTGACTTAGATGAAGATCAGAGCACATTTTATGACCAATTCATGCAAAACTCCACGTAATCCCAAAGGGTTCACATACTTTTTCTTGCCACTGTATGAGCACATATGACACATAATAAAGATCAAGTAACTCTTTAACATTCATATAAGAAACAGATCCTGTTACTCTGTATATTCATTCTATCTGCAATACATTTTAATGTTTGTCGTTTGCCATTTTCATTGATAATATCCATAGATAATAGCAAAATTCACTTTTACCCAAGCGGGGTTGGATGCTCTGCAGATTACCCAGGTGAAGCTGCGGATAGTCCTCAGATTACCCGGGTGAAGCTTCAGACTTGCACAATATCTGGGTAAAGTGCGAATTTTTCAGCTCTTCCAGACTGTCACCCAAGGGCAGTTGGTTAGTCCTAAAATTACCAGGGTAAAGTCCGAAATTTAATTTTTTTTTGCGGTTTTGGGTAATGTCAGGATTACTTGAGTAATCCTAGGATTAACTGCACTTCGGGCTTTACCCGTAACATATGTGTGTGTATATATATATATATATATAGATAGAGCTGTGGCAACCAGCTGAGGCCATAAGTATACTCACAAGTGCCTGGGTGCAGAGTCCAGTAGACAATATGTAGACCAAGTGGAAAAGGGCGCATACCAGGACTTAAAACAAAATAATAAAAGCGATGTTTTATTCAATATGCATTAAAAAGATGCCCAAGTGCATCAAAAACCGACGTTTCGGCCCTCACACCTTGATAAAGGCCCCTATATATAAAACCATGGAAATTAATAAAATAACTTAAGAACTACAAACCTCCCCCATTAATCTTATAACATCTATGGGCCTCCCCTCCTCCTTATTATTTTACATATTCATGTGCATTGATGACAAATGCAGCAGTACAACTCACCACCGAACACCGAGCAGAGCAGCCGCTGGAAAGAGCCGAGAAGCAGACGAACGAGGTGAAAAAAAAACAGTACGTTTGAAAGTTTTAAAATTGAAAACTACTGAACGAAAATGTCTGGAATTTATATATAAGATCCAATGAATGATAATAAAAAGGTATGTTACAGAAAAAAGAAAAATCGTTGTAAAGAAAAAAAGACGGGAAAAGAAATTGCCAAAAAATGCCGAAAAGATCCTAAACAATCTATGAATAAAGAGTCTTTTTACTGCAGAATAAAATAATAAACATTTTATTAGATATTGAATTAAAACTGGAATATTTTTAACATTGAAGCCTATGGGATTCGCCTGAATAAACCTGCCGAATGAAACCACCGAACAGCATGGCATTTCTGCAACTTTTCCCTGCTGTTTTGTGTTTTCTGAATAGAAGAAGCATTGCTTCTCTATGGGGGAATTTAACTGCCCTCGAACAGGCTCTCTGAATAGCCAAAAGGCCAGGAAATGTAGCCGTATGCTGAATTTGAGTGTCCGGTTACATTTCGGGACCAGATCGGCTTTCTTTGAATAACCCTGATAGTAAAAAGAAATTGTGGCACGAACGTGGGGTATAGAAAGCAAAGGGAAGGGGGGGGACATGGCACAGCACAGCAGGTGAATTTTCCGCTATGCAGGTATAAAACATATCAGAAGAAGAATCCATAAAGTGCATCCATCAGTGCAGTAATCTGTAAAATTAGCAAATGAGGGCTGTAGACTTGCCGTGTGCCAATAATAAAGTAGTGACAGAATCAATGTATCTGATGATAATACACGGTGGTGAGAATAAAACAATGGTCCTCCTAGAGGCAATTTAAGAACATCAAACTAGGGATGCATCGAAACCATTTTTTTAAGACCGAGTACAAGTAACGATACTTTTTAAAAGTACTCACCGATACCGAGTACCGATACTTTTATTTTAAGTCATGTGACGATTTCCAATAAATAATCTAGGATTTTGCTGAAAGCCTGTCCTATTTATGTTAATATTGCAATGTATGACCAGACACCACATTTACCCACTGCACAGACACCAGATATACATTTAAATATATATATACACACACTGTGGTCTGGTGTCTGGTCAGACACCAGACCACAGTGTGTATACACACTCACCCTCAGAATGTGTGTGTGTGTGTGTGTGTGTATGTGTAATATACACACACACCAACCTGTCAGACCAGTCCTCCGTATATATATATATATATATATATATACACACATACACACACTTCAGACCAGCCCTGTGTGTGTGTGTATACATACATACACACATTTTTCAGAACTCAGTATGTATATATACACACACACACTCCAGCCCTCAGTCTGTGTATAAACATGCACACACATTGCAGCCCTCAAATTGTGTGTATATATAAATACACACACACATTGCAGCCCTCAGATTGTGTGTATATGTACATACACACACACATTGCAGCCCTCAGATTGTGTGTATATATAATACACACACATTGCAGCCCTCAGTGTGTGTATATACATACATACACACATACATTGCAGCCCTCAGTGTGTGTATATACATACATACACACACACATTGCAGTCCTCAGTGTGGGTATATACAGGGCTCGAGTCCTGCGGGAACGGCGTTCACGTACTTCTCCCGCTGCGGGAACGCTGCGGGTACACAGGTTCCCGCTGTGGCCAGAACCCAGTATCGTAGCGAGGGGGGCACGTGCCCTGCCGCTTCGCATGGGTTCCACCAGCCAGCCGCGAGATCGTGGCAGGCTGGTGGACCGCATGCGAGTGGCACAGGGGCGGATCCAGTGGGGGGCGTTCTTCTCCTCTCCCCACGAGGCGAGCGGCCGCTGGCATGAAGCAGCTTTGCCGCTCGCCTGGGATAGGAGGACCCTCCCACCTGACCAGCACGTGTTCTCGCGATGAGGTAAGAGCTGGGGGCAAATATACTCATGAGAGCTGGGGCAGATCTACCCATGAGAGCTGGGGGGGGGCAAATATACCCATGAGAGCTGGTGGGCAAATATACCCATGAGAGCTGGGGCAGATATACCCATGAGAGCTGGGGGAAATATACCCATGAGAGCTGGGGCAAATATACCCATGAGAGCTGGGGAAAATATACCCATGAGAGCTGGGGAAAATATACCCATGAGAGCTGGGGCAGATTTACCCATGAGAGCTGGGGGAAAATATACCCATGAGAGCTGGGGGCAATATATATCCATGTGATCTGGGGGCAATATATACCCATGAGAGCTGGGGGAAAATATACCCATGAGAGCTGGGGAAAAATATACCCATGAGAGCTGGGGCAATATATACCCATGAGAGCTGGGGGGCAAATATACCCATGAGAGCTGGGGGCAATATATACATATG
This sequence comes from Leptobrachium leishanense, assembly GCA_009667805.1. NCBI lineage: Eukaryota > Metazoa > Chordata > Amphibia > Anura > Megophryidae > Leptobrachium > Leptobrachium leishanense. The sequence continues at coordinate 180,251,504 of CM019065.1, read as the reverse complement.
TGAGCTGGGGGCAATATATATCCATGTGAGCTGGGGGCAATATATACCCATGTGAGCTGGGGCAATATATCCTTGTGAGCTGGGGAAAATATATCTATGTGAGCTGGGGGCAAATATATCCATATAACCAGTTCTGTGTATATTATTCTGGGGGCTCAGTGCTGTGTATATTATTCTTGGGGCTCAGTGCTGTTCATATTATACTGGGGGCTCAGTGCTGAGTATATTATTCTGGGGGCTCAGTGCTCTGTATATTATTCTTGGGGTCCAGTGCTGGTTATATTATTCTGGCGGTCCAATGACTGTGTATATAATTCTGGGGGGTCTGTGCCTGTGTATATAATTCTGGGGGGTTCTGTGCCTGGATATACACTATATTGCCAAAAGTATTCGCTCACCCATCCAAATAATCAGAATCAAGTGTTCCAATCACTTCCATGGCCACAGGTGTATAAAATCCAGCACCTAGGCATGCAGACTGTTTTTACAAACATTTGTGAAAGAATGGGTCGCTCTCAGGAGCTCAGTGAATTCCAGCATGGAACTGTGATAGGATGCCACCTGTGCAACAAATCCAGTCGTGAAATTTCCTCGCTCCTAAATATTCCACAGTCACCTGTCAGCTGTATTATAAGAATGTGGAAGTGTTTGGGAACGACAGCAACTCAGCCATGAAGTGGTAGGCCACGTAAACTGACAGAGCAGGGTCAGCGGATGCTTAGGCGCATAGTGCGAAGAGGTCACCAACTTTCTGCAGAGTCAACCGCTACAGACCTCCAAACTTCATGTGACCTTCAGATTAGCTCAAGAACAGTGTGCAGAGAGCTTCATGGAATGGGTTTCCATGGTCGAGCAGCTGCATCCACGCCATACATCACCAAGTGCAATGCAAAGCGCCGGATGCAGTGGTGTAAAGCACGCCGCCACTGGACTTCTTGAGCAGTGGAGATGCGTTCTCTGGAGTGACGAATCGCGCTTCTCCATCTGGCAATCTGATGGACGAGTCTGGGTTTGGCAGTTGCCAGGAGAACGGTACTTGTCTGACTGCATTGTGCCAAGTGTAAAGTTTGGTGGAGGGGGATTATGGTGTGGGGTTGTTTTTCAGGAGCTGGGCTTCGTCCCTTAGTTCCAGTGAAAGGAACTCTGAATGCCAAGACATTTTGGACAATTCCATGCTCCCAACTTTGTGGGAACAGTTTGGAGCTGGCCCCTTCCTCTTCCAACATGACTGTGCACCAGTGCACAAAGCAAGGTCCATAAAGACATGGATGACAGAGTCTGGTGTGGATGAACTTGACTGGCCTGCACAGAGTCCTGACCTCAACCCAATAGAACAGTTTGGGATAAATTAGAGCAGAGACTGAGAGCCAGGCCTTCTCGTCCAACATCAGTGTGTGACCTCACAAATGCGCTTCTGGAAGAATGGTCAAAAATTCCCATAAACACACTCCTAAACCTTGTGGACAGCCTTCCCAGAAGAGTTGAAGCTGTTATAGCTGCAAAGGGTGGAGCGACATCAAAATGAACCCTATGGAGTAGGAATGGGATGTCACTTAAATTCATATGCGAGTCAAGGCAGGTGAGCGAATACTTTTGGCAATATGGTATATATGTATGTGATATATATATTATATTATATATAACATGTTAGTCCAGTTGCCAAAATCCCGAGTATACCAGTACGTAGTGATACCTTTCACTGATCAGTATAGTTTCCAGACCTGAAGAGGAGAGGTTACACTCTTGAAAGCTTGTCTTTTAAATGTAAGGTTAACCCAATAAAAATGGTATCCCCACGTCCTGCTATACTCGTGATAAATATATATTTTCTTCAGGTAATACGGGTTGCGGAATTCGTGGGTGAGTTCCCTCACTTTTTTTCCAAGAACTTGACCCCTGGGTATATACATACACACACACATTGCAGCCCTCAGTGTGTATGTGTGTGTGTGTAAATATACATACATGCACATTGCAACCCTGTGTGTGGATATAAAGCACCCAGCCGCGATCTCACGATTAGTTTGAGATTTCGCGAGATCACAGCAGGAGGCTTCCCAACGAGCCGCCGCGCAAAGACTTTGCCGGTGGCGCTCGTTGGAAGGTATGAACTCGGTCAGCTGCAGGGGCCGGTCTGAATGCCGTTAGAGCATTCGGACAGCCGACCATGTCTGGTCTGAGGTCTGAAACGTGCCAGTGTGTGCATATATATAGACAAACACACTGCACCAGTTTGTTCTGTAGTGAATATTCTGACCCCTTGGATCGCCAATCCTCGGTTCCTGGGTAGCTGCAAAGTGCAATGTGCAGGGAGCACAGCCAACCAGTAAAGGGTTAAAATGTGAATTTATTAATAAAGAATAAAAGGTTGGACATATATAACCCCTGTAAGACGCTCCAAATACAGGAGATTATATATAGGGGGACACCTTTGGGAATATGGTGAGGAAGCTGCAATAAGTTAGGTTGGTGATACCATACACATGAATGTATTCCTTCTAGAGAAATAGCCTCTCAGGCAATTTAGCTGGTATTAATAGAGCTATGTTGGGGTAACTCTGAAGAACAAACTAAGCACATTTTAATCTTGTTACTATTAAGATTCAATAAAGAATGTATTGTAATTATTATTGTACGTATGTAGTCATCTGGCAACTATAGAGGGGAATGCATCACCTTATGTAGCTGCTCATGGAACTTTTGCCCAATGGGTAGAATCCCTGGACAAGACCCCCATGTGACGTACTCCCTTAAACCGTAGGTTAACTCTAATTCCCATTAACTAAACCCCCTAAAACTAAAGGCAAATGTCGGAATATACCCACCAGTTTTAAACATTTTTAGTATTTCAATTATTTTACTCCTTTGTAAATTAATGTTTTTTGTGAGGCAGAGATTGGCAATATAACAGGGGTGCAGGGGATATTGTTGCCAAGGGCTGGAAATAGAGTGGAATAGTTGTGGGTATAACTGAGAAAATGAAAAGAACTGTAAGTGTAAAGAAAAATTACTAGGATAAATAATTGTGTATGGCAGAGTTGTGTACTCATACAGGGATACATGGCAATGGTTGAGGATAAATATGTTTGTTGAAAGCATGGTATGTCTGTAAGGTAGCATTTATAAAATATATGTCTGCTTTGTAGTCAAGTATGGCTTTGAAGTACGTTATTATTAAATACTGGGGGACATTATTTGTAATAAAATATTAACGAAGAATGTTTTGTTTGAGAAAAAATAGTTGATCTACATGTTGGTATTATAAATTATGTTCTCTGGATGTGTCTTCCTAAGTAACATATGTGGTCAGCCTACTTTAATTATCAGGAACAACATCTCCCACATCCCTTTCCTCTGCACTTCTTGTCAGCAAACTACCAATATTTTTGTGCTCAGTTCACAACATTGCACTTTGCGCTTTGTTAACTATAAATTATCCAGTCAATGCTCCAGTTTTCATGAATTGTTACAGAATGAATTGTCAAATCCTGAAATGATAAAGACTTGATAGAAACTGTCATTTCAAGGGAATAATCTGTGAATATTTGCTTAATTGATCCTGTACTATAATAAATATATTTTAGTGTAGTTGTATTTTTGCGTGTGTTTGTGTTTGTTAAGCATCACACAAGTAGCATCTTAAAATTTTGTCGTTAATGACTGATTATGTCCGGCGTTCTCAGAAAAGGTTTCATGCAAGTCAAACTAATAAAATTTTATTCCGTGTAAAATTCTGTTTACAGATCGCAGCAGGAGATATTGAGCTGGTTGACAAAACAGTTCCAGTCGTGAGATTGACACTGAAATGTTTCACAGGATTCGTGTAAAGGGAGATATAACACGTATTACGTACATGTGTCAGAATTACTATCTGCAATCTACGATTTGTAAAGATAGTGCATGTCCTCTGGTTTTCTCTCCTTTTTTTGTTGATGCAAAAGAAAAATTGCATTTTAACATAAGGTTCAACTATATAAAAAAATTAATCGCTAAATTAAAAATGAAGGTATCCAAGCTGGAAGTATCAAAATATACAATAACTCAGAAATAAAATAGAAAACTTTAAGGTATCTGTTTATCAAACGTTTTGGAAACCATTACAAAACAAACTACTGGAGATAATAGAAGCTCATGTCTTTTTTAAACACGTTTACTCAATACTACTTATTGTTGGGAATAATAAAAATGTATTGTCATTAATAAAAGAAATTTACACTTTTGGGGTTTGGATGGAGGGTTTACTCGAAATGCTTCATTAAAACACGTTCATTAAACACAATGGGCCATATCATATTACATAGTTGGTGCTAATTTATCCAGAGCTGTTGTAAACTTCCCAGAGCCATTGTAGTCTATGGAGGTTTTAAGTTTACAACAGCTCTGGTTAAGTTAGCACTAACATTGTAATACTGCCCAATGTATCTAACTTTGCAGTTCCCCTTTTCTCTGAGAAAATGTTATGACGTTGATAACAGAACCGAGAATTTGAAGATCTTGGATCACTTTTGGAGACTGTGCTTAAAGTAGGCATGCTCAGTGTGCACTTACAACAGACATATGTTATTGAATGTAAAACTGGGACAGTTTTGCCTGTTGTTGAATATGTTTTAGAACAGTCATTCGCTAAAAATCAGTATCAGAAGAATGTGCTGCAATGGCGATGGGAGGCTGGTAGCAATATTCACAAAACATCAGGAGCCATATTACATAGCTGATGCTAACTTAACCAGAGCTGTTGTAAACTTGCCAGAGCCACTATAGTCTATGGAGGTTTTACATTTACAACAGCTCTAGTTAAGTTAGCACCAACATTGTAATATGGCCCCAGATCTCTATGTAATCAGAGCATATTGCAAAAGGGCAATACTGGCATATCTTACAAGTAACTGCCTAGTCCCAGTAAATTGTCCCAGATCTTTGGGTCAATAATGAAATAATAACCATGCATTTTAACATTGGCTAAACTGTAAAATGCATTGCTATCTTTTTATGATTAACCATGCAAACATCATTTGATTTATACGTACATTTCCTCATAATGACTAAGGTGCTCATTACGTATGATGTACTGCCAGGCGTATCTCATGCCCCCTGCCCTGTGTAGTCAGTCGTGGGATTCAAGTGGGCAGTGGGTAAGCCACTATATAGCCCACATGCTACCATCCTACAAGAGATTGATTAAAATACATAAGCGGGACCCCCAGTAACTCAAATGTTTCAATAATCATCTTAAATGACTTCAGTTACTAACTACCACTATTTAACACCTAAACTTTCTAAACTGTATAATATATAAACCCTAAACTACCTATCTCTCGTACCAAAAACTTCACCCTATTTAAACCCCCTAAATCTAGCCTGTTCTTTAAAAATCTATTTATGACCCTTAGGTCTCCTTGACATGCAACACCCTTTCCTCCATCTGAGGTCCTTCTCTCAATAGCACCACAAGTAAAAAAAAAGGAAGCCTCAAAAAAATCCACAACCTGATGCACACAAAAATTAATCCACATGATGGCTGGCAGAAAAATGAGCCAATGTTCCCTGCACAAGGATATATATCATAGTGGCAGGCAATGGGACTAATGCATAGAAAACTGTTATTATACGCAACATAACTTCATTGGTTGAAGCTATTATGCCACCAATTCAAAGTTAGCCAATGAGAGAGCTCTGTTTTTGACTTCTCTAACTGGCAAGAAACTGAATTTGCAGTTGGCTGAAACCGACCAATCCCATAATGATCACTGATGCTCATTTTGTGATTGGTTTATGCATTCCAGACAGTATTTTCAAAATTTCTTAACGATCATTCTTATACTGTGCAACACCTAGCAGGGGCCTGCAACTTGTTTCTATCATCCTCAACAGCTTTCATTCATAGAACCATTTATTTTGTGACTTAATGTTGTTCTAACTCTTTTAATGGTTAATAGTTCAACACAGAAAACAAAGACACAAGACAGAAAGTCTGCAGCTAACATCAGAGAATCCATCTAGGATATTGACATAGTGAGAGCGAAGCTCTTCCTTCTCTTGTTGTTTAATTGTTAAGATAAAGCAGACTTTAATTGGTTTTGAGGGACACTACATATAAATAACAGCTTAACAGCTCCAATTTCTGAAATAAATAAAATATTGTATAACGTCTTGGTCAGTAAGCAAACTAAACAAACTCTAAGATTAAGGCAGATACTTTAACCCAAACATTTATAGCAGTTTTGTTAATGCTACTGCATTCTGGTTTCTTAACGTACTTGCTTTATAATCCATTGTATTCAGATTGAGGGCAGGAAATGGGGTTCACAAATAGGGACGATTACATTTCCTATAGCTAACAGCTTAAACCCTTTCCAGCTGCTACTGCATTACTATAGCTGCAGGGACCTCTGTGACTGTAAAGTGTCTCAGTTACTCAGAAGCTGTTCGTGCTGCTTGAATATTTATATTTGTATGATTTTATTAACCCGAAGGAGCCTGGCAAGAGTTCCAAGACTAAACAGAAACAAATTGTGCAAAATTAATTCAAACAAATGTCTAAAATAAATAAACAAACTAACATATATTTCCTACATATTTATTTTCTGTATTAATCTTTATATTTGTGTTGTTGTTTTTAATATCTTGCATTTTATTACTTTGTATTTCTGTAACGACTGTAACATTTCAATGTTCTTGAACCCGGCCAGGACATACTTGAAAATGAGAAAAATCTCATTGTATCCTTCCTGCTAAATACTTTATAAATAAATGAATAAATATCAGATAATATTCATACAATGTGAACATACAATAACCACCAATAAAATTACATGTAAACCATAAAAATCGTCCAAATATTTATTACATAGAAATCTTTAGTAGCAGCAGAGGATAAAACGAATGAGGATAAAATCTTCTCCACAGTCGTGAGTGAAATCTTGATGATAGTCCTTGAGGCTATAAACACAAATACAAGACCTCATAGGGCATCATAGCTATGCACACATATATTGTAGAGGTGAACAAATTATAGCCTCTTGCATATAGAAATGGCAAGTACTTCTCTTTCTCTTTGACAAGGTGAGTAATGTTTTCGATGGCTATTTTATGGATATCACCTGATGTATGTGTATTTATTACTTTTTTTTTGTGCCGTCATCTCTTTGAATTTATTTTGGAATCTTGCATTTTTTAATCTGGTGGGAGGACCACCTTTATGTCCAGCAGGAACACGTGACTCTTTTTGAATAGTTTCAGAAAAAAATAGAAAAATACTATTTGGACAGGATTGTTGACAACATGAATTATCTGGTAGAGGTGCTCTGGAAGTTACCTAAATTAATGCTTTGATTATTTAAAGGACTCAACAAACTGTTACAAAAATTATAGACATTAAACACCAAATTACAGAGCAGAATATAGGAATAAGGTCAGATTGATCCGGTTTCTTTGGTTGATGTACAACATCACTACACACTCAGATGTCTCATTTAAAGTAACTTGAATAAATGAAGAGAAGTCCTCTTTTGTTGTTAAGTTTGCGTAACTGTATACTTGGGTTATCTCCAAGCGTAGAGTATATCAGGACCCCTAAATATTTGGTATATTAACATAAAAATGGACTCGAAACAGCATGACCGTCTGGTGTGAACAAATCACAAATTTTGCTGCAAAGCTTGCTGTTTTATGTTTTTGAAGTTGTTTGATCTTTCCCATGTACTAGTTACGTCTCTAAAGTCTAGCAATTTTAGCATCACCTCTTGCAGCCTGTGTAGTTTCTGGATTGTGTTTACCAATTCTCTTTTTCTACAGAAATGGACATATACAGGGTTATTCAAAGAGAATGGAAAAGTCACCGCACGTTCGGTGACTTTTCGTTCTCTTCAATTCGGTGCAATTCGGCGATCCTATTTCGGCAACCCTGCGGTGTTTATTTATTTATTTTATTTATTAAGGATTTTACCAGGAAGGATACATTGAGATTTCTCTCGTTTTCAAGTATGTCCTGGGTTCAAGAACATTGAGTGGTTACAGAAATACAAAATAGTAAAATGCAAGATATTACCAGAAGAAAAATATGTAGGAAATAAATTCATTATGTCACATGTTTACAGGCGCATTCTGTATATATGCACTATGTTACATGTTTACAGGTGCATTCCGTATTGAGGTATGTTAATAGGGAACTCTTAAGGGAATTTAGACTGGGGGAAGATTTGATGGCGTCTGGGAGGTTATTCCATATTTGCGGTGCTCTGTAGGAAAATGAGGATCGAGCCACATTCTTTTTGTATTGCGGTATTGCAAGTAAGGTGCTGGTCCTGGATCGGAGGCTATAGGATGAGGGAACTGCTGGGGCACGCAGCCTATTCAGGTAGGGTGGTAGCTTCCCAGAAAAGTTCTTAAACACCAGGTTGGAAAGGTGAAGGGTGCGTCTAGATTCCAGCGACGGCCAGTTTAGTTCTTTTAACATGTCACAATGGTGGGTCATGTAGTTACATTGTAGCAGAAAGTGGCGGAATGAGTTATACAATGTAGTAAGTTTTTGGAGGTGTGTTTGAGGGGCAGCTGCATACACTACATCTCCATATTCAATAGCCGGCATAAGCATGTGTATTCAGCAAGCACCACAGGGCCGTCGTAGTGCAGGGAAAAGCCGCCGCAAACCCAACAAAACACTCCCCGCAAAACCTGGTGAAGGCACACCGAAACCCGCAAAAACACCTGGATTAACCCTGCCGAACTTGCCAGAGAAACCCGAGCATGAACCGATCACAGCGCAGAGCAGCCACCAGAAAAATCCGACACCGCAGACGAATGGAGTGAACAAAAAAAAAAAATACGCTTGAATGTTTGAAAAGTGAAACGCTGTTTGCAAAGAAACTACAGAACGAAAATGTCTGAAATTGACATATAAGATCCAATGAATGATAATAGAAAGGGCTGTTACAGAAAAAAGCAAAAACGATTTAAAAAAAAAACGGAAAATAAATCCCAAAAAATGCCTAAAAGATCTAAAAATAAAGAGACTTTTTATTGCAGAATATTATAATCAACGGTTTATTAGATATTGAATTAAAACAGGAATATTTTTAACATTGAAGCTTATGTGATTCGCCTGAATAAATCTGCCGCATGAAACCACCGAACAGCAGGGCAATTTGGCAACTTTTCACTGCTGGTTTTTGTTCTCTGAATAGACAAAGCATTGCTTCTCTATGGGGATCTCAATGCCGTCGAACAGGCAACGAACAGGCACCGTATGTGCAGGCAATTCGCCAACATTTGGCTAACTGCCCGCTCTCTGAATAGCCGAATGGCCAGGAAAGGTAACCGTACGCTGAATTTCACTGTTCGGTTACCTTTCGCCAGGAATTCGGAGCTCTTTGAATAACCCTGATAGTTTTATGCATGATTGCAGAGAACCATAGCAAACCACAGATACAACAAAGCAGACGCCAAGATCTTCTGTAGGTTTAAAACAATGTCATTATAGGTAGACTCTACAACTATGCATAGTCAGTCAAAGAAGGATTACACATGTATTACATAAAACAAAGTATAGTTGAGAGGAGTATAAATATGGTCAGGGTTATTCAAAGAGATCCGAATTGTGGCCGAAAGGTAACTGAACAGTGAAATTCAGCGTACGGTTACCTTTCCTGGGCATTCAGCTATTTAGAGAGCAGGCAGTTCACCAAATCCTGGCGAATTGACTGCACATATGGTGCCTGTTCGAGGGCCGTGAAACCCCCATAGTGAAGCAATGCTTCGTCTATTCAGAGAACAAAAACCAGCAGTGAAAAGTTGCCGAATTGCCCTGCTGTTCGGTGGTTTCATGCGACAGATTAATTCAGGCGAATCCCATAGCCTTCAATGTTAAAAATATTCCATATGCAATATCTAATAAACCGTTGATTATAATATTCTTCGGTATATAGTCTCTTTATTTATATTTTTAGGATCTTTTAAGCATTTTTCGGGTTTTTTTTCCTGTTTTTTTTTTTTAATCGTTTTTTCTGTAACAGCCCTTTTTATTATCATTCATTGGTTCTTCTAAGTAAATTTCAGACATTTTCATTCTGTAGTTTCTTTGCAAACAGCAATTGAATTTATTGGAAGAAGTGAAGCGCCACACCAAATAAATCCCCCACAAGGTATAGTTCGCCAACTACCCGGGTAGTGGTTTCCCCAAAACACCAAAACTGACAAAGTCAGACCAAGATTGTATAAATCAGGGTACAGAGCACACAGATTAATTGTAATGTTTTACATACATTTATTTTGGGACTTCTTTCCTCTCCATACAGCATATGCAAAAATAAACAGAAAGCGACAATAGTATAGCCCGCCTCTTATTTTGAATTCGTACAAAATTTTTAATCCACACTCACATAGGTGAGCCTTAACCAGGCTTAGGTGGAATGAGCCTTCTGGGTATTTACTTCCTTATTCACAGGGACCCAGTCACCTGACTATCGATCTCCTTTCAATTCCTTGTAGGTATGTGAATAACAAGAAAAGACCAAAACTGGCCTAGTATAATTCCACAAATATTATGAATTTAACTGGAATTATCCTAGGCCAGTTTTGGTCTTTTCTTGTTATTCACATACCCAGAAGGCTCATATCACCTAAGCCTGGTTAAGGCTCACCTATGTGAGTGTGGATTAAAAATTTTGTACGAATTCAAAATAAGAGGCGGGCTATACTATTGTCGCTTTCTGTTTATTTTTGCATATGCTGTATGGAGAGGAAAGAAGTCCCAAAATAAATGTATGTAAAACATTACAATTAATCTGTGTGCGCTGTACCCTGATTTATACAATCTTTGCAAACAGCGTTTCACTTTTCAAACATTCAAGCGAACTGTTTTTTGTTTTTTTCACTCCATTCGTCTGCGGTGTCGGCTTTTTTCCGGCGGCTTCTCTTCGCTGTGATCTGCGGCTGCTCGTGTTTCTCCGGCATATTCGGTGGGGATATTCCAGCTGTTTTGCGGGTTTTAGTGAGGGTTCGTCGGGTTTGCGGCGGGTTTCCCTTTCACTTCGGGGACCCTGTGGTTCTTGCTGAATACACCACAGGGTCGCCGAAATAGGATCGCCAAATCGCACCGAATTGAAGCGAACGAAAAGTCACCAAACGTACGGTGACTTTTCTATTCTCTTTGAATAACCCTGTATGTAAACTTTTCAAATGGGAGGTTTATCAGCTTAAGAACACAAACAAAAAAAAATCCACAACAAAATAAACAATATATTGGTGTCCACTGTGTTATCTAAAGTAAACATAATGGTTACAATAATAACATATTTTTTCTTTGTGCTTTTGTGTAAGGACATTGCTTGTTGGTTTATCTGCAATTAAATGGAGTTAGGAACCTTTACATCAATGTGGGCCAGCGTCTCTTTAAAATGTACGGGTGTAGATTATTTGCAGACACAGAAGACTAATGACAAGTGTCACGCACGAGATGCTTTTCAGTTGTTTGTAAATTACAACAAATGCAGGATTATGTTTACAAAGAATAAATGCATGTTTCCAAGCTAGTCACTGATCTAGTTTTCCTACCTTGTGTTCGCAGAGTCATTACCTGGCACAATTATTCATTCAGAGTTAATTGCAAGATAACCTAATTATATTTGATGATAAATGAAGAAATGAGCAGGGACGTAATATAACTCTGGGACCATTGCTTTTATAAGATAAGTCAGCTTTCTGTAATTAGAAATAGAGGAAGGAATAGGAGAAAAATATTGCCACTAGGGCAAACTAAATAAGAAAATGCATTTGAAATGAAATACCTGTACTGAATGTTAAAACGTTCTTTAATCCGAAGAATGCCTTTAATAGTCTTAGTTTAGGTTCCTAGGTGAGATCACTATGTCATAATAAACCGAGAGATCTGCATTATATTGGAAATACATTTCAAGCATTCAGGATAGCATGATAGATAATATTAGATAACTATAACCTAATTAATATTAAAGGCTTAGTCAAAAGGTGTCGGTGTTTGCCAATGTTGCAGATACAGGTGAAAATGTATGTTATTGCAGAGCCAACAAATGCTGGCATTTCACAAACCCAATATCAAAAAAGGGTGACAGGAGAAGTTGCACAGTAAGCTTCTCAATTTGCTCCTTGGATTTCACTTTTGCGAAAAGCCAGCGTTTCTCAGCACTGCAATACCAGCAATTTCCATTGGCATTTGCAACACTGGCAAACACCGGCACTTTGTAAATAACCCCTTATGTTTTTTTAGATGTGTGATTGTTAAATCGGCAGTTCGTTAGGATGACAGCATCTTATAAAGTTCAGCAAAGCTTTTCATTCCAACTACGCTTATACTAAATTTGGTAACTTGTTGAAGGAAGAGGGCACAAAACCAGTTAATTACCTCTGCTACATCTTTAAACCCTTCACTACCGAGATCAAGATATCTCAGGCTTCAAAAAGCACCATCCGATGCCCCGATATCGAGATATCTCAATCTGAAGCCCAAAAGCAAATGAGATTTGTTTGCTGCAAACTAATTTTGTTTGCTTTTGGGTTTTAGAAGGTGCCTCTAAAGTTTTAGCCCTGTGGGCATAATGCCCAAAGAGCAAAAACTGTGTAAAATCAGCTGGTGAATGCTCTGACATTGTGAAATTGGGAAAAAAAGACATTGGGAAAAAAAGAAAATAGACCTGCAGCCCAAGCTGCTGTAACTTTATTTGGCAGTATATGGCGCCATCTACTGGCCAAAATAGGTTATTTACAGTAAGAAGTACAATGGGTATATGCTCAAATATTTCTTACTTTATAATTTAAAATGATTTTACAAAAAAACACTGGTTTCAGACAATGTCTTTTTGGAAAATCACTTGGTAGTGAAGGGGTAAATCCATGATTATTTCCATACATTATTAGTGATTGATTAACGCACCTTGAATGCTGAATTCTGCTCCACTTCCTGAACTATGGTCGGAGCAAAAAAAATTATTATCACCTATTCCTGATCAAATTAATTTTTGTTTTTTTGAGAAAGGATTTTACCAGAAAGGATACATTGAGATTTCTCTTGTTTTCAAGCAAGTCCTGGGTGGTGAGTATGAACCATTAGGTGTCTTGCCCAAGGACACTTACTGGAGAGGTGCTCTTGCTGGGATTCGGACTTGTATCTCACTGTTCTCCACAGTCACAGAGCAGTGATGCTACCTCTACTCCACCCAGTCAGTACCAATACAGCTGTTATATTCATTGTTTCCAAACTGAATATTATACAGCTGCTTTATTGCCCTCAGACCACTCTTGCATGTAGATTTTAAAATCACAAGCATTACATTGTATTTTACAGTGTTAAATTACTGGTTTACTGCATCCACATCATCTGGAAATAACTTAATGAATGTTTTGAGAGGCTATAATTTTTTAACAAAATTAAACCTAATAGTGGGGATAAACTGTGACCATTTTAGAAAATCAGATTTCAAGGGAACTAACAAGACCATGCTATCATTCACTGTCTGACCTCTAATGCAACTATAATATTAAATTTATTCTAAAATTTGATACATGCCTTGCTCTGATGTTTTTTTTTCTGCTGTCTTAGTCCAGTGCAAATTATCTGATTACTGATCTAGGTTTAAAAGTTTCATGTATGAACAACCGCAAGTGATGGAAACCGCTGAAAACAAAATTTTACTGACAAGATTGGATGATTTTATCAACAGAAGACCTTCACTATCAACATTCTGCAAATTAAAAACCATAATGCTGATTAAATGATATTCAATGCCATTTTCATAAAATGTTGATTAATTTGCAATATTATAATATTTAATGTCCAGAAATGAATAGCAGTTTTGTTCAAGAATATTCATTCTTAATTTTATTTTTTCAATTTTGTATTATAAATAGGGATGCACTGATACCTTTGTTTAAGACCAAGTATGAATATACTAGGGTTACAGGATTATTCGAAGAGATCCGAATTGTGTCCGAAAGGTAACCGAACAGTGAAATTCAGTGTACTGTACAGTTACCTTTCCTGGCCATTCGACTAATTAGAGAGCAGGCAGTTCGCCAAATCCTGGCGAATTGCCTGCACATAAGGTGCCTGTTCGTTGCCTGTTCGGGGACAGTGAAATCCCCAAAGAGAAGCAATGCTTCGTCTATTCAGAGAACAAAAACCAGCAGTGAAAAGTTGCCGAATTGCCCTGCTGTTCTCTGGTTTCAATCGACAGGTTTATTCAGGAGAATCCCATAGGCTTCAATGTTAAAAATAGTCCCGTTTTAACTCAATTTTTCTTTTTTCTGTAACAGCCCTTTTTATTATCATTCATTGGATCTTATATGTAAATTCCAGACATTTTTCGTTCTGTAGTTTCTTTGCAAACAGCGTTTCACTTTTCAAACATTCAAGCGTACTGGGTTTTTTTTCCACTCCATTCGTCTGCCTTGTCGGGTTTTTCCGGCGGCTGCTCTGCGCTGTGATCAGTGGCTGCTTGGGTTTCTCCTGCGTGTTCGGCGGGGTTAATTCAGATGTTTTTTGCGGATTTCGGTATGCGTTCACCAGGTTTTGAGGTGAGTGTTCGTCGGGTTTGTGGTGGCTTTTCCCTGCACTACGACGGCCCTGTGGTGCTTGCTGAATATATCGCAGGGTCACTGAAATGGGATCGCCAAATCACACCGAATTGAAGAGAACGAAAAGTCACCGAACGTGCAGTGACTTTTCGATTCTCTTTGAATAACCCTGATAATTTTTTTCAGATACTCGCAATTACTGGTACTTTTATTTAATGTCATGTGACAGTTTTCCAATAAATAATTAAGATTTTGCTGATAGCCTTTCCAATTTATATAAGTATTGAATGGTACCACCATTCCATCATGCCACAGGTCTGCACACAAACACATTCCAGACCACAGACAAACACACACAAAAACACACACACACACACCTCAGACATACACATACAAACCTCTGACCTCAGACACAGGCTGAGTGTCTATCGGTAGAGCAGTATCAGTATTAGTGTCGATTAGAGAGTTATATATATATTAGAAGTAAAAGCATCAATTGATATAGACATAAACTTATTTAATTTTTTTCCTTGCAAATGTTGTTATTAAATATAACTAAAATAACATTGATTTGTAATATTGTTTTGCAATTTTCATAGTTTCTATACTTAACTGATCTTCCTATTCTATTTCATGTAGTAATTAGGATAAAGGGACACTATTGATTCACAATATACAATATGCTCCTTGCTATAGCTTTAGTGCCTAAAGCTACATGGTTGACCTGTTTCGAGGAAACTAAACCTAATAATTACTAGTTGATACATAGACCAAGAGTACAACCATTTTGAATGTTAAAGTGAATGCCTGCATTATATGTTTCACATCCATCAATGACAAATGTATCAGCAAAATATACTGCACTTTATAATGTTCATAGTGTATGCATGAATATCAATTAAACAGGATGTCATGTAGACATTAATTTCAGCTCGGATTCCAAGCTAAATTTAACCTGTCATTTCTCTCACTTTTCTTTTTAAAGTTCTATAAACACAGATCACAATAACATCTTAATTTCTCTAGTATTTACATTTGAAACCAACTTGATAATAGCAATGGATTCTTCTTTATAGTTATGACCAATGGGTGCTTCCTATACAAAATCTTTGTAGTGTATTATGTGATATTTGAGCAAAAAATATAGAAAATGTAACATCAGAGCCTGAGGCGGTTTAATTTGGGCAGTATGTAGGAACTAGTGAGTGTGAGAAACCATGGAGCAATGAAAGATCCGATTGTTTATTGTCATCAAGAACTCAGCCACCTGGTCACTGTGATCCTGATGAGTGGACACACATAATAGGACACCTCAAATCAAAATGCCCCTTTACTTTCCTTAGGTCATGAACTAGAAAGTTCTAAAATAGGTATTGTGACCTAACAATTTTCTTTAAAATATTTCTTCTGTCTTGCGGGGGTTTAAAAAAGGCTGTAGGAAATCAGGTCATCTGCTCAGGTCTACTGTCAAGCTTTGATACAGATCCTTGGAGCCCATCTGTGTTTATTATTTGAGAGTCTGATACATGAAAACCATAACTTTTTTCTACTCCAGACATTTAAATACTATAGTGTGATGCCAGTTACCTAACGTAGCTATAAAATATCAGTTTTATATTTCTTAAAAGTAGTATATTGAATCTTTGCTACCGGGAATGTACTTTCCCAGCATTCTTGCAATCCATAAAACTAGGGTTGTTTTTGAAATTACCCACATATCAACCTCTGAATGTATTTGTTAGAAGTGAGTAAATCCCCCAAAAAGTTAACAAACTAGAAATACCTATGCCAGGCTGGTAAGACTTTATTGCATAAAACTAATTTGTAAAGTTTTACAAGATTGAATAAAACAGACCTTTTCAGTTTACAAGAGAAGTAAAACGTACAAAAACAAACTCTGTGTTTTAGTCAAAAAAGTAGTCACAAACATATACAGGTGTTCATTCACCAATACACCAGAGTAATTCAATCACTGTGCTGTAATGTGCATAGATAGTTTGTGGTACATACTTATATTAAGTTAATATAGTGTATGTTAACCCCTTTACTACCAAGCAATTTGTTGTTCAAGAAAATATTATCAGAATGCTTATTTCACCATCGAGTACGAGGTGATCAATTAAATATAGAGTAAAATGGCTTTTTCAATAAGTGTATATATATTTATTTATTTATTTTATTTATTTATAAAGGATTTTACCAGGAAGGATATATTGAGATTTCTCTCGTTTATCCTGGGTTCAAGAACATTGTTACAGAAATACAAAGTAGTAAAATGCAAGACATTAACACAAAACAAATGTACAGATTAACAGAAAATAAATATGTAGGAAATAGTCATTATGTTACATGTTTACAGGTGCATTCCGTATGAAGGTATGTTAATAGGGAACTCTTAAGTGACTTTGGACTGGGGGAAGATTTGATGGCGTCTGGGAGGTTATTCCATAATTGTGGTGCTCTGTAGGAAAATGAGGATCGAGACACTTTCTTTTTGTATTGTGGTATTGCAAGTAAGGTGCAGGTCCTGCATCGGAGGTTATAGGATGAGGGAACTGCTGGGGGAAGCAGCCTATTCAGGTAGGGTGGTAGCTTCCCAGAAAAGCTCTTAAACACCAGGTTGGAAAGGTGAAGAGTGCGTCTAGATTCCAGCGGCGGCCAGTTTAGTTCTTTTAACATGTCACAATGGTGGGTTATGTAGTTACATTGTAGCACAAAGTGGCAGAATGAGTTTTACAATGTAGTAAGTTTCTGAAGGTGTGTTTGAGGGGCAGCTGCATACACTACATCTCCGTATTCAATGGTCAGCATAAGCATTTGCTGTACAATCTGCTTTCTTACTCCACGGCTCAGGCAGGATTTGTTTCTGTACAGGGCACATAGTTTGGGGTAAAGTTTAGATGAGAGTTTTTCGATGTGGGGGCCAAAGGTTAGATTTGGGTCTAACCACATACCTAGATATTTTATATATATACCGCTTTTGAAAGTTCTATCACTAAGGGATACCCACTATTCATTTCAGTTGTTGTACTATATGCATACCCAAACTAAGATATAGGAGATTAGGTGCTCATCTACATTTGCGCTTCCTAAACAAAGTAGGGGAATGTAACCTGCTGGCAAAGCAGATGGGGCACTATTTAGAAAACAACTAGTGCTCATTTTTTAATAAATAATAGATAATTATTTTAGTTTATATCTTTTATCTTCTATATTTTATTTAGTATAAATTCATATTTGACACATGGTAATCTGTTAATTTCAAAATTTATTTACTCTATGTAACGTTGGGGGCTACCAGCCTTTCCGGTGTGCTTGACGGCAGCATGTCTGATGCTGCTCGCTCACCAACGCCCGGTTTAAATTGAAACAGGCAGGGAGATGGCTGCATGAGGTGCGGCTTGAGAGGGGGCGCGGTCTGGTGAAGGTCTTTTAAAAACCAACAGTTCCTTCTAAGCAGTGCCAGATCGTGGTTATCCATACCTGAGCTCCTTGTATCTGAATTCTCCCGTGATTTAACCTGTTATTGACCTCTGCTTGTTTTCTGACTATTCTGCCTTCCGTTGCCCTAGACTATTTCCTTGTACTACGCTTCTGCACTGATATCGACCCGACTATTCCATTTGACTATTCTATACTCTGTATTCCTGATTCTGGCTCGTCTGACTACCCCTGTGTTGCTGACCTGGTTTTGTATTAAGACATTGTCTTTGATTAACTCTTTCTGTCTAGCTAGTATACATATACCTGGCCAATTTTTAAGGACCAGACAGTTAGGGATTCCTTTACGGCTACCCTGTTGGTAGTTTTTGGCTCTGTGGAGTGTTGGACTTTAAGGACTGCATGGTGGGATCTGGGAACCGTGACATTACGATCTGGCCAAATGGATCCCGCAGACTTAACACAGCATTTGAGTAACTTTGTATCCAGACAGAACGAGCAGGACCATAGGATGGATCAGTTTGCTCTCGCCTTACAAACTATCCTGACTCGTACGGCCCACCTGGAACCAGCTGGGGTTGCACCTCCGTCTGCTATACCTATGTCCCCTGTTGTTCAGACATCCCAGGTACACATGACCGCTCCTATGAGGTTTGACGGTACTCCCTCGGAGTGCCGGGGATTTTTGGTCCAGGTGGATATTCATTTTAAATTATTATCGGAGTCATTGATGCATGAGTTGGCCCCTTGTAAATTACCTGAGGTGTTGAGTGAATTTATAGATTATTGTATAGATCTGGATGATCAGATAAGGGACAGAAGAACTCCAAGAGAGAAACCTAAGAGACCGTTACCAAGGTTGGCCCCTGTCTTTCAGGCACCACCAAAAGAGTTATCCCCTCCCTCTGAGCCTATGCAACTAGGCCATACTAGGCTTACAGAGGAAGAGAGAACAAGGCATCTTCGTGAGGGATCGTGCCTGTATTGTGGCTTAAAAGGACATTTACGACTCCAATGTCCCACTCGCCCTAGAATGCATGATAAGTCGGAAAACTACCGCACCTAAGGCAGCTGAGGAAACAGGCCTTGGGTGTGATGTTCATGTCTCCTGTCAAAGACACTAGACTCTTGTTACTAGTATCCGTGGCTTGGGAGACCAAGACCATGCATACTACCACTTTTGTTATATCCTTTATCCATAAAAGAGAACCAAATCATGGAGGAGTACATAAAGAAGAATTTGGAGAGAGGTTTTATCAGACATTCCTCTTCTCCAGTAGGGGCTGGGTTCTTTTTTGTGTCTAAAAAAGGAGATTTACACCCGCATATCGATTATAGGGGGCTTAACAAGATCACCATCAAGAATGTGTACCCTATCCCTCTTATATCAGAACTGTTCGACAGGTTAAGGGGATCAGCAGTATACACAAAACTCGATTTGAGAGGGGTTTACAACCTGATACGTATAAAAGATGGGCATGAGTGGAAAACAGCATTTAACACCAGGAGTGGGCATTATGAATATCTGGTCATGCCGTTCGGTCTCTGTAATGCTCCAGCTGTATTCCAAGATTTCATTAATGATGCGCTCAGAGATTTTTTGCAATCCTTTGTTATCGTATACTTAGACGATATACTGGTTTACTCTCCCGATCTGAAAACCCACCATGAACATGTCAGACAGGTATTAGCAAAATTACTAGACAATGGTCTTTATTGCAAACTGGAGAAGTGTTTATTCGACATTACTACTGTAAAATTTCTTGGGTACATTATCACTCCAGAAGGTTTTGAGATGGATCCTTCCAAACTCACGGCCATCTCAGAATGGCCTCTCCCTCAAGGCCTCAAAGCCATACAGAGGTTTCTGGGGTTTTCCAACTATTATAGGAGATTTATCAAGAATTATTCTGCTGTAGCTTCTCCTATCATTAACATGACACGTAAAGGTCTGAAGAACCAGGTCTGGTCTTCACAATCCAAACAGGCATTCGAAGCTCTCAAACAGGCTTTCACTTCCGCTCCCGTGTTACGGCATCCTGATCCCAGAATTCCATTTGTTCTTGAGGTTGATGCTTCCGAGATAGGACAGCCCCAATGCCTATCTCAAAGAGAGTCTCCAGGAAAGCCTCTACATCCTTGTGGGTTCTTTTCAAGAAAATTATCACCAGCAGAACGCAATTATGATATCGGTAACAGAGAATTGCTTGCATTTGTGTCTGCCCTGTCAGAGTAGAGACATTTGTTGGAAGGTACTCTTGACCCTTTGTTGATAATCACTGATCATAAGAACCTTACGTACATCGGGGATGCTAAACGTCTGAACTCGAGACAGGACAGGTGGTCATTACTACTGTCTCGGTTTAATTTTGTGTTGACTTACAGACCAGGTGACCGCAATGTAAAGGCTGATGCCTTATCTCGTCAATATGACCCGTATGAATCAAATACACAAGACTACAATCCTATAGTTCCTCCTGAACGTATTGTGTCTTCCATGGTCTTGTCTGTTTCCTCGCTTTTTCTGGAATGCCTCCAAGTAGCTCAAATGGGGGCTCCACCTAACAAGCCTCCAGATATGTTGTTTGTGCCTGAAAAGGAAAGACAAGAATTACTCATAATATTTCATGATTCAAAACCAGCAGGTCATCCTGGTATTACTAAGACTCTTACCAGTATCTCCAGACAGTTCTGGTGGCCCACCATGCGACAGGACGTACGTCTGTTTGTTTTGGCTTGTCAAGTTTGTGCCAGAAGCAAAACCAGTAAAACTTTGCCTGTCGGTCTATTGCAGCCTTTACCCATTCCTAATAGGCCTTGGTCTCATTTATCCATGGATTTTATTGTGGACTTGCCGAAGTCCAAGGGTCATACTGTGGTTCTGACAGTTATAGACCGCTTCTCCAAAATGGCTCATTTTATTCCTTTACCTAAGCTTCCTACAGCCAAAGAACTGGCGGTCGTCTTTGCTAGAGAGATTGTACGAATACATGGGGTTCCGTCTGAAATAGTCTCTGACAGACGAGCTCAGTTCGTCTCTCATTTCTGGAGGGATTTCTGTGCGGAGATGGGGGTGCGATTGGCCTTCTCTTCAGCATATCATCCACAAACCAATGTGGCAGCAGAGAGGGCAAATCAGGGTCTTGAGCAGTACATACGTTGCTTTACCACACAACAACAAGACAATTGGTCGGAGTTGTTGCCCTGGGCTGAGCATGCACGTAATAACGCCGTTAACGAGACCACTGGCCACTCTCCTTTTTCTGCTATCTATGGTTTTTTTCCTTCCGGCTCTACCGCTTCAGTTTGCTGAACAGGCCATCCCGGCTCTCGATGAACATCTCACACAACTACAGGATATTTGGAGACAAATTCGCAAAAACATGGAGCGCAATGTTGCTGTCCAGAAACGCAAGGCTGACAGGCATAGGTTACAAGCTCCTTCCTACAACGTGGGGGATAGAGTTTGGTTGTCCACTAAGAATGTGAAGTTGCGGGTGCCTTCTATGAAAATGGCACCTCGGTTTATCCTTCCATACAAGATCATTCACCGCATTAACCCTGTGGCTTATGCTCTTGCCCTTCCTAGACATCTTCGCTTGCACAATGTCTTCCACACCTCCCTACTGAAGCCTTTGTTGTGTAACAGGTACACGCGGGTCGTTCATCCTCCTCCGCCTGTTCAGGTTGATGGAGAGACGGAGTATGAGGTTAGGAAAGTTCTGGATTTTAGGCTGTTCAGGGGTGCTCTGCAGTACCTGGTCGATTGGGTGGGTTATGGTCCGGAGGACCGGTCCTGGATTCCGGCTTCCAACATGTCTGCCTCTAGGTTGGTCAGGGCATTCCATCCCTCGCACCCCGATCACCCTGGTGGTCGTCCTGCCACTTGTCCTGTTGGTCTTCCGGTGGCCTCCCGTGGAGAGGGGGGTACTGTAATGTTGGGGGCTACCAGCCTTTCCAGTGTGCTTGACGGCAGCATGTCTGATGCTGCTCGCTCACCAACGCCCGGTTTAAATTGAAACCCTGTTGGTAGTTTTTGGCTCTGTGGAGTGTTGGGCTTTAAGGACTGCGTGGTGAGATCCAGAACCGTGACACTCTAGTTCAATGCACAACATTGCATATTAAAAGGTATATTTGTTAGACATTTGCATTTGCTGTCAGTCAAATTGTGATGTGTCTGAATTATGGACGATTCATAGATTCGGACAAAAAATGAATCACCTCGACAAAGGAACCAAAAAAAACGTACAGGAACCATTTTCATTTGTGCAGTTTGTTTCCATTCATGTCTGTGCTCCCAAGAGTAAAATTTGTGACGGTATTGCATCACATTGAAATCAGAATCGCTCCTTACCCACATGCCCCTCTACGTAACAGTATCAGGCAAGGGGCTAAATCAAAGCAGATGGGCTTGTTAGACCTCCTCTGTTGAAACCCCTCGACCTCTAGCCAACAATGGAGTGAGTAGTCACCCTATATTTGTGGGTCATAAAATTCAGAAGCAAGTAGGTTTCTCGATGGTCCAACTGCTCCTTAGATCGACTTCTCCCCTTCTGCCAATTGTTGAGGTTTTAATTAAATAATTTATTAGTTGAATGGTAACAAACCTCTGTGGGGCCACAAGATAATTTTCCAGCAGACAAAAGATAATGAAGAATCAAAATATTTAGCCCAGATTTTGAATGAACCTATAGAACAGTTCATGGAGATTCAGACGAACCAGAGCAATTGCAACTGTTAAATTAGCTCAGCGTCTGATGTGCATGACACTTTAAAATAATACAAAATATTAACTTTTATAATACTGAGGTCAACTTCTCAATGAATAATATGATTTGCATAACAAAAAATTTCACTTATTAAATATGGTAATGTAGATTAGATAGGCCGTGTTAGTCCAGATGCCAAAATCATGAGTATAGCATTTCTATGATTTTTGTCAATTAAGTTTCCAGACCTAAGGAAGAGAGGAGACTCTCGAAAGCTTGTCTTTTAAATGTAACGTTAGACCATTGAAAATGGTATCACTACGTACTGCTATACTTATTAAATAGAAATTCAGTTGATAATCAGTGGTTCTATTCCTTGTGTCCAGCATTTGGCAATTGAATCAAATTATTCTTGAAGAGATGTAGCTTTAAGACTGACAAGTCTTGGACCTGGGCGACATATACCTGAAAAGTAGAAAAACAGTATTTCCTTTTCTTAGCCTGTTACATATTTTTTCTACAAAAGTATATAAATGATTCATGGCACAACATAGTCTTTGTCAAATAATAAATTCACAATTAAAAGGCCCAATTAAGGTTTCCTGGTGCAGAACTCTGAAATAACTCTCATAAGTGAGGCACCTAGACCTTGACGACAATTCATAGAGCATAGAGAAATGCAGCTCGGAAAGTAATTTCTTCTTTACGTCATTCCAGACCCCTTTACATTAACCGTATTAGTTGCAGAGCTGTTAATCTGTTTACATTAATTAGAATTTTCATGTCATATAGCAAGTTTTGACTTTTCTATTAAATTACATATAGTGGGCATAGATGTATTTATGGATTCTACTTGCATACGCATGAATCAAACTTCCCTACAATCTCTCTAATCTAAATAAGAATATACTTAATTTGCATATATCTTGCTTATCCTGGAAATATGATATGTTTCTATCCTTCAGGCACTCAAGTAGGTCACACTAGGCATTTAAAATCTGTAAACCACAGGCAGGGGAAGATTTTTTTATGAGGAACTGTCAAATATTGTGTTTGTCTTCATTACTGTAACACACTTATTCCTATGTTTGTTTACACATCTTGTTAAATTCAGTTTGTGTGAGCATTCACTTACCCTTGAATCTGCATATTAATTAGATTTCAGGTACATGATAAAATAAGTGACATTGTTTTGGAATTCAGAGCACCGAAGCAATTTATCAGCATGCTAAATGCAAGTGAATTTTATCATTAAAGGACAAATTTGGGTATTTTTCTCTGAAGCTTCCAAACAAATAAATGATCAAGCAACACTGCAATATGGTAATGTAAAATAAATATTTTGCAAACAAAGGAACTCCGGTTATATCAACAAGAATAGACCTTGATCATTTATGTATTTTCCCTTGCCCCTTGTCCTTTAGGAGGAGGTTTATTTAAATTTAAGGGTTCTTGTACCTTTTTAGCAACAAAAACAATGCCACCATCTGCTTAAACAAAGTAAGGAGCTGAAAAAATAGCAGCTTTCAAAAACATCTACATATATCATGCAATAAGAGAAAAAAATAGAATATAGACTATAAAACTGTCAGGGTTATTCAGAGAAAGGTGAAAAGCAGGAGAACGGTCAGGAGAAGAGAACAATCTAGACCAAATAGCCGATTTGGAAGGTGAGATCAATGGGAGAATTTTTCTGGTTTGGCTATTTTGACCTAGAATTTTCACTTCTCCAGTCGTTTTCCTGATATTCACCTTTCTAGGTGTCTGTGTTTTAAATTTCACATGCCTTGCAACTCTTTGGTGCAATAGGGGTATTGCAATGCTTTTCCCAGATTGAGAGATGCCTGCATCACCACTGCAATCTTTCTGTTTCAATTCAACTGTAAAGATAGTTCTGTCAAACAAGAAGTTCAAAATGCTGACTCTAATTATAATGATGCTACAAGCATTGTATTCATTTGTGCTTGGTTTAATTGTATCACTGTCCTTAATGACTTTACAGCATGTAATACAATGATGATTTTTAAAGCTGTGTCTATGTCCACCATGGCAGTGGCTAGAGAGGTCCTACCCCTTATAGACAGTGCTTATGCCTGATATTTATACTATACATGTTCTGGACCTGAGCTCCCATCACTCTCATGTAAGCTCTGTTTGACTGAAAGAATGAAGTTAATCCGAAGCATATAGTTGTGCATCTATTCCACTAATTTGTTATAGTGAATCCAATGCACCCAAAACATAATCTTCAAACTAATTTTAACTCATTATTATTATCCTTTATTTATATAGCGCCACAAATTCTGCAGCGATTTACAAGATCATTGTACAAGGTGTTGATACATTGGAATACTACACATGCTTGATGACATTATTCAGGAGGACCCTGTTCCCAAGGGAATTTACAATCTGTGAGATGTACAAGTATTTTCTGAGGTAGGCGCATCCATATCGTTGGGTGTCTTGCCCAAGGACATTCACTGGTGGTATCTTCTGAGTGGGATTGGGTCATCTTTCTATGATTGTAGAGCAGCAACTGGGTGGTTAGGTTGAACCCACTTCTTGTAAAGTTGAGATGTCTCCACCGTTGTATTAGAGGGATGTGATGAATTGTATTTTGACTTGCTTCTTCACGGTCGAAGGGTAGAGATGTTACCACTGGACTCCACAGTCGATATTGTGTGGTAGGCAAGTATATACTGTTAGGTCTCTTGCCCAAGTGCTCTGGCCAGGATCGAACCTGGGTCTCCATGGTTATAGAGCAGTGGTGTTACCTCTACTCCATCCAGCCGGTACATTAATGTACACTCTATGACAATGTTGTTCTTTGATAATTTTTTCACGTTTTGAGTTGACTATTTTGATGACGCTACTTTTAACTTAAATTTTAATGAGCATAACTAAATACTCCCATATTTCACTTCCCTTATTTTCCCTTAAGCTGTTTAGTAAATCATGGCCAGTGACTCATTCTTCCACAAATTACTAGCCTCCACTTAATAATTCACAGTTTATTTAAAGAGAACAGCAATGTCAGATTACATCTTGTATCCTTACAGCCAGATAAACGAGGAATCATGGCTTAATCCCAGATTTAAATGTAATTATAGCTTTAGGTTTACTTAAGTTAATAACTTCTCTAATACTAACACCTTAAATTCAAATTTGTTGGAGACCTTAAAGTTAAATCACATAATTAGGCTGTGTTGAGCGTGAATACATTTCCCTTTTTTTCATTGAGTTGGAAAAGTCAACGAAAAACATTTATTGCAAATTTAACACAACAGTCACTTAAAATATTAATTATTAAGTAGTTGGTACCATTAGGAGTTTTCTCCCCAGATAAATAAACTTTTAGTTCTCGTGATGGAATGGGTTTTTGTGCTTTGGAATAATTAATTAATTACTCTCTCAATGATGTGTGTGGTTTTTTTTTGGATGAAAATCCGTTGCTGTATTTGCACTTTTATCTTTTGACGCCTATTGAATAAAGCATTTTTCCAACTGAAGTCACATTGGGAAAATCTGCAACTCTATTTTAGATCCACCAGTATTGAAGAGAGAATGTAGCCACCAGTTAGTTTGGAATGAAGAGGAGGGAGTATGGCAAACGGGACAATGATCAAAGGAAGGTTCTATTGGTTAAAGAGCAGATTGGATATTAAAGAGGCGCTCTATTGAACCCCAACTTTTCTTTGCCCTTAAATAATTGGGCAGATGCTGCTGACTTTTGCTGCTGTACGTTTTGTACATAAGTTCTGCAGCACCTGAAGAGACCAATGGATTTGAGCTGCATGTGCACGCAAAGCTGAAATCCATTGGTTGCTTCTCTCAGGATGCTCACTATTGCGATCAGCCTGAGAGAATGATGTCAGCACAGAGTGCGATGACATCATCGGTGACAGAGATGGTGACTGGCGGCAAGGAAATTAAAAATCCCAGCTGCCTAGTGCCATGTGTGTGATGGAGGGACCTTCTACACTTCACACATATTTTCCAGCCAGATGGCAACAAAAGGAGAGGGGAAGTGTGCGTGTGCGGGGGGGGGGGGTACTCCACACAGCCTGACCACTTTAAAATGCTAAAGTGGTCAGGTTGTGAAGAGTGTCACATTAAGAAGAACTGCCTAAAAATACATCATATAACCATGAACTATATTGATGAACAGACTGCCAATGGTAAGAACTCAAACCAGATGGACATACAGAACATTAAACAATGCTGTTCTATCCTATTATTATCACATCCATACCGGGTACCTGTTGCAATACAAGCTAGATATTCTGTCTCTATTTGTTTGTAGTATTTCATTTTAAGTGACTTTTCATTGTAATTAATGTTAAAAAATATTAAAATAAAATATTACATTTCTCTCTATGTTCACTCGTTTTACATACAGTTAGTACCAGCTTAATTTGGTAATTCCCATATAGGTTTCAGGTTAGGCAGATATTGTTCTATTGACGTGTGTGTTTGTGTTCAGGTTTAATTTTACATATTTTTTTTCCAACATGAAAATCAAATAGAATGAAAACTCTCCAGAAATTATTATTTTTTTCCAGCCAACCGATGTGAACTAAATTGCAATGTTTTGAAAAGTTGCTCAGCTCTATGTACATGCCCCTACACAGGCATAGAGAAAAAATACTATTCAACTTCAAAAACTCTCACATGGCTGGTGGGCACAATAAAATGGCAAAATAACAGAAGTTGTTGTAATCGCATCTGCAACAAGACCCTTCTTTCCACCTTTCCATGTAGTCCACTCAGGTTGACTCTGCAAACCCTGCAGTGCAACATTCCGGTAGGGCAGAGTGAGATATACTAATACAAGTATCGGTGATCTGCTCATGCAATGCCTCAAGCAGAAACAGCTCCCTAGAAAGTTAACCCACCATCAAGAGAGTGAAGGAGACAACCTCAACTGTATACGGGATTGAACCCACAATAAGCAGAAAACAAGAAAGATGGAGGTCATCCAATGTAGGAGAACCTCCTAGTAGGAAGTAATGAGACCGGTTTAAACAGATAATCAGGGATGTATGGCTTAAACCACATAAATCACACAGGCACACATATAACCCTAGGTCATGTCCCCACAATTACAAGATTTCTGTGCCGTCCCTCTTAATCCATACTGTTTACATACAGCACATTGGCAAAACAAAGCGAGCGAGAGCCCACTAGTTCAGAAACGTTTGTAAGGGGTTAAATCCCATGCCTCCTGCAGCTCTATTAGCACTGGAAGCACAGCAAACTAGCAATAAGTATGTCTGAGTTGTGCCCCATGGACATCAGAGACACTGGGAAACAAGATCCAGGATTACAACAACAGGAGACAATGTTTTGCATCATGGTGGGATGATTAGGAACAGGGCCATGTAAAGGTCTCATTCAAAAATGGAATGCATTAGAAGAAGTTCCCATGCTTCCCTCACAGAGAACAGAGTGGCAGTAGCTATTCCTGCTGCTGAAAGCTGCGAGATCATGCTTCTTGAGTTAAGGAAGTTCTCAAGATTTACTGTGTAGTGTGCTCACCATGTTATTCCTGGCAGCTAGCAAAAACAAGATTTGTTTGGGTCCTGAGAACGGACAACACTAGTGGCCTGCCCTGCAGTGGGTTCTCACTCCGGTTTCATAAGGTTTTAGCTCGATGGTGCCATTACAGAAGGCTATATAATATGCAAATCAGTCTGCTATCACCCAGAAAGGGCAGTCAGCACTGAAATGCCAAGGACGTCCTCTCTGCTCAAGAGGTTCTGCAATCCCCACGATGATTTCAGACTTGTTAGGCCTCGTTAGGAGTGTATAGCTAACACCCCTCTTGGCATTTCGAGCAAGGGGTCCACGTCTGGATTACCCTGCATACTTAAAGCGAGCAAAAACAGGGTTTGTAAGGGTACTGAGAATGGACAACCGCACTAGTGGCCGTACTCTACAGTCAGTCCCCTCTCAGGTCTTACATGGTTTTATCTCAAAAGGTGCCAATACAGAGAAGACTATTCAATATGCAAATGACTGATATGCTGTGGGTATGCTATGACCCAGAAAGCGTGGCAGAACTGAAATGTCAAGGACGTCCTTTATGCACAAGGGGCAGTGGCACCCATTTAGTGATGCACTCACAGGTAATAATATAGGATGCATATGGATTTTAACCCCTTCACTGCTGAGCCATTTCACCCCTGTGCGCTGAGCTCATTTTTACCAGTTTCGCTCATCATGTTTAAACGCAATTTGAAGTCGCGTTTTATTATACGACCCAGATATTTAGCAACCCCCACATAGAAAAAATCGCTAGTGCGGCATCATTGTTCACATTATAATTGAAATGGGAACAACATTGCTGCATTAACAAAAAAAAAATGCTCTGGTTGTCCATAGCAGCCAAGTCCCTGCTTGGCTGGACACATTGAGCGTGTCCTTAGCAGCCAAGTGGTTAAAGTTTCTCCTCATAACATGAACGACTCCCTTTGTGACCATAACGACCATCCTAGATTCTGACTTGAAATTGAAGTTTGCATTCATTTTCCACATAGTTCATGCCATGTTAACCCTTTCGCTGCTGAGGCTTTTCCCGCCCCTGTGCTGAGGTCATTTTTACCGGTTTTGCTCATCATGTTTAAACGTGTTTTGAAGGCTTATTTTAGTATATGACCCAGACATATTATATATCGTTCTTTCCGTCAGACTCGGCAGATTCATAATGTCATTATTATATGTATACGTTATGTCATGTCTGTATATTATAACAAAAAATGCAATAAAATATGTATTTTCAATAATTTACAATGTGTAAAGTGTTTTTTTTCACATTTTAACATGCGAGCAATTGCGGTTATATTTTGTATGGGGTGCGCTTGTTAAAAAAATTAGAGATGGGGTCTCGTTACATTTTTTTTGGGGAAAATTACACTATTTTTAACGCACCGCATACAAAAATCGTTAGTGCAGCATCATTGTTCACATTATAATTGAAATGGGAACAATATTGCTGCATTAACAAACCAAAAAAAAAAAAAAAGTGTTTATTTTTTTTATAATTTTTTTTTAATTTTTTTTTATTTTTATTTTTCTTTTTTTTTTTTTTGACAAACCTTTTCACTTTCATGTTTGGTATCGTTGGAACGGCCATGCTCTGGCCGATCCAACCATACCAACATTAACCCCTAACTGCCACGGATCGGGAGATAGGGAGTTCATTGGAACTCCCTATCTCCACAGTTGGTGGCAGTTAGGGTTAAGTCCAGGACTGGCGTCATCGTGCTACGCACGATGACGCCAGTCCTCAGGGGGAGTTCCCGGAGGCTTGGCCGACATCCAAGATGTCGGCCAGCCCCGGGAAAGGATCGCGAACTGGCGCTTTTCAGCGCCGATTCGCGATCCAGCTCCCCAGGGGTTAATGCCAGGCACCATTTGGAAGGGCAGGCTGTGCCCTTCCAAATGATGCCTGGGTTAACCCCCGCAGAGCCGCCGATCGGGAGAGAGAGAGTTCCGAAGGACCTCCCCCCCCTCCCTTTCAGGCGCCTCCTCCGCACATGCGGGGGGGGGGCGCCTGAATTAGGTGTCATCGCGCTGCCGCGATGACACCTAATTCCGGCGGCTGCGGTCCCGGATGCCGGGCTGACATCGAGGATGTCAGCCCGCACCGGGGGGGCCAGCGATCGGCCGAAACCCGGCCGAACGCTGACCCCAATGGGAGGACGCGCTCAGCGCGTCTTCCGCATACCAGCGGGAATACTGAGGACGCGCTCAGCGCGTCCTCAGCATTGAAGTGGTTAAAACATACTTTTACTATGGGTTGCATTCGTTTTTCTACTTTTACACATTACGTGGTTTCATTGGAAAAGCCAGACTCTGACCTTTCCAATGACACCTCACTAGACCTTGTGCAGTGTAAAGATTTGAAATAAAGGGTTTCAAAGGACCCACAGTGCACCTCTCTGCAGTGTGACAGTGTGGTTTTTGGTGGAACAATGCGTAATGACGCATTTGAGCCATCACCTTCACACTTGCTAGCGAAATGGGAAATTAGATGGTGGGTTAGTGCAGCGTCATTGTTCACTTTATAATTGAAAAGTGAACAATAGTGTTGTGTAAGAAGAAAAAGAAGAAAAAAACCAAATCTTATTTATATTTTTATTTCTACATAAAACCTGGTCATGTTTGGTATTTCTGTAAAGACCATGCTCTGGCCCCATAGTTGCTACAGTTCCAGAGATACTGGGGTCCAAAAACCATCAGCGCAGACATAGGGGGTCATTCAGAGAACACCGAAATGTCGCCGACATTTCAGTGCTCTCCCGTTCCCTGAACTTCGGGGAATCAAATCTCCCCATCCTGCGGTGAATTCCACATTCACCGCAGAGTCCCTGGAGTGTAGAGAACGGACCCAAAATCCGCTGCAACACCGGCGAAAACCCACTGAACTCCCGCTGAAAACTCGCCGAAAAATGGATCCGATACAATCCGAAGTATCAGATCACTCGAGCCACTGCAAAACACACCGAACACGTCTGGAAAAAGCTGACGAGCCGCTGAACACAGCACAGACCAGCTGCCTGAACAAGCCGGCAAGCTGAGTAATGGGGTAAAAAAAGAAAATTTGAAAAGTGTCAAAATTGAAACGCTGTTTGCAAAAAAACTACTCAATGAAAATGCCTGGAATTTACATATAAGATCCTATGAATGATAATAAAAAGGTCTGTTTTTTAAAAAAAGAATTTGCCAAAAATCCCAAAAAATGCGTAAAAGATACTAAAAATCAATAAATATAGAGACTTTTCACTGCAGATTAAAATAATAAACGGCTTATTAGAAATAAAAACAGAAATATTTTTAACTTTGAAGCCTAAGTGGTTCACCTGAATAAACCTGCCGAATGAAACCACCAAAAAGCAGAGCATTTAGGCAACTTTTCACTGCTACTCGGTGTTCTCTGAATAGATTAACCATTGCTTCTCTATGGGGAATTTCACTGCCGTTGAACAAGCACCGTACTTGCTGGCAGTTCGCCAAAATTTGGCAAACTGTCTGCTCTCTGAATAGCTGAATGGCCTCGAAATGGCACCGTATGGGGAAATACCCTGTTCTGTGCCATGTCAGGGCCAGATCGTCTCTATCTGAATAACCCCTACAGTTATCCTGTCTCTGGGCCTATTATGGGGCATGGGCCTGGAGCTGCAGCTCCAATAGCCCCTATGTTAATCCGGCCCTGAATAGAGTATTCCGTCACGCACATAGAATTTATGGAATTTTATATATTATAGACTTTTCACTGTGAATCTCACAGCTTGTTTCTAAACCTTGCAAGGAGCTTTTGTGAACATAGCTCCAAGTCATCCATTTAATTTTTTTTTTTTTTAAACCACCAATCACAGCTGACGATTTAAACAATATACATGAACCTGGTTACAAACAAGATCTCTCCTCTTGTGTCATTATAGGAAAACTACACTATGCAAATTTACTCGTTAGCAGGTGTATTCAGGAAAGACGGATGCTTAACGATAGCTAAAGAGCTTAAAACAAAAGGGATATTATATTTTTTAAGAGTAGCACACTCTTTTCTTTATGACTAGAGGAATTTCTGACTTTGTGACTAAATAAATCACCAGTTATGTTCGCGTCTGATGTTTGCTAAATCT
Organism: Leptobrachium leishanense; assembly: GCA_009667805.1. Lineage (NCBI taxonomy): Eukaryota > Metazoa > Chordata > Amphibia > Anura > Megophryidae > Leptobrachium > Leptobrachium leishanense. Next base: position 180,219,163 of record CM019065.1, on the reverse strand, counting down.
GAAACATAATCCAGGTTAATTACAATTGCCAGAGGTAACTTGTGCAATGTTATAATGAAATTAAAACCTGTCAAATAGGAGTGACATAGGCACATACTTGAAGTGAGGAATAATGTATTAACACCTTAAATTGTATTGTCTGGTGTGAAAGACAAATCTGTCAGAAATGCCACAGGGAATATTTCAGTCATATTAAAAATGTTTTATAAATTGTAATGCTTCCCTGCTTGAACAGTGAATACTGTAAATTAGATATACTGTTGTCGCTCCAGTTTGTTACGTAATAGATATTTACATAAAGAGTTGTCCTACTTTAATCGGAGTGCTCATAATATCATAGTCTTAATTAAGACTTCATCTGTTTTATTTGTTAATAAGACAGAACACTGTTAGTTTGGTAATGACTGGTGGCTACAGTGTCCCTTTAATAAACAAATGATTAAAATGGAATATAATTTGATGTGGAATATATCCATTTCTGTTTTAGAAGATTTTAAAAGAACATCCCCCAGTTGGAACTTTGACAAAACTTTAATAATTATCAATCTGAGATTATGCAATTCTGAGATAAATAAGGATTTAAGCCCAAAGGCACTAAAACGATTGATTCCCAGAACTATCAGGGTAATTCAAAGACATCCGAATTGCTTGAGAAAGGTAACCGAACGCTGAAAATCAGCGTTCGGTTACCTCTCTTGGCCATTCGGCTATCCAGAGAGCAGGCAATTCGCCAAATCCTGGCGAATTGCCTGCACATACGGTGCCTGTTAGGTGCCTGTTCAAGGGCAGTGAATCCCCATAAAAAAGCAACGCTTCGGCTATTCAGAGAACACAAACCAGCAGTGAAAGGTTCCCGAAATGCCCTGTCATTCGGTGGCTTCATGCGGCAGATTTATTCAGGCGAATCCCATAGGCTTCCATGTTAAAAATAGTCCCGTTTTAATTCAATATCAAATAAACCGTTCATTATAATATTCTGCAGTAAAGAGTCTCTTTATGTATAGATTTTTTTAGGATATTTTAAGCATTTTTCTGTATTTTTCTTTAAAAAAAATCAATTTTTTTTTTAAGTTTACTTATTTTTTCTGTAACAGCCCTTTTTATTATCATTCCTTGGACCTCATATGTAAATTTCAGACATTGTCGCTCAGTAGTTTCTTTGCAAACAGTGTTTCAATTTTCAAATATTCAAGCAAACTGTTTTTCTAATTTATTCGCTTCACTCGTCTGTGGTGTCGGCTTTTTCCGGCGGCCGCTCTGCATGTGATCGGCTCCTGCTCGGGTTTTTCCGTGGTTGTCGGTGGGTTAATCCAGATGTTTTTGCGGGTTTTCGGCATGCATTCGCCGGGTTTTGCGGTTAGTTTTCGTCAGGTTTGCGGCAGCCTTTCCATGCATTACGGCGGCTCTGTGGTGCTTGCTGAATACACTGCAGGGTCACCGAAATGGGATCGGCAAAACAAACCGAATTGAAGAGAACAAAAAGTCAACGAACGTGCGGTGACTTTTCGATTCTCTTTGAATTTCCCTGTATGTTTTTTTTTTTTACCTATGCTTGACATTGTAGAGAGACGTTCATAGGTTATTACTGCATTGTAAAGGGAAATTTAGTAGACATAATGTATGAGAATGCTTTACATGACTGTAATTGAATTGTCCAGATTCCTATCAGTATCTTAATTTTGTGTTCAAAATGTATTGTCAAAGACCACTGTAATTAAGCATGATGGAAGAAAAAACGATTCACAGATCACTGCATGTTATGGCATCTTAATTTATTTATTTATTTATAAAGTATTTTTACCAGGAAGGATGCATTGAGATTTCTCTCGTTTTCAAGTACGTCCTGGGTTCAAGAACATTAAAATGTTACAGAAATACAAAGTAATACAATGCAAGATATAAAAAAAACCAAAAAAACACAAATATCCAGATTAACATAAAATAAATATGTAGGAAATAAAGTCATTATGTTACATGTTTACAGGTGCATTCCGTATTGAGGTATGTTAATAGGGAGCTCTTAAGGGACTTTAGACTGGGGGAAGATTTGATGGCGTCTGGGAGGTTATTCCATAATTGTGGTGCTCTGTAGGAAAATGAGGATCGAGACACTGTCTTTTTGTATTGTGGTATTGCAAGTAAGGTGCTGGTCCTGGATCAGAGGTTATAGGATGAGGGAACTTGTAGAAGAAGCAGTCTATTCAGGTAATGTGGCAGCTTCCCAGAAAAGCTCTTAAACACCAGGTTGGAAAGGTGAAGAGTGCGTTTAGATTCCAGCGACGGCCAGTTTAGTTCTTTTAACATGTCACAATGGTGGGTCATTTAGTTATATTGTAGCACAAAGCAGCAGAATGAGTTATACAATGGTAAGTTTCTGAAGATGTGTTTGCGGGGCCACTGCATACACTACATCTCCATAATCAATAGCTGGCATAAGCATTTCTTGTACAATTTGCTTTCTTACCGCGGGGCTCAGGCAGGATTTGTTTCTGTACAGGGCATCTAGTTTGGGGTAAAGTGTAGATGAGAGTTTTTCGATGTGGAGGCTGAAGGATAGATTTGGGTCTAACCACATACCCAGATATTTGAGAGAAGTGACTGTGGTCAGCGTGCCATTTGATTTTGTCCCCACACATAGATGGGGGTTTTGCAATTTGTGTAGTTTTAGGTGCTGTTCCAAATAGCTTCGTTACAGTTTTGTCAGTATTTAAGAAAAGTTTGTTGTGTTTGATCCACTTTTCTACCTCTGTGAATTGTTCTTGCAGCACGGCCTCCAGCTGTGGGAGATTTGGTTTGCTGGTATAGAGTACGGTGTCGTCTGCGTACATATATACAGTTGAGGCTTTGCAGATGTTAGGCAGATCATTTATGAATATTGTAAACAGCAGGGGGCCGAGTATCAAGCCTTGGGGTACACCGCAAGTGACTGGGAGGGGGAGGGAGGAGCTGTCAGAAATGGACACATATTGCGACCGATCAGATACATATGATTGACTATAATGATTACATCTGAATTATTATTATTGACTGTTATGAAAAAAATTATGTACACAGGAACATGGGATGTTTTAGATGCGTAACATGTAGCCATGAGATGCCTAGCACCAAACTATATACAATTATACAGCGCATTCCTTGTACAACAAACCACGTAATATGTAAGATCTCATGCCCTTGTAACCTGTGTTACATTGGTACAACTGATACCACCCTGAGAGAATGGATTTGTGGCCAGCGGTCATCGATTAGAATGGCTTATAGAGATGGAGGAAGTGATGAAACAGTGGCACAACATTTCTTGGAGAAGGGCCACTTGTTATCCACTATTAAATTCATAGCCGTTGAGCATTTTCCAGAACCAAAGAGAGGGGGACACTGGAGTAATCTCCTGCTCCGTTGAGAAGCATTCTGGAGAAGGGAACTGGATACTTTACATCCTAGGGGTTTTAATGAAAAATGTTCCTTTTTACCACAGGTGGTTAGCAGAATCTCAATGTATGAGGCCGTAAAAGCATTTTCACTTTCAGGATGGACACCATTTCAAAGGGCTATTAAGTAATGCCAATGTAGAGCTGGTAAACCTTCTTGTAATTTTTCCGTATCTATTTGCGGCTCCATGCTGCTGCGACTCAAGTTCTTATTACAGCAGTTCTTCGTACTAGAGCCAATAACAAAGCAACTAAGGGGATTATTCAGAGAGATCCGAAATGTGGCCAAAATGTAATCGGACACTGAATTTCAGCAAACGGGGACATTTCGGGGCCATTCAGCTTTTCAGAGAGCAAGCAATTCGCCACATTTTGGCAAATTGCCTGCACGTACGGTACCTGTTCGAGGGCAATGAAATCCCCCATAGAGAAGCAGTGGTTCGTCTATTCAGAGAACACCGAACAGCTGAGGAATGTCAGTGAAGTGCCCTGCCATTCGGTGGTTTCATTTGTCAGGTTTATTCAAGCGAATCCCATAGGCTTCAATGTTAAAAATATTCTAGTTTTAATTCAATATCTAATAAACCGTTTATCATTTTATTCTGCAGTAAAAAGTCCAATTTTTTTTAGATTTTTTAGGCTCTTTTAGGCATTTTTTAGGATGTTTTTGTCAAAAAAATTCTGCTTCTTTTTTTTAAATCTTTTTTTTATTTTTCATTTTTCTGTAACAGACCTTTTTATGACCATTCATTGGATCTTATATGTAAATTCCAGACATTTTCTTTCAGTAGTTTTTTTTGCAAACAGCGTTTCAAATTTCAAACTTTCAAGCATACTGTTTTTGGTTTTTTCACCCTGTTCGTCTGCATGTTGGCTTTTTCCGGCGGCTGCTCTGCGCTGTGACCGGCGGCTGCTTGGATTTTCCCGGTGTGTTCGGCTTGGTTTTTGCGGCGGTTTCTGCGGGTTTTCGCTGAGTGTTCGCTGAGTGTTTGCTGAGTGTTTGCTGAGTGTTTGCTGAGTGTTTGCTGAGTGTTTGCTGAGTGTTTGCTGAGTGTTCGCTGAGTGTTCGCTGAGTGTTCGCTGAGTGTTCGCTGAGTGTTTGCTGAGTGTTTGCTGAGTGTTTGCTGAGTGTTTGCTGAGTGTTTGCTGAGTGTTCGCTGAGTGTTCGCTGAGTGTTCGCTGAGTGTTCGGTGAGTGTTCTGCTGGTTTTCGGCGAGTATTACCTGCACTACGGGGGCCCTGTGGTGCTTACTAATAAGAAAATATCAGTGGAGCAGTTCACCACACAATCCCCACCCAATACCAGTGAACCGTTGCCAAGTACCAGTGCTTGTGGTTTCCCCAAAAAACCAAAGCTAGGAGAAATTCCAAATTCCAATCCATGGAATCCAATCCAATCGCAATAAATAACATTCACTTTGTATTTTGAACAGATGACATTTTCATTCAGTAGTTTTTTTGCAAACTGCGCTTCAAATTTCAAACTTTCAAGCAAACGTTTTTTTTCACCCCTTTCGTCTGCGTGTTGGCTTTTTACAGTGGCTGCACTGCGCTGTGATCGGCGGCTAGTCGGGTTTTTCCGTTGTGTTTGGCGGGGTTTTTGCGCCGGTTTCTGCGGGATTCCAGCGAGTGTTCGGTTAGTGTTTGGCGAGTGTTCTGCGCGTTTTGCCGCGAGTATTACCTGCACTATGGGGGCCCTGCAGTGAATACACAGCAGGGTCGGCGAACTAGGAATCGCCGAATCGCCCCAAAGTGCGGGGAACGAAAAGTCACCGAACGTGCGGTGACTTTTCGTATCTCTCTGAGTAACCCTGTAAGAGTTATTGGCTCAACCGGATGTCTACCTTTAGTGGCTCTCTGTTACTACGGGCTCTATTTAATTTGGCTGATGGCCGAAATTGGGACCTTTTTTCGGACAATTTTCATCAATGTTTTGGTTCTGTATATTCAGATGCAGAGTTACAAGCATTTTGATTTCCGATAAAAATTTGGATCGAATATCAGCTGTCGTGGCTAAACGTTATAATGGAAATATTGGCTATAACTATTTGATTAGAATTTATGAGTATGCCATTTTCAGAAATAATTTTAAATGATAAAAAGGTGTTGATAAATGGATTTTCAGGCAGGGAAATAGAGGTAATTAGACTAAAATCTTTTACTAAAACATCTAAATCTGCAAGCAGCTGATATGTTTTTCAAAAACACATCCAATATAATGAAATCAAACTCTACATTGAAAGAGAAACAAAAGTCTTAAGTAGAAAATGTGACTTTTGCATCTTTTAAATAAACACATTGAGTGTGATTTTTTTTTTTAGTGGTTTGAAAAATAAATTGTACATTCAATTCTCTCTGACGAAGGCTAATTACCAATGACTAATGAAGAGGAAATAAACTGAATCCAGGACTTTCTTCCTGTCTGGTTCTTGTTTTATGACTATTTCCTTGTGTATTGTTTACTTGAAGCCATTACTAATATTTGATTTCTCAGGTAAAAAAATAGCTTTGCTGACAGCTACACCTTTCTGTTTATACACAGCAACGCCTTTCATGAAAGATGGGAGCAAAACCTTTTAGCTATTCAGTTCAAACATGTATTTTACAGCCAAGTCTAGCACACCGCAATAGAATGGGGAAGTGTATATACCATGCAACTAAATGATTACACCTGAAAGTATGTGAGAAGTATTTTTGATGTTCAGTATGTACAACCTGATCTGGACTCTTTCCAAGACGTGGGATTAATATAATGAAATGTCACTCACAATGATGTGATGATATCTTTAGAAAGGGAAAACTAAGGTCAATGCATTTGTAGTCATTTTACCTGTTAACCATTTTTTAGCCAAAAATAAAGAAAATCTGTTTGGGTTTCTAATGCCAGTTAAAAGAATGTTGCACCAATATTGTCTCTAACTGACGTATATGGCAATTGTTCCAATTGTTCAATTAGCTTAATATGCAACAATTAGTCAATATAAATATTAATATAATTAATTGGTTCAATTCATTAAATTAGTTTATTTCAATTAATAATGTGGATTAGCAGTGTTTGTGCGTCTCTGGTGACTGTATAATGCGTCTTTCTCTTTATGTAGCATTGCTTTCTCTTCCTCCGTGTAGACAGGCATATACCTGCCATAGGGATTACAGGAAGATTCCCAGTGGGCCGATGGGTCAGTGGGCCTGTGTGAATGCTGGTTCACCGAGCGGCTCGCACCATCTGTAAAACAGAACAGTTTGCCACAGTCTCATATTGGGGCCACTGTGCCGATGAGACCTGCTGCACATCCGCCTCACCTTAAGACATGGTGCGCACTCAACCTCAGTGCCGCTGTGTTGGTTTACCAAATCTGTAGAGCACTTGGTTGAGCGATCCGGTTGTTTTATATACTATTTTTGTGTGTGTTTGCATAATTAAAGTAAACCGGTCTGGCTGAAGTCCAAGGCTGAATTTTGTGTTTCCTTCCAGCCCTGCATGTTTATCTGCAACCAAAACAAATCCTCGTCTCAAGTAGGGATGAGCTGTTCGGGTCGATCGGTTCGGAGTTCGATTCGAACATTGGCCGTTCGAAAGGTCGCGAACTTTGAACTTTTTGAGATGTTCGCCAAAAGTTCTAAAAAAAAGAGTGATTTTTTTTAAAAAAAAATGCTTAAAAAAGTCTAAAAAATCTAGAAATAAAGAGACTCTTTACTGCAGAATATTTTTAACATTGAAGCCTATGGGATAAAACATTCTTGTTGCTAAAACATCATACAGACGAGGACCTCTAATCAGGCAATGTAGAGGCCAGCCAGCCGGAGCCTCCCTCCCAAGGACCCCTTGAGGAGCATGCGGCCGCAAAATTACAGAACTGCGACTGTTCAGGCTGGCCAGCCGGGTGCATGTGGCAGAGAGGTGGCGCAGGGACTCCAGGGAGGGAGCCACGGCAGACCCCCCTTCCCCACAACCAGGATCCAGGGAGCCCCCACTGACCACCAGGCTAAGCTAAGGCGACACATTTTTAAAAAAAATTAAATCCAAGGACATTTTTAAATGTCCCGAGCAACATAAAATAAAACTTTTTTCTTTTCTTTCCAATACTCACCTGATTCCTGGATCCACAAACTGTAGAGGTGCTGCCCGGCAGTGTGTGGAATCATATGCTGCATTAATTATACTGTAAGGCTGGGTTCACACCTGCGTTTTTTTTATGCACGCAATACGTTCGCCAACATAAAAAACATGTGAACGCGCATTGCAGCGCGTTCACGGCCATAGACTGCAGAGTGAACGCGCTGCAATATGCCCCAAAGAAGCTCCTGTACTTCTTTGGGCGTAGGACATTTTACAGCGCGTTCCTGCGCACTGTAAAACGCCCAGGTATGAACGGGTCCCATAGCAAATAATGGGATTTCCCTGTTTATGCATTTTACAGCGTGCAGGAACGCGCTGTAAAACGCTTAGGTGTGAACCGGGCCTTAAGGTGCTGCCCGGCAGTGTGAGGATTCATATGTTGCATTAATTCTTCTTCTTACAAATTTGGTTACTTAACCCATTTGCGTTTGGATTGTAATATTGTGCCATCCAGGGTCCCGGGTGGCGATCGGGGGGCCCCGCACGCATGGTGCCGCCAGCTGGCCGAATGCCAGGAGCTCCGGCGGCACCTGGCGTAGCTGTGAGTGATCAGGGCAGGGCGCGGCGTGATGACGCAGAGCCGCCGGGACTGGTGTGCGCCGATTCTCACCATATACAGTAGCGCAGTACTAGTGCCTAAACATTGTTGAGCTGGTTTTGTTATAACTACTCTCGCTCTGTGCCCCTGTCTGGTATATTCTGCTGCTTGTTACTGCTGGTGCGCTTCCATCCTACCATACACTAAAGCGCAGTAATATTTGGGTGCACTGCCACTGACGCCTATACCAGATTCATATCATTTTAATATTGGACCACAGGGTCCAACCCTGCACTCTTCCACAATACCACAAAAGGGTTACGGTGTGAAGGCACTTGTTGCCACCAAAGGCACAATATTTGGGTGCACTGCCACTGACACCTATATTACCAGATTCACATCATTTTAATATTGGACCGCAGGGTCCAACCCTGCACTCTTCCACAATACCACAGAGGGGTTACTTACGGTGTGAAGGCACTTGCTGCCACCAAAGGCACAATATTTGGGTGCACTGCCACTGACGCCTATACCAGATTCATATCATTTTAATATTGGACGCAGAGTCCAACCCCGCACTCTTCCACAATACCACAGAGGGGTTACGGTGTGACGGCACTGTTGCTGACACTAAAGGCCCAATTTTAAAGCACCTGTTGTTACTTTCATCCAAAGCCTGCATAAGTTTCACCATAATTTAGCCCGAAAAAAAATCACTAAACTTGTTCCGCGTGTCCTAAAACGTCTCTTTTCATACAGGCTGCCGCCCCAAGCAGTTGTTTATGAATAGATTAAAGGAAAACCGTTTACCGTAGTTTGAAACGTCATTTTTTTGTTTTTAAATGTTTCTATACATCCTACAAATCCGCCACTTCACGGGCAGGTAATGAGGACCTCCTAGGCACGATATTTGAAGGAATTTTTCGTTTTTATTTTTAACCCTTATTTCATGGGAAACTCACTGTTCCTTTAAAAACATTTTGTTTAAAAAACTTTTTGTCCTTGTTTCCTGTCCCCCAGGGCACTACCCGGACCCCCATACACCTTTTATGGCAAATATCTTGCATATATGCCCTCTTGGAGGGCACGCTAAAATTCGAACTTTCGAGTCCCATTGACTTGCATTGAGTTCGGTTCGTGTTCGCGTTCGAACTCGAACTTTTGAAATTGTTCGAGTTCGAATGCGAACCGAACACAGGGGTGTTCGGCTCATCTCTAGTCTCAAGGAATATGTAGAGTAAAACAGAATAGATAGATAGATAGATAGATAGATAGATTCCTTGAATCTAAAGAACAGCACCCCTGAATCTTCATAAATTGAAAACATTGTTTTATTGTTAAATCAAATTGCCAATTGATATTTTTCAAACCTGTCTATTATCTATCAAACAATTAATTCTCTTTATTCTGTAACTTTGCTTGTTGATCAAAGGGAAAATTCCCATCATAAAACAAAGAAGGATTTCCTTTTGGGATACAATTAGAAAAATGCTTTGCAATTGTTTTGGGGAGGGTTTTGTAATCAACAGCAGCAACAGGAATTTGTGAAAGATTAGTGGACATTACTCTTTTTTCAATCCTTATAGATGTACATTTCACAACCACTATTCCTTGCTTAAACTTTATATTTTCTATAGAACCCATTTTCTAAGCAAATTAATATCTATGTCATACTAGGGTTATAAACAACATTTCTACTTTCATTCCATACTTGTCCCAAATGCAGGTATGATCTGACAGGTTGAATAGGTGAGGGCCAATGGCAGAATACAGCCTGGCAGGAGGCCAAGTGCAAGGCAGAGAAGAATAGAGCCGGTAGCAAAGTCCAAGAAATTTCCAAATCAACGAGAAAGTAGAAACTCGAATAAATAGCAGATCCAGGAACAAGCAGGAACTCAGGGGATACAGGCAGAGTCAACCTAGAAGACAAACCAAAAGGTGAGAAGTGAAATGTCCTGGACCATGACAATATGCAGATGGCATTTATTCTAATTATTTTTTAACATAATCACTTTTAACATCTCTAAAAAAATATATATTTTCTGTTCTTACTGATTGTGATGCGCTATTGAAATGACTCAACATATGCTAAACATCAATATGAGGAAATAGACTCAAACATTACACCAATATGTGTCAATCTTTTAAAGGGACCTGTCAACAAAAGCATACCTGAACTAATGACAATTTTCTCACAAAATATCTTTTTGGGGGGGGATTTGTTACTTTGAATTCTTTTATTTCCTTTTCTGTACCATCAGTGAATTACTGAAAATAAATATTGAGACCCACTGGTTTCTTTAATAGGTAAAAAAAGCATAATATTTTTTATATACACAACAAGGATTACCATGTTCAAAAGTATATGGATTTCAGGAAAAGTGATGAACTAACAATCTAAACATGTTCCACTGGATGCTTATTCATAGCACGTGAACAGAAAATTAAAGCCTGGAGAAATCTTGATGAGCTGAACATAGAGGACATACATGGACACTCTACAATTGCTTCAATAGTTGTCATTCTACACAAATCACACATCATTTTACAATGCTGGCTCAATATGAATGATCAGTCTAAAATTTAAGTAAAGACATTTTTAGAAAGAATCAAAATATGTGGAATTAATTCATTCTTGATTTACTCCTGTTAATACAGATAACCAAATAATTATATATATTTAAAGATATGAATTCAATGTGACATATGTTGCTATCAAAGTAGACACAGTAGTCTATCCTAATAGGATCAGGGCATACCATATTTAACAACATAAGAAGTTCCAATCTTATTCGGTGATTTGACTGTAAAATGCACATTTATAGGTAATAACTTCATGACCTGTAGGACTCTCACAGTGCATACTGGCAATTAATATCTGAGTACAGTGCCCCTTAGTTTGAAAACCATCATCTGCTAGCTTTGTGAACATGTAAAAAAAACTATTATATATGTCTTGGTGATTATGGTCCATGATGGTAGGCAAAAATCACATTTACAAATTGAATACTTCTGCATTATAAGTAAACACTATACATATAACATCATGCATAATGTCTAAAGAAAAAAAACTCATATAGAAAGGCTCTACACATTGCAAGGTACCTTTTCTGTGATAATTTTCCAATTCTGTTAGGAGACAAACATATTATCCATAGATACTATAGAATGTGTGTCACAGAACCCCGGGCTCAGAGACTGTGGACTGTACTAAACTTTTGTTCCTCTGCTATTCCCCTCATTTAAGCTATTGGTCTGTTTAGGTTTTAATGTTAAAAGTGGTGGTTTGTGACTTTTCCCCCATCAAAACATAATCCAAATGCCCGTAAGCCTGTACCTCATGTTCCCCGTGTTCCCTGACTCCAGGTATAGCCTGATTTTGAAACTCCAGCCAATCACCACCAAGGAAAGAGAATTGTGAAGCATAATCTGCAAGACAAATCAAAACACACATAGTGCAGACTGCAGATACAACATTTAATCAATTATGCCCCCGCTGGATTGGCACTCACAAGATAAATAACTTAATCAGGCACATAGCAGGTACTTCGTTACCCTCTCCTGATAGATTGTGTTGCCTTCTGAACTCCGGACCATCAGAATAACGCCAAGGAATTCCTCCAGGCTTGTTTGGTCAGTCAGTGGAACAGGAATCAGGCTCATTGAAAGAAAATCAGACCAGCAGTGGCTCCAATAAAAAACAATTTAATTAAAATAACATGAATAAAAAAGTTGGAACACCATCCAACGCGTTTCGTCTCTGCTACACACAAGACTTCATCAGGGATATGGCTTCATCAGGTCAAATGTACGTCCTCCTGACGCCGCCATCTTAAAAGATCTTAGTAACAGGGAAAATTAATATAATAGACCTCCCAAAAAACTCTTAAAATATCACCATTACAGGAAAAACCACATGACAGAAATACTCATAGCAAAAAGTCACAAACATTGATGTATATCAAGATCTTCTGGAGCACCTGGGTAATATTAGGAGAAAGAACATAAACCATAGTGTACCGGTCCATTGTAATTCATGTCCAGTTTTTAATTTTGAGCAGTTTGTTTGGGTATTGATCTAGTTAAGTCCAATTGCAGAGGGGGTGATTCACGTAAGGATCTGCTTAGGAGAGAGACAGAATGGTATTTAAAGTAGGCACCTGGAATGCAAAAGGGCTCAATGTAGATCTTGATATACATCAATGTTTGTGACTTTTTGCTATGAGTATTTCTGTCATGTGGTTTTTCCTGTAATGGTGATATCTTAAGAGTTTTTTGGGCGGTCTATTATATTAATTTTTCCTGTTACTAAGATCTTTTAAGATGGCGGCGTCAGGAGGACGTACATTTGACCTCCACAAGATGGCGGATGCTAGAGATCGTATTTCTATGATTTTCAACTATCAGAAATAAAGGGGAGAGGATATCTGACCTCCTTAAGATGGCGGATGACCTTCACAAGATGGAGGATGCTGGAGGCTGGTTAATTTCCCATGATTTGTCACTTCCAGTCACATCAGGAACAAAAGGAAGAGGATGAGGTAAAAAACTACAAATGGGAAAAAAACTACAAATATGGATGTGCGCTCCAGTGTGGGATGCATTGAAATTCACTAAGTGGGATTTATGTGGACAATTAATCAATTATGTGTGTCAGCTGTATCCCCTCCTTTTTTTCATGATTGTTTGGCTATATAAACTGCATTATTCTGAAAGAAAACCATATCCCTGATGAAGTCTTGCGTGTAGCAGAGACGAAACGCGTTGGATGGTGTTCCAACTTTTTTATTCATGTTATTTTAATTAAATTGTTTTTTATTGGAGCCACTGCTGGTCTGATTTTCTTTCAATGAGCCTGATTCCTGTTCCACTGACTGACCAAACAAGCCAAGAGGAATTCCTTGGCATTATTCTGATGGTCCGGAGTTCAGGAGGCAACACAATCTATCAGGAGAGGGTAACCAAGTACCTGCTATGTGCCTGATTAAGTTATTTATCTTGTGAGTGCCAATCCAGCGGGGGCATAATTGATTAAATGTTGTATCTGCAGTCTGCACTATGTGTGTATTGCTTTGTCTTGCAGATTATGCTTCACAATTCTCTTTCCTTTATACATCCTGTTGGCATTGAGGGGACAGTGCTGTTGTACGAAGCCTAGCAGATACGTATTCTTTTATTATTGGGAGTGGTCACAAAATTTTTCTTGTTCCTAATCACCACCAAGGAGCCAGGTTTGAAACCCCAGCCAAACACCATCCAAGAGGCAGAAGTGCCAACCAATCCCATTCAAAGACAGCACGGCATTTACTTTAAATGAAACATCTGCAGAAAATTTAAACCCTGGTGCCCTGAAAACTCTTTGCCCCAGCAGGGCGCTCTTTTGGAGTTAGGGTCCCCCTCATGTGAGCTGCAGTTGAGGTGATTTTCAGGAGGGAGCTCCATCGGGAACCCGAGTTTCGGATCCTTTCTTGGCCCCTGGGGCTCACACAGCAGCAGCCATGCGGCATCACCCAGAGTATCTTCCCCACGCTACTGCTCTGGCCCCCTGCTCGGATCTGGGTGCTTTTTGGACTGTGACACCATAGGGGTCCGAGCTATTAAACGGTAGCCCCAGATTGCCACTGCTCCCCTGAAATCCTTCCAAACAAGGACCCTTGCTCTGTGTGACAGTTCCAGTTATTTATAAAGCACCACCAAGTTTCGTAGTGCTGTACAATGGTAGAGACGGAATAACCAATATACATACAAGTTAAACACATAGAACAGTAGGAGAGAGGACCCTGCTCAAGAGCTTACAATCTGAGAGGACCTGATAGAGACCATGGAGAACGGCGGTGCCTGGATGTCTGGGTGGGCTGGGATGTAAACTGTTATCTGATTCTGTACCAAATAAAAAGCCTGCTGAAATGGCCAGTGAGTCTGCTTAACCCAATATGACCAGTGTCATCTGCTTTCTTTGGAGAAATTAAGAACTGGCATTGATTCAGCACTGCCTGCTGAGGGAAGAATCCCAGAGCTAGCGGAGGAAAACAAGTCACGACAGCCAATGGAAAATATTTGATCTGGACTCTCGTAACAATGTGTATGCCCTTTTAAAAATTATTCATGTCTTTCCTAAATTGATGGTTCTTTTCACATTTACACCTCCATATGGGGTGGAAAGGTATTGGTTATATGTGTGTTGAACACCGGTTTGAATACTTGTCTTTGACACTCAAGGATTCCATGACAACAGAAAGAAAATATATAAAGTGTGCCAGGCTATTAAATGCATTTAAACTCTTCTTTGCTTAAGTAATAATAATATAAAACAAGTTTAACCTGAAGTAAATTCTACCGATCTGTGTGAAATGTAAGACACTTGATGAACATGTTTCTGAAGTATATTGTAAAAAAAGTAGAACATTTCTCATTATTTGTCTAGACTTACTATTATGAACTTGATACCCCTGCATGTCTGTTGCAAATGAACTGAATAATACTATGAGTAACCACTAATTCAAGTAACAAAAAAAGTAAAATGTACATGATCAAAGAATTTTTTTTCTCATATATGACTTTTTCAATAGAGAAAAATACATTGTTTACATCAAACATAAATCCAAACATCATCAAGAAAGGTTTGTTACTTTACATTTTCTGTTTATTTTCTTCTGACATTAAAATGTGTTCTGCAGTGCACTGTATTTTGACCATCTAAAAGGGGTCATTTTTCAGAATTTGGCTGTAGCTAAATCCATTCATTTGAATTAGCCGATATAAGGATATATCAATTAAAACTTCACAAAACGTTTATTGAAAAGTTTTGCAGATGGAGGTAAATCAAGTCCTAACTTACGTAATATAAAAAATCTTCCATTTAGATTTCAACCACATTTCAATCACACTTTCTTTTTTATGTAAAAAAAAAAAGAAAAAGTGCAGTAGTGTATTCTGATCAGTCACAACACTAAAGGGACACTACCACTTAACATACACTGTAACTAGACTACTTGTGCATTACATAAAGAACCTTATAAAACACGTGCTGATATTTTTTTCTTCTTTGTTTGAAGTAATTGAATGTATAAAGAAAAAATTGATGTAGAGTTTTTATCTGCTTTTTCCCTTTTGTGAATTTTCCCATAATGCAACACTTACCAAAATTTGTGCAAAAGATTTCCTCTGTGGCTGTGCTTTTTCTTATACAATCAGGGTTATTCACAGAGATCCAAATTGTGGCCGAAAGGTAACCGAACAGTGAAATTCAGCGTACGGTTACCTTTCCTGTCCATTCTGCTATTCAGAGAGCAGGCAGTTCGCCAAATCTTGGCGAATTGCCTGCACATACGGTGCCTGTTTGTAATGCTTCGTCTATTCAGAGAACAAAAACCAGCAGTGAAAAGTTGCCGAAATGCCTTGCTGTTCGCTGGTTTCATTCGACAGGTTTATTCAGGCGAATCCCATAGGCTTCAATGTTAAAAATATTCCTGTTTTAATCCAATATCTAATAAACCGTTGATTATAATATTCTGCAATAAAAGTCTCTTTATTTATAGATGGTTTTTTTAAATCGTTTTTCCTTTTTTCTGTAACAGCCCTTTTTATTATCATTCATTGGATCTTATGGCTAAATTTCAGACGTTTTCGTTCTGTAGTTTCTTTGCAAACAGTGTTTCACTTTTCAAACATTCAACCGTACTGTTTTTTTTTCCACTCCATACGTCTGCGGTGTCGGGTTTTTCCGGTAGCTGCTCTGTCCTGTGATCAGCGGCTGCTCGGGTTTCAACAGCGTGTTCGGCGGGGTTAATCCAGATGTTTTTGCGAGTTTCGGTGTGCGTTCGCCGGGTTTTGCGGTGAGTGTTCGGTGGGTTTGCGGTGGCTTTTCCCTACACTACGACAGCCCTGGTGCTTGCTGAATACACCGCAGGGTTGCTGAAATGGGATCGCCAAATCGCACCGAAATGAAGAGAACGAAAGTCACCGAACGTGCGGTGACTTTTCGATTCTCTTTGAATAACCCTGAGTATATAACAGTTACTGAGGTGGAGGAGGGAATGTTTAGATAAGGCTGTTGTTTTCTCCAGGCTTCTTGAGATAACAGATGGCAGCTGAATGAGATATGACAGGGAGTTTAAACGATTTATAATCTACCCCTGAATGGTGACCTTTGAATACATCCCACACAATAGAGTGATTTGAGTCAGTGATCCACCCATAGACTCCATTCTACTGCCAAAGCCACACAGTGAGGAGCAAGTGATGTAAAGATACTGCTGGGGTGCAGTTTACAACAAAAAAAGATCACAATCAGGATGCACCCAGTAACATATATGGTGTAAATATTTTCTTCTCTAAACATACAAGAGAAAAATAGGGATGTGCGTTTCGGGTTTCGGAATTTCGGAATTTTCACGAAATTTCCCGATTCGTGTTTTCGGATGCGGCCGATTTTCCAAAAATTTTTAGATCCGAAAACGGCAGATCCGAAAAGTTTTCCGAGCCGAAACAAAATATTTTCGGAATTTTCAAATGGACTTGAAATGTGTCAAATCGAAATTTATTGCTTTGAAACGAGGAGAACAGACGTTCCTAAAAAACGAAAATTTCGGAAATCACGAAAAGTCGATACAAAAAACGAGCAAAGTGACACGAAAATACGAAAAATGGTCGATATTCCGAAAACATGTAGAATTCCGAAAAACGAAAATTTCGGAAATCACGAAAAGTCGATACAAAAAACGAGCTAAGTGACACGAAAATACGAAAAATGGTCGATATTCCGAAAAAGTCGAGCCGAACCGAATCGAAACAGAAATCGGTCGAAACGAGCCGAATCGAAAAGTTTAAACATCCGAAAAATCGAATCGAACCGAAAAAAAAAATCGGTGCACAAGCCTAGAGAAAAACAAAGTACATGTAAGATATCAGCAACATAGAATACACACAATAAGGACATTTCATTTTTTTGGTGAGGAGAGACATCCCATAAGGGTTATTGTACAACTGAGAGACATATAGCTGGGTAAGAGAAATAACACATTAAATTATTGGGTTATTCACTAAGCCCTGTTTCTGATGTTGTAACTTTGAACAACAGCAATGAAACTGGAAAAACCTGCACCAGCAGGCAAAGTTCAATGTATGGCAAAAAAATCTAGTACAACTATTCTTACATCACACAAATAAACTACAGCTATTCTCTCACAACGCACATTACTTTTTATTGCTTGTGGAGTTGTGTAATAAGCTCATACTCAGCGCAGTTTTATTGCTGTACAGCTCTGTGATACACTATTAGAAGTAAATTTTAAAGTGCCAACAATAGTTCCATAGTGTTATACAATGGGTGGGTCAAAACAACCAAATATACATACACATTAGACACACTGGACCACATTACGGCCCCTATTACATTCTTTGCACTATTTCATTTGCGCAGCGCAATTTTTTTTGCGCGCATTGTCTAGCGTTATCGTGTGAAAATTAACGTGTTATTCGGATCCGAAAGCATTTTCTCATCCGTCAAAAAATAACGTTCGTAAAAACAACACGCAAAACGAAGAGTAATACCCGCGCAGTAACGTTGCGCACGTAAATCAGTGTGAGGACTGTTTTTTTCACGGGATTCAACCAATCAGAATTAAGAACCTTAATTGACATCAATTTACCTTAATTGACTCACTTAAGTTTTTGCGTCTGTCAAAGTAAATCTGAATATACATGCTGCAGCAATAAAAAAAAATATGCACAAATTCACAATTTTATTGTTTGGGTATGTATAGAATGTGTAACAATACTGTGCTGTATTTTTTTTTCGTGCTGGTGTTTTTCGTTTTGGCCAGAACGTTCCGATTTGCAGTTACCACCAGCTTTTCAAAGACGTTAAAATTATGCGCGCAAACATCGTTCGGAAAAAGATGTACATTGATTGGAATACCATCCACATACCAGCGCACGAACGAATTTTCACTCACAATGTTAAGTATAGGACGCGCACAGTTCATTAACGCTCGCACAGGTCCATCCGCGTTAAACGATAACGCGCATCGTTTGAGCAAACGTTGTAATACGACATTCAGCGCAAAGGGTTTTGCCCCTCGCGCAAATGCACATTTGCGCACGCAAAACACACTGCGCGAAGAATGTAATAGGGGCCTACATACTTGGTGCTAACGTTTGCACTCACCTGAGCGTTAACGTTAGCCCAAGTATTTAACGCAAATTACTAACGGGTTAAGTAACCCGTTTGTGTTTGGTACCTTGCGCTTTTCAGCGGGAGGTTACTGTACTTTGTGCTCCCCATGTTAGGTATAGGGAGTGCAAAGTGTTAATCAGCGTTAGGATTACAAAGTCCTAATGCTGATTAACGTCTGGCCGCTGTTAACAAAAAGTTAACCAGAGCCAGGACTAGGTGTTAACGGATTCCGCTTCTGCAGAATCCGTTAACACCAGCCAAAAAAATAAAATGGCAGGGAAGACCTGCCAATCAACAATACACCAATGAGGAACTAGAAGGAGGATCTTCAGTTAAATACCAACACAACTGTGTTCCATTACGTAATTAAGAAAGGTATATAAACCTAGGAGATTCATTTCTTCTATACACACTGAACTGTTCACAACTCCTGATGACGCTACTATGAAGTAGCGAAACGCGTAGAGTGTGCTGAATTTTGTATGCAGAGTAGGGATGCTGTATTGGAAGAACTTTCTATTACCTCTATAGAAGTATGATGGGGAGCGCTCCTCTTGTTGGTACTTCATTTTGTTGCTCTTTATTTTGATACTCTTCTCTACTGTTCTATACCTACCAAACCACGAAGGCTGGTCTTCTTACTTTTGAAGAAATTGAGAACAAAAATAGGGGAAGTTTATTGTCAGAAAAATTGAATATTAAGGCAATATTTTGAACCAATACCTACCTGCGATTTGTTTTTTGTGTGAATTTATACCACCAGAGGGTGGCCTTTTCGAAATTGTTTTATATGCAATACAATAAAAGTTAAATTCTAATTCTAACAGTGATATTTAGTGACAATTGTGACCACGATTGTTTTTTGGAATCAATGTGATTTTGGGTTACCCCCTGCTACTTTAACAATGTGGTCTGTTTAATTACATCCTTGGTAGTTTCATAATATGCATATCAACCTACCGTGTTTGGATCATATACAAAGTATTTATATCCTGAGGTACAACCTGAATATTCCTGCCTAATGGGCTCTAACCCCTCGAACTTGGGTCCCACCACGGCGTATGCCAGGTGCCACCCTGACGGCGTGTTTTGGTTGGTTTAGTCCGGGGCAGCATTTCATTCTTGGACCCAGGCAGCACAATGGCTTGGGCCATCCCTGATGGGCCCCCATGCCTTGTTGATGCACATTGGAAAGTAAAGGCTAGCCCATCTGGTCCGATGACACAGAAAAGCTACTGTAGCTCAATTTGCTGAAAATTTTAATGTTGGCCATGAAGGAGTTAGAACACACTTGACACATACTACCTACCTAGAGATTATTGCAGACCATGTACACCCATTCATGGCAATAGTGTTCCCTGATGGCAGTGGCCTCTTTACGCAGGATAATGCACCCTGTCACACTGCAAAGATTGTTCACAATGGTTTGAGGAACATTACAAAGATTTCAAGGTGGTGTATTGGCCTCCACATTCCCTAATCTCAATCTAATTGAGTATCTGTGGGATATTCTGGAACAACAAATCTGAGCCATAGTGATGTCACCTGACAACTTGGAGGACTTTAAGGATCTGCTGCTAATGTCTTGGTCCAGATACTACAGGACATGTTCAGAGGTCTTGTGTAGGGATGAGCCGAACACCCCCGTATTCGATTCACATTCGAACTCAAACAGTTTAAAAAGTTCGAACACGATTCGAACTCAATGCAAGTCAATGGGACTCGAACGTTAGATTTTTAGAGTGTCCTGCAAGATATTGCCCATAAAAGGTGTATGGGGGTGCCCTGGGGGACAGGAAACAAGGACAAAAAGTTAAAAAAAAACTTTTTTAATGGAACAGTGATTCTTCCATGACATAAAGGTTAAAAATGAAAACCAAGAATTCCTTCAAATATCGTGCCAATGAGGTCCCCATAACCTGCCCGTGAAGTAGCGGATTTGTAGGATGTATAGAAACCTTTAAAAAGAAAAAGATGACATTTCAAATGACAGTAAATGGTTTTTCTTCAATCTATTCATAAACAACTACTTGGGGTGGCACCCTGTATGAAAAGAAGAGACGTTTTAGTACACGCAGAACAAGTTTAGTGATTTTTTGGCTAAATTATGGTGAAACTTAAGCAGGCTTTGGATGAAAGTAACAACAGGTGCATTAAAATTGGACCTTTGGTGCCAGCTAGTGCCTTCACACCGTAACCTCTCTGAGGTATTGTTGAAGAGTGCAGTGGTGGTGGACCCTGAGGTCAAATATTAAAATAATTAGAATCTGGTACACGCGTCAGTGCACCTAAATATTGGGCCTTTGGTGCCAGCTAGTGCCTTCACACTGTAACCCCTCTGAGGTATTGTGGAAGAGTGCAGGGGTGGACCCTGCGGTCAAATATTAAAATGATATGAATCTGGTACACGCGTCAGTGGCAGTGCACCCAAATATTGGGCCTTTGGTGCCAGCTAGTGCCTTCACAACGTAACCCTCTGAGGTATTGTGGAAGAGTGCAGTGGTGGAGGTTTTGGGAATGCAGAAGAGATCCCCGATCTATTCAGTTACATGAGCATCAGGGGAGTGATAGCTGCTGATGCAGGACTGATTCATTTTTATAAATGTCAGCCGGTCTACAGAGTCGGTGGACAGACGCACTCTTTTGTCTGTAACAAAACCTCCAGCGGCACTGAATGTCCTTTCAGAAAGCACGCTGGATGAAGGGCAACCTAGTAGCTGCATAGCATATTGGCTAAATTCTGGCCAGTGATCCAATCTCAACACTCAGCCAGTGGATCATCTTCTGTAAAGATATCCAGGGCTGCCCTTGCCCCTAGGTATTCCTGCACCATATGGTGAAGATGCTGGCAATGGGTGCCTACATTTGACGTCCCTGGGCGTCGTGGACTAAAAAAATTGCAAAAGGCATCAGTCAAGCGGCCCCCTTCACCGCTCTTCCTCTGATAAACCGCAGCCTCAGAAGCACGTGTGTCATCACTTGGTAACCTACCAGTGCCTGGAAAGGTGTTACACAAGTGTCGCTTTAGAGCGTCCTCAAGTTGTTTCTTCCTGTCCTCCCTCTGTGAGGGCAGGATGAGCTCTGCAACCTTACCCTTGTATCGTGGATCAAGAAGGGTTGCCAACTAGTAATAATCCCTCTCCTTGATAGCACGAAACCTGGGGTCCTTTAGCAGGCTTTGCAGGATAAGGGAGCCCATGCAGCATAGGTTGGAGGTGGGATTAGCTTCCGAGTGTTCCTGGTCGCTGAGGATGACCATTTCGTGCACTACCTCCTCCCAGCCACGTACTAGTCCTTTGGTTTCTGGGGACACAAAACCCTCCCTTTAGGAACCCCCACCTTCAATGCCCCCACAACTTAAATATTCCTCCTCCTCCTCATCCTCCTCCTGTCTGATCTGAGGACCCGCAGGAATACTGTCTGCATAAAGACTGGGGTCTTGAGAGCTAGGGAAGTCCTCTTCTTCCTCCTGCTGCTCTGCCTCTAGTGCCACATCTATAATTCCCCGCAGAGTGTGCTCCAGCAAAAACACTAAAGGAATTGTGTCACTGATGCATGCACTGTCCCTGCTCACCATCCTCGTTGCCTCCTCAAATGGTGACAGTACAGTGCATACATCCTTGATCATCAGCCATTGTGGGGGGGAATCAAATTGACCTGAACCTGTCCTTGTGCCATACTCACACAGGTACTCATTGATGGCCCTCTGCTGCTTGTGCAGACGCTGCAGCATTGCCAATGTCGAGTTCCACCTGGTGGGCATGTCACAGATCAGACGGTTTGTGGGAAGGTGGAATTCTCTTTGAATTTCTGCCAGGCGAACACTTGCTGGGAATGACCGCCTGAAGTGGCTACAGACTTTTATGGCAGGATGGAAGTGCATCAGCAGTAACAAGCAGCGGAATATACCAGACAGGGGCACAGAGCGAGAGTAGTCGTTATAACAAAACTGGGTCAGCAACGTTTAGGCCCTTGTACTGCGCTACTGTATATGGTGAGAATTGGCACAAACCAGTAGCAACAGGAGGCAAACAGTACAGGCAGGGAGTACACAGAGAGAATAGTCAAATGGCAGGCAAAGTCGGCAACAGATCGGGTCCTCAGAACAAGCAGGGTCAGTAACAAGTATACAAACTGATTCGGTAAGTTAGCGATGCGGGAATGAAACTCCACGGCAAGGCAAGGTGTACAACGCGCACTCCTGATTTAAAGGTCCCGGCGGCTCCGCATCATCACGCCACGCCCTGCCCCTGATCACTCACAGCTGCGCCAAGTGCCACCGGAGCTCCTGGCATTCAGCCAGCTGGCGGCACCATGCGTCTGGGCCCCCCCCCGATTGCCACCAGGGGCCCTGGATGTCACAATATTACAATCCAAATGCAAATGGGTTAAGTAACCAAATTTGGAAGAAGAATAATTAAAGCAGCATATCAATCCTCACACTGCCGGGCAGCACCTCTACAGTCTGACGCTAGCTTTAACTGGCGTGCTGTGTGCAGCTTCTGAGAAGATGCGCTATTAATGTAGCGGGGAAGCATTTTGCATCGCTCCCTCTACACTAATAACGTATCTTCTCAGAAGCTGCACACAGCGCGCCGGTGTATGCAGCTTCTAACAGCGTGGGAGACGGGAGGCTGCGCTTGTTGGTGGATCCAGGAATCAGGTGAGTATTAGAAAGAAAAAAAAAAGTTTTATTTTATGTTCGCGGGGACATTTAAAAATGTCCTTGGATTTTATTTTTTTTAGAAATGTGTTGCCTTACCTTAACCTGGATGTCAGTGGGGGCTTCCTGGATCGTGGTTGTGGGGGGGTCTGACATGGCTGCAGGTGCAGTGGCTCCCTCCCTGCGCTGCCTCTTTGCAACATTCACAGTCGCAGCTCTGTCATCCGGCGGCCGCATGCTCTTCAAGGGATCCTTGGGAGGCCCCGGCGGGCTGCCCTCTACAGTGCCTGATTAAAGGGCCTCGTCTGCCTGATGTTTTAGCAACAAGATTGTTTTATCCCATAGGCTTCAATGTTAAAAATATTCCCGTTTTAATTCAATATCTAATAAACCGTTGCTTATAATATTCTGCAGTAAAGAGTCACTTTATCTTTAGATTTTTTAAGATTTTTTAAGCATTTTTTTAAAAAAATTCTAAATTTTATTTTTTTTAGAACTTTTTGCGAACTGCCTGAAAAGTTTGAAGTTCGCGAACTTTCGAACAGCCGATGTTCGATGCAAACATTGAATCGATTCGAACCGGCAGCCCATCCCTAGTCTTGTGGAGTCCATGCTTCCACCTATCGGAGCTGTTTTGGAGTCAGAAGGGGGACGTACGTGAAATATGGAAAGTGGTTTTAATGTTTTGGCTGATCATCACATACGGATTTGATCATTGATCAACAAGCTTTAATGAAGACGGCTAGAAGAGCTTGAGAAATAAGCAGCAGAGGCTTCCAGTGGGGAAGTAACTCTGTGTGTAGTGGATCAGAGTGAATGATTTTGACCTCGTTCACCTGTTTTCATTAGTTTAACCCTTTCGCTGCTGAGGCTTTTCCCGCCTCTGTGCTGAGGTCATTTTTACCTGTTTTGCTCATCATGTTTAAACGTGTTTTGAAGGCTTATTTTAGTATATTACCCAGACATATTATATATCGTTCTTTCCGTCAGACTCGGTAGATTCATAATATGTCATTATTATATGTATACGTTATGTCATGTCTGTATATTATAACAAAAAATGCAATAAAATATGTATTTTCAATAATTTACAACGTGTAAAGTGTTTTTTTTCACATTTTAACATGCGAGCAATTGTGGTTATATTTTGTATGGGGTGCGCTTGTTAAAAAAATTAGAGATGGGGTCTCGTTACATTTTTTTGGGGGAAAATTACGCGATTTTTAACAAACGCACTGCATACAAAAATCGTTAGTGCAGCATCATTGTTCACATTATAATTGAAATGGGAACAATATTGCTACACTAACAAACAAACAAAAAAAAAATGTTTTTTTTTTTTTTTTATAATTTTTTTTTAAAATATATTTTTATTTTTAATTTTAATTTTATTTATTTTTTAAAAAACTTTTTTCACATTCGTGTTTGGTATCGTTGGAACGGCCATGCTCTGGCCGATCCAACCATACCAAACATTAACCCCTAGCTGCCTCGGATCAGGAGATAGGGAGTTCATTGGAACCCCCTATCTCCACCGTTGGTGGCAGTTAGGGGTTAACTCTAGGACTGGCGTCATCGTGCTATGCACAATGACGCCAGTCCTCAGGGGGAGTTCCGGAGGCTTGGCCGACATCCAAGATGTCAGCCAGCTCCGGGAAAGGATCGCGAACCGGCGCTTTTCAGCGCCGATTCGCGATCCAGCTCCCCAGGGGTTAATGCCAGGCACCATTTGGAAGGGCAGGCTGTGCCCTTCCAAATGGTGCCTGGGTTAACCCCCGCAACGCCGCCGATCGGGAGAGAGAGAGGTCCGAAGGACCTCCCCCCCTCCCTTTCAGGCGCCTCCTCCGCACATGCGGGGGCGCCTGAATTAGGTGTCATCGCGCTGCCGCGATGACACCTAATTCCAGTGGCTGTGGTTCCGGATGCCGGGCTGACATCGAGGATGTCAGCCCGCACCGGGGGGCCAGCGATCGGCCGGAACCCGGCCGAACGCTGACCCCAATGGGAGGACGCGCTCAGCGCGTCCTCCGCATACCAGCAGTAATGCGGAGGACGCGCCGAGCGCGTCCTCCGCATTGAAGTGGTTAACAGCGGGATTAGATAGCATATTTACGTTTAAATCTTTTCATTATATTCTGGGATAGGTAAACCTTAACTCTATTTAATCTGCAGTATAATAAATTTGATTTGTCACCCATTGAATGCCTTAAGGCACCAGGCAATATTTGCTTCAAGTTCGCCCTTCTTGTCTTGACGCAAGATACAGTGAAGGTGCTTGTTCATGCGCTTGTTAGTTCACGGTTTGATTACTGTAACTCACTACTTATTGGCCTCCCCAATTCCTGTGTTGTCCCTTTACAATCCATAATGAATGCAGCTGCCAGGCTTACTTTTCTCACCAGACGTACCTCGGGGGTCAGAACCATAGCAGGTACTCATACAGTGCCAGGAGTCAGAGGTGGAATAGAGAGTTAGACAAAGCCAGGAGTCCGAGCCAGAACAGGAAATCATACAATGCCAGTAGTCAGTACACAATAGGAGCAGAGAGCTAAAGGGTTAACACTAGAGAATGGCCAGGAAGCAAACCAGGAGTCCTACACAGAGTAATTATCAAACATAGACTATGGGAAACACACTGAAGGGAAAACCGAGGACTCTGCTGCAGGCCACCGGGCACCAGGGAGCGTGGGGGCCTTGACAGTGGGAGAGTGTTCACTTTGCACCTCTGCCTGGCACACACCTTACTAAACGCTCTCTCAGTGATTAGCCCGAGTTTTTTTACCGGCCCTAATTGCTGTGGCCCACCGGGAAATCTCCTGGTGTCCCGACAGGTCAGTCCAAGGTGGCATGGAAGGGCCTTACATCTGAGGCACTTCAACAAGTTACACAGTATTTGCTAAGCGTCAGGGCACGCTTGAGCCACTGGGCCCCTGAAAATATCATGGGCTGTCACCCACTAATGGCTACCCTGGTCGTCAGAAGCCTAAGAGAAACTCCTATGAATCACTCTGCAATTTAAAAAGGCCTATATTCTACTCTATTCTGGTGCGCAAATAAATAATATTGCTTTTGTGATATCACAATAAGACTGTGCTACTCGATATGTTGTTCAGACAATATGTGGCAATTTTTTGGTTCAGGATATTAGGATATTCAAATTAGGGCTTACTGGTATTTTTATATCTGTTAAAAATTCTGGTCAAATATTGGCAATCACAGCTATACCTTTATGTGGAAATATTGGGTTGTGATTCAATTTGAGTTTATCAGTATGCTGATTTCTAAAAAAATATCAGATGCTGAAAGGTGTTGATAACTGGTTCTTTGGATGCTTTCTTCACCATCTAAGTTGTCCGACTCTCAATAAATGGACATTGCAGGTTGTGCATTTTAATCTTACATTCCAGATATGTGCATTTTATTGTAAATCTTGCACATGCGCAATTTTATTGTAGAATTGTAAATATTAAAATACTGATTTGTGGGCTATAACTGTAACACTGAAATATAATTATAATGTGCAAGTTCTTAAATTCATAACAGTGAAAAATAAAATAAATTTTTTTGTGTCATAGCTGTGGAATCTTAATGGATCTTGCATAAATATGACAGTGTAAATGTTAATGTACAGACTTGTGTATTAAACTTACAGTATGGATGTTGCACTTATCCTAATTACAATCTGCATTTCCAGTGAATAACAGAGAAAATAAAAAGGGGGGCTTGTAGAAAAGAACCTAATAGGTCAGGTAGGGGCCAAACTATTTCAATTGTAGCAGCCCATATTTTCAAAATAATATTGGACGCAACCAGTTAATTTTCTTTTTTTCGATAAAAAATTTGGCCGATAGAATTTAAATTTGGACATAATATAAATCAAACTATTTCCAGTTGCCTACACAATTGTTACATCATTCTTACAATTTCTGGAAGCCTTCATAAAATCAATTCTATAAACAATGTTGTATAGAGTCATTTATATGAATAGTTCATTTATTCAGAGAACATCGAAGTGCAGCGAAAAGTTGGCGAAATTGCCAGATTTTTGGTGCTTTCGTTCAACAGGTTTAAAAAGGCGACTCCCATACATTTCAAAGTAAAAAAAAATCCCTGTTTTTACAAAAATTTTATTCAACCGTTTATTCTTTTCATTTGCAGCAAAATCCTTTTTTTTATTATTTTTTTGAATTTTTTTAGGCAAAATTTTTGATCCTGATTTTTTTTAATGAAATTTTTTTTATTCTGTAACAGATCTTTTTATTGTTATTCATATGAGCTTACTTATTATTTCCATGCATTTCCATGCATTATTTTTGTTTATAATGCCTTTTAAAAATAGTGTTTGTTTGTTTTGGTTTTTTTAATGCTGTTTGGCGGCTGGTTGGCTTATTTGGCAGCATTCAGCGGCTGGTCATTTTTTTCAGCGGCTGATCGGAGGCGTTCGGCGATCTGTTCAGCTGACCATTGGCTGCATTCAGCGTTTTTTGGCGGTATTTGTTGGTTTATTGCATGTGCTTGGTGTTATTTCGCCGGTTTATCAGAGACGTTCGGCATTTTTTAGTGGCGATCAATGGTTTATCAAATTCGTTTGGCAAGCTTATCAGCGTTCAGTGGATCTATTTGGCGCACTTTGGGGGCCTGCAGTGAATGCTGAATTTTGGTGGTCTTTGAATAACCCCATAAATGGGTTACATAGTTGCAAACATAGTTACATAGGCTGAAAAAAGACATGGGTCCATCGGGTTAAGCCTTTCACACATCACCTACTGCTGTTGATCCAAAGTTATTCCATTGCACTGAACAGTGAATTTCACTTTTGTGACAATTCAGCTGTTCAAAAATTGCGTGGAATTTTTTTGTTGCTTATGTTCAGCGGCTGATCAGCTTTTTAAAACGGTGTTCAGCTGTCTTTTTGGCGTCAGCTGCATTTGGTGGTTTGCGTCTACGTTCGCCAGTTTATCTATGGCGTTCGGCGGATCAATTCGGCACACTTCTGGGACCCTAACGTGAATGCTGAATTCACTGCAGGGTCGGCGAATTGAGAATGCTGAAGTGCACCAAATGAAAGAGCGCTGAAATTTAGGTGCTCTCCAAATAACCCCTTAAACTGCAAGGAGCTCTTGTTAAAGGTATCTAGTGACAAGTGTAAAAATGTTGAAGCAGCTTTTGTAACGTAAAAAGTTCTTCTCATGTTCTGGACACTGACCTATAATATATTCAATGCCACCACCCTCTTTAGACATTACATAAAAGAATATGTGAAATTGTGCTACATTTTCGGCCTTATTTCTTCTTGCCTTCAATTCCATCTTTTGCCAAACTTCCACTTCAGACTACTCTACATATTTCTGCTCCATTTCAGTTATCACCATATGTTGTCCTTTTTCTTCCATCCAGTTAAGAATACTTTAGATTGCACTTCCCACTCCTGGCCAACAGATTTTTTCCTAGATGCTTTAGAGATAAATCCAGACACTGACTGACTTCAATCTTTATGTATAAAGGGTATTTAGCCAACACGAGCTGAGAAGCAACAGTAGTTATAGGACGATTGAATAGTCAATCACATAAATTGGAGATGTCAATGTAAGTAATTTAAGTCGTTCTTTTGTATGACAAGAAGTCTTACTAAGTATGCACCAGGTGTTCAGATTTCTTCATGTACGTAAAGTGCCAGCTACTCACATTAAATAATATTTTGACCATATAATGCTAACTGACCTGGACCTGTCAATGAAAGAAAACAGAATCAAAAAGATAAAAAGATAAGATTTTTATAAGCTGTTGAAATATTAAGTGTGATGAATGACTTGGGTGAAGTATGTTACATCAGTGTCAAAATGACAGGATCTGAGGCTTCTGTTGGGTCATATTCAGTTTAATGTACTTTAACTACATTAGTAGTTCTGACATAAAATGAGGTTACATCACTGGAAAATATTGAGGGATTTGCAAACCCCATTCTAATCCCTTATAGAAAGATTCACGTTTAAAAAGAATAATAGTTATCAGGTACTATTCCACAAATAAGCATATTATAGGTTGTTTTTTTTTGAGAAAGTATTTTACCAGGAAGGATGCATTGAGATTTATCTCGTTTTCAAGTATGTCCTGGGTGGCGAGTATGTACCGTTAGGTGTCTTGCCTAAGGACACTTACTGGAGTGGTGCTCTTGCCGGGATTTGAACCTGTGTCTTCATTAGGATATTAAATTGTCACCAAATATTCCATAAGCATAGTGTTTGCTCAATTTTCATAAAACTGTGGTTTAAAATTGATATTTTAACGCCACCTAGAAGCCTGTCAAGCAAAGAACCAGGGGAACATATTTCCTGTCACACATATCATAAGGGATCCTTCCGTGGACTTGAGCTCTTCCTCTGCATGAAGAACTAATGTGTGTGTGTGCCATGGGTAAACATGGTATCTCTGCCAGCTAAATAAATTAGCTAAATGATGCAATTAGTATGGTGTGCGCGTGTGTGTGTGTGTGTGATGGTGCAGTAGACATAAGTTGTAAACCCTTTCTTTAAACCTCTTTGTAAGCACAAAAAATACTATTTACAATATTCTATTAATAATAACATAAATAAAAACATCCATATCTAAATTGGTGGAGCTGTAGCCTCTTGAACCCAATTGCTCCTTAACCCCTTCACTACCAAGATCAAGAAATCTCGGGCTTCAAAGGCACCATCCGGTGCCCCGATATCGATATATTTTGATATGCAGAACTGCAGTCCAAAAGCAAATGAAATTTGTTTGCTGCAAACTAATTTCGTTAGCTTTTGGGCTGCAGAAGGTGCCCCCAAGGCTGCTGGATTAACGCCTGCCCCGTAATATCACGCAAAAACAGGGACGCTAAGGAGAAACCTGCAGGTGCAGGTTTTTACTCCTTATCGTCCCCGTTTCAGCGTGAAATATGTAATATGGCCCTAATCTATGGGGTTGTTAAATTTACAACAGCTGGTTAAGTTAGCAAACACTTTGTAATATAGTCGTAAGCAATTTAATAATTTGACAAGCCTTTTCAGAGATTTAGAGAGAGTCCCGATGTGCCATTAGTAAGGGATAGAACATATCTGGGTACAATTGAACACTACTAGAATTTGCTTTCAATGAATTTCAGATTATTAATGCATGGCATATCTTCTAAGACATATCTGTACATACAAAAGATCTGTTTTAACTATACGTAAGCTTCCAACCTCAACCTTTATTGTAGATATATAGAGTTAATAAATTATAATATAAAATAACCTAAAATAAATATGACTGGTTATTGGCATAACGCTTTATTAAAATCATGTTTAAAATGTGGACAATTCATGAATGGGATACATTTGTCCACTGAATTATCCAGAGATGTATTGGGATCTATACATAGTTTCAACTCACAAGCAATTTACTAATTTGAAAAGAATGTCTATGTAGGGGCAAATGCTGCATACTTTCCTCCTACTTTGTCATGTTTCAAGTGCAATGCCATGCAAAAAAACTAAGGTCTGTAAATTGGTTCCAATTTTACAAAAGGGTAAATTTTAAAAATCGACTGAAATATTTCCTTGATCGGTCATATTTTGTACTCATGAAACCTATATATTGTATTTAGCATTATTTCCATAAATTCATAGCAGTGATATAATGCAATAATTATATGCAAATACCTGTTACAGTATGTGTTCAATGAAAACTAGATATATGGGCCACTTACAGGTCTATTTACTAAAGATGAAACTCTGGAGAACTGGCGGGAGAAGAGAGCAATCTAAACCAAATAGCCGATTTGGAAAGTCAGATCAATGGGATAATTTTTCTGGTTTGATTATTTTTACCTAGAATTTTCACTTCTCCTGCCAGTTCTCCTGAGTTTCACCTTTATTGAATAGACCTGAAAGAGTCCATGGTTAAAACATCTCCATTAGGTATGTTCGATTCCTGCTATTCAGGATAACTTCAGTTCATGTTATTATACTATTTAACATGAACTGAAGTTATCCTGAATAGCAGGAATCGAACATACCTAATGGAGATGTTTTGACCATGGACTCTATCAGGTCTATTCAATAAAGGTGAAAGTCAGGAGACTGACTGGATACTATTGTATTTTGAAACACAATCTTAACTCTTTCATTACCAAGTGATTTTCCAAAAAATCACTGTCAGGAAAAAGTGTTTTTTTTGGAAAAATCGTTTTTTCTTTTGAGAAAGTATTTTACCAGGAAGGATTCATTATGTACCGTTAGGTGTCTTGCCCAAGGACACTTACTGGAGAGGTGCTCTTGCCGGGATCGAACCTGTGTCTCCACGGTCTCCACAGTTATAGAGCAGTGATGTACCAGCCGGTACTTTAATTATTTATACATTAAGGAATATTTGGGAATATTCCCAGAGTATTTCTTACTGTAATAACCTGTTTGGCAGGCAGATGTCGTCATCAAGGAGTTACTGCAGTTAGAACTGCAATTCAAGGTTCCCTGCATTGGCTGCTGAAAGTCTGATAAGGACAATTAATTAGTGGATTTTAAATAGTTTTACCACTCTGAGCATTATGCCCACAGTTCTAAAATTTTTGGGGCACCTTCTGAAGCCCAAAAATTTTGCGTTTTAAAATTTTGAAACTTTCAGTCATTTTGTTTGTTTTTTTTATCCTGTTTTTGACAGCTTGTCGGCTTTTTCCAGTGGCTGGTCAGCGCTTTGTTCGGCGGATCATCGGCTTTTTTCGGACTTGTTCAGCGAGTTAGTGGTGGATCGTCGGGTACGTTCAGCAAGTTTTCTGTGGCATTTCGAATTGATCCAAGTTTTCGGACAGTAACGACAGATTTTTGGCGATTTTTCACATCCGTTCGGCCTCTTTTCCCTGCGCTTCAGGGATCACCGCAGGGTCGGGGAATTTGATTCCCCGAAGTGCGGGGAACAAGAGAGCACCGAAATGTTGGTGACATTTCGATGCTCTCTGAACAACCCCTATAGTCTTCAGATGACACATATATGCAGGCATCGATTGGCTTTTAATCCTATTTTTCAGCTGAATTTTCTTTAAATGATGTTAGACCAGTCGTTTGTTCATTAAGAGATTACTGAAGAAGTCAAAATGCATGACAGGCCTATCATTTAGGCTAGGGTCAGACGAGCGTGTTTTCTACAGACTGTGCGCTGGTGCAGTACGGACGCATTTTTTGGCAGTAGTGGCCACACAGTCCGTTTTTGTGACTGATGTCATTTTTGACGGATGTAGGAGGGAAAATAAATTAAAATGAAAAAACATTTTGTCCGTCAAAAATGCTGGACGTATAAATGCAGTCCGTCTGACCATGTTCCATCACACACACACAAAGCTATGCGGACGTTGCAGACGTGGCACACTCCACACGTCTGACCTAGCGGTTCAACGTTCTTGATAACTTGCGTCCGTTTCCCGCATCTGTAGTGCGTCCGTACTTCTGTGCGGACGTACTTCGTGTGTGGGCCTTCATTGGTCATGATTATCTGCTACCACGGACATACTAAAGTGCGGCTATACGGACATTAACACTGCGTTCGTCTGACCCCAGCCTTATTCAAATATGTTTAGATTTTACTGAAAAAGGCTCTGTACATTACACCCAAAAGTCCTAGGGCAATATTCCAAAATTGGTGCTAACTTAACCAAAGCTGTTGTAAATTTAACAGCTCCATAGATTATAGTGGCTCTGGTAAATTTACAACAGATCTGGTTAAATTAGCACCAATTATGGAACAGAGCCCCTAGTGGGCTCTTTAGCTGAAAAGAGCCTGACCTGTCATTTATTGTTCACCAAACCACAAGATAAATACAAAGATAATGATGACAATGATAATGATGATGATATCAGCTGGAGCATATTCATGAGCTGTCACTTAAACAAAATGCCCCTACTTTTCAATGATCCATGGAGTGACCACCTCCCAGAAATCTGTAGAACAAAAAAAGAACTTTACCGGGATCTCAACCTTCCCTTTCAGGCAGGTTTATTTGACACCACAACTACAGTACAGCACCAATTAAACAAAAAACCTTTGTCAGCTTGACAAAGGCTTTTAAACATAACGTTGCTGTGCTGTAGTTACCTTTTCTAATAAATCTGCCTGAAAGGAGTGGTTGCGATCCCGACAAAGTTCTTTTTTTGTTCTATGGATTTCTGGGAAGTGGTCACTCCATGGATCATTGTGGCACCTGTCTGGTCTTCCATGATGGGAGTGCTGCTGTACATTTTAGCATTGCATGTATAAAACCTATGTAACCAAAGGTCCCTCGATCTTTGTGCCCTCATCCTCACCCATGGCTCATGGTTCAATCTTGCCCACACTATATATGACCTTTGTGCCCATTGGAGAAGTATGGATGCTAGCCTCCTACCAAAGGACTGCAGACCAATGTAGCAAAGCCAACTCTAGCAGTCAGTGGGCATAAATGGGTTAATGTTGAATGTATTGGTGTCTTAAAACTGTTAATTAGGAGTTTGGTTTGTTTAAGTAATCCTATTAAAAACTATTGTTAGTACTGCCTGCCCAGTCCATGTGATTGTTTGTCTTCATATTGATTTTATGTTTAGTTGGTGATAATATGCTATTCCTGTCTATTTTATACTGATCCGTTTTCTATATCTTTTTAAGTGATTTTCATCCCCTTTATGTAGACAGTGTGCTCTGTTTATTATGTAATTTCACTTCCTCCTCCTCCCTGTTTCCCATTTAAACTGGTCCCCATTTCAAATTAAAGATCATTATTCTTTCCTGCACTACGTTGTGTCTGATGTTTGGAGAGAGTTACCAAGAATTACATGGTAGTTCTTTAAGTTCTGGCTGAGGGTTGTGTAGCAAGGAAAGCTGCTCCAGGTCTGCTTTACTTGGGAGAAGGGACAGGCACTGTAACAGGTTGGGGTTTGGTCCTCAAGCAGGGGGCCAGTCATCACCCAGTTCCTTGTTACAATCTGGTGGCAAGCCATAGGATTTCCATATTCGTTCAAGGGTGTCTAAACCAACACCAGGAAACTGTAGCAGAGATATAACAGGGACTAGGAAGGGAAGGTAAGTGATGGGACACCATACAAAAATGGAGAGCGCTAGAGAGTGAGAAAATGTCTTTAAAGGTATGGGCCAAATCCCAGCCATGCTATTATCACAGAGGTGATAGAAGTCACCAAATTATAAAGAGAGGAGAGAAATTGTGCCCATGAAATCCAAATGATGGAGATGGAACAGACATTTCGAATCTGGATGATTGGGGGTTGAGCAGAGCACAAAAGGACCTGTATCGTCATGGAGTGATGATGGCAGCAGGATTCTTTGGATGCCAGAAGAGGAGAAGCCGTAGCAGTGCTATGCCACCGATGAATGGAGCAAGGAGGTCTGGCTGTTGACTGGGTGGGTTTGGGCCAAAATCGGTACTCCTTCAGGATACTGAAGACAAGGGGAGCCTTTATGGATTTGGATACCCATCCTGGGTACTGATACCCACGTGACAATCTATTTATTTCATAGACTGTAATAAGTTTATGCAAAGGGCGATAAACAGAGTAAATCAAAACAATAAGTTATATTTATGAAATCTCATTTTTATTACACAAATATTAAATTATAAAACTGCACATGGAATTCAATACCTAAAAATAATAAAACAAATAAATTAGGTATTGCATTGTTTACATAATCTACCATATAAAACAGTCCATCTGCACACTAGAACTGGTGTGACTCCATAGGAATCAATTAGTTATTGCCTTTCTATGAATGATCTAAGAAGAGTATACTGAAAATAAGTCTTATTGTAACTTTTTTGTTTTAATAAACCTGTATGAATTAAAAAGATGGGTTTTCAATTCATTATATAAACATTTTTCTCAATTTCTTTCTTTTCATACTTAATAGCATCTGCAGCACTAATACAGTTGACACTGTTAAACCGATTTGGCTTCAGTGTTTATTATATTAATTTAATATTCTTTCTTAGGTATTATGTTTATGCAGCTGTCTCACTCAATCTCAACTTTAAGATACATTGCCGGAATTTCTTGACCAGGCTTTTGTTATTCTAGGTGCATAAATATTCTATCTGAGATGTGTTTGGCATAGCTGTCAAAAATGTACACTCTGGAAATGGATGTGAGTTTAAGATAGCTATTCTAAATAATTAATGGCTCGTTAAAGATAACATTATTATATTAGATGTGACTGTAGCAATGATACCACTGATGGCTTGAGAGTAAATAAGCCTATTTTGATGCAACCTTACGACAGACATGTAGGGTTTACTCACTAAACGGTGACATGTGATGTGACATTGGCAACCAAATTGCAAAATATTG
Source organism: Leptobrachium leishanense (assembly GCA_009667805.1). Lineage (NCBI taxonomy): Eukaryota > Metazoa > Chordata > Amphibia > Anura > Megophryidae > Leptobrachium > Leptobrachium leishanense. The sequence continues at coordinate 180,183,911 of CM019065.1, read as the reverse complement.
ACAAAGCTGGGGGAAAAAAATCTATTTATTAGATCATGATCTCAAACTCTGGACCTCCAGATATGATGGCTACAATTCCAAAAATTCTCTGAATGAGACAAAGCAAGGGAACAGTTGGGAAACAGGGACCACAACCTGATGTCTTTTGAAATAAACTCAAAAAAGCAAATTCATAGAGGGTATACTAAAACTTAATTTTAAAAAGGCCAACGTCATTAAAATAAGTGAAGTTCTGAATCTCATTGACTGGCAAAACCTCTTTCATGGGAAAAACACATATAGCTGGAATATCTTCAAACTCACACTAGAAAAGTACATGTCTCAATATATTCAATGTATCCTTCCTGGTAAAATAATATATAAGTAAACAAATATTCCACTGGGTAATAAATATAAAAGAAACAAACTGAAACCAATGTGGCTCAGTAGGGAGGTAACCCAGGAGATGATGAAAATAAAAAAGAAGGAATTGAAAGCTATAAATTGGATACATTTGTGTTATCCTATGCAGCATATAAATTTGCCAATAAAGCATGCTAAAAGGCAATTAGATAGACTGAACTAGAAAAATAGATAGCCAAAGAGAGTAAGACCAACTCTGCATAAATTCTAAGAGATCCAAGAGTGAAAGGGTAGGCTCACTGAAATCAGAGTCATGGGTGTTATTAACTGAAGATCAAGTAAAGGCAGACATTTTGAATGCTTATTTTTCTTCAGTATTTATCAAAGAGGAACATATGACAAAACACATGTAAATCAATGACAAAAACTTACAAATAAAATGTGATTGGTTGACTCAAGAAAAGGAGCTGCAGAAAGTAAAGAAAGTTAGTGCACCCAAATATTGTGCTTTTGGTGCCAGGCCTGCAAGTACTATCATACAGTAACCCCTCTGTGGTATTGTGGAAGAATGCAGGAGTGAACCTAGCGGTCCTATATTAAAAAGATATGCATCTGGTTAAGGCGTCAGTGCACCCAGATATTCTGCCTTTGGTGCCAGGCCAGCAAATATCATCATACAGTAACCCCTCTGTAGTATTGTGGAAGAATGCAGGGGTGGACCATGTGTTCCTATATTGAAAAGATATGATTCTGGTCAAGGCGTCAGTGCACCCAGATATTGTGCCTTTGGTGCCAGGTCAGCAAGTATCATCACACAGTAACCCCTCTGTGGTATTGTGGAAGAATGCAGGGGTGGACCATGTGGTCCTATATTGAAAAGATATGATTCTGGTCAAGGCGTCATTGCACCCAGATATTGTGCTTTTGGTGCCAGGCCTGCAAGTGCCATCATAATACAGTAACCCCTCTGTGGTATTGTGGAAGAGTGCAGGGGTGGACCATGTGGTCCTATATTGAAAAGATATGATTCTGGTGAAGGCGTCAGTGCACCCAGATATTGTGCCTTTGGTGCCAGGCCAGCAAGTATCATCATACAGAAACCCCTCTGTGGTATTGTGGAAGAGTGCAGGGGTGGACCATGTGGTCCTATATTGAAAAGTTTTTTATCTGGTAATGGGCGTCAGTGCACCCAGATAGTGTGCCTTTGGTGCCAGGCCAGCAAGTATCATCATACAGTAACCCCTTTGTGGTATTGTGGAAGAGTGCAGGGTTGGACCCTGCTGTTCAAAAAATTAAAATGATATAAATCTGGCACAGGCGTCAGTGCAGCCAAATATTGTGCCTTTCATGGCAGCAAGTGCATTCACACCGTAACCCTTTTGTGGTATTGTGGAAGAGTTCAGTGCTGGAGGTTTTGTGCATGCAGAAGACATCCCCGATCTATTCCGTTATGTCAGCATCAGGGGATTGATAACTGCTGATCCAGGACTGATTCATTTTTATAAATGTCAGCCGGTCTACAGAGTCGGTGGACAGACGCACTCTTTTGTCTGTGACAAAACCTCCAGCGGCACTGAACGTCCTTTCAGAAAGCACGCTAGATGAAGGGTAACCTAGTAGCTGCTTAGCATATTGGCTAAGTTCTGGCCAGTGATCCAATCTCAACACCCAGTAAGCCAGTGGATCATCTGCTGGAAAGGTATCCAGGTCTGCCCTTGCCCCTAAGTAGTCCTGCACCATATGGTGAAGACGCTGGCAATGGGTGCCTACATTTGACGTCCCTGGGCGTCGAGGACTAAAAAAATTTAAAAATGCATCAGTCAAGTGGCCCTGGCCTTCACCACTATTCCTCTGATCACCCGCAGCCTCAGAAGCACGTGTGTCAGCACTTGGTAATCTACCAGTGACTGGAAAGGTGTTACACAAGTGTCGCTTTAGAGCGTCCTCAAGTTTTTTCATCCAGTGCTCCCTCTGTGCGGGCAGGATGAGCTCTGCAACTTTACCCTTGTATCGTGGATCAAGAAGGGTTGCCAACCAGTAATGATCCCTCTCCTTGATAGCACGAATCCTGGTGTCCTTTAGCAGGCTTTGCATCATTAGGGAGCCCAAGCAGCATAGGTTGGAGGTGGCATTAGCTTCCGAGTCTTCCTGGTCAATGAGGATGACCGTATCGTGCACTTCCTCCTCCAAGCCACGCACTAGCCCTTGTGTTTCTGGGCACATGAAACCCTCCCTTGAGGAATCCCCACCTTCAATGCCCCCACTACTTAAATATTCTGCCTCCTCCTCCTCCTGTCTGATCTGAGTAGGACCCGCTGGAATGCTGTCTGCGGAAAGACTGGGGCCTTGAGAGCTAAGGAAGGCCTCCTCTTCCTCCCGCTGCTCTGCCTCTAGAGCAACATCTATACAGTTGTGTTCAAAATTATTCAACACCCAATGCTGTAAAGGGTTTTAGGGAATTTAGTGTACATTTGTAATTGTATTCAGAATGAAATCCTACAAGGACTTTTTAAAGAACCATATGCAACTAAAATGACATCAATTGGTTTTGTAATACAGTAGTAAATGTTTATTTTGTGAATTCTTCATTGACACAATTATTCAACCCCTTAAAGACTACCACTCTGAAGAACAGAGGTTCATTCAAGTGTTTTCAATCAGGTATTGAAAACACCTGTGGATGTCACGGAGCAGCAATAAAGCATAATAAGCACCAATTAGGCAGCTTTAAAATGACTGTGATACTCAGCTCCTTCTAGACATTTACTGGTGTGGTTACAAACATGGTGAAGTCAAGAGAATGGTCCAGGAAGACAAGAGAAGAGGTGATTACTCTTCACATGAAGGGCAATGGCTATAAGAAGATTGCAAAGATGTTAAACATACCAAGAGAGACCATAGGAAGCATCATTCGCATATTCAAGGCAAAGGGCACTGTTGAAACGCTACCTGGTCGTGGCAGAAAGAAGATGCTGACTTCGACTGCTGTGCGCTACCTGAAGCGTAGAGTGGAGAAAAGTCCCCGTGTAACTGCTGAAGAACTGAGAAAAGATTTGTCAGATGTGGGTACTGAAGTTTCAGCTCAGACAATACGGCGCACACTGCGTAATGAAGGCCTCCATGCCAGAACTCCCAGGCGCACCCCCTTGCTGTCTCCAAAGAATAAGAAGAGTCGACTGCAGTATGCCAAAAGTCATGTGGACAAACCACAGAAGTTTTGGGATAGTGTTCTGTGGACTGATGAAACAAAATTAGAACTGTTTGGGCCCATGGATCAACGCTATGTTTGGAGGAGGAAGAACAAGGCCTATGAAGAAAAGAACACCTTGTCTACTGTGAAGCATGGCGGGGGGTCAATCATGCTTTGGGGCTGTTTTGCTTCTGCAGGTACAGGGAAGCTTCAGCGTGTGCAAGGTACCATGAATTCTCTTCAGTACCAGGAGATATTTGATGACAATGTGATGCAGTCCGTCACAAACCTGAGGCTTGGGAGACGTTGGACCTTTCAACAGGGCAATGATCCCAAGCATACCTCCAAGCCCACTAGAGCATGGTTGCAGATTAAAGGCTGGAACATTTTGGAGTGGCCATCGCAGTCACCTGACTTAAATCCGATTGAAAACCTCTGGTGGGACTTAAAGAAAGCAGTTGCAGTGCGCAAGCCTAAGAATGTGACTGAACTGGAGGCTTTTGCCCATGACGAATGGGCGAAGATACCCGTAGATTGCTGAAAGACACTTGTGTCAAGCTATGCTTCACGATTAAAAGCTGTTATAACTGTAAAAGGATGTTGTACTAAGTACTAAGATTGAATGTCACTTGGGGGTTCAATAAAACTGATAATGATGTGAGCACAGAAAAGACATTTATGGTTATTTCATTATAAATGTTATGTTATATTTGTCTGACCTACACGTGCCTCTTTGATTTAATTGTAAGCAAGATGACTGAATGATCAAAATCAATGTCAAACTGGGCAAAACACTCAATTTCAGTGGGGGTTGAATAATTTTGAACACAACTGTAATTCCCTGCAGAGTGTACTCCAGCAGGAACACTAAAGGAATTGTGTCACTGATGCATGCACTGTCCCTGCTCATCATCCTCGTTGCCTCCTCAAATGGTGACAGTACAGTGCATGCATCCTTGATCATCAGCCACTGCGAGGGGAAAAAAAACAAGTTGACCTGAACCTGTCCTTGTGCCATACTCACACAGGTACTTGTTGATGGCCCTCTGCTGCTTGTGCAGATGCTGCAGCATTGCTAATGTCGAGTTCCACCTGGTGGGCATGTCACAGATCAGACGGTTTGTGGGAAGGTGGGATTCTCTTTGAATTTCTGCCATGCGAACGCTTGCTGGGAATGACCATCTGAAGTGGCTGCAGACTTTTCTGGCCTGGATGAGAAGCTCTGGCAGCCCTGGGTACTTGGTTAGGAAACGCTGTACCACCAGATTTAGGACGTGTGCTAGGCATGGTACATGCGTCAATTTACCCTTGCGTAGGGCGGAGAGAAGGTTGCTGCCATTATCGCAGCCGATCATTCCCAGCTCAAGCTGGAGTGGTGTTAACCATCTCTGCACCTGCCCCTGCAGAGCTGACAGAATTTTTGGCCCGGTGTGGCTCCTTTCCCCTAAACAAACCAGCTCAAGCACAGTATGGCTTCTTTTTGCTTGAGCCATTGCGTAGACCCTGTCAGGTGTCGGTTTAACTGCCACTTCGCCAGAGACAGAGAAGGAGGAGGAGGAGGAAGAGGGAGAGGTGGTGGAGCAGACAGACCTCATACAAGCAGCTTTCTGGAGGCGTGGTGGATGAACAAGCTCCAGCACAGAGCCTCATCTTGGATCCCTCCCAGCTGCGATCAGAGTTACCCAGTGTGCCGTGAAGGAAATGTAATGACCCTGTCCATGCTTGCTGGACCACGTGTCTAAAGTCACATGCACCTTGTTGCTGACTGCCTTTCCCAATGACTGGATAACATTGTCTTCCACGTGCTGGTATAGTGCTGGAATAGCCTTGCGTGAAAAGTAATGGCGTTTTGGAACCTGCCACTGTGGTACAGCACATTCAGCAAATTCACGGAAGGGAGCAGAGTCCACCAGCTGGAAAGGCAGCAGCTGCAATGCGAGTAATTTTGCTAAGCTGGCATTTAGATGTTGTGCTTGAGGATGGTTGGGACTATATTTTTCTTTCGCTGCAGCAGCTGCGGCAACGTAATCTGACTGCATAAATCTTCAGCTGCTGGGATGAAGTCACATTGTGAGGAAGGAGCTGGTACATCCATTACTGTAGCATCATCCCTGTCGGTGGAGGTTGTAGGCAATGACAAGACAGGACATACAGTGGGGGTAGAGACAGATGAGGAGGAGGAGGACCTACGCAAAGTTTTGCTCCAACGGGATGTGTGGCAGTTGTTCAAGTGTCGCCTCAAGCACGTGGTACCCAAGTGTCCGGTATCTTTCCCACGCTTAAGCCTCATCTGACATAGATTACAAATAGCAACGCTGCGCTCTACTGCACATTTCTTAAAGAACTCCCAGACAACAGAGTTCCTGCGTGTGTTCTTTGAGACAACAGCGCTCTGCACCTGAGCAGCTCTGACATGTGATGCCTTGGACTGGCTAGTGCTACGGTTGGTCACAGAGGATGTTGTGCCTCGTGTTTGCTGTGCCTCCTCCTCCCCTCTTCCTCACTTAATTCCTCTGTTCGATCAGGCACCCAGGTGGAGTCAGTGACCTCATCATCATTGTCATCATCACCCCCTATCTCCTCATCACTGGAGCCAACTTGGCAGTATGCTGCAGCTGCTGGGGCAACATGAGTGCCAGTTATTTGTGTGTCATCACTGGCACCCCCTTCCTCTAGGTTGATTATACTCCCTTCCTCAACCTCAGAGATTGAATCAGAGCACTGTACTTGCTGCGCATCCTCAAGCAGCATGTCACTCTCATTGTAGTCAAACAATTCAGTTGACTCCTCCGTGTGTGATAGTGAGGCTACGGCAGGAGTATCTGTGGACATGGAGGCTGCATTAGATGCTTTGGCAGCTGAGGTGGACTGTAAAGCACTAGAAGCCTGGCTGGCAGAGGACTCGGAGGATAAGGATGGCCTGGTTAGCCAATCCACCAAGTCCTCTGTATGTTGCTCCTGCTTAAGACGGCCAGCACCAGTTAGAAAGGACAAGCGTGCCCCTGCAGAGGATGCACCACATCCACCACGACCAGAGGCACAGCCTCCCGACAAAGTGGCTGCTTGCCCTCTTATCTGTGTCTGGGAGCGTCTGCCTGTCCTTTTTGTTCTTTCAGACATGGTGAGTGATATATAGATTAATATATACAGAACTCTGATTCAACTCTGGTATAAAGATGTAAAGAACTCTGGTATAATTCAGTGAGACACACTGATAGCTGGCAGCCAGTGACAAGAGACAGATCACCTCAATTCACAAATGTTTTAAAGAAATTAGTGACACCCAAAATACTGCGTGGTACTGGTTGTGTGACAAGACACAGATCACCTCAATTCACAAATGTTTTAAAGAAATTAGTGACACCCAAAATACTGCGTGGTACTGGTTGTGTGACAAGACACAGATCACCTCAATTCACAAATGTTTTAAAGAAATTAGTGACACCCAAAATACTGCATGGTACTGGTTTTGTGACAAGACACAGATCACCTCAATTCACAAATGTTTTAAAGAAAGTTGTAAACCCCCAAAAAACTTGCTGGCACAGTGACAAGACACACATCACCTAAATTCCCTGATATTTGGTAGAAATGAGACCCCCCAGACCCCCCAGTAGTGTGGCAGACCGGCAGTAACAACACACAACTATCTCCTCTGAAATCTCCTCTGAAATGCGTGCAGAATTGGCGCGTGGAAACGTTATATAGTGTGCTGCGGGACTTAGCTCTGTGAGCCCATGATAGGGCAAAATTTGATTGACATAGTTGGCATTGATTGAGCCGTGATTGGCATAGTGTTGAACCTGTCTTGCACCAGACCTGTGGTCAGGTGCAAGGCTGTAGCTAATTACGAGCTTCAGGCCAGTGGGAAAATGCATTGTGGTCCATTGTGGTCGAACATGCGGCGAACACCCGGAAATGTTCGGTGTTCGCGATCTAATCGAACAGGCTAAGTTCGGGTCGAACTCCAAACCGTCTGAACCGAACAGCTCATCCCTACTGGAAACGTGTGAAAACGTGACACCCAGGGCCGGATGGAATTCACCCATGAGTACTGGGTAAGCTAAGGGCTATATTACAAAGTAGGGATGTGCGTTTCGGGTTTCGGAATTTTGGAATTTTCACGAAATTTCCCGATTCGTGTTTTCGGATGCGGCCGAATTTCCGAAAAATTTTAGATCCGAAAATTTCAGATCCGAAATGTTTTCCGAGCCGAAACGAAATATATTCGGATTTTTTGAATGGACTTGAAATGTGTCAAACGAGGAGAACAGATTTTCCGAAAAACGAAAATTTTCCGAAAAACGAAAATTTTCTGAAAAACGAAAATTTTGTAAAAACAAAATTTCTGAAAACGAAAATTTTTCGAAAAAACGAAAAGTCGATACAAAAAACGGGCAAAATGACACGAAAAATACGAAAAATGGTCGATATTCCGAAAAAAAAATGTACCCGAAAAATGTGCCGAACCGAATCGAATCGAAACCGAAATCGGTCGAAACGGGCCGAATCGAAAAGTTTAAAAATCCGAAAAATCGAACCGAATCGAACCGAAAAAAAAATCGGTGCACAAGCCTATTACAAAGTTGGTGCTAACTTAACCAGAGCTGTTGTAAACTTAACAGCTCCATAGGATATAATGGCTCTGGTAAATTAACAACAGCTCTGGTTAAGTTAGGGCAGTATTACAAAGTTGGTGCTAAGTGTGGGAAAAAGCAAACCTCTGTTTTTAATCATTCAGGAATCATACCAGAGGATTGGAGAAAAACTGATGTGGATGACATAGTCAAAAAAAAGTTAAAAATGTCTGCCTTGAAATTATAGACCTGTGAGATTAACACCTGTGCCGGTAAAGTATTTGCGGTGTTACTTAGGGATAATATTAAGGAATTAATTGGGAGGGATAATGCCATTAGCATAAATCAGCATGAATTTATAAATCACGGATCCTGTCAGACTCACCTAATTGCATTCTTAGAAGTAGTAAGTATAAGTATAGATCAGGCGGTTGCAGTTGATGTGATTTACTTGAATTTTGCCAAAGCCTTCAACACAAAAGAATGCTATTCAAATTAAGAAAAATTGGTCTAGATGAATCTTATTTTTGGATAGAACACTGGATAAAAGATAGAGTACAGAGTGTGGTCATAAATGTTACATTATCAAGATGGACACCAGTGGTAACTGGTGTCTCTCGGGTCTGTTATAGGACCACTTCTATACAATTTATTTATAAATGATCTTCAAATAGGCGTCAAAGTCATGTGTCAGTGTTTGCAGGCGACACAAAACTAGGAAAGTTGATACAACATGAGCAGGATATTACTTTGCTGCAGAGGGATTTAGATTGGGGGATTGGGCACTCAAATGACAGATGGGATTTAATGTAGATAAATGCAAGGTTATGCACTTTGGAGTGAAGAACACACAAGCAAATTATACCCTAAATTGTACCGAGTTCGGAAAATCAAAGCAGGAGAAAGATTTGGGAAAAATCATAGACTTCAAACTAAGTAACTATGCCCAATGTCAAACAGCAGTCGCCAAGGCCAGCAAGGTATTGGCATGCATTAAAATGGGAATTCATTCTTGGCATGAAAACATAATTTTGCCTCTTTATAAATCAATGGTAAGACCGCACCTTGAATATGCTGTGCAATTTTGGACAACTTTTTTTAAAAAAATATATATTATGGCGCTAGAAAAAGTGCAGAGACGAGCAATTAAATTGATAAGAGGAATGGAAGGATTAAGTTATGAGGAAAGACTAACAAGCTTAAACCTGTTTAGTTTAGAGAAGCGGCACCTTAGAGGGGATCTGATAACTTTATACACAGTTGCAAGTAAAAGTATGTGAATCCTTTGGGATTACGTGGAGTTTTGCATGAATTGCTCATAAAATGTGCTCTGATCATCTAAGTCACAACAATTTGAAAAACACAGTCTGCTTAAAATAATACAACAAACATTATATGTTTTCATGTGTTTATTGAACAAAACATGTAAACATTCACAGTGCAGGGTGGAAAAAGTATGTGAACCTTTGGACTTAATAACTGGTTGGCCCTCCTTTGGCAGCAATAACCTCAACCAAACATTTCCTGTAGTTGCAGATCAGACCTGCACAACGATCTGGAGTAATTTTGGGCCACTGCTCTTCACAAAACTGTTTCAGTGTAGCAATATTCTTGGGATATCTGGTGTGAATCGCTCTCTTAAGGTCATGCCACAGCATTTCAATTGGGTTGAGGTCAGGACTCTGACTGGGCCACTCCAGAAGGTGTATTTTCTTTTGTTGAAGCCATTCTTTTGTTGAATTACTTGCATGCTTTGGGTCATTGTCCTGTTGCATCACCCATCCTCTGCGAAGCTTCAGTTGGCGGACAGATGGTCTTACGTTTTCCTGCAAAATGTCTTGATAAACTCTGGAATTCATTTTTCCATCAATGACAACAAACCGTCCAGGCCCTGAGGCAGCAAAGCAGCCCCAAACCATGATGCTCCCTCCGCCATGTTTTACAGTGGGGATGAGGTTTTGATGTTGGTGTGCTGTGCCTTTTTTTCTCCACACATAGTGTTGTTTTTTTTCCAAACAACTCAATTTTGGTTTCATCTGTCCACAGAATATTTTGCCAGTAGTACTGTGGAACATCCAGGTGCTCTTTTTCAAACTTCAAACGTGCTGCAATATTCTTTTTGGACAGCAATGGCTTCCTCCGTGGTGTCCTCCCATATACTTCATTCTTGTTTAATGTTTTCCTTATTGTAGATGTGTCAACAAAAATGTTAGCATGTGCCAGAGATTTCTGTAAGTCTTTAGCTGACACTCTAGGATTCTTCTTTACCTCATTAATCATTCTGTGCTGTGCTCTTGCAGTCATCTTTACAGGACGACCATGCCTAGGGAGAGTAGCAACAGTGCTGAACTTTCTCCATTTGTAGACAGTCTGTCTTACCATGGACACATGAACATCAAGGCTTTTGGAGTTACTTTTGTAACCCTTTCCAGCTTTATGCAAGTCAACAATTCTTGATCGTAGGTCTTCTGAGAGCTCTTTTCTGCGAGGCATGGTTCACATCAGGCAGTGCTTCTTGAAACCAGTAAACCAAAAACTGGTGTGTGTTTTTAAAGGGCAGGACAGCTTTCAGCAACACATCCAATAATATCACACTGATTGGACTCAAGGTTGGCTCACTCCTTGCTCCAATTAGCTCTTGGAGAAGTCATTAGGCTAGGGGTTCACATACTTTTTCCACCCTGCACTGTGAGTGTTTACATGTTCTGTTCAATAAACACATGAAAACATATAATGTTTGTTTTGTATTATTTTAAGCAGACTGTGTTTTTCAAATTGTTGTGACATAGATGAAGATCAGAGCACATTTTATGACCAATTCATGCAAAATTCCACGTAATCCCAAAGGGTTCACATACTTTTTCTTGCAACTGTAAATATATACAGGGCCATTATAAACCATTGTCTGGAAGCCTATTCATTAAAAGGACTATACACGGTACACGAGCAAGGTCACCCATTTAGATTGAAAGAAAGGAAATTCTTTGTAAACCATAGGAAGGGTTATTTTGCAATGAGGACAATAAAGCTGTGGAATTCTCTGACTGTTGAGGTGGTTGGGTTAGAGTTTGTACAGACATTTTAACGACAACTGTATGACTTACTGAAAAAGCAAAATATTAAAGTTTCTGATAATTAATATGTGGGTAAAAGCTGCTTGATCCATGGAGAAATCTGCCTGCCATTCTGTGGTCAGGAAGGAATTTTTTCAACGCATGTTGTGTACTTGATGAGCGCTTCAGACTGTGTTTTTTGCCTTCTTTTGGATCAACAGCAGTATCTGATTGTGTGAAAGGCTAAACTCGATGGACAGACATCTTTTTTTCAGCCTGTGTGACTACGTAAATGGGTAGACAGAGGGTCATAGGAGCTCTAGTTCAGAAATATGTGAGGTGGAGAACACAGAGATAGATAGATAAAAAAGACTGTTAGATATACAGGGTTATTCAGAGAGCGTGAAAAGCAGGAGACTGACTGGAGAATGAAAAATTCTAGGTCAAAATAGCCAAACCAGAAAAATTCTCCCTTTCATCTCATTTTCCAAATCGGCTATTTTGACCTAGAATTTCTCATTCTCCAGTCATTCTCCAGTCATTCTCCTGCTTTTCACGCTCTCTGAATAACCCTGATAGATTTGCAAATAAACTAACCTGAAAATTTTCTTCAAGTTGGTCCATTTGTCCTGACCTTTTCTTACCTGAAAATGTACAACCTTTTCCTTAACATTTGCACCTTTACCTTTCTTTGGTATGTGTCTGTTCTTTACATTGTTGAACTATCCTTCCCTTTGTACCGATGCTGGGCTATCCACAAGGCACTCTAGGTACCTGCCTAGGGCATGCAACTTCTGTCACACGCAGACCAAATAACCGCGGTTTCATGCTGTACCCGTTAGCAAATCAGTATTAGCGGTTTATACCGCAAGCTTACTGTACTTTGTGCTCCCCATGTTAAGTATAGGGAGCGCAAAGTGCAAGCAGAGATTAACTAGTGTTAGGATCACTTGGTCCTAATGCTGGTTACTAACAGTTGTCTCTAATGAAAAAGTTAACACCAGCTCTGAGCTGCTGCTAACTGATTCCGCTGCTGCAGAATGAGTTAGCAGCAGCTGAAAAGCTCCCCCAAAAAAATCAAATACTCACCTCTCATCCTGCTGCGAAAATGGCGGGCCGATCCGCCGCTTCTGGCCACTGGGAGCAGAGGGAGACTGGGGGGAAAAAGTCTGCAGTCTCCATCCACGATCACTCCGCCAACCAGCAGGATCTCGCAAGAGGCTGGTCATGTGACCTCGCAGCAGAAGACTCCATGGAGGGGATGCTCGGGATGCACGTTAGCACTGGCCTGAGCATCTGCGAGCCTAGCGGCTGCTAGGGACGGGCTGCTAGACTCAGCACCTGCCCCATGATTTGATGGTGAAACCGGGACGCAAAGGGGAAATTAGCAAATGCTAATTTTTCCTCTTAACGTCCTGGTTTAAGCGAGGGCAATGTGATAGTGCCCTGTACATTTTCAGTGAAGTCCAGTTTTAACTAGCAACATAAACTCTTTGGGCTCTATTCCTATAGTTGGTGCTAATTTAACCAGAGCTGTTATAGGGCACTATTCCCTAGACTAGAGAACGCTAATGCTAGCATTTGGATGTGTAAGTGTTATCGCTAGAAAAGTGTGTTTCGCGCATTCCTCCATATTACCTTCCTGATGCTAAACCCATAAAAAATCACTTAGCACATCAGTGATTGTGCTAGCTTGTGCACTTACTGTACTTTGCATATCCTATACATAACATGGGGAGTGCAATCAGTAAATAGATAAGTAAGGTACTACAAAATGCTAGCGCTTATTACTAAGGACCTGAAGAATGATTTCAGGGAATTAGGAAGTAAACTGAAGAAGAGGTCCTCCAAGGTAGTATTTTCTGAGATCCTACCTGTGCCATGTGCTACAGTGGAAAGGCAGCGGGAGATCAGGGAGGTCAATGCGTGGCTTAAAGCTTGGTGCAGGAAGGAGGGCTTTGGGTTTTTAGAGCACTGGGCTCATTTTGCACTGGGGTACAATCTGTATAGTCGTGATAGATTGCACCTGAATGGAAGAGGGTCTGCTGTGCTAGGGGAGAGGATGGTTAAAAGGTTGGAGGAGACTTTAAACTAGTGGAAGGGGGGAGGGATACAGTATCTTACAAAATGGAGACAGAGCAGATAGCGGAAGGGTTTCAGTTCAGACTAAGGGGGGTGGAGCCGGGGGATGGGTAATGTCAGAACAGTGGAGGCATGTAATGTAAAGTCGCATTCAGCATGTGTGGGTAGCGACAACATTAAATGTATGCTTGCTAATGCAAGGAGCCTCAATAACAAGATGGGGGAACTAGAGGTAATAGCATACACTAAGCAATACGACATTATAGGAATAACAGAAACATGGTGGGACGAAACGCATGACTGGGCTGTAAACTTAAACGGTTATACATTGTTTAGAAAGGATAGGAAACATAAGAAAGGGGGTGGAGTGTGTTTATATGTAAATCAGGATTTAAAGCCTAATATTACACAACTGGAAAGCGATGAGGGAAATGTGGAATCCTTATGGGTAAATATTTCGTTGGGGAATAAACAGGGAAGTCAATTATTGGTTGGCATATGTTATAAACCACCTAATATAGATAATGATGAGGAAGAACAACTGTTAGAGCAAATTAGGAAGGCTGCAGATCATGGTAGCACTTTAATTATTGGAGATTTTAATTACCCGGATATTAATTGGGATAGTGGGACTAGTAATTCAGCAAAGGGAATCCGGTTTCTGAACATTTTAAATGATACCTTCATGTCACAACTGGTAGAAACACCAACTAGAGAGGATAACTGTCTGGACCTGGTTATAACAAATAATGTGGATCTTTTCTCAAATATTAATGTAAAGGAACAGTTGGGAAACAGTGACCATAATATGGTGACTTTTGAAATAAACTCAAAAAAACACATTCATAAGAGGCATGCTAAAACATATAATTTTAAAAAGGCCAACTTTATTAAAATAAAGAAAGCTCTCAATGTCATTGACTGGCAGAAACTGTTTCACGGGAAAAACACTGAGGATAAGTGGAATATCTTTAAACTAACACTAGAAAAGTACCGTCACAATATATTCCACTGGTTAATAAATATAAAAGAAACAGACTGAAACCAATGTGGCTTAGTAGGAAGGTAACTAAGGAAATGAAAAATAAAAAGAAGGCATTTAAAGCTTTTAAATTTGATAAATCTGAGGCATCCTATAAAGCATATAGGGCAGCCAATAAAGCATGTAAAAATGCGATTAGATGGGCTAAACTAGAAAATGAAAAAGAAATAGCCAAAGAGAGCAAGACCAACCCTAAAAGATTCTTTAGGTACATAAATTCTAAAAAACCCAAGAGTGAAAATGTAGGTTCACTAAAATCTGAGTCAGGGTTATTGTTAACTGAAGATCAGGATAAGGCAGAAATTTTAAATGATTATTTTTCTTCAGTATTTATCAAAGAGAAACCTATAACAGGAGACATGCAATTCATTAATAAAAACTTACTAATACAAAGTGACTGGTTGACTCAGGACAAGGTTTTGCAGAAATTAAACAATGTGAATGTGAATAAAGCCCCAGGGCCAGATGGAATTCACCCGCGAGTACTGAGAGAGCTATGTGTTGAAATATGTAAACCTCTGATCTTAATCTTTCAAGATTCTTTTCTTTCAGGAATAGTACTAGAGGATTGGAGAAAAGCTGACGTGGTCCCTATGTTTAAGAAAGGTTTAAAATTTGTGCCTGGGAATTATAGACCTGTGAGCTTAACATCTGTGGCTGGGAAAGTATTTGAGGGGTTACATAGTTACATAGTTACATAGTTATATAGGCTGAAAAAAGACATGCGTCCATCGGGTTCAGCCTCTCCCACATAACCTACTGCTGTTGATCCAAAAGAAGGCAAAAAACCCAGTCTGAAGCGCATAAGGGATAATATTCAGGAATTTATTGGGAGGTATAATGTAATTGGCAAAAATCAGCATGGTTTCATGAAACACAGATCATGTCAGACTAACCTAATTACGTTCTATGAGGAAGTAAGTAGAAGTATAAATCAGGGGGTCGCAGTGGATGTGATTTACTTAGATTTTGCCAAAGCTTTCGACACCGTTCCACACAAAAGGTTACTATTTAAATTGAGAAAAATTGGTCTAGATGAAAATACTTGTTCTTGGATAGAAAACTGGCTAAAAGATAGGGTACAGAGAGTGGTCATAAATGGTACATTTTCAAGATGGACACCAGTGGTAAGCGCTGTCCCTCAGGGGTCTGTTATAGGACCAATACTATTCAATTTATTTATAAATGACCTTGAGATAGGCATTGAAAGTCATGTATCAGTGTTTGCAGATGACACAAAACTAAGAAAAGTAATACAATGTGAGCAGGATGTTACTTCGCTGCAGAGGGATTTAGATAAATTGGGGGACTGGGCACTTAAATGGCAGATGAGATTTAATCTAGATAAATGCAAAGTTATGCACTTTGGAGTGAAGAACACACAAGTAATTTATACCCTAAATGGTACGGAGTTAGGGAAATCCAAGCAGGAGAAGGATTTGGGAATAATCATAGACTTCAAACTAAGTAACAATGTGCAATGTCAAACAGCAGCCGCCAAGGCCAGCAAAGTATTGGCATGCATTAAAAGGGGAGTTCACTCATGGGATGAAAACATAATTTTGCCTCTGTATAAATCAATGGTCAGGCCGCACCTTGAATATGCCGTGAAATTTTGGGCACCTGTCTTAAAAAAAGATATTATAGCGCTAGAAAAAGTGCAGAGACGGGCAACTAAATTAATAAGGGGAATGGAAGTGTTAAGTTATGAGGAGAGACTAACAAGCTTAAACCTGTTTAGTTTAGAGAAACGGCGCCTTAGAGGGGATCTGATAACCTTATATAAATATATACGGGGCCATTATCAACCATTGTCTGATAACCTATTCATTAACAGGTCTATACACAGGACAAGGGGTCATCCATTTAGACTGGAAGAAAGAAAATTTAGCTTAAAGCATAGGAAGGGTTATTTTACGGTGAGAACAATAAAGCTGTGGAATTCTCTGCCTGTTGAGGTGGTTGGGTCAGAGTCTGTACAGACTTTTAAAAAACGACTGAATGACTTCCTGCAGACACAGAATATTAAGGGTTATAATATTTAATATGTGGGTAAAAGCTTCTTGATCCAAGGAGAAATCTGACTGCCATTCTGGGGTCAAGAAGGAATTTTTTCCCGGTATGTTGCATATTTCAGACTGGGTTTTTTGCCTTCTTTTGGATCAACAGCAGTAGGTTATGTGGGAGAGGCTGAACCCGATGGGCGCATGTCTTTTTTCAGCCTATATAACTATGTAACTATGTAACTGTAACCACAGGGACACGCAAAATCTGGTGCTAAATGATTCCGCTTTTGCAAAATCATTTAGCACCCCCTAAACACCCCCAATAAATCTGATACTCACCTCTCATCCCCCAGCGAGATCAGTGGCACGATCCCGTCACTTCTCCTGGCCGCAAGCAGAGTGAGACTGGGAAGAAATAGTTCCCAGTCTCTCTCTGCGATTACTCCACGGCGCTACGCGATCTCGCAAGAGCAAGATCACGCAGGACTCCCAGCCTGGAAGAGCAAACCTCCAAGGAGTGCTATTGACTCCAGAAGGTGATACTCGCAGAAGCAATACCACAAGTATCTCAGCAGTTAGAGCTGCGTTCCAGGGCAGGTGCCGAGGTAGCGTCTGCCATGGAATCTCGTGCTAAAATGGGGATGCTATGGGGAAAACTGTAGGTGCAGATTTTCCCCGCTAGTTTCCCCATTTTAGCGCACAGTAGGGAATAGGGCCCATAGTCTATGGAGTTGTTAAGTTTACAACAGCTCTGGTTAAGTTAGCACCAACTTTGAAATATTGCCATTTGTTTTTGTGTGTGTTTTGTTTGCTTATCACTCTCAGCATTAGTTTTGTAAGTTACTTTCTATGAAAAACAAAACTTTTAGCCTCTGCCGTAGTGTATGCAGCGGCCCTGCAAACACACCTTCAGAAACTTACTACATTGTATAACTCATTCTGCCGCTTTGCGTTACAATGTAACTACATGACCCGCCATTGTGACATGTTAAAAGAGCTAAATTGGCCGTCACTGGAGTATAAATGCACCCTTCACCTTTCAAACCTGGTGTTTAAGAGCTTTTCTGGGAAGCTGCCCCCCTATCTGAATAGACTGCTTCCTCCAGCAGTTCCCTCATCCTATAACCTCCGATCCAGGACCAGCACCTTACTTGCAATACCACAATACAAAAAGACAGTGGCTCGGTCCTCATTTTCCTACAGAGCACCGCAGTTATGAAATAACCTCCAACACGCCATCAAATCTCCCCCCCGTCTTAAATCACTCAAGAGCTCCCTATTGACATACCTCAATGCAGAATGCACCTGTAAACATGTGTAACACTCACTCCCGGAGGAGCCGCTGAATTTAACCTCGGGTTAGTCTCACTGCACTAGGGAATAATTATACACCAGCACTGTTGTAGATTCTGTGATAACATCACAGGATCTAGAGGTTGAGCGCCCCTCAATATCTGCTGCATTCGGATTTTATCTATTGTGGCCGGTTCGGCCCTTTCTTAAGAAGTATCTGGTGCAGAATCTTATCTAGGCGCCTCATATATTCAGTCATCTTCTCACCTTTTCGCTGGTAAGTATGTTCATACTGGTACATGAGCTCAGCAGCCTTTTCTGTTCGCCCAAAGACTTCCTGTAATACGTTTAGGTCCCTTTAAGCTCTCAGTAATTCTTTGCTTCTTCTGCGCTTCAGGGACGTCCCACTCATCCAGAGTCTGCATCGCCTGTTCTACCCATTCTTCAAAGGTTTCTTCTCCCGCCGGAGTTGGTACGTTTCCTGTAAAATTCCTCAACCGTCGATAACCAAAGTTAGTGTGTGGAGGGCTTGTTTTTTGACATTTAGCCAGCAAATCTCCAATAGCCACTATGAATTCAGGCCCGATCATGGCCAGCGGACACTCGCGGGATCGCCACGTGGCGCACTTGGCTGAATCAGTTGAACTTCCACCTCATCGGTCAGCTTCACGCTCGTGCCCTTAAAACACACTGGAACACCCTTTCTCCACTCAAAAAGAACATACGTGTGAGAAGTATCCGGGTTCGCTTTAATGTCCAGAATTAACCCCCGATGATCTGGTGTCAGCGTGGCCACGGCCCGGCGAATCTGATCTTCGGCCCAAGTGTCTGCAGGAATATCCATGACTATGCTTAACTCTATCTGGCTATCTTGCCCCTCACACCATTTGGCAGCAGTGTCTGGATCCATAATTAACCCTTTAAATGCGGTTCTATTATAGAGACTGGAATCCCGGAATGAGCCCCCACGTGTAGCGCTCACTCCTGGAGGAGCCGCTGAATTAGTCTCACCGCACTAGGGAATAATTATACACCAGCACTGTTGTGGATTTTATAGATTATATACTTTACTGATCCCAATAAAGTGGCATATATAATGTAAACACGGTATATGAACGACAGGACTTCTTAATGCGGGAAAAAAACACGCGGCGGCAAAAAGGAAAGTTTAACCCCTTCGTTTCTGGAATGTATGTCCCGCGAAAGTAATGTCCCAAAAAGGTGTGTGTGTGTGAACTCAGGTACCCGGGTACTATATTCTACTGGCCAGTGAATGTAATGAGCGAATCTTCGACTAGTCACGTCGGGGCCCTGTAGATTTAAACAGTAATGCCGCGTGCTTCGTTAAACTTGAGACTGGGGCCTGGAAGGCCTCTCACCCATCCGTTAGACAATCTGTTCCGCTGCCCGATCAAGGATGTCTCTCCGCTGGATTACACTGGAACTCTGTGCCACCGGATCCGCTTCTCCTGCTTGTCTGATCTCCGCAATGAGAACTACGGCCTACCGCCTGCACTCCCAGTGGATCATCGCGGTCTCCTTACTCGGGGTCCAAACCGGAACTCTGTCTCTGTGCAAAACCTCTCAGCGATCTATAGATAAGTCTCCGCCAAGTCACTGTCTCTGATCAGCAGCACCCGCTAGGCCGCGCCTGCTCTCCGGCCTGGTCTCGATCCCTGACAGTCTCACGTGCGTCTTCTACCTTTTGTCGCTCGGCTCACACTGGCTCTATTTCGCACGGGGCTGCGGATGTCCTTCTCTCTCTCCCACCCACTTCCTGTGTCTCTCGCAAAGCACGGTGGTATTTGTTGTTCCGTTTGTGTCTAGTATAGTTCATATCGCGCCTGTCTCCCTCTGGTGGCCAACCCAAGTAAATGCAGCAACATATCTTAAAACAGCGCTACACATGTAACATAATGACTATTTCCTACATATTTATTTTCTGTTAATCTGTATATTTGTGGGTTTTTTTCAATATCTTGCATTGTATTACTTTGTATTTCTGTAACAACTGTAACAACATTTCAATGTTCTTGAACCCAGGACGTACTTGAAAACGAGAGAAATCTCAATGTATCCTTCCTGGTAAAATACCTTATAAATAAATAAACTACTATATTTCCTCTTGATTGTGCTTATTCTCCAATGTTTACAAGAACTATGGTAATAAACTTAATATGTGTTTCCTGGCATTTTTTTACAGATGGACATTCTGAAGAAAATAAACAAGATAAATAAAAGCTTAATCATCTTGCAAACTTACGTTATAGATAGGGTAAGGAAGAATGTAACTTTGATATATTATCCACATAGTTATTTCATTCAGAAGGTACAACAATGGTCTCCTAACATTTTCTCACACTGACTTCTCAAATAGAGCGAGAAAAGAAGAGATTCCCAAAATGCAAATTATAGGTATAATTGTCAAGTGATTGCTCCATGTTTGAGATCAATGTTACACTTAGGAAACAATGCTCTACCTCATCCGCCGGTAATCCTAGAGGACCTGGAATGAAAAAATACTTCAATTACAACCAGCTCCACTGAGGCCTAGAGGGAAGACAAGTGGTTCAGGTGAGTATGGAGAGAATACTCTTACTTAAACCTTTCAGCTGCCACTCAGCTGTACTATGAAAACAATGTGCATGCAATGAATAGGATGTTCAGTGCCTGTAGGCTATCGAGTCAATGGCAGAAATTGTTTGCTCAGTCCTCTACGGCCGAACTCCATCTTTGTTATTTATAGTATCACATACTAAGCTCTTGAAATAAAGAGTATACGTCATCGAATTACATACATAATATTACATGTATATAATCTAGGTAATCTTTTCTAAATACATATTTAAAAAATGCTCTAAATAATGTCAAAATCTCTTGTTTTTCAATCAAAATGATGATTCCCTTGATTATATATATATAAGGGTTGTGGTGGAGGACAAAAAGTGAGATAAAAAGCCTCCACACTATAATAAGTGTGTTTATTAGTGCAGAAGCCACTTGCACTTCACAGCAATTCGATGATTTGCATCCCAGAGCTCCTGTGCCACATTCCCCATATGCAGCAAGGAATTCTGGGTAGGATATGCAAATGACATCTGTCTCACTTTTATGCATCCTGTGTCTGTTATTACACAGAACCCTAAAATCTGCTTTCTAGCAGAGATAAGGTTTATGTAACTGGTCAAAGCCACTCCTAGGACAGCGCTGTTTATTGGACCCTCATCAGCTAGGAGCTAGGCATGATCCAGTTGCAGTTGATGCTTGGACCCGTAGGGTAAATCAGTACTTACAAGGGTTGTGTATATATATAAATAATACTCCCTCCTACTAATCAGGAGTTTCTTTAAAATTTCACCTTTTTTTCCAGTTAAAAAAATTTCAACATTTCACCAGATTAAAAAATGCCCCTTAGGACCTTAATAAGGACAGACAGATGATTGTCTGATTAGGGAGTATGTTATTTGGCTGAAATCAAGCACTAGGGGTGTGGTTTAAAGGAAAATATATATATATATTATTGCAGGATACAAGTGAAATATATATAATTTCCAGTGCACCAATTACAAGATTCTGTGTTAATATGTGTATAACAATTTCCATAAATAAACAATATCTCTGTATTAAAACATTTTGTGCATAGAATTATTCCACATATATGCAGGAAACAACATCTTCAAAAGATATGAGGCTCTCATAAAAGGAAAGAAAATGGATACTTATATGGGAATGATGCTTCTCTTTATCCTTAATTCAGATTCCTGGGCATGGCTCAGCTGGTCTTTAAACGCATAGATGAGGAATCTCCCCCAATAAAAAACATCCGTAAAGCAAAAAGATAGCACCAAGACACTAAATAATCAAAAAACCTTTTTTCGTATTTATTATTAAAATAACCAATAAGACTGCACTATACATAAAAGGTAAAGTAATATATATAAATATCTATCAGGATCACCAAAACGCATTTCACATAACCTTCCTCTGTCAATGTCCTTAGCAAAAAACATATAATCCACCTTTAGTGTATGTAAAAAGTGGTACACTTTAACATACAGCTATTCTCACAATAACAGTAACTTATGCCCCAGCATTATCCTACTGATCATTTATCAATTTCTAAGCCGACACTGGACAGTGCAACTCAGCTAAGGAAGACAAGGAGCAATACACAATCAGCATAGGTGTTCATAAATAAAGCTTATTCTTGAATTTGATGTATCACACTGAATTTAGTTAATGTCATTGGCTTTTACAACTTAAACAGGACAAGAGAATAAATGTAAACTTTCATCCCAAAATATATAATAAGTTGTGTTTGAAGACCATATATACTGTGGATACAAAAGTCTACACACCCCTGTTAAATGTCAGGTTTCTGTGATGTAAAAAAATGAGACAAAGATTAATAATTTCAGAACTTCTTCCACCTTTTAATGTGACCTATAAACTGTACAACTCAATTAAAAAACAATCAAATCTTTTAGGTGGAGGGAAATAAAAATAAAATACTATGGTATAAGTGTGCACACCATCTTATAACTGGGGATGTAGCTGTGTTCAGAATTAAGCAATCACATTCAAAATCAAGTTATATAGGAGTCAATACACACCTGCCATGATTTAAAGTGCCTCTGATTAACCCCAAATAAACTTCAGCTGTTCTAGGAGGTCTTTCCTGACATGTACTTCGTCGAGTCCTACAGCAAAAGCCATGGTCCACAGAGAGCTTCCAAAGCATCAGAGGGATCTCATTGTTAAAAGGTATCGGTCTGGAGGAGGTACAAAAGAATTTCCAAAGCATTAGATATACCATGGTACACAGTGAAGACAGTCATCATCAAGTGGAGAAAATATGGTGCAACAGTTACATTACCAAGAACTGGACGTGCCCCCAAATGTGATGAAAGGACAAGAAAACTGGTCAGGGAGGCTGCCAAGAGGCCTATAGCAACATTAATGGAGCTGCAGGAATATCTGGCAAGTACTGGCTGTGTGGTACACGTAACAACAATCTCCCGTATTCTTTATATGTCTGGGCTATGGGGTAGAGTGGCAAGACGGAAGCCTTTTTTCACGAAGAAAACCATCCAAGCCCAGCTAAATATTGCAAAAACACATCTGAAGTCTCCCAAACGAATGTGGGAAAATGTGTTTTGGTCTGATGAAACCAAGGTTGAACTTTTTGGCCATAAAAAAGATATGTTTGGTGCAAAAACAACCCTGCTCATCACCAGAAGAACACCATACCCACATTGAAGCATGGTGGTGGCAGCATCAAGCTTTGGGGCTGTTTTTCTTCAGCTGGAACTGGGTCTTAGTCAAGGTAGAGGGAATTATGAGCAGTTCCAAAGACAGTCAATATTGGCACAAAACCTTCAGGCTTATGCTAGAAAGCTAAACATGAAGAAAGAAAGAAAGAAAGAATTACATCTTTCAGCATGATAACGACCGAAAGCATACAGTCAAATCAGCAAAGGAATGGCTTCACCAGAAGAAGATTAAAGTTTTGGAATGGCCCAACCAGAGCCCAGACCTGAATCTGATCAAAAATCTGTGGGGTGATCTGAAGAGGGCTGTGCACAGGAGATGCCCTCACAATTTGACAGATTTGGAGTGTTTTTACAAAGAAGAGTGGGCAAATATTTATCAAGTTGTTTCATGCTGAAAGACTCCTACCCAAAAAGACACAGGGGGTTATTCAGAGATGTCTGAAATGTGGCCGAGATGTAACCGGACACTGAATTTCAGTGAACGGGGACATTTCGGGGCCATTCGGCTATTCAG
Source organism: Leptobrachium leishanense (assembly GCA_009667805.1). NCBI lineage: Eukaryota > Metazoa > Chordata > Amphibia > Anura > Megophryidae > Leptobrachium > Leptobrachium leishanense. The sequence goes on along the minus strand of CM019065.1, from coordinate 180,160,539 downwards.
AGAGCAGGCAGTTCTCCAAATTCTGGCGAATTGCCTGCAAGTACGGTGCCTGTTCGAGGACAGTGAAATCCCCATAGAGAAGCAATGGTTAATCTATTCAGAGGCACCAAAGAGCAGGGAAAAGTTGCCGAAATGCCATGCTGTTCGGTGGTTTAATTCGGTAGGTTTATTCAGGCGAATCTCAAAGGCTGCAATGTTAAAAATATTCCCGTTTTAATTCAATATCTATTTATTTCTGCTGTAAAAGGTCTCTTTTATTTACTGATTTTTTTTTGGATCTTTTAGGCATTTTTCGGGATTTTTTCAGCAGATTTTTTTTTCCCTTTTTTCTTTTGTTATTTGTTTTTTCAATTTTCCTAAGCAGACCTTTTTATTATCATTCATTGGATCGTATATGTAAATACCAGGCATTTTCGTTTTGTCGATTTTTTGCAAACATCACTTCAATTTGGAAACTTTCAAGTGTACTGTTTTGTTTTTTTCACCACGTTCGTCTGCTTGTCTGTTTTTTCCGGCGGCTGCTCTGTGCTGTGATCGGCAGCTAGTTGGGTTTTTCTGGCGTGTTCGGCGGGGTTTTTCTGGCGGTTTCTGCGGGTTTTCAGTGAGTGTTCAGCGAGTGTTCTGCGGGTTTGCAGCTAGTATTCCCTGCACTACGGGGGCCCTGCGGTGCTTGCTGAATACACCGCAGGGTCGGCAAACTAGGTATCCCCGTATTGCCCCAAAGTGCATGCAACGAAAGGTCACCGAACGTGCGGTGACTTTTTGATTCTCTCTCTATAATCCTGTAAGTGCTGGAATGAAATCAAAAGGTGCTTCAACAAAGTATTACTATAAGGCTGGGTTCACACCTGGACGCAGCGCTACGTCGCGCAATGCGCGCATTTTTTTACGCGCGTTCGCACATACAAAAAAAACACGCGAACGCGCGTTGCAGCGCGTTCGCGGCTATGATATGGCCGCGAACGCGCTGCTGTATGCCCGAAAAGAAGCTCCCGAACTTCTTTTTGCGTTGGTCGTTTTAAAGCGCGTTCCTGCACGCTTTAAAACGCTTAAGTCTGAATGGGTCCCATAGCAAAGCATGGGATTTCCCCGTTCCTGCGTTTTAAAGCGTGCACGAACGCGCGTTAAAACGGCTAGGTGTGAACGGGGCCTAAGGGTGTGCACACTTATCCAACCATATTATTTAAAATTTTTATTTTTCCTCCCTCTACCTAAAAGATTTCAGTTTGTTTTTCAATTGAGTTGTACAGTTTATAGGTCACATTAAAAGGTGGAAAAAGTTCTGAAATTATTTAGGTTTGTCTCATTTCTTTTACATCACAGAAACCTGACAGTTTAACAGGGGTGTGTAGACTTTTGCTATCTACTGTATAGTGTTCTGTTAGCACATTCTTTGTCATTAGTTCGCAATATGAGATGAGTTAATGAGATTTCAAATAGCAGTTTTACTCAAGTATTTTGCTGGGACTAAACACAGAGAAAAGTAAATAAATTGTCAGATCTTAATCAAAGGGCTTTTCCCTTTTAAAAGGAGAATCTGGTAACACTGTTTTACAATCCAATAATGCTGCGCGTTTCTGTAATGCAATAGTACTGCTAGTATATTAATATACCTCTTTATTAAGCCATAGTGTGAATAAAGAAATTTGCCTACATCTTATTTACCTCTTTAACGTTAGTTCAGAAAAGAAAAGCATACCACATATAAAGTTCATTTATTTAACCCTATCTATTCATCAGTACTCTGTCTAAACCTGTGCTAAAATAACAGTTTGAGTGCCTTTGGGGAAAGAAACAAAGTTGATTTTTTCTGGTGATATTTCCTACTTAAACTGGGTCCGAATAGAAACATGACATTTTCACTGTTTGATGTATTTCCTCATGTTAAGCAAAATATGAAAACATTCTTCGCTGGAAATCGCATACCATGATGTAAAAAGCATGGAACAGAAAAAAATAAAGGTCAGTTCACTCCAGAAAGATTAGAAGTTCATCTAAACTTGGCCATCTACACCATTTTTTTCTATTTTTTTTTTAGTTTTAAGTTTTCTTAGCTTAAATATACATTCTATGCAGTGTGCACTGGCACCTCTCAAAATTGTTTGAATGGACGCAGTGCCGTAAGTGTCTTTGCCCGTCTTCACCCTTAACCTCCCTGGCGGTATTCCTGAGTGTGACTCGGGGTTAAATTTCACTACCGCGAACGGTAACCCCAAGCCACACTCGGGCTGGATGCATACTCACCTCCTCCAGGCTCCCTCGCTGTCCCCCGCAGTGTGATCGCGGCGAGCTGCTTCCTGGAAAGGCTCCCTGCGAGTCACACGATGCAGGGGGGCGGGACCAGCAGCAAAATTAGAAGAAAATTATAATACACTGTATAGTCCAAAGTGCAATGTTTATGAACGGCCACTAGCCACTACAGGATAAGAAACAGACCATACATCGTCTCACCCTTGTTTCCATACAGATTTCAGTGTTTTTTTTTGTATTTTATTGAATATCATTTATTTGCATTATTTTGGATAATTATTTTTGGGATAATAAATTATTATGTCATGTTTCAAACTTTATCGGACTCAGTGTATTTACTATTTTATTTATTTATTTATTTATAAAGGATTTTACCAGTAAGGATTCTTGTTTGCATGGATTTCAGTGCGTGATTCCTAATTATTACAGGCTAACTATGTACAAAAACACGTTTCCTTTAAAAAAAAAAAAATTAGACACTTTTAGACACGAAATTTTGAAAACATTAGACCGCCAGGGAGGTTAAGGGGTTGTCTCAGAGGGCTGTTTCAACCCTCTGAGTGCATAGGCATAATACCATCCAGAACTTGAGCGTTTCTTGGTTGGTAGGATCTTTGAAATCTAGCTCCATCCAATGAATTTGTTATTGAGAGCCATTGGATTGGCTGCCTCTTTGAGGTCATGTGACATGCTACAGCTTGGGACAGCATGTCACGTCCAGACCAGTGCTGAGGGAGCTTGATGTGAATTCTAGGTGAGTTTAAAAAGAATATGTAGGGTTAAAACAGGAAGGTAAGGTGGTCAGGAGAGGTTACTGTTTAATGGCATTGTATCCCCCTTTCCCGTTTTAACCCGAAAGTATTCCTGTAATTCCCCAATCTATGGGCTGCTGCAAAAACTGTTGACACTATTTAAATGATGATGATAATAATAATATATAGTATATAAGTATGGCATACATAGGGTGAGCATATCGGCCATGTTTAAAGGGACACATTTTGCTATTTCATGCAGAGGGGAGCACAGGGAAATGTTAAGCCCTGCAATATATATAATTCATATGCTGCAGGAAGGAAATCAAGGCAGGTCAGCTGCGAATCCTCTTTGATTTCTTACCTGCACCATATAGCTTCTGCATGCTGTGTGGTCACATTCTTCATATACTTCTCAGCAGCATGGATACATTATACAGTATGTGTCCCTTTAAATATGGCCGATATGGTCACTCTAGGTATACTCCACATTGTATTACTGGTTGGTTTTTAATACAAATGTTTGGCACATTAAATAATAATGCATACATCCGAGATAAGAATAGAATGAAGATAAGATTTGTATCTGTAGAGGACTGTCATAATGTCCAGGATCATTATTTATCCCCTTCACACCCAAAATGGAGTTATCCCGGTTTTGCATTGTAATGCATTGACAAGCTCTCATTAGCATAGCAACAAACAGTTTTTACACCTCTTTAAAGCAGGATTAGTGTGTCCCCTGTGGAGTGAAAATTAAATCCTTTGTTTTATGGATCACCAGCACCTTAGAGAGACATAAAACAAGCAGCAAATAAAGCCCCAGACCTCACTGTAACAAAAAGTTCAGATAGATTACTGCTGCATTACAACAGCCAGGGAGAGCTCTGGGGTCACTCACTGCTGTACAGGGATAGGATTCAAGGGGTTATAATGACTGAAAATCTCTGTACAGTAGAGGTACAAGGTGTTACTGTAATTTCCATATACAGGCATTATGTCATACCAGATAATATTTTTACATTCTATTGGTATTTTTTGGAAGCTGCATTGCCAATAAACTTATTATGATCACTAAAAATCCTCATAAGTTGGAGATCTGATCATTCTATTATTGTTATTTATGACAGTTACTGTATCCAACAAAAAGGCCTTTTCTGCCTGTATGATAATAAGTCAGACCCCGTTTGAAATTGTGTAAGATAAGGAACACCATCTAGAACTCAGAATCTTACATTAAAACAATATGTCTGTAAAGGATAAACGAATACACGAAAAACTAAAAACGAGCCAATTAACATTATTTAAATTTTTTAACCATCTTTAAATAACAATTTCTATTAAACCCTATATTTATTTGTTAACTTCACATCCCATGTTTCAAATAAATGTTATGATAACATTTTGTTCAACAAAAATTGCTTGGTAGTGAAGGGGTTAAGGGATGGATGGGAGTAGTTACCAAGTTTTCTTCTCTGAACAAGAACAAGAACATTCATAATACTATTCAAGAAATGTTAACACATCATATTGCAACATCCTTTATTTTGGATATAAAATAGGTTTTCTTTTTACATTTCATTGAATAACAAGATAAATATTGTCTACAGGCAAGATCATTACTCATTGTAGAAGAAAAAAAGGAAATTTCTCAACTAATTAAAGCCGCTCCGGTTACTTCCTCTGACTCGGCTGCATTCTTTTCTGAGTATGTAAAGTGCTTAAAATGCATGAAAATGTGTTGTCACTACCTAAGGCATATTATCACTTATGTTCATAGTTTAGGACTTTATAAACAAAACAATGGCTTGGTACAATTTAACCATTTTTTGTTTTGTTTTGTTTTTTGTTTCCGATTTAACAGCCTCATTCCTGCTTAATAATGCAACCCTGCAAAAATAATGCCTTAATTTTTCAGCTTGTCATTTAAGAATAAGAGGACATAGGCTTTTATTTAATTGTTTCCTTTTTATTTAAAATTTTAATGGAACCGTTGGTGGGTCAATAAAAGAGAAAGCATAGGTTCTTAGTAGTTTTTCCCAAAATAACATTACCATGGGACGACTTCTTAAGAATGGAATGCATCGCTTTCAAGTCAAACTCAAACAATCACTCGGTACAACTCAAATACCATCAAAACACATTGTTTCCATTAACTGCACTTATTCCATGCATACATTTACAAACTGACACTGACTGTCTCCTCCCTTTCCAGTAGAGTTCCCTGCTCCATATAAGGGTACAAGTGACCACAGAACTATTAAAAAGGCTGGATTAACTCCTGTGCCCAAGGCAACACCACATGCTTTAAAGTGCTACCCATCAGAGGAGAGCCAAGAAAAGATATGAGAATTTACTTATGCTATTGAAATATGGTATCGTTTATCTGCTGAATTTGTACTTTTCAAGACCACTCTAATGTTTCTCCATAAATAACAAAACAAACCCTGTAATAAACCAAATTGAAAACACAAAACAGCTAGGCATTACAATCTGTGAAATGGTGTTGCTGTCAGAAACCTTGACAGAAACAGAGAAATATTTGCTTTTTTGGGATTAGGTTATTGGAGGAGTGCTTGCTGAACATTAAAAGAAGCAAAAATACATAGGAGCCTTTTAAGATTTTGTAGCTGACATATAGCACTTATGGACATCATAGCCACGATATCGTATGGTTTTACAGTTAAAGTTGCACTATGCTGATAATATGGAAAACTTATATTTAGTTTGTGAGTGATATAAGAAAATAGATGACCAATTTGTGCAATGGATTGAAAACGAGTTAAAACGGTCCAAGTGGCACGTATTATGGTTTCATGCATAGGTGATTACGTACAAGTAAAGGGTGAGCAATGATGATTGTACAGCTTCTAGGTTTCAGTTCAGAAAGGAAGAAAGCAGGTAAATGAGTCATACACTTAAAGAACAATAGGAATTAAGGAGACATGAGTCAATACGGAATGTGATCAATCCAATGGTTCATGAAAGAGGAAGGCATCACATGAACAGGAATCCTGGTTTACAGAAATCAGGAAATTGTCAGGATGTGACAAATAACAGGGTTATTCAGACAGATCTGAAAAGTCACTGCACATTCGGTGACCTTTCGTTGCCCGCACTTAGGGGTGATTCAGCGATTCCTAGTTCGCTGACCCTGCGGTGTATTCAGCAAGCACCGCAGAGCCCCTTTAGTGCAGGGAATACTAGCCGCAAACCCGCCGAACACGCATCTAAACCCTAAGAAACCGCTGGAAAAACCCCACCGAACGCGGCGGAAAAGCCGCCGAGCACAGTGCAGAGCAGCCACCGGGAAAAACCCGACAAGCAGATGAACGTGGTGAAAAAAAAAAGAAAACAGTACGCTTTAAGTTTCAAAATTGAAACGCTGTTCGCAAAAAAAGTGCTGAAAAAAAAAGCCTGGAATTTACATATAAAATCTTATGAATGATAATAAAAAGGTCTGTTAGGAAAATTTAAAAAACGATTAAAAAAAACTTTTTGCCGAAAAAATCTCGAAAAATGCATAAAAGATCCTAAAAAATCTAGAAATAAAGAGACTTTTTACTGCAGAATAAAATAATAAACGGTTTATTAGATGTTGGATTAAAACTGGAATATTTTTAACATTGAAGCCTATGGGATTCGCTTGAATAAACCTGACGAATGAAACCACCGAACGGCAGGGCATTTCACTGACATTCCTTAGCTGTTCGGTGTTCCCTGAATAGACTAAGCATTGCTTCCCTATGGGGGATTTCACTGCCCTTGAACAGCACCGTACGTGCGGGCAATTCGCCAAAATTTGGCAAATTGCCTGCTCTCTGAATAGCTGAATGGCCCCGAAATGTCCCCGTTCGCTGAAATTCAGTGTCCGGTTACATTTTTGGCCACATTTCAGATCTCTTTGAATAACCCCCTAAGTAAACACTGGGTTTATTTTAATCATCATGTATCATGTATATATATGTAATTGGCAATGCACATATAGTCAGAACCACTTAGAACCTGGTACGAAGAAGAAACTAGAATAGTGTTGTGCCCTGTATATCTGATATTTGTTCAGGCCTGTTAATGAGCCCATTGTTGACTCTCATAATATATTTAAAGCATCTCTAGACTTTTTTTAACAACTTCACTGCCAACTGATTTTCAATGAACCATATTACACTTCTATAGAAGCTGGACCCCGGGGATTCATGAAGAAAAATATTCCATTACCCATGCAGCAAAAATATACAGAAACGTCTCCAGTATATAGATTCACTGTAGGTAAACCGTGTTTGGCAGGCAAATAGCACTACTACATGTATATTACAGCTTGGGCTCCTGTTTCCTTGAAGCAAAATATGGAACATTCCGCTTTCAAATGACTTCAACTTATCAGCTGTCTGATATCTTGAAACTTTAGGGTCCTGTTGTAGAACTCATTTGCAAACGAATTTCAATAATAATAAAGTAAATTCTTTTGCATTGTTCCAGAATAAGACCAGGTAGAGTATACTCGATCTTGGGGCACCTAGAAGATCAACTATACTCAGCTGTGGTTTTAATGGGGCTAAAATAAAGTGGAAATGTGTACATTGGCATTGAACGTTTGTGTGACAGGTTCTTTTCTATCACTAGACCATATATTAAAGGGGTTATTCAGAGAGAGCCAATCTGGCCCCAAAATGTCATCGAACAGGGAATTTCCCCGTACGGGGACCATTAAGGGCCATTCGGCTAGTCAGAGCAACTTTTGGCTAACTGCTAGCAAGTATGTGCCTGTTCGAAGGCAGTGAAATCCCCATAGAGAAGCAATGGTTAATCCATTCAGAGATTATTTTTCGGGATTTTTTCGGTAGAATTTTTTTTTCCTTTTTTTTTAATAACTACTTTTCTTTTATCTTTAACAGACCTTTTTATTATCATTCATAGGAGCTTCTATCAGGGTAATTTAAAAGAGATTCGAAAAGTCACCGCACGTTCGGTGACTTTTCGTTCTCTTCAATTCGGTTCCTTTTCCCGATCCCATTTCGGTGACCCTGCGGTGTATTCAGCAAGCACCACAGGGTCCCCGAATTTCAGGGAAAAGCTGCCGCAAACCCGCCGAAAACTAACCGCAAAACCCGGCGAATGCACGCCGAAAACCCTCAAAAACATCTGGATTAACCTGCCGAAAACCACGAAAAATCCCGAGCAGGAGCCGATCACCCGCAGTGACGGAGAAAGCCGAGACCGCAGACAGAGTGAAGTGAATAAATTAGCAAAACAGTTTGTATTAATGTGTGAAAAGTGAAACGCGGTTTGCAAAGAAACTACTGAGCAAAAATGTCTGAAATTTACATATGAGGTCCAATGAATGATAATAAAAAGGGCTGTTACAGAAAAAATAATTAAACTTAAAAAAATTTTTTTTAAAAAATTGGACTTTTAAAAAAAAGAAATTAAGAAAAATGCTTAAAATATCCTAAAAAATCTATAAATAAAGAGACTCTTTACTGCAGAATTTTATAATGAACGGTTTATTAGATATTGGATTAAAATGGGAATATTTTTAACATTGAAGCCTATGGGATTCTCCTGAATAAATTTGCCGAATTAAACCACCGAATGACAGGGCAATTCGGGAACCTTTCACTGCTGGTTTGTGTTCTCTGAATAGCCGAAGCAGTGCTTTTTCATGGGGTATTCACTGCCCTCGAAAAGGCACCGAACAAGCACCGTATGTGCAGGCAATTCGCCAGGATTTGGCGAATTGTCTGCTCTCTCGATAGCCGAATGGCCAAGAAAGGTACCTTTCTCAAGCAATTCGGATCTCTTTGAATAACCCTGTAAGTAAATTCCAGACATTTTCATTCCGTAGTTTTTTTTGCAAACCGCTTTCAATTTTCACACCTTATATATTTTTGTTGTTTTTTTACCTCGTTCGTCAGCTTGTCAGCTTTTTCCAGCAGCTGGTCTGTGCTGTGATCGGCGTTTCGTTTGCTTTTTTTGATGTGTGGCGTGTTTTTTGCGGCGGTTCCAGCAGGTTTTCAGTGGGACTTCGACGGGTGTTCGGCGGGTTTTTCCCTGCACTCTGGGGTCCCTGTGGCGAATGCTGAATTCACCGCAGGGTGGGGAACTTTGATTTCCCCGAAGAGCAGGGAATGGGAGAGCACCGACATGTTGGTGACATTTCGGTGCTCTCTGAATAACCCCTCTAAGAGTGTAGTATTCTATTTGTAACAACTGAAATGCAATTCTAAAACAGAATTCTTAGAAGAATTATTTTTTCAGTGTCCCAATTTTGGAATGTTTGAGCTATTACAATTGCCAGAACACATATTTGGATATTTTTCAATGTATTATCACTAAAATTTAGCAATACCTCATACTATAAAATGTACATGGTAAGTGTCTTTCTATATAGTTGTGTCTGGTAATGTAGCTCCACATAATATTTGAGCTAATGTTAACATACTCAATGTTCTTGAACCCAGGACATACAGTACTTGAAAACGAGAGAAATCTCAATGTATCCTTCCTGGTAAAATACTTTATAAATAAATAAATATTTCTAGCAGTAGAATTGATATACATTCCCAATTTAGAAGCATTATTGAACACTTTGAACATTTTACATAATATTATGTATTACCTAACATTATGCCTGAGTGTCTGCTCTTGTGTACTAAGATAAAATCTACTAAACTATTATTTTAGTAAACGGAATGCTTCCCTAAGGCATAGTATGTAATGATTGGACTAGTAAAGTCAGGTGAAGTAATGTGTCCCTTTACAGGTCTATTTAGTGTCTATTTAGCAAAGCAAATATAACAGTTTTTGTAAAAGGCATCCTCACAGTAATCCTTTAAATCAGCATTTGTCTCAACTGCATCAGGCAGTGTTAAAACATAGGTGTTTGTTTAGCTTACATCCAGCTTGAGCAAGAGACAAGGGTAAGAAAGAGAATTTTATGCAAAAATATGTTACACTGTCAGATAGAAATAAATTGGTAATAGCAACAGATATGTCTGAAATTGCATCAATCTTATGCTAACACATAAACACACAGGGTTATTCAGAGAGTACCGACTCTCCTGTTCCCCGCACTTTGGCAAGTCCGACTCTCTAACCCTACGGTGAATTATTTATTTTTTTAGAAAGGATTTTACCAGGAATGATACATTGAGATTTCTCTCGTTTTCACGCATGTCCTGGGTGGCGAGTATGTACCGTTAGGTCCAAGGTCATGCTGGAGAGGTGCTCTTGCTGGGATCGAACCTGTGTCTCCACAGTCTCTCTCCACGGTTAGAGCAGTGATGTTACCTCTACTCCACCCAGCCAGCACAATTGAGCAGTCAGCATACAGCAAGTGCAGGGAACAAGCCACCAAACGCATCTAAAATACTGCTGCAAAACCGCCAAATCGATTAGAAATATTTTTCTAATCGATTTGGCGGTTTTGCAGCAGTATTTTAGATGCGTTTGGTGGCTTGTTCCCTGCACTTGCTGTATGCTGACTGCTCAATTGTGCTGGCTGGGTGGAGTAGAGGTAACATCACTGGTCTATAACCGTGGAGAGAGACTGTAGAGAGACTGCAAAACCACTGAACGCATCCAAAAAACCTCTGAAAAAACAATCAATTGATCCAAAAAAACCTCTGAAAACCCACCGAATCTATTTGAAAAACTGCTGAAAAAACACCAAATCAATCAGAAAAAGCCGAAGACCCATCGATTAGAGCACTGACCAGCCTCGGGAAAAAGGTAACAAGCCGACAAACGGTAAAAAAACACGCACAGCAACTTTTAAAAGCTGTTTTCAAAAACACTACTATCCAAAAATGCCTAAAAATAACATATATGATCCTATGAATAATAATAAAGAAGTCTGTTACAGAAAAAAAAATGCCATTTTTAAAGAATCGGAAAAAAAATAACTGAAAAAAGCCTGAAAAATACCTAAAAAAATCCTAAAAATAAATAGACTTTTTGCTGCAAGTTTAAAGAATGAATGGTTTAATAAATATTAATAAAGACTGGGAATATTTTATACATTGAAACCTTTGGGATTCACCTGATTAAACCTGTTGACTGAAATCACCAAAAATCAGGGCATTTCACTGACATTTCACTGCTGCTCGGTGTTCTCTGAATAGAGTAACCATTACTTCTCTATGGGGAATCTCACTGCCGCTGAAGATCACCATATTTTGCTGGCAATTCGTCAATATTTTGTGAACTGACAGCTTCTTGTATAGCTGAATGGCCACAAAATTACACCATACGAGGAAATCCACCATTCGGTGCAATTTCAGAGCCAATTCAGCTCTCTGAATAACCCCTACAGTAAATTATAGAATTAAACAAAAATGATGTTGTGCTCCCAAGCCAACAGATATTAACTGGATTATTCAGAGAGAGGTGAAAACCAGGAGAATGACTGGAGAAGTGAAAATTCTAGGTCAAAATAGCCAACCCAGAAATTTTTTCCCATTTATCTCACTTTCCAAATCGGCTATTTGGTCTAGATTGTTCTCTTCTCCTGCCATTCTCCTGTTTTTCACCTTTCTCTGAATAACCCTGTAGGATTTCTGATGGAAAAATAGAAAATATTTTGCTTGACATCACCATAACACCACATTCTATGATGAGAATGGAAAATTTAGGAGGCTTTTTCACTAAACGCTGTTGTTTACAGCGGTTGCAGCCACTGACAACTCTGGCAATCCAGGCACATGAATTCAAAGACAGCAAGAGGAAGTTTCATTATGCCTGCCATTGCAATAATGGTAACCAAAGGTGATTAGTGAATGACCCCTTGTGGTTTCATAGAAACATAGAAACATAGAAAAATGTCGGCAGATAAGAACCTTTCGGCCCATCTAGTCTGCCCAATTACATGGATACTTTACCTGGATTTATCTTTTGTTTAGGATAGCCTTATGCCTATCCCATGCTTGCTTAAATTCAATTACTGTTTTGGCCTCTACCACTTCAACCTGAAGACTGTTGCATGTATCCACCACCCTCTCAGTAAAATAATGCTTCCTGATGTTACTTTTAAACCTTCATATTACGTAATTGCTCCATCATATAATCAATAAACCAGAGGAAACCAGTCATGAATGTCACAACTTACCTTCCTTAGTTTGCATTCATTTTAAGCTCTGTCCCAGTTGACCAAGTAACTAGGAGACAGTAACGGAAATATTAACACAAGACATTTGCCATTAGCTCCTCCCTATTATTGGCTCTATTTTAAATGAGCTGCTATGTTACAAAGTCAACCTATAATAACCACTAACAGTTACCACAAGGCACCATTGGTATCATCTCCACAAAAAAGGAATGTATGTGATCTCACTAGACGGAAGAAAACTATTCATTCCCAGTAGCCTTCTGCTAGCGGTGAGAGGAGATGGGGCATCTCCATTACTGGCTGCAAGTGAGAATAACAAGGGATCAGCTGCCCTACCCTACATGTCTTCGTTACTCCGCAAGCACGTCCCATCTAGACAACTCCGTTCAGCAGGTGATCTCCACCTCTCATCGGTCTACACACGCACGGCCAACTCTCGCCTCCAAGACTTCTCAAGGGCAGCACTAGTCCTGTGGAACGACTTGCCTCGCCCTATCAAACTCTCCCCTGACCTTCAGGCCTTCAAGAAATCCCTCAAAACCCATCTCTTCAGATTAGCGTACCACATCACTGATGCAACTCATCCCCCTGCTCACCTACTCACACTTGATTGAAGCCGCTTGTATGGCCCCACCATTCCCAAACCACTGGCACTAATGATCCTGCTATCTAGTGCAATTCCTCTTGTCTTCCTCAATCCCAATCCCTCTAGACTGTAAGCTCCTATGAGCAGGGTCCTCTACACCTCTTGTTTCCATCATACAGTCATGGCCGAAATTGTTGGCACCCCAGAAAGAATTATGTCCAGCCCATTTTTGGAGTTTTGTGTGACATTATGTCCAATTAGCTTTTTTCCCTCCCTTTTTTTATTTTGTTCCAATTCACACAAAGGGAATAAACATGTGTATAGCAAAACATGTCTTACTGCAATACTTTTCTGTGAGAAATACTTGATTTTCTGGAAAAATGTCTGGGGTGCCAACAATTTCAGCTATGACTGTATGTCCGTTTATATGTATTTCGTTCCCTTTGGTTATTGTAAAGCGCTGCGGAAACTGTTGGCGCTATATAAATGATGACAATAATAATAATATAGGAAGCATTAGTTTTCATTAGGCTGCCACAACAGTTCAGCCACCCGCAAGGGAAGTTCGAAGCTCGGCTAGAATAGAACATGAGCTGTTATAATTAATAAGTGAGGCCTTTACTTATTAAGCGTCCTTGTAAATAATAATGGCTCAGTTACAAACGGTCCCATCCTTTATAATTCATAGAGGAATGTTACAATGAAATATCAGGAATGTTACAATGTACCTTTTTTCAGTTTATAAACCATACATTCCTACAATGAATGTAATCAAATGACAGAGAGATAGTTGTGCTGTGGGTACAACTTCAAGAAAATATGCTATAAGTTAAATGTTGTTTAAAAAGCAAAATTACAGATATATATGCTCTGATTCAGATAAAAATAATCCAAAATAGAAATTGGATTCCTTTCATTTTAATAATAATGACCATTATCAATTAGAATGTGTTCAGTTTTACTTTACAAACGAACCCAGATTTATTCAAAACTGAGTTTCCTAATTCTAAATTTTATGTAGAATAAAAGATGGTGAAAAAAATTGTGGATGTTGGGGGGGGTTGCCATTACATGTGTCAATGTCTGAACTTTGTGTTCCCTCACAATTTTGAAATGATTGAAATGTATCTTGTAGCTGACCATGGGTGTGTATTCCCTATTCTTGCCAGTAAAGTATGGAAGAATTCAGTGTATTGCCAGCAGCAGTGAATCCCACCCTGCTCATTGCAGGCGTAACTCATTTACTGCATGTTGTATTCAATGAAGCATGTTTAAAAAAAGGCACAAAAAGGAGACGTCTTTCTCATTGAATGCCCCAACAATTAACAGATAAGGTCAGTTGACCTACATGAAACGTACTTGTTTGATAAGACTGCACATATTGCCCCAGGTCACAAGGGCGAGAAGAGCTCTTTCATTTGACCCTATATCATAAAACTCTATTACTGTTTGTTCTAGGAATTTGTGTTTAAATTACCAAATGCTCGACAATATGCTAAGGAAAGTAGTATATAAAAAAAAAGGATTGTTTCTCAGATTAAGATTTCTACCAATGCTTATTTCCAACTCTTTCTCCCCAGTCATCAATATTCTTTCCATCCTTATCCCACCAACAGATACTGAGTACTCCAATGAGGATAGACACTATAAACGTTTGTTAGCACCTTTCCCTTATGGAACTCCAATAGGAATAATGGTTCTGAATTTAAGTATATCTGGTTTACATCACTGTAAATGAGCACTACAGTAAAAACCAAAGCATTAAATCCCTACGGAATTAGGTGTCACAGCAAGGAGTACCAATTTGCATCTGTAAATTCGACAAAACATTTAACTGAACTGTAAATCAAAAGAAGTAGCATTACATTTAACTATAAATTTGATGGATAGATTACATTAACGCATAGGAAAGATTACCAAACTATAACAATGCCCTATATTAATTGTTGCTTTAGTTACCTAAAAAACTAAATAATGCAAATTTATAGTCTTTTATTTTGCATATTATGGCTTAACTCTTTAAGGAGATATTATCAAAACAAAATATATTGTATAATACATTTCATTACATTGAATACGGAGATGTAGTGTATGCAGCTGCCCCGCAAACACACCTCCAGAAACTTACTATACTGTATAACTCATTCTGCCGCTTTGTGCTACAATGTAACTACATGACCCACCATTGTGACATGTTAAAAAAGTTAAACTGGCCATCGCTGGAATCTAGACGCATCCTTCACCTTTCCAACCTGGTGTTTAAGGCTGGGGTCAGACGAACGCAGTGCGAACGTGCGTTGAGCCGCACTTTATTATGGCCGTAGTAGCAGCAAATTACGTCCTATGACGGCCAATATACGACGTACGGCCGCACGAAAGTTCGGCCGCGCAACGCAACGCAAACAACTAGATAAACAAATATTGTTGCATGTCTTGCTCATAGACATTTGCAAGCAACCTTGCGACATGTTGCAATTTATACCAGCAAAACACAAAAATATTTGTATGGAGGCATAATTCTGCACAAATTGAAGGACCACTCTACTTAAGCTAACACATTTACCTCTTTTCCACTTAAATAATTTCAAGATGAGAGAGGAAATGTAAATTGCAGGGAGGAAAGGGAATTTAATATAAAACTGTTAAGCACTCCTGAAAATTTCTTTATTTTAGCTTAGTTTAGAGCACTACATTTTTTTTTATTATTACTATTATTTGAGAAAGGATACATTGAGATTTCTCTCGTTTTCAAGCGTGTCCTGGGTGGCGAGTATGTACCGTTAGGTGTCTTGCCCAAGGACACTTACTGGAGAGGTGCTCTTGCCGGGATCTAACCTGTGTCTCCACGGTTATTGAGCAGTGATGTTACCTCCACCCAGCCAGTACTACACTTCTAAGTCACCATTTCTGAAACAATGCTTGAAAACAGAATAACGGATTCCACAACTCTAAAAGTTTCAAATGTTTTAACCCACTTTCATGTAAGCACCTGGAGGCAGGTTCTTATGAAATGATATCACACTATTGGAGTTCCTGGCCAGAATGATGACCATAATTCCACACCTATTGGCATAGGCTAGTGAGGTATGGGAGAGTCATTACACATCAAGAAGCCCATACCTACAACCAGGTTAGAGTTAACCTACATGCCACCCAAAATTGTTCAAACCTGCATTATGAAATCAGTCTAGTGCGGCAGAAACCAAAGCAAATAAAAAAAACAATGTATCTCCATTCTCCAGCATGTTTGCAAGCACACACAGAAAGTCAGAAGTGCAGAAAAACATGAAATTTAACTGGGCAAGTCGCCAACTCCAGAGTGTCAAGCCCTAATTGCAAGGCAGGCGCCTTAACAAGGCAAATACATACCTTAGAGAACTTCTGTCGAGACGCATGTGACCCCAGCACGCAGGTGAGACAGTAGGAGAAAACCTAATACCGATACTTATTAATGGTCGGGCTGGTAGAGTATAATAATGGCATACGTGACCCTAGCACACAGTTGAGAGAGTAGCAAAAAACCTAATACTTGTCCTTAGTGATGGCCAGCTGAAGAACAGTCAGAAAACGTAGTCAAGTTGTCACGGATCCCCCTTATAACAAGACATCGGTCTCTGGATACAGTACCCTATCTACCCCTCCGATCCTTAAATGGTCGGTATAGCTGACTATCTTCGGGGACTCGATCCTCTTACACACATCAAGGGTTAACAGGCCGCAAAATAGAAACACAAAGCAGGCTCAAACAGTACTGATCTTAATGCCAGGAAAGAGGATCACCCTTACACCAAAGATGATGTGTGAAGCAAGGTTGCCAGGACTAGCCCGGTCAATATATAAATCGTGGTTCTCAGCCAAAGCTGAGTCAGTATATAGAGCGTGGTTCTCAGACAAAGCTGAGTCAGTATATAGAGAGTGGTTCTCATACAAAGCAGGGCCAGTATATTAAGCGTGGTTCTCAGACAAAACTGAGTCAGTATATAGAGTGTGGTTCTCATACAAAGCAGGGTCAGTTTATAGAGTGTGGTTCTCAGACAAAACTGGGTTAGTATAGATGGCATGGTTCTCAAACAAAGCAGGGTCAGTATGTATAGCGTGATTCTCAGACAAAGCAGGGTCAGTATCAGCCATCAATAACATAACAAAAGCGCTAGGGAAGTAAACTCCATGTCAGGGCAAGGAGTAAGTGTGGCATACTTGCTTTGAAATTCGGCGGCTCTGCGTCATCATGCCGCGCCCTGACTCCTGGCCAGTCACGTGATCGCTCCGGGCCGGCATATCACTCGGCACCCGGCCAGCGAGGATGGCGCTGTCAGGTGCCGGGCAGTTCCAGGGACATGACACAAGGTCAAGGGTTCCAGAAATCCCAATAACAAAAGGCAAAGCTGGGTTAGGAGTATAGAGAGCAGAATAGTCAATGACAAGCCAAGTCATAAAACAAAGATAGACAAACAATAATAACACACGCTATTTTTTCCTAGACAGAAACCACAACAGTGCAAAGAGGAAGTGTTGTATGGAGTTTATATAGAGGAAACAGGCCCACCATTGGCTGGCACCAATTTAATGCTCTAAAACTTGCACATTCAGAATGAAGCAAGGATGCCGACATCCTCATCCTCCTATGACACTTGGTATATGTGTTCATAAAATAATGTGCCGACGAGCATTCCACGTCATAATTATTAGACAGAGCAACATCTTTCTGAGGGTTTGCTGGGCCACCTTGTGGGAAAGATGACCGAGACTCTGCAGGCCCACAATCGGGAGAAAGGGCAGCCTGACTACCTCAGTGCCCAGCAAGATCTACATCACCCGTGGAGAACAGAAAGGTTAGTGTGTGCATGGCAGATGTGACAATTTTGATACCATTCCAACTCATTCCAATGTTTCACCCATCAATGGATAAGCAAGGACAATGACCCCGTGTCTGCAATCCAGAACAAGAGTACCAGAGTAAGGAATATAGTTGCGAGAAGCTAAAAAAAACTGCTAATGTCTTTTTTCAGCACGCAAGTCACCAAAACCACAAAATAATTCTGTAAGAACATACAGGTGAATTTAGCACAAATAAATGTGTGTACTAATGGTTTTCTGGCCGTGATGTCTTTAACGCAGTCATCCAAACTCTGGCAGAGAATATAGTTTAATAACTCAAGGCCACCACTGCTTTTTCCTGGCAGTTATGCCTATTTTCTGCTGCATCTTCCCACATAGCCCACATGCACTCCGTTATTTCACATCCTCTATTAACCCACACCTAGTGTGTCACCCATATCCTCTTAGATTGTAAGCTCTTGAGCAGGGTCCTCTCACCTTCTGTACTGTCTGTTTCACCTGTATGTTTATTTGTTGTTCTACCTCCCACTGTACAGCGTTACAGAACTTGTTAGTGCTATATAAACACTTGTAACTGTAACTATTAACGATTAGCTGCTCACAGCAAGAATGACTCTCATCATGATCATAAGGCAACATAGGGCATAGGGGGTGTTCAAAGAGCACCCGTGTGAAACAAAATAGCTTCACTGTGAGGCAACAATGTCTGCTGTTTGGATTACCCTTCTGTGAAACACCAGCAATTGTCACCATTGCAACAACAGCACTCCTTGAATAACCCCCACAGTGAGTATAGACGATTATCTGTGTTATAGTCCACGAAAACAATTGAGATTAAAAGGATTAAATTACAGATTCGCCACAAATAAAATGTCACTGATTTGGAGAAATAAAAAAATACCTGTAGTGCCAAGGACAGTAATCTCTGTTGTAGACCCCAGGCTCCACTGCTTTACAAATATGTTTTCTTTAAAACAATCAACGTACATCATAACTTGGATACGTGTTGATGTAATCATGTGTGCAAGTGTGAATAAAATACATATATTAGTGAAATGGTATGAGTAACATAGGCTCAAAATACAACACAGTGTAATGTTACAGCAATTAGCTCTTTATAGGCAGGGCAAATATTGTTTGGTGAGTTTAAACAGGATACATATTATACAAAGAAAGAAACAATGATTGTTTCCTTTTTGTTTTTTAAAAAGGAACTGCAGGCAATTAGACACGTATAGCGCAAACTTGTAGGAGAATTCTGGGAACATTTAAGAGACCGTTGTCAGACTACACTCAACTGCATGCACGAAAGGCAGAGGGCATTGTTATGAAACAAGATTAACAGTGAGAATTCCAAAAGGGGATACAGTTACAAGCACATTACAAGCAAGATACTGAATTAAACTGGTCAATAGATTTGTAAAGAGCTACAAAAAGTAATCATTATTTTACTAATATATTTAAATTTCTGATATTCTCTGATAGTATTAGAAATACATCATGATTATATGTTCTGTACAAATAATTCTATTTCGCTTAAACTCAGACTGTCATCCACAAAATTCTGCACAACATTATGCCATAGCCAGTCTCATAAAATGACCGATCAAATGACTTACTGATCAATTAGGTTTTTTTGGGGTTTTTTTGTGAAAGGATTTTACCAGGAAGGATACATTGAGATTTCTCTTGTTTTCAATTACTAAATTACAAATTACAACACCTATGTATCTTCCAAATACATTTGTTTGCCTAGGTTTACACTGTCATCACAACTGCTATTTTCCAGGGCTGACCCGTTTAAATGAGATACTTAACTCAATTAAACTAGTCCAATCATTATTTCATTAGATAGGTGGATTTCAAATCTCTTATATTTAAGTGTAGTGAACTGTATCTTGTATGTTATGTTCATTGGTCTCCTTAGCCCACTTATGTGAAGTTCATGTTACAGTAATCACAGTCTTTCCCAATTATATATATATATATATATATATATATAACAAGACAGTTCCAATCTTGGACCCAGCAAAACGCCAACGCTAAATAAATGATGTACCTGAGTGCATATGCCCTTAAGCATAGATATACAAAAAACGAGTTGGGCAGCACATCAGGATATAAATAAAAGAAAAAACTTTATTAGTACATATTAAAAGTACCTGTCCATTGACCAACGTTTCGGCCCAACACAAGCCTTTTATCAAGGTATATGATACCTTGATAAAGGCTCGTGTTGGGCCGAAAAGTCGGTCAATGGACAGGTACTTTTAATATGTACTAATAAAGTTTTTTCTTTTATTTAAATCCTGATGTGCTGCCCAACTCGTTATATATATATATATATATATATATATATATATATACATACAGCTGGAAGAAGTGAGAGCACACCGGGACTTATAAAAACAAAATTTTTAATAGGTATGCATTAAAAACCCAATGTTTTGGATTCCATGAGACTTAATCAAGGGGTCCCCAGCTGTATCTATCTTTCGAGTAGCACCCGGGCATCAAGCTTTTTTCTTACAGAGGGACTGAGTGCTACCTATCCTGATTATATAGATATATATATATATATATATATATAAATAACGAGTATAGCCGTACGTAGTGATACCTTTTTATTGGACAAATGTTACATTTAAAAGATAAGCTTTCGAGAGTATTCCTCTCTTCCTCAGGTTTGAATGCTTACTGATCAGTTCCTAGAATCCAGACCTGAGGAAGAGATTATACTCTTGCAAGCTTGTCTTTTAAATGTAACATTAGTCCAATAAAAAATGTATCACTACGTACTGCTATACTCGTGATTTTGACATCTGGACTAACATATACAGTGTATACACTAAATTGCCAAAGGTATTCGCTCACCCATCCAAATAATCATAATCAGGTGTTCCAATCACTTCCATGGCTACAGGTGTATAAAATCAACCACCTAGGCATGCAGGCTTTCCCATTTGTGAAAGAATGGGTCGCTCTCAGGAGCTCAGTGAATTCCAGCGTGGAACTGTGATAGGATGCCACCTGTGCAACATATCCAGTCGTGAAATTTCCTCGCTCCTAAATATTCCACAGTCAACTGTCAGCTGTATTATAAGAACGTGGAAGTGTTTGGGAACGACAGCAACTCAGCCACGAAGTGGTAGGCCACGTAAACTGATGGAGCGGGGTCAGCGGATGCTGAGGCGCATAGTGCGAAGAGGTCGCCAACTTTCTGCAGAGTCAATCGCTACAGACCTCCAAACTTCATGTGGCCTTCAGATTAGCTCAAGAACAGTGCGCAGAGAGCTTCGTGGAATGGGTTTCCATGGCCGAGCAGCTGCATCCAAGCCATACATCACCAAGTGCAATGCAAAGCGTCGGATGCAGTGGTGTAAAGCACGCCGCCACTAGACTCTAGAGCAGTGGAGACGCATTCTCTGGAGTGACAAATCACGCTTCTCCATCTGGCAATCTCATGGACGAGTCTGGTTTGGCGGTTGCCAGGAGAACGGTACTTGTCTGACTGCACTGTGCCAAGTGTAAAGTTTGGAGGGGGATTATGCTGTGGGGTTGTTTTTCAGGTGCTGGGCTTGGGCCCTTAGTTCCAATGAAAGGAACTCTGAATGCTTCAGCATACCAAGACATTTTGGACAATTCCATGCTCCCAACTTTGTGGGAACAATTTGGAGCTGGCCCCTTCCTCTTCCAACATGACTGTGCACTAGTGCACAAAGCAAGGTCCATAAAGACATGGATGACAGAGTCTGGTGTGGATGAACTTGACTGGCCTGCACAGAGTCCTGACCTCAACCCGATAGAACACCTTTGGGATGAATTAGAGTGGAGACTGAGAGCCAGGCCTTCTCGTCCAACATCAGTGTGTGACCTCACAAATGCACTTCTGGAAGAATGGTCAAAAATTCCCATAAACACACTCCTAAACCTTGTGGACAGCCTTCCCAGAAGAGTTGAAGCTGTTATAGCTGCAAAGGGTGGACTGACATCATATTGAACCCTATGGATTAGGAATGGGATGTCACTTAAGTTCATATGCGAGTCAAGGCAGGTGAGCGAATACTTTTGGCAATATAGTGTATATTGCATAGCGTCAAGACCTGAGGAAGAGCGATATACTCTCGAAAGCTTGTCTTTTAAATGTAACGTTAGTCCAATAAAAAAGGTATCTCTACGTACTGCTATACTCTGGTGATATATATATATATATACCTATAGTCCATCTTGTAGTGTTCAAAAACCTATAAAAGTAATATATGATAAATATATATATATATACTTTTACAGGTTTTTTTAACACTGCAAGATGGTCTGTGAGCTTACAATCTAAATGTCAGAACGCTATTTACCATACTTATCATACAAGCGATGTTAGCAGTTATTGAGCTGCTTGGATTGTCATTATTCTATGGTTGCCAAATCATGAGCTGTATTCCAACCCTTGTGTTAACTTACCCAGTGCTGGCTTTAATGGCTCTGGGAAGTTCACAACAGCTCTGGTTAAGCTATCACCAGGCGGAATAGAGCCCCAAGTCTTTGGGACATTTTTTTCTTACCCAAAAGGATGGCTGCAAACCAACATGTCACCTGGTGCTTCACGTTGTGTATGTATGGTATATAACAATGATAAGGCATTCTTCTTCATAAAAACTAAATACGTTCCCTGTGTTCCAAGGAATTCTTATACCCAGTGTATAATTATTTCTATCCCTCATGCAATGAGTGTTTGGCCTCTACTAAAATGCAGAGTAAAAATGCCAAAGCCAGTACGTAGAGTACAGCCAAGATATCTGGATGGATGGAAACCCACTGATATTGTACCTTTTAAAAGTTGTTACATTAACCAAACTGGTTCTCACCAACAGCTATCTGTAGACTTTGCCTTTTGCATACATAAGTTATAAACTAGATAAAGTCAGTGCCATCAAAATCACAAAAGACTTCAGGCAAGCAATTATGACCCAGTAGCCTATGGCATCAAATGCTGCAATAGATCAAAGATCAGTCTGTCTCTTAAGATCATCAAGTCGGTCTTTATACCAGTTTTTGTGATGTGTATGCAGAAAAATTCCTCTAGGATGAGGTTGAAAAACTAGCTTCCGACGGACTTTAATTACTGCAGCTTTTTTACTGTATTTTGGCCAGTTTTTGGTTCAGGAGATTCTTATAAGGGCAAACTAGCAATAATTGTATTTTCTTTTTGAAATATTTTAGCCAACATTTATTAAAAACATTCAATATTCTGAGTAGCAAAAGTGTTTAGCGTTTCAAAACTTTGAAGAAACCTAAACTTGCTTCTTTTGTAGAAAAATGAGTTTTATGCCTTGAATAATACGCTATACCCTCCAAGGAATCCTATTCCATTCTCTGAGAATAAATGTTAGGCTACACATTAGTCAGCATGAAATGATATACAGGGTTATTCAAAGAGAATCGAAAAGCCACCGCACGTTCGGTGACTTTTCGCAAAACAAGGGCGAACGCACACCGAAACCCGCAAAAACATCTGGATTAACCTGCCGAAAATGTCGAAAAAACCCGAGCAGGAGCTGATCACAGGCAGCGCAGCCGAGAGAAAAACCCGACACCGCAGACGAATGTAGTGAATAAATTAAAAAAACTGTTGGCTTGAATGTTTGAAAATTGAAACACTGTTTGCAAAGAAACTACTGAGCAAAAATGTCTGAAATTTACATATGAGATCCAATGAATGACAATAAAAAGGGCTGTTACAGAAAAAATAAGTAAAGTTAAAAAAAATAAAAAAAATCGGATTTTCTTTAAAAAAAAATCTGAAAAATGCTTAAAATATCCTAAAAAATCTATAAATAAAGAGATTCTTTCTGTAGAATATTATAATGAATGGTTAATTAGATATTGAATTAAACCGGGAATATTTTTAACATTGAAGCCTATGGGATTCGCCTGAATAAACCTGCCAAATTAAACCACTGAATGACAGGACATTTCAGGAACCTTTCACTGCTGGTTTTTGTTCTCTGAATAGCCAAAGTATTGCTTCTCTATGGGGATTTCACTGCCCTTGAACAGGCACCATAAGTGCAGGCAATTCGCTAAGATTTGGCGAATTGCCTGCTCTCTGGATAGCCGAATGGCCAAGAAAGGTAACCGAACGCTGATTTTCAGTGTTTGGTTCCCTTTCGGCAGCCATTCGGATCTCTTTGAATAACACTGATAGAGGAACTAACTATCACATACAAGAGACACTTAGAGCCCTATTCACTAGTGAATGCTAACTGTGGCGTTCGGGTGAGTAAACAGTTAAAAAATCAGTTTGCGCATCAGAGATTGTGGTAGCTTGCTTGAGCGTACTGTACTTTGCGAATCCTATACTTAACATGGGGAGCACAATCAGTAATTAGTGTTAGGATAACTAAGGTATTAAAAATGCCTAGCGCTATCTACCGCAGCGAGGGGTTAACCGATTTTTACCGGTGCCCGAAAGCTGGTGCTCAATGATTCTGCTTTTGCAGAACCAGTTAGCACCAGCTAAACCCCCCCCTCCCCCCAATAAAACAGATACTCACCTCTCATCCTGTGGTGAGAATGGCGGTCCGATCTGCTGCTTCTGGCCACCGGGAGCAGAGTGAGATCGGGGATAAGTAGATCCCAGTCTTCCTCCACAATCACTCCGCGGCCCTGCACAATCTCGTGATTGTGCAGGCTCAGGTTTTCCCCGTAGCGTCCCCATTTTAGCGTGAGGGTCGGATATTGCCCTTACTCTTTAATTATCCAAAAGATAAAATTAGTGTCCCAAGATAATCATTAATTATCTCATCTACATAATCACAGTCTGAAGAAATGTTGCACGATCACTACTCCCTATATACTGGTGAGAGAGATGGTATCAACAACCGACATCAATAATTAACATATATTAAGACTCAACTTTTATCAAAATCTACAGAGCAAATATATCTGTATTATTAAACTGCATACATCTATACAAGAGAAAATAGATACCAGCAGTGACGCTGCCAAAGGACATCTTTTAGTGCAGCATGCCCCTATGCAAGCTCTACCACGATTGTGCAGGGGCTGCAAAAGAACATTGATGTCAGGACCCCTGTCTGGAGCCCCTCAGCACCCCTCATAAAGCCTGCCGTAGTCGTGGCAAGAAGAGTAAATCCGGTGCTGCGTTGTCCTGAGTGCAGGGCAGCACTTTCTTTAACCAACCTTGCTCACAGCACTGCAGGCCCAACAGGTGCCTCTAATAATCAGAGACTGTTCAGCTACTTAAGGGTGGAGCACCCAGAAGGCAATGCTTCTGCATTAGTTTCTCTGCCAGCAAGCCAAGTGGATTGTGATCCTGTTCCCTGAGTATACCCTCTGCCATCTAGAGACTATCCTGTGTACCCCCTGCATCCAATGTCTTCCAGAGACTGTTTCCAAGACCCCTGCATCCTAGTTTCCTGTTCCCTCTGATCATCTGCCTCCTGATTTACTCTGCAATCAAGATTCCATACAGCCCTTTTCCTGTCCTGTCTCGTATCCCCAGTAAGTCTCCTACGTGTATCTGCCCTCTGTGTCTCCCTGTATCGTGTTTCCTGCATCCCTTTGTGTCCCCAGCCTGGCATATCCCTCCGCTCACACTCATTTAAGTTCTGTCCTGCACCTTGCTAAATCTGGACTTATTTTACCTGAACCTGACAATAAACCCCTGTTTTCCCACATCCTGTTTCCGTTGCATCACTGCATTTTGGGTTCGCAACCTTGCCTTATACGCTGGTACCTAACAATTGAGAACTATTTGCTTTCAATTTTCCTCTGCTTCCAGCCAGAAGAAGCCGCAGATCCTGACACCCTCTGCACTGTGGGAACTGTGGCAATCATGAGATTTTTTGGTAAGGTTAAATGGAGGGATTAAGATTAATTTTTTTTCTGAATACCAGCTAAATTTAGAGGAGAATGAGCTTATTCTTTTCTAGGAAAGCACAAATTAATATCCCCTATATAAGGTGTATTTATTTATAAAGTATTTTACCACGGTGGATACATTGAGATTTCTTTCATTTTCAAGTATGTCCTGGACATATTTTTCGAGTAAAATAGAATTATTATTGCAGGTACAGAAATACAAAGTAATAAAATGCAAGACATTAGAAACAACACAAATATACAGATTGACAGAAAATAAATACGTAGGAAATATATGATGTGTTAGTTTACATCAAATCTCGACTTTACAAGGCACCAGAATGTAATAGTGCTTTTTTTATTTATCTGCACGTTTTGCATTTTGAAGTACATTTCACATATATTCACAGCGTATTTCACAATGCATTCCAAAATACACTTTGAAATATATTGAATATGGCCAAAATTTTAGTATTTCAAATATACTGTGTTTATCAATATATTTGGGAAGAATGTATGTATTTTAAAAATCTATTTCAAATATATTTATTTTCCATGTGGGTTAGCTTATGTATTTTATAATATACTTCTCAAGTATTATGTTGGCAAAAAAATTATACTCCACTGGTCCCTAAGGGAATAATGCTACATATATCTTAAAGGCAATGGCAGATGCAGTTAGAAAATTAACTATAGGGTCTATTTATTTATAAAGTATTTTACGAGGGAGGATACATTGAGATTTCTCTCGTTTTCATGTATGTACTGGGTTCAAGAACATTGAATTGTTACATTCGTTACAGAAATACAAATTAATAAAATAATATATATTAAAAAAAACACACAAATATATAGATTAACAGAAAATAAGTATATAAGAAATATAGTCACTATGTTACATGTTTACAGGTGCATTCTGTATTAAGGTATATTAATAGGGTTCTCTTAAGGGACTTTAGACTGGGGGAAGATTTGATGGCGTCTGGGAGGTTATTTCATAACTGCAGTCCTCTGTAGGAAAATGAGCATCGGGCTACTTTTCTTTTTGTATTGTGGTATTGCAAATAAGGTGCAAGTCCTGGATCGGAGGTAATAGGATGAGGGAAGCAGCCTATTTAGGTAGGGTGGTAGCTTCCCAGAAAAGCTCTATTCGCTAAAGGGTGAAGCCGAATGAATTGACAGGAGAAGAGAACAATCTAGACCACACAACCGATTTGCAAAGTGAGATAAATGGGAGAATTCTTCTGGTTTGGCTATTTTGACCTAGAATTTTTACTTCTCCAGTCATTCTCCTGACTTCAGCCATTAGTGAATGGACCTGTAAGTATTTATATAAAATATACATGTTATACACAATTTCCCCTTTCCTGGAGGGCAGAAATACATACTGTTTCTCTTTTCTGACACATATTTCTGTTTGTTACAAAATACCCTATGGGTGCAACCAGTCATAACTATAACGATCATGATCTTGTGTATTGATGTTCTGATATGATAAAGACACGGCAAGCCACAAGGATCATGTACTCACGCTATCATCATAATTTTGCAGAACTACAAGATAGCAACTTAACAGTCAACCCTAGTAACATTTTTTCAAAATGATAGATTAATAGCGTTTTTTATGTCCTTCAACATAGAACACTTAAAAAAACACACATGGGTTTATTCACGTACCACCATAATTTGACATTGACACCTGGGCCATATTAAGATATTAGTTGGCCTATTTTTGCAACAGCATGTAATGAAAAAATATTTTATTTTATATACCTGGGTATGTATTAAGGAAGATTTTTGTGTTCTTGGAGGTGAAATACAGCAGATTGCGTCCACTGTGTCATTCTCTGAAGTTTTGCCTGTGCATAACATTCAAGATAGGCAGATGCGCAAATAGGGAATTCAATTTTGTGGCTTCGGGAATGGTGTCGGGAGCAAGGATTTGGCTTTGTGTCCCATGAAAGCTCTAATTGGAGCAGAAAGGAACTGTATAAAAAAGATGGTTTGCATCTTACTCATAGGGGAACATATGTTCTCAGTGAGAAGTTCAAAGGTTTCGCAAAGAAATATTTAAACTAGGAGGGGGGGGACAAAACGGTAAAAAACAATCTGCCCGATTGTCCCCCAAAACTAAATCGGAGGGTGCAAGCAACATGCGAGGTAAAAAATGACAAGCTCAGAGTCGTGTCTACAAATGCTCGCAGTTTAGTCAATAAAATCAATGAACTAGAGGCAATGATGGCAGCTGAAAAGTAGATTTAGTGGCGGTTACTGAGACATGGTTCAGTGAGAAAAATAACTGGGACATAACAATACCGGGGTACTCTGTATATAGAAAAGACAGAGAAGGTAGGAAGGAGGAGGAGTGGCCCTGTATGTGAAAAACAACATAAAAACGAACCAAATAAAAGTGAGCGAGGTGAACATAGAGTCAGTTTGGGTTACGCTAACATTTGGCAATCATACAGTAGCTCGTGTAGGTGTGATCTATAGACCCCCTGGACAAGCAGAAGAACTAGATAATCTGCTGGTTGAGGAGATAGCCAAAATGGCAATGAAGGGGGAGGTTATTATCATGGGGGACTTAAATCTTCCTGATGTGAACTGGAAAACAAAACAGCTGGGTGCACCAGGAGTACAAATATTCTAAACTCCCTACTGGGATTATCTCTAACACAAGTAGTTGAGGAGCCGACCCGTAAAGAGGCCATATTGGATTTAATACTCACAAATGGAGGTTTGGTATCGGACGTTGTTGTAGGTGAAAATTTGGGATCTAGTGATCACCAGTCAGTATGGTTTAATATAACAACAGGGATGGAGCCGCACCACACAAGAACGAAAGTTTTAGACTTTAAAAATACAGATTTTTTAAAATGAGATTTTGTGTGAAGGAGTCATTATCAGACTGGAGGAGTTTAAAGGGAGTCCAGGAGAAATGGGATTATTTAAAGGAAGCATTATTGAAGGCCACAGGAAATTGCATTCAGCTTGTTAGCAAAAACAAAAAAGGGAAGAAACCACTGTGGTACTCTGCAGAAGTGGCCAAAATAGTGAAGAACAAAAAGATAGCATTCAATAATTATAAAAAAACTCAGAGTGAAGAAGATAGGCAAACCTATAAAATTAGGCAGAAAGAGGCAAAGCAATTTATAAGAGCTTCCAAAGCACACGCAGAGAGAAAATAGCTCAGTCAGTATAAAAGGGGGACAAAACATTTTTAGATACATAAACGAGAAAAGAAAAGTAAAACAAGGATTAGTTAGATTAAAAACAAAGGAAGGAAGGTATGTAGAAGAGGATAAAAGTCTCGCTGACTGCCTCAATGAATATTTTTGTTCAGTCTTTGCAGAAGAAAAGGAAGGAAAGGGACCTCAGTTAGGAGAGAACACTAAAGAGACATTTACATATCAGTTTACAGAGGAGGAGGTTCTACAGCAGCTGTCTAAAGTAAAGACAAATAAGTCAATGGGGCCTGATGGGATCCACCCTAAATTATTAAAAGAGCTCAGTGATGTAATAGCAAAACCATTAACAGATTTATTTAACCAATCCTTGTTAACGGAGTCGTCCCAGAAGACTGGAAGTTAGCAAATGTTGTGCCCATTTACAAGAAGGGTAGTAGGGAGGAATCGGGGAACTATAGGCCAGTTAGTCTTACGTCAGTAGTGGGGAAATTAATGGAAACACGTTAAAGGATTGTTGAACATCTAAAAACACATAGATTACAGGATCAGAAACAACATGGGTTACCTCAGGGAGATCATGCCAAACTAATCTTATTGATTTTTTTGATTGGGTAACAAAAATAATAGACACAGGTGGTGCAGTAGACATTGCTTATTTAGATTTCAGTAAGGCTTTTGATACTGTTCCGCATAGAAGGCTTATCAATAAATTGCAATCTTTGAGTTTGGATTCCAATATTGTTGACTGGATTAGGCAGTGGCTGAGTGACAGAGAACAGAGGGTTGTGGTAAATGGAGTTTATTCGGCGCAAGGTCTTGTTACCAGTGGGGTACCTCAGGGGTCAGTACTTGGACCCATTCTCTTTATATTTTTATTAGTGATATTGCAGAAGGTATTAATGGAAAAGTATGTCTTTTTGCTGATGACACAAAGATTTGCAACAGGGTTGACGTTCCTGGAGGGATCAGCCAAATGACAAGGATTTAGGTAAACTAAAAAAATGGTCGGAGTTGTGGCAATTGAGTTTTAATGTGGATAAGTGCAAGATAATGCACCTGGGACGTAAAAACCCAAGGGCTGAATATAGAATATTTGATACAGTCCTAACCTCAACATCTGCGGAAAGGATTTAGGGGTCATTATTTCAGAGGATCTAAGGGTAAGTAGTCAATGTAATAGAGCAGCAGGAAATGCTAGCAGAATGCTTGGTTGTGTAGGGAGAGGTATTAGCAGTAGGAAAAGGGAAGTGCTCATGCCACTGTACAGAGCACTGGTGAGACCTCACTTGGAGTACTGTGTGCAGTACTGGAGACCGTATCTCCAGAAGGATATAGACATCTTGGAGAGAGTTCAGAGAAGGGCTACTAAAATGGTGTACGGCTTGAAGGAGAAAAGTTACCAGGAAAGGCTTAATGATCTTAACATGTACAGCTTGGAAAAAAGACGAGACAGAGGAGATATGATAGAAACATTTAAATACGTAAGGGAATCCACAAGGTAGAGGAAGGGAGTATATTTAAAAGGAAACAAAATAGCAAAACAAGAGGACATAGTCTTAGATTAGAGGGGTAAAGGTTTAAAAGTAACATCAGGAAGCATTATTTTACTGAGAGGGTGGTGGATACATGGAACAGCCTTCCAGTAGAAGTGGTAGAGGCCAAAACAGTAATTGAATTTAAGCAAGCATGGGATAGGCATAAGGCTATCCTAAACAAAAGATAAATCCAGGTAAAGTATCCATGTAATTGGGCAGACTAGATGGGCCGAAAGGTTCTTATCTGCCGACATTTTTCTATGTTTCTATGACTGTCCACACGCCAGATACATCTGCTTGTGCCATCCATGAAGATGGTCCCCAGGTACATCGACCCATACAAGGTTCTGCTCAGTATCAATCCAGCTTCTGAATGCATTATCCCTGCTTCCAAATCTCAAAATTCATAATGTGTTTCATGTTAGTCGGCTTAAACCCCTGTTATGTAACAGGTGTACCAGAGTCCATGCACCCCCTCCCCTTATCATAGTGGAGGGTGAGGAAAAATATGAGGTCCAGGCTATCATTGCTTCAAGAATTTCATGGGGTCTGCAGTATTTGAACTGGGAGGAGTATATGGCCCAGAGAATAGATCATGGTTACCTGCCAGTGAAGTCCATGCACCTCGGTTGGTGCGTGCTTTTCACTCCTCTCATCCACATGCTCCTAGTGGTCGTCCGGTGGCCTCCCATAGAGGGGGCAGTACTGGCAGGTCCCATACTGTTCTGGTCTCCCGGCACCTGGCAGCATCTTTCTCGCTGGCCAGGCACCAATTGATATGCAGGTTACTCATGGTCACGGTCAGGCTCACGGGCATGGTGCAGTGTGATGACGCAATGCCCGCTACGTTTAAAGCCAGACATCTGAGTAGCGTTTCTTGCTCTGACGTGGTTCTTACTCCTCTCAGTGCTTATCGTATATTCATATTGAATTATCTGTGTACCGACGTGGCTTGTATCTCGTTGCTCCTGTCTGTTAACCCCTTGGCTCCTGTTCTGACTACCCGCTCTGGCATATGACCCCTGGCTTTCCTGACTACCCGATCTGGCATACGACCTCTGGCATTCCTGATTACTATTCATCTTTGCATTTTCTGGTCACTGATAACGATTTTAGTTCTGTCTATCTTGATTGGATGAAAAATAAAAATGTATTAAAATATTTTTATAAACTTACTATCCTTTTGCGGTTTCTGAAAAATGCAAGCACAATCCTTATAGCTACAGTTACAGGTATTTGTATAAATTTATCATTTTGCCTGTATGCTCTTTCATACAACACTGGAGGGATGGAATTCTCATAGCTCGTCCTTTCCTTGTTGTGTGTAGATTCCTTCAAAAAAAGTCATTTATAGTCAGGCTCCAATGACTTTTTCATCATAACAAACCATTAAAATTTATCATATTTTGGCTGATTTCAGTCATATCAGTCTGTTTGCAGCTTCATTCAGGTGTAATTATTTCATGACTGTTTTTCCCACAACTTCTCTACATGAAAGGATCACTCAATGTAAACTGAGTGGTCATAGTACAGTACCCTGAGCATCAGCAGCCCTCTCCCCCTCCAGGGGACTCTCTGTGGGCTGACTGCAATAGAGCCCAATGTGTTTTGCAGGTTTTATGACTCGGATCAATACACTTTCCTTGCACCTGGAGCATCCAAAACAACCTGCAGGAAGCACTTTTTTAAAAAAAATGATTTAATTAACCAGCTTTGAAATTGTTTTAGTCATTTGATATATAAATATTCCTACTTCTTGTTGTTGTTATCCTATATTTTATATAGCACCACAAATTCTGCAGCGCTTTACAAGATCAGGGTACAATACCACACATGGATGATAAACTGATTCAGAGGAACACTGTTCCCAAAGGAACTTACAATCTATATAAGATGTACAAGTATTTTGTGAGGTAGACACATCCATATCGTTAGGTGTCTTGCCCAAGGACACTCGCTGGTGGCGTCTTCTTAGTGGGATCAAGTCGTCTTTCCATGATTGTAGAGCAGCAACCTGGTAGTTAGGTTGAACAACTTCTCGCAAAGTCGAGACTTGTTTCTCCACGGTTTTATTAAAGGGATATGCTGAATGGTTGAAGGGTAGAGATGTTAACACTGGACTCCACAGCCGATATTGGACAGTATTACAATAATGGTGCTAGCTTAACCAGAGCAGTTGTAAACTTAAAACCTCCATAGGCTATAATGGCTCTGGGAAGTTTACAACAGCTCTGGTTAAATTAGCACCAAGTATGTAATCTGGCCCATTGTGTGGTAGGCAAGTATGTACTGTTAGGTGTCTTGCCCAAGGACAATTACTGGTTTCCAAACCTGGTCCCCACGGTTATAGAGGAGTGGTGTTGCCTCCACTCCATCCAGCCAGTATGTAGTGATTAACCACTTGTTTATTTTGTAACTTGTCACTTTTTATGCTTAAACAATCTGCCTTCTAAACATTTCTGTAGAAATACATCCATTCCAATGTATGACAATGTTCGATAAATTTATGCTGGTATTGCATGTAATTTTCTCCAAATACAGTAAAATATTCTCTGGAAACATCGAGGTTAAAAAAACAAATCTTCAGTTCTTTCTGATAATGATCATAACTTACGAGCTTTAGCGGTTGCATGATTTTCCTGGTAAGTAGTAAGTATATTGACAATAAAAAAAATACAATGTTTAAAATTGGTTTGAGAGTAATAAATAGAACCCCTCACCCACGTTTGTGGCTAGCACTTTAGATCCACTTTCAAGTGTGATACAGTGAAATTTACACTGCACATCATGTCACTTCTTAGGCATGTTAATTATAGTATATCTATAATGTTTTCTTACCTAACCATCATTTTTTAAAAACAAATTATTTATAGTCTCAGGTCAATAGTACAAAATAAGAATATATTCTACCAAAATACAGAACAAGAGTTCAACAGATCCCCTTCCCCATAACAGAAGACATAAATACATAAAACAAAGCAAGAAAGTAACGTTAACTCAAAATAACATCCCCATTACACCGTGAGATACAGGAC
Source organism: Leptobrachium leishanense (assembly GCA_009667805.1). NCBI lineage: Eukaryota > Metazoa > Chordata > Amphibia > Anura > Megophryidae > Leptobrachium > Leptobrachium leishanense. The sequence goes on along the minus strand of CM019065.1, from coordinate 180,127,367 downwards.
CTAGATAACGAGGGAGGTCCGATGGAGGTTAAACGGAAGATATTAAAGGGGAACCAGACAACGAGCATTGTAACTACCACCACGTATTTTCAAAAGTCCGATGGATTTTAGTGACAACCTCCTTCTCCTTTGGTGTGGAATGAATTCCCATGAAAGCAAAAAATAGGTACTAAGAAGCAACCTAAGCGAACTGCAGAATTTAATATATTGTCAGGAGAAGGGAGATAACCCTAAGGAGTTAACCTGTATAGAGAAAAAGACAAAAGCCCAACAAGGCTAGAAAACTGACAATCATAAATTTTATTAATAGACTTAACACTAGTACAAAATAATTAATAAAAGACGTATAGGTGCAAAACAAATTGTTGCCTGCCCTTAGTAAATTGTAGCATATAATGTTCCCAGTGAGGTTATCCCCAGTTGGTTTCTGATTCTCAATTAGAGACTCAGTATAGGGGAAAAATTATAACAAGATTAAATTAGTGCTCCTTATAAAATTGAAACATATCACTTGCTGTAGCTCTACAAAATAAAGTCATATAATAATTGGAATACGATTTAAATACCAACACACAGCAAAATCGACTGAGTGTATTGTGGATACGTTGTAACAGCCGTCTGTGATACTGACCTCAGACCTCAATGAGATAATTATCTATTTAGACAAAGTGTCCGGCACAATTTAGTTATATTGCACTTTTAGATTAGAGTGTAACAACGGACGCATTTGACATCGAAACAGTGTCAGATACACGGATGATAACTTTTGACAGTATGGAACAATCATTAGAGGTAGTAAAATTACCCAGAATTCGTGCAAATATCAGAGAAATACAAGTCCACACCAGTTGTGGGAATCTTTTCAATCCGTTCTGTTCAATATATTACCCTAATAGAGACCCCTATTAATAGAGGTAGAGGTATGGGGACCCCTCACTCCTGATGAAACCGCTTTAAGCAGTGAAACGCGTTGAGAGTTATGTCTATCTTTTAACAGATTGTCTCAATTTTCTCCTTTTTCCCTGCCGACCGCAGTCTCTTTTTTCCATTACTAGTTTGTGGGTGTTATGTAGGTGGCATGAACAACCGAGGTATAGACTAGAAATTCTGTAAAGCTTGAGCGCTATATCTATCTTTCAAATGATTGTCTAATTTCCTCCTTTCCCCGCCATCCGCAGTCTCATTTTTCCAATGAATACTAGATCAATGGTGTCAAGTTGGTAATTTCAACCACCGAGATTTTATTATTATTCTTTATTTATAAAGCGCCAGCATATTCCGCAGCGCTGTACAATAAACACAGTATAGACAGGGTTACAATATATTGAACAACATTTGACAAACAGTACAGGAGGAGATGAGGGCCCTATTCCCGTAGGAACTCACAATCTAGGAGGGTTGGGGTTGGAAACAGGAGGAGAGGACTGTAAGGTGAGAGTGATTGATGGTTGTGTCAGTGAGTTGGGTGGTAGGCTTCCCTAAATAGGAATATTGAACAGAATCGATTGAAAAGATTCCCACAACTGGTGTGGACTTGTATTTCTCTGATATATGCACGAATTCTGGGTAATGTTACTACCTCTAATGATTGTTCTATACTGTCAAAAGTTATCATCCGTGTATCTGACACTTTCTACTGTATGTCAAATGCGTCCGTTGTTACACGCTAATCTAAAAGTGTAATATATAACTAAATTGTGCCGGACACTTTGTCTAAATAGATACTGACCTCAGACCTTAAAGGAACACTCTAATCAAAAATCCCCCCGTTTTTTGTTTTTTTTTACATTAAACTATACCTATTCCCTCAATAAATAGGTAGGGATTTTTTTTTTAATTTTTTTTTACTGTAATACTTACCCTAAAATCCACTTGTTTCCAACGGCGTCCTTTTTTTTATATATATATATACTCACCTCCCACCTCTTCCGCTCCCGTCCTTCTAACTTTCACTTGGCTAATGGTTTACGTGAGAAGCAGGCATGCGCGCCTCTCACGTAAGCCAGCCAATCAGCAGGCTTTCTCCCTGCTCCATCTTCTTGGATTAGTGTTGCGCGCAAGAGGATGTGTGCAACACTAATCCTCAGCAGCTGGCGCCAGCTACTGCGGCGAGTTGGAGACGTCATCGCGCTGAAAGCGTGATGACGTCTCCTACTCGGCAATAATCGGCAGAAGCGGGAAATATGAATCCTGCTCGGCTGACAGCTGGCAGGGCGGAGTAAAGTCCTCCGTGTCTCTCAGCAGGTTCAGCCGATCGGCTGAGCGGAGGGAGGGGGGACAGACAAGTGCATACTCAGGGCATCATGACCACCTAAAAATGCTTAGGTGGTCATGTTGCCTAGAGTATCCCTTTAATGAGATAATCATCACAGACGACTGTTACAATGTATCCACAATACACTCACCTAGTCAATTTTGCTGTGTGTTGGTATTTAAATCGTATTCCGATTACTATATGACTTTATTTTGTAGAGCTACAGCAAGTGATATTATGTTTCAATTTTATAAGGAGCACTAATTTAATCTTTGCTATAATTTTTCCCCTATACTGAGTCTCTAATTGAGAATCATAACCCAACTGGGAATAACCTCACTGGGAACATTATATGCTACAATTTACTAAGGGCAGGCAACAATTTGTTTTGCACCTATACGTCTTTTATTAATTATTTTGTACCAGTGTTAAGTCTATTAATAAAATTTATGATTGTCAGTTTTCTAGCCTTGTTGGGCTTTTGTCTCAATGAATTTCCCCACACACCAAAGAACAGCTTATGTCCAATTATTTTGAAAAAGAACAAAGAAACCAGAGTATGCATGCAGAACGTCAGTGGGGAGGGGAAAATCCACTGCCCAAGGATAGCTTTCTTGGCTTTTGCGACTAATATCCCCAACAAAATCTTTCGAGTTCTAGGTCTGGGACGCCCCTCACTCGTGGGAAGAATATTAAACAGCACCCAATCCAGCATGTCAGATACTTTTACTTTCAATATTTGGGAACCAAACCCCGAACCTCTTCCCAAAATAGGGCAATAAATGGGCAGGACCACAAACAGTGGAAGAGGTCATCTTCAGGGTGGAGACACTTCAAGCAGTGGCCAGTGCAATGTGTGAAGAAATGGGCCAGTTGTACTGGGGCCACATACAGTTACAAGTATTTATAAAGCGCCAACAAATTCCTTAGCGCTGTAAAATGAGGATAGGCAACATGCAAAATTTTAAACAACATCTCCCCGTATTGAGCCGAGGGAATATGTTGTCATGTATTAGTGGAGGCCGCGATTAGGGTATGGGGAGACTGTTTGGGAAGATGCAAATACCAACGAACCAACCCAGAGGTTGTGGAGGACAAATCAAATCATGGACAAATGATTGTGTGTCAGACAGCCATGGATGGGCAGACACACATTCGCTTATCTAAAGGGTTATTAAAATCAGAGGGCGTCAGCTACCTACCCATCTTTTTTATTTCTCTCTGTTCCCTAATGGCATTGGTCTGGACTGCTGACTGAGTAGATCCTATGAAGACCTTAATCTGTACCTAAAAACCATCCATGACCATGGGTCCCCTAATGATATTCTCAGTCATCTTTAGCCATCCAGAAAATGAAAGCTTAAATACAGATAGAAAAACATTAAACAAAAGATTGGTTTTGTTTATTGATTAAACAGCCGATGATCTATGTGTATATTGTATATTATACGTTATACTTAACAGTATAGTTCCTGTGACATACAGTGAAATTAATTTTACAAAAGAGTAAACTGTAAATACTAATCATGTTATTTTAGTAACAATACTACAAATATTACACTTCATTCTAATAGTGTCTCTGCTCAATTTATTGCCGTTCTCGTCCGAGACATTAAAAAATTCCTTACTGTCTCTCCTGCTCTCTGCAGCCAGCTCCCTCATCCCAAGACTTTGGAGATGTAGTAGAGTCCCATCCATACAAGACTGAGTGGCGAGGGTGGAGAGGTTCCGTGGTCTTGAGGAGATACGATATAACTCCATGGGTAAATATACAATTAGTTTTATGCTATCTGGTGGCCCTGGATGCACCACCTGCCCTAACCTCAATATCTCCAACACAGAAATGTCCCAGGAAAACCCTGTTGATGTGAAGAAGGTTGATGGCGGTCTCTCTGCACTCACTGTTGAGTCCTTCGATTGAATTACTGATTATACACCTATATAGCCATCTGAGAAAAATCCTTCTTCCAATCATTATAGTATAGTTAGAGCCAACACGATTTTCTTTTTTTATCAGTATTACAGTTTGTAAAACAAGATGGTTTTTCTGTTTCTCTCTTTTTCTGGTTTCAACTTCAACTGAACAAAAACCTGATAATTTCATTATGTTCAGACTCTGGAACCTGGTTACCTAAACACCTTCACACACGATACAATATGTATCTTTAGCATTATGTTGAGGAACTGCCCTAAGGTTGATTATCCAGCATTTTTTTCTAGTTGACCACGTTCTTTGTGCTATGATTTTTGGGTTTTTACTTACACCAGGCCGGATTGTTGCTTATATTGGTTGATAACATCCATAACGAATATCTGAGTAAAATAAAGAGATATTACACAAAAATGTTTTACGTATACAATTCCAATTATTTATATAATGTATTACTGCACGATGGGGAAAACAATTACAGAATATGCTAAGAAAACATGTTTGACATACATGCAACTGTAGTAAAGGAGAACCCTACTCTAGTGAGGAGTGGGGTGAAATCACAAAGAGGCAAGTTAGAAAAGAAATAAAACAATGCATGAGGCTTTTACTTGTTATTAAGACTTTTGAAAGACTGATGGGGAGAGTTGAATGTGGTGAGTGAGGGAGTGAATTCCATATGTATGGGACAGTGTGGGAGACATCCTGTAGCGGAGAACATAATATCAGATCATTAGTGAAAAGGATGTCTAATTTAAAACTCCTCTACAAATGTATAAAAGATGATGGTGATCCTATTTCTTACCAGGAATTAATAGAAAGCTGGTATTGAGGTCGGAGACCAGCCTCATTGAGCGAACTACAAAGTGATGTTCAAGCCAGTTTTTGACCCTCCATTTTGCCATCTGTGAGCTTTAGGGAGTGGAAAGAATGTATCTGCATGTAGGGAATTTCTTCAAACATAAATATAAACATTTCGTAAATTTTCTGGCAAGACCAGGTTATATCAACCGAATCTGAGGACTTTCTTTCCTTTTTTAATTTATCTCACTTTGAAACAAAGCTGAATCTTCACCTGAATAGAGCTTAATGCCAACATTATATTTGTTAAGTTTGGTGAAAACCTAGGTAATTGCTGCCTGCGAGCATGCAGGTCTGGAAGCAATCTGTGGAAGTGGTGAAAGTTATGCCAGTGTTTCCTCATCGCACTTATATGCCTACTTTATATCCATGTTTGTGAGAGTAATTCCTTACATATTTTTGCCCAATTTCTCTACACACTAAAGCAGTGTTTCTCAATTCTGGTCCTCAGGACCCACTAACAGGCTAGGTTTGTGGGATATGTGAAGCACAGCACAGGTGATCTGATTTGCTGCTCAGTGATTGCAGGATTCTGCCTTTCCCCAAGGTGATCTGCAAAATCTGGCCTGTAGTGAGTCCCGAGGACTGGAGTTGAGAAATAGGGATGAGCTGTTCGGTTCGATCTGTTCGGAGTTCGCATCGAACATCAGCCGAACGACAGTTCGCGAACCTTGAACTTTTTGGGACGTTCGCCAAAAGTTCGAAAAAAATCAATTGAAAAAAGTATAAAAAATGCTTAAAAATACTAAAAAATCTAGAAATAAAGAGACTCTTTACTGCAGAATATTATAAGCAACAGTTTATTAGATATTGGATTAAAACGGGAATATTTTTAACATTGAAGCTTATGGGATAAAACATTCTTGTTACTAAAACATCAGGCAGACACGGCCCTCTAATCAGGCACTGTAGAGGGCAGCCTGCAGGGGCCTCCCAAGGATCCCCTTGAGGAGTATGCGGCCGCCGGATGACAGAGCTGCGACTGTGCGGGCTAGCCGCCCGGGTGCATGTGGCAGAGACAGGCAGCGCAGGGAGGGAGCCACTGCACCTGCGGCCACGGCAGACCCCCCCCCCACAACCAGGATCCAGGGAGCCCCCACTGACCACCAGGCTAAGGTAAGGCGATACATTTCTAAAAAAAATAAAATCCGAGGACATTTTTAAATGTCCCCGGGAACATAAAATAAAACCTTTTTATTTCTTTCTCTACCTGGCTGATTGTATTTAATTATAAATATTAGATACATTCAGCCAGGTAGTGGGGGTGGCATGTGGGCTGCGCAGGGTCTCAGGCAGTGGTTTGTTTTTTTTGTGTGTATATTTTTAGGAAATTTATAGGGGAAGGTAAGGGCAGGTATGATATATATATATATTATATATATATATATATATATATATATATTCTTATAAATATATATATCCAGACTTGTATTACACACACATTTTGGCAACTAATTGCCCCCCCCCCACTTGGCTGATCCCTCCAGAAGATATGTTGAACCCGATAGAGCAGAGAATAATATATATATTCTCTGCTCTGTCGGGTTCAACATTTCTTCTGGAGGGATCAGCCAAATGGGGGGCGCATTTAGTTGAGAATGTCCACATGCCACCCCCCCAATGTGCATATGTGTATATATGGTCTGAGGTCTGTGGGTGGGTGTATATATATATATATCTGCGTGTTGATATATACGTATATATAGGTCTGCGTGTTGATATATACGTATGTCTTTGTGTGGTATCAATGCATCCCTACTCTATACATGGCGCACCGTGTCCCTATAATATATATGATCAGGGGTTACTTTTTTATATATTTTTATACTATTCCTATTAAATTAACAGTAATTTTTGATGTATTTTATTCAGTAGAAACTTTTTTTGCCTATTTAACATGTGCTTTGTGAAAATAAAACGGTTTTGTGTGTACATTTTAATTTAGTTTCTGGATTCCTGTCCAGTGCGGTGAGAAGCAAACATAATGTAGTTTAGACACGATGCGCGGCGGAGTGAAGTTAAGCCTGCAAAATGTTTGCTTCTCTTCGCTACGCTGTGCGTCGCTACACACTCAGTGTGTCTCAGCCTTTATTCCCGCATCGCTAGCTTACCGAATCAGATTGTATACTTGTTACTGACCCTGCTTGTTCTGAGGACCCGATCCATTTCCGACTTTGCCTGCCATTTGACTATTCTCTCTGTGTATTCCCTGCTTGTTCTGTTTGCTTCCTGTTGCTACTGGTGTGCGCTGATTCTCACCATATACAGTAGCGCAGTACAAGTGCCTAAACATTGCTGACCCAGTTTTGTTATAGCTGCTGATGTAACTGAATAGATTGGGGATCTCTTCTGCATTACCAAAACCTCCACCACTGCACTCTTCCACAATACCACAGAGAGGTTACTTACGGTGTGAAGGCACTTGCTGCCACCAAAGGCACAATATTTGGGTGCACTGCCACTGACGCCTATACCAGATTCATATCATTTTAATATTTGACCGCAGGGTCCAACCCTGCACTCTTCCACAATACCACAGAGGGGTTACGATGTGATGGCACTGTTGCCGACACTAAAGGCCCAATTTTAAAGCACCTATTTTGCCAAATCATGGGCTCACAGAGCTAAGTCCCGCAGCACACTATATAAGACTTTCAAGCCAGCACGTGTTTTTCTGCAGGAGTGAGAGGAGATTGTTCTGTCAGTGTGTCTTCTCACTGCCAGTGACAGCTATTGGGGGGGTCTCACTTGTTGCAGATATCTGGAATTGGTGGAAAGTGTGTCTTCTCAGTCAGTGACAGCAGCAATTTGGGGGGCTCACTTGTTGCAGATATCTGGGAAATGGTGGTGGAAAATGTGTCTTCTCAGTCAGTGACAGCAGCAATTTGGGGGGCTCACTTGTTGCAGATATCTGGGAATTGGTGGAAACGTAACTGAATAGATCAGGGATCTCTTCTGCATTCCCAAAACCTCCACCACTGCACTCTTCCACAATACCACAGAGGGGTTACTTACAGTGTGAAGGCACTTGCTGCCATCAAAGGCAAAATATTTGGGTGCACTGCCACTGACGCCTATACCAGATTCATATCATTTTAATATTGGACCGCAGGATCCAACCCTGCACTCTTCTACAATACCACAGAGGGGTTACGGTGTGACAGCACTGTTGCGGACACTAAAGGCCCAATTTTAAAGCACCTATTGTTACTTTCATCCAAAGCCTGCATATGTTTCACCATAATTTAGCCAAAAAATCACTAAACTTGTTCTGCATGTCCTAAAATGTCTCCTCTTTTCATACAGACTGCCGCCCCAAGCAGTTGTTTATGAATAGATTAAAGGAAAACCATTTACCGTCATTTGAAATGTCATTTTTTTTGTTTTTAACTGTTTCTATACATCCTACAAGTCCCCCACGTCACGGGCAGGTTATGTGGACCTCCTAGGCACAATATTTGAAGGAATTTTTCGTTTTTATTCTTAACCTTTATTTCATGGAAAACTCACTGTTCCTTTAAAAACGTTTCTTTTTTAAACTTTTTGTCCTTGTTTCCTGTCCCCCAGGGCACTACCCGGACCCCCATACACCTTTTATGGCAAATATCTTGCATATATGCCCTCTTGGAGGGCACTCAAAAAATCGAACTTTCGAGTCCCATTGACTTGCATTGAGTTCGATTCGAACTTGAACTTTTGAAATTGTTTGAATGCGAACCGAACACGGGGGTGTTTGGCTCATCACTATTGTTACATCCTTGGCCCCTGCAGCGCTTCCTGGGGGGTCAGGGCGCCAAATGACATCGCTGGCTAGCCTGTTGCCAGTAGTAAGGGCTGGCAAAACGGCATCTGAGGGGCAGAGCTAGGCATAAGTGCAAGGAGCCATCAGCCTTTAAAAGAGGCCAAGAGGACTTGCTCCTTGAACTGTCGTGGGAGTAAATTGGAGTGGAGTCTAGTTCCTGCATTGCCTGCTTTGTTGCTGGTCTCATTCTGTCTGATCTGTTATTGACCTGTTTCTGGCTGAGGACCCGTTTACGTTTTGACCTGGCTATCCCTATCGACCATTCTCTCGCATATCCCTATTTGTACTTTTGCCTGAGTTTGTGTCAGATTCACATTTATGGTTTTGCTGTATGGTTTATGTTGTCTGTCTGGTTCTTGTCCTGGTTATTTCTAGTTCATGTATATTACTTTCTAGTTTATGTTCCTGAGTTCCCAGTTTTATGTATCCTGTCTAGTATATGTTTCCTTGTTTGCTATACAGAATCCAATCTTAGATTGTAGGCCTTCCCTGCAGGCTAATGAACACAAGTGTTCCCGCTCTGTATGTCTCATAAGTAAGTCTTGCATCAGCACTCTTGTTCATGTTTTTGTATCACGTCATGTCTTTTTTTATTGTAACAAAATTTTTATTGAAAATGAAAAGGTGCCTTCAACAAAGATGAAACTTCAATTGTACAGTATGATACAATATACCTGTATCCATTTTCTTTCAACAGTTTGTACCACATATAAGCGTAGTCAGTTGGCATATTGTAGATTCATCAAGTAAATACAGAAGAACTGTCTGATATTTTGGGGGTATGGTGGAGGGTTGTGGGGGAGGCTGGGGGGAGGTGGGGGGGAAGCGAGATTTCCCAGGAGTCATGGTGGACCAGGGATCCATGTCCCTTAAAGTTGCGAAGCTCATTCCCTTAAACTGCAATTCTCAGATACTAGTGTATATCTTATATCTCTTGCATGCCACCCCCACTACTCAAGTCCCACAATCTCAGGTATTGAGAGGACCAGGCACGGGAGGACAGGCGGCTGGCCAGTAAAACCAACGGCGCAGATGTTTGTCTGTGGTGCCTGCCGCTCTGTGAAGAAGATCTTCGATGTTGCGGAGTTCGTGTAGTTCCTGTACCCATTCCTGAATGGAGGGGGCAGTAGACGATTTCCAGTGGCGGGGAATGACCGCTTTGGCCGCGTTCAGCAATCTGATGTCCATTGAGTTTGCGTAATCTCCTACCGACAAGGCCGTGTGGTGCAGGAGCATCGGGGCCGGCGAAAAGTCAGGGGGCATGGTGGAAACCTTACAAATGGTATCATGTACTGTGCGCCAAAAAGGTTGGAGTTGCGGGCAGGACCACCACATGTGCAGCATATTGGCGTGCGTGAGGAGCATGACATTTCCAGCAGGAGCTATCCATTCGAGTGTCGTAGTGGGCGATCAGCGCGGGAGTTTTATACCATCTTGATAGCAGTTTATAGGCTGTTTCCTGCGTTCTGCTGGCTATGGAGCATTTCGTGGCAAGGGTGGTAATTTTCTCCCATTCGTCATCGGTGAAGGGCTGCTGAAGGTCAGCCTCCCACCTGGCCCTGTATGGGGGGTCAGTGCTGGTCAGGTCCCTGAGCAGGCCATAGAGGAGGGATATACCGTGGGTCAGGGCGCAGGGGCGTTGTATCAGCATTTCAAAAGGGGTAAGGGGTCGTGCAAATGCGGACGGCTGTGCCAAAGTACGCAAGTATGTGGTCAGTCGGTGCAGATGAAATCGAGTGAGGAATGAGTACTGGTGGGGCAGTGGGATATCTGCTGGAAGTTTAAATGTGTCTCCGTCAATGTACAGCGAGGCACGTATCTGCTGATTCCCCTCCTGGGTGGGGCGGACATACCTGGAATATACAGGTAAGCGGTCGACAGGGAGGAGTGGGGAGGGCCATGGAGCAATTGTTGTGGAGCGTTGGAGGGATTTCCAAATTTTAAGGGTAGCAGAGACGGTGGGGTGTGAGGGGATCTCGCATGTCGCATTAGTGCCCAGAAGCCACGGGAGTGAGGCTAGGTCAGTACCAGTAAGGTCCCCTTCCGGGCGTATCCAGAGCTTGTGGGAGGGGTTATTCGACCATTCGAATATGCGGAGTAAGTGTGTGGCCTGATAATATTGTCTAAGGTTAGGCAGGGCCAGGCCACCCTTGAGTTTTGAGGCGGTCAAAAGGCTAAATTTAAGTCGAGGTTGTCGATTGTTCCACACGTACTTGTTAAAAATCAACTGCAAGGAGCTGAAAAACAGTCTGGGTATGGCGATCGGTAAAGTCTGAAAGAGGTACAGTATGCGGGGGAGGATATTCATTTTTAGGACACTAATGCGGCCAAACCAGGTGACGTGGGGGAAGGCCCAGGACGTCAGGTCGGAGGAAACGGATTGCAACAACGGGAGGAAGTTTGTTGAGTACAGAGTGGACAGGTCCGAGGTCAGTTGGACTCCTAAGTACTTAATCGCAGAGGGGCGCCATCTAAACGGGAATGCCTCCTGCAGCTGCGTGCGTGTTTTCAGCGGGACGTTCACCCCAAGGATCTCAGATTTCGTCATATTGATTTTGTAGTGACTATACGAACTGTATTCGCGTAGGAGCGCTGTAAGGGATGGTAGGGTCATTAGGGGTTGACTAATAAAAAACAGCAGGTCATCCGCATACGCGGCCACCTTGTGATGTTGCATGCCCACCTTTATACCGTGTATTGAGGTGTTGGTCCTGACTGCTTGCAGGAGAGGTTCGAGGGTGAGGGCAAACAGCATCGGGGAGAGGGGGCATCCCTGCCGTGTTCCGTTCCGTATAGGGAACAAGGGGGAGAGGATACCATTCAGATTAATTCTCGCCGAAGGGCAGGAGTAGAGAGCACCAATCCACGCCATAAGATTGGGGCCAAAGCCCATGCAGCGCAAGGTTTGGAAGCGAAAGGTCCACCGTACTCGGTCGAACGCCTTCTCGGCGTCCGTGGAGAGCAAAAGCGTGGGCTCAGATGTGGGGTGGGAGGCCGAATGTATCAGGTTGAGCGCTCTCACGGTATTATCCCTTGCTTCCCTGCCCGGCACAAAACCTGCCTGGTCGGGGTGTACCAGCCCAGGAATATAGCGGGCCAACCGCAAGGCGATAATTTTTGCAAACAGTTTGATATCTTGGTTTAGCAGCGATATGGGGCGGTAATTCGCGCAGACATCTGGGTCTTTTCCCGGCTTCGGGATAAGGGTGATAGTGGCCGCTAGGGTTTGCGGTGGTAGGGAGTGTGATCCCTGAGTCAGTGTATTGAAAGCAGCAAGCCACGCTGGGGCAAGGGAGGGAAAAAATACTTTATAATACCGCAGGGAAAACCCATCCGGTCCCGGGGTTTTGCAGTGTCGGTGTTTTTTTGATTGCTTGTGATAGTTCCGCGATAGTGAAAGAGCTTCCAGGGCCGTTCGCTGAGATAGGGACAATTTGGTGTGGACATTTTTGCGTATGAATTGAAGCATTAAAGAGGGAGGGGATGCTACCTGCCTCCTGAGGGAGGTTGTATAAGTGATAGAAGTGATCCTGAAGCAGCGCTATCATGTCCCGGGGCAGCGTAATGTGACATCCCTGGGGTGTGCGAAGTTTGGAGATGTACAGTTTGTGTCTGTGGGATCTGAGTGCCCGGGCCAGCAACCGCCCGCATTTGTTACCATGTTCGTGGTAGAGTCTGCGAGTTGCTAAAAAAGCTTTCTGGGCTTTAACATTCAATAAAGAATGAAGTTCAGTCCGAAGCTCCAGAAGAGAGGTGTAACTCGCGTCGTCTATATGTTGCTTATGTGCCTGTTCTAAGTCATGAATGCGTTGAAGGAGGGAGTCAAGTGTGGCAGCGTACGCTTTCTTTTTCTGTGAGCCTCGTTGAGCCTCACTACCGCTTTATGAGCCTCCCAAATGATCTGGGGTGTGGAGTGTGGTGGGGCATTTTCTCTAAAGTAATTGTGTAGCAGTTGAGTGACGTCCTCTTTGATCAGTGGGTCGGCAATAAGTGTCTCGTTGAGGCGCCAAAGCCGCTCTCTGGGCCGTACTAGGGGCGAGTGGAGAGTGACTATCACTGGGTTATGGTCAGACCACGTCAAGGGGCCTATAGTCGCTGATTCTAGGAGACGGAGGTGCCCGAAGGGGAGGAAGACACTATCTATTCTCGAATATGTGTGGTGAGGCGAGCTAAAGTGTGTGTAATCCCTGGTGGTTGGATGTAGTGTACGCCAGCAGTCAACCAGTCGATGGGCGTGTAAGGAGGCTCGCGCTTGCCTAAGCACCGCATGCAGGACACTCGAAATCCCTCTGGAGGTGTCGAGGCGGGCGTCCAGGGGGAGATTGAGATCTCCCCCCAATACCAGAACCCCCTCCTGAAAGTCCGCTAAAATCGTCAGAATGGAGCGGTGTGTGCGATGTTGTTTCCGGTTCGGGAGGTATATGGAGGCAAATGTGTATGGTTGGTCGCCTATTGTACCCTTGACAAAGGTGTAACGCCCGTCCGTGTCAAGTCTCGTATCGGTGACGTTAAGTGGGACTTCTCTAGATAGTAGAACCGCCGTACCACAGACCTTACCGACTGTGGAGTTGCTAAAGAACCCTAGAGGGAACTTCTGGCTGCTAAGACGTGGGGCTCTGTCGTGAGGGAAGTGGGTCTCCTGGATGAGGACCACATCCACGTGGTATGAGCGGAATTCCCTGAGGGCTGAGTGCCTTTTCTCTGGGATATTTAACCCTTTGGCGATGATGGTAAGGACTTTGAGGGGGCGGGGGAGAGAGGCCATGAGGAGGTATCGGTGGGAGGTGTGTTAGTTCCTGAGGGAATGGGTGACTCAAGAAGGAGGGGGATTTGGGTGGGTGGAAAAGGGGGGAGGGGTTGGACGGATGGGTCAGATCAATGAGGTTGTGCCTGGTGTAAGCTAATCCCTCCGCACAAGCGTCGGAGGGTAGTTACACTACAAAGGGGGACTGAAGGCTCAAAGGCACTATCTCGGGGGAGGTAGTAACGAGCGCCGAGCGATGGCGCTTCCAAGTTCCGTAAACCGGACAACAGTGATCTATAAACAATAAAATTGAACAATAAACAATTGAAATAGGGTGTCGGATTCGCCGGTTGCCTGCCGGCTCCGACCGTGTGTGTGAGCCTGCGAGGGGTCAGGAATCAGGAAACGCGGTTCCGCAGCTTTCCCGCCAGCAGCTACAGTCATTTCTTGCGACGCCTCTAGGCTAGGCCAGGGCCAAGCGCGATAGCTCCCGCCACCGCTGCAGCTAGTGCGGCTCGAGCCCAGAGTTAAGTGGTAAAAGATAAAAGATAAAGGATACATGGCCTCGTAGGAAGACCAGTTATGTGTCGGTGCATCGAGTTCAGGCGGGATGTAAGGTTCAGAGCCCGGATAGTAAGTGGTCACTCCGGTGGGATTCCAGGTCGTCATAGCGATGGTTGGGACTGTCTTTCGTATCGGCTAACTGGTTACGAGATGTGGGGCAAAACAAGCCGTGGTGTGAAGCTCAGAACGTCGTCAGTCATTTCTCGGCCTGTTCGTGGCCTGCGAAGAGGATTGGGACGTAGAGCGTTGACGGCGACGCGGTCTCTGCTGCTGCGCAGGTGGCCCCAGCGGGAGGGAGTACATCTCCGTGAGGTCCGGCCAATTCGGTAGAGTGTCCAGTGGGAGTGAGAGGGCTTCCAGGAAGGCAGGTGACTCTGAGCCAGTGCGTAGTGCGATGGGTCCGTGCTGTGAGCGGACCTGTATCCCAAACGGGAAGAGCCATTTATATTGGAGGTTTCGAGTCTGGAGGGCTGCGGTGAGTGGTTTCAAGAGGCGCCGTGACTGCAACGTGGCAGGTGACAAGTCCTGAAACAGGGAGACGCTGGCGTCTGCGAATACAATAGAGCGGGACCCGCGTGCAGCCGCCATGATGTCTTCTTTTACCATGTGCCGGAGTAAGCAGCATATTACATCCCTGGGCGGCGCGTCGGGCGGGCCTCGGGGGTGCAAAGCCCGGTGGCATCTTTCAAACTCCATGTCCGTCAAGGGGTCCCTTTCCAGCAGTTCGTTAAACAGTCTAGTGAGCGCGTGGCGTAAGTCCGCAGGAGAATTTTCACTTTCAGGGAGGCCCCGGACTCTGATGTTATTTCTTCGGCCTCTATTCTCAAGATCTTCCACGTGTCTGGCCAGGGCCTGTACAGTATCGTGCTGTGTTCTAGTGCCGAGTCATGCGTAGCCGAGATTTTTGTTGGCGGGCCTGTGACACCTCCACCTGCGTGATCCTGTCTTGTAGGCCGTTGAGATCGTCGCGTAGGCCCCTGATTTCCGCCAGCAGCGAGGTCTGTAAATCTGCCGTCGAGGTCGCCAGGTCTTCCCTGGTGGGGAGGGAGCGGAGGAGTGTATGGAGGTCTGGCGGGGGATCCCAGCGCTCACCTGCACGTCCTGATTCCGATCCGTTCGGGGAGCTGGGAGTCGAGGCATCGCGTGCGGCCGCCATCTTGGATTCCACCGCCGGATCCGTGGCCTCCTTATTAGGTGCCCAAAATTGCCGGATTGAGCCCGGACGAGCATTGGATACGTTCTCCGGTGGTCCAGGGGTATGTGGAGGCTTGCGGGGTTTGACCATCCTGAATGGACGGTGTGCTTATGAGCTCGGAGTCGGCTGTGGCTGCGGAGCTCTCCGTTCACGCGGCCATCTTGCTCGGCGGTCAGGACACGCCCCCGTGTCACATCATGTCTATGTATCTGTACACAGATAGTTAATGTGTTTCCACCCAGCGACCTTCTGGCCATGAAGCCATTTGGTGCTGAGGAGTTAATTAGGTTTCTTGTAGTACCTCCATGGTGTGGGAATCAAGGTATTACAGCCTTTCTTGCTGTCTGTGTTTCCAATATCTGTATCTAGGTATTGTGTGACTGCCCTGCAGTCCGCACAACTCATGTATCATTGAGATTCAGCAATCTTGTTCATGTATCATGTCAAGTCTGTATCTGTACACAGATAGTTCATGTGTTTACACCCAGTGACCTCCTGGCCACGAAGCCATTTGGAGCTGAGGTGATAATTAGGTTTCTTGTACCTCCCTGGTGTGGGAATCAAGGTATTACAGCCCTTCCTGCTGTCTGTGTTAAAGAATCCAAATAAACGCTACTCCAGGGTAGCACCGTTACCGCCACCATTACAACTATTGAGAAACCCTGCACTAAAGTATCCATTTAATTTGGTTTTCTAGGTGGTGTTCAATCCCCCTTATATTTCTCATATATTGCTTTGTATATGACCAATTCATGGGAAAAATGTTGGGAGAAGCATCCTCATTACATGAAGTCCAATTTTGAAGCAAGTTGCCTTTTAGCTATTACATTGTTCGCAGGTGGCATACACCTTGCATTATCTTGTCAACTCTTTTATGTGTGCAGTGCTTTTTCACAAATTTGTTGAAAGCGCTCATCTGTGGAAATTAAACAGAATTTTGGAGAATTTACTACCCTTTTCATTGCGCCCTCTTTGTATTTTTTTAACCCCTTCACATCCAAAATCGAGGTATCTCGCTTTTGCAGTGTAAAGCATTGATAAGCACTCATTAGCATATCAAAAGACCATTTTCATACCTTTTCATAGCAGGATTAGTGAGTCCCCTGTGGAGAAACAAAATCCTTGTGTTATGTCTCTCCAAGCACAGTGGAGAGACATGAACCAGCTGCAAATAGTAGCCTAAGTCCTCACTGTAACAAAAAGTTCAATTAGATTGCTGGTGCATTACAGCTGCCAGGGAGTGGGCATTATACAGGGACAGCTGTGCGTCACTCACTACTATTCAGGGGGTTATAATGACTGAAAATCCTTGTACTGTACAAATACAAGGTTACACTGTAATCTCCATTTACAGACATTTTGCCACATACCGACAATATATTTATAATTAATATAATATATTTACATTCTCTTGGTATTTTTTGGCTAGCGCATTGCTAATAATCCCATTATGATCACTACAAATCCCCATAAGCAGGGGATCTCACCATTTTTATTATTTATCTTTATCACAGTGTTACATCCTCAGCCCCTGCTGTGCTTCCTGGGGGGTATGGGCAAGGTTCGGTGCCAAGGGCTGGTCGAGTGCCAGCACCATGTAATGGCCGAGGGGGTGGGGCCTGGCGTGGTCACGAGGAGTCACTGGGTTTAACCCTTTCGCTGCTGAGGCTTTCCCGCCCCTATGCTGAGGTCATTTTTACCTGTTTTGCGCATCATGTTTAAACGTGTTTTGAAGGCTTATTTTAGTATATGACCCAGACATATTATATATCGTTCTTCCGTCAGACTCGGTAGATTCATAATATGTCATTATTATATGTATACGTCATGTCATGTCTGTATATTATAACAAAAAATGCAATAAAATATGTATTTTCAATAATTTACAATGTGTAAAGTGTTTTTTTCCACATTTTAACATGCGAGCAATTGCGGTTATATTTTGTATGGGGTGCGCTGTTAAAAAAATTAGAGATGGGGTCTCGTTACATTTTTTTTTGGGGAAATGACACTATTTTTAACAAACGCACCGCATACAAAAATCGTTAGTGCAGCATCATTGTTCACATTATAATTGAAATGGGAACAATATTGCTGCATTAACAAACCCAAAAAAAAAAAAAAAAAGTGTTTAATTTTTTTTTTTTCATTTTTTTTTCATTTTTTTTATTTTATTTTATTTTTATTTTTTTTTTACAAAATTTTTCACTGTAGTGTTTGTATCGTTGGAACGGCCATGCTCTGGCCGATCCAACGATACCAAATTTAACCCCTAACTGCCACGGATCGGGAGATAGGGAGTTCATTGGAACTCCCTATCTCCACAGTTGGTGGCAGTTAGGGGTTAAGTCTAGGACTGGCGTCATCGTGCTACGCACGATGACGCCAGTCCCTGGGGGAGTTCCCGGAGGCTTGGCCGACATCCAAGATGTCGGCCAGCTCCGGGAAAGGATCGCGAACCGGCGCTTTTCAGCGCCGATTCGCGATCCAGCTCCCCAGGGGTTAATGCCAGGCATCATTTGGAAGGGCAGGCTGTGCCCTTCCAAATGATGCCTGGGTTAACCCCCTGTGCGCCGCCGATCGGGAGGGAGAGAGGTCCGAAGGACCTCCCCCCCCTCCCTTTCAGGCGCCTCCTCCGCACATGCGGGGGGGCGCCTGAATTAGGTGTCATCGCGCCCCCGCGATGACACCTAATGCTGGCGGCTGCTGGTCCGGATGCGCGGCTGACATCCAGGATGTCAGCCCGCACCGGAGGGGCCAGCGGGAATGCTGAGGACGCGCTGAGCGCGTCCTTAGCATTCAAGTGGTTAAAGCAGGGCGCGAGGAGTTGCCTCGTCGCCCTAACGTGGAGTTCTGTTCCCGTATCGTTTACTCTCATTATTGCTAATCTATTGCCGACCCGGCTTGTCTACGATTCCTGCTCCTGATTTTGACCCGTCTTGTCTCTGACCAATCTTACGTTTCATGCTATAGCGGTGACTAGTGTTGTGCGCCGTTGGTTTAACCCCATGCACGCTGCCTGGGGTTTTACTCGTTTCATGGGGAGATTCCCCTCTCACCCTGGTTTTCTTACTGCAGCCTTATCGGGGGTTTGCTCGGGGTCTATGGGTTCTGAGATACGATCTGTTACGCTAGTACCATCTGCGAATAGGAAAGACTGTTGGTTATGTTCAGCTTGCTCGATTTGCCAAAAGTACCCAGGCTTGCACGATCCCTAAACCTTTGTGTGTATCAATAGACCCTACTAATCATAAGTTACAGAATACCCGATCTAGGTGGTCTGAAAACGTAAAATCTGTCAGTGTGGACTGTTGACTGCCCTGCAGTCTGATCAATTCATTGCCTGTCCTACCGAATATCTCAGTACCGACATTTCTGTCTTGCAATCTGCTGTATTGTTGTGTGCTCTACGTTGTCCATTGGTCTCAACCTTTGGAGCTTAGTAGCAGTTCTGTTGTCTTGTCATACTCCCTGGCTTTGGAGTATAAGTCTGAAAGTACTGTTTATTTCGCTAATATCGAACCGATAAATCTGTCAAAGGATCTCAACCTCGCTACTCTTGTGTGAGCGCCACTGCGCCCATTACATCACGTCAGAGCCTGATATGGATCCGATAGATTTATCTGCACTTATGTCTAAGCTGAGTGAAATAATTTCTAAGCTAGAAGAGCAAGACGATCACATGGATCAATTTGCTCAGGCTTTGGGCCTAGTCATGAATCAAGTCACTCAGGTCTCACCGCCTCCTTCTCCTGTGACTAACAGGTCTGCTCAAGCAGTCTGTTTCCTCTGACTGCTACTGAAGTAGTTCATGTCAGCTTAAAAACTCCTACGTGTTTCAATGAGAGTTCAGGTTCATGCAGAGGGTTTATAACCCAAATCGATATTATGTTTGAATTGAATCCAGGTATGTGTCCCACAGAGCTAAGGTGGGTTATGTCATTAACCACTTAACTGAGAAAGCTCTGCTGTGGGCAACCCCTTTGTGGGAACTGAAGCACGTTTGACGCACGTTTGACCCGCTAGAAGGGCAACAGGGGCAGCTAGGGCTTTGTGGCGTATATCCAGGGGCAACTGCCAAATTGCAGATTACGCTATAGAGTTTAAAACAGTGGCTGCTGAATTGTCATGGCCTAATGAGGTGCTTGTTACCGCGTTTCTATTGCCCGAGGATCTGGTGGACTATTGTATAGCCCTTGATGATCAGATGCGTGACAGGAGGTCTGGCCGTAGCAAATCTCATAAACCTTCTCAGGGGGCCAGTTCTGCTTCTAGGTCTACTCACGCTGTCTCTCCTCCCAGCCATGTACCTACTGAACCAGAGCCTATGATATTAGGTCGTTCTGGTATATCAGGGGAGAGACCATATCGCCTCCGAGGGGCTGTGCCTCTGTTGTGCTGATAGAGGGCATTTTCGTTTACAATGCCCCAAGTGACCAAAAAAGATCTAATGTGTCGGGAAACGAACTAGCAAGCCTAGTATCTCCTGAGACAAGTTCTGGGTACTACTATAGTGTCTCTCATATCTAGTAAAAAGAGAAAGAAAAGATCTTGCGTTGTTGTACCTGTGTCCATAGCTTGGGAGAAAATCATGTTGAACACAGAAGCACTGATAGACTCTGTTTTCGCTGCCATTCACTAAGTGCCTCTGGTGGAGAGAGAAGTACCTCTCCTCATTGAAAGTATCGATGGCAGGAAACTATTAAGACCTCACTGTACACCTGATACTGTGCCTGTCTCATTTTGTACTGATGTCCTGCATAAGGAAAGAATCAAATTTCAGATTATCGAATCGCCCACAGTACCCATTGTATTGGGGTATCCCTGGTTGGCTAAACACAATCCGGTTAACTGGTCTATGGGAGAGTTAGAATCATGGGGATCTAAATGTTGGTCTAAATGTCTGGGTATGAGTACTGTGATGGGCAGTCTGAACGTGGCCACTGCTCCTCCACTCTCCACAGAGGTACCAAAGTGGTACAACGATCTTAAAGAGGTGTTTGATAAAGGAAAATCTGAGATTCTACCCCCTTATGATTGTGCTATAGATCTGCTGCCAGGCACCATGCCTCCTAGGGGTCATGTCTACCCGCTGTCACAAAGCGAGAATGATATCATGGAAGAATATATAAAAGAGAACCTAGCTAGAGGGTTCATTCGTCGTTCTTCCTCTCCTGCAGGAGCCGGATTCTTTTTTGTATCGAAAAAGGAAGGGGATTTAAGACCTTGCATTGATTATAGAGGGTTAAACAGAATCACTATACGTAATGCCTATCCCATCCCGTTAATATCCGAGTTATTTGACCGTTTGAGAGGTGCAAAGGTTTACACCAAGTTGGACCTTCACGGTGCATACAACTTGGTAAGGGTCAAGCAAGACCATGAATGGAAGACTGCTTTTAACACCAGGAGCGGTCATTATGAATATCTGGTCATGCCATTTGGCTTATGCAATACGCCAGCAGTCTTCCAAGACTTTATAAATGATGTCCTGAGGGATTTTTTGCAATTCTTTGTAATTGTACAGTCATGGCTGAAATTTTTGGCACCCCAGACATTTTTCCAGAAAATCAAGTATTTCTCACAAACGTAGTGCAGTAACACATGTTTTGCTATACACATGTTTATTCCCTTTGTGTGTATTGGGACAAAACAAAAAAAAGGGAGGGAAAAAAGCAATTTGGACATAATGTCACACAAATCCAAAAATGGGCTGGACAAAATTCTTGGCACCCTTTCAACATTGTGGATAAATAAGATTGTTCCAAGCATGTGATGCTCCTGTAAACTCACCTAGGGCAAGTAACAGGTGTGGGCAAGATTTTTTTTTTTAATCAAACCTGAAAGCAGATACAAACTGAGAGAAGTTCACTTAGTCTTTACATTTAGTGTCTGTGTGGGCCACACTAAGCCTGGACAACAGAAGAGAACTGTCTAAGGACTTGAGAACCAAAAATGTGGAAAAATATCAACAATCAAGGTTACAAGTCCATCTCCAGAGATCTAAATTTGCCTTTGTCCACAGTGCGAAACATTATCAAGAAGTTTGCAACCCATGGCACTGTAGCTAATCTCTGTGGGTGGACGGAAGAGAAAAATTGATTTTTCTGGAAAAATTTCTGGGGTGCCAACAATTTCGGCCATGACTGTATATCTAGATGATATCTTGATTTATTCTCCAGATGTTGACACACACCATGTCCATGTGCGGACAGTGTTACAAAGGTTGCTGGAGAATAAGCTATACTGTAAGTTAGAGAAGTGTCTGTTCGACATAACTTCAGTTAATTTCTTGGGTGACATCACACCTGAAGGGTTTGAGATGGACCCAAAGAAGCTATCCGCCATCAAAGAATGGCCATTACCTCAGGGTCTGAAAGCCATACAAAGATTCCTTGGGTTTTCAAACTATTATAGGAGGTTCATTAAAGGTTTCTCTACTGTGGTGTCCCAATCACAGCCATGACCAAGAAAGGTGCTCAGAATCAGGTCTGGAGTGATCAAGCCATGCAGGCATTTCAGTCACTCAAGGAGGCATTCGTCACAGCACCTATTCTACGGCATCCAGAACCAGGCTTGCCATTCCAGCTAGAAGTAGATGCGTCCGTGATAGGCATTGGTGCAGTTCTGTCTCAGAGAGCGCGTCCTGAGGGACCGTTACACCCCTGTGGGTTTTTCTCTAGGACACCTGCAGAGAGAAAGTATAAAATTGGTAATAGGGAATTGCTGGCAGTTATAGCAGCCCTCAAGGAATGGCGCTATTTGCTAGAAGGTACTAAGGATCCTGTGATAATCATAACAGATCACAAACATCTTGTCTACATGGGAGACGCTAAACGTTTAAATTCCAGGCAGGCCCGGTGGTCATTGTTCCTGTCCAGTTTCAATTTATTGTTGACTTATCATACTGGCTCTAAAAACACAAAAGCTGATGCTTTGTCCAGGCCATTCGAGTCATATGAACAGCATACGTTCGACCACAGTCCAATCATTTCTCATGAAAGGCTATTGGGTACCACCGTCCTGACTGTCTTCTCCATTGTTGGAGAGAATTAAGGCGGTCCAAGGTGTTGCTCCTCTTGATAAACCTCCTGGTAAGGTCTTTGTACCTGAGGAGAGAACACAGATGATGATACACCATGACTCCAAGCCTTATGGGGATAACTAAGACTCTAGCCTCTATTGAAAAACAGTTCTGGTGAGCAGGTATGCAAAGGGATATCAAGGACTACATAGCCACATGCGAAGTGTGCTGTCGAAGCAAGAATCCCCGGTCCTTACCTATAGGTCTTTCGCAGCCATTGCCGGTGCCTGAGAGACCTTGGTCCCACCTCTCTATGGACTTCATTACCGATCTACCTGTGTCCTAGGGTAATACGGTGATCCTTACCGTGGTAGACAGATTCTCCAATATGGTGCACTTCGTGCCTCTGGTCAAGCTCCCTTCAGCTATTGAGCTGGTGCCAGTGTTTGTGCAAAATATTGTCAGACTTCATGGGGTTCCACTGGGAATAGTATCCGACAGAGTAACCAAGTTTGTTTCTCGTTTCTGGCGAGGGTTTTGTGACAACCTCGGAATCACGTTGAGTTTCTCCTCTGCTTATCACCCACAGACAAATGGGGCCGCAGAGAGAGCCAACCAGAGTGTCGAACAATACTTGCAGTGTTTTGTGTCCGAAAAGCAAAGTGAATGGGCAGACCTGTTACCCTGGGCTGAGGTTGCACTAAACAACTCAGTGAGTGAAACTACAGGCCACTCACCATTCCATACAGTGTATGGTTATGATCCTCCCATGCTACCCTCCGTATTCCAACGTACTGCGTTACCAGCCTTGGACGAGCATCTGAATAACCTGAAAGAGACATGGGAGAAGGTTAAAGAAGTCATGGAGGCCAATATTCAAAAGTGAAAAATAAAAGCTGACAGACGCAGAGGTCCTGCACCAGTGTATACGGTAGGGGACAAGGTATGGCTATCAACTAGAAACATCAAATTGTTGGTGCCGTCTATGAAGATGGCTCCCAGGTTTATTGGTCCTTATAAAGTGCGAAGCCGTATAAATCCTGTTTCCTATGCCTTAGCTTTACCCCCATATCTACGTATACATAACGTATTTCATGTTAGCCTCTTGAAACCTCTTACCTGTAATAGGTAAACCAAAGTCACTGCTCCGCCGCCATCTATCAAGTCCCAGGGTGGGGAGGAGTACGAGGTTCGTGCCATCTTGAGGTCCTGTGTGGTCCATGGTGTCCTTCAATACCTGGTAGATTGGGAGGGTTATGGGCCTGAGGATCGTTACTGGCTGCCAGCCAGCGAAATCCATGCGCCTCGTCTGGTTTGCCAATTTCATGTGGCCAATCCTTCAGCGCCTGGAGGTCATTCTGAGTCCGATCGTCAGGGGGGGTTCTGTTACATCCTCAGCCCCTGCTGTGCTTCCTGGGGGTCTGGGCAAGGTTCGTGCCAAGGGCTGGTCGAGTGCCAGCACCATATAATGGCCGAGCGGCTTCCGAGGGGGCAGGGCCTGGCGTGGTCACGAGGAGCCGCCGGGTTTAAAGCAGGCGCGAGGAGTTGCCTCATCACCCTGACATGGAGTTCTGTTCCCACATCATTTCCTCTCATTCATTATTGCTAATCTGTTGCCGACCCGGCTTGTCTACGATTCCTGCTCCTGATTTTGACCCGGGTTGTCTCTGACCAATCTTACGTTTCATGCTTCTCTATGGGGGATTTCACTGCCTTTGAACAAGCATCGTACTTTCCAAAATTTGGCGAACTGCCTGCTCTTTGAATAGTGGAATGGCCCTGAAATGGCACCGTAAGGGGAAATTCCCTGTTCGGTGCCATTTCGGGGCCAGATCGGCTGTCTCTGAATAACCTCTATAGTATATATTGCACACTCAAAATGACATAAATCAGCCGCAAGCTTGGAAATAACTTGTCATCCAAGGTTCTATGTTTTGTAAAGGGGATTTCTTCTTCTTACTTTATGTTAGTTGTGAGTTATTAATTACCATAGGCGTCTCTACAGGGGGGCAATTGCCCCTATATGTCATTGAAACCCTCAGAATCTGGCCTTTCCAATGATACCCAACATGACCATATTCAGTGCAAAGTAAAAGTCATAAAACCATGCACTTAAACGTAAAATTTTCACACGGTTGAAATGGCTCAGCAGTGAAGTGGTTAATGTTCAGACTATACATTACATTGTGTATTACGTTAGTTTTTGCCTTGGTTTTAGTTGTATATTAAGGGTTAATGGGTAGGCTTCATCCCTCACAGTATACATTTTATTTTTTCCTTGATTAGTGGCATTTTAGGGGTTAATGGGTTGGCTACATGCCTCAGTGTATTCATTTCACGTTTTCCCTTAATCAATTTTTTATTAGTGGTTAAGGGGTAGGCTAAATGCCACATTGTTGCTGAGCCTCCCAGCGAGTGGCTCAGTATTTAGGCAATGGACCGCTTACTCCATGGGGGGTCCTACCCTTGAATCGATGCTATCAAGTTCCGATCTGCTGGAAAAAGTCAGGTGCTTCCAAATAAAAACGTCTGCTTCCAAGTAATATATTAAAAAAAAGGGGGGGTTTTATTAAGAGCTCTTAATAAACCCCCCCCCTTTTTTTTTTAATATATTACTTGGAAGCAGACATTTTTATTTGGAAGCACCTGACTTTTTCAAGCAGACCGGAACTTGAAATCATCGATTCAAGGGTAGGACCCCCCCATGGAGTAAGCGGTCCATTGCCTAAATACTGAGCCACTCGCTGGGAGGCTCAGCAACACGTGAGTAATTCTGAATCAGAGTATATATATATATGTGTCAACGACATTACGCTATGTATGCCTTTTTACTTTGAGGTCATCATATCCGTGAAATCTAGAATACGACACCATCTATCCATATACAAGGAACCATCTGATGGGAGAAGCCCCCCATAGAGGCTTATCTGCGTCTAACACGAACCTATTGGTTCCTCGTTTGTGAGTGGTTTTTCTCCAACTCCTCTTCCTATTTGTCCAAATACACATACAGTATTGCACGATTGTTTTTCATTTTTATTGTAGCGTATATATTTGATCCAGATATCATCCTGTAACCTGTTTTGTGAAAGAATTCATACCTATACTCTGTCTGCTCTCACTAAAAATACGTTTGTATTTTTTTTCTTATATGGCCTATAAGGGTGAGGGACACACCTTATGGTGAGCTGCGTGACTATATAATTTCCCTTTCCACACAAATTCTGGTGTACAATTTATACAGCGCCGAGCACTTTAACATTTAAGGTGTTATATACATAAATGCCACATTGTTTATTAATATTATTGTATTTCCCTGGGTTTATGGCATTTTAGGGGTTATTATGGAAGTTAGAATCTAAACGGTCTAATGATCTTTAAGATCCTCTGCTTTTTGTCACATTTCGGGATTTATTTTGCTGAAAATATGGTGAATTCCCTATTTAACGAATGGTCACTGTAATTTGCTAAAAGTGGAGTCGCTGAAGCAGCAATCAGACATTCAGCGAAAACTGCCGAATTGCGGCAAATAAAATATTGAATTTAAGTATTAGGTTAGTACAACAAAAAGGCATCATTGCATCACATTACTCTGGGGTTTTGAAATCTTATTTATATATATACTTATTTAGGGTACTATTACCTGGTGTGAGCTAACCCTTGCGTCGGCATGGTTTTGCGTTAGCGCCAGGTTAATTGAGTCTAGCGGCTGACCAACAGATTGTTTGCCTCCCGCTACAAACGGGAAAAATCACTTAGTGCGTCGCGATTAGCGATTTGTAGCTCGAGCTTACTGTACTTTCCGCGTCCTTTACTTAACATGGGGAGCGCTAGAGATCTCTAGTGCTTTTGCAGCTAACAGATCACTTGGTGCCAGCGCTAATATTTTGAGGGGCGCTAATTGCAACATTTTACCTACTGCTCAACCCTGGTGCTAAGTCCAAAAAAACAGAAAAAAACGATCTTCGCCCAAAATTAACAGGTATTTAACAGGCGATGTAAAGTAATGCAGCACAGATGTTCTCTTGGCCCCATACATCATAGTAATGGATCTGGTCAGCAATGTCGTTGCTGTTGCAGTTGGCTCTATTATAAATGTATCCTTTTATCCACATACTGTATATCCTAATTCTAATATATTGCCTAATTATAAACATTTTATGCTGGGGCTTATTCATAGTATGGAAGTGGTTGATAATTAGGGTGACCGGGTGGACTATGTTTAAAGGTACACCTGAATAAGTCTTGCCCTGAAACATGTATTATTTATATGCATCAGCAGGGAAGTTATTGTGGCTCACCTGGCCTTCCTTTTGGATCTATTAAATGCAGTGTATTGATTCTACATGCTGCTGGGTGGCATTTATCATGCAATGCCCATCAGCCTTAATATATGTGTGCATCAAAACATGGATGATACGACCACCGTGGAGGATTTTAATAATGCAGGGGTGAGAGGTTATTCACTGGATGTATTCATATTCAAGCTTGTGAGGGCGGGGGATAGGTATGGCCAGGCATTCTGCACTGAAAAAAAACCTGTTCTATTTTGTACACAACCGCATTAGTTTCCCTAGCGTGCGCTAAACGACCTTGTTCATGGACTACCGCGGACAAGGTGATCTGTTAGTAGGTCGTCAGGCACT
Source organism: Leptobrachium leishanense (assembly GCA_009667805.1). Lineage (NCBI taxonomy): Eukaryota > Metazoa > Chordata > Amphibia > Anura > Megophryidae > Leptobrachium > Leptobrachium leishanense. Next base: position 180,100,347 of record CM019065.1, on the reverse strand, counting down.
ACGTTTTAACGACTCGCGCTAAATTTTTCCTTTAGTGATGGTGTTTTAGCTCACACCAGGTGATTTGATTTAGTGGTGAAAATTATTAGTGCCCCCCCAGTTTTGACTGCGGTATCCTATGTGCCCCCCCCTAAATATTGTTCCTAGAGTCGCCACTGTTAATTACTAATAAATAATAGTAGCGAAGAACTGCGTGGACAAGTATCAGGATATCCAGTGATTTACTGTAGTACTGGGAGCTTTAAGAAAATGAATGCACGTTGTTTTGGATTTTTTTGCCATGTGTAATTTACCTGATATATAGCTAACTCTCTCTACTTACAAGCGTTGTGGTGGAGGACAAAAAATTAGATAAAAAGCCTCCACGCTATATTTAATTAGTTTTATTATTGCCAAAGCCATTTGCACATCACAGCAATTCAAAGAACTGCATCGCAGAACTCCTGTGCTACATTCCCCATATGCAGCAAGGAACTCTGAATAAGACATGCAAATTACATCTGTCTCACTGTTTTGCATCCTGGGTCTGTTTTTACACAGAACCCTTAAATCAATGGCATGCCATACTAGATGGCTTTTCTTTAGCAGAGATCAGGTTTATGCAACTAACTCTCAATATATATATTTCACTGTACCTCAGAATTTCTGTGATAATTAACTATACACAGATGTTTTTTGTCTCAATCACAGTGCACTAATATTATTCGTTGGCTACATTTTGCCATTTATATTTCATGATAAACATTTAAATTGGCAATATCTCTAAACCCCCCCCTCGACGGGATTCCCTGAGCAACAGTAGCGTGGGGGGGGCATGGGGGCCGTGGCCCCGGGCGCAATTTACTTAGGGGCGCAAAATTTCAAAAGAAATTTGTGCCCCTAAGTCCAGCTGTTTTTTTCCCTTTTTTTTTTTTTTATGTCTGGGCAAGCACCTGCACTCAGACTCCAGCGCTGCGGCAGAGAGACAGAGAGAGGGAGGTGGTGTCGCTCGGCTCCCTCCGTGTGCTGCTCCAGTGTTCTAAGGGATTGGAGGAGACTAAGAGGAGGAGGAGCTGCCTGCAGCCTCCTGGTCATGAGGTCACACAAGCCGTGAGTGCAGGCAGCTCACGTGTATGGCTCCTCCCCCACTTCCATCCTCTTCCCGGGGGGCCTGCACGGCCTCTGCACACAGACAGTGTGAAGGAGGAGACTGTCACAGGCTGCAGACACAGCACGAGCCCCATCATGACAGCCAAGACAGTGAGTAAAATGGGGGGGCATGAACCGCCTCAGAGAAATCAGACTTGCTTTTTTTGAAACATGGGATGATTGGATGATTGGGGACAGGAGACACAGGGACTGGCTATTTGCTCCAGACAGTGGAGATGAAGGGTCTGGCACTGGGCTCGGGTCTGCACTGGGCTCAAGTTCTGGCAGTTGGGGTCCCAATTAAAAATTGAGGTACCAGGCATTGGACTGAACACAGACAGCACTGTGCAGCATGAGAACACGCTGCTTCCTTACCCAGCTCTTCCTCCCGCTCTCCTGTCACCCTGTCCCCACGCGGCGCTCACAGCATGCTCAGGGGCTTATTACTAGTAATAATTAGAAATATATATATATTTTGTTTTGAAATTTTGTATAATTATATTAATATATTAAGATATAATTTATTTATTTTAATAATCTGTAATTTAATACGTTTTAACCACTTGGCTGCTATGGACGCGCTCAGCGAGTCCAGCCAAGTGGTTCTCCTGTGCTATGGACGCGCTGAGCGCGTCCATGCACAGGAGGCAGCAATCCACCGGATTCAGGAGGCTCCTGAAAGGGAGGGGGGCAGGGGGTTAATACAGGCACCGTTTGGAAGGGCACAGCCTGCCCTTCCAAACGGTGGCTGTGATTAACCCCTGGGGAGCCGGATCAAAAGCGCCGGATCGTGATCCTCTCCTGGAGTTGGCCGACATCTTGGATGTCGGCCAAGCCTCCAGGAACTCCCCCTGAGGACTGGCGTCATCGTGCATAGCACGATGACGCCAGTCCTGGAGTTAACCCCTAGCTGCCACCAATGGTGGAGATAGGGGGTTCTAATGAACCCCCTATCTCCCGATCCATGGCAGCTAGGGGTTAATATTTGATATCGTTGGATCGGCCAGAGCATGGCCGTTCCAACGATACCAAACATGAAAATGAAAAATGTTTTTTAAAAAAAATAAAAAATAAAAATAAAAAAATAAAAATATTTAAAAAAAATAAACAAGTTTTTTTCTTTGTTTTGTTAATGCAGCAATATTGTTCCCATTTCAATTAGTGCAGCATTATTGTGCACATAACGATTTTTGTATGCGGTGCGTTTGTTAAAAAAAAGCTACATTTTCCCCAATTTTTTTAACAAGCGCACCCCATACAAAATATAACCGCAAAGGATCGCATGTTAAAATGTGAAAAAAAACACTTTACACATAATAAATTATTGAAAATTCAAATTTTATTGCATTTTTTGTTATAATATACAGACATGACATAACGTATACATATAATAATGACATATTATGAATCTGCCGAGTCTGCTGGAAAGAAAGATATATAATATGTCTGGGTCATATATCAAAATATGGCTACAAAACGCGGTTAAACATGATGAGCGAAAGCGGTAAAAATGACCTCAGCACAGAGGTGTGAAAAGCCTCAGCAGCGAAAGGGTTAATATCATTTGAAATGTATTTATTTTAATATTTAAATATAATGCACTATATTTATAGACTATTAATATATAATTTTAATATATAAATATTCCCGTGTGGCGGGAATGATATCGGGAATATTTCTATGAGCAGCCAGTTCCCAGCACCGGGGCAATAGATACAGCAGAGAAGGAGTGTGGAGATCTGGATTCTATAGTTTTAATATATATAATTTATTATAATATATAATTTAATCAATTTCAATTTGTTGTGTAATTAATTGAATATTTTAATTTTAAATATATTTTATATTAATTTATTATTTTATTAGTTTTATTCCCAACCAGCTCTGTGATACGCTCATACACACAGCATATTGCTATGAGTTTTATTTCTACGCAGCTTTGTGATACGCTCATATACACTGCATATTACCTGCATCTTATTGCTGTGGAGCTCTGCAATGTGCTCATATGCACCGCACATTACTGTGACTTTTATTGCTGTGATGTTTAAGCCGACTGCCCAGGGCAAAGCCTGGGGGCATGCACAAATACATAGAAATATGAGAATAACCCTGCAGTCAGTGCACACCACCTCACATACATACACTTTACTGGTGGGTGGAAGGGAATCAGGGCGTGCTAACGTGTCCACAGGTTTGGGGGGGGGCGCAAATCTTGCCTTGCCCCGGGCGCTGACAACCCATGCTATGCCACTGCTGAACAAGTTATAAATTCTTCTATCAGTTATGTGCAAGATCAAATATGCCAATATAATCAATATGATTCAAATTGTAACATATTACATAGTTGAACTGTTGTAAAGGATGAATAGTGACGTCATAATTAATGTCCAAGGAACATGTTTGCCTGAGGTAATTAGGATAATCTTATAAGAGAATGCATTTGGTTAGGAAGGATATGACCTGCCATGACAGGCTACATTGACTTTGTGGCAAGCTTATGCAAAGTATGATCTTATGTTGTAAACAATTCCTCATCATTCAGTTCTGAGTAAGGTATTTTAAAGTCTTGATAAATATATATTAAGTGAAGTATTTCCTACATATTTAATTTGTGTTAATCTGTATATTTGTGTTATTTTCTTTAATATCTTGCATTTATTACTTTGAAATTTTACAGTTGTTATAGAAATACAATGTTCTTGAACCCAGGACATACTTGAAAACGAGAAATCTCAATGTATCCTTCCTGGTAAAATACTTTGCAAATAAATAACTTCAGAGCACTTATTTATTTAATATGTCATATTATGTAAAATTAGATGTTATTGGACAATAACCATTCAATTCCCAAAAGAAAAATGTGATCCCTGGAGACACCACTGCCTGAGGACAGTGTGTATAAATGAAATAATACCTTTAAGTCATTATGAAGTGTCCAGCTATCAGGAATGTACTGGCCATACGGACAACAGGGAAATTCCCGGTAGGCCGATGGCTCAGTGGGCCAGTGAGATTGCTGGTTCATTGCGTGGCTCATGCTTCCCTTAATGGGTGAGATAAGAACATCCTCACTGTCTGTAAAACAGACGCAGTCTGCCGTAGTCTCATTGGGGCAACCGTGCTGGTGAGACCCGCTGCGCATACGCCTCACCTTAAGACAAGGTGCGCACTCAACCTCAATGCCGCTGCATTGCTTTACCCAATCACTGTGCACTGCAGCACCTCCAGTATCTGCAGAGCGATTGGTTGAGTGATCCAGTTGATATATATATAGTGTGTGTGTGTATAATTAAAGTGGGACGGTCTGGATGAAGTCCAGGGCTGATTTATTGTACCAGTCCAGCCCTGCCAGCTATTTAGGGAAAGGATGGCAGTGTTGGGAATTGATCTGTTGACAACTAGGGATGAGCTGAACACCCCCGTGTTCGGTTCGAACACGAACCGAACTCAATGCAAGTCAATGGGACTCAAAAGTTTGGTTTTTAGAATGCCCTGCAAGAGGACATATATGCAAGATATTTGCCATAAAAGGTGTATGGGGGTCCGGGTAGTGCCCTGGGGGACAGGGAACAAGGACAAAAAGTTAAAAAAAAAAAACGTTTTTAAAGACAGTGAGTTTTCCATGAAATAAGGGTTAAAAATAAAAACCAAAAATTCCTTCAAATATCATGCCTAGGAGGTCCCCATAACCTGCCCGTGAAGTGGCGGATTTGTAGGATGTATAGAAGCATTTAAAAACAAAAAAATTACATTTCAAATGACGGCAAACGCTTTTCCTTTAATCTATTCATAAACAACTACTTGGTGCGGCAGTCTGTATTAAAGGAGACATTTTAGGACACGCTGAAGAAGTTTAGTGGTTTTTTTGGCTTTTGGCTAAATTATGGTAACTTTTGCAGGCTTTGGATGAAAGTAACAATAGGTGCTTTAAAATTGGGCCTTTTGTGTCGGCAACAGTAACCCCTCTGTGGTATTGTGGAAGAGTGCAGGGTTGGACCATGCGGTCAAATATTAAAGTGATATAAATCTGGTAATATAGGCGTCAGTGGCAGTGCAGCCAAATATTGTGCCTTTCATGGCAGCAAGTGCCTTCACACCGTAACCCTTTTGTGATATTGTGGAAGAGTGCAGGGTTGGACCCCTGCGGTTCAAAAAATTAAAATGATATAAATTTGGCACAGGCGTCAGTGCAGCCAAATATTGTGCCTTTCATGGCAGTGGAGGTTGGAGTCAATGACATGGCAGGACATATAGTGGGGGTAGAGACAGGTGAGGAGGAGGATCTACGCAAAGTTTTGCGCCAACAGGATGCGTGGCAGGTGGTCATATGTTGCCTCAAGCACATGGTACCCAAGCGTCCGGTGTCTATCCCACGCTTGAGCCTCATCTGACATAGATTACAAATAGCAATGGTGCGGTCTGCTGCACATTTCTTAAAGAACTCCCAGACAGCAGAGTTCCTGGATTTGTGCTTTGATACAACAGCGCTCTGCACCTGAACAGCTCTGACATCTGATGCCTTGGACTGGCTAATGCTACAGTTGGTCATAGAGGACATTGTGCCTCGTGTTTGTTGTGCCTTCTCCTCCTCACTTGACTCCTCTGTTCGATCAGACACCCAGGTGGAGTCAGTGACCTCATCATCATTGTCATCACCCCCTATCTCCTCATCACTGGAGCCAACTTGGCAGTATGCTGCAGCTGCTGGGGCAACATGAGTGCCAGTTATTTGTTTGTCACTGGCACCCCCTTCCTCTAGGTTCATTATACTCCCTTCCTCAGAGATTGAATCAGAGCACTGTACTTGCTGCGCATCCTCAAGCAGCATGTCCCTGTCATTGTAGTCAAACAATTCAGCTGACTCCTCCGTGTGTGATAGTGAGGCTATGGCAGGAGTAGCTGTGGACATTAGCGATTGGTTAGCCAATCCACCAAATCCTCTGTATGTTGCTGCTGCTTAAGACGGCCAGCACCAGTTAGAAAGGACAAGCGTGCCCCTGCAGAGGATGCACCACGTCCACGATGACCAGAGGCACAGCCTCCCGACACAGAGGCTGCTTGCCCTCTTATCTGTGTCTGGGAGCGTCTGCCTGTCCATTTTGGTCTTTCTGACATGGTGAGTGATATATAGATTAAAGATATACAGAACTCTGATTCAACTCTGGTATAAAGATTAAAGATTTCCAGAACTCTGGTATAACTCAGTGAGACTCCCTGATAGCTGGCAGCCAGTGACAAAACACAGATTACAATTCCCACAAACCTCCTATAAATCAGTGAGACCCCCTGATAGCTGGCAGTGAGAACACAAAGATTACAACAATTCCCAGATATTTTGTAGAAATGAGACCCCCAAAATACTTGGGGGCAGTGAGAACACACGGATTACCACAATTCCCAGATATTTTGTAGAAATGAGACCCCCCCCCAGTAGCTGGTGGCAGACTGGCAGTGAGAACACACACTAACACAACAACAATCTCCTCTCAAACACGTGCTGAAGCGCTGTGTGAAGCCTTATATAGTGTGCTGCGGGACTTAGCTCTATGAGCCCATGATTGGGCAAAATTTGCCCAATCAGGACTCTGAGCCATGATTGGCATAGTCTTGAACCTGTCTTGAACCTGCCCTGTGGTCAGGTTCAAAGCTGTAGCCAATTACAAGCTTCAGGCTAGTGGAAAAGTGCATTGTGGTGCATTGTGGTCTAACATGCGGCGAACACGCGGAAATGTTCGTAGTTCGCGAACGGGCGATGTTCGAATCGAACTCCGAACTGAACAGCTCATCCCTATTGACAACATCATTGTTACAGCTACAAACAAAACATTCATGGATTTTATTTCTCTCTCGAGTGGAATGGTCATCCATGGTCGAAACATTAACACTGCTTGTCCGTTTGTAAAAATGCATTTGCTAGAACCAATATTCAAATAACAGCAAGCAGAATAATGAAATAAGTTAAATAAACAATTTGTGCGTTACATTAAAACAAAAAGACACACTTGCACAATGCATCAATAAAGTACCACAAAAAAAATAGATCAGGATAAGGTGTTATTTTGAAGCACAAAACACTTACAGGGTTATTCAAAGAATATCGAAAAGTCACCGCACGTTCAGTGACTTTTCGTTCTCTTCGATTCGGGCCGATTTGGCAATCCCATTTCAGCAACCCTGCGGTGTATTCAGCAAGCACCACATGGCCGTCGAAGCGCAGGGAAAAGCTGCCGCAAACCCGACGAAACGTTACCGCAAAAACCCGACGAATGCACACCGAAACCCGCAAAAACATCTGGATTAACCAGCCGAAGACGCCGGAAAAACCCGAGCAGGAGCCAATCACCGCAGCCGCCGGAAAAAGCCGACAACGCAGACGAGTGAAGTGAATAAATTGGCAAAACAGTTTGCTTGAATGTTTGAAAAGTGAAACGCTGTTTGCAAAGAAACTACTGAGCGAAAATGTCTGAAATTTACATATGAGGTCCAGGGAATGATAATAAAAAGGGCTGTTAAAGAAAAAATAAGTAAATTTAAAAACAAATCAGACTTTTTTAAGAAGAAAAAAAAAAAAAGAAAAGTGCTTAAAATATCCTAAAGAAATCTATAAAGAGACTCTTTACTGCAGAATTTTATAATGAACGGTTTATTAGATATCGAATTAAAACTGGAATATTTTTAACATTGAAGCCTATAGGATTCGCCTGAATAAACCTGTCGCATGAAACCACCGAATGGCATGGCATTTCGGGAACCTTTCACTGCTGGTTTGTGTTCTCTGAATAGCCGAAGCAGTGCTTTTTTTTATGGGGATTTCACTGCCCTCAAACAGGCACCGAATGTGCAGGCAATTCGCCAGTATTTGGCGATTTTCCTGCTCTCTGGATAGCCGAATGGCCAAGAAAGGTAACTGAACGCTGATTTTCAGCGTTCCGTTACCTTTCTCCAGCCATTCAAATCTCTTTGAATTACCCTGTTAATTTAATTATAGATGATAAACCAATATCACAAAATACCTGTCACTGACTATTTTAAGATGTAGAATAGGACTAGCACAGCAGCTTCAAAAGGAATATGGGAGACAGCCTGTGTCACACAGGTACACCAAACCTTAAGAAGCCAATTCTCACAACACAGTCCAAGACAAAAAATGGACCAGGCACGCAGCCTACTAAAAATGTGAGTTTTATTGGAATATCATGGCAATGTTTCGGCTCTACAGGAGTCTTTCTCAAACCTTAGGCTTGAGAAATGCTCATGTAGAGCTGAAACGTTCCCATCATTTTCCAATAAAGCTCACATTTTTGGAAGATTGTGTGCCCGGTCTTTTTTTGTTCATTGACAATTTTAAAGTCTTTCTGTGGACAGGCTTTCAAACTCCTTCAAAAGTGTATTTTATTAGATTTTTACACAACTGTGTGTAGCGATAAATGTCCCTTTTATATATAAAAAACTAGAAGAGGTTGCACTCAAACATAACCTGTGTTTCACATAAGGGTTCTACTGAGATAAAATAAATAAATTAAACATACTATGAACAGAGAACTCCACTTAAATATAATATTAAAGATTTTAAAACCACCTAACTAAAGGAATCATCATGAAGATTTGGTCACAAAATATGATTATAAATTGTTTAAGCTTTGCCTAATGTAATAGGATGGCTACACCAGCGAAAATATGAGAAAAGACTCATAGCAAATATATAAGCAGGGTTATTCAGAGAGCCGTTCTGGCCCAGAAATATCACCAAACAGGGAATTTCCCCATATGGCGCATTTCCGGGGCCATTTGCAAATTTTGGCGAACTGCCAGCCAGTACAGTGCCTATTTGAAGGCAGTGAAATCCCTATAGAGAAGCAATGGTTCATCTATTCAGAAAACTCTGAACAGCAGTGAAAAGTTGCCGAAGTGCCCTGCTGTTCGGTGTTTTCATTCGGCAGGTTTATTCAGGCGAATCCCATAAGCTTCAATGTTAAAAATATTCCCGTTTTTATGCAATATCTAATTAACCGTTATTTTATTCTGCAGTAAAAAGTCTCTTTATTAATTGATTTTTTTTTTTAGGATCTTTTAATCATTTTTCTGGATTTTTTCGGCAAAAATGTTTTTTTTTGGTTTTTTTTAAAGCGTTTGTTTTTTTCTTTTATCATTCATTGAATCTTATATGTAAATTTTAGAGGCATTTTCGTTTAGTAGTTTTTTTGCACACAGCATTCCAATTTTGACACTATTAACCCCTTAGTGACCGGGCGGTTTTACACAAATCCGTCTTTTAGTGACCGCTGCTGTTTTTACGTTTCTGCGCTGTTAGTGTTTAGGTCAAATTTTCCACTAAGGCTAGGGTCAGACGAACGCATTTTTCACATGCGTTTAGCCGCACGAAATCACGGCTGTGCTAGCAGCAAATGACGTCCAATGCCGGGGAACATACGACGAACGGCCGCACGAAAGTTCGTCCGTGCAACGCAAGTGGCCAACGAACGCATTTTTTCAAGAACGCCAAACCGCTACTACTGACGTACAGAGTGCGCTGCGGCCGCATAGCGGCGTGTGTGTGTGATTAGGAGACGTCAGACGCTGCTAATGTCCGGCTAACATAACGTCCAGACACAAAAAGTGTTTTATTGATGATCCGTACAAAATCACGGACGAAAAGGTGCATCGTATGACCGCTATCGCGTATTCCGGGGAAAAATACGTACGTTCGTTCGAACGCACTTTTTCACGGACAACGTGAAAAATGCGTTCGTCTGACCCTAGCCTTACTCGTTTATTCGACCCACACATATTATACACCCTTTTTCCCGCCATTAAATGGACTTTCTAGAAATACCATTATTTCCATCATATCGAATAATTTACTATAAAAAAAAATATGAAATATGAGGAAAAAAATGGTAAAAACACACTTTTTCGTAATTTAATCCCCAAAATCTACAACCACCCAAAAAGACCCCGGCTAAATAGGTTCAAAATTTTGTCCCGAGACTAGAAATACCCAATTTTTACATGCGTTTGCTTTTTAACCCCTTCACTGCTGAGACCGTTCACCTATGTGCGCTGCGCTCATTCTGACCATTTTGTGCTAATTATTTTTAGATGACAGCCTAGGTCCTATTTAATTAAACTCCCCCCAGACAAAAAAAACTTTTTAAAAAAAAACATTTTTTTAATTTATTTATTTTCTTTTATTATTATTTTTATTTAATTTTTTTTTTAATTTTTTTTTTAAAACCAAACCTGGTCATGTTTGGTATCATTGGAAAGGCCGTAATCATAATTGGAAAGGCCATCTAGCTGCCATGGATCGGGAGATATGGGGATCCTTAGGATCCCCTTATCTCTACATGGCAGCTAGATGGTTAACTGGCCCACTGACATCCTCACACATATGGTGAGGTTGTCAGTGGGTGGGGGGGGACCTGGAGGCTTGGCTGACATCCAAGATGTCAGCCCCCCTCCAGGTTTGAATCGCGTTTTGGCGCCAATTGGCGCCGCAACGTGATCCGGCGGCGCAACTGTTAATGCCATACACCGCTGAAAAGGGGAGGCTCTCCCCTCTCCAGCAGTGCAAACAGCATCTCCCTAGCTTCAATGGTTGGGGAGATAGAGGGCTCTGAAGGAGCCCCCCTCCCCTCCATTGAAATGCATGGGGACGCCTGCTGATGACGTCACCACGCAGCGTGGCGACGTCATCAGCCTCGCCTGCCCATGTAAATCACATGGGCAGGCTTTCTCCCTGCCAGATCGCCGTGGGATCCAGCGAGGGAGGGGAGTATCGGGCGGGAGGGGGATTAGGCGTACGTCAGCGGGTCTAAGGGAGACCCGAGGACAGGACGTACAGGGTACGTCAGCGGCCCTTAAGGGGTTAATCATATTGGTTTTTTTTTTTACCACATTCATCAGCTTGTTGATTTTTTTTTTGATGTTTTTGCTGTGATCAGCGGCTCGGCGGCTTTTTCCGACGTGTTTGTGTTTTTTGCGTCAGTTCTGGCAAGTTTTCGGTGGGATTTCGGCAGGTGTTCGGTGGCTGTGCGGTGAGTTTTCCCTGCACTCCAGGGACCCTGCAGTCAGGGCCGGATTTACCATTAGGCAGGGTATGCATGTGCCTACAGGCGCCTGCCAGAAGGGGCCACCTTGCTCTGTGTGTAAAAAAAAAAAAAAATTAAGTTTTTCTACAATTTGCAATAATTAAGACCACTGTATCTCTGGAGCCCTAAGGGCTAGAGGGACATATGAGGTATCGATGGAAAGGTCAGCTTATAGCCTTTCTATTCAGTGATACCAATTATAACCAGGTTAGATATAAGTAAAAATAAAATATATATGATATTTTTTACTGAGAGGGTGGTGGATACATGGAACAGCCTTCCAGTTGAAGTGATAGAGGCCAAAACAGTAATTGAATTTAAGCAACCATGGGATAGGCATAAGGCTATCCTAAACAAAAGATAAATCCAGGTAAGTATCCATGTAATTGGGCAGACTAGATGGGCCGAAAGGTTCTTATCTGCCAACATTTTTTTTTTCTAATATTTTTCTCATTTTTTCCTAGCACAGCACCATTATTCAGTTTACAATTATAAAGTGCACAGTGATGCTGCACTAACTCACCTAATTTCCCACACTGCCAGCAAGTGTGTATCTGGTGAAGCAACGCATGGTTTCATTCACAACCTAGACCGTGGTGCTGCAGTGAGAGACAGGGGGACTTTTGAACCTGCATCCCTGAATTGTACACTGCACAAGGTTAAGTGAGGTGTCATTGGAAAGGTCAGAGTCTGGTCTTTACAATGATACCAAACATGACCATGTAATGCATAAAAATAAAAAAAAATTGAAAATATTTTTTTTCTGGTCTACAGCAGAGGCAATATATGCATCTACATATAAAAAGAATAATGCTGCTGCATTCACTGCCCTCCTCCTCCTTTAACCATTCTACCCCATTGACTCTCTCGTTCCCTGCCCCCTCTTCTACTATATCTTCCTTTTCTCCGGTCTCTGAGAAGGATGTCTCGGAACGTCTTATGTCCTTCGGTCCGACCACCTGTCCACTTGATCCCATCCCCTCACACCTTGTCCTGCCAGTTATTGTCCCTGCTTTGACTCATATTTTTAACCTCTCCCTCTCCTCTGGAATCTTGCCAAACATGCTTTGATCACCCCCATTCTAAAAAAGCAATCTCTTGATCCCACCTCCATCCCTCTACTGTACCATCTCTCTGCTTCCCTTTGCCTCCAAAATCCTAGAAGGTCTGGTCTACAACCAGCTCACCAGTTTACTTGCTGCTCTCTACTCGATCCGCACCAGTCTTGCTTTCGCTCCCAACAATCTATTGAGACTGCTCTGACCAAGGTGACAAATGATTTAGCTGCCGCTAAAAGCAAAGGTCACTTCTCCCTTAATCTTCTTGACCTTTCCGCTGCATTTGACGCTGTTGATCACCCTCTCCTGCTCCTCACGCTGCGTCAACTTGGCTTCAGTGACATCGCTCTCTCCAGGTTCTCTTCCTATCTCTCTTCATTCCTTCAGTGTCTCCTTCGCTGAATTCTCCTCACCGCCAGTTCCTCTTTCAGTTGGGGTACCTCACGGCTCTGTTCTGGGTCCCCTACTCTTATCAATCTATACCGCCTCTTTGGGCAACCTTCTCTCTTCCTATGGATTCCAATATCACCTCTATGCTGATGACCCCCAAATCTACCTTTCCTCTCTCGATCTCTCTCCTCCGGTGTTGGACTGTGTTACAGCCTGCCTGTCAACTGTCTCCAACTGGAAGACTTCCCATTTCCTAAATCTCAACCTCTCAAACTAAACTGCTCATCTTCCCTTCCTCTAAAACCTCCATTCCTGCTCCCATTTCCCTTCAGGTGAATGGTGCCACCATTACTTCTACCTCTCAGGCTCCTCTTGGACTCCAATCTATCCTTTACTCCTCACATTCAGTCACTCACCAAATCTTGCTACTTCCACCTAAATAACATTGCACGCTTCCATCCCTTTCTTAATCAAGACTCTGATAAAATGCTCATCCAAGCTCTTATTATCTCCCGCCTTGACTGCTGTAACCTCTTTCTCACTGGACTTAAGGGATCCCAGATTTTCCCTCTGCAGTCTGTAATGAACGCCTGTGCCAGACTCATACACCTCAATTCCTGTACTTCTCAAACCTCACCTCTCTGTCAATCTCTACACTGGCTCCATGTTTCCTTTAGAATCCAATTCATTATACTGGGGCTCACGTACAAAGCTCTCCATAACCACGCCGCTGCCTACATCTCCTCCCTTACTAGCAGATACATCCCGTCCCGACCACTTCTCTCTGCCAATGATCTGATGCTATCAGTTCCTCGTACCCGCACCCCAACTTTAGCCTTCTCCCGAGCTGCCCCCTTTCTATGGAACTCCCTCCCCCACAACATCAGACTCTCCCCGTCTCTCCAGTCCTTCAAGAAGTCTCTGAAATGCATTACTTTAGAGAAGCCTATCAGCTCACTCCATGATCCCCACTGCACATTTCTTGCTCCATCTTTCCATTCAGCCCTCATGCACTGCGCTACTTTAAATACCCAATTCGTCCTCACCTAGTGTGTCACCCCTCTCCCCTTAGATTGTGAGCTCTAGAGCAGGGTCCTCACTCCATCTGTTCTGGTTGTGTAATGTATGTATATTTGTGATTCTGTTTCTTCCATTGTACAGCGTTAAGGAATTTGTTGGCACTTTATAAATACTTGTAACTGCAACTCGCTCAACTAAGGCAACAGATTCTGCCTCTTTTGATTTGAGTGCAGAAAAAAAACTGTTCAGATTTTTAAAATGTATTTTTTTTTTTGCCTCAAAACAAAAGTTTAAATAGTAATTTTGTCATGTTTCCTTTTTTTTTGTTTGGGGGGGTGGTAGGGGCGCTCCACATTTCTGTGCCTACAGGCTCCTGAGGTGCAAATCCGGCCCTGCCTGCGGTGAACGCTGAATTCAATGCAGGGTGGGGAACTTTGATTCTCCGAAGTGCAGGGGAAGTGTGGGGAACGAGAAAGCACCGAAATGTTGGCAACATTTCGATGCTCTCTGAATAACCCCCATAATCTTTATTCAGTATATAAATTATAGAGTTATCTCAATATGCAACAAGTCACAAGGAAAAAAGGTAAGTATATATGCAAAAGATAGGAAAAAAACAAACCTAAAAGCAAAATGAACAGAACCCAAGCAAGGGGTCAATAAGCCACCAAATACTAAATCAAAAGAAATACAAACCGGCATGCACTATATAAATACCTCCCAATCATGGGTAACCTATGATTAAGGCATCTCTTGCTGGAATGTCGGGTACCTCGTGTGTCTCCTCTTCAGGTGGTTTTGCTCCCATATTGTTGTTGCTGCTTTTGGTATTTTCAGTAGGATTGGGAGGTATATATGTGATACATGCTGGTTTGTAATTCTTTTGATTTAGTATTGGTGGCTTATTGACCCCTTGCTTGCGTTCTATTCATTTTGCATTTATGTTTGGTTTTTTCCTATTTTTTGCATATATACTTACCTGTTTCTTCTTTTTTCCTTGTGACTTGTTGCATATTGAGATGACTCTATATTTTATGTACTGAATAAAGATTATATATATTTGCTACAAGTGTTATCTCTTAGTTTGCCCGGTGTAGCCATCCTATTACATTAGACACTGTTTGATTTTAGGATATTGAGGGAGTCCTGTTTGATGTGCACCCAATTTCCAGTTTGCTGGATATTCGTTTTGTTTTTTGAGAAAGTATTTTACCAAGATGGATACATTGAGATTTCTCGTTTTCAAGGATATCCTGGGTGGCGAGTATGTACTGTTAGATGTCTTGCCCAAGGACACTTACTGGAGAGGTGCTCTCGGTGGGATTTGAGCCTGTGTCTCCACATTCTCCACAGTTATAGCGCAGTGATGTTACCTCTACACAACCCAGCCGGCTTCTTGTTTTTTTAAGTTGTTTAAGCTTGCTATGACATCAATGTCCTCCATCCTAAAAGAAGACCCAAATAAGTGAATTATTATTATTAATATTGTCATCATTTATATAGCGCCAACAGTTTCTGCAGTACTTTACAATAACCAAAGGGGACAAGATTCAGATAAACGGACATAGGATGGAAACGAGGTGTAGAGGGCCCTGCTCATAGAAGCTTACATTCTAGAGGGATTGGGGTTGAGGAAGACAAGGGGAATTTTACTGGATGGCAAGATCTTTAGTGCCAGTGGTTTGGAAATGGTGGGGCCATAGAAGCAGCTTCAATCCTTTGCGAGTAGGTGAGCAGAGGGAGGAATTGCATAAGTAATGTGGTTTGCTAATCGAAGAGATGGGTTTTGAGGGATTTCTTGAAGGCCTGAAGATCAGGGGATAGTTTGATAGGGTGAGGCAAGTCATTCCACAGGACCAGAGCTGCCCATGAGAAGCCTTGGAGGCGAGAGTTGGCAGTGCGGGTGTAGACAGATGAGAAGTGGCGATCGCCCGCCGACCGGAGTTGTCTAGAAGGGACCTGCTTCCGGAGTAACGAAGACATGAAGGGAGGGGTCGAGTAATTGAGCGATTTGAATGTGAGCGTCAGTATTTTAAACTGTATCCCGAAATGTACAGGAAGCCAATGAAGGAACCGGCAGAGGGGGGAGGTATGCGAGGTGCATCTGGTGAGAAAGATAAGCCTGGCACCTGCATTCAATACAAATTGCAATGGGGCAATACGGGAGTTGGGGAGGCCAATAAGGAGCGAGTTGCAGTAATCAAGTCGTAAAAATGACAAGAGCATGAACCAGCAACTTTGCAGTATCTTGGATCAGAAAGGGGTGGACGCGAGCAATGTTTTTGAGTTGATAGTATCAGGATTTGGTCACTGTCTGGACGTGGGGAGAGAACGTTAGGTCAGAATCGAAAGCGACACCAAGGCAGCGAGTTTTAGGCATTGGGCTAATGAGCGTTCCATTTACTCGTAGAGATATGACTGGTATTGGGTTTTTCTTGGAGGGAGGAACAACGAGAATTTCAGTTTTGGCAAGATTGAGTTTAAGGAGGAGGGAAGACATCCATTTTGAGACGGCAGAGAGACAGTCAGTGACTCAATCCAGGAGGGCTGGAGAGAGATCAGGGGAGGAGAGGTATATTTGAGTGTCATCAACGTATAGGTGGTACTGGAATCCATAGTTGATCTCATAAGAGTGAGCATTAGGTTAGTATAGAAAGGAACCTGTATATTCAGTATCCCCATCATTCTTCCTTTAGTTGGATAGTATTAAAATCTTAAATATTATAATGATGATGAGTGTGCTGTTCAGGGTATGTTTTATATATTTTCACATACATATATATATGTTGATATGCACTCAAAAACATTGCTCGCGTCCACCCCTTTCTGATCCAAAATACTGCAAAGTTGCTGGTTCATGCTCTTGTCATCAACGTCCGTGCCACCGCGAGTATCAGCTCCTGGAGTCCATGGAGGCTGGCATTTCTGGGCCATGAGCTCACCCTTGAGAGATCGCTCTCGCAAGATCATGCAGCGCCACAGAGTGACAATGGAGGGAGACTAGGATCTATTTGTTTGCAGTCTCCTACTGCTCCCAGCGAGATGAAGCAGTGGATCAGGCCACCCTTTTCACTGCAGGATGAGAGATCAGTATGGAAATTTTGGAGGGATTTGGAGCATGTTAAATGATTTTGCATTTGCTCTCCCCATGTTAAGTATAGGAGACACTTAAGTACTGAGAGGTGCAAAAGCTTTCCATCTGACTGCAGTGTCAAGATTGGTATATCAATGGCAGACGTTACACTTACTTCTCCTAGCGCTAAAGATTACATATTGAGAAGCTACAGTAGCACCAACTATGGAATACTGCCCCATGCTAATTATTTTTTAAAGAGTTCCTGCATGTGAGAATGAACTTTAAGGGTAATTTTTTTTATATCTTTCATCCCATCTATTGTTAATCTTCAAAAATTGTATATAGTCAATGGAAACTTGCACTTTATGATTATTTTCCTAGTGCATTTACTATGCATTTGTTTATTTTTTTATTTAGTTTTACTTCCTTATTCCGATAATCTATTTTCTTTTCAAATGTTAAACGTGACAAGCCAGCATGTTTTCATACAGCTATAAAAACAACCTTTAAATGTTGCATAGTTGCATATTTTTAATATTTCCATAAAGGATTTATCTCTGCAAAAGTGCAAGTTTACCTGCTAGACAGATTTTTTTTTTTTTTTTGTATTTACGTTTACTTTTTAAAACCTGAAAATTAAACAAAAAGCTGAATTGTAGACAAGTTATGCTAAGTAGCAGAATGCATGGCTCTTAGATTCCATTTTGATAGTACACACGTTGATGGTATGGCGTCTGATGGGTTCCTATACCCTGGCAGCCAGTCCATATGCCATGTAGAAAAAATAAAGGAAAGCTGTTCACACTACCATGACAAAAAAGGAGCAGGTTTATTCGAGAACTTAAACGAAAAAATACCTCACGATTTGAACATAAACATATCGCTACAATAAACCAGCTCCATTTTTCTGTGATAGTATATAGGGTCTCCATATATTTTTCTTCTTAGATTCTAATGTGTGGATCTCCTATATCTTGTGTTTATGTTATTATTAATAATAATTAACATTGGGGTGGGACTGTTGACCAAAACTATATGAAACTATTCAGTGACTTGTATTTGAGTAGATTGTTGCACTCAAACTGTCAGGAATCCAAATGAGAACAGACACGTACCCGCACTGGTGTCAACCTGGCTGACTCCATTCCATGTCCCGCTCCTGGTTTTCCCTGCTGCTCAGGTGCAACTCATCCCATTTGTCATCCGTGCCAGGTTTGTTGTGATCCTCTCTGATGGATTTACATCAAAGGAGTACTCCAACCTCTAGTCAATGCTTCGGCATTCAGTTACAGTTGGTGTGTCCACCAAGAAGCTATGTTTGTAATTCTCCTGCCTTGTTATCCATCGTGTTCCTGCCCTGCTGCCCACCGTGTTCCAGCCTTGCTGCCCATCATGGCCCCTCAAGCCATATAATCTGTGCCATCCAGAGCCTCCTGCCATGTGGCCTCTGTCATCCTGAGCCTCCTATCCTGTGCCCTCTGCCTCCACTGTCACCTGTGTCTCTTGTACCCTCCTGTGAGTTCCTTCAGTAACTGAGTCTTCTTGTGTCTCCATGTACTATGTCCCACCTGTGTCGCGCTCTCTTCCTGTTTTTTTCCATGGTGTTTCAGTTCTTTTTTTTTTTTTTTGCATATTCAAGTTTATTCAAAATAAGGCATAGTACAGAAATGCAAGGAAAACATTGCGCGTCACGTTACCAGGCATAGAACAAATAGCAGGCCAACAATGAAAGAGGGCCAAAGTCACCCAGGTCAAAGTAATGATACATATGAAAGTTATAACTTTAAAGAGGGGTGAGACAATAATACAGGGAAGGAGAGCCATAAGGACTCAGGGTATAAACAAAACAGAGTTCCCACGGCTGATGACACAATGCAAGAGTTGTAAAGGGTTCATGGGATTCTGCGTATATCTGATAGCCAATAATACCATTTTGCAGAATACTCCGCGTAGCGATCTCGGGCACGAAAAGTGAGTTCATCTACCCCCGAATGCACTCCATTTCATCAAACCATACCGAAAGTGGGGGGGTGATATCTTGTTTCCAAAATCTGGGGATCGTGAGCCGTGCAGCATGTAACAGACATGGAATGATAGATTTTTTATAGCCTGAGATGCTGCAAGATGTGTGGTGTAACAGATAAAATTCCGGCGTGAATGGAGGAGAGGGCTCCACCAGCTTACACACGTATTCATGTATACGTTCCCAGAATAACTGCACTTTCGGACATGACCACCAGATGTGTAGGTGGTCCGCGTGTGGCGCACTGCATCTCCAGCACAGATCTCCACCCCCGCCTGAGAAGTGACTTAATCTGTCCGGTGTGCGGTACCATCTATATAATATTTTATAATTGACTTCCTGTATCCTAGTGGAGGGGGTGCAACAGTGAGCAAGGGTGTAGATCTTAGACCAGTCCTCATCCTTTAAAGTGATACGGAAGGAGGCTTCCCATTTGCCACAGAACTGAGTCGGAGGTGTAGAAAGTGATTGGAGGAGGCCATAGAAAAGTGATATACTGTGTGGGGGAGTTGTCCCTCGATGCGAGATGGTTTCAAATATCGTGAGGGGTCTACAATATTTATCTAGCGGTGCCAGCGAGCCCAGGTAGGATATGAGCCGATGGAGGTGGAATTTACCCAGAAATCCTAATGGGCGGCTATATGGTAGTTGATCTTCCGCCACCTGAGCGCCAGCCGTTAGGAAATGACGCGGGAGCGGGGAGGGGGGGTCTGCTGTAGGTGCCGTAGGGATGAGGTGCCTAGAGAATACCGGTAGATGTTGCAGTGGCATCAATGGGGAGGGATAAGGAGCCACCGGTAGCTTAGTCTGCAGGGAGCGCCAGACGGAAAGCGTGGCCAATGTAGTTGGGAGCGCATAGTGTAGGGGGCTTGCCAAATTTCGAGGCATCCATGGCAAGACAGCTAAGTTATCGCCCGCAAACCGTTTTTCAATTCCCACCCACAATTTAGGTGATGTGTTTTTGCCCCATTCCACTAGGCGTTGCATATGAGTCGCGCAGTAGTAGTGCCAAATGTGTGGCATGGACATGCCGCCCATGGAGCGAGGTGTAGTCAACAGATTAAGCTTAACTCGAGGCGCTTTACCATTCCACACGAACGTGCGGAACATGGAGTTCAGTCGTTTAAAAAAGAGTCGTGGTAAGCTAATAGGCAGTGTCTGAAACAGATACAATATCCTGGGTAAAACTGACATTTTTATAGTATTAATGCGACCGAACCACGATATATGCGGGAGAGACCATCTGCGTAAATCTAGTTCAAGAGAGGCTAAAAGTGGTTGGAAATTAGCTCGGTAAAGGTCATTAGTGTCCGGGGTCAAAAAAGTGCCCAGATATTTAAGTTGGCCCTGGCACCACTTAAAGGGGAACGAAGATTGCAGAGCTAGCGCCTCTTTAGGGGGAATGAGGACAGGCATGATTTCGGACTTATCCATATTCAATTTTAAATTACTCAGAGTTCCATAGTCGGCAAACATACGCAGCAAAGTAGGCAGGGTGACCTTAGGGGAGCGCACAAAAAATAATAAATCATCGGCATATGCAGCCAGCCGATGTTCAGTATTACCCACCCACAATCCGGCTATATCCGGTGCGTCCCTGACTGCTTGTAAAAAGGGTTCAAGAGATAACGCGAACAGGAGAGGCGAGAGGGGACAACCCTGTCTGGTACCATTTGAAATGGGGAATGAGTCAGACAGGACCCCATTAACATTAATGCGGGCTGAAGGATGCGTGTACAATGCCGGATCCAGAGAATCATATTCTCCCCCAGTCCCATATGTGACAGAGTTCGAAATAGGAAATCCCAGCGTACCCGGTCGAAAGCTTTGTCACAGTCAGTGGACAAGAGCAGAAAAGGAGCAGTGGTTAGACGTGGTGAACCGTGTATTAAGTTCACTGCCCTGACAGTACTATCCTTCGCCTCCCTCCCAGGAATGAAGCCCGTCTGATCCGCATGCACCAAACCAGGGATGAACGGCTTAAGTCGGGTGGCCAGCACCTTGGCAAACAGCTTGACATCCTGATTAAGCAGCGATATAGGTCTGTAATCACTGCATTGATCCAGGTCCTTTCCTGGTTTTGGGAGTAGGGTGACCGTGGCTGTAAGTGTGGCGGGGTGGAGGCACCCACCCTGCGTGAGGGAGTTGAATGCAGATAACCATTGTGGTATCAACGTTTCTAGAAGTTTTTTGTAATATAAAAGCGACAAGCCATCAGGGCCTGGAGCCTTACCCGTGGGGGTGTCAGTAATGGCCATGCGAAGTTCCTCATCCGTAATAGGGGCTTCTATAAGTTGTCTGTTCGCTATCGATAATTTGCGTTTAACATGGATTGCAGATACGTCTCAATCTTATGTGTCAAGGTGGATGTAGGTGGTGTCGTCTTGTCTAGATTATATAGTGTATGAAAATGGGAACGAAACACTTCCAGCATGGAGGAAGGCAGAGAGTGCTTCCCCCCAACCTGTCCGTGATTTTAGAAATGTAAGTTGAACTGCGTTTTTTGCGTAGAACTCTGGCTAGCAGTCTGCCACATCTGTTGCCGTGTTCAAAAAATAGATGTTTATAGTGTGTAAAGGACCTCTGGGCTTTAATATTTAGCAGTGAGTTTAAATCTGCTCTAAGCGCCGAGAGCCGCACATAGTCCTCCTCAGAGCTAGTGGCTTTATGAGAGGCTTCCAATATGCGGATCTGGGCCGTCAAATCCTCCTGTCGTGCTATGCGCTCCCTCTTAATGCGAGCCCCTTGTTTAATGAGATATCCCCTTGCTGTGGCTTTATGGGCTTCCCACAGCAAGGGAGGGTGACGTCAGGAACTGAGTTGTCTGTAAAGTACTGAGATACCGCTTCCGTTAGGCCGGAGAGTACCAACTGGTCAGACAACAGGGTTTCATTCAGCCGCCAATGGGACGCCTTAGGTCTGTACAAGCATGAGTTGAGTTCAACATCTACCGGGCAATGGTCAGACCATGTCTGTGAGCCAATTGAGGCGTATCTAATAAGATGTGATTGTGCGAATGGGAGAAAGATGTGGTCAATGCGGGAATAGGATTTATGTAGAGTGCTGTAGTGCGTATAGTCCCTGGTGGAGGGATGTAACGCCCTCCAGCAATCCGTCAGGGTGGAGTCCAGTAATGTTAGTCGTGTCGAGCGGATGACCGACAACGGAACACAGGTAGACCCGCGTGAGGTATCAAGCTTAGGATCCAGTGGAAGGTTAAAATCACCTCCCACCACCAGGGTGCCGTCCTGAAAGTCAGCGACCACAGACATGACCTTCTTAAGGGCTATGTGTTGTCTGCGATTAGGGAGATAAATAGAAACGAAGGTGTATAGCTGTTCTCCAATAGTGCCTTTGACCATGACATATCTGCCTTCATCATCCGCCTTGTGGGCCAACAATTGGAATGGTACATGCTTAGCAAACAGAACAGCCACCCCTCGGGATTTACCCTCCCTGTAATTACCAAAAAACCCCAGAGGATATGAAGCGCTTCGGAGTGCCGGTGCCTTGTCACAGAAAAAATGTGTCTCCTGAATAAGAGCCACCGAGACTTGAGCCTTAGCAAAGTCCCGTAAAGCAATATGTCTCTTAGCAGGTATGTTCAATCCTCCAGCGTTAATAGAGCGTATGAGCAATGGTCTGTGCTGGTATGCCATGATAGTTAACCCTTATACAAGAACCCGAAGTGGGTGTACCAAGGGGGAACGGGGTAAGGAAGGAGGGGGTGAATACAAAAAGAAAACAATTAAACCTGAACAAAATACCGCGAGCGTGTGCCCAAAGCGGGGTGTAAATCCCAGGCGACGCTCAGAGCGAAGCGGAGAGATGCCCCGCCTAAACAACTCCTTCCGGAGTGGGCTAATACCCCAGGGGAACGTATCCTGACATGAGAGTAATATAAGCGCAACAATAATCTGCAATAAAAGAGAAGAAAAATTTACAAATTACAAAACCAGAGTCTCCAGGCGAATCTCACCCGCTGTCGAACGACCATAATTATTGTGTCTTGTTGAGAAGTACTGTTAATGGTGCAATAAAAACCACACAGCCGTTCCAGGCGAAAAATGCGGGAAAGGGAGAGCAAAGGAGCAGATATATATTCGGCGTATGACGTTCTCCAAAATTTGCAAAGACCACAGCGCAGGTCCGCTGGGGCCGTCAGATAGCCTCCTCTCCGTGGCAGGACTTGTATGCAAAGAACACGTAGAGGGGGAGCCATCCATCCCCGAAACCGCAGATGTCTCAATGGCAGCCAGAGGCAACGAAGGACACCACACGCAGTGTCTACATAATGTACCTCGCTCCACCAGAGCTGTACGAACAATAGCGCGGGGTATTCAAACCTGCCATTAGATGTTCTCTCCACGATTGTGCCATGTAACAGAAGGACGACGTGCAATCCTCAAGCCTCCTGTGAATCGAACTGTGCGAACCTTCCGTCAGCGGCGGCACCACGTGGTGTTCTGCGCTGTCGGGGGACCCGTTGAGGCCTCTGCGTAGCAGAAGTGAGAAACCGTATTGGGTCAGGCCATTCCAAGATAGTATCGGGTGGTAGATTCAGCGTGGAGAGAAATTCAGGCAGTTCGTCACCACCACGCACCGTAACTGGGCCTTGAGGGTGCGTACTTGTAATCCTGCCGGGTAGATCCACCGATATTGTAATCCCGCTTGTTGTAGGGCCGATGTTAGGGGTTTAAGTGCCCTCCTAGAATGTAAAGTGAGTAAGGATACATCTTGAAAGAGTTCCACTTTCGCTCCTTCAAATCGTAAGGCCGACTTATTCCTGGCCCCAGCCATGATAGCCTCCTTGACGCTAAACCGTAAGAGACAGCAAATGACGTCACGAGGGGGGCTGCCTGGGGGGCCCCGGGATCTTAGGGCGCGATGCCAGCGCTCCATTTCCACTACAGCATCCGGCGCTTTTTGCAGTAGAAAATTAAATAGGTTGGTGAGGATGCGGTGTAGATCATCCGAATCGCGTTCGTTTTCAGGCAGGCCTCGTATTCTAATGTTATTACGCCTGCCCCTGTTTTCGAGATCTTCAAGTTGTCTGGTGAGAGTTTGAAGTAAAGTGTGATGCAGGGTTAACTGTGTGGAGTGGGCCTGAATAGCGTCCGCCTGTGCCTGGTGTACCCCCTCCACCGCCACTATACGCTGGGTGAGGCCTAGGACATCTTGTCTCACCTGCTGTATTTCCCCTGAGAGGGAATGGTGCAGTTCTCTGGTGGCCGCTGCGAGATCATCTCTGGTTGGCAGGGCCCGCATAATCTGCAGGACATCTGGCGGCGGTTCCCAGCTGCCGCCGGGTGAAGCTGGGGAGTGTGGCGCCGGTGGTGTAGTAGCGGCCGCCATCTTAGGCCCCTCGTGTGTAGCCGGCCCGGCCGCCATCTTGGATTCCCCCTGCGGAACCTGTGCTCCCGAATGCGGTGGAAAATAGCCACGAATCCCACTGTGAGGTGGGCTGTGGCGTTCCTCTGGGGTTCCAGGGGCTTGGGTGAGCCTTTTGTGCTTACCCATGTCGCTTTAAAATGAAGCTGTGCTGCTGAAAGGTGAGAGTCCCTGGAGAGCCCAGCTAACAGGCAGCCATTAAGCTCAGCGGTCCGGACACGCCCCCCGGTGTTTCAGTTCTGTGTATCCTCTGACCAGCTCTTTTCCTGCCCTTTTCCTCTCTATTACTCCGAATCCCCACCTCTAGCCATACCAGTCTGCTGTCTTAACTGGATTAACTCAATAAACACTGTTTTGGACCCTACTCCAGTGTCTGCCTGTGTGTCACTGTCACCATATGCTGGGCTCATACCTTCGCCCCTCAGGCACACCATCCCTGATATAAACCTCACATCTGATATAAACATCACATGGCATGTAACCTATTTAAACTAAAACCTATAAGAAAATGAAAACTATATTTAATCCAAATATAACACACTGCCTTATAACTTCCAGTTCTCAATTAAATGTATCTACCTTAATATTATCCTTTATGGATTATATTATTGAATTTAAAAGTCATTTCTAGCTTGAAAATGTATTTTAAGGATAATTTTAAAATATTTGACACATAGATTCAATCTATCTACACATGCAACAACCGCTTACTATACACATATATACATACAATATTGTATACATCCTCTTCCTGTTACCTTGTACTTCCTCTTTCTATTCCTAAATTGCTCATTTCTTATATTTATCCCAAAATATATGTCACAACGTAATTTCCATAACAAATCTCCATCGTCTTCCATTTTAGCCAAATTCAACTTTGCGTTTTTCATATTGCTTTGTTTTAATAGCTGCAGAAAACTCCAGTCTATTAATCAGTCTGCTACTACAAAGCCTGATCTATATAAAGGTTTTACCATATTTTTTTTATTTTTTTGAGAAACGAGTTTTACCAGGAAGGATACATTGAGATTTCTCTCATTTTCAAGTATGTCCTGGGTGGCGAGTATGTACCGTTAGGTGCCCAAGGACACTTACTGGAGAGGTGCACTTGCTGGGATCGAACTCATGTCTCTACAGGCTCTCTACACGCAGAGCAGTTATGTTACCTCTAGAATTCTAAATCTTGGATACTTTTTATTTATGGTCTTGTCTCATTTCGCAGACCTTATGGTAGCAAGTGGAACTGGTATTTTTTCTTCTTCACATGGAGGCCATCCATTTAATCGCTTTTCAGTATGTCTTGCAGTCACATGCCATCTCCCTGGCCATTCTCTCTTCTTGTATGACTACATTTCAGTCTGATTTCCTCACTTCCTCTATTTTGATATTCACTGTTTCTCCATTGGTTATTTCACCACCCATGATGACACTTCTACCATCTCTAAAGCCTATAAATACCTCAGTATTGCTACCGGCAGTGGTTCCAATCAATGAACCAGTTTTCCTTCCTGAAAAGATGGTAGCACAATTTACCTCATAGGTGCTAGCTTTCTCTAACACATCATACCCACCAAGATCACCATCGTATCACTTGCAATCTGATCGCACCCTTCGTCCAACTTTCTAGAGCCAACCATCCTCCTGTGGGAATTCTGGGGTATCTTGATCTTCAGCCTGACCTTTCACCTCTTACCCATTTCAGCAATAATTTATCTCCGTTATATGACATTCACTTGCTAAAATACATTGGTCAACTGCCACTCTATACAAGATTTATTTCTTTCAAAGGTCTTTGAGCAAGCATTCACATTTGAAGGACATAGCAAATTACGGGCCCTATTACATTCTTCATGCAAAAACGTCCGCGCAACTGGTGGATTTTTTCCGAAGTGTTAAACGTTTACGTGCGTAAAACAACGCTGGTATTACAATCCTCGCCCATTTTTTCATCCATCAAAAAATAACGCACGTAAAAAGGAAGCGCACAAACTGCATTTTTTTCATGCAGTTCAGCCAATCAGAATTAAGAACCACAATTGTCTCACATTAAGTTTTTGCGCCTGTCAAAGGCAGTCTGCGCATATATATGCTGCATCAATAAAAAATGCACGCACAACTTCTCAAATTTATTGGTTTGGTATGTGTAGAATGTGTAACTATACTTTGCTGCGTATTTTTTTTTTGGGCTGGTGTATTTGGTTTCGGCCAGGTTGATAGAATTTGCCATTAACACCAGCTTTTAGGAGTTGCTAAAATTATGCGTGCAAAGGCTGTGCGTTATAAA
The DNA here is from genome assembly GCA_009667805.1 of Leptobrachium leishanense. Lineage (NCBI taxonomy): Eukaryota > Metazoa > Chordata > Amphibia > Anura > Megophryidae > Leptobrachium > Leptobrachium leishanense. Next base: position 180,073,883 of record CM019065.1, on the reverse strand, counting down.
CTGCGCATAGATTGTAATACCATCCGCGTACCAGCGCACAAACGCAGTTGCGCTCACAATGTTAAGTATAGGATGCGCAAACTACAGTAAGCTTGCGCAGCGTTCGCGCAGGTTCACCCGCGGTAGACGTATATGCGCGTTTGTTGCGCTGACATTGTAATATGACGTTCTGCGCAAAGGGTTTTGCCCCTTGCGTTAATGCATTTTTGCGCACGCGCTGACATTTGCGCAAAGATTGTAATAGGGCCCTACATATTTTGAATATTGAAATAAATGTTATTACTTTGGAATTGCTGGAATTCTGATTTTAGCAATCTCAATTTACTATATTATTTGGCTAATAAATATACTCCAATCATCTTTGTAACCTGTTATTCATGTTTCATTGTTACACAATATCCTTACATTTGCTTATTCCTGACTTACTAGTTTTCTGACACTCTCTACCATGTCATTCACACATCAGTTGATCGCACCATTTCATATTCATATCATCTTTAGCCCAACCCACATACCCACAGAAATCAGTATTCTAGGGAAAGGTACCCCCCTTCCTGTTCAGTAGGCTTAATCAGCCACTCGTGCCATTTACAATACATTAAGGATAATCCTGAACTTGCTAAAAAATAAAAGTGAAACATTTTTAACAGACTGTATTTGTCCTATTGTATATAAACCTTATATAGAATCTTGTTTTGTACCTTTTGTAGTTTTGTTAAAAATTGTTAGTGTCAACAGCTTCATTTTTATTTACTTAAAATTCCACGCTTGTTGTTAAGGTTACCAGTATCCTGATGTGGTTTCCTTATTAAACATAACAAATAACAGCACGTCTCCAATTGCACCATGTTGCCTGTCTTAAATAAACATTTGTTTAAATAAAACCATAACATATATCATTAGAGAAGTAACCATATATATAATATGTAAACTATTGGCTTCTAAAAATCAACAAGTTGTCATTTCAGTAATATCACTAGTCCCTCACATTTTAACATGATTTATATTTTAATGAATTATCATTATTATTGTTGTTCATGTATTTGTATTGAGCAAACATATTTAAATTGAAGATCTCCCTTTGCACTCATTTTCTATTGGGAAACATGAGCCCTATTTAAGCCATTAGAAAGGCATTTCTTTGATGTTTACGATTTTAATATTAAGAATCTACAAGAACAGTGTGTGTAACGTTTCAAAGAACAAGACATATTTCCTCCTTCCTTTGTAGTCAGTAGTTTCAGTCCAATACTATCAACTGCAAAGGTGCAGGACTACCCGGCGCCTTTATTGTGAAACTCAAAAGAAAAATGGAATTACGTCAACTAAGAATGGCCACCAATGTAACAACGCAAAACCTATAAAATACATTCTTTGTGATTTTATGAGGTTTGGCTGAAGTATTTCTTTGTGATTTATGAATTGTTTACTTAAATTATTTATACGTAGTATATCAAGTGCAAATTATACCTCTTAAGATGTTCTAAAACTGCCATTATAGACGTGTTTATTATTTTTTATAGGTAACATATCTACCTGAAATGATATTTAATTACAAAAAATCTCAGAGTGAAGATCAGCATGAAAATCTTAACACAGAGAAAACCGTTCAGGTGGGACATGCTTGAGCAGATCATTTGTTCTATGGGATATTGTTTAGGTTATTCAGAGCAAACATCAGAGAAAATTGCTGTTGTAGCAATAGCGGCAAGTGAGTCTTTCACAAAAAGGGAAATACAGACAGCAGCAGGACAAGATTCACAGTGGATCTTCACTTGCCGCTGAAGTGTGGAAGGTCACCAGGATTCCTGCTTAGCCCACCCCTCACCCCCACACACGCGCACGCGCGCACACACACACACGGTATTAATTTTAATTTCTCCTTTAGCTTGCTGTGAAATTATTAGATTATTTATATATATATATTGTGTAGCGCTGGTTTAAATCCTGCCGCTGTAATTACTCGTTTCTGGCCACCAGGGGGAGACGAAAGCAATGTAAACCAATACTGGACACTTTCAGACTACGTTTTCCAGCATGCTTTGGGGCAGGGACAGGAAGTGGGTGGGGAGGACCGAGAGACATCCGCAACCTCGTGGAGAGGAGAGCTAGTGCACGCCAAGGGGTGAAAAGAGCAAGACACACGTGAGACAAGGAACGATTGTGACCAGGCCGGAGCGCAGGTGCTGCCTTGCGGAGCTGGAGATCATCTTAAATCACTTGCCAGAGACCTAGTAATCCATCTGTGAGAAGTTTATACAGATACAGAGCTGCAGAAGGACCCCAAGTTAGGAGACCGTGATGATCTAATGGGAGTGCAGGCGGTAAGCTGAGCATATTGTGGCAGAAACGGACAAGCAAGACAAGCGGATCCGGTGGCACAGAGTCCCAGTCAAGTCAAGCGGAAAGACGTCCTGGGTCGAGCAGAGCGCAGAGTATCTGGCGGATGGGTGAGAGGCCTTCCCGGCCACAGTAAAATAATAAAGCACGCTGCAGTTTGTCTAAACCTACAGGGCCCCAACGTGACTAGTCGAAAACCCATTGAAATCATTCACTGGCCAGTTGAATCTAGTACCCGGGTACCAACACACGCATACACGCACACCTTCTTGGGACACAACCTGTACGGGACTCACATTTCAGCAACGAAGGGGTTAAAATTCCTTTTTCTTTTCCGCTGCGCGTTTCTCGCATTACGAACTTCTGTAAATATATATGTATACCGTGCTGCTCTATATATGCCAGTTTATTTGAGATCAGTAAACTATATAATTTATAAAATCCACAACAGTGCTGGTGTATATTTATTCCCTAGTGCGGGGAGACTGACCCGAGGTTTAAATTCAGCGGCTCCTCCGGGAGTGAGCGCTACAATTGGATAAGCCGTGTTAGTCCAGATGTCAAAATCACCAGAGTATAGCAGTAATAGTGATACCTTTTTTTATTGGAATAACGTTACATTTAAAAGACAAGCTTTCGAGAGTATTTCTCTCTTCTTCAGGTCTGGAAGCTTTACTGAGCAAAATCTCTACCGTTAGTGCTGTGTTCTGGGCAAGGTGCAGAGGTAGCGCCTGCCCAGAATATCACGCTGAAAAGGGGACGCTATGGGAAAACCTGCAGGAGCAGGTTTTCTCAGTGTCCACATTTTAGTGTTAACCCTTTCACTGCTGAGGCATTTCACCGCTGTGTGCTGAGCTAATTTTTACCGCTTTCGCTCATCATGTTTAAACGCGATTTGAAGCCACATTTTATTAAATGACCCGGACATATTATATATCGTTCTTTCCAGCAGACTCTGCAGATTCATAATATATCATTATTATATGTATACGTTATGTCCTGCCTGTATATTATGACAAAAAATGCAATAAAAATTGAATTTTTAATCATCTGCAGCGTGTAAAGTGTTTTTTTTTTCACATTTTATCACATGAACGTTTGCGGTTATATTTTCTATGGGGTGCGCTTGTACAAAAATTAGAAATGAGGACTTGTTAAATTTTTTGAGGGAATTATGTGATTTTTAGCAAACGCACCCCATTGCAAAAAATCATTACTGCAGCATCATTGTTCACATTATAATTGAAATGTGAACAATATTGCTGCATTAATAAAAACAACACACCAAAAAAACATGTTTTTTAATTGTTTTTAAATTTAATTTATTAATTTATTTTATTATTTTTTTTTTTTTACTTTGTACCTGTCATGTTGGGTATCATTCAAAAGGCCATGCCCAATATCTCCACGGTTATGGAGATATTGGGGTTCAAAGGAACCCCCTTATCTCTACCAGGGGATTTCCTTGGGAAATCCCCGGGCAGCTAGGGATTCCCCGGCTATCGGACGTCATCACGCTATGTGTGACGTCGGGCAGCAAGGGGGGACCCGGGGGTGGAGCCGCCATCCAAGATGGTGGCCCCCACCGGAGCTAGACTGCACTTCAGCGCTGCAAGGCGCTGAAATGCGACCCGGCACTTGAGGGGTTAAAGCCAGGCACCGCTTAAAAGGGGAGACTCTCCCCTTTTAAGCGGTGCCTTGCTTTTGGCACTGCTCCTTACCAATTGGGAGGGAGAGGGATCCAAACAGATCCCCCTCCCTTCCAGGCTATCTCCCGGCATTGCCGGGGGGTCGCCTGGAAATGACATCATTGCGCATTGCGTGATGACATCATTTACATCGGGAGGAGCTTGACTTCAGCGTCTGAGGACGCTGAAGTCAGAATGCCGCGGGACCCCGGACAGAGAGTTGAGTATCTCCGCCGGGGGTCCCGCAAAGCTGATGACGTGTGGGGCACGTCCTCAACATGTAACGTGCGTCAATGAGAACGTGTGGGACACGTCCTCATCAGCAGTGAAGGGGTTAACAAGAGAATACAGCCCAAAGTGTAATACTTTTTAGATATACGGACTGTTTTATATTAAGAATTGCTGATCGAGAACTGAAATACCACCAAAAAACAGGTAAATCCTTCTAGTTTGTACAGCGCTGCAGAATCCGCTAGTGCTGCAACTAATGTATAAAAGTAATAGTTCGGAAACTGTATGTCATATCTTAATGTAATAGATTTCCCTTCTCTCTGTAATTCAAGGGGTTAAGTAACCAAGAAAATATTTAAGTTATAAATAAGCAGAAAGATTCTTTCTGTCAACGCATTTCAATTTAAGTCTCCTGCTAAGCAAACAGCTTCCAGAGGAGAAAAGTCTTGTGGTCAAAGCAGCATGGACAGAGAATTGTAACTCACAAAGATCAAAGAATACTGTGTGCTCATAATTTAACCCCTTTGTTGCAGAGCCACAAGATGAGATGGGTCATAAATTGTACACGTTTTTAATTAACCACTGTAACATAAAAACAAACTTCTATTGGGACCCTGTAAAGCCCATAAAATATTGTTTTAATAAGTGTATATACATTTACTGCAAACCTTGAGAAATTCATTTAATTACTTAGGAACAGTTTACATCATTTATTACCTAAATTATTATTATTAATATATATATATATATTTTATAAGGGTGCATCACACAAGAGGAAGTACATTATTGTATTATTATATGCTCTTATAGAATTCCACTGCAACACTTTATTGTCAGAGGGTACCTAACTGCACTTACAACCCTGCTATCCCATCTGGACATTATTGTACATCCGCCATGGTAATGTGTGTTCTACATCATTTGATATGATCACAACATATGGTCCATCAACTCTAGGGAGTCTTTTTTTCATAGGCAGCATATGGGATGTGATTGTCATCTCTGTAGTATAGTGTAAGTAGCATGACTTGATAGGAAGTATCATTTTCTTAGATTTTTGTTCGTTGATTAAGCCAACTTCAGGTTTGTATATTTTTTGTTTTGTAATTAAAAAAGCTCAATATGAAATTATCTTAAGACCTTTTTAGAAACTTTTAAGCTTGGTAATTCGAAAAATCTTTCAGCATTGGAGGCACCATCGGCTTATCCATAATAAACATTTACGGTGTTTTGAAGTTTTATTTGTTGTATGATGTCAAATGCATGTTTTATATTGATGTTAAAAGCAAAGAGCAGTAGAATTTCTGTTGTTACTGTCACACTAGTCATATTCAAACGTTTCGTAACGTGTTTATGACATGATGTAAAATGAAAGCAACATTATTTATCATGTACTGTATTATAATAGGTTGGCACTGAAAAATCACAAAATTAAGACATTAGATTGTACTTTAAGAATTTAGTAAAATATGCGCACTATTCCAATGTTGCCATGAAGCGCGGCACTTGAGCCGTACTGCAGAATGGCTTGAGCGCTGTGCTTATTTTTTTAACAGCAAATTACATCCGAGATGCAAGCTAAGCTGAGACGCAAGCTGAGCTTGCATCTCGGAGGTAGCGCTTGGTTACTGTATATTAGCATCTTCTATACTTTGTATGGGGGGGACCTAAATGTGGCTCCAGCAGAAAGAAAAGAAGCTAGTCCAACCAGCCCGTACCCCATCATCGTTTAATGTTGTACTGCAAAGAATAACACCTTTCAGACCCTGGAGTTAGGTGATTTTGCTTCAGCACAATCAACTAACACAATGATCTATCCCCACCTAAATATCCAATACTCACCTTAGATCCCACGGTGGCGAGAGTAGCGCGATCCAAAGCTTCCTCACTCCGCAGGCAGTGGAAGAATGGGAAACAATAGTTCCCAGTGTTCCAGATACCTCATACTCCAAAGGGTTTATTCAGAGAGACAATCTGGCCACAAAATTGCACCGAACAGTGAATTTCCCCATACGGTGCAATTTTGGGGCCATTCGGCTATTCAGAAAAAAGGCAGTTTGCCAAATTTTGGCAAATTTCCAGCAAAATACAATGCAATACAATACAAATTTGAAACTTTCAATCGTTTTGTTTTTTGCTCTTCTTCACTTTGTTCGTCGGCTTGTCCGCTTTTTCCGTTCGGCAGATCGTCGGCTTTTTTCAGAAGCTTTCGGGATTTTTTCGGCAGTTTTGCGGCGGATGGTTGACTTTTTTTGGATGCAGGTGGTGTTTTTTTCAGCGGTTTTGCAGCGGATTTTCAATCAGCGGATTTTCCCTGCAGTGAATGCTGAATTCACTGCAGGGCCAGGGAATTTGATTCCCCAAAGTGCTGGGAACGAGAGAGCACCGAAATGTCTCTCTGAATAACGCTGCAGATATCTCATTCGAGATCACATGCATCTCCATGGAGTCCTACGGACTCCCGAAGCCGATAGCAGAGGAGCTAAGCACCCCTGGTGTTGTTATCTTTTAACACCTAACAAGTATTAAGTCTGGAGCTCTTGAGAATGTGGCTCCTTCATAATATGTGTGTTAAATGACAGGCTCTAGTGGAAAATGGCAGGTGCTCAGGTTTTCCATTAGCGTCCATTCGTCCCCGATTTCCAGGGAGAGTCCCCGGTTTGAGGAGAACATCCCCGGACAAATTATGCCCCCGGAATTGTGCCTGGAATTTAAATGATGATAATCTATTTACTGCACCGCTGCAGTTCCTTGGCTCTCCACTAGGAGTAATGATGGCCGATTCATGAATGAATCGTTCTTTTGATCTGGATCTTTTCACTGAATTTAGTGATTTGGTTCATCAGACTGTATGATCCGTTTATAACGGTAAAGTATCCATGTAATTGGGCAGACTAGATGGGCCGAAAGGTTCTTATCTGCCGACATCTTTCTATGTTTCTATGTTTCTATAACAGATCAGTCTGTGAATTATTAACTGCACGTGTAATCTGATCCTAGATTGAGTGAGTGGCTTCTGCTGGCTCTGCCCTGTAATGTGTTACAATGTAAACAGCATAATGACTCAAAAATCAGGTTCCAACAATTCTTAATCTTAACTGCAGAGCAGTACACACATACTGGAATATAATCTGTGCCCTGTGAGCTGCCCACTAACCCATGCTGAGATACAGTATAATCCGTGCCCTGTCAGCTCCGCATTAACCCATGCCGGGATATAAACTATCCCCTGTGAGCTACCCATTAACTCATGCTGGGATATAATCTGTGCCCTGTGAGTTACCATTAACCCATGCTGGGATATAATCTGTGCCCTGTGAGTTACCATTAACCCATGCTGGGATATAATCTGTGCATATAGATTTTACCCTCAAGTTATTTATTTGTACCTCTCGTTTGCTCCTACCGAAACAAAAAAATGTGTGTGTGTATATAACAATGGAAGAGGCTGCACTCCACCTAAACAAGCAATACGTGCGTCTGCGTCTAAAACAAATACAACAAACGGGGAAAGAACTGTGCGGTCATTTAAATTTAGTGTTAGAGATATTAAAATCACCTGATTTAGGAAACAATGATGAGGATTTGGTCACAATAGAAGATCATATGAGGCATAAATCTTTCATAACATCACTGTATCCCATCTTGACAAGTCTTATCCTTCCTAAATTAATGAATTCCCCTGTCAAAGTCACTCAAATCTATTCGCCCATTTTTCCTGCTTCCAACACAAGAATATCAAGAATTGACTTTTCCCTTGCTCCTAATATATCCCACCAATTGACAGGCACCATTATATCCATATAGTCAATGTTATGCACCTCACCTGCCAGTGTTTTCAATGTTATGGTCGATATATATATATATATATTTTCTACAAGGGTTGTGGTGAAGGACTAAGGCTAGGGTCAGACTAACGCATTTTTCACGTTGTCCGTGAAAATGTGCGTTCGAAGAATGGACGTATTTTTTCACGGAATACGCAATAGCGGTCATACAATGCGCGTTTTCGGCCGTGATTTTGTACGGATCATCAATAAAACACTTCTTGCATCTGGACGTTATGTTGGCCGGACATTAGCAGCGTCTGACATCTCCAATTCACGCACACACGCCTCTAGCGGACGCAGCGCACTCTGTACGTCAGTACTAGTGGCTTAACGTTCTCGAAAAAATGCGTTCATTTTCCACTTGCGTTGCGCAGCCGGACTTTTGTGCGACCGTACTTCGTATATTGGCCGTCATTGCCCGGCATCTGCTGCTAGCACGGCCGTGATTAAGTGCGCCAGAACGCGCGTTCGCACTGCCTCAGTCTGACCCTAGCCTAAGAGTGAGATAAAAAGCCTCCACACTATAATAAGTACACTATAATAAGTGTGTTTAATATTGCAGAAGCCACCTGCACATCACAGCAATTCAATGAATTGCATCCCAGAGCTCTTGTGCCACATTCCCCATATGCAGCAAGGAACTCTGGGTAGGATATGCAAATGACCTCTGTCTCACTTTTATGCATCCTGGATCTGTTATTACACAGAACCCTAAAATCAATGCTATGCCACACTGTGGCTTTGTAGCAGAGATAAGGTTTATGCAACTGGTCAAAACCACTCCTAGGACAGCGCTGTTTCGGGTTTTGACCAGTTGCATAAACCTTATCTCTGCTAGAAAGCCACAGTGTGGCATAGCATTGATTTTAGGGTTCTGTGTAATAACAGATCCAGGATGCATAAAAGTGAGACAGAGGTCATTTGCATATCCTACCAGAGTTCCTTGCTGCATATGGGGAATGTGGCACAAGAGCTCTGGGATGCAATTCATCGAATTGCTGTGATGTGCAGGTGACTTCTGCAATAATTTATATATATATATATATATATAACAGTTGTGTTCAAAATTATTCAACCCCCAATGCTGTAAAGGGTTTTAGGGAATTTAGTGTACATTTGTAATTGTATTCAGAATGAAATCCTACAAGGACTTTTTAAAGAACCATATGCAACTAAAATGACATCAATTGGTTTTGTAATACAGTAGTAAATGTTTCTTTTGTGAATTCTTCATTGACACAATTATTCAACCCCTTAAAGACTACCACTCTGAAGAACAGAGGTTCATTCAAGTGTTTTCAATCAGGTATTGAAAACACCTGTGGATGTCACGGAGCAGCAATAAAGCATAATAAGCACCAATTAGGCAGCTTTAAAATGACTGTGATACTCAGCTCCTTCTAGACATTTACTGGTGTGGTTACAAACATGGTGAAGTCAAGAGAATGGTCCAGGAAGACAAGAGAAGAGGTGATTACTCTTCACAGGAAGGGCAATGGCTATAAGAAGATTGCAAAGATGTTAAACATACCAAGAGAGACCATAGGAAGCATCATTCGCAAATTCAAGGCAAAGGGCACTGTTGAAACGCTACCTGGTCGTGGCAGAAAGAAGATGCTGACTTCGACTGCTGTGCGCTACCTGAAGCGTAGAGTGGAGAAAAGTCCCCGTGTGACTGCTGAGGAACTGAGAAAAGATTTGTCAGATGTGGGTACTGAAGTTTCAGCTCAGACAATACGGCGCGCACTGCGTAATGAAGGCCTCCATGCCAGAACTCCCAGGCGCACCCCCTTGCTGTCTCCAAAGAATAAGAAGAGTCGACTGCAGTATGCCAAAAGTCATGTGGACAAACCACAGAAGTTTTGGGATAGTGTTCTGTGGACTGATGAAACAAAATTAGAACTGTTTGGGCCCATGGATCAACACTATGTTTGGAGGAGGAAGAACAAGGCCTATGAAGAAAAGAACACCTTGCCTACTGTGAAGCATGGCGGGGGGTCAATCATGCTTTGGGGCTGTTTTGCTTCTGCAGGTACAGGGAAGCTTCAGCGTGTGCAAGGTACCATGAATTCTCTTCAGTACCAGGAGATATTGGATGACAATGTGATGCAGTCCGTCACAAACCTGAGGCTTGGGAGACGTTGGACCTTTCAACAGGACAATGATCCCAAGCATACCTCCAAGTCCACTAGAGCATGGTTGCAGATTAAAGGCTGGAACATTTTGGAGTGGCCATCGCAGTCACCTGACTTAAATCCGATTGAGAACCTCTGGTGGGACTTAAAGAAAGCAGTTGCAGTGCGCAAGCCTAAGAATGTGACTGAACTGGAGGCTTTTGCCCATGACGAATGGGCGAAGATACCCGTAGATCGCTGCAAGACACTTGTGTCAAGCTATGCTTCACGTTTAAAAGCTGTTAGTACTTATAACTGTAAAAGGATGTTGTACTAAGATTGAATGTCACTTGGGGGTTGAATAAAACTGATAATGATGTGAGCAGAGAAAAGACATTTGTGGTTATTTCATTATAAATGTTATGTTATATTTGTCTGACCTACACGTGCCTCTTTGATTTAATTGTAAGCAAGATGACTGAATGATCAAAATCAATGTCGAACTGGCCAAAACACTCAATTTCAGTGGGGGTTGAATAATTTTGAACATAACTGTGTATATATATGTTAAAAGAGCTAAACTGGCCATCGCTGGAATCCAGACGCACCCTTCACCTCTCCAGCCTGGTGTTTAAGAGCATCTCTGGGAAGCTGCCACCCTACCTGAATAGACTGCTTCCCCCAGCAGCTCCCTCATCCTATAACCTCCGATCCAGGACCAGCACCTTACTTGCTATACCACAATACAAAAAGACAGTGGCTCGGTCCTCATTTTCCTACAGAGCACCACAGGACATACTTGAAAACGAGAGAAATCTCAATGTATCCTTCCTGGTAAAATCCTTTATAAATTATGGAATAACCTCCGAGACACTATCAAATCTTCCCCCAGTCTTAAGTCACTCAAAAGCTCCTTACTAACATACCTCAATACAGAATGCACCTGTAAACATGTAACCTAGTGACTATATTTCCTACATATTTTTCTGTTAATCTGTATATTTGTGTTGTTTTTTTTAATATCTTGCATTGTATTACTTTGTATTTCTGTAACTGTAACACTTCAATGTTCTTGAACCCAGGACATACTTGAAAACGAGAGAAATCTCAATGTATCCTTCCTGGTAAAATCCTTTATAAATAAATAAATATATATATATATTACATGCTGTTTCAGCTGCACTTGCTTAGTATCATCATGTCTATCTTCGTAACATCGCATTTAACAAAGCACAATACCCCACATCCCGCTGCGCGTGTAAATTTATTCTATCTTTTAACCATTATAAGAGTTGGGTGTTTATCTCGAACGCCAAGCCCAAAGGCCGGTCAGGGCACGAGTCTTAATGGGCAGCGTGAGAATTATCACACTCACTTAAGCCTCCTGCTGCATGGGGAGACCTTTTATAGAAGAAATCCAATCACTGAGAGGTGACATTCTATGACATCACAATGTGAAAGCCAGGGACTTTCTTCAGGACAAACACTGGGAGAAACAAAATGGCAGAAAGTAACCAGAGATGAATCTGAAAGTGCAATACACAACAATCATAGCATTTGTCTTTGGGGTGTGAGTAATAAAGCCCATGTTATAACTGTAGACATTTATTATTAATTGAGTCATTTCTATCAGATGCTCCTGGGGATTGGTGGAATCGGCTGCCCGTGTCATGTACATTGTAATGGTTACTGTGGATAAATCTTACTATATTGTGTATTTGGCATATAGATTTTACCCTCAAGTTATTTATTTCTACCCTCTTATTTGCTCCCCCAAAACAAAATGTGTGTGTAAGATCAGTGCCATCATTTTAATTTTGTGTTCGAGATATTAAAATCACCTGATTTAGATATTAAAATCACCTGTGAGCTGCCCATTAACCTATGATGGAATGTAATCTGTGCCCTGTGAGTTAAAATTAACCCATGCTGGGATATAATCTGTAGATCAAGGTTTGGCAAACTGCCTGCTCTCTGAATAGCCGAATAGCCAGGAAATGTAGCCGTACACTGAATTTCAGTGTCTGGTTACATTTCACGGCCAGATCGGCTCTCTTTGAATAACCCTGTCGGTGTAGCTAGACAATGCCAAAATACTGTCCTATTGAACCCCAGATGGTTGGAAAATCAGAAAACTGTCAAATATTTGGAATGATTCTAATGGTGATAACCTCAAAAAATGTACTGCTCACAGGGGTACAGAGTCAAATGTGCTGGAAAACACAGGGATTTTCTGGACTATTCAAGAATATTTCATACAATTAATACAAGGGGTTGTTTAAAACATATTAGTTCCAAGTTCGCATTTAATAAAAACATAACATATAGGGCTCTATTCTACTACTCTCCTCTTATCCCGCAGCAAGAATGGTGACCTGATCCACCGCTTCTTCTGGGCACGAGCATTGTGAGACTAGGTGTAAGGGACTCAGGTCAGGAGATGGCCGCCATCTTGAGCCAGGCAGCCATCTTGCTCAGAACATTGGTTCACTTGAATCTAAATAATAGATATTAGCTGAAATTAGGATATAGCTTGCATAGAATCGTAGGAATGTGTTAAACTAACAGCAAGGCAATTAAAACTAACGAGAATCCAGGCCGTAGCTGGCACACAAGTGACAGGATGAAGAATAGATACATCAAGGTCAGAGAAGCAAGCAGTTGAACAAAGGGAAGTGTGAAACCAGACTAGGCCTTATCTAGAATATACAATAAACAAGTCTTAGGGATGTGGGCATAGGAGGAACCAGAGAAAGTGGTAAATTCTCCATTGTCAGAATAACATGAAGTCTGCCAATTTATCACCAATGTATGGAATGTCTTTGTATTCGATTATGGGAGGTACGGACCCACGTGGGGTGGGATAGTGTCACAGCGGGGAGGGCTAATTGGGATGTACCTAATTATGTATTCGGGGTATAAGACCCCTTGTCGTAGTGAGATCGAGGCTCACTCTTTGCGATTGAATCCTGTGTGAGCATCTGTGACGTCACAATAAAGTTTGCCTTTCCTGAAGAGACTCGTGTCCAGTCAATCCTTGCCCGTGCCGGCCCGGCCTCGTCCTGAGTGAACCAGGTGGATTCCGGTAACATAGGGAGCAGTGCAACCTCCTAAGGACTTCAGGAGCGCTACCGCAAGTATCTCTGAGAGTAGCACTGCGTTCCGGGGTGAGGTTCCATGGTAGCAGCTGCCCCAGAATCTAACACTAAATAGGGACGCTACGGGGAAACCCGTAGCGATAGGAAGGGAATATGGCCCATAGTCATTTGTATTTTTTCAGCTGTAATATGATATATAGTTACATGTTTTTATAAAGCAGTAACAAGTTCCGTAGCGATGTACAATAGGTGAGACAGAATAACAAATATACATACAAGTTAAACACACAGAACAGTAAGAGAGATTTTGATACACATATTAGCAATGCATGTATATTATTTATTTTATGCTTGAGAGGTTACGTAAAGCTACACAGTGGGGTAAGTATGACACAGTATTTTCTATGTACATAGAAATATGAGATCTTGTAACTTGAGGACAATATTAAATAAGCTATAATGTTCTCTGTAGCAAAAGATGCAAAATGTATTATTTCTCATTCACATCACAGCTTCCATCTCAGTTCTCCTTCTTAAACTATCAGATCATGATGTGTAACTTTATTTAAGTGTGGTATGCAAATGCTATTGCCTCTAATCTAATGTAACTACATTACTAGAAGAGAATGGATTGTGGTAGATCTCAGCAATGCTTTCAACTGAAGACTTTACTATTATATGAAAGGTTTTGTCTGGTCAATTCTGGGTTCTTGATAAAAGACTTAACTCCCTGTTATTTGCTGAGATGTCTAAATCTTAGAATAACTACGATTGTTTTTCTAGAAGAACATTTCCTTATAAAACCATGTATAGAGAAACTCATTCTGTCGCTTTGTGCTACATTGTAACTACATGGCCCACCATTGTGACATGTTAAAAGAGCTAAACTGGCCGTTGCTGGAATCTAGACGCACCCTTCACCTTTCCAACCTACGGGGTTATTCAGAGAGAAACGAAAAGTCCCTGCACGTTCGGTGACCTATCGTTCCCTGAACTTCGGGGCAATTCGGCGATCCTAGTTCGCCGACACTGCGGTGTATTCAGTAAGCACGCAGGGCCCCCCGTAGTGCAGGGAATACTCGCGCAAACCGACAGAACACTCGCCAAACACTCACCGAACACCCCTCAGAAACTGCTGCAAAAACCCCACCGAGCACGCTGGAAAAACCCAACTAGCTGCCGATCACAGCGCAGAGCAGCCGCCGGAAAAACCCGACAAGCAGCACAACATGGTGAAAAAAAAAACAGTTTGTTTCAAAGATTGAAATTTGAAACGCTGTTTACAAAAAAACTACTGAACGAAAATGTCTGGAATTTTCATATAAGAACCTATGAATGATAATAAAAAGGTCTGTTACAGAAAAAAGAAAAAAATGATTTAACCCTTTCGCTGCTGAGGCATTTCCTGCCTGTGTGCTGAGGTCATTTTTACCGGTTTCGCTCATCATGTTTAACCGCGTTTTGAAGCCTTATTTTATTATATGACCCAGACATATTCTATATCGTTCTTTCCGGCAGACTCGGAAGATTCATAATATGTCATTATTATATGTATACGTTATGTTCTGTCTGTATATTATAACAAAATATGCAATAAAATTTGAATTTTCAAAAATTTACAACGTGTAAAGTGTTTTTTTTCACATTTTAACATGCGATCTCATTTAACATGAGGACCTCCCCCCCTCCCTTTCAGGCGCCTC
Organism: Leptobrachium leishanense; assembly: GCA_009667805.1. Taxonomy (NCBI): domain Eukaryota; kingdom Metazoa; phylum Chordata; class Amphibia; order Anura; family Megophryidae; genus Leptobrachium; species Leptobrachium leishanense. The sequence continues at coordinate 180,058,879 of CM019065.1, read as the reverse complement.
CTCCGCACACGTGGGGGGGGCGCCTGAAATAGATGTCATCGCGCCGCCGCAATGACATCTATTGTGCCCGCGGCGGTCCCGGATTGACGGGTTGACATCTTGGATGTCAGCCCGGACCGGGGGGCACAGCGATTGGCCGGAATCCGGCCGATCGCAGGCTGCTTCGGGAGGACGCGCTCAGCACATCTTCCGCAGCCAACCCTTCCTGCGGCAGGACGCGCTGAGCGCGTCCTCCGCAGCGAAGTGGTTAAATAAAAAAACTGAAAAAAAATTTGGCCGAAAAAAATCCTAAAAGGTCCTAAAAAACGTAGAAATAAAAAGACTTTACAGCAGAATAAAATAATAAAGGGTTTATTAGATATTGGATTAAAACAGGAATATTTTAACATTAAAGCCTATGGGGTTCGCCTGAATAAACCTGTAGAATGGAACCACCAAACAGCAGGGCATTTCGGCAACTTTTCCCTGCTGTTTGGTGTTCTCTGAATAGACTAACCATTGCTTCTCTATGGTGATTTCAATGCCCTCGAAAAAGGCACCGTACATGCAGGCAATTCGCCAGAATTTGGCAAACTGCCTGCTCTCTGAATAGCCGAATGGCCCTGAAATGTCCCCGTTTGCTGAAATTCAGTGTCCGGTTACATTTCGGCCACATTTCGGATCTCTCTGAATAACCCCCCTAGTGTTTAACCCCTTCACTGAGGCGGACGCGCTCAGCGCGTCCAACCGCATGTCACGTTCCATGCAGTGGACGCGCTGAGCGCGTCCTGCCTTTGGGGTCAGCGTTCGGCCGGGTTCCGGCCGATCGCTGGCCCCCCCGGTGCGGGCTGACATCCTCGATGTCAGCCCAGCATCCGGAACCGCCGCCGGAGTAATTAGGTGTCATCGCGGCGGCGCGATGACACCTAATTCAGGTGCCCCCCCGCATGTGCGAAGGAGGCGCCTGAAAGGGAGGGGGGGAGGTCCTTCGGATAGCACGATGACGCCAGTCCTGGAGTTAACCCCTAGCTGCCACCAATGGTGGAGATAGGGGGTTCCAATGAACCCCCTATCTCCCGATCCGTGGCAGCTAGGGGTTAAAGTTTGGTATTGTTGGATCGGCCAGAGCATGGCCGTTCCAACGATACCAAACACGAATGTGAAAAAGTTTGTAAAAAAGAAAAATTAAAAATAAAAATAAAAAAATATTTTAAAAACAAATTATAAAAAAAAAAAAGTTTTTTCTTTTTTTTGGTTTGTTAATGCAGCAATATTGTTCCCATTTCAATTATAATGTGAACAATGATGCTGCACTAACGATTTTTGTATGCGGTGCGTTTGTTAAAAATCATGTAATTTTCCCCAAAAAAAAATGTAACGAGACCCCATCTCTAATTTTTTTAACAAGCGCACCCCATACAAAATATAACCGCAATTGCTCGCATGTTAAAATGTGAAAAAAAAACACTTTACGCATTGTAAATTATTGAAAAATCATATTTTATTGCATTTTTTGTTATAATATACAGACAGGTCATGACGTATACATATAATAATGACATATTATGAATCTGCCGAGTCTGACGGAAAGAACGATGTATAATATGTCTGGGTCATATACTAAAATAAGCCTTCAAAATACGTTTAAACATGATGAGCAAAACCGGTAAAAATGACCTCAGCACAGGGGCGGGAAAAGCCTCAGCAGCGAAAGGGTTAAGAGATTTTCTGGGAAGCTACCACCCTACCTGAATAGGCTGCTTCCCCAGTTGTTCCCTCATCCTATAACCTCTGTTCCAAGACCAGCACCTTACTTGCAGAACACACAATACAAAAAGAAAGTGTCTCGATCCTCATTTTCCTACAGAGCACTGCAAATATGTTATAACCTCCCAGACGCCATCAAATCTTCCCCCAGTCTAAAGTCACTTAAGAGATCTCTATTAACATACCTCAATACAGAATGCACCTGTAAACATGTAACATAATGACTATTTCCTACAGATTTATTTTCTGTGTTAATCTGTATATTTGTGTTTTGTTTTTAATATCTTGCATTTTATTACTTTGTATTTCTGTAACGACTGTAACAATTCAATGTTCTTGAACCCAGGACATACTTGAAAACGAGAGAAATCTCAATGTATCCTTCCTGGTAAAATACTTTATAAATTTATTTTTTTTGAGAAAGGAGTTTTACCAGGAAGGATACATTGAGAGTTCTTTCATTTTCAAGTAAGTCCTGGGTGGTGAGTATGTACCGTTAGGCGTCTTGCCCAGGGACGCTTACTGGACAGGTGCTCTGGCCGGGATCGAACCTGTGTCTCCACAGTCTCTCTCCATGGTTATATCCAAAACAACACCACCAGGCCCACAGTGTAGAATAAAAATTATGCATCATTTACTTGTGAATATTGCTGTAAAATGATGTAAAATGTAATGACACATAAATTTTAGCCAAGATTCTGTTGATTCTATCAGTTTCATCTACTGTATATCAGGTAAAACCAAAAATTGTTTAGATTATTAAATTATTTACAGTAGATAGTGAACTCTTTGGACATTTAAGGAATTATTCACACAGGGCTGGTGTTGCAGCATTTACAAATGCCAGCATTTAACAAAATTAACCGCTTCGCTGCAGAGAACGCGCTCAGCGCGTCCAGCCACGCAAAGCCTTGGCTGCGGAGAACGCGCTCAGCGCGTCTCCTTTGAAGCCGTAATCGGCCGGGATTCTGGCCGATCGCTGAAGCCCCCTCTTGGATGTCAGCCCAGCCTCCGGGACCTAGGCAGGCACAATAGAAGATGACGTCTATTACGGGCAACCCCCCGCCAGTGCGGGGAAGGTGCCTGAAGGGGAGGGGAGAGGTCCTTTCGGACCTCTCTCCCTCCCAATTGGCTTGGGGCACAAAAAAGAGGCAGGCACCACTTTGAAGGGCACAGCCTGCCTTTCCAAGTTGTGGCTCCCTTTAACCCCTTGGGGGCTGGATCGCAATTCAGCGCAACAGGGGCCGAATCGCAGTCCCCTCCTTGAGTTGTCCGACATTTTGGATGTTGGCCAAGCTTCCGGGATCTCCACCTGCCTACTGGCATCATCGCGCATAGCGCGATGACATCAGTTTGGGAGTTAACCCCTAGCTGCCACCTATGGTGGAGATAGGGGGTTCCAATGAAAACCGTATCTCCCGATCCGTGGCAGCTAGGGGTTAATGTTTTATATCATTGGAATGGCCAGAGCATTGCCTTTCCAATGATACCAAACCTGACCATGTAAAATGTAAAAGTTCTTTTTGTTTTTTTTGTTTCATTAATGCAGCAATGTTGTTCCCATTTCAATTATAATGTGAACAATGATGCTGCACTAACGATTTTTTCTATGGGGGCGCTTGCTAAAAATCATGTAATTTCCCCCAAAAAACTAATTTAACGAGGCCCCATTTCTAATTTTTTTTAACAAGAGCACCCCATAGAAAATATAACCGCAAAGGCTTGCATGATAAAATGTGAAATAAAACACTTCACACACTGTAGATGATTGAAAATTCAAATTTTACTGCATTTTTTGTTATACTATTCAGGCAGAACATGACGTATACATATAATAATGATATATTATGAATCTGCCGAGTCTGCCGGAAAGAACGATGTATAATTTGTCTGGGTTGTTTATTAAAATGTGACTTCAAATCGCGTTTAAACAAGATGAGCGAAACCGGTAAAAATGAGATCCACACACAGGCGTGAAATGGCTCCGCAGCAAAAGGGTTAAAATTCAAAGTGCAAGAGGAGACGCTTTACCGTGAAGCTTTTCCTATTGCTATTTGGATATCAGCACAGCATTTTTGAAGAAATAAATGCTTATGTAGTAAAGAGTGATGACTGCCAGCAACAAGAATTAAATGATATACAGGGTTATTCAGAAAGAGCTGAACTGGCGCTGAAATTGCACCGAACAATGAATTTCCCCGTATAGTGCAACTACAAGGCCATTCCACTATTCAGAAAGCAGGCAGTTTGCCAAATTTTGGTGAATTGCTAGCGAAATACGATGCCTGTTCGGCGGCAGTGAAATCCCCCATAGAGAAGCTATGGTTAACCTATTCAGAGAACGCCAAACAGCAGAGAAATGTCAGTGAAATGCCCTAATGTTCAGTGGTTTCATTCAACAGGTTTAATCAGGTGAATCCCATAGGTTTCAATGTTAAAAATATTCACATTTTTATACAATATCTATTTAACCGTTTATTATATTAATTTGCAGCATAAGACCTGTTATTTATATATATTTTTTTAGGATATTCTAGACATTTTTCGGGATTTTTTCAGCAAAATTTCTTTCCTTTTCTTTAATAGCATTTTGTTTCTGTAACATACGTTTTTATTATTCATAGGACCTTATATGTTAATTCGAGCCATTTTCATCGAAATAGTTTTTTGCAAACAGTGTTTGAATTTTTTTGAGTTTCAATCGTTTTGTGTTTTGGTTTTCTTTTTACTCTTTTCATCGGCTTGTCGGCTTTTTTGTCAGCGCTGGGTTTGGCAGATCGCCGGCATTTTTCAGATGTGTTTGGTGGGTTCGTGGCAGATCATGGGGTACTTTTGGTGGGTTTTTCTGCTGCGTTTAGGATCAATCCGACACAGGTTCGAATCCCGGCAAGAGCACCTCTCCAGTAAGTGTCCTTGGGCAAGACACCTAACGATACATACTCGCCACCCAGGACTTACAGGGTTATTCAAAGAGAATCGAAAAGTCACCGTACGTTTGACTTTTCGTTCCCTGCACTTCGGGGCGATTCGGCGATCCTATTTCGCCGACCCTGCGGCGTATTCAGACAGCACCGCAGGGCCCCCATAGTGCAGGGAAAACCCACCGCAAACCCGTCGAACACTCGCCGCAAAACCTGCTGAACACTCACCGAAACCCACAGAAACACGCCGGAGAAACCCGACCAGCCGCAGATCACAGCGCAGAGCAGCCGCCAGAAAAAACCGACAGAGGGACATATAAAGTATCATTGGGACGGTCAGATTATGGCCTTTCCAAGGTTTCCAAATATAACTAGGTTAGATTTATGTAAAAATAATATAACAAATAGAAATAAAGATAAAAATATTTTAACAAAACATTATTATTCAGTTTGCAATTCTAAAGTGAACAGTGAACTAACACAAGTAGTTGAGGAGCCGACCCGTAAAGAGGCCATATTGGATTTAATACTCACAAATGGAGGTTTGGTATCAGAAGTTGTTGTAGGTGAAAATTTGGGATCTAGGGATCACCAGTCAGTGTGGTTTAATATAAGAACAGGGATGGAGCCGCACCACACAAAAACAAAAGTTTTAGACTTTAAAAAAACTGATATTTCTAAAATGGGATTTTGTGTGAAGGAGTCCTTATCAGACTGGAGGAGTTTAAAGGGAGTCCAGGAGAAATGGGATTATTTAAAGGAGGCATTATTGAAGGCCACAGGCAATTGCATTCGACTTGTTAGCAAAAACAAAAAAGGGAAGAAACCACTGTGGTACTCTACAGAAGTGGCCAAAATAGTGAAGAACAAAAAGATAGCATTCAATAATTATAAAAAAGCTCAGAGTGAAGAAGATAGGCAAACCTATAAGATTAGGCAGAAAGAGGCAAAGCAATTTATAAGAGCTCCCAAAGCACACGCAGAAGAGAAAATAGCTCAGCCAGTAAAAAAGGGGGACAAAACATTTTTTAGATACATAAACGAGAAAAGAAAAGTAAAACCAGGATAAGTTTGTTTTTAATCTAAGGAAGGAAGGTATGTAGAAGAGGATAAAAGTCTCGCTGACTGCCTCAATGAATATTTTTGTTCAGTCTTCGCAGAAGAAAAGGAAGGAAAGGGACCTCAGTTAGGAGGAAACACTAACGAGACATTTACATATGAGTTTACAGAGGAGGAGGTTCTACAGCAGCTGTCTAAAGTAAAGACAAATAAGTCAATGGGGCCTGATGGGATCCACCCTAAGTTATTAAGAGCTCAGTGGTGTAATAGCAAAACCGTTAACAGATTTATTTATCCAATCCTTGTTAACGGGAGTCGTCCCAGAAGACTGGAAATTAGCAAATGTTGTGCCCATTTACAAGAAGGGTAGTAGGGAGGAATCGGGGAACTATAAGCCAGTTAGTCTTACGTCAGTAGTGGGGAAATTAATGGAAACCATGTTAAAGGAAAGGATTGTTGAACATCTAAAACAAATAGATTACAGGATCCAAAACAACATGGGTTTACCTCAGGGAGATCATGCCAAACTAATCTTATTGATTTTTTTGATTGGGTAACAAAAATAATAGACAAAGGTGGTGCAGTAGACATTGCTTATTTAGATTTCAGTAAAGCTTTTGATACTGTTCCGCATAGAAGGCTTATCAATATATTGCAATCTTGGATTCCAATATTGTTGAATGGATTAGGCAGTGGCTGAGTGACAGGCAACAGAGGGTTGTGGTAAATGGAGTTTATTCGGCGCAAGGTCTTGTTACCAGTGGGGTACCTCAGGGGTCAGTACTTGGACCCATTCTCTTTAATATTGTTATTAGTGCTATTGCAGAAGGTATTAATGGTAAAGTATGTCTTTTTGCTGATGACACAAAGATTTGCAACAGGGTTGACGTTCCTGGAGGGATCAGCCAAATGACAAATGATTTAGGTAAACTAAAAAAATGGTTGGAGCTGTGGCAATTGAGTTTTAATGTGGATAAGTGCAAGATAATGCACCTGGGACGTAAAAACCCAAGGGCTGAATATAGAGTATTTGATACAGTCCTAACCTCAACATCTGAGGAAAGGGATTTAGGGGTTATTATTTCAGAGGATCTAAGGGTAAGTAGTCAATGTAATAGAGCAGCAGGAAATGCTAGCAGAATGCTTGGTTGTGTAGGGAGAGGTATTAGCAGTAGGAAAAGGGAAGTGCTCATGCCACTGTACAGAGCACTGGTGAGACCTCACTTGGAGTACTGTGTGCAGTACTGGAGACCGTATCTCCAGAAGGATATAGACATCTTAGAGAGAGTTCAGAGAAGGGCTACTAAAATGGTGTACGGCTTGAAGGAGAAAAGTTACCAGGAAAGGCTTAATGATCTTAACATGTACAGCTTGGAAAAAAGACGAGACAGAGGAGATATGATAGAAACATTTAAATACGTAAAGGGAATCCACAAGGTAGAGGAAGGTAGTATATTTAAAAGGAAACAAAGTAGCAAAACAAGAGGACATAGTCCTAGATTAGAGGGGCAAAGGTTTTAAAGCAACATCAGGAAGCATTATTTTACTGAGAGGGTGGTGGATACATGGAACAGCCTTCCAGTAGAAATGGTAGAGGCCAAAACAGTAATTGAATTTAAGCAAGCATGGGATAGGCATAAGGCTATCCTAAACAAAAGATAAATCCAGGTAAAGTATCCATGTAATTAGGCAGATTAGATGGGCCGAAAGGTTCTTATCTGCCGACATTTTCTATGTTTCTATGTTTCAATATCCCCTGACGACTTTCACTTTCGACATCTCCCGGCGACAACCGCCTATGCTGAAAAGAAACGGCATTAACTTCCCTTTAGGTTTTGTTTCCTTCCCTAGGTATACCTTATTTCCTACTTTCAATTTATCTGATAAATAAATACGTTTCAGATCCCCAATATTTATAAGAAATGTATCATTTCAAATGCTTCATTTAAACCCCCCGGGATCAGCGATTCTAATTGAAAGATCCATTTAATTTCCTCTCGGGCTAGCTGTTTGTCCACATCACCCCCTCTCCAATGTCCTTTTATTATTTTAATCCCTATAAATTTTAGTCCTTCCGGGTTATTTTGATGGAATTCTTTGAAGTGCAAAGACAAACTATGTTTTTCAAACCCCCGTTTTATATTGTTAATATGCTCCCTAATTCGGACATAAAGTGTTCTCTTTGTTTTACCTACATATATGTGTCCGCACGGACAAGTTAACATATAGACAACTTGTTTCAATCTACATGTGATAAGATCCCGAATTCGATATATTTTGCTATTACTGCTACTTCCTTGAAACTCCTTTATGTGTCTTTTTTTTATTTTTCGTTTCATTGCAATTTAGGCAAGAAAAAGAGGGCGAGGCGAAAATTTACAGAGCCATCCCTAAACATATAAGGGTGCTCTGGAAAGAGTGAGTTCTTAATTGGAAGGGAGGGTCACATGAATGGGAAACCGAGTGCTGATATACTGTGCAATGAGAAGTGTTATATTTCTTTGTTTTAAAAGGGCGTAAATAAGAAACCGTGAAAAGAATCAAAACCGAGGATAAGTATAATAGAGACAATTGTGTTTCTGTTTTCTCAGGGGTTTTGAGGTGAAGCACTGCAGGTTGATTTAAAAAAACCTCTATAAGAGCCAATAAAGGGGTTAAAAGTTTATGCGCTACACTACTCTCTCTCTTTTTGTTTGGTAAACCTATTTCACCTGAATAAATCTGTTGCATAAAACCACCGAACAGCAGGGCATTTCGGCAACTTTTCCCTGCTGTTTTGTGTTCTCTGAATAGACGAACCATTACTTCTCTATGGGGGATTTCACTGCCCTCGAACAGGCACCGAATGTGCAGGCAATTCGCCAAGATTTGGCGAACTGCCTGCTCTCTGGATAGCCGAATAGCCAAGAAAGGTAACCGTACTCTGAATTTCAGTGTTCAGTTACCCTTCGTTCACTATTCGGATCTCGTTGAATAACACCTATACTTGAAATCAAGAGAAATCTCAATGTATCCTTCCTGGTAAAATACTTTCTCAAAAAAAACAACTCCGGTAAACTTACCAACTCCATAGACGTCAATGGCTCTGGTTAAGTATAAGCAAGAATTGGAGTTTACCCAAATGTCTTTGCAAGTCGTCCAAAGGTAGAATAATATTTAATTATATGATATCCTATTTAAATTAAATTGGAGTGAGTTTTTACGTCATGTTCATTACATATCCAGCTACCCCATATGTCTCTAATGAGCACAATACAGCACATGCATGAGACATACTGAGCTCATCATGACCTGTGCTTTTTAAGTGTTTTTTAGCAAGAATACAAAGCTCAGTGTAAAAACTGGACCATGTTCTCCACTCTCTGTTGCGCTGTCTTTTGCACAGCTCAATCCTGAGAGAAGACCTGTTTCAAGGAAGAGAACAAAACCGAGGCAGAACAGACCAAGCATCTATCATGTTCTAATAACAAAGTACTGATAACAAACTTCCACTTGGACATTGCTATGCCACAGCTGAAGGCACTTGGTTTACATAGTAACACAATTTATCAGATGGGGTCTTTACTACTTCATTTCATTTTTTAAAATATTTTCCATCTTTTTTAATGCATTTTGGGTATAATACTTTAAAACAGTGGTCATTTCAGGCCTATACTGTATGGTCCCTTTTATCATTGAGCAACTTTAAAAATGTGACAGGAAGTGATATAAAACTGAGAGATCCAAATAAGTAGTCTTGCAATACTTTACAATGGGGGTTATTCAGAGAGATCCGAAATGTGGCCGAAATGTAACTGGACACTGAATTTCAGCAAACAGGGACATCTCGGGGCCATTCGGCTATTCAGAGAGCAGGCAATTCGCCGAATTTTGGCGAATTGCCTGCACGTACGGTGCCTGTTCGAGGGCAGTGAAATCCCCCATAGAGAAGCAATAGTTCATCTATTCAGAGAACACCGAACAGCTGAGGAATGTCAGTGAAATGCCCTGCCGTTCGGTGGTTACATTCGTCAGGTTTATTCAGGAGAATCCCATAGGCTTCAATGTTAAAAATATTCCTGTTTGGGGGCGTGGCTGTCAGCCATACTGTGTAGCCACGTGTGACCTGGGCTCTCCCTTCACCGGCTAAATCTCCCACTCTAGCGGCTCACCACGACGGTGCTTTGACCCACAAACAGCCTCAATCACCTCCGGACACCTCCTAGCACGCGATGGCACCCAGCAAAACACCGAAGCCGACGGCTGTATCATGACTTGGGAAAGCCCGGGATAGGCCGCAAGATGGTGCGCGGACCTCCCGCGATTCTGGATCACCGCGATCGATCCTGCCGGAGAAAGGGGATCCCCAGCCTCCGATCTTATTGGCATCTGCTCCTGCCTCCTGGGCTCCAGCTCCAATCTCTGCTTCAGAATCTCAGAGCCACTATACAAGAGGATTTTCATTCTATTACTGCCAATCTCCATCAGTAAAATTCGGGACCTGGGTGAGCGTACAGATGCACTTGAAATGAAGTCTGACGAACTGTGCTTAGCCCATAACGAACTAGTAGACACTTATAAGGAGTTAAAATCTACCCATGAGTCTCTCTTACTTAAAGTGACCGACCTAGAGGACCGTTCCCGCAGAAATAATATACGGGTGTGAGAGATCCCTGAATCAGTTAAACCTGTTGATTTGCCCACATATCTACAGGCCCTGTTTCGCTCTCTCCTCCCAGATGCGTTGGACACGGATTTACAACTCGACAGAGTACACCGTATTCCGAAACTACGACAACTGGATCAATCAGTACCAAGAGATGTTTTAATGAGAGTTCACTTTTTTCGGATTAAGGAATCCCTTATGTCTGCAATGAGAACCACAGATGCTTTGCCTGCACCGTACGCCGATCTCTTGTTCTTTCCTGACTTGTCTGCTGCTACCATGTCTAAACGCAAAGAATTCCTGTCTGTGACCAAAATTCTGCCAAATCACCAAATTCACTACCGTTGGGGTTTCATTTTTGAGACCCCCCCCCAACTCTGACCTACTGACTTTGGTTGAACACTATTGCTTGAATCCCACTCCAGAGAATCGTCTCCTATCCTTGATCTATCATCTGTTACTAACTAGGCCCCCGATTAAACCGTGGAGATTCCAGATGACATGGGAATGGGATTTGAAGCGTACATTCACCTCGGACCAATGGATGGATTGTTTTATGTTAGATTGTAAGAAATTTAGGTGTATTTCGCTAGTAGAAGCTAGAAAGAAGATTTTATATCGATGGTATAATACCCCTGACAGGGAACATCATTTTAATCCTAGTATTTCTAAGACCTGCTGGAGATGTGAGGAAGAGGATGGTTCCTTTTTTCATGTCTGGTGGTCCTGTTCCCGTCTTAATTTTTTTGGGATCAGATCGCCTCCCTGAGTTCGGAGGCTCTAGGCGCAGAAATTGTCCTCTCTCCTGACCTCTTCCTCCTTCAAATGTTTCTCACGTCCCTCACTCCGTTCTAGAAACAACTCCTGGCTCATGTATTGTCTGTTGCCACTAATCTACTAGCTTCAAAATGGAAATCGGATGCAGTGCCTACAGTTAGCATGATTAAGATTAGGTTAGGGGAATTACAGTCCCTGGATGCTATGGCCAGGACTTTGATGGGATTGTCTGGGGTAGGAAAAGATCACTGGACTATTTGGGATACTTACACCGTTAAAATTTGATGCCATGTCATCCAGCATCGTGGTGGATCATAGATGTAATTGCGATTGAGATAGGTGAATCGCTATTGTTATGCTATGATTTGTATTGTGGTGCATATCTTTGTTGTTTCCCTGTTTCCCCCTTTTTACTTTGTACCCTCTTCTTTTTTTCCTTTGAAAAATTCAATAAAACTTTACATTTAAAAACAAATGTTCCTGCTTTAATTCAATATCTAATAAATTGTTTATTATTTTAGTCTGCAGTAAAAATTCTCTTTAGTTCTAGATTTTTTTTAGGATCTTTTAGGCATTTTTCTAGATTTTTTCGGCAAAATTATTTTTCCATTTTCTTTTTTTAATCGTTTTTTCATTTTTCCTTAACAGACATTTTTATTATCATTCATAGGATCTTATGTGTAAATTTCAGGCATTTTCATTCAGTAGTTTTTTTGCAAACAGCGTTTCAATTTTGAAACTTTCAAACGTATTGTTTTTTTGGGTTTGTTTTTTTTTTTTACCCTGTTCATCTGCCTGTTGGCTTTTTCCGGTGGCTGCTCTGCACTGTGATCAGTGGCTCATTGGGTTTTTCCGGCGTGTTCGGTGGGGTTTTACTGGCGGTTCCTGTGGATTTTCGGTGAGATTTAGACAGGATTGCAGTGGGTTTGAGGCTGGTTTTCTCTGCACTCAGGGGGCTCTGAGGGGCTCTGAGGGGCTTGCTGAATACAACACAGGGTGGGGATCTTTGATTCCCCGAACTGCAGGGAAGCACGGGGAACGAGAGGGCACCGAAATGTCGGCCACATTTCAGTGCTCTCTGAATAACCCTGAATGTGTTTGAACATGTTTGAACATATTTCACTAGTAGTAGTAAGGAACATTAATTATCCAGGAGTTTCATTTTCTATGTTGCTCTATAATATATCTGAGCTTTTAGGCCGTGCAAAAATAAATCTGGTTTTAGTTACCTCTCTCTTTCAGGTTTATTAGCGTTATCCCAAAAAACTCTTCAGTGATAAGTTACACCTAATGTAATTCATAAAAGTATTTTTACACGGACTGTTTCATTCATATTTGTGAGTTAGTAGTTGAACCCATTTTCTATACTTACAGGCAACACAAGCAAATGGATTTTGTTGAAAGCAACCCATAACTTTCCTTGCTGGTCCAGTGCTATGAGATGTGGGGACTGGGACTGGGGAGCTCATTTTTCTGGGCACACAAGTCTTGTGAGAATGTGCACCAATTAATTTACTCAGGGTCTTTTCCAATCATGAAGCATTGCCAGTAGGTGATGATGTTTTTTAAGGGGGTGGCAATGAAAAATAGAGGAGTATCGCTTCTCGGCCTTTTTCCTCAGAAAAATAGAGGGTTTCTGGTTGAGGACAGGTGGAAGGTAAGGCAGAGTGGGTAAAGAGTTTCCTTATCTCTTTCCTATTAGATTTCTCTCCCTTTCAACTGTACTATGTTGCGATGGGGCTGGAGGATTGATATAGAAAGAGCCTCATGAATGGGGGGTCATGAACCTGAGTAGTTAATAGAAAACAGGAACCACGTATCAGATTTCAAGGTACCTTTGAGGTGTATTTTTTGGATAGTGGATTTTTCCAAGTCTCCCTCATGGTGGCAAGAAAAGGAATATGTTTGTGAATCAATATAGACGATGACCAATATAAATAGTTATTTTAACACACTGAACATCCTCTAGCCACCATGATCATCATCATGGTAACAGACATCTGTGGTCTCAATTCTAGGTACGCAATAACAAGATAGTTGCTCATTTAAGTAGGGACTGCTTTTTCTCCTGGAGGAAATAGTAAAAATGCAGAAATAACAACTGAAAGTCTCATATGCTAATGGTAGAAGAGTGGTCCATCATAACAGAAGTTATTAGGACGGAGCAGACATACAAAAGTTCTAAAAAAATCTCCTACTGAGTGCAGACCCCTTATATTAATTCTTTAACAGAAGGGAGGATTTATGGAACGTTTTAGACCTGACATTAACACAAAGTTGGTATATTCTAGTAAAAGTCTGTTGGACTGTTCATATGGGCAGTGATCACTGTCATTTTGGTCTCATGGCATTTTAAAATAGTTTACCACCTTGTAAACTAATGGAATACTGTGTCTGCAAGGATTACTCATCAGATCCATGTTATACCTTCAATTAGCCATCTGTCATTCACCAGTGAGACAGGCTGTGCCAAATTAAAGCAGAATGCATTGACTCCACTTTTATAATGCATTCGTAAAATGCTAATTTGTTCCTAGAGTAGATTGTGGGCAGCTTGTGGGAAAAGCTCTGAAAACTTGCAGTATCAGTTTGTTTCTGTACATGAAATTTAGTGTTATTTTAGCCTGAATGTAAATACTCAATAGGAATTTCTAGCTATAAAAACATATTTTTTTCTCTAACTAACTTTTTTGTTCATATAAATAAATTGAACAGAACTTTCCCTTTTTATTGTGTATTTAGAGACATATTTGTGCTGTTTCATTTGCAGGCTGCCATCTCAAAATCAGAAGGTTTCTGTTCTTCCATTCTTTTGTGACCAAGCCGTTGCACATTTTGACAATCCCAGTATATAAATCTGTAATTTGTGAAGTTGTAACTGAGGTTGGAACTAACCTAGGAAAAGATAACGATCATAATGTGGTTCAGAGACATGAAAGTTTGATTTAGACAAGACTAAACCAAAGATTTGCTAAAATAGCTTAAGTCGCCTACTGATGACCGAGTCGTACGCAAGGAGACAATAAATACTCAAAAATACACGACACATAACTGTGGAATAATATATATATTTATTATATATACAGGCCACAGCTAAAACTCCACACAATATACCCACCACCATGACATAAAAATTCCCATAACAAAATAATACAATAGCCCAGTGCTCCACACAACCACCACACACCTCCAAACCAACCAACCACAAAAACCTCCCAACTCCCAACCATCTGACCAAAATTAACCTAAATAAAAGGAACCCCAACCGAGCACTGCCTACAAGCCCCCGCCCAGAGCTCCTCACATAACCCCATTATGGGAGAGCTCCCCCACCAAGGAAAAACAGGGCTTGTTAAATCCCCTCCTTGAGTCCCAGGATGAACAGATCCTTGCCCACATCATTCAGGTGAACGCCATCCTCCATAAAATAACACGCGCCTCCCCCTCTTCAAAGGGTAGACGCCGCACCACCTCACCATCCATCCGCCTCACAAACCTTCCCATACAGCGATTCACCTTGATCCGGCAAAGCCGCACCGCCTCCTCATTCTCCACCTGCCTCCACACAATCCTTGGCAGCACCTCGGACCACACCACCACTGTCCATGGTGACCACTCCCTCAACTGCCGCAGATCCGCTTGCATCTGCTCCAGCAGCACACCAAGAGGGACCACACCCAGATCGTTCCCTCCCATGTGTACCACCAGCACATGGGGAACTTCACTGTGCCTAAGGGCACCCAAAACCGTCGTCTTAAACTCCTCTCATAGGAGTCCACGGATTCTGAACCACCGTACCCGTGTTGCCGACCCATGCAAACCCATCTGTACTCCAGATGTTTGCACCAACTCCCTTCTCCTCGCCCAAAACAACGAGTCTCCAATGATCCATACAACTCTCGAAGGATCTGCAAAAAACAAAAACAAATTACCAACATCTCCACCACACAAAATACTCAGAAAAAACTCCCCGCCAAACCACCACACACCCCACCAAATAAACGATGTCCATACCTGCAAAGAAAAACATAACATAAACAATGACCATACTCCTCGCCTCCAAATCCTCCAACCCCCACACTCCTCCACAAACAACAAACAAATATACAAAGATAAAATAGAATAAATATATATATTCCATATAAAAGGTATAAATTCATATTCCATATATAAGTTTGATATGTTTTTCACTTTTTAAAATAAAAAAGAAATAACAGAAACAGAACAGATCATACAGCAAACTTTTCTCCACATAACCTCCCAGCATTAACAAGTGTTTACAAAATTCATACCACCAAACCTGGCCGCACGTAGGACTGAAAAGCCCTCGAGTTCCATCTTCCCAATTCTTGAATTTCCACTGCCAACAAACCCAACCTCGAAGCTTCTGTTGCTGCCCCAATACGACAGGAGTGAGAACCAAATTCCTCCGTATTTCTCCCTAAACTCAACAAACCCTTCTTAAAAATTAAAACAAACTGATACCTCGATAAAGCCGATCCGTCCACGTGTCATAAAAAGGCCACTCCAGACTCCACCCGTACCTCCAAAAATTCCTTAACGTTCTTCACCAGACAAACCACGCAGTTATCCACACTGGATAAACCAACTCTACGCCCCCTACCCAACTGAACAGTCTTGGAGTTAGAAACCCAAATAACAATTTCCTCAACTCCCAACCAAACCGCATCAGCTCCCAAACCACCACCTCTTCTCCTAGAATTGTACACCAGCTCACCCACTCGAAATGCCCCAAAAAAAAAAAGAAGCCACCCTCATAAGCATAACCTCATAAGGTGAGGAACAAAAATTCCCGACAAAATCCCATAGACCCTCCAATAACTGCTTCGAAACTGGACGCCGAGCATCTACCCTGCACCTCCCCCTCACATAAGCACGAACTGCACACCTGATAACAAAATCCTTGGTGACATCTCTTTTCCCCGATACCTGGAAAAGGAAAGCCAAGGTGGCCACGACTGCCGTACCACCCCAGGAGATGCCCCTGATTCGAATAACCGAATAAGGTATGCCCTAAGCAAACTCTCCCCATCCAATCCACCCAACGAAACGTACCTAACCCGTTCAGCCTATGCGTCCCAATCCCTCCAAACTCGCGAGTAGGCCTTCCAAGTGGACTCAGACAAAGAACCTCTCACCCATCTTCCAAAAATTCCGAGCCTAGCTGCCAAAGGCCCTCCGGACAAGGGGTGCCCACCTCCTCCACCAACGGAGCCAGGGAACGAAACCTGCCCCACTGTAACGAGACAAAGCATCCGCCACTGAGTTAAAGCGACCCGGAACATGCCTTGCCCTGCATAAAACATTAAATTTAAGACAAAGCAACGCAAACCTCTTCAGCAATCTAATGACTGGCAATGATGAAGCTGACAAAGAATTAACCGCCGACACCACCGCCATGTCAGAACGGAACAGAATCCTTCTCCCCTCCAGAACACCTCCCCACAGCTCCAAGGCCACCACTAATGGAAACAACTCCAAAAATGCCAAATTCCACACCAATGCAGATGCTAACCAACGATCAGGCCAACGAGAAGCACACCAACGCCCCCAAAGTACACCCCAAAACCAACACCTCCCAAGGCGTCCGTGAAAAATTCCAGTTCCTTCGCCAAAACTTATTTAGAAGGGAATATGGCCACCCCATTAAACAAAACCAAAAAGGATCTCCACACTTCCAAATCTTCCTTCATGGCACCAGATATTGTAACAAAATGATGACCTTCCCGAATACCCCGTGTCGCCAAAGCCAAACCTCGCAAAAAGACTCTTCCAACCGGAATGACCCTGCACGCAAAATTCAATCAGCGATTGCAGCTCTCTCAACTGCAATTTCCTAACTGACAGGGCCCCTTCCACTTGCCTCAAAGCTTCCCCCACTTTCCCCAAAGGTAGATGACACTCACCCTTAAACAAATCAATCTCAATCCCCAAGAAAGTGATGACTGACGCCGGACCTTCTGTTTTATCAGAAGCCAAAGGAACACCAAATCGGTGTGCCACCCACTGAAAAGACCGAAGAATGTACAGACACTCTCCTGTCCCTTCCCTACCCACGCACAGAAAATCATCCAAATAATGTGTTAAATTAGCCAACCCTGCCACTTCACGACCCACCCATTCCAAAAATGTAATAAAACACTCAAAAAAGGAACAGGAAATTGTACAACCCATAGGCAAACATAGATCCACATAAAATTCGCCTTCAAACCAAAACCCCAGAAGATGATGACACGAAGGATGAATAGGTAAGAGCCGAAAAGCCGACTCAATATCCACCTTAGCCATCAAAGCCCCCTTTCCTGCATCCCGAACCAAACTAACCGCGGAATCAAATGACACGTACAACACCGAGGCCAACTCCTCCCCAATATCATCATTCACCGATCCTCCCCGCAGATAGGATAAATTATGAATCAAGTGAAACTCCCCCACCTTCCGCTTCGGCACCACCCCCAAAGGGGATATACTCAAATCCCGTCCCGGCGGAGACGAGAATGGGGCTGGTAGGATGGCAGGTCCAATCTCCTTAAACACCTACTCCCGAACTATCTCCTGATAAACTCTAGCCGACTTTAAATTCCTTAACTTGCCACCTCCTGGCCTTACCACAAAAGGAATCCGAAAACCATCACCAAAACCGTCCTGCAGAAACTCTGCATCCCTACGTCTTCCGTAAAGCCTTAGCCACGGTAACATCGCGTCGAGTTTCACTGAGGAAGCCCCCATCTCCAGACCCTCCAAAAGGCAGACCTCCCTGTCTCGCCCTCTTAAAACATCTGGACAATGAATGCAATCCTCCACAATTTGAACATTCGTGATTGAACCTGCACCCATTACCAAACTTGCACTGACCCTCGTTAAACTGCCAGCAAGATCCCTTTTTAACACCTGCCGGTGGAGAACTGACCCCTCCCCCACCGGCGCCCCCTGGAAAAGGCAAAGCCTTCTGAGCCCCCATCAGATGCAACCACAGCGTAATGTCCATCTGATCCCACCCCATCCCTGGGTGAGCCGCCAAACGTTGCCTAAACTGCTCATCATATTTCAACATAAATCCGATAAGCCTCCCAAATCCCATCCACATAACAAAAAAGAGCCAAACAGTGCTGTGGGTTCTTCTCCCCAACCACACTTGCCAAAATACAAAAAGCCCGGAGCCAAATCCCAAACGACTTAGGAATCCTCCGATACCTCTTTTTCCTTTCCTCTTCCTCCTTTAAACCTTCCTTAGATGAATCATCCTTAACCCCTGCCACCTCATCCAAAGGAAGCCGGGAAAAAAGCTCCACATACTCACCCCGCCAGATACCTTCTTTAACCTCCTGTTTCAAATGAAATCCCAAAGGACCAGAAAATGCCACGTATGCATTCCTCCTGGCCACATCCGCCACCCCTGAGGACTCACAGAGTGAACCCGACACACCACTCGGTCCTATTGAAGCCAGTGCTTCACCACCAAGAGCTCCACCAACTCTCCCAACTGGCCCACCTGCACCCTTCCATGCTTGAGCCAAATCAACTCAACAAGCTTCAAATGCCCCATGTAAAAAAGAAATGAAAGAACTCATATCACCTCCACTTCCATTACCTGTCACCTCACTAGGTCCAGTCGAACTTCCTGGAACCTCCTGCACCACACTCTCCGTACCCCTCACTCCAACACCACCGACTCCACCAGCCTGGAAA
This sequence comes from Leptobrachium leishanense, assembly GCA_009667805.1. NCBI lineage: Eukaryota > Metazoa > Chordata > Amphibia > Anura > Megophryidae > Leptobrachium > Leptobrachium leishanense. The sequence goes on along the minus strand of CM019065.1, from coordinate 180,040,021 downwards.
CCACCAACCGGCTGCGGACTCCGCTCCCGAACCATCGGAACTGTGGACGAAAAAACATTTGTGCGATGAGCCTCAAAACCCGAAGTAACATAACCATTATCCCGCTCCACCACAAAAAAAACCGAGCCACTCCACCTTCACCATCTGAACACCAATTTACTTCGAGCTCCTGAGTGACCTCATCCCACACAACACACCTTGTGCCACACCACTGTCCACACCCCCATCCACCAACTGCCTTACCACCGAAACATCCGTCCCCGAGACAGACCTCGCTCCACCTCTGGGACCCCTGGCAGACAACCGAACTCTTCTTCTACCCGTGGAACTCCTCGACCTCCGCACTCCTTCTCTCCTGGTAGCGCTCACCACACCACCCCTCCGACCAGAAGGATCCTTAGCCCCCGATACCGGCCTCAAGCTCCTACCTTCCACACTTCTGGAAACGCTTACGCCAGCCTCAGTCCCACCTGCGTCACCTCCAGCCAACATCCACCGTACCAACCGTCCTCGGCCTCTCACTGCCTCCAACCTCAACCTCTTAGACGCTGATCCACCACTGGATTCTCCTCCCGGACTGAACCGCTCCTGAGGCCTAGCAACCCTGAAAGGCCGAGCTCCCACTTCTGACTCCGCCGCCAGCATCTCCGACAAACTTCTTCTCGCCCACTCCACACCACGATGCCGAGCCGCCTCCCGTACTTCCTCCAACAGCGACTCCAGCTCACTGCCTTCCGCTATACTTGAAGACAATTTTAAAGCAGAAAAGCCGAAAACACCGCTCTCTGACGCAGCTCAAGATTTTTCCAGCTCTACCTCAGGAGAAAAGGGTGCGCAGAGCCTCTCCACACGCGTCTTAAGTACCCTCCTAGTGACTCCTCCCACACCTCTCCCGCTCAAAACTCCACACGCGCTGTAACACTTCTATAAAAATACTCCCTGCGTCCTGGCATCAGAGGCAACTTAAGGGCCCTACGCCTTAGGTACTTCATCAGGTCTTCATAATTTTAAATTGCGTGCTATAGTGACATTTTGGGCCTAGTATTTCACTATGCGAAGCACAAGAGAAGTACTTAAAAACCAGCGCTTTATTTCTAGGAAACTTTTTGGGGTACTCACCATGAAGCCTCATAAAGCACTAGGCAGGGAGCAGCCAATGAAAAGACGGCGTATGCTTGCATGCAGCCAATGAATAGGGGGTGCACACCAGTGTGCAGCCAATGAATAGAGCCAGGGCCAGGCCACAACATTGTGTTGCCTGGGTCCAAGGATGGAATGCTGTCACCCTCCTCAAACTATTCCCACCAAAACACACTCATGCTTATAACAGAGCTTCACAGCAATAAAACTCACAGTAATGTGCAGTGCATAAGAGTTTATCACAGGGCTCCACAGCAATAAAACTCACAGCAATGTGTGGTGTTTATAAGCGAATCACAGAGCTCCACAGCAATTAGACTCACAGTAATGTGCAATGTGTTTGAGTGTATCACAGAGCTCCACAGCATTAAAACCCACAGCCATATGTGGTGTGTATGACCGCATTCCACAGCTCCACGGTGCAGCAACATTTTTCTGTTCATAATTTAAAAGTGAACAATAGTCCTGCATTAGAAAAAAAAGGATTTTTCTTTTTAATTATACAAAAAACCTGCCTGTGTGTGGAATCATTGGAAAGTACATATTCTGTCCTTTCCATTGACATCGCACAAGACCTTCTAGCTTTTATGGTTCCGGAGATACGGACCCCTGTATCTCCATGATAGGGAATTCCCTGCCTGGCTGGAGGGGGAAGTCCCACTTCTGATGTCATCAAGCCCATGCACAATGACGTCAGTGGGCGGGGGGATGTCAGTTTAGGCTGACATCCAGCTTGACGCCAATCCACGGTACTTCCACGATGGGCTGAAGACGTGCTCAACATTTTAGCAAAGGAGCTTCAGCAGGACAGATGAAGCCAAGGCTCCAGGCAGCACTTTGCCAGGGACAGCATTTTGGGCCTCACGTAGGCACACCACACATTACTGTGAGTTTTATAGCTGTGGAGCTCTGTGATACGCTCATACACACCGCACATTACTGTGAGACTTATTACTGTAGAGCTCTTTGATACGATCATACACTGCACATGTTTTTTTTTAGGGAGGCAGCATTTTATCCTTGGATCAGGCAGCACAGTGTCTTGGGCCAGCCCTGAGCGTTGGCCCTGCTGATAGCTGCTGATACTGAGTACTGGTGCGTACCGGCAGAAAAAAAAGCCCTTTTCAAATCTATTGATACAGTGAAGACTAACCAGAAAACATATGCATGTTGAGAAGTCATTTTTTAAAATTGATATTTAACCCTTTCGCTGCTGAGGCTTTTCCCGCCCCTGTGCTGAGGTCATTTTTTACCTGTTTTGCGCATCATGTTTAAACGTGTTTTTAAGGCTTATTTTAGTATATGACCCAGACATATTATATATCGTTCTTTCCGTCAGACTCGGTAGATTCATAATATGTCATTATTATATGTATACGTTATGTCATGTCTGTTTATTATAACAAAAAATGCAATAAAATATGAATTTTTAATAATTTACAATGTGTAAAGTGTTTTTTTCCACATTTTAACATGCGAGCAATTGCGGTTATATTTGTATGGGGTGCGCTTGTTAAAAAAATTAGAGATGGGGTCTCGTTACATTTTTTTTTTGGGGAAAATTACACTATTTTTAACAAACGCACCGCATACAAAAATCGTTAGTGCAGCATCATTGTTCACATTATAATTGAAATGGGAACAATATTGCTACACTAACAAACCAAAAAAAATAAAAAAATGTGTTTATTTTTTTTTTTTTAATTTTTTTTTTAATTTTTTTTTATTTTTATTTTTAATTTTTTTTTTTTTTACAAATTTTTTAACTTTCATGTTTGGTATCGTTGGAACGGCCATGCTCTGGCCGATCCAACGATATCAAAATTTAACCCCTAGCTGCCACGGATCGGGAGATAGGGAGTTCATTGGAACTCCCTATCTCCACACTTGGTGGCAGTTAGGGGTTAACGCTAGGACTGGCGTCATCGTGCTGCGCACGATGACGCCAGTCCTCTGGGGGAGTTACCGGAAGCTTGGCCGACATCCAAGATGTCGGCCAGCTCCGGGAAGGATCGCGAATCGGCGCTTTTCAGCGCCGATTTGCGATCCAGCTCCCCAGGGGTTAATGCCAGGCATCATTTGGAGGGCAGGCTGTGCCCTTCCAAATGATGCCTGGGTTAAGCCCCTGTGTGCCACCGATCGGGAGGGAGAGAGGTCCGAAGGACCTCCCCCCCCTCCCTTTCAGGCGCCTCCTCCGCACATGCGGGGGGGGCGCCTGAATTAGGTGTCATCGCGCCCCCGCGATGACACCTAATAATGGCGGCTGGTGGTCCGGATGCCGGGCTGACATCCAGGATGTCAGCCCGCACCGGAGGGGCCAGCGATCGGCCGGAACCCGGCCGAACGCTGACCCCAACTGAGGACGCGCTCAGCGCGTCCTCAGCACACCAGCGGTAATGCTGAGGACGCGCTGAGCGCGTCCTTAGCATTGAAGTGGTTAAACACTTTTATTCATATAGATATCCTAGAATAAATCAATAAAAGTTCTAAAAATGTGAAAAAAAAAATTATTTTCTTTAAACTGTCATTTCATCTTCTCTGGCGACACCCCTCCGCTAGGGGCTATTACCTGAATTGCTAAAGCCGGCATTTCCATTATCAAGTATATGCACGAATACCAATAACTGAAGCAATATTAACGGGAATTGAAATCCCAATAAAACGTTCCTTAAATATGCCTGCAATGCAATGGCCTGATTGCAGCTTTAAACTCAGTAAATATAGGTAATTGAGTTCAATTAAATTGAGCCACAATTTCTTTGCTCATGTACATGTCTAGAGATTTTCAGATTCAGACATTTAGGCCCGTGTCAGACGAGTGCAGTTATTACGTCCGTGTTGCCCTACTTTTGTATGTCCGTGGCAGCATAGCATTCTGACCAATGGAGCCCCACACACAAAGTACGTCCGCACTTCCGTGCGGACGCAGGTTAGGCAAGAACGAAAAATCGCTAGAACGTACGTGCGGAGTGCGCCACGTCCGCAACGTCCGCATAGCATTGTGTGTGAGTGATGGAACGTAGTCAGACGGACTGCATTTATGCATCCAGCATTTTTGACGGACAAAATGGTTTTTCATTTCCCATCTACATCCATCAGTGTGGCCACTACTGCGTCTTCTGTCAGAACGTGCGTCCATACTGCACGGACGCACAGTCTGTACAAAATGCGCTCGTCTGTCATTAGCCTTAGAGTTAGGATTGGGGGGCACATATGGCTATAGGTTTCTGCCATCAAGACGTGTAGCAATTCTATCTCTAGCCCTAAGCCTCCCTATACCATAGGCCCCTCGATAAATGCTAAAGTGGGAAACTGCTTAGAGCACCTTTCGCATTAAGTGTATTCTTCTTTAGAAGCCGTGTAATGACATACAGGGTTATTGAAAGAGAGGTGAAAACCAGGAGAATTGCCAGGAGAATGAACAATCTAGACCAAAGAGCCGATTTGGAAAGTGAGATAAAAGGGAGAATTTTTCTATTTTGGCTATTTTGACCTAGAATTTTCACTTCTCCAGTCATTCTCCTGCTTTTCACTTCTCTCCGAATAACCCTGATAATGTTATTTCTGGGCCATTGGGCCACTATGATAGTGCTCAACCCAAGACATACTTGAAAACGAGAGAAATCTCTCCTGGTAAAATACTTTGCAAATAAATAAATAAATATATAACGCAAATCCTGTTCATGTCAGCATTTTGGATGTTTAAAAGGAGTCATTCCTTTTCACTATTGAATACATATGCAGTTGTTTTAAAAACTTTTCAACTCCTTTATATATTTTTCCTTTATTACATATTTCAAATTATTTTTGTGTTAATGTTTGAAGAACATTTCTTCATTCACCTCAGATTTGTTCATTTCACCATTTCTGTATCCCCAGAATTGCTATTTTTAATAATCACACTTATACACATCTATATATTCAATGGTGGAAATTTTATACATTGAGATATTTTTAATGATTACCTTCTAGTATAGGGGAAACCAAGCAAAATACGTGCAACTGCATGCTACTGACAGTACGATAGGGAGCAGAAGCACTTCTAGTTTGGTTACTAACCTTACCCATACCAAAGAGTATAAGTATGTTTACTGAAAGAGGTGCAGCCTCTGACAGTTTCCTTGAAAGATGATATTCCATTCTCTTTCAAGAAATAGAGAATAATAATACAACTTGAAAGAAAGTTCAAGAGAGTTAAAAAAACAGAAGTGAGAAAAAATAACAATGTTTGCAATTCATAGCTATTTCCACACGCCTGTCGAGAGCAGAACAATTCTAGATTTGAAAAGACAATATATATGGTGGTAAATTAACTCTACAAACACAGCAACACTGCCGACCTTCCAAAACATTAAATTAGTTGACCAAAGTATAAAATGGAAAAGTACAAGCTATCAATTTCATAGACCAGCTTCCAAATTGCATACAAGGAATGACTGACCGGAAAGGACAATATAATACCCACTGTTATTGTTTCAAATGTGTAGGTGTTTAATAATAGACATGTGGTTAAAATGTAGCACTGAGTTACCAAAAATTGTTGAAGCCTAAGAGATGGCTCAACTTGCCTTCTGTTATCATTCTAGAAATGGTGGACTTCCTTGAAGATGCAAATCTTAATTTCTCTTTCAGCACAGTCCCAAAGCTCAGTCAGGGTTGGTACCTGGCCCTTGCAGAGAGCAGCTCATTACCCTCATCCAGCTGGACTTTGCTCCTGCCCACCCTCCCCTCACCCACCCCATGGTTTTCATTTAATATATACCCAACTAATTAATCATGTGATATCGCAGCAACCTACACCATTTACTCTGGTACCTCTCTATTTCCTGTTTACTCACCTTCAACACCTTTCACTATAATGTTTATCCCCCTATTGCTTCTCTTTTCTTTATCATCCCTTCTCTCTAAAACTACTCTCTCCTTCTATATACCTTTCCAATTGCCCCAGGATGGAAAACCAGTTCCAATACACCACAGCCTGCTCAGTTCTTTTAACCTATCAGCTGAGTGCTGGTGGAGAGTGTTAAAATCCAGCCCTCCTACCCCCACACAAAGATTTAATACTCTGCAACCACATTACCAAAAGAAAACTCTGTCCAAATTCCTAGTTTTTTCTGAAACATACTCTGATAGAATTCCGAGAGATGAATCTCTTACGGGTCAATTTAATGAACTCACTAAATTTTTACATCTACAGATGAGATCAACTTGGGAAATCTCGTCTTTAGAAAATTACTGTAAAAAAGAGATGGTCCCTAGGGGCCTGCGGGTAACTAATATCCCAGCGTCTCATATCACACATGAGGGTTTTGTTCAGGAATGGGAATCTGCAGCTGTTGAATGTTCCAATAAATTTATGGCGATTATTCAGAAATATGAAAAACTATCTCTTGTCGATACCAATAAAAAGATTGAAGAGTTGGTAGATAAAGTTCAGATTAGCAAAAAAGACCCTATGTATTTGCAACTTGAGGCGAAACTGAAGTTGAAGTTAGAGAGAAATAAATCTGAGATTAAAATTAGGAAACATAAGAAATTTCTTAGAGATCTTAAGGATTACAAGGAGGGTACCATATTTAGGAGATCGAAAAAACAAACTTGGACTAATGGAACAAATGGTTCAACGAGTGAATATGAGTCCTCTGAAACGGAAAATGACACTCTAGAAGAGACCCCCTTCTCTCCCCCGAAGTATCCTCAAAAAGGGAATATCTTTTGCGTCCCCTTTTTAAGAGGAGGAGGAATCCCCAAGAAGACAGAGAGGTCGGGGCAGGGGAGGGAGGAGAGGGAGAAGAAGGAGGAGCGAATATTAAACTCGAATTTACAAATAATTAATATGACTAACAAATCCCTCACTAAAGATCAAGAGGGTATTCTCCTAAAAGGACTCTCTTTTGTACCCAGGCCAAAGTTTAATGTTTTCAATTGGGCCAAAGACATTAACCTATTCACTCGTAAGCTTGCATTAAAGAAATTTCATACAATAAAAAGAGAAAGAGAAGCAAAACTACAGGGTTGGGAAGTGAAAGAATTAGAATGCCTAGAAACTTTGGTACAACTTCTGAGTGAAAGTGAAAGCCCAAGAAAGGGTCCTCCACTGACAACATGCAAATCGAAAACGAGTTTTACCCCCTCAATTAAAGAATATGAGAACCTGGAACTCTTTAGAAAATTGGTTTGTCAGGATATAGAGAACATTGTAGTCGAGCCCAATAGAGACCAGGATAATTTATCAGTTGGTGAAAGGAAAGCCTTAAGTGAATTGATAGAAATGGAAGACCTAGTTATCAAACCTTCAGATAAAGGTGGGAATGTGGTGATTATGACATGGGAACAGTATGAAATTATGATTTATGATCTACTGAATGACACCAATATTTATATCAGGTTACAACAGGACCCCACGAACAAATTTATTGAGCATTTGCTGGTAATCTTAAATCGGGGCTACTCAGAGGGTGTGATTACCGAAGATGAATATAAGTTCCTAAAAACCACAAAACCTATGATCTCGACTTTCTATGTGCTTCCAAAAGTGCATAAAAATCTCATATCTCCACCTGGCCGGCCAATTGTTTCTGGCATTGGGAACCTGACACAAAATTGCAGTAAATATTTGGACCAGATCCTGCAGGGACTGGTCAAGGAACAACCATTGTATCTTCGTGATACGAAACAACTGCTACAATTGATGAATAATTTTGCCTTTCCTGCACAAGCATGGCTATGCAGTTTTGATGTGGAGGCACTGTATAGTTCCATTCCTCATACACAGGGTTGTAAGCACGTAGAGATGTCTTTACGGGACTCTGGGGAACTAACAGGTGCAACAGTAGCTTTCATTTTGGATATGCTCACATTTATCCTTAAACACAATTACTTTACCTTTGACCAAAAGTTCTATCACCAGATACAGGGGACTAAGAAGGGCACTACTTGTGCCCCAGCATATGCTAACATTTACCTGGGTATCTGGGAAAAACAACTGGTTTTCTCTGAATTAAACCCCTATTGTTCCAAAATTTTATTTTGGAAAAGATTTATAGATGATATATTTCTGGTTTGGGGAGGAACACAAGAAGAATTCCTAGAACTAGCTGACTATCTAAATCAAAATGAATTAAATTTGAGGTTTACCCATGAAATCCACAATAGTCACCTGAATTTCCTAGATGTGACCATCACAAATAGCCATGGACAAGCTATTACCACCCTCTATAGGAAAAAGACTGCAACGAACAACCTACTTAATTGGACAAGCTTTCATCCAACTCCCCTGAAAAGGGGTATACCTTATGGACAATATCTTAGGTTGAAGCGAATCTGCTCATCTGATGAAGAGTATGAGAATAAAGCTAGGTTGTTGAGGGCCAATTTTAAGGAAAAAGGCTATCCAAATAGGGTGATTAAAAAAGCGTATCAAAAAGCAGCACTGAGTACTAGGGAAATATTATTACAAGATATATCAAGGAATAATCCCTCAACAATACGGTGCATTGGCAATTTTGATGTGGGAAGTTCAATGGTGAAAAATATTATGGAGAGGTATTGGCCCCTCCTGACCCTTGATCCGCAATTAAAGGAGTCAGTAGGAGCCCATGCAACGATAACATATAGACGTTGCAGAAATTTAAAAGATGTTTTGGTTTCGAGCCACTATAAACCTATACACAGAACAAAAGGTTGGCTTACCAATAATCTCAAAGGTACCTATGTTTGTGGTAGATGTAAGAGTTGTGCACACATCCTAAGAGACTCTAAGACTATTCAAGACGCTAGAAATGTTAACACATATACCATACGCTCCTTTTTCAATTGTAACACAGCTGGCTTAGTATATTTACTTATTTGTGGTTGCGGGAAAAAATATGTTGGCAAAACCTTCCGTCCTTTTAAACTAAGAATTAGGGAGCACATTAGATCAATCAATGGTCCTCATGATATGCCAGTAGCCAGACATGTTAGATGCTGTCAGCAAGGCAACACTAGCCATATTAGGTTTTGTGGCATTGAACTGGTTAAACATCATCAGAGGAAGGGTGACTATGATCTCTTTCTGAGACGCAGGGAATGCTTCTGGATATATACCCTGCATACTCTGGCTCCAGAAGGACTTAACGAGGGCTTCACATATACTCCCTTTATTTAAATAAAACAAAATATATGAATGCAACCCGTCTAATAGTTAGCCCCTTATTTGACATTTTTTAAAAAAGATACACTATCTATGTAGATTACTGTATAACTCACTTATTCTTTCAATCTTTTAATTTACAGAACTCTAATCAATACCCTTTAACCCATATATGAGACATGTTGGTCTAGGAGTTGGTTATTAATAGCCAATCTTTCTAGAAACCACAATATATCTCACTAGATGTGATGTATACCCATGATCCCGGTTAATTGAGCATATTGCTGCCCTTAAGCATCTAAACGAAAGCCAAACTAGTGAGGAACGCTGGTTAATATATGTATCTAAGAAACGGCAACAGAGTAGTATTATTAGCCCATGTGTTACTCTGAACCGTTATCTGATTGGTTCAGTGGAGTCACGTGGTTATTCTGTTGGCTTCTAGATGCGGAAGTGCTGGTATGCTACGGGCAATCGAGCTCCAGCAGACACAGGTGGGGTGCGCCCAACTGATGGGTATAAATATGGGTACAGGACGAGATTCTGGTCACGCTCTGAACGAAGCCGCTCTTGTTTAGTGGTGAAACGCGCGTTAGCATTTGTTACTGATCATGTCACATTATTTTTAGCAGTTGGCTCATGTATACTGTTGTCACTGGTGTTATGGTTACAAATAATTCATTGCCAATGGGGCTATTTCACTGCAGCAACCAACTTGAATAATCCATTGTGCAGTATTGTGTGTTTTTGTAGATTGGGTCAGCACAAGATTCTCCATTTTATTCAGGGCAGCACCTTCTGGACACGAGTTACTTACCAATTAAATGGTGTATTTGTCCATGGTATGTGTCGGCGATACCAATCTATTCCATACAGTTCATTGATCCCCTTTTTTTGAATTTATTCAACTTTGATACAATATTTATAAACCATTTATTGCCATTGGGGCTATTTTACTGCAGCAACCAACTTGAATAATTAATTGTGTAATACTGTGTGTTTTTGTAGATTGGGTCAGCACAAGATTCTTCTTTATTCAGGCAGCACCTTCTGGACACGAGTTACTTACCAATTAAATGGTGTATTTGTCCATGGTATGTGTCGGCGATACCAATCTATTCAATACAGTTCATTGATTCCTTTTTTTGAATTTATTCAACTATTCAACTTTGATACAATATTTATAAACCACTTATTGCCATTGGGGCTATTTTACTGCAGCAACCAACTCTGCAGCAACCAACTTGAATAATTCATTGTGTAGTACTGTGTGTTTTTGTAGATTGGGTCAGCACAAGATTCTTCTTTATTCAGGGCAGCACCTTCTGGACACGAGTTACTTACCAATTAAATGGTGTATTTGTCCATGGTATGTGTCGGCGATACCTATCTTTATTCAACACAGTTTATTGACCCCTTTCTTATATGTATTTAACTACTCAACTTTGATATAACATGTTTTCCAAATGAACGTTCGTATTTAGGGCTGTACCTTCTGGACATGAGATATTGACTAATTGAATGGTTTTATTGTCCATGGTATAGGTTTGTGATATTTAATCATTACCTAACTTAGCTCATTGGTGCTTGGTGTATCCCTTTTAGGACTGAGACCAAGTTTATTATAGAAGTTAGTTAATTGTTCAATCTAGGATCCTTATACTGCAGTACATTAGCTCATCCAGTTGTCTACTCTACACCCTCTATCTACTGTTAAGTGATATTCTAACCATACACTAATGTCTTAAGGAGACCAGCTATCCTGCTAACTAATCAACCAATTAAGTTGTATTTGCTGAATTGAGAATAGGGATAATTCATACTATTTTGGTCTCTCATTATACACATTTTCTCACTGTTTTTCAGTATACTGAGTATTTTTCTATATAGAATTGTATGTCTATTTATTTTTAGAATCCATCTAATAAAAATTTATGTTTAATTTATGTCTTCTATTTGATACCAGCGCAAGTGGTTTTAACCAGCTTATTATAGCTGTGTTGTATTTGCCACAATCTCTCTTGTTGTTGCCAAATTCCTATTTATCCTGCTACTTTCCCTGGCAAACGATGTGGAAACTAACCCTGGTCCTATAGGTGACACAACCTTTAGCCTCCTCCCCACTAAAAAAGGCCTCTCATTTGTGCACTGTAACATCTGCAGTTTACTCCCTAAATTGGATGAGCTTCAGGCTTGGTGTTACTATTACAAACCCCAAATCATTGTGCTCACAGAGTCATGGCTAACCCCAAAAGTACCAGACTCTGCAATATCAATACAGGGGTATTCATGTTATAGAAAAGACAGAGCAAAGAGAGGAGGGGGAATTGTTATTTATGTTGAGGAGTCCATAAAGTTCACCCCCTTACAGACTTCTAGCTCTCCTGTCACCTTTGATTTCCTCTCTGGTATAATTGAGATCCCATTCAGTAAATCAATCATTGTTGCTGGATTCTATCGTCCACCGAGCTCTCCAGTGCACTCCCTCTCTGACATATCTCAAATCCTTAATAACCTACTTGCCCAAAACCAAAAAAGTGAACTGCTGGTCCTCGGCGATTTTAATACAGATTGGCTAAATCCTAAAAACAATCAACACTGCTCACTGTTTAAAACTTTGCAGCTAATTCAATTAATCTCCTCCCCCACTCGCATTAATATGAAAAGCCCTAATCATACCTTGCTGGACTGGATTCTCTCCTCATCTCCTGATAGAATACAGGAGGCAGGAGTTCTTGCTAATAGCTTTAGTGACCATTATCTAGTGTACTGCGTGCGCAAAATAAAGGCCATGAAATCTCCCCCAAAGGTAATAACCACCTGGTCTTTCAAGAAATTTATTCTTGAATCCTTCCTAAGTGATTTTAAACAGCTCCCCTGGTACAGGCTAAACCTAATCCCAGACCTAGACTGTGCAGTTGAATACTTTCAGTCTGAGCTCCTGCAAGTCTGGAATTCCCATGCCCCGTTGCATAAAGTGCGAGTAAAAGGGACCCATCTCCCCTGGGTTACAGCTGATCTTACACTAATGTACCAGCTTAGGGATTCACTATTGTCAAATTTCAAGAGTACTGGTTCCATGAACGATCACTACGAATACCGAAAATGCCGGAATGAATGCACAAAACAAACAAAAATGGCCAAAGCCCATTACTTCAATGAAAATCTAAACAATAACATATCAAACCCTATAAACTTTTGGAGAACCATAAGTAACATACAAGCACCCCCAGTCCACTCCCAGACAGCTGCTATCAAAGTAAACAACCAAACCCTGCAACACCCCCTAGATGTAGCAAATGCCTTTAATGATTATTTTGTTGGATGCGCCACCACTTTGATTGCCAAGCTAGGAAATTACATGCAATCAGAGAGGCCTCATGCAGGTCAGGCCCCTTCAACTGTGCAAAGTCCCTGTATCAAACAGGAATTCTGTTTTAGACCAGAGCCTGTCAGTGTCATTACTAAACTTCTCCTAAAGCAAAAAATGAAATACCATACCAGTCTGGACCTGATCAAATACCAGCAATGCTGCTGAAAATCAGTGCGCCGGCAATTGCAAATCCTGTCGCAACCCTAATAAATGAATCACTGGCGACTGGATACATACCCAAACTCTGGAAGACTGCGAGAGTGGTACCTATCCATAAAAGTGGTGACAGTACTTTGGTATCCAACTACCGTCTGATATCGTTGCTCCCTGTAATGTCAAAAATTTTGGAAAAATGCGTCTACACACAATTACGTGATTATTATCAATATTGGAACTACTTAACCCCAGATCAATCAGGCTTTCGTCCAAATCCATCAACTACAACCGCCCTTTTAAAAGTCTGCAATGATATCCAAGTTGGGATGGAACAAGGAAACCTAACTGGAGCCATCTTCCTTGATTTTGCCAAGGCCTTTGACACAGTAGACCATGGCATCTTGTTAGAAAAACTTAAAACTCTGGCATTGGTGATCACACGCTAACCTGGTTTCAACCATATGTATCCGACCGATCACAATATGTGTAAATTTCTGGCAGCTCCTCCCTCCCGCTCCCAGTCACTTGCGGTGTACCCCAAGGCTCAATACTAGGCCCTCTGCTATTCACAATATTCATAAATGATCTGCCCAATGTCTGCAAAGCCTCAACTGTACATATATACGCAGACGACACTAATCTATACCAGCAAACCAAATCTCCCGCAGCTGGAGGCCGTGCTGCAAGAACAATTCACAGAGGTAGAAAAGTGGATCAAACACAACAAACTTTTTTAAATACTGACAAAACTGTAACGATGCTCTTTGGAACAGCACCTAAACTACACAAATTGAAAAATCCCCATCTATGTGTTGGGACAAAATCAAATGGCACACTGACCACAGTCACTTCTCTCAAATATCTAGGTATGTGGTTGGACCCTAATCTATCCTTTGGCCCCCACATCGAAAAAATCTCATCTAAACTCTACCCCAAACTAGGTACCCTGTACAGAAACAAATCCTGCCTGAGCCCCGTGGTAAGAAAGCAGATTGTACAACAAATGCTTATGCCGGCTATGGATTACGGAGATGTAGTGTATGCAGCCGCCCCGCAAACACACCTTCAGAAACTTACTACATTGTATAACTCCTTCTGCCGCTTTGCATTACAATGTAACTACATGACCCACCATTGTGACAAGTTAAAAGAGCTAAACTGGCCATCACTGGAGTCTAAACGCACCCTTCACCTTTCCAGTCTGGTGTTTAAGAGCATTTCTGGGACGCTGCCACCCTACCTGAATAGACTGCTTCCCCCAGCAGCTCCCTCATCCTATAACCTCCGATCCAGGACCAGCACCTTACTTGCAATACCACAATACAAAAAGACAGTGGCTCGGTCCTCATTTTCCTACAGAGCACCACAATTATGGAATAACCTCCCAGACACCCCCTATTTTTACTACTTTCTTCATAGTATCATTCCATTACAGTTTGCAAGTCATGGGATCAATTTGGTTCATATATATATATATAATATATATATATATATTATACACGAGTTACATACCTGTTTTTTCACTGTATTTCCCTTTAAATATATGGGTTGTTATTACAAGGTATGGACACACTGTGGTTTCTGTTTGTTGGTGTCTATGCATATATACGATGGAGGGATGGTACTAGGTCATCACTAGTGGCATGTAGCCTATTATTACCCGTTTTTATTTGCAATACGTTTTTTATTATTTTTATGTGGTATTTTTAAATATATTTTTTTAGTTTATGGTGTAATTTGTTTGTTATCCTGATTCCCCCTTTTGTATTCTGTTTATGTCTCCTGGTTCACGGAGGTATGGTTGCCGGTATAGGCAGGTATGTCCCCGTTATTTATCTCAAGGTTGCCCTCTGATTTCCGTGCCATTATTTATATCATCTCATAAGAGGAAGGAGGGACTTTGAACACCCGCCGATCAGGTTTAAGGGCAGTGGATTTTCTAAGATGGCGGTTTCGGCATGGAATGGACATATGAAGGGAGGAGACCCCTCGGACAGGAGCGTCTGCGCATGTGCCCCAATGTACGGCTAAGAACATGGACCTCTGACGTCAAAAGGGAGCGACGGACGGAAGTATCGAAAGAGCTTATGGACCATTCGGATACTAATTAATCATTTGTGTATTTGCAACACCTGAAACTAGGAGTATGGGTTCCATATTTATGGGGGGTCTATTGATTTGTATCTTTTACCAACTGATGAATCTGTTGTTACAGCGAAACGCATTTTGTTTTTTGTTTTATATTAAATAACTTTTTATTTACTTGAAGAGAAGGCTTTTTTATTGGTTCTAAGGGGATTGGTGTATCCCTAATACACCTAAGCATTACTACGGAGCCAGTGGATACGGAACAGGCTCCATACCATGTGAGTTTTCTCCTGTTGTAAGCTGTACTCATTTGCCTCCGCCATACTGAATCACGCTATGGTCCACTTTTGTGTTCTTTTCCACATGGTCCACATTATATATTTGGAGGGCATATGAAGATGGGACAGAGTCATCCCTGAAGGGACCCAACACTTTCATATAGAGCCTTGAATTGTACAGGGTCTGGCCCATGTGAGTGAATCTTCATTAAAAGAATTTCATCATACTATTTGTACATATGTATTGCGCAATGTACACTTCTTTTTGTGTTTTTTCCACATGTCTACAAGAGTACCAGTCCAGCCATATATATATGCTTAATTGTATTCTATTTATTTGTTTAGTTACACACTGATATTGCATTGGGTGTGTAGAATTTAAAGTCTGGCTTTCCGTGGTTGTGGGATCTGCACCGGCGGTTTCTCATCTTTTGTATATTACTCAATGAAAATGTCTGGAATTTACATATAAGGTCCAATGAATGATAATAAAAAGGTCTGTTACAGAAAATAGAACATTCGCTATTAAAAAAAAACTGAAAAGAATTTTGCTGAAAAAATCCTGAAAAATGCCTAAAAGATTCCTAAAAAAAAATCAATAAATAAAGAGACTTTTTACTGCAGATTAAAATAATAAATGGTTTCTAAGAAATTGAATAAAAATGGGAATATTTTTAACACTGAAGCCTATGGAGTTCGCCTGAATAAACCTGCCAAGTGAAGCCAATGAACAGCAGGGCATTTCGGCAACTTTTCACTGCTGCTCGGTGTCATCTGAATAGATTAACCATTGCTTCTCTATGTGGGATTTCACTGCCCTTGAACAGGCACCGTACTTGCAGGCAATTCGCCAAAATTTGGCGAACTGCCTACTCTCTAAATAGCCCAATGGCCCCGAAATGGCAACGTTGAAATGGCGAAATGGCAATGAATAACCTCTTTTGTGTCTCTTTTGGGAGCAAACACTCACTTCCATTCATTTCCAGCTGGGTGGAGTAGAGGTAACATCACTGCTCTGCGTGGAGAGAGCCTGTGGAGTCATGGGTTTGATCCCGACGAGCACCTCTCCAGTAAGTGTCCTTGGCAAGTCACCTAATGGTACATACTCGCCACCCAGGACATACTTGAAGACCAGAGAAATCTCAATTTATCCTTCCTGGTAAAATCCTTTCTAAAAAAAAAAATTCCATTGCGGGTCTTCTGAATCAATGGTAATCTGTTAATAACAATTTGCTAAATTATCATTGGAAGGCTACAACCTGTATTCTGTTATAACCTACAATTACTGGTCTCAGTTCCTCAATTAATGCATACCTTTTAGTGAATATACATTATATGTTCCATGCTGTAGGTTTCATTATTTCACATTTATTCTTTGACATTGCAGTTGCCATGATCAAATGATTGTGGGTCTACAATAGATGCTCCTTTGCCATTCAAGCAATCAATCATTGGCATTTACGGTTATCCTATCAACATTGCAGTGCATGTGTTGAGTTGATTGACAGGTGGCGTACAACTTTTAATAGTGTTTTTCAGGTATAGTCACAATGTGCTAAAAATAAATACATTTTAATTAAAGCATTATTTAACATGGTAATCAAGAGGTGTTTTATCACATACAGGTACATCCAGTAATGTTTTCCTAACATCTTGCCCAAGGATCAGCAACCTTGACCCTCCAGATGTATTGGGACTACAAATCCCCATGATGCTCAGTCACTCATTAAGTCAACAGAGCCTTTTGGAAAATATAGTTCCAAAACATCTGGAGGGCCAAGGTTACTGACCCCTGGTCTAGCCATTTTTCCATAGATGTGTCTATATCACTTTCTCAGTAAAAATGGGGACAAGTGTATTTTTGACCAGAATATTATTTAACCCCCTAAGGTGTTTTATTCAAAATCTGCTTGTATTTTCATTTACTGTTTTTTTTGGGGGGGGTAGTGGGTATTATTTTTAGCGTTTTAAAGTTATAAATGACCAGGATATACTTGAAAACGAGAGAAATCTCAATGTATCCTTCCTGGTAAAATCCTTTTTAAATTAATAAATAAATAAAAAACAGTGCCATTTTTCAGTTTTACCTCAACTTTTATTCAATTTTTGCTAAAAAAAAGTCTTTCCAGCACCCAAGCCTTCCTCTTTATTTTCTCACAACGCATTATATGCAATTTTACTTTTGGACGACCTGTGACTAACCCTTCTATCAATCAAATCACAGGACTGGGATGCAGAGTTAATTTTCTGACAGTTCAAGCTGAAGGAAAGTGTGCAGAATAACAGTTACATTAACCCCTATAGCTATAGAACAATCCATCCTGAAGAAGTGAAAATATGTGTATGTTTCATTGCTATAAGAAATGTCTTCTTGAAAAACTAATATTATTAGACTAGTAGAAAATGAGAAAATATATTTACCTCTGTGTAAAAACATAATATGCAAAGTTATATACTTAAAACAAAAATAATATAACTATTTACATACACAAATGAGCTGAGTGCGAAAAATACCAAACAACATTAAATGGAAGCTTCGAATCCCTGAATGTGATTGTGTTTTGAAAGCTATGATATGACTATCTCTTAATAGCTGAGGCCACTGTGTGAAAACTGTCAGTTTCTATTTAGAAGACAAAGAGTAGAACTGTACTGCGGTAGGCCTCGTGAATCATTCCTCAATGCCACGTACCTGAGATTCTTAAATACTGCCTAGAGGGGTGGGGAACAATACAATTTATCAAAACTGTCTTTCAGCAGAAGCAGCAAAGTCATCTGCAATCTACTCACTATTCCTGCTCCGTGGCTCTGATTGCCCATGTTTTACAAGGTCACAAAAAGGTTAAAATGCTTCTTTTAAAACAATAACGTTATGTGTAGAGATTTCTTTGTTATGCACAAACTGTTCAACCAGAGGGGTAACTTACTAGCTGGAGTAAATATATATACAGTATATACTGAAATCATTGGAGTATAGCAGTTGTTTTTTTTTTTGTTTTTTTGGACTAACGTTACATTTAAAAGACAAGATTGACCTTGATAACGACTTTGTGGAACCAAAATATTGACACTGTAGCGTGTAACGTTGGAATAAAGGTGAAACCAGAAATTTGAGTGAAGTGAGTGCCGTCTTCTGCTGCCAGGAATTTTCTTTTATTCACCTTCATGATGAGTATGTTATATATTTGTATTGAAATTATTATAAAAATTGGATTATTAACCAAACTCTAAGTGCCTTAGTCCAAATGAGCTGGTTATTAGGAGCCTAAAATAGCAAAAGCTGAAGCAAGCCGTTTAATTATAGCTCCCTATTACCAGCCCTATTATGAGCAAGCCATGTTAGCACTGGTGTCCTCTCCTGGAACAGTATCCTCTACGGGTTTTAGGTAGGGTTAATAATGTTTGTAGACTAGAGTATACCTTTAATTATGCAGTTTTCAATTAAATTTCTGGCGTTCTGTCTATTACAACCAACTATCAGGACAAGTGTCAGTTTTATGATCATCAACTTTGAATAATTTTGGAGTTTGCCTTCTTGGTTGCTGATATAAGAAAGAAAACTGACTGAACATTATGGTCTCATTGATTGTATATCTACATGTGCTTTTAAGCATTTTAACCACGATAAGCTTGTATATTCTATGTGCTAATACACAGGGGATTTAGAAGCTAGTAGCTTTTTGTATAGAATTATCATCCATAAATATAAATCTTCTATCAATTACCTATTTATAAACCCAATCATCAAATTGGTATTCAAATCTTTTCAAGATTTGTTGCATAAGATATGAAAGTATTCATTGCCTAGAAAACATTATTTATTATTGATTAATTATTGTTAAAGAAAACTGTTACATTATTTATTATCATATTCTGTATTATTTTGTCATATATGTCTCTAAAGCGGTTATTCAGAGAGAGACTATCTGGCCCCAAAATCACGCCGAACAGGGAATTTCCCCGTACAGTGCAATTATGGGGCCATTCAGCTATTCAGAAAGCTGGCAGTTCGCCAAATTTTGGCGAATTGCCAGCAAAATACGGTGCCTGTTCAAAGGCAGTGAAATTCCCCATAGAGAAGTAATGGTTAATCTATTCACAGAACACCAAACAGCAGAGAAATGTCAGTGAAATATCCTGATGTTCGACAGGTTTAATCAGGCGAATCCCATAGGTTTCAATGTTAAACATATTTCCATTTTTATCCAATATCTAATAAACTGTTTATTCTTTCAATCTACAGCAAAAAGTTTCTTTATATTTTTTTTTTTTAGGCACAGGTTTGGGTTTATTTGGCAAAAAAAAATTTTAACTAGCGTTTTTTCTTTTTTCTGTAACAAACATTTTTATTATTATTCATAGTACCTTATATGTTAATTCTAAACATCTGCGTCCAGTAGTTTTTTTGGAAACAGAGTTTATACTATTTAAATTTTCAATCGTTTTGTTTTTACCCATCCGGCGGCTTGTCGGCTTTTTCTGCTGCTTGTCGGCGCTGGATTCTGCGGATCATCGGCTGCTTGCGAGTGCATTTGGCGGCTGTTCGGGGGGTTTGTGGCGGCTGACCAGCGGGTTGGCGGCGGCGTTCGGCGACCAATTCGGGGAATGCTGAATTCACCACAAGGTCAGCAAATTGGACTTGCTGAAGTGTGGCGAATCAGAGAGCTCCGAAATGTCGGTGACATTACGTGCTCTCTGAATAACTCTAACAGTCTTATACTCTATGTATTCTTTTTTTAATTTTACACTGGCACCTTTGCTTTTTATATGTATTGTAAAAGCAATTCATCATAAATGGTATTATAAGCATTCCCCCTAAATTCTAGTTTCACCTTCATGACAGTGGAAAGCTTGCACTAAACTGTAAGATTAACATGTCAATTTAACAATGTTTGGGCAATGCAGGATTATTGATTTTACTACTGTGAAGCTGTAGTCCATGTTATTATTATTTTTATCCCTTCATGACAGATGCAATAAAGTGATTTGACAAAACTATTCTCATGAATGGATTAGTTATCTTAAAATAGAAATATTTAGAGTTATGACAGAAGTTGCTACGGGTATGCTTTGCAGTTACGTCAAGGAACATGCCTACTGTTAAACCCATAACATGTCAGCATGGCAGGCAATTTAATCCCATAATGTTTTTATTCTTTGAACAATGTAGTTATCATTTGAATCTTGATTGCTATTATTCAACCCCCTAAGTCATTATTTTAAACTGGCACCACAATTAATTCACGTTCTATCTTTTTTGTCATCTTAATTTCTTCCATCATTCCTTTTTTATAATAACATTAATTTCCCTCTTTTGACCCAAATCCACGACCACATTTGTATTATATTCTAAATTATATTGTCATTCTCTGATTTTCCTTTAAAAAGGAATTTTGTCACATTTTCAAATGCTCAAAATAGAGCTAATGATGATTAATAATTTTTTATTAAGTAAAAAAAATGTTTTTTCTACAATTTCATCACCTGGACAATTGGGAACAATGAATTTTACCATTAACAGTCAATTTTTATTAAAAAATATATATATTTTTCACCTACTAAGGGATATGTTGCTTAATATTTTGTCAATTTGGCCCACAATTTCTCATATATTGTTCTGTGATAATCATTATATGTGCTTGGGTATCATTTTTGATGATGCTTGTGAGCCAGGGTGTGTACTTGATATTAGGGATGAGCCGAACACCCCCCGAGTTCGGTTCGGGCCCGAACCCAAATTTTTCCAAATGTTAGGGTCCGAAATCAAAGGGGCTGAAAATTTGGTTTTTAGAGTGCCCTCCAAGAGGGCATATATGCGACATATTTGCCATAAAAGGTGTATGGGGGTCCGGGTAGTGCCCTGGGGGACAGGAAACAAGGACAAAAAGTTAAAAAACGTTTTTAAAGGGACAGTGAGTTTTCCATGAAAAAAGGGTTAAAAATAAAAACGAAAAATTCCTTCAAATATCGTGCCTAGGAGGTCCCCATAACCTGCCCGTGAAGTGGCGGATTTGTAGGATGTATAGAAACACTTAAAAACAAAAAAATGATGTTTCAAATTACGGTAAATGCTTTTCCTTTAATCTATCCATAAACAACTGCTTGGGGCGGCAGTCTGTATGAAAAGAGGAGACCTTTTCGGACACGCAGAAAAAGTTTACTGATTTTTTTGGCTAAATTATTGTGAAACTTATGCAGGCTTTGGATGAAAGTAACAATAGGTGCTTCAAAATTGGTCCTTTAGCATCCCCAACAGTGCCGTCACACCGTAACCCCTCTGAGGATATGAATCTGATACAGGCGTCAGTGGCAGTGCACCCAAATATTGTGCTTTTGGTGCCAGGCCTGCAAGTACTATCATACAGTAACCCCTCTGTGGTATTGTGGAAGAATGCAGGGGTGAACCTTGCGGTCCTATATTAAAAAGATATGCATCTGGTAAAGGCGTCAGTGCACCCAGATATTCTGCCTTTGGTGCAAGACTGCCAGGCCAGCAAGTATCATCATACAGTAACCCCTCTGTAGTATTGTGGAAGAATGCAGGGGTGGACCATGTGGTCCTATATTGAAAAGTTTTTTTATCTGGTAATGGGCGTCAGTGCACCCAGATATTGTGCCTTTGGTGCCAGGCCAGCAAGTATTATCATACAGTAACCCCTCTGTAGTATTGTGGAAGAATGCAGGGGTGGACCATGTGGTCCTATATTAAAAAGATATGATTCTGGCCAAGGCGTCAGTGCACCCAGATATTCTGCCTTTGGTGCAAGACTGCCAGGCCAACAAGTATCATCATACAGTAACCCCTCTGTAGTATTGTGGAAGAATGCAGGGGTGGACCATGTGGTCAAGGCGTCAGTGCTCCCAGATATTGTGCCTTTCATAGCAGCTAGTGCCTTCACACCGTAACCCTTTTGTGGTATTGTGGAAAAGTGCAGGGTTGGACCCTGCGGTTCAAAAAATTAAAATGATATCAATCTGGCACAGGCGTCAGTGCAGCCAAATATTGCGCCTTTCATGGCAGCAAGTGCATTCATACCATAACCCTTTTGTGGTATTGTGGAAGAGTTCAGTGCTGGAGGTTTTGTGAATGCAGAAGACATCCCCGATCTATTCCGTTACGTCAGCATCAGGGGGTTGATAGCTGCTGATCCAGGACTGATTTAATTTTTATAAATGTCAGCCGGTCTACAGAGTCGGTGGACAGACGCACTCTTTTGTCTGTGACAAAACCTCCAGCGGCACTGAACGTCCTTTCAGAAAGCACGCTGGATGAAGGGCAACCTAGTAGTTGCATAGCATATTGGCTAAATTCTGGCCAGTGATCCAATCTCAACACCCAGTAAGCCAGTGGATCATCTGCTGGAAAGGTATCCAGGTCTGCCCTTGCCCCTAGGTAGTCCTGCACCATATGGTGAAGACGCTGGCAATGGGTGCCTACATTTGACGTCCCTGGGCGTCGTGGACTAAAAATTTTAAAAATGCATCAGTCAAGCGGCCCTGGCCTTCACCACTATTCCTCTGATCATCCGCAGCCTCAGAAGCACTTGTGTCAGCACTTGGTAATCTACCAGTGCCTGGAAAGGTGTTACACAAGTGTCGCTTTAGAGCGTCCTCAAGTTTTTTCATCCTGTGCTCCGTCTGTGCGGGCAGGATGAGCTCTGCAACTCTACCCTTGTATCATGGATCAAGAAGGGTTGCCAACCAGTAATGATCCCTCTCCTTGATAGCACGAATCCTGCGGTCCTTTAGCAGGCTTTGCATTATTAGGGAGCCCATGCAGCGTAGGTTGGAGGCGGCATTAGCTTCCGAGTCTTCCTGGTCAATGAGGATGACCGTATCGTGCACTTCCTCCTCCCAGCCATGCACTAGCCCTTCTGGTTCTGGGCACTTGAAACCCTCTCTTGAGGAATCCCCACCTTCAATGCCCCCACTACTTAAATATTCCTCCTCTTCCTCCTCCTGTCTGATCTGAGTAGGACCCGCTGGAATGCTGTCTGCGGAAAGACTGGGGCCTTGAGAGCTAGGGAAAGCCTCCTCTTCCTCCCACTGCTCTGCCTCTAGAGCCACATCTATAATTCCCCGCAGAGTGTGCTCCAGCAGGAACACTAAAGGAATTGTGTCACTGATGCATGCACTGTCCCTGCTCACCATCCTCGTTGCCTCCTCAAATGGTGACAGTACAGTGCATGCATCCTTGATCATCAGCCACTGCGGGGGGAAAAAAAAAACAAGTTGACCTGAACATGTCCTTGTGCCATACTCACACAGGTACTCGTTGATGGCCCTCTGCTAATGTCGAGTTCCACCTGGTGAGCATGTCACAGATCAGACGGTTTGTGGGAAGGTGGAATTCTCTTTGAATTTCTGCCAGGCGAACGCTTGCTGGGAATGACCGTCTGAAGTGGCTGCAGACTTTTCTGGCCTGGCGGAGAAGCTCTGGCAGCCCTGGGTACTTGGTTAGGAAACGCTGTACCACTAGATTTAGGACATGTGCTAGGCATGGTACATGCGTCAATTTACCCTTGCGTAGAGCGGAGAGAAGGTTGCTGCCATTATCACAGACGATCATTCCCAGCTCAAGCTGGCGTGGTGTTTCCCATCTCTGCACCTGGCCCTGCAGAGCTGACAGAATTTCTGGCCCGGTGTGGCTCCTGTCCCCTAAACAAACCAGCTCAAGCACAGTATGGCTTCTTTTTGCTTGAGCCATTGCATACACCCTGTCAGGCGTCGGTTTAACTGCCACTTCACCAGAGACAGAGAAGGAGGAGGAGGGAGAGGTGGTGGTGGTGGAGCAGACAGACCTCATACAAGCAGCTTTCTGGAGGCGTGGTGGATGAACAAGCTCCAGCACAGAGCCCCGTCTTGGATCCCTCCCAGCTGCAATCAGGGCTACCCAGTGTGCCATGAAGGAAATGTAACGACCCTGTCCATGCTTGCTGGACCATGTGTCTAAAGTCACATGCACCTTGTTGCTGACTGCCTTTCCCAATGACTGGATAACATTTTCTTCCACGTGCTGGTATAGTGCTGGAATGGCCTTGCGTGAAAAGTAATGGCGTTTTGGAACCTGCCACTGTGGTACAGCACATTCAGAAAATTCACGGAAGGGAGCAGAGTCTACCAGCTGGAAAGGCAGCAGCTGCAATGCGAGTAATTTTGCTAAGCTGGCATTTAGACGCTGTGCTTGGGGATGGTTGGGACTATATTTTTTCTTACACTGCAGCAGCTGCGGCAACGTAATCTGACTGCATAAATCTTTAGCTGCTGGGAGGATGTCACATTGTGAGGAAGGATCTGGTACATCCATAACTGTAGCATCATCCCTGTCAGTGGAGGTTGTAGGCAATGACATGGCAGGACATACAGTGGGGGTAGAGACAGCTGATGAGGAGGAGGAGGACCTACGCAAAGTTTTGCACCAACGGGATGCGTGGCGGGTGGTCATATGTTGCCTCAAGCACGTGGTACCCAAGTGTCCGGTGTTTATCCCATTCTTCAGCTTCCTCTGACATAGATTACAAATAGCAACGGTGGGGTCTGCTGCACATTTCTTAAAGAACTCCCAGACAGCAGAGTTCCTGCATGTGTTCTTTAAGACAACAGCGCTCTACACCGTAGCAGCTCTGACATCTGATGCCTTGGACTGGCTAGTGCTACGGTTGGTCACAGAGGATGTTGTGCCTCGAGTTTGCTGTGCCTCCTCCTCCTCCTCACTTGATTCCTCAGTTTGATCTGGCACCCAGGTGGAGTCAGTGACCTCATCATCAATGTCATCTTCACCCCTTATCTCCTCGTCACTGGAGCCAACTTGGCAGTATGCTGCAGCTGCTGGGGCAACATGAGTGCCAGTTATTTGTGTGTCCTCACTGGCACCCCCTTCCTCTAGGTTGATTATACTCCCTTGCTCAACCTCAGAGATTGAATCAGAGCACTGTAGTTGCTGCGCATCCTCAAGCAGCATGTCACTGTCATTGTAGTCAAACAATTCAGCTGACTGCTCCGTGTGTGATAGCGAAGCTACAGCAGGAGTAGCTGTGGACATGGAGGCTGTATTAGATGCTTTGGCAGCTGAGGTGGACTGTGAAGCACTAGAAGCCTGGCTGGCAGAGGACTCGAAGAATGAGGATGGCCTAGCTAGCCAATCCACCAAATCCTCTGTATGTTGCTGCAGGTTAAGAAGACGGCCAGCACCAGTTATAAAGGACAAGCGTGCCCCTGCAGAGGATGCACCACGTCCACCACGACCAGAGGCACAGCCTCCTTACACAGGGGCTGCTTGCCCTCTTATCTGTGTCTGGGAGCGTCTGCCTGTCCTTTTTGTTCTTTCAGACATGGTGAGTGATATATAGATTAAATATATACAGAACTCTGATTCAACTCTGGTATAAATATTAAAGATTTACAGAACTCTGGTATAACTCAGTGAGACACCCTGATAGCTGGCAGCCAGTGACAAGACACAGATTACAATTCGCAGAAACCTCCTATAAATCATTGAGACCCCTGATGGGTGCCAGTGACAAGACACAAACTACGATTCGCAGAAATCTGCTACAAGTCAGTGAGACCACCTGATAGGACCCCCTGATAGCTGGCAAAAGTGACAAGACACAGATTACAATTCGCAGAAACTTCCTAAAATGCAGTGAGACCCCTTGATGGGCAGCAGTGAAACCTCCTATAAATCAGTGAGACCCTTTGATGGGTGGCAGTGAAACCTCCTATAAATCAGTGAGACCCTTTGATGGGTGGCAGTGAAACCTCTTATAAATCAGTGAGACCCTTTGATGGGTGGCAGTGAAACCTCCTATAAATCAGTGAGACCCTTTGATGGGTGGCAGTGAAACCTCTTATAAATCAGTGAGACCCATTGATGGGTGGCAGTGAAACCTCCTATAAATCAGTGAGACCCTTTGATGGGTGCAGTGAAACCTCTTATAAATCAGTGAGACCCTTTGATGGGTGGCAGTGAAACCTCCTATAAATCAGTGAGACCATTTGATGGGTGGCAGTGAAACCTCCTATAAATCAGTGAGACCCTTTGATGGGTGGCAGTGAAACCTCTTATAAATCAGTGAGACCCCTTGATGGGTGGCAGCCAGTGAGAACACACGGATTATAACAATTCCCAAATATTTTGTAGAAATTAGTGAGCCCCAAAATACTGCGTGGTACTGGCTGTGTGACAAGACACAGATCACCTCAATTCACAAATGTTTTAAAGAAATTAGTGAGCCCCAAAATACTGCGTGGTACTGGCTGTGTGACAAGAAACAGAAGATCACCTCAATTCACAAATGTATTGTAGAAATTAGGGAGCCCCAAAATACTGCGTGGTACTGGCTGTGTGACAAGACACACATCACCTCAATTCACAAATGTTTTAAAGAAATTAGTGACCCCAAAAAAACTTGCTGGCACAGTGACAAGACACACATATCAATTCCCTGATATTTTGTAGAAATGAGACCCCCCAGACCCCCCCAGTAGCGTGGCAGACCGGCAGTAACAACACACAACAATCTCCTCTGAAATTTCCTCTGAAATGCGTGCAGAATCGGCGCGTGGAAACATTATATAGTGTGCTACGGGACTTAGCTATGTGAGCCCATGATTGGGCAAGATTTGCCCAATCAGGACTCTGAGCGGTGATTGGCATACTGTTGAACCTGTCTTGCACCAGACCTGTGGTCAGGTGCAAGGCTGTAGCCAATTACGAGCTTCAGGCCAGTGGGAAAATGCATTGTGGGCCATTGTGATGCATTGTGGACTCGAACATGCGCCGAACACCCGGAAATGTTCGGAGTTCGCGATCTACCCGAACAGGCTAAGTTCGGGCCGAACTCTGAACTGTCTGAACCCGAACCGCTCATCCCTACTTGATATATCAACTAGTCCTTGCCCAGGGCAACTGATTGGAGGAGGGGGGCAGCATATTTCTTTTCCTAATGTCCTTCCTATTAGGCTCGAGTCAGACGAACGCAGTGTTCACGTCCGTGTTGCCGCACATTTTAACGTCCGTGGTAGCATACAATTATGATCAAGGGACCCACACACGAAGTACATCCGCACAGAAGTGTGGACGCACAACGGACGCGGCAAACGGACGCAAGTTAGGCAAGAACGTAAATCTGCTAGAATGAACGTGCGGAGTGCGCCACGTCCGCAATGTCCACATAGCTTTGTGTGTGAGTGATGGAACGTAGTCAGACGGACTGCATCTTTGACGTCCGGCATTTTTGACAGACAAAATAGTTTTTCATATTAATTTTATTTCCCATCTACATGAGTCAAAAAAAAGTCAGTCACAAAAACGGACTGTGTGGCCACTACCTTGTCAGTCAGAAAGTACATCCATTGTGCACGGATGCACAGTCCGCACAGAATGCGTTCGTCTGACCCTAGCCTTAGAGATTGTATGGCTGGCTTTCCATTTCTATTTGATTTGTAGCTGTAACTAAATTGTTTGCTTTAACCCCTTCACTACCAAGTGATCTTCCATAAAACCAGTGATAGAAACGAGAGACATTATGGGAAAGTATTTTGCAGTGAAAATATGCTTGAGAATTTCATAGGCACATTTTCAGACTTTCGGCGTTATTTGACAGGGAGATGCTGGCCAAAAAGAACAGCTACATCTTTGTCATACAGCTTGGGCTCCATTGTTCCTTGAAAAAAAAATAGTGAATCTATTTTCTTTTTTTTAACAGGGAATTTCCCCGTATGGTGACATTGGGGCCATTCGGCTATTCAGAGAGCAGGCAGCTTGCCAAATTTTGGCAAACTGCCAGCAAGTACGGTGCCTGTTCGACGGCAGTGAAATCCCCCATAGAGAATCAATGGTTAATCTATTCAGAGTACAATGAACAGCTGAGAAAAGTTGTAAAAATGCCCTGCCGTTTGGTGGTTTCATTCAGCAGGTTTATTCAGGTGAATCCCATAGGCTTCAATGTTAAAAACTTTCCCGTTTTCATACAATATCTAATAAACTGCTTATTATTTTAATCTGCAGTAAAAAGTCTATTTATTGATTTTTTTTTAAGATCTTTTTTTAGGTATTTTTTGGGGTTTTTTTGTCACAAAAAATTTCCATTTTTTTTAAAATAGTTTTTTAATTTTTCAGTAACAGACCTTTTTGCTATCATTCATTGGATCGTAAATTCCAGACATTTTTGTTCAGTAGTATTTTTGCAAACAGCGTTTCAATTTTGAAACTTTCAAGCGTACTGTTTTTTGTTTTATTTCACCCCGTTTGTCAGCTTGTAGGCTTTTTCTGGCGGCTGGCTTTTTCCGGCATGTTTGCCATGGTTTTTGCTGCAGTTTCTGTGAGTTTTCCGGTGAGTGTTCGGTGAGTGATCGGCAGGTGTTCGTCGGGTTTGCAACAGGTTTTCCCTGAACTCGGGGGGACCCTGCGGTGAATGCTGTATACTCCGCAGGATGGGGAACTTTGATTCCCCGAGGTGCAGGGAAGTGCGGGGAATGAGAGAGCACCAAAATGTCAGCTACATTTCGGTGCTCTCTGAATAACCCCGCATAACAACATCTTTTGTGTTACAAACTACATAGATACCAGAGAGATATCATTGAAAGCTAATAATTTATTACATAATTTATTTGAATTCTAAAACTAATATTTAAATATCATGTAGTAGATTAAATGCTTTACTTTGATATTGTGTACTGCAGGACTGTGTCTAGCTGTCTTTATGAAACACTAACACACACTAACATAGAATCCCTAGCATGGACAGTCTTAGGTATTTAGGTGTCTTGCGTGTAGAATACTGAGTACAACCCCTCCTCTCCATGACAATATCCCCTCATCAATACTTTGCGCCATAAAATAAAACTCCCACTATTACTAGCACCAAAAACAAAGCAAATATAAAGCATAATGGCAATTTTTAATTAAAAAATATGGATGGTTACTCATCCCAGCTAACAGCAGCAATCCTGCAGCCCAGCCAGATCGTCCCTGGCTCTGAGTACTCTCCTCGGCCCCCGGACTGCACCAGTTACCTGGAGATGCCCCCAAAATTAAAAAAGTCTCTTCCACCGGGTCGCCTCCCCGCTCTATTTGGCGACCGCACGCCAGGCCGGGAATCCTCTGCCTCACCCAAGATGGCGGCCGCCACCCCGCGCTCACCAGACAGCGGCCCGGCTACACGAGGGGACATAGAGAGATTACTCTCCACATTTCGAGCTGACATCAAGAGAGACATACAGGAGGGACTGGCGGCAGTGAGGGCCGAAATTGATGCAGTGGGGGCACGAACGGACGCCCTAGAAAGGGCAAACGATTCCTCAGCAAAAGTTTACAACGAAATGGCTCAACACTTGGAGGCTCTCACTGAAGAAGTGCACCAACTCCAGCGTGCCCAGGAAGATCAAGATAACAGATCCCGACGGAACAACGTGTGCCTCAGAGGGGTCCCAGAAGATGTTACTGACCTACAGGACTTTATGCACAGGTACCTGCTCAGTCTCTTGCCTGATACACCCCCACAACACTGCTTATTTGACAGGGTTCACAGAGCCTTACGACCCAGACCACGACCAGGAGATCGGCCTAGAGATATTATTGCTAGATTTCATTATTATGGGGTAAAAGACGCGGTGGTCGCAGCTGCTAGAACGCAAATTCCGACCATAGACAACGTTATGCCGAAACTGTTTATTGACCTCTCTCCAACTACTTTACAAAATCGCCGCTCCTTTAAACCTATCACGGACCAACTGATTGCGCATAACATCAGATATCGATGGGGGTTCCCGTTCAAACTTGTCGTATCCCACCACGGCACTACGCATATTCTGGAAGATCTGCAGAGGTCTGACCGCTTTCTTCATGCTCTGGGCCTGGCAGGCACGCAACCCTCCCCACCACGAGAGGGGTCCTTCACACAGCAAAGGATGGAGACTGAATGGTCTCAGGCCTCGCCAAAAGAACGACGGCCGCGTTCCTCACCACCCCCTCCACCATGAACGCTGTCTCTTCACTTTGCCACAGGGGGCCTACACGAGGTTGCAGGGGCCCTGATGGTATTGTAACACATTTGGATACGGATCTTGTCTAAGTTTTTTAAACTACAGCCTCATTGGGATGATGAACCTCCGATGGGATCCAAACGAGACCTGGATTTTGACCTTGGTGACGCCACTTTGTGGATGTCACTGACCACCCCCCCGCCCAGGGCTCTGGGCGCTCTTCTCGGTTTCCCCCCCGAAGTGGATGACTACGGGGGTTGGATGAGGTCCGAGACAGTTTCCCTCATGGATGGGATCCTAGTTGGATTGTACTTTTTTTCAATCCCAGTTCATATGTTTTTTGTGGTTTTTTTGTTATTTATTTTTTCCTTTTTTGTTTTTTTCCTCCTTTTTGTAGACGTTTTTACTTTTTGTTTTTCTTTTTTTTCTTTTTTCTTTTTCTCCTTTTTTTTCTTTTCTGATCAAGGTCTCGAAAGGTCAGGTAAACTGTGGTCATTTGTTACTGAATGTGATTTATTATACCGCAAGGGTGTTCTAGGATTCTTACTGTCATTTTTCCATGCCTTAAATCCTCTGCCCTGTCTGATCCCGGCAGAGACTGTTAGCTCACAGCTGCTTCCCTTATATTCTTCCCATCAATGCCAGTACATGTAATTTCGCATAACGTGAAAGGGTTTAATAATCCAATGAAACGACGTAAGGCGATGCGATTCTACGTTTCTCTGGGAGCGGACATTCTCCTCCTCCAGGAAACGCACTTCGCACAGGGTAAATCCAAGATTTTTTGATAAGCGATTCCCGCTGCATTACCATGCCTGTGCGCAGACGAAACACCAGGGAACCTCTATTTTTTTCCGCTCCTGGGTTAATTTTGTACTTTGTAGAACAGTGTCGGATAAGGAGGGAAGGTTTCTTTTTCTTCAGGGTACTATTGACAATAGACCGATATCACTCCTCAACGTCTACGCCCCTAACACCAGGGACCCTGCTTTTTATGACCGGCTCTTGACTTTGCTAGAACCCTTCCCAGGGGGGGAGGTGATCATCGGGGGCGACTTTAACTCCACCCTTGACCTGGTTTTAGATAGATCTACTACCCCTACTCAGTCTGATTCTCACCCTAACCGCCCACTCCTTAAGGATTTTTTGCAACAAGCACATCTAGTAGATGCATGGCGCCTCCTGCACCCCACGACAAGAGACTACACATTTTACTCCCACCCGAACATGACATATACGAGAATTGACTTTGTCTTTGTCCCCCAACGGGCGGCGAGGGAGGTGCTATCTGCTAAGATCCATGAGATAACCTGGTCAGATCATGCCCCCCTCAGTGTGGTCTTGGCGGATGGGTCCAGGGGCACTCCCCACCCTCCCTGGCACCTCCCTGACGCCCTGTTGCTGAGACCGGAAGTCGCAACTGAATTGGACTTAGCTTTAGCGAACTTCATTCTGGATAACAACCCCGCACATTACCTTCCAGATCTGCTGTGGACTACCCATAAGGCAGTCCTAAGGGGCCGGCTAATAGGTCTACAGGCGGCCCATTATAAACAATTGCACACCCAAATGACTGATCTGACCACTACTCTCGCTAATTTAGAGAGGTCACATAAAGCTCAACCTGACCCATTGATCTGGAACCGAATAGTGACTACCAGAGGAGAACTGAACTCCCTACAGACAGAGAGGGCTCTAGGTGATCTCCGTAGAGTCGGACAGCTATTTTTTGAGAAGGGTAACAAACCAGAAGCAATGCTAGCTCGCAAACTGCGCGCACTGCGTAAGCGTAACTCCATAGCGAAAATCCAGAGACTAGGGACCTCCCCAGCAGTAGCTCCGACAGAAATAGCGGAAGAATTTGTGCGTTATTATACTAAATTGTATGACGGCACAACAGCCCCACCTGATGACCAGAAACAACAAAAGATTTGTTCATTTTTGGAACAATTACCATTACGATCGCTGACTCGTCCGCAGGCGACCGCACTGGTGACCCCAATTACTACTGAGGAGACCTCCCACTACTGAAAGAACTCCGAACATCTAAAGCCCCAGGCCCGGACGGGTTTAGCCCCCTATACTATAAGAAATTCCGAACTCAATTAGCCCCACTCCTAGCTAATATGTATAACGGCTTCCTAGAGGGCAGAACCCCACCCAAAGAGCTGTTGGCCACCTCCATAGTGGTGATCCCCAAGGAAGGGAAGGATCCCTCTACTTGCGCTAGCTACCGCCTAATATCACTACTGAATGTAGACATGAAAATTTACGCAAAGGTCTTAGCTACGCGTCTGAGCCGCCATCTGCCATCCCTAGTACATCCTGGTATCAGCAACAAAAATAGGATAATATACACATAGGGTGATACCCCTGACAAAAAGGATTACAAAGGAATACAAAACGTATTATTAAGGTATACTCAAATTGTATTCATGACCACTCACAGGCTACCACTACTGGGAAGACACATAGCAGGTTCATGAGTCTCTCCGGGCTGGAATGATAGC
Organism: Leptobrachium leishanense; assembly: GCA_009667805.1. Lineage (NCBI taxonomy): Eukaryota > Metazoa > Chordata > Amphibia > Anura > Megophryidae > Leptobrachium > Leptobrachium leishanense. The sequence continues at coordinate 180,007,354 of CM019065.1, read as the reverse complement.
CACTCCACAGTCTGCAATCAGATTTTGTCCAGGAAGGGGAGAAGCTGCTCCACTGGGATTCCTTCTTTCTGCAGAACAATCACTGCCAGGAACAGAACTGAAAGTACAGAACTGTTCCTGGCAGTGATTGTTCTGCAGAAAGAAGGAATCCCAGTGGAGCAGCTTCTCCCCTTCCTGGACAAAATCTGATTGCAGTCTGTGGAGTGGCTATCATTCCAACCCGGAGAGACTCAAGAACCTGCTATGTGTCTTCCCAGTAGTGGCAGCCTGTGAGTGGTCATGAATACATTTTGAGTATACCTTAAGAATACGTTTTGTATTCCTTTGTAATCCTTTTTGTCAGGGGTATCACCCTATGTGTGTATTATCCTAGTACATCCTGACCAGGTCAGTTTTATCCCGTCTCGCGGAGCCCCTGATAATATTCACCGCACGGTGAACCTACTCTCTATAGCGCACGCCTCCAAACAACCATCGCTACTGCTTTCCCTTGACGCCGAGAAGGCCTTTGACCGAGTGGACTGGACATATTTATGGGAGGTCTTGAGGCGGTTTGGTGTGGGTGACGGGATGATCGGGGGTATTCGTGTGCTTTACACATCACCAACGGCCTCCGTAACGACTATGGGAGGGAGATCACGACCATTCGACATTTTAAATGGTACGCGTCAGGGTTGCCCCCTGTCCCCGCTTCTGTTTGCCCTATGCCTTGAACCCCTGGCGGAGCAGATACGACGTCACCTGGATATTTCAGGAATAGCAGTGGGCGACAAAAACTATAAATTGAGCCTTTTCGCAGACGATATCCTACTCACGCTAACCCGACCCCTTATTTCATTACCGACCCTATACAGTTGTCTTTCCTCCTTCGGTGCCCTCTCTGGCTACAAAATTAATATCGCCAAATCTGAAGCATTAAATATTTCATTGCCTCAAGAGGTTGTAACACTCTTACGGGACTCATTTGCCTTCCACTGGTGTCCTCACCGACTCCAATACCTGGCGATCTATCTCACCGCTCACATATCTCAGCTCTATACCTCTAACTATCCTGACATGATTAAACACATTAAATCCCTACTAAGGCAATGGTCTTCTTACTCCATCTCCTGGATGGGTCGCATTTATGCGCTTAAAATGACAGCACTCCCGAAACTTCTGTATCTTTTTCGCACCTTACCGGTTCCCTTACCACTGACGATCTTACGCGACCTCCAGTCAACCTTTTTCTGTTATGTATGGCAGGGGAAGAAACCGAAGGTATCCAGACTGATACTACGCCGTCCTAAACGACATGGGGGCCTTGCGGTCCCTGACCTAGCTCTGTATTATAAGTCGGCACAATTGACGCAACTTCTCCAATGGTCCTCTAAAAGGGGTAAGGTCTGTTGGTTTGATATAGAGAACGACTGTATTGCCCCCTCATGCTTATCACAGGTACCCTGGAGACAGATCTCCTCGACAGAAAGAGTTCGTTTATTGCCCACCACCACCCACTCAATGTCTATATGGTCTAAGGTTAAATATCGTATGTCCCTAACCACCACTACATCTGGTCTGCTACCCTTGAGAGATAACCCTCTCTTTCCCCCATGGAATGGGGAGGAGGGCCGAGCTTTTGATTGGTGGCAAAGGAAAGGCTTTACGACATTGGGAGCGGTGCTATTGCAGGGGAAATTCCCCCGTTGGGAATACTTTAGAGAATCACACGATATCCCTTTACGGGAGTTTCACCGATATTCTCAAATTCGACACTTTGTATGTGGCCGCTTAATTATGGGCACCCCTGTAGTGACCCCATTTGAAAGCCTGGTAATGAGAGGATCAAGCACGGCGGGAGCGATATCCCAATTATATAATCTTCTCCTCCGCCCGTCTCTCGAGTGCCCGTACTCGTACCAACACCTATGGGAAATAGACCTGGGTCGTCAACTAACCCGGGAGGAATGGGAGGCGATAAAGGAGTCCTCGATGGGGATAACGACATGTACTCTGATAAAAGAGAATTGTTACAAGCTACTCTCCAGGTGGTACCTGGACCCGGTCCGATTACAGAAAATCTATCCCACTCTAACTGGTTTGCGCACTAGGGGTTGTGGCCTGCGTGGTACGTTTTACCACATGTGGTGGGAGTGTGGGCTGGTAACCGTCCTGTGGACTTCAGTTTTCGCTATGATCTCCCGTGCTCTTGGTTTGTCAGTACCCCCTGATCCCGCTTTGGCTTTACTTAATAGCCCGTCTAGACGACATGGTCTATCACGCTCCTCCCTTCGACTAGCCCACCGTATTTGTACATCTACCCGCATTTGTATAGCTCGCTCCTGGAAACGAGACCTTCCCTCTGGTCCGGAGATAGTTGCAAAGGTGTGGTATCTCTATAAAATGGAACGCCTAACAGCACAATTACACGACACGCTCCAACAATGCACAAAGATCTGGGAACCTTGGCTTACGACTCAGGCTATCACGTAATCTGGTTTAGAACTGTTGGACCCAGAGACCTTGATCTAAAGATGTTTTTTTTTTGTGTTTTTTTTTTTTCCTTTTAGGTTGTGTTTTTAACTTTTTCTTTTTTCTCTCTGTATTACTTTTTGTTGTTAATAATGTTGTTTTATATAATTGATTCGCATGTACTCTCGAGGCACCGTTATGTCTTAGGGAAAGAAAACAGGTACAGTTGCTTTATTTTATCTGTTTAATCTTGTTCCTGGCTCCCTGAGATTATGCACCGCTCTATGGGCTTCCATGAGCGCCTGGTTGCTGTATTACTGAAAAACAATAAAAATTGTTTTAAAAAAAAAAAATATGGATGGTTTTGCTCACATATATGAAACTTGTAATTGTAAATACGGATGGTTATGAAATAAAACTGTTGTAAACAAACCAAAAAGGTAAACAATAATATCAAAATAAAAAAGTAACACATTAGACACTGGCAGACGCCCAGAGGCACTGATAAAGACACTGACATACACAAACAAAATGACAAAGACACTAGAAAAGACACCAACAGACACAAAGCCACTGACAGAGACCCAGGCAATAGCAAATACACAAGGACACTGGCAAAGACAATGACAGAATGACAGAGACAAACTCAAAGATACTGACGGAGGCACAAACTAATGAAAGGCACACACAGTCAAAAAAACCTGACAAAAACACACAAAGATAAGCTTATGGAGCGGAACACACTGAGGGCCACATTACATTCTTAACGCAAAAATCCTTGCGCAAAGTGAAAATCGTTGCGCCAAGCGTTAAAGTTTTGTGCGCGCAAATCACCGTTGGAATTACAATCCTCGCGGCTTTTATCATCCGCCGATCAATTGCTCGCGCAAACAGGACACGCCCAAATGCACACGCAGTACCGTCTCGTGCAAAAATCTTTGCACGCGCAGTCTTTTTTCGAGATCCAGCCAATCAGAATTAAGAATCACACCTGTCTCACGTTAACAAATTGCGCCTGCCACTGTCAATCAGAGCATATATGCTGCAGCAATAATACATGCACACACAACTTCATCCATTGTATTGTTTTGGTATGATTTGAATGGGCCACTGTGCTTTGGTGCGTTCCTTTTTATGGGCCTGTATATTTGGGGTTAGCCAGGTTGTTCAAATTTGCCATTAGCAGCAGCTTTTAGGAGCTTCTAAAATTATGCACGATAAGGCCATGTGGTGATTACCGCAAAATAGATTGTAATACCATACTCGTACCAGCGCACATTCGCATTTGCGGTCACAATGTTATGTAAGGCGCGCAAAGTACAGTACGCTTGCGTAGGGTTTGCGCAGGTTCACAATAGGGATGAGCCGAACACCCGTGTTCAGTTCGCTTTCGAACTCGAACAATTTCAAAAGTTCGAGTTCGGACGCGAACCGGATCCGAACTCAATGCAAGTCAATGGGACTCGAACATTTCGATTTTTAGAGTGCCCTGCAAGAGGGCATATATGCAAGATATTTGCCATAAAAGGTGTATGGGGGTCCGGGTAGTGCCCTGGGAGACAGGAAACAAGGAAAAAAAGTTTTAAAAAAAGACGTTTTTAAAAGAACAGTGATTTTTCCATGAAATAAAGGTTAAGAATAAAAACATAAAATTCCTTCAAATATCGTGCCTAGGAGGTCCCCATAACCTGTCCGTGAACTGGCGGATTTGTAGGATGTATAGAAACATTTAAAAAGAAAAAAATGACATTTCAAATGACAGTAAATGGTTTTCCTCTGCTTGGGGCGGCAGCCTGTATGAAAAGAGTAGACGTTTTAGGGTACACAGAACAAGTTTAGTGATTTTTTTGGCTAAATTATGGTGAAACTTATGCAGGCTTTGGATGAAAGTAACAACAGGTGCATTAAAATTGGACCTTTGGTGCCAGCTAGTGCCTTCACACCGTAACCCCTCTGAGGTATTGTGGAAGAGTGCAGGGGTGAACTCTGCATTCAAATATTAAAATGATTGGAATCTGGTACAATCGTCAGAGGCAGTGCACCCAAATATTACTGCGCTATAGTGTATGGCAGGATGGAAATGCACCAGCAGTAACAAGCAGCGAATATACCAGACAAGGGGACAGAGCGAGAGTAGTTGTTATAACAAAACCGGGTCAACAACGTTTAGGCACTAGTACTGCGCTACTGTATACTGAGAATTGGCACACACCAGCAGCAACAGGAGGCAAACAGAACAGGCAGGGAGTACACAGAGAGAATAGTCAAATGGCAGGCAAAGCCGGCAACAGATCGGGTCCTCAGAACAAGCAGGGTCAGTAACAAGTATACAAACTGATTCGGTAAGCTAGCGATGCGGGAATGAAACTCTACGGCAAGGCAAGGTGTACAGCGCGCACTCCTGATTTAAAGGTCCCGACGGCTCTGCGTCATCACGCCGCGCCCTGCCCCCGATCACTCACAGCTGCGCCGGGTGCTGCTGGAGCTCCTGGCATTCGGCCAGCTGGCGGCACCATGCGCCCGGGGCCCCCCGATCGCCACCCGAGGCCCTGGATGTCACAAACACAATATTACAATCCAAATGCAAACGGGTTAAGTAACCAAATTTGTAAGAAGAATAATTAATGCAGCATATGATTCCGCACTCTGCCGCGCAGCACCTCTACAGTCTGATGCTAGCTTTAACGAAAAGATATGCTATTAGAAAGAAAAAAATATATATTTTATGTTCCATGGGACATTTAAAGATGTCCTCGGATTTTATTTTTTTTAAAAATGTGTCGCCTTACCTTAGCCTGGTGGTCAGTGGGGGCTCCCTGGATCCTGGTTGTGGGGGGGGGTCTGCCGTGGCTCCCTCCCTGCGCCACCAGTCTCTGCCACATGCACACGGCCGGCACAGTCGCAGCTCTGTCATCCTGCAGCCGCATGCTCCTCAAGGGGTCCTTGGGAGGCCCCGGGGGGCTGCCCTCTACAGTGCCTGATTAGAGGGCCTCGTCTGCCTGATGTTTTAGCAACAAGAATGTTTTATCCCATAGGCTTCAATGTTAAAAATATTCCCGTTTTAATTCAATATCTAATAAACCATTGCTTATAATATTCTGCAGTAAAGAGTCTCTTTTTAGATTTTTTAGGATTTTTTAAGCATTTTTTTAAAAAAAAAATCTAATTTGTTTTTTCGAACTTTTGGCAAACGTCCCAAAAAGTTTGATGTTCGAGAATCTTCGAACGGCCAATGTTCGAATCGAACTCTTGTTCGGATCGAACCGCCAGCCCATCCCTAGTTCACAAGCATTAGACGATTGCACGCAGTTCTTGCGCTGAGTATGTAATACGGAATTCCCACATTTCAAAATAAAGATCGTTCACACAACAGCAGGTATATTCTGTGAGTACAATTGATGGAGCAACAGCATTTCAATTCTGTCACAGGATCTTTTCAGAAATATCCTGTAATAGCATCAAAACATTGTCAATCCAGTAAATTTACTCTGAAAATATACCTTTTGTGGTGTAACCAGTACTTATTTTGTAGCAAACACACACAGACTGAGAGACACTGAAAGGACAACATACAAACGTATAGGTAGATGCACGTATTGCTTAAAGGGTCAGAGGAATATATTATCTGCTTATGAAATCGAAGTGGCCAACCTCCACATTCATTAGCAAGTCAACAAGAAGTGGATAAAGCACAAAGTGTAGGTTTATTTTGGACACACCAGAAAATCAGACCATTAACAGTCTGAGGAAAGTCGGCTGAGGGCTGAAACATTGCTTCATTTGCCGATGTGTCGAAAATAAATCTGCACTGGTGAATTTCATTGCACTTTATATACATCTTATTGAGACATAAAGACACTAACGGGAACACAAAAATAACAATGACACTAGCAGACACAGTGACCATGAAAGTCACAAAGACACTGACAGAGACACAGACAATAACAATACAGACCAAAACAACAAACAGAAAGCACACCCACAGAGATACACAAAGACATTGGCAAAACATCAACAGAGGCAAACAGACAATGACAACACTGAACATGATGCAGAGTTATATTATGGACATAAATCCACACAAACAGACAATGAAAGATACATACAGAAACACTGGTAAAAGCACTGACATACTCAAAGATACTGAAAATGACATGTCGAGAAAATGCAAGACAGTGACTGAGATACTAAAAGACATAAAGTCACTCTCAGAGAAACAGGCAAAGACACAGAAAGAGACACACTAACAGAGAGACAGAGAAAGATAGTCACTAACAGAAACAGATCGTCAAGGTAGGTATAATGACCCAACATGCCCCATTAAATTGATGCTTTCAGCAGCCACACAGCTCACACACCCCCAGGACCACCATCAGTGAGTGACAGCTCATGACACGTTCTCATTCTTATCTCACTTACATGTTTGTTTTACATGTACACTGTACATGATATATTCTAGGTTATTTTTCCACTGTAAAATCTGAAGAAATCATTTCATTTTCCATAACAAGACAATGCAGTCTGCACACACAGAAAAATTATGATGTTACATCAAAGTTGCAAATGTCTTTGCATTTCATATATGCGTTTAATCTGTAGGCTGAATTTTCCATTAGATCAATGTCAAAGGAAGCGGCGATGGACTGCCAGTAAGTGAAAGTCACAATTTTACTGACTTGTCAGTTAATAACCACAGTGCTTTGAATAATGTAAACAGCACTAATCTTCGAGGAGAGAATACATGACAGCAGTCTGCATGAGCCTGGCTTTTGAAGCCTACCTTGCATATGAAAGCCGGAAGCCTCTCTCTGCAAGGTAAATTGTGAACTACCTAGGACCTCAAATGCATTGTTTATAAGGGAATGCAAGGTTAAAAAGGGGGCTAAAAATATGGGGTTGATTATTAACTTCTTCTTCTCTCCCTTTAACTCCCTCCCCTTTTCACCTTCATGTGCCTTTAATACTACCATTAATCAAGTGTGTTAGCTTAGAGCAGTGATTAAGAAGCCATCGCTTCCTGTAACAATTCCATGCCAAAGCAGGCAGTGGGCTGGACACTCACTTGATCATCCAGTCAATCCAATGGCTCTCAGTCAATTCTCCCCTACAAACACACACACCCCAGCACATGGAGGACTGAATTAGTTTTCTAATGGCATTGAATAGTCACAGTGCCTAGTACTTTTCTTTTCACTTTGGGAGTTTATTTGTACTTCCATTACATATTTGACAATTGATCTGCATTATTTAAAATTTTTGAGTTGAAATTACATTTAACTAAAAATGTGCACATGTACACAGAGAATTTTGCTTGAAGATACATGCAACCACTTACAGATATACAAAGGCAGATACTAAAATATTCACTCATGGCATAAAAGTAGAGGGAAAGTTCCCTTGTTAAGATTCACAAAGTGAATCCTATCAGGGTTATTCAAAGAGAATCGAAAAGTCACCGCACGTTCGGTGACTTTTCATTCTCTAGAATTTGGTGCAATTTGGCGATCCCATTTCGGCGACCCTGCGGTGTATTCAGCAAGCACCACAGGGCCGTCATAGTGCAGGGAAAAGCCGCCACAATCCCGACGAAAACTCACCGCAAAACCCGGGGAACGCATACCGAAATCCACAAAAACATCTGGATTAACCCTGCCAAACACGCCGGAGAAACCCGAGCAGCTGCCGATCACAGCGCAGACGAACGTAGTGAAAAAAAACAGTACGCTTGAATGTTTGAAAAGTGAAACGCTGTTTGCAAAGAAACTACAGAACGAAAATGTCTGAAATTTACATATAAGGTCGAATGAATGATAATAAAAAGGGCTGTTACAGAAAAAAGAAAAAACGATTTAAAAAAAGAAACGGAAAAACAAAAATTCGCAACAAAATCCTGAAAAATGCCTAAAAGATCCTAAAAAAATCTATACATAAAGAGACTTTTTACTGCAGAATAGTATAATCAACAGTTTATTAGTTATTGGATTAAAACGGGAATATTTCTAACATTGAAGCCTATGGGATTCGCCTGAATAAATTCCATAAAGTTCCATAAAAATGGGGCAGCTCGGGTGAAGTCTTGAAAATGAAAGTTGGGGGTGCAGGTACGAGGAGATGATAACATTAGAGCATTGGCAGAGCAAAGTGGATGGGATATATCCACTGGTGTATCTTGGCCTAGGCCAACAAGGCCCAGGCCTAGGGCGGCACTTTCCAGGGGGCGGCGGCCCGCTGGGTGGCCCCACCCCTAAAATAAAAAAAATTAAAAAAAAATTAACTTTTGAAAACTATTTTACCAGGAAGGAAACATTGAGATGTCACTAATTTTCAAGTATGTCCTGGGTAGGCAAGGCCTAGACTTTCACTTTCCAGGGGCAACAAAAAACCTCACCACTAATTGGGTTACTCACAGAGCACCGAAATGACGCCAACATTTTGGTGTTCTGTAGTTCCCTGCACTTCGGGGAATAAAATTTCCCCACCCTGCAGTGAATTCACCATTCACTGCAGGGTCCCTAAAGTGCATGGAGTCGGCCGCTGTATGCTGCCACTGCAAACCCATGGCCTGCTGTTTTCAAAAGAACTATTGAACGAAAATGTCTGGAATTTACATATAAGATCCTATGATTGATAATAAAAAGTTCTGTTACAGAAAAAGAAGAACCGCTATTAAAAAAAAGGGGGGGAATTTAGCAAAAAAAATTCTGAAAAATCACTAAAAGGTACAAAAAAAAATCAATAAATAAATAAAGACTTTTACTGCAGATTAAAATAATAAATGGTTTATTAGATATTGCATAAAAAACGGGAATATTTTTAACATTGGAACCTATGGGGTTCGCCTGAATAAACCTGCTGATTGAAACCACCGAACATCAGGGCATTTCACTGACATTTCTCTGCTGTTTGGTGTTCTCTGAATAGATTAACCATTACTTCTCTATGGGGATTTGCACTGCCTTCAAACAGCACCGTACTTGCTGGCAGTTCGCCAAACTTGTGTGTGAGCATATCACCAGAGCAGTGGTGTACTTAGAGGAATGGCGGAGGGTGGGCCGCCCCCAGGTACCAGTGATTATTGGGGTGTCATTAGGGGGTACTAGGAGGTGCCACTGTCACTGTGTGTCAGCTTTGAGCTGTGTTCTCAAACAACGAGCAGCGGAGCATGGCATTTGCATACGGAATAAAATCGAATAGAATAAAAATCCCCCTCTCCTCCCTCCATAGCTCCTCCCCTGCCCGCAGCAGCTCTAGGAGGGGGGGATGTGATTTGTGTCCAGAGAGAGAAGATGACAGTAAACGGCAGGTAAAGGGGGGGTTATCAGCAGAATATGAAGCCCTGTCTGCTTACTGCTGTTTAAAGTGGACCTTTCCTTAACCAGCACTGCAGTGATAGAAATTTGTCATTGAGCTGCCTGGCTCCTGGTGAGGCTGCTTGCGTGCAGGTCACACTCGGTCCGGCCAGTCAGGTGGTACTGAGTCTCAGTACCACCTGACTGGCTGAACCATGTGACACGCATGCACGCAGCTGCACGCCCTTTCGTTAACATGGACTGTCACTCTTTTCTGGACTGAACACCCACCGGGAAGGGAATCAAAGCCACGGTGCACCCTCTGGCAGTGGCACCCCACTGCTGACAAGATGGCTCCACGCACAGGCACAGCCGTGATCCTAACGTGGCCTGGAGGGACCTCCTGCTGAGTCTGTACACAGTCCCTGCTGACTCTGCACACAGCCCTACCGCGAACAGAGGCTGGTAAATGTAGAATAAATAATTGCTGTGTGCTCATATACACTCGGTTTGCTGGGAGTTTTATTGCAGTGGATTCTGATGCATTCATACACACCGCACATTGCATTGCTGGGAGTTTTATTGCTGTGGATTCTGATACGCTGACACACACCACACATTGCATTGCTGGGAGTTTTATTGCAGTGGATTCTGATGCAGTCATACACACCGCACATTGCATTGCTGGGAGTTTTATTGCTGTGGATTCTGATACGCTGACCCACACATTGCATTACTGGGAGTTTTATTGCTGTGGATTCTGATACGCTCATACACACTGCACATTGCATTGCTGGAATTTTTATTTCTGTGGATTCTGATACGCTGACACACACCAAACATTGCATTGCTGGGAGTTTTATTGCTGTGGGTTCTGTGATACACACTGCATAGTACTGTGAGTTTTATTGCCCTGGAGCTCTGGGATACACTCATACACACTGCACATTACTGTGAATTTTATTGCTGTACAGGTCTGTGATACGTTCATATGCAGTGCACGTTTCTGTGGATTTTATTGTTCAACCAATTAGAGAGGCTGTGTTCCAGTATACTTGACATGCGTGGCTGTTCTTTGTAAAAATGCTTGAATTTAAACATTTCATAATTTTATTTCTCAATAGATACATTTGAAATGGTATACAAAATATACAAGTAGGCACTTGGTATCCACTTTTAATATAAAGAGAGAAAAAGGCGGAGCTCTAAGAGGAAAAGGTGGAGCTTAAAGAGGAAGGGTGGGGATTAACCAGGAAGAGGTGTGCCCTTGACAGGAGGGGGTGCCTCAAATTTAAATTAGGGGGTGCACGAGTTTAGTCAGGCCTAGGGCAGCACAAAACCTAAATACACCACTGGATATATCTGCTAATTAGGGAGGAGATTTAGGCAGGGAGAGCTTTGTACGTGTGCACCAATATCTTGAATTGGATTCTAAAAGGAAACAGGGAGCCAGTGTAGAGATTGACTAAGGGGAGAGGTCTGAGAGGTGCGGGATGTGAGATGGATGAGCCTGGCGCAGGCGTTCATTACAGACTGCAAAGGGAGAATCTGGGATCTCTTAAGGCCAGTGAGAGGGGGGTTACAGTAGTCAAGGTGGGAGATAGTAAGAGATTGGATGAGCATTTTAGCAGAATTCGGATTAAGAAAAGGGAATATTCATGAAATGTTTTTTTAGGTGGAGTTAGCAAGGTTTGGTTAGTGACAAAATGTGAGGAGTGAAAAAAAGATCAGAGACAAAGAGGACACCAAGTCAACGAGCCTGTGAGGTAGAAACAATGGTGGAACTATTTACCTGATTGGAAATGGGTGTAGGAATGTTGGCGTTAGAGGGAGGGAAGATGAGAAGTTCAGGTTTAGAGAGGTTGTGCTTTAGGAAATGGGAAGTCATCCAGTTGGAGACAGTTGAACGGCAGGCATTAACACGGTCCAACCCAGGAGGAAAGAGATTGGGAGAGGAAAGGTAGACTTGGGTGTCGTCCGCATAGAGATGATATTGGAATCCGCAGGAAGAGATGAAGTGGCCAAAAAGAAGCGGTATAGATTGAGAAGACTAGGGGACCCAGAACAGAGCCTTGAGGTACCGCAACGAGAGAGAAACCGGTGGGGTGAAGAAACGCCAGCAAAGGAAGCACCAAAGGAGCAAAAAGAGAGATAGGAAGAAAATATGGAGAGAGCGGTGTCACTAAGGCCAAGTTGAAGCAGCGTGAGGAGCAGAAGAGGATAGTCAACAGTGTCAAATCACCACCACCCCATTCCTGAGATTGGTTTCTCATTAACTCCTTTCACATCACCACGGTTTTGGCAAGTGAGGATTTAAATATAATTTAAATATAATTAAATTAATCCAATGGACCCACCCAAGCAAGATAATCGCCTGTTAGGCTAGGGTCAGACGAGCGCAGTGCGAACGCGCATGCAGGCGCACTTAATCACGGCCGTAGTAGCAGCAAGTGCCGGGCAATGACGGCCAATATACGAAGTACGGTCGCACAAAAGTCCGGCTGCGCAACGCAAGTGGAAAACGAACGCATTTTGTCGAGAACGTAAAACCTCTAGTACGGTTGTACAGAGTGCGCTGCGTCCGCTAGAGGCGTGTGTGCGTGAATTGGAGATGTCAGACACTGCTAATGTCCGACCAACATAACGTCCAGATGCACAAAGTGTTTTATTGATGATCCGTACAAAATCACGGATGCAAATGCGCATCGTATGACCGCTATCGCGTACTCCGTGAAAAAATACGTCCATTCGTTCGAACGCACTTTTTCACAGACAACGCGAAAATGCGTTCGTCTGACCCTAGCCTACCTCTTATGTTCTTTACTTAGGTGTCAAAAAGTAATTTATTTATTTATTTATAAAGGATTTTACCAGGAAGGATACATTGAGATTTCTCTCGTTTTCAAGTGTGTCCTGGGTTCAAGAACATTGAAGTGTTATAGAAGTACAAAGTAATACAATGCAAGATATTAAAAAAAACAACACAAATATACAGATTAACAGAAAATCAATATGTAGGAAATAGTCATTATGTTACATGTTTACAGGTGCATTCCGTATTGAGGTATGTTAGTAAGGAATTCTTGAGTGACTTAAGACTGGGGGGAGATTTGATGGTGTCTGGGAGGTTATTCCATAATTGTGGTGCTCTGTAGGAAAATGAGGACCGAGCCACTTTCTTTTTGTATAGTGGTATTGCTAGTAAGGTGCTGGTCCTGGATCGGAGGTTATAGGATGAGGGAGCTGCTGGGGGAAGCAGTCTATTCAGGAAGGGTGGCAGCTTAATGCTAATTTTACATTGCTAGTGTTTAACCAGTGACTTGGATTAGATGTAACAACCCAACAAGTTTGAAAGGATACTAAGGCATGCCAGTATACTAGATTCCCTCAATACTCTACTGAAAAATGTCAACTCCCCACAATGTGAAACTATTTATAAATGTATGAAGGGAGTTTCCTCCTTGAAATTTTTATCTGTGGGAAAAAATACAATTTTAATTAAGGTCATCCAATATTGTTGCTGGATATATCCATCTCCTGCCTCTTAAAATAAACATAGCCAGAATGTTGCAGGAAATCATATTGCTTGTCTTCTGTATCACATAAAAGTCATCCCTGAGCTGTTTGTTTAAGGTAACAAGAGATACACCGTAATGTAAAAAGGATCAACTGTTGGCAAACACAACTGTAAATTTGTCAAATCAGTAAGTGTATAAGATATTGACTATAAAAAAGACCATTAATAAAAATGTAGACACCAATATGTGAAAATACATGTCACTGGTATAGATCATTCTGGTGTGTATTCCTTTGTTCATAAAAATCCATTAAGCCATGGTACATTTATATGCAGCAAATCAACATGCGCATTTATTAAGACTTTGCATTGTGAATTTACAGCACTTCTTGGAAGGTCATCCTAAACACAAAAAAAAAAGGGAAGCACAACCTTAGATTAGATCTAGAAACTTGGTAATTGAGATCTCCTGTTCTTGTGCCATGACAACACACCATCAGTTATCCCATCTGCAAACACAAGGTAGTCATTGATAATAGTGTCACTGAAAGGGTGAATGGATCTGTACATATAGCTTAATGGTAGGTATTTGATAGAGGAAAAGGATTCCATGTGAGTTTTACTTTATTTAGCCAGGACAATTGTGCTAAAATGTGTTTATTGTTCAGAAACAGAAGTAGAGTAAAAGCAGTAGGTTCGCTAAGCAGTAAATTGATGAAAACGTGGTGGAGACTTGCAAGAGAATTGCAAATTACCAAAACTGCAAGAAAAAATTACAACTCCAGTTCATATTCAAGCCAACTAGTTAGTCTAAAACTGCCATTCTTTTGCAATTTTTTTCCTACTTGTTAATTAATGGAAAACCCTTTAATATATTGCTATTTGCTGATAGTTATAGATACATAGGTAAATAAGCAATCTAATGGTCAATACATTTGACCTATACATCTCATTAGCTTGCCAAAATGAAAATAGACTATACATGACTCCTCTTTCAAAATGATGTAAGTTCTACGACTGAAAATTGGTGCTGATTTTCTATATACGAAAAGAAAAACTCTAATTTCCAGGAAAATACACAAACCTGAAGAAGAGAGGAACACTCTCGAAAGCTTGTATTTTAAATGTAGCGTTAGTCCAATAAAAAGGTATCACTACAGACTGCTATACTCGTGATTTTGGCATCTGGACTAACACGGCCTACCTAATCTATAAATATATCTATATATATATATTTATAGATATGGAGCACTACAACTAACATAAGCTGTAACTAGATTACTTGTGCATTACAAACAAAAGCACATTATAAAACACATGCTGCCGTTTATCTTTCTTTAAAGCAATTGTATGTAAAATGGAAAAAATAAAGTTAGGTTTTTATCTCCTGTTTCCATTTTGTGAGTTTTCCCATGGTGCAACATTTACCAAAATCTTAGCACAAGCCTCACTTTACAGCCGTGGCTTAGCTTCTACAACAGTGAAGAAGTAACATGGAGGAGTGAATGTTTAGAAAAAGGGATCTACTGTGCAGGCTAAGCTACTCCAGATAAGAGCTGGCAGGTGAATGAGATGTGACAGGGAGCTTAACCCCTTGGCTACGGATAACATATGTGGGATGTCTTAGGGTTTCTCTGCAAGATGCGAAGCATGACCCCCACACATCATTAGTTATATTGCAGCCTCAGAGGAGATCGCCACTGATCCAGGGGAAATCCCACGGTGGTCTGACTTCCTGGAAACTAGACTACGCCTTGGGACCTCCCCCTGCCACTGTCATCATCGCGGATGAGCGTGATGATGACAGAAAGTGACTGCCTCCTGTCAGGCAAGTAATTCTCTACAGAGGAAATATGAGGGTCATTTAGACCCCGTATCTCCTAAATTCTTGAAGATAGAAAGCAAGATCATGGCCTTTCCAAGGATACCAAACATGACCAGGATACTTGTAAAATAAAATAAATTAATAAATATATATATATATTTTTCAATACAATGCAGTACTATACGTTAGACATGTGCACAGCACAAAATTTCGTTTTGAACTAATGGATTAGTCCTAAAATGCAATTTATTTAGTTACTAAAGAAATTCGTTTTCAGTTCTTTAGTATGAAAACTAATTTCATTCATCCGAAAACCAGTGGATACAATTACTATTGTAGTGGCTCCTCAGAGGGCTGAGATCGCTGCTTGTTACAGTATCTCTCACTCTCAGCACAATGTGGGCCATATTACATACTTGGTGGTAACATAACCAGAGCTGTTGTAAACTTCCCAGAGCCATTATAGCCTATAGAGGCTTTCAGTTTACAACAGCTCTGGTTAAGTTAGCACCAACATTGTAATATTGCCCCGTGTCAGGCAAAGCTGTTACAGTAAGTGACTGCAGCTCATCACAGCGCTCAGAGTTTCAGTAAAACTAGTGAATAATATTTTTATATTGAAGAGGTTAGAACAATATTATTTCCTTGTTTTACTGAAACTCTGAGCGCTGTTACAGTCACTTACTGTAACAACTGAGCCTGATACATTGTACTGAGAGATAATCTAACAAGCAGCCGATCTCAGCGCTCACAGCCACTGGATTTAAAGGGCTAAAAAAAAGGATCCTCTCTGTATAATGTTTAGAACATCCTCCTGCATTAATTAATACCCCTCTCTGTATAATGTGTACAACATCCACCTGCATTAATTAATACCCCTCTCTGTATAGAACATCCTCCTCAATTTATACCTTTCTCTGTGTAATGTATATAACATCCTCCTGCATTAATACCCCTCTCTGTATAATGTATAGAACATCCTCCTGCATTAATTAATGCCCCTCTCTGTATAGAACATCCTACTGCATTGGCATGTGGAGGTCGCAGAACTTTGGATGTTGCGATGTTGCGCTCTTCATTGCTGGTCTCCTTCACTCATCAATGTAATATCACAAAAAGGACTGAAACTAAAATGTAGTGCATTTTATTTTAGTTTCTTTCGTTTTTTGTACTGAGCAGTTTCGTTTCTCTTGAGTCATACTAAAACTAAATTATCCCAAAATTCTGACTAAATCGTTTTAGTACTAAAACGAATGCACATGTCTACTATACGTTTCAATTATAAAGTGAACAATGATGCTGCACTAACTCACCTTCTCATTTCCCACTATGCCAGCAAGTGTGGAGGTGATTGACCAATGTATTATTACGTATTGTTTCATCGAAAACCTAAACCGCCGCTCTGCAGCATGGAGCGCCAAGGGTTCTTAAAAACCCTGAGTCTCTGATTTTTACAGCACAAGATCAAGTAAGGTGTCATTGGAAAGGTCAGAGTCTGGCCTTTCTATAAATACCAAATATTACGATGTAAAATGTAAAAATAGAAAAAAAATAAAAACATTAAATGCAACATTTTGGTTTTCCCTTCTCCGCTCTAAGGCAATGGCATTATGTGCTTTTATTAATAAAGCAACCACTGCCACTGAACTAACTCATCTCATTTCCCATGCCAGGACCAAATGTGGAGGTGATGGACCCCTCTATCTTCATTCTTTACACCCCACAATGTCATGTTATAGGTCATTGGACAGGTCTGAGTCTGGCCTTTCTAATGGTACAAAAAAAAGAAGTATATATTTATTTATTTAATTATTTCAAAGCAATGGAATTGTTCATTTGTCACGTATAAAATAAACAATACCACTGCCATTATTTACGTTCTCATTTCCCATGCCAGGAGCTAGTTTAGTGTTTTATACATAGTTATATTAGTCATAGAACACAATCCTCCAAAATCTAAGCGAAAAATTTCATATTTTCAGTTTTAGTTAAAGCTGCATATTTGCTCTGAAAAATGCAGTAACAGGTTCCCATTTCTATTTTTTTTTTCAACCAGAGTACTCCATAGAATATAAATCACATAGATCTGGATGCTAAAATGTGAAAAAAAATTGAGCACTATAAATGATTAAAATCTGAATGCAAATTTAATTTATTTTACGTTTTTTGTTTTTGCATTCTGACAGTACATGACGTATACAGGCAATAACGATATATTTTAATCTGTCAAGTCTGCTGAAAATAAAGATATAAAATATGTCAGGCTATGTAGGATCACCAAGAGTACCTTGGGGGAAATAAATTGGCCTGGTCTTGTTGATCCTAGAAGCATGTGGAACCAATGGGGGATACACCTGAAAAAGTGGGGCGAAACATGGAGAAAAAATCTAAACGAAAACAAAGAAAAAAGCTATTTACAAAACATAACTTCTCACACTAAGCGAAAAATAGAGTGGACCCGACTCTGCTCACAGAGGAAGGCATGAAGTGCAGGAAGAAAAAAAAACAACGGTTTATTTCCCATTGCAGGAGACATCACCCTCACGCCTGTACCACATCATTGATATTGTTAACTAGCACCAACAAGCCTAAAGCAGCATAGTAATGAACACAGTAATAGACAGAACTGACCAGGGGCGTCTCAGACGCTGGAGCAAGTGGACGTGTGGCGAGTGAGCTCCGCTGCCGAGTATGATTTTGGTTGTTGTTTGACCTTCTGGACCCTGGCCAGTGGCTCGGTCTGACTCTGGAAGCACACTGCAGTGTCTACTGCTCATGATGTACCTCTCCTGACCCTCCGGGAGGTACTCTAGCACGGCTGCCCGATGTATTTGGTCAGTGGCCATCTTGGATGCGGCTTACATCGCAGCCTGCATCCTCTGCCCTTATGGGAAAAAGAGCAAGAAGCTGGAGGGGTCAGATCCTGCCATCCTGCAAAGCATCCAGCTGTCCTTGGGTGGCCCACACTACAGCCAGCGGTGTTTGCAGCGTTCGGAGGCTCTGGAGCAAGCTGAGTCCTCCGATGTTCAGATAGGTCTGAGCCCGATGCCGCCTGTTGTCCCGCACATACAGCTCTCTACCAAATGACATCCATCAGCTATATGCTGATTTGAGGGCCCTGTTGCAAACAGATATTGCTCAGGTTCCGGCTGAAATCTCGGCTATCTCGTCTAGCTCTGTGTTCCTGGGAACCCGTATGACTGTGCTGGAGGAAAACGGGCTGGAGTCCAGGACCCGGCTGGATGATCTTCAGAAGCAAGTGATGATTCTATAGACCACAGTCGTGGATATGGAGATAAAGCATCGGCGATGCAATTTGCGACTCAGGGGAATCTCCGAAACAGTCCACAATGATGACCCGATGGCATGTGTTACAGATCTTGAGGCCATGCTGTTGCGCCTACCTCCAGACTCTCCTGCTCCATCTCCTCTGCCTTTTGTGGGGGAAAGGCGGCTGCTGCACCTGCTGTGGCTCCCTGGGACATCATCATCACCACCAGAGATATGTCCATCCATGCCAGGGTGCTTAAGATGGCCGGGAATGTCCCAGCGATGACCTATGGCGATCTGCAGATTTTTGCCTACTGGGATTTACCATTTCTCGCCCTCATAGCATGCTGCCGTTTCCGAGATGTGACAGCCCTCATGAGAGAACATGGGGTTCATTATCCCTGGGGGCCTTCTGACTCCTTAGTGGTTTCTCACCCAGGTCATGCCTGCCCTGTGTCTACCCCAGATGAAGCTCAGGACTTATTGGATTCCTGCGTGCTGCCTTAGACTGTCCTGGCACATTCCTGCCATGTCATGGTGGGAGCGAGCTCTCCGTGTTTGGACCCGGGCTAAGGACTCAAGACACTCTTACAGTTTGTTTGTTTTCTATCTGCCCCCCTTGAGTTCTGTGTCCTGTTCTTTCCCCCTTATTGGAGTGCTGACTGTCACACAACCCCTTGCTCAGAGACTGTGGACTGTACTAAAACCTCGCTCCTCCTCTATTCCCTCTCATGTAAGCTATTTGTTTATGTTTTAATGTTTAAAGTGGTGTTTTTGTGACCCGCCCCACCATCAGCACGTAATCAAAATGCCTTTAAGCCTGTCCCTCATGCTCACTCTGTTATCTAACACCAGGGGTAGCCTGGGATCGAAAGAATGAGCAGGGTTTGAAACCCCATCCAATCACAATCCAAGGAGCTAGACGGGCCAACCAATTCCATTCCAGGACGGCACTGCATTGACTTCAATGGAGCCATCTGCAGACATTTTAAACCTCGGTGAGCTAAAAACCATTTGATCCAGCAGGGCGCTCTTTCGGGTTTAGAGTCCCCCTCAGGGGAGCTACCATTGTGGTGATTTTCAGGAGGGAGCTCCATCGGGAACCCACGTTACTGAGCCTTTCTTGGCCCCAGGAGCTCACACAGCAGCAGCTGGCCATGTGGTTCAACTGGGAATAACTGCTACACGCTGCCATCCTTTCCCCTGCCTGCAGATCTGGGCACTTTTTGGACTGTGACACCCTAGGGGTCCGAGCTATCAGACGGTACCCCTGGATTGCTGCTGCTCCCCTGGAATCCCCCCCAAACAAGGAACCGTGCTCCGTATGACTGCAGTTACAGTTATTTGTAAGGCGCCACCAAGTTCCATAGCACTGTACAATGGGAGAGCGAGGATAGCAATATACATGCAAGTTAAAACACATAGAACAGTATCAGAGAAGCCCCCGCCCAGGAGCGTGCACTCTGAGAGGACCTGATGGAGAGCAGGCTGAATGGCGGTGCCGTAATGTCTGGGGGCGGGAAGGTTAACTGTTATCTGATTCTGACCCAAATAAAAGCAGGCCATGTGAAATGGCCAGAGTGAGTCTGCTTAACCCAATATGAAGAGTGTCATCTGCTTTATTGGGAGAATTTAAGATCTGACATTGTTCCAGGGCTTTAGGCTGAGGGGAGAATCCAGGAACTGGTGAAGGCGAACGAGTCACTTTGGCCAAGGGAACATATTCGACCTGGCCTCATGTGACACTGACCCACTGTCTTTTTCTTCTTATCCTACATGGCAGACTTTATTGTTATTGTTGTTTTGTTTTTGGACTTTTTGCTGCCTCGTGGGGCTTGGCGGCTCCTTGAATTTTTGGGCTCATGGACGTCCTATCCCCCCTTTTTTTCCCGCTCTCTGCATGGGAACATGGGTTGGCCCAGGCGAGCCATTCGGGTGGCCACCACAGCTCTGTCCACCCCCCTTGGCCCTGGTCCGCCTAGCCATGTGGCCTCTTCCGTGACCTCATTTTGGGTTTTTTCGGTGATTGGAGTGAGCTGGGAATGCCACTTCACTAGGGCAGTTCCCTGTGAGTTGTGGTGGGTGTTTTGTTTTTTGGGGGGGTTTGTGTCTTGTTATGCTCTTTCCCTGATCCTTGCTGGCTTCGCCGCTCCCCCTGTCCCACTTGTCTGGCCTTTTTGACTCCACCATTCCTTTTTTCTTTTTAAATGGCTTCACATGCAGTACCCAATATCTTCAAATCAGGAGTTTAGTGGGGAATCAAAGGTAAGAGATTTTATGGTTGTGTAGAGACTTTGAGCAATTAACAAATTCTCCTCTCTTGGCCATGGTAGCCGCTGAAACGTCTGGGTATATAGAAATCTCGGCATAAAGAGGATGCAAGGTGGGGGGGCCCTATTCAATGCCATAATTGCATCTTTCACAGTGTAATATGGAGACGCAGCACAACATCTCACGTTGCAGTGGCTGGGAGTGATTTCGGCTTAGGGACGCAATGAGCACAATCAATGATGAATTTATCCTGTGGTGTATTTGAGAGCAAGGCTGCGAACATCTCTTGCAAAAAGTTAATAAGGTACACTGTTTGGACCATCTTAGAGACGTCCAAGTTATAACAAAAGCGATAACATTACTTATCAAAACCAGAGAGGCAGGCTCAGTTATTTATTTCATTACAGCAATGAGACACCTAGTGAACCACATATCTAGTAATAACGGTTACCTTCAGATATTATCACGTTAGGACAACATGACTATCACGCCCTTGTAATTTCCCGACTTGACTATTGTAATAATCTATCTGGCCTCACTCTCTCCCACTTCTCCCCCTACAATCCATTCTGAACGCCTCCGCCAGGCTCATCCACCTCATTTGCCGCTCTGTCTCTGCCGCTCCTCTCTGCGAATCTCTTCACTGGCTCACCATCCATTGTACAATTAAATTCAAACCCTTACCCTGACCTACAAAGCTCTCACTAACTCAGCTCCCCACTTTCTGGCTTCATATTCACCAAATACACCCCAGCCTGCTTCCCTAAGGTCAAACAGTGACCTGCACCTGGCCTCTCCCCGCATCACACCCATGATAGATTGCAGGATTTCCCACGTGCAGTTCCCATCCTCTGGAACGCTCTCTATTGTACTGTCAGATTCTCCCCTAGTTTCTCTTCCTTCAAATGCTCCCTTAAGACATTCCTATTCAGGCAAGCCTACCACCTGACTCACTAATACAGCTCACAGCCCCAACCAGTCCATCAATCTCACCTTGCAGTCCTCTCTGTCTGTTTCCACCCCCCAACCCTTCTAGATTGTAAATTCCCACAGGAATAGGGCCCTCATTTCCTCCTGTACTGGTTTGTCAAAATGTTGTTCAGTCTCAATGTATTGTAACCCTGTTTATATTCTGCCCATTGTTCAGCACTGAGGAATATGCCGGCGCTATAATTAAAGAATAATAATAAACTATTACTTTGTATATACTACAGGCCAAAACAGTGATTGAATTTAAGCAAGCATGGGATAGGCATAAGGCTATCCTAAACAAAAGATAAATCCAGGTTAAGTATCCATGTAATTGGGCAGACTAGATGGGCCGAAAGGTTCTTATCTGCCGACATGTTTCTATGTTTCTATGTTTCTACTACTTTTAGGGGGCACCTATAAGCTTTAAACAAATTGTAGCCACTACTCAGTTTCAGTTTAGTTCATTAACAGGCGTTTTCAAACTATATATCCTGGATGGTCTGTAGTCTGAAAAAATAAAAACACAGAATGTTCGAAAGACCAAAGCGAATGGATGCGGTAACGGCATTGACTAGAAAATGTGGTTTATCTGCAGGACTCTAGTTTCCTGTGCACCTGCTGTAACACCTTTTACATTTTCAAGTGGCTGACTTGAGTGTTTGTTTAAGAAAGCAAACAATGCAAGTGATGTATCTAGGCAATAATAAAGTGAAACTTTCACATTTGTTGAATTAATTTAACTTGAAAGTTACTATTCATCAACAATCCTCTAACGGTACATTTTAGGACTCAATCAAATTTTGCTTTGAAGAATACTTACAGGGTTATTCAAAGAGATTCGAAAAGTCACCACACGTTCACTGACTTTTCGTTCCCCGCACTTCGGGGAGATTCGGCGATCCTAGTTCGCCGTCCCTGCGGTGTAATCAGCAAGCACCACAACCCCCCCGTAGTGCAGGGAAAACTCGCCGAACACTCACCGAAACCCGTAGAAACAGTTGTATTAACCACGTCGAACATGCCAGAGATATCCGACTAGCCGCCGATCACAGCGCAGAGGAGCCGCCAGAAAAAGCCAACACACAGATGAACGAGGTGAAAAAAAAAAACCAGTAAGCTTGAAAGTTTGAAAACAAAACACTGAATGAATATGTCTGGAATTTACATATAAGATCCAATCAATGATAATAAAAAGGTCTGTTACAGAAAAAAGAAAAATCGATGTAAAAAAAAAAAAACAGAAAAAAAGTTTGCCTAAAAGATCCTACAAAATCTATGAATAAAGAGACTTTTTACTGCAGAATATAATAATAAACGGTTTATTGGATATTGTATTAAAACGGGAATATTTTTAACATTGAAGTCTATGGGATTCTCCTGAATAAACCTGCCAAAAGAGACCACCGAACAGCAGGGCATTTCGGCAACTTTTCCCTGCGATTTTGTGTTCTCTGAATAGACGAAGCATTGCTACTCTATGGGGGATTTCACTGCTGTCGAACAGGCACCATATGTGCAGGCAATTCACCAACATTTGGCGAACTGCCTGCTCTCAGAATAGCCGAATGGCCAGGAAATGTAGCCGTACGCTGAATTTCAGTGTCCGGTTACATTTCAGGGCCAGGTCGGCTCTCTTTGAATAACCCTGTTAAATTTACATCCTCCAGTAAAGCTGCGTGTCTCGTCAATGTGTATTAAAAGCATCACCACTTTCTAAATTTTATAATCTATGTTCCTGAAGGCAAATAATATCATATATTAATATCAAGTTGTGGACCATGTTGTTTGCACTTACAAAATATCGCTATGGTTTTTTGGTTTATAATTTTCAGAACTAACATGTACTAAATAAAACTATTCTAAACAACGTGATTTTTTTAATGCAAGAAAGTGCTCTTACATCACTGAAGGAAGGTATCATTTATATTTATTTGAATGGACACCTTCTTTCAGTGATGTAAGAGCATGGACTTTTTGTCAAGCTTCATTGGAGCAATGCTGACATGGTACATTGTTGGTAAGAGTGGAGCATCATTACATCATTGTTATTCATGGGTGCATTACATCATTGTTATTTATGGGTTTCCATTAAGATTAAAGTAGGGGTTGTTGGAAATGTATGGAGAAGTGTGCGTAAGAACTTTGTTTTTGAAAGGCTTATGAGTTAAGAGTTTGGATTAGAAATTGTGTTTTTTGCTTGGTACTAGAGAGTACCCAGATTCAAAGTGATGCAAACTGTAACTACCAAGGGCCATATTACATAGTTGGTGCTAACTTAACCAGAGCTGTTGTAAACTGAAAACCTCCATAGGCTGTAATGGCTCTGGGAAGTTTACAACAGCTCTGGTTAAGTTAGCACCAAGTATCTAATATGGCCCCATGCGAGTGGAAATTGGAGTTCACTGCTACTTAGTTTTTTTAAGCCTGGTGCACATTGCACACTTTTTAGATTCTTTTAAGGTGTTGTGTTATTAGACTGTAGGATATGAACATAGGGTTCAACTTAATACTGTGGCCGATTTTATATCTGGCTGCTAAAAAGCCTAAAAACTAGAGAGAAAATAAGTGTGTACGAATGCTCTTGACATATCTTACTGTAAATCTCAGACTTTAAAATGAAAACCCGGACGTGCGTGATTAATCTTACGTTCCGATAGAGATCATTTTACGGTAAACCCATAAATGCATATCTTCCTTTAAACCCCGGACATGTGCATTTAGGTGTAAATCCCATAACTGCAAGTCTTATTTTAAATCCCTAAATGCGAGTGTTACTGTAAATTCTGGGACTTGTATGGTCTTACTTTAATTGTGGAAATATTTATTTATTTATAAAGTATTTTACCAGGAATATTACATTGAGATTTCGCTCGTTTTCAAGTATGTCCTGGGTATTACAGTATGGACTTGCAGGTAGTAAATATGAGAGTGAAATATTAAAGCATGGACTTGCGGGTTAAAAATTGAATTGTAAAATGTTAAAGAACAGGTTTGTACATTATTAATGTACCAGTAAAAATTTAGTTTACAGACTTGCACGTTATGACTATAGCAGTATAAATGTTATTGTACAAACTTACAAGGATTAAATTTAAAGTACGGAGCATGTGTGTTTTTACTGTAAATGCGGATTCTGTACCTGCAGTCTCTGAACAGTAAGAGCCGGACCAATACATTAAAAACGCACTACACACATCCAAGCCATATATCAGCACCTTTTAGCATTTGAGATTTTTTCAGAAAATCGACATATTGATAAACCTGAATCGCTAAAGCCGAAATTAGATCAAAAAGTAGTACCGATATCTGAGCCGAATTTTTATTGAGAGTCAAAATGCTAGTAAGTCCAGATCTGACCTTAATGTGATATAAGTTATAAGATAGACAAACCACACACATTGTTCGACCTGTTAAGTATTTCATGCCAAACTGTAAGACTTAAATCTTAGCCAATGCAACGAGTCACAGTTCAGCATGTTTCAACATACAAATTTATTTATAACATATTTTACCAGGAAGGATAAATTGAGATTTCTTTCGTTTTCAAGTATGTCCTGGGTTCAAAAACATAGAATTTTTCCCCTAAGGGCGCAACACTGTAGATCCAAAATATCTGACACTGCCAGAAGATCGGAGGCTCAAACACCAAAGATTTTCCATCTGTGAACGTCAAAATAAAAGACTTTCGATTTTGCCTACGACTATAGAAACCCTTTATGAAATCAGGAATTTGTCTCAGATGGCAAAATCCTAACCAAACAATGTGTACAATTGTACAATTCTGTTTTCCTGCAGTCAATGTTTCTTATTGAATAAAGCCCTAATATTAAGTTGCTGGAATGGAGGTCATTATTTTGAAATCTATTGTTTAATCTGGTTTTTGTGCAAAAAGGTTTTCAAGGCCTTTGACGAATTTGTACATTAGCAAAGGTTAATCATAACAGTAGCATATTTCAGTTACTGAATATTATTCACTATACTCATATTATACTCACATTATTCACTTGGATATATTGTCACATTACCTTAGAGTCTCTTTGACTTTCTGCAGAATGGGCTTGGCTGGCAGCGCTGAGGAGGTCTCCAGTCTTGTAAAAAATCACTTTGAGTATTGTCCACCTAATCATTTTAGCTTAAAGTGTATTAAAGCATAAAAAGGATAACTTTATTCCCGCACCATGGCCTCCCTCTTTGCTCTTCGAGGTTGACAGTTTCTGCTGCAAGACGGTCACTCTGACAACTGGAGTGCGTGCAACTAATGCACAAACAGCCAATCACTATGGAAGGCTGTCACAGTCCGCATGGACAACAGCACAGAGAGTGAAAGGAGGGGACAATCAGCTCACAATGAAGAAAAAAATTCAAATAAATGATCATGGTGCGAATAGATTACTTCTAAGTAAGCGATAATTTGTCTGTTTAGCAACATAAAGGAACACCTAGCATTACTACTAATGCAACATTGTTTTCTTGAAGATGGCTCAGAAATTAAATACTGTATATACTGTATATTTTTATGTTTCGTTGCATAATGCTGGAATGTTATATTCTTGGAAGTCATGCATTAATTGGCGACTTTCAAGTTGGATACATGAAACTACAAACCCATTTAAAATTCATTAGATACACCTTAAAAGCTTTTAAAACAAATTTCAAAATCATTCCAAAATATACTACATTATGAATGTGCTGTATAATTACATGTCTGTCTGTCGTTAGTCAAGCTAGAACATGCCAGCTCCCTCATTTCTAAACACCCATGGCTCTGCCTCCAGCATTTTACTATGGCTAGTCTAGCTAGTTGTTCTTAAATAATTGGTAAAGAGCACTAAACTGTGCCGCATAACAATCCTATATCTTCCCCTGAAAATATATGTGTGTGGCGTGTTCTTTTATATATATATATATATTTAAGCAATTGTTTATCATGACTTCAGTGGGTGTGAGATTCATTCGGAAAATTTACTGATGTCAGATTAGTAGTGGGCCAAATTTGGACATGTTGAAGCAAGACTAAAATGCTGGCTGCAGCGAAAGCAGATAGCAAGAGGCTGCCGAAAGGAAAAACAGCGAATAGTTTGGGTTTCATTTTCTTGCTCAGACAATTATTAAAGGGCCACTAACTCACATCTTGCCTGGTCATCTCCTACATGGAAGAGGGCCTCAAATTCTTTCTGAGTAAGCATTAAAAGAGCAAGGCCTCTTTTCTGATTAAACAGTAACTGGTGCGGATCCCCATGCATAATCATTGCGCCTGGTAATCTGCTGTTGCTAGCTGCATACCAACTAGAGAACAAGTCAAGCGGCCTGCTAACAATAGCTGAAGACAGGTAGAAGGACACTGGAGAACTATTTGTCACTCATGTCCTCTGAACGGCAAACAAGGAGTCAATGGATCATGCTGTTTGTAGAGGGAGAAGAGATTACTTATACATTTATTGAACTCTTTTTTTAAAGTGTTTAGAGATTTTACAATCACAATATGACTTAACCCTTTCGCTGCTGAGCCATTTCACTCCTGTGTGCTGAGCTAATTTTTACCGGTTTCGCTCATCATGTTTAAATGCGTTTTGAAGCCACGTTTTATTGTGCAACCCAGACATATTATATATCGTTCTTTCCGGCAGACTCGGCATATTCATAATATATCATTATTATTTGTATACGTCATGTCCTGCCTGTATATTATAACACAAAATGCAATAGAATTAGAATTTTCAGTAATTTACAGCGTGTAAAGTGTTTTTTTTTTCTCTTTCTATCACGCAAGCGTTTCCGATTATATTTTCTTTGGGTAGCACAACAAAATTAGAAATGGTGACTCGTTACATTTTTTGGGGGGGAAATTATTTGGTTTTTAGCAAACGCCCCCATAGAAAAAAATCATTTGTGCAGCATCATTGTTCACATTATAATTGAAATGGGAACAATATTGCTGCTTTAATAAAACTAGCTGCCATGGATCGGGAGATAGGGGGTTCATTGTAACCCCCTATCTCCACCATAGGTGGCAGCTAGGGGTTAACTCCAGAACTGACATCATCGCGCTATGCACGATGATGCCAGTCATCAGGGGGAGATCCCGGAAGCTTGGCCGACATCCAAGATTTCGGCCAGCTCCGGGAGGGTACCGCGATACGGCGCCAGTTGGCACCGACTCGTGATCCAGCCCCCTAAAGGTTGAAGACAGCCGCCCCTTGGAAGGGCAGGCTGTGCCCTTCCAAACGATGCCTGCCCCGCACAGATGGGGAGGGAGAGAAGTCCAAAGGACCTCCCCCCCTCTAGGCACCTTCCCCGCACTCGCAGAGGGGGTGCCTGTAATAGATGTCATTGAGCTAGCGCGATGCCATCTATTGTCCCCGCCAGGGTGCCGGATGTTGGGCTGACATCTGAGATGTCAGCCCGCACCGGGGGGGCCGCAGCGATCGGCTGGAATCTAGGCCGATCGCTGCCTCCTGTGCTAAGACGTGCTCATCGCGTCCATAGCACAGGAGAACCACTTGGCTGGACGCGCTGAGCGCATCCTTAGCAGCCAAGTGGTTAATATCATGTTTTTGGAAGCCTGTAATTATTTTTCAAATGGGAAGAGCAGGTCAGATGTTGTCTCTTGCAAGTGGTGCCATAAGAGTTGACAACTCAATGCGGAAAGAGGCCCAAAGATGATAAAATATATGAAGAGGATCATAAGTCTTCAACTATGTCTTCATCATTGGCTTAAAAGGGCCACTACAAGCAAAAAACGATTATTTTGTTTATTTTATGTTGCTGATATCTTATATGTGCTTTGTTTTTCTCTTGTATTTTAAGAAAATATTTTACTCTATATGTGTCTCTGGGTGCATCCATTATGTGATCTTTTGTGGTGTAATCTTCCCCCCAGTATCTTTACCTCTGGTCCTCACTGTGTGGCTTTGGCCATAGAAAGGAGTCTATTGGTTGATCACTGACTCAAATCATTGTATTGTGTGGGATGTATTCAAAGGACATCGCCAGGGGGTAGATTAGAAGTTTTTTAAGTTCCCTGTCATATCTCATTCAGCGGCCATCTCTTATCTCAGCCTGGAGAACAATACTTTCCTGCCACCTTATCTAAACATTCCCTCCTCCACCTTATTAATTGTTAAATAATGTAGATTAAATAAACAAGCCGACGATCTGCCTAACAGAGCGCTGACCAGCCGCCGGAAAAAGCTGACAAACCGACGAACAGGGTAAAAAACACTGCAACATTTGAAAGCTGTTTGCAAAACAACTACTGCACGAAAATGCCTGGAATTAATATATCAGGTCCTATGAATAATAATTAAAAGGTCTGTTACAGAAAAAAAAAAACTATTTAAAAAACAATTGCCGAAAAAATCCCAAAAAATGCCTAAAGTAATCCTAAAAAAAATCAATAAATAAAGAGACTTTTTATAAATTAACCATTGCTTCTCTATGGGGAATTTTACTGCCTTCAAACAGGCACCGTACTTGCTAGCAGTTCGCCAGAATTTGGCAAACCGCCTACATTCTGAATAGCCGAATGGCCACGAAATGTCATTGTACGGGGAAATTCTGCTCTCTCTGAATAACCCCTTAAATTGTGCCCATTGTTCATCACTGCGGAATATGCTGACGCTATATAAATAAAGAATAATAATAAACTATTACTTTAAAGACTCCCCCTAAATGTAGAACATATACTCTCATATCTGGGGGAAAACTGATTATTATGACTATTTCCATGTCCTAATAAACAATAGTTGTAGCTCACTTAAAGGAAGACACTATTAAAAGGAACCATATTTTTTAACACTGTGTTCCTTTAAATGAACCACAACTATTGTTGAAACCCTATGGGGGTTATCCACTAAGTGCCTCTGTTGCAAGAAATATCTGTTTTGCAGTACAGTTAGCTGTTTTTTTGGAGGTTTTTTGGAATGCTGGCACTGAGTGGATAATCCCCTGGCATTTGTGAGCTCCACAGCAATGAAACTCATAGTTACATAGGCTGAAAAAAGACATGCGTCCATCGGGTTCAGCCTCTCACACATCACCTACTGCTGTTGATCCAAAAGAAGGCAAAAAACCCAGTCTGAAATGCTCGTCAATATGCAACACACTGGGAAAAAATTCCTTCTTGACCCCAGAATGGCAGTCAGATTTCTCCTTGGATCAAGAAGCTTTTGCCCACATATTAAATATTATAACCCTTAATATTCTGTGTCTGCAGGAAGTCATCCAGTCGTTTTTTAAAAGTCTGTACAGTCTCTGACACAACCACCTCAACAGGCAGAGAATTCCACAGCTTTATTGTTCTCACCGTAAAATAACCCTTCCTATGCTTTAGGCTGAATTTCCTTTCGTCCAGTCTAAATGCATGACCTCGTGTCCTGCGTATAGTCCTGTTAATGAATAGGTTTTCAGACAATGGTTTATAATGGCCCCGTATATATTTATAAATAACTTAAACCTTCCATTCCCCTTATTAATTTAGTCGCCCGTCTCTACACTTTTTCTAGCACTATAATATCCTTTCTTAAGACAGGTGCCCAAAATTGCAAGGCATATTAAAGGTGCGGTCTTACCATTGATTTATACAGAGGCAAAATGATGTTTTCATCCCGAGAGTGAACTCCCCTTTGAATGCAAGCCAATACCTTGCTGGCCTTGGCGGTTAATGCATGCCAATACCTTGCTGGCCTTGGCGGCTGCTGTTTGACATTGCACATTATTCCCAAATCCTTCTCCAGTAATGCGCAGTGTGTTTGCGCTCCACAGCAATGAAACTCACAGTTTTGCTTAGTATGTATGAGCTTCATAGCAATGAAACTTACAGTAATGCGCAGTGTGTATGAGCTCCACAGCAATGAAACTCACAGTAATGCGCAGTGTGTATGAGCTCCACAGCAATAAAACTCCACTATCCACCAAGTACTGTTTGAATAATATTGGGGGACTCCAATGAGAGGGTGTTTGACCTTGAGAACACCCCCACATGGTGGTAACAGCAGGACCAAGTGAACATACCTGTGTTGCCAGAGCTATTTTTAAATGCTGTTTTGAAGTGTATTTGGAAGCAACAGCAGTTTTTTTTCTTTGTTCTGAGGCCTGCCTGTCTGAGTCCCTGCAGAGCAATGCAGCCAGGACTTAAATCTCCACCTTCTCGCCTTCCAGGGTGCACCACACACTGTCTGGAACTGCTGGGGAGGCTGGGGTAGTGTTAGGCGGCAGTGTAGACCTTTTTTGGCATGCCCTCCTCTTGACATCATCAGAGTGGCCCAGGCACCAGCAAGGATGAAGGGACCAGGAGGAGAGAGAGTGTAGACTTCCATATCCAGCACCGCGTGGGAGTCTGCTCTCTGACCTGGCAGATACAATGCTCGCTGAGCACCGGCTGCATCTTAGAGGAGCAGCAGGAACACAGCTCCAGGCAGATAAGTTAAAAATTTGGATCCCTGTCAAGGCAAGTTCCAGGTATTCAATTGCTCTTAGGTGGCCACCTGTACCGCCTTGCAGTGCCAGCTCCTCTGATCACACCGCCTGCCTGACAATCCGCAGCTCTGGCAGATGTCTGTAAATATGCTGCACCCCCCCCCCCTTCCCATGCTGTTAAAAGTTTCAGCGGCTGTAGAAACTTCTGCCAGAGCTGGGGCACTGAAGAAGCAGAGGGGAGATTTAACTTAACCAGCCCTCCCTTGTCACTTACTGGGAGAAGAGGGGGGTTATCAGTTCCTACATACACTCCTGACAACCGGAAGCGTTCAGGAGCAATATGAGCTGCCGAGCGCTTCCGATTCTCTGCCTGCCACTGCAGGAGGAGGGAGGAGCATCATGCTCTCTCCTGTTAGTTTGGGCTGGTGGTGAGGTGCTGGTACTGAGTGGTGAGGTGCCGGTACTGAGTACCGGCGAGTTCCCCCTGAAAAAAGCCCTGCGTATAGGCTTTCAATTATTTATTTAATAAAAACTGGGATATTTTTTACATTGAAATCTATGGGATTCACCTTATTAAACCTGCCGAAAGCACCAGGGCATTTCATTGACATTTCACTGCTGTTCAGTGTTCTCTAAATAGATTAACCATTACTTCACTATGGAGAATTTCACTGCCGTCGAACAGCACAGTATTTCACTGGCTATTCACCAATATTTGGCGGGCTGCTTGCTTTTTGAATAGACAAATTGAAACATAGAAACATAGAAAAATGTCGGCAGATAAGAACCTTTCGGCCCATCTAGTCTGCCCAATTACATGGATACTTTACCTGGATTTATCTTTTGTTTAGGATAGCCTTATGCCTACCCCATGCCTGCTTAAATTCAATCACTGTTTTGGCCTCTACCACTTCAACTAGAAGACTGTTCCATGTATCCACCACCCTCTCAGTAAAATAATGCTTCCTGATGTTACTTTTAAACCTTTGCCCCTCTAATCTAAGACTATGTCCTCTTGTTTTGCTACTTTGTTTCCTTTTAAATATACTCCCTTCCTCTACCTTGTGGATTCCCTTTACGTATTTAAATGTTTCTATCATATCTCCTCTGTCTCGTCTTTTTTCCAAGCTGTACATGTTAAGATCATTAAGCCTTTCCTGGTAACTATTCTCCTTCAAGCCGTACACCATTTTAGTAGCCCTTCTCTGAACTCTCTCTAAGATGTCTATATCCTTCTGGAGATACGGTCTCCAGTACTCCGAAATTGCACTGTATGGGGAAATTCACTGTTCAGTGTAATTTTGGAGTCAGTTCGGCTCTCTTTGAATAACTCCTATAGTTTTTAGGAGGTTTTTAGGGTGTTGTTTTTTGTTTTTTTCTTTTTAATAGGTAGGTTATACTCATCAAATGATCATTTAACCCAAATAAAGTATTTGTGAGAAACATATTGAACAATATTCTTAAAATGTTACAATTACAAAATAATGACAACCAAACCTGTAAACAGTAGACTACTGAGGTGACATAAAAGATTGTTTACAGAGTTCTAAGTTTGAAAATGTAGTGCCCACTGGAAGACCCTTATGAAAGTGCTGATATATAGGAACAAAATGGTAAGTAGGAATGCTTTGCAATTCCCCCTTGCTTCAAAACTGTGCCTTATTGACATACTTCAATATAATTTAGAGGAATCTCTGTCGCAAAAATAAAATTTGAATTTGTCTTGAAAACCAGTGACTTTTTTTATATATATATATATATATATATATAATATATGTATATATATAATATGAAAACATTAGCAAAAAACACTTGACCATGTATCCATTAGACATGTGAATAATGTAGTGATCCATTATATTGAATTTAGAGTGTAGCTATAAGTGACTGTGGACATGTTGGTAACAGAGGTTGAAAGGTCACATCCTACCAGCTTCTTTGGATGTTTCCTTTGTAAATGTGAAAGGGTCTGAGAAGTAAAATTTGTTTTTCACTAATGCAGGAAAACAAACAGTGCACTTTAAGTATGTTTCTAACAGAAAACAGGAACAAACAGACTGACTATGCCAGCATGAGAACACAGCAAGTGGAATTCTTGTAACTTTGCTTATGGTAGATCTGAATCCCAATTTATAGGGTTTGGCAAGAAAATCTACCCATAACCAGAAACATTAAGACCAAGAAAACTAAAATAAAAAGAAAGCTGCGTTTTGGAAATTTTCCAGCTCAGAAATAAAATATTTGGTTGTAAATTCCCCCTTTTTTTCTCTATTTCCCACCTGTATGGCCATCACACTTACATCATGTACTTGTTTCAAGATGTCATTGTTAACCTATTCCTCTCTCACGTTATTTTGGTATATTTTAATAACAATTTCT
Source organism: Leptobrachium leishanense (assembly GCA_009667805.1). Lineage (NCBI taxonomy): Eukaryota > Metazoa > Chordata > Amphibia > Anura > Megophryidae > Leptobrachium > Leptobrachium leishanense. Next base: position 179,973,963 of record CM019065.1, on the reverse strand, counting down.
GAACTGTAATGCAGATTATCTATAAATACTGGAGCCAGGTCACATGATTTTGTAAGGTATGGTTTATGGGATTTTGCAATTTCTGTGAATTGAGGGAATCTAGTACCTACTAACCTAGCGTAGACACTGATTATAAATGATATATTTACACACAAATGTATACTTCTTTCAAATGTTTGTGTTTAACCACTTGGCTGTGGAGGACGCGCCCAGTGTGTCATCGTGAACAGGCCCAGCATTCGGACAACGCGCTGTGCACATCCTCACTTAGCAGTTGCGATCGACCGGTATTTCAGCCAATCGCTGTGGTCTCTGCTTCGTGCTGACATCTTGCTCTTGCTGAGTCCTCGGCTGGTCCATTGACATCATCGTGCCGGGGCACAATGACGTCAGTTTCAGGCAATCCCCCTCCCGCCAGAGCAGGGAGAGTGCCTATCTCCCTATCGGCGAGAGATACAGGATCAAGAGAGGCATCACTGGAAAGGTCAAAGTCTGGCCTTTCCATCGATGCCCCTCTTAACCCCTTATGTGCTGGTACCACAACCCGGCACCAATCGTGAACAGATCACGGCCTTCTGGTGGGGGCTGACATCTCAGATTTCAGCCCCACCTCTGGGATCTACCCTTATCCACTGAAATTGTTGTGCATGGGTGCAATTTTATTTATTTATTTATAAAGGATTTTACCAGGAAGGATACATTGAGATTTCTCTCGTTTTCAAGTATGTCCTGGGTTCAAGAACATGGTTACAGAAATACAAAAGTAGTAAAATGCAAGGAATTAACACAAAACAAATATACGGATTAACAGAAAATAAATATAAATCAAATATAGTCACTATGTTACATGTTTACAGGTGCATTCCTTATTGAGGTATGTTAATATGGAGCTCTTAAGGGACTTTAGACTGGGGAAGATTTGATGGCGCCTGGGAGGTTATTCCATAATTGTGGTGCTCTGTAGGAAAATGAGGATCGAGCCACTTGTTTTTTGTATTGTGGTATTGCAAGTAAGGTGCCGGTCCTGGATCGAAGGTTATAGGATGAGGAAACCGCTGAGGGAAGCAGCCTATTCAGGTAGGGTGGTAGCTTCCCAGAAAAGCTCTTAAACACCAGGTTGGAAAGGCGAAGGGTTTCTTTTAATATGTCACAATGGTGGGTCATGTAGTTACATTGTAGCACAAAGCGACAGAATGAGTTATACAATGTAGTAAGTTTCTGGAGGTGCGTTTGCGGAGCGGCTGCATACACTACATCTCCGTATTCAGTAGCTGGCATAAGCATTTGTTGTACAATCTGCTTTCTTACCGTGGGGCTCAGGCAGGATTTGTTTCTGTACAGGGCACCTAGTTTGGGGTAAATTTTAGATGAAAGCTTTTCGATGTGGGGGCCAAAGGATAGATTTGGGTCTATCCACATACCTAGATATTTGAGAGAAGTGACTGTGGTCAGCGTGCCATTTGATTTTGTCCTGACACATAGATGGGGTGTTTGCAATTTGTGTAGTTTAGGTGCTGTTCCAAAGACCATTGTAACGGTTTTGTCAGCATTTAGAAAAAGTTTGTTATCATGATCCACTTTTCTACCTCTGTGAATTGGTCTTGCAGCACGGCCTCCAGCTGTGGGAGATCTGGTTTGCTGGTATAGATTACAGTGGCGTCTGCGTACATGTGTACAGTTGAGGCTTTGCAGACATTTGGCAGATCATTTATGAATATTGTGAATAGTAGGGGGCCGAGTATCGAGCCTTGGGGTACACCGCACGTGACTGGGAGGGGGAGGGAAGTGCTGTCAGAAATGGTCACATATTGCGACCGATCAGACACATATGATTGAAGCCAGGTTAGCGTGCGATCACCAATACCGGAGTTTTTATGTTTTTGTAATAAGATGCCATGGTCTACTGTGTCAAAGGCCTTGGCAAAATCAAGGAAGATGGCTCCAGTTAGGTTTCCTTGTTCTATGCCAGCCTGGATGTCATTGGAAACTTTTAAAAGGGCAGTTGTGGTTGAATGATTTGGACGGAAGCCGGATTGATCAGGGGTTAAATAGTTCCAATACTGATAGTATTCGCGCAATTAGTGTAAACACATTTTTCCAGGATTTTTGACATTACAGGAAGCAATGATATTAGACGGTAGTTGGATACCAAAGTATTGTCTCCACTTCTATGGATAGGTCACCAGTGATTCATTGATTAGGGTTGCGACAGGTTTTGCAATTGCCGGCGTGCTCATTTTCAGCAGCATTGCTGGCATTTGGTCAGGTCCTGACTGGTGTTTCATTTTTTGGTTACAGAGAAGTTTAGTAATGGCACTGTTAGGTACCGGTCTAAAACTGAATTTCTCTTTGATACAGGGGTTTTGCACAGTTGGAAGGATCTGACTTGTGTGCTGCCTTTCTGAATGTGTTTCAATTGCTAACTTAGCAATCAGGGTGTTGGCGCATCCAACAAAATAGTTATTAAAGGCATTTGCTACATTTAGGGGGTGTTGCAGGGTTTGGTTGTTTACTTTGACAGCAGCTGGTTGGGAGTGGACAGGGGGCGATTGTATGTTATTTATGATTTTCAGAAAATTTCTCGGGTTTGATATGTTATTCTTTAGATTTTCATTGAAGTATTGGGCTTCGGCCATTTTTGTTTGCTTTGTGCATGCATTCCGCCATTTTTGGTATTCACAGTGATCGTTCATGGATCCAGTACTCTTGAAATTTGACCAGAGTGAATCTCTAAGCTGGTACAAGTGTGCGAGGTCAGCTGTAACCCAGGGGAGATGTTCCCCTTTGACTCGCACTTTACACAGCGGGGCATGGGCATTCCAGATTTGCAGGAGCTGTGACTGAAAGTATTCAATTGCACAGTCCAGGTCTGGGATTAGGTTTAGCCTGTACCACGTGAGCCATTTGAAATCATTTAGGAAGGATTCAAGATTAAATTTCTTGAAGGACCTGGTGATTATTACCTTTGGGGGAGATTTTGTGGCCTTTATTTTGCACACACAGTACACTAGACAGTGATCACTGAAGCTATTAGCGAGAACGCCTGCCTCCTGTATTCTATCAGGACATAAGGAGAGAATCCAGTCCAGCAAGGTATGGTTAAGGCTTTTCATATTAACCCTTTCGCTGCTGAGGCGTTTCACGCCTCTGTGCTGAGATCATTTTTACCGGTTTTGCTCATCATGTTTAAACGTGTTTTGAAGGCTTATTTTAGTATATGACCCAGACATATTATATATCGTTCTTTCCATCAGACTCGGCAGATTCATAATATGTCATTATTATATGTATACGTCATGACCTGTCTGTATATTATAACAAAAAATGCAATAAAATATGAATTTTCAATAATTTACAACGTGTAAAGTGTATTTTTTTCACATTTTAACATGTGAGCAATTGCGGTTATATTTTTTATGGGGAACGCTTGTTAAAAAAATTAGAAATGGAGTCTCATTACATTTTTTTTTGGGGAAAATTACGCGATTTTTAACAAACGCACCGCATACAAAAATCGTTAGTGCAGCATCATTGTTCACATTATAATTGAAATGGGAACAATATTGCTGCATTAACAAACCAAAAAAAAAAAAAACTTGTTTATTTTTTTTTTATTATTTTTTTTAAAATATTTTTTTATTTTTAATTTTTTTTTTTTTTAAAACTTTTTTCACAGTCGTGTTTGATATCGTTGGAACGGCCATGCTCTGGCTGATCCAACAGTATCAAACTTTAACCCCTAGCTGCCACGGATCGGAGATAGGGGGTTCATTGGAACCCCTATCTCCACTGTTGGTGGCAGCTAGGGGTTAACTCCAGGACTGGCGTCATCGTGTTATGCACGATGACGCCAGTCCTCAGGGGAGTTCCCGGAGGCTTGGCCGACATCCAAGATGTCGGCCAGCTCCGGAAAAGGATCACGAACCGGCGCTTTTCAGCGCCGATTCGTGATCCGGCTTCCCAGGGGTTAATGACAGCCACCGTTTGGAAGGGCAGGCTGTGCCCTTCCAAGCGGTGCCTGTATTAACCCCCTGCTCCCCGGCGATCGGGAGGGAGAGAGGTCTGAAGGACCTACCCCCCTCCCTTTCAGGCGCCTCCTCCGCACATGCGGGGGGGGCGCCTGAATTAGATGTCATCGTGTCGCCGCAATGACATCTAATGTCCCCGCCGGGCTCCCGAGTGCTGGGCTGACATCCAAGATGTCAGCCCACACCGGGGGGGCGCAGCAATCCGCCGGAATCCGGCGGATTGCTGCCTCCTGTGCTCGGACGTGCTGAGCACGAACGTAGCACAGGAGAACCACTTGGCTGGACGCGCTGAGCGCGTCCATAGCAGCCAAGTGGTTAATGTGAGTGGGGGAGGAGATTAATTGTGTTAACTGGAAAGCCTTAAACTGGAAGCAGTGTTTATTGTTTTTAGGATTCAGCCAGTCACCATTAAAATCACCGAGGACCAGCAGTTCACTTTTTTGGTTTTGAGCTACCAAATTACTAAGGATTTGGGTTATGTCAGAAAGGGAGTGCACTGGGGAGCTCGGTGGGCGATAGAATCCAGCAACAATAATTGGTTTACTTAATGGGATCTCAATAATACCAGAAAGGAAATCAAATGTGGCTGGGGAGCTAGAGTTTTGCAGACGGGTGAACTTTGTGGACTCGTCAACATAAATAACAATTCCTCCTCCTCTCTTTGCTCTGTCCTTTCTATAACATGAATACCCTTGCATTGATATGGCAGAGTCTGGTACTTTAGGGGTTAGCCATGATTCTGTCAGCACAATGACTTTAAGCTTGTCCAGTTTAGGGAGTAAGCTGCGGATATTACAGTGCACAAAGGAGAGGCCTTTTTTAGTGGGGAGAGTAAACGTGGCGACATCTGTTGGACCAGGGTTGGATTCAACATCATTTGCCAGGGCAAGCAGCAGAATAAATAGGAATTTGGACACAGTTTTCTTTTTTGAGAATTGTGATTGGAGAGCTTTAAAACTCCGTGTGGGGGTGGGAGGGCTGCATTTTAACACTCACCACCAGCACTCAGCTGATAAGTTAAAAGAGCTGAGTAGGCTATGGTGTATTTGGGTTTCTTTTTCTGCTTGGTGTAGTTTGTAGGGTGTATAGGGAGGGCGGGTATATTTAGAGAGAATGGTGGTAGAAGAAAGAAGCAGCAAGAGAGGGAAAAGCATTTCTAGAAAACGGTGGAGGGGAGAAGAATCTCTAGTGCAGTGATTCATGACCGGGGGGGTTGGATGGCAGGCCCAGGGCAAACTGAGTTGAAAATAAATACATGTAACTGGTAAAAATATGGCAACTGAGCATACTGAACTGGTGAGGATATATATAATATTTAACATCTGACAATGATGTCAGAAAGGGAATCCCCCCTAGCCGGGCAGGGGATTCCCTATGTTAGAGATGTATCTGGGTTTTTTGGACCAATGTATCTCGGGATTCGTACAAGGTAGGGGGTAATGTTTGGTATCAATGGAAAGGCCAGAGTATGGCCTTTTCAATGATAAAGTATGACCACATTATATATAAAAATAGAAAATTTAAAAAAAATATTCAAAAAGTGTGTGTTTTTTATAATGCAGCACTATTGTTCACTTTTCAAATATAATGTGAACAATAATGCTGCAAAAACTCACCTTCTCATTTTCCACAATGAAAATTTTTATTTTTTTCAGTTTTATTTAAAATCGTGTATTTTCTTAGAAAAATACAGTAACAGGTTCCCATTTTGATTTTTTTAACAAGAGTGCCCCACAGAATGTATAACTACAAAGGCTCGGATGATAAAATGTGAAAACAATAATTTTACACGCTGTAAATGATTGAAATTTGAATGCAAATTTTTGTTATAGCATTCTGACAGGACATGATGTTCAGTATACATATTATAATTATATATTATGAATCTGCCGATTCGGCTGAAAAAAAGGTTATATAATTTGTCTGTGTCGTATAATAAAACATGACTTCAAATCGTGTTGAAACATGATGAGCATAAACGGTAAAAATGAGCTCAGCACACAGAGGTGAAATGGCTCAGTAGTGAAGGGGTTAAAGGTACACTATCACCTCAATAAGCTGTAATTAAATCACTTGTGCATTACAAAAAAACACCTTAGAAAACACATGCTACTTGTTTTTTTTCTTTGTTTGAAGCAATTGAATATAAAAAGGAAACATAAAGTTAGAGGGTTTATTATCTCCTTTTTCCATTTTGTGAATTTTTCCTATGATGCAACCTTTACTAAAATCTGTGTAAAAGTTTTACTTTATTGCTTTTAACGCTGTGGTACAACTTCTACAGTATTTAACAGTCAGTGGGATGGAGGAGTGAATGTTTAGAGTGTATATACAGTCAGGTCCAGAAATATTGGGACATCGACACAATTCTAACATCTTTGGCTCCACCACAATGGAGTTGGAATGAAACAAACACAATGTGCTTTAACTGCAGACTGTCAGCTTTAATTTGAGGGTATGTACATCCAACTCAGGTGAACGGTGTAGGACTTACAGCAGTTTGCAGATGTGCCTCCCACTTGCCAAGGGACCAAAAGTAATGGGACAATTGGCTTCTCAGCTGTTTCATGGCCAGGTGTGTGATATTCCCTCATTACCCCAATTACAATGTGCATATAAAAGGCCCAGAGTTAATTTCAAGTGTGCTATTTGCATTTGGAATCTGTTGCTGTCAACTCTCAAGATGAGATCCAAAGAGCTGTCACTATCAGTGAAGCAAGCCATCATTAGGCTGAAGAAACAAAACAAACCCATCAGAGAGATAGCAAGAACATTAGGCGTGGCCAAAACAACTGTTTGGAACATTCTCAAAAAGAAGGAACGCACCGGTGAGCTCGGCAACACCAAAAGACCCAGGAGACCACGGAAAACAACTGTGGTGGATGACCAAAGAATTCTTTCCCTGTTGAAGAAAATACCCTTCACAACAGTTGGCCAGATCAAGAACACTCTCCAGGAGGTAGGTGTTTGTGTGCCAAAGTCAACAATCAAGAGAAGACTTCACCAGAGTGAATACAGAGGGTTCACCACAAGATGTAAACCATTGGTGAGCCTCAAAAACAGGAAGGCCAGATTAGAGTTTGCCAAACAACACCTAACAAAGCCTTCACAGTTCTGGAACAAGATCCTATGGACAGATTAGACCAAGATCAACTTGTACCAGAGTTATGGGAAGAAAAAAGTATGGAGAAGGAAAGGAACTGCTCATGATCCTAAGCATACTACCTCATCAGTGAAGAATGGTGGTGGTAGTGTCATGGCGTCGGCATGTATGGCTGCCAATGGAACTGGTTCTCTTGTATTTATTGATGATGTGACTGCTGACAAAAGCAGCAGGATGAATTCTGAAGTGTTTTGGGCAATATTATCTGCTCACATTCAGCCAAATGCTGCAGAACTCATTGGACGGCGCTTCACAGTGCAGATGGACAATGACCCAAAGCATACTACAAAAGCAACCAAAGAGTTTTTGAAGGGACAGAAGTGGAATGTTATGCAATGGCCAAGTCAATCACCTGACCTGAATCCCATTGAGCATGCATTTCACTTGCTGAAGACAAAACTGAAGGGAAAATGCCCCAAGAACAAGCAGGAACTGAAGACAGTTGCAGTAGAGGCCTGGCAGAGCATCACCAGGGATGAAACCCAGCGTCTGGTGATGTCTATGCGTTCCATACTTCAGGCTGAGATTGACTGCAAAGGATTTGCAACCAATTATTAAGAAGAGAAAGTTTGGTTTATGATTATTATTCTGTCCCATTACTTTTGGTCCCTTAACAAGTGGGAGGCACATCTGCAAACTGCTGTAAGTCCTACATCGTTCACCTGAGTTGGATGTACATACCCTCAAATTAAAGCTGACAGTCTGCAGTTAAAGTACATTGTGTTTGTTTCATTCCAACTCCATTGTGGTGGTGTATAGAGCCAAAGATGTTAGAATTGTGTCGATGTCCCAATATTTCTGGACCTGACTGTATGTATGTATATATATATATATATATATGTGGGTATATACAGTAGATGAGATCCCAGCAACTACCTTTCAATTACCAAAAAAATTGTTGGATATAAATATTTATGGCCTTTTTTATTGGAAAGCAGTCACGTGACATTAAATAAAAGAATCAGTACTCTGTATCAGTGAGTACATGAAAAAAAGTAGTGGTACTCGTCAGTTCTGTATTTTGGCCTAGGGGCTGACAAGGCCTAGGCCTAAGGCGGCACTTTCCAGGGTGCGGCGGCCCGCACCGGGTGGCCCCACCCCTAAAAAAAAAATTTTTTTTTTGTTACTTTTGCAAAGTATTTTACCAGGAAGGATACATTGAGATTTCACTAAATTTCAAGTATGTCCTGGGTAGGCAAGGCCTAGGCTTTCACTTTCCAGCGGGCAGCAAAAAACCTCACCACTAAATGGGTTACTCACAGAGCACCGAAATGACGCCAACATTTTGGTGCTCTGTAGTTCCCTGCACGTCGGGGAATAAAATTTCCCCACCCTGCAGTGAATTCACAATTCACCGCAGGGTCCCCAAAGTGCATGGAGTCGGCCACTGAATGCTGCCACCGCAACCCGTGGCCTGCTGTTTTCAAAAGAACTACTGAACGAAAATGTCTGGAATTTACATAGAAGATCCTATGATTGATAATAAAAAGTTCTGTTACACAAAAAAGAAAAACTGCTATTAAAAAAAAGGGGGGGAAATTTTGCCCAAAAAAATCTGAAAAATTACTAAAAGGTACTAAAAAAAAATCAATAAAGACTTTTTACTGCAGATTAAAATAATAAATGGTTTATTAGATATTGCATAAAACCAGGAATATTTTTAACATTGAAACCTATGGGGTTCGCCTGAATAAACCTGCTGATTGAAACCACTGAACATCAGGGCATTTCACTGCCATTTCTCTGCTGTTTGGTGTTCTATAAATATATTAACCATTACTTCTCTATGGGGATTTGCACTGCCTTCAAACAGCACCGTACTTGCTGGCAGTTTGCCAAACTTGTGTGTGAGCATATCATAGAGCAGTGGTGTACTTAGGGGAGTGGCGGGGGTGGGGCCCCCCAGGTACCAGTGATTATTGGGGTGTCATTAGGGGGTGCTAGGAGGTACCACTGTCACTGTGTGTCAGCTTTGAGCTGTGTTCTCAAACAATGAGCAGTGGAGCAGGCTGTTTGTATATGGAATAAAATCGAATAGAATAAAAATCCCCCTCTCCTTCCTCCATAGCTCCTCCCCTGCCCCACAGCAGCTCAAGGAGAGGGGAGGGGGATGTGATTTGTGTGCAGAGAGAGAAGATGACAGTAAACAGCAGGTAAACGGGGGATATCAGCAGAATATGAAGCCCTGTCTGCTTACTGCTGTTTAAAGTGGACCTTTCCTTAACCAGCACTGCAGTGATAGAAATTTGTCATTGAGCTGCCTGGCTCCTGGTGAGGCTGCGTGCGTGCAGGTCATGCGGTCTGGCCAGTCAGGTGGTACTGAGTCTCAGTACCACCTGACTGGCTGAACCACGTGACACGCACGCACGCAGCTGCCCGCCCTTTCGTTAACATGGACTCTCACTCTATTCTGGACTGAACACCCACCGGGAAGGGAATCAAAGCCACGGTGCACCCTCTGGCAGTGGCACCCCACTGCTGACAAGATGGCTCCACGCACAGCCGCGATCCTATCGTGGCCTGGAGCGACCTCCAGCTGAGTCCGTACACAGTCCCTGCTGACTCTGCACACAGCCCTACCGCGGACGGAGGCTGGTAAATATAGAATAAATTATTGCTGTGTGCTCATATTCACTCGGTTTGCTGGGAGTTTTATTGCAGTGGATTCTGATGCACTCATACACACCGCACATTGCATTGCTGTGAGTTTTATTGCTGTGAATTCTGATACGCTGACACACACACCGCACATTGCATTGCTGGAGTTTTATTGCTGTGGATTCTGATACAATCATACACACTGCACATTGCATTGCTGGGAGTTTTATTGCTGTGGATTCACACTGCATATTACTGTGAGTTTTATTGCCCTGGAGCTCTGGGATACGCTCATACACATTGCACATTACTTATTTATTGCTGTGCAGTTCTGATATGCTCATACACAGTGCCCATTTCTGTGGGTTTCATTGCTGTGCAGCTCTGTGATACGCTCATATGCAGTGCACGTTTCTGTGGATTTTATTGCTCAACCAATTAGAGCGGCTGTGATCCAGTATAATTGACATGCGTGGCTGTTCTTTGTAAAAATGCTTGAATTTAAACATTTCATAATTTTTTTTATCTCAATAGATACATTTGAAATGGTATACAAAATACACAAGTAGGCACTTGGTATCCACTTTTAATATAAAGAGAGGAAAAGGCGGAGCTTAAAGAGGAAGGGTGGGGATCAACCAGGAAGAGGTGTGCCCTTGACAGGAAGGGGTGCCTCAAATTTAAATTAGGGGTGCACGAGTTTAGTCAGGCCTAGGGCAGCACAAAACCTAAATACACAACTGGTACTCATACTCTTTCTTAAAAGAGTGGTATCGGTGCATCCCTAATACATAGAGAGCAAAATATTTCCATAACTAAACATACAGGAGGAAAACAAAGCACATGTAAGATATCAGCAACATAAAATAAACAATAAAAAATTTAAAAAAATAGTTTTTTGCTTGTAGTGGCCCTTTAAGCCAACGATGAAGACATCTGAAGACATAGTTGAAGGCTTATGGATCCTCTTCATATATTTTATCATATTTGGGCCTCTTTTCGCATTGAGTTGTCTACTCTTACAACACCACTTGCAGTTGCCAACATCTGCCCTGCTCTTCCAAGTTGAAAAATAATTATAGGCTTCCAAAAACATGTAATTAAGTCATATTGTGATTGTAAAACCTCTAAATACTTTAAAATAAACAGTTCAATAAAAGCATAACTAATCTCTCATCCCTCTGCAAACAGGAGAGCTTGATCCATTGCCTCCTCGTGTGCCGTTCATAGGACATGAGTGACAAATAGTTCTCCAGTGTCCTTCTATCTGTCTTCAGCTATTGTTAGCAGGCCGCTTGACTTGTTCTCTAGTTGGTATCCATCTAGGAACAGCAGATTACTAGGAGCAATGATTATGCATGGAGATCCACACCAATTACTGCTTCAACCAGAAAAGAGGCCTTGCTCTTTTAAGGCTTACTCAGAAAGAATTTGAGGCCCTCTTCCATGTAGGAGATTACCAGGCAAGATGTGAGTTAGTTGGGGGTTAGGTCAGAGTTGATTTCAAAGATTTAGTTCAGCCTTCCTCATTGTAAACAATACATTCAGTACGGAATCCAAATCCAATTAGGGAATTGTAAAGGAAGAGCTAAAATTCAACATATTGTTCAAATGGTGTACACATTATCAGAGATGTCAGAAAGAGGGAACCAAACATTAACTCACTAATGTAAAGACTAATGAATTGTGAGAATGTATAGCAAGATCATGGGCATAGGAACTGGATGTGATGGGATGGGACAGGGAAAGCAGCCCCCCCCCACCTAGTTATTATCTGCACAGTGTGTGTGGGGTGGAAATATCTTATGTACACAGTGATTATACTTTAGTTTGGCACACTAAAGTTACTGAATTCCCCAATGTATATGTCATGACAGTTAAGGATAGTGGACTAATAAACTTAGTTGGCTAATATGTAGTAGTTTCGTTATATTATGCCTTTGCACTGCCTTACTGTGAGAAGGAAGACTGTTTTGGGTTCCTACACTGATGGCTAAGAAGGAGACAACTGGAGAGACGAAAAAGTAGCCAGTCCTGCGTGAGATAGGTGCAGAAAACGTGCGTAGAACCCGCAAAAGAAAGAGTCATTCAACTCATGTTGATAATGACAGATCATTTCATTCTATGCTCTTGTAATACTATGGATTTGGAATGCACATCTATATCTGTACAAAAAATTAATAAAACCCAAATAATTGTTTTGAATGAAATTAGATATTTGTTTATTATTAGTTTTCCCGTCTGAATGTATAGGTCATTTCCATAGTGCTATAGACACGACTTCTAATGATCACGTGGTTACAAACACTGCAATCACTGTAAAACAACTTGAGTATTGCATAAGGAAATCTATTTCAAGAGTCATGATCATCGTAATTTTTTTAGTGCATTATTAATATATCAAGGACGCAAAGAGAAGTTTAGTTTAAAAAAATAAGAACATATAAGAATAAGAACAATAAAATGAAATGATCATTACCTGACGTAAAATCAAGGCATTGCACTGGATTGCTTCAGACCATTTAAAAATAAGTGTTTCATGTACCCTAGTTAAAATCAGAGCAACAAAACCACATCTGAAAATCAGCTCTGCAACATGCATAATCACTATTCTCTAAAGCATTGAGAATGGATGAAACAGGAAATGACACAATTGCCATCTATGATAAGTGTAACCAAGAACCACCATACCAGCATCAGCTTAACAACTTCAGTTAGTCTGATAAAAAAAATGTCTGAAGCTGTAATCTGTACCTTTTATATGCCTCACAAAAATAGTGCTGTATTTATGCATGTAGGCAGAAAAGGAAATGATTTGAAGCATTATGGTGCTTAAACACAGATTTTGCCCAAACAACCTAGAAGAAGTCATATCGTGGGAACGGTATAAGTCTGCTGTTTTCCTTTCCTGATTGTTGCAGGAGTGGGTGTTTAAACCTGCTACTATACTTGTTTAATACTTTAAAGTTTAAAGTAAAACTACATCAGACATATGATGTAAAAAATTAGGCTTACAAAGGTAGATCTACAAAGAGGTTTCATGTGTGCCTTAGGAATTGGAGGCAACCCTGAAACCTCATGGTAGCATGAATAAGGCTAAACAGCCAAGGAACAAAGAAAGAAGTACAAAGTAACAACTCTTTTTAATAAGTCTCCCGATTTTTGGCTAAATATGTACAGAGATGTAGAGATACATTGTGTTCAGAAAGTATTCATAATCTCATTGGGGATCCACATTTTTTTTATACATTACTGCCTTTTGCCAAAATAGCTCAAGGAAGAGTTCTGGTTGTTCAGAACCATTAGGAGTTTACAATCTAGAGGGATTGAGGTTGAGGAAGACAAGGGAAGTTTTAATGGACAACAGGGTCATTAGTGCCAGTGGTTCGGGAATGGTGGGGCCATAGAAGTAGCTTCAATCATGTGTGAGTGGGTGAGCAGAGGGATGAGTTACATCAGTGATGTGGTATGCTAGTCTGAAGAGATGGGTTTTGAGGGATATCTTGGAGGCCTGAAGATTAAGGGAGAGTTTGATAGGACAAGGTAAGGCATTCCACAAGACCGGAGCGGCCCTTGCAAAGTCTTGAAGGCAAGATTTGGTAGTGCTGTATAAACAGAAGACAGTCAGAGATCGCCTGCTAACTGGAGTTGTCTAGATGGGACGTGCTTGTGGAGTAACGAAGACATGTAAGGAGGGGTCGAGTTATTGAGTGATTTGAACGTGAGCGCAGTATTTTAAACTGTATCCTGAAACGTACATGAAGCCGATGGAGGGACTGGCAGAGGGGAGGTACATGAGGTGCATCTGGTGAAAAAAAAAGCCTGGCACCTGCATTCATTACAGACTGCAAAGTAGCAATACGGGTGTTGGGGAGGCCAATAAGAAGAGAATTGCATTAATCAAGTCGTGAAATGACAAGTGCATGAACCAACACCTATGCGGTATCGTGCATCAGAAAGGGGCAGACGGGGGCAATCTTCAGTTGATAGTAAGAGGATTTGGTCACAGTCTGGTCGTGGGGAGAGAACCTTAGGTCAAAATCGAAAGTGACACAAAGGCGGCGAGCTTGAGGCATCGGGCTAATAAGCGTTCCATTTACTCGTAGAGAAATAGGTGGCATTGGGTTTTTCTTGGCGGGAGGAACAACAAGAATTTAAGTTTTAGTAAGACTGAGTTTATGGAAGCGGGAAGACATCCAATTTAAGATGGCAGAAAGACAGTCAGTGATTCGATCCAGGAGAGCAGGAGAAAGATCAGGGGAGGAGAGGTATGTTTGAGTTTCATCAACGTATATGCGGTACTAGATTCCAAAGGAGCTGATCAGTTTTCCTAGAGAGGCAGTGTAGATCAAAAAATAGATGAGGGCCCAGTGCTGAACGCCGACGCATTTCGTTACATACAAGTAACTTTCTCAAGGCAAAAAGTCCATTTTGCCTTGAGAAAGTTACTTGTATGTAACAAAACGCGTCAGCGTTTATGTCCTATTAAATGTGATATTAACCCTTTCGCTGCTGAGGCTTTTCCCGCCCCTATGCTGAGGTCATTTTTACCTGTTTTGCGCATCATGTTTAAACGTGTTTTGAAGGCTTATTTTAGTATATGACCCAGACATATTATATATCGTTCTTTCCGTCAGACTCGGTAGATTCATAATATGTCATTATTATATGTATACGTTATGTCATGTCTGTATATTATAACAAAAAATGCAATAAAATATGTATTTTCAATAATTTACAACGTGTAAAGTGTTTTTTTCCACATTTTAACATGCGAGCAATTGCGGTTATATTTTGTATGGGGTGCGCTTGTTAAAAAAATTAGAGATGGGGTCTCGTTACATTTTTTTTGGGGGAAAATGACACTATTTTTAACAAACGCACCGCATACAAAAATCGTTAGTGCAGCATCATTGTTCACATTATAATTGAAATGGGAACAATATTGCTGCATTAACAAACCAAAAAAAATTTAAAAAAAGTGTTTATTTTTTTTTTTAATTTTTTTTTTTAATTTTTTTTTATTTTTATTTTTCATTTTTTTTTTTTTTTTTACAAAACTTTTCACTTCCATGCTCTGGCCGATCCAACCATACCAAAATTTAACCCCTAACTGCCACGGATCGGGAGATAGGGAGTTCATTGGAACTCCCTATCTCCACAGTTGGTGGCAGTTAGGGGTTAACTCTAGGACTGGCGTCATCGTGCTACACGCACGATGACGCCAGTCCTCTGGGGGAGTTCCCGGAGGCTTGGCCGACATCCAAGATGTCGGCCAGCTCCGGGAAAGGATCGCGAACCGGCGCTTTTCAGCGCCGATTCGCGATCCAGCTCCCATGGGGTTAATGCCAGGCATCATTTGGAAGGGCAGGCTGTGCCCTTCCAAATGATGCCTGGGTTAACCCCCTGTGCGCCGCCGATCGGGAGGGAGAGAGGTCCGAAGGACCTCCCCCCCTCCCTTTCAGGCGCCTCCTCCGCACATGCGGGGGGGGCGCCTGAATTAGGTGTCATCGCGCCCCCGCGATGACACCTAATGCTGGCGGCTGCTGGTCCGGATGCGCGGCTGACATCCAGGATGTCAGCCCGCACCGGAGGGGCCAGCGATCGGCCGGAACCCGGCCGAACGCTGACCACGATGGGAGGACGCGCTCAGCGCGTCCTCCGCATACCAGCGGGACTGCTGAGGACGCGCTGAGCGCGTCCTCAGCAGCGAAGTGGTTAATACTTTTATTTAGTCCAGCCTTTTTGTTGTATCCTGCATCCTATATGGTGTTCAGTGATTCTGAAAGCTGATTCACCAGCGGTTTCCAGCTACACCACAGGTCTACAGGCGGATTACAGCGGCTGAGTATATTGATTGATGTGCCCTTATTGCATTAATATCCTGTGAGCATGTTATATGAGCAGGGGTTTCTGTATCATTTATATATGCAGTTCTGACCTATGTTTTTTTCATTTGTCTTACAGTGAGAATCCTTATATTCTTATTTATGTATTATTGACTGATGAAGAGGAGCTATCCCTTAGGAGTCTTCACTAGCAAGCTACGTATTTATGTTTATTTGCTGTTTATTTGTTGTTTTTTCCATTAACCCTCACTGCTGTTTTTATAACGGACCTTAGAATGGCCGGGTCTATTCTAAATGAAAAGGTTACCTTGAAGTCGTGCAGAGTCTTATAGCAAATGCAGATGTCAGGGTTCCCTGGAAACAGTACAGACAAGGAATACAGCATAGAATAGTCAAATAGAGAGAAGCCAAAGGTCATAACCAGAGAGAATTGGACAGTCAATGGAGCGCCAGTGCAAGGCTGGAAATACGAAAAATCACTTTACATGTCCTTCAATACTTCTTCTCAATCTTCCCAAAAGTGACTCTTGAATATTAATATTAATATATTAATGAGCCTAACCTAGGCTCTAGGATGAATGTCTGGTATGGGTCTTCAAAGATATTCAGGTTCCCATGTACAGCTTTCCTCTGCAGTAAATCACGGAGAGAAAAACAATACACTCCCCTAGTGCAATATCGTTAAGATATAATAACAATGGATCAATTTAAATGATGCACTCACATGTGGGTGAGCCGCATTGGCTCCAAGACTTCGCATAGGAATTTAAAAGGCAATTCCGAAAAACCTTCTTTTAGAAATCACGTACCGGGAAGCAGCAGTAATATATAAAATAAATGGATCAGATGTAACATCTTTTTACATCTGTTTCTGTTGATGTTGTGCGGTAGGGGCTGCGCACTGTATGGTTTGCCTGTGAGCATGCGTGAGCGCTCATTGTGGACTGGGGGTCCGTTTTCTTCGGCGGTTCCGGTGCTAGACGGTCTATCTCCACTTTTGTGGCCCATGTTGCCCCCTGGGGGGTTGGGGGATACTTTAGGTGTGAGGGGTAGACAATGAACCCACACTATTAAATGTTAAAGTTTTATCACCCCGCGATTAGCTATGCACATGCGCCAGGTTATGCGCATGCGCATTTGCGGCCACCTTTGTCTTAAATGCCAGAACGGCGTTTTATGTCACTTAAAGCTATATGGCTAAAATAATTTGCGTTTCACGCTGGAAAGCAGCACAAATGCGCATGAGTGTCACACCTTAACCAATTATTGGCTCCAAGTGTTTTTAATTATTTTTTAATTGATCTTAATTGAACTATTGTAAGATGAAATGGGACTTTTTAAACAGTATATAATGAAGCAGCAGACACAAGACTAGTGATACCAGCTGAAGAAGCTCTGAGGAGCGAAACGCGTTCTGGTAATATCTATTTTCATTTTATGTATTAATAAATTTATTTTATATATTACTGCTGCTTCCCGGTACGTGATTTCTAAAAGAAGGTTTTTCGGAATTGCCTTTTAAATTCCTATGTGAAGTCTTGGAGTCAATGCGGCTCACCCACATGTGAGTGCATCATTTAAATTGATCCATTGGTATTATATCTTAACGATATTGCACTAGGGGAGTGTATTTTTTTTCTCTCCGTGATTTACTGCAGAGGAAAGCTGTTGAAGATAATCACCGCATTGGGGGTACATGGGCACCTGAATATCTTTGAAGACCCATACCAGACATTCATCCTAGAGCCTAGGTTAGGCTCATTAATATAGAGGCCTCATTCAAGAGCCACTTTTGGGAAGATTGAGAAGAAGTATTGAAGGACATGTAAAGTGATTTTTCGTATTTCCAGCCTTGCACTGGCGCTCCATTGACTGTCCAATTGTATGTTCTCAGGTTTTTAGGGGAACCTCCATATTCATTGTGTAGCGTTTACGATCTTTCATTTATCCTGAGAGCGCTTCACTGTTTTCCTTTTTGTTACATAACCAGAGAGAGTACGTAATACAGTATGCAGGAATCAGAACCGGGAGGGAAGTCAGCCAGGCAAAAGGGTCAAAACCAGGGAATCAGTATAACAGATAAACAGCAAACCAAATACAGCAACAGACAGAACTGAAAACTAAATAACACAGGAAAATAAATCAGGAACACGGTAACAGAGAGAACAGACAGACAGGGAACCAAGACCAAAAATAACTAGAACAAAATATACAAACTTGGAATAACGGAAATACGGCAGGGAGCTCTCAGGACACAGCTAGTACTGGAAACCAGGCAAAGCAAATGACAGAGCAATGTTCTATAGGCACATTGCTTTAAATAGGCAGGCGATCAGGACAATGATCAACAGGTGAGCAGACTGCAGAAACCAATTAACTCCTGAACTGCAGAACAGAAACAGCAGGCTAAAACACAAGGCCTAAACAAGCTATACCAATACAGAGGGCAGGGGTACAGTGCTGGAACGACGAAACGTGACACTTCCTTAACACTAGACACAGTTAGGTTTGCATGTCTATGTGTTTGTATGGATTCGTTTTGGCTATTATAATTGAGAACAATATTACCAGGCACCATTATGTAAATTGTTACATCTGTATTTGAGGTAGAATAGAATTGACTACTGCAGATATTTTGTGTTGGATTGAGATTACAATTTATTTGAGGAGATTAAGTTAGTGGGTTAAATTGGTATTTTGTCCAGGACCAGTTCTGTCTATGAACATTACTAAACAAGTACATAATTACTTGTGTGTTTGTCTATTGCAATGTAAATCTGAACGATGAGGTGTGTATATGTTTTGGGTAGCCTATCATGCTATAGTGACTGTATAGACCTGGGTCAGCAGCCTTGGCCCTCCAGATATTTTTGAACTACATCTTCCATAACTCTCAGCCGCTCATTAGGATGGCTGAGCATCATGGTAAATGTAGTTGCAAAACATCTGGGGGGTCAAGGTTGCGGACCCCAGTAAAGACTGCAGCTCTATGACTTGGTTGGGGACAGTGAGTCTGCGTGTAATGGAAATTCCTAGATAATCCTTTTTAATTAAAGACAAGTGAAATATTTTCCAATTCCTCTGGCAGGAGCCAATGACAAATATGGTGATGTTTGTTTGTGGTATATGTGTTAGTGACAGAGGGTTGTACTTGTGTGTCAGCATTTACTAGTGTCAGAGAGTTTTGTAAGACAGGGCAGAGAGTTGTCCTCGGTGTAGGTGCTAATGACAGATCTGAAACACAGGATGAGCATTTACAGTACGTGTGAAGGGGAAGGAGGATTTATGTCACAGCCCAATTTAGAAATTATTTGTGGTCCCTAAACAATGTTAGAATTTTCCACCAAATGCCTTAATTTGAATATTACGAAAAAATTACGTGCATTTGCACACTTATTTGCAGGTAAGAGATTATTTGTATGAATTGCCGTTCTGCTTGAGATGCAGCTTCTATCATAAAACTCATATATATCATTTACTTGCATAAAATGCAATGCTGAAAATTCTTATTACAAATTAACAAATTCATTTGGAATGTTTTCCAAAAGAATAAATATACAATAATTTTATAGTATTGTCCAAGGAAGGCCGGTGTCAGACGAGCGCACTTGAGAGCAGAAGGAACGTCTGTGAGAGTGGATGTTCCTTCCAGTCTGACGTCCGTGTGGCCACCTCGCTGAACGCAGTTAGTGCGCTCAGCGCTACAAAGCTCGATCCTCCTATGGAGGATCGCACTTTACAGCCCTGTCGAACACGCGTTGTAGTTTTCGATGGGGAGGGTTTCAGCACGTCCGTTGAAGCGCACGCATCTAGTACTCCGTGGGGCCTGCTCGCATCGAAATGGCACAACGCTGCGACAGATGTCGGAAGGCGGGTCAGTACACATGCACTCAGTGCGCTCGTCTGACCGCAGCTGAAAACATGAATTTAAAAACCTCCTTACCCTCCTATAGTCATAAAGCCAATTAGTAGAAGTAACATCACTGCTCTATAACCCTGAAGACACAGGTTCGAATCCCGGCAACAGCACCTCTCCAGTAAGTGTCCTTGGGCAAGACACCTAACGGTACATACTCGCCAACCATACATACTTAAAAACGAGAGAAATCTCAATGTATCCTTCCTGGTAAAATACTTTCTTAAGAAAAAAAAAATGGCATCTTGATAAGAGATTAGGTAAACCTATTTAGATAATTGCAGTCTTAGTAAACTGTATCTGTTTCGCAAAGGGGTTAAGTAAAGCTTAAGCAAAAATGGACACAGTGTTTACATCTTCTGGTTTCATTTTAATTCTCTTTTAAAGTGCACTTTGAAAACTGGTTTTATAACATAAGCTGAAATGTGAAGGAAGTTATAATGTATGTACGTCCATTGAATTGTATATATTTTTCACTATCATGTCTACAATAATACTAGTAAGAAAAGACTTACATGGGAAAATATTTTTTTTCCTTTCTTAATTTCACAATAAAACATGAAGAGTTAATGCCTGTATAGGATCTTCTTGGCTTTTGTTAATACAGATGGCAGCAGAATACTTTTATATGGTAAATGAAGGTCACAGTAAAGACTAGAACTGCCCAGAGAGGAGGAAGTAAGTTTGCTTTGCTTGTACACACTCATATGTGGGTTTCAAAACATCAACTACATGAGGGCTCTTACAAAGGTGTGCAGGAAAAACTCGACAGGGTGAACAGGTCACAGCAGTTGAGGAATGAATACGATGTTAGAGACATTTGTTTGACTCTAACAAGGTCTTAAAGGCAAGATTCATATTTCAAGGAATCTTTATCTGCCTGCTTCATCAGAGACAGACTTAAACAGAAAATGAAAGGACATAAAAGAATAAAAGCTGAAATCTTCTCCATTGTTACATATCAATTCCATTTAATTCTTCACTAAAAACAATAGTGTGATAATTTACAGGGTTATTCAAAGAGATCCGAATTGCTGGCGAAAGGTAACCGAACGCTGAAATTCAGCGTTCGGTTACCTTTCCTGGCCATTCGGCTATTCAGAGAGCAGGCAGTTCGCCAAATGGTGGCGAATTGCCGGCACATACGGTGCCTGTTCGAAGGCAGTGAATTCCCATAGAGAAGCAATGCTTCGGCTATTCAGAGAACAAAACCCAGCAGTGAAAAGTTGCTAAATTGCCCTGCCATTCGGTGGTTTAATTCGACAGGTTTATTCAGGCGAATCCCCAGGCTTCAATGTTAAAAATATTCCAGTTTTAATTCAATATCTGATAAACCGTTTATTATAATATTCTGTAGTAAAAAGTCCTCTTTATTTTTAGATTTTTTTGGATCTTTTAGGCATTTTTTGGGATTATTTTACAAACATTTTTTTACCGTTTTTTTTATAACAGCCCTTTTTATTATCATTCATTGGATCTTATATGTAAATTTTAGACATTTTCGTTCTGTAGTTTCTTTGCAAACAACGTTTTACTTTCAAACCTTCAAGCATAGGTTTTTTTTTTTTCACTCCATTCGTCTGCGGTGTCAGGTTTTTCCGGCAGCTGCTCTGCGCTGTGATCGGCTCCTGCTCAGGTTTCTCCGGCGTGTTCGGCAGGTTAATCCAGATGTATTTGCGGGTTTCGGTGTCCATTCACCGGGTTTTGCGGTGAGTTTTTGGCGGGTTTGCGGTGACTTTTCCCTGCATTATGACGGCCCTGTGGTGCTTGCTGAATACACCGCAGGGTCGCCGAAATGGGATCGCCAAATCACACCGAATTGAAGAGAACGAAAAGTCACCGAACGTGCCGTGACTTTTCGATTCTCTTTGACTAACCTTGATAGAGTAATATAACTTTTCAATAGTTAAATTAGATTTTCTAGAACCCAACTGGTTTGGTACAGTACATTATTGTTATGATATTGTCCTGTCCTTTTGTGCATGATATATGACTTCACTTGACTACTGGACAGTCATCTGGTGATACTGCATGATCCATTGGATTCCTCAATGAATGCCCTAAGATTTATGAGTGATATGTAGCTCCTTGACGTAAAGGGACACTACCACCAAAAATTAAATGTTCTTATTTTGTTTATTTATTTTGTTGATATCATACATGTAATTTGTGTTTCAAGGGTATGGTTAGTTAAAAAAATATTTAACTCTGTATTTGTCACTGTCTGCATCCATATTGGGATATTTTGTGTTGTAAACTCTCCTCCCACGGTATTTTTAAATCACTTGTTCCTCACTGTGTGTCATTGAGCATAGAATGGAGTGAATTGGTCTGTAGTCATGGAAACTGACTCACCGCATTGTATTGTGTGGGATGTATTTAAATTACATCACTGGGGGGGTAGATTACAAGTTTTATAGGCTCCCTGTCATATTTCATTCAGCTGCTATCTCTTATCTTATGTAGCATACACCACACAGTAACCCCCTGCAGCCTTATCTAAACATTCACTCCCATTGACTGTTAAATACTGTAGATGCTAAAACCACAGCTGTAAAGTAAAACTCACCATAGGATTTTGGTAAATGTTGCATCATGGGAAAAATCCCCAAGATGGAAACAGGAGATTAAAACCTAACTTTATTTTTCCTTTTTACATGCAATTACTTCAAACAAAGGGAAAAAAACAGCAGCATGTGTTTATAAAGCGGTTTAATTTGTAATGCAAAGTAATCTAGTTGCAGCTGTTAGAAGTGGTAGTGTTCCTTAAACCACAGGCCCCAAACACATTGTAACATGAGTTCACGGTATGGAAATAGCTACCAGTTTGTCCCTAGTTTGATTATTATCATTTTATATTATTATAAAATAATAATATATAATATAATACTATTATATTTTTAACATAACTGCCCCCCCCCAGTAATGAAATGAGCAAACAAACTTAAATTTAAGTCAAAGTATTTGAGGTAGAAAATTTTTTTATTTGGAGCTTTCAATGCACTACATTGCTTTGTTTAGTAAATAAACTTCTCAGGCAGTGCTAACCAAGAAAAATGTTGTGAAAAAATGAATACTTGAAAATATGTTAAAGGTTCACTGCTGCTGGTGAAACCAGTTGGAACAATATCCAACCTGCTTTATCAGTGCCACTACCAGTTTTATAAATTGCTAGGTATCAGTAAAGCAAAGAGATGCCATGAGGGGTTGAGAGCCCATGGCATGTTCATAGGCCTGGCGAGTTAAGGGGGCCGAGTGGCCCTCTGCTTTTGATGTTCTCCTCTGAGCAATACCTCCTCTGTGGCAGTATCAGCAGGTGCATCACACCGAGTCCGAAGATCTGGTATCAGGCTCTCTGTGCCTGAATCTGGAACTTCCCAGCTAAGCCAGTGTAAATGTTGACCTAGCACGCCGCTTCCTGTGTGAAGGAAGTGGCATGTTGGGAGAGAGAGAAGGCTCAGAGTTCCATTGACAGATAGAAAAATGGGGCTTACCACTGGAGAAGGGAGCTAGGAATGGGGTGTCTCTCTTCAGAGGAAGGGGTTAATGTGTCTACTAAGTTTGTGGGGAGGGGATTGGGGCCTCTCATTCTGAGAAAAGGGAGTGAATGGGACCACTCACTCTGGGGAGAAGGATGAGGGGATAGAGAAACTAACCTTGAGGGATGGGAGGAGGAGGACTATAAATGGTCACTCACTCTGCAGACCATGTGAATGAGCTTAGGGGCTCAGGGGACAAGGGAACCACTCTCTGGGGGCCTAGGAATATGAGGAACTCTGTATCAGACCTTTTGGAAATAGGTACCTATGTCTTGTTTATGGCTTATGGACACATGAGCCCCTCTTTTTATGGTCTCGAGGGACATATCTGTTTGCACCTTTCTGTGTGTCTATCCATGTGCATGGGCAGTTGAGGGGTGTTTGGGAGGCCCCAACCAGTCATTCAGTGATATCTGATGGTTGGCCTGGCAAAGTCAAGTAAGTGAAAGAGTTACGAGTACTGTAGTGATCATTGCTAGGCAACATGGAAGGCAGTAGTCCAAGTATATTCCAGGTGTACTCTGCATTTCATGATTAAAGAAATAAAAGCCTAGTTTTGGGGACATACAGATGTCAAAGAGGCCCAAACCTGATTCAAATGGCGCATCGCATATTTTATTTCTTCTCTTCTGGTAAACAGATAAGTGAACAGAAGCTAGGTGTTGTAGAGCATGATAACTGATCTCGATACCATTTGGCTGAGCTCATTGTCCACATCACTAAGCAACATTTCTAAATCAAATTGTGATTTTTAACCTTACAAGAAACATAATTTTTCTGCTTGTGTTCATCACTCTGTTCTTCTTTTCATCACCAAATTACTGGACATAATAGAGATAAAATTATCCTCGTTATCACCATCTAAATTATGCCATCGGTTCCCCCAGTGCTTTAAAATAAAGAATGGGGAATTAAATTTACAAAATTACAAATTCCGAATGACAGGGCTGAACCTGAAATCCATGTAATTGGGCAGACTAGATGGGCCGAAAGGTTCTTGTCTGCCGACATTTTTCTATGTTTCTTTCTATGTTTCTATGAACCCGGATCTGTGCTAGTGGAAGCAAGGTAAATAAACACATGTGGTAGATTTAGCCACACCTTGATGCCTTTCGGTCTAAAGACCAAACCCTACTTTCAGCTGTTTTGCACAGACCCATAACCCAAGACTCGGGGACCTTCTTGCTTTCCAGGCCTTTGCTGTGTCTCTCACGGTCCAAAAACAAGCTCATTGTCAAAATAGCTCTGTCAGCACTGAGAGCCCTGGCAGAACTCGACACAAACCATTCCCTCAACTGGGGTCCTTGCAAAAATATGAAATAATAAAATAATGGACAAACTCATACCTTTTTCATCATACCAGGAACTCATATGACAATGTTTGAGGCCTGTAGCTTAAAGGGACACTATCACTAACATAAGCTGTAAATGGATAACGTGTGCATAAAAAAATCCCTTTATAAAACACATGATGCTGTTTTTTTTCCTTTGTCTGAAGTAATTGCATGTAAAAAGGAAAAAGACATTTAGTTTTTTATGTCCTGTTTTCATTTTGTGAATTTTTCTACTGACGCAACATTTACCAAAATCTGTGCAAATGTTTCACTTTCAGCTGTGTTTTAGCTTCTACAATATTTAACAGTGAACAGAGTGGAGGAGTGAATGTTTAGATAAGACTATCGTGATGTCCAGTCTACCCGAGATAATAGATGGCAGCTGAATGAGATAAAACAGGGAGATTAAAACACTTTGAAATTACCTCCTGATGAAGTCCTTTGAATATATCCCACACAATACAATGATGTCCGTTGACTGTTGACCCAAAGACGCCATCCTGTGCTCAATGCAACTCAGTGAGGACCAATTTATATAACGATACTGTGTGGGGGGGGCAGTTTACAACAAAAAACATCCCAGAATGGAAGCCCCTAGTGATACATATAGAGTAAAATATTTTCTTCACTAAACTACACGAGAAAAACAAAACACATGGAAGATATATAGCAGCAACATAGAATAAATAAAAATAATCATTACATTTTTTGGTGATAGAGTCCCTTTAACTACGGGGCAGGTGAATAAAACATGACAAGGTACATTGATGAGTTTATATTAAAACATGATGGCCATATGGGTACAGAGACTATTTTCTTCAGTGGCTGTTGTAGCTCATACTTTTAATATGTGTATGTGTGGGAGGTTCTCTCTGTTCACTTCCCTGTTTCCCCTCTTTTCTACCGGTGCCAGGCATCCCCTTTTCCTCTTCCTTTTATTTCCCATATAGGGCCATATTACATACTTGGTGCTAACTTAACCAGAGCAGTTGTAAACCTAAAACCATATTACATAGTTGGTGCTAACTTAACCAGAGTTGTTGTAAACTTCCCAGAGCCATTATAGTCTATGGAGGTTTTAAGTTTACAACAGCTCTGGTTAAGTTAGCACCAACTATGTAATATGGCCCATAGACTGTAAAGTTGCCCTTTGATATCATCACCTCTCAGTACCCTTGTATTGTGCATGATTACCTTTATACACAATAAAACAATATTAACAATATAATTGCAGACAAATTCATGAACCTGAGAAAGGAGGTGTACAGAGACCTGCATAACCGACACATACAATACCGATGAGACAACTGTTTATACTGAATCAAACTCTATTAGGATTCCGATCATACCTACCCATGTATAGAAAAGCCCCTTTAACTTCTTGGAACCTTCTGTGAAGCATGACACTAATTGTTTTGACTTTTCTACATTTTGGGAAATAGTATGTACATGACATTGTAAAATTTTTGCTTTTAAATACGTCCTTCTTTAGAACACTAGGGAAATTCTTTTGAAGCAAAGACACTAAAATCCTCTGTGCCAACTCAATAAGAAAGTAAAGTTTTCAAGGTGAACGAGTTCTTCAGTAAGCCTCATCAATTATGTAAATACTTGAGAGCAGCAGCCTTTCCAGGGTAGCACATGGTGGGGGAAATCACCAAATGGAAAGTGTATGGGAGTAAGACATAAAGTAGTTTAACAAAAAACAAACTCAAAGTGGAAAAAACTGTGTTATTAATACATTTTAAAGTTATTACAGATATTCTGTAAGAGCATACGTACATCCACTATCAGCGACCTATTATCACTAAACAATATATCTTGATTGCTCTGATGTGCCTCGAAATGTCAGTGATGACAGATAGTCGCTAAAACCTTGTGAGACCTGTGCGGGCACCCACCATAGAGCAGGCCACTAGTGCTGTTGCTCGTCCTCAGGATCCTCACAAACCCCCCTTTCCCTCACTATAAGTTTATAGGGTCATCCAGACGTGGACCCCTTGCTTGGTGTGCCTAGAGGGTTGTCAGCTATACCCTCCTGACGAGGCCTAACAAGGCCAAAACGATTGTCGGGGTTGCTGCACCTCTCGTGCAGGGATGACGTCCTTGGCAATCAGTACTGGCCACCCTTATGGGTGAGAGCAGACTGATTTGCATATGGAGCATTCATCCCTGTAATGGCACATACAAGCTAAAACCTTGTGAGACCTGAGCGGGCACCCACTGTAGAGCAGGCCACTAGTGCTGCTGCTCATCCTCAGGACCCTCACAAACCCCCCTTTCCCTCACTATATTTTGTTTCTTTGTGTGATACTTGGATATTGCAAAGGGTTTGTAACTATAAACTGGAAGCAGCCTATGGCAAATGTAATGCTAAATTTCATTTGATCGATGACTGTGAATTTTGTTGAGGCCACTATGGTATTGTTTTCTAATGTTCCAGGAAGCACAAAGGGATATTCTACACACCCTGACCACTTTAGTTTTTTAAAGTGGCCAGGACATGTGGGGTATTCTCGCCGCTCCCCCTCCCCAGGTGCTCCGAACTGTGTAAATTGCATAGAAGTGGAGAGAATCCTACACACACACACAAACACATATATACACACACGCATGATCAGGAGACAGGCAGAGAGGTTTGAACTTCCTGGTCACTAGTTCGGTCACTGGAGACCTCAGCACACTCAAGCGTACTGACATCTCCTCCCTGAGACCGCCCGCGAAGCCGACGGTTGTCAGGGAGAAAGCTAATGAATCGGTTCTACGCCTGTGAGCGCAGCCCCGATCCATCATTTTGTGTACGTGCTGCAGGACTTGCGTATGAAAAGTTTGCAAATCCAGTTGCGGTGCCCAATTTGTGTTCCCTACGCTACACAAGTAGCACAGGGAGCAGAAATTGTACAGGAAAGCCTCAGGGACCTCCGGGTTCTGGCATCCCTGAGCAGAAGGGGAGGAACAGCGCACACTGAGTGACAAAATGTGAGCAAAAACACCTAAAAAATGAAAAATAAGTAAACAATTATTGGGCAGAGGATATCAGTAGCCTCTGCCCAATTATTTAAGTGCAAGAAAACGACACTCAGGGTTATTCAGAGAGAGACAATTTGGCCCTGAAATTGCACTGAACGATGAATTTCCCCCGTACGGTGCAATTTCGTGCCCATTCAGCTATTCAGAAAGTAGACAGTTCATCAAATTTTGGTGAATTGCCAGAAAAATAAGGTGCCTATTCAATGGCAGTGAAATCCCCATCGAGAAGCTATGGTTAAGCTATTCAGAGAACACTAAACAGCAGAGAGATGTCAGTGAAATGCCCTGATGTTCAGTGGTTTCATTCAGCAGGTTTAATCAGGCGAATCCCATAGGTTTCAATGTTAAAAATATTCCTGTTTTTATTCAATATCTATTAACCCTTTCACTGCGGAGGACGCGCTCAGCGCCTCCACCCGCAGTGTTGTTCCATGCAGAGGGCGCGCTGAGCGCATCCTTCCTTTGCGTCCAGCGATCAGCCGGATTCCGGCCGATCGCTGTGCCCCCCGGTGCGGGCTGACATCCTCGATGTCAGCCCAGCACTCGGGGACCCCAGCGGGGCCATTAGATGTCATCGCGTCGGCGCGATGACATCTAATTCAGGCGCCCCCCTCGCGTGGGCGGAGGAAGTGTCTGAAAGGGAGGGGGGAGGTCCTTCGGACCTCTCTCCCTCCCGATCGCCGGGGTGCATAGGGTTAATCCAGGCACCGTTTGGAAGGGCACAGCCTGCCCTTCCAAACGGAGGCTGTCATTAACCCCTGGGGAGCCGGATCACGATTCGGCGCTGAAAAGTGCCGGATCGTGATCCTCTCCCGGAGCTGGCCGACATCTTGGATGTCGGCCAAGCCTCCGGGGACTCCCCCTGAGGACTGGCGTCATCGTGCATAGCACGATGACGCCTGTCCTGGAGTTAACCCCTAGCTGCCAGCAATGGTGGAGATAGGGGGTTCTAATGAACCCCCTATCTCCCGATTCGTGGCAGCTAAGGGTTAATGTTTGATATGGTTGGATCGGCCAGAGCATGGCCTTTCCAACGATACCAAACTTGAACATGTAAAAAGTTTTTAACAAAAAAAAATTAAATATAAAAATAAAAAATATTTTAAAAATCGCTATGTTCCGCTGAGAACCCCCTATTTGGGTCGCTTATTATTTTTCCCCCCTTCCCCCCTTTGATTGCTATGTTCCGCTGAGAACCCCCTATTTGGGGACGTTTATTATTTTTCCCCCCTTCCCCCCTTTGATCGATATGTTCCGCTGAGAACCCCCTATCTGGGGACGTTTATTATTTTTCCCCCCTTCCCCCCTTTGATCGCTATGTTCCGCTGAGAGCCCCCTATCTGGGGACGTTTATTATTTTCCTTACGCTGTACCTATGATGACAGTTTTGAGTGACCCTCACTTTGATATGTATCTGTAAGCTGATTTATTTACAAAATAAAAAATTTTAAATATAAAAAAAAAAATATTTTAAAAAAATTATTAAAAAAAATAAACAAGTTTTTTTTTTTTTGGTTTTGTTAATGCAGCAATATTGTTCCCATTTCAATTATAATGTGAACAATGATGCTGCACTAATTATTTTTGTATGCGGTGCATTTGTTAAAAATAGCTAAATTTTCCCCAAGAAAAAATGTAATGAGTCCCCATTTCTAATTTTTTTAACAAGCGCACCCCATAGAAAATATAACCGCAAACGATTGCATGTTAAAATGTGAAAAAAACACTTTACACATTGTAAATTATTGAAAATTCGAATTTTATTGCATTTTTTATTATAATATACAGACAGGGCATAACGTATACATATAATAATGACATATTATGAATCTGCCAATTCTGCCGGAAAGAACGATATATAATATGTCTGGGTCATATATCAAAATATGGCTTCAAAACGCGATTAAACATGATGAGCGAAAGCAGTAAAAATGACCTCAGCACAGAGGTGTGAAAAGCCTCAGCAGCGAAAGGGTTAAACCATTTATTCTTTCTGCAGCAAAAAGTCTCTTTATTTATTTTTTTAAGATTTTTTTAGGCATCTTTCATCCAGTATTTTTTTTGCAAACAGCGTTTCAAATTTGACACTTTCAATAGTTTTGTTTTTGGGTTTTTTACCCCGTTCATCGGACTGTCGGATTTTTCTGCCGGCACTATGTTTGGCAGATCATCTGCATTTTCTGGTCGCATCCGGCGGGTTTGTGGCGGCTGATCGGATCCGATAATTTCTCGGATCGGATCTGAAAATTTCTGCGGGTTCCTGGCGGCTTATCGAATTGATAAAATCGGATAAGCCACCGGGACCCGCCGAAATCGGATCCGATCATTTCGGCGGTTTTGCTGCTTTTTTTTAAATCGGCGGTTTTGCGGCACTAATCTCTTTGTATTGTAAAGCGCTACTTTTTAGTGCTTTATAAAAACATGTAACTGTAATTGTTATGAGTATTAAACGAGGAAATGAAGGACATATTGTCCACCTTCGAAGTTTGTGTTTGCTCTTTCTTCAGCAGAGATCCCCTTTCCAGTGCTTAGATAGTTATTCTTGCTTCTTCTAATTTCCTCCTCTTATATTATTTTTCTTCAAAATCATTTTGAAGTTTCTTAGATTGATCATCATAATGTAGTATAACTGTTCAATTTCTTAGAATGCAAAAAATTGTCTCTTGGGGACACCATTCAACCATTGTGGAGATGGCAGCTGGTACGAGCTATAAAATTGTTGCATTCCACTTTCTTGAAGAAAGTCTTTGTCTTAATCACATTATGGTCAATATAGATTTAGCAATCTAGAAAATCTACTTCTAAATTACTCCAGGTCCCAGTTAGATTAATCCCTCTGTTATTAACTTCTAAAACAAACAACAAATTCTTTCAGCTTGTCTTCCTCCTCTCTCCAACTAAAAAAGATGTCATCAATACATCTCTTATAGGACAACAGGTTCTGTTTCAAAGAAACAGAAGAGTCTTCCCAATATGCCATAAAACGATTGGCAAAACTAAGGGCGAACCTGGTGCCCATAGCTGCCCTGGATGTTGTTAATAAAATTAATCTTGAAACCAAAAATAGTTATTATGTAAAATCAGCAGTATGGCCGCTAAAATGAACAGTATCTGCTCCCGCAGAAGTGCGTTGATTTTTTTTCTACTACATATCTGGTCGATTCTAACCCTTTATTATGCTGAATAATTGTGTACAGTCACTGTACATCAGTTGTTGCCAGTAGAACACCTTCTTCCTATTTAAAGGGAATCCACAAGGTAGAGGAAGGGAGTATATTTAAACGGAAACAAAGTAGCAAAACAAGAGGACATAGTCTTAGATTAGAGGGGCAAAGGTTTAAAAGTAACATCAGGAAGCATTATTTTACTGAGAGGGTGGTGGATACATGGAACAGTCTTCCAGTTGAAGTGGTTGAGGCCAAAACAGTAATTGAATTTAAGCAAGCATGGGATAGGCAAAAGGCTATCCTAAACAAAAGATAAATCCAGGTAAAGTATCCATGTAATTGGGCAGACTAGATGGGCCGAAAGGTTCTTATCTGCCGACATTTTTCTATGTTTCTATGTTTCTATTTAAATTACTGTAATGTGTTCAGAATCTCCGTAGTATCCTTTAAATATGCTGTGGTGGCTGTCACATATGGCTGTACCTGGCGGTCAAGGTATTCCAAAATACCTACAGGCCCAATGTCTGACACAATGTGTCTCCATGGGGTTTCTCTTAATTTTTATGGATCTTTAGTAAAAAGTAAAAAAACATCTATCTTTGGATGTTCCATCCAGTTTCATATATTTATATTCATTATTATTAAAAATAGCCAAAGTGTGGCCTTGATCTAAATATTTGTAAAATGTAATTTAACTTCATTCATTAGACCCTTAATCAATTCCTTATATATGTATATGTGAATAAGGGTTGACTTTTCTTTTAAGCCCGTATGAGTGTAGAACTGCATAGCGTTGTTCCTTTCAACTGGATTGTTCATGTATTTCTTCAAACATAGGTTTTTCCTGAATTTCTGCAAGTCGATATACACTCTGAAATGATTTAACTTATTGGTGAATGTGAATTTCATACCCTTTTTTAAAACCTCCATCTGATATTTATATCAAAGGTTATGGTTTTTAAGTTCTATAGTCCGCCATTCTTTCGTGTTTTCCTTTTCCTTCTATACCTTCCAGCTCTGCACCCTCTTCTTCTTGGTGACCACCCTCTTTTTAAAATGGTATCCTTTTATCTGATCTGACCCTGGTCATGTGATAAAACCACCTCTCTATTTCTTTCCAGAGTCTGTAATCTGTTCCATGTCAGGATATCGAGTGAAGAGACTTCTCCTCTTTCAATTCTACCTCCTCTGAAATTATTCCCTAGTCTTCTTACTGACGTTGTTGGAGCCTTCTCAAAGGTTAAAGCTCTCTCTGATGGTGTTCTTGTCTCTCCTGTCGTTGTTCATGAGGACTTTTGTACTTGATATCTTCTTCACCTGTGGAATCTTTGTATCTTTGTATCTCTTTATCCTGCTTATTACTCTTCTTCGTCATCCTCTGTGGGAGTGGTGTTCTAATAGTATAATTCCTTGAGGGTTCTTCTTGTCTTCCTACAGGACTGGGATTATGTCTTCTTGTAACTTTTGACAGCTCACATTTAATCAGCGATTCTCAGTAAAAAAAATCTCACTTATCAAGCAGTGATATATACTTGCAGTGACTCACAGCCTGATTTTAGATCAATGGTGAATCTAGGACAGCATTTACTTGGTAGAACTTTATCTACTGAAAAAAAAATGGATCATGGAGTATTAATACATTCAATTAAAAACAGACTCAGTCGACTCCACAATAAATGATTTATATTAACCAAAACTGTATTTTAGAGATCACTGTAATAATTCAATTCTCCCATTCTTCATTTTGCAGCTTTTGATTACACAGTAATAAAGCACTCGGAGGTGTTCTGCTCAAGTCCCAAATACAGCAATGTCTTTAATATATAACGTTCTCACTCATGTTTCAGAGTTTTGAGTGCCATACTTGGGAAATGTCTGCAATTCGTTTAGTCCATTGCCTAAGTTAGGTTGGTTGAGAAGCTCACTGTTGCAATTACTTCTGCAATGAATGTATTCTTCAACAGTAGACAACTCAAGGGTAATTTACTATTTCAAAATAAAATCTTCTCCTCGAGTCCTTATCTGCCCATAATTTTGGAATATATGAATTTGAGATAACTGATATGAGTGTGTTATTTTTAGGTGCTTTTATTGTGTGACAATGTAAGGAAATAACAAAATATGTATTCAACAACAATAATGACATGTCTATTCATGTCACTCCCCACATTATTCATGTCCTTCACTTTCTGTGTGTTACTAGAAACAATTTGCTAGTAAAAAAAAACTAGAAAATTAACTAACTCATGTTGACTTTCTATTAATCTTAAAGAAAATCTATCTAAATAAGAAAATATAGAGTGAGTTTAATTTTTATGCTTTAACGACATAAAAGTTTTTGGCTATAATTAAACCTTGTCCTACATACTTTTTGCCAGGAGTCAAAATTTATTTTAAAATGATGTGTGCTTTTAATATTCCTAATGTGTGAATAATTAAACTCATTGTCATCATTGTTATGTAAACATCCTCCCTAATGTAAACAGCCAAACAATATATCATGTGGTTGCGACACAATATATTAAGCATGCAAATATGGTTAAGTGGTTTCGTTGTTGTTCAACCAATCCAAAATCTTCTCTCCTGGGATGTTCTTAAAAAGCTGTTGGTAGAGATGGCAGAATATTGTTGAAAAGCAAGAATATATCCACTGGATAGTACCTAACCCTTTCACGTCACAGGGCGTGCTATGCCATCCCCGCAGCGAGTGGGACATACAGGGTTATCCAAAGAGAATCAAAAAGTCATCGCACGTTCGGTGACTTTTCGTTCTCTTCAATTCAGTGCCATTTGGCGATCCCATTTCAGCGACCCTGCGGTGCATTCAGTAAGCACCACAGGGACGTCCTAGAGCAGGGAAAAGCCGCCGCAAACCCGCCAAACACTCTCCGCAAAACCCGGCGAATGCCCACCGAATTCCACAAAAACATCTGGATTAACCCCGCCGAACACACCAGAGAAACCTGAGTAGCCCCCGATCACAGCGCAGAGCAGCCGCCTGAAAAACCCGACACCGCAGATGAATGGAGTGAAGAAAAAGCAGTACACTTGAATATTTGAAAAGTGAAAAGCTGTTTGCAAAAAAACTACAGAACGAAAATGTCTGAAATTTACATATAAGATCCAATGAATGATAATAAAAAGGGCTGTTACAGAAAAAAGAAAAAATGATTTAAAAAAACAAACGAAAATAAACTTTTTGCAAAAAATATCCCGAAAAATGCCTAAAAGATCCTAAAAAAATCTATACATAAAGAGACTTTTTTACTGTAGAATATTATAATCAACGATTTAATAGATTTTGTATTAAAACTGGAATATTTTTAACATTGAAGCCTATGGGATTTGCCTGAATAAACTTGTTGAATGAAACCACCGAACAGCAGGGAAATTCGGCAACTTTTCACTGCTGGTTTTTGTTCTCTGAATAGACGAAGCATTGCTTCTCTATGGTGGATTTCACTGCCCTTGAACAGGCAACGAACAGGCACCGTATGTGCATGCAATTCACCAACATTTGCCGAACTGCCTGCTCTCTAGATAGCCGAATGGCCAGGAAAGGTAACCAAACACTGAATTTCACTGTTCAGTTACCTTTTGGCCACAATTCGGATCTCTTTTAACCCTGTAAATGTCGCAACACAGCATAGCACGACCCGCTGCATTTATGATCAGCCTCTCGCCCCGCCCCCCAGCCAGCACTCAGCTCGCATAATTGATGGCCGTTGGACAGCTAATCTAAAGCTGTCCCCCTGCAGCCAATGACACATGCGGCGTGGCAGCTACAGAGGCGGGCCTCAGGAGGAGCCGGAGACCAGTAGGGCTATGATTCCCTGTCGACATTAAGACCCTCCTATCAGGCAACACGCACAAGGCGGGAAGGGGTTAAGATATATAGTATAACACATAGTAAAACAAACCATCAGACTTGCTCAAGCTTCAAAACAATCTGAAGGCACAGTGGATGAGTAAGAGGTGTGTGAAAGAAGCACAGCGAGTGCAGATTAATTGTATTCTTAATTATTTTATACCGACGGAATGTCTCACTCTATAGTCATGCTCTGCTCATTTGCAGATCAATTTTTCCTACATGAAAATATACCATGTCACGAAGAATATATTATCTCCAAGCAGCATTTTATTCCACTGACCCACACAATCCTCTGATCTCAATCCAGAAGAGCACCTTTCAAATGGGGGAGAATGAGACATTTGAGACATGAAAGTGTGGCTTGAGAAGATCCCCCAGGAATCCTTTCAAAACTTTACTGAACCAAGCTATAAAGAACTCACGTTGTTCATATTGTTCATGGGTCTTCTTCCAACCACAAGAATGGAATAGTAGGTGTTGTCGTTGATCCAGTTTATGTATTTGTAAGCTAAGTCTTGTAAAACTTTTTACATAATTTCATAGATAAAATATAATACCTTACTCTAAGATACAGACATATTATACTGGCCCTCTGGGAGGCTCCCCCATGTTCTCATGTTTTCAATTAATGCTCTATTTAATTCTATTTGTCTTTTTTAAGGGGAGAACAGATATAATACTTTCCAAATAGCCAGAAAGAAAAATATTTTCTAGGAAATGTGCAGAAAAGGAAGTTCTGTTCTGGGATATTTTGGTAACTCCATGACCTACCATTGAGTTCAAAATACAGTAAATTATTTATTTTTATTGGTTTGGAAAAGTGGTTTCTACAGGTTAAACATGACTGTGAGTTTTCAAAAAGACAAGTGTAATGATATGGGAAAGAGGTTCAACAGGGGTGTATTCCTGCATACATCAACTAGACCTGAGCCTAGGGCAGAAAATGTTTGGGTCCAATACATTTGAGGTGTCCAAGTGTATAACAGACATGCAATGCAATGAAACTCCCTGCATATGATAATAAATGTTGTTAAAAATCAGTTAAATTTCATAAGCCTCTTTTCTTTTGTTCTAAATATATTCTATAGGTCTTGAACATGTCTTACGTGTTTTAATTTCACATTTACTTTCATATTCATTTGATATCAGGTGGGGCAGCAGAATGTGAAGACCATAGGGCAGCAACAAGTCTAAATGCAAGCTGGGTACAGGGGGAGATACTGTAACTGATTGGTGACAAGATCTACATTTGCCTTGGAGTAGTAGGTAAAGAGGGTTTTTCTTAGAAAAATGGATTTCCTTAATAACTTTTATACTTACTACTCCAAGAGAAGGAAGGGTCTTATATCTTGTCTTCTCAAACACTTTATCACAAGAAGAAAACATATATATAACCCTGATGGCCTCCATATCAGCACAGAAATCACGGACACATGACATAACTCATTGCTTAAGCATATCTAATTCACTGCACATTGACATGCGTATAAGGAGAAAGGCCCAGCATGTGGCATGCTAATAATAAGCTAGGGAAGTAAACTAACCGCATGACTAGAAGATTAAAAGAATATGGTAGATTGCAATGCTATCTGAAATATGAAAACAATATGACTTACTTTAATGTGCAATCAGTATAGGGCATCACAGACAGCCTTTGTTTATAATCCGGCCTATAAACATATAGATCCTCCCAAAGTATTTATGTCATTACCCAAACTGCACATTGTCTCTCAGATCATTTGTAAGTATGTATATTGATATATTCTCACTAGCGCTCTGAGTTTAGCATTACATATGACCAGTGCAAGTTATCAGAATATCAGATTGCCTGTGGACGGTCTTATAAATAGTCACCGATGGTCTCATAGGTAATGTGTTAAAAAGTGAGCCATTCTTCTTTTCAAATTCCTCTTACAGTTTCATCCAGTTTGCTCCAGCGTGACTGAATACCATGTGTCATCAATATTGGGTAACACTCATGATGCAAATATGCAGGTTCGACATAGTCTATTTCCTTATCATCTATTGTTTCCCCTGTTCACAGCTCAGGCATTCGGCTGTAACCCTGCTCTAGAAAAGACGTGTCAACAATATAAAAATCATTATTAAAGAGTTGATCCTGAAAAGCTCTTTGCTACTTATGTTCGTCATGTTTTTCATCCAAGATAGTTTACTGGCATATATAAATTAACAAGTGACATCACATCAATGCATTAAATTCTACTAAATATTAAATTATTTACAAAAATAGTTGAACATGTTACCGAGTATTTGAAGTACAGGGGAAAGACTTCCAAGAACTTCCAAGAACTAGCTCTTTGTATCATTAAACCAGGGCTCAAATTTTCAAGTCTCAAGCTACTAGCCAGGCCTTAAGAGTTACTCGCCACTAGTTGCCCCACTTAACCGCTTATTCTACCCTGCCTCTGCATTCCCACTCGCCCTCATGTAATTTCCACTTGCCAAATGCGAGCAGGCGAGTGGAATTTTGAGGCCTGATTAAACAACACCTACTTAACAAATCCCTTAATGAAGCCCAACATTAAATAAATAAAATGTAGCTTCATTTCCAAAATTACATTAAAAAAAATATAAAAAATCAAAACCTTTATCTGGCTCGATTGTTCCTGTATCTAAGATTGTTGGCATTCCGAAAGAAGAGAAAAGATTGGATCAATTTGATAGTCAATTTATTTTCATGTTTTGTATGATTCGAGTTTGGTTTTAATGTAACTTATACCAGCAACAAATCCAAATGAATTAAAGTGAAAATTATTATTATATCATGAATAGAAGCAGTAACAGACCAGATAATTGCAGAGCAATATTGGGTCCCCACATAGGGCCATATTACATAGTTGGTGCTAACTTAACCAGAGCTGTTGTAAACTTCCCAGAGCCATTATAGCCTATGGAGGTTTTAAGTTTACAACTGCTCTGGTTAAGTTAGCACCAACTATGTAATATGGCCCATAAAGTGCACAATATCTCATCACCTGCACTTTCCAGCACGACTCTCCAAAATGAAAGATTAAGGGTATTTATCGATGATGTAATAACAGGATTTAACAAAGCATTAAAGAAGCAGTTATCTTCCACCGTTAGTATAATTTTATATCTTATTAGAAACTCTACAATTGTATCTCCTGAGAGGACAATATACATGATATTCTTGTAATCCAATCCAAAGCCCCAAAAAAGGGTATTTGACCTTCAGCTGATAGCTGTCCATATAGTTCATCACCAATATATCATTAAAATAAATGTCCAAGATTGGATTGTAAGATCAGGGTGTTTACATCATGTCGTTGGGAACTATTTTGTATTGTTGCAAGTCACTCTGGTCTGACTTACAAAAAAAGAGGCAGGTCAAGGGTCATAGCAATACAAAATCAACAATTGATGCTACTCTCCTCCGGAAATGTGCTGAAGTAAGAAAATATGTCAAGAAGATCTTCCATCCCTTCTTCCCATTTAGGATACACGTCACCCTTACGTAAACCTAACGAACGCTGTGGTGCTTAAGGAAAAGGTAGGATCTGTGGGTTTAATTCTGTTCTGGAACATTACTTTTTCAGAGTATTTTCTAAGCCAAACATGGTTTTAAATTTGAATTCTGGTTGTAAAAGTAGGGTTATACACGCCAAATGTCACACGCAACTTCAGTAAGTCTAATAAACCTCGCTAATGGTTGCACAATGAAATATAGCTTTCCCAATCTGTTTTCACAGATTTCCATGTCACCATATTTACTTCTGGATGGGCTATTGTAAGTAGAAACAACCCAGAGATGACATAACATGGGAACTGACAGAGCTTCCCATGCACTTTCTATTGACTTTGCTGCTTTCAAAGAGGATTATCACAAACTTTTTCCTATGGCAAATAAGAAAGGCATCATCATATCATGTCCGCATATCTATTGTATGAAAATGCCTGTACATGTGTCTGCAAAATTAAATAACATAATAATAAATCTACCCATACATGGATTTACCCCTTTGCTTTCAATAAAATGTATCCAATGATCTATGCAAATGAATAATTATTTTCTTTATTTGATGAAGGAAACACTTGATATGTATCGGTTCTATCAATCCCAAAATGATGAATTTCAGATCTTCTGCAGACAATTAACTGTAAATTAATTTACAATAATACCAGGTATTTAAGATAAATAAACAACAACCACTTTATTTCAACAGAATGTAATCTATTTTATTTTTTTAAAGGAAGAAAAAAAATATGAAAACAATAAAAGCAGTTCTTTACACTAGCAGTAAATAAATTTGTACAACCATTCAGTCTGTATAGCATGATGAAATAAATCTACATCTTTTTTTTCTTATGTCGGTGCTTTTGAATTATACACACAAACAACAATTACAGGAACTTGTTCACAATGCATTTAGGCCCGAAGAATGACTATCTGGGAATCCTTATTGGCAATATCCGTGTGATAAAGCTGATTGCCTGGGACTGATAGCACTTCCTAAGGAGAGGCCCAAAGCTTGGATGTATGAACTGTCTACAACGTTATGCATCAAACAGTTTCCGCAAGTTAGGGAAAACAGTGCTGGCAGTTTAGTTCACTCACTTAGCCAAAAAAGCCTGGCAGTCTATAAGTCTTTAGGTCTCCTTGCCACATTCTTTATTTCTTCCTGAAGTTCTTCATGCTCTTCGGAGAAAAAAAAAAATAGAAAGAATTTTGCCAAGGGGCGATAAAAGTCTCCAAATGTACACTCTGTGATATAATAGGACAATCGTATGAAACGTTCAATATTTTCTTTTCTTATTCACAGCAATAGTACCCCTTGCGAGAAAGGAATATAAGTTTAAATGGCTTATTCACAAATGGGATCCAGATCTGGTGTTCGAGAATACACAAGAATACATTGCCACGGTGAGTTCCTTAAAAAAAAAAATGGCAAACATAATGCTGTGTAAGCTTCTTTTAAATAACATGTTTCCATTGTTTAAAGGTTCATCAGTTTGGAAAAAGAAAACCGAAATGAAAGAAAAAAAAATGAATATGTGAAGTCCTGGCATCTAACCCATGGCAGTGACCATATTGGATGGGTGATGAGGTCCA
The DNA here is from genome assembly GCA_009667805.1 of Leptobrachium leishanense. NCBI lineage: Eukaryota > Metazoa > Chordata > Amphibia > Anura > Megophryidae > Leptobrachium > Leptobrachium leishanense. The sequence continues at coordinate 179,934,376 of CM019065.1, read as the reverse complement.
AATGAGAGGCCGGAGGAAGGATGCATTGGTGTCGGTGTGGTCAACATGTGGCCGGAGTGGCTAAAATGTGAAATGTGGCTTAGTGAAGACATGTGTCTGGAGAGGGCAGCAGGGCTGAAGGAACTGCTCTTGGTGTAATCTTCCAGGCTGTCATGGATCTTTTTGCTCTTTTTCGACTTGCTAGACATTTTTCGGTTTCTGGTCTGAATTCCTTCCTTCTTCATAGTCAAGGGTCTGTTAATCTAAACAAGAATCAATTATTTGTTTTTGTTTCTCAATCTTTAGTAGCAGTTTTATGGAACTTGCATGCTTGAAACCTTTTTTTTGGCAAAGCGAAAAAAATTCTGGCAGTAAAAATTTTAAGTAAAAGACCTTAAAATCAAGAGCAGATCCCAAAAGCTGAGACGCTAATACGCAATCTATAAAGTGCAACCACAATAAAGAGTGTGGTTCATTGTTTATCCATCAGACTATTAGCATAAGGAACCATAGAATTCCATTTGCCGTATATTCTGGAACATCTGCATATTTCCATATTAACATCAGAAATTTCAAACAAAATACATACATTCCACTGAATATGGTTTATCATGAGCCACTATGATGTAACAGGGGAGAGGAAAAACCCCTCAATGTCCACACTATGGAACAATTGGGGGTTTCTTTTGTTTTCCCTTTGTTGTTGAGGAAATATTGTATGCAGAATGTAAATATATGCATTTTTGTTTACATGAAAGACAATGTTCTATAAAACATGATTTAGAAAGCGATAGATAGATAGATAGATAGATAGATAGATAGATAGATAGATAGCATGATTCAGTTACAGCACGTTATTTGATACTGAATGAAGGCTGTAGGATCTATCTAGTCTCTACCAAATGTCCATCCCCCATGCCTATATATGTTTTTATTAACCAAGGACTGTGACTCCTGAACAGCACATGCAGCATTTTACAGTTCAGTGCCGTGAACCAGAATTAACACGAAAAGCTCACACACTCTTGGGCTGGGTTTCTTTTACTGACAGCTGTCAGTTCGAGCCAGAAGTCGCCCCACTTTGTGACCTAACAACGTGTGCAGGCCACCATCCAAAACAATGCCCCGATTCACTTAGGCCGGTGCCACGCACATAACAATTAACATGTCCTTGTCAAATCGGCTTTCTTTTGTATGGCTTTTTTAATAAGGGGCAGCTGTAGGCTGCCGAGGTCACCTAATAAAACAGCGGTGGGCAGCTTATAGCCTGCAGAGCGAATAGTCAGTGATTCATGCAAAGGGCGGCATTTCACTAAGTCCCCATTATATAAGTAATTAGCTACGCGTGTTGCCAGAGGTGGTCAGTGCAAAGCTCAGCTCGACACCTGATGAGTGACTGGCTTAACAGAGTGTCTTTTAAACCTAGCATCTTTTGATGAAACCCTCCTGTCACATTATACTAAATATATATAAAGCAAGATATTAGCACTTTATTATTACTGTCCATACATCTATAGGGCACAGACTATAGGGATTTCCCTATAGTCTGTGCCCTATAGATGTATGGACAGTAATAATCCACAGGTTCCACAGGTAAACTTTCTAGCATTTTATATATCAGTTTCAGAATCGAAGATATTTTCTTGATAAATCTCTGAGTGGGGTGTTTACTATTTTTGGTATAGTGATCTGGCACACTTTTGCTACATAAACTGATACCGGCTGGATGGAGTAGAGGTAACATCACTGCTCTATGACTGTGGGGACACAGGTTCGAATCCTGGCAAGAGCACATCTCCAGTAAGTGTCCTTGGGCAAGACACCTAACGGTACATACTTGCCACAAAGGACAGTGCCAGCTGGGTAGAGTAGAGGCAACATCACTGCTCTATAACCGTGGAGAGAGACTGTGGAGACACAGGTTCGATCCTGGCAAGAGCACCTCTCCAGTAAGTGTCCTTGGGCAAGACACCTAACGGTACATACTCGCCACCCAGGATATACTTGAAAACGAGAGAAATCTCAAAGTATCCTTCCTGGTAAAATCCTTTCTCAAGAAAATAGAAAAAAAACAACATATTGGAAAACGAGAGAAATCTCAAATTGTCCTTCCTGGTAAAATACTTTCTCGAAAAAAAAATGACATCATCTGTATAGTGTGCCCAGAAAATACAAACCAAAATAGAAAAACAGGACACAATATACAAAGGTGACATTGGTGACAAAATGGTCTTCACCCAAGAATATTTAGATGAAAACTTTATTAACACATTTGCATTATTGATAAAACACGTATAAATGGGTGATGGAGAGAAATTATTGAAAGTACATGCAAAATCTTAATAATAGGTCAGTGAATGCGCTAAAATCATTTACTGACCTATTATTAAGATTTTGCATGTGCTTCACTAATTTCACTCCATCGCCCATTTACAGTATATGTGTTTTATCAATATGTCCATAATGCGAATGTGTTAATAAAGTTTTCATTTTTTTCATGCAGAAAAAATACCACCCAATTGTTCAGTTGTGTGAAAAAGTATGTTGGTGAAATTATCTGCACATTTGGGAAATGACTACTGCTTCGCTTCACACATCTAATGGTTTAAACACACCTATAAAGTTTCAAATCACCAGATTCATATCGGAGCCCGAGCTGAGACATGACTATTGAATGAATTAATCGCGAATATACTTTTTTAAAAAAATATTCCTATGAGAACATTCTGCCAGTCCCACTGGACTATAACAGGGTTATTCAGAGAGCGTGTAAAGCAGGAGAATGACTGGAGAATGAAAAATTCTAGGTCAAAATAGCCGATTTGGAAAGTGAGATGAAAGGGAGAATTTTGACCTAGAATTTTTCATTCTCCAGTCATTCTCTTGCTTTTCACGCTCTCTGAATAACCCTGTAATTGTCCTTTTTTCAATGCCTACCATGATTGTCAACTTCCGCCTTGCATTGATTACTCCACTGCAGGGGTCAGCAACCTTGACCCTCCAAATGTTTCGGAACTACATCTCCCATGATCCCCAGTCACGCATTAGATTGTCTGAGCCTCATGGGAAATGTTGTTCCAAAACATCTGGAGATCCAAGGTTATAGACCCCAGTTCTGCTGTATTACTTTATACATCATCAATAAAAGAGTTGTTAAAAAATATATGTATTCGTGAATCATTAACTTTTTGTTTAGATTATTAGGGTTATCTATCATGAAATAATTAGGTTTTCTGTAAAAATTTAACTTAACCCCTTCACTGCTGAGCCATTTTACGTCTTAAAAAAACCCACATTTTTCTTTTTTTCTTTTTCTTTATTTTTTTCTTTACCTTAAACATGGTCATGTTTGGTATCATTGGAAAGGCCATGCTCTGGCCTTTCTAAAGATACCAAACATCACCCTGCTAGCTGCCAACAGTCAGGAGATATCGGGGTTCAAAGGAACCCCCCTATCTTTCCTTAGGAGTCAATGAGGACGTTCCCCACACGTCCTCAGCAGTGAAAGGGTTAAAATATATATTTTTTAAAATAAAATGTGGGCAAACCACATAAATGATTTAAGAGTGGCATCTCAAATACCCCTCCCCCCCGATGTTCCTGAACTACAACTCCCATGATTCTCTGATATTTGCTGCATTCATGGAATTCTTCGATTTGCAGGCCATTAACATCTGACAGGCCCGAGTTTGAGACCACTGAGTTAAGTTAAAAATGATCTCAGAGGCAGAAAGATTTTATGAGAAAAGTTATTTTAGATACCTTCACCTTGCCAAGTACAAAATACATGAATTCTCTTGAAAGGTAAGAATCGTTTTTTTTTTCTTCAAATATTATTATTAATGTGCACGATGGCATGGAAACGCCAGACTTTATTCTCTACTTTGTACCTGAAACACTTTACCTGCAAGGAATATCGTAACGAGAAAAGTGAGAGGCATCTATCATTTTATGATGCAAAACGATTACCTGTTTTACATTACAAAGTCTGCACCGCATATCAAAGGAATTTATTTAATTACATTAAAATAAAGCAAGCATAATCTTGCTTTAGAATCGCCATGTTTCACACCTGACGAGAACACCTAGAAGGTGTGAAAGGGGATGTATTTTTCCCATCACTGAATCTGAATAAAGAAAATGTTTGATTTATGATCAGGTAAAATTATCTTCCTTTTTCGCCATAAAATGCAATTATTTTCATTGGTGTTTGTAGTGTAAAACTCACATGAATTTCCATACAAATGATACCAAGAAGGTGTGATTGTCCCATTTCCATGCATTTGAAATCATATCATTTTAATTCCTTTATATTTCTATGCTTTTAGTCACAAAATGCAGAGAAAAGATGCAGTTTGAAACGTGGTCATACACTACATACACGAGCACACCTAGTGCATCATAGTTTCCATTGGCAAAGTTTATTGTGACTTTCTCCTCTAGTCTAGGCTGGGTTTTGGATGATATATTTTTAAAATCGCTTTGTAAAAGCCTCTTGTCAATAGAATGTTCGGTCCATTTATAAACATAAGGGCAGTATTCCAATCCAGGTGTAAACATAAACAGAACTGTTGTATAATTACCAGCTCCATATACTTGAATAGTTCTGCAAGTTTACAATAGCTTTGTTCCATTGTTTATTGTTGTTGCAAAAATTTAGAAAATTATTATTTTTACATCCTGATAATCGTTTGTGATCCAGAGAGGGAAATTTAAACAATGGCAGGGGACGTTTCATCAATGGACGGTTCACCTGCTGTTCTTTGCAATTCCATCACTAAGGCCGGTGTCAGATGAGCGTACTTGAGAGTGGAAGGAACGTCCCTGAGAGTGGACGTTCCTTCCACTCTGAGGCCCTTGTGGCCACCTCGCTGAGCGCAGTTAGTGTGCTCAGCGCTGCAAAGCACGATCCTCCCATGGAGGATCGCGCTTTGAAGCCCCGTCGAATGCACGTTGTAGCGTTTCGACAGGGAGGGTTTCAGTGCATGCTACAACATATGGCCCGCCCGTCACAACGTCAAAACTCTACGATGGACGTTGGGAGGCGTGTCAGTCTGACACCGGCCTAAATCGCCAACATTTGTCGCCGATTCGACAACAGCAATTTTTGTCGCTAAACAATGGCAATTGTTGGATAACCCCATAAGGTGCACCATTGGGGTGAAGTGCTACATAATTATGGTTTTGCTCATCTACTATACTTTGGTCTGGTTATAAATGAGCAGTCATGGGAGCACATAGGGGTATGATGTTATATGATGTCATATCTCCACAGCCACAATCTAAAGGTGTTTTACCCATTTGAAATGACGCTACAGTCATCCTACTATCACGTCTGGCTTGACATATGCATGGAATGTATCTGTTTTGTATTGGCTTGAGACTTAAGTAGAGCAAAGTTAAGGATAGTTTAATATATACACATATATATATGTATAAGCAAGAGAATATTGTCTGGGCTGTTAAAGGAAAATATGACAAGACAGGAAACGGTAGAAGAAAAGGAATGGAAAAAAAGAGAGCGAGATAGTGTGTGACCAAAAATTTTAAAAAAGAGACTGAAGGAATAGTCACTGACTCAACTGTTAGGAGCAAGTTCCTGCAGCATGTAGACATATAATTAAAGGGCAATTACCTAGGTTTAGAGCAAGTAACTGGTTCAGGCACATTTCTCACGGACACAGCGCTGACCGTGTCAGAGGAAGTTTAGGCATTCTCAGGACACATCGATATACTTACATTGTGTAGTTTGTAGTACAAGCCACAGGCATTACACACTGGGTCTCCATTAGCGTTCCTCCTCCACAACGTAGTGGTGGTGGTTTGACAGTTTGCACAAGATGTACCTGCCCTCCTAGCTGCAGACTGAAAGAGAAGAAAATATTTACTTATACAGCGTACGCACTCAAGGATAATAAAGGCATTAAATCGTGTGCAAACAGAAATGGGATACAGAGGAAGCCAAGAGAATGCTGGCGCTAAATAAACTTCACAAACTATTTTCCCACCTTACACTGAGACCAGAGGTAGCCAATATGTATCTATTCACGCTTTGTAGGTTTAGTGCTATTCCCTTCAACTTTATATACAGCTGGATGAAGCAACAAAGGATTCTATCAGCCATCGGCTCTATACCTTGCTGGGTAGAGATGGGTGTTGCAAACACCAATGCACCTCTTATCCAAAGCCACTGTAGGCGTCGTATGGGAGTTATGCCAGCTTTAGATAGGTGGTAGAAAAAATGATTTTATAAATAACAAGTGTATATAGACAGACAATCAATTTCTTTATATTGTCATCCCATTCCTATACTAAACCCCTGGGCATATATAGGCTCGGAGCTGGTCTAGTCTCTGCCACTCCCTCATATTATATGTATTATTATATAACATAGACCTGAAATTATGGCAAATTTGTTAAATTTTATGAACTCATTGCTGTGTGGTTTATTGGTTTGCAGCTCGGTTTTACATCCACAAACGTCAAATATATTGGACCTCTAAAGGGAATTACATTAAGGAAAATTGCTGCCAACCTCCCTACCCCCCGATCTGGTGCCCTAGGTTCAGGCCTAGTTGTCCCACATACCCCGCCAAGGCATTCTGTATGTCTGCAGCCTTTCTATATATTCATCAGGGCTAATAAAGTGTTTTCTTTCTTTAACTACCCCTACTCGAGATTTTTAATCATGCAGATCATGCCTCCGAGGTGATGACATTAAGCCTTATGAGTTGTCTGCAGCTCATTTTCTGATTCCTTTCTCTTTCTTCTGCAGCTTACTTTAATTGCTTAGTATGTGGAAATTGGTGTTGCTCAGGAGTTATCTGAAGAGTTCAGATTTCCGGCAGATTTTTCCTGGGAAGTCAGATTCTCATACAAGGAGGGAGTAGGAATGGGGGGGTTGCTTCCAACAATCAAAGCTCAGAGTGCTCCCTCCTCCGAGAGAGAGAGAGAGCTTCCTTTAACCAACCAAGCCACGTTAAATCAGAATCCCACTGGAGTTTTGTTGCAACATTCTGCAGCCCCTTAAAAGGATCCTAGTTCCCCTTTACAGTATAAGCTTTATGCGAGCATTAGGGATTAATATGCATTAATACAATTAACTAAAGGAAAGGAAACAGCTTGAAGCCACACGTTAAGAAGCGGCTCATTAGTCTGTGTACTCCAAATTCCAAAAAAAGTTGCATTTAAAGTCAGAAACGCTTATTCATTAAAGAAAACGAGTTAAAACACACACTAAACTGTAAATTATTTCTGACAGTGTGTATGTGAGTTTGTATTTATGTAAAGGGTTTTTTTTTCCAGAGATTCCTGCTTTTCTAGAAGAAAAGGTGTGGTTGTACTAAATCAATGAAATAAAAGTAGACCTGTCACCTGAAGAAAAAAAAACAATCTAAAGAAAAAATAAATAAATAAAATAACCACTGGAGCACAAAAGAACTATGTTGCTTAATCCATTTTTAGACTTTGTAGTTTGCATGGTATTTTATATCTGCATTAATTTCCTGTGGCTTCTACAGATATTACATTTCTCCTAAATTGATTTCAACGTCCTTCTATGTTCTTTCTATTCTTCACTGCACTTCCATGGTAGCACCTACTACGTACAACATATTTATTGTCCTGAAATAGATTGTTATCCGCATATAGCCACAGCATTATTACAGAGATTAAAGTTATTTTTTTTAAAAAAGATGTCTGGTTGGTACAATGTATACCCAGACATCACTGGTGTCCAGCGTAGTCTTCAGGTGACAGCTCTGCTTTGAAAACAATCAGAAATTTATTTTGTGGAAATGTAACTCCATCTTTTTGCTTGTTGGGATACGTAAGAAAATACTTAACATTTTCTTGGTCATCTAAACTGGTCATTTGTTATTTATTAATGTGGATTTTGAGAAAAATTCTGGGATTATTAGAAAAAGTCTAGTGTGTCTGACTACACCTAGTAGGAACAACGTAGCCTTTCCTACTACCTACACTTGAAGGTATAACTGGTATGTCTTATCAAACCCATTGTAGTATTCCTCAATCTGAAGATATAACACCACATGAGTGATATATGAGCTATGACCCAAGTAGATTATGAGAAAATTAATTATATGGGACTTGGAGTGTCTATTCCGCCTTACTTGCGAACACTTCTTCTGGTCACTATAACATGTCTTTTGTTGGTGCTGCCAATTTCCTGATGAAAGCTTCCCTTCCTGAGCTGGGAAAATTAGAGAAAGAAGAGAGTTGGTGTTTGTACAATGAAATTTGACTTACCAGCCTTCTTTTGGGTTTAATGAGAGGTCGATTCTGCCCGTTCATTTTGTGATAGAGTCCACATGCATTACACAGATAATGTCCGGTGCCATCTCTCCGCCACAAGGGTGTTGAAGTTGCCCCACAGTTTACACACTCCCTGCCTTCTGAAAACAAGATTGCACATGGTTGATTTAACGAGAAGACTAGTCTACCACGTCTAGCACTTGTATGTTCTTCTAAGGTTCATCGTTCCTTGTTATTTATTCTATAGGTCGGGGAGAGCTACGCGGTGTCTCTCACTTTATTATAGGACTGCCACTGCGTGATGGTCAGCCAGACAGAAGCACACTGGGTCAGTCACAAAACTGGAAATGGTGGAGAGCTGACGAGGAGCTTGCAACGTTTTGACCAAAAAAGCAACGCTGATAAAATTACTTATTTTTTTTTATTATTTTCGAGGCATTTTGGACTAAAATGTACAACGTTCTTGTCAGTTCACCGCAATCGAATAATTGTAATTAATAACATATAATTCCAGTTTGAAGAGAATCCTGCTCATTTCCCAGAACTAAAGATTAATTGATTAGTCTAATCTTGAACACCTGCTGTCTGTATGGATTTGCTATAAATTCCTAATTCACTTTATTCGTTTATTCTTGGGTAACACTCGTGATGCGTTCCTCACCCAACCACCATCAATGGTAATTTATTTAAGCGGTTTGGTGAACATTTTTTAATGTAATAGTCATTTTTAGTTGATATTCTAAAAGCTATATCATTTCTGTTATTTATTTCCAAAGTAAAAATAATAATATATTAATACATGCGTTACAAGCCATTAAAGAACAAATCCTATTATAATGTTTGAAATTAAAAGAATGATGATAACAATAATTAGCGAATTATTGAATTATAAATCAAACTTCCCAGTTTCCATTAACGAGCTAAGATACATCAAACCATTAATTATAATTCCAATTTATTGAAGTATTAAAGTCTCCGTGAACTTTCCACGGTGATAAGCGATAAATGTTACTGCAGGAAAATAATAACTTCAAGACACAAATTGGAAATATTATTTATCTGAATAAAGAAATATATATTTTTTAGGAATGGAAGTATTTTGACAGCATTTGGCGTTATTGACTGGGGATTGACACTCAGCGCTGTTTACAGATACCTGCCTGCAGCCGCCATAGGACATATACAGTGACATGCAGTACTATGCTAGCAGACAGATGCCTGACAAGATCATGGATGGTTCACCTGTATGCGTGTAGGACGCATGTGGGAAAGTTTGCTCTACTTGCTCAAATTCCTTACATTCTTTAATTACATTATTATGAAAATATTACATTCTCAACAAGTTAGACATATTGATCTGTATTTTATCTATTTCCTATATATTGATTTATGGGTTTTTTTATTTTAATTTTTATTATGTCAAAATACAGATGTTTATTCCATATAATCCAATTGTTAAGTACTCTGCACATTTCTAAAGCAAAAGTAACACAGACACTATATAAACATGTATCTATTTACACTGGGTTTTCATGTGTCGTATTGGTCTGGTAAGCCATATGACAATTAACGAAAGCATTACAATTTCTGCTAATAACACATCAATACCCCAGGAGATACCTAGAAACAGGTAATATGTTAAATGACCATTCCTGGTCTAATAATATATTATTACTAATTTTATATTAGCTTGCAAAGAAAAAATAGACAGTTTTTTTACTTACTATGGTTTTCCCACCTAGAGTATTTTTTGGCCAATAGAAAGAGTAGTATTGCTATACTCCGGCATTTTGCTCGCTTCTATGCACGCGATTACATCTACAAGTGTTTATAAAGCACCAATAAATTCTGTAGTGATGCACAATGGGGGATTGACACTGGAATTGAAGAGATTCGAATATGTCTGCTTTTAGATTAAATTGGAATTATTGCAATTATTAGAAATTGCAAAAAAAAATTGATAGAAAACTAAAATCATGTTTTTGTAATCAAAAACATAATTAGGCAATTTTTTTAATAAATATTTCAATCCTTTGGAATCAGGGTGTTTCTATCCCATAATCTGTATCGAATTCATCACCTGTGCAGTGAGGTGAGATTTTATTTCACGGAGATCGTTCTTTTCAGATAATCTGATAACAACAGGGATATCTTTAATTTTTTATTTCTTTTTGTGTTGGATATACTGTATAATGAACGTCGTTTTGAGAAGATCCTTCAGACAGAGTGGCGATTTTTGCTAATTCTTCACATATAGACGACTAGGCGACTAAAATTAGGATCACGTCGTCGCAGGTTACGCGGAACATCGTTTTTCCCCACAAGTGTTAATAACCATTGCGTGTTACACGGGCCCAGCCTGACCTCTTTACTAATTATGGAGATAAAGAGGAAAAAATTAAGTCAAGGGAACAAGTCAAAAAAAGGATTTTTTCCCCAGACCCTCGCAGAGAGATACGAGGTATTCGAGAAGTTCTACTGATATTTTCAATCCATTATTGGACTGAAATGTTCCTAGTGTTGGGACCTGAACAGGTCAGATAGGAATTAACCCTTAATATGGCGATAGGGGAGCTATATTGTGAAAAGCTGTCAGCACTCAAGGACTTTATATTCTCTACCAAATGGCATGTAATGGGTTCAGGATTGATATTGAAAGCTGTGGTTCATTTTGTGAAGGGACAGTGGGAGGTTTTATAATGATTAGACCTCCTGTAATTTATACACCCCAACGTCTTCATGGATCAGTACTATAAAGCTCTCCTTTATGTATAGACACTGATAGGCATGAAATAAAAGTATATGTTGTAGAATGTCGTCGATGTTGGAGATTGTTTCCTTGGTGAACATCAGGATAAAGAAAAATCCGTTCTTGGCTGTGGATTCATTCCATATGCTAGAGCCGAGCGTGACAAATCCAGGGACCAGGGAGCCACGGGCGCCTTGAATATTACCTCTGGCTCCTAATTTGAGGATTATGCTACTTAAATCTACGTATATATAAAAAAAACTGCGCCTGGCTCGTAAAAATGTGTAATTGGCTGCTAAATTTTCTTACTGGCTCCTAGGTTCAGTATAAATTTGCCAAACCCTGCCGCACTGCACACACGCAGCTATCATTAGCGTCTATCATCTATGGATGTGATTTTATATGAAGCGGGATTTAGGGGGGGATCCATGCCCCTTTATCAAATGCTGATTCGATTTTATGTCAGTATATCAGAAGTGAAAGTATGTTAACGCTGCTGACTATGCTTTCCTGCGGTATACAGCAGCAAGATAGGTATATTAAAACAGGAAAACCTTTTCTTTTCACATGTTTATGTGCTCGTTTCGCTTAGTACTAACAAAAATTCCAAAACACGCAAGGGCAGATGACTAAAATATAGACATTACCCACAAAGCAACTGACGCGGCAAATTATCAGCGGCCACTCCATTAAGCAAAAGTAACCCTAAAGCCATAACGACTTCATTAAAGATATTAAGTCGAGCGAACATCTACATTTTCCTATTACTTTTCTGCAGCCTGTAAACAAATACGTTTGGAAAATTCTATATATTTTTTGGCCGTACAACAGAAACAAAAAATGTATATTTAAGTTTGTTGACATTTCGAAGCTCATAAAACCTTTTAGCTAGGAGATATCTAAACAATCAAACGTAGTCCAGATTGTCACTCACTATATTTGTTTTTCAATATACATGGGAAAATGTTCAGGGGAAAACCTCTAGTTTTACCTTAAATTTAAAAAAAATATATATATATTTTGAAATGTGAGGGGATAATACGTCACAGAGCGGTATTTCTTCTCTTGTGATACTTAATACTGACGGTGAGATATAGTTATACGTTTTGGAAATCAAACGTAAACAAACAAGCATAAAATTTACAAACTGGGGGAGCGCCGACGACATTTGTAGAAGCCCTAACTCCCTGATTTCTGGAATTTGCCAAGAACTTTCCAAGTGTTTTCTGTGTTTTATCCTATTAAATTTTGACTCTTATCCCACTCCTCTTAGATGGTAAGCTCTTGAGCAAGGTCCTCTTTTTTTATGTGTCAAACTTATATGTTAATTTTATGGGGGGTGTTGTCCTACCCATTGTACAGCGCTACGGAATATGTTGGTGCTTTAAAGATAATTGTAATCCACTTTGATACATTGCAAATTTTAATACATTCGCACGCCGTGCTTTACAGAGGTCTCTCATACACACATTTTTGATAAGCGAGTTTATTCGCAACAATAAACCACTGATGGTACCAAGGTGGCATAGTGCAAATCCAGTAATTGATGATTCCACAACATCTTACTAGAATGATATATTGGCTGGGGGAGTCAGATATAGAATTTGCTTTAATACACCCAGGACATACGTGAAAATGAGAGAAATCTCAATGTATCCTTCCTGGTAAAATACTTTATAAATAAATAAATATATACAACTATATCCGTTTTGTGGAATAAACTGGCATTTTGTAAACCTGAATTTAAAAATACATCTTGAAATTTACCGTTTAGGTTTATTTTAGGAAATTAAGCTACATTTGGATGTTACGCCTTGTAAGTAATGTATGTAGCACTGTGGAATGTACTAGGGCTATATATAGTAAAGACATAATGGTGCTAAATTATTATTATTATTGTCATTTATATAGCGCCATCAGTTTCCGCAGCGTTTTACAATAACCAAAGGGAACAAGATACAGATAAACGGACATAGGATGGAAACAAGAGGTGTAGAGGGCCCTGCTCATAGGAGCTTACAGTCTCTTAGTAATATGCTTTATTAAGCAATCACCAATGTATTAAAGAGACATCATTTTGCTGTGGGAGAGGGGTCTATTCAGAAAAAAATAGTAGTTGTGGATTGATAGAACGTGTGAAATAATGTAAGGAAAAAATAATGGAAAGGGAAAAACAACTTCCATCGATAATCGATTGGGAGATTTATTTTTACGTGGGCTGATGTTACCTGTCGTTCTCAAGGCATCCCTGTGTATAGAGTAGACATCCCCGCTCAGGTATATTAAAGTCATTTTATAAGTCATAAAAGGTCTATAGAGGTTTATTGTGTTATCGCTGAGTTTTTCTAAGAAATATCCACTGCCTTCTGTTCCGGTACAGAGACTATATAGTCCTTTTCTTTTCCAGTGAGTTGAAGCTAACTGTTAATTTACAAATGGCTTTGAAGAGGCCCCTTTGAAAGGCTTAGCTGGTCAACAGTGGACAACTTAAGAGCCCCTGTTTACTTTAAAGGTAACATTACCTTTCCTTTTGTTTGTCATTCGAAACACAGGCATTCCTGCTTAGTAATGTGTGACAAAATAATGACTTCTATCACCATACCTATTGCGCTTTTTTCTTTGTAAAGAAACCCTACTGAATGAAGTATTGTTTCATGGGGAATTAAACAAAATTAAACAAATATTTTAAAGCACAGCGCTCCTGAGGATGCAATAGAAAGTCGTGAAGGCACGAAGAATAATAAGTGTGCTTAAAAACGTGTTACAGTGTCAGCGACCGAATCAATGTTTTTCCAAGACACTGTGTCGTTATAGAGCGTTACTGTGGATTTTGGGGATTGTAATCATTCTGGATCATCAATGTCATCCGACCAATGGCCGGTATTAAATATCCGTTTCTCTTAATATCAATTGGACTAATGTGGAAATGAGGATAAAATATTATGGTTTTCTAGTTAGGATATCAATGTGATATCATTTTTCTTTTTACCTGCTACAGGCAACTGACACCTTTGTGCGTCCCTGTCCTCCAGTGACATAGTGCATGATTTGCTATCATTCTTCTTTTCAATTGCCATAAAGAATGTAGTTGGAGGTGAATAGTTAAACATCCCCAGGTTATATGTCAATCTTTGTTAATAAAACCTAAGGTATGACTTCTTTTTTGACATCTGCATAGCTCCTAACCCTGTGATTGCTGGTAGTGTGCTTGTGGTTATGTAGACACACACACATGCACTCACATACATACACATATTGTTCAGGCCTCATCCTGCAGTTAAACAGCTGACAGTTTGCTTAGTGGTTCTGTGATGTAGGAAGTCGTTTTTTAGTATGAGTTTTGATGTATACACCACTAAAGAGGTATAATCACCACAACCACAAGGTTTAAACTGATGCTCCCATACATAACATTGCTGTCAGTGTCCCTCTGCCCCACTGCTGCCTGGCCATACATTACGGCAGGGCTCGACGTGTCAGAATCAGGAGTCAAATGCACATTTTTAGGTTTTCTATGTAGAATTGGAAAGAATTATTCAGGAATTTAGGAGCAAGAAGTAAAATGCCTAGTTACCTGGCTCTTGGATTTGTAAAGCCCTGAATTTAGGGCAGGTGGTGGGGGGGGGGTTAAAGAAAACAGTTTTGTGACCACATTCTACAAGTGGAGCAGTCGCCATGGAAACACTTTCGGAACTTTCTCCATGAATTGCTGTTTACAGTAGCCCTAGTAGTATATGTTAACAGATATCCTACCCATTCTTCGGAGCCTTATTCAAATGTAAATTATCTCCTGATGTTAAATTAAAGTGCTTGATACAGGATTTCCATCTACTTTTGTAGGGTTCGCCACAAGAGCCAATTTGATGCAGAATTCCCAATTTTAGTCCAATGTAACTATGCCTAAAAAATATTCCAACCCGGGTTTTCTTTTTATGTTAACATAATCCAAGTTTGTTTGTTTTTTCAATGATATTGACATAAAATGACCTCTCTCCTTCCAATGCACCACCAATTCACCGCTTAGCGGATAACCCCATTGTCTGACAATACAGAGCTCAATAGGAACTAGGGATGATTGAGGTGATGTATAGATAGGTAGTAGAATAATACATGTTGTTGAGCCTTGTGATCACTCAGAAGTTACTCAGATGTTTACTGGAGCTTGGTTTCTAAACCACTGTATTTGTGTGCACGGAAAAACAAAGAAAACATAAGTGTGACAGTGACCTATTTTCCCTAGCTAGCTGCCATCCTTGATATTCAGGCTTCAGTTATATGCTATGTATAGTATTTATGTAGATAAAGACAGCAGATACAGGCTCTGTCTAAATAAATGAAGGCATCTAGTAACAGCCTGTTACATCTCATTACTTATTTAATCAGAAATGATAAGAAATGATTTACATAAACAAAACTATCAGGATTCACAATTACTTGTTTTGCTCATGATTTTGCCTACTGTGTTTAATGTTATTTATTTTTCTAATAAAACACATTCACTACTTATTTAGAGCATGGACGCATTTGAATTTGATGGAGAAAATAGAGTTTAGAGTTTGCTTTTATTATAATATGTTGCTGTAGTCTAATCTAGGAAATTGTGCAATAGTTTAGATTTTTTTCAGGGATAGCATTGTATAACTATATAAATAATTATGATTATACCTATTTTTATTTAAACCTCCCTTATGATAAACTATGGAATTATTTCAGAAAGCTTGAGGGTATTTTTTAATTCTCTGTAGGATCCATAAGGTTATACATGTATTGATTATGCTTGAAAAGGAGAGAGATCTTAATGTATCCTTCCTGGTAAAATACTTTATAAATAAATAAATATTTTGTGTGATATATACCGGTATATATAGAGTATTATATATAGAGTATACATAAAATAAATAGCAGTGTTTGAGGAAGCCCAAAGCTGTGTGCTCTTTGCCCTGCCCCCTGTGCCTGTAGCCACGATGCCCCCAGTCTCTGTATTGTGGGCAGCCCTGGCCACATCCGGACCCTGTTAAACTCCTTGGCGCTGGGCAAACAATGAAACTGTCGCGTGCAGCAGTCTGAAAATAATTGGATTAACTCAAATATATCATCCAAATAGAGACAGTCCCAGCTCAGACAGGCAAAGTAAATGTTACCCTGGAAAACCCCTGCAAAACACAGCCAGTCCCAGGCCTCTGTTAACTAGCTGGGCTCTGTATTGTCATCACACACAGAACAGGAGCTTTAAATCAACCCACCCCACTTCACAGCATCACAAGGGTCATTTATTCTTGGTTAGGATTATCATTATTTACAATATGTTAAAAGAAAAGAATTATCATTATTTAGTAAAAATAATCATTGATATTATTGGGATTATTTTTATTGTTGTTGCTATTTGAACTATTACATGTTTATTGTTATTATTATATAATAGTAGTAGTGGTAAAAATAATAAATAGTTACATAATACATATTATTGCTATTTGTTTTGTCATTAGTAGATGGGGATTGTTATTCATTTTAGTGTCAGTGCACTAGTGTTATTATTAATAATATTGGAGGGAAGCAGGGTCAATAGTGCTGTTCCTGGGCCTGTGCAGTGTTCTGTTCTTAGAATGTTTTGTTAGTGTTTAGTGTAGACAAAGGTTGTGTTTTCTATGAAATGCCCAGGGTGTTATAATGTCTGTGCTGCTGTTGACAGGATGCTGTATTTACCCTTCCTACGGTGTGATAGTGCAGTGTAAATGCTACTTGCTGGATGTGCATATTATCAGCCTCTGGGGGTCTGTGGCAGCATTAGATGGATGTGGTTGTTGGATTTCATGGGCTGTTGGCTTACCCTGATCCCATAGACATGCTGCATTATGAGAGTCCCATTGTGTTAGTGTGTGAGCTACTTATAAGCAATGAGGGCACATGGGTCCCCAAGCACCCACAGGGGGTTAAATGGTGCAAGGAGGGGGTCACACTTGTTTCTCTCAATGTGTGCTAATTGTCACCTCTCCATACCTCCCCCTTAACGACTGTGATTGATTTAAAGTACATTAATCCCCTGTATGTGTATGGGCCATATGGGCCACTTTATACTAAACTCTATATAGCTAGATTTCTGTTTACAAAGTGACCTTCAACTTCTGATTTCTGTTTGGTTTGTTTATTTTTTTCTGTTTGTTTGCTTTTTTTTCAGTAGCTCTCACCAAATCCAAGTTACTTTGAGCTGTGCTCTACCTGGAAGCCAAAAGAAGCATCTACCATCTCCCCTAATTATCTGACACCTTTTTCATTTTAGTAAGAACTGGGTTGTTTTGATGGGGGGAGGGCTACAAAGCCTGCACAGTCAAAGCATATACAGAAGACATATACAATGTTGCAAAGTAATAATTGATAAAGAATCCTACCTGTGCTTGAACGTGTTTTGGGCCTTGACTTGCAGGCAAAACTCGTTGGAGACCCCCCCAATAGACTACTGGGAGGGAAAAGACCTGGGCTGTAGTCATAGGGTGTGTAGCTGGAGATGTGGTGGGCAGAAGATGATGCTCCTCCGAGTGAGCCCATACTCCTGCCGTGAGAGGACTCCAGTTTCATGGACTCGGCCAGGGACACCTGGTACTTGATACATTCTTTCTCCTCAGGGCGGCTAGAGACAGAGGATCCAGAGGTGGAGATGGAGGGATCCGGGGAGACATCTTTTGGTGGAGTAGGAGGGAAGGTGAACAGGTGGGGGCTGGAGTGTCCTGCGGCCAGGGATGACGAGGAAGCTGAAGGATAGACAGAGAGGGGTCCAGGGGAGCTGTGATGGATAGATGTCTTGGAGAAGGGGGGCAGGTTCCATGGTGATGCAGAGTGTGGTCCTAGAGCCTTGCTGCCGTCCAGCCAGCCGTGCAGGATAGGGGGTCTGCACACCTGACTCCCTAAATAGAAAAAAAAGACATAAGTAAAAAAACAACAAAAACATGAATTCCTCCTAAAGATAAAAGATACGTATTAGTATACACAAAGATTCACTGAATAATACACAAATACTAATAAATATATATATATATATATATATATATGTACAAGTTGATTCATATGTTTACTTAATGGCTTCTAAGTGTGAAATAAATTTGTCCAGCCCTGCCTTATTGTTTGTATTGAATAATGTGTAATTAACTGCTGTATTGACCAATATTCTTGATAGATAGATAGATAGATAGATAGATAGATAGATAGATAGATAGATAGATAGATAGATATGTCCCAGCCTTAGTATATGTACAGTATAGTATAACAATATCCCTGATGTCCCTGACTCACTGTATTATTTGTGTGGAATAGCAAACCTAATCTATATGGAATATTACATCAACAACAGCTTCATCCTTGCATTCTTGTATGGAATAATATGCTTCATTTACTTTTATATGGAGTAGTATTCCTTAATCCTTATTTACTTTTATATGTAATGATATCCCTAATTGAAGATCAGAAAGGAATAACATTTTGATTTATTATTAGTATTATAATAATATCCTGATATGTTGTTTTTTATAATAATACCCCTGAATTGCCATCACTGTATAAAAACATATAAGTATTTTTGCGCAAAATGCGGTGACAAGCTGTGCTCTTATATAAGAGTTATAAATGCGTGAAATCCCCCTCAAATTGCCCTGAATTATTAAGTATGGAGATGTAATTAAACTGTGCTGTTATTTAACCTGCAACCTGATAACAGGAGCTCCTAACTCGATTATATCTATGGGGATATTTTACATTTCACATTTTCGGGGTGTAGGCCAGGTGAACCTACTTTTTTTTGGGGAGGGGGGTCTTTTAATAAAAAAAACCCCATAGAAGATCTCTAGCCAGTTCTTTGTTTTCACGTTCTAAAGGAATGTTTTGTATTTATTTTTATTTCTCACTTCTTCAGTGTTTGCCCCCCCCCCTTAATATGTCTACGAGGAAAGCTTTATATACACAGCTACAATGCTGCATTGTTATATTTAATGAAAGTGTATAAAATGGCAATTATTGAATTACATTGGAAGATAAAGCTTTGCAGGATATTGTCAAAACATTAGATACCTCACTGTATTTACAGAACTCACAATAATTCAGAGTACCATCAAGTTATGTTAAAATACAATATTGCAGTGAGGATTAAATAAAATGTACACTGTTACAGATACTTAATCATAATAAGAGATATAATATAGATGTGTCTTTGTATTACACGGTAGTATGTTTATATTACAGGGTCCAGGATTGTTTCAGATCTAGATTATACCATAAAATATTATTGTTTGTTTATATAACACGACAAATAGTCATTATTTATATACTCCTGTAAAGTGCAGAATCATTTTATGCAATAAGACATTAAATCTTCCAGTATTATATTATAATATCAGATTTGAAAAACATTGTAATATACTACACGATGCAAGGCTGCAATACAGTGTCTATTATATATGATACAATGTGATTGTTCTATATTATGACTTATTACAATCATTCTGAAATCTATTTTTCGTTATAGAATCCCTCGGTGCAGCTTTAGAAAAATGACAGCTTGCATGCAATTACATTAATTAACTTTATAATTAAGGAATCCACACTAACTTAGTGAGACGATGCAGTCATTTTACATTTATATATACTTTTAGTGTGCAGGATGTGAAGTAATGTGAGCACTGGTCTTTTTTTCACTCCTTGCAGAAATCCTGTAAATGTACATTATACTCTACAACAGCAAGTGTGTCTCTGTTGTGTCACTGCTTTACTGTGACTGGGGTTCTTTTGCTGTGTGGGGGCTTTTTGTTTTACTTTTTAAGAAAAGCGAGACATGCATGCAACAGGTAGATAAAGCAGCACAGCAGAGGAAGAGGAGGGTTAGAACTAAACACAAACATATGAGAGCAGGAAACTGGTCAGAAGTGTGAAAATACTAGAGCACACACGTTACTTTTCTATTAAATTATAATTAACTGAGATAGACAGGTTCACAGACTTCACTGTCACCATAGGACAGCAACAGGGGGACTGCAACCCTGAGAAAGGGAAGCTGAGGCATAGGGACATCTGAGGATGCTTGTTTAATAAATAATTGTTCTGTGTTTGTGTTTATAAAGTATATCACTTATGTAGAGATATAGGTTAGAAAGGATAGATAGATAGATAGATAGATAGATAGATAGATAGATAGATAGATAGATAGATAGATAGATTAGATAGATAATGGCATCTATTTAATAATGATATATATCATATATCATTGTGTAAATGTAGAACTATGTCAGCTATATAAAATGCAATATAATATTAGTTGACCATTTAATTAATTCTGGTGTCAGATATGTTCCTTCCTATATTGTTATAAGAAGATGCTGCCTAAATCCCCAATAAGTGCAAAAGTGAGAAGGTGCCCAGTCCATGTGGAAGCACTTACCGTGGTGGGCCGGTGGGTACCTGGGCATGGTTCGCACAGAGTTTCCATAGTAGGTGGGTACATGGTTCCCTTGGCTGTCAATGTTGAAGAGAACATCCACATCATCTGTGAGAGGGTACTGTGAGGGGTCCATGTAGGAGTGCCCCAAGCCGGGGTGATGGGAGTCTGGGTGCTGTCCATTTAACACGGCCGGGTGGTGGTGGTGGTGACCCACCCATCGAGGCTGGTCTGCAGACACCTCCATCTGCACCACGAGGTCGGACTTTTTTCCTTTTAGAAAATTTCTCTGTGTCCAACAAATACACACCGAGAGATGGAAATAATAAAAATGTGCAAAAAAAATTAAGAAAAAAATCTATTAAAAAAAAGAATGGAAGAATCACAAATCCAGGTTCTTTTATCACCTATAATGGAAAAGATAAGAAGATCTTAGGATGGACCCTGGTGGACATGGAAGGTCAGCAGAATTCAATGAAAAGTTGTGTAAACTGGCAGAAGTTTCTCTTCTCCTGCCAAGTCGGTTCTGGCTGAGAGTGAGAGGAAACTAAGCAACAGAAAGAAAGTCCACAACTTGTTGTCCACGGTGACCTGGAGCAGGGTGGCAGCTCAGCTGGGCTACCTTGTGAGCAGAAGAAGACCTCCTGTGGTGGCCAGGGTTCATACTCAGCAGCAATACTATCAACACACACCGAAAAAAAACTACAAAGCAGGAGGGAAAGAGGTATGTGATCCAAGCCAAAGACGCTGGAGCTGGTGGATGGGATGGCGTGTTTTCTCTATTTTTTTACAGTGAAGGCATTCTTTCGGAAAGGAGCAGGATGGCGCCAGGCGGCTCAATGCTCGCAGACAGCTGTGGCGAGACGCAACTTAAGGAGGTTCCACTGTCATCAGGGTAAGAGAGGAGGGACTGTCACAGAGGAGGGAGCAGCCCTCCCCTACTCATTGTGTCCCCCCGCCCTGCACGAAAAGCAGGGCAGCACCTCGAAGAATGCTCCTTTATCAGCTCTGCACTGGGACAGCACAGCTACACTGCATCACATGCAACAACATATATATATATATAATAACATATATATATATCATAATGCTAACACTCTTTATATATATACAGTATATATATAATATAATGCTAACACACTTTATATATACAGTATATATATATATATATATATCATAATGCTAACACTCTTTATATATATATATAGTATATATATAATATAATGTTAACACTCTTTATATATATATATCATAATGCTAACACACTTTATATATACAGTATATATATATATATATATCATAATGCTAACACTCTTTATATATATCGTAATGCCAACCCTCTTTATATGTATATATATATATATCTTTATTATTGCAGAAGCCACTTGCACATCACAGCAATTCGATTAATTGCATCGCAGAGCTCCTGTGCCACATTCCCCATATGCAGCAAGGAATTCTGGGTAGGATATGCAAATGACATCTGTCTCACTTTAATGCATCCTGGGTCTGTTATTACACAGAACCCTAAAATCATAATCATAATATATATCATAATGCTATCACTTTTTATATGTACATATATATCATAATGTACAACGGTTGTGGTGGATGACAAAAAGTGAGATAAAAACCCTCCACGCTATAATGGTGATGTTTATTATATCATAATGCTAACACTCTTTCTATTATTGTATATATATCATACTAACACTATATATAATATATATATATATATATATATATATATAACATCACAGTAGAACAATAAATATAAAATATTATTTTAACATTATGTTAAATTATACAGTGTATATATATATATATATATATATATATATACTGTATTATATAGTGCATATGTATGTATATATATATTTTTTCATACATACATGATTGCTTCATGCAAACATTATATAGTGTTCGTATTTATGCTTCCAGAGACGAATATTATGAATTAGAGAATTCTATAATGGAAGTGTATGCATAAAGTGGAAAAGTTGAAAAAGTTTTATTCGCTAGTCGAAAATACATGTGTCCATCACCACAACTAACATGAAACTGAACTACGTGTATTGAACAGTACACAAGAAACTACTTATTTGTAAATAATTATATTCATTAAAATATAAGAACATATACTGTACATTCTATCTGCTTATATATCTGTTATCTATGTGTTATCCATCTATATTTATTCTCAGTGAGATTCTATTCTGGTGATTTCCTGTTTTCTGTGCAAGTCAAATATATGAAATTAAATTGAAGTGAACAGAATCAAGGCTTTTGAAATATAATTTCTAAAAGTTATGCTTTAGTGATATCTGTATTCACATAGACTCGGGTAACCCTAGCTAGGTCATCATTGTGACAATAATCATTTTTAGGGGTCTATCTTTAAGGGGGGGTTGTCTCTTTCAATGTTATATAACTACTCGTGAATCCAATATATCCCCTGTCAGATCAACACTTGCTGTATTGGTTTCATTCTCTACCCATGTAGTAATTTAATCTCTAAATAGGTGTAGATGTTCTTCCAAATGATTTGGGACAAACTATATTCTGTCTCCTCCCTCTTCATGGTAGTAAACCCAACATTTAGTTTACTGTGTCGTTGTTTTATAAACAAAATTGCCTGTGATGTTTCTGTATAGGAGTCTGATTTTTCTACAATCTCTTTCATTCAAAGACTTTCAGTGATACATAATTGCCCCTCTCCGGGTGTCACTTGTACTCTGATATCACAGAGATATCTCTGGCTTGTGGTGACTATGCCGACTACTTTGTAAATAACTTGTGTCGCCTGTAATGAGGGATAGAAAAGATTAAGCTGCCATACAGAATAAACCGGTTCTAGTTCTCACTCCTAGGCAGGGGGTGAAAGGGTTGAGTGATGGAGAGCTAGAAGTGCAGTTTGAGCACTCATTGGAATGGTGCATTGAACTACTACACCCCCTAGTGGCCAGCAATCGACATTCAGGCCGCAGTCAACCCCTGTAACACTGTAACATAACCAATCACAGGGTATCATAGCACACGGGAGCTGTATCACAGGGCAAATGTAACCAGGCTTATTCTGCCCTCTAGCCAAAATAGGAGTCTATGACCTTCATTTATGTCAGTTTACCCTCCATATTTACACCAATGTTTTATGAAGTCAGTACCATACTCGGTGCTCTTACTAATGCTCTCTCACTGCACTCTATCCAAAACTCTCTATAATCTGAATTTAAGCAGGACTGTACTCTTTACTCAAACACTGTTGAGTCTTACTTATTTCATCTTTTTCCATAGATATATTGTTGATGTTTTATCGTTCCTCCATGCTTCTTAACTCTCTTCATCTTTCTGGATTTATTCAGCATTCTTTCCTTTTTCTTTCCCTCTCTCTCCCTTTAGTCCATTCCTCCTCTCCCTCTCCTCTCTCCCTCTCCTCTCTCCTTCCCCCTTCTCTCTATAGCTCTCTTACTCTTTTGCTCTCACCCCCTACCCCTAAATATTTGTCTCTCTGCCCACTCTCTCTCATTCTCTTTTTTTTATCTCTCTCCCTCTCTTTTTCTCCTACCTGCACTCTATTTCCCTCACTGGTGTATCTTTATCTCTCTTTCTTTCTCTCTCTCTTTGTATTCTCACTTTGTCTATTCTCTTCCATTATTTTCCTAACCCCCTTTTTTTCCCCTCCTTGCGCGACCTCTTTCTTTACCCCCTCTCTTTCACTTCCCCTTTCTCTCTTTCATGCACTCTATTTTAATTATTTTTCCCAACCCCCTTCTTTTCTTTCCCTTCTCTCCCTTTTTTTCTCTTTTTCATGCATTATGTCCCTCACGACTATCTCCTAGCGCGATCTCTTTCCTTACCCCTCTCTTTCCCTTCCCCTTTCTCTCTCTCTCTCTTTCTAGCACTCTATTTTCCTCCCTGCTGTCTCATTATCTCTATCTCTCCCTTTTTCTTTCTCACTCATGACTATTCTGCAGAAATGTATGATTCTCTGTTTTTGTAGATTTCCACCCACAGGTTCCTTCCTAATAGCACTGGAAGTTAGAGATCAGTGAAAATATAAATTAGTGTGTGTTTTCTATCAGATAAGGGGCATCTCCCTCGGTTTCAGAGTTCACATCGATCTGTGAACGATAAATGTTGTATAAATATGATTCTCACTTCCTTTGCATGTCAAACTTTTTCTAAGGGTCACACATGCAAAAATTTGCAAAAGCACTTTTTTTTTGTAGGTCTATGTGTGTGTCACATAGAAGATAAGAAGTAGTCAGTGACACTACAACATATATTTATGTGAAATTAAATATAGGATAGGGCTAAGGATTATCACTAGAGTTAAGACTGAATGTAGCAACTTTCTGGTCCTCACCTACAATTTAAGGGTGAGTGAGAAGGAATGGAACAAGTGAACAGGTAAGTGAAGAATTCCCACTTACACGTCACTGGATAAAGAGAGTGGAGCTTTAAGCTGCTTCGTTATTTGTCAACACACATCTTCACAAAGACTAACAAACACAACAGTGACAGGAGCATCAGGAGAAACTCACATTTAAATAAACGGGGGGGCATTAAACTCGATACAGCAGGCATATCTATATATTTATCTAGCAGTGCTCTATAGCTTGGGTGGGCAAGACAGGAAAAGCGCTGCATACCCAACAAATGCACTGGGGATCAGAAAGATCAGCTAAAGAAATATACATGCTTTATGTATTTTAAAAATGTCTGTGGATGGATGGTTGGATGGACGGACAGACAGACACAATGTATTAAAAATGTATATAATATACACATGTATAACGAATATATTATGTTAATACATTGTTTTCAGAATATCTATTGCTGAAAATATATTTTATACTAATTAATGTAGTCCATCTATTTATCTGATGTCTGTCCAATGCCTGTCTAGAAGTACATACGGAGAGGGGGACATTATTTCAGTTTTTGACACATTCAGAAATATGCTTTTCTCTAGTTTTTCCATTCCTATAAATAAATATAAATTATAGTTTATATGTTGTATGTTTTCTATAACTATAGTAAGGTGATATGGCTGGGAGTGTCCCTTGGCTGTGCCAGCTCGAAGTACCCGCTCCCCAGCCTGTCCCCCGCTCTCCTGGATTGACAGTGTGTAATTGGGATGGGGGAGCTGCTCTTTTGATGCTCTGCATTGCCCTGTGCTGGCCAGCCTGACCGACGCCAGAAACCGTGACGTCACGCTCCAGCAAAGAGCCAGGAAATGAAGCGGAGGGAGCCCGACCTGCCTGGGACAGGATAACTGGCCAAGCCCTGCACCTTCTCCCTCATACGCTGAGCCCTGCGGTGCGAAGCTTCAGGGCGACCTACTGCCTGGTGTAATCACACACCGGTGGTCGGTACTAACCAAACCCAGAGGGGCCACAAACCCATCAGAGCCACAGTCTGACCCAATGCTAGGTATTAATACTATAGCAAAGCCCCTAAGCCCTGGACATGTCAGTTTGTCCCTGCACTCATGCTGTCACTCACTGTTTAGCTAACACAAACACTAAACAGAATAACATGTCTGCACCGTGACATACAGTATATACATGTTATCCAGCTCATAAACAAGTCAATCATACACAACATTAACCACTATCTGTCTGTCTGTCTGTCTGTCAATCCATCTATCTATTCCCTGGCTTTAGATACCATGATACTTTAATAATAATGGAGTGAGCATTTCTGAATGGTGAACGAGCATTTTCTACATGTGAAAAGAACATATAGATAGATATATCGATTTATTGTTAATTAATAAATGTTGTGTTATCTATAGCACAAATGATAAAATGAGTATTGTTTGCATAAACTATCTGAAATGAAATGATGACACACTATACTTTGCAATATATATATATATAGTATTTTGTAATCACCCCTACACAGTTAAATATAGTTTGTATATAAGATAGATCGATAGACAGACAGACAGACAGACAGACAGATAGATAGATAGATAGATAGATAGATAGATTAAAATGGAGATGAGAAGATGCACTTGATGCACTATTTAAATTATCTGAATCTGTGTTAAACTGTCTGTACCACTGATGTTTTATTATTGGGTGTATTATTTACTCCATGTAGCCTGACATTATGGGGTGCAGAGCAGAGCCTGGGAGGGTGGGGTGCAGCAGACTTATGAGGTGGAATGTGATGAGCTCTTACCCCCTGGGCACTGTCAGCAATGAGGCCACCCCACCCACCCCTAAATGACAGGACTAATAGCCTCCTTTGTTTGTACAATTAGCAGAAACAATGGGGCAGAACAGGGAGCCTTTCATTTGGTTTGAAGTCCTGAGACTGGGTGCTGAGATTGTGTGTGTTTTCCAGCTGAGAGCCAAGCACAATACAATGGGGGATACCTGGCCTGAGGGGGGAGGGGAGGAGGACAGGGCAGGACAGACAGACTAGTGGCTGGACATGTCACACACAGATCCCCTCTGATATCCCAGGGGCGTTGAACGTTTAACCCAGACATCCATTTAAATCAAAGGAATGCTGCCCACAAAGACTCCATCCAGTCCACCAACTCCCATCACCCTCAGTCAACACTAAGATATCAAACTAATTAAGTTATAAGCTTTCCCAGATGAAGCCCAGCTACACAACAAAAAAGTACGAATTAATAATCAGGGCATAAGTAAATGATCACAAATAATGTTCTTATGGGTTTATTAACTAAATAGCGATTTTATTTGATCTTTTTCTTTACATAATGCCAAAATATTGGATCGGAAAAAAATCTATACATTCTGAAGCTGAACCAACACTGGTGAATGTTTTTTCCCCACAATTTGCTAATGTCCTCCTTAATTTGGCGTTTTTCTTGCAGATGTTTTGTGAATAGACACATAGAAGAATAAACTGGAGAAGCACGGGTACCCCAAAAAATAGGGTTGGGGGGGTAGAAAAAAGAACAGCAGGGTCACTGCCCTTGCCCCGAATAAAATTACTAAAGCAATTTAATTGCCGCAATAAACAAACCCATCACCTGTACATTGGATTTGATGTGATCATGGAAATATAGAGGATTAAATATTTTTGCACCTTGTTATTATCATGCAAAATCTTGAAAATTGAGCTAGAACATTGCAGAAGCTTTAACTTTAAAAATATGCTCTATGTATATGTTCTTTATACGTAACTATAAAATACAGCATCATTTATCATACAGAAATATTAACTTTTTACATATTATATCTCATAGAAATTCGTTTAAATAATTATGTCTTACAGAACACTGGAATAATATTATTTTGGTTTCCATGGCGATTGCTTCGGGGTTATATATTTTTTTTTACCCAGCATTGTCCTTTATGAGCCTCCCCTATTTAATACATATACAGAAAAAGCAATTTCAAAACATTATTATGCATAAAAAAAATCTAAGCTACAGTTCTAGAACTAAATCGATGTGCAATATGAAAATAACACCAGCGGCCCCAGCTCGTCACATTTAGAATATTTACCCGGAATTTCTCCCTAATATTTTATTCTGTGTATGTAGAACATATTCCATGTGGGGGGGGGGACGGTGTTTATTATTATTTTTTTTAAAAAAATATATATTATTATTACCCCTATTTCTAAAATAAAATAATAATAATTATTTTAATATTATTATTACTATTTTAAAATATTATTATTACCCCTATTTCTAAAATAAAATAAATAATAATAATAATTTTATTATTATTATTACTACTATTTTTAAATATTATTATTATTACCACATTTCTAAAATAAAATAAAATAATAATAATTATTTTATTATTACTATTTTTAAATATTATTATTATTACCCCTATTTCTAAAATAAAATAAATAATAATAATAATTTTATTATTATTATTACTACTACTATTTTTAAATATTATTATTATTACCCCTATTTCTAAAATAAAATAAAATAATAATAATTCTTATTATTATATTGGGATTAACTGATGCATCCATGCATGTATTCTTCTCTCCGTGTCACATCGTCTCCTATTGGGCAAAACCCAAGGGACCTTTGGGCAACCTGAGACTATCAGTTAAGCCCTTACTCACTTCTCTCCGGCATTTAAAGAGTCTCCTTCCTCAGGAAATTAAAATGACATCACTGTTACGCCACATGTGTATTTAAGATTAAAAAAAGGCATCCCCTCTTGCCAGTGATAGCTTGCCGAGCCCACCCTAAGCCTGACACGATCCCCAGTAATGAGGAGCAGTAGTTGGATTAAGCCTGGCCAGGGTCAGGGCCGGCAAGCCACAGGAAATCAGCAGAAATCTTAATGGGAAACAATGGAGAACCCGGAGATCTTGAGTGAATTGTTTTAGTTCATTTCTCTTTTGATGTCAATGATCTCCCGAGCAGAGGTTTCTCCCACACCTGGTCTGAATTTCTATGTGTCCTCTTGTCTGGAGTGGGGGGGCACACAAGAACC
The DNA here is from genome assembly GCA_009667805.1 of Leptobrachium leishanense. Lineage (NCBI taxonomy): Eukaryota > Metazoa > Chordata > Amphibia > Anura > Megophryidae > Leptobrachium > Leptobrachium leishanense. The sequence goes on along the minus strand of CM019065.1, from coordinate 179,905,503 downwards.
CCCCCTCCCTCCCCTCGAATAGCAGCAAGTTAAAGGGCTCATGGCAGGATTAGGTTACGTTTGCTTGGGGTTTGATTTAACAGGGTCCTGTGGTAGTACAGGTAAAGCTGTCTAAACAGCCCAGGGCTGAATCTAGGAGGGTTATACAGAGGACACGGCCCAGGGCACAGCTCAGAATACTTTCCTATGTAAAACAACTTCTGTTCGCCTCCAAAATGGGAAAATAGAGGATAATTGTGCATGTAGAGAGCAGCTCAGAGTAGGGTGAGATGGGGAGGGCTTAACCCTCTTTATGCCAGGGAAGGATTCCTTCATCACCTTCCTTTACCCCCACCATGACCACCCTTCAGACAGCAGATAGACAGTTCCACAAAATGCTAGTTTTGGCTTCTCAGCACAGTCTGCTTTTATGAACCCATAGAATTGGGATATTTTATTACTCGCTGAGCTCTCATTGGGGGATTGTGATCTTTATATTAAATTATATGTACACATCCTGCTCTTTGCTTCAATGAAGACATTCTGTACCCTGGAAATATCTTTCAACGTGGACTTTGGTAAATCATTATGTTGCTAAATTAATTAAAGCAATGCCCAGCATTCTATCTATCTATCTATCTATCTATCTATCTATCTGTCTGTCATATCTCTCTGTCTCTCTGCCTATCAATCGGTAATCTATCTCTGTTTCTGCTACAATGTAGCATAGATCAGTCACCATGGCAACAGGAGAATAGTAGCATCCTCTTGCAGCTTATTTCCTCACTATAACCGTCTTCTCCTGCAAACAAAACTGTATTTCGGGAACTGGAGGTTATCTAATATCTACCCATGCAAAACGCAGCAAATAACAGCTTTAGCGAAACAATGAAAAATGTATTTTTGCCCTTTTACTGTTATTTTTTATGATGGGGCTATTTACATTTAAACAAAACAGCAACATAGCAACGTGGAGCAGTCACCATGGCAACAACAGCATTTTTCTGGTACTGTTTGCTCCTGTTCTAGTCTTTTAGCTTACTATATCCTTCCATTAATAAATAAAGAAACTCTTCAGGGTCAGAGTAATTAATATACAGGATTACCATCAAGGACATATCGTGATATAAAAGTGATATTTATGTATTTGTTTATTTTGCTTCATAACTTGTCATTAATGTGTACATGGATACTGCTCTGAATGAAGAGATCATTTCCTAATGGAGGTTTCTGTAGAGAGATATATATATATATATATATATATATATATATAATCTTCCTTTACTAATTGCTGTCCTATTTCTGCTTTTCCATGGCTTTCACAGGTTAAGGTCTGGGTGATGCATTATTCTTGTTGAGTTTAGCAGGTTATTTATCAGGCGAATGGAAAATGGATTATAGGTATTTTGTCTGCCTCTAGCTCAGACTAAATGTGTTTTAGTTAAATGTCTCCAGAGGCCATTGAGAACAGTTCAACTGACACATTTCTCCACTTCAATGTAAACATTTAACATCCAAAAGCCCTTAACCATGTCATGGCTGTATCTAGCAATGGACAGATGGAGAGCAGCCCTGCTCAGTGCTGCAGGTGACAGCAAGGGGGGATCTGGATCCAGGAACACTCTGGGCTCAGTTGTCCTAATGGTTTTCCATCTAAAGGAGACCTTCAGCAGTGCAGCCATAACCTAGACACTAACACTGTGGATTTCTATTACTGTCACAATCCAGCTTGTGGGAGTCACTCTGCTCTGTAAACATGGGGTTGTGATGGGACACAAATAGGCAAAATAGAATATGTATAATATATGTTTAATCATTTGAACGGTAGAAAGGGGTAAGATGTTAGTGTCCTGCCTAGTGTACAAAAGAATCAGCAGAGGTAGTGAGAGAGGAACGACTATAAAAATGACAGATAGTGCCAATGACAGTGGAGCCTGAGAGCTTCTCTTTTAGATTGTCTAGGATAGGTACAAATCACCTTTACCTTTCAATTTCCAGCTTTGTTTAATATCCTAAACACTTTCCTTCTTCTATAATGTGATGCGAGTGCTATGAAAAGCTGTGTCCAGAGTTATGCTCTGATACCTGAAAATGCCTGAATATCTACAGACATATTCATTATGAAATGTATGAAATGTCTTTTTTTCTATCAACTCGAGTGAATGAACACACAAAGCAAGATCTGTCTAGCTTTATCTATCTATCTATCTATCTATCTGTCTGTCTGTCTGTCTGACTGTCTGTCTTACACATTCCCTGTATTAAATGTAAATAGGCGTGCAGTAATTATATTTGTGTCAGTATATTAAAATGTCTGTTGTATTTAAATATTCATGTGTGTTTATACACACACACACACACACACTATGGATATATATATATATGTGTGTGTGTGTTTGTGTGTGTTGATGTGCATGTTATCTTGCCCGAACCTGATAGCCATGTCACCATTATTCAAGTCTCTATACACAATCTTTTCATAGCCCATCACTGGCTATTTTCTGGTACCCGACCATGGCACTGTTTCTCACAGTGATTAAAATTATCTGTATTAAGCATCACCTGCCACTGGGAACTTTGTAGACCCACAGATTAAAGCAGAAAGATAATAAAATATCTTATTCCACTGAAAGAACCCTATGAAAACACGCGAAGGAGCAGCCAGACCCACGCAGTGACTACATTTCTAGAGATGTGGTTCACACCACAAAGATCCCCTGTCCTGATATGTCACAGTCATGCTGGAGAGGCGGCCAAATACATGCTAAAACAGCCAAGACACACAGGAAAGCACGCAAAAATAGCTTGTTTCATCTAAAGAATTTCCTATCATTAAAAGATTAAATGCACGAAAAATAGTGATGTGATCCATCATTCTAGACCCTTTCATTTGATCTCTGATGCCTTTTTGGACGCTGTTTAAACGATTGACACTGAGCCTTGATAATAGAGATAGATAGATAGATAGATAGATAGATAGATAGATAGATAGATAGATAGATAGATAGATAGATAGATAGATAGATAGATAGATAGATAGATAGATAGATAGATAGATAGATAGATAGATAGATAGATAGATAGATAGATAGATAGATAGATAGATAGATAGATCTGATTATCCAACAATTTGGAAATGCATATAAACAGTAGACAAAAATAAAGACAAAGAGATGTGAAAATATATAAACAACTAGATGATATAGAAGAATATTCTTCGAATATTTAGCTATACTGTATTTATATTATGAGATATTTATCTCCATTTATTTTATAGATCTATCTATCTATCTATCTATCTATGTGTCTTTTAGCTCTTTCTGTCTACAAATCTATTTATTTAATGTTCTACTAATAATATTTCTTCCCAGATTTCTGAAAGGTCGTTTAGTGTTTTTTTCGATACAACCTGATGTTGCCCATTAAAAGCATTTTAAATTATGTTTTTTGACTATTTGATACTATTAATATTAGAAATATGCTGGTGTAACATTTATTATTAGTATTATTAGTGCTTGGTGTGCTTTATTTTGGATAGAGGCAGCAAGCTGTGTGAGTTGAGCCTGGCAGGGCATTGTATAGTGAAGTGGCAGATAACTATGCCCAGCAGTTAGGATGGCATTCAGGTTAAGAATCACACACAGCAGCCCATTCACAAAGCTGGACAGAGCCCAGAGCAGCCCCCCTCCTCCTCTGCTCTCCCCAAATCTAATATTCTGCTTTCTTGCTTCACCCATTCTAAAGGATACGATTGTAATTGTGCAGAGCGGTTCCATTTTCCCATTTTCCACTTAACCACTCGACATCAGTGCAAATTGAATCCAAACACCAGGCTGAGCCACATCATGGGAGATTTGGTTTTGTCTAAAGGGACTTGTGATGCTTGTATCTTTTTTTTAACACGACAGGCAATGCCCTAAAGCTAGTAAAAATTATAATATTAAAGATCTAGCCCACACAAAGGAATTCTTCCCACTGTAACAATGAAAACCTTCATACAGTGCTACAAGCATCACTATTACATATGTCCTCAGATTCATTTATTGCTCTATGTATTAATGTACAGTCATTCTATTTATTATTATTTTAGAATTATTTAAATATTATAGCAAACTATATTTATTATCTTTAAATAAACTGCCCTAACTCAATCCAACTGTGTAGGAAAGCTCACTATGCAGTGTTTCTACTTAATTTATTATATTATTATAGTTTTCATGTTTTTTTTATTGTTCTCAATAATATTATTACTATAATAAGCAATCCAGTCATAATCCAGCTCTATATGAGACTTCTACAGACATCACAATATTATGATTATTTATATTATCATTATAGTTGTATTATGGTTGATATCATAATATAAAAAATATTACAAAATAATGGTTCCTCTAACAAGACGGTATTACTATTATTATGAATATTATTATTGTTATTTCTTTATGTAAATTCAGTACATTTATATCTATGTTTTTGTTTCTGGAATTGTAAATCGCCACGGAATATGTTGCCACTGGATTAATGTTAAGCTGTGTAATATCATTATAATATCATTATCATTATTATTTAAGCTGTCTGATTTCAATTCAAGACATCTCACATAACAATGGTCATACTAACATCATAATTATAGTGTATTTTTTATTTGATCACTTTTTGCATGTCACTAATATTATTTTTGCTAATATTTTTTATATCAAACAAGTCGATAGGACTCATTATATAGTGTCTATACAGGATTCAGGCTTAGTGAGCTCTATGCAAAACAATGAAAGAATAATAATTAAATAAATGTTTACATTGACTAAACTGGCTAACCTGAGAAGAATAACATCTCATTTTAGGGTCACCCAATACACATGCTGCCCCTTTAAATCAATGATCCAATCCTAATTCTCACCAAGTGTAAGGAAAAGCTGCATAAAATACACTGAGATAAAGACAACATGGAATATTCACTGACCTGAGCAGGCTTGCAAGCTGCTTGCTTTATTTATTATTTTATTTTCTATTTTTTCAGTGCTTCCTGTGATCTCTTGAAGATCTGAGGCAGAATGACAGACACATTGCATTGGTTATGGCATTTGAAGCAAGCAGGAGAAATAGAACTGCTGGGGAGTCAGACTCCCCCCTGCCCTCCCAGAGATCTGACCCTCTGCTGAAGGAGAAGGAGCTCCATTCTTCCGGGTTGGAACAGAATTATTGCTGCAATATAATCCTGCATGCATGATGTGGCAAATTACACAAAAATCACCATCTATAAAGCCAATGATGCAGAACTCTTAAACCATTACAATGCTATTTAAAGCAGCTAACAGGGGCTGTCAAGGGGGGGGGCAGGGTGAAGGGATAGATGGATGCAAGCCATGGTTGGATGATGGATGATAGATAGATAGATAGATAGATAGATAGATAGATAGATAGATAGATAGATAGATAGATAGATAGATACTTATTAGACCGTTTAGGAATAATTCAGCTGTTTGTGAAATAAAATTACGTTTTGTATAATTATACATATAACATCATGCCTTATGAAAATACAGAAATGTTATAATAATCTTGTAAGCCTGAGTTGCCATGGTAGACATATATATATATAGCATGTATCTATCTAGCTGCCTATCCTTCAGATCAGACAGTTTTTGTCTAAATCTTATTAAAAATCCGTCATATTTTCACTCATTTCGTTTCATTCGTATATTGTATTTCCTTGCTATCAAACACATATGAAATGTCAATAAGAACTCTAAAACCTTGATGTTTATCAAATTCAATAGTTAACCCAATGTCCCCTAATATTATATATATAAATATATATGAATTGCATTTTCAGTTAAAAACGCACATTTTAAATCATATAGTCTAAAAATGAATGATTTATTCAAATATTCATAATGCTGACATCATTATTATTATGGTAACATTACATTCTGTATAAACATAGAGAAAGACGTCAGACAGCTGATAGATTAGATAGATAGATAGATAGATAGATAGATAGATAGATAGATAGATAGATAGATAGAAATAGGGATGGATGGATGGATGTATTATTAGATGGAGGGATGGATTAGACACCATATTGCGTGTATTTATCTCCATCCAGCTCAGAATGAGTTAAATTATGTTGGATCCCTAGCAGGTGTTTTTTGGATAATGGGGTATAGAGCCAATGGGTGGGTATGGACCAAAACCAAGTAATAGGTATTGCCTGCCTGGCAGAGAGGGGAATTCAGAGTGACAGTGACACAGTATAAGTGGAGAGAATGGATACCTGCAGGGTTTTGATGGAAAGTCTCCTGGCTTCAGCCTGATGTCCATTGACTCCAAAAAGCAAAGCAAGCAGCAGCTGTGTTAGCAGCCAGAAACGCTGATTTATTGCCCTGGACCAGAGGTTTGGAAGTTCGTGCCCATAGGATAGCAGAGGTTATGAGCTAGTTACAGCACCATTTAGCTGCAAGCCTGCTATCCATCCAACATAGAAACAACCCCACCTTCAGGAGACAGCAACACCTCTCACAAACAGGCACACTGGGTCCTTTGGTACTGCCAGAAAGGGGATCAACCATACCCATATCACGCATTAATTCAAATCCTGGCATCAAGGGTATGTCATTTAGGTTCATGCTAGCCTAGTCCTTACATATGATTTCATTAAACAGATGTGCATGTGCTTGTAGCAGGACTGTTAGCCTGACAGGGTCCAAGGGCACGAGAAATCCTGGTTCTCGAGAGGCAGGGAAAGCCACATTGAGCCTTCCAAGAGTATATGATATATTGCTATAAATAGAAAGAAAGGAAATTAAAAGACATTTAAATATACAGATATATTCAAATAGAATATATATTGCTATAGATATATTGACAGAGATAGATAGATATATTGATAGAGATAGATAGATAGATAGATAGATAGATAGATAGATAGATAGATAGATAGATAGATAGATAGATGTATAGCTAGATATAGATAAATAGTAGGACAGATGATATATTGATAGAGATAGATAGATGATATATCCTTCCTGGTAAAAGCCTTTATAAATAAATAAAAAAAAAAAATATATTGATAGAGAGATAGATGGATAGGATCGATAGATATATATGATATATTGATAGAGATAGATAGATGTATAGATATATATATATATAGATAAATAGTAGGACAGATGATATATTGATAGAGATAGATAGATGATATATCCTTCCTGGTAAAAGCCTTTATAAATAAATAAAAAAATAAATAAATATTGATAGAGAGATAGATGGATAGGATCAATAGATATATATGATATATTGATAGAGATAGATAGATGTATAGATAGATATAGATATAAATAGTAGGATAGATTATATATTGATAGATATAGATGATATATTGACAGAGATAGATAGACGGATAGAGAGATGATATAAGAGATAGATAGATAGATAGTAGAATAGGATAGAAGACACATTGGTAGATAAATAGATAAGTAGATGATATTGTTAGACAATTAAATATTTTGCTTTATAGATAAATAGGTATGCATAGTTTGATATATGATAATTAAATAAACAGTCAAGAAAAAATACACAATGAGATGGAATGATAGTTTGACAGATAATTAGATATAGATAAATATACAGATAATAAGTTTAATAATGTGTAGGAGCATTAGTATTATTGTTCCTGTAACAATTACTGCACCACATTTAATATGTTGAAAAATGCAAATATCTTAAAATATTATAGGAAAATAAAAGCTTAATGTCACAGGTAATATTTGACATTTGTAGTAGCATCACGTTTCCTGCTCCTGTATGTTTATTATTTTTTCGTGTCATTGTATGGTTTGCTGCGCTGACAGTTTGCTGATGTAAAGCTGTAACAGCCGGCTGTTTCCCTTTTTTTCCTCCAGGGTTGCAGAGCCCCCGCAGCCAGTGGGCACAGAGATGGCACGACTGGCAATGTTTAATAAATCAGTGGAATGGATCGGCCGATAATCGCCTCCTTTGTGGAGAGGTTGGGACAGATCTCTCACTTTCTAATGTGGCTCTTTGTGTAGAGCAATGTAATCTGATCACACCACTTCTATCTTTAGAAAACAAATTCAATTAAAGCAATAAATTAAAGATAATTAGGCTGCAAAGGAGGCTTTAAAAAGAAATGTCCAAACATGCAACACGCCAGCAAGGGGATGGAAATTTAAAGCCAGGCTATAATACTCTGAGGATCTGAGGGTTCAGATGGGTGGTTCACCTGCCAGGTTGGAGGTACCATCCCAAAACACTTCATACTGAAGGGATGGTTTGCTGTGTTTGCTTGTTTTCAAATTTTTGAATAATGCCCAGAGAGAATTTTCCAGGAAACGACTGATGCCACAAACACGTGATGCCCACGTTTATTTCATGCTAATTAGTGGGCTACCCTAGGGGCTGGCACTGCATTGTGCCACTCATTCACCCCTTACTCATACACAACACGCTTTTCCTCTGCAGGCACATGGCTGCTTCATAACTACAGGTTATTCTATGGACTGCATCTAATTCACACCGGATTGTGCTTCCTTTAAGGAAATCAATGGGGGCTTTACATGTTTTCATTCATCTGCCTCCAAGAGAAATTCTCACTTTACAAACAACGCTAACCATTACAAGGACAAAATACTACCTATAGTGAATCGTCTATGACTCTCATATATATATATATATATCGATCTTTCTATATATATATATATATTTATATATCAACATAAGAGAAAACCTTTGTCTGTCTGAGAACCAGCAATTTCTCCCCAGAGAAAGAGATAGATATAGATAAATAAAAATGGATATTAATGTCATATTCATGAGAAGGAACTTATATCAGGTCTATTCAAAACAGGTGAACCTCAGAAGAATGACTGGAGAAGTGAAAATTCTAAGTCAAAATAGCCAAACCAGAAAAATTCTCCCATTTATCTCAATTTCCAAATCGGCTATTTGGTCTAGATTGTTCTCTTCTCCTGCTAGTTCTCCTGAGTTTCACCTTTCTTTGAATGGACGTGATACACAAATGGCGATGAATAGATAGATGAGAAAGAAAGATGCTGAGAAGGAAATTATGAATTCTCATACCATTTCCTTCTTATCTGTAGTGATCTAGATACATATAGATGTAAGTTATAAGAAAGAACATGTCTCTGCCATAATTTCCATAAATAGATAATCGATAAAGAAAAATACCTATGAAGGATCAATAGAAAGATATCCTATCTATTATACATTTTACATATATTGTCAATCTATACTATCTATACCATATTTAATATAAGTCAGTATCTATTGTCTGTTTTTCTGTCCTATTATCTTTCCTATATAATGTATCTATGGATCTTTTCTATATATGTCAACTATCTAATAATGTATTATTTTTGTATGCTATATCCTCTGTACGTCTATCTATCTATGCGTCTATATTTATGTTATATAAGTCATATATCTATGTATCTATTTTTTCTATGCTATTTGCTTAATTTAGATGTATGTATGTATTTCTGTCCGTCTATGTATGTATGTATGTATGTATGTATGTATCTATCTATATCTTGTCTAGCTCCTATCATTTATGTCTCTATTTTTGTTTTTGTTGATGCTGAATTTAATTTTTAAATTCGAAAACTATTAAAGTCCTATCGATGTTGTAGTTTATAAGTGTACACACACACGGTACAAACTGATTTTTCTTCTTTAAATAAAAACGGTATGCATACCTGAAGATAACATTAGAAATTATATATTTATATATATATTTATATATATATATATAAATGTTTATTATTGCAGAAGCCACTTGCACGTCACAGCAATTCATCCCAGAGCTCCTGTGCCACATTCCCCATATGCAGCAAGGAATTCTGGGTAGGATATGCAAATGACCTCTTTCTCACTTTTATGCATCCTGGGTCTGTTATTACACAGAGCCCTAAAATTATATATATATATATATATTTATTTAAAAGACTAAAAGAGACAATACACAGCTAGAGATAGATAGGGTTATGTTTATTTTGGTTATTTTACATACTCCATGATTCGTTTTTCTTTTTCTGTTTGCTGATATATATATATATATATATATGTTATAGACAGAAATACATTGTATGACTCCCAGCACACCCATCCAGCTGGCAGGCAGTTCTTATCTCTATAGCAGAGCTCCAGCCTGCAGTCTGAGCATTAAATAACATGTCTCCTCTTGCTTCCCCCGTTTATACACATTTATATCAATTATGCACAATGCACAGTGTTTGAGAAATAATAAAACACGTGGAGCAGATTTTTTTAATTAAATCTTCCAGTTAGATATAATAAGATGGAAGTGATTTTCCATTCCCTTTTCGCTTTTCTGCTGGCTGGGGTGTTTTATGGCATTTTCCCTGCCTGTGACTTTATTTTAAAATATTAGGCGAGGTGGGGGAATTATAAATGACTGTGTCCTTATCTGTGCTGCTCACATAACCAGGATCAGAGGAGCTGATTAAGGAAGGAGTCACAGGCAACTGTGGATTCATAATGATTTGGAATAATGAATTCTTATCTGTGCTTTGCAGATTATCAGCCTTTCAGCTCCCAATGTTTTGTTACATGGGATAATTTATTGCATCTAATACATCACAATGAATCTGATGAGAGGAAAGTGATGGCGAATGTGGGGGGACAGAGGGGGAGACAGAGGAGGGGAGGCAAAGGTGGGGATGTGTTTGTGCTTAGGGGTTCTTTACTCCTTTCCTGCTCTTTACTATCTGGGGGCAGTGAGGGGTACGTTTATAGTTTTAATTGGGGAATTATCATAGGGATCTGATAAGAGGTTGCTTACTATCTTGCTTTCTATTGTTTTTTAGATTGCTATGGAAATGACTGTGTCAGATTCCACCTGAAATGAAACAAGATGGACTTGAAAAAGGTTCTCTTGCAGCAGCACATCAACCGCAATCTCTGGGATTGTTACTCATGGACAGTATCCTGTATAGCACCTAGGACAATGTGCAGACCCATTGTTATCACTATCTGAGGAATACATTTCATCACTCATAAATCCATCTTTGCAAATCCATTAAATGGAAGATATTCAAATAATTACATTCAATATTTAACAACGAGTATTTATTTGTATCTACATTTGTTTAGTATGTGCAGATCTTTATGCTTTGATCTAATATCTAAATCGGAAATTCAGATTAAATTAATTGACTTAAATTATATTTTATTTAGTCCATTCTTTAGGTCATGTTTCTCTGACGTCTATGATTTAGTCACACACAAACGATTTTTATTTTAACTATCCCTACCACTACACCCCTAAATTGTAGATATAATTATTTCGTGATGTTTTAATTGTGCATCTCTGACCTCTAGGATTTATTTACACACACAGGAATTGCTTCTTTTAATTTGACTAGTTAATTTGACTTCATCCTAATTTTACAAATGTTGTGCACATTCTATCTATCTATCTTCAATCTATCGGTCTATCTACCTATCTACCTATCTATCTATCTATTGGTCTATCTATCTATCTATCTATCTATTGGTCTATCTATTTATCTATCTATCTATCTATCGGTCTATTTATTTATCTATCTATCTATCGGTCTATTTATCTATCTATCTATCCTCTATCTATTGGTCTATCTATTTATCTGTCTGTCTGTCTGTCTGTCTATCATCTATCTATCTATCTATCTATTGGTCTATCTATTTATCTATCTATCGGTCTATCTATTTATCTATCTATCTATTTATCTATCTATCTATTGGTCTATCTATCATCTATCTATTGGTCTATTTATCTATCTATCATCAATCAATCAATCTATCTATCCTCTATCTATTGGTCTATCTATTTATCTATCTGTCTGTCTGTCTGTCTATCATCTATCTATCTATCTATCTATTGGTCTATCTATTTATCTATCTATCGGTCTATCTATTTATCTATCTATCTATTTATCTATCTATCTATTGGTCTATCTATCATCTATCTATTGGTCTATTTATCTATCTATCATCAATCAATCAATCAATCTATCTATCTATCCTCTATCTATTGGTCTATCTATTTATCTATCTGTCTGTCTGTCTGTCTATCATCTATCTATCTATCTATCTATCTATCATCTATCTATTGGTCTATCTATTTATCTATCTATCGGTCTATCTATTTATCTATCTATCTATTTATCTATCTATCTATTGGTCTATCTATCATCTATCTATTGGTCTATTTATCTATCATCAATCAATCAATCAATCTATCTATCTATCCTCTATCTATTGGTCTATCTATTTATCTATCTGTCTGTCTGTCTATCATCTATCTATCTATCTATCTATTGGTCTATCTATTTATCTATCTATCTATCGGTCTATCTATTTATCTATCTATCTATTTATCTATCTATCTATTGGTCTATCTATCATCTATCTATTGGTCTATTTATCTATCTATCATCAATCAATCAATCAATCTATCCTCTATCTATTGGTCTATCTATTTATCTATCTGTCTGTCTGTCTGTCTATCATCTATCTATCTATCTATCTATCATCTATCTATTGGTCTATCTATTTATCTATCTATCGGTCTATCTATTTATCTATCTATCTATCTATCTATTGGTCTATCTATCATCTATCTATTGGTCTATTTATCTATCTATCATCAATCAATCAATCAATCAATCTATCTATCTACAGTGGCAAGAAAAAGTATGTGAACCCTTTGGGATTACGTGGAGTTTTGCATGAATTGGTCATAAAATGTGCTCTGATCTTCATCTAAGTCACGACAATTTGAAAAACACAGTCTGCTTAAAATAATACAACACAAACATTATATGTTTTCATGTTTTTATTGAACAGAACATGTAAACATTCACAGTGCAGGGTGGAAAAAGTATGTGAACCTTTGGACTTAATAACTGTTTGACCCTCCTTTGGCAGCAATAACCTCAACCAAACATTTCCTGTAGTTGCAGATCAGACCTGCACAACGATCTGGAGTAATTTTGGACCACTCCTCTTCACAAAACTGTTTCAGTGTAGCAATATTCTTGGGATGTCTGGTGTGAATCGCTGTCATGCTTTGGTATCGAAGGTTTGTTTGGAGTCCAGTATGCAGATATAACTTGATAGGGAAAGTGCAAGAGACGTAACCTGGGATGGAATTTGTGTCGGTTCAGGCGGAGTTCATTCTTTAGTAAGGGAGGAAGCCAGTAGTCAGTAGCCGGGAAGTCAGTCAGAATCGAGCGCGGTACAAAAGGAGGTAGACTGGAGACGTGGTCAAGTGGAAGCAAGGGTTCGTTTAACAAGGATTCAGGTAATTAATGCAAGGAACTTGGATAGCTTAGGGAGCTGACGACTGAGCGTCTTTCCTTAGGTGTTCTGAACTTTTATGGTGCGCAGGTAATGGGCTCCGCCCGTTTGCCGGGAAGAGGCCCCTCCCCTGCCTCTCCTCCCAACTAGGTCTCCCCAGTCTCCATCCGGAACCTGCAGGAGCCACGCCCCGCAGGCGAGTCGGGAGACGCCACCCCCCAGGCCCCGCTGAGACTCGGGAGTTCCCAGCGGGACCCGGAAGGAGGACCGCACCCCACGCCGCCCGTGAGCGACGACCACCATGCGAGAGGCTGATGGAAGGAAGAGGGAGGCAGCGGGGGGACCCCAGCGCTGGACCAAAAGGTCACCGCAACCCGTGGCAAGGGAGCTCCCAATGCCCGACGTCCCCCAGCATGGAAGACGCCGGTGGTCGCCATGACACCTCGGCCGTGCCGCGGGGGTAAGGCATGACACAGCTCCCCACACAATGCGAGCCCTCCGGGGGAGCAAAGGACCCGGTTTGGTCGGATAGGAATGGTGAAACCGACGAAGAAGATGAGGCACGTGCACATTCACAGCTGGTTCCCAGGATCTTTCCTCTGGAACGTATCCCCTCCAATGGATCAGGTACTGGAGTTGGCGACGTCTATATCGAGAATCCAGGATACGATGTATTTCATATTCAGGTTCACCGTCGACAGGAAGAGGTGGAGGTCTTGCGGCAATCTGTGAGGAAAAGGAAGGTGCTGTCCAGGGTTTGAGGAGCGAGACGTGGAATACTGGATGAAGATGTAGGTCGTTGGGTAACTGAAGACGGAAAGCGGTCGGAGACACTATGGCAGCAACAGGAAAGGGACCTATATATGTGGGTCCCAACTTTTTGTAGGGTAAGTGAGCCGAAGGTTTCGGGTAGAGAGCCATACCTTTTGATCCACCTTGTATGCGGGAGGTGGTCTGCATTTCAAATCTGCGTAAGCTTTGTAAGTGTCTTGTGCCTGTCGTAGAAGACGTTGAGCTCGACGATGTCCGTTGCGTAGATGTTCTAGACGTTCATGGACGCTGGGAACTCTTCCCATCTGAGGCATGTCGGGGAGAAGACTAGGGTGATAGCCATAGTGAAGGAAAAAAAGGAGACTCACGTAGTGATTGGTTGGGTCCGGAATTGTAGGCGAACTCGGCTGCCGGTAACAATGCTACCCAATCATCTTGTAAATGACAGGTATAGCATCGAAAATACTGTTCCGCAACTTGATTGGTCCTCTCGGTCTGTCCGTTCGTCTGTGGATGATAAGCAGATGACAGTTTCACATGTATCTTTAGCGAGAGACAAAACGTTTTCCAGAAACGGGAGGTGAATTGGGACCCCCTATCTGATAAGATGGAGGTGGGAATCCCGTGTAGGCGAAATATTTCTTTGTGGAATAATGAGGCGGTCTCTTTAGCAGTGGGTAAACCTGTGGTGGACACAAAATGAGCCATTTTTGTTAGGCGGTCAACCACGACCATGATGGTTGTACAACCTTGGGAAGGGGGTAGGTCTACGATGAAGTCCACGGTTAGGTCTTTCCAGGGACGATCTGGAATAGGGAGAGGTTGAAGTAGTCCGGCTGTTTTTTGCGAGAGTTTTTTGTTTCTATTACAAACAGGACAGGCTGTGACATACTTGATGGCAGGATCGTTCATGGTGGGCCAATAGAAATATCGACGGAGCAGTATTTGTGTTTTCTTAATCCCTCCATGTCCGGCTTGAGGGGAATCATGACAGAGAGCGATTACGTCTAGACGTGCTCCTTTTGGAGCAACTATTTTGTTTTGATGTAGAGACAGACCATCCGCGGTTAGTGGATAATCTGTCGGGCATGTTAGTTGTTTGATCTTTTCTAAAGTAGAGGAGTGAGTAGCTAGGAAGTATCCGATGGGTAGTATGGAGTCACTCATGGAGGAATTGGATTCTTCGGATACGGGTAAGTGGGACAAGGCGTCGGCCTTGCCATTTTTACTGCCTGGTTGATAAGTAATGTGCAATTGAAAACGGGAAAAAAAAGGGCCCAACGAGCCTGACGAGGTTTAAGTCTTTTTGCGGTACGGAGGTACTCCAGGTTTCTGTGGTCGGTAAAAACCGAGACTGGATGTGAGGTACCTTCCAAAAGGTGACGCCACTCTAAGGCCTTTTTGATGGCCAACAATTCTCGATCACCGACCTCATAATTGCATTCGGCAGGGGTGAGACGTTTTGAGAAATAGGCTATCGGATGGAGCCTTTGGTCTGTATCGTCTCTTTGTGAGAGAACTGCTCCGGTGGCTTTGTTAGAGGCATCTACCTCTAGGAAATACGGTAGGGAAGGATTAGGCAGCCTGAGAATAGGAGCTGACGTGAATTGACTTTGAAGAGTTTGGAATGCATTGGATGCTAGTTCAGACCATTTAAACGGTACGTTCTTGGTGAGATCGGTCAGCGGTTGTACTAACTTTGAAAAGGAACGAATAAACCTCCTGTAAAAGTTAGCGAATCCTAAAAATCTTTGAACATCCTTCCATGACATAGGGGTTGGCCATGAGAGAATTGCGGCTATTTTTTCTGGATCCATCTCGATCTTGCCTGGGGAGAGGACGTATCCAAGAAAGGCAATACGATTAGTCTCGAATACACATTTCTCCTTTTTTGCGTATAATCTATGTTTACGTAATCTAGAAAATACCTCCTTCATATGATGTCGGTGTTCTTGAAGAGTGTCTGAGTAGACTAGGATACCATCGAGATATACTATTACACATATATCCAATAAATTCCAAAAAACGTCATTTACCAGGTGTTGGAAGGTCGCCGGAGCGTTGCATAACCCGTAGGGCATTACCAGATACTCATAATGTCCATAGTGGGTCCTGAAGGCGGTTTTCCATTCGACACCTTGGTGAATACGTAGAAGGTTGTAGGCACCTCTGAGATGCAGTTTTGTGAATATCTTGGCAGTTTTCAATCGTTCCATTAATTCTGGGTTTAGAGGAAGGGGATATCTGGTTTTGATCGTGATATTGTTGAGATCTCTGTAATCCACACAAGGCCTTAACCCTTTGTCCTTTTTTCCCACGAAAAATATACCGGCCCCAGCAGGAGAGGTGGAAGGGCGGATAAATCCTTCCTGAAGATGTTCGTGAATGTATTCTTTCAGAATGCTAAGCTCTGGCACGGATAATGGATATATTCGGCCATAGGGGATAGCGGCCCCAGGAAGGAGGTCGATCGGGCAATCATAGACCCAGTGAGGAGGAAGGGTCTCTGCCTTTGTCTTGTTGAAGACGTCCTGGTATTCCGTAAAGGCGGGTGGAATGATGACATTTCTTTTTTCCATGTGTATATCTAGAATAGAATTGATATTTTTAACGGTTTGTTTCATGCACTGTTGAAGACAATGGGGGGAAATAAACAATATTGTTCCTGGTCCCCAACGTATGACTGGATCATGGGTGTGTAACCAGGGTAATCCCAGGATAACTTGAAATACCGGTGAGGCGACTAAATCAAAGGAAACATTTTCACTATGGTTATCACCGATATATATTTTCATAGGAACGGTTTCTAGGGTGACCAACCCTGATTTCAATGAAGAGCCATCAACTAATTTCACGTGAACAGGGTGCTCTTTATTGATTACAGGTACACACAATTTTGTGGCAAGTGATAAGTCCATGAAGCTGCCGCTAGCGCCGGAGTCAATCATGGCGGGTAGAGTGAGGCATTGGTCATTCCACTGTAGGAAGATAGAAATGGATAAATGTGGGGCAATCACCAACGATTCACTATGAGGATCAATGGTAGAGGGGGTATTCATTCTCTTACCTCCACGTTCCGTTTTTCAGGGCAGAAACGGATGGTGTGACCGGCTTGACCACAATATAGGCAGAGACGGTTCGACCTATGACGTGCCATTTCTTCTGGTGGAAGTCGTCTGTTGGTTGCTCCAATCTGCATTGGTTCCTCTTGGATGGTACGGGGTGCAAAAGGTACCAAATCCCTGATGGTATCAGGAGGCGTGAGAGGTAGAGCACGACGCGGTTGCGCAGACATAGACAGATTTCTTTCTTGCCGTCTTTCGCGTAGTCGTCGCTCTATGGATATGGATGCTTGCATTAATAGATCCAATGTTGGTGGAGTGCCTATTCGAGCTAATTCATCTTTTAATTGGTCAGATATACCACAGAGAAACTGGTTTATAAGGGCTATCTCGTTCCAGGCGGTATTAAGGGCGTACTGCTTGAACTCCATAACATAGTCCTCTGCAGGACGGCGACCTTGTTTGAGGGCCTTGATCTCTCGCTGTGCGGTGTCTTGACGAAAAGGGTCATCATATATATATCGTTTAGAGCTGACAAGAAGGTCTCCCAGGTATCAAGGAGTGGGCTTTGGAGTCTCAGTAGTTGATGGGCCCATGCTTGTGGTTCTCCTGAAAGCAGTGATATAACAGTTAACGTACTCATTGCAGTAGGTGCGAGGCTTTAACGAGAACAACACCTGACAACTGGTCACGAAGGATTAATATGAGCGACGGTCCCTGGTGAATCGCTCAGGTAGGAGGACGGGAGGTTCAGGGGCCATAGAAGCAAGATCATCTTTGGCTTGTACACGTACTTGTAATGCGGTATGGCTTGCTTGTAGCTCTTGTACTGATTGGGCGATGGCCGTCACCTGTTGTGTTAGGGTATGCATGGCACCAGCTACATCTGCGGGCTCCATGTCATGGCTCAGTTGTTCTGTCATGCTTTGGTATCGAAGGTTTGTTTGGAGTCCAGTATGCAGATATAACTTGATAGGGAGACGTAACCTGGGATGGAATTTGTGTCGGTTCAGGCGGAGTTCGTTCTTTAGCGAGGGAGGAAGCCAGGAGTCAGTAGCCGGGAAGTCAGTCAGAATCGAGCGCGGTACAAAAGGAGGTAGACTGGAGACGTGGTCAAGTGGAAGTAAGGGTTCGTTTAACAAGGATTAAGGTAATTAATGCAAGGAACTTGGACTGAGCGTCTTTCCTTAGGTGTTCTGAACTTTTATGGTGCACAGGTAATGGGCTCCGCCCATTTGCCGGGAAGAGGCCCCTCCCCTGCCTCTCCTACCCACTGGGTCTCCCCAGGCTCCATCCGGAACCCGCAGGAGCCACGCCCCGCAGGCGAGTCGGGAGACGCCGCCCCCAGGCCCCGCTGAGACTCGGGAGTCCACCGTGGGACCCGGAAGGAGGACCGTGCCCCACGCCACCTGCGAGTGACGACCACCACGTGAGAGGCTGATGGAAGGGAGAGGGAGGCAGCGGGGGGACCCCAGCGCTGGACCAAAAGGTCACCGCAACCCGTGGCAAGGGAGCTGCCAATGCCCGACGTCCCCCAGCATGGAAGACGCCGATGGTCGCCATGACACCTTGGCCGCGCCACGGGGGTAAGGCATGACAATCGCTCTCTTAAGGTCATGCCACAGCATTTCAATTGGGTCGAGGTCAGGACTCTGACTGGGCCACTCAAGAAGGCGTATTTTGTTTTATTGAAGCCATTCTTTTGTTGAATTACTTGTATGCTTTGGGTCATTGTCCTGTTGCATCACCCATCCTCTGCGGAGCTTCAGTTGGTGGACAGATGGTCTTACGTTTTCCTGCAAAATGTCTTGATAAACTCTGGAATTCATTTTTCCATCAATGACAACAATCCGTCCAGGCCCTGAGGCAGCAAAGCAGCCCCAAACCATGATGCTCCCTCTGCCATGTTTTACAGTGGGGATGAGGTTTTGATGTTGGTGTGCTGTGCCTTTTTTTCTCCACACATAGTGTTGTGTGTTTTTTCCAAACAACTCAATTTTGGTTTCATCTGTCCATGGCATATTTTGCCAGTAGTGCTGTGGAACATCCAGGTGCTCTTTTGCAAACTTCAAACGTGCTGCAATATTCTTTTTGGACAGCAATGACTTCCTCCGTGGTGTCCTACCATGTACTCCATTCTTGTTTAATGTTTTCCTTATTGTAGATGTTTCAACAAAAATGTTAGCATGTGCCAGAGATATCTGTAAGTCTTTAGCTAACACTCTAGGATTCTTCTTTACCTCATTAAGCATTCTGCACTGTGCTCTTGCAGTCATCTTTACAGGACGACCACACCTAGGGAGAGTAGCAACAGTGCTGAACTTTCTCCATTTGTAGACAGTCTGTCTTACCGTGGACACATGAACATCAAGGCTTTTGGAGATACTTTTGTAACCCTTTCCAACTTCATGCAAGTCAACAATTCTTGATCGTAGGTCTTCTGAGAGCTCTTTCCTGCGAGGCATGGTTCACATCAGGCAGTGCTTCTTGAAACCAGTAAACCCAAAACTGGTGTGTGTTTTTAAAGGGCAAGACAGCTTTCAGCAACACATCCAATAATATCACACTGATTGGACTCAAGGTTGGCTCACTCCTGGCTCCAATTAGCTCTTGGAGAAGTCATTAGGCTAGGGGTTCACATACTTTTCCACCGCGCACTGTGAATGTTTACATGTTATGTTCAATAAACACATTAAAACATATAATGTTTGTGTTGTATTATTTTAAGCAGACTGTGTTTTTCAAATTGTTGTGACTTAGATGAAGATCAGAGCACATTTTATGACCAATTCATGCAAAACTCCACGTAATCCCAAAGGGTTCACATACTTTTTCTTGCCACTGTATCTATTGGTCTATCTATCTATCTATCTATCTATCTATCTATCTATCGCTACGTGGTACTATTAGCATTTACCTTGTGCTTCGAATGTCACAATACATAGACAAACTGTTAATCAAAATTCACAATTCGTACACTGCAATGGGCATTAAGATAGTCATTATCATTTCATATATATAGGAAAATGCCACCCAATCCCAGCATCAAAACACCTTCATGGTGTTTAAAATATCTTCTAGATTACAAGCTCAGGTGTTTACCCTCTTCTGCAACTCTTGTTATCTGTAATTCTACCTGTCATTTAGATTTTTTTTCATGGTTGCCACCACATAAGTGATAGCAATGTCACTTATTAATTTATTTCTCCAATATTAATTGCAGTGGCAGAGTAATTGCATTGTGACCATCGCTTACTTTGTGAGGCTAGGCTCAGACGAACGCATTTTTCGCGTCGTCCATGAAAAAGTGCGTACGAACGAATGGACGTATTTTTTCACGGAATACGCGATAGTGGTCATACGATGCGCATTTTCGTCCATGATTTTGTACGGATGATCAATAAAACACATTTTGCGTCTGGACGTTATGTAGGCCGGACATTAGCAGCGTCTGACATCTCCTAGTCACGCACACATGCCGCTAGCGGACGCAGCGCACTCTGTACGTCAGTACTAGCGGTTTCACGTTCTCAAAAAAATGCATTTGTTTGCCGCTTCCGTTGCCCGGCCGAACTTTCATGCGGCCGTACTTCGAATATTGCCCGTCATTGGCCGTCATTTGCTACGGCCGTGATAAAGTGCGGCTGCACGCGCGTTCGCACTGCGTTCGTCTGACCCCAGCCTAAATCAGAAGGTGCTGGAAAGCAAATTGCATGTGAAAGCAGAGGTGTGAGAAGGCAGGTGCAAGTCCTACAGAACAAGGTGCTGAAAACAACATGCTATGTACTTAAATGCCCACTTATTAACAATTTGCATGATATTAATGTTATGGCAATAATCTAAAATTAATATCTTAGGTTTTATACCACCGACCAAATAGGTCCTGGAACACAGTCAGAAACAAGAGGTCCCAGAATCTGTTCCCCCAGGGTCCCTCCAAATTAAGCCCTGATGGTGACCATATCAATTTAACAATGCATGATAACATATTGGGTAAAATTATGTAGACCCCTTTTTAATTATTTGATTTCTTTACCAGCCTCTTTCTAACCTAAGAACTAAAAAAAAATAATCAAGTATTATATGACAGTCATTGACAGCATAATGGTCTACATAGAAATCATTCTGCCAGCTGACCCCAGTGTCTGCGAGGTCTGGGATGTATATATATTTATGTCTTTTGGCAGCATATATTTATTATCTTTGTCATCACCCGGGCAGCTTTCCTACGTAAATGGAGTGCTTTCCCCCTCCTGGAATCTTTATTTATGTATGTATACATGTATCTGAGGTCTGGTGTGTGTATATGTGGTTCTGAGGTATGGTGTGCGTATACATGTATCTGAGGTCTGGTGTGTGTATATGTGGTTCTGAGGTATGGTGTGCGTATACATGTATCTGAGGTCTGTTGTGTGTGAATACATATGTCTGAGGTCTGGTGTGTATATACATGTGTCTGAGATCTTGTGTGTGTATATACAGTCAGGTCCAGAAATATTGTGACAGTGACACAATTCTAACATCTTTGGCTCTATACACCACCACAATGGAGTTGGAATGAAACAAACACAATGTGCTTTAACTGCAGACTGTCAGCTTTAATTTGATGGTATGTACATCCAACTCAGGTGAACGATGTAGGACTTACAGCAGTTTGCAGATGTGCCTCCCACTTGTTAAGGGACCAAAAGTAATGGGAAACAATAATAATCATAAATCAAACTTTCCCTTCTTAATACTTGGTTGCAAATCCTTTGCAGTCAATCACAGCCTGAAGTCTGGAACACATAGACATCACCAGACGCTGGGTTTCATCCCTGGTGATGCTCTGCCAGGCCACTACTGCAACTGTCTTCAGTTCCTGCTTGTTCTTGGGGCATTTTCCCTTCAGTTTTGTCTTCAAGTGAAATGCATGCTCAATGGGATTCAGGTCAGGTGATTGACTTGGCCATTGCATAACATTCCACTTCTGTCCCTTCAAAAACTCTTTGGTTGCTTTTGCAGTATGCTTTGAGTCATTGTCCATCTGCACTGTGAAGCGCCATCCAATGAGTTCTGCAGCATTTGGCTGAATGTGAGCAGATAATATTGCCCGAAACACTTCAGAATTCATCCTGCAGCTTTTGTCAGCAGTCACATCATCAATAAATACAAGAGAACCAGTTCCATTGGCAGCCATACATGCCCATGCCATGACCCTACCACCACCAATTCTTCACTGATGAGGTGGTATGCTTAGGATCATGAGCAGTTCCTTTCGTTCTCCATACTCTTCTCTTCCCATCACTCTGGTACAAGTTGATCTTGGTCTCATCTGTCCATAGGATCTTGTTCCAGAACTGTGAAGGCTTTGTTAGGTGTTGTTTGGCAAACTCTAATCTGGCCTTCCTGTTTTTGAGGCTCACCAATGGTTTACATCTTGTGGTGAACCCTCTGTATTCACTCTGGTGAAGTCTTCTCTTGATTGTTGACTTTGACACACATACACCTACCTCCTGGAGAGTGTTCTTGATCTGGCCAAATGTTGTGAAGGGTGTTTTCTTCACCAGGGTAAGAATTCTTCGGTCATCCACCACAGTTGTTTTGCGTGGTCTCTTGGTGTTGCTGAGCTCACCGGTGCCTTCCTTCTTTTTGAGAATGTTCCAAACAGTTGTTTTGGCCACTCTTAATGTTCTTGCTATCTCTCTGATGGGTTTGTTTTGTTTCTTCAGCCTAATGATGGCTTGCTTCACTGATAGTGAAGGCTCTTTGGATCTCATCTTGAGAGTTGACAGCAACAGATTCCAAATGCAAATAGCACACTTGAAATTAACTCTGGGCCTTTTATCTGCACATTGTAATTGGGGTAATGAGGGAATATCACACATTTGGCCATGGAACAGCTGCGAAGCCAATTGTCCCATTACTTTTGGTCCCTTAACAAGTGGGAAGCACATCTGCAAACTGCTGTAAGTCCTACACCGTTCACCTGAGTTGGATGTACATACCCTCAAATTAAAGCTGACAGTCTGTAGTTAAAGTACATTGTGTTTGTTTCATTCCAACTCCATTGTGGTGGTGTATAGAGCCAAAGATGTTAGAATTGTGTCGATGTCCCAATATTTCTGGACCTGACTGTATATCTGAGGTCTGGTGTGTGTATACATGCGTCTGAGGTCTGGTGTGTATATACGTTTGTCTGAGATCTGGTGTATATACTGTATATATATATATCTGAGGTTTGGTGTGTGTGTATACAGTATATATCTGAGGTCTGGTGTCTGTGTGTGTGGTCAACGTGTTTCCAGGCCTGTGCAGTGGGTAAATTGGGTGTCTGGCCATACATTTCAATATTTCCCTAAATCGGACAGGCTTTCAGCAAAATCCTAAATTATTTATTGGAAAGTTGTCACATGACATTAAATAAATGTATCAGTAATCGGTATTGGTGAGTACCTGAAAAAAGTATCTGTACTCGGTCTTAAAAAATTGGGATTTGTGCATCCCTAGGTCTCAGACTCAGTGGGCCATATTACATACTTGGTGCTAACTTAACCAGAGCTGTTGTAAACTTCCCAGAGCCATTATAGCCTATGGAGGTTTTAAGTTTACAACAGCTCTGGTTAAGTTAGCACCAACTTTGTAATACTGCACCGTATGTTTAACTTATTTGTTAATCTGGTTTGCTTTGTCCTACACATTTCTGCTACTGAAATTTGTTGTCACTTTCTAAATGCTTGTAATTGTAATTGTATATGCATAATATGCATGTGGCAAGTTGTTCCATAAAAAAGTATACACATACAGTATATATTTGTGTATGCATGTGTGAATTTGTACATGTAATCCTATAAATATGCACACGTGTGTTTGAGTATACTGACATGTGTATATATATGTATAGTCTGGTGAACTATACACACTCCGGCCACTTTATTAGGTACACCTTGCTAGTATTGAGTTGGACCGCATTTTGCCTTCAAAACTGCCTTAATTCTTCGTGGCATAGACTCAACAAGGTGTCGGAAACATTCCTCAGAGATTTTGGTCCATATTGAAATGATGGCATTATGCAGTTGTTGCAGGTTTGTCGGCTGCACATTCATGATGCGACTCTCCGTTCCACCACATCCCAAAGGCGCTCTATTGGATTGAGATCTGGTGACTGTGGAGGCCATTGGAGTACAATGAACTCATTGTCATGTTCAAGCCTTCATTCTGCCCTAGATGGCACTCAGGACTCCACCAACCAGGAACAGCAGACTAACGGCCAGGGAAAGGTGTTGATTATAGCAGGTTACCCCAAGCACTAGACAAAACCAGTTTTGAGGCACCTTATATTCAGGTGTTCAATCATATATTTCCATGTTAAGTCACTATAAGTATACTATTTATCATATATTTTCATTAAAATCCACATATATGTAAATATATCACATGTGAGATTATGTTTGTGTTACGTGCAAGATTATAATCGCTAATTTGGGAACAGGAATGTTGATGAGTTCCCACACTTAATATTTTAGGACCTGACCCTGGTTTAAACGATGCTCAAATGCTACTAAGGGGCCCAAAGTGTGCCAAGAAAATATCCTCCACACCATTACCACCAGCCTGAACCGTTCATATAAGGCAGGATGGATCCATGCTTTCATGTTGTTTACACCAAATTCTGATCCTACCATCTGAATGTTGCAGCTGAAATTGAGACTCATCAGACCAGGCAATGTTTTTCCAGTCTTCTCTTGTCCAATTTTGGTGAACCTGTGCAAATTGTAGCCTCAGTTTCCTGTTCTTAGCTGACAGGAGTGGTACCCAGTGTGGTCTGCTGCTGCTGTAGCCCAACTGCTTCAAGGTTCAATGTGTTGTGTGTTCAGAGATGGTATTCTGCATACCTTGGTGGTAAGGAGTGGTTATTTGTGTTACTGTTGCTTTTCTACCATCTCAAACCAGTCTGCCCATTTTCCTTTGACCTCTGACATCAAGGCATTTTCATCAACAACGCTGCAACTCACTGGATATTTTCTCTTTTTCGGACCATTCTCTGTAAACCCTATAGATTTTTGTGTGTGAAAATCTTAGTAGATCAGCAGTTTTTTAAATACTCAGACCAGCCCGTCTAGCACCAACAACCATGCTACGTTCAAAATCACTTAAATCCCCTTTCTTCCCCATTCTGATGCTCGATTTGAACTTCAGCAAGTCGTCTTCACCACATCTAGATGCCTAAATTAATTGAGTTTCTGCCATGTGAATGGCTGATTAGCAATTTGTGTTAACGAGCAATTGAACAGGTATATCTAATAAAGTGGCCAGCTAGTGTACTGTATATACCAGCTGAGTGGAGTAGAGGTAACATCACTGCTCTGCGTGGAGAAAGCCTGTGGAGACATGGGTTCGATCCCAGCAAGAGCACCTCTCCCATAAGTTTTGGGCAAGACACTTAATGGTACATACTCGCCACCCAGGACATACTTAAAAACTAGAGAAATCTCAATGCATCCTTCAAGGTAAAATACTTTCTCAAAAAAAAAAAATATGTAGATGCATATGTTTAGGTCTGGGAGCATATATATTGTATAGGTACATTTCTGTAATTACAATAATATATCAACCATAGCACTAGTCTGCAAAGCACAGTTTTTAATAAATGTACATAAATTTATTTAGAGACTCAGTATATCTACTTTTGAACGGAGCATCATCAAAAATAAAGCCCTACCCAGTGGTAGACTTAAGTTGCCTAGGCATCGAGAAATAGTTCAAGGTATAAAGTATCTTTTAGATTTGGAGTACAGAGGGGGGGAGGGTTGTCCGGTTGGTAATTGTATATCTTGATGGTTGTAGGTTATAGTTTTGGAGACAGGAGAAAGCGAAATCTGTATGCTGGTGCCTGAATACTGTAACATTATGTGAAACGCTGCTTTCTTTGCTTTCAATAAACTTGAGATTCATCACTTTTTACCACTTGCCAAACAATCTTGATCTGGTTCCATTTACAGTCAGTTTTGTCATTCCAGTGGCTAATGTCGAAATGTGGATGTGGCTGGACTAACCCCTCTTATCTTACAAAGGCTTGTGTTTTCCAAAGAATGAGTGACATCATTAGCCTGGCTCTTCTAAAAGCACTTGGTGAACAAGACACAGTGTTATTTATACAGATCTGTGAAAAAAAAAAACAACTTGCAGACCAAAACTATCTCTACAAATTCCAACCTGGGTTCAAATAATCTGTAGTTTGCACCATACATTAATAGTCCCATACAGGTTATATGTGTGGGCACGTTAAAAGGCCAAGGCATCCCAGAGAACACCTTAAAGGGTGTTATTATACATGTCTTGGAATTATAATGTGTGCACATATACTCAACATTTAAATCATATTTGGACACCAATTATGAGGAATCTAGAAGATTCTGTTGTTGTCAACTATGTGTCATTTTAGCATTTCAAATGTGGGTGGGGTTTCAGTATGTATGTGCGCTGAAACACATACATCATTTTTGAGGAGGGAAGCACTTTGACATGTTTGTGCAAGTAAATGGTTTAAAACTTGCCACCAAATGCTCTGTTTTCGGCATAAATCTATTTTATGTTGAAGCGCATTTAGAAGTTTGATATTTAGATGCTGCCCTTGAAATTGAGCTTGAAGGGCTGAATGAGATATTTATTTATTTATAAAGAATTTTACCTGGAAGGATACATTGAGATTTCTCTAAATTTCAAGTACAGTCAGGTCCAGAAATATTGGGACATCGACACAATTCTAACATCTTTTGGCTCTATACACCACCACAATGGAGTTGGAATGAAAGAAACACAATGTGCTTTAACTGCAGACTGTCAGCTTTAATTTGAGGGTATGTACATCCAACTTAGGTGAACAGTGTAGGACTTACAGCAGTTTGCAGATGTGCCTCCCACTTGTTAAGGGACCAAAGGTAATGGGACAGAATAATAATCATAAATCAAACTTTCCCTTCTTAATACTTGGTTGCAAATCCTTTGCAGTCAATCACAGCCTGAAGTCTGGAATGATTAAAGGTAAGTAGTCAATGTAATAGAGCAGCATGAAATGCTAGCAGAATGCTTGGTTGTGTAGGGAGAGGTATTAGCAGTAGGAAAAGGGAAGTGCTCATGCCACTGTACAGAGCACTGGTGAGACCTCACTTGGAGTACTGTGTGCAGTACTGGAGACCGTATCTCCAGAAGGATATAGACATCTTAGAGAGAGTTCAGAGAAGGGCTGCTAAAATGGTGTACGGCTTGAAGGAGAAAAGTTACCAGGAAAGGCTTAATGGCTTAACATGTACAGCTTGGAAAAAAGACGAGACAGAGGAGATATGATAGAAACATTTAAATACGTAAAGGGAATCCACAAGGTAGAGGGAGGGAGTATATTTAAAAGGAAGCAAAGTAGCAAAACAAGAGGACATAGTCTTAGATTAGAGGGGCAAAGGTTTAAAAGTAACATCAGGAAGCATTATTTTACTGAGAGGGTGGTGGATACATGGAACAGTCTTCCAGTTGAAGTGGTAGAGGCCAAAACAGTAATTGAATTTAAGCAAGCATGGGATAGGCATAAGGCTATCCTAAACAAAAGATAAATCCAGGTAAAGTATCCATGTAATTGGGCAGACTAGATGGGCCGAAAGGTTCTTATCTGCCGACATTTTTCTATGTTTCTATGTTTCTATGTTTCTATGTTTCTATGACGCTGGGTTTCATCCCTGGTGATGCTCTGCCAGGCTTCTACTGCAACTGTCTTCAGTTTCTGCTTGTTCTTGGGGCATTTTCCCTTCAGTTTTGTCTTCAGCAAGTGAAATGCATGCTCAATGGGATTCAGGTCAGGTGATTGACTTGGCCATTGCATAACATTCCACTTCTGTCCCTTCAAAAACTCTTTGGTTGCTTTTGCAGTTTGCTTTGGGTCATTGTCCATCTGCACTGTGAAGCGCCGTCCAATGAGCTCTGCAGCATTTGGCTGAATGTGAGCAGATAATATTGCCCGAAACACTTCAGAATTCATCCTGCTGCTTTTGTCAGCAGTCACATCATCAATAAATACAAGAGAACCAGTTCCATTGGCAGCCATACATGCCCACGCCATGACACCACCACCACCATGCTTCACTGATGAGGTGGTATGCTTAGGATCATGAGCAGTTCCTTTCCTTCTCCATACTCTTCTCTTCCCATCACTCTGGTACAAGTTGATCTTGGTCTCATCTGTCCATAGGATCTTGTTCCAGAACTGTGAAGGCTTTGTTAGGTGTTGTTTGGCAAACTCTAATCTGGCCTTCCTGTTTTTGAGGCTCACCAATGGTTTACATCTTGTGGTGAATCCTCTGTATTCACTCTGGTGAAGTCTTCTCTTGATTGTTGACTTTGACACACATACACCTACCTCCTGGAGAGTGTTCTTGATCTGGCCAAATGTTGTGAAGGGTGTTTTCTTCACCAGGGTAAGAATTCTTCGGTCATCCACCACAGTTGTTTTGCGTGGTCTCTCGGGTCTTTTGGTGTTGCTGAGCTCACCGGTGCCTTCCTTCTTTTTGAGAATGTTCCAAACAGTTGTTTGGAACACATACATAATTTTTGAGGGGATATCTTTGTTTTGTTCAATTGTATCCTAAATATATTCTGTTTACTAGCAACTGCATCATTACTCTCATTACATCTTTGAAAAAGCTTGCCATATAATATCATGTTCACCTTTTACTTGAATAACCTGCACTTCCCCTTGTTTAGTAATACTCTCTCTCTGTAATGTGATCCTAATTCCTCTGCTTCTCCTTTTCTAACTCCCAGTTGATGGCTGGCTGTGGAGGACAGACACTGCTTCAAAACTGCATCCAAAACTCACACCAAATCAGCACTGCAGCTGTGCATTAAATCCCACTAAGAGATTTTCTCACCTCAGTATAGGACACATCTGT
The DNA here is from genome assembly GCA_009667805.1 of Leptobrachium leishanense. NCBI lineage: Eukaryota > Metazoa > Chordata > Amphibia > Anura > Megophryidae > Leptobrachium > Leptobrachium leishanense. The sequence goes on along the minus strand of CM019065.1, from coordinate 179,876,432 downwards.
GAGAAGCAATGACTCTCCAGCAGGTCCATACCTTTCAACTAGGGATGCACTGATACCGATACTAGTATCGGTGCCAATACCACTATTTGCACAAGTACTTTGTATTCGTGCAAATGCCCCGATACCACCCCGATACCCGGAAGCCAGTGCTGGGCTGGCTTGCCGGTATCCGAGGGGCTGGGACAGCTCTCCGAATGCATCAAAAGTATTTGGCCAGCGTTCTCCTCTGACCGGTAGAGCTATTGATCGGCTGTGGGGCTGTGAAAGCTGTGATGTGGCATCCAGCCATGATCTAGCTGGAGTTGCAAGATCTCGCGAGAGTGCGTCACAGCCTGGCGGCCGCTTGGTGGGTAGCGGCCAGTCGGAGGGGGACACTGGCCGAATGCTTTTAATGCATTTGGACAGCTGCCCCAGTGTCTGTCTGAGGTCTGTGGGTATATCTGTCTGAGGCCTGTGAGTATACATGTATCTGAGTGGGTCTACATATATGACGTCTGAGTGGATATACATATATGAGGTCCAGGGCCGGCCCAAGACATTGTGCTGCCTGGAGCAAAGGATGAAATGCTGGCCCCCCAAAAAAAACATACAGTGTGTATGAGCGTATCACAGTGCACCACAGCAATAAAATTCAAACACTCATACACACCGTACATTAGAATTTTATTGCTGTGGAGCTCTGTGATACAGTAATGTGAGGTGTGTGTAACTGAGCCCAGTGTCACATACCCAGCAGTGCCCAGTGTCACATACCCAGCAGTGCCCAGCTTCACATGCCCAGCAGAGCCCAGCGTCACATACCCAGCAGTGCCCAGTGTCACATACCCAGCAGTGCCCAGCGCCACATACCCAGCAGTGCCCAGCGTCACATACCCTGGCTCACTCATGGATATATTTGCCCCCAGGCTCACTCATGGATATATTTGCCCCAGGCTCACCTCTGCCAGGCTCCTCCGAGGGGCAGATCGTGTGGCCGCCGCGTTCCTTCCTTCAACGAGCAGCAGCCTGCTTGAATATCTGCCGCTCGCCTGGGATCCACCCTCCAGCCTGCCACAATCTCGTGAGATCGCAGAGTTCACATGATCTCGTTCGCAGCAGGCTGGAGGATTGATCTCAGGTGAGCGGCAGATACTCATGAAGGCTGCCGCTCGTTCAAGGAACGAACGCGGCAGCCGCAGGATCTGCCGCTGCGCCGACAAAAAAATAGTGCAGAGCGCAGCAGCGGCGCCGGTGGCAGAAATTTGCCGCTCCCAATTTCTGCCGCCTAGTGCCGTTGCTCCACTCTGCACCATTGTCGGGCCAGCCCTGATGAGGTCTGATATATGAGGCCTGAGTGGGTATACATATATGAGGTCTGATTGGGTATACACATATGAGGTATGAGTGGGTATATATATGTGCCTGAGGTCTGAGTGGGTATACATATGTATCTGAGATGAGGTGTGGTGTCTGTGTGTGTGGTCAGGGTGTGTGCAGGCCGGTGCAGTGGGTAAATGGGGTGTCTGACCACACATTTCAACATTAACCATAAATTGGACAGGATTTCACCAAAATCCAAAATTATTTATTGGAAAGTGGTCACGTGACATTAAATTAAAGTATTGGCACTTGGTATCAGTGAGTACCTAAAATAAAGTATCGGTACTTGTACTCTATTTAAAAAAATGGTGTCGGTGCATCCCTACTTTCAGGAGAAAGAAAAGTAATGAAGTGGAATCAGGCTGGAAGAGGGTCGCCATTGTGAGCCATGCGGCCATCTTGTTCAGAATATTGGTTCACTTGAAAATAACTAGGTAGATTTCAGTAGAAACTAGAATGAAGCTTACATAGAATTTTAGGAATGTGTTAGATTAGCAGAGAAGCAATTAAAATTGAGGAAGATCCGGGCCGCTCTTGGCACGGAGAGACAGGATGAGAAATAGTTACATCAAGGTCACAAAGGCCTGCAGAGAGACAAAGAGAGCGTAGAAAACAGACCATTTCTTATCTGTGACAAATAAACATAGGCTCTGGGGAGGTGGGCACGGCCCGGATTGAGTGCCACAACAAATCACGAACTGTCAGACTAACATGAAGTTTGCCAATTTACAGCCAATGTATGGAATGCCTTTGTAATTAACCAAGGGAGGTACTAACCCACGTGGGGTGGGATAGTGTCACCGGGAGGTGGGCTAATTGGGATGTACCTAATTATGTATTCGGGGTATAAAACCCCTTGTCGGGGTGAGTTCGGGGCTCACTCTTTGCGATTTAATCCTGTGTGAGCATTGTGTGACGACACAAATAAAGTTTGCCTTTCCTGAAGAGACTCGTGTTCAGACAATCCTTGCTCGTGTCCGGTCCGGCTTCGTCCCGAGTGAACCTAGCAGATTCCGGTAACATTTCTTGGGGGCTCGTCCGGGATACGGGCCCTTGCCGGCACGGCAACGACTGCTGAACACTGTGGCGGTTGACTGCAGGTGCGAGTGATCCCGTCGGTTGGGCGTCCGTTGAAGGTGAGCTGACATCTGCAGGCGCCAAGCAGGATTTCCTGTTCAGTGGACCTCGTCTCGTCCCAAACGGACCCCCGGCCCGGGAAGCTGGGACACCACCGAGTCTGAGGAAACAGCGAGCAGCGCGGCGATAGGTAAAGTGTCTTCTATGTTTGTATGTGTATCAGAGATACCGGTATAAGGGAAACGTCCGACCATAGTCGGATAAGGAGACCCGCGGCCACGGTCTCGTTGACATACTGAACCCGCCGCCGAAAGCACGGACAAGCAAAAGAGCCAGAGTGGCTAGCGCGTGTCTGGACCCGGGGGATCAGATGTTAACTAAAGGATAATTCTGTAAAAGAGGGAGAGGGTAGCCACGTGGAGTTGCATAGTTGTAGTCAGTGTTTGTAAACAGAGCTTCTGCACGTGGACAAGGAAAGGAGGAGGGATTTCTGTGACTGGGCTGAGAGCCCTGAGTCAGTGCTAGTGTGTACGTCGTGTAGTGAAGGGGGCCAATTGAGGTCAGCGGTAGCTGCAGCGGTAGTGGTGCCGGGTGGGTAGAGTACCCATAGGCAAATTGGAATTGCAGACGGGAGTGTTGTTATAGAACGGGGTGCACATAGTCACAAGCAGACAAGAGTAGAGTTCAATCAATTGGGTATAAGGAGCCAAGAGGAGGGACAGCGTGCCCTCGGCTAGTAGAGAGAGTAGAATTGTTTATGTATTGTTTTGTGCTGAAAGTATCTGGTACAAGTACGTGCTGTGAGTGATTTGAGTGCTGTGAGTGATTGAGCGCCTACTCGCCTAGCGAGAAAGCAAACTTGAGAGTGGACTCCCAAGGTACGTTTCCGGCTCAGGCGACTGCAGTCCGGCTACTGACGGAGGAAGCGAATCCGATATATATGAATTGTTGACTGAAGTACCAGACAGTAAATTTCAAGTGTTTTTGCTAAAAAGTAATATCTGTATTGTAAAAAGGTTACTGCCCTTAAGAGTAACAATGGGTAACGGGTCGTCCAAACCCAAGAAGGTGAAGAAGGGTGAGACGCCCTTAGGGTATATGGTGCGGAATTTTGAAGCGCTATATGCAACGCATGATTATGGTGTAGAGTTAACTAAGGAGAAACTAACATTAATGTGTACAATTGTATGGCCACTGTTGGTTCCAGAGTGGCCAGAGCAGGGGTCAATGGACCCGGAGTTAATACAGAAAGTGCATTCCCAAGTCACCGGGAAATGCGGACATCCTGAACAGTACCCATATATAGATATATGGAGGTATTGTGTAAAAGATAAAAGTCATTTTATAATGATGGCGGGACAAAACAAGAAGCAGGTACCCCCAAATAAAGAAGATAATGAAGAGAAAGGGAGACCGGTGTTGATAGAACAACCGGAGGAGATTGATTCTTTGCCCCCTCCTTATCCATCATGTTATGGGGCAGCTAGAGAAGCTTTGAGTGCCGCGGTTGCGCGGGCGGAGAGGGGGGAGCAGGCAGCTGCTACTTCCCGGCCAGCTCCCTTCGCTCCGCCACGCGGTATTGCGGAAGAAGACCAGGGGGCAGCGGGTGGAGGGGACAGAGAGTTCCCACCAGGAAAAATTGAGATGCCCGATGGAGCGTATATAAATTAGTATCCAAGAGGACAGTGATGATGAGAGTGAAGATGAAAAACAAGGGGCCACCACTCGCGCAGCGAACAATATATATAAACCCCGAGAACCATATCAGCACAATCCCAACAAAAGTAAGATGCAAATGCCCCTACGGGAAGTGCCAGGCCCCTTACTAGAGAATGGAGCACCTGGTCCAGTACAATACACATATGTCCCATTCACGACAACAGACCTCTTTAACTGGAAAACACACACACCACTGTACTCCACTAATCCCGCGGCAGTGGCTAGTATGATAGAGTCAGTCATGCTTACACATAACCCCACATGGGCAGATTGTCAGCAACTAATGTTGACAATGTTCACTACTGAGGAAAGAGCCCGAATAAATAGTAGCGCGCGGAAAATTCTACTTGCCCAAGCCGTAGAAGATGCTAAGCCCCAGCCAGAAGCATGGGCAGAGGAGCATTACCCCAAAACAGATCCCAAATGGCCATACAATACCGCTGCAGGTATTGCTCACCTGCAGACGTACCGGACAGCGGTAATAATGGGTGTTAAAGCGGGAGGGAAGAAACCCACAAACATGGGGAAAATAGCGGATATTGTACAAGAATCTAAAGAATCCCCAAGTGCATTTCTAGAAAGGTTACTAGATGCATATAGGATGTATAGTCCTATTGACCCTGAGGCAGTGGAGAATCAGAGGTTAATCAATTCTTCTTTTGTGGGTCAATCACAAAGAGACATACGGAATAAAATACAGAGACTAGATGGGTTTTTAGGAAAAGGTATTAGCGAATTGGTAGAAATTGCTAATAAGGTGTTTCATAACCGGGATCTAGAGGAAAAGCGGGAGGAGATAAAGAGACAAAGAGGGCACACAGGTGTTGTCCGTTATATGGGAAATGGTGGAGGAAGAGGTGCCCCCGAGAGAGGGAGAGCAAGGGGTCGGGGAGGTAGAGGTAGGGGAGCCCCTAGGGAACCCCTGGGACCCAACCAGTGTGCCTGGTGCCGGGGTGAGGGTCACTGGAAAAATGATTGTCCTGCATTTTTGGCTAAATTTGGGGGACAAGGGGGAGGCTGGGGAATAGGGAGGTCAAGCCTCCAATGGTCAGGTAACAAACGGCAGATATGAGAGAAGTGAGGATGCCGTGAAGGGTTTGTGGGTTTGGCGGGAACGTCATTTGAAGGGCAGGGTACATATTGACACGGACCTGGGCCCATCCCGCTCGGTAACCACGAGCCCACGGTCACTATGAGAGTGGGAAATAAAGATGAAATTTTTATGGTTGACACCGGTGCCGAATATTCTGTTGTAACACAGCAAATTGCACCCCCAATGGGAAATGAAGTTGATATTATGGGAGCAATGGGGGTGTCCGCTAAGTACCCCTTCCTTGCTTCTCGAAAATGTAGTGTGGGTGGGCATAATGTTGAACATGAATTTTTGTATATGCCCGAATGTCCCATCCAGCTCCTGGGGCGGGATATCCTTTGCAAATTGCAAGCCCAAATTACATTTCTTCCCGGGGGACATGCTCGATTAGACCTGCCTGAGAGTGGCAGCTCTACACGGCAGTACAGCCCAGCCAGCCAGCACACCCAACCTGTAAAAATTGCAGTAATTATGCCAAGAGAAGAAGAATGGCGCACAGCACAAACTCTGCCGGCTGCCCGGACCGCACACACTACTCCTTGGAATTCCTGGGGTGTGGGCGGAGAAAACCCGCCCGGACTAGCTGTAAATATTCCCCAAGTGTACGTCGATTTAAAACCTGGTGCAACGCCTGTGGCTTTAAGACAATATCATATCCCACAAAAAGCCAAGCAGAATATCCAGACACACTTACAGAGACTTAAAGACCACGGCATATTGAAATCCTGCGTGTCACCGTGGAACACACCCCTGTTGCCAGTACTAAAAGAGGGTACACAAGAGTACCGCCCAGTCCAAGATTTACGAGCCGTCAACGAAGCCACAGTAACTCTACACCCTGTGGTTCCAACCCCATACAATTTATTGGCATTAATTCCCGGAGATACAAAATATTACACGGTGCTTGATTTAAAAGACGCTTTCTTTTGCATCCGTCTGGCTCCAGCAAGCCAGCCCCTTTTTGCATTTTCAGTGGGAGGAATCTACCACGGGAGCGCGCCATCAAATGACCTGGACACGCCTCCCTCAAGGTTTCAAAAACTCGCCCACGATTTTCGGTGTGCGCTCAGCCAGGACCTCTCTGTCCTTCAACGCTCAGCCAGACAGAGTTGTTTTACTACAGTATGTAGATGATTTATTACTGGCTTCTCCCACAGAAAAAGACTGTTTATCTGCCACAAAAGCCCTGCTACATCTACTATGCCAAGCAGGTTACAGAGTGTCAAGAAAGAAAGCACAAATATGCAAACAAAGTGTAAAGTACTTAGGTTTCCAATTAACAGGTACCAAGCGTGCATTGGGGGCAGAAAGAAAAGAAGCAGTATGCCGAATACCCCAACCAAAGACCAGAAGACAAGTCCGTGAGTTTCTGGGAGCTGCAGGCTTCTGCCGCCTGTGGATCCCCAACTTCGCAGATATTGCCAAGCCCCTTCATCAAGCCACTAAGGGGGGAGAACATGACCCCTTCCTCTGGGAAGAAGAGCAAACAGCAGCTTTCCTAAAATTAAAGACTCTGTTAATGGAAGCTCCTGCACTGGGACTGCCAGATCACAGCAAGCCCTTCCAGCTGTACGTGCATGAACACAATCAAACAGCGACAGGAGTGCTGATTCAGAAGTTTTGCTCCTGGCTAAGGCCTGTGGCCTATCTCTCCAAGCAACTTGACCCTGTGGCCTGTGGCCTACCCCCATGCCTGAAAGCCGTGGCAGCCACCGCAATGCTGATAGCAGAAGCAGACAAGCTGACCCTTGGACAAGTTCTTCATGTCAAGGTGCCCCATGCTGTCAAAGCCCTGCTGGATGTGAAAGGAAGCTACTGGTTCAGCAACAGCCGGATGACAAAGTACCAAGCTATGATGTGTGAGAATCCACGGGTTCATTTGGACCTCATCGCTACCTTGAACCCTGCTACTTTACTGCCTGACTGTGAAGAGGATCCAGATCATGAATGCCTCCAAGTCATGGAAGAAGTGTTCAGTAGCAGGCCAGATTTGAAAGACGTACCCCTAGACAAATACGATCTACAGTTGTTCACTGATGGTAGCAGCTACATGGATGATGGGAAGAAAGTCTCCGGCTATGCAGTAGTCTCAGCAGAAGAAATTATCGAAGCAAATCCACTACCAGGCCATACATCTGCACAACTGGCTGAAATAACAGCCCTAACCAGGGCTCTAGAAATCTCCGAAGGCAAAAGAGTGAATATCTACACTGACTCCAAGTACGCCTTCATGACGGTCCATGCACATGGTGCACTCTACAAAGAAAGAGGCCTACTTACTTCCTCAGGACAACAAATCAAGTATGCAGCTGAAATCGCAGCCCTCCTAGAAGCTGTATGGAAACCAAGTGCTGTCAGTATCATGCACTGTCGTGGCCACCAGAAAGGTCATGATGAAATCCCAAAAGGCAACAGGCGCGCTGACCAGGCCGCAAAAGCAGCTGCAAAACCATTGCTAACGAATGATCAAGCCAAAGTCCTGCTCTGCAAGCAAGAGCCTCAACCTCCCATGCCAAACTACGAATTCTACATGAATTGGAGAAAATTTGAACCCAAAGGCGAGTTCATTGAAATTATATTGCACAAATGGCAAGATGAGTACGAACTATTAGAACTCAATCATGATTATATCCAATGGCTTTTCCCAACCCAGTCTCAAGGCCGAAATTTCTACTCCACTCCTCTGAATCCTCAAGAGACACGCCTAATGATCAACACCTCAGAAGTTCAGCAAAGACTACGCAGAGCATACAAAATGATGCTGAAATTCTTCGGCGTAAAATTAATGGGGGAGTGTGAAGAAGATACAAAAGTAACCGAAGTTGAACGAGCAGAAAATTTCGCTTCACGTTTCGAAAATCTAACAACCAACCCTCATAATAATCTACGGATTACACGAATACTGCTAAGTTTGGGAGAGTTGGGAGCAGAAGAATACCAAGCCCCGTTGGTGAGGTTCTTCCTCAAGGAGATCCTTATCAAAAACAAACTGCCAAGAATGAAGAAAAGTGCAATGAACTTTTTCATACCAGCAGTAAGAGATTCACAGGACAGACAAGATCTGCTGTTCTTCGCATGGCGATACTATTTCCCAAAAGAAGAATTTGTCTGGGGAAACCGTGGAGAATTGGCACGATACAAAGCAAAACCAGTGGTGGCTGCACTCCTACCGGCGCCACTGAGTGAATGGACACCCGTATATTCAGAGAAAGAGAAGAAATGGCTGTCAGAAGAACAAGGCGGATATGGAGAAGACGGAGGTGGTTCCAGTTGAAGAATGGACAAATAGTCCTACCAGCAACATTGGCTCCTGAGATTGTAAGAACGCTCCACGCAAGTACCCATGGCGGAAGAGAAATGATGGAACAGCAATTGGAGCCACATTTCTACGTACCAGGACTGTCAGTAGTCTGCAAAGCAATAGCCCAGCAGTGCGTGACATGTGCCAAAAATAACCCAAGAACAGGCCCATCTCAACCTCCAGGGAAGCAGCCAATCGGGCTATCCCCAATGGCATCGTTACAGATAGACTTCACAGTGTTGCCGCCCTGCAAAGGATACAAATATCTACTGGTAATGGTGTGTACTCTGACAGGATGGGTGGAAGCTTTCCCAACAAGAACAGAAAAGACTGTGGAAGTGGTGAAGAGTCTGATGAAAGAAATAATACCACGTTATGGACTTCCTCTCGAATAGGGTCGGACAATGGCCCTGCATTCATACAGAACTGTTTACAACAGCTTGTCCGCCTGTTGGGCATCACCTGGAAGCTACATACTGCTTACAGGCCCCAAAGCTCGGGAAAAGTCGAGAGAATGAACCGCACCCTAAAGACTTTGATGTCCAAACTGTGCCAAGAGACGTCACTAGGCTGGTTGGATGTGCTGCCGATAGTCCTATTGCACATTGTGAAGGCCAACCCCCAATTGAAGCTAAGTCCGTACGAACTTATGTTTGGATGGCCTACCCCTCTAATTAGTGGACTAAGGGGGGACCTTCGGGCATTGGGAGAAACTAAACTAAATGATCAGGTTGTACTGTTAAGTAAATCAATGCAGAAATTGAATACTTGGGTGGGAGATAATATACCTCACTTTTTATATCCTCCACTGCATAAGTATTGTCCAGGTGACTCAGTATGGGTGAAAGAGTGGAAAAATGACCCACTAGGCCCAAAGTGGAGAGGTCCTTACCTTGTCCTGTTATCAACCCCTACAGCAGTAAAGGTTGCCGAGGTGGTCCCGTGGATACATCACTCCAGACTGAAAGTAGCTGCAGCCAGTCCTGAACCAGCATGGAAGGTCGTCACCAACGAGACCAATCCACTGAGGCTAAAGCTGACAAAGACCACAGCCGTGAGCATCTGAATGATCCAACTGAAAGCACCCAAATGATTTCACAAGTGGGTGTTTTGATGGACACAATAAGGCCTGACCATCCACCAACAGGGGAACAAAGGGATCCCCCGGGGGATACCCCAAGGGTGCTTTTTAGGGGCCCAGCCCCACCCTTGATCAACCGGAAATGTCTTTTGTTTTTGAAATTCCGGTGGGGAGGGATTGGGTTTATGTGACTGTGAAAAGAATTGCCCAAGGGATTTTGACATTTGGGGCATTTGTGGTACTGATTTTGTACCTTGCAAACTTGATTTATGGACTCTCGCATGGAGCATGCCCCAGGTGCCCAAGCACCACCAAGAAAGTGGATATCTCCCATATCTGGAATGGTACGCACCCGGTGATGGAGAATCGTACTATGTGGAGACAAAAGCGAGAGGCGACATCCGAAATTTTGCCAAGAGGACATTTACTTGTGCAATTTAAATATGACTATGCTAAAAAGTCTGGGCAAACCGCATGCTGGGTGTGTAGTAGGTTGCACCCAGAGACAATCCACATCCCATTTGCCTCTGTTCCAATGAATTTGAGTATGTTTGCATCAGGGAATGTCACAATACATGCTTTCGATGCACCAAGGGAAAAACCAGAATCATTCAGTCCCGGGTACCCCATAATAGGGCCAGTATACCCACCAGAATGGTGTTTCAACTAGGACCAGATAGAGAATCAAATAATGAGGGTGGAGGGTGCTATTCAAGCAAGTTCAACTGGACATCATACATCTACACATTTAACACAAAGGAGCAGTCAAATTTTCTATACATACGATGTAGAAAACTCACAGTGAACAAGAGGAGGTGATTGCGAATGTGACAATGGGAGGCAGAGTGCACTGGATATGATGAAACGACTGAGACAACTGATGATAGAGATAGCAAAGGGAACACTACATTTGTCACCATTTATATTGAAAGGGGGGTACCAGGTGTGTTGTGGAAAGGTGTGTTACACATGGGTACCACCAACAATAACGGGAATGTGTTATCTGGCTAAATTGATCCCAATTCAGAGGGTAAGGGGAGAAGACACTAATACAGACACAGCACTCCACCCTAGGTACCCACTGGTGTTTGAAAGACAGAAGAGAGAGTTGTTCAAGAAAGCGGATCGAATATGGGCATGGCTGCCGGCATGGACTGGATGGGGAAGAGAGTTGATGGTAAGAATGAACAGTTATGCCAGTTTGATGGAATGTGATTTTGAACAAGACTAGTATGGATATCCAGCTGCTGAATCTGGAAGTACGAGAAATACGAAAGGTACAAATGATACATGATATGGCACTGGAACAGATCAGTGCGGTTCTGAATGGATTGTGTGAAATGACGATGCATTATGAATGTTGCTCCTTCATCAGGAACACTACATATGATGTCCCTGACTATTACTAGGTAATCCAAGATCACCAGGAGAAGGAAGCACAGTTACAGAACACAGCAAGGAGGATCGCTGCTGAAGACTGGAATCCACTCCGTGGGTTCAGAGCAATCGGAGAATGGTTCGGATCCATTCTGAGATTTATCTCACAGATTGGATCCATGATTCTGATGGTGGTGGTGATCTTGGTCGTAGGAACACTAACGTACCGCATAGGGCTATGTCTATGGCCACTATGCAAGAGAGCACTGACACCCACACAGACACAAAAGATACCACTGATTATCCCACAAGACATGTTCCCAACGAAAATAGGTCCCCTAAAGTATGAGGAACTCAAGAATAACACTAGTGGGGTGTGATGGCTACAAGCATCAGGAAAAGAACCTGAGGCTTGAGCCAAGGGGGGAATGAAGTGGAATCAGGCTGGAAGATGGTCGCCATTATGAGCCAGGCGGCCATCTTGTTCAGAATATTGGTTCACTTGAAAATAACTAGGTAGATTTCAGTAGAAACTAGAATGAAGCTTACATAGAATTTTAGGAATGTGTTAGATTAGCAGAGAAGCAATTAAAATTGAGGAAGATCCGGGCCGCTCTTGGCACGGAGAGACAGGATGAGAAATAGTTACATCAAGGTCACAAAGGCCTGCAGAGAGACAAAGAGAGCGTAGAAAACAGACCATGTCTTATCTGTGACAAATAAACATAGGCTCTGGGGAGGTGGGCACGGCCCGGATTGAGTGCCGCAACAAATCACGAACTGTCAGACTAACATGAAGTTTGCCAATTTACGGCCAATGTATGGAATGCCTTTGTAATTAACCAAGGGAGGTACTAACCCACGTGGGGTGGGATAGTGTCACCGGGAGGTGGGCTAATTGGGATGTACCTAATTATGTATTCGGGGTATAAAACCCCTTGTCGGGGTGAGTTCGGGGCTCACTCTTTGCGATTTAATCCTGTGTGAGCATTGTGTGACGACACAAATAAAGTTTGCCTTTCCTGAAGAGACTCGTGTTCAGACAATCCTTGCTCGTGTCCGGTCCGGCTTTGTCCCGAGTGAACCTAGCAGATTCCGGTAACAGTAACACACATGGAGCCTTGAACTAGGAGGTGATATCTATTTCTGATCCATTGTTGAACCTTTTTTGCCCTCATCAAAGATGAGGAAGCCCCACAAAAGGTGGCATATGCGGTGTCACAATGTCTGACCATGAGCAGTACAGTAACATAGTAACACAGTAATGTAGGTTGAAAAATACCAATTCAACCATCTACACATGATATTTTGGTATATAAGAAGGTGAACATGAATTGCTTGCCATTATGGAATCAAGCAACATGTAGGTTATATGAATTTTACATATACAGAATGTAGTATCATATTATATATTGTTATATGGTAATATAGGTTAAAAAAACTTCAAGAACATTTAGATCAACCTTTTGCATGTTTGTTGTTGCTAGTGATTCAAAAGAAGACAAAAAAACAGCACCACTGGATGCAATAAAAGGGGCTAAATGAAAGATGGATATACCTTAGAATATTAGGATGAAGCCATAGAGGAACAAAAGCCACTTAATATGTCCGCAGTATAAAGTTGTTGTCAAACAGTATTATTCATGTTATATACTAATATATATTAAGATATATATCTTATATACTAAGATATGCATTATCTGCATGATATAGCTAGGAAATCAACGAGATGACCGCCTGCATGATTTCAAGGAGAAAAGACAGTGAAAATAAGCGTGCTCCATTAATACGCTCCAAATAAATACAGCAACCAGTATATCAAAAGTCAAAGTGTAAATACCTGTGCAGGAAAGCATGATGCATGTTTACTGCAACTGCATGTCTTACTGTACAGGCATTATGCGTGTTACTCATTAAGCAGGTTACTCTTATACTAAAGAAACCCTCCCTGGATTCCAACTCTCCATCCAACTGTCGTCCTGTATCTCTGCTTCTGTTTACCTCTAAGCTCTTGAAAAAAACTTAGTTTTCAACTGCCTCTCCCTCTTCCTGTCATCTAAGGCTGGTGTCAGACGAGTAGTGTTCACGTCCGTGATTGTGCCTAAAAGTACGTCCGTGCTAGCATGACAGAAAGCCCATAGGAGCCCGACACACAAAGTGCGTCCGCACTGAACTGCGGACGCACAACAGCCGCGGCCCACAGACGCAAGGCAGGCAAGAACGTACAACCCCTAGAACGGCCGCACAAAGTGCGCTGCGTCCTCAATGTCTGCATAGCTTTGTGTGTGAGTGATGGAACGTGGTCATACGGACTGCATTTATACGTCCAGCATTTTTCACGGACAAAATGGTTTTGCTTTTTATTTTATTTTCCATCCTACATCCGTCAAAATATACATCAGTAAATAAACGGACTGTGTGGCCACTACTCCATCTTCCGTACTGACGTACTTCCGTGTGCACGGATGTACAGTCCATAGAAATCACGCTCGTCTGACCCAAGCCTAATTCCCTACTTGACCCTCTGCAATCAGGCTTTTGTCCCCTACACTCAACGGAAACTGCCCTCAGCAAATTCACCAATGACCTCCTAACTGCTAAAAACCACATCCACTATTCTATCCTTATCCTGCTTGACCTCTCGGATGCTTTTGACACTGTCAACCACCTCCTTCTTCTGCCGACTCTCAGCTCTCTCTCGGTCTCTGTGACACTGCGCTCTCTTGGATTGACTCTTATCTGTCTAACAGGTTCTTCTCTGTGTCATTCACTGGTAACTCCTCCTCTTCATCAGTTGGTGTACATCAAGGCTCTGTCGTAGGTCCTCTGCTCTTCTCTATCTACACCTCCTCCCAGAGCAAAATCATTAACAGATTTGGCTTTAATTACCAGCTCTATGCTGATGATACTCAGATCTACCTCTCCACCCCTGATCTCTCTCCTCCTGTCATTTCCAAAATCAGTGACTGTTTATCTGGCATTTCCTTCTGGATGGCCTCTTACCACCTAAAGATTAACATGTCAAGGACTGAGATACTACTAATTCCTCCCTCTAATGCCTCCCCACCTCCTGACTTCTCGATCACAGTCGTTGGTATCACTATCTCCCCATCAAACCAGGCTCGCTGTCTCAGAGTTACACTTGACCCTGCTCTTTCCTTCATCCCCCACATCCAGTCCCTTTCCTCCTCCTGCTGCTACCCATTACATAATATTTCCAGAATTCGGCCATATCTTACCGATGACACCATAAAGCAACTCATCCACGCCCTTGCAATCCCCCAACTTGACTATTGTAATAATCTTCTAGCTGGCCTCCCACCTCTTCCCCTACAATCCATTCTGAATGCCTCTGCCAGGCTCATCCACCTCAACCATCGCCCTGTCTCTGCCGCTCCTCTCTACGAATCCCTTCACTGGCTCCCCATCCACTGCGGAATTAAATTCAAAATCCTTACCCTGACCTATAAAGCTCTCACTCAGCTCCCCTCTACCTGTCCTCATTAGTCACCAAATACGCTCCAGCCTGCTCCCTAAGATCAAACAGTGACCTGCACCTACCTTCTTCCCGCCTCACCTCTTCCCATTGTAGCGCTGTTTTAGTTCTAATTGCTGTAATTGCTCATTTCTGGCCACCAGGGGAAGACCAGCGCAATGTAAACTATACTGGACACTTTGGGACTACGTTTTCCAACATGCTTTGGGGCAGAGACATGAAGTGGGTGGGGAGAACAGACAGACATCTGCAACCTCGCGCGGAGGAGAGCCAGTGCGTGCCAAGGGGTGAACAGAGCAAGACGCACGTGAGACAAGGAGCGATTGTGACCAGGCCGGAGCGCAGGTGCTGCCTTGCGGACGCTGGAGATCGGTTTCAGTGACTTGCCAGAGACCTAGTAATCCACCGCTGAGAGGTTTACACAGATACAGAGCTGCAGATTGGACCCCGAGTTAGGAGACCGCGATGATCTAATGGGAGTGCAGGCGGTGAACTGAAAATCTTGTGGCAGAGACAGACAAGCAAGACAAGCGGATCCGGTGGCACAGAGTCCCAGCCCAATCGAGCGGAGAGACGTCCTGAGTTGAGCAGGGTGCAGAGTATCTGGCGGATGGGTGAGAGGCCTTCCAGGCCACAGTACAGTAACAAAGCACGCTGCAGTTTGCTTAAATCTACAGGGCCCCAATGTGACTAGTCGAAGACACATTGAATTCATTCACTGGCCAGTTGAATCTAGTACCCGGGTACCAACACACGCATACACGTACACCTTCTTGGGACACAACCTGTACGGGACTTACACTACAGCAACGAAGGGGTTAAAATTTCCTTTTTACCGCTGTGCGTTTCTTGCATTACGAATTCCTGTAAATATATATATACTGTGCTTGCTTTATATATGCCAGTTTATTTGAGACCAGTAAACTATATAACTTATAAAATCCACAACAGTGCTGGTGTATATTTATTCCCTAGTGCGGGGAGACTGACTCGAGGTTAAATTCAGCGGCTCCTCCGGGAGTGAGCGCTTCACCATGATAGACTGTAGGATTTCTCACACGCAGCCCCCATCCTCTGGAAAACTCTCCCTCATACTGTCAAACTTTCCCGTAGTTTCTCTTCCTTCAAACGCTCCCTTAAGACATTTCTATTTAGGGAAGCCTACCACCCAAACTCACTAATGCACCTCACTGTCCCAACCAGTCCATCACTCTCTCCTTGCAGTCCTCTCCTCCTGTTTCCACCCCCAACCATTCTAGATTGTAAGTTCCCAAGGAAATAGGGCCCTTGTTCCTCCTTTTCCTTGTTTGTCAAAATGTTGTTCAGTCTCAATGTATTTTAACCTTGTGTATATTGTGCTCATTGTTCAGCGCTGCGGAATATGCTAGCTCTATATAAATAAAGAATAATGATAAGGATATTATAGTGCTAGAAAAAGTGCAGACACGGGCGACTAAATTAATTAATTAATAAGGGGAATGGAACGTTTAAGTTACAAGGAAAGGCTAACAAGCTTAAACCTCTTTAGTTTAGAGAAACGGCGCCTTAGAGGGGATCTGATAACCTTATATAAATATATACGGGGCCATTATAAACCATTTTCTGGAAACCTATTCATTAACAGGAATATACACAGGACATGAGGTCACCCATTTAGACTGGGCAAAAGGAAATACAGCCTAAAGCATATGAAGGGTTATTTTACGGTGAGAACAATAAAGCTGTGGAATTCTCTGCCCGTTGAGGTGGTTGGGTCAGAGACTCTACAGATTTTTAAAAAACAACTGGATGACTTCCTGCAGACACAGAATATTAAGGGTTATAATATTTAACATGTGGGTAAAAGCTTCTTGATCCAAGGAGAAATCTGACTGCCATTCTGGGGTCAAGAAGGAATGTTTTCCCAGTATGTTGCATATTGGCGAGTGCTTCAGACTGTTTTTTTTGCCTTCTTTTGGAACAACAGCAGTAGGTCATGTGTGAAAGGCTGAACCTGTTGGACGCATGTCTTTTTTCAGACTATGTAACTATGTAATAATACAGACATTCAAGTGTTTAATGTACAATTGCGGGTCTTACTGTAAGGACATTTCATATGTAATGTAAAAGTGTGGTCCTTTCTGTACAGACAATGGAAGTGACAAGTTTAATGAGATCATGAGGCGTACCCTCATAATGCTGAACTGCATCGATAAATTAACTAATAACAGAGATACTCCTCTGGGTCATTATTAGTTAATTTTGTCCATGTGATGGTTCATTGCTTCACAATTCAGACAAACTAGTGAATTGCTGAAATCATTAAGACAAATTGTGATTTGTCCAAAAACAAATGCACCAGTCTACCTATTTTATGGAAATCTCAACACCTTGTGGCTGCGAATAAAATGAATGTCAATGAACAAGTGTCACCTTTTTAAAAACCTAGTAATGCGACCACATTAAAAAAGATATTTTTTCGTCCAAAATATCTGTGTACTTGCATCAGCATTTCTATAAACGTTTGCCCGTACTGCATTTTGATTCACATTTTTCTGACGCAGGTATAGTGCAAACACTATGTTAGTTTTACGATTAGTATTTTTGTTTGTTTTAGGGTTAGGAATAGGGTTAGAGTTACTTTTAGAGTTAGTATTTGTGTTCATTTAAGAGATAGATTTGGGGTTATTAAAAGGGTTACTGTTATAGTTATTTTTAGGGGTAGAATTAACCCTAAACCTTAACCCTAACTAACAGAGTCAGTTCAATTAACTACAATTAACTTAACTACAATTCGATCATGCTCTCTTAATTTTTAAGGAACAGATCCTACTCCTTTATTGATGCAAGCATAGAAATATTTAATCCGCAGAAGAATGATACTGGGGGTATGACTCACAAACCCTGCATGCTAATTGCAAATAGGGATGGGCCGAACAACCCCCGTGTTCGGTTCGCATTCGAACTCGAACAATTTAAAAAGTTTGAATTCGAACCCGAACACGATTCGAACTCAATGCAAGTCAATGGGACTCGAACGTTTGATTTTTAGAGTGCCCTCCAAGAGGGCATATATGCAAGATATTTTTGCCATAAAAGGTGTATGGGGGTCCGGGTAGTGCCCTGGGGGACAGGAAACAAGGACAAAAAGTTTAAGAAAAAACATTTTTAAAGGAACAGTGATTTTTCCATGACATGAAGGTTAAGAATAAAAACAAAAAATTCCTTCAACTATCGTGCCTAGGAGGTCCCCATAACCTGCCCGTGAAGTGGCGGATTTGTAGGATGTATAGAAACTTTTAAAAAGAAAAAAAATGACATTTCAAATGACAGTAAATGGTTCTCCTTTAATCTATTCATAAACAACTGCCTGGGGCGGCAGCCTGTATGAAAAGAGGAGACGTTTTAGGACACGCAGAACAAGTTTAGTGATTTTTTTGGCTAAATTATGGTGAAACTTATGCAGGCTTTGGATGAAAGTAACAACAGGTGCATTAAAATTGGACCTTTGGTGCCAGCTAGTGCCTTCACACCGTAACCCCTCTGAGGTATTGTGGAAGAGTGCAGTGGTGGTGGACCCTGCGGTCAAATATTACAATGATATGAATCTGGTACACACGTCAATGGCAGTGCACCCAAATATTGGGCCTTTGGTGCCAGCTAGTGCCTTCACACCGTAACCCCTCTGAGGTATTGTGGAAGAGTGCAGGGGTGGACCCTGCAGTCAAATATTAAAATGATATGAATCTGGTACACGCATCAGTGCACCCAAATATTGGGCCTTTGGTGCCAGCTAGTGCCTTCCCACCGTAACCCCTCTGAGGTATTGTGGAAGAGTGCAGTGGTGGTGGACCCTGCGGTCAAATATTACAATGATATGAATCTGGTACACACGTCAATGGCAGTGCACCCAAATATTGGGCCTTTGGTGCCAGCTAGTGCCTTCACACCGTAACCCCTCTGAGGTATTGTGGAAGAGTGCAGGGGTGGACCCTGCAGTCAAATATTAAAATGATATGAATCTGGTACACGCATCAGTGCACCCAAATATTGGGCCTTTGGTGCCAGCTAGTGCCTTCACAACGTAACCCCTCTGAGGTATTGTGGAAGAGTGCAGTGGTGGAGGTTTTGGGAAGGCAGAAGAGATCCCCGATCTATTCAGCTACATCAGCATCAGGGTAGTGATAGCTGCTGATCCAGGACTGATTCATTTTTATAAATGTCAGCCGGTCTACAGAGTCGGTGGACAGACGCACTCTTTTGTCTGTGACAAAACCTCCAGCGGCACTGAACGTCCTTTCAGAAAGCACGCTGGTTTAAGGGCAACCTAGTAGCTGCATAGCATATTGGCTAAATTCTGGCCAGTGATCCAATCTCAACACCCAGTAAGCCAGTGGATCATTTGCTGTAAAAGTATGCAGGTCTGCCCTTGCCCCTAGGTAGTCCTGCACCATATGGTGAAGACACTGGCAATGGGTGTCTACATTTGACGTCCCTGGGCGTCATGGACTAAAAAAATTGCAAAAGGCATCAGTCAAGCGGCCCCTTCACCGCTCTTCCTCTGATCAACTGCAGCCTCAGAAGCACCTGTGTCTTCACTTGGTAACCTACCAGTGCCTGGAAAGGTGTTACACAAGTGTCGCTTTAGAGCGTCCTCAAGTTGTTTCATCTGTCCTCCCTCTGTGAGGGCAGGATGAGCTCTGCAACCTTACCCTTGTATCATGGATCAAGAAGGGCTGCCAACCAGTAATGATCCCTCTCAATGATAGCACGAATCCTGGGGTCCCTTAGTAGGCTTTGTAGGATAACGGAACCCATGCAGCATAGGTTGGAGGTGGCATTAGCTTCCGAGTGTTCCTGGTCACTGATGATGACCGTATCGTGCACTACCTCCTCCCAGCCATGTACTAGTCCTTGGTTTTCTGGTGACACAAAACCCTCCCTTGAGGAATCCCCACCTTCAATGCCCCCACAACTTAAATATTCCTCCTATGCCCTGTCCATGCTTGCTGGACCACATGTCTAAAGTAATGTGCACCTTGCTGCTGACTGCCTTTCCCAATGACTCCATAACATTATCTTCCACGTGCTGGTATAGTGCTAGAATGGCCTTCCATGAAAAGAACTGGCATTTTGGAACCTGCCACTGTGGTACAGCACATTCGGCAAATTCACGGAAGGAAGCAGAGTCCACCAGCTGGAAAGGCAGCAGCTGCAATGCGAGTAATTTTGCTAAGATGGCATTTAGACGCTGTGCTTGGGGATGGTTGGGACTATATTTTTTCTTACGCTGCAGCAGCTGGGGCAACGTAATCTGACTGCATAAATCTTCAACTGATGGGATGCTGTCACATTCTGAGGAAGGACCTGGTACACCCATTACTGTAGCATCATCCCTGTCAGTGGAGGTTGTAGGTAATGACATGGCAGGACATATAGTGGGAGTAGAGACAGATGAGGAGGAGGACCTATACAAAGTGTTGTGCCAACGGGATGCGTGGCAGGTGTCATATGTCGCATCAAGCACGTGGTACACAAGCGTCTGATGTTTTTCCCACACTTGATCCTCTTCAGACATAGCTTACAAATAGCAATGCTGCAGTCTGCTGCACATGTTGTGAAGAACTCCCAGACAGCAGAGTTCCTGGATGTGTGCTGGGAGACAACAGCGCTCTGCACCTGAGCAGCTCTGACATCTGATGCCTTGGACTGGCTACGGTTGCTCATAGAGGACATTGTGCCTCATTTTTGTTGTGCCTCTTCCTCCTCACTTGACTCCTCTGTTCGATCAGGCACCCAGGTGGAGTCAGTGACCTCATCATCGTCACCACCCCCTATCTCCTCGTCACTGGAGCCAACCTGGCAGTATGCTGCAGCTGCTAGGGGAACATGAGTGCCAGGTCTTTGTGTGTCACTGGCACCCCCTCCTTCTAGGCTGATTTTACTCCCTTCCTCAACCTCAGAGTTTGAATCAGAGCACTGGAGTTGCTGTGCATCCTCAAGCAGCATTTCACTGTCATTGTAGTCAAACACTTCAGCTGACTCCTCCGTGTATGATGGTGAGGCTACGGCAGGAGTAGCTATGGACATGGAGGCTGAATTAGATGTTTTGGCAGCTGAGGTGGACTGTAAACCACTACAAGCCTGGCTGGCAGAGGACTCAGAGGATGAGGATGGCCTGGTTAGCCAGTCCACCAAATCCTCTGTATGTTGCTGCTGCATAAGATGGCCAGCACCAGTTAGAAAGGACAAGTGTGCCTCTGCAGAGGATGCACCACATCCACGACGACCAGGGGCACAGCCTTCCGACACAGAGGCTGCTTGCCCTCTTATCTGTGTCTGGGAGCGTTTGCCTGTCCTTTTTGGTCTTTCTGACATGGTGAGTGATATATAGATGTAGATTGGAGATATGCAGAACTCTGATTCAACTCTGGTATAAAGATTGGAGATATGCAGAACTCTGATTCAACTCTGTCATATAGATTGGAGATATGTAGAACTCTGATTCAACTCTGGTATATAGATCGGAGATATGCAGAACTCTGATTCAACTCTGGTATTTAGATTGGAGATATGCAGAGCTCTGATTCAACTCTGGTATATAGATTTGAGATATACAGAACTCTGATTCAACTCTGGTATAAAGATTGGAGATATGCAGAACTCTGATTCAACTGTGTTATCTAGATTAAAGATATTCAGATCTCTGCTATAAATCAGCGATTTCACTGATATGTTCCCTGCAAGGCTGCCAATGTCATCTACTCTCTCTCTGATTCACTTCCTCTCCTGCAGGCTGCAACACCCTGATAGCTGGCAAGACCCAGATTAAACTCTGAATAGATAAAGATACAGATTAAAGATACAGATGAACTCTAATTCAACTGTGGTATTCTATGGTATCTAGAATTAAAGATTACAGATTTTCCAGAACTCTGCTCTAAGGCAGTGATACACCCTGATAGCTGGCAAGACACAGATTCAAATTTCCAGAACACTGCTATAAGTCATTGATACACCCTGATAGCTGGCAAGACACAGATTCAAATTTCCAGAACTCTGATATAACTCAGTGATACACCCTGATAGCTGGCAAGACACAGATTCAAATATACAGAACTCTGCTATAAGTCATTGATACACCCTGATAGCTGGGAAGACACAGATTCAAATTTACAGAACTCTGATATAACTCAGTGATACACCCTGATAGCTGGCAAGACACAGATTCAAATTTACAGAACTCTGCTATACAGATTTGTATGAGGGTGATACACCCTGATAGCTGTGATACACCCTGATAGCTGGCAAGACACAGATTGAAATTTCAAGAACTCTGATATAAGTCAGTGATACACCCTGATAGCTGGCAAGACACAGATTCAAATTTCCAGAACTTTTCTATAAGTCAGTGATACAGCCTGATAGCTGGCAAGACACAGATTCAAATTTACAGAACTCTGCTATACAGATTTGTATGAGGGTGATACACCCTGATAGCTGTGATACACCCTGATAGCTGGCAAGACACAGATTGAAATTTCAAGAACTCTGATATAAGTCAGTGATACACCCTGATAGCTGGCAAGACACAGATTCAAATTTACAGAACTCTGCTATAAGTCAGTGATACACCCTGATAGCTGGCAAGACACAGATTCAAATTTCCAGAACTATGCTATAAGTCAGTGATACACCCTGATAGCTGGCAAGACACAGATTCAAATTTCCATAACTCCGATATAACTCAGTGATACACCCTTATAGCTGGCAGTGACAAGACACAGATTCAAATTTCCAGAACTCTGATATAACTCAGTGATACACCCTGATAGCTGGCAAGACACAGATTCAAATTTCCAAAACTCTGCTCTAAGTCAGTGATACACCCTGATAGCTGGTAAGACACAGATTCAAATTTCCAGAACTCTGCTATAAATCGGTGATACACCCTGATAGCTGGAAAGACACAGATTTAAATTTCCAGAACTCTGCTCTAAGTCAGTGATACACCCTGATAGCTGGCAAGACACAGATTTAAATTTCCAGAACTCTGCTATAAGTCAGTGATACACCCTGATAGCTGGCAAGACACCGATTCAAATTTCCAGAACTCTGATATAACTCAGTGATACACCCTGATAGCTGGCAAGACACAGATTCAAATTTCCAGAACTCTGATATAAGTCAGTGATACACCCTGATAGAACAATCTCCTCTCCTCTCTGATTCACTCCTGCAACAAACACACGGTGGGGGGCTGCGGGGAAGCCTTATATAGTGTGCTGCGGGACTTAGCTCTGTGAGCCCATGATTGGGCAAAATTTGCCCAATCAGGACTCTGAGCCCTGATTGGCATAGTCTTGCACCTGACCTGTGGCCGGGTGCAAGGCTGTAGCCAATTACAAGCTTCAGGCCAGTGGAAAAGTGCATTGTGGTCCATTGTGGTCCATTGTGGTGCATTGTGGGCGAACACGTGGAAATGTTCGCTGTTCGGCGAACGGTCGAACGGCCAATGTTCGATGCAAACTCATGTTCGCATCGAACTGGCAGCCCATCCCTAAATGCAAATGAGGTATTTGACTTGAACCCTGTTGCCTTCTGCAAACCCTCTAACAGTGTTTCCCAAACCTGTCCTCAGGACCCTCCACCTCGCCAGGTTTGCAGGATATCTGAAGCACAGCACAGGTGATATGATTTGCTGCTCAGTGATTGCAGCATTCAGTCTGCATTTCCCCAAGGTGATCTGCAAAATCTGGCCTGGTTGAGGGTCCAGTGGACAGGTTTGGGAAACACTGCTCTAGAACAAGATGTTTTGCAGGAATACACGTAGTTATGGCGAGTTCCTAATGCAGTAACAATTACATTATACAACACGTCTGGGTGAAAAGAAGTATATAATCTGCATATGCACAAGTATAAAATTAATTAGGATGCAACTACGTTGAAACATTTAATATAAAAGATAAATGATGCCCTTATCTTAAATACAGACCTGTCATAAAAGATTAGAATCTCTAATCAACTAATAAAAGAAAAAAATGGCTTACTTAAAAAAAAAAAACATGAGACTTTTGGCTCTTTTCCCATATTCAGATGAACATTCAGTTTTAATGAATTATCTTCCCACTTAGACTTGCTTTCTGCTTTTTTGTGCCAAGATACATTTGCATAATATTTGCAGCTGTAATTAGCAGATGAACATCTCCCAGTTCGCTTTTGTTTTCCAGCCATTTACTGAGCATTGATGTGACTCTTGATCTATAATGTGACATCCTCCCTTTTATATCTTATCTCTGGTCATCTCTAGAGACTTAGGCACATCACAATGCTTACATAGTGTGATCTCAAACCAAACTGATAACACACACATTTCCAATAAATATTGGTGTATATAAAAGAGAAAGAGAGCTATGTGTGCACATAAAAATACGTGCAAACCACAACTGCATTTTTTTGTTTCCCTTTCTCTTTATTCCCATTTTCACACTATAATATATTTACCTTCTTTATTCCACTAACCCATTACTCTCCTTGTCAGTATTTCTTATGGTACATTTTTTCTTATTATTAAATTGCTATGCGATGGTTCTTGTTACTGTTTTGTTTACAATTTAAAGTTGTTTACAAGCATGAAGTCCTGTTTCACAAAAAACATTTAAAGTAAAGAAAAATCACGAATACTGATGACACACAGTGCTCATAATTTGATGTAGAGATATTTTATTTTTTCATCACTTGCAAAGGTTTTATAGTGTTTATTTATATTATATTTATAATGTCTGAAAAAAAATCAAATATTGCTACCGGTACACTAAAACAGACAACATTCCTTTAAAGTATAACATGAAGTGTATTAACTATATAAAAAATTAAGACAGCATAAATTCCAAACAGCAACGATCACAAAGGAAATAACAAAAACAATTCCAAAGACTCAGATACAAAGAAAAAAAAAAAGATCCATAAGGGACCCTAAACCCTCTTTTCTGAGTGATGTTGGGGATACAATGAATGAGCATTAGAATTCTACATCTAAGATCACTATTGTTTAATATGAGGGTATGAGGTTAGGAAGGTCTTTTTAAAGCACACCTGTCATACTTTACTAAGGCTGGGTTCAAACCTCAGCATTTCACAGTGCGTTCCTGCGCGCTGTAAAACGCCGAGACACGGAAATCCCATAATTTCCTATGGGACCGGTTCACACCTGGGTGTTTTAAAGAGCGCAGGAACGCGCTGTAAAATGTCCTACACCCAAAGAAGTATGGAAGCTTCTTTGGGGCGTATTTGCAGCGCGTTCACTCTGCAGTCTATGGCTGCAAACGCGATGCAATGCGCGTTCGTGCGCTTTTTACGGTTGCGCAATACACGCGTTAAAAAACGAACGTATTGCCGCGCATAAAAAACACGCAGGTGTGAACCCAGCCTAAGGGTTCAGCCATCCTTATAATAACCTTGGCCCGGCAATCTGAGGTCCAATCAGAGCTGACAATGTTTACTTATCAAGTGAGATTTGAATACCTTTCCTATAGGAGACAGGAAAAGATGGCGCCCAGCAGTTGAGTATGGCAGGCGCCCCATTAAAAGCAACATTTAAATAGTTTTATTATATTTAAAATTCAAGTTGTAGAATAAAACTCTGTGAAGCTCTACAGATGTGTTAGGGCTGACCAGAAAAATGTTGGAAGTACATTGAAAAACAATTTTGAATTTATTGTACAGTGACTATTGACTCTGTAAATTAATTTGCCAGGTTACTTTTTGCAGCCAGTTACTCAATACCAAACACCTCTTCCTTTGGCTAAACCGGGTGCAATGTACATACAGAATAATAGCATGAGCGTGGTGCTTAATTTTAACTTGTCCTATTCCATCCAAGACAATAACGTCTCCTATACTTTGTATGTGAGATGGTAATGTGCCCCCAACAGGTGAAGAACGAGCTCTTACAACCAGTTCATTCTCCATCTGTGCCTGATGTTAATCAGTAATTAAATGTTTTTCACAGGCTGGTGTTAAGTGATGGTGCTTCAGCACCATCACTTAACAAAGTAAGCTAAGTCCACTAAAACATCCCATACTCACCTCAGATCCCTCAGTGGAGAGAGCAGTGATACCTCCACTTTCTCGCTCTGAAGTCAGCTGAACACTGGGAACAAATACTTCCCATTGTTCTTTCGTGAATTGTTCTGCTCTCTCTATTGTGAGCTCCTGGCTGTCTCCATGGAGTCCTATGAACTCCTGGAGCTGATAACAGTTCAGGTCTTAGCGCCGTTGGTGTTATTATAGGTATTACGACTCGAGCTGCTGAGAAAGCTACTCTAGGCTAGGTTGTAATACACACATTAAAAATAAGCCGCAAATGGAAAACTGCAGACAAACACATTTTCCGTGTGTCTTTCCTTTAACATCTGAGTTGTAATCTGGCACATAGTCTGTGGAGCTGCTAAATTTAAAACATCTCTGGTTAAGTTTACACCAGTGTTGGAAAATAGCCCTTCAATTGATTCATTTGCTAAAGTGTTTATTTTTTCAGACTGGGGCTCTATTCCAATCCTAATGTAAGCTTAACCAGAGCTGTTATAAACTTAAAAACATCATTAATGTCTATGGAGGTGCGAAGTTTACTACAGCTCTGGTTACGTTTATACCAGGGTTGGAATACAGCCCTGGATTTATTTATAAACTTGCTGTAAAACAAAATACAATGTCATTTATAAGGAAGAAACAAAGAAAATTTACAGCAAATCATAAACCTTAATTAATTAATGCATTTCAGAAAAATAATTTGTGTCACGTTGCAAGGGATAAAATCAGGGGTCAAGTCCTAAAAAGTCCTAAAAGGTCCTAAAAAAGTGTGAGAACTCGCCAAGATTTCTTTTTTCAATTAGCATTTATCATCTCGCACGTAACACAAACACACACTCAAATCTGATATATTTATGGATATATATGGAATTTAGCAATAATATATGCTAACTCATATACTTATTGTGACTTAAAAGGGAAATATATGACTGAACACCTGAAAGCAAACTTTATAGTGTGTGGGACCAAAGGGAATTCAGTTCCCTCTGCAAAATAGTGCAGGAACTCCATTCCCACGCGTTCCCCCTGGACAAAATATGCAATAAAATAGCTGAAATATAATTCAACAGATGCTGAAACTAGTATATTGAGGTCATGTATGCATGCATGCATTCAGGGGAAAAGTTCTAAAAGTGGAGCAATCACCATGGATACCAAAAGAATGTTTCCAATTAGTTCTCTCATTTTTGGAACTCTTTCTCAGATTTTATATCAAACTCCAAAAATGTTATTAGGGTGGAGGTATTGGGAGGCATGCACATATAATTTATTCTTTCATCTTAGTTTTAAAAGCTGTCAACACACTGGGAAGAACAACATAACATATAGAAGATTCTCTCCATGGCGCAAATAATAAAGTCATGCAACCAAATATTATCATATCACAGTGAAGTGCAATACAAGTTAGGCTGGGGTCAGACGAGCGTAGTGTTCACGTCCGTGATTGCGCCTAAAAGTACGTCCGTGATAGCATGAAAGAAAGTCCATTGGAGCCTGACACATGAAGTACGTCCGCACTGAACTGCGGACGCACAACGGCCGCGGCAAACGGACGCAGGTTAGGCAAGAACGTAATACTGCTAGAACGGACGTGCGGAGTGCGCTGCGTCCACAACGTCTGCATAGCTTTGTGTGTGAGTGATGGAGCATGGTCAGACGGACTGCATTTATACGTCCAGCATTTTTGACGGACAGAATGTTTTTTCATTGTAATTTATTTTTCCCTCCTACATCCGTCAAAAATAACTTCAGTGAAAAAACGGACTGTGTGGCCACTACTGCGTCATCCGTACTGACGATGTCCGTACTGCACGGACGTACAGCCCGTAGAAATCACGCTCGTCTGACCCCAGCCTTAAGCATCCATCATGTCATGGTAGTGCACATGCAGATGTAGAAAAAAAATATTTAGAATACTTATATTTGCACATAAAGTCCTGCAAGGATTCTCCTAACTAGAATTCTGTGAGGATCTCATAAAGAAGAGACACAGGAAAACGAGTCCAATGATGCAGTATCATTGTGTTTGCAATGTGCAAAGAATAAATAAATGTGTATCCGCTGTGCTGTGCACTCACATCTTTTAAAGCCTCAAGGCCCTATTCCTTTATTTGGCGCTAAAGTGGGGCCGCTAACGGGGAAAACGTGCGCCTGCAGGTTTCCCCATATCATCCCCATTTTAGCATTATATTCCAGGGCAGGTGATATTTTAGCATAGAATATTAGCGAGCACCACCTTCTGGAGTCCATAGGACTCCATGGAGGGTTGCACAGCAGGGTCGTGAGCCCGGCTCAATCTTGCTCTCGCAGAAGCAGTGGTTCAGGCCACCGTTCTTGCCATGGGATGAGCGGTGAGTACCTGATTTATTGGAGGGGTTTTAGCTGCAAAAGCAGAATCAGTTAGCACCAGCTTCTAGCAGTAGCTAAATTTTAGGTTTGCGCATCGGTGTGGTAATTAGTGTTAGGACTTTGTAATACCTTACTAATCTTAACACTAATTGATTGCACTCCCTATGTTAAGTATAGGGTATGCAAATTATAGTTAGCTTGCGCAAGCTAGCGCAATCACCGATGTGCAAACTGATTTCTCGGGTGTAGCATTAGGAAGGTAATCTGGGGGCATGCGTTAAATTAACTTATTCAGATGCAGAGGCGTAGAAAGGTCATGTGGAGCCCGGGGCACATCCTCCCCTAGCGGCCCCTCCCATGTTTTAAAGAAATAATGTGTAGTAACACATTATGCAATTACTTTCAAATTTTCTCACAGTGTGGGAAATGAGAAGGTGAATTAGTGCAGTGACACTGTTTGCATTATAAGCAAATAATGCCACTGCTTTAAACCAGAAAAAAAAGACATTATGCAATTGGGTTTTTTGCATACTTTTTTATTTTTACACAATATATGGTTATGTTTGGTATCATCGGAAAGGCCAGATTCTATCCTTTCTAGTGACACTTGACTTGACCTTGAGAGGAGTACAATATGGTGATGCAGCAGTCCAAAGAAACCCTGCATTCTTCGCAGCAGATTAAGCTTTTGATGAAACAATGCGTAATAACGCATTGCTCCATCCCATCCACACTTGCTGCTAATGTGGAAAATGAGAAGGTGAGGTAATGCAGCAATTGTATTCACTTTATTATGGAAAAGTGAACAATGCTGCTGCTTTTGGAGAAAAAACACAAAAAAAGGAAATATTTTTATTTTTTATTTTTACAGATTATCTGGCCATGTTTTGTATAATTGGAAAGACCAGGATCTGGCCTTTCCAATGACTCTAAAAAGGACCCCCCTATGTAAACGCTTTTGACACTTTTTGAGAAAAACATGAAAAAAGGCAATATTTTTATTATTATTATTTTAACAGATTATCTGGTCATATTTGATATCATTGGAAAGACCAGGATCTGGTCATTCCAGTGACTCCAAAAAAGACATCCTACGTTTAAGACATTTGCCGCTTTTGGAGAAAAACAACAAACAAAAGGATTTTTTTTATTTTTACAAGCAGGGTTATTCAAAGAGAAGTGAAAAGTCACCGCACGTTCGGTGACTTTTCATTCTCCTCAATTCGGTGCGATTTGGCAATCCCATTTCAGCGACCCTGCGGTGTAATCATTAAGCACCACAGGGCCGTCGTAGTGCAGGGAAAAGTCGCCGCAAACCAGCCGAACACTCAACGCAAAACCCGGTGAACGCACACCAAAACCCGCAAAAACATCTGGATTAACCCTGCCAAACACGCCAGAGAAACCCGAGCAACCGCCGATCACAGCGCAGAGCAGCCGCTGGAAAAACCCGACACAGCAGACGAATGGAGTGAAAAAAGTAAAAAACAGTACGCTTGAATGTTTGAAAAGTGAAACGCTATTTGCAAAGAAACTACTGAACAAAAATGTCTGAAATTTACATATATGGTCCAATGAACGATAATAAAAAGGGCTGTTACAGAAAAAAGAAGAAACGATTTAAATAAAAAGACGGAAATTTTCTTTTGCAAAACAAACCCAAAAAACCCCTAAAAGATCCTAAAAAAATCTATAAATAAAGAGACTTTTTACTGCAAAACATTATAATCAACGATTAGATATTGAATTAAAACGGGAATATTTTTAACATGGAATTCGCCTGAATAAACCTGTCGACTGAAACCACCGAACAGCAGGGCATTTCGGCAACTTTTCACTGCTGGTTTTTGTTCTCTGAATAGAAGATGCATTGCTTCTCCATGGGGATTTCACTGCCCTCGAACAGGCAACGAACAGGCATCGTATGTGCAGGCAATTCATGGCGAACTGCCTGCTCTCTGGATAGCCGAATGGCAAGGAAAGGTAACCGTACGCTGAATTTCACTGTTCGTTTACCTTTCGGACACTATTCGGATCTCTTTGAATAACCCTGTTAGTGTTTTTATTATTTTTACAGATTATCTGGTCATGTTTGGTATCATTGGAAAAAACAGGATCTGGCCCTTCCAATGTCACCAAAACAGACATTGCATGTTACACGATTCAAGAGATAGGACATCTAAATGACCCCTAAGGCTAGGGTCAGACTAACGCATTTTTCACATTGTCCGTGAAAAAGTGCGTTCGAACGAATGGACGTATTTTTTCACGGAATACGCAATAGCGGTCATACGATGCGCAGTTTCATCCGTGATTTTGTACGGATCATCAATAAAACACTTTTTGGGTCTGGACGTTATGTTGGCCGGACATTAGCAGCGTCTGACATCTCCTATTCACGCACACACGCCGCTAGCGGACGCAGCGCACTCTGTACGTCAGTACTAGTGGTTTCACGTTCTCGAAAAAATGCGTTTGTTTGCCGCTTGCGTTGCGCGGCCGCACTTTTGTGCGACCGTACTTCGTATATTGGCCGTCATTGCCCGGCATCTGCTGCTAGCACGGCCGTGATTATGTGCGGCTGCACGCGCGTTCGCACTGCCTCAGTCTGACCCTAGCCTGAATGTCTTGTATTGGATTCTCCTCCCGGTGTCACATCCCACGCCGTCTGCGGTGCTCGGCAAATAGCAGTGTCTTCCACAATGCTCGCTGGCTGCCAACTGAAGAAGATTCCAGCTGCGAGCATGTATTTGGCCGAAGGCAGGGTGCAGCGTGAAGATGTGGTGTCCACCAGGTTTAAAACCAGTGGCCTGAAATCCACTTGTTGCCCTGACGAGGTTTTCACATCCTCTCAGCGCTCATCCATAATTTGTAATTTTACTACACTGTGTATGACCATTGCTTGTTCGACTACCCCTATGGCGTTTAACCCCTTGGCTTCCCTTCTGACAACCCAATTTGGTTAACCACCCTGGCACACGGCTGACACTCATTCTGGCAAACGACCTTGGCACACAGCTGACGCTAATTCTGCTTACCAAACCTGGCATACAGCTGACGCAATACTCTGGTATTACTATCCTTCATATTTCGGTGACATATTCTGTTATTAACCCTTGCTGGGTTTTCATGTTATTTATCCTGTCTGTCTGGTTCATGATTATCTTGGTCTCAGGTCTATGTTCAGCTTTACTGCAAAACCTGTCTGTGTATACATCTCTAAGGTTCCTCCTCTGGGTTTTGGTAATAGGTAGCTGTGCCGTCTATTTTAAGGATCGGAAGAGTAGAATAGCTGTTCTGCGTATAGGGATCAGTTTATTAGTTGTTGGGGAGGACCGTGACACCCGGTCAGGGGAACCCCCTCTTTATGACAGCATTGCGTGCATGCACGATGATGCTCGCGGCCAGGGGGCAGTCCCACTGCAAGGGCTGACATGCAAGATGGTTGAAGCCCCAGATCAGCGCCGCCGAATTTTGCGCAACGCAACAGTCCATCCCTGCTTTTGGCACCCCCCCAACACAGGCGACAAGTGTGCCCTTGCTACGCCACTGTCCGGACATTAACACTTACTTACCTGTACGCTACAGTTAGCATTCTCTAGGGCAGTGGTTCCCAACCGCGGTCCTCAAGTACCCCTAACAGGCCAGGTTTTAAGGATTACCTTTGGGAAATGGAGATTGAATCCTGCAATCACTGAGCAGCAAATCATATCACCTGTGCTGTGCTTCAGATATCTGGCAAATCTGGACTGTTGGAGGTACTTGAGAACCACGGTTGGTGACCACTGCTCTAGGGAATAGTGTCCCGGCTCTGGTTGTAAGCGCATCCAGTCAACTATAGGGTGACACAACCCTTTAGGTTGAAAAATCTCTATAACTTTAAAGACAGGGAAATGTGGATGGTGCTCCCATAGACCTCAAAAACAGTTTTTTTTTAAAAACTGAAAAACAGTTTCTCTCGCTGCTCATCTCAAAAGAAGGGGCAGAATCTGTTTCCTTAAAAATAGAGCATAAATGGAGCAGAATGTTAGGGCTTGCATTAACCATAAAACAAGCACAAATAGAAGTTAAGGTTAGGTTTAGGTTACTTAGTCTAACCTTGATTTCTAACCCTAGCTATGGAAAATGATGCTCCATTTTGGCCCAGAACAACCAAAATTCTGGGCATCAAAATACAGCCACGGCTGAGGGTATTTTTCAAGACTTGACTTTTATACCACTTTATTCTTTGATGCTGCTTTGTTTCGCTCCATTTTTCAACAGGATTTCAAAATTTAATTTGCTTCGGGAAATAAAAGGGTGGCATGTTTTTTTCTGTTTTTGTTTGTGTTTTTTTTTACATTTTACATGGTCATGTTTGGTATAATTAGAAAGGCCAGACTCTGTCCTCCTGTCCAATAACACCTAATTAGAACTTGTGGGGTATAAATAATGGCAATACAGGTGTCCGAAGCAACCCTGCTCTCCTCGCAGTAGAGCTTGTGTTTTAGATGAACCAATGTGTAATAACGTAGTGCACCATCACCTTCATATTTGCTCCTGGCATGATAAATGAGAGTTACTGCAGAGCCACTATATGCTTTATAAGTAAAAGCATACAATACCACTACATTAGAACAGAGAAAAAAGTAAATTTTGCATTAATTTTTTATTTTTAATTAGGCTGGGCTCACACCTAAGCGTTTTTTGATGCGCGAAATACGTGCGTTTTTTGACGCCCGTATCGCGCAAACGTGAAAAAAATGCACAAACGCGCATTGCAGCGCATTCACGCTGCAGTCTATGGCTGGGAACGTGCTGCAATACGCCCCAGAGAAGCTCCTGTAGTGCAAACTCTGGTCTTTCTTTGCAAACTCTGCTCTCTTTTTGCAAACTCTGCTCTCTTTGCAAACTCTGCTCTTTCTTTGCAAATTCTGCTCTTTGCAAACTCTGCTCTTTATTTGCAAACTCTGCTCTTTCTTTGCAAACTCTGCTCTTTATTTGCAAACTCTGCTCTTTATTTGCAAACTCTGCTCTGTCTTTGCAAACTCTGCTCTGTCTTTGCAAACTCTGCTCTTTCTTTGCAAACTCTGCTCTTTGCAAACTCTGCTCTTTCTTTGCAAACTCTGCTCTTTGCAAACTCTGCTCTTTCTTTGCAAACTCTGCTCTTTCTTTGCAAACTCTGCTCTCTGTGCTCTATTCAAACGCTGCTCTCTCTTTCCTAACTCTGCTCTTTTTAAACGCTGCTCTGTGACTTTTCAAACTCTGCTCTTTTTAAACTGCTCTCTGCTCTTTGCTAACTCTGCTCTATGTGCTCTTTTCAAACGCTGCTCTCTTTGCAAACTCTGCTCTTTCTTTGCAAACTCTGCTCTTTCTTTGCAAACTGCTCTCTTTGCAAATGCTGTTCTCTTTGCAAACTCTGCTCTTTCTTTGCAAACTCTGCTCTCTTTGCAAATGCTGTTCTCTTTGCAAATGCTGTTCTCTTTGCAAACTCTGCTCTTTCATTGCAAACTCTGCTCTCTTCGCAAACTCTGCTCTTTCTTTGCAAACTCTGCTCTCTTCGCAAACTCTGCTCTTTCTTTGCAAACTGCTCTCTTTGCAAATGCTGTTCTCTTTGCAAACTCTGCTCTTTCTTTGCAAACTCTGCTCTCTTTGCAAATGCTGTTCTCTTTGCAAACTCTGCTCTTTCTTTGCAAACTCTGCTCTCTTCGCAAACTCTGCTCTTTCTTTGCAAACTCTGCTCTCTTCGCAAACTCTGCTCTTTCTTTGCAAACTCTGCTCTCTTCGCAAACTCTGCTCTTTCTTTGCAAACTCTGCTCTCTTCGCAAACTCTGCTCTTTCTTTGCAAACTCTGCTCTCTTCGCAAACTCTGCTCTTTCTTTGCAAACTCTGCTCTCTTTGCAAACGCTGTTCTCTTTGCAAACTCTGCTCTTTCATTGCAAACTGTGCTCTCTTCGCAAACTCTGCTCTTTCTTTGCAAACTCTGCTCTCTTCGCAAACTCTGCTCTCTGTGCTCTTTGCAAACGCTGCTCTCTCTTTGCCAACTCTGCTCTTTTCAAATGCTGCTCTGTGACTTTTCAAACTCTGCTGTGATGCTCTTTTCAAACTCTGCTGTGATGCTCTTTTCAAACTCTGCTCTTTTCAAACTGCTCCTTTTCAAACTGCTCTCTGCCCTTTGCAAACTCTGTCTGTTTCATCTCTGTCTCTGCCCTGCTTCAGGCTAGGGTCAGACGAACGCAGTCTGAGCGCACTCCGCGTGCGTGCACAACGGACGGACGTTCTGATGGAAGATACTGTAGACACCACACAGTCCGTTTTTTATGACGGACGTAGAAAAAAGGTAAATATGGGAAACAAAATTAATATGAAAAAGGATAGGAAAAGGCTTTTTGTTCATCAAGGTGCTGGACGTCGCAAATGTTCTGCGTCTGACGTCTCCTCATCACGCACACAGAACGCTACGCGGACGTGGTGGACGTGGCGCACTCTGCGCGTCCATGTTAGCGGTTTTACTTTCTTGCCAACTTGCGTCCGTTTGTCATGTGCGTTGTGAGTGTGCAGTGCGGCGGTTTAGGTTTTTGGATGTAACAATGGATTGTATCATCACCCATCACCTCCACACTTGTTGGTGACATGAGAAATGTGATGTTAGTTAGTGCAGCATCATTGTTTACTTTATAATTGAAAAGTGAAAAATATTACTGTTGGAAAGAAAAAGTAAATATTTATTATTTTATATTCATGTACTTAAAACCTGGTCATGTTTGGTATCACTGGAAAGGCCACGATCTGGCCTTTCCAGCGATACCTCACTTGATCCTGTAGCTGCTATGTATTTGGAGATACAAGGGTCAAAATGCAGACATAGCTATCCTTTCTCTGGGCTATTCTGAGGCATGGGCCTGGAGCTGCTGCTCCGTCTGCCCCTATGTTAATCCAGCACGGGCTACGACGGATGTTAAACTGTGCGGCAACACGAACGTGATCACTGCGTTCATCTGACACGGGCCTTACTCTGCATTCCTGCCTTTTTTTGTCTCCCTGCTTTACAGCCTGCCTTCTCGTTCCTCGACTCACTGCCAGTGCCGCCAATAAACTGCACGGGAAAATGATGCCGCAGGCCCTGCGTCACCGGGTGCCCCCGGCCCCGCGTCATCGGTTGCTGCTGGCCCCGCATCATCCAGGGCCGCCGGCCAGCTTGTCATCAAGTGCCGCCGGGCCTGCGCCTCATCGGATGTGTGCAAATACAAAAGGATTCTGTCTGCTTGATTCGGCGGTGGACTGAGAGCCGCCACAGCCAGCTCCGCGATCTGCGAGCCGCCACTGCCGGCTCTGCGAGCCGCGCAAAGAGTAACAGTGCTCTAGTCTGTAGGGCTCCAGAGATACAGGGGTTTAAATGATTGTAAATGGTAATTTTTTTACTTTTTTTTTTTTTTACAGCGCAAGTGTCTAACTATAAATCTGGCCCTGCCCATATATACATCAGTTAAAGTGCACAAATTTACTTAATTTGAATATTCTATCTCAAAATAACAATCTTTATGCCAAATTATTTTTGCAACCAACATTTAGGTGTTAGCTACCATCCCAAATAAATGTTATGCCAATATATTCTTTCAACAAAAAGTGCTTGTAGAGAAGGGTTTAACAAATAAATGACATCTTTCTCTTTTTGCTCTGCATTGATACATATTGACATGATTGCCCTTATTTTTTCTCTAATGTATATGTATGTTTGTTTTTTCTTCATTGTTTTTGTTTACATTTCTATTATTGTTTACATAAACTGTATAGTATTGCAGATAAAAAAAGAATATTAACACTATACATGAAATTAGAGCAAAACTTACCAGAAGCCCACAGAATGGATAATAATATTTGTATTTATATTAGTTATAAATATATAGATATATATGTAAAATTATTTCTGTAATAGATACAGATGTGATGATATAATCACCCATTTTTCTGGTTACTATAATGTTATGAGGATTTGCACACTGTACCCCCCAGACAGGTAACCAAATCAATGCCCCCTTATTTTAGGGGGTCTCTGAGGGCATTAGACTCTCTAATGAATGGCTGTTAAAAAGAAATCAGAGAGGTTAAAAAAGTAACAGAAGAATGGCTCGAATTTATTGCAATCTCTGGAACAAATAGCTAACATTTAAGGTTTACACCCTGCTGGAGACTTGCTGGCGCTCCAGAGACTCTTGAGCTGAGCTAAAATATCCAGAAAGCCTTTGGAGGAAGCAGGTCTCCAGCTATCAAGTTCTCCTGATCCCCTCCTTTCATAAGGCTTTGGTTTCACATTGGACTTGTCCTGTGTCTGCTCTACTGCTGCGAACTTCTAAATGAGTGTCAAAGAGGAAAATATCAAATAGCACAGGGGTCAAGGCAATTTGGTTAACTATTCTATGTGCCTAGGATGTAGACCTAGAGCTTAGAGGACATAGAGGACTATGGAGCTGGATGTACAGAAAACGAATATATATATATATATATATAAAAAATTATAATCATTATTTATATAGCACCATCAGTTTCCACAGCACATTACAATAAACAATGGAAATAAGACACATAGGAACCGAAACAAGAATAACAATGATAAAGTATTGTGTTTGTATAATGTATCCTGTGAGTCTTTCATATAAGGAGGCACTGTATCATACAGGAATATGACTAAGTATATATAGGTATATGATATTTGTGTATATATATTAGATATATATATATATTTGGATATGATAGAGGTAAATATATGGTACACAATATATAGATGATACATGAGTATATATAATACAGATATGATATTTCTATAGGATATTAAACACTGGTAGTAACCTTCAATAGAGTGTATGAAACGGGGCTTAATGCAAAATTAAAATTTATGAGATGTATAGTCTATATAGTACAGGTATATGTATGATACAAATATACATATGATGTGTGTATATATGCTAAGCTTATGTGATACAGGTATAGCCATGAAATGTGTTTCTATGATAAGTGCATAGAATACAGGATATTCTTATAATATATATAAAATACGTCTGTGTGACACAGATATATATACCTGGATCCTATGCACAGACATATATATATAAGTATCCTATACACTTATAACTGGATCCTATACACAGACACATATATATCTGTATCCTGTACACTTATACCTGGATCCTATACACAGACACATATATATCTGTATCCTATACACTTATACCTGGATCCTATACACAGACACATATATATCTGTATCCTATACACTTATATATACACCCATATACGTACATAAATATCTGTATCCCGTCCACTTTTTATACATACATATACTTATATCCAATACACACGCATCCTATACACTATACATATACTCTTATACACTTATTATATAGGATACAGTGTACACATGAACACCCGCTTGTGAGTGGAGCAGATTCTCCGCGGACGGCGAGGGTGCAGCCAATCAGCGCAGAGTTTCGGGGCTGCCGGTGATTGACAGGCCGTGGCTGGGCTCATGCTCTAATCCCCCTCTCAGAGCTCATTTCTCCGGTAGAGATGGGGACTCCGATGGTTGCCATGGTAACGGCGGCAGTGCTAAGCCATCTCCCTGTGTGCGAGGAGGAGGCCGTCACTCTGCATGCACAGACCATTTCCAGGAAAGGTCGCAGCAAAGTCATTCCCAAACAGCCTGACTCTCACTAAACGCCCCTTTGGAGACACTAGTCCTAAAGCTCCTAAAACGGCCTTAACGCTGGGAATCGCAGCTCGGGATGTGGAGGGCATGACTAACATTTGGGGGTCATAGCTCAAGTCTGGGGCTGAAAGCTCAGGTCTGGGGGTCATAACTCCTGGTTGTGGGTGTCATAGCTCAGGTTTGTGGGTCACAGCTCCTATCTGGGGATCATAGCTCCTGATCTAGACTGGGGGGGATCATAACTCAGATCTGGGGGTCTTAGCTCGGGTGTGGGGGTCACTGCTTGGGTCTAGGTGTCTGCTGCCCTCACTATGTGTTCTGGATTATCTGTTGAGCAGGAGCTTTCCATGTGCATGATGTAAACCCTAGGAAGGACATTCCTCTGACCTCTGCATGGAGCCCAGCAAGCTGCAAAGAGAATATCACATGGGAAATCTCTCATCAAATGGTCCAAATTATGCCTCCTGATAGCTTTCAATGTATTCTTATGTTTCTTGTGAAAACATTGACACATATTAGCATGTCTGATCACGTCCATGAACCCGCTTCACTGATTTACATTTTATAAAGGCACCTGTTTATACACCTAAATGTACAGTTGTGTTCAAAATTATTCAACCCCCAATGCTGTAAAGGGTTTTAGGGAATTTAGTGTACATTTGTAATTGGATTCAGAATGAAATCCTACAAGGACTTTTTAAAGAACCATATGCAACTAAAATGACATCAATTGGTTTTGTAATACAGTAGTAAATGTTTCTTTTGTGAATTCTTCATTGACACAATTATTCAACCCCTTAAAGACTACCACTCTGAAGAACAGAGGTTCATTTCAAGTCTTTTCAATCAGGTATTGAAAACACCTGTGGATGTCACGGAGCAGCAATAAAGCATAATAAGCACCAATTAGGCAGCTTTAAAATGACTGTGATACTCAGCTCCTTCTAGACATTTACTGGTGTGGTTACAAACATGGTGAAGTCAAGAGAATAGTCCAGGAAGACAAGAGAAGAGGTGATTACTCTTCACAGGAAGGGCAATGGCTATAAGAAGATTGCAAAGATGTTAAACATACCAAGAGAGACCATAGGAAGCATCATTCGCAAATTCAAGGCAAAGGGCACTGTTGAAACGCTACCTGGTCGTGGCAGAAAGAAGATGCTGACTTCGACTGCTGTGCGCTACCTGAAGCGTAGAGTGGAGAAAAGTCCCCGTGTGACTGCTGAGGAACTGAGAAAAGATTTGTCAGATGTGGGTACTGAAGTTTCAGCTCAGACAATACGGCGCACACTGCGTAATGAAGGCCTCCATGCCAGAACTCCCAGGCGCACCCCCTTGCTGTCTCCAAAAAATAAGAAGAGTCGACTGCAGTATGCCAAAAGTCATGTGGACAAACCACAGAAGTTTTGGGATAGAGTTCTGTGGACTGATGAAACAAAATTAGAACTGTTTGGGCCCATGGATCAACGCTATGTTTGGAGGAGGAAGAACAAGGCCTATGAAGAAAAGAACACCTTGCCTACTGTGAAGCATGGCGGGGGGTCAATCATGCTTTGGGGCTGTTTTGCTTCTGCAGGTACAGGGAAGCTTCAGCGTGTGCAAGGTAACATAGAAACATAGAAACATAGAAAAATGTCGGCAGATAAGAACCTTTCGGCCCATCTAGTCTGCCCAATTACATGGATACTTTACCTGGATTTATCTTTTGTTTAGGATAGCCTTATGCCTATCCCATGCCTGCTTAAATTCAATTACTGTTTTGGCCTCTACTACTTCAACTGGAAGGCTGTTCCATGTATCCACCACCCTCTCAGTAAAATAATGCTTTCTGATGTTACTTTTAAACCTTTGCCCCTCTAATCTAAGACTATGTCCTCTTGTTTTGCTACTTTGTTTCCTTTTAAATATACTCCCTTCCTCTACCTTGTGGATTCCCTTTACGTATTTAAATGTTTCTATCATATCTCCTCTGTCTCGTCTTTTTTCCAAGCTGTACATGTTAAGATCATTAAGCCTTTCCTGGTAACTTTTCTCCTTCAAGCCGTACACCATTTTAGTAGCCCTTCTCTGAACTCTCTCTAAGATGTCTATATCCTTCTGGAGATACGGTCTCCAGTACTGCACACAGTACTCCAAGTGAGGTCTCACCAGTGCTCTGTACAGTGGCATGAGCACTTCCCTTTTCCTACTGCTAATACCTCTCCCTACACAACCAAGCATTCTGCTAGCATTTCCTGCTGCTCTATTACATTGACTACTTACCCTTAGATCCTCTGAAATAATAACCCCTAAATCCCTTTCCTCAGATGTTGAGGTTAGGACTGTATCAAATATTCTATATTCAGCCCTTGGGTTTTTACGTCCCAGGTGCATTATCTTGCACTTATCCACATTAAAACTCAATTGCCACAGCTCCCACCATTTTTTTAGTTTACCTAAATCATTTGTCATTTGGCTGATCCCTCCAGGAACGTCAACCCTGTTGCAAATCTTTGTGTCATCCGCAAAAATACATACTTTTCCATTAATACCTTTTGCAATATCACTAATAAAATATTAAATAGAATGGGTCCAAGTACTGACCCCTGAGGTACCCCACTGGTAACAAGACCTTGCGCCAAATAAACTCCATTTACCACAACCCTCTGTTGTCTGTCACTCAGCCACTGCCTAATCCAGTCAACAATATTGGAATCCAAGCTCAAAGATTGCAATTTATTGATAAGGTACCATGAATTCTCTTCAGTACCAGGAGATATTGGATGACAATGTGATGCAGTCCGTCACAAACCTGAGGCTTGGGAGACGTTGGACCTTTCAACAGGACAATGATCCCACGCATACCTCCAAGTCCACTAGAGCATGGTTGCAGATTAAAGGCTGGAACATTTTGGAGTGGCCATCGCAGTCACCTGACTTAAATCCGATTGAGAACCTCTGGTGGGATTTAAAGAAAGCAGTTGCCATGCGCAAGCCTAAGAATGTGACTGAAATGGAGGCTTTTGCCCATGACGAATGAGCGAAGATACCCGTAGATCGCTGCAAGACACTTGTGTCAAGCTATGCTTCACGTTTAAAAGCTGTTATAACTGTAAAAGGATGTTGTACTAAGTACTAAGATTGAATGTCACTTGGGGGTTGAATAAAACTGATAATGATGTGAGCACAGAAAAGACATTTGTGGTTATTTCATTATAAATGTTATGTTATATTTGTCTGACCTACACATGCCTCTTTGATTTAATTGTAAGCAAGATGACTGAATGATCAAAATCAATGTCAAACTGGCCAAAACACTCAATTTCAGTGGGGGTTGAATAATTTTGAACACAACTGTATGTTTAATAGCACTGGCTCTTATATATATATATATATTTATATATATGAAAAAAACCATACAACTGAAACGTAATATCAGACTGAAAGGCATATCACTAGTTGTTCAATGTAGTGGTATCAGCAGCCAATTCAGACCTGGGGATATTATACACTGCTCCAGGGCCGGTGCTAGACTATTTTACGCCCTAGGCAAGACCAGCTACTTGCACCCCCCCAAAAAAAAAAAAGCTCACATGGTGAATATATTGCCTCCAGCTCACACATGGCATGGAGATATTGCCCAGGCTCACACATGGGTACTTGCCCCCAGGCTCACACATGGGTACTTGCCCCCCCCCAGGCTCACACATGGGTACTTGCCCACCCCCAGGCTCACACATGGGTACTTGCCCCCCCCCAGGCTCACACATGGGTATTTGCCCCCAGGCTCACACATGGGTATTTGCCCCCAGGCTCACACATGGGTACTTGCCCCCAGACTCACACATGGGTACTTGCCCCCAGGCTCACACATGGGTACTTGCCCCCAGGCTCACACATGGGTACTTGCCCCCCCCCAGGCTCACACATAGGTATTTGCCCCCAGGCTCACACATGGGTATTTGCCCCCAGGCTCACGCATGGGTACTTGCCCCCCAGGCTCACACATGGGTACTTGACCCCAGGCTCACACATGGTACTTGCCCCCAGGCTAACACATGGGTACTTGCCCCCCAGGCTCACACATGGGTACTTGCCCCCCCCAGGCTCACACATGGGTACTTGCCCCCCCCCAGGCTCACACATGGGTATTTGCCCCCAGGCTCACACATGGGTATTTGCCCCCCAGGCTCACACATGGGTATTTGCCCCCCAGGCTCACACATGGGTACTTGCCCCCAGGCTCACACATGGTACTTGCCCCCAGGCTCGCACATGGTATTTGCCCCCAGGCTCACACATGGTATTTGCCCCCAGGCTCACACATGGTACTTGCCCCCAGGCTCACACATGGTACTTGCCCCCAGGCTCACACATGGTATTTGCCCCCAGGCTCACACATGGTATTTGCCCCCAGGCTCACACATGGTACTTGCCCCCAGGCTCACACATGGTATTTGCCCCCCAGGCTCACACATGGGTACTTGTCCCCCCCAGGCTCACACAAGGATACTTACCCAGCAGCTCACACATGGGTATTTGCCTCCAGCGCTGTCTTCCTGTAGCCAGTCTCATGCGTGCTGGCGTCGCCGCTGGCGTCAAGGAGATGGAGGCGTGGACTTGGTCCAGGAAGCTGGAAGCACCAAGTCCACGCCTCCGTCTCCTTGACGCCGGCGGTGACGCCGGCTCGTATTGGGGCTGGCTGCAGCACACGGCCGCCCCAGGGTGCCCCGCGGGCATTTTTATTTACAATTTTTTTTATTTTTTTTTTCAATTGGTCGGGCCGGCTGCCGCTGCGCCCTAGGCGGGTGCTGCGCTCTAGGCGCCCACCTAGTTGGCCTAGCGGCAGCGCCGGCCGTGCACTGCTCAGTAACCTTCAATAGAGTGTATCACATGGGGCTTATTGCAAAATTATAATTTATGATATAGGATTTGCCCAGGGTTGAAGTCCTAAAAAAATATGTGTTGGAACTCACCAAGATTTCTGCCCCCCCCCCCACAATTAGCAATTATCATCACGCTCTTAACGCAATCATGTACTCAAAGCGATGTTTATGACGATTTTGGCAAAAATATGAGATAAATTGTATATTTGTTGTGATGCAACGGGGAAACAAGATTGATCACCTGATTTCAAGCTTCATAGTGCATGGGACAACAGGATTTCAGTTCCCTCTGCAAAAATAGAGGAGGAACTGCGTTCCCATGCTGTGTTTCCCTTTGACTTGACCCCTGGATGTGCCAAAATATGGGATAGGAGAATTAGGGGATTGGTTCCTTACTGTGTAATGCAATGATTCATATAGTGGGGATATATGAGAGGGTCGACAATTTGAAAAAAAAAATCAATTTATAAATACATGAACAAGAGTTGTATTGGACCCAGTTGGAAGTCACTCATCCACAATGGCGTTATGGCGTGCGACACAGGTAAAGCAATCCAATGGATTTTATTGGAAAAAGTTGCAGCAGATAAAAAAATCGTTTCGGTCCTAAGAAACCTTAATCATGTATATACATTTAAGGTTTCTTAGGACTGAACCGTCGTATTTTTTTATCTGTTGCAACTTTTTCCAATAAAATCCATTGGATTGCTTTACCTGTGTCGCACGCCATAACGCCATTGTGGATGAGTGACTTCCAACTGGGTCCAATACAACTCTTGTTCATATATTTATAAATTGATTTTTTTTTCAAATTCTTAGGTTTACTTCCCCACTTTATATAATACGTTGCTGAAATGTCGACCCTCTCATATCTCATTGTGGATTTATGGATCCTTGGGAGGTACAGGCGCACCTCGTTGACGTTGCACTGGGTCTCTCCACTAGCCAGGATTAGGCTCTCCCTGGGAAGGTACACCACGCACCCTACGTTTTGGAAGTCACTCATCAGGGTTATTCAGAGAAAGGTGAAACTCTGGAGAACTTTTGGAGAAGTGAAAATTCGAGGACAAAATAGCCAAACCAGAAAAATTCTCCCATTTATTTCACTTTCCAAATTGGGAATTTTCACTTCTCCAAAAGTTCACCAGAGTTTCACCTTTCTCTTAATAACCCTATATGTCTGCATATCATTATATTTTCGTGATGGTTTTCTGAGCCCTGATCAGTATCTGTGCTGGCCTAGAGTCATCCTATGGGCATCACATAACACTGCACTGGGCATACACACGCGTATTTAAGGAGCTAAATAGGACACATTTGGAGAAGTCCAGAGGCAGAAAGCCTACATGTCTCAGCAAGCTCTGCCAGAAGCCATGGAAGCCCCAGAGAAAGCTGATCAGTGTCCAGAGGAATAGCTCTGTTTTGGATATCTTTGGTTTTATCTACTTTAAAGAAAATTATCAGATTACCTCAAATTATGTTAATTAAATCTTGCAAGACAAATCCTAAATTACTTTGAACCATTGACCTTAGGATGAGAGCGGTTTGCATGTTTTTCTTTTAAAAGTCTCAATGTGATTGACTGGCTGGCCAGTTCCTGGAAGAAGGGTGGTGGCAGGTATAGCAGCATGGAATTCTATCAGGCCCGATATGAAGCTCCATGCCAAATGGAGAGAATATTGCAATAGGTGTATGGGATCCTTCCAAATAATTGGAAATGTGAGAATTTTCTTTTTTAAAAAATGATGATATTACTTTTTGTTACATTACTGTATTCGTTCATGAGGGGCATTGCATGTACAATGATTAACCCAGAGATAGACACTATCCTCTCAGTTGCATCAAACTAAAAAATTTCTGTATTCTCCAATGGTTTTAGTATTATGGTGCAGTCATCACATAAAGAAAACACAAAAATTTAAATATTAGAGACAGATATGATTAAATATAAAAATAATTGATAGAAGATAGATAAAAGATATTATAGATGGATTAACCCCTTCAATACCAAGTGATTTTCAATTTTTTTTCAGAAACCAGTGTTTTTTTGTAAAATATTTTTTAATTAATTATAAAGAAATATTTGAGCTTATATCCATTGTATGTCTTACTTTGAATAACCTATTTTTGGCCAGTAGATGGTGCCATCTACTGCCAAACTGAGTTAGAGGTTTGAGTGGCTGGTCTATTTTCTTCTATTTCTCCTGCATCGGCTGCTGTCTGCTTCTGAAAGCCCGATATTTCAGAGCTTTGAGCAGCTGATTTTACAGTTTTGCTCTTTGGGCATTATGCCCACAGGGTTAAAACTTTGGGGGCACCT
This sequence comes from Leptobrachium leishanense, assembly GCA_009667805.1. Taxonomy (NCBI): domain Eukaryota; kingdom Metazoa; phylum Chordata; class Amphibia; order Anura; family Megophryidae; genus Leptobrachium; species Leptobrachium leishanense. The sequence goes on along the minus strand of CM019065.1, from coordinate 179,831,643 downwards.
TCTGCAGCCCAAGAGCAAACAAAATTAGTTTGCAGCAAACTAATTTCATTTGCTTTTGGGCCGCAGATCAACATATCGAGATAGCTCAATATGATATCTCGATATCGGTAGTGAAGGGGTTAAAATGGTAGACAGAGAAGTAAATATATAATAGCTATAAAGAAAATAGATAGATGGACAAATGGATAGATAAATAAATAGATTACTAAGGCAGACACATATATATAGAACATAGATTAAATAGGTACACAGATAAAGAGCTAGTAAGATAGATAGATATGTAGGTGGGATAGACAGATATATACAGGGTTATTCAGAGAGGGGAGAAAAGCAGGAGAATGACTGGAGAATGGAAAATTCTAGGTCAAAATAGCCGATTTGGAAAGTGAGATAAATGGGAGAATTTTTCTGGTTTGGCTATTTTGACCTAGAATTTTCCATTCTCCAGCTATTCTCCTGCTTTTCACCTCTCTCTGAATAACCTTGATAGAAGGATATATAGGTAGAGAGATAGATAAATAGACAGATATATAGGTAGAGAGATAGATAAATAGACAGATATATAGGTAGAGAGATAGATAAATAGACAGATATATAGGTAGAGAGATAGATAAATAGACAGATATATAGGTAGAGAGATAGATAAATAGACAGATATATAGGTAGAGAGATAGATAAATAGACGGATATATAGGTAGAGAGATAGATAGATAAATAGATGGATATATAGGTAGAGAGATAGATAGATAAATAGATGGATATATAGGTAGAGAGATAGATAAATAGATGGATATATAGGTAGAGAGATAGATAGATAAATAGACAGATATATAGGTAGAGAGATAGATAAATAGATGGATATATAGGTAGAGAGATAGATAGATAAATAGACAGATATATAGGTAGAGAGATAGATAGATAAATAGATGGATATATAGGTAGAGAGATAGATAAATAGATGGATATATAGGTAGAGAGATAGATAGATAAATAGACAGATATATAGGTAGAGAGATAGATAAATAGATGGATATATAGGTAGAGAGATAGATAGATAAATAGACAGATATATAGGTAGAGAGATAGATAGATAAATAGATGGATATATAGGTAGAGAGATAGATAAATAGATGGATATATAGGTAGAGAGATAGATAGATAAATAGATGGATATAGGTAGAAAGACAGATGGATATATAGGTAGATAGATAACTAGATGGATATATAGTTAGAGAGATAGATAGATTGATATATAGGAAAAGATAGATATATAGATATGTAGGTGGGATAAATAGATAGATGGATAGATAGATATGTAGTTGGGATAAATAGACAGATAGATAGGTAGATATATATATATAGATATGTAGATGGGATAAATAGACAGATACATGGATAGACAAATATGTAGGTGAGATAAATAGACGGGTATATAGGTAGAAGGATAGATATGTAGATAGAGAGAATATTGATAAAATGATAGCTTAGATTACAGGTGGAAAGAGCAGTAATAGAATGGATATATCGATAATATATGGAAATATAAATAGGTACGCAGAGAGATAGCTAGACAGATTGATAAAATAAGACTGAGATAGATAATATATTTAAAGACAGATATGTTAGACAGATTAATAGATTAAATAGTTGATTAGAAGGTTATCATATAGGTAGAAGATATGTAAAGAGGCAGATAGATATGAAGGAAGAGAGATATATGGGGATATAGACCAGGGATCTCAAAGTCCAACCCCACAGATATTTATTGCCTACAATTCCCATATTTGAAAGCAATTAATGGCCAGAGAATCATGGGAGTTGTAGTTCAGAAACATCTGGGGGGCCAGAGTTTGAGATTCCTGATATAGACTTATAAAAATGGCTGTTATCTAGATAATTCTTCTGAATCATGCATCTCCAATTAGACATTTATGAGTGACATTAACTGCCTTTTCTACAACCTGGACTCCTGCAGAAATACAGCAGAAAAAATATTTATCACAGAGTTCTGGACTCTATTCCATGGAAAGGTATCAATTGCAGCATAGTATTATGTGTAATTTCCCCAGGACAGCCATTGGCGGCACCATAAAGATGTCCAGTGTCATCCATCAGTAGGAGAGCTCTGCTTGTCAAATCACATTCCACCCAACAGAAAGGGCACACTCTGACAAGTGATTTAGTTCCAGGTAAATTGACTTTTCAACTGCCATGTTGATTTTTTTCTGTTAGGACTAGATGATGGAAATTTTCTTCACATCAGCAGATGTTCATTTGTGGAAAGGTCTCTGTGTCAGCTTCTAATCTCAATGCTCCTATGGAGGCCATTGTTCCAGGACAGATCCCCAGTGTTACAATTTCAGCAGAAGGAATGGGCAGTTAGCTTGTTCATAAATCTGAGGCTTGCTTGGGCGCTGAGATGAGTTAACTCTTGTATAATCAGGTGTCATTCTTCCTTTACCTTCTATGAAAAGGCATCAGCCCATTGTACAAACCCCTCTATACTAAGAGCCCAGGGCACAATTGCCCACCCCCTCTTGCCAGCCTTCCCCATCCCTTCCAGATGGGTATACAAAATATAAGGGTCTATTCACTAAATGCTGATGTCAAGAGAATTGGCAGGAGAAGTGAAAATTCTCCCATTTATCTCACTTTCCAAATCGGCTATTTGGTCTAGATTGTCATCAATTCTACAATTATTTGGATTTTGTGAATCAATGGCTTTAAGACTATTCAAACAGGGTTATTAAAAAAAAATCGAAACGTCACCGCACGTTCGGTGACTTTTCATTCTCTTCAATTCGGTGCAATTCGGCGATTCTATTTCAGTGACCCTGCGGTGTATTCAGCAAGCACCACAGGGCCGTTGTAGTGCAGGGAAAACCCGATGAACACTCAGCGCAAAACAAGGCGAACGCACACTGAAACCTGCAAAAACATCTGGATTAACCCCGCCGAACACGCCAGAGAAACCTGAGCAGCCGCCGATCACAGCGCAGAGCTGCTGCCGTAAAAACTCGACACCGCAGACGAATGGAGTGGAAAAAAAAAATGTACGCTTGAATGTTTGACAAGTGAAACGCTGTTTGCAAAGAAACTACAGAACGAAAATGTCTGGAATTTACATATAAGATCCAATGAATGATAATAAAAAGGGCTGTTACAGAAAAAAGAAAAAACAAATTAAAAAAAAGGGGAAAAAAAATCTCTCAAAAAACATACCGAAAAATGCCTAAAAGATCCTAAAAAATCTATACATAAAGAGACTTTTTAATGCAGAATATTATAATCAACAGTTTATTAGATATTGAATTAAAACGGGAATATTTTTAACATTGAAGCTTATGGCATTCGCCTGAATAAACCTGTCGAATGAAACCTCCGAACAGCAGGGAAATTCGGCAACTTTTCACTGCTGGTTTTTGTTCTCTGAATAGACGAAGCATTGCTTCTCTATGGGGATTTCACTGCCCTCGAACAGGCAACGAACAGGCACCGTATGTGCAGGCAATTCGCCAATATTTGGCGTACTGCCTGCTCTCTGAATAGCCGAATGGCCAGGAAAGGTAACCGTACACTGAATTTCACCTTTTGGCCACAATTCGGATCTCTTTGAATAACCCTGTATATCTGAAGTGATCGACATTTGGACCCCTGTAACTCCAATACCATAGCAGCTACAGGGTCATATGAGGTATCACTGGAAAGGCCAGGACATGGTCTTGCCAATGATATCAAACATCAGTCAGGTTGTATGTAACAATAAAAATAAAATAATACAAAACCTTTAAAAACCTAGACCGCCGCACTGCAGCCAAGAGTACTTGGGGGGGGGGGGCTTTGGACCCCTGCATCACAAATCTTTACACAAGGTCAAGTGAGGCGTCATTGGACAGAATGGACAGGTCAGAGCCTGCCCTTTGCATTAATACCAAACATGGCCATCAGGGTTATTCAGAGAAAGGTGAAACTGGAGAACTTTTGGAGAAGTGTAAATTCTAGGTCAAAATAGCCAAACCAAAGAAATTCTCCCATTTATCTCACTTTCCAAATCGTAAATTTTGTCTAGATTGTTCTCTTCTGCCTGTTCTCCTGATTTTCACCTTTCTTTGAATAGACCTGCTAGAATTTTCACTTCTCCAAAAGTTCTCCAGAGTTTCATTTTTCTCTGAATAACCCTGTATGTGAAATCTAAATGAAAAGAAAAAACAACAAACTTTTTAAATTTATTTATTTTTAATTCCAAAGCGATGGCATTGTCCATTTGTCACATATAAAAGAAATACAACTGCCATTACTCGCCTTTTAATTTCCCACTCTAAGAGCAAGGTCCGTGTATTATACATAGTCATATTATTCATAAAACACCATCCTCCAAAACACAAGGGAAATATTACATTTTTTTCCTCTTTTTTTTGGTTAAAGTTGTATATTTTCTCAGAAAAATGCAGTAACAGGTTCCTATTTCACTTTTTTTTTCTTACAAGAATTCCCTATAGATTATATAACCACAAAGGTTTGGATGATCAAATAGGAAAAATAATTTTACACGCTTTAAATTATTGAAATCTGAATGAAAAATTAATCACACAGTAACTGCCTGGTTAAATATATCCATATCTGCACCATTAAATAACCTAAAATATGTTTTCATTTCACTAAATTCCAAAAAAAGGCCTCCAAAATCTTCAGCTCCAGGCCCATAGAGATCTTAATTCGGCCCTGGCTATGAGTACATCTCTTTTTGTTGTAGTGCAACCATTCTTGTTTTTTTATGTCTTACTAGGTGGAAAGCCTGCCCAGAGGGTTGTTGTTGTTCTCGGCAGCTTTGAATTCATGTCCACATATTTGTTTTTCAGTGTCCAATCTAAGCGTATCTCTATAAAAATGTGTTTGTAACACGTCCGTCGCCGTCCCATCTGCAACAGGAGGGCCAACTGAGCAGCTCTGATGGGTGCACGCACAGCTGACAGAGCAGGTTCCTCTTCCCTCTTAGATTGTAAACTCACGGGAACAGGACCCTCTGGGCTCCGGGAGGAAGATGAGCAGGAACTGGAACCGGAGGCTGGAGGGAGGGAGCCGGTGAGGGGCCGAATAGACAGCCTCCGTGGGAGACTCAGGGCAGGGGGGGATTCGTGAGGGACAAAAAAAATCCGATCCATTGGAGAGGGGCTGTGTGCCTCTCCAATGGATTGGATTTTTTTTGTCCCTCGCGCACGCTGGCAGTGCACTTGCCGCGGCCGTTGGATGTGCGCACGTAGCCAGCAGTATGCGGTTTGCGTGCGCATGCGCAGACGGCAGCGTTGCGACAGCGATGGAGGGAGCCGGTGAGGGGCCGAATAGACAGTAGGGTTGCCACCTTTTCTTCAAGCCAAACCCTAACATTCTAGTGTTGGGCTTGGGCGGCCATTTTTTATAGCATATACATTATGCGTATATTTACTTTATGCGTATATATAATGGCACGTGGTATGCATGGCATGTCAGGCTGGTATTTAGGCACACTGGTTACTATGACACACTGGTATTGTGCATGGCAGACTGGTATTGTGCATGGCAGACTGGTAACATGGCTGGCAGACTGGTATTGTGCATGGCAGACTGGTAACATGGCTGGCAGACTGGTATTGTGCATGGCAGATCGGAGGAGACAACAGAGACAGGGCGACACTCACTCTCTCCCTCCCTGTGTGGCTGGTGAGGTGGGGGGGAGCGAGCTTACCCCTCCCGGCAGACACAGAGTTAGTGAGAAGAAGCGATCCTCTGCTTCACCCTGCGGCGCTGCTGGCGGTCTCCGTCGCGGATTGTTGGACGCGTCTATTCCATAGAGCCGCCCTGTCTCACTGAGCCAACCGCGGCAGTTGCATGTGCGCGCAGCCAACCACCGCTGGTTGCGCGCGCATGCGCAGTCCATTTTTTTGGTGACGGACACGCCGGAGCTTACTGAATTATAGTATAGATGTGGTTTATGGATGTTGAAGAGTGGAGCCATCCAAGGGAGCACTACAAACATGCATATTTATTAAGTATATTCTTTGGAATTGGTACGTTTTCTCCTTACCTAAGTAGCCTAGCTAACCTTTTTTGTGTATTCAGACACCCCATTTACCCACTTCACAGGTCTGCACACACCCTGACCAGACACACAGATATCAGATCTCATACATATATATATATATATATATTATATATATATATATAGGAAATACATACAAAAAACATGGAGGGGGGGTAGCACTCAGCCTTAACTAAGCGTTTCAGTGCGGGTGCGTCTCAGAATAAAATACAAAACAAAAACATGGAGAGAGCACTGTTTTTTGTATGCATTTCCTGGGTATGCACCCCTACCTGCCACAGGTACTCCTCCTCCAGGTTCTATTTAACCTTGGTCTGCGGGAGCTCCATGAAGGGACCTGTTCCCAGTAAGTGAGTTTATCCCATTATGGGCAGTCATTAGGTTTGCAGAGTAGGACCTGCCAGAGGGTGGATTACATTGACGCTGTTGGCAGGCTTAAGCAATTCACGGCCGTTCATTGCGAACCAAATTTCCACCATTTTATTCAGCAAAGCTCAGAGTTATGAAATTTTCACCATGTGGTAAAAGCTGGTATTATGTACCCATGCATGGAGCTGTTGTTGCAGGTTTTTGAATGTGTTTGTTTGGAGTGCTCTCTCCATGTTTTTGTTTTGTATTTTATTCTGAGACGCACCCACACTGAAACGCTTAGTTAAGGCTGAGTGCTACCCCCTCCATGTTTTTTGTATATATATATATATATATATATATACACACCCCAGACCTCAGATACATGAATACATACATATAAATATATGTTATATATACACGGTATGTACATATACATCCCAGACCTCAGACACAGACTTTGGGGCCAGCTGGCAGAATGCACTCTAACAGCATTCTGTCAGGCCCCTCCGGCTGACCGCTTCCAGCGAGCGGCCGCTGTCACGTGAAGGTTGTAACGTGGCTCCGCTGCGACTACGCTCTCGCGAGATCTTGCAGAGTTAGGGAGATCTTCCGAATTCGGCAAGATCTTGTGAGAGCATGGCTGGATGCCCCAGGGGAGCCGTGTCATAACTTACAGATGCCAGCGGCCACTTGCTGGATCGCGGTCAACCAGATGGGCCTGACAGAATGCTGCTAGAGCATTCTGTCAGCCACCCCAGCCCTTCAGATACTGCCCGGTAAGCCAGCCCAGTGCTGGCGTCCATTATCAGTGTAAGTATTGGGGCGTTTGCATGAGTACAAGTACTCACGCAAACGCCGGTATCGGCACCAATACTGATACTAGCATCTAGTATCAGTGCATCCCTAGTATGAGTGTAACACAGAGCTCCACACTGCAGCATCATTGTTCACTATATAATTGAAAAGTGGACAATAGTGCTACATTAGAAAAAAAAAGGAAATTTTGATTTATTTTTAATATTTTTACATAAAACTTGGACCATGCTCTGGCTTTTCCAACGATGCCTCACATGACCCTCTAGCCTCTATGGTCCTGAATCCCTGTATCTCCTTCATAAGGAATTTCCTGCCTGGCTGGGGGGGGAGAAGTCCTGTTTATGACATCATAACCCCCATGCACAGTGTTTTGATGTCAGTGGGCGTAGGAGGTCCCAAAGGCAGGCCTCTTGCAGGAGAATTTCTATGATGGGCTGGGGACATCCTCCACATCCTAGCAGGGGTGTCACCCCTGCCAATAGATGCCGATATTGTGTACCGGCGCATACCAGAAGAAAAACAATCCCTGCCTAAACCTAATCCTAAAAGTAACCATAACTAATGTCTTGTATGAGGATACATAGGGAGGTATAGGTAGTAGTATAGAGGGGTATAATGAAAGTAAAGGGAGGTAAAGGGAGATTGGAGTACAGAGTTAAGTATAGAGGGGAATCTTCTGAACTGATCTGATATCAAATCAATCTGATATTTTTTGAATTGTCTGAAAAGGAAAAGTCCAAATTTGAAATATTTCTAAATCAGAAATATTTGCATTCCAAGATTTCCAAATCCAAACCAAAAAAAACAGTGTAGGACTGCTTTAAAGACTGTATTCTGGTGCATTGAATTATTGCTGCCACTAGAGAGAGACAGAGTGGAGACATTGTGGACTATGCTGGACAGAGCGGACTCCATCTCCCAGCACCCTTTGCGTGAGGACAGGAAGTGGGTGGTACAAGGTGTAGGATATACATCGGCAGCCTCATGTTTGGTGCAGAGTGTGAGCAGAGCAACGAGAGGTGGAGGACGCACGTTGGAGCTGTCAGGGATCGCAACCAGGCCGGAGTGCAGACGCTGTCTTATTGGTGCTGGAGATCGGGACAGAAATCGTGCTGTGGTCGACTACATATTCAAACCCGAGAGAGTTGAAGGACAAGATGGTTGAGGCAGGACCCCGCGTTAGGAGGCCACGACGATCGATAGGATGTGCAGGCGGCGGATCGATTGTTCCAGTTGCGGAGATTCGGCAAGCGGGGAGCATATCCAGTGGCACAGAGTCCCAGTATACAGAGGAGAAAGATCCTTCGGTCGAGGCATCGAGTGCTGGACAGTTTTGTTCAACGGATGGGTGAGAGGACTCCAGGCCCACAGTTCCAAAACAGAAACGCACGTTTGTTATATTGTTCCAATTCACAGAGCCCCAACGGTGACTAGTCGAAGATTGTTTTTTTTTGTTCACTGGCCAGTCGAACACAGTACCCGGGTACCCTAGACCTTGTGTGTATATATATATATATATATATTTATATTGTGAGCTATTTTTTTGGGACTTACACTCCAGAACTGAGGGGGGTTAACCGTTCTTTTCCGCTGCATGTTTTTCCCGCATGACGCATCCTGTAAATTCATTCAACGCGCATTTATATTTTATGACACTTTATCCTTTAGTAAAGTATATAAAACTAGAAAAGCCACAACAGTGCTGGTGTGTAATAATTCCTAGTGCGGTGAGACTATCCTGAGGTTTATTCAGCGGCTCCTCTGGGGGTGAGCGCTACAACTCTTATAAAACAAGAAATCATTACATAACTCTTTGTGCTGTTGTCATAATACTTGCTTGGATAGAACACAAATATATACAGGGTTATTCAGAGAAAGGTGAAAAGCAGGAAAATTGGAAGGAGGAGAGAACAATCTAGATCAAATAGCCGATTTGGAAAGTGAGATAAATGGGAGAATTTTTCTGGTTTGGCTATTTTGACCTAGAATTTTCACTTCTCCAGTCATTCTCCTGAGTTTCACCTTTCTTTGAATAGACCTGATAATTTGCATGGATTGTCTCTTTAGAAATAATTGACAGGAATGAATTCAATCCTCAGAGCCCTGTCAAGTATAATCCCAAATCTTCCAGGAAAATAAATCTGCGTGGGTTCCACAGAAACTACCTATGAACCACAAAGGGTTAGGGTTTAAATATGTATACCAGGGCTCAAAATTTCAAGTCCAAAGCTACTAACCAGGCCATAAGAGTTACTCGCCACCAGTTGCTCCACCTAACCCCTACCCAGTCTTTAACTCTGCCCCTAAACACACCCCCTTAAATTATCTTACGAAATTACACTGTTAAAGATTTTATTTAGAATAAAGTTACAAGAATAACATTAATACCCAGACATCAGACCCCAGATACATGTATACCCAGTCAGAGCCCTGTGTGAGCAGAGCGAGGAGGCAGGGAAGCTCCTCTCCACCCCCCTGCCAGTAACAGAGACGAGCTGGGTCAGGTTAGGCAGCTGATCCCTGCTGCTGTGCAGCCTGGGGAAGGGGGGGGGCTGCATGGTGGCACCGCTGGAATGTGCTGCACAAAATAATTTATTGTGCTGACTGCGTGTGCATTTCCACTCGCCCTCACTTAATTTCCACTCGCCAAATGCTAGTAGGCGAGTGGAAATTTTGAGCCCTGATGTATACTATAACCAGATATCATATAATACTTGCTGTGCATGTTATGTTTACGTAAAGAATATATTTTGATGTATACATTTTCAAGCACATTGCTTAAAGTATCTTCCAATAGGAATGTGATGCATATCAAGTAAAACATTTTTTTGCTGAGGAATATATTTATTTGCCAGTGCTTAATCACAGGTTCCCTGGCAGTTCATTAAATATACTATCTCTCCTGGAGAACAGAGGAAGGTCACCTTGACAGAACAATTATAAGGCTACGTCACAGACAGTAAGGTAGAAAGATTTTCAAAGAATGATTTTCAAAGAATGAGAATACAATCTGCATATCGGAAAAACAGGCAAACCGTTCAGCACTCTGGAGGGCAGTGCCTGAAGTTGAAAGTACCTTCTCTGTATAATTAAATTCTGATTAAAGGGGATATCAATGTAATGGAATTTTTATTATTTATTAAACCTCTTATTATGAACAATTTATTAGAGAATAATTAGTTGTTATCAGTAAAGATAACTAGCTACATCATGCTTACTTTATACAATGCTCTTAAGCACCAGTTACAGGTTATCGGCATGGTTTTAGGGCGATATTCCCTGTTTACAGATCGCATTGGGCTAATGTCTTAATGTCGATGTTATGGTTATCTCCTTAGTAACCCATTCATTAATAGCACTGTATATAAAACAAGAGTTCACCCACTGAAGAATGAAAGGCAATTTGGGGAGATTAAAGAGCTCTATACTGGAAGAACGACAAATATGGGGCCAAGACATGTTGTTTTATTATAAATAAATATATATATACTTTGCAGAGGTTTTAGGCAGCTGTGAAGAGATACGGTAAAGTTTTTGCTTTCAAAAATATATATTTTAATTGTTAATTTTTTTTATCAATCTACAAAGAGCAAAGGGCTACATTACATAGTTGGTGCTAACGTTAGCGCTCACCTGCGTGAGCGTTAACGTTAGCCCTGGTGGACCTAATGCACCATATTACAATCCAAATGCTAATGGGTTAAGAAAGCCGTTACCGTTTGGTACCTTGCACTTTCCAGTGTGAGGTTACTGTACTTTGCACTCCCTATACTTAACATGGGGAGCGCAAAGTGTTAATCAGCGTTAGGATTACAAAGTTAGCAAAAGTTAACCACAGCCAGGACTTGGTGCTACCGGATTCCGCTGGTGCAGAATCGGTTAGCACCAGCCAAAAACCCCCCAAAAATGAATCAGATACTCATCTCCTATCCCGTCCGGCGGGAGCAGGGAGAGACTGGGGAAAATGTCCCCCAGTCTCTCCCTGCGGATCACTACACCGAGCTGACAGCTCTCGCAAGGCGAGATCCGTCAGGTCATGTGACTGCCAGGATCTGCCTCAATGGAGTCCTATGAACTCCATGGAGAGGATGCGCGTGGCGTCGCTTAGCGCTGCCGAGCGCATCCCGGGGCTTAGTACCTGTTAACAATGTAGGCAGCTTTTCTAGCGCTTGAATTGTAATTCTGTGCTAAAATGGGGGGCGCAAAGGAAAAACTTGCAGGCGCAGGTTTTTCTCCTTAGCGTCCCCGTTTAAGCGCGAATAATGTAATGTAGTCCAAAGTGTGTGAACAGAAGAAAAAATAATCAAATCAATATTTGGTGTGACTACCCTTTGGCTTCAAACCAGCATCAAGTCTTACCCTTGTACACTTTGTACACTTGGAGGATTTTGTAGGATCAGAATCAGGTGTATTATTAATCAATTATACCAAGCAGGTGCTAATGATCATCAATTTCATATGTAGTGTGAAGCAAAGTAATTTACTGATACAGAAACAGCTGTGTAGGCAGCGTAAAAATGAATGAGGAACAGCCAAACCCGGCTACTATTGTGAGGTTGTGGAAGACCCCCCAGCTTAATTTCCGCTGGGGTGCTCCATCAGCCCGTGACCCTACAACGGCGCTCTTGTAAGGATTTGCCCATCACAGGGGGAGCCTGACCTGGGGTGATTCTTGAGAGGGAGCTCCACCGGGAACACAATCAACTGGCCTCCCTTTTGTACACAGGGAGTGCAGCCGCTCCTATGGAGCTAGGTCCCAGGTACACTCACCAGACACAGGGTACTATTAACATTGATGCTGCTCGGTCCCCCATTCATGGATTACGGCACTTTTTGGACAGTGAGATAAGGGGGACCAGAGCTCTCCAGCAGCACCTGGGAAATACTGCCGCTCCCCCAGAATCTACCTCAAAACCGCTAACATCGGTTGTGGTGTATCAGGCTGACTGTGGCATATTGCGCCCCAATTGGGCTCGAGGCGAGGGCAGTGCTGTTTCCATTGTCTATCCAAAGTGTGCTTGAGGCGAGGGCAGTGCTGCATGGCACGGGGGTGTCTGGGGAGGGCAGGGTGTATGTGAAATGAACAATGTTATAAGATTTTCTACTTTTGTATAAAAAGGCTGAATCTTCTTGGCAATAAACACACCATTTTCTTCAGCCTACACTCGGTCTCAGCAATTGATTGGGGGGAATCAAGAGCTATTATATACTACTCCTTTGTATCTCCGGAGCAAGGAAGGAACCAGCAGCAGAACTTTTCAGCCTGAGTAGCGGAATCCGACACATCCATCATTAGAAATATGTTCCCAGCTAGATGTTTTTAAAATCTCTTATAGTATATCTTTAGGGGAGTGCTCTGTATATCGTTTGTTATATATATACACATATATAACCATGTCCATGGGTGTGCCAAATAGAAGAAAATTTGCTGGTTAATAAAATAATTCATGTTAAAGCACTGTCTTTTAACGTTTTAATAAGTAACATGATAATAAAATGAGGAAGATATTACATTAGGCCACGTTACATTTCGTTGGCTATAGTTGCTTTTTTTTTTCTTTTACTACATTGTGGCAGAAAGATCTTGGCAAGCTACAAGTCTGATCTCAGAGAATTCTATTTGAAATAATATTTTATGTATCCACTTTGCCAGAACGCATTACAAATTCATACTTGGAACCTCGGCATTGCAGGTAGATAAAGGATGCGGGAACTTTATATTAATCTGAGTCTAAAGCTAATACACCGTCTCTGTGTTTGATCATTTTCACACTGACACATTCATATATCTTGTGTTTTTTCCCCCTGTTTCTATTGAAATATGCATTGAAATTCTCTCTAACGTTTTACATCAGCAATTTCGAGAAAGATACACTAGAAGCTAATAGGATTAATGGAAATGCATGGACAAGATTTCAAGGTAAGTTAGAAAAAAAAAAATGTAAGTTAAAAATGAAGGCAGCCTTTGTTTTTCCAAGACCGGTTTGTAAAAATGCATAGAACAGGTCTGTAACAGGTTGAAAATCTGTATCGTTTTTAGGCTAACAAAAGATATTTTATATTCAGTACCATACGCCATTAAAATGATAATGCTCTGGGACTCTCATCCCTTAGACATGTAGAGCAAATCATTCAATGATTAGTGGTGAAGGAATTTATGTTAATATTTTAACATTTAATATTTTACTTTTCAAAATAACAATCTCTCCTAGTGGACAAAATTTAAGGGCTAAATTACAATCTTCACGCAAACGTCTGCGCCGGCGCAAAAACGCATTAATGCGAGGGGTAAAACCCTTTGCGCCGAACGCCTTTTTACAATGTCAGCACAACAAACGCGCGTAATAGTCCACCATGGGTGAACCTGCACGAAAGTTGAGCGCGCTTACTGTACGTTGCGCGTCCTATACTTAACATTGTGAGCGCAAACGCATTTGTGCGCTGGTACGCGGATGGTATTACAATATATGCGCAGGAATTAATGTATAGCCTTTGCGTGCATAATTTTAGCAACTCCTAAAAGCTGGTGTTAATGGCAAATTCTATCAACCTGGCCGAACCCAAATACACCAGCACAAAAAAAAATACGTAGCAAAGTATAGTTACACATTCTACACATACCAAACCAATAAAATGGAGAAGTTGTGTGTGCCTTTATTATTGCTGCAGCATGTATGCTCAGATTGACTTTGGCAGGCGCAAAAACATAACGTGAGATAATTGTGGTTCTTAATTCTGATTGGCTGAATTGCGTGAAAAAACAGTCCGCACACTGATTTCTGCTCGTAACGCTACTGCGCAAGCATTTGTGCACATCCGGTTTGCGCGCATTATTGATCAACGGATGAAAAAACGCGCATTATTGATCAACGGATGAAAAAACACGCGAGGATTGTAATTCCAGCGGTGATTTGCGCGCGTCAATCTTTAACGCTTGGCGCACAAATTCACGCATTGCACAAGCGTTTTTACGTGAAGATTGTAATATAGCCCTAAGAGTGTAAGTACACAAGAGTTCCAAATCTTCTACAAATTAGAAAATAAGAGCCATTTTTTTAAAAACAGCTCTGTCTGCAGCACAAAGCAATAATTCAGAGGATTCCATGGAGGTTCAGTACATTCTTCCTATTGATTGCTCCTTATTTAGCACTTTGCCCTTGGATTGCTCTTTGTAAATAAGGCCCAGTGTCTAAAGTGACATACAAGTCTTTTACACATCGGAAGTGGTTCTTGACCATGAATCCAATTGAAGAAGACAATGATATGGTAGATTGATCACATATTAATGGTAATATGGCACCCATTTGCGTTTGGTAACCTTAGTTTATGTGGCCTCTGTCTGACCTAGCTACCTCCAGAAGAACCCAATCTCAAAGAGAGCTTCTTCCACAAGAAGCTTGGAAATGACCCCATTTCTTGCTTCACACCTTCTCCTCATTAACATTTTCCACTGCTGTTCAGCTTGCAATACAGTCCTTTGTTGTTTCACACGTGGAGGTGTTTTTCAGATTCTTCCATTATTATTTGCAATATGCTTATTTTACTGGATATATGATGTCCTAATCACATTATATAATACCTGTTGCATTGAAAAGTCAACTTGCGCAGCTCAAACTAAAGCAATAGGATCCACTAAGTGTTATTTGACAAATGAGTAGAGCTAGTCTTATTTGTTATTTAAATATAAAATTCAAAACAGACACTTTTAATAATATACAAAGTCATATTTTTGTTTTTATTTGGCAGAAATTGTTTGCATGTTCTTTACCGGCTGGGTGGAGTAGAGATAAGTTCACTGCTCTGCATGGAGACAGCCTGTCGAGACATGGGTTCGATCCCGGCAAGAGCACCTCTCCAGTAAGTGTCCTTGGGCAAGACACCCAACGGTACATACTCGTCACCCAGGACATACTTGAAAACGAGAGAAATCTCAATGTATCCTTCCTGGTAAATTACCTTCTCAAAAAAAAGAGTCGTATGCATAGGTGTCATATACAATAGTGGTAGGGTAAATATAAACTACAGGTCTCAGTTATTTATATCTTCTTCCATGAAATTACCACACTTAAATATTGCTTTGAGATATTTTCTACAGTTGCGTTATCTTAGCTGTCTTAAAGTTTCCTCGTTTTCCACTTTTTCTAGTCTTTTGCTCTTGTAACTTGTGGCATTGTCTGCTTTCATTGTCTTTCTCACAAAATGTTCCTCTGGATATCATAAAATGTTTTCGGTCTTTCTCTCAATCCTCTCAATCTATAATGCTTTAAAAATTAGATTCTGCATACTAATCTATACACCAGCTATTACTTCAAATCCGGTAAGTAACTCATAACCAATTATTTTAAAAAAAGATCATTTTTGTACCTTTACAAAAAGTTGTGCTTTGACCATCCAAAATATCTGTATGGTCACAATAAAAATATGAAAATGGAACATAATCAGTAATTGGCATCATTCACCTCAACACTCTGGTGTCTATCTTCTAGCCAGTTTTTAGTTGTTATACAGCCTCTTAGAAATAAATATGTACTTTGATCTAGATCCATTGTTCCACTAGTATCTAACAACAGTTTCATAAAAGTAAACCTTTGAGCTTTCTACATTTTCACATTTTAGAAATATGACAGTTTTTTTTTTTTACCTGTTGTATTTTGAATAACTGGACACTGGTTTGAAGAGGTACAGATTGGGCAATTCTCCAGTTAGGCCGGGTGCACACTAGCATTTTCTTCTGTGCACTAGAGCGCGTTATGACGCTCTTTATGATGTCCGTTGTAGCATATAATTACGCGGATAGAGAAGAACACAAGTAGTACGCACGCAACGCATAACGCGCGCTGAAGACGTCCGTCTTGGAAACACCAAGGCTTTTGCGCTAGGATTGATACCGCATGCGAACGTCAAATGAACGTATGCGAACGTCAAATGAACGCACCTGCGCACTAGCGATGGCAGGCACGTTGGGTAGGCCAGTGTGTCTCTGCAGCTTTGACAGAGTGACAAGAAATTCAGTTTTTACGACGTGCGTCAAAATTAACGCATCGTCTGGCATCTACCAATCTCTTCCGTCATAAAGTGCGTCCTTTTTAACGCACGCTAGTGCGCAGAAGAAAACTCTAGTGTGCACCTGGCCTTAGGAGGAACAGCTCTGGTTATTAAATTTGTCTGAGATGAAACCAGGAACAATCTTAGGACAAATTCTCACATCCGCAAGTGAACTTGTATCAGACAGATTTACTTTTCCTGCAATGTCCCATCAGGGGTTGGAAATTACATTGATCAGAATGGAAAGATCAGTTCAAACTACGGTTGCTGCAATGTTCCTGGTTTGCGGATGGAACACATAGGGCTCTATTAAATACATCGTTCAAAAGCGCTACTTTTTTTGCGCGAAGCGTTAAAACGTTAACACACAAAAAATAATGCTGGTATTACAATCCGTGCGCATTTTTTCATCCGTCAAAAAATAAAGTGCGTACAAAAGACACGCAAAAACGTGCACGCATTAACGTTGCGCGCAAAAATCGGTGTGCGGACTGTTTTTTAATGCGATTCAGCCAATCAGAATTAAGAACCACAATTGTTTCCCGTTCAGTTTTTGTGCCTGTCAAAATCAATCTGAGTATATATGCTGCAGCAATAATAAAAACACGCACAACCTCTCAATTTTATTGTTTGGGTATGTGTAGAATGTGTAACTATACTTTGCTGTTTTTTTTTTCTTGCCTGTGTATTTGGTTTCGGCCAGGACGTTCAGATTTGCCGTTACCACCAGCTTTTCAAAGACGTTAAAATTATGCGTGCAAACGTTGTCCGTTAAAATTTGCGCATAGATTGTAATACCATCTGCATACCAGCACACAAATGCATTTGCGCTCACAATGTTAAGTATAGGAAGCGCAACGTACATTACGCTCACAAAGGGTTCGCGCAGGTTCACCAGCGGTAGACGTTAACGCGACATTGTAATACGACCTTCTGCGTACGCGTTAACGTTTGCGCAAAGAATTTAATAGAGCCCATAGAGGGTTATGGTGCAATGTTACATGATTGGTTCTCAGATTAGATGTTTGCCCTGTAGACATCCCATCAGACATTATTGATAAAAATTATCTGGATAGGGAATTATCATTTGTTAGAAAAATATGCAAGCATGTGTGTGTAAGGAGTGATTCCTTGTCAAACTAGCACAATCAGCACTGTCCAAATATCCAAGCAGTGGCGTCACTAGGGTTGGTGTCATCCGGTGCGGTAACTTATGGTGTCACCCCCCCCCCCAGAGTTTTACGGGGGTTTTAACTACTTTTACTCATAAATCAGTACTCCCATATAAAACTGAATGCTCATAATACACAACGCACATTACTGTGAGGTTTATTGCTGTGGAGCTCTGTGATATGCTCATACACAAATTTTGGCAAACTGACAGCAAGTACGGTGCCTGTTCGAAGGCAGTGAAAGTCCCCATAGAGAAGTAATGGTTAATCTGTTCAGAGACACCGAACAGCAAAGAAATGTCCTGATGTCCGGTGTTTATTCAGGGCGAACGAACACCATAGGTTTCAATGTTAAAAAATTCCTGTTTTTATCCAATATCTAATAAACCGTTTATTCCTTTAATCCATAGTAAAAAATCTCTTTATTTATTGATTTTATTTTTTTAGTATCTTTTAGGCATTTTTCAAAAACAACTTCAATTTTTTTCTTCTAATAGCAATTTTTCTTTTTTTTTCTGTAACAGACCTTTTTACTATCATTCATAGGAACTTATATGTTAATTCCAGACATTTTCGTTCAGTAGTTCTTTTTAAAACAGCAGGCGATGGGTTTGCGGCAGCATTCGGTGGCTGATTCCCTGCACTTCAGGGACCCTGTGGTGAATTCACTGGGGAAATTTGATTCCCCAAAAGTGTGGGGAACAACAGAACACTGAAATGTCTGCGTCATTTCGGTGCTCTGTGAATATCCTCTTTGTGGTGTTTTTGTTGCCACCCCCTGGAAAGTGCCAGCCTAGGACTTGTCTACCCAGGACATTCTTGAAAATGAGAGAATTCTCAATGTATCCTTCCTGGTAAAATATTTTTGTGAAAAAATAAATAAAATATTTTTTTAGGGTGTCACCCTAGGGGGTGGTGTCACCCGGTGCGGGCCGCACCCCCTGTCCCCCTGGTGATGCCCCTGTATACAAGCACATGTATAACAAGTGATTTCCTGTCTAATTAGCCCGACCAGGACTGTGCCAAATATGCAAGCACATGTATGAGGAGTTCCTGTCAAATTAGTCCAAGCTGTGCTGGGTTCCCTTGGCACTGGTCTAGATGTGACATTCTGGCGCTACCTGTAAACTGCAGTATGTCACGTGACCATGGGAAGGCAGCCAATGCAACGGCTCTTAATGCTGTGCATTGATAGTCATTGGATGCAGTCAGGCCCCTAAGGTCCTGACATCCAACAACTTGAGCACAGAGTGCAAATACTGAATGGGACTTAGCCCCTGCACTCAGAGGGCTGAATCAGCCTTTAGAGATACACCCTAGCCTCAGAGAGGGGAATGGGCAAATAGACTCAGGGAACTGTGCCCACGTAAATTACACCAAGTGGTCACAGTCATACAGGGTTATTCAGAGAGAGGTGAAAGCCAGGATAACTGGAGAAGTGAAAATTCTAGGTCAGAATAGTCAAACCAGAAAAATTCGCCCATTTATCTCACTTTCCAAATCGGCTAATAGGTCTAGATTGTTCTCTTCTCCTGTCAATTCTCCTGAGTTTCACCTCTCTCTGAATAACCCCCATAGAGTGTCCTTGTATGTCTCACCTTTTTCATGTAAACCAACCTCATTTGCATAACTGGGCCTAGAATCCCAACTATCATCATTAATTCTCTTTGTACTTTGTGTTTAAAACTAAAACCATACAGGGTTATTCAGAGAGCGTGAAAAGCAGGAGAATTACTGGAGAATGAAAAATTCTAGATCAAAATAGCCAAACCAGAAAAATTCTCCCTTTCATCTCAGTTTCCAAATCGGCTATTTTGACCTAGAATTTCTCATTCTCCAGTCATTCTCCTGCTTTTCACGCTCTCTGAATAACCCTGATAGAATCATCTGTAACACTATGATGGTTCAGAGGGTTCTAGGTCAAAATAGCTGATTTGGAAAGTGAGATAAATGGGAAAATGTTTCTGGTTTGGCTATTTTGACCTAGATTTTTCACTTCTCCAGTCATTCTCCTGGTTTTCACTGCTCTCTGAATAACCCTGTATGACTACAATATATGTAATTTGGATTAATGTAATAAAATGTTGGGAAAAATTCACATGTTGGGGGAAAAGTGTTACATTCGACTTAACATATTTGGTGATCATCTGAAATTTTGGTTAATTTGCAGTTGATATTTATTTAATACAATGTTGTATGAACCCAAAATGATGGTTTACCGACGTCAAATAAGACTAAGTAGGTTCCTCCATTCATTCTGCTCTGATTATCAACATGCAGCTGCTCCCTAGATATGAATGATTCTATTTGTGTTTCTGGACTATTAAGCATTTTTTTTCTAGCTTGCCGTGACAAAAACTGATCTTTACATATTTAAAATATTTGTGGTTCTTTGTCAGAATAATGCTATGAAAAAGCCAAGGAGGTTTCACTAAGCACGGGGAAACTGAACAGTAAGAACATCTCTGTTACTCTTCTTTATCAGCTTCAAAAGATGCTCCATTGAAAAATATTAGCATTTTGATTGGGGTTATCACTCTGCTACCTATCAATTCTTTGCAAAATAATAATAAACTCTTCTATCTGTTGTGTCATTTGTTAATAACTTAAATAATTTACTCTGTTGATAAGCTGTCATATTATTAAGTGAATTTACTTAAAGAGTCTGATAAAGAAATGCTGAAATTGTGCACTGTATGAAATAATAAAAGTTGTGGTTCTCCAAAACAGATATAGCGTATGTGTTACGTTCTGTGGTATATTTTCTTGTAATGTAAATGTAACATGTATTTGTGACAGAACTGTCAACTCGTTCACTACCAACTCTGGGCCCAATTCCAGTGAGGAAGGCAGACCTGCTAAGTCACACATCTGACTGTCCAAGAAACCAAAAAGGACCAGCACTTGTGGGCTGTG
This sequence comes from Leptobrachium leishanense, assembly GCA_009667805.1. Classification (NCBI taxonomy): domain Eukaryota; kingdom Metazoa; phylum Chordata; class Amphibia; order Anura; family Megophryidae; genus Leptobrachium; species Leptobrachium leishanense. The sequence goes on along the minus strand of CM019065.1, from coordinate 179,811,267 downwards.
TTGAGGTATCTTTTTTTATTATTTGCTTTACACACTAGAATACCAGCAGTGGTTCAACCTACTGGCTTTTATCAAGGTATTCCTGGTTTTAATCAGTCCTCTTGATCAACGGAATTTCAGAAGGACTGAAGGGAAAACCCTTTGTGCGCTTGCTTAATTGTGCTTGCAGTGCTGAAAACGTTTAAATCAGGACTTTTGAAGCCCATTATTATTATTATTATTATTATTATTATTCTTTATTTATAAAGCGCCAGCATATTCCGCAGCGCTGTACAATAAGCACAGTATAGACAGGGTTACAATACATTGAACAACATTTGACAAACAGTACAGGAGGAGATGAGGGCCCTATTCCCGTAGGAACTCACAATCTAGGAGGGTTGGGGTTGGAAACAGGAGGAGAGGACTGTAAGGTGAGAGTGATTGATGGTTGCGTCAGTGAGTTGGGTGGTAGGCTTCCCTAAATAGGAATGTTTTAAGGGAGCGTTTGAAGGAAGAGAAGTTAGGGGAAAGTCTGACAGTACGAGGGAGAGCGTTCCAGAGAGTGGGGGCTGCGCGTGAGAAATCCTGCAGTCTATCATGGGAAGAGGTGATGCGGGGAGAAGCTAGGCGCAGGTCACTGTTTGACCTTAGGGAGCGGGCTGGGGTGTATTTGGTGATTAGTGAGGACAGGTAGTGGGGCGCTGAGTTAGTGAGGGTTTTGTAGGTAAAGATAAGGATTTTGAACTTAATTCTGCAGTGGATGGGGAGCCAGTGAAGGGACTCGCAGAGGGGAGCGGCAGAGACAGAGCGGCGGGTGAGGTGAATTAGCCTGGCGGAGGCATTCAGGATGGATTGTAGGGGGGAGAGGCGGGACAGAGGGAGGCCAGATAAGAGATTATTGCAATAGTCGAGTCGGGAGATTACCAGGGCGTGTATGAGTTGTTTTGTGGTGACAGCGGTAAGAAATGGCTTAATGAATATTACGCAGTTGGTATCGGCAGGAGGAGGAAAGAGACTGGATGTGGGGGATGAAGGAAAGAGCAGAGTCAAGTGTAACTCCAAGACAGCGAACTTGGTTTGATGGGGAGATGGTGATAACCTCCACCGTGACAGAGAAGTCAGGAGGTGGGGAGGCATTGGAGGGAGGAATAAGTAGCCCTTGTACAAGGGTTAATGCAGCATACATTATGATGCACATTAAAGCAACTGGATACCATGGCACGGATGCACACAAGTATGATATGCCCCTTTTGGTGATGTGTCCATCAGTGACAATGCATATTGCGTCATGACCTTGCCTCTTGACAGTCCTCACATCCCTTCTCTCAAAGATGACAGGTCTGGCAAGGGTATACACTCCTAGTGTCCTGTCTTTTAGTGGTCCATTGTATAACAGAGCTGCAAAGCAATAAAACATACAGCAATGAGTCTCTAGACTACAGGGTGTCCATAAAGTTTTTTTTACAATTTCAAAAATGTATTACAAAGGCAAAAGAAAAGACAGATAAGTGAAAATTATTACAAAATGAGATGTATATAAGTTTTTTTGCCTCATTTAACCTCCCTGGTGGTCTAATTTTTTCAAAATTTCGTATCTAAAAGCGTCTCAATTTTTTTTTTAAAGGAAATGTGTTTTTGTACATAGTTAGCCTGTAATAATTAGGAAACACGCACTGAAATCCGTGCAATCAAGAGTCCTTACTGGTAAAATCTTTTATAAATAAATTAATTAATTAATTTAAAAAATAATAGTAAATACACTGAGTCCGATAAAGTTTGAAACGTGACATAATAATTTATTATCCCAAAAATAATTATCCAAAATAATGCAAATAAATGAGATTCAATAAAATACAACAAAAAACACTGAAATCTGTCTGAAAACAAGGGTGAGACGATGTATGGTCTGTTTCTTATCCTGTAGTGCCACCTAGTGGCCGTTCATAAACATTGCACTTTGGATTATACAGTGTAAAATGATTTTTTTCTAAGTTTGCTGCTGGTCCCGCCCCCATGCATCGTGTGACTCGCAGGGAGCCTTACCAGGAAGCAGCTCGCCGCGATCACACTGCGGGGACAGCGAGGGAGCCAGGAGGAGGTGAGTATGCATCCAGCCCGAGTGTGGCTTGGGGTTACCGTTCGCAGTAGTGAAATTTAACCCCGAGTCACACTCGGGAATACCGCCAGGGAGGTTAATACACCTCTATATGGGCACTATTAGTTGCATGAAGCACATCAAGACGGCTCTCGATTTCTTGCCATGTTCGCTGTAGCATATCCTCATCAATGGTGGCAATGGCATCAGTGATCCTCTGCTTTAGATTAGTGATGTCCCGCACCTTTATTCGATACACAATATCTTTAACATAACCCCATAGAAAGAAGTCGAGGGGAGTGATATCTGGTGAAAGAGGTTGCCAGGGAATTGGGCCACACCTTCCAATCCACCGGTGTGGAAAGGTTTAATTTAGGAACCCGCGAACATGCAGTCCCCAATGTGGTGGTGCACCATCTTGCTGGAAAATTATGGTTGGATGAAGGTCATGTAGTTGTGGTGCCATGTATTCAGTCAAAAGGTCAAGGTAAACATTTGCAGTAATTGATGTCTCACTGAAGAAAAACGGACCAATGATTCGATTGCACATGATCCCACACCACACATTCACCTAAAGCAGAGGATCACTGATGCCATTGCCACCATTGATGAGGATATGCTACAGCGAACATGGCAAGAAATCAAGTACCGTCTTGATGTGCTTCATGCAACTAATGGTGCCCATATAGAGGTGTATTAAATGAGGCAAAATATATATACATCTCATTTTGTAATAATTTTCACTTATCTGTCTTCTTATTTGCCTTTGTAATAAATTTTTGAAATTGTTAAGAAACGTTATGGACACCCTGTATAATAAATGTTATTATAAATTGCCTGGTGTAAATAAGATATATTACTTTTGTTATGAATTACATTTTTCACTGACATAAATAGCCTAAATAGGTTGTGAATATTTGTCTTAATTTCATTTTGTTTATATATCCATTTTTTTTAAATATTGGGTTGTCAGAGTTGCAGAATTTGATGTCCTTAGGGCAGCACCAATCCTAACGATTGAGCCATTGAGAATAGGGACCCCACCCATAAATGTTAGACATTTCTCTACTATTCCAGGCCAAGCCACAACCCGTAAGGCAGGTTACTGTACATTGTAGTTGGAGGCGTGTGACGAAAGATTCCCTTGTGCTTGTTGTTCTCATCTGCAGTCATTAAAGAAAATATAAAATACTGGTTCTCAAAAGCTGTCATTTAGGCTAGGGTCAGATGAGTGCATTTTGTACGGACTGTGCGTCCGTGCAGTACGGACGTACTTTCTGACTGATGACAAAGTAGTGGCCACACAGTCGGTTTTTTTCACTGACGGATTTTTTGACTGATGTAGCAGGGAACAGGGAAAAGCACTCCGCACGTCCGTTCTAGCAGTATTACGTTCTTGCCTAACCTGCGTCCGTTTGCAGCGTCCGTCAGCCCCCGCACTTCTGTGCGGACGTACTTTGTGTGTGGGGCTCCATTTAACACAATTGTATGCTATCACGGACGTACTTATGTGCGGCAACACGGACGTTAACACTGCGCTCGTCTGACCCCAGCCTAAGTGAATCTGCATCGGCAAATCCCCAGTCTGATGTGTAATCCTTGGATGTCCGGCAGAGCCCTACTGGAACTCCTACAGGGTTATTCAGAGAGTGGTGAAAAGCAGGAGAATGACTGGAGAATGGAAAATTCTAGGTCAAAATAGCCGATCTGGAAAGTGAGATGAAAGGGAGAATTTTTCTGGTTTGGCTACTTTGACATAGAATTTTCCATTCTCCAGTCATTCTCCTGCTTTTCACCGCTCTCTGAATGACCCTGATAGTCAAGCAATTAATTTGCCTGAATTTTTACGTTTTACATTATACTGCTGGAGGAAGCTACTAAACAGGGTATTTTCTATCTTGCCCCGGAACATTATGTGTCCCCTCTCCAATCTTTTTCTCTAGTAGTGATATTTAAAGCTGAACTCTATGTATTTTTGGTGTTATATTTTTTTTACCTTTTAGGTCCAGTAGCTGTTTTTAGAAAACTATTTTGGTGAATTGTAAGCTCTCGAGCTGGATCATCCCTCCTACTGGTCTACAGTGGGGCAAAAAAAGTATTTAGTCAGCCACCAATTGTGCAGGTTCTCCCACTTAAAAAGATGAGAGAGGCCGGTAATTGTCATCATAGGTACACTTCAACTATGAGAGACAAAATGAGAAAAACAAATCCAGAAAATCACATTGTCTGATTTTTAAAGAATTTATTTGCAAATTATGGTGGAAAATAAGTATTTGGTCAATTTGCAAATAAATTCTTTAAAAATCAGACAATGTGATTTTCTGGATTTTTTTTTCTCTTTTTGTCTCTCATAGTTGAAGTGTACCCATGATGACAATTACAGGCCTCTCTCATCTTTTTAAGTGGGAGAACCTGCACAATTGGTGGCTGACTAAATACTTTTTTGTCCCACTGTATGTGTGTAACGTGTATGTATATTTGTTATTCTGTCCCTCCCATTGTACAGCGCTCTGGAACTTGTTGGCGCTTTATAAATACTTGTAACTAAATAGTATTGTAATACATAAATAAATAAAATGGTCTCACAATTATTTTCCCAGCCTTTTAACCCTTTCACTGCTGAGGATGTGTGGGGAACGTCTTCATTGACTCCTAAGGAAAGATAGGGGTTCATTTGAACCCTGATATCTCCCGACTTTTGGCAGCTAGCAGGGTCATGTTTGGTATCATTAGAAAGGCCAGATCATGGCCTTTCCAATGATAGCAAACATGACCATGTTTAAAGTAAAGAAAAAAAATAAGAATTTTTTTTTTAAGACATGAAATGGCTCAGCAGTGAAGGGGTTAAAGTTCCCCTGTCATGCCCAGTGATGATGACAGCTATCATTGTGCCACTAATAATTCCGCCACAGCCCTGCACCCAAACCGATCCAACCCAGGATGATTTCAGATCCCTATCAAGGCCCATATAGAGACTCCCATACCTATTTCTACTTCTCAGCAGAAAAAACACCTCATGTTGATAAGAATAAAACTTGATTTTTCCAATCATAATATATTCCCGCATGTTCTTCATTTACATCTTGATTTTCGTGCTCCATATTTATTATGAATGGATCAATTAATGCTATTCCGTGATTGAAGCTTAAACACTTTCTGCCAACCACACAATGCCAGCGATGCCGCTGTATGTATTGCAGGGATCCACACGCTTTTGTGCTAATTGAGGGACTCACCATATATCATCTTAGATAAAGAGCCCTTGTGCAGTAAATGCTGATGTTTAGAACATCCTGATAGCATTTTGTTAACAAGAAGATAACAGGAGAGCAAGATAAGTTTGTTTAGCTGCCTATAGATAAACTGAATAGCATCTTTGTTAACGTTTTTTCATGACTGATGGCTACAAGCAAGCGATAAATAATGCCGCATAACAGCACTATCGAAGTTTGGAAATTGTGCAACTACGGAATGAAAAGGAGCTTTTTATTCTGTATTTGATCTTTTCATCTCCCCATCATTACGGAGATGATTACGTTATTTCCAATAACAGGTCTTCAACCAAATAACATTAATGAAGAAGTGCTGGAGATAGTGTGTTATTATCCAGATTTAAATCTCATTTTGATTTGTGAAAGTACAGTTACAGTATGTGTCACTGTGAGTGATATTTTTTTAAATATTTACTGCCATGTCTTTGTTGCTGTTCTTTATTTCCATATTAAAATTGAGAGAAATAAATAAAATTATAAACAGCTACGAACCCTTAAGTAGTGCACTTTCTCTCTAACATAGGGATCCATGATCAAATGTACCGGCTGGGTGGAGTAGAGGTAACATCACTGCTCTGCATGGAGAGAGCCTGTGGAGACATGGGTTCGATCCCAGCAAGAGCACCTCTCCAGTAAGTGTCCTTGGGCAAGACACCTAACGGTACATACTCACCACCCAGGACATACCTGAAAACGAGAGAAATCTCAATGTATCCTTCCTTGTAAAATCCTTTCTAAAAAAAAATGGAAAACTGGAGCAAAGGAATGAGTAGATTAAAAAGTAATACGGACAATGATTGAGATGGTTTCTTGTGTTTTACCCGATACACTGGCCCTTTTATTTATGTCAGCCAAGATAAAATAACTCCTTCTTATCACGGAAACAAGTACAGGGTTATTCAGAGAAAGGTGAAACTCTGGAGAACTTTTGGAGAAGTGAAAATTCTAGGTCAAAATTGCTGATTTGGAAAGTGAGATAAATGGGAGAATGTTTCTGTTTTGGCTATTTTGACCTACAGGGTTATTCAGAGAGAGGTGAAAACCAGGAGAATGGCAGGAGAAGAGAACAATCTAGACCTAATAGCCGATTTGGAAAGTGAGATAAATGGGAGAATGTTGACCTAAAATTTTCACTTCTCCAGTCATTCTCCTGGTTTTCACCTCTCTCTGAATAACCCTGCTAGAATTTTCACTTCTCCAAAAGTTCTCCAGAGTTTTATCTTTCTCTGAATACCCTGATAGCGTTAGATCCAATACAGGTAAATATTTTATTAATTTTCTACACCAAGGAGGTACTCTTGCAAAGGTCAACTAGGCCCAGGGCAGCAGATAGGAGGTGGCAGCATCTTTCCCCAATGTTCTTTCTTTCAGAGCAGTGCAGTATATTTGAGGTATGGGATGTATAACAGAGCTGCAAAGCAACAAATCTCACAGCAGTGAGACCCTAAACTATAATAAATGGTATTAGAATTCACATGTGTAAATAAGATACTTTGCTTTTGTTTATAAATTTAATTTGATTGACATAAAATGTCCTGATGCTGTGAATATTTGTCCTAGTTTCTTGTTTATGTACATGCTAATATGTATTCGATACAAGTGGAGGAGCCTGCAGAAATGGAGCATACAGGGCAGCGCCAATCCTATATATTACCATGATAGCAGTGAAATTTACTGCTGTTGGATTTTTCTTTCGCAAAGCACAGCTGTTTGCATCAACGGTGATTTTTGCTGACATTTGCAACATCGCCAAACGACTGTGTCTTATGAATATTTATTTAAATATTTTACCAGGAAGGATACATTGAGATTTCTCTCGTTTTCAAGTATGTCCTGGGTTCAAGAACATTGAAACTTTACAGTAGGTACAGAAATACAAAGTAATAAAATGCTAACTATTAAAAACAACACATATATATATACAGATTAACACAGAAAATAAATATGTAAGAAATGTATTCACTTTCACTATGTTACATGTTTACAGGTGCATTCCTTATTGAGGTATGTTAATAGAGATCTCTTAAGTGACTTTAGACTGGTGGAAGATTTGATGGCGTCTGGGAGGTTATTCCATATTTGCGGTGCTCTGTAGGAAAATGAGGATCGAGCCACATTCTTTTTGTATTGTGGTATTAAGATGCAGGTCCTGGATCGGAGGTTATAGTATGAAGGAACTGCTGGGTGAATCAGTCTATTAAATTAGGGCTTAAGCTTTCCAGAAAAGCTCTTAAACACCAGGTTGGAAAGGTGAAGGGTGCGTCTGGATTCCAACGATAGCCAGTTTCGCTCTTTTAACATGTCACAATGGTGTGTCATGTAGTTACATTGTAGCATAAAGCGGCAGAATGAGTTATACAGTGTAGTAAGTTTATGATGGTATGTTTGCGGGCAGCTGCACACAGTTACCATACTTATACCTTTCCACATACAGTCATGGCCGAAATTGTTGGCACCCCAGAAATTTTTCCAGAAAATCAAGTATTTCTCACAGAAAAGTATTGCAGTAACACATGTTTTGCTATACACAAGTTTATTCCCTTTGTGTGTATTGGAACAAAACAAAAAAAGGGAGGAAAAAAAGCAAATTGGACATAATGTCACACAAAACTCCAAAAATGGGCTGGACAAAATTCTTGGTACCCTTAACTTAATATTTGGTTGCACACCCTTTGGACAAAATAACTGAAATCAGTCACATGCAAAACATGTGTTACTGCAATACTTTTCTTTGAGAAATACTTGATTTTCTGGAAAAATGTCTGGGGTGCCAACAATTTCGGCCATGACTGTATTACTGTACAGGCTTATAATAATGATTAACAGTTAAACTTTACATGGAGTGACCACTATATTAATTTTCACTTAACCATAAAATTGGTTAAAATGCACATCGAGTTATAGTTTGAACTGAGACTTTGTGGAAAACTGCACAAGACCTACACATCTTAGCGTTCAGCATCAAGGGTAAATTCCTGTCTCTGGGTATCCCCCATCCCTAGGCAGTGATCAAAGCAGGAGGAATGCTTGAGGAAAGCTCAATTTCATCACCCTGTATTCTCCAATGACCTACATCTACAAATTTTTCTTCACTAACTGAAGACTGAAGTCAAACATTGGTGAATGGAGAACTTATTTGGGGGAATAAAGCAACAGTATCTTGAAAAGAAAAAAAAATATGTGCGGTGTCCACATCCCCCATACCCAGTATTCGGTGTCAATGTACTTTCCATCCATTGTGGCCCAAAGAGTTCTCAGTCTGAGCTATGGAGCTAAAACTAAACACATACAGGTCTATTCAGAGAAAGGTGAAACTCAGGAGAATGACTGGAGAAGTGAAAATTCTAGATCAAAATAGCCACCCAGAAATATTCTCCCATTTATCTCACTTTCTAAATTGGCTATTTGGTCTATATTGTTCTCTTCTCCTGCCAATTCTCCTGGTTTTCACCTTTCTCTGAATAACCCTGTTAATTTGTTTATGCGATGTAAAACTAGGTGAAAGGGTCAATATTACTGGAGAAATATTGCATAAAATACGGGGTAAGGTCTCAAAATTATTAAAGAGTAAACTGTGCCATGATGCAAAATTGTCTAATAAATACCTACAGTACCTTTCATACAGAATGCAGTTATCACCGTCAGCTTCTCGGTGCTACAAATTGCCAAAAAATAGGGTCATTGATTTTATCGGCACATATTTGTCATTGCCAGGAACTCATAACTTGTATCAGGAAACTTTTTATCTAAATTCCATCAGTGATATTCGCAAACATATTGTTTATTTGCTGCATTTTTAAAATGTTTTTTTACATTTTTTTCATCACAGCTAAATAGTCGAAATGCAACTTCTTGAGCAGTTCTTTAACAATTTTTTTAACCTTGCTAAATAAGCTTTATTCAGAATGCATTGCCATATAAATGTGCGGCTATGTTTAAGGAATACATGCTATAGAAAGCCTGGGCTACTCCGTAAAATAATCTTGATAATACATTATGTTTATGAGATCTTCCCAAATTACTGAGCTCTGTTAATTATTTTTTTTAGCAAATTAATTTTTTTTTCCATTCTTTTGGCCTTTTTTTTTTTAGAAGAGGGAATTGGCTAGTAACATGACATATTTGAAAACGCAAAACCAAACTTTCTATCATGCAGCAACTCCAAAAACACCATAAAACTCACATGTTAAATTCTTCATTATGGTATTATTTAAAAAATAATTTGCATTGTATAAACACGTGTTCTTTCTTGTATGAAGAATTACGACGTACCTTAACATTATCAGGGCTATTCAGAAAGAGGTGAAAACCTTGAGAATGACTGGAGAATTTAAAATTCTAGGTCAAAATAGTCAAACCAGAATTTTTTCCCATTTATCTCACTTTCCAAATTGGCTATTTGGTCTAGATCAGTGGTCCCCAACCCTGGTCCTCAGGGCCCACTAACAGGCCAGATTTTGCAGATCACCATGGGGAAAAGCAGACTGAATCCTGCAATCACTGAGAAGCAAATCATATCACCTGTGCTGTGCTTCAGATATCTGGCAAACCTGGCCTGTTAGTGGGCCCTGAGGACCAGGGTTGGGGACCACTGGTCTAGATTGTTCATTCTCCTGGCAATTCTCAAAGTTTTCACCGCTCTCTGAATAACCCTGTAGGTATGCAACAATTATGAGCAATTAGCTTTGCCTGCCAGTTTGGGTATTCTATTTTAAGATATTTTTTTTGCAGAATATGCGTGTCTGCACCCTGCGCATCCCTTACATATTTTATTTATTTATTTATAAAGGATTTTACCAGGAAGGATACATTGAGATTTCTCTCGTTTTCAAGTATGTCCTGGGATCAAGAACATTAAAATGTGACAGTTGTTACAGAAATACACATTATAATGGAATTAAAACTTTGAAATAGTGAAGCAGATCCCAGTGAGACCTTGTTGTAATACACTTTCTAAGAATATAAGATCTATTCCACCCCCAAATATTGCTGTTTGTTTATCTCAGTAATTTGGATTTATCAATTACTGGAAAAAAATGTTTTATTAAGTGCCCTTAAATGTGCTTTATTAGTAGGCGCTATATACCGTATGTGTACACACAGAACAATGATTATTCTATATTCCATAATATTACTTCTATAATTTCTATACTTTTACATAAATCGTAAACAAATATATACAATAGTCTTTTATAGAAGTCTGATTAATACATAACACTCAAATTAATAATAAAATGATGTATCTTTGTGTAAAAAGAAAGCAGCATAAATTCTGTTTTATATTTTGCAATTCCTCTCAAATTTGGCTTTTGTGTTACCTTTCTGTATTGTACATTAGAAATAAAACATGTAATTTTAGTAGGCATTGGGTTTCCAACAGATTTTGATATAAACTTGATTTTATATATATATATATATAAAATCAAAATCAAGTTTATAATTGTGGAAGACATTTACACATCCCAACAATTCAGAGAACTGCTTTTCAGAGCTCATGTGCTACATTCCACATATGCAGCAAGGATATGCAGCAATGAACTCTGGGAAGGACGTGCAAATGAAATTTTTATATATATATATGTATAAAATAAACTGCATGTGTATGACTGGAGTGGAACCATTTAAAAAGCAAAGCAAACTGAAGGTCTATAAATTCCTATAACTAACACAAATAATACATTTTATGTTTTGGGGTATGGATTGTTATTATCATTTTTATTTACAAATAAAACAACTGTAAATACTGTACATATACTATAAATAAAAGTAAAAAATAATAATGGATTAAAAAGATTAGAATTGCTACATGTCACAAAGGAAAGCTCTTCTATAGCTGGTATATTTTGCACCAATTCAATACCAACCCCACCCAAAAAGATTACTTAAAAAAATTAATATAAAGGGAAAAAAGAAACAAAAAGTGATGTTAGACAGATGAAGGCCTTGCATATGTTTTAGGTTTTACATGCAAATGTTTCGCATTAAACCGCCTATCAAAAAATGGATCTCAGACAAATTGTCCTGTCACTGTTACTTCCTAGTTACACTCTCCACTTAGCGGGATAAAAGTTGGCTGAACTCTTTCTTCTGTACGACTCACTGATCTGAGAAGCTTACGCTGAACAAGATATTCCCCTCACGCATTGAAGCTGCAGGTCATTATCAGGCATACAGTATGGTGAAGTAGGCACCATCACTTTGAGACTGGAAATCTCCACTGATCTGAGGGGAAGGGGCTCCAAACCTATCCGGATTGAATACCAAGGCAGCTTGCCACCAGTAAAACTTCATTCATTATCATCCCGACTCTCGGGGTTTCTATGTCACAATGTTCATTTTATACTTCTGTCTAGTGAGTGAGCCTTTTGTTTAATCATCCTATTGAGCGGGGAACAAAGACCTTTTAGGTGATACAGTAATACACTATGTGTTATCTCTGGAAAAGAGAGACAAGGAGTCTTCCAATAACACTATTTTTTTTTTTTTGAAGCAATGAGACCAGGAGGAGGAATAATGTTCCCAGGCCAGTCTTCTTTTGCATTTCGTTAAATGTTTCCAATTAAACGACTAGGGATGACCTATACATTGGCATAACAAAAATTCCTAGAAATTTTAAGAGAACTGTTTTCAAAGATTTATACTGCAAAGGACAGAACATAATGTAAAGGAGCTGTAAGGACACTTTGTTAGTGGTACTTTTTTAATACAATTAAAATATATACTAAATCCAAATTAAAATTTTTGTTTGGATATTTTTCTGACATATCCAGCTGCAGGAAGTAACACCGCAAAGAAAAAGCACACACAGCCAAGCAAAGACTGCTTTTTAAGAAGTAGTCACAATGCCAGGGAGCCTACTGGTGTGGATTGATGAGCGTCGAGTTGAAAGATTGTTCACTTTATGGACTTGGCTGTCAATGCTGACATAGGACTGGGAGTTGGCTTGGGAAATATTTTTTGAAGTGAGAACATTGCTGGTTAAAGTCCCCGAGATGGCAGCAAGACCTGAAATGCTGTCCTAGCAGTGGGACGGGCAGGGCCAGATTAAGATCTCAATGGGCCTGGAGCTGAATATTTTGGTGTTTTTTTTTTTTTTGGAATTTAGTGAATTGAAAACATATTTTAGGATATTTAATAGTGCAGATACGGGTATATCTAACTAGGCAGATACTGTGTGATTAATTTTGCATTAAGATTTCAATCATTTAAAGCATGTAAAATATTATTTTCCCATTTTATCATCCAAACCTTTGTGCTTATATATTCTATGGGGAATTCTTGTTAAAAAACGAGAGAAATGGGAAATATACAATTTTAACCAAAAAAATGAAATATTTCCCATATGACTATCAGGGTTATTCAGAGAGCGTGAAAAGCAGGAGAATGACTGGAGAATGAAAAATTCTAGGTCAAAATAGCCAAACCAGAAAAATTCTCCCTTTCATCTCACTTTCCAAATCGGCTATTTTGACCTAGAATTTTTCGTTCTCCAGTCATTCTCCATCTTTTCACGCTCTCTGAATAACCCTGTATGTATCAAATGCTGACCTTGCTCCCAGAGTGGTAAATTAACAGGTAAATAATGGCAGTGGTATTGCTAATTTTATATGTGACAAATGGACAACGCCATCGCCTTGGAACTAAAGAACCAGTAAATGAAAAGTTTTTTGTTTTTTTTAAGATTTTACATGGTCAGGTCTGGTATTAATGTAAAATCCATACTCTGACCTGTCCAATGACGCCTCACTTGACCTTGTGAGGTGTAAAGGTTAGTGATGCAGGGGTCCAAAGTCCCCCCTTCAGTGCTCTTCGCTGCAGTGCGGCAGTTTAGGTTTTTGATGTAACAATTCTGTTATAAAGAAATATGTATTATTTTATTTTTACATAAAATCTGGTCATGTTTTGTATCATTGGAAGGCTCATACTCTGGCCTTTCCATTGATACCTCACTTGACCCTGTAGCTGCTATGGAGTTGGAGATACATGGGGTCCAAATGTCCAACAATGCATAGTTATCCTTTCTCTGGGCCTATTTTGGGGCAAGGGCCTGGAGCTGCTGCTCCATCAGCCCATATGTTAATCCGGCTCTGGGGAATAATATAGCCACCAGGACCACTTAGGGCACCATGACCACTTAAGTCCATAGTGACAGAAAATAATTACAATCCACTTAAAAAATTTAAAATAATTTGTTTTGCATGTTTAGATTAATAATTTAAAGGGACACTCTAGGCACCCTAAGCATCCAATGTGAGACATGTTTGTCCCCATCCTTAGATGAACCAGAACAGGTCCACAGTAGTCAATCTGGTACATGTTCCGGGATTTAGGACTAGCTGGAAAGCCAATGGCTCTAAACATCCTCGCATTGGATTGCTGGGACACTTAAGCAAGCATCCAGCCCCACCTGCTTCAGTGCACCTCTGTTACAGGAAGCAACAGAAACTGCAGACTTGGAAAAGTTCTTAGGCTTGGATTAATGGCATGTATGGACATTGGAGGGCTAAGGCTGGTGTCAGACGAGCGCATTTTGTACGGATGCACTTTCTGACGGAAGACGCAGTAGTGGCCACACAGTCCGTTTTTTAAACTGACATTTGACGGATGTAGCAGGGAAAATAGATTAAAAATTAAAAACATTTTTCAAAAATGCTGGCTGTCTGACCTCGTTCATCACTCACACACAAAGCTTTGCGGATGCAGCGCACTCCGCACGTCCGTTCTAGCGGTTTTACGTTCATGCCTAACTTGCGTCCATTTGCCGCGTGCGTTGTGCACCCGCAGTTCGGTGCGGACACACTTTCGTGTGGGTGCTCCATTGGCGATTATTCAATGCTGCAACAGACGTTATGTGCACAAAAATGGACGTTCACACTGCGCTCGTCTGACACCAGTCTAAAAATGTGATGGGGCAGCGAAGAGGAGCTTAATATTTAACCTGTTCCTCTCCCCTTTTTAACTCTAGCATGGTTTTACTTTCCCCATAATTTGCACTGTATAAATTGACATGTGTAGACTTATTACATGGAGAAAATATTTTCTAAAAGTTTACTAAACTTTAAATTTAGATACTTTATGGACTACATCCACTTCCGCTACACGTAGAAGAACAGGAGGTGGGTAGAGAGGGGACTAGACATTGCCATTGCACAAAAAAAACAAAAAACAAAGCTTGAGGGACTAGAAGACTCAAGTACTTCTCTTCATCTCCTCACTTGCTGTTCAATAGATGGGGACAGAAGTATAAGGAATGTTCATAATACAATCCAGTAATTTACACATTTTTGTATAGATTTGCCTGGTGAAAATATCACGATTACCCAGAACATCAGATCTTTGTTGGCCCTCCAGTTTCTCCAGCTCTTTACGGTGCAAATATCCAGTGTTAATGAATTGGGAGCGGACACCCCCCCCCCAACTAAAATCCAAAAGTTAAAAAGACAATGTTGAAGTTACCAAAATAGTGAGTGAAATAGTCCTGCAGTGGTTCATGTTATATACAAGCAAATTTAATCTTGCGGTTATTATATGAACATTCGATTTACAGAATTCCATTAGATCGGGGTCCAGTGGGTTGGAATCTGTACATGTGATGAGGGATGTGTGTGTTAATGTTATGGTAATCACCTAAACCTGGTGAAGGTGCTTTAGCCACTATACAACAAATTTGCATATCCTAAGCAAATCCTTTAGAAATGCCATGTTTTAAAAGGTTTATTGACCACGGAAGCGAAGAATTGCATATATTAAGCCCAAAAAAATACAAGATGAAGTAATACAAAGACTAGGGGACAAAAAAGAAAACTCAAACTTTTGTTCTAAAAATGTGCAATTATTCCCTTGTGCAATGAGTGAATAACCCCCCTGTGGGTGGGAGGTATTAAAGAGGGGGGGGGGGGAGTAACAGTGAGCAGGAAATGGTTGTGTAGAGTTTATTTTAATCACTGTATTTGAATGTTATGCAGCATTTTAAGTTGATATCAATCTTTATAATCAATGTTTTGCTCTTCATAAGAAAACCCACAACATATTGGGTTGGAAAAAACTTTATTGCTTGCGGTTTTACAAAATATTTTTAGGAAAAGCATGGATATAGGAAAACTGCAGAGAAAACCATGGGAAACGTGCAGAGTTTGTACATTTACAAGACACATACAAGAACCATTAGCTGACATAGTGGTAAAAAAACCCTCAGCAATAGCAAATGGCCCCTTAATATTCCAGAAAATTACACATTAAAAAGTTTGATAAAAATATTTTACAAATTTACATTCACCCCCCCCCCAAATCCTAAATATCAATGTGATATTACATATAGCATTTTAAAGCATTCACCATACAAAACTGAAATCTTCAAATAAAAATTCTATTTTATTCCCCATCACCTTATTTAACTAATACCTGCTCCTAACATGTAGAATTATACCCAGCTTTTGGGGTGTAGGTTATAGCGAAATGCAATAGGTCTGTTCCATGAGAGCAGCCCCCCAACATGTTTCCATTGTGCATTTGAAAACCGGAATCATAAAAGAAAAAAAAGTGACCCCTTAATTATTATTACACACTGAAATTGTTGCACCATAACCTGGATTTTTTTTTTAGCATCAACAATATGATCTAAAAGTAGGTGTGCGCAATAGAATATATATATAAATATATATAGATATATATAAAATATCACACACACCCACACACACACATAGTACATAAGTGTGGAAAGATCTATATATTAGGATGGACACAGTCTATGCAAAAAATGTTTGATATTTATTCAGGTCATTTACCCCAAGTAAATACATAGGTTTAGAGCCGTTTGCAACCTTGGATTATATACCCTTAACCCATGGGTCAGCAACCTTGGCTCCCTGATGTTTTGGGAACTACATTTCCCATGTGGCTCAGTCAGCCAAGGTTGCAGACCCCTGCCTTAACCCCTTCACTACCAAGCGATTTTCCAAAAAAGCCATTGTCAGGAACTAGTGTTTAATTATTTTTTTCTTAAAAAAAAAACCACAATACAATAAGAAATATTTGGGAATGTTCCCAATGTATTCCTTACAGTAATAACCTTTTTTGACAGGCAGATGGTGCCATCTACTGGCCAAATGGAGTAACTGAACTTAGAGCTCCAGCTCATGGTCCCCTGCATCTGCTGCTGGATGTCTTATAGCACATACAATCAGGCTAGGGTCAGATAAACGTATTCTGTGCGGACTGTGCTTCCGTCCACAACAGACGTACTTTCTGACTGACAAAGTAGTAGCCACACGGTCCGTTTTTGTGACGGAGGTGTTTTTTTGACTGATGTAAAAGGGAAAATAAATCAATATGAAAAACATTTTGTCTATCAAAAATGCTGGACGTATAAATGCAGTCAGTCTGACCTCGCTCATCACTCACACACAAAGCTATGCGGACGTTGCGGACGCAGCGCACTCTGTGCGTCCGTTCTAGCAGATTTACGTTCTTTCCTAACCTGCGAATGTTTGCTGCGTCTGCACTTCTGTGCGGACGTACTTTGTGTGTGGGTCTCTATTGGTCCTAATTATATGCTATAACGGATGTACAAATGTGCGGCAACACGGACGTGATCAGTGCGCTCGTCTGACACCGAGCCTTAGCCGGATTTAGACCGGTTTAGCGCCTTTGGCTTTATGCCATTATTTGGGGTAACATTCTGCAGCCCTGTCTGCATAACGCCCAAGGTGTTAAACTGTCTAAAATCTGCTAATTGAATGTTATCGGATTTTCAGCAACGGATGCAGGGAACCATGATTAGCAGAAAACAAATTTAATTTGCTTTTGTCCTGCACAGCTGCAGATCAAAATAACTCGATATCGGGCACCTACTGGTCAGCCTTTAGACGTAACATGTTCTATTGATCTCTGTAGTGAAGGGGTTAAGCAGAAGGTGTGTGTGGATAGGGATTGAAAGGAAAGGAGGGGAGGGGGGGCTGCCACCAAAACAGACAAATATGTATTCAACAGGAATTGTTCCATAGGGTGCGACCTGTTCTTTGTGCCTGGGATTTAAGAGAGTGTTCTCCACCAATCCATAGACAGAGTACCGTTAAAGAGCTGTTTTCCAAGATTAATTCATTGTAAAATAGGAGATCCTTTTAAAATCATATAGAATTATATTTTATAACAAGATGGGATTAATGTCTGACACATGGCTGTAGCGCATAGACCCACTTTTTTGGACTTTGCAAAGTGATTTGCAAAAAGTAACGCAGTAACATGTTACTGCTCAACTAGAAATAGGAAGTTGGGAATTTAAGATGGCATGAGGGATGGAGGCAATCACCTTAAGGTCCATGTACTGATAATTTTGTGGATTACAGAGGACTGAGTGTAACGCAAGGATTTTTATAAGTGAGGTCAGTGAAAATCATCTGCAACTTGACCATTAAAAGGCATGTTGAAGTGACCTTAGATTGATAGTTTAGGACGCAGAGCTTCTAATAAAATGATTTCATATGCATCCCATGGATGGTCATTTCTCTGCTAACCCAGCAAGAATTACATACTATTGGAATATCTAAATACTAGGTAGATATGAATAAACAAGCATTTAATGAGGAAAAAAATAATAAAAATGCCCCCTAAACACCCTTGATTGTTTGGTAAATTAAGATTATCGGCAAACAATTCTACAAACTACAAGAAGATATTAAGATCCATGTTTACAGCAGGGAGAATGAGCAATAATAAACTACTAGCGTAATTGGCTTCTCATACACGAAAGCCTAAAATAGACAGTAAAGTAATAAGCAGAGGGATTACGGTTGTGAAAAGCTTCACCCTAGAACACTGGAGCGTGCAGTGCCACACAGTCATGTGACATGCTGCAGCTGGCGGCATGTCACATCTGGCGAAGCTCAGGGGAGTCCAGTGCTGGATTTGGGAGAGTTCTGCTAAACTAAAGTGTTAAAATGGAAGATGGGGGTGTTAGTGTTTACACACTCGCCCCCCCATAACCCTATAGTATATATTTAATATATAACATGCAAGTGCAAAGTTTCCATATCTTTAATATTAAGTGCTGTCAAATTGAGGGGGGACCCCCCCCCCCCCCACAAACACCAACTGAATGATATTTTATGTGGCATGTCCTTCACCGCAGGCTACATTTGAGGCAGGTTGCAAAATTTCTTTAGATGACTAGGTATACAATTAAATTTTTCCAAGTCGGTGTACCTGTTGATGTTGGGGTATAAGCAAGTTTTGAGCAAAATAACTGCTATGTGCGAACCCTTAACTTGTATTTGAGAACAAAGACAAAACAGCGCAATGATTTAAATTGCCATTCTGGAATCCTATTTATTACAAAAAAGCCGAAAAATATAAAACCACTCTTTCTATTTATACACAAACACACACGACTCAAATGAAATTCCAGTCAAAACATGGCATTCCCTGTTTCAGTAGAATAATTTAGACTGACTGGCACATGGCTAATGCCCCTCGAGTAAAAAAATCACAGTGCTATATGAAGGACTTGCGCTAGAGTCAAAAGGACATAAACTTTAGAAACCGGACATCTTTTATCCTATAAAAGGTTAAAGTCTCTTTAAAGGTTTCCCCAGATCCTTTATAGAACATGCCTAAAGCTTTCAACATCTTTTCATTTCTTTACACATTCTATGTACTGGAAAGGAAAGTCAGAGCTGCCAAATGTAATACTGGCCCTAAAAACAAAAACACAGTAACAATTTTGCATGTGATCAAGGAATTGCTTATATGGAGCAGTGTCATTGCAACGCAAGACAAATGCACAACTAGTCTGCAATATACCAGCCTAGTGTGAATAGATGTTGGAAAAAGAGTTGCTTTTAATTTATACAACCCTCCCACATATGTATTGCTGTTTTATGCTCCATTGTGAACCAGAAAAAAGCATTTAAAAGGTTCATATTAATATACAAACATACACATCCACACCTCTCCGGCTTGTTCTAAACCGACGGATTGAAACCTGACCCAAGCGAATACTTGAATTTCATAAAACAATTCAAATCACTATATCCCAGGTACAAGAAGAAAAAAATATAAATGTTTGTACATGTGAAAAAAACAACTTCTAAGACTGAAAAGCAAAATTTAAAATATATTACATATGTCAATGAAAACTGCTAGAGAAATAATTGGATGCAGTAGAAACGTTCTTTAAAAAAATATATATTTTGGAAAGACAGAACTTTTTTATTTATAATAACAGGAAAAAATAAAATGGATTTATATATCTTTTTATCAACGTAAATATGTACTTGACAAAAGGCAAGGCTAGAAAGCTAGACTTCCGATTAGTGACAACGGCAAAAGGTGCGAATCCTTTCAGGGTCCTAAAAATCATTCTTTACAGTTCTTATGATTTTACAGATATGTTTCAAGTACAATCTACATAAATGACATAAAATAAAATAGGGAGGAGGGAACGGGAGAAAAAAAATAAAAAAGGATGAGAAAAATAAATTATGTTACAAGAATTAAGGGCTGCAGCAAATAGAAAAAAAAGAAGAAACAGGCAATCTTGTCCTTCAGTCCACATCGTTGGGCTTATATTTACATTTTTCCAGAATGACTACAGTTCCAATAAAAAAAGACTACTGAACACTGAAAGAACAATCCAGAAAGAAGGATGGCGGATGCAGTTTACATAGTCCCAACTAAATGTCCCTCTAGTGATATGGACTTTTAAAAGAACCCTATGGTTGTCCTCTGTAACAACGAATGGCAGAAGTTGTCAGCCCAGATACTCAACCCTCAAGATGACAAACTTTGGTCTGATAATAGAATTTGTGGTTTTATTTTTCTCAAGGCTGAAAGTACCATATGGGATGGGAACAAACCATGTTGGGACCACTATATTAATGCCGACTATATAGACACAAAGGTCTACTTCATCTCTTCACTAGCAGGTGTGAAGAAAACTGAAAGGGATGTCATTTGTGAAAGTCTCAGTGAGCTTTGTGCTTCCGTTTCTTGTGCTTTTTGTCTTTCTTCTTGCTGTCACACTTTTTGCAAAACCATGTTTCTTCCGTTGGGTCTTCCTTTATCCCAACGCAAACCCTGTAAATGCAAACAAAGAGTGAAAATCAAGCTTGGAAGATTGCAATTTTAAGCCACACACACTTGCCAGAAGTTAAATCTCCTAAAGTTTCTTTTTTGGGTTGAAGAATTTATCCACAACAATGGATCCAACAAGAAGAGGCTTAGAGACTTTGTTAAATCCATCATTGCAGCCCAAGCTTAGCTTTAAAAGAAGGTAATAGGTTTAGCTTAAAAAGGAAACTCTAGGGTTAAAATGGGAGCGGGGCAGATATGGAGGGGTTATTGATATATTGGACACTTGCTGCAGCATCTAGCCTGTAAATGCAATAACTTGGAAAGAGGGAGGTGGGACACAAATTTGTTCCCACTTCTTGGTCTCAGTAACTCAAGCTCAGGCCAGCTCCTGGTGACCTGAGAGTTTGCTAGGCAGTAAGTCCTGCAATCAGAGCTGAATCAACCCTCTGAGAGCACCCAAAGGGGGCAGAGCAATGGGAACAAACAAGGTACTGATCACTCAATTTTCATCGAGTGCACACAATGCATAGAGTGTCCTTTTAACAACCACACAATTTTAGATCTTCTACAATGGATATTGGAGAGGTTTTTCCTTCTGTGCAGTTTCAAGGAGAACACCACTACCTGATCAGAGGAAAGCTGTAATGCTGATCTTTGGCCAATCAGGGAAAATTAGACAAACCGACTGTCAATCAGTATTATTTCATTTATGCATGGCACAGATAACAGAAGGGAAACTAAGAGGCTTTGTTTATCAGTGCCGACGTTAGAGGTGAATACAAGTTCTGCGGTCATAAATGGAGAGTTTGACCCAGAGCACTAAGTACTACCAGAATGATTGCAGATACAGGGGTACAGGCCAAGGATTACTATACCAGGATTTCAGATTTCTATTCCCAGTCAGCTGTATATGCAATCTGCTTTGTAGTAGTTTAATTTACAGTATCAGCAAAACACAGATAATGCCCAATAGTCTGAAGTGGGCCTCAGATGTTTATGTGGCAAAGCTCAGCTTTAAGAAAGTTTGTTTCCCATCTGCACCGAATAGGTAGAGTACCCCCAAAAAACAGTTATCCATACATTATCTGAGAATGAGGCCTTTGCAAGACACTGGAGGCTGCTCGTATCCCAAATTATAAACTGGGACTTAATGATCTTACCAGTGATACCAGTCGTCACATCCATCACACCCAATCATAGGGCTGCCATCATCAGCTTTATTGCATCCAGGACAGATCCAAATCTGGTTGCCCATCTCATCGCGAATCTATGAGGGTGAAAATTCAGTCAACGGTCATACATTTTATAGTCTTTTAGCTGGTAGCCCTCTATTAAAAATCTTAATAGACAGCTGGAGGTTTACTCTAGGCTATTAATGAGCCTTTAGTTGTCAGTATTAGAACATACAGCCCCTGGAAAAGGATCGCAACCCTCCCAAAAGGTAGTGCTGTTCAAAAATACTTTTCATACAATGAAAAAGGAGAAAGAAAAACCCCACAGAAACAAACTTGCAAATCCAAAAATTCTGCACATAAGAAAAAATATATGTATTTGAAGAGTTTTCAAAAGAATTTGTCCTTTCTGGATAGATTGACAGAATTTTTTTTTCCACTTACTAGCTTAAACATCAAGCAGCAGTAGTTTAGGTTTAACTGACGTATTTCCCTGCATAATATTCATAAAAGCGCAACAATAAATTACAAGATAAATACAATTTCATTTTTTTACGGTATGAAAACAAGGGGATTGATAATCGATATTATAAACATTTTCCTCTGGGGTTTATCTTGCAGATATTTGGTTTGGGTGACCAGATACAAGTTCTGTACTTTGAGCTCCTTTGCCTACCTTTATGAAATACGTGAAGTCTGGAAAGGCTGGACAAGTGAAATATTATAACCTTAGAACTACAATATGAAGACAATTTTTACACTAAGCAATGGCCATTGTACTAGGTTTTACCTCTGAGATTACATGTACACTAGAGAAGGCCCTGATCTTTATACAAGCAGAACGACAAGACTGAGAATGAAAACCTTACAAGGCCCATAAACCTCTTCCCTGTGCTTCTAAAGCAAAACTGTCTAACACCAGCCCACTACAGACTCCAATGTTAGCTGAAAAACCAAACCTGAGGACATCCAAAAAAATCCAGTTGGGGTACATGAAAACTCTTCTGAAGCTCACGGCATAGCTGGTACCTTTTTGTCCCCACGTTACCTCTTTTATGCCCAGTAGGCAGCATTCAAAGCATTCCTTTTCAGTTTTTATCAACATTGTTAAAATTTTACACTCAGAAAAAACTGCGTTGTGCTTAATCCCTACCAGGGCAGCTGCAACTACCTGATGTATCCAGCCCCGTAACATATATAAAACATAAGCGAAAAAATTAAAAATAAATGTCATCTGCAGCCACCCTGGTAGGGGTTAGGCGCAACGCCATTTTATCCTGTGTGTTTTGACATATCTCCAGCAAGGTCATCCTTGCCATTCCGCATTTTTGTTTTTAATCCCAAAGTGGAATGGTTTCTGGGAGGGTACAAATGAAAACCCACCCGTCTTCCTCTTGACTGAGAAGCCGCATGAGCACATGTGGCTTGCTTAGAAAGCAGCTTTTTGCTTCAATAGGTAGGACTCACCTTACCAGAGGTGCCTTGATGTGGCAGGTGAGTTACACTTCAATGGCCATTTAAGTAAAACCAAAACCTCTAATTGTGTTTTGTTTCACATGGAGTTATAGGGATAAGCGCAGATGACACTTTTTTTTCTTGTGATTGTTAAAATCTTGCTGCATTTTTGATCTAGGCAGTGCTTATTCAACGCTTTCAAATGAGTCGGTAAGAGCAAAGGAGCAGCAAAGCAGACACAAAGTCTCTATATCACTGCTGCACATGAAAGACACAACATGTAATTGAACAAATAGTCTTTATTTTACTTTTGATCACAAACGACCCAGCAGTTGTCACAGAGTGAACCTGTCCCAGGGTCATTGTAAGGTAAACTGTTTTTCAGGGCGCAAGCGGCAACTGCCTCCTTATAAATTTGGCGTACGCACCAGATACCAGGTACAAGCAGCACATATTTAGCAAACAAAGCAGACAGCTCCTTATTTTGCATTTTTACTTATTAGCCAAATACATTCAATTTGCTGATAAGATCAGGTATATAAAACATGGTTACTGAGTAACTTTCCATTTACTTTATGACATCTCCCTCACTTTGTATTAAAAAGATGGGGAAGAAACCAAATTGAAAAGCTACCACTTCCAAGCGGCATGGTTTAGCAATGCTACTCGGTCGCACAGAGTTCATGAACCGCTGTGGTATTTGATATCAGATTTATTGGAATCTAGCTGGCAATCACTTGGCTTGCGGAAAGGTTAGAGCAATTTCTACATAAATGAATCCACTCCCCCACGTCACAAACGTAACCATTATAAAACCTAGAGGGATGAGACACTTTGTACACAAAACCCCAAAATTAAACTTTCAGTGTGTCCCAATGACTTGCCAGGGACAGGTACGTTTTACCATCTTCGCCGTCAGATCAAATACAACACCACAATCTAAAAAATACGTATGAATAATAAAAACACTGATATGACATCACGTAAGGACATGTCCTTGAAAGTTCCCTCTGTAGCAAAGTCTCATTAGCCATCACACATAGGACTTATTGTTTGGATCCTAGCATGGGATGTCCGTTTTTAACCTGAAGATTAAACCAAACTTTTACAGTAATTGCCCGCAAATCCTTTCTACCCAAGAGAAGACTTCATACTTTTCTGTAGAAGCAATGAAACATACATGGTAGGTGTGGCTTGTGTAAAACAGATATGTACTCACCACATAAACGCTGACAGTCTCCGTCACAACGCTTCTGACTGGCGTTTTAGAGTTTCCAGGATTTGCGCTAGGTGTTGGTGGGACAGGATTTGGAGCTGGTGATGCTGTAGCAGGAGTTGGGGCCACCGGTACAGGAGGTGGGGCGATTACTACTGGCACAGGAGCAGGAGATGGTGTAGGCGGTGGAGATTTGGGCAGGGCAGGTGGAGCAGCCTGTTTAGAGTCTGCAGCTACCACTTTACTGATGACTCTGGAAACAGAAAAAAAAACAGTCAGAATAGTATTGACAATCCAGCTCAAAAATAACATAAAACATTCTATATGGAAGCTACAACGTGGAAATATTTTATATAAAGCTAGCACAGCGCACTGCCAAAACACTAGTTTGTGGTGTATAGTAGTTCTTCCACAAATTTAAGCCATGAAAACACTATAGACAGCCTTAAAGATCTGCACATTTCCGAGGACACCAACAGCTGTATTCTTTTGCTTTAGAATTAGGTCATATCTATAGAAGTTTGAGTAATCTCTGAAATACCAGATACATGGTTTACCACCACCAAATACATGGCGGAGATCTTGCATGGTGCATTCCAGTATGGTTGTGTTCCAATGTTTCCCTTTAAATTACCGCATCAATCAAGAATGAGCTAGAGTTGGAAATAAAAGATATGTACATGTATACACTCCCTGGCACAAATATCATATTTACTACAAAAACTCCTTTTCTTCTTGGGTGGAATTTTAATCATATGTTCCCATTTAGACTAAGTATTCCATTATATGTTTTACCAGTGAAGTTCTTGCTGCTGTGATGTCAGGATTATCTGATATTTCCACAGAAGGATTTGTAGAACAGCAACTGCATAAAAACCATTCTTGACAAGCTGGTTTGTATTCTTCCAGAATACATTAAGTGCAAGGTGAAAACACATTGCAGATTTATAACAAACAGTCCTAATTTAGAACTTTAATATATTTCATATGTCCGTGTATTAAGTTCTATGTATACTATTTACGTAAAACAATCCAGGATATGCATCTCAGAAATGCATTCAACAACAACCTAGACCAATACAAAACATAATTGGAGTGGGCAACACAAAAACAAGCTAAAAAGGTAAAACAAGTATATGCAGGCAAGAAGACATAACAAAAAGAACAGCATGGGAGGAATGGTATTTTCCACAACTTTGGAGAGTTTTTGTTTACAATCCATTCCAGACAAAACCAAATGACAGCTATATGGATCATTTAGGCAAGGGTTATTTAACTACTTCCATATCAACCAAGAGATGCTTGCTCCCATATTTTTTTGCATCAATTTAATTTAAAAAAAAGGGACACTCAAGAGACTATGACCATTTAATTTGTATGATCAATGTGAGCGAAGCATGGTCTCCTACGGCTGCTCCTGGAGGTCTTCAATATGGTTTGGCTAATCACTGATTTAAAGGGATATTCTACAAACCTGACCACATTCAGGGTTATTCAGAGATAGGTGAAAACCAGGAGATTTGGCAGAAGCGAAAAGAACAATGTAGACCAAATAGCCGATTTGGAAAGTGAGATAAATGGGAGAATTTTTCTGGTTTGGCTATTTTGACCTAGAATCTTCACTTCCCCAGTCATTCTCCTGAGTTTCACCTTTCTTTGAAAAGACCTGTATAGCTTTTAAAAGTGGCGAGGGTGTGTGGAGAAGCCTCCCCCCTCCTAGGTCCCCTGAATGCTTTAAAATGCAGAGTGACCAGGCAGCCGGGAGGTTGGAATTTTGGCTTTCGGTCACTCAAGATTTCAAGCATGCTGACATCTCCTGCCGAGGCCGCCCGCAAAGTTTGCGGTTGTCCTGGAGAAAGACGATGGATCAGATCTGCATATACACGCAGCCCAGGTCCAGCAACGTGTGCAATCACTTCAGGACTTGCGTACATAAAGGTCTCAAGTCCTGTTGCGGTGCACAATTTGTGTTCCCAATGCTTCGGAAGTAGTGTAAATTGTGTAGGAAAAAAACTCAGGTTGTGCTGGGTTCGGCAGTTCCTGAACAGAAGAGGAGGGGCAGTGTGCGCAGAGGGACAAAATGTGAGTAGTATCACAAAAACAAAGAAAAGTAAAAAATAATTGGGCAGAGGTTGTCCGTAGCCTCTGCCCAATTACTTAAGTGGGGGGGGGGGGGAGACACACTATTTTTCAGTAAAGAGTTTAAGTCTTGTGTTTTGCTCCTGAAGGACTTAATACTCTCCATAAACCAAAACAAAAAGGTCTTAAAAGCAAAATGTGACATCAGAAGTTACATAGCACAAGTATTATTCTGGCTGTACTACATTTGTGCACAATTTAGTTTTTATTATAGAACTTGGGACAATGAAGTAGACTGATCAAGCTGGGTCATTTGTAAGGCACATCCAAACCGATCCAAGATGGAGAAGACACATTCAAATTGTTGATAGTCTACATGCTTGCTTTATTTTGGGCTTATCAAACATACCTGTGCTGAGGATCACATGTAACAAAATTTACAAAGAGATCGTTCTTTGATTTCTAGTAGGAACTTGACCTGAATGTCATACAAAGGAGATGTTTACAAGCAAAATGTTCTCTTAAATCAAAATACTAAGGTTTCGGCTGCAGAAAAAGCATAATACTGGTGCCATTAACCAGGAATTAAAAACATGGAAAACCAAGCTATTTTTACATTCTACTTCAGTGAAAACAACACTCCAATTTTTAGATTATCTGTGGGGGTAAGGGGGTGCATTTAAGAAGACATTCTGGTGGTTTTTGAACTCTGCAATCTGTCAGAAATAATGGATGAAAATGCTCTGAACTGATTGAGGTAAGCATTCCCATTAGGAAGACATGCCAATGGACTTCGCCCTCCTTGACGTATACATATTATTTACCAGCTAAGTCCCTATGCTGACCTCCGCTGCTGCAGTGCACTGTAGTGTGTAGCAGAACCAGGAGTTAGTGTCCTTTAGCTGTATAACTGATTTTTAATGAATAATATTCCTTCATCAGAACCATCTGCAAGACTGTTTCAGTTACTTAAAAAGACAGAAGAAAAATACATCTCGACACTGCTCCCGATTTTACCTACAGGTCATTAAAAAAAAAAAAAAAAAAAAAAGGATTGAAGTAAAGAAAGCCACAACAATTTGGAAAGGGGGTGGGGAGAAACGGAGGGGAAAAAAAAAAAAAGACCCAACACACCAACGTAAACAAACTCTGGCGTCTGAAACTTGTAACATGTGGGAACTACTCAAATGAACATTAATAGGGAGCCATTTCAGAACTGATAACTTTTATCTCCGAGATGAAGGGGCGTCTTACATTAAAGACACTACAAATATTTGCTAATTCAATACTTCCTTCCTCAAACGATTCTAGGGCTGAAGAGATCTGTCAGGCACAAAGGCAAAACGCATAAACACAGTATGCTCGCAGTGAAAATGCTTCCTGCTGACTTCCTTAGTAGTGTTAAGTATGGTCTGGGCAAGGCTTCTTTATAGAACAGTCATGCCCCGCGAGCGTGCATCAGCACAACTTAAAAATGAACAAACCACCATTACTGACACTTTAAAGCCATTGTATGAAAGCATATAGAACACGGTCATCCTGCATGTGAAATACATTGCAAAGGCCAGTGCTACAGGACAAAACTACCATTCTTTAAGTAATAAGAGGGGCAATAACCGCTTGACTTTCTATTAGTGGCTGAGAAAAAAAAATTACAAATCATTTCTAATCAAAATGTTGCAGCATGGGAACAATAATGTAAACCCACAAAAAAAAAAAAAAAAAAACACTTTATCCCTTATCCCATTAAAATATTTGAACTTTTGAGTTAAATGAACCTAAACAATTTGGGCTCATTTGATAGGGAATCACTCCCTTTAGGTGTTGAAATTTTATCTCTGCTGGCATATGTAATTGAAGGATTTTTTTTTAAAAAAAAGTTTTTCTCTGTTAGAGTTTTGCTGTTTGTCATGTGACTTTGGTATGCTAGGGGGGGGGGGAAGAGAGAAAGATGTCAGCTCTGAGCAGAGTGCCACCCTACAGGAGCGCCCATAACTCAGCACGAGCGCTTGTTGACTGGTACACTGGCGTCACTGCTGAGTGCCAGTCGGCATTGCAACAGTCCTCCGTTAAAACTGCCCATGGTTGGCAAAAGGTGGTGTCACTCATCGCTGTATCAAGGAAAGGGTAAACAGTGATAACTCATCAATGGGTAACGAAGATAGCGCATTAATCAATACCACGGTGATATCCATGACCTGTTGAGAAATCTCTGAAAAAGTATACAAATATGGGAAGGGCTCTATTCCAAGGTTGGTGTTCACATAACCGGAGCGGTTGTAAACTTACCAGAGCCAATATAATAGGAGGTTGTCAAATTTACAAAAGATCTGGTTAAATTTACTCCAATCACGGATTAGAGCCCACAGGATCTCATACACCCAGTCACCAGAACAGCGTAACATGTCAAGTCTTAGGAGACGTAAAACAAACAAACACACACTTCATGGACAGTACAAAACAAAGCACCATTCCCTGCACACTTTTCCTCACCAGCACATGCCAAAACATGACTTAACAGCACTGCCATCAAGTGGATAAATCCATAATTTGCAGGGGTGGAGTCGAGCCGGCAAAGATGGCCGCTGTTTGAGGGAGCTCCCGTTTTGACCCGCCGAATTGCAGCTCCAACCAGCCCTTAAACCTGTCAAAACCCCACCACTCACGGCATACAGCACCCTGCAGCCATGAAACATAGAAAAATGTCAGCAGATAAGAACCTTTCGGCCCATCTAGTCTGCCCAATTACATGGATACTTTACCTGGATTTATCTTTTGTTTAGGATAGCCTTATGCCTATCCCATGCCTGCTTAAATTCAATTACTGTTTTGGCCTCTACCACTTCAACCTGAAGAGGGCAACAAAAATAATTAAAAAAAAGACGCTGAAATCACTGTGGCGCCGATTTTTTCTCCCAGGGCCCGGACTGAGGAATCCTCCCAAAATGGCGCCAAGTCTGACTCCGCACATGCAGAATCGAGCAGAGAAGGTGAATCAGAAACTTACCCGGCCACTAAAGCTGATCTAATGGGACTGAAATCCTTCACAGCTGCGGAGCTGGAGAAGACCTCACGCTGCCTCTCTGCTGATATTCAAGAAATAGGTGAGCGGACAGCCAGACTTGGCAGATCAGAAAAGCTCATAACTCACTGCAAAACCCTGGCAGCACACGCTGATGCTATGGAGGCCAGAGTTCAATACCTGGAAGACGCTCTAGAAGATCAATCAAATCGCTCCAGGCGCAATAATATACGCCTCAGAGGTCTCCCCGAATACATACCGGGTGACAAGCTACTACCCACTCTCACGGGCATTGTACATCACCT
Source organism: Leptobrachium leishanense (assembly GCA_009667805.1). NCBI lineage: Eukaryota > Metazoa > Chordata > Amphibia > Anura > Megophryidae > Leptobrachium > Leptobrachium leishanense. Next base: position 179,781,600 of record CM019065.1, on the reverse strand, counting down.
CCTGCCTGACCTCCCCCAGGTTAAACTGCTCTTTGATCGGGTACACAGAACCCTGGGCCCCAGATGTGATAAAAATGCCCCACCTAGAGATGTAGTCGCACGATTTCATTATTATACCACCAAGAAAGCTCTGTTGAAGGTGACCAGGGATTAGAAGGTGGACTACGATGGCTGCCCACTTTCTTTTTTCCAAGATCTATCCCCTACAACGTTAGCACACGTCGGGAATGGCGGGAAGTAACAGGGATCCTTCGTCAGCAGGACATCAAATATGCTTGGGGTTTCCCTTTCAAGATCCTCATTACCAAAAATAAATCGCACCCATGCGTTCTCCCATCTATATCAAGCAAAGGACATCCTACGTCTGTTCAATCTGCCGGTTCCAAAGGCTTTGGAGGGGCTCGGACCTCCACTTCCTTGCCTGGATCAGGACTGGTCTTCTGTAGCAGATTGACGATAGGCGGCCCAGAGAAAGTTTTCTCCCTGTAGCCTCGGTTGAGGCCTTTATTTTTTGGGTGGCGTCACCCTTCGGAGAGCTCGGGGCGTCTCCCCAGGACTCCGGACCGATTACCCTGGGATCCGTGTCGTGAGTGGTAATGTTTTATTGTGTTACATATCACTACAGGTTACGGTTTATTTTTTGACTATTCTTGTAGCTTCTATGGTTGGAGCTTAGGTACCGATAGGTTTTCATGTCTTCAAACTCGGCGGGCAGACGGCGCACCCTCTGTGCTTTCTTGGTTCCGCACCGGATGGTCGCCGGCTTCCCTTTTTTCCTCCCCCGTTCTACCTCCCTTCCGGTATACCTGTTCGGTTGGTGCTTTCTTCTATCCCTGTGACTGCCAATCACAGGGATATCTGTCCCTCTTTTTCTTTCTTCTGACTACTTTTCTCTCACACCTCATTTCCTCCTTCCTTATCTCGCTATACATGCAGTCCCTCTGGCGTCCCCATCCTGGCCTCCCCTCGGGTGCTGGTGCCCTTCGGGGGAGGGGGGGCACCGGGGAACCTTCATAACTAGACAGGTCTAGTTCACATCACAATCAGACTTCTCATCTCCCGTCCCCACAGGACAAACAGTTTTTACTAGATAAACCTGGGGTGCGTGACAGGATTACGGACACATTACAGTATTATTTACAGCTTAACGACACGAGTGATAAATCCACCCAAGTACTTTGGGCTGCACATAAGCCTGTGGTTAGGGGCGCATTGTTAAGTATAGCATCTGATATTAAGAAACAAAAAATGGCTGACATACAAACCCTCCAACGTCAACTCCGGGAGAGAGAATTAGCCCATAAAGCTTCTCCTTCTCCGGAGACATATGCTACCCTATCCCACGTCAGACAGGATCTCAACGGGTTATTCCTCGATGAGGTGGGTCGGTCACTGCTTTGGTCCAAATGAAAATATGAGAGATCCAACAAGATGGACACCCCTCTTGCACATCTTCTTAAGCCTAGATCGCAATCACAAACAGTTCCCCCCATAACCGGCGCCACAGGTACCCAGCTCTCCACTCCAAGGGACATCAGAGACGCCTTTACTCAATATTTTAGCTCCATTTATAATCATACTCCATCCCACTCTATTTCTGACCCAGCACTTATAGATAGTATAGAGGAGTACCTCTCCCGGGCCTCGCTCCCATCTCTGACAGAAGTCCAGGCATCCGCTCTAGCCTCCCCTATTACTGAGTAGGAATTCCAGGCTGCCCTGAGCTTAATGAAACCCCATAAAGCCCCTGGACCTGACGGCCTTACATACCAGTATTCTAAAGCTTTCCACAAACTCTTATCCCCTCATCTACTTCGTATGTTTAATGACATGATGAATGGAGGAGTCCCACTCCAAGAATCATTATTGGCATCTATCGTCTTATTACCCAAACCGGGCAAAGATCACCACTTAATTGAGAACTATAGACCCATTTCCCTAATAAATACGGACATGAAACTGTTGGCCAAGATCCTCACCATTAGACTGGATCCCACCGACAAGCATATGAGAACACTAGAAGAGCAGCAGATCTGGTGTGGAGGGCTGTGGAAACGCAGACGCCTTCTCTGTTTCTCTGCTTGGATGCAGAGAAGGCGTTTGACAGAGCGGAGTGGCCATTTTTGTCCTCTCTTCTACGACAGATTAAGCTCCCGATCAATTTAATTGCTGCCATTACTGCTCTATATACCACTCCCTCCGCCCAAATCCTATTGCCTGGTGTGGACCCGACTCCATTCCTAATGGTACGCGACAGGGTTGCCCTCTCTCCCCTACCCTATTTGCTTTATATTTGGAGCGGCTTCTCCAACAAATAAGTCTGAACCCTGAGATTCACGGACTCGGAATCCGCTCCGATTATTTTAAAGTGTCGGCATATGCTGATGAAATACTTCTGTCCCTTTCCCACCCCCTCGAGTCTATGCCTAGATTGTTTGAAACCCTAGATGAATACACCACCTTATCAGGTTACAAAATAAATATCACTAAACCTGAAACATTCACGATCAATGACCCCCCCCCTCATGTATGAATCTCTGCACTAACTTTCCTGTCCGCTTCTCCATCTTTCAAATACTGAGGTATTGTACTTACTAATGACCCTACAACCCTTTACGATGTTAATTATTCGAGGCTATGGTCCCAATTTAAGAAGGATTTGGAATGTTGGGATAGATAGATTTAATGGGTGAGTCGTATTTATTGTGTCGAGATGAATGTCCTACCACGCTTGCTATATTTTTTCAAGCTCTACCTCAGGCGATATCCGTGATATGCAGAGAGCTATTGATTCTTTTATTTGGCAGGGTAAGCGACACCGAACTGCTAGAGCTATCATGTACAGGCCGAAGGAGGCGGGAGGCTTGGGATTACCGTGTCTATTTTCCTATTATGCCGCACAGCTGGCTCAAATTGTAGCCTGGCACTCCCCTCAGGCCTCCTGTTGTTGGGTTGACCTGGAAAGAGGATTAACGTATCCGGATCGTCCTCATTTCTGGATATGGCTTCCTAGGACACACCGTCCTTTATTGAAAACTTCCTCAACTCACTGCGGCTATAGGATAAAATAGCGACCAAATGTGATCTCACATCCTACCCTTCACCGCTAACACCAATCCTGCGGAATAGTGATTTCCCACCGGGATTAATTTCCACTCCCTCGGATGGATGGAGAGGTTCTGCTCTCACGAGGATTTGTCATCTATATCCCAAAGGACATTTGTTTCAGCCCATGGATTTACCTCAATCTGGATTATCGCATCCCTTACCATTGCTTCAAATACGGGCGTATGCCACTCAACCTCACATCAAAAGCCGCGGCATTGACCACACCCTCTCACTTCGAATGCCTGTGTCTCCAAGGCGCCTATCCTAAGGGCTTAATTTCAATGATTTAACACAAAATTAAGGCCCTTCTGGACTGGCGAGCGTTTACCTATATTCAAGCGTGGGAGCGAGACCTGGGAGAGACGTTAGAGGCTAAAGATTGGGGAGATATTTGGGAGGCTATGCGGAGTGTCTGTTTGCACGGACCACCAGGAACAACTTATTAAAACTATTTTTCGGTGGCATACCACCCCTGTCCAAGTATCGCATATGTCTCAACAGACACCTGATCTTTGTTGGAGGGGTTGTGGACATAAGGGTACCTACGCCCACATGTGGTGGTTTTGCTCTGCAGTCCAGCGCTTCTGGGATCAGACGCATACTCTTCTTCAAGCAGTGTTTCCAACAGAAACCCCACTAAGTCCCTGGGCCTACTTATTGTCCAGACCATTACCGGAGTTACCGCTTGCAGCCTGCCGTGTGTTGGCACTGGAACTGCCCAAGGATTCCTCCCTTCTCAAAGATTTACCCTAATATCAGAGATGTACAACTAATGGATGAACTTACGGCCATTACCAAACACACCCTTCCGAATTATTATAGGATATGGTCGCCCTGGCTGGACCAAATGGGCTAGGTTTGAGTCATGACGGGATGGGGAGCCGATACCACCTGTAACTTTGCCTTAACTGATTTGGGTTTGCTCTTTACACTTTGTGGAAATGTATCATTTCAGCTGTGACGAAATCACTGCTCCTTTCTTGAATTTCTTTTTTCTTTCTCGTTTTTCGCTTTTCTCTTCTCTGGGCTTGGGCAGCCCCTTCTCTTTCTTTTCCCAATTCCCTCTTTATAGTGTTGTAATGGTTCTAAGACTTTTACTTAATTTATGTCTGAACACTTATTCTCTTAATAAAAATTACATTTAAAAAATAAAAATCCATAATTTGCAGAGAGTGCTAGTGTCCTTACGTTATGGAGATATGACAGATGTTATGGAGAGTTGGCAAAGGATATCTAGCAAGGATGCCCAAGATAAAACAAGTGTCTGAATTGACACAATTGTAAGTATGGGCAAATAGGTCTTTGGTGGGCAAATTCCAGACGCTGCCAATTTCTACAAAGCAGGCTTTGACCTACTCTGTGTGCATTAACCCATTGTCTATAGCAAAAATGACTTGATATCTACCAGGAGGTCAATGTGAAATATCAAAGTGGTCAGATTACACAATCTGCCCTATGAGGGCTGAGTTCTGTATGTCACACTGATTACTTGCTATCTAGATCTCCCGAAACAAAGACAGAATATACGACACTATCCAAACTTTCAATACGGTCCGAAGGACAGACACCATCTAGTGCTGTGTGGAAGCACTAAAACACAAGCTTTTATCATGCGGTCTACCAATTTAAAGCAATTTGAAATTTTTCTGACGTTTGCATTTATTGTGTGGCTCACAGTTAGTGCACAGATCTCAAAAAAGCCAACATCAAACTATAATGTAACACGTATATCTGCCGGTTTCTCCTTTGCCGTTTTATTAGCTTGTTCAAAGATATGGCTAGTCCTGAATTACCAACCAGATAAACCCATGCCGCTACTACACCATAATGGGTTAAAATGCTATTTGTGCATATTTCAGCCCCATTATACTCCTTGGTTTATAATTGTTATTCATTGAGCGCTCAGCGAAGCAGCTGTCCAGCTGTTCTCCGTTTCATTTCTCACCAATAAGCCGCTAAATGCCGGTCTGTAAAATCATTTGGAGGCCCATTAATCTGGTGATGAACACTGTCACTCCCAGCATAAGTTTCCCAAATTGTGGTTTATTTCGCCACATTTTTCCCCTCTGTGTGGCATCCCTCCCAATCTCATTACTTAATTCCGAGGCGGCAGCCTCTTCCCCTGAATGAGCCGGGTAACCCACACCACCCACAGCTGTGCCCCCACAATAGGCTCAGACAGAACTTGGTCACGCTGCCCTAACCGCGGCACACACTGGCTTTATTCATGGAAACGTGTGGAAGGAGGGGATTTCAGGCAGGATTCCTTTACCTGTTTCCCTGCCACAAAAACAGACGTAAAAGGATTGGGTCACGGGAAGCTTGGCCTGAAATACACACCGACAAGTGAATAGAATGCGTCCCATCCCTACTCCGAGACACCAAGAAAGCCAAGGTTAAGGGCAAACACGGGGATATGCCCATACAGGGGCCTTAAATGATCTCTATTCTTCTCTGGACCATAGACAAACAGCCAGGGGGCAGCTATTAGTCTTAAAAAGGGGAAAAGCCAAGAAACCGGTCACTGCATTAAAATGCATTTATATTCGAGGCATTAAGCAGTGGATAAAAATGTACAAATCAAAGTTTGAGAATGTTAATATTAAGATTTGAAAGCAGCAGCCAATGTAAAAAAAAAAATTAAATATTTTTTTCCCTAGGTTACACACAAAATATAAATATAGATTTCCTACCACTGACATTGATAACCCGTACCTGGTGAAAATTTATATGCTTTTCTTCTATAGCCATTAAAATCAGTAAAAACAGGTAATACGACTAGAGTCCCTTACATGTCAGCCATATTTGAAGCACTATAAGGCTGGGTTCACACCTCAGCGTATTTCAAACGTGCGCAATGCGCGTTTTTTATGCACGTATCGCGCATACGAAAAAATGCGAACGGGCATTGCAGCGCGTTCGCGGCTATGTCTATGGCCGCTAACGCGCTGCTAGATGCCCCAAAGAAGCTCCTGTACTTCTTTGGGTGTCTAACATTTTACAGCGCATTCCTGCGTGCTGTAAAACGTCCAGGTGTGAACCAGCCCCATAGGAAATCATGGGATTTCCGGGGTTGAGCGTTTTACAGCGCTCAGGAAAGCGCTGTAAAACGCTGAGGTGTGAACGGGGCCTTAAGCTGTGAAAAAAAACTAAAGGTAAATTTTAAACTACAAAATAGGTTGAAAGGAAAAAGGTATTCAGTAATGCCTTAGAGGGTTATTTTAGGATATCGGTGAACCTTTATCAGCTCTTTAGTATAAAATTTCCATGCAAAACAGATTTATTTTCCCTTAATTTGAAGGGTCTTCCTGTATGAAAATGACATGCTCACTGCCAGAATTGTGCACTTTAATATCAGGCTGATGAGTTTTATTTGTACACTAAGAAAACAAAACATGCGTTTTAGAGAAATCCAGTGAGGTCTTGCAGGGACCAGCTACATCTGTCCTCTACTCAATCCTTGACCTCCATAAAAATGGAATGAATATACAGTACATATCCCATGCAGCGAGTTTAGAAATGTTATTTTAATATGCTCTTTTAGTTAAACTGACATTAATAAGCAGTATTAAAAGGCAGAAGAGCTCTTGCAGTCAGGTTTATTAACATGCTAATTTACTGGAGGTGTCGTAAACTCCATTTGTGACTTTAAGGCACATCTGTGACTGCTAGACGCCATATCTTAAGCACCTACTTGCATTAACAAAATTAGTGATCAGCAGCATGATAACGCTGCGGAGAAAATGCTTTAATGCGCGGCTCAAATCATACATTACACCGCCGGTCTTAAATATTTTAAATCCAAATGAACTAGCACCACCTAGCCCATTATGGATAAGATCTGCTCAAAAAACATTAAAACACAATTTATGGAAGCTGCGGCCAAAGATAAGCTTAATTTGCAGGCTGACCTTTTATTTATTAAAGGAATCAAATGAGGTCTAATTGCATTAAAATTGAATCCAGTAAATTTCCTGGCCATAATCATTTGGCGGCCGAAGAATTGGCACGTCTGAAGCCAATCTCCATGTAGATGGCCAAGGCTCTCCCTTTAATCACATATCATTCCAGAGGAGCTTCTGTGACAGGAGAGTTAAGGAAGGGCGATTATAGAAAATGGCCAATATGCTATTCTTTTTCTCCATGTATCATCACCAATATTTATTTTTGAATTTTTCAATTCTGAAGAATTTTTCAGTGGCAGGAAAAAAAAAAAAAAATGGTAGAGCTTGGTCTAGACCAGTGTTTGCCAACCTATGTGTTCTAGATATTCCATTTATGTCTGGATCGGAATCTCAGGATGTGTTTCTGCAAAACACCTGGGAGCACCAAGGTTAACAAATCACTCATAAAAGCAGCAAACTATTTATGAAGGAACCTCCAAATATGCAAAGGGATTCAGTAACCCATCCATTGAAACATAGAGTTCTACCTCTGGAGCCTAAATATCTGGATTATTCTACGCAAACTCTCATAGCAAACGGTCAGGCTCCACAATACAAAGCCGGTTCCTAGGTTCTCTTTAAAAGGCAGGAGTTCTCAATCTTGGTCCACTAGACGTTTTGAAAACTACAGTACATCTCCTAAAATACTCCACCACTCATAAGGCAGACAGAACCCCTTGTTTCCCCTGGTGGGAAATGTAGTTCCAACACATCTGTAGGGCTGAGGGACTCTAGTCAAACCATGTAGTAGCAATATTAACCATAAAAAAACCCGAATTACTAAAATATTTAGTCCTTATATGGATAAGTGAAGGAAACCGGGCTTACTTTGAGTGTTATGAACCTACAGCCCTAGCAGCATCACATCTTCATAACACAGTGTGTGTATATACTTTCTGAAGAAGACAAGATTGCAGTCATGTGTGCTGGTAGCCTTTGGACTCCAGTAACGTACACTCAATGAATTTGAAGAGATATTTTACGCTTAAAGTCCGGTTAATCCTAGGATTACCTGGGTAATCCTGACATTACCCAGGCGTCATTAGCAAAAGTCCGAAGTGAAATGAAATGTCGGACTTTATCCAGGTTATCTGCAAAGTATCCAGAGGCCTCTGGGTACTCCAGTTTTCTGCTCTGTTTACCTGGGTAAAACGCACATTACCCTAGTGTTGGATAAAGTGCAATGTGCAATGAAACATCTGACTTTATCCAGGTAATCTGCAAAGTATCCAAACGCGTCTGGGTACTCCGCTTTTCTTGGGTTTTCAGCAGGTTACAGTTGACTGAATTCCAAGGATTACCCAGGCAAAGCTGCAAACGGTTATCCGACTGATAAAAATAACATAAAACACAATTTTGTTAACCAAATTGTATCCACAGCCACAAACTACACTAAATAACCATCATGTAACTCTGCGCGTTAATGGTCTGAAAATTTATATAATATCTTTTATCTTCATAAAGAGTAACCTGATGGTTATTAGGTTTTTTAAATGATATATAAGCACATATGACACATAATAAAGATCAGGTAACTCTTTCATATTCATATAAGAAACATATCGTTACTAAACTTCTCTGTAAGCAAAAAATGAAATACCAGTCTGGACCTGATCAAATACCAGCAATGCTGCTGAAAATCAGTGCGCCAGCAATTGCAAATCCTGTCGCAACCCTAATAAAGGAGTCACTGGCGACTGGATACATACCCAAGCTCTGGAAGACTGCAAGATTGGTACCTATCCATAAAAGTGGTGACAGTACTTTGGTATCCAACTACAGTCCGATATCGTTGCTCCCTGTAATGTCAAAAGTCTCGGAAAAATGCGTCTACACACAATTACGTGATTATAATCAATATTGGAACTACTTAACCCCGGATCAATCAGGCTTTCGTCCAAATCACTCAACTACAACCACCCTTTTAGAAGTCTGCAATGATATCCAAGCTGGGATGGAACAAGGAAACCTAACTGGAGCCATCTTCCTTGATTTTGCCAAGGCCTTTGACACGGTAGACCATGGCATCTTGTTAGAAAAACGTAAAAACTCTGGCATTGGTGATCGCACGCTAAACTGGTTTCAATCATATGTATCCGACCGATCACAATATGCGTCAATTGTGGCAGCTCCTCCCTCCCGCTCCCAGTCACTTGCGGTGTACCCCAAGGCTCAATACTAGGCCCCCTGCTATTCACAATATTCATAAATCATCTGCCCAACGTCTGCAAAGCCTCAACTGTACATATGTACGCAGACGACACTAATCTATACCAGCAAACCAAATCTCCTGCAGCTGGAGGCCGTGCTGCAAGAACAATTCACAGGGGTAGAAAAGTGGATCAAAAACAAACTTTTTTTAAATACTGACAAAACTGTAACGATGCTCTTTGGAACAAAACCTAAACTACACAAATTGCAAAATCCCCATCTATGTGTTGGGACAAAATCAAATGGCACGCTGACCACAGTCACTTCTCTCAAATATCTAGGTATGTGGTTGCACCCTAATCGATCCTTTGGCCTCCACATCGAAAAACTCTCCTAAACTTTACCCCAAACTAGGTGCCCTGTACAGAAACAAATCCTGCCCGAGTCCCGCGGTAAGAAAGCAGATTGTACAGCAAATGCTTATGCCGGCTATTGATTACGGAGATATAGTGTATGCAGCCGCCCCGCAAACACACCTTCATAAACTTACTACATTGTATAACTCATTCTGCCGCTTTGCGCTACAATGTAACTACATGACCCACCATTGTGACATGTTAAAAGAGCTAAACTGGCCATCGCTGGAATCCAGACGCACCCTTCACCTTTCCAGCCTGGTGTTTAAGAGCATCTCTGGGAAGCTGCCACCCTACCTGAATAGACTGCTTCCCCCAGCAGCTCCCTCATCCTATAACCTCCGATCCAGGACCAGCACCTTACTTGCAATACCACAATACAAAAAGATAGTGGCTCGGTCCTCATTTTCCTACAGAGCACCACAATTATGGAATAACCTCCCAGACACCCTCAAATCTTCCCCCAGTCTTAAGTCACTCAAGAGCTCCTTACTAACATACCTCAATACAGAATGCAACTGTAAATATGTAACCTAGTGACTATATTTCCTGTTAATCTGTATATGTGTTTTTTTTAATATCTTGCATTGTATTACTTTGTATTTCTGTAACTGTAATACTTCAATGTTCTTGAACCCAGGACATACTTGAAAACGAGAGAAATCTCAATGTATCCTTCCTGGTAAAATCCTTTATAAATAAATAAATATCCTGTTACTCTGTATATTCATTATATCCGCAATACATTTTAAGGTTTGTCTTTTGCCATTTTCATTGATAAGATCCTTAGACAATCGCAAAATTCACTTTTACCCAAGTGGGGTTGGATGCTCTGCAGGTTACCCAGGTGAAGCTGTGGATAGTCCTCAGATTACCCGGGTAAAGCTCCAGACTTTTATCTGAATGATAACAAAATTTGATTTTAACCACACGTGGTTAGATAGTCTGCAAGTCCTCTGGGTAAAGTGCAAATTTTTCAGGTCTTCCAGACTGTTACCTAAGGGCAGTTGGTTAGTCCTAAAATTACACGGGTAAAGTCCGAATTTTTCATTTATTTGCAGCTTTACCAGGCGGTTTTGGGTAATGTCAAGATTACCTGGGTAATTTTAAGATTAACTGCAACACACACACACACACACACACACACACACACACACACGTTAAGTTGTACATGAGGCCCATTGATTGCTGCCCAGAATAACAGAAGGTTACGAGGGACTACTTGAAAGGAATCTGCTCTAGCAAATTGAGAAAATAAACTGAATTCTTCCGATAGAAAGTTAGTGTGTCTTGATTTGATTTATATTATAATTTAGTACAACAAGCAACACAGAATTGTAGGGAATGCCCTTTGACGACAAGCGCCACTTGTAGAGGATAAAACCATTAAAATTTCTACGATTGTTGTTGTAGCTTCGTGCAAAGAACTTCAAGCAGACACTTCATTTTAAAAAGGAACAACTTTTACAAAAGAAGGGGGTAAGATGTGAGGGAAATAATTTTCATACGTAAAAGGAAATGACAAGTTGGAGGTTCCAGTACTTACATTGTGTCTTGGCCTGCACCCACCCTCAGTGTCAACCTGGGAATTACCGGTGAAGGCGCAGGAATGGATAGCTCTGTTTTGACCTGCTAAATAAATAAAACATAGATCAGACAAGGTGGTTTAAAATGTCAGTCCCAAATTACTCCCAAGCCAGTCCAGACAATAAAGCTAAACCAACCCCCAACTTAAAAGAAAAAAAAAAAATTATATACACACAGCATGTGACAAGGACATTGTAAAATATCCTAAGACTACAGAAAGTGATTTTCAGGGGCATTGATAATACCTAAATTCTTTATTATAGCTACAGTCACAATTTCACATGACGAAGAAAAACAAAAACCCCGAAAGCCACAAGAAAGGACCAGAACTTGCCTGACAAGCAGAGGAAGATCAACATTTTGCATACGTAACATGGCATATGGGAAGATGCACCAAGGTCGAGTCTCTACACTGACATGCAGCTTAATAGAACTGGTGTGTCGTACAAACTATTTATAGTTGTCAATACATTAAAAAACCTCCAACGTGACAATAATATGATCTAAGGAATTCACTAGAAGTCTTTGAGATTAGTTGCAAGTGCTATTTCAGCATGGAGACCTGCTCAGTAAAGCAATACTCTGGTTGCATGGAAGGGGATATAAATGTAGTCATTTCTACAAAATAAAAATCCAATTTACATTTTCATTAGTGCTGCAGCTCCGTTAATGTGCTATCTTCAGTTTCATTAAGATTTAATCACAGTTCCACTCTTACAACTCACGAGGTTTTGCAGGGCTAAATCTCAAAACACGGGGCCATGACAAATGTTGGGACCGGCCTATATAAGCATTGGTGTCTGAAATACATTCCTACCCTACTTCGCTGCCCCCCTCTACAATAAAATAAAAGCCCTCACATACCAAAGAGTGTAAAAGGGCTTTTCATTTTTATGCATAAGCGAGCCTGGCCTAGCTGTGTTATAAACTGCATTCCTATACTAATCTAAAAGGAATTAAGCCTTCTTGTCACATACCTCAAGGTACCAACTGATAAACCATTTATTTTTTTATTTAAATACAGGCAGTGAAGAAGAAATAATAAAATAAAAATCATATTCCAGGCAAAGGGAACCATCTGCGACTATGTAACGTGTTTGAATTCTCTGCACTCCATCACTAGAAGGGCTATATAGGGAGGAATGGGTTTACAATCCTGATTTGTTGGAGAAAGATGGATTTAGGAGACACTTATCAGATATCGGATTTACAATTTCATTCAATATAGGGATTCTTTGGTGCATGTGAGCTTTGCAGTTTATCTTCTTGACAGGGGCTTTCTGATGGCTAGTGGGCAGTCCTGTCAATTTAAGCTGTTATTATTGCTTTGCACAGTTAGTTTCCCCCTCTTTTTAAATCTTAAAAAGCCAAGGCATTAACTACATGGAAACAACAAGAGTGTCATTTCACAGACACAGTACTTTGTTAATCTGAGTTCCAGAAGTCCAGTTTAACCTGATGAGTGCCAAAAGAACACACTTTAAGCATGACACACAAAAGACACAAAAAAAACCCCCAACCGTTCCCATGCAGAAAATCAACACCGGCTGCTTACCTTTTCATGTTTATGCTTGTCTTTCTCCTTCTCCTTCTTGTCCTTTTCTTTTTTGTCCTTCTCCTTTACCTTCTCTTTGTCTTTTTTCTTCTTCTTTTCCTTCTTATCTTTTTTCTTTTCTTTTTCCTTAGGTTTCTCTTTCTCCTCAAAGAGCTTCTCAGGTGGAAGGGGAGTCATGGTAGAAATCAAAGATGGCAGTCTGACAGAGCTGGGGGTGCTAACAGTGGGTAATGCAATTTCCTTTGCAGTTAACAAAACAGAAGATACCGAGGCTTTCAGCCTGTCTTCTTTGTTTTTATCTTTCCCCTTCTTTTCCTTGTCCTTCTTCGCTTTATCTTTCTTTTTATCTTTATGCTTCTCCTTGTCCTTCTTTCCAAAGGTCTCTTTCGGCTTCGATTTTACCTCTGCTTCATTAAAATCTTTAATCTTAAACTTGTGCATCTCTGTCTCATCATCCCAGGTAGAGTCTTTCCAGAGACCCTTTGTCTCTTTGCTTCCGTCCTTGTCCTTTGTCTTCTCTTTATTTTTGTCTTTGGACCGCTCTTTTTCCTTGTCTTTCTCCTTCACCTTTTCCTTGTCCTTTTTCTTCATCTTGGCCTTAACCTCTTTCTTTGACTTTTTCTTTCCTTCCACTGGAGAAGCAAGTTTTGCCTTCTCCTCAAAGACTTTTAGAAGAGGTTCTGGAGTTGGTGGTGAAGCAGAAGGAGACGAGAAGCATGGAGGATTTACAGGTACACTGGAAGGGGTTTCTTGATTAACTTTTCGAATGACCTCATTGATCGAATCATCCATTGTCCATGAAATATCAGAACTTGAAGTCCCACCAGAAGGAGGTGCTGGGTCATTACCAGACTTTGGAAGGTTGTTGATAGAGCTTGAAATCTTAGGAGTGACAGGTTCTGATATAGTCAGTCTTTTTGGACTTGTAAACACTTCATCTTCTGACTCTGAACCAGAAGAAAACACAAACGGGTCAAGCCCTTGCTCTGCACAGGCACGTGCAACCACAGCATCAATGGAGTCTTCAATTGTATTATCAGCCACAGACGGTTTTCTTAGTGGAGTTTCGAGATTTAATTTCTCAGGTTCAGGAGGTACTGAAGTTTGCTTTATTTGTATATTCACCTTTCCAATCTTTTCACTCAGAGCAGCTAGAGGAGTCCGTACTGGAGTTTCTGCTTTAGTAGGCTGTGAAGTAGCTGCAATGACCTTTGGGCTTTTGGGACTCTTGGGACTTTTTGCACGACTAGATTTTTTATCTTTTGATGCACTCTTAGGTGAACGCATGGGACTGCCATGTATTGTAGCTGTGGAAGTGGCCTTAGGAGATTTTGATTTTTGACCTGGGGATCCACCTTTAGACTTTGATTTGGGGGTCAAGGCTTTAGAGTCTAAGGGTTTGGAAGGAGGAACTTGAGATTTTGATACTGGAGGTAACATCTGCGAGTCCGGAGAATGAGCCACATCTGCACTTTCCTGTACATGAGTAGGTGAAATAGGTGGAACCGTCTGTGTGTTTATCGAGCCAAGTGGTTCTCGCGGTTCCAAAGCAGCATCTAAAACATCACCTTTATTATTTGCCAACCGCGGTCGCTTTGCATGAGGCATTTCCATGCTGTCAGGACTACCCAAAGGTCTTTTGCCAAGACAGTTTTCATCGTTAATGGTTTCATCGTCTTCCATCTCCTCCTCTTCTTCCAGAGGAACCTGCATTGCCTCTGCTGAGGTACCGCCATCTGTGGGCACCTGTTCCTCCTCTTCCTCTGTTGTAGAAAGAAAAAAATAAAATAAAATTAGCGAGGTGAAAACATACATTTACATTATTTACAATATTTCACTGAAGTGATAATTAGCGCTTTTTGAATTAAATATATCATTCAACGGTAAGATTTCTCTACAGTACTTTTAAAAAGCACTCCATCAGGTCTTCACCAACAGCAGCACATTTTAGAGTAAAAGTCTATTTGGTAAATAACTTATTTAAAACAAATATTTTTATTAATATGTTCTACAGTTATTTAGGTCTGTGTGCTTGTTTATATTTTATATGGATGCACACACACAAGATGTATCTCTAGCGACATATCACTAAATGCTATACACACACACACAAGGATAGCAAGAAATGACAAGTTGCATTATAAATGGGCTAATCTATATGGTAATATGGGTGCATCGCATAACGGCAGAAACCCCAGATAACAGTATGCGTATGGCTACGTTCCAGACCAGCATGGTTACAAAGTCTTGCCGCTGACATCACATGAGTATTAAATGTGCTTCTCATTGGTTATTTATGATACACGATATGAGTTATGATAAGGATTACTACACCCCCGTCATCCTGTTTTTACTGGATGTCAGATATAATAAATTAGAATCGTTAATCATCAGTGCTGGTGACTGCAGTCATGCTTTGGAGAAAGATGCAGTAGGACAAAAAAAATAAAAATAATAAAAAAGTAAGAGGCACAGTGCGGCCATAACAAAAAGGTGAGCCGCACCAGATCTTGCAGCGAATGCAACGTACAATCCAGCCTTCCATCGTGTGCCCATAGAATAAAAAGGGGCGCAAGTTACAAAACATACACAACACACTGCTAGCTGGAGCTCAACTTCACATTTACGTTTCCATTCATAATGTGTTTGCAGCAAATTCTGACCAATGAAGTCAAATTTATTCACATTTCGCACTTTTGAGACCCATATTAGATATATGGTAAAAACATGTTTCCTCAAAACACAACACACATTATAGCCGATTTAAGCTTTCAAGGTTTTTTTTATGTAACTTTTTCTTCTAGCAAGGCCCAAGGGTATTCATGTTTTTATTTCTCAACTATGTGGCATAGACTTGAGCACTGAAAGA
Source organism: Leptobrachium leishanense (assembly GCA_009667805.1). Taxonomy (NCBI): domain Eukaryota; kingdom Metazoa; phylum Chordata; class Amphibia; order Anura; family Megophryidae; genus Leptobrachium; species Leptobrachium leishanense. The sequence goes on along the minus strand of CM019065.1, from coordinate 179,765,970 downwards.
AAACATGGATTTTTTTTTTTTATTTTTTTTTTAGAAATTTTAGATGTAATGTGCATTGTATCTGACTAGATAAACGGAGGGATATTCATGCGCAATAAATGCAAAGTATTTAGTATCCGGACTGTAGACACAACGTATCCTACTAAAGAACATTATATGATGTATAAAGAAGGGAGTGTTCTACACATGGATACAAACACACACACAGCAATTTTTTTACGTTTAAAAACTGGAAACACAAAGGAAACCGTATAAATTAAAGAGAAAAAAAAACAACAAAAAAACCTCAGCATGTCTAACTAGGCAGTATGCAGACACCCAGGGAACCCCAATGTTCAAGCTAGGATGCCTTTAACCCAGCCAAAACCCTGAAAATCTGTCTGCAAACTATCTTTTATACAGGCTGAAGAAATTTTTAGTCACTGATGCAGCTTTTGCATTTTTATTGTATGATTTTGCTTATGTCAACAAATACATATTTATGTTGCTTTTAAAGATCGTTTACAAAAGCTATTGTTCATTATACATCTATAAACTGCAAAAATCTTTATTAACAAGAACAGACGCGCCAACGTTTTCATATTGTATAGAAATTACGTTAAAGGAAACATTAGGTGGGTCAAGAGTGACTTTTACACAAAATGTAGGCAGTGTTACAATTAGGGCTGCAACTAACGATTATGTTCATAATCAGCTAACTAATCGGATTAAAAAAATAAAATAGGAAAAATTAGTTTACTTAAAAAGGAACATTATGTGGAAAAAAAATATAAATAACCCCTCCCCCTTTTTTAATAAGCAATTTGCGTACTTTACGTAACTTTCGTATGTACATACACAAATCGCGTATCTTGCATACTTTTCACACAAGGTATACGAGTGCTTGGTCAGAGGGATGGGTTGATGCTGCATGCGCAGCTTAAGCCCATGTCCGCTTTCTCAAATGGACATTGCTACGAGCACTTTGTCATAGATGATGATGATGTCAGCATGAAATTGGGGTTAATAAGCTAAAATGTCCCTTTAAAATAATTTTGTGACCAAACTGAGTGGGAGGAGGGACTGGAGGTGGAAGGGAGTTACTTTGCTCAAGTGACCTGACCTGAGTGTGAAAGGGAGTGGGTATAGACAAAAGACCGGATCTGAGTGTGGGAGTGAGTTTTGGGGAAGGGACCAGACCAAAAGGAGGGGGAATGGCAGTTCCCGACCAAAGAGGGTGTGGCAGGGAAAGTGGGGTGGTGGCACAGGAGTCCAGCTTCAAGTAAGGATAAAACACATACAGCCCACCCAGTGGCAGTATCTCATGGTTTGTGTTATAGTAATGCTTCTGTTGTAAACTAAATAACATACTAGATGTGTCTGACATAACCCTAGAACTAAAGCATACCCAGTAAACCAGCGTCACGTCTTCTCCAATCTGCTCCGAAGCGGAGGTAATTTATGTTCAACTGCATCTGACTTTAAACAGTGTGTGCTGTACACAGGACGATTAAATCGATGATTTAAATAGTCGTCAACTATTTCCATTATCAATCAGTTGTTTCAGCCCGAGTTACAATCTTTGCTTTTTAATATACATTTTCTGTTTAAAGAAAATATTGGCTTTGTAGCAAATATATTGCAAACATTTGGAAACCTTTTTTTACTTTCATAAAATTTATAAGCTAAACACACAATTTTTTTCTCGGTTATGAAGCAGAACACACAGCTTAGTCATGCCCAGAGTAACGGAACAATAATTGCTAGAAATAAACAGGATCTAAGGTTAATGTATGTTACATGCAGAGTCTCCTTGCACAGTTTAAACCAAATAAATGGATTTAGTTGCTAATGTGAGTAAGGTTTTATCGGCTGCATTCCTAGGCAAGCAAAGCGGTGATAATCTAGCCACGTTTGCGACTTTGAGAGATTCCTTCCTTTCCACGCAGGAGCTGCCCCAGTGCTCGCGATGACCTTGACAAAATTCTGGAGAAAGTATCTCAGGACCTGGGGCTCTGAAGCTATTTTAGAATTAGCTCAGAATAATTGTCCCACAATATGAGTTTCTTGATTAATTGCCTGAGATAAGGTCTCGTTCACTCCATTGGCCTCCAGTGACTGGCCCCTATTTCCCATAACAGTCTGTCTCGCTCTGCTGTGTAATACAGGAATGGCAATGAAAGAGAGAAAACCAGCCCCCCCCCAAACAAGATACACCAATTCCATTACTTAAGGATTAGCTTAGAGATAACCCTTCATACTCAATTACTCCAATAATGGCAGTAATGATTTCATCACGTTTATTTCTTTAAAAGATACACTAATTGTTTTCAAAACCTTATTAAAGTATGCAAAAGAAAACACAAAGAGAGATTGTGTCCTTTACCATGAGAGCAGGGCCTGACACAGTTATGTCACATTTAGAAGCCAGGAATTCAGGAGACATTTTTAAGTCTGTTTTAAGTTTAGTATATAGGATTCCTGCAGGATTATCCATACCAGGGCCCTGGATACGTCAAGACCCTAGTTTATGTATATATGAGAAATTTGTGGAAAGTGCCAATAGTCAGCTTGCTGTATTTTGCTAAATGGACAGGTCACCAAGACCCCTTAAGGTTATATAAGTGGTCCTGATGAGAGACGGCCATCACTTCTCCCTTATGGTCTCTAACATGTCAAAGCCGAGTTCTTCTCTTCACACTGAAGGCAGTCAATCTTCCAGAGTTTTCGTTCAGAGTGAAAGTCTGGTCATTTTTATTGGCATATAATTAAATATCTCCATGTCAGTGTATCAGTTAAAGGGCATCTCAACCTCTAAGCATGTCACCAAAAACTGTCCTTATGAAAGCTCCCAGAAATCAGTGATGCCTACATTAATGTAGAGTATTGCAAGTTTGAGCAAAAAACAACAAACAAAAAAAAACAACTCTACAGCACTAGGATATAGCTTGCAGTTGTAGAATAATCCATCCCTAGATACACGATAAAAGAATAAATACAAAATAATTTTTTTTAGTTTAAACATACCACATAAACAAGAGATGTAGAATGAATCGTGGTGCACAGCATTTGATACCTATAACAGACCAACATTGCATGGCTATAGATGTTTGACTAATCCCTACTAAAAATAAGCTGCCGCAGGTAGCGTTGCTGCTTGAGACGCCCAGCGTTACCACAAGCAGTGGATGTGTCTGCATCACTTTGAAGGAGCAGTCGCTGTCAATGGGTATAGTGCTGATCTTTGCGATAGTAGACAGGCACTGCTTGAGATCTCCGTCAGAAAGCAAACCTGTCAATACCAGGTACCGAGGTTTAGGAGAATTCTATGTAAAGAAATAATCAGTGTACGCAGGGATCTGTAACATCTTCCCCAGACAGGCTCTATGTTCCCAATCAGTGACTGACTGGGCACATGCATATTCCATTGCTTGGGTACCGCTTCCTTTTCAGCTGGTTTAGCACTTTCATTCATGCCACTGATCGATGCAGCAGAGTACTGTACATATAGGACAATCCCAGCTAGACAAGTGAAACCGTATGTGCTCAGCCGGTTTTGAGTAACACGCGGATCAGGACTGTCTGAGACACTCCTTGCTGTGTCCAAGATTCACTGCAGAAGATGCAAAGCAAAAAGAAGCAGAATCAAATGACCATAAACCAGAAATGCTAGCAATTAAAAGATCATTCAGATAAAACTGCAGTTGTGCAGACAGAATTAACAGCTAACTTGCACAATCTCAACATTCCATTTCGCAGACGATATCACGATAATCCGAAAGATTGAAGTGATAATTGAGGGTTATTCCAGCCTGCGAGTTCAGCTTGATCGGGAGTTGCAGCTGCAATGCTACAGAATGGTCACCGAGGGATTCACTATTGGCCATTTGTAGCGTCTGACACATTGAACGCTTTGGATTTCTGACTATGAAGTCAACGTGTCCCCAGACAAAAAACGCTGCAGAGAGCAGGAGAACTGCCTGCATCAAAGTCTCCTGCTCGCTTTCATCTGAAAAACCGGTGTGCCAGTGGCAGAGTGGCAGTTTGTGACTAGGCAACAGGCAAACACGACGTACAATTCAGTGTAAAGGAACAATATCCAACATGACCATTTAAGCCAGAGGTCAATACCCTATGCCATCCAGATGTTTTGGAACTACATTTCCCATAAGGCTATGCCAAGCTAACAAGTAGATGAGCATCAAGGGAGATGTAGTTCCAAAACATCTGATGGGCCATGGTTTAATGACTTGATTTAAGCCGATTGAATAGGCCTCTGCATTGACAGGTATCCTATACCTCAGGGGTGTGGGAATTGTATCGCCCGACGCCCGGGACATGAAGATCCGGGCGCCGGGCGAGTAGTTTTTTTTTTTTTAGATGCAGTCCGGCGGGCTAGAAGCGCGCCAGACTGCGGACTAATTACAGGGACGCCCCCGATACCGGAAGCCGGCATTGAGCCGGCATCCAAGGGGCTTGGGCGGCTGTTTGAATGCTCTATTGGCATTCAGACAGCTGCCCCTGGAGCTCTCAGCCGCATACTTACCTTCCCGAGCGGCGCCGACAAAGTCTCCGCGCTTCCGCACGTTGAAGGACCCAGCCGCGATCACGTGGGAGTCCCACGTGATCGCGGCTGGGGGTCCATCAAAGAGCGCAGGCGCGAAGACTTAGTCGACGCCGCTCGGGAAGGTAAGTATGCGGCTGAGAGCTCCATGGGCGGCTGTCTGAATGCCGATAGAGCATTCAAACAGCCGCCCCATGTCTGGTCTGGGGTCTGAGCTGGGGCAGTATATCCATATATCTGGGGGGGGATATATACATGTGAGTGGGGAGCATTTTTATGAGGTCTGTTCTTATTGGAAAGTGGTCACATGACATAAAATAAAAGTATCATTACTCGGTATCGGTGAGTACTTGAAAAAAAGTATCGGTACTCGGTCTTAAAAAAAGTGGTATCGGTGCATCCCTAAATAAATTATATATATATATATATATATATATACACACACAACAAAATAGTGTTTAAATAAAGGTCTTTATTCATAACAGCCTATAGAGGCAGCGTCAGATACATGTGATGAATAAAGACCTATTTAAACACTATTTTGTTGAAATTATCAGGAAAAGTTGATCGTCCTGAGGGACAAGTAGATTGGACTACCACTTAGTCCGTTGGACAAGTAGATTTTTTTTTAAATTTCCACACCCTGCCCTGTACCTACATGTGTGCTTCGTTGTGTAGGTGCTGATCCACTTCCTACAGTGAGGTGTTGGTCTGAAGAGAGTGTACAACTTTGGGTGGGAGTCAAAAGTGATTAATAATTAACTTTTCTGGCATCACTGCCACACCTTTCCATGTCCTTCATCTTGGAGAGTACCATTAATTCCCAATTAAAGAGCAAAACAGACCATGGGACTAGAAATAATGATATCAAAGTATAACAGAAACAGCAAACCTTTTATTGAATACGGTCAGCAAAAAAGTTCCATGTTCCCACACGATAAGAGGATACTGCAAGGATGCAGGAAAAAAAAAAAAGCTACTGCATGAATTATGCCTAAATATGCGCTCAGGGGAATTGGCAAATTTTAAAAGTAATTTATTTTAAGTACCTCAATACATTATATAACGTCCCACGCACAATTAAAACCGATCCCTTCTCATGAAATGGTTTCAGTGAATAAACCAGTTCGGTCACATGTACAAGCAATGTGAGCACACAATCCATACATTAACCAGCGAGACTAGTACCAAAGCGGGACTGGGAGAGGTGCAAATGGGATAGAGCCGTACAGCGCTCCTCTAAAAAGCACTAATAAAATATAGAACGGCAATCAAAAAAAATACTGAAACCATTATCAGTAATAACGACATAAAAGTGTGCATTTTAAAGCATTTTTAAAATCTAACCTTCCTAGGGTATTTTTTTTTTTACCCTGTGCCGTAATAATAACGGCATGCAAACAGTTAACAATCTGATGGCTCTATATCAAATTAATGACTGTACCGGGCAATGTCAACACTACAAGAAATACCACAAGGTGTAGAGCCGCAACGGGATATAATTACTGGTGGCTTAATTAGGATTGTCAGGGCTTATGTTTAAATAAAGTTAAACTTTATGATCAGGTTACAATATACTGCTAACAATTACGTTTACCAGATATGATTTGGTGAGGTTTATGTAAACTTCTTATGACCTTTCCAAGTGCAGTCTGTGGGAAAACATAGTGAAGTGGAGGTACCTAAACCCAAACAATTCTTCTGGAATCTTTTACCAAGTCGCGGATATTAACATTTTGGCCTCACCCAAAAATATAAATTGGGGGGGGGGGGCATCTGAAATAACCAAGGAGCACACTTTTTATTTTGCCTCAATTATGTAATTTTTTGCCTTTCAACAAATATCCCATAAAAAGACTTTATCCGCTGGTATTCCATTCATGGTCCTGCAAAAAGTAATGTATGTTCGCACGGTTGCTGGTTTTGTGTAGTGCAATAGTAACATGTCCTACAGGCAGGGCTGGTGCTCCCACTAGGAAACTGCCTAGGGCACACCTGGCCCCAACATGGGTTCCATTATTGTACCTGTTCCTCATTGTGTGACTCATGTAGCCAGCAGTGGCGGCTCGCAAAGCTGACATTGATGGCTCGCGGACCCCTGCTAGCAGTGCAGAAGGTGGGCGTCTTACGGTGATGCGCAGATGCCACCAGAGGCAGATGAGAGAAAAGGCATGAAGAAGTCTTAACGTTTGAGGAGATATCCTATACTTTGAAGAGATATTGCAGGTTCTCCTTACTAGTGCGTCAGGGTGCTAGCCTGTAATCATGCTCACGGAGGGCTGTCCTGTAGGATGGCACCTTTGTTCACAGCTCTCACCTCAGTGGCATGGCCCTGCGGACGAACACACACAGAAGCTCGCTTACCAGATTTTGGCACAAAATATGTATTGTGGTGATGGAAGGAAATGGTGTGGAATCTACCAAACCCTGTGGTTCAACTCTAAATCAAATGTTTAGCGAGACAGAATAAACAGAATCCCTAAGTCACAAGCGACTTGAATAAAAACACAAGCAAGATCTTGTTCTACATGTCATGATGCAATTCCAGATGCCACTTTGTGTTAAGATTTTGATAGCAGTACTTTTAGGATTTTAGTAGAAAAATAGAAGGGGAGGCACAGGCGACCATATGTGCTAGAATTGTCTGTTAAAAGCAACCTTACAAAATATGGGTGGAGTAGAGGTAACATCAGAGCGAGCCTGGAGAGAGCCTGTGGAGACATGGGTTCGATCCCGACGAGCACCTCTCCAGTCGGTGTCCTTGGCAAGACACCTAACGGTACATACTCGCCACCCAGGACATACTTGAAAACGAGAGAAATCTCAATGTATCCTTCCTGGTAAAATACTTTCTCAAAAAAATATACATGTGAAGGAGATTCTCAGAGCCCAACACTGAATAAGAAGATAATTTGATACGTACCCAGACACACATTTAGAAGAAACGCAGAAGAAAAAAAACAAAACTATAAAATACAGCTTCAGTCACATAACACGTTAGATAAAGGTCTGGTATAGTGGAGGGTTTTATATAAATATTTGTATTACACGCACATGCGGCTTGTGTGATTTTGTGTTATTCATTGCCTCTTTTAGGCGCTTTGCCTCATATACCAATCTGTGTGCTTATTTTATGGTACAACAATCTACCTGAATGAGAAAATTACCACAGAAACCTTTCTACAGATCTGCACACCAAATGGCATGAAATGATGGAACCAGCAGTGCTTGACAAACCCGGGGGCTAGGCAGCCAGTGGCTCCTAGAGTTATACTCGACTCCTAGAAATTATGGATTACTGTAGACAAATCTAAAACCAAAATCATGCCTGACATTTGTGTGTATGTGTGTATGTATGTATGTATATACATATATATATATATATACATACACACACATAGACCTCTTCTATTACACACACATAAGTACACCGAGTGACTTTTTGTTTATACTCTCCTCAAAAGATCACCCGGGGGGGGGGGGGAGGAAAATTATGCACAGAATCTATTTGCAAACCAAGGAGCATTACAAAAATAATTCACATAATATGGCTTTGAACTATTGTGCATTATAAAACTGGTACTTCCAGCAAGCCAATGCTGTTCAGTATACAGAAAAACTAGATAGCAAATGGTCTACTGGAAAATGCGATGAATCGGACTAGGCATAGTCTATTTATTGGGAGCCAATATTTGGCAGTTTACCGATAACCGGTAACCACCGTTCAATGATTTAATGGTCGATAATTGGCCAAGGTGGCTCATTGCAACTGCTATGCGCCAAGTGCCATAGCTCAGTGCCAATAGGCTTCTCCAAGGGCAAGCGAAGATCTTAAAAGGTCAGCCCTCACTGCAGGGTTTCTCCTGCTCCGGGACTATCACATATGAGCACAATAAAGTGAGAAATGGGGCTTCCCTCCCACCTGGCAAGGGATTCCCTATACAGAAGATGCATGGATTTTTGGAACCCTGCATCTCCACTACTGTATTACTACAGCAGGGGTCTGCAACCGTGACACACCAGATTTCATTACACCCAGGATCTAAGAACCTAATGAGCAATATGGGAGATTTAGCTTCGAAACATCTGGCGTGCCAAGGTTGCTGACCCTTTATCTAGAGGGTCATATATGAGGTATTATTGCAAAGGCCAGAGTCTAGATATGGGCATATGGTTTGTAAAACTAAAAAGTTTAAATAAAGACAGTTCTTTATTAAATGGAATAAATGGGCATGGTGAAACGCTTAAAATTGAAAATCTGTTAATGGTGTAATGTCAGATTTGTCCCCCGCCCCCCTACTACTGTAAACGTACAAAATATTGGCTAACGGCCAGAAAAGCTGTTAATCAGTATTGGATATTAACTAGGGATGCACCGATACCACTTTTTTAAGACCGAGTACGAGTACCGATACTTTTTAAAAGTACTCGCCGATACCGAGTACCGATACTTTTATTTAATGTCATGTGACGCTTTCCAATAGGAACAGACCTCATAAAAATTTATGAGATTGACCGCAGCTCACATGGATTTGCCCCCAGCTCACATGGATATGGCCCCCAGGTCTCATGGATATGGCCCCCAGGTCTCATGGATATGGCCCCCAGGTCTCATGGATATGGCCCCCAGGTCTCATGGATATGGCCCCCAGCTCTCATGGATATGGCCCCCAGGTCTCATGGATATGGCCCCCAGCTCTCATGGATATGGCCCCCAGCTCTCATGGATTGGCCCCCAGCTCTCATGGATTGGCCCCCAGCTCTCATGGATTGGCCCCCAGCTCTCATGGATTGGCCCCCAGCTCTCATGGATTGGCCCCCAGCTCTCATGGATTGGCCCCCAGCTCGAACGCTGGCCGTGTCCATGTAAAGCACGCGGCCAGCGTTCCCCTCCGGCGCGCCAAATACTCACCCTTCCTGAAGTTCCGGTCGCTGGGCAGTGATGCGGTCACGTGGCCGCCGGGCGCATCTGTGACGCTGCCTCCAGCCGAGAGGCCGCGTCACAGGAGCGCCCGGCGGCCACGTGACCGCATCACTGCCCAGCGACCGGAACTTCAGGAAGGGTGAGTATTTGGCGCGCTGGAGGGGAACGCTGGCCGCGTGCTTTACATGCACGCGGCCAGCTTCCCCAGCCCCGCGGATGCCGGCTTCCGGTATCGGCGGGATGTATCGGGCCGTTTGCACGAGTAACAAGTACTCGTGCAAACGGCAATATCGGCCCCGATACCGATACTAGTATCGGTATCGGTGCATCCCTAATATTAACCTCCCTGTCGGTTTCCCCCGAGTGTGGCTCGGGGTTAAATTTCACTGCTGAAAGCGGTAACCACCAAGCCACACTCTGGCTGATACCTTTACCTGTGCTCCCTCGCTGACCACCGCAACCGCATTCTCCTCCGTGCGATAGCGGCGTCCTGGCTCCCATCTCGCGAGAAGGGAACTAGGAAGCATGATGTTGCGATCGTCCGGCGTGTGACTGCGGGGGGTCAGCGAGGGAGCGCAGAGACAGGTATGTATCCAGCCTGAGTGTGGCTCGGGGTTACCGGTTTCCGCAATGCATTTAACCCCGAGCCACACTCGGATACCGCTAGGGGGCTAAATAAATTGTAAAGATTCAGACATCTAAAATATGTCAGAATCATAACGCCAGGGAGGTTAAAAAAAAATAAAAAAAAATATATAAATTATATTGGTCTATCCCTAAATTTCACCTAGTATTCCTCAAGGTCTCTGGTCAGCCTGGAACATACAGCTACATCTAGCTGAGGAAGAACTAGATTACAAGATGTTACAGAATAAAGGTTCTGTGCAAAGAATTGACAAGATAGGTGTAAAGGTAATGGTTCCGGAAGTGCTTCGAACCTGGTGCATCGTGATCTTGGGTTGGTCATAAAGGTTCTTTACAGATTAATAAATTGGGCGCTCAAAGCAGAATAAAGGCTTGACATGTTCTTAGTTCATGGACTACAGCTACTGACCACAGGGGGTTAATCCTTAAGCAGCTCCACGGTTGATATAATATACTGCCCATTGCTACCCGATAAAAGGAACAAATATTCATAGCTAAAACGCAATCCCTACATTAGGCATAGGTCAAAGTATCTTCGTTAAATTCCCCCGCAGAGGGTTTAAGCTTTGAAGATTTTATTTTATAGTTTCATTATATCATATTTTTTAAAGATTTCTTTTTAAACATTTTTATAAGGGCAATAATTTCACGTCATACGGGTTTTCATGACACTTCAAATAAATAAAAATATATAAAAAAAATAAAGACAAAAGACTCCAATAATTGCACAAGGCTGTGAAAATACCTGCATATTTGCCCCGGACAGACTGGCTCCACTAAAGGGTCTGGTATGCGAGTTTTCTTTATGTTGCTTTATTTTGTCTTTGAGAACAATCACATACATTTTTTTTTAAATGTAGCCAACGTGGAGTGTAGGAGTTGGTGCAGGCTAAAGCACGGTTATAAAAAAATGAAGCAAAAAAGGTTTAGTAAAAGGATTTCAAAGCGCAAACAATTCGATAGTGCACTAAAACCCAGTGGTTTAGTGGTAAAATTGTGGCCGTAGGTCTGACTTAGTGCATAATGAGCTTCATTACCTTGATGTGACTTTATATACATTTATTACTATACAAAAGGACATAGAGTATATTCCTTGCCATAGCAAAGCATAAAATATGGATTTTTAGGAGGGCTTTAAAAACAAGACTAAAATAACATGGCATCGTGAAAACATAACATACTAGTAAACAGACGGAAAAAAATAATAATTTTAGACTCTTGCACAACAGGGGTTTGAGCAGTCCCTATTATAGCATGAAGACTTGGTGCACCATGTGAATGAATGGATTATTTAATATCCAAAACAGACATTGACACTGCAAATGTAAAAAAAAAAAAGAAAAAAAGGGGGGTATTTAAAACCCTCAGAGGTTATGCAAAATGTATTGGTTGTAAACGGATGCCCCTCTAGGATTCTGCCTTCTAAAAGCCACCCCTGGACCCAGGGTGTCCGAATCCCTGCAGACATAAAGCTGAGAGCGGGCAAATGATTGGACAGACCATGCTCAGCCAGTGAGATGAAAAGCAGTCTGTATTTCCTATATAGAGTGGAGCTCTGATCCACAGCAGACAATTTCCATATCGTGTCCGAATATGTATCAAGTGTTAGCCACAAATATTACCTACACTTTCTGCACCCCCCACCCCTAAATTACATATTCTGGGAACTAGACACAAGAGGGGTAGAGGAAGGGTCCGGCTGGGTGGGGTAGAGGAAGGGTCCGGCTGGGTGGGGTAGAGGCAACATCACTGCTCTATAAAAGAGACCCATGTTTCAATCCCAGCAAGAGCACCTCTCCAGTAAGGCCAGTGTCAGACGAGCTCACTAGGTGCACCCATACTGACGTGCCTACTGGTGTATGATGCTGCAACGGGGCCGGTCACACTTGAGATGCGCGCGCAACAAGCGTCCGCGCACAAAGCCTCCCCATCAAAACTCCTTCCCCTCTGCGCCCCTAAACCTGCATCAAGCACACAAGACAGACTGCATGGCTCCTTCCCCTTTGCACCCCTAAACCTGCATCAATGTATCCAGCCTCAGTGTCCTTGGGTAAGACACCTAACGGTACAACACAAACACCTGATCTTTCTAAAGGTACTTCTAAGCTTTGAGAATAGCTTTAACACCTTCCTAAAACCCAGGGCATCTGTTGCATTTGAACAGAAGATTTTTTTTAAATGAAACTGGTCACACATGTAGCAGGTTTGCTGACTGACCTACAAGCATGTTCTGTACTTAATAAAACCCACTTAAGTGTGCGTTTAATTGTGACCACTGAGCACCTTAATCCCTCCTTGGGTGTGGGGGGGGGGGGAGACCCACCTTATTGATTCTTTAGTTTGTTATATGCATTTTATTAAAGGTCTTTGTACAATCTGGTGTCAGATGACAACAGTAGATAATAAACTCAGGCTGTGGCTGGAACAGTGACTTTCATATGACCTCTGTGCTTACATTGTGGAATTCAGCTATTCAGGTGACTCCGTTTTCTTGTGCAACAACCTCCATGACGCAAAGCCTTTCCCTAGGCCCAATAAAAGCCCCTGTGATGCAATTTATGGGATTTTTTTGAAAATGCTTTGTTGGGCCCCAAGTCTACACAACCCTTTATTTTTGTTCACGTAATACCTGCAAACTAAAGTGTAAACTTCTTATATATGGTAATGTGTCTGAAAGGTGATGGCGACTTTTAGAATGATGTAACAAATATTTTCTGATCTTTGCTTTGTTAGGACTAGTAGGGTTGCCAAATCAGCCATGTGTCCCTGGACACATCACCATTTCAAGCAGAGGAGAGCACAGGGAAAAGTGCTGTCCTGCAACATGTATAATTCATAAACTGCAGGAAGGAAATCAGGGCAGGTCACCTGGGATTCCTTTTTGATTTCTTACTTGCAGCCTATGGATTATACATGCTGTGGGGTGGCATTTTTCATGCACTGTCATCAGCATGAATTATGTGTGTCCAGGAAAACATGGCGGATCTGTCAACGTGTACAAAAGGAATCTCAACTCTACCCTCCAGAGGTTTCTGAAATAGAGCGCCCATGATTCTTTTGCGTTCAAAGAATTCTGGGAATTGAAGGCCATCAGCAACTGGGTGGCTGAAGTTTGAGATCTCGGTTCTACACAGAGTCTATATAGAAAGATATGCCGGATTTCATACTTGCTCCTATGGTCCATTTGAATCGGAACAAGCCCTGGTTTGTGCTAGGTAGGACACAAGTAAAAAAATAGTTCCCCTCACCTCCGTTGTCCCCATCACCTCTTTCTTGCTGCAATTCCTTCCGGTACGTTTTCTCCCCTCGTTCTTCTACGCCACTTTTTTTTTTACATATTCAATCCCACTTTCTTTCTACCTGCCCCTGTATAAGTCAACTTCTTAGGCTAGGGTCAGACGAATGCATTTTTTGCGTCGTTCGTGAAAACGTGCGTTCGAATGGACATATTTTTCCATGGAATACACGATAGCGGTCATACGATGCGTATTTTCGTCCGTATCATCAATTAAACACTTTGAGTCTGGACGTTATGTAGGCCGGACATTAGCAGCGTCTGACGTCTCCTAATCACGCACACATGCCGCTAGCGCACGCAGCGCACGCTGTACGTCAGTACTAGCGGTTTCACTTTCTCGAAAAAATGCGTTGGTTTGCCGCTTGCGTTGCCCGGTCGAACTTTTGTGCGGCCGTACTTCGTATATTGGCCGTCATTTGCTGCTACTACGGCCGTGATAAAGTGCGGCTGCACGCACGTTCGCACTGCGTTAGTTTGACCCCAGCTTAAACCGCTGGCTTCACCCACAGGGTGTACCTCCACGGAATGGTGTCTCTGAGCCTTAAGCCACTGTGTAATTTTTTTACGCATCTTTGCATGCCCCATTGTCACTAACATGTTATGTACGGATTTACTCCAAGTATCATTATTTTGACCATTCACAACATTGTCTTACTGTTGTAAATGGACATTTTTGCACACACCCACATTACGAGATGCAAAATACAAAGTACAAGGTAATAAACAATAGAGAAAGGGAGGTACGAGGAAAAACAAGACCAGAAGAAGTCATGGTGATCAAGGCTTAGGAATCAGATTCACACATAAACATGGCTCCCCCACAAAGGGAGGGGAAGTGCAGGGCACAAGAGAGCCAACCAAGGGGTACGCCATTCAAAGAATGAGGACAAATAAGAATAGTCCTACGAAAGGGAACAAAGGAAGGTGGGGGGGCAAGGGCAGAGCGGATTTAAACGTAGATAAGCAAGAGCATCGAAGAGCACAAGGCAAAGCCAGAAGCCTACTCGAGGCCCCCTGGCACTCTGGCCAAGTGCAAGCCAAAACCCCCATCTCCACTAAATACAGTAACCCTAGGGAAGGACACCAATCTGACATTCCAAAAGGGAAATCGGCTATGTCGCAGAGGACCCTGTAGAACCACTGGGAGGCTAGAGTGCCAGGGTCTTCTTCCCAGTAAAACCATTTATTAGCGAACTCGGCCAATTCCCTGACACACTGCCAGCCTCCTAGCTGTCCGCCATCTTGGGGCTTACTGCAGCAGGGGAGCCAGGCATTGACAGCAAACTAAATTCATTCAGCAGCTGGTCTGGAATGTTGGTCAAGGTTATGAGTTTGGGGGAGGGGGGGGTGTCTTGTTGCATCCCATACCCAGGGCTCAAAATTTCAAGTCCCAAGCTAACAGTCGCCGCCAGAACCGAATGCCTCTGATCAGATACCGATAAAAGCCTAATCGGTCGCCGAACAGGAGTAAACAAAAAGAAAAACAAATTTTTAGAAGGCGTTTTAAACAAAAATAATGCATGAATATATAAAAAGGTGCTATGAATATTAAAAAGGTCTGCTGTCATTTAAGAGGGGGAAAAAAAAAACGAAATCAAAAATGTTGCCAAAAAAAATATCAAAAGAATCCAGAAAATGCCTAATAGGGTTCTTTAAAAAATAAAGACTTTTTGCTGCAAATGAAAATATTTTAAAAAAAAAAAAAGTGATTTTTTTTTCACATTGAAACCTATGGGATTCGCCTGTTTAAACCGGTCGACCCACCGAAAATCTGGGCATTTTGCCAATTTTTCATTGCGGTTAGTCGTTCCATGAGTAGATTAACCATTACTTCTCTATGAGGAATTTCACTGCTGCTCAATTGCACTGTATTTTGCTGGCAATTTTCCCAGATTTGGCAAATTGCCACAAAATTGCACTGTAGCGACAATTCACTGTATGGTGCAATTCAGTGGCAAAATTCGTCTTTGAATAACCCAGTGTTTTTGTTTGTAACGTACAAGTAATCTATGTATGCAATAGTTTTCCCTTTAAATATCCATTTCAGTTTAAATGTAAAATATCTTACAAGATTTTACTGGAGAACGGCCTAAAATACCAGTTTGTTTAATAACACTGAACAACTTAAAACTTAAGCGTTAAATTCCCAAATAAATTGTTGAATGCACTGCAGTAGATAGCCAGAGAATCATGGGAGCTGTAGTTCAGAAAGATATTGGGGGGGGGGGGGTACAGTCATAAACCTTGGCCCTCCAAATGAATTACATCTCCCGAATGATGCTCATTAGGTGGCTCATTAGGTCGGTAGATAAACATGAAAGATGTAGTTCCAAACAACTGGAGGGCCAAGGTTGCTGTCGAACCCTTCTGTTCCAAAAATATCTTTCCCTAGGAATTCATTTAGCTTCCCTAAAAGAGTGCACAGTATTCCCCGGTTTAGTGAATAAACCCCTGAGTGTGCAGCAGGGCTTTTCACTATTCTAGGGGTCAGTAACCTTGGCCTCAAGATGTTTTTGAACTACATTTCCCATGATGCTTACTCACTCTAATGAGTGAATAAGCATCAGGGATGTACTGATACTGGTATCGGCCCTGATACCAGGAAGCCGGCATTGGGCCGGCTTGCTGGTATCCGAGGGGCCAAGGCAGTTGGCCGAATGCATTTAAAAGAATTTGGCCAGCATTCTCCAGCTGGCCACGTTACAGAGCGGCCGTCGGGCGGTGGAGACTGTGGCGTGGACTCTAGCCATGATCCTGCGAGAGACACGAGATTGTGAGAGCATGTCACAGCCTTGTGGCCACTCGGTAACACGGCCAGCCGTAGGGGAATGCAGGCCGAATGCTTTTAAATGCATTCTGACAGCTTCCCTGGCGTCAGAGGTCTGTGGGTTTACATGTATCTGAGTGGAGAGAGAGATCTATCATCGCTCTATGAAAAAAACATATCGATACTAGTACTCAGTCTTAAAAAAGACGGTATCGGCACAAAACTAAGCAGTTTTGTTGAAATGGTTTCAGAAACCTCTCCAGGGGCAAGACTGCTGACCCTTGGGTCTATCTAACCTGAAGCAAAGGGTCTCCTCCTTTGCTTACTGAGGGCACAATTCACTTTGGCCTCCCTCCTCATCTCTATGGTGTCCTGAGTGCAGTGTTGTGGCTAGCAGGTGGTGCTGTGCACTCCAAGCCAGGGCTCGCCCCTCTCTGTGGTTGCAGCCGGACCAGGAAGTGTCTCCCGGTAACAGCTGCCGCAGCAGGAAGGTGAGAAAGGCCCACTGGCAGCAATACCCGTCCATGCAGTGCCCCAGGCCAGAGCATGGAGCACATCAGGTTCCTGTGACACGAACTGCCACTTGCTAAATGCAAGCAGGCAAGTGGAAAATTGGAGCCCTGCCATACCCATAAAGCACAAGTGGTGCGTACTAATTAGAGGGGACTGAAGAACGCAACAATTATGCAACCATCTTTCTTCAGGGTCCAGACCCCCCCCCCCACGTAAAGCTTTTTACAATCGTGAGACTGCTTTGACTATCAAGACTAGTGTCCAAGGTAGATAATCGTCAATACAGTGTACCAGCATCAATCACAGCAGAGAGAGAAAATGCATTTGTTGGAATTACAGGTATTGTTAACAGCTTTGTTAGTTCATGACTCAGGTTTTTTGCGCGCTCACTGAGGTGTTGTCCCATATAGGGATTATTGATGAAGTTTAAGGGAACACACCAATAAGAATTTTGGCGATGAAAGTACCCAAATTGGAGGTGTCAGAGTAGGACACAAACACAAGATGTTTGCTCTGATGCTGGCATGTGAATTTACCCTTTCATGGTTAGGACAGAGGTGCTACAAATCTTTGCTACGTTCTTTAATGCGTGCTGGAATATGGAGCATGAGAGATTTTATCCAAAGCTTTATTTTAGCAGCTTCCTTGACAGATTACTACTTCTATATTAGCTCCATATTAGAAGTTGTAGTTGGAACAATAGCATTTTCCCCAACCAATGAGTCTTCTGGTGAGAAGAAAGAAGCCCACCTTTATCAAAGTCTTGAAAAATGACAAATATGCCCAAGTATGGGAATAGTTGACAAAGTTGTGTGGTGGGAGACTGGGAGCACCAGGCACCATTGTATGCAAGCTATCCAGGAGAACTAGTCAAGGAAGTCTCCTGTCCATGTCTACTTGCACGTGGTGTTCTTCCAAAAACAGCAGAAATTAAAATGACAAACTTCTGAATTTAAGAACCTAGAATTTTTTTTTTGCTAAGGTTTTTGCACAGCCCAGACAAGACAAAATTTCCAGATTGGCAAGTAAATTAAAAACTACACATTAAAGCTTGCACTCAATCCAGGAATAATCTAAAGGCAGGTATAATAGTTTTTATGGCTTAGCTGTATCAGTAACTGCAGAAAACACCGTTCATAGATCCTGAGCTCCTTCTGAACAGAACTTAACAGGAGCGCCTTATCAAAAGGTGTAATCTAGACAAGTTAATGGATTACTCTGGCCTGTATATAGCAGAAAAGGGGGAAAGAAAAACGCACCGAGCCCAACTGCAGAATATTTATGCCAGCATTACACCATGACGGACAAACCGTATACTACATCACGCACAAAACTACTGCTAACCGGGGCTGAAATATCTAATCAGCGTCCAAGGCTCACAGATTGCACGTGGAACCAACATCACATACAACGGTCTACTACTGTCAGTCATTGTGCAGCACAAAATACACCAGTAATTTCCCTACACCACATGTAAAGGTTTTAATAAAAAGGTCCGTCACAAGGTTAATAAACGGGAGGACATGGAATGATCGGTCGGATATCCTTTAATGCCGGCATCACAACCCAAGTTACATTTTATTTTTTTTGCCCCCAGGCATGAGCCAAATGTACTCAATCCTTCAGGATTTGTAGTTCATAGGTGATATTTTGCACAAAGTTAAGCCTTCGGAAGAGACCAATTAGAATTGCACAAACGACCGCTCCCATCAGTAGATATGGGCCAAGATTCTGGTGACCAACATAAAGAGACAACAGTGGGAAGAATTTGAGTAGTGGAAGGTGCGTCTGCTACACCTGTCTACTGCAAAAGGTACACGGAGCCATTAAGGACCTGCATAACAGAAAAGGCTAGAAAGCAGATGTCTGACTTAACACAGCCTTGGTTTTTAGACACCGACTAGTAGAATTTTATCACCAGCTTCCTAGGTTTCTGGATTATTCTGGTGTGGGAATCTGGTAATGCCATTTTAGAGACGACCAAGAGTGAATGCTTTTTTTTCTCCGAATCATATCTAATACATACAACACTAAACACGCTAAACGATGACGTTGCGGTGGGAGGATAAAAAAACACTACGCTCAATAAACCACAGGACAGGGCTGTCAAACTACAGCTTGCCAGATGTTGATTGTCTACAATTCTGAGATTTTGAATGTATTCGATAGGCAGGAAATCATGGGAGTTGTTTAGCAACATCTGGGAGGGCCAGAGTTGAACACTTCTGCCATAGAACAATATTCCAAATTGCTGAAATTTCCCACGATGGAATTTGGGGTAAATTCACACCATAACGACAGTGCAGTAGGGAGTGGGGAGATTGTGTCCGCCGCTTATTTTTTTGCCAAAGACGTACCAGAATGAAAAGTGCAAATGTAGTAAAACTTCTACCCCAAGGCTAACGTCAGACGAACGCAGTCTGAGCGCACTCTGCGTGCGTGCATAACGGACAGACGTACTGATGGAAGATACTGTAGACAAACGGTCCGTGTTTTTTTGACCGACGTAAAGAAAAAAAAAAAAAAGGGACCTATGGGAAATAAAAATTTGAAAAGGATATGAAAAGCCATTCTGTGCATCAAGGTGATGGACGTCGCAAATGCGCTGCGTCTAAAATCTCACTCACACAGAAAGCTACAAGGACGTGGCGCACTCTGCACGTCCATCTAGCTGTTTTATGTTCTTGCCTAACTTGCGTCCGTTTGCCACGTGCGTTGTGTGTACACAGTCCAGTGCGCACGTACTTAGTGTGTGGGTCTCTATTGATCATGATTCTATGCTACGACAGACGTTCGACGAACGCAGTAATCACGTCCATGTTGCCGCACAGTTTGACACGGACCTAAATTGAGGAAGACGAAGTAAGACAGACAACAGGATAGAATGCTCGAAGAAAAACAAAATGCGAATTTTGACCAAAAATGAAATGGTAAATGGTTTAAACTCAAATCCCGTTTTGCTCTAAATTACTACAACTGTCATTTCTTCACACACCTCTAGTGTACAAGGGTGAATCCTTATAGATGCTGCAATGCTACAATTCAGGCTTCAAATTTTTTTTTTTTTGTGTTTCTGTTAAGAATGATAAAGTTAAGATTTTGCACATGCCGCGCAACTAAGATTACAAGTCTATTAACCTCCCTGGCGGTGTTACCGAGTGTGTCTCGGGGTTAAATTTCACCGCTGAGGGTGGTAACCCCGAGACACACTCTGGCTGTATACATTACCTCTCCCTGCGCTCCCTCACTGATCTCTGCAGTCTCCCCCGGCGATCGCAGCGTTTTACTTCCTGGATTCCTTCTCGCGAGGAGGAAACCAGGAAGTAATGCGGTCGCCGGAGGAGACATTGAGCGCATGGAGAGGTAATGTATCCAGCGGCATCCCGAGTGTTGCTTGGGGTTACCGCTTCCAACATAGGAATTTAACCCCGAGCCACACTCTAGATGCCGCGGGGGGGGGGGACGACAAAAGACCGTTTTCAGCAAAGAATGATCTAAATAAATAGACTGCCAGGGAGGTTAACACTTTACAATAACATGGAGGGCAGATCCGGGAAAGCAGTCTATGGTGCTGCAGAATGTAAAGAACGTGCACCACTCACCACTCACTGTTCTTGTGTAACAAAAAAAGATGCAATTTTTGGGCCACTGTGGCAAACTAAAAGACAGCAATGATGTGGAATGAAGAAAAAGATCCAACCAACCACTTTTCGGACGCTAGCAGGAAGGGGATTGATGGATGGATATTATAACAAAAGATAAAAAAGTAAAAAATTGTACACACACCTCAAATATGCTACTTAAAACTTTAATCAGCTGTAGTATTTTAGGATGGAGAAAACAAAGGGAGTTGTGTATATTATGTATAAAATACCTCAGAAGGACTAAAAAAATGGCAATAAAAATTATATATATAAAAAAAACAAAAAACATACTAATTAACCACCCCACATTTTCAGATTGAGCAAAGTGAATGTTTAGTTCCACCTGCGATGATGCATCACACTTTGTGTACAGGACAACCTATGCATAATATAGGGAAGGAGTACAAAAAAAAAAAAAAAGCCAATTACTCGTTTTACTAATTATATTAAATGAAGGGGAAGAAAAACAAAAAAAAGAAAAGGAAAGACAGATAAGCAAAACATTAGCAGCGAACCTTAGAAAACTTTAAACAAAATGTAAGATCTAGGTTTGGAATGGCTCCTGACAATTACCGAGGGAATAAAGCTTCCCTTAAACACTGCACCACTAATACTCTCCAGATTCACCGGGTCTGCAGTGAAACATCACCAGAAAATGTTTACATTCGTGTCGAGTTCACATGGAGGGTCAGACCGTGTAAAGGCCTGGAAATGAATTTCAGAGCTGTAAAAATGGTTTTTCCTCCCTTTCAAAACGACCAATTACATAAAACAATTCTTTTAGAACATACTGCACATTCTTACCAAGGTCATAAGCTTCTTTATATAGAGAATAAAATAAAAATAAGACGCCTTGTTCTTTCTACCACCGAACGTTTTGCAAAAAATTACAATGAACGCACAAATATTAAATTAGACTAAATGAGGTCAGCCCATGCCCTCCTGTTTTTTTGTTTATGTAGAAGGTTGGCAGATGAGGAAATATACTTTAAATTACAATGTTATGCAAACGCTTCATATAGTAATGTGATATCATGAGTCACATGGAGAAGGTATTCATTCTCCATACGCAATGAAAGCGTTTAAAGGAACACAAATGTCTTAATCTTAAAAAGGAGACTTTTCTGTATAGACTACAAATATTCAATAAAAAACACAAAATCAAGACACAGAACAGTCCACAAAACCACACATTTACTGGAAAACTGAAATTATGTCAGCCCATGACAAATCCCCACACTTAAGAGTTTAATGAACAGTGTCGTACTTAATGCTACAGATTTTTTTTTTTAAAAATGTCAACACACAAAAAAACCAAGCATTAGTGAGATATACCTTTATATTGACTATTCTACGTGGATTCCCTGACCATGTGTGTGTTTGTAAGCACCATATTTCAAAACCGTTACAGGTCACATAGTGTAAGGGACACACTAATATTAATGGGAATCTGGGATATAAAAAACAAGAAAAAAAAAATCATCTTCGGAGAGCCTCTCATACTACCATGCAGATAAAAAAGGTTTAGTTAACTTATGTTGAAAGTGGTTTCCGGCATGTTGCCTTTATTTATTTTTTTGGCAACACTATCAGGGTTTTTCAGAGAGCGTGAAAAGCAGGAGAATGACTGGAGAATTATTGGAGAATGAAAAATTCTAGGTCAAAATAGCCGATTTGGAAAGTGAGATGAAAGGGAGAATTTTTCTGGTTTGGCTATTTTGACCTACAATTTTTCATTCTCTAGTCATTCTCCTGCTTTTCACGCTCTCTGAATAACCCTGTATGTTGCTGGGTGAGATTTTCTTCACTTCAGAAGTACATTTGGACATGTGACATTTAGCATTTCACACGCTTTTAAAAATTCTTCATAATACAAACCAAGAGCATGTTTATTTTACAACATACCACCCTGCACCTTTATTGTTGACACATGCAGTTTCTGGGGTGACAAACACTGAAAGCTAACCGCAGCTACATCAATGCTGCACCATCACATTCTCTGTATCTGCCATCGCCAGTGACCACTAATAGCAAACGGTGAATCCGCGCAAGGAGTAAAGTGCCATCATAATCGGAAATTGTTTTTGGAATTAAAGTATAAGCCTATTGAAATACACAGATATTAAAATAAATATATTTTTGATGGCAAGTCCCACTGGGTTATACATAAAATGGTATAGTCTGGATTTTAGAATGCAATTCAACCCATCACCTTTCCAACCTGGTGTTTAAGAGCTTTTCTGGGAAGCTACCACCCTACCTGAATAGGCTGCTTCCCCCAGCAGTTCACTCATCCTATAACCTCCGATCCAGGACCAGCACCTTACTTGCAATACCACAACACAAAAAGACAGTGGCTCGATCCTCATTTTCCTACAGAGCACCGCAAATATGAAATAACCTCCCAGACGCCATCAAATCTCCCCCTAGTCTAAGGCCCCGTTCAAACTGCAATTTATTGCGGATTTTGCTGCGCTATGTAGCTTCTACAATGCATTTCAATGGAGGTGTTCACAACTTGTCGCGGTAGCAGGTCACTGGTACATAACCTTTTTTGCATTGGTGGGGCTTTGCAAAATTGCGCAAAACTGCAACATTGTGCGACATTGTCGCGAATATGAAAATCTCGCCATTTTCAAATCGCAGTGTGAACGGGGCCTTGAGTCTCTTCAGAGATCTCTATTAACATACCTCGATACGGAATACACCTGTAAACATAGGAAATAGTCATTGTTACATAATAATCTGTATATTTGTGTCGTGTTTTTAATATATCTTGCATTTTATTACTTTGTATTTCTGTAGCGACTAACAATTCAATGTTCTTGAACAGGACATACTTTAAAACTAGAGAAATCTAAATGCATCCTTCCTGGTAAAATTTCTTTAGATACATTTCTTGTACACAGCTGAGAAACATTCAAGAGTGACCAACACACAATGTAACTAAATATGGGCAAACAAAAACAAAGAAATTATGCAACTACATGCTCAAAGTCTATGGCCAGTAATAATACTTTGCAAAGAATCATAAGAAAAAAAGAAAAAGATCTTAAACGCTTTTAGAAGGAGGTTGAAGCCCTAAACTTTCACCCTTTTGTACCCAACGAACTAAGTATTCAATGTCTGATTGCATCATAAGGACGTGAGATACAAAGGGGAGATAAAATGGAGTATGCAAAATGCGCGCTTCTGCAAATAGACCAGATGATATTTTCATATTAAGGAGGCACAAGACCCATAAAAATATAACATCTGATAACCTTGAATAGCTCCCCTCTCCGTACATCATTTTGCTGTTAATTACGATTGGACAAATGGACATCCACACAGATCGTAATCAGCAAAATGTTCTTGCATTTTTTTTTTTCTTTTCTAATTTAAATTGTTGGGCTGCTCAGCATCTTTACACTTACACGCTGGAATAATAATTACACTAAAAAAATGTTAATATCAGCATAAAATAAGGTATCTCCAACAAATCCATGGGGTTAAATCTTGTCTTCTAAAATACTAGAATAAAATGATGCACTGGGGGTTTGTGAATACAATATAAAGTAGCCCCTCTTTTAAAGAGGTATCCATTGCTATAGGTTTTACATTATGCGGATATCATGGTGCATTCTTTGCACTATTTATTCATTATAGTTCTGTTAAACATACTGTTGACATTTTAGAACTAGCATTAGCATTCTGTGTAAACCTGGAAGACCCTCATGCGAGAATCACTGCTCTGGGCTAAAAGGGGGTTAAACCAGCCCTTCATAATGAATATAAATACACAGACACTTAATGCAGTCGGCCTATTCTCTTAAAGGAAATGAACGAGCCCGCTGAGGGGGTAGAAAGGCAGGCTTGCTTTCCATTTCATTACTCGAAGCACACGAGAAATCGATGCAATCAGATGGATGCTTTGTGGGTGACACAGCTAACGGTTCAATCACTTATCGGTTATATCTGTAGACTGATAAGAGAAGAGCTTAGGGTAATATTACATACACAAAAAAAAACAATGCCAGCTTGAAGGCAACCACACACTCCCCAAAGCAATAAAATCACTGCTGATAAGTGAAACTATCCAAACACACAGCTAAATGGGAAATATAGTCTGATTAGCAAAGAAGAATTAGGAGAGGGAGAAGTAAATCTAGATTTTCCCTTATTCCTTATTTTAAAGATTTCCCAGCATTGCCAACACTATGCTTCTTATATTCCCAATGGCCAAAACAGTAAAATACGCGAGTTATTGGGAAACTAGAGCACTTTGTTTATCTCAAACATACCTGGCCATATCTAGCCCCATCTCAAAATGGAAGATGTAAGGCGTGTACATTGGAAGAGAGGAATGTAACAGAGACCCCCCATTTCAACTGATTGGCATTTCTGCACATGGAGATTGCTGGAGTATTGGTCATTGACAGATTCATCTTTAACATATCAAATAGAAGTGTCTATGTGCCCAGACTGTCACTTAAAAAAATAAAAAAAGGACCTTTACCATGCAAAGATGCTTGTTAATGTTTATTTCTACAGAAAGTCTTGCTCACTAGACAGGCAGTATCGTCAGAGGCTCTTTATTTACCTGGCATATGGAAAAAGTCCTCTCAAGTACCTTTAATTACAGCAAATGTTGCAGTGATTGGTTTGTGTGGAGCCTTTAGGCTCGGGTCAGACGAGCGCAGTGTTCATATCCGTGTTGCTGCACATTTTAACGTCCTTGGTAGCATACAATTATGATCAATAGAGACCCACACACAAACTACGTCTGCACAGAAGTACAGACGCAGCAAACGGACGCAAGTTAGGCAAGAACGTAAAACCGCTAGAACGGACGTGCAGAGTGCGCCACGTCTGCATAGCTTTGTGTGTGAGTGATGGAACGTAGTCAGACGGACTGCATTTTTGACGGACAAAATGGTTTTTCATATTAATTTATTTTCCCTTCTACATCAGTCAAAAAAAAAAGTCAGTCACAAAAACAGACTGTGTGGCCACTACCTTGTCAGTCAGAAAGTACGTCCGTTGTGCACGGACGCACAGTCCACGCAGAATGCGTTGTCTAACCCTACTCTTAACTGGAGGTGTTCTAGACTTCCCAGAAAACCCCTGTACACCTAATGCCATAAAATGGGAGTACAGCTCTGTCCTTGTCCATCCTGCAAATTAAAAAAAAACAAACAGCCTCTCCTATTGTAGGGATTGATATTTCAGGCCAGTAGAATCAGTTAACCCTTTCAACACCTAACTTCAGACCACTAATTTCAGGATGGAGGTTGCATTTCCTTAGGATTCTAGCAGAACATCAGTACTGCAAAGGAAAGTGAAAAATCTGATTGCAAACAAAGCAAAAACAAAAACCGATGATATGGTCAACAAGCTCCTATGTCTGGAGAAACAATGCATGCGAGGGCTTTGATTTGGACACAAAATACCATTGAAAAAGAGTCCCCTCTTTAAAATAACTGGGCAGAGGTTGCCGACAGCCTCTGCTTTATTATTTTTCTATACTAGGTGATTATCACCTTTTCTCCCTAACCGTACGCAGCTCCTCTTCACCTCAGCTTTCCTGCACAATATGCACTCCTACGCAACTTGCCTAGTGTAGGATCTGCAAATCACGCACCACTACGAGATGTGCGTACTTAACATACACAGGTTCTGTAGCACTAACGCACAGCAATGGACCCAAGTTACTAGTATGCGCAGATCCAATCCGGCCGCCTCTGAGACCGCTCGCTACAGCAGGTGGTCTCAGAAGGTGACGGTAGCACGTTCTCTGTGTACAGACATCACAAGTGACTGATTTGGTGAGTGGCAACTGGGAAGTTGCAAAATCGCTGCTGCTGGGTATGTTGAGGAAACTCCTCCACTTCACCCAGCATTTTCTGCCAGATCAGGGCAGCTGGGGTGGAGCACCCTGAATCCTCACATCCCAAGCACTTCAAACTGATGAAGTGATCAGGAGGAGTAGAATACCTCTACGTTTCGCTTTGGGTCTTTAGATTTTAGTAAAGGAAGGATGAAATAAAGCATATACACCGTGTAATGCATAAATCTCATCACCCTACCAGGAGGGTGATTGCCCACCTTTTAGGATTCCATAAATGACTTTATACAACCGATATATATATATAGCATTAGCCATAACATTCATTCTGTGGAAATGGATTGTACAGCAACCCAGAAGCAATGTACGTGCCTCTTCAGTGCCAACAGTTCTTACAAGCGACGTGCAAGCATTTAGTGATTTTGACAGAGGATGTGGGGGACTGTTTTGTCTCCAAGACTCAAAGCCTTGGAAAGTTCTGAAGATCTGTAGAGCAGGGGGTGGCGTCAGCAGACACACGTATTCCTTCGAGAGGAAAAAGACCTGCATGTACCTCCATGTAACACAGGATAAGAAAGAAGTGAGAGATGGGGGGAGGAAAGAACGGATGTGCAATGAAAGAGGCATGAAAAGAAAGATGGGCAAGAATGTAACAAATGAAGGGACAGTCTGGAAGAAATAGCTGCACAATGGATACATTTTCCAGGACCTTCGAAGTGTAAGGGATCACATGAGACTCCCTCAAAAATATATTTTCCTAAAATAAAATTGCAAATCTATAATCCGTTCAGTACATTTAAAGAAGCATTCGACAAGTTGTTCCATTATGTCCATCTTAAACGATTACTCAGCTTTAGTAAAAAAGAGTCTGCAGACTTTTCTGACCCAAATGCCTGTGTTTTACCGAGCAGCCAAATCCCTGTGCTGACCCCTGCTTCTACAGTGACAGGCTACGCCAAATAGTTTATTTGCAAAGTATTTTACCAGGAAGGATACATTGAGATTTCTCTCGTTTTCAAGTACGTCCTGGGTTCAAGAACATTGTATTTCTGTAATGACTGTAAAAATTCAAAGTAATAAAATGCAAAATACTAAAAACAGAACACAAATATACAGAGTAACAGACAATAAATACCAGTATGTAGGGAATATATTCATGTTACATGTTTACAGGTGTATTCTGTATTGAGGTATGTGAATATAGAGCTCTCGAGTGACTTAAAGACCCCAGTCACACTAAGCGATTTATCGCGTGGTTTTTGCTGCGATATCACGCACATTTCCATGCGATATCGCTCTATGTAGCTTCTCCAATGCAGCGGTTCACATCTCCCAGCTCAATGTCGCCTGTAGCTCGTACATTACCCTCTTTTCCCCACACACCACGTCAATGTTGTCACGCAGTATCACGCATAACGGCGGTATTATCGCTCAATGTCGTGTATATGAAAAACGCACAATTTTCATATTGCTCAGTGTGAATGGGGCGTAAGACTGAGGCAAGATTTGAGGCATAAACAACTGGGCTCTGCATATCCATATAGTTAGAATTAAATAAAGAGTACGGAAACATGGAACAAATATCAGAGCAGCCACCAATTGGATTCGTTATCAAATGCTGAGCATGAGCACTGTACAATGTGGGTCAACAACATCTTGAGCACATATGAACATTTTCTTGTGTATTAAAGCTGTTCTGCAGCACGTTATTTTTAAAGAGCGAAAGGTTCTGCTCGTTAAAAGGGGCCAAAAAAAAAAAAAAGATTTTTCAATGGCACCACCAAAAAAAGAATATTCTTCTCTATGTCCAGTTAAAAACATTTACCATTCATTTTGGGATATTTGTGTGCAATAAACTGCCCCCCCCCCTTGCCTGGGGGGGGGGGGGTGAGCGCAACAACCCACACGACTCATAGGATTACATGTGTGTGGAATTTATGAAGACGACATCACCTGGGATAGTTTCCAGTGATTGAAGCCCAGTATCAGAAGATTCTTCAGCCAACTCTTTGCTCTGGTAGCCTAGACAACACAATAGATCCACTGCAGCCCTGGCTCACTAGTCACTCCTCTACCCCATTGCCTCTTCACTACTGTTTTATACTTTACCACAGCTGTAAAGTGAAACTTGCCCAAGATTTTGGAAAATGCTGCATCATAGGAAAAATACACAGCATGGATGAAGGCGATAATCACCCAACTTTATTTTTTCCATGATGGCAATGATTTAAAGGTCTCCTTTAAATATACAAAAATGCGATGGAGGTAGGGAAGGACTTGAGAGACAGGAGTACAGTGTAAGTGGACAATGGGACCAACAGTCCCAAAACATGGACTTCCATTATTCCAGCTCATCCATTTTTTTTTTTTTTTTAAAAAGGGACTCTAAAAGTGCCATAACCACAAGACCTTAGGAAATGAAATTGATGAGAAGGGGTTGACTGGGTCCTGTCCAGGCACATCTTTTCAAAACTAGTAAGGAGTAAGTATAAAGGGGTTTGTCAAACCACATGTAGCTGGATTCAGGTGCTCTGTGAATATGTGAAACATAGCAATACAGAAACACATGGCTATTGCTAATCCAAGGTTTGACAACCTCCAATCCTGAAAATAGTGTGTCGGCTCAATGGTCAACTTGCAGAGTACTTGTCCATAGAGCTGCAAATGCTAGATTTTATCTCATGGGCTGGGGGCGCCGTCCCGTCTGTACCCCATGTCATGTGGATATTTCCCCCATTTGAAGGCGCTGCGTAATACTTTGTGTAATGTAACTCCGCATACACCAGATATTATTCAAGAGAAAAGATTTGAACAAAAGACAATTTCTAACGTGAGCGCTAAAAACTCATAGAACCTGTTCACCATTAGTTAGAAATATTACAAATAAAAAATGTTCTACTTGCTAATAAAAATAAAAAAACACCTTTCCTAGGATAAAATGCTCACATAAAGAAAAAGTGCAGCGAGAATACAAAGATTCTCAAACTGCCAGGAAAGCTCATTAATCTCCAGTGTGACTTCATCTCTTATTTTATTTGAAATTATAGACGCAATGGCCTTCTTGCCAAACTCTTTTGCTTATCAGATATTATCCTCTGGAGTCAGCAAGGTAAAACTAATAAGTGCAGACTTTTTACAAGAATGTGTCAACGTTTTATGTGGAAGGACAATTTAATCGTTATAGCAGACCTGTCACATGGAGGAAATGGAAAGAAAAAGAAAAAAAAGTGGGGTGGGGATGGGGATAACTGAACATTAAGAGGGAGGAGAAAAATGTCACCTATGGAACCCCAGCATTTTGTGTTAGCTAGCGGAGAAAACTAAGAGTTAAATGACTACATTGGGTGGGAGATCGGCAACCATGACCCTCCAGATGTTTTGAAACTGTATCTCGCACGATGCTCAGCTGTTTTAGGCTTGCTGACCATCAAGAGATTTAGGTCCAAAATCCATTTATATATACTTTCTACCTACTACAAGATGTTGAGCTCATTCATTCAGTAGTCTTCAGGATACTGCAGATCTCAGCTGGATTCTCATCTTGTCACAGGAAGGGGGGGGGGGGGTTCTGCTACTTTGTTCAGTGTTGAGGTATAGGGCTAGAGTTGAAATCCAACTGAAAGGGGTAAATACACTAAAATGGCAATCAAAAAAGGTTATTATTTTGCAAACAGACTTGTGAAACGGTTGGTGGATGATCGAACAGTAAGGCTGGGGTCGGGCGAACGCGCGTGCAGCTGCACTTTATTATGGCCGTAGTAGCAGCAAATGACGGTCAACATACGAAGTACGGCCGCACGAAAGTTCGGCCGCGCATCGCAAGTGACAAACTAACGCATTTTTTCCAGAACTTAGAACCGCTAGTACTGACGCACAGAGTGCGCTGCGTCGGCATAGCAGCGTGTGTGCGTGATTAGGAGACGTCAGACGCTGCACATGTCCGGCCAACATCATGTCCATTTGTTTTTAATAGCTCCTTCAAATATCAAGCACGAACATGCGCATCGTATGACCGGTTTCGCGTCTGAAAAAATACGTCAATGAGTTCGGACGCACTTTTTTTTTTTTACAGACGATGCGAAAAATGTGTTAAGCTGGGTTCACACCTAAGCGTTTTTAATACGCGCGTTTTAACGCGCGTTTTTCACCGGCGTTTTCCTTGCGTTTCACGAGCGTGTTGCAAAAATGAAACGCGCGTTGTATGCGCGTTTTGGGATTGACTACGGAGGTGTCCAATAGGAAATTACTGTCTTAATTACGGAGGCGACCAATGAAAAAGACCTCCCTGTGCACGAACCAAAGAACGCACGCACGCAGTATGCGAAAACGCACGTTTTTGAATTGGGAAACGCGCAAACGCGCGTTCACGTCAATCTCTATGGCCGCGAACCCGCGTATATCTGCACCAAAGAAGCTCCCGAACTTCTTTGTGCGTCGTCCGTTTATCAGCGCGTTCATGCGCGCTGATAAACGGCCAGGTGTGATATGCCCACATAGGGAATAATGGTATTTCACTGTTTGAGCGTTTTACAGCGCGTAGGAACGCGCTGTAAAACGCTTAGCCTTAGTCTGACCCTAGCCTTACAATATCCTTTTTACAGCTATGACGGATGAAGAAAAAAAAAAAAAAGAACAAATTTGGTTTTTAAATAGACTCTTGTTTATAGTTTGTTTCAACTAGATATGACTGAAATAAATAATGTACATTTTGTAAAGATCTTCTGTGTGTCAGTCATACTGTAGGGACATTTAGGATTGAGTCATGTTCAGCTGCTGTCCGAGGTACAACCACCAAGGATGGGTAAACAGTAAATCGTTAAAAATGTCATGTTTTGCAGTGAAAATGGTTAACAGGGCAATCAAAGAGGACCTTTCAATCCCTGAACTTTCTTAGTTAAACCTATTAAACTGAAAGGATAATCTCCGAGTGATCAGACGGAGTACTTCTGTACTACAGGAGACAATTCCTCACTCATCTAACCAAGAAGAATGTATGTGCTACATATCCTGTGCTTCCATGTACTTGCCTTTCCCGGGGACAGATTTCCCAATTTTTAAACTAAACTTGCCTCTAAAAATTCAAACAAGTACTAGAGACACACGTCTAATATTAATCATGGAAATTGTTGTCCTGCACTGCACTCCGTACAATACCATTACTGATAGTATGGACGGTAGGCACAGACAACAAAATTAATGAATTAGGGCTGCAGAGATCTACAGCTGTAGAGGTGTACAAGTGTTTGGAATTAAAGCTTTAATAAAAGTAGGATTAAAAACACAGGAGTAGTTTGGAATAGCGAGGAACAGGTGACTTTATCCAGGTCGAAACAAAATAAACCAGGATTCCTTGAAGGACATTCCAAGTAACAAATTTAACCCCACTGTAACCAAAGAGAAATGTACTTCTAAATGCCATTTTGGGCTTTGCGTTCTTTCCCCTGGCCGTTCCTAGGGCTCTGTCTCTTTCAGAGAACCATACTTCCTGCTCCTGTTTGGCCAATGCTCACTGTCCAATCAGAGGCTTTAAATCCCAAAGACAATGATCAAGGACAAGCAATATTATCCTGAGCTTTCCCAGCATGATCTGCATTAACGGCCAACATCTACGAAGCGCCAGGATTTATTTCCTACAAGACCTGATCAAAACAACAAGTGCCCTGAGCTTATAACAGCGAGACCACACAACATGAGATCACAGTAAAATGAGAATATGCAAATTACACTTCCATTACACCCTGTGATACCATGAGGTGGAAATAGCTGGGAACCAAAGCCGCAAGATAAAACAAACCGTGTTTGTGTGCGCGTGAATTTGGTGAAGGGCTTGGTAAAAATTTTTTAAAAATCAAGTCTAGGCACTGGTAAATTCAAAACAAAACAAAAGCCCCACAAAACTTAGTAGCCAACTTTACATTTTGCAGCCAGGAAGAAGCTTCAATGTAGATTTGTATAGATTAATTCAGAGGCCATGGGTAAAATCAGAGGAACTTGCAGCTATTTGGTTTCCCAATTTATCAAGCCCTGAACTAGAAATCCAATTTATAAAATCAGCAATGGCTTCTAAATCTCTGGTATAACATGGATAGGAGTCTATACTGGAGAGCTGGGAGGGAACGGGATCATGGTAATTTGTGTCACAGATGTTTTTGATTAACGTTTGGTATCCCAGTGTTTACAGCAATGTGGTTCAATAACAGTTAAATGGCTTCTTAAGAGTGAACAAACTAAACAGATCTTAACATAAGTGATCTGTAAAGAAAACATCTGAGTCGCGATTTCAAGAGACCTGACATCTTAACTGAAGCCACAAACAATTTAACATAATTACGCTGTGCTTGATGTTAAATATTGTCAGGGAATCGCTTGGTTGTGTCCCTTTAGGCATCAGCTGCCAAACTGAGCAAAACCGACATGGGGATACGAAGTCTGAAAACTCAGAAACAAGGGACATGATCTGATGGCAATTACCTCCTTAAAAAAGGGCCATACATGTCTAGATTTTTTTTTAAATTGACTGTCAAACACTTTTATACCAATAGACAAACTAGAATAAATCCCATAGAACTTTTCCAGCTATGTATAAACTTATTTTCTTGCTTTTAACTATGGCGACGCCCCTCAGCTAGGGCTGTTTATACAGCTGCCACTTCCTGTATATTCCCCACCTCCTCCCCTCCCACTACTCCACCCATCAAAGCTCGGGAGCTCAAACTGGGGAAACTGAATATTAGCCATCTCTACGCGGTGTCATATCGCACCCTCTGAACCCTGGCAGCATGGTTTCTATACTGCTCTGAGCATTGAGATCCCAGCACACTCACAATGAAAGCACAATCACATGACATCTTACCCGAATAAAAGGCTAAGCCCCATTACCAGGATTGACTTTAAGAACATTGTGACCTTGAAGCTAACCAAGAAAGACCTGTGCTCTGCTGATCCTGTTTAACCAATCTGTCAGCTAAGAAGTCTGTTTCTCAATATCCAGCCTCTGAGGACTCTTCTGCTTCTCTAAGCAACCTTGTGTGCTCCGGTAATAAAGACCCTATCGTATGCTTCCAAGTCTTTGTGCCCTCTGTTACCTGCAAACCATCACCCTTAACCCACCTGTATGTCACCGCATTAAGTGCCCATATTCCTGCAATCCCAGTACCAGACGTGACAAACTGAAAGCAAGACACACTCACCCACAGGCACTCTCACTTGGGCTCCTTCATGGGTTACATACTCAACGTCTCAAACTCCCTCACACTTTGTGCTGACTCTTGCTCACGGGCTCTCTCTCGCCGTTTTGTGCGCACCCTGTACCTTTTCTTGCGCACTCCCGCTTTTTCTTGCTGGCTCCCTGCTTTATTTTATTGTCTCTAATTTTTCCTGCTGCACCTCTCTGCGGTTCTCTCTCTCCTTGGGGGTAAAAGTTAGATTGGAATGGCACTCAGCCCCTCCCTTCAGCTCACAGTGCAGGAGGGAGGAGCCACACCATCGCACATGATCAGTGCGTGTTTTTTGCATTCCACAGAATACACACCGATTCATTAGATTAGTGTACCTCCTGCGGTGGGCGTGGAAAAAGCCAAGAAAATATAGAATAAATAGCTATATTTACTTGCTATTTATGCCTGCTGAATGAGACTGCTGGCTCTTTCAAAGACAGGTTTTTAAAAATCACACTGACAAAGCATGCATGTCCCGTTAAGGATTTAATTTTCCAGTCCCATGATAATGCAGTGTATGAGGATAAACAGCTTCCTGCGTGCAGGAAAATCCCAGAATGTCATGCACATCAAATTCATAACGCCTGCTGCACATTCAGTGAAATCAGCCACTGGTTAGAAAAATTATTCTAAACAAACTTTACACTAGTGCCTCAAAAACCTTCCCTCAGTGATACTCAAAACTATTAAATCCCATGGACCATTTAAACAAAAAATATGTTGATTTTGGAAATAAAACCTATTTCTTAGATTACGGTACCTACTATATGAATTTAACCGGAGCGGTGGCATTTATGGCCTTGCTTAGGCGATATAAGTATATCAAACTGAGGAGATTTAAATTGTTTGGATTAAATTTCTGTGACTAAAAGACCCCACACCTTACTAATACCATGTTATACCAAATTATTGGTAGGTTATTTATACCAACCAAGATTAGCCAAAGGCTGTTTAAAGGGAAACCCTACTGAAAATGCCAAAAGTCGCTGCCCGATTTTTGTTTATTTTTGTTGTTTTAACTCACCTTTTGTCATTCTCCGCACGTAGCACCTCTTTGGCTTAGGGACTCCAGTACACAGAACCACCTGAAGACTTTCTGTGCAACTTGCATAGTGTAGGAACTGCAAATTGTGCACGGCTAATGGGACTTGTGCACTTATTTACACAAGTTAAATATTGCTTGCGCAGATCGAATGAATCGTTCCATCTGCTGCCACTTGCTACAGCGGGTGTGCTAACGTCCCTAGAGACTGAACTGGTGACCGGCAGCCGGGAATGTAAAAAAAATCCCAGCTGCTGGGTAGGATGGAGGAAACTCCTCCACTTCACCATGTGATTTTACCAGAACGGGGAAATAATAAACTTTAAAGCCAAGTGGTCAAGATGAGTAGAGTGTCCCTTTAACAAGCTTTCCATTCACACATACACCTATGACATGCTTGATGAGACAATGTAAATATTACACAATGTGTACAACTTTCTTCCTAGTTGTTGCTTTAGGCTGGCCGTCTATTGGAACTGTAGTAGGGCGACCGACTTGGTTTTCCAACTTCGAACAACGCCGTCGGCCAATCAGAGTTGTCCACTGGAAGAGTCTGGACAGGCCGAAGGGAACCCCCCCCCCCAAAAAAACCAAAAAAAACAACAAAAAAAAAAAAAACACAAAAATGGCCACATGGTGCTGAAACAGAGAGCCCCATCCAGCGCAGCTGAAGAGAAAAAAGAAAAAAGAAAAACAAACCTCGCAGCTGGCTGCAGGGGAGAGATTAAGTTTCCGCACCAAGGACAGCAACGCTGAACGCAGTTTGCCTGAAGGGGGGGGGGCAGAAATTTTAAAAAAGATACAGGTTTTGCAAGAAAAAAAAAAACATTTTTTTTTAAAAATGGGGAACCCATTTATCAACAGCAGTAGGTGATATGTGAGAGGCTGAACCCGATAGGCTGAAAAAAGACATGCGTCCAAGTAACTATGCATCTAACTATGAACCCAAAATTACACTTTAAAAAGTATTTTTGCTACGGATGAAAAGAACAAACAGTTGAATTAAAAAAAAATCAATAAAAAAAATCAAATAAAAAAAAAAAAAAAAATCACCTGAAGTCGTCAGATGGTGGTCGGACGCAGTGGAAGAGGGCCAAATTCAGCTGCATGTTGTGGGATCAAACGACTTCAGACAATATCAGAGGACTGCCCAAATACAGACGCAGCGGACGGCTGGTTCAAAGGGTTAGAACAGTCACATCTTTTGCAGGTTGAGTATTTATCTACAACTGCAAAATGTTCCAAGATCTTAAATTGTGAGTACCGACGTGACATCAAGTAACACACTTGACATCATGTGATCTGGACAAATGATTTTAAAAAATTGTTTAAAATTAACTCTTGGCTATGTGTATGATACATAAAGTCATTTCATTTTCAGATTTGGGCCCCTGCCTCATACCATCTCTATAAAAATGCAGATTTTCCAAAATCAAACACTTTTGCTCCCAAACATTTCAAATTTTTCAAATGTTCAGACACTAAACTTGCACATGTGCAGGACAACGTAGAAGAAAAGAAACAAAACACTCCTAGAAAATGTCATTATCCTTTTAAGACAGTCCGTTACATTATATGAAGTGTGAAAAGCGCATCATTACATATAAAGTAGAAAAATATGAAGACATACAAATACACAAAAGGACACATTTTGTGCAGTATTGGGGGTGTAGGTTGAGAATAGAGCCATTCGGAGTCCATTCTACATTAAATCTGACAAAAATAAAAATCTTTGTCATTTATTGCCACATTTACATTCTGAAGACTGTAAGGAGAAAATAAATGAGTCATTAAAAATATATTATAAAATCTGTATTATGGGGCTGCAGGACTCATCGCGCATGGTAAGAGGATAGTGATAGCTTCAAAATCATTTATTTTAAACAAACATTGGTATCCTTCAGGTAACGCAAAGGAAGCAAATATTTAAAGAACGATCCGCTCCGCCACCAGTTTGGTGGGTGAAGGTGACACATCTGGAAGATGGATGCTCGAGAGAGGATTCCTGGCAATCAATCAATAAAGATGGTTTAATTGGTTTATTGTCCCTGCAGGTTTCTTATCTGCCTATACAGACACAGACTTGGTTCTGCAACCTGGGGAGAATACATATAAAGCTCAGGGTTTGTGTTTTTTTTTATTTTAAAACACGACTCTGAGCCCAATTTAAGGGAGAGATCATTTTAAAAACATTAGCTGTACTGAAGGGCTGATTGATTACCAAAAAAAACAAAAACAAGACACAAACCCATACAGATCAGTTTAGTCATACAAACAAAAAACTACTACACATACATTTACTTCTAAACAGAAATGAGAGGTAAAGCAAGTAAAAAAAAAAAAAAAAAAAAAAGATATTCACGATAACATCCATAAAACTACACTAAAATGAGAGACCCCCTCATAACCATTGTTCGTAGAATAGACTGAAGTATTTCTGGAGAGAAAAAAAAAACCACATAACCACTTCAAACATAAAAAGTCGGAACCAATGAAAAGGTGAAAAGGTCTCTTCAGTTTGTAAATTCCGTATTATTGGATTGCCCATGGCGACCTGCTACTGCGCACCCTGATATAATGAGGACCAGCAATAGCTTGTTAATACCGCGCTGGAAAGGGCTCACGCTGAACAAAAGGGGAAAGTTACTGAAGATTAAATTCTTATGGGATGATGTAGCAAGGAAAACAAAAAGCAAACACAAAGCTTTCAGATATTACAGCCAATAAAAAATATATAGAAGAGGCAAAGAGGTATTTCCAGTTATTAGCGTGGACCAGTAACTGCCTGAAGAGACTGGTGCTGCCGGTGACGCCAAGGTTGCAGGAAGAGTCAGAAAAATGTAAGAAAACAAATTAAACTGTATAGATATAGTTGAAGCAAGATTTAAAATCCTCTTAAAATCATGAAGATCAAAATCACAGGAGGTAGCTTTTGCACCCTCACTTTGCACACATGTACCAGTCTACAGGATTCTCAATGGAGTCATATCATAATGGGAAGACACCAGAGATCAAGGATTTAGATCAAACTAAAATGAGCCAAAATGCGCATTTTTAAGAAACAAAAAACATTTAGATTTGTGGGGATTAAACCAAAAGGCAAATCTCTAGGAGGACGTGGCTACCAGTCTCGGATTTCTCAAATCCTGCCACAAACCATCATTGCACTGGAGAGCTTACCAACAGAAGTTACAGTTACAAGTATTTATAAAGCGCTATCATGTTCCATAGCGCTGTACAATGGGAGACAGTATAACAAATATACATACAAGTTAAACACAGAACAGTAGGAGAGAGGACCCTGCAATCTAAGAGGGGTGACACAATAGGTGAGGGTAAATAGAGGACCTGAAGTAGCAGGGTGCATGTAGGCTGGGTGGGAAGATGGGGCAAGAAATGTACAGTGGGGAAATCCTGGAGTGAGCCGATAGG
This sequence comes from Leptobrachium leishanense, assembly GCA_009667805.1. Taxonomy (NCBI): domain Eukaryota; kingdom Metazoa; phylum Chordata; class Amphibia; order Anura; family Megophryidae; genus Leptobrachium; species Leptobrachium leishanense. Next base: position 179,728,118 of record CM019065.1, on the reverse strand, counting down.
AATCTCTAAAGTAAAGTGTTTTCAGAGACTTCTTGAAGGACTGGAAAGACCGGGAGAGGGAGTTCCATAGAAAGGGGGCAGCTCAGGAGAAGTCTTAAAGGTGGGAGTTGGGGGTGCGGGTATGGGGAGCTGATTTTTTCTATTTAAAAGGAAGGAAGGATACATTGAGATTTCTCTTGTTTTCAAGTATGTCCTGGGTGACGAGTATGTACCGTTAAGGTGTCTTGCCAAGGACACTTACTGGAGAGGTTGCTCGCTGGGATCGAACCCATGACCCCACAGGCTCTCTTCCCGCAGAGCAGTGACGTTACCTCTACTCCACCCAGCCGGTTCTGCCAGTGATCTGAGGCTAAGTGGTCGGGACGGGATGTACCGGTTAATACGGGCCACGGTTATGCAGAGCTTTGTATGCGAGTACCAGTATTTTGACGTGGATTCTAAAAAGGAAACATTAAGCCAGTGTGGAGATTGACAAAGGAGTGAGGTGTGAGAGTTGCGACAGGTGAGGTGGAGGAGCCTGGCACAGGCTGCAGAGGGAGAATCTGGGATCTCTTACAGAGAGGAGGAGGTTACAGTAGTCAAGGCGAGAGACAAGAGCTTTGTTGAGCCTTTTAGGCCGGGTGCACACTAGCGTTTTCTTCTGCGCACTAGTGTGTGTTAAAAAGGACGCACTTTATGACGGAAGAGCTTGGTAGACACCAGACGATGCTTTTTTTATTACGACATGCGGCAAAATTAACGCGGCAGTTAAAGTGCGCAGGCACGCTCATTTGAGGTTCGGCATGCGGCCAATGTCATCTATACGGCGTCAATCCTAGCTCAAAAGCCTTGGTGTTCCCATGACTGATGTCTTCAACGCACGTTATGCACGTACTACGTGTGTTCTATTTTTATCCGCGTAATTATATGCTACAACGGACGTCATAAAGCGCGTCATAATGCACGCTAGTGCGCAGAAGAAAACGCTAGTGTGCCCCCGGCCTTAGTAGAACCCGGATTAAGACCGGGACAGACGCGTGCAATGTTTTTTTTAGTGGAAGTAGCAAAATTTGGTTAGCGACTGAATGTGAGGAGTGAAGGATAGATCAGAGCCGAAGAGGACCCCAAGGCAAACAGCCTGAGAGGTAGAAGTATTTGCACATCTCCACAAGCTATACTAACGCCATTTGGAAATTACTTGGCATCCCTCCCAAATCCTTTGTCCGTTACAGAAAAGCAAAAAAGTTAGATAAGGAATTGGGGTCTCCTAAAAGTGACAGATACAGATTCTCCAAGAAGTAAGTGAGTGAGTGTAGATTCTACAGTATATCCCACCTGGGCCTGGCACCAGCACGTTTAAGATGATGCCATATGAGGCATCAGAAATTGACATACCGTAGCTGCCACATTCATTTGCATGGCGTGCTCTGGCCAGTTCATGGATGCCTGGCAAATTTTTATTTTATACAGGGAGAGGACAATAACAAAAAAAACGCAAGAGCTGTTGGCTTTTAGAACAATTAAAAGTGTAAAGAGCAATCTATCCACGAGAATGCTGGTAATAATGACAAGAGAATCAGAAATCTTATAAAACCAACGGGGGGGCTTTGCAAATGGATTAGCCTTGCTAGATTCAGTGTATGGCTTGGAATAAAGGCAGTCAAGGAGTTATTTAGCAAAATTCACTACAATCAAACCGACAAGCAGTGCAATTCTTGCTGCTCAGACACTTTTTTTTTAACCTTCTTCAAAACGTTTGCGACGGCACTCCTAGCCTAGAAATTATCAGTGCATTTATCACAGCATTACCAGGCGCGCCAGCTCCTTGAGCCAGAACCGGACGCTCAATGCTTTATTTGTATTCAGTAGACCGAGCTCTGCATTCTACGCTCGCCTCGGACAATCCTCACCCTCTTCCAGGAGAATTCTTACTCTGCAAGGCAAGCACTCCCGCATGCCCTCCACGCTGTCCTTATAGCTTTGGCCAATGGGTACTGAATTGGCAAGTTAAACCCTCAAGCACAAAACTAAAATAGCTTTACTAAGGCTCTGATCAGGAGAAAAACAAAAAAATGTTTAAGACATATCAAGTGTCTACTAGCATGCATAGATTTCTGCAGTGCCATCCCATGCCTGTGTGAGGAAAAGTGCTGCCCGGCAGTATGAAGAATTCATATCCGGTCAGTGAAAACAATATTCGGAAAGGATTACATGCTAGATTTTAGTGTATCCAATGGCATCAGGGAAATTGTAAACAGTGAAAGTATACCAGGACATACTTGAAAACGCAATAAATCTCAATGTATCCTTCCTGGTAAAATACTTTTCAAATAAATAAATCTGTAAAGATGCCATCTTGGCCAGTATAGTCATTTTTGTAAATATCAAGACTCCGGATGTCAATATGGCTTGTCATAAAGACCCACATGGGCCAAATAGTGTGTGCTTTTACCACACAAAGGGCACTATTCCTTAGTGACCACCAACGGTAGCATTCGGATGAGTAGAAGTTACCGTTAGGATAAGTGCCAACTCTTATTACTGCAGGGATGCACAAGGCAAAATTTTAACTACACCTAAAAGCTGGTACTAAAGGGTACATTTGCAACAATGGTTTAGCACCCCCTAACCACCCCCCACCCCCAATAAATCTGATACTCACCTCTCATCCTGTGCCGAGAACGGTGGCCCGATCTGCCAATTGTTGCTGGGAGCAGAGCAAGAATGGAAACCACTAGTACCTCGTCTCCCTACGTGATCTCGTTCCGACAGGGCTCGTAACCCGGAAGTGCAAACCTCTATCGAGTCCTATAGACTGCGTTCTGGGTCAAGGTGCCGAGATGGAGACACTACTGGGGGGTGTGGGGAGAAAGAGACCGTAAAGCACAGATTTTCCCCATTAGCATTCCAATTTTAGTGTGAACTTGGGAATAGAGCCCAAAGAAGTCACGCACACTAAAGTGGTGCTCCCGACAGCACATAGCCAGTAGGAGTTCAGTCACGTATATCCTCGGGGGCGGCGGAATAACAATTCTAGAATCATTCGCATAAAACCGTACAAGCATTCATACCCAATGGACCATCTTTCCACATGCAGATACAGTGTTTGATTCTGATAATTAGCACTTTCCTCCTCTTCCCATTGCTCATATTGTGTAAAAGGGAATAGGAGATTGAGAGAGCATGCAGGAGAATCCAGTTCATGCTTGACATCAGCGGCTGAGGATCCTCAAAGTCTTGTGTTGCGCTCCTGGAACTCAGACTGGCCTATTTGTTTACAACATCAGCAGGATGTGACAGCATCTCATTCACCCCAGAGCCAAAAGTTATAACACCATCCAGGACCAAGACAATGCCATGACACAGACTTTGATTTCTGGTGGTGGAAATCACATGCACTCCACTAGATCACATATGGGACCAACACAACACGAGGTCCCATTTCTGGTTGGGGCACCATCACAACTTTGATTTGGAAACCAACTCATCCGTAAAAATGTCAAGGCTCAAAATATAAAACTGGTATGCCACACCAATGAGACAACACTGTTACATAATCAAAGACTTCACAGATCCAGTTGTTGTACCTACTAGAAGGTAGCTTTTCATCTGGCTCCTAACGAGTCTATACCAAATTTTAAAAGTCTGCATGGCTCCTAACATTTTGATTCCTCTTGGAATCCACTTTACACACTTTGCCAAAGAATAAAGAAGAATATAAATTAGGGATGTACCGATACTGCCATTTTAACGAGTACTTAGTACTCGTGCAAATAGCCCGATACATCCCCATACCGGAAGCCAGGGCTGGGCCGGCTTGCCGGTATCCGCGGGGCTGGGGAAGCTGGCCGCGTGCATGAAAAGCACGCAGCCAGCGTTCCCCTTCGGCAGCAGCGATACTCACCCGTCCGAAGGTCAGGTCGCGCTGCAGTGATGCGTTCACGTGGCGGCCGGGCGCATCTGTGACGCTGCCTCTCGGCTGGAGGCAGCATCAGAGGCGCCCGGCAGCCACGTGATCGCATCACAGCAGCGGGACCGGACCTTCGTACGGGTGAGTATCGCTGTCACTGGAGGGGGAACGCTGGCAGGGTGCTTTTCATGCACGCGGCCAGCTTCCCCAGCGTTCGAGCTGGGGGCATTCTGTAAATATATATATCTCGAGGGGGATATATACAGTTGTGTTCAAAATTATTCAACCCCCACTGAAATTGAGTGTTTTGGCCAGTTTGACATAGATTTTGATCAGTCATCTTGCTTACAATTAAATCAAAGAGGCACGTGTAGGTCAGACAAATATAACAGAACATTTATAATGAAATAACCACAAATGTCTTTTCTGTGCTCACATCATTATCAGTTTTATTCAACCCCCAAGGGACATTCAATCTTAGTACTTAGTACAACATCCTTTTACAGTTATAACAGCTTTTAAACGTGAAGCATAGCTTGACACAAGTGTCTTGCAGCGATCTACGGGTATCTTCGCCAATTCGTCATGGGAAAAAGCCTCCAGTTCAGTCACATTCTTAGGCTTGCGCACTACAACTGCTTTCTTTAAGTCCCACCAGAGGTTCTCAATCGGATTTAAGTCAGGTGACTGCGATGGCCACTCCAAAATGTTCCAGCCTTTAATCTGCAACCATGCTCTAGTGGACTTGGAGGTATGCTTGGGATCATTGTCCTGTTGAAAGGTCCAACGTCTCCCAAGCCTCAGGTTTGTGACAGACTGCATCACATTGTCATCCAATATGTCCTGGTACTGAAGAGAATTCATGGTACCTTGCACACGCTGAAGCTTCCCTGTACCTGCAGAAGCAACACAGCCCCAAAGCATGATTGACCCCCCGCTATGCTTCACAGTAGGCAAGGTGTTCTTTTCTTTATAGGCCTTGTTCTTCCTCCTCCAAACATAGCGTTGATCCATGGGCCCAAACAGTTCTAATTTTGTTTCATCAGTCCACAGAACACTATCCCAAAACTTCTGTGGTTTGTCCACATGACTTTTGGCATACTGCAGTCGACTTTTCTTATTCTCTGGAGACAGCAAGGGGGTGCGCCTGGGAGTTCTGGCATGGAGGCCTTCATTACGCAGTGTGCGCCGTATTGTCTGAGCTGAAACTTCAGTACCCACATCTGACAAAGCTTTTCTCAGTTCCTCAGCAATCACACGGGGACTTTTCTTCACTCTACGCTTCAGGTAGCGCACAGCAGTTAAAGTCAGCATCTTCTTTCTGCCACGACCAGGTAGCGTTTCAACAGTGCCCTTTGCCTTGAATTTGCGAATTATGCTTCCTATGGTCTCTCTTGGTATGTTTAACATCTTTGCAATCTTCTTATAGCCATTGCCCTTCCTGTGAAGAGTAATCACCTCTTCTCTTGTCTTCCTGGACCATTCTCTTGACTTCACCATGTTTGTAACCACACCAGTAAATGTCTAGAAGGAGCTGAGTATCACAGTCATTTTAAAGCTGCCTAATTGGTGCTTATTATGCTTTATTGCTGCTCCGTGACATCCACAGGTGTTTTCAATACCTGATTGAAAACACTTGAATGAACCTCTGTTCTTCAGAGTGGTAGTCTTTAAAGGGGTTGAATAATTGTGTCAATGAAGAATTCACAAAAGAAACATTTACTACTGTATTACAAAACCAATTGATGTAATTTTAGTTGCATATGGTTCTTTAAAAAGTCCTTGTAGGATTTCATTCTGAATACAATTACAAATGTACACTAAATTCCCTAAAACCCTTTACAGCATTGGGGGTTGAATAATTTTGAACACAACTGTACATGTGAGCTGGAGGCATTTTATTATGAGGTCTGTTCTTATTGAAAAGCGGTCACATGAGAAAATAAAAGTATCGGTACCGGTGAGTACTTTAAAAAACGTATCGGTACTCGTACTCAGTCTTAAAGTGGTATCGGTGCATCCCTAATATAAATGATGCCCTGGTTCAAACAAAATGATAATTTGACTTTGGAGCTCGTGCCTCAAATTCCACTGTAACACCATGTACACTTAACACCATTTCAAAATGGAGTCAATTATATATTTATAAAGAAAATAAAAAGGAAAAAAATGTAGTCATGCATCGTAACCTGGGTCATCCTGGTCTCTAAATTTGTCAAGCCCTGGTATATAATGTGCTTTACCCACAAGTCCTTGAAGTAAGGATAACAGCCATTTCGTCCATTAACCTTTATAGATAACGGAGGTTTTGGTGGCGTGATCTCATTTCACTAATCAATTACAGTGAGCAGCAGGTAGATCCATAAGCTCCAAGTTCACTCTATCCCGTTAGAAGAATTGAAACAAAAAATAAATAAAATGGCTTTAAAAGAGATACTAAAACCTTACAATGGAGTGTAAGAAAACTGTACGAGAGCACCATGTCTGGGAACCTGAAAAGCAAAAACTACTAAAATACTTAAAGGATTTATTGGACTTTGTTTTAGTAAATAGGAGGCACTCAGAAGCTGAAATTGTTCCTACATTTAGACCATGGGAAAAATGTTGATGAGCCGAGCAAGGCGACTCTAAATGGCACAACGCAGTGCCATATGCATCCGAGAAGGGTTTCAAAGGAAAGTCGTTCTCCACGGTTCATTCGTCAAACACAACATTAAGCGGCAAGCACTAAAAAGTTAATTGAATGGTCGCCAAAAGATGCAGGACCCTTAAACAGGGATAATTAATTTCTTTGTTTTAATAACCATTCCGAAAAGCAACCAAAGTGCGCACCCCTGAGGGTGATGAGGTGCACTGGAGGAAGACTGACGACAAGGGCCCAGCATTCAGGTCCTAAAAGAAGACTTTAAAATTTTACTTCGGAGCCAGCCATAAAAAGAGCTAGAACTTCCAACATGAAATTATGAACAAGTTACATTGTGTGGATAAAACCAGTAAGCACGTATGTGAAAAGACATGTTATGAATTCTATATACTACATTAAAAATACATTGAGAGGTCATTACCACCAAATGGATAAAAACGGAAAATCGTGGAAGCAGCAGGGGAATGCAGTACATTAGAGGTTCATGAAGTCCCATCACTTAAATGTGGAGAGAGCAGCATAATCAGATAAATGATATAGGATTTCAAGGAATACCCACACGTACAGATGGTAGCCCATGATAAACTAAAATCCCGACCATGAACCATAAGTTACGTTACCAAATATGGCCTGCATTATTAATACTGTACGTCCACATGGATCTGAAGGGATGGATTATTCTTATCCTGGTTACCCTATTCTAGTCACCGAATTCATAAGAATTAAAAAGCATACTACAGCAGGGCTTAAAAGCAACTTCTGTCAACCTTGAGAGCCAGTCAAGGCTTTGTACATAGACTTGTGTAGCATAAAACCGAAAATACAAAGCCAGAGTAAAAACTCTAGAACCCGTGGCCATGAATTTACCAAGCTCTAGTTTATTATAAATATGATGAATGGAAGTGCTTTCTAGTGATACAAAGATGCAGCTAATGATTATATTCAACTAAATCAATTCATCTAAAAGATTTTTGGTTTACTTAAAAAGGAAAAAAAAAAAAAAAAAAATCCAAAAACAAAAATCAAGCCCTCCATCATTTTCTTCTTACAAAAGTTGCATAGTGTAAATGAATTTTGTTTGCAGATATGCAAATTGTAGCTCTCGTTACTTTAGTGCTTTTCACACACAAGGTATGTGAGCACCAGGTCAGAGTGATGGATTGATGCTGCATGGAGCTCAATCCAAGTCTGCTAGCTCTCCAAACAAACCCGGCTGGGTGGAGTAGAGGTAACATCACTGCTCTGCATGGAGAGAGCCTGTGGAGACATGGGTTCGATCCCAGCAAGCAACCTCTCCAGTAAGTGTCTTTGGGCAAGACACCCAACGGTACATACTCGCCACCCAGGACATACTTGAAAACAAGAGAAATCACAATGTATCCTTCCTGGTAAAATCCTCTCAAAAAACCCCACTGCTACGCGCACACGGATAGACACATGATGTCAGCATGAAAGTGTGGCAAGTAGGGTGGGGGCACTCTACTCAATCTGACCAATTTAGTATAGTGTCCAATGGATTGATCCCTTCCCTTGCTCAGTTTGTTCATGAAATTAATTTAAATGGGACAGAGGCGTGAGCGAGTGCATTTGGGCAAGGAACCAGACCAAAGTGTCAGCTTGGGTAAAAGACCGAACCCAAGTGTAAGAGGGAGTTTGGGGAAAGAGACTGGACCAATGGAAGGGATTGCAGCTCAGGAATGGTGAATGGGAGGCAGGGAGGGTGGTGGTACAGGAGTGGACTACAGCTCCAAATAAGTTTAAAACACTGGTCTTCCAGCTCCTCCACTCAGTGGCAGCACCCCAAGGTCTGTGCTATAGTTTGGTTATGTGTAACATAACACCAGAAGTAAAGAATAGCGAATAAAGCAGCCATAGCTATCAGATCCAAAGAAGCTTCTGAGGTTATCAACGATTAATTCAGTCTGAGTCTCAAAGATTAAAATCGATTAGTTGTTTCAGCTGTAGATGCTAGACACTCCCCATGACTGCTGGAAGCGCAGTCCATTGTTGATCAATGAAAGCACAAGTAAAAGAAGGTATCAAACGCTCCATACAATAAATGCAGAGACGCTACCAACTGTAATTGCCCAGTGACACTTGTCAGCATTGGTTCAGACGCAATTCAAAAGACCATTGAGTATGAAGGAAAACACTATGCACCCAAGACAAACAAAAAAACTTACACTGGCCACTCAATGTAAAGAGTGGTCACAGTGACTTGAGCACTTGTACTCAGCACTCTACCCCCCCCCCCCCGAGGGGCTGTTAGTCCTGTCCAAAACCTGGAATCAGGTCAAATTCTTGACCAGCAGGACCTTTGGGAACCAATTCCATCCAAAGCATTGAGAGCCATTGTATTTGCTGCCCCCCCCCCAGACATGTGATATGCTGCAGCATAGAGTAACATCTGAGGCACGTTCAATACCTCAGCAAGTGCCAAGTTAGCAACTTGCCATTGAATGCCGTTCAGCCACTCAGCGCTCAGCACTGCTAATTTAGCTACTCGCAGCATCTCCTCGGGTCGCTGCAAGTGCTGAGTGACGTATTAAAGATCGCCGCCGCCATGAAGCAAGTAACAATTCCGTACGGCAAGATGGCCGCCGCCACGAAGCAAGTAACAATTCTGTACAGCAATGTTAATTTTGAGGTTTTAGTTCACAAAAGCACAAAATATTTATTTATTATTTACCCCTGGACATAGACATATATTACAGTTCAAATTATATTTTGTTTCAGAAGTAAACATAACGTTTATTCTAGGGTTGCACCGATACCGATACTAGTATCGATATCGGTGCCGATACCGGGTACTGCAGGAGTACTTGGTACTCGTGCAGTACCCCCGATATTTTTTTCCGATACCGGAAGCCGGCATTGAGCCGGCTTCCGGTATCCGAGGGGCTGCGGCAGCTGTCCGAATGCTCTATCGGCATTTGGACAGCCGCCCCTGGAGCTCTGCGATACTCACCTTCCTTCAGCGCCGCCGAGAATGTCTTCGCGCGCGCGCTGGTTGGAAGGACCCCCAGCCGCGACCACGTGGGACCATGTGATCACGACTGGGGTCCTTCCAACCAGCGCACGCGCGGAAACTTTCCCGGCGTCGCTGAAGGAAGGTAAGTATAAACAAAGTGAGCAGCTGCAGGGCCTGTCCGAATGCCGATAGAGCATTCAGACAGGCCCTGCAGCTGCTCTCCGCTCATACTTACCTTCCTTCAGCGACGCCGGGAAAGTTTCCGCGCGTGCGCTGGTTGGAAGGACCCCAGTCGTGATCACATGGTCCCACGTGGTCGCGGCTGGGGTCCTTCCAACCAGCGCGCGCGCGCGAAGACATTCTCGGCGGCGCTGAAGGAAGGTAAGTATGAGCGGAGCGGAGGGGGGGCATATCCATGAGCAATGGGGCAATATCCATGAGCAATGGGGCAATATCCATGAGCAATGGGGCAATATCCATGAGCAATGGGGCAATATCCATGAGCAATGGGGCAATATCCATGAGCAATGGGGCATATCCATGAGCAATGGGGCAATATCCATGAGCAATGGGGCAATATCCATGAGCAATGGGGCAATATCCATGAGCAATGGGGCATATCCATGAGCAATGGGGCAATATCCATGAGCAATGGGGCATATCCATGAGCAATGGGGCATATCCATGAGCAATGGGGCATATCCATGAGCAATGGGGCATATCCATGAGCAGGGGGCATATCCATGAGCAAGGGGGCATATCCATGAGCAAGGGGGCAATATCCATGAGCAAGGGGGCATATCCATGAGCAAGGGGGCAATATCCATGAGCAAGGGGGCAATATCCATGAGCATGGGGCATATCCATGAGCAATGGGGCATATCCATGAGCTGGGGGGCATATCCATGAGCTGGGGGGCAATTATCCATGAGCTGGGGGGGCAATTATCCATGAGCTGGGGGGCAATATCCATGAGCAGGGGGCATATCCATGAGCAAGGGGGCATATCCATGAGCAAGGGGGCAATATCCATGAGCAAGGGGGCAATATCCATGAGCATGGGGCATATCCATGAGCAATGGGGCATATCCATGAGCTGGGGGGCATATCCATGAGCTGGGGGGGCAATTATCCATGAGCTGGGGGGGCAATTATCCATGAGCAGGGGGCATATCTATGAGACCTGGGGGCTTTATAGGAGGTCTGTTCTTATTGGAAAGCGTCACATGGCATAAAATAAAAGTATCGGTAATTGGTATCGGTGAGTACTTGAACAAAAGTATCGGTACTCGTACTCGGTCTTAAAAAAGTGGTATCGGTGCATCCCTAGTTTATTCAATAAAAACTATCATTTGTGGTGTGTGCATACAAAACGGAATTGTGCTGACTGCTTTTATCAGATTTTGTCCGAGTGATACAAAAAACAATCTGAATCTTTAAAAAAAAATCAGCCATTTTGGATTCAAAATTCGCATCCAAAGCGTTCAATGACACTGCTGCAGCAAACTGAATTGCTGCGCTGCCGCAATTCAGCAGCTGCTGAGGTACTGAACGGGGCTCTGAGGAGGGAAGATCAAGCCAAGCTTTTAGACTGGGTTCACACCTGAGCGTATCTCATATGTGTTAGGCATTTTAGTAGCGCATTACCTGGCGTTTTTTGACAATTAGAAACGCGCGTTGTAGGGGCGTTTGATTGACTACGGAGGCGTCCAAAGACTTTAGTGCCTTTTGTCATGTGCGGAATGCTCGTTCATACGTGCGTTTTTGATGACGAAAACGCGCAAAAACGCCCATTTTAGCACAGTCATGTTGAAGTCTATGGCCGCAAACTCGCTGTAATACGCCCCAAAGAAACTCCAGTACTTCTTTGGGCGTAGGGTGTTTTACAGCGTGTTCCTACGCCCATGTGTGAACCATGCCCATAGGAAATAATGTGATTTCAGTGTTTGAGCGTTTTACAGCGTGTAGGAACGCGCTGTAAAACACCCAGGTGTGAACCAGGCCTTAAACCTAAGGGGTGGAATGAGTGGGGGGGGGGGGGGGAGTCAGGAGGGGGTTAATGTTTAACCTGGATTGTTTCCCCTTCCTGTTTTAAACCTAGATGCTCCCTTTATTTTTTTAGTATTGACAATTTTTATTTTGAAAGAATGTCAACAGAAAAACAAACATACATGACAGCATAACGGCCACGCAGGGCCAAGTCTCAAAAAGTATGCATCAATAACAAGGAGTACTGTAAAAGGTTTCTCAAAAGCTCAGAAAGTGTGGCAGGTTCAGCAAAGAAGACATCCGAAACAAAAAAGAACACATCAAAAAGTACGCCGGGACACAAAAATAAAAAAGTGAAATAGGTGACGTTCCTGGCTCACTCCCGGGAGTCCAAGGGACAGTAGGAGGCAATGGAAGAGGTTCTCTTTAAAGGTCTAGTTTATCCATTTATTACTGGACTTTAAAATATTACAGACCCTTCCACGTTTTTAAGGCAAAATGCTCTTTACAAAATAGAAAACTATTGAAACGTTAGTCTTCATTTGCTGTATATCAAATTACAAGATAAAATTTAGATTTGCATATGGTCATGAATTATTGCATACCCAATGGATCAGTTTGTTAATGGATTAGCAGTCATTGCTATTGTATTGCATACATCATTATGGCCTGTGGATATAAAAGTATATTTGTATTATGGCAGTGTTAGCTCATATTTTTGATGATGAATGCAGTTAACTAGGCCATTTCTGTTTACACTTATCTGATATAACAATCCTGTCATGCCATTTGATGTATATTTAGACTCACCAATACATGTCTTGGCAAAGAACACATAGAAACTAAACATGAAACCAACAATGTTGATAAGTAAACCCAAACCTAAATTTGGCCTCATCTTACACATTTATCCAGTGACAATCTAGAACGGGCAAGTTAACTTCAGTTCGAGGGAAAACATTTCCAAAGGAACAACTTTCGCTCGCAAGAAAGGAAAAAAAACTTACATTGCCTTAGACACGTGCTTATATATACAATGAAGCCATAATGTCTTAAGTGCCTCTGCTGTACAGAAGCAGTACAGAGCATGCGACTGGCCCTCTGTGGCCCCTGGAGTGGCAGTCTGCAGACAGGAGCTCTACGGGTTACTGACCTGTTCAAGAGAGAGGTCAGGCCACCCAGGGAAAGGTCTCAGTGGGTAAGGGGGGGGGGGGGAATGTTTCAAAGTGCCAAGGAAAAGTTATGATATAAAGAAATGTGTTGTATTTAAACTTCAGAGGGTTATTTTGCTGCCTTCAGTAATAAAAGGGGTATTTTTACCTATTGTAGGGTTGAACACGTCAAAATCTTAAACTTCTGAAACTCCAAGAAAGCCCTTCCAGCACCCTAAAAGGAGGAAAACCAATAATAAAAAAAAAAAAACACACAAAAAAAACCAACAAATCATTAGATTTCATGAAAATCTGTCATTCTGCAATATTATGGTAGTCTCTTCTCTAGAAGAGGAATAAAAAAAAATTAAATATCACCCTCTAGGACTACGCTTTAAACCTGCTGTACATTGGAACACACAGCAGACTGGCACCTGCAAAAGGCAACAATGACGTCTTGTGGAACAATAGAAACAATGTTAATAAAAGTCAAGACCTTTGTGCTGTGGAGAAATTTCAAGAATCGGGGTAACGGAAAAGTGAAAAAAAGAAAAAAAAAAAAAAAGCTTAGAGTGGCCACACGAACACATCAAGAATGTGACCAGAAAAAGACCCCGTGTGACCTGATATTATTTAGAAGTGCATGAAGCCAGCACCAGCTTTTATTGATTTCCTTTATTTACATAACATTTTACTATGTGATGTGAGAATGTTATTATGTCTAGCCTGGTCGCACTAGCTAGTTTCTACAAGACTTCAATGACAAGCCCTCAGTCTACGTCACCAACAAGTTTGAGATGGAAAAATAAACTAGATCAGCTAGCAAGCTTTTTCACTTCCATAGAGATAGATGACAAATTAAACCGCAAGGCTGAAGTGCTTATTTTATAAAGCAGGAGTCTGCATCTTCAGAACATGACCGTCCGTAGAACCTACTTTACAAAAGGTCAGAAAAAAAAAAAAATATATATATATATTTTCAATTATAGGCTGCGTGTAAGAAGTTTTAATTTTCTTCTGGCCTTGTTCAGTAGCTACACATATAAAAAAAAATAAAAAGTCCTATTGCACATTGAAATAGAGGGAAAAAAGACGTTCATTATAACAAGTTCATAATGGACTGAAGCGTCGGATATTTTCTATATTTAGTTGGTTGTAGAACCAGGTGGCCTAAAATTTGGAGTTTCTTCAGTGCCCTGAGGCTAGGGTCAGACTGAGGCAGTGCGAACGCGCGTTCTGGCGCACATAATCACGGCCGCACTAGCAGCAGATGCCTGGCAATGACAGCCAATATACGAAGTACGGTCGCACAAAAGTCCGGCCGCGCAACGCAAGTGGAAAATGAACGCATTTTTTCGAGAACGTTAAACCGCTGGTACAGACGTACAGAGTGCGCTGCGGCCGCATAGCAGCGTGTGTGCGTGATTAGGAGATGTCAGACGCTGCTAGTGTGCGGCCAACATAACGTTCAAACAGCCGGATTTCCCTAGACTTCTTTTCACCCCATCGTCATGAAATACGTCCAGAATTGCGCATCGTCTGACCACTTAAGCGTATTCCGTGAAAAAATGCGTGCGCACGCATCGACGTACATTTTGACGGTGGCCGCAGAAAATGCGCTCATCTGTCCCTAGCCTTAATAGAGGATATATACACACAAAAATGTATTCTCTATTACAGAATTTTGGTTATCACTGACATCACACATTTTCTTCATTCTGTCAGATATTCATGTAATGGGACATGGGGCTAGGAGTTGTCCTATTCCACTTTTCACCTCACCCTGAAGAAGGAAGGTGTTAGGCTTTGAATAATCCCTGAACAATAGTATCTGCCACTATTTGGCCCAATTTAAAATAGGGTGTTATGAACATTATTCTGAAATAAAGATGACCAAATTATTTTATGTAAATCCTCAGAATGTAATATACAAGCTAAGCTGAACAAATTATCCAGGTAGTCACTGGCTCGTTATACACATTTGGGAGCCAGAAGTAGAACATAAACTCTTCCAGGGTCCCAAATACACTATATTGCCAAAAGTATTCGCTCACCTGCCTTGAACTTAAAAAGGGACACTAACAAAAAATCCCCCCCCCGTTTTTTAATCCTAACCTATCCCTATTCCCTTAATAAATTGTTATTTTTTGTTTGTTTTTGTAACTGTAATACTTACCCTAAAATCCACTTGTTTCCAGCGCTGTTTTTTTTCTTTCTTTTTTATATACTCCCCTCCCTCCTCTTCCGCTCCCGTCCTTCTATCCGACTTGCCTTCTGGTTTACGTGAGAAGCGCGCATGCGCGCCTCTCACGTAAGCCAGCCAATCGGCAGGCTTCCTCCCGGCTCCCTCTGAGGATTAGTGTTGCGCGCAAGAGGATGCGCGCAACACTAATCCTCAGAGGGAGCCGCCAGCTTCTGCGGTGAGTTGGAGACGTCATCGCTCTGAAAGCGCGATGACGTCTCCTACTCGGCAGAAGCGGGAAATAGGATTCCCGCTCTGCTGACTGACAGCTGGGAGGGCGGAGTAAAGTTCTCCGCCTCTCAGCTGTTTTCAGCATTTACAGCTGAACCGCTGAGCGGAGGGAGGGGGGACAGCGGGCAGGATACTCCGGGCATCATGACCACCTAAAATAGCTTAGGTGGTCATGTTGCTTAGAGTGTCCCTTTAAGTGACATCCCATTCCTAATCCATAGGGTTCAATATGACGTCGGTCCACCCTTTGCAGCTATGACAGCTTCAACTCTTCTGGGAAGGCTGTCCACAAGGTTTAGGAGTGTGTTTATGGGAATTTTTGACCATTCTTCCAGAAGTGCATTTGTGAGGTCACACACCGATGTTGGACGAGAAGGCCTGGCTCTCAGTCTCCGCTCTAATTCATCCCAAAGGCGTTCTATCGGGTTGAGGTCAGGACTCTGTTGTGGATGAACTTGACTGGCCTGCACAGACTGTCATCCATGTCTTTATGGACCTTGCTTTGTGCACTGGTGCACAGTCATGTAGGAAGAGGAAAGGGCCAGCTCCAAACTGTTCCCACAAAGTTGTGAGCATGGAATTGTCCAAAATGTCTCGGTATGCTGAAGCATTCAGAGTTCCTTTCACTGGAACTAAGGGGCCAAGCCCAGCTCCTGAAAAACAACCCCACACCATAATCGCCCCACCAAACTTTACACTTTGCATAATGCAGTCAGAAAAGAACCGTTCTCCTGGCAACCGCCAAACCCAGACTCGTCCATCAGATTGCCAGATGGAGAAGCACGATTCATCACTCCAGAGAACGCGTCTCCACTGCTCTAGAGTCCAGTGGCGGCGTGCTTTACACCACTGCATCCGACGCTTTGCATTGCACTTGGTGATGTATGGCTTTGATGCAGCTGCTCGGCCATGGAAACCCATTCCATGATGCTCTTTGCGCACTGTTCTTGAGCCAATCTGAAGGCCACATGAAGTTTGGAGGTCTGTAGCGATTGACTCTGCAGAAAGTTGGCGACCTCTTCGCACTATGCACCTCAGCATCCGCTGACCCCGCTCCATCATTTTACGTGGCCTACCACTTCGTGGCTGAGTTGCTGTCGTTCCCAAACACTTCCAGGTTCTTATAATACAGCTGACTGGAATATTTAGGAGCGAGGAAATTTCACGACTGGATTTGTTGCACAGGAGGCATCCTATCACAGTTCCACGCTGGAATTCACTGAGCTCCTGAGAGCGACCCATTCTTTCACAAATGTTTGTAAAAACATTATAAACATAAAAACACCGGATTCTGATTATATGGATGGGTGAGCGAATACTTTTGGCAATATAGTGTATGTCTAGTTGGCTCCGGTGTTTGACGTAGTTTGTCAGACCCTGGTGTTCCTACAAAATCACTTCTCTAAAGCATAGCCACATATTCCGCTTGTAGACATTCTTTCCCAACTAAAAAGATAAATAAAAAACAATGTAACAGTCTACAATTTTTAAAAATGTCCTATGACTGCCCTCCTTTAGAAAACATTGAAAGTCATTTTGGGGACAAATAAATGAAGTGTAGAAATTCCCCAGAACCACAAAGACAGAAGTGTTGAGGGGAAGAAAAAAAGGGGGGGGGGGGGGTAAAATACCCCAAAATAGCAATGTGGCAAGAAATGAACACTACATGAAAATTTATATTTAATTACTTTGTGCAGTATACATCTACTGTGTGTCTATACCTTACCTAAGCAGATTTTTCACTCTTGTTGGCAATGCTCCATAAACAACAAAGCCATCTCAAATGGAAGCAGCGTTTCTCAAATCACGCATAAACCATTTATATGAAGTCTACACAGTTATTTTTCTTATATTATTGAGAATCCCGAGGGAATGAGCTATAAACGATTTGTTTTACCCTTGGAGCTGGAAGCTCTCTGGGGAGAGGATTCAATTGAAATTTCACATCCAGACTAGCCAGGCAGTGATAAACAGATGCTTCAATTAGCTGCATAACGCCACAATCAAACATCGGAGTCAGAGGAATAAAGGCTTCTGGGGCGGCCCAGGGATAGCACTCCAGGAAAATAAAAAATTAAATATTTAAAAAAAAAAAAAAAAAAGTTTGCATATTCTTGAAAACTTTGGAAGAATAAACATCTTGATTTGGCAATTGGTGGATAAAATAATTCTATACATATAAATATGGAGAGATCATAAAGGGAATGCCGATGTACAAACACAGCTTCCAAGTAACGGCTCGCTTAAAAAAATGTCCTGTGTTCCACCATTCTGAATTTTCCTTTCAAACAGTCTATATTAGATAAAATTTTGAGACGCTGAGGCTTAAAAATTATTGTGTAAAGTGGAACTGGCCTGGGTAAGTGAACTGGCGCAGTGAGTGAATGACAGCAATTCACATGGACTCTGGTCAGAGACATGCCAGGCGATGAGACTCCCATTGTTGACTTGTGGTTCCTTCCCTGCCTGCTCGAGTCATGAAGGAGGCAGTCAAGACACTGAACCTCCCAGCTGGAGTCCAGGTACCACTGAATTCACCCAAAAATCTTCCCTGCATATGCCAGGACCCACAAGCAGGCAGGGGAAATACCACATGCAAATATTGAAGCCACGGGATTCTCGTTTGCAGGGAAGACTCCAATCTGGCCTCGTAGAGTGTCGGATCAGATTGGGCCTCTGTATCCGACTACCTCGAATACTGCACGAACCAGTTTGGGGGCCCAAAAATTGTGGTTGGGACATTCCCAATTATAGAGGAGGGTACAAAAAGAAACATATGTATTTTTTAATCCAACACACATATTTAGGAAGGTATGGCCTATAAAATAAGCCCAACTTAAGCTGATCCACAACACCCTTCAAGTAACGACATGTGGTGACCAGATAGTCACTCCAACATGCCTCACATCAGAATGGCTCGGCCTTTGGATGGAGTTAGTGCCACAGAACTATTATAGATGTTGCACTGCTGATTCGGATACTCAAAATGAAAAGTTCTTGAAATTCATTCAACTTCCAAAAAAAGTTGAACCACTTACTCCGCGGAATTGCCAGATTTCAAATTCTGACTGACCAATTTTAATGATCTGTCAAAAATCAAACCTGAATGATAAAACCATGACAAATCAGTTTGGGTTCACACAAGTCACTACATTAATCTCATTACTTCCCATTGTGTCATGGTCATAAGACCTCACCCGACAGGAAACCAAAATACAGGACAACCTGCTGACCTTAGCACTTGTGACAAAGGCATGTTAAGGAGTCAGCTCTCCAAAACAATACTTTTGAAATCTGGTTACAACCGTAAGTTTTCAGTGTTAAAAATCAATTTCATGATGTTAATTCTGTGGGAAAAGTAACAGGCGGCTTGTATATTAATGCTACACCTTTGGTGGTCATCCATCCAAGTGATATTAAGGGTTAGGTTTGTTAATTTGTTGCTACAATCAACATGTAGAAAAGATCCAGAACAACAAAGTCAAAAGAAAAAGGCATGTCTCCTCTTGGTTTTGTCATTGTCAGGTTCATTCTGTAAGCAATAACATAACACCATGAAGATAAATGTGATAGTCAGGGATATCTCGTCAAGGAATGAACTGGTTAACTGGATCCAGTCCCAGGCTCTGCCATCTTGTGGGTGGAGCTGCCAGAGGGCAGTTGTGCAACACTGCATGATTGACACTGTGCACAGACTTGTCAGGTAGTGAGCAGGGGCTGTCATTTAGACATGAGGCATACCACCAGAAGTGACTGTAGTGTTTTTTTTTAATTGGGTGCAATGGTTCCACTTCCTAGACACAAGATAAAGCCACAAAAGAACCCTTTTCCATCCGTTTAGGCAGAACGCTTTTTTTTTTATACATGGTTTTATACTCCCAATGGTTCGTGTATGAAGTTTATGCAAGTATAGTCTGTATGATCAAATGATGAGAAAGGGGGGGGGGGGAAGAGACTGGAAATGCTAGAATTTTCCTTCATTTTTTAAGAAGCTGTGAAGTACAGGACATTTTCAGGCCACGTTTCGGTGGTCCTTCACAGAGGGGGTTTAGTCTTAAATCCACAAGCAAAAACACTGTCTCTTTGTACATGCAAGGTTTATAAAGCCAGCCTTTATAATGGCCTCTGGAATATAACAAAGCATTAATCATGCTAATCTGCACATGTACATAGGTATGCTACAGACTCATACTCTGCTCACAAGGAAAAACTAGGGAAATTGTCCAGATAAAGTTAATAACCACGCTCCCAGTAGATGCTGCCCTTATCTAGAGATACACACCGATAATGAATAACCCCCCTTATGCAAAAAGGGGAAACTGTTGGTGCATTTGCTGTAGTTGTTAGAGACCTGCAGGAATCTCCATTGTGTCAACTGTAATAAAGGTCTCCATAAAGAAATTCAAATGGTGGCAGGAGAATGGAGAAGGTTGTCCTGCTGCCATCTGAATTTCTCCATCTGTAAACACTGATGTTTCTTGTAGTTGAAAAAGCTACAATTTTCTCCACGGTTTGCAACTATGGTAAACCACCAAACCCAAGTGAACAACCCCCTAAAGTGTATTAATAATACCACCACAAATATGCACAGCGTTAAAACATGGGGGAGGGGCTTTCATCTCATTAAAAGAATGAGAATCGCTGGGGAAAAAAAAAGGAAAAAAATTAAAACCGATAGCAATTTAAAGTAGGGATAGACCGATATTTTTTCAGGGCCGATACCGATACAGATTATCGGCAGCTTTTCTGGCCGATAGCCGATATTTGGTGCCGATATTCTGTAAAGTTAAAGTTGTGAAAAAAAAAAAACAGCACAAATCTGACTATGCCATCAACTCAATGGCCTAAACAACAATCTTCGTGCAAACGTTTCCACCAGTGCAATAAACATTTAACGCGAGGGGCAAAACCCTTTACGCCGAATGCCATATTACATAGTCAGTGCAACAAACGCCCGTAATCGTCTACCGCGGGTGAACCGCGAACCCTGCGTGAGCTTACTGTATGTCGCGCGATCTATACTTAACGTTTGTGCGCTGGTATGCGGATGGCATTACAATCTATGCGCAGTTTGTAACGCACAGCGTTTGCGCGTATAATTTTAGCAACTCCTAAAAGCTGGTGGTAATGGCAAATCTGAACATCCTGGCCCAAAAAAATGCAGCAGAGTATAGTTACACATTCTACACATACCCAAACCAATAAAATGGAGAAGTTGTGCATGCATGTATTATTGTTGCAGCATATATGCTCAGATTGGCTGAATTGCGTGGAAAAAAAAAAATGACAGTAAGCACACTGATTTCTGCGCGCAACGGTACTGCGCGAGCATTTGGGCGCATCCGGATTACGCGCGTTATTGATCGGATCCAAAATGCGCGAGTATTGTAATTCCAGCGGTGATTGGCGGACGCAAACGTTTAAGGCTGGGGTCAGACGAGCGTAGTGTTCACGTCCGTGATTGCGCCTAAAAGTACGTCCGTGATAGCATGAAAGTAAGTCCATTGGAGCCTGACACATGAAGTACGTCCGCACTGAACTGCGGACGCACAACGGCCGCGGCAAACGGACGCAGGTTAGGCAAGAACGTAATACTGCTAGAACGGACATACGGAGTGCGCCACGTCCACAACGTCCGCATAGCTTTGTGTGTGAGTGATGGAGCATGGTCAGATGGACTGCATTTATACGTCCAGCATTTTTGACGGACAGAATGTTTTTTCATTGTAATTTATTTTTCCCTCCTACATCCGTCAAAAATAACTTCAGTGAAAAAACGGACTGTGTGACCACTACTGCGTCATCCGTACTGACGATGTCCGTACTGCACGGACGTACAGCCCGTAGAAATCACGCTCGTCTGACCCCAGCCTAACACTTGGCGCAAAACTTCAGGCTTTGCGTGAGCGTTTTTGCGCAAAGATTGTATATAGCCCAATGTGTTTCACATGTAAACATTGCACTACGTCCACTTCATTTATTCAATTTAATAAGAATTTTTATTTTATTTAATCTTTTATTTTTTACAAACAATCAGACCGTGTCTTTGGCTTTCTTAAAGACCCCTCATATGACCCTGTATATAAAAGGGGTTCAGCAACCTTGGCCCTCCACGGGAAATATTACAAAGTTAGATTACAGCTCTGGTTAAGCAGTCACTTTGTAATATTGCCCCACGTTTTGGAATTACATCTGCTATGATGCTAATCTTCTCATTAGGTTCTTGGAGCCTCATGGGAAATCCAGTTCCAAAACATCTGGAGGTCCCAGGCTGCTGGTCCCTGCAGTAGGAAATAGACCCTGCATCTCCTGTATAGGGAATTCCCTGCCAGATGGGATGGAAGCCCCATTTCTGTTGCCATCACGCTCATGCACAATACGGTCTGTGAGCAGGAGTCATTCTGCAGTGAGGGCTTACAGCCGGATGTGGGAGAATCCCCAGATTCACACAGTTTTGTGGGATCTTGCGTGTCGCAGCGGCAGTGAAACAACTTGTCCAAATATCAGCAATATCGGCAAATAAAATGGTGATACCGATATCAGTAATTTTCTGAATATCGGCTAAACCGATATATCGGTCTATCCCTAATTTAAAGGAACACTGTAGGCTAAAAATCACCCCTCCTTTTTTAAATTATATTATACCTATTTCCCTACCTAGTTATTCAGCTTTTTTTTTTAATGTAATACCCTAAAAACCACTTGTTTCCAACGGCGTTTTTTTTTTTATATACTCACCTCCCTCTTCCGCTCCCGTCGTGGGAAAATCTTCAAATTGGCTAATGGTTTACGTGAGAAGCACGCATCTCAAGTAAACCAGCAGGCTTCCTCCCGGCTCCATCTTCTTCTTGGATTAGTGTTACGTGCAAGAGAATGCGCGCAACACTAATCTCAGCCGCTGCCGCCAGCTGAGGCGAGTTGGAGACGTCATCGCGCTGAAAGCGTAATGACGTCTCCTACTCAGCAATAGGTCGGCAGAAGCGGGAAATGCGAATCCCGCTCTGCTGACTGACAGCTGGGAGGGCGTAGTAAAGTCCTCCGCGTCTCTCAGCTGTTTCAGCCAATCGGCTGAGCGGAGGGGGTAGCGGAGGAAAAGGGCATCCTTAGGTGGTCATGTTGCCTAGATTATCCCTTTAAATCAGTGTTTCTCAACTCTGGACCTCAGGACCCACTAACAGGCCTGGTTTGTGGGATATCTGAAGCACAGCACAGGTGATCTAATTAGCTGCTCAGTGATTTCAGTATTCAGTCTGCATTTCCCCAAGATGATCTGCAAAATCTGGCCTGTAGTGGGTCCTGAGGACTGGAGTCGAGAAACCGTGCTTTAAATCATAGGTGTGAAATCTAGAGGAATCATGGAGACAAAGTATCACATGTGGTTCCCATTGATTAAAGTAGAAAAAAAATAAACACCCACGCAGTAATTCCAGCCTACAGGTGCTCAAATGACTGACAAACAAAAACAAAAAAAAATGCTGAGTTGCAACTGGCTTCCCAAGAAGTACCATTGAGCAATATAAAAAGGAAGCACAAATCACACAAATGCCCCACATTTACAGAACATCACACGGAAACTAACCCAAGGAAAAATAATCATTTTTTGTTTCTGGTGACAGACGCACCTGCACAGAGAATAGTTGGGGCCCCAACATACCAGATCCCTTTTCTATAAATTGTTGGATATCCGTGTCACTGGTGATCCACCAATCACATGGGTAGATATGCGTTTATAACATAACCTGAAAGACTACACATTTTCCCTAGAAGTATCAAAAACAAAGGGCAGAAAATTAGGATCTGCCACATGCACAGCTAAAAAGGGGAAAGCGCACAGAAAAGGTTGTTCATTTATTCTCATCCGAGAACCGGGGGGGAAAAAAAAAAAAATAAAAAAAAAAAAAAAAATCACAATTATTGCACCAAGCACCGAAAAAGCAAAGCCTGCAAAATGAATACAACTTGAGGGAGGAAAAAACCAACACACAAGCTGGAGCATTAGCAGCTCCACGCTAACCTGGCGGCATGGACTGAATAATTCATGGGCACTAGTCGTGAGCAGCTCAAGTGAGTTATCAACAATTTAAAGCACAACATAACATGGACATGCTTTAGGCTTCACATTTTGTGGCCCTGCTGATTCCTTATCATCCCAAAACCAAGACGACACCAAGTTTCTGAATTTCCAAAGGCAACAGTAGGATTAATCTGCAGTATGTAACCCTTTCATAGCGAGGCAGGAGGGGATGATACAAACTGAAGAGGGAAACCCATGTCGGGAGAACGATGTTTTAACATGTCCAGGACAGGACACAAATGAAGCGGACAAGAAAACATACAGAACTCTAAAGTCACCAAATAAAAGACGCTCAGTCTTAAAGATTTGTTGTTACGGTGCAAAGTCCATCAATATTTATGAGTTTTAAATAAGCAATTCTTTGAGAAAGGATTTTACCAGGAAGGATACATTGAGATTACTCTAGTTTTCACGCATGTCCTGGGTGGCGAGAATGTACTGTTAGGGGTCTTGCCCAAGGACACTTACTGGAGAGGAGCTCTTGCCGGGATCAAACCTGTGTTTCCACAGTCTCTCTACGGTTATAGAGCAGTGCTATTACCTCTACTTAATAAACTCTGCCCCAGATGTTGATTTAATACAACTCACAGAAATCTTTGAATACAGTAGATGGCCAGGGAATCGTAGGAGTAGATGGCCAGGGAATCGTAGGAGTAGATGGCCAGGGAATCGTAGGAGTAGATGGCCAGGGAATCGTAGGAGTAGATGGCCAGGGAATCGTAGGAGTAGATGGCCAGGGAATCGTAGGAGTAGATGGCCAGGGAATCTTAAGAATAGATGGCCAGGGAATCGTGGGAATAGATGGCCAGGGAATCATGGGAGTTGTAATTCAGCAACATGTAGTGATCCCTGGTTTAAAAACGTAAATATAATCAGACATTCCAGCAGATTACGCACATGACATTGGTAGATAGGCAAGGATACTACAAAATGTCGTACTTTGTAGCTCCCATAGCATCCTGGTATTTGGAGGTTTCCTGAACATACCACATGGGTCGTTCCAGAAATCAGACATCATGGGCTTACCAACAAGTGCTCTGTAGCTTGTTTGTTTACTTGATAGAATCATTGTTCACAATGAAATATTCTAATTAAAGAAGATTAAAAACACCCAAAACTAGAAAAATTCAAGATACAAATTCTCAAAATATAAAATTTTGGGTTTTTAAAAGTACTACCTCTGACCGTTCGATCACCAGGTCTGCCCCAACAAGAAAAACCACTGACTCGACGTGCCAATTTGTGTGTCCTTCCAGTCAAAAGTATCTTTGACCACATCTCACCGCGATGGCTGGTGAGAAAGATCCCTAGTAGTTTACAGATTAGAATTCAGAGGAGGCTTCATTTACAACCCCCCCACCCCGTAAAAATCCCAACACTTATAAAGTGTCATTGGGAGTTTGAATTGTGCAATAGCGGTGGAATGTCCAACTATGCCCCCAAGCTTTCTGAACCTGGAAGACAAGAGTATTGGGTCATTTTGTGGGTGGAAAAAAATCAAAAATATACCTCCTGGGTTTAAAAAGGCTCTATTGCATGAGTAAGACCCAGAAAACCATCAAATGCAATGAGAAATGTAGTTATCGCAAAGTAACAGCAATGTATAAGAGTTAGAAGACAGCAGGCCTAGGTTGGCATTTTATCATTGCACACTCACCCAGGGAACCCCTAACCAGAATCATGTGCCAAGTGTGTGGACTAAACCATAATAGCACTTTGTAGAAAACCCTATTCCATGGATTTCATTTTATTTAAACTCATCAAGACTACAGGGCACAAAGCACACGCCATCAGTGCATGTCAAAAGTATATTTATTTGTAATTCATGTAAGACAGGAAATCATTTGCAATCTCTGTGTGCGGTCACAGCTCGGCAATAAATTTTGTCAATATAGTTTACAGTAACTGTATCGATTGCCGCGCACTTGACTTATCTGTGCAGATAAGTTTTATCTTGACCTTGGCTAATACAGAGAGCAAGACTTAAAAATCCCACTGATAACGGATATAAGAATGAGAGGAAGAACAGGAAAAATACAAGGGAATTAAATGTTCACAATGACAAAATAAATTGCTGTAATTTAGTTTGCTTGGCAAATTGATGGATTAGAAATCACGTCAACTGACTGGGAAGGCAGGAACCACGGCCGAATCCAACAAAATGATTCCAGGAGTCAAAGCGCATCTGGGATTCAACAACGGCCTCCTGCTACGTATGGGAGATCAAGAGGTGGCGTCTGGAGATTAAATATCAGGAGCCTCACGCTGCAGTATACAGGGCAGGCTCACCCCGTAACTCCCTACGGGTTCATGGGATATATAGTTGGAGCGAATGGACCTACAGAAGCACCCTCTTTAGGTACATACATAGCAAGTCACTTTCTGGTACATAAATATGCGCCATTAATTCAGGGCTTGACAAATTTGCTTTGAATCTAGGAACCAGCTACAAAAGTTAGGAGTCAACGTGGCGACGAGGATTCGCCTTTATCAAAAAAGGTATACCTTGATTTTGCATTTTATTACTTTGTAACAATTTAATGTTCTTGAACCCAGGACATACTTGAAAACGAGAGAAATCTCAATGTATCCTTCCTGGTAAAATTTATTTTATTTATAAAGTAAAACGAACCCTCACCGAAACGTTGGGAACCTGCCTCTGCATCTGGGAGTTGGTTTGTACTGACCCAAATTATGATTTTAGCTGCTTCTATTTATTTATTTATCACTTTGTTACCGGGTGCTTTTTGCTGTTAGGTATTTTTTGTGCATGTGGTCTTTTGGCTACTTTTTTGAGCCTAAAAGTGTAGACCGTTGCTTCTAATATCAGTTTGAACGCCCTGATATATATCTATCACACATACAATATTGTGTTAACATCTGTACAATGCGATTTTGTTTACTTATTTTCTTTGCTCTGTTGTTAGTGGACACCCTATTAAACACAAACACACACACCATATACATTGAAGCCAACTAGAGATGTTTTAGATGCCAAAGACTTCTTTTAGATTGGTGCAAAAAAAAAAAAAAAAAACTGGAAATTTAGGAACCAGGAGTAAAATTCTACGAGCCAGTGGCTACCAGGCTCCTGGCTTTGTCAAGCCCTGCATTAATTGCAAATGAAAATACTGTGATAGTAATCCCAACGCAGATATGCCCTTTGTATTTTTTGTGACACTGCCACATGTAAAAAAAAAAAAGTAAAAAAAAAAAAGTGGTCAGATGGGAAACGTAATACTTTCCTAAAGCTACACCTACTCAGACGCGAGATAGCCAAGTGCCCACTCGCACTTTCACTGACACCGCGTCAGTCATCTCCTGCGCAGGGATTTGCATAAAATGGATTTCCAAAGAATCATGAACATTACAAGAGCACCAGTAACAGGAAGGTATTATTTCAGCTATACAATCCTATTACAAAGATTAACCCCACGCATTTTTTAAGACATCAGTGATAGCTATCTAGGTCATTCTTTCCTTGAATTATGCAGATTCTTAAATAAAAGGGTTTTGAAACTAAAATTCTACTTTACTCATGTGTAAAAAGAAAAATATTCAAACACTTCCTGCAAATGTGATGCAATTGTATTACCACATCCATTTATAGGGAGGGGGATGTATACACACTTTATTTATTTATAAAGGATTTTACCAGGAAGGATACATTGAGATTTCTCTCATTTTAAATGTCCTGGGTTCAAGAACATTGAAATGTTACAAAGTAATAAATGCAGGATATTAAAAACAAATATTTATTTTCTGTGTTAATCTGTATATGTAAGTAATATAGTCACTACGTTACAGGTTTACAGGTGCATTCTGTATCGAGGCATATTAATAGAGATTACTTAAGGGACTTTAGCCTGGGGGAAGATTTGATGGCATCAGGGAGGTTATTCCATAACTGTGATGCTCTGTAGGAAAATGTGGATCGAGACACTTTTTTGTATTGTGGTATTGTAAGTAAGGTGCAGGTCCTGGTTTGGAGGTTATAGGATGAGGGAACTGCTGGGGGAACTAGCCTATTCAGGTAGGGTGGTAGCTTCCCAGAAAATGTAACCACTTGGCTGCTAAGGACAAGCTCAGCAGGTCCAGTGGTTCTCCTGAGCACGTCCTAGCACAGGAGGCAGCGAACAGCTGGGATTCCGGCCGATTGCTGTGCCCCCCCCGGTGCGGGCTGACATTTTGGATGTCAGCCCGGCACTCAGGCGGGGACAATAGAGGTCATCGCGCTAGCAGACAACAGAAGGAATTTTTTCCCAGTATGTTGCATATTGGCAAGCATTTCAGACTGGGTTTTTTGCCTTCTTTTGGATCAACAGCAGTAGGTTATGTGGGAGAGGCTGAACCCGATGGACGCATGTCTTTTTTCAGCCTATATAACTATAACTATTACAGGCGCCCCCCCGCGAATGCGGGGGGGGAGGGGGGGGGGAAAGAGGTCCCTCCCGATCAGCTGGGGGCAGCGGTGAAAGTCAGGCACCATTTGGAAGGGCACAGCTTGCCCTTCTAAATAGTGGCCGGCTTTAACCCCTTGGGGTCTGGATCGTGATGCGGCGCCGAAAGGCACCAGATCACAATCCTCTCCTGGAAGCTGGCCGACATCTGGATGTCGGCCAAGCTTCCGGGATCTCCCCCTGCATAGCGCAATGACGTCAGTTCCGGTGTTAACCCCTAGCTGCCACCAATGGTGGAGATAGGGGGTTCCAATAAATCCCCCATCTCCCGATCCGTGGCAGCTAATGTTAATCGGCCAGAGCATTGCCTTTCCAACGATACCAAACATGACCATGTTGAAAGTGAAGGGAAAAAAAAAAAAAAAAAATTTTAAAAAAAGTTTTGTTTTGTTAATGCAGCAATATTATTCCCATTTCAATTATGTGAACAATGATGCTGCACCAACGATTTTTGGATGGGGTGCGTTTCCCCCATTTATAATTTTTTTTAACTAGCACAACTCAGAAAATATAACTGCAGATGCTCGCATGTTAAAATGTGAAAGAAAAAAAACAAAAACCACACACTTTACACATTGTAAATTGATAATTAAAATTTTATTGCATTTTTGTTAGAATATTCAGGCAGGACATGACGTATACATAAGATTATATACTATGAATCTGCCGGAAAGAACGATATATAATATGTCTGGGTCATATAAGGCTTCAAAACGCGTTTAAACATGAGCGAAACCGGTAAATATGAGCTCAGCAGCGTTGGAAAGGTGAAGGGTGCGTTTGGATTCCAGCGAAGGCCAGTTTAGCTCTTTTAAAATGTCACAATGGTGGGTCATGTAGTTACATTGTAGCACAAAGGACATTTCCACGCTTGCTGGTAGCATTCGAGATTTTATTTAAATGCATCTCTCTCGTGGAAAAGGAACATCCAATGAATTTGGTCATTGCAACTTCTTCTGTGATGAATCAACCCCCCCAACCACAAATCAAGATATGGAAATATAAAGTCTTTAAAGAAGACCAGGTTTTCGGTACTCAATTGAAAGGATCTGGGCGCTCCTCACAAAATTTGTAGGGCTGGAGATATTGTGCACCAAGGATCTATAGACTGTATATCGTTCTTCCTCCATGCTTGCACAAGCAAGGCAGGCCAAAGGCACGATTACGACCATATAATAAAGCATAGATTCCCTCTAACACGGACAGGGATTATGAAGCACGCACCAATAGGAGGCAAAATTATTTCCTCCAATTAAATACACACTTGCTCCCGGGGGGGGGGGGGGGGAGAGAGAAATGGAGGAGAATCAAAGAATAGCAAGAAAATAAGGCTCACGTTTGAACAAATGCTTAATGTGCCATATATTCAGAACACAGATTTCCGCTGTAAGAATAAACGTAAGCTTCAGAACATTACATAATGTAAGTTAAAACACATGCCGCAAACGCTTCAATCAGGTTCTTGCGTGAGTAATAGTCATCGGCACTGACCTCTGGATCGGATATTAACTTTGTAAATCTCCATGTTTAATGAACACAAGCATTTTTTGGAGGTGGGGGTAATTTATAAAGAGCAAACTGTTTGCATTGCAAGGTATCCATATAACATTAAACAATTGTATGAAGTTGCTTAGATATGTCAGACCTGAGCTATGTATACACTTCATTTATAGATTCAGGGAGGATGTCATTAATCCTTCGTGAGTTTTCATTTTTCTCCTCGATTGACATAGGAAGGAGAATGTCAATGTTAATTCAAGCAAGGAGAGTGAGCAATTCTCCAATTGCAGTGCAACAGCGCCTTCTACCGGCAGATAAAAACTCTGCAAGCACATGGATCCATCAGGCCTTAAAAGGGACACTACCACTTAACAGAAGCTGTAACTAGATTACTGGTCTATAAAACACATGCTGTTTTTTTTCTTTGTGTGAAGTAATGGCATGTAAAGTAACGTGTTTATCACTTGTTTTCATTTTGTGTATTTTTCCCATAATGCAACCCCTCATCCTATAACCTCCGATCCAGGACCAGCACCTTCCTTACAATACAAAAAGAATCGATCCTCATTTTCCTACAGAGCACCGCAGTTATGGAATAACCTCTCAGACGTCACCAAATCTTCCCCCAGTATTAAGTCACATAAGAGCGCCCTATTAACATACCTACCTCAATGCAGAATGCACCTGTAAACATGTAACAGTCTTACCTTCATGGCTTGATCCCATACAGCGTTCAATTTTTTTGCTTCTTCACTGAATTGTTGGGTCTCATTTTCTTTTCACCGTTGTATCCTATACTTGAAATTGTGCCAACCCTCTTGGGGTGCAATTCTTTCGTTAAAGTTCGAATGCTGTGATTTTGCATTGTTGCTGATTGTAAGGGACATACAGAACGTTTTTTTCCCTGTATTTTTATACTGATCTGAGTCGAACTAAAAAGTTTTTTTTTTTTTTTTTTTTTAAACCTGTGACATACTTGAAAATTAGAAAAATCTCAATGTATCCCTCCTGGTAAAATACTTTGCAAATAAATAAATTTACCAAAAGCTATACGGCTCTTGTTTATTTAATCTACATTATGTAACTGTAAATGAGGTGGAGGAGGGAATGTTTAGATGAGACGAAAGGAGGTTAATTGTTCTCCTGGCTGAGATAAAAGATGGCAACTGAAGGAGATGACAGAAAGCTTAAAAAGACTTCTAATGTACCCCAGTGATGTCCTTTGAATACATCCCACACAATAGAATGAGATTTGAGACAGTGATCCACCCATTGCCACACAGTGAGGACCACATGAGGTAAATATATAGTGTGTGTACGTATATGTACAGGGGACATATCTTCATAGTAGGCTTGCAGTGCAGGTTTGATAAAATTGATAAGTATTCTAAAATCATTTAACCCAGTTCTCGTAGCTTGTCCTTTTCCCCCCCTTTTCATATTTACTGAGTGCATGGATATCAAAAGGATAGGAAGTGTTAATATACAATAGCCACCCATAACAGCAGAGGCACTACAGGTGTTTGTGGTTCAGGTGGTATAGGATGGCAACCTTTAATATTACCAGGTGGGGAGGTTAACATTCTGAATGATTTATTTATTAATAATATAGGAACTGGTTGAATAGGACCTGAAGGGAATGTGTTAACCCTTTCTGGTCCAATGTTGGAACATATCCGACAAAACCTTTTGCAGGTTGTGGTCCAATGTCGGATATATTCCGACATGACCAGACCAGCCCTCCCTACACTCGCCTGTCTCCTGCGTGATCCCATGGAAATCTGAATACCTTGAAGTCAGACCTCCTTTTTTATACCACTACAGCAAACTGACGTCAGTTTCAGGTGGACCCCCCTGCCAGAGCAGGGGGGGGGGGTGCCTGAAGGGAAGAGGGATGGTCCTTTGGACCCCTCTATCTCCATCGCCCAAGGGGTACCTCATCAAGAGCGGCATCACCGGAAAGGTCACTGTGTGACCTTTCCAGTGATGACTCTCTTTAACTCCTTAGTTGGCGGTAAGCAATCCGGCACCGAATCGCAGACTGGTCACAGAGGGGGCTGACATCTTGGATGTTATCCAAGCCTCTGGGGCCTCCCAGGCTGACAAAGTCAGTTAGGGAATTAACCACTAGCTGCCAAGGGGTTTCCCATCATTTTAAAAAGGTCAGAGCATGGTCTTTCCAATGATATATCAGAAAAATATAGTAACAAGTGTACCCCATAGAATATATAAATCACAAAGGCTTGCATAATAAAATGTGTGTGTGGGGGGGAATAATTTCACATGCTGTAGATCAGTGTTTCCCAACCGTGGTCCTCATCTACCCTTGACAGGTCAGGTTTGCCAGAAACCTGAAGCACAGCACAGGTGATATGATTTACTGCTCAGTGATTGCAGGATTCAGTCGTATTTCCCCAAGACGATCCTTAAAGGGACACTCTAGGCAACATGACCACCTAAGCTATTTTTAGGTGGTCATGATGCCCGGAGTATCCTGCCCTCTGTCTCCCCTCCCTCCGCTCAGCGGTTCAGCTGTAAATGCTGAAAACAGCTGAGAGAGGCGGAGAACTTTACTCCGCCCTCCCAGCTGTCAGTCAGCAGAGCGGGAATCATATTTCCCACTTCTGCCGAGTAGGAGACGTCATTGCGCTTTCAGCGCGATGACGTCTCTAACTCACCGCAGAAGCTGGCGGCTCCCTCTGAGGGTTAGTGTTGCGCGCAACACTAATCCTCAGAGGGAGCTGGGAGGAAGCCTGCCGATTGGCTGGCTTATGTGAGAGGCGCGCATGCGCGCTTCTCACGTAAACCAGAAGCCAAGACGCAGCAAGAAGGACAGGAGCGGAAGAGGAGGGAAGGGAGTATATATATATATATAAAAAAAAAAAACAGCGCTGGAAACAAGAGGATTTTAGGGTAAGTATTACAGTTACAAGTAAAAAAATAAAGATTTATTAAGGGAATAGGGATAGGTTAGGATAAAAAAAACGGGGTGGGGGGGTGATTTTTGAGTAGAGTGTTCCTTTAACCTCTGACCTGCTAGGGGGACTTTAGGACCGCGGTTGGGAACCACTGCTGTAGAGGATTGAAATTTTAATGGAGATTCACATTTCTTTTATACATCTAATAAATGATATAATATGAATCTGCTGAGTCTGCCGTAAACATGGATATAGAATTGGTCTTGCTGTACAAATAAAATAGGACTTCAAATCGCTTAAAACATGAGTGCAAAACTGTAAAACAAGCTCAGTAGTGAAGGGGTTAAAAAGTTTCGTACAATGAGAAAATATAAAGTTTTAGAATAGTAATTGTAACGGTTTTATATAAAATTTTAAAAAGTGTTTTTTTTTAAAAAAAATAATAATTAAGACCTGCTGGCTCACACTGAAAGTTTATTATACTTAATTAACACTTTGCAGTCCAACAAAACTGGCAAAATAGAATGCTGCATTAGATTGCATATGGAAGTTCACAATGCATACTTGCTGCTCCATTCATAGAAATATTCTTACCATCCAAGAGATGGTAGTAGATTTTAACATGGGATGGTTCTGAGAACATAAACCAGTATCAGATGCTGGGAAGTGCAGGTGTCAGGCCTGGCATTGCAAGGGTCAACCTGTGAGGAAACCCGATAGAACGTATCCCGCTGTGAGCATTGAGTGGTAGGGCTAGAGAGCAAGACTACTGTGTGAACTTAAAGCGCAACGCAACAATCAGCTGTCACGTGCCCAGACCGAGTGTATTAGAATGTCTGCCGCACGCATTCAGAACAATGTCACAGGAAGCCAGGAGAAAAACCCACTTACACCTAAACTCATTGGCACATACCAAAGAGGTTCATCTGAAATTTTAATTAGGAGGATTTAATGGCAGTGAAAAGAAAAAGAAAAAAAAAAAAAAGCACGTTTGTGTGTACAATCCCTACCCCTTTTCCTAAAACGCTCAAATATTAATTTGATCATCCGATTCCATATAGGGGGCTGAAGAATTTAACAGAAAGATCAATAAATTGTATTAATGTGTCATGGGTTTACAAAAGCGACGAAAGAACGTCTCATGATATGAGAATTGTTTTTTTTTTTTTAAATTTACACACTGCAACTTGTATTGTCTCCACATATTTATTGTACTTGTCACAAAGCCGTTTGACTGCTATGGTTATACAGTCATTAGAATCAGTTTTACATTTTTTGGCATATTATAATCTGCCATTTTAAGGCTGGATAATGGCATTATTGTATACGTAGAGGTTCAAAAAGCATAAAACTGCCATAAGAAAAACTCTTCCCTAAACAAATTGCTCTTGACACATGCTGACTTTAATCTCTGGAAAGGAGTGGGTAGAAAAAGCCTGTTTTCGGTTGCCCTCTGCAGACAGCGGTTGCCTGGGACCCATGACGATGCTGGCCGGCTGGTGGCCTGCTGTGATGGGCTCCGTGCTCAGGTCAGAAGAGTGTCGTGTCACTTCCTGCTTCAGTGACTGCACTGGCAGAACTTAACTCCCTGGACTGCAAAGGAAATGAAATGTGAATTTCTCTCTTTTCCTATGGCACCAGGACTTCCTGAGTTTGTCAGCTCGCCGTGCATTGGTCAGAAACCATTATTACTGCACGGAGACATTCCAAAGGGCTCCTGTCAGGGGCAATTACGTCGAAATGCAGATAAGAATGGAGACCAGTTTAAACAAGGAAACTCAGTCTAAAGCGCTCACACAAGAATGAGGTCTTGCCATAAACAAAACGTCACTTTTCAATGCTCTGTGCCATCACGACAACATGATCAAGCCGGTTATAGGTCTCGTGCAAAGACAATACTCCACCATAGCTTAAGGAAGAATTAGAATGGTTTGGGCATCTAGGATAAGGAGGTTTGTGTCAAGTTCAGAAAGCTTTAAGTTAGGAAAATCAGATGGAAATAAAGCATTGCTGGAAGGCTTTGGCAAAATGAAAAAGGTTCTGTACTGGATAGAGTTCCACAGAGATTGCTACACCATGCCAGGCTTTTCCCTTTCCTGTAATGGAAATCAACTGTGAGACAAAAGGATGGGGGGGGCGAAAGAGGATAGTAATTTACAACTGAAACACCGTTGACTACGATGTCAAACACCATATATTCATGGGAGTAACCCAAACGGCACAATGAATAGCATGGAGGGCAAGTGATTGACACAAGATCCATTTCAATAAAACGTAAACTTTAATTACTAGTAGTTAAAATCAGACCACGGAAAAAAATAAAAATAAATGCGTCGGTGCACTGTTATAACAAAAATGGCTACCTAAAAACAATGCTAAAACTGATGGGATTCAACAGAAGGATTAAAATATATAACCCCTGAAGGTTTAACAGCATAAGGTCCATCTCTGGTCAAAACAGAAGAGTGCCTTCATGGGTTTGCTGGTATAGGAAAGTCTGAAGAGAAGCAGAAGAGACCATCTATTCCAAACAATCTTAGGAGCAGAAAAATAGCCTACTCCAGGCACTAAGCAGAGTTACAGTTACAAGTATTTATAAAGCGCCAACAAGTTCTGTAGCGCTGTACAATGGGAGAGACAGAATAACAAATATACAAACACGTTATACAAAAACACAGAACAGTAGGAGAGAGAACCCTGCTCAAGAGCTTACAATCTAAGGAGAGGGGTGACACTAGGTGAAGGTAAATAGAGTATGGGAGGTAGTGGGCTAAGTGGGAAGCTGATGCAAGACATATGCAGGAGGGGGATCATGGAGGGAGTTGATAGAGACTTCTTGAAGGACTGGAGAGATGGGGAGAGTCTGATGTTACGAGAAAGGGGGCAGCTCAGAAGAAGCCCTGAAGACGAGAGTTGGGGGGTGCGGAATGAGGAACGCATAGCATAAGATCATTGGCTGAGCGAAGTGGACGGGGCAGGATGTACCCACTAATAAGGGAGGAGATGTAGATAGGGGCACAGTTATGCAGAACTTTGCACGTGAGCCCCAGTATTTTCAATTGGATTCTAAAAAAAAAAAAAAAAAAAAAGTGTACCAGGGAGCCAGTGTAGAGACTGACAAAGTGGTGAGGTGCGGAATGTGCGGTGGATGAGCCTGGCACAGGTGTTCATAACAGACTGCAGAGGGAGAATCCGGAACCTCTGGAGGCCAGAGAGAAGGAGGTTACAGTAGTCAAGGTGAGAGAGAAGAGCTTGGGTGAGCATTTTAGCAGAGTCCTGATTAAGAAAGGGACGGATGCGTGCATTTTTTTTATTTTTTTTGGTGGAGGTAGCAAGATTTGGTTAGTGACTAAATGTGAGGGGTAAAGGATAGATCAGAGTCAAAGAGTACCTCTAGGCAACGAGCCTGAGAGGTAGAAGTAATGGTGGCACCATTCACTTGAAGGGAGATGGGCACAAGAATGGAGGTTTTAGAGGGAGGGAAGACAGGAAGTTCAGGTTTTAGAGAGGTTGAGCTTTAGGTTAATGTCAGACGAACGCAGTCAAAGCACACTCTGTGTGCCTGCACAATGGACGGACGTATTGACGGAAGATACTGTAGTCACCACCCTGTCCATTTTTTTGGACAGACATAGAAAAAAAAAAAAAAGGAATTATGGGAAACAAAATGAATATGAAAAAAAGGATAAAAATTTGAAGACCATATGAAAAGCCATTTTGTGCGTCAAGGTGCAGTTCGGTGCGCACATACTTCGTGTGTGGGTCTCTACGGATAATGATTCTATGCTATGACAGACTTTAAACTGTGCGCCGACACAGATGTGATCACTGCGTTCATCTGACGCCGGGCCTTAGGAAACAGGAAGTCATCCAGAGACAGCTGACAGTAACATGGCCCAACACAGGAGAGAGGAGATCGGGAGAGGAAAGGTAGATCTGCAAGAGCTCTAAGCAGCCTGCTATGAAGAATATAAAAAAAATCACTGATGAATGCGCAGATCTGATCCAGCGACTGCCTCTCGGACCACTCGTGCCAGAAGGTGGTCTCAGAAAGGGTGATGTCAGCATGGGTGAGGGTCCCGAGGACAACAACAGCCCTCGTGGCCTGCTCAGGTGTCAAAAGGTTTTTAAATTTCCTGGCTGCTGTTCAGTGACATCAGCAGCAGAGTCTTACCAGTGACATTAGGAGTCAGGCACCATAGTGAGCGTGAGAGAAAGCAAGCTGATGGATTGGTGCTGCGAATGCTCACACATAGCCAATCCATCGGTCTGTGCTGACACTATGGAATTTACGTATGTAAAGTGAACACATCTTTAACAATGTGCAATATGTATAGGAAAAAAACAGGAAAGAACAGCTTCAAAGTCGGAATTCAGAATCCCCTGAGCTGAAGGGAAGGAGCAGCATGTGCTGAGGTACAAAACGTTTAGCATTATCTCCAATAACATAATAATTGGGCAGGTGCTGGCAGCATCTCTCCAATTATTTAAAGTGAAAGAAAGGGTTTGTTTTAGGTACAGTGTTCATTAGAATATATGTATTACAGCAGAAGGGCAGCACTCGCCCTGTACCAAGCATGGACACCAAGGGGAGAGAACGTTATTCCAAATAACTACATCAATAAAAGCTTCGCAAAATTTAAAAACACATTCACAATTGTAACTGGATTTTACTTTGTGCAAGAAAAAAA
Source organism: Leptobrachium leishanense (assembly GCA_009667805.1). NCBI lineage: Eukaryota > Metazoa > Chordata > Amphibia > Anura > Megophryidae > Leptobrachium > Leptobrachium leishanense. The sequence goes on along the minus strand of CM019065.1, from coordinate 179,691,358 downwards.
AAAATTCCAGTTAAAAACAGTGAAGGTCTTTCTAAAAAGGGACTCTACTAGGGCTGAAAACAACTAACCGATAATGAAAATAGGTGTCAACGATTCTCATTATCAATTTAATCGGCTGTCGATTTAGGCTGGGGTCAGAGGAGCGCACTGACTGCGCACTGTAACGGACGTACTTTTTAACTGATGAGATTGTGGTTACATTGTATCAGTTAATTTTGACTGAGGTTGATAAAAAAACCAAAAAACTATGCAGTTGCTTCTCTACGCCCGCCCGTGTAGCTTTTTCATGTCGATGCCATTTTGGCCTCCGTTGCAACATGCGTTGCGCGTGCGTGAAAAAGTGCACACGTGCTTTGTGTGTTGTTCTCTATTGACTCCTTTGAAAAGTTACAACGGACAGCAAACAGTGCGGTCAGACAGACGCAAAAAGTGCACTCGTCTAACGCGGGCCTAAACAGTGTGCTATACACAAAATCGATTAGAGTCAGATTGTGTTAAACGTTATAACCACAGATTCTGCTTCGTCCTGTGTCAGCACCTCCATCTGCTGGTCATCCCGTCTTTGGTCTGGAGCTGCCGGTCTCTTCCTTTGGTTCGGCCCCTTCGCACAAACTCCTTCCAACACTCAGGTCTGGTCTTTTTGTCCAAACCCAGTCCCTCTCATACTCGGGTCAAGGTCTCTTGCCCAAACTCACACCCTTGCACCTCCAATCGCTCAGTCTGTTCGTGAAATTATTGAAACGGGACACTCTAATAAGCTAATAGTAGTCCGGCTGCGTGGAATGTCCCCTTAAACTGACTTTTTGCCCTCAATTTTAATATTATAATGCAGGTTACATCTCCAAAATGTAGTTATCACAAGGAGTTTGAGTGTTCGGGCATTTAAGCATGGCATGCTATGTTTACATACAACAAAAGTGCAATAATTTTCATTCAGTGTAACCTGAAGGAGGTCATGTGTTTAATTTAGTAATTTTCTTAAAGAGATGACTAGATTTCCTTGTGGGTACATTAGAACATTATAACAAGCAGGGGCACCTATCACTTTCTTATGGTTTGTAAACATTAGAACACCAGCTGTGCTTTCAAGAATTCGCTTACCTTGATGGATCATGAAACAGAATCCAGTTACATCACCCACTTGATATACTCCCTTTTATGTACGGCAATAAAAAACAAAAACAAACCAAACAACAACCTCTGGACGGTCTGAAAATGTATCATCATTGGACCAAACAATGGATAGGAAAACTGACTGAAGTATAACACAATGTCACCACTAGGTGTCACTATGCAGCTGGGGAAAGGATTCAAAATTCATATTTTTCATTCATTTTAAAATTAGTAATGACAACGTCTCCAATATCACTGCAATTTACTGTTTAGGGTGGAAGGTTGGTATCTAAATAGGAGTCAAGAAAATATCTTTGGTGGAAAAAAAGTTTAATACATTTGTGTCATACACAGAGTGCATTCTAAATGCGTATCACTACCCAGAATGAAGACAACAAAAGAAATCGTGAAGGGGTGGGAGGGGGCACCCCCAGATGCATTTCACAAGACAAAACTAAGAAACAGCCATCGCTATGCTTGGAACAATTTCTGGTGCACACAAGATGCCATACAAAATACACAGGGCAAGAGTCCAGATGTTCTACGTAACTGTTCACTTGTTAAAATGTGACACTATAGGCTAGTGTTTCCCAACCCTGTCCTCAGGAGCCACTGACAGTCCAGGTTTGCCAAACAGCTGAAGCACAGCACATGTAATAGGATTTGGTGCTGTGTGATCCCAGTATTCAGTCTATTTCCTCAAGGGAATCCATAAACACTGGCATGTTAGGGGTACCCAAGGCTAGGTTTGGGAAACACTGCTCTAGACATTGTGACAACCCAAAGTAAATTGAAGGGTCACAGTGTGCTCTGAGCGTTCTCACCCCTCTTCTTCCTCTGGGAGGACTCTAATAGGGCAGACCTGAACTTCAGGGATCAGGAAATGAACTAGTGAACCAATTTGGCACTTCAGTTTTCTTTGAAAAAAAGAAAAAAAAAAAACACAGATCTCTGCTTTGTCCAATTTCTATTATAAAATTAATCTGCAGCCAATAACTCAAATTTTAATAAAATGCTGCAAAAGAAAAAAAATTAAAAAAGGTCTGAATAGTTTGATTGAACAGTAGATTCTTTCAGGGGTCAGCATCATTGGCCCTCCACAGGTTTTGGAACTACATTTCCCATGAGACTCTGCCAACCTAACAAGTAGCTCAGCATCGTGGGAGATGTTCATAAACATCTGGGAGAACCAAGGTTGCTGACCCCCTTTTCTATATCTTGCAGTGTGCTCATTCTTTTATAGATTTTGACACATGATGCATGATTTTATGAAAGTGTTAAAATGCACTCGTTATATTTTGCTGTTTGTGCAGAAATGTCTGAGACTTAGGCCCTGTTCACACCTGGGCGTTTTTACAGCAGGCAGGAACGCTATGTAAAATGTCCTACACCCAAAGAAGTACGGGAGCTTGTGGCGTATTGCAGCACGTTCACTCTGCAGTCTATGGCCGTGAACGCGCTGCAATGCGCATTCGAGCGGTTTTTACATTTGCACGTATTGCCTTAGGCTGGTGTCAGATGAGCGTTTTTAACGAGCGGAAGGAACATCCGTGAGAGTACACGTTCCTTCCACTCTGACACCCGTCTGGTCACCTCGCTGACCGCAGTTAGTGGGCTCAGCGCTGCAAGGCTCGATCCTTCTACGGAGGATCCCGACTGTGCGTCATAGTGCTTTGATGGGGAGGCTTTCTAAAACGGACGCAGCACGCCTGCTGTAGTGCGTGCAATTTGTGCACGCACTACAGTGTGTGGCCGGCCCCGGCGCAGCGCTGCGCCGTGAGGCACATCAGTACAGGCGCACAGTGCGCTAGTCTGACACCAGCCTTCAATTCTGCCGAATTTTTAAATCTCCAGTATCCAAACTGAATTACCCTTAATAAAAATATCTGTAGTGATCCAAAAGGATAATAAATCATCCAGATCCAAATATGAATTGGATCCATTTGGAATACTAAACAAATTGAAACAAGCAGAAAGAGTAACCCTAATCAATTTTAGGTTTTTTACTCTACGAGCAGGATTTGAAAACTGCTGAACCGGTCCCTTACACTCGACATATGAAGAAACATGCAATTTATTTTAATACACACTTTGGATATTTCCAAATACAAAACTTGGAACTCAACCAAAATTTAAATCACCACTAAACATGTGTACAGGTGAAAACGTGACCAATGAGTATTGGCTAGTGCTAGTTCCAGCTTCTTCTGTTGCTGAACCGTTGAAGACTGTCCAGTAAAAATATCAAATCCTTGAGTTACTAAGCCCAAATACAGATGTGTAAATGTACAGGGGAAAAAAATAAATAAACAAATAGACCAAGCAATAATGGAATACATGCACTGGGTGGGCAAAGGTCAGTAAGAATGATTTTTTTATATTGAGAAATAAGCCATAGCTTTGTTCCATGTGAAACCACAAGGACTGCAATAGTCTCTTCCCAGACTCGTACAAAACTGTCATATTGTGGATATAGAATAATGAAAAATTAAGTAACAGATAGTGAATGCCAAAAAAGGAGGGGGGGGGGGAAAGAGGGGAGAAACTAAAAAACAGGTGTCAATTAGAGATGGGAAGGTAAAAAAAAAAAAAAAAAAAAAAAGGTAGTGCGAAATATATTATTAAATGATAATACGTCTAGGACATGGTATACTATATAAGATGAAGACCTTCAAAATGAAACACGCTACTCATCCTGACCACTTTATATTTTTTAAAATCGTCAGGATGTGCAGAGATGCAGGCACCCATCAGTCTGCGCAGGCGATACAGGAATTGCGTACATAAAGTTTGCAAATCCTGCTGAGATGTGTAATGTGCATTTCTTATGCAGGGCGGTCTTTAATATTGAATGGGCCCTGCGCAAACATTTTCTCATGCCCCCCCCCCCCGCACTGCTCCATCACCTCCACATTTGCTCCTGGAGTTGGAAATGAGAAAGCAAGTTATAACGCAAACAATACTGCTGCACCAAGTAAGGCTGTGGTCAGACCAGCGCACTTTTAACGTGCGTTCTGGCGCACATAATTACGGCCGCACTAGCAGCAGATGACGGGCAATGACGGCCAATATACGATGTACGGCCGCACAAAAGTCCCGCCGTGCAACGCAAGTGGAATTTGAACGAATTTTTTTGAGAACGCTGAACTGCTAGTACTGACGTACTGAGTGCGCAGCTGCGGCATAGCGGCGTGTTTGCGTGATTAGGAGATGTCAGACGCTGCTAATGTCCAGCCTACATAACGTCCAGACGCAAAAAGAGTTTTATTGACGATCCGTACAAAATCACGCCCGAAAATGCGCGTCGTCTGACAGTTTTTGCGCATTCCGTGAAAAAATACGTCAATGCGTTCGGACGCACTTTATCACGTTCGCGGGGAAAAATGCTTTCGTCTGACCCTAGCCTAAAAGCACATAGAACAATGAGAACCCCCCCAATTAAGCATTATTTCTTCTTTTTAATATTTAGCATTGATGGAAAGACCAGATTGATCTTTCCAATGACACCTCACTGAACCTTGAGGGGTGTAAGGATTAGAGACACAGGGTTCCAAAGGACCACCAGTGCAGTGCGCCTTGCTGTGGTTTAAGTTTCTGCTGGAACAGTGCATAATATACGCATTCTGCCACCACCTACAAACATGCTGGCATCCTGGGAAAGGAGGTGGTAAAAGCAGCATCACCGTTTACTTTAGAATTGAAAAGTAAACAATAGCGCTGTGTTATAAAAGAAAATATTTTTTTAAATAAATCTACTTTTGCCTATCGTCTATGATTCTGGAGATATGGGGGTCCAAAGGACTTCCCTGCTCAGTCAAGGCAAGTCCAATTTCTGACATAGGGCCCATCCACGATGACATCAGTGGGCGGGATTAGGTCCCTCAGACAGGACTGACATCCAAGATGTCAGCCCCCTGCGGGAGAAGTCTGCGATTTGGTGCCAAGCTACAGTACGGGCCATGACTTTTGCTTGCTCAAGGGGCAGCTGCCTTGGGCCCCACAACAATCATTGGGCCTGGGACAGATTCCACTTTTGCCCCGCGTTAAGGACTCCCCTTTTCCTATGCTACGCAAGTAGCATGGGAAGTGCAAATTACACAGAAAAGCCTCGGGAATTTACGGGTTTGAGAGTACCTGGGCTGAAGAGGAGAAGATGCGTGAGGACCGGGACAAAGAAAGGCAAGTAAAAGTGGGCAGAATAGTAAAGAAAAAAAAAAGGAACTAATTGGGCAGAGGCCATCAGCAGCCTCTACCCAGTTGTTGAAGGACAAAAAAAAAAAAAAAAAAAAAAAAAAAAAAAAGGAACCTCCCCATAAAGTCAAGTTCTCTCAGTTGAAAGCAAGCAAATCCCTGAATACGAATCAAGTACACATCACTAAAAAATGCAATTCTCATAAGAGAAATATGTATTCTAGTCTGCTGGGGCACTGCAGGAGACAAATGGGTCAGTTAAGTTTGCTTGTGGGCTCCATACTGTTGGTGTAAAGTAGATTATGGTTTCTGTCCTCAAAAACGACAGATAAGAGGTTAAATGTAAAGCTAAACTACATTGTCAGATACAGCCTATATCTAAATGATTCTTATCAAGGATCTTCCCCTCACGACAGAATGCCTTTTCATTTCCTCCTCTCAGTAAAATGGCGAGACCAACATCTAGAGCTTGGAAACCTTTCCACAGCGCAATTTCTGCTCAGAGCAAAGCTGCAATTTGCAAATATTGTGAGAAGAAATATTGTATTCCAAAAGCTACAAGGATAACAAAACCCATCCATGCATGGCAGGTGTCCTAAAGACATCAAATGATGAGGGCCATAATGAAAGTGCAAGCAGCCTTTCCCGCCAAGATTTTAGGTCAGGAAGTATCTGTCTGCAGAGTAATGTGAACTACAAGGAGGGGGGGGGGTGGCAAAGAGACGGTCTTACTACACACCGAAGTCTAAGGCTAATGTCAGACGAACGCAGTCAGCGTGCACTCTGCGTGCGTGCACAATGGACGGACTGACGGACAGAAGATACTGTAGACACCACACGGTCCATTTTTGTTGACGGACGTAGGAAAAAAAAAAGGGAACTATGGGAAATAAAACGAATATGAAAAAAATAAATAATAATTTGAAAAGCCATTTTGTGCGTCAAGGTGCTGGACGTCACAAATGCGTTGCGTCTGACATTTCACTCACACAGAACGCGGCGCACTCTGCACGTCCGTGGTAGCGGTTTTACGTTCTTGCCTAACTTGCATCCTTATGCCACGTACGTTGTGCGCACGTACTTCGTGTGTAGGTCTCGATTGCTCAGGATTCTATGCTACGACGGACATTAAACTGTGCGGCAACACGGACGTGATCACTGCGTTAGTCTGACGCCGGCCTAAAAGGATGCCGGCCTAAAAGGATTTGAATCCAAGAAACTGAGGGGATACACACACACACGAAAAGTGATAGATCTCCTGAAATTAAAAAAAAAAATAAAAAAATCAACCCTTCCCCCTTAGACAGTACCTTCTTGTGAAGAGGTGATGAGAGGCAAGTAGTCTGGAATATATTCCTTCCGATCGTCAACATCTTTACTTCCCGGAGGTGGGAACTGCAGGACATTATTCTTGCTGACAGGGAAGGATGGGAGCGGATGTGGGAAGGTGACTGGTTCGATATTGTGAATGTAATCTTCAAGTTCATGGAGGTTTACACCCATCAACTTAAATGCCTGACCAACATCATCCAGCACCGGATCTGTGCGCCCATCTGAAAAAAGACGTAATGCAATTATTTTCCAATATAGGCACTAACCATTTCTACAACATGTTACTTTATTGATGGTTTGCTGGCCCTTCGTGTTCCTTACACTCAAACAAGGAAATATTCGGAAATCTTGAACATATCACATGAAGACAGGAACACCTTCATTAGAATCACATTATGTACCATGCACTTTCCTGTTCCTTTGAAACTGAAACCAAGAGTCTCCATGAAATGGACCATACATTTAGTTTTAAGGAGCCATGAACCTGGTAAGTTACTAGAGGATGGGGAGAGGGGAAAAAAAAAAAAAAAAAAAGCCAACACAGGAGCAGGAGACATTGTTAGGAGTGAGGTAACGCTTTCTAGAAAAAAGATTATTGTACTATACAGAATCTTAGAAGCCAATGGTTAACTGGGCTCCTGGATTTGCCAAGCCCTGCCACGATGATAAAATCCAAGACAGGGGAAACAATATGGAAGCCATCCAAAATGTGAGATAAACAACCATGTCCCAAGTCTCACTTTATCAAAATTCACAAAAAAAAAGTCTGTCACTGATTACACAGCGTCATAGGTTTAACCTTGACAACGTGACAGCCCCAAGCTCTGTGTTCTTGTGTCACTTTTGACTAACCTTACATTCACTGCCAAAATCCAGTAAGTAGCCAAAGTCTGTTCTATTCACCTTAAAAACCCTACTCGTATCAGCCCCTTTTGGACACAAGATACAGCCATACAACTGGTTCATGCTCTTATTTCACGATTTGATTACTCACCCTTTATTGGCATTGAATGCCCCTTACAATGAATGCAGCTGCCAGGCTTATATTCCTCAAACAATGGGCTCACTTTTAGAAGCGCTGACCTACTTTTGCAAGCGGGTTATTGTGGCAATCCCAGTAGTAGCGCATGGTATTTTATACCAAAAGTTACCAAAATCGAGATGTGGCAGGCACTGCTCCCAGAAACACTCTGAAGTCTATAGGACAGTGCAATGGGTAGACGATGCAGGAGGGCTCGCTTGGCAGTCAAATGACAGTACAAGCTGATCCAGTGGGATTTGATGGATGGAATGGTCTAAATATTCCTGTTCCACTAGAACACTGCTACGGTCTTACAAAGCCTGCCAACGGAATAACTACACACCATCATGTCACGTCTGTCTGTGCATAATACTGAAAGAAAAGCTCAACACCACCTCATACATATAACCGTGTATATCCACAGATGTGAGAAAACAAACGGAACACATACAGGGATATTCAAAAAGCACTGAAATTCTACCGGAACGCCAGTGTGCTTTAGTTTCCTGCACTTCGGGGAGTCAAATTCACCGATCCTGTGGTGAAGGCTGAATTCACCGCAGGATTCCTGAAATACAGGGAAAAGCCACATCCGAAAACCCATCGAATTGATCTGATAAGCTGCCGCAAAGCAATTTCCACGATCGTATCTGACGTTCCACAAAACGTATCTGAAAAAAATCCAGCGTTCCACCGAACGGGGTAAAAAAACACAACTACACCCCCCCCCCTCTGCTATTTCATATATTACAAAAAAGGAAATAAAATGAAATAGTGAAAAAAAATTGCTGAAAATAAATCCTTAGGAAATGTCTAAACACAAAATAGAGACTTTTTGCTGTAAATTAAAAGAATAAGGCTAATGTCAGACGAACCCATTCTGAGCACACTGTGCGTCCGTGCACAACTGGTGTACTTTCTGACTGATGATACTGTAGACACCACACGGTCTGTTTTTTTTTTACTGATTTAGACGGGAAATACAATTATTAGGCTAGGGTCAGACGAATGCATTTTCGCGTTGTCTGTGAAAAAGTGCGTTCGAACGAATGGACGCATTTTTTCACAGAGTACGCGATAGCGGTCATACGATGCGCATTTGCGTTCGTGATTTTGTACGGATCATCAATAAAACACTTTTTGCATCTGGACGTTATGTTGGCCGGACATTAGCAGTGTCTGACATCTCAAAATCACGCACACACACCGCTAGCGGACGCAGCGCACTCTGTACGACCGTACTAGCGGTTTGACGTTCGACAAAATGCGTTAGTTTGCCACTTGCGTTGCGCGGCCGGACTTTCGTGCGACCGTACTTCGTATATTGGCCGTCATTTGCTGCTAGCACGGCCGTGATTTCGTGCGTCTAAACGCACGTTAAAACTGCTTTCGTCTGACCCTAGCCTTAAGCAAAGCTGTGAGGCGTGGATGCTTTAGACTAGCCAAATCTGTATTTGACCAGTAGTCACACGATGAAGTTCGGCAGATAGCTTCAACTCAGCAAAACTGACACGTAGAAAGAGGAATCCAGTTGAAGACTTTAATGATCAGACTGACAATCTTGTAATAGTGTACAGCAATGCAGGTAAAAAGACATTAGTTTTGTCCAGCAGTGAGCACAGAATGGCTGCTATGTAACCAGGAAGTCCCTTAGAACAAGACAATGAGCAAAGGGGTGGAAACTAGCTGGTTACAGCAAGCTAAGGAAACCCAGCAGGGACAAAATAGCTATGAGATCAATAGCATATAAGCAGCAAAGGCAGATTCAACACAAAACAAAAATATACAATAAATCCTAAATTCATGGGGCATGCCAAGAATATGTAAAATGAAAAAAAGAAAAAAAATTGATACATGATATGAAAAACCATTTTGTCCGTCAAAAAATAATGGATGTCAAAAATTCAGTCCGTCTGACTACATTCCAAACACTCACACACAAAGCTACGCGGCGCACTCTGTGCATCTGTCCTAGCAGTTTGACGTTCTTGCCTAAGGCTAGGGTCAGACAAACGTGATTTCTACAGACTGTACGTCTGTGCAGTACGGACGACGTTAGTACGGAAGACGCAGTAGTGGCCACAGAGTCCTTTATTCACTGACGTATATTTTGACGGATGTAGCAGGGAAAATAAATTAAAAAGTAGGGATGCACCGATACCACTTTTTTAAGACCGAGTACCGATACTTTTTAAAAGTACTCACCGATACCGAGTACCGATACTTTTATTTAATGTCATGTGACGCTTTCCAATAGGAACAGACCTCATAAAAATTTATATGAGATTGACCGCAGCTCACATGGATTGGCCCCGCAGCTCTCATGGATTGGCCCCGCAGCTCTCATGGATTGGCCCCGCAGCTCTCATGGATTGGCCCCGCAGCTCTCATGGATTGGCCCCGCAGCTCTCATGGATTGGCCCCGCAGCTCTCATGGATTGGCCCCGCAGCTCTCATGGATTGCCCCGCAGCTCTCATGGATTGGCCCCGCAGCTCTCATGGATTGGCCCCGCAGCTCTCATGGATTGGCCCCGCAGCTCTCATGGATTGGCCCCGCAGCTCTCATGGATTGCCCCCCCGCTCGAACGCTGGGGAAGCTGGCCGTGTGCATGTAAAGCACGCGGCCAGCGTTCCCCTCCGGCGCGCCGCGATACTCACCCTTCCTGAAGTTCCGGTCTCTGGGCAGTGATGCGGTCACGTGGCCGCCGGGCGCATCTGTGACGCTGCCTCCAGCCGAGAGGCCGCGTCACAGGAGCGCCCGGCGGCCACGTGACCGCATCACTGCCCAGAGACCGGAACTTCAGGAAGGGTGAGTATTTGGCGCGCCGGAGGGGAACGCTGGCCGCGTGCTTTTCATGCACGCGGCCAGCTTCCCCAGCCCCGCGGATACCGGCAAGCCGGCCCAGCGCCGGCTTCCGGTATCGGCGGGATGTATCGGGCCGTTTGCACGAGTAACAAGTACTCGTGCAAACGGCAATATCGGCCCCGATACCGATACTAGTATCGGTATCGGTGCATCCCTATTAAAAAGCAAAACCATTTTGTCCGTGAAAAATGCTGGACGTGTAAATGCAGTCCGTCTGACCACGTACCATCACTCACACAGATATGCGGACGCAGCGCACTTTGTGCGGCCGTTCTAGGGGGTTGTACGTTATTGCCTGCCTTGCGTCCGTGGCCCGCGGCCGTTGTGCGTCCGCAGATCAGTGCGGACGTACTTCGTGTGTCGGGCTCCGATGGGCTTTCTTTCATGCCATCACGGATGTACTTTTAGGCACCATCATGGACGTGAACACTACGCTCGTCTGACACCAGCCGAAATTGCGTCCAGTGCCACGTGCGTTGTGCGTCTGCACTTCTGTGCTGACGTACTTTGTGTGGGTCTCTATTGATCATAATTTTATGCTACGACAGACGTTAAAATGTGCGGCAACACGGACGTGATCAATGCGCTCGTCTGACACGAGGGCCTAAACGGTTTAATAAACACGGGGTATATTTTTTACATTGAAACCTATGGGATTCGTCTGATTAAACTGTCGAACATCAAGGCATTTCAGTGTTCTCTGAATAGATTAACCATTGCTTCTTTATGGAGATTTCACTGCCGCTGAAGACCACCGTATTTCGCTGGCAATTTGAACTGGTGAACTGCCTGCTTTTTGAATAGTGGCGAAATTCAGCTGTGTAATTTTGGAGCCAATTCTGCTCTGACTAACGCCTATAGATTTGACGTCCAGGTTCTTCACCTGGGGGATCCACTTTATGCAGTGAAGGACTTCAGAGACTGCTTGCTGCAACTTCAATGATGATGCATTACAAACAAGAACATCTTAGCCCAAAATCAGCTGTTTATTAGTACAATGAATAAGAATGCTACTCTTGTATCAATAGAACAGAAACATGTGGGTTCCAGTAACCAATTTGAAGCAGAAAGGTCTCTGGAAATGACAGCTCATCGTTCTTATTCATTCCAAGAAAGCACCAGGGAAGCATTTATTGGCCTATGATATAAATACAACAACCTCTGCTGCACCAGCTTGGAAAGATCTACTGGTGCTTGGGAACACCTTTCACAGAGCCATAGAAGGGCATACCTGGCACATAGACATTTACATGGCATGCGACCCAGACAAATTATATATCCCTTTTTACGGCAGACTTTACATATAATAATGATATATTCTGAATCTGCAAACGCCATGGCAGAATGCTATAACAAAAAAAACAAAAAAAAAACATCCGGGGCCTAATCGCAATACAGCACCTACGGTGTTAAAGGGAGGCACCGCTGGAGAGGGCAGACTGCCCTTCCTAGTGGTGCCTTTCTTTCCACTCTGGCCATTAGTGATGCTCTGGGGATGCCTGAAACAGACGTCATCACGATGATGTCAGGACACTGGTCGGGGTCCCAGAGAAGGGCTGACACTGAAGATTTCAGTCCGCACCGGGAGACCACAGCAATCGGCCAACCGTGGACTGCGAAGTGAGGACGCACTCAACGCAGCGCCTGCACACGGAGCGCAATCGAGACGACACACCGAGCATGTCCTCCACAGCCAAATGGTAAAAACCAGGACGACTTACTTCAATGAAGTCAGACCACCATGGTTCCCTGGCCAGAGAGGTAAGTATAAGGAGAGGGGGGGGGGTTAAAAGAACCATGGCGTACAGGGTACATCCTTGGTCCTTACCAGGCTTTATTATTTCCAGGCTGTACCCTGTATGTCATTGGTCCAAGGGGGTCAAAACAGATGACACACTGACATGAACATGTTGGGAATGAGAAAACCAGTGGTGTGAAGTAGTTAGCGCCTGATGAATATGTACATGTTATGGTTAACGTCCAAAATGCACGTAATCTTAAAATTACGTGGGTAAGGCCGGCGTCAGACGAACGTAGTGATCACGTCCGTGTCGCCGCACAGTTTAACGTCCATTGTAGTCTAGAATCATGATCCATAGAGACCCACACGAAGTACGTGCGTACCAAACTGCGCACGCGGCAAACGTACACAAGAACGTAAAATCACTAAGAAGGACGCGCAGCGTGCGCCACGTCCGCATAACAGCCTGTGTGCGTTATGCTGCGACATCAGACGCAGCGCATTTGCGACGTCCATCACGTTGACGCTCAGGTTTTTTTGGTCTGGCTGACTGTACCTGTCATTTAATTTTAATTCATTTTGATTCCCATATTTCCCTTTTTTTTTTCTGCATCCGTCAAAAAGAACAGACACTGTAGACACCACACTATCTTCTGCAGGTACATCAGTCCGTTACGCACGCACGCAGAGTGCGCTCAGACTGCGTTTGTCTGACATTAGGCTTAAATGGATAGTACTCAAAACTGCCAAGTAAAGCTGCAAAGCAGGAAAAAAAAAAAGGATCCGGACCTTACCCGGGTAATTTTAGGACTAACCAACAGTCCTTGGGTAAAATCAAGTTGCAGATTGGATAAGCGGAAAATTTTCACACTTTCCCTTGATGCTCTGCGGATTATCCAATCCCGTTAAAAATGTATTTTGTTATCAGTCAGATAACAGTTTGAATGGCACAAGACAAAATATAATGTATTAAGGATATGACTATACAGAGTAACAGGATATGTGCTTACATTGATGTTAAAGAGTTACATGATCTTCATTAGGTGTCGAATGTATTATATCATTTATGAAACATAATAAGCCTTAGGTCATTCTTTATAAAGTAATTTTGATACAATTATCACACAGAGTAACCTGACAGTTATTTTGTAGCATATATGAGTATTAACCAAAGCACACAGAGGCGTTTGGATACTTTGCATTTTACCCGGATAAAGTCCCATGTGAAATGAAACACTGGACTTTATTCAAAAACACTAAGGCTGGGTTCACACCTAAGCGTTTTACAGCGCGCTCCTGCGCGCTGTAAAACGCTTAAACATGAAATCCCATGATTGCCTATGTGGGCATGTCACACCTAAGCGTTTTAAAGCGCGCAGGAACGCGCTTTAAAACGGCCGACGCAAAAAGAAGTCCGGGAGCTTCTTTTCGGCATATAGCCGCGCGTTCGCGGCCATATCATAGCCGCGAACGCGCTGCAACGCACGTTCGCGCGTTTTTTTGTATGCACGAACGCGCGTAAAAAAACGCGCGCATTGCGCGACGCTGCGCCGTGGTGTGAACCAAGCCTAAGGCTCGGGTCAGACGAGTGCATTGATCACGTCCATGTTGCCACACATTTGTACGTCCGTTATAGCATATAATTATGACCAACGGAGACCCACATACAAAGTACGTCCACACAGAACTGCGGACGCATAACAGACGCAAACGTACGCAGGTTAGGCAAGAAAGTAAATCCGCTAGAACGGACGCACAGGGTGCGCTAAGTCCATATAGCTTTGTGTGTGATGGAACGAACTGCATTTTTGACGTCCAGCATTTTGACGGACAAAATGCTTTTCATATTAAATTTATTTTCCCTTCTACATCAGTCAAAAAAACGGACTGTGTGGCCACTACCTTGTTGTCAGTCAGAAAGTACGTCCGTTGTTCAGATACACAGTCCGCACAGAATGCGCTCGTCTGACCCTACCTTAAGTAATGTCTGTTTTAGCCGGGAAATTTTAAGATTATCTGAATTACGGATTCAAACCGTAACATACATGACACCGGCATGGCCAAAAAGCAGCCATCAACCTTGCGAAGCGTACAAGATCCAAACATATCAGTAACAGAAAATGCACGATTCCAACCTTAGTAACAGCAAAGACGCGATGGGGGGGTCACAACCTTTCCACGTAATTTAGAAAATCTTCACTGTTACACATCAATAGAAAGTTGTGCAGACATGAGGTCTGCCAGAAGGAAGCCGTGGGATTGAGGTAATGCCACTGTTGGAAAACATTGCTTATAAAGGTTACCGCTAAGGCCAGGGTTCGACGAGCGCACTCTGTGTGCCCGTACTGACGTGCCTCCCGACTTCTGTTGCAGCATAAGCTTCGACAGGGCCGGCCACATGCTGTAGCGCACGCACAAATTGGGAGCGCTACAGCAGGCCTGCTGCAGACATTTTGAAAGCCTCCCCGTCGAAGCGCTACAAATCGCGATCCTCCACAGGAGGATCGAGCACTGCAGGCTGAGTGCACTAACTGCACTCAGCGAGGTGGCCAGACAGGCATCAGAGTGGACGAAACGTCCATCAGTACAGGGTGGGATCTAAAGTGGCTTCACAGAGGTGAGGGGGTCGGTGCATTATTTGAGGTGAAACATACCCCCTTTAAAGGGGAGGCTGATGGCCAGAGGCTAAGGGAGATTGTATTGGAGCAGGGATCAACAACCTTTCCCCCTCCAGCTGTTTTGGAGCTACATCTTCCAAAACATCTGGAGAGCCAAGGTTGTTGATCCATGTATTACATGGCAATGCTCACATGACCAGCCACAGCAATGTTTTCTGGGCAGGGACTCACGTGGGATCTTGTTTGGGTTTTATAGCATGGAGTCCACAACACAACAGCACTTACTCCTTCGATATAAAGAGCGCCTGGAAAAACGGATTTCAGATTTTGCAGCCAATTAGAGAACCAAGGAGCCAACCACACATTTTAAGAGCCAGGTAAGGGGGTCTTGGAGGTTTGCAGTAACAGATTCAGGAGTCAGCTATAGAAATCTAGTAGTCCATGTCTAGCCATCTGGCCCCTGGATTTCTCAGGCATTGCCATAAAGACCATACGATAAAGAAACACCCTGGGAAGGGGTGCATTGCACGCTGCTGGGCAGCACTCTCAGCGGTCCCGCGTGCCAAGGTAAACACAGTGTGCGTTTGTGTGTATATAAATAAAGCTGCGGCAGCGCGCGGCATGTAAACAGGGGCCCGGCAGCAGATACTCACACAAATCGGAGTAGCGGTGGGAGCCCCGGCACAGCTGCTGCAGGTAGCGGTGCAGCACATCGGTGAGCAGATCGCAGGCGGTGAGCTGCACGGAGTCCCAGCCCAGAGCTTGACAGATCTGCGCCACCGACACCCGCAGCAGCGAGCGCGTGTAGCTCTCACACATCCCGCCTTATCCCGCTCCCATCACACGGTGAGGCGCCGCCAGGGGGATTGGTGCTACTCTGCTTTTTTTCCTCCTCTTTAGCTCTTTTTCTTCCCCCTCGCTTAACCGCTCGGCCCGTTCCGCGCTTTCACCGCTGCCGCCATCTTGGCCTTTCCTCCTCTCGCTGTTCCGTAGCACTAGTCTCAGGGCGCACCAATCCATCGCGGAGCGAATCGACCCAACTACTTCCGGCTGGCCACCATCTGTTGTTCTGCGATCAACTTTCGCGCCTAGATCTGATGTTGTAATATGGAGGCGGTGCGACTGCGCCATGGGGAGGAGAGGTGGAGTGCTTGTCCGCCATATTGGATGCGGGCAACAGAGTAAACGCGATGAATGGAAATAATTACGAAGCTGTGAGGCAAGAAACTCGGCTTCCTCGTTCGTTCGGTTGCGCATCCTGTGAATTTATTTATTTATAAAGGATTTTACCAGGAAGGATACATTGAGATTTCTCTCGTTTTCAAATATGTCCTGGGTTCAAGAACACTGAGTTGTTACAGAAATGCAAAATAGTAAAATGCAAGTTATTAACACTAAACAAATATACAGATTAACAGAAAATAAATATATAGGAAATAGTCATTATGTCACATGTTTACAGGTGCATTCTGTATTGAGGTATGTTAATTGGGAGCTCTTAAAGTTTCTTATTTGAGCACTGCATCAGTTTTTAAAGAATATGCATCTTTGTTGCCATTAATACCTGGTTTAAGGGACTTTTTATGCAATGTGACTTTGCCATTTTAGTTTTAGCAGTTAAAGTATAAATTTCCATCCGGATTTCAGTCTTTAACATCATGTAATTCGTTTTTTCATATTCTATTGGTGGTATACATGCTATGGTTCTCTTAAAAAAAAAAAAATCAGAAATGGGGAACTTGTTACTGCACTTTTCTTAGGAAATACACAATATTTTTCTCTTATATTTTGGCGCATTGAATTTCATAAATAACAAGACTATACGGTTTATTACGAACCTCCGAATTGGACCTAAATTGCACGAAATGGTGAATTTCACTTTCATTGTTTGTTTCAATTTAGGGTCAATTCACCAAATACAGGCATTGTAGTATCCAGACAAATTCTACATATCCTTATTATCAGCAGACTCGTTAGATTCATGATATGTACACATCATGTCCTGCCTGAAAGCTATAGCAAAAGAGGTAAAGAAATTAGAATTTCCATTCAGATTTCAATCATTTAAGGTGTGTAAAATAATTTAATTTCACATTTTATCATCCAAACCATTATGGTTATACATTCTATGGGGCGCTCTTGTTAAAAAAAAAATTAGAAATGGGAACCTGTTACTGTATTCAGAAAATACACGATTTAAACTAAAACTGAAAAGAACCCAACATTTTATTAAACACATTGGGCCAAAATACAAGCACAAAATTCACTAAGTATGTAACTATGAAAAAACACTGGCCTTACTCTCGTGGGAAATGAGGTGAGTAGCTGTAGTACAGGGCCAGCCCAAGCCACTGTGCTGCCTGGATGCAAGGAAGAAATGCTGCACCCCCCCTATGACCTCCCCCAAAACGAAGCATGTATGCACGTGTCAGAGCTCCACAGCAATAAAACTCAGTAATATGCAGTGTAATTTAGTAGCTTCTCTCTCATTTCTGTGTTGTCTCTTTCTCACCCCTCTCTGTGTGACCTCTCTCCCCTCTCTGTTACACATCTCTCTCAATGATCACTTTCTGTGTGGCCTTTCTCTCTCTGGCCCCTCTCTCTCACTGTGATCCCCTGTCTCTGTGACCCCTCTCTCTAACTGTAACTCGTCTTTTTCTCACTGTGACTCCTCTCTGTGTGACCACTCTCTCTGTGACCCCCTCTCTCTCACACACATATCCCCTCTATGATCATTCTCTTTGTGTGGCGCTTCTCTCTCTCTGTGACCCCTCTCTCTGTCACACATCTGTCTATGATCACTCTCTGTGTGGCCCTTCTCACTGTCACACACCTCTCTCTATGATCACTCTCTGTGATAAGATGAAAATCCATCTCGGTGGAATATATTACAATATTTATCCTGATACATGTAAATAAATGTATCTGTCTCTGCTATGCTTTCTGTGATAACCATTATGCAAATCCATGTAGATAAATGCATTTGCGTCTGCACATATAATAACTACTTAAAGAATACGTACACATTGCCGTACACCAAAAAGTGTTAATGAAGCATTTAGGAAGATAAACTAAATAGGTTTGTTCCTGTATCATATTCTCCTTTCACTTACACAAGGATAGCCACTCTAGTAGCTAAGGATTATAGGAGCTATGGACCGTACGGCGGTCACGGTTATTTCCTAACAGGCTCACAAGGAGAATTAGTGGAATTCCTATTAGAACAGACTAAACCAAGGTTTTCTGAGAATCGTTTGTTTATCTTCATGAGCTCATGACATCGTTCAAAATATTGTTGACCCTAGTGAGATAACATATGCAAAGCAAGAGGTTATTGCCAAGTTGCGCAATAGGAAACATGTTTTGTGCCATAAGAAAGAGCATCATATGCCAAGGCCTGTAAAGTATGTCAAGCATCAGCGAATTTAAGGTTATAGGGCAAGAATTGATTGAATGCAGGTTTTTGGAAATGTACGTCGATGACACGTAATTATTGGGCTTGTGCCCTACATAGACTTCCATGTTGATGAAACTGTATAAAAAGCTTGATCGAGACTACGCCCATTGTCATTTTGCCTGTATTGAATGACCCAATGCATTGAAGCGAATAAACCATATATATACTACTATTGACATCTACTCCGACTTGTGAGTCTCTACTTTCGAGGTGTATCTTTACACATGGTGACCCCCTGACGTTCTTCTTCGTGGGCTCCCTGGCTTCGCTCCCTTCTCCTCTCGGCCTGCTCCAGGAGGGGTGGTGCCGGCTTGCTCCGCTTCAGGTGAGAACTATTCTTTTTTGTTTTCACGGTGGTGAGGCCTGAGCGGGAGAGGGAGCGGACGGAGGGAGCTACCGCAAGAACGGACGAGCTGCCTTAAATCTGGTATACGTATTGTTTATGTATTATTTCTGATCAGCTGATTATTATGCGCGCTGTGTAATATTGTATTGTATCATATGTAAACCATTGTTGCCGTTTTTGCTGCCTGGAATAGGGTATATTCTTATTTTTATTAAGAAAGGGACGGCGCTTGTCATGTACCATATGTTTAAGTGATTGTTTTGTGTATTTGTGTTTGGGAAAGTGTTCCCCTGAATTGCTCGTATTGAGTGGAATTTTGCAAAAATTGCTGTTTGGTGCTGTGATGTGCACCTAGTGAAAAGTTGGTTCGTAGTGAGTGTTCTTTGGCATAGAAAAGGACTACGCAAGCAGTGTATTTTCTATTGCCTGCCTTACGGGGACGCCCGTCCGGTATAGAACTATAAAAAGACCAGAATTGTCAATTTAGTGGTACGCTGTTGATACACAGCCTGTGTGATATATTAGACGGATCTAACGTCCCTTAAGATCCAAAATATTGCCGATTCCAGAGCAAAAACGGACATTGAACACCAGATAAATGGGAAACCATTTACCAAAGATGACTGCGCAAATGATGAAAGATTTTGATCTGTCTAAAGAATGTGCAGAATGCCTGCGTACGGTTGCTAACAATGTTGGTCTGCGTGAGTCGAAAATATCAGTGACTATTCCCTTGATACAAATGCTAAAGAAAGGGGGTAAATCAGCCCTATCGTATCATGCTAAATGGTGTAAAATTACCCGCAAGGCTTTTAAATCAAATCCCGCCTTGTGGTGGCCAGCTGAAGGGTCGTTTGACACACGCCATATAGATGTCTTATTTACCCTTTTGTTTAACGATAAAGCCAAGGGAGAGGAAATAGATTGTTTAACGGCATGGGAAACACTGGCCGGTAGCAAGAATAAACCACCGCCATATAAAATGTGTCCTTCGGTAACTCCTCCTCAAACAGACTTATGTGACCAAGAAGAGGACGAATTACCGAACGATTTTGTTTCCCCTTATGCTACACCAAGACGACAGCCAGCTGCAGCCCCAGAGGATTTGAGGGCCCCGGTTCTGGATTACTATCCGCCAGACCAAGAGGCTTCTGCCCCTCTGAGCCCTAATGCTCCACCACCCCAGTTAAGGAAAGAATACTTGGGAGGGGAGAGAGAAAATGGGGAAAGGCCTAGACGCCATAGTTCGGGAGAAATAATAAGTCCTGGACAGGGTGACTCATGGACTTATACCGCTCAGGAGGGTACACTTGCAAAATTTGTCAGGGTACCCACCCCTGTCCGACAATCCACAACATCTGCTGTCACGTCACATAGATTCTTCACCCCGGTCCTGACTAGGAAACAAAAAGACAGAAGGAACAGGGATGAGGCCCTTAAGGTCGATTGGCGTGAGGCACATAGCCCTACTACACAAATGCCGCTTCGAGAAGTGGCATTGCCGGGGGAGGTGGCGAATGGGGTGTATACTCAGCAAACAGGGATGGTGTATGTGCCATGGAAACCACACGAAATTAGGGCTATGATCTCTGACCTCCCTGATCTCTATAGATGTCCACGTAAATGGTGTGCAAGGATCAGTTGGCTTTTTAAGACGCAACAAGCCACTTATAGAGATTTGTTTGTATTAGTTGACTGCGCCCTACCTGAGAAATATGTGGATGCATGGAAAACTGAAGCTAGAAAGAGAGGCGTGTGTGAAGAAGGGATAGTGAAAAGAGAGAACGGTGAGGAGGAAGGGGTGCCTGTAGCGGATGCTGGCCGCCTGATTGAGCTATTGAGACATTGGGTGTCCACTACGTTTAATAAAGGTCAGGATTTTAGACAGTTAATGGATGTTGTACAGAGAAGGAATGAGGATGTGCTTGAATATTGGAGCAGGTTCAAAGATATAGCGCAAAAACATACTGATTGGGATGTGGAAGACGAAGCGGATTTAGGCAGAGCTGAACTGGTAAATGTAGTTGTGGGTGGATTGTTACCCGAGGTAAGGGAAGAGATTGAGTTACGTACGTATGGATGGAGGAAAAAGACTGCACCTGAAATTGTGGATATTGCTCAGAATGCGTATGAGGTTTTGCAAAAACGTAGAGAAAAGATTGAACGGAAAGAGAAAACTAAGATAATGAATGTGCAGGCGCGACAGGAGGGAGGGGCAACACAGGAGAAACCTGAGGCCATGGGTGTCCCAGTCTCTACTGTCCAGGTTACCCCACGAGGGGTCCCCACGGCTCCCCCGCCCTATCCGCCTTCCGGGGTTGTATATATCTCGAACTATGGGTTCCCAAATAGGAAACGAGGTAACATGGGATTTAGAGGTAACAGACAGGGTCCCCCAAAAGTCCAGAAACGTTACCAACAGATGATACCCAATCAACAACCTCAGATGAATCAGCCACAGAATAACCAGCAACAATTCCCACAGGTTCCACAATTTCAGCAAAATATGATACCAAATGATCAAGTTGTCGTGACTAACTTTTCTCCTAGAGGCCCATTGGTCTGTTTCAGGTGCGGAATAGAAGGACACCTGGCACGCAATTGCGGTACCCTCTAGGATGAGGTGGGGTGGGGTGACAACACAGGTAATGACTCTGTTTTATACCCTGAATTAGCTGCTATTGTAATCCAACCTGAGAACGAGCCCATGTTAGAACTCACCATTAACGGGGTTTCTATGCCCTGTTTGGTGGATACAGGGGCCACTAGGTCCCTTTTAAATTTCCCCATTTCAACCATGCCTACCTCAGACCAAAAGGTCTCTATCGTAGGAGTAAGTAATGAGATACAGGTGGCAAATGTCACAAAATCGGTTCCTGTTAATATAGGGAACCTACAAACAGAGCATGCTTTCGTGTTGTCACCCCACTCCCCATGTAACTTGTTGGGCAGGGACCTCCTTGTTAAGATGGGAGTCACTATTGCCCTATCTCCTGAAGGAATTACCATTAATATCCCTGAAATGGTTAAACAAGACGCAACTGATTTATTATTCATGCCTGTGGTGGCCTTGGATGAGGAGGAGGACAAGGGTGTTCCGGTCGAGCATGAAAGTCAAATAGATCCAAGGGTGTGGGTCACGGGAACAAATAGTGCAGGGCATATGCAGGTGCCCCCAATCAGAATAAAAAGTGGCCCTTCTCTCTCTTTCTGACCCCTTTCTCACTGTGACACCTCTCTCTCACTGTGATCCCCTCTCTAACCCCTCCCTCTCTGTGACCCCTCTGTGAACCTTCTAACCCCAGTCACTGTCACACATCTCCCTCTATTATCACTCTCTGTGAACCCTCTAACCCCTCTGTCACACATCTCCCTCTATGATCACTCCCCCTCTCTCACACATCTCTCCCTATTATCACTCTCTGTGTGGCCCCTCTCTCTTTCTGTGACCTCTCTCTCTCTGTCACACATTTATTTATTTATAAAGGATTTTACCAGGAAGGATACATTGAGATTTCTCTCGTTTTCAAGTATGTCCTGGGTTCAAGAACATTGAAGTGTTACAGTTACAGAAATACAAAGTAATACAATGCAAGATATTAAAAAAAAACAACACAAATAAACAGAAAATAAATATGTAGGAAATATAGTCACTAGGTTACATGTTTACAGCTGCATTCTGTATTGAGGTATGTTAGTAAGGAGCTCTTGAGTGATTTAAGTCTGGAGGAAGATTTGATGGCGTCTGGGAGGTTATTCCATAATTGTGGTGCTCTGTAGTAAAAGGAGGACCGAGCCACTGTCTTTTTGTATTGTGGTATTGCAAGTAAGGTGCTGGTCCTGGATCAGAGGTTATAGGATGAGGGAGCTCTCTATGATCCCTCTCTCTGTGTGCCCTCTATCTGACCCCCCCTCTCTCACACATCTCTATGATCACTCTCTCTGACCCCCTCTCTCTCACTGTGATCCCCACTATCTCATCCCTCTCTCACTGTGCGACTCCTTTCTCTTTGTGATCCCTCTCTGACCTCCTTCTTTCTCTCTGTGACCCCTCTAAAACGAAAAATGTACTTAATCAATATATATATATATAGCTCCTGTATAAAAAAATATAAACCAATGAATAAAAAATCCACGTTACTATAAAAAGCAAATCAAATCTATATCGCTGTTAAGGCCAGCATGTTAATGTTTTGAAGACTGTGTATCCAGCAGGTTTCCCTTCTGGACAGTTGCTTGACCCTATCTCCTCTACAATCCTCCCTCACCTGTTCGACACCAAAAAATAAAAGACCTGTCTCATTATACATATAACATGTATTACAGTGAATCAGTACTGAATGTGTACAGAGTAATTTTCTGAGATTTATTCTGATGGTCTAAAATTCTACATTTCTGTTTTCAAATTGTTCGACCAACATGCTGAAGGCCACATGAACACGGTTAATTGATGGGTGTTTTTAACAGTGGGGGGCCAAGGGTTCGATATGCTCCTGAGGAAGTCTTCTGTGAAAGACGAAACGGGTTGAGAGGTGGTGGCTACTGGAGACGGACCATCCTTGGTGGACTCTGTACTGGCCTAGCAAGTAATTGGGTACTTACTTCTGTCGGTATGCTGTATCTATACTTTCAACCTGTAAGCCCAATAAATGTAACATGTTTTACATTATCTGTCTGTCTGCACTATTAGTGTTTTTTTTTATTTTTGAGGTTTATGGTGTAAGACCCCTCCCATATGAGATGTGGAGCTTGATATAACCACAATCAAAACTACCCATGTCCTGAACATTTCCTATTTTGTGATATGGGAATCATATGAGTGCAATCAATTGGAATGTATGAATGTTTACAACTCATCCTTATAAATATAAAACATATCTATATCATAATACAATAAGCTCCGGCGTGTCCGTCGCCAAAAAAACGGACTGCGCATGCGCGCTCAACCTGCAGCGGTTGGCTGCGCGCGCAACCTGCGGCGGTTGGCTGCGCGCGCATCCAACGGCCGCGGCAGGCGCACAGCCGGCGTGCGCGAGGGACAAAACAAATCCGATCCATTGCAGAGGCGCACAGCACAGCGTCTCTCCAATGGACCGGATTTGTTTATCTCCTCGGTGCCCGGCCTCCATCTCCTCGGCGCCCGGTCTGCCAGCCATATTACCAGTCTGCCATGCACATTGCCATGCACAATACCAGTCTGCCATGCACAATACCAGTCTGCCATGCACATTGCCATGCACATACCAGTCTGCCATGCACAATACCAGTCTGCCATGCACATTGCTATGCACAATACCAGTCTGCCATGCACATTGCCATGCACAATACCAGTCTGCCATGCACAATACCAGTCTGCCATGCACATTGCCAGTCTGCCATGCACAATACCAGTCTGCCATGCACATTGCCATGCATAATACCAGTCTGCCATGCACAATACCAGTCTGCCATGCACATTGCCATGCATAATACCAGTCTGCCATGCACAATACCAGTCTGCCATGCACATTGCCATGCACAATACCAGTCTGCCATGCACAATACCAGTCTGCCATGCACATTGCCATGCACAATACCAGTCTGCCATGCACAATACCAGTCTCCCATGCACAAAACCAGTCTGCCATCCCATATTGCCAGTCTGCCATGTACAATACCAGTCTGCCAGACATATTACCACTTTGCCAGCCATATTACCAGTCTGCCATGCACAATACCAGTCTGCCAGCCATATTACCAGTCTGCCAGCCATATTACCAGTCTGCCATGCACAATACCAGTCTGCCAAACATATTACCAGTCTGCCAAACATATTACCAGTCTGCCAAACATATTACCAGTTCGCCAGCCATATTACCAGTTCGCCAGCCATATTACCAGTCTGCCATGCACAATGCCAGTCTGCAATGCATAATACCAGTCTGCCATGCATAATACCAGTGTCTCATAATACCAGTGTGCCTAAATACTAGCCTGCCATGCCATGCATACCACGTTGCATTAAATATACGCATAATGTATACGCTACAAAAAAAATGCCCGCCCAAGCCCAACACAATCTAAGGGGCCCCATGAGCTTACAATCTAAGGGGCCCCACGAATTTACAATCTAAGGGGTCCCATGACGTTACAATCTGAGGGTCCTGTTCCCGTGCGCTTACACTCTAAGAGGGAAGAGGAACCTGCTTTAATATATAAATGCCTTTGTAATGCGCTGTCAGCTGTGCGCCCACCCATCACAGCTGCTCAGTTGGCCCTCCTGTTGCAGATGGGATGGCGATGGACGCATTACAAACGTATTTATATAGAGAGATACTCTTGGATAGGACATTGAAAAAAAAACGATGGACGTGAATTCTGAGCTGGCGACCACAACAATAGACTGCCCTCTGGGCAGGCTTTCCACCTAGTTATTTCATAAGTGAATTCTATATTTCACTCTATATATTTTGTGTTTTCTGGGAGATTCACCCTATAGGTGATTTTTATCGTTCCAAACCATGGGACTGATCGCTGCATTTGATCTTTTTAATTTTTTGGGGTAATTAAAAGGGAGATTGGAATATTTTAGGAAAATTTTAATAATTGCTATATGTGTGTATTACTCATAGGTAATTGGTATAATGATAACTGCATGCAGGGCTTATTCTTAGGCATTTTATGATGAGGGTGAATATGGCATTGTATTTTGCATATGTTTGGTTTTAGTTAAATATTCTGTTTTATATCAATGTTTCAAAGAAGTAAGATGTTGAGGAGCTTTTTCTGATCCTTTTTCGCTGGGTGGGATGACCCCAGTGGATGATATAGAGCGCTCTGGATCGAGCGTTCCAGTGCCAAGTAAGAATTTATTAGTCATTTTATGATAAAATTGCCCAACGCGTTCCATCCTAAGACTTTTTCAAGGGCTATAAAACCAAAATAAAATATAAAACAATAAGTATATGTCTTCCCTTCCCCTTCCGGTGTCTTTTATAGTCCACCTGCTTTCCTCATTGGTCCTTTCGCCTCCACAGCGTTCTTCATATATGGATCGTACTGCTCCTTCGATGTGTCACTTCCTCTTCCGTTCTGACGCTCCACCGCTCCATCACTTCCGGTCCTATTCCATCTAGACGTCGCGCACTTTCGATTTCATACGTTCCATTTCATTAGTTCCCGACTGATGACTTTACTTCTCATCGTGCTTCCTATCCCCTTCGTTCCAAACATCCCATGTCTATACCATTGTTCATTCCATTCGCTCACCGCTGATGGTTCTGTTTTATGTCCAACACCTTTATAGTTCCGTCACAATCGACTGATAAATATCCAAATTTCCTTTCGTTTTCCTTCAATAGTCCACTATTACGATTTTTACTTTCGCTTTTGTTTCTTCAGAACCACTCGCTCTTTAGTTGTTTTCTTTCTTCTTTTCAATCATATCTGTAGAGACCTTGAAATGAGATCTTATGTCAAATACAAAACTCCAATAAACCCTTTCACAAACTACAGAAAACATTTAATATCGAATTCTTCATTTAAACCTTTTGGGCTTATGGTCTTAAGTTTATAAACCCAAAACATTTCCTTTTGCAGGTTCGGTTTTATTGGAAGAACAGGACCCAACACAGGGTCCTGTTTTAAAATGAACCAGTTCTTTTCCAAAATTTTTCTAATTCCTTTATGTTGGATGTTATATTTTGTGAAAAAAGAATATTGAAAATCTTGATCTATTTTTCCTTTTTTTTTCTTATGAAGGAGAAGATCCTTAAGATCGATGACTGCTACTTCAGAAAATGCTTTCTCTAGATTATTTACTTCATAATTTTTCTCTGTTAATTTATTCCCCACTATTTCCACCTGTGCATGATAATCTTCTATTCTTGAGCAATTTCTGCGCATGCGAAGGGCTTGACTTTTTGGGATTCCTCTTAACCACGGTTTATGGTGGCAGCTTGAAAAATGGATATATCCATTTCCATCGGTCGGTTTAAAGAAACATTTCGACTCTATTTCTCCTCCTTCTATAAAAAAAGTTATATCCAGAAAATCGATTTTTGGATGCACTGAATGTAGAAGTGAATTTTAAACCAGGCAAATTCCTCTAAACAAGGAATAACCCGTCTTTTAACTAAAACATTAAACTTTATTCAATACAGTTAAAATTAACTCATTCCATTTTAATTATAAAAAAATAGTCATCAATTAAACAGATAGTGACCTGCATATGACAATTTATTAACACCTTCTTGGTCTCGATATTACAACAGTGTAAGCTTTGTCTTTAGTACAGAAGCCTTCCAGAAGTCTGTAAGTTAGTAGACTTATTAGGTTCAGTTTAATAGTTCTCTATTGTTTACATCATACATATCGAAATGGTATTAACCACGACATAGCAATATTATAAAAGTGTTCTAACCAATCTGCTGTTTAAACCGGCATCATATAGTTCAGTTTACAATTGATTAAAGGAAAAAAGCTCACTGTGATCAATTGCCTTAATTCCTGTGTCGTTCCAAACATTTAATGCATACACTTAGATAAGTTTAACTCTCACACTAGATCCTTCTGAAGTTTGGGTGCACAACATTAATAACTGTTGGTATGTGTTAGTCACCCCTGGGTTTCAAATGATTCAGTCCAAGCTATCTTTAAACTGGTTTAGACAATTGAAACAACACCATGTTGCACCGTCAATATCGAATACAAGCCTTGGAAATCACAACCATAAGTTGGTTCAAGAGATGCAATGTGAGTGTGGCGCCACTAAATGTCTCTACTAGCCAACAGAGAATAGTTGAACACACTCGTTAAGTGTATGAAGATGATTAAAATTAATCAGTTGGAAGGTGAAGGTATGATGATTGCCACTAATGTCTACAGAGAGAGCATACTGCTGCGTCTAATTAGGAAGCAATTACACTCTTAAACACATAATATAGTGTACAATAATCTATAAAGGTGGTGTTAATAATATTAAATCAATATGCACAATAAAAGTGGCAAATGTAATTAAAAGTGCTGTGAATTCCAATAACAGTAATGAAACCACAATACAATAACGTGCACCTGGGCGGTGTAAAATGGTACAAGGTGGAAGTGCAAAAATGCAAGAATAAGAGTGACAACGTGACTGCAGATAATGGTGTGTTCTAACAGTCAGACATGACGTTCTCAGATAAAGGGTAAATCGCCTATAATAAGTTAATTAATTAAAGTGCTGAAGTACCCCTAATAAATTTAATTAAAATGCTGAAGTACCCCTAATAAAATACTATAAAGTGCTGATAGTATCTTTAAAATAGTCCTAATGACTACTAAATGTGTACCAATAATTACAACTCAAACCCAATCGGGTGAAACAAATAAGCTTAATTAAAACCAATTAGACATCCAGAGTGCATGATCCAAAATGTGTTATAGTGCAAAACATTAATGAAAATTAATACACAAAAAAATATAAATACAAACAGTCAAATTAATAAATATGTGATGGAAAGAATAAAATTAGTAGACATCAGTTCTTTACAGGATATAAAATCGATTCTCTGAAGGAAAAAATGCAGCAGCCTTACACACAGAACCAGCGTCTAATCCCCAAAGTCGCTGAAAATAGAGTGTTCAAAAAATGTAGAAAGCTGGTGTCTGGCGCTTGCAAAAGTTCGTTCTTTAAATCCAGTCAAAAAATTCAGTCAAAACATTCTAGGTCCGCTTAGCATCTCATCCACAGATTTGATTGAAGACACATGAAAATAAGAAGAAAAGGAGAATATTTTGTGCAGAATCTTAGCACATAATTTAGGTAAGCATGCCAAAAAAGGAATACTCACATTTAGGGGTGCCAGTTGTAACAAATAGGCACCTAAACGTAGGCAAATCAGTGAATTTATATATCAGGGGCACTGATTCCCCTGTGTAGGTAGGACAACCAAAGATCCAGGCGCCGTAGAGATGTACAATAAAAGTACCAAACGGTTTGGAATCAACAGAATACGCTTGAATAGAGTCGGTCAATCACAAGTTTATTAGGAAACTTAGATAAACACCTCAAACGCGTTTCGCTACAAGAGCTTCATCAGTGAGTGTAATGCACACATTGCATCAAACTGCTATATATAGCTATAACATTACAATCAAGCCCATGAGTCAACTTCCAGGTAATTAATAGAATAAGTGTTACCAGGTGTATTCAATAATTAAACGAAATTGGTGTTACTGGGTGTGTTAGATAATTAAACTAATAAGGTCATGTGATCCTCATGAGATTGGCATATATCCAGACATAAATCCATTCTTAACAGAATGGAGAAAAACATTACGGTTTATTAAATACATAATTATCATAATACAACTAAAAATTTTTATTTATTTATACATGATTAATACAATACAAATACTTACTAGTTAAAATTGATATAAATGCCTATTGGAAATACCTTGGGCATCGTAAGTACCCGAGAGAAGAGGGAAGAAATTAACTGTAATTGTAAATAGAATATAAAAACTAAGCATTTAACCAACTGCAGACAATTGATAAATACATTACAGATAATTACAGGTGATATAAAAACCATAACGCTAAACAGATAGAACCTCTGTAGGAAAAATGATTCATGGAGTATAATATAATAATAAATCCACCAAGGAAATAAGAAGACTAATAAGTCGTGCAAACCACATGTTTAGGATATAATCTCGAATCTAAATTAGAGAATAAACGAATACTATAAAAAATTATAAAATGTAAAAATTTAAAAAAATGTTTTTTTTTTTTTTTTAAATCCAGTCCCAAGCACATATTATTAATAGGCAGGATAGGGCATCTTTAAAAGAGGCGTCATATCGTAAATCTGTTCTATCTATAACGGGGAGAAGATAATGGAATCACTGAAGTACCATCAATAAATTATTTGTCTAAAGTTGATAATACTAAAGAAGGAATTGCCATTATGACGGATGATCAATTCCACCATACATGAATGGGAGGGTGAGCGCGATACTAAAAGGTAATAGAGAAAAAATATCTAGTGGACGAAATAATTAAGATCTTAGGAAATAGTACTAATCCAATATGATGTGTTTATGTTATTAAAAAGGAAATTCCTCTATAAGAGATGGTCACTCAATTATACACAAAGGTGGAAATTTATATATGATGGTGTAAATTTAATGGCCAATAAAAAATAAAAAATAATAAAATAAAAAATAAAAATTAAAAAATAAATAAAAAATGCTCTAATAGACGGAGTAATCCGAATCAAAGAAGATGTTGTTAGTGGCACACTATATAGAATTACTAGTACTGGAAAAACATATCCACCATGACAAATAGTAACTTCACCTTACACAGAATTGGAAGGTGAGCGCGATACTATAAGGCAATGGGGGAAAAAGAAGAATCTGGTGGACAAGATCATTCAGATCTTAGAAAATAGTATTAATCCAATATAGTGGTGTGTCATTATTTAAGAAGAACTTCTCTATAAGGGATGATCACTTAATTATACACAGAGGTAGAGGGATAGACGTAACATATGAGAATTAAAACAGATGGTCCAGTGGACGGAATAATCCAAATTTAAACAGATACTGCTAATAGCACGCTAACTAATGAATAAAAAAGAAAAAGAAAAAAGAAAAGAGAAAAAAGAAAAAAGAACAAAGAGGAATGCGCAGAGAGAGAATTGAAAAATAAACGGAAAACGACATATCTAACAAGTAACAGATGATATCCTTAAAGAAAGTGGCACAGCTCAAAATCTTGGTTTAACCCTCTGGGGAGGAGGGTTTTAAGGGTAAAGATCCATTTCATTTCTTCTTTACTGATTTTATTAATAAAATCACCTCCTCTCCAATCTTTACAAACTTTTTTAATAGCCAGAAATTTAGTACCAAAAGGGTTTTGTTGGTGGTGCAATTTAAAGTGTAGGGAAACAGAGTGTGTTTCTACCCCTTTCTTTATATTATTTAAATGTTCCCTAATGCGAATGTTAAGACTTCTAGTGGTTCTACCTATATACTGTTTGCCACAAGGGCAAACAATCATATAAATTACGTCTTTAGAGAAACAAGTAAGTAATTCTTGAATTTTATACTTCTTGGTATTGTCCATATCGGAGAATTCTTGGACTCTCCTTTTGGGGCATCCTGTTCTCCTACAACAGAGACAGTTGCCACATCCGAAAAAACCCTTATTGGCGGCTAAGAAGCTAGGTGGAA
Organism: Leptobrachium leishanense; assembly: GCA_009667805.1. Taxonomy (NCBI): domain Eukaryota; kingdom Metazoa; phylum Chordata; class Amphibia; order Anura; family Megophryidae; genus Leptobrachium; species Leptobrachium leishanense. The sequence goes on along the minus strand of CM019065.1, from coordinate 179,660,472 downwards.
CCTCTGGGGGGTGATGTCTCATTAGTTTTTGTTTTAAGTTTTTCACCCCTCTAAAGATGATATTCTGATTATCCCCTAATATTTCTTTTAGTTCAGGGTCTTCTAATAGAACCGGCCAATATTTCTTAATTATCTTTTTTAGTCTGTAATGATGAGAACTAAAATTACAAATAAGGGGAATACCCATATCAGGTTTAGATTTTGGAGCATTAAAAAGGACCGTCTTCCTTTCAAGGGTCAAAATCTCCTGTTTACTATTTTCTAATTTCTATTTTATAATAAAATAGATTTAGAAAATACTAAACAGGAGATTTTGACCCTTGAAAGGAAGACGGTCCTTTTTAATGCTCCAAAATCTAAACCTGATATGGGTATTCCCCTTATTTGTAATTTTAGTTCTCATCATTACAGACTAAAAAAGATAATTAAGAAATATTGGCCGGTTCTATTAGAAGACCCTGAACTAAAAGAAATATTAGGGGATAATCCGAATATCATCTTTAGAGGGGTGAAAAACTTAAAACAAAAACTAATGAGACATCACCCCCCAGAGGTTCCACCTAGCTTCTTAGCCGCCAATAAGGGTTTTTTCGGATGTGGCAACTGTCTCTGTTGTAGGAGAACAGGATGCCCCAAAAGGAGAGTCCAAGAATTCTCCGATATGGACAATACCAAGAAGTATAAAATTCAAGAATTACTTACTTGTTTCTCTAAAGACGTAATTTATATGATTGTTTGCCCTTGTGGCAAACAGTATATAGGTAGAACCACTAGAAGTCTTAACATTCGCATTAGGGAACATTTAAATAATATAAAGAAAGGGGTAGAAACACACTCTGTTTCCCTACACTTTAAATTGCACCACCAACAAAACCCTTTTGGTACTAAATTTCTGGCTATTAAAAAAGTTTGTAAAGATTGGAGAGGAGGTGATTTTATTAATAAAATCAGTAAAGAAGAAATGAAATGGATCTTTACCCTTAAAACCCTCCTCCCCAGAGGGTTAAACCAAGATTTTGAGCTGTGCCACTTTCTTTAAGGATATCATCTGTTACTTGTTAGATATGTCGTTTTCCGTTTATTTTTCAATTCTCTCTCTGCGCATTCCTCTTTTTTCTTTTTTCTTTTTTAATCATTAGTTAGCGTGCTATTAGCAGTATCTGTTTAAATTTGGATTATTCCGTCCACTGGACCATCTGTTTTAATTCTCATATGTTACGTCTATCCCTCTACCTCTGTGTATAATTAAGTGATCATCCCTTATAGAGAAGTTCTTCTTAAATAATGACACACCACTATATTGGATTAATACTATTTTCTAAGATCTGAATGATCTTGTCCACCAGATTCTTCTTTTTCCCCCATTGCCTTATAGTATCGCGCTCACCTTCCAATTCTGTGTAAGGTGAAGTTACTATTTGTCATGGTGGATATGTTTTTCCAGTACTAGTAATTCTATATAGTGTGCCACTAACAACATCTTCTTTGATTCGGATTACTCCGTCTATTAGAGCATTTTTTATTTATTTTTTAATTTTTATTTTTTATTTTTTATTTTATTATTTTTTATTTTTTATTGGCCATTAAATTTACACCATCATATATAAATTTCCACCTTTGTGTATAATTGAGTGACCATCTCTTATAGAGGAATTTCCTTTTTAATAACATAAACACATCATATTGGATTAGTACTATTTCCTAAGATCTTAATTATTTCGTCCACTAGATATTTTTTCTCTATTACCTTTTAGTATCGCGCTCACCCTCCCATTCATGTATGGTGGAATTGATCATCCGTCATAATGGCAATTCCTTCTTTAGTATTATCAACTTTAGACAAATAATTTATTGATGGTACTTCAGTGATTCCATTATCTTCTCCCCGTTATAGATAGAACAGATTTACGATATGACGCCTCTTTTAAAGATGCCCTATCCTGCCTATTAATAATATGTGTTTGGGACTGGATTTAAAAAAAAAAAAAAAAACATTTTTTTAAATTTTTAAATTTTATAATTTTTTATAGTATTCGTTTATTCTCTAATTTAGATTCGAGATTATATCCTAAACATGTGGTTTGCACGACTTATTAGTCTTCTTATTTCCTTGGTGGATTTATTATTATATTATACTCCATGAATCATTTTTCCTACAGAGGTTCTATCTGTTTAACGTTATGGTTTTTATATCACCTGTAATTATCTGTAATGTATTTATCAATTGTCTGCAGTTGGTTAAATGCTTAGTTTTTATATTCTATTTACAATTACAGTTAATTTCTTCCCTCTTCTCTCGGGTACTTACGATGCCCAAGGTATTTCCAATAGGCATTTATATCAATTTTAACTAGTAAGTATTTGTATTGTATTAATCATGTATAAATAAATAATTTTTTTTAGTTGTATTATGATAATTATGTATTTAATAAACCGTAATGTTTTTCTCCATTCTGTTAAGAATGGATTTATGTCTGGATATATGCCAATCTCATGAGGATCACATGACCTTATTAGTTTAATTATCTAACACACCCAGTAACACCAATTTCGTTTAATTATTGAATACACCTGGTAACACTTATTCTATTAATTACCTGGAAGTTGACTCATGGGCTTGATTGTAATGTTATAGCTATATATAGCAGTTTGATGCAATGTGTGCATTACACTCACTGATGAAGCTCTTGTAGCGAAACGCGTTTGAGGTGTTTATCTAAGTTTCCTAATAAACTTATGATTGACCGACTCTATTCAAGCGTATTCTGTTGATTCCAAACCGTTTGGTACTTTTATTGTACATCTCTACGGCGCCTGGATCTTTGGTTGTCCTACCTACACAGGGGAATCAGTGCCCCTGATATATAAATTCACTGATTTGCCTACGTTTAGGTGCCTATTTGTTACAACTGGCACCCCTAAATGTGAGTATTCCTTTTTTGGCATGCTTACCTAAATTATGTGCTAAGATTCTGCACAAAATATTCTCCTTTTCTTCTTATTTTCATGTGTCTTCAATCAAATCCGTGGATGAAATGCTAAGCGGACCTAGAATGTTTTGACTGAATTTTTTGACTGGATTTAAAGAACGAACTTTTGCAAGCGCCAGACACCAGCTTTCTACATTTTTTGAACACTCTATAAGTTGGTTCAACATTGGTAGCCTCGCAGGCAAAAACATTTATGTATTGGTCTTGAATTCATGTCTCATTAACAGTGTTTAACAATATTCTGTTAAATTAACAGCAAACTGCTCTTATTAATATCTTCTTGGTCTCAATATTAAAACAGTGTGAGCTTGGTCTTTTAATACAGAAAACCTCCTAGAAGTCTGTAAGTAGGTAAACTTATTTAAATACTGACAAAACTTTTATCCATCAATATTCATTTAGCTTCTGTCTCATAATACTCTCTTTTCATTATGACAGTCCCCCCTCCTTTATCTGCCGCTCTAATCACCCATTCTTTCTTAGTTTTTAATTTTTGTAGGGCTACGAATATTGCTGGATGAAACAACTTATAAGATCCTTGAAAATGATCCAACAGATAAATTTAAGGTGGAGTTAGGGAATCTTTTAGAAGAAGCAGTTACCATCGGAGTTATTACTAAAGAAAATTTTGATTTTCTATACCCAAAATATCCACTTATTCCGATTTTTTTATTTTCTCCCTAAGGTGCATAAAAATATAAGATCACCCCCAGGCCGTCCTATTATTAGTGGCATTGATTCTTTAACAGCCAACCTGTCAGAATTTATTGACTTTTATTTACAACCTATAGCTCAGAAAACAAAATCATATATAAAGGATTCAACTCACATTTTACAGGAGAGAGAAAATATAGAATGGCATTCTGATTATAAATGGGCAACTTTGGATGTTACTTCATTGTATACGGTCATTAAACATGAATTAGGCATAAAAGCAATAGAAAAAACTTTAGAGACTCAAAGCACTTTGGAGACAAATAAACAATTTTTTTGAAATTAGCCATAAAATTCATATTAGAACATAATTTTTTCAGGTATAATGAGGATATGTTACTTCAAATCAATGGTACGACCATGGGCACCATGTTCGCCCCAAATTATGCTAACATCTACATGGCCCATTGGGAGGACTCTTACATTTGGAGTCCTTCCGAGTGGGGGGCGAGCCTGGTGCTATGGAGAAGATTCATTGACGACGGTCTAATTATCTGGAAGGGTGAGGAGGAAGAGTTCAATCTTTTTGTCAATATGTTGAACCAGAATGAGTTTAGTTTAAAATTCACTTCAACATTCAGTGCATCCAAAATCGATTTTCCGGATATAACTTTTTTTATAGAAGGAGGAGAAATAGAGTCGAAATGTTTCTTTAAACCGACCGATGGAAATGGATATATCCATTTTTCAAGCTGCCACCATAAACCGTGGTTAAGAGGAATCCCAAAAAGTCAAGCCCTTCGCATGCGCAGAAATTGCTCAAGAATAGAAGATTATCATGCACAGGTGGAAATAGTGGGGAATAAATTAAAACAGAAAAATTATGAAGTAAATAATCTAGAGAAAGCATTTTCTGAAGTAGCAGTCATCGATCGTAAGGATCTTCTCCTTCATAAGAAGAAAAAAGGAAAAATGGATCAAGATTTTCAATATTCTTTTTTCACAAAATATAACATCCAGCATAAGGAAATTAGAAACATTTTGGAAAAGAAGTGGTTCATTTTAAAACAGGACCCTGTGTTGGGTCCTGTTCTTCCAATAAAACCAAACCTCACATTTAGAAGACCCCGAAATCTTAAGAGCTGGTTAGCCTCGAGTGCGACATTTGCACAAAAGAAAAGAAGATAAAGGCTTTTTCAAATGGGCTAAATGTAAAGAGTGTAGATTTTTGAAGAAAAGAAAAATAGAAACATTCACAAGCACGAGTACAGGAAAAATGTTTAAAATCAACACACATATTAGTTGTGACTCGACATATGTGGTATATCTATTGCAGTGTCCATGCGGGATCCAATATGTTGGTCAAACAACAAGGAAGTTAAAAGAAAGAATTTTGGAACATCTGGGAAATATCAGGAGTGTTCAGAAACATTCAGTACCCATACACTGTAATAGTTGCCATAGATATCAGTTACCGGAATTCTCATGGATTGGTATTGAGCAGATAGGGGGGAAAACTTACTGCAAAAGGAAATGTTTTGGGATTATAAATTTAAGACCATGAGCCCAAAAGGTTTAAATGAAGAATTAGATATTAAATGTTTTCTGTAGTTTGTGAAAGGGTTTATTGGAGTTTTGTATTTGACATAAGATCTCATTTCAAGGTCTCTACAGATATGATTGAAAAGAAAAAAGAAAACAACTAAAGAGCGAGTGGTTCTGAAGAAACAAAAGCGAAAGTAAAAATCGTAATAGTGGACTATTGAAGGAAAATGAAAGGAAATGTGCATATTTATCGGTCGATTGTGACGGAACTATAAAGGTGTTGGACATAAAACAGAACCATCAGCGGGGAGTGAATGGAATGAACGATGGTATAAACATGGGATGTTTGGAACGAAGGGGATAGTGTCATGCCTCCGCGGATGGGGCGACTCCGGCGTCCCTCCCCGCGGCTCCGGGGTTGGCGTCTCCCCCACATCCTTTTCCTGCGCTGTATGCGCGCGTGACGCCGGCGGCTCCAGATTTAGCCCCTCCAGCGGCGCGACTTCATCACGCCTCCATTACGTGTGTTGGCCTGACATCAGATTCACCCCTCGCTATTGAGTAACCCAGCCAACTCAAGGACTGGTATCGCAATTTGTATTAGAGTCTTCTGTTATTTCATAGGGCTGACCATTTTAACCCTCGAGTACGTGAGTGTTCCTGACATCACGAAAGGGCCATGGACCTAGCAGGGACTGCCCAACAATTATCGGGTTTAGAGAGTCGTTTGGAGGATCAGGATCACCGACTTGATCAATTCGCACAGGCCCTCCAAACGTTGTTAGCTCGTACTGCACCTACACCGTTAGAGGCGCCTCCTCCTGTTAACCCGCCTATTTCTGAACCGTCTGCCACGCCGAGCCCGTGTCCCAATTTGCTTCCACCAATACGTTATGGTGGCGATCCTATTGCCTGTAGAGGATTTATCAACCAGATCTCAATCCACTTTGAGCTAAACCCTTGGTCCTACCCCACAGATCGTGCGAAGGTAGCCTTTGTTATTAATCATCTGGCTGATAAAGCATTGTGTTGGGCTAACCCCCTCTGGGATACTGACAAGCCCATTGTGTACAACTATCGGGAATTTATGACTGTTTTCCGCAGAGTGTTTGACCCCCCTGGTCGTAAGACCAATGCCGCTAAATCCTTGTTACGCCTGTGCCAAGGTGCTAAATCCCTGGGTGATTACGCACTGGAGTTTAGATCCTTAGCTTCTGAATTAAATTGGAATGATGAGGCTTTGAAAGCCGTGTTCTTAGAAGGTTTGAACGATGAGCTCCAGGACGAAGTAGCGGCCCGAGACCTTCCAGACGCTCTGGAGGATCTGATCACTTACTTGTCCTTCATAGATGAACGTATTCGCCATCGCAAGAATACGAAGGATAAAGCCAGAAAACTACCTCTTAGGGTACCTTCCCGACCCCTTTTTCCCACACTCCCAGAGTCTACTTCTCTTCCCGAGCCCATGCAGCTAGATAGCACTAAACTCCCTGAGACCGAAAAGCAACGCCGTCGACGTGAGGGATTGTGCTTATATTGTGGTTTGGGGGGCCATTTGCTTAAAGGCTGTCCCAAACGCCCTCAGGGTCCTGCGGGAAACTTGCATGCCTAAGTGCCTCTAGGGGACAGCTCTTAGGTTCATGTCCCTCGTCCCCTAAACTCGAAAATAGACTCCGGGTTCCGGTCACTCTCTGTTTTGAGAGCCCACTCAACCCGGTGCATCTCCATGCCCTGGTTGACTCTGGTGCAGCCGATAACTTTATCGATCTTGTTTTTGCTCGTAAGCACGCTATTCCTTTGATAGAGAAGAAAACACCTCTACTGGTACAGGCCATTGACGGCAGACCCCTTGAAACCCCTTTTGTCCTCTTCGAGACTCCAGACATTACTGTTAAGATAGGATTATGTCATATAGAAAAAATGTTCTTTCATGTCATTTCTTCACCCTCCTACCCCATCGTCCTGGGGTATCCTTGGCTAACCCATCATAACCCTGTAATAGATTGGCGAGCCCGTCAAATCGCGAAGTGGGATAAAGATTGTATGTCTTCCTGTATTGAGATCCCCTTATCCGTCAACATCCTGAATTTACCTACGGCTCCTCCTCTGACGACTACTATACCTACTCCGTACTCCAATTTGGCACCCGTGTTCTATAAGAAAGAGGCCGATAAACTACCCCCACATCGTTCGTACGATTGCGCTATCGACCTTCTTCCCGGTACCACTCCTCCTAGAGGGGTTGTCTACCCTTTATCTGAAAAAGAGCATAAGGTATTGGAGGAGTATATTACTGATTCCCTTAACAAAGGGTTTTTTCGTCCTTCTTCCTCTCCCACTGGAGCAGGATTTTTCTCTGTTCAGAAAAAAGAGGGAGATCTCAGACCGTGCATTGACTTTCGAGGGTTGAACAAAATTACCGTTAAGAATGCCTACCCCATTCCACTCATCCCCGAGTTATTTGATCGCCTGAAATATTCGAAAATATTTTCTAAATTGGATCTCAGAGGAGCGTACAACCTGATTCGAATCAAACTCGGGGATGAGTGGAAAACTGCGTTCAATACTAGATTAGGGCACTATGAATACCTAGTTATGCCCTTCGGTTTATGTAACGCTCCAGCAGTGTTTCAGGCATTTATCAATGATGTGTTACGAGAATACACCCCCTATTTTCGTGGTCTACCTTGACGATGTGTTGATACATTCCCCCGACTCGAAAACCCACCATCAACATGTACGACTCGTCTTGTCTAAACTGTTATCCAATGGTCTCTATTGTAAACTCGAGAAATGCTTATTTTACGTCCAACAGGTACAATTTTTAGGCTATGTAATCTCTTCCTCTGGCTTCATGATGGACCCCAAGAAACTAGATGCTATCGTTCATTGGCCTCTTCCCAAGGGTCTCAAGGCCATTCAAAGATTTATAGGCTTCTCTAACTATTATAGAAGATTTATTAAGGGTTTCTCGTCCATCATAGCACCAATTACAGCATTGACAAAAAAGGGAATTGATACTCAGAATTGGACCCCCATTGCTTTGGAGGCTTTCGGGAGGTTAAAAACGGCATTTTCCACTGCTCCCATCCTCCATCACCCCGATCCTACTAGACCCTTCGTATTAGAAGTGGACGCCTCAGAGACCGGGGTGGGAACTGTGCTATCCCAACGTCCGGCCGACGACAAACCTATGCAACCTTGTGGTTTTTATTCTAGGAAACTGTCACCTACCGAGGCCCGTTACGACATTGGTGACAGGGAATTGCTAGCCATTATACTTGCCTTAAAAGAATGGCATCACCTCTTGGAGGGATCTAATTGTCCGTTCTCCATTATCACTGACCATAAGAATCTGATTTACCTGTCCGAGGCTAATAGGTTGAACCCCAGACAAGCCCGATGGGCCCTCTTTCTTACCCGATTTGACTTCATCATTTCTTACAGACCCGGGTCTAAAAATGTTAAGGCAGACAGCACGAACCCCTATCTACTCAAGTATCGGTACCAGTCCCCATAGTTCCCGAAAGGAAAATCTTAGCCTCTTTGAGTACACAGGTCGATTTCTGGAACCTTTTACTGTCTAAACAGTCTCTAGCACCTCCGTCTAAACCAGCTAATACACTGTTTGTTCCTCCTGTAGAGGTACCCACTGTCTTACGACTCTTTCACGAATCCAAATTCGCTGGACATTTTGGGGTAAAAAAAGACTCTAAACTTGATTAAAAGAAACCTTTGGTGGCCTACACTTACCAATGATGTGAAAGAATACGTAACCACCTGTTTTGTTTGTAACCGTTCTAAACCCTCCCATCTTAGCCCTACTGGTCTTCTCCAGCCTCTACCTGTCCCTGAGCGCCCTTGGTCTCATTTAGCTATGGTCTTCTTGGTGGAATTAACCCCTTCACTTGGCCATACAGTGATTTTTGTCGTTGTTGATCGCTTTTCTAAAATGGCACATTTCATCCCATTAAGGAAACTCCCCTCCTCTAGTTAGTACAGATTTTTACCAAAGAAATATTTAGACTTCATGGTGTTCCGAATGTTCTCATCCCGGATCGCGGTTCTCAATTTTTCTCTAGGTTTTGGAGAGGTTTCTGTCACCAGTTAGGTGTTAAACTGTCCTTTTCCTCCGCGTACCACCCGCAAACTAACGGATTAGCCGAAAGAACCAATCAAACGCTTGAGACTTATTTAAGGTGTTTTATTTCAGACGCGCAAGACGATTGGGTTACTCTATTACCATGGGCGGAGTTTGCGTATAACCATGCCACATCAAAATCGACCAAGTATTCTCCGTTTGAAATAGTCACTGGTATGCATCCCACTGTTTTCCCATCCTCGTTTCGACCTCAGAATATTCCTGCCCTGGAGGAACACCTAGGCAATCTACGTGCGATTTGGGAAAAGACTAAAAGAAATCTTGAGTCCGCTTCTTTGGTTCAGAAGCGTTCGGCAGACCGCAGGCGCAGACCTCCACCAGTTTACCATGTAGGGGACAGGGTTTGGCTCAGCACACGTCACATCAGGTTGAAAGTCCCTTCCATGAAGTTCGCACCTCGGTTTATAGGCCCGTATAGAATTCTTCGGTGCATTAACCTTTGTATCCCTAACTCCTTTCATGTCTCCTTACTGAAACCACTCTTGTGCAACCGTTTTACCCGTCCTGACTCTCCTCCTCCTCCTCCTGTAGTGGTAGACGGGAATCCCGAGTATGAAATTGAGTCCATTCTGGATTCCCGCCGTTTTCGTACTCGGTAGCAGTATCTGGTTCATTGGAAGGGTTATGGTCCCGCGGATCGTACATGGGTTGCATCGCCCGGTGGGCGTTCCTCGGGGAGGGGGTGCTGTCATGCCTCCGCGGATGGGGCGACCCCGGCGTCCCTCCCCGCGGCTCCGGGGTCGGCGTCTCCCCCGCATCCTTTTCCTGCGCTGTATGCGCGCGCGCCGCCGGCGGCTCCAGATTTAGCCCCTCCAGCGGCGCGACGTCATCACGCCTCCATCTGGGTCTCCTTACAGCATGTGACCCGTTTGGCCAATCGGAAGGCAGGGCGCGGGATTTAAACATGCTCTGGTCATTCCTCTTTGCCCTTTCGTGGTTCTGCTTGTCTGACCCTTAAGTGCTCGTGTATTTCACTCTTTGACGGATATTTTGTGTATGACCTGGCTTTCTATCTCGACTTGTGTACCTCGTGTCCCCTTGACTCGGCTATTGTTACTCGACTCTGGCTCATAATTACCACTCCTTACCTACCTGTCTTCACACCAGCCACTCTAAGGACTGGTTTCTGACCTCCTCGTTTGTGTGTCCCTGCCTTATAGGTTCACCTCTAGTTATTGTGGAACCCAGCCATTACAAGGACTGGTATCGCATCTAGGTTTAGGGTTACCTATTGTGTTATTAGTACTGCTGAAGCACACCTTCGACATTACGTGTGTTGGCCTGACATCAGATTCACCCCTCGCTATTGTGTAACCCAGCCAACTCAAGGACTGGTATCACAATTTGTATTAGAGTCTTCTGTTATTTCATAGGACTGACCGTTTTAACCCTCGAGTACGTGAGTGTGCCTGACAGATAGGAAGCACGGTGAGAAGTAAAGTCATCAGTCGGGAACTAATGAAATGGAACGTATGAAATCGAAAGTGCGCGACGTCTAGATGGAATAGGACTGGAAGTGAAGGAGCGGTGGAGCATCAGAACGGAAGTGACGGATCGAAGGAGCCGTTCGATACATATATGGAGAACGCTGTGGAGTCGAAAGCACCAATGAGGAAAGCAGGTGGACTATAAAAGACCAGAAGGGGAAGGGAAGACATATACTTCATTTTTTATATTGGTTTTATAGCCCTTGAAAAAGTCTTAGGACAAAACGTGTTGGACGATTTTATGATTATATGATTAATAAATTCTTACTTATTCGATTACCTTCCCGACCTGATTATTCTACCTGATACTGGAGAGTATTCATCATCAAGGCACTGGAACGCTCGATCCAGAGCGCTCTATATCGTCCACTGGGGTCATCCCACCCAGCGAAAAAGGATCAGAAAAAGCTACTCAATATCTTACTTCTTTGATTCTTCTTAAGGAGAGTGGGAACACCTCCGTGAGGAGCAGATCCGATTTTACAAGCTAAGTACCCTGCACCATTTTGTTTTCTTATATCAATGTTTATAAGAGTCTATTATTTGGCCTTATATATAGTGCCTAGAGGTAGAAGGTGCCTCATACCAGAAAAGGTTCCCGGGGGCTAAGGCGGGGTGAAACCAGTTGCAGACGGACAACACAGAGAAAGGTACACACGTACGAGGATTACCCACTCATCCCCCACGCTGACACTGGAATATTGTAAGCAAGCACAAGTTATTACAAGCAGCCTTGAGGAGCTTGAGCCGCCCCATGCCGGCAGCGGTGGACAGCTCGCTTTGAAGTTTACATTGAAGACTGCTCTCTCAGTTATGCATCCACAGTGGTAATATTTGTATCTCGGCTTATATTACCATATGATTTCTCCAGAGACAGTTGATCTGCGATACATTTTTGATACAATTCACTGCAAAGAGCATGTTTCTATTAGGGATGAGTTGTTCGGGTTCGGACGGTTCGGAGTTCGACCCGAACTTTGGCAGTTCGAAAGTTCGCGAATTTCGAACTTTTTGGGCTGTTCGGTTCGGGTTCGAAAAAAAAAAGAAATTTTGAAAAAAGTATAGAAAATGCTTAAAAAAATACTAAAAAATCTAGAAATAAAGAGACTCTTTACTGCAGAATATTATAAGCAACGGTTTATTAGATATTGAATTAAAAACTAATGTGTACGTGGAAAGATTATCAACTCTAAATGACCTCTGTTCACAAACGGGCATAACACCAGGTGTTTTTAGTCTGGTAATCAATTTGATACATTGTACAATATACTGAGGGTGGGGTGGTGTCTGCTTCTGATTGAGATTTGAGAATTAATTTCCCTAAAACATCCTAATATGCTGCATTTAACTGGTGTTTGAAAAAAATCGAAAGCAATGTTATTTTTCACCTCGGGATTAAACATTCACAGGGTTATTCCGAGAGCAGTGAAAAGCAGGAGAATAACTGGAGAAGTGAAAATTCTAGGTCAAAATAGCCAAACCAGAAAAATTCTCCCATTTATCTCACTTTCCAAATCGGCTATTTGGTCTAGATTGTTCTCTTCTCTTGCCAGTTCTCCTGGCTTTCACCTGTCTCTCAGGGTTGTTCAGAGAAAGGTGAAAACCAGGAGAATGGCAGGAAAAGAGAACAATCTGGACCAAATAGCCGATTTGGAAAGTGAGATAAGGCTAGGGTCAGACTAACGCATTTTTCGCAGCGACCGTCAAAAAGTGCGTCCGAACGCATTGCCGTATTTTTTCACGGATTGCGCGAAAACGGTCATACGATGTGCATTTTTGTGCGTGATTTTTTACGGATCCAAACCAGGAAACTTTGGGTGTCTAGACGTTATGTTGGCCGGACATGAGCAGGGTCTGACGTCTCCAAATCACGCACACACGCCGCTAGTGGACGCAGCGCACTCTGTACGTCCGTACTAGGGGTTTCTGCGTTCTCGAAAAAATGCGTTCATTTTCCACTTGCGTTGCGCAGCCGGACTTTCGTGTGACCGTACTTCGTATATTGGCCGTCATTGCCCGTCATTTGCTGCTAGTGTGGCCGTGATTAAGTGCGCCTAAACGCACATTAAAAATTCGCTAGTCTGACCCTAGCCTAAATGGGAGAATTTTTCTGGTTTGGCTATTTTGACCTAGAATTTTCCATTCTCCAGTCATTCTCCTGCTCTTCACCGCTCTCTGAATAACCCTGACAGGGCTATTTAGAGAAAGGTGAAACTCAGGAGAATGACTGGAGAATGGAAAATCGAGGTCAAAATAGCCGAACCTGAAAAATTCTCCCATTTATCTCACTTTCCAAATCGGCTTTTTGGTCTAGAAGTTTCCATTCTCCTGCTTTTCACCGCCAAAAAATCAGTAAACTTTTTCTGCGTGTCCAAAAATGTCTCCTCTTTTCATACAGACTGCCGCCCCAAGCAGTTGTTTATGGATAGATTAAAAGGAAAAGCATTTACCGACATTTGAAATGTCATTTTTTGGTTTTTACATATTTCTATACATCCTGGAAATCCGCCACTTCACGGGCAGGTTATGGGGACCACCTAGGCACGATATTTGAAGGAATTTTTCATTTTTATTTTTAACCCTTATTTCATGGAAAACTCACTGTCCCTTTAAAAACTTTTTTTTAAAACTTTTTGTTCTTGTTTCCTGTCCCCCAGGGCACTACCCGGACCCCCATACACCTTTTATGGCAAATATCTAGCATATATGCCCTCTTGGAGGGCACTCTAAAAACCGAATTTTCAGCCCCATTGACTTGTATGGGGTTCGAGTTCGGATCAGAACATTTGGAAAGTTCGGGTTCGGCTTCGAACCGAACTCGGGGAGTGTTCGGCTCATCCCTAGTTTCTATATGTCAGTGGGGTACATCTAAGGCTGGCGTCAGAGGAGTGCTCTATGTGCACCCGAACTGATGTACTTACCGGCGTCCGTCGCAGCGTTTTGACTAGGGCTGAAACAACTAATCGATGATTAAATTAGTTGTCAACTATTTCCATTATCGATTAATTGGTGTCGATTGATCGTCCGGTGTATAGCACACACTGTTTAGAGTCAGACTGAGTTAAATGTAAATAACCTCAGCTTCGGAGCTGATTGGAGAGGACGCGCCGCTGCTTTACTAGGTATGATTTAGTTCTAGGGTTATGTCAAGCACAACCAGTTTGTTTTTATTCCGTTTACAACAGTAGCAGAACTATAACACAAACCATGGGATACTGCCACTGGGTGAAGGAGCTGTATGCCTGTGTTTTTATCCTTACTTGAAGCTGGAGTCTTGCGCTACCACCCCACCCCCCCCCCCTCTTTGGTTGGGAACTGCCATTACCTCCATTTGGTCTGGTCCCTTTCCCTTTTGACTCCCACACTCAGATCTGGTCTTTTGTCCACACCCACATCCACTCCGGTCAAGTCACTTGAGCAAAGTCACTCCCTTCCACCTCCAGTCCATCCTCCCACTCAGTTTGTTCACAAAATTATTAAAAAGGGACGCTGTACGCACCCTGACCACTTTAGCTTATTAACCCCGATTTCATGCTGACATCATCATCATCATCTATGGCCAAGTGCTTGTAGCCGCGTTCATTTAAGAAAGCAAACATGGGCTTAAGCTGCGCATGCAGCATCAACCCATCCCTCTGACCAAGCACTCGCATACCTTGTGTGAAAAGTATGCAAGATACGCGATTTGAGTATGTCCGTAAGAAAGTTATGTACACTACGCAAATTGCTTATGAAAAAAGGGGGAGGGGTTGTGGCTATTTATTTTACATAAAATTCCTTTTAAGTAAAGAAATATTTTTCTATTTTTATCTGATGAATCGATTATAAGAATAATTGTTAGTTGCAGCCTTAGTATCGACACTGCAATGGGGCCGGTCACACGCTTGTGCGCGCACAACAAGTGTCTGTTATCCAAGTCTCTCCGTCATTGCGATAGGATGCCCGTTGACGGAGCTGCAAAGTGCGATTCTCCATAGGAGGATCGTGTTTTGCAGCGCTGAGTGCGCTCAGCGAGGTGGCCAGACAGGCGTTGAGTGGAAGGAACGTCCACTCTCATGGACATTCCTTCAGCTCTCCAAAGCCGCTCGTCTGACACTAGCCTAAATTGCGTGGAGTCCTTTTCTTTCTATAGTCAAGGATGTATTTTTCCTTTATTTGCTTGTTATACTATATTTATGTTTGGTGTTTTTAATAAATGTGGATTTTTTTTATGTCAATTGAGGCAAGATTTCGATTCTTACTGGATTCCAGATTAGATAAAATGAAAATACTCTGGGGGCCCCCCCCCCCACTCTTTCCACCTGCAAGTATTTTTTAGCTGACGAAGGGTGTAGGAAGACAACACTGCAGGCTGTATTATACAACTTTATTTGGGTTGAGAATCGTGATATTACAGAAGTTTTTATGTGTGCAAAGTGGCCTTTATAATTCCTCGCATGTCTGCATATATCTTATTGGGACATTTTTGATTGTTGCAAATTTATTACACAGATTATGTTTTGAGATTTTTTTTGAAGAACATGTTTTAGTGCTGCATATTCATTTATTGCGCAGACAATGGTCTCATTTGTCAGTGTGTTGCGAGATGCAAAAAAAAAAGTCGAAGCCTAGGACAACCCACTAGCACAGCGTTTCCCAAACCTGTCCTCGTGCCCTAACAGGCCAGATTTTGACGAACACCTGCAGACTGAATCCTGCAATCACTGAGCAGCAAATCATATCCCCTGTGCTGTGCTTCAGATACCTGGCACACCTGGCCTGTCAGCGGGTACCGAGGATAGGTTTGAGAAACACGGCATTAGCATATACTTCAATATTTTTTTTTATTTAGAAAGAGCATGTATTGACACACTCCTTTCCATTCTGGGTCCGTTTCCCCTTTGTTCTGGTCTTTCTGTGCACCTCATGCTAGTTCGGTGCCTTCCACAACGTTGGCCTGGGGTTGAGGTTTCCTGCTTTGGGGTGCATTCCATTAGGGGTGCTATGGCCTCTTTGGCTGTAGCTGCTGGGTGTAGTCTTGAAGACAACATGAAGTCCGCAGATTAGTCTAGAGCAGTGTTTCCCAAACCTGTCCTCAGGACCCCCTAACAGGCCAGGTTTGACAGATAACTGAGCTCAGCACATGTGATATGATTTGCTGCTCAGTGATTGCAGGATTCAGTATGCATTTCCCCCAAGGGGATCTGCAAAATCTGACAATAAAATTTGTGTCAAATCCTCAGTCCACTGCTGAACAAAGTAAAAGGGCACCTTGAAGCCCTAAAAGAAAACTAAAATCCACAAAATAAGAATGGTGCAATTGTATACACAATTCAATAAATTGTACCAAATATATTGGGCACCCAGATAGTCGGTTCACCAATTCTGTATTCCACTTCTACTTTGTTCTGGAACAAAAGTGTAGAGAAAAATTCATGACGGAAAGTTTAGATTTTAATAAGGACTTGGAGGCGAGTATTCTGTCCCTTGTTTTTTGTGCATTGTGTATATTCTAATAAACATTAAACCAGACACAGGACACCAACTATTCTATGCCAGTGTGCCATTTCGGTTGTACGGCTTTGAAAATTACATTTTTGCACGGTTCTTTTGTCTGTGGTGGGTTTCTGTTCTCCGTATTGCATTTCTGTAGCCAGTTGCAGCTCAATTTCTAACCCCTCTCTCATGTCTGTTTTCTTTCAGCCTCATGATGTCCTCCTGCTTTTCAACTGATCTTTCCCAGTTTTTCTACTTCATGAGGTTTTTAGTTTCCTTTTTGGACTTTTAGGTTTGCAAGAAAGAGGACTTGCTGTCCCCGACAGGATTAGATGACATGCTGTGGAGGGGATGGGCTGTTGCTGGGGTGGTTCCCTGTTGAGGGGGGGGGGGGGGGAAGAAGTACCTTTCTTTTTTCATAGGTTAACTCTTTAATTTCCACTCAGCAGCAAATGAAAAAGGAAAGAGAAGCGAATACTCACCGAGTCCTTATTAAAATTAGGGATGCACAAATACAATTTTTTTTTTAAAGGGACGAGCACCGATACCTTTAAAGTCATGTGACTGCTTTCCAAAAAATAACTTAGGATTTTGCTGAAAGCCTGTCCAGTTTATGTTAATACTGTGTACAAGAGAGTGAAGCGCGCCCACCAGAAACCCGTGCACAATCTGCTCGCTAAACGCTCTATATGGAGGTTCCTCTAAATAACCTTTAACCCCTTAAGGACTGCTGACGTACCATGTACGTCCTGCCCACGGGTCTCCCTTAGACCCGCGGACGTACATGGTATGTCAGCGGCGCCTACCCCCCCCCCCCGCCCAATACTTACCTCCCTCGCAGATCTGGCAGGGAGGAAGCCTGCCCATGTGATTTACATGGGCCGGCGAGCTTGATGATGTCCTTTGGAGCCTTCTATCTCCCCAACCATTGAAGCTAGAGGGATGCAAGTTGCACCGCTGGAAAGGGGAGAGACTCCCCTTTTCAGCGGTGTACTGCATTAACAGTTTCGCTGCCAGATCGCGATTCGAACCTGGAGGGGGGCTGACATCTTGGATGTCAGCTTGGATGTCTTGGCTTGACATCTTGGATGTCAGCCATGCCTCCAGGTCCCCCTCCACCCACCCACTGACAACCTCACCATATGTGTGAGGATGTCAGTGGGCCAGTTAGGGGAATCCTTTGGATTCCCTTATCTCCCGATCCGTGGCAGCTAGATGGTCATATTTGACATCATTGGAAAGGCCTGATCATGGCCTTTCCAAGGATACCAAACATGACCAGGTTTGGTTTAAAAATAAAATACAAACATTTTTTTTTAAAGTTTTTTTTTGTCCGGGGGGGGGGGGGGTTTAGCTAAATAGGACCTAGGCTGTCATCTAAAAATAATTAGCACAAAATGGTCAGAATGAGCACATAGGTGAACTGGCTCAGCAGTGAAGGGGTTAAAAAGCAAAAACATGTAAAAATTGGGCATTTCTAGTCTCAGGACAAAATTTTGAAACTATTTAGCTGGGGTATTTTTTGGTGGTGGTAAATGTTGGGGATTACGAAAAAGTGTGTTTTTACCATTTTTTCATCATATTTCATATTTTTTTTATAGTAAATTATTCGATATGATGGAAATAATAGAATTTCTAGAAAGTCCATTTAATGGCGGGAAAAACGGTGTATAATATGTGTGGGTTGAATAAACGAGTAAGAGGAAAATTTGACCTAAACGTGAACAGCGCAGAAACGTAAAAACAGCAGCGGTCACTAAAGGACGGATTTGTGTAAAACCGCCCGGTCACTAAGGGGTTAAAAACAGTACACATAAAAACAATGTAGCGCCAATGAACATAAGCTCAACAGGTTAGCACAATATGCACAGTACATGTCCACAAACAGAATATTTTATTTTTCTCCTTTCAAAAATTTGCCTCTATGCAGTGCTGCAGGAGAAAAAGAGACCAGGATTGCGCAGTATAAAGTTTTAGACTTGAGGATATATTATTGTAAGTCTAAAACTTTATAGTGCGCAATCCTGGTCTCTTTCTCCTGCATCACTGCATAGATCTTCTCCAAAGAGGTAAATTTTTGAAAGGAGAAAAAGAAAATATTCTGCTTGTGGACATGTACTGTGCATATTGCGCTAACCGTTGAGCTTATGTTCATTGGCGCTACGTTGTTTTTATTGTATGTATTATGTTAATATTGAAATGTATAGCCAGACAACCCAACCCCGCGCCAGACCTCAGATACATGTATATCCAAAAGACCTCAGACCAGAGTAAGGCAAAGGTTTAGAGCGGCCGCTTGGTGGAAACCCCCAGCCACAATCTCGTGAGATATTGTGCAGTTCGAAATCTCGCAAACTCTGAGATCTTGGCTGGGGGGGTTCCCAACGAGCTGCCAATCTAAACATTTGCTGGCAGCTGCTCGATGGAACGAGGCCAGCCACAGGGGCCTGGTAGAATGCCACTAGAGCATTTTGCCAGCCTCTCGGCTGCTGGGAAGCCAGCTCAGTGCTAGCTTCCGTATTGGGGGCATCTGCATAAGTAAGATATCGGCGCATCCCTAATTAAAATCAAAACCTTCTGCCATGAGATGGGTAACAATTGTAAAAATTTTCCTATCACATTCGCAGGAACCGACGCAAAGGCTATTTCTGCATGTATGCTGATAATGCAGACATGTGTTACATTGTGGAATAAATCATCCAGAGCAGGGCTCTCAAACTGTGGCCCCTAGGATGTTTATTGCCTAAACATTCCAGAATTCTTAGGATGCAATAAATGGACTGAGAATCATGGGAGATGTGGTACAGAAATATCGGGCGGGGGGGGGGGGGGGTCAGAGTTTGAGACTCCTGATCTAGAGTTTAGTAAATTGCATCCCAGCTTTGCAAAGGATAAACAAATAGATGAAACCCTGTTAGCTAATTTGCATTATTTTAATCTTTCAATTATCTCAGATTACTATAAACAACATTGGTACTTTACCCTGTATCCCATATTTCAAATAAATTTTTCAACAAAAAAAGCATCACGTAGTGAAAATGTTAGAACACCCTTTTGGACAACCATTTATAGAACTTGCTATTTTACAGATACCAGCAAAGTGCCGTAATAAAAGGGATATGTAATTCTCAATCTGTTGTATGGTAATACACCAACTACCTTAATTTGTTTTGGCACTAGCGATCATGCAGAAAAAAAAAAAAAAACCAAACACAAAAACAACAACACAGACTGCTTTCCTCGTAAGCTTTTTATTGTAATATAATTTACAAATATTGTTATCTTCATCTGGACCGTTACTTTCAGAGGCTTTTAAAAATCAGACATGGTCATTTCAAACAGTTTGAGCATTATCTGAAAAAAGGAATAAAAAGATTTAAAGATATGTTATATGATGCAGGTATCATTAAGCTTCACTTTTCCATTTTTTAAAATAAACCTTTTCCTTTTTTTTTCCACATGTAGAAGATATGAAAGGGAATCAAATACTAACTATACCCTGTTTAAATGTATCCTAAACCAGGCCTCAAAATTTCCACTCGCCTGCTCGCATTTGGCGAGTGGAAATTACATGAGGGCGAGTGGGAATGCAGAGGCAGGGCAGGATAAGGGGTTAAGTGGGGTAACTAGTGGCGAGTAACTCTTAAGGCCTGGCTAGTAGCTTGGGACTTGAAAATTTGAGCCCTGTCCTAAACGGTCGTGTTTAAATCTCCAATGATTTCAGTGGAGACTTATCCAAGCAGCTAAGAACGGGAGGAAATTCTAGAACATGGATGAGTGAGATTCTGAGCACAGATACGCAGGAATTCTTTCAATAAACATCTATGGGGATGTCCCAAGCTGATCTCAAAATTGGTATGGGGGCCAATCGAGGCTTTTTGACTTGATTGAGCACTCAGGTGGGTTTAAAAGTCTAACGCAGCATTGTTCTTAGAAATCTTGAGCTATGTGCTCACACAGACAAACTGCTGTGTGCAGAGCTTCCCTACAGCTTGGGAGGAAAAAAAGTAACAAAGTGATTTACTGTATAATGATCACTGATGTTTCTTTAACCAAACAGGGTAGACAGGCATTGATAGACCTGTGGAGGAATGGAATCTAGGACCTAATGGGAGGTGATGGGCTCTATAATGGTGTCCTATTATTTCAACCTGCTCTCTTCCATGACAAGTATTGGTACATACCTAATATTAAATGATCGGTTTGGGGGCACAAAACAAATATGATCGGAACATCCCTATTCGGATGTAACAGACTTCAGACTGTTTCTTTTATTTCCTTGCTAACTGCACTTACATTTTTGCAAAGGTTTCAAATGGAAAAACGATACCAGTGGTGCTCATCCATCAAGCTCCCCAGCCACCACAGAATTACAGATTTTTCATGCACATTGAAAGTATAATTTTTTAAAAACACCATGTTTTAGGCTCAATTTACACTGCCTGTGTTGTGGCACATGTCTACCACACCGTAACCTGAAAACATCTGAGTATTATGGCAAATAATGTGACCATGGTTGATAAAAATAAGAAATATGGTTTTACCTCACGACAATGGATCATACTGGCAAACATGTCAACCCCTGGTAAAATGTTAGAAAACAGGCATATTATAAACACACACCATGCAGTTATACAGTGTTCAAGTCTAGGTGAACTAAAAAATACTAGGTTATAGCAGATTGATAAAAACTAGAGAAAAGCAGAGAATTGGATACTTCGGGAGATTTCGTAACTTTCTCCAACACGGAATTACAGCAAGATTAATATGTAGGGTGTTATCCTGGTGGCAATTGGAAAGAATGGAGACCATAACACTGCATTGCAAATGTGCCATTTGTAAATTGCCTTATGTTGATGGATGGGATGTGAGCATTTCTCTGCAATATTATATTCTATTTCAACATGCCATGGTGCTGGATATTGGGGATTAAATCATGGAGCGGTGTATCCTTGACCATGTTTAACATACAAGACAGAACCTTCCTTTGTCACACCGCATTAGTGGGGAATGGCAAACAATGGCAACAGCCAAGACACATACCGACAGACGTGTGTGATGGGGGATAAAATGATGTTCGCTTGCAATCAACATTTGAATAATAGGTTATTAGATTTGATATGGCATGGCTGACAATAAGCTTTTAAAATGTGAACAATTCATTTTTTTAAATGTTTATTTGATACCGGCAAAGGAAGTGTAAATTGTATGCACATAAAGTATTTTGTTACATTCGGGAAATGCTTGAACTACTGTAAGGGTAGTTACACAATTTCAGGTGAGGTTTCTATCAAAGCTCTCCTACCCCAGTGTTCCAATTGAGAAGGGAACAAAAAAAAAAAAAAGGAAAAAAACCTAAGGTTTTTGGAATCTGAAACCTCACCCCTCCCAATCACACATACTTAAGAATAAAAAGGACTGGAAAGAAAAAAGAAAAAAAAAAAAAAAGGTAGTAAAGAAGGGGGTGGAAAAGCGTGATATCTCATCTACATCATCCCTGACCTTGGACCAGAAGTGTTGTATGCTTCCCCATACATTCAGATATAAATCCCCATGGTAAGTTTTAGGCTCACTTTTTTATTCATATCCTTTTTTGTGTTTTTCTTTCATCCTCTTATTTTCCAAACAAATATATCTGGATCTATATTCATATTGCTCCCAGTACAAACTGCTGGCTTGAACAGGGAGAGTTCAGGCTAGTGTCAAGAGGATAACATAAAGAAGAGTTGAAAGGGTTTCCCACTCTTAAACACACAGGGTTATTCAGATAGAGGTGAAAACCAGGAGAATGACTGAAGAAGTGAAAATTCTAGATCAAAATAGCTAAACCAGAAAAAATCTCTCATTTGTCTCTTTCCAAATCGGCTATTTTGACCTAGAGTTTTCACTTCTCCAGTCATTCTCCTGGTTTTCACCTCTCTGAATAACCCCATAAATCTTATCTAGAGTCAAGTCCACTAAGTGAAGAAATCAAAGGCTGAGGGAAGAGATTGTACTAAACTATGGAACGAATTTTGGACATCACCAAGGGAGTGCATGTAATGTGCATGCAGGTATAATTAAAACAGTGACAGCCTAACAAATCATATAGAACATTAGAATTGGGATTAAGCAGATGTTCCTTAACAACCAATGCAAAGCATTCTCAAATTAGTGTTAATATGGGCAACTCACATGCATTGTTAACACTGGTAAAACATAAGATACAATACAGGCTTCTGGGTACTTACAGGGCCGCTGCACCAGAGATGATCTCAATAAGTTCCTTGGTGATGACAGCTTGACGTGTGCGGTTGAAAGTCAAAGTCAATTTATCAATCATCTCGGCTGGAAATGATAATAGAAGAAAATTAAAGCACAACCGGACCTTGAGCTGTCAAATCATCTGATTAAACTAGGCTCTATCCAGATACTGCCATAGCTCTTTAACCTCCCTGACGGTATTCAAGAATGTGGCTCGGGGTTAACTTTTTGTACCGAAAGCGGTATCCCCGAGCCACACTCGGGCTGGATACTTGCATGTCCTGCGCTCCCTCGCTGATCCCCGCAGTCTCCTCCAGCTGCTCGCAACATCACACTGCCTGGATATCTTCTCGCGAGGAGTGAACCAGGAAGTGTGACGTCGTGATCGGCTGCATTGTGACTGCGGGGACAGCGAGGGAGCGCAGGACATGTAAGTATCGGCCCGAGTGTGCATTGAAAGTTAACCCCCGAGCCACACTTATACCACTAGGGGGCCAGAATAAAGAGGACCGATTCTGACAGAATCGGACCGCCATGGAGGTTAAGAAGCAGTGAGGAGTTCTATTAGTAGTTCAAAGGCTACACCATTAAAAGAGGACATCGGCTTACAGGCATTCTTGCTGGCATTGTCCATAGCAGTCATCCTCGCGCTCTGCTCACTTGTAGTAGACTCTTTCAGAGTGTAATAGATGATATTTGTTAAAGTAAACTCCTGGTAGTTTCTCAACACGTCAGCATCAATATCATCATAGACACTGATGTTTTCTACAAAAAGGCAAGAGAGTAATTGTCAGATATGAATATAAAACATGTTATAGAAAAGTATCGAATAAAGTTACAGATTACATTTCGGTTCATGCAGGGGGTCAGATATTTTTTTTGTGATTTCCATTCAGAAGCATTTGAGCTTTTTCTTTATCATAGCTCAGCAGGATGAAAACCTAACATGTCAGCCTACATTTCTATAGTGAACAAATAACTTGTAGGATTCATCAAAAGGTGGAACTTGACTAAATGTGCCAGAAAACTACTCATTTGGGATGTGAGGTGGCCGAGTCTGGCAGAGGCATTCATTATACACTGTAGCAGAGAAATTTGTGAGGTGGATGAGTCTGGCAGTGGTGATCATTACAGACTGTAGAGAAGCGAGGTAAGGGATAGGAGGCAGGAGTTTGGCAGATGCATTCATTATATAGTCTGCCGAGGGATAATCACTTAAAGGCCAATGAGAAGAGCGTTACAGTACTCGAAGCACGGGATAAAAGTTTGGATGTGTGTTTTAGAGGAGTCCTGGGTTAGAAAGGAGCAGATGCATGCAATGTATTTTGTTGAGTGACATTATTTAGCTAGTGGCTGTGAGGAGTGAAGGAGAGAACACGGTCAAAGAGGACACCAAGGAAGTAGATGTATGAGTTAGATGTGATGGCACCATTCCCCTGAAGGGAAATAGTTCAATTTAGAAGGATGGAAGAGAAGTTCAGTTTTGAAGAAATTGATTAAAAAACAAATGGTCATCCAGTTGCAGACAGCGGACAAGCAGGTGATGACAGAATCTAACATTGGGGGAGAGAGAAGGAGAGCAAGAGGAGGAGATCTGGATGTCGTCAGCATAGAGGCTGTATTTGATGCCGTAGGAAAAATTAGATCACAGAGAGGTGGAACAGATAAGATTAATGGACCCAGCACAGCACCTTGAGTATACACTGACAGGAGTACCGGGTGTAAAGAGGCGCCAATAAAAGGCAACACTAAAAAGACTGAGATAGGTGAGGACCAGGAGAGAGCAGTGGCATGGAGGAGAGGATGAATGTCAACAGCAACAGAAAGATCACAGAGAATATGTGGGGGTAATCATAGCATGGAATAAATATAGTTTTCAGAGAACAAATTTAGACACAAACTGGTAGCAGTAACACACCTCCACCAATATCAATGTAATGTTACAGTTTATTTATTTAAAAAATCATTACTACACAGCAAGCAGATCACCCACCTGAATTTGAAACCGTTTCCAGAGAGAAAATTGGCTTGCCCTCTGTCCTGTAAGAAATGACGGATCTAAAAAAAAAATTAAAAAAATAAAAAATATTCAGAATTTCAGAACAAGCCAATCACTACTGATAGAAGTCACGCTGAATAAACAGGTATTGTACCTGAATCTGTTAAACACCACAGATCCTTGATCAAATTCATAGCCGCTGTTCAGCAGCTCAGATGCAATAACAGAAGCATCCCCAAATGTCGGAGGCTTTCTACCAACTTCCTTAAAGGTCAGAAGCAAATGTGATCCATGGGTCCTAAAACAGAATTAGAGGTGTCATTTTTGACAAGTGAAAGTTTAATTGAATGCCAAACCATTTTCTTTTTTAGAAGGCATTCACGTGGTTAAGAAATTATAGCACCCTATAGTAAAAACAGTTTATAGATGGTTTGTAGAAATAGTCGGGTTGAAGGAAAAAAATAAATAATACTTTTAATACAGGCATTTCATCTAATAATAGGTCAGTTAATTCCAGAATAATAACTCAGACTTCTTGTAAATAAATGGTTACTCGAGTCCTGGGTGCCTCAGACCTGGGCAATATAGATTTTCTTCTACTGAATACTGCGATAAGATAAAAATATTACTTCACTACATCTGGAAATAACACACTCACCGTTGAAGAATCCCTCTTAACTTGTCTCCAATACCAACCACCATAACCTCCTTTCCGGTTTCAGAAAGGGATGAGATTTGATTCTTAATAGATTTTGCCACAGAAGAGTGAATAGCGCCACAGAGACCTCTGTCAGAGGAAACGCCAATGAGAAGGTGCTTTGGCTTGTCTTCTGGAGCTTTAATTTCAGCCTTCTCATAAAAAGCTAGGAAGAGGAGATAAAAGGAATTGAGAAATACAATAATACATAATATTTCAGATAATTAGGGATGTTGTAGAATGATCTGAAACAACACAATGTTCACAGCCATGTGTAGGAGTTAAACTTTCAGGGTTATTCAAAGAGATCCGAATGGCTGGAGAAAGGTAACCAAACGCTGAAAATCAGCGTTCGGTTACCTTTCCTGGCATTCGGCTATCCAGAGAGCAGGCAATTCGACAAATCCTGGCGAATTGCCTGCACATTCGTTGCCTGTTCGAGGGCAGTGAAATCCCCATGAAAAAGCACTGCTTCGGCTATTCAGAGAACACAAACCAGCAGTGAAAGGTTACCGAAATGCCCTGCCATTCGTTGGTTTAATTCGACAGGTTTATTCAGGCGAATCCCATAGACTTCAATGTTAAAAATATTCCCGTTTAAATTCAATATCTCACACCGTTCATTATAAATTTCTGCAGCAAAGAGTCTCTTTATAGATTTTTTAGGATATTTTAAGCATTTTTTCTGGATTTTTTTTTAAACTTTACTTATTTTTTCTGTAACAGCCCTTTTTATTATCATTCCCTGGACCTCATATGTAAATTTCAGACATTTTCGCTCAGTAGTTTCTTTGCAAACAGCGTTTCACTTTTCAAACATTCAAGCAAACAGTTTTGCCAATTTATTCACCTTTGTCTGCGGTGTCTGCTTTTTCCAGAAGCTTCGCTGCATGTGATCGGCTCCTGCTCTGGTTTATCCAGCGTCTGCGACAGGTTAATCCAGATGTTTTAGCGGGTTTTCGGCAGCTTTTCCCTGCACTTCGACAGCCCTGTAGTGCTTGCTGAATACACTGCAGGGTCGCCGAAATGGGAAAGCCAATTTGCACCGAATTGAAGAGAACGAAAAAAGTCACCGAACGTGCGGTGACTTTTAGAATCTCTTTGAATTTCCCTGTTTGAGTTTTTGTCAAGCCACTACAGACAAAAAAATATCAAAAAAAGGAGTGACTTTCTTATTCTAAATAAGGATGATGATTCGCAGGGATTTGATTGGCAGCCTTCAATATGCATTTTGTTCACAATGCTTCTCTAGAGGAACATTTCACTGGACAACAGTCATACAGCTCCATACAGCTCATTTAGTAATTCTTTCACTAAAGAAAAAGTAGGGCAACGTTTTTTATTAGCCTTTTGATGTAGGGGCAGTAGGGGCAAAATGCTGCACTATATAGCTTTTCCTTGGCACTGCAATACAGGCTATTTTAGCTTGTTTTTGCAGTGCTGACAAACATTGTTGCTTAGTGTAGAATCCCCATAGAGCCAACTATTGACATGTAAGAGAATAGATTAAATTTTAATAAAACTTATAAAACATTAGCTGAAAAGTGCCACAGTAATCATTACCCAGCGCTCCTGTTCCATATACTCTGGCAGGTTTCAACTCCCTCTCAGCTTTGGCATACTTTGCTGCTGCCACCATCTTCATGGATTTTGTAATTTTCTGGATGTTCTTGATGGACTTCAAACGCCTGGTAACTAGATAAAACAACATGCAAACTATGTAAAGGCAAATCTAAAATAAAGAGAACTGATCCCTTAATAAGAATTTAAAAAAAAGAAAACAGTTTGCATCTCCTTAAAAAAGTTACTAGTAAATCTTGAAAACTAGAACAAACTATCTTTGTCTAGCCTGTGAATTCTGATAATGGACATTGTATAGTGATTGAATGTAGATACAGGCAACACCAAACATCTATTACTTTACACAAATATACTTATGTAAATATTTTATGGTCGTGTCCCAGCTGCAATGCCCGTTCTAAAAATGCTACATAAACATTGACCAAATACTTACTGTCTTTTAGAGTTGCCATGTTCCTGACTTGGACCCTTTAGATTGAAAAATGAGAAAAAAACATTTAGAACATATTGTCAAAGCACATTCTAGTGATGGGTTAAAATAGAACAGAAAAAAAAAAAAAATCAGGGCAAAGGATGTTACATTTAACTAAAACACATGACCCTATTTATTATACGCTCACTAAATATAATAAACACTAAATATGAAACATTTAACAATTTTTTTATTAAAATGAAAGGGAAAACATGGAGAGTTGTGGTAGAGATACATACATAGATATAGGTCTAACACAAAAGAAAAAACACACCATACCCACCACTACGGTCACCAGATTGTCGAAATGTTCCAGGAAAACTTCTACATGTTAATGGGCGTCACATGAATGTGATTCTCTGCAGTATGCAGAATTTATATGCCGCACGCAGAAAATCACATATGGGGTTATTCAGTAAGGGGTTAACTTGCCACTGAATTGCATCGAATGGTAAATTTCCCTGTATGGTGCAATTTCATTGCAGTTAGTTCGCCACTGTTCGGCAAATTGCAAGTTTAGTGAATAGACTGACAGCGAAATACAGTGCAGTTCCGTGATCTTCGGCGGCAGGAAAATTGTCTCTTGGAGAATGGTTAATATATTCAGAGATGCCAAACTGCACCGAAGTGTCGGTGAAATGCGCTGATTTTCGGTGATTCAGTTCCACAAGTTTAAACAGGCGAATCCCATAGTATTCAATGTAAACCAATATTAGCCTTTTTTATTTTATGCAAAATATTAATTTTTCCTGTCCTGGGATACTAGTAATTAATAGAAATCCTAGTGTAATTTATTTCTGAGAAAAATTTTATAAATATCCATCAGAAATAAATTCCACCAGGATTTCTATTTATTACAAGTATCCCAGGACAGGGCAGCAAAATGACATATTGTAATATTAAATATTCTTATAAATAAGGGGTCAGCAGCCCTGGCCCTCCAAATGTTTTGGAACTAGGATTTCCCTTGAGGCTCTGCAAACCTAATGAGCAGCCGAGCATCACGGGAAATGTAGTTTCAAAACATCTGGAGGGCCAAGTTGGCCACATCTGCCCTAGTCTTTTGCCAGAGGCCTCCAAAAGGGAGGCCATGGACTACATGAACCCCTTTCCGCCGCAGGACGTTTTATGCCATCCTCATGGCAGGTGGGCCTTGAAGACGCAGGGTGTACAGGTTCGCCTCGCTGTCTTCATTAGGCTGCCTCTGCGCATGCCACGCGTCATTGGTTGCAGAGAGTTGGCCTCAATTCAGGCCGTCCCCCTGCAGCCAATGACATGTGTCGCTGCGGGGTGGGCTGAAATCAGCTGCAGGTGTAGGAGAGGCGTACCTGTACGCCTAGCCGGCGTTAACCGACACGCCCGACCTTATGGGGTTAAGAAACAATTGTCCATTAGGAAAATAAGCTGTCCCTCTGTACTCACATTGCACATTATTATTATAAAAGCAGTGACCCCTCCCTAAATATTAGACACAAAATGTAAAGTTGCCTGACCAGATTGTGAGATTTACATGCATTCACTTGCTGTTTGATAAAGGTTCATATTGGTGTTATATTGAGGTGGACAGACAGGTAGGAACAGGAGTATTAAATGCACTCACATAGTGCAGACGTTCCAAACACGTTCTGCTTGACACAAATACAATGAGCAAACCACCAAGATTCAAGCGGTTTGGTTGATATTGCAAAATAAAGCTTATGGTAGAGCGATCAATCCCCATAAAATTGGTAGGTAGGTACATTTATTAATTAACTATAATATTTGAGTAGACATAAAATAGGAGTTATTCACTAAAAGCTATTGTTTTACCAGTGTTACATCCTGCACAAACAATGCTCCTAATAGGGGGAAAATAATCAAAGACCATCAGGGGAATCTTTCATGAATAAAGCTTCACCTGTCTTTGATTTCATTTTCCAGAAATACCAAAGTATCAGGGCTATTCAGAGAAAGGTGAAAACCAGGAGAATTGGCAGGAGAACAATCACGACTTATTGCCGATTTGGAAATTGAGATAAATGGGAGAAATTTTCTGGTTTGGCCATTTTCACCTAGAATTTTCACTTCTCCAGTGTTTCACCCTTCTTTGAATAGACCCTCTCAGTTGCAACAACCCTAAGCAATCACATTCAGTGATTAACCCCTTCGATATATATCTATGTCTAAGGGAGGGAATGGACTGGTCATCTAGCAAAGGCAAAAAGATATTGTACCATAATACGGTCATGGGCTTTGGGATGGAAATATACTGGCCTTAGGAGGTGAGGGGATACATAAAGGACTGGAACGCGGATAGAAGTATACTGGCATGATAATTTTTCTTAATTTATGAAAACCACAAAAATTAAATAGAAGAGCTTGAAGAGTTAAAGTAAAATGCAAAGCTTGGTGACTTTTACATTCTGAGTGTCCGTGTAAGGTGACCTTAATGTCCCTGAGCACCGGGAAAACCATGAGACAGCTACAAAAATAAACTAAAGGAAAAAAAAAAAAAACAACACGTGGAGTGATCGGAAAACCTGAAGAAGGTGCGGAC
Organism: Leptobrachium leishanense; assembly: GCA_009667805.1. Lineage (NCBI taxonomy): Eukaryota > Metazoa > Chordata > Amphibia > Anura > Megophryidae > Leptobrachium > Leptobrachium leishanense. Next base: position 179,630,631 of record CM019065.1, on the reverse strand, counting down.
ATTCAGAATGATAATGCATCGATTCAGTTCCTACAAACAATGTGAAACGGGCACCTAAACATAAAAGGTGGCAGAAATCATTAGTCTTTCGGTTATAGGCCAGTGTCAGACGAGCGTTTTTCCAGAACGGAAGGAACGTCCGTGACAGTGGCCATTCCTTCCACTCTGACGCCCTTGTGGCCGCCTTGCTGAGTGTACTTATTGCGCTGCAATGCTCGATCCTCCGAGTTTAGCAGCCCCGAACGCATGTTGTAGCGTTTTGACAGGGAGGCTTTCAGCACCTCCCCTGTACCGCACAATTTGAGCACACGCTACAGTGTGTTGCCAGTCCCATCAAAATGCTGTGCTGCACACTTAGTGCGCTCGTCTGACACTGGTCTCAATGGTAACGTGAGGCTGGGGCCACACTACCTATATCAGTTGTGCCAACCAGCGTTCGTTGTAGCATTTTGATGGATCGGCTAGTATTGTACATACTTTTAACACAGATTATTATTATTATTATTATATTATTATTCTTTATTTATAAAGCGCCAGCATATTCCGCAGCGCTGTACAATAAGCACAGTATAGACAGGGTTACAATACATTGAACAACATTTGACAAACAGTACAGGAGGAGATGAGGGCCCTATTCCCACTCACAATCTGGGCACATTACAATGGACATGGGGTTGCCTCCCAGTCGTACCACTATGACAGACGTCAGACGGATCTACGAATTTTTTTTGAGAAAGGATTTTACCAGGAAGGATACATTGAGATTTCTCTCGTTTTCAAGTATGTCCTGTGTGGCGAGTATGTACCGTTAGGTGTCTTGCCCAAGGACACTTACTGGAGAGGTTGCTCGCTGGGATCGAACCCATGTCTCCACAGGCTCTCTCCATGCAGAGCAGTGATGTTACCTCTATTCCACCCAGCCAGCACAATTGCAAGCTACCATAGGAGATTTGCACTTTGAAAAGCTGTGCGCATTGCGAGGTGGCCACACTGGCATCCGGTTCTTACGGACGTGCTTTCCGCACCTGTGTGACCCCAGCTGGGTGATTTTCTTGTAGGTTTATTGAATTTTTGCAAAGGTTGAAAAGCAGGGATCTCAAACTCCGCCCCCGATTGTTTATTGCCTACAATTCCCAGAATTCATTGAATGAAACAGATGGCCAGAGAATCACAGGGGGTATAGGTCAGAAACATCTGGGGAGGCATTAGCGGAGATCCCTGCTTTAAAGTCACAGTCTGAAGGCTAGTTTAGGCAACACCCACCAGGAGCCAGGAGACATCTAAGCCAATCCTGATAGCACAAGCTGTCATTCCCTGGAAGCCACAAGCTGACAGTCACAGGGCATGCTGCTCATTCTGGGCAGTAAATAAACATGAGCCCTAGTAATATTTTAATGCTGTGCATCAAGCAATGGCTAATAAAGTGATCCATGGAGGAGCCCCATGTCTGCCACAATACCATAGATAGATCATGAGAATTCCATGCAGTCACACACACAAATAACAGAACTGACTTTTGTGATCGCATACCCCCTGCCATGAGGGTCACTAGAAGCCCTGATAAGATGCCTCTCACACCCCGCCAGCCCTAGCCTCACTGACCGCCCGTCACCCTCTGCTTCATTGACACCGGCTGAGGCCTACATGTCGGAAGGGCTGGAGGGAAGCACGGCCAATGCAAACACCGCGGGAACCTGCCTCCACCCGCAGCTCGCCACCCCCTAAGCGTATCCCAGGTCCCCGTGCCAAGCTCCCTCTGCTCTCACCATTGTGGCTGGAAAACCAGGACGCTGCCGCGGGACAACATGGTGACTGCGAACAAGGTCAGACAGCGCCGGACGCGCAGGCGCAGGGACAGGACAAGAAAAAAAAAGACTGCAGTGGAGAGCCCGCGAGAAACTCTTCGATCACGTGACTCCCGTAGCCGCCATGTTCCTTACGGGCAAAAACCTTCGTATTCAGTATCCATCATTGTCATGTTGTCCATGCTCAATTCCAAATCAATCAGTTTATTTAAACGTACGCAACGATCACAATGGAACATGACATTTTAGTGAGTGGGTCTGTGTTAAACGATCACAGTGTCACTTGCTGCCCTATACCCTAAATAAAACATGCATGCATACATTCTGACAACAGAGGAGCAAAAGGGGACCAGTGTCCTGCTCATATAGTCTAAAGCAGGGGGTCAGCAAACCTGGCCCCCCAGACGTTTTGTAACTGCAATCCCTGTGATGCTGTCACTCCTTAGATTAGCAGAGCCTCACATGAAATATAGTTACAAAACGTCTGGAGGGGTATGGTCGCTGACCCCTGGCTTAAAGTCTAATAATCTTATCGTTTTATTATTATTATTATTGTCCTCATTTATATAGCGCAACAGTTTCCGCAGCGCTTTACAATAACCAAAGGGAATGAAATACATATAAACGGACATAGGATGGAAACAAGAGGTGTAGAGGACCCTGCTTATTGGAGCTTAGTCTTTCATTATTTCCATGACAACTACATTGTCGTTTAAACCCCAGATGGCTGAGCAGCACAAGGGGGGTGCCGCCATCATGTGCTGAGCAGCACAAGGGGGGAGGGGTCCAATGAGAGGCACGGGTGGGGGTGTCACCCTTGTCCACCAAGCAGAACGGGGAGGGGCACAGGTGGAGGTGCTGCCCTTGTCCACTGATCGGTACAGGTGGGGGTGCCACCCTCATCTGCTGGGCGGCAGAGGGGTGTGTGGCCCTCATCTGCTGAGTGGCACTGGTGGGGGTGCTGCCATCGTCTGCAGAGCGGCACAGGTGGGGGTGCTGCCATCATCCACCGAGCGACACGGGGGTGCGCTCTTGTCTGCTATCATGAAAAGTAAACCCCTTGTCACGGTTCATTTAATAGAGCGTAATACAAGGATTGGCCTTCCAGATGTTTTCTCAACTACATGTCCCATGGCATTCAGCCATCTTAATGAGTTACTGAGGATCATGAGAGATGTAGTTCCGAAACATCTGGAGGGTAAATTGCTGGCTATATTTTCAAAGCATTTACAGAGAACATCAATTTCATGATAGGGGTATTAACCCTGTATGCCCCATACAAGGCCCAATGACATGACAATTTACTTAACACCTTCACTTTTAATAATTTCTATCAATGACTTTATAGATCTATTGGCTTCAACCTCTTACAGGGTCTCAGTGACTGGATCAGACTCTCACTACCTACTAACTCACAAAGATCATGAAAATGCTGAGGCTGAAGCTTTAACTCTCATCACACTGAGCAGCAATCCCTCCCATACAGGACATTACTATCACCCTGAGCCTTTCCCTCTGCTGCAGAATCTCTAAATAGTGAAGGCTTAAGTCACACAGCAGAGCTACAGGATTTGCATTAATATGGAATGCAGAGGATCCTTTCCGACCCTTTTCAAAACCTCCACTTGCCGACTGTTCTAAGCACAAGAGATATCGTGGATCAAGAGGCTGGTTAGCGGGCAGAGTGCCCAGCTATCCGGAAGTGGAGACACTTCTCTGATAGCGACGTAAGAACTCTTGGTGCTTGCACTCTCCGGTGACGTCATCGATATGCGCAGGGACGAAATTAGTGCAATGTGCATACAACTCGGGAAGTGAGGGCAGGGGAAGCTTCAACAACAAACATGGGAAAGTCTGAGTTCCTCACTCCGAAGGCAATCGCCAACCGCATCAAGTCTAAGGGTTTGCAGAAGCTGCGTTGGTACTGCCAGATGTGCCAGAAACAGTGCCGGGACGAGGTGAGGTGTCACGTTGATCTTTGTATCAGGGTTATGAGCTGGAGCTGGAATGGCAATTTATGGAGCGACCCTGGAAAACTAAAACCCATATTGAAATAGATACGGACGGAGAGTGGTATCTTTTTGGTCAATGTTATGAATCTCTTTCAATACACCTCACATCAAAACAGCAGCAGCCGTCACCGACCTGCATTGAAATGTATATTATAGTGAAGGCATAATGTACGAATCTAAATTTCTGTATACCAAGGTGAGCAACCTTGACTGTCCAGATATTTTGGAACTACATTGTCTTTGAGAGGCAGCCAAAGTCATCCTAATGAGTGACTGAACCTCATGGGAGGTGCAGTTTAAAATGTCTGGAGAGCCAAGCCTGCTCAGCCCTTCTTTATGCTGTACAGCAGGTGCTCACAACCTTGGCCCTCCCAGGTGTTTTGGAACTACATCTCCTATGTTGCTCAGCCAGTCATTAGTGTGTCCGAGCCTCATGGGAGATGTAGTTCCAAAACATTTGGAGGGCCTAAGGTTGTGACCCCCTGCTGTATGCTGTACAGAAACACTATAGGGTTTATTTGCAAAGCACTGAAATTTCAGTGGTTTTCACTTTTGCGATTCAGTTTCACAAACCGTTCAGTGAATTCACTGTTTACCGTAGCTTGCCGAAGATAGTGTTGCCAAAGCCGCACTGCCACCAAGAAATGAAATGTTGTTATTTTGTTTATGTTGCTGATATCTTACACGTGCTTTGTTTTCTCTGTTTTGTTTAGTTAAGAAACAATCTTACTACTAATTTTGCGGCAGTTCGGCATTCTGTGAATAGAAGAAAAAATAGTTTTCTATGGGGTAATTTTGGTGCTGCTGAATTGCGATGAACTGTACCGTATTTTGTTGTGTATTTGGCAAATAGATGAATTGGCCCAAAATTGCACTGACTGGTGAATTTCACTGTTCAATGCAATTTCAGGCCAATTCGGAGGTTAGTGAATAACCCCTTAAATCAGAAAGTAATGCACAAGCAACCACTTCAGACTAATCCGTTCCTGTACCTTACTCTACATTATAACATCTCTCAGTGCTGCTGTTAAGCAGCCTCGTATAACTTGGATTTGTAATGATGGCTTGAGACGGTTCAGCATAGAATCAGTTTGGCTTAACTATTCTAAAAAGAAGTTCCCAGATTCCCCTATTATCATGACGGGGAATCATAATTATAATAAAGACACGGAGGCTCTTATTATGCTATCTGTTCTTTGCTGCTATCGGCTTAAGTAAAGGAAAAATCTCTCAAATACCAAACAAAGTATTTAGAGAGTGAAAAAAATACATTAAACAGTATATATACATAACAGATAACAATGGTACAGTCCAGCATAACAATGGTACAGTCCAACTCCTCCAATCATCTGACGACCGTTGGCCTCTTCTCTTTTCTGATGCGAGACACCTACTGATCTTCTTTTAACCAAACAAACAACGGAAGAACTCCATTCCTTCATGGAAACCTCGAACATGTAGTTGAATCCTTCTGTGAGAAATTCCAACCCAAGGATTAAGCTTCAGCGTAGACTCCAACTTGAAGCTCAAGCATGGACGAATATTCATCCTTCAACGAAAACTCCAACACAAAGCTCACGCTCTTCTCCAACGAACAGAACAACGGAAGAACTCTTCCTCATCCAATGAAAGCTTTGACAAGAAGTTTAGGCTGTCAGAACATAAATGTGTTAAAGATCACCAAGAGCTTATAATAAGAAGGTTTGAAAAAAATCTTTAATGACTATTGAAACATCAACACCTTATAGCCAAATATAAAGGGTGGGAATAACCCAATTATCGGGTGGGATAATACTCGCCTCTGTGTCTTTATTATAATTATGATTCCCCGTCATGATAATAGGGGAATCTGGGAATTATCCCACAAGTCTCTTATTATGCTAGTTCAAAGCTTAATTAATTAGTGATAGTAACATGTGACACACTGGTTTAAAATAACACTCCCTAAAAGGTGGATTCTCTGGACCATTCTGCTGTTTTAAGATGTCTACAAGACGACATCCACGGAAGAAAAAACCTTGGAAGCAGAAGCACTGCAGGATGAATGAGCTCCGAACACGGAGACGACTACACCAGCTCCTGACTTGATCCATTTAACCCACCTATTGCGTGTGGTGGAAGTTACAGAATTGTATGGTTTGCGTAAGGATATGAATAACCGTTGGGATTAGATAGAAGACCTCTGACAATGAAGTCTTTGTCCTATAGGAAAATTGAACATTTCTCCCCGTGTCGGGTAAAACTCCTTCCCGTTAAGTTTAGGGCTCGAACGTGTGAGACTCTATTGCAGGAAATCAAAGAAAGTAAAATGGCCAATTTCACAGAAATCCGTTTAATAGACCTAGTTTCATTCTCGGGTCACTTATCCAGAAATTAACTAGAATGACATCCCAGATGTTAGAATAACGGGAACGAGGGGTCGTTTACACTGTATACCCTTCAAAAACCTACATGTAATGGGGTGAATCCCGGCAGGAATACTAAAAAAAAACCTGATGTGAAGCAGGTATCGCTGACCTGAGGTTATTAATCGTACGATACGCTTTACCATCCCCAAATAGATGTGTGAAGAACTAAACAAGTTACTGAAGGAAACTGATATGGAATCAACTTGATGTTCCATGCCCCAAAAAACCCATGAGTTCCATATGCTACCATATCTCCTCCTAGTAGAGGGGCCCAGGAACTCGACCAAAAAAGTGGCAGATGCATCCGAAATGTTGACTGAAGGCCAGTGACCTTTGATATTACACTTAACGGCTTAAAAAATTAGTGAAGACTCAAAGAATGCTGAAGCGTTCCCTCTGGATCTCCCAGGGTGGACGATGGGACACGAATTAGCCTGGGAATGTCCACAGACGGTTTCAGGAGGTGCGGGAACCATGCTTGAGACCTCCATAAGGGTGCTATAAGCACTATTGTAGCTAATTGTACTTGTACTAGTCATATTAATGTTGAAATCAGAATGGAGGGAAAGTGTCCAGGTCTGGACCAGAGCATCCGTTGGCAAAGCCATGGGTCTGGTCTCCAACAGTAGTATTGTGGTAAAGGAATATTAAGGCTAGAAGCCAATAAATCTATAGCGAAGGGACCTCAGAGGGATGACAAACTGGCAAATACCCTGGTGTCTAATCTCCAATTGCTGGAGTCTATCAGATACTTTGAATTCCAGTCCGCCACTACATTGCTGGACCCTGGAATGTATTGGCCTGGACTGATAAATTGTGAGGCAGGCAAAATCCTCAAAAAACTTTGGTGTCTCTGCTAACTGTTTAGACCTGGGGCCACCTATAAGGTTGATATGACGCACAGTGGACAGGTTGTCCATCTCTGGGCGTATAGAACTCGTCTGGAAATGCTTGATAAACTTGAATAGTAAACAATCCTGCAAGGAGTTCTAAACAATCATATACAATCCTATCTCTCTGGAACCCCAACTGACACTTGTGGAAAAAGATCCGCAGCGCGCCCCAGCCAGATCTGCTGGCGTCTGACTCTATGACCAACTCTGGAGTTGGATAGATGATGGCTTTGCTGTTGCCTGACACTAAATGATTTAGCCACCACTGCATCTCCAATTTCGACTCGTCGTCCAGAGAGATGCAATCTGGATAAAGCCATCCCCTCTGCAGAAATCGTGCTTTCAGACATTGAAGAGCTCGACAATAAAGCGGTCCTGTAAAGACCACTTGTATTGCTGCAGAGAGTAGGCCCAGAAGGTGAGCTAACCATCTCAGAGAGAATTCTTCTGCAGATAGAAGACATCTGATTTCTCTGTGAATCAGCCGAACTTTGTCTGAAGGCAGAGAAAGAGCCATCTCCATCATAGTTACGGTGACGCCAGAAATTCGATAAACTGTGTCGGTGTAAGGACAGATATTTTGTAGTTTTATTGGGATTGTCAGATAAGCGTCTTTTAGGTCTATATTGACCATCCACTCTTGTGGAGATAAAACTCCTTGTAATGACGGAATGTCTTCCCTTTTGAAATGATTGTACACAACGTACTTGTTTAGGTGTTTTTTCCAAATTGATACTGGGCGGAATTCTGCGCCTTGGATAGTTGGTGTGAAACCATACTCACCAAAATTCCTGATCTTCTCGAACCCCTTTTAACCACTTTGACGGTGAAATTATGGTCTATCTTGGTACTCTAGTTAAGAGGATTTCAAGGAGCCTCTTGAGGTGGAATAAGGAATGTGAAAAACCTATTTCAAGAAAACCTTCCTGATATTAGCCTTTATCTTACCTGTGGTCAAGAAGGACCTTGTATATTCGGTCATCTCCTTGAAGATGCCTTCTCCAAATAACAGACCCTCAGCGTTGGAACCAGGCTCATAATTATTATTATTCTCATTTATATAGCGCCAACAGTTCATTATGCGCTAAGGTCGCCACTTTAGGGTGGATCCTGAGGAGAATTGAACGTCTCCTTTTTGCTTGATAAAGCTGTGTTATGTTACCAAAAACACAGACTAATCTCTGTACTCAGCCCCTGTGCTCAAACAGGTCTGGTTTCATTAGTGAGGAAAAACCTCAATCGAATTTATTAATTTTTGCCAATGGACCTACAAAATCAAGCAATTTATCATGACACCTTAAGGTGGCTTCTACTCCTCTTTTTTGGGACCAATTTGACTCGTTAAGGATGTGAATAATTTCCGGATCTAACTCGGGGTTACATTAAGCTTATGTGTCAAAGTTGGGGCTGGACACTCAGCCCTCAAATTACTTCTTGTTTGTTTATCTAACGAGCCACATGCTCTATGTGTGTCCATTCCACTGACCGTGGATGTTTTAATTGCTCTGGTACAAACATTAAATTTCTTAGAGCATCTACCGGATCAATAACCGGTTTTTAGAATCAGTGGAATCAGGTGAGGAAACTGAATCTGACGCCTCAGGAGAGGAGACCGGATCGTACTCCGGGTCAGAGGAATTCACCTCAGAATCTGACATTGCTTCCTCTCTAGAATATTCTGAGGAGCTGTCGGTATCTTTGCGCCTCTAGCTCGCTTCCACTTTCTTTGTCAGCCGGAGTTAACTGGCTCTTTTTTCGTCACAGTGATGTGCTGTGGAAATTCATTTCAAGTACGGGTAGACGTACATTTCGTATGAGCGATATTTTTTGGGAGTTGCTCTTCCCCCTCATTGAAGTCTCAGGGACCTCATTATCCGGTCAGGAATCACTAGATAAAAATCTATCTGAAGTCGGGGAAATTATAAATGAACGTCTGGCTGAGAAATTCTCTAGACATTTTAACCATTATATACTTCGAGTATGAGGAAAAAATCGTGGGCATAAGAACTAGGGCACCTGGGGCAACAGGCAGGTTCGGGCCAGTCATAAACCACTTCTTTATTTAATTTATTTATTTTAATCACTTATATTACTTATTTTACTAATTTTATTGGGAAATTTCCCGAGGCAACAAGCTGCGGCGTTCCGCGCATGCGGAACCGCCGCGAGCGTTACCTCAGAGCAGTGGTGCGAAGCCGCGCCTCTCCTCAGGAACAGCTGAGGGGGGGCACCAAATCCCCACAGAAACCGCCGGAGAGACGGACCCGTCTCCCTGGAGAAAACAACGGGAACAATTAAATTAAATAAATTTGAGAGAACTCGCTGTTTAACCACTGGTTCATTTTCAAACGTACATCACCTGAGGTAAAACTCGCCTTTAGTCGTTGCGAGCGTTTACCTCAGGCAGCAGCGCGAAGCCGCCTCTCCTAATGACGGAGATACCGGGGAAGCGCGAAAACACACTAGAAAGCCGCCGTAAAGACGGACTCGTCCCCCGAAGGCAAAAAACACTGGAAGCAGAAAAATATATATATATATATATATATATATATATATAATCCCCCAAGAGACAATTAAAACCAAATAAAGGCAAAGCCTAGTCCCTGCACATAAGTCCCTAACAGCTTGTGTTTGTTTGTACTTATTGTCAACCCAACAGTGTGTGTGTGCATAAACAATATGCTAAATTAGAATATATATATATATATATAACACTACAATAAAATACAGTGAAAATGTCAATTAATATAGAGCTTGCTGCTAATACTCAAAGATTTGAAAGACACAAAGATTTGCAACAGGGTTGACGTTCCTGGAGGGATCAGCCAAATGACAAATGATTTAGGTAAACTAAAAAAATGGTCGGAGTTGTGGCAATTGAGTTTTAATGTGGATAAGTGCAAGATAATGCACCTGGGACGTAAAAACCCAAGGACTGAATATAGAATATTTGATACAGTCCTAACCTCAACATCTGAGGAAAGGGATTTAGGGGTCATTATTTCAGAGGATATAAGGGTAAGTAGTCAATGTAATAGAGCAGCAGGAAATGCTAGCAGAATGCTTGGTTGTGTAGGGAGAGGTATTAGCAGTAGGAAAAGGGAAGTGCTCATGCCACTGTACAGAGCACTGGTGAGACCTCACTTGGAGTACTGTGTGCAGTACTGGAGACCGTATCTCCAAAAGGATATAGACATCTTAGAGAGAGTTCAGAGAAGGGCTACTAAAATGGTGTATGGCTTGAAGGAGAAAAGTTACCAGGAAAGGCTTAATGATCTTAACATGTACAGCTTGGAAAAAAGACGAGACATAGGAGATATGATAGAAACATTTAAATACGTAAAGGGAATCAACAAGGTAGAGGAAGGGAGTATATTTAAAAGGAAACAAAATCGCAAAACAAGAGGACATAGTCTTAGATTAGAGGGGCAAAGGTTTAAAAGTAACATCAGGAAGCATTATTTTACTGAGAGGGTGGTGGATACGTGGAACAGTCTTCCAGTAGAAGTGGTAGAGGCCAAAACAGTAATTGAATTTAAGCAAGCATGGGATAGGCATAAGGCTATCCTAAACAAAAGATAAATCCAGGTAAAGTATCCATGTAATTGGGCAGACTAGATGGGCCGAAAGGTTCTTATCTGCCGACATTTTTCTATGTTTCTAATACTCATCTCGGCGAGCAGCAAAGAAAAGAGAAGAGGCCAACGGTCGTCAGATGATTGGAGGAGTTGGGCTGTACCATTGTTATGCTGGACTGTACCATTGTTATCTGTTATGTATATATACTGTTTAATGTATTTTTTTCACTCTCTAAATACTTTGTTTGGTATTTGAGAGATTGTTCTTTGCTGCTATCGGCTTAAGTAAAGAAAAGATGGCATAATAAGAGCCTCCATGTCTTGTGGGATAATTCAAATTTCCTGCCATTGCTAATCTTGTCCTGTCAAGGACCCTTGTTTGACTTTCACTCTTATTTTTTTTAATAAAATTTTTATAGTGTGTTAATTGACGTCTGTTTAATAACTATGTGAAATCATATCACCAGTGCTGCGCTTCAGATATCTGGCAAACCTGGCCTGTTAGGCTGGGGTCAGACAAGCTTTTTACATAGAGCCGAAGGAACGTCCATGAGAGTGGACGTTCCTTCTGCTCTGATGGCTTCTGTCTGGCCATATCACAGAGTGCAGTTAGTGCGTTCAACGCTGCAAGGCTCGATCCTCCTATGTGTCTAGTGCATCGTAGCGCTTCGACGAAGAGGTTTTCAGAATGTCCACAGCACGCCCGCTGTAGCGCACGCGTGCTACAGCATGTGGCTGGCCCCGTCGAAGCCTCACAACGCTGCGACGGACACCGGGAGGCACATCAGTACGGGCACACATAGTGCGCTCATCTGAACCCGGTCTTAGGGCTACTAGAGGGAAGGGAAGCGCTACTCTTGTAAAACAGCAGGGTGATCTTTAGTGTCGAACTAGTTTTTAAAGCCTATGCATGTCCTATTGGTCTTAGGATAAAACTTCCTCAGTCATGGGCTTCTGATTGTCTTTTTCTAATACTTCGAGATTCACACACACACAGTAAAAGATTCTATTTATTTTGGTTGATTTCATTCTGTATCATATCTGCTTCTTTTTCAAGAATGGGTTCAAGTGCCATTGTATGTCGGAGTCCCACCAGAGACAGTTGCTGCTTGCGTCGGAGAACCCAGAGCAGTTTATGGATTATTTTTCAGAGTAAGTAATTATTTTGACCATTGTTGGATTTATGATCTATTACGGGTTATTGTGGTTTCGAAGGGTTACATAGAGGAACCCTTTCATTGTCTCCTCATTCTGTTTTAAGAAGAAATTTAAGCTCACCACAACTCAATAATATGATGTTTGCTGTTGCCATTGCTCTTGCCTCCAGTAGTTGGATGGAGACTATAGATTAGCTACATTAATTTAAATTTAGTGCCATACAGGATTCTATGAGAGCTTCTGTGAAGAGGCCTTAAAGGGACATTCACACCAGGGCATTCAAATTCACGACCTCCAGAATTTGATGCCTACAATTCCCAGAATTCTTTCAATGCAAATGTCAAATGTCTTTTTTTTCTTTTTGAAGAATAAAGCTACTGCCTGGAGGCATACTAAACCTCACGCGAATTCCCCCAACATTATGTGTTTTTAAATTCTCTTGAGCCTTTAGCTCTTTCCAGATTAGTACTAGCTTACCAATGAAATACTGTGAGTGGTAAGCATCTTTTTAACGGTTTTTATTCTTATTATATATTTTTTTTGGTTTTAACGTAAATTTGAATTCTTAGGCCGGGGTCAGACTAGCGTTTTGCAGAGCGGAAGGAACGTCCGTGAGAGTGGACGTTCCTTCCACTCTGACGCCCGTCTGGCCACCTCGCTGAGCGCAGTTAGTGCACTCAGCGCTGCAAGGTTCGATCCTCCGGTGGATGATCGTGCTTGGCAGCCCCGTTGAAGGCGTGATGTAGCTCTTTGAAGGGGAGGCTTTCAGCACGGCCGGTGTAGCGCGCGCAATTCATGCGCGTGCTCCAGCGGTGGCTGGACCCGTCAAAGTGTTACAACGCTGTGACGGACGCCGGGAGGCACGTCAGTACGGGCGCACATAGGGTGCTCATCTGACCCCGGCCTTATGTCTACCACAAATTAGTCCAACACTCCACTTTAATTTGAGTAGTTCCTTTTATAATGATACAATACAGTCTCACTCATTTTAGTGCATTAACTCAAATTATTACTCATGTTCTGGTTGACAAACGGCGAATCCATTTGCAAACCGGACATATCCCTCTGCTGGGATACTACAGGTTTAAGGAAATAAACTTAAAGTTTATAGTTCACCCTAAATCTTCTGATATAATTATTCCAAGGGCTCAGTGCTCTTTTCACAGAACTTTTACAGTGTTAAAATGCTATGACTGGTGGTTTCATATCCTCAGACGTTAATCCCTTTGAGGGCAATCAGGGCTCCAAATTAGTGAACGCTATTATAGAAAAAATATTAAGCCCCCATCTGTTTTCTTCTCCTTTTAACTTTTCCTACTTCTTTTTTTTAATTTTTTCCCCCCAGTGAATTTCGAACAGAATTTTTAGAGTTGCTCGGTAGAAGATTTGGTAAGTAAGTTGCTCAAACTGAGCTGCAACTCCCAAAATGCTCAGACAGCCTCCCGCATACAAACAGCTTTGTTTCCATATTATTCAATTACGTGTTTCAAAACTTTGAAGAAAGGGCAAATCTAAAAGTGATTTACGGCAAATCTTAATTGAAGTAATTCCTTTTAAAATGATACAATTGTGAAGAAAAATCGAGATATCATGCCCTATTTCGACTCACCCGTTGTAGTGTGTGTTTTAAGCTATTACTCATGTTCTGGTTCACAAATTGTGAATGCGTTTGCAAATCGGACATCTCCCTCTGCTGGGATACTACAGGCTTAGGCATCGATTTGCTCATCAGAGCAAAACATACAGGTCTATTCAATAAAGGTGAAACTCAGGAGAATGAGTGGAAAAGTGAAAATTCTAGGTCAAAATAGCCAAACCAGAAAAATTCTCCCATTTATCTCACTTTCCAAATCGGCTATTTGGTCTAGATCAGACCTCAAAATTTCTGCTCGCATTTGGCAAGTGGAAATTATATGAGGGCGAGTAGGCGGACGGGCCTGTTTCAGTGGGCCGCCGCCACCGTCTTCTTAATTGACAGCTATGGTGTCGGACTCTCGGAGTCCGAATCCGGAGCTGTCTGTTCAGCGCTGCCTCCTCCCGCGAGATTTACGTTCGCGGGTCACCTGCCCACCCACGTGAAGCGTCACACACTCGCAGCGTAAGTGCTGCGAGTCAACCAAGCATCACAAGGGTGGGTCAGGTGACGAGCAGGAGGGGGCGGCACCAATGGAGCGTGCAGAAGAGATGGAGGACAGAGCATCGCAATTTGTAAGTGACTGTTTTGGGGGGGGAGTAAAAAGACTGAGAATGGAAGAGAGGGGATGAAAAAAAAGAATGAGAGGGAAGGGGTAAAAAGAATGAGAGGGGGTATAAAAAAAAGGCATTGGACCTCTGATACGCTCCTACACTCCACAGCAATAAAACTCACAGCAATGTGCAGTGTGTATAAGCGTATCAGAGTTCTACAGCAATAAAACTCAATGTGCGGTGTGTATGAGCATGAGTTTTATTACCGTGGAGCTCCCTGATATGTGTGGTTTGTATGAGTGTATCAGGGAGCACCACAGTAATTAAGCTCACGCTCATACGCACTGCACATTATGAGGTTTATTGCTGTGGAGCTCTGTGATACACTCATATACACCACACATTTTCCTTTATGTTTACACTGCTTTATTAATGATAATTAAACAATCATTTTAGAGGGTGTGTTTAGGGGCAGAGTTACCGGTAAGGGTTGGGTGGAGAGTAACTCTTAAGGCCTGGCTAGCAGCTTGGGACCTGAAATTTTGAGCCCTGGTCTAGATTGTTCTCTTCTCCTGCCAATTCTCCTGAGTTTCACCTTTTAGTGAATAGACTTGTATATGTGTTCAACTCCTTTTGAGAATGTTAAAATAAATTGCCCTTGTGAAACGGGTAAAGTCTTTTTTTTTTTCCCATTTAGAATGGCACTTTAAAGCTCCAGCGGTTTTAGGTGGGGTTGCTAGTTATTTTATTATTGTCAATTAGCAGAACATCTGCCCATTTCTGTTTATTACATTTTACTGTATTCAACACAAACCCAATTTCTTCTATATGCTAATAATGCTGCCACTCTACGCATTTGGCTAAAGGATGAATGAATCCAGGTTGAGCATCCTTTCCAATTTGTATGATTTTTGTATTTTTTCTGGTTTTCTGAATCCAATGCCTGAGTGAGAGGAAGAGAGACGCAGCATGGGGAGCTGTGATACCCTTTGTGCTGCAGCGGCGTGAACACATGCTTGGAGAGCTGTGCAGCCTTTGTCGAGGGACATGCGGCACAAAACCAACCTGTCACGTGCTGGGGCTGCACGGAGGCTTCCATCATGTGCTGCCGAGCAGATCAAAAAAGTGTGTGTGTGTGTGTGTCAGTGATTTTCAATAATCAGGAGAACCAATTTATAAATACATCATGAATTGCAATATTGGGGATTCACACCATAGCAGCAACCTGGTATGGTTAATGCTTGGCTTCAAAATGTCCCATATTTTATAGAATGATCTCATGGTGTAAGTGAATATTTGTGGGGAGTTTGTCCATCAGCCGTTCATAGTCGAGAATATGTGTGAATCACGTCAGAATTGCCATATAGTTATATAACGTATCCGTACATTGTTGCTTTATCTTTTATTCTATTGAGTTTGATAAAGGCCGCTGTGTTAGCCAAAACATTGCTAATCCTAAAATAAACAGGTCACACACAGGATTAGACGTCTGCTCGCTCTAGTTTTGTTGCTAAATCTTTGTATAATGTCATTATTCCAGAAATGACATGCAATGTTGTTGGATGTATGTATGTATTTATTTATTTCCGTCTTTCTTTTCACTAGGTACAAAGCGCGTGCATAATAACATCGTGTATAATGAATATATCAGTCACAGAGAGCACATTCATATGAATGCCACCCAGTGGGAGACCCTGACAGACTTCACAAAATGGTTGGGCAGAGAAGGTAATCCGCTATCCCTTTCATAGCGCTCACAGTGGCCTGCTCAGTGTGTGCCATTAGGGTGTACACCTATAGAAACTTATTTTTTTATTTATAAAGGATTTTACCATTGATCGCAAACAGTCCTTTATCATGCTCTTTAATGTAAAACAGGTAATGCACATCCGTAAACTGTAGGAGCATTTCATGAAACAGGCACTGCCCATGATTTGTGATATCTTTATTTAGTTTTACTAAATTTCAGTTTCTATTTGTTTTTTAATATTTAACAGCCATTATACAGCGCTGCATGTTATTAAATATTATGGAGGCTGTTTAAGAAGCACCAGCATTGGCCAAAGTTGCAGCCAATAACGAGAAATGTCAGCGTTACCAAAAGAGAAATTCCAACAGCAACATTGGAGGCTTAATCAATGAAGCTTCTCCTGCCACTGTTTGAATTTCTTATGGTGAAACACTGATGTTTGTCACTGTAAGCAACAGCAGCTAGTTTTGCCATTGTTTGTTCTTTACTGAATAACCCCTCCATATGCTTCCTCCACCAAGGGACAGCAATTCTGTCAAGTAACTGTGGTTTTCCGTTTAATACTGCCCCCTTCTGGCAATAAAACATTACAGAAAACTATGATATACTTTATATTTTTAAGGGGTATTCTCATTAGTATAACAGTATTTTTGATCTTGAAAAGTTAGCAAAGACTTCACTTGAAATGTATCAAGCTGTATTTTGTTAATCTTACCCAGGACATACTTGAAAACGAGAAAATCTCAATGTATCCTTCCTGGTAAAATACTTTATGAATAAATAAATCTTAACTGTATGTTCGTTTGATATTTTATTTATTCTTTTTAAATGATACTCCAAACAATAGTAGCCTTTTATCAGATAAAAACCATTAAAGTGCTGCTTAAGCTTATGTCAGCTGCAATTGTATAAATCCCCATAGCCATATATTATCTTATTCAAGTATCTGTGGCTCGGGCTACTTCAGACATGTCAGGCTGCATTACGAAGAATCATAACCTATCAAATGCTCCCATAATTTTACCAACCCTATGGAATGAAATCAACGCATAGCTAATATATCCTGTCATGTTTGAACGTTGAAAAACAAAATTTAGCAAGGAAGCCTCACTTACACACTTACTGCTGAGTGGGTATTCTTCCTGGGGGAGTAATAAAACTCTCTGAGATCTCAATCCTTCCTCCTTGTCTTTTTTATATGTAGGTCAGGCTGGGGTTTGGATACTGGCATACAGCCCCCCCCCCAAGTATTTCATTAACATTCCACTTGTTGCCTGTATATGGGGGGGGGGTATATGGGGGGGGGGCAAAGACATAGTGGTATGCCCAGCTCGCATGTCTGTTTTTACTACCTACCCTACATCCATGAGGAGTTGGGCACTGGCAAGTCCACTACCTTTCATTTCTTTTAGTTTAGGTGTTAAAACCCCACCCATGCCTTTTATTAGCGGTGGCAAAGGGTGTTATTATGACTCCAATTTATGCATATTTAATTTCTTTAGGCAGTGGCGATTGGATAGCTAACAAATTAGTGCGAACTGGCCACCACTTTCATAGGCAAACCACATTTTTTATTGCGCGTCTGGTATTTATAGTGTTTACTGCATAGAACTTACATGATATGGGATAAAATGCTCAACACGGGTTTTCGTATTTATTTATTACATTGCAGATAAAGTATTTTACCAGGAAGGATACATTGAGATTTCTCTCGTTTTCAAGTATGTCCTGGGTTCAAGAGCATTGCCATTTTTACAGTCGTTATGGAAATATTGAAAACAACTTATACAGGAGCAAAAAAAGAGCCACGACTAAGGCTAGGGTCAGACGAGTGCATACTGTGCGTCTGTGCACAACGGACGTACTTTCTGACTGACGACAAGGTAGTGGCCACACAGTCTGTTTTTGTGACTGATGTTTTTTTTGACTGATGTAGATGGGAAATAAAATTAATATGAATAAACATTTTGTCTGTCAAAAATGCTGGACGTCAAAAATGCAGTCTGTCTAACTATGTTCCATCACTCACACAGAGCTATGCAGACGTGGCGCACTCTGCACGTCCGTTCTAGCGGTTTTACGTTCTTGCCTAACTTGCGTCCGTTTGCCACGTCCGTACTTCTGTGCAGACGTAGTTCGTGTGTGGGTCTCTATTGATCATAATTGTATGCTACCATGGACTTTGAAATGTGCAGCAACACGGACGTGAACACTCGTCTGACCCGAGCCTCCGATGTAAACGTTGTTCTGCCAATTGTCCAAAAGAAGGTACAAATTGTCACTTCCCATGTTCCCTTTTTGTTGCTTCCCATATATCTTGCTGTTTTTTGGGTGCAGTCTTATCTGCAGCTTTTTAATTTTATTTTTGTTCCTGGGTAAGGTCTTTACAAATAAGGCCCGTGTCAGACGAACGCAGAGATCACGTCCGTGTCGGCGCACAGTTTAACGTCTGTCGTAGCATAGAATCATGATCAATAGAGACCCACACACGAAGTACGTGCGCACCGAACTGCGCACGCACAACGCACGTGGCAAACGGACGCAAGTTAGTCAAGAACGTAAAACCGCTAGACGGACGCGCAGAGTGCGCCACATCCGCGTAGCGTTCTGTGTGAGTGATGAGATGTCAGACGCAGCGCATTTGCGACGTCCAGCACCTTGACGCACAAAATGGTTTTTCATATCCTTTTCAAATTGTTTGCATTTTTCATATTAATTTTATTTCCCATAATTCTACGTCCGTCAAGAAAAACGGACCGTGTGGCATCTAAAGTATCTTCCGTCAGTACGTCTGTCCATTATACATGCACGCAGAGTGCGCTCAGACTGCGTTCGTCTGACATTAGCCTAAGCAGGATATCTTATCATTTTTATTGTCTATCTTTATCATATTTACTGTATTTCACACAAAGGCCAGTTCTGCCTGTATGCTGATACTGTAGAATGTTTGAACTTGTGCAAAATAAGGGACAGTTCTAGTGTTGAGGACCTCTCCGCAGTATTTCTGTAGAACAGTGCTTCCCAGCCGTGGTCCTCAAGTCCCCCCTAACAGGTCAGGTTTTCCAGATATCCGAAGCACAGCACCGGTGATATAATTTGCTGCTCAGTGATTGCAGGATTCAGTCTGTATTTCCCCAAGGTGATCCTTAAAATCTGGCCCGTCGGGGGTACTTGAGGACTGCGGTTGGTAACCACTGCTGTAGAGGATAAACAAATGCATGTAAAATTAAGAATAAGAAACTTCACATTATTTTGGTCTTTTGTAATTTATCAGCTTCTAGGCAAAACTGATATTTTTTTTTTATCATACATTTTGGCGCTATGTTACTTGTTAGCGCTTTATAAAAGCTTGTAACCGTAACTACAATTCACATATAAATGTTTATACTAATATTTTTTTCATTAAAATGTGTTTGGCATGTAGAATTTAAAACCTAATGAGGGTGTTTGCCTGTAGAGTGATATTTATGTTTTTGTTGTTTCCTTTAGGTTTCTGTAAAGTAGACGAGACGCCAAAGGGCTGGTACATCCAATACATTGACAGAGATCCAGAGACGATCCGCAAGCAGCAGGAACAGGAGAAAAAAAAGAAACAAGATTTAGATGATGAAGAAAAGACGGCAAAGTTTATTGAGCAGCAAGTAAAAAGGGGCATGGAAGCAAAAGAACCGGTGCGTGTCGCAGCATCGTGTTTAAATCTCAAAACATATTCTATGCACCACATTTTGTATGTGGATAAATTCTACATTTCTAGGTGTCTACTGTCAGCGCACGACTGTACGTGTAAACCGGTCTCCATAGAAATAATAGGCAGTCCTTACCCAAAACATATGTGAATGTCTCCAACGTATATTTAAACTCTTCCTGTGTATGTGATGGTGTTCAGGGTGGAAAAACAGATTTTGGATGAAGGAAAGACTAATACATTTTAATTTGGTTTTGAAGAAATCGCAGATCTAAGTGGAAAGCAGGTATGTGTTGGGGGTGACTCACATTTGTCGAGATGTAGCATGAAAAGGAACCAGTCGTGTCAGACAGGGTTTGTTATCAAAAGGAGCAATTTTTCTTGAAAAAGACATAACATTTCTGTAATCTCCAAGGACCTATATCAAATGTTATGTCTTTTGCAATAAACTCCCTCTGCTCCTATTGATTAAATATACTGTCTGACGTGGCCTTTTTGTGCTACATGCTGATACAGTTGGCTGGTTGCCTTTGGGCCTTGGTTCCCTTGGTTAGGGTGGAGTATTTTGGCGTGTGCTACTGCTCTCTGGATTACATTTGTCAAGAGTGGGGGTGATGTGGCAATTTATTTTGTTTTTGACTGTAGTCAAATCACTATAATGTGTTCCATATTTCCTTTTTTTTTTTTTAGGACACCCCTGTCTATACAGAGTTAAGCCGAGAAAATGAAGAAGAGAAAGGTATGTTGTATATTTTGCATTCTATTGGTGAAATAAACGATTGTTGAACATATATTGTAAATTATGATATCTTGTGGCTATTTTGGTGATTTTTCTTCTTAAGTCATAATTAAATAATAATATCTCTATCTTTTACCTTTTTTAAGCAAGATATTTCAAATTTGATTCCTATATTTTTTCCAAGTTGCATTTAATTTGAACAAAGGAGCAAGTACCTCTGGAGCATCAACAAGGTGAGGCTTTAGACTTATTCCTGTAACAGCACAAAAACCTTTTAGATGTGACTTTTTTAATATAGAAAATTTAAGGTAAACTTGTTTTTACTGTAACAAAATATACCTTGTGATAACAGATATAGACCATTACCCTGTACCTGGTTCACTGAGGTTTCGGTTGTATGTTCTACCTCTCCAGCCCTTTTCACATGCCATTCTATAGCAATAAAAATGGGACTTTGGGACCCCTGACTTGGTGATGCTTTGAAATGTGTGCGCACTTTCACTCACCTGCTTTTTGCTATACTTTCCTTTTACTCACTGGAAATTTTTTTATGTGTGTGTGAGACGAATTTTAAAGGACTATAAATGTTGATTTTTATATATATACAAAGCACAGCCTTTACCGAACCACCACCCTAAAAACATACATACTAAAACAATAATGTGACATTCCTGCTTCTAAACTGGATGACTATTCTTTGTGTTCATGGTAAGCCTTTTCCCTGTTTTTTTCTCGCTTAGTTCCGTCGCTAGCAATGCACTAAAATCTGCTGCAACAGCATCCGTAAAACGAAAAGAGACGTCTCAGGGTCAGGTCCAGGAGAAGAAGAAGAAATGTGCCCTCGAAGAGATTATGGAGGTGAACTATAATTTCCAGAGTTTTTTTTTTCCTGCATAAATCGATGAGTATACTTCATTCAATGTGCTGTATAACCACATAAAGTTAGAGATGGGATAAAATATTGCCCTGCAAGTGGACCTCTTGTGCAAATATGATATTGCTTGTATTTTAGTTCTCATCATGGTGTTGTTTTATCTCGTGTATGTTGCTTGTAGTGCGTGTACACACACCTGTGTTCTTGCAATGCCAAGAGTCTGACACAAGGGCAAACTCTTCTGTAAAGTAAATGCCATTTCGCCAGTCTGTGTTTATTCAGTAGTGGGTTCGTAAAGGATAACACTTTTACATGCTCACCATAGTATGGTGGCTGTTTTTTTTTTTTTTTTTTTTTTTTCCAATGGAAATGGAACAGCAGTCCACACATCAGGTCAACTTTCTAAGTATATTTTATCAATAATATAGTCTGTTGTTGGGTTTAATAAAAAAATGTTTTATAGATGGAAGAGGAAAAGAAAAAAACCGAACGGACCGATAATTGGTTGACTCCAGTAAGTATTAACTTGCGAACATAAGTGGGTTTCTGATTTATGAGATTATGATATGGCAATGGATAGTAGTTTATGCATATGTGACTGATATATATATATATATAATTATAATATAAAAATTTTCTTTAAATATATACCAAAATGTGAAATTTTGTATTCTATTTAGTAAGTCGTTTGAACTGAGCTGCTATGAATCTTTCGATTTAGGCTAGGGTCAAACGAAAGCATTTTTACACGCGAACGTAAAAAAGTGCGTCCGAACGGATTGATGTATTTTTTCACGGAATATGCGAAAACGGTCATACGATGCGCATGTTCGTGCGTGATGTTTTACGAATCCAAACCAGGAAACTTTTTGCGTCTGGACGTTATGTTGGCCGGACACGAGCAGGGTCTGACGTCTCCAAATCACACACACACACACCGCTAGCGGACGCAGCGCACTCTGTACGTCCGTACTAGAGGTTCTGCGTTCTCGAAAAAATGCGTTCATTTTCCACTTGCGTTGCGCGGCCGGACTTTCGTGCGACCGTACTTCGTATATTGTCCGTCATTGCCCGTCATTTGCTGCTAGTGCGGCCGTGATTAAGTGCGCCAGAACGCACGTTAAAAATGCGCTGGTCTGACCCCAGCCTTAGTGTCCCTGAAAAATCGAAATGGAAATTTTATGAAAGGGACTTTGTCATACCCAAAACCTCAAGGGCAGTATTACATTATGCCCACTAAAACGTGAACACTAAGGAGGAAAACCTGTGCCTGCAGGATTCTCCTTAGCGCCCACATTTTAGCTCCATATTACGGGGCAGGCGCTAAATCAGCATTGAGCCGCGTAATGCAGTGCTAAGTGTAGCCATGAGCATCCCCTCAAATCGAGTCCATAGGACTCCATTGAGGCTTTGACTGCCTGTCACATGACCTGCAGGATCTCGCCAGGTGGCGGTGCGATTGCAGAGTGAGGAGAAGGGGGGGTTTGTGAGGGTCCTGAGAACGAGCAACAGCACTAGTGGCTTGCTCTACGGTGGGGCCCGCTCAGGTCTCACAAGGTTTTAGCTTGTATGTGCCATTACAAGGATGAATGCTCCATATGCAAATCAGTCTGCTCTCACCCAAAAAGGGTGGCCAGTGCTGATTGCCAAGAACGTCATCCCTGCATGAGAGGTGCAGCAACCCCCTACGATCGTTTTCGGCCTTGTTAGGCCTCGTCAGGAGGGTATAGCTGACACCCCTCTAGGCACACCAAGCAATGGCCATTGAAACAAACTAAAACCTCATAGTGTTTTGTTGTACATGGAAATACATAGAAACGAGCACAGATGAGACCTTTTTCCCTTATGGTTTATACATTAACTGGGCTGTTACTCTTGGCTGTTGCAGCCGCTCCCGTGAGTATGGGCGCAACGCCATTTTTTTCTGTATGTATATTATGCTTGTAACACCAAGCAAGGGGTCCACATCTGGATGACCCTGTAGACTAATAGTGAGGAGAAGGGGGGTTTGTGAGGGTCCTGAGAACGAGCACCGGCACTAGTGGCTTGCTCTACGGTGGGGGCCCGCTCAGGTCTCACAAGGTTTTAGCTTGTATGTGCCATTACAGGGACGAATGCTCCATATGCAAATCAGCCTGCTCTCACCCAAAAAGGGTGGCCAGTGCTGATTGCCTAGAACGTCATCCCTGCATGAGAGGTGCAGCAACCCCCGGCGATCGTTTCGGCCTCGTCAGGAGGGTATAGCTAGGCACACCAAGCAAGGGGTCCACGTCTGGATGACCCTGTAGACTAATAGTGAGGAGAAGGGGGGGTTTGTGAGGGTCCTGAGAACAAGCAACCGCACTAGTGGCCTGCTCTACGATGGGGCCCGCTCAGGTCTCACAAGGCTTTAGCTTGTATGTGCCATTACAAGGATGAATGCTCCATATGCAAATCAGCCTACGCTCACCCTCACACACCCCCCCCTTTTCTCTCTAGAAGTATACAGGGTCATCCAGACGTGGACCCCTTGCTTGATGTGCCTAGAGGGGTGTCAGCTATACCCTCCTGACGAGGCCCAAGAAGGCCGAAACGATCGTCGGGGGGTTGCTGCACCTCTCGTGCAGGGATGACGTCCTTGGCAGTCAGCACTGGACACCCTTTTTGGGTGAGAGCAGGCTCATTTGCATATGGAGCATTCATCCCTGTAATGGCACATACAAGCTAAAACCTTGTGAGACCTGAGCGGGCCCCCACCGTAGAGCAGGCCACTAGTGCTGTTGCTTGTCCTCAGGACCCTCACCCCCCCCCTTTTCTCACGATTGCAGAGTGAGACTGGGGACCCCCTCCCCCCCGACTCACTCTGCCCCCGGATTCCAGAAGAGGTGGATGGAGCCGCCATTCTCGCCGCAGGATGAGAGGTGGATATCTGATTTTTTTGGGGGATTTGAAGCTGGCGATAACTGATTTTGCAGAAGCGGCATCACTTAGCACCAGGTCCTAGCTGTGGGTAACATTTCAGTCAACTGAAGCAGGACATAATTAGCGTAAGGCCTTTGTAATCCAAACGCTAATTAACTCTTTGGGCTCCATAGGCTTAACATGGGGAGCGCAAAGTACAGTTACCTTGTGCTGAAAAGCGCAAGATCCAAATCGCTAAGGTTTTTTTTTAACCCGTTAGCGTTTGGAATGTAATATGGTCGGCCTGAGCTAGGTCCACCGAAGCTAACAGTGATGCTCACACAGCTGAGCGCTAATGTTAGCGATAAGTATGTAATAGGGCCCCAAGATGGCAGCATACCGCGTCAGTTAGACACCTTTGTAAAACCAAACATGCTGGACTGGTTGCGGAGCATTCTGTAGCAATTTAAACATTATCTCTTCTGAATCTTCCCACACCGTCCACCTAAGCAGTGGAGGTGTACTATTAGGTATATTAGGAAAAAGAAAGGCCATCCTTTTTATTAATTTAGAAAAATCTCTAATTTTAAAGTGCACCTCTACTCCCTAACAAAAGTCTGGCTTATTTGATGGGGAATCAGTCTCTATACACATGTTGGAGTTTCTTACAAAAATATTTTGAGTTATTCTTTGACATGGGTTTCGTATCATTCTCGGTTGCATGCCATCAGAGTGAGTGAGCAGAAAAGCCATCCTAAAGGACAGCCGTAATGCTCACTCCAGCCAGGTGATTGCATGCTGGTGCTAACACATCACTCAGGCCAATGTGTTATCCATCTACTGATGAGAATATCACATGCAAAGTGAACCTGGCGACCACAGGTTCAAGCCAAGTCACTCATGTGGTGTATTCTACATCGCAGGATTTTGTGACATTAATCCATTTTTATTTGTTTTACTTTTAGGATATTATTGTGAAAATCATAACAAAGAGGTTGGGAGAAAGGTACTACAAGAAAAAGGCAGTAATAAAGGTAATAAAAAGTTATACATCAATCATAAAGTAATTTTGAATCTGTGAATAACCGTAACCTTGTGACGGGTATACTATTATGTTTTCTTTTTAGGAAGTGATTGGCAAATACACTGCGATTGTAAAGCTTGTTGACTCAGGCGATCGACTAAAGTTGGATCAGACTCACTTGGAAACCGTTCTTCCAGCTCCAGGTGACTATATGGATTGTAGTACAGTAGTCCTAAAGAGGCTCATGCTCATCATGTTTCACTCTTACACACATATTTCTTGCTGCTCTTTTTCTTAAAAAAAATAAAATAATAATAAAACCACCAAGAATCAAATTTGGAGAAATTTCCAATTTTTATTCCGGTTAGCGAGTGACTTTTAAGTTGCTCACTGAACCGGAAGCTACTCACTTTTCAGGCACAGCAGATAACTGCATGTTTTTATGTTTTTTTTTTTTTCTATTTATTTTTTTCATGATCACAAGTCTTAGTAAAGTCCTGTTAATGAACATTTCAGGTATGAAATGAGTATGTGGAATTCTGAGGGTTATAAACTAAAGCAATCAGATTTACAAACTGTTGTTGTACTTGATGTCTAACCCAGGGATCATGGTATCAAGAGCATATCAGCATATCATTACACATTTAACACACAAAGAAATTTATATATTTAAAGTTGCGGAGAGCCCAAAGTACATCCAGTCTGGGATTGGGCTAATATTGCTGAACCAAGATAAACTATGTCCACATTAAGGTAAGCTACAGAATGGCCATCGACAGACATGTGACTGTTTATGTCTCTCGTCATTTCCGTTTTACTAATGAAGAGATATGGACTTCATGATGCATATAGAGTAGGATCTACAATTAAGTAGTTAATGTTTCCCTGTAATAGTACCTATTTTCTCTCCTATACCAATGGGTGCTATTAATAAGCAATGTGTTGCCGTTGAGAAATGTCTGACTTAAAGGGACCCTACCACTTACATAAGCTGTAACTAGATTACTTGTGCTATACAAAGAAAACCACCTTATAAAACACATGCTGTTGTTTTTTTTTCTTTGTCTGCATTAATTGCATGTAAAAAAGGAAAAATAAAATTAGATATTTTAGCTCTGGGTTCCTGTTTCTGGATTTTCCCCATGATGCAACATTTACCAAAAGCTTTACTTTTTGGCTCTTGTTTATATAATCTACAATATTTACCAGTTAATTAGGTGGAGGAGGGAATGTATTAGGCAGCAGGGGGGGTGTATTGTGATCCAGGCTACCTTTAGAGAAGAGTTGGCAGCTGAATGAAAAATAACAGGGAGCTCAAAAGACTTCTAATCTACCCCTGTTGATGTCCTTTGAATACATCCCACACAATACAGTGAGATTTTAGACCGTGATCGACCAATACAGGTCTATTCAAAGAAAGGTGAAACTCAGGAGAATGACTGGAGAAGTGAAAATTCTCGGTCAAAATAGCCAAACCAGAAAAATTCGCCCATTTATCTCACTTTCCAAATCGGCTATTTGGTCTAGATTGTTCTCTTCTCCAGCCAATTCTCCTGAGTTTCACCTTCCTTTGAATAGACCTGATAGACTCTATTATATGGGCCAAAGCCACAGAGTGAAGAGCAAGTGATGGAAAGATATATGGGGGGGGGGGCAGTTTACAACAAAAAAGGTCACAAAATGGATGCACCCAGTGCCACATATAGAGTAAAAAACCTTCTTAACTAAAAAATACCAGAGAGAAATAAAGTTTATGTAAGATATCAGCAAAATTAAAATACCATAAGAACATTTCATTTTCTGGTGGTAGTGGCCCTTTTAATAAGGCAGGTCAGCTGCTGATTCCTTACAGGAAATACAGAGCTGATGTCAAGAAGCGCAACTTGGTACTTTGTGAATGGCAGCCATTATTCGTGCAGTGGGGGAGTGTGGCGGTTTTTATCGCCCCTTCATAAATTAAAAATGTTTAATCGTTCTACCCAATATAGTCAACCTGGTGCTTTTTTATATATTTTAGTGGGAGCATTGTATCTTTAGGTCAGTGGATACTTTCAGTTTTTTACTATCACAATCCAACAAATGGCTCTGCAAAATAAAACAAATTAACTAACTACAGTGACCTAATCAAATGAAAGTCTGAATTGTCAGATATAATCTCTGCACCTGACTACAACACGTCATATATTGGACTTCTCAGCAGCTAGCCTCCAATATGTCATTGGACTTACTGGACCTATCTTGGCAGTTGCCTCCAATATGGCAGGGATTATTATTCCATAAGAAATTTATACGAGACACAAATATCAATCGTTTATATTTCCTAGAAATTCTCCTAAATTCTTTTAATTGTCTGTGTTTTGCTTTGAAGAATACAATAATCAATAATCGGATAAAAACATATATATATTTATTACGTATAAAAAAAAGTTTCAAATCTCATATCATAATCAAAGATTTATAAACCACAATCCATCAGCACATAAAAACTAGCTTAACAATATATGTATCTCCTGTTAGTAACTGCATATATGATTTAATATCATTTACCTTATCAGTTAGTAACTAATACACAAATGGTTAATAAACATTTGTGCTTAATACAACATGCATTTCCCAGCAAACAATGTTTAACCAGCTAAATCTTATAGAGATACGTATATTCATTGATATATATATATATATATTATATATATCTGGCGGCGCGATAGCAATCGCTATGGAGAGTCAGGATGTTCTCTTTTAATATACGTCCATGAGCATGTGGGAAGAAAAACATATAATAGAGTAGTACATAATGGATAATGTGAGAAATGTTAAATGATACACATCCCACTCACAATTGTAGAGCCACAACACTGGCTCTGAGTGGGTCGAGGCAATCGGGTCCTTTTCTTTTATATATATATATATATATATATAAATTGACCCACACCTTTCTAGGTGGAAGGAGTCTTCTTACGGTCGTTATGTGTACATGCGGATAGAAACAAAAAGACTTTGTGCAGATCTGATAATGGTAATGTGAGTGTACTGTGAAGGAAATTCACTCACATTTGGTGGAGCTTTAGAACCAAGCTCTAGGTTGGAACGCCTGTGGACTTGTTGAAGGTTAAGTCCATGGAAACCTTGAACTCCCAGAAACGCCAGGGACTGGTATATGTTAAAATAAAATTTAAAATTTATTGAACAAACATGAAATAAAATAAGCAGGACCTGACACAGCAGGTAACCTGATGAAAACCTGATAGTGCAGGTTAACCAGTACGCGTTTCGCCACTGTGTGGCTTCCTCAGCTGGTTTACAGGTCTATTGTACAAGGCATATTATATAGCGTCCTAAAATAAGGTAATAGTCCCCAGGTGTGGTGATGAATGGATGGCGTGCGTTCCAAACTACGGGCGACGGCTGTTTCCAATGTTGCGTAGGCGCCGCCATCTTGCGCATGCGCATTACGGATGTTGCGTTCCAAAATGCGTGTCAAGCCTTCGTTCCATTGTATATGTACATTTCACAGGGGTCTCTATCGGACAAAGTGAGGCAGCATAATTGCTTCAAATTACATGAAGATAATGATTAACTATTATCCCACAGTGGATAAATGGTATTACATATAAGGGAAACTTTGTGGAAATGAAACTGGGCATACTACCCAATTATATGCAAGAGTGGCACCCCAACTCCACATAAAAAACGGCATAAATGTAGTTCAAGTGAACTTTGTGTGAATAAAAGGAAACCAATAATATCTTGTTAAATATAAAGGATATGTATATGAATGTGTATAATATCCACTGAGTAACCCATAAATTAGGTATTGAAAAGCGTTTTATATATGGGCTGTATGAAAAATATACGCCTATTGTGAAAAACCTATAATAATTATGTGAATTCTAATATGGATAGTGAAGCATGCTAATTACATAACTGTTGCGATCATGTGCTTTATAATTAAATAAAGAATATAAGTGTAAATTAGCAAAAAGAGGGGGGTAAACTTAATATATAGAGAACTACTCCCAAAAAATACGTGAATGTAAACATGTTAGTGTATGTCTGTGAAATCTAGAGATGGTAAAGCTCATCGATCTTCTAAAAGAGCGATAGTCTTCTATGAAAGGTCCTCCAATAAGGAGGAAAAGAATATGAATAAAATGGAAATATGCATAGCATTCTAGACATTAGTTGAAGAAATAGTAGGTGAAAACATATCATTAATGTGACTAAATAATTAAAGGGATAATGAATTAAACTAGAGTTATATGTGGAAAATTTAAATATATTCATAAATAGCTCTAAAGTGGTTGATTTTTATATAACCATATGTGTAGAGAACAGACTAGTGGAGCTCTACAATTGTTGCGACCAAGTGGTGTAAAGGATACAGGTTATATAACTAAAATAGGATGTCAAAAATTGTAAAATGAAAAATTGTGAAAATCAATGGTAAATGAAGATATATATGGATATCTCCATAGTGAAACATATGTGCATAGGGGTGACTTCAAAAATATGAAACATAAACAATGCTAAAAAGTGTCGTCATCCTTATATGGAGTTGAGGGAGCCTCAAAATTTCTTACAAAAAATGGACCACCTCAAAATCATCATTTAAACCCTTCGGCGCAAGTGTGCCATTATCAAAAATACACTTCATTTCCTCCTTTCCCAACCTCTTGGGTAAATCCTCCTCAATTTCTATTTAACGCCCAGAGGTGAACTATTATGAAGTGTTTTGCAGTGGAGGGAAACTGAATGTTTCTCATAGCTATTTCTAATGTTTCTAACATGTTCTGCTATTCTGATATTTAATGCTCTTTTAGTGCGGCCTATATAGCCTAAACCGCAGGGACATTCTAACATGTAGATTACATTCTTAGAGCAACAATTCAAAATTCCCCTTATTTTAACAATTTTATTCTGCTTGTATAAACCTGAGTAAATCAGCCCTAAAGAAAAGACGAAGAAAGAAGAGGTCCTCTTTATCTGTGACCATAACAACAAAGCAAAGAATATAAAAAAGATTTTTAAAAAACACTGGTCCATTTTGAAAAATGATGTAGACTTAAAAGATTTTATAGGAACTAACCCTAAGATAGTCTTTAGAGGGACTAAAAATATCAAATCGAGTTTGGTACATAGTAAAACTAAGAGTGAACATAATATGGTCAAGAACCATTTTGGCCTTAAAGAGGGCTTCTACCAATGTGGTTCATGTTTAGCTTGCAGATCTACCGGCAATAAAAAGAACTTTATTGAGTCATATTTCAACCGCAAGCAGAATAAAATTGTTAAAATAAGGGGAATTTTGAATTGTTGCTCTAAGAATGTAATCTACATGTTAGAATGTCCCTGCGGTTTAGGCTATATAGGCCGCACTAAAAGAGCATTAAGGCTGCTGTCAGACGAGCGTAGTGTTCACGTCCGTGATTGCGCCTAAAAGTACGTCCGTGATAGCATGAAAGAAAGTCCATTGGAGCCTGACACATGAAGTACGTCCGCACTGAACTGCGGACGCATGACGGACGCTGCAAACGGACGCAGGTTAGGCAAGAACGTAATACTGCTAGAACGGACGTGCGGAGTGCGCCACGTCCACGTCGTCTGCATAGCTTTGTGTGTGAGTGATGGAGCATGGTCAGACGGACTGCATTTATACGTCCAGCATTTTTGACGGACAGAATGTTTTTTCATTGTAATTTATTTTTCCCTCCTACATCCGTCAAAAATAACTTCAGTGAAAAAACGGACTGTGTGACCACTACTGCGTCATCCGTACTGACGATGTCCGTACTGCACGGACGTACAGTCCGTAGAAATCACGCTCGTCTGACCCTAGCCTAAATATCAGAATAGCAGAACATGTTAGAAACATTAGAAATAGCTATGAGAAACATTCAGTTTCCCTCCACTGCAAAACACTTCATAATAGTTCACCTCTGGGCGTTAAATTCTGGGTGATAAAACAGATTAAAAAAATAGAAATTGAGGAGGATTTACCCAAGAGGTTGGGAAAGGAGGAAATGAAGTGTATTTTTGATAATGGCACACTTGCGCCGAAGGGTTTAAATGATGATTTTGAGGTGGTCCATTTTTTGTAAGAAATTTTGAGGCTCCCTCAACTCCATATAAGGATGACGACACTTTTTAGCATTGTTTATGTTTCATATTTTTGAAGTCACCCCTATGCACATATGTTTCACTATGGAGATATCCATATATATCTTCATTTACCATTGATATATGGTTTTCACAATTTTTCATTTTACAATTTTTGACATCCTATTTTAGTTATATAACCTGTATCCTTTACACCACTTGGTCGCAACAATTGTAGAGCTCCACTAGTCTGTTCTCTACACATATGGTTATATAAAAATCAACCACTTTAGAGCTATTTATGAATATATTTAAATTTTCCACATATAACTCTAGTTTAATTCATTATCCCTTTAATTATTTAGTCACATTAATGATATGTTTTCACCTACTATTTCTTCAACTAATGTCTAGAATGCTACGCATATTTCCATTTTATTCATATTCTTTTCCTCCTTTTTGGAGGACCTTTCATAGAAGACTATCTCTCTTTTAGAAGATCGATGAGCTTTACCATCTCTAGATTTCACAGACATACGTGAATGTAAACATGTTAGTGTATGTTTTGGGAGTAGTTCTCTATATATTAAGTTTACCCCCCTCTTTTTGCTAATTTACACTTATATTCTTTATTTAATTATAAAGCACATGATCGCAACAGTTATCATGTAATTAGCATGCTTCACTATCCATATTAGAATTCACATAATTATTGTAGGTTTTTCGCAATAGGCGTATATTTTTCATACAGCCCATATATAAAACTCTTTTCAATACCTAATTTATGGGTTACTCAGTGGATATTATACACATTCATATACATATCCTTTATATTTAACAAGATATTATTGGTTTCCTTTTATTCACACAAAGTTCACTTGAACTACATTTATGCCGTTTTTTATGTGGAGTTGGGGTGCCACTCTTGCATATAATTGGGTAGTATGCCCAGTTTCATTTCCACAAAGTTTCCCTTATATGTAATACCATTTATCCACTGTGGGATAATAGTTAATCATTATCTTCATGTAATTTGAAGCAATTATGCTGCCTCACTTTGTCTGATAGAGACCCCTGTGAAATGTACATATACAACGGAACGAAGGCTTGACACGCATTTTGGAACGCAACATCCGTAATGCGCATGCAGAAGAGATGGCGGCGCCTACGCAACATTTGGAAACAGCCGTCGCCCGTAGTTTGGAACGCACGCCATCCATTCATCACCACACCTGGGGACTATTACCTTATTTTAGGACGCTATATAATATGCCTTGTACAATAGACCTGTAAACCAGCTGAGGAAGCCACACAGTGGCGAAACGCGTACTGGTTAACCTGCACTATCAGGTTTTCATCAGGGTACCTGCTGTGTCAGGTCCTGCTTATTTTATTTCATGTTTGTTCAATAAATTTTAAATTTTATTTTAACATATACCAGTCCCTGGCGTTTCTGGGAGTTCAAGGTTTCCATGGACTTAACCTTCAACAAGTCCACAGGCGTTCCAACCTAGAGCTTGGTTCTAAAGCTCCACTAAATGTGAGTGAATTTCCTTCACAGTACCATTATCAGATCTGCACAAAGTCTTTTTGTTTCTATCCGCATGTACACATAACGACCGTAAGAAGACTCCTTCCACCTAGAAAGGTGTGGGTCACCATATATATATATATATATAAGAAAAGGACCCGATTGCCTCGACCCACTCAGAGCCAGTGTTGTGGCTCTACAATTGTGAGTGGGATGTGTATCATTTAACATTTCTCACATTATCCATTATGTACTACTCTATTATATGTTTTTCTTCCCACATGCTCATGGACGTATATTAAAAGAGAACATCCTGACTCTCCATAGCGATTGCTATCGCGCCGCCAGATACGTATATTCATTGTAAAATTTGCACTCTGGTTTGGGGGAAACCACTGATTGCTGGCTGGCTTTGGGAAGTTGGTTGTTGCACAGGCAGGGGCGCCTACCACTTCGGTTTTGAGATATATATATATATATATATCTATATATCTCTCTCTATACTACATGGATCAACAAAAGATGAGCTAATTTAAAATAAGTAATAAAACTTATTTAGTGAATCCTCCCCTAATCTCGAAAATTAAACTTCTAATCTTTTGCTTTTTATTTTCAGTTATATAATTCCTTGCTTATTAATTTCAATCACAGTAATTTCCAAATTCAATATATATATTTGTATCAATCCTACAACAGTTTCTTTTAGGATAAATCCTTATGTCCACTTCTTCATATCTCTATCTGCAGAATAGAAATATTTAGATTTTGGAGCTACCAAGAATCTGAGAAATCTCAGTCCATCTGTTGCAAGAAATACTATTATATAGAATTACATTAATTCCTTAATTTAAATAGCTCTCATACATTACCTCTCCAATCTGGATTTTGAGGAGTCTGCCTTAGAATTCTTTGTGTAATGTTGTTTTTGGAATATGTGACAATTATCTATATTAGATAAGCAATGCATGTGAGTTAGAGATTTGGTGAGAGTCTTGAGTGCAGTGTCCCGGAATGGTCTGCTAGCGATGTGTGTTAGCCTCGGAGTGCCTCATGTCCTGGAATCTGCATGCATTGTGGTGTATGTCTCGGAGTGACTGCAACCAACATTGCCGCTTCAATTATAGTCAGTTTGACATCACTAGCAATATTTTCATTATATCAAATATAATATTTACTATCCTCTAGAGGGCAGTATTGCACTTCTTAATTAATTCCACCTTTTAATTTTATTATTCTTATCTCATGTCACGAGGTCAATTTACACAAAGACCTTCTCTCTCACCAGTATAGACATTTAGTCTCCTTCTGTCAGAAGTAGATTTATTTCCTCACTCCTTTCTAGTTACATACGGAGTCTTTATCAGTTGAATTCTTTTCTCTAACTAAAATCAACAGAATCTATTCCCTACAATAATTATTGGAGCATATGTTTTCTACTGTAAATATAATAAAATATACCTTGATTATAAAAATATATTTCGTGAATATATATTTTACCTTACAAAGATTTTAACTCTTATTTTCCTATACCCAAAAGACGATATATCTTTTTGTTTTAAAGACTTAAAACAGACCAATAAATTTAATTCTGACAGGTCTAGCATTTAGCTTGGGCATTATATCCCACAAAAACATTTTAAAGTTCCCTCATGTCTGGTATTTCTAGAAAAAAAATAAGATTTCACCTAGCCATGAACTCTGTAAAAAAAAAAACAGAAAAAAAAAACCCAGGTTCATTCCTAAAAAGAAAAGACTGTCTTTAAAAAAAAAATGACTACAGACATCCATTTTAGTTTTTCCCTTCCAATATACCTGACAGAATGACCATCTGTAGGACTGACCGGAGTAAGCTGCTCTGGCTAGATTCACTACCAGCCAAGGTCATTTAACTGCAGGAGGAAAGCACTGATGTAAATCTGAATTGAGGACCTATACGTTATGCTTCCATGTTCTGATGCACATGGGATGCAACTTGTATTATATGTGCAGTATGTATTGTAGCTTAAACCTGATAACAGGGTAAATGAAATAATGCAGTAGAAGATTTTAAAAATGTGTAGTCATGGACGGCTTAAGGGGTTCTGGTAATGCAAACACTGTCAAAAATCACCAGTACTGCAGCACAGGCAAACTCGAACATATAACAAAACTAAAATCCTGAGGGCCATATTACAATGTTGGTGCTAACTTAACCAGAGCTGTTGTAAACTTAAAACCTCCATAGGCTATAATGGCTCTGGGAAGTTTACAACAGCTCTGGTTAAGTTAGCACCAAGTATGTAATATTGCCCTGAGTGTCAGGAGTAGCTTCTCAATAAAACTTCTGATGATGCTCTTTAACTTCACAATTTCACCAAAGTTAAATTAATTGTGTTTGTTGGTGCTGCAACAGCAGTACACTGGCAGTTTGTGAATATTCCCTTAAGGCCACTATGTGCACCCGTACTGACTTGCCTCCCGGCGTCCATCGTAGTGTTGTGACACTTCAACGGGGCCGGTCACACGCTGTAGCGAGTGCACGAATTACGTGCTCTACAGCGGTCGAAGCGCTACGATTCTCAGTTATTCCTTCCGCTCTCAAAAACACTTGTCTGACCGCGGCCTAAGATCGTTAATACATAATATTCTACAGTCTGAGCCTTCCAAAGTGTACCTGCTATATACAGCATGTAAAGAAAGGGAGTCCAGTGGACAATTGGATATCTTGAAATTCACATACTGTGGAGATAAGAGGTGGATAATACTGCTCCATAAACTTAAAATTTAGTGTTCCTTTGAAAAAGGGGAAATAAATCACCTTGCTATACCTGCAGGTTTTATTCCTAATAATAACAATAAATTATATATATATATTTTTTTTTAACAGGAAAGAAAGTTCTTGTTTTAAATGGAGGGTACAAAGGCAACTTTGGTATCCTGGAATCCATAGATGAGAAGAGCTTTTCTGCTGCTATAATAATTGAGTCGGTACGTAGACATGGGCAATAGGTGTACCTGGAGTACAAAAGAGCAATGTAGCTGTGCCTCTCCCTCCATTAGGTCAATATGCTCTTTTTTGGGATGTGACTTAAATGATTCATAGCAAGCATTTGAATTTAATCTATCTTTGTATATACTTGATAATTGCTAATAAAACCTGTATTTTGTGTCTCTTCTTTTAAAGAGGTTTTTTATTTTATTTTTACTGGTTATAAGGAGACACACAGTACACTATAGGTGACAAATGCTCCATCCATGCACACCCTACCGAAATGTGCTGTTTCCACTTCTAGGAGTAGAGAATACTTAAGAATTCATTCTTTGTTTAGGCCGCAGGATTTTGTTTTAGTATTTGCTCGTGTAGCTTTGACTGTTTCCATTTAAGTACCCATTTTGTTAATTTCTTTCCGTACAGGGTCCCTTGAAAGGACGAAAAATCAGTGGCATCCCATATGAAGATATTTCTAAGGTTCCCTAAGTACAGTGTTCATCTAAATGGCGACCGCAATCAGAAACAAAACTCTACTGTGTCAGGGTTTTCGGGATTTTGTAAATTTTTTGAGATGACTGAGAGAGTCACTACTTGTAAATTTAGGATTTTTTAAATATTTCTACAATTGAAGTTTATACATTTTGTTAAGTAGAGTTTTTCATCCCAGCTTAATATTACAGACAACTTGTGTTTGGCATATTCTGTAATAAAATCGAATGGGTATTTTTCAAACCTGTGTGGTTCTACCTTAATTGCCTGCATTATTTTCTCTTTTTCTTCATTCACCTACTCACGATAATATGGATGTTGTTAGAGTCAATGTTTAGCCTGGTCGATCAACATCTATTATGAGGTATTGGGAGACCACAAGAAAAGCTCAGTGGATTTCTCTCCAATCTCCAAGCTGTTGTTTATTGCATATCAGGATATAGTTTTGAGCGTTAGGGGCGTTGTACAAAAATCAACCGATTTACAACCGGTGAATGCCACTCTCTATAACTAAACAATAATCATTTGTACGTTACGTAACAGGATGAAAACCAAGGGAAATACACATACAATTTCAAGTGAATCAGCATGAGTTATAAAGAGTAACATAGCTTCCTGAGCATAGAGCCAGCCATAGTTTGTTTTGTGAGATTCAAGGACACTGCAAAATATGGTGTTTTTGAGGATCAGAAGAGACAAAAACTCATACTTTCCATGCTTTAGGTAGTCTTCTTCATTACTGCTGATATCTGGTACCTAAAACCTTTTGGAGTGAGCCCTGAACCGTTGACTTGTTGGTATGTATTCTCTTAAATGATCGTTAACAATATAAGTCAGGAGTTTAAACCAATTTCGTAAAGAAAATTCTGAAAAGTATCAAGCTCTGAACTGCTCTTCTTGCCCTCCCTCTGGTATAGAAAATGTGTATATGTTTATACCAGGCTAAAAGGCGATCCAGTAGGTTGAGCATGTAGGATTTTTCTCCAATATTTCCTGATCACATGCAGGAATCCTTCTGATCAGAGTACTATGTCAGTTACCCATCCTCTTATTGTCAAATTCATTACGAACATCGTACAGTGATGATTTAGGTTAATGTTAGACGAGTGCACTGTGCGTGCGTGCAGAACGTACAGACATCCTCACGGAAGATACTGTAGACGCCACGGTCAGTTGTTTTTGACGGACGTTGGACAAACAAGGGGATTATGGGAAACAAAATGAATATGAAAGATTATAAAAGCTGAAAATTATATGAAAAGCCATATTGTGCGTCAAGGTGCCGGACGTCGCAAATGCGATCCGTCTGACCTCGTTCCATCACACACACATACAATGCTACGCGGATGTGGTGCACTCTGCGCGTCCGTCCTAGTGGTTTTACATTCTTGCCTAACTTGCGTCCGGTGCCACGTGCGTTATGCGCGCGCAGTTCGGTGCGGACGCACTTCGTGTGTGGGTCTCTATTGCTCATGATTCTATGCTGCGACGGACGTTAAACTGTGCGGCAACACGGACGTGATCACTGAATTCGTCTGACACGGGCCTTAGAGTCCTATTGGTTACTAGAAGATAAACGTGGGTTAAAAAAAAACATGTCAAACAATGACCTGGTTAAAAAAGACGCTCTGATTCGTGCATGTGCATTCGAACATGGAACCACGCTGTTTCCCCTTTGAAAAAACATTAAACTAGTAGCTCAGCGGGGGGTTTTCACCACTATCCGCAGCCCCCACTTTCTCTGTAACAAGAAGTTAAACGTTACTGCTGAATTACAGGGACAGGGCAGAATACAGGGAGCTCTGGGGTCACTCATTATTATACGAGGATAAGATTCAGGTTGTTACAATTGCAGAAAATCCCTGTATATTGCATTACTGTACTTTTTTTATATTCTATTGGTATTTTCTAGAAGCTGCTTTGCTAATAATAATGATCACTACAAATCCCCCATAAGCAGGTTATCTGACCATTCCTGAATAAGAGCTCAAGCTGCGACGAACAGGTTGAGGATGTGTTGGTGCCTTCTTCATCAGCTAGTCCCAAATTAATGTCTCCAATATTTTGTATAGGCACCAATAATTTCCAGTAAGCAGCCACAATGTCCGAGCCGCAAGATTTGCTTGATTTGTATTAGTGACTTGAGCTTTTAAACGAACCGCTGGAGCCACGATGTATAACCGTTCTGTTAACTTAACAACTTGGTTGAAATAGGGCCCTGTCTTTCAGAAGTCGATGTTTAGTGTTTTACTTAATATAGGGCATTTCTGTGTTATTAACGAAATAGGACGTAACTGGTGAGCACAAATCAATGCTCTGGAGTCCGGATGTCTCGTGTGAGTCCGCAACACATCATGTGGTTATGTGGAAGAAGCATATACAAAACAACATAGTGCTAAACTGTAAATGATACGTTAGACGATATATAGTAAAATTATACCACTCACAAGTAAAGAGCCCTAGCACCGGCTCAGAGTGGGGAATTGCCTCTGGGTGATTTTTCTTCAGGTGACCCCCCCCCACCTTAAGTATGAAAACTCTCTTTGGACACCGTGGAGTGGTAGAAGCACGAGGAGAGAAATTGGAAATACAAGCTTTCCTAGTGTAAATCTCTTAGGTAAAGGGTAACAAACTCTTTCTGCCAATTCAAGACCTACGTGAGATGGAGCTTCCAGAGCTCAAATCGAATCGCCCATGGATTTTTTTGGGGGAAAAAATCCAAATAAAAAACCAATCTGGAACAGGAAATGTGGTGTTTAAAAAGTTTTTATAAAACAAAAGTAAAAAAAACATAAATTATGGCCCCAGAACGCGTTTTGCTGCGAAAAAGCAGCTTCCTCAGCTGGTCAAACAAATACATATGATGTGAGGGATCAAGATTTTCTGCTTAAACATCAAATAGAGGTCCAAATCTGACATCGCCACAGCATTGGAAGCAACGACCGCTTCAAAACACGAAATCAAGGACTGCGCATGCGCAAAATGGCCGCGCTTCAAAGAGACATCCTGAAACCAGCATGGAACGCGGAAGAACGATGCGGCGCATGCGCAAGATGGCGGCGCCCAGCGACCGTAAATTTTAAAACTAATTGGAAACAGGGGTGGACAATTTTATGATTAATAAAAGGGTATATATACCCTCACATCATATGTATTTGTTTGACCAGCTGAGGAAGCTGCTTTTTCGCAGCGAAACGCGTTCTGGGGCCATAATTTGTTTTTTTTACTTTTGTTTTATAAAAACTTTTTAAACCCCACATTTCCTGTTCCAGATTGTTTGTTTGTTTTTTTATTTGGATTTTTTCCCCAAAAAAAATCCATGGGCGATTCGATTTGAGCTATGGAAGCTCCATCTCACGTAGGTCTTGAATTGGCAGAAAGAGTTTGTTACCCTTTACCTAAGAGATTTACACTAGGAAAGCTTGTATTTCCAATTTCTCTCCTCGTGCTTCTACCACTCCACGGTGTCCAAAGAGAGTTTTCATACTTAAGGTGGGGGTCACCTGAAGAAAAATCACCCAGAGGATATTCCCCACTCTGAGCCGGTGCTAGGGCTCTTTACTTGTGAGTGGTATAATTTTACTATATATCGTCTAACACAGGGGTCTCAAACTCAAATTACCTGAGGGCCACTGGACAAGTTTTCACATCCCATGGGGGCCGCATGCAAAATTTTAAACTGTTTTTTATTAAACAGTTTATTCTTTTCATTTACAGCAAAAAGTCTATTCAAATTCTGCACATCTTTTTGTATTCTTGGTATTTTTCTGACAAAATTTTTGATTCCTATTTTTTTTTTTTTTTTTTAAGGCTATTTAAATTCTGTAACAGACATTTTTATTTTTCTAAAAGTACCTATTTTAATATTTGGACACATTTTAATACATTTTTACTGGTTTAAATGCCTATTAGAAAAATAGCGGAGTTCCGTCCAGTCACTTGCAGTGGACGATCCTAGTCGGACATTTCTGCAACCTCGGTCGTCCATAATCAGACGACCAAGTCGGTCGCTGGAATATGGACCCAGTGGATGGGCAAAAACCATTCCCCTTCTGAGTAGCAGGTTTTGTTTTGTTTTTTTAGAGAGCTCTGTTAGCTGTTTATTTCTGTGGCGCATCTCCCATATTGGCCTTACAATTGGAGCAGGGAAATCTGACTGGTGTGATGGGAGATCTCTTATCCACATACATCACACCTGTCAGATTTCCCTGCTCCAATTGTAAGGCCAGTATGGGAGATGCGCCACAGAAATAAACAGTTCACAGCACTATTTAAGAAACATCCCTTGTTCACGCATCTTATACAACGCTGCGGAATGTGTTGGCGCAGTCCACAATATGCTAAGCAATATTATTTTAAGCTGTGGCATATGTTTTATTAGCATACTGCGGACTGCTTTGCTAACATAACCTTATTGTGTTTTGGATTTACATTGTACTTACGTGCACCACTGGTGTGTTTTTCTGGTTTCAAAATATAGGAAAATAACAAAAATGTATATGATTTACTTTATTTTTGGGATTTTTAAAATTATTTTGTAACACTTTTTTGTGTACAAGGGGCTCTGCGCACACCTCTCTACGCAGGGGGCTCGGGGCACACTTCTGCATCCAGGGGGCTCTGCGCACACCTCTCTACGCAGGGGGCTCTGCGCACACCTCTCTACGCAGGGGGCTCTGCGCACACTTCTGCATCCAGGGGGCTCTGCGCACACTCTCTACGCAGGGGGCTCTGCGCACACCTCTCTACGCAGGGGGCTCTGCGCACACTTCTGCATCCAGGGGGCTCTGCGCACACCTCTCTACGCAGGGGGCTCTGCGCACACCTCTCTACGCAGGGGGCTCTGCGCACACCTCTCTACGCAGGGGGCTCTGCGCACACCTCTCTACGCAGGGGGCTCTGCGCACACCTCTCTACGCAGGGGGCTCTGCGCACACCTCTCTACGCAGGGGGCTCTGCGCACACCTCTCTACGCAGGGGGCTCTGCGCACACCTCTCTACGCAGGGGGCTCTGCGCACACCTCTCTACGCAGGGGGCTCTGCGCACACCTCTCTACGCAGGGGGCTCTGCGCACACCTCTCTACGCAGGGGGCTCTGCGCACACCTCTCTACGCAGGGGGCTCTGCGCACACCTCTCTACGCAGGGGGCTCTGCGCACACCTCTACGCAGGGGGCTCTGCGCACACCTCTCTACGCAGGGGGCTCTGCGCACACCTCTCTACGCAGGGGGCTCTGCGCACACCTCTCTACGCAGGGGGCCTGCGCACGTCTGCACACAGGGGGCTCTGCACACACGTCTGTACACAGGGGGCTCTGCACACACGTCTGTACACAGGGGGCTCTGCACACACGTCTGTACACAGGGGGCTCTGCACACACGTCTGTACACAGGGGGCTCTGCACACACGTCTGTACACAGGGGGCTCTGCACACACGTCTGTACACAGGGGGCTCTGCACACACGTCTGTACACAGGGGGCTCTGCACACACGTCTGTACACAGGGGGCTCTGCACACACGTCTGTACACAGGGGGCTCTGCACACACGTCTGTACACAGGGGGCTCTGCACACACGTCTGTACACAGGGGGCTCTGCACACACGTCTGTACACAGGGGGCTCTGCACACACGTCTGTACACAGGGGGCTCTGCACACACGTCTGTACACAGGGGGCTCTGCACACACATCTGTACACAGCTCTGTATACAGGGGGATCTGCACACACAGTTTTGGGCCATTTCTTCTCTGCAGGTTCAGAGCCTCTTGCCTGCAGTGCATGCTAACACTTGCTGTGCTGTCTGATGTCCACCTGAGCTCTGACACCTCCAGGCACCTCATGGCTGCTGTGATGTCCTGTGTGTTTGCTGAGCCTGACAGGACAGGGTGTTCTTACTGATTTTCAGACTGGCAGAGAGCAGGGGGGGGGGGGATATCAACACAGGGAAGCTTAAAGAGTAAAAAAGAAGATAAGGGAAGAGCCTGAACTCACCAGGGAAGCAGCATCTGCCCTGAGAGTAGCCAGGGTATTTACAAGACACTGCTGGGGAACCAGCAGCAGAGACGGAGCTCAGGTGGAGGGAAGCTGCCCGATCTCCTTCAGCTGGTGGGCGGAGGCATCATGTGACACAGCAGGAGCCAATCAGAAGAGGCAGAAAGCTGGGCTTTCCTCAGCTGCACCACTCTGCTGCGGGCCATTTGTAAACAGTCTGCGGGCCACTAATGGCCCGCATGCCGGTACTTTGAGACCCCTGGTCTAACACATCATTTACAGTTTAGCACTATGATGCTTCTTCCACATGTGTTGCGGACTCGCATGAGACATCCGGACTCCAGAGCATTTATTTGCGCTCACCAGTTACGTCCTATTTCGTTCATATTTTATGGTGTGGGGGAAACCACTATTTCCTGGTGTAGCATTGGAGTTGGGGTGATTACGGCGTGTTGTGTGGTGCTCACCATCTATTTCACGATATTTCTGTGTTATTGGCTGTTTATCTGATATAATTGTTTCTCAGAATGACAAATTAGGGACATTGATGCACTGTAAAAAAATATACCATTTTTCTCTCAGATCTTAATCTCATAATTACTGGTTCAACCAAAAACTGCTTTTTCATTTCATTCTCTTGTCACCATTTACCTATACAGTAATTTAGTAGGCAGCTGATTTCTGTTGATACCAAAGGGGTTATTCAGCAGCCAAATTAGCCACCGAATTGCACCGAACTGTGACTTTCCCCATACATTGCAATTTCGTGGCAATTCAGCTATTCAGAAAGCTTTCAATTTGCCAAATACTGGCGAATTGTTGATGAAATATGGCGCTATTGGCTTCAGATTGCCACAATTTGGCAACCTGTGGCAGTGAAATTTCCCACAGAGAAGTAATGGTTAATCCATTCAGAGATGGTCAAACTGCACTGAAAAGTTGGCTAAATGTCCAGATTTTCGGTGCTTTAGTTTGATAGTTTTAAACCGGCAAAGTCTCAATGTAAAAAATTTAAAAAAATAATTTTTTATTCAACAGTTTACTTTATTAGAATTTTTTTTTTAGGTGTTCTGTATTTTTTTTTCGGCGAAAGTGTTGATTCCCATTTTTAAAATTGTGTGTGTATATATACACTGCTCAAAAAATAAAGGGAACACTTAAACAACACAATGTAACTCCAAGTCAATCACACGTCTGTGAAATCAAACTGTCCACTTAGGTAGCAAAACTGATTGAGAAACAAGTCCACATGCTGTTGTGCAAATGGAATAGACCACAGGTGGGAAGCATAGGCAGGTAGCAAGACATCCCCAATAAAGGAGTGGTTCTGCAGGTGGTGACCACAGACGACTTCTCAGTTCCTATGCTTTCTGGCTGATGGTTTGGTCACTTTAGAATGCTGGCGGTGCTGTCACTCTAGTGGTAGCATGAGATGGAGTCTACAACCCACACAAGTGGCTCAGGTAGTGCAGCTCATCCAGGATGGCACATCAATGCGAGCTGTGGCAAGAAGGTTTGCTGTGTCTGTCAGCGTAGTGTCTAGAGCATGGAGGCGCTACCAGGAGACAGGCCAGTACATCAGGAGACGTGGAGGAGGCCGTAGGCGGGCAACAACAGAGCAGCATGACCGCTACCTCCACCTTTGTGCAAGGAGGGACAGGAGGAGCACTGCCAGAGCCCTGCAAAATGACCTCCAGCGGGCCACAAATGTGCATGTGGCTGCTCAAACAGTCAGAAACAGACTCCATGTGGGTGGTATGAGGGCCCGACATCCACAGGTGGGGGTTGTGCTTACAGTCCAACACCGTGCAGGACGTT
Source organism: Leptobrachium leishanense (assembly GCA_009667805.1). Lineage (NCBI taxonomy): Eukaryota > Metazoa > Chordata > Amphibia > Anura > Megophryidae > Leptobrachium > Leptobrachium leishanense. The sequence goes on along the minus strand of CM019065.1, from coordinate 179,586,741 downwards.
TGGCATTTGCCAGAGAACACCAAGATTGGCAGCTTCGCCACTGGTGCCCTGTGCTCTTCACAGATGAAAGCAGGTTCACACTGAGCACATGTGACAGGGTCTGGTGAAGCCGTGGAGAACGTTCTGCTGCCTGCAACATCCTCCAGCATGACCGGTTTGGCAGTGGGTCAGTAATGGTGTGGAGTGTCATTTCTTTAGGGGGCCACACAGCCCTCCATGTGCTCATCAGAGGTAGCCTGACTGCCATTAAGTACCGAGATGAGATCCTCAGACCCCTTGTGAGACCATATGCTGGTGCGGTTGGCCCTGGTTTCCTCCTAATGCAAGACAATGCTAGACCTCGTGTGGCTGGAGTGTGTCAGCAGTTCCTGCAAGACGAAGGCATTGATGCTATGGACTGGCCCGTCTGTTCCCCAGACCTGAATCCAATTGAGCACATCTGGGACATCATGTCTCACTTCACCCACCAATGCCACATTGCACCACAGACTGTCCAGGAGTTGGGGGATGCTTTAGTCCAGGTGTGGGAGGAGATCCCTCAGGAGACCATCCGGCACCTCATCAGGAGCATGCCCAGGCGTTGTAGGGAGGTCATACAGGCACGTGGAGGCCACACACACTACTGAGCCTCATTTTGACTTGTTTGAACTACATTACATCAAAGTTGGATCAGCCTGTAGTGTTGTTTTCCACTTTAATTTTGAGTGTAACTCCAAAGCCAGACCTCCATGAGTTGCTCAATTTGATTTCCATTGATAATGTTTGTGTGATTTTGTTGTCAGCACATTCAACTATGTAATGACCACAGTATTTAATAAGAATATTTCATTCATTCACTTTAATATCTTGCATTTTACTATTTTGTATTTCTGTAACCACTCAATGTTCTCGAACCCAGGACATACTTGAAAACGAGAGAAATCTCAATGTATCCTTCCTGGTAAAATCCTTTATAAATAAATAAATAAAATTCAGATCTAGGATGTCTTATTTTTTTGAGCAGTGTATATAGATGGATTTTCCTTTTGTTAAGGTAAATCTCTAACTGAATTTATATTTAATCTTTCATATTTAGAACATTTGGAATCCATATTTCTATGTGAAAAGACAACATTTAAAAAATGTACCATTTTTAGTTCTAAGACTTTTGTGTTGAGTTTGTCTTATTTCTACTGTTCAATTTTTTATTATACCCTTAACTTTCCATCCAATTTTTGTTGTTTACCACGGTCCTCGCTGGATGTTTCACACTGACACTTCAACGTTCGAGGCATAGGATATTAAGGTATTTCATACCATGACATCTTGGTGTTTTAACACACACCACACTACCTATGTAGCATTCCATGTGTAGTTTGTCACAAATATTTCAACTAATGTTAAATACTAATTTTATATCTTACACATTTTCCACAAATACTTTTGGTAACATTAATAGAATGTATTTATTTGATAACATGCAGATTACATATTTTACATTGCCCATCATTGTTATTTGATTAGTTACACAGCACACATTCATGTTTATTCTGGTAAACATTATGATAAGTTTATTAGTACCGATTAGAGGTGTATACAGTTAAACGGCTTTGACCCATGTTTAGAGGAGACATGGATGCCCAACTGCTTTATCATTTCAATTTGAAATATGGATGCTCCATTCAGGAATCTTTTCTTGGTTATTGGGTGGCAAGCAGTCTTGCCAAGCTTTTTTTACAATACTGGAAAATATTTGTTCTATGAAAATAATCTGCTACAGTAAAATACAAGCTTTGTCATCCTCTCTCTCGTAGCAAAACATGTTGTAGGTAAGGCTCTTCAAGGGCGTTTAAAGAAGCTGTACAGATGTGGCACAATGTAGTCCTTGTAGTGTCCATCAATGAAACCCTTTCCATTGTTGTGCACAAACCAACAAGGGACCTCGGTGGCCATTCCATTGTGCGACTGAAATTCTTTTTGATTACCTCTGCAAAACATAATGGTAATTCTTGTAAATTGAGTTACAGCATGTGTTTTGATTTTGAAGCATTTACACTTTCTATCTTCTTACAAAATTTGCACATATAAATTACTTAAAATATTATTTCAATAAATAAAAAAAATATTTTATTGGGCATTTTCCATGGGAAAGGGTACAGAAAGAGAAAAAAGGGGAGGGGGGAAGGGATACGAAAACAAGCAGTGTGAAGTATTAGAAACACCATACACGGCGTGATGCAAAATTGATATTTTTAAAAGATCCGTCAAGGTTAAATACAGGAGTTTTGAAAATATGTAACCCTTCCATTTTTCTTCTACCATTCCTATTGTCATCTTAAATTTTCCCTTTTAAAATCTGTAACTCTCAAGGGTTTTCCATTTGTTGAATTTGATTATTCTGACAAGGTACATGATCTGCTGCCAATGCCTGCAGCAAATGCTTTGTTATTGCTACCAGTGTTCTGTAAGTTTCATTGCACGGTCAGTCTAGCAGACTAATGTGTTATCATAGAGTTAGTGAGTTATGAGTAAACAGAAGGCACTTTCTATGTGCTCTCATTGTAAAATATTGCTTCTATTTTGTTTATCTTTACATGTATTGCTCCACATGGGCTAGTTAGTGTTGGCAGTGCCTTGATTGTAAACGTTCTTTTTATTTAATCATAAATGCCAGCATATTGAGGTGATTTAATACAGGTTAAGTTATTGAATGTACAGTATTAGTTTCACTTTTTCTTATACACCATGATTTAGCAGTGTTTCTATGAAACCAATATATTCTCACAAATTTTGAATTTTGGCTCAGAATTGCTTTTTAAACAAATCGATCCATTTTATCCAAGCTGACATATGGGCATCTTTTATGTTCTGAAGGGAACACCCGTATTTTAAATAATAAAATACTTTTATAACTAAATAATTAGGAATCCAGCAATATTTAACAACTTTATTTCTCGCGGTGACGATTAATATTACTATGAAGATCACTGAAAGGCTAAATTCACAAATGCTGACACTCACCTTGTCACAATAAGTTTCTCTCCGTTAACATTCATTGTAGCAATGGGCTTTTTAGGATCCTGCCCAGGTCTTAGATCATAGACACTTGCGTCTGGTTCATTCATAAACTGGCCTATTAAAAACAAAGCACATTAACAGTGAGATTCATAACATTTCATTTATGAAGATATCAAATTCTTCATATTTTAACATGGTGGCTGGTGAACATTATATGATGTCGATCGCAGGAATTTGACCATAATAAACATAATGGTTTGCGCACCTTGTGTTTCATGAACCAAGTATAATAAGTTAAACAGTAAAAGGTATTTAAATAAAAAATATAATACAAAGCATGTCCAACATACATAAAAATGCCTATGATTTAAACATTAATATTCAATCTTATTATCTGTTCAGGAAGGGTTTTAAACAAAGTAATGCTGCCATTTCTCGCTTATCCAGCTGAGCAAACGCAGGGTTATTTCACTCCTGGAAGCATTGCCTCTGTTAGGTTTAGCTTAAATTCTTCAAGATTATGAAATAGTTACTGAGTGACCTTATACACTGTGGCCCCTATTACATTCCTCGCGCAGCACATTTGCGTGAGGAAAAAATCATTAGCGCATAACGTCATATTACGACGTTCGTGCAAACGATTCGTGTTAACGTCCAACGTGAGTGACCCTGCACGAACCTAGCGCGAGAGCAAGTTCCTGCGCATCCTATACTTAACATTGTGAGCGCCAATGCGTTAGTACGCGTATGCGCGCATGGCATTACAATCTTAGCGCAAAATGTAGCGCACAACGTTTGCGCGCATCATTTTAACGTCTTTGAAAACCTGGTGTTAATTTACAATCTGAACGTTCTGGCCGAAACGATATGAACCTGCACAAAAAAAAAAAGTTACCGCACAGTACAGTTACACATTCTACACATACCCAAACAATAAAATTAATAAATTGTTTAATTTTTTATTTTTGTTGCAGCACATATACGCAGACTGACTTTGACAGGCGCAACAACTGAAACCTACCAAATGGTGGTTCTCAATTCTGATTGGCTGAATCCCGTGAAAAAACTGTCTGCCCACCGATTCCTGCACGCAACGGTCATTTGCACCCTGCTTTGCGCGTCAGATTTGCTCTCGAAAAAAGTTGAAGGCTGAAAAATACGCTCGGATCGTAATACCGCGTTAATTTGCGCACGCTAACGTTTGCGCAAGCGCATTTGCGCGAAGAGTGTAATAGGGGCCTGTTTGTATGGTGTTCCAAAGATGTTATTGTTAATAACCAGGCACATCTGAGAATTTCCAGGAGCACGGTCACTCTGCACAGAGACTCTCTTGTCCCAGGACGAAGTGAATGGATGATGTCACATATCCCTTGCAGGAACAGATTGAGCATGTCTAAAATAGGTACATCTTCAAACATGTCCCACAATATTAACTTGCTCACTTACTCTCAACAGCTTCTCCAGACTGCCATCAATTGTTTTTTTTGGAAAACACTGTCAAGGGCTTTAACTATTAAAAAAAGTGATTCAGATGTTTCTTTAATGATGTTGGCTTTTGTGGTGTATATTTACCCTTCCGCCATGGGAAAAAAATGTAATACCCTTTTGGATTAAATAGAATTCTACTTTTAATTAGAGGACTACTCTATTAAAAAAATAGTTACCTTTTTTTGCCCCTTAAATAATTGGGCGAAAGCTGCTTGCAGCCTCTGTCCAAATATTTTGTCCCACCCCCTTTCGGTTTTTTTTTACTACCTTTTTTCTCCCTTGCTGCGCGCAGCTCCTCCTCTCCAAAGAATTCAAAAACCAGACATCTCCGAGCTTTTTCGCGCCCCTTAACAGGCCTATGCACACAGGTCCATAGAACTTGCGTACAACGATGGATCGGGTCCGCGTGCGCACGCCAGATCCGATCCACTGGCTTTCTCCCTGACAACCGCTGGCTTCACAGATGGTGTCAGGGAGGAAATGTCGGCACACTTGAGCATGCTGACGTTTCAAATGACTGAACTAGTGACGACAGCCGGGAAGTTCAAACCTCCTGGCTGCCTGGTCCTGTGGGTGGAGGAATCTCTCCACCCCGCATTTTAAAGAGTTTGGTGACCGTAGGTGGAGGATACTCAACACACCCTGGCCCCTTTAAAAAGCTAAAGTGGTCAGGGTGTGTAGAATATCTCTTTAAGGCAGGGATCTCAAACTCTGGCCCCTCACATGTTGGTCATCTACAATTCCCATAATCCTTTGAATGCAATATATGGCCTTAGGATCATGGGGGTGTAGTTCTGAAACATTTGGGGGGCCAGAGTTTGAGATCCCTAACAACTATAATATTTAGATCATGACTTTACGATTTTTGAGCCATATTTGGGAGTATTTTCATTTAGGGTCAATAGATTTTTTTTTTAAATGTATACATCCATAGCTGCAAATTAAATCATTTTGCTCTACAACACTTTCTGGCAACAGCAATTTTGTACATTTTCCATTTCCTGCTTTGAACAGATAATTGTTCACTACAGATTCCACACTACAGACCCTATTCCAAAGTTGGTGCTAACTTAGGCTAGGGTCAGACGAACGCATTTTTCGCGTCGTCCGTGAAAAAGTGCGTTCGAACGAATGGACGCATTTTTTCACGGAATACGCGATAGCGGTCATACGATGCACATTTTCGTCCGTGATTTTGTACAGATCATCAATAAAACACTTTTTGCGTCTGGACGTTATGTTGGCCAGACATTAGCAGCGTCTGACATCTCCTAATCACGCACACATGCCGCTAGTGGACGCAGCGCACTCTGTACGCCAGTACTAGCGGTATCACGTTCTCGACAAAATGCGTTAGTTTGCCGCTTGCGTTGCCTGGCCGAACTTTTGTGCGGCCGTACTTCGGATATTGCCCGTCATTGGCCATCATTTGCTGCTACTACGGCCGTGATAAAGTGCGGCTGCACGCGCATTCGTCTGACCCCAGCCTTAACAAGAGCTGTTGTAATCTTCCCAGAGCCATTATAGTCTATGGAGTCGTTAAATTTACAACAGCTCTGCTTAAATTAGCACAAATTTTGGAACAGAGCCCTACAAGTGCAGATGCACCTAATGGGATTATTCAGGTTCCATATTCAATATGTCAACTTTTCAGGTGTAATTAAAAGAGAAGCTTTACATTTCCATTAAGAAGCTGCTTGCACTAAGACAAGTACAGCTGCATCAATAAGATTTAAGCTTGTTGATCAGAGATGAAAGTATAAGGCTGAAATAGAGAAGAAAGGTGGACATTCATCAGAGATTGATGCTTGATACGCCTGAATGACTTACAATTTTGTAAGTAATTGTAAAACATGATTTTTCATAAAAATTATGTATACCTTAAAACACAGTCTTAAAGGGACACTATCACCAAAAGATGAAAGCCTCCATTTTGTTTATTTTATGTTGTTGATATCTTACATGTACTTTGTTTCTCTCATGTATGTTAAAATATTTATGGGTCACTAGGCGCATCTATTTTGTGATCTTGTATGATGTAAAACTGCCCGGCCTCTCAGTATTTATACATCACCTGCTCCTCACTGTGTGGCATTTGCCATAGAATGGGCTCTATGGGGCTGACATCCAAGCAGCTGACTCCCATCATTGTAGTGTGTGGGATGTATGCAAAAGACAACACAAGGGGTAGATTAGAACGCTTTTAAGCTCCCTGTCATATCTCATTCAGATGCCATCTTTTGTAGCCTGGACATCACAATAGATCTCTTGCCACTTTATCTAAACATTTCCTCCTCCACTCCATTGACTGTTTACTGCTGTGGTTTAGCTTCTACAGTATCTAAGTAAAACTTTTGCACATATTTTGGTAAATGTTGCATCAAGAGAAAAAAAAATGCAAAATGGAAACAGGAGATACAAACCTAACTTTATTTTTCCTTTTTACATTTCAATTACTTCAGACAAAGATATAAAAAAGCAGCAGTTTATAAAAGGTGGTACTGTTAGTAATACACAAGGAATCCAATTACATCTTATGTTCGTGGTAGCGTCCCTTTGAGCTCCGCCTCAATGAAGAGTTGTTACTAAGGAGTGCATGCCTACTTAACAAAGTTAATATTAAGCCATAATACAATATGTTTTACATACCTATCAAGCCATGAGCGGAGGATGAAAACGTATCATCAGAAGGAATGTACAGGCCAAGGAAATCTACATTAACTGGATGTTTCTTCCAGATACGGTGCAGCAAAACTAGGAATGAAAGATGCTCATTCACTGTAATTGTGATATTGCCATTCTTCTTTACACTCAATGTGACCCTGAAAATTGAATGCAAGTATATTGTCAGCCCATAAAACATGCAGGGCCCCATTCCCAAGTGAAGGATAACTGTAGCGCTTGGGTGAGTAAGCGTTAACGTAAGGGTAAGTGACTTTAACACATGTCACCAAAGCTAATCAGGGAATAATTCCATGAGTGCATCGGTGATTGCACTAGCATGCGCGGGTTATTGTACTTTGCGTTTCCCATGTTAAGTATAGGATGTGCAATCAGTAATTAGCGTTAGGTTTAATAAGGTATTACAAAGTCCAAGAGCTAATTACCCCACCAATGCAGTAATGAAAATTTTACTGTCATCTAAAAGTGGCTGCTAACTGAGTCTGCTTTTGCAGAATCCGTTAGCACCAGCTTAAACGTCCCCCCCCCTAAATCTGTTACTCACCACTCTTCTCACGGCAGTAACGGCGGCCTGATCCGCTGCTTCTGGTTGCTGGGAGCAGAGTGAAACTGAGGACAAATAGTCCCCAATCTCCCTTTGTGATCACTCCGTGGCCCTGTGCGATCTCGAGGGCCGGCAGCGCAACCTTCCATGGAGTCCTTTGGACTCCATGAGGTGATACTCGCGGCAGCGCAGAAGTGCTGTCTGCTTCAATGGAGTACCCAAGATATGAGATACATAACGTGTGTATATATACACGCACAAAAGTTATGTACACTACGCAAATTGCAAAACAAAAAAATTATGTAAATTTTTTATTATCTGATGAATCGAATAATCAAAAAAATAATAATTGGCTGACTAATCGATTATGAAAATAATCGTTAGATGCAGCAATAGTCTGGAAACCTCTGGGCGGCCAGAGGTTAAAATCTCTAATTTAGACATTATGTCATACATATATTTCTATAGCTTGACGCTCACCTATTGAGAGTCATGGTACTTGACTCTGACCAGGACATTACACGTGTATATGTTTCATCTTTCACTGTAATTTTCTCAGTGCTGATTTCAACCTTCACGTTCTGCTGCTTAAAATACACTCCCATTGTACCAAAGTAGGTGTTTTGCTTGCCATTTTTTTCCTTCTTTGCAGGAACAATTTTCCCATTTACTGTAATTCCTACAATGGATAATACATAGGACAAGATAATCAAAAAATTATGGATGATATACAAAAACTAAAAGTCACAAACCTTTATTCATACAATTAAATGCTGGCATGGCCAGCTATGAACATACACAATTACAAAGAGAATAATTAAAAATGCCTAAGCCCTGCAGATGTTTAGAACTAACATACCACAAGGAGCTGTCGGCCTAATGAGTCTCATGGGAAATGTAGTTCCAAAATATCTGGAGGGCTAAGGCTGAGCAGTGCTTGAGTAGAAAGTCAGTGTCAGGGGGTAAAACTATCTAACAAGAAAGAGATATCTGTCCTATTAACTTGGCAATGCTTGAAAGTACTAAAAGCAAAATATAACTATACAATTGGAGGAATTGTGTGATATAATTGTTGCCTGTCTGGTATTTTTTGAAATAATTCACTATATCCCATAAACAAAATGTCTACACTAGAAAAAGATATTGACTCACATTTCGTTGGATTCAGTGGCTTTTTTACAAGTTTGCAAACTCACCACATGGGATGGCAAGTATCCCCATTATACCTTATTGTCGCTCCATCCTTCAAGGACGTAGTTAGGGTGAGGGGAGGGGTATGGGAAAGTCACAATCGTGTGGCTACGGCCAGAAATACCACCAAGAAAGTCACAGGTTTATAAATGTTTTGCAGAATAAATCACCTACCACGGAAATCAAACTCCGGCGAAAAATGACAGTGCTGTCTATTTAAAGAGTTAGGATTAGTATAAGGGTTACAGTTTGTATTGGGGATAGGGTGAGTAATAGGGTTAAGGTTGACCCTAACCCTAATACTCTAACACTAATAGTTTAACTTGACTTTCTGAATACCATTGTTTAAATAGACTTTGCTGCTACCCTTACACATTAGAGTTTAACTATTTTTACTAGTCGATTTAATCTACGCTACATTTATAAACCTGCAACGTTTTGTGGCATCATTTCTAGCAGCAGTCACATCCAACTTTCCCATAGTGAACCTTTTCAACCAATCTGAGTTTTATAAAATGAAAACCATTGTCATGGGTGTGAAATTAGCATGAAATGCTTGCAGAGTGTTTGGTGAATAGATTGGTTTTTGTAATTTTATCATCCTAATGCTAACATAAGGATTGCATTATAAACTACACAAAATTACAGGCATCAGATACTAGAAGATTTAAAATGCACTTTATTAATCGTTGAAAAGACAAAAGCCAACAGAAAACAGATGACTGCAAGGTGAAAATGGGAGTGACGGACGATGCTTATATGAAAAGTTGTACAAAGTAGGTATAGCAGAGGAGGAGATCCCTGGAACTAACCTCGGCAGTTCAAGTCGCCTACAATACCCAGCTAGTATATAATATACACAATAGAGGTAAGGTTAGGCAGGGAAAACAGACATTAATTCTCAATGAGAAGACATATCTCTAGGTATAACAAAAAAAGACCATCAAGTGGCAGCAAAGTCTGAAGCTCAGTAGCCAAAAGGTTAAGCAGTTAAAAGACCGGTCAGCATCACAACTCGACGCGTCTCGCCAGTTCAGGATGGCTTTTTCAGGCTTTTCTCTGTATAATACAACAGGTTCTGTGCCCAGGGTTATGTCCCAATTATGGTTAGATTTTTTTCCTGTCTCCTTTTTGTCAAGGTTCCTGACCCTGGCAGCCTTTCTTTAAACTGCACTCTCTGAAACAATCTCCCTCGTACTGTCAGACTTTCCCCTAGTTTCTCTCCCTTCAAACGGTCCCTTAAGACATTCCTATTTAGGGAAGCCTACCACCCGACTCACTGACACAACCAGTCCATCACTCCCACCAGTCCATCATTCTCACCTTGCAGTCCTTTCCTCCCGTTTCCACCCCCAACCCTTCTAGATTGTTCCCACGGAATAGGACCCTCGTTTCCTACTGTACTGGTTTGTCAAAATGGTGTTCAATGTATTGTAATCCTGTTTATACTGTGCCCATTGTATAGCGCTGCGGAATATGCTGACGCTTTATATATAAAAGGTTAATAATAATAATAACTACACAAAATCCTAATTATTTCATTCCATATAAAAATGGAGAATTGTCTGTTGTCGAATAACTGTTTATTTGTAATTTTCAACCTGTGTCCTACATTTCAGTTTACTGCTTTTAATTTTTATAAGCATTGGACGGATGGTTTATTACAATTAGATTGAGATATAACCATAACTTTGTTTACTCTTTTTTTTAAACCACTTACCTGATTCAGGATCAGAAATCAGGTTCAGAATATTCCCAGGCTGAGCGTCAACATTGAAACAGATATCAAGTTGGCTTAGTGGTAGGTTTATGATAAAATGTGGGTCATCATCAACTGGAATAGAAAATATAAACATAGACTGTTAGTGTATGTAATTGTCCAGTGTTGTTTTGTTACTTTTCATTGTTTTGTATGTCCAGGTCTAGTGAAATTATGAGAGGCACGATAGTCTTTGACCTACATTCCTCGAATTTAAAAAAATGTGAGAGGCGATAGTGGGGGATAAACCTGAATTTTAGTTTCTTTAGTTACCCCTTTACTAAAGAAACCATCCCTTGATCCCAACTCTCCATCCAACTACCGCCCTGTATCCCTGATTCCCTGCACATCTAAGCTCTTAGAAAACCTAGTCTTCAACCGCCTCTCCCTCTTCCTGTCCTCCAATTCCCTACTTGACCCCCTGCAATCTGGCTTCCGTCCCCTACACTCAACTGAAACTGCCCTCAAAGTCACCAACAACCTCCTAACTGCTAAAAGACATGGGAACTATTCTATCCTCATCCTGCTGGACCTCTCGGCTGCTTTTGACAATGTTGACCACCCCCTCCTTCTGCAGACCCTCAGCTCTCTTGGTCTCTGTGACACTGCACTCGCTTGGGTTGACTCCTATTTATCCAACAGGTCCTTCTCTGTGTCCTTTGCTGGTAACTCCTCCTCTTCATTGCCTCTATCTGTTGGTGTACCTCAAGGCTCTGTCCTTGGTCCTCTGCTCTTTTCCATCTACACCTCCTCCCTGGGCAAAATCATTAATAGCTTTGGCTTCAATTACCACCTCTATGCTGATGACACTCAGATCTACCTCTCTACCCCTGATCTCTCTCCCCCTGTCCTTTCCAAAGTCAGCGACTGTTTATCTGGCATCTCCTCCTGGACGGCCTCTCACCACCTAAAGATCAACATGTCTAAGACTGAGCTCCTACTAATTCCTTTTTATAATGCCTCTCCACCTCCTGACTTTTCCATCACGGTGGAGGGTATCACTATCTCCCCATCAAACCAGGTTCCCTGTCTTGGAGTTACACTTGACTCTGCTCTTTCCTTCATCCCCCAGATCCATTCTCTTTCCTCCTCCTGCCGATACCAACTACGTAATATTTCCAGAATTCGGCCATTTCTTACCTCTGTCACCACAAAACAACTAATCCAGGCCCTGGTAATCTCCCGATTTGACTATTGCAATAATCTCTTATTCGGCCTCCCCCTCTCTCGTCTCTTCCCCCTACAATCCATCCTGAACGCCTCCGCCAGGGTAATCCACCTCACCCGCCGCTCCGTCTCTGCGAGTCCCTTTACTGGCTCCCCATCCACTGCAGAATTAAGTTCGAAATCCTTACCCTGACCTACAAAACCCTCACTAACTCAGCTCCCCACTACCTGTCCTCATTAATCACCAAATACACCCCAGCCCGCTCCCTAAGGTCAAACAATGACCTACGCCTAACTTCTCCCCGCATCACCTCTTCCCATGATAGACTGCAAGACTTCTCACGCACAGTCCCCATTCTCTGGAATGCTCTCCCTTGTACGGTCAGACTTTCCCCCAATTTCTCTTCCTTCAAACGCTCCCTTAAAATGTTCCTGTTTAGGGACGCCTATCACCCAACTCACTGACGCAACCAGTCCATCACTCTCACCTTGCAGTCCTCTCCTCCTGTTTCCAACCCCAACCCTTCTAGATTGTGAGTTCCTACGGGAATAGGGCCCTCATCTCCTCCTGTACTGTTTGTCACATGTTGTTCAATGTATTGTATTGTAACCCTGTCTATACTGTGCCTATTGTACAGCGCTGCGGAATATGCTGGCGCTTTATAAATAAAGAATAATAATAATAATTGTGAGGGATAAACCCGAAATTTCACTAAGATCTGTGATCGGCCAACACAGCCACAACCTTCATTATAAGTATAGGAATATGCAACCAACAGTTGACTTACGTGCTTGCCCAAAATAAAGTCGTGGTTAAAATCCTCCAAATAAAATCAAGTCTAGTACATTGGAAACAAAGCCACAGAAAACACACACACACACACACACACACACACTGTGCCTCGAATACATTTACAAACAGGCATAAAAAAGTAAAAAATACAATATCCAAAAAATGGCCAAGATTTTAGCTCCAACATACCAAGCTCAGACTGTAAGACCGACCCCATCAAAACTCCTGCACTCCTATTGAATGTTCATGGAATGCCTATTTGTAAGACTTACACCCCTTTCCTCCTTTTTTAGACCGGTTTGTTCCACCTTGCACCTTCTCCTTTCTTCCTTCCTACTCCCAGTCCACCTCCATCCCCGTGTTTCCCATGGCTGGCTGCATTCCCCACTCTTCCAATTAAGCCAGCTGTATCTAGTGGTCACACCCTTCCCTCTTTGCTCTCATTCTGTTTACCTTCCTGTTTAGAGGTCCTGTGAGCTCCCTCTCCTTGTTTCTCTACATACATTGTTAGATATCCTTTATTTCTCCTAGACACGTCTTGTCTAGTATATTCTTGTCTCTTATACTTCCCTCCTTGTTTATCTTTTATTGTCCTCATTCTGTTCTTTATATACCCTGAGTTCTGTACTACCTGGTTTCTGTTTAGTGTTTCCTATTTTTCAGTCTGACACTACTTAGTCCACTATTCTCTATGCTTGGAGATATTACCTGTGGCTGCCTGTGATCCAGCTTTTTCCACCTGTGTTGACCATCTATATCCAAGCCATCATATGCCAAGAGCACCTGGTTTCTGTTCAAGTAGATCCTGTCTGCAGCGCTACACTGCATAGCCCACAATCCATTATAGTCATAGACTTTACCTGTGAATTCCAGTGATCATGTGATTTACAAATACTACATATCTTGACTGTTGCTATGTGTGTGTTGAAGAATATACCTATTTTTTGCCAGTGTCTGATTATCTTGTTCGCACCTAGTGCTTGAGGTATAAACTAAACCTATGGGTCCCACCACGACTCCAACCTGGTGTGGTCCTGGCACTATTATCCACCCATCAGCGGATCAACAGGGACAATGATCCCAGATCTGGAATCCAGAACGGGAAAACAGGCATCATGAACAAGGTGCGACTATTGAATATGTCACTGTCCACCTCAAAATTCATCAAAACCAAAAACTGATCCAATATACAAGTGAAATCACCGTAAAATAACAGTAACAGTTACTGTTAACCCTTTCGCTGCTGAGCCTTTTCACGCCTCTGTGCGGAGCTAATTTTTACCGGTTTCGTTCATCATGTTTAACCGCGTTTTGAAGCCTTATTTTAATATATGACCCAGACATATTATATATCGTTCTTTCTTGCAGACTGTGCAGATTCATAATATGTCATTATTAGATGTATACGTTATGTCATGTCTGTATATTATAACAAAAAATGCAATAAAATTAGAATTTTCAATAATTTACAATGTGTAAAGTGTTTTTTTCCACATTTTAACATGCGATCGTTTGCGGTTATATTTTCTATGGGGTGCGCTTGTTAAAAAAATTAGAAATGAGGAATCGTTACTTTTTTTGGGGAAAATTACGTGTTTTTTAGCAAACACCCTCCATAGAAAAAATTGTTAGTGCAGCATCATTGTTCACATTATAATTGAAATGGGAACAATATTGTTGCACTAATAAAACGAAAAAAACACAAAAAAAAAAACAACGTTTTTTTTTTTCCTTTTACATGGTCATGTTTGGTATCATTGGAAAGGCCACGCTCTGGCCGTTCCAATGATAGCAAACATTAACCCCTAGCGGTCACGGATCGGGAGATAGGGGGTTCATTGGAACTCCCAATCTCCACTATAGGTGGCAGCAAGGGGTTAATTTCAACACTGGCGCCATCGCGCTCTGCGCGAGGACGCCAGTCATTAGGGGGATATCCCGGAAGCTTGGCCAACATCCAAGATGTCGGCCAGCTCTGGGAGGGGACCGCGATACGGCACATGTTAGCGCCATATATCGCGATCCAGCCCCCTAGGGGTTAAAGACAGCCGCCGCTTGGAAGGGCAGGCTGTGCCCTTCCAGGCGGTGCCTGTCTTTAATCGCTGGCCCGCGGGGAAGGGGAGGGGGAGAGGTCCGAAGGACCTCCCCCCTCCCCTTCAGGCATCTTCCCTGCAATGGCAGGGGGGTGCCTGAAATAGACGTCATCGCGCATGCATGATGACGCCTATCGTGCCCGCCGGTGTCCCGGAGGCTGGGCTGACATCGATGATGTCAGCCCGCACAGGGGGGCCGCGCGATCAGCCGGAATACTGGCTGATCGCGGCTGCAAAGGGAGGACGCGCTCAGCGCGTCCTCCGCAGTGAAGTAGCAATGTGGGTGGACGCGCTCAGCGCGTCCACCGCATTGAAAGGGTTAATAACTGTTAATAACAGTTACTACCTGGCTTTCTCTCTTTATTATTGTATATTTAAACCGTTTATACATTCTATGGAACCTTCAAGAGCAAAAGCTGAGAGAGAAGACAGAAAAGTCCTCTACTGACTATTTAAAATTATGCAGCACTTCTCATGTAATGTGAAGTACAGCTAGTACAGTACTGTTACAGGAGAAGACAACATAGCCCCCATGGCATTATTTAATGTTTTTTTTAACTTTGTCATAAAACCGGAATTGCTCAGTGCTCCCATGAAAATGGATACATACAGGGTTATTCAAAGAGAATCGAAAAGCCACCACACATTCGGTGACTTCGTTCTCTTCAATTCGGTACGATTTGACAATCCCATTTTGGCCACCCTGCGGTGTATTCAGCAAGCACCACAGGGCCGCTGAAATGCAGGGAAAAGTCGCCGAAAAGTCACCGCAAAACGAGGGCAAACACACACCGAAACCCGCAAAAACATCTGGATTAACCTGCCGAAAACGCCGGAAAACACAGAGCAGGAGCCGATCACACGCAGCGCAGCCACTGGAAAAAGCCGACACTGCAGATGAAGGAAGTGAAGAAAAAAAAAAAGTCCGCTTGAATGTTTGAAAAGTGAAACGCTGTTTTCAAACAAACTACTGAAAGAAAATGTCTGAAACTTACATAAAAGATCCAATGAATGATAATATAAAGGGCTGTTACAGAAAAAAGAACAAATGTTTAAAAAAAAAAAAAAAAAAAAAAAAAATTTGCAAAAATATCCCAAAAAAAAATCTACAAATAAAGAGACTTTTTACTGCAGAATATTATAATGAATGGTTTATTAGATATTGGATTAAAACGGGAATATTTTTAACATTGAAGCCTATGGGATTCGCCTGAATAAATCTGCCGAATTAAACCACTGAATGACAGGGCATTTCGGGAACCTTTCACTGCTGGTGTTTGTTCTCTGAATAGATGAAGCATTGCTTCTCTATGGGGATTTCACTGCCCTTGAACAGGCACTGAACAGGCACCGTATTTTCAGGCAATTCGCCAAGATTTGGCGAATTGCCTGCTCTCTGAATAGTCGAATGGCCAAGAAAGGTTACCGAACGCTGATTTTCAGCATTAGGTTCCCTTTCGGCAGCCATTCGAATCTCTTTGAATAACCCTGATAGTAACACATATAGGGTTATTCATAGTGCACCGAAATGTCACCCGGTGCTCTCCCGTTCGCCGCACTTCGGTGAGTTCAAATCGCTAACCCTGTGGTGAATTCAGCATGGGTCCCTTAAGTGCAGTGAATCAACCTGCCAAACGCATCCGAAAAACTGCAGCAAAACCGCTAATTGGAATCGGAAAACTGTTGAATCAATCTGAAACAAGCCGACGACCTGCCCACCAGCCGCTGAGAAAAGCTGACAAAATGCTAAGCAGGAGTAAAAAGTTTTTTAAAAAAACACCCACTGCAACTTCTAAAAGGCTTTTTTAAAAAAAAAACTACTGCATGAAAATGCCTGGAAATTATATATATGGTCCTATGAATAATAATATAAAAGGTCTGTTACAGAACCCCCCCCCCCCCCCCCCCGCCATTTACAAAAAAAATAAATATGAAAAAACATTTTGGTGAAGAAATACCGAAAAATGCCTAAAGAATAAATAAAGACGCCTTTTGCTGCAAATCAAACGAATACACGGTTAAATGAAAGTTTAAGATAAACAGGAGTATTTTTAACATTGAAACCTATGGGATTCGCCTGATTAAACCTGTCGAATGAAAACACCGAAAATCAGGGCATTTCACTGCTGTTCCGTGTTCTCTGAATAGATTAACCATTACTTCTCTATGGAGATTTCACTGTTGCCGAAGATCACTGTATTGCCCTGGCAATATGCCAATATTTGGTGATTTGCCAGCTTTTCAATAGCCGAATGGCCCTGAAATTGCACCGTATGGGGAAATTCACTGTTCGATGCAATTTCGTGGTCAATTCTGTGCTCTTTGAATAACCCTGTTAATCTTCATCAGCAATAATTCAAACCTCCTTTAAAGAGTACAATATGAATCAAACATTGGCATAAAAATGCAGAGGGGGCGTGGCCGGGACGTCCAGGAAAATGGCCGCCTGAACAGAGAGCTCCTCCGAACAAACCGTTTTAACCCCTTTTCCGCTGCACATCCGCACCCATGGGCAAAGTTAGGAAGCCCCCGCTCACCCCTGGCCCTGCAGAGCCTACTGGGAGCCAGCCATCTGGGTCCATCAGGCCGTTTTTGGCCCCTATTTCGACTGCTGGAACCGCTGACTCAGAATCCAAGATGGCTGCCGCAGCATGATCCTCGGCCTCCAGCTCCCCGGAGCACTCGGTGAGTGTATGGGACCCCCCAAATGACTTACGCGAGCTCCTCCAATCCCGCCCCAGCAAGGAAGATTTGGCCACTGCCACCACTAACTTAGGGGCCTCCCTCCTAGCGGAGATTTGCGCGCTGCGCACAGATCTTGGCGGCATACAGACCAGGCTGCAGCATGTGGAGGAGACACAGGAGCAGCAGTCTGCAACCATAACTGCCCATTCCACCGCAGTGACTGCTCAGCGCTCTGCCCTGCAGATGATGGCACGCCATTTATACCATCTGGAGAACAGGAATCGCCGCAATAATATCAGGGTTCGGGACCTGCCAGAAATGGAAAACTCATCTGAGGATTTAAAACGCACCCTTACCAATCTGTTTAACGAGATATTGAGCAGGGACCCTGGCACAGAACTTGATTTGGAATACTTTCATAGGGCATGGAGACCGCGTGATGTGATCTGCTGCCTCTTCCGCTACTCGCTGAAGGAATCCATCCTGGCCGCGACTCCTGTGTTTTTTTGATTTTGCAGGAGCCAAGGTCTCACTGTATCAGGATCTCTCAACCTCCACGCTGAAGTCCAGATGCATGCTGCGCCCTCTCACAGTAGCCTTGCAGGACATGAGACTTCAATATAAGTGGCTGTTCCTATTTGGCCTCCAAGTTCGCACGCCAGCGGGTCCTTTTAACTTACGCGGCGAATTGGATCTCCCGCTGCTCCTGGAGGAGCTCTCCCTTCTGCCGGACACGATACAGGCTTGGCTGGATCTGACACTGCTCTACATGCCAATGGGACCGGCCCCACCACGCCCGCGATGGTCCCACCACCGACGCCGTTCCTCCTTGTCGCAGATGCCAATAGCCTGAAATGGCCAATACTAGTCTCGTCTGGCTTGCAGTCTGAAGATTTCTTCCTGCCCTTGTTCCCGAGCTTCGGATGGTCCCCTTTGCCGGTCTCCTGCCTTGCAGATGCAGGGACCCCGACAAAGGCAGTATCCTTTTATATGTAGCTGGACATGGGGCCTGCCCTGTTGCACGGGCTCCACGATATAGCTGAAACAGGCACCTTTGTGGACAGCACGGGCCTTCCTCTCCTCCTCTTCCTCAGCCTGCCCTCCCTTCCACACCTGAGGCCCCGTGCACTGTACGGCCCTTTGCTCCTATTGACTGGCCTATGAAGGCCGCCATTTTGATCTGGCGTTTCTTTTTGCTCACTTACCCATGTGCTTCAAATTTTTGGAGACTGCCCGTTCGGTGTCTGTGTTTTGGGTTTTTACTTTCTTTTCATATTTCCGCTGTTTACTCAATATCTGTTGCTAAAATTGTGCATTGACGCAACTGTTTTTCTATTGGCGGTGCCTGGCCATCCTGCGCCGGGTATCCCCCCTGTGTCAGTGCCTTCCCAGAGGGATTTGGTGGTGCTCACCTCCCCCTCTGAGACCTGAGACTTGTCCGCGTTCACTACGTGGCGCGGTACTTTGTCTCTTTAGGTACATACTCCTGGTATAATATTTTTGTACTGTTGATATTGTTCATACTGTTCTTTTGTACCCCTGTGTCCCAGGTTACATCTCCCTACACCCCCCCACCCTTCCCCCTCACTCAACCTTTAATAATCACACTCTACCCTGCGGCTACAAAATGGCCACTGCCCCTCGCAATATTACAGTTCTTTCGGTGAATGCCAAGGGCTGAATATACCCGAGAAGCGCCACGTGGCTCTCCGGGAGTTTAGCTCATTTCATGCGGATGTGGTACTGGTGCAGGAGACCCACTTTGTGCACTCTCGGCGCCCCTCCTTTAAAAATCATAAATACCCCACAGGTTACTTCAGTAAAGCCACAGCCGGTAAAATTTGTGGCACTGCTGTGCTGTTTTCTCACTCAATCCCGTTTTGTAACCCGCCCTCGCTTCTGGACCCTGCTGGTCATTATACGTTTGTGAAGGGCCAAGTTGGTGACTAATGGTACACATTTGCATCCGTATACCTCCCTAACTGGAAACAACATTCGGCCATCAGCACTATACTCCGCCAACTCCAGGACTTTCAGGAGGGCATCCTGGTGGTGGGCGGTGACCTTAATCTGCCGCTTGATGCTCGCTTGGACACCTCTAGAGGTGTCACCAGCACCCCCCCACACGGTCCTCCGCCACACACGACTTGCGCTACACTCACTAAGACTGATGGACTGCTGGCGTTCACTTTACCCTTCCACGTGAGACTACACATACTACAGCGCACCGCAGCAGCTATACACGTGCCTAGATTACATCTTCCTTCCTTTTGGCAGCATGCACCTCTTAGATTCTGCTACCATAGGCCCCATGACCTGCTTGGACCATTGCCCGGTATTGATCTCTTTGTCCTCCCCCCTCGCCCGCCCTAAACTCTGGCGCCTTAATGAATCGCTTCTTGCGGACCCCCAGAACAAAGACGGCCTCCATAATGCACTTCGCCATTACTTTGCTGAAAATGACAGCCCTGACTGCTCCCCGCAGATTATTTGGGAAACTCACAAAGCTGTAATTAGGGGTTATTTCATTCAACAGGGATCGTGGTGCAAGAGAGAACACACCAAGCAGCAGGAATCTTTGTTGCAGCGCATAATGGCACTGGAAAGGTCTCATAAATTGCATTCTGACGATAATATTTACGCTGAACTGCTGGACCTTAGATCACAGCTCCGCTCCCTCTTTAATAACAGGGCTCAGAAGGCCTTCCAGGCGGTACGGAGAACTTTTCACGAGCACAGCAATAAATGTGGCAGGCTCCTAGCTAACGCCCTCCGTACACATCGCAAAGCGCTTTATGTGTCCCATCTTTGCTCCCCTCAGGGAACCCCAGTCACCCTCCCGAAAGATATGCTTGGCCTCTTTCACGACCACTTCACCAACTTACATGGTCTCCCCACCATCCCCAATCAGACGACCCCTGACAACACACACAACGCTTCCTCAATACCAACTTACGCTCTAAGCTGACGCCGCTAATGAGGGACTCCATTGAGGGCCCTATCACTGCAGAGGAATTACACAACGCTATTCAATGTACTCCGGTGGGTAAGACTCCGGGACCTGACAGTTTTACTCTAAAATATAAATCATGCGAAAAACTCATATCCCCCCACCTGGCTAGCTTCATTTAATGGCCTGACCACACCCACGTCTCGCCTCGTCCCCAAACCCTCTACGCCACCATCACACTGATTCCTAAACTGGACAAAGATCACGCTCTCTGCGCAAACTACCGCCCTATCTCCCTCCTGAACCAAGACGTAAAACTCTTCGCAAAAGTCTTAGCCCTGCACGTAGCAGAAGATATGAGACACCTGATTCACCCTGACCAGACAAGATTTATCCCAGGGAGGGAAGGGAGAGACAATACCACGCTGATCCATTAACCTGATCCACGCTGCTCAGAGACCTGGTGCTGGTCCGACCCTGCTCCTCTCCACCGATGCCGTGAAGACGTTCGATAGGGTGCACTGGCCCTTCCTGTTTCAGACCTTACAACACATGGGATTTGGCCCCAATGCCCTGCGCTGGATAACTGCGTTATATGACTCCCCCACTGCCCGAATTAACCTAAATGGTGTTCTGTCATCCCCTTTTGCCATCAGAAATGGTACTCGTCAGGGCTGCCCCCTTTCCCCCCTTTTGTTTGCCCTGTCCCTGGAGCCCCTTCTTCAGGCCATTAGACTCAACCCCTCAATTCACGGTGTCTGTGTTGGCCGCCGTGACTATAAGGTGGCGGCTTACGCAGATGACCTGTTATTTTTTGTCCAACAACCTCTGATTTCCCTACCATCCCTCATTGACTTACTCCGTGAATATGGTTCGCTCAGTAACTATAAAATTAACATGGAGAAATCGGAAATTCTGAACATCACTGTACCCGCCACCCTCAGCACCCACATCCAATCCACGTTCCCCTTTCGCTGGTGTACGTCCTCTCTTAAATACCTCGTAGTCCACCTCACCTCAGCAATATCGAATCTTTACACTGCCAACTTTCTCCCCCTGCTCCGGGTCCTGGAAACGGATCTCACTCGCTGGGCAATCCCACATATTACATGGTTCGGTACCTATCACTGATATGGCCGCACCGCGGAACCCCTTTCCTGGTATGTACATAGACGTGACCGGCCCAAACCCCCACAGGCTGTCCCGCTGGCACACCCTGACTCCTTCCTCACGACTTTTCACATGCATTGCCTCCTCACCTACCTCCGCTCTCTGGCCCCACTAGACAAATACACTCGCCCCTGACTACAAACGAACAACTGATCACCCGTAAGGCCCTTCCTCAACATGGCATTTCAACACTATATGGTATCTTGCAAAACCTTCCACACCTTATGTAGCTAAATGAGAAGCAGACCTGCAAACATTAATGGAGGAAGGATGGACACAAATCTTTACGCTTGCTACCCAGTGTTCTACAGCGACTCGCGCTCAAGAAACGGCTTATAAGCTGCTGTCCCGATGGTACAGGGCACCCTCCACTATTGCTGCTTACTCAGCCACGGCTGACACTTCCTGCTGGAGATGTGGAGCACAGCGAGCAGATTTGCTACATGTTTGGTGGTCCTGCCCAGTGTTGCAACCTTTTTGGACACTGGTTCATGATGCCATTAGCAACGTTTCTGACTCCCCTCCGACCTTCACACCGGCGGCTATGCTGCTCCATCACACGCCCTTACCAGTAAACACTTACAGAAACTCCCTAGACATCCGACTCCTGAATACTGCCAAGGCGGTGATACCCAGACACTGGAAATCCCCGTCAGCCCCCACTTTTCGCGAATGGTTGGATGAAGTCCAACGCCTTGGGGACATTGAGGATGTGATGCATCAATCCTCCGGCACTATTGCCAAGCACTTGCGGCGCTGGTTCTACTGGTCCACACCGGCCCGCTCCCCCTCTGCCCCAACTATCGTTTGAGTGTTCTTCCCCAACCTCCCCCTCCCTTTTGTGTAATGTCCCTTTTATAACCCTGTGTTATCTACTGCTTAAGACTGTATTAGTGTTTGATGTTGAACATTATGCACCAATACTTACCATGTATAACGCCTGCTGAATATGCTAACTGTATTTTGATATCTTAGACTCTGGCTGTTATACAATCTACTCTGTTTTGTACTATGAAAACCTTAATAAAAACTTATTACAAATAAGAAAAAAAATATGCAGAAAACTATTTTAAATTGAGTGGTTTCTTTTAATTGAAGTTTTATGACCCGTTAAATAGTAATAAAGTAACACTGGCTTCATCACATACCGACCCTAGGTCACGTGACTAGTGTCTCCAGTAGGGAATATTAGGCAAGGGGTAACCGAAGCAGAGGTAATCAACTTTATAAGACCTTCCCCCATGAGTGTCCACCCTAGGAGGTTCCCAAGCAGCTCAAGAGTTCCAAGAAGGAATTCCCACTGTGTGATCTGCAACATTGCTCCAATAGCTCTAACAGCAGCACAAGGGGCAGCAATCGGCTGCCAGAAGCGTAGGCGCCATGGGGCATAATCAGTAGCATATTTGGGTCACATGGCACTAGGTTAGGGAAGATGGCACAGAATCAAGGTCAGAGAGCAATCTGGGTCAGTACACTGTTTAGGTGATAAGGCAAAATTTACAAATGCATCCTCACACAACATAACAAACTTGTTCAGGGCTGGATTTTCACCTCAGGAGCCTGTAGGCACAGAAATGAGGAGCGCCCCTACCCCCCAAACAACAAAAAAGAAACATGCCAAAATTACCATTTAAATTTTTGTTTTGAGGCTAAGAAAACAAAAAAAATAATACATTTTAAAAAACAGAAACAGTTTTTCTCCGTGATCAAATCAAAAGAGGCAGAATCTGTTGCCTTAGTTACGGTTACAAGTATTTATAAATCGCCAACAAATTCCTTAACGCTGTACAATGGGAGAAACAGAATAACAAATATACATGTTACACACATGGAACAGAAGGAGGGAGGACCCTGCTCGATAGCTGCTTAGAGGGGTGACACATTAGGTGAGGGCGAATAGGGTATTTGAAATAGTGGGTTGCATGAGGACTGAATGGGAAGATGGAGCAAGAAATGTGCAGTGGGGATCATGGAGTGAGCTGACAGACTTCTCCATAGTAATGCATTTTCAGAGGCTTCTTGAAGGACTGGAGAGACAGGCGAGTCTGATGTTGCGGGAGAGGGAGTTCCATAGAAAGGGTGTAGCTCGGGAAAAGTCCTGAAGGCGAAAGTTGGGGGTGCGGGTACGAGGAACTGATAGCATCATATCATTGGCAGAGGAAAGTGGTCGTATGGGATTTACCTGCTAATAAGGGAGGAGATGTAGGCACGGCCCGCGGTTATGGAGAGCGTTGTATGTGAGCACCAATATAATGAATAGGATTCTAAAGGAATCAGGAAGCCATTGTAGAGATTGACAGAGAGGCAGTGTTAATTTCATCAACAAAATATTTTCGTCAGGAACACTTTTTCCTTACTAGAAACAAAATCGTAACGAGACGAAAATGATGTGTGCCTGACGAAAATCATGGCGAAAATACTCTGCCATTTTCGTCAATAAAATGATTTTTGACGAAAATGCAGCGTCGGACAGACCCATCAAGGCACTCGGGCGCTGCCGGTTTGGGGCCCCCGCCGGTTCGCTCTGCCTCTGTTTTGATTGAAATTCACAGGAAGCCAGCGGCGCTCTGAAAACGTCGCAGTGGCGCCTGCACCGCCCCCTCACGTGACGTGTCACGTGAGGGGCAGCGCCAATGCAACATGCCTGCTCCAGTGTGGGATCAGATGGATGCAGGCACGCTGCTACAGGCGCCACCGCAGCGTTTTTTCAGACTGAGCCGCTGGCTGCCTGTGAATTTCAATCATCGGATGCAGAGGGAAACCGGCGCGGACTCACTGTGGCCGCTGGCACCCCAAACCGGGCCCCTATTGACCCGCAATGGGTGAGCAATGGGGGGGGGGGGGTGGGGCGGAAATTCATATCCATGTGTGAGCTAATGGGGGCAATTAATATCCATGTGTGAGATAATGGGGCAATTCATATCCATGTGTGAGCTAATGGGGGCAATTAATATCCATGTGTGAGCTAATGGGGGCAATTAATATCTCTGTGTGAGATAATGGGGGCAATTCATATCCATGTGTGAGCTAATGGGGGCAATTCATATCCATGTTTGAGCTGCACATTAGTGTGGGTTTTATTGCTGCGGAGCTCTGTAATACGCTCACTCTGCACATTACTGGGAGTTTTATTGCTGTGCAGCTCTGTAATGTGCAGTGTGTCAGGATTGTACAGTATCGTTTAAAATGATCGGCAGTTTCCCACATTTTCCACTGGGACTTTGTGCCGTGGTGCAGCCTTAGCTGCAGTGAGTGGGTGATGGCTGCTGCAACAGTGCGGTAGCCATCTGTAAGTATGGAGGAGGGGGGCACAATTCGCTGCTAAACACATTCGATTTTAGTCAACTAAAATTAATAATAATTCTGACAACTAAAATACGACGAAAATTAAGTGGTATTTTAGTCAAAAGACTAAAATTAAATTTGCCTCTCAAAATTAACACTGCAGAGAGGTGAGGTGTGAGCGGTGCAGGAGGTGAGGTGTATGAGTCTGGGACAGGTGTTCATTACAGACTGTAGCGGCAGAATCTGGGATCTCTTAAGGCCAGAGAGAAGAAGGTCACAGTAGTCAAGGTGGAAGATAATAAGAGCTTGGATGAGCATTTCAGTAGAGTCTGGATTAAGAAAGGGACGGATGCGTGCACTGATTTTTAGGTGGAAGTAGCAAGATTTGGTTAGAGACTGAATGTGAGGAGTAAAGGATAGATTGGAGTCCAAGAGGACCCTGAGGCAACGAGCCTGAGAGGTAGAAGTAATGGTGGCACCATTCACCTGAAGCGAAATTGGCGCAGGAATGGATGTTTTAGAGGGAGGGAAGACGAAAAGTTCAATTTTAGAGAGGTTGAGATTTAGGAAATGGAAAGTCATCCAGTCAGAGACAGCCGATAGGCGGGCTCTAACACGGTCCAACACCGTAGGAGAGAGATCAAGAGAGGAAAGGTAGATTTGGGTGTCATCAGCATAGAGGTGATATTGGAATCCATAGGAAGAGATGAGGTTGTCCAAAGAGGCGGTATAGATCGAGAAGAGTAGGGGACCCAGAACAGAGCCTTGAGGTACTCCAACTGAAAGGAACTGGTGGCAAAGAGACACCAGCGAAGGAGACACTGAAGGACCATAAAGAGAGAAAGGAAGAGGACCAGGAGAGAGCGATGTCACTGAGGCCAAGTGTGATCAAGTGTGAGGGTGATCAACAGTGTCGAATGCAGCAGAAAGGTCAAGAAGAATAAGGAGGGAGAATTGACCTTTTGTTTCAGCGGCAGCTAAATCATTAGTCACCTTGGTCAGAGCAGTTTCAGTAGATTGTTGGGAGCGAAAGCGGATCGAGTAGAGCATTAGCAGCAAGAAAACTGGTTATAGACCAGACGTTCTAAGATTGGAGGCAAAGGGGAGCAGAGAGAAGGGACAGTAGTTCAAGAGGGAGGTAGGATCAAGAGATGGCTTTTTTAGAATGGGGGTGATCACAGCACATTTGAAAACAGAGGGGAAGATTCCAGAGGAGAGGGAGTGGTTAAAAATATGAGTCAAAGCAGGGACAGTAACTGGTAGGGCAGGCTGAATAAGGTGTGAGGGGATGGGATCAAATGGACAGGTGGTCGGGTAGGAGGACATGAGAAGTTCTGTTACATCCTCCTCCGAGATTGGAGAAAAGGAAGACATACAGGGTTATTCAGAGAGAGGTGAAAACCAGAAGAATGGCTGGAGAAGTGAAAATTCTAGGTCAAAATGGGAGAATTTTTCTGGTTTGGCTATTTTCACTTCTCCAGTCATTCTCATGAGGTTCACCTTTCTCTGAATAACCCTGAATATAGAAAAGGGGGCAGGGAGTGAGGGAGTCAGTGGGGTAGAATGGTTAAAGGAGGAGGGCTGTGAATGCAGCGGCATTGTTTGTTTTATATGTAAAAGCATAGATTGCCTCTGCTGTAGACCAGAAAAAAATTTGCATTTGCCTTTTTATTTTTACACATTACATGGTCATGTTTGGTATCATAGTAAAGACTAGACTCTGACCGTTCCAATGACACCTCACCTAACCTTGTGCGGTGTACAATTCAGGCTGAGTTCACACCTGAGCGTATCTGATATGCGAGTTTTACGCATGTTTTTGTTGGGCGTTTTATGAGCATATTACCTGGCGTTTTTGACAATTAGAAATGCGCGTCGTACACGCGTTTTTTGATTAACTACGGAGGCATTCAATGAAAAATACTTCAGAGGCGTCTAATGAAAGAGACTTTTGTGCCTTTCGCCATATGCGGAACGTGCGTTCATTTGATGACGAAAACTTGCAAACTCCCATTTCAGTGCGTTCACATTGAAGTCTATGGCCGCAAATGCACTGTAATACGCCCCAAAGAACCTCCTGTACTTCTTTGGGCTTTGGGCATAGGGCGTTTTACAGCGCATTCCTACACGCTGTAAAATG
Organism: Leptobrachium leishanense; assembly: GCA_009667805.1. NCBI lineage: Eukaryota > Metazoa > Chordata > Amphibia > Anura > Megophryidae > Leptobrachium > Leptobrachium leishanense. Next base: position 179,559,797 of record CM019065.1, on the reverse strand, counting down.
CCCAGTGTGAACCATGCCCATAGGAAATAATGGGATTTCAGTGTTTGAGCGTTTTACAGCATGTAGGAATGCGCTGTAAAATGCCCACGTGTGAACTAGGCCTTAGAGATGCAGGTTCCAAAGTCCCCCTGTCTCTCTCTCTCCTCACTGCTGCGCCACGGTCTAGGTTGTGAATTAAACAATGCTTTCCTTCACCAGATACTCACTTTCTGGCAGTGTGGGAATGAGGTGAGTTCGTGCAGCATCACTGTTCACGTTATAATTGTAAACTGTATAATAGTGCCGTGTTAGAAAAAAAAATTGAAAGATATTATTTTAATAGATATTTTATTTTTACATAAATCTAACCTGGTTATATTTGGTATCACTGGAAAGCTGTAAGCTGACTTTTCCAATGATACTTCATATGTCCCTCTAGCCCTTAGGGCTCCAGAGATACAGTGGTCTAAATTATTGCGCATTGTAAAAAAAAAATATATATATTTTATCTATTTTATTTTTTACACACAGAGCAACCCTTGTGGCAGGCGCATGTAGGCACATGCCTACTCTGCCTAATTATAAATCTGGCCCTGACCCTGTTTCACACACACACGCTGATCTTTTTGCTAACACAACTCTTCACACACACACACACGCACATACCTGTACACATTCAAATATATTCATGTATTGTCACACACGAATATATCTTGGCATTCACGCTTATTATTGACATTATCGAGATATGTATAAATAAAAAATACATTTATTAAGACATACCTGTACCTATAAAGGGGACACGGCCAGTTGGCTGTTTAGCCTCTGTTTTAACATCTGGAGTTTGGTTAGGTGATATGATCATTATGTCTGTGCCATTTCCTACAACCTCAGAAGGTGGTGTAGGGGAAACAAGCTCAAAGGATGGAGGTATTGCTGGAGGATCCTTCTTACTCACAACTAATGCTGTTGAAAGGAAACAAGAAGTTACATTTGATAATATCATTTTATTTTACTGCATGCTCTAAAAAAACCACAGAAATGTATGGTCGCCATTCAGCCTTTCATTTGTATTGAAGCATTTATTTTGATAAACTATACATGGAAGGAAAAAATAATGTCATAACAGCTTATGCACAAAATATGGTTCAGGCAGTCGCCTGTCTCTGTCTCAGTGTAAATACACAATTTGCACCAAAGAATCCAATAATCAAGGTATACAAGTGAACAAAAACAAATTATGAAAGCTTATAAGTCTTATAAGGCCTGCTATATCTCTCATGCAGAGGAGACTTCCTTGGCATTTCTGTTCTGGCCATCCTTTCTGGGTGATAGCAGTCTGATCTGTATATGAAATAGTCACTGTAATGGCACCATCAAGCTATAACATTATGAGACCTGGCAGGCAGCAAGTTCTGTTGCCCATTCTCAATCATCATGATAAGTTTGCCCGGTCAGGGTTAGATTTTAGGAGGCAGCCAATTTAGAGGTCTATTTACATATATAACATCAAATATTTTTAGACCATCAGTGTACGTGTCACTATACCTGTGTGATCGTAGATTCCCTGCGTCACTAATACTCCTGATTATTGGTTTTTACATTATTATGTATTCGTCGATTTTAACATATATCAATAAAATTTATGCTTCTTTCACAGGTAGCCCTAACAACCACCATTGTGGATTCAATCCCTCGCCTACCATTGGAGGGTCCCCACATATCCACATGGAGTAACAATGTGTTTTTATGGTCCTTTACATTAACAATACAATACACTTTCTCATGGTGAGACTTCTACTGCGTTATTACAAGATCTAACCTAATACCCATTGCATTGTTTTATATCTGTTGGAATATTGAATGTGGTAGTGTTCTTAGTTTTCTATTGGTCTATGATGTCATCCTATTTGAAAGTGATGCGAAAATGGCAACCCCTCCAAAAAAAAAAAAAAAGCTAATAAAAAAGTTGCAGGAAAAAAATAATTGATGGCTATTTAAAACCCAGCATCACCATAGTCTATTTAAGCAATGGTAAAGACTTTGTTTATCTAGACATCAGTAATACCTTTGTTTTATTTAGAAAACAACATGCCATTGCTTAAACTGCCTGCAATTTTTTTTCCCAGGTGTAGGATTAATTTTAGGGATAGGATTTGAACTCGGGTTAGTTTTAGAGTTAAGTTTAGAATTCAGGTTAGAGCTAGTGTTAGGATAAATTTAGAATTAGGGTTAGTGTTAAGGTAAGTTTTAGAAGTAGGGTTAGTTTTAGGCTTACATTTTTGTTTTTTTTTTGAGAAAGGATTTTACCAGGAAGGATACATTGTGAGGTCTCTCGTTTTCAAGTATGTCCTGGGTGGCGAGTATGTACCGTTAGGTGTCTTGCCCAAGGACACTTACTGGAGAGGTGCTCTTGCTGGGATCGAACCCATGTCTCCACAGGCTCTCCACGCAGAGCAGTGATGTTACCTCTACTCCACCCAGCAGTACTAGGTTTATGCTTAGAATTAGGGTTAGTGTTAGATTAACAGGGTTATTCAAAGAGATCCGAATTGTGGCCGAAAGGTAACTGAACAGTGAAATTCAGCGTACGGTTACCTTTCCTGGCCATTCAGCCATCCAGAGAGCAGGCAGTTCGCCAAATCCTGGCAAATTGCCTGCATATAAGGTGCCTGTTCGACGGCAGTGAAATCCCCATAGAGAAGCAATGCTTTGTCTATTCAGAGAATAAAAACCAGCAGTGAAAAGTTGCCGAATTGCCCTGCTGTTCGGTGGTTTCATTGCGACAGGTTTATTCAGGCGAATCCCATAGGCTTCAATGTTAAAAATATTCCTGTTTTAACTCAATATCTAATAAACCATTGATTATAATATTCCGCAGTTTCAAGTCTCTTTTTTAGGCATCTTCCGGGATTGTTAGCGAACTTTTTTTCCTTTATTTTAATCATTTTTTCAATTTTTGTAACAGCCCTTTTTATTATCATTCATTGGATCTTATATGTAAATTTCAGATATTTTTGTTCTGTAGTTTCTTTGCAAACAGTGTTTCACTTTTCAAACATTCAAGCAAACTGTTTTTTTCCCCCCACTCCATTCGTCTGAGGTGTCGGGTTTTTCCGGCGGCTGCTCTGAGCTCTGATCGGTGGCTGCTCGGGTTTCTCCGGCGTGTTCAGCGGGGTTAATCCAGGTGTTTTTGCGGGTTTCGGTGTGCGTTCGCTAGGTTTTGCGGTGAGTGTTCGATGGGTTTGCGGCGGGTTTTCCCTGCACTACGACGACCCTGTGGTGCTTGCTGAATACACCGCAGGGTTGCCAAAATGGGATCGCCAAATTGCACCGATTTGAAGAGAACAAAAAGTCACGGAACGTGCGGTGACTTCGATTCTCTTTGAATAACCCTGTAAGTTTAACCCCTTAGTGACCGGGCGGTTTTACACAAATCCGTCCTTTAGTGACCGCTGCTGTTTTTACGTTTCTGCGCTGTTAGGGTTTAGGTCAAATTTTCCTCTTACTCGTTTATTCAACTCACACATATTATACACCCTTTTTCCCGCCATTAAATGGACTTTCTAGAAATACCATTATTTCCATCATATCCAATAATTTACTATAAAAAAAAATATGAAATATGATGAAAGAAATGGTAAAAACACACTTTTTCGTAATTTAATCCCCTAAAGCTACAACCACCAATAAAGACCCCGGCTAAATAGTTTCCAAATTTTATCCCGAGAATAGAAATACCCAATTTTTACCTTTTAACCCTTTCACTGCTGAGTCAGTTCACCTATGTGCGCTGCGCTCATTCTGACCATTTTGTGCTAATTATTTTGAGATGTCAGCCTAGGTCCTATTTAATTAAACCCCCCCCAGACAAAAATTTTTAAAAAAAAAAAAAAAAAAAAAAAAAAACACATTTTTTTTTTAATTTTGTTTTTAAACTAAACCTGGTCATGTTTGGTATCATTTGAAAGGCCACGATCAGGCCTTTCAAATGATGTCAAATATGACCATCTAGCTGCCATGGATCGGGAGATAAAGGGATCCTTAGGATCCCCTTATCTCTACATGGCAGCTAGATGGTTAACTGGCCCACTGACATCCTCACACATATGGTGAGGTTGTCAGTGGGTGGGGGTGGACCTGGAGGCTAGGCTGACATCCAAGATGTCAGCCCCCCTCCAGGTTCGAATCGCGTTTTGGCGCCAATTGGCGCCGCAACATGATCCGGCGGCGAAACGGTTAATGCCATACACCGCTGGAAAGGGGAGGCTCTCCCCTCTCCAGCGGTGCAAACGGCATCTCCCTAGCTTCAATGGTTGGGGAGATAGAGGGCCCCCCTCCCCTCCATTGAATCACATGGGGGCACCTTCTGATGACGTCACCACGCAGCGTGGCGACGTCATCAGCCTCGCCTGCCCATGTAAATCACATGGGCAGGCTTCCTCCCTGTCAGATCGCCGTGGGATCAGACGAGGGAGGTGAGTATCGGGCGGGAGGGGGATTTGGCGCCGCTGACGTACCCTGTACGTCATCGGGTCTAAGGGAGACCCGAACACAGGACGTACAGGGTACGTCAGCGGTCGGGAAGGGGTTAAGGTAAGGGTTAATTTTAGGGTTCCTGTTAGGTTAAGTTTAGAATTAAGATTAGTTTTAGTAATAGGGTTAATATTACAGTTAAGTTTAGAATTAGGGTTTAGGTTAGTTTTAGGGTTAGGTTTGCAATTAGTATAAGCATTAGTATTAGGCTTAATTTTTAAGGTTAATTTTAGTTTTTTTCTAAAATAAAATTTAGATCTAATCATGTAAATAGTTTTTGCTTTGCTAATACAGTTTTTAAAATACCTTAAGATTTAGTTGTTTGCATTTTTGCTGAATATTTCCTCCCGATTTTTCATATCGATGTTGCTATTTTATGCTAATTAGGGATGAGCTGTTCAGGTTCGGAGTTCGACCCAAACTTAGCCTGTTCGAGCAGATCGCGAACCCCGAACATTTCCGGGTGTTCGCCGCATGTTCGACCACAATGCATGTTCCCACTGCCTGAAGCTCGTAATTGGCTACAGCCTTGCACCTGACCACAGGTCTGGTGCAAGACTGGTTGAACACTATGCCAATCACCGCTCAGAGTCCTGATTGGGCAAAATTTGCCCAATCATGGGCTCACAGAGCTAAGTCCCGCAGCACACTATATAAGGTTTCCACGCATTTCAGAGGAGATTTCAAAGGAGATAGTTGTGTCTTGTTACTGCCGGTCTGCCACGCTACTGGGGGGGGGGGGGGGTCTCATTTCGGCCAAATATCAGGGAATTTAGGTGATGTGTGTCTTGTCACTGTGCCAGCAAGTTTTTTTGGGGTTTCACAACTTTATTTAAAACATTTGTGTATTGAGGTGATTTTCTCGGTCTTGTCACACTGTGCCAGCAAGTCTTTTTGGGGCTCACTAATTTCTTTAAAACACTTGTGAATTAAGGTGATCTGTGTCTCGTCATACAAACAGTACCACGCTGTATTTTGGGGCTCACTAATTTCTTTAAAATGGAAAAAAAAGAAATCTGTATCGATGGCGCCACCTAGAGAAAATAGATGTAAAATGTTCCACAAAACACTATTTGCGTATATAAAAAAAAAAATAAATAAATAAAAAAAAAAAAAAAAAAAATCCTTTTTTTCCCCTTAAAATGGGAAACAATTCTTGTTTTGAATCAGCAGCTGTCTCTTTCAATAGGTGGTATATCCAAACCCACCGAAGGATAATAAATCAGACAAAGATGATCGAGTCAGCGCTTCCTTCAATCAGTGTTTTCTTCTTTTCTGTATACCTTTAAAATAAGCAGAAACGCTGCCATAGCGTAGTAAACTTATTATGTAGCTGGAAATAGTAAAGAAAAGGAACACTCACATTTTATTGTGTCTCAGACACTAGATGCTCCAGGCTACCGGCAAAATTTGGATGGGAATGCCAGATTTCCCCCAGGATTCGTAGTCTTGCCGTTCCAATAATTTCTGGACGCCAAATATTGGTTTTAACCCTTTCGCTGCTGAGGCTTTTCCCGCCCCTGTGCTGAGGTCATTTTTACCTGTTTTGCGCATCATGTTTAAACGTGTTTTGAAGGCTTATTTTAGTATATGACCCAGACATATTATATATCGTTCTTTCCGTCAGACTCGGTAGATTCATAATATGTCATTATTATATGTATACGTTATGTCATGTCTGTATATTATAACAAAAAATGCAATAAAATATGTATTTTCAATAATTTACAATGTGTAAAGTGTTTTTTTTCACATTTTAACATGCGAGCAATTGCGGTTATATTTTGTATGGGGTGCGCTTGTTAAAAAAATTAGAGATGGGGTCTCGTTACATTTTTTTTTGGGAAAATTACACTATTTTTAACAAACGCACCGCATACAAAAAATCGTTAGTGCAGCATCATTGTTCACATTATAATTGAAATGGGAACAATATTGCTGCATTAACAAATCAAAAAAAATAAAAAAAAAAAAGTATTTTTTTTTTAATTTTGTTTTATTTTTTATTTTTCATTTTTTTTTTTTTTTACAACTTTTTCACTGTAGTGTTTGCCGATCCAACCATACCAAAATGTAACCCCTAACTGCCACGGATCGGGAGATAGGGAGTTCATTGGAACTCCCTATCTCCACCGTTGGTGGCAGTTAAGGGTTAACTCTAGGACTGGCGTCATGGTGCTACGCACGATGACGCCAGTCCTCAGGGAGTTCCGGAGGCTTGGCCGACATCCAAGATGTCGGCCAGCTCCGGGAAAGGATCGCGAACCGGCGCTTTTCAGCGCCGATTCGCGATCCAGCTCCCCAGGGGTTAATGCCAGGCATCATTTGGAAGGGCGCTGTCCCTTCCAAATGATGCCTGGGTTAACCCCCGCAGAGTCGCCGATCGGGAGGGAGAGAGGTCCGAAGGACCTCCCCCCTCCCTTTCAGGCGCCTCCTCCGCACATGCGGGGGGGGGGGGCGCCTGAATTTGGTGTCATCGCGCTGCCGCGATGACACCAAATTCCGGCGGCTGCTGTTCCGGATGCCGGGCTGACATCCAGGATGTCAGCCCGCACCGGAGGGCCAGCGATCGGCCGGAACCCGGCCGAACGCTGACCCAATGGGAGGACGCGCTCAGCGCGTCCTCCGCACAGCAGCGGGAATGCTGAGGACGCGCTGAGAGCGTCCTCAGCATCCAAGTGGTTAAAGGCAAAAATTTATTAAAATAAATAAAACAGGAACGTGAATATATCACCTAAACGCGTTTCACGAGAAACCTTGCTTCCTCAGTAGGTTTGATCCATTTGATCCGTAGTTTACTACGCTATGGCAACGTTTCTGCTTATTTTAAAGGTATACAGAAAAGAAGAAAACACTGATTGAAGGAAGCGCTGACTCGATCATCTTTTTCTTTTTGTCTAATTTCTTTAAAACACTTGGGAATTAAGGCGATCTGTGTCTCGTCATACAAACAGTACCACTCTGTATTTTGGGGCTCACTAATTTCTTTAAAACATTTGTGAATTAAGGTGATCTGTCTCTTGTCACTGGCTGCCAGCTATCAGTGTGTCTCACTGAGTTATACCAGAGTTATTTAAATCTTTATACCAGAGTTGAATCAGAGTTCTGTATATATTAATCTATATATCACTCACCATGTCTGAAAGAACAAAAAGGACAGGCAGACGCTCCCAGCCACAGATAAGAGGGCAAGCAGCCCCTGTGTCGGGAGGCTGTGTCTGTGGACGTGGTGCATCCTCTGCAGGGGCACGCTTGTCCTTTCTAACTGGTGCTGGCCGTCTTAAGCAGCAGCAACATACAGAGGATTTGGTGGATTGGCTAACCAGGCCATCCTCATCCTCCCAGTCCTCTGCCAGCCAGGCTTCTAGTGCTTTACAGTCCACCTCAGCTGCCAAAGCATCTAATGCAGCCTCCATGTCCACAGCTACTCCTGCCGTAGCCTCGCTATCACACACGGAGGAGTCAGCTGAATTGTTTGACTACAATGAGAGTGACATGCTGCTTGAGGATGCGCAGCAAGTACAGTGCTCTGATTCAATCTCTGAGGTTGAAGGGAGTATAATCAACCTAGAGGAAGGGGGTGCCAGTGATGACACACAAATAACTGGCACTCATGTTGCCCCAGCAGCTGCAGCATACTGCCAAGTTGGCTCCAGTGATGATGATGAGGAGATAGGGGGTGAAGATGACATTGATGATGATGAGGTCACTGACTCCATCTGGGTGCCAGATTTAACTGAGGAATCAAGTGAGGAGGAGGAGGCACAGCAAACACGAGGCACAACATCCTCTGTGACTAACCGTAGCACTAGCCAGTCCAAGGCATCACATGTCAGAGCTGCTCCGTGCAGAGCGCTGTTTTCTCAAAGAACACATGCAGGAACTCTGCTGTCTGGGAGTTCTTTAAGAAATGTGCAGCAGACCCCACCGTTGCTATTTGTAATCTATGTCAGAGGAGGCTGAAGTGTGGGATAAACACGGACACTTGGGTACCACGTGCTTGAGGCGACATATGAACAAGTGCCACACATCCCGTTGGGGCAAAACTTTGCGTAGGTCCTCCTCCTCATCTGTCTCTACCCACACTGTATGTCCTGCCATGCAATTGCCTACAACCTTCACCGACAGGGATGATGCTACAGTAATGGATGTACCAGCAGGTCCTTCCTCACAATGTGACATCATCCCAGTAGCTGAAGATTTACGCAGTCAGATTACGTTGCCGCAGCTGCTGCAGCGACACAAAAAAATATCGTCCCAACCATCCCCAAGCTCAGCGTCTAAATGCCAGCTTAGCAAAATTACTCGCATTGCAGCTGCTGCCTTTCCAGCTGGTGGACTCTGCTCCCTTCCGTGAATTTGTTGAATGCGCTGTACCACAGTGGCAGGTTCCAAAACACCATTACTTTTCACGCAAAGCCATTCCAGCACTATACCAGCACGTGGAAGACAATGTTATCCAGTCATTGGGAAAGGCAGTCAGCAGCAAGGTGCATGTCACTTTAGACACGTGGTCCAGCAAGCATGGACAGGGTCGTTACATTTCCTTCACGGCACACTGGGTAACCCTGATTGCAGCTGGGAGGGATCCAAGACGGGGCTCTGTGCTGGAGCTTGTTCATCCACCACGCCTCCAGAAAGCTGCTTGTATGAAGTCTGTCTGCTCCACCACCTTCTCCTCCTTCAAAGTGGCAGTTAAACCCACGCCTGACAGGGTCTACGCAAGGGTAAATTGACGCATGTACCATGCCTAGCACACGTCCTAAATCTGGTGGTACAGCATTTCCTAACCAAGTACCCAGGGCTGCCAGAGCTTCTCATCCAGGCCAGAAAAGTCTGCAGCTACTTCAGATGGTCATTCCCAGCAAGCGTTCGCCTGGCAGAAATTCAAAGAGAATTCCACCTTCCCACAAACCGTCTGATCTGTGACATGCCCACCAGGTGAAATTCGACATTAGCAATGCTGCAGCGTCTGCACAAGCAGCAGAGGGCCATCAACGAGTACCTGTGTGAGTATGGCACAAGGACAGGTTCAGGTCAACTTGGTTCCCCCCCCCCGCAGTGGCTGATGATCAAGGATGCATGCACTGTACTGTCACCATTTGAGGAGGCAACGAGGATGGTGAACAGGGACAGTGCATGCATCAGTGACACAATTCCTTTAGTGTTCCTGCTGGAGCACTCTGCGGGGAATTATAGATGTGGCTCTAGAGGCAGAGCAGCGGGAGGAAGAGGAGGCCTTCCCTTGCTCTCAAGGCCCCAGTGTTTCCGCAGACAGCATTCCAGCTACTCAGATCAGACAGGAGGAGGAGGAGGACTATTTAAGTAGTGGGGGCATTGAAGGTGGGGATTCCTCAAGGCAGGGTTTTGTGTGCCCAGAAACAGAAGGGCTTGTGCGTGGCTGGGAGGAGGAAGTGCACGATACAGTCATCCTCATTGACCAGGAAGACTCGGCAGCTAATGCCACCTCCAACCTACGCTGCATGGGCTCCCTAATGATGCAAAGCCTGCTAAAGGACCCCAGGATTCGTGCTTTCAAGGAGAGGGATTATTACTGGTTAGCAACCCTTCTTGATCCACGATACAAGGGGAAAGTTGCAGAGCTCATCCTACCCGCACAGAGGGAGCACAGGATGACAAAACTTGAGGATGCTCTAAAGCGAAACTTGTGTAACACTTTCCAGGCACTGTTAGATTACCAAAGTGCTGACACACGTGCTTCTGAGGCTGCAGGTGATCAGAGGAATAGCGGTGAAGGCCAGGGCCACTTGACTGATGAATTTTTACATTTTTTTTAGTCCTCGACGCCCAGGGACGTCAAATGTAGGCACCCATTGCCAGCGTCTTCACCATATGGTGCAGGACTACCTAGGGGCAAGGGCAGACCTGGATACCTTTCCAGCAGATGATCCACTGGCTTACTGGGTGTTGAGATTGGATCATTGGCCAGAACTTAGCCAAAATGCTATGCAGCTACTAGGTTGCCCTTCATCTAGCGTGCTTTCCGAAAGGACGTTCAGTGCCGCTGGAGGTTAGGTCACAGACAAAAGAGTGCGTCTGTCCACTGACTCTGTAGACCTGCTGACATTTATAAAAATGAATCAGTCCTGGATCAGCAGCTATCAATCCCCTGATGCTGAAGTAATGGAATAGATAGGAGATGTCCTCTTCTGCATTCACAAAACCTCCAGCACTGAACTCTTCCACAATACCACAAAAGGGTTACGGTGTGAAGGCACTTGCTGCCATGAAAGGCACAATATTTGGCTGCACTGACGCCTGTGTCACATTTATAGCATTTTAAATTTTTTGAACTGCAGGGTCCAACCCTGCACTCTTCCACAATACCACAGAGGGGTTACTGTATGATAGTACTTGCATGCCTGGCACTAAAGGCACAATATCTGGGTGCACTGCCATTGACGCCTGTATCAGATTCATATCCTCAGAGGGGTTACGGTGTGACGGCACTGTTGCCGACGCTAAAAGCCCAATTTTAAAGCACCTATTGTTACTTTCATCCAAAGCCTGCATAAGTTTCACATTAATTTAGCCAAAAAAAACCACTAAACTTTTTCTGCGCGTCCTAAAATGTCTTTTCATACAGGCTGCCGCCCCAAGCAGTTGTTTATGGATAGATTAAAAGGAAAAGCATTTACCGTCATATGAAACGTAATTTTTTTGTTTTTAAGTGTTTCTATACATCCTAGAAATCCGCCACTTCACGGGCAGGTTATGGGGACCTCCTAGGCACGATATTTGAAGGAATTTTTAGTTTATATTTTTAACCCTTATTTCATGGAAAACTCACTGTCCCTTTAAAAACGTTTTTTTTTAAAACTTTTTGTCCTGGTTTCCTGTCCCCCAGGGCACTACCCGGACCTCCATACACCTTTTTTATGGCAAATATGTAGCATATATGCCCTCTTGGAGGGCACTCTAAAAAACCGAATTTTCAGCTCCATTGACTTGCATGGGGGTTCGGGTTCGGTCTCGAACAAATGGGTGTAACGGTGGGCCTGACCTGACATGGCACAGAAGGGGTGTGAGCTACTTGAGCAGTTAACAGACATGACTGAATAAACAAAAACAAGGGATTTATTTACAACAGCAAAGTATATAAACAGCAAGGATCAAGAAAAACACACATGAAACTAAAGACCTGAGCACTAGAAATAAAACCATAAACCTGAACTAAATAAATAAACAGATGAACAACCAGGGACCTGGGAAACTATAGACAGAAAGACATAAGAGAACTAAACACTAGAGTAACATAAACCTGTTTAAACCTAGGAGATTAAACATGAAATTCAAACATAAATACAAAACAGGAACCATAAGAACAAAACAGAATGAATAACCAAGGACCTGAATATAGACAGAAGAACTAAGAAAGGATATATTAAATGCAAACATCACCTAAGCAAGACAGACCTGAACATGAATGCATGAGCTGAGTACACTGAAGCAGGATCAGGATCAGAATGAAGCTAGAATCACAGTGAGGCTTGAATCAAGACTAGGAATACAGAACAAACTGAGAACATGGATCAGACTGAGAACAAGGATAAACTGGAGGCTAGGATCAGAGTGAATACCAAAATGAGGCAGCGCCCTTCTATGGGCGATGCCTGCTTTTATACAGAGTCCACTTAAAACAATTGAGTCCAGGTGAGGTCCAGGCTTGAACGTGAACCAAAGGTCCCGAACTTGGATGCAATATCCATAGAAGCCAGAGGGGGCGCCAGAGACCCAGGACGTGACAATGGGAAGTTCGGGTTCGGGCTCGAACCGAACTCGGAGTGTTCGGCTCATCCCTAATGCTAATGTCAGACGAACGCAGTGTGAGCGCACTCTGCGTGCCTGCATAACTGACGTACGTACGGACAAAAGATACTGTAGACACCACGCGGTCCGGGTTTTTGACCGACGTAGAGAAAAAAAAGGGAAATATGGGAACCAAATTAATTATAATTAAAATACAGGTACAGTCAGCCAGACAGAAAAAAAACATACTTCTGAGCGTCAATATGATGGACGTTGCAAATGCGCTGCGTCTGACATCGCCTCATCACGCACACAGACCGCTACGCGGGCACAGCGCACTCTGGGCGTCCGTCGTAGTGCTTTTACATCGATGCCTAAACGGCGTCCATTGCCACCTGCGTGGTGCGTGCACATTTCGGTGCGCATTTACTTTGTGTGTTGGTCTCTATTGATCACAAATCAATGCTACGACAGACATTAACACACGGACATGATGACTGCGTTTGTCTGACGCTAGCCTCATACTTCATTTTTACTCATGTCCATTAGCATTTATTGCAGTTAATAGCTTAAATCTGTGAACTGACTTTGGCAGCATCCTGCTTTGGCATCTTTGGGTGCGTCTGCTAGCATCCTCTCATTTCCATTCTCACTTTCGATTAGCAGAGAGGTGAATGGTGTCACAAAGTGATGTTCAATGGAAAGCAGCAGGATTGACTTCGTAATGTTGCGTTTTGCTTCGGCTGTAGAAACCAAATTTCTGTGGGGAAAACAGTGCCATAGTTTTAGCTTGGAATACTCTTAGCTAAATCCTATACAAAAGAACGAATACTAAAGCAGCGTGATATCTTGGAACGTCCTGTCTCGGAAAGGAAATGTCATTCAGTTCAGAAATATGTCTACCGGTTAGCAATGAGTGATGGAGCTTCTCTAAATATACCCAGTGTGACAGATCCCGCTACTCGGGGTGAGTAGATCCGCCGTCAGCGCCGAGTACACCTGGAGGTCAGTAGTGTGGTAGCGAGGTGCCGTTGGTGCTCGTAGGATACCCCGAGGTTGCAGCGCTGTAGAGAGGTCCTTGAAGTGTCCCAGTTCCCAAAGCCCTGTTATCCCCAATTACTAGCCGAGGCAGGAGTAAAGGTTCAAACAAGTGATTTATTTTTCATGGAGAACACAGGCTTATTTATGGGGAAAAAAGACATTGTTCTCCCCTGGTCCGCCCTCAGCCCTCCCGGGGTGATTTCTGCCACTGCCTAGAGCCATGGCCCAATTTCCCTTTGTTCACCTTGGGCCCCCTTGGTGGGTGCAGCCCTTATCTTGAGGCTCGGTGCCAGCTCGTCTGAACTTTCCGTGGCTCTGACTGAGCGGGGAACAGGGAAAATCATATTGAGGTACTTAGTAAAAGTTCGTTAGCCCTTATTTTTATAACACACACATAAACACTTGAACTGTTGTACTGTGTTACAGCGTAGTGGCGGCCGTCCCGTCACACCCAGCATCGTTGATATCTGCTCAGCAGAAGAACAACCACCAGCTAAATCAGTGCAGGAGTGTGATTACAACCCATCACAGAAACATATGAAATAATGGCATTATGAAGCTTCTAGACACATTCTGTCAATATGAACACTGGATTCCTAGATACAAACAAAAGGAGCACATATGAAGCATTTCATTTGTTGTACAAGGAGGTTTTAGATATACTGCAATGGCAGCCTAGACAGTTACAAGAGCCGGAAGATCAGAGGAACTTAAAATGCTCAATAGCAACAATTCGTAATATAGCCAGGGTTGCCATCACAATTCATGGGACCCCTTACTAAACCATTGATCAACTGTAAAGGAGACAAGCAATGGGAAGCACCAGAGTTCTTTACATTTTCTGTTACCTTATTCATTCAAATGTGAATGAATCAGTAGAATACTATACATGGATCCTGCTCCAAATCATTTACATCTCAGATTATGGCTCTGGTTGTAAAATATATGCCTTTGATCGCCAACCATAACTGTCCTTGGATTTGCAACATACAAGCTCTGTTCGCTAAAGATATCTAAGCTACTCAGAATAGTATTTTCGGGTTATTGTCTGACTTCTCCAGAACTTGCTCCATTTTTTTCCAGTTATCAAAAAGCCTAACTGATCTCAAGGGGCACTCACTGACCCACTGGCCAACTAATCCCTATTTCAAACGTCAGCAACCTTGGACCTCCAGATGTTTTGGAACTACATATCCTATGATGCTCAGCCAACCTTATGAGTGACAGAGCATCATGGGAGATGTAGTTGCCGGCCGCTGCCCTATGCTGTTAAACCTATTTGTAGGTTTTTTTCACATGAGAAAATATCTAATGGTTCAGCTGCAAGCTGTCTTTATTTTAACTTTTTAACTGCTACTCCTGTGTGAAAGAAACAAAACCTTGTACTCATACATGACTTCTGTCACATATTCTTATAATGCTGAGTACCTTGTAGTTCCCACATAATACAGTGATCCTTTCCACTTTAACTGTCCAGGGTTCTGCGTGACTCAGTAGTACCATGGACAGTGTCCATGGAAAGTGAAACATACTATCAATCTATTTCACATTCAGGACCATGGTTAACAGCAGGCTTGGAACTGGCCATGGTTCTGACACAATGTAATGCATCACCCAATTCTTTGCTGAGCGCATACGGACTGTAAGAGAAAATAATACAGCTGCATGCATTCAGCAAAGAAAAAACAGACCTTGTTATTACATTTAAAATAAGTTAGGAAACCTAAAGATTAACCCAAAAATTCCTGAAAAATGCCCAAAAATGCTAAAAAATTAAACAAAATGTCTTATTGCTGCAATTGAAAATAATAAACGGTTTGATAAATATTTAATAAACACGGGATTTTTTTTCACATTGAAATGTATGGGATTATTTTGGTACCGGCTGGTATTTTTATTGTAGTATACCGGCTATATTTTGTTTGAGGCAATGTAAGCCATGAACGTGTCCATCTAGCAAGGAAGCAAGGTATGTTTGACTTGTTCAAATCCACGTGTGCGCTTCACTTCTCTTTTATTGTAGGATTCATATGCTGAATTAATTATACCTCAGAGGCGCTTCCCAGCAGTGTGTGGATTCCTATGCTGCATTAATTATACCGCAGAGAAGTGCTTCCCAGCAGTGTGTGGATTCATATGCTGCATTAATTATACCGCAGAGAGGCACTTCCCAGCAGTGTGTGGATTCATATGCTGCATTAATTATACCGCAGAGAAGTGCTTCCCAGCAGTGTGTGGATTCATATGCTGCATTAATTATACTGCAGAGAGGCAATTCCCAGCAGTGTGTGGATTCCTATGCTGCATTAATTATACCGCAGAGAAGTGCTTCCCAGCAGTGTGTGGATTCATATGCTGCATTAATTATACTGCAGAGAGGCGCTGCCCGGCAGTGTGTGGATTCATATGCTGCATTAATTATACTGCAGAGAGGCACTTCCCAGCAGTGTGTGGATTCATATGCTGCATTAATTATACCGCAGAGAAGTGCTTCCAGCAGTGTGTGGATTCATATGCTGCATTAATTATACTGCAGAGAGGCACTTCCCAGCAGTGTGTGGATTCTATGCTGCATTAATTATACCGCAGAGAAGTGCTTCCCAGCAGTGTGTGGATTCATATGCTGCATTAATTATACCGCAGAGAGGTGCTTCCCAGCAGTGTGTGGATTCATATGCTGCATTAATTATACCGCAGAGAAGTGCTTCCCAGCAGTGTGTGGATTCATATGCTGCATTAATTATACGCAGAGAAGTGCTTCCCAGCAGTGTGTGGATTCATATGCTGCATTAATTATACTGCAGAGAGGCACTTCCCAGCAGTGTGTGGATTCCTATGCTGCATTAATTATACCGCAGAGAAGTGCTTCCCAGCAGTGTGTGGATTCATATGCTGCATTAATTATACTGCAGAGAGGTGCTTCCCAGCAGTGTGTGGATTCATATGCTGCATTAATTATACTGCAGAGAGGTGCTTCCCAGCAGTGTGTGGATTCATATGCTGCATTAATTATACTGCAGAGAGGTGCTTCCCAGCAGTGTGTGGATTCATATGCTGCATTAATTATACTGCAGAGAGGCTTTTCCCAGCAGTGTGTGGATTCCTATGCTGCATTAATTATACCGCAGAGAAGTGCTTCCCAGCAGTGTGTGGATTCATATGCTGCATTAATTATACTGCAGAGAGGTGCTTCCCAGCAGTGTGTGGATTCATATGCTGCATTAATTATACTGCAGAGAGGTGCTTCCCAGCAGTGTGTGGATTCATATGCTGCATTAATTATACTGCAGAGAGGCGCTTCCCAGCATTGTGTGGATTCCTATGCTGCATTAATTATACTGCAGAGAAGTGCTTCCCAGCAGTGTGTGGATTCATATGCTGCATTAATTATACTGCAGAGAGGCGCTTCCCAGCAGTGTGTGGATTCATATGCTGCATTAATTATACTGCAGAGAGGTGCTTCCCAGCAGTGTGTGGATTCCTATGCTGCATTAATTATACTGCAGAGAGGCGCTTCCCAGCAGTGTGTGGATTCATATGCTGCATTAATTATACTGCAGAGAGGTGCTTCCCAGCAGTGTGTGGATTCATATGCTGCATTAATTATACCGCAGAGAGGCACTTCCCAGCAGTGTGTGGATTCCTATGCTGCATTAATTATACTGCAGACAAGAGAAGTGCTTCCCAGCAGTGTGTGGATTCCTATGCTGCATTAATTATACCGCAGAGAAGTGCTTCCCAGCAGTGTGCGGATTCAAATGCTGCATTAATTATACCGCAGAGAGGCACTTCCCAGCAGTGTGTGGATTCATATGCTGCATTAATTATACTGCAGACAAGAGAAGTGCTTCCCAGCAGTGTGTGGATTCATATGCTGCATTAAAATAATTTTTGGATCTTTCGGTTCAGTTTTCAATCACTTTATTATGTTTTTTTCGTTTCAGATAATTTGGTACCTTTTTTTGCGTTTTAAGGCTAGGGTCAGACGAACGCATTTTTCACGTTGTCCGTGAAAAAGGGCGTTCGAACGAATGGTCGTATTTTTTCACGGAATACGTGATAGCGGTCATACGATGCGCATTTTCGTCTGTGATTTTGTACGGATCATCAATAAAACCCTTTTGCGTCTGGACGTTATGTTGGCCGGACGTGTGCAGCGTCTGACTTCTCCCAATCACGCAAACACGCCGCTATGCGGCCGCAGCGCACTCTGTACGTCAGTAGTAGCGGTTTGACGTTCTCGAAAAAATGCGTTCGTTTGCCACTTGCGTTGCACGGACGAACTTTCGTGCGGCCGTTCGTCGTATGTTCCCCGGCATTGGACGTCATTTGCTGCTAGCACGGCCGTGATTTCGTGCGGCTAAACGCACGTTAAAAATGCTTTCGTCTGACCTTAACCTTAATCATTTTGTTGTTTTTTTTACGTTTCATACCATTTGGTTCAGTTTTTGTTTTTGGTTTTTCTGATCATTTTTTTCTCATTTTTCATTTCAGATCATTTGGTTTTTTTTTTTTTTTTTAGTTTCGGGTCCATAACGAAATGATTTTGTTTGCGTTGAAACATCGTTTCGGATTTCGGAATTTCAGACGGCCGAAGTTACATTTTGCAAATGCTCCAGAAAATACGAAAATGGTGAATTTCGTACGAAATTAAATTTGGAATGAAATGCACATCCCTAGTAGTTTGTATTTTCACTTACCTCTCAGCTAATAGCTGGTTTATTCTGAGCTGCGCCCAGTATTGCTTTGCAAAATCAGGGAATGCATGTTTAGTTTCTTCAAAGAAGGCATTAAGCTCCTCCGCATCTGCTATAGTGTCAAACAATACGCCTGCATTTGCCTTATGAAGAGAGTGAAAAATCAGTAAGGATCGTCTGATATATATATATATATATATATCAATCAATATTTTTACAGGAAGGATACATTGTGATTTCTCTCGTTTTCAAGTATGTCCTGGGTATAGGAGACGGCGAGTACAGTAAAGAACACCGCGAGCAGAAGCTGCTGCTAAAAGGCAACCTAAAAACCTTTAAAAAGCTATGAACATGAATCACGCGGCGCTCTATGTTGTGGACAGAGCTTTCTGCTTGTGCCAGGGACTGACTGGCTAGCCAGGCCACGTGCACCTGAGGAGGCAGGGGTGACACTAGGCACAGCAGATTCATGACATGTTAGCACTTACATGGAGGCAAATCAAAGGCTTGGATAAGATGACCCCAGGGCCGGCACCATGCAGTGTCGCATCCACTTCCCAGCCTCAACTAGTCGTTAGTCCTCAATGGGCATGAGCAGAAACTCTCTGAGATACTCCATGTTTTCTTACACACACTATTTCATGCTGAGAGGGGCACTGTGAAAAGTGCTGCCCTGCAACATGTATAATTCATGTGCTGCAGGAAGGAAATCAAGGCATCTTAACTGGGATTAGAGCTGTCAGATCAGACATCTTTTCCTGGACACACAGAATTCATTCATGCCGATGGGCAGTGCATGAAAATATATACATACTGTACGCACACACATTAATTTTGAATGCTGTTTCAAACTCATTGTGCATAAGATGTAATATATATATATATTAATTAAATATATATATACACACAATCCAAATGGATGCACTCCAGGTCTTAGTTAAAAGTGACTTTTATTCAAAATTGCATTAAAAAAAATGACCGCGTTTCACCCCTGCACCGAGTCTTTTTCAAAGTTTTTGAAAGTCTATATACACACACACACACACTTTGAAACAGCTTTCAAAATCAATAATCACACACCAAAAATTGCTCACTAAATAGGAAATTCAGTTTTTTCGCAAATATAGTAACTACCGTAGATACTCGCGTATAGCTCGACCCAAATATAACGCGATAAAGATTTATTATGGAAATGAGAGAATATTCAAGACTCGAATATAACGCGAGGAACAAAATTATACTGTACTGGTAAACAATTAAAATCCTTCCATGTTCTCTTAACATAGGCTACCCCTCAGGCCAGGGTGCTCTGCTCTAGAATGATTACAGTTGTTACTAAGTATGAAGCCGCCAGCCACCCGTCTTTACTAGCGATTAGATGGCCGGCGGAGGCGAGCGAGGTGAATGATTGGCTTAAACCGAGCATGCCCTCTAGCCGTGATGGATCCCAACTCTCCCGAATCCGGGAGTTCCTGAAGTGTTTGCAAGCATCAGGGAGCCCGCATTCACCTCAGCGAGACTACTGGAACTTCCAGGAGACTTGGGATCCAGAGCAAGGCAAGTTTTTTTTTTACATGCGATGCAGATGTCTCAAATATAACGCAACCCCTCCAATTTTATGTTAAATTTTTGTCACCAAAATCTAGCGGTATACTCGAGTATCTACAGTAGTTAACGTATTTGCCAGAGCCGAAAATGTACAGCTTTTCCCCACTAAAGAACAGTAACATACAAATAAATGGTAACGTTGCCATGCCATGTGGACAATAATCTTTTGTTTACTATGAATACATTTTAATGCACAATTGTTACACTTTTCTGAAACCACACTAATTAAAACCCTTCCAGTTGCATCAAGGTACTGTTCACCAGTTTTTAGGGTTTGAGCTTTGAACGGAAATGTCTGGTACTGTAACACTTACTGAGGTTGCAGAAACTATACTTTGAAGAGGTGAAACATTTTCAGGCTTGATTTTCCCAGCAACGACAATCTCGTCTCCTCCAAAATAATGATGAAATTTGTCTTGGGTAACATCTGATATTCCGGTCAATGGATAGTTAAATTCAATGTTCTTAAGTAGAGGAGTGGAAACCTTTTTATAAAATTCCTGAAGATTAAATACAAGAATAAATGTTAACCTAAGATGTAATTTGCGATGTTTGTAAATACAAATTTGACATAAATAAGCAACAAGGAATCAAGAGTCACGTGTCTGTAAGAATGAGTTAGATTTATTTCACATATTTATCACATTTAGAAGTGCTTAAATAGAATATCCACCTAATAAATTTTATAGGCAAGTGTGAGGGTCTGGTCAGCGTCAAGACACACACACACACAGAGGCACAAAACAAGCGAGCACCTATGTCCTGGAGTTCAGGGTTTACATAGGGAGTCAGGTGCCAGTTTGACCCATATCTTAATCCTGCCCCTCCAGTCCTCCCTCTCCACAAATGCAGCAAAGGGAGAGACCCAGGCGTCCCTAGCAATCGCTACCCCAGTTGCGGTCGCAGAGGCCCCCGTCGCCACGACGCACGCAATACAACACACAAGGACATCTGAACACCAAGGGAGCCCAAGCACCGTGGTGGAGGGACTCCCCTGATGCTAACACCGAGGTCGGAGGGCCAGCACACGATGAGTGGAAAGGCCGCCTGTGGTCCCCGCGCCGCCAGAGTCGCGGTGAGTCCTGGGTGCAAAGGTGAGGGATTTGGCACTGGTCAGCACATGACATTAAGGCATCTATATCCACTTTTAAATTACTGTTGAGAACTTGAGGTTCCATTTAATTTGGCCAGATTTACCAAAATTTACTGTATTTTTGGCCACAACGTGGCCATTTAACATTGCGGGAGATGTAATTGAGAGGATACCGGCATTTTGGTTCCAGATTAAAAAAATCAGCTTGATTGGATGGCACTCATGCCTATACTCTTTACTGGAAATTTTGGCTTTAGCCTTTCAATTCGAATTTATCAGTAAGCCGAATTTAGAAAACTAAGTTATGAAAGGTGTTGATAAATGGTTCTTTGGGCATGTAAACTGTGAAAATCACTATGAATCCATCATAATAGTAATAGTGTTAGGTTTCAGTTTCAAGTGTTAAACTAACAGTAACCCTAAAAATTACCCTTAAGTCAGAGCTGTCAAGCTCCGACCCCCCCAGATGGTTTTGAATTACAACTCCCATGATTCCCTGGCCTTCTATTACATTGATCGAATTTTGGAAATTGTAGGCATCAACATCTGGGGGGAAGCGAGCTTGACAGCCATGCCTTAAGGCAAAGTTAGCTGTAAAAGCCCTGGACACCAGAGGTTACTTTTATGGTTATGGTTATATTTAGGGTTAGGGTCGCTAACAAGGGTTAGAGATAATTTCAAGTAAAAAAATAACTAGGTAAATCAGTTTTTTTGGGCTTATTACTGGCCACATTTTTTTGCAACATTTTTTGGAACTCATCTTCAGCTAATCTGTTCTTATGATTCAGCTAAAATTTGAAAGAAATATTGTGAGTAGCTGATATTCTTTCTGCAATATCTATATCTGGAATTTAGGGACCTGTTCAAGCAGGTAATATACCTCTTTTTTGACTGTGTAGGCGTCTACCATTATTTTACTCTAGCAGAAATAAGATCTGCTTGTGAAATGAAATAGTATTGAAATGAAATTGTATTTTGGGTAGTGCATCATTATCCAGACTGTGGAATCGTCTTAAGGAGCTTTATGTTAATATATGTATAGTATTAAATACCTTCAGCTGGGCAGCAGTTTCCAGGTTCCCATAAATCCTTTGAGCCATGCCATTATTCTCCTGTGCAAGTCTCTCTAAGAAATCGTAGTCCACATCAAAGCCAATGCCAAGGGAGTGCAGGGAGAATTCATCACGATTCTGTGCCTTAACATTCTTCTGAATTTTGGACAGTTTCAATTCACCTGAAAGTGCAAATGAGCATTTAAAAATGCAATGAGTATAGATTTGAAATGTCAAATGAAAAATATGAGTGGAATGTCTGTTTAACACGTTCTATCTTACCCACTGTAGGATCACCATCAGATACTAAGACAATCAATGAAACGGAGTTGGGATCCAACAGGCCAAAGCCGCTTGCTTCCTTCAGAATATAAACTGCTCTCAGAAGTGCTTCATTGATGTTAGTACCTGTTAAATTTGATTAATATATAGTTTTATTTTAAGGTTAATTATTTTAATAAATAAATGTAATAATTGGTGTTGCAGATGTTATGAACTTGACTCCGCAAAATGTTCTGTCTGTCATTGTTTTGGGGACACATCATGGAAAATATACATAGGATAGAAGCCTTTAAAGATTTTTTTTTGAGAAAGGATTTTACCAGGAAGGATACATTGAGATTTCTCTTGTTTTCAAGTATGTCCTGGGTGGCGAGTATGTACCGTTAGGTGTCTTGCCCAAGGACACTTACTGGAGAGGTTGCTCGCTGGGATTGAACCCATGACTCCACAGGCTCTCTCCATGCAGAGCAGTGACATTACCTCTACTCCACCCAGTTCTATCACATATGTAGGAAACACTGCCATACTGTTGTTTCCGTCACCAAATCCAAACATTTCTATCACCAGCACCAACATTTCAAATGGAAATTGGATCCAGCAGTGATCTCCAGAGCTCTTCGAATGTGAAATGACCTCTCAGAAATACACAGGTAGGGATACGTGACTCATTGTTTACTCAATGTGCGAACTGGACAGAAAGGGGATTTTATATTATATGGAGATGAATTAATTTCAGCTATGTAAAATCACATTTCTAGATGATCATCAAGTTTTACTTTTAAACCAGAGATCTATGCTCTTATAATAGCAGTTGTGTTACCAAATTCATTTAAATGCTTCTGGTTCTTGAATTACTCTTTAAAATAGGAAGCTATGTCTTCCCTTACCTCCATTTGGCTGTATTTTCTGTACGTATTGCTTGGCATCCTCTTTTTCCAAATCGCTAGCATAAACAAGTTCATCTTTCCAGCATCGAATATTATGGTTGAAATCAATGATGCTGAATTGGTCATCAGGACGAAGGTCTTCTAGAATAGTTTTCATCGCTTCAACTGTCTAAAATAAATATAATATATACATTTTAATGTAACACTGAAGGAGACATACACAGACATTCAATCTCAGAAAAATCTGCCATTCAGTGCAACAATTAAAGTGCTTCTGTTTTGTGTCATTAGATATTTCTTATGTTGTGCCAAACACTCACATGGAGTCAATAAACTTCTTTTATTAAATTAAATTCAGATTTTTCTTCCGTATACTTACCTGCATTCTCTTCATCTGGATGCTGACATCGTCACTTATTTATGGACATGTGGCATTTTTGCATGCTATTTGATTGACAGTACAAGCTCATGGCTACACTATAGCATTGGCCAAAGCTTGTTAAGTGAATGGTGATGACTGATGCCCACTGTGGTAGCTATTTGACTAGCGGACAATAATTTGACAGTTTAGCCTCTCTCATGGGTGATAGGGGTAAGTGGTTTTTTTTGCTTACTCCCCAATCCCAATGCTAAGGAGATGGGTGTAAAAATGTTGGGCTGAGGTCAGAGCCCACTGCAGGAGGAGGAGGAGGGGATGATTGGAAAGTGAGGACACAGAATATCTCCCCTCAATTGCCACACATACATAGGTGAGAGAGGGAAACAGGGTGGTGGGTGTTGGGTTTTTGGGTTCATCCTATTCCACTGCCAAGAGAATGGGGATGATAACAGGGTCTTGAGGGAGGATGGTGGCTTATCCTGCTCCAGAATGGGGGATAAGCTACCAGGACATGCTCAGCACACATTCATTACATGCCTGGAGGCTGGGCTAATTCCCGAATGAAATGGCAGTAGATGTCATTTGCAAATGCACTTTGAGGGCAGACGTTGTACAATCTTGTGAGAATGCTCTCCTGTCTTTCTAGAAGAAGTAACTCCACCAGGACTGATCTACTGGTGCATGCTGCCAGAATGATTGACAGGTGAGAATGGACGCTCACATATCAATACATTTTTACACCGTACTATACGTTTGTCATCCGTTTTGGTAACACAATATACGGTTAGACTTTTCTGCTCTTTTAAAGGAGTCTTAGTTGTTCAGACCATGACTGGTTTATGTTACATATTACCAATTCTCAAATTAGTAAAAATGTAGGTGTGCAATGAAGTAGATATTACTTTTTGACAACAGGGTAACCCTAAATATGTGAACCAAACTATTGAGAACTTCTAGCTCCAGGACATTTTGAAATCAATAAAGAAACCTTTCCTATTCAGCTTCAAAAATTATAAGAGTAAATTCTTTGAAGGATATGAACACTTTCTGTTATACACCCCAAATAACTGTGTTAAACATACAGTACAGCAGGGCTCAAAATTTCCACTCGCCTGCTCGCATTTGACAAGTGGAAATTAAGTGAGGGCGAGTGGAAATGCACACGCAGGCAGCACAATAAATAATTTTGTACTGCTTGTGCAGCATATTCCAGCTGGGTATACATGTATCTGGAGTCTGAGTATTTATGTATCTGGGGTCTGATGTCTGGGTATTTATGCATCTGGGGTCTGATGTCTGGGTATTTATGCATCTGGGGTCTGGTGTCTGGGTATTTATGTATCTGGAGGTCTGGTGTCTGGGTATTTGTGTATCTGGGGTCTGATGTCTGGGTATTAATGTTGTTGTTGTTATTCATTTTTGTAACTTTATTCTGAATAAAACATTTAACAGTATAATTTCATAAGATAATTTAAGAGGTTGTGTTTAGAGACAGAGTTAAGGGTAGGGATTAGGTGGGTCAAATGGTGGCGAGTAACATTTAAGGCCTGGCTAGTAGCTCAGGACTTGAAATTTTGAGCCCTGCAGTACAGTATATGTAAAATAAAGATCTGGTCACAATCAGTATTATATGCAGAGCAGACAAGTCTGAAGACACAGCTTATATATTGTTTATGCTCACAAAATCAGTATGAAGGAACTTGTTCAACATAGCAGTGTGATGGGACTCTTGTAATATCATAATTGATATAAAGCTTCCCTCTTATTAGAAAATAGTGTATGGCAGACACGTTGATGTAATTAGCTTGATATTGACCAGACATTAAGCTTGGTTTCCTTGGAACAAATAGGAGTTTGGGACTCAGTGATTGAGCTAGGGGTTTTAGTGAGGTTTTAAGGCAGGTATCAGCAATCTTGGCCCCCCCATATGGTTTGAAACTACAATACCCATAATGCTCTGACACTCTTTGAAATGAGTAGGCATCATAGTATGTGTAGTCCTTAAACATCTGGGGTGCCAAGGTTGCTGACACCTGCTTTAAGGGGAAATGCATGAAATCTAACAAGCTCAATTGTTGCGAAGATCTCCAATACGTCTTCCCCATTGTGATCTAGTACCAAATTAGTTTGATTAAAATGTGCAATAACGAGCAACCACTATTAATTCAGTGCTATTATATTTCATAACATGCTTTTGGCATGGAAAACCGGTATAAATAATTTGTTTAAAGACTGTCCCTTCTTTTATTACTTTACCTGCTTCATTTTCAGACCCCACATGGAGCCACTGACATCAATTACAAATAAAATATTCTTTGGAAGAGGAGGTAGATTTTCTGGAGCAAAGAAATGCAGGAAATATCCATTGAACACCTACATCATCAGAAAAAGAGAAATAATTATTAGTTGTGACCAGATGCTTTTAGTTATTATATTTATAGCTCAATTATAAATATAATTTCAGAGGATATGTGATCCAGCAATAGAAATTCATGCCTTATCATAACTGGCCCAGTATCATTAACCACCGTGTAATAAAAATTTAAGTTCTGCAATAAGTAATTTAGCTCTGAATGCATTGTATTAAATATTCATATGTATAACTACCTTTTATAATGGAACAACTGCGCCTATTATTGGTTACTGTGAAACATTTAAGAATCTTTAAGCAGGTTGTAGAATTGTCTTAAGATTCAGTAACAATTCTCAAACAGTTTACAGGCTAAACATATGAGTATAAATAATATCTCCACTCTAGATTTTCTATCCGTGTGAGATATGTATAATATACATAATCGTTTTCTATTCAATTGGTATTTTAATGAAGAAAATTATTTTATAGAACTACTTATTTGTTATTCAGGAATCATGTTGTAAATCACTTTTGTTTTGAATGTAAACGAATTATGTACGGATACTTGTCTTAAAATAAAGTTTTAATGCTGGCACTCAGGAAAACAAGCATTTCTGTTGGTTAATCCTCCATTGCCAAATGTCTTGGCCTTCCAGATCTTTTGGAACTACATCTTCCAATGATGCTCAGTTGCATGTTTGACTTTTTTTGAAATATGTAGTTCCAAAACATCAGAGCTAATGTTGAGCAAACCTGTGATCTAATATAATGTAAACAGTAAAAGAGGAGGTTCAAGGATTCTTACATTAAAGCTTGTCTTAAAGGGATCTTCTACACACCTGACCACTTTAGCTTTTTAAAGTGGTCATAGTGTGTGTAGTATCCTCCCCCCTCCCAGGTCCTCTGAACTGTTTAAAATGTGGGTGAAGTGGAGAGATTCCCCCCCACCACTGCAGGACCAGGCAGCCCAGAAGTTTGAACTTCCCAGCTGTCAGTCACTAGTTAGGTTTAACGTCTCCTCCCTGAGACCACCCGTGGAGCTGGCGGTTGTCAGGGAGAAAGTCGATGGAACAGATCTATTGTTGTGCGCAAGAGCCAATGCAGTGTGCAATTTAGTTTCCTACACTACGCAAGTAGCACTGGGAGCGCAAATTGCACAGAAAAGACTCGCGAATTTTCAAGTTCGGGCGCCCTTAGTCAGAAGAGCAGGAGCAGTGTGCGCTGAGGGACAAAAGTTAAGTAATATTACAAAAACTTCAAAAAAATAAGTAAAGAATAATTGGGCAGAGGCTGTCAGTAGCCTCTACCCAATTATTTAAGGTAAGAAAAAAAAAAGGCCACTCTATTTTTCAGTAGAATGTTCATTTAATAGCAGCGGGTTCCAACCAAATACCATGCGTTTGAGAAATTAAAGTTTGACAGATATACACCTAATCCATTTTGATGGTATCCCTACAGATGCATATCAAAGGTTAAGAATCTCTTCTCAGGTGTGTTCCTGAAAGATGAAAGAATACCAATCTTGGAGCTCCACTAGAAATGTTTTAGATGCTTTATTAGTGGATTGAACCGTTATAACGCAAGTGTTATTATTTCTTAATTTTTTTTTAAATTAGAGACACCGAGATGATAGATAGGCACATAACATTAAACCCTTTCCAACACATTAAAAATGATGATCTTTTACACCAAGCTTACCTGAAGCTTACTACTCTGTTCTCGATTAACGTCATACTTGACAATTATTTTTCCATCCACGGCAGTGGTGGAACATTGAGCACATGATCGCTGCTGATCAACGGACGGTTTGAAGGAAACATGAGCCTTGAGTAAAAAGAAGAAATTAAAAAAAATAGTTAATAGGTAGTATATTAATATAATTGTTTAATAATGGTATGGGTGGTGTGCAGTGAGAGAGCAACACTACAGACATTACAAATTGGCAGAGGATAGGATCAAATGGGTAATCCATACACATAAAGGGTGAATAGTGTTTCCTGGCTCAATATGCTGCTATCTTGTAATATTAATACACAATTGCCTACCCAAGTTTTTACACAGATAGACCATTGCTTGCCCTGTCCAGCAAGCCACTAATTAGATGGATGAAAAGAGGTTTTGAGAGAGCTGGGGTTGACTATTCTAGTTGAAAACAAAACTTTTATCCAGAGTCTAGATAGTCACGTTTAACATTAAGAAAAATGGAGATATATTCATATAAATTGCATAAACAAAGAATTATGGTAAAATAAAATCCTTCACAAACAACTCGGGAGAATAGAAAATAAATACAAATGTTGACACTAGGAGTGATTGGGGTCCTGTTTTTGCCCTGTGGCAAATCACCAGGCCTGTTTTTGTCCTAGTCTGGTCCTAGATATATTTGAGTTGAGCTTAAACCATTTGGGCTGTCATTAGCTAGGTAAGATGTCAAAATTTCTTTTAAACACTTTGCAAAAAAAAATCAGGAAATGATAATCCTGAATGTTGAACTGTTTTCTTTTATTCATGGCATACCTTCTGGTCTCCTTTAGTTTGTTGGATGAGGGGTGCATATTCTGGATTAACTGTTCCTGGCACATTTAGAAAACTGATGCCTTGTGGCTCCAAAATATATATGTCCACCTGGAAAACATAGTGGGAAAAAAGTATATATAATGGTGCAACTTGAAAAAAGACAAAGTTGATAAATTTTCCATGATGCATGATGCACTTGTGGAATCCTATCCTTCTTTTCCATTGCTGTTAACGTTATACATTAGAAAAAATTTGAACAAAACAGCGCTTATAGGACCTAGGTCCGTAAGAAAGTGGAGTAAACACGCTATACGTCCATAAACACAATTGTCCTTTTCTTCAAGCAATATGCTTCCTTAAAATATAGGTGGTGGGACATATGATGCAGCATATGTCCCACCACCTATATTTTAAAGAAGCATATTGTTTGAAGAAAAGGACAATTGTGTTTATGGACGTATAGCGTATCTACTCCACTTTCTTACAGACCTAGGTCCTATAAGCGCTGTGTTGTTCAAATGTTTTCTAAATTGTTGTTCAGGTGCATAGAGAAACCTCCATATACAACATTCAGCGAGTGGTTTCGACATTCGTTTCCGGTGGGCGCTTTACCCTCTGCTCTACTTTGTAACTTTATACATTACCCTATTGTAATTATAGTTAAAATAAATGAAAAGTCTTGCAGTTTTCAGGTTTAATTGTTGTATGTTGGTAATTCATTTTGGTCACTATCGCCTAGTGAACGAGAGCTGTAGCGTTCTTGTGAGTACGCGTTAATGTTAGGATATGTGACTTTAATGCATGCCCCCCCATATTACATCCATAACGTTAAACCCCTTAAAATTCTGTTAGTGCACCGGTGAAAGCCAAGCTTTCTGGTTTGGCGATCATGACCTAGAAATTTCACTTCTCCAGTCATTCTCCTGAGTTTCACCTTTATTGAATAGACCTGTAAGTTTCATGAAGATTTGGCACAAGGAAGCAGCCCAATTCTTTTTAGTCCATAAACAACTTTTTATTCCTTTTTGTGTTTTTAGGTTCTTACCTCAAAATTCTTTGCCAGTCTACCAGGCTGAAGATACACTGTATGCTGGTAAACACCCAAGTTCCGGCGAATCACTTCTTGGTAATGAATTTCAAACTCAACCTTGCTTCCACTGGGTACAGTTAATTCAGCTTTAAATTTATCCATATCAAGTGTATTTGTCCTGTTTATTGGAAACATTTTTTTATAATTCAATATTTTTTTTAATTAATACAAGAAAGTAAGACAAAAAGACAAGAAAATCACCCAAA
The DNA here is from genome assembly GCA_009667805.1 of Leptobrachium leishanense. Taxonomy (NCBI): domain Eukaryota; kingdom Metazoa; phylum Chordata; class Amphibia; order Anura; family Megophryidae; genus Leptobrachium; species Leptobrachium leishanense. Next base: position 179,530,307 of record CM019065.1, on the reverse strand, counting down.
AGAATAACACAACAATATAAGAAAATTCGACAATATAATAAAAAAATTATGAATAAGAATGACATATGTTTAAATGCTCTGTAGACTACAGAGGCTACAATGCACTTTATAGATTCAATATTCATCAACTAGTCATCCGATACACATAAGAAGGACAACAAAATTAAGTTGCTTGTTGAGCGTTCTCAGTCAAAATGTCTACTGCAGGGTTGAGCAACCATGGTCATCCAGATGTTTTGGTACTACATTTCCCACAATGTTCACCCAACCCAATGAGTTGCTAAATATCATGGGAGATGTAGTTCAAAAATGTCTGGATGGTCAAGGTTGCTCAATCCTGGTCTATGGGTATCCTCAGGTTCATAGGTATCTAATAGAACGTGAGCTTTCACACTATTGTTCCCTTTTACTTGTTGTTTGGCAAAAAAATCCAATTCCTAATTAAATGCATGCGTTGAGAAGTGCTATTTAAAATATAAAGTGTTTTTATTTTCTTTTTCTCATTCACATATTTTTAGATCATATACTAGAATGTAGGGAAACAACATGGAGCAGGGCCCGCCCAAGACATTGTGCTGCCTGGAGCGAAGGATGAAATTCCCCCCCCCAAAAAAAAACACACAGCATATATGAGCGTATCACAGTGCGCCACAGCAATAAAATTCAAACACTCATACACACCGTACATTAGAATTTTCTTCCTGTGGAACTCTGTGATACAGTAATGTGAGGTGTGTATAACTGAGCCCAGCGTCACATACCCAGCAGTGCCCAGCGTCACATACCCAGCAGTGTCCAGCATCACATACCCAGCAGTGCCCAGCTTCACATGCCCAGCAGAGCCCAGCGTCACATACCCAGCAGTGCCCAGTGTCACATACCCAGCAGTGCCCAGCATCACATACCCGGCAGTGCCCACACATGGGTATATTGCCCCAGCTCACACATGGATATATTTGCCCCCAGGCTCACTCATGGATATATTTGCCCCCAGGCTCACACATGTATATATTTTCCCCCAGGCTCACTCATGGATATATTTGCCCCCAGGCTCACACATGGATATATTTGCCCCCAGGTTCACTCATGGATATATTTGCCCCCAGGCTCACACATGGATATATTTGCCCCCAGGCTCACACATGGATATATTTGCCCCCAGGTTCACTCATGGATATATTTGCCCCCAGGCTCACACTTGGATATATTTGCCCCCAGGTTCACTCATGGATATATTTGCCCCCAGGCTCACACATGGATATATTTGCCCCCAGGTTCACTCATGGATATATTTGCCCCCAGGCTCACACATGGATATATTTGCCCCCAGGTTCACTCATGGATATATTTGCCCCCAGGCTCACACATGGATATATTTGCCCCCAGGCTCACACATGGATATATTTGCCCCCAGGTTCACTCATGGATATATTTGCCCCCAGGCTCACACATAGCTATACACTATATTGCCAAAAGTATTCGCTCACCCGCCTTGACTCGCATATGGATGAGTGAGCAAATACTTTTGGCAACATAGTGTATTTGCCCCCAGGATCACTCATGGATATATGTTTCCCCAGGCTTACTCATGGATATATTTGCCCCCACTCACTCATGAATATATTTTCCCCCAGGCTCACTCATGGAAAGATTTGCCCCCAGACTCACACATGGAAATATTTGCCCCCAGACTCACTCACGGATATATTTGCCCCCAGGCTCACTCATGGATAGATTTGCCCCCAGACTCACTCATGTATATATTTGTCCCCAGGCTCACACATGTATATATTTGTCCCCAGGCGCACTCATGGATATATTTGCTCCCAGACTCACACATGGATATATTTGCCCCCAAGCTCACACATGGATATATTTGCCCCCAGGCTCACTCATGGATATATTTGCCCCCAGGCTCACACATGTATATATTTGCACCAGGCTCACTCATGGATATATTTGCCCCCAGGTTCACCTCTGCCAGGCCGAGGCTCCGACGGGCAGATCGTGCGGCCGCCGCGTTCTTTCCTTCAACGAGCGGCAGCCTCGTGAGTATCTGCCGCTCGCCTGGGATCCACATTCCAGCCTGCCGCAATCTCGCGGGATCACGTGATCTCGATCGCGGCAAGCTGGCAGATGTATCTCAAGTGAGCGACAGATACTCATGCGGCTGCCGCTCGTTGAAGGAACGAATGCGGCGGCCGCATAAGTATCTGCCACCGCCGCAAAAAAAAATAGTGCAGAGCGCAGCAGCGGTACTGGGGGCTGAAATTTGCCACCCCCGAATTTCTGCCGCCTGGCGCCGCTGCTCCGCTCTGCACCATTGTCGGGCCGGCCCTGACAGGGAGTACAATATAAATGACAATGCTTTGCATGGTGCTGTGCATGCGGGTATTACCCAGTATATACTTGAAAACGAGAGAAATCTCAATGTATCCTTCCTGGCAAAATACTTTATAAATAAATACATTATCACAGCATATGAAATCATACAAGCAATCATGATTGTAATTGATAAGGAACTTTATTTTAACAGTTGACAAAAAAGCTGCTGCCCCACTGAATCCTCTTTTAATTGTAAAAATCGATGTGGTAAAATAACAGTCAAGAATGATTAAAGACTCACAGTCTCTTTGTAATCCAACAGTGCAAAAAATCCATAGACCCAAAAATCTAAAATCTAAATCTTAACTCTAGATGACCTTTCAGTTCAGCTATGGGAGAAAATAGGGGAGAGGGGGTGGTGGTACCAAAAATACAGGGTTATTCAGAGAAATGTGAAACTCTGGAGAAGGGGTGAAAAATCGAGGTCAAAATAGCTGATTTGATAAGTGAGATAAATGTGCGAATTTTCGGATTTGGCTATTTTGACCTAGAATTTTCACTTCTCCAAAAGTTCTCAAGAGTTTCACCTTTCTCTGAATTTCTGTTAGTTTCTTTGACTGTATTCCCCTGTGTATAACGCAGCACTTTTCAAGTCTTACTCAGCTGCATTGCTATCTACAGTGTATATTTGTTGCTTGACTAAGACGTGCTCTTTGCAAGAATATATGTGGATTTCTGTTTGTATTCTGCCTTTTTGTATTTTTGGATTACAGTGACTAAATCAGCACTTTTCAATTTTTAACCAATTAAATCATAAATCCATCTGGAATGCATTTCATCACATGTATTGCTATGAGATTCAAAATGTTATTAGATGATTAATCATTCATATGTTTGCAGCACTGTTATTTTTAATAAAATGGAATTGTCACTCTTCATTTTACGTAGTTGTTGTCTTGATTAAATAACAGTTATAAAAACCCTACATACCTCATTAATCCGGCTGCCTTGCCTCTTGCTCTTGCTTTGGAATACAAACTTCTTGCTTCCGTCTTCTCTTTAATTGACCCACTAAAGATAATTCCATTGACATTCCTAAAATAAAACATGAACAGTGGTAACACCTTCCTCTACTATATTGGAGCTTCATATTGTTCTCCATTATGGCATATATTTCACATTTAAAAAAATACCATAGCATTAAAATAGGAGGGGATGAACATTAATCTGTCTCAACTCCCCCTCCCACTTTAACTGTTGAGTTCCTTTTAAACTTACCTTAAATCCAGTGCTGGTCCACATGTGACATGATGCCAGTTCCTGCAAGCTGCAGTATGTCACATAATTGTGGAGCAGCTGGATGTTCGAGTGGGTGTCTAGCCCAGGGATGTCCAAACTCCAGCCACCCAGATGTCCATGCTGCCGGTTCTCCATCCATCTATTGCAGTGATAAATTTCTGGGAGTTGTAGTTCAGGAACATCTGGGGCCGGAGTTTGGACATCCCTGGTCTAGCGAATCGAGTAGCAGTCTTAGACCTCTGTGAACTTTTATTCCACCCAGGTGGAATAAAAGCTCTCCTAGATATACCTGGTGTTGCATGGTCTTTCCAGTTTGTTTGTGTTGAATGACCCAGGTTACACCATAACTACAGATTGCTGTTTCCTATATTGATAACTTGGCTTAGGCCTCTGTGAAACCCACCTTCTCAGAGGAGAGACAGGAGGAAAGGCTTTCAGGACAACGTGACCACGCAGATAACACTGAGTGGTCACACTGCATAGAATGTTCCTTTAAGTAAATGGATCGCCTATGTCAGGGATGTCCAAACTCCGGCCCCCCAGATGTCCCTGAACTACAACTCCCATGCTTCTCCATCCATCTAATGCAGTCAGAGATTTCCGGGAGTGGTAGTTCAGAAACATCTGCGGGGCCGGAGTATGTTCGTTCCTGTCCTATGAGGTCTGAATGTTAATAACTATTAGCTGTGGTCTGCAGAGTATGTACAATATAAACAATTCATAACCTATAATAGGTCTTAGCATCAAGGAAATTAGTTTGTAACAAAATATCTTTACATACTGCACACATGTGAAAAAAAATGCAAGAAAATGGTAGATTTTAATAACAATCAAAAGGAAAGCATTTATAGTCAAGGCATTTTCAGCAGTGCTGGATGCTTCATACCATGATTTTAGGTTCTAGGCATCAAGACCTGCTTATAGGAGCACTCATCAGCATGCCACAGAGAAAGTAACACAACCTAGTAAAAGAAGAGCAAAACATCCTATATATCGATAGGCACCGTCTTAAAGACGACGAAACTGTGTCTTTTTGCTAAACCGAAACGGTGATGTAACATACTTTAACTAAATTAGTTGTAGACTTCGAGCTTACAGTTGAGAGGCATGAATGGTATTATTTTTGTAATTTTTTTATATTATTAGAGCTCTTTTCGAAATCTCGCCGCTGTATAAATAGAAAGAGAAAAATAAATACATCCCATCCTTTTATTTTCAATACACTACACGCAGAAGCCAGATGTTGGACTATACAGTGCTAGAACTTACATGGTAAAGTTACTGATGAAAGCACCTTTGGGTATCTGGATATCAAACACAAGGCTTTTTGAAGTTTTAGCATTATTCACTATTTTGCTTCTTATCATGGTATTGGCAAAATGGGACGTGATGGTAGATTCCACTTTATAGCTTTGCAATATGATTGAATCTGCTGAAAGAGTCTGTAGGAAAAACACAATGAGGCAATGTGCTCCTGATAAATATTTCAAATAAATTCGTATAAACAATATTTTTATTGTTTGCACCAGACAGAGGTGCAGACTGAATACTCTCCGACCAGGAAACACTTTTCAGCCACTTGCTGGACCACTAAGGATTTAGCCCATTCCCTGTAAAATAATGTAAACAGAAGACAAGGCAAAAGGGTTTATTTTTATCCCTTTCCTGCCACAGGGCGTACCATGCTATCCCTTTGGCGGGTGGGTCTTGAAGACACAAGGAGTACTAGTACGGCCCGTTGACTTCTATTGGCTGCTTAAGCCCTGTCCAGCAGTCGGCACAGCACCACGCTTGGTTGGCTGCTGCATGATGTGAAACAAATGGTAAGTGCCACACAACACGCCGTAACCTCCCCAACTCCAATGCTACACCAGCAAATAGTGGTTTCCCCCACACCATGGAATATAAGCAAACTGTAACGTATGTGGTAAGCGCAAATCAATATGCTTTGGAGTTCGGATGTCTCATACAGGTCCGTGACACATCATATGGTTTAAAAGAGAAGCAAATACAAAAGAAATCATAGTGCAATACTGCAATGTATATGATAGGCGATATACTGTATATAAATTCCACTCACAAGTGCAGAGCCCTATCACCGGCTCAGAGTGGAACTTCGCCTTTGGGTGATTTTTCTTCCTCCTTGTTTGCAGGTGACCCCCACCTTGCGTATGTGGTATTCTTCAAAACCCCGTTTTGGGTGAGGGCATGGAGGGAAAAATAGAGAAATACATGCTTTCCTAGTGTGAATCTTTCAGGTAAATAGGTGCAAATCTCTGTTCTGCTGATTGGAAACTTACGTGAGTTGGAGCTTCCAAAGCTCAGGTTGAAATGCCCATGGATTTTTTGTGGAAGAAAAATCCAAAATAAAAACCAGTCTGGAACCGGAAGGTGGTCTTTAAAAGGTTTAATATAAAAGAAAAAACAAACCATATATTATGGCCCCAGGACGCGTTTCGCTGCTGTAAAGCAGCTTCCTCAAGCTGGTGGAGACGTAAGTTTCCAATCAGCAGAACAGAGATTTGCACCTATTTACCTGAAAGATTCACACTAGGAAAGCATGTATTTCTCTATTTTTCCCTCCATGCCCTCACCCAAAATGGGGTTTTGAAGAATACCACATACGCAAGGTGGGGGTCACCTGCAAACAAGGAGGAAGAAAAATCACCCAAATGCGAAGTTCCACTCTGAGCCGGACACCGGTGATAGGGCTCTACACTTGTGAGTGGAATTTATATACAGTATATCGCCTATCATATACATTGCAGTATTGCACTATGATTTTTTTTGTATTTGATTCTCTTTTAAATCATATGATGTGTCACGGACCTGTAAGAGACATCCGAACTCCAAAGCATATTGATTTGTGCTTACCAGATACGTTACAGTTTGCTGCATGATAACCTGAACTCTGGCCGTCCCCATGCAGCCAATGATGAGCGACATGTGTCAGCGGCAAGGTGGGCTGGAGGAGGAAGTGCCCGCCAGAGTTAACCCCTACTGCGGGGCACAACCCAACCGTCGTTAAGGCTGGGTTCACACCTGCACGTTTTTCAAAAGTGAGCAATATGCGCATTTTTTTTACGCGCATTGCAGCGCGTTCGCCGCTATGTCTATGGCCGCGAACGCGCTGCTATGCGCACCAAAGGAGCTCCCGGACTTCTTTGGGTGCAGGACGTTTTAAAGCGTGTGCCTGCGTGCTTTAAAACGCTTAGGTGTGAATGGGTCCCATTGAAAAGCATGGGATTTCCCCGTCCATGCGTTTTAAAGCACGCAGGAACGCGCTTTAAAACGTATAGGTGTGAACAAGGCCTTAGGGGTTAAATATTCTACTGAATTGAGCAGATCAGGGAAGGAAGCCCTGAACATTGGGTCTGTAAAAGGTTCCAAGATTTTTGAACTCAGGATTGGTGATAATGGCATATTTGACATCCTCAACCTGTTTAGAAATATTCAGTCTGGCTTAGTTTGGGGTAACACTCTCCATGTGCTCTGTAGAGATCCGAGACAGACGTTATATTTATTCCTTGATGGTGAAATATTGGGACTGGTGATATAAAATTTGGAGATTGCTTGGTAAAACAATAAATACTCTGCTCTTGTAGATTACAGACAAACTAGAATTGCTCCAACCTTTCCTCTACTGTACTTCCATGTTGGTGTATGATCTGGACAATGGCTTCACAATGAAGCTCTTATTCCTTGTCCTGTTGTGATACTAGTGAGCACTTTGATATTAGGGGGGTTATTCATAGAGTGTTGGTGTTTGCCATGGTTGCAAACTCCAGTGAAAATCACCGTTGTTGCCAGGGGTCAGCGACCTTGGACCTACAGATGATTTGGAACTACATCTCCCTTGATGCTCAATCAACCTAGTGAGTAGCTGAGCATTATGGGAGATGTAGTTCTAAAACATCCGTAGGACCATGGCTGCCGACTCCTTGTTGTTGCAATGGCTACAAATGCTGGCTTTTCACAAAAGAGGTATCCAGACTGCTGCAGGAGAAGCTTCACAGCGATCAAGTCATTTTCACTGGTGTTTGCTACTTCACTCTGAATAACCCCAAATGGGTTTCCTTTTATTTACATAGCCAATGGCTGGCTGTGCCAGGTCATCCTGCTATACCACGTATATAGTGAAGAAAATATGAGGCACAATTTGAAAAAATAATTGGAAAAACCTTGATTTTTAATACAATGCTAATCATCAAAATACAAGATAGGCGTCTACAATCTGAAGAGTTTATGGTTTGCATTGTATTCCCTTTCATCCATACTTTCAACACCATCCAATATATTATTATGATAATACTATTAAAGGGACTTATTCCTAAATTACAGCCAATGCATCGTTCACAAAAATCCCTATAGCATAATCAGTTATAGAACAGGTCGAAAACTGGTTGAAAAAAAACAAAAAACAAAAAAAACAAGTGCTTTCAACTCAGGACTTATTTTTCTCAAACCTTCACATGACAAATATGGATGTTCTTCTTTGTCTAACTAATGCATAACATGGTGGAAAGGTTCAGTGACCTTCCAGTCACAGAAACAAGCTAAGGGGTTATCCAAATTGACCTTGCGAAGTCAGCAAGAGTCACATACCTGTTCATCATCCTCATTATCTGCACTCCTCTGCAAAACAGAAAACAGTGTTAGACCACATTATTTATTTAATAGCCACATTCCAGCAATTTTCAATGTTTATACCAAGGATACATAAAGCATATAAACATATTATCAACAAGTCAAATAACGTACTTAAATAAAAAAAAAATATTTATTAATATAGTATTTTACCAGGAAGGATACATTGAGATTTCTCTCGTTTTCAAGTATGTCCTGGGTTCAAGAACATTGAAATTTTTACAGTCGTTACAGAAATACAAAGTAATAAATACAAGATATTAAAAACAAAACACAAATATACAGATTAACACAGAAAATAAATATGTAGGAAATATATTCACTGTGTTACATGTTTACAGGTGCAATTAAATGTCATTAATAAATTCATTTTTAAATATTCGATATTCTGTGCATTAGGATGCTAAAGGGAAGCAAATTCGAAATACCTGAGATCTTGAATTGCAAGATTATTGAAACATGAAAGGATCGAACTATCTATCTGATGGTCTGTTGGCATGTCGATACAAAATGCACCTGTAAACATGTAACATACAGGGCTATTCAAAGAGATCAGAATTGGGCCGAAAGGTAACAGAACAGTGAAATTCACCGTACGGTTACCTTTCCTGGCCATTCGGCTATTCAGAGAGCAGGCCATTCACCAAATGTTGGCGAATTGCCTGCACATACGGTGCCTGTTTGAGGGCAGTGAAATCCCCATCGTCTATTCAGAGAACAAAAACCAGCAGAGAAAAGTTGCCGAATTGCCCTGCTGTTCGGTGGTTTCATGCGGCAGGTTTATTCAGGCGAATCCCATAGGCTTCAATGTTAAAAATATTCCTGTTTTAACTCAATATCTAATAAAACGTTGATTATAATATTCTGCAGTAAAAAGTCTCTTTATTTCTAGATTTTTAGGCATTTTTCGGGATTTTTTTGCGAAATAGTTTTTTCCGTTTATTTTTTTAAATCATTTTTTCTTTTTTCTGTAACTGCCCTTTTTATTATCATTCATTGGATCTTATATTTAAATTTCAGACATTTTCATTCTGTAGTTTCTTTGCAAACAGCGTTTCACTTTTAAAAGATTCAAGGGCACGTTTTTTTTTTCACTCCATTCGTCTGCCGTGTCGGCTTTTCCCGGCGGCTGCGCTGTGATCGACGGCTGCTCGGGTTCACCGGCGTGTTCGGTGGGGTTAATCCAGATGTTTTTGCAGGTTTCGGTGTGCGTTCGCCGGTTTTTGCGTTGAGTGTTCGGCGTGTTTGCGGCGGCTTTTCCCTGCATTACGACGGCCCTGTGGTGCTTGCCGAATACACCGCAGGGTCGCCGAAATAGGATCGCCAAATCACACCGAATTGAAGAGAACGAAAAGTCACTGAACGTCCGGTGACTTTTCGATTCTCTTTGAATAACCCTGATAGAAAATAAATATTTAGGAAATATATTCACTGTGTTAATCTGTATTTGTGTTGTTTTTAATATCTTGCATTTATTACTTTGTATTTCTGTAACGACTGTAACAATTCAATGTTCTTGAACCCGGGAAATACTTGAAAATGAGAGAAATCTCAATGTATCCTTCCTGGTAAAATACTTTTCAAATAAATAAATAAATGTCTGTCTATTTAACACATGTATGCACATACATATCTGACATACAGTGATATTTAGGCTAGGGTCAAACGAACGCATTATTCGCAGCGACCGTCAAAAAGTGCGTCCGAACATGGACGTATTTTTTCAAGGAATGCGCGAAAACGGTCATACGATGCGCATTTTCGTGTGTGATTTGTTACGGATCCAAACCAGGAAACTTTGGGTGTCTGGATGTTATGTTGGCCGGACATGAGCAGCGTCTGACGTCTCCTAATCATGCACACTCGCCAATATGCAAGCGCAGTGCATACTGTACGTCAGTACTAGCGGTTCTGCGTTCTCGAAAAACTGCGTTCGCTTGCTGCTTGCATTGCGCGGCCACACTTTCGTGCGGCTGCACTTCGTATATTGGCCATCATTGCCCGTCATTTGCTGCTACTACGGCCGTGATTAAGTGCGCCTAAACGCACGTTAAAAATGCGTCAGTCTGACCCCAGCCTTATACTACAAATATTAACCCCTCATGGACCAATGACGTAACGTTGTGGTATAAATGCACTGACTTTAAAGACCCTTGGTCCTTAAGGGGTTAAATATGCTTCAAAAAATACATCTAGTACAAACTATAAATATTTTTAAGATGCTTAACATCACTCAGCTAATTCTTTCAGACAGATGTAGTAAGCATTGAGGAATTTGTTATATGTGTTGCTACTGACTAATGCTCTATAGCAGTGGTTCCTAACCCTGGTACTCAGGTACCCCTAAGGCTGAGGTCAGACTAACGCATTTTTAACTTGCGCATCGCAAGTGGAAAATTAACGCATTTTTTCGAGAATGCAGAACTGCTAGTACTGACGTACAGAGTGCGCTGCGTCCGCTAGCGGCGTGTTTGCGTGATTAGGAGACGTCAGACGCTGCTAATGTCCAGCCTACATAACGTCCAGACGCAAAAAGTGTTTTATTGACGATCCGTAAAAAATCACGCACGAAAATGCGCATCGTATGATGCGCATTTCTGTGAAAAAATACATCAATTCGTTCGGACGCACTTTTTTACGGTCGCTGCGAATAATGCGTTCGTTTGGCCCTAGCCTAAGGCTAGGGTCAGACTAACGCATTTTTCACGTTGTCCGTGAAAAAGTGCGTTCGAACGAATGGATGTATTTTTTCACGGAATACGCAATAGTGGTCATACGATGCGCAGTTTCATCCGTGATTTTGTACGGATCATCAATAAAACACTTTTTGGGTCTGGACGTTATGTTGGCCGGACATTAGCAGCGTCTGACGTCTCCTATTCACGCACAAACGCCGCTAGCGGACGCAGCGCACTCTGTACGTCAGTACTAGTGGTTTCACGTTCTCGAAAAAATGCGTTTGTTTGCCGCTTGCGTTGCGCGGCCGCACTTTTGTGCGACCGTACTTCGTATATTGGCCGTCATTGCCCGGCATCTGCTGCTAGCACGGCCGTGATTAAGTGCGGCTGCACGCGCGTTCGCACTGCCTCAGTCTGACCCTAGCCTAAAAGGCCAGGTTTGCCAGATATCTGAAGCACAGTACAGGTGATATGATTTGGTTCTCAGTGATTGCAGGATTCAGTCTGCATTTCTCCAAGATAATCCTTAAAATCTGGCCTGTTAGGAGTTTCTAAGGACTGGGTTGAGAAACACTGCTTTGTAGTATGTTTGGGTACAAGGTATTAGGCCAGATACAATAATATGTAACCATAATACTTTCGAAAAGCTTACATAAATAACATTCCCCTTTCTGCACAGTCTGTTCTTGCTTACAGCACATTGTAATCGTGTAGAGCAGGAAATATTTCATCATCTGTTTTTTAGTTTAATTGGACAAACGATGAATGGTATTATGATATAGATAAACAATCTCTCTGAATTTTAAGGCTGGGGTCAGACGAACGCAGTGTTAACGTCCGTGTTGCCCGCACATAAGTACGTCCGTGATAGCATACAATTGTGTTAAATGGAGCCCCACACACGAAGTACGTCCGCACAGAAGTGCGAGGGCTGACGGACGCTGCAAACAGACGCAGGTTAGGCAAGAACGTAATACTGCTAGAACGGACGTGCAGAGTGCGTCACGTCCACAACGTCTGCATAGCTTTGTGTGTGAGTGATGGAACGTGGTCAGACAGACTGCATTTATACGTCCAGCATTTTTGACAGACAGAATGTTTTTTCATTGTAATTTATTTTCCCTGCTACATCAGTCAAACAATACGTCAGTGAAAAAAACGGACTGGGTGGCCACTACCTTGTAGTCAGTCAGAAAGTACGTCTGTACTGCACGGCAGTGGCGTAGCGTGGGTTGTCAGCGCCCGGGGCCAGCCAAGAATTGTGCACCCCCCCAACCTGTGGACACGTTATCGATATTGCCCCAGCTCTCACATGAATATTGCCCCAGCTAACACATGGATATGCCCCAGCTCTCACATGGATATTGCCCCAGCTCACACATGGATATTGCCCCAGTTCACACATGGATATTGCCGCAGCTCACACATGGATATTGCCCTAGCTCACACATGGATATTGCCCCAGCTCTCCCATGGATATGCCGCAGCTCACACATGGATATTGCCCCAGCTCACACATGGATATTGCCCCAGCTCACACATGGATATTGCCCCAGCTCTCCCATGGATATGCCGCAGCTCTCACATGGATATTGCCCCAGCTCACACATGGATATTGCCCCAGCTCACACATGGATATTGCCTCAGCTCACACATGGATATTGCCCCAGCTCACACATGGATATTGCCCCAGCTCACACATGGATATTGCCCCAGCTCTCCCATGGATATGCCACAGCTCTCACATGGATATTGCCCCAGCTCACACATGGATATTGCCTCAGCTCACACATGGATATTGCCCCAGCTCACACATGGATATTGCCCCAGCTCACACATGGATATTGCCCCAGCTCACACATGGATATTGCCTCAGCTCTCCCATGGATATGCCGCAGCTCTCACATGGATATTGCCCCAGCTCACACATGGATTTGCCCCAGCTCACACATGGATATTGCCCCAGCTCACACATGGATATTGCCCCCAGCTCATGGATATGCCCCAGCTCATGGATTTGCCCCAGCTCACACATGGATAATGCCCCCAGCTCACACATGGATAATGCCCCCAGCTCATGGATATGCCCCAGCTCAGGGATTTGCCCCCAGCTCATGGATTTGCCCCCAGCTCATGGATTTGCCCCAGCTCATGGATTTGCCCCAGCTCTCACCTGGATATTGCCCCAGCGGCAGCCAGCTCTCACATGGATATTGCCCCAGCTCCGGATCCAGCAGGGGTTGAGGGGGCCCAGATGCCGGGCAGCGGGATTGCCTGCAAGGTCCTGAACAGCGTGTGAGTCCGTCCGTGTTGAAGGGGAGGTGGCTGTGTGCGTGCGCAGGTCACGCGGTCTGGCCAGTCAGGTGGTACAGAGACTCAGTACCACCTGATTAGCCGGACCACGTGACCGCCTGCACGCAGCCACATCCCCTTCAACACGGACGGACTCACTGTTCAGGACCGGGCAGGCACTCCTGCTGCCCGGCATCTGGGTCCCCTCAACCCCTGCTGGATCCGGAGCTGGGGCAATATCCATGTGAGAGCTGGCTGCCGCGGGTCAGTCCAGGCCTCAAGTTTTAGGGGCGCAAATTTCTTTTGAAATTATGCGCCCCTAACAAAACTGCGCCTGGGGCCAGGCCCCCCCAGCCCCCCCACGCTACGCCACTGCTGCACGGACGCACAGTCCGTAGAAAATGCGCTCATCTGACCCTAGCCTAAATGCTTGAACTAAGTACACTGCCAGCTTTGGGAATTCAAGTGCATTATGATGCTGTTAACAGCAGGAATTAACTCCAAAAAGGAAAAAAAGACACAGAAATGTGGTAATTAATTCATATGGACCTGCACTATTCATTTTTTTTCTATACCTTGAAGAAGTACATAAACCTCTTGGTCACTAGAAGGCGTCGCGGCCTGTAGGAAGTTGGAGCCTACTGTACCAGGTCCACCGGGTCTCCGCCACAGGGGCACCAGAATCCCCACAAACACACAACCACAAGAAAAGCGGGACCACCAGGCAGGACCAATGCAAAGATGATTTATTCAGGGGAAAACCTCTTGGTCTTTATACCTATAGTGGTTATTCAGTAAGGGACGAACTTGCCACCAAATTGCACCGACCGGTGAATTTCACCATATGGTGACATTTCATGGCAGCTTGTCTATTCAAAAAGCTGTCAATTCACCAAATGCTGCAAATTGTTCCATAGAGAAGTAATGGTTAATCTATTCAGAGTATGCTGAGCTGCACTGAAGTGTCAGTGAAATGCCCTGATTTTCAGTGTTCGACAGGTTTAAACAGGCAAATCCCATAGGAATTATCGTAAAACAATATTATCATGTTTTTGTTAAACTGTTTATTCTCTTCATTTTCAGCAAACCCTCTATTTATTTTTTGGAACATCTTTTTGTATTTTTTTTAGACAATATTTTTGATTCAATTTTTTTTAAAAAGACTTTTCTTTTTATTCTGTAACAGACATTTTTATTATTTTTTTAACGGACCTTTTTTATTATTTACACACATTTTTATTGGTTTAAACACCTTTTAAAAGAATAGCATCATTACGGTTTTTTTCCCAGCAGTTCAGGCGGTGTTCGGTTGGTCAGTTCGACACTTTTTGGTGGTTTTCAGAAATTTCAGTGACTCTGCGGTGAATAGTGATAGTGAATTCACTGCAGGGGCGGCGAAATGGAATCGCCAAAGTACACCGAAGTGCGCCTAACTGAACAACCCCTTATGAGTCGCATTTGAGAGTGAACTGTTAACAATGCACTTGCTATTTAAAGTTCAGTGAAAAGGATTGTATAGGGTGTGTAAAAATACTGGATTGTGTCAATTGTTATTCATGTTACAGTTATTCAGAAAAAAACATACAAGCTCTCAAATGCTGGTCTTAGGCTAGGGTCAGACGAAAGCATTTTTCCCCGCGAACGTGAAAAAGTGCGTCCGAACGCATTGACGTATTTTTTCACGGAATGCGCAAGAACGGTCAGACGACGGGCATTTTTGGGCGTGATTTTGTACGGATCGTCAATAAAACTCGTTTTGCGTCTGGACGTTATGTAGGCTGGACATTAGCAGCGTCTGACATCTCCTAATCACGCACACACGCCGCTATGCCGCAGCTGCGCACTCAATACGTCAGTACTAGCGGTTCAGCGTTCTCAGAAAAATGCGTTCATTTTCCACTTGCGTTGCACGGCCGGACTTTCGTGCGGCCGTACATCGTATATTGGCCGTCATTGCCCGTCATCTGCTGCTAGTGCGGCCGTAATTATGTGCGCCAGAACGTACGTTAAAAGTGCGCTGGTCTGACCCCAGCCTTAACTTTTTCACTAACAAAAATGATGTTGCGATGAAAAATGAGAATTAGTGTACAAAACGCCATTTGCATACAAGGCTTTTTAGTACACAATTAGTGTGTTCCCAGGGGAGAATTTCAATTCTTTAATTCGCAGTGAGATCTCACTCCTGTCACTTACAAAGAGAAGCCCCCATCCTCACTGTAACATAATGTTCAACAAACCTTACTGCTGCATCACAACAGCCTAAAGACATCAGAATACAGGGAGGGCTATGGGATTCCTCACTTTTGGACAAGGATAGGATTCACGGGATTATAATTGCTAAGAATCCCTGTATAGTACAGATACAAGGTGCTACTGTAATTTCCAATTACAGGCATTATGCCACAACCAAATATTGCTATTATATTCCAATGGTATTTTTGGAAACTGTGTCGATAATAATCACATTTTGATCATTACAAATCCACATAAGAACGATATCTGACCATTTTTATTATCAATTTTATCACTGTTTTTGACACAATCCAATTCTGTCTGTATGCTAATCCTACACTTAAAAATGAAAAAGAAGAGCAGAAACTCGTCAAAATATCTCATACATCTAGATATGCAAACAAGAGAGGGCATAAGATCTCTCTCTCTCTATATATATATATAGATCTTATGCCCTCTCTTGTTTGCATATCTGGATGTATGAGATATTTTATATATATATAAAGAAAGAATACACACATACAGACAAATACATTAAACAGTGAGTACACAATACATTCATGTAACCAGGTTCCCCTTAATCTCGTAGATGCAAAAGAGAAAACCTTTTTCCGTATGATTTTTTTTTAGTATAAGAAATATTTTGATTAAATTAAAGAATATAATATTTTCCAAATTAAATGATTGCTTTTTGTACATCAACTAGATAATCCTTCACCAACCATTTAAATATGAAAAGGGTGCTTCGACATTTTTAATGTGATATAGCAAAATATAATCAAATGCATTAACAGTGCAGTAATATAGTTTCTGCTGTTTTTGCACAAACTAAGAAAATAAAGATCTGCTAAAGCGTCAGATATATCACTGCACTACAATTCCCAATGTCATTTCCTTGCAGCATGTATAATACATGCAGAGTTATAGGCATTTTAAAGCACTTACTCTATCTCTAAAGCTTGGCTGAAATTCTTCCAGAAGATCACCAAGGTCCTAATAGAGACACATCAATTCAAATAATCAATGAAAATGTAAAAAAATTATAAATATGTTTAAAATTCCATAAATAATAGAAACTAAACCACTCAAATAACATTCTGATGTATGTAATTTTATAGTGCTGTTACAAAACATAAAACATGATACAGATTCAGCTTGTGAGAAAGGTCTTAGAAAAATAGAGCCAACAGCATAACTCTTAAAATATTTAATGCTAGATCAAGAGTTTTTTTTTTAACAAAACAATACCTGACATGCATCTATCCAATCTGTTTGGATAATCTAACATGGGATATACTGACTTAATGCACCAATACAGTATCAGGTCTATTCAAAGAAAGGTGAAACTCTGGAGAAGTAAAAATTCTAGGTAAAAATAGTCAAAGAAAAATTCTCCCATTTATCTCACTTTCCAAATCAGCTATTTGGTCTAGATTGTTCTCTTCTCCTGCCAATTCTCCTGATTTTCACCTTTTAGTGAATAGACCTGAAAGGCATTTTTTACCTTATCACCCCCTGTTAGGTAAGTGGGAACTATAAGACTTAATGCATTTCTGCATGGATGGTAGTTAGCTGAAAAGAAAGTCTTTGACATGTAACTGAGCCACTGATGGTACACTGCAGTCATGAAGGGATTTTGTATTCATACCAGGTGTGAATACAAATATCTAAACTTGCAGGGCTATTCGGAAAGAGGTGAAAACCTTGAGAATGACTGGAGAATTGAAAATTCTAGGTCAAAATAGTCAAACCAGAAAAATTCTCCCATTTATCTCACTTTCCAAATTGGCTATTTTGTCTAGATTGTTCATTCTCCTGGCAATTCTCAAGGTTTTCCCCTCTCTCTGAATAGCCCTGTTGATTTTCAGTATTAATTACTGTTATATTGAATTGTGCCCTATCCCTGAGTCTACTCTGCAAATTAGATTTTGATTGTGTATAATGAAACTAATTCATAGTCAATTTATTCTCCATTTTTATACTCATATTACCTTTTATTCATATTTTAGTTTATATCATCATCCCAAAGTCCATTAAATAAGTACAAGCGGACTGGGTGAAAATGCATTCCATAAACCAGGATTATTGAGATAACATTTTCTTCTGTAAAACAATAGTTCTAATAATAATAATAATCAGCTAATAATAATAATAATAATCAGCAATTTCTCGGGAATACTAAATACAAACGTAAAGAACATAATTTAAATTATTTAATATAATTAATATGTATATTTTGCATTCCTTCTCCATTGTTACTCAAATATTCTTTGATACAGATGCTATAACGAAAAGAATACAAACTGGTAAAATACTAAATATGCAGGTCCCCAATACAATTCTGGCCACTCAATGTATTTCATTTCAAGAAAAAATTGAGATTTGTAGTTTCATAGAATTATTGTATGAATTGTAAATTATTTCACTTAGATATCAGGTAAAGTTATAGAATAAAGTTTTAGCTATCGCTCACAACAGTGCAAGTGAAATAAACTTTGAAAACTTTGAACGATCCAACTTCTCAGGATTTTTAGAAATTATTTTTAAGAAGTAGCTTACTTCTACAAGTTTCAGTTTTTCATAAATTATCTTAAAATGTAACTATTAAAGAGTCAAAGTAAATATTATTTTGTTATGAATTTAAGGCCAAAATGTAGCACTCACATATTCATCACGTAATTACAGTTACAAGTATTAATAAAGCTTCAACAAGTTCAGTAGCGTTGTATAATGGGATAAACCACTTTCATGTTAATAAACAGACTTGACCATGTTATTGAAACTGCGGGGAGTACAAGAAGATTCCATAAAAAAAACACATGCAGGGTTATTCAGAGAGCATGAAAAGCAGGAGAATGACTGGAGAATGAAAAATTCTAGGTCAAAATAGCCAAACCAGAAAAATTCTAGGTCAAAATAGCCGATTTGGAAAGTGAGATGAAAGGGAGAACTTTTCTGGTTTGGCTATTTTGACCTAGAATTTCTCATTCTCCAGTCATTCTCCTGCTTTTCACGCTCTCTGAATAACCCTGATGGGGCTGATAAATATACAGGGTTATTCAGAGAAAGGGGAAACTCTGGAGAACTTTTGGAGAAGTGAAACTTCTAGGTCAAAATAGCCGAATGAGAAACATTCTCCCATTTATCTCACTTTCCAAATCAGCTATTTTGACCTAGAATTTTCACTTCTCCAAAAGTTCTCCAGAGTTTCACCTTTCTCTGAATAACCCTGACAGTTATATCAGCTGTGCAGGTTGTTAAAAATTCAGAAAAACAAAATTGCGTATGAAAATAAAATGGTTCTTATAATAGTACGTCTTACATTTTTTGGTCTTTGAAGACAAAGCACTAACAGGAAAAACAACGCAAAGGTCTGTGATAAGAACTACAAGAAACACACAGTAATACAATTTAAATAGCACTTACAGCAGAATCGGGAGCCTCCTCTATGTATAGGTCAAAACTTCCAATTTCCGAAGCAAATAATAAGAAAAGAAACAATGCAAGGCGCTTCATTTTCTGTCTTTGAAGCCAGAGAGGAACGCTCTGGCCTTCTACTGGTATAATATACAACAAATAAGGTGAAAAGTCAGTTTACGGTGGCGTTTATAAGTTCACTCTTATTTAAAAAAAATATGTAAAATAATAAACTTTGTTCTGACCTAAACAAATATTTGTCCGGTAAAGCAAATCAGAGTTAGGACAGGGACTGAGAGGTTGTGCAAACATAGAGTTCTATTTTATCACAAGATGATAACCATGAAGCCTCAGATAGGAGAAGCAGCCTGTCACTTTTACTTTGAAGTTATTTTTTGTAAGTATAACCTTTACATAAAGACATTGTCATATACCATTATGGATCAGAGGCGCCATGAAATTAGGAGAAAGTCTGAAGAAAAGAATTAGGCAGATCAGAAAATGCCCACACAATTATTATAAACATTAAAGAAGTGTGGTCTGTCAATATTATTGAAAATCAAAATTCCAGATCGATGTGTAATCATTTTTTTGTTTCAGAAAAGTTTATGGGCTCATAAACAGATATGTCATTTATTGCTTACACATACAGGGTTATTCAAAGAGTCTTTCGTTCCCTGAATCAAATTCCCCGATCCTGTGGTGAATTCCGCATTAACCACAAGGTCCCCGAAGTGCAGGGAAAATCTGCTAAACGCATCCGAAAAACTGTTGCATCAAACAGAAAAAAATGGTGCAAAACCGCCAAAAAAGCAAATCACACCCGACGATCCACTGCAAAACTGTCAAATGCATCTGAAAAAAGCTGACGATCTGCCAAATAGAGCGCCGACCAGCAGCAGGAAAAACCCCACAAGCCAACAAATGGGTAAAAAAGAACAAAACACAAACTTTTAAAAACTGTTTGTGGAAAAAAACTACTGAATGAAAATGCCTGGAATTAATATACAAGGTCCTATGAATAATATTAAAAAGGTCCGTTACAGGAAAAAAAACCACACACAATTTTTCTTAAAAAAACAACAAAATTGGGGGAAAAATTGCCCAAAAAATCCTGGAAAATGCCTAAAAAAATCCTAAAAAATAAATAAAGAGACTTTTTGCTGCAGATTAAAAGAATAAACAGTTTAAAAAATATTCCAAGAAAACAGGAATATTTTTTACATCGAAACCTGCAGGATTTACCTGAATAAACCTGACAAATGAATCCACGGAACATCTGGGCATTTCACTGTTATTTCAGTGTTCTCTGAATAGATTAACCATTACTTTTCTATGGTGGGTTCACTGCCGTCAATCAGCACTGTATTTCACTGGCAATTTGCCTATATATATATATATATATATATACACCACTGGTTTTTGCACTCGGAAAACTGGAGTCCCTTGCCCGGTGCAGCACTTGGCGAATAGATTTATCCGTGCGCAAGAAAACGCTGGTGGCACTCTGGGTCTCTATAAAGCATGAGTATGGCCGTTCCAACAATACCAAACATGAGTATGAAAAAAGTTTTTAAAAAAAAATTAAAAATAAAAATAAAAATAAAAAAATATTTAAAAAAAATTATAAAAAAAATAATTTTTTTTTTTTCTTTTTTGGTTCATTAATGCAGCAATATTGTTCCCATTTCAATTATAATGTGAACAATGATGCAGCACTAACGATTTTTGTATGTTTGTTAAAAATCGCGTAATTTTCCCCAAAAAAAATGTAACGAGACCCCATCTCTAATTTTTTTAACAAGTGCACCCCATACAAAATATAACCGCAATTGCTCGCATGTTAAAATGTGAGAAAAAAAAACTTTACACGTTGTAAATTATTGAAAATTCATATTTTATTGCATTTTTTGTTGTAATATACAGACAGGTCATGACGTATACATATAATAATGACATATTATGAATCTGCCGAGTCTGACGGAAAGAACGATATATAATATGTCTGGGTCATATACTAAAATAAGCCTTCAAAACACGTTTAAACATGATGAGCAAAACAGGTAAAAATGAGCTCAGCACAGAGGCGGGAAAAGCCTCAGCAGCTAAAGGGTTAAAGAGTGATTTTCTATAGGCTCAAAGAAAACTGGTTGATGGGTTACACAGAAACAGGTTCCACGTCAAAATCCTATTCTGTTTCAGAGCAATCTGGTTAAAGAAACAAATAGACATGTGCACTAGCCAGAGTATTTTCGGTTCATTTAGGTAAGTTGTGGAATTCAAAAATTTCAGATTCAGAGATTTTGGAATTTGCCAATGTGGGTCAATCTGGAGCGATTGAATAAATAAGCAAATTTTGGGAAATTACCTAAATTTTGGAGGCAAACATATTTTAGACACCCATTACCCCTATATACCTACCCACTCTAAACCTCCCTTGTTACCTCTGGCAGTCCACTCCCTTTATACTAACCACTATACCTTCCTGTGTACTGCCATACCAAATGTTAGTGTTCCTGTTAAGGTTTGTTTTAGGATTATGCTTTAGTGTTACTGTTAGGATTCTACTGGTATTAGGCATAGGATTATTAGGATTAGGGTTACTGTTTCTGTTTGTTTTAGCATTAGGATAAAAAGGGTGTATTATTATTATCATCATATATATATAGAGCCAACAGTTTCCATAGTGCTTTAAAATAACCAATGGGGACTGAGACAAAATTACAAAAAAAACATAGGAACAGAAACAATTGGTGTAAAGCAGTGGTTCTCAACCCTGTCCTCAAGTACCCTCAACAGGCCAGGTTTGCCAGATATCTGAAGCACAACACAGATGATATAGTTTGCTGCTCAGTGCTTGCAGGATTCAGTAATAGGTAATACATAAAATCTGGCCTGTTAGGGGTACTTGAGGACAGGGTTGAGAAACACTGGTGTAGAGGGGGCCCTGCTCTGTAGATGAGCTTACAGTCTAGAGGAGATGGAGTAGAGGAAGATGAGGAGTTTTATAGGTCATCAGGATAACTAGAACTAGTGTTACAAAAATCATGGGGACAAGAAAAGGTCCTCAATCATGATGTGGGAGTAGGTGGAGAGAGGGATAGGTCGACATCAGTAGTGTGGTATGCTAATCTGAAGTGATGGATTTTATTTCTTAAAGGGTCGAAAATTAGGGGAGAGTCTGATAGGTCGAGGTAGGCCATTCGACATGACCGAAGCTGTCTCTGAGAAGTTTTGGAGACGAGAGTTGGTGGTGCAGGTGTAAACAGAGCACGGGTGGTGGTTGTCCACTGACCGGAATGATGTAGAAGGGATGTGCTTGTGGAGTGTTGACGAAATGTAAGGCTGGGCCGTGCTGTTGAGGGCTTTGAATGTGAGTGTTTCTTATTTTGAATCGGATCCTGAAGAGTACAAACCTATGAAGTGACTGGCAGAGGGGGGAGGTGTGCGAGGAGTGGTGAGTGAGAAATACCGTAGACACTCGAGTATAGCGCGACCCGAATATAACGCGGTGGACAGAGATTTATTATGGAAATGCGAGTATACTCAAGACTCGAATATAACGCGAGGAACAAAATTTTACTGTACAGGTAAACAATTTAAGTCCTTCCAGGTTCTCTTAACACAGTCAGGCTTCCCCCTCAGGCCAGGCCAGGGTGCTCTGCTCTAGAACGATTGCAGTTGCACGAAGTATGAAGCTCCAGCCACCCGTCTTCTTTACTAGCGATTAGATGGCTGGTGGAGGTGAGTGAGGTGAATGATTGGCTTAAACCGAGCATGCCCTCTGGCCATGATGGATCCCACCTGAATCCAGGAGTTCCTGAAGTGTTTGCAAGCATCAGGGAGTCCACATTCACTTCAGCGAGACTACCGGAAGTTCCGGGAGACTTGGGATCGGGAGCAAGGAAAGTTTTTTTTTTTTTTTCTACATGCGATGCAGATGTCTCAAATATAACGTGACCCCTCCAATTTTAATGTAAATTTTTGTCACCAAAATCTAGCGGTATACTCGAGTATCTACAGTACTCATTACAAATAGCAAAGGGGCAATGCGGACGGTAGGGAGGCCAATTAGGAGACAGTTACAGTAATCGAGACGTGATATAACAAGCACCTTTGTGGTATCTTGCGTCAGAAAGGGGTGGATACTGGCAATGATTTTTAAGTTTTTAAAAACAGGATTTGGTCACCACCTGGATGTGGGGACACATCGTAAGGTCAGAATTGAAAATGACACAAAGGCAATGAGCTGAAGGTGTTGGGCTGATGTGGGTTCCATTTACACGTAGAGAGATAGGTGGCGGGGGTTTTTCTTGGAAGGAGGAAAAACAAGAATTTCAATTTTGGAAAGATTGAGTTTAAGGAAGCGTGAAGACATCCAGTTGGAGACTGCAGAGAGACATTCAGTGACATGATCCAGGAGAGCAGGAGAGAGATCATGGGAAGAAAGGTATATTTTGGGTGTTGTCAGTGTATAGGTCAGGGTTTCCCAAACCTCTCCTCGGGACCCTCAACCAGGCCAGATTTTGCAAATCACCTTGGGGAAAACAGACTGAATCCTGCAATCACTGAGCAGCAAATCATAACACCTGTGCTGTGCTTCAGATAACTGTCAAACCTGGCGAGGCGGAGGATCCTGAGGACAGGTTTGGGGGAACACTGGTATAGGTGGTACTGAAATCCAAAGGCACTTATCAGCTTTCCTAGTTAAGTAGCATTGATAGTATAGAGACTGTACACAGATATACGGTCCAGAGTATTGCCAACTTGAGGACTAGGGTAGCTGGATCACTGAGTGAGCCTCATGAAGGAATTGATGGAGAAGAATAGAGGGGAGGTTTGGTAGGTGAATAAATATAAATGTTGAAGTTTCTAAGGATGAGACTTGGAACACCAGAAGAGAGAAAGTGAGAGAGCCAGACTGAGTAAGGGTCCACAAGAAGTCCAGGATAACAAGGGGTCAGTAGATTGCTGCCATGTGTAGAGAGATGAGGTGTGTGAATGAGTTCTTCTATAAATATAGCCTTAGTGGCCACTAAACCATGTTATACGTACATGAATGTTCAAAAATGATATTCTTCAGAATAAATCTTAAATTTGTCTTTTAATGCAATAATAAATAATAGAAATACATTAAATGTGAAAAAGATGCCAGATGATTGTAAAAAACAATTAGGGAAGAATACACTAACTAGATATGAAAGAGACATAAAAGCGAGGGACAAACAGACACAAAACTGTGAAAGGATATGGAGAGAATCAAACAGAAGCACATGAGATGGAGAAAGACACAGACTTGACAATGTAGTGAGTGAAACAAAAGAGAAAGATGGATATAGAGATAGTGATAAGCACATGCATGTGGCGATACTTTTTCTCAGAAATAAAAAAGTAGGATTTAAAAAAAGTAAGTAGGATGTATATAGACAGAGAGAATGCACATCCCAAACTATAAACAAATCTTTTTTTGCAACAACTAAAATATCAGTCTAAAACCAGATATTATATTATATAAGATGACTACCAAACATTTGGTCCCTTCAACCATGGCCGGCCCAAGAGACTGTGCTGCTTGGGTCCAAGAATGAAATGCTGCCCCCTCCCCAAAAAAATGCAGCATGTATGAGAGTATCACAGAATTCCACGGCAATAAAACTCAAAGTAATGTGCAGTGGGTATGAGCCTATCATAGAGCTCCGCAGCAATAAAATTAACAGTCATACACACCACACATTACTCTGTGTTTTATTGCTGTGCAGCTCTGAGAATCAGTAATATGCAGTATGTATGAGTGTAACACAGAGCTCCAGAGCAATAAAACTCACAAGGGGTTTTTCAAAGAGTGCTGAACTCCCCACCGAATTGCACCGAACAGTGAATTTCACCATACAGTGCAATTTCAACTACTTATAACAAATCAAATTGCTACTCTCAATACAAACTTACGCATCTTCTTATAGACATTACACAAATAACCATGCTACAATAACATGAATTCATACACATAACCACGTAATTACTTAGACACTTTCCTGCTAACAGCACTACTGCTATGTTTTCCTTTTGAAGGACTTCCTTAGGGAAGTTGCATTTACTGATCGTTTCAACCTTTATTCACATGCCTACACACATTCACACAAACACACACATGCAAGAGCCCAAATATATTGACATATACACACATTGCCAAAGCAGGTTAGTAGAATGAGGCTCAAAGAACTGAGAACTTTGCTTCATCAGGTTCAGTTGCCTGTGACACTGCCTTCAGATACAGAGAACAGAGAATGGGAGTTGGGCTCAAATCCTAGCCTCCCTCCCAATGGTCAGGGGTGTGCACTCCGTTTCAGCTGTGTGTGCGGAGTCAACATGCCCCAATACCAGGGTTATCAGATCCACCATATTTTCCCAGAGGAAGAGGATTACCTACCTAATCAAGCATGATTGTATGTTTGTATTTTACCATGACTAATGAATTGATTTAATTAGAATACACAATGTCATTCTAAAGCTGCACTTCATTCTTGCAAGTATCAATTATATATGTTCAAGATACCATGGAGGACCTGGCAGATCTACTCATCCAATAGTATCAATGTGTTAAACATACTAAAAATTATCATTGGTGTCTTGAATCTCCTATATCCACACTAACAGGGTTATTCAAAGAGCTCCGAATTGTGGCCGAAAGGGAACCGAACAGTGAAATTCAGCATACAGTTACCTTTCCTGGCCATTCGGCTATTCAGAGAGCAGGCAGTTCGCCAAATGTTGGCGAATTGCCTGCACATACGTTACCTGTTCGAGGGCAGTGAAATCCCCATAGAGAAGCAATAGTTCGTCTATTCAGAGAACACAAAACAGCAGGGAAAAGTTGTCGAAATGCCCTGCTGTTCGGTGGTTTCATTCGTCAGGTTTATTCAGGCGAATCCCATAGGCTTCAATGTTAAAAATATTCCCCTTTTAATCCAATATCTAATAAACCATGTAATATTATATTCTACAGTAAAAAGTCTCTTTATTCATAGATTTTTAGGATCATTTAGGCATTTTTGGGGATTTGTTTTGCAAACTTTTTTCTGTTTTTTTTTAAAATCGTTTTTTCCTTTTTCTGTAACAGCCCTTTTTATTGTCATTCATTGGATCTTATATGTAAATTCCAGACATTTTTGTTCTGTAGTTTCTTTTTCCAGCGTTTCTTGCCTGTCACCTGCCTATACAGTATAGAACCAAACTTATCTTGGAATTGTTAGGAGTGGGAAGGAATTGTTTTTTCAATACGTTACCCATCAATGCAAGAAACATCTGAGTCTCTGCTCACTCCCGCTCATCACCTCTGCCCCCGACACAAAACTTCAAACATTTTCAGGTGCAAACAAAAACTCAGTTATCAGCCACTTCCCAGATACCGTGTTTCCCCGAAAATAAGACAGTCTTATATTTTTTTGGACCCCAAAAATCACACTAGGTCTTATTTTCGGGGGTAGGCCTTATATTTTAATTTTTTTGATGTACAACATACATTTATTTGCTGCATGTAAAAAATACAATATAAATCTCTTGTGGAGATAACGTGGCTGAGGGTTGTGTAGGTGGGTTCCAGACCATCAAGTCCATCATGGATGATCTATAGGAGACTATAGGCCACCTCTTTATTGTAGCTTGTGCCATAGTTTTCAGCAGATAATACCTTGCGTAATTTAGCAGTAATTAAGGAAATAAGCAACTTTTTTGCAAGACATACGGACACATCCATCCGCTAAAACCTATGCCTGTCTGAGGCTCTGTCTGTCCTTCTGTCTGTCTGTCCATCTCTATCCCCCGAATGCTTACGCCTCCTCCCCTGCCCCCCCCACCCGCCACTTGCTTCATCCCACCCTGCAGCGATAGGAGTTGGAAGCTGTGCCGGGGATCAGAACCCAAGGACGGATTGAATGTTCAGTTCTGTAGGACAGGAGCCGGTGCTAGAGGAAGCATCGGCTTATGCAGCTCTGCTTCCTCCGCTGCCACCTCACTTTCTCTGGCGCCGTTATTGCTCCCCTGCACAGCCATGCAATCCATCCCACTGCACAGCCATGCAATCCATCCCACTTCACAGCCATGAGGTGAATCGCATAATCCTGCTCAACATACATACGGTAATGCAGCCTCTGGCGCCAGCAATTCTCCCCCGCGGCTCCTCAGGTTGGTCTCAACTAGGTCTTATTTTCGGGGGTAGGTCTTATATTTTTAGTAGATGGCAAAAACCCACTAGGTCCTATTTTCGGGGGGGGGGAAACACGGTACCTAGGGCCCTATCCATTCTTGATGCTTACCAGGGCTGGATTTGTATCTCAGGAGCCTGTAGACACAGAAATGTGGAGCGCTCCTACCCCCCCATTTCGTTTTGGGGCAAACTAAAAAAAAACAAAAAAGAACAAACCTTTTAAAAAACTGGAACAGTTTCTCTCTATGCTCAAATCAAAATAAGGGGCTAAATCTGTTGCCTTTGGCTGGGGTCAGATGCGCTCACTATGTGCGCCCGTACATGCCTCCCGTCATCCGTCGCAGCGTTGTGTCGCTGAACTGCACCATAGTGTCAGGGAAATGCCCTGATTTTCGGTGATTCAGGTCGACAGGTTTAAATAAGCTAATCTCATAGGATTCAATGTTAAAAAAATATATATATATTTTTACTTCAACCGTTTATTCTTTTTCAGCAAATCGTATTTTAATAAATTTTTTTGGAATTTCTTGGTATTTTTAAGGTGAAATTGTTGATTCCAAATTTTATTTAATGCCTTTTTTAATTCTGTACCAGACCATTTTATTATTTGTTGTAGGACATTTTTTATCATTTCCATATATTTTCATGCATTTTAATCGTTTTAAACACCTTTTCTAGAACAGCAAAATTATATTTTTCTTCTACAGTTTGGCGGTGTACAGCGGTGTAATCGGCGGCTCCACAGTCAGCGCATTTCGGAGACCCTTCAGTGAATAGTGAATTCACCGCAGGGTCACGGAACTGGAATTGCAAAAGTGCACCGAACTAGAAAGCACTGAGATTTCGGTGCTTTCTGAATAACCCTTTATATTAAATCAATTTTTAATGACGTGAAGTGCAAAAACACTTTTACACCAGGTTCTAAAAGCTGGTATTTTAAAAAAAATATATAATGTATGTGGTAATGTATACAGATCTTTAATCCTTCATTATCATGTTAAATAGGAGTATAATGTATTTTATCTTAAAACAAGTGTTTAAATGGTTGATGAAAATTTAATTGCTCTGTCTGTTATATTTCTGACGCTTCTTCAAAATAAAAAAAATTGAATACAAAAAAATTGGCTTTTTCTGACGTGTTAGGCGTGTTTTTTGCGATGGTTCCGGCATGTGGTTGGCAGGATTGTGGCGGGTTTTCCCTGCACCCTGTGGTGAATCCTGAATTCACCGCAGAGTGGGGACTTTGATTCCCAAAAGTGCAGGGTAGTGTGGGAATGAGAGAGCATCGAAATGACAGTTCGGTGCTCTCTGAATAACACCCCTTAATGTTGCTACATAGGTCAAAACTAGTCATTGATTGACATGTATTTAATGGTGCTGATTTATGTGACTTAAAGTAATTATTTCTAGATAGTTAAAAAGTCAGTTCACAGAATAATTCTATTACTACAAGAAAGTAAAAATAATTAACAGGTTGATTGTGACTCCTATTTAAATGTATATAGAGCAAAAAATAAATCAAAACATATACAGGTCAATGTTTCACTCAGAATAGAAAGTGGTTCAATTGAGTTACACAATATTTTTCTTGGAGAGCTGGATGCTCAGCATATTACATAACCACTGCCTATCAGTGTTTAACCCCTTCACTACCTAGTGTATTTCCATAAAACCACTGGCAGAACCGAGTAGTTTTAAATATAATCACTTTCAGAGGCGGCCCATCCATGGTGCCAGATGGAGCCATGGCTCCAGGCAGCACTTTGCCAGGGGCAGCATTTTGGGCCTCAACTAGGCACACCACACATCACTATGAGGTTTATTGCTGTGGAGCTCTGTGATATGCTCATACATACACATTACTGTGAGTTCTATTGCTGTGGAGCTCTGATATGCTCACACACGGCGGAGGGTTTTGGTTTTTTTTGAAGTGGGGGACAGCATTTCATCCTTGGAACCAGGCAGCACAGTGTCTTGGGCTGGCCCTGATCACTTTCCAATACCCACACTGTTAAAATATACAGATGTGTACTACTTTACAGTACATATTCACTGTAGGTAAGTCCTATTTGACTGGAGAGGACTAAAAGCACTGCTACATTTACATTACAACTGGAGCTGGTCTCCTTGAAGGAAAACTGGACCTGCAAGCTTCTCAAAATTCTTAACACATTGTTTGTCATGTCTGATGTTTTGACATTTTAGTGACACATTCTGGGGCCCATTTGCAAATTTATTTTGTTTGCAATAAACGCAATTCCTTTGCATTGCTCCCGAATCAGACTAGATGGAGTATACTGGATCCTGGGGCACCTACAAGTGCTTTTGATGATCAAGCATACTCCATCATTGCTGTGGGGGTTAAGCAATATACATATGCAGTAGTTCCATTCATAATGAATTGAGAAGAATTGATGCCTATTTGATAATGGTAATATTTATATGCACCGCTATAAGATCCATTCATATTTTCATGTAGGGGTCAAGTCCTAAAAAAAGAAGTGTGGGTACTCACCAAGAATTTTATCCCTGAAATAGCAATTATAATCTCACATGTAACAAACACACACTCAAATCTGATATATCTGGATTCTAGCAAAAATACGATATAACTCAAATATTTATTGTGACTTAACAGGGCGAAGAGAAGATTGAACACCAGGATACAAGCTTTACAGTGTGAGGGACCATAGGGAACTGAGTTCCTTCTGCAGAAATAGTGGAGGAACTGCGTTCCCACCCGTTCCCGCTGGACCTGACCCCTGCTTTCATGAATGGAGCTGCAGACAATTACACACTATTCTAGGAGAGAGTTGGATGTACAGGTATATCGAATGTCCAAATATTCTGTGACCGGATGGTGGACTGTTTTTCCTGGATTTCATACACCAAGAGGATAGTATTTTAGGCTAAACCATTTTCGTATGGTCCTGAAAATATCAGCTTCCAAGGCAAGGTACAGGGTATACAGTGCAAATTATTTCATAGTGTACCGTTATAAAATGTACCCTAAAAAAGCAGATTACATTTTATAATGGTACACTGCATTAGGGGTAATTTTTCTGGTTTTGCTATTTTGACCTAGAATTTTCCATTCACCAGTCATTCTCCTGCTTTTCACCGCTCTCTGAATAACCCTGAATGTTAATAATATACAGAGAATGTGCTGGAATGAAAGGTTTTATATTCTAGATGGTATCCCCTATATTGTACAATTAAAAATGAGTCTGCGTGATTAGCATACAGGCAGAAATGGCCTTTCTGTAAACGTGATAATGATAGACAATAAAATGGTCAGATATCCTGCTTTTGGAGACTTGTAGTGATCACAGTGAGATTATTATCAACGCAGCTTCCAAAAATACCAATAGAATATAAACATAATATTTGTATGTGTACAAAATAATTTCAGTTATCTTTTATAGCTGAATGATAGGCTTAATAATGTGTCTACAGCTAGTTTGATTAAACAGTTTATTGTCATAAAATCTCCATATAACAGCAGCGTCAATGCGTTTTCATGCAAAGTCACCACTAGATGGCGTGCAATAGCTAAGATATTTCAGACCTGCTCACCACCCCATACATAAGCAGCTGGCTAGCACAGATTTTTTTTAACAACTTGCAATGTTTTGTAGTATATACAGAATAATTATGTGCAAGACTTGCTGAAACTATAGTTCACATTTGACTTCCTTCAGGTGAATTATTAAAATAATTGGTGCAAGTCCTGTTGGTAACAAGATTACATTGCTTGTGTTATACCATAAGTATTACATTAATAGTTAATTGGGGAACTATTTACTATTCAAGTGAGTTGTTTATATTTTTTAATGATATGCATGCATTGGTACATGTTATGGTACCTGTTAATCAAGCTGTCTACAGCTGTGCGCAGCTTAAAAAAAACTAAAGGGGTTATTCAAAGAGCACCAAAATTCCAGTGCTCTTTCATTCGGCGCAATTTGGTGTGATTTGGCGGGTTCAATTTGCCGACCCTGCAGTGAATTCTGCATTCACCGCAGGGCCCCCAATGTGCACCAAATGGATTTGCCGACCACCGCCGATAAAACTCCGTACGCATCTGATAGACTGCCGTATGCTGCCGATAAACCGCTGAACACATCCGATAAACCTCTGAATGCAGCCGCAAACCGCCGAACGAAGCCAACGATCTGCCGAACAGTCCTCCGAACGCAGCCGAAAAAAGCCGATCAGTCGCCGAACGGGGTAAAAAAAAAAACTGCAATATTTAAAAGGCATTTTAAACAAAAATAATGCATGAAAAATGCATGGAAATAATATATAAGATCCAATGAATAACAATAAAAAAGTCTGTTACCCAAATTAAAAACAATCGGCAACTAAAAAAAATCTGAATATAAACTTTTCGGTGCTGTTCGGCGTTCTCTTAATAAAATAACCATTACTTCTCTATGGGGAATTTCACTGCCGCCGAATTGCACCATATTTCGCAGGTAATTCACCAGTATTTGGCGAATTGACAACTTTCTGAATAGCCGTATTGCCACGAAATTGCACCGTTTGGAGTAATTCACCAATTTGATGGTAAATTTGGTGGCAAATCGGCTCTCTTTGAATAACCCCTTTAACATAGTTCAGAACTCTTTATAGTGATGCAATAAACAAACACACATTATAAAGTGTTCTGTGCTCTTATATTTGTTTTATATTGTTATGGTTATAGCTTCGTTCCATGAATCTGTAATGATAAATTTAATATGAAACCCTTCTATAGCTAGTGATGTTCCATAAAATCACTCGCAGACCCAATGGTTTTATGGAAAATTACTTTCTATTTACAGTGGAGTCCCTCTTTATTAGTTAACTGTAGGTAATCCCTTTTTGACAGGCAGATGGCTTCCACTGATGGCCAAAACATGCTACTACATTTACATTATAGTTGATCTTCGTGGTTTGTGCAGCAAAAACAGACCTCAAAGCTTTTCAAATAATTTCAGCACATTAACTGACATGTTTGTTGTGCTGAAATGTCAGGGGTATCTTCTGGAACGCGTTTTCCATAAAGAAACACCTTTGCATTGCTCCAGAATTAGACCACATTGAGTATACTCGATTTTGGTGCACTTGATCTTGGAAGGAAAGAAGTTAACAATGACTGTTGACTTAAATAACCAATAAATGCATTTCTCAGTAACTCAATTTGGCTCTTAGCTCATTCAGCTTAATTCACTACAGAATCAAAGTTTTGGTTCCGGTCACCTCTGTAAGGAAATTCCAAGCCTGTGTCATCCATCCAACTACCGTCCGATATCGTTGCTCCCTGTAATGTCAAAAGTCTTGGAAAAATGTGTCTACACACAATTACGTGATTATTATCAATATTGGAACTACTTAACCCCGGATCAATCAGGCTTTCGCCCAAATCACTCAACCACAACCGCCCTTCTAAAAGTCTGCAATGATATCCAAGCTGGGATGGAACAAGGAAACCTAACTGGAGCCATCTTCCTTGATTTTGCCAAGGCCTTGACACGGTAGACCATGGCATCTTGTTAGAAAAACTTAAAAACTCTGGCATTGGTGATCGCACGCTAACCTGGTTTCAATCATATGTATCCGACCGATCACAATATGTGTCAATTTCTGGCAGCTCCTCCCTCCCGCTCCCAGTCACTTGCGGTGTACCCCAAGGCTCAATACTAGGCCCCCTGCTATTCACAATATTCATAAATGATCTGCCCAACGTCTGCAAAGCCTCAACTGTACATATGTACGCAGACGACACTGTGATCTATACCAGCAAACCAAATCTCCCGCAGCTGGAGGCTGTGCTGCAAGAACAATTCACAGAGGTAGAAAAGTGGATCAAAAACAACAAACTTTTTTTAAATACTGACAAAACTGTAACGATGCTCTTTGGAACAGCACCTAAACTACACAAATTGCAAAATCCCCATCTATGTGTGGGACAATATCAAATGGCACACTGACCACAGTCACTTCTCTCAAATATCTAGGTATGTGGTTGGACCCTAATCTATCCTTTGGCCCTCACATCGAAAAACTCTCCTAAACTTTACCCCAAACTAGGTGCCCTGTACAGAAACAAATCCTGCCTGAGTCTCGCGGTAAGAAAGCAGATTGTACAGCAAATGCTTATGCCGGCTATTGATTACGGAGATGTAGTGTATGCAGCCGCCCCGCAAACACACCTTCATAAACTTACTACACTGTATAACTCATTCTGCCGCTTTGCGCTACAATGTAACTACATGACCCACCATTGTGACATGTTAAAACAGCTAAACTGGCCATCGCTAGAATCCAGACGCACCCTTCACCTTTCCAGCCTGGTGTTTAAGAGCATCTCTGGGAAGCTGCCACCCTACCTGAATAGACTGCTTCCCCCAGCAGCTCCCTCATCCTATAACCTCCGATCCAGGACCAGCACCTTACTTGCAATACCACAATACAAAAAGACAGTGGCTCGGTCCTCATTTTCCTACAGAGCACCACAATTATGGAATAACCTCCCAGACCCCATCAAATCTTCCACCAGTCTTAAGTCACTCAAAATTTCCCTATTAACATACCTCAATACAGAATGCACCTGTAAACATGTAACCTAGTGACTATATTTCCTACATATTTATTTTCTGTTAATCTGTATATTTGTGTTGTTAATATCTTACATTGTATTACTTTGTATTTCTGTAAATGTAACACTTCAATGTACTTGAACCCAGGACATACTTGAAAACGAGAGAAATCTCAATGTATCCTTCCTGGTAAAATCCTTTATAAATAAATAAATAAATAAATCCAGTGATATAGCTGAGGATAAAAAATGGATGGCCAGTACTTTGTTCAATACAGTGAGGAAGATGACAATACACAATATCAGTCGTTAGCATCTGTTCTGTACAGTAATGGGAATTGGAGAATATCTGTTTAGTGAAATGCTAATCAGCAGCTGAATATTCTAAATGACAAATTGTCCTGAGAGGAAAATCAACATTGGTGAAGAATGACATTAAAAACAGCTGCTGGAAATGTATGGGAAGTAATGTACTGTGGCAGTTACTAATTTGCTCAAACAGACAGATATTACATTATGTAATGACATAATATATTCCATTAGTCAATTTGGTCACCAGTCATAATACAGTATATAGATTATAAAAAGAGAAAATGATGGCAATGCAAATGTTTCCAACAAGCACGAGTCAACAGAAGCAAAAATGCACTGATTAATAATCACTGCTCTATTACCGTGGAGAGAGACTGTGGAGACACAGGTTTGATCACGGCAAGAGCACCTCTCCAGTAAGGGTCCTTGGGCAAGACACCTAACGGTACATACTCGTCACCCAGGACATACTTGAAAACGAGCGAAATCTCAATGTATCCTTTTTGGTAAAATCCTTTCTCAAAAAAAATAATGCCATTGATATCAACGCCCAGTGTTTAAAGGTACACTGTACAACTTGATATGAAAGCATGCCACTCATAACAGGGGAAAGCAACATCGACCCTCCAGATGTTTTGGAACTACGTTTCCCACGAGGCTCTGAAAATATTAAGAGCATCATGGAATATATAGTTCCAAAGCATCTTGGGAACCAGGGTTGATGTCAGGTTTGATACTTTCCGGAAGGAACCAAGTATGCAGAAATAGCGGCCAGTTCAATACGACCACAATTAGAAAGGCTCGGTATGATACAGAGTGCTTTCACTATTGTGATGGTGATGTCAGGCTGGATAATGTTCTTGTTGATTGTAGGTAAATTATGAAATAACTCTTCTGTACTGTTCGTACAATAATGATTAGCAGCGTGGTAGAGAGGAAATAAAGCAGAGTTTGGCAATATCTATCCAGCAGAAAATATCACAATCAGATACTTAGCATCGTTTTTCATAACAGGTATTCAGCAGAGTAGCAAGGGTAGCAATAGGAAGGGTAATGGCAGAAAGGGAGGTAGGAACAGGATGCCCCAGTATAGGGAACAATAAGCGAGCACTGACTCAATGGTCTTCTGGCCTTTTATGGGGAGCAATGTTTATCAGCCGCAATAGTAAAGCGGTGTGCTGCCGGCCCGGCTGAGTTCCGGGTGGGGACGCAGGCTGATGACATCATTTGCGATGATGCAGTCACCTGCATGCTCAGTGTAGACCGCAGCGCGACTGCGACTGGAGATAGGACCTGGATCCGATAGCTCCACACGGGGAAGGAACCAAAGACCACAGCAAAAGGAGAGAACCAACCACAAGTCACACAATTAATTAAATTGATACAAGTACAAAATCACACAGAGTCCCTTGTGTCCCTTCCTTGGCACAAATAACTTCATATAAAACACAACATAGGACCCCTGTGGTAAAAATAAAAAAAAAATCAGTCATAGTGAAATCTGTTATCACATATGAAGACTCCTGCAAAAGGACCAACATAGCTGCACAGCAGATTTATAATTGATATAGGTTTATCTTAAATCCCAATGGGAATAATGATGGTATTCCTTCGTCTTCCTCCCTCTTGGCCCCAACGTCTGAGGAACACCAGGATGGAGTCAGCGTGATATATAAAATCTTCAAAATGTATTAAATGAGCATAATAAATTATAAAAATATACATCCAACTCGTTTCATCCTGTAGTCAATACCATAGGACTTCATCTGGGATATACAATACATGTTATGCCTTTCCGGTATATATACACCCTTACTTCCTCCTAAACGGCCCCATAAACCAATTAAGACTAATTGAATTGTAAACCAATCCGGTGAGGAGAGTTCTCCATTCTGTATGTGCTTTTCAGGCTAGGCCTTTCTGCGTGTGTGTCTCCTTTCGCCCGCCGTTCTGTCATATCTCCGTGACTTGTACTTTCAGAAGTCGCTTCTCACTACTCGTTCTCTCCATATGCATGCGCCATAGTCTCCGGTCTTTGCTTCAGTGCGCATGTCAGCACCATCCTCCTAGTCCAGGGGTCAGCAACCTTGGCTCCCTGATGTTTCGGGAACTACTTTTCCCATGTAGCTCAGGCAGGCTAATGGGTGACTGAGCATCTTGGGAGATGTAGTTCCCGAAACATCAGGGAGCCAAGGTTGCTGACCCCTGTCCTAGTCGCATGTGTTCCATATACCTGTAAATATATGTCTATATACTGGCTATGCATGCCGATTCGGATACAAAATTCATAGATATTCTCTAAAACAACCCTGAATAAAAACCATAAAAAAAAACCTGATAAAAAAACATCAGTTTTTATTGATGGTTTTTATTCAGGGTTGTTTTAGAGAATATATATGGACTTGTATCTTTTCCATTTCAGACACAAGTTCAGCTTGCGTCTTGGATGTTCCACCTGGTTACTGTACATTAATGTCTACTATACTTTGTATGGGAGATGTTAATATGGCACCAGCAGATGAAAAATGAGCTATGCCAACCAGCTCGCTCTCCATCTGCATCTCTTTCAGAGACTGGTGTTAAGTGTTTGGACTTCAGCACAATCACAAAACACACAAACCTAAACCCACCCAAAAATCCCATACTCACCTTAGATCCCTCAGTGGCGTGGATCAGATACTGCTAGTATTATCTTGCCTTTAATGTCCAGATGGTGATTAGGCCGAAGGATTGTTAAATAACACAGCCCAATGAATTTTTTTTTTTTTCCTCTGTGCCTTGTTTTTTAAGTCTGTTTCTGGGGCTATTTGAGGTACGGATTCAAAAATTGCATTGGATTGACCGCATCAGCTCTAGTTTCTTAGAATTGGTTACACCACCAGGATGAAAGAAGAGTACAAGGCCATGTCTTCAGTTTTGGAAAAGATAAATTACAAAGGACATTAATGGGTGATTTGTGTGGAATTGAAGATGGATAATTCTCTTCTTGGTCAACAAAGTTATCTGGACTTACCATGAAAAAACTGAAGGCAGGAATTTTTGCAGCTCCACAGATCAGACAACTAATAAATGACCCACATTTCATAGCATCAATGAATGATATAAAATCATGTGCCTGGTCTCCATTTGTTTTTGTTGTGAAAATCTTTTTTGGCAACAAGAAGGCAGACAACTATACACAATTAGTAGAGGATATGCTCTTTCATTTCAACAGACTTGGCTGTAACATGAGTGTTAATGTCCATTATCCCCTACAATCCCCTACAATCCCCTCCCCCTGCAATCCATCCTGAACGCCTCCGCCAGGCTAATCCACCTCACCCGCCGCTCTGTCTCTGCCGCTCCCCTCTGCGAGTCCCTTCACTGGCTCCCCATCCACTGCAGAATTAAGTTCAAAATCCTTATCCTTACCTACAAAACCCTCACTAACTCAGCTCCCCACTACCTGTCCTCACTAATCACCAAATACACCCCAGCCCGCTCCCTAAGGTCAAACAGTGACCTGCGCCTAGCTTCTCCCCGCATCACCTCTTCCCATGATATACTGCAGGATTTCTCACGCGCAGCCCCCACTCTCTGGAACGCTCTCCCTCGTACTGTCAGACTTTCCCCTAACTTCTCTTCCTTCAAACGCTCCCTGAAAACATTCCTATTTAGGGAAGCCTACCACCCAACTCACTGACGCAACCATCAATCACTTTCACCTTACAGTCCTCTCCTCCTGTTTCCAACCCCAACCCTCCCAGATTGTGAGTTCCTACGGGAATAGGGCCCTCATCTCCTCCTGTACTGTTTGTCAAATGTTGTTCAATGTATTGTAACCCTGTCTATACTGTGCTTATTGTACAGCGCTGCGGAATATGCTGGCGCTTTATAAATAAAGAATAATAATAATAATTATCCTCAGTCACTTAGATCGCTTTCCAGAGAACCTTGGTGACTTAAGTGAAGAGCACGGTGAAAGATTTCACCAAGACATAAAAACAATGGACACCAGATACCAAGGAAGATGGGATGCACACACGACGGCAGTCTGTTGTTTGAATCTTATGTGGGATTGTCCTGGAAGATCCCACTCTCATTCGTCTTACAAAAAGAGCTTCTTGTGTGTCGAATGACTGGAAGGTTTGTATCGCAAACTTGTGCTTTTGGTATGAAATAAGTAGATTTTCATGTAGTAAACTTTGCTTTTAATTTTTAATGTTTCCTTCATGCTTAAAAGATATTAATTTAAACACTACATTAAAATATCCAGATTTTTTTTATGGGTGAGTATAGCGAAGAGTGGTATATGACCTATGTTCTGTATCTCAAAAACTAGAGCTGATAGGGGAAAACTTGTGCCATTTTTGGAACCAGAAGGTCAAATATACCCAGAAACAGACCTAACATTTGAGGTACCAAAATGTGTGTTGGCCGGTGTAATCTGTCATTCAGCTCTTCCTCTTATCAGATTTCTTTGACCCTTTCACTACATAATTTTGGCAGTGAAAGGGGTCAACGCTTGATAAATAAATATTATGTATTTTTGCCCAGCTCTACCACATGGAATCCCTTATACTTATGTCAGTGAAATATGTTAATAAAGAAATATGGTTGCTTCTTGGAAAGATATTTTCATATTAGATGTAGGCAGCTGCACATTTGAAGGCTCTGTCATCTGTACAATGTGATAGGTACGGCTTCCATTAAAATACTTGGTTTTACAGACTATATTCACCGACACATTCTAAAGCTCTGAGATATGACAGCTAACGCTATTGTTTGAACTGTACTACATTTGATTGTTGTTTAAATAAATCTAGACGTGAAAGAAACTGAAATTGTTCCAACTTGCTTGTACAAGGTCAATAAAAGTGTGCAGTGTTCATTTATAGCAGATCTTACAATAACATTTTCAGCAGGGTGCTTGAGAGGAACGCTTTGGAGGGTATTCATGAGGGTGGTGTGATAGATGTGAAGTTAAAGCAATCATTTAATCTAAAGAGCATTTAGGACAAGTTTGAAGGAAATTAAAAATATCAGGGTAATTCAAAGAGAATTGAAAAGTCACTGCACGTTCGGTGACTTTTCGTTCTCTTCAATTCGGTTCGATTTGCCGATCCCATTTCGGCGACCCTGCGGTGTATTCAGCAAGCACCACAGGGTCCCCGAATTGCAGGGAAAGGTCACCACAAAACCTGGCGAAAACTAACCGCAAAACCCGCAAAAACATCTGGATTAAGGCTAGGGTCAGACGAACGCATTTTCACGTTGTCTGTGAAAAAGTGCGTTCGAACAAATGGACGCATTTTTTCACGGAGTACGCGATAGCGGTCATACGATGCGCATTTGCATCCGTGATTTTGTACGAATCATCAATAAAACACTTTGTGCATCTGGACGTTATGTTGGCCGGACATTAGCAGTGTCTGACATCTCCAATTCACGCACACACGCCGCTAGCGGGCGCAGCGCACTCTGTACGTCAGTACTAGCAGTTTAACGTTCTCGAAAAAATGCGTTCGTTTTCCACTTGCGTTGCGCAGCCGGACTTTTGTGCGACCGTACTTCGTATATTGGCCGTCATTGCCTGGCACTTGCTGCTACTACGGCCGTGATAAAGTGCGCCTGCACGCGCGTTCGCACTGCGCTCGTCTGACCCTAGCCTTACCCGCCGAAAACGCCAGAAAAACCCAAACAGGAGCTGATCACACGCAGCGCAGCCGCTGGAAAACCCGACACTGCAGACGAATGGAGTGAATAAATTAAACAGTTTGTTTGAATGTTTGACAAGTGAAACGCTGTTTGCAAAGAAACTACTGATTAAAAATGTCTGAAATTTACATATGAGGTCCAAGGAATGATAATAAAAAGGGCTGTTACAGAAAAAATAAGTAAAGTTAAAAAAAATAATAAAAATTTTTTAGGATTTTTAAAAAAAAAAAAATACCGAAAAATGCTTAAAATATCCTAAAAAATCTATAAATAAAGAGACTCTTTACTGCAGAATATTATAATCAACGGTTTACTAGATATTTAATTAAAACGGGAATATTTTTAACATTGAAGCCTATGGGATTCGCCTGAATAAATCTGCCGCATGAAGCCACCGAATGGCAGGGCAATTCGGCAACTCTTCACTGCTGGCTTTTGCTCTCTGAATAGCCGAAGCATTGTTTCTCTTATGGGGATTTCACTGCCCTCGAACAGGCAACGAACAGACACCACATGTGCAGGCAATTCGCCAGGACTTGGCGAATTGCCTGCTCTCTGGATAGCCGATTGGCCAAGAAAGGTAACCGAACGATGAGTTTCAGCGTTCGTTTCCATTTCAGCAGCCATTCGGATCTGTTTGAATAACCCCCTTTATATGTAAATTGTGCAAGCAGAAATTAATGTTTACTTATACTCTCTTTTGTAGCTTGCATTTTTATAAACTGAAGAGCAGACCCTCACTGAAGCTGGTGGTGGTGGACTGATTTTGATGAAAAGCAGAAAAGAATGAATCCAAACTGTGCTACCTAAGGGAAATGGCCCACAACTGTCAGACAGGCCTGGAAAGGAAATCGGCTTTATGCAAAATTAAGGGATTTTCGATGAAACCAAAATATTGCAAAAGTGGAATATATATGCTATATATTTGAGTATTCCGATTCCTTCATTCTTTTATTTTACAGCCTTATGCTAAAATTGCTTTAAATGAACCCTTTTCACGTAAATGTCCTCTCAATACACATAATAATCATAAATAAAAAGCAAAAATCTGATTATTCTTTTTACCATTGCAAATCTATTAAAAAGACAAGATGGAGGTATCACACTGGCATAGGAATTTAGACCGGCGGTTCTGAATCCCGGTCCTCAAGCACCCCTAACAGGCCATATTTTAAGGATTGCCTTAAATGAAGACTGAATGCTTCAATCACTGAGCAGCAAATCATATTGCCTGTGCTGTGCTTCAGATTTCTGCAAACCTGGCCTGTTAGGGGTACTAGAGGACCAGGGTTGGGAACCACTCCTTTAGACCTTCACCTCAGTAATAAGTTAAAGTACCTTTGGCAGAGATTACAACTTTTGTTGTTTCTATCTTTTTGGTTATGATGCGATAAGCTTTGCACAACTCGAGATGGTTAATATTTGCCATTCATCTCTGCAGATCCTCTCAAATTCGGCAAGGTTGGATGGGAACGGCCAGGTGACAGACATTTTCATGATTCTTCATAGGTGTTCAATTGGGTTTAATCCAGGCTATGGTTGGGCCATTTACGGACATAAAGTTGTCCCTAAGCTACTTTTGTGTTTTCTTGCCTATGTGCTTAGTGTCCTACTGAAAACTGAACTCTCGTACCAGTTTGAGATCCTGAGGGTTTCTCCATATTCTGCTTGTGATCAGCTTTCCCAGACAGTCCCTACCACTGAAAACCCACTCAAAGCATAAAGCTAACACCACCATGCTTTACCATTACAATGGTTTTGAGCATGTATTGAGCAGTGCCTTCTTTTGTTCAGACATGTCACTTTGAACTGAGGTCAAACAGTTCAATCACAGTTTCATCACACTAGAGAATCTAATTTCTCACAGGTGAGGGTCCTTTAGGGGCTTTTTTTGGCATATTTCAAGTGGGCTTTAATTTGTCTTGCAGTGAGGAGAAGCTACAGTCTGGCCAGTCAGCTATACAGGTCACATCTGTGGGGTGCTGCAAGTGACAGACATACATCAGGAAGTTTCTTTCCATGGAGCTGGGTCCTCTGGAGCTCACCCAGTGTTACTATTCAGTTCTTGGTCACATGTCTTACCAATTTTCTTTTTCCACGATTCCTCAATTTGCCCAGGTGTCCAGATAAATTAACAGACTTACTTGTTCGAAATGTTTTCCATTTAAGAATCATGGTGAGTCTTGGGAACCTTCAATGCAGCCAAAACATTTTGTAGTCTTTCCCAGATCTGCCTTAACAGACCAGGGACTGTATTCCAACCCTGGTGAAAACTTAATTAGAGCTGTTGTAAACTGAAAAGAGCTGTTGGGCTAGATCAAGGGTCACCAACCTTGGCTCTACAGATGTTTTGGGCCTACATGTCCCATAAGGCTCAGCCAATCTAATGAGTAGCTGAGCATCATGGGAGATGTAGTTCCAAAACATCTGTAGAGCCAAGGTTGCTGACCCATGGGCTAGATCATCACCTAGCTGTTAATGTCAAGCCGCAGAAATGAAAAAGCTGTGCAAGTCTTTTTCGATTTGCGTCTCATATTAGCAACTCTATTCCAGCCAGGCCACTGTGTTAGCATCTCAAGCATTACATTACATCGAACATATCACCTGATGTACTGTAGGCCAATAAACACTACAATA
Source organism: Leptobrachium leishanense (assembly GCA_009667805.1). Taxonomy (NCBI): domain Eukaryota; kingdom Metazoa; phylum Chordata; class Amphibia; order Anura; family Megophryidae; genus Leptobrachium; species Leptobrachium leishanense. The sequence goes on along the minus strand of CM019065.1, from coordinate 179,487,985 downwards.
TTGAATGCAGTGCTGAGATTGACCAGCAGATGAACCATCTCCCTGTCAAACATTGCAGACAGTCTCTAAATTTCTGTGTATGTATGTGTGTATCTAGGTGTATGTGCTAGCGATTGATTCGAGGTAAAGTAAAGTGTTTTTCTGCAAAACCATTGGTTCCTGCCAGTGGTTTTATTGAAAACCACTTAGTAGTGAATGGGTTTAACCCCTTAGTGACCGGGCGGTTTTACACAAATCCGTCTTTTAGTGACCGCTGCTGTTTTTACGTTTCTGCGCTGTTAGTGTTTAGGTCAAATTTTCCTCTTACTCGTTTATTCAACCCACACATATTATACACCCTTTTTCCCACCATTAAATGGACTTTCTAGAAATACCATTATTTCCATCATATCGAATAATTTACTATAAAAAAATATGAAATATGATGAAAAAATGGTAAAAACACACTTTTTCGTAATTTAATCCCCAAAATCTACAACCAACCAAAAAGACCCCGGCTAAATAGGTTAAAAATTTTGTCCCGAGACTAGAAATACCCAATTTTTACATGTGTATGCTTTTTAACCCCTTCACTGCTGAGCCAGTTCACCTATGTGCGCTGCGCTCATTCTGACCATTTTGTGCTAATTATTTTGAGATGACAGCCTAGGTCCTATTTAATTAAACCCCCCCCCAGACAAAAAAACTTTTTAAAAAAACCCCATTTTTTTATTTTATTAAATTTTTTTCTTTTTTACATTTTTAAATTTTTTTAATTATTTTTTTTAAACCAAACCTGGTCATGTTTGGTATCATTGGAAAGGCCATGATCAGGCCTTTCAAATGATGTCAAATATGACCATCTAGAGATATGGGGATCCTTAGGATCCCCTTATCTCTACATGGCAGCTAGATGGTTAACTGGCCCACTGACATCCTCACACATATGGGGAGGTTGTCAGTGGGTGGGGGGGACCTGGAGGCTTGGCTGACATCCAAGATGTCAGCCCCCCTCCAGGTTCGAATCATATTTTGGCACCAATTTCAGCGGTGCAAACAGCATCTCCCTAGCTTCAATGGTTGGGGAGATAGAGGGCTCCGAAGGAGCCTCCCCCTCCCCTCCATTGATTTGCATGGGGACGCCTGCTGATGACATCACCACGCAGCGTGGCGACATCATCAGCCTCGCCTGCCCATGTACATCACATGGGCAGGCTTCCTCCCTGCCAGATCGCCGAGGGATCCAGCGAGGGAGGGGAGTATCGGTCTGGAGAGGGATTTGGCGCCGCTGACGTACCCTGTACGTCCGCGGGTCTAAGGGAGACCTGTGGACAGGACGTACAGGGTACGTCAGCGGTCCTTAAGGGGTTCATTTAATTAATTTTATGTTATTAGTACAGGCTTCAGGGATTTATTTATTTATTTATAAAGTATTTTAACAGGAAGGATACATTGAGATTTCTCTTGTTTTCAAGTACGTCCAGAGTTCAAGAACATTAAAATGTTACAGTTGTTACAGAAACTTAAAGTAATACAATGCAAGATATAAAAAAACACACAAATATCCAGATTAACAGAAAATAAATATGTAGGATATAGTCACTATGTTACATGTTTACAGGTGCATTCTGTATTGAGGTATGTAAATAGGGAGCTCTTGAGTGACTTTAGACTGGGGGAAGATTTGATGGTGTCTGGAAGGTTATTCCATAATTGCGGTGCTCTGTAGGAAAATGAGGATCGAGCCACTGTCTTTTTGTATTGTGGTATTGCAAGTAAGGTGCTGGTCCTGGATCGGAGGTTATAGGATGAGGGAACTGCTAGGGGAAGCAGTCTATTCAGGTAGGGTGGCAGCTTCCCAGAAAAGCTCTTAAACACCAGGTTGGAAAGATGAAGGGTGCGTTTAGACTCCAGCGATGGCCAGTTTAGCTCTTTTAACATGTCACAATGGTGGGTCATGTAGATACATTGTAGCGCAAAGCGGCAGCATGAGTTATACAATGTGGTAAGTTTCTGGAGGTGTGTTTGTGGGGCAGCTGCATACACTACATCTCCGTAATCAATAGCTGGCATAAGCATTTGTTGTACAATTTGCTTTCTTACCGTGGGGTTCAGGCAGGATTTGTTTCTGTACAGGGCACCTAGTTTGGGGTAAAGTTTAGATGACCTAGTATTGAGCCTTGGAGTACTCCGCATGTGACTGGGAGGGGGAGGGAGGAGCTGTCAGAAATGGACACATATTGCCATCGGTCGGATACATATGATTGAAACCAGGTTAGCGTGCGATCACCAATACCAGAGTCTTTAAGTTTTTTTAACAAGATGCCATGGTCTACTGTATCAAAGGCCTTGGCAAAATCAAGGAAGATGGCTCCAGTTAGGTTTCCTTGTTCCATCCCAGCTTGGATATCATTGCAGACTTTTAAAAGGGCGGTTGTAGTTGAGTGATTTGGACGAAAGCCGGATTGATCCGTGGTTAAGTAGTTCCAATATTGATAATAATTAGGGATGAGCTGTTCGGTTCGATCTGTTCGGAGTTCGCATCGAACATCGGCCGTTCGACAGTTTGCGAACTTCGAACTTTTTGGAACGTTCGCCAAAAGTTCTAAAAAAAAAAATTCGAGAAAGTCTAAAAAATGCTTAAAAATACTAAAAAAAATCTAGAAATAAAGAGACTCTTTACTGCAGATTCAGAATATTATAAGCAACGGTTTATTAGATATTGAATTAAAACGGGAATATTTTTAACATTGAAGCCTATGGGATAAAACATCCTTGTTACTAAAACATCAGGCAGACACGGCCCTCTAATCAGGCACTATAGAGGGCAGCCTGCCGGGGCCTCCCAAGGATCCCCTTGAGGAGCATGCATCCGCCGGATGACATTGCTGCGACTGTGCGGGCTAGCCTCCCGGGTGCATGTGGCAGAGACAGGCAGTGCAGGGAGGGAGCCACTGCACCTGTGGCCACGGCAGACCCCCCCCCACAACCAGGATCCAGGGAGCCCCCACTGACCACCAGACTAAGGTAAGGTGACACATTTCTAAAAAAAATAAAATCCGAGGACATGTTTAAATGTCCCCGGGAACATAAAATAAAACTTTTTTTTCTCTTTCTCTACCTGGCTGAATGTATTTAATTATATATATTAGATACATTCAGCCAGGTAGAGGGGGGTGGCATGTGGGCTGCGCGGGGTCTCAGGCAGTGGTTTGTTTTCTTTGTGTGTATATTTTTAGCAAATTTATAGGGGAAGGTAAGGGCAGGTATGATATATATATATATATATATATATATATATATATATATATATAGGATCCACGAATGGAGCCGCACACGTGTAAATAAAATAACAAATTTATTAAATCTTATAAAATTGACCGACGTTTCGGCTCATGTGTGAGCCATTCTCAAGGTTACATACATAATGAAAACATACCACTTAAATGCAAGACAGAGAATGAACTCACCAATCAGATTGAAATAGGCCAGCCCTCCTGCATGTGCATCCAATATAATTATATATGCAAATCACATAAGCATCGCTGCATGTGACCCATCACACGCCCAAGAAAAAAGGTTACCACAGTGATGACATAAACACAAGCATGGATCTATAGAACGGACATTTAAAAACAATCATGGAGGAATCAAAAAACAAACTATTCAAAAACACGAAAGTTCTTAGGAGGGAAAAGAACAAAACATAATAAATAATAAATGAATAAAGAAAATTAGTGCCCCCATTCAGGGTACCCCAAAATATAACTCAAAAATATAATAAATAAAAATTCGAATAATAAACACATAACAAAAAAATCCTCAAAAAGAACCTGAAAACAAGAAAAAAAGAAAACACGAGCGACAAGAATTACTTTTGCAAGAGAGATTGCATGTTACCAAATCAATATAAATGCATTTACTTAGATTATCTATCAGCCAAAAAGCAAGTGTATGAATTATATTCGTTCAGTCCACGTGGAGTGAGAGTATCCAATTTATGGATCCGAAAAGATTCACGCTGCAATAAAAGCTGAGAGCTATTCCCACCACGGCGAAGTGGTGGGACATGATCAATGCCTATAAATCTAAGAGAGGGTAAGCGATGTCGACAAGATAAAAAATGTTTAGCCACTGGCTTGTCGGTGTGATTGTCTCTGTAGGCGGTATTTATAGCTGAGCGATGGCCACGTATGCGATCACGCAATGTGAGATCAGTTTTTCCAACATACCCCAAACCACAGGGGCATGTGATAAGGTATATGACAAATTGAGTTTGACAAGTAATCCGATATTTGATGTTAAATCTACGTCCCGAATATGGATGGACGAAGGATGTTCCTGCTTGCATGTGGTTGCAGGTAACGCAACCTAAGCATTTAAAGCACCCCACTTTAATTATACTAGAGTTTGGCGTATATGAATTGTACGGATCCGTTTTGACCAAAAGATCACGAAGATTGGAAGTCCTTTTAAAACTAATCATAGGAGGTTGTTTGAATTGATGCGGAAGCGTAGTGTCAAACTTAAACAAAGGCCAGTGTTTCCTAAGATTATGAGCTACCAAATCGTCTTGGTTACTATATGTAACCGGTAGAAAAATTCTAGATGTAGAAACAGTCGATGGTTCTTTAGGATGCTCAAAACGATCCTGAGCTTTAATCAATGCTCTATCTAACTGAGTTTGAGTATATCCCCTTTCAATGAATCTATTATACATCTCCTGGATCTTCTCTGAATGAAAAGTGCTATTGCTGTTGTAACGAAGTACTCGCAGAAATTGGGAAATTGGCAAAGAGTTTTTCAAGTGAAACGGATGATTGCTATCTGCTTGCAATAGTGTATTTCTATCCGTTTCCTTGCGATAGAGTTTGTAGCCAAGAGAGTTGTTAGTTCGAAACACCTCCACATCCAAGAACGAGATCGAGTCACTACTGGAGTTAGTTGTGACCTTGACAGGTGAATCCAAATTGTTAATAGATCACGCCAAAGATAGGAACGAATCTTCATTGCCATCCCAAATCAAAAAAATATCATCGACAAACCTACAATAAAATAAAAGTTGCGATGTGAAAACATTTAAAAGATTCTGTTGTTCAAAGGAATACATATAGGCATTGGCATATGATGGTGCCATAGGGGCCCCCATCGCCATTCCAGAGATCTGTTTATAGAACCGGTTTTCGAATCTGAAATAGTTGTTCTCCAATGTGATAGTCAAAAGTTCCAGCAGAAACTCCAGTGGTGGTCCTTGGTATAATTCTGAATGCAATAACACTTGCTTGAAGCACTGTATCCCATGTTGGTGCGGAATTATAGTATATAAATTTTTGACATCCATAGTAGCTAACAACCAAGGAGTTTCCGGAAGTTGTAATGTCTGGAGTTTATTCAAAAAATCTGGAGTATCCTTAATACAAGTTGGTAATCGTTGAATGGTAGATTTGGAAAGTGAATCAATGTATTTTCCAAGGGGTTCAAGAACCCCCCCCCCCTCTGGCTGATAAGATAGGTCTGCCAGGAGGCATTTGAGAATTTTTATGAATTTTGGGAATGGTATATATTATTGGAATTTTAGGATGTGGTACCTGCAAGACTTTAGCGACTGATTCCGAAATAAATCCAGCTTGTAGTCCCCTTTGAACCACAGTGTTGATCTTAACACTAACCTCTCCTGTAGGATCGTAAGTAAGTCTGCGACAGATATTGATATCAGATAGTTGTTGATAGATTTCCGTTTGATAGTAAGTATAATCCAATACCACTACACCTCCTCCTTTATCAGCTGGACGGATAACGATAGAAGGGTCTGAGGAAAGATCCTTAATAGCCATACGTTCATCCTTGGAAAGATTTGATCTATGTGGTTTATTGGTAGTCATAATGGATTTAGTTTCTTCCTGTATAATTTTACCAAAAGAATTAACAAAATAGTTACAAGTCTTGACATCATTAGTGCTCTTCAATCTGAGCTGAGAGTATGCACCGGCAGAGGTTGTGCCAAAGTTCTCTTGGATCGCCAAAATACATTGAAGTTTGTAATTTTGGACCTCCAAGTCAAAGACTGTCTCATTGAAGGTTGGAACAAAGGTCAAACCTTTGCTGAGAACTTGTAGATGTGCTAGCTCAAGTTTCTTTTTGGAAAGATTGAAAACTGGGGCTAACGTCTGTGCAGTGGTGGTCTGACTCGAGTGCCCCTTCCTCTTTGCGCCCCGTCGTACTCTTTTACATGAGTGAAGGTTGTTCCCCTGGTTTGGATCCTTGAAGGAGGTAAAACCTCTGTGTTGTGGGATTGATTGCCACCTAAAAAAGAAGCCCCTTGAGGATGTGAGGCTGGAAGTTCAGTGTCAGACGCTGATTCGCCTGATGTAACATCTATAGAGGGAATTATGGGTTTGACAATTCTCCTTCTGGATCGATTAGGAGCATATCCAGGGCGATCACCATTCAACCATCGATACACCTGATGTGTGGTATAATCAGAGTTGCCCTTTTCAACTTTTTGTTTTTTAAAACGAATGAGATCTGCCTTGTATTTATCGAGGTCTTCCTGGATCTTCACTAATTGTGAAGCAAAAGGGGCTGAGGAAATGACTGAGGCATGGTCGCGCTCATATTTAGTAATACACTGAGTCGTGAGCTGAAGTTCCCGTCCTACTTCCTCAATTGTGATGGTCATCCAATCAAGCGAGCATCTATTGGCAATCGCCATCCACTTCTTACAATAATCAGGGTTATTCCTGCCAATAGTTGGGGCGTTACGTATCCTAAAACCCCTTGGGATGCGTTTGTTGCGATAATAATCAGACAGAAAAACTCCATGTAAATTATAATCGATTTCCTTACGTTTAAATTTTGTCACGTCAAAATACACATCTTTGGAAGACGGATGGTGGTCCAGTTGTTCAGGTGTAAGTGGCCACAGCACTTTAAGTGCCTGTTCATTGGTGATATGTAAAGTCTCAGCAAAATCCTGGTAAGCACCAGCTTTTTGTAAAAAATTCTCCATGAATAAACGAGATCGGCAAGTACACTCTTGCAAAAAGGAAATATAAATCGGGTGCAGAAGGACTTGGAAAAAAATCCAAAAAATTATTAGAACACAATGTCCCTGCAACTACCTTTTAAGTCGACTTGAACAACTCGAAGACTGTCACGGTGCTTGCTCAAAAAGTTGCATAGAATCGTTCAGAGCAGATCCAGGAGATGTATAATAGATTCATTGAAAGGGTATATACTCGAACTCAGTTAGATAGAGCATTGATTAAAGCTCAGGATCGTTTTGAGCATCCTAAAGAACCATCGACTGTTTCTACATCTAGAATTTTTCTACCGGTTACATATAGTAACCAAGACGATTTGGTAGCTCATAATCTTAGGAAACACTGGCCTTTGTTTAAGTTTGACACTACGCTTCCGCATCAATTCAAACAACCTCCTATGATTAGTTTTAAAAGGACTTCCAATCTTTGTGATCTTTTGGTCAAAACGGATCCGTACAATTCATATACGCCAAACTCTAGTATAATTAAAGTGGGGTGCTTTAAATGCTTAGGTTGCGTTACCTGCAGCCACATGCAAGCAGGAACATCCTTCGTCCATCCATATTCGGGACGTAGATTTAACATCAAATATCGGATTACTTGTCAAACTCAATTTGTCATATACCTTATCACATGCCCCTGTGGTTTGGGGTATGTTGGAAAAACTGATCTCACATTGCGTGATCGCATACGTGGCCATCGCTCAGCTATAAATACCGCCTACAGAGACAATCACACCGACAAGCCAGTGGCTAAACATTTTTTATCTTGTCGACATCGCTTACCCTCTCTTAGATTTATAGGCATTGATCATGTCCCACCACTTCGCCGTGGTGGGAATAGCTCTCAGCTTTTATTGCAGCGTGAATCTTTTCGGATCCATAAATTGGATACTCTCACTCCACATGGACTGAACGAATATAATTCATACACTTGCTTTTTGGCTGATAGATAATCTAAGTAAATGCATTTATATTGATTTGGTAACATGCAATCTCTCTTGCAAAAGTAATTCTTGTCGCTCGTGTTTTCTTTTTTTCTTGTTTTCAGGTTCTTTTTGAGGATTTTTTGTTATGTGTTTATTATTCGAATTTTTATTTATTATATTTTTGAGTTATATTTTGGGGTACCCTGAATGGGGGCACTAATTTTCTTTATTCATTTATTATTTATTATGTTTTGTTCTTTTCCCTCCTAAGAACTTTCGTGTTTTTGAATAGTTTGTTTTTTGATTCCTCCATGATTGTTTTTAAATGTCCGTTCTATAGATCCATGCTTGTGTTTATGTCATCACTGTGGTAACCTTTTTTCTTGGGCGTGTGATGGGTCACATGCAGCGATGCTTATGTGATTTGCATATATAATTATATTGGATGCACATGCAGGAGGGCTGGCATTTCAATCTGATTGGTGAGTTCATTCTCTGTCTTGCATTTAAGTGGTATGTTTTCATTATGTATGTAACCTTGAGAATGGCTCACACATGAGCCGAAACGTCGGTCAATTTTATAAGATTTAATAAATTTGTTATTTTATTTACACGTGTGCGGCTCCATTCGTGGATTCTATGCAACTTTTTGAGCAAGCACAGTGACAGTCTTCGAGTTGTTCAAGTCGACTTACAAGGTAGTTGCAGGGACATTGTGTTCTAACTATATATATATATATATATAAGATATATATCTATATTCTTATAAATATATATATCCTGACTTGTATTACACACACATTTTGGCAACTAATTGCCCCCCCCCCCATTTGGCTGATCCCTCCAGAAGAAATGATGAACCTGATAGAGCAGAGAATAATATATATATTCTCTGCTCTGTCGGGTTCAACATTTCTTCTGGAGGGTAAAGCCAAATGGGGGGGGGCACATTTAGTTGAGATTGTCCACATACCACCCCCCATGTGCGTATGTGTATATATGGTCTGAGGTCTGTGGGTGGGTGTATATATATATATCTGCGTGTTGATATATACGTATATATAGGTCTGCATGTTGATATATATATGTATATGTCTGTGTGTGGTATCAATGCATCCCTACTCTATACACATCGCTCCGTGTCCCTATAATATATCTGATCAGGGGTTACCTTTTTTATATTTTTATACTATTCCTATTCAATTAACAGTAATTTTTGATGTATTTTATTCAGTAGAAACTTTTTTTGCCTATATAACATGTGCTTTGTGAAAATAAAACGGTTTTGTGTGTACATTTTAATTTAGTTAGTGGATTCCTGTCCAGTGCGGTGAGAAGCAAACGTAATGTAGTGTAGACACGCTGTGAGGCGGAGCGGAGTGAAGTCAAGCCTGCAAAATGTTTGCTTCTCTTCGCTTCACTACGCTGTGCATCGCTACACGCTCAGTGTGTCTCAGCCTTTATTCCCGCATCGCTAGCTTACCGAATCAGTTTGTATACTGGTTACTGACCCTGCTTGTTCTGAGGACCCGATCTGTTGCCGACTTTGCCTGCCATTTGACTATTCTCTCTGTGTATTCCCTGCCTGTTCTGTTTGCTTCCTGTTGCTACTGGTGTGCGCCGATTCTCACCATATACAGTAGCGCAGTGCAAGTGCCTAAACATTGCTGACCCGGTTTTGTTATAGCTGCTGATGTAACTGAATAGATCGGGGATCTCTTCTGCATTACCAAAACCTCCACCACTGCACTCTTCCACAATACCTCAGAGGGGTTACGGTGTGAAGGCACTTGCTGCCTCCAAAGGCACAATATTTGGGTGCACTGCCACTGACGCCTATACCAGATTCATATCATTTTAATATTGGACCGCAGGGTCCAACCCTGCACTCTTCCACAATACCACACAGGGGTTACGGTGTGACGGCACTGTTGCCGACATTAAAGGCCCAATTTTAAAGCACCTATTATTACTTTCATCCAAAGCCTGCTTAAGTTTCACCATAATTTAGCCAATCACTAAAATCACTAAACTTGTTCTGCGTGTCCTAAAATGACTCCTCTTTTCATACAGGCTGCCGCCCCAAGCAGTTGTTTATGAATAAATTAAAGGGAAATCATTTACCGTCATTTGAAATGTCATTTGTTTTTGGTTTTTAAATGTTTCTATATATCCTACAAATCCGCCACTTCACGGGCAGGTTATGGGGACCTCCTAGGCACAATATTTGAAGGATTTTTTTGTTTTTATTCTTAACCTTTATTTCATGGAAAACTCACTGTTCCTTTAAAAATGTTTTTTTTAAAACTTTTTGTCCTTGTTTCCTGTCCCCCAGGGCACAACCCGGACCCCCGTACACCTTTTATGGCAAATATCTTGCATATATGCCCTCTTGGAGGGCACTCTAAAAATCGAACTTTTGAGTTCCATTGACTTGCATTGAGTTTGGTTCGAGTTCGAATGCGAACTGAACATGGGGGTGTTCGGCTCATCATTAATAATAAGCACGTAATTGTGTGTAGACGCATTTTTCCAAAATTTTTGACATTACAGGGAGCAAGGATATCAGACGGTAGTTGGATACCAAAGTACTGTCACCACTTTATGGATAGGTACCACTCTCGCAGTCTTCCATACCCCATATACCTTTGCTGGACAGATGTTAAAGGGGTTATATCTGGCCCTATAATACCGACTAGTTGCTGATTGCCTTTGCAGAAACGTCTACAGTATGTAATCTTATTTTTTCAAAATGTTTGCTACTGTTAATGTATTATTTAGAAGTCAATAAAATGGGATTGCTTCAAGCCAGGAGTGAATCCTCAAACCCTTCTCTTTGCTTATACAGTAAATGCACTGACTGCAGCTGTTGTTGAGCTAGTTGAGACGTGGGGGATCCTTTATATTTGTGTATGGTGTAACTTATACACATTTTAATGGCAGATTTTTCCTAAAAGCTTCTGTTACAGATTTGATATTGTTTATATTTTAAATAAACCCATTTGTGTACTGCACATTTTTGGCACACATCTCTGATTCAGAATCATTTCTTCCCTTGCACAGCATAGAGCTGTAAATTGTTGTTACATTACATTTATGTTGCTTTTGTATTTTGATATTTTTCTGATTTAGCTTTATGACATTTGACTTGATCAGATCTGCCCGTTGTTCCTTGCACTAAGAGATTACGGGCCCTGTTGCAACCCAGACGTTACCTTAGCAGGTGGGGCTGTTATATGGCTCTTCTTGTTAACAATTCAAGAAGTTTTTTGCAACTCAGGTTTAGCGACTCATTATTGTAAGATAATAGGTCCGATACTTTGTATACAGTAGGAGCCATTAACAATGGGCCAGCAAGAAAATAGATAGCTCACAGCTCGGTTTTAGCGGCTGCATACTGTAAGTTATTGTATAAGAATCGTTAACTACAAGCCAGCTAGAGGATAAGGAGCTCTTACATGAAAACACATTATTCCTGGTTCGAGACATTACTCACGAATGTATACCGGCTCAAAGACCCAGGTATGTATTTTTTCTTTCGTACGTTTCATTTTGCAGTACATTTTGCAGTACATTTCAATACAGGCATGTAAGAATCGGTCCAGCAACATGTATCGATTCACACAAGGTTTTAAACATGTTCCCCTTCTTTTGCACTTATTTACAACACTGCTTGCATCAACGTGACTGACATGGACACTTAGGGCACTATCATCTGGTGTGAGCTAAAACGCCAAAGCTACATGAAAAATATAGTGTGAGCCGCTAAAATGTAGTGCCTGATGACCCACCAACAGATCACTTTGTTTGCGGTTGTCAGTGTACAAGATTCAATAGCGCGCGCTAGGGAAACGCTAAGACCCAGACTGAGACCCAGCGCTAAAGCGGTTGTGTACAGGATAGAACAGGTTTTTTTTCCATTGCAGAGTGCCTGGTCATACCTATCCTCTGCCCTCACAAGCTTATATAAGTATGAACACATCTAGCAAAGAGCACTCACACCTCTGCATTATTAAAATCCTACAAGGTGGCTGTATTATCCATGTTTATATGGACACATATATTAATTAAGGCTGATGGGCATTGCATGTTAAATACCACCCAACGGCATGTAGAATCATTACAATGCATTTAATAGATCCAAAAGGAAGCCCAGGTGAGCGACAATAATTTCCTTGCTGTAGCATATACATAATACATGTTTCAGGGCAAGACAAGGGACCATATGTCCCTTTAAACATGATCCGAACCCTAATAATCAACTGCTTACATAATATGAATAACCCCCAGCATAAAATGTTTAAAATTAGCCAATATATATTAGAATTAGGATATATGTTGTTAAAGGATACATATATTTCATAATAGAGCCTACTGCAACAGCAGTGACATTGCTGACCAGATCCATTACTATGGTGTATGGGGCCAAGTGAACACCTGTGCTGCATTCCTTTCAATTTCCTGATAATTTGGTGCAAGGAGCTTTTTATTGTTTTTTTTTTTGCTCCTTTCCATCAGTTAACACCAGGGTTGAGCAGTAGGTAAAGTTTTAAAATTAGTGTATGTGTAAAAATTAGCGCCGGGACCAAACGATCTGTTGGTTACAATAGCGCAAGTGATCTGTAGCGATCTGAGATGCAAAGATCTGTTGGTCAGGCGCTAGACTGAATTTACCTGGCATAATGTGAAAACATGCTGACGCTAGGGTTAGCTCACACCAGCTGATACTGCCCTTAGAATGCATACCATACCACCATTTTCATTCTGGTTTACTCTGATAGAAATATCTTTGCTAACAGCTCATCTCCTCTTTATAATGACTACTAAACATGTACAAGTCATATAAACATTGAGTGCATTCTATCCAAGGATTAGATATGATTTTACATTCAAACTGTTCATCTTTTACACAGGCCAAGCTCACAGCAGCTGCGCCAACATGTGCAAGCTGTTGAAATACTTTGTATGGGGGAATAGAAGTGAAAACATCCTCTAGGGATGTCTGGCACTGAGGGCTAAGCTTATAACGGCATTAGTTGCAGTTATAACTGAATGTGTTTGGTGAAACAGGGTCAGAACGTCTTGCTTCATAAAACTACATATAGTATTTGGAATGCCTTCATAGAGGGACACTGTAGCCTCCATGACCAGCTATGATAAAAAGAATTTGTTCTACAGGAGCTGTAACAATTACCAGCACCATCATGTCTAGATAAGATGCAAACAAAGAAATTCCGAATGCGACCTATAATGTTACTTCATTTCACAGAGAACATTTCTGTGGTAACCCCTCTGTCCCCTCCTGTGATTGCCTTAGAGCAGTGTTTCCCACCCCTGTCCTTAGGTATCATTAAAAGACCAAATTTTAAGGTTTACCTTGGGGAAATGCAGACTGAATCCTCCAATCGTTGCGCAGTGAACCATATCACCTGTGCTGTGCTTTAGATATCTGGCAAACCTGGCCTGTTAGGGATAATGAGAACCAGGTTTTGGGAAATACTGTCTTGGAGTAGTCCTTTAAAAACAGTCTAAGCAAAAATTCTCTATAACAGAGATCATCAGAATAAAGAGGGAAATGATGAAACTGAGAGCGTGTGACACAAGTAGTATATCATGAAATGAATAGAGGATATCGTCTGACACCTGTATGTCTGCTCATTCCTCATGGGACTTTGTGCTTGGCTGTGATCAGAAACATGTGCATATCATATCTTATTGACCTTCTCACGAAGAACTGCTTGGACAAATTAGCCTTGAAAGATACGGCCAAATAATAAAGGAAATGTTTTAATGCGGAAGGTTTAAATACTGGACAGCAGGATTAGCGTTCCTCAACTTTAACTCTATTTGTTGTTCTGAAGTAAATATATAATATTTTTACTAGTTGTGTTTTAACTTATTTCCAAGACTGAGAAAGGATGTAAAATTTATTTGATGGTGTCATACTAGAATTTTCATACAAGCATTTTCTCAACTTAAAATTTGCAGACTTCTCTCTCCTGACCTACTTGGATGTGCTTTACTTATTGGCATTGCCGTGCGCAGCCGAGGCATTAGGGTGTGCACCAACAATGGGGTTATTAATAGAAAAATTATGTTAAGAAGATTTTGTACAAAATACACATTTTTTTTTTGCAATAACAAGCCTATAATCAGAGATACATACACTCCGTTTTCAAATTATTCATCATGAATCAAATCTTCCCCCAGTCTTAAATCACTCAAGAGCTCCCTATTAACATACCTCAATACAGAATGCAGCTGTAAACATGTAACATAATGACTATTTCCTACATATTTATTTTCTGTTAATCTGTATATTTGTGTTGTTAATATCTTACATTGTATTACTTTGTATTTCTGTAACTGTAACACTTCAATGTTCTTGAACCCAGGACATACTTGAAAAGAAGAGAAATCTCAATGTATCCTTCCTGGTAAAAAAACCCTTTTTAAATAAATAAATAAACCAGATAATGGCCATCTAAAATGTCAATGTACGGTGTGAGAAATGACTTCTTTACCCAATGTTAGAGTGTGTCTGGGCACACTAGGCACACCCCCTGCGCACCCCTATGTTTATTAGCTTCTGCACTGCATTTCTATGTGAGTTCCAATATTTATGATGCATTTGAGGATGGAGTTTGGTCCTCTCTAGCAATGGGACGCAGATTGTAAGAGGAGGGAAAAGTTTTCAGGCTCTTACTATTAAATAGGAATAATTTGCGAAAGGTAGGAAATCTATAATGGATTTAAATTAAGAAAAAGTTTATTTTAATATCCTGGATTTATTTAGATAAAGTTTAAAAACCTCTATAATGTCTATTTATTGTCAACAGTATGAAAATCTTAAATGGATCCTGGCATTACTGTGCAAAAAAATGAACCTTTATTGTATTTGCTTCACTTTTGTATAAACTCCTTGTAGCTTGCAATGAGAAGAGGCTGGAGTGAATGCAGAAGGGGTGGGACAGTCCCTGCCTTATTCTACTCTTGTCTTCCAGAGGCATCTTATCCAGCTGCATACAGGCAGGTTCCCACCCTGTATGTGGACGGCACATTCCCAGCATTGCCTTAAGCTCTGCTTAGCAGATCTATGTGCACAGGGTTTCGTTATGATCTTCCTTTTCGGAATTTGTTTTTGTATCACTGTTTGCTTGGGTGATCATGGACCTAACATTATTCCGAACAACATGATAGAGTTTACCAGGACTGACGGCGTTAAAGACAAAGTGAGTACTGTATATATGTATTGATGACATTTTTATATTAGTTATATATATATATATTTTAGATAGGCCGTGTTAGTCCAGATGCCAAAATCACAAGTAAAAAAAGTATCACTACGTACTGCTATACTTGTGTTTTTATATATATATATATAAAAATATATATTAACTAATTATTAAGTCTTTGAGGCTTAAAGAAAAGTATATGGTGATGTTCTAAACACACCTGTGGATTCTATACTGATGCACCTTAGGAGCTGATTTTTAAAAAGATTATTGGCTACAAAAAATAACTATTTGCAAAAAGAAAATATCAGCTCATAAATGTTGATTTTCTTTTACAGACTGATCTATTGTAGTTTAAACCTTGCAATTATGTTGTCATCTCATCACAAATTCGCTGTTTAGTGAATAGACACCAAAGAACTACAAATTTACACACAAACACAGGAATAATGCTAAAGTGTGGGTAGAGCTCAGTAAATACTGTTAAAAAATCTGCTATTATAACACTCAGTATAACGTGCACCAAATTTAAAAAAAGCAAAATCATTAATACATTTCACTTATATTCTGTAATTAAAATGAAACTTTTTCTAGTGACTGCTCGTTCTATGTTACTTAGTTATTGGGGCTGAAATGAGCCAGTTGTAACACTTTTAGCACAGGTATTATGGAAATCCCTGCTCAGTGTCTGCCAAGCATTTAAAACAAGTAATAACTCTGCTTATCTATCCTAATCCCATTTAATAAACTGCATTACTGAATTGTTAAAACGGTGGTGCCTTTATTTAATTGGACAAAAAAAATGTGCAATGCTAGATTTACATTTTCTGTGGTTGTAGAAACCAGAAGCTCACAGAGAAACAAAACATGGACTTCCATATACAATAGTTGGAGGGACTCTTATGGTTTGGGTGGTGTCTGTGTCTTGAAACTGAATTGTAATGCAAACTGTAGATGGTTTTATTTATTATTGAATGAATAGGCAATTCTGAGCAAAGTGGCTTTTAGGGGCCGTCATATTTTATGGACAAAATGTATATAGAATTTAATAAGGGCAGAGGTAGAAGCATCAACAGTCACCATGGAAACCACTTTTTGCACTTTGACCTAAAACACAATCTGAGTAAGCCATATGGTTGTTATTACAGGGATTAAGTGATGTCAGTTTTAAATACCCTGAGTAATTCTGTGTATTGGACTATCCAAGGCACTCCCAAATATCTGATTACTTAGAATCTGAACATGTGCTTAACTTGTTTTAATTTTGTAACTTGCTGAATATTATGTTTTTACTGATTTGCTTTCATAATCAAACTATTATTCCGTTGCCACACCCGTTAAACTATAAATTGATGCATTTTTCCGTGTAGGCTTTCATATGATACTGTATTGTATACTGAGCCTGAATATCTTTATTTACTGTCTCCAATTAGACATGTTTATATCAATTTACTGCTTTGTCATAAAATATAGGAATGTATTTCTAGAATGAAACCTAATAGGTCAGATCTTTTCAATTTGCCTCACAATAAAGTGGATTCAAAGAGCAAAACTTTATTGTCATATTCTGTCAAGCTGGAAGGAAGGGAGATTAACATGTTTCTGTATAAGGATACATAAGATACAGAAGTCACAAATGAGCATTATGACCACATGTAGACATTATTTGGACAGAACAATACTCATATAATAGATAAACCCAAAAATTAAACATTAAAATGAGGTAAATTGACATAGTAGGCTTGTTTTCTTTATCTCAGAAGAGAATGGTTTTAACAAAATCACTTGTTATTAATGTCGACAACTATTAAAATAAAGAAGGACCAAAAGTGAGATTAACCCTTTAGCTGATGAGCCATTTCACCCCTGTGTGCTGAGCTAATTTTTACCGGTTTCACTCATCATGTTTAAACGCGATTTGAAGTCACGTTTTATTGTGCAACCCATTCAAATTATACATAATTTTTTTGGCAGACTCGGCAGATTCATAATATATCATTATTATATGTATACGTCTTGTCCTGCCTGATTATAGCAAAAAATACAATAAAATTAGAATCTTCAATCATCTACAGTGTGTAAAGTGTTTTTTTTCGCATATTATCATCAAAATCTTTGCGGTTATATAGTCTATGGGCTATGCTTGTTAAAAAAAAATAGAACTGGGAAGACATTACTTTTATTTTTCTGAGAATTTATGTGATTTTAGGTAAAACCCCCCAAAAATTGTTAGTGCAGCATCATTGTTCACATTCTCATTGAAATGTGAACAATAATTCTGCATTAATAAAACAAAAAAAAAAGAGTTATTTTTTATTTTTTTTATTTATATATATATAATATGTAGCAAGGAATTCTGGGTAGGATTGATTTTAGGGTTCTGTGTAATAACAGATCCAGGATGCATAAAAGTGAGACAGCGGTCATTTGCATATCCTACCCAGAATTCCTTGCTGCATACGGGAAATGTGGCACAGGAGCTCTGGGATGCAATTCATTGAATTGCTGTGATGTGCAGGTGGCTTCTGCAATAATAAACACACTTATTATAGTGTGGAGGCTTTTTATCTCACTTTTAGTCCTTCACCACAACCCTTATAGACACTATATATATATATATATATATATATTTTCCTTTAGTTTTAACATGATCATGTTTGATATCATTGGAAAGGCCATGCTCTGGCCTTTCAAATGATACCGAACATTAACCCCTAGCTGCCACAGATCGGAGTTACGGGGGTCATTGGATCCCCCTATCTCTACCATAGGTGGCAGCTAGGGTTAACTCCTGAATTGACGTCATCGCGTCCATGCCCGATGATGCCAGTAGGCGGGGGAGATCCTGGAGGCTTGGCCGACATCCAAGATGTCGGCCACCTCCGTTAGAGGACCGTGATCTGGCGCTTGCCCTGTTAGCGCGGAATCGCGATCCAGCCCATACGGGGTTAAAGGCAGCCACTGCTTGGAAAGGCAGGCTGTGACCTTCCAAGCGGTGCCTGCCTTTTTGCCGTTCCCTTTACTGATGGGGAGGGAGAGAGGTCCAAAGGACCCGCCCCCTCCCCTTCAGGCACCTTCCCTGCTCTGGCGGGGGGGGGGCCTGGAATAGATGTCATTGTGCTCAGCACGATGACGCTATTCATGCCGGCCAGGGTCCCAGAGGCTGGGCTGACATCCAAGATGTCAGCCCACACCAGGAGGCCGCAGCGATTGGACGAAATACTGGCCGATCGCGGCTGCAATGACAGGACGTGCTCAGCACCTCCTCCGCAGCCAAAGCCCCGCTTGGCTGGACGCGCTCAGCACGTCCTTAGCAGTCAAGTGGTTAAACACCTTCATACATCAAATTACAGGAAATATAATAAATAATTACAAAAAACATCTACCACATGTCTCAGCAAATCCAAGAATTGCTTGAACACAGACGTATTTGCTTCACTCCCCATGTGCAGCAATGAACTCTGGGGAGGATATACAAATTTCAGCCACAAATTCTCACTTTCTTGCCTCAAAAGTCCATTTTGGCGCCGACACCCTCCTTGCCTGTGCAGCACTTATTTGTTCTAATCATGCCATGTTTCAAATAAATGCTATCAGTGATATGAATAAATGTCTATTTTGGGTTTACCTTACATTAATTTGCAGTTTATGCTGTAATTCTGATCTTTATCCTCATTTGAAGTTTTTTTTGTCATAGATCTTCAATTGTGATGGAATAAGCATAGTACAGAGAAATTGAAGTGTCACATTTCCATATTTAAAGGTGCAGCTATTTACTTCCTGATAGATGTTGTGGTACATTAAAAGCAGTGCAGCCATCAGATATGATGGGGCCCCTTAATGAACCTCACGATGGGGCCCACCCAGCACTCCCTCAACCTCTAACAGCTTTTCTCCCCCTTCCAAAACAAAAAAATGGAGATAACATAGCTCCACAGCAATAAAACTCACAGTAATGTGCAGTGTGTATGAGCATATCACAGAATCCACAGCAATAAAACTCACAGCGATGTGCAGTGTGTATGAGCGTATCACAGAGCTCCACAGCAATAATACTCACAGCAATGTGCAGTGTGTATGAGCGTATCACAGAATCCACAGCAATAAAACTCACAGGAATGTGCGCTGTGCATGAGTGTATCACAGAGCTTCACAGCAATAAAACTCACTGAAATGTGCTGAGTATGGTGGCCTTTGGGCTTGGCTGGGCCCTGGGGCTGGCCTAGGCCCTGAGGCTGGCCTGCAACCAGGGGATGGTCTGGGCCTTTGTGTTTGGCTTGGCCCTGGGTTTTGGCTGGGCCCTGGGTGTTGGCTTGGCCCTGGGTCCTGGCTGGGCCATGCTGGGGTTTGGCTGGGCCCCTGAGGCTGGTCTAACAGCACCATAGTCACCGCTCCACTGTCTTGTCTTCTCTTCTCTATGTCTTCTTCCAACTGCGCCCTGTCCCTGTGTGATACGTGCTTCGCACGCTGCTTTAAGGCCACCCAGACAGCCAGGAAGCCAGTACAGCTCCGGATTCGGACTCCTAGAGTCCGATACCAGAGCTGCAAAAAGGGCGCGATGCTGCCAACGGCGGGGCCCTGGCGGGCCAGGCCCCCCCATGCCCCTTACCGCAGCATGGGGCATAATGCCCTGATGGTGGCCCTGATTAAAAGGACACTCTATGCACCCTGACCACTTTAATTTATTAAGTGGTTAGGTTGGGTGCAGTGCCCTTTCCTGCTTTCCCTCCCTCCAGCCCTGTTTGCAGATTATCATTGTGTGAAGAGGAGGAGTTTCCTCCACCCACACAGATTTTTAATTTCCCACCTACAGGGGCCTAACTCAGGGATTGATGATGTAAACACGCATTGTGTGCTGACATCATCTTGTTTCCGAACACTTGCAGCAGAGAGCGATCTGGGAGACAAGAGCTAAGGACTGGTGCTGATCAGCTCCAATCCATCGTTCTGTGCTGTTGCTTCAGAACTTTTATACTAAAGTATACAAGCTCTGAAAGATATGCAAAGTTTTTTTAACTTGCACTGTATTTCTACAAAATCATATAAAGATGAAAGTGCAGGAAGGAGCATATTATTTTATTTGTTTTTAGCAAACGATATCAACCATGTTTTTTTAATATCTCGAATTTAGAGGTATTGGAAATGTTGTTTATCCTGATAGGGAAGCTCATCTGCAGTGAAGTCCCACAAACAGAGATCTGAAACCAAAAAAGTACATTAAAAATAATATTTATTCTCCTAGGAGGTCCCAGTAAAGCAGTAAAATAAAGGAAAAATTGTTCCCTTGAGCTTTTGATTAAATTTTCCCTAACATGACTCATTCTTGTAACCTGTTTATAGATACTGTGGCACAAACAGATTTTAACAGGCCATTCTACATTTGAACATAGAAATTTAACCCCACTCTCACTGTATTCCCTTTTCAACAAACCTTCACATTACTCACCATCAGATCGCTCTTGCAGTGATCTTCCTCTTCTCCCCAGCTGATCAGTATGCTGATGTCACGACATAATGAAGTCAAGAAAAATCCTTAACTCCAGCAGAGCTGGAGAGAACTTAGAAGTGGAGTGTGAGATGCTTTGGACTTCTCTATCACCATTTCTGTTAAGTCCTAGAAGGTCAAATGAGATATCATTGGTCATTGTCTGATCTTTCCAGTGATACCAAACATGGCTACACAAAATGTTAATAAGCAAACAAATAAATAAAATGTATAATAATGCATTGCCAATGCCTACTTTTCATTTAGGGCCGTGTCAGTCGAGCGCACTTTGTGCGCCCATACTGACGTGCCTCCCGGCATCCGTTGCAGCTTTGTGACGCTTTGACGGGCCGGCCACACGCTGTAGTGCCCGCATGAATTGCGCACACTACAGGAGGCGTGCTTCATCTGTTCAGAAAGCCTCCCCGTTGATGCGCTACGACGGGGCTGCAAAGCATGATCCTCCATAGGAGGATCAAGCCTTGCAGCGCTGAGCGCACTTACTGCGAGGTGGCCAGATGGGCGTCAGACGGGCATCAGAGTGGAAGGAACACGTCCCTTCCACTCTTAAAAATGCTCATCTGACCCCAGCCTTAGACTTCACTATTGTGCTGCCGTAACTTAACATCTCATTTCCCACAACGAGAGGAGATAATGCAGTGCGTAAATCCACACGGCATCACCTAAGCCAGCCCTCAAAATTTCCACTCGCATACTCGCGTTTTGCGAGGGGAAATTGAGCGCTGGCGAGTAAAACTGCAGACGCAGGCAGCATGATAAAGTCTATTGTGCTGCCTGCGCTGTGTATTCAGCCGGCGGCCGTGTTGTTTTTTTTTCTCTTCGACGTGCTCAGGGTCAGCCAGTCTGCTTTTTTTTTTTCCTTTCACCAAATGGGACTTGGCCGGAATCATTTCCTGGGAGGGGGGGGTTGTAAATACTCTCACCCGCGGCACCTTTATCAGACCATCCTGCTGCATGCTGGATCTTTCTCCTTCACGCTGGGCCCCTTATCTTCCGGGCACAGCGTGAAGGATAATCTCCGCCCCCTCATTCTACTCTCCAGGTCAGGTAAACGGAGGGGGGGGGGAGAAATAAATAGCAGGGGGTGAAATGGAGAGAAACAGATGAATTGGGGGGAAATGAAATGAAAGATGAATTGGGGGGAAGAAATGAAAGATGAATTGGGGAGAAATGAAATGAAAGATGAATTGGGATGAACTGAAAGATGAATTGGGGAGAAATGAAATGAAAGATGAATTGGGGGGGAAATGAAATGAAAGATGAATTGGGATGAAATGAAAGATGAATTGGGGAGAAATGAAATGAAAGATGAATTGGGGAGAAATGAAATGAAAGATGAATTGGGGGGAGAAATGAAATGAAAGATGAATTGGGGGGGGAAATGAAATGAAAGATGAATTGGGGGGGGAGAAATGAAATGAAAGATGAATTGGGGGGGGAGAAATGAAAGATGAATTGGGGAGAATTAAAGCTGACAGTCTGCAGTTAAAGCACATTGTGTTTGTTTCATTCCAACTCCATTGTGGTGGTGTATAGAGCCAAAGATGTTAGAATTGTGTCGATGTCCCAATATTTCTGGACCTGACTGTATATGTATCTGATGCCTGGGTATTGTTATTTATTATTTTGTAACTTTATTCTGAATAAAACCTTTAACAGTGTAATTTCATAAGATAATTTAAGAAGGCGTGTTTAGGGGCGGAGTTTAGGGCAGGGTAGGTGGGGCAACTGGTGGCGAGTAACTCTTATGGTCTGGCTAGTAGCTTGGGAATTGAAATTCTGAGCCCTGACCTAAGCTGTCAGCACCACTTACATTTCACTGTTATGATTGCTTTTCTGTGTGCCAAGTCTGCAGAAAAACACTTTAAATATTTTGTGTGGATCTGCTATAAAGCATGACTTCAAATAGCAGTTAAACATATTGGTCAGAATGAACTCTGCGCATGGTGGGTGAAATGGCTCAACACTCAAATGGTTAGTTTTCGATTGGAGGAAATATTTCCAAGCATTATATTAAGGATATCCTTCCAATCCTGATAGACATTGTATACTAAATCTCCTCTTTGTATGGCAGCTGACATACACACTAAAGAGCATAAAGTAAAATGTCCTTTTTTTCTCCTTGTAGGTGGGCTCTCGTTCTCCAAGACAAGCACCTCCTTTTTCTAGGAGAGTAAGTAAACTTTTCAAAACGTTATCTCAACGTAAATATACCCTAACATAGTTCACCACCAATTTCATTTCTTTGAAATAGAGCAAATGAAATGTTATAATAAAGCGGTTTTGTGCGATTTACACATTTCATAACATTTGTAGGAAAAAAATCAGATTCATGTTTTCAATTATTTTTGTGGGGTTTATATAATGAACATATTTTTTACTAAGCCATCATGGGTATGAAAAGGGCAACAGAGTTAGCAATCAATTATGAAATTATCAACTGAAAATAAATCTCCCTCTTATAGGAAACCAAACCTCAACTCGTTGAATTCAGCGTGAAATCAACCATTATATCTCGTTATGCATTTACTGCTGTTTCCTGCACCATGGTTAATCGGGCAGCTGAGGCAAAAGATACCACTTTCCAGATGCTGGTTCCAGCTGCTGCTTTTGTTTCAAACTTCACCATGTAGGTATAAATTCAAGAATGAAGTCTGACAATGTTTACTATCTTTTTTTAGGAGACATTTATGTATGCATTGACCTCAGAAAGTGACAAATGAGTTTGGCAATCTGGACCATGTCACAGTGAAGGAAAGGACGTGATCTCTTGACTCAATATCAAGAGAAGGCTAGATTAATGAAGTTTAAACAAACATTCTTTAATATCTACTAATACATTTAGATTTTATTCTCCTGCCATTTTGATTCTTCTTCTTTCAAGAGAATGTTG
Source organism: Leptobrachium leishanense (assembly GCA_009667805.1). Classification (NCBI taxonomy): domain Eukaryota; kingdom Metazoa; phylum Chordata; class Amphibia; order Anura; family Megophryidae; genus Leptobrachium; species Leptobrachium leishanense. The sequence goes on along the minus strand of CM019065.1, from coordinate 179,464,401 downwards.
GAGACTTTGAAGTTGCCTCTAGACTCGAAATAGCAAACAGGCCAGTAAAGGGACACTTTACTGAAAAAACCCTACAGTGCCCTTCATTTAACTTGAATCCACTCCCGGGTCCCCCTTGTTGTTGTTCTGGAATTGACAGCCACTGTTACTTCCTTGAAGCAGCGGCTGTGTGATGGAGCTGACTGGGGGGCTGAAGGTGCTTTCACAAGTCTCCAGCCAATCCAATCCCTCTCTATGCGAGAACCACTTGCTGATTGGAAGCATACTGAGCTGTACATTCCTGACATAAATCCCCATGAGGCTGATCAACTCAGGTTGATTGAGAAAATTCTGGGAGGGAAATCTGTCCTTGTTCAGAAAACTGCATCAGCCTGATTGGATGCCTCTGGGAGAAGAGAAGGGGCACATTCAGTCACCCATCTCCATTTAATATATATACTTATAATTATAAGATAGGAAATGGTAATATTTGCTAGAGTATATTTAATGTGTGTTGACCTGTAATTATTATCGGGCTACTTGCAAATACTAATGACTTTATTAACCTCTTCCATACTAAGTGATTAAAAAAACAAAAACCTGTCAGAAACCAGTGTTTTTTTTTAAATAATTCTAATAAATTATACAGTAAGAAATATTTGGGAATATTCCCACTGTATGCCTTACTGTATAACCTATTTGGAAGGTAGATCTTGTTATCTGCTGACCAAGTGGAATTACTACAGTTCTGAGCTCAGTGCAGGATCAGCTGGGGAGCTGCCAGTTAGAGACATTCCTTGGCTTGTTTTAAAAAGTATTATCACCTCAGGCATCTTGCCTGAGGTGCTTAAACATTAGGGGCATGTTCTGGAGTCCAAATACAAATGAAATTAGTTTGCAAATTTTTTTTAATTTGCAATGATATAGCATAACTCCAGATCGTGTTAGCACTCGCTTGGGCTGCTGTGTCTGCTGCTGATCACCTATACACAATCATGGTAGTGATGGGGTTATAAGTTTTGTATGTGGTGAAATCTCGGTAACATTCAATCTTATTTTAACAAGATTTCTTGATACAATACTAAACCTCTTCCTTTAACCCCATTGTGACCAGGCGGTTTTACCATTGTCTGTCTGAAAGTACCCACTTCTGTTTTTACATTTCTGCGCTGTTTGTCTTTAGGTCTGGTTTTCCTCTTACTTGTTTTTGGAACCCCCACATATTATATAATTTTCTTGCCATTAAATGAAAATTCAAGAGATACCTTTATTTTCATCATATGATATAATTTACTATAAACAAAATTATGGAATATGATGAAAAAATGGAAAAACACACTTTATTGAACATCAATCCCCAAAATCTACAACCGCCAAAAAAGACCCTGGCTAAATAGTTTTGAAATTTTGGCCTAAAATTAGAAACACCCAATTTTTACATGTTTTTTTCTTTTTAACCCCTTCACTGCTGTGCCATTTCAACTTTGTATGCTGAGCTCATTTTTACCATTTTATGCTCATCATGTTTAAATGTGATTTGAAGTCCTATTTTATTATACCCCAGACAATTTTTTTTCTTTTAGAAACCCACTTTAAATTTTTTTTTTTTTTTTTATTGTTACACCAAACTTAGTCAAGTTTGGTATAAATGATACCAAACATGACCCTCTAGCTACCACACATCGGGAGATACGGGATCCAAAGGTTCCCCCTAGCTCCACTTGGCAGCTAAGGGGTTAACTGTCCAACTGACGTCATTGCACATATGGCTATGATGTCAGAGGGAGGGGGTGATCCAGAGGCTTGGCTGACATCCAAGATATCAGCCACCACCTGGAGCGAATCACGAATTGGCGCTGAATCATGATCCGGGACCTAAGGGGTTAAAGAGAGGCACTGCTGAAAAGGGCAGACTCTGTCCTCTCCAGCGGTGTCTTTCTTTTTTTCCTAACTGCAGCCGTTCGGGTGGGAGAGAGCTCCAAAGGAGCCTCCCTCCCCTGTCACATTCTTCCCTGCAGGGGCCGCAGGGCACCTGGCGATGATGTCTTTGCAACGGCCAGAGAGGTGAGTATAGGGAGGGAGGGGGTTAAAGGACCATGACATACATAGTACATCCTTGGTCCTTACGGGGAATTTTCCCTAGGACGCACTATGTACATCAGTGGCCCTTAAGAGGTTAAGCACTAAAATTATATTGGCTTGTGATGTGGCTAATTATACACATATACTTGCATAGCAATACACTAGGGACAATATTCCAAAGTTGCTGCTAACTTAACCAGAGCTGCTGTAATCTTAACAGAGCCATTTTAGTCTACGGGGTTATTAAGTTTACAACAGCTCTGGTTAAGTTAGCACCGACTTTGGAATATTGTCTTGGGTGTTCATAGTCAGGGTAAAATGTATTGTCACAATGTTAAAAAAGAATAAGAAAGAAAAGGTTTATTGTTGCATGGTTATTGTAACTTTGTATATTTTATGTGAACCAGAGAGGAAGAGAGTTTAAATTAAAGTGCTCAGTAGATGTCTGAGCTGCAGAGTCTCATGTGTCCAAGACCTGCCAGGGAGGCACAGTGAAGTGGTTGTGTTGGCTCGGGTTCAGAATCCCTAACACTATGGCTGCTGTAAGAGATACTTCAAAACTGCAAACAATCATAAACAGATCAAATACACAAAATTAGAAATGTAATAAAATACATTTTTAAAAAATATTAACAAACTAACAAAAGTTTTTCATGTAGGACTTGTTCAAACCCCAAACAATGTATTGTATATTTTGGGGACACAAATAAATATTCTAAATGAACATAATGATAACAAAGCATACGTTTATAGCTTTTCCAATACAGTTAACTAGGCTTGTTATACTGTAGATTATTCAATTGCTTCCTAATGTGATAAAATTATATTTAAAATGTATTAGGTAAACTATGCTTGTAGATTATAGACTGGAAGAAAAGTGGAATATGAATATAGTTATAAGGCATGGTCTAAAGACACTCTGTGAGTAATACATTGGAATTATAAATGTTGAATCACAACACACAATTTTTATAAATACACAAGTTCCATATTTTCAGTGTTTCTAGTCATTTAGGCTAGGGTCAGACGAACGCATTTTTCACGTTGTCCGTGAAAAAGTGCGTTCGAACGAATGGACGCATTTTTTCACGGAATACGCGACAGCGGTCATACGATGCGCATTTTCGTTCGTGATTTTGTACGGATCATCAATAAAACACTTTTTGCGTCTGGACATTATGTTGGCCGGACGTGTGCAGCGTCTGACGTTTCCTAATCACGCAAACACGCCGCTATGCGGCCGCAGCGCACTCTGTACGTCAGTAGTAGCGGTTTGACGTTCTCGAAAAAATGCATTCGTTTGCCACTTGCGTTGCGCGGACGGACTTTCGTGCGGCCGTTCGTCGTATGTTCCCCGGCATTGGACCTCATTTGCTGCTAGCACGGCCGTGATTTCGTGCGGCTAAACGCACGTTAAAACTGCTTTCGTCTGACCTTAGCCTTACTGGTGCAGAAAAAAAAGGAAAGATTTGAACATTATCCTTATGTTTTTGTATGGATTTGAACTGGTTGTGCATAGCTGTTCTCAGCTATGTTGGTTGAATGGGCACATTGTGCACCATGACACTAATTAAAGGTGGGAAAAGGCTTGAGAAAGGTCATTGACCTCAAAATTGTGTGAATATCCTCATTAATAAAACTTCTGAAAGGATTGGAGTGCCTGGTACCCACTTTGTCTGTGCTATACTACTTGGAGTCCACGGTTGCTGGGGTTTCAGGAGCACCCTTTTGCCAAAAAAAGAAAGTTACAATATACGTGAGTGAAATTTCCATCACTTGTTTCACTAATTATGTGGGGGACTGCATATTTGAGCAGTGCTAGTTAAGGGGTTTGATGCCCCATATATTGTACACACAGTATGCCTCCTGTGATTTGCTTTACTTTGTCTATTATCAGGATAATTGGTGGTAGAACATATCACAGTCATGTTACATGGAAGAAAGAAAAGATCAATGAAAAAAGTGGTTTCAAGAACACCAGCATGTCTGGAAATGGAGAGATCGGGTAAGTAGATGTATGATTTTCACGCCAAGATTAAGTTTAATTGCCTGCTCAATTTGTCCAAGCACAATAGTAACATTTTGCTCAATAATTCTGTTTTTTAGAATTTAGAATAACATATATACATACTATGCAATCGCAACTGACCTACCCGTCTTGGGTTGCAGAACTGTAAACTACCACTAAGTTCTCAAGGCGGTTGAGTTTAAATTAGTATGGGAAATACTGCAGGATGTTCTATTCTTCTGTAGTGTAGGCATCTATAATACAACTATAGGTATTCTGAAAGAAATACTAAGTGCAGGTCTATGTTATCATCTGCAGCGAAACTGAAATGGAGATATTCAAAGCATCTGCAGTCATCCCAGGAAGAAATAAAGCAGTGTTTTTGTTGATGTATGAAGAACTCCTTCAAAGACGCCTTGGAATGTATGAACATATGATCAGTGTTCGCCCCCAGCAGCTGGTTGGTCATCTTAGGATAGAAGTGAACATATATGAGAATTCTGGCATTACCTCCCTAGAGGTTCCTCCATTTCAGAACAACAAGCAGAACAATAAAAATGTGGGTAAGTAGACTTTACTGTTAAGGAAATCATTGCATTATAAATAAATCATTATAATATTGGTGAGCAGCAATTATTATATTTGGAAATTGAGTATTATTCGTGAATGCAAACACGGATTCCACAGATATGTAAAGGTACAAACCCACCTTATTTTCACTAAGCTCACGGTGTCAGTTTAATTTGTCCTGATCACTGAAATCGGCACCTTTTTATTTTACCTCATTTCAGAGATTTTTCGGTTCAGGAGGCTTACTGGCATTCCAATTCCCAATTAAAATTCATCTCAAATATCGGCTCTTGTGCTATACTTTAATCCATTTAATTAAACATTGGCTATGTCGACTCATCACTCAGTAAATCATTCAGAAGAAACACGAAGTACTCTCAAATTGAAAATAAGTGTTAATTTTTGAACTAAAATTTAACCCTATCCTTAGCTCTAAAAATTTCTAGGGTTAGGATTAAGTTTTCCTTTTAGTGTTAGATTTTCTAGCTTTGTTTAGTACAGTACACTTTCTTACAGAACAAAAATTATTATCAATGGGCCATTTATCAAAATTCTTCTGCAGCAAAGTTTTTCTACTGAATCAGCTGATATTTTGAAAAAGAATATTAGCTGAAACTAATCGATATTTTTTATTTTTCGGCCAATAGGTTTAAATCAAGCCCTATGTGTCTAGGTGTCACATTTTTTACAATTATGTTTGCATAATGAATAAATCATGAGAGTGTTTCATATAACCTAAGATACAACATCTAAGAATTGCTTGAAATGGTCTTTCTGATGCCAAATTCTATCTATCGAATGGGTTGTTTCCTTCAACACCGAAAAAAGCTCACAGTGACTTTTTAACTTGTAAGCAGATAAGATCACCTAATCTCGGGCCTGATTCCTGTTAAGTCGATAACATTTACGAGTGTGCCATTAAGTGTCGGAAAACTCCTAAATATTAGCAGCTCCCCTGCTAAACTAAGTTGAGCCACAACTCGTTTTGCGACTCAGCTTGTAAGGCAGTTTAATGTAAACCTCCTTCCTTCCTAAACTTCCTCCTTCCTAAATTTTGTATACCTTTTGTTTTACTCCTTGTTGTTGTTAATTGCAAAGTCATGTCCGACCCATCGCGACCCATGGACAACGTTCCTCCAGGCCTTCCTGTCCTCTACCATCTTCTGGAGTCCATTTAAGCTCACGCATACTGCTTCAGTGACTCCATCCAGCTACCTCATTCTCTGTCGTCCCCTTATTTTGCCCTCAATCTTTCCCAGCATTAGACTCTTCTCCAGTGAGTCCTTCCTTCTCATCAGGTGACCAAAGTATATGAGTTTTACTACTAGTGTTGTTCAAAACCCTGACAACTGGTAACAAAATTCAGATGTTTAATAACTGCTTCAATAATAATAATAATACATATCATTATAAGTGCATACATATACCTCTCTTTTTAAGGATTTTTAATGACAAATCATTCATTTGAGGAAATATTTCATTTTTTAAAATTTCTTCAATGTACGTTTGCAGTATGAGTTTATTGAGCATTGCTGATAGATGGAATGCCATTGAAAGAAAGAACAAATGGGATTCCTCATCAGAATGTCTGTAATGCCGTGCTAATAATACATGGATGAATGGTACAAGTGGCCATTTGAACAGTATGGAATGTAGATGATATGATGATGCAGTCACTGAGCAGAGATGTTATGCTTAATTTAACAAACCTTGGAGCCTTGATTTTGATACACGTTATTCTCATCACTTAGGGTTACTGAACTAATATTATTTAGTGTTTGCGAGAGCACATTTTTATAGTGTTTTCATAGATATGACAATGGTTACCATTAGTGACAGATTACCAGCACCTGACGCGGAATCCAAACATAGAAAGGATAGGCTGCCTCTCATATAACAGCACTAATAGCTTTCTGAAGGTTTCTCGTGTTTTTATATACATCATGAATAAATTATATCAATTTGAAAAATAGAATAATATTATTGTACTTTGATCCAGTAATGTATAAAATATTTTGTGTTTACTAAAATCCAAAATTTACAAAAAATCATGGGAAAGTTTAATGCAGACCGCTTAAGTGTTAATTTTTAGCTTTTTGTAATATATCTATTGCAATGGTCAACTTATTTTATGTATTTGTCTAAATATAAATTGTGCTTATTGATGCTCTTTACAAATTCATACTGAAATTATAACTATGTTATAGGACTAATTCAGTATACAGGGAAAAATTCAATAGCTTGCGTCCTAAAAGCGGAGACTCAAGCTAATATTAATAACATCTCTCCACTGCGTGCGGACATAATCCTAGAGGTTTGGCTTTCCAACCAGTATATAACTGGACTGTAAGACGGTTGGCTATATGAGACAAATAACACCTTCATAGTTTTTGGTCTTTAGTCAGACCACATAAGAGCAGGGCTGTTTACTGTTGGCATGATTGATTTGAGACGTTCTGCCTCATTGGTGAAATTCAGCTAAGGAAGTATGGGCTCTGAGATAGCCAGACTCTCCAACCCATGTCAACCCAAACCCCATTCATGGGCACCAAACCCCCTGCCCTCAGGGTTCATTAGTATGTGGCTAGGTGCTAGAGCCACCCACAACCATAACCATGGCTCCTGCCTTGGTTGAGGAGTTGTTCTGATCTGCCTACCTGTGGCCGGAGTACAAATTGGGTGGGAAGTAGATGATAAGCTACACAAACTTATTAACGCTCTTTAAAATATAATCATAATTTTCCTAGTTTAACATATACAGGGTTATTCAAAGAGAATCGAAAAGTCACCGCACGTTCGGTGACTTTTCGTTCTCTTCAATTCGGTGCGATTTGGCGATCCCATTTCGGCGACCCTGCGGTGTATTCAGCAAGCACCACAGGGCCGTCGTAGTGCAGGGAAAGCCGCCGCAAAACCCGGCGAACGTACACCGAAATCCGCAAAAACATCTGGATTAACCCCGCCGAACACGCGGGAGAAACCTGAGCAGCCACCGCTCACAGCGCAGAGCAGCCGCCGAAAAAACCTGACACCGCAGACAAATGGAATGAGAAAAAATACCCAGTATGTTTGGAAAAAAACTACAGAACGAAAATGTCAGAAATTTACATATAAGATCCAATGAACGATAATAAAAAGGGCTGTTACAGAAAAAAGAAAAAACAATTAAAAAAAAAAGGAAAATAGTTTTTTTCGCAAATAAATCTGGAAAATGCATAAAAGATCCAAAAAAAATCTAGAGATAAAGAGACTTTTTACCGCAGAATATTATAATCAACGGTTTAATAGATATTTAATTAAAACAGGAATATTTTTAACATTGAAGCCTATGGGATTCGCCTGAATAAATCTGCCTGATGAAACCACCGAACAGCAGGGAATTTCGGCAACTTTTCACTGCTGGTTTTTGTTCTCTGAATAGATAAAGCTTTGCTTCACTATGGGGATCTCACTGCCCTCGAACAGGCAACGAACAGGCACCGTATGCAGGCAATTTGTCAACATTTTGCGAACTGCCTGCTCTCTAAATAGCCGAATGGCCAGGAAAGGTAACCGTACGCTGAATTTCACTGTTCAGTTAACTTTCGGCCACAATTCGGATCTCTTTGAATAACCTTGATAGTTTGTTTACCTTATTTTCGGTTAAAAAATCTTAGTACAAATCAACATGAGTTAAAAAAATCTTAACAAATTCATTAAACATTTACCTTTTTATTGATTTATAATAGTTTGCCTGGGGTACCTGTGTTGGAAGGCACAATTTGGGCTGAAGTCAACAGGTTTGTAAATTTGGCAGCTTAACACTAACTCCTTCACTACCAAGATAGACTTGATTTGATCTTCAAAAGCAGCTGCAGGAACCCAAGAGTGAGTTAAATTGATCTCTTCTTATTCTGGAGGAAAGCAATGGAATTTCATTCAATGCAAACAATTCATTTTCAGATTGACTCCAGATTGTATTCCCTAACTCCCTAAATTTTCAGCACCTCGGACAACACGTGAATCAATTTGAACAGTCGGGACTTCTGAAACACGGAGTCCTATCTGATTTTACACAGAGCCTCAACTGCAGTAGCTCTATTTGGCCAGCTAATGATGCCAGCTGCGGAAGCGCTGCGGAAACTGTTAGCGCTATATAAATGATGAAAATAATAATAATAATAATCTGCCTGTGTCACGGCTCATGGCGCCAGCGTCACAGGAAGGCTAAAACCGGTATTGCTTCGGTCTGAATTCCTGGAACGACAACACCTTTCCTGCCTTGATAATCCCCAGGCCTGATACTGAATCCACTGCTAGCAGTCACAGGTGCTTCCAAGGTGCTGTGCCCATGTGGCTCTACTTAAGGGTGAAGCTCCCATCAGGCTTTGCTTCAGCATTGCCACACTGCCACACTTATGGTGTAGCCTGCTAGAAACCTTGCTTCTCCAGCCGTGTTCCCCTGTCTCCTGTTCTCGGTCTGCAGCCTCCATTGCCCTGTATCTGCGATCTCCATCTTTCATTATCCTACAACTCCGGTGTCCAGCCTCCATTGCCCTGCTCTGCAACTCCAGCATCCAACCTCTATTGCCCTGCATCTTCGATCTCCATTCTCCATTTCCCTGCATCTTTGGTCTCAAGCCTCCTTTTTTTGTCTTCCCTAAAGCCAGCAGCCTGCAATTCTTCGTGCCCCGTACTGTAGACTATCCCTTTTTACCCCAGCGTACCCTCCTAGTCTCCTGATGACTCCAGCTTCCCTTGTCTTTAGCCAGCACCCAGCCTGCCCTCTTCCTGCCATACCTGTGTCTGTTGTCTTGTGCCTCCTGGTAAATCTCCTAGTGTGTTACCCTTTGTGTCTGTGCTTCTCTGTCTCCAGTTTCCCTTGCCTTTGTCTCCTCTCCCTGCCTTTTCCTCGAGTCAATCCTTTTCCAACCTTGCCCTCACCTTCGTTTAGTTACTTTATGTATGTTTGCAAACTAAACCCCTCTTTGGACCATGTTCAGTTGTCAGCCAGTGTATCATTGCATCTTGGTCTCATACCCTCACTTCCCCATACACCACACATGACATTCTGTTAAATAGGCTTACGGACAAGAAAGATAGACAAGACAAGCAGATGTACAATGATTTGTAACTATGTAGTTAATGTAAAGAGTTTTTTTTTTAAAAAAAACAAAAAAGTCTGGATTCTGGAGGTTGATAATGATAATGAAGAGATTAAAAGGTATTCTGGACATATTTTCTATGATCCTGCTTTTGTGTGCATTGACATGTCAAAAAGGGATACCCTATAGAAAATAGAGTTCCTTTTTTCTGCCCTTAAATATTTGGACAAATGCTGCTGACAGGAAACTTCTCTACTAAACCCCATGATTTCCCAAGATCAGGGGGAACTGGGAGTGTGTGTATGGGGGGGGGGACTCTACACATTCTGGCCACTTTAAAACAATAAAGTGGTCAGGATGAGTATTATTATTATTATTATTTATTTATATTATGCCAGCATATTCCGCAGCACTGTTCAATGGGCACAATATAGACAAGGTTACAATACATTGAACAACATATGACAAACCAGTACAGGAGGAAACAAAGGCCCTATTCCCATGGGAACTCACAATCTAGAAGGGTTGAGGTGGAAACAGGAGGAGAGGACTGCAAGGTGAGAGTGATGGACTGCAAGGTGGGAGTGATGGACTGAATGCATCAGTGAGTCGGGTGGTTGGCTTCCCTAAATAGGAAAGTCTTAAGGGAACATTTGAAGGAAGAGAAACTAGGGGAAAGTAGTAGATCATAAACTAGGGGATGAGTAGAGTGTTCCTTTTATTGTTATTTAGAGCCTGTTTGGAGTTTTACATTTATTGCTGATGACTTGGCTTGTAGCTTTTACCTTTATTGGTGTTGTATTAGTTTGCAGTGATGTGCATACAAGTGTGTTGTAGCTTTGTTCCTAAGGTGTGCATTTTCCTTAATGGCATTTGTTTGGGGAATTGATGGAAACACCAATAACCTTAATGTGTCAAATTCATAATTTCCTTTTTGAGTTTATTCTTCATTCACTGATATGTTATACTGGATGGAGTGTGATATTTGGAGTTGATACTCTTCATGCTGCATCTTGAAGTATTTCAGATACTCTGTGTTTTGTTACATTAATGTGCATTTTTTGACTATAATGTGTCGAGTCTGAAGTATAAACTCTCATTGGCTCCAAGTCCTCTAAAATGCTGCAAAAAAGATAATAATAAAAAAGAAGATTGTCATGTCCTACTTCATGAAGGTCCTGGAGATATCTGATTACTTTTTTTCTCCACTTCACCACTGTATGAATAGGAAAGGACCCTAGGACATGTGCAAGTTTATGACACCCACAAATATAGACGATAGCACAAATATACATTTTTCTGAATTTTTTTTTATTCAAGGTTCAGGTAACTCTACTTTACCCATGATAGGGATGCATGCGAAAATGTTGTATAGAAAGCTACATTAAAGGAATATTGTTAGTTACAAAATGGAGGGAGTGTGGAGAAAATCAGATGTTATATATTAACCCCTGCTGATCACCCAGTCCACAAACGCAAACAATTTAGATGCAATGGTCAGTCAACAGCACTAGCTGTTTGTTACCTGTAACCATATAGGTCTGTCTATGTGATGATTGACAGTTTTCCACATAAAGAAAAGTCCCACAATTTGGTAGGAGATCACAGCCTGCCGAGACACTTGAAGGGGTGGAAGGAGGGGACACTCCAGTCACCAAGACCTAGTAATTTAAATGGTCACAATATTCTACTTCTCAATCTATTTCTATACAAAAAATGTCAGGGCCCAAAGGAGTTTTAGTGACACATATACATAACATGTATATACACTGATCAGCCACAACATTAAAACCACAGGTGAAGTGAATAGCACTGATTATATAGTTACAATGGCACCTGTAAAGGCGTGGGATATATTAGGTAGCAAGTGAGCAGACAGGTCTTGAGTTTCAAATGTTGGGAATAGGAACAATAGGCAATGGATAGATCTGAGTGACTTTGACCAGGGCCAAATACGGTCAGAGAATTTCTAAGTGGCAAGTCTTGTAGGGGGTTTCCAGTATACCCTGGCTGGTAAATTCCAAAAGTGTTGCAATGAAGGACAACCAGTGAACTGGCATCAGGGTTAAGGCTCATTATGCACATGGGTTGTGAATGCTAACCCATCTGCTTTTGTCACACTGAAGAGCTACTGTAGCTCAAATTGCTAAAAACCTTAATGTTGGCCATGATAGAACGGTGTCAGAACACAGTCTACACTTACCACCTTCCTAGAGATTGTTGCACACCATATACACCCCGTTACGGCAATAGTGTTCCCTGATGGCAATGGCCTCTTTCAGGAGGATAATGGATCCTGCCACACTGCAAAAATTATTTAGAAGTGGTTTGAGAAATATGACATAGATTTTAATGTGTTGTCTTGGCCTCCAAATTCCCAGACCTCAGTCTGATTGAACATCTGTGTCGAAACAACAAATCCTGCCAATGGAGGCCCCACCTCACAAATTGAAGGGCTTAAGGAATCTGCTGCAAATGTCTTGGTGCCAGATCACACAGGACATATTCAGAGGTCTTGGGGTACATGTCTCAATGGATCAGAGCTGTTTCAGCAGCATGAGGGGGAACCACACAATATTTGGCAGGTGGTTTTAATGTTGCGGCTGATCAGTGTATTATATGTTTTTTAATTGTTCATGAAAAACCTCTTATTTTTCTTTGGTGGAATGTTTTCCACATCCACACCTGAATTCACAGGACATCCTGACACAATAATTTTCCTTGTAGCACCTGGATCTTGATTTGGTTCTTTCTTGATTGTTTTATGTTTGGAAAGTAACCATAGAGAAATATGTTCCGATATGACACATCATCCTGATTAAAATGATTCAATTTCCACATGTTTGGGACTTTTTGTGATCACTAGCTAGAGGCTCACTAGCAACACAATTATTCATGAAAAATGACATAACAAATGACAGATGTAAATATTCCCCAGAGATACTGAAAAATTATAAATAAAAAATAAACTGCTCCAGGAACCCTGAAAGTGTAGGATAGCTGGTATACCCAGATGAAATGGAAGCCTATATCTTCACCCTTTAGAAAGTTGATTTTATTTGGGTAAAACGTTTTTTGGTGATTAACAATGGATATCTATAGGGTAAGCATAGATATTGAAACTTTTAAAATTTTAATGCAATGGTTGTTCTTGCAATTTTATATGGCATTTCTCCAATTTTTTTTGCCTTTTGTTCTTTCATATTTCTGTTTGATGGATAATGAAAGAGTTCTAAGGATGACTCAAAAAAGATGTTTGTGAGTGGATAGTTAGTGGATTAAAACAGTCTAATTTTTTTCTCATATATTTTTGGTAAGTTCTCCAGAGGACTGGAAAAGGGTTATATATGCTACACTTTAGCCACTGGCTTAAATGCCAACATTGAACAAGAAGGTTATGACTGTCAAATGGGCATACAGCCTAAGAAAAAATCTTAAATGTGTACATGTTGTATCGTTTTGGGGTTCAGTCCTGCAGTTCAGAATTTCCGAGACTTTAAGTGGTTGTATGACATACCGATACTGTCACGGGGCATATAGGGGTGCTGCCCTGAAGCATTGCTTTCCCTTTAAGGGAGGAAGCTGTTGTGCAGAGAAAGACCACAACGCTAGCAAAGTTATTCAAAGAGAGATGAATTGGCTCCAATATTACACCGAACAGTTAATTTACCCGTATGGTGCAATTTCGTGGCCATTCAGCTATTCAAAAACGAGGCAGATCGCCAAATATTGGCGATTTGCTAGCGAAATACGGTGCCTGTTTGACGGCAGTGAACTCCCCATAGAGACGTAATGGTTAATCTATTCAGAGAACATCGACCAACACCAAAATGACAGTGAAATGCCCTGATTTTCGGTGTTTTCATTCAGCAAGTTTAACCCCTTTCCGGCCACTGATGTACATAGTACTTCCTGTGGGGAAATCCCCTTAACGACTGTGGACGTACTATGTACGTCACAGCCATCTAACCTCCCTCGCTCCTTATACTCACCTCCCTGAAACTCACCTCCCAAGACTAGAGTTTGCCCCGCCTATTCATGGGGCCTGGCCTTCACGATGACGTCATCAACGTGCGTGATGACATCATCGCCAGGCGCCCCCCGGTGCTGCAGTGGAGTTTAGGAAAGGGGAGGGGGGTCTCATTTGGAGCCCTCTCCCTCCCAAACGGCTTCACTTAGGAAAAAAAGAATGGTACTGCTGGAAAGGGGAGAGTCTCCCCTTTTCAGCAGTATATACCTTTAACCCCTTAGGTGCTGGGTCGCGATTCAAACCAATTGGTGCCGAATTGCAATTCAAACCCGGAAGTGGCTGACTTCTTGGATGTCAGCCAAGCCTCCGGGTCGCCATATGTGCGATGATGTCAGTGGGCCAGTTAACCCCCTAGCTGCCAAGTGGAGATAAGGGGATCCTTCGGATCGCCCTATCTCCCGACCCGTGGCAGCTAGAGGGTCATGTTTGAAATCATTGGAAAGACCTTTAAATAAATTAAAAAAAATAATAATACAATTGTTTTTTTTTAAAAAAAAACATTTTGTCTGGGGAGGTTTAATAAAATAGGACTTAAGTCGTCATTTAAACATGATGAGCATAAAATGGTCAAAATGAGCTCAGCGCACAGAGGTGAAATGGTTCAGCAGTAAAGGGGTTAAAAAGCAAAAACATGTAAAAATTGGGTAATTCTAATCTCAGGACAAAATTTCTAAACTATTTATCCAGGGTCTTTTTTGGCGGTTGTAAATTTTTGGAATTGAATTTTGAAAAAGTGTGTTTTTTCCATTTCTTTCATCATATTTCATATTTTTTTTATAGTAAATTATACGATGTGATGGACAAAGTCGAATCCCATAGGTTTCAATGTAAAAAATAATCCCCGTTTTTGGTAAATGTTTGTTAAACTGTTTATTCTTTTAACCCTTTCGCTGCTGAGGCGTTTCACGCCCCTGTGCTGAGGTCATTTTTACCGGTTTTGCTCATCATGTTTAAATGTGTTTTGAAGGCTTATTTTAGTATATTACCCAGACATATTATATATCGTTCTTTCCGTCAGACTCGGTAGATTCATAATATGTCATTATTATATGTATACGTTATGTCATGTCTGTATATTATAACAAAAAATGCAATAAAATATGTATTTTCAATAATTTACAATGTGTAAAGTGTTTTTTTTCACATTTTAACATGCGAGCAATTGCGGTTATATTTTGTATGGGGTGCGCTTGTTAAAAAAATTAGAGATGGGGTCTCGTTACATTTTGTTTTGGGGAAAATTACGCGATTTTTAACAAACGCACCGCATACAAAAATCGTTAGTGCAGCATCATTGTTCACATTATAATTGAAATGGGAACAATATTGCTGCATTAACGAACCAAAAAAAAGAAAAAAAAATGTTTATTTTTTTTATATAATTTTTTTTAAAATATATTTTTATTTTTAATTTTAATTTTTTTTTAAAAACTTTTTTCACTTTCATGTTTGGTATCGTTGGAACGGCCATGCTCTGGCCGATCCAACCATACCAAACATTAACCCCTAACTGCCACGGACCGGGAGATAGGGAGTTCATTGGAACTCCCTATCTCCACCGTTGGTGGAAGTTAGGGGTTAACTCTAGGACTGGCGTCATTGTGCTACACACGATGACGCCAGTCCTCAGGGGGAGTTCCCGGAGGCTTGGCCGACATCCAAGATGTCGGCCAGCTCCGGGAAAGGATCGCGAACCGGCGCTTTTCAGCGCCGATTCGTGATCCGGCTCCCCAGGGGTTAATGCCAGGCACCATTTGGAAGGGCAGGCTGTGCCCTTCCAAATGGTGCCTGGGTTAACCCCCGCAACGCCGCCGATCGGGAGGGAGAGAGGTCCGAAGGACCTCCCCCCCTCCCTTTCAGGCGCCTCCTCCGCACATGCGGGGGGGGCACCTGAATTAGGTGTCATCGCGCAGCCACGATGACACCTAATTCCGGCGGCTGCGGTTCCGGATGCCGGGCTGACATCGAGGATGTCAGCCCGCACCGGGGGGGCCAGCGATCGGCCGGAACCCGGCCGAACGCTGACCCCAATGGGAGGACGCGCTCAGCGCGTCCTCCGCATACCAGCGGTAATGCAGAGGACTTGCTGAGCGCGTCCTCCGCATTGAAGTGGTTAATCTGCATCAAAAGGTCTATTTATTTATTTTCAGAATTTTTTGGGATTTTTTGGGCAAAAAAAGTTTTCCGATTATTTTTTTTTAATAGCTTTTTATCTGTAACAGACCTTTCTATTATTATTCATAGGACCTTATATGTTGTTTTCATGCAGTACCTTTTTTGCAAACAGCTTTTAAAAGTTGCAATTTTTTTGTTTTGTTTTTCCCCGTTTGTCGGCTTATCGCCTTTTTTCTGATGGCTGGACGGCACTCTGTTCGACAGTTCGCGTTTTTTTTTTCAGATGGGTTTGGCGGTTTTGCGACGGATCATCGGGTGCGTTTGGCTTTTTTTGGTGGTTTATCAGATCACTCTGATTTTTTTTTCCGCCCATAGCGAAAATTGCATTTCATTTCGGTGCTTTGTGAATAGACCCCATAGAGGTTTTTTATTTTGCTCATATAACCTGATGTAACTAAAGAACTGTAACACCCTTGGCCATCTGTATTTTTAGTTGAGGGGGTACATGTTTATAGACTCTGTATCATGCGAGCCCATTGAAGAAGTATGTTTGTCACTCAATTGAAGACTGGAGTATAGACAGCAATTGGGATTATATATGTTTAATTTGGTTTTTCAACCTAATTAAGCCTTTGTATCGTGGACCATTCACTGCTGTGCACCTACAGAAATATACTGTTGGTTGCGGTTTCAGTTACTCTCAGTTATGTGCAATTTACAGACTGCCTGCTTAGTCATGTGTTTTATGTTTACAGCTACCTGTGGTTTATTGTGCTTAAATCATTAGACTAATATTGTATGCCTGTGTTCCCATGCTTACTGCTTACTGGGGAACCATTCATTGATGTAGATGATGTGCTTGTATTTTATGTGGATTATAAATTGTCCTGGATAATTTTCATTTAATCAGCAGTCTGTAAAGGTCTGTACTGAATGTTTTTGCCCAAGTGAAACATATGACATAAGTCAAGCTACATCAATAACTGCAGTTGATGTTCTCAAACAGTGTAAAATATTTTAAAGTTCATGCCATTTATTCTGATAAAGGTAACGACTATAAACCATTCTAGTAATTACATGGGTAAAGAAATTATAAAAAATGTTAAATGTCACCTTGCCATCTAGTATAATGTCAAGTATATGTTTTTATTAATTGCTCATCTGGCATAGAATGCAAATAGATGAATTACCACTGTACACTGAATTTAACAATATGACAATTGTAAGATTTGTAAAGTTCACAAATAACTACTTAAGAGGGACTTTGATGTTGGTCCAGGGTCAGGTATCACTAGCTGCAGAAAATGCGCCATGAGAGCCCTCTTTATTTATGATCTAATGTGCTTGCTATCTATTTGCTCATATCAGGAGGAAATGAAGCTGCACCTTAACAAAATACACTACAAATATAGAACAGAGGTTTGTTCATTGAGTACGTTATCGGTCACAACAAATAAGAAAGAGGAGACAGGAAATTTAGTTTTAGGCATCTATAGTATAAGGTTTTTTTTAAATGCTCAAAATTCCTCACCTTGGGCCCTATTCCAATGCTGTTAAGCTAAATGCTTCCATGCAACATATCAGCTCAAGAATGTAGATTAAGCTGTACACGTCCTATTGGCACCTCAACTTCTCATTGTACACGAAAGGCTGCCATATTTTATATGGGAGTCATTAATGTGCAGGTACCAGATGAAGAACCAGCTATTCCAACCTTGCTCATTGTTCATTAGCACCAGCTGTTATTAAGTAAAGAAATAACTCAATTATACCTTTGGTGTTAAGTGATTATGCATTAGCAAAATCACTTAACACCTTATTTTAAACCCACTAAAAAATCCCTTATTTGCCTCAGATCCCTTGTGAATAGAACGACTCAATCTGCCGCTGTCTCTTTCCGTACGCAGCTGAACACTGGAGATAAATAATTCCCAGTGTACTTCTATGAATCTATCCGCTGTCTGAGCATGACCCTGTTTGCACAAGTTGATGCAGAACTCGAGGGGGATGATTTCTGCCTCAATGGAATCGTATGGACTCCTGAAGCTGATAAGTGGTGCTGCCATTACCTACTGTGGCTCTAAAGTACTACTCCTCAAGCTGCCAACAAGGTCGCTTGGTATTAATACAGGTGTTAATGGTGAGTCGTAAATGGAACACAGCTCACACACAATTTTCTTATTTGTGGCTGTCCATTAATGCCTAGGTTGGAATTCGGCCCCATGTGTTTTGATTTGTGTAAAACCTGTATCTGTGATCTGACTTTTATTTTGTATTTTATAGAGTGCTGTGAGATTTGTTTGGTGTTCTATAAAGCATTCTAATAATCTGACTGACGTTTATGAGGCTCCTGTAAAATAACACATTTTTGAAGGTCATATTGCACTGAATACGACATCCCAGTTAACATGTACAGGTTTCACAATTTGTTACTGGTTAATGTTAAATTAATTAGCTTCTGATTACAATATATTTCACTAAGGAGCTGTGCAGTGAACGAGTATCATGAGAATTGTCCTCATGCTGTCAAAAACCTTTCTACATATTTAAACCAATATGTCCAATAATGTTTCCAATTATTTACCAGCCATGACTGTGTACAGTAGATTTATTGCAACTCTTATCTTCACGTTTAATTTAATATTCACTGTTGGGCTTTCAATTGTGCAATGGAAAAGAGTATTCTTTATATGTTGGTGGAAAGAAAATGATTATTGCACAGAGACATCTTAAGATTTTTGGCAAGAAAGGCTATATCCGGTGAATAGTCTTGTTTATTACTTTTTGAGTCGACATTGGACTAAGGCCATTTCAAAATATTCTACTTAATTCTACATAGTTACAGATGTAATAAATCTCATTCATTTGTATTCTATTTAAAAGCAGGACGTTTTCTATTTTGCAGTATACAATGTTATCTAACATAAACCTTTGAGGATTAGGGGTTGCTTACACTTATGAGGGCTGAAAAAGGAAGACATTCCTTTGCATCTCTGTGGGAACTTTTAAACGCCTACTTTTTCCCCTCCGTAGTTACAGCTTTTGTTAAAGTATTATGATCAGGCAGGCATGTCTTTTTCTACTATAAGTGTGTCCTCCATGCCCCCCTTTCTAGGACACATGTGAAGTCAAGAAGGTGGAATTTTCTGATTCAGAAAATAGCTTAGCCTAGCTCAGGACTTCTCAAACGTGGCCAGATATTTTGGAACTTACTTTTTCACACGGCTCTGTTGGCTTAATGAATGGTTGAGTCTCATGGGAGATAAACAGGTTTATTCACTAAAAGGTGAAACTCAGGAGAATTGGCAGGAAAAGTGGGCAAACCTTCTAATAAATTAAAGTGCAATCAAAAACAGTGCACAAGCAATGCCTCTAAAGTGCAATTATAATAATAACGTGCCTGCAGTATATACTAGTATATACTACTACTAATAGTTGTTGCACTATATACTGCAAGCACTTTATTATTATAATTGCACTTTAGAGGCATTGGTTATGCACTGTTTTTGATTGCACTTTAATTCAACTTTGTTTTATAGCTATTCCACTACTAGAGTTGAATTGACCACTCTCTGCTGCACCCATATCTATCAATTACTCGGCGGCTGGTCTCAAAACTCTCATTGTGCCACTGGGACCCCTTTTTCTGTGTTTCTATCACATGGATATAGTGCCCGAGCTCACATGGATATAGTGCCCGAGCTCACATGGATATAGTGCCCCAGCTCACATGGATGTAGTGCCCCAGCTCACATGGATGTAGTGCCCAAGCTCACATGGATGTAGCGCCCCTGCTGACATGGATGTAGTGCCCCTGCTGACATGGATATATAGTGCCCCCAGCTCTCACCTCCTGCCGCCGCGTGCTTTGCTCCCTCCAAGTGTCTGCCGGCAGCGGCCGCTCATAGGGAGCAAACCACTCGCTGGCCGATCAAAATAAATTTGATCGACCCAGGAAATTAACGATTAATTGATTATTTAATCGTTAATTTCCACAGCCCTAATATATACAGTATATATATATATCTATATATATTTGACTTGTGGTGGAGGGCAAAATATTTGATAAAAATGGAATACTTAATATTGTTCTTTTCATGACAAACACTGTTTTTATACAGAGAAACCTTGAACATATTCATATTACATATTATCATGACAAGGGAAGCCTCTGAGAAAATTTATGGTATGCTCTGTATACCGAAGACATCAAATAATTAATATATAGGCCTAGTGGATATATATTTAGGTTGTTTATGGCAGGCATGATGGAGGTACAATAATCTTTATCCATGCGTAGACTGAATGTACCACAGCCCACTTATGTTTCCACCTCAACCACACTCCTCCCTTGCAGGCCCGGTTGGGTGTCCAGTGAAAGTCTGCACACAATCTTTTATTAAAAGATGCAGAATAGCTGTATAATAGATTATGATAGTAAATAATGATTGTGTTTACAAATAGGAAGATTTCACACGACAATTTTTTTGCATCATGGCATCAAAATTTGGCAACGGTTTTAGCAAGCTGCTCCCGTGGCCGTGTGAGGCAATATTTTATGAAAACTGTTTCTAGAATCCATCATAAAAAGACTGGAACATTTTACCAATATGTGTAGAAGTTGTAAATCCAGATGCCTGGGAAAACTGTTGTCATGTCAACTTTTACTTTCAAACATTCGACTTAAAAATCCCACCCTAGTATATCTGGTTTTATTTTCCTCTACCAGGAAATATTTGGTAATAACACGACTAACAGGGCACATTGGGTGGAAGAGATATTGAACACCTTTATTTCATTGAACACAACTGACGAGATGATTTTTTTCAACCTGTTTATCATAATATATTATGTATATTTTGTCTTAAAAGTTACCATAGCATTTGACATTAAATTCATAAATGTAGGCTGAAACAACACCTTCCTCTACAGATCACTCACAACAACAATTATTTATAAAATGCCAACATATTCCTGCACCACTGTACAATGGGTAGGAGAAAGCAAACAGATAAGCTTGATACATGGAGAACAACAGGAAAGTGGACTCTGCTCAAGAGCACTTCATAAATAAATAGTGTATGTATTTGTTTATTCTTTGCAGAAATATGATGGAATCAAAAAATATGACTGTTGATGAGGTCATAGTGTCAAACAATATTTCACCAGGGTGTGAAATGTTAGAATAGAAGCAAAATTACACTTGTCATATTCAACAGGTCTGATGGAATGGCTAAATACATGTGGTCATGACAATATTTATGGCTAGGAGGAGCCTATTGGCAGGATCACGGGTCATACCTACAGGTGTAGCGTGACATATCGTGGGCCCTACCTGTGAGTGTAACATGCCAATAGTGAGCTGCACCTGCAAATGTTGTGTGCCATATTTTGGGCCGTATACACCAGTGTGTTGTACGGAAGAAGGATCCTGCAATCTTTAGCTATCTTTGAATAATAATCTTAATGTAATTGACATTTTATCTTTCCTTTAATTGTAAACTATGCATTCAATGTTTCAACTAAATGTTATGTTTTTTCAAAGGATATTGAAATGGTTAATGGATCTGGAGTTTTAAGATTATCTTGATTTAAGTATTCAAATGATTATTTTACTCAAAATGACTACACCTAGGCATTTCAGTTAAATCCATAACCAGTATTTGACATATTTTAATTATCTCTGGCAGATACTATCTTACCTCCACCTTCAACAGTCATCAACCAGACTGAAAAATATGCAAAGATAACCTTTCATCCGTCTGTGATTCTACAAGCAAAGATGACTCAAAAAGGCATTTTTGGTGATTTTGTTGTTCGCTATGATGTGAGAAGAGAGCTCAGCATTGGTGAAATTCAGGTACCTTTAAATCAATCAAGAAGAAAAGTTACCTTTAGCAATAATTATTCAACATTTTGGATTTGTTACCAAGGGTTCAATTTAATTCCATTGGCTGATTTGGATGATGAAAAAAATCAGGCAGGTAATAAGCCAAAAACCAAAACAAAACAGACTTTCTGTTGAAAAGTATCTAATATTAGGTTTGCGAGTTTCGGTGTGATTTTCACAGTTTAATTTGTCCAAAGAGCAATTTTGCAACACCTTTCAGAACTTGATTTTGTTTTTTAATTTGGCTTATTGATAAATTCAAATTGAAAGCTAATATTTCGATTAACGAATCAAAATGCTGTTACGCCTTTAATTAGATATTCCAAACTGAAAAATGGCTGCATTATGGCTAAAAATACAGTAAATTTCAGGTATCGGGTTCAATTTAAGCAAGCCCTTAGTGTCCAAAACTCTAAAAGTATTTTTTCAAATAGTTAAATTTTTCTAAAACGTATTCTTGAACATCATCTCATATGCTTGACAGGCTTATATATTATTATTATTATAAGAAAGGTATTTCATTTTTTTCATATTGATTAGATGTATGTTATGATGGCCCTCTATACATTTCTGTTGATATTAGTGGCATATCATATTAACTACTTATTTTAATAGGCATTCCACATTTCACATTCTGTTTTATTTGTTCCAGGTATTAAATGGATACTTTGTGCATTACTTTGCACCAACAGATTTACCTCCACTTCCCAAAAATGTTGTGTTTGTGATTGATACAAGTGCATCCATGGTGGGAACCAAAATCAGACAGGTGAGGAAAATATATAAAATTTTACATTGGCCATTAAAGTGCTATTTGTGAAAACTTAATAGGCATTTTAATATATTTTTCCTGGCTGACAATCTCAACAGTTACAGTATAATGTACCTCGAAGGCAAGTGCCTGCTAAAATAAACAATCCCTAACTTTAAGAGCTTTTGCCCTACCCTGACATCTCCCTAATACTACATGTCTCCTAAAACTAATCCAAATTCCCCTTAAACCTAACAAAACCTCCCTTTAACCTTAGATGGTGACATTCTAAATAGTGATGCTCTTGTATGTGCTGTGAAATTACAGCATCTCTTAAAAGACTGGTGGCACTTCAAACCTCTCGTCTTGTCATCTAAATCAGGGGTCTCAAATTTGGCTCCCCAGATTTCGGTGGCATTTACTTCCCAGAATTATTTGAATGCAGTAGATGGCCAGAGAATCAGGGGAGTTGTTCAGAAACATCCAGATGTTTGACATCTCTGATCTAAATCGACACACTTTTTCGGAACTTTGATCATAATATTCACTATGGCTGATTTTCTTTTTTCTTTTTTTTAACCTTTAAGCATTTACATGAAAATAACGTTACATTTGATGTTATGCAGTCTAAGGCTGGGTTCAGACGCACGCAGTGCGAACGTACGTTCAGCTACACTTTATCTCGGCCGTTGTAGCAGCAAATGACGTCCAATGATGGCCAATATACGAAATACGGCTGCACGAAAGTTCGGCCGCCCAACGCAAGTGGCAAAGGAACGCATTTTTTCGAGAACGTAGAACCGCTAGTACTGACGCACAGAGTGCGCTGCGTCGGCATAGCGGCGTGTGTGCGTGATTAGGAGATATCAGACGCAGCTCATGTCTGGCCAACATCACGTCCATTTGTATTTTATAGCTCCATCATAAATCACGGCCGAAATTGCGCATCGTATGACCTCTATCGCGTCTTCCGTGAAAAAATACGTTCGGATGTATCAACACACTTTTTGATGGTAGACGTGAAAAATGCATTCGTCTGACCCTAGCCTTATACCTCTATCTTAGACTGCATTTTAAAACAGGGATACTCAAAAAGAGCTATAATTTCAGGTCGAATAGTCAAGCTGTAGGAATTCCATATTTGGAAAAACAAATTCAGATATTTTGGCCTAACATTACAAGCCTTTTTGAAATGTTCCGCCAATAGCAAACATGGTGAATGACCAGAATAACTCCATATGTTTATTTTATAAATGGTAGCCTCGGTAAGTTTTGCCGGAAGTCTTGAGCACAGGATTTCCTATGTTCAAGTCATAAACACAGATGGCTCTACAAAACTGTATCTTGTTGAATCCTTATAATGACTCACTCTTCTGATATCAAAGAGCTTATTAAATGTTGGATGATGGTACATGTTCCCCACTGTTTTTGTTTAGCATTTTACTGTTTGCATCTTTGTATCCAAAAGAAGCTAATTATTTGGAACGCGGACAGAAAGGATATCTGCAGAACAATGGCAACCCCTTAAAACGACTCATAAAAAGTTTCCTGCGAGCCTTTTTTTAATTGAATTACTTTTTAGAAACAATGAGCAGAAAAATCCCCAAACAGGCAATTTTCTAAAATGGTCTTGGACAGTTTGGGGTACTTAAATTAATGTAATCGTAAAATGATTCATTTATGGAAAGTGGGCACATACATGTTACATAATGAATAGCGTGGCCATAACAATGTAAATCATTTTCCATGTCGCTGTCCAAAGAATACAAGTAATCATGAAACCAAGAATAAGTAATAAGTAACATCTTTAGCAAAATAATGTGAATTTTAAGCCAGAGAAAATGAATCAATTGTTCTGTTGATCTGTAAAGACATTTACTGTTCAATAGAACAACATTTTCTGGTTTAGTTTGTATAAATAGGACCTTCTTTGAGTTTTTCTCATAAAAATCTAAATAGGTATGGGTTATATTCTCTATTCTGAATCTTTGATCTGCTGAGGTGTATTATGAAAATATATTGCAGTACACAGGGTACTGAAAACCACTAGAAAATATCTCCTTCGACACCTTTCTTATCATTAATAAGGCATGTGTAAAGTGCAATAAAATATGATTGTGTGTAACTTGTGCAATCAATATATTGAATCTAAAATGACAGTGTGATGATAGCATTTTTAGCTCAGTACTACAATTAAGGGCTGTCACTAGAAATCATGGGCCCAGTAGTTCTGAATGTTAGTACCATAGCCAATGGATTAATAGAGAATTGGCCACTTGCTAAAGGAAGCCAGACTCCCATCCTTCGTTGTCTCCTACATAGGAGGGAGTTGAAGCTGGTTTCCTCTAGTGAACAGTCAGTGTCCAGGTTACAATTTCTTGCTGCCTGGGCTTGTATCCCATTAGCCAGCAACTAGGGCCTGTGACCTCTTGCTTGGCCAAACTACGGACGAGGATTCAACCTGTCTCTCACATATGTTGGCCCTTCTGCAAATACAGTTGTACCATGCATGGTTAGAAAAGCTGTTGTCATTTTTAACAAGTTACTTCAGAAAGAGTTTTTCCCTTACATGCCGGGAACGTTGCAGCATGTCAGATGAAATATGGAATAACATGGCACATGTTTCTGTGATGGGATATGGAATGATGTGTGAAGTGATGTGTGATGACTGGATGAAATATGACAAGGGCAGCAAATCAAAAGATGAATCTACATAGAAAACAAAAGCTAAGAAAGAAAGAAAAGGGGATAAACAAGTGTGGTATTCTATGTGTTACTTCATAAGCTTCATGTACTGAATTCTGTCGAAATTCACAGAATAATACTTGGCAATAATTTAAAAGAAAGGAATTGTAGATTCTTTGCAAACCAGTTATTTAACATAGTCCTCTATTTATTGATAAACTAGATTAATTTTAAATCCATTATTTTTTTACTCTTGTATTTATTGCCTTTTTCAATATTTCCGGTCTGTACAACAGACGTAAAACACAATCCTGGCTGCTTTAAAATATGTTGATTGGAAGGTATTGAGTTCTACAATCTTTATGATTAAGCCACTATGTGAACCCAAATAGTTATTTATAGTATTTCCACCCTAAGAATTGAATCTCTGTATTTCTCTTCCTGCTGGAGAAGAGCCCTTGACCTCAAAGAAACCATGGCTCAGTAGTTCTGAGGTGCTGGCAGAAAGTCAAAGTTCTATAATCAGCTAAATGGCTGTTTTCCAAGGGAAACTGCACACAGACCTGCAAAAGAAACTCCAAGACTGCTGCCGTGCAAACATGAGCGATAATTTCAATATTAGAGATTTCCAAAACATAACATTCATTCCTGTAGCATAAATCAATAATTCACCTATTTATAAAGGGAAATGGTTTACTAAAGTGATTTCATTAAAATGGTTTCACATTCATATCCCCTACATCGGGTTGTCAAACTCTGGCCTCGCCAATGTTTCTGAATGTCAACTACCACGATTATCTAGCTAACTATTGCTTTCAAGGAATTCTGGAAATTGTAGGCAATAAACATCTGGGGGGGGGGGCAGAGCTTGTTATCCATACTCTACATCCACTGCATCTAATATATGTATAATGTGTGTGTGTGTGATATATATATATAAATTTCAGCATCAGAGAAGGCTGCACACGTGTATTAAAATTAAATAAAGGTTTATTCAGGGCCGGCGCTGCCGCTAGGCGAGCTAGGCTGCCGCCTAGAGCGCAGTGCCCGCCTAGGGTGCAACGCCGGGCCCGAAAAAAAATATTGTGCGTGTGTGTCCGCCGCGGCGCGGCCCGCAGGAGCGGCCGGGGGCGCTGCAATCAACTCGCAGGCCGCGGGTCGTGCAACTGACACGCGTGACCCACCCAGGCTCCGCCTCCGCATGCAACACGTCAGTCCAGATGCCACGTTAGTCCAGATGCCAAAAGCACGAGTATAGCAGTATGTAGTGATACCTTTTTTATTGGACTAACATTACATTTAAAAGACAAGCTTTCGAGAGTGTGACTCCCTTCTTCAGGTCTAGAAGCTTTACTAATCAGTATCCTAGAATTGAACATTAAGGGGCACATGGGTGGGGGTTAGATGTCTTAAAAAGTCAAATGGTATGGTCAAAAAAGGGAAAATAAACATATATATATATATATACTGTATATTACAGCAGAAGGACTTGAGGAACCAAGAACTAGCGTGAGAGTTGCATCTGGTACATATGTACACATTTACAGTAGATATGTCCTGAAAAGGTAATATGTTTTTTCTTTGGCAAGAATCCCTGGCTGTTCTTTGGATTTTTGTGTAATACAGATCTCTATTCTGGCTAACAAAGAACAGGTACTGCATTAAAAGATATCAAGAAGAATTGGATGGCCTGTTAAACTGGATTAAAAAATACCAATTTCTTAATGAAAAAACTCACTGGTGCATACATTGGCCTTCTTCTAAATGCACTTTAGTGCTGAAGTGGCATTTCATTGATGGCTCCGAATCGAATGACTTTAGTTTAATAAAGAAGCTCTGAAGTTGGCCGTTTTCATGGGAGTAAACTAGTAAAACGGCATACTCTGTTATACAAGTGTCTCTTTGTTTTAACATAATCTCTGCCAAAAATGTCCAGTTGCTATATTCACGAAAACAAGCTAATCAAAAAAAGGGGGGGAGGGCTTTAAAAACAAAAAGAGAAAAGAGGTTTACCGCTACTGTTATAGAGTTTTTTTCTTTTGGAGGCATGCCAAGTTAATTTAAAAGCCAGCCTCGCATCATTAGCACACCAAATGTAAATAAAACTCTCTGAACACCATTCATCATTTGATTCACTGCTGAGAGAATTTCACGTAGCAGAAAAGACAGAGAAACATGATAAAACAGTATAGGAATGTTGGTGCCTAGGAAACAATGTTACAGACTGAGGCTAGTTTAAAAAGAGTTACACAAATTCTTAAACACCAGTAATAGCTGAATTGTAATTTTTTCTGCAGAGCTTTGCTCTCTTTATTGTTCAATTGTATGATTTTGGTCAATTTAGCTTCCAGACCTGAAGAAGAGAGGTTACACTCTCGAAAGCTTGTCTTTTAAATGTAACGTTAGCCCAATATAAAAGGTGCTATACTGCTATATTCGTGATTTTGGCATCTAGACTAACACGGCCTATCTAATCTACATTTCTACAAAATGAAACATTTGTGCAATGAAGAGCAATATTATGCTAAAGTTGCAATTTTACCATTTTTTAAAAGACAATTTCTAGAATTTAATAGTCTACTTGGTTTATATTATATAAGTTAAAATATGCAATTTGTTTATTTTGTATGATCCAATCAAATACAAATTGGCTTGGGTTCCCTCCTGGTTGCCATTGTATAATCAGCTTAAAGTGTCTTTTCTTAAATAATTGTGTAAGATTATGTTACTAACAGTTACAAAATCGAAATGAGATAAAAACATTATATTTAATGTCAAATATAAACTTTAGTCTTTCCTATCTTTATTAAAAAAGGTCATGAAACCCAACCTCTCAATTTTGAAATCTTATTAACCACTTCCATGCGGAGGACGCGCTCAGCGCGTCCTCCGCATGGCTCCCACTGTGCGGAGGACGCGCTGAGCGCGTCCTCCCTTTGGGGTCAGCGTTCGGCCGAGTTCCGGACGATCGCTGGCCCCTCCGGTGCGGGCTGACATCCTCGATGTCAGCCCAGCATCCGGAACCGCCGCCGATGAAATTAGGTGTCATCGCGGCAGCGCGATGACACCTAATTCAGGCGTCCCCCCTGCATGTGCTTCGGACCTCTCTCCCTCCCGATCGGCGGCGTTGCGGGGGTTAACCCAGGCACCATTTGGAAGGGCACAGCCTGCCCTTCCAAATGGTGCCTGGCATTAACCCCTGGGGAGCTGGATCGCGAATCGGCGCTGAAAGCGCCGGTTCGTGATCCTTTCCCGGAGCTGGCCGACATCTTGGATGTCGGCCAAGCCTCCGGGAACTCCCCCTGAGGACTGGCGTCATCGTGCATAGCACGATGACGTCAGTCCTAGAGTTAACCCCTAACTGCCACCAACGGTGGAGATAGGGAGTTCATTGGAACTCCCTATCTCCCGATCCGTGGCAGCTAGGGGTTAACGTTTGGTATTGCTGGATCGGCCAGAGCATGGCCATTCCAACGATACCAAACACTACAGTGAAAAAGTTTTTTAAAAAAAATTAAAATTAAAATTAAAAATAAAAATATATTTTAAAAAAAAATTATAAAAAAAAAATAATTTTTTTTTCTTTTTTTTGGTTCGTTAATGCAGCAATATTGTTCCCATTTCAATTATAATGTGAACAATGATGCTGCACTAACGATTTTTATATGCGGTGCGTTTGTTAAAAATCGTGTAATTTTCCCCAAAAAAAATGTAACGAGACCCCATCTCTAATTTTTTTAACAAGCGCACCCCATACAAAATATAACCGCAATTGCTCGCATGTTAAAATGTGAAAAAAAACACTTTACATGTTGTAAATTATTGAAAATACATATTTTATTGCATTTTTTGTTATAATATACAGACATGACATAACGTATACATATAATAATGACATATTATGAATCTACCGAGTCTGACGGAAAGAACGATATATAATATGTCTGGGTCATATACTAAAATAAGCCTTCAAAAAACGTTTAAACATGATGAGCAAAACCGGTAAAAATGACCTCAGCACAGAGGTGTGAAAAGCCTCAGCAGCGAAAGGGTTAACTAGGAAAAAACATTTTTTTTAAGTTTTTTTTTCAACCCTTTCGCTGCGGCAGAAGCACTCAGCGCGTCCACCCGCAGGTAGGGTTCCATACGGAGGACGCGCTCAACGCGTCCTCCCTTTGCGGCCAGCGATCGGCCGGATTCCGGCCGATCACTGTGCCCCCCGGTGCGGGCTGACCTCCTCGATGTCAGCCCAGCACCCGGAACCTTTTCCGGCACAATTAGATGTCATCGTGGCGGCGCGATGACATCTAATTCAGGCCCCCCCCGCGTGTGCGGAGGAGGTGCCTGAAAGGGAAGGGGGGGGTCCTCCCAATCGCCGGGGGCCTGAGATTAGCATAGCACGATGACGCCAGTCCTGGAGTTAACCCCTAACTGCCACCAATGGTGGAGATAGGGGGTTCATTGGAACCCCCTATCTCCCGATCCGTGGCAGCTAGGGGTTAATGTTAAAAATTTAAAATAAATATAAAAGAATATTTTAAAAAAATTATAAAAAAAAAAAAAAGTTTTTTTTCTTTTTTTTGGTTTGTTAATGCAGCAATATTGTTCACATTTCAATTATAATGTGAACAATGATGCTGCACTAACAATTTTTGTATGCGGTGCGTTAAAAATCGCGTAATTTTCCCCAAAACTAAATGTAACGAGACCCCATTTCTAATTTTCTTAACAAGCGCACCCCATACAAAATATAACCGCAATTGCTCGCATGTTAAAATGTGAAAAAAAACACTTTACACGTTGTAAATTATTGAAAATTCATATTTTATTGCATTTTTTGTTATAATATACAGACAGGACATGACGTATACATATAGTAATGACATATTATGAATCTGCCGAGTCTGACGGAAAGAACGATATATAATATGTCTGGGTCATATACTAAAATAAGCCTTCAAAACGCATTTAAACAAGATGAGCGAAACAGGTAAAAATGACCTCAGCACAGAGACGTGAAACGCCTCAGCAGCGAAAGGGTTAATTAATATGAAAATAAAATTGACAAATGAGAGGCTCTATAACAACAGAGCTGCTAATAATAGTTTGCAAATGGATAAATTGTGAGAGAGCCGTTATCCATTTGTGGCTTGCGAGCTCCTGGTATTTGCCCCTAGACTCAATAGGTCTCGGTGAAGTGTGGCACCATAGAAACTCTGCAGGAGCTTGCTTGTGCAGGTACGTGCCTGAGCCATGAAAGCACACTGGGAACTATTTGTTCTTATGTTTTGCTGTATATGGTGAGAGGAGGTAGCATGTCATGCCATTCTCTGAATCTCAAGACTAGATGTAGGTTTTGCTTTTTATAAGTGATTTGAATTTAAGTGAGGAGTGCTTTTGCAAAAGCAAAGTGACTTAACACTAAGCTGTCCAAGCCAGTATTCATTTCTGAATACCGGCTCCAGCCGAGAAGAACAAGCTACGAGCTCAGTGTTCTCACTCTGAGACAGTTTTATTGGCTCCTATACAAATTATAGGTGCAGTAATGTGCGGTAAGGAGCTGCTAGTGCAAAGCCCAAGCAAAGCTTGTGGCTAGAGTCAGAATAGCAGCTTGGTCATTGAGGCTCGGGTCAGACGAGTGCACTGATCACGTCCGTGTTGCCACACATTTGTACGTCCATTATAGCATATAATTATGACCAATGGAGCCCCACACACAAAGTACATCCGCACAGAACTGCGGATGCATAACGGACGCGGCAAACGGACGCAGGTTAGGCAAGAACGTAAATCCGCTAGAACGGTTGCACAGAGTGCGCTGCGTCTGCAACGTCCGCATAGCTTTGTGTGTGAGTGATGGAAAGAAGTCAGACGGACTGCATTTTTGACGGACAAAATGTTTTTCATATTGTTTTATTTTCCCTTCTACATCAGTCAAAAAAAGCCTCAATCATAAAAACGGACCGTGTGGCCACTACCTTGTCGTCAGTCAGAAAGTACATCCGTTGTGCACGTACGCACAGTCCGCACAGAATGCGCTCATCTGACCCGAGCCTTAGCTAGCAATTCGAGCTGTAGCTGTTACCTTAGGAACGTGGTTGGAATCAGGTCCAACTATTTTTTTAAAGGAATCTGTCACACAGAATGTATGCTGCAATACTATTAATGAGGGTTCTATCTCCCTATTATTCCTTTGGAATATTGAATATATAAATTCATAAGAGAAAGGGATGGTAGAAGTGCCATCACCAAATACTATAGGCAGGGCTAAAAATTCCCTTTCATCTTCTTGTCATTGGAGTGTGTAAATGCCTCAGCTAGAAATCAGGGACCCAGCCAGTTGATGTGCATCTGGTAGACTATCATCCCATTCTGTCATGTGGCTCAGGCTGGCATAAATAGACCTGTCCAATGGCTCAATGTTCTTGTGTGACAATGTGCCCATGCCTTGAATCACCCTCTCGCAACTTTCCAGTGTTTGCAAGTCTGCACAAACCAAATCTTCCTATAGGAGCACATCCCAGAAATTAACCTCCCACCCACTGTGGAAGTGGGTGTGAAAGTACTTCAGACTCGCATAAGGAACGTGGGAAGTGTTTGTAAGGTATAAGAAACAGACAGAGATCGAGAGAAAGGGGAACCACTGAGAGGGCGATGTAATAACAGGATGGGTTTTTCAATAACTCTTTCACTAGTGAAAATGTATATACATTATTTTGCATTGAAATACATTGAAAAATGAAAATTACCATATAAAATATTATGTGCACATCTTTTAAATGCAAGATTAATACACTCATACAACACTCATAGGAAGATAAGCTGGGCAATAATGCTTGAGCTTTAATATAGTAATAGCAAAAATTACAGAGCCCTGCTGGTGGCAAAATACAAAAAACTCATGTCTGGGCTTTACTAAAATGTGCAGATTTTTGTCAGTGTTTGCAACATCGACAAACACCGGCAGTGCCTGAATAACCCCTTAGGTATTTCAGCTTTGCTTTAATCTTACGTCATTAAAGTTAAGGGACGAACCGAGACATACAGAGTTGACATAATTGAAGCATTTGTGTAATTACACACAGCATTAAAAATGCCAGGCATGTTCTACAATTAGCTTTTATAGTGCTGTAAGTGTTCAATTGTCCATATAATTTGAACAGAATATTTTATTCACTGCTAATTTGTAACAACAGTTACACAATTGTGTTAGAAAGGTCACCAATGAATCCAGCTGGTTCAAGAAGATTACACAGTTATAGGATGAAATGTTACAAAGGAGGAATGATTACAATTTTTTTCCTTTGTAGGGTGTTAGACAAAAAGTCCTTTAACATTGATTAATGTTTTATTTTAAACTGAATGAGTGTATTAGAGCATGAACATAAAAGGTAAAAGAGTGCTATGACACTAACAATTCCAAAAACAGGAATATTTAATAGGTTGTCAACATGGTTGCCAAAATCGTAAAATAAATTATATTTACAGCTGCTCTCATGACATTTGAAATAATGTTAGTGTTATATTAGCACACTGAAATTTATTTCACATTTGATACACCATACAAAGTTTTATAATAAAAATAACCAAAAGGTTGTGTTACATTTCTTCATTTTAATATTTCCAGCATGTTTCAGAAAATAAATTATTAAAATAATACATTTTAGAAAAAAAACTAGGTATTCTGTTGTTATTATTTTGTTACAGACTAAAGAAGCCTTGTTCACAATTCTACAAGATCTGAGACCTGATGATTATTTCAATATCATTGGCTTTTCTAGTCGGATTAAAGTTTGGCAAGCAGATAACATGATGAAAGTGACGCCCAATAATATCCGAGATGCTAAAAAGTTTATCTATGGCTTGATACCTACAGGAGGTAAAATACATAATATTTGTGTTCATAATTATTAAGAATGTATTGAGGAACCATTACCTGAGAAATCTTTTCATTTGGAATCATTCTTATATAATTGTGTCCAGTTTCATGACCGTAGCACATATAGAAGCACTCTAATGCTCCAGGAAAAACCCTCACCCCTATTATTCAGTTGAGTACTTGTTGATTCACAGGTTGTAGCAAATAGCAGTGTTTTGTAAACAAAGTCATGCTAATCCCTGCCAAATCTGAGAAATGTGATGATAGAACATGATAATCAATAGATCAATCAAATATGCTTGAAGGTTCAAGGGGAGTATAAGGGACATTGAGAGCTTAAACATTAATCCCTCCTTAATTCAGCAGTTGAGCTCCTTCAAGCAGAATATGCTGCCTGCTTCCAGTGAGCCACAGCATTCACATGACTGCAGGGGGAGTGGGATACTCAAGTGAGCTTCCAGCCAATCCAATGGATCTCAGTGGGAGTGCATAAAGAGCCATTGCCTGTATGTAGGTTTTGAAAAGAGTCCCTCAGAACAGTTTCTAATATAACCTTTTGGGCAGAAATTATCCCCACACTTGGAGGGCTGAATCAGACCCCTCAAAGGGGGAGGGGGTGAGGACAGTCAGGTGCTGTGTCCAATCAAATAACATTAAGTGGTCACAGTGCATGGCGTGCCCCTGTAATTCACACTCCAAAATCACAAAGTCAATAACCCACTATATAAATTAAGACGGCTTTGATGAGATGTCACCTTTTTCTGGAAGAACTTAGTCTACTATAAAATCAACTTACTACAGACTCTTAAAAGAGACCCAAAGGTCAAGTAGGAGCTTATTACCTGCATAACCAATTAGCTGCATATACGAAACAGACTCAACACCTGAACTCTCACAGGAATCAGTTTACGCCCTCTCTGTGTATTAACTAATCGTGAACTCAGTTAAAAATCTCCCCATACATGGTACCACACATGGTACAGCCTAAAGTGCTTTTGTACATTTCAAATGAAGACTCTGAATTAAAAAGTCCATCTGCATCAGTGGTGTATTTAGGTTTTGTGCTGCCCTAGGCCTGACTAAACTCGTGCACCCCCTAATTTAAATTTGAGACACCCCTTCCTGTCAAGGCCACACCTTCCTGGTTAATCCCCACCCTTCCTCTTTAAGCTCCACCTTTTCCTCTTAGAGCTACGCCTTTTCCTCTCTTTATATTAAAAGTGGATACCAAGTGCCTACTTGTATATTTTGTATACCATTTCAAATGTATCTATTGAGATAAATAAAATTATGAAATGTTTAAATGCAAGCATTTTTACAAAGAACAGCCACGCATGTTAAGTATACTGGATCACAGCCGCTCTAATTGGTTGAACAATAAAATCCACAGAAAAGTGCACTGCATATGAGCGTATCACAGAGCTGCACAGCAATAAAACCCACAGTACTATGCAGTGTGTATCACAGAATCCACAGCAATAAAACTCCCAGCAATGCAATGTTTGGTGTGTGTCAGCGTATCAGAATCCACAGCAATAAAAATTCCAGCAATGCAATGTGCAGTGTGTATGAGTGTATTAGAATCCACAGCAATAAAACTCCCAGTAATGCAATGTGCGGGTCAGCGTATCAGAATCCACAGCAATAAAACTCCCAGCAATGCAATGTGTGGTGTGTATGAGTGCATCAGAATCCACTGCAATAAAACTCCCAGCAATGCAATTTGTGGTGTGTGTCAGCGTATCAGAATCTACGACAATAAAACTCCCAGCAATGCAATGTGTGGAGTGTATGAGTGCATCAGAATCCACTGCAATAAAACTCCCAGCAAACCGAGTGTATATGAGCACACAGCAATTATTTATTCTACATTTACCGGCCTCCGTCCGCGGTAGGGCTGTGTGCAGAGTCAGCAGGGACTGTGTACAGACTCAGCAGGAGGTCCCTCCAGGCCATGTTAGGATCGCGGCTGTGCCTGTGCATGGAGCCATCTTGTCAGCAGTGGGGTGCCACTGCCAGAGGGTGCACCGTGGCTTTGATTCCCTTCCTGGTGGGTGTTCAGTCCAGAATAGAGTGACAGTCCATGTTAACGAAAGGGTGGGCAGCTGCGTGCGTGTCACGTGGTTCAGCCAGTCAGGTGGTACTGAGACTCAGTACCACCTGACTGGCCGGACCGAGTGTGACCTGCACGCACGCAGCCTCACCAGGAGCCAGGCAGCTCAATGACAAATTTCTATCACTGCAGTGCTGGTTAAGGAAAGGTCCACTTTAAATAGCAGTAAGCAGACAGGGCTTCATATTCTGCTGATACACCCCCCCCCTTTACCTGCCGTTTACTGTCATCTTCTCTCTCTGGACACAAATCACATCCCCCTCCTAGAGCTGCTGCGGGGCAGGGGAGGAGCTATGGAGGGAGGAGAGGGGGATTTTTATTCTATTCGATTTTATTCCGTATGCAAACGCCATGCTCCGCTGCTCGTTGTTTGAGAACACAGCTCAAAGCTGAAACACAGTGACAGTGGCACCTCCTAGTACCCCCTAATGACACCCCAATAATCACTGGTACCTGGGGCGGCCCGCCCTCCGCCACTCCTCTAAGTACACCACTGCTCTGGTGATATGCTCACACACAAGTTTGGCGAACTGCCAGCAAGTACGGTGCTGTTTGAAGGCAGTGCAAATCCCCATAGAGAAGTAATGGTTAAACTATTCAGAGAACACCAAACAGCAGAGAAATGACAGTGAAATACCCTGATGTTCGGTGGTTTCAATCAGCAGGTTCAGGTATTCAGGCGAACCCCATAGGTTTCAATGTTAAAAATATTCCCGTTTTTATGCAATATCTAATAAACCACTTATTTTAATCTGCAGTAAAAAAGTCTTTATTTATTGATTATTTCTTTTAGTACCATTTAGTAATTTTTCAGAATTTTTTTGGCAAAATCCCCCCCCCTTTTTTTTTAATATCGGTTCTTTTTCTGTAACAGAACTTTTTATTATCAATCATAGGATCTTATATGTAAATTCCAGACATTTTCGTTCAGTAGTTCTTTTGAAAACAGCAGGCCATGGGTTTGCGGTGGCAGCATACAGCGGCCGACGCCATGCACTTTGGGGACCCTGCGGTGAATGGTGAATTCACTGCAGGGTGGGGAAATTTTATTCCCTGAAGTGCAGGGAACTACAGAACACCAAAATGTTGGCGTCATTTCGGTGCTCTGTGAGTAACCCAATTAGTGGTGAGGTTTTTTGTTGCCCCCTGGAAAGTGAAAGCCTAGGCGTTGCCTACCCAGGACATACTTGAAAATTAGTGACATCTCAATGTTTCCTTCCTGGTAAAATAGTTTTCAAAAGTAAAAAAAAATAAATTATTTTTTTTGGGGTGGGGCCACCCGGCGGGCCGTCGCCCCCTGGAGAGTGCCGCCCTAGGCCTAGGCCTTGTTGGCCTAGGCCAAAATACACTAGTGATCTGCATGACAAAACACTGGTTTTGTCTGCCATATTATGAACAATTCCAGTGGTTCAAAATGTGTTAAAAATATACAATATTTTATGAATGATAATGTTATATTATTATACAATATAACTCAAGCAAATAATGACCCTATTGATAATGACATATTGTCAACTATGCTAGTAATCCACAATCTTTCATGAACACCTTTCGGAGACAAGACACGATCTTCATATTCCTGAAACAACTGAGAACTATAGTTTGCATTCTAATAACATGTGTCACTGTATTCCTTAAGATGAAATTCGAATAAAGAAGAAGGTATACACTATATTAGAACCAATGTGCACATGTAATATGAATAGAACACACAAAGGACAAAGTACAAACCCATGAGAACTGGAATATTAGTATACACTATGTACTGTTACAAATCAAGTGTTTATACAGTGTAAAGACCCGATATTAAAGTTCTCATATTTCAAAGTTCACCTGTTATATCTATTAGGTGCCACCATTGGCTGTCTCTTATAGTTTAGCTCATTGGCTCGCACTGGACAGGTAAGCATAAGCTGATTGGCTCTCATATTGCTCTGCTAAAGCCATTAAGAAGGTGGCACCCTGTAGGCAAGTAAGACATGTATACTTTAAGGATAACATGTTAAAATCAACTACTCATAAGACACAAAGCTTCAGGAGGTGAAACCAAGAGTTTCCAGCCTTAAAATAAATTTTGAACAGAAATATAACAGAGTTCTGAACAGACAGGGTAAACCCAATATAGAGTACTGGACAGTGAAAGTGAATTTCGTGGCCGATTCAATTTTTCACTTAAAATATCCTTTTTATTTTTTCAACCCAGGTACAGATGTCAATGGAGGTATACAGACCGGTGCCAATCTTCTCAACAAGTATCTTTCTAAAAATGGCTGGCAAGAAAGGAGCGTATCCTTGATTATTTTCTTGACTGATGGAAGACCAACTATTGGAGAAGTACAGTCTGCCAACATCCTTGGAAACACAAAAAGTGCCATAAAGGAGAGATTCTGCCTGTTTTCTATTGGGATAGGAAATGATGTTGATTATAATTTGCTAGAGAGAATGTCCTTAGAAAACTGTGGAATGATGCGGAGGATTAAGGAAGATGAAGATGCTGCTGCTCAGCTCAAAGGGTAAATACCAGAACATTTCTAAGCAGGAACAAAGAGCTTGGAGTACATTTTAGACCAGCAATGGAGAAACTATGGGACGCATGCCACAGCTGGCACACGTGGTCCACTTTGCTGGCACGTGAGCCATAAATTTGCCATTGCAAGAGCTATATTTTCAGCCAGTATGCCCCGGTACTCAGTACGGCAGTTGCCGGCAGTGCAGTCGCTCCTCCGTTAGGATGCGGAGGATGTCTGCAGCCCATGGTACAAGTTCCGTTGATCGACGCCAGCTGTGGACTTCTCCCACAGGGGGCTGACATCTTGGATTTCAGCCCTACCTGCAGGACCTATCCCCACCCACTGACCTCATCTCGCATGGGCATGATGATGTCAGATGTGGCACTCCCCCCCACTGGGCAGGGAATTCCTGTATCTCTGGACACAGAAGCTAGAGGATCATTTAGGTATCCTTGGAAAGGACAGAGCATAGACTTTCCAAAGATACCAAACATGATTAGCATTGATGTAAAGATAAAATAATCCTATTTTTTCTTTTTTTTCTAATGCAGCACTATTGTTCACTTTTTCAGTTATAAAGTGAACAATTATGCTGCACTGTGGAACTCTGTGAAAGGCTCATACACACTGCAAATTGCTGTGAGTTTTATTGCTGTGTAGCTCTGTGATACACTCATACAAATGGGGGTGAGGAAATAATAAAATTGGAGGGGTAAATAAGGAAATAATAAAACTGGGGGATTAAGAAATAATAAAATGGGAAGAAATTTCGAAATTATAAAATAGGAGGTCATAAAATGAGGAAAAAATGGGTTTGTAGGTGCCTGTATAGATACATAATATGGTTGAGTAGGAGCACTTGGAGGTATGTAATAGGGGTGTGAAGGCACACTTATAGGTATATAATAGGGGTGTATAGGCATATGTACAGTGGATTGAGTCTAATTGGACTAAACTGCAAGGTTGGCACTTTGAGACACATAAATTGGTTTAGTGATCCAGTTTAGGTACTTGGGCTGCAAAAGGTTCACCATCATTGTTTTAGACTATGCATACCATATCATGGTTCAGTTCTATCTCAAATTGTTAAAATGTAATTCTTAACGTTTCACCCCTTCACTCCCAAAGTTGAGTTAACTTGATTTTGCATTGTAATGCTTTGAAAATCACTCATTAGCATATCAAATGTCCATTTTCACACCTTTTTTAACCCCTTAAGGACCCCCTAGAAGCCCCAAACCTCATTGTATCAAAAGGTTCAAACACTTTGCTATTGGACTACAGCAGCCAGGGAAAGGGTAGAATACAGGAAGAGCTCTGGGGTCACTCACTGCTTTACAGGGCTAAGATTCAGGGTGTTACAATGGTTGAAAGTCCATGTAAAGTACAGATACAAGGTATTACTGTAATTTCTATATACAGGCATTATCCCACATATAAATGTTATTTTTATATTCTTTTGGTATTTTTTTGAAAGCTGCATTGCTAATAATAATTTCATTATGATCAATACAAATCCCCATAAGCTGGAGATCTTGGCATTTTTATTATCTATCTTTATCACTTTTCTGTATTTGACAAAATAGCCATTTCTGCCTGCTTGCTAATAATGCAGACCTCATGTGAAATTGTGTAAGATAACGGACGCTATCTAAAGTTTAGAACCTATCATTCCAACAATATTTCTGTAAAGAAAAAATGAATACATAAAAAAAAATTAAAAATTAGCACATTTACATTATTTAAATTTTTGCACATCTCAGAACAACAATCTCTGTGTGAAATGTCTATGTTACCCTATATTTAATTGTTATCTTTGCATCCCCTGGTTCAAATAAGTGTTATAAGAAAACATTTTAAGCATAAATTGCTTGGTAGTGAAGGGGTTAAACTTTTCTTTTAAAAAAATGCATGTCAATATCGTACAACATAATTGTTTGTACTTGAATTAAAAGATTTTGGAAACAACGTCTGTAATTTTTAAAAAATATTTTATACTGTAGACACAAAATGCAGAGTACTGTTATTTTACTTGTGATTGCCTTGGCTGTCTTACATATATTAGATAGAACCACAAAGATATGTGTTACAGGTTTTCAAAAAACATCCATGATCAGAAATCAATCATTTTGCTTTGTTTATAAAATATTGAATGAAAAAGTTGTGAGCCAGAAAATTAATTTCCCATATGATACTGGTCATGTTCTTTAAGATTAATTAACACCTGTTTTTGAGAACCAGTGTATTTTCTTAAATACCCCTTGAGAGGAGAACAGTGTTACAAAATCTAGGAAATGTTATTGAACAGTTTGCAGCATTAGTCATCAAGGTTTGGTCAGAATAAGACCAAGGTTTCACAAAATTATGTTTTGTTTTTTTTAGAAATTTTCATTTAATGAATTTGAAACATTAACTGGAACAATTCATTAAAGTCTATTAGGGAATATCAGGCATCATCAAATAATACAAGATATACCGTAGATACTCGAGTATAATGCGACCCGAATATAACGCGAAGAATAGAGATTTATTATGGAAATGAGGGAATACTCAAAACTCGAATATAACGAGAGGAACAAAATTATACTGTACCAGTAAACCATTAAAATCCTTCCAGGTTCTCTTAACACAGTCAGGCTCCTCCTCAGGCCAGGGTGCTCTGCTCTAGAATGATTGCAGTTGTTATTAAGTATGAAGCCGCTGGCCACCCGTCTTCTTTACTAGCCGTTAGATGGCCAGAGGAGGCGAGCGAGGTGAATGATTGGCTTAAACTGAGCGTGTCTTCTGGCCGTGATGGATCCCACCTCTTCCGAATCCGGGAGTTCTTGAAGTGTTTGCAAGCATCAGGGAGCTCAAATTCACTTCAGCGAGACTATAGGAACGTCCGGGATACTTGGAAGCAAGTCAAGTTTTTTTTCCCACACGATGCAGATGTCTCGAATATAACACGACCCCTCTAATTTTAAGGTAAATTTTTGTCACCAAAATCTAACGTTATACTTGAGTATCTACATCCAGGTTAATACATATAACGGTTTGAGGTTTCAAATAAGATTCAGATTTCTCAAAATGTATTACTAGCCCATACATAGACTCCTCAAGTATTGGAGTATACACCTCTGCACAATAATTCTTGGGCTGATTTTTGGGAAATTTCTTATTATTTTAAATCAATATATGTGATTATGTATGTGATACCTCATCACCTAAATGTTTATTTTGCATTACCTAACTGTGTTGACTGAATCTTTATTTTCTTTAAATTACAGATTTTATGATGAGATTGGTACGCCACTGTTATCCGATATCCGTATATCTTACCCGCCAGACAGTGTGCAGTATGTCACACAGAATATGTTTTTCAACTATTTTAATGGATCTGAATTAGTTGTTGCT
Organism: Leptobrachium leishanense; assembly: GCA_009667805.1. Classification (NCBI taxonomy): domain Eukaryota; kingdom Metazoa; phylum Chordata; class Amphibia; order Anura; family Megophryidae; genus Leptobrachium; species Leptobrachium leishanense. Next base: position 179,423,309 of record CM019065.1, on the reverse strand, counting down.
GGTAAACTTCTCAATACCTCTTCAGACACGCTACATGTTGAGATTAAAGCAAGCAACAGCAATAAATATGTTGTTCTTGAATCCGATGTGAAGGTAGAGAGCGTGGATCAAAATGTGACAGGATCAGAGGTCCTTGGGCAAACTCCAGAGTACAAAAATCATATAGAAAGATTGTGGGGTTATTTATCTTTTAAGGAACTACTTACATCATGGCACAAGACTGATAATATCATGAAAAAGGAAGAAGTAGTGGATAAGGCCAGAAAACTGGCACTACTATATAACTTTGTGACCCCCTTCACACTATTGGAAGTAAAGGACTCAGAATTTCAGGCTGATCTTCCAAAAGAAGAAGCAACCAACTTTACCACTGAAGGAATTGGACAAAAATTACTTAACCTACAAGGGAAAAAATCATCCGATGGTAAGTAAACGTCTCACATATGAATAATGTGGTCAATGTAGTAAATATAATACAGTACACACAGAGGAAATTTTTAGAATAAGCACTGATCTCAAAATAGAGGTAGTGATAATTCGAGAGAATTCCCCGACTAGTTAGGATTTAAACCTTGATAAGTACACAAAGAGAATAGAAGAGCGAGAGGGATCCCCCACTCTCTCAAAAAGTCAGGGGAATTAAAACACAATTTTATTAATTAACATTGTCAAATGAAACGACTTAGTGAGAACACAACACATATACAGGGTAATTCAAAGAGATTCGAATTGCTTGAGAAAGGTAACCGAACACTGAATCAGCGTTCGGTTACCTTTCTTGGCCATTCAGCTATCCAGAGAGCAGGCAATTCGCCAAATCCTGGCGAATTGCCTGCACATACGGTGCCTGTTCGGTGCCTGTTCGAGGGCAGTGAAATCACCATGAAAAAGCACTGCTTCAGCTATTCAGAGAACACAAACCAGCAGTGAAAGGTTCCCGAAATGCCCTGCCATTCGGTGGTTTCATGCGGAAAGATTTATTCAGGCGAATCCCATAGGCTTCAATGTTAAAAATATTCCTGTTTTAATTCAATATCTAATAAACCGTTCATTATAAAATTCTGCAGTAAACAGTTTCTTTATTTATAGATCTTTTAGGATATTTTAAGCATTTTTCTGGATTTTTTTTTATTAAAGTTTACTTATTTTTTCTGTAACAGCCCTTTTTATTATCATTCTTGGACCTCATATGTAAATTTCAGACATTTTCACTCAGTAGTTTCTTTGCAAACAGCGTTTCACTTTTCAAATATTCATGCAAACTGTTTTCCTAATTTATTCACTTCACTCGTCTGCGGTGTCGGCTTTTTCTGGAGGCTGTGGTGCGTGTGATCGGCTCCTGCTCGGGTTTTTCGGCAGGTTAATCCAGATGTTTTTGCAGGTTTTCGGCGTGCATTCGCCGGGTTTTACGGTTACATTTCGTCGGGTTTGCGGCAGCTTTTCCCTGCAATTCGGGGACCCTGGTGATGCTTGCTGAATACACCGCAGGGTCACCAAAATGGGATCGGTAAAACAAACTGAATTGAAGAGAACGAAAAGTCACCGAACGTGCAGTGACTTTTCAAATCTCTTTGAGTTAGACCGATACGAATGAAACAAGATACCGTGGACAAAGCCTTTAAGTAAAGCCCTATGGCCGTTATTGAAAAATTAGAATTATTTGAAAGGAAATGATAAGCGCCCAAAAATGTGACAACACCCGTCACCTGATGCTAAACCAGATGTGTAGAGGTTTCCCCTAAACCAAGTGCAACAATCAACATAATTATACGTATCTGGTAGCGCGATGTCAATCGCTTCTCAGGGTCAGGGTGTCTCATATACAGTACATCATCCATATGGGTAACATGCATGGAAACAAAAAAGAGTATATAATACTGCAGACTGTATTAGTACAATGGTGAAGTGGTGGAGAATGCTAGAACTCACAATATACAGAGCCCTATCACTGGCTCTGAGTGGTATAGTGCCTCTGGGTTGTTTTCTTCTATTGCAAAGATAGCCCACACCTTTAAGGTATACGTGACTTTTTCTTGTTCGTAGAATATGGAAGAAAACAGAGAAAAACAACTCCCTAGTGCAGATCAGCTGATAATGAATCAGGATAGATGTAATGGGAGGTTTAACTTACGTTTGGTAGAGCTATAAACCCAGCTCTAGGAAATCAGGCGTATGGATTTATTGGTGGGTTAAATCCATGAAACCCCAGAATCGATCATCAGGACATGGAGGCCAAGAAAAATCCGGAATAGATGTAAATTAAAAAGGCTTACTTAGGCCTTGTTTATTAAAAGGTTATAAATGAAAATAAAAGTGTCCAGAACGTGTTTCGCCGCGTACTACGACTTCATCAGCTGGTTTACAGCATAGTAGATAGTGTGGGTATAAATAATGTCCCCAATTATGCAATAGATTCCCTCCCATGTCCATAAGTCCGTTGGCGTGCGTTCCACGCCTCGATCGCGGAATCCACAAAGCGCACCGCCATTTTGCGCATGCGCATATCAATGTCGTGCGTTCCATACACTGCGGTGTAGAGTTTCCAGTATCCGTCAGCACACCAATGCCTTGCCGATCTTCTCTTTATGCATTAGAAAGGTGTTCTAGAGGTAATCGGACGGATTAACTTATTTAACTTATTTAACTTTTTATTATCATTCCTTGGACCTCATATGTAAATTTCAGACATTTTCGCTCAGTAGTTTCTTTGCAAACAGCGTTTCACTTTTCAAACATTCAAACTATTTTTCTAATTAAAGCTAGGGTCAGACGAACGCATTTTTCGTGTTGTCCGTGAAAAAGTGCGTTCGAACGAATGGACGTATTTTTTCACAGAATACGCGATAGTGGTCATACGATGCGAATTTTCGGCCGTGATTTTGTACGGATCATCAATAAAACACTTTTTGCGTCTGGACGTTATGTTGGCCGGACATTAGCAGCGTCTGACATCTCCTATTCAGGCACACATGCCGCTAGCGGATGCAGCGCACTCTGTACGTCAGTACTAGCGGTATCACGTTCTCTAAAAAATGCGTTTGTTTGCCGCTTGCGTTGCACGGCTGCACTTTTGTGCGGCCGTACTTCGTATATTGCCCGTCATTTGCTGCTACTACGGCCGTGATAAAGTGCGGCTGCACGCATGTTCGCACTGCGTTCGTTTGACCCTAGCCTTATCCACTGCATTCGTCTGCGGTGCTGGCTTTTTCCAGCGGCTGCGCTGCTTGTGATCAGCTCCTGCTCGGTTTTTCCGGTGTTTTCGGCGGGTTAATCCAGATGTTTTTCCGGGTTTCGGCGTGCATTCACCCTCGTTTTGCGGTGAGTTTTTGGCGGGTTTGCAGCGACCTTTCCCTGCATTTCGACGGCCCTGTGGTGCTTGCTGAATACACCGCAGGGTTGCCAAAATGGGATTGCAAAATCAAACCGAAGTGGAGAGAACGAAAAGTCACCGAACGTGCGGTGGCTTTACGAGTCTAATTTAAATACCTATCAGGGTTATTCAAACAATCAAAAATAAAAATCATAAACTATACGATTATGCCAAAAAGGTTTAGAGTTTCTGTCTTCAGATAGCCTTGTGTCAATATTTATCAAAGGAAATGCGTTATCAGGTGGAAGCGTTGAACTTTCAACTATTGTTGGCAGTGATACCTCATATATAACATTAATACTTTTTTTTTTAATGCAGATTCCCCTCCTAAAAAGCAAGGAAAAGAAAGAACATCCCACTCCAAAACATCGGGTAAGGTGATAGCTATAGCCTGAAAAATGTTTAAACACCTGCTATATCCCACTGGATTATCTATTAAATACTTTATTCCTACACAAACAGGTTGGCTGGGGTGGTGGTAGAAGAGAATACGTTTAACTTCAATCTGTTTTTGGCAATGCAGAGGTTTATTTCCATTGTTTTTGTGCAAATAATCATATGTTGAAGAAAAGAACAGTCTTCCTGTGTACAGATTGCATTAGAAGGATGCATTGACTTTGCCTATTTAAATAACATTATTGGACCAGCTTAGAAATTCGCTGTGGTCATATTTCAAGAGTACTGGTTCTATGAACGATCACTGTGAATACCGAAAATGCCGGAATGCTGCACAAAACAAACAAAACAAACAAAAATGGCTAAAGCCCAATACTTCAATGAAAATCTAAACTTTAACATATCAAACCCTAGAAATTTTTGGAAAATCATAAGTAACATACAAGCACCCCCTGTGCACTCCCAGCCGGCTGCTGTAAAAGTAAACAACCAAACCCTGCAACACCCCCTAGGTGTAGCAAATGCCTTTAATAATTATTTTGTTGGACGCAACACCACCCTGATTGCTAAGCTAGCAAATGACACACACGCAGGTCAGACACGCAGGTCAGGCCCCACCAAGGGCCATATTACATACTTGGTGCTAACTTAACCAGAGCTGTTGTAAACTTAAAACCTCCATAGGCTGTAACGGCTCTGGGAAGTTTACATCAGCTCTGGTTAAGTTAGCACCAAGTATGTAATATGGCCCCAGCTGTGCACAGACCCTGTATCAGAGAGGAGTTCAGTTTTAGACCAGTGCCTGTCAGCATCATTACTAAACTTCTCCATAACCAAAAAATTAAATACCAGTCTGGACCTGATCAAATCCCAGCGATGCTGCTGAAAATCAGGGCTCCAGCAATTGCAAATCCTGTCACAACCCTAATCATTGAATCACTGGCGACTGGATACATACACAAACTCTGGAAGACTGTGAGAGTGGTACCTATCCATAAAAGTGGTGACTGTACTTTGGAATCAAACTACCATCCAATATCATTGCTCCCTGTAATGTCAAAAATTTTGGAAACATGGGTGTACACGCAATTACATGATTATTATCAATATTGATAACCCCAGATCAATCCGGCTTTCGTCCAAATCACTCAACTACAACCGCCCTTTTAAAAGTCTGCAATGATATCCAAGCTGGCATGGAACAAGGAGACCTAACTGGAGCCATCTTCCTTGTTTTTGCCAAGGCCTTTGATACAGTAGACCATGGCATCTTGTTACAAAAACTCAAACTCTGGTATTGGTAATCGCACGCTAACCTGGTTTGAATCATATGTATCCGATAATAAATAAATTCATTATATACTCTTTCGTTTCAAATTCCTATCGTATCGATTCATTATTTGGAAGTACTTCCGAACTACAAATTATCAAATTTCGTTACAAATTCAGACTTTTTCCGAAACAAATGCACATCTCTAGCTGAAAGGGAAAGCTAGGAGTTTAGGCCTGGTACTGGGTGTGACTGCAGAGTGGAGATGCAGGAGCTGGAGAGGGTTATGGCTGTGCATAACGAGCTGTATGATGCTAAAAAAAAAAAGCCTTGGATAATGTTCATATAAAACTTGAAGGGCCCTATTCCCCTCTTTATGTGATGTAGAATGACTAGCTGTTATTTTAATGGACCCAGAAGTAACCTTAATGTTTGGATTCGCTATTCTGCATTGCCTGCAGTTCAGGCGTAGAGCGTCTTTACTATAAATTTACGACTCCTAAACCTTGTGGAGGAGGCTTTAATTTGTGCCTGGGAGTAAAAGAACGAGCTATTCTGCAGTAGCTTGTTCTTCTGGCCTGGCGTTGGCATTTCTCAAAAAAATATACAGGTCTATTCAAAGCAAGGTGACACTCAGGAGAATGACTGGAGAAGTGAAAAATCTAGGTCAAAATAACCAAACCAGAAAAATTCTTCCATTTATCTCACTTTCCAAATCGGCTATTTGGTCTAGATTGTTCTCTTCTCCTGCTGATTCTCCTGAATTTCACCTTTCTTTGAAGACCTGATAGACTGGAAGACCCTGGTGGTTGTGACATTTTTTCCCCACTTACCGCCTCCCTTCAACAGGGGAATAGGGCCTAAAATTTGTGATATTTATTGTAATGGAGTCCTGATTTAATTCATATCAATAACTAGATATCCAGGCAAATAAAACCATAAACATATTGACTTGTGATATGGATATCTCTTATCAAATGACTTTAAGTCTATGGAAAACTGAAAGCTTTATAACTAAAAACATACAAATCTAAAGCAAATAGATTATGTAAATGTTCTAATGCCTGTATTAAGTGTTTTTGTAGACTATAGTTATTTTCTGCATACAATAAATCATATTCTGTACAATATATTAGTAATCGGAGGATAAATGATAAAAATGCCATTTTAGTTGAAAAAGGCAAACCTACAATGTGTTTTTAATTGAGTGAGTATGTCAAAAATAATATTTACACAGCGACACAATTGAACTCGGTTGCAAAGAAAACATAGATGACCTTTTCCTTTGTATATTTTTGTTTCCTTTCAGCGGATGGAGACCCACATTTTGTTGTTGATTTTCCTCTGAGTAAGTTGACTGTTTGCTTCAATATTGATGGTGAACCTGGTGACATCCTGAGGCTAGTGTCAGATCACAAAAACTCTGGTGAGTGCGTCATGCAGTTTTACAAAGGAAAGTGCATTTGGTAGTACAACAAAGTGACTGAACTCTGCATACAAACATATTTGCGATTGAAAATGCTTTGAACTATGAAGCCAAATTAGTTCAATATATTTTACCCTAATAGCCATATCAAGCATTAATTAGAAATTTGATCATATTGAAAAGAGGCCTCTAATGAAATCAGGCTTTGTGAGAGCTTAGCAATAACAGTCATCATGGCATTTCCCGTGGAGGGGTAACTTCAGTTTGTAGGTCTTTACTGTACTTTTTCATGTCTTACCATTGATTCTCACTAAATAGGAGACCAGAATCTCCTGCCTCCTGTAGCTGCTATTGCAAAGAGAAGACAACTAATTATTTCTTCAGTGATCTTCCTCCAGACCTATGCGAGCTTTGAAAGTCAAATCTAGGCAATCTTGCATTAGTAGTTTGAAAATTTGCACCACCTGCTCTTTTTAAGACAGAAAATAAGGTGGTTTAACGAATATAGAGTCAAACAACATTACTTTTAGGCTTAGCACACAGATGATCTATACTTGAGCACAGGATTCTCTGTGTATACGTTTACTGGGACTTAAAATTATGTCATAAGGAGCTGATGCTCACAAACCAGGACAGGTGTTTCCTCACATAGAAAGCCAGGCTGACAAAATCCACAAAGAATGGTTTGGGTGTTAATATAAACCACAGAAAAGGACTCCATGCCAGTCAGGCTCCTAAGGGCGACAAGTAGAAGACACAAACAGATGTATGAATGAATGCAGAAGCCCACTTTTAATTTCATATTTGAAACATAAATGATAAAAATCATTAGAAGCCAACCTTGTGATATTGTGTATTATGTTATTATGAATCGTATGTGGCTATTCACGCAACTGTTTGTTTCAGTAATTTACTCAATCAACCATTGACTTGTCATTTGATAGTATGAAGCTGGAATTCACATTATCACACTCAGCATGGTTTGCCAAGATAGATTATTTTAAAATTTAACTTGCATTTCCTTGTTTTAATACATTTTAGTTATACATAGAAATAAATATTTTCATAACTCGGTACTTTGAAATTATTTCTTAATCTTTACTCAGTAAAGAGAGAGAATGCAAAAGAACAAGCTTTCCTGTAGTAAATTCTATCACTCATCTGACTCGAAATTAATAGCCATCACTGTGAGTGGTGGACATGCTTTACTAGATAGCCTCAGACATCTCACCGTGTAGATTAAAAAAGCTTAGCATTGCCAGATATATATTAAAATGGGTTGAATGTTCCTTCTTATACAGGAAGTCAGACACATAAAGGAAGTCATATTGCATCATAGTGAAATCTTGTGGTTTTAATGTATTATTTTCAGGTGTTACCGTAAATGGACAGTTAATAGGTGCTCCAGCACCTCCAAATGGACATAAGAAACAAAGGACATATTTTAGCAAGATCACCATTATCGTCAACAAGCCAAAGAGGTCTTACATTGAAATCACTCCTGCCAAAGTTATTCTTGACAGCATGGACAGGTTGATTCTATCGTGTGACAAGACTGCTACGGTGCAAAGCGATGACCTGGTGGTGTCCATTACTGAAAAATCCAATGTCACTGTAACCATTCAAGGCACCATCAGTTTTGTGATACTGGTCCATCAATACAAGAACCCTGCACCATTCCAGAGGAATCACTTGGGATTCTACATTTCCAACAGCAAAGGCTTATCTTCTAATTCCCATGGACTATTAGGTAATACATTTTTACCACAATTGTATGTTATTTCAGCCTGTTGATATGTTTTCTAAATGTTGAACTGTTATTAAATTAATTTCTATATACCGAGCCCATGTAAGTACCCCAAAACTAGAGAGTAATTAATTGAAAACCTAGAGTGCCTTGCATACAGCTCATTTCAATTCTTTCTTTTTTTAACCAAAGGTCAGTTCCTGTACAGCAACGTGAAAGTTACTCAAACATCTGTCAGTTCGGCCCTAAAAATGGCTAACCAAACATCTTTTAGCAAACCAGTTCTGGAGCAAAATGCAATCAACATGTTGACTGTGAGGAATCGCAAGATCCCTGTAATCAGAAAGCAAAGAAAATTGTATAATGGCCTTCACCAAGTGGACTGTTGGTTTGCCAAGAATAACGCTGCCAAATTAATTGATGGAACTTATCAGGACTATCTGGTGCCTCATCCTTTTGACTATGACCATGATTTAATAACAAATGAAGTGTAGTTCAGATCAACATAAGGATATAGACAATTTACATTACATTCCTCCTATGTACATATGGAATGATGAATGACCGAACACTGGGTTTGGAGGAATTATCGGCAATGCAACAGATTGTGCTTTTTGTTGATTGGATAGATCTTTTTTTATTCAGTGCAATATACCACAGTCATTTTTACAGCTCAAATTATTACATAGATAGCACTAACTCTTTAGTAACTAATTAAAACTGTAAATGTAGGCAATATTTATACCAAATATTGCTTTGATACATTAATTTGAATAGGGGCTGTAATGCATCCATTCATGAGCTTATAAGTAGCTCAAAGCGTCTGATGAATTATATTCTATATATAAATATTGGAATCTTGCACCCGCAGCACATCTTCTGGAGCATACCAAAGCAAGGTCATCTGGAGCATAATTCACCACAGCCTTGTATAGTTGCAGTTAACACGACTTATTCAACTTAATAACACAGACTGTTTTTAATGCGCAGCACGGGAAAAAGAAAGCAGTAAAGAAAAATAGAGACCTAGCTCATCTGAGCACTAACTGAAAGATAAAGTTCCTTACTACTACACGAAAATTTTAACAAAATATATGCTTCATCAATCTTAGGATGTGTGCAAATTCAATACTTGCTACAGCTTTACATGCTGCCATCAGCCTCAGAATGTTCTCTCCTCACTGCTTACCAGGCAGGAACCTGTTACTGCCACTGATCCTGTACAGCTAGGAGAAACCTGGAGACAGCATGATAGAAAAGGCAGGGTGGAGCACTGGCCCAAGTTTCCCAGGAACGTTTGGTTACATTGGGCCTTACCCAATGTTGCCTGACACCCCCAGTTTTACCCAGTTAATCCTAGGTTTATCCTTACTTCAGACTCTACATGTAACATACCCAATCAACAAGTACAATGAGGTAGTGGTCTCATTTGATTCTATATTTTATTACTTCATAATGTATCAGTGGTCTTTTACATTCTCTAACATTGCATTACATGCATTCACTTGTTCCCCCCCCCTAAAGTTACGGATAATTGAATACCTGAACAATAATACTTAATGAACATGTAGAAGTGTAAGAGAAAATTCAGGGTTGTCTTTATTTAACCTTAAAGACTTAAACCATCCTATAGCAAGCTGTATTTAGTAAAATCACAGTCTGACTCAGAAGGCTGAATGTCTGTTGCTGTTGAATGAGGTGTGATCGACTAGGGTCTCTGGACTATAAAAGACCATAAACGATTCAGCAAAACTTATCTAGAAATAAGCATTCACTAAAGTTGTTGACTTGTCTTTGAAGGGAATTATTAATACTATTGTCCAGTTTCACGCACTGTCACAAGAAAAAAATGCTAAAAGGTCAAATGCATAATATTTGTTTTTACTACAGATCACCATTAAGAATACAGTTGTTTGGGGGAACGACTTATACTGTTGAACTGGCAAATATGATGCGAAGTGTATTTTTTTATGGCTTCCTTAGCAATTTTTGTAATTTTTCTACCTTTATAATATTGCGAAGAAATGAGCATTAACCTCCTTAGCGGTAATCCCAAGTGTGGCACAGGGTTAATTTACAGTACCAAATACGGTAACCCCGATTCACACTCGGGATTGTACATACCTTTTCCCTGCGTTCCCCCGATGTCCTCCCGCTGTGTCCTCAGGAAGATCTTGGCATCCTGCTTCCGGGTTCCCTTCCCTACGCGTGCCGCGATGCATGGGGTTGGGATCTGGTGGGAGATGCAAAAAAATAAAATAATTCCTATCCAAAACAATGTACCGCTTTGACATTAAAAATAATGTCATAATCAGACCACCGGGGAGTTTAAGGTGTTTATTTTTATCTTTTGTACCGGTTACCTGCCTCAGACCAGGGTGGCCAGAGTGGGCAAGAAAAATTTAAATGACTATACAGAAACAAAGATACAGAATGTGTTACAGGCTGCTAGTATCATCGTTAATAGTTGAATTAGTAATAAATAATTAGGGTAAAAAAAAAATAATTAGGCTAGGGGCAGATGAATGCATTTTCCACGGACTGTGCGTCCGTGCGTCCAGACGCACCTTTTGACGGAATATGCGGTAGTGGTCACACGGTGCTCAATAACGTGCGTGATTTTTTACAGATCGCAACTTTGGGTGTCTGGACGTGATGTAGGCCAGACATGTGCAGCGTCTGACGTCTCCTAATCACGCACACAGGCCGCTATGTGGACGCAGCGCACTCTGTGTGTCAGTACTAGCGGTTCGATGTTCTTGCTAACCTGCGTCCATTTGCCACTTGCATTGTGCGACCGCACTTCCGTGCGGCCGTACTTCGTGTGTGGTCCTTCATTGGATGTTATTATCTGCTACCATGGACGTACTAAAGTGCGGCTTCACGGACGTAAAAACTCAGTTCGTCTGACCCCAGCCTTAAATGTAATAGAATTAAAACAATGTAGTACATTTCAATAAAGAAATGTAAGAAACTGGTCTGCAACATATGTGTTCTCACAAGGTTTGAAATGTATTACCTTTCTTTGATTCTCCTTTTACAGCACAGTTTGGATCAAACAAACAGCATGAGCTACATGGACACTTAAACACAACATGAGGCAAATGGACAAACACAGAGCACAGCATGGGGCACAGTCATTGATGCCTACAAAGCACAGCAACATGTTAGTTCTGGTTTGCGCTGACTAAAATAACTTTGCTAACATCTCAGATCCTTTAATCACAAGTTGAACATGTAAAACTCTTATATATGTTACGGTTAAAGTCCGAAGTGCGGTTAATTTTAAGATTACCTGGGTAATCCTGACATTAACCAAAACCGCTGGGCTAAGCTGCAAAAAAATGAAAATTTCAGACTTTACCTGGGTAATTTTAGGACTAACCAACTGCCCTTGGGTACCAGTCTGGAAGAGCTGAAAAATTTGCACTTTACCTGGATGATCTGCAGACTATCCAACCACGTGTGGTTAAATTTTGTTATCGTTCAGATAAAAGTCTGAAGCTTTACCTGGGTAATCTGAGGACTATCCACAGCTTCACTTGGGTAACCTGCAGAGCATCCAACCCACCTTGGGTAATAGTGAATTTTGCTATTATCTAAGGATTTTATCAACGAAAATGACAAAAGAGAAACATTAAACTGTATTAAGGATATAATAAATAAGTAACAGGATAGGTTTCTTATATGAATGTTTAAGAGTTACATGATCCTTATGTGTCATATGTGCTTATATATCATTAATTTTCACACAATCAACAGAGTAACATGCCGGTTATTTAGTGTGGTATGTGACTGTGGATATAATTTGGTTAACAATAACAAAAACTCAATTTTGTTATCAGTCAGATAACAGTTTGCAGCGTTACCTGGGTAATCCTCGGAATTCAGTCAACTGTAACCTGCTGAAAACCCAAGAACAGCGGAGTACCCAGTATGTTTGGATATTTTGCAGTTTACCCGGATAAAGTCCGATGTTTCATTGCACATCGCACTTTATCCAGCAACCCTAGGGTAATGTGCGTTTTACCCGGGTAACACACAACAGAAAACCAGAGTACCCAGAGGCCTCTGGATACTTTGCAGATTACCCGCTTAAAGTCCGAACTTTCATTTCACTTCAGACTTTTGCTAATGACGCCGGGGTAATGTCAGGAATACCCGAGTAATCCTAAAATTAACCGAACTTCCGACTTTAATCGTAACATATACACTGGTGAAGGCATTCTATCTGTAGACTAATCAAGGCTTTTACTTTAAAGCTGTGCATCATTTTCCTGTTTTCAATCCCTTCAAATAGAAATTAGAGAGCAAAACAGATCATATTGATAACACAAGCGCCTTTTCCCACAATGACTTTACATCTAATAAAACTATACTAACACTTATGCATGAGAAGGAGTGTAATGTATTTGGAACAGTTTTTAATCTGTTTGCAAAGGATTTGTTCACTTGTAGAACAACTAGCAGAATGTGTTACAGCAGGGGTGGGCAAATTGCAGCCGTCGGACCACATGCGGCCCACCACAGAGTTTTTTGTGGCCTGCCAAGCAGAGCTAGAGTCCTGCGGGAACGGCGTTCCCGCACTTCCCCTGCAGCGGGAACATTGCGGGAATTCAGGCTCCCGCTGTGGGCAGCCGGGGCATTCCTCTAGCCGCCCCTGGCCGCATGTTCCCTCTGAGCCCTGCATGATGATCCCTCGTACGGTCGCCTCCTCTGCCCTCTGAAAGGCTGTGACGCAGCCTACAGCCGGGATCTCACCAGATCACGTCACAGCCTTCAGAGGGCCCGGCTGAGGAGGCAGCTGCATGCAGGAGCAAGCCTGAGCTCGGAGGAACACACACTCCTGAGGTATGCAGGCTGGGTAAGTATATTTCTGGGGGTTTCTGCCAGGCTATAATTAATTCTGGGGGCATGTTTCTGGCTATGATTAATTCTGGGGGAAAGTGTCTGGCTATAATTAGTTCTGGGGACATGTGTCTGGCTATAATTAGTTCTGGGGGCAAGTGTCTGGCTAGAATTAGTTCTGGGGCAAGTGTCTGGCTGTAATTAGTTCTGGGGCAAGTGTCTGGCTATATTTAGTTCTGGGGCAAGTGTCTGGCTATAATTAGTTCTGGGGCAAGTGTCTGGCTGTAATTAGTTCTGGGGGCAAGTGTCTGGCTGTAATTAGTTCTGGGGACATGTGTATGGCTATAATTAGTTCTAGGGGCAAGTGTCTGGCTGTAATTAGTTCTGGGGACATGTGTCTGGCTGTAATTAGTTCTGGGCACATGTGTCTGGCTGTAATTAGTTCTGGGGGCAAGTGTCTGGCTGTTATTAGTTCTGGGGGAAAATGTCTGGTTGTAATTAGTTCTGGGGGCAAGTGTCTGGTTGTAATTAACTCTGGGGCAGGTTTCTGGCTATAATTTGTTCTGGGGGAAAGTGTCTGGCTGTAATTAGTTCTAGGGGCAAGTGTCTGGCTGTAATTAGTTCTGGGGGCAAGTGTCTGGCTGTAATTAGTTCTGGGGACATGTGTATGGCTATAATTAGTTCTAGGGGCAAGTGTCTGGCTGTTATTAGTTCTGGGGGAAAATGTCTGGTTGTAATTAGTTCTGGGGCAAGTGTCTGGTTGTAATTAACTCTGGGGCATGTTTCTGGCTATAATTTGTTCTGGGGGAAAGTGTCTGGCTGTAATTAGTTCTAGGGGCAAGTGTCTGGCTGTAATTAGTTCTGGGGGCAAGTGTCTGGCTGTAATTAGTTCTGGGGACAGGTGTATGGCTATAATTAGTTCTAGGGGCAAGCGTCTGGCTGTAATTAGTTCTGGGGCAAGTGTGGCCCTCTGCTAACCTTCGCTCCCACAAAGTGGCCCCCGAGCCAAAACAATTGCCCACCCCTGTGTTACAGGATGTTTTTGCCATCTTTAATTTACTGGGGCCACAGAACCCCAGCTCCTATTTCCCCCAGCAGCAACCTCCCTTCTACAGGAGACAAAAAGGACCGCAACTAACTATCTGTAAACACATTGTTTAATTGAAATCAGTAAAATGTATTACTGATTTCAGCACCGAAAAAAAATAATCTATATAAATCGGCACACGGGGGATACTTTTTTCTGTCTACTTATTTCCAGTCTGCTACATGAGAGATGACTTACATGGCAAATAATGTGAATTTATTTTTCGCTCGTCATGAAGGAATTTTAACAGTAGAAGAACTAGCACTAACTTACGGTGTACTTCTGCTCAGATAGTTGTTATTCGTAGTTATTTTAGACCCCTCACTAAAGAGCATATATGGGCTAGGTACTGCCTGGTAATATATTAACCTCCATTATACCTGTCCATCCTATGACTGCTTCATTGTAATATAGCCATTAATGTATATTACAAAGTTGGAGCTAATTTAACCAGAGCTCTTGTAAATGTAACAACTCCATAGACTATAATGACTCTGGGAAGTTTACAACAGCTCTGGTTAACGTAGCACCAACTTTGTAATTTTGCCCTAAAAGGGTTATTCGTTAACCTCCGAATTGGCCCCTGAATTGCATTGAACGGTGAATTTCACCATTCAGTGCAATTCAGGTCAAATCGTCTAGTCACTAAACTGTCAATTTGGGAAATACAGGTGAATTGACAGTGAAATATGGTGCAATTCGGTGGCACGAATATTGTCCCATAGAAGACTATCGTGTCTTCTATTCACAGAATGCCAAATTGCACCGAAATTCCGGTGAGATGCCCTGATTGTCGGTGATTCAAAACAGCGAATCTCATAAGTTCCAATGTAAAAAATATCTTAATTATTTTTTTAAGATCATTTATTCTTTTTATTTCTTGCAAACACCCTTTTTATGTTTTAAATTTTTAAAAAGACCTTTATGTATTTTTTTGACGACATCTTTGTTTTTTCTTTTTTGTTTTTTAAGACTAAATTTTTAATTATGCAACAGACCTTTTTATTATCTTTAAATTATTTTTTATTATTTGGACACATTTTTATTGATTGAAACTCCTATTAGGAAAATAAGAGACTTAGCAGGTGCCAATTCGACGCAATTAGGTGGTTATTGATGCAATTCGGCTGTTTTCACCAACTCCGATAACTGCATCGGCAACTCCAATTTCAGCAAAATACAGTGACCATTCATTAAATAGTGAATTCACTGTATTTTTGGCTAAATGGAATCCCCAAAGTGTGCCAAAATGGGCCGAATGCAAAGCACTGAAATTGCACTCAATTTCGGTGCTCTTTGAATAAACCCTTAAATGTAAAGACTCAGAAATAAAATTGGTATAGTTGAAGGTTATGTTCAGGTTGGCACTGAAAGGTTAAAATCTGCCACATTCCCATAGGCAGAATCAGATTGTCACTTCTTTATTTATGGTTTTGCACATGTACCTGTAATACTATATGCATATTATTTCAGAATACAATTGTGATTGCAAGCAGTATTGTTTTTTAAAAATGTAATAAATGATTTTTCTTTTTCACTCGTGTACAAAATGTTTTCCTTTTACTAATTTATGGAGTTTCAAATATCTATTACGAAAATCACAATAAGAAAGAGAAAACGCACACAAAAAACAAGTTAGTTTTATACTATAATGATCTCCTTAATCTTGATAGTTTTTTCAATGTTTCCCAAGATAAATATTCTGAGGGTGGGACTTTATTATGCCTAAATAGTTATATGTTGCAGTAATTACAGTATTATATAATCATTCCCTACAGCAATATTATTGTATTATGGAGTTATTGAAATTTATTAAATTGTTTATTCTTTTAATCTGCAGTAAAAAGACTAGACATTTTTCGGCTAATTTTTTTTCCTTTTTTTTTTTAAATAGTGTTTTTTTTCTGTAACAGACCTTTTAATTATTCATTAGGAACTTATATATGAATGCCAGACATTTCTGTCTAATAGTTTTTTGCAAACAGCTTTTAAAAGTTGCAGTGGGTTTTTTTTCACCCCATTCGTTGGCTTGTCAGCTTTTTCCAGTGGCTGGTCGGCGCTGTGTTCGGCGGATCATCAGCTTTTTTCAGATGCGTTTGGCAGTTTTGCGGCAGATTCTCGGTGCATTTGGGTTTTTTTGGTGTTTTTTTTCGATTGCTCGGATGCGTTCGGCAGACTTTCCCTGCACTTCGGGGACCCTTTGTGTCAAAGTACAGGAAACGAGAAAGCGCCGAAATTCCGGTGATGTATTTGTTGTAAGTGACCACTAGGAACATAGGTCATGCTGGTTCCCTTTTTTATAGCAGCATTTGTTTTAGATTTTACTATCATATATTTCATTGTATAATCACATAAGGCACTTGTGAAACTGTCACATTACTCAGCTGTCTAGTGGATGCCACAGATGTAAGGGCAGAGTAATGGCCAGCCTAGATGGGTTCAGTCACGGCGGGTATAACTGGTTTCCCTGTGGAGTTCAGGGCTAGAATCCTGACAGCTAAGCATATGGAACCGGCTGGGTGGAGTAGAGGTAATGTCTCTGCTCTGCATGGAGAGAGCCTGTGGAGTCATGGGTTCGATCCCAACGAGCAACCTCTCCAGTAAGTGTCCTTGGGCAAGACACCTAACGGTACACACTCGACACCTGGGACATACTTAAAAACGAGAGAAATATCAATGTATCCTTCCTGGTAAAATCCTTTCTCAAAAAATTAAATGATCTTGGAGAAATTGGGGACCAAATTCAAATAAGGGCTATGGGTATGGAATGCCCCTGTACTGATTGCTGTTTTCCATGAATAACCCTATCTAATAAAGCAGGCAATGACAGGTTTATATCCATAGAAATGTCTCCCATCTGTCTATAACAGTGTAGAGCAAAACTATATATAAAATAAAACCCTAGTGTATAAACAGGTATAAAACCCTGTTACTGCTAGATCACTAAATCCCAGTGAAATGATAAAACCTAAAAAAAAAAAGGTTTAGCCAAATTACATGTTCTTCATTTTGAAAATGACAGGAGTCCTTTAAAATAGGACTATATAACGAAAGAAACAGTGATTCATAAAAACCGAATACAAACTAAATTGTTTGAAGCTGAAGATATGCGCACTCTTTATCTTGTGATACAGGAATCCTTGGTAACTACTTGAGAGTCTAATCTGAAGTAGGTCACATTGTGAATGGGAACAGTCTAAAGAAAGGTTTGATGCTGTAATCTCATCTGAAGTGATAAAGATGTCTGGCATTTTAAATGAAGCCATCTGACTCCTTCACTGAACTCTAACCATTCAAGACAATGAGGCACTGAATACAACTATATAAACGACAGCACTGTTTTCCTCTTCTATCTATTTTTGTATGAAACAAAATACATTGTTTGGATATTGGATATACATTTTGAAGCACAGATCACTTTATTAATATTGACTTTTTAAATTAAAATAGCGGAAAAGTAGTCTTGTAGAGAGAGCGTAAGAAGTGTTCAAATGTAACTTAATTAAAGGGATGACAATGAGAGAACACTAATATCAATAGTAAGCGTCTATGTGACAAACATACTTATAAAGACTGACATGTGGACAGAATGTTTGGTTTTCAAAGAAAATTATAGAGGTTATTCACCAAGCACCATAGTTGTCACCAAATTGCACCAACCAGTGAATTTCAACATTTGGTGCAATTCCGTGGCAGTTCGTCTGTTCACTAAGCTGTCAATTCGCCAAATATAGGAGAATAGACAGAAATACGGTGCAGTTCGCCACAGTTCAGTGGTCTTTGGCGGCAGCGAAATTGGCCCATAGAGAAGTAATGATTAATTTATTCACAGAACGCCGAACTGCGCTAAAGTGTTGGTGAAATTACCTGTTTTTCAGCGGTTCAGTTTGAGAGGTTTAAACAGACAAATCCCATAAAATTCAATGTTTAAAAGTAACATTTTTAATTTAAAAAAAAAAGCTTATTCTTTTCATTTTCAGCAAAGCTTTTTAACTTTTATTTTTTATATCACCTTTGTTGTAGTTTGATTAAATTTTTGTTTTCCAATTTTTTAAAATTCTGTAATAGTCTAAATAATAAAAAGGTTATAAAAAAATAATAGACACATTTTAATACATTTTTATTGATTTACACACCTCTTTAGGAGAAAAGGAGAGTTACGTGTTTTTTTATTTTTGCAGTTTGGTGGATATTGCCAAGGCCATTTCAGCACTCTTCGGCTTTTTCATGGTGCTTCGGTGACTCAATGTTCGGTGCACTGCAGTGACTTCACTATTCACCGGATGATGTCAGTGAAATGGAATCGCCAAAGTGCACCGACCTGCGCTGAAACTTTGTGTCAGTTCCCAGGCAGGAAAGCCTGGCACCACCGCAAGAAGTCCAGAGGTTCAGCGGCACAAAACCTGTATATTTTGTATTATTTATTTTCCGGGCTTTCTTTCTTACAAACTTACAGCCATCCAGTCCATTGTTCCATCTCAGCTCTCCTGCTCCTGTTGCATTCACTGTTTCCATTTGGGCTGATTAGTTCACCTATATAAGACAACCAGACCACACCTCCAGTGCTTCAGCATTATGTGCGTTTCTCTCCACCTGTCTAGGTGCTTCCACCTAACCTGCATTTGCTTCCAGCAACCACAGTGACCTGCAAACCCAGTGATCTGCACTCAAGGTCTGTAACCGCAGTGACCTGCAACCCAGTGATCTGCATCCAAGGTCTGTAACTGCAGTGACCTGCAAACATCGACCTGTATCCAGTGATCTGCATCCAAGGTCGGCAACCGCAGTAACCTGCAACCCCGGTGATCTGCATCCAAGGTCAGCAACCGCAGTAACCTGCAACCCCGGTGATCTGCATCCAAGGTCGGCAACCGCAGTAACCTGCACCTCTGGTCTACTACCCCACTGACCTGCATCTAATCCCAGTTCCCGCATTCAAGATCTGCAACTCCAGATACCAGCGTCCCAGCATCGCCTGTGTCTCCCTCGTGCCCCTAGCCTCGCCTGTGTTTCCCTCGTGCCCCTAGCCTTGCCGGTGTTTTCCATTATTCTCAATAAACCCCTGTCTACTTAGGCTAGGGTCAGACGAACGCATTTTTCACGTTGTCCGTGAAAAAGTGCGTTCAAACGAATGGACGTATTTTTTCACGGAATACGCGATAGCTGTCATACGATGCGCATTTTCGTCCGTGATTTTGTACGGATCATCAATAAAACACTTTTGCGTCTGGACGTTATGTTGGCCGGACGTGTGCAGCGTCTGACGTCTCCCAATCACGCAAACACGCCGCTATGCGGACGCAGCGCACTCTGTACGTCAGTAGTAGCGGTTTGGCGTTCTTGAAAAAATGCGTTCGTTGGCCACTTGCGTTGCACGGACGAACTTTCGTGCGGCCGTTCGTCGTATGTTCCCCGGCATTGGACGTCATTTGCTGCTAGCACGGCCGTGAATTCGTGCGGCTAAACGCACGTGAAAAATGCTTTCGTCTGACCCTAGCCTTAAACTACCTGGCGTCATGATGTATTTGCTGCACCCTGGGCTCAAACCCTCCACGGTACCTGACACTTTGGTGCTTAGTAAATAGATCCTTTATATAATTTAAAATCAAACCTCATCATTTTAACATGCAAGAACTAAGATTGATAGAAATTAAAACTTTCTTTCGTATATTAAGAGACGGTTACAATTTACCAGTGGCGTTAGAGAAAGGGCGCAGAAGCTTAGCCCTTCAGATGCTTTAGAACTACATCTACCACACTTCAAGTCGAGACAGAAATTTAGTTCAAAAACCTCTGGAGGGCCAAGAGTGAGCATCCTTTGTTTAAAGGGACATTGTAAGCGCCACAAGAAATCCTGCTCTGTGCACATGTTCAAAATGCTCTGTGCACATGTTCAAAATGCTGTACTCCTGCTTCAGTCTATAATTGTGTAAGTATGACACTTCTATTCACCCGGCTGGGTGGAGTAGAGGTAACATCATTGCTCTGCATGGAGAGAGCCTGTGGAGACATGGGTTCGATCCCAGCAAGCAACCTCTCCAGTAAGGCTAGGGTCAGACGAACGCATTTTTCGCGTCGTCCGTGAAAAAGTGCGTTCGAACGAATGGACGTATTTTTTCACGGAATACGCGATAGCGGTCATACGATGCGCATTTTCATCCGTGATTTTGTACGGATCATCAATAAAACACTTTTTGCGTCTGGACGTTATGTTGGCCGGACGTGTGCAGCATCTGACGTCTCCCAATCACGCCGCTATGCGGCCGCAGCGCACTCTGTACGTCAGTAGTAGCGGTTTGACGTTCTCGAAAAAATGCGTTCGTTTGCCACTTGCGTTGTACGGACGAACTTTCGTGCGGCCGTTGTCGTATGTTCCCCGGCATTGGACGTCATTTGCTGCTAGCACGGCCGTGATTTCATGCGGCTAAACGCACGTTAAAACTGCGTTCGTCTGACCTTAGCCTAAGTGTTCTTGGGCAAGACACCTAACGGTACATACTCGCCACCCAGGACATACTTGAAAACAAGAGAAATTTCAATGTATCCTTCCTGGTAAAATACTTTCTCAAAAAAAATTAAAAATGGTGTGGAAAACTTTGCTATTTGAATATAATGTTCCCAGATAAAAAATAAATAAATTCCTAAGTCAACCCATGGCAACTTCCCAACAATGGGAAGCCTGCCGACTGCAGCCGGAAGAAGCCAATATGCCACTGAACTGTAAATAAACAAAATGAAACTTTTAAAAAGGCATTTAAAACCCCCAAAAATTTCATGAAAATGGAAGGAAATAATGTCTTATGGGAAATCAAAAACTTGGCCTAGAAAAATGCCGAAATTTTTTCTTTTGCTGCAAATGAAAATAAAAATGGTTGAATAAAAACGTGAATATTTAACATCGAATCCTATGGGATTCAGCCGTTTAAACCTCTCGAACTGAAGCAACAAAAATCAGGGCATTTCGGTGCAGTTCAGCGTTCTGTGAATAGATTAACCATTACTTCTCTATGGAAGAATTTCTCTGCTGCCAAAGTTTACCAAATTGCGGCAATCTGGGGCAACCTTTTTTTTTAATCTGTACAAGACCTTTTTATTTTCTATAAGACATTTATTATTTCCTTGCATTTTCATGAAATTTTTGGGGGTTTTAAATTTCTGTTTTAAGTCTAGGTGCTGCGTGACCATCATTTGTCTACTGTCCTGGGGATTGTTGAGACCCTTGGATCACGACACCTGAAGTGCAACTCCTAAAAGATGGTGTTAATGGCAAATCTGAACAACCTGGCCGAACCCAAATACACCAGCACAAAAAAATAATGCTGTAAAGTATAGTTACACATTCTACTCATACCAAACCAATAAAATGGAGAAGTTGTGTGTGCATTTATTATTGATGCAGCATATATACGCAGATTGACTGACAGCCACAATTTCTTAACGTGAGATAATTGTGGTTCTTAATTCTGATTGGCTGAATCGCGTGAAAAAAAAAAAAAACAGTCCACACTGATTTCTGCGCGCAACGTTACTTTGCGTGTCCGTTTTACGCGCATTATTGCACGACGGATGGAAAAAAAGCACGAGGTTTGTAATACCAACGTTGATTTACGCGCGTTAACGTTTAACACTTTGCACACAAATTCACGGGCTGCGGGAGCGTTTTAACGGGGAGATTGTAATATCGCCCAAATTATTTTACCAGGAAGGATACATTGAGTTTTCAAGTGTGTCCTGGGTCCTTGATTGTACGTTAATATTTGACACAAACCAGTGTAGTGGTTTTTAAAAATAAATTAGTCATGAAAATGACACAATGTGAGAATACAGATTTGTTACAAAACACTCGTGTATATACAGTAAAAAAGATGGAAAACAGATTTTTGCTTGTAGGAAAAGCTCTTGGCTACACCACGCAGTTTAATATATAATAATTGTGGTAGCCAAAACACTATGGGTTAAATTACAGAAAGAAAAACTGCGCACGCAGTTTTCTGCTACCGCCCCCGTTTTCAACGGGGGTACACAATGCAGGCACAAAAAATGCTGCCTGCATTGGTAGCGAGCGCTATGCCCCTGGATGCTCACGGCAGCTTGATGGAGTCCATAGGACTCCATTGAGCCAGACGCTGACTGTCACATGACCGGCCGGATCTAGCCTCGCGATACGCAGGGTGATACGCAGGGTGATACGCAGGGAGGAACTGGGGGAACTTTTTCCCCCAGTCTTTCCCTGCTCCCGCCGGACTACGGGAGGCGGTTGGAGCCGCAGTCCTCGCCGCAGGACAGGAGGTGAGTATCTGCTAATTATTTATTTTTTCTAGGCTGGTGTTAACGGATTCCGCTGGTGCAGAATCCGTTAACCACAGCCAGGACTTGGTGTTAACTTTCTGCTAACCAGAGCCGGACGTTAATCAGCGTTAGGACTTTGCGCTCCCTATACTTAACATGGGGAGTGCAAAGTACAGTAACCTCGCACTGAAAAGCGCAAGGTACCAAACGCAAACTGGTTACTTATGTGGTAAATACCGCGGCTAACATTAATGCTCACACAGGTCGTTAGCGACAAGATCGTAATGTGGCCCTATAGAAGTTGTTCACCAAGCACCGATGTTGCAAATAATCGTCAGTGTGTTAGTGTCAACAAATGCCAGCATTTCACTACCTAAAATCCAAAGAGTGACAGTGGAAACACAGTCTGAAGCATCTACGATTGCTCTTTGGATTTTTTTTTTATTTTTTTTTAAATTCTGGCGTCTGTCATCTCTTCCGCACCAGCAATTTTCACCGTTTCTTTTACACTGGCAAACGCGGACACTTTGTGAATAGTCCCCTATTAGTATCGCTCACACAGAATTAATTGGAAGTGCACTTACAGGGTTATTCAGAGAGAGGTGAAAGACTGGAGAAGGGAAAATTCTAGGTCAAAATATAATTCTCCCATTTATTTCACTTTCCAAATTGGCTATTTGGTCTAGATTGTTCTCTTCTGCCATTTTCCTGGTTTTCACCTTTCTCTGAATAACCCTGATTGAGTTGGTTGTGCTTGTCCACCTTTTAGATGCTAAATGGACCATTTTGAACAGCAGTTGGTTAACTTTGGCCCTCCAGATGTTTTAGAACTACATTTCCATTGAGTCTCTAACTTGAGTGGCTGAGCATCGTGGGCAATGTAGTTCCAAAACATCTGAAGGACCAAGGTTGCAGATCACGGATTTAGAGGATCCTTGTTTGGTTAATAATGAAGAGTATATTGAATATGTTAAAAAAAGAATAATGAAGAGCATGAAATTAGATTTTTGTTTTCAATATTGGCATTTGTTATAGGTGTGCGTGCCCATTGGAGCACATTGACCACTTACATAAGTGCATAATGCATACAGCCAACAGTAACACATTTCAGCAGACTTTTTCATGGGTGTTTTTTTTATTCTTCTAGGCAAGCAGGCTCTCCATTCCATCTATGCATTCATGCTTGACCAGGCAAATGTCATCACCTATGTGTTTTACTCCACCTTAAGCTCTTTTCATACTATGCCAGTCCACTCAATACCGTATTTCTCCTTATATGTGCACACTTATTCCTAAATTATCTGCAAGTAACATTAGCTACTAAAATACATTGTATATCAGACAATGTTAGGCAGTGTATATACATCAGTAGTTAAATAATCTAAAACTTAGGTTATTCAATTTTCCATGATGAAAACCACAATATACACATATACATATGGGTATTCTATATATTTATGCAGTGTATAAATGTAGCGTATAATGCATAAATATATTGAAGATACAGAGATATTAAAAATTGTGAACACCCCATGCTAGGAAGAAAGAAAAAAACAAAACAAGATTTGTATGAAACCCTTCCAAAACTACAGGGTTAACCTCAAAGATAAGAAGAGTAAAATAAATATCAGAGTGCTTTAAAGGAAGGGAGATTCTTATTCATGTGTGAGCACATTCAGCTTCCCTACCTTTACTAAGGTCACGTTTTCTTTTCATGGTCATGTCTAATTGACGACATATGTTACACAGAGGGTAAACAAATGTATGACACCCACATATCTGCCAACAAACGTAAAGAAAGGAGAATGATCTAAACCAATCTATCTTCACTTTAGATTAAAGTTTATGTAATCAAATAGGAAAATGTGCACGGAGTAAAAAACGTAATATTTCCCAATGTGTCAATCTGCATGTTCCATCGGGAACAAGGTGCCTAATGATACTGTACCAACCTTGTGAAGCTATAGGGTCTATTCGTAACTCACCGAAATTGTGCGCAATTTCGGTGCTTATCGTTTTGGCACATTTCAATCAATAAAAATATGTTAAACCCCTTAGTGACAGAGCAGTCTTATTAAAATCCGTTCAAAAGTGCCCGCTGCTGTTTTTACGTGTCTGCGCGGTTTGTGTTTAGGTCAAAGTTTCCTCTTAGGCTAGGGTCAAACGAACGCATTATTATTTGCAGCGACCGTAAAAAAGTGCGTCCAAACCCATTGATGTATTTTTTTTCACGGAATGCGCGAAAATGGTCAGACGACGCGCATTTTCGTGCGTGATTTTTTTACGGATCGTCAGTAAAACACTTTTTGAGTCTGGACGTTATGTAGGCTGGACATTAGCAGCGTCTGACCTCTCCTAATCACGCACACACGCCGCTATGCCGCCGCCGCAGCGCACTCTGTACGTCAGTACTAGCGGTTCTGCGTTCTCAAAAAAATGCATTAATTTTCCACTTGCGTTGCGCGGCCGGACTTCGTATATTGGCCATCATTTGCTGCTACTGCTGCCGTGATTAAGTGTGCCTAAACACAGGTTTAGAAATGCGTTAGTCTGACCCTAGCCTTACTCATTTATGCAACCCACACATTATATACCGGTTTTCCCACCATTAAATTGGCTTTCTAAAAATACTATTATTTCCATCATATCATATAATTTACTATAAAAGAAAAAAAAAAGAAATATGATAGAAAACAACAAAAAAAAATTGGAAAAATCTCTTTCGAAATTTAATCCCCAAAATCCCTGGCTAAATAGAAATACCCAATTTTTACATGGTTTTGCTTTTTAACCCCTTCACTGCTGAGCCATTTCACCTGTGTGCTGAGCTCATTCTGACCATTTTATGCTCGTCATTTTTAGATGCCAGCTCAACTCCTATTTAATTAAACCCCCCCCCAGACAATTAAAAAACCAAAAAAAAACACACTATTTTGTTTTACAACAAACCTGGTCATGTTTGGTATCATTGGAAATGCCAGTAAATGCAGGAATTTTTGCGCGAGGCGTTAAACGTTAACACACGTAAATTAACGCTGGTATTACAAACCTAACGCATTATTTCATCCGTCAAAAAATAACGCGTGTAAAAAAGACGCTCAAAAATGCACGTGCAGTAATGTTGCACGCAGAAATCGGTGTGCAGGCTGTTTTTTCACGCGATTCAGTCAATCAGAATTAAGAACCACAAATATCTCACGTTAAATTTTTGTGCCTCTCAAAATCAATCTGCGAATACATGCTGTATCAATAAATTACCACCAGGTTTTAGAAGTCGTTAAAATTATGTGCGCAAACGCTGTGCGTTAAATTTTGCGCATAGATTGTAATACCATCCGCATACCAGCGCACAAAAGCATTTGCACTCACCATGTTAAGTATAGCACCCGCGAAGTACAGTACGCTCGTGCGACGTTTGCGCAGGTTCACCCGCAGTAGACGATTACGTGCGTGCGTTTGTTGCGCTGATATTGTAATACAACGTTCAGCGCAAAGGATTTTGCCCCTCGCGTTAATGCGCGCGCAAACGTTTGCGTGAAGATTGTAATAGGGTCCCAAGTCTTTTATTATAATGTATATGGCACGTGTTTATATATACATTTTTAAATTTACAGATCTGTGTAATATGTTGGCTCTATATCCTTATCAGTCCCAACATTAAAACCACTGACAGGTGAATTACATTGATTATCTGGTTACAATGGCACCTGTCAAGAGGTGAGCTATATCAGGCAGCAAAGGAACAGTCAGTTCTTGAAATTCATGTTTTGGAAGTGGGAAAAATGGGCAAGTAAAAAATGTGAAGGACTTTGACAAGGGCCAAATAGTGATGGCTTGTCTGGGGTCAAAACAATCTCCAAAACAGTAAGTCTTGTGGGGTGTATTCCTGGTATGCATGGATTAGTACCTACCAAAAGTGATGGAATGAAGGACAACTGGTGAACCACAGTCCCTGTTGTTGGTGCTCAAAGCTGACTATTGTATGTGGGGAGCAAAGACTAACTTATCTGGTACAACCACACATAAGAGCTATTGTAGGTCAGATTTCTGAAAAACCTAATGCTGGCCTTGATAGGTGTCAGAACACACTTAACATGTACTACCTACCTAGAGATTGTTGCAGACCACCTACACCCTTCATGGTAACGGTGTTCCCGGACATCAGTGGCCTCCTGTAGCAAGATAATACACCCTGCCACACTGCAAAAATTGTTCGCGGAACAAGACAAAGATTTCAAGGTGTTTATTTGGCCTCCAAATTTCCCAGATCAAGCCGATTGATCATCATTGGGATGTACTACAAAAACGAATCCGATCCATGGATGCCCCAGCCATTGGCGTAGCGTGGGGGGGGGCTCAGGGGCGGTCGCAATTTTTTTTTTTTTTTGGGGGCGCAAAATTTCAAAAGAAATTTGAACCACTAAAATTTTCCAGCAGGGATCAGCATTGGTGTCCGTGAGAGGCCCTTGCACGGGCATCTGCCAATTTTGCAGCACCGGCAGTGACTTAGCACTCAGCGTCCGGAAGGGAAGACCAGGACAGAAAATTCTGGTCCTGTCCGGACTCCTCCTTACTGCTGACATGAGTCACGCATTATCTGACAGAACACCCTATACCACACTTGTCAGCCCCCCTTGAAGCCCTGTGCCAGCCCCCCGCCGCTGGCAGCACTGCAGCTGCTGAACAGGAACCCCATCACTCTGTAGGGGTTACGGAACTTGCATACTTAAAGTGCGCAAGTCTAGAGCAGTGCGCAATTTGTGGTTCCTACACAAGTTGCGTAAGAGGACCAATTGAGATAGATAACTGCAGGGGCTTCCAGGTTCAAAAGATCCTGAGCTAAAGGGGAGGAGCAAGATGGGGAAACATTTAGTAAATTCAAGAGGCTGTTAGCAGTGTCTGCTCAATTATTTAAGGGCAAAAAAAGGACCTCTTTTTTTAATAGAGTATCCCTTTAATGCTGTGGATGATCAGTGCATGAAATATATAGTTAAAGATATAGATTGTGGCTCTTCTACGGAAGAACAAAGCCTGAATATCGTCCAGTTAAGGTTGACATTGGTATAGTCAATGTATTTTACTATGAACTTACCCTGGGAATGAAAAAAAACAGCATTGCTCATAGACATTGTGTCGGCTTGTGGTGTACACATGATCCTTGGTTTTTGTTATTAATTAAATTATTATTGTACCGACTGGGTGGAGTAGAGGTAACATCACTGCTCTATGACTGTGGAGACACTGGTTCAAAATCCCAGCAAGAGCACCTCTCCAGTAAGTGTCCTTGGGAAAGACACCCAACGGAACATACTCGCCACCCAGGACATACTTAACCACTTGGATGCTATGGACGTGCTCAGCGCGTCCAGCCAAGTGGTTCTCCTGTGCTACGGACGCGCTCAGCGCGTCCGAGCACAGGAGGCAGCAATCTGCCGGATTCCGGCGGATTGCTGCGCCCCCCCCCCCGGTCAGCCCAGCACTCGGGAGCCCGGTGGGGACATTAGATGTCATCGCGGCGCCGCGATGACATCTAATTCAGGTGCCCCCCCCACATGTGCGGAGGAGGCGCCTGAAAGGGAGGGGGGGGGGGGGGAGGTCCTTCGGACCTCTCTCCCTCCCGATCGCCGGGGAGCAGGAACAGCCTGCCCTTCCAAATGGTGGCTCTCATTAACCCCTGGGGAGCCGGATCACGAATCGGCGTTGAAAAGCGCCGGTTCGTGATCCTTTCCCGGAGCTGGCCGACATCTTGGATGTCGGCCAAGCCTCCGGGAACTCCCCCTGAGGACTGGCGTCATCGTGCATAGCACGATGACGCCAGTCCTGGAGTTAACCCCTAGCTGCCACCAATGGTGGCGATAGGGGGTTCCAATGAACCCCCTATCTCCCGATCCGTGGCAGCTAGGGTTAAAGTTTGGTACTGTTGGATCGGCCAGAGCATGGCCGTTCCAACGATACCAAACATGACTGTAAAAATAAAAATTAAAAATAAAAATGAAAAAAATATTTAAAAAAATTATAAAAAAAAAAAAAAGTTTTTTTTTTTTGGTTTGTTAATGCAGCAATATTGTTCCCATTTCAATTATGTGAACAATGATGCTGCACTAATGATTTTTGTTTGTTAAAAATCGCGTAATTTTCCCCAAAAAAAAAGTAACGAGACCCCCATCTCTAATTTTTTTAACAAGCGCACCCCATACAAAATATAACCGCAATTGCTCGCATGTTAAAATGTGAAAAAAAACACTTTACACGTTGTAAATTATTGAAAATTCATATTTTACTGCATTTTTTTTATAATATACAGACAGGTCATGACGTATACATATAATAATGACATATTATGAATCTGCCGAGTCTGACGGAAAGAACGATATATAATATGTCTGGGTCATATACTAAAATAAGCCTTCAAAACGCATTTAAACATGATGAGCAAAACAGGTAAAAATGACCTCAGCACAGAGGCGGGAAAAGCTTCAGCAGCGAAAGGGTTAAAAACTAGAGAAATCTCAAGGTATCCTTCATGTTAAAATACCTTCTCAAAAAATAATGTCAACCATAAGCCACCAAGTAACCTATGAGAATGCCTAGTTTTCTTAGTATTAATTGTACCACACCCATTTGAAAGTATTCCAGTGAGAGCAGCTGTTCCAATTCTCTGAAAGCCTTATTAAAAAAGGCACACCTTCCCAGTGTCGTTGACAAGGCAGACATTAGTGACCTGTCATGTCTCTCCAGTGCTACCACTTACCAAAAGATACTGTGGGGACTTTCTCAATGGAATTTAATTGAATTCTAGGACCTCGTCACCTTATGTGTATACTACTGAATGTATACTGCTCAGTCCAATGTAAATCTATTGCAGAACACTCTTCCATTTTCCAATGCTACACAAGACCAACAGTAGAAGAGATTGATGTACATTCTCAAATATTAACACACAGCAGGCACAATACATTTTTTTTGCCACTAGAACATAGTGTGGTAGGTCGCTCAAAATATGGCCCGGACAGCAGGAGATTGCGGCTCAGGAGTACTTTTATTATAAAGTATAACACAGTCTTTTTCAGCAGTTGGGGAGGCTTCCCCGTTTATGCACAAACAAAACTAAACAAAACAATCGGCCTACTCCTGTCAGGAGCCTACCTCTTTTCCGTAGTGCCCTTACTACCGGTTACTGGGCCAGCTACCCGGGCCCAGTACAAAACAAACAAAGTAAATCACGCATGAGAGATTCTCACCAGTCTCTTTCCTGCAGAGTACAGCGAAGTACCACCTCTCTCTCCCAGGGTGGATTGCTACTGAGAGAGAGATCCTCCCCTCTCAGTCCTGCTAAGAAGACCCAAGAGGAAACGCCTACAGGTGTGCTAGCTGGAAGGGTGTTAACCCTTCCTACCAGGGATATACTGCCCTCTGGAGCCTCTGGCTCACAAAAACATGGTCCAGGACATGGTTAGAATAAACAGGGCCCAGGACCCTGTTACACATCCCACCCCCCAGCTTAACACAGGAGTGGGAAGCGGCCTCCGCCGTAAGGCCGTGAGCCCTAGACAAAGCATCGGCATTGCCATGAAGGAGACCTGCACGGTGTCTCACCACAAAACTAAACGGCTGCAAGGATAAAAACCACCTTGTGATTCTCGAGTTCCGGTCCCGGTTGGTATGCATCCATTTAACGGGGCATGGTCAGTGACAAGGGTGAAACGCCTGCCCAACAAATGATACCGTAAGGCTTCCACAGCCCACTTTATCGCTAAGCACTCCTTTTCTATCGTGGCATAGCGCTGCTCCCTGGGCAACAGCTTCCTGCTCAGATAAAGAACGGGGTGCTCCTCATCGTCAACAAACTGGGACAGCACAGCACCCAACCCAACCGCAGAGGCATCAGTCTGGAGGAAAAACTCTTTGGTAAAGTCTGGCGCTATGAGCACAGGCTGAGTACATAGAGCCTCCCTTAGGTCAACAAAAGATTCCTCCGCCTTGCTGTCCCAGCGTACCATGTCTGGACTCTTCGCTCGCGTAAGATCAGTGAGGGGAGCAGCCCTTGTGGCAAAATGGGGGATAAACCTTCGGTAATAGCCCACGATCCCTAAAAAGGCTCTCACCTGCTTCTTTCTCAGAGGCCTGGGCCAGTGTTGTATGGCACCTATTTTGTTAAGTTGGGGCTTTACCACTCCCCTACCAACCACATAACCTAAATACCTGGCTTCAGTCATACCAATAGTGCATTTAGGGGGATTTGCTGTCAGCCCAGCTCTTCTAAATGTGTCCAAAACTGCCTGCAATTTCATCAGATGCGTTTCCCAGTCGGAACTGTGGATGATGACGTCATCCAGATACGCGGCGGCATATGTGGCATGAGGTCTAAGCAGCTTATCCATCAACCTCTGAAAGGTTGCTGGGGCTCCATGGAGGCCAAAAGGCATTATCCTATAATGAAACAGCCCATCAGGTGTCGCAAATGCAGTTTTCTCTCTCGCTTCCTTGGATAAAGGTATCTGCCAATACCCCTTCGTCAGGTCTAGGAGAGAGAGGTATCTGGCTTTCGCTAGCCTCTCCACCAACTCGTCCACCCGAGGCATGGGGTATGCATCAAATTTAGATACCTCGTTCAGCTTTCTGAAATCATTACAGAACCTGATAGACCCATCAGGCTTAGGTACTAGGACGATCGGGCTAGACCAGTTGCTCTGGGATTCTTCTATTACCCCTAATTCAAGCATTTTTCTTACTTCCGCCCTCACAGCGTCCCTTTTTGCCTCAGGTATCCGGTACGGTTTTACCCTTACAGTGACCCCATGTTCTGTAACGATATCATGGGCAATTTCTTGGGTCCTACCCGGTGTTGCTGAGAAGACATCTTCATTCCTCTCGACCAGCTGTATAGCCTCCTCTGTTTGCTTGGGTGTTAACTCAGGGGAAATTGGAACAGACTGTCCAGTGGACAGGGAATCCGCATCGCCCACAGCGACAGTACAGGCCTCTCTATCCTGCCAGGGTTTAAGGAGGTTGATATGAAACACAGCCTCCTTCTTACGGCGTTCAGGTTGACTGACCCTATAATTCACTGGGCTTATCTTATCCAACACTTCATAGGGTCCTGCCAACGTGCTAGAAGCTTACTTTCGGCAGTGGGGACTAGAACCATTATCCTGTCACCAGCTTTGAATTCTCTCACCACGGCCCTCTGGTCATAGTGGAGCTTCTGAGTACTCTGAGCCAGTTCCATGTGGTGGCGAACGAGGGGAACAATCCGGGATATACGCTCCTGGATTTGTTCCACGTGCTGTACAGTACTGACCCCGGGGACACCTTGTTCCTCCCAAGTCTCTTTCAGCACATCTAGTATGCCTCGGGGGTGCCTCCCATACAAAAGTTCAAACGGGGAGAAGCCCGTTGAACTTTGGGGAATTTCACGGACCGCAAATAGCAAATACGGAAGCAGCAGGTCCCAGTCTTTCCCATCTCGACTGACTACCTTTTTTAACATCCCCTTCAGGGTACGATTGAATCGCTCCACCAGCCCGTCTGTCTGTGGGTGGTAGACTGAGGTTCGCAAAGGGTGAATGTTAAGCAACTGACACAACTCTTTCATCACCCGGGAGACAAACGGCGTCCCTTGATCGGTCAGGATTTCCTTGGGTATGCCAACTCGCGAGAATACCTGAATCAACTCCTTCGCTATGGTTTTGGCGTTGGCCTTGCGCAAGGGAACGGCCTCAGGATATCTGGTGGCGTAATCCAGGAGTACCAGAATATATTGGTGCCCCCGAGAAGTTTTGTCCAGCGGACCTACCAGGTCCATGCCAATCCTCTCAAAGGGCACATCGATAACAGGGAGAGGTATGAGTGGGGCCCTTAACCTGGGTTTCGGGGATGACAATTGACATTCCGGGCAAGAAGCGCAGTACCTTTTAATCTCCTCATATACTCCTGGCCAAAAGAACCTTCTGAGCACCCTTTCCTGAGTCTTGTCTACCCCCAAGTGTCCCCCAGGAGGTGAGAGTGGGAAAAATTAAGCACCTTCCGAGTATACGAGGAAGGAACAACCAGCTGCTCAATCTCTTGGCCTTCATCTGAAGTTACCCTATAAAGGAGATCGTTCTTAAGGAGGAAATATGGGTAGGTACCTTTGGTGCTACCCTGCACAGTCACCCCATTCACCTCTACTACCCTGCTTCTAGCGACCTGCAACAGTGGATCGTTTGCTTGGTCTCTCCCAAAGCTACTACTGGAAAGATCCAAGGGTATTGGGTCCTCCACCTCTGTCTCAACGTCTGACTCGAGGTCATGCACCCTTTGTCCAACCTCTATATCGTCTTCGGTACATTGGGTGGCTACACCTTTACTGTTTCGCTTTCCACGTTCATTCAAGAATACCTCATTTACAGCTCTATTAAACCGCTGTTTGCTCTCCCGGCATGCTCGTCTGGTTTTACCTATTTTCGGGTTGTCCACATACAGATCGGGATCAGTAAAGGGACATCTTAAGGATATCACCATCCCCTTGTTCAACTTCAGGGTCGGCTTTTTTCGGTGTTCCCGGTGACTGTAACAGGGTGTGGAAGCCAGGAAAGTTCCTGCCTATAATTAGGGGATAGGGTAACCGCTTTACCACTACCGCTGACATTTTAATCAGTCTGCCCTGCACAACAACCTCTATAGGGGCAGTAGGGTACCGTACCGTGCACCCATGAACACAAAGTACCCCCATGGTTTTATGGTTTTGTACATGATTGGGTTTGACCAAACCACCTGCGACCAAGGTTAAGGCACTGCCTGAGTCGACTAATGCCCCTGTATCTTGGCTGTTCAGTTGCACCTTCATTCTAAAGGCGTTTGAGCCTTCCACCATGCCCGATATCAGTCCACAAAAGTTTAGGGGATTTTCCCCAGTCCACATTGCATTGGTTCTGCGCGGTTAGGGCAGATTGCCCTGACATGTCCTTTCCCGCCACACTCGAAGCAAACTATGGAATTTCCCCCAAAGCGATCCTCTCTCACAGACACTTGGTCCCTAGAGTCCATTTTCTGTCGGCGCACTCCCCCTCCAGACTCCGCTTCAGGCTCATTCCGGCGGTTTCTTGGTCTCGGGAGCAAGCTGTACGGCATTGAACATTTCTCCAAGTCTTTTGCAGACAGATAACGTTCGACGTGGGCTATCATGCCATCATAGGTAGTGGGGTTTCCCTGACTGACCCATTCACGCAGGCCACGGGGAAGTTCTCTCAGGTACCGGTCAAGCACCAGAGTTTCCAGCATTTTTGCAGGGCTTTGGTTCTCCGGTTTGAGCCATTTCCGGGCCAGATGAATCAAGTCAAACATCTGGGATCTGGGGGCCAGACCTTCTTTAAATCGCCATTTATAGAAGCGTTGGGCTCTCACAGTCGCCGTCACTCCCAACCTGGCCAAAATTTCTGCCTTTAGTTGTGGGTAGTCGGCAGCCGCTTCCTCTTCCAGGTCGTAGTAGGCTTTTTGTGCTTCCCCCACGAGGAAAGGAGCGATGATCCCTGCCCACTGTGTTGGAGGCCAGGCTTCACGAGTAGCAGTTCTCTCAAACGCCAGTAGATAGCTTTACATCATCCTCTGCAGTCATCTTCTGCAGACAGTTGCTTGCCCGGATCGTGCCATTACCTTTTTCTAGTGCAGGAACTGTCTGGGAAGTAACGTTTTCCAGGACATTCTTAAGCAGGGCATGCTCCATTTTTTGTGTCTCCGCCAGGGCCCCAATTTGCTGGGCCAACAGTCTATTGCACTCCTGCTGTGCTGCTAAAGCTTGCCTGCTTGTTTCCTGCTGCACCGCCGTGGCTTGGACCAGGGCCTTCACAACGTCCTCCATTTTCTGCGGGTCCTGTACCTTTAAGGCTATTGTAACAGCGGAGCCGGTACGAATGAGAGATCCCACCGCTGCCACCACTTGTGGTAGGTTGCTCAAAATATGGCCCGGACAGCAGGAGATTGCGGCTCAGGTGTACTTTTATTATAAAGCAGAACACAGTCTTTTTCAGCAGTTGGGGAGGCTTCCCCTTTTATGCACAAACAAAACTAAACAAAACAATCGGCCTACTCCTGTCAGGAGCCTACCTCTTTTCCGTAGTGCCCTTACTACCGGTTACTGGGCCAGCTACCCGGGCCCAGTACAAAACAAACAAAGTAAATCACGCATGAGAGATTCTCACCAGTCTCTTTCCTGCAGAGTACAGCGAAGTTACCACCTCTCTCTCCCAGGGTGGATTGCTACTGAGAGAGAGATCCTCCCTCTCAGTCCTGCTAAGAAGACCCAAGAGGAAACGCCTACAGGTGTGCTAGCTGGAAGGGTGTTAACCCTTCCTACCAGGGATATACTGCCCTTTGGAGCCTCTGGCTCACAAAAACATGGTCCAGGACATGGTTAGAATAAACAGGGCCCAGGACCCTGTTACAATAGTTTTCGTTAAATAACTTCTTTATTAGTCATCCATGCTTGCAATGAGAAAAGATTCTCAGTATCCAATCATGTGCACACTGACTTTGATTACATTTGCTCATTTGATATGCTTGCCTGAGCCGTCACACACTTGAATTAATAATGAAAACAACACAGGCTGGGAATGTAATCTAGCTGGATTATGGATTAATGTCTGCTTGAAATTTAGTTGCAGTTAAAACAAGAATAATTTATTAAGCCCCCTGGAAAAAAACAAACAATCTTTGAGCTTTCCAAAGATGGATTTTCAGAAAATGACTATCACTGTTTACAGTCTTAGGTTTTTGTGCTAGTGTAGAGGTATTGGAGAACCCTGTTGAAGGGTCAGCAGAATGAGGGTCTGGAGAGTGGGGGTGGAGGCTGAAAGAAAATATGGAAATAGGGAGATAGAATACAAGGAAAAGAGGAAACCATGAAATCAGAAACAATAGTGAGAAAGGATGAAGTAGAGATACATAAGGGATAAGGAATAGTAGCATGTCATTACTGGTGATGGGTGATAAAGTTTTTGGGGCTATGGCTGCCATGTCCACCATTATTTACATTACACATAGTGCATCTAAAATAAATGCAGATGTTCAGCTCAATCAAATCAATACGTTTTCTTGACAAGATTACAGGAAGAAATGGTGGATCTTTCAAATTTTTACAAACCGCTTTCCAAACACATTGCTCCTATTTTACATGGGGTGAAAGCATTTGACTATTGGGAGTTCATTATGTTTATTAGTTACTTACATACTTAAAAACTAAAGAAATCTCAATATATCCTTCCTGGTAAAATATTTTCTCAAAAAAAAAAAAAAAACCAAAAAAAACCAGGATTCCTGGACACTTGGGTCACGTAACGAATAAACATAATGAACTCCCAATAGTCAAATGCTTTCACCCCCATGTACAATAGGAGCAATGTGAATCTTGCACACAGCTCACCCACAAAAAACGCACATAAATCAAAGAAACCCGATTTTACAAACCCTCACATCTTATGGTGAATTAAACTGCACATGTGTTGCAAGTTCAATTGGTTGAAGTCTAAAGACATGGTAACATTGTCTCGTACTTTGTGTACAACCTGATATTTGCCTGGTCTCCTGAAACAAGAACCCTTCAAAGATTTAGATTGTGTTCAATATGGTACAAACCCATTGAAAGACAAGAACCAGAGGAAAACGGCAATGGAGCCGAATGAAACCAGACAAAAGGATCGTTTGAGAGAACAGAAGAATAATATGCAATAAAGTGAAAACATCGGACACTGCTCCCCAATACCATGAGAACAACAATGATACCGAACAAAGTGTCAGAAGCAACACCTCAGTTACTATTCCAGAATTCTGTTAAGTGTCAAATCTTATTAGTAAATAGCCAAGAACAGCGACCACAGACCATTGTCGGATTTTTTAATTCTAGAATAAATACATGTACATCTACATATTGTAAATCTGATTTGTCATATGGCATGATTGTAAATACAGAAAGCATTTCCAAAATCCATTTACAGAAAATCAAAATTGATGTATTCTAAAAAAAACTCCAAACAAATTAGAACATTTTCTGGCATAGATATATTTTCAAAATAAAACTTGATCTGCTAAATGGCTTCACATTTATAAGGAGTCGTGAAAACCAATTTATCATACTAGTCCAATGCAATAGAATTTGGATCCCCAACCCGCCCCAAGGAAAGAAGTATTCTGACCCTTAACTGTCGCGAGGAGAAAAAAAACAAAGACCCACAAAACTAAATCCTAGTTCTACTAGTCATTGAAGCCATATCTTCCCAGTGGCATAGGTACAGTGCAAACTAACGTATAAATGACAATTTACATGAGAGAAGCAGCGTTACAATAGGAATCTTGAGAATACTGTGGAAATCCCTCTGTTTTCTTTTAGTAATGAATATAGTTACTTTTTGGATTAAGTAACACCTGAAATAAAAGCACAAACAGCAGACAAATATTAGAGAAGAAACCCTGTACTCTTTTACTCTGCATCAAATAAATTGACCAAGAATCATTTAGTGATGTATATTGGGGAGATTATAAAGACCTGAGTTCCAAGAAACAGACATTCAACAATATGATCAACTGTGAAAGCTGAGGCTAAGGTCAGACGAACGCAGTTTTAACGTGCGTTTAGCCGCACGAAATCACGGCCGTGCTAGCAGCAAATGACGTCCAATGCCGGGAAACACACGAAGTACGGCCGCACGAAAGTTCGTCCGCGCAACGCAAGTGGCAAACGAACGCATTTTTTCTAGAACGTCAAACCGCTACTACTGACGTACAGAGTGCGCTGCGTCCGCATAGCGGTGTGTTTGCGTGATTGTGAGACGTCAGACGCTGCTAATGACCGGATAACATAACGTCCAGACGCAAAAAGGGCTTTATTGATGATCCGTACAAAATCACGGACAAAAATGCGCATCGTATGACCGCTAACGCGTATTTCGTGAAAAAATACGTCCGTTCGACCGCACTTTTCCGCGGACGACGCGAAAAATGCGTTCGTCTGACCCTAGCCTAAAGAGGAAAGCCTATAACACATAGCTCCAAAGCAAATATCATCAAGTGAATAGAATCAAAAGGAACGAATGGAGAGGCGATGGCCTTAAAAATTCTGTATTAACAAAACGTGGAAAGATCAAATCCCGATATATGGTTGGGATAGGAGACTGTTGGACTTTGAAATTATCAATATTGCATCACTGTAACAAAGGGATGTTCTGTTTCTCACCATGGGAACAATCTGCAAAATCAAAATTCAACTTTGGAACTCTGAAGACTAAAAAGGGCCATTGTTACATTGATGGAAGAAGCAACGCAATCTGAAAAACAGCTCATTGCGTAATGTCTTTTAGACAATGACGAAGTTTACATTTTATTTGAAAAAAAAAAAAAAAGAAGCACTCGATCATGGATTAATTATTTCATTATTTGTAACAAAATCGGACGTATTACACCAGTGAATATGATTAATAACACATAAAATGCATAACATCTGTAATCAGAGGATAATTCATGTAGCCCAATCAAACCTTAATGTCAATTTATATATTTTTCAAATTAAAGTCTTACCTGAGACTCGTCGTCCCTTACGGCTGAAGATGTGTCTTTGTGCAGTCTTTTGTGTTTTTTCATTATTAAACTGTCCACAACCCAAAACATTATGGCCTGTAAATAAAACAGATTCAAGGCAATAGAGATGTACATCACGTGCTCTAGTGAGCGCACAGAATAACAATTCTTTTCACATATTATCTGGCAATCTTACAATCCCATAGTTGCAATGAGATCTGTTAAATCTGAACTCTCCTGGATCGAGTCACTGACTGTCTCTCTGCCATCTCGAATTGGAGGTCTTCCCGCTCCCTTAGGCTAATGTCAGATGAACGCATTCTGCGCGGACTGTGCGTCCGTGCACAACGGAGGTAGTGGCCACACGGTCCGTTTTTGTGACTGACGTTTTTTTTTACTGATGTAGATGGGAAATAAATTAATACGAAAAACATTTTGTCCGTCAAAATGCTGGACGTCAAAAACGCAGTCCGTCTAACTACGTTCCATCACTCACACAAAAAGCTATGCGGACGTTGCGGACGCAGCACACTCTGTGCGTCCGTTCTAGCGGATTTACGTTCTTGGTGATCGGTACTCAGTCTTAAAAAAGTGGTATCGGCGCATCCCTAGTACTGATGCAACTCAACCCTCTGCCCAGCCACTCACTTCTAATTGAAGCCGCTTCTATGACCCCACTGTTCCCAAACCACTGGCACTAATGATCCTGCTTTCTAGTAAAATTCCTCTGGTCTTCCTCAACCCCAATCCCTCTAGATTAACCCCTTCCCGACCGCTGACGTACCCTGTACGTCCTGTGTTCGGGTCTCCCTTAGACCCGATGACGTACAGGGTACGTCAGCGGCGCCAAATCCCCCCTCCGCCCGATACTCACCTCCCTCGTCGGATCCCACGTCGATCTGACAGGGAGGAAGCCTGCCCATGTGATTTACATGGGCAGGCGAGGCTGATGACGTCGCCACGCTGCGTGGTGACGTCATCAGAAGGTGCCCCCATGTGTTTCAATGGAGGGGAGGGGAGGGGGGGCTCCTTCGGAGCCCTCTATCTCCCCAACCATTGAAGCTAGGGAGATGCCGTTTGCACCGCTGGAGAGGGGAGAGCCTCCCCTTTCCAGCGGTGTATGGCATTAACAATTTCGCTGCCGGATCACGTTGCGGCGCCAATTGGCGCCAAAACGTGATTCAAACCTGGAGGGGGCTGACATCTTGGATGTCAGCCTAGCCTCCAGGTCCCCCCCACCCACTGACAACCTCACCATATGTGTGAGGATGTCAGTGGGCCAGTTAACCCTCTAGCTGCCATGTAGAGATAAGGGGATCCTAAGGATCCCTTTATCTCCCGATCCATGGCAGATAGATGGTCATATTTGCCATCATTTGAAAGGCCTGATTATGGCCTTTCAAATGATACCAAACATGACCAGGTTTGGTTTTAAAGAAAAATGTAAAAAAAAAATTAAATAAAATAAAAAAAATGTTTTTTTTTTTTAAAGTTTTTTTTGTCTGGGGGGAGTTTAATTAAATAGGACCTAGGCTGTCATCTAAAAATAATTAGCACAAAATGGTCAGAATGAGCGCAGCGCACATAGGTGAACTGGCTCAGCAGTGAAAGGGTTAAAAGGTAAAAACATGTAAAAATTGGGTATTTATATTCTCGGGATAAAATTTGGAAACTATTTAGCCGGGGTCTTTATTGGTGGTTATAGCTTTAGGGGATTAAATTACGAAAAAGTGTGTTTTTACCATTTTTTTCATCATATTTCATATTTTTTTTATATTAAATTATTGGATATGATGGAAATAATGGTATTTCTAGAAAGTCCATTTAATGGCGGGAAAAAGGGTGTATAATATGTGTGGGTTGAATAAACGAGTAAGAGGAAAATTTGATCTAAACACGAGCAGCGCAGAAACGTAAAAACAGCAGCGGTCACTAAAGGACGGATTTGTGTAAAACCGCCCGGTCACTAAGGGGTTATAAACTCCTATGAGCAGGGCCCTCTACACCTCTTGTTTCTATCATACGTCTGTTTATCTCATTCCCTTTGGTTATTGTAAAGCACTGCGGAAACTGTTGGCGCTATATAAATGACGACGATAATAATACTAACAACCCAAACTAACAATATATAGCAATGTATAGATGGGTAGGCGTCATATAGCACAGGCAGGATCTACAGAAGACAGAAAATACAGAAAACAAGAGACATAAACGGGGTAGTTAAAAAAGCGGTAGAAAAATTGCCATGGGACTGTAATTAAAATATTATCTAGAAAAGGGCACTGGAATGTTAATACAGAATTTACAAACTTATTGTGTTACAGTAGTCTAAATATGGACATTACGCTGGCATTGTGTAAACTTTACTTACGTTTACTATAAAAGGCACCACCAACATCACCAGGATGAGCTCTAACCGAGGATCTGGAATGTCATTTAAAAGGATTTCCTGAAGCTGCACAGAATGGGGGAAAAGAAGTAAAGACATTGTACAAACAGTCTGGTCACTGCAAATATTTAACAGCACTTATTGCACACAATAGTTACCCTAGATTTGTTATTACATTACCATGATATGTTTTACATTATAACCTTCAGATAATCAGGAATGCACACATTTGTATGCAGGGTACCGGAACAGGCACTGGTGAAACATTTGCTGTTAACGGAGACTTAATGTCATGTATAGTTTATTTTAGAGACCGCTTTCCTTCGGAAACAAAAAGGATGCAGAATTAAACTAGTACCTTCAAGTCTACTATCCTCTAAAAACAGTATAGTAATCGCTTCTCGGCCTTTTGGCTAAGATCAAGTGTAGTATCTGTTCTTATCAGTTTAATATCTGATACGCCCCCCTATCTGGGGGCCATATATTAAATGGATTTTTAGAACAGGGAGATGGAAGAGCTTGCTCTGTCCACTCCACGCATTGACCTGGTATTGCAGTACCTCCAGGACCGGTGCACAAAAACCCCCAAAAAAAAAACGTATAGTAAGATTGTGTTCAGCTAAAAAGAAAATACACAACTGTATATGGTGTGTGTCATACAATCACAAGAGTGTGTACAATGCTAGTCACAAGGCGATTATTTATTTATTAAGTATTTTACCAGGAAGGATACATTGAGATTTCTCTCGTTGTCAAGTACGTCAAGTACGATTGTCTTTTCCATGTGATCTAGGACATTAATTCTTAACTATTTTGTGCATCAAGATAATTGTAAACTAGATGGTTTTATATGGTTGGTGAAGTATTTATAATAAATAAATATGACACAGGAGATCAGTTTTCACATTCAATGAAATGGCAACAAATTAACAAAGGCATTCTACGCAAGGACTCTGTTTTAAGTCCCATTTTTCATACCACCAATTTATACCAATAGATAGTGAATTAAAAATATTTTTTTCCTACTACTGTGGCAGTAGGCAATTTCAGTTAAGTAGATTAGTAATTATCTA
This sequence comes from Leptobrachium leishanense, assembly GCA_009667805.1. Classification (NCBI taxonomy): domain Eukaryota; kingdom Metazoa; phylum Chordata; class Amphibia; order Anura; family Megophryidae; genus Leptobrachium; species Leptobrachium leishanense. Next base: position 179,381,868 of record CM019065.1, on the reverse strand, counting down.
AAAAAAAATATATATTTTTTTATGACATGAAATATGACAGCAATTTTGTACACTTTAGGCTGGGGTCAGACTAATGCATTTTATCGTGATTTTAGGCGCACTTAATCACGGCCGCAGTAGCAGCAAATGATGCGCAATGACGGCCAATATACGAAGTACGGCTGCACAAAAGTCCAGCCGCGCAACGCAAGTGGAAAATGAACACATTTTTTCGAGAACGCAGAACTGCTAGTACTGACGTACAGAGTGCGCTGCGTCCGCTAGCGGTGAGTGTGCGTGATTAGGAGATGTCAGACGCTGCTCATGTCCGGCCAACATAACGTCCAGATGCAAAAAAGTGTTTTATTGACGATCCGTAAAAAAAAACAAAAAAAAGAAAAAACACACAAAAATGCGCATCGTATGACCGTTTTCGCGCATTCCATGAAAAAATACTACAGCAATGCGTTCGGACGCACTTTTTGACGGTCGCTGCAAATAATGCGTTCGTTTGACCATAGCCTTAATGTTATACAGTTGTGTTCAAAATTATTCAACCCCCAATGCTGTAAAGGGTTTTAGGGAATTTAGTGTGCATTTGTAATTGTATTCAGAATGAAATCCTACAAGAACTTTTTAAAGAACCATATGCAACTAAAATGACATCAATTGGTTTTGTAATACAGTAGTAAATGTTTCTTTTGTGAATTCTTCATTGACACAATTATTCAACCCCTTAAAGACTATCACTCTGAAGAACAGAGGTTCATTCAAGTGTTTTCAATCAGGTATTGAAAACACCTGTGGATGTCACGGAGCAGCAATAAAGCATAATAAGCACCAATTAGGCAGCTTTAAAATGACTGATACTCAGCTCCTTCTAGACATTTACTGGTGTGGTTACAAACATGGTGAAGTCAAGAGAATGGTCCAGGAAGACAAGAGAAGGGTGATTGCTCTTCACAGGAAGGGCAATGGCTATAAGAAGATTGCAAAGATGTTAAACATATCAAGAGAGACCATAGGAAGCATCATTCGCAAATTCCAAGGCAAAGGGCACTGTTGAAACGCTACCTGGTCGTGGCAGAAAGAAGATGCTGACTTCGACTGCTGTGCGCTACCTGAAGCGTAGAGTGGAGAAAAGTCCCCGTGTGACTGCTGAGGAACTGAGAAAAGATTTGTCAGATGTGGGTACTGAAGTTTCAGCTCAGACAATACGGCGCACACTGCGTAATGAAGGCCTCCATGCCAGAACTCCCAGGCGCACCCCCTTGCTGTCTCCAAAGAATAAGAAGAGTCGACTGCAGGATGCCAAAAGTCATGTGGACAAACCACAGAAGTGTTGGATAGTGTTCTGTGGACTGATGAACAAAATTAGAACTGTTTGGGCCCTTGGATCAACGCTATGTTTGGAGGAGGAAGAACAAGGCCTATGAAGAAAAGAACACCTTGCCTACTGTGAAGCATGGCGGGGGGGTCAATCATGCTCTGGGGCTGTTTTGCTTCTGCAGGTACAGGGAAGCTTCAGCGTGTGCAAGGTACCATGAATTCCTTTCAGTACCAGGAGATATTGGATGACAATGTGATGCAGTCTGTCACAAACCTGAGGCTTGGGAGACGTTGGACCTTTCAACAGGACAATGATCCCAAGCATACCTCCAAGTCCACTAGAGCATGGTTGCAGATTAAAGGCTGGAACATTTTGGAGTGGCCATCGCAGTCACCTGACTTAAATCTGATTGAGAACCTCTGGTGGGACTTAAAGAAAGCAGTTGCAGTGCGCAAGCCTAAGAATGTGACTGAACTGGAGGCTTTTGCCCATGACGAATGGGCGAAGATACCCGTAGATCGCTGCAAGACACTTGTGTCAAGTTATGCTTCACGTTTAAAAGCTGTTATAACTGTAAAAGGATGTTGTACTAAGTACTAAGATTGAATAAAACTGATAATGATGTGAGCACAGAAAAGACATTTGTGGTTTTTTCATTATAAATGTTATATTTGTCTGACCTACACGTGCCTCTTTGATTTAATTGTAAGCAAGATGACGGAATGATCAAAATCAATGTCAAACTGGCCAAAACACTCAATTTCAGTGGGGGTTGAATAATTTTGAACACAACTGTATATATATATATATATATATATATATATATATATATATATATCACATCATTCATACATTTGCAATTTCTGGCAAGTTCTAAATGACAGATGGCATACACCCTTTAAACCCCTTCGCTACTAAGTGATTTTCCAAAAAAACATTATCAGAAACCAGTGGTTTTTTTTTTGTAAAATCCTTAATTCTAAAGTAAGAAACGTTTGAGTTTATACCCATTTCTTACTCTAAATAACCTATTTTTGGCCAGTAGAATGCATCATCTACTACCAAATTGAGTTAGAGGTTTGAGCGGCTGGTCAGTTTTCTTTTTTTTCCTGCATCGGCTGCTATTCCTGCTGATATTTCAGAGTTTGAGAAGCTGAATTACAGTTTTATTTGTATTATAATTATTTTTTTTGAGAGCATGTCAGCAATACAGGATGACAGTAAAGAAAAATAATGGTCCAGCCAGATCTCAAATATAACAACGAAAAACAAACAGGGAAGTAAGGGACTGCTCCATAAGTTTCGGCATTCCCAGCTTGCCCTGGCGACCAAGGAAACCGAGGGCCATGGAAGAGGCTGTAAGACCAGGAGCCAAAAGGACTGCTAGCGCCTAGGTAGCTATCCTAGCAGCTCGCCCAGGTAACTAACCAGTGTCCAATAAAATAAAAATAAAAAGGAAGGGGGGGGGAAGTGATCATGTCGCTCCAACACCTAGCCCCTGAATCAGTAGGTACAGCCATACATTCGCTTGGAAAAACATACATAAGGGGTGGGTAAAGACATAAACAGGAGACGCCAGCTAAAAAAAAAAAAAAAAAATATCTGTAAAAACAGTAAGCCATGGGTAACCGGAACACATGTGTCAGATCAAAAAAATTGGGATCAAGAATGTCTGCAGGATGAGAGACTGCGCATAACAATCCTTAAGGGAGGGGGGAACTCGTAGGCTGACCCCAGATAGGGGAACAGGCCACTCAGTATGGCCAAAGAACCACAACCAGTGCAGGAGGCACGAGGCCAGGAGACAAATAAAATGGGCCAAAGAAGTAGTAGAGCCCTCAGCCACCATGTAAATCAGTCCGGAGCTGAGGGATCCAGTGAAGACAGGAAGGACCACCCCTCCTCTGGAGTAGTAGCAATATGCTGAACTCCATTATAGGTGATCACCAAGGAATCAGCGGCACCCCATCAATAGCAGAGCCCCACAGCACAGGCGCATAGTCACCTCCCTGAACTGGCGCAGTGCCACCAGGGGTCGAGAATGGCCATAAGTTGGATTTTCAGGGAGGGATCCCGGGCCACCACCATAACATCGAGGAACATCAGTCGGAGCCATGTGAGACTTTCGCAAGCATGTCACTGAGCCAAAGACAGCAGGCTCGTCCAGCCTCCCATGGAGCGGGTGAGTAGCCAACCAATTTAGAAGCCCCAAAAGGTCACCAGATGGGACAGACTCTGGTATGCAACGCACCCGGAGATCACGACGCCCGTGTCATGAATCGACTCTGGCCACCGCTCTCGTGAGTTGAGCCACCTGACTTCGCAAAGATTTCACCTGGGTCGTCAAGTGGTCTCGAGCCGCCTCCAGGTTGGACGTACGATCCTGCACCAAGGTCACCTGGTTCCGGACCCCTGCCATCTCAGTCCACAGATATCAGCCAGCCACGTGGCCTTCATGTCGGCGAGCAGCTGCTGGAGATCTCCCTTAGTAGAGGGCTGGTGAGCATTAGCCACAGCTCCCCCCGCCAAGGCTGTGGCAGGAGTAGATCCACAGAGGGAGACACAGTGCCCACAGAAGTCTCTTTCTGGGTGGGCTGCAACTGCTGCAGGGGTAGTACCGGTCCAGGACGCCGGGGATCCACATGCGAGGCTGGCCGGCTCAGGCCAGGGGGCCTCCCTCTCTTCTAACGACTTCAGCCCGCACAAGGTAGAAGATACCGGAGGTAGAAAAACAGCAGTGAGGGTTAATGGAAAAAGCAGCAAATAAACGTAAATACGTTTTTTGCCTTGAGAAAGTTACTTGTATGTAACGAAACGCGGTGGCTTTTAGGTCCTATAAAATTAGATTTTAATACTTTAATTTAGTCCAGCCTTTTTGTTGTATCCTGCATCCTATATGGTGTTCAGGGATTCTGAAAGCTGATTCACCAGCAGTTTCCAGCTACACCACAGGTGGATTACAGCAGCTGAGTATATTGATTGATGTGCCCTTATTGTATTAATATCCTGTGAGCAGATTATATGAGCAGGGGTTTCTGTATCATTTATATATGCAGTTCTGCCCTATGTGTTTTTCATTTGTCTTACAGTGAGACTCCTTATATTCTTATTTATTATATAGAAGATACCGGAGGGCATGCACATCATCTCCCTTCGGCACCCAGGGAGTCACGAATGTCCTGCAGTCCGTAACCCTCAGCATGTAGGTACTTCTGAGTAGTCTTTTTGCCCATGGTATCGATATAGGTGAGGGGAGCCCGATGCACCACGGTAGGCCGCAAGATGGCCACCAAGGGAAGGCCGTGGGATTTAGGCCTGAACGCAGCTCCAGCGCAGGTTCGTCCAGGAGAAGCCCCCTCGTCCCAGAAAGTCAACCTCCCATCTCCAGGAAGGGAAATCGTGTGGCAGGGAGTCCAAAGGTCACAGAGGGACGCTATAGGTTTGTTCATTCAGGTAAGTCAGCCAATGAGCTCCACAGCACGAGTCCGTTCTCGTTGATGGTAAGCCACGCCCGCCAATTTTACAGTTTTAGCTCTTTGGGCATTATGCCCACAAGACTAAAAGTTTGGGGGCACCTTCTGCAGCCCAAAAGCAAACAAAATTTGTTTGCAGGAAACAAATTTCATTTGCTTTTGGACCGCAGATCGAGATATCTCGATATCGGGGCACCAGATGGTGCCTTTGAAGCCAGAGATACCAAGCAATTTTTGTTTAAAGTTTTTGTTATCCTAACATTTGAAATATGGGATGTGATGTTAACAATTAAATATAGGCTGAAATGGAAGGTTCGCACGAAAACGGTTATTCGTAGTTACATTTTTTTAAAAATGATAATGTTAATTTGCTAATTTTTAATAGTGCACCGATTTTTTTTCGGTTCGGCTTTTAAAAATTTTCGTTTCGGATCGTTTTGGCCGATTTTCGTATCGGCTCGTGTCTTCATATTGACTTTTATTTCGTGATATCGGAAATTTTCGGTCTTTTTGAATCGTCTGTTCTCTTCATTTCAAAGGGTCTATTCGATTTGACTTAAACTGATGGTATTTCGATGCTCCGATATTCCGGTCGATACGGTAATTCTGCCGATTCAATCGTTTTTTATGAAAGATCCTTTTTTCTTATGAATATGCATTCCACAACTTTATTTAATCATATTAAAATGGTATGAAAGGAAAACAAAATTAACAAAATGATTTACCTCTACAGTATAATAATGCAGCATATGAATCCACACACTGCCGGACAGCACCTCTACCGTATAATAATGCAGCATATGATTCCACACACTGCCGGGCGGCACCTCTACAGTATAATTAATGCAACATATGAATCCTCACACTGCCGGGCAGCACCTCTACAGTATAATAAGAATAATGCAGCACATCGAATTTGAAATGAACTATCAAAATGAAAAAAAGTTGGCTGAAATGGAACCGAAATCACGAATGGAATGAAAATGACGCAATTTTACAAATTGCATTTTCATACGAAATAACGAAATTATTTCGTTTTGGAAATCATTTCGGATGGTGTGTATCTCGTTGCCGATCCGATTCGGAACATCGGACGAATCCGAAGCACCAAATCGGCCTGTTTCGTGAAAAAAAAAACAATCGGTCCGAAACAAAATGCACATCCCTAATTTTTAAATGTGTTTATCCTTCACATAAATATTGTTGAAATGTGCTCTAGATGGTGTTCCTGATCTTATCTTACACAATTTCATTATTCTCATACAGGCAGAAAAGATCTTTGTGTTAGATACAGTAACTGATGAATAAAAATAACAAAAATGGCCAGGTCTCCTGCTTAGGCTGGGGTCAGACGAGCGCAGTGTTAACGTCCGTGTTGCCGCACATAAGTACGTCCGTGATAGCATACAATTGTGTTAAATGGAGCCCCACACACGAAGTACGTCCGCACAGAAGTGCGGGGGCTGACGGACGCTGCAAACGGACGCAGGTTAGGCAAGAACGTAATACTGCTAGAACGGACGTGCAGAGTGCGCCACGTCCACAACGTCCGCATAGCTTTGTGTGTGAGTGATGGAGCATGGTCAGACGGACTGCATTTATACGTCCAGCATTTTTGACGGACAGAATGTTTTTTCATTGTAATTTATTTTCCCCTCCTACATCCGTCAAAAAATAACTTCAGTGAAAAAACGGACTGTGTGACCACTACTGCGTCATCCGTACTGACGATATCCGTACTGCACGGACGTACAGTCCGTAGAAATCACGCTCGTCTGACCCTAGCCTTAGGGGTGACTGTAGTGATTATGAGATTATCAGCAATGCACCTTCCAAAAAATACCAATAGAATATAAAAATAATATCTTTATATGACATATGCCTGTGTACTGGAAAATACAGTAACACCTTGTATCTTTACAGTACAGAGATTTTAACTCATAATTCCATTAATCTTATCTCTGTACAGCAGTGAGTGACCCCAGAGTGCTCCCTGTATTCTGCTCTCTCCCTGGCAGCTGTAATGCAGCGCTAATCTATTTGAATTTTTTGTTACAGTGAGGATTGGGGCATCTATTTGCAGCTGGTTTTAGGTCTCTCCAGGGTGCTTGGAGAGAAATAAAACAAAGGACTTTGTTTCTTCACAGTGGTCACACTAATCCGGCTTTAAAAAGGTGTTAAAATGGTCTTTTGATATGCCAATGAGTGCTTTTCAATGCAAAAAATAAATCGAGAAGATACAAAATATTTTATATTTTGAAGCATGTGGAAATTTATTCATTTGAAGAACACATAATAATGTATGTTGAAGACCCTTAACAGTAAATACCATAAGACCGTGCTCATTGTAATCAATATTTGAAATGAGAAAAAGACCAACTTGTTTTTTATGAAATAAGAATTTTTAGAAATTTTAGTAGATCACATTCTTATGCAAGTTATAAGGGTTATTACACTAAAGGAATTCAATAACGCTTAAGATATGTAGACCCTAAGGAAAATAAAAATGCAGCCATGTTTAATCAGCTCTCACAATTTAACCTATTGCTAGGGCTGCTTATTTAAGGTTAAGTATGTCACGGCTTTTTTGGGTTTATCAACACAATTTAGTTTCATCACACTAGATGCAAAGAAATGCCAGCTTTATAAACAAATGTATTTACACTCACTCATTAGTGGTTTTCTGGTAGGAGAATGAGAGAGCAGAGTATATTTTCCTTCACTTGAAAGGTTGGGGACTTATATGGAAGTTTTAAAAAGATCACAGGAAGCACTGAGCTAAAACTCCAAAGCACACTGTATCACCACCTGTCTGTTAGTTTACACAGCCTGACATGCCACCCAGTAAAAGGAATGCATGCATTATTACATACATTCTTCGTACGCACAAGAACTGGCATACTAGTTATCATGTTCTTCCTCTCAGCAGTTTCTAAGTACATTTAAATGACTCACTAACTAACTACCAAGGGCCCCATTACATTCTTCACGCAAAAACGCACACGCAACGCGTGAATTTTTTGCGCGAAGCGTTACACTTTAACGCGCTTAAATTCACGCTGGTATTGCAATCCTTGCGCATTTTTTCATCCGTCAAAAAATAACGTGCGTAAAAAAGACGCGCAAAAAGGCGTAAAAAAGACACGCATTAACGTTGCGCGGACTGGTTTTTCACTCAATTCAGCCAATCAGAATTAAGAACCACAATTTTCTCACATTAAGTTTTTGCGCCTGCCAAAGTCAATCTGCGCATATATGCTGTAGCAATAATAAAATCACGCACAACTTCTCAATTTTATTGTTTGGGTATGCGCAGAATGTGTAACTATACTTTGCTGTATTTATTTTTTTTCGGGCTGGTGTATTTGGGTTCGGCCAGGATGTTCAGATTTGCCATTACCACCAGGTTTTAGAAGTAGTTAAAATTATGCGCGCAAACATTGCCCGTTAAAATTTGCGCATTGATTGTGATACCATCCGCGTACCAGCGCACAAACGCATTCGCGCTCACAATGTTAAGTATAGGATGCGCGCAGTACATTACGCTCGCAAAGGGTTTGCACAGTTTCACCCGCGGTAAACGTTAACGCACATTTTTTTGCATGGACATTGTATTACGACGTTCAGCGTAAAGGGTTTTGCCCCTCGAGTTAATGCATTTTTGTGCAAGCATTAACGTTTGCGTAAAGAATGTAATAGGGCCCCAAGTGTTTTCTTCTATTTCCTTTCTTCCATATTTTGTCTTCTATCCAACGATTGAATCTTTCAGTAACATTTCAGCATTTAACTTTTGCATAATTAATTACAAATAACATTAAACTACAGAGGAAAAAAAATATACTTTACCTTTGTCCAACCTGGAATGAGCAGGACAAGGCTTATTATGGTCTTCTCAACAATCATTATCACAAGATAAATGCCACACTGTCCTAGCCACGCAGATGCTCGAGGAGGGTCCCCTTAAATGAAAGGACATGTTTGTGCACCATCACATTAAATATAGATGTTAATACACTCATATCATAAAACACCGATGACAAAAAGTGAATTATCCTTCTATAACAATGCTATTTGAATACTACAATGGCAAGAAAAAGTATGTAAACTCTTTGGGATTACGTGGAGTTTTGCATGAATTGGTCATAAAATGTGATCTGATCATCTAAGTCACAACAATTTGAAAAACAAAGTCTGCTGAAAATAATACAACACAAACATTCTAGGTTTTCATGTGTTTATTGAACATTAAACATTCACAGTGCAGGGTGGAAAAAGTATGTGAACCCCTAGTGTAATGACTTCTCCAAGAGCTAATTGGAGCCAGGAGTGAGCCAACCTTGAGTCCAATCAGTGTGATATTATTGGATGTGTTGCTGAAAGCTGTCCTGCCCTTTAAAAACACACACCAGTTTTGGGTTTACTGGTTTGAAGAAGCACTGCCTGATGTGAACCATGCCTCGCAGAAAAAAGATCTCAGAAGACCTATGATCAAGAATTGTTGACTTGCATGAAGCTGGAAAGGGTTACAAAAGTATCTCCAAAAGCCTTGATGTTCATGTGTCCACGGTAAGACAGACGGTCTACAAATGGAGAAAGTTCAGCACTGTTGCTACTCTCCCTAGACATGGTCGTCCTGTAAAGATGACTGCAAGAGCACAGCGCAGAATGCTTAATGAGGTAAAGAAGAATCCTACAGTGTCAGCTAAAGACTTACAGAAATCTCTGGCACATGCTAACATTTTTGTTGACACATCTACAATAAGGAAAACATTAAACAAGAATGGAGTACATGGGAGGACACCACAGAGAAAGCCATTGCTGTCCAAAAAGAATATTGCAGCAAGTTTGAAGTTTGCAAAAGAGCACCTGGATGTTCCACAGCACTACTGGCAAAATATTCCGTGGACAGATGAAACCAAAATTGAGTTGTTTGAAAAAAACACACAACACTAACAGGGTTATCCAAAGAGATTCGAATTGCTTGAGAAAGGTAACCGAACGCGGAAAATCAGCGTTCGGTTACCTTTCCTGGCCATTTGGCTATCCAGAGAGCAGGCAATTCGCCAAATCCTGGCGAATTGCCTGCACATACGGTGCCTGTTCGGTCCCTGTTCGAGGGCAGAGAAATCCCCATAGAGAAGCAATGCTTCGGCTATTCAGAGAACACAAACCAGCAGTGAAAGGTTCCCCTAATGCCCTGCCATTCAGTGGTTTAATTCGGCAAATTTATTCAGGAGAATCCCATAGGCTTCAATGTTAAAAATATTCCCGTTTTAATTCAATATCTAATAAACCGTTCATTATAAAATTCTGCAGCAAAAAGTCTCTTTATTTATAGATTTTTTAGGATACTTTAAGCATTTTTCTGAATTTTTTAAAAAAAAAATTAAAAGTCCGATTTTTTTTTTGATTTTTTTTCAGTTTACTTATTTTTTTGTAACAGCCCTCTTTATTATCATTCCCTGGACCTCCTGTGAAAATTTCAGACATTTTCGCTCAGTAGTTTCTTTGCAAACAGCGTTTCATTTTCCCAGATTCATACAAATGGTTTTGCTAATTTATTCACTGCCTCCTCTACGTCACAGCTGCTTCGGCTCTGTGTGATTCGGCTCATGTTCGGCTCATATTCGGCTTTTTGGAAGGTTAATCCAGATGTTTTTGCTTGTTTTCAGCGTGCATTCGGTTAGTTGTCGTCGGGTTTGCGGCAGCTTTTCTCTGCAATTCGGGGACCCTGTGGTGTTTGCTGAATACACCGCAGGGTCACCGAAATGCAATCGGTAAAAGGAACCGAATTGAAGAGAACGAAAAGTCACCGAACGTGCGGTGACTTTTCGAATCTCTTTGGATAACCCTGTATGTGTGGAGAAAAAAAAGGCACAGCCCACCAACATCAAAACCTCAACCCCACTGTAAAACATGGCGGAGGGAGCATCATGGTTTGGGGCGGCTTTGCTGCCTCAGGGCCTGGACGGATTGTTGTCATTGATGGAAAAATGAATTCCAGAGTTTATCAAGACATTTTGCAGGAAAACGTAAGACCATCTGTCCGCCAACTGAAGCTTCGCAGAGGATGGGTGATGCAACAGGACAATGACCCAAAGCATACAAGTAATTCAACAAAGGAATGGCATCAACAAAACAAAATACGCCTTCTGGAGTGGCCCAGTCAGAGTCCTGACCTCGACCCGATTGAAATGCTGTGGCATGGCCTTAAGAGAGCGATTCACACCAGACATCCCAAGAATATTGCTACACTGAAACAGTTTTGTGAAGAGGCGTGGTCCAAAATTACTCGATCGTTGTGCAGGTCTGATCTGCAACTACAGGAAACGTTTGGTTGAGGTTATTGCTGCAAAAAGGAGGGTCAACCAGTTATTAAGTCCAAAGGTTCACATACTTTTTCCACCCTGCACTGTGAATGTTTACATGTTATGTTCAATAAAAGCATGAAAACATAGGTTTGTGTTATATTATTTTAAGCAGACTGTTTTTCAAATTGTTGTGACTTAGATGAAGATCAGAGCACATTTTATGAACAATTCATGCAAAACTCCACGTAATCCCAAAGGGTTCACATACTTTTTCTTGCCACTGTATATGATGATTTCAATGAAAATGTTGAAGAAAAAAAAACATTCATAAAGAGGAGCAATAGAAAAATAAGTAACGGTCTTTGTTAGAAGACCAACATTTGTGATAAAAGCTTGTTTTGGGGGATCATTCCATTATGTATTTGAAAATACTGGCTATGTAATAGAGGAGCAGGTGCATGAAAAACATGATCGCCTGGACTTTTATTGGATTATTTTTCTGCTTCAAGAGCATAAAAATGCGGAGAAATAGGCTTGTGGATCTAGCCATCATAAAAAACACATTGGGAACTTACACATGTGTTTCCAATAGATATTCATCTTAGCAATGGACATGTGAGTGCATGGTGAAGGTCATCATGCAGAAGGAACATCTGCAGGTCTCTGACCTTCGTGCGCACTCCCTCACTGTAACAATCATGGTTCGATTTAAAGATGGAAAAGACTTCACCCTAGCTCTAAGCTAATGCCTAAATCTCCTTCCTGAATACCAACATAAAATGGTTTTAGAAACATAGAAAATGTTGGCAGATAAGAACCTGTCGGCCCATCTAGTCTGCCCAATTACATGGATACTTTACCTGGATTTACCTTTTATTTAGGACTAGCTTTTGCCCGCGGCTTCGCTCCGTGGATTTTAGGATTTGTTAAAATAGTTTTTTAGAAGAAACCTGAGGGGTTTTTTTTGGTAGAAACCCCCTTTCCCCCTCACTTGGGATTTTCGGAAAATTGTAAAACACGAGTTTTTTTAATTTTTCAAGAAGAACGTAAGTGCCAAGTTTCACACCTGTAACATCTTTGGTTTTTGAAATATAGGTATACTGATAAAAGTATTCACATCCCTTTTCCCCACCCCCTTAACTGGATTTTTTGGAAAATGGTAAAACATGGGGGGTTTTTTGCACGAAGATTGTAAATATCGAATTTCACACCTGTAACATCATTGGTTTTGAAATATAGGTATAGTAGTAAAAAAGGTATTCATCCCCTTTTTGCACCTCCACTGGATGTTTGGAAAATGGTAAAATACGTGTGGTTTTATTTTCAAGACAAATCTAAATACCAATTTTCACGTCTGTAACATCTTCTGTTTTTGAGATTTAGGTAACCTGTTTAAAAGTATTCACCCCCCTTTTTTTTACCCCCCACTTGGATTTTTGGAAAATGGTAAAACACGTGTTTCTTTATTTTCAAAAGATTGTAATTACCAAACTTCACACCTGTAACATCTTGGTTTTTGAACTATAGATATACTGATAAAAGTATTCAGACCCCTTTCCCTCGACCCCCCCTTATTTGGATTTGTGGGAAATGGCAAAACACGTTTGTTTTTTTCACGAAGATTGTAAATACCAAATTTCACACCTGTAACATCTTTGGTTTTTGAAATATAGGTATACTGATAAAAGTATTCAACCCCCCCTTTTTGCCCCCTCCCACTGAATTTTTGGAAAATGGTGAAATGTGTTTTTTTGTGTCTCAAGACGAATCTAAAGACCAATTTTCACGTATGTAACATCTTCTGTTTTTGAGATATAGGTATACTGATAAAAAGGTATTCAACCCCCGTTTTTGCCCCCCAAGGAATTTTCAGAACATGTTAAAATAAGGGTTTTATTTTTCAAGACTAATCTAAATACCAATTTTCAGGACTGTAACATCATCTGTTTTGGAGATACAGGTATCCGGTTTAAAATATTCAACCCCCTTTTTTCGCCCCCCACTTGGATTTTTGAAAAACGGTAAAATACGTGCTTTTTTATTTTTCAAGACGAATCTAAATACCAATTTTCACACCTGTAGCATCTTCTGTTTTTGAGCTATAGGTATCCTGTTTAAAATATTCAACCCCCTTATGGGTGGATTTTCCAAAAATCCTTCCTTAGTGCACCTTCAAAATTTCACATTCCTAGGTTAAACGGTTTCAGCTGGGCGTTGAGGAGTCAGGACTTATATATATATATATATTTGTATTTAACCCCCCCATTTTGGTCCACACATGGAATTTTCAGAAAATGGTAAAATACATGTTTTTTTATTTTTCAAGACGAATCTAAATACAGATTTTTCACGTCTAACATCTTCTGATTTTGAGCTATAGGTATCCCGTTTAAAATATTCAACCCCCTTTTTCACCCCCCTAGGGGCGGAGTTTCCAAAAATCCTTGCTTAGTGGGTGCCCACATCATAAAAACAGTGCACCTTCAAAATTTCACGTTCCTAGGTTAAGGCTAGGGCCAGACGAGCATGATTTCTACAGACTGTACGTCCGTGTACACGGATGTACGTCAGTACGGAAGACGCAGTAGTGGCCACACAGTCGGTTTATCACTGACGTATATTTTGACGGAAGTAGGAGAGAACATAAAAAGCAAAACCATTTTGTCCGTGAAAATTGCTGGACGTATAAATGCAGTCCGTCTGACCACGTTCCATCACTCACACACAAAGCTATGCAGACTTTGCAGACGCAGCGCACTTTGTGCGGCCGTTCTAGGAGTTGTACGTTCTTGCCTGCCTTGCGTCCGTGGGCCGCGGCCTTTGTGCGTCCGCAGTTCAGTGCAGACGTACTTCGTGTAACGGGCTCCGATGGGCTGTCATGCGATCACAGACGTACTTTTAGGCGCAATCACGGACGTCTGACCCCAGCCTAAACGGTTTCAGCTGAGCATTGATGGGTCAGTCAGGACTTTCGCGTTTACGAAAAAAGTATTCAACCCCCCTTTTTGCCCCCCCAAGGAATTTTCAGAAAAAAAATGGTAAAATACATGTTTTTCTATTTGTCAAGATGAATCTAAATACCGATTTTCACGTCTGTACCATCTTCTGTTTTTAAGATATAGGTACCCTGTTTAAAATATTTTAAATATTCAACCCCCCTTATTTCCCCCCCCAGTTGAATTTTTGAAAAACGGTAAAATACGCGTTTAAATACAGATTTTCTCGTCTGTAACATCTTCGGTTTTTGAGCTATAGGTATCGGGTTTCAAATATTTAACCCCCTTTTTAACCCCTTTAGGGGTGGAGTTTCCAAAAATCCTTCCTTAGTGGGTGCCTACATCACAAAAAACAGTGCACCTTCAAAATTTCACGTTCCTAGGTTAAACGGTTTCAGCTGGGCGTTGATGAGTCAGTCAGGACTTTCGCGTATATATCATAAGGCTATCCCATAGTAGAAGAGATGTAAGCGCCCAAAATATGTGCCACCACCGAATGCCCAGCTGAACCAGATGACCAGTGGTTTCCCCCAAACCAGAATAGACAATGGAAATAGATACGTATCTGGTCAGCGCGAAATAAACGCAAGGAATATCAGGCGGTTCTCATAATAACGTCCTCGGTATGGATATATGGTGTATAGCAGGGGTGTCAAACTCAAATGTCATCGGGGCCGCATCAGCAGTTTGGTCACTCTCAAAGGGCCAGTTGTATCTGTAGGACTATGTGTCCACTCTTTATTATCATAAATTAATTGTCACTGCATTCAATTATTACTGTTTTTTGTTCACACATGGATTTGCCCCAGCTCACACATGGATTTGCCCCCAGCTCACACATGGATTTGCCCCCAGCTCACACATGGATTTGCCCCCAGCTCACACATGGATTTGCCCCAGCTCACACATGGATTTGCCCCAGCTCACACATGGATTTGCCCCCAGCTCACACATGGATTTGCCCCCAGCTCACACATGGATTTACCCCAGCTCACACATGGATTTGCCCCCAGCTCACACATGGATTTGCCCCAGCTCACACATGGATTTGCCCCAGCTCACACATGGATTTGCCCCCAGCTCATGGATTTGCCCCAGCTCATGGATTTGCCCCAGCTCGCTCATGGATTTTCCCCCAGCTCACACATGGATTTTCCCCCAGCACATGGATTTTGCCCCACTTTATGGATTTGCCCCACGCTCATGGATTTTCCCCCAGCTCATGGATTTGCCCCTAGCTCATGGATTTGCCCCCAGCTTACACATGGATTTGCCCCAGCTCTCACCTGGATATGCCCCAGAGGCAGCCAGCTCTCACATGGATACTTGCCCCAGCTTACACATGGATTTGCCCCAGCTTACACATGGATTTGCCCCAGCTCACACATGGATTTGCCCCAGCTCACACATGGATTTGCCCCAGCTCACACATGGATTTGCCCCAGCTCACACATGGATTTGCCCCAGCTCACACATGGATTTGCCCCAGCTCACACATGGATTTGCCCCAGCTCACACATGGATTTGCCCCAGCTCACACATGGATTTGCCCCAGCTCACACATGGATTTGCCCCAGCTCACACATGGATTTGCCCCAGCTCACACATGGATATGCCCCAGCTCTCACCTGGATATGCCCCAGCTCTCACCTGGATATGCCCCAGCTCTCACCTGGATATGCCCCAGCTCTCACCTGGATATGCCCCAGAGGCAGCCAGCTCTCACATGGATACTTGCCCCAGCTCCGGCAGGGGTTGAGGGGACCCAGATGCCGGGCAGCGGGAGTGCCTGCCCGGTCCTGAACAGTCCGTCCTGTTGAAGGGGATGCGGCTGAGTGCGTGCGCAGGTCACGCGGTCCGGCCAGTCAGGTGGTACAGAGACTCAGTACCACCTGATTAGCCGGACCACGTGACCGGCTGCGCCTGCACGCAGCCGCCTCCCCTTTAACAGGACAGACTGTTCAGGACCGTGCCTCAACCCCCGGGCCAGTTTTAGGGGCGCGAATGCTGCGCAGGCTGGCGGCTGCACGGGCCACATGACGAGGTCTGGCGGGCCGGATTTGGCTCGCGGGCCTTGTGTTTGACACCCGTGGTGTATAGGAAACAGAAGACAAAAAGAACATTGGTGCAGTATGTCTAATACAGTGTATATATTTTATTGTAGGGTCATCGGTTCACTCACAAAGCAAGAGCCCCAACACTGGCTCTGAGTGGATATACGCCTGCGGGTTGTTTTCTGAAATGTTCTCAGGTAACCCACTCCTTAGTATCGAAGGTTCTTCACCGTTGATAATTGGGGGGATACAAAACAGAAACAATCTCTGTGTGTATCTGGTGTTTATAAATCTAGTATAAATCTCATAACAAATGACAACTCACATTTGTTGGAGCTTATTCAAGCTCAGGATAGGCGCACATGGATTTTGTCAGGTCAAATCCAATAAAAAAAATAAAAAAAAAGGTATGCAGGAACTCGTTCTTTTAAAAATTTATTAAAATAAACAAATAAAATGTAATAAGGTCCAGGACGCGTTTCGCCGTCAACATGCGGCTTCATCAGCTGGTATCCATCTGATCCATCCATCAGATGGATACCAGCTGATGAAGCCGCATGTTTCCTTAACCAAACCATTGTCATGGAACATAAATATACGATCAGTAGGACCAAAAATCCTCCTTTATCCTGTTTAACTTCCTGTTGTTCATGTTGAAATAGGAAACCTTTTGGATTAAATGTGAATTCTTAGTCTAGAGTTGGTCATGTTCTGGCCCACTAAAATAAGAGCTCCAGTCATCAGGGAGAAAACAGTTTGAAGAGCGTCTACGAAATGTGATCACTTTTAGATTAAAAGTCGCCAGGACAATCCTCAAAGGAAATATACAGATGTTCAGTTTGATTTTGCCAAATACTTAACTATATCTGACCTTTTCCATACAAAAAAAACTGCATAGACAGTTTTGCATTGGAATGCACTGAAAAAGGGGAAATTAGCATATAGGGAGCCAGTTTCATAGCTTGTAAAGCAAGATTCATGTTCACCCTAGGGAGAAACAATATTCGCTTTGCGATCTTACTATTGTCACCTACAGTACTGTAAGGGGCTACAAAGGGTAGCCTCCACCCTCACTGTAACAAAGTTTAAACTTTACTGCTGCATTACAACGGAAACGCCTCGCTGACTGAAGCTTCAGGAAGAAGCTGAACCCTTGCTTCTGAAGAGTTGATTCATGCCTCCAGAAGATCTCCCCCCCCCAGAGAGGGCTAATAGATGATAAATTATATATTTGGGGTACATGGGATAACATTTCAGTAAGTTTTAGTGTCACTCAATTGTTAATCCTGAGAATGTATTAAGTCATGAATCAATGTGCTTAAAAGCATAAAAAAAAATATATGGATCAGCGCTTTTTTGACAAGTGATGGGTCAATCCAACTCAATTGTTGTTACACTCTGACATTTTCAACATATTCATATTTTCAGCATATACATCCAAAACATTTAAACAACCACAATGAACAGAATGTATAGAAATTCTTACTAGAAGGATGTGATATATCACAATGTTATAAACCTTTTAAAATGACTCGATTATATAGAGTTTTTGGATCAGATAAAGTCGATCCCGTCTTCTTTTAATCCTCCCAATAGTCTCATAAAGAAAAGAAAAGCGAAACATAAGGTTTTACGCCTTCTCTTTTTGAAAGTACAACATTGTAAACCAAAATGCTAGACAAATCAGAGCAACTTTAAAAGGGTCTTAAAATTGTAAGAGAATGATTGTAGGACCCTTTCTCTTTTTATTACCGTAGATACTCGAGTATAGCGCGACCCGAATATAACGCGATGGATAGAGATTTATTATGGAAAGGAGAGAGTACTCAAGACTCGAATATAACGCGAGGAGCAAAATTTTACTATACCAGTAAACAATTAAGATCCTTCCAGGTTCTCTTAACACAGTCAGGCTACCCCTCAGGCCAGGGTGCTCTGCTCTAGAATGATTGCAGTTGTTACTAAGTATGAAGCCGCCGGCCACCCATCTTTACTAGCAAATAGATGGCCGGCGGAGGTGAGCGAGGTGAACGTCTGGCTTAAACCGAGCCTACCCTCTGGCCGTGATGGATCTCACCTCTCCTGAATCCGGGAGTTCCTGAAGGGTTTGCAAGCATCAGGGAGAACGCATTCACCTCAGCGAGACTACCGGAGCTTCCGGGAGACTTGGGGTCCAGAGCAAGGCAATTTATTTATATATTTTTTTTCACGCGATGCAGATGTCGCGAATATAAAGCGACCCCTCCAATTTTAAGGTAAATTTTTGGCACCAAAATCTAGCGGTATACTCGAGTATCTACAGTATTAATTATTTTCCATAAGTTCTGCACCTTGTTTAAACATTTTCAACTTTAATGTTGAAAACAGAAACACTTTGGAAATGTTATATAGAGTAAAAGTTTATCCTATGCACTATTTGGTGGTTACATTTAGTAATTATTGTATATGGCCGCTACATGAGAGCAGTTCACTTAAGCACGTTACCCGATTGTTAAGCACGTTAGTAAGGTGGATGTTGTTTCCATCAGTCTTCCTGGTCTCTGAAGATTGTGGAGATTTTCTGTAAAGTTATCTACACTATTCACCTACAGTAGGGTTGTCCAAACTCCGGCCCCCCAGATGTCCACGAACTACCATGCTTCTCCATCTAATGCAGATATTTCTGGGAGTTTTAGTTCAGGAACATCTGGGGGCCGGAGTTTGGACATCCCTGACCTACAGCCTTGTGTGTTCACTTAATAAAATATATAAAAAACTCAAGAAACTGGCAAGAAATTGCCCTTTTACTGTTTGAATCCTGCAACATATATGATGTATGATATAGTCTAAATCAGAGAGGTATAGCAAGTACGGACTTTGCTTGCATGGTATGAATTATTCCTCAAGGAAAAGATTTCTTACATCTTCCCACATAATTACTTTGAAAATATTTTAGAAACAATAGCCAACTAGGAGGGAATTTCCTCCCTGTAAGTGGAGACCCTGAATCTGTAAATTACAAAAATAAAAAGTAGTGCAGAAGAATAGTACAGGATTACAAAAGGTGACACATTTACTATTAAAAGACATTGTACTTCTTGTTCCTGGTTTCAGAATTATCAAAACTGCTAAAGAAGCAAAATATCCTATATCCATTATTGATTCTCTTACCAGCTCTATTACGTGTTAGCCTTTATATATTAGAATACAGTATATCGCAACGTTCTACTGGCAGCACTGCCTACTGATAACATCGCCGTAGGACTCCAGGGAGACCTCAAGGAAGTCTCTGCAAGAACGCACATAAGCAATCTTGATGCAGTGGTGGAAGGACTCTGGGAGCTATTTGTTCACAGTTTACCTAAGCTTGTGATGAGAGCTGGTGGTGGATCATGCCATCATCTTTGCCATGAAACCAGAGGCAATTCATTAATGTTGTGTTATTCTCCAACGTTCAGCGAATTTGCAAACATGTTTCATGCAGTCAGTAACGTTTGTAGTTTCTAGAGGATATGAGAGCAACCTTGGAATCGCTTTGTTATTCTATGGCTGCATATACATTAGCAGTTCCTATTCAAAGTATAGGAAGTGTTAAACCAAGGTAGGAAGCCACAAAAGATAAGCCACAAGGTAAGCTTACAGCTTGACTGGACAAGGGTGAGAGTTCTGTTTAATGAGTGGGGTGCAGAGTACTTAATGGCCCACTCAAAATAGGGCCGTGTGTGTTTCAAAAGTAGCACATCACATAGATCTGCTGTTGGCTGAAAGTGCAAATTCCAGGTTATTGCCCATAAGTTGTGATGTATTTGTATACCAAGTAATTATTTAAATAAAAAAATCCAAGCTCACATTATTATTCACAAACCTAAAAAAATACAGTCATACAATATTTCAACATTATTATCCCTTATTTATATGGTGCCAGAAATTCGGCAGCGGTTTACAAGATCAGTGTACAAGGAGTTTATACATTAGAATACCTCACATGGATGATATGCCCTGTATCAGGAGGACCCTGTTCCCAAGGGAACTTACAGTCTATGAGATGTACAAGTATTTTGTGAGGTAGGTGCATCCATATCATTAAAGGTCTTTCCCAAGAACACTCGCTGGTGGTGTCTTCTGAGTAGTCTTTCCACGATTGTAGATCAGCGACCTGGTGGTTAGGTTGAACCCGCTTCTCGTAAAGTCTTCTCCAGTTGTATTGGAGGGCTGTGCTGAATGGCATTTTGACTTGCTATCACTGACCTAAACCCTGAAAGACTGTCCATCAGCCAACGGGCTCTTCCAGGTAGAGAAAAGTCCTACAATTTGGAAGAGTGAATCAGCCTCCCAAGATACCTAATGGCAGGGAAGTGACATGTCACATTTAAAATACAATTATTTGTCATGGTAGCTAGAGTATCCCTTTAACCAAAGAATGATGCTTCTTACCAATGAGTGACCACATTGTTTAGTAAAAACTCTATATTGTTCAGATGGAAGAAAGCAATGGGTTGGGAGTGAATAACGGTGACACATTCAGCTTGCCTGAAAGGCTACGGAGAATCCAGTAAAAAGGTAAAATAGATTAAACAGAACCTTTCTTGACAGAGAAAGAATACATTTACAAAGTATGAATGGGACCAGCTTGGATTATCACCGACTTTGATATTAAATATATCTATTCAACAACCATAACTGAAAGAAGAAATCATCATGAATGGGTTTTACAATCGAACATCCATCTGCCCGAGAGAAAAATCACTTCCAAATTAAATAGTGCAAACAGATTTTAAATGGAATTGCAAAGCAGAACAAAGAGCCAGGAGATGCTGCAAAATTACCTTCTGCTCGAGAGAGTCTCCATGTAATAAAATCATCATTTGTCATTAAATATAGACCTTTACATGCATAGGTTTGTAGATTAATATATATTAATATATGCTCATGTTGGGGTACCTTGTATTTTGATAGACTTCAGAGAGATGAAAGGTAGAACCATAATCAAAAATAGATTATTAGTTATGTTCCCTATGACTCAATCATTTTGCAAATATCAGCTTAATATTACAATGAAAAACATGACCTGCACTTGTTTAAATACTAACAGGGTTATCCAAAGAGATCCGAATTGCTTGAGAAAGGTAACCAAACGCTGAAAATCAGCGTTCAGTTACCTTTCCTGGTCATTCAGCTATCCAGAGAGCAGGCAATTCGCCAAATCCCAGCGGATTGCCTGAACATTCGGTGCCTGTTCGAGGGCAGTGAAAACCCCATGAAAAAGCACTGCTTCGTCTATTCAGAGAACACAAACCAGCAGTGAAAGGTTCCCCTAATGCCCTGCCATTCGGTGGTTTAATTCTGCAAATTTATTCAGGAGAATCCCATAGACTTCAATGTTAAAAATATTCCCGTTTTAATTCAATATCTAATAAACCATTAATTATAAAATTCTGCAGCAAAAAGTCTCTTTATTTATAGATTTTTTAGGATACTTTAAGCATTTTTCTTAATTTTTTTTTTTTTTTTTTAAACGTCCGATTTTTTTTTTCTGTTTACTTTTTTTTGTAACAGCCCTTTTTATTATCATTCCCTGGACCTCCTGTGTAAATTTCAGACATTTTCGCTCAGTAGTTTCTTTGTATGAATGTGAAATTGAAACGCTGTTTGCAAACGGTTTTGCTAATTTATTCACTTCCCTCGTCTGCGGTGTCGGCTGCTTCAGCTGGGTGTGTTCGGCTCCTGCTCGGGCTTTTCGGCAGGTTAATCCAGATGTTTTTGTGGCTTTTCAGCATGCATTCGGTGGGTTTTGCTGTTAGTTTTCGGTGGGTTTGCGGCAGCTTTTCCCTGCAATTCGGGGACCCTGTGCTGTTTGCTGAATACACCGCAGGGTCACCGAAATGGGATCGGCAAAAGGAACCGAATTGAAGAGAACGAAAAGTCACCGAACATGCGGTGACTTTTCGAATCTCTTTGGATAACCCTGTAAATTTAATCTTTGCTGTGGTTAAAATGTGGTGATAACCGATCAATCTTAAATCCAAATAGATTATTATGTAAGTTTTATCATAAATATTGCAGCAACAGTTTACAGAATACTTTACACTATATAACGGTGGACCCTATCCCTACCTTGATGTAAACTTAACCAGAGCTGTTGTAAAACTTCCCAGAGCCATTATTGAGTTGCTAAGTTTACAACAGCTCTGGAATAAAGCCTTTAGATAGGTGTGAAGGACCATGTACTGACCAGCTTCCAATCTAGAGTAGTGTTTCCAAACCCTGGTCTTTAAGTCCCCCAAACAGGCCAGGTTTTCCAAATATCTGAAGCACAGCACAGGTGAATAGATTTGCTGCTCAGTGATTGCAGGATTCAGTCTGCATTTCCCCGAGGTAATCCTTACAATCTGACTTCAGGACCAGGGTTGGGATGGGAACTACTCATCTAGAGGACTTTGAAGACAAACAAGAGTGTAAGGATCCCAGCCGCTGTAGAAAGCCTAAGACCGGCACCGCCTCATAGTAATGAGACTAGCAGCCTTCTCAGGAATCTCCTCTGCCTGTTCAATCCTCAGGATTGATTAATTAACCTAATGCTTCCTTCACAAAAACTAGCCACACCTATTCTCCAATGCTTCTGCATTGCCAATGTTCAGTGTGCCACCTTATTCCACAAAAGCTTGTTCTCTTGAGACCTCTCTCCCAGACCCTCTGGTTTGTTCATCTAAAACTTGCTTGCCTGCTGCCAACCCAAGACTTCTGGAACGGTTTCTGGACTTGCATATAGATTTACCCTTTGGATACCGCGCACAGGAACTCTGCTTTGTTTCTCTAAGGACCCTCTTCCATCAAGGACCCCCTGCCTCAAAGACGCTCTGCTTCCAAAGACCCTCTGCCTACCTACAGCCTGTTCCCTAAAGATCTCTCTACAATTTACATCCCTTCATACCTAGCATAGCCCTGCTCCAACTCCTATCCTCTTCCATCTATAACTCTTGTTATTCGTATGGTCTCCCTTCTGACTTCTGTTTACCTATATAGTCCCAGTACCAGTAACCAGTCTCTTGTATTGTTCTCTTGTTTTGTTTTGCTCGATCTTCTGGTTTTTCCATCTTGACTACTCCTCAGCATCATCAGTTTATCCTATTATTGTTTATTCAGTTCTCTCCCGGTCTCACCCAGCCTCTATTTATATTTACTTTGCTTCAGTTTCATTCCTCTGTTTCTATGATAAAACTCTTATTTGTTTATACCTGTCTCAACTACCTTTGTCCATTGCATACTGGGCTTGAACTTGCCACCTCGGAACCAGCACCTGTCAAAGGAGGAACAAGATTTTTTTTTAAGATATTAAATTTTATTTTTGAAAGAAAGGGTCACATGTGGACCAACAGAGGAGGCCTCGCAGGGCCGAACATCAGGGAGCATTGCAGAGAGTCAACCAAGAAAAACTCATACAAAAATAACATGGAAAAAGTCCAAGATGTAAAGTCCTCAGGGAGTAATATGGACCGGAGCAACAGGTGATTCATAAAGAAAGAAAGAAAAAGGCAAAAGCTAGTCACCTAGGTAACTACAGTTGTGTTCAAAATTATTCAACCCCCAATGCTGTAAAGGGTTTTAGGGAATTTAGTGTACATTAGTAATTGTATTCAGAATGAAATCCTACAAGGACTTTTTAAAAGAACCATATGCAACTAAAATGACATCAATTGGTTTTGTAATACAGTAGTAAATGTTTCTTTTGTGAATTCTTCATTGACACAATTATTCAACCCCTTAAAGACTACCACTCTGAAGAACAGAGGTTCATTCAAGTGTTTTCAATCAGGTATTAAAAACACCTGTGGATGTCACGGAGCAGCAATAAAGCATAATAAGCACCAATTAGGCAGCTTTAAAATGACTGATACTCAGCTCCTTCTAGACATTTACTGGTGTGGTTACAAACATGGTGAAGTCAAGAGAATGGTCCAGGAAGACAAGAGAAGAGGTGATTACTCTTCACAGGAAGGGCAATGGCTATAAGAAGATTGCAAAGACGTTAAACATACCAAGAGAGACCATAGGAAGCATCATTCGCAAACTCAAGGCAAAGGGCACCGTTGAAACGCTACCTGGTCGTGGCAGAAAGAAGATGCTGACTTCGACTGCTGTGCGCTACCTGAAGCGTAGAGTGGAGAAAAGTCCCCATGTGACTGCTGAGGAACTGAGAAAAGATTTGTCAGATGTGGGTACTGAAGTTTCAGCTCAGACAATACGGTGCACACTGCGTAATGAAGGCCTCCATGCCAGAACTCCCAGGCGCACCCCCTTGCTGTCTCCAAAGAATAAGAAGAGTCGAATGCAGTATACCAAAAGTCATGTGGACAAACCACAGAAGTTTTGGGATAGTGTTCTGTGGACTGATGAAACAAAATTAGAACGGTTTGGGCCCATGGATCAACGCTATGTTTGGAGGAGGAAGAACAAGGCCTATGAAGAAAAGAACACCTTGCCTAGAGTGAAGCATGGCGGGGGGGGGGGGGGTCAATCATGCTTTGGGGCTGTTTTGCTTCTGCAGGTACAGGGAAGCTTCAGCGTGTGCAAGGTACCATGAATTCTCTTCAGTACCAGGAGATATTGGATGACAATGTGATGCAGTCCGTCACAAACCTGAGGCTTGGGAGAAGTTGGACCTTTCAACAGGACAATGATCCCAAGCATACCTCCAAGTCCACTAGAGCATAGTCGCAGATTAAAGGCTGGAACATTTTGGAGTGGACATCGCAGTCACCTGACTTAAATCCGATTGAGAACCTCTGGTGGGACTTAAAGAAAGCAGTTGCAGTGCGCAAGCCTAAGAATGTGACTGAACTGGAGGCTTTTGCCCATGA
Source organism: Leptobrachium leishanense (assembly GCA_009667805.1). Taxonomy (NCBI): domain Eukaryota; kingdom Metazoa; phylum Chordata; class Amphibia; order Anura; family Megophryidae; genus Leptobrachium; species Leptobrachium leishanense. Next base: position 179,356,888 of record CM019065.1, on the reverse strand, counting down.
CGAATGGGCGAAGATACCCGTAGATCGCTGCAAGACACTTGTGTCAAGCTATGCTTCACGTTTAAGGCTAGGGTCAGACGAAAGCATTTTTACACGCGAACGTAAAAAAGTGCGTCCGAACGAATTGACGTATTTTTTCACGGAATGCGCGAAAACGGTCATACGATGCGCATTTTTCGTGCGTGATTTTTTCAGATCGTCAATAAAACTCTTTTTGCGTCTGGACGTTATGTAGGCTGGACATTAGCAGTGTCTGACGTCTCCTAATCACGCAAACACGCCGCTATGCCGCAGCTGCGCACTCTGTACGTCCGTACTAGCGGTTCGGCGTTCTCGAAAAAATGCGTTAGTTTTCCACTTGCGTTGCGCGGCCGGACTTTTGTGCGGCCGTACTTCGTATATTGGCCGTCATTGCCCGTCATCTGCTGCTAGTGCGGCCGTAATTATGTGCGCCAGAACGCACGTTAAAAGTGCGCTGGTCTGACCCCAGCCTAAAAGCTGTTATAACTGTAAAAGGATGTTGTACTAAGTACTAAGATTGAATGTCACTTGGGGGTTGAATAAAACTGATAATGAGGTGAGCACAGAAAAGACATTTGTGGTTATTTCATTATAAATGTTATGTTATATTTGTCTGACCTACACGTGCCTCTTTGATTTAATTGTAAACAAGATGACTGAATGATCAAAATCAATGTCAAACTGGCCAAAACACTCAATTTCAGTGGGGGTTGAATAATTTTGAACACACCTGTATATCAAGGGACCACGTTAAAAAATAACCTTTACTAGTATAGTTAAAATGGATAGTTGTACTCACGAAGACAATGTGAGAAAAACAAAAAATAAAATCTGTTCTATATTTAATAGCTGGATATCCCTCTGAAATTTCGGTGCTCTCCCGTTCCCTGCACGTCAGGCAATCAAACTCCCCGACCCTGCGGGGAATTCAGCATTCACCACAGGGTCCCCGAAGGGCAGGGAAAACCCACCACATGAAATGGAAAAACCGCCGCAAAACCCAAACGCATCTGAAAAAAGCGACGATCCGCCAAACACAGCTGCCAGAAAAAGCCGACGAATGGGGTACAAAACAAAACACTAAACAATTGAAAGTTTCAAATTTTAAAACGCTGTTTGCAAAAAAAGTACTGGACGCAAATGTCTGGAATTAACATACAGGTATAAGATCCTATGAATAATAATAAATTGGTCTGTAACAAAAAATAAAAAACGTCTTGCTTCAGATTAAAAGAATAAAGAAAGGTTTAATATTTAACAGCCATTGAATTAAAAAACGGGAATATTTCTAACATTGAAACCCATGTGATTCGCCAAATTAAGCCTGCCGAATGAAACCACTGAACGTCAGAGCACTTCAACATTTCACTGCTGTTCGGTGTTCTGTGAATAGATTAACCATTGCTTCTCTATGGGAGATTTCACTGCCTTTGAACAACACCATATTTTGCTGGCAATGCAGCAAAATTTGGCGAACTGCATGCTTTGTGAATAGCCAAATGGCCACAAAAGTGCACCGCGCGGGGAAATTCACTGTTTGGTGCAATTTTGGCTCTCTGAATAACCTTGATATTGGCCGCTAAAACCAGGACACCAAAAAGGTGGAAAACCGGCAAACCTGCTGGTTTGCCCTTAGCATCCCCGTTTCTAGCTCCATATTACGGGGCAGGTGCGGATTCAGCAGCCCTTTGAGAATCGTGGCAGCGCTGGGAGACTGGGGACTATTTTTGACAGCCTCACTCTGCTCCTGGTGGCCAGAAGCGGTAGATCGGGACGCTGATCGCACCGTGGGACGACAGCTGAGTATCTGATTTTTGGGGGGGGGGGGGGAGAATTTTAAATTGACCGATTCTGCATAATTAGCATTAGGACTTTCGAATCCTAACACGGATTACTCTTTGTGTTCCCTATGCTTAACATGGGAGCGCAAAGAACAGTAAACTCGCACTAGAAAGCGCAATCTCAGATGCGCTAACGGGTTTTTGAACCTGTTAGCGTTCAGATTGTAATAAAGGTGGCCTGCACTAGTGCCACTTAACCTAATGTTAAAGCTTAAATAGCTGAGCGCTAATTCGCGTTAAGATTGTATTGCCCTAGATCTTGCAAATCTGGCCCGTTAGCTGGTCCTTGGACAGGTTGGTAAACACTGCTCTATAGTCTAAAATAACACAAAATGTATAAAGTCAAGAATCAAGAATAGGAGAGTTTGTCAAACTGAAAAACATCCCTTTTATAGGGAAAGTAATACATCTACTTTATTTTGAGGGAAAAAAATACAAAGGATAATTAATAACACCGTCAAAACCTGTAATTGTTCGCTAATCACATTTTCAAAGACAAGCCTTATGTCGATAAGCTCTCTAGAGACAAATATAGGAAAACCTTTCTGGAAACATGCTGACGTAAAGGAAGAATTAGTTTTCAGGATTTTAGAACCGGTGCTTTACTATAACCTTTTGAACATCTGAAATAACAGCACGGCTTTCCCAGTTAAAAACAATTAATATAAATTATTGCCTTTTGTCTAATACAGACATGTAGATAATACTAGTGAACTAAAAGACATTTAATACATTTATACATTTAACAAGTTATAACAAGTACATAAACTGCAAAATCCCCATCTACATATCAGGACAAAATCAAATGGCACGCTGACCACAGTCACTTCTCTCAAATATCTAGGTATGTGGTTAGACCCTAATCTATCCTTTGGCCCCCGCATCGAAAAACTTTCATCTAAAATTTACCCCAAACTAGGTGCCCTGTACAGGAACAAATCCTGCCTGAGCCCCGCGGTAAAAAAGCAGATTGTACAACAAATGCTTATGCCGGCTATTGAATACGGAGATGTAGTGTATGCAGCGGCCCCACAAACACACCTTCAGAAACTTACTACATTGTATAACTCATTCTGCTGCTTTGTGCTACAATGTAACTACATGACCCACCATTGTGACATGTTAAAAGAACTAAACTGGCCATCGCTGGAATCTAGACGCACCCTTCACCTTTCCAACCTGGTGTTTAAGAGCTTCTCTGGGAAGCTGCCACCCTACCTGAATAGTCTGCTTCCCCTAGCAGTTCCCTCATCTTATAACCTCCGATCCAGGACCAGCACCTTACTTGCAATACCACAATACAAAAAGACATTGTCTCGATCCTCATTTTCCTACAGAGCACCACAATTATGGAATAACCACCCAGACACCATCAAATCTTCCCCCATTCTTAAGTCACTCAAGTGCTCCTTACTAACATACCTTGATATTAGGGATGTGCGTTTCGGGTTTCGGAATTTTCACGAAATTTCCCGATTCGTGTTTTCGGATGCGGCCGAATTTCCGAAAAATTTTAGATCCGAAAAGTTCAGATCCGAAATGTTTTCCGAGCCGAAACGAAATATTTTCGGATTTTTCGAATGGGCTTGAAATGTGGCAAACGAGGAGAACAGATGTTCCGAAAAACGAAAATTTTCCGAAAAACGAAAATTTTCCGAAAAACGAAAATTTTGTAAAAACGAACATTTTCTGAAAAACGAAAATTTTTCGAAAAAACGAAAAGTCGATACAAAAAACGGGCAAAATGACACGAAAAATACGAAAAATGGTCGATATGCCGAAAAATGTGCAATTCCGAAAAACGAAAATTTTCCGAAAAACGAAAATTTTGTAAAAACGAAAATTTTGTAAAAACGAAAATTTTGTAAAAACGAAAATTTTCTGAAAAACGAAAATTTTTCGAAAAAACGAAAAGTCGATACAAAAACCGAGCACAGTGACACAAAAATACGAAAAATGGTCGAAATTCCGAAAAAAAAATGTACCCGAAAAACAGGTCGAACCGAATCGAATCGAAACCGAAATCGGTCGAAACGAGCCGAATCGAAAAGTTTAAAAATCCGAAAAATCGAACCGAATCGAACCGAAAAAAAAAATCGGTGCACAAGCCTACTTGATATAGAATGCACCTGTAAACATGTAACATAGTAACTAGATTACTTACATATTTATTTTCCGTGTTAATCTGTATATTTGTGTTTTGTTTTTAATATCTTGCATTTATTACTTTGTATTTCTGTAACAACTGTAAAATTTCAATGCTCTTGAACCCATGACATACTTGAAAAAGAGAGAAATCTCAATGTATCCTTCCTGGTAAAATCCTTTATAAATAAATACAGACTTTGTAACAATTGGAAAAATCAAAGTTGTTCTAACAATGCTATCAAAGCAAAAAATTTCTAAAAGGTCGATCAGGAATTGTGGCATACTTAGGGATATTTGAACCCAGAGTGGATCATTATTTTTGCACCCCAAAATAAAATCTGCTGCTCACACCCAGTCCAACTGCTATACAAGCTGGTGTGTTTTGGTATGGACTGGAGTCTTAAAATACCCCTACACCAGTGATCTCAAACTCTGGCCCCCCGTGTGTTTCTGAACTACAGCTCCCATGATTCTCTTGGCAATCATTGCATTCTAAGAATTCTGGGAATTGTAGGAAATAAACATCTGGGGGGCCGGAGTTTGGGATGGTCTAGGACAGGGATCTCAATGTAAATTTTATCATAATAGTATTATTTTACTATCCCCTCCAAAACCCTACCGGCCCTCCCAATGTTAGTCTCCTTCGGTCTGCAGATCACCCAAACTGAAGTCCCCTCTTTGCAATGAAAGCCAGGAGGGGGGGGGGGCACCTTTTTTCTTGATGTCGGTATATGGGAAGCTAGGGTCCCAAGTTAATTTGGTATTGGATGAAAAAGTGTCCCATTAAGGATACATAGATAGAATATACAATCTAACACCCAATGGCCAAAACATTAAAAAACACCTGGTAATACAAACTTGCATTATCAGTCAGGTTAGGAAAACGAAGACTGTTCTATTCCTTAGGTTTTCTTGACTGAGGTGTAACAACACATGTCAGTTCACATTGCCCGTCTAAGACACGCAGCAGTTTGAGGCAGGCAAATCAGACATTCCCTGGGTCAGCCGCGTTGTCCTCAGAAATTGTTGTGCGGAATGGCTTGGCCAATGCAACTCACCGCATTTGGATTTAGAGGCATCCAATTGGCTGCTCTTGCCAAATCCTGCAACTGGTACAGTCAGCCTGGAAAAGCTTGGAGACAGGCCATTGTGCTGGAACTGGTATGGTTTTAACGCTTCTATGCTGTAACCGGGAAGGAGTGGGCAACAAAAGGAATGAAGGCCCATTACCCTAGCAAGTTGTTGGTGCTTGGGAGTTTCCAGTTAATGATGGTGCCTTCACATGGAAATATTAGCCCAGATTTTATTACGAAGCCTAGTTACTCGTCAAGAAGGAAATGATTACATAATTGACATTTACTGCGAGAAAACATTAAATACAAGAATGTGTAAGCAAACAGATCCCATCTGGAATCACATAAAAGGGACGCTAAAGCAAACATGAAAAGGCTATTATATTAAGCTTCAAATATTATTTATTTGTAAACAGTGGTAACATGCCTCAGCCAACATAGGAACAAAAGACTTTTGCTTTTACCTCCAACCTAACTTCCATGCAACATATCTCTGCATGTAACCTCTTGTTTTAAGAGGAAATATCTGGTCACTCATACCCTAAAAAAAATTATTTAAATTTAATATTATATTATATTGTTTTTCATCCTCTTAAACACATAGCACTAGCTTGGCTGTCTCAGAACGTGGGAAAAGTCTGTTATGGTTATATTATTCTCTGCCATGACAACAGTGCTTACTACATCCCACACACCCTCCCTGGAGACAATTCTGAATTGTATTCACATCTGCTGTAATACACTGGATGTAAATCCGTAGGCTAAAACTTTGGCAGTCGTGAAAAAAAGTCAATTCATGTATCTATCCTAGGATAATGACCCCAGAGCTGTTGTTACTTTTTTCAGTAGAAAAACCTTGATGTGCCATCATAAACCACATTTTTCCCCAAACAAGAAATTACAATTTTCACAGATACTTGTAAATCAAAGCAAAGTGGCTACAAAACAGATAAAACTTCCAAGAACCTCTATAGTAAGCTAGTAAAGTCATAGACTGTGGTAGTCCTTTAAACATTTCACAGCAGTATACAGCACATCTCAAGTTGGAAAACAACAGAACGAAGTCAGCTGCAGCGACCTGCAAAGGAGGAGGAGAAGTGACCAATGGCAAAAATCGAAAATCGTTTTATTGCACACCAATATAAAAAACACAAAAAAGCAGGTGCTAACCAAAAGATGGACTTATGCGGAGAAGTCCTGAAACATGGAGCAAATAAGCAGATAGCACACCAGGTAATAAAAATATAAATTTTTATTTTAAGCAACAAAAAAAAATAAAAAAAATATTTGACTCAACAGCACTAGCATATGTATATTAGGTTTTACATACCTCAGGTAAGAATGAACAATATAGACTTCGTAAATAATAATCCCTATATAAAAAACGGGAACAAAAGCAAAATAATTTAAACACGATGAGCACCTGGATGAGCATAAGATGAATCCTAAACCAACCGGCAGAGAACAGATGTCAAAGTTTCAGCTGAAAAGTGAGATATATATATATGTGTGTGTGTGTGTGTACAAGAAAAATCAATGGTCGCAATCTACACTCCAAGACACAATGCATGTGTGTAACGTAGGAACCAGCGGCAGCTGGTGATGACATCAGGACCCTCCCAGTCATAGCAGATCCCGGCACACGCGCTAGCCCAGCCAGGCTCACTGGGTCTGCATATGTGCAGGATGGACAGGAATAAGCAGCCTTGAAAATTGAAGGGTACTGACCCACTAATCTGCCAAATCACAAGCGGAATGCCAAGTTACAACTGGGGCACAAAAAAAAGGTTCATACATTTGGAGTGCATATACTGCGCTATGGAAACCATCAGATATTGTGATAAAAAAAAAGAATAAATATTGACCAATAAAATAAGGAAATACATGAGAAAATGATACAGAAGAAAAAAGCACGGCTCAAAAAAGAAAAATAGGAAAGGGGGGAAAAAAGGGTGGGACAGGGGGGGGAGGGGAGAGCAGGGAATCCAATCTCATCTAGAGTACTTTGGCAAACAATTTAAGGTCATTGTTAAGGAGGGAGATCGGCCGATAATTTTCTATATGGTGATGGTCCTTGCCCGGTTTGGGGATTAAGACTATGGACACCAAAAAAAAAAAAGACTCAGCCAGGGGTGCCTGTCCCACTATGAGGTCATTAAAAGTAGCGCACAATCAAGGCAGTAACAAATCAGCCAATCTTTTGTAATAATGATATGTAAGGTCACCCAGACCCGGGGCCTTATGGAGGTTTCATAATGCTTAAGGCCCCCGGCACACGAGCGTTTTGAGAGAATGGAAGGAACGTCCGTGAAAGTGGGCGTTCCTTCCATTCTCTGCGCTCAGCGTGCAAAGCACGATCCTCCTATGGAGAATCGCGCTTTGTATACTTTCAGCGTCTGTTTAGCTTTTTGACGGGGAGGCCTTTTTCACGTCCGGTGGAGGGCTTTCCCCGTCAAAAACCAACAGACGCAGGGAAGTGCGGGCGCACATGAGGCAAAAATACGCTCGTGTGCCGGGGGCCTAAGGCTCTGCCAATTTCCTCCTCCATAATAGGAGAAGATCGGCCCAGGCTGCTGGCCTGACAATGACCTTAGAGAGACTCAGGCGAGAAACTTCTCAAATTCCCTCTGGAGAACAAAGTTCTCCAGGACGCGAGTAGGGAATGATGATACAAGGTGCTAAAAAATGTGGGTGAAGGCATCCTGGATCGCTGAGGAGGTGGAGATTGTGCAGCAATTTTTACACCGCAGAGAGGATATGACATGAGACTTATTACCCCACGGCTTGAGTAAACAAGCCATTGGTGTGTCAATTTTATTAGAATGTACATAATACACCTTTGCTTAGACCACAATAAGAAGTGACCTACATCCTCTAGGAAAAGGTGATTAAGAGTCGTGCAAACCTGCGAAAGAGAGACGCAAGTGTCCGGGGAAGGGGAAGATTTATGCGGATTAAAATCGTAAAAGTGAACCAAATACTTGTAATTAGGGATGAGCCGAACACCCCCCCCCCGAGTTCGGTTCGGGCCCGAACCCGAACTTCCCATATGTTCGGGTCCGAACCCGAACTTCCCATATGTTCGGGTCCGAACCCGAACTCCATGCAAGTCAATGGGGCTGAATATTCGGTTTTTAGAGTGCCCTCCAAGAGAGCATATATGCTAGATATTTGCCATAAAAAGTGTATGGGGGTCTGGGTAGTGCCCTGGGGGACAGGAAACAAGGACAAAAAGGTAAAAAAAAAAAAAAAAAACTTTTTTAAAAAGGGACAGTGAGTTTTCCATGAAATAAGGGTTAAAAATAAAAACGAAAAATTCCTTCAAATATCGTGCCTAGGAGGTCCCCATAACCTGCCCGTGAAGTGGCAGATTTCTAGGATGTATAGAAATATGTAAAAACCAAAAAGTGACATTTCAAATGACGGTAAATGCTTTTCCTTTAATCTATCCATAAACAACTGCTTGGGGTGGCAGTTTGTATGAAAAGAGGAGACATTTTCGGATACGCAGAAAAAGTTTACGGATTTTTTTGACTAAATTATTGTGAATCTTAGGTGCTTCAAAATTGGTCCTTTAGTGTCCCCAACAGTGCCGTCACACCGTAACCCCTCTGAGAATATGAATCTGATACAGGCGTCAGTGGCAGTGCACCCTTATATTGTGCTTTTGGTGGCAGGCCTGCAAGTACTATCATACAGTAACCCCTCTGTGGTATTGTGGAAGAATGCAGGGGTGAACCTTGCGGTCCTATATTAAAAAGATATACATCTGTTAAAGGCGTCAGTGCACCCAGATATTGTGCCTTTGGTGCCAGGCCAGCAAGTATCATCATACAGTAACCCCTCTGTGGTATTGTGGAAGAATGCAGGGGTGGACCATGTGGTCCTATATTAAAAAGATATGAGTCTGGTCAAGGCGTCAGTGCACCCAGATATTATGCCTTTCATGATAGCTAGTGCCTTCACACCGTAACTCTTTTGTGGTATTGTGGAAGAGTGCAGCGTTGGACCCTGCGGTTCAAAAAATTAAAATGATATAAATCTGGCACAGGCGTCAGTGCAGCCAAATATTGTGCCTTTCATGGCAGCAAGTGCATTCACACCGTAACCCTTTTGTGGTATTGTGGAAGAGTTCAGTGCTGGAGGTTTTGTGAATGCAGAAGACATCCCTGATCTATTCCGTTACGTCAGCATCAGGGGGTTGATAGCTACTGATCCAGGACTGATTCATTTTTATAAATGTTAGCCAGTCTACAGAGTCAGTGGACAGACGCACTCTTTTGTCTGTGACAAAACCTCCAGCAGCACTGAACGTCCTTTCAGAAAGCACGCTGGATGAAGGGCAACCTAGTAGCTGCATAGCATATTGGCTAAGTTCTGGCCAGTGATCCAATCTCAAAACCCAGTAAGCCAGTGGATCATCTGCTGGAAAGGTATCCAGGTCTGCCCTTGCCCCTAGGTAGTCCTGCACCATATGGTGAAGACGCTGGCAATGGGTGCCTACATTTGACGTCCCTGGGCGTCGTGGACTAAAAAAAAAATTAAAAATGCATCAGTCAAGCGGCCCTGGCCTTCACCACTATTCCTCTGATCATCCGCAGCCTCAGAAGCACTTGTGTCAGCACTTGTGTAACACCTTTCTAGGCACTGGTAGATTACCAAGTGTCGCTTTAGAGCGTCCAAGTTTTTTCATCTTGTGCTCCCTCTTTGCGGGCAGGATGAGCTCTGCAACTTTACCCTTGTATCGTGGATCAAGAAGGGTTGCCAACCAGTAATGATCCCTCTCCTTGATCGCACGAATCCTGGGGTCCTTTAGCAGGCTTTGCATCATTAGGGAGCCCATGCAGCGTAGGCTGGAGGTGGCATTAGCTTCCGAGTCTTCCTGGTCAATGAGGATGACCGTATCGTGCACTTCCTCCTCCCAGCCACGCACTAGCCCTTGTGTTTCTGGGCACACAAAACCCTCCCTTGAGGAATCCCCACCTTCAATGTCCCCACTACTTAAATATTCCTCCTCCGGTCTGATCTGAGTAGGACCCGCTGGAATGCTGTCTGTGGAAAGACTGGGGCCTTGAGAGCTAGGGAAGGCCTCCTCTTCCTCCCGCTGCTCTGCCTCTAGAGCCACATCTATAATTCCCCGCAGAGTGTGCTCCAGCAGGAACACTAAAGGAATTGTGTCACTGATGCATGCACGGTCCCTGCTCACCATCCTCGTTGCCTCCTCAAATGGTGACAGTACAGTGCATGCATCCTTGATCATCAGCCACTGCGGGGGGGGAAAAAAAACAAGTTGACCTGAACCTGTCCTTGTGCCATACTCACACAGGTACTCGATGGCCCTCTGCTGCTTGTGCAGACGCTGCAGAATTGCTAATGTCGAGTTCCACCTGGTGGGCATGACACAGATCAGACGGTTTGTGGAAAGGTGGAATTCGCTTTGAATTTCTGCCAGGCGAACGCTTGCTGGGAATGACTGAAGTGGCTGCAGACTTTTCTGGCCTGGATGAGAAGCTCTGGCAGCCCTGGGTACTTGGTTAGGAAATGCTGTACCACTAGATTTAGGACGTGTGCTAGGCATGGTACATGCATCAATTTACCCTTGCATAGGGCGTAGAGAAGGTTGCTGCCATTATCACAGACGATCATTCCCAGCTCAAGCTGGCGTGGTGTTAACCATCTCTGCACCTGACCCTGCAGAGCTGACAGAATTTCTGGCCCCGTGTGGCTCCTGTCCCCTAAACAAACCAGCTCAAGCACAGTATGGCTTCTTTTTGCTTGAGCCATTGCGTAGACCCTGTCAAGCGTCGGTTTAACTGCCACGTCGCCAGAGACAGAGAAGGAGGAGGAGGAAGAAGAGGGAGAGGTGGTGGAGCAGACAGACCTCATACAAGCAGCTTTCTGGAGGCGTGGTGGATGAACAAGCTCCAGCACAGAGCCCCGTCTTGGATCCCTCCCAGCTGCAATCAGAGTTACCCAGTGTGCCGTGAAGGAAATGTAACGACCCTGTCCATGCTTGCTGGACCACGTGTCTAAAGTCACATGCACCTTGTTGCTGACGGCCTTTCCCAATGACTGGATAACATTGTCTTCCAAGTGCTGGTATAGTGCTGGAATGGCCTTGCGTGAAAAGTAATGGCGTTTTGGAACCTGCCACTGTGGTACAGCACATTCAGCAAATTCACGGAAGGGAGCAGAGTCCACCAGCTGGAAAGGCAGCAGCTGCAATGCCAGTAATTTTGCTAAGCTGGCATTTAGACGCTGTGCTTGGGGATGGTTGGGACTATATTTTTTCTTACGCTGCAGCAGCTGCGGCAACGTAATCTGACTGCGTAAATCTTCAACTGCTGGGATGATGTCACATTGTGAGGAAGGACCTGGTACATCCATTACTGTAGCATCATCCCTGTCGATGGAGGTTGTAGGCAATGACATGGCAGGACATACAGTGGGGGTAGAGACAGATTAGGGAGGAGGAGGACCTACGCAAAGTTTTGCGCCAATGGGATGTGTGGCAGGTGTTCATGTCGCCTCAAGCACGTGGTACCCAAGTGTACAGTATCTTTCCCACGCTTAAGCCTCATCTGACATAGATTACAAATAGGAACGCTGCGCTCTACTGCACATTTCTTAAAGAACTCCCAGACAACAGAGTTCCTGCATGTGTTCTTTGAGACAACAGCGCTCTGCACTGGAGCAGCTCTGACATCTGATGCCTTGGACTGGCTAGTGCTACTGTTGGTCACAGAGGATGTTGTGCCTCGTGTTTGCTGTGCCTCCTCCTCCCCCTCTTCCTCACGTCGATCAGACACCCAGGTGGAGTCAGTGACCTCATCATCATCAATGTCATCATCACCCCCTATCTCCTCGTCACTGGAGCCAACTTGGCAGTATGCTGCAGCTGCTGGGGCAACATGAGTGCCAGTTATTTGTGTGTCATCACTGGCACCCCCTTCCTCTAGGTTGATTATACTCCCTTCCTCAACCTCAGAGACTGAATCAGAGCCCTGTACTTGCTGCGCATCCTCAAGCAGCATGTCACTCTCATTGTAGTCAAACAATTCAGCTGACTCCGTGTGTGATAGCGAGGCTACGGCAGGAGTAGCTGTGGACATTGAGGCTGCATTAGATGCTTTGGCAGCTGAGGTGGACTGTAAAGCACTAGAAGCCTGGCTGCCAGAGGACTCGGAGGATGAGGATGGCATGGTTAGCCAATCCACCAAATCCTCTGTATGTTGCTGCTGCTTAAGAAGACGGCCAGCACCAGTTAGAAAGGACAAGAGTGCCCCTGCAGAGGATGCACCACGTCCACCACGACCAGAGGCACAGCCTCCCGACACAGGGGCTGCTTGCCCTCTTATCTGTGTCTGGGAGCGTCTGCCTGTCCTTTTTGTTCTTTCAGACATGGTGAGTGATATATAGATTAATATATACAGAACTCTAATCTTTATACCAGAGTTGAATCAAAGATTTAAAGAACTCTGGTATAACTCAGTGAGACCCCCTGATAGCTGGCAGCCAGTGACAAGACACAGATTACAAATCTCAGACACCTCCTATAAATTAGTGTGACCCCCTGATGGGTGGCAGTGAAACCTCCTATAAATCAGTGAGACCCCTTGATGGGTGGCAGCCAGTGAGAACACACGGATTATAACAATTCCCAAATATTTTGTAGAAATTAGTGAGCCCCAAAATACTTGCTGGCAGTGACAAGACACAAGATCACCTCAATTCACAAATGTTTTGTAGAAATTCTAGTGAGCCCCAAAATACTGCGTGGCAATGGCTGTGTGAGAAGACACAGATCACCTCCATTCACAAATGTTTTAAAGAAATTAGTGACCCCAAAAAAACTTGCTGGCACAGTGACAAGACACACATCACCTAAATTCCCTGATCTTTGGTAGAAATGAGACCCCCCAGTAGCGTGGCAGACCGGCAGTAACAACACACAACAATCTCCTATGAAATCTCCTCTCAAATGCGTGGTGATTCGGCGCGTGGAAACGTTATATAGTGTGCTGCGGGACTTAGCTCTGTGAGCCCATGATTGAGCCGTGATTGGCATACTGTTGAACCTGTCTTGCACCAGACCTGTGGTCAGGTGCAAGGCTGTAGCCAATTACGAGCTGCAGGCCAGTGGGAAAGTGCATTATGGGCCATTGTGATGCATTGTGGTCGAACTTGCTCCGAACACCCGGAAATGTTCGGAGTTTGCGAGCTAACTGAACAGGCCAAGTTCGGCCCGAACTCCGAACCGAACAGCTCATCCCTACTTGTAATATGTGTACCGGCTTCGTGGAGTAGAGGTAATGTCACTGCTCTGCATGGAGAGAGCCTGTGGAGTCATGGGTTCGATCCCGGCGAGCAACCTCTCCAGTAAGTGTCCTTATCAAGACACCTAACGGTACGTACTCGCCACCCAGGACATACTTGAAAACGAGAGAAATCTCAATGTATCCTTCCTGGTAAAATCCTTTCTAAAAAAAAAAAAAAAAAATATCTACATATATCTGATGCAATGACAGGTTGTGGAAGAATTACTTATTCTCTTTATTCGCTGGTACAGCATCTGCATCCCAGCTCAGGAACTGACAACAACCTCTGACCCGGAAACACTATTTACATTAACAGACAACAGGTAACACAAACAACTATGCTTTCTAGTGGTAGATAAGTATAACACTATGATCTACTACAATACTGCAGTAAGACCAGCACAATCACCAGGGCTGGATTTAGAGCTCATGAGTCTGTAGGCACAGAAATCTAGTGCCTGGTCAAGAAAAAAAACTGGGGGAAATAATTTTTATTTTGAGGGGGAAACAAAAAATGTAACAACATTTTAAAAAAATTTTTTTTCATGTTTCCCGCTGTGCTCACATCAAACGAAAGGGCAGAATAATTTGCCTTGAAATGAAATAAAAATGGAGCTGAAGGTTAGGGCTTGGATTAACCATAAAATAAGCACAAATAGTACCCCAACCCTAATTTCTAATCATAGCAATGGAAAATGATGCTCCATTTTGGCCCAGAGCAACCAAAATTCTGTTAAGCAAATTCGGCCGAAGTTCTTTTCAAGACGTGACTTTTTTGCCACCTTTTTATGCTGCTTTATTTTCTGCAATATTTCAACAGGATATCATAGCTTTACAAAAAAAATTCTGCCAGTGTGGGACAAGAGTAGGTGAGTTAGTACAGTTGCACTTTATAATTGAAAAGTGAACAATAGTGCTGCGGTTGAAAAGAAATTAATAAAGAAACAAATCGAAAAAATATTTAAGTAAACCTGGTCAAGTTTGGAATCACTGGAAAGGTCAGACTCCACTGCCAGCCTTATGGTTACAAGGTGTGGGCATCTCTGGTAACGAATGATTAAAGTCTGTAATGTGCATGTATTTGTCTCCCTGTCCAATTCGACCCCCCTCCCCCACATTTCCCTCATTCTTTCTCTATCATTACACATCATAGCCTTTTCATACCACTTTTGACCCATCAGAGGACATTATTATCATTAACTCAAATGAATATATACATAAACAGAAGTTACACAGCATCCTGCTGGGAACCTCTAGGACAAGAATAATCCACCTGCTGCGCAAAGAGAAAATCAAACGGCATTCATGGGTTAAAGCTATTTCTGATATTATCAAAGCTCATTGCTTAAAATTGCTTACAAGTTCCCAAGCATGAAAAAAAGAGACCAAAACAGCAGGAAAGGCTTTGATATCTATATAAAAACATACAAATAAGATCATAAAACACTCGGCATCATGAGATTTGGCACAAGGTCATCAGCAAATTGAGCAGGAAACCACTTTCTAAAGTAAAGGCTGCACATAAGCACAGACGACTTGCAGAAAATCTATAGCAGAGAAGAGTTTGTTCAAGACTATACGAGAAAGAAAAAAAAGCAAGAGAGTGGCGAGAGACAGCAC
The DNA here is from genome assembly GCA_009667805.1 of Leptobrachium leishanense. Classification (NCBI taxonomy): domain Eukaryota; kingdom Metazoa; phylum Chordata; class Amphibia; order Anura; family Megophryidae; genus Leptobrachium; species Leptobrachium leishanense. The sequence continues at coordinate 179,341,867 of CM019065.1, read as the reverse complement.
AATAAAAGGACCAACGTTTAAGAAGTCACATCCCATGTTATTGGCCTATTTACTTGAAATGTATAAATTAATCAGTGCCGATTCCTTCCCCCCCCCCCGCCCCCAAACTAAAGCTACTATAAAACCAGAATTTGTCTGATTACATACACATATACATCAATGATTCATGGAAACAAAATTACCCTCCCACGGTCTATAAGGTCACCACTGTCCCAATTCAAATTAAAGCTTTCACATTGACCGGTTGCATACCGAGTACTTTTCATTGCAATCTATGAGATCATTCTTCAGTGAGTAGACCTTTATTATTTTTTTTTAAAATGCCAAACAGAGCATATGTATATAAATGAAATGTGGGCATAGTTAATTGACAAAAATATCTGGCATCTGAATAGAAATGGGTGCATTTGAAGAGGCTTTAATTTAAATTTTGTTTTTTTTATCTCAAATGTCATACGAAGCAACTTCCCTGCAACAGAAATAACCAGAAAACCTTTTTAGTGTAGCAAAGTTTAAGCCTCCCTTATCCAAAAGGCTGAGGTCCATAAGGATTTCAAACATTTTAGCATTTTGGAATTCTGCAAGGGTTGCAGCAGGAGGGTAGAGGAGGACCGAGCAGAGGGATAGTAAGGGACACCGAAGGAACCAGTCATTGGCAATGGGAAAGTCCAGCAACAACAGGCTAAAACAACAAACGACAGGCTTTGAAAAACTTTGTTTTGTTGGAATTCCTGATGAGGGATGCTCAAGCTCTAGACCTTGTTTGACAAATTATATGTGTTTCTCTATAGAATGTAAGCTAACATTTATGACTGAAATTTTCCATAAATATTTTGTATAGGTCTATACCGGTATTTCATCCATGAGAAAACCAAAAAAACACAACTTCAAGTGATCTAAATTGCCATGTTCTTTACAACTTGATTGTGTAAGAACGCGTCACCGCAGTAGTTGAGTTCTACTGTTTAGCACATGAGAAACAGAAATACGGTAAAAGATTTGCTAATTGGAATAAAAAAAATAAAATGGCCACAAACACGGGGGAGTGACTTGTATGTCTGGGAAGTTTGGAGCTAGTCAGTTGTCAATTATATCCTTGCTACCGCACCACGAACAAGTAAAGAAACACAAAATACAGTCAAAAGCAAGCTGAACTCAGAACCAGGGAGGGAAGTCAGACAAGTCAAGGCCGGTACACAGGAAGATCAGCACAGCAAGGGTAAAACACAAAACAAACCACACAGGAGCAAGGAAGGGAAAAAGCAAAAAGGAATAACGAAAAAAAAGAAGAAAAAAGAAAAGAAAAACAACAAAGCAACTGGAGGGACAAACGACAAGCAGATGTAGCGCCGCTTTAAAAACTGTATTCTGGTGCATTGAATTATTGTTGCCACCAGAGGGAGACAGATTGGAGACATTGTGGAATATGCTGGACAGAGCGGACTCCATCTCCCATCAACCTTTGCGTGAGGACAGGAAGTGGGTGGTACAAAGAGGAGGATATACTGGGGAGCCTTGTGTTTGGCGCGGAGAGTGAGTGGAGCAGTGAAAGGTGGGGGACACACGTTGGAGCTGTCAGGGATCGCAACCAGGCCGGAGTGCAGACGCTGTCTTACTGGTGCTGGAGATCGGGACAGAAATCGTGCTGTGACCTACCTACCCAGTGCTGAGAGGTTTGGAGGACAAGCTGGTTCCGGCAGGACCCCGCGCCGATCGATTGGGAGTGCAGGCGTTTCGTTCAACAGATGGGTGAGAGGCCTCCGGGCCACCGTTCCAAAACAGAAACGCACGCTTGCAACATTGTTTAAATTCACAGGGCCCCAACAGTCAATATGTGGGGTATGTGAATAAATTGAAATACTGGGACCTTGGGGGGGTTGAATACACGCTGCACATTACAGTGAGTTTTATTGCTGTGGAGCTCTTGGAAGTGTTGGGTTATGCGGTGGGCAGGGCTTTCAGGTGGGGGCACGCAAGAAAATGTTTGCCCAGGGCCCAATCAATATTAAAGACGGGCCCGCTGACGTGTGCTGCAGCCTCACACAGCCGGCCCACACACACATTTGCAGACCGGGTGGGCCGGATCCGGCAGTTGCATTGTCCGGAACCAGTGCCTGCCTCGGCCTCACAGTTTGTGGCAGGCTGGCCAGCGGTGGCTCGCAGTGCCCGCTGCTTCTGGAATGCGGCCTCCCAATGGCACCCCCTTCCCATCACTGGCCACTTAGTACCGGGGCAGGCGGTCCCCTGCAAGTACGCCCCTGGTGGTTCCCTCCTCTGTATTGAATGATAAGGCATTGTTCATGCCTAATCGTATTGAGATACCTATATGTACAATGCTATGATTTTTTTCTATTTTTCTTTCTTCTCTCCCCCCCCCTCTTTCTTTCCATTAATTTTTGTAACAAGTCATGTGTTACGCTATCCAATAAAAAAAATAAAATAAAAAGTAACCCAGGGCAGTATTTCAGAACTGCTGCTAAAAACGGGGATGCTAAAGGAGGAAAACCTTCTCCTGCATGGCACCAGGGACCCCATGATCTTCTATTACCTGGGCCCCTGAATAATCTCAGTATGATACATGTATGGGCCCATCCAATGGAAACTGTTCACAGGCCACTCATTCCCCATGCCCAAAATATTGGTCATAGCTTCAAAGCCTCTACACTTTCACATTAGAAGGTCAAAAAGGTGCCAGGCAACGGTTTGTGTTGGCAAGGTAACAATCAGGTTCACCCTGGTCATCCCCCAAACGGGGGGGGGGGGAGAATTCTAGTGGATTATAACAGAGGCTCTTATTAGCACTTTTATTCTGCGCAGAAGGATATAAAAAGGATGGTTGCAAAAAATGTTCGATCCACCCCTAGAATTACAACTTTATCTTGCAATTGACAGCATACTCTAGTAAGTGAATGCATTATTATTAAATGATGATTCTGTCAGTTTTTACTCACAGAAATATATGTTGATGCTCTTGTGACAGGAGCTTGGTTTTAGTCGTTTGTTTTTGCTTTATTTTATATGCTGTAGTCCTAGTTTTTCTTCTTTTTTCATGACTTGGGGGGGGGGGCTTTCTTTTATATATACACACACACAGGAAATTAAAGGTCTTCATACAAAAAAGTTAATATCAACATGTTCAGCCACGCTGTACTAATGAAAATGCATTTTACAGGTTTCCAGTGCAAAATTTATTAAAGAAACACTTTTTCTATCAAATCGAGACATAACGAAGAAGTTTCACAAACCACTAAAAAGCTCTTATACTGCCTCCTAGTGTTGGACTTGCAGCACTTCAAAGCTCACACTTGAATAGTAAATAAAAAAAGATTCAGTCAGATTAAGCATCATGACGTTTTTGAAACTAATCGTACAGTCCTTTAATTTCTTAAAACTACATTCTACTTACGGAACCTGTGACATAACAATGAACATTACATAGCTTGTATTGCTTTGGCAACATTAAATCACAGTATAACTGCTATTAATAGGATTAAAAAGAAAATACCGGTAGTTTATTTTGCAACAATAGTGAAGGAGACGAGAGACATGAGGCGATTGAGAATCTGAAGTACATATGACATTTCAAGTATGTGACTCAAGTAATCTTTATGGGCACAGATCAAATAAAAGGGTGTAATGTCAGATGTGCTAGATATAATTATAAAATCCAATCCACAAAAAGAAAAAACAAGAAACCTGGAAAACGTTTACCAACAAAGTTTTACTAGCAGGCATGAGTGTTCGAGGCTCCCAATTCAGCTGCATTACTACCTACAAGACATGTATCACCGATGTGCCTATTCGCACACACAATAATGAAATGTTAATTGCAAAAATAAATAAAGTGCAGCGGTTTCTCCTGAAAAAGACTGGTGATAGTAAAGCAATTCTGGACTCGAAGGGATACCTGAGGATATAGTCTTAAACCCCAACAGGTCAAGTTTGCCAGATATCTCAAGCACAGCACAGGTGATATGATTTGCTGCTCAGTGATTGCAGGATTCAGTCACCATTCCTCAAAGGTAATCCTTAAAACCTGGCCTGTTAGGGGTACTTGCTGAAAGAACACATTTCACAAGCATTTTATAGTTTAGAAATACTACTTACCATATTCTCCAAATACTAGTATTGTAATATGTCTTTTTTTGACTATCATTGAGACCGTTGTCACGCTGAGCCAGATAATCAACATCCCCAGAGTGGCATCCAAAAGAAAATGCATTAGGTACCTGGATAAGCAAACAGACATTTGAGCATTGTATCCAGTAAAGCACAGGACATTACAGAGGTTTTGCTAGAGCCTTTATATACAATGAAAGGATTTTATTGGATGTCACTGAGACAAATACAAATTTTGTATTTACATCTAAAAACACTTTAACAATTACTATTGGGGTTGCAACAACAGTAAACAAACTTGGTGAACCAGAGAGGGTTACACATCCAACGGAACTTCTGAAACATCATGTACGGTTTAATTTTCCCTTGTGTATCATTTTTGCAACAAAGTAAAACAATGGTGATTTAAGAATAACCTCCAAAAAAGGTAAAAATGTAAAAGGAACAGGTTTTACTGTTTACTTTGCAACGGTTTATTCAAATACTACCTGAAGAAACGAAGGATATGCCGGTTTTACTGATCATCAGTGCATTCTTGGTTATACAATACTCTATATAGTTTGGTAAGTATGTTTGTTCCCAGTTATGTCATTGGTTTTGTTTAACCCTTTCACTGCTGAGGCATTTCACCGCTGTGTGCGGAGCTAATTTTTATCGCTTTCGCTCATCATGTTTAAACGCGATTAGAAGCCACATCTTATTATACGACCCAGACATATTATATTAGGAATCTGCCGGAAAGAACGATCTATATCATTATTATATGTATACGTCATGTCCTGCCTGTATATTATAACAAAAAATTCAATAAAATTAGAATTTTTAATCATCTGCAGCGTGTAAAGTTTTTTTTTTTTCCACATTTTATCACATGAGCGTTTGCGGTTATATTTTCTATGGGGTGCGCTTGTACAAAAATTAGAAATGGGGACTCGTTACATTTTTTGGGGGGGGGGGGAATTACAGGATTTTTAGCAAACGCACTCCATAGAAGAAAAATCATTAGTGCAGCATCATTGTTCATATTATAATTGAAATGTGAACAATACTGCTGCATTAATAAAAACGACACAAAAAAAAAAAAAAAAAATATTTATATTATTATTGTTGTTATTTTACTTTATACCTGGTCATGTTGGGTATCATTCGAAAGGCCATTTCGAATGGGCCTTTCGAATGACACCCTTCATGACCCCCAAGCTGCCACGGTTCTGGAGATATCGGGGTTCAAAAGGAAACCCCTATCTCCACCAGGGTATTTCCTTGGAAAATCCCCGGGCAGCTAGGGGTTCCCCGGCTATCTGACTTCATCATGCTATGCGTGATGACGTCAGGCAGCGAGGGGGGATCTGGGGGTGGTGCCACCATCCAAGATGGAGGCCCCCACCGGAGCTAGGCCGCACATCGGCACCGCAAGGCACTGAAGTGAGACCCGGTGCCTAAGGGGTTAAAGCCAGGCACCGCTTAAAAAGCGAAGACTCTCCCCTTTTAAGCGGTGCCTGGCCTTTCTTTGTGGGACCTCCCGATTGGGAGGGAGAGGGATCCGAACGGATCCACCCCTTCCTTCCAGGCGATCTCCGGCATTGCCGGGGGGGGGTCACCTGGAAATGACATCATTGCTCATGGCGCGATGACGTCATTGACGTCGGGAGGGTCTTAAGAAGTCATACCGCCCCACAGGACCCCGGACAGAGAGGGGAGTATCTCCGCCAGGGTCCCGCAAAGCTGATGATGTCTGGGACACGTCCTCAGCATACAGCGGGAGTAACTGAGGACGTGTCCCACACGTTGTCAGCAGTGAAGGGGTTAAACCTTCAGTCACCTAGAGAACAGTAGGAAAGGATGATGCAAAGTTGAGAAAGCACACTTGAGACAGAAAAGTGTGAGGCGGAGACCAGATGATATCTATTGTGCAGGACTTTTTTTTATGAAGGTACATGCCATTTTTTAACTACTGGAAGACAAAAATTAACTACCAAAACCTGGCATAAAGTACTATGGCAAAATTTGAAGAAGACGAAGAAAAAAAAAAAACACATACAAATACTTACAAAGAACAGGGATCTTCTGTCAAGTCAGAAAGGAAGACGTTTGTGAAATGAATAAACAAAGCACCAATAGCTTGTTTGGAAGTATCGTAAAACCTGTGGATTCAACACAGCAGAATTGCACTAGACTGAGTAACATAGGTTCCACTTAATAGTCTCCATTAAATTAAGGGGAGTGAAGTTTCTCAAACTTATGGAATGTTTTTTGCAAATTGCATTGCTATGCTCATCCTACATAGTGGATAGGTCTTTGTTGTCTCTGAGTATGTGAAAAAGATCCAAGTTCCAAGCCTGGTGTAAACTTCCCTGAGTCATGAAAGTCTATGTAGTTGTCAAGTTTACAAAAGCTCTGATTAGGTTTACACCAGGCTTGCAATCTAATGTCCAATGGCAAAACGAAAGCCAATTTATGGATTTTGGACTACTACGCTTTACGTCAAAATCCAACTCAAAAACCAGGTTCTATATTTTTACTAGGTACTCTTGTAAAAAAAAAAAAAAAAATAGAAATGGGAACCTGTTACTGCATCCTTCTATGCAATTTTAACAAAAAAAATATTTTTTGGTATGTATTTTGGAGACTTTGCTTTATAAATGGACTATGTATAAAACAATGAACTTGCTCCTGGCATGGGAAATGAGAAAGTGAGTAACGGCATAGGTATTACCCATTGTATACCTGACAAATGACAATGCCATTGCTTTGGAAATTATTTTTTTTTAAAAACACACCGTCACAGAGCTCCACAGCAATAAAACCCACAGTAATATGCAGTGTGTATGAGCATATCACAGAGCTCCACAGCAATTAAATCCACAGTAATGTGTCGTATTTCATACCCCCCCTACACTACTCATTTAATTTCATTTAATTTCATTTTATACCCCTTCACTTCATATCCCCCCACACTCATTTTATACCCAGTGTTCAATTCACCTTTGAAACTGGGGATTGATCCTGGGAGCCACCGCTCTGTGGAGATCATGCAGCTGCACGTTCATCATGCTGGAGGCAGTGCTGGGAGGAAGTGATGTCATATTAGCACTTCCTCCCAGCGCTGCAGTGCAGAGTACATGTGGCTGCTGACCTGAGAGGAAGCAAGGTCTGCGCCCCGTCGAGTCCCCCAATACAGCGCCCCAGTCACTCCATATGTGTCTCCCCCGCCCCTACCAGAGACCCCACAGCCACCGGGTGTGTGTTGCCATGATGAGCGAGGCTCCGCCCACCAGCGGAGACTCGTCTCTATGAAAACCCAGCGCTTCCCTCCTTTAGCTCAACTTAGCTTGGTGGTCCGGAGCTGAGGACTTTGATCTAGAAACTGGCGGCCACGGGTCCCAGTGAGTGGTGGGGCAGCTTTTTTGTCGCCCCTTGAAAAAATGTCAGCCTAGGCCAAGATACGTCTCTACCCATGTCCCCATCTTAACCCCTTCCTTCACTATCACAATGAAGTATACACAGTGTTTAAAAGCATTCTCAATGTGATCCAATTCTGGAGCAATGCAAAAAATATTTGTGACTTCAGAACATGTCCCTGAAATGTCAACACATTGGACGTGACATCTGATCTATTGGAATTATTGGAGGTGGTTTGAGATCCATTTCTCCCACAATGAACCATGAAGCTCAAAATATAATGCAAGTGTGGTAGTGCTTTTTGCGGTCTGCCAAATAAGACTACAGCTCTATAGAATTAGTGTGTTGGTGACTGAATGTTATTTTCTGTAAATACTGGGTCCTGTCAGTGATTTTATGGAAGAAAAAAAACAGTTAACTTGATCTTGAAGGGGTTAAGGAGAAAAATGAGGTTTGCCATCACACTGCTCTAAATGAACAGAAGATGGAGTTGTGAATTACCAATATATGCTGACAAATATGAATAACTAATGTCCCCCACGAACAATTACTCCCACAATGAACTGGGTAGAGTACGAATCACCTTTATCTGCAAAGCTCAAAACAGTTGCATTCAGAAGGCTTAAATCATAATTGTTTTTTTTGCTGACACGTGTCCTCTATGAACATTCATTCATAATGTGTTTAAGCCTTCACCTGGACCTATCCTTTTGTCTCGCACCAACAGACTAAATATAACCACAGAACAGGTCTACAACTGAAACTTTTATACACCAACTATAGTAGATAGAAAGTCGAATACAGATCTGAGTGAAATTTGGAAGAAAAGTATAAAAAAATTAATTAAAATTGGTCACCATATCCTCCATGGTCGTCTTTCATCTTCAGGCTCACTGCAACGTTTCACTGAAAACAGACAAAAAACAAAAGGAGTCAAGTACGTACATTTAACATTAAGCTATAAATCGGTTACATTAAAGAGAAAACAACTTTACATTTACAGATCAGATCTCAGACTTTTGTCCAGTACAGAAGGCATTTTTCATGGCATCGTGGAAAAAATAGAATTCTTTCAATGGGCATAGCGGACACTAACAAAACCCCTTTTTTATTGGCATAGACAAGCAGTGGATTAGTGATGGAGACATGATTTGCAATGAAGTAACACCATACACTAGGAAATGAGATCCATCTAGCAACCAGTAAAACATACATAAATTTTAACTGACACACACACACACACACACACAACTATCCTTCTCAAAAACCGGTCCGGTTTTAAAGGTTTGGTTTCCTCATTATGAATCCTGATCTCTTGATCATGATATAATGACAGAAAAGTCTTGAGGTCTTCTGCTGTGGGGAACTGAATACCAATATTGACCAACACTTTGACCTCAGGTCAACATACTAGTCAGTCATGCACAGAGGCGACAGTGTAGCATAACACTGCATGAATATCATCGGGAAAGAAATTCTAAAAAGATTTTACAAAATATACTCGAATAGATTTTCTACACGAGAACATTATGTATCACAGGTTTCCAAAATGATACCCTTGTTCGAGATTGTAACGAGACGCTAGGTTTCAATCCAAAAAATACTATATCTGTATCAGGACCAAAGCAGTGTTGGTTGAAACAAAAGCACATCTTTAAATTTACAGAAATGGATGGTGTAATACAGTCAAGTATAATATAACCGTGTACTTGCTACAAAAGCTCCTTCAATTGCCAGTAGGACCGTCTGTAATATTAGCCCAGTTAAAAAGCTTAAAAACAATGCCACTTATTAGCCATATTCTTTCAATAGTTGCCTTCCATGCATTGCAGAGTGGACTTGCACAAAACTGAGTTTATAATAACCACACTGGACTTTGGCTTGTGTACTAAGGTTATGTATACATTGAAATGGAAAACAGGTTAAATGCTGCTTTAGACTGTGAACCTAAAGTGTTCTTCCTAGCTACATATTAAAAGAACAGAGTAAGCTAAATCACTTGACTTATTTGGTTTCCCCTGTAATAAACTTAAACTACAGTTATGTCAAAAAGCTTTGGCCCCCTTCCTGATTTTTTATTTTTTGCACGTTTGTCACACTTTAATATTTAAATTTGTTTGATCAGAAACCATTAGTCATAGATATCACTAGTAAACACAAAATGCAGTTTTTAAATTAAAGGTTTTTATTATTAAGGGAAAACAAAATCTAAACCCACATGGCCTTGTGTGAAAAAGTGCTTGCCCCCTAAACCTAATAACTGGTTGGGCCACCCTTAGCCACAAGAACTGCAATCAAGCGTTTGCGATAACTTGCAAGGAGTCGGTCACAGCGCTGTGGAGGAATTTTGGTCCACTCATCTTTGCAGAATTGTTGTAATTCAGTCACTTTGAAAGGTTTTCAAGCATGAACCGCCTTTTTAAAGGTCATGCCACAGCATCTTAATAGGATTCAGGCCAGGACTTTGACTAGGCCACTCCAAAGTCTTCATGTTGTTTTTCTTCAGCCATTCAGGTGGTGGACTTGCTGGTGTGTTTTTGGATCATTGTCCTGCTGCAGAACCCAATTTCGCTACAGCTTGAGGTCACGAACAGATACTTCAGGATTTTTTGGTAGACCGCAGAATTCATGGTTCCATTTATCACAGCAAGTTTTCCAGGTTCTGAAGCATCAAAACAGCCCCAGACCATCGCACTACCACCACCATATTTTAGTATTGGCATGATGTTCTTTTTCTGAAATGCGGTGTTACACCTTCCAAAAAGTTAAACTTTGTCTGGTCAGTCCAGAGTATTTTCCCAAAAGTCTTGGGGATCGAGAGGTTTTCTGGCAAAACGGAGACGAGCCTTTTTTTTTTGCTCAGCAGCGGTTTTCGTATTGAAACTTTGCCATGCAGGCCATTTTTGCCCAGTCTCTTTCTTATAGTGGAGTTATTAAACACTGACCTTAACTAAGGCAAGTGAGGCCTGCAGTTCTTTTGAATGTTGTTGTGGGGTCTTTTGTGACCTCTTAGAGTCGTCACTGTGCTCTTGGGGTAATTTTGGCAAGCCGCCCACTCCTGGGAAGGTTCTCCACAGTTCCAGGTTTTTGCTATTTGTGGATAATGGCTCTCACTGTGGTTCACTTAAGTCCCAAAGCTTTAAAAATGGCTTATAATCTTTTTCCAGATGGATAGATCTCAATTACTTACCTTCGCATTTGGTCCTGAATTTCTTTGGATCTCGGCATGATGTGTAGCTTTTGAGTATCTTTTGGTCTACTTCACTTTGTCAGTCAGGTCTTATTTAAGTGACTTCTTGATTGTTGGGAACAGGTGTGGCAGTAATCAGGCCTGGGTGTGACTAGAAAAATTGAACTCAAGTTATGATAGGTTTTAATGGGGGGGGGGAGCACTTTTTCACACAGGGCCATGTGGGTTTGGATTTTGTTTTCCCTTGGTAATAAAAACCTTCATTCAAAAACTGCATGTTGTGTTTACTTGCGTTATCTTTGACTAATATTTTAATATTAGTGATGCTCTGAAACATTAAAGAGTGAAAACTTGCAAAAAAAAAAAAAAAAAACATCAGGAAGGGGGCCAACACCTTTTCACACAACTGTATAGGGGTATTGAATATATTGAAGAGGAATCAGGATACATACATTTCTGATAGTGTCCTATACACCCATATATGGCTCAATAGATTTAAAAAAAACACTGGTAAAGATCATTAATCGATTCAGTGGTTTTGTGGATGCGTTCAGTATCGAGCTGCTGCACTTCAGGGACCCTGTGGTGAATTCACCGCAGGGTCGGCAAATTTAACGTGAAGTGTAGCGAATGGGAGAGCACCGAAATGTTGGTGACATTTTGTTGCTGTCACGTGCCTCACCGCCGCCAGCGGAAGAAAGGCAGATCTGGTGCTGCACCACCTTGAACACCCCAGGCAGCACCCTTCATGCCCGGTCTTGCTGGGCATTTCCATTGTGAAACATGCATTTGCAGAATCAGCAGGTACAGCCAATTAAGACCTGTATTTAGCAGCGGCACGCCTGTCCCAGGATACTTCTGCATTTTGCTTCCACAGTTGCCAGTCAGTCTGACTTCCAGCCTGCCCAGAAGCTCCACTGCTCAGCCTGACATCTGTGTACCGGACCCCTGGCTTTTCCCCTGGACTCAGAATTTAGATTACCCCTTCTGGTACGGTGCCTCGAGACCCCTTTGTTGTGCCTGCCCCAAGACTCCCCTTCTGCACTCTCAGAGACTTTCCAGCATTGCCCCTCTAATGTTTATTGTTTCTCCTTAATGAACCCCCATCTGATTTTCACCTTACCGAGTGTCTCAAGTTTATCACTTGCATCCTGGGTTCCACAAACCACTTCTGCATAGCAGTTTCAGACTAGTTAGCCCTCAGCAGAAGACAGGCTTGTGCTTGTTGCAAACGGATACGGATTCTGAGAGCAACACTGTCAGGGATTGTACCAGGGTGGCACAGTACTGAGCCCGAGATGCGGTGATGCACCAAATACAGGGGTCTGTGGTAGATGGTGAATTGCTGCAGGAGGGAGCAAAAACAAATAACTTTGAAGCAGAGAGACAGGACACGTAGAGGACTTGATGCAGGGGAATCAGGAACCACTAGGACAGCAGGGTCTTGAACACATACAGGATATCCGGAACACTGGCAGGATTTGAGGTTCTGGAATCACAACATAGGTTTACGCTTTCTGGAAGCAGATAACTACTACTAATGCTGGAGAAACTAGGAGAAGGGGTGTGGTACCTTTATTTGCAGGTAAGTCACATGACCTAGTGTGTTTGTGTTTTGGTGGTTTTAACTGTTTGGATGCTGGATCATAGCAATGAAATTAAACAGCACAGGAAAAACTGGACTCCGAGGGGGCTGCCCAGGCATAGATCAGGAGCCTGACACATCAACTAGTAAAATTAAGGCAGAGGACAAGCATGGAGTTAAAAGCCTCCAGAAATTTTGAATATTTCCTGAAGGTAAAATTACAGCTATGTAGCAACAATAGCATTATAGTAATATGCCGGCTGGGTGGAGTAGAGGTAACATCACTGCTCTGCATGGAGAGAGCCTGTGGAGACATGGGCTCGATCCCGACGAGCACCTCTCCAGTAAGTGTCCTTGGCAAGACACCCAACGGTACATACTCGCCACCCAGGACATACTTGAAAACGAGAGAAATCTCAATGTATCCTTCCTGGTAAAATCCTTTCGAAAAAAAATACATACCCTAAGGGTTAACAAAAAGATTTCAAAGCTACTGCTTAAAATGTCAAAAGCATGAGGAAATATTGCCTCCATGTGGTTTAGTGTGATAATGCATACAGAAACATCCCTTTTCTTCGTCTAAATCTTTTCAATTGCAATTGACTTGTGACTGGACTACCAGAGGCAAATGTTACTTAAGGGTCTATTCACAAAGCACCGGCATTTATTATCGGTCCATTTTGTCGCACTATGGCAATTACAGTGAATTCACTAGTGAATGGTCACTGTATTTTGCCAAAATTGTAGTCACCAAAGCAGTTATTGGACGTTTGTGAATATCGCCGAATTGGCATCGGTGAATTCCACCGAACAGAACAGAAAAAAAAATAAAAAATTGCAATAAACATGTAGTAAATATTTGTCTAATTAATAGAATTATTTTTTTTTAAAAACAAACAAAAATGTTGTCGAAAAAAAGATTGTCGAAAAATACAATTAACCCTTTCGCTGCTGAGGCTTTTCCCGCCCCTGTGCTGAGGTCATTTTTACCGGTTTTGCTCATCATGTTTAAACGTGTTTTGAAGGCTTATTTTAGTATATGACCCAGACATATTATATATCGTTCTTTCCGTCAGACTCGGTAGATTCATAATATGTCATTATTATATGTATACGTTATGTCATGTCTGTATATTATAACAAAAAATGCAATAAAATATGTATTTTCAATAATTTACAATGTGTAAAGTGTTTTTTTTCACATTTTAACATGCGAGCAATTGCGGTTATATTTTGTATGGGGTGCGCTTGTTAAAAAAATTAGAGATGGGGTCTCGTTACATTTTTTTTGGGGGAAAATTACACTATTTTTAACAAACGCACCGCATACAAAAATCGTTAGTGCAGCATCATTGTTCACATTATAATTGAAATGGGAACAATATTGCTGCATTAACAAACCAAAAAAAAAGAAAAAAAAAGTTGTTTTTTTTTTTAATTTTTATTTTTCATTTTTTTTTTTTTTACAAATTTTTTTACTTTCATGTTTGGTATCGTTGGAACGGCCATGCTCTGGCCGATCCAACCATACCAAAATTTAACCCCTACCTGCCACGGATCGGGAGATAGGGAGTTCATTGGAACTCCCTATCTCCACAGTTGGTGGCAGTTAAGGCTAGGGTCAGACGAACGCATTTTTATGTTGTCTGTGAAAAAGTGCGTTCGAACGAATGGACGCATTTTTTCACAGAATACGTGATAGTGGTCATACTATGCGCATTTTCGTCCGTGATTTTGTACGGATCATCAATAAAACACTTTTTGCATCTGGACGTTATGTTAGCCGGACATTAGCAGCGTCTGACGTCTCCTAATCACACACACACGCCGCTAGCGGACGCAGCGCACTCTGTACGTCAGTACCTGCGGTTTCACGTTCTCGAAAAAATGCGTTCATTTTCCACTTGCGTTGCGCAGCCGGACTTTTGTGCGACCGTACTTCGTATATTGGCTGTCATTGCCCGGCATCTGCTGCTACTACGGCCGTGATTAAGTGCGCCAGAACGCGCGTTCGCACTGCCTCAGTCTGACCCTAGCCTAAGGGTTAAGTCCAGGACTGGCGTCATCGTGCTACGCACGATGACGCCAGTCCTCAGGGGGAGTTCCCGGAGGCTTGGCCAACATCCAAGATGTCGGCCAGCTCCGGGAAAGGATCGCAAACCGGCGCTTTTCAGCGCCGATTCGCGATCCAGCTCCCCAGGGGTTAATGCCAGGCATCATTTGGAAGGGCAGGCTGTGCCCTTCCAAATGATGCCTGGGTTAACCCCCGCAGAGCCGCCGATCGGGAGGGAGAGAGGTCCGAAGGACCTCCCCCCCTCCCTTTCAGGCGCCTCTTCCGCACATGCGGGGAGGGCGCCTGAATTTGGTGTCATCGCGCTGCCGCGATGACACCAAATTCCGGCGGCTGCTGTTCCGGATGCCGGGCTGACATCCAGGATGTCAGCCCGCACCGGAGGGGCCAGCGATCGGCCGGAACCCGGCCGAACGCTGACCCCAATAGGAGGACGCGCTCAGCGCCTCCTCCGCATACCAGCGGGAATGCTGAGGACGCGCTGAGCGCGTCCTCAGCATCGAAGTGGTTAAAAAAAGGTTTCCAAAATAAAGGTTTTTGCAAAAAAATTAAAATAAAGAGAACGGTCTTTAACTCCTTAATGACCAAGGATGTGCCAGGTACATCCAACAAAAATGGTCGCTTAACGACCGAGGATGTACCAGGTATGTTGTTTCGTTACCGGGCCCTCACTCCCTATACTCATCTCTCTGGCCTGAGTCCTGCAGTGGTTGGACTTCAAGGAAGAACAAAAGCAACAGAAGTAGTCACTGGTATGCAAGAAGGAAGAAAACCAAGAAACTTTATTTAATGCCCATTGGCAAACACAAAACAAATCATTTTTAAATGTATGTGGGAAATGGAGACGGCCGCTGTATTCAGGTTGTGTTCATATAAGCAAAAATTGCCACACACAACACTAGTGTACACACATACACAACAGAAAAGCCCCCCATGGAGTTGTAAATATGATACATCAATACGTACCTGGTAGACAAATAATGCTTTGATTAAATAGCTCAGACCTGTGTCAAGGTTGGTATATAAATGTATAGGATAACAATAAGCCCACAAGTATCAGGTAACAGAAATCCTAGCACACCCTCATTGATTAGGGGCAACGACATCTAGCGCTATAAAAAAAGCCAAATAAATTGCCGGTTTTTATCGACCTCTACCACTAGATGTCAGTAGCAAAGCAACCCATTAGCATGTAATCATAAAGGGTTATTCAGAGAGAGTAAAAGCAGAATGACTGGAGAGTGGAAAATTCTAGGTCAAAATAGCCGATTTGGAAAGTGAGATAAATGGGAAACGGTTTCTCGTTTGGCTATTTTCACATAGAATTTTCCATTCTCCAGTCATTCTCCTGGTTTTCACCGCTCTCTGAATAACCCCGATAGTGTGGTATCCGTAGGAGCTATGTCCCTTCAAGTCTTAGGAGAATGACTGGAGAATGAAAAATTCTAGGTCAAAATAGCCAAACCAGAAAAATTCTCCCTTTCATCTCACTTTCCAAATCGGCTATTTTGACCTAGAATTTTTCATTCTCCAGTATGCTCTCCCTAGGTCTCTGGTTTTGGCTCAGAAACATAGGGCGAGCATACAAAATTCATGTGTGCATTATGTTGTGCCAAACAGTGTATGCCTTCCCTGCTGGCATTTATTTATTTATAAAGGATTTTACCAGGACGGATACATTGAGATCTCTCATTTTCAGGTATGTCCTGGGTTCAAGAACATTGAATTTCTGTACCTACTGAAACCATTCAAATGTAATAAAGCGCAAGAATAAAAAAATATAAAACACAAAAGCAAATATACAGATTAACAGAAAATAAATATGTAGGAAATATAGTCACTGTGTTACAGGTTTACAGGTGCATTTCGTATTGAGGTATGTTAATAGAGAGCTCTTAACCCCTTCACTGCTGAGGCATTTCACCGCTGTGTGCTGAGCTCATTTTTACCGCTTTCGCTCATCATGTTTAAACGCGATTTGAAGCCATATTTTAATAAATGACCCAGACATATTATATATATATATATATATATATATATATATCGTTCTTTCCGGCAGACTCCGCAGATTCATAATATATCATTTTTATATGTATACGTCATGTCCTGTCTGTATATTATAACAAAAAATACAATAAAAATTTAGTTTTTAATCATATCTGCAGTGTGTAAAGTGTTTTTTTTCACATTTTATTACATGAGCGTTTGCGGTTATGTTTTCTATGGGGTGCGCTTGTACAAAAATTAGAAATGGGGACTTGTTACATTTTGTGGGGGGGATTTACGTGATTTTTAGCAAACGCACCCCATAGAAAAAAATCATTAGTGCAGCATCATTTTTCACATTATAATTGAAATGTGAACAATATTGCTGCATTAATAAAAACAAACACACAAAAAAAAACATGTTTTTTTTTTTTATTTATTTATTTTTATTATAATTTTTTTTTTTATTATTTTTGTTACTTTGTACCTAGTCAAGTTGGGTATCATTCGAAAGGCCATGCTCAGGCCTTTCAAATGACACCCTCCATGACCCCCTAGCTGCCACGGTTCTGGAGATATCGGGGTTCACAAGAACTCCATATCTCCACCAGGGGATTTCCTTGGGAAATCCCCTGGCAGCTAGGGGTTCCCCGGCTATCTGATGTCATCACGCTATGCATGATGACATCAGGCAGCGAGGGGAGACCCGGGGGTGGAGCCGCCATCCAAGATGGCGGCCCCCACCGGAGCTAGGCTGCACTTCAGCGCCGCAAGGCACTGAAGTGCAACTCGGCGCTTGAGGGGTTAAAGCCAGACACCGCTTAAAAAAGGGGAGACTCTCCCCTTTTAAGCGGTGCCTGGCTTTTGGCGCTGCTCCTTTCCGATCGGGAGGGAGAGGGATCCGAACGGATCCCCCCTCCCTTCCAGGCTATCTCCTGGCATTGCGGGGGGGGGGGGGTCGCCTGGAAATGACGTCATCGCGCCAAGCGCGATGACGTCATTTAAGCCAGGAGGAGCTTGAATTCAGCGTCTGAGGACGCTGAAGTCAGAACACCGCGGGACCCCGGACAGAGAGGTGAGTATCTCCGCCGGGGGTCCCGCACAGCTGATGACGTGTGGGGCACGTCCTCAGCATGTAACGTGCATCAATGAGGACGTGCCCCACACGTCTTCAGCAGTGAAAGGGTTAAGGGACTTTAGACTGGGGGAAGATTTGATGACATCTGGGAGGTTATTCCATAATTGTGGTGCTCTGTAGGAAAAGAGGATCGAGCCACTTTCTTTTTGTATTGTGGTATTGCAAGTAAGATGCAGGTCCTGGATCTGAGGTTATAGGATGAGGGAACTGCTGGGGGAAGCAGCCTATTCAGGTAGGGTTGTAGTTTCCCAAAAAAAAAAAAAATATCACCAGGTTGGAAAGGTGAAGGGTGTATCTAGATTCCATCGATGGCCAGTTTAGCTCTTTTAACATGTCACAATGGGGGGGTCATAAGCATTTGTTGTACAATTTGCTTTCTTACCGTGGGGTTCAGGCAGGATTTGTTTCTGTACAGGGCACCTAGTTTGGGGTAAAGTTTAGATGAGAGTTTTTCGATGTGGAGGCTGAAGGATAGATTTGGGTCTAACCACATACCTAGATATGAGAGAACTGACTGAAGTCAGCGTGCCATTTGATTTACATACAGCTACTATGTACCATATATAAAAAATACTTCTGAATGATAGTTTCCAAGACTGGTGTAAACTTCATGGCATTGGTATGTTCACCATTGTTATCAGTTAAAGTGGGCCAGATTCACTTTCCAGGTTTGGTCCATTAGGGGTGGATATTAGTTTAGTCTAAACAAAATAGGTTATCACTTTATGACATATCCTTTTCTGGTGCCAGGCACCTCCATCATCCAGCTTTGTGGGGCTTGATTACTTTAGGGTTATCAGTGGCAATATCTGCACTGACACTAATTGAGGTGTCAGTGGAGGACAGTTCTGGAAAAGGCATCTTGCATTTTCTGCTCCATTTGTCACTAACCTGGTAGCATGCCACCAGCAGGGAATGCCAGTAAAATGTTGACCAGAACCAGATCAAATTTTCAGGAAGAAAAAAAAAAAGCTAATCATATTTATAAGCAGTGATTCATGGTCAAATGAGCCCAACATAGGTGGACTGTAGCCCTTTCACTACCATGATCAAGTATATACAATTCTCAAAAGCACCATCAGGTAATCGAAAACAAATCTATATGCATTATGGATTGGTTTAAAAGAATTTAAATAAAAAAAAAACAAGAATGATTGTCAAAGTGCTAATTTTACATCCAAATCTGGATCTAGTTGCACATTTTCGTATTTTGAGAGGCAGTGTTCATGAATGGATTAACATTTTAATCTTTGTATTGCCTTGTCTTACTAAAGAGCAAGAAAGCCCAACGTCAGTTGCGGACAAATGGTCCATTATACTCTGCATCTCAAGGAAATAGGCGCTGGAGAAATAAAGTTGAACAGCAAGTAGTGGACCATCTGGAGAAATGTCTCGGTAGGAATCCTGTCAGTTTCTAAAACTGTGTGCATATATTTTAAAATGAATATCTGGCAGCAATTTAAGATAGTCCTTTTGGAAATTCAAGGCTAGGTTTGTGATCTAAAGTGGGTCACAGATCTCAGTGAGGAGGAGTCATGTTATACCATCACACAATTGAACAGAGAAGACAGTCAGCTCCGAAGGGCAGATAAACCAGTGATTAGATTACATGCATCTGAAATTGAAGGGGGGGGGGGTTTGATTTCACGTTATTCAGCTCTATCTGCTGTGACCTCAAAAGTCGCATGACTATAACTAAATTGGTTTCTGAAACAAACATTGTTTTTTAGGTGACTCAACATTTTTGGTAGATCTAAAGAATAAGCATACACAAATAATGAGTTTGGGGGTCAGGGACAGCTTATTTAATGTAGTTTTGCATTATTGTACGCATCTTTTGTTCTTTGAGAGAAATAAAAATAAGAGGGTCTTTATATCTGGGCACAATTTAAAATGGATCAGAAGAAAGAATATGCTGAAAATCAGGTAAAATAAATGCGGAATTAAAACTGAATACAATCTTCCGAAAATACACTTCTAAACTTATAGGGCCAATGTCTACACAGTGTGACCACTTAATTTTATGTGACAAATCAGATTAGATCATAGTTCCAATCATCCCGCACGATTTACCTGGGCCTGAAAATGCTTGCAACCATGCTTGTTTTCCATGCCCAGACACTACGGGCCAATATTGAATCCCCCCCCCCCAAGATACTCACCTCCGATACTGTGGCACAAATGGTGGCCCGATCCGCTGCTACTGGCTGCCAGGAAAAGTGAGACTAGGGACAAAATGTCCCCAGTCTCCCTCTGCAAATCACTCCAGGCCCTGCCCGATCTCACGATATGCTGGGGCGGGGTGGTTGAATAAATTGATATGCCGGAATAAACTGATAGCGGTACATTACTGTGAATTTTATTGCCATGGAGCTCTAGGATAAGCTCATTCACACCACCCATTACAGGGAGTTTTATTGTTGTGGAGCTCTGTAATGTGCAGTGTGTCAGTATTGTACAGTATCTTTTAACCCTTTCCATGCAGATGTCGTGTGGGGAATGTCCTCATTGACTCCCGCTGTATGTGGAGGACGTTCCACACACGTCATCCGCAAACCTGGGAGCCAGGAGAGATACTCCCTTCTCTCCTCCAGGTCCCGCAGCATTCTGACTTCCTTGAAGTCAGACGCCGCTTTTAAAGGCCCTCCCGAACGTAATGACATCATTGTGCCAGACGCGATAATGTCATTTTGACGCGACCCCCCTGGCAAAGCTGGAGATCAACTGAAAGGGAGGGGGGATCCATTCGGATCCCTCTCCCTATCAGGATGACCTAGCGGGACAAGGCAGGCACCGCTTAAAAAGGGTTGAGTCTCCCCTTTTATCCCCTTCGTGACCGGGCGGTTTACACAAATCCATCCTTTAGTGTCCGCTGCTGTTTTTACGTCAAATTTTCCTCTCACCTCGTTTATGCAACCCACACATATTTTACACGTTTTTTTCTCGTCATTAAATGGACTTTATAAAAGATACAATTTTTTTCATCATTTCATATAATTTACTATAAAAAAACATTGTGAAATATGACAAAAAACAAATTGAAAAAAACACCACTTTTTCGAACTTTGACCCCAAAAATTTTTTAATTCCTTAGTAGTTTCTAAATTTAGTCCTGAGTTTAGCAATACCCAATGTTTACATAGTCCTCGCTTTTCTCCTTATGTTATGCAACAATAAGTGAAAGTAGCACTTTGCCATTTCCAAAGGGTTTACTTTTAAAAGTAGTGAGTGACATTGTAACACTGATATCTGCCACTAATTCCTGAATAACCCTCCACATATACATATTTTTTTAAAGTACACAAATCAAGGTATTAAACTTGGGGTATTTTGACTCTTTCCATGCAAACCATTTTACCACAAATCTATGCCAAAGTTTGAGAAAAAAAAAGTTTTGGTGATTTTTTTTAATGCAATTTAAAGAATACATGTACTGTGAACTTTAAGGTTTACTGCCAAAAAGCACCCCAAAATATGTTCAGCAACATCTTCTGAGTAAATTGATACCACCCATGAATAGGTATGTCGCGTCATTTGGGGGCTAATAGGACTTATTTGGGGGTGCGCATTTCAGTTTTCCAACTTGGAATTTTCACATTTCGTCATCATGCACCCATGTCCTATTTGGGACATTTTTGAAACCGGACAAAGTAATTTACCCCCATCAAACCATATATTTTTAGAAAGGGCACACCCTAGGGTATTTCAAAGAGTTGTATTTTAACACTTTCCATGCACTAGCTCTTTGTCAAACTTTCAAGTAGTCACTTTTTGTGTTATTTTTTCCCACACATTGTACTTTAGGCATGAATTGTCAAATCCAGTTATGGGTTACTGCCAAAAAACACCCCAAAAGATGTTCAGCAACATCTTCTGAGTGCCATGAACGTGCATATATTTGGTAAGCTAACACCCCAAAGTATTGTAAATGGAGTGTTTTTATGCCATGGATGCAACCATTTGCTCCAAACAAATTGGATACTGTTTGGTGGTCATTTTTCATTTTCACACCCACATCAGTTTTGGGCTGTGATTTAGGAGACACTGTTGTTGGTTACTGCATGAAAACTCTCCAGGTTGTTTTCTGCAAGGTCTGAGTACACCCATGCCCCCATGCATAGGTTTGCCAGGATTTTGGGAAGGTTCAAATACAATTTTTATGACTTTGTCATTGGAGTTGAAATTGAGATTATTTCTTCAGCTAGGCCTATCATTTGGTTTTGGGTCTACCGCATACCCCAGTTTGAATTATTGCCAGAAAATTGTTTATATTTGACATGTTGACACCCCAAGGTATTGCATATGGAGGGCCTTGATGCCATGGATGCAACGGTTTTAGCCCAAAACATTTGAGAAGGTGTGTGGCGGTAATTTTTCAATTTTTTATTTTTTACTCCCACATTAGATTTGGACTGTGATTTAGGAGACACTGTTGTTGGTTACTGCATGAAAACTCTCCAGGTTGTTTTCTGCAAGGTCTCCTGAGTACACCCATGCCCCCCATGCATAGGTGTGCCAAGATTTTGGCAAAATACAGCACCAATTGTAGAACATTAATATGTAGGAATAAAATGTAAAAGTCTGGTGCAGTAAAAGAAAAAAAAAACTAAACTGAACTAACTAACTAGACTGTAAGAAAAAATAGAAAGGCAAAAAAAAAAAAAAAAAAATCACGCACAGTGTGATATACCTTGAAACAGTCCAAGACACAGACCGGGTTGTCCAGGGCATTCTGGGCAGTAAAAGATTGTGTCTCTCCTCTGCCCCCTCTTGAAACACCCTGCATCTTTTTTGGGGTTTCTGTTTGCCCTCAGTAGGGGGGGGGGAAATTTTAAAAATAAAAAGGTGTAGCCCCAACTCTGTCCCCCATCACCGCCCGGGGAGCAGGTGCATCCTGGTACAAAAACCCCGAAATGACCTGGAGCTGAAACTGTAAAAAGGACAGCGTCACTCCAGGGTTTGACTTTTTGCAGAGCAAAAAGGCATTGTGGGTTGCAATTTGCATCAGGTAAATTGCAACCTTTTTGTACCAGGCCCTTGACTTCCGCATAATCTGGTAGGGCTGGAGCAGCTGATCTGCCAGATCAACCCCACCCATATGCCGGTTATAGGCTTTGATGCACACTGGCTTCCTGATGCGCTCAGCTCTGCCACGTACAGAGACCTCCACAGACCTCTCAGTGTGGATGGTGGATAGAAGGTATACATCCTTCTTGTCTCTTTACTTGACCGCCAACAGCTCCTCTTGACGCAGAGCTCTCCCCCTTTTTAACCAGGGTGCGGACAAGCTGTGCTGGGAAACCTATGTGGTTCTTGCCAATAGTACCGCATGCTACTGTATCAAAACAATACAGCAGCTTGAACAAAGGGACACTCGTATAAAAATTATCAACATACAAGTGGTACCCTTTGTTCATCAGGGGAAAAAGTAGGTCCCACACAATCTTGCCACTGGTTCCCATGTGTTCTGGGCAACCTGGAGGGTCAAGGCTACTATCCTTTCCCTCGTACACCCGGAAGGCCTGAGTATACCCACTCTCGCTGTCACAGAGCTTATACACCTTCACTCCATACCTGGAGCGTTTGGAAGGAATATACTGCTTGAATCCCAGCCTTCCCTTGTATTTCATTAGGGATTCATCCACGCAGATATTCCTTCCAGGTGTATAAGCCTCTGCAAACCTGGCGGCGAAGTGGGTAATCAGGGGGCGGATTTTATACAGCCTGTCAAACTGGGGATGCTCTCTAGGAGGGCACAGGCTGTTGTCACTGAAGTGCATGAAACGCAAAATGTTTTCATACCTTCTACGTGACATTGATTGAGGATAAATGGGGGTAGAGCAGATGAGGACTTCTTTATGATGCCCATCAGCATAGTAAGTGCCCAGAATTTCAGAAATTCTGGCACATCTAGCGGGGTCCATTGCTGCCTTGCCAAGTAGGAGTCTGGCTTCGCAGCACAATGCTGATGGGCATACAGATTTGATTGGGCAACAATGTGGCCCAACAAATCATCCCCCATAAACACCTGCAAAAACTGTGGCGGTAAATCCTGCAACATCAATATTGATGCCAGGATTTGCCGTGAAAGGAGGGATATCTGGCCTCTGGCGATGAGGCACTACCCACTCCTCAGCTGGAGCTGTGCGTCTCCTGCTGGGAGGTGGTGGCCCAGGATCTGCATCAGAAACATCTCTAGGAGATGTATCTGAGCACTTAGCAGGGTCAAAATCTGGGTCGGAGTCCGACGCAGATGCCTCAGATTCTGACGCCAGGATATGCCTCCTCGGCGCTGTACACCCTCTCAGACATTGTGTGTGTGTGTATATATATATATATATATATATTTTGTGACGTTTGGGGGCCCACAGAGCACGTGCACAATGTCTTTCACAAACAGAACAGTTTTATTCACCCTTTCAGGGCAGTCAAAAAGGCAACATAATAAGTACACGCTTTGGTTCAGCGAAATTAAAGCAAAGTCCTGATCTTCATCACAAATAAACAGAGAAATAATAGTTGCTCACCAACGCTTTAAACAGTCCCAAACCTAGGGAATCCTTTCCCCAGTATGTAGAAGCCTCTCCAGCAAGGCACAGCACGTCTCCTGCTTTTGGAACACAAACACACAGCTTCCACTGATTACTTTCCTTTTCCTGAACTCCCACAATCCTATCTGGGAGTTGCTGGCTTTAAAACTCTTCCTGGACAGGAAGATTAACCCTGTGGTTGCCCTTAAAGGGTCCACAACCCAAATAGGGGTGAAACATATTGTCCATCCAGGACCCAGCCCTGCCGACCTCTACATATCCCCCCCCCCTCTGTCTCAACGCGGAGGTGTTTGAGGCAACAGTAGACAGCCCACAATGCATCCGGGACAGGGCATCAGCATTTTGGTGCTGTTTCCCAGGCCTGTGTTCCACCACAAAGTTAAACTCCTGGAGAGACAGGAACCACCTGGTAACCCTGGCATTAGCGTGGCGGTGCTGCCTCATCCAGGTCAATGGGGCATGGTCAGACACTAAAAACTGAACTTCCTGCCCAACAGGAAGTATCTCAAAGAATCCAAGGCCCACTTTATGGCCAAGCCCTCTCTTTCCACCACAGCATAGTTTTTCTCTGCTGCCGTCAGTTTCCTACTAAGAAAAACCACGGGGTGCTCTTCCCCATTGACTTCTTGGGATAGCACAGCCCCCAAACCCTCACTTGAGGCATCTGTCTGTACAATGAACTCCCTCATGAAATCAGGGACTACCAGCACTGGGTGCTGACACAACGCATTTATAAGCTTCTCGAAGGCATCTTCAGCATTGGCATTCCATTGAATCATCACTGACTTCCTACCTTTCGTCAGGTCAGTCAGTGGTGCAGCAATAGAGGCAAAATTGGGACAAACCGCCGGTAATACCCCACTATACCCAGAAAAGCACAAACCTGCTTTTTCGTGAGGGGGCGTGGCCAGTTCTGGATAGCCTCTACTTTGTTAAATTGTGGCTTTACCAGACCCCTGCCTACGACATATCCCAGGTACTTAGCTTCCTCCATCCCTACCGCACTTTTCTCAGGGTTAACAGTAAAGCCCGCTTTCCTCAAACCGTCCAAAACCGTCTGAACCCGGGGAAGATGGGACTCCCAATCTGGACTGAAGATGACAATGTCATCCAGGTAGACCGAGGTATATCTCAGGTAGGGGCGGAGCACCCTATCCATCGCTCGTTGGAAGGTGGCCGGGGCTGAGTGTAACCCAAAAGGCATCCGCTTATAATGAAAATGACCCTCTGGAGTGATAAAAGCAGTCTTTTCCCTGGCTTCCTTAGTCAGGGGTATCTGCCAGTATCCCTTAGTAAGGTCCAGGGTGGTGATATAACGGGCCGGACCCAATTTCTCTATTAATTCATCCACCCTTGGCATGGGATACGCGTCAAATTTTGACACCTCGTTAAGTTTCCTAAAGTCATTGCAGAATCGCAGAGTGCCGTTGGGCTTCAGTACCAACACGATGGGGCTCGACCATTCACTCTGTGACTCCTCAATTACATCAAGCTGAAGCATTTTTTAACCTCTTCAGAAACAGCCTTTCTATGGGCTTCTGGGATGCGGTACGGCTTTACCCGAACCTTTACATGGGGTTCCGTCACAATATCATGTTTAATCCCGGTTGCGTGTCCCGGTAGTCCTGAAAACATGCCTTTGTTTCTTTGCAGAAACTCTTTAACTTCTTGGGTTTGGACCGGGTGGCAGCAATGTGTACTGCGTCAACACCAGACTCTATACCCACCCCAACCATGGTGGACACCTCTCAGTCTCTCCAGGGTTTTAACAAATTTATGTGGTAGATCTGGTATGGTTTTCTTTTCCGAGGCTGATGCACTCGGTAGTTTACTTCCCCTACTTTTTCAACCACCTCATATGGTCCCTGCCACTTGGCTAGGAAGCAACTTTCCACCGTGGGTATAAGTACTGCTACCCGGTCCCCCACCTGAAATTGCCGCAGCTTGGCTGACCGGTTGTACACCCTTTTCTGGGCCTCCTGAGCTTTCTGCAAATGTTCCTGTACCAAAAGGCATCACTTTAGAAATTCTCTCTCTCATCTGAGAGATATGTTCAATGAGCGATTTGTGTGGAGAGGACTCACTTTCCCATGTCTCCTTCACCAAATCTAGCAATCCCCGGGGTCTGCGACCATACACCAGCTCAAAAGGTGAA
Source organism: Leptobrachium leishanense (assembly GCA_009667805.1). Classification (NCBI taxonomy): domain Eukaryota; kingdom Metazoa; phylum Chordata; class Amphibia; order Anura; family Megophryidae; genus Leptobrachium; species Leptobrachium leishanense. The sequence continues at coordinate 179,315,670 of CM019065.1, read as the reverse complement.
AACCCCGTGGAGGCCTGAGGAACCTCTCGAATAGCAAACAGCAGTGCGGGAAGCAAATGATCCCAGTCTCTTCCATCTCTCTGCACTACCCTTTTAAGCATCATTTTCAGAGTTTTGTTGAATCTTTCTACCAGACCATCTGTCTGAGGGTGATAAATAGATGTTCGCAACTGCTTGATTTGGAACAACTTGCACACATCTGCCATCACCCGGGACATAAATGGGGTCCCCTGGTCTGTCAAAATTTCCCTTGGCAGGCCAGTTCTCGAAAACATAAAAAACAACTCCCGCGCAATGGCCTTTGATGTAGGGTTTCTTAAAGGAACCGCCTCTGGATACCTTGTGGCATAATCAAGAACCACCAGGATATATCGGTGTCCCCGAGCAGACTTCTCTAAGGGACCCACTATATCCATAGCGATGCGCTCAAAGGGCACCTCAATTATTGGCAGAGGCACCAAGGGGTTCCTATAATGGGGTGCTGGGGCAGTTAACTGGCAAACAGGGCAGGAGGAACAGTACCTCTTAACTGCGGCACCGATCCCTGGCCAGTAAAACCGGTCTGTTATCCGGGCCTCGGTTTTCTCAGCTCCCAGGTGACCACCTAGAGCATCATTGTGAGCCAGATCCAGCACCATTCTCTGGTAGGGCTGGGGTACTAGTAATTGTTCCACAATTTCTCCCCGAATTTCTGATACCCGGTAGAACAGATCATTATTGACCGCAAAGTGAGGAAATCTTTTCTCTGCATCTGGTGCTTGAGGTACCCCACTGACAACAGTTACCTGTTCGCGAGCATTTATCAACATTGGGTCACCCATTTGAGCCCTGCCAAATGCACCTCTGGACACATCTAAGTCAGGGTGTACTGGATAAGAAGAACCCTCCCCCTCATCCACCCCAAGTGTAATATCTACAGGGGATAATTCCTCTTCATCCTCTCCTACCATAACCGGCACGGGAGAGGATTCCCCCTCCTTGGGTGTCAACTCAGGTTGAGGAGCTAGGACACTCACATCAGTTACAACATTCTTATTTTGAACACATTTGAGCAACTCCTCATCAACAGTGTCCACAGTCATGTTTGGTGGGGGTGACCCTGAATTGTTCCCCAGTTCGATGGGCAGTTCAGTTTGTGCCAAGCACCACAGTTCAGCAAACAAGGGGCAGTCCCGTCCCACAATCACATCATGTATCAGAGTACTCACCACCCCGACCTCTTGGGTGACCGAAGTGTTCCTGGCGGAAATGGTGACAGGGATCAGCGGATACTCCCGAGTATCCCCATGGATACAGACAACCCGGAGGGTTCTTTGTACTGGACCAAGCCTTCCGACTACCCGGGCATGCACCAGGGTGACCATACTCCCAGAGTCCAGGAGAGCTTTGGCTGGGCGGGGATTCACCCACACAGTACATTCAAACTGACCCCCTCTAGGTCAAGGTGGGTAGTGCACGTTGTGAGGGTGTAGAAAGACACTCTCCGAGCGGATCCACACTCCATGGGCTCCTCCTGTAGCGGACACTGCGCCCAGGTATGGCCCCAGGCGCGACACCTCCAACACTGTATATCGCCAGCAGTTCGGGTAGCGACAGGCCTCTGCAGAACCGAGGAAGATGATTTTGGGGTGCTGGTTCCCGGGTCCAGTGACGCTTCCCTCCGAGGAACTGAAGCAGGCCTCACAGGCGGTGGCAAGACTGGTCCTCAACGACTGGTTGGTCTGAGCAGGTCCTCCACCACGGTGTATCTCTCCACCATCTCGACTACCAGTGCTGCAGTCTTGGGGTCCCCATGGCTGACCCAGCGCTGTAGATCCTTTGGTAGAGACCTCAGGTAGTGGTCCATCACAACCCTTTCGACCATTTGCTCTCTAGTCAGGGTCTCTGGCTGCAACCACTTTTTAACCAGCTGTCCTAAGTCATGCATCTGGGACCGGGGTGGCTGGTCAGGGCAGTACTTCCAGCAGTGAACACGTTGAGCCCGGACAGCAACAGTTACCCCAAGGCGGGCCAGAACCTCAGCTTTCAGCCGGTCATAATTCTTTGCATCTTCTAGGGGCAGGTCAAAATATGCCTTTTGGAGGGTCTCCTGTCAGAAACGGGGCAATGAGACCGGCCCATTGGTCTTGGGGCCACCCCTCTCGCTCAGCAGTCCTTTCAAACGTGGTAAGAAATGCTTCCACATCATCACTGGCAGACAGTTTTTGGAGGAAATGACTGGCCCTTATGGAGACATGGTTACCAGTAGTGACCACTGCTTGATCACGTCCAGGTGCAAGTTGCTGCATGGCCTCCCGCAGGGCATTGATCTGCGTCTGTGTGGCTACCTGCTGTGCTGCAAGTTGTGCAGCCAGCAAGTGGGTGCTTTCTTGTTGGGCAGCAACAGCCTGTGCCAGGGCTTGTTGCTGCGGAGCCATCGCCTCTTCATGGCGAGTCTGGGCCTGCACACTGACAAAGACCATCTGCTTAACCAGCTCCTCCATAGCTGTGGACTTCAGTGCAGCCTTAGCCCAGGACATGCAATCAGAACACTGTCCTTTAAAAATGTCAGTTTTTTTTTTTTTTTTTTCACAAAAATTCCTCTTGCTTGGCGTGTGAGGGGTAGCAAATTGCCCGCATTCGAAACACCAGTTGTGACGTTTGGGGGCCCACAGAGCACGTGCACAATGTCTTTCACAAACAAAACAGTTTTATTCACCCTTTCAGGGCAGTCAAAAAGGCAACATAATAAGTACACGCTTTGGTTCAGCGAAATTAAAGCAAAGTCCTGATCTTCAGCACAAATAAACAGAGAAATAATAGTAGCTCACCAACGCTTTAAACAGTCCCAAACCTAGGGAATCCTTTCCCCAGTATGTAGAAGCCTCTCCAGCAAGGCACAGCACGTCTCCTGCTTTTGGAACACAAACACACAGCTTCCACTGATTACTTTCCTTTTCCTGAACTCCCACAATCCTATCTGGGAGTTGCTGGCTTTAAAACTCTTCCTGGACAGGAAGATTAACCCTGTGGTTGCCCTTAAAAGGGTCCACAACCCAAATAGGGGTGAAACATATTGTCCATCCAGGACCCAGCCCTGCCGACCTCTACAATATATATATGGATTGTGGGTTCTTAGAAGAACCGTTGGGTTTCACAAGAAAATACAAATAAACACCTAAGTATCTCTAAATCTGCCTCAATTGTTCTAATGTCACTAAATCTACCTAAAAAAGAGGTCAGAGACCATATTTACAAAATATTGACCTGACAAATTAGAAATTTTATTTTGATTTTTTCCAACTTCTGATTGGATGTTGCTAGCCTGCCTCTCTGATGAGGCAGGCTAGGAACATCCCACACAGCTCCAAGATGACCCTGCCCTTAGAAGGGCAGCGCCATCTTGGCTGTCACTTTTATTTTATTAAAATTTTTACTTTATTTTTTTATTTATTTTTTTTACACTTTTTTTTAGTCTGCTGGGTGCCTTGATCCCTCGAGGCACCCAGCAGAGCACCTGATCACTTATGTGATGTTTTTGTACCGAGTGCCTCGATACCTCGTGGCACTCGGTACTTCCTGCCACTACTGGAAGTGATTGCTCGGGGGGGGGGGGCGATCACTGAGCGGACCGGCGGCAGGCAAACATATTGCAAGGATGCCGAGGCATCCCTGCAATATACTCAGAGCAGCTGGAAGCGATACCGATAGCTACCAGCACTCTGTAGAAGTGCGGGACACCTTTCCGGTGAAACCGGATGTTGATCGCTCCCGGGGAGCGATCACAAGGGGCCCCGGCACTTCTAACCACCATTGCACGGATACCTGGACTCCCAAGCAGCCTGCAATGGCGTTTGAGCTGCTGGAAGCGATCCGATCGCTTCAAGCGCTGAAAAGACCGCATGACATACCATGTACGTCAGCGGGTCTACATGGTACGTCCACGGTCCTTAAGGGGTTAAGCGGTGCCTGACTTTAACCCCTGGAGGCACTGGGCCGCGATCCGGTGCCGATCGTGTCCCAGCTCCAGTGGGGGCCGCCATCTTGGATGACGGCTCGACCTCCAGGTCCCCCCCCTCTCGTCACCTGACATCATCGCGCAATGATGTCAGTTAGCCGGGGAACCCCCAACTGCCCAGGGATTTCCCAAGGAAAATCACATGGTGAAGATGGGGGCTTCCTTTGAACCCCTCTATCTCCTGAACAGTGGCAGCTAGGTGGGTCATGTTTAGTATCATTTATAAAAGGCCAGAGCGAGGGCTTTCCATGACCATATTCAAAGTAAAAAAATAAAAAAATAAAAAAAGATTAAAAAAAATTAAATAAAAACGTGTTTTTGTGTGTGTTATTTTTATTAATGCAGAAATATTGTTCCCATTTCAAATTATAATGTGAACAATGATGCTGCACTACTAATTTTTTTCTGAGTGGTGTTTGCTCTAAATTATGTAATTTTTCACCAAAAAAAAAAAAAAAAAAAAGTAACGAGTCCCCATTTCAATTTTTTTTAACAAGCGCACCCTAGAGAGAATATAACCGCAAAGGCTTGGATGATAAAATGTGAAACAAAAAACACAAGCTGTAGATGATTGAAAATTCGAATTTTAATTGTATTTTTTTTTTTTTTAACTACACAATATTTCAGGCAGGGCATGACATATACATATAATAATGATATATTAATGAATCTGCTGAGTCTGCCAGAAAAAAAAGAATGTATAATATGTCTGGGTTGTATAATAAAACGTGACTTCAAATCACGCTTAAGCATGATGAGCAAAAGCGATAAAAATTTGCTCAGCACAAAGGGGTGAAATGGCTCAGCAGTGAAGGGGTTAAAGTCATGGGCAGTCTGTGCTCCGGTGCTGTGAGGATATCCTCCATACTGTCCCTTCGGATTCCCGTAACGATACCTCTAGTGGACCTCCAAACCGTCTTAACACAATATCCTGGATCCTCGACACCTCTCGACGGGACTACAGGTACCGATAACCCCTTCTCTAGTAAACATGATTTCTCGCGCACGCGCGGAATCCCGAACTGCCTTATTATTAGGCATAGAGAGATGTCGGCGCAGGCTACTGACGTCAGGACCCACTGCAGCTGCCTATTAGAACGCCCTATAAAGAAGACGCTGATGGGGTAAGTCTTCGCTCAAATAGTCGATTGAACTGAGCTAACTACCCTGTATCCTGCGAACTAACATACGGATTCCCTTGGCTTTGACCCCCTACTTTCTAAACGACCTTGTATTGAACTCTACCTGCCTTCGACCTGAGCTATACCTCCGACGAGTCTCTGAAAATCATATTGCCTGAGATACACTATATTGCCAAAAGTATTCGCTCACCTGCCTTGACTCACATATGAACTTAAGTGACATCCCATAGGGTTCAATATGACGTTGGTCCACCCTTTTTGCAGCTATAACAGCTTCAACTCTTCTGGGAAGGCTGTCCACAAGGTTTAGGAGTGTGTTTATGGGAATTTTTGCCCATTCTTCCAGAAGCGCATTTGTGAGGTCACACACACTGATGTTGGACGAGAAGGCCTGGCGCTCAGTCTCCACTCTAATTCATCCAAAAGGTGGTGTTCTATTGGGTTGAGATCAGGACTCTGTGCAGGCCAGTCAAATTCATCCACACCAGACTCTGTCATCCATGTCTTTATGGACCTTGCTTTGTGCACTGGTGCACAGTCATGATGGAAGAGGAAGGGGCCAGCTCCAAACTGTTCCCACAAAGTTGGGAGCATGGAATTGTCCAAAATGTCTTGGTATGCTGAAGCAGAGTTCCTTTCACTGGAACTAAGGGGCCAAGCCCAGCTCCTGAAAAACAACTCCACACCATAATTCCCCCACCAAACTTTACACAATGCAGTCAGACAAGTACCGCGTTCTCCTGGCAACCGCCAAACCAGACTCGACCATCAGATTGCCAGATGGAGAAGTGCAATTCGTCACTCCAGAGAACGCGTCTCCACTGCTCTAGAGTCCAGTGGCGGTGTGCTTTACACCACTGCATCTGTCGTTTTGCATTGTACTTCGTGATGTATGGCTTGGATGCAGCTGCTCGGCCATGGAAACCCATTCCATGAAACTCTCTGTGCACTGTTCTTGAGCTAATCTGAAGCCCACATGAAGTTTGGAGGTCTGTAGCGATTGACAGAAAGTTGGCGACCTCGTCGCACTATGCGCCTCAGCATCCGCTGAACCTGCTCCGTCAGTTTCCGTGGCCTACTACTTCGTGGCTGAGTTGCTGTCATTCCCATGGAATATATATGGACGATTGAGGGGGTCATTGGAAAGGCCTTTCCAACGAGAACACTGAATATGGTCATATTGAGTAAGTAAAGGTCATAAAACATTAAATAAAAATGTGCATGTAAACGTAAACATTTTCACAGGGTTGAATGGCTCAGCAGTAAAGTGGTTAATGTTCAGACTAAACATTACATTGTGTATATTGCGTTAGTTTTAGTTGTATATTAAGGGTTAATGGGTAGGCTCCATCCCTCACAGTACACATTTTATTTATTCCTTAATTAATGGCATTTTAGGGGTTAATGGGTAGGCTAAATGCCACCGTTTATTATTTTTATTGTATTTCCCTATGTTTATGGCATTTTAGGGGTCATTATGGAAGTTAGAATCTAAAGGGTCTAATCATCTTTAGATCCTCTGCTTTCCGTCACATTTCGCGAAAATATGGTGAATTCCCTATTTAGCGAATGATCACTGTAATTTGCTTAGAGTTGCTGAAGCAGCAATCAGACATTCAGCAAAAAAGCTGAATAGCGTCAAATAAAAATATTGAATTTAAGTATCAGGTTAGTACAATAAAAAGGTATCATTGCATCAAATTACTCTCGGGTTTTGTAATCTTATTTATATACTAGGTGGAAAGCCTGCCCAGAGGGCAGTCTATTGATAAGTGTGCTCTTCTCTTGTGCTGCTCCGCTCCGCTCTCCACTCCCCGCCCCGCTCTCCGCCCCCCTCCTCTCTCGGCAGAGTGTCGAATGCGCACGCAACCAGTGTACTGCTGGCTGTGCGCGCATGAAATCGCCGCTGCCATCCCCTCCTCACTCCCGGGGCTGCTCGGTCAGTGTTCTCCCTGCGTGCTGCCACTGCACACTCCTCCCCGCCGCCACGCAGCCCGCCCCCCCGCAACATGTATCGGCTTCGTCTGAAGACCTTTGTAGAATTGAGGGGAGCGTGAGTGGTCCTCGGTGATCTGGATCTACTGCTGCCCGTGTGTCTCCCCTCGCTGCCCACGCGTCTCCCCCGCTGCACGCATCTCCCTTTTCCCGTAGCGCTGAGAAGATGCAGGCTGACGCTATCCTGCACAGGGGGTATTTTCACCCCGTCCTCAGAGCCTGTCAGGCCAGTGCCACCAGCCCCATGTACCCCATCTTCTTCACGTAAGTCCCCCCCCCTTCTCCTGGAAGCACAGTGGGCCTTACCTCTATTAATTTGGAGCAGGTGTCATTTTATTCTCTCAATGTTTGGGTAAGGCCCACTGTGCTTCCAGGAGAAGGGGGGGGGGAACTTAGAACCAAGGCTGCTGTAGGGGCAGGGCAAACCTATAGACATAAGCTGTGAGTTAACCCTATAGGGGGTAAAACGGTGTTCTCCATTCGCCTGCTAATAAACCTCTGGTCTATTACCCTGCTCCTAAATCACACTGCCACAGTATACATAACATTTACAACTAATGTATTTATTTGCAAAGTATTTTACCAGGAAGGATACATGGATATTTCTCTCGTTTTCAAGTACAAAAGAGGGGCACATATAGAGGCCCCAAGGGTGCAGATAAATGGCAATATGATTCAAATACCAGAGCCTAACAATGCAAATCACACAACATAGAATCCCAGCCAAGCAAAGACCTGGCAGAGATCAACATAACCTGAGCAAAATATGCCTCAAAATCAGCAGCTGTCTTTGGGATGCACCTACTCGAACCAATGACACTCAAGCTTCTCATGGAGACCATGAGGGGGACACTGTAACCAGCAGGTACATCCATCTAACTTCTTTCTGCAACAGTATTCTGTACCTTTTCCCTCCTCTGGGCAGAGATGGAACCCTTTCAGAAATTTGGTATCTGAGTTGTGCTACATGGTGTCGTATCGCTCCAAAATGTCGAGACACAGGGAGATCTGAGGAAGAATTGTGACTAGAGGTTTTGTGTTGTGAAATACAATCTTTAAAAGAATTTAGTGGTTTTGCCCCCCATCGCCTAGGCCACAGACATTTCAAAAGATAAACTATCAAGGTTTAGCTATCCTGTGATGCATTAAAAGTGAGGCAGAGGTCATTTGCATATCCTACCCGGAGTTCCTTGCTGCATATGGGGAATGCAGCACAGGAGCTCTGGGATACAGTTCTTTGAATTGCTGTGATGTGCAAGTGGCTTCTGCAATAATAAACATAACCATTATAGCGTGGAGGCTTTTTATCTCACTTTGTCCTCCACCACAACGGTTATAATATATATATATATATATAATATATATATATATATATATATATATATATATATATATATAACAGCAGGTTCTCTAGACATGAGTTAAAACAAACATTTTAATGTGCCAAGTAAGATTTCTAGTATGCAAATCTATTGGTTTTCCATATAGTGTTTAACATTTCCTAATTAGTTCACATCTTGTTGCCGGGTGAATATGTTCTATTGGATCCGATTGTTGCCCAATTGGATCCGATTGTTGCCCAATTTATTTGCAGGTACACGCAGCATAATTGTACAGAGTAGCTTTACTTCCTTCCAACCAAAAATATGTTTACAGATCCAATACTTTTCAAAGCAATAAGAAACAGTGACAGAATAATAAATAAACATTATAAAAGGTTTTCTCAATCCCAATGATTAAAATGTTACTAACTGCTGACCTGGTGAAGAATTAAGAAAATGCAAAAGATTTGCAAGCTTTTGTCTAATAATACATCAGAATTTGTGATGGGATGCTTTTCGCCACTAATGTTTCGGATGACTTTTAACATTTGAAATTCCCGGCCATTCTGCACCAATTCAACATTTAGTGAATACACCTTTTAACAGTGTGTACAGGTAACTAATAGGTCGAAGGTTCAAAGGACTTATCCCTCATTCCAGCATGGTCTTGGAACGGCATTTACATATTATTGTATATTATTCTGTTACATATTAACCCCTAATCCTCAATTCAAGCTGAAACAGAAAACTGCAGTAAAACTTAGGTATCAACTGACCTTCAAAAAGTATTACATCATTAGGTAAATTGGAACCTCTATAGCAAACCCTTCACCCTGCAATGCACAGCATTTACTGTTATATTGTATGATGGTAAAGCTACTCACACATTAAGGTGCTGAATGCTACAGCAGCTAGCACAGCCTGGATGAAGACCCCAAATCTATCCAGGAGAGCTCCATTTTCACAGCCTTGTGGGGTAGAGCTCCCCTTGTAACTCCCGTTGACCAGAAGCTGGATGATTCTCCAGCTCTCCATGGCTGATGGCTTCAGAGTCATCTTACATTGCTGGGATATCCTACAAGTCATAAAAAGGGCAGAGCCATCTCAAAACTCCACTCCACTCCACTTCAAGCAAACAAAGACAAGGGGCGAGGAAAAGGGATTAATTTCCCTCCCTCTGCTGACCTCCTTCCACCGAAGTCAACTTCCACATGCTTTCCTCCCAGGCAGAAGCCCAGCGAATCCATATACAGCTGATTTTTTTCACAGAATGTGTCAGCTGAGCTTCTATCATTACCCTAACCCCTGAAATATCTATTGCCTTCATAAAACATATTGACTATTTAATATAAATGGACTGTTTGTTTACACACTGCATTTCTATTCACAAACAAGTCTCATTTCATAGCAGTGTTACCCTTACTCCAGTACAGACTCCTGACTGGATACAAATAAAAACAAAGGCATGTTCTTTCCTGAATTTTATGAGCAGAGGACTGAATTTTTTTTAAAAAAAAATGATTAAAAGACAGATATTAACATACTTACATTTAAATCCAAAATGTGTAAATAGTAACTACTAGAAAGTAACAACAAAAACCATTTGCTGCTACAGTATCTATAAAACGAAAATTGAGGTTGCAAATGTTGCAGTTAAGTGTAACAATTGCTCATCACACATTGTGAGTGCACAGACACATTCAGGATTATTCAGAGAAAGGTGAAACTCAGGAGAATGACTGGAGAACGGAAAATTCTAGGTCAAAATAGCCAAACCAGAAAAATTCTCCCATTTATCTCACTTTCCACATCGGCTATTTGGTCTAGATTGTTATCTTCTCCTGGTTTTCACCTTTCTCTGAATAACTCTGATACTATCAATATCCAAAATGTCTAAACTGACCACAAGCTGCAAGAAATTAAAATTAAGGTACTTCTCACTCTCAGGGTTATTCAGAGAGTAGTGAAAAGCAGGAGAATGGCTGGAGAATGGAAAATTCTAGGTCAAAATAGCTGATTTGGAAAGTGAGATGAATGGGAGAATTTTTCTGGTTTGGCTATTTTGACCTAGAATTTTCCATTCTCCAGTGATTCTCCTGCTTTTCATCTCTCTTTGAATAACCCTGTATGTCTTTAGGGTTGCTCAGGGGTAATAAATCAAACATAGCATGGACATGTCTAAATATCTGAGCAAAAATAATACCGATTTCAATTCTCTGTTTAGCGAATAAACCACCTTAGAGTTTGATTGATTGCACAATGACTGACATTTAGTATACATGCTAAGGTTTCTGGTTACATATAACTGGGTCTGCCCTAAATTTGACAGATCCACCATGTGTTGTTGGTCAGTGCATGAAGAGCGTAACCAGCTTTATGTAGAATTCATATGATATGAGTGAAGAATCAAAGAGGTGCTCCACATTATTTTATTAGGGCATTTATTTATATTTCCTGAAGTGTATGAATTATACATGTTGCAGGGCAGCACCTTCTTGGGGTTTCGTCTGCATGAAAGATGTCTGATCTGGCGAACCCAGTCATTCTGAAGGCCAGCAACCTACTAGATAGCAAGGACATGCATTGCTGGTTATAGAACTCAAATTCTGTTATAAAGATACAACTCCTGCACACTACAAAGCAACTTTTTTCATTTGCTATTTTTCAATATGAACTTGCTTTATGTACTTAGGAAACCACTTCATTCATGACAAATGTATAGCACACAGCATATGAGATACTATAGGCCAGTCTACAGGGGTTATTCAAAAAGTGCCGAATTTGCCACCGAATTGCAATGAACAGTGAATTTCACCAAACGTTGCAATTTCAGGGCAATTCGGCTACATTCGGCAAATTGCCAGCGAAATACGGTGCAATTCGCCTCCGATCACCTCAATTCGGCAACCTTGGGCGGCAATGAGAATGTCCCATAGAGAAGTAATGGTTAATCTATTCAGAGAACGCTGAACAACACCAACATGTTGGCAAAATGCCCAGGTTTTCAGTGGTTCAACAGGTTTAACCAGGTGAATCCCATAGGTTTTAATGGCAAAAAATACAGTTTCCTTATTTTTTTTATTCAACCATTTAATCTTTTCATTTACAGCAAAAAGCCTTTTTATTCATTTATTTATTAGAATTTTTAGGTATTTTTCTGGATTTGTCAGCCACGTGTTTGATTTTGATATTTTTATTTATTTTTATTTTTTTTTAAAAATGCCTTTTTTTATTCTGTAACATACCTTTTTATTATTATTCATAGTACCTCATTTATTATTTACATGCATTTTTTAAAATCCTTTTGAAAATTGCAGGGGTTTTTTGGTTTATTTTGGCTGGCTTTTTTCAGCAACGTTCAGCGAATGAACAGAGGCGTTCGGCAGTCGGTGGCTGAGTTCAGCCGGTTGATTGGCTGCGTTCGGCGGATCCCTTAAACGCACTTCAGTGATCCTGTTGTGAATTATGAATTCACTGCATGGTCAGTGAATTGAGCTTGCCGCCACCGCCGAATGAGAGAGCATTTCGGTGCTCTCTGAATAACCCCCTTTGTGATGACTGTGGTTTATCTAAACAAAACTTGAAGTATACAAAAATCTAGCATATAGTAATAACTTCCTGCATCTAAAAATAGCCTTTACATGTATCCTGCTAGTTTCTAAATCTGAAAATATTTATTAGTAAAATTGGCACATTTTGTAAAACATAAGTATAATTTATTCTTTTCATCTTCAGCAAATATTTATTTTTTGGAACACCATTATGTATTTTTTAGAGTTCCAATTTTTTTTTAAAAGCTGTTTTTTTATTATAGGACTTTTTTTTACTACGAAGACACATTTTAATGCATTTTTATTGGTTTATTACAAGAATAATAGAGTTTTTTTTTTTTCCTGCAGTTTCGGCAGCGTCGGCAGTCAGTTCAACGGTCTGTTTGGTTTTCGACGGCTCCATGTTCAGCGCACTTCGGGGACTTTGCAGTGAAAATAAGAGTGCGTTCGTTCTGGTCTAAACTTGTATATTGTATCACTGTCAATTTCCTTATTTAAGGTAGAAAATGAAATGTACTTCAGCATTTAAGTAAACATCACATTTACAAGTGAAAACCACGATCTACACCCATGCAGTTTTCATAAGGACGATATATATTATTGGGCGTAAAGTACAAGAACCTTTAGACAAAATGAGCAAAGACATGAATATGATTGAGTTGACTATTTTGTTCTCCATAAAAAGCTAGTACCCTAAAAAAAAATTGCAATTAAAATGCACAGTTTAGTTAATCCTTCAATCCTTTATAGAAATTATCCCAGACAAGAAGAGACAGTGAAATAGCTGTATTAATCTCAATTTACTGTAAAAGTAAAATCCTAGTCATGCCGTTCCAAAATTTAGAGCCCATGACAACCTTCTAAGCAGCCAGATTAGTAGCAAGTGGGTCAGATTGTTGATCTTATGCCAATAATAACCATAAGACATTGCTTTGCTTTATTCCAGAGATCAGTCAGGATTTTTTTTTTCCACAATGCGAGCTAGAAGGAACAAGGAGGGAATGGACCCTTAGGCTGGGGTCAGACGAGCGTGATTTCTACGGACTGTACGTGGGTGCAGTACGGACATCGTCAGTACGGATGACGCAGTAGTGGTCACACAGTCCGTTTTTTCACTGAAGTTATTTTATGACGGATGTAGGAGGGAAAAATAAATTACAATGAAAAAACATTCTGTCCGTCAAAAATGCTGGACGTATAAATGCAGTCCGTCTGACCTCGCTCCATCACTCACACACAAAGCTATGCAGACGTTGTGGACGTGGCGCACTCCGCACGTCCGTTCTAGCAGTATTACGTTCTTGCCTAACCTGCGTCCGTTTGCCGCGGCCGTTGTGCGTCCGCAGTTCAGTGCGCACGTACTTCATGTGTCAGGCTCCAATGGACTTACTTTCATGCTATCACGGACGTACTTTTAGGCGCAATCACGGACGTGAACACTACGCTCGTCTGACCCCAGCCTTATACTAACATGATGGCATATATATTAAATTGTATTTTTTTATTTTATGTGATGAAATGCCACATGGTAAAAGCACAGAAAGAGAATAACTCGAACAATGTTTTTCCAGAAAGGTTAGTTCGATGGTTATTAACCCAAAACACTACCGAGATCAAGGTAACTCGGGACTTCAAAGGCACCATCAGGTCCTGATATTGAGTTATCTCGAACTGTGGCTCTGAAGAACAAAAGCAAATGAAATTCACTTGCTGCAAACATATTTTGTTTACTTTTGGGCAGCAGAAGGTGCCCCAAAGTTTTAGCTCTGTGGGCATAATGACTGAGGTGTTAAAACTGTTTAAAATCGGCTGAAGAATGACCTGACATATCGAGCTTCCAGCAGCCGATGCAGGGACCCACGAGCTGCAGCTCAAACTGCTGTAACTCCATTTGGTCAGTAGATGGTGCCATATGCCTGCCAAATAGGTTATTAAGTAAGAAATACACTGGGAATATTCCCAAATATTTCCTGGTTATATATACACATAGTGTATGCATAACAATGTAGCTACTATCTATAGGTTATATATTCACATATCTGAATTGATGATGTGTATATATATTATATATCTATATTTATCATCAGTCTAGTTTTATATATGTAACTGATCACTTATTTATACAGGTACAGTGAGGGGGAAAAAATATTTGATCCCCTGCTGATTTTGTATGTTTGCCCATTGACAAAGAAATGATCAGTCTATAATTTTAATGGTAGGATTATTCTGGCAGTGAGAGACAGAATAACATCAAAAAAGAAAACGCATTTTAATGAGTGATATAAGTATTTGATCCACTATCAATTAGCAATATTTCCCAGGTGTCTCCTAAAGGGAGTGCTTCTAATCTCAACTTGTTACCTGTATAAAAGACACCTGTCCACAGAACATTCAATCAGATTCCAAGCTCTCCACCGTGGCCAAAACCAAAGAGCTGTCCAAGAATGTCAAGGACAAGATTGTAGACCTACACAAGGCTGGAATGAGCTACAAGACCATCGCCAAACAGCTTGGCGAGAAGGTGACTACAGTTGGTGCAATTATTTGCAAATGGAAGAAACACAAAGTAACTGTCAATCTCTCTTGGCCTGGGGCTCCATGCAAGATCTCACCTTGTGGAGTTTCAATGATCATGAGAACGGTGAGGAATCAGCCCAGAATACACGGGAGGATCTTGTCCATGATCTTAAGGCAGCTGGGACCATAGTCACCAAGAAAACACTTGGTAACACACTATGGGCTATATTACAAAGTTGGTGCTAACTTAACCAGAGCTGTTGTTATCTTCTTAACAGCTCCATAGGCTATAATGGCTCTGGTAAGTTTATAACAGCTCTGGTTAAGTTAGCACCAACTTTGTAATATAGCCCTATGTCGTGTAGGACTGAAATCCTGCAGCGCCTGCAAGGTCCCCCTGCTCAAGAAAACACATGTACAGACCCGTCTGAATTTTGCCAATGAACATATGAATGATTCAGTGGAGAACTGGGTGAAAGTGGTGTGGTCAGATGTCAGGATCTGATTCATGAAGAGGAACCAAACGTACAAGAATAATGGCCAGTTCAGTACAACCACAATATGAAAGGCTGATTAGCGTGCACAGCACCTTCACTGTTGTAGAAGTGATGTCAGGCTTGATGTAGATGTAGAAATAATCAGCAGAGTTCAACAATGAGATTCAGCGTAAACGTGGTTACCGGCTGGGTGGAGTAGAGGTAATTTCACCGCTCTGCATGGAGAGAGCCTGTGGAGTCATGGGTTCGATCCCAACGAGCAACCTCTCCAGTAAGTGTCCTTGGCAAGACACCTAACGGTACATACTCGCCACCCAGGACATACTTAAACGAGAGAAATCTCAATGTATCCTTCCTGGTAAAATCCTTTCACAAAAAAAAAATGTGATTAAGCAGTCAGCAGAGTTTGGCAATAACACGTGAACAAGTACTTCAATGATCCAGCAGTAACTTTTTAGCATGTACATGGTTAAGCTTCAGCAGAGTCCTGGCAGTAATACCCAGCACATACAAGGTTAAACATAATTAAATATTTAGCAGAGTTGAGCAGCTGTCAGGTGCTGGTTCTGGGGTGGTAGGATTGAGCCCAATATGCAATAAGGAAAACAGAGATTCAGATAAACATATACAAGAGAGGGTTTATTTGGAGTAACATAAAGGCAATAAACAAATATATATCAAGGAGCTGGATAAGAGGAGGAAGAGAAGACACTGAATATATATATTAAACCGTAACAGATTAACTGAAAGCAAGATGAGAAAAGAGTAAACAGAAGGATAGTACTAAGCTACTCTAAACTATAAAAGGAGACAATAGGAGAATGAAGGCGAAGGAGATCGTTAGAAAAAATAGAAAACAAAAGCAGAAGAGTCTTGGCAGGCAGAGGGTCTTGGGCCTGTAGGGGTTCCTGGGAATGCAAGGCAACGGGCTGAGGATTCTGCGAGATGCAGGGCAGCAGTTCCGAGGATTTTGTGGGATGCAGGTACAGAGGGCAGCAGACTGAGGATTCTACGAGATGCAGGGCAGCGGGTTTCGAGGATTCGGCAGTGGGCTGAAGATTCTGCGAGGTGCAGGGCAGCAGACTCCGAGGATTCTGTGGAATGCAGGTACAGAGGGCAACGGGCTGAGGATTCTGCGAGGTGCAGGGCAGCGGGCTGAAGATTCTGCGAGATGCAGGGCAGCAGGCTCCGAGGATTCTGTGGAATGCAGGTACAGAGGGCAAGAAAATACTGGAGGAGACAAAACAGATTAAGGTTCTAGGCAGGAACAGGGGGTAGCTCCCTGTCAGCTTGGTATTCACCAAGGCAATGCAGAAGCATTGTGCCTTGGGAGTGGTTCCTTTTTGTAGAGGGGAATAAGGATGCATTCGCCAGCACCTGGTTGCTGGATCAGCCTGGTTTAGAAGGATTACCAGTCTCCCCACAGGGAACTGGCTTGCCTCTAGGTTTCCTGCGGTGCTGGCGTCTCGGGGCATTACAGCAGCAGAATGTTCATTCAATAGTTCAGCAAGTTCAATAATATTCAGCATATATGAGGTTAAATATTCAGTCAATACTTAGCAAGTTCAGCAACAAGTTGCAACAGAGATTTCAGGAAACAAGGGGTAGATAGCTTGAGTACGGAGAATAATAAACAAGCACTGACTCACTGGGCTTCTGTGGATTTATGCTGGGACTCCTCAAGTCAGATCCTCATCAGCTGGGTGCCAGGCAGGAGTGCAGGATGATGACGTCATTCGCAATGATGAGGTTGTGTGCGTGTAGCCAGTACACACCCGGCATGATTATCATGAGGAGAGACCTGTGGCTGAAAGTCCTGCGCTATTCTGCAATTTGAGGACTGCGCAGCATGTGATAAAGACATGGTGGACCGGACAGCAAGTTCATCATGCGAAGGAAGCGAGGTAGTACCGTGACATCAGATAAGACCAAAATCAAGCTCTTTGGCATCAACTCAACTCGCCGTGTTACGAGGAGGAGGAATGCTGCCTATTACCCCAAGAACACCATTCCCACCCTTAAACATGGAGGTGGACACATTATGCTATGGGGGTGTTTTGCTGCTAAGAGGACAGGACAACTTCAACGCATCAAAGGGATGATGGACGGAGTCATGTCCCGTCGAAACTTGGGTGAGAACCTCCTTCCCCCTGCCAGGGCATTGAAAATGGTTCATGGATGGGTAATCCAGCATGTCAGTGACCCAAAACACATGACCAAGGCAACAAAGGAGTGGCTCAAGAAGAAGCCCTTTAAGGTCCTGGAGTGGCCTAGCCATTCTCCAGACCTTAATTCTATAGAAAACCTGTAGAGGGAGCAGAAGGTTTGAGTTGTCGAACTTCAGCCTTCAAACCTTAATGACTTGGAGATGATGTGCAAAGAGGAGTGGGACAAAATCCATCTTGAGATGTGTGAAAACCTGTTGGCCAACTACAAGAAACGTCTGACCTCTGCGATTGCCAACAAGAGTTTTCCCACCAAGTACTAAGTCATGTTTTGTGAAGGGGTCAAAAACCTATTTCACTCATTAAAATGCAAATCAATTTATAACTTTTTTTGATGTTTTTGTTTGTTATTTTGTCTCTCACCGTTAAAATAAACCTACCATTAAAATTATAGACTGAGGATTTCTTTGTCAGTGGGCAAATATACAAAATCAGCAGGGGATCAAATAATTTTTCTCTCACTGTATCTGCTTGTTTATATATATCTACTTGGTGACATTTACATGTATCTGCCCCATTATATATCATAAAATATGTTTTCACCAAACTCTTTAGCTTTAGGTCATAGAGATCTTAATCCAGCCCTGACTCTTTATACTATACAGCGCAGTAATTCTACTCAAACTGGAATTGTCTTTTGGGATTCTGGCTCACCTGTGATGTTTTATTACCGTTAGCGTTTACATCATCTCTTGTCTACTTGTTGTGTGTAACAGCAGATTATTGTTAGCACTTGAAATTCTTTGCAATAAGCACTGCGGATTCATGGAAAAACCAATAAATAAAACAACCTTTTCGAGAATGATTTACAGATATTATTTCTTCATGAAATCCAGACTGGAACACCTTAGCATAGCAAATGGGAATATCCGATGTATGAAATATTCAATGTATGAAAATGTGCACAAACGTTCTATAAATCCTGAGGTAGTTTCAGCTCTAATTTAAAAGCATGTTTATACATGAAAAAGGACTAAAATAACTAGAAATCAAAAGATAAAGGAAATCTCATCCAGTTTCATGTAGGCAGATGTCAAAAGAAAAATATAATTCACTCCTATTAGATATTGATCAAACCTAATTAACCTCCCTGGCGGTCTAATTTTTTAAAAAATTTCAATTTTCAAAAAGCGTTTCAATTTTTTTGGAAAGGAAATGTGTTGTTTTATATAGTAAGCCTGTAATCCGTAGGGATAACTCACTGAAAACCGTGCAAACAAGCGTCAAGTAAACACACTGAGTCAGAGAAGGTTTGAAACACGAAATAATAATTTATTATCCAAAATAATGGAAATAAATTATATTCAATAATATAATCAAACCAAAAACACTGGGTGCTGGGATTCCTGTTCAGTTGTGAACTCCAATGAAATACAGGACGCGGGGTACCAAACAAATTAGAGGATTTATTCTCAAAGCATTGTCAAAGAAAATGTAGGGACAAAAGGGCGCTTTGGACCTCACTCAGTATTCCTCCACACTGCCCGAGGCGTATGTTTGACACCAAAAACACAAGGTTAATATTAGAAAGAGATAGCCCTTAGGCGCGTAGAGTGTAGGAATCCGCTAATTTGCTGATGATTTTGGTAGCCAGACAATAAATATAATTTTAATGGCTTATGGTTCTCTGAAATGAAAAAAGGTTTATGTTTTCTTTTTAGATGGTCAGCATATGCATATCAAGTTCTTAAATGTCCTCTTTGTTGACCCCAAAAGAAATGATTGATAGAGTCTTCTTCTTTCAGACAATTCAGCAAGACTTCTTATTTTTCTAGAGGGTATATAAAAAAGAGGAAAGGACCATTGCGCAGCATTCACCATTAGTTGCCCCAGTTTTTCCCGTAGGGGGTACTTACAGGATTCAGAGCCTGTATCCTGGCTCTGAGGGGGTCTCGCTTACAGGGTGTTTCTGTGGCAACCCTTAGCCCTCTTGTGGATCCTCCGTCGCCCCGGTCAATTCATCGGTGGAATAAAGGAAAGTATTGAAAAATCCGCCTTCCAGCGGGTTCAAAGGATCTTTATTGATATAATTTCAATATAAAAATGGGGAAGGGAATTCCATAGAAAGGGGGCAGCTCGGGAGAAGTCTCGAAGGCGAGACTTGGGGGGTGCGGGTACGAGGAACTGATAGCATCAGATCATTGGCAGAGCGAAGTGGTCAGGTTGGGATGTACCTGCTAATAAAGGAGGAGCTGTAGGCAGGGGCGCGGTTATGCAGAGCTTTGTATGTGAGCACCAGTGTTTTGAATTGGATTCTGAAGGAAACAGGAGCCAGTGTAGAGATTGACAAATGGGTGAGGTGTGAGAGGTGCGGGAGGTGAGGTGAATGAGCCTGGCACAGGTGTTCATTATAGATTGCAGAGGGATAATCTGGGATCTCTTAAAGCCAGAGAGAAGGAGGTTGCAGTAGTTCATAATAAGAGCTTGGATGAGCATTTTAGCGCAGACCTGATTTAAGATTCTGTGCAATGTTTTTTAGGGGGAAATAACAAGATTTGGTTAGCGACTGAATGTGAGGAGTGAAGGAGAAATCAGAGTCTAAGAGGACCCCGAGACAGTGAGTCTGAGAGGTAGAAGTAACGGTGGCACCATTCACCTGAAGGGAAATGGGTTCTCCTGAGTTTCACCTTTACTGAATAGACCTGATAGTTTTAACATCATGGGAAAATCCACAAAATTTAAACAGGAGATAAAAATCGAACTTTATTTTTCCTTTTATATGTATTTATGCCAACAAAGAAAAAAACAGCAGCATGTTTTTTATAAGGTGGTTTTGTTTGTAATGAACAAGTAATCTAGTTACATCTTATGTTAGTGTCTCTTTAACCTCCCTGGCGGTGATCCGAGTGTGTCTCGTGATTAAATTTCACTGCCGAGAGTGGTAACCCCGAGACACTCGGGCTGTATACATCACCTCTCCCTGCGCTCCCTCGCTGATCTCTGCAGTCTCCCCCTGCGATCGCAGCGTTTTACTTCCTGGATTCCTTCTCGCGAGGAGGAAACCAGGAAGTAATGAGATCGCCGGTCGCCGGAGGAGACTGCAGGGGACATCGAGGGAGCGCAGGGAGAGGTAATGTATCCAGCGGCATCCCAAGTGTCGCTCGGGGTTACTGCTTCCAACATAGGAATTTAACCCGAGTCACACTCGGGATGCCGCTAGGGGGGGCAAAAAAAAATTAGACCGTTTTCAGCACAGAATTTTCTGAAGAAATAGACCGCCAGGGAGGTTAACTGAACAAATGGAAATGAATGAGATTTTAATGAAGCATATCTCCTTTTATGTTTAGCAGATCCCATCACAGAAAGTGCTGTAAAGTGGCCACTATTTTTTGTTACTCACATATCAATGTAGTCTAGCATGTTATTTATTTATAAAGGAGTTTACCAGGAAGGATACTGTCACGGTTCCGGGATCCCACCACGCAGTACTTAACCCCCAACACTCCACAAAACCCAGAAGCTACCAACAGTGTAGCTGTGAATGATCCCTATCTGTCTGGTCCTTAGAATTGGCCAGGTAAACTAGCTAGACAGAAAAGGGTTAACAATACGGAGAGGAGTCAGCCGAGCCAGAATCAGGAATACAGAGTTCAGAATGGTCAAATGGAATAGCCGGGTCGGTATCAGAGCAGTAGCGTAGTACAAGAAAAATAGTCTAGGGCAACAGAAGGCAGAATGGTCAGAACACAAGCAGAGGTCAATATAGCAGTCAGGTACAAGGAGCTCAGGTATGGATAACCACGATCTGGCAACTTCTGAAACTATATTGAGGGTTTTTAAAGACCTTCACCAGACCACGCCCCCCACTCAAGCCACACCTCGTGCAATCACCTCCCTGCCTGTCTCCATTTAAACCGGGCAGTGGTCAGCGAGCAGCATCAGACTTGCTGTCCTCAAGCACACAGGTAGGGCTGGAAGCCCCCAACGTTACAGTACCCCCTTCTCCACGGGAGGCCACCGGACGACCAACAGGACGAGCGGCAATACGACCACCAGGGCGATCGGGGTGCGAGGCATGGAAAGCCCTGACCAACCTAGAGGCAGACATGTCGGAAGCTGGAATCCAGGACCGGTCTTCCGGGCCATAGCCCACCCAATCGACCAAGTACTGCAGAACACCCCTGCACAGCCTAGAATCCAAAACCCTCCTAACCTCATACTCTGATTCACCATCAACCTGAACAGGTGGAGGAGGAGGAACGACCGCGTGTACCTGTTACACAACAAAGGTTTCAGTAGGGAGGTGTGAAGACGTTGTGCAAGCGAAGATGTTTAGGAAGGGCAAGAGCATAAGCCACAGGGTTAACGCGGCGAATGATCTTATATGGACCAATAAACCGAGGTGCCATTTTCATAGAAGGCACCCGTAACTTCACGTTCCTAGTAGACAACCAAACTCTATCCCCCACGTTATAGGAGGGAGCTTGTAACCTATGCCTGTCAGCCTTCCGTTTCTGGACAGCAACATTGCGCTCCATATTTACGCGAATCTGTCTCCAAATCTCTTGTAGTTGAGTGAGATGGTCATCGAGAGCCGGGATGGCCTGTTCATTAAACTGAAGCGGTAGAGCCGGAGGGAAAAAACATAGATAGCAGAAAAAGGAGAGTGGCCAGTGGTCTCATTAACAGCGTTATTACGTGCATACTCAGCCCAGGGCAACAACTCCGACCAATTGTCTTGTTGTTGTGTGGTAAAGCAACGTATGTACTGCTCGAGATCCTGATTTGCCCTCTCTGCTGCCCCATTGGTTTGTGGATGGTATGCTGAAGAGAAGGCAAATCGCACCCATCTCCGCACAGAAAACCCTCCAGAAACGAGAGACGAACTGAGCTCCTCTGTCAGAGACTATTTCAGACGGAACCCCATGTATTCGTACAATCTCTCTAGCAAAGACAACCGCCAGTTCTTTGGCTGTAGGAAGCTTAGGTAAAGGGACAAAATGAGCCATTTTGGAGAAGCGGTCTACAACTGTCAGAACCACAGTATGACCTTTGGACTTCGGCAAGTCCACAATAAAATCCATAGATAGATGAGACCAAGGCCTCTTAGGCGTGGGTAAAGGCTGCAATAGACCGACAGGCAAGGTTTTACTGGTTTTGCTTCTGGCACAGACTTGACAAGCCAAAACAAACAGGCGTACGTCCTGTCGCATGGTGGGCCACCAGAACTGTCTGGAGATACTGGTAAGAGTCTTAGTAATACCAGGATGACCTGCTGGTTTAGAATCATGAAACATTATGAGTAATTCTTGTCTTTCCTTTTCAGGTACAAACAACATATCTGGAGGCTTGTCAGGTGGAGCCCCCACTTGAGCTGCCTGGAGGCGTTCCAGGAAAGGCGAGGAGACAGACAAGACTGTGGAAGCCACAATACGTTCAGGAGGAACTATAGGATTGTGGTCTTGTGTATTAGATTCATATGGGTCATATTGACGAGATAAGGCATCAGCCTTTACATTGCGGTCACCTGGTCTGTAAGTCAATACAACATTAAACCGAGACAGTAGCAATGACCACCTGGCTGTCTCGAGTTCAAACGTTTAGCATCCCCGATGTACGTAAGGTTCTTATGATCAGTGATTATCAACAAAGGATCAAGAGTACCTTCCAACAAATGTCTCCACTCTGACAGGGCAGACACAATAGCAAGCAATTCTCTGTTTGCCAATATCATAATTGCGTTCTGCTGGTGATAATTTTCTTGAAAAGAACCCACAAGGATGTAGTGGTTTCCCTGGAGATTCTCTTTGAGACAGGACAGCCCCAATGCCTATCTCAGAAGCATCAACCTCAAGAATAAACGGAATCCTGGGATCAGGATGCCGTAACACGGGAGCGGAAGTGAAAGCCTGTCTGAGGGCTTCGAATGCTTATTTAGATTGAGAAGACCAGATCTGGTACTTCAGACCTTTACGTGTCATATTAATGATAGGAGAGGCTATAGCGGAATAATTCTTGATAAATCTCCTATAATAGTTAGAAAACCCCAGAAACCTCTGTATGGCTTTGAGACCTTGAGGAAGAGGCCATTCTGAGATGGCCGTGAGTTTTAGAAGGATCCATCTCAAAACCCTCTGGAGTGATAATGTACCCAAGGAATTTCACGTAGTAATGTCGAATAAACACTTCTCTAGTTTGCAATAAAGACCATTGTCCAGTAATTTAGCTAATACCTGTCTGACATGTGCATGGTGGGTTTTCAGATCGGGAGAGTAAATCAATATATCGTCTAGGTATACTATAACAAAGGTTTGCAAGAAATCTCTGAGCACATCATTAATAAAATCCTGGAATACCGCTGGAGCATTACAAAGACCGAAAGGCATGACCAAGTATTCATAATGCCCACTCCTGGTGTTAAATGCTGTTTTCCACTCATGCCCCTCTTTTATGCGTATCAAATTGTAAGCTCCTCTTAACCACTTGGATGCTGAGGACGCGCTGAGCGCGTCCTCAGCATTCCCGCTGGTATGCGGAGGACGCGCTGAGCGCGTCCTCCCATTGGGGTCAGCGTTCGGCCGGTTCCGGCCGATCGCTGGCCCCCCCGGTGCGGGCTGACATCCTCGATGTCAGCCCGGCATCCGGGACCACAGCCGCCGGAAATAGGTGTCATCGCGGCAGCGCGATGACACCTAATTCAGGCGCCCCCCCCGCATGTGCGGAGGAGGCGCCTGAAAGGGAGGGGGGGAGGTCCTTCGGACCTCTCTCCCTCCCGATCGGCGGCTCTGCGGGGGTTAATCCAGGCATCATTTGGAAGGGCACAGCCTGCCCTTCCAAATGATGCCTGGCATTAACCCCTGGGGAGCTGGATCGCGAATCGGCGCTGAAAAGCGCCGGTTCGCGATCCTTTCCCGGAGCTGGCCGACATCTTGGATGTCGGCCAAGCCTCCGGGAACTCCCCCTGAGGACTGGCGTCATCGTGCGTAGCACGATGACGCCAGTCCTGGACTTAACCCTCAACTGCCACCAACGGTGGAGATAGGGAGTTCATTGGAACTCCCTATCTCCCGATCCGTGGCAGCATGGCCGTTCCAACGATACCAAACATGAAAGTGAAAAATGTTGTAAAAAAAAATAAAATGAAAAATAAAAATAAAACAAATTTAAAAAAAAATTATAAAAAAAAATATAAACACTATTTTTTTTGGTTTGTTAATGCAGCAATATTGTTCCCATTTCAATTATAATGTGAACAATGATGCTGCACTAACGATTTTTGTATGCGGTGCGTTTGTTAAAAATAGTGTAATTTTCCCCAAAAAAAAATGTAACGAGACCCCATCTCTAATTTTTTTAACAAGCGCACCCCATACAAAATATAACCGCAATTGCTCGCATGTTAAAATGTGAAAAAAAACACTTTACACCTTGTAAATTATTGAAAATACATATTTTATTGCATTTTTTGTTATAATATACAGACATGACATAACGTATACATATAATAATGACATATTATGAATCTACCGAGTCTGACGGAAAGAACGATATATAATATGTCTGGGTCATATACTAAAATAAGCCTTCAAAACGCATTTAAACATGATGCGCAAAACCGGTAAAAATGACCTCAGCACAGGGGCGGGAAAAGCCTCAGCAGCGAAAGGGTTAAATCAAGTTTAGTGTATACTGCTGAACCTCTTAACCTGTCGAACAGTTCCGATATGAGAGGGATAGGGTACACGTTCTTAATGGTGATCTTGTTAAGCCCCCTATAATCAATACACGGGCGTAAATCTCCCTCTTTTTTCGACACAAAAAAGAATCCAGCCCCTGCTGGAGAAGAGGAACGTCGGATAAAACCTCTCTCCAAATTCTCCTTGATATACTCCTCCATAATTTGGTTCTCCTTTATGGAAAGAGGGTATACTTTGCCTCGGGGAGGCATGGTACCCGGATGAATATCAATAGCACAATCATATGGTCTATGTGGAGGTAGTTTGTCTGCCTCTCTTTTATCAAATACAGCCCTGAGGTCTGCATATTGTTCAGGAACTTCAGTAGACAATGGAGGGGCTGTGGGTGTGTTCAGGGCACCGACATGCTGAATGGGTATTAAACAAGTCCCAAAACATGCAGAACTCCAAGACAGTATCTCTCCTTTAACCCAATCAATAACGGGATTGTGTTCCACCAACCAGGGGAAACCAAGTACAACAGGATTGGAAGGTGAGTGGATAACTTGGAATATGATCTTTTCTTTATGCAAGAGACCAGTAGTAAGAACTACTGTAATCGTATCGTGAGTAATCCTAGGGCAGGATAACGGCCTGCCATCTATGGCTTCCACGGCTAAGGGTGTCTCTCTTACAACCAGAGGTAGAGAAATGGAAGAAGCGTAGTTAACATCAATAAAGTTACCAGCAGCCCCAGAATCCACAAAAGCGGTGTTATGTGTGGTCTTGGTCTCCCAAGCCAAGGATACTGGTAACATAAGTTTAGTGTCTTTGATAGGAGACATGCATGTCACACCCAAGGCCTGTCTCCTCAGCTGCCTTAGGTGCGGTAGTTTTCCGGCTTATCATGGATCTTAGGGCGAGTAGGACATTGAAATCGTACATGTCCCTCCAAACCACAATACAGGCACAATCCCTCACGAAAACGCCTTGTTCTCTCCTCCTCTGTAAGCCTAGTACGGCCTAGTTGCATAGGCTCTGAGGGAGGAGATAACTCTCTGGGTGGTGCTTGAAAGACAGGGGCCAACCTAGGTAACGGTCTCTTGGGTCTCTCTCTTGGAGTCCTTCTATCCCTTATCTGATTATCCAGATCTATACAGTAATCAATGAGTTCACACAATACCTCAGGTAGTTTACGTGGAGCTAATTCATGCATCAACGACTCTGATAACCCCTCCATAAAAGCCAGAACCAGTGTCTCATTTGTCCAGTTCACATCAGAAATTAAGGTTTTAAATTCTATGGCATAATCAGACACAGTCCTGTTCCCTTGACGTATGCGGAACAAGGATTTGCCGGCTATCGTGGCCTTTCTGGTAGGATTAAATGTACGTTGTAACTCGGCTATGAATTCTTTATAATCCCGTACAATAGGTCTTTCTGCCTCCCATAAAGGAGTCGCCCATGTCAACGCTCTGCCAGACAGATGGTTAATAATAAACCCCACTTTGGCAATGTCAGAGAAAAACATTTGTGGATTTAATTTAAAATGAATATCCACATGGACCAAAAATCCCGGCACTCAGAGGGAGTACCGTCAAACCTCATAGGAGCGGTCATGTGTACCTGGGATGTCTGAACGACAGGGGCTCAGGTATAGCAGGCGGGGGTGCAACCCCAACCGGTTCCAGGTGTGCAGTACGATTCAGGATAGTTTGTAAGGCAATGGCAAACTGATCCATCCTATGATCCTGCTCATCCTGTCTGGATACAAAGGTAGCCAAGTGCTGTGTTAATCTGCGGGATCCATATTGGCCAGATCGTAATGTCACGGTTCCGGGATCTCACCACGCAGTACTTAACCCCCAACACTCCACAAAACCCAGAAGCTACCAACAGTGTAGCTGTGAATGATCCCTATCTGTCTGGTCCTTAGAATTGGCCAGGTAAACTAGCTAGACAGAAAAGGGTTAACAATACGGAGAGGAGTCAGCCGAGCCAGAATCAGGAATACAGAGTTCAGAATGGTCAAATGGAATAGCCGGGTCGGTATCGGAACAGTAGCGTAGTACAAGAAAAATAGTCTAGGGCAACAGAAGGCAGAATGGTCAGAACACAAGCAGAGGTCAATAACAGGTTAAATCAATATAGCAGTCAGGTACAAGGAGCTCAGGTATGGATAACCACGATCTGGCAACTTCTGAAACTATACTGAGGGTTTTTAAAGACCTTCACCAGACCACGCCCCCCACTCAAGCCACACCTCATGCAATCACCTCCCTGCCTGTCTCCATTTAAACCGGGCAGTGGTCAGCGAGCAGCATCAGACTTGCTGTCCTCAAGCACACAGGTAGGGCTGGAAGCCCCCAACGTTACAGATACATTGAGATTTCTCTCGTTTTCAAGTCCGTCCTGGTTTCAACAACATTGAATTGTTACATTTGTTACAGAAATACAAAGTAATAAAATGCTAGATTTAAAAAAAAACAACACAAATATACAGATTAACAGAAAATACATATATTCACTATGTTACATGTTTACAGGTACATTCCGTATGGAGGTATGTTAATAGGGAGCTCTTAAGTGACTTTAGACTGGGGGAAGATTTGACGGCGTCTGGGAGGTTATTCCATAATTGCTCGGTAGGAAGTGCTCGGTAGGAAAAGGAATCGAGCCACTGTCTTTTTGTATTGTGGTATTGCAAGTAAGGTGCTGGTCCTGGATCGGAGGTTATAGGATGAGGGAACTGCTGGGGCAAGCAGTCTATTCAGGTAGGGTGGTAGCTTCCCAGAAAACCTCTTAGGCTAAGGTCAGACGAAAGCAGTTTTAACGTGCGTTTAGCCGCACGAAATCACGGCCGTGCTAGCAGCAAATGACGTCCAATGCCGGGGAACATACGACGAACGGCCGCACGAAAGTTCGTCCGCGCAACGCAAGTGGCAAACGAACGCATTTTTTTCGAGAACGTCAAACCGCTACTACTGCCGTACAGAGTGCGCTGCGGCCGCATAGCGGCGTGTTTGCGTGATTGGGAGATGTCAGACGCTGCACACGTCCGGCCAACATAACGTCCAGGCGCAAAAAGTGTTTTATTGATGATCCGTACAAAATCACAGACGAAAATGCGCATCGTATGACCGCTATCGCGTATTCCGTGAAAAAATACGTCCATTCGTTCGAACGCACTTTTTCACGGACAACGTGAAAAATGCGTTCGTCTGACCCTAGCCTTAAACACCAGGTTGATAAGGTGAAGAGTGCATCTAGATTCCAGCGACGGACAGTTTAGCTCTTTTAACATGTTGTCAATATGAGTAACAATATTGCATCACAAATATTTTGGATGTCATTCTTAATCTTTTCCGCTAAAGAGTCAATTGTGCAGGACTTGTTACAGTGCACTCGTCCCTTCAGATAGCCCCACAATAAAGTCCTGGCACATAAAACTGGGAAAACACGGTGGCCACATATTGTTGGAAATTGTAACGTCCTACCCAGCTGGGGGGCTCCTTTTCTCCCTCAGTGGCCAATTGTCAATTGTGCAGGACTGGTGGGGTCCAAAGGACCCTGTATCTCTGTCATAGGGAATTACCAGCTAGGGGGGAATTCCCTTTCTGACATCATCGTGCCCATGCGTGATGATGTCAGTGGACAAGGGGAGGCTCCAGAGAGAGAAATCCATGATCGAGCACTCTCTCCCCTTCAGGCTTCACATCAGTGCGCCAGCATGCATCCCATGGAATGATCTGACTTCAAGAAAGTCAGACCACCGAGGGACCGTAAACGTAAGTATGTCCCCCTTGACTGCAGACTCCCCTGACGTGTGGGGAATGTCCTCTGCACATAGTGGGGAAGCCCCATGCTGTTCCCTAAACATTGTCCACAGCCAAGAGGTTAAGTCGTATATCGAAAATTTTGGGTTTGGTTCTTTATGAATCATACTGTATTATTTTATGAGTATCAATATTTTTGTCCATATCATTTTTTAATTATTTTTTTACTACTAGAGGATTCCAAATTATTTTGACAATTTGTACTTAGTCCAGAGACAATTGCTGTATTCTAAAAAAGTGTAAAGGTACCAATACTTTCATCAATATATGTAGCTTCTTAGCTATTTGAATGTGCACCCATCTGCAGATCACATTACTCCCTGTGAACTTGTTTAATTTTCAAGCCTTCCTATCAGATAAGTCACAAAAAGACTGTAGTTTTTCGGGTCCATATATAGTCTTTGGTTACTGACAGTAGGTCATGGACAAAACACTTAGGGAAGAATAGTAATATGAAGTCGATTTTATACTTAGCAAGTTTGAAATACTGACCTAAGAAACATCAATTTGCACAGGGCTATTGCTCATTAATCATATAGGAAAGGACAGTAATGCATGGAAAATATGACATTCAAGTCCAAAAATTCTGCCCAGATTAATCTTTTAATGTATTCCAGTCCTGCTAAACATCCCAGAGATGTTTAAATATTTACTACACCAATGTTAGAAATATCGCAATGTAAAAGTCTAATGGGAAAATTATAAAAATGAAAGGGTCTTTATTGTTCCCATCATGTCTCCATCATGGCAAACTGTCAGGACTATATGGTCATATTTAATATTGTTAGAAAGGCCAGACTCTAACCTTTTCAGTGACACCTCATTTGACCTTGTGGAGAACAGATTGGTGATGCAGGGTTTATCTTCTCAGCGGCTTACATTTTCGATGAAACAATGCGTAAAAACTCCTTTCTCCATCACCTTCACACTTGATGCTGCTGTGAGAAATGAGGTGAGGTAGTTCAGCAATGTTATTCACTTTTCTTGAAAAGTATGAAATATATATATTATATATATATATATATTTTATTTAACTTTTTATTTTACAGATGTCCTGGTCATGTTTGGTATCACTGGAAAAGCC
This sequence comes from Leptobrachium leishanense, assembly GCA_009667805.1. Lineage (NCBI taxonomy): Eukaryota > Metazoa > Chordata > Amphibia > Anura > Megophryidae > Leptobrachium > Leptobrachium leishanense. The sequence continues at coordinate 179,285,888 of CM019065.1, read as the reverse complement.
AGAATCTGGACTTTCCAATGACAATTCATCTGACCTCCTATGTTACCAGGTCCAAAGCACCCTGCATCTTCTTTACTGGGATTCCCTTGACTCCCGCAGCAGGAGGGTGGGTTAGTCCTACAGCGAGGGCTGACTTGCAGGATATCAGCTCGCTGTGGTTGAAGCCACAGATTGATGCTGAGCAGGGGCAATGCAAAGATGTGCGTGTAACGTTCTCTGTGCATGGGAGTGAAGTGGGAGGACTCTCCATGCACATTACTCGCATTAAACTGGTTAATTGTTACACTGAACATATACATGAAAACTTACCAATTATAAGATTAGGAGGTGTTATTCAGAGAACATCGAAAGTTCACCTAAATTTTGGTGCTCACTCGTTTAGCGCATTTCGGCGAGTTCAATTCGCTGACCCTGTGGTGAATTCAGCATTAGCCGCATGGTCCCCTAAATGCATGTCCTCTGGTTGCCCAAGCGCATGCGGATCATATTAAAATCCGAATGCTAATGTGCTAGAAAGTCCATTAGCGATTCAGATCTCTGCGCTTTCCAGCGCGAGCTTACTCTACTTTGCACTCCCTATGCTTAACATGGCGAGCGCAGAGTGTGAATTAGCGTTAGTATTACAAAGTCCTAATGCTAATTACCGTCCCGCTGCGGGTACTAAAAAGTTAACTACAGCTAAGACCTGGTGCTAACGGATTCTGCTTCTGCGGAATCAGCAACAGCTGAAACCCCAACCCCCCCAAAAAAATATTCACATACTCCCCTCCCATCCCGTGGCGAGAACATCGGCTCCATCCGCCTCTTCTTGCCACCTGGAGCAGAGAGAGACTTGGGGGAAAAAGTATCACTCTGCCGACCTGCTTTATCTCACGAGGCGAGATCCTGCAAGTCATGTGACCGGCAGTTGAAACCTCAATGAAGTCCTATGGACTCCAACAAGAGAATGCAGCAGTATGGAGCAGTAATACTTAGGCTGGAGGAATGACCAGTCCCCAGAGGGCTAGGAGTTTGGTGGAAAACCTCTTTAGGTAGAGAACATTATTTTTCTAAAGCAGATCTCTTTAGGTGGGCAGCGGTGGTCCTGATCCTCAAGTTAAATAGGGATAATCCTCATTCTACCTCCACGATCATTCTGCAGCACTGCTCAATGTTGCCCAGCCATATAACCGCCATGGAGTTGCAGTGGGGCGGTTCCAGACACAGGTTTTGGGAGGGGCACTCTACCAGTTTTGGCTAAGAGCTGGTGTTTGGTTCATACGGGCAGGCAGAGTTCTGCCTAATCACAGACTGTGCTAGTGACACTCACTCTCCCCAGAACATGGTCGCACAGGGTCTGTCCTCATGCAGCTCAGATGACATAGGATAGACACTGCATAGCTATGCTCTGCACTGCCACATGCTCTGTCATTGGGAATCAAGCACCGCCAGTGATAACATAAAGCAGGTACAGACACCACTGACACATACATAGCCATATAACTCAGAGATACAAACACATAGATAGCTATACACACACCATTTAAGGAAGCCATTAAAGCCAGGCTCAGAAAGCAGACTGTCCCAAACTTTCTAGGCAGCATCACAAAAACGTTTTGGCCATTTATGTCAATAAAAATATTAGCTAAAATCAAAGCAAATTATCTTATTTACAGTTATTATAGTTTACAGGTTCATTGGTGGGAGTTTTATTGCTGTGCAGCTGTTATACACCTGCACACCCTGAATATATTGGGGTTCCTAAAAGGCGGAACATTAGAAAAAAAGAGGAAAGGGGGATTCGGGCCCAAAATAGGGTCTGTCCCTCTAAAATGTGGACATTTGGCAAATATGCACCCAGGTACACACGGATACACAGCTGTATACAGACACACACTCTTTGACATACACTCAAAAGACACATACACATTAGGGATGAGCTGTTCGGGTTCGGACGGTTCGGGGTTCGACCCGAACTTAGCCTGTTCGGGCGGATCGTGAACCCCGAACATTTCCGGGTGTTCGCCGCATGTTCGACCACAAATGGACCACAATGCATTTTCCCACTGCCTGAAGCTCGTAATTGGCTACAGCCTTGCACCTGACCACAGGTCTGGTGCAAGACTGGTTGAACACTATGCCAATCACCGCTCAGAGTCCTGATTGGGCAAATTTTGCCCAATCCTGGGCTCACAGAGCTAAGTCCCGCAGCACACTATATAAGGTTTCAACGCGCCGATTCTGCACGCATTTCAGAGGACATTTCAAAGAAGATAGTTGTGTGTGTTGTTACTGCCGGTCTGCCACACTACTGAGGGGGGTCTGGGGGAGGGGTGCTCATTTTGACCAAATATCAGGGAATTTAGGTGATGTGTGTCTTGTTACTGTGCCAGCAAGTTTTTTGGGGGTTTACAACTTTATTTAAAACATTTGTGAATTGAGGTGATTTTCTGGGTCTTGTCACACTGTGCCAGCAAGTCTTTTTGGGTCTCATTTATACAAAATATCAGGGAATTTAGGTGATGTGTGTCTTGTCACTGTGCCAGCAAGTTTTTTTGGGGTTTACAACTTTATTTAAAACATTTGTGAATTGAGGTGATTTTCTGGGTCTTGTAACTGTGCCAGCAAATCTTTTTGGGGCTCATTATTTTTTAAAACACTTGGGAATTAAGGTGATCTGTGTCTCGTCATACAGAAAGTACCACGCTGTATTTTGGGGCTCACTAATTTCTTTAACACTTGGGAATTAGGTGATCTTCTGTGTCTCGTCACACCAGCCAGCAATTTTTTTTGGGGCTCACTAATTTCTTTAAAACACTTGGGAATTAAGGTGATCTGTGTCTCGTCATACAAAAAGTACCACGCTGTATTTTGGGGCTCACTAATTTCTTTAAAACACTTGGGAATTAAGGTGATCTTCTGTGTCTCGTCACACAGCCAGCAATTGTTTTTGGGGCTCACTAATTTCTTTAAAAACACTTGGGAATTAAGGTGATCTTCTGTGTCTCGTCACACAGCCAGCAATTTTTTTTGAGGCTCACTAATTTCTTTAAAACACTTGGGAATTAAGGTGATCTGTGTCTCGTCATACAAAAAGTACCACGCTGTATTTTGGGGCTCACTAATTTCTTTAAAACATTTGTGAATTAAGGTGATCTGCGTCTCGTCATACAAAAAGTACCACGCTGCATTTTGGGGCTCACTAATTTATTTAAAACATTTGTGAATTAAGGTGATCTGTCTCTTGTCACTGGCTGCCAGCTATCAGTGTGTCTCACTGAGTTATACCAGAGTTATTTAAAACTTTATACCAGAGTTGAATCAGAGTTCTGTATATAATAATCTATATATCACTCACCATGTCTGAAAGAACAAAAAGGACAGGCAGACGCTCCCAGCCACAGATAAGAGGGCAAGCAGCCCCTGTGTCGGGAGGCTGTGTCTCTGGTCGTGGTGGATGTGGTGCATCCTCTGTAGGGGCACGTTTGTCCTTTCTAACTGGTGCTGGCCGTCTTAAGCAGCAGCAACATACAGAGGACTTGGTGGATTGGCTAACCAGGCCATCCTCATCCTCCGAGTCCTCTGCCAGCTAGGCTTCTAGTGCTTTACAGTCCACCTCAGCTGCCAAAGCATCTAATTCAGCCTCCATGTCCACAGCTACTCCTGCCGTAGCCTCACTATCACACAGAGGAGTCAGCTGAATTGTTTGACTACAATGACAGTGACATGCTGCTTGAGGATGTGCAGCAACTACAGTGCTCTGATTCAAACTCTGAGGTTGAGGAAGGGAGTATAATCAACCTAGAGGAAGGGGTGCCAGTGACACACAAATAACTGGCACTCATGTTGCCCCAGCAGCTGCAGCATACTGCCAAGTTGGCTCCAGTGACGACGAGATAGGGGGTGAAGATGACATTGATGATGATGAGGTCACTGACTCCACCTGGGTGCCAGATCGAACTGAGGAATCAAGTGAGGAGGAGGGGGAGGAGGAGGCACAGCAAACACGAGGCACAACATCCTCTGTGACCAACCGTAGCACTAGCCAGTCCAAGGCATCACATGTCAGAGCTGCTCCAGTGCAGAGCGCTGTTGTCTCAAAGAACACATGCAGGAAATCTGCTGTCTGGGAGTTCTTTAAGAACTGTGCAGCAGACCCCACCATTGCTATTTGTAATCTATGTCAGAGGAGGCTGAAGCGTGGGATAAACACCGGACACTTGGGTACCACGTGCTTGATGCGACATATGAACAAGTGCCACACATCCCGTTGGGGCAAAACTTTGCGTAGGTCCTCCTCCTCCTCATCTGTCTCTACCCACACTGTATGTCCTGCCATGCAATTGCCTACAACCTCCACCGACAGGGATGATGCTACAGTAATTGATGTACCAGCAGGTCCTTCCTCACAATGTGACATCATCCCAGTAGCTGAAGATTTACGCAGTCAGATTACATTGCCGCAGCTGCTGCTGCGAAAGAAAAAATATAGTCCCAACCATCCCCAAGCACAGCGTCTAAATGCCAGCTTAGCAAAATTACTCGCATTGCAGCTGCTGCCTTTCCAGCTGGTGGACTCTGCTCCCTTCCGTGAATTTGCTGAATGCGCTGTACCACTGTGGCAGGTTCCAAAACGCCATTATTTTCACGCAAGGCCATTCCAGCACTATACCAGCACGTGGAAGACACTGTTATCCAGTCATTGGGAAAGGCAGTCAGCAGCAAGGTGCATGTCACTTTAGACACGTGGTCCAGCAAGCATGGACAGGGTCATTACATTTCCTTCACGGCACACTGGGTAACTCTGATTGCAGCTGGGAGGGATCCAAGACGGGGCTCTGTGCTGGAGCTTGTTCATCCACCACGCCTCCAGAAAGCTGCTTGTATGAGGTCTGTCTGCTCCACCACCACCACCACCTCTTCCTCCTCCTCCTCCTCCTCCTCCTCCTTCTCTGTCTCTGGCGAAGTGGCAGTTAAACCCACGCCTGACAGGGTGTACGCAATGGCTCAAGCAAAAAGATGCCATACTGTGCTTGAGCTGGTTTGTTTAGGGGACAGGAGTCACACCGGGTCAGAAATTTTGTCAGCTCTGCAGGGGCAGGTGCAGGGATGGTTAACACCACGCCAGCTTGAGCTGGGAATGATCGTCTGTGATAATGGCAGCAACTTTCTCTCCGCCCTACGCAAGGGTAAATTGACGCATGTACCATGCCTAGCACACGTCCTAAATCTGGTGGTACAGCGTTTCCTAACCAAGTACCCAGGGCTGCCAGAGCTTCTCCTCCAGGCCAGAAAAGTCTGCAGCCACTTCAGACGGTCATTCCCAGCAAGCGTTCACCTGGCAGAAATTCAAAGAGAATTCCACCTTCCCACAAACCGTCTGATCTGTGACATGCCCACCAGGTGGAACTCAACATTGCAATGCTGCAGCATCTGCACAAGCAGCAGAGGGCCATCATCGAGTACCTGTGTGAGTATGGCACAAGGACAGGTTCAGGTCAACTTGTTCCCCCCCCCCCGCAGTGGCTGATGATCAAGGATGCATGCACTGTACTGTCACCATTTGAGGAGGCAACGAGGATGGTGAGCAGGGACAGTGCATGCATCAGTGACACAATTCCTTTAGTGTTCCTGCTGGAGCACACTCTGCGGGGAATTCTAGATGTGGCTCTAGAGGCAGAGCAGCGGGAGGAAGACGAGGCCTTCCCTAGCTCTCAAGGCCCCAGTCTTTCCGCAGACAGCATTCCAGCGGGTCCTACTCAGATCAGACAGGAGGAGGATGAGGAGGAGGAGGACTATATAAGTAGTGGGGGCATTGAAGGTGGGGATTCCTCAAGGCAGGGTTTTGTGTGCCCAGAAACAGAAGGGCTTGTGCGTGGCTGGGAGGAGGAAGTGCACGATACAGTCATCCTCATTGACCAGGAAGACTCGGCAGCTAATGCCACCTCCAACCTACGCTGCATTGGCTCCCTAATGATGCAAAGCCTGCTAAAGGACCCCAGGATTCGTGCTATCAAGGAGAGGGATCATTACTGGTTGGCAACCCTTCTTGATCCACGATACAAGGGGAAAGATGCAGAGCTCATCCTGCCCGCACAGAGGGAGCACAGGATGACAAAACTTGAGGACGCTCTAAAGCAAAACTTGTGTAACACCTTTCCAGGCACTGTTAGATTACCAAGTGCTACTGCTGACACACGTGCTTCTGAGGCTGCAGGTGATCAGAGGAATAGCGGTGAAGGCCAGGCCGCTTGACTGATACATTTTTAAATTGTTTTAGTCCTCGACGCCCAGGGACGTCAAATGTAGGCACCCATTGCCAGCGTCTTCACCATATGCTGCAGGACTACCTAGGGGCAAGGGCAGACCTGGATACCTTTCCAGCAGATGATCCACTGGCTTACTGGGTGTTGAGATTGGATCACTGGCCAGAACTTAGCCAATATGCTATGCAGCTACTAGGTTGCCCTACATCTAGCGTGCTTTCCGAAAGGACGTTCAGTGCCGCTGGAGGTTTTGTCACAGACAAAAGAGTGCGTCTGTCCACCGACTCTGTAGACCGGCTGACATTTATAAAAATGAATCAGTCCTGGATCAGCAGCTATCAATCCCTTGATGCCGAAGTAACGGAATAGATCGGGTATGTCTTCTGCATGCACTAAACCTCCAGCACTGAACTCTTCCACAATGCCACAAAAGGGGTTACGGTGTGAATGCACTTGCTGCCATGAAAGGCACAATATTTGGCTGCACTGACGCCTGTGCCAGATTTATATCATTTTAATTTTTTGAACCGCAGGGTCCAACCCTGCACTCTTCCACAATACCACAGAGGGGTTACTGTATGATGATACTTGATAGCCTGGTACCGGCTGGGTGGAGTAGAGGTAATGTCACTGCTCTGCGTGGAGAGAGCCTGTGGAGTCATGGGTTCGATCCCAGCGAGCAACCTCTCCAGTAAGTGTCCTTGGCAAGACACCTAACGGTAGAATGCGTGCTGTTCCACGGGCACCTCGTGTCCAAAGGACACGATTAACATTGGAACATCTTACTGATGCTGAGTGTCGACTCCGCTACCGGTTGACCCGGGCACAGATATACAGCTGCAGTCCCATCTGGAGTCCAGGCCAAAGACACGGATATCTGTCCCAGGGATGCCGAAGTTGCTGTGCTGCCTGAGGTTCCTTGCCACTCGCACCTTCCAGCAGCCTCTTGCAGAATTAGGCAGTGTCAGGCAGAGCACCTTCTCCATCGTGCTCCATCGCTTCCTCCTAGCATTGAAGCGCAACTGGCACCACTATATAGGATTCCCGACCACCCATGAGGGATTCCAAAGAGTGAAACAGGGCTTTTATGCACTTGGAGGCTTCCCCAATGTCCTGGGGTCAATTGATTGCACCCACGTAGTGATCTGTTTACCTTGGGTGGAACCTACAGTTTATAACAATAGAAAACATTTTCATTTTGGCTGAATCTTTTTTAAAAACAAAAAAAAAAGCAGCGCGCGCAAAGATTTTTGCATGAGGCGGTACTACTCGTGCATTCGGGCCCATCCTGTTAGCGTTGCTTGCACATGCGCTATTGATCAGCGGATGTGTACACGCACGAAGATTGTAATGCCAACAGTGATTTGCGCGCGCTAAACTTTAACGCTTAGCACAAAGATTTTCACTTTGCGCTAGGATTTTAGCGTCAAGATTGTAATGTGGCCCACAGTATACACACTATAGAGATTTATATTTTTTGAGTGTATCCAGGAAATAGCCTTCTCAAGTGAGCTCCAGAGGTTTGATACATAGACGTAAACCCCTTTTCTTCTGAGCCTTTTCGCTTCCCATCCTGCATTTTTCTAAGGAAATACACAATATTAAACAAATTGAGAAAAAATACACTGTTTTCTCTCGCGTTTTATTTTTACTCCTTAAATTGGACCTAGTCATGTTTGGTATTATTAGAAAGATTATTGTCATGGAACCAGATTCCTTATTTGTTTCCCCCCCCCTTCTGTTTTTACTTAAAATTAATTATCCCACTCTCCCTGTCTAGCTCACATAGTTAGTTTGGCCCAGCCCCATTTTCCTGCTTCTGGAAGCAGCTGTTCCAGTCAGTTTACCTCCGAGGCAGTCAGCAAACATCTGTCTGTACTGGGTGATTGCATCCCGTTTTTACCGTCCCTCTAACAGAGCACACCAGAGAAGCCCTCTCTACCCATGTCCCCCCTATAACAGAGCACACCAGAGAAGCCCTCTCTACCCATGTCCCCTCATACCAGAGCACACTAGAGAAGTCCTCTCTATCCACTTTCCCCATAACAGAGCACATCAGAGAAGCCCTCTCTACACACGTCCCCTCATACCAGAGCACACTAGAGAAGTCCTCTCTACCCATGTCCCCCCTATAACAGAGCACACCAGAAAATCCCTCTCTACCCATGTCCCCCCTATAACAGAGCACACCAGAGAAGCCCTCTCTACCCATGTCCCCCCTATAACAGAGCACACCAGAGAAGCCCTCTCTACCCATGTCCCCCCTATAACAGAGCACACTAGAGAAGTCCTCTCTATTCACGTCACCTCATACCAGAGCACACTAGAGAAGCCCTCTCTATCCACGTACCAGAGCACACTAGAGAAGCCCTCTCTATCCCCCATAACAAGGTACACCTCAGAAGCCCGCTCTATCTATAAAACCACCTTTTATTTGCTGTTACTTTCCCAATACAGTGAAGAAAATAAAAAGGACTTTGTGTGCTTTCAAAAGGAGACGAGTGAAGCTATCTGACTTCAGTCATATCCTGCATCTGAGGAGAAGGGGATGCAGTCATATCCTGCATCTGACATTCACTCCTCGCATATGACCCTTGGGTTCCAGAATAGTTATAATCTTGTCTTTCTAATGACTCATCACCGGTCAATGTAGGATTTGTAGAACTGGAGATACAGGGTTTCAAACGTCCAAAAGGCCCCTGTATGACCTTTAATGGGACTGCAGCTTGGGGGCAGGGGCAAATGCTCCCTGTGCCCCCTCTCTGGATCTGCCAGTGACTCACAGGGGCACAAAAGCAATCCTTGTGAGTATCACCGAGGGTAGCGCTGCGTTCCGGGGCAAAGTGCCATGGTAGCGCCTTCCCCTTAATTTTCCCTGTTAACATCTCCATTTTAGCGCAAAGTATGTGATCTAACCCATAGAGATTGAAAATAGACATGTTTGTGCTAATGTACAGTCTTTACTCCCATTATGCCTGCTGCTGTGCTTGGCTCATGGCCATAGGAAGGTATGACACACAGAGTAGGTAAGAAGAGGGGAGTGACAGATCCTTTTTCAAGTATTGTAGTGCTACTAATGTTACTAGATTTTACCCATTTTAATGACCTAAAGATAAAACAGATAAGCTGATCCTTAGTCATAGTTACATAGTAATATATGTTGGAAAATGACCAATGTCCATCAAATTCAACCCGTTACATATCCCTACGGCTGCTGCTAATCCTCTACTGGTTTTGTTCATGGATTAATCATGGACACACTGGAGATGCAATTGGAGTATGAATTGCAGTTAATTAGGTTAACAGCATTGGTGAGGGCCAAGGCAGGAAGCGGTCTGACTGGAGCGGTATGGCCCGAATGCGGCTGACTGGAGCGGTATGGCCAGAATGCGGCTGACTGTAGGGTTATGGCAGGAAGGAGCAACAAAGGAAAGGAGGAACAAGACACAGAGACACTGATGGCGACACAACAGGAGACTTAGGGGAGGCATGAGACAGGTGGGACAGGAAAAGAGCTGATTGAAATCTTGGATGAAAACAGTACGGCTGGAAACCAGGATGCAGGGGCACCTAAGGCAGGAGACCAGGATGCAGGGGCACTTGAGACAGGAGACCAGGAACACTGTGGTTGTATAGCAAGGTTGGAAGCTGGAAGGAGGTTTAGAGGGAAACTCAGGAACAGGAGACCGGGAAACATGCTTCTTGCTAGTAGGTTGCTGGAAAGCTGATTACTAGGCAATGCAGAAGCACTGCCTGATGGGAGCCCCCTCCCCCTTAGGACAGGACGTGATTGTAAGCACCTGGTTGTTGCAGTGCGCGCAGAAACAGGAGATCCCAGGGTGCTCTCATGTCAGATGCGGGCACTAGTCTGTCTGTGATTCCCTAGGTGGCATCTGGCAGGGGTCATGACAAATTTTAAATCTTTTCTGTCTCAAAATAGCAATATATTTATACATATATAGTATTGTACCTTTCATTTAAGCGATAACTACATTTCACCCACTATGTTTGAAACAAATGTTATGATATTTTTCCCAACAAAAGCTCTTGTTATAGTATAAGAGTTAATAACACTGGGCTGCCCTCATTCAGGTCTATTCAAATAAAGGTGAAACTCAGGAGAATGACTGAAGAAGTGAAAATTCTAGGTCAAAATTGCCAAACCAGAAAAATTCTCCCATTTATCTCACTTTCCAAATCAGCTATTTGGTCTAGATTGTTCTCTTCTCCTGCCAGTTCTCCTGGTTTTCACCTTTCTCTTAATAATCCTGTTGTTTTTGTGGTATAGACTCAACAAATATGAATAGAACAATAAACGCAAAGTAAAAGCTTCCTCTACTCAGTGGAAATATAAATTTGTAAGTCTTTTTGGACTTCTGTGTGAGTCTCTTTTTTTCACAGTCATGCAAGCCAAAAGTACTTATTTGTAATTCCAGTTCAAAATGCATTCAAATACGTCAGAAGACAGCAATAATTGTATTATGTCCAAGCAAATAGCTACTTTATTATTCTGGCACATTATTGTGGCATATTTCATTTTAGTCTTGTAAATACAGCTTGCGGAAATTATTTGAAAAGAGCTGCAAATCCCTTTTCTTGCTGAGAGAACTTATTTTAAAGAAGACTTGGATATATGCCCGTTGGAAATGTCCCAAGCAACTACTTCTAGTAATGAAAAGGATAGAAAGTTCTATCTCTCTGACTCTTGATTTATACATTCTCAGTAGATGATAGCATACATTCTAACAGTATTTATAGATATAACAAATGGCGTGTTTTTAATCTTTAAAAAAAATGTATCTGGTTTTATTATTATTCAACAATTTAAAGTGCCTTCAGATAAATAGATTTGTCTTTAACCTTTTCTGTTTAAAGCAATTTTCCAAATGTCAAATATTAGATTCCTGTTAAATAGATATTTTTCCCATGTGTGTCTGTGTGTAATATATATAATACAGCAACCACTCGGGATACTTGGTTCCAGGAAATCAACATGGCCCTCTATGTAGTCTGTCACAATATATGTATATATGTTATGTTCATAGGTTCCGCAATTGATAATTCCAGGTCATTTAGTGGCACACTATAGCCACAATTGTCTAGATTCTCTAACAGTCCATATGGTCACAATGGGAGTCAACCATGTTGCGTAGAGCATTAGACATCATAGCCTAAAATGCGCAAGAGTGTGGATGACTGGATATACAATCTCAGGCCAGGAAATCATTCTTCCTAATGTTAGCATTGTTAAATTCACTTGCATGTTCTTACATACATTTCATTTTCTGATCTTGGCCACTTGCATGTTGGAAAGAGACATGTACAATATGTTTAACAAGGTCAGGACATCCGAGTCAGTTATGCTTACGTCCATTTTCTTGTTCTTGGTGTCATGTTCTCAATTGCAGACATGGGACTGCTGTCTTTGTTGATTGCCCAATGGGCAGAACATTGTTGTTTTATAAGTATTCCTTAATTTTCCTGCAAGTTTAATTGACTAGGTCCAAACTGTAGCTAATGTGTTCATTTGACTTGCTATAGAGCAACTCATGATTGATGCTTGGTACATTGGAGTTGATTTAGTTTTAATGGAATGGCATGTATTTGTGCACTTTTGACTTTTTGTGTTTGGAAATGTGTTGGAGACAGTTTTTTTTAATATGCTTTATTTGCTTTTGTATCAGCCGCGTAACCTCAAAATGGGGAAACCCCAGAGTGAACATTTACCCAACACATCAAAGGCTCTGTGAGGTTGGGAAGAGAAAAATGAATAAAGAATATGCAAGTAATTTTCATTTGAACTCAAACATACGGACAGGCACATAGGAAAAAAGAAACTCAAATATGATGTTGACTGTGAAATTCTCCTACCAAGTGCTTCGAGGTAAAGGTTGGGTAAATAATAGTCTAGTGGAAGGTAAATGTAAATATGCTACTAAAGCAGTATATTGGGTCTAAGTGTTGGCAACTAGAGTAAGTCGACAACCTCTAGATTTAAGAAGAACATAAATGATGGTAAGTATCATGGTCCGTGGATAGTCATATACAATTACTCTGTAATTTGGAACATAGTTTAGTAAGAGTATTGACAAATCTACACGTGAGAATCTGTGGCCACTATATGTACTCTAGGTACAGAGAGAGGATGTAAGAAGAAATTAGTCTAGATCTGTTCTAGCAACTAAAGTTTTGAAGTAAACCAATATAAAATGTAGTCTTTATTAAACAATACATACGTAAAGTGTTAGTGACCGAAGGTTCGTAGAAAACCCTCCTATATCTCCATAGTTAAAATATATTTTAACTATGGAGATATAGGCGGGTTATCGCCGAACCTTCGGTCACTAACACTTTATGTATGTATTGTTTAATAAAGATTAACCTTCCTACTGGTTTACTTCAAACCTTTAGTTGCTTTTACCATCAAGGGTTACCCCCGACATTCCTTTGAAGTAACCTAAGAGGGTCTTCAAAGTTACTGTATCGAAATGCTAAAATACACCAGGATCTACTGTGTTGTAGATCTGTTCTAGCCTGCTATCGTAATAAGATCATTAAATGCCATCTGTGACCACTCTACAGTATTCTAGGTACAGAGAGGATGTAAGAAGAAAGTAGTCTTGATCTGTTCTAGCATGCTATAGTAATAAGTGACCTTATCATTAAATGGCTTCTGGTATTTGAGAGTAGCAAGGTCCCTGCCACAACAGGGTTGTTGAAGTGTAATGATGAAAATATCTCAGCTGCAGTCGACCTACTGATACTTAAAATAAGAAAAGGTAATCAAAAAGAGAACTTTGTGATAAGGTTCTGTGTAGAAGTAATGCTTCAACACTATTGGGCCAGCTATTACCAGTCAGGAGTGGTTACCAAAGGAATGGATGTTGGTCCAACGTCCAAATAGAAATATATTCCAGCACCAAACTAACCCTACTGTTGTCATAGAATTTTTAGCCCTGGGGCCTGCCCCCTCCCTTAAAAATAAACATAAAACATAACTATAATTGTAGCGGTAGGCCATAAAACTATTGCATGCCGGGTGCCATTCTTTGTCAATCCCACTATCACTCTTTATTACCAAACTGCACCACCTTTTTTTCGTTTGGACTGGCTCCACACGTTAGTCAACAAAGCGTTGCAGGTCAAACGTTTTGTCCACATGTGGTAATGCTACTTTTTGACACCCCTCCCTTACATCCCACTATCCAGTCATCTCTGCGATATACAGCATGATATTCTGCAGAAATGGTGGCAGGATGCAGGCCGTTTATATCCCTCAACACTACCTAATCCATTAATAGCTGATTTTAAGGTTCCCTATCTCTTATGGTATATACTACATCATAATGGAAATCATTGTCTGGGCAAGGTGTATTTTTTCTTTTTGTTAAGCTTAATTATAGTTGTCGTTTCTGCTATTTCTGTTTAAATGATACTAGTTTCTACAGCTCCTAGGGCAAACACCTAAGAACCAACAATTGTTTCTCTTTTGTCACCATTTTACAATGGTTGCCCCCAGGGCTGTATTTGTATCTTAGGAGCATGTAGGCACAGAAATGAGGAGCACCCCCCCCCCATGCAGTGGCAATGTTTGTTTTATATGTAAAAGCATATATTGCCTCTGCCGTAGAACAGAGAAAAAAAATATCACATTTACTTTTCAGTTTCTTATTTTTACATATTACGTGGTCATGTTTGATATCATTGTAAATACCAGATTCTGACCTTTCCAATGACACCTCAGTTAACCTTGTGCGGTGAACAATTCAGAGATGCAAGTTCCAAAGTCCCCTCTCTTCAATGCAGTGCCACGGTCTAGATTGTCAATGAAACAATGTGTTTAATCATCAGCTCCATACTTGCTGGGAGTGTGGGAAATGATAAGGTGAGTTAGCACAGCATCACTGTACACTTTATAATTGCAAACTGAATAATAATGTTTTGTTAAAATATTCTCTCTTTATTTCTATTTGTTATATTATTTTGACATAAATCTAACCTTGTTAAATTTGAAATCACTAGAAACGCCATAATCTGACCTTCCAATGATACCTCATATGTCCCTTAGGGCTCCAGAGATACAGTGGTCTAAATGATTGTAAGTTGTAAAAATAACAACCCTTGTAGCAGATGCCTGTTGGCACATGCCTACGCTGCCTAGTTATAAATCTGTCCCTGGTTGCCCCAACCTTTGTAGATGGTCCATCTGCTGGGGCATATATCCATGAGCTGGGGCATATATCCATGAGCTGCTGGGGCATATCCATGAGCTGCTGGGGCATATCCATGAGCTGCTGCGGCATATATCCATGAGCTGCTGTGGCATATATCCATGAGCTGGGGCATATCCATGAGCTTCTGGGGCATATCCATCTGCTGGGGCATATCCATGAGCTGGGGGGCAATATCCATGAGCTGCTGGGGCATATATCCATGAGCTGGGGCAGTATCCATGAGCTGGGGCAGTATCCATGAGCTGGGGCAATAGCCATGTGCTGGGGTGGTATCCATGAGCTGGGGCATATCCATGAGCTGGGGGCAGTATCCATGAGCTGGGGCAGTATCCATGAGCTGGGGCAATATCCATGAGCTGGGGGCAGTATCCTTGAGCTGGGGCAATATCCATGAGCTGGGGCAGTATCCATGAGCTGGGGCATAGCCATGAGCTGGGGCATATCCATGAGCTGGGGCACATCCATGAGCTGGGGCACATCCATGTGCTGGGGCAGTATCCATGAGCTGGGGCATATCCATAAGCTGGGGCAATATCCATGAGCTGGGGCATATCCATGAGCTGGGGCAATATCCATGAGCTGGGGCAATATCCATGAGCTGGGGCAATATCCATGAGCTGCTGGGGCAGTATATCCATGAGCTGGGGGCATATCCATGAGCTGCTGGGGCAGTATCCATGAGCTGGGGGCATATCCATGAGCTGCTGGGGCAGTATCCATGAGCTGGGGCAGTATATCCATGAGCTGGGGCATATCCATGAGCTGAGGCAGTATCCATGAGCTGGGGCATATCCATGTGCTGGGGCAGTATCCATGAGCTGGGGCAAATCCATGAGCTGGGGCAGTATCCATGAGCTGGGGCATATCCATGAGCTGGGGCATATCCATGAGCTGGGGCAGTATCCATGAGCTGGGGGCAGTATCCATGAGCTGGGGAAATATCCATGAGCTGGGGGCAGTATCCATGAGCTGGGGCATATCCATGAGCTGGGGCACATCCATGTGCTGGGGCAGTATCCATGAGCTGGGGCAGTATCCATGAGCTGGGGCATATCCATAAGCTGGGGCAATATCCATGAGCTGGGGCATATCCATGAGCTGGGGCAATATCCATGAGCTGGGGCAATATCCATGAGCTGCTGGGGCAGTATATCCATGAGCTGGGGCAGTATATCCATGAGCTGGGGGCATATCCATGAGCTGCTGGGGCAGTATCCATGAGCAGGGGGCATATCCATGAGCTGCTGGGGCAGTATCCATGAGCTGGGGCAGTATATCCATGAGCTGGGGCAGTATCCATGTGCTGGGGGCATTATCCATGAGCTGGGGCAGTATCCATGAGCTGGGGCAAATCCATGAACTGGGGCATATCCATTGGCTTGGGCAATATCAATGAGAGGAGCTGGGGCAGTATATCCATGAGAGGAGCTGGGGCAGTATATCCATGAGAGGAGCTGGGGCAGTATATCCATCAGAGGAGCTGGGGCAGTATCCATGAGAGGAGCTGGGGCAATATCCATGAGAGGAGCTGGGGCAATATCCATGAGAGCTGGGGCATATCCATGTGTGTTGGGGGCAGTACCCATGAGAACTGGGGCAATATCCATGTGTGAGCTGGTCTGGGGCAATATATCCATGTGTGAGCTGGTCTGGGGCAATATATCTATGTGTGAGCTGAGGCGCAATATATCCATATGTGAGCTGAGGCGCAATATATCCATATGTGAGCTGGGGCAATATATATCCATATGTGAGCTGGGGCAATATATATCCATGGGTGAGCTGCTGGGGCAATATATAACTGTGAACTGGGGCAATATATCCATATGTGAGCTGAGGGCAATATATATCCATGGGTGAGCTGCTGGGGCAATATATCCAGAGCTGCTGGGGGCAATATATATCCATGTGTGCTTTCACTGCCTTTGAACAGGCACCGTACTTGCTGGCAGTTGGCAAAAATTTGTGTGAGCATATGAGAGAGCTCCACAGCAATAAACCTCACAGTAATGTGCGCTGTGTGTATGAGCATTCAGTGTTATATGGGAGTACTGATTTAGGAGTAAGAGTAGTTAAAAAAAATCCGTAAAACTCGGGGGGGGGTGACACCATAAGTTACCGCACCGGGTGACACCAACCCTAGTGACTCCACTGGCTAGAATACTTATACCTGGCCAATTTTTAAGGACCAGACAGTTAGGGATTGTTCTACGGCTACTCTGTTGGTAGCTTTTTGGCTCTGTGGAGTGTTGGGCTTTAAGGGCTGCGTGGTGGGATCTGGGAACCGTGCCACTGCGTTCATTAAAGAGAAAGTATCCTGGCATAAGTAAGCCTACTAAAACCATGTGGACAATGGCTAGCAAGAAGACTAACAAGACAAAAGTTACTGTGGCATTGAGAAAAAGCCTACTGCAAACCCAAAGCCAGGCCAACAAATGTCTTATTAATACAATGGACCCAAGAGTCTTGGAGAGCTGACTAAAGAGTGAATTATGCTAAAATCATATATACAGCTTAACTCGACTTGTGTTTCCCTGCCATAACAGAGCAGGTTATTTTGGAGTCGACTAGAGGTACAGTATCTGAAATTGGACCTGTATACCCTGACTCCCCACCATCACATGTGGAATGCTTGCCCATCTTATTTGTTGTTACACATGGGACTATTATGAATCCTGGAGTACTGGGTTAATTATACACTACTGTACCTACAGGAGGACAACATTTTGGGCTGTAAAGTGAGCTATCATAAATGAAACACTTGTATACGATATTGGAAAAATGGACCAGCACTTTATTAGACTGTTTGGTGCATGGTACCAGTATGTTGAAATAGACAGTGCGTTAAATATGTTGATGACATGGGGAGATGGCCCTTTGCAGTTAATCTCCATCATACGATTATATTTCAGCCCGAGTAGACTAATATAACGGTCAGTTTTTACCACAACTCCATTTTTGTCAGTGCCAACGTCAAGTTGCAACTGCTAGCGATTGTGAGTTCCTATACTTATAATGGCATGGAGAATGGGACTCTAGTAGCGTGTTTTGGTGAAAACTCAACAATCAACTAGTTAAAGTAAAATAATAAAAGGTCAACTGCCATTGGTAATTTTTTAGGTCTTTTCTTGATGGTTTATCATTGGTTATTTTTCTAAACTATGCTGGTAACCATGCAGCAAATAATAATCAATACATTTTCATTGTAATTAATTTTAATTGGCACTAAAAGTCATGGCGGAATTCATTGTAATATCTAGACAGAGTCCAAGAGAGAACCTGGCAAATCTTACATTATACACGTTCCTGAACTGAGTATTCCAAAATGTGAAAAGTAGAGTGTAGTTAATTATAGTTCATGATCATCTTGGAGGTAATGTAACAATATGACAACAGTTTCCATGGCACGCTTGTTTCAGTCCATTGTTAGTTATTTTTTTCTGCATATTTCCTCTTTAAAAGTACACACTAGTTTTTGTGATCTGCAGGCATCTGTCAGACACCCACAGAGGTCACAAAGCTGATGAGGTTTCCGTTATACTGCTATGTAAAGGAAACCATGCTTCTGAAATAAAAAAATTACGTTAAATGATTTTTACACCATTAATATTGATATGTAATGAAAACCGCAAACCTTGCAAATCAAATGCTGACAAATATATTAGACAGACATACAGTGGAATTGAATAAAAATATGCATACAAATGAAACTAACAGGGTTATTGAAAGAGCACCAAAATTCCACCAGAATCTTTCGTTCCCTGCACTTTGGGGAATCAAATTGCCCGACCCTGTGGGGAATTCCACATTCACCGGAGGGTCCCTGAAGTGTAATGAAAAGCTGCCTACTGTATCTGAGAAAACACCACAAAATAGGGAAAAAAAATTGCGCTGAAATAAAATCAGGAAAAATGCCTACTAAAATAGACTTTTTGCTACAGACGAAAAGACTAAACGGTTTAATAAATATTCAATAAAGTGTCGGCTGGGTGGAGTAGAAGTAACATCACTGCTCTATAGCCGTGGAGAGAGACTGTGGAGACACAGGTTCGATGAAAGATGCCATCACCATGTATAATCGCACTACAGTTGAGCCAAGGAAACGTACCAAAGGTTTTCTTGCCTATAAAGCTCTGTTAATGAACCTTACTTATATCCGCTCTCACCAGGATATCTCTAACGATCCTATCCCTTCTATAAGAACTAGGTATGCACCAATACCAGTATTGGTGCCAATACCGGCAATTCCACGAGTACTTCGTACTCGTGCAGATGACCCCGATACCGGAAGACAGCACTTAGCTGGCTTGCCAGCATTCGAGGGTCTGGGCTGTCTGGCAGATTTCTCTAACGGCATTCTACCAGACCCCTGCGGCTGGCCGCTTTCCAGCAAGCGGTTGCCGGCAAAGGTTTAGAGCAGCCGCTCACTGGGTACCTCCAGCCGTGATCTTGGGAGATCTCGGAGGTTTGTGAGATCTCAATCTGTGCAAGATATCACAAGATTGCAGCTGGAAGTTCCCAACAAGCAGCCGCTCTAAACCTTTGATGGCGAGAGTTCGCTGGAACGCGGCCAGCCACAGGGGCCTGGTAGAATGCTGTTAGAGTATTCTGCCAGCTGTCCTAAAGTCTGTATCTAAAGTCTGGAATGTGTTAGGTATACATGTATTTGAGGCCAGTGGGGTATACATGTAGCTGAGGCTTGTTGGGTATACATGTATCTGAGATTTTGTGTGTGGGTATATATATATTTATATATCTGACGTGTGTGTGTGTGATGATCAGGGTGTGTGCAGGCCTATGCAGTGAGTAAATGGGGTGTCTGACCATACATTTCAATATTAACATAAATTACATTTAAGAATATACTATTACTACTTTTATGGAATATACTATTCTATAACCTTATTATGTTAGTCTATATTTTCTCAGTGTATGAAACTTTTTAACCCCTTCACTGCTCAGCCATTTCATCTCTGTGTACTGAGCTCATTTCTACCGTTTTGTGCTCATCATGTTTAAACGCGTTTTGAAGTCCTATTTTATTGTACAACCCAGACAAATTATATATTTTTTTATGGCAGACTCGGCAGATTCATAATATATATAATTATTATATGTATATGCCATGTCCTGCCAGAATGCTATAACAAAATATGTAAAAAAAAATGTAAATTTACTAAAATTTAAATCATATTTTTTACAGGGTGTAAAATAATTTTTTTTACATTTTATTATCCAAGCCTTTGCTATTGTATATTCTGTGGGGTACGCTTGTCAATAATATTAGAAATGGAAACCCATTACTGCATTTTTCGGAGAAAAATAATCAGTTTTAGTTAAAACTGAAAAATAACATTTTTTTGTTTGTGTGGCATCATTTTTCACATTATAACCAAAAAGTGAACAATAGTACTGCATTAATAAATTTTAAAAAAGAAAAAAATACACTACTATTTTTATTAATTATTATTTTTACACTTAACCTAGTCATGTTTGGTATTATTGGAAAAACCATGCTCTGACCTTTCCGACAATACCAAACATGACCCTCAAGCAGCCATCGATCACAAGATAGGGGGTCCAAAGTACCCCTCTATCTCCACCATAGTGTTTCCATAGGGAAAACACTTGGCAGCTAACTGACGTCCTTTCCTAACTGACGTCATCGTACTGATTGGTGCCGGATCACAGAATGGCAACTAAGGGGTTAAAGAGAGGCACTGCTGGAAAGGTCTCACTGTGAACTTTCCAGCTCTGCCTCTCTTGATGAGGTACCCGTGGGCGATGGGGATATAGAGCCCTCCTCCCCTTCAGGCACTCCCCCTGCTCTTGTGGGGGGGCACATGAATCCAACGTCATTGCACCCAGCGCCATGATGTCAGTGCACTGGGATGGGTATAAAGATGGATGTCTGACTTCAAGGAAGTTAGACCTCCGTGGGACCCCGTAGCATAGAACGAGGAGAGTATCATGTGGGGGGGGGCGGTCCAGTCCAAATATATCCAACATTGGGCTGCAACCGCCAAAAGGTTGTGTTGGTTATATTCCGACATTGGATCGGAAAGGGTTAAAAAAAATGGTATCGTGCATCCCTAATAAGAACAGAGAGGTAACGATTTAAATTCCTCTACTTCAGGGAACACCCTAGCTAAAAGGTCCCAACGTTTCAACAGAATGTTATTAATCCTGCTGCTTGCTCGATTGAATTGACACACAAAAGGGACCCGACCTCTTTACACAGACGCCACGCTCACTGATGTGTTGGAGTACAGTGAGGAGCAAGTGATATAAAGATACTGTGGGTTACAGTTTTACAACACAAAAGATTACAAAATTGATGGACCCGGTGACCTATATAGAGTAAAATAAACAAACATGAGAAAAATAAAGCACATGTAAGATATCAGCAAAATTAAATAAACAAAATAAGAACATTTCATGGTGGGAGCGGCCCTTTAACATAAGAATTGCAACTCCGCCACCACTAATTTCCAATTACAGAAATCTCAGTAACTGCTGGTTTACGGAATACATTTGTGCACATAACGGTTCTATAATATTGTTGGATATAATAATACATATTCTCGATTCTTTGCAAGTAAAAACATTGAGGCTATGTCACAATGAATTCAGAGTGCTACAATAGCTAAGCTAACCAACCTTGTAAAATGACTCTCAACAGAGCTCTCTGATAAAGAACTTAATTATGTTCAGGTCGTTAAAACAGGCATCGACATCAAAATAGTAATGAATGATATTCCCTGGGAAATCTTGAATGTTTCCTGCCTGGAAGAATGATCAGTAAAATCAT
Organism: Leptobrachium leishanense; assembly: GCA_009667805.1. Lineage (NCBI taxonomy): Eukaryota > Metazoa > Chordata > Amphibia > Anura > Megophryidae > Leptobrachium > Leptobrachium leishanense. The sequence goes on along the minus strand of CM019065.1, from coordinate 179,264,598 downwards.
TACATCCTATCATATAATAAATTGAAAATACAGATAGGAAGCATATATAAAGCATCTATGCCGCGCATTTCTCAGGTTTAAATGGTCACCAAAGTGTTAATTACTATTAGTCCTACAGGTCCTGGTTGTATTGTTGTACAAAACATGATGCATGGTTTCCCTTACATTGTGCAATGGTTTCATCTTCAGCATTTATCTTGTACAACGCATGTATAAAAAATGCTTTAAAAATCACCATGACTGAATTGGACACATGTTCAATTTGACGGTGGCCAGATTTTGACGCTTCAAATGTGGCCTCTGCCTAACAGGGCACTGCCGAAATCAGGTATCTTTTAGTATTAGAAACTAGGGTTAGAGTGTAGGCTTAGAACAGTGTTTCCCAAACCTGTCCCCAAGACCCTCAACCAGGCCAGAATTTGCAGATTACCTTGGGGAAAATGGAGACTGAATCCTGCAATCACTGAGAAGTAAAATATATATCACCTGTGCTGTGCTTCAGAAATCTTGAAAACCTGGCCTGTTAGGGGCGGGGGTCCTAAGGACTGGATTGGGAAACACTGGCTTAGAATGTAGGGTTAGGATATTGTTTGTGCTTGTCTTAGAGTTAGGGTTACATTTAGGATTAGTGCTAAATCTATCCCTAACCTTATACTACATTTTAAATTAATTTTAAGGCAACTTCTTTTACACCTTTCGATGCTCACTGCGCTGCACACAGCTGCAGACTGCCCCGCATCATCAATAACAAACAAAAGTAAATATCTCACTACCTTCTAAAACGAATTAGGCTGGGGTCAGACAAGCGCACTGATTGCGCACAGTAACGGATGCACTTTATAATGGATGAGATTCTGGTTACATTGCATCAGTTAGTTTTGACGGATAGTGATAAAAAAAAGCTGTATGCAGGGGCTTCTCTACATCCTTGTAGCTTTTTCACGTCGATGCCATTTTGGCGTCCGTTGCAACATGCGTTGCCCACGCGTGAAAAAGTGCGCACGTGTTTCGTGTGTTGTTCTCTATTGACTCCTTTGAAAAGCTACGACGGACAGCAAACAGTGCGGTCAGACGGACGCAAAAAAGTGCGCTCGTCTGACCCCAGCCTTAAACGGAACAGTATAAAAGCTGTGTTCTAAAGATAAAAACATTGCTTCACAGTTTAAATGTTGATCATAGAAGCACACTTGCGTACAATTTATGCCCATATCCTTTGCGGCGATTATAATGGGTTTCCAGACAGTAGGGAATAGGGTTAGTCTATCCTTTGGGTTAGATTTAAATGTAATGTTGTGGCACACATAAAGATGAATGAGAAATCTGTTAATCCATGTATGGTCAGTATTGAGATGGCTTTAGCGAGTAATGCCTCTACAAACAGAACCCAGGTGGAATGTCCACAAAGCATACAAGAAAATGAAACTATATCTACATCTAAAAGGCAAATGAAAACCACAATGATAGAACAAGAAATGCCAACAGTGCATTAGTGGCTTCAGAAACCAGAGTAGTTGGGGTTGGATATAAACATATCATAAACCAGCATACAAAGGAGTTGGTGCAACCACGTGGAACTAAACCTGAAATTATATTTATGCCTTATTACCAATTGTGGGCCCAATTCCACCTGGGATGATAAACTAACATCTGGAGTGGTGAGTGAAAATAGCCCCAGACATTCGTTTAAAATCGTCCCAAGCTATCACAACCGAGACACAAGCCCTGATTGTGCCTTGGTTGTTGTATGAGCTTACTGTAAATTCACGTCTCCTATACCTTGTATTGAAGACATGAAGTTATGCTTCCCTGGAGGAGATCGAGTAATTCAAACCCAGCTCATAGTCCTCTAAGCGAGACATTATTCAGGAAATGAATACTGTCTTTTAAACCCTGGTGTTAAGTGATTTTGCTTTTGCAAAATCACTTAACACCTCCATTAAACCCCCAATAAACCCCATACTCACCTGAGATCCCACGTTGCAGAGGGAGCCATGATCCGCCTCTTCCCCGGACCGCGAGCAGGGTGAGTATGGTAACAAATGGTTCTCATTTCCTTCCGCGGCCCCTGCACATTCGAGCTCATGAGTTCGCACAGGGCTCCATGGAGTCCTATGGGCTCCAGAAGTATGATTAAGGCCTGTGGTGGCCGAAACGTTGCAATTTTATTCTGCTGACATCCTAATAAAACTTTTTCCGAGGGAAATACATCCGTGTGGCACGTTGTTTTCCTTGTTCCTATACATTTGGAGGATGGGCGGACCTCTGCAGCGAAGCACCGGAGTCTCCCACTGGTCTACAGAGAGCTCTCCCATCAGGGTACATCCTGTGCACTCTCGGTGTAAGGATATAGAGTCACCCAGCACGCAGACAAAACCCAGAAAGGCAAGGAAAACCCCTAATTTGAGAAGCTGGTCCTTGATAATGGCCAGGTACTAATCTAAAATACATAGAAGTACAGATCAGGGACAGGAGAGATATCGTAGTAATAACAAGCCAGAGGTCGGTACACGAGAAAAATATATGCCAAGGGATGAACACAGAAATCACAGTCAAATATACAAGCCAGAAGTCAAACCAGAAAATCAAATGCAGGAGCTAGAAGACACACGCGCTGAGGGCTAGAATAAACCACATCAGGGCCCAGAGCATAGTCAGTGACTGATATTTAAAGGCCTAGATCCCTGATCAGGTGCATCATTCAAAGTGGCCTGATTCAGAGACTGGCGCCCTCTCTGTTGGGAAGGCCGCACTGCAGGAGCACCAGCAGACATGACACTCGGGCCTTTGGCTCCAGAAGCTGATACTCGTTGTGGGGCTTTGTGCCTCTGCAAATAACGGTATGTGCTTCACAGTTATTCTGAGCAAAGACACACATAGTGTAAGGTTTTGGAACTGGCTAAACAGGTTTATAAGTTCTATGTGCAGTATAGCTTGCTCACAGGGAAGGGTAGAAGTGCATAACCGGACATAAACTGAAGACAATAGGAAATACAGTCTTTAGAAACTGTCCACAATAGTAATTTTGGAGACACGAGGACAGGGCCGGATTTGTATCTCCGGAGCATGAAGGCACAGAAATGTGGAGCGCGTCCCCCAAACAAAAAAAAAGGAAACATGCCAAAATGAATTTTTAAAATTTTCGTTCTGGGGCAAACCATAAAAACTTTTTAAAAACTGAACCTGTTTCTCTCTACGCTTAAATTAAAAGAATGGGGAGAATATGTTGCCTCAGTTAAGTTACTGCAGTGGCATTGTTTGTTTTATATGTAAAAGCATATATTGTCTCTGACGTAGAACAGAAAAAAATACATTTTGCAATAACTTTTTTTAAATTTATTTGACACATCACATGGTCATGCTTGGTATCATTGTAAAGACCGGACCCTTACCTTTCCATTGACACCTCCCTTAACCATGTGAGGAGTACAATCCAGAAATGCAGGATTCCAAAGTCCACCTCTCTCTCCTCACTGCAGTGCCACGGTCTAGGTTGTCGATGAAACAATGCGTTGCATCATCAGCTCCACACTTGCTGGCAGTGTGGGAAATTATAAGGTGAGTTAGTGCAGCAACACCATTCACTTTATAATTACAAACTGAATAATAGTACTGTGTTAAAAAAAATAAGAAAATTATAAAGAAATAGACTTTTACTGCTGAATATAATATTAGACGGTTTACTAGATATTGTAATAAAACGGGAATATTTTTAACATTGAAGACTATGGGAATCTGTCGAATGAGACCACCGAACAGCAGGGCAAGTCAGCAACTTTTCACTGCTGGTTTTTGTTCTCTGAATAGACAAAGCATTGCTTCTCTATGGGGATTTCACTGCCGTCGAACAGGCACCGAACAGGCACCGTATGTGCAGACAATTTGCCAACATTTGAAGAACTGCCTGCTCTCTGGATAGCCGAATGGCCAGGAAAGGTAACCGTACACTGAAGTTCAGTGTTCGGTTACCTTTTGGCCACAATTCGGATCTCTTTGAATAACCCCCATAGTGTGTCTGCGTTGGAATAGCATCGGTAACATCGAGATGGTAAGGGAAAAAAATTTTTGCACAAATTTTTGTCCCTTACCATCAAGCTGTTTGCATTCCGGTTGGAATCGGGCCCTGTTTGTCGTGGGCTTTTCATGACAAATATTCTTACTTTTTTATATACCTGTATTTAGAAACAAAAAAATATTAATTGCATTCAACTACTTGCTTGGCATTACAGTATGCTAGGTGTGAAATAAGGGTTTAGGCTTAAATAGGGAGGCTACAGTAATACTAAATAATATTAATTTAATTCACCTCAGTAGAAAGGGAAAGGGTAAATATTAAAACAGCAGCCTTTTTTTTCCTAAAACAGGATGTTCTTAGAAGATTTGTATTTTGTTTTCATTAGGTATTTCAGATTGATTCGTTATTTCGTTTTTTATTAGTTATTTCGTTTTTATTAGTTATTTTGGAATGTGAAATGGATGAATTAATTACTTAGATTAAGGTTAAAAAAAAGATATGTAATCCCCCTGCCTTTGGTGCTGAAACCTATTCAGCACCATGGATAGCAGCTGCATGGGGCTCCGGAGGCCCTGAGGTGCTGCTGTCCTTAGTGCTAAATAGGTTACAGCACCATAGACAGCCCCCGTCGGACATAGCCAGACCGAAGGAAAAGTAAAAAAAAAAGCTGTGTTCGGCAAAGAAAAAAAAGCCTTGTTTTTAAATAAATTAGGAATCCAAAAAATTTCAACAAAAAAATCCTGAAAAGTGCCTAAAAAAATTCTAAAGAATAAATAGAGGCTTTTTGTTGCAAGTGAAAAGAATAAATAGTTGAATAAATATTTAACAAAAACAGGGATTAAATTGAAACCTATGGGATTCAGCACCACGGCCAATGGACAGGGACGCGGTGCCGAGTCCAACAAATTGTTCTGTAAAAACAAACGGTTTTCGGTCCATTTCGGACAGAACCGATTCATATTTCGGAAGCACTTCCGAAATACAAATCCATAAATTTTTGTCCGCATTTTGATTCGTACCGAAACAAAATGCACATCGCTATTACAATGGCACCTGTCAAGGGGTGGGATATATTAGACACCAACTGAACAGACCATTCTTGATTTGTAAATGCTGGAGACAGGAAAAAATGGGCAAGTGAAAAGATCAGAGTGACTTTGACATGGACCCAAATAGTGATTGCGAGGTGATTAGGTCAGAGCATCTCCTAAAAAACAAGAATCGTGAGGTGTTCCCAGGATGCAATGCTCATTACCTCCCAAAAGGGGTGCAAGGAAGGCACAGCGTCAACGTCTTGTTAGCCTATGGCTCATTCATGCCCGTGGAAAGTGAATGTTAGTCCATTTGCTGCAATCACACAGAAGAGTTACTGTATTTCAAATTGCTGACTTAACAAGAAATCAACAGCAAGACCACAAATAACATACTATTATATGTTATTTCGTCCGAACAATCTAGTGAAATAAAAAACTATTTATGAAGCATGTTATTAAGCCTAAAGAAAATATTGTGATTAATCATAGCATAACAAATAAAACATTAATTATTACAACCGATACAAGGACATTTTTTCTACTACGGCTTTTTTAAATGGAGACTTTGCTTATTAATGTGAATAATATTGTGTATTCCTCCAGGAGAATAATTTAATTAACTGATATACAAGAAATACTGAACTATTTAAAGCGGTTTTGCTTCAGGCTTATTAGCACAATACTACCATCAAAGCTGTTGAATGTATGTACAAAACCCTCTGGGCAGTTACTGTGTAGTGAAGACATTAAAAAGGGCATTGCAGTGCTTATTGGGTGACATTATAATGTGAATTTTCTTGATAATTCGGTTTCATATTACATAACCTTTAATTTAATAAAATTTTATTGACTTCTAACACTATTATATATTTTACCTAAGTACTCCAAATAATAAAAAAAGCCTTCCACTATCCCAATGGTCTTTTCTATGTTACGGAAACCACCCACTACTTTGTGCGCTATTTACCCTCACCTATTGTGTCACTACCCTCCTCCTAGATTGTAAACTGTCAAGCAGGGTCTTCTGTCCTACTGTTCTATGTGTTTAACCCCTTGCTACCGGGTGGGTTGTACCCAGAGGGGGGTCGTTAATGTTGGCGGGGTGTACTAGTACACCCCACCTGAGTTCAGGCAGTCCCACAGCAGCCAATGACAAGCTCCATGTGCCAAATGGTGGGCGGGGCGAAGGGAGCCCATTGACACAAGCCCTCCGTGCTATGCCACCCCTCAGCGTTCAGTCCCATCTGGTATAGCATGCCCCGTAGCGGTAACAGGTTAACTTGTATGTATATTTGTTGTTCCATCTCACCAATTGTACAGTGCTATGGGACTTGTTAGCGCTTTATAAATCCTTCTAACTGTAACCTGTGATGTGCGTTTATCCAAAATTGGGTAGAACACATGCTACACAATTCTATAAAAAATTAAAAAGAAACAAAAACAGAGATAGAGACTATTGTTCTCTTTCATCAGATAATGGTCACATTTGTTCAATTTGGTTAGCTCTCTCAATTTATGTTGGTGCAGACCAGTGTTTCCCAACCGCGGGCCTCAAGTACCCCCCAACAGGTCAGGTGTTCCTGATATGTGAAGCACAGCACAGGTGATATGATTTGCTGCTCAGTAATTACAGTATTCAGTCTGCATTTCCCCAAGGTGATCTGCAAAATCTGGCCTGTTAGGGTTACCTGAGGACCGCGGTTGGTAACCACTGGTTTAGACCATTCATTGTTTCCCAAACCTGTCCTCAAGTACCCCTAACAGGTCAGATTTTGCAGATCACCTTGGGGAAATGCAGACTGAATCCTGCAATCACTGAGCAGCAAATCATATCACCTGTGCTGTGCTTCAGCTATCTGGAAAACCTGGCCTGTTAGGGGAACCTGAGGACATGTTTGGGGAACACTGTTGTAGAAATTAAGATACATCATAGATCAATAATAATATGTACCTTCAATCAAGCAACAGTAAATATTCTGTTTCTTGCTCCTTCAAAAGGTAGGCTTTATCCTGGAAGCTGCAATTACTTTCTCGATGACGATGGCATACATTCACTATTTATCGTATTTGGAAAAAAATGCAAGAGAGTGGAGTACTGCACTCAAGCCATGAAAAACATGAAACGAAATGTCTGTACGAACATATAAATGAATTTAGCATAAATATAGAATGATTACTAATGGTGTCCCAGGGCATTAGATTGTGAAGGCATCTGAACTCTTGCGGCGAGTATTGGTGTAAGACTCGGCAGCGTTGTGCCACATACTCACCACCATACCCAAGACCATCTTTGCACTCTCCCCTCTCAGTGCCAGACCTGCATCTCTGCAGCCTCTCAATGTCACCCATGGAATGATGGGTCACCCATGGAATTTTGCCTGCTGCCCTCCCCTGACTTTCATTTCAGACCCCAACTACTCTATTTGCCTGCATGTCCAGATATGATCAGTATGGTAGACTCGAGAAGAAGTGGCTCTTGATGGGTTTAACCATTTTCTGGCTTGAACATTGAACTGCCGGTTACTGTGAAGGAGACATTCATGGTAAGAGTGTTTGAATATTTTAGACAAATATCTTTTTTTTTTTACTTAAGGATTATTCATATTTTGAGTACGTATGTATTTAAATGTATCAAACAAAAACCCCTTAGGTCTTCGTTTTGTTATAGGAGATACAGTGCTTTTGCATGATTCTTGCACTTTAGGGGCTAATTCAAAACACTATGATGACATACTATGAGTAATTGTTCTGACAGCAGCAAATAATAGGCATCAGTACCAAAGTGTTATAGAAAAATGATTTGTTTCTTGTGGAGGACTTGACACGGGTTACTGGCACAATTCACAGAAGTTACCGGCACTCAGTAAGAAGCAGAATGGAGTTCCAGTAACTGGTATCAGTGGTGGTTCTTCGAGGGGGAGATTGGGATAACATTTATTAAGTGAACATGACAGATGTTTATGCAAGATGTCACAATGAAGATCAAAACAGCTCAGTTACGGATCAAGTTACATCACACAAGGGGAAGGAAATGAAATGTTAAATAAATGCCTAACAGCATCTATTAGGAAATCTGTACTTTTTCTATAAATCTTTTATTAAGCTCACCAGGGCTTAAATTCAAACAGGAAATTACACAATATTCTGTAATGTCAAACAATAACTTGTAGGAAAAGAATAATTTAGCTTGATAGACACTTTACCTTCTGAATATTCATATTTATAACGCAATAATTCCACAGTTTTATATTTTTACAAAACAGGGAAGACAGCAGCTAAAATAGATGTAGGATAAAAGCAACAGCAACATCTTTCATATGTACTATAAGATGTAGAAAATACTGAGGACTTCCAATGATGACTTAGTTTGTTTAGTTTAGTGAAACGGCACCTTAGAGGGGATCAGATAACCTTATATACAGTGGCAAGAAAAAGTATGTGAACCCTTTGGGATTACGTGGAGTTTTGCATGAATTGGTCATAAAATGTGCTCTGATCTTCATCTAAGTCACAACAGTTTGAAAAACACAGTCTGCTTAAAATAATACAACACAAACATTATATGTTTTCATGTGTTTATTGAACAGAACATGTAAACATTCACAGTGCAGGGTGGAAAAAGTATGTGAACCCCTAGTGTAATGACTTCTCCAAGAGCTAATTGGAGCCAGGAGTGAGCCAACCTTGAGTCCAATCAGTGTGATATTATTGGATGTGTTGCTGAAAGCTGTCCTACCCTTTAAAAACACACACAAGTTTTGGGTTTACTGGTTTCAAGAAGCACTGCCTGATGTGAACCATGCCTTGCAGAAAGGAGCTCTCAGAAGACCTACGATCAAGAATTGTTGACTTGCATGAAGCTGGAAAGGGTTACAAAAGTATCTCCAAAAGCCTTGATGTTCATGTGTCCACAGTAAGACTGGCTGTCTACAAATGGAGAAAGTTCAGCACTGTTGCTACTCTCCCTAGGCGTGATTGTCCTGTAAAGATGACTGCAAGAGCACAGCGTAGAATGCTTAATGAGGTAAAGAAGAATCCTAGAGTGTCAGCTAAAGACTTACAGAAATCTCTGGCACATGCTAACATTTTTGTTAACACATCTGCAATAAAAAATCATTCAACAAGAATGGAGTACATGGGAGGACACCACGGAGGAAGCCATTGCTGTCTAAAAAGAATATTGCAGCACGTTTGAAGTTTTCAGAAGAGCACCTGGATGTTCCACAGCACTACTGGCAAAATCTTCTGTGGACAGATGAAACCAAAATTGAGTTGTTTGGAAAAAACACACAACACTATGTGTGGAGAAAAAAAGGCACAGCACACCAACATCAAAACGTCATCCCCACTGTAAAACATGGCGGAGGGAGCATCATGGTTTGGGGCTGCTTTGCTGCCTCAGGGTCTGGACGGATTGTTGTCATTGATGGAAAAATGAATTCCAGAGTTTATCAAGACATTTTGCAGGAAAACGTAAGACCATCTGTCCGCCAACTGAAGCTCCACAGAGGATAGGTGATGCAACAGGACAATGACCCAAAGCATACAAGTAATTCAACAAAAGAATGGCTTCAACAAAACAAAATATGCCTTCTGGAGTGGCCCAGTCAGAGTCCTGACCTCAACCCGATTGAAATGCTGTGGCATGACCTTAAGAGATCGATTCACACCAGACATCCCAAGAATATTGCTACACTGAAACCGTTTTGTGAAGAGGAGTGGTCCAAAATTACACTAGATCGTTGTGCAGGTCTGATCTACAACTACAGGAAACATTTGGTACAGGTTATTGCTGCCAAAGGAGGGTCAACCAGTTATTAAGTCCAAAGGTTCACATACTTTTTCCACCCTGCACTGTGAATGTTTACACGTTCTGTTCAATAAAAACATGAAAACATATAATGTTTGTGTTGTATTATTTTAAGCAGACTGTGTTTTTCAAATTGTTGTGACTTAGATGAAGATAAGAGCACATTTTATGACCAATTCATGCAAAACTCCACGTAATCCCAAAGGGTTCACATACTTTTTCTTGCCACTGTAAATATATATAGGGCGATTATAAACCATTGTCTGGAAACCTATTCATTAACAGGACTATACACATGACATGAGGTCACCCATTTAGACTGGACGAAAGTAAATTCACCCTAAAGCTTACTAAGGGTTATTTTACGGTGAGAACAATAAAGCTGTGGAATTCTCTGCCTGTTGAGGTGGTTGGGTCAGAGACTGTACAGACTTTAAAAAAACGACTGGATGACTTCCTGCAGACACAGAATATTAAGGGTTATAATATTTAATATGTGGGTAAAAGCTTCTTGATCCAAGGAGAAATCTGACGCCATGCTGGGGTCAAGAAGGAAATTTTTTCCCAGTGTGTTGCATATTGGCGAGCGCTTCAGACTGAGTTTTTGCCTTCTTTTGGATCAACAGCAGTAGGTGATGTGTGAGAGGCTGAAACCGATGGACGCGTGTCTTTTTTCAGCCTATGTAACTATGACTCTCACCATCAATTTGCACTTGTATGCAATTCTTCTGATTGAAAAATGTAGTTTGTTATAGTCTACAGGTTTAGATGGATTCTAACTCCCATATTTTGGGGGGAATTACACATGTCCAGATATAGAAAAGAGTGACATTACATTGACGTTTTTTCACTACATTTCTTTTTTTTTTTTTAATTCAAAATTTTATTTTGAAATAGGTCAGCAGTAAGGCTAGGGTCAGACGAACGCATTTTCGCGTTGTCTGTGAAAAAGTGCGTTCGAACGAATGGACGCATTTTTTCACGGAATACGCGATAGCGGTCATACGATGCGCATTTGCATCCGTGATTTTGTACGGATCATCAATAAAACACTTTGTGCATCTGGACGTTATGTTGGCCGGACATTAGCAGTGTCTGACGTCTCCAATTCACGCACACACGCCTCTAGCGGACGCAGCGCACTCTGTACAACCGTACTAGAGGTTTTACGTTCTCGACAAAATGCGGTCATTTTCCACTTGCGTTGCGCAGCCGGACTTTTGTGCGACCGTACTTCGTATATTGGCCGTCATTGCCCGTCACTTGCTGCTACTACGGCCGTGATTAAGTGCGCCTGCACGCGCGTTCGCACTGCGCTCGTCTGACCCTAGCCTAAATCAGACATAAATACAAATAATAACGAGTAAAGCCAGCAAGGTTCATCTGGGATAAGAAAAAATAAAAGAGGCAAGGGCATTCCGATATAGGTGACCAGGGAGGTGGTCTCGTCATTAAACAGGTATGGGGTGGGGCAACCACAAAAAAAAGGGGGGGTAGAAGGAGTAAGGAGGGGGGACAGCCCGAAAAAAACTGGCATTCCTGGCACGCTCCAGCAACCCCGCAAGGAGACTGGATGCCATGGAAGGGCCACAGGACCAGGTGTCCTGGGGCCAGAGGGATCGGTCAGAGCCATGGTATCCGTCCCAATGGCTCACCCAGAGCAACCTATCGTCCCACACCCAAAAAGAAAAACAATGTAAAAAAAAAAAGTGGTTAGATGCCCGGACCGTCACGCCAAACCACGTCCTGGTCAGATGAAGTAGAGTCCACTAAAGAGAGCCCAGAGGGGGGGGAGAATAAATCGGCAAGAGTCCTCAAAACTGTGTGGGGGGCTAGGGTGTCAGCAGGGGAAGACATCGGGGAAACACTTCTGAGGGGGAAAAAGGGGAAACCGCCATGCAGGAGAAATCAGCATCCAGGAATCCAGCAGTGGGGCCATCCAGTTCAGCCAGTGTCCAGGGGAAAAATAAGAGACACGCTGTCCCCGCATCCATCATCCAGGAGCAACAACGAAGTCGGCTGGGGCAGCAAGTCGAAGAGTGGATTATGACCCAGGACCTCTCCAAGGACATCCGGGGGGAGCAGGTCTCGCCATCCGCACAGCTTCCAGTCAGCCCCAGTCCCAGGCCCACCAGGAGACGTCTTACTCCGCTGAGTCACAAGAAGCAGCTGGTCCTGCGGCATCATCGCGCAGGGAGATCTATCCGATGACTCGAGTGCCGCAGGGCCCTCCTCGGACCCTGAGTCCATCCAGACAGCTCCCCCCGAGAGCCCACAGACCGAAGGCAAGCTAGGCACCGCCAGTACATGAAGCGACCTGGCCGGATCGCCGCACCCGGTTGCAACGCAACTTCAGGGCCGCCACTCCCCGGTCTCCATACCTCTTCTCTCTGTTCGAAGGAGCAGGTAAGCGCATCACACCCACACAGGGGGCTCCCAGTCACATCTCCAGACGTAGTAGCTGCCTCCCGGCCGAGTTGCATCTCAGCCACAAGGCGCCGGACATCCCCACACGTAAGTGGTCGCTCCCCTTCCTCCAGTAACCAAGCCAGGCACCCATCTAGGCGCTCCATCAGTGCCCCACCACGGCAAGGAAGGGAGGATACGGGTCCCCTTAGCACTGCAACAAAGGCTCAAATATGGCCACCCAAAGTAGGCCTCGAAAGCAGGCTGGAGACCACAAAGTGCCCCAAACAACTCCGAAAGAGCACAGAAGAGACCAGGCATATATCGGGGGTCCCCCTGCACAGTCCTCTCCCCTGTGAGCACAGCAGCCGAAGGTAGGTCGCAAGAATTAGCAAAAGTTGAGGGAAACCTCGAGGAGCTCAGCAGAATGTGACCTTCCCTGTCGGCAGTCAGCTCCCCACATCTTTTCACTACATTTCTATACAAATGCCACTATAATACCTATAGAAATTAAGGGAATATTCACAAAGCGCTGGTGTGGCAGATCCTGGTGAAAATCGCCAATATTGCAGCACTGACGAATGCCAGCATGTCACAAAACTATAATCCAAGCAGCAAAACGTGAAGCTTTGCTGTTTTGATATATGACGGCATCTGTCTGTACTGCAGTACCAACGTTTTCTTCATTGAAACAAAATAGAAAATGGAAATTTAGCATCTAAAACCCCATTGCCATACATTTTAAACTCAAGATTATTGTTCACCCTAGGGAGAAACTAAATATTCTTTGAGATCTAATTCCTATATCCCTGTATTATATCTACATGGAACAGCCCTCACACTCACTGTCATGAAATGTTCCACAAACTTTATTAATGCATTCCAGCAGCCAATGAGGGTGCAGAAAACAGGGAGAGGGAAGAGATCTGGGGTCATTCACTACTGTACTAAGTTTGTGTAGAATTGCTTAAAATCCCTGTACAGATACAAGGTGTTACTGTAATTTCCATATACAAGCATTATTCTACTGGTATTTCTTAGAAGCTGCATTGCTAATAATTAGGGATGAGCTGTTCGGGTTCGGATGGTTCGGAGATCGACCCGAACTTTGGCAGTTCGAAAGTTCGCGAATTTCAAACTTTTTGGGTTGGTTCGAGTTCGAAAAAAAAAAAGAAATTTTGAAAAAAGTATAGAAAATGCTTAAAAAAATACAAAAAAATCTAGAAATAAAGGGACTCTTTACTGCAGAATATTATAAGCAACGGTTTATTAGATATTGAATTAAAAACTAATGTGTACGTGGAAAGATTATCAACTCTAAATGACCTCTGTTCACAAACGGGCATAACACCAGGTGTTTTTAGTCTGGTAATCAATTTGATACATTGTACAACATAATGAGGGTGGGGTGGTGTCTGCTTCTGATTGAGATTTGAGAATTAATTTCCCTAAAACATCCTCATATGCTGTATTTAACCCTTTCGCTGCTGAGGCTTTTCACACCTCTGTGCTGAGGTCATTTTTACCGCTTTCGCTCATCATGATTAACCGCGTTTTGTAGCCATATTTTGATATATGACCCAGACATATTATATATTGTTCTTTCCGGCAGACTTGGCAGATTCATAATATGTCATTATTATATGTATACGTTATGCCATGTCTGTATATTATAACAAAAATGCAATAAAATTTGAATTTTCAATAATTTATTATGTGTAAAGTGTTTTTTTCACATTTTAACATGCGATCGTTTGCGGTTATATTTTGTATGGGGTGCGCTTGTTAAAAAAATTAGAAATGGGGTCTCGTTACATTTTTTTTTTGGGGAAAATTTTGCTTTTTTTAACAAACGCACCGCATACAAAAATCGTTAGTGCAGCATTATTGTTCACATTATAATTGAAATGGGAACAATATTGCTGCATTAACTAAGCAAAAAAAAAAAAAACTTGTTTAGTTTTTTTTAGAATTTTTTTTAAATACTTTTTATTTTTTTTATTTATTTATTTAAAACATTTTTCATGCTCATGTTTGGTATCCTTGGAAAGGCCATGCTCTGGCCGATCCAACGATATCAAACATTAACCCCTAGCTGCCATGGATCTGGAGATAGGGGGTTCCAATGAACCCCCTATCTCCACCATTGGTGGCAGCTAGGGGTTAACTCCAGGACTGGCGTCATCGTGCTATGCACGATGATGCCAGTCCTCAGGGGGAGTTCCTGGAGGCTTGGCCGACATCCAAGATGTCGGCCAGCTCCAGGAGAGGATCACGATCCGGCGCTTTTCAGCGCCGATTCGTGATCCGGCTCCCCAGGGGTTAATCACAGCCACCGTTTGGAAGGGCAGGCTGTGCCCTTCCAAATGGTGCCTGGATTAACCCCCTGCCCCCCGGCGATCGGGAGGGAGAGAGGTCCGAAGGACCTCCCTTTCAGGCGCTTCCTCCGCACATGGGGGGGGCGCCTGAATTAGATGTCATTGCGCCGCCGCAATGACATCTAATTGCTCCGCCGGGGTCCCGGAGTGCTGGGCTGACATCCAAGATGTCAGCCCGCACCGGGGGGCGCAGCAATCCGCCGGAATCAGCGCGTCCATAGCACAGGAGAACCACTTGGCTGGACGCGCTGAGCACGTCCATAGCAGCCAAGTGGTTAACTTGTGTTTGAAAAAAATTCAAAATAACATCTAAGGCTAGGGTCAGACGAGCGTGATTTCTACAGACTGTACGTTCATGCACACAGACGTACGTCAGTACGGAAGACACAGTAGTGGTCACACAGTCCGTTTATTCACTGACGTATATTTTGACGGATGTAGGAGGGAAAATAAATTAAAAAGCAAAACCATTTTGTCCGTGAAAAATGCTGGACGTATAAATGCAGTCCGTCTGACCACGTTCCATCACTCACACACAAAGCTATGCAGACGTTGCGGACGCAGCGCACTTTGTGCGGCCGTTCTAGGGGATGTACGTTCTTGCTTGCCTTGCGTCCGTGGGCCCCGGCCGTTGTGCGTCCACAGTTCAGTGCGGAAGTACTTCATGTGTCAGGCTCCAATGGGCTTTCTGTCATGTTATCACGGACGTACTTTTAGGCGCAATCACGGACGTGAACACTACGCTCGTCTGACCCCAGCCTTAGGCTAGGGTCAGATGAGCGCATTTTATACGGACTGTGCGTCCGTGCAGTACGGACGTACTTACTGACTGACAACAAGATAGTGGCCAAACAGTCCGTTTTTTTCACTGACATATTTTTTGACTAAGGCTAGGGTCAGACTGAGGCAGTGCGAACGCGCGTTCTGGCGCACTTAATCACGGCCGTGCTAGCAGCAGATGCCGAGCAATGACAGCCAATATACGAAGTACGGTCGCACAAAAGTCCGGCTGCGCAACGCAAGTGGAAAATGAACGCATTTTTTCGAGAACGTGAAACCACTAGTACTGACGTACAGAGTGCGCTGCGTCCGCTAGCGGCGTGTGTGTGTGATTAGGAGACGTCAGACGCTGCTAATGTCCGGCCAACATAACGTCCAGATGCAAGAAGTGTTTTATTGATGATCCGTACAAAATCACGGATGAAACTGCGCATAGTATGACCGCTATTGCGTATTCCGTGAAAAAATACGTCCATTCTTCGAACGCACATTTTCACGGACAACGTGAAAAATGCGTTAGTCTGACCCTAGCCTGATGTAGCAGGGAAAATAAATTAAAATGAAAAAACATTCTGTCCGTCAAAAATGCTGGACGTATAAATGCAGTCCATCTGACCTCGTTTCATCACTCACATACAAAGCTACACGGACTTTGCGGACGTGGCGCACTCCGCACGTCCGTTCTAGCAGTATTACGTTCTTGCCTAACCTGCGTCCGTTTGCTGCGTCCGCCATGCATCCGCACTTCCGTGCGGACATACTTCATGTGTGGGGCTCCATTGGTCAGAATGCTATGCTGTCACGGGCGTACAAATGTGCGGCAACACGGACGTGATAACTGCGCTCGTCTGACCCCAGTCTTAAGCAATGTTATTTTTCACCTCGGGATTAAACATTCACAGGGTTATTCAGAGAGCGGTGAAAAGCAGGAGAATAACTGGAGAAGGGAAAATTCTAGGTCAAAATAGCCAAACCATAAAAATTCTCCCATTTAACTCACTTTCCAAATTGGCTATTTGGTCTAGATTGTTCTCTTCTCCTGCCAGTTCTCCTGGCTTTCACCTCTCTCTCAGGGTTGTTCAGAGAAAGGTGAAAACCAGGAGAATGGCAGAAAAAGAGAACAATCTGGACCAAATAGCCGATTTGGAAAGTGAGATAAGGCTAGGGTCAGACTAATGCATTTTTCACAGCGACCGTCAAAAAGTGCGTCCGAACGCATTGCCTTATTTTTTCACGGAATGCATGAAAACGGTCATACGATGCGCATTTTTGTGCGTGATTTTTTACGGATCCAAACCAGCAAACTTTGGGTGTCTGGACGTTATGTTGGCCGGACATGAGCAGGGTCTGACGTCTCCAAATCACGCACACACGCCGCTAGTGGACGCAGCGCACTCTGTACGTCCGTACTAGAGGTTCTGCGTTCTCGAAAAATGCGTTCATTTTCCACTTGCGTTGCGCAGCCGGACTTTCGTGCGACCGTACTTCGTATATTGGCTGTCATTGCCCGTCATTTGCTGCTAGTGCGGCCGTGATTAAGTGCGCCAGAACGCATGTTAAAAATTCGCTAGTCTGACCCTAGCCTAAATGGGAAATTTTTTCTGGTTTGACTATTTTGACCTAGAATTTTCCATTCTCCAGTCATTCTCCTGCTTTTCACCACCAAAAAATCAGTAAACTTTTTCTGCGTGTCCGAAAATGTCTCCTCTTTTCATACAGACTGCCGCCCCAAGCAGCTGTTTATGGATAGATTAAAGGAAAAGCATTTACCGTCATTTGAAATGTCATTTTTTGGTTTTAACGTATTTCTATACATCCTAGAAATCCGCCACTTCACGGGCAGGTTATGGGGACCTCCTAGGCACGATATTTGAAGGAATTTTTGGTTTTTATTTTTAACCCTTATTTCATGGAAAACTCACTGTCCCTTTTAAAAACGTTTTTTTTTATAACTTTTTGTCCTTGTTTCCTGTCCCCCAGGGCACTACCCGGACCCCCATACACCTTTTATGGCAAATATGTAGCATATATGCCCTCTTGGAGGGCACTCTAAAAAACCGAATTTTCAGCCCCATTGACTTGCATGGGGGTTCGGGTTCGGGTTCGGGTTCGGTCCCGAACAAATGGGAAGTTCGGGTTCGGGCTCGAACCGAACTCGGGGAGTGTTCGGCTCATCCCTAACGAGTATCCTAACAGGCCAGATTTTTTTTTTTAAGATTTTATACCAGGAAGGATACATTGAGATTTCTCGCCTTTTTTCTTAAATTTAAAGATTTTTATTTAGGACGAAAGGTCACAAACCGACTAGTATAAATGGCCTCGCAGGACCAGAAAACAAGCTCACATCGCGACATAAGAAATAAAAGGGGGCGGGGTGTCTCAAAGGAAAATTGTAAGATACACAGAATTGAAGGGGGGGGGGTCTTGCCGCCAAAAAGAAAAATCAAGGTCTCGACAAGGGGGGGGGGTGAGTGAATAAAATGTATCGCATATTATGGCTCAGTGAAGTCAGAAAGTCAGCAAATAAAGAAAAAGAGTTCTCAAAACTGTCTCGAAATTCGGAACGAAAAGAGAGGGGGGTAAGAAAAAAAAATTGTCCTCAGAAAAACAGGGCTAACTAAAGGAAATAAAGGCAAAGGGTTTTTTTTTCGATGGGCGATCAGAGAAATCTGCATATAATTAAAATAAAATTTGGAAGAAACTGCACCACAAAAGTTCTTTCTGCCCGCATCCTGGAATGGTACCTCTCACAATGCAGGGGCACTGCCATTCGCGTGGATGGCACATCGGGAAGGGTATGGGTGACGTACGTTCTGCGATTTCTCTTGTTTTTAAGTATGTCCTGGGTGGCGAGTATGTACCGTTAGGTGTCTTGCCCAAGGACACTTACTGGAGAGGTGCTCTTGCCAGGATCGAACCACATAGCAGTGATGTTACCTCTACTCCACCCAGCCGGATTTATAACGATTACCTAAAGAAAATGCAGACCGAATACTGCAATCACCGAGCAGCAAATCATTAAATTTAATTAGATAAGAAAGATGCAACATTGGAGAATTTTTAAGAGATTTGATACAAAACACTGTAAAAGGAAATCACTATCTATTCAGCAATTCCATTCTTCAAGAGTTCAGTCAAAATGCTTGAAGCAATAAAGGGACTATTGCCACATTTTCTGCTCTTATTTCTGCTTGCAAACATAAAACTGATAATATTAATAACATCTATATTGTATTTACCTGCAATAAGAAAATCATAAGTCAAAAATTATGCCTGACTGTAATAGTTACATAGTTACATAGTTACATAGTTATATAGGCTGAAAAAAGACATGCGTCCATCGGGTTCAGCCTCTCCCACATAACCTACTGCTGTTGATCCAAAAGAAGGCAAAAAACCCAGTCTGAATACTTGCCAATATGCAACATACTGGGAAAAAATTCCTTCTTGACCCCAGAATGGCAGTCAGATTTCTCCTTGGATCAAGAAGCTTTTACCCACATATTAAATATTATAACCCTTAATATTCTGTGTCTGCAAGAAGTCATCCAGTCGTTTTTTAAAAGTCTGTACAGACTAAAAGTCTATTGTACATATATTCTGCCGTGACAACCGTAATTCTTTGGTGAAATCTTCCCAAATCTTGATGTAATAATTAACCTCTAAAATCATCATAAATGGTGATTTATGACAAACATATTTAGGCATAGAAGAATATTAGTGAATGCTACAGTGCACTCCCAAGCTTGCAGTTAAATAATAAACATGTTTATTCTTCTTACTCTATGCACAGCGAGGGGAACAAGATAGTCAATATAAATGACAATTGCTGGTGATTGAATCAGCAATCTCACCACAGACAGGTAACAAATGATGATGTAATCTGCTGGGAAATATTTTCAAGAAATAGAAAAAATAGATATATAAGAAAATAATATGTATATGTGTGTATAGACCTTCTACTTGGCATATGAAACTGATTATACATTTCTTAGCAAAGAAAAAAAATAAAAGTGTATTCTTGTCATGCCAAATTACTCTTTATACACAATAATTAGTTCCACATTTCACATGTAACTAAACACTTGGGTGTCCCATCCTTCAACAGGTTTGACAGTTAGCCTTTCTTTCAGCGACCACCAGGTGGTGGTATATCCCTAGTCATGGTGCCTTTTTCCTGGAATGTGTAACCTGCGCAGCTGCTGCATTGCAACTCTCATTTAATCAGGAATTCCATTAATAGTTATATGTAAAAAGCCTGGAAAGAAAATATGTTTTTAGGAATCTATGACCTCATGCAGACAACCCGGGGATGTTCAAACATTAGATATGCATCCATCAACATTTTAATGTGAGACTATAACACACCCAAACCTCTACACGTGTATATCTTGTTTAAATAATAAGAATAGTATCAGGGATGATGAGCATTGGAGTATAAAAATGATTTAAAGGGAGTTGTAATAATCTGATTGCTCAGAGAATTCATCACAGACAATTTTAATGTTATCCAGCAAATAACACACAGATGGACACTTTGATTAATACCTACCTCGATGTATTTCACACAACAGCAACAGCCATAAATAAACACAACATTAACATTATTTCAGCAACAGTATTGACAGGAGGAATGGTTAATCATTGTGCTTTAGATAACAGAAGCAGACAGCTCTTCATATCAACAAAAAAGAGAAGAAATGAAAATAGGATAAGAAGTTGCAACTTTTCAGTTTGTGCTTTTGTGTGTAATGTCCGAGAATAAAAAATAACTATTTATACATTTTTCTAGAAATATGGGTGGAGATGAGAGCTGAAAACCACACTATTTGTAGACATGTTCTTGTTTTTAGTGGGTAATCATCCTACACTCCCTAAACTCAACAGGATGTGTCTGCCTGGAGGAGTTTGGGTGTTGTTGGCTATTATGTATTCCTAGTAATCTTCACTCCTTTCCACGCTGATGACATAGTGAAGGATCGGTTATCTGCCCGGTTAACCTGCTTGTGATGTCACTTCTGTGAGGTCACTTCATCAGACGCATTCATACCCTAATGAGATGAATATCATTGTTAGCCCTGCTTTGCTGCTGTTTTTCTATGAGCAGCATTGCCAAAATATACATTTTTTTTAATTGAGGGTTATTCAGAGAGAGGTGAAACCCGGGAGAATGACCGGAGAAGTGAAAATTCTAAGTCAAAATAGCCAATTTGGAAAGTGAGATAGATGGGAGAATTTTTTGGTTTTGCTATTTTGACCTAGAATATTCACTTCTCCAGTCATTCTCCTGGTTTTCACCTCTCTATGAATAACCCGGATAGTAAATTCTATATGGATGTAAAGGGAGAAGAAGCAAACAAATAATCTAGTAAAGAGTGCAAAGAATCCACATGTATCAAGCCACCGATGCCCATAGCCATACAGCGTTATTCAGAGCGAGGTGAAAAGCAGGAGAATGACTGGAGAATGGAAAATTCTAGGTCAAAATAGCCAAACCAGAAAAATTCTCCCATTTATCTCACTTTCCAAATCGGCTATTTTGACCTAGAATTTTCCCTTCTCCAGTCATTCTCCTGGTTTTCACCTCTCTCTGAATATCCCTGATAGTAATTTCTATATGGATGTAGGGCAGCACTTTTCCAGTGCTGCCTATTAGCATGATAAGCAGGGGTGAAAGGAGGTGGGGAAGGTGACTAAGTTCAGTATTCAACCTGCAAAGAAGTCTGAACAATATACAAACGCAGAAATGAAAAAATAAACAAAACGTCTGCGATGGAACCTTTAAATCGTCAACATTCTACAGACACAATAAAGCGATACAAAGTATCAGACTGAGCTGGAAGGAAACAGAAGCCTGAGCTCTGTGCATTTATTCAGGCTCCGAATGGTCTAGAATGGCTGTTATTGTTACCAGGAAATTCTGATATTTTTGTTATTTTTTACACGTTTTATTATCTTACTGTTGGGCACATGTTATGTAAATGGTATGGAGACTGCTAGAAACGTCTTCCTCTGTAGGAGGGAGAGAAGAAGGCAATAACAGGGCGTTAATCAGTTTCTATAAGCATGACTGGGGGGCAAAGCCCCTCATTGAAAATGTCCTGTGTCCATGTGAAACTCTGGATCATCGTGCAGGACTGCTGGAAACCAATGAAAGGGTGACATCTTTAAAGCAGCAGGGTCTTTATTTAATAATTAAAGGGTGAATAACAACTATACATATACATTTCTGGAAGAAACATACACATATAATTTATTTTCACGAAATATCTTTGTTTTCCACAGCACTGAGTGCAGAGGGTGCGATTACTGGGGCAATCAAGTATTTATAAGGGTCTTCAAAGAACTGGGAGGGGGGGGTAATGTCACCCAAATCCTACCCAGCTCTGGTCGCCACAAGTCATGCTTGCCACGCCAGATATACACAGGGTACAGAGGAAATACAGGAACATTTGCAGTTGTGATGTCAGAGTCCATGGACAGGGTGGGGAGGCGTCAGTGGGGAGGGCTAGAAACAAATCTTTAATTGGCTAAGAAAATTTTGCAACTGCTGTAAAGGTCAATGAAGGAGTTGCCTGTAAAAAAAAAATAATGTAAAAGCACAAGGTGCATGCGCAGTAGGAGGATGCCATGTTGGAATGAGTCTCTAGTACAGAGGGAAGACTGATCGCCTTTCACACTCATCAAGGAGGGGGACAGCTATTTTAAAGAGTGAGGAAAAAAAATAAAAAAAACTTCACGCCAGGTAAGAAGTCAGAGTACAGAGAGCCCTGACTGTGCCCACACCCAGCCTGGGCATCAGATCGCTGACATACACAAGCCTTTATTTATTATTACTGTTATGTGCTTTTAATTCTTCTCCTTTTCTTATTCGTTTCTGTGTTTGTTAAACACACGCACAGCTTGTTTGTTACATTGTTTCTCTTTCTGTTTCCCAGCTCGCACAAATAAAAGCTGCTTTACAAGTGCAAGTTTTACAAACTGTCAGATCAGATCCTCATGTCTGTGGGTGGCACAGGGTGTGTGTGTGTGTGTGTGTGTGTGTGTGTGGTGTGTGTGTGTGTGTGTGTGTGTAAGGGGGCTACAGTCAGGCAGCACACCTGCTGTCAGACTACA
The DNA here is from genome assembly GCA_009667805.1 of Leptobrachium leishanense. NCBI lineage: Eukaryota > Metazoa > Chordata > Amphibia > Anura > Megophryidae > Leptobrachium > Leptobrachium leishanense. The sequence goes on along the minus strand of CM019065.1, from coordinate 179,242,062 downwards.
TGACACTGTGCGTATGTCATGCTTATATAAAGGCAGGGATGGGGTGTTATAAAGTATCACCCTGTGATGTGTGCACAGCTCATGTGACCTCCTTTCGTGCTGAATCCACTGTATAGAGACTTGTATAAAAGTGTTTGTCAAAGCTCCATGTGTTAGGCGCTTTATATGTCACCCCACCACCTCCTCCCCTCGCCAGGTTTGGGCAGGATGGCTCCCCCCTCTCACCGCTGTCACTCGATTTAGCAGCACTGCAGGGAGAGGGGCCCCGACAGCTACTCGATAAACACTTCGAATTTCTTTTGCGATGGGAAAAAATCGAACCCAGGCCGGTAGGTTTCCGGTTTCACTTTCTTTTGTTACATTTAAGGGTTCTTTAGCGAATTAAACCCGATTCGGCAGCAGGGAGAGCGTGGCTACATTTTTTCCGCTGGAAGACTTGTCGGTGGATAAAGTGCGCTGGCAGCAAAGTGCATTGTCCCCGGCCACTGGCTGGGTGTCACACCTGGCAGGATACACCATGCCACTCGAAGACCTTACAGGCGATCCCTGCTTCAATCACTGCAGATAGAGTGTATATAGGGATTGCAGGGCGGTATACTCTGTACTTGTCTGGGTGTAGCTTGTGCTGCTGCATTATGATATAATTGACAGAATGATTAGATTAAGACTTTTAATGTGTTTCATATTCAAATGACTGAATGTATATAAACATAGCATACTTATTATATTGATTTTTATACTGATTATATCTTGTATATAGGGATCCATATATATTCACACACACATATAGTCATATTTACACACATACATATATATGTATATATACACATAGTTACACATATATATGTACTATATATATATATTCATTCATTTATACACGTATTTACTAATGTAATGTGGCTGTGTGTATATATATATTATTGCAGAAGCCATTTGCACATCACAGAAATTCAAAGAACTGCATCCCGGAGTTCCTGTGCTACATTCCCCATATGCAGCACAGGACTCTGGGTAAGACATGCAAATGACATCTGTCTCACTTTTTTGCACCCTGGGTCTGTTTTTACACAGAACCCTTAAATCAATGCCATGCCATAGTAGGAGGTTTTTTTTTTTTTAGCAGAGATCAGGTTAATGCAACTAATTTTTTGTCCTCCACCACAACCCAAATATATATATATATATATATATATATATATACTTATTACCCATACACACAAACAGCCTACTCATTCAGCCTACTCATTACACTAGTATCTTGTATAGATTTATGAAACATTGTTTCCTATTAGGTAGTCATTGTGGGGAGGCTGTTGCCTTTTAATACACGGTGCTTTATTCTTTTAGGCACATGTAGGTGGTAGTTGATAGAACTGTACTCTATACAGTGTGTCTTTTCTGCATTATTATCACTGAGAGTTTTCCCTGCATCATGTTGGAGGCCATGGGTTGTGACTGTTATTATGGAGCGTGTTGGAGCTGTAAGCACACTGAGCTTTAAAACTTACATAACAACACAGGGTAGGTGAAGAAATCAATGGAAAATGCTCACAACTCAGTATACTCTCCTTTTAAATGTGGATAGAATGCAAATATATTACTGGTGTGGTGACACACAATGGGACAGCAAACACAGAATGTGTAGACATATACACCAAACATAAAGCCCATCCATGCTGTAGGCTTAAATCGTTTTCACTGGGGATTGCTAAAGAGTTCCAAAAGTGGAACAATTAGTATCTGCAGTCTCATGGTTCTGTTTCCATGGTGATTGCCCCATTATTTGAACATTAGCCCAGATTTGTTCTTTTTTGATTTTTAATTCTACCGAAGCCAAAATAAAAAAAATGCAAAACAATATATACTAAAATAAAAAACAGAATTGTATAATAACACCTGTATTCAAACTCCAATGCATCATATATCATTTACCTTTTGTTTAAATCACCTAAAAACACGAGGTTTTAAAACTTTCAGTTAATTCCCATTACTTAAACCAGTTTCAGATCATCAGTTGCAGTTAAATGCTTCTTTTTTTCCATATGTATGTGCAGTGCAGAGATGTGACTGATAAAAGCTGTAGTTGCCAGAAGCAGTGGTTGTTATTGACAAGGGAGAGATAAGGCCCTTCACAGATCGCTTTTCTCCCATGTTCCTATAATTACACAGGGCTCAGAGCTCCATCCCTCCTTCCTGGAACAATAGTGAGCAGGTTAATTAGTCCCCAGCCATGCTCTGTTTTGGGTACCATGACAGGTGGTAGTAGAGACTATTTACTGAAGCCTCCATGGAGTAACATAAAGTGTTTTCTATGTCTTGTACAAGTTGTATTTTATTTTTTACATAAGATTCATTGCCAAATGATGGTTGCTTTCCTCCATATTAGTAAGTGTTTGCTATGTGAGCTGCATGTGTCAGAACATATACAGTAAAACAATTCAGCAATTAACTACAATGAAAGTTGTGGGTCTTTGTGTCCTTTTGCGAATGGTGCATTTACTCTTTGTAGGATTCGTTGTGGCTCTGGCTTGCCATTGGTGTGTATATTACTTAAAATGCTATTTTTAATACAGTAGCTCTTATTTTGTATTCTTTCCTGATGCAACATATTCCTCACCATGCTTGCCTAACAGTGAGTCAGATATCTGCCATTCATTGTGTTAATGTAGGAGTTCAGTGAATAGCATAGGGGAACTGCATAGGAGGTGTAGTTCTACATAATCTGTGGTTTCACCACTTTTTATTACCAAGGCAGCCTTTTCATCTAAATTATACAACATGTAGACCCTCCTGGTGTCACAGGTACAAACTCATACAGGGTTATTCAGAGACAGGTGAAAACCAGGAGAATGGCTGGGGAAGTGAAAATTCTATAGGTCAAAATAGCTGATTTAGTAAGTGAGATAAATGGGAGATTTTTTCTGGTTTGGCTATATTGACCTAGAATTTTCACTTCTTCAGTCATTCTCCTGGTTTTCACCTCTCTCTGAATAACCCTGATAATATGCAAATTAAAGCTAAGGATTAAGAGAACTGTAGTTTTCCTTGGTCAAAATAATTCTGTTTACCTTGCAGCCTCCATAACATACCCACACAAGAGTTTGCAACAACATTTCTTTGTTTGTTTTGTTTTTCTGTCGCTTCTGATACATTTTAAAAATACAAGCATCCTGGATGATGTTGGGGACACGTGATGTGATTTCATTTGCTTTTCAATCAACAACTCCTGACTGTATCTGCCTAATATCTGACATCGGGTGACTGGATTTTAATTGGGTGTTCCACCTGGAGAAATGTGCAGGGTGGTACCTACCAATTACCCTTTCCTTGCCAGTATGACACTTAAAAAAACAAGTGTGGAAGCTTGTAATTTATTTATTTATAAAGTAGTTTACCAGGAAGGATACATTGAGATTTCTCTCGTTTTCAAGTATGTCCTGGGTTATTTCCTGGTAATGTGCAGAAGACGATTCCATTACTTAGACATCCCCTGGCATCTTTCCAGCTGCCATAAAATATCATTTCTCTGCAGGCACTACAGTCTCTGCTGGCTAATCCAAAGTGTTCTTGGTATGCTGGGAGTAGTAGTCTACAGCATCCCTATCTCTCAATCCCCACCTTCCCCTCTTCCTTGCTAATTCCATGATTTATTGTATTTCTTAGAAATATATTCTATTTTCATTTTCTTGTGTATAAACCTATATAGTTTCCCTGGTTACTGTAAAGCAGACAGGCATTGCTTGCTTCTGGTACATTGGATGAGGAAATAACTCTGTATATGGGAATTAGTGATCCATGCTTTGTTTTGCAATTTGTTGTGTGACCTGTGGTATCAGTGCTCTTCTCACACAGTCTGTTGTAAATTTCGTTTTATGGCAACTGTCACAGCTAAGCTGGGCAGAGTCCAGCCTCAATATGCAGCAAAAGCAGCAGGATGATATCTATTATTTTATTTTGCATTGAGTCTGTGTTGCTTTTCTTTCCATAAGTGGCAAGTGATATCAGAAGCCCATTCACTGATGTAATTACCCCATTCTCACTAGACTGCTTACTGGTGGGATGTCTTCTGCTCACCATAACTTTCCATGTATAGTACTCTCTAGCAACAACTCCAAAATAGTGTTTTGAAGAAACACCCTCATCTAAGAGTAGAAAAAGCATTTCTTTGCATGGTTGCTTTCCTGCCTTGTCCTGATTTCCCTGAGCTTGACACTTTGTATCCAGCTGGAGAGTTCCTCTGCTACAAAGTCACCATGTGTCAGCAGTGCAGGAGTTAGTGAGAGCAGAGTGAGCATTGAGTGCTACCTCCTCCTCCTCCTCCTCCTATGATGACGTGGGTTGTGACGAGCTTGGAGTGGAGTGGAGGCTCCATAGGGAATACGTGGTTTGGCTGCTGATCACTCTGGCACTGACTGTCAGCAGAAGCCTTAGAGAAGCGCATGGATCACTAAGAAGAATCTCTGGTCCTGGATTCTGTTTAATAGTTTTTAACCCTGGTTTTGGATTCTACCTATACATTCGTGGATCGAATAGGTGTCTGCTGCTGCTGTTTGTTAGCCAACCTTACACTGTACAAGGTATCTCAAGGACCTGTGGTGTGGTCAGCATCTACTGGAATGGTGTGTCTCTAGGTGGAGTAATGTGCCCCATGAGGGGGATTTCCTAAGTGGATGTCTTTATCTCTTGGGAGAAAAAGAGCCATCATTCACTCGACTTGCTGGAGATATGGACACAGGGAAAAGCAGGAGTTAAGAGCAGATCGTACTTTAAGTGCATGAAAGGGGATGTCTGATCAGAACTACAGGTACCTCAATCCTCCATAGTTAACATTGATAGGTGTCTGCTTTCTTCATGTGGCTTCCACTGAACATATGTACAATGCAACATTTAAAAAGTATCTTCTGTTTTGCACAGATTTAATATTTAGTTGCATGCATTCCTATAGGGTGTCTCACTTTCTCTGCACTGTTGTCACATGGCATGTATAGGGTTAATGCGCTTTCAATGTAGTTTGTGAATTCACGGCTGAGTAGAAATACTGGAATACTCCTAGTGATCCACAAGTCAACAAATCCTGATCTATTTTCAGGGTTTAGGCTGCTGTAATGTGTGCATTCCTTATCGTGCAGGTTTTGGACTATACTTTCATCTCCAACTCTTTGATGTCATAGAATAAATACACCTGGGGTTTGTTCCATCATTTATTATTTGTGGAATTAGCAATGGATAGTTTTCAAAAGATCATATGACATCTATCCATTCCTCTCTCCATCTCTGTATCCATCCATCCATCCATCCCTTTCAGGGTTATCCAAAGAGATTCGAATTGCTTGAGAAAGGTAACCGAACGCTGAAAATCAGGGTTCGGTTACCTTTCCTGGCCATTCGGCTATCCAGAGAGCAGGCAATTCGCCAAATCCTGTCGAATTGCCTGCACATACGGTGCCTGTTCGGTCCCTGTTCGAGGGCAGTGAAATCCCCATCAAAAAGCACTGCTTCGGCTATTCAGAGAACACAAACCAGCAGTGAAAGGTTCCCCTAATGCCCTGCCATTCGGTGGTTTCATTCGGCAAATTTATTCAGGAGAATCCCATAGGCTTCAATGTTAAAAATATTCCGGTTTTAATTCAATATCTAATAAACCGTTCATTATAAAATTCTGCAGCAAAAAGTCTCTTTATTTATAGATTTTTTAGGATACTTTAAGCATTTTTCTGAATTTTTTAAAAAAAAATTAAAAGTCCGATTTTTTTTATTTTTTTTTTTCAGTTTGTTTATTTTTTGTGTAACAGCCCTCTTTATTATCATTCCCTGGACCTCCTGTGAAAATTTCAGACATTTTCGCTCAGTAGTTTCTTTGCAAACAGCGTTTCTTTTTCCCAGATTCATACAAATGGTTTTTCTAATTTATTCACTGCCTCCTCTACGTCACAGCTGCTTCGGCTCTGTGTGATTCGGCTCCTTTTCGGCTCCTGTTCGGCTCCTCTTCGAAGGTTAATCCAGATGTTTTTGCTTGTTTTCAGCGTGCATTCGGTTAGTTTTCGTCAGGTTTTCGGCAGCTTTTCCCTGCATTTCGGGGACCCTGTGCTGTTTGCTGAATACACCGCAGGGTCACCGAAATGGGATCGGCAAAAGGAACCGAATTGAAGAGAACGAAAAGTCACCGAACGTGCGGTGACTTTTCGAATCTCTTTGGATAACCCTGTTTATCTTTCTATGTATTTCTCTCTCTGTTTTAATCTACTGCTCCATTTGTATGTATATATTTATCTTATGTTCTATCACTTATTGAATCAACAGTATCTGTCTATCATCTCCATCTCCTTATGTATCTTTCGCTGCATCCCCATCCATCCATCTTCTCGTCTATCGGGGCATCTCTATCTTTCTCAAGTGCAATATGTTTACTCATATAATAAACTAGGAAATGGTTTTATTAAATGTTATCCGCCTCAGAATCCATATATTTCTATCAGAACCTTAAGGCGAGGGTCAGACGAGCGTGATTTCTACGGACTGTACGTTCGTGCACACGGGCGTACGGAAGACACAGTAGTGGCCACACAGTCCGTTTATTCACTGACGTATATTTTGACGGATGTAGGAGGGAAAATAAATTAAAAAGCAAAACCATTTTGTCCGTGAAAAATGCTGGACGTATAAATGCAGTCCGTCTGACCACGTTCCATCACTCACACACAAAGCTATGCAGATGTTGCGGACGCAGCGCACTTTGTGCGGCCGTTCTAGCGGTTGCACGTTCTTGCCTGCCTTGCGTCCGTGGGCCGCGGCCGTTGTGTGTCCGCAGTTCAGTGCGACGTACTTCATGTGTCAGGCTCCAATGGGCTTTCTGTTATGCTATCACGGACGTACTTTTAGGCGCAATCACGGACGTGAACACTACGCTCGTCTGACCCCAGCCTAAAGAGTTTGACAGGTGTACAGTTGCTCATTCTTTCAGTAATATCCATGGATGTGACACTCTGATATGACAAAAGATTAACCAAATGCAACCTTTGTTATAAAACACAGCAATATGACATAATAATGTATCTGTGATATAAGGTGTATTATTTTCATGTTGTAATAATATACATTTTTAAGTTTTTCCACCTGAATGAGGATGTCAAAACATTTTACAGCTCCAAGGTTGCACACATAAAGCATTTCATAAAATCAACAAAAATCCAAAACCAGTGGATAGAATTACAGTTTGATTGTGAATACAGAGCTAAATATGACTAATGATTTCAAAGTGATATGAGATGTGACATTTCCTGGAATTTGTGGAATTCTGCAGAAAAAGGCTCCATGATTGTCACCGTGAGAGCTTGCAAGGAAAGTAATTATGAGACAGACTAGAAAGGTGAAGGTTACATCTGGATTTGAGTTAGTCACCTTAATTCCTTTAATATGGTATAATAATGGGAATTGTAATTACATTTTATGGAAAAGTGACATAATGAGTGAAACGGACCGGTTTATCCGCTAAGCTGGGAACATAGTATTCTTTTGGTTAATTCCTATTTTAGGTTAGAATAATGGTTACTATTGAGCATTTTTTCAATTTTACTACTTTAATAACTCCTTGTAAATAGTTTTATGAACGTTGTGATTCTTCAGATGGCTTTGTAATTAAGATTTTTTTTCTTTTACTTACACATTAACCAATCTTTGGAAATCTATGCTCTGTTACTTCTGTATTTGTGTTAAGCTTCTTCTCCAGTTTAGGCTAGGGTCAGACGAACGCATTTTCGCGTTGTCTGTGAAAAAGTGCGTTCGAACGAATGGACGCATTTTTTTACGGAGTACGCGATAGCGGTCATACAATGCGCATTTGCGTTCGTGTTTTTGTACGGATCATCAATAAAACACTTTTGCATCTGGACGTTATGTTGGCCGGACATTAGCAGTGTCTGACATCTCCAAATCACGCACACACGCCGCTAGCGGACGCAGCGCACTCTGTGCGACCGTACTAGTGGTTTCACGTTCTCGACAAAATGCGTTCGTTTGCCACTTGCGTTGCGCGGACGAACTTTCGTGCGGCCGTACTTCGTGTGTTCCCCGGCATTGGACGTTATTTGCTGCTAGCACGGCCGTGATTTCGTGCGGCTAAACGCACGTTAAAACTGCTTTCGTCTGACCCTAGCCTTAGGCCACAGCTTGAAATATACTTTTTTACTTTTAAAGTAGTCATGCCAGGGGTCAAGTCCTGGGAAAAAAAGTGAGGGAACTCACCCACGAATTCCACAACCCCCATTACCTGAAGAAAATTATATATATATATATATATATATATATATATAATCACGAGTATAGCAGCGCGTGCCGGTGATACCATTTTTATTGGGTTAACTTTACATTTAAAAGACAAGCTTTCAAGAGTGTAAACTGTAAACTATACTGATCAGTGAAAGGTATCACTACGTACAGGTATACTCGTGATTGTGGCAACTGGACTAACGCATTATATATATATATATCTCCAGGCACAGACCCCCAGAATAATATACACAGTGCTGAACCCCCAGAATAATATACACAGCGCTGAACCCCCAGAATAATATACACAGCGCTGAGCCCCCAGAATAACATACACAGCACTGAACCCCAAGAATAATATACACAGCACTGGTTATATGGATATATTTTCCCCAGTTCACATGGATATAATTGCCCAAGCTCATATGGATAATGCCCCCCAGCTCTCATGGATATTGCCCCCCTGGTCTCATGGATAATGCCCCAGCTCTCATGGATATTGCCCCCTGGTCTCATGGATAATGCCCCAGCTCTCATGGATATTGCCCCCTGGTCTCATGGATATCGCCCCAGGTCTCATGGATAATGCCCCAGCTCTCATGGATAGCCCCCTGGTCTCATGGATAATGCCCCAGCTCTCATGGATATTGCCCCAGCTCTCATGGATATTGCCCCAGCTCTCATGGATATTGCCCCAGCTCTCATGGATATTGCCCCAGGTCTCATGGATATTGCCCCCCTGGTCTCATGGATATTGCCCCCTGGTCTCATGGATATGCCCCAGCTCTCATGGATATTGCCCCAGCTCTCATGGATATTGCCCCAGCTCTCATGGATATTGCCCCCTGGTCTCATGGATATTGCCCCAGCTCTCATGGATATTGCCCCAGCTCTCATGGATATTGCCCCAGCTCTCATGGATAATGCCCCAGCTCTCATGGATAATGCCCCAGGTCTCATGGATATTGCCCCCCTGGTCTCATGGATATTGCCCCCCTGGTCTCATGGATATTGCCCCCCTGGTCTCATGGATATTGCCCCCCTGGTCTCATGGATAATGCCCCCCTGGTCTCATGGATAATGCCCCCCTGGTCTCATGGATACTGCCCCCAGCCCAGCTCACCTTTGCTGCTCCTCTGCCAGCGGCCGCGTGCTTCCTGCTTCAGCGGCCGCTGACCGGAAGTGCAGCCGCTCGCCTGGGAACTATGAAACAGCCAGGCGAGCGGCTCCACCTCCTGTCACCGGCCCTTGTAACAGGAAGCACGCCCAGGGCCGGCCCAAACCTCTGTGCTGCCTGGAGCAAGGATGAATTGCTGCGCCCCCCCCCAAAAAAACACAGGGTGTGTACGAGCGTATCACAGAATCCACAGCAATAAAACTCACAGTAATGTGCGATGTGTATGAGCGTATCCCAGAGCTCCACAGCAATTAAACTCCTGGGACCTGATTAATCTACATAGGATGCCATGCTGTGCTACACAATTTGTACAAGGCAAGATTAAAAAGATATCTTAAATGAAGCATACCATGTGTAGATAATAAGTGTGTTTTACAGAGGTGTGTAAATTAGAATTAAAAAGATGGTTTGAGTTTACTCAAATTCCGATTTATTCTTTTAATATGTAAATTAGGTAAACCATGTTAACTAATGATCTCCTGTGAGAATTGATTGTGATTACCTATACAAGTGTAAATAAAAGTGCAACTTTGCAAGAGGTGGTGCAGCAGCTGGAATGCAGATGGCATGGAGGGGGGCAGCATTTGGTTTATAACAGGCCATTGGGAAATTATTGGCATCCAAGCAGACACAGTGTACTTTACAGACTGTATGAACACCGCAGACACAGGGAGCTATGCTGAGCATATTAATCCAACAGAGAAAGGGAGAGTGTATGAGCCCAGCAGTCAAAGGTGATGTGTATAAACCCTGCAAACATGGGCAGCTAATCTGGGTTTATGAGCCCAGCAGACATGGGGAGCTGTTCTGAATGCATGAACCCAGCTTGTCCTCACTGTTCTTAAGTGGCAAAATTAATTTTGTGATACAGAGCAAATTCAGATCGGGTGTGTCACTCACCAGTGTTGTCACCTTATGCTCTGATCTATCCTCTCTGCGGGGGTTACTTCCATTCTAGGGTGCAGCTGAGCTGCATAGCCTCTCCTGGACTCCCAGCAAAGCTAAGCGGCGCGTGGAGTGAGCGGGATTCAGGAGGAAGGGTGGTGCCTGCTGGTGATCTGGAGGTGGAACAGGGGGTGACATCATCAAACAAACCCCCTCAGCACCCTGGCCAGAATGTATGGTCTTGTAGGCAGTAAGTACACGAGCGGCTGCCTGCTTGGTTCAGCACTGAGTCTGACACAACCCCTCTCAACATGTCAATCAGTCTGCTCTGCCCCCCCTTAACACGCTACTGATTGGATGCGTTCGGGAGCCAGCATGAGCTGCCTGTCAGTGCTGGAGGAGGGAGAAGCAACACGCTCCGTCTCCTCCGATCATGTGGGCTGCTGGGCTACCGCCAGAAAAAAAGCCCTCTACCGTATGCACAGCATTCTCGCGGCTTTGCTGCTACCCAGCGCTTTGAATACATCACGGACAGGCTCGCGCTCACCCTGCTTTGTCCTCTTCCCCCTGCTGGTCCTGCGTCCCTCGGGGGTCTCCAGTAGCCCCCCGACACTAAGCTCAGCCCAGAGGAAGCGCCGGCGGCCGGGGAAAACACTTTTGCAGGGTCCTCTCCAGAGAAGCCTGAGCGTCTGGTGAGGTGCCGCCCCCACACATGCATCCAGCCATGGAAGCGCGGGATCATGGCGCGTGTGGGCGGATCCTCCTCACGTTGCTGGGCGCCAACGTGTCAGTCACTCCGCTGATATCGCTACCAGCGCTGATAAAAAAATAGTGCGGTGGCGTGGGTGTCAGCGGCTAAAATATGCGCTTGAAGATATCTGCCGCCTGGCACGCTGGCCGCCGGCAATGTGCGGCGGCGGCGTTCGGGCTCGGGCCACAGCGGGAACGCTGCGTTCCCGCAGCGTTCCCGCTGTGGGAAAAGTGCGGGAACGCCGTTCCTGCGCGTTCCCGCTCGACTCGAGCCCTGAGTCATGCTATGATTGAGTTTAAAAGCTGTCAGAAGCCTGTTGGCTTCTTCCCATAATGTTTTCTTTAAATATCCTTTCTGGTTTTAATCTGTGATGTTAAGTCTTGGAATCTATATATTTATACATTTTTTGGAAACCAGGCAAATTTTTGTATATTAGTCCGAAGCCACACATTAAAAAAATGGAGTCTATGGTTACATGGGCCCTGACTGTAGGGATGAGCCGAACACCTGAGTTCGGTTCGCATTCGAACTCGAACTTTTCAAAAGTTCGAACACAAACTCAATACAAGTCAATGGGACTCAAATTTTTTATTTTTTTATTTTTTTTAGAGTGCCCTCCAAGAGGGCATAGATGCTAGATATTTGCCATAAAAGGTGTATGGGGGTCCGGGTAGTGCCCTGGGGACAGGAAACCAGGACGAAAAGTAAAAAAAAAAGTTTTTAAAGGGACAGTGAGTTTTCCATGAAATAAGGGTTCAAAATAAAAACGAAAAATTCATTCAAATATCGTGCCTAGGAGGTCCCCATAACCTGCCCGTGAAGTGGCGGATTTCTAGGATGTATATAAACGTTGTGTTGTGTTACTAATGCAGAAGCAGCAAGCCCTGCCACCACGCTTGCAACAAAACTAAAGTTCTAACACAATAATAATTGTATGCTCACATAGGCCCTTTGGGAGAGGTACATGACATACAAATACTGGAATATTACGTTTAAATCTAAGGAGTGTGATAAAGATTTTATTAAGCCCTTGATGACAAATGACGTAACATCTACATCATTAATGATTGGCTTTACAGAGCCCTGGTCCTTAACCCCTTCACTGCTGACAACGTGTGGGACACTAGACTTGTGCACCGATTTTATTTATTTATTTATTTATTTTTTTTGGTGACGCGATGACGTCATTTACAGGCGACCCCCGGCAGATAGCCTGGAAGGGAGGGGGAATCCGTTCGGATCCCTCTCCCTCCCGATTGGGAAGGAGCAGCGCCAAAAGCCAGGCACTGCTTAAAAGGGGAGAGTCTCCCCTTTTAAGCGGTGCCTGGCTTTAACCCCTCAAGCGCCGGGTCGCAATTCGGCGCCTTGCAGCGCCGAAGTGCGGCCTAGCTCCGGTGGGGGCCGCCATCTTGGATAGTGGCTCCACCCCCGGGTCCCCCCTCGCTTCCCAATGTCATCACGCATAGCGTGATGACGTCCGATAGCCGGGGAACTGCTAGCTGCCTGGTGGAGATAGGGGGTTCCTGTGAACCCCGATATCTCCAGAACCATGGCAGCTAGGGGGCCATGGAGGGTGTCATTTGAAAGGCCTGAGCATGGCCTTTTGAATGATACCCAACATGACTAGGTAACAAACTTAAAAAAAATGTGGGTTTTTTTGTGTGTTGTTTTTATTAATGCAGCAATATTCACATTTCAATTATGTGAACAATGATGCTGCACTAATGATTTTTTTCTATGGGGAGCGTTTGCTAAAAATCATGTAATTCCCCCCACAAAATGTAACAAGTCCCCATTTCTAATTTTTGTACAAGCGCAGCCCATAGAAAACATAACCACAAACGCTCATGTGCTAAAATGTGAACAAAAACACTTTACCCACTTCACTGCGGAGGACGCGCTCAGCGCGTCCACCCGCAGTATCTTTCCTTGCGGAGGACGCGCTGAGCGCATCCTCCCTTTGGGGCCAGCGTTCGGCCGGGTTCCGCCGATCGCTGGCCCCCCCGGTGCGGGCTGACATCCTCGATGTCAGCCCAGCACCCGGAACCGCCGCCGGAGTAATTAGGTGTCATCGTGGCGGCGCGATGACACCTAATTCAGGCGCCCCCCCGCATGTCCGGAAGAGGCGCCTGAAAGGGAGGGAGGGGGGGAGGTCCTTTGGTCCTCTCTCCCTCCCGATCGGCGGCGTGCAGGGGGTTAACCCAGGCACCGTTTGGAAGGGCACAGCCTGCCCTTCCAAATGGTACCTGGCATTAACCCCATGGGGGCCGGATCACGAATCGGCGCCGAAAAGCGTCGGTTCGTGATCCTTTCCCGGAGCTGGCCGACATCTTGGATGTCGGCCAAGCTTCCGGGAATGCCCCCTGAGGACTGGCATCATTGTGCATAGCACGATGACGCCAGTCCTGGAGTTAACCCCTAACTGCCACCAATGGTGGAGATAGGGGGTTCATTGGAACCCCCTATCTCCCGATCCGTGGCAGTTAGGGGTTAATGTTTGGTATTGTTGGATCGGCCAGAGCATGGCCGTTCCAACAATACCAAACATGAGTTTGAAAAAAAATAAAAAAATATTTTAAAAAAAATAAACAAGTTTTTTTTTCTTTTTTTGGTTCGTTAATGCAGCAATATTGTTCCCATTTCAATTATAATGTGAACAATAATGCTGCACTAACGATTTTTGTATGCGGTGCATTTGTTATAAATCGCGTAATTTTCCACAAAAAAAATGTAACGAGACCCCATCTCTAATTTTTTAACAAGCGCACCCCATACAAAATATAACCGCAATTGCTCGCATGTTAAAATGTGAAAAAAACCACTTTACACGTTTGTAAATTATTGAAAATTCATATTTTATTGCATTTATTGTTAGAATATACAGACAGGTCATGACGTATACTTATAATAATGACATATTATGAATCTGCCGAGTCTGACGGAAAGAACGATATATATATATGTCTGGGTCATATACTAAAATAAGCCTTCAAAACACGTTTAAACATGATGAGCAAAATCGGTAAAAATGACCTCAGCATAGGGGCGGGAAAAGCCTCAGCAGCGAAAGGGTTACACACTGCAGATGATTAAAAATTCAATTTTTATTGCATTTTTTTCTTACTATACAGGCAGGACATGACGTATACATATAAAAATGATATATTATGAATCTGCGGAGTCTGCCGGAAAGAACGATATATATATATATGTCTGGGGTCATTTAATTAAATGTGGCTTCAAATTGCATTTAAACATGATGAGCGACAGCGGTAAATATGAGCTCAGCACACAGCGGTGAAATGCCTAAGCAGTGAAAGGGTTAAGGGGTTAAACAGCATATCAAAGGAACATGTAGTAGAAATGAACACTTGATAGAATTCAGAAGCACAGGTGTTGTTGATACATGTTCAGGAGACACTGCCAGTCTGCAGGCAATGTATCAAATTCATGAGGCCAGACTAATTAGAAGCACATGTTATTTCCAAACACTAATTAACAGCACCTGTTGTTTACGCCGTTTGAGAGCACAGGTCATTTAGCGGTGAGAATCTTTGGACCTAGACATTAGTTTTTTTAATTCAATATCTAATAAAACCGTTGCTTACAATATTCTGCAGTAAAGATTCGCTTTATTTCTAGATTTAGTATTTTTTTTTTTTTTTAAGCATTTTTTTATACATTTTTTTTTTCAAAAAAATAATTTCCGAACACGCCAAAAAGTTCGAGAACTTTCGAACTGCCAATATTCGAGTCGAACTCCGAACTGATCGAACCGAACAACTCATCCCTAGCCCTGAGTATGTCAAATTCTGCATAAGCAGGAGTTTCACAATTGTCTTCTATTTACTTTAACTTTTCTTAAATACATAGCCAAATGAAGTGGTTTTAATTCTAAACACTTGATTGTATGCAAAATTGAAGAAGTGGAAATACAATTAGTTACTGTACATTCTTTTTCAAGAAACATAAACTCCTTGTCTGTACCACCATCCAATGTTGTGGTTGCAACATGCCTACTGTGTCCACTGTATGGCACAGCCTCATGCAAAGGTGTTTGGCTGTATATGTACAGTACACAGTGGGGGTAATGTGCTCTATATATGTCAAAGAAGAATTGTGTCACCTTGTGCATAAAACAGGATCATATAATATTTCAAGAATTGGCCCTATAGCTAGTGAAGTTCTAGGCAAGTTTCAAATGTTGGCCCTTATGTTATTCAGTATTAATATAGCGCCAACAATTTCTGCAGCTCTTCACAGTTGGGAAACACAAATATGACGTATAATGGAACAATATACACAGGGCCCTGCCAATACAGCCCTTATACAAGTTCTCTGCCAGACATCTCGTGAGCTTACCAGTGCTTCCCACACCTGCTCCTCATGGAACCCCAGCGGGCCATTCAAGGATTACCTTGTAAATGCAGACTGAATCATGCAGCAAGTCATATCACCTGAGCTGTGCTTCAGATATATTGGGAACCTTGTCTGTTAGAGTTACTTGAGGACCTGGGTTAGGAACCACTGAATTAAAGGGACGTGAGACATGAGGGTGCAGGAATAGGGGGAGATGGTGACCAGATAAATTATAACAAGTATCTGCATAAGTAATCAGAAAACGTTGACAGCGCCAGGGAGGGAGAGCTATAAAATTAAGATTAGGGCTGGGTGGGAAGGCAGAGCAGAGAAAAATGGAGATGATGGCTTGGTGTGCTGAGCTAAGAAAGACCCATAGTGGGTTATCCACTATGCACTGGTCTTTGCCAGTGTTGCAAAAAACCATCAAAAATCACTGGTGTTGCAGTGTCTAGAATCACAAGCAGAGGTTACAGATCACATTGGAGTGTGTGAGCACCGGTTGACACATGCTTATTTCTTTCTTGATGGAATGCAAGCCATTTCTATCAGGGTTATTCAGAGAAAGGTGAAAACCAGGAGAACTGTCAGGAGAAGTGTAAATTCTAGACCAAACAGCTGATTTGGAAAGTGAGATAAATGGAAGAATTTTTATGGTTTGGCTATTTTGACCTAGAATTTTCACTTCTCCAGTCATTCTCCTGAGTTTCACCTTTCTTTGAATAGACCTGCATATCTCATACTGGCAGGTGTATGTAGGAATTTAATAATATGCACATGAATGTCATATGCATACTGGTATAATGGACAAATTCCATTAAGGCCCATGTTTAAGCAAGCTTTAGATGACCACCTATTTTACTTAGAGATTTGCCTCTGTATGTTACTGATATGTCCTTTAGATCATCCAATGTGTTGATAGGTGGAAATATTTGTATCGATGAACTCCTATCCAGCCGGGCCTCTTAGTCTTTTATTATTTTGTGGCTGATGATAAGGGCACAAAACCTGGCAGCCTAAAGCGATATTATGTGTTTAACCTGAAAGCACTTAGCTCTTTCCTATAGACACATAATATGCTGCATAATGGCATGGATTGTAATTAATATTTATTTTCACATTGTATAACAACTGCCATTTTTTTGCACTCTAGAGAATGCATAGAATGTAGGATATCAAGATCACAATGTTAAGAAAATGTCATTTTGCCTAATTCTGTCATAACTTTAAGGTGCAGTCACCTGTATAAAATACAGAAAATGTACTCTTATATAAAATCATAACCTTTAAGTGTAAAATCATGAGCATATGAAAAATATTAAGCCTCATAATTCATGCCATGTGCCCCAGGGTTGCCACCCTGCCTTTTATTATGTCAGCAATTTAGGAGCAATAAAGTGAGGACAAAGCTGGCAGCATAAGGGGATGCACATGGGAAAAAAATCAGGATATATACAGATCGTAACAAGGTATAACTGACAACACACTGTGGTGATCAGGGGACTATGAAGCAATTTAAACAATTCCAAGTCTCTTTTATTTTGCAGCCCGGAAAGGCCAAGCAATGTCATGGATGGGAAAGCTGACTAATTAGTTTATTTGTAGTGCCTTATTATCCAGTTTTGTGCTAGATGGACTGTGCTCCAAATTTACTGGATAGACAGCTAGCAGAGAGTGCCTACCCCTCCCTTTTCTGGTTTTCACAGGTCATGGTGTGAATTTATTTCAAAAGATAAATTGTATATTTTTATTATTTGAGGTAGTTATATCAAAATTGTTAAATAACAATCAGTGATTGGTGATACTTAGTTCTACAAAACAGCCGTTTCACATATAAATTATTATTGATTGTAAACTGAAAAATTAAAAAATTACGAAAATATTAATTTGCACATCATATACAGGCAGGAACATTTTGTTGCAAAAAGTGATTGTTTTTCTCTTAAATTCTTAAATTCCTCAGTTTCATACCAAAAACTCTACATAGAAATATGGCATGTGTTACATACAGTAGGTGTGACATTGCAATGTAGCTAAAAATATAAAGTATCCATAATCTGCCAATACACTGTAAATGCAGACATACTTTATCATTGTCTGGTTTACACCAGAATCTGTGGTTAGAGTGCAACTTGCAAGATTTGTTGAAAGTGTCTAGAGTGATACTTTGCCTTAGAAACACAGAAACATAGAAAAATGTCGGCAGATAAGAACCTTTCGGCCCATCTAGTCTGCCCAATTACATGGATACTTTACCTGGATTTATCTTTTGTTTAGGATAGCCTTATGCCTATCCCATGCCTGCTTAAATTCAATTACTGTTTTGGCCTCTACCACTTCAACTGGAAGACTGTTCCATGTATCCACCACCCTCTCAGTAAAATAATGCTTCCTGATGTTACTTTTAAACCTTTGCCCCTCTAATCTAAGACTATGTCCTCTTGTACTTTGTTTCCTTTTAAATATACTCCCTCCCTCTACCTTGTGGATTCCCTTTACGTATTTAAATGTTTCTATCATATCTCCTCTGTCTCTTCTTTTTTCCAAGCTGTACATGTTAAGATCATTAAGCCTTTCCTGGTAACTTTTCTCCTTCAAGCCGTACACCATTTTAGTAGCCCTTCTCTGAACTCTCTCTAAGATGTCTATATCCTTCTGGAGATACGGTCTCCAGTACTGCACACAGTACTCCAAGTGAGGTCTCACCAGTGCTCTGTACAGTGGCATGAGCACTTCCCTTTTCCTACTGCTGCCTTCTGGTTTTACCCTTCTTTATTTTTTTTGGGGGGGGGGGGGTATAATAAGCAGAGTCTCTGTGGGTCATTTTAGATTTTTTTCAATTTTATCTAAAACCAATTCAGAGTTTATTTAAATCTAACATTTTGCTGATTTACAACCATGTTTATCTGTTAGTCAACTCACATATTTGTGAACAGCAGAAGCAGGAGTTGATGTAGGGCAGTGATGTCAAGTTCTGGCCCTCTCAGGTGTTTCTGAACTACAACTCCCACTATTCTGTATCTTATCTCTCTTATCTGGAAATTGTAGGCAACAAACAACTGGGGGAGGCAAGAATTTGAAATTCCTGCTGTAGGGCCTTAGCTTGTGAGTAAACTGCAATAATTTGTGTTGGGAGGTAGAAGAGGTGGTCTCTTCTTTTACATAGGAATAACTCAATAAAGTTAGGAAATTATGGATGCGATCTAGGAAAATACAAGTTTTAACATGCTGAAATTATCTGGGTACGATTAAGAATACACTAGAATGATTTTAAAGCTCTCTGACTGAAGAGCAGTACAGCGGTGGTAATTATGTGATGGAGCCTTTTAACCAGGGTTCCAGCCCAAAAACATTAAGCACACCATCTCTACATGCAAATTCAGTGTTTAGGCATAAAAAGAGGCTGGGTTTTAGGGAATCATTATGATAAGATAACTGTAATAAATCTCATATTTCTGATGATTTAATAAGGAAAGATACGATTGAAATAGAATAAAAAAAAGTTCAGTGTGTGGGCCAAAAGGGAACTGCATTCCTGCTGGGAAAATAGAGGAACTGCATTCCTATGTGTTCCTGCTGGACGTTACCCCTGCTTTTAACATTGTCCTGTTCTTAAATTAATTGTGTATTTACACTACTGGTAGTGAAGGAGTTAATCTATATTGCATATTGGGTTTATTCTTATTATTACAAAGCATTATGTTTTTTTATTTATTTAAATGATCAAAGCCCACGTCTCTCCTGCAGTGATGCTTCATCCCCTGATCCACCTATTTGATGTAATCTTCCATAATTAAATGATTTGAGCTTTCTTCTTCCATTTACTCCTATCAAGTAAGCCTCTTGCACATGCATACTTTACATAATATGTTGAAATATGAAATGGGTTTATAAAAATGTGAGCGGTACACATCCATTCATGATTTGGTTTCACTATGTGCGCCCATACTGACGTACCTTCTGGCGTCCGCTGCAGTATTGAAACGCTGCGACGGGGCCAGCCACCCGCTGTTGCGCCTGTGCAACAGCGGCTGTGCTGCATCCGTGCAGCAGCCCTCTCCGTCAATGCGCTAAGATGCGCGTTGATGGAGCTGCAAAGCGCGATCCTCCATAGGAGGATCGAGCCTTGCAGCGCTGAGCGAGGTGGCCAGACGGGCGTCGAGTGGAAGGAGCGTCCACTCTCACGGACGTTCCTTCCGCTCTTCATATACGCTCATCTGACGCCAGCCTAAAAGTCAGTGGATGCAGTACTGTGTGCGGCAGTGACGCCATGAGTGAAGCTGTCAGGTACAGGTAGCATTAATTAAAATGTATCTAATTAAACCGAATGAGTAGAATGAAAACCATTTACAGATTGCATTCTAGCAAAATAATTAAGAGTACATTTAAAATAAATAATGCCTAAAGATCGCTTTAGAGAACCTTTTATTACTCTAACATAAAATACTTGAAGATAAAAATTTGTAAATCCATTGTATAACCTGTTATTTAATTTTAATGGGAATTTTTAAATTCACCACTTAATACATTTATTTTGCGATTGCTAAAATAAAAAATGCAACTGTACTCTTTGAGTGTCCTGCAGAATGGCAGGTAAAGGAGATCTGTCCTCTTGTTATATTTGGTGCATTCAAGTGGACCATTGTAACTGTAGCAAGTCAGCAGGAGATGATAGAGGGAATTTGATGTGTAACATTTATCACTGTAGGTATGTTGGCTCCAGTATTTGATTAAAGTGCAATCGTGCCTTCTTTTGGATAAGTAACGTGAGATCTGATAATAAAGACATGAGTGAGGAATTCCTAAAGGCATATGCGAGTGCTTTTTTTAGCTTTCCATACATTATTTCTTTCCTACCTTTTTAGTGAGTTATTTCTATAAACTAAACCCATGACTTCTTGCTTCTGACCTAAACACAAATCATAAAAATATATTCCAACATATTTAGTGCACACTTGCACCAATTCTTGGGTTTAACATCTTTTTTTCACTAAGTAGCAAGCTGTGATGTGTTGGAAACCAACTTGCTAATATTAGGATAGGAGTTATAAAAAAACCTTTGCAGTTCAGTAAAATAGAGCACTTCCATTCTTTTACCATAAGTTGCTTTCTAATAAATAGAAAACACTATAAACCAGAGCATACAGCCAAATCTACATAATACAGATCTTATTATGGCTCCTTTACAAGGCAGACTCCTTTTTTTACTGCCCAATAACCTCAGGTACAGAATCGAATGATAAAAGTTTCTACAAAAAACATTAACAGAACATAGAGCAGTAAAGCTAAATCAAGGTGCGCTAAACACCCCCGCTAATATGTTCACTCACAGGAAATACAATTAATAATCGCCTATCAAGCAATGCTGAGCTTCCACGCCTCCTTCATGCCTTTGGTGACTTGGTCCAACGACCGTCTGGAGCAGAGGGATTTCAGACTCTTGCTCCATGGAGGCTTCTCCTGCCGGGTCACATGACCGGCAGGATCTCGCCTCCCGCAAGATCCTGCTGGTTGGTGGAGTGATCGCAGGAGACTGGGGACTTTTTTCCCCCCAGTCTCCCTCTGCTCCCGGCGGCCAGAAACAGCGGATCGGGCTGTCAGAAACAGTGGCTTGGGCCGCCGTTCTCACCACGGGAAGAGAGGTGAGTATTTGATTTTTTTTGGGGGGGGGACTTTTCAGCTGCTGCTAACAGATTCTGCAGCATCAGAACTAGTGCTAACTTTTTTTCATTAGTGTCAGCTTAGTAACTAGCGCTAGGACCTTGTGATCCTAACACTAGTTAATCTCTGCTTGCACTTTTTGCTCCCCATGTTACGTATAGGGAGTGCAAAGTACAGTAAACTCGCGGTTTAAACCGCTAATACTGATTCGCTAACGCACAGACCGCCTCCGATTCGCTATCACCTCCTTTTAAGCTAGCGCTGAGTGACGTGAGTGCTAGCGCTAGCTTGAAGGAGGTGATAAAGCCTGTAGTAGTTTAATGGAATAGCAACTGGTAGTGAAAGGGTTAAAGTGCATGTGCAAACAACGCTGCAAATGCTCAGGAAAACAGGTTCTGTACATCCAAATCGGTCATAAAGCTGTGGCCATAAGACATGAGTGCCTCTAGTCTGTCTTGTATGACTGAGACTGTTTCTATAGAATTTGGCGTTTATCTTAGGAGATGTGTCAGTTTAATTACCATTCTCAAAATCGTAGGTTTAATACCAATAATGACCAAATACCGCCTGCTGAAAAGCTACTCTGCAGTCTGTAGATGGTCCTGTTTCTCCTGAATAACTTTGTACCTTGCAAATATGTACCAAGAAATAATACATACTAGAGAAACAAAGTCCCTAAGAGACTCTATAAGAATCCTGAACACAAAGCATTCTTTATCCGAGCCTTTCATATAAATATGACCTTAAATTGGAAGGCAAATATTTAGCACATTCCCAGTACCTACAGACCTAACACTTTCCATCTCTATTCATTATATACTGTAAAGCAGGGTTTGAAAACTCAGGGACATGGTATCCACAGGATCCTAGAAGTTTATCTCCTAAATGTCAGGATTATCCTGCACAAATCTTTGCTAAAATACAGACTTGGCTCTGAAAAATCTATTTATAAACATCTGAGTTTTCTAAAAACTTTGCTATAGATTTGTCAATTTTTGCATTTGCTCAAATAGTATCTAAAAGAAATTTATTTTTCCTTTGGTTACATTTACATTTAGGTACAATAAGAGTTATAAATGAGAGCACTTTAGTAATGTAAACATTTCAATTACAAATAGATGCTGCTCAACGTGTGATATTTCATATTACTACTCGTCGTTTTAGCGCTCTGTTAAACGGTCATTACAGCTCCCTGTTTAACATTGTGTTGAGAAATGTGTTATATGTTATCTCAATGCTTATTAACTGTGTTTGTTTATTTTATTACTCTCTGGAGTTTAATGACTATACACTCTATTTAACATTGTTTTCTTTACATAAACCAACAGCAACATGAGCCTGCAATGTACGCTGCACAGATTACCATTAAAGATATTGCACAGACATACCAAAACAAAATAACAATAGGATTTCTTTTAACAAAACTAATTATCCTTTCAGTCCAGTAGCACTCTATTTGCTTTTATTCATATAAATATTTAAACTTGACTAGTAGACAGATTTTGCAGATAATGCATCATGTTCTATAATGAAATAACTTCTATTTCTCTGGAATTTTTCTGAAGTAAGCATGAGAAAGGCATGGCTCACTTTATAATGAAAACTCATTCAGGGTTATTCAGAGAGAGGTGAAAAGCAGGAGAATGGAAAATTCTAGGTCAAAATAGCTGATTTGGAAAGTGAGATAAATGGGAGAAGTTTTCTGGTTTGGCTATTTTGACTTAGAATTTTCCATTCTCCTGCCATTCTCCTGCTTTTCACCTCTCTCTGAATAACCCTGATTGATTTTGACCATGCCTGATATCAAATACTAATAAACCTCTGATTCATAAACTGGTAGAAGGGCTTAGTTTAGCATTGCAATGTAACCTGTAGGTGTGGACCAATCATGTCTTTATGAGTCATGTTTCTGCATCTCTGTATTAAGTACAGTAGCTGCGTGAAATCTCTGCATCAATGTAGAAATTGTTTTCTGATCCTTCCAAACAACAGATTTGATATTTTTTTTTTAGAAGTTAATGATTCCTTAACAATGTACCTGCTGATGGATATAAAGCAGAACTGTATCAAATATCAAGAGCATCATGCAAGTAGAATTCACTGTTCATTAAACAATGGACTGTATCCTAATGTCAATATTTCTTTGTTAAGTGTTTGTATTGACTGAAGTGGTTTATGGCAGCATTGCAGGAGGGATTGCTACTGATCGCTATAAATCATTTATCTTCATGTTTTATGTAACTTATTATACATGTTTGTTATAATTCCTGCTTTCAGCTGTTTGGTAACAACATCATATACTTGTTCTGTAATTTATCATATATGATGCTCATGGTGTGAATATTCCGTAGGAGATAATTGAGTTTCATTCAATTTCTGATTGTTATGTTTTCTATCAAAGTTCATTATCGCGCAGGCTTTTCCCATCATGTACACTGTCATACATCAGCCTCTCTGTGACACATTGGAAGAATATGCTCAAAGCATAGATGTGAGTTTAAGAGCTTTTTTGTTTGTTCAATACAAAGACTGTTTGTTCACTCATACCACAGCAGAACAGCTGTGTACAAGTTCATAGTTTATACACTTTCATTATTTTAACTCTTTCTGTAAATTTCTGCTGAGACAATCACATTGACTGAAGGATCGGAACAGTGTCATAACATTGAGAACCGGCATCAAAAACTAACGGGGTTGAATCATGAAAAACTGTATTTTATGTACATCATTTGTTAGGCCGTGAATCTTTGTAGAAAATTAATCTGCCATGTTGATTGTTTATAAACATTTTATTGATCTAGAATCGTTGCATGTTCAGATTCTTGTTGTTCCGATTCTGTTGTCTCTCAGTACGAGACATCCATCAGAACATTTCCATTGAACACTGCACTTATAGTAACTAATTATTATTATTATCCTTTATTTCTATATAGTGCCACAAATTCCGCAGCGCTTTAAAATATCAGTGTAAAAGGGGTTGATACATTGGAATACCATACATGGATGATATGGCCTGATATGTCTTGCCCAAGGACACTTACTGGAGAGGTGCTCTGGCTGGGATTAAAACCTGGGTCTCCACGGTTATAGAGCAGTGATGTTACCTCTACTACACCCAGTCGGTAACAAATGTATTTAGGCACCAGAAATAACCGTTTAGGAGTGCCACACCCTCTGGTGGTTCATATAACTCTTTGCATATTGTCAGGTCACCTATCTCTCCTCTGGTCAGGGAGGCTACTAGTCTGTATCTGTTTAGGTGGAGCAATGTTGTAGGTGCACTGTTCTGCCATTCATGATTTTGTGCGTTCTACTTATACTGTCTTGTAAGGACAGGACCTTCTTTATTCATCTCCTCACCAATGGTGTTCCTAGTCCACCCCAGTAAAGGTTTATAAGGACTTCCACTTCACTTTGCTCTTGCCTTGTTGTGTTTTTGTTCCCCTCAGCACATTCCTTTATATATTTGGTGATCGATCTCCTGGTATTTCAATGTTCTTGAACCCAGGACATACTTGAAAATGAGAGAAATCTCAATGTATCCTTCCTGGTAAAATCCTTTAGAAATAAATAAATAATTAGACTTCTGGCTCTGTATGTTGAATTAACCTGGTTTATTTGCTCATTGAATTTGGCTTGTCTGATTACTTGGCTCCTGGTAAACTGTACATTGTTATACATTTATGTGTTCCTCTATTGTCTTAGATCAAGGCTTGTTTATCTGGTTCTTCTTCCTGGGTAACCCTTTTTTTTGTTACCAAGCCATTTACTGACCGGCTCTAGCACAGATTATCTGTATTGTCTATGGTTGCTCATGTCTGTGCTCTGGGTTATATATTTGCTGATACAAGGAACTAGTGGCATTTAATGGAGAGTCTTATGGGTATTGAGTCTTGCATATATCAATTCAGCATGTTAAAACAAGCAGTTTCATCATTTCATTATTTTGTCATATGCTAGAAAACTTTATTGCTGTAAATGTGCTCTCATCCAGTGATGCTCTGGATCAATCTAGATTGGTTTAGACGGTAGTAAACCCAATCAACTATCTCCGGTATACTACCTCTGAAATGTGTTTTAGTGCAGGGCATGACAAATTTATAGCCAATGTAAGAGCCTAATACACATTTCTAGGAGTTGTGCAGTTTTATTTTAAAACAACTTTTATTGTCATTCATCAAGACAAAAGACCATGACCGTGAGATATCGGTCAAATCAAATATTATCCAGGAGTGATCGAATGTGTGTCATACATAAGATATGATGAAAAATGTTTTAAATATTTTCTAAAAAAGCAAACAAAAGAAACAATGAGCAGTACAATAAGAAAATTAGCTCTGCATTATTGTCGGTGTCCTACACTTTTTCATGCTGGGTGGGGGTAAGGGGGTTCCAAACCTAGTAGTTGAAGCCCTATCCAGAACACACCCTAGTGGTCCATTCTGGAAGAAGGAAAGAGCTGGTGGGTCAAGGAACTGGTAGGTGACCCACAATCAGTTGTATAAGGAACCAGTTGGTAAATTCAATGGTAGTTTTTACCTTAATTTTGGTGGGGATTTCCAAGTCATTACTGTTGGGTTGCCAGTTACTAAATCATTTTTCCACCAGTGCTTTCTTTTGGTATGGAAGGTTCTATCGAAACCATTCTGAATATAAAGGACAAGTTCCTGTGGAGCAGTGATATTATCAGGGATGTGTTTATGTATCCATTGGTGAAGGATAGGTTTAAAGAGTGCTGTCAGTGTAAAATAGATTATGCTTGGGTAGGGGGTGTCTGTTGACCCCAAAAATATAGTTTCAAGCGTGAGTTCCACAGAACCGTTAATGATGGACCGTAAGTACTAGATGACATGATCCCAGAAAAGTTGGCTATGGGTACAATCCCAAAGACAATTCCACTCCTTCCTCCTCAGACTTCAGACATGCAGCTATATACAGTTTTGTCATTAGAGTTACATAGAACGTCTAGAAATGTAGGTGCCATAGTAACCATCGGCTCCTGGATATGTGCAGGTTTGTCATCGAGCATAAGCTGAAATTTATTTATTTGCAAAGTATTTTACCAGGAAGGATACATTGAGATTTCTCTCGTTTTCAAGTATATCCTGGGTTAAAGAACATTGACATTATTACAAAGTAATAAATGCAAGATATTAAAAACAAATATACAGATTAACACCGAAAATAAATATGTAGGAAATAGTCATTATGTTACATGTTTACAGGTGCATTTCATATTGAGGTATGTTTATATCGAGCTCTTAAGTGACTTTAGACTGGGGGAAGATTTGATGGTGTCTGGGAGGTTATTCCATATTTGCGGTGCTCTGTAGGAAAATGAGGATCAAGACACTTTCTTTTAGTATTGTGGGTATTGCAAGTAAGGTGCTGGTCCTGGATCGGAGATTATAGGATGAGGGAACTGCTGGGGGAAGCAGTCTATTCAGGTAGGGTGGTAGCTTCCCAGAAAATCTCTTAAACACAGGGAAATGCTTTCAATTAAACAAGTCATATCATCTTGATATGAGAAGAAGGTTGCAATGAAATCATTGTCTTCATGTTGAGTTTTAAACTACAACAAAGATTTGTATTTTGTTAGAGCTGGCTTGTATTCCAATTTACTCTGCAGTCAGCTCAGCAGGCATTCATATTCCTACTTCAGTAAAAGTGTAAATAAGAATAACAAAATCATGTAAACACTAATTCCTTATGATAGGTGGTCTAAACAAAATATTATGTGATTTCTCTTCTGAACATTTATAAATATTAACTTGTATGTTCTTAGCTCATTCATTTCTTACCCACAGTTTATAATTATTATATTGGTAAATATTTTCTATTATTTTTGGTGACAGGTGTTAGTATATAAGGGGGTCTGGTAGTCCACCTCTACCCCTTGTAGCCATGGCTGGCATGTGAGGGTATACATATTTTTGAGTTCCCTTATTAAGAAGGTCATGGCGACAGGATACTATCCCCTTTCCCTATTCGTTGCTTTGACCTACTGCTAATAGAATTCACTCCTTCAATTACATGATTTATGGACCTGGGTGAACCAAAATGCAGATAGAAAGCTGTCCAGAGGATTGCTGATTGATGTAATTTATAGGGACACTACAAACCAAAAAATGAAATGTTCTTATTGTGTTTATTTTGTGTTGCTGATATCTTCATGTGCTTTGTTTTTCTCTTGATTGTTTAGTTAAGAAAATATTTTACTTATTTGCGTCACTGGGTGCAAACATTTTGATATTTTGTAATGTAACTCCCCCCTACAATATCTTTCCATCTCTTGCTCCTCACTCTGTTGCAATGGCCATAGAATGGAGTCTATGGGACGATCATTGACTCAAATCATTGTATTGTGTGGGATGTATTCAAAGAACATAAGCAGGGGATAGATTAGAAGATGTTTAGGCTGGGTTCACACCTGAGCGCATCTCCTATGCGCATTTTTGTCGGGCGTTTTATGAGCATGTTACCTGGTGGTTTTGCGCGTTTTTGACAATTAGAAACGTGCGTTGTATGCGCATTTTTTTTGATGGACTACGTAGGCGTCCAATGAAAAATACTTCAGAGGCGTCCCATGAAAAAGGCTTTTGTGCCTGTTTCCATGTGCGGAACGCGAGTTAATATGCGCGTTTGTGATGACGCAAATGCGCATTTCAGCGCATTCACGTTGAAGTCTATGGTCGCAAACACGCTGTAATACTCCCCAAAGAAGCTCCTGTACTTCTTTGGGCGTTTTACAGCCCGTTCCTATGCGCTGTAAAACGCCCAGGTGTGAACCATGCCCATAGGAAATAATGGGATTTCAGTGTTTGAGCGTTTTTACAGCGCGTAGGAACGCGCTGTAAAACTAACAGGTGTGGACCAGGCCTTAAACTCCGTGGCTTATCTCATTCAGCTGCCATCACTTGTCTTGAGTAGCCTAGAGAACAGGATAGCCTTTTCTAAATGTTTCCTTCTCCACCTCATTAACTGTTAAATACTGTATAGGATAAAGCACAGCCTCAAAGTAAAAGTCCCTATAAGACTTTGGAAAATGTTGCATCTTGGGAAAAGTCCACAACATGGAACCAGAAGATAAAATTTATTTTTCATTTTTACATGCAATTGCTTCAAACAAAGAAAAAAACAGCAGTGTGTGTTTTATAAGGTGGTTTTGTTTGTAATGCACAAGTAATCTAAATACAGTTTATGTAAGTGGTAGTGTCCCTTTAAAGCAAGAGTGATATCTCAGCTTTGAAGAGCTGTCACTGTGCTTTGAAGAGTTATCAATCAGTATCTATGGGCAACCTCCAGCATTTTTTGGGTAACCCAGGGGTTATTCAGAGAGATCTGAAATGTAACTGGACACTGAAATTCTGCGAACGGAGACATTTCGGGGCCAATCGGCTATTCAGAGAGCAGGCAATTTGCTAAATGTTGGCGTATTTCCTGCACATACGGTGATTGTTCGAGGGCAGTGAAATCCCCCATAGAGAAGCAATTGTTAATCTATTCGGAGAACACCAAACATCAGGGAAAAGTTGCCACAATGCCCTGCTGTTCAGTGGTTTCATTCGGCAGGTTTATCAGGCGAATCCCATAGGCTTCAATGTTAAAAATATTCCCGTTTTTATCCAATATCTAATAAACCATTTAATATTATATTCTGCTGTAAAAGGTCTCTTTATTCATTTATTTATTTATTTTAGGATCCTTTTTAGGCATTTTTCCGGATTTTTCTGCAAAATGTTCTTTTTTTTTTTTTCTTTCTTTTTAAATCGTTTTTTCTTTTTCCTGTAACAGCCCTTTTTATTATCATTCATTGGATCTTATATCTAAATTTCAGACATTTTCATTAAGTAGTTTTTTGCAAACACCATTTAAATTTTTAAACTTTCAAGCGTACTTTTTTTTTTGTGTGAAATGGATCAGTTTCAGGGATCAAGCCAAGCAGGGATGGATGGGAATGCAATTCCAACAATATTTTAGCAGGGGAACTTGGTTTCCCAATTGGCAGGTCTAATAAAAAGCTGCAATACATTTCTATTCAGTTTTAGGGGTATTTCTGTGGCTTGAGTGCATCGTTATGCATTGATATTACAATTTCTTTGTATTTGCTAGATAAATGGGATTTCCTAATAATGAAGAGCAGTTGCTTCCGGTAAACCTTTTTTCATGACACGAATCACGAGTGGACAGAAGTTCCCACGATTATTTTTTAACACTGACCTCTTATCCGCTTGGTAAAAATGTGTGTATGTAATGGTGTTTTGTGTATATTCCTTTGTATGTCCTCAACGTTTCCAAATGACTTTGTGACTGTATATTATTGGGAATGCTCGGAGGAATCAAGTGGTTGGTGTGGTTTGGCGTTCTTGTTCAGTGGCATAAATGTAAGTTTTCAGGTCTTTGTTGCTATACACCCAGGACATACTTGAAAACGAGAGAAATCTCAATGTATCCTTCCTTGTAAAATCATTTATAAATAAATAAATATCTTTAAAGGCAGAAAACCAGGACTTTATTTTTTTGTTATTGTAATACTGGCTTGAACCCCCCCCCCTCCCCCCAAAAAGTCCGTTATTTGCCTAGCATAATATTTCCATTTTAAAGTGTGCAAATAGCTGGTTTGATGTTCCTATTATGTGAATCTAGACATTCTGCCACTGTGTATTAAAGGACTTTGTTTTACTGTGTTTTCTATCTTGCTGACAGACCAAGTACATCATATCTTAACGGATTAGCCAAACCACCCAGATTGTATCCTGGGCAAAAGATGAAATGCAAGAACTGCTATTATTGTGAAAACCCTGTTAATTACTGACTTAGCAGTATGTCATTATGCAATTTATAATGTTCAGTGCACAAGTGTCCTTTTACAGTGTAATGTATATTTATCCCCTTAACGTTTTGGAGTTCAACAGCAGGCATGCATGCGCCTGTATGGCACCTGGAATAATAGAGGAATGAGAATGAATCACATACCGCAGATATATTAAAATGCATGGAAAACAAGACTGCGGCAGAGATTCTCTAATGGGCATTATGACCATGACGGGGAGTTGTCCATAGTGCATGGACAATCCAAAATCTCAATGCATCTCAACGTATGTACGGATTACTAATCAGATATAGCCCCACTGACCCAAGAGTTCAGATGACTGTATGTATGAACTGAAGGCAAAGAAAACTATAGGAATTCATGTGATTTTTATGTTACATTCCCCTGTATCTTCTTATAGGTTGCTTTGTATTTTTGTCATCTTACATGTCGAAAAGTGACAATTGCAGTATTTATAGCTTCTTCAGGACGGATGTGTCAGTTTTTCTTGTATCCATTTTTCTTGCTCTGTTTTTTTCAGTCACCATTGTGGACTCTGGATTATTGTTCTAATTGATGCGTCTATGGATGTTCCATGGGTATTCCATGATTTTCTTGCACCCTGGGTTGGAACGGTATGGACTTTTACTAAATCCTGCTACTTCCACCTAAAAAACATTACACGCATCCGTCCCTTTCTTAATCAAGACTCTACTACAATGGTCATTCAAACGCTTATTATCTCCTGTCTTGATTACTGTAACCTCCTTCTCTCTGGCCTTAAAAAATCCCAGATCCTCCCTCTGCAGTCTGTAATGAACGCCTGTGCCAGACTCATTCACCTCACCTCCCGCACCTCTCACACCTCGCCCCTTTGTCAATCTCTGCACTGGCTTTCTGTTTCCTTTAGAATCCACTTCAAAATACTGGTCCTCACTTACAATACTCTCCATAACCGTGCCCCTGCCTCCATCTCCTCCCTTATTAGCGGGTACATCCCGCACCAAGCACTTCTCAATGCCAATGATCTGATCAGTTCCTCGTACCCGCACCCACAACTCTCATCTTCAGGACTTCTCCCAAGGTGCCCCATTTATATGGAACTCTCTCCCCATCTCTAGAGTCCTTCAAGAAGTCTCTATCAATTCACTCCATAATCCATCACTGTACATTTCATACACCATCTTCCCATTCAGCCCACACGCTCTCACATATTCTGCTATTTCCCCTCACCTAGTGTGTCACCCCTCTTGTGTTAGATTGTAAGCACCTTGAGCAGGGTCCTCTCTCCTACTATTCGGTGTGTATGTATATTGTTATTCTGTCTCTCCCATTGTAAAGCACTACGGAACTTGTTGGCGCTTTATAAATACTTGTAACTGTAAAGTGTGCCTTTGCCTTGTTAATGGATAAGCCTCACATGGCGCAACATTTTGCAGCACATATTGGAGACCCATAACTTTTTACATGTTTTATTGCTTTAGTTTCCACCGCACTAGGCTGATTTCATTTGGGTAGGGTTCACTGCTATTCCAATTTGACCAGCTCATAGGTGAATTTGCAGCCGCAGTGTTTTGTGAGTTCCTTAAATTAACCCCTTAAGGACGGGAGTAATTTTACGACTTTGGCGCTCTTTCGGAAGTGAAGTTTGCTGATGTTTTTGCTCATCATGTTTAAACGCGGTTTTAAGTAACGTATTATTATACCACCCAGACAAATTATATATCGTTCTTTCCAGCAGACTCGGCAGATTAATAATATATCATAATTATATATATACGTCAGTGGTCCCAACCCTGGTCCTCAGGGCCCACTAACAGGCCAGGTTTGCCAGATATCTGAAGCACAGCACAGGTGTTATGATTTGCTGCTCAGTGATTGCAGGACCCAGTCTGCTTTTCCCCATGGTGATCTGCAAAATCTGGCCTGTTAGTGGGCCCTGAGGACCAGGGTTGGGGACCACTGATATACGTCATGTCCTGCCAGAATGCTATAACAAAAAATGTAAAAAAATGTGAATTTTCAACAAAATTTCAATCATCCACAGTGTGTAAAGTGTTTTTTTTTTCACATTTTATTATCCGATCCTTTGCGGTTATATTCTATGGGGTAGACTTGGGAACCCATTTTTTTTTTTGGGGGGGGGGGGATTACGTGATTTTAGCTAAACCCCCCCCCCCCCCAAAAAAAAATCATTGGTGAAGCATCATTGTTCACATTATAATTGAAATGTGAACAATAATGCTGCATCAAA
Source organism: Leptobrachium leishanense (assembly GCA_009667805.1). Lineage (NCBI taxonomy): Eukaryota > Metazoa > Chordata > Amphibia > Anura > Megophryidae > Leptobrachium > Leptobrachium leishanense. The sequence continues at coordinate 179,209,898 of CM019065.1, read as the reverse complement.
AAAAAAAAAAAAAGCACGTTTTTATTTTTTATTAATTTATTAATTGTTTTTTAATTTTTATTTTGTACACTTTTATTTTACTTTTTTCATTGTCATGTTTGATATCGTTGGAAAGGCCATGCTCAGACCTTTCCATCGATATCAGGCATGACCCCTAGTTGCCACCGATCAGGAGATAAAGGGGTTCAAAGAACCCCCCTATCTCCTGCAAGGGATTTCCATAGGAAATCCCTTTGCAGCTAGGGGCTTCCCCAGTTAACTGACATCATCGCGCATGGCGCGATGAGTCAGTTGACGCGGGGGGGGGACCCAGAGGTGGGGGCTGCCATCCAAGATGGCGGCCCCACCGGAAATAGGCCGCGATCGGGCACAAATTAGTGCCCGGTCGCGACCTGGCAACTCATGGGTTAACCCCCATACATCGCTGGAAAGGTCAGGCTGTGACCCTTCCAGCGATGCTGGCCACAGCCTTGTAGCACCCGGCGATGGGGAGATAGAGGGATCCGAAGGATCCCTCTCCTCCCCTCCAGGCGCTTCCCCATGCTCTGGCGGGGGGGGCGCCTGAAACTGACGTCATCGCGCCAGCGCGATGACGTCAGTGCGCTGGGAGGCTTGAAAATACGCAGATCAGGCTTCATCGAAGCCAGATCAGCGTGGGAGCCGCCGGGGAGGTAAGTATTACCGCCGGCTGGGCTCCTAATGCCGAGGACGTTCCATGCCGTCCTGCGGCATTAAAGCCCGCCAAATGCAGGACGGCATGGAACGCCCGGCGGCGTTAAGGGGTTAAAATAGTGAGGAAAATGCAGCTTTGCTGGGCAGTCTCATTTTTTTTGGACTTTTACTGGTTCCTGTGGTGAACTTGCGTCTCTAGCATGTTTGCCAATTTTGAGACTTAATGACTCAAGGCCTTGAGAAAGGCATTTGCGCCGAAACGTTGGGGGTACCTAGTCTCAGAGTTTGCGCCTCTCCCCAGTGAGTTCCTTGTATATCCATTTCATTGGTTTCATTCATTTGAGGTATTTATGAGTTGTGTGTTATATTTAGGAGACTGACATTATCCAGAATCTTTTATTATTTTTTTCATTGCCATATTATGCTTACTGTGCTTTAGCAGTGGGTTTAAATCTTATACCCAGTTGGTACTATTTATTTTTGTGTATTTGTTGTCTCATGACTATGCTTATGGGAATGTATATGCAATGATGGCTTCTTGTCAGGTCTTTTTGTTTTTGTTTTTGAATATTGTGTTTGCTTTTTCAATAAAATGTATTATTATATAGATTATTTTGTTTGGTGTGCATCCTGTTTCTTTGTTACTGTATTCTTACAGCCATAGAGGGAGGCTGCATTACTGGATAGCACCCTTGATATATTATTGATCAGTGCATTGAGTGCGAGACGGTCCTTTTTCTATAGTACTGACTCCTATGTAACATGATTTTGAATGTGATTGCTTAATTCCGAACACGGCTACATCCCTGTTAAAAGAGGGTGTGCACACTTAAGCAACCATTTATTAGTGTTTTATTTTCCTTCCCTCCACCTAAAAGACTTCAGTTTGTTTTCATTTGAGTTGTACAGTTTAAGGCTAGGGTCAGACGAGCGTGATTTCTACGGACTGTACGTCCGTGCACACGGACGGACGTCAGTACGGAAGACACAGTAGTGGCCAGACAGTCCATTTTTTTCACTGACGTATATTTTGACGGATGTAGGAGGGAAAATAAATTAAAAAGCAAAACCATTTTGTCCGTGAAAAATGCTGGACGTATAAATGCAGTCCGTCTGACCACGTTCCATCACTCACACACAAAGCTATGCAGACGTTGCGGACGCAGCGCACTTTGTGCGGCCGTTCTAGGGGTTATACGTTCTTGCCTGCCTTGCGTCCGTGGGCCGCGGCCGTTGTGCGTCTGCAGTTCAGTGCGGACGTACTTCGTGTGTCGGGCTCCGATGGGCTTCCTGTCATGTTATCACGGACGTACTTTTAGGCGCAATCACGGACGTGAACACTACGCTCGTCTGACAGCAGCCTGAACGTCACATTAAACGTGGAAGAAGCTCTGAAATGATTTATCTTTGTCTCATTTTTTTTACATCACAGAAACCTGCTAGTTTAAGAGGGGTGTGTAGACTTTTGCTAATATATATATATATATATATATATATATACAAAATAACCGTGGATATGACCACACTCAGGAAGTGTAAAATCAAAAAATATTTATTGGGTCATATCACAGTAAAACACCGTTTCAGCTCTCACAGGATTCATTTTCAAGAACCTGGAAAATGGCTCCCGTGAGAGCCAAAACGTTGGGGTTTTACTTTTAAATGACCCAATAAATATTTTTTGATTTTTTTTTTTTTTACATTTCCCGAGTGCGGTCATATCCACGGTTATTTTGTATCATTCACGGACCAAGCACCAGGTTTTTTGTTTTTTTCAGATATTTAGCAATTTCAACAAAAGGAGTTGCTGGAACCCTGTTGGATATATGATTTATATATATGAAATTCTTCGATAGTGACAATTAAAAGCACTGTCATTTTCCACTGATAATAGGTGACAAGAGGTTTTGAAGAACTATTTCCTTTTTCAATGTGTATAAATCTAAAAGTCAGGTTAGCAGCACAGTGGGGTTTATAGAAGCACTGAACTTCAAACCGAATCCTAGATATAACAATATTTCCTTTTCTTACTGATTCTACCATAAACCAAGGTGATGTGATGATTGGTTTTAGCCAACCATTATTAGACTATGGATAAAAAGTCAAAGCTTACAGTGCAGACTCCATATATTCAAGCTTTGTGTGCAGCACAGTCATAATGCCTAGACCAACTACTTTTAGCTTACGGTGTTTGAATAGCTCAGACTACCAGATGCATTTTGTTTGGAAATCTAATAACATTTGTTTAAAAAATGGGATATATAGCTAAGACCTAAATACTGTATGAGATAAAATAGCATTTTTACTAATAGATTATTTATTTATAAAGGATTTTACCAGGAAGGATACATTGAGATTTCTCTCGTTTTCAAGTATGTCCTGGGTTCAAGAACGTTTGAATTGTTACTTTTGTATTTCTGTAACAACTGTAATAAAATGCAAAATATTAAAAAGAAATTGCACAAATATACAGATTAACAGAAAATAAATATATTCACTATGTTACATGTTTACAGGTGCATTATGTATATAGTCACTATGTTACATGTTTACAGGTGCATTCTATATCGAGATGTTAATGCTCTTAAGTGACTTAAGACTGGGGGAAGATTTGATGGCGTCTGGGAGGTTATTCCATATTTGCGGTGCTCGGTAGGAAAAGGAGGATCGAGCCACTGTCTTTTTGTATTGTGGTACTGCAAGTAAGTTGCAGGTCCTGGATCTGAGGTTATAGGATGAGGGAACTGCTGGGGGAAGCACTCTATTCAGATAGGGTGGTAGCTTCCCAGAAAAGTTCTTAAACACCAAGTTGGAAAGGTGAAGGGTGCGTCTAGATTCCAGTGACGGCCAGTTTAGCTCTTTTAACATGTCACAATGGTGGGTCATGTAGTTACATTGTAGCACAAAGCAGCAGAATGAGTTATACAATGTAGTAAGTTTCTGAAGGTGTGTTTGCGGGGCGGCTGCATACACTACATCTCCATGTTCAAAAGCAGGTATAAGCATTTGCTGTACAATCTGCTTTCTTACCGCGGGGCTTAGGCAGGATTTGTTTCTGTACAGGGCACCTAGTTTGGGGTAAAGTTTAGATGAGAGTGAGTTTTTCGATGTGGGGGCCAAAGGATAGATTTGGGTCTAACCGCATAACCTAGATATTTGAGAGAAGTGACTGTGGTCCGTGTGTCATTTGATCTTGTCCCCACACATAGATGGGGTGTTTGCAATTTGTGTAGTTTAGGTGTGGTTCCAAAGAGCATTGTAACAGTTTTGTCAGCATTTAGAAAAAGTTTGTTATCTTTGATCCTCTTTTCTACCTCTGTGAATTGGTCTTGCAGCACAGCCTCCAGCTGCGGGAGATCTGGTTTGCTGGTATAGATTATGGTGTCGTCTGCGTACATGTGTACAGTTGAGGCTTTGCATTGAAAGATAGAAAATGTTGGCAGATAAGAACCTTTCGGTCCATCTAGTCTGCCCAATTACATGGATACTTTACCTGGATTTATCTTTTGTTTAGGATAGCCTTATGCCTATCCCATAGATCATTTATGAATATCGTGAATAGCAATTGTTACTTTAAGCTTTTGACTATCTCAAAATAACCTACAAACCTTTTTTTTTCATTTATTCATATATCCTGTACAGAAATGTTGTTAAGATGAAACGTTCTAGACTCAAGATGATGTTACCTATCTGATAATTTTAAATGAATCTGCATTATCAGCATACAGCCAGAAATGGCCTATGTGTCAACTACAGTAATCATGATAAAGAGAGGCAATGGCCAGATACCGGTCTTAAGGGCAGGAGCGTTGCAAGTTTTCATATATACTTGTTGCTTCAACCCATCAAAAAGGTAAATGACTGTTTAGGATCATAGCTAGACCTCATTATGCCTTTACACACAGTGCACACATTTACAGACACAGCACGTTTCACACATTCACCAAAGGTAGAGCACTTGTGCTCTGCATGTGTTTATACACACACAGAGTATACCTGTGCAAACACGGAGAAAACATTATATACACAGTAAGATCACAAATACACACATGCCAAACATTTAGATACAGACATCTCACACCTTGAAACACTCCTCAAAACATCCATTGCAAGTTCCCCTGCACAGACCTACCTAGATCTCCACAGCCTATGTTCTGGTCCCCTATCCCTTCTGTTTGCACATTATTGTACTGGAGATTGTGCAGGGACATACAGTACATGATAAGTAAAGCACCTGCTTTTGTAGGACTTGTATTTACAAATTTAATATTCTAAAGGTAGAAAATAAATAATAGACGCCAATTTGAAATTGTGTGTTTTTATACATTGAATTGATTTAAGAATAGTTCACAACCCACTAGACTTTCCCATTAAATTCCATTATCTGAACCATGAAAAAGTAACATATTCATATGTAGTGCAATTATTTTAAATCACATGCAGAACACAAAAGATACAATGTAAACATTAGAGCTGCAATTATAGGTGCTGTGCCCATTAATTGGCACTCCCACAAACCATGACAGATGAAAGGCTATATTTAAGCTTGGATGAGGTCACAAAGTAGCTTCACAGGAAAGTCTAGCTATTTGGGCTGCTTCTCAAAATATAAAAAGGAGTGGTTATATGACTGTACACTGCTGCCTATTTAGTTAAATAAATTTTTGGGTTATCTGTGGTTGACTTATGTCACATATCGCAATTCAGTTGCAGAAATATTCTAGGTGTGGACACTGCTCCTAATCCTACCTCTAACTCAGCTGACTGTGAACCAGTGGTGGCTTTTTTTCTTCTTTAAAAAGGCTATAGTTTTCAAACGTTTAAAAAAATGATGACAGAAAAAAACCTGGATATGTTCCTTAGAATCCTTACACTAGCAGTTGTGGTGAGACAGAATATAGAAAATCCAACATAACCAAGTCGGGAAATGTTTCAGATGAAGATATTTTAGTCTAAATGTCCTTTTCCAACTTCAAATCACAAGAATATACATGTAGATATGCAAACGGCAAACAGACACCTGACTCCCAATAGAAATCACATTTAACTATGATCGGAGACATGTTCTAGCGTCTAATATGCAAATTTAATCCAAGCCTGCTGAGACGTTTGTCTAAAAAGTCCAAAATTCATCCTAGAAGAATATTTGTCATCCAGCAAATTGATTTATCAACTGGAGACAGAATTGGAAATGACAGTTTGAGGGCACAGAGTGTCCTACAAATACCAGAAAGATTGCAGAGGTGAATGGTCACAATCACTATGAAATGTAGTTAGGCGCATTATCTCTACATACAATAAAGAACCTTACCCAAGCATTCAAAGATAGCTTAATGTCTTACAGGGTTATTCAAAGATCTCCGAATTGCTGGCGAATGGTAACCGAACGGTGAAATTCAGCGTTCGGTTACCTTCCCTGGCCATTTCGGCTATCCAGAGAGCAGGCAGTTCGCCAAATGTTGGTGAATTCTGAATTGCCTGCACATACGGTGCCTGTTCGAGGGCAGTGAAATCCCCGCAGAGAAGCAATGCTTCATCTATTCAGAGAACAAAGAGCAGCAGTGAAAAGTTCCCGAAATGCCCTGCCATTCGGTGGTTTCATTCGACAGGTTTATTCAAGAGAATCCTATAGTCATCCAATGTTAAAAATATACCCGTTTTTTAATTCAATATTTAATAAACCATTGATTATAATATTCTGCAGTAAAAAGTCTCTAATTTTTAGAATTGTTTTAGGATGTTTTAGGGATTTTTTTGCAAATTTTTTTTAAATCGTAGTTTCTTTTTTCTGTAACAGCCCTTTTTATTATCATTCATTGGATCTTATATGTAAATTTCAGACATTTTGGTTCTGTAGTTTCTTTGCAAACCGCGTTTTCCTTTTCAAACATTCAAGCGTACTGTTTTTTTTTTTCACTCCATTCGTCTGCGATGTCGGGTTTTCCAGCGGCTGCTCTGCGCTCTGATCGGCTCCTACTCGGGTTTCTCCGGCGTGTTCGGCGGGGTTAATCCAGATGTTTTTGCGGGTTTCGTGTGCCTTCGCCGGGTTTTGCGGTGAGTGTTCATCGGGTTTGCGGTGGCTTTTCCCTGCACTACGATGGCCCTGTGGTGCTTGCTGAATACACCGCAGGGTCGCCGAAATGGGATCGCCAAATCGTGCCGAATTGAAGAGAACGAAAAGTCACCGAATGTGCAGTGACTTTCGATTCTCTTTGAATAGCCCTGTTAGTCTGATACTCCAGTAGGGTATACTCTGTCACAGAGTGGAGGTCATTTCAAAAGACAGTGTGGGGGGCGGGGGCACACAAGATAATTTATTCTCCAACAGCCAAGGTTCCATGGTCACAAACCTCAGGAAATTTCTTTAACAGGACAGAAGGATTGGTCATTTAAGACTTGGCATGACACAAAGCTTTATTATGGAGCTGTATTGTTTGGGTTCTCCACAGGGTCGGTGTTGGGTCCTCATTGAGAAAGGTTGTATGTGCAGTATCAAAACATCGTGGCTCCATATATAGAGTGGAGACCAGACAGAAGGTATTTGGTGAGAACATTTGATTTAACAAAATCCAAATTTGTTGAGTAGAGATTTTTTAAATCCAGTCGTTGGGCATACCAAGCATAAGACTAATGGACCACAGACTCCAACAGAGCCCAAATCCCACCCTTGGCCTACTGAACCCACCCACAGTCAGCTCAAGTTCTGCGACCTGCATACCGTATACATGGGGCCTGTCTCCTCGGTCACACCATGGACTATGCCCCTTCCATGGCACTCTTTTCAGCCTCAGCTGTCTCTGAACGCAACAATCAAAAAGATCATAAAGATCAATGATCTTTTTATTTGAATTTAAAGGTTTTTTTATTGATTTTTTTTTTCAGCAATACAGTAATAAAGGAAAAAAGAAATAATAGTAATAAACAAATAAACATACGAAAAACTAACATTTGTCACTGCTACGAATGTCAACATTTAAATGGAACCTTACAGATAATCAAAGCGAAGCATAAGTCCTATATTCTTCATCTCAAGGGATTTACCAAAAGTCCCCAGAAGGCTAAATATTACCAGAGTATTTCAGTGTATAAGCCCTCCGTGCATGTCCTCCAATATCTAATTATTAGAGACAAGGTAAGTGTCCCAAATATACCAGAAGTTTCTTTTGGATGGGAGAGCCTTAAATGCCTACTTTCCGGGACATTGCATCTAATAGATGAAATTCTTTTAGGCGATCTGTAATTAGGGTAAGAGATGGGAGAGCTGCAGACTTCCACCTAGCTGCCAGCAACAGGGATGATATAGTCAAGATAAGTGCTAACATTTGTTTCTGGAGCCTGGAATATGAAGTAGGGAAGAGTTGTAGGAGCAGTATCTTCGGGATAGGTTCCACCGCGATTCCTAAAATCTTGGAGCAAGATCAATGATCTTACATGTTAAGATAGTTCAATCTGCAACTTACTCCAGGCCAACCTCTGCACCAAGGGAAATAAGCGATATTAAACTACTTAAAGGAATAAATAAACAATATATACAGTGTATAGATGGAATTTAATTCCCTATTAAACAATGCAATGTTGTGTGAACCATGACAGGTTCCATTTAATGCATGATTATGGACCTAACAGGGTAGATATGTGGAAGTATTTAGTAGCTACCTGAATGTATTGTGGGGTTGTGTAGGGAGAGGTATTAGCAGTAGGAAAAGGGAAGTGCTCATGCCACTGTACAGAGCACTGGTGAGACCTCACTTGGAGTACTGTGTGCAGTACTGGAGACCGTATCTCCAGAAGGATATAGACATCTTAGAGAGAGTTCAGAGAAGGGCTACTAAAATGGTGTACGGCTTGAAAGAGAAAAGTTACCAGGAAAGGCTTAATGATCTTAACATGTACAGCTTGGAATAAAGACGAGACAGAGGAGATATGATATAAACATTTAAATACGTAAAGGGAATCCACAAGGTAGAGGAAGGGAGTATATTTAAAAGGAAACAAAGTAGCAAAACAAGAGGACATAGTCTTAGATTAGAGGGGCAAAGGTTTAAAAGTAACATCAGGAAGCATTATTTTACTGAGAGGGTGGTGGATACATGGAACAGTCTTCCAGTAGAAGTGGTAGAGGCCAAAACAGTAATTGAATTTAAGCAAGCATGGGATAGGCATAAGGCTATCCTAAACAAAAGATAAATCCAGGTAAAGTATCCATGTAATTGGGCAGACTAGATGGGCCGAAAGGTTCTTATCTGCCGACATTTTCTATGTTTCTATGTATTGATTTGTTGTTGCTTTGCTTGAATGCAAATACAGCTGTGAACCCTCTCACTAAACACAAAAGTAGTCACATCACTATGGAGCACTATTCCATGAACACTTTTAAAGTGAGCTGATAGTGTTAAAACGAGTGTTAGCAATGTAAACTCTGCCAAAGACTGTAGACTCATCCCCTGCCAAGCTCCGTGATGCCTTCAAGGCCGCAGTTGGCAAACCATTACTGCAGATCTCATGCAATGTCAGAGGCCACATGGCACATCTTATTCAGTCATTCCTTTAGTCACCTACATTTCCTATAAAATGGTCAGTAGTGCAGATATTTTGTACAACACTGAAGAATAACACCATTTTGGAAAAATCCCAGTGACTTTGGCAGTTTGGGCAAGCAGCACATCAGCAACAAAAAGCTATGGCAGTATGCCCCATAGCCATGGATAGTCTTTAAAGAGGCTGTCTAAAATATAGACCCCACACTGGTGTAGAACACAATGTTCATAATATTTTGCCAAACCTAAGATTGCCAAACATACCAGTGATATGCAAATACAAAAACCAAACTGCAAATTTGAGCCAATATTAAATGGAATCCCTTAGGCGCAACTATATAATTTTCTAGTTATTCATGCATATAAAAGTATGGGAGCCTATGGTTTTAACATAGGGATGATCATGTTATATAAAAAATTGGCCGCGTGTCCAAATACGTGGTGATCGATGTTATGCACTGTGATTGTGCTAAAAATAGCAATTTGATAGTGTATTTGTATACATCTATCAGGGTTATTCAGACAGCGTGAAAAGCAGGAGAATGACTGGAGAATGACTGGAGAATGACTGGAGAATGACAGGAGAAGGAAAAATTCTAGGTCAAAATAGCCAATTTGGAAAGTGAGATGAAAGGGAGAATTTTTCTGGTTTGGCTATTTTGACCTAGAATTTTTCATTCTCCAGTCATTCTCCAGTCATTCTCCTGCTTTTCACGCTCTCTGAATAACCATGTATACTTTTTTTTTTTAATACAAATGGCAAATTTATGTAACGTTGGGGGCTTCCAGCCCCTCCAGTGTGCTCGGTGACAGCATGTCTGATGCTGCTCGCTTACCAGCGCCCGGTTTAAATAGAGACAGGCAGGGAGGTGGCTGCATGAGGCGTGCCTTGAGAGGGGGCGCGGTCTGGTGACGCGGACCTATCAGAGGAGACCAGGTCTTTTAAAAACCAACAGTTCCTTCTAAGCAGTGCCAGATCATGGTTATCCATACCTGAGCTCCCTGTACCTGTATTCTCTCGTGATTGAACCTGTTATTGACCTCTGCTTGTTTTCTGACTATTCTGCCTTCCGTTGCCCTAGACTATTTCCTTGTACTACGCTCCTGCACTGATATCGACCCGGCTATTCCCTTTGACCATTCTATACTCTGTATTCCTGATTCTGGCTCGTCTGACGACCCCCGTGTTGCTGACCTGGTTTTGTATTACGACATTGTCTTTGATTAACCCTTTCTGTCTAGCTAGTATATATATACCTGGCCAACTGTAAGGACCAGACAGTTAGGGATTCTTTTACGGCTACCCTGTTGGTAGCTTTTGGGATCTGTGGAGTGTTGGGCTTTAAGGACTGCATGGTGGGATCCGGGAACCGTGATAATTTAGTGGCAGTTAGCAAAGAAAAATTGCATAAATGAGTGAATATAGATCTGGAATATCACTATATTCACTCATTTTTGCAATTTTTCTTTAACTGCCACTAAATTTGCCATTTTCATTTTAAAAAAAGTATAGATTTATACAAATACACTATCAAATTGCTATTTTTAGCACAATCACAGTGCATAACTTCTATCACCACTTATTTGGACACGCGGCCAATTTTTTATATGACACGATCATCCCTATGTTAAAACCATAGGCTCCCATACTTTTATATGCATGAATTAGTAGAAAATTATATAGATGCGCCTAAGGCTGGCGGCACACTAGCAAACATTTTGCATCCGTTTGACCGTACTGTTTGACGTCCGTCGTAGCTTTATAAAGGAGTCAATTAAACACACCACACAAAGCCCCTGCGCACTTGTTCACGGACAGGCAAAGCATAAAGCCACGGACGCAAAAATAACATCGACGTGAAAAAGCTAAACGGACGCAGAAACAACACCGCCATGTATTTTCCTAGGGCGTGGAGACATCAGACATTACGGACGCACTTTATGCAGTACTCACAATATCTTCCGTGAAAAAGTGCGTCCGTAATGGACGCAGTACAGTGTGCTCATGTGCCGCCTCTCTAAGGGATTCCATTTAATATTGTCTCCTCCATAACGTCTGCAGGGTGTCAGACATATCCCTAGCGGCTTGCAGCAGACACATATTGTCACAAAATAAAATATCAAATAATTAATTTTTTCACTATCAACCTAATGGCCCATTTTTTCAGCGCCGTTGGTAGCACCACCTTCCTTTTACTCAAAATGCAAATTTAAACCTGATTGGTACCAAATGTTGTATTAGCTAGCCTCTCTGTCTCCAGTAAATGCCATAGAGCTTGTGCTTGTGAAATATCATTTAATGAAATAAACAATAATTTGCAGGGTAATTGAAAGAGAATCGAAAAGTCACCGCACGTTCGGTGACTTTTCGTTCTCTTCAATTCGGTTCATTTTGCCGATCCCATTTCGGCGACCCTGCGGTGTATTCAGCAAGCACCACAGGGCCCCTGAATTGCAGGGAAAGGCTGCCGCAAACCCGACGAAAACTAACCGCAAAACCCGACGAATGCACACCAAAAACATCTGGATTAACCAACCGAAAACCACAGAAAAACCCGAGCAGGAGCCGATCACACGCAGCGAAGCCTCCGGAGAAAGCCGACACCGCAGACGAGTGAAGTGAATAAATTAGGATAACAGTTTGCATGAATGTTTGAAAAGTGAAACACTGTTTGCAAAGAAACTACTTAGCGAAAATGTCTGACATTTACATATGAGGTCCAGGGAATGATTATAAGGGCTGTTACAGAAAAAATAGATAAACATAAAAAAAATAAAAATAATAATCCAGAAAAATGCTTAAAGTATCCTAAAAAATCTATAAATAGACTCTTTACTGCAGAATATCATAATGAACGGTTTATTAGATATTGAATTAAAACGGGAATATTTTTAACATTGAAGCCTATGGGATTCTCCTGAATAAACTTGCCGAATTAAACCACCGAATGGCAGGGCATTTCGGGAACCTTTCACTGCTGGTTTGTGTTCTCTGAATAGCCGAAGCAGTGCTTTTTCATGGGGATTTCACTGCCCTCGAACAGGCACTTGCAGGTACAGGCAGGTATGTGCAGGCAATTCGCCAGGATTTGGCGAATTGCCTGCTCTCTGGATAGCCGAATGGCCAAGAAAGGTAACCGAATGCTGATTTTCAGCGTTCGGTTACCTTTCTCAAGCAATTCGGATCTCTTTGAATTACCCTTCTACAAAAACGGCCTTAGACATTCTAACCATCAATTCAGGTTATACTATTGGAGTATTCTCCAAACCTTCAAATAACTAATATCTTATTAAAATATATATATATATTTTACCAACGGAATACAGATTTTAATACAAGTAATTACTTGTATGACTCATTCAACAGTTCAACGTTTATAAACATTAATTATAATAATGAAAGAAATTTTGGCAAAATTCCCAAATCAGTTTCTTCTGAATAGAATGCTGTGTGAAGTGTTACAATACATTTTTGTGTTAAGCCAAAATAACTGATCTGTTTTTTTTTTTTTTTTTTTACAAGGAGAGCACAAATATAATTTAACTTCAAGCTGCTGTTAGTGATCATACACATCACAAGCCTAAGCTGAAAACTTAATTATGAGCTAGGATAATCACTTACATTAGTCCTGGCAAGTCATCTTTTAAGAAGTAGTCATAGCTTCTATAATCTTGCGATTTAAAATAGAAGGGCCATCCACCTTTTGTATCGGATTTCTACATTTTGGTTTTAATTATGTTTGTTCAATTCCCAACTCTTTATTTATCTGACAGTGAGGTGCAAATAGTAATGGTAACAATAGGTAAATTTCAAAGGCAACTAACAAGCAATTAGAATTTCAAAATATATCAATGTAACAGCCAATGAGGCACAGGATGTTACATTTACCAATGTTATATTGTTCTATGTCAAGGGTCTACTGATTTAGTAATATATATAATAAAGTTTGTTATTGCAGAAGTCATTAAGGCTAGGGTCAGATGAACGCAGTGCGAACGCGCGTGCAGCCGCACTTTATCACGGCCGTAGTAGCAGCCAATGACGGGCAATGTACGAAGTACGGCCGCACAAAAGTGCGGCGTCGCAACGCAAGCGGCAAACAAATGCATTTTATCGAACGTGATACCGCTAGTACTGACGTACAGAGTGCGCTGCGTCTGCTAGCGGCGTGATTAGGAGACGTCAGACGCTGCTAATGTCCGTCCAACATAACGTCCAGACGCAAAAAGCGTTTTATTGATGATCCGTAAAAAATCACAGACGAAAATGCGCATCGTATGACTGCTATTGTGTATTCCGTGAAAAAATACATCCATTCGTTCGAACGCACTTTTTCACGGACGACGCGAAAAATGCGTTCGTCTGACCCTAGCCTTAGACATCCCAGCAATTCAGAGAACTTTTTCACAGAGCTCATGTGCTACATTCCAAATATGCAGCAAGAAACTCTGGGTAAGACAAGCAAATTACATTTGCAAATTTTTTTTTTTTTGCATCCTGAGTCTGTTTTAACACAGATCCCTCTAATCAATGCCATGCCATACTAAATGGCTTTTTTTTTAGCAGTTCTCTGACTTGCTAAGGTGTGTAATTGACTTCTGCAATAATAAAAGGTTATTATTTGCAGTGTGGAAGCTTTTAATCAAATTTTTTTGCCCTCTCACCACAACTTAAATATATATATATATTTGTCACGAGTATAGCAGTACGTAGTGATACCTTTTTATTGGACTAACGTTACATTTAAAAGACAAGCTTTCGAGAGGCTCCTCCCTTTGTCAGGTCTAGAAGCTTACTGATCAGTATCCTAGAATTAAACATTAAGACATTAAGGGTCACATGGGTGGAGGGTAAATGTCATAAATGGTAAGAGCCCCCTTAATGTTCATTTCAGGATGCTGATCGGTAAGCTTCCAGACCTGAAGAAGAGAGGAGACTCTCGAAAGCTTGTCTTTTAAATGTAACATTAGTCCAATAAAAAGGTATCACTACGCACTGATATATACTAATATATCTATATATCAGTGTGTAGTGATACCTTTTTTTTATTGGACTTCCATTACATTTAACCCCTTAGGGACAGGGCGGTTTTATGCGAATCTGTCCTTTTAGTGCCCGCTGCTGTTTTTACGTTTCTGCGCTGTTAGTGTTTAGGTCAAATTTTCCTCTTACTTGTTTATTCAACCCACACATATTATATACCGTTTTTTCTGTCATTAAATGGACTTTCTAAAACACCATTATTTCCATCATATCATATAATTGGTGCCGAATCGCGATCCAGCAGCAAACCGGTTAATGATGTAAATCACTGCAAGGGGAGACTCTCCCCTTTCCAGCGGTGCAACTTTCATCACTCTAGGATTAACGGTTGGGGATATAGAGGGCTCCAAATGAGCCCCCCTCCCCTTCCTGAATTTTGCCTGCCGATGACGTCATCACGCAGCTTGATGACGTCATCGGACGTGCCAGTCCCCAGAAAATGGCGGGGCAAGTGTCCAGCTTGCCAGACATGCCATGGGAGCCAGCGAGGGAGGTGAGTATCAGCAGGAGGTGAGGAGCCCGCTGACGTACCATGTACGTCCACGACTCCGCCGGTCTAAGGGAGATCCGTGGGCAGGACGTACATGGTACGTCAGCAGTCCCTAAGGGGTTAAAAGAAATGCTTTCTCAGGTCTTGACGCTAACCTGACCAAAATCATAGAATTCAACCATATAGAGTCAAGCAGAAGGGGGGGGGGTGTAGTAAATGGTAATAGTGGAATCAAATGGTCAAGTAAGGTATACAGAGGACAGATCATAGGCCCATAAACCCACAGATAAGCATCATGATGAACATCTGATGGTGCCACTAAAAAGCAGTTTTGTGCTTTATGGAACGTTTTACTTACGTTCAAGCAAAGCTATCCTTTTAGGCAAACCTATAAGATTAGGCAGAAAGAGGCAAAGCAATTTATAAGAGCTTCCAAAGCACACGCAGAAGAGAAAATAGCTCAGTCAGTAAAAAAGGGGGACAAAACATTTTTTAGATACATAAACGAGAAAAGAAAAGTAAAACAAGGATTAGTTAGATTAAAAACAAAAGGAAGGTATGTAGAAGAGGATAAAAGTCTCGCTGACTGCCTCAATGAATATTTTTGTTCAGTCTTTGCAGAAGAAAAGGAAGGAAAGGGACCTCAGTTAGGAGAGAACACTAAAGAGACATTTACATATGAGTTTACAGAGGAGGAGGTTCTAAAGCAGCTGTCTAAAGTAAAGACAAATAAGTCAATGGGGCCTGATGGGATCCACCTTAAATTATTAAAAGAGCTCAGTGATGTAATAGCAAAACCGTTAACAGATTTATTTAACCAATCCTTGTTAACAGGAGTCGTCCCAGAAGACTGGAAATTAGCAAATGTTGTGCCCATTTACAAGAAGGGTAGTAGGGGGGAATCGGGGAACTATAGGCCAGTTAGTCTTACGTCAGTATGTGGGAAATTAATGGAAACCATGTTAAAGGAAAGGATTGTTGAACATCTAAAAACACATAGATTACAGGATCAGAAACAACATGGGTTTACCTCAGGGAGATCATGCCAAACTAATCTTATTGATTTTTTTTGATTGGGTAACAAAAATAAGACACAGGTGGTGCAGTAGACATTGCTTATTTAGATTTCAGTAAGGCTTTTGATACTGTTCCGCATAGAAGGCTTATCAATAAATTGCAATCTTTGAGCTTGGATTCCAATATTCTTGAATGGATTAGGCCGTGGCTGAGTGACAGGCAACAGAGGGTTGTGGTAAATGGAGTTTATTCGGCTCAAGGTCTTGTTACCAGTGGGGTACCTCAGGGGTCAGTACTTGGACCCATTCTCTTTAATATTTTTATTAGTGATATTGCAGAAGGTATTAATGGAAAAGTATGTCTTTTTGCTGATGACACAAAGATTTGCAACAGGGTTGACGTTCCTGGAGGGATCAGCCAAATGACAAATGATTTAGGTAAACTTAAAAAATGGTCGGAGTTGTGGCAATTGAGTTTTAATGTGGATAAGTGCAAGATAATGCACCTGGGACTTAAAAACCCAAGGGCTGAATATAGAATATTTGATACAGTCCTAACCTCAACATCCGAGGAAAGGGATTTAGGGGTTATTATTTCAGAGGATCTAAGGGTAAGTAGTCAATGTAATAGAGCAGCAGGAAATGCTGGCAGAATGCTTGGTTTTGTAGGGAGAGGTATTAGCAGTAGGAAAAGGGAAGTGCTCATGCCACTGTACAGAGCACTGGTGAGACCTCACTTGGAGTACTGTGTGCAGTACTGGAGACCGTATCTCCAGAAGGATATAGACATCTTAGAGAGAGTTCAGAGAAGGGCTACTAAAATGGTGTACGGCTTGAAGGAGAAAAGTTACCAAGAAAGGCTTAATGATCTTAACATGTACAGCTTGGAAAAAAGACGAGACAGAGGAGATATGATAGAAACATTTAAATACGTAAAGGAATCCACAAGGTAGAGGAAGGGAGTATATTTAAAAGGAAACAAAATAGCAAAACAAGAGGACATAGTCTTAGATTAGAGGGGCAAAGGTTTAAAAGTAACATCAGGAAGCATTATTTTACTGAGCGGGTGGTGGATACAAGGAACAGTCTTCCAGTAGAAGTGGTAGAGGCCAAAACAGTAATTGAATTTAAGCAAGCATGGGATAGGCATAAGGCTATCCTAAACAAAAGATAAATCCAGGTAAAGTATCCATGTAATTGGGCAGACTAGATGGGCCGAAAGGTTCTTATCTGCCGACATTTTTCTATGTTTCTATGTTTCTTTTGGTTTCTTCACTAAACAATGTGTCAACATCCACCTGGTTCTTTCTCTGAATTAGATTTTTCCTCTCTGGTGTGAAATGTACATGTGCAATGGCAAATATAGAAATGACCAATGAAGTGAGGAGTCCTACTACACTATGAAAAACGAATTTCTTCTGTCAAATGGAATTTCATTCCAGCATGGATTAGGTTTGTGCTTGTTTGTGAAGGACCCCTCAATCAGCATCGTCATTAGAGTATCACTTGGACATGAATGTGTTCTGATAATCATTAGTCTTTGCTTTGTCACTATCTCTGATTCTTAATCTTCTGCTAGGTAGTTGAGTAACCCACATTTGAAGGTCACTTTTATGCTATTTGTTTTAGTTTGTGCTTCAAATACAATAACTGGTAATCTTCTAAATTGTACAGCGCTACGGAACATGTTAGCGCTTTATAAAAACTTGTAACTGTTGCTCCGTTTGTTCTTCTCCACCTCATCTCCTCTAGGTTGCAAGGCAGCAGGGTTGTTCAACCTTGGCACTCCAAATGTCCTGGAACCAAATCTCCCGTGATATTCAGCCACTCGTTGAATGACAGAGCCTTTGGCAAATGTAGTTCCAAAACATCTGGAGGGCCAATGCTGAGCAATCCTTTTGTAGGTGCATCTGGACTGGGAAGTCTACACCTTTATTTTGGTTTGTAAAGTGTTACAGAAAGCCTTGGCTCTTTATAAATAATATTTAGAATTTCATGCTTTAAAACACGCTGAAAATGTAAAAAATAAATAAATGTTGACAAATACAGCTGCCAGGGAGCCATGGGCTGCTGGACTTTTAAATCTTGCAATTACGTTTATGCTTTGTTCAAATGAAATCTTTGTGTACAAAGCTCAGCTTTACTCCTAAAAATATGTAGTTGGCTACCAGATTTTCTTACAGACTCCTAAATTTAATGATATTTTTCAGCATATATATTACACAGTTTAAAGCTGTAAGGTGAGAGATGAAGACATGTTCTGCTAAAATGCTGGACAAATAGATACTCCATGGCTCGATTAAGTAAACAAAGTGAGCTTATTTAGCTGTCAGGATCCAACAATCGATGACTAAATAATGTCAGTTTGCACAGCGAAGGGATTTCCAGAGTAGCCATTTCCTTCTATTAAATAAGAGGAAAATTCAATACACAAATAAAGAAATGAAGAAACACTTGCTGGATGCAAATGGAAAAGCCTTCAATAGTGGATAAAGTAAATTCATAAACTAAACTATTCATGCAATTCTAGTGCCACGAGAGCATGCTATAAAAAGAAAACGGAGGGGGTTAAAATCAGACAAACGCAATCATCACGTCCGTGTCGTCGCACAGTATAACGTCCATCGTATTGATTTGTGATCAATAGAAACCAACACACGAAGTGCGCACGCACTACGCAGGTAGCAACGGACACCATTTAGGCCTCAACGTAAAAGAGCTACGATGGATGCCCAGAGTGCGCCGCGGCCTGTGTGCGTGATGATGCGATGTCAGACGCAGCGCATTTGCGACGTCCATCACGTTGACGCTCAGAAGTTTTTTTTTTGGTCTGGCTGACTGTACCTGTCTTTTAATTTTAATTAATTTTGTTTCCCATAATTCCTTTTTTTTTCTACGTCCGTCAAAAAAAACGGACCGTGTGATGTCTACAGTATCTTTTGTCAGTACGTCCGTCTGTTATGTACTCACGCAGAGTGCGCTCTGACTGCGTTCGACTGACACTAGCCAAATTAGTAACAATTTTTGAATTTCTACACTTAAAAACCTCCAGCTAAAGGGACTATGCTACCGCAAACGTTTTCAATAATCATTTTTTACATTAGACAAATAGCTTGATATTATGTCTCCATAACCAAGATTCCGTGAGTTACATAGATTTTTCAGAAACAAAATTCAGGCTGTGGGTTTTTTTTTTTTTTTTTGGAGGCAGCAATATTTCTACAAACGCTTTGCATTCCAAAGAAACTCCAGTATATCATTGTGTAGACAAAACAGAAATTGTTATTTGTGCTCTGTCTACTGTTATTATCTTTTACCCCTTCGCTACCAAGTAATTTGCAATAAAACCACTGGCAGGATCCAGGGGAGCAGTGTATTTGCTTTGACTTCTATTGTTGATCAACTCATATTATTACACATATTTCCTTGTTTGTTTAGTCCTGGTTTTGTGACTCTAATTTGATTCCCCCTGTGGTTTAAGGCTGGGGTCAGACGAGCGTAGTGTTCACGTCCGTGATTGCGCCTAAAAGTACGTCCGTGATAGCATGAAAGAAAGTCCATTGGAGCCCGACACATGAAGTACGTCCGCACTGAACTGCGGACGCACAACGGCCGCGGCAAACGGACGCAGGTTAGGCAAGAACGTAATACTGCTAGAACGGACGTGCGGAGTGCGTCACGTCCACAACGTCCGCATAGCTTTGTGTGTGAGTGATGGAGCATGGTCAGACGGACTGCATTTATACGTCCAGCATTTTTGACGGACAGAATGTTTTTTCATTGTAATTTATTTTCCCCTCCTACATCCGTCAAAAAATAACTTCAGTGAAAAAACGGACTGTGTGACCACTACTGCGTCATCCGTACTGACGATGTCCGTACTGCACGGACGTACAGTCCGTAGAAATCACGCTCGTCTGACCCTAGCCTAAGGGTTCAAGCAACATCTAGCCTCGATACAGATGTCAGTTTGTGTGTTTTTTATTATGTGCTCTTTTCCAATAATGATTTTGATTTTTAACACTCTATTTGTTGGAAAGTATTTCTCCTTCCGCCACTCTAGTTGCCAACTTGAATTATGTAGATGTAATCTCGAGATGTTACAGGAGGAAGGGAGTATATTTAAAAGGAAACAAAATAGCAAAACAAGAGGACATAGTCTTAGATTAGAGGGGCAAAGGTTTAAAAGTAACATCAGGAAGCAGTATTTTACTGAGAGGGTGGTGGATACATGGAACAGCCTTCCAGTAGAAATGGTAGAGGCCAAAACAGTAATTGAATTTAAGCAGGCATGGGGTAGGCATAAGGCTATCCTAAACAAAAGATAAATCCAGGTAAAGTATCCATGTAATTGGGCAGACTAGATGGGCCGAAAGGTTCTTATCTGCCGACATTTTTCTATGTTTCTATGTTTCTATGTGTTCTCTCAATTGAAGCTGGGGTCTCCACTAGTACACAATGCAAGTTAATAGAATTTGTAAAATGCTAAATTCTTTTGCATCGCTAAAGAAAGAGACCAACTCAATGTGGGGACACCTGTAGCTGCTTTTGAAGATCTCAGTCATGGTAGTGAAGAGTCTAATAGTGTTTAAAAAAAAAAATGACAAAGATTAAAAAATGACCAATTAATACAGACAGGGTTTAAGCTGCTAAATTATAAACAATCAATGAATTAAGTGATTTTAGCAATTAGATAGTTACACAGGCGGAAAAAAGACGTACATCCAACAGGTTCAGCCTTTCACACATCACCTATTGCTGTTGATCCAAAAGATATGCAAAATACAGCACACAGGGAAAAAAAATCCTTCTTGACCCCACAATGTGCAAGTCAGTATTTCTTTTCTGCACATGTCAGCATTAACAAAGTCAATCAGTGTTAATCCTGTAGCATCACATGACTGTATTATTTATTTGCAAAGTATTTTACCAGGAAGGATACATTGAGATTTCTCTCGTTTTCAAGTATGTCCTGGGTTCAAGAACATTGAATTGTTATAGTTGCTCCAGAAATACAAATAAAATGCAAGATATTAAAAACAAAACACAAATATACAGAGTAACAGAAAATAAATATGTAGGAAATATATTGATTATATTACATTTTTACAGGTGCGTTGTGTAGAAGAGACGTTGTGAATCGATACATTTTTTTTTCACCGTTATGTCAGACCACATTGTTAAAATAGAAATCAACCTTTTGTTATGGATCTCTGGCTGTTTATGCAAAATATGGGACCTCAAACTACAATAGAAAACAGATAAAACTCTTGGAAACCTCCTGTGGTTCTGTGCAGTAAAGGTTAAGCCCAACACTGCTATTTAAATTCATGGGAGCAATGCGATTGGCCGATATACTTCCTGGTCTTGGCCTTGCTCAATATCAACTTCAAATGCAAGCCTTTATCTTATTTTAAATTAGAATTAATGTGTGTGTGAATAATATATATATATATATATCACACCAGGAGGGCAGCACTCAAACTTTGCTAAGCACAGAGCAGGGCGGGTGCTTCTCAAGACAAAATGAAACACCGCACACAGGAGGAGAACACTCCAGCCAACAAATTCAAAAGATTACAACGGTAGCCTATATATCCATACATAGAGATTTTACCAAAATTTAACCCCTTGCAGTTTATAACAACTCTTAACCCTTTCAGCATTTCAACAGTTCTCAACCCATTTAAGATTTTTCAAGGTTTCTAACCCTAGGCTCTGTTAAATAATGATCAGATTTTTGTTAACAATATTTGGCCATAAATTGCTTAAGCCTGTCAACGGCTTCAATGTATCTCACCTTTGACAGGTCCTACTGTAAACCACCTAATGACATATGTATATATTTCCATGAAAATGCGAGGCACTCCTGGTGTAGTGTACATGGATATTTATTGGAGTATGGATAAAGTCAAGGCAACATTTCAACCCTTAACCTGCCTGACGGTTATCCAGAGTGTGTCTCGGGGTTAAATTTCATCACTGAAAGCGGTAACCCCGAGCCACACCTGGGCTGGATACATCACCTCTCCCTCGATGTCCCTCGCAGTCTCCTCCAACGATCGCAGTGTTTTACTTCCTGGATTCCCATCTCGCGAGGAGGGAACCAGGAAGTATGAGGTCACGATTGTCGGAGGAGGCTGCGGGAATATCGAGGGAGCGCAGGGACAGGTGATGTATCCAGCGGCATCCCAAGTGTTGCTCGGGGTTACCGCTTCCAGCATAGGAATTTAACCCCGAGCCACACTCAGGATCCCACTACGGGGGCAAAAAAAACAGACCACTTTTAGACAAGAAATTCGGCAAAAATTAGACCGCCAGGGAGGTTAAGGCCTTAATCATGCCGTTAAGGGCTGACACGTTGCCATGACTTTATCCATACTCCAACAAAAATCCATGTACACTACACCAGGAGTGCCTCCCCTTTTCATGGAATTTTTGTTCTGGGTCATAGCAGCGCCCTGTGGGAGACCACCAGTGTGGGGTTGATGTGCAAGGAAGGGGCTCTCGTAGCTCGACCCTAATCCCTTGCTGTGTGTGTGTGTGTGTGTGTGTGTATATATATATATATATATATGTATGTAAAGCCCGAAGTGCGGTTAATCCTAGGTAATCCTGGCATTACCCACAACCGCTGGGTAAAGCTGCAAAAAAATGAAAATTTTGGACTTTACCCTGGTAATTTTAGGACTAACCAACTGCCCTTGGGTAACAGTCTGGAAGAGCTGAAAAATGCACACTTTACCCGGATAATGTGCAAGTCTGAAGCTTCACCCGGGTAATCTGAGGACTATCCACAGCTTCACCCGGGTAATCTGAGGACTATCCACAGCTTCACCTGAGTAATCTGCAGAGCATTCAACCCCGCTTGGCTAAAAGTGAATTTTGCTATTATCTATGGATATTATCAATGAAAGTAGCAAAAGACAAACATTAAAATGTATTGCAGATATAATGAATATACAGAGTAACAGGATATGTTTCTTATATGAATGTGAAAGAGTAACATGATCTTTATTATGTGTCATATGTGCTTATATATCATTTATAAAACCTAATAACCATCAGGTTACTCTTTATATCTTTATCTTAAATTTGTTTTCAAGCAATTAGCACAGAGTCACACGACAGTTATTTAATGCGGTTTGTGACACTGGATACAATTTCATTAAAAATATTTAAAAAAACCCACTTGTTACCAGTCAGATAACAGTTTGCAGCTTTACCCGAGTAATCCTCAGAATTCAGTTAACTGTAACCTGTTGAAAACCCAAGAAAAGCGGAGTACCCAGAGGCGTTTGGATACTTTGCAGATTACCCGGATAAAGTCAGATGTTTCGTTGCACATTGCACTTTATCCAACACTAGGGTTATGTGCGAATTACCCAGTTAAAACAGAGCAGAAAACCACATTACCCAGAGGCCTCTGGATACTTTGCAGATTACCCGGGTAAAGTCCGAAATTTAATTTCACTTCGGACTTTTGCTAATGACACCTGGGTAATGCTAGGATTACCCGCACTTCAGGCTTTAACCGTAACATATATATATATAATGTAAAAAAAATGTATTGTGTTTTCTATAGAACACAGTAAAAGGTACTGGTCAATACTGTCACTTTAACAAACAAAAATGTAACTCTTGTGCCATATACTTTGTTTTGTTGAATACAAGTTGTTGTTACACTGGAAAAATGATTCATCAGATTATTTTTGGAATATGCTGTTTAACATTCATTCTGGGCTGTTATTCTCCTTGAAACACCCATAAGATATGCAGAACAGGAAGCAGAGATAATTTCCAACATTTAAATGCAATAATAATTATAACTTTAAATACAGCTTTCCATAAATTAGTTCTGAATATCCAGATTTTAATTTAATGCCAAATAAGCTGATGATCGAATTGAAAACTGCTATGGTTTCTATTGTACAAAAAGAGATTTTTTTTTTGTTTTTTCAAGCTGTATTTCTTCTTGGGATATTTTTAAAATACTGGCATCTAATAAGCAACGTGGAGACAATAGAGATTGCTGGAAGAGACTGTACCGTTTTATGCACAGATTGTTCTGTAGCATTGTAAAAGAATACAATGATAAATTAGGTACTTTTTGGATAGGCTTGTTTATTTGATGTGTTTTCGTTTACAATAACTGCCTAATATTGTAAGCTGTTACTTTATTTTTTAAAGGGCCACTATAACATCCTGAGCACTTTAGCGTTTTAAAGTGGTCAGACTGTGTGGAGTGTCCCCCTCCTTCTTGCTTGGTTTGGCAGGAAACACTGTTTCATTCAAAGCGCACCGAAATTTCAGTGAAATTTCTTTTCTTTCGTTCGGCACACTTCTGTGAGATTCAGTGATTCAGGTTCGCCAACCCTGTGGTGAATTCAGATTGGCTATTCAGAATGCTGTCAATTTGCCAAATACTGGCGAATTGAGAGCGAAATACAGTGCAGTTCGCCTCAGATCACCGCAATTTGGCGCTTTTCGGTGGCAGTGAAATTGTCCCATTCGAGAAGTAATGGTAAAGCTATTCAGAGAAAGTCAAACTGCACCGAAATGTTGGCGAAATGCCCAGATTTAGTATTCACTGCCGGGCGGAGAATGGGAGCCACTGAAGACTGCAAACGCCCCCAATCGGCCCGCTGAAGACAACCTATGATCTGCTGCATGCCGACAAACACGACAGAAAAAAGACAATACACCGCCAAACTTGGGGGGGGGGGGACTGCTATCATTTAAAAGGCGTTCAAAACTAAAAAAAAATGCATGGAAATAAAAAAAGGTCCTATAAAAAATAATGAAGCGGTCTGTTTTAGAATTAAAAAAAAACAATAAAAAATTATGGGAATCAAAAATGTCACCTAAAAAATGCAGATGAATTTCCTAAAAAATAATAAATAGGCTTTCTGCTGAAACGGAAAAGCCTAAACGGTTGAATAAAAAAACGTAATATGCTTTTACATTGAATCATGGGATTTGCATGTTTAAACCTGATGAACTAAACCACCGAAAATCACAAAGCATTTCAGTGCAGTTTGGTGTCCTCTGAATAGATTTACCATTACTTCTCTATGGGACAATTTCACTGCCACCGAAGACTGAATTGCAGCGAACTGCACCATATTTCACTGTCAATTCGCCAGTATTTGGTGAATTGACAGCCTTCCGAATAGCCAAACTGCCACGAAATTGCACCGTATGGTTAAATTTACTCTTCGGTGCTCTTTGAATAACCCTTTGTGTGAAACTGAGGAGTTTCCTCCACCCACAGGCTCGTCACCAGGCAGCCGGGATATTGAATTCTCCAACTGCCGGGCACCAGATTGGCCACCAATGGTGTCAGCATGCTCAGTGTGCTGGTATCACCCTCTCTCAGACCGCCCACGACATTGAGTGTCCTGAAAGAGGCAATCAATGGAAATTTCAAGAAAGGTGAGGCGGGAACCCGTTTGATCAATTCTACATATGCATTCAATCAGCATTTAAAACCCATTTGTTTTAGGACAGGCTTCTACACATCGAAGTCCTCCCGTTTGTCCCACATTATAATAGGACTTAAGGTATCATGAGAAAGATACTTCAAATGTATATATTGCACATGTTCTAGACCACTGGAAATGATATGGGATCATGAAAAGCATTACTGACTTACAAGGTCAAGTTTGTTGTATGAAATTATATAGGACCATTGAAAAAATAGGGCATGAGATGTTATATAAGATCAAGGGATGGTTTATGGAAAAAATATGCTATATGCTTCATAAGTGTAATCTAGTATGATATGGCAAGTGTGCCCACAGGCTAAATATGACATGGGATTATGGAATAAAATAAAAGTAACAGGGATGAATTTTTAAAAATGTGACTATTTTTAGAATTGTATTAAAACAGAACTCTGTGTTTAATTGGATCCTTTATTGGTCTCTGGTAAGAATCCGAATTCCCAAATGATTTCTAGATGCTCGAGCAAACACCGTAGACATAAAATAACTAACCCAATAGAGTACATCTATTAGCTAGCCACATATTAGCTTAAAAGCGATAGGTGTATTTTTATTTCGCTATACTGTATCCTTTCTTTTTAGTCTGATATATTTTAATTCTAGAAAACAACTGATCTCAGTCTCGTAGCAATCTTTCTCATAAACGTGCTTCCTTCCTGTACTTTACTGGAACTCCTTTATGTCAGAGGGATTACTACCAAAGAAAACTATAAAAAAAATTAACTCAACCGTTTATCTTAAGGGCAGCCGAAAACGCTCAGAAGACAAACTGTGCCTGAGTGTTTATTTGATTGATATATATATATATATATATATATATATATTACGGGATTTTATTTTGGTTATACTGAAAAAAATATTTCAGGAAGGCAAATGCATGCAAACCACTTTTGACATTTAGGGTCCTAAACTTATGAACTAATATTATCTGAAATACAACTTTTTTTTTTTTTTAAATACAATCCTTTAAATATCGCCAACATATTCTGCAGCACTGTACAATGGGTTGGATAAAACAAGCATAAAATGAACAAGTTTCACAAAGGGAGAATGATAGGAAAAGAGGACTCTGCTCAAGAATTTACAATCTAAGAGGAGCGGGGTGACACACGGAGGTGAATGTAAACCGCAATGTTTCCCAAACCTGTCCTCAGTTCCCGCTAACAGGCTAGGTTTGCAGGATATCTGAAGCACAGCACAGCTGATATTGTTTGCTGCTCAGTGATTGCAGGATTCAGTCTGCTTTTTCCCCAAGGTGATCTGCAAAATCTGGCCTGGTTAAGGGTCCTGAGGAGAGGTTTGGGAAACACTGGTATAGAGAATGAGAAGTAAATGGGATGCATTGGGGCTGTGCGCAATAAAGGCAGGGATTATGAAGTCAGACAGTAGGCATTGCTAAAGTACAGAGTTTTTTAGGGATGTTTTTAAAGACTGGAGTCAAGGGAACAGTCAGGTGTTGCAAGAGAGGAAGTTCCATAAATAGCTGACAGCTCGGGAAAAGTCCAGAAGGCGATAGTGGGGTTCCAGGTACAAGGAGATTATAATACCAGATCATTGGCAGTGACCGGGATGGGATATACCTGCTAATAAGTGAGGAGATGTAGACAGGGGCACTGTTATGGAAAGCTTAGTATGTGAAGACCATTATTGTGAATTGAAATCGAAAAGGAACAGGGTGCCGGCATAGAGATTGACAGAGGGGTGAGGTGCGAGAGGTGCGGAATGTGAGGTAGATTAGTGTGTCTGAGGCATTCATCATATATTGTAGAGGAGTAATCTGGGATCGCTTAAGGCCAATGAGAAGAACATTACAGTAGTTGAGGCAAGAGATAAGAGCAGCCTGGAAGAGCATTTTAGTAGAATCCTGGTTTAGAAAGAAGTGGATGTGTGCAATGGTTTTTATAGTGAAAAGGCAATATTTTGGTTATTGACTATATATGAGGATTGCAGAAGAGATTCAATGTGGTAGAAGCAATGAGACACAGCTGACTTAAAGGGAGACCTGTGCATGATGAATACATTGAGAAGGTGGCTGTATATTTAATCTTCTGAATATGTTTGACTTTTTCTTCCTTTTTTTTTATACCTATTGTATGAAATACACCAGAAGAGCAGCACTCAAGCTTTACTAAGCTAAGCGGCCAGGTGCTTTTCAAGACAAAAAATACAGCAACGCGTCAGCGGTAGAGCCAGCTTAAAGGAGGTCATAGCGCTGTGCCCACATCGCCTTCGAATCTCTAACGGTTTAAAAAATCCTTTAGCACTCGCTAATTAGCGATTCGTTGCGCGAGTTTACTGTACTTTGCGCTCCCCATGTTAAGTATAGGGAGAACAATGTGAAAGCACAGATTAACTAGCTTTAGGATCACTTGGTCCCGACACTAATTACTAACAGCTGGCGCTAACTGAAAACATTACCACCAGCTCAGAGGTGTAGGTAACGGATTCCACTGCTGCAAAATCCATTACCTGTAGCTCAAACCCCCCCCCAAAAAAACCAAATACTCACCTCTTATCCCGTGGTGAGAACGGCAGCCCGATCCGCTGCTTCAGGGAGCAGAGGGAGACTGGGGGAAGAAAGTCCCCTATCTCCCTCGGCGATCACTCCGCCGACCAGCAGGATCTCGCAAGAGGCGAGATTCTGCCGTTCATGTGACCCAGCAGCACAACCCTCCATGGAGTCCTATGGAGGGTGCTGTAGCTCTGCCCCAGCATCCGTGAGCAGTGCAATTGCAGACTGCTGGCATAGGCGCCTGCCCCGCGATCTGCTGGGGAACCCAGGACGCTAAGGGGAAGTTAGCGAACGCTAATTTTCCCCCTTAGCATCCCTGTTTTAGCTCAGGGCATGTGATCGTGCTTTTAATGTATGAGTTTCTGTTAAAGTCCTTTCATGTATGAATTGGAGTACTGTTTCTGGATTGTTGTATTTATTTGTATGGGTGTGTGTGTATATATATATATATATATATATCTGTATGTTTTATATCTCTGTATTTGTATGTCTATCTTTTTATCTAACATCTCTGTATTTGTCTATCTTTAATACAGTTTGTCAACAAAAATCTCTTTTGTTGTTTTTATAAAATGTTTTTCTTAACAAAACATCACACTTGTATATAAAATACAATAGCTGTGACATTTTTAAAGTGTAAAAGCAGTATTTTCCTAAAACAATATTTGCAAACTTAAGTTTCTTCAACATCTCTTGGAACATTTACTCCTCTGCTTTTTCTTTCCTGTACCACATAGCACAATCTCAGATAAATTGTCTTTTTCATAGATGGGTCATTGTTAAAACGATCACTTATTTCCCCTTGCAGTACCTATTGATACTTACAAAGTGCCTGACCTCCTTTTCTCGAATGGCGGCTGTTTTTTGTGTCCTTTTAAAAAGACAGGAAATACAGATTCAAAATAGCATACATTGAAGTTTTGTTGTTGGAAGTCATTTAATGTTAGCCTTCAGACATTTACTTCGGTATGATTTTATATAGTACACCATCAACCCTTTTGTGGAGTCGGTATCCTGATCCTTCTGCTTTTTGAATAGCATTTGCATTTTATTTGTGCTTCTTTTGTAAACCGTAAAAGAAGACCGGTTTTTTAGTTCTCATCCACTGTAGAAGCTCCACCACATCACTCACAGATATGACTTCAGCAGGGTATTACATTTTGCAGAACAATAACCCGAGTGGGTGTTGTGCTTGTATTAACTTGCAAGATTAGAAACACTTGTCTGCCCTTGTAACGCAGAAATGTTCTGGGAACAGTCACTACATACGCTGTAAATCTGGTTTGGTGTTAATGCAAATTCGAGTTTATCCATAACGAGACATTTCAGACATAATCTTTTCACATTAAAAGGATAGACTGCAGCGTATTTATCAAGCTCGTGGTAAAAACTCATTTATATTGATGGAATCTCTACAGGATTATATATTATGATAATATATTTCTCAAATTACATTGCTATGTGTGTATATATGTAGAATTAAGTTTCCCAAGGAACGCACTCTGGGACTTATTAAAAACAACAAATTTATTAACGATCGATTAAAAGTTACAACTGACATACTTAAATGAGAGAAACCTCAATGTATCCTTCCTTGTAACATACTTTGCAAATAAATATTTTTCAGTCCCATGCGGACTTTTTCAAGGTTACATTTAGTGTGTTCTGTAGCTTTTTTGTAGGAAAATGAACGAGCACCTCTCCAGTAAGTGTCCTTGGGCAAGACACCTAACGGTACATACTCGCCACCCGGGACATACTTGAAAACGAGAGAAATCTCAATGTATCCTTCCTGGTAAAATCCTTTCTCAAAAAAATAATTACTCCCCAATCCCATCACGGGAAATGACATAAGGGTCTTTTCATACAGCACTGAAATTTCGGTGATTTTCACTTCGGCGATTCCATTTCGCCAAAACCTTGGTGAATTCTCAATTTAGCGAATGGTTACTATAGTGCGCCAAAGATGGAGTCGCCAAAGCCCCTCAAAAAAGTTGGAGAACGTCGCCGAACAGCCCTTAAGAGTGCCAAAGTGATCTTGGCGAAATCCTAAGAACTGCAAAACAAACAAACAAACCCCGGAACGCTCCTATTCTCATAATAAAAATGCATTAAAATGTTTCTAAAATAATAAAAAAAAATCCTTTAAAAAAGAATAAAAAGGTCTGGTACAAAATGAAAAATTGGGAAACTGAAATTTCGTCAAAAAAATACAAAAAGGTGTTCTAAAAACTCAAATTAAAAAAGGGTTTTTGCTGATAATGAAAAAATAAATGGCCTTTTAACAATTTTTTTTTAAATGATATTCTGTTTTTACATTGACTCTATTGGATTCGCCTGTTTACACCTGTCAAACTGAAACACCGAAAATCAGGTCATTTCGCCGACACTTCGGGGCAGTTCGGCATTCGTAGAAAAGACGAACCATTACTTCTCTATGGGACAATTTTGCTGCTGGTAAAGACCACCGAACTGCGGCGTGCTGCACCGTAGTTCGCCATCAATTCACCTGTATTTAGCGAACTGACAGCTTAGTGAATAGACGAATTATCCCCGAAATTGCATCGAACGCTGACATTCAGTGTTCAGTGCAATTCGGTGGCAAGTTCGGTGCTTAGTGAATAGACCCTTTATTCTTTCAACACGGCGATCCACGTGTTCAGCGGCACATTGAGTCTCCCGGCTCTGGGGACGCGTTGCCATAGAAACCCGCAACATATAATATCTCACTGTTAAAAACAAAAGGATCCTGCAATCAGCATGCATTCCTTGTTAAAGCCAACATCAATATATAATGTTGTAAATAAAAAATCACCTGCAAGAGCATCATTATATCATTGCTGATATATATAACATATATTCCATTTATGCAAAGTGCAATGTAAGAGATTTTAAAACCACCTCAGGGAGGATATATTTGTAATGATGGAGATTTAGTCACACATTGTGGTCACAAGATGTTCAATCCCACCACAAAGTCAATGTGCTGCATCCCAGTGGGTCCCTATATTAAACAACCTAATACCTTCCCTTCTGCGATTTACCCGCTTACTGGTACAAACTGCCTCCTGGGGCTCTCTGCAGCACAAGGTTAAATGGGGGCTGTCACAGAGGAGCTATATTTTGAGCCTGTATACGGTATATATACTTATTTCAGTTTGTGTTGCTAGAGTAGAACATTCTGATTGATACTGTGCTCGATAGCGATTGAAGAAGTGAGGGGATAAAATGACCCTTGGGAGGATGGCATGATGCCGATGTCTGCATCTTAGATTAAAAGATTTTTATTTATACAGGGTTATTCAAAGAGATCCGAATTTCTGGAGAAAGGTAACCGAACGCTGAAAATCAGTGTTCGGTTACCTTTCTTGGCCATTCGGCTATCCAGAGAGCAGGCAATTCACCAAATCCTGGTGAATTGCCTGCACATACGGTGCCTGTTCGGTGCCTGTTCGGTGCCTGTTCGAGGGCAGTGAAATCCCCATAGAGAAGCACTGCATCGGCTATTCAGAGAACACAAACCAGCAGTGAAAGGTTCCCCTAATGCTCTGCCATTCGGTGGTTTAATTCGGCAAGTTAATTCAGGAGAATCCCATAGGCTTCAATGTTAAAAATATTCCCGTTTTAATTCAATATCTAATAAACCGTTCATTATAAAATTCTGCAGTAAAAAGTCTCTTTATTTATAGATTTGTTTTTAGGATAGTTTAAGTATTTTTCTGGATTTTTTTTAAGTTTACTTATTTTTTCTGTAACAGCCCTTTTTATTATCATTCATTGGACCTCATATGTAAATTTCAGACATTTTCGCTCAGTAGTTTCTTTGCAAACAGCGTTTCTCTTTTCAAACATTCAAGCGAACTATTTTGCTAATTTATTCACTCCATTCGTCTGCGGTGTCGGCTTTTTCCTGAGGCTTCGCTTCGTGTGATCGGCTCCTGCTCGGCTTTTTTCGGCGGGTTAATCTAGATGTTTTTGCGGGTTTTTCGGCGTGCATTCGCCAGGTTTTCTGGTTAGTTTTCGGCGGGTTTGCGGTAGCCTTTCCCTGCAATTCGGGGACCCTGTGGTGCTTGCTGAATACACCGCAGGGTCGCCGAAATGGGATCGGAAAAACAAACCGAATTGAAGAGAACAAAAAGTCACCGAACGTGCGGTGACTTTTCGATCCTCTTTGAATTACCCTGATAATATTTTACATTTAAAAGAACTGTCGCCAAGTTTAACAGCATTACGATCAAAATGACAATTTTCTTTCTAATACTGACTAGATGCTACGATTCATAGATGTGGAGACAGAGGAGTCTAATGACACACCGTGTATTTCTATAACCTACTCCGCTCCTTTGGAGCTATAGGCCTAGGTGATGTCAACATGTACTTGCACAACGATGTCACCAGTCAACTGTCGAATAAAAAACAGGAGAAGAAAATTCTAAAATACGCTTATGCTATCTCATGAACAAAATACAATTTAATTATACATTTCAAACAAACCATGAAAAAGTAAATAAAGATACTTTTGGTTTAGCATCTCGAATAAACTGACTTTGGCAAGCAACCAGAATAACAGCTGAGAGTTAAAAACACTCATTTACCCCGTGGCAGATGCTCTCAAGCTCTACTTGTACCACGCCGCGTACAAGTTCTAAAATGTAAATATGTACCTTTTTAAAATCATTTATTTTCATGTGAGTCCAATATGATAATGAATATAATGCTTTAATATAGAAATATGTTTCTTCTGTAAATACATAAACATCCTGGTGCGTTAT
This sequence comes from Leptobrachium leishanense, assembly GCA_009667805.1. NCBI lineage: Eukaryota > Metazoa > Chordata > Amphibia > Anura > Megophryidae > Leptobrachium > Leptobrachium leishanense. The sequence goes on along the minus strand of CM019065.1, from coordinate 179,177,349 downwards.
CTAATAATCCTTTCATGCTTGTGTTGCGATGAGTTTACAGTTTCTGGCTCTGTTCAGCTGATGTATAACAATGCGTCTTGGTTTGTATTTCCTTGTTTTTTGACCTTGTGAATGCTAATTGAAGGATAGATGAAGTTGCTATGGAAACTTTAAATGGTTACAGATAATTCACTTCCTCCTCCAGTTTGCTATATGGTAAAGTTTATTAGAAGTTTCTAACAACCCCTTTCAAATAATTAGCTGAACGGCGCTTCTTAGACACCTGTATATGTATGTATATATGAGTGTTTGTGATTGTGTGTGTATATACATATATCATTTAAGTTGTGGTGGAGGGCAAAAAAATTAGATTAAAAGCCTCCACAATGCAAATAATAAAGCTTATTATTGCTGAAGTCATTTACACATCCCAGCAATTCAGAGAACTGCTTCACAGAGCTCATGTGCTGCATTCCCCATATGCAGCACGGATCTCTAGGTAAGACATGCAAATGACATCTGCAATTTCTAATTTTTTTGCATCCTGGGTCTGTTTTAACACAGAACCCTCTTACCAGTACCATGCCATACTAGATGGCTTTTATTTATTTTTTTAGCAAAGGTCAGGTTTATGCAACAGGTCACAGCCACTCCTGTAAACTTTATTATTTGCTGTGTGGAGGCTTTTAATCTCATTTTTTGCCCTCCACAAATTAAATGAGTATTGGTTTAGCCTAGGGGTAAAGCATCAAGCTGCAACTGGTCACGCTCTATCTCCTGCTGATGAGGGCATAATAAGCCCAAAACAGCTGTACAGGAGTGGCTGTGACTTGCAAAACCTGACCTTTGCTAAAAAAAATAATCTTTTTATATTTTTTTAGCACTTGGTGTCACCCTAGGGGCGGTGTCTGCTGAGTGCCAGTGGCACCACCCACTCCACTCTAGTGACGCCAGTGGAGGGAGTGATTACACAACTGGAGAGTTCGTTCCGGTCTTCTTCAGTGTTCATTGTATATTTTAAAGTAAGTTTTTATAGTAAAACATATTTAACAAAAATGCATTTTTCAAGTCAATCAGGTTTATTCATTAGTCTGGAAATTAAACTGAGCATTTTCTATTTCATTTTGGCCCTTTTCCCTAATATTTTGAACATGTCAATTTCTCATTGTAAAAATATTTTCTTCATTGGCAAAAAAAGCTAAATATAATTTAAAAATGCAATTGTTCATTCAATTCTAAATGAATAGGCAGATTATTAAGTGCCAAAATTATAAATCATCGTCTGATTGTGTTTAAAGATAGCGCCACTTCACCATATACAGTACTTCTAGTTAGAGTAGAATTTAACGAACAGAGGTCAGCAATGCTTTGGAATGTTCAATAAATAATTGCTTTTTTTTCTAAACAATTTCATTTGGCAGGAATCTCAATGACTCTTGTTTTGAGAACTCAGATTTTTTAATTTAACAATACGGCGTTTTTTTTTCTCAAAGGACAGGAACAATGTATGAAGAACAAAGAGGAATCCTTAGTAGTAGAATGTTTTGATTTCAATATGTAAAAAGTGAATAAAGGGGAATAAGAACTCTTATTTTCAATACAGATTTAGGGCAATATTCCAAAATTAGTGCTAACTTGACAGATCTGTTGTAAACTTAACTCCATAGACTATGGGCCAGATTACATTATGCACGGTAAGGCTGGGCTCAGACGAACGCAGTGTTAACGTGTAGCCGCACTTTAGTACGTCCGTGGTAGCAGATAATCATGACCAATGAAGGCCCACACACGAAGTACGTCCGCGGCAAACGGATGCAGGTTAGCAAGGACGTCGAACCACTAGTGCGCTGCGTCCGCAACGTCCGCATAGCTTTGTGTGTGAGTGATGGAACGTGGTCAGACGGACTGCATTTATACGTCCAGCATTTTTGACGGACAAAATGTTTTTTGATTGTAATTTATTTTCCCTCCTACATCCGTCACAAAAACAGACTGTGTGGCCACTACTGCGTCTTCCGTCAAAAAGTACGTCTGTACTGCACGGACGGACAGTCCGTAGAAAACGCGCTCGTCTGACCCTAGCCTCAAATGGGGGTGCCAACGGGGAAAATTTGCAAGTTTCCCTGTAGCGTCCCCATTTTATCATGAGATTCCGGGACAGGAGCTACTTTTAGAGTGCACAAAGTACAGTAGGCTCACCCAAGGTAGCGCAATCACCGATACGCTACTGGATTTTTAACCTGTTTAGCGTTAGGCATGTAATATGGGAAGGAATCCGTTAAAGTCACTTATCCTGACTTTAACTGTAACATTCGGATATGTAAGCGTTATCGTTCGGTATATAATCTAGCCCTATAATGGCTCTGGTAAGTTTACAACAGCTGTGGTTAAGTTGGCACCAACTTTGAAATGGCCCTTGGTGTCTAGTTTTCAGCATATTTTGTCCTCTTTTTTTATGGTATGTCACATTGCTGATGAATAAAACTCTTTATATAAGCTGTTCTTTTTGTAGGGATGTAGTCTTATAAATTGTTTTGCTGCAAGATAGAAATAAGACCAAACCTTTTCATGAAATTAGGTCCTTCAAATTGATATGAATCTTATGATCAATGGTCTAGATTCATTATTTCTCAATAATAAATCTAGAATCGCAATGCAAGGTCCCATAAGGTTAGATTGCAGCTTGGAAAATGCAATTTTTACGAAGTTCTACGGCTTGAGATAAAAGATGCAATTTCATCACTGTTATAAATATAGGAGCTTAAACCTACAATTTCACAATGGCCAAACCGATACCACAACTTGAAACTGAATGTAGAAGGTACAAAGATTGACCAAACGAAAACTAAGTACTGCCAAGATTAGTTTTGAGTTGAGTCAGTTCACTAAACTTTTTTGATGTGTTCTGAATTTCAACAAATTTTCAATTGTCGTAACAGTAAAACTCGCAAAATGGCCAGTTCAAGAACCATAAAAGTCCAATAAAGAACAACTGAATTGATCAATTAAGGAAACTAACAGGGTTATTCAAAGAGAGCCGAATGACTGGAGAAAGGTAACCGAACGCTGAAAAGAAGCGTTCAGTTACCTTTCTTGGCCATTCGGCTATCCAGAGAGCAGGCAATGCGCCAAATCCTGATGAATTGCCTGCACATACGGTGCCTGTTCGGTACCTGTTCGAGGGCAGTGAAATCCCCATGAAAAAGCACTGCTTTGGCTATTCAGAGAACACAAACCAGCAGTGAAAGGTTCCCAAAACGCCCTGCCATTCGGTGGTTTCATTCGACAGGTTTATTCAGGAGAATCCCATAGGCTTCAATGTTAAAAATATTCCCGTTTTAATTCAATATCTAATAAACCGTTCATTATAAAATTCTGCAGTAAAAAGTCTCTTTATTTATAGATTTTTTTTGGATATTTTAAGCATTTTTCTTGATTTTTATTTTTTTTAAAAAAAGTCAGATTATTATTATTTTTATTTTTTCTGTAACAGCCCTTTTTATTATCATTCATTGGACCTCATATGTAAATTTCTTTGCAAACAGCGTTTCATGTTTCAAACATTCAAGCAAACTGTTTTGCTAATTTATTCACTTCACTCGTCTGCGGTGTCAGGTTTTTCCGGAGGCTGCGCTGCGTGCGATCGGCTCCTGCTCAGGTTTTTCCGGCGTCTTCGGCGGGTTAATCCAGATGTTTTTGCGGGTTTCGGCGTGCATTCGCCGGGTTTTTGCGGTGACTTTTCGTCGGGTTTGCAGCAGCCTTTCCCTGCACTTCGGCAGCCCTGTGGTACTTGCTGAACATACCGCAGGGTCGCCGAAATGGGATAGCCGAATCGGCCCGAATTGAAGAGAACGAAAAGTCACCGAACGTGCGGTGACTTTTCGATTCTATTTGAATAACCTTGTAAGTGTTAAGCTTGATTTTTGTTGATCTTAACCTAGTTTTCTGTTTATGATTGGGACTGCATGGTATGTGTAGTATCACCAAGGATTACACTTGGAAATCCCTTTAATTAACTAGTTATTTGCATTAAACCATCTCTTTCATTATTTGGGTAAATGTACTAAAGGAGTTCATCAAGTACCCTTAGCTTACTTTTTAGTGACACAATCTCAGACTGACCCTAGCTTGCCTTTGATCATTTTACAGAATGCACTCAATAGAGGGATATCGCTAAATTGAAACGATAGCTTATACATTTTTTCAAAATGATCAGTTTTTTCATGGCTGATCATATGGTGGAATTGGTTCACTCACTCTTGTATTTTTCCATTAGGCTTTATTTTTCTCACTTAGGCTGAATCTTTTGCATTTCCCTTTTTATTAATATTTGATTAATGCAGATGGTTTCTTTTGCAAACCTTCTCCTACATATCTTACTATGTCAGCGTAAAATCCATGGTAACAGTCTACCAATCCTTCCTCTGGAACAATTTAATATCAGAATATTTGTGTGGGGTTTAAATAAATCAACTAGTCAGCAACACGTCTTGTTATGGTGATGTTTTAGGAGTAATAAAATGTCGCTCTTTATGATTCATGAAGTAAAACAGTAGCAGATATAGCAACCTAGACTTTTAGGGAAAAAGAGGACCTAAGTCATTATTTGTGAACTTAATTTATACAATTTTTTTTTTACTCCAACCATAAAGTTCCAATTATGATATTAAATTGCACTATATATATATATATTTTTTTTTTTTCTAACATGATTTATGATGTACAGTTGTGTTCAAAATTATTCAACCCCCACTGAAATTGAGTGTTTTGGCCAGTTTGACATTGATTTTGGTCATTCAGTCATCTTGCTTACAATTAAATCAAAGAGGCACGTGTAGGTCAGACAAATATAACATAACATTTATAATGAAATAACCACAAATGTCTTTTCTGTACTCACATCATTATCAGTTTTATTCAACCCCCAAGTGACATTCAATCTTAGTACTTAGTACAACATCCTTTTACAGTTATAACAGCTTTTAAATGTGAAGCATAGCTTGACACAAGTGTCTTGCAGCGATCTACGGGTATCTTCGCCCATTCGTCATGGGCAAAAGCCTCCAGTTCAGTCACATTCTTAGGCTTGCGCACTGCAACTGCTTTCTTTAAGTCCCACCAGAGGTTCTCAATCAGATTTAAGTCAGGTGACTGCGATGGCCACTCCAAAATGTTCCAGCCTTTAATCTGCAACCATGCTCTAGTGGACTTGGAGGTATGCTTGGGATCATTGTCCTGTTGAAAGGTCCAATGTCTCCCAAGCCTCAGGTTTGTGACGGACTGCATCACATTGTCATCCAATATCTCCTGGTACTGAAGAGAATTCATGGTACCTTGCACACGCTGAATCTTCCCTGTACCTGCAGAAGCAAAACAGCCCCAAAGCATGATTGACCCCCCGCCATGCTTCACAGTAGGCAAGGTGTTCTTTTCTTCATAGGCCTTGTTCTTCCTCCTCCAAACATAGCGTTGATCCATGGGCCCAAACAGTTCTAATTTTGTTTCATCAGTCCACAGAACACTATCCCAAAACTTCTGTGGTTTGTCCACATGACTTTTGGCATACTGCAGTCGACTCTTCTTATTCTTTGGAGACAGCAAGGGGGTGCACCTGGGAGTTCTGGCATGGAGGCCTTCATTACGCAGTGTGCGCCGTATTGTCTGCGCTGAAACTTCAGTACCCACATCTGACAAATCTTTTCTCAGTTCCTCAGCAGTCACACGGGGACTTTTCTCCACTCTACGCTTCAGGTATTGCACAGCAGTCAAAGTCAGCATCTTCTTTCTGCCACGACCAGGTAGCATTTCAACAGTGCCCTTTGCCTTGAATTTGCGAATGATGCTTCCTATGGTCTCTCTTGCTATGTTTAACATCTTTGCAATCTTCTTATAGCCATTGCCCTTCCTGTGAAGAGTAATCACCTCTTCTCTTGTCTTCCTGGACCATTCTCTTGACTTCACCATGTTTGTAACCACACCAGTAAATGTCTAGAAGGAGCTGAGTATCACAGTCATTTTAAAGCTGCCTAATTGGTGCTTATTATGCTTTATTGCTGTTCCGTGACATCCACAGGTGTTTTCAATACCTGATTGAAAACACTTGAATGAACCTCTGTTCTTCAGAGTGGTAGTCTTTAAGGGGTTGAATAATTGTGTCAATGAAGAATTCACAAAAGAAACATTTACTACTGTATTACAAAACCAATTGATGTCATTTTAGTTGCATATCGTTCTTTAAAAAGTCCTTGTAGGATTTCATTCTGAATACAATTACAAATGTACACTAAATTCCCTAAAACCCTTTACAGCATTGGGGGTTGAATAATTTTGAACACAATTGTAGGTTATCATACCCTTTGCCATAGATTGCCATATTAAAAACTTCATAAAAATAAATAAATAATAAAGTATTTTACCAGGAAGGTTACATTGAGATTTCTTTCATTTTCAAGTATGTCCTGGGTTCAAGAACATTGTTTTTCTTTTTTACAGTTGTTACAGAAATACAAAGTAATAAATGCAAGATATTAAAAACAAAACACAAATATACAGATTAACAGAGAAAATAAATATGTAGGAAATATAGTCATTATGTTACATGTTTACAGGTGCATTCTGTATTGAAGTATGTTAATAGAGATCTCTTAAGGGACTTTAGACTGGGGGAAGATTTGATGGTGTCTGGGAGGTTATAACGTATTTGTGGGGCTCTGTAGGTAAATGACCATCGAGTCACTTTCTTTTTGTAAGGTGCTGGTCCAGGTTTGATAAATATAGGCCAATAACAACTAAAGACAGTGATGGGAATCCCTTGTGCAGCTGTTAATAGCTGTGTGGAATCCCTTCAAAAAATTATTTGTTATTTGTGACATTCAGTAAAGTTGCAAACGACTGCTGATCTTTTCCCTTAGTTTTATTGCTTGTGAATTCATTCGAATAGTGAAAATGTTAAAAAAAAAAAAAAAAAACAACTAATGTAGCTCTTCCCATACCAGCTCTTGACAAATCATAGAAACATAGAAAATGTCGGCAGATAAGAACCTATCGGCCCATCTAGTCTGCCCAATTACATGGATACTTTACCTGGATTTATCTTTTGTTTAGGATAGCCTTATGCCTATCCCATGCTTGCTTAAATTCAATTACTGTTTTGGCTTCTACCACTTCTACTGGAAGACTGTTCCATGTATCCACCACCCTCTCAGTAAAATAATGCTTCCTGATGTTACTTTTAAACCTTTGCCCCTCTAATCTAAGACTATGTCCTTTTGTTTTGCTACTTTGTTTCCTTTGTAATATACTCCCTTCCTATCCATATCCATACCAAATTTAGGGGAGAACTAGAAGCCAACTGCACATTTGCAGAAGCCAAATGAGGTTTTGAATGCAGGTTTGTATAGATCTATCCACATATTTGAAATTCACATGTTTAGTTACTAACCACCATTGGTTTACTGTTGCTGCAATGTTGATCAACTTCAGTGATCCCTAGAGGAAAATTCAGAGACACAAGTAGATTCATTGATGAAGCTTCTCAAATTCCTGCTTGATTTCCCTATTGGAAACACGGAAGTTTATCGATGCTGGAACAATGGCGATATTCACCATTGTTTGCAAAAATGATAAACTTCAATGGTTGCATAACCATCTCATGGTTAGAAATCTAAGCGTATATGACTACCTGGCCCTGGTATCTATATGAAGTGGTGGCCTTCTATAGATAAAGGGCATGTTAGGGCATGTTAGATCAACAGAATAGCTCTCCCCCTTTATAACTAATGAAAAACACTATCGGGTCTATTCAATAAAGGTGAAACTCAGGAGAATTGGCAGGAGAAGTGAAAATTCTAGGTCAAAATAGCCAAACCAGTAAAATTCTTCCATTTATCTCACTTTCCAAATCGGCTTTTTGGTCTAGATTGTTCTCTTCTCCCGCCAGTTCTCCTGAGTGTTACCTTTTACTGAATAGGCCTGTATGATCTAGTTTATATATTTGTTGTCGTAAACTTGGCAAATTGTAGAAATCTCTTACATTTGTATATTTTTGTGGGGGGGGGACTCCTTCAACTTACCACAGAACTTGGCAGGATAACTCAGCATTTGCTACTGCTGAGTACAATTTATAACTCCGGAATAATTTATGAGCTTAGTCGTGCTGAGAGATTATTGAAAAACCTCTGTTTTCCATTATATGATTATCCGAGATAGAAATTTGCAGTTTTAGCAAGTCGTCGGCTGGGGTCAGACGAGTGCACTATTTGCGCCCTTACTGAAGTGCCTCCCGGCGTCTGTCGCAGCATTATGACGCTGCGTCGGGGCCGGGCACACGCTGTTGCGCGCATGAATTGTGTGCGAGACAGCGGCTGTGCAGCAAGCCTCCCCGTCAAAGCCACGGCAGGGCTGCAAAGTGCGATCCTCCATAGGAGGAGGAACTTGCAGCGCTGCGTGCACTAACTGCACTCAGTGAGGTGGCCAGACGGGCGTCAGAGTGGGAGGAGCATCCACTCTCATAGACGTGCCTTCCACTCTTAAAAACGCTCGTCTGACCCAAGCCTCGAAGCTCCCTTGTTGGCCAGTTGCAAATTTCACAGAGATCCAGAGGAGCATATATTCATTCACTACATTTCCCAGAATCCTTTTGTCCAGTTGCACATTCATGCTGTAAAAAGTGTTTCCCCCCCCCCCCCCCCAGTACCTGTAAGTAAAGGAAAAATAAGAATAAATTATTCTCTGTGAGAACGTCCTTCACTCTTTGGAAGCTGATTTTGATGAAAATGCACTGCAAGATGCCATTACAGCCCATACTGCATTACTCAAATAATAGAGGGTCAAGGATATAGTATTCAACTTCGAGCTTTAACCTTTACCACCTTTTGAGAAATGCAGAAAATATTGCATGTTATGTAGGACACAAATAAATGTGTCGATGCAGCTTATGCGCATTTGCATTTTACTCAAATCTATATTATGTTCACGCACAATTGTCTCCCAGTAGCGCTTTCACCCTTCCTTAATTAAACTTTATTTGTTTTCATTTCTGCATTTTTTTTGTATAACAAGAGGAAGCTCAGAGATGAGTATTAACTGACGACTCACTAAATCTAGAGCCACCACTGTGCTCAAGGAAAATTATACAGGGATACACTAGGGTTAAAACAGGAGGAGGAAAACCAAAGGTGCTAAATATTAACCCTTCTGAACCCCCCCTCCTACGGGCCATATTACATAGTTGGTGCTAACTTAACCAGAGCTGTTGTAAACTTCCCAGAGCCATTATAGTCTATGGAGGTTTTAAGTTTACAACAGCTCTGGTTACGTTAGCACCAACATTGTAATATGCCCTACATCTTTAAAATTCAGGTTCTTTCTAGTGCAGCTCTAGTCTCCAGAGGCGCGTTCAGTTCCGCAGCAGCTGCTGAATTGCTACATTGCAGCAGTTCAGTTTGCTGCAGCCGTCTCACTGAATGCTTTGGCTGTGAATATTAAAGCGAAAGGGCAGAGGATTGCTTAATGAAAGGTGCTGTTTCTGCAATATCCACTGTTGTCCATTTTATTACCACTTTAGTGTTAATGTTTACCATGTTTCAATAAATATTTGGGGCTTTGATTCACCAAACCTTCAAACTGAACATTTCCTTATTGGATTATTTGCTGCGTGGAGGCGGCCATCTTTCCCATGTCACACCCTGCTAACCCACAGCACCTCTTTACTTAGGTGCAAGTGCTAAGTTAGCAGTGCTGAGCGCTGAACTGCAGCACAGCGTTCAGTGGCAAGTTGCTAACTTAGCACTTGCAGCGGCTGAGGAACTGAACGCGCCTCAGTACTCTGGACAAGACAGGCATCTGAATTACAGGAAGCTGGGAGCATGTCATATGGCTGCAGGTGAACATTCAGCCTATTCAACGGGGCTGGGTGGAAGAGGAGGTGAGGAACAAATTGGTGCTTGTTTTCTATACTAGGAGCTTGAAACTCAGTTCAGCCCATGCTGACTTTAGCTCCATGTAGGTTCTATTACTCTGTCTTTGTAGCATTGAAACAGCCCTCCAGGAAGGAGAAGGCTGAGGATGCTCAGGGTACTGTGACCACTCCATTTACATTGATATCACATGTTTCCTTAAGCAAATGCTTTGGGGCCTATTAGAATCTTAACGCTAAGGTTAGTACTCTGTTATGTGAGCGTTAACGTTAGGTTAAGTGGACCTAGCGCAGGACCCCCATAGTATATTCTGAACGTGTTAAAAAACGGAAGTGCATCAGGGCTTGCACTCGCTTCCACGAGCTTGCTGTACTTTACGCTCCCTATACTTAACATGGGGAGCGCAAAGAGAAATTGGCGTTAGGATTCTGAAGTCCTAACGCTAATTACGTACTTCCTCGGTTAACTGAGGTGTTAGCACCAGCTTCTCTTCTGTGGAATCAGTTAGCAGCAGTTGAAAATCCCCTCCAAAAATCAGATACTCATCTCTCATCCCGCGGCGAGAACAATGGGCCAATCACTGCTTCTGGCCGCCGGACGCAGAGTGAGACTGGGGACAAATAGTCCCCAGGCTCTCTATGCAAGGCATTCTGCGGCCCTGCAGGATCTCACCATTAACTCCAAATAACTACAGGAGGGGATACTCTCTTCGGCTCATTAGCGCTGCTGTGAGTGTCCAGGGGCTTAGCAATTCATTATGGGACAGGCTGCTGAATCAGCGCCTGCCCCATATGGTGCTAAAACACGAAGGGGAAACCACAGGCACAGTTTTTCCACCTTAGCGTCCCCGTTTTAGCAGCAGTTATATAATAGTGTCCGTTGTGTTTGAAATGCCCAAATAAAACATAGATTTTTTTTTTATTAAAGGTAATATTGTGAAGTTATGATTGTTATCCCTCATTCTGATCTTTATGAATATCATTATAATCACGTAAGACATATTTGTAGAAGTACATTTACTTAATTGTTTTTTAAAGTTGTGCAAAAAATAAAGTGTTTACATTCAGCAGAGGAGCATGCAATTCATCATTCCAGTGCCCCGATAACCACCAGCAGACAGCTGGATCTACCATTGCGTTTCCCTTCTGTTGACGTACATAGTCAGAGTCTCTACTCTGTCTTATCTGAAGTGTTCCCCAATGACATCTATAGTACAACCTGTCTAGTTGTCTTTATTTCTTCATCATCATTATGACTTTTTCAAGGCCCTTGGGAAATCTCTTCTTCCTGTTTCTACTTCTGATTTGTTCTATTCTTGTGCAGAGTTCTATACTTAAAGCCAGAGATTCTGGTACTGTAGCATTGTGTTTGAAGGAATGATTCCCCCCCCCCCAATGATGCAGATTCTCCTATTTCCCCACCAGGGTCCCATACTCCCCTTCTGAATCTATGGGGAACAACTGGTAATAGAAATCCATAGAATTTGCATACTGAACTTCATGGTTATGGTTTTTAGCAGCCATTTATTGACATTCTTTCAATATCCTGATGGCCCAATTACAATTTCCTGGTGAAGCCCAAGTCATTTCTCAGAATTGCTAGCTTTGCAATGCAATTTGGGATAGTGAGCTAGCCTTACATTTAACGAGTGGCTATTTACTATATTAGGTATTTTAATTATAGGAGGATGAACAACTAGAACCTTTTACTGATGGCACTGACTGCTGCTTCATGAACCTACATAGGCTGGACCAATGACACCGCTACATGATTGCTCACATTGCTATGGTTTATGACAACCCGCACAAAGTCCAACGGCCCACTGGGAACTAAAATCCAGATCGGAAACTCTTAAACTGTTCATCCAAAAAAATTGTTCTGTGTATAGGTAATGGCTGCTAATGTTGAATGAGAATCACATAGCAACAGATTGTTTATCTGATCACATGCTACAACTGATAAGCCCAAAATATCAGTCCTGTTAACTCTTTCTTGACTTTACAGCCTTCCACTATTTCATTTCTGTATCCAATTTTGCTATTCGGCTTCTTTATACTTAAACCTGTAATTAAAATGACGGGAAAAAAATAGTTTCCCTATATAAATTAGTTGTAATATTGGCGGCGTGGGGAGCTGATGCTGCAGGTGATACTGGGATAGATCCACTAGCGTTGTGAGATCTCATGGGGAACTAAGGGCTGGATTCCCTAAGGATTGCATCTTTAATAATGTGAATGTTAGGTATTTTAGCCCTTGGGGAGTTTAACTTTTTTTATGGCTGCTAGATCCCCATGAGATCTCACAGCTCATTTCTAGATCTAGCAGGGAGCTCTAGTGAATCTAGTCCAATGAGGTGGATAAAAGGCTGCACATGACAGAAGGGAAAAAGTGGAGATTTCAAGTGGGAATAAATTAATCCTTTGGCTTCACTGATTTTGAATGGAGTTGGTTACTAAATGATATACTGGTATTTTCGGTGAAGGCATGGGATCCAGTGAGCATACTAGGGTTTGTAAGTAACAACGGGAGGAAATGGCACTTGAAAATGTAAGGAATTGATGACTGCAAGTGAGAATAGAATTATTTGGTTGCTTCAAGTGATGATGGTTGAAATGATTGTTTTGGAGTGAAGGTGGAAAATGAATGCGTTTGGAGTGACATGCCAGCTTCAAACACGGTTAAAAGTTGTCATATTTCCAATTAAACTGAAGTAGTAAGGTGACTTTTCAAGGGGTTCTGTTCAGTTATTTCAACTTTTTCAGTTGGTTTGGAATTGATCATTTGTATCTTCGTTTAGCAAGAATGTAGACATACTTTATGAAAATGTTCCTCTTGCAAAAAATTCTTTAATATACTCTCCATAATAATGTAAATTATTCTATATTTATAAAGAAATTTATATAATCATATTAACAGTGTTTGCTAGCTATAAATAAGTTACATGGGCACATCTTGGGAAGAAGTATTGCGTAACATTGTTCTCTTTCCACCCTGGTCTATTTGCAGGGTTTGGGATTAATCAAACCCTGGTAACATAGGCCATGCAATGCATCCTAAAATATACTATCAGGGTTATTCAGAGAGCGTGAAAAGCAGGAGAATGACTGGAGAATGAAAAATTCTAGGTCAAAATAGCCGATTTGGAAAGTGAGATGAAAGGGAGAATTTTTCTGGTTTGGCTATTTTGACCTAGAATTTTTCATTCTCCAGTCATTCTCCTGCTTTTCACGCTCTCTGAATAATCCTGTATGTATGCAATTTTTGGCTACTGAAATATTTAAATTTTTGATAGAAACGCATATAATAAAATATACTTGAAAGTCTTCTATTTGCTTTTATTGAATTAAACAAGAAGAATTAATTCAATGTGCATGTGTATGGGAGGCTAGCCTTACTCATCCAGTCATATGATGTAGGTTCGACATGTCCTTTGATTTTCTGCATTGTAACTCTGATTGCAATTGGTACTGCTGTGGCAATCAATGTAAAATACTGGCCACATTGCCCAGTGTCTATGAATCTGGGGACTATGGCACTGGCACTTTTTCCCTTACAAATCAATGTATTTCCTAAGTGCCTCTGCTATTGACATGACCCATGTAAACCAAGTAATAATGTGACAGATAAAAGAGGAAGCGATGCTTCCAGACAGATCCTCTTTCAGTATGCCAGAGGCATGCTTATCTGCCTAATATACAAGGTTAACCTTTCTCTGAGTTACACACAAACAGGGCCAACAATACAATTTCCAGGCAGTTTACGCAATGTTTGGGTAAGGAAGGCTTCTCATAGAAAATGGGAATTTATTAACCACAAAGGCAGAAGTATATATGAACAGGAAGGAATGATGGGGTAAATAAATAGTGTAATCTTTATTAATTTTGTTTAACAAGATATTATAGGACCAAGCTGTTAAGCTTTGCTGTACGGGGATAAGATTTACTTTATTAAACTAGCTGAAAATCCCAATATATAGCAGTTATAGGGGCAGGGCCGGTGCTAGACTATTTTGCGCCCTAGGCAAGACCAGCTACTTGCACCCCCCACCCCAAAAAAAGCGACACAACATGAAACTGATAAATTTCTTTCTTTTTTTCAAGAATAAAGTTTGAAAAGCACCACTAGTAAAGGTAAAATAAATATAAACTGTATTAAACAATTTTAAATTAACTCTATTGAACAAATATAAATTAACTGTATTTTTCTTAACGAAATCAAACCATTTCACATGCCCAACAGAGCCCAGAGTTTGACATGCCCAACCAGCAGAGCCCAGAGTTTGACATGCCCAACCAGCAGAGCCCAGAGTTTGACATGCCCAACCAGCAGAGCCCAGAGTTTGACATGCCCAACCAGCAGAGCCCAGAGTTTGAGGGGGCAACGATGGACTGCGACAAGGACACAGATGCAGAATTTTACAAACAGCAATTTGTTTATAGACAAATACATGCAAATTTTACACACACACAGCCATACATTCACATAGACAACTATATATCCCCTACACCCCAGGGGTATGTAGCAATAAAACTCACAGTAATGTGCGATGTGTATGAGCGTATCACAGAGCTCCACAGCAATAAAACTCAGTAATGTAATTGATTTATTCAACTGCCCCACCACATCAATTCTAACCCCCAAAGGATTTCAATTGTTGTCATTCTGCAGCCCCCCAGCATATCAATTCATCAAACCCCCCCTCACCATTACCCCCCACTCACCATTTCAGTTCATCACACCCCCCACTCTCCATCACACCCCCACTCACCATCACACCCATCACCATTGCAATTCATCACCCCCCACCATCCCCTGCAATTCATCACCCCCACCATCCCTTGCACTTCATCACCCCCACCATCCCCTGCAATTCATCACCCCCCACCATCCCTTGAACTTCATCACCCCCACCATCCCCTGCAATTCATCACCCCCACCATCCCTTGAACTTCATCACTCCCCCCACCATCCCCTGAACTTCATCACTCCCCCCACCATCCCTTGAACTTCATCACTCCCCCACCATCCCTTGAACTTCATCACTCCCCCCATCCCTTGCAATTCATCACTCCCCCCACCATCCCCTGAACTTCATCACTCCCCCACCATCCCTTGAACTTCATCACTCCCCCCATCCCTTGCAATTCATCACTCCCCCCACCATCCCCTGAACTTCATCACTCCCCCACCATCTCCTGAACTTCATCACTCCCCCCACCATCCCTTGAACTTCATCACTCCCCCACCATCCCCTGCAATTCATCACCCCCACCATCCCTTGCACTTCATCACCCCCACCATCCCCTGCAATTCATCACCCCCCACCATCCCTTGAACTTCATCACCCCCCACCATCCCTTGAACTTCATCACCCCCCACCATCCCCTGCAATTCATCACCCCCCACCATCCCTTGAACTTCATCACTCCCCCCACCATCCCTTGAACTTCATCACTCCCCCCACCATCCCCTGAACTTCATCACTCCCCCCACCATCCCTTGAACTTCATCACTCCCCCCACCATCCCTTGAACTTCATCACTCCCCCCATCCCTTGCAATTCATCACTCCCCCCACCATCCCCTGAACTTCATCACTCCCCCCACCATCCCTTGAACTTCATCACTCCCCCACCATCTCCTGAACTTCATCACTCCCCCACCATCCCTTGAACTTCATCACTCCCCCACCATCCCCTGCAATTCATCACCCCCCACCATCCCCTGCAATTCATCACCCCCCACCATCTCCTGCAATTCATCACCCCCACCATCCCCTGCAATTCATCACCCCCCACCATCCCCTGCAATTCATCACCCCCCACCATCCCCTGCAATTCATCACCCCCTGGAAATTGCGCCCCCCCGCGAGCCGAGCCAACCCCCCCCATTATCAACCCAAACAACCCCCCCCCCATACCTGACAGCAGGCAGGCAGCAGGCTCAGACTGGACACAGCAACTCGAGTCGCAACGCAAGGGCAAGGCACTGTCACACACTGACACTCTCCACACTCGGCACTCCACACGACGGCGGTGCCTAGTCTCCGCCTCCTCCTTCCCAGGCTTCCTTCCAGCGGCGTCTGACGTGGGGCTGGGCGCGCGTGCTGCCACCAGCCCCAACACGTGCAGGCGCCGCTGACGTAACGTTGCGTCACGTGCACTGCGGAGCGGGCGGAGCCGAGCCTGGATGGTGCAGACCGTGACGCTGCGCAGTGTGTGTAGCTGTGCACTGGCATGCTCTGCCTCTGGACTGGACATGTAGATTGCAGCGCCCCGGGCCCGGCCCGACCGCGCCCGGCACGGGCCGCGCGCCTGGCGGACACTAACACAATTATTTTTTTTCCCAATTTTTTTTTCCCAGGCGCTGCGCCCTAGTCAGGCCTGCGCTCTAGGCGGCCACCTAGCTCGCCTAGCGGCAGCGCCGGCCCTGTATAGGGGGTTATTCAAAGAGATCCGAATTGTGGCCAAAAGGTACCGAACAGTGAAATTCAGCGTACGGTTACCTTTCCTGGCCATTCGGCTATTCAGAGAGCAGGCAGTTCGCCATATCTTGGCGAATTGCCTGCACATAGAGTGCCTGTTCGGAGCCTGTTCGAGGGCAGTGAAATCCCCATAGAGAAGCAATGCTTTGTCTATTCAGAGAACACAAAACCGCAGGGAAAAGTTGCCGAAATGCCCTGCTGTTCGGTGTTTTCATTTGACAGATTTATTCAGACGAATCCCATAGGCTTCAATGTTAAAAATAATCCCGTTTTAACTCAATATCTAATAAACCGGTTAATATTATATAATGCAGTAAAAAGTCTCTTTTATTTATAGATTTTTTTAGGATTAGGAGGATTTAGCATTTTTTGGGCAATTTTTTTTCCAGTTTTTCTTTTTTTTTAAATCGTTATTTCTTTTTAGTGTAACAGCCCTTTTTATTATCATTCATAGTATCTTATATGTAAATTTCAGACATTTTTCGTTCAGTAGCTTTCTTCCAAACAGTGTTTCAATTTTCAAACTTTCAAGCGTACTGGTTTTTTTTTCACCTCATTCGTCTGCATGTCGGGTTTTTCCGGCGGCTGCTCTGCGCTGTGATTGGAAGCAAGTCGGTTTTCTCCAGCGTGTTCAGCGGCGTGTTCAGCTGTTTCTGCGGGTTTCGGTGAGTGTTCGGTGGGTTTTGCAGTGATTGTTCGTCGGGTTTGCGACGGGTTTTCCCTGCAGTAAGGCGGCCCTGTGGTGCTTGCTGAATACACTGCAGGGTCAGCGAACTAGGATCGTCGAATCGCGCTGAATTACAGGGAACGAAAAGTCACCGTACGTGCAGTAACTTTCCGATTCTCTTTCCTGTAAGTGTTACTACGCCTTCTGTATGTGTACATTATGTCCACATACAGTATTATTTTTATATTCTGTTAGAATTTGGTAAAGCTGCATTACTAGTCTTTAATCACCGAGAACATTTTGTCCAACAAATATTATGGTAACATTTACTTAAAATAATGGGATGTATAGTTAAAATGTAAATATATGGTAAAATAAAAGTTCTGTGTATATATTGTTATCATGAGATCGATAAAAAATAAAATACTGTAAATGTATGAACTTTTAATTTATCCTTCACAGAAATATTGCTGGGATGAAAGGTCCTAAACTCTTGACGGTGTCCATAATTTTGCACAATTTTAAACTCTTAGGGCCATATTACATAGTTGGTGCTAACTTAACCAGAGCTGTTGTAAACTTCCCAGAGCCATTATAGCCTATGGAGGTTTTAAGTTTACAACAGCTCTGGTTAAGTTAGCACCAACATTGTAATATGGCCTTAGCATAGAGGCAAAAATAGCCTTTGTACCATACGATAAATATGTCATATATCCTACTTATGGAGATGTGTAGCAATCATAAAAAGATTATTAGCAGTGCATCTTTTAAAAATCCCAATAGAAAGCAAAAATGATAGTCCCCCTTCCATAGTTGACAGTAAAATAGAGATGGTAAGCAGGATAATCTGCCCACCTACGAATTTTCCTTACCGTCTCCATTTTACCATCCGTATTCCATAAAAGGCAGTTTATTAGCTTAGCACCGTAACAAAGCACCAGACTTCCCGATAACGGCGCAGCGTGCTTATATGAATATTGACTTGCAGAGTCCATAGGACTCCATAGAACCTTTAGTTCGAAATCATGCAGCGCCGCGGATGAATCGCAGAGGGAGTCTAGGAACTATTTGTTCCAAGTCTCACTCTACTAGCGATGAGAGGAAGTGGTGGATCGTGTCGCCCTCTCCACCACGGGGTGAGATGTGAGTATTGGTTTTAATGAGGGGGGGGGGAGTTCATAGTGTGTTATGTGATTTTTCAAATGCAGAATCACGTAAAATTCGATTTATGGAGACATTATTTCAACATTAAATAACGTCTCACGGCTGGAAGCGCAGGGTATGCCGACATAGCCTGCGCTTCCAGCCAAGAGACGTTATTTTCTGGTGAAATAACGTCTCCTCGAAGCTGGTGTTAAGTGTTCCACGCGGAGGTGAAATGGGAACAATATAGACAGGGTTACAATACATTGAGACCGAACAACATTTTGATAAACCAGTACAGGAGGAAACGAGGGCCCTATTCCTGTGGGAACTCGCAATCTAGAAGGGTTGGGGTAGAAACGGGAGGAGAGGACTGCAAGGTGAGAGTGATGGACTGGTTGGGGCAGTGAGGTGTATTAATGAGTCAATTATAACCCTGAATCTTATCCCTTGTGACATAAGGAAAGGGAAGGTCATTGAGGGGCGATACATTTCCCCTCGGTTTCTATCATATATGCAGAAGTAGGAAATCCAGACCAGGTTTTCAGGCTGCATGTAGTGTCTGGATTTCCAGGTTTTGTGTCTCTCCCCAGGGTTAATTACTTGATTGGTGTTTAATCAGGGGAGATAAAAGAGGGGAGGCTAAACCAGGAAGTTGCTCTGGCCTGGGACTCAGAAAGCCTTCTGAGGGAGCTACAAGGTGTGTAAAAAGGTTGCTTATAGTAATTTTGCTCGTTTAAGGTGGCTGAGGTTAGCTCACCATTTGTTAGATAGGGAATCTAACTGTTTAGTAAGAGCCTGAGCGGCAAGGGTTTATTTTCTGTTTTCATTTCTGTTTAATTGCAACCTTTTAAATAAAATACTGTCTGCTGCACAGGTTTAAAAGAACTTTCTTTCGCCTGGACTGCCTTTTTCCCAACAAAGGTAGCCTCCGTTTGGGCTATACCCCCACACCCTGTACACGAGTGAGTGACCCCAGAGTCCCTGTATTCTTCTATCTTCCTGGCTTTTGTAACACAGCAGTAAAACATTTGTTAAACATTTTGTTCCAGTGAAGGTAGCAGGCACCTCCTTTCAGCTCCTTTGCAATCATATGTTTGTGACAGGAGTGACAAATTTCATTTCTCCTCATGGAAACCATTTCCTGCTATTAAGGTGTGCATGTGGTATGTCAAAGATGAAATTAGATTTATTTATTTTTTTGAGATTTTCGGTAAACACATTTTTGACAGTTAAAGGGTTAATAATTTCACCATGGTAACTACATATACCCAGAAGTAATGTATGTAACAATTTTTCTAAATCTATTTGCAACAGTTTGACATTATTTGACTGGCAGGGCATTGTTTCTTGTATGGTTTTTTTTTCAAATTCTTTATTTAGTAATTTCAAATAGGGTCACAAGTCGACCAACAAAACCACGGCCACACAGGGCTGCCACATCATCTGTCATTAAACGGAGCACAAAAAGGGAAATAAAAATACTTGGTAAATGTCCTCTGAAGCCAAAAGGTAGTGTCATCGAAAAGGAAGAATGCAATGAAAAAAGATTCTGTGGGGAGAAGGCTGTCCGTAGACCGGAGCGGGTTACCTCAGCAGTGAGGAAGAGAAAAATAATCAAATGTCCACAAAAAGCGTAAAGGGGGAGGAAAAAAAAAGAGGGGGGACCATATCACTTTCAAAAGTCCCATGCTACCAGCGAGGGTGGGGAGGGGAGTTCCCAGGAAGCAATCGACTCAGTCCCCAAACATTGCGGCGTGCGGCTCCTCAATACTTTGTAAACAAGGGGGGGGGAGGACTAGGAGTAGTACTCCTATAACATCCCACGTGTCTAAAACATCAGGCAAAACAACGGGAAGGAATGCAAAACCACAGAACAAAAAGGAATACCCTTCTGCATAAAGCAGAGAGTAGGTAATCTAACGGGTACATGCGGTAAGGCTCTCATCCCGGGGAAGTGACTGCCCTATCCGGGGCAAGTCCCGCACCAGTGGCGGAAGTACCAGGGTCGCAGCGGTCACAGTTGCGACCGGGCCCTGGCATTCCGCCACTGGAGGGGGGCCCGGCGCCGCCCACCAGATTCTGGCAATCAGCGCCGGAATCTGGGAGCCGCGCGCTGGCCGTCCCTCTCCCTGCGAGCGGCCGCTGACATGCAGCCTGGCCGCTCACGTGGGATAGGAACCAACCTGACCAGCGCACGAGATCCTCTCGCGAGACCTCTGCGCTGATCAGGTGGTTTCCGGCGAGCGGCCAAGACGCATGTTTCCAGCGGCCGCTCGCCAAGGAGAAGACAACGCCGGCGGAGGCCGTCTGGGACCTGGGGCCAGCAGAGGTAAGAGCTGGGGGCCCTTATACCCATGAGCTGGGGGCCCTTATACCCATGAGCTGGGGGGCCCTTATACCCATGAGCTGGGGGGCATATCCAAGAGCTGGGGGGCATACCCATGAGCTGGGGGGCATACCCATGAGCTGGGGGGCATACCCATGTGAGAGCTGGGGGGCATACCCATGTGAGAGCTGGGGGGCATATCCAAGAGCTGGGGGGCATACCCATGTGAGAGCTGGGGGGCATATCCACAAGCTGGGGGGCATATCCATGTGAGAGCTGGGGGACATATCCATGTGAGAGCTGGGGGCATATCCATGAGCTGGGGGCATATCCATGTGAGAGCTGGGGGGAATATCCATGAGCTGGGGGGCATAACCATGTGTGAGCTGGGGGGCATATCCATGAGCTGGGGGGCATATCCATGAGCTGGGGGGCATATCCATGTGTGAGCTGGGGGGCATAACCATGTGTGAGCAGGGGGCATAACCATGTGTGAGCTGGGGGCAAATCCATAATCTGGGGGCAATATCCATGTGTGAGCTGGGGCATATCCATGAGCTGGGGCAAATCCATGTGTGAGCTGGGGCAATATCTATGTGTGTGCTGGGGCAAATCCATGAGCTGGGGCAATATCCATGTGTGAGCTGGGGCAAATCCATGAGCTGGGGCAGTATGAATATATATATATAATTGGGGGGATATACATGTGAGCTGGGGCATTTTTATATGGTCTGTTCTTATTGGAAAGCGTCACATGACATTAAAGAAAAGTATCGGTGAGTACTTTTAAAAAGTATCGGTACTCATACTCGGTCTTAAAAAAGTGGTATCGGTGCATCCCTAGGCAATACTATCTTTGTTTTATTTTGCAGTGAAAAATAAGTAAAAATACATAGATTTTTTGGGGGGGGGCCCTTCGTGGATTCTTGAACCTCAGGTTTCTAGTTACGCCACTGTCCCGCACCTAGGAGTACAGGCCAGGCCTCAGCTGGGTCCGAAATGGTGTATGGTACAGTTTTGTGGGTAAACACAAGGGAACCAGCCAAGCCCCAGCGGTACCAGACCCCCTTATGCCGGAGAAAGGCTGTCACCTCGCAGAACCGGCGTAGCGCCATCAGTATCGCAAAGGGCAGGACATGGAATAACTTCAGTAGCGCTCCGTCGAACCGGACATCAACTCGAGCCCCCGGGTTGGCCATAATTTGCGGTTTGGCAGCCATATCCGCGGCAACCGCAATAACATCTCTCGGGGCATCCCGGGGGCCGCCGCGGCCTTGCGAGTCCATAAGCTGCACTAAACACCTCTGGGACTTCGGGTGCAGACTCCGATACCTGTCGCGCCAGACGGTTTGCATAAAGGAGTAGGGATTTTTGAAGGAAACTGACTCTGGAACGCCACGGACATGGATGTTGCGCCGACGGTGGCAAGACTCCAGCGCCTCCACTGATCGAGTCAAAATATCGACTTGGGACCTGAGCGTGTTCACCTGCGCTGACAAGACCGCCTTTCGCCCGCCAGGTCCGTGGCCTGGGCCTGAACCGCCACCACCTGCGAGCATACTACTTCCACCTCAGACCACACGCCAGACATTTCGGTTGACCAGATAGATTTGATTTCCGCTATAAAACTTCGATAATCCTTCATCGTGGTGGGGCGCGCGTTGTCTGGGGTGTTTCTTGTATGTTATTAATCAAGACTATGTTTGGCATAGTGCAGGATATGGACACCGTTTACTGTTTAGAACTTTTCATCACATCAATAATTCTGTGAACTATGAAGGAATAGATAAGGAATTAAAGTTGTAGTTTATAGTTTACGTTTTATTCTTCCTTAAACTAGTATTCTAAATACAAATAGATTTTTTGGGTTTATGGTTAACTGCGTATGCCATGTTATGTTTTTTTTCAAGAATTCTTAGCAATAAAAAAAAATCCAGCTACCCTACCAGTATAGCTTATTTTTGCTCTTATTGGTACTGGAGTCTGTAGGTGCTGTCCCACCAGTCTATGGCAAATCATTTTAAAATGTTTTTTTCAAATACTGAAGGATTCTGACGTGCCCACAGTCACAATGTTTATAAGGTTATTTACTATATGATGTGTGTGGACTGTATATATGCACAGTATATATATATATAATCACCGAAAAAGACGCACTCCAGGACTTAAAGCTCAAGTAAAAAAATGATGCTTTATTAAATAACGATTAAAAGAGTGCCCATAAGCACTGACTGTCAGTGCTTATGGGCACTCTTTTAATGGTGATTTAATAAAGCATAATTTTTTTAACTTGAGCTTTAAGTCCTGGAGTGCGTCTTTTCGGTGTTTTTTGTATTTTCTACAGACTTTTGCACCCAGGCACATACATTTAATCTACATTGGCTTTTGCAGGTTACCTTGTGTTATATATATATATATATATGTATATGTGTGTGTGTGTATGCTATATATTTACAGACAGAACAATTCATGTAGCCTGTTAAAGAATAAGATTACAAAGCTATAATAGTTTTCAAAGTTTTGCTAAAGAATTAAACATGTTAAGATTTGTGTCCCTTCCATTTAAAGATTGAATAACCAATTTTATCCACAAATATTAGCTATTTGTGGCATTGTCGGAAACATTTATCTTAAAAAAACAGGAAGTCACGTAGTGAAACAGGATGCTTTATTTGTTTTAAGGTCTCAGATTAATGATGTGTGGTGCCCTTATTGTTTCTTTTATAAATACATTCCATTTGAAATCAGGTTTGTAAAGCTATTCTTGGCTATTGCCTAAAATTTACAAGACATATTAATCTTGTGCTTGTTTTTAATTGTGTGTGCTGTACTGAGTGCAGGATTTGCACTTGGTGTTTTATTGGTTTTAATTGATTTGTTTTAACGTTAAGGGGTTATTCAGAGATTGCTGAAATGTCACGACATTTCCGTGCTCTCCCCTTCGCCGCACTTCGGTGAGTTAAATTCGTTGACTTTGCGGTTAATTCAGCAATCACCGCAGGGTTTCCAAAGTGCGGCGAATCGACCCGCCAATCACATCTTAAAACCACTGCAAAAATGCTGAATCAGATGGAAAAACTGCTGTAAAACCGCCGAATCGATCAGAAAAACCACCGAACGCATCCTTAAACTGCTGCAAAACCGCCAAACTGATCCCATAATCTGCAAAGAAATCGCCAAATGCATCCGACGGTCCGCTGAACAGACCACAGAATTGATCTGAAAAAAGCCGAACAGGTGTCGAGCAGGGGTAAAAAGACAAACACTTCAACTTTTAAAAGGCATTTTAAAAAAAAATTACAGCATCAAAATGAAATTTTATATCAGGTCCTATGAATAATAGGTTTGTTACAGAAAATAAAACGCCATTTTAACAAAAATCGGGAAACAATTATGCCAAAAAAATCCTAAAAATAGTGACTTTTTGCTGCAAATAAAAAGAATAAATATTTAAGAAAAACGGGGTTTTTTTATACACTGAAACCTATGGGATTCGCCTGCTTAAACGAAAACACCGAAAATCAGGGCATTTCACTGCTGTTCAGTGTTCTCTGAATAGATTAACCATTACTTCTCTATGGGGATTTCATTGCTGCCGAAGATAACCCTAATTCACTGGCAATTCACCAAAATTTGACAAATTGCCAGCTTTTTAAATAGCCGAATGGCCCCGAAATTGCACCGTGTGGGGAAATACACTATTCGGTGGCCAAATCAGTGTTCTTTGAATAACCCCTTTAGTGATTTCATCCTCTTTTTAAAATGCAATGTTATACTTAAAAGCAATGATATAAGATTAAAAGCAATAATAGTAGACATAAACTGACATTTTTTGGACTTGACTATGTTATTGTAAACATTCGGCTGAGGTTGAATAGTATAGCAGTAGTAGAATGTTTCTAGGTTTGCTATTGTGATTTTATAGCTCCTCCAGCAGCTTCATCCTTTCTGCTGTAGAATGACAAATCGTGATTGGGCTCAGTCTTCTAATTCTCTGGCATAGTCCATATCTGCATGTACCATAAATGAATTACTTTGACCATAGAAGTGCTAGTTCTTTTATGGTGATATAACATGTTGGTCAAGAGCAAAGGGTGTTATTGGGGGTCTTTTTGATCCCCTTATGAATTAATTACCTTAACAGGCCTACAGCACATTTATCTAAACTCCATGCACCAGCACCTTGTTGCCAAAAGGGACTAGAGCTGCCTAGGGGCAATAGTACATTCTTTGATTCAGTGCATCCAGAACCAAATTTTACATATAAAACGAATCAACATATAAACAAAATTTGGTTTATCTGATTCGTAAAAAAAACCAAATATGGCTAAAAACATGATAACTGACAGTTTTATATAGTGAGATCTGTGAAGATCTGTCAAGCCAAGATCTACCAAATTGCTTAAAGATTCTCTTTAATAACAAAAAATCCACATAATGTCAATATTTAAAATCAAGTTAGATGAATACCCAGAACTTTCACCTCATTTCCTGCCATTCTCTCTCTATGAGATGTTGACTCCTCATCCTCCTACTCCTTATCAAATACTTTGTACCAGGAATATAAATATCACAGCAAATAGGACTGAATTAGGCTTGTGCACCGATTTTTTTTTTTTTCGGTTCGAATTTTCGGATGTTTAAACTTTTCGATTTGGCTCGTTTCGACCGATTTCTGTTTCGATTCGGTTCGGCTCGACTCGTTTTTCGTGTACATTTTTTTTCGGAATATCGACCATTTTTCGTATTTTCGTGTCACTTAGCTGTTTTTTGTATCGACTTTTCGTAATTTCGGAAATTTTCGTTTTTCGGAATTGTACATGTTTTCGGAATATCGACCGTTTTTCGTATTTTCGTGTCACTTAGCTTGTTTTTTTGTATCGACTTTTCGTAATTTCGGAAATTTTCGTTTTTCGGAATTGTACATGTTTTCGGAATATCGACCGTTTTTCGTATTTTCGTGTCACTTAGCTCGTTTTTTTGTATCGACTTTTCGTAATTTCGGAAATTTTCGTTTTTCGGAATTGTACATGTTTTCGGAATATCGACCGTTTTTCGTATTTTCGTGTCACTTAGCTCGTTTTTTTGTATCGACTTTTCGTAATTTCGGAAATTTTCGTTTTTCGGAATTGTACATGTTTTCGGAATATCGACCGTTTTTCGTATTTTCGTGTCACTCAGCTCGTTTTTTTTGTATCGACTTTTCGTAATTTCGGAAATTTTCATTTTTTCGGAACATCTGTTCTCGTTTCAAAGCAATAAATTTAGATTTGACACATTTCAAGTCCATTCGAAAATTCCGAAAATATTTCGTTTCGGCTCGGAAAACTTTTCGGATCGCCCATTTTCGGATCTAAAAATTTTCAGAAAATCGTCCGCATCCGAAAACACGAATCGGGAAATTTCGTGAAAATTCCGAAACCCGAAACGCACATCCCTAGACTGAATCAATGTAGACAGAAAATAAGTAAATGTCCTTATAATTGTATTTAATTTCTAGAGTGCCACGAGATTTTAGAAACTCTGTACAAAGGCACAAATCAGAAGAGAGATTTAGATAAGGGTACAATAAATAAATTTGATCAAAAATTAAAATCTGTTTTACCAGACTGGGGGCTATATTACAACCCAAACGATAATAATGCCTTGCCAATGGATAACTTGTGTGTGAGACGTTATCCTTTACCATCTTGCTATCAACAGCTCTAATCCAACTGCGCTGCATTATTAGCAGCTCGAGATGGAATATTTAGAAGCTGGTGATCGGTACTGACAACGCTGCCACCACTGGTATCATATCCTCCGTAGGTCTCCATGAAGACACTTGCGATTCCAGGGTTGTGATAGTTCCCAGTGTCCTTCTGCAGTCCTATCAGGGTTGTTCAAAGAGATCCGAATTGTGGCCGAAAGGTAACAGAACAGTGAAATACAGCGTACGCATACCTTTCCTGGCCATTCGGCTATTCAGAGAGCAGGCAGTTCGCCAAATCCTGGCGAATTGCATGCACATACGGTGCCTGTTCGAGGGCAGTGAAATCCTCATAGTGAAGCAATGCTTCGTCTATTCAGAGAACAAAAACCAGCAGTGAAAAGTTGCCGAATTGCCCTGCTGTTCGGTGGTTTCATGCGGCAGATTTATTCAGGCGAATCCCATAGGCTTCAATGTTAAAAATATTTCCGTTTTAGCCCAATATCTAATAAACCGTTGTTTATAATATTCTGCAGTAAAAAGTCTCTTTATTTATAGATTTTTTTTAGGATCTTTTTAGGCATTTTTTGGGATTTTGTTGCGAAAATTTTTCGTTTTTTTTTAAAATCGTTCTTTCTTTTTTCTGTAACAGCCCTTTTTATTATCATTCGTTGGACTTTATATGTAAATTTCAGACATTTTTGTTATGTAGTTTGTTTGCAAACAACGTTTCACTTTTCAAACATTCAAACTGTTTTGTTTTTTCCACTCCATTCGTCTGCGGTGTTGGGTTTTTCCGGCGGCTGCTCTGTGCTGTGATCTGCGGCTGCTCAGGTTTCTCCAGTATATTCAGCGGGGTTAATCCAAATGTTTTGTGGGTTTTAGTGAGTGTTCGGCGGGTTTTGCGGTGAGTGTTCGTCGGGTTTGCGGCAGCTTTTCCTTGCACTTAGGGGACCCTGTGGTGCATGCTGAATACACCGCAGGGTCGCCGAAATAGGATCGCCAAATCGCGCCGAATTGAAGCGAACAAAAAGTCACCGAACGTACGGTGACTTTTCGATTCTCTTTGAATAACCCTGTATGTGTTCATTGTGTCCTGCTGCATAAGGTCTGAAGACATTGGACCGTGCTGTCTTCTGCACTGGGGAATCGAAGATAAGTTCAAGAGTTTATTAGCTATTTGTTTAAAGTGTTAAGTACTTTTCCTTTTGCAAAACGACTTAACACCGGGGTCTGAGAGCCGATATTCTTTGCAGAATACCGACTCGAGCTGAGAGGAAAGACCTACATTTAAATGGCTCATTCTTTTCTGTATCGGGCCGTTAGTTTCCAGCTAGTCAGAGTGTATGAGCCATTCATTTACAGTAAACAGCCGCAATGTTTGGAATAGCAGCTCCAGCTGTAAATATTGCGGCTGCAAATATCAATGGCTCGAGCTGTTAGTCTGAGGACTGGGTTGGGATAGGACCCTGGATTTATTAAGGCTTAATTTAAAACCTCTACACACCACAACACTTCTCTTGGTAGTAACCTAGTAATTAAACTTGCAAATCCCCCTCATCCACACTTTGTTGAAGAATTAGAAGTATTAGCCATCTAACGTTTAGCACAATGGCAACACAATTCATTAACAATAATAATAAACTGTTTTTATTGTTTCTCCTGGCAGTTGGGAAGGTAGAGAATAGCTGAGTTGCAGAATACTTCAAATGACCTATTTTGGCAGAATCCTTTTCTATTCCCATATGCATTATTTATAAACACTGGCTCCATAAATAAAAGGTAACTTTTGTATTGCCGCATCAATTTGTTATTTTCAGTGCTCATCGTTATTTGGAAATGAATATTATATCACGTTTTCTTTTCCTGTGTTCCCCTTTGTACTTACAATGTTTACCTGCTTCTCCTGCTTGACTTCTGCAACTGAACCAGGGTCCGGTTGTGTTTGTAATGCTTCTATTGTTTCAAAATCCCTCAATTTTAAAGCAGTATTTTGAAATCCGATTAAAAAGGATACTGTATTTAAAATAGAGTTCTTTATTTTGCTTTTAAATAACTGGGCAGAGGCTGCTAACAGACTATGCCCAATTTTTTTTAATTTATTTTTTTATTATTTCCATAGATTGTATGCACATTTTGTCCCATGCCATGCACAGTTCCACCTCTTCGGCTCAGGGACTCCCAAACCCAGACGTCCCTGAAGCTTTTCTGTGCAATTTGTGCTCCTACGCAACTTGCATAGTGCAGGAACCCCAAATTGTGCACTACTATGAGACTTGTGCACTTATTATTATTATTCTTTATTTATAAAGCGCCAGCATATTCTGCAGCACTGTACAATGGGCACAGTACAGATAGGGTTACAATACATTGAACAACATTTGACAAACCAGTACAGGAGGAGACGAGGGCCCTATTCCCGTGGTAACTCGCAATCTAGAAGGGTTCGGGATGGAAACCGAAGGAGAGGACTGCAAGGTGAGAGTGATGGACTTTACATATGCAAGTTCCGTAGCACCTGCGCAGACCTTTGGATTGATGCGCGCATGCACAGAGCTAATCTATTGGCTGCCTCTCTGAGAACACTCGATTCAGTGATTTGTCTCGGAGAGGGTGACTTTGGCACGTTCTTTGCGTGCTGACGTTACTTGCGACCGATCTGGTGACAAGCAGACAGGAAATTAAAAAATCCCAGTTGCTAGTGATGCTGGTTGGGGTGGCGGAAACTCCTCCACTTCACCCAGAGTTTTCAGCCAGATTGGAGCATCTGGGGGTGGGCACTCCTTACATCTTGACCACTTTAAAACTCTAAAGTGGTTGTGGAGCAGAGACATGGTTTTTCCCAATATCACATCATCGGTAATATAGCATGAGGAATGACCCTCCCATAAAGTGGCATGTTTGTCTAGAGGCGGGATCTCAAACTCTGGCCACCCAGATGTTTCTGAACTACAGCTCCCATGATTCTCTGGTCAGTTATTGTATTCAAAGAATTCTGGGATTTGTAGGAAATAATCATCTGGGGGGCCAGAGTTTGAGATCCCTGGTCTAGAGTGTCCTTAATGCAGAGGTCTGCAACCGTAGCCCTCCAATTGTTTTGGAACTAAATTTCCCATGATTCTCTGTCAAGTTAACGAGTGGTTGGCCACCATGGAAGATGGAAATCCAAAATATCTGGATGGCCAAGGTTGCTGGATCATGCATTGAGGCATGATATTGCCTAAGTCTAAAGCTTATGCTGAACTTTTAATGGACGACTTGTTCTTGGGCTCCACTAGGATTATGGCACCCAGGAAGAAACCAATGAAATCATTACATGGCCTGAAAATCAGGCCATTTCAGTGAAAACAGGGAGGTTGGAAAACATGTGATATCAAGGCAAGAGGAGGGTTTATAAGGTGTTATTTTACCTTGTACATCTGTTAAGTATTGTCTTGGAACTCCAAGAGGAAAATAAATTACTGTGAGGGACATTCCGTGGAGTTATAGTACCTTTTGTGCATCATTTATCCCTAATTAGGTAGTTATACTGGCTCACGTGCCAAGGCTTCCCAGAGGGAATTCAGCGCAATGAAGTTACTAGCTCTTGACTTACAATACTAATGGGTATGCCGCGAACAGTAATGGTTTGCAGGAACTTGTACTTTGCAACCTTTGCAATGCAATGTTAGTGAGATACTTTTTGATTTGGAACAGGACGATAAATTTGTATGTTAGTCTGCTCCGACATTGTGTTATCACAGCCGCTGAACTAGTTATTCTGTAGATTATATAATGAGTAGGTCTCACCTACATATTGAAATGTCTTAAAAAAACATTACTTGGTGGTGACCTTTTGAAGGCATTCTTTTTAAAATAAGAACAAATTCATTACACAGAATATCTCGTAAAACAGCTTGAGGGTTAATATTTTCAACAATTTCCTTGTTGGGTTAAAAAAGAAATCATTCTTGCATGGGAATTTTTTTCAACACTCAAGATGGATAGATTGTTTCTGTAATTAACCCAAATCTGGCAAAATCTGCTTGGGTCTTTAAACCAAATCCCGCAAATCTATCTGCTCTAGTTTAAAGTTACTATTATTATTGTCATCATTTATATAGCGCCAACAGTTTCCGCAGCGCTTTACAATAACCAAAGGGAACAAGATACATATAAATGGACATATGATAGAAACAAGAGGTGTAGAGGGCCCTGCTCATAGGAGCTTACAGTCTAGAGGGATTTGGGTTGAGGAAGACCAGGGGAATTTTACTGGATGACAGGATCATTAGTGCCAGCGGTTTGGGAATGGTGGGGTTAATGCAAAGACCTGCATGTTGTATTCCTGGATAAAATGACATGAACCAAAGCAAATCACACAAATGAAATTCCTTTCTGCATGCAGGTTGGCAGGGAGTGACTAAGCTGGGCAAGTGCCCTGAGTAACAATAGCCCCGAGGCCCCCAAATCTGTAGCTGACAAGACTGTGTGGACATTGCTATGGAGGGGTTACCTCGTCCTTGCTGGGCAAGCAGTCACAATGCCACATGCTGTCAGAAGTCACCCCATGCCCCCACGACTCTGTTCTCTGGCCTCCGTACAAAGAGTGATAGTGGTGGACCCAGTAAGCTTGCAAATAGTAAAGTGCTGAGTCATGGCACTGAACTCTGAGCCCTCCCTCAAACTCTTTGGACACTCACAACGCCATCCACTACTCACACTCTGATCCTGATTGTTGTCTTGAGTCTTGAGTCTATGTGTGTGTGTGTTGGGGGAGGTTGTCAGTGTGTGTGTGTGTGTGTGTGTGTGGAGACGTTTTTCAATGTGCGTGTATTGTCAGGTATTTTATTTTGGACAGTATGGGTGTCATTATCTGTGTGTTTATCTGTGTCTGCATGTGTATGTTTTCTCAGTGTCTGTATGCATGTATCCCACAGTATCCGTCTTCGTGAATGTATCAGCGTCTCTGGAAACGTCCATTTTACTCTCTCTGCATTTGTGGGGTTCTGTCTAGGAATATCTACAACTCGTCAAAAGCATGAAAGTCTTATGACTGTTTCTTTATTCACTATTTATGATTTTTTACCATACATTGAATATCGATGTAAACGGTATTGCAGGATATGACATGTCAGCTGATAGTTAATAGAGAATCCATATATAAACACCTCAAGGTACATCAAGGATAAATGATAACTTTGTTTATTGCATGTGCAACAAAAGAATTGAAATAAATTAAATTTATATAATCCAATGTAAAGATAATATATTTACGCTTTATTTTATAAAATATGCATGTGGAAACCGTGCTTCCCATGGCAGACTAGTTATTCAACTCTGTAGTCAGAGTAAGATTATTTTATGGTGTTGCACGGAAGCTTATAAATTAAATTTACAGATCTTTGCATGATTTGTTTTGTATCATGCTAGACAAAGCCGCAAGCCATTCTCAATTCTAATGTGATAGCGTATTTATTATCCGGTCTATTCACTATAGGGGTTATTCAGAGAGAGCCGATCTGGCCTCGAAATGTCACCCAACAGGGACTTTCCCCGAACGGTTCCATTTCCCGGCCATTCGTCTATTCTGCAAGTACAGTGCCTGTTCGAAGACAGTGAAATCCCCCATAGAGAAGCAATGGTTAATCTATTCAGAGAACACCGAACAGCAGTGAAAAGTTACCGAAATGCCCTGCTGTTCGGTGGTTTCATTCGGCAAGTTTATTCAGGCAAACACCATAGACTTCAATGTTAAAAATATTCCCGTTTTATCCCAATATCTAATAAACCGTTTATTATTTTAATCTTCAGTAAAAAGCCTCTTTATTTATAGATTTTTTTCTTTGGATCTTTTAGTAATTTTTTGGGATTTTTTTCAGCAAAATTATTTTTCGTATTTATTTATTTTTTTAAATCGTATTTACTTTTTTCTGTAACAGACCTTTTTATTATTATTCATAGGATCTTATATGTAAATTTCAGGCATTTTCATTCAGTAGTTTTTTTGCAAACAGCGTTTCAATTTTGACACTGTCAATGGTATTGTTTGTTCTTTTCTTTTTATTTAACTGTCCGGCAACTTGTCGGCTGCATTTGGCTGCCCTCCGGCGGGTATGCGACGGATGTTCGGCGAGTTGGCGGCAGCAATCGGTGGCCCATTCCCTGCACTTCGGGGACTCTGTGGTGAATGCTGAATTCACTGCGGAGTGGGAAAATTTGATTCCCTGAAGTGCTGGAGACGAGAATAACCCGATAAAAGGTGAAACTCAGGAGAATTGGAAGGAGAAGAGAACAATCTAGACCAAATAGTCGATTTGGAAAGTGAGATAATTGGGAGAATTTTTCTGGTTTAACTATTTCGACTAGAATTTTCACTTCTCCAGTCATTCTCCTGAGTTTCACCCTTCTTTGAATAGACCTGAAAGTAAGCTTTCCTTTTCAGTCGATATTGTGATGCGGGCAGCCTTTGAGGGTAGAGCCTTGAACAACAACCTTTGGCCTGACACCAAAAATAACTATAAGCGCTTCTGAAAAATGAATTTCCAGTAATAGCTTGGGTTGGCTGATCTTCAAGCTTTGAGTATGATGCCTAGAAGGTTGGTGCGGTGGATGTCAGTATACAGATATGGAAATTTAGAGTTTCCTAGGCAAGAAGCCTTGTACTATTTTAAAGAATAAATGAGCTTTGCAATAATCTAAATAACTTGACTTTCCATTTGGCTTTTTGAATTGAGGAGCTTAGCATGAGTGGATATAGAAAATTACGCACAGCTTATGCTAAAACTATGTTTTTTAAATTACAGGGTTCTCAAGCGTTTCGTCTTGCTCAGCTTTCAGTAACCTAGTAATGTATTCTTGTCAAAATAATGAGGGCTTTTCACAGCTTCCTACATGATTCCAGTTAACAACATGTCTTCTCTTATATAGTGTTTATATTTCTACTCCTGAGTTCAATTTAAGATGATGGATATGGTGCTGTTGAGTTAATACACAAGCTCTTTTTTACAGCCACACTCTATCTGTCCTTGATGTCAAACAGGCAGAGGAGGAATGTCTGCATCTCACACAGCACTATTGTACAGCAATAATGCATAAGATTCAATTGGAAATGTGATGTTCAATTTGTACGTTAGAAAAAAACAACTCCCCCAAGGCCTGTAAATAGTCCCGTGGATATTTTTCAGCTGATGGAATGGAAAAGAGTCCAAGTAACTAAATAATTTGATATTATGTTTTGAAATCCACGTATCGCTTTTCTAATGCGTTGACCTTTTCTGTGCCAAGCGTTGTGAATTACACCATTCAAAAAGTTAATATTTGATTTAAGATGAAATCTGTCACCAGTACTGTTTTAAGTATCCATAGATAAATTTATTAAGCCGTAAAACTTGTATTTTTTTTAAAATCGTTTTATTAAGATCAATTTATTAAAAATATTGGCCTCGTTTTTGTTCCGTCAAAACAAATTGGCTGCCGGAAGGAACGTCCGCGAGAGTTGACGTTCCTTCTACTCGACGCTCGCCTGCCCCCTCCTCAGAGCTGCAAAGCGCGATCCTCCTATGGAGGATTGTGCTTTGCAGCCCGTCGACGCGCATCCTAGCGCATCGAAGTCAGGATCTCTAGGTGGACGCAAGCATGTGAACGGCCCCGTCGCAGCATCACAACGCTGCGACAGACGCTGGTAAGTGCGTTTTAACGCGCGTACTGTGCGCAGAAGAAAACGCTAATGTGCACCCAGCCTTACGCGAGTAAAGATAGAGAAGAAGTGCTACCATCTTTATTTTAGGTCTCTGACACTACATTTCTTTGTTTTATCTCTCACAATTTTTTTAGCATTTATTTTTTTTTCTAGTCCAACCCTACGTCTTTAATACTTTCAAGTCTCGGGCGCCTTCCAATTTTTTTTCTGTATAATTATATTTTTATAATTGGTAATCTTTATAATTGCTTAATTTTATTGATGGAATATGTTGGGTGTATAACAAGAATTCCAGCGGTGCAGTTTATTCCAAATATTGTTGTTTTTTCTACATTTTAAAGCAGATTAAACTAAGGGAACTAAATGGTAAAAGTATGATTAGAAAATAAAAGGAAAACCAAGATAAAACCAGTTGTAACATGGGCTCGTAGGTTTTTATCGGCTGAGAGTGTTCATATTGGTTAATATGGTCAAAGCAAGTCATTTGTCACAGCATTAGCTTCAGAGTAGTTTGATAATTACTTGAAAACAAGCGTAACCTCAAAGTATCCTCCCTGGTAAAATACTTTCTCAAAAAAAATTAATAAATTATTAGGAAAATTAATGCTTTAGGTAAATAAATCATTAGATTTAAAAGATACAGGGCCCGATTACATTCTTCATGCAAAAATTCACGCGTAACGCGTGAATTTGTGCGCCAAGCGTTAAACATTAACGCGTGGAAATCAATGCTGGAATTACAATCCTCGTAGATTTTTTTCATCCGTCGAGCAATAACATGCGTTAAACGGACGCGCAAAAATGCGTGCGCAGTAACGTTGCGCGCAGAAATCAGTGTGCGGACTGTTTTTTCACGTGATTCAGCCAATCAGAATTAAGAACCACAATTTACTCACGTTAAGAAATTGCGCCTGCCAAAGTCAATCTGAGCATACATGCTGCAGCAATAATAAATGCACACACAACTTCTCAAATTTATTGGTTTGGTATGTGTAGAATGTGTAACTATACTTTGCTGTGTATTTTTTTTGTGCTGGTGTATTTGGGTTCAGCCAGGTTGATAGAATTTGCCATTAACACCAGCTTTTAGGAGTTACAAAAATTATGCGCGCAAAGGCTATGCGTTAATCCTGCGCATAGATTGTAATACCACCCGCGTACCAGCGCACAAACGCATTTGCGCTCACAATGTTAAGTATAGGATGCGTGCAGTACAGTACGCTCACGCAGCATTCGCGCAGGTTCACCCGCAGTAGACGATTACGTGCGTTTGTTGCTCTGACATTGTAATACGACATTCAGCGCAAAGTGTTAAACCCCTCGCGTTAATGTTTTTTTGTGACGTTTGCGCAAAGATTGTAATAGGGCCCACGATATTTCGAATATTTTATTACTTTTCTGAATTTCAAATGTTTTTTTGGAGATGTTCGCCACAAGTGAGTTTTGTAAAGGGCTTTCGAATATTTGCTGTTCATGGTAAACAAAGAGTAGTATGTGTTGCTGGGTTTATTAGTCCTTAATACAGAATCCAGTAGATGTGAGCGTATTTATAGACCAGTCTACAAAGTACATGGTTTTGTTTCAGAAGAACCTTTTGAAACCTTTGTGAAAATCTTGAACTATGATGGTTGGCATGTTCAATTTAAATATTGTGTTACCTGATACTTTGAGATGCCAGATTCACCATGTTCCCCCCCACACACGCATACCTATTTCACGCAAATGAAAACCATGTAGACGCGCTGCCCTGCAGTATGAAAAATTGAAAGAAAAAGCAGACACATACAGGGTTATTCAAAGAGCTCCAAATTGCTTGAGAAAGGTAACCGAACGCTGAAAATCAGCGTTCGGTTACCTTTCCTGGCCATTCGGCTATCCAGAGAGCAGGCAATTCGCCAAATCCTAGCGAATTGCCTGCACATACAGTGCCTGTTCGAGGGCAGTGAAATCCTCCATAGAGAAGCAATGCTTCGGCTATTGAGAGACACCAAACCAGCAGTGAAAGGTTCCCCTAATGTCCTGCCATTCGGTGGTTTAATGCGGCAAATTTATTCAGGAGAATCCCATAGACTTCAATGTTAAAAATATTCCCGTTTTAATTCAATATCTAATAAACCGTTCATTATGAAATTCTGTAGTAAAGAGTCTCTTTATTTATAGATTTTTTTCGGATATTTTAAGCATTTTTCTGAAATAAATTTTTTTTTAAAAGTCCGATATTTTTTTTTTTTTTTAACCACTTCAATGCTAAGGACGCGCTCAGCGCGTCCTCAGCATTGCCCTGGTATGCGGAGGACGCGCTGAGCGCGTCCTCGCATTGGGGTCAGCGTTCGGCCGGGTACCGGCCGATCGCTGGCCCCTCCGGTGCGGGCTGACATCCTGGATGTCAGCCCGGCATCCGGAGCAGTGGCCGCCAGCATTATGTGTCATCGCGCCCCCGCGATGACACATAATTCAGGCGCCCCCCCCGCATGTGCGGAGGAGGCGCCTGAAAGGGAGGGGGGGAGGTCCTTCGGACCTCTCTCCCTCCCGATCGGCGGATCACAGGGGCTTAACCCAGGCATCATTTGGAAGGGCACAGCCTGCCCTTCCAAATGATGCCTGGCATTAACCCCTGGGGAGCTGGATCGCAAATCGGCGCTGAAAAGCGCCGATTTGCGATCCTTCCCGGAGCTGGCCGACATCTTGGATGTCGGCCAAGCTTCCGGGAACTCCCCCAGAGGACTGGCGTCATCGTGCGCAGCACGATGACGCCAGTCCTAGCATTAACCCCTAACTGCCACGAAGTGTGGAGATAGGGAGTTCCAATGAACTCCCTATCTCCCGATCCGTGGCAGTTAGGGGTTAAATTTTGATATCGTTGGATCGGCCAGAGCATGGCCGTTCCAACGATACCAAACACGAAAGTGAAAAAAAATGTAAAAAAAAAATAAAAAATAAAATAAAAAAAATTAAAAAAAAAAATTAAAAAAAAAAATAAAAAATAAAAATAAAAATAAAAAAAATTAAAAAAAAAAATTAAAAAAAAAAAAATAAACACTTTTTTTTTTGTTTTTTGTTTTGTTAATGCAGCAATATTGTTCCCATTTCAATTATAATGTGAACAATAATGCTGCATTAACGATTTTTGTATGCGGTGCGTTTGTTAAAAATGGTGTCATTTTCCCCAAAAAAAAATGTAACGAGACCCCATCTCTAATTTTTTTAACAAGCGCACCCCATACAAAATATAACCGCAATTGCTCGCATGTTAAAATGTGGAAAAAAACACTTTACACGCTGTAAATTATTGAAAATACATATTTTATTGCATTTTTTGTTATAATATACAAACATGACATAACGTATACATATAATAATGACATATTATGAATCTACCGAGTCTGACGGAAAGAACGATATATAATATGTCGATGTCATATACTAAAATAAGCCTTCAAAACACGTTTAAACATGATGCGCAAAACAGGTAAAAAATGACCTCAGCACAGGGGCGGGAAAAGCCTCAGCAGCGAAAGGGTTAAGTTTACTTATTTTTTCTGTAACAGCCCTTTTTATTATCATTCCCTGGACCTTATGTGTAAATTTCAGACATTTTCGCTCAGTAGTTTCTTTGCAAACAGCGTTTCATATTCACACATTCACACAAACTGTTTTGCTAATCTATTCACTCCCTCGTCTGCGGTCTCGGCTGCTTCGCTGCGTGTGATCGGCTCCTGCTCGGGTTTTTCCGTGGTTTTCGGCAGGTTAGTCCAGATGTTTTTGAGGGTTTTCGGCGTGCATTCGCTGGGTTTTGCAGTTCGTTTTTGTCGGGTTTGCGGTAGCTTTTCCCTGCAATTCGGGGACCCTGTGGTGCTTGCTGAATACACCGCAGGGTCGCCGAAATGGGATCGGCAAAAGGAACCGAATTGAAGAGAACAAAAAGTCACCGAACGTGCGGTGACTTTTCGAATCTCTTTGAATTACCCTGATAGGTTAATTTTGGCTTCTACTTTGATTTCTTATTCTGAAGCTTGTGGACTCTACTTACCGCAGAGTTGGATTTTACATGCCCCAAAGTGTCCCAGAAAACATGGAGGATCTGGAACCTGCTGCCAAACCTGCTGTTTAGAAAGACTGAGTGCCCGTTTTTTCTTTGTTCTTGGACAGTTTTAAAGAATGTCTTTATTTAAAGTATACCAGTCACGAGCAAAACTTTAAAATGGAATATCTTTTTTTTTTGCATTATATCGGTCTGTGAAAAAAAACCATCTGTACAAAGGGAGGGATGCGCCGCCATGGTGTTGCTCTTCCAGGGCTTGAGTACATTGAGGTTGCTTGGTAATCTCTGTATTGCTATAAAAATGCTGCAGCTTTCAGTTATCCTTTTGTGATGGGAATCATGTGTTGACAGATGCCTTGCTGAGTTCCCCACTTACTTTTTGAGGACTTGACCTGCGGTTATTGATAGGTTCCTGTATGCTTCAATAGGGATGCTCGTAGCATGATCGTATGGCCTTGCAGAGATTAACAACGCGTAAAAGAGATGTAAATTCTATTTACCAATATCAAATGTTTAGCTTAAGTGTACTTAACAGGCATTTTGTAAAGAGCTCTGAAGGCCCTAAGCTTTTCAATGCTTTTAATAATTTAAGCATCAAGTAACTCCCTCAATGGAAAGAATTCACAATGAAACTGTTTAAATGATGCAAAAGGAGAGATAAACCGGCAACATGGCTAACAGCGTATTTCCTTTTCATGGCTTGCAGGTATAATTTGCTTTATAATGCATTAGAATAAGAGAATCTAACCTTATTCTTAATAATGGAGAATAGAAGGCCTGTGATACAGAGCAATCAAGATAAGTCTCCTGTAGAAAAACCAAGCCTCCCGCCGAACGGTAATGGAGAGCTCTGTGCATCTGGTAAGTTGATTATTTTGCATACATCCTCATTCATTCTATTTAGATATTTATTGCAAATGCTCTTTTTTTTACAGACGTTGTAAACTAATTTGTTTGTTTTTTTCCATTTAGCAGATAAATGCCCAGGTCCGTAAATTTGTAATTTAAATTCCAGCAATCTCATATAATTTCAGTATATTTATTCCTATATCGTTTGCTAATCTAGAAAACGATATATTGTTTTTATAAATTAAATGATTTCAATTCAGCTTTGAACAGAAATCAAATAGGAATATTTTGATAACGTCAAGTTTTGTATTGTTGCGGCTGTGGCAAAAATAAATAAAAAAGTTGTCACGCCTCATGTAAAACTAAAAGGCTAGACGAGGGATCTCAAGATCTCAAACTCCCCCCGGTGTCAATTGGGTACAGTTCACAAAATTCCTTGAATGCAATAGATGGCTAAAGAATCACGGGAGTTGTAGTTCAGAAAGATCGGGAGGGGGCAGAGTTTATCATCCATGGTATATAGACTGTGTTATTCTCGATGGGTCTTATTTACTAAACGGTGAGTCAGCAGGCAAAGTATCTCTTATGCGATACAGTTCTAAACAGGTTTTCTATTATGTTTGCAAGTATATTCTTCAATCGTTATAGTTCTATATCTATTGAATTGGCTTTTACATGTGTTAAAATACCCCGTAGCACACCTGGGAATCCAAAGAGATGCGAAAAGCGAAGCAATTTAAATTCATTTTCTAGGCTTTGCTTTTATATAATCACTGTAATCTGCAGGCGGCTTCTCATTTCTAGATGTTCATTTCTGTTGGAGGACAATGGCACACGTGCTGGAAAATAACTTACTGTCATAAAACAATATTACACAGAGCGCTTCATTACAGCTGTTATTTTGCATATGATTAAGTTAATGAACAGTGTGCTGATCTGTGAAAAGGATGAGATTCCAAGCCTTGCTAAATGCTGACTTTATTTAAAGAGATAGAATTAATGCTCAATGACACACAAGTATGTACAGTATAACTGCTGGAAATTGGATGTCCTTGCTTTGTGTGTCCCTTGAAATCCTTGAAACAACATGATGCCGAAGAGTCAAAATTAACTAAAGGCTAAGCAGCATTTCCAACAAGAAATTCAATCCACAGTGTCTGCTGTCTCTCTCTTTCCTGTTATATTTACCCCTCTCTGCCCAGGTGTCTTTTTTAGCCTTATTGCATACCAGTCTGTCTATCCATCTATCCATTGGTTTTTTTCTGTCATTATCTATGTGTCTGTCATTTTTCATTTAGGGTTTTACTATCAGGTCTATTCAAAGAAAGGTGAAACTCGGGAGAATGACTGGAGATGTGAAAATTCTAGGTCAGAATAGCAAAACCAGAAAAATTCTCCCATTTATCTCAATTTCCAAATCGGCTATTTGGTCTAGAATGTTCTCCTGTCAATTCTCCTTATTTTCACATTTCTTTGAATGAATAGACCTGTATGTTTTAGAACCAAAATATTGATGATCATTTTGAGTTTATACTACATCAAAGACTTTGCTGGTTCAGCAAATCTATCTCAGTGTCTCTCTATTTATCTATGTCTATCTGTGTGTCTCTCCCTGTTTGTCTAGATTTCCACCTGTATTTGTGTCTGCCTGTCTGTCCATCTTCACATGCATTACTTCTGTCTCTGTTAATGAACTTTACCATTAGGCCCGTGTCAGACGAGCGCAGTGATCACTTCCGTGTTGCCGCACAGTTTAAGGTCTGTCGTAGCATAGAATCATGAGCAATAGAGACCCACACACAAAGTAAGTGCGCACCTGTCAGGTTTAATACCTTACAGGTACTTGCCTTTCAGGTGATGAGGCCGTTATGCAGGTCTCGGGGATGCACACACTTGTGGGAGAGGAGAACAACACAGGAGGGCTGTGGGACAGGGTACACTGGAAACTCACAGGTTGGCTGAGGGTAATGAGGATCGCAATCCTTGAGTCCAGATACGAGGGTAGTTGCTCCTGGGAGAGCACGTGGCAGTGGCGGAAGTACCAGGGTCGCAGCGGTCGCAGTTGCGACCGGGCCCTGGCATTCCGCCACTGGAGGGGGGCCCGGCGCCGCCCGCCAGATTCCGGCAATCAGCGCCGGAATCTGGGAGCCGCGCGCTGGCCGTCCCTCTCCCTGCGAGCGGCCACTGACATGCAGCTTGGCCGCTCACGTGGGATAGGAACCACCTGACCAGCGCACGAGATCCTCTCGCGAGACCTCTGCGCTGATCAGGTGGTTTCCGGCGAGCGGCCAAGACGCATGTTTCCAGCGGCCGCTCGCCAAGGAGAAGAACAACGCCGGCGGAGCCTGTCCTGGGGCCAGCAGAGGTAAGAGCTGGGGCACCCAAATTCCCATGAGAGCTGGGGGCCCTTATACCCATGACCTGGGGGGCCCTTATACCCATGACCTGGGGGGCCCTTATACCCATGAGCTGGGGGGCCCTTATACCCATGAGCTGGGGGGCATACCCATGTGAGAGCTGGGGGGCATATCCATGAGCTGGGGGGCATACCCATGTGAGAGCTGGGGGTGCATATCCATGAGCTGGGCGGCATACCCATGTGAGAGCTGGGGGTGCATATCCATGAGCTGGGGGGCATATCCATGAGCTGGGGGTGCATATCCATGAGCTGGGGGGCATATCCATGAGCTGGGGTGCATATCCATGAGCTGGGGGGCATACCCATGTGAGAGCTGGGGGGCATATCCATGAGCTGGGGGGCATATCCATGAGCTGGGGGGCATACCCATGTGAGAGCTGAGGGGCATATCCATGAGCTGGGGGGCATATCCATGTGAGAGCTGGGGGCAGATCCATGAGCTGGGGGGCATAACCATGTGTGAGCTGGGGGCATAACCATGTGTGAGCTGGGGGGTAAATCCATAATCTGGGGGGCAATATCCATGTGTGAGCTGAGGCATATCCATGAGCTAGGGCAAATCCATGTGTGAGCTGGGGCAATATCCATGTGTGAGCTGGGGCAAATCCATGAGCTGGGGCAGTATGAATATATATATATATATATCGGGGGGATATACATGTGAGCTGGGGCATTTTTATATGGTCTGTTCTTATTGGAAAGCGTCACATGACATTAAAGAAAAGTATCGGTACTCGGTATCGGTGAGTACTTTTAAAAAGTATCGGTACTCGTACTCGGTCTTAAAAAAGTGGTATCGGTGCATCCCTAGGCAATACTATCTTTGTTTTATTTTGCAGTGAAAAATAAGTAAAAATACATAGATTTTTTGGGGGGGGGGCCCTTCGTGGATTCTTGCACCGGGGCCCTCAAGTTTCTAGTTACGCCACTGGCACGTGGGTAGGGTAGGTGCTCCTGGGAGAGCACAGTCAGTATTGGGGGGTCTTGGAGCAGGGGGAAACACGATGAGTGGATAGGGAAAGCAGGTTTCTGGAGCTTGGTATTTGCAGGTCTTGCTCATAGGAACAGGAGACAACAATGAAGCCCTGTGGGAAGGTAGGAGGGAACCTTTATTGGTTAGACACATGGGTGTGTCATGTGACCTGAGGTATGTGTGTGTTAGGTGCATTAACTGTTTATTAGCTGCCATTTGCATGGATTCATGCAGGAACGGACAGGTACGGTCCTGACAGCACCGAACTGCACACACACAACGCACGAGGCAAACGGACGCAAGTTGGGCAAGAACGTGAAACTGCCACGCCCGCATAGCGTTCTGTGTGAATGAGATGTCAGACGCAGCGCATTTGCGACGTCCAGCACCTTGACGCACACAATGGCTTTTCATATCCTTTTCAAATTTTTATCATTTTTCATATGCTTTTTATTTACCATAGTTCCCTTTTTCTGTTTCTACGTCCGTCAAGAAAAACGGATCGTGTGGTGTCTACAGTATCTTCCGTCAGTATGTCTGTCCGTTATGCACGCACGCAGAGTGTGCTCAGACTGCGTTCGTCTGACTCTAACCTTAGGCTGGGGGCACACGAGCTCACCTGGTGTGCCCATTCGCCTGTACTTACCGGCGTACATCGCAGCCATGTTACGCTGCGACAGGGCCGGCACGAAATGCGCGCGCAGCAAGCGTCCGCCCAGAAAGCCTCTCTGTTGACATGCTAGACGTGCATTGAAGGGGCTGCAAAGAGCGATCCTCCATAGGAGGATTGCACGTTGCAACAGGAGCGCACTGAGTGGCTGCGTTGAGTGGAAGGAACGTCCACTCTCACGGATGTTCCTTCCACGCTCGTGTGCCCCCAGCCTAAGGCTGGGGTCAGACGAGCGCACTTTTCGCGTCCGTCTGACCACATTGTTTGCTGTCCGTCGTAGCTTTTCAAAGGAGTCAATAGAGAACAACACACTAAGTACGGGCACACTTTTTCACGCTCGGGCAATGCATGTTGCAACAGATGCCAAAATGGCATCACTGTGAAAAAGCTACACGGACGTAGAGAAACCCTTGCACAAAGCTTTTTTTTTTTCTTTTTCTCAACATCAGTCAAAAACTAACTGATACAATGTAACCACAATCTCATCCGTTACACAGTGCATCCGTTACTGAGCGCAATCAGTGCGCTCGTCTGACCCCAGCCTAAAATAAAAAGAAATTACTTGGATTTAATTGTATATGTGCCCCTTATTAATTTAAACATAATAATGCACTAGTTTCCTAAAGAACAAAGGCAGTTTGCCAACAGTGCTTAGTTTGCTTCTGATACATTGAAATGTTGTAGGAATGAAAGGGAAGTAACATAAAGTTACATAACAAACCTAAGAACGGCTTCTACCTTAACAGCTGAACAGTCCCTGAGCGAAGAAAGAGCCTTGGTATGTCATTTGCATAAGCTGCATACTGCTTTTGTGCTAACTAAGCACCTCGGAGTTTCAAAATGAGAAAACAAAGTAACCGCTGACATTCTCGAACATCTCATACATCCTCATGCATACATTTTTCAAAGTGGAATTCTTGAAGAATCGTTCTTTTCTTTCTTTCATGTCCTTGGAACTAAAAGAATTGAGTGACATCTTAATGAACAGAGATTCACTTATTTGAACTTGAAAGGTTAAAAAAGAGTAAAAATACCTAAAGAATTCCGAAGCTGTCTACCTTTTCCCTACAACTCAGACATATTAGGTGCTGTAATAACAACAGAAATAGCCTTCGGTGTGGAGAACGGTTGCAGAGAGAACTTCCTTCTGAAGTTAGTTTGGTGAAATTGCATTTTATGCAATAGTGAAAGTTCTACTGAATGTGTAAATGGTCGATGCAAACCAGGCAAGGGAAGGGATGTACCAATATATGAAGGAAATAAGCTGCTTTACTTGCTTAGGTAAGCCAATACGTCTGTGTATACATTTTCAGTTCTCTATTTGTCAATGCCGTAACTATGCCTTAGGGGCACGTGAAGGCAACTCAAACTTCTCTAGGACCAGTCATTAATGATTCTGGTCAAAATTGTGTTTGAAGTGACTATAAATTCTATGACTGTCTAAACTTAAACTAGAAATACATACAGGGTTATTCAAAGAGATCCGATTGGCTGCTGAAAGGTAACCGAACGCTGAAAATCAGCGATCGGTTACCTTTCTTGGCCATTCGGCTATTCAGAGAGCAAGCAATTCGCCAAATGTTGGCGAATTGCCTGCACATACGGTGCCTGTTCGAAGGCAGTGAAATTCCCATAGCTTCGGCTATTCAGAACAAAAACCAGCAGTGAAAAGTTGCCGAATTGCCCTGCCATTCGGTGGCTTCATGCGGCAGATTTATTCAGGCGAATCCCATAGGCTGCAATGTTAAAAATATTCCCATTTTAATTCAATATCTAATAAGCCGTATATTATAATATTCTGCAGTAAAAAGTCTCTTTATTTTTAGATTTTTTAGGATCTTTTAATCATTTTTCGGGATTTTTTTTGCCAAAACTTTTTTGATTTTTTTTTAAATCGTTTTTT
The DNA here is from genome assembly GCA_009667805.1 of Leptobrachium leishanense. Classification (NCBI taxonomy): domain Eukaryota; kingdom Metazoa; phylum Chordata; class Amphibia; order Anura; family Megophryidae; genus Leptobrachium; species Leptobrachium leishanense. Next base: position 179,132,605 of record CM019065.1, on the reverse strand, counting down.
CTTTTTTCTGTAACAGCCCTTTTTATTATCATTCATTGGATCTTATATGTCAATTTCAGACATTTTCGTACAGTAGTTTCTTTGTAAACAGCGTTTCACTTTTCAAACATTCAAGCGTACTGTTTTTTTTTTCACTCCATTCGTCTGCAGTGTCAGCTTTTTCCAGCGGCTGTGATCGGCTCCTGCTCGGGTTTCTCCGTCGTGTTCGGCGGGGTTAATCCAGATGTTTTTGCGGGTTTTCGGCATGCATTCACCTGGAGTTTGCAGTGAGTGTTCGTCGGGTTTGCGGCGGCTTTTCCCTGCCCTTCGACGGCCCTGTGGTGCTTGCTGAATACACCGCAGGGTCACTGAAATGGGATTACCGAATCGCACTGAATTGAAAAGAACGAATAGTCACTGAACGTGCGGTGGCTTTTCGATTCTCTTTGAATAACCCTGATGGTGTCCCAATTTTTCCTGTACCTTCATATTAAACACATCTAAATATTTGTATTTAGGCTAACATTGAGTCTCGACTGGTGAGTGGTCAAAACTTTTCTATAATCACACTGGTGGTCTATGCTGTGTGAGCTAAGTAAGCTGACTTGGTGGAGATGCCCTCCTTGGATTCGGAGCTCTGTTATATGTACAAGTCCATAGAATGTTACTAAATTTATGTATTGCAGGGCTCAAGATCCTATGTATCATCAGAGGGGACCCACTTTGATTTGCACCAAAAAGTGTCAACTGCTCGATGACTCCCATATATCTGCGCTCAAAAAAAACACAGACGTTTTTAGTTTACTTATATTGCCACAAAATTTTTAAACCCACCAGCTAGTGTTAAGGCTAGGGCCAGATGAGCGCATTTTGTACGGACTGTGCGTCCGTGCAGTACGGATGCACTTTCTGACTGACGACAAGGTAGTGGCCACACAGTCCGTTTTTTTCACTGACGGATTTTTTGACGGATGTAGGAGGGAAAATAAATTACAATGAAAAAACATTCTGTCTGTCAAAAATGCTGGACGTATAAATGCAGTCCGTCTGACCACGTTCCATCACTCACACACAAAGCTATGCGGACGTTGCAGACGTGGCGCACTCCGCACCTCCGTTCTAGCAGTATTCCGTTCTTGCCTAACCTGCGTCCTTTTGCTGCGTCCGCCATGCATCCACACTTCCATGCGGACGTACTTCGTGTGTGGGGCTCCATTGGTCAGAATGCTATGCTGCCACGGACGTACAAATGTGCGGCAACACGGACGTGATAACTGCGCTCGTCTGACCCCAGCCTTAGCCGACCTGCCCCAAAAAAAGTATGGGCTATATTGCATTCCTGATGCTAACATGGAAACGGTAAGCAGGAAAATTGCTCCTGCAGATCACCGAATGCAACGCTAACCTCGCTGATACCCACAGTACCGCTACTGCACCACCGTGAGCATCAGCTCCTGGAGTCCATAGGACTTCAAGTAGACTTGCGCGACCTTGCTCTTGCAAAGGGAGACTAGGGAACTATTTGTTCCCAGTCTCACTCTCCTCTCAGTGAGAAAAAGCGGCGGATCCAGCCATCCTTTTCACCACAGGATGAGAGTTGAATATGGGATTGTATGGGAGGAGGTTTAGAGCATGATAAATGATCTTGCATTTGCAGAGTCATTTAGCACCAACTTTTCGGAGTTGTTAAAATCTTTACTTTCACATCCCGATGGTAAATTGTGCCAGCACCTTGTAATACCTTATTTGTTGAGACACTAATAATAGATTGCACTCCCCATATTAAGTATAGGAGACGCTTAAGTACTGTAGGCTTGAGCAAGCTGCGAGGCGCAAAACTTTTTCACCCCAATTTATTATTGAAAAATAACAGTGTATGCTGCCACTCGTGTAGTGGGAATAGATGCTTGGTGTGATTTATTTGTGTTTTTAATCACTTTTATGTTTATTACATGATGCATCTGTTGCACCTGTAGTAATGTAAAAGGGTAGACACAAGAGATACAGCTAAATCATATGATCGTTTTAGCCTTTTCAGACTTCAATGTGTACTTAATGTTATTTTATGTGAGCAAGGAGTTCCAGGTCTGGATTGCTCCTTGCATAGATAAAGCTAAAGTTGTGTTACGGCTTATTAATACTTTTCTTTTGGTAGAGGTCTGATAGGGAAGCATGAATAAATTGAAAAATTAAAGCACTAACATGGCAATATCTTTATGTTGAAGGCAGAAAACATTGCCAATTCTATTAACTTCTATATAGATTATGTCATTTTTTTTTGTTACTTGAAATGTCAACATACTTGCTTTTTTCTGTAATATTGTCTTTTAAACATATGGGTTTCATTAAAGAGTTGGTAAAATAATGTTAAATACCAATTAAATGGAGTATATATATATATATATGTAGGAATATATCAAGCATTGTATTATGGTTGCAAATAACATGGATATGAAAATATAGGAATGCCAATGTTTTTGGCAACGTGTGACACTCGGCTTTCTTAATGTATGAAACGACTAAAAAGAGCAAATCACATTTATATGTCAACTGTAGTTGTTTATCAGCTGCGACAGACCAACTGAAATGGTAGTTGCCTGGGAAAGAGGTAAAGAATTTTTGGTTTCTCTTACAGCATTACAATATTGAGCAAACGCAAGATGTACGAGATTGAGAATAGGGACTAAGGACTAGTAGCTGTCCTATGGCGAGCCCTGCACAGATCTCATAAGGTTATACTGTAGCTTGATGGTGCCATTACTATACCATATGCAAATCAGACTGCTGTCGCCCAGAAAGGGCGGCTTAAACTAAAATACCCAGGCACCCTCCTCTGCACAGGAAGCACAACCACTGACAATCCTAAAACTAGCAGAAACTGTAACCCTAACAGTAAACCTAGCCCTAACTATAAAATAAGAAGATACAGTAACCTTAGACAATAAAACAAGCAGAAACTGCAACCTTAACCCTAACTGAAAACCTAATCATAAAATAAGACACAGTAACCCTAATCCTATTCATAAAACAATAATAAACCGTAAACCTAACCCTAACAGTAACCCTAATAATAAAATACGTGGAAGCAATCACCCTAACTCTAATCAATTTTTTTTTCTTTATGTAATGGTGCATGACCTGATTAGTGCTGCCCCTGCATGTTGCATGGTCTTTCATTCTCTGAGTGTGATTTATTTTTTTATTTTGTGCATTATATGTATTTTTTAAAATCTTTTCATTCATCCCGATTATAAATATTGTAAACCTAGTATATTGGAGGGTTCTAATATTCCTAATCGGATGATTCCGAAATACTCCAAACCAAAATCTTTTGTGTCTGCGCATGTCTACCGTTTGTCTCCAACATGTTTGCAAAAACAATAAATCGAATGTGCAGAAAAACGGACAAGCCAACTAATGACTAATATTGCCCACATTGCCAACTACAAGCATGGAATATTGACTGTGGGGTTGGCCTGTTCGCAATGCAAATACGCACTTTAGTGACCATCGAGACAGATCCAATTTAATATTGAAAATGAAGGACTGCCCTTGAAATGCCTACTTTATACCCATTGACTGATAAATGACTGTAGTGGTTCCATGTCTGCAATCAAGCACGAGATACTCACAACATGAAAAATGGAAGTGATAAAAAATGACATATGTCTTGAATAAACTATACATACTGCACATATCACTTTGACAAGCAAGTCACCAATGTCACAAAATGAAATGTCTGCAACAACATACAAGTAAATTTAACTTATAGATAACATAGGAAATAGTGATTTGCCAGCAGTGAGATTGAGCAAGCAGTCATCTGAGCTCTTGAGGCAAGTGACAGGCAACAGTATCTAGTGTGGCCACCATGGGTGGTTTTATTCCTAGCAGTTATGTCGATTGGCGGTTTGATCATAAAGATGAATTATGACGTTGGAGAATCTCCTTGCACCAAGGGCAAGAGTCACCATATGGATAGTTTGAGTGACTGCTGTTAATCACCTATTTATTTTTTTTATGTAAAATTATTATTTTTAAAAACACCATCAGTACAATAATGCACAGAAAAAAACAAAGACAACCAACAAATGTACAATGGAAAAAGACCACATCTGCCTTTCTGATGCATAAGAGGAACAAAGCATGGAAGAAAATATAGGAGGAGTGTATACCTGGGGAAGAGAAAAAAAGGGGGGACGCAGGCAACCACTAGGAGGGTGACATACTCGGCAACACTCCGGTGGACCCTCAGTTCGGCAGAAGTAGAGGTTGCAAGGTGAGGGTAGAATTCGGGCCAAGCGCGACAGGCAGAACCATGGTGGCTGTTGGCCCAGCACACACCTTGCACCACAATCCCACAAACAAAAAAAAGGCTGAAAAAAGGGGGGACCACAGGCTTCCAAAAATATGGAAAGTTCACCCCAGAACACTTAAATGTGCATGTATCCCAACCAAGGTGCAGAAATCAAATAGACCTCACTCAAGGGGAAATTCCGAGGAACCACACAAAAAGAAAACATAGTGGGGGGAGTCACTCAGCTGGGTTCCAGCAGTAGAATCTGAGGCTCCTGTGGTGCCGCCGTAAGTCCCAACTGGGATACGACTGCACGCGCCTCATCCAGGGTCGCCGCCAAGTGGGTCTTGCCATTCTTCATGATAAGGAGGGAACCCAAAGGACCCCACCGGTAGCGAACCCCAAGCTCATGGAGCAAAGCAGTGACCTCTCTGTAACAACAATGAGCCACAAGTACCATAAACGGTTTATCTCTGTACACTGTGAAACTGCTGGAAGCATAGGTGACCTTATATGTGGGGCCGAATGTCATGAGGATCTGAGCGTGCGCAACCATGTTTCTGGTCACAATGATGGCATTGCAGGGTCCCTCCACTGGGGCAGGGGCAGCCTTCCTAATACGCATGGCCGAAACAACCAGGGAGCCAACTGAAGTCTCGCAGGTCGGCAATAGGTGTGCCACCAGGTCCGAGACATAATAGATGAGTCCATCATCAGCCATCCTAGATTCCGAAGTCGCTGCCTGGTTTCGACAGCCATCACCGCCGTACAAAGTCGAGCAACCTGTGACTGGAGATCAGTGACCCAGACGTTTGTGGCCACCCGCACCCTCGCCATCTCCAACGAGCGCCCATGTACCACGGCAATCCGGGACTTTAAAGCCTCTGTGGCAGGTCACACCTACTGCAGGTCTTTTCACCAGAGGCACCAGGAATTTCTCCATGACTCTATAGAGGTCCACCATGGTAAATGGCGTTACGGGTAGCTGGAGCATCACCTCATCTGTCCGCGATGTTGAAGACTGAGTCTGCGGGGGAGGTCCTCCGAGGGCTTCAGACAAGAAGAAGGAGCATTGTGACTGGCTCCGCGTCCCATCATCACGTCCCACTCCAAGCTATAGCCTGATTTCCGGGCAGCGAGGACCATTGGCCTCCCCAGACTTCTTAGAAACATAGAAACATAGAAAATGTCGACAGATAAGAACCTTTCGGCACATCTAGTCTGCCCAATTACATGGATACTTTACCTGGATTTATCTTTTGTTTAGGATAGCCTTATGCCTATCCCATGCCTGCTTTAATTCAATTACTGTTTTGGTCTCTACCACTTCAACTGGAAGGCTGTTGCATGTATCCACCACCCTGTCAGTAAAATAATGCTTCCTGATGTTACTTTTAAACCTTTGCCCCTCTAATCTAAGACTATGTCCTCTTGTTTTGCTACTTTGTTTCCTTTTAAATATACTCCCTTCCTCTACCTTGTGGATTCCCTTTACGTATTTAAATGTTTCCATCATATCTTCTCTGTCTCGTCTTTTTTCCAAGCTATACATGTTAAGATCATTAAGCCTTTCCTGGTAACTTTTCTCCTTCAAGCCGTGCAGCATTTTAGTAGCCCTTCTCTGAACTCTCTCTAAGATGTCTATATCCTATATCCTATATGGTCTTCTTCCGTATAAGGTGAGTATTCGGCATGTGATGAAGGGTCAAGTCCGGAGCACCCAAATGTAGGCTGCAATATGGCTGCCGCTGATAAGAGGCCGTGGTGAGGAAAGACCGCCCACTCTAACCCACAGGGTCGCGGCAACAGGGAACAACCCGAGCCGGAGGGTTCCTGGGTGTAACAGCAGCCGGACCCAGGAAAGTGTGCCAAAATCAGTGCAACAGGATGGCCGCTAGCACCCAATAACAGATGTCGCGGCACAGAGCTCAATGGAAATACAATCACTCTCCTCAGCCTTTTCACACGCCCCTCATATCACCTATTTTTACCTTATGTAACTTGATGGTTTTTTTAATTATATTTTGTTATAAATGATAACTTGCTTCATTGTCAACATAATGTAGACTGTGCGGTTTCTATATTTTAGGACACTAGCTTTATCTACCTAATATTTTTATTATGTTAGCTTTATTTATTTTTTTGCGAAAATTTCCCTTTACTTTTAAATAGAAGAAAAAAAGGCATTGCACGTATGGAGCGGCAGTAAAAAATAAGAAAACGCTAAAATAACAACTACTCTTCAAGTTTGTTACATAGAAAAAATGCTTTGCTATTCAACACAAGTTTATCTTCAGTCTACATGTAATCAAAACATAAAAATGATGACAAGCTCGATGAAAATAGAATGTCATTTTTGTTAACACTCTAAATAAATTCGCTCAATTGATGCCTTTCGTTCCCATCAACCTATTTTTATTGCACATTCACAGTGGATTACACAATGATAAACGTAAGCCCCATTCTAATATTAAATAAGAATAAACATTTTTGTTTCCTCCAAATCTGCACCTTTGTACATCAATTTTCTGTGATATTTTATTTTAGGAATTATTTAGGGCATGTTATCGACTCATTTAAATAGAGGAACATTAGGCATTATATAGCGGAAATGGATGACATTTTTCATGGAGTGCTGCTTACTTAAAATTCATATATACAGACCCTTGGTTGTACATACTCTTCCAGAAGGTCACTCTAATCCCATGCCAGGTTTTCACAGCATGAGACAGGACTCGTTCTCCAATTCTTTCTCACCTACAAGCCCCCTCACTATATGTGACTATTGAACCATTAGCTGGTGAAGCAGGAGATCAGGATCAAAACAGCGAAGACTGCAGGAAATTACAGCAAGCTGAAAAATAGAAATTCATACTTTTTCACAATGCTATTTTAAAATTATCTTATGCCTTGACATCTCTGCCAAATGTTCCTTAAGAAATTAACATAACATACACTGCTCTGGCTCAGACTGCAATTCACACAATAGGAAAAATGGTTTGCAGCAACATGCATATGAATGCATTTAATCTAGGAATGGTGTATTTTTTTATTTTTTACTGAAAATATTTTACTTTGAGAAACAATCTGTCATTTTATGAAGTTTTAAATTGCTCCCAACCCTTTAAACAATTTATAATACACTGCAAGCTGACATGCTTTTGAAATGACTCAGGTGTTTACTTGCTGGAAAATGCCAGTTTAATACATACAGAATTCTGTATGTTACGTTTTACCATTCATTTATTAGAAAAAGGCTATACATCGTTTCTTCGGCTTTTTTTTTGTTCATCCTCCTTTGCTACGGCCCCACATTTAGTTATATTCATTTTAAATCAGAATTTAATTACAACAGCAGCTATAGTAAGGGGATTATGTAACATTAGCCCAGTACCTTCGTTATATCAAAATACAATTAATGACATTTCTCTTTCTTTAAATTGTTTTATCAGATTTGTGTTATTTTCATTAATTTTTTTTACACTGGAAGTGACCTTTTACTATTTTCAGGAGCAGAGCCAAATGCAAATCCTATCCTTTGAAATATATAAAAAGGACTATAAATGCCATCACACTTAATGATTAGAATCTAATTTGTCAGCTTAAACTATTATCTAGTGAAGCATGGAAGTCCAGTTTATTTTGCATAGTACTTCCTGAAATGTATTCCTTGGAGATCAGCTGAATGGCCTGCTAAAGATAATGAAACCTGGCAGACAGCGACTTAAGATAGACTCTAATTGCTTACACAGCACAGACATGCTGAGATACCGAGAGAGGGTTTAATAAAAATAAGAGAAAAAAAAACATACAATTTCAGGGTGCTATTTTGAAACTGAAAAGAGTCATGTGATGACTTTTTACTGACGAATAAAATTCACTGCTCGGATAGGAATGGGGTTAAATATATTTTTCCTCCCAATGCTTCTCAATTTTGCATAGTACTGCACGTAACCATTTTTAATTTTATTTTAAGCAGCACGTAGAATAAGTGGATAAATCAATAAAAATGAAAAGATGAAAACAGGATCTGGAATTAAATATGAAACATATTAATTAAATTTATATAACTACATTTCATTTATAAATAATGAAATGAAATCTAAAACACATGCAAGGATGAAAAGAACAGAAATGAGGGAGAAAGGTAATAAAAAAGGTAAAAAAGTAAATAAATAAATATGGGTAGATGGCAAACATAAGAAATTAAATACAAAGGTAGGTGGTGTATATTACTCACCCTGCTACTCTCAAGCACTCTGACATCATATATAATCCATTGGGCCCCAGTTCATATCAAAAGTGGCCTAGGAGTTGTCCTTAACATATATCAACTCATCCAGGTCTTTGTTGTTTTTCATCTTTCCATATACACTTTTTTTCTCTATTGATCTATTTCCCTATTTCTTTATTGTATTGGTTATTATGTCATTTTATGGTCATTTAGGACTAAACAACAATTTTATAGCTAGTTAAATGTACTATAAATTAAGGGTTTTCTTCTGTGCACTACCTATTTATAGGTATGTGGTGAAATAGGCCATTTTAGGCATTATGCAACATCTTTCATTCTTTAAATTGTCAAGTAACATATTGTTACTCTTGTCGCAAGATGATAAATATAATGGAAAATTCACCTGCTTCTTAATATTTGCAAGTATTTTAAAAAATGTAAGAAACTGGAATAAATGTGAGAATACCGGTTTACAAGAATCATGGGCAAGGGAGTAATACAAAGAGCACCTAAGTTTGCTGAAGATTTGAAAATCACAGTTGCATCTGCGACAAACAATAACATTTCACAAAGGGACAATCCAAGTAACGGCAGGAAAAGCTCCACCGAAAACCCTGGATTATCTTTTTGTGAAAGTCCAATATTTGTCGCCATTCACCATTGCTACAATGGTGATTTTTGACAGTGTTTTTAACACTGGCGTTCTTTGAAGAACTCCCATAATGTGAAAGCTAGGCATCTGTACTATATATTCCATCACAGACAACATGTTGGCTCATCATGCAATGTCATGACAACATATCCTCCAATCCATTGAAGCCAAAGCTGATCTGTTAATATATTAAATTATTTCATATACTAGTGGTGTGCCAGAATGCTTTATTTCTTTATTGTCGGAAAGTAACAGAATGCAGAACATTTTAGTTCTTTAATGAAAACATACAGCAACCTACATTCTGGACCGTACAAAGGGATGGAAAGCTAAATAAAGCAGTAGAAAGGTAAATTGAAACAGAATTTTTGAGGTCACTGCTCAAACAGAAATGGAAACAGATAAGGTAGACTTTGTGGGCAACGTTTAATTTTGTGTTGATTTTTTCATTTTTTTTTTCATTGCTGGGTAAGAAATGATTATACCTGATGGTGGAAGATTTTGTAAATTCAAATCCTGTTTCCCTGTGTAAACAGTTTCTATAGTCACTCCGTTTTAAATCGGCCATCAAAATAATTTATACTGATCTTGAATATTAATATATTCACCATCAAATGTGATTAAATTTACACAAATTAATTTTGAGTCATTGCATGTACTTTTTTGCGGTATGTTTTAATTGAAAATGTTAGCGCAATTATACTATTAAAGTCAAAACAAACATGTGTTTCAGATAGCAATATATTGTGGTTATCATTCCATCATTAAACATAGATAAAGTAATAGAAATGTTGTTGAAATCTCATTTCTGATGCATAATTGAAGTGTAATGGAGATATTTCGGATCTGAATTAGGCTTTGTAGAGGCAATTAGGGTTTGCATGCTTCTTTTTAAACTGCAATAATGTACAGCTATCTTCTGTCGCAAATTGTATTATAATCTAATCACATGCAAAAAGCTGAATGCTAGTATATTCAATTAAACACATTATTTTCACTACGATCCTTAATCCTCTTTCTAAGAGAATATCTGAAAACCAGGACACATGAATGCTTTATTTTATCAAACAATTATGAAATGAAATGGAAGCTGTTTTCTGATTTAATATTTTTAGAGCCTCACTGTTCTCTGGCGCCTGTGTAGGGTAGGGATAATGTACTCAATTATTTCAGTGTTATTAATAGTTAAGTGGCAGGACATCCCTTTCAGTTGAGTTGTCCTGCCCCTCCTTTTTTTACTTCCACTAGAACAGGGCTAAAAATTTCAAGTCCCAAGCTACTAACCAGGCCATAAGAGTTACTCACCACCAGTTGCTCCACCTAACCCCTACCAAGCCCTTAACTCTGCCCCTAAACACACCCCCTTAAATTATCTTATGAAATTGTGTGCATTTGCACTCGCCCTCACTTAATTTCTACTCGCCAAATGCGAGTAGGAGAGTGGAAATTTTGAGCCCTGCTCTAGAATATTATTGCAGCAATTATTTGTATAAACCAGGAGTCAGCAACCTTGGTCATCCAGAGGCTTTGGAAATACATTCCCCATGAGTCTTAGCCAATTTAATGAGCACCTAAGCATCGTGGAAGATGTAGTTGCAAAATATATGGAGTGTCCAGGTTGAGGACTTCTGGTATAAACCATAATCACCCTGTACCCTAACAGACCCGCACAAAGCTTCTGAGATGTCATCTTCTCCATGTTCCCAAGATTCCCTGTATGTGCATTTATACCAGTCGTCATTTTCCTCACTTTCCTGTGTATTTGAGCCCATAGTCACATGTAGATAACAAAGTATTTGGAATCTGCAGCATAAGACAGCTGGTGTCAACAGAGCGTTGTGTTTGATATGACCTTGTCAAGTGTATGTTCCTTTTCCTCTAAAAAGACCGTTCTTCAATAAAATATCCATTGACAACTTTCACTTATACAGCTTTTAAAGGTGGAAGAGGAGATAAGCCTTCCTGCTAACTCAAACCAGATTACAAGTGAAAAGACTTTTAAAGAAGAACAAATTATAAGACCCGGTCAAAGTACCACTGGCATCTCCTTTTATTAGTACGTCACCGGGACTTTACAACATTGGAGTTTTCAGATTGTAAGCTCCATAGGCATTTTAACACAAAGCCATATAAACTTGCTAGGACAAAAATAGTACGATTTCTTTTAGAGAATTAAAAAAATACATTTTTATTTTTGTGTTTGACGTCTGCTACACCTGTCAAACATTTCTCAGACTGTATAAAAAGCGTTTTGACAATACTGCTCACTCTCCTCTGATTCTTGCTGTTTCCCCTTGACAGATGATGATTTGAGCACTGAAGATACAGATTTTAATTGGGATGAATATCTTGAAGAAACCACATCGAGTGCAGCTCCGCCGACGGCCTTTAAGCATGTAGGTATCACTATAGTTTATGTGTATCAAGAGATTACTCAAAGCCTCTTCAGAAGTACAGTCTTCTTTTTAACTCTATGCCTTAGATGGAAGTCAAACCCGTAGCTTCCAGTAAAAGGGACACTCCAGGCACTGCGACTATACAATGCAAACTAAATAGTCACAGTGACCTACCCCATCTGGTGGTGCCCTGAAGGTCTGATTCAGCCCCCTGATTGTGGATAGATTAGCCACGCCCCCAAAAATCTGTCATTTATTGAGCTTCTGACATGTTGGATTAACAGCTGTTCATTCCCCCCTCTAGCCAATGACTCTCAATGCCCCCGCATTAACAAACAGCTGCAGCATAAAATTGCTTGTCACATCTGGACCAATGCTGAGGGAGTCCAGCACTGGAATAATAGCTGAGTTTCGTCCACACTATGGGGTTATAACTGGATGGGAGATTGCAGTGAGGGTATGGATGGGTTACCATCTAATCTAGTGGTGTAATCTGGAATAGGCCATCTAGGCCTGAGCCCAGGGCAGCTGATCAGCGTGTGGGGCCAGCATTTTTTTCTTTTTTCTTTTAGATTTCCCATATATTTGATGTGTGCAGGTGTATAACAGAGCTGCATATGAAAAAAACCTCCCAGCAATGAGTCTCTCTCATTGTTTTTGTTCTAAATTACACTTTTGGCAAAAACAGTCCTGATTGGTCATGAATATTTGTCTTACGTGTACATGGTCACATTTATTTGACAGGCCTGGGGGCAGCAGAAATTGGAGTGAATACACCACTGGAATAAACCGTTTGTTCAATCCTCCTGTTTTAATGCAAAAGTATTCTTTCAACAAAAAAAAACACCCTCTCAAAAACACAAAACCGTGCTCGGAAAACCTTTTTATAAGTGTTAATGTTTAAAAAATATTCCCATATTGGAATTTGGAAACAATAAAAGGATTGGTGCTTAGTGTAAAGACAGCCTTGCATAGAACAATCAAGGAATGATAACTGAACGAACAACAATTTATGAAAAATAATGTATCCAATGCACAACAGTGAGTTTTGTTATAACAGAATCAGTATCCCTGAACATACATTAATCTGTTTCTATTACAACAGCTTAAAGGGATACTCTAGGCAACATGACCACCTAAGCTTTTTTAGGTGGTCATGATGCCCTGAATATGCCCTTGTCTTTCCCACCTCCCTCCGCTCAGCCTATCGGCTAAAACAGCTGAGAGACGCGGAGGACTTTACTCCGCCCTCCCAGCTGTCAGTCAGCAGAGCGGGATTCATATTTCCCGCTTCTGCCGACTATTGCCGAGTAGAAGACGTCATTGCTCTTTCAGCGCGATGACTTCTCCAACCTGTCAGAGTAGCTGGCGGCAGCGGCTGAGGATTAGTGTTGCGCGCATCCTCTTGCGCGCAACACTAATCAAAGAAGATGGAGCCAGGAGGAAGCCTGCTGATTGGCTGGTTTACGTGAGAGGCGCGCATGCGCACTTCTCACGTAAACTATTAGCCAAGTTAAAGGTTTACAAGAACGGGAGGTGAGTATTAAAAATTAAAAAAGGGTAAGTATTACAGTAAAAAAAAAATATATATTCCCTACCGAGTTATTGGGTGACTAGGTATATTTTAAGGTAAAAAAACGGGGGGGGGTGGTGTTGAGGATTTGTGCCTAGATTGTCCCTTTAAGAACTATCTGTAAAATGTTGCAATTCACTGGATTCCAGTTTTAAAAGGAATACAACTATGTCATTACCTGCAAAAACAGAAAGTGTAACAACTTAAGTAAAAAAAAATATATATACTGTATATACTTCCCTTTGAAGTTTTTGTGGTTGAGCTTTGGCATTGCTGCATCCTGTGATGAATAATGTAAAGATTAGGAAGTAAAAAAGATGTACGTCAGCCAATTGCTGCTTTAGTATTATTTCATTGGAAAAATCATTGAACGGTGAATGCTAAATAGGGTTTCATGCCACCATAGCTTACTGTTCTTTTCAATAGTGTTGCCATAAGGCAGAGCTTTTCAAACTTTTCGTGTTGGTGACACTTTTTAGACATGCGTCATTTGGTGACAAGGTAATTCATGTTTACTGGCAAACTCCATTTAAACTGACACACATTGTAACAATGAAATATATGGGGACACAACATATCATGAAACCTTTTCATTTATCATTTTTTAAATATATGACTTGCAATTATTAACTGATTATTAATACTCAAACTCTGTCCCCCTTTCTGTGCACATTATTTCCATCTTTTCCATTGTCTTCTTCTTTACCCCTTTCATCCCTTCCTCTTTTTCTCCCCTTCTCATATCCATTTTCTCCCCTTCATCATGTTTTTATTATTATTATTATTCTTTATTTATATATTGGCAGCATATTCCGCAGCGCTGTACAATGGGTGCAATATAGACAGGGTTACAGTACATTGAACAACAATTGACAAACTGATACAATCATAAATGAGAGCCCTATTCCTGTGGGAACTCACAATCTAGAAGGGTTGGGGGTGGAAACAGGGGGTGAGGACTGCAAGGTGAGAGTGATGGACTGCAAGGTGAGAGTGATGGACTGGTTGCGTCAGTGAGTCTGGTGGTAGGCTTCCCTAAACAGGAATGTCTTAAGGGAGCGTTTGAAGGAAGGGAAACTAGTGGAAAGTCTGACCGTACGAGGGAGAGCGTTCCAGAGAATAGGGGCTGCACGTGAGAAATCCTGCAGTCTATCATGGGAAGAGGTGATGCGGGGAGAAGCTAGGCGCAGGTCACTGTTTGATCTTAGGGAGCGGGCAGGATTGTATTTGGTGACTAGTGAGGACAGGTAGTGGGGAGCTGAGTTAGTGAGAGTTTTGTAGGTCAGGGTAAGGATTTTGAATTTAATTCTGCAGTGGATGGGTAGCCAGTGAAGGGACTCGCAGAGAGGAGCGCAGAGACCGAGCGGCGGGTGAGGTGGATGAGCCTGGCAGAGGCATTCAGAATGGATTGTAGGGGGGCGAGGCAAGAGGGAGGGAGGCCAGCAAGAAGATTATTACAATAGTCAAGTCGGGAGATTACAAGGGCTGGATGAGCTGCTTTGCAGTGTCAGCGGTAAGAAATGGTTGAATTCTGGGAATATTACGTAGTTGTTAGCGGCAGGAGGAAAGAGACTGGATGTGGGGGATGAAGGAAAGAGCCAAGTCGAGTGTAACTCTGAGACAGCAAACCTGGTTAGATGGGGAGATAGTGATCAACCATGATCGAGAAGTCAGGGGGTGGGGAGGCATTAGAGGGGGAATTAGTAAGAGTTCAGTCTTGGACATGTTAATCTTTAGGTGGTGAAAGGCCACCCAGGAGGAGATGCTAGATAAACAGTCGCTGACTTGTTCATTTTCCCCTTCTGTCCATCTCCCCCTTTATCATGTCCATCTCCTCCTTCAACATGTTTGTCTCTCCCTTATGTCCATCTTCCTTTTATCATCTCCTTCTCCCCCTTCATCATGTTCATCTCCCACTTATGTCCTTCTCCCCCTCTGTTATTGTCGGCCCCCCCAATCCTTACACCTTCCTTTGCATGGCTTTCTTTGAGCCAGCAACAGAGGGGCTTTGCTTCCATCTGCGGCAGCATGGAGAGCTGGGAGGAAGTGACATTATATGATTGTTATATACTACAGAGTAAAGGCGACTGGCTGGGAGGACACGGGGTCCTGGCACCTCCCAAAGTGACAGAAGAGGTGCAGGCGGCTAATCCGATGCTCTACGCCAATGCATTGCTGCATCGATTTATTTGCCCTAGTCCCCAGCGTGGGGACACACTAGAAGCCTGCCGCCAGAACACTAATGTGTCACTGCACACCATTTGGAAACCTCTGCCCTAAGGAGTTCAAGAAATAAAATGGAATCTTCAAACAGGTTCAGGAAAAAATATGTGACTCACGTATTTTGAGAGTCTCTAACTGTTTAAGAGCCAGGGACACACTGTTTGACACACCTTCAACATTCCAGTGTTTGAGTAGATATTGCTGGATAACTGTGATAATATAAGGGACCAGATCTATTTTTTTAGTCACCAAATACTCTATAGTTTACACTTTTTATGGCCCTTGACATGATTAGACCTAGTAAAGTTGATATTTGTTAAGTGGCGTCCATAGATTTGGCATTACACTTTAGAAAGTCATTTGGAGCCTAGGTGATTCGTTTGCAAATTAAACAAATGGTCTGTTTTGATAAAACAGAATTTAAATTATTTTGTGCTACAGCAGAAAATAGGAGAACTGGTTATTTTCAAATATGTTGATTTTTTTTCCCCACAGCTTTATAAAAAAGTGTTGCTGGGTTTCACTTATTTAAATATTAATGGGAATGTACATGTCTTTGCAATTAGGTTGCTTTTTTAGGCAGGCTAATTAGATGCTGACATTTTGAGACTTTAATATTTTAACTGAAGTTACAGTCTGAATTCATCTTTTGTCCGAGTACAAAAAATAATAATTCCTTGTCTATATTCATGTAATTTTATTAGAATGTAAAATTTGTAAGTTACACAGTGATAGAAACAAAAATATAGTGAAAACAAAATTAATGAATATGATATTTTTGTAAGTGGACAAAAAAATATGAGAAATGCTTTTTATTAATATGAAAAACAAAAACCAGGGATCCTATTCTAGAGATGGAATAACAGAAGTTATTATTATTATTCTTTATAAAGCACCGGCATATTCCGCAGCGCTGTACAGTGGGAACAGCATAGACAGGGTTACAATACATTGAACAACATTTTACAAACCAGTAAAGGAGGAAACAAGGCCCTATTTCTGTGGGAATTTACAATCTAGAAGGGTTGGTGGTGGAAACAGGAGGAGAGGACTGCAAGGTGAGAGTGATGGACTGCAAGGTGAGAGTGATGGACTGCAAGTTTGATCAAGCCATTAAGCATTAGCGATTCCCTATTACTGGCCCCATTATGAGTGCGCCACGGCGTTAGTCTTGTCATATTTGAGAGGTGCTCACAGTTACCAGCAATACTAGTGTCACCAGTGTCAGAGTTCAAAGGACACAATGGAGACCGTAAAGAACATTCTGCGAGATTGAGTGTACATGGTCTTGCAAGGCCGGCGGAACGACAATGGTAACTATTTGTTCCCAGTGTCCTTTTATTGGCAATGAGAGGAGGCTGTGGGTCACGCTGTCCCCTGCATCTTTCATTGCACCATGGGACCCAGGCCGACCAAGACACTGTGTTGGCTGGGTGCAAGGATGAAATGCTGAGCCCCCCCCCCTTCCCAAAAAAAACATGAGGCATCTATGAGACTATGGGAACTCCACAGTAATAAAACTCACAGCAATGTGCGATGTGTGTGAGAGTATCACAGAATCCATAGCAATAAAACTCACAGTAATGCGTGACGTGTATGAGCGTATTACAGAGGACCACAGCAAAAAAACAAACTGTGATGTGCGGTGTGTTCAAGCGTATCACAGAATACACAGCAATACAATTTGCATTCATTGCAATCATGCACACCACACATTACTGTATCACAGTGCCCACACATAGACACAACCTGCCACACAGTCACATATCCATATACCAACACACACTGTCACCCACATCTACTCGTGGTCACACACCTACACACATACCCGCACACCTCCAAGCCCCATGCGGCTGCCCGGCCTAGTCGAGGCCTCAATCTAGCTGAAGCCCCGGTGGCTGCTTGGACTAGCTAAGGCCCTGGTGGCTGCTTTGTGCCACGGCCTTTAACAGGGCTGCATTTACCGCCCCTGGCAAAGTGCCACCTGGAGCCATGGCCCATTCCTGCCCCATAGATGGGATGGGACCTAAGGTGAATATAAATTTTTGTAGTTTACCTTTTTGCCCTTGGTCATTTCTTTCCATTACAGCTGCAAGTGGGAACAATGTGCAACATTGGAATTGTTCTGTTTTCTTTACATACATTACCGTTTCCTATAAAAAGTTTAACAAGAGAAGTTTGAGCTTGGCTGCATTATGATTGGAGCCGTTTCATTAACAAGTGGGGTCATTACACCTAATGGTTCACTCGTTAGTGAAAATTGCTCAGTTGGATTATTGTCCGATGACTGCTTGTATACACAACATATCGTAAAATTTGCGTAAAAGGGATAAAGCGGTGCAAAGTGACCTCATAGGTGAAAATTAGGCTGCGCATGATATGTGTAAGTTGTGTGCATTCTTTATTTGTTTATCCTTTACAGAAATCTTGTTAGTATGCAAGGTTCAAAATGCTATATGGAGCCACTTATCTTGCGCAATGTCAGAGTCTGCATTATTAGCAATAGCAAACAGAAAGAATGGCCTATTTGTCAAATTCTATAAAGGTAATAAACATGAATAATAAAAATGGTCAGATATCATGCTGTTTTTTGGGATTTGTAATGATCACAATGAGATTATAAGCAATGGAACTTCCCAAAAAATACCAATAGAATATTAAAATGTTAATCTTTATGTGGGATAATGCCTGCGTATTGAAATTACAGTAACACCTTGTAACTGTACTGTGCAGGGATTTTCAGTCAATATAACCCCCTGAATTTTATCCCTGTACAATAGTGAGTGACCCCAGATCTCTCCCTGTATTCTAATCTTTCCCTGGCTGTTGTAATGCAATTATACATTTTGATGTTCTGTTTGTTACAGTCAGGGTGGATCTTGCTGCTTCAAGCTCTTCTGCTATTGTACAGGGTGATAGCAGTAAGGTCTACATGTGAATTTAATTTATCCCCAGAGGGAATATCAATCTTGTTATAAATCAGAGTAAGTGGGGTTTCATAGACCATTTTTTTTTGTTTTTCAATTATGCATTTTTTTTTTAATGAAAGGATTAAAAACAAATAAAGCAGTTTGTACTGGGAAAGGGCTTGGTTTTGCATGATCTATTGAAGTTTCTGTTGTATTTCATAGTAAGTTTTATATTATTAATCCAGAAGTCCTGCAGGAAACCCATGTTTGTAGTTGTCCGATCAGTGTTCGTGGACTCCATGCTGAAAGCACCACATGTAGATGTTATTTAATGATGTTCTTCCACCATGTCAGCATGTGCGAAAAATGTAGGACTTCTTTCATGTTTCTTAAAATGAAATTGCGTGCAGAGAGTGAAAAACTAAAAATGAACTGGGATGTTATCAACTGATTTAACCCTTGATTTAAAACAAACTTTTAGAATTGTGCTGTTTTTAAAAAAAAAATTAAAAAAAAAAAAAAATGGTTCTTAAATGCATGTCTTAAATGCATGTACAGTGGCAAGAAAAAGTATGCGAACCTTTGGTATTACGTGGAGTTTTGCATGAATTGGTCATAAAATGTGCTCTGATCTTCATCTAAGTCACAACAGTTTGAAAAACACAGTCTGCTTAAAATAATTCAACACAAACATTATATGTTTTCATGTTTTTATTGAACATAACATGTAAACATTCACGGTGCAGGGTGGAAAAAGTATGTGAACCCCTAGCCTAATGACTTCTCCAAGAGCTAATTGGAGCCAGGAGCGAGCCAACCTTGAGTCCAATCAGTGTGATATTATTGGATGTGTTGCTGAAAGCTGTCCTGCCCTTTAAAAACAGTGCAGGGTGGAAAAAGTATGTGAACCTTTGGACTTAATAACTGGTGGACCCTTATTTGGCAGCAATAACCTCAACCAAACGTTTCCTGTAGTTGCAGATCAGACCTGCACAACGATCTGGAGTAATTTTGGACCACTCCTCTTCACAAAACTGTTCCAGTGTAGCAATATTCTTGGATGTCTGGTGTGAATCGCTCTCTTAAGGTCATGCCACAGCATTTCAATTGGGTTGAGGTCAGGACTGTGACTGGGCCACTCCAGAAGGTGTATTTTTTTTTGTTGAAGCCATTCTTTTGTTGAATTATTTGTATGCTTTGGGTCATTGTCCTGTTGCATCACCCATCCTCTGCAGAGCTTCAGTTGGCGGACAGATGGTCTTACGTTTTCCTGCAAAATGTCTTGATAAACTCTGGAATTCATTTTTCCATCAATGACAACAATCCGTCCAGGCCCTGAGGCAGCAAAGCCGCCCCAAACCAGGATGCTCCCTCCGCCATGTTTTACAGTGGGGATGAGGTTTTGATGTTGGTGTGCTGTGCCTTTTTTTCTCCACACATAGTGTTGTGTGTTTTTTCCAAACAACTCAATTTTGGTTTCATCTGTCCACAGAATATTTTGCCAGTAGTGCTGTGGAACATCCAGCTGCTCTTTTGCAAACTTCAAACGTGCTGCAATATTCTTTTTAGACAGCAATGGCTTCCTCCGTGGTGTCCTCCCATGTACTCCATTCTTGTTTAATGTTTTCCTTATTGTAGATGTGTCAACAAAAATGTTAGCATGTGCCAGGGATTTCTTTAAGTCTTTAGCTGACACTCTAGGATTCTTCTTTACCTCATTAAACATTCTGCGCTGTGCTCTTGCAGTCATCTTTACAGAACGACCATGCCTAGGGAGAGTAGCAACAGTGCTGAACTTTCTCCATTTGTAGACAGTCTGTCTTACCGTGGACACATGAACATCAAGGCTTTTGGAGATACTTTTGTAACCCTTTCCAGCTTCATGAAAGTCAACAATTCTTGATCGTAGGTCTTCTGAGATCTTTTTTCTGCGAGGCATGGTTCACATCAGGCAGTGCTTCTTGAAACCAGTAAACCCAAAACTGGTGTGTGTTTTTAAAGGGCAGGACAGCTTTCGGCAACACATCCAATAATATCACACTGATTGGACTCAAGGTTGGCTCACTCCTGGCTACAATTAGCTCTTGGAGGAGTCATTAGGCTAGGGGTTCACATACTTTTTCCACCCTGCACTGTGAATGTTTACATGTTCTGTTCAATAAACACATGAAAACACATAATGTTTGTGTTGTATTATTTTAAGCAGACTGTTTTTCAAATTGTTGTGACTTAGATGAAGATCAGTGCACATTTTATGACCAATTCATGCAAAACTCCACGTAATTCCAAAGGGTTCACCTACTTTTTCTTGCCACTGTATTGTATAAAAAGACATGATAAAACCAGGAACTAGGTAGTTACAGGCTTGTAAAAAATGATGTCTGGCTACATTTTTGGGTATGCTATAAAAATTTATAAAGCAGAAAATTTTAGAAGCAGGGGTCAAGTCCTGGGGAAAAAAGTGAGGGAACTCACCCAAGAATTCCACAACCCCCATTACCCGAAGAGAAAAAAAAGTGTGTGTGTGTGTATATATATATATATATATATATCACCCCCCCCCCCGAGAATCATGTATAACCAGGCAGAGACCCCCCAGAATTGAATATACCCAGGCACAGTCCCCCAGAATTGAACATAGCCAGGGAGGACCCCTAGAATTGAATATACCCAGGCAGAGACCCCCCAGAATTGAATATAGCCAGGCACAGACCCCCAGAATTAATTATAGCCAGACACAGACCCTCAGAATTAATTATAGCCAAGCAGGGACCCCCAGAATTAATTATAGCCAGGTACAGACCCCCAGAAATAATTATAGCCAGGCAGGGACCCCCAGAATTAATTATAGACCCCCAAAATTATACTTACCCAGCCTCAGGACCGCGTGTTCCTCCGAGCAGCTCAGGCGTGTTCCTGCACGCGGTCGCCCTCTGAAGGCTGTGGCACGTTCATCCAAGATCTCACGAGATTTCAGCTGTAGGCTGCGTCACAGCCACGCGAGGGATCACGCAGCGCTCGGGGGAACGCGGCCAGTCGAGCAGCTGCTAGCGGAATATTGTTAATGCATTCTGATAGTAGCCCTGGCTGCCCACAGCGGGAGCCTGCGGTCCCACAACTTTCCCGCTGCGGAAGAAGTGCGGGAACTCTGTTCCCGCAGGACTCAAGCCCTGGTTATAAGGCTGTAAAAAAAAATCTAAAAAATTTAAACTGGATCCTATGGTTTCATACTGGCTTAGTGGCGGAACTATTGGGGGTGCAGCAGGTGCTGCTGAACCTAGGCCCTTGAGTCTGGGGGCCCACAAAATGCTGCCCCAGTGCCCCGCAATAACTGATGTCCTGATAAAATAAACCTGTTGACTGCGGACAACGCACTGAGCGTGTCCTCTGCTTTCCCATGGCTTGACGCCATTTGCAGAGTTCTCCTGGAAGGACTTCCCCCTGCCCACTGACGTCATCGTGCATGGGCGCTATGATGTCAGAAAGGGACTTATCCCTCCACCACCACCATATTAGGTAGTGGGTCATGGCCTGTCTAATACCAAGCATGACCAGGTTCTATATAAAAATAAAAAATATTATTTTCTTTCTTTTTCTAAAGCAGCACTCCTTTTCAATTCTAACACGAATAATGATACTGCAATAACTCACCTTCTCATTTCCCACGATGCCAACAAGTGTGGAGGTGATGTTACAATCTGTTATTACGCATTGGTTCATTGAAAACCTATACCACCGCACTGCAGCGAGGAGCAACGGGGGTTCTTTGGAAACCTTCGTCGCTGATTTTTACACCACACAAAGTCAAGTGAGGTGTCATTGGAAAGGTCAGAGTCTAGCCTTTCCAACAATACCAAATAATGGCATTGTCCATTTGTCACATATAAAATTAGCAATACCACTGCCATTTCTCACCTTCTCATTGCCTGCGTCGCAGGAAAGATCAGTGTTTTGTTTTACACGTAGTCATTAGGGATGAGCCAAACGCCCCCGTGTTCGGATCGACTTCGAACTCGAACAATTTCAAAAGTTCGAGTTTGAACTCGAACACGATCCGAACTCAATGTAAGTCAATGGGACCCGACCGTTCGATTTTTAGAGTGCCCTCCAAGAGGGCATAGATGCTAGATATTTGCCATTAAAGGTGTATGGGGGTCCAGGTAGTGCCCTGGGGGACAGGAAACAAACGTTTTTAAAGGAACAGTGAGTTTTCCATGACCTAAAGGTTAAGAATAAAAATGACAAATTCCTTCAAATATCGTGCCTAGGAAGTCCCCATAACCTGCCCCTGAAGTGACGGATTTGTAGGATGTATAGAAACATTTAAAAACCAAAAAATGACATTTCAAATTACGGTAAATGGTTTTCCTTTAATCTATTCATAAACAACTGCTTGGGGCAGCAGCCTGTATGAAAAGAGGAGACGTTTTAGGACACACAGAACAAGTTTAATGATTTATTTTGGCTAAATTATGGTGAAATTTATGCAGGCTTTGGATGAAAGTAACAATAGGTGCTTTAAAATTGGGCCTTTAGTGTCGGCAACAGTGCCGTCACACCGTAACCCCTCTGTGGTATTGTGGAAGAGTGCAGGGTTGGACCCTGCGGTCAAATATTAAAATGATATGAATCTGGTACAGGCGTCAGAGCACCCAAATATTTTGCCTTTGGTGAAAGCAAGTGCCTTCACACTGTAACCCCTCTGTGGTATTGTGGAAGAGTGCAGTGGTGGACCCTGAGGTCCAATATTAAAATGATCTGAATCTGGTATAGGCATCAGTGGCAGTGCACCCAAATATTGTGCCTTTGGTGGCAGCAAGTGCCTTCACACCGTAAGAAACCCCTCTGTGGTATTGCGGAAGAGTGCAGTGGTGGAGGTTTTGGGAATGCAGAAGAGATCCCTGATCTATTCAGTTACGTCAGCATCAGGGGATTGATAGCTGCTGATCCAGGACTGATTCATTTTTATAAATGTCAGCCGGTCTACAAAGTCGGTGGACAGACGCACTCTTTTGTCTGTGACAAAACCTCCAGCGGCACTGAACGTCTTTTCAGAAAGCACGCTGGATGAAGGGCAACCTACTAGTAGCTCCATAGCATATTGGCTAAATTCTGGCCAGTGATCCAATCTCAACACCCAGTAAGCCAATGGATCATCTGCTGTAAAGGTATCCAGGTCTGCCCTTGCCCCTAAGTAGTCCTGCACCATACGGTGAAGACGCTGGCAATGGGTGCCTACATTTGATGTGCCTGGGCGTCGTGGACTAAAAAAATTTAAAAAGGCATCAATCTTCCTCTGATCATCCGCAGCCTCAGAAGCACCTGTGTCATCACTTGGTAACCTACCAGTACCTGGAAACTCTGGTATAAAGATTGGAGATATACAGAAGGCTGATTCAACTCTGATATAAAGATTGGAGATATGCAGAACTCCGATTCAACTCTGGTATATAGATTAAAGATATTCAGAACTCTGATATAAATCGGCGATTTTACTGATATCTTCCCTGCAAGGCTGCCAATGTCCTCTACTCTCTCTCTCTGATTCACTTCCTCTCCTGCAGGCTGAAACACCCTGATAGCTGGCAACAGCCAGATTCAACTCTTAATAGATAAACAGATGAACTCTGATTAAACTGTGTTATTGTATGGTATCTAGAATTAGAACAATGCTATAAATCAGTGATACACACTGTCCCTGATAGCCTGGCTGTGCCAAGACAGATTCTAATTTGCTGACCTGTGGTATAACTCACTGATACACACTGATAACAGGCTGTGCCAAGACAGAGTCTAATTTGCTGAACTGTGGTATAAGTCACTGATACACACTGATATCAGGCTCCGCCAAGACAGATTCTAATTTGCTGAACTGTGGTATAACTCACTGATACACACTGACCTGGTAGCCTGGCAGTGCCAACACAGATTCAAATTCCCAGAAATCTCCTACAACTCACTGATACACACTGTCCCTGATAGCCGAACATGCGGCGAACACGCGGAAATGTTCGGAGTTCGACGAACAGCCGAACGGGCGATGTTCGATTCGAACGCCGAACAGATCCGAACCGAACGCTCATCCCTAGTAGTCATATTATACATAACACAAAATGTGCCAAAATACAATGGTTAAAATTGCGTGATTCCTCAGAAATTGCAGTGACAGTTTCGCAGTTCTAATTTTTTTTAACAAGAGTACCCCATAGAATATATAATCACAATTGGATGATGAACTGTTAAAATATATGATTTTACACTCTGCAAATGATTTAAATCTGAATGTAAATTTACATTTTTAAAAAAAAAATTGTTATAGCTTTCTGACAGGACATGGCGTATACACATAATAATGGTATATTTTGAATCTGCCAAGTCTGCTCAAAATAAGGATATATAATAAAACATGACTTCAAAACACATTTAAACACGATGAGCACAAAACGGTCAAAATTAACTACGCACAAAGCGACGAAATGGCTCAGCATTGAAGGGGATAACGAAGCTCAGCTGGCGCTGAATACCTCAGCTGTATCTGGCTGCTGCCTTCACCCATGTCATATGTGCCACTTGGCAGCCAATAGCAGTGGGCGGCCTAAGACACGGCAGACAAGCTTAACCTCCCTATCCTCCCCTCCTGTATACCATGCAGTTCCCGGACACTGTTTTTTTAGTTGAAGGGCAGCAGTACGTGATAAGTGGCGGCAATCTGTACCCCAAAAGACCAAGACCAAGCACTACAGTGCAAGGCAGGAGATCCTGGCCACATAGAACACATGACCTGCCCAGTACAGCCACATACTGAGGGGTGCCTGGGGAGTGCGTAGACACAATACACCATTTTCTCATGATTTTTATTCTTTATTTGTTTTACAGTCTGTGCTTTGGCCCCAGTTTTCTCTGACCCTATTTTTCCTAATATCCTTTATTCAGGGGCTCCTCCTCATTCAGGGAGTCCTGTGTCTTTTTAGGGGCACTTAGGGGGATGCTGATGTTGTTTTAGGGTTTGCTTCATATATTCAGTGGGTGAGGGTGTCTTTCTTTTTTTATAATTCTTTCTTTTCATTTTCAAAGAAAGGGCAACATACAATAAATACAGAATATAGAAACCATCTGTTGCAAATCCCGTAAGATTCCTACCAAGAAACAGTAGGGACAGATCCCCTAAGAGGGGAGGAGAGGTTGTCTTTTTAGGGGCTCCTCTATACGTTCAGAGGATGCAGTTGTCTTTTTCGGGACGCACATTACTGTGGGTTTTTCTGTTGTGGAGGACGACTATGGTAAGTTGAAATGAATAACTTAACTGGCTTACGGTGTTGTACGTTAAAGTAAATCTGTATTTGTTGGGGGGTGCCTTCATGGATCCTCACACCTGGGCCCTGAGGTTTCTAGTTACCCCTTTGTACTGGCTCCTTAGTTTGATCTACATTTACCAAGTAATAATATGATATAATTCTGAATGTCTGAGGTGTACACTTTTCAAAAGACTGGTCATCATTAGACGAAATCCTTGCTGAATGAATACCTTTACTTGTTTGACTTTCTTGAAATAGGCTCGCAGCATTATCAGAAAATATGTAAAATTGAATCAGTAGATTTTTTTCACATTACTCATTGTAGACTCTGGCAGGATAATTGGGAAATCCAATTCTAGGAAACTAATAAACTGTAGGGCTCAGTAAAATCCCTGTCCAAAGTGTTGTCTAACGTCTTAGTGCAGATAGTTGTCATGCAAACTGATTCAGATATTATTATTTATTACGAGAAATGAGGACAGTTATTGGGTCGGTCGGACTATTTGTTACGGAGATAGGTGGTAGGATTCTCTAAACAGAAGTGTCTTCAAGGAGCATTTAAAGGAAGCCAGATTGGGGGAAAGTCTGGTATTGTGAGGAAATGCTGCCGGCATCATGTAAGCCACAGCAGTTATGTAACAGCGGGGAGGATAATGCTCAAGGGTGCATCCAGCAAATCTATTGGCTCTCAATGCGAGCATGCAGATTCATCGAAAAATGAAGGCCCTGAGCCTCAGGAATCTGAGATAACCGCTTGCTGATCTCTGCTTCTGAGCATGCCTAATTTCCTGCACTCAGAGGGCTGAATTAGCCCTCCAACACCCCAGAGAGGGGTAAAGGCACTTAGGCTACTGTGGCCACTCAAATTTCATTGAGTGGTCACAGTGTCTAGAGTAGGGCTAAAACAACTAATCGATTAATCGACATCTAATCGATAATGAAAATAGTTAACTTTTCTCATTATTGATTAATAAGTTGGTCGATTAAACAGGTGCGTGCTGTACACATCAATTAGAGTCAGACTGAGTTAAATGTTAATTACCTCAGACTACGTCGGAGCTGATTGGAGAAGATGTGCCAGCTTCTTTACTGTATGATTTAGCTCTAGCGTTAAATCACACATAGCCAGTTTGGGTGGAGTAGTTGTACCACTAGTGTTTTATCTTTACTTGGAGCCGGAGTCCAGAGCCTATAGATAGATAGATATCTATCTATCTATCGTCCCCACTCCGTTACTTCATGAAACTATTTTAAAAGGACATTCTACGCAACTTGACCACTTTAGTTTATTAAAGTGGTAAGGCTGCGTGGATTGCCTCCACCATGCTCACCCGCTTTGTGTGCCTATCCTCCTATCTGAGGGCTTATAGCAGCATTTGTTCAGGGAGAAAACAGACAGGCTAGAGATGTACACACAGCTTCAATATATCACTCTGACCAGGCATTTGCTTACCTTGTGTCCAGAAAGTAAGCAAGTTACACGAGATACGCAATTTGCTTAATGTACGTATGAAAGTTATATACTCTGCACAAATTGCATAAGAAAAAATGTGTGGGATTCTTTTTCTCAAACCGGGTTATTCAGAGAGATCCGAAAAGTCACCACACGTTCGGTGACTTTTCGTTCCCTGCACTTCGGGTCGAGTTGGCGATTCCTAATTTGCCGACCCTGCGGTATATTCAGCAAGCACCACAGGGCCCCCACAGGGCAGGGAAAACTCGCCGCAAACCCGCAGAACACTGCCTAACACTCACTGAAAACCCGCAAAAAACAAGCCGAACACGCCGGAAAAATCCGAGCAGCCGTCAATCGCAGAGCAGCCGCCGGAAAAAGCCGACACGCAGACGAACGGGGTGAAGAAAAACCAACAAAAAAAAACGTACGCTTGAAAGTGTGAAATTTGAAACGCTGTTTGAAAAAATACTGAACAAAAATGTCTGGAATTTACATATAAGATCCACTCAATGATAATAAAAAGGTCTGTTACAGAAAAAAGAAAAAACTATTAAAAAAAAATGGAATTTTCTTTTGACAAAAACATCCCAAAAATGTCTAAAAGATCCTAAAAAAAATCTAAAACGATAGTCTTTTTACTGCAGAATAAAATGATAAATGTTTATTAGATATTAAATTAAAACGGGAATATTTTTAACAATGAAGCCTATGGGATTCGCCTGAATACTGTAAACCTGCTGAATGAAACCACCGAACAGCAGGGCACTTCACTGACATTCCCCAGCTGTTCGGTGTTCTCTGAATAGACGAACCATTGCTTCTCTATGGGGGATTTTTCTGCCCTCGAACAGGCACCGTACGTGCAGGCAATTCCCTAAAATTTGGCGAATTGCCTGCTCTCTGAATAGCCGAATGACCCCAAATGTCCCCGTTCGCTGAAATTCAGTGTCCGGTTACATTTCGGCCACATTTCGGACTTCTCTGAATAACCCTGATAGTGTTCCTTTAAGTAAATAATTGTACTTTTTTTTTTATCCGCTTAATCGACCAGCTAATCAATTATGAAAATAATCATTGGTTGCAGCCCTAGTCTAGAGTGTCCCTTTAAAACCTTAAATAAGCATTAATTGCATCAAAAGAATGGTATTTTAATTTAATTTTAATTTTTTTTGCTTGTTTTTTTAAAAGATTTCCATGTAAAATTTTAATTGTTTACCTTTTTAAATAAAGTAAGAGAAAAGAAAATATATTGAGTAAAGCTGTTTAATATAAATATGCTGAGTATGTAGGATGGGACCCAACCCTGTAAATATCAAACATGCTTTGCATTTTGCAAGGTAGATGTATTACATTCCTGCCGTGGGTAGCTGGTTAAATAAAAATGTCAGTAGATTTATTAAAAAATAAAATATTGTTACGTCTGTTTAGAGTTTATTGATCTTACATATTGCCTGTAGCTCAAAGATAAAAATCAAGCTAATTAATAGTTGGAAATGGCTGTTAACACTGTAATTAAATTTTATTTACCTTTACATTCAGTAATAGTTTGACGATGTGAGCTTTAGTATATTGTTTATAAAGTGGCATCTCTAGGAGGTAAATATTGTAAAGAAGACTAAAGGACCCTGTTTTTGAATCAAGATTTTGATTAAAAAAAAGATGTCGTTAGATAGTCGAGCTTCCTTAATTTATCTACAATTCCTACAATACAAACCATTAAGCATGTCATTCGTAAAAAGTCTGTTAAATATGTGTGGTGTATTCAGTACGTATATGAGTGTTTAAGTGTGTTCTTTTTGGTTAAATAAGTCACATATAATTCCCCTGTAGGTAGTTAAAGCAGATATATATGTAAACCGTCAACAATAATCAGAAATAATGAATGAAAGAAATGTTATTATTTCTTCAAGGTGGAAATCAGTCTTCAAAGCAGTTTCCAACCTGGAATGAAATTAGAAGTGGCCAATAAGAGCAATCCTGATACCTATTGGGTGGCTACTATCATCACCACCTGTGGACAGTTGCTTCTTCTGCGGTATTGTGGCTATGGAGAGGACCGCAAGGCAGACTTTTGGTGTGATGTCATGACAGCAGATTTACACCCCGTGGGCTGGTGTGCAAAAAACAATAAAGTTCTGATGCCTCCAGACGGTAAGATTTGGAAACTTTTACTGAACCTTTCATTTTATTGTTATTTATAAATAAATTTTGCATTGTGAAACATTAGAACTGTAGCAGTAATCTGGCACCTGGTAAAATCCAAATTAGATAACGCTGCATATTATTATAGAACTTGCAGAGGATGAGCAAATAGAAATGAACAGTCATTTTGTGCCGAATCCACATGGTTACACTCCCTCCCAAATATTTTTTTGAGTAGTTTTATATATTTTAGGTAGCGTTGTGTAATATATGTGCAAGTGGTTTCTGCAAGAATAAACCTAACTAATTATAGTGGTGAGGCTTTTTATCTCACTTTTTGTCCTCCACCACAACCCTTGTAAGCACTGATTTACCCTACGGGTCCAAGCATCCACTGCAACTGGTCATCATGCCTACCTCTTAGCTGATGAGGGTCCAACAAACCCGAAACATTGCTGTCCTAAGAGTGGCTCTGACCAGTTGCATAACCTTATCTCTGCTAAAAAACCACAGTGTGGCATAGCATTGATTTTAGGGTTCTGTGTAATAACAGACCCAGGTTGCATAAAAGTGAGACAGAGGTCATTTGCATATCCTACCCAGAATTCCTTGTTGCATATGGGTAATATGGCACAGGAGCTCTGGGATACAATTCTTTGAATTGCTATGATATGCAAGTGGTTTAGCAAAAAAATAAACATAACTAATTATAGTGTGGAGGCTTTTTATCTCTTTTTGTCCTCCACCACAACCCTTGTAAGCAGTGTATATATATATATATGTAGGCCATGCTAGTCCAGATGCCAAAATCATGAGTATAGAACGACAGACTGCTATACTCGTGATTTTTAATTATTTATATATATATATATATAGATCAAGATCTTGAGAAAAGTCCCAGATGGGACTGAAACGTTGATCTACGGAATAAATCTTACTGTATCTGTATATGACAGTCTTCGTGTGCACCGAGATTTTTTTTTCATATTTATGCTGCAGCTGGGTTTGCACCGAAGCAAGCAATGAATGTTTTTTTCATGGAACAGTGAGTGCGGGGTTTCTTGGAAATATATATATATATATATATATATATATATAATATATATATATATAAAGCAAACCACACCACAGGGTGGGTTACACTCAACCTAAACTTGCAACACGAGCGGGTGCATCCAAGACCATATATATAATACTCTTATTTGACAATTGATACATTAACCCAATGGAAGCCTCTGTGCTGCAGTGTGCATAGGCAGCCCAGTACACCTCACTCTGCATCTATTAAACAGAAGAATGTGGCTGTGAGTTTGTGGGACATATCCCCAGCTTTCCAATAGAACTGAGCCAAGCTTGTTTTTTTTTTAAATGTTCTAGCTAATCCAGGAGCTACATACCTACTTTTTGTAGTGTGTTAGGTGGAGCATTGCCTCATATCTGCAAACCGGGATAGTGATGTCCCTTATCAGTCTTCCTACAGATACTAGTTGCAATCTTCGTTAAACGATAGTTGCTTTGTCGACTACTACTGTGGCTTGCAGGTTGTGTTGTTTATTTCTTAGTTATTTTTTTTATTTTAGTTACCCTCACATCAAGATGAATTCCAATGTGTTAATTATCAGATTATTTTTGTGACACCTATAAAATTACGTTTCATTGCTTACTTTCTTGCATGAATAAAATGTTTCTGTAGCTCTTCTTAGTTTTTAATTGGTCATTACAGAAGAACACTTAACATGCTATAAAGCTCTCTCCTGGTTGGACTTTGAACTTATAATATTGCGTATAGGTTATATTATAATTATATAGAATTGTAAAGTATGCTCTGTTACATAATGACAATAAAGCCATTATATCTAATTTTACAGAACATTGTCATGCCTAAATATGACAGTCAATCTGCACCTACTTAGTAATGCCAGTGATGGGAATGAGATCTTCACCACGGCTACATCAGCACTTGGCAGAATAGCTTATTATGGTTGATCCCTGTACAATTAACTTGCTTTTCTCTACAGCTTATGTGCGGAGCCCTGCAGGACCTTTTTAAAACCATGATTATAACTTAGATGCTATGCTTATCGCCACATTCCCTATAAATGAATCTAACTTGCCCATGTGTTGACACCTCTATCCACGCATACATGTAACATCTAGTTATTTCATTAAGATATATTTATTTAAAATATTAAAAGTCTAAATTAAATGTATTTATTCTGAATTATAAATATTTTTAATATTATATGTTTCA
Organism: Leptobrachium leishanense; assembly: GCA_009667805.1. Lineage (NCBI taxonomy): Eukaryota > Metazoa > Chordata > Amphibia > Anura > Megophryidae > Leptobrachium > Leptobrachium leishanense. The sequence continues at coordinate 179,101,198 of CM019065.1, read as the reverse complement.
TAATATTTGCAAAACAGCAATAAATAAGCATTTAAGTATTTTTTAATGTTGAGAGTTATATACATGTCATAATTTAGTCTTTTGGTCTTGAGCTTGTATTTTTGATTTTTTTTCCCCCTCCAAAATGTATTTGGCGATAGTTTGTATTCTGTAACTGGAGAAGTTCAGAGGGTTTTCCGTCATCATTTTGAGACTTTGGAAATACTATGGCTAATGTACAGAGTTTATAGTTAGACATATATATACTTTTTGTTCGACCATATGACTCATGAAAAGTAATAGCGTCACCTTGTAAGCCTTGTTGAATAACCATTTTCTTGGTTTTCGATTTACCTTATGGCTGTGGGAGATTTCTGTTGAATTTGTAAATACCAGACGGCCAATAACAATAACCTAATTGTGCAATATATATTTGTTTTTTGCAGATGTATTATCTATTGCAGATTCATTCATACAATTTGGAAGAATGGATAGGAACTTCGTAGGCAAAAATGAATTTGAGTGAATTGAAAAATATTTCTAGTCGCAAGAGCTGTACAAATAATACCAAAGAAGACAAAAATTTACAATTAGGGACCACTAGTAAACATATTGGACATAGTGCTTATTAAGCTATTTCCCAAACACCAAATAGAGTAATATTTATTAAAACAGCCCAATACAACTAAAGTTTTAAAAGCTGACCCTTGTTTCTACATCGATTTTCACGAGCATGCTGTATCTCTACAGAAGATCACTAGCCACAATGACTAAAGCAGGGCTGTCAAAGTCATGGACCCTCAGATGTTGATGCCTACAATTCCCCAACTTGCTTTAATGTCATAAATGGCCGGGGAATTCTTTCAGAATTCTGTAGTTCAGAAACATCTGGGATACTAAAGTATCATTGAGGGTTGTCAATCTTTAGCACCTTGAAAACCGTTACACCCTTACCTTAAATCAATCGTCTACATAATCCCTGTAGCATAATGTCTGTTTTAACACACACAAGTCCTATCCCCGATCTCTCTATCCCACGGTCTCCTAAGTATACAGCATGTGAACTCTGTTGAGACCTCACTACAGTGTTAGGTGCAGCTCTGTACTTCACCACAAGCTTGATTTCACTTCATCCTTTAACTTTCACGAGTGATTTGGCAACTATATTAATCTCACTTGTAAATGTTAGCAAGTCCCCTGCTGGTACAAGCTGAGGAGCTACTCCTCTTCCAGTTGGCCTTCTGCATCGACTTATTTTACGCTTTACGCTTTTTATACTTTGCAAAGAAAGCATAAAGGTAGGAAGAGCTGTGGCGTATGAAGCTATTCCGCAGTTCTTCTTTATTCACCTCTGCAGCAGCAAGCCACAAACAAAAGAATACTGGATTTGCTGAACACCATAACAAAAAAAATATATTTATAGAAATCCAATGATCATCCCTCATCCTGCATAAAAAAAAAGGAAGCGATCGGCCTTGTTTCCTTGTGATGCGAAGGACACTAGGAACAAACAGTTCTCCAATGTACCTCTGCCAGTAATGCACAATCCCACAAGTCTCCATGGTGCGTTATAGACTCCTGGAGAGAATACCAGTGGCAGCGCATGGTGCTACTGCTGGTACATATTAATAGCTCTATACCAGTGTTTCTCAAACCTGTCCTCAGGACCTTCTGCCTCACCAGGTTTTCCAGATATCTGAAGCACAGCACAGGTGATATGATTTGCTGCTCAGTGATTGCAGGATTCAGTCTTCTTTTCCCCAAGGTGATCTGCAAAATCTGGCCTGGTTGAGGGTCCCGAGGACAGGTTTGGGAACCATTGCTCTATACAATCAGGAGTCGATATTACAGTTGCTGGCTTATAACTGAGCCAGAAATAGGGACGTATAATGACTTTATTGGTCGTGCCAATTTTTAGTCTTGGTTGCTCCCTATCACTGGCTTAGTCTGTATTAGGGACACATGAAATACATCCAACTGCTATTCTCCTTTAATTTGATAAATACATAGATCAATAGAATATTTATTTCTTCCTTTGTTTCATGAGTAGTATTATTTATTTTTAAGTTCAACTTTTATTTTCGAATTTTCTTAAAAAGCAAAACTGCAAACTTGGTAAAAATGTCATCTATGATGGCAAGGTTTTCATCGCTTTGAGGGTGAATCTAGTTATAGTATCATTTTGGCAATGTTAAAAACGTCGAATTTACTGGATATCCCTCGAGCTGGGATCTGTCATGTACATCTCATCTACTACATTAATGCATTCCAGTAATAATAATTCCTTTTTTCTACTGAAGTCGATTTCATAACATAATATTAATAACTTCCTTCTTTGGAGGGATATTAGGATATTACTCTGACAGCACTTGAGCAAGACATTTACATGCTGCCAGCATTCTTTTTTAAGCAGGCAGCTTTTGCCGGGACGTGCATAGACTGATTCAATCTACCACAATACTTCCATGGAATCTGAATAAGCAGAACTGAGTCAGCTGGCATCTGGCAGCATCATTTTCCTTCTCAATAAAGAAAATTTACACTATACCCAAAAATATCAAAGAGTTAGTCATGTTACGGTTGCACTTTAGAGGTAGATATTCTATGAAACACTTAGGGCCCTATTCCCTACTGTGCGCTAAAATGGGGACACTAATGGGGAAAATCTGCGCCTACAGGTTTCCTCATAGTGTCCCCATTTTAGCGTGCGATTTCGGGGCAGTTGCAACCTTTGAACCTTGCCCAGAATGCAGCGCTAACCGCTGGGATACTCATGGTAGCGCTTCCATTACTAACTATTTCTCCCCAGTCTCATTCTGAAGCGTTGGATCGGACTATCGTTCTCGCCGCGGGATGAGACGTGACTCTTTATTGAGGAGGGATTTAGGGGGTGCTAAATGATTTTGCAAAAGCGGAATAATTTTATCACTGGCTGTTAGGACTCGCTAAAATTTTAGCTTGCACGTCCCTGCGGTAATTAGCGCTAGGGCTTTTTAAAATTTTACTTAACCTAGTGCTAATTAATGATTGCGCTCCCCATGTTAAGTATAGGATGCGCAGCGTACAGTAAGCTTGCAGAAGCTAGCGCAATCACCAAAGAGCTAAGTGATTTCTTAGGGGTTTAACGTCAGGAATGTAATATGGGTGGCATGCGAGAAACACACATTTCTAGCGATAATGTATCCCGCATCCGAACGCTAATGTTCTCTGGGAATTTCCAGCGCTATGTTTTTTTGGAATACTGAATGAAAAGGATTTATTGCCCAGAATTTAAATAAATATCCGAATTATCCTAATTTTTGTTCTTGAGATGCAAATAATCATAAAAAGAAACAGTATTGTTAAAATGAAGCATAGTTTAAAAAATTTAAGATTTTTAAACCCCACTTCAGGTACTTTAGATGTTGCCAAATCAATGCAGGCCAAATTAAGGGCTGATTGGTAGTTATTGGACCCCAAACCCTACATTATAAGCCTCAGCCTAAGAATTCTTTAAAATCCCTGAATTTATAGATCCCATAAACCTGGCGTACTCATCCTTGGCCCTGCAGATGTTTTTGAACTACATTCTCTCAAGGCTCTGTTGAGCTAGTGAGCGGCAGAATATCGTGGGAGTTGTAGTTCCAAATATGGGGGGAGGGGTTGAACACCTCTGCCATATACTCTAGAAATGCAAACTCTATGGCCTGGTTCACACCTGGGCGTTTTACAGAGCGTTTCTACGCGCTGTAAAACGCTCAAACACTGAAATCCCATTATTTCCTATGGGCATGGTTCACACCTGGGCGTTTTACAGTGTGTAGGAACGTGCTGTAAAACGCCCTACGCCCAAAGAAGTACAGGAGCTTCTTTGGGGCGTATTACAGTGCGTTTGCAGCCATAGACTTCAAAAAATACACGTACGACGTGCATTTCTAATTGTCAAAAACGCTCATAAAATGCCTGACAAAACGCTCGTAAAACGCGCATATGAGATACGCTCAGGTGTGAACCCAGCTTAAGGGCACTATCACCTCGTTAATGCTAGCACTCACATAAATAAGCGTTAGCGCTAGGTTAATTGAGGTGATAGCGTTCCGCCCGTATCACCTACTGATTGATAACGGGATAAAAAAAACATTAGCGAGTCTGTATTAGCGCTCTTTAGCGCCAGCTTACTGTACTGTGCTCTCCCTATGCTTAACATGGGGAGGGTAAAGAGTAAGCAGAGAGTAATTACTCACAGCTGCCGTTAACTAAAAAAGTTAGCACCAGCTTAGGCTAGGGTCAGAGTGGGGCAGTCGGAACGCGCGTGCAGGCGCACTAAATCACGGCGGCAGTAGCAGCACATAACGGCCAATGACGGCCAATATATGCAGTACGTGCGTACGAAAGTGCGCCGACACCACGCAACCAGCAAATGAACGCATTTTTATCAGAACGTGAAACCGCTGCTACTGACGTACAAAGTGCGCTGCGGCCGCATAGCAGCGTGTGTGCGTGATTAGGAGACGTCAGACGCTGCTAGTGTGCGGCCTACATAACGCTCAAACAGCCGGATTTCCCTAGACTTCTTTTCACCCCATCGTCATGAAATACGTCCAGAATTGCGCATCGTCTGACCACTTAAGCGTATTCCGTGAAAAAATGCGTGCGCACGCATCAACGTACATTTTGACGGTGGCTGCAGAAAATGCGCTCATCTGTCCCTAGCCTTAGAGCTGATGCTAACTGATTCTGCTACATTTTCCCCTTAGCTTCCCCGGTTTCGCTGTAGGGACAGGATAGGGCGCTCAATACGCAGAACTGACACTACTCTTCATCTAACCATATTTACAAATTGAAATTTTCTTTTGCCTTTGACATTTTATATTTTGTGTTACTGGTTTGAAGGAGTCCACTATTCACATATTGCTTCCGGTTTATTATATTATTAAATTGTATTCAATGCTGCAATGCTTTTGTCCTGAGATTCTGGTGACAATTCCTATACCAGTTCTTTTTCTAAGGAGAATGTGCACAAATATTGTGACTACATTCTGTGAATTCATACATTTAACTTCACAGTTCCTTTCATCTTTTGTTTTATGAATACACTTGTCTTTTTAACTACATATTACTCCGATATTTTTAAAAGGAAAACTTTAACCTGTCTCAAACTTTATGACAACTAAGGCTAGGGTCAGACGAAAGCATTTTTCCCCGCGAACGTGAAAAAGTGCGTCCGAACGCATTGACGTATTTTTTCACAGAATGCGCAAAAACGGTCAGACGACGCGCATTTTCGGGCATGATTTTGTACGGATCGTCAATAAAACTCTTTTTGCGTCTGGACGTTATGTAGGCTGGACATTAGCAGTGTCTGACATCTCCTAATCACGCACACACGCCGCTATGCCGCAGCCGCGCACTCAGTACGTCAGTACTAGCGGTTCAGCGTTCTCAGAAAAATGCGTTCAAATTCCACTTGCGTTGCACGGCCGGACTTTTGTGCGACCGTACATCGTATATTGGCCGTCATTGCCCGTCATCTGCTGCTAGTGCGGCCGTAATTATGTGCGCCAGAACGCACGTTAAAAGTGCGCTGGTCTGACCCCAGCCTAAAACCTTATGCTTTGCTATTATATATTGTAGTTTTTTCTGTGTAAACGGAATTTTTTTCAATAACGTAAAGACACTTTAATGATCTGTTGATCTTGTTGATGCATGGAATGATCACTTGTCACATGTATTTAATTATAGCATCACCACTGTGGGCTATAGCTTATTTTTCAGTTTATTGTTTGATTTTTAAAGTCACATGTCATACAGACAGACAAGAATTTCAGCAGTATCTCCGTCATTTGCATAACTTAAAAATATGCCAAATCTTGGAAACAGATGTTGCTGAGAAAATATGACTTCTAAAAAATACCCCCAAAAGACTTTTATGTGATTGCAAATTTCAGCTGGTTCTAAATATAAGATTACTTCATTACACGTTCGTAATAAAATCTATTCGATAATGTAATGGCTTGGCATGCACTATGCTCATTCTCTTATTGCTTACATGACACGGTGGGCTTTTTTTTCTATGAAAGCTACCGAAGGCATGACTGTAGGTGTCACAGCCTTTGCCGCTGGCAGCGCAAGAATCCCGTGCTGCCCCGCCTTGATTCACCCAGGCAGCACCTTTCTAGCCCTGCCCTGCTTGACTTTGCTGTAATATTTGCCTCTGCAGTGCTCTCCGATAGAGGCAGCAGGTGCATCCAATTATTACCTAGGTCTTCCTATTTAATGCAGACATACTGTATCTATCCCATGATTATTCTGCATTGTTATTTCAGTAGTCTACCTGTCTGTGACTAACCAGAAGCTTCTCTCCAGACTCTCTTCATGATATCCGTGTACCAGACCTTGTCTATTGTTTCCTGGACTCTACTTTTTTCCGCCGCCCCCTGACCCACAGCTTACCCCTGGACTCCGCTTGCTGGATTACCCCTATTGGATACTTCGCCTAAGACCTCCCGTGTTGCTCCAAGACCCTGTGTTATCCCAAACCCTCCATTGCTTCCAAGATTCCCAGCCTATTCCTCACTGTGAACTTTCTCCAGTTCCTGTCCTATCTAGCCCTGTTCCTGTCTTATCCATCTGGTGTCTCCTGTAAGTTTTCTCAGTGTCCAGCTCCCTTCCTGCTTTGCCCCTGTGTTCCTGTCTTGTGTTCTCGGTGTCCCTAGCCAGCCCCATTCCTGTCTCGCCCCTCACTCTGTTCACCTGGTCATTTATAACTAAACCCCTAATTTATTCACCATCCCCTTTCTTGTGTGTGTCACTGCATCCTGGGCTTGTACCCTTGCCCACCATGGGTGGTGAAAGTAGGACTGCATATACCGCAGTATTTTCATATTATTTATCTCGCTGATTTTTTCCTGGTATTGTCGGGTAGAAAAAAACAAAGGGGGTACATTTTTCATTTGCCCCATAAGATACTGACATTCAGAGTTTGTGGGCCACAACCTCCCAGCCCCATTCTTCTGCTCTATATAAATGCGGCTTGAGATGAGCTGTCTGTACACATCACTGCCGGAGATGAGCTTCTATGGCCTTCACTTGCTTCTTTACAGGCTGGGTAAATATTCGTATCAATGAAATTCTCGCTATAAATTATAGAATTACCTTTAAAAATTATATATGAACTTTATAAAATCAGGGGAATGAACTTTAATGCTTTGAATTGGGCTCAAAGGGGCTATTTATTAGTACTTGTCCCCAAACCAAGATTTGTAAGCCCTCCATTGAACCCCACCCAACTGTACTTTGAGCAACACTAAGATGACAATAAATTATGCAGAATTAATTATTCCTGTTCACAAATTGCAAGTTTCATGCAATTACTTTGCTTTTATATTTTTAGGATAAAAGAAGGAAATTAATCTATATTTAAAACAAGTTCATTCTATACTTAAACCGTCACCTTCCCGCAGGAGCTTGTTAGTCAGAAGATGAGAGACCAAGGGAAAGCACCTGGAGGGAAGTCAGGTTTTTCAAAATTTTCTTGCTTATTAATGGTTTTCTGAAAACTAAAAGGATTATTCAAATACAGCTGATTTGGCCACGGAATTGCGCTGAACGGTCAATTTCCCCATAAATCGGGTAATTTTGTTTTTTTTTATATGCCATTTTTTTGTTTTCTGTAACAAACCTTTTTGTTGTTATTCATAGGACCTCTTATGTTATTTCCAGGCATTTTCCCGCACTATTTTTTTTAAATAGCGTTTTAAAACGTTGTGTAGTTTTTTTACCCTTGTTTGGCAGCTTGTCAGCTTTTTCCAGGGGCTGGTCAGCGGTCTGTTCGGTGGGTTGTCGGCTGCTTGAGGTTCTATTTGGCGGATCGTCTGATTTTTTTCAGCAGCTTCGTGGCTGCGTTTGACAGTTTTTCCAATTTGATCCTGTGGTTTTGTGGTGGTTTTTGAATGCATTCGTCAGGTCGATTCGCCGTACTTCAGGGGCCCTGCAGTGAATGCTGAATTCATCACAGGGTCGATGAATTTAACTCGTCGAAGTGCGACGAATGAGAGAGCACCAAAATGTTGGTGGCAATTTGGTTTATGGATATTATGCATACATTTGCTAGTTTAAAACAAGGGTCCCTATTCTGTAGTTCATGCTAGCATGGGTAGGCTAATGGGAAAAATCTGCACCTGCTGATTTTCCCATAGCGTCCCCATGTTAACGTGGTATTCTGGGGCAGGCGCTAGCTGAGCACCTTGCCATGGAACGCAGTGCTAACTGCAGTGATACTCGCGGTAGTGCTACCACACCGCCGCGTTATCACCTCCTACAGTCCATTGGACTCCATGAAGGGTTGTGCTTACGGGCCGCGAGTGATTGTGGTAGGAGACTGGGAACTCACGGCCAGAAGGAGCGGCGGATTGGGCCACCCTTCTTTTCATGGGATGGGGTGTTTTCGGGGGTGCTAAATGATTTTGCGTTTGCAGAATCATTTAACACCAGCTTCTAGGACTGCTAAAATTTTGCCTTGTGCGTCCCGATGATAATTTGCACCTGCAATTTGTAATACCTCACTTATCGAAACACTAAAATAATTTGCACTCCCCCATGTTAAGTATAGGAAATGATCAAGTACAGTATGCTCGCGCAAGCTGCAAATCGCAAAACCTTTTCACCCGATTGGAATATCGTTGCCAGACATTAAACTTGCTTATCCTAGTGTTAACGATAACATATTGAGATGATACATTAGCACCAACTATGGAATAGTGCCCAAGATATTTGCTGTTATTAACTAAGCACATGTATACCCTTGATATCGCCATGTATCTTCTGCATGCTGATGTCTCTTGCTTTTATACTTGTATTCTGTAGAAATTGTCATTTTCCCCATGAGAAATGTTGCGAAGAGAATAAAGAAAATGCCAGTGAAGTGCCCAAACAGTCAGTTGATTGCAGCAGTAGAAGAGAGTTATTGCTTTATTGCCTGAAGTAAGTGTGGCTCTTGGAAAAAGTAGCCCCTACTGTGTCATGATTTCCTGTGCAGTGCCAAGCCTCAGAGGGATGGCTTCACTAAACTTAGATTGAAGGAAAAGAAAAGCAGTTGAAAATGCTGATTATTAGCTACAGGCAAGGATCATTCATGGCAGCCTAGGAATACATGGCTCAAATATAACATGACAGAATGTTAAGTGGAAATTGGTCATTTCTAGTTGTAGATTTCACAGAAATGCTTTCCTGGGGATTTCACGTTGCTTAATCCATGTCATATATTTAAACGCACAGTTTTGCATCAAATTAAGTGTTGAAATTCAAGAAATAAGCCTTCTGTATGTGAGGAAAACAAATCAGGGTTTACGTTTTTAAGCCTCTAAAAACCCGAAAGAAAAGCAGCACATTGCTCACATGTAAACAATCTGTTTTACTGCAATATTTTGTTGCTTAAAAAGATAAAGATTTTGAGCATATTCCATAGTGAACCCTAACGTTAGCGTTTGGATGAGTAAGCGTTACCACCAGGATAAGTTACTTTAACACATGCGCCGTATCACCTTCCGAAAGCCAAATCCATAAAAAAAATCAATTAGCGCATCGGTGATTGCGCTAGCTTCCATAAGCTTACTGTACTTTGTGCTTCCTATAGTTAACATGGGGAGCACAATCCTTAGCGTTCGGATAAGTAAGGTACTACAAAGTCCTAGCGCTAATTACCATCAAGGTGCCCATCCAAAATTTTAGCTACAACTAAAAGCTGGACCTAAATGATTCCGCTTTTGCAAAACCATTCAACAACCAATAAAAAACCCCATTCCAACAGTTCCCAGTCTCCATCCACAATCACTCTGCGGCACTGTGCAATCTTGCAGGAGCAAGATCGCGCAGGGTTCGCAGCCCGGTAGCGCAAACTTCTATGGAGTCCTCCAGGAGGTAATACTCGCGGTGGAGCAGATGCTCTATAGCGAGTATCCCAGAGGTTAGCGCTGGATTTCGGGGCAAGGTTTTGCTGTAGCGTCTACCCCTGTATCTCGCGCTAAAATGGGGGCGTTGCAGGGAAAACTGCAGATGCCCCATTTTGGTGCACAGTAGCGCCCTTTGTCACGTTGTTAACTTGCTAAGGCAAGAAGATGCTCCACTCATGTTTTAATTTCCTGGTCAATGGAATTTAACTTTTAATTAAATATAATATTACAAAATGTTTTTAATTCTCATTAAATAATAAATTTTTGACTGATGGCCAGAAACCTTAGAGATTCTTCCTCTATTTCCCAAAGTCAGACAACAGGGTAGAAACCAGAGATTAGAGAATGACCCAGAATTGTTGCTGGGAGGTCTACATACTGTATGTCTTCATGTAAGTAAATAAAATCTCAATCAGATTTGTAAGATTTGAAACCGATCCCCATTGGTACATAACTGACATTTTATTTCCTTTGAAATACTGTGAACCACTATATGGCTTATTCCTAATCTATTCTTCTTGTGATTTATGTATGTTGTATAGCTGTGAGCATTACATTAAGTCATCTTTAGTAAAAAGAAATTGCAGTGTGCTTGGCTTGATGTTGGTCTGATTTCATGTTGACATAAATTGGGGTTACGTCAAAGTCAAATAAAAAAACTTGGAACAAGGCATATCCTTGACAGTCGAAACATAGTGAATCGCTTTATATCCACATGAAGAAAACATTGCTTGTCATAAATGTATTCAGTTACCACCCATAGGCATATGATATTCCATAACCACAACATAGCGCTGGATTATAAAGGGACATTATTAGTTTTGTGGTTTCCCTTGTACTCTCATTTATGTGTGTTTCTCTGCAACAAGTGATACTGCTGTGCTACATTTCAAATACAGTTAATTCTTGATGCAAAAGCTTGCTTTTTTCTGGTTTTACTTGATGTGAAGCCAGCATAGGAGTGTCTAACTGATTATAACAGCCACTGTGAAAATAATTATAGCAGTGATCTGAAATCAGTAAAGCTTAGTTCAAATTCTGGATTGGCGATATGTTTTAATTTATGATTTGATGATCCACATTATTTGTGGGATTTAATTTTAATTTTGGATGTTGAGTCTGAGGGCATGAGTTGTTGTTTTTTTGTGTAAAGGCTCAAAATGATACCCATTAAAAAGAACTGTGCTAATTCATTAGTTTCCTGTAATTTTACAATACAGAATTTATCAGAATATACTATGTCCAGTACAATAAATAAGTTTGCTTTTCGAATTATGAGGTCTCCTTTATCTTTAATCAGTTGTAACCTTGGAAAATAAGGGAAGTAGATATTTGTATGCTGCTGGAAGCACCATGGTTGACATTCAGCTCATGTTTTCTTCCCCATTGTAATGATTGGTTGAAAAACATTCGATTCTTTTGGCCATGCCTGGATGCTTTATAGGAATGTATAGGTACATGCACATACTGCTGATATTGGGTAAGGAATATACCTCAGCGCTAAAAAATTCAGATGCATGTGTAAGCTATTCCTATCTACACATTTACTACTGCGCAATTGTATGTCTAATGATTAAATATTTAGGTATCATTACTTAATCCAGGGCTCAGAAATTCTCGGCGCCAGGGTGCCCTCACCAACTGAAACATTGGTTTAAGTAATTTATGCAGGTCTGTTGCATTCTCCCACCACTGTTGCCACCAGGGGATGACAACCCATGATATGTTCATGGGCCCAGTGTTTCAAGGGGGCCCTGGTCATTGCCAAATCTTGTGCAGCTTGTCTAATTGGCACAGATACAGTCAGGTCCAGACATATTGGGACATCGACACAATTCTAACATCTTTGGCTCTATACACCACCACAATGGAGATGGAATGAAACAAACACAATGTGCTTTAACTGCAGACTGTCAGCTTTAATTTGAGGGTATGTACATCCAACTCAGGTGAACGGTGTAGGACTTACAGCAGTTTGCAGATGTGCCTCCCACTTGTTAAGGGACCAAAGGTAATGGGACAGAATAATAATCCTAAATCAAACTTTCCCTTCTTAATACTTGGTTGCAAATCCTTTGCAGTCAATCACAGCCTGAAGTCTGGAACGCATAGACATCACCAGACACTGGGTTTAATCCCTGGTGATGCTCTGCCAGGCCTCTACTGCAACTGTCTTCAGTTCCTGCTTGTTCTTGGGGCATTTTCCCTTCAGTTTTGTCTTCAGCAAGTGAAATGCATGCTCAATGGGATTCAGGTCAGGTGATTGACTTGGCCATTAACATAACATTCCACTTCTGTCCCTTCAAAAACTCTTTGGTTGCTTTTGCAGTATGCTTTGGGTCATTGTCCATCTGCACTGTGAAGCGCAGTCCAATGAGTTCTGCAGCATTTGGGTGAATATGAGCAGATAATATTGCCCGAAACACTTCAGAATTCATCCTGCTGCTTTTGTCAGCAGTCACATCATCAATAAATACAAGAGAACCAGTTCCATTGACAGCCATACATGCCCATGCCATGACACTACCACCACCATGCTTCACTGATGAGGTGGTATGCTTAGGATCATGAGCAGTTCCTTTCCTTCTCCATACTCTTCTCTTCCCGTCACTCTGGTACAAGTTGATCTTGGTCTCATCTGTTCATAGGATCTTGATCCAAAACTGTGAAGGCTTTGTTAGGTGTTGTTTGGCAAACTCTAATCTGGCCTTCCTGTTTTTGAGGCTCACCAATGGTTTACATCTTGTGGTGAACCCTCTGTATTCACTCTGGTGAAGTCTTCTCTTGATTGTTGACTTTGTCACACATACACCTACCTCCTGGAGAGTGTTCTTGATCTGGCCAACTGTTGTGAAGGGTGTTTTCTTCACCAGGGAAAGAATTCTTCGGTCATCCACCACAGTTATTTTCCGTGGTCTCCCGGGTCTTTTGGTGTTGCTGAGCTCACCGGTGCGTTCCTTCTTTTTGAGAATGTTCCAAACCGTTGTTTTGGCCACACCTAATGTTCTTGCCATCTCTCTGATGGGTTTGCTTTGTTTCTTCAGCCTAATGATGGCTTGCTTCACTGATAGTGACAGCTCTTTGGAACTCATTTTGAGAGTTGACAGCAACAGATTCCAAATGCAAATGGCACACTTGAAATGAACTCTGGGACTTTTATCTACACATTGTAATTGGGTTAATGAGGGAATATCACACACCTGGCCATGGAACAGCTGAGAAGCCAATTGTCCCATTACCTTTGGTCCCTTAACAAGTGGGAGGCACATCTGCAAACTGCTGTAAGTCCTACACCGTTCACCTGAGTTGGATGTACATACCCTCAAATTAAAGCTGACAGTCTGCAGTTAAAGCACACTGTGTTTGTTTCATTCCAACTCCATTGTGGTGGTGTATAGAGCCAAAGATGTTAGAATTGTGTTGATGTCCCAATATTTCTGGACCTGACTGTATAAAGACTGGCCAACCAAAGTACTATCTTAGTTCCCAGTGGAACATGGCATCTAGGGGCCGGTAAGAGCACTCTGACTCCTCATCGAGGAGCCATTTGTATGCTCTTCATAGAGGTGCAGACCAAACGCGCTCACAACAAGGAACACTTTTTATCCTCTTAGTGGAAGACCTGTAGCTTAACTCACTCCCAGTCAATAAGGTAAATAGGAAAGGGAAAATGCAAAATGCTGAAATGGGTAGCTGAGGGAAAGGGAGCCCTGACCAGTGGTTCAGCTGCGGAATATGCTGGCGCTTTATAAATAAAGAATAATAAATTCAGTAAGGGCCCCAAGAAGTTTGAAGGAAGGCCTGGCTGCCACCTCCATTGGCCTCATATGTTGCGATCTACATGCTTAGAAACTGAGTGATAGTAGGCTGGGGCACAAGCATCAGCTAGAGAAGAGACCAGAATGAAGGCAGAGGACCAAGTGGATGATAATTGAATTTTCCCTTTAATGGTCTGTTATGATTGTGTCTTCCCATGTGTAGTGCTGGTACTAGAAGAGGTACATTGTTCGAACCAAGGGCTCCTTTTAATACAGCCACGTGATAGATTATCTTCTTCCAGAGTAACCTAGAACTATTGTTCAGTTATGTTCCAGTAGGTTCCACAAAAGGGCTGCAGTACATACAATATAAAATTAACCTACACCACACACACAGTTATTGATTTTTATTTTTATTATGATTTCTCATGGGAATTGTACGTTGTAGTGACATGAATAAGGAGTTGCAGAAGAGGAAACATGTCAGCAGTATCTTGCAGCTGAAGAAAAACAGTTCCACTCCTTAATGAGTCTATCCACTGATCTATATGTGGCAAATATTATACATACTATGTACATACACACACCTATGTCAAATTATTCACATAAAGATCAATATCGAAAATGAGTTGCCTCCTAGATGTATGGCTTGTCTCCTGGATATTGCACATCTTATACAAGTAGTGATTTATGTAACAATAGAATCTATAAAAATAAAATGTGAAACTGAGTAACTACACATCTGTTATGTGACTGAAAAGATATGGTCTTGAGATGTGGCTTGCTTTGTATATAGATTTCCACATAGATTATTCAGAAAGAATCATAAGTCATCTGTGTGAACGTTTGGGGGTGGTGCACTGAATACACTGAAGCAAACCCTAGCAAGTATTTATGCTTTATTGTTTTTAAAGTTAATCGTTGACATGGAACAAAGCCCTGAGAAAGATATACCCGGGAATAATTTCTTCACTACTTTGTTGAATTCCAACCCTCAACTGGCAAATTATTGTTGACCCAGAACACTTTATATTCTCAGCCAATTTACTTAAAAAAGTAATTATAGCAAAAGTATGACCAATATGTTATGGTTATTGCAGATATGGGTTGGTTATGTAGATCAGTGTTTCCCAACCACGGTCCGCTTGTCCCCCTAACAGGCCAAGTTTGCCAGATATGTGAAGCACAGCACAGGTGATATGATTTGCTGCTCAGTGATTACAGGATTCAGTCTGCATTTCCCCCAAGGTGATCTGCAAAATCTAACCTGCTAGGGGTACTTGACAAACGGAGTTGAGAAACACTGATGTAGAGCATAACCAATATTTAAAAATAGAGAGAAGAGATAAACGACCTGATGTACACTAGCCTAAAATATTTATACTTGTGGGATAGATTAAGTCTTGTATACGTCCATCTGGGAGTCTGCGGAGAGATGGGACAAAACAAATGTTTTTGTATTACATTTTAATCCATACCACTTGCAAATGTCCTTTAATTCAGTGCTTCTCATGCATACATAACTAAGCACCTCTTAACTCTAATATGCTTGTGTCCTTCAGCATTTGCCTGATTTTTCTGTAGTTCCCACCCTGGAGTTTGCGAAAATGCTGTTTTGGTATTTTTTCATAGCATGCGCAACATGGTGTTAAGGCATCTTTTTTCAAATCTGGAATTTTCTCTTTTTAGCAACAGTAGGTGCCATTGTGTTCCAGAGACAACAGCATCTCCATATCTCAAATGCAGCAGCAACTGGTGAGTACAGTAGCGAAGGCCATCCTAAAAATGCAACCTGCGGATCGTATGTGTTTATTGCAAAACTTCCATTCCTCTTTGCATTTGAGAAGGAGTTAATACTTTTAGCTTTTTCTTCTTTTCTTCATGAACGTTGTGTCATGGAACAGATTTGCTCTGTTTTATGGCGTTTGTTTTGCGGTTGCATTTGGTTTGCTTGGTATTTGGTAGTATTTGTTATAAATAGTGTTCATGGAAAACTGCTTGAACATGTTGGCTAGTATGTATACCATTAGAGAACATGTCACAAATATGTTGATTCTACATTAAAATGAAGAAAACTGATTATTTCAACCTACATTTCTGATTTATATTATTTGTAGATGAGTATGTAATATCCGAATACATTAATACAGTAATCTGTAGATGAGTAAGGGCAGAGTGGTATCTGCAAGCTGAGTTGGCACATCAAGTAAGTCCCAATCCTAACAATTATTGAGAAGGAATAAAGGATTACAAAGTCGTAACGCTAATTACGTCACCGCTGCGGTAACTAAAAAGTTAACCACAGCTACAAGCTGGTGCTAACTGAAAGCTTTTCTGCAGAATCGGAAACCCCCTCCCCAATTCAGAAACTCCCCTCTCATCCGACAGCGCCACCAGTAGCCCGATCAGCCACTTCTGGCCACCAGGAGTAGAGTGAGACTGGGGAAAATAGTCCCCAGTCTCCCTCCGCAAATCACTCTGCAGCCCTGTATGATCTTGCGAGAGCGAGAATGCTCAGGTCTCGCAGCCTGGCAGCACAACCCTCCATGGAGTTCTATGGACTCCACAAGGGGATACTTGCGGTGGCGCATTAACGCTGCCATGAGTATACAGGAGGTTAATGCTACATTACAGGTTTGGCTGCTGCATTACCTGGGATGCTAAGGGAAAACCGACAGGGGCAGGTTTTCCCCCTTAGCATCCCTATTTTAGCACCAACTTTGTAATACAGGCCAGATTTTCTAATAGTGATATCGACACAAATCTTTACGATGCTGACTGAAAAAAAGCTTCTTTCCTTTTTTTGAGTGTTTCACTGACTAACTTTGTTTTGGGACTAGCAGTATTTTACAAATATCTTCTCCCGCCGAATATTTTTCAACTGAATTAGCTGATATTTCAAAAGAGATATTGCATACAAGTGACGGATTTTCTTTATTCTTTGAAAAATCAGTCTATAGAAATAAATCGAAGCTGTAATTCTGTGAGGTACATCTCATCATATTCCATTTTGATTATGATTCTATATTTCATTCATGCATTTGTCGTCTAACCACAGACTTCTATATTTGTGCTAAAATTCAAAAATGTTATCACTATTAGTTCACTACTTACCCAATATAAAACAAAGGGACATTAACTGGGAGCGAATAAAGGAAAATCGCTGTGTGAGCCTATATCTCTCACCAACTCCTTGTTATATACTTTGTTCCATCCTATTTGCTGTAGTAGTGGCTCAAGTTAGAATATTCTTGAGACACTAATGAATACCAACAGTGACGTCATGCACCACCACTGGTATTGGCTCCTGGACTATATAGGATTTAATCGAGCCAAGCTCGACTCTGGATCTCTTACTTCACAGCAGGGTCAGAACAGGACCCAAAGCGTTGTTAATTCATCAGACAGAGACGATTAAGGGCAGAGTGGTATCTGCAAGCTGAGCTAGCACATAACTGGTAGTCCCACTCCTAGGTCACTACTCCTTGCGCTGAACTAAAACGGTGACACTAATGGGGAAAACCTACACCTGCAGGGTCCCCCTTAGCATCCCAGTTTTTAGCACCAGATATTATATCGCTAGAAAAAGTGCAGAGACGGGCAACTAAATTAATAAGGGGGATGGAAGGGTTAAGTTATGAGGAAAGACTAACAAGCTTAAACCTGTTTAGTTTAGAGAAAAGGCGCCTTAGAGGGGATCTGATAACCTTATATAAATATATACGGGGCCATTATCAACCATTGTCTGATAACCTATTCATTAACAGGTCTATACATAGGACAAGGGGTCATCCATTTAGACTGGAAGAAAGAAAATTTAGCTTAAAGCATAGGAAGGGTTATTTTACGGTGAGAACAATAAAGCTGTGGAATTCTCTGCCTGTTGAGGTGGTTGGGTCAGAGTCTGTACAGACTTTTAAAAAACGACTGGATGACTTCCTGCAAAAACAGAATATTAAGGGTTATAATATTTAATATGTGGGTAAAAGCTTCTTGATCCAAGGAGAAATCTGACTGCCATTCTGGGGTCAAGAAGGATTTTTTTCCCAGTATGTTGCATATTGGCAAGCATTCAGACTGGGTTTTTTGCCTTCTTTTGGATCAACAGCAGTAGGTTATGTGGGAGAGGCTGAACCCGATGGACGCATGTCTTTTTTCAGCCTATATAACTATGTAACTATGTAACTAATTACACGGCAGGCGCTGATTCATAATGCAGCGCTACCCTCCTGGATACTCGCAGCAGCTGTAGGGTTGTGCTGCTGGGCTGCGAGATCGTGCAGGGCCGCGGAGTGATTCACAGAGGAAGACTGGGGACTATTTGTCCCCAGTCTCACTCTGCTTCCAGTGGCCAGAAGCAGTAGTTCGGGCCACCGTTCGTGCCACAGGATGAGAGGTAAGTATCTGATTTTTGTGGGGGGGGGGTTCAGCTGCTGCTAACTGATTCCACATACGTCGTATCAGTTAGCTCCAGCTTTGAGCTGTGGTTAACTTTTTAGTTACTACAGCAGTGCATTAATGAGCATTAGGACTTAATATGTAATCCTAACGCTAAATACTGGTTGCGTTTCCCATGCTAAGCATAGGGAGAGCAAAGTAAAGTAAGCTCGTGCAAACAAGCACAATCCAGATGCGCTAACAGTTGTTTTAACCCGTTAGCGTCCGGACTGTAATATGGGGGACATGCGTCACTTAACCTAGTGCTAACGGTAGCGTTAAGAATGTGATAGGGCCCCTAATAATTATTGAGAAGGACACATTGCAAATGACTTCAATGGAATTGGTAATGCAGTTTTACATTATGCATGTATGTGAGTGTTTTTGACAAACATTATTATACCAAATATATTGTAGCTTATATCTTCTGCTTTGAGTTACAGCCTTTTTCCGCTGATAGAATGGAATGCCTGACTATCCTTATTTAGTAGAATTATGATACTAATAAATGTGGTGAATATTTCTGATCTAACTTTTGTCTAGATTCACATCATAGGATAGCCTAAATGTACATGGATAATATTGTGGTTCAAAATAAACAGTTTTGTGCCTATTGACTATGTATAGCAGCTTTCCATCCTGTTTAGCCTTCAAATATCGCAAACGATAACTATCTCAATGACCTTTGCATAGGTTTTTCCATTGTATACAAGTTTCATGTGATTATGATCCAGATATTTCATCTGTTGTTTCACCTTTCAAAATGATAGGCTGATGGCATGCTCACAGTGGTTTTGTTAGAAGTGATACATTACTTTGAGTATTTGTTGCATAATATAGTTGGAATGATTTCCTTTGGGCTTCATCATAGAGGCATCATTCATTAGAAAGTCTTAAAATTAAGGGGGTGGTGTCCTCTGTATGCTAAATATGTTTATTCTGGAACTCCAGGGTAGTATGCAAGAAGTGAATGTCACATGCAGGATTTGATTGAAGTCGGATAGCTTAACTCATCCCCTTTTGAAAGTACACAAAGTCCTTTGTATTTTCTTCACTTTATAGGGAAATTACCAGAAAATTAAAGCTGGCTTTGTAGATAGAGAGGTCTTCTCAGGTGTACCTTGGTATGGAGGGAAGGTATAAACAGGATGCAGTCACCCAATACAGAACAGGATCTTCCCTCACATGCGTCTGTGGTAGACTGAAGGAAGGTAGACTTTGCTAAGGTGGAAATGGGCCTGGGCCAAACTAACTATGTGAGTTAGACAGGGAGAGTGGACTAATCCATTTTAAGTAAAAGCAAAGCGGGAAAAACAAATAAGGAATCTGGTTCCTTGACAATGTTTCTTTTTTACTTCCGACATTTACCCTTAAGACCCTTCCTTTACATCGGGTATGGTCTGGACATATGGTGCTCTTGAACAGTGTGTAGCAGCCATGTGCATGGTTTTCTTCCCTGTGATGTATCCTGTCTTTCAGATAATAGGTTGCAAAAGGACATTTTGGGTGTTTTTTGTCTTTATAACTGTGTAGTAAATTGTATGGTTCATTTACTCCTATAATAATAAACATAATTATAGCCTAAATCTACAAGCAAGTAAAAAAATGAAAAACCTTCCCTTGCACGTGTTAGCCCATCAGCAACTGTCTTTCATACCTAAAGTGAACCTGACCTACATGGATCTAACATAGGCCATGACTGTTATTTATGGAAATCTGAGATGGTAAAACCTTTTTTAAATTTGTTATTAAAGTATTATTAGTGTTATTACTGTGGAAAATCTACATAAACACAAAAAAATAAGAATACAGATGGTTTTTCTTGAAACAAAAATGTAAAACCTACAAATTTGTTAAGAATACATCCACAGGAATGAGGTGTGAGTTCTATACAGAGCTTCATTACTGATGCAGAGACACTACAGTCCTCCGTTCCATACAAAGCCCTCTTAAAGATGTAATCCGAGTAATGCCCTATACCAGTGGTTCCCAACCGCAGTCCTCAAGTGCCCCTAACAGGCCAGATTTTAAGGATCACCTTGGGGAAATGCAGACTGAATCCTGAAATCACTGAGCAGCAAATCATATCACCTGTGCTGTGCTTCACATATCTTGAAATTCTGACCTGTTGGGGGGTACTTGTGGACCACGGTTGGGAACCAATGCTCTATACAAAGCCTTGTTAAAGATGCAGGACCATTAATGCATGTACCCCATGCAGAGCTTTATTGAAGAAGTAGCCATGGTATATCTGAGTGATCCAAACAAACCATTCTGTGACATCATCAAAGAAAAGGGAAATCTCGCCGTAGAAATATTATTTCACCATTACTATGCTTTTAAGAGCTCACATTGTTCTGTGTTCTTAACCAGTGTCTTAACTATGTTTGTTTGTGTTCCTTCTTCTGTTTAGAACAAGCGGACTCAGTATGTGTATCTTTTAAATTAATGTGATGGATTTGTGCCAATTCAAAACAATGAACCTAAAAGGTTCAAGAGTGAACTGGTGCTGTAATCTATACACGTTAATAAAGCAGTAAGCTGCTCACCCTTAGTGTGAATGCTTCACCCTTAAAAATATAGGTAACAATACAGTGAAAAGCGGTGTGTAGGGGAGCGCTAAATTCTTGTACAATTATATAGATAAAAACATCAAGAACTTATCTTAAATAGTGGAGTATTCAAATATGATCACTAACCTCTGTTTGGTGTATCCTATAACAGAAAAAAGAGCACAAACCAATCACGCAATATATTGAATATCGTACAGTACTATACAAAATATATGTCGGTTTACACTCACAAGGGAGGAGCCTGACTGGCTCGTGATGTACGCCTTTGGGCCTCTAAGGGGGGCCCTGCCCACCTGCACTCAATATTGGTGGATTTCGCAGTGGTAGTACCTCAAACAGAATGGTAGTGAAAATAGTGCATAAACGTTGACATATTGAAGAATATATAAAAAGATGTCAACTCACGTGGTTCAGAGCCTCCTGTATATGGTGGCTCTGTAGGTAGGCATGTGGATCACTTCTTGGTGCAGAGGGGATTCCACCTCATTCGGTACGTCAAGGGTATTGATGATAGGCTAATCAATGTGTATCATTAATACCCTTGACATACCGAATGAGGTGGGACCCCCTCTGCACCAAGAAGTGATCCACATGCGTACCTACAGAGCCACCATATACAGGAGGCTCTGAACCACGTGAGTTGACATCTTTTTATATATTCTTCAATACGTCAAAGCTTATGCACTATTTTTGCTACCATTCTGTTTGAGGTACTACCACTGCGAAATCCACCAACATCGAGCGCAGGTGGGCGGGGCCCCCCTTAGAGGCCCAAAGGCGTACAGCACGAGCCAGTCAGGCTCCTCCCTTGTGAGTGTAAACCAACATATATTTTGTAAAGTACTGTACGATATTCAATATATTGCGTGATTGGTTTGTGCTCTTTTTTCTGTTATAGGATACACCAAACAGAGATGAGTGATCACATTTGAATACTCCACTATTTAAGATAAGTTCTTGATGTTTTTATCTATATAATTGTACACGAATTTAGCGCTCCCCTACACACCGTTTTCCATGGATTTGTGCCAATCATGGATTTATTTTAATTGTTACATGCTTCTGGAAACAAGCCGTGTATTTGACGACATTTTCTGTTTTGCAAAATACATTAAAAATAAGGAAATAAACCACTGTTTTTGCAATACACGCATTAAGGTTTTCTTACAAGCAAAAAGACCTTTGAGGATGAAACAGTTGACAATCTTTTTATCTGTTCCTTATGGCAAGCTCACCAGTCAGTTTATTTTAAATTCGTATTTAGAAGAAAGTCATTAGATACAGATAGTTTTTTCTTCTTATTTCTTCTGAAGCGCTTATGTGAATTTGATTACTTATTACCTTCATCTTTTGCCCTTTAATTATTCGCCCTTTCAAGAGAAAATATGAAAACTAAAACATCTGTGAAATGCTTCAATATAAACTTGATTTCTTCAAACTTAATATAATAATACAACACCATGAAGCTCGGCAAGCAATAACAATTTGTTTACTCCATAAACCACAATTTTGCAGCAACAGAGGCATAGAACATAGAGATAGAATCTTCAACAGTTATTTTAAAAAAAATATGTAATGTTTACATTAGAAACAGTATATGAAAGATAAACTGTTTCTGAGATTTTGGTCATGAAGATTTACCTGTCCCCCAAATTGTAAGCAATGGCACTCTTTTATTGCTTTTTTAGCTGTTAAATGATTTCACCACAATTATTAATCAACTCAACTGACATTAACACACTTGGTGACTAGATATACTGAGTTTTGTGACTGTGTGCAATTTTGTATAAAATATACAATCCTAGACATGAGATTGAAATATGGGCGAAATTTACAGATTCAGAATTTCAGAAGCATCAAAAAATCTGAATTGCTGAATCACTGAAACGACATTCATTTGAAAGTAATGTAAACATAGAACTATGAATATACTTGAATCAATTTATTTTCATTGAGTTGACTGAAAAAAAATTGCGCTACAAAATCTCTACCCTAAGGCTAGGGTCAGACGAACGCATTTTTATGTTGTCTGTGAAAAAGTGCGTTCGAACGAATGGACGCATTTTTTCACAGAATACGTGATAGCGGTCATACTATGCGCATTTTCGTCCGTGATTTTGTACGGATCATCAATAAAACACTTTTTGTGTCTGGACGTTATGTTGGCCGGACATTAGCAGCGTCTGACGTCTCCAAATCACACACACACGCCGCTAGCGGACGCAGCGCACTCTGTACGTCAGTACCTGCGGTTTCACGTTCTCGAAAAAATGCGTTCATTTTCCACTTGCGTTGCGCAGCCGGACTTTTGTGCGACCGTACTTCGTATATTGGCCGTCATTGCCCGGCATCTGCTGCTAGTGCGGCCGTGATTAAGTGCGCCTGCACGCGCGTTCGCACTGCCTCAGTCTGACCCTAGCCTTAACCCTAAAACAAGCAGAAATAGTAGCCCTAAACTTAATACTAAATCTAACCCTAATACCTTTATCCCAGAACACACACAGGGTTATTCAGAGAAAGGTGAAACTCTAGAGAACCTTTGGAGAAGTGAAAATTCTAGGTCGAAATAGCTGATTTGGAAAGTGAGGTAAATGGGAGAATTTTTCTGGTTTGGCTATTTTCACCTAGAATTTTCACTTCTCCAAAAGTTCTCTAGAGTTTCACCTTTCTCTGAATATTATTATTATTATTCTTTATTTATACAGCGCCGGCATATTCCGCACTCTGATAGTAACTCTAAAAAAAGCACAGATGATAACCTAAACCTAATACTAAAAGTAACTCTGACGCCAATACAATCCTACAAGGAATACTAGCCCTAATCTTAATTTAAACCTTGTGTAACATAATACTAACAGGGTAATTTAAAGAGATCCGAATTGCTTGAGAAAGGTAACCGAACACTGAAAATCAGCGTTCGGTTACCTTTCTTGGTCATTCGGCTATCCAGAGAGCAGGCAATTCGCCAAATCCTTGCGAATTGCCTGCACATTCGGTGCCTGTTCGGTGCCTGTTCGAGGGCAGTGAAATCCCCATGAAAAAAGCACTGCTTTGTCTATTCAGAGAACACAAACCAGCAGTGAAAGGTTCCCGAAATGCCCTGCCATTCGGTGGTTTAATTCTGCAAATTTATTCAGGAGAATCCCATAGACTTCAATGTTAAAAATATTCCCGTTTTAATTCAATATCTATTAAACCATTCATTATAAAATTCTGCAGTAAAGAGTCTCTTTATTTATAGATTTTTTAGGATATTTTAAGCATTTTTCTGAATATTTTTTTTTTAAGTTTACTTATTTTTTCTGTAACAATCCTTTTTATTATCATTCCCTGGACCTCATATGTAAATTTCAGACATTTTCGCTCAGTAGTTTCTTTGCAAACAGTGTTTCACTTTTCAAACATTCATGCAAACTGTTTTCCTAATTTATTCACTTCACTCTGCGGTCTCGGCTTTCTCGGCTTTTTCAGGTTTCGCTGCGGGTGATAGGCTCCTGCTCGGGTTTTTCCGTGATTTTCGGCAGGTTAATCCAGATGTTTTTGCGGGTTTTCGGCGTGCATTCGCTGGGTTTTGCGGTTAGTTTTCGGCAGGTTTGCGGCAGCTTTTCCCTGCAATTTGGGGGCCCTGTGGTGCTTGCTGAATACACCGCAGGGTCACCGAAATGGGATCGGCAAAAGGAACCGAATTGAAGAGAACGAAAAGTCACAGAACGTGCGGTGACTTTTCGAATCTCTTTGAATAACCCTGTAACACAAAAACTAAAACAAGCAGAAATACTAACCCTAATCCAAATCTCAGACAAGTGGATAAAGTAACCCCGTACCCCATCAACAATTTTCCCATTTTTTTTGAAAATAACTAGTAAATAATATGTGGGACTGAAACGGTGATTAAACTTTTTTTCAGAATCCAAAGAATCAGAATTGCTGATTTTTCCAAACCTTAATAAATGTTTCAGCTTTACACATGTTTTTTTTTAGTATAGTAAATTAAGATGACAAGGGGCTTAATTGTTTAGTATAGAATACAATATTTACTCAAGTAATGGTAAGGGTGTAATATAATGTAGAGGGGAATGCCACTGATCATCCATTCAGCACTAAGAAAAAGCTAATTTAATAGAATATTTGTGTAAATATATTAAAGAGTTGATTGTTTACTGTGCATTGTAATAAAATTATGCTTTTTTAAAGCGGGGATGAATTTTTTTCAAAGAATCTTTAATGTTGGTACCAACATTTCATTTTGTGACATTAATGGGTGCCTCTTAAAAAAGTTTGCATATTCAGCATGTGATTAAAAAGTGTGTATACGGGTATACACTGTACAGTGTGGGCGCTTGTTAATTTTAGTTAAAGTGCTATGTGAATAAATATTCAATTGCTGCCTAAGTATGGTAAGAAGCACATAAAAAACAACCAAAATACGTGCCAAGATTAAGATAAAAGGATAAACGAGACCATACGGCGCATAAAACAATAAACAGATAATTGTATGAACTGCTGGTTAATAGGAGTAAAAGTGAAGGTGTCCTCCAAGATATAAAAGGTGTCCTTAAAAATGCAAAAAATGTCCTTTAAAATACCAAATAGAGGAGGTAAAAGAGTACAAGAAAATTGTAAAAAGATTAATAAGTCAATTTGTGCAAAATAAGTCAGTGGTTTATACTCAAGGGGTGTTGTTGATTGAAGACAAATACATTAATCTTCACTGTGGTGTGGATGTCAAATCTTCTCTTTAAAGGTGTCCCTCAGGGAAAAATAAATAAAGGCAATAATAGTGCAGATGGTCTTACTGAGATGAGATAATTTAATAAAATGAATGTTTCACTCACATTTATTAGAGCCTAAGGGAAATCCAGGCTCAAGGAAAATAGCTTGTGGCCAAGTATAGGGTGGCACGTCCCTCCTTTCATCTGTGGTGATTACTAGATAAAGCAGAGCACTCCCATAGCGTAACTCTGTGCAATACAGGTGGAGAATTAAATTAAAATTGGTCACACTCACCAGTTATAGAGCCTCTCAATTCCAGGCTCAAGGAGTATCGCCTTGGGTCCTCTTAAGGTGGGGGCCCAAACCTCTTTGATGTAGCAGCAGTTGGTCCAGATGTCCAAAAGGAGGAAAAAGTGGCGAATGCAAAATATAGATAATGAATTTATTGGAATAAATAAAATCCTGGACAAATTGTACCGAGACGCGTTTCGGCTAAAAGCCTTCCTCAGTCGGTATGTTTAGTGTCCATAAAGTGCAAGTAAACGTAGACTTTTACTTGCACTTTATGGACACTAAACATACCGACTGAGGAAGGCTTTTAGCCGAAACGCGTCTCGGTACAATTTGTCCAGGATTTTATTTATTCCAATAAATTCATTATCTATATTTTGCATTCGCCACTTTTTCCTCCTTTTGGACATCTGGACCAACTGCTGCTACATCAAAGAGGTTTGGGCCCCCACCTTAAGAGGACCCAAGGCGATACTCCTTGAGCCTGGAATTGAGAGGCTCTATAACTGGTGAGTGTGACCAATTTTAATTTAATTCTCCACCTGTATTGCACAGAGTTACGCTATGGGAGTGCTCTGCTTTATCTAGTAATCACCACAGATGAAAGGAGGGACGTGCCACCCTATACTTGGCCACAAGCTATTTTCCTTGAGCCTGGATTTCCCTTAGGCTCTAATAAATGTGAGTGAAACATTCATTTTATTAAATTATCTCATCTCAGTAAGACCATCTGCACTATTATTGCCTTTATTTATTTTTCCCTGAGGGACACCTTTAAAGAGAAGATTTGACATCCACACCACAGTGAAGATTAATGTATTTGTCTTCAATCAACAACACCCCTTGAGTATAAACCACTGACTTATTTTGCACAAATTGACTTATTAATCTTTTTACAATTTTCTTGTACTCTTTTACCTCCTCTATTTGGTATTTTAAAGGACATTTTTTGCATTTTTAAGGACACCTTTTATATCTTGGAGGACACCTTCACTTTTACTCCTATTAACCAGCAGTTCATACAATTATCTGTTTATTGTTTTATGCGCCGTATGGTCTCGTTTATCCTTGCATATTCAGCATGCACTGAATGCTCAGGATGCAGGTGTCAGTTTTCCTTGCATCCAGTTTTCTTGCTCTGGGTCTTTCGTTCTCGATTGTGTCCTCATTGATCTCCCATTGACGATAACATAGGTTTCCTATGGGTGGTACTCATGGGACTGGTCCTGAGATTTGCTAAAGATTGCATTTGCCTTGCTATGGTTTTGGCTTCACAGTCGAGACTCTGCACTTCGGAGTTCGCGATGTGGTCTCGTTTTTCTCTTACTTGCATGTTCTACTGCACGTTTGACTTGTCTGTTTGTAAAGATGTTGGAAATCTATAGGCATCTCACATTCTTTAATTGGCTTTGTTTGAACTGGACTAAGCTAATTTCATTATCAAGGTTCTACTGTGACTTCATTTTGGACAGAGGGTACATTAACTCCAACCCATGGTGGAGTGTGGGTCCTGTACTTAGAATGGTGATGAGTTAACTGGACAGCACTGCTTGCTGCAGTCCAATGACTTTCAGGTTATTTGTGCATTGATTTACCTGTGGCAACAGCTCTTGCGTCATTGTAATTTCAAGGATTAGTGTTTCTCAGCCAAAAATGAGGTATGGGCGTAACCCCACCACAAAACTGCATATTAGCATAGTTTGCCTGCATCCTAGACTGAGAGGCAACCAATCCGGAGAACGTGCCCTAGTTAATTTTACACAACATGACCATAAGAATCATGCTGTACGTTTTAGTGATTCTAAACAGCATGGATTTCTGAAGCCCATGATAAGAACCATGACTGAGGCATGACTTCATTTTAGAGGAAAATGTTTCCATATTTATCAAATGACAGCAATTTTTTATCTGTTTCTAATGATGACTTTCATGTCACATTACTGTAGGACGACTTTATCATTTGACGCTTTGTCATTCATACCATTGTAAGTGTTAAATTATTTTCTTAACAGAAGCACCTCTTGATTGTGTCGCTGATTATTCTTTATTTTTGTTGAAATGGTTTGGACTATTAAGTGCTTGTAAATCAGGGTAAAGTTCTTCTCTTCCCAAGGCTATGAAGTGTTTTACCATGCATTTTCATTAAACAACCTCATGCGCATTGGAAATTGGTCGCAGCTGTTACTGTTTGCATGGCGTACTGAAAATGATCATTGTGTGTCTGCATCATGTATCTTCTACGCATTCATATTGTTACACATTTTGCAGTCTTCTTAAAGACATTACTGTTAATCTCATAGAAAATATTGATATTTATTGCTCTCCACGCAAGAATCAATCTATTTTTCCAGGTTTGCCTCTACAATGAAAACCTTCTGATTTGTATTAGGGCCAAACTATTATTGTTTTTGGGTTTTTTTTCCCCTTAACTTCCACTGAATCGAAGAATTTGCTTGTTAAACCTCTTGAGCGTGCTTTACTCTTGTATTTTTTGAGCTGAAGGAGCATTTTGGGAATATCAACTGATCTGGATTGCTGGACGAACACACACACACACACACACACACTACCTTGTGTCTATTTGGCTTTTCATAGAAACATTATTATATTGTACACTACATATCATATTTTCATTAATACTATCAGGGTTTATTCAAAGAGATGCGAATTGTGGCTGAAAGGTAACCGAACAGTGAAATTCAGTGTACGGTTACCTTTTCTGGCCATTCGGCTATTCAGAGAGCAGGCAGTTCGTCAAATCTTGGCGAATTGCCTGCACATACGGTGCCTGTTCGGTGTCTGTTTGAGGGCAGTGAAATCCCCATAGAGAAGCAATGCTTTGTCTTTTCAGAGAACAAAAACCAGCAGGGAAAAGTTGCCGAATTTCCCTTCTGTTCTGTGGTTTCATTCGACAGGTTTATTCGTGTGAATCCCATAGGCTTCAATGTTAAAAATATTCCCGTTTTAATTCAAAATCTAATAAACCGTCAATTATAATATTCTGCAGTAAAAAGTCTCTTTATTTATCGATTTTTTTTGGATCTTTCAGGCATTTCTCGGCAAAATTTTTTTTCCTTTTTTTTAAATAGTTTTTTATTTTTTCTGTAACAGCCCTTTTTATTACCATTCATTGGATCTTATATGTAAATTTCAGACATTTTCGTTCAGTAGTTTGTTTGCAAACAGCGTTTCACTTTTCAAACATTCAAGCATACTGTTTTTTTTTACTCCATTCGTCTGCGGTGTCGGCTTTTTCCAGCAGCTGCTCTGTGCTGTGATCGGCGGCTGCTCGGGTTTCTCCAGGGGTGATTGGCGGGGTTAATCCAGATGTTTTTGCCGGTTTCGTTGTGCGTTCGCCGGGTTTTCAGTGAGTTTTCGTCGGTTTGCGGCGGCTTTTCCCTGCACTACAACGACCCCGTGGTGCTTGCTGAATACACTGCAGGGTCGCCGAAATGGAATCGCCGAATCGCACCGAATTGAAGAGTCACCGAACGTGCGAGGACTTTTCGATTCTCTTTGAATAACCCTGTAAGTTAATTATTCTTTATTGTCCCATGAAATAATACGGCTACCTTAAAGTCCTGTGCCTTCTTATGCCTCTCAAGACAGCATTCATAATGATCAATCACATGGAATATTGGATTTTAAAAGCAGATGATGTTTCACTCAGCATAAATAGCCTATTTAGTATCAGGTGGACAGAACCAGTTTTGTTGTACAATTTTATGCTACTGTTTTAAAAATATTTTAATGTGGTTCTGCCAAAATAGTAATCAGAAAGAAATTTGCAAAAGATTTATAATTTCATTTCACGATACTGTATTATATTCATTGAAAGTTAATACTTTGTAACCGTTTACAATTTGCCTTTATTTGATACTATGGGGGTTATTCAGAGAGAGCCGAACTGGCCCCGAAATGTCACGAACAGGGAATTTCTGCGTATTGTGCCATTTCGGGGCCATTCGGCTATTCAGAGAGCAGGCAATTCGCCAAATTTTGGCGAACTGCCAGAAAGTACGGTGTCTGTTCGAAGACAGTGAAATCCTCTGTAGAGAAGCAAGATTAATCTATTCAGAGAACACCGAACAGCAGAGAAAAGTTTCCGAAGTGTTCAGTGTTTTCATTCGGCAGGTTTATTCAGGCAAATCCCATAGGGTTCAATGTTAAAAATATTCCTGTTTTTATACAATATCTAATAAAGCATTTATTATTTTAATATGCAGCACATATCTCTTTATTAATTGATTTTATTTTTTAGGATCTTTTAGGCATTTTTCGGGATTTTTTTCAGCAAACTTTTTTCCGTTTATTATTTAATAGCAGGGTTGCTTTTTACTGTAACAGACCTTTTTATTATCATTCATTAGGATCTTATATATTCCAAACATTTTCGTTAAGTAATTTTTTTGCAAACGGCGTTCTTTGTGGTGGGTTGGTGGCAGTGGCTGCAGGGTTTGCGGAAGGGTTGGTGGTGGCCGATTCCGTGCACTTAGGGGACCCTGTGGTGAATGGTGAAGTCACCGCAGGGTGGGGAAATTTGATTCCCCGAAGTGCGAGGGAATGACAGAGCACTGAAATGTCGGTGACATTTCGATGCTCTCTGAATAATCTAGCACCTTAAACTATGTTTAACATCTCTTAACTCCTGAAATAAGAGATTAGAGAAATAGAGGGGAGGACAGAAAGTAAGAATGCAAGAGAATGAACAAATTAGGCTAGGGAAAAAGCCATAATGAAGATAGTACTGTAGCATAGTATAAAGTAAAAGACAACCACCTGTACTGATAGTGTTATGGACCTTGTGATACATTCAGGTCTATTCACTAAAAGGTGAAACTTGACGCGTAAGCAAGTAATTGTTAATATGAAAGGTTATTCGCTAACCTCCGAATTGGCCCTCAATTGCACTGAACGGTAAAAAAGTGACAGTTCAGTGCTATTTTGGGTCAATTCATCTATTCACTAGGATGTCAATTCACCAAGTACAGGCGAATTGGCAGCGAATCACGATGCAATTCGGTGGCACTGAAATTGTCCCATAGAAGACTATCGTGTCTTCTATTCAGAGGAAGTGAACAGAAAATTCTGTGTAGTTACCTGATTTTTGGTGTTTCAATTCGACAGGCTTAAACATGCAAATCCCTTAGGTCTCAATGTAAAAAGTAATATAATTTTTTTTTTTAAAAAAAAAAGTCAGTTTATTCTTTATTTTTTAAGACTTTTTTGAAGTTTTTCTATTTTTTTAGACGACATTTTTGTTTTTTAGTTTGTAACAGACCTTTTTTATTACTTTTTAAAGGACGTTTTTATTCTTTTGATACATTTTTAATGATTGCAACTATTAGGAGTGTAGGAGTCTTTTTTCAGTTCGGTGGAATTCCCCGATGCAAGTTCAGCGGTTATTGGTGCAATTTGGCGGTTTTCGTCGATGTTCGATAACTGCTTCGGCGACTCCAATTTCAGCTTGCATGAAATATGCAAGAACAACGTGAAAGAGCAGTGATCGATCCTAAACATAAGCCATGCTGATAAATACTGGACAAATTTTATATTTTGGGTGGAAAGTGGAGATCTGATAACGCCACCCTAGACAGTGTACAACGAAAATAATAAATCCGTTGCTACAAAACAAGCATATGACAAATCTGTATGTTATCTTTCAAATCCTGTAAGATTGCCACATGACCAAATGATGATGATTATTATATAATAGTTAGTGGATGGGTAGTACTATATAAATATTTTATTTATTTTTACTAAGATTCCTTTCTTTTCTCAGCTATAAAGGGACAGAACACAGATTGGGCAGAATTCCTGATCCATGATCTAACTGGCTCCAGAACAGCGCCTGAAAAACTTCTGGAAGGTGTACGTATTTGATTTTGCTTTCAAAATTGAATTTTAACAAAATGTCAATAAATGGTTATTGCTTGTCAAATCCACTCTTTTTAACTTTGTCGTCTTATGAATAGTCAATGCATTTAATAGAAGACACAAAAAAAGAAACAGAAAAAATAGAAAGTAAAAACTGGATGGAAATAAGTTAAAGAAATGATATTTGTTTAACCAACAGAAGCAAAACTCTCACCATTAAGTGAAAATAAATTGTTTCTTCTGTTCTAGATTTAGAGTTAAAAATTTCACAGTCCTTTGGGGAAGGTCAGGGAAGGTCAGGATAATATAAAGAAACCACTTCAAGTTCTTTCATCATCCAAGGAAATCCTCTGTCTTGTGCATGCTATGCGTGGTTCATCAATGACTCCATAAATTATGTTTACTCTAGTTTGAAATATATCTATTGTTGAGATGATCTAATGGTCTGTTTAAAAAGAATAGAAAAGTTGAGTTAGTGAACTTGCAACCTGCCGGACAGGCGGTTGTCAGGGAAACTGCAAATTCTGTGAACACCATAATAATTGGTTTTCAGGTTATACTGGTGTTTGAATTATGCCCGTAACAAGTGTTAAAAGGGGTCATCAGAGCACATTGAATAACTATTATTAAGGGAGTCTCTTTACACTGTAATGGAATCTTTACAAAAAACGTATTACACTCCCCTTACGTTTAATTTTTCCATGAAAAGCTCGATAAAGTGGATGTAATTTTGTTCCATTGTATCAATATCCAAAAGACAGCTGTGCTCAGTTAAGCACTAACTAAACACAATTTACAAACTACAAGTGAATAGGTACATACAAACAATGCTTGAATGCAGAGAATCAAAACATTTGGCGTCAGGTTGGTACAAAATAGATAAATAAAAGTTTACACACTTCTGTTTTTTTTATTCAATAATGCCCTCTTCAAGACATCCTACCTACTGGACAGTGTTCACAGAGTAGGTAGTCATTATCAATTGTAACAATAGTGGGGAAAAAAAGGCCTCCAGAACATGAAAGCACTTCCTAGCCACCTTGGTCACATTATTTAACTGGTTCTAGAATATAAACAATGTGTAGCGATTACAATGTCCCATCAGAGTAGGAAATATCTCAAAAAGTTCCCGCCTGGCTCTTGATCACGTGAGTGACATTTGGTAGAGGACAATACATATTCTTTATTGCACAGGTCACACTATGTTTGTCTTTCTCTTTTATGTTTGAGGACATTGGAAGAAGAGTGGAAACAACTCTGGGAACTTTTCGAGATATTTCATCCTCTGATGGGACATTGTAATTGCTACACATTGTTTTATATTCTCTATATTTTTGAGTTGGATGATAAGCCCAATTTTGTGTTGAGCGATATCCCCAATTGATGTGATTACCAGCGCTGCATAGATTTATATACTTTGTATTTAACTGGTTATGGCGTTCTGACCATCACTGTGATTTGATAAGCCCTCTGCTTCAAAAGGACTATCTATACTATAAATACTGCAACTTGGCTTCAAGTGGTTAGACGTCCAGGGTTTCTATCAGTTTTGTTTGCCTTAAGAAAAACTGTTTATCCAACACCTCTCAATGGTTGTATATTGAGAGGCATCAATTGGTAGATTGTTAGACTGATGGCACCTGCTGCTTCCTTCATCAGTTGTTGTCTGCACAAATGAGTAGAGGAGACTGCGGAAATGGTTATAAGGTAAGTATTAAGAAATTTTAAGCTAGAAGGTGTGCGTAGGAGGGTTCAAGTGGTGTTAATAATTTAATATTTCTGCTTTTTTTAAAGATAATTTGTGAGGCCATCATTTTTGACTACCCTATTTCTTAAATTTACCAAGTGTGTAGCTTTGTAAAAATGAGTGTCAGTGTTTCCACATGCCTTCGCGTTAAAATGAGTGCCCTTTTCCCTTAATCAGCATGAAAATGATTTAATAAAATGAAAAGATCATGCAGGGGTCACAGTTGCACTCTCTTCCAACTTTTGGCTGCTATGTGGGAGTGGAATCAGCCCCATTGTGCGGGAACTACCTTCCCATGCGTTCCCACTCAAGCTATTGATGGACCAAGTATAGTAATTTGTCCACCAGCAGGGTGGAAGACAATCCGTATACCAACAAGAAGCCGTGCAACCTTGTAAGAAACAACATTGTATATATGAGCTGTGATGTGGTTATGGGATACCATCAGAAGTTCATGGTAGCAGGGAGTTCCAGGAGTTCAGCTCCAATGAAGAACAGAGCCACAAAGATATGATGGCTTTTAAAATGCCAGATTTACCGGTAATTATTTCTTTCAAAAACAGAAAGGTTCTACCTCAGGACACTATCTCCACATTTCCGTGTAGCTCAACGTCAGTCTGCACTCTTAAGCATAGATCATTTGGAATTATATGTATCTGTTCTAAAAGCATTTGAAATAATGTTGAGGGCCTAAGATCAGTCCATTAAGTTAATTTTGTGTTTGATTCAAATCAGAGAAATGTTTTTGAACATGAATGAAAAAAATATATTTTCCATTTGATTTCCATTCTGTAGAAAAGGACAGTTGTAGCATTTTATAGCATACATGATGGGAAAGATCTACAAAATACTTGATGGCTTCTAAGCAACCACTAGGGACCAAAATGTGTCTTATCTGCATGTTACAAGTACAGAATTCAAAGGAATAATTGAATGACATATGAAAATTGTGGTAATTTGAGATATCTCTTCTTGCGAATTGCCTGTAATATCTCTTATTTGTTTGTATTAAAATAGCCTCTTCGAGGGAAAACCCCAGTAGACCTTATTACGCCAGATTCATTAATGGAGCTGCAGGATGTTCAGAATCCCTTTCATTACTGGGTAGTCACTGTCATAGAAAATGTTGGAGGAAGATTACGTTTGCGTTATGTTGGCCTAGATGAAGCTAATGCCTGTGATCAATGGTTATTTTACCTGGACGTTCGACTTCGACCAGTTGGCTGGTGTCAAGAGAACCAGTGCAGAATGGAACCACCTATAGGTACATACTGGAAAAAAAATCCATGATATATTTAAAAACTAGAGGTCAATATATCTCTTCATATATTTTCAGACAACCCCATTATAAATGATCTCCTAATCATATTTTGTTTTCTAAAATTAATCTTGTATTTACATATATTATCAGGGTTATTCAGAGAGATCCGAAAAGTCACCACACGTTCGGTGACCCTTCGTTCCCTGCACTTCGGGATGATTCGGCGATTCTAGTTCGCCGACCCTGCGGTGTTTTCAGCAAGCTCCACAGGGCCCCTCATATTGCAGGGAAAACTCTCGCAAACCCGCACAACACTCATCAAAAACCCCACCGAACATGCCGGAAAAACCCGACTAGCTGCCGATCACAGCGCAGAGCAGCCGCCGGAAAAACCCGACAAGTATAGGAACGTGGTTTAAAAAAAAAAAAAAAACGTACGCTTGAAAGAGTGAAATTTGAAACGCTGTTTGCAAATAAACTACACAACGAAAATATCTGAAATTTACATATAAGGTCCAATGAATGATAATAAAAAGTTATGTTAAGGAAAATTGAAAAAACGATTTAAAAAAAAAGAAAGTAAAAAATATTTTGCCGAGAAATGCCTAAAAGATCCTAAAAAATCTATCAATAGACACTTTACAGCAGAATAAAATAATAAATGGTTTATTAGATATTGAATTAAAATGGGTATATTTTTAACACTGAGGCCTATGGGATTGGCCTGAATAAACCTGCCGAATGAAACCACCGAACAGCAGAGCATTTCTGCAACTTTTCCCTGCTGTTTGGTGTTCTCTGAATAGATGAACCATTGCTTCTCTATGGGGATTTCACTGCCCTCAAACAGGCACCGTACGTGCAGGCAATTCGCCAGCATTTGGCGAACTGCCTGCTCTCTCTGAATAGCTGAATGGCCCCAAAATGTCCCCGTTTGCTGAAATTCAGTGTCCGGTTACATTTCGGCCACATTTCAGATCTCTCTGAGTAACCCTCTATAATATTGACCACTGATTTTTCTACTAAGTCATTCAATACCCTGGTAACATTGTGACTTTGGTAAACACAGATCATCTATTAAAATAATGGTTGAGCTTTGTAGAATCTATGAAACAATAGAGTTAAACTGAGGATTTACTGAGATTTATATGTAAAAACAATCCTAAATCGTCTGGCTGGATGGGAGACTAGCATCATTTCTTTAATACTTGTTGCGTGAGAGAAAACAGAGATAAATGTTTGCGAATTAAATTTAAGAAAATAATATGCATCTTATAAAGTCCCTTCTTTTAGATGTCCAAACTTTTTGGGGTATGCAAGTGTATAACAGTGGCGAAGCCGTACAACTCCCAGCAATGAGTCTACATGTTACACTAAATAGTCAACATACAAAATAGTTGTTTTAAGTCTTTAAAACTTTTGATTTTATGAGCACCCTGTCCTTTTTTAGACATTTGTTCACTAAGGAGCACATCAGAATGGAAGTTTGCCTTGGAGAAATCTTTGTGCGCATCAGCACAGTATCCTCTTCCTGTAGAAGTTTTTAAGGTATGAGTATTGTCATGCTGGCTGTAAGAACAAGGGACGCAGAAATAAAAATACCGTCATGGCTAATCATCCAGCAGAACATTTCAAACTGTATATAAAGTAATTGATCGTCAATTGTGTTTTCATACTGCTCACTATAACATTACACTCTTTGGGCACTATCACGTGCCTGTAGCTAAAACTGGGATGCTAAGGGGAAAAATTGACGTTCGTTAATCTCCCCTTAGCGTCCCAGTTTTCCCAGTGGATTACGAGGCAGGCGTTGAGTCCAGCAGACCGAAGCGGCTGCTAGGCTCCTGGATGCTCGGGGCAGTTGTCACGGATCCCCCTGGTTACCAAGATGGTGGTCCCTTTACGCAGACCGCTCACTACCCTTCCGATCCTTAGAGTGGTCGGCACGTCTAGACAGATACAGAATACGTCAAGATAGGTATACACAAAGAACGATACTAGGAGGGTACACAAGACCTTAGAATGGTTGGCTCTTCCCAAGACCTAAACAATAGAAGAGGTAGTCTGATGCGTGCTTAGGATGCCACACAGACTGACCTCAATACTAAGATAGAAGAGTAAACGCAATACCAGGGTTTATGCACAGAATAGTTTTGCCAATGCCAGGGGTCGGTACACAGAATGGTTCGTTTGCCAATGCCAGGGTCGGTACACAGAATGGTTCGTTTGCCAATGCCAGGGTCGGTACACAGAATGGTTCGTTTGCCAATGCCAGGGGTCGGTACACAATGGTTCGTTTGCCAATGCCAGGGGTCGGTACACAGAATGGTTCGTTTGCCAATGCCAGGGGTCGGTACACAGAATGGTCAGTTTGCCAAATGCCAAGGGTCAATACACAGAATAGCCAATAATTTACAACAGAATACAAGAGCTCTGCGGGAAGTAACTACCACGTCAGGGCACCAGTGAGAATGAGAAGCCGGGCTTTAAACTCTGCGGGTCCGCGTCATACGCCTGGCCCCGCCCCCCGGCGTCCCACGTGTGCGGAAGCGTTCCGCGATATCACTCGGCGCCTGGCCAGCGAGCAGCGAGGAAGCCGCTGCCAGGCGCCGGGAGGGGGGGCCGCGGACAACCGTCACAGC
This sequence comes from Leptobrachium leishanense, assembly GCA_009667805.1. NCBI lineage: Eukaryota > Metazoa > Chordata > Amphibia > Anura > Megophryidae > Leptobrachium > Leptobrachium leishanense. Next base: position 179,063,991 of record CM019065.1, on the reverse strand, counting down.
AGTGCTAAAGCCCAATTCCGAGCATCCCCTCCATGGAGTCATAGAACTCCATGGAGGTTTCACCTGCGGGGTCACATGACCGTCAGAATCTCGCCTCTCACGAGATCCTGCAGGTCGGCGGAGTGATGGCGGAGGGAGACTGGGGACTTTTTTCCCCAGTCTCACTCTGCTCCCGGCAGCCAGAAGCAGCGCATCGGGCCGCCATTCTCGTCGCGGGATGAGAGGTGAGTATTTGATATTTTTAAGGGGGTTTACAGCTGCTGATTCCACAGCAGCGGAATCAGTTAGCATCAGCTCTAAGCTGATACTAGCTTTTTTAGTTAGTGACAGTTGTGAGTAGCGTTAGGACTGTGTGATCCTAACGCTAATTACACTCTGCTTACTCTTTGTGCTTCCCATGTTAAGTATAGGGAGCGTAAAATACAGTAAGCTGTCGCTAAAAAGCACTAATACTGATGCACTAGTGGGTTTTTTAACCCATTAGCGATCGGGAGGTAATACAGGTGTAACGCTATCCCTTCAATTAACCTAGTGCTACGCTCATTTATGTGGGTGCTAGCATTATCGAGGTGATAGAGCCCTTAAGTCGCCTACTGATGACCGAGTCATACGCAGGGAGACAATAAATACTCAATAATACACGACACATAACTGTGGAATAATATATATATTTATTATATATACAGGCCACAGCTAAAAACTCCACACAATAAACCCACCACAATGACATAAAAATTCCCATAACAAAATAATCCAATAACCCAGTGCTGAAAGAGGACTCCACACAACCACCACACACCTCCAAACCAACCAACCACAAAAAACCTTGCAACTCCCAACCATCTGACCAAAATTAGCCTAAATAAAAGCAACCTCTACCCAACACTGCCTACAAGCCCCCGCCGTGACAAAAGGAGCCCAACAAAACTAATACTCTTAACTAAAAAACCAACCCAACCCGAAACTAAATAAAACAGGGTGGGTGGGTGGGGATTTTTCCAGCTCCACCTCAGGAGAAAAAGGCGCGCAGAGCCTCCCCACACGCGCCTTAAGTACCCTCCTGGTGACTCCTCCCACACCTCTCCCGCTCAAACCTCCACACGCGCTGTAACAGTTCTAGAAAAATCCTCCCTGCGTCCTGGCATCAGAGGCAATTTAAGGGCCCTACTGTTGTTAATGAATGTGGAGTGGGGCCATTAAGATTAATGAGTGAGCTGTTGAGATTTAAGATTCAGCTGGAATAAACCCCCTAGAATCCACAGGACTCCATGGACAATTGCATGAGCCTTGTGTGAGAACTCATGTAAACAACCAGACAGAGCCGATGGAAGGGCAGAGCTGTCTGCAATCAAGAATAACAAACATCCTTGGAATCACTCATTATTCTCCTGCTGTCTTTATGCCACTCATTAGTGCTTCCTATACAAAGTATTGTAAGCAGTTATGTACAGCCACAAAAGACGTTTGCAACCCGGCTGGAATAAAATGTGAACGATTAACAGTAATGACCGGGGCCATTATACTTAACGGCTCACTCATTAATGCCAAAGGCTCCGCTAGAATAGGGCCCTACATTTCCAGTGATGTTTTTCTTCACACATTTTTTAAGCACACTTGTATATCGTTGTTGTGTGGGAATATGTTTTATACGCCAGGCAATTTACTGTACTAATTCTTATTTAAAAATGATTAATATTATTATTGACAGTCTCTCTGAAAGAAAAAGTATAATAAATTATAACAAGTTGAAAATCTATCATTGCTGCACCTGTTCGTTTACCTCTATAATTAAATATTTATTTTATTCAGCTTTTTAGATTTTAATTAATAAATAGTTATTAATGGAAATAATGGTATCCAAAACTGTGCAGCCTATTTAATGGTTTCTTACCACTGTTTAAAAAACCAGTAATTTACATTATTAGTTGTTTTTTTCTGGAGATTTGGCTTTATCATACTGACCACAAAATGGTTAAAATTGTAGCTGGATTTGTTTCTCTCTAACAGCGAGAGAAGAAGTCTCTGATTTAGAAAGGTACAAGGCCACCACCTCAAATTTAGAGATATTCACTTTCTAGCATAAGAGATGTGAAAACCTCTGAGAACAGGTGCCCTTTGAACATATCTACGCTTTTTCCATTAATGACACTCTCAAAATGTGTCCAATTTTCACTGCTAAAAAAGCGATGTTAATGTTCATTCTGCACCCTTTTAACTAAAAAGTCCATTTTATCAGAGAACTAAAATAAGATATCAGATTATTTAAACTAGATGTTATGCTTTCTGGTACGAATATTCCCATGTTAGATTTTAATCCATTTTCAAATATCAAAACTTCATGTGCTTCCACTAATATTTAGATAAATTAATAGATTAAAAGATTGATTGTTAAAAATGAATTTTGGGCACTCAAGATTGAGCCGACTGAATTCCAGTCAATCTATAAAATACGCCCTGAAGTTTGCACAAATTTAATTAGTATTGTACTTATTAAAATGTAGGTCTACTATCTGAGCTACATCTTGTCCATACTATACATTGTAATGCTATAGAGGGCATAACCAACAGAGATGCAAACCACCAATATGTTATGATAGAAAAAAGGCCTAAAGTGCACCTGTGATGGGCAAAACTACTTTTGCCCATTCAACACAGCATCTCTACCTTTTATATATGTTAGCGTTTTCTCACTGACCTATATAATGGGAAATATAGATTGCATTTTAAAGTTTTTTTCCTTTTCCACTGGGCTGGCACCATGTTTCAGGTGGGAGGAACCACTGGAAGCCGAGATCCATCCTGTAGGACAACTCCCTGTTCAGTCAATGTCCCATGTTGCTTGTCACTTAAAACATGATTGCCAGTCGGAGGAGCATACTCAGTGGGGGCCTGTCCTGGAGGGCGGCTCTCTGTTTCCAGCAGTACCTACCATCTGCAGCATGCCACAGGTCATGTGGAAAAGGGGGAAACTTTAAAATGAATATCTCTGTTCCCCCCCCCATTATATTGGTGAAAATGCTGGTCTGTGACAAGGGAGTTTACATGTTGTTACTGTAAATGCAGACCCAAATTAGGAAGATTCGCATTTACAGTAAAAATGTGCAACCTCCATAATGTAAATTAAATTTTCGAAAGTCTGTACATTAGCATTTACACTGTTACAGTCATAAATCGGGAGCCCATGAATTGTATTTATATAGTTACAAGTCCGTACAAGTCTCTGCTTTCATATATCATTTATATTTACAACCCGCAAGTCTGTACTATAAAATTTCAACTGTTACAGTAAAACGCGCAAGTCCGCAGATTCATATTTTACCATTTTCCTTACAACCCACAAGCCTTCTGCTTTCATATTTCACTGTTGTATTTACATCCCACAAGTCCGTACTGTAAAATTTCCACTTTTACCATGCTATGATAACATAACACATGCTACTTTTGTTGTTGAATTTGTAGTATTGTAAACTATGTGTATTTTGCTGGTAGGACCATGCTGATTTAAGGACCCATTCTTTCACATTTGGAATGAAAGTTGAAGTTGTGGACCCAATCGAACCTTCATATATCCGACCTGCAACAATAACAAAAGTGAGTGATACAACTCTCGTCACTGCAGTATTCACTTCAAACTTTTTGCTGTTATCCATATAAAACCAGACCTGCATTACTCACTAGTCCAATTAAGTTGGACCCTTGTTGTCTGGTATGTTACAAAATTACACACACAGGGTTATTCAGAGAGAGGTGAAAACCAGGAGAATGACTGGATAAGTGAAAATTCTAGGTCAAAATAGCCAAACCAGAAAAATTCTCCCATTTATCTCACTTTCCAAATTGGCTATTTTGACCTAGATTGTTCTCTTCTCCAGTCATTCTCCCGGATTTCACCTCTCTCTGAATAACCCTGTTAGTCTATGTTAAATTACTTCTTTGCTACTGGCTTTGTATTTATTAGCTTTAATGTAAAAGTTTAGTTATTGAGTTGCTATTGTGGGATTGAACACCACATCCAATTCAATCACATGGATACACTTGAACTCATTGAACTGTGAACATATGAGGTGCACTCCACAACCTAAGGTGGTTTGCAAATGGTGCTAAGCTCTGGGCTTTAAGGATTAGCTCAGCATTTCGTGTTTGTCTTTATTCCTCATGTTTGATTTTAAATGAAATAAAAATCTTAAATAGAAATAAAAAATGAAATCGATCTACGTTCTGTGTTTTTTTTTGCAGGTCTTCAATAATCTCTTTTTCCAAGTGACCATGGATGACCTGAGACCTGATGCCAAACAGGTGTCTATGCTTTGCCATGCAGATTCTCCGGGTCTCTTGCCAGTGCAATGGTGCCTTATCAACGGGGTCAATCTCGCTCCTCCAAAAGGTCTGTGTGAGCAGATTCACTGAAACATTACAAACCTATTGGATTTTAAATATTACAATTGTTATTTCTGCTTGCAGTCATCATCTTTGTATACGGAGCTGCCACTGTACCGTGTAAATTGTTTTTTAACATTTCATTAGATAGAGAACATTACATCTTCAACCTCTCGGCAGCAATTTATGGAAACTATGACAGTTATTATAGGCAGCCTATTTTTTCCAACTCTGATTATATTTCATGCATTACACACGTTGCCAGTGAGTGTACTCATAGTGTGAATTATTTTATTTTCATTGGTGTCTCTAGCTGATCTCGATGGTTTTATGACATTTACTATTTTAGTGTCTGCGATTATGTGACTAATAGTGCTGCTTATTCCCACGGGGCAGGACTATCCAGGTTAAAGAATGCAGTGTGTACTGGCTGCCTTTTGAGAAATGATGCTTACCAGAAGTCCTTTTATGTGGAAAACATTTTATATCTATCGTTATGGATGCATACATTTTTTTACCAATATGGCTTTCCCTTCAGTGGAATCAGATAGTGGTTTCCCTTGTTGTGGGAGAGACCTACGAGTGCGACACAAAGAAGCCGTTCCATTATTTTTTATGATGCATTTTATCACTTGAAACTGTATAAATTGCATCTTAATTTGTTTACTGTTCAATTTGTTGCTTCTGTTACACTTTTACAGATAAAAAGTAATATCTGGATTTGCATACATGTATTAAGTGTTAGTATATCCTGCAGCACCTTGAAATGTTAACAAACTTGAAAACAAAGAGCGTTACAGGAAGCAAGAATGAAAAAAAACAAATGACAGTGCAGAAACTTTTGCATAGAAGCAGAGAGTCATATAGAAAGCAAAATGTTTGTTCCCAAGCATTGCTGATTTAAAGGGATATTACCATTTTTTTTTTCCCACTGGAATAATCCGTCCTAACCAGCTGTTGTACAGAAATGATTGTATGAAGCAGAGCAAATCTACATATGCAACTCTTAAAACAAAGCTAATTAAATTTTCTTTTCACTTTGTGACAGCTAATTAAACACAAATAATACATTTGTTTACTTTAAAACAATTAATTGAAAGCATATATCGGTACTATGCTGCAAACAGCTGACGTGCTGTGTGTATCATCTCTATGCACATGTGCTATGTCCCCAATACAAGGTAAACCATAACTTGTCAAGCAATGGCTATTTAAAACCAAAACTTTATATGACAGGAGGTACCAATTAAGGCTGGCCATCCACTGGGTCCGTATTTGTGTGATGGTGCGATCATCTGATATCGTCTGAAGTCATCTGACCAATCCCACAAAATGCAGGTGAATCCGCCGTCTTCCACTGCATCCGACCACCATCAGATGACCTCAAATGATTTTTTTGCGACTACAACAGACAAACGATCTCTCCATTTTGAAGGGGTTTTGTTAGATGAAATTGGACGATCTGGTACAATTTACATGAAAAAAGATGAATTGTATAGTTCAACTGCCATGCCGAGAAATTACCCCATAGAGAAGTTACGCAGTCCATAGGATTTAATGTAAAAAATATTTTCGTTTTCATTCATCTGTTTATTTTGTTCATCCGCAGCCAAAAGCCTTTTAAGTTATTGATTGTTTTTAAAAAAAAATAGGTAATTTTCAGATTTTTTTTTAGGTGAAATTTTGGGTTCCCATTTTTTTAAATAGGCGAGGCCGAGGCTTTTTTTCCTTCGCCAAACACAGCTTTTTTTCTTTTCTTTTCAGAGGCCCCCTCATTCAACAATGTCCTTGGTGCTGAAATCTATTTCAGCACCAGGGGCAGGGGGTTTAATCCCACACTGCAGCCTTCGGCGACGTAACTTTTTTTTTCTTGCTTCGGCCATGTTCCGACAGGGCTGTGGTTGATGCTGAAACTCCATTTCGCACCAAGGACAGGTTTTTTTTTTTCTCCCCCGCAGCAGGACTTTTTGGATTTTTTCATTCGGCAACTTGTCCTTCAGCCAACCTGGCTCTTCCAGACACTTCCAATGGACGGCCCTAATCCTACGACAGCATTGTCCGCAGGCAGACGACCAAATCGGTCATCCAACTACAGTTCCAGTGGACGGGCAGCCTAAGAGTCCCCACTTAAATGCATTAGAAGTTAGATTATAGTAGTGATATGACTTATTTGTGTGGCTTATTAGGGGTGACCTCCTGAGCAAAGCGATATGTAGTAGGTATGTGCTAACTTTTCTTTTGAATTGCACAAACTGCCATAGATTCTCCTTATCTGATGGAAGATTAATTTGTTGTTCTTCAAACAGTATGGCTTTGTTCTGTTAGACTGGGATGAGCAAAAAGAGGGAGGCCTCTGAACACAGTGAATGAATAGTGTATAGATATTTTTTAAGACCATGTACCATTACCTACTGTAACTGTACTTGTATGTTGTGTAGAGGTTGGCAAGACTGGGGGTCATTGATGGGCGCTATGTTTCACCCCTATTCGGGTTGTGATCCCTTTAAGGACAACCGCAGGGTTAACCTTCCTGTCCAGGAAGGGGTTTAAAGGTTGGCAACTCCCAGAGAGGATTGTGGGAGTTGTGCTGAAATGATCAGCTGTTAGCTGTGCTGAAACAGGAGGCTGAAAGCTGTGTTGCTGTGCCTTGCTGGAAGGACTTATATTTTCGAGGAAAGGATTTCCCATGTTTGGGACTTTTTTCAAGTTGGTGAGCCCCACTTGTTTTCTGTTCTTGTGCTGAAGAGCTGGACTTTACTTTCGCTGGAGATAAGCGTGTGTTTTATGTTTAATGTTTTGGCTGCCCTGAAAGGAAAAATAAAGTTGCTTTGTTTCACCCAAGACGTTGTGCAAGTGCTCTGTGGGCTCCCCAACATCACAATCGGCATTAAGTCAGATACATCAGTCTAAACCTTGTTGCCATTGTTTGATAATTACCTTCTCAGAAGTCTCCTTGGGTACCTAATACAGTTGTGTTCAAAATTATTCAACCCCCAATGCTGTAAAGGGTTTTAGGGAATTTAGTGTACATTTGTAATTGTATTCAGAATGAAATCCTAAAAGGACTTTTTAAAGAACCATATGCAACTAAAATGACATCAATTGGTATTGTAATACAGTAGTAAATGTTTCTTTTGTGAATTCTTCATTGACACAATTATTCAACCCCTTAAAGACTACCACTCTGAAGAACAGAGGTTCATTCAAGTGTTTTCAATCAGGTATTGAAAACACCTGTGGATGTCACGGAGCAGCAATAAAGCATAATAAGCACCAATTAGGCAGCTTTAAAATGACTGTGATACTCAGCTCCTTCTAGACATTTACTGGTGTGGTTACAAATATGGTGAAGTCAAGAGAATGGTCCAGGAAGACAAGAGAAGAGGTGATTACTCTTCACAGGAAGGGCAATGGCTATAAGAAGATTGCAAAGATGTTAAACATACTAAGAGACACCATAGGAAGCATCATTCGCAAATTCAAGGCAAAGGGCACTGTTGAAACGCTACCTGGTCGTGGCAGAAAGAAGATGCTGACTTTGACTGCTGTGCGATACCTGAAGCGTAGAGTGGAGAAAAGTCTCTGTGTGACTGCTGAGGAACTGAGAAAAGATTTGTCAGATGTGGGTACTGAAGTTTCAGCTCAGACAATACGGCGCACACTGCGTAATGAAGACCTCCATGCCAGAACTCCCAGGCGCACCCCCTTGCTGTCTCCAAAGAATAAGAAGAGTCGACTGCAGTATGCCAAAAGTCATGTGGACAAACCACAGACGTTTTGGGATAGTGTTCTGTGGACTGATGAAACAAAATTAGAACTGTTTGGGCCCATGGATCAACGCTATGTTTGGAGGAGGAAGAACAAGGCCTATGAAGAAAAGAACACCTTGCCTACTGTGAAGCATGGCGGGGAGTCAATCATGCTTTGGGGCTGTTTTGCTTCTGCAGGTACAGGGAAGCTTCGCGTGTGCAAGGTACCATGAATTCTCTTCAGTACCAGGAGATATTGGATGACAATGTGATGCAGTCCGTCACAAACCTGAGGCTTGGGAGATGTTGGACCTTTCAACAGGACAATGATCCCAAGCATACCTCCAAGTCCACTAGAGCATGGTTGCAGATTAAAGGCTGGAACATTTTGAAGTGGCCATCGCAGTCACCTGACTTAAATCCGATTGAGAACCTCTGGTGGGACTTAAAGAAAGCAGTTGCAGTGCGCAAGCCTAAGAATGTGACTGAACTGGAGGCTTTTGCCCATGACGAATGGGCGAAGATACCCGTAGATCGCTGCAAGACACTTGTGTCAAGCTATGCTTCACGTTTAAAAGCTGTTATAACTGTAAAAGGATGTTGTACTAAGTACTAAGATTGAATGTCACTTGGGGGTTGAATAAAACTGATAATGATGTGAGCACAGAAAATACATTTGTGGTTATTTCATTATAAATGTTATGTTATATTTGTCTGACCTACACGTGCCTCTTTGATTTAATTGTAAGCAAGATGACTTAATGATCAAAATCAATGTCAAACTGGCCAAAACACTCAATTTCAGTGGGGGTTGAATAATTTTGAACACAACTGTAAATACCCTTGAATAGGTTAACTGGCAATCTTATGTGAAATCAAATTTTACATCTATTTTAGCTATGCAAATATATACGTAAGTTGAAAATAAAACTGAAGCAATTTCAAATTGTACTGCTGGAATAGAAAATTCCTTCTGGTCTCCAAAATGTCAATCAGATGTTAAAGAAAAGAAATGTTAGTTGTGATAGGAATAACCAGCAGCAGACATATCACATTAACATACGGTACAATGTACTTAACCTTCCATACATAAATCAAATTATTTTTCTCAGGTTATCCAGGGCAAGACTTTGACTGGGCAGACTACCAAAAACAGTGTGGAGCAGAAGCAGCACCAAATACATCTTTCAGAAATGTAAGTGTGTTAAATGTGACTCTTGTTACTTACTGTCATATGTTATTTATAAGACTGTACAATGTTTTTGGGTGTGTGAGCTATGTATTTTTAAAACCCATTGGGCTCTATACCATAGTTGGTGCTAACTTAACCAGAGCTGTTGTAAACTTACCAGAGCCATTATAGGGCCCTATTCCCTTGTAAACGCTAGCTGTAGTGTTCAGGTAAGTGTTAACATCAGGATAAGTGACTTTAACGCATGCCACCCATATTACCTTCCTAATGCTAAACCCTGTAAAAATCTGTTAGTGCATCGTGATTGTGGCTTGCATGAGATTACTGTACTTTGTGCTCCCCATGTTAAGTATAGGATGCGCCATCAGTAGTTAGCGTTAGGATAAGTAAGGTATTACAAAGCCCTACCGCTAATTACCACACCGATATCTTAAACAGATTTTTTTACCGTCACCCCGAAGCTGGTGTTAAATTATTCCGCTTTTGCAGAATCATTTAGCACCAGCTATACCCCCCCCCCAATAAATCAGATTCTCATCTCTTCCCGCGGCAAGAGTGGTGGCCCAATTGCTGCTTCTGGCCACCAAGAGCAGAGTGAGACTGGGGACAAATAGACCCCAGTCTCCCTCCGTGATCACTCCGCAACACTGCACAATCTCGTGAGAGCAAGATGACGCAGGGCTCGCAACCTGGCAACGCAACTCTCCATGGAGTCCTATGGGCTCCAGGAGGTGATACTCACAGCGGTGCAGAAGCGCTACCGCGAGTGTCACTGAGGGTACAGCTGTGTTCTGGTGCAGGTGCAGGTTTTCCCCACTAGCGTCCCCATTTTAGCGCAAGTAGGGAATAGGATCCATAGTATATGGAGTTGTTAAGTTTACAGCCGCTCTGGTTAAGTTAGCACCAACTTTGGAATTTTGACCATTGTGTTTAAAAGATTTTTATTCAATGGCCTAGAATCACTAAGCATTGATATTGTAATGATTATTGAGAGAGTAAATCAGTGCTAGAAAAACCTGAAAATCACTATAAATAGCAGCAGCAGCAGCAGAACAGGAAAGCCATAATAATTTTAGGATTCCAGTGTGCACTCATTGAAGTGTGAGTTGACGCATTGGGCTGCCCAAATTGGAGTCTATTTTCAAACCACAAAAATGATATTAGTCTAGTGTAGCTGAAACAAAAATAAATAAGGCATGGCAAAAAGGATGTGTCTCCAACACATCTGCAAAAATACATAGTCAAAAGTTCAAAAAAACATGCAAGTACTCTTAAAACAAAGACACATCACCATTCACCAACTCCAAAGTGTTAAGCATTGACCCCCATCACAAGACAACACAGGCTGTATTGAATAATATTGGCAACAGTTCCATAACGGGTCCCATTACAATGGTGCAAAAAGTGAAGAACGGGCATAGAGTACCTCCATTCTTCCCATTAATGGATCAAAAAAGACAGCAATTTCGGATCTACAAACTAGAATGAAGCATTCAGAGAATGATAAAAAAGAGCAAAACTGACAGACATATCCTGAACAAGCCAAACACAATGCACTTGTCATCTGCCACCAAAGTGAGAGAATGAATAGCAACTCTCGTAAAAAAGTGTCAGGGATATAGTGTCAAAAGTGGCTTGCTTTTTTTCTTGCATCTATGCCCATTAGCAATTGGCTTGTATTTTACTTCAGTGTGATGCATAGTGCCTTTTGAGTTCTGCAAAGCAAGAGGTGTTATCTCCCATTATGCACATAAAGATCCATCGAGATTCTTGGCCATTGGACAAGATTCTTGGCCTTCTTTTCAAATACAAAAAAAACAATCTAGCCAATATTAAAATGTACTGAGACAAAATATGAGACAAGCGAGCCCTTATATAACCTAAACATGCATTCCTTAAACAATTCTTTCATTTTGATATGATCGTTCACTGCATTTTTGCTGTCTTTTCAAAATACGTGTATTTATATATTTCATTTCGTGCACATGCTGGACTGCGGTAATGGTCACGGCTGAGGGTCTTCTGCAGAGATCCCCAGCCAGTCTATGCTTGCTCGAGGGGCGTTTTGCACTTTTACAGGATTGTACATGACCTGGTTGGACATTATTCTCATCTGTGGATGTTCTACTGACTGATTAGGATTTGAGTTGTTTTCAGTATACTCCTAGACAGAAATCACCAAGACGACACTGAAAAACAAGATGAGGCAACAATAATAGAGATTTTGCTGATAACAATGTAATTGCATTTTCTTGAGCATGTCTCAGTTATGCAGGAGTATCTGCATTCTCAAAAATATGGGCATACCTTCTCCTCTCATTACTTGCTATATATGTGTGTACGTGCACAATCACTGTTATAGCAGCATAGACTCTTTAAAATTAAAAAAAGAACAAAAATTCAAGTTTTTCAAGTTCAGTTTTTTGTTTACTAATATGGTGTATTGATCTGTGGATCAACTTTCTGAACTTCTTATCGAGGGCAGCGGGTGTGGGCCAGGTATGCATGCTATCTATGATATTCCAGGAAGTAGGTGCAGGTGCGTAATGATGAGTTTCCCAGGAAAATTACTCTGTACTTTACAACGGAAAATAATTTTCACTTTTAGATGTTGTTGTCAACAGCAGTACCTTTTAGTTGTTTTACAGAAGGAAGGACAAGTGTACATTTTCGTTTATGAACAATGACATGGATATGCTGTATATGGCCATGCAACCTGCACATACAGCACATAGTGGTGCAAGGCATTGAGCTTTGTTTATTGATTGTATTAGACACATTTATTCAAGATTCGATAGTTGATATCAATTGATAGTTCATTTCAAATTCGATAGTTGATATCAATCTGATCGTTCATTTCAAATTCAATAATTGATACCAATTTGATAGTTGATTTCAAATTCAATAGTTGATATCAATTTGATAGTTGATTTCAAATTCGATAGTTGATATCCGTTATTCAAATTTTTCTTTTATGATGATCACACAGTGTAAAACGAAATAAATTCGTTATATAGCGTTTCGTTTCGAATTCGTATCATATCGATTCGTTATTCGGAAGTACTTCCGAATACGAATTATCAAATTTCGTTCTAAATTCCAAATTTTTCCTAAACGAATGCACATCTCTAAATAAAACATCAGTAGCTCTTGTGATAATAGAGGTTACTTTTGTTAATACTAGTTCGATCAGTGTAAATAAACAGAATATAAGAATGCAAATTTGGGTAAAAGTTGTATTGAGGTCCCTTTTATTTATTATTTCAGTCAGTACATTATGATGGGGGCCCAAATCCCAGGAAGAACCTTTCTTTCAGGATATCAAATGAAAAATCATGAGGAATAAAGCCAGAAATGCCAAAATACTTAAATAATGCCCCTTAAATATAGTGCTAGAAGCAACTGAACTAAGCTACAGCTTACTTGAGACAGATAGCTTTCGAACAGTTTATTTTTCCATCCTCCATAAAGCCTCTACAAATTCTGCAGAGCAACATAGTGAGACAGGGTTATAGACAAGCTGTCTATTTTGTCTGTGCACACAGACACATTGATGGATTGTTTGCTAGGAGCTAGTGAAGTGACAGTCAAAAGAATATAAAAATAAAAGAAGAGTCAAAAGATCTCTGGAGTAAGGAATTTCACCACTACCCCAGGAAGGCTTAGCTTACTTATCACTGCTGCAGAGGAAAGATAATATTTTACAAGTTTCAGAATTAAAGGCAACTGAATCAAAATCTCACGGGAATAAACTATAGAAGATAGAAAAAATATATTGACTGTTTTATATTTGTGATGTGTTGTCACAGCTGAGGTCTGCAAGGAATGAGACTTGTTAATTGGAATCTCATCCCTGGATGGTGTGAAGTGGTAGTCACAATGTATTGTTTCTAGATTTCCAGCTTGACTTTGGTAGAGAAGCCTTTAGTTTGTCACCATTGGCATAAGGACAGTGCTGAAGTGTCTATTATATTACAGGACCTCTCACAATTATAACGCAAACTGCTTGTTTTTGTCAAGAACTGTAAAGACAGTCTGTTATGTAGTGTTCTTCCATGCAAGCGTTATTGACACTCTTGGTTTTACAGTTGCCAACATCAAACACTCAGGTTGGAAGGTGGTTGAATTCTATTGCAGTCCAATTTTACTGTTTATATTACTATTTCTTCTCATGCGCTATCGATAGTAATGGAGAAAAACTTGGTGTGTTCTAAGTTGTCTACATTGTCTATTGTTGACATCTGCTACTAGGGATTGGGGAAGCAAAGTTTACAAATTCTGAACTTTCAAAGGATTATATCTTCTATCTTTACATCTTAAATGTAAAGAAATGCTGATGCGTTCTTAATTATATGTGTTTAATATTGAATGCTTGACAAGACCAAAATAGAATGGGTGTCATATTTCAACCTTGTTGATAACAGGAGGGAAAAAATTAGCATGATCCAATATGTCTTACTGGCTCCCGGTTACTAGGCCCATTCCAGCCTAGCTACTAGTGGCTCGAGAACAATTGAGAGCACAAACAGATAACAGCAGCGGTACTGCGCTCCTGGGATTGTAACGAGCAAAGTGCGACTCTGTCACAAACTCTGCGTGATCTCAAAAGAGCTGGGTTCACAGGGATGGCAGAAAAAACTGGGAACTCTTTATTCCAAGTCTTGTGCAGCGTACTGCGAGAGTAAGTGGTTTATTGCATCGTGGAATCAGAGGTAAATTTGATTTTTTCAGGCAGTCATGTGAATTTCCAAAATCACTTAACTCCAGGTTCGGAGAATCTTTGTTTGGGTTTTGCTCCAGACCTGATGAGCAAGCTAGCTTGGAATAGCTTGTAATTCTCATTCTGGCCACAAAATTAACATCTCCTAATAAAGTATAAGAGCCATTAAAGTACAGTAGGCATTTGCTAATTCCAAGGCACAAGCTAAGCTAGCCATTAAGTAAACAACTGGAGCTGTTATGTATAACGACTTGTAAGCTTAGTGGCAAGACTACAATATGGCCCTGGATATATCATATATATGTGTCTGTATGTAAAAAGTGTGTCTAAAAGGTTTGGTGAGTGGTCTGATATCTTAACGATAACATGGGCCAGGTGCACTGCATGCACATGATCATCCAGAGCCACATAAAGAAGTGTCACATAGTGTGGGGTACACATGACTTTCAGGGTAAACCCGGAGTGAGCAGTCGAATGTGATCATTGAGCGGTAAGGTCACAGTGCAATGGAGCAACGAATGAACATAAAGTTCTGCTACAAATTGGGGAAGACGGCAATGGAGACATACGAAATGTTGGTGCAAGTGTACAGGACGGCAGCCGTGAGCAGAAAATGTGTTTACGACTGGTTCAAATGCTTTCACGACGGGAAGGAAACGGATGAGGATGAGCCATGTTCGGGTCGGCCGACGACAAGCAGAACCCCAGACATGATTGAGTGAGTGCGACAAATGTTGGTCCGAGATCGGCGACTGACTCTACAATTGATGGTGGAGGAATTGGGCGTTAGCAAGGACACAGTGTGCACCATTGTGCCCGAAGATTTGGGTAAGCAGAAAATCTGTTCCCGGTTTGTGCCACACAAGCTGACAGATGAACAGAAAGCAAAACCAATGGAAACCTCTGAAGATTTCATTAACACGTGTGACCAGGATCCATCCAAAAGTGTGTGACAGCAGTTCGGCGACCAATTCCTAAACAGGCCCCTGCTGACAGTTTCCAGAAGCTTTGGGAACCATGCCAAAAATGTGTTGTGAAGGATGGTGATTTATTTTGAAGGCCAAGAAACGTAATTTGTATCATCTGTTTGTTTTCTGATACAATTCACTGTACTTTTTAGACACTCCTCATATGTTCCTTTTAGAATCTTCTATGCTTGAGGGATCTGGAACAAACTTTGCACATATTTGTCATCTCCTGAGTCAAAATAATGCTGTGGTATATCGATAAACCAACCCCTGGGGCCGAAATGGGGGGAAGGGGGGTTTCAAGTCAAGTATCAACATTGGGACAAGCATATGTGATAAATGCTTGCCTAAATAATTCAGCTCTGTGGATGAAAATTAGGAAAATTTATTTAAAAGAAAACATGCAAGTAATTTTTTGGGGATAAAACTGATCAAGCTTTTGCAGAAAAACTTTTGGAAACTGGAGAAGGTAGGCTACTCGACTAGTCGTCTGGCAACATTAAATTTCCCCAGAGCTTTGCAAAATGGTATTATCTGTTGCAGAACTAATAAATGTAGTTTATCCTAACATTTCAAAAATGATATGGATCAGAGCTGGTTGTGCGAGAGGGCCATCCCTGCAGTGAATAATTAAGATGTCAATGTCATGAACAAGTCCTACCCAAAGCAAAGGGTCGTGGATGTTTTTACGGCGCTGTATGATATATCAATTAGTGTTTTTGTACGTTTATGCAGCTCACCAATGGGTGTATCCCTCACCTGTACAATCACAAAATAAACAACATACACAAAGTGTAAAATAGGGAGCGCATATAAAACCATAAAACCAAAAACACACACACTATGTGGCAGGTGAAATCAAAGATATAAAGTACTCATCTTCTATACAGTACATAGAATATTCCAAATTCGTATATAGTCCTGCAACAGAGAAGGGGTAAACCAAATGTGCGATACCATATTAGCAATACAGTCAATATTGGTGCAAACTACAGAATTTACACTCACAAGCCTGGAGCCTGATAGGCTTGTGATCTTTGCCTGCAAGCCTCTATGGGGGGCTTCTCCCATCAATCGATATACTGCTAGCTCAGATGTAACAGGTGGAACAAAACGAGCCTCAGAAGAAAAACCATATAAAGTACAATATTTTCATAAGTTATGCAGGAAGAAAAGAGTGTTTCGGTGTATATTCACAGCTATTGTTTCTCCAGCTATCCTGCAGGCTTCATCAGTAATGATGGTTAGCCCAACCGATGAAGCCTGCAGGATAGCAGGAGAAACGTGTTTCGTGTATATTCCCCAATTCTTTGTTTTATTTGTTTAATAAATGTATTTTTAATTTAAACTGCTGTCCCAATATTAATATCGACATCAATTTTAGCTATCTTAACCCCCATAGAAGCTTGCAGGCGAAGATTACGAGCCTATCAGGCTCCAGGCTTGTGAGTGTAAATTCTGTAGTTTGCACCAATATTGACTGTATTGATAATTTGGTACCGCACATTTGGTCTACCCCTTCTCTGTTGCAGGACTATATACGAATTTGGAATATTCTATGTACTGTATATAAGATGAGTACTTTACATTTTTGTTTTATCCTGCCACATGGTGTGTGCTTTGGTTTTATGGTTTTATATGCGCTCCCTATTTTACACTTTGTGTATGTTGCTTATAATGTAATGAATAACCTGATAATTGATATAATACCTGGCTCCATAACCAAGTAGAAGTCAATAGTGGATGCTGATGAGGTTGTCAATTTCCCACCTGACTTCACTCAACCCTGCTGGATTGCCATCACATCGCCTTCGACTTAAAGTTTGGTGTCCTATCATGCTACTACGGTACCTAGACCCACTGAGGTTATCCAATGGAATTCGACTTTGTGCGAAGCTGTTGTCAGATGTGTTGGAAGCGACTATCTTGACCAGGAAGGGAAAGGGCGAAACAGTGTTTATTTCGTGCATACCTCTGATTCCTGCGGATCTGCCTTTCAATTTCAAAAGGCTACAGCTCCCAGTACAACTGGCATTCTCAATAACCATCAACAAGTCACAAGTCCGTTCAGTGCTGCGGAATTAATCTGAGGTCTCCGTGTTTCTCCTACGGGCAACTTTATGTTGCATGCTCAAGGGTAGGTTCCCCAAACAATTTGTATATCTTTATGCCACACGGGACAACTAAGAATATAGTGTATCATCATGTACTACAGTAAGGATTTTCAATGCAGGCCTTTAAGCCCTTGAGCTAAAAGAAAATTTAAGAAATACTGAGATAATATGAAATATGCAAGGAAACGTGAAATTTATATATTCTTTACCTCTCCACCACAAGGTGCCAACTGTGAAAAGCCCTGGCAACGCTGGGTATTTAAGCTAGTTATATATATTATTGAGTGATGTCAAAAAAAGGTTTTAAGATCGGTTTTAAATGACATAATAGTTGTAATGGATTTCTCTGAGTCTGGCTCCTTCATTTTTTTCTCTTCTGGATTATATATCATATTTATGTATGACAAGTGATAGTATGGGACAGGTCACCTTAAGCAGGTGTGTAAGCAGGAAAGCATTAACAAAAGATCAATCTATGGGCTTTACAACAAAAACAACCAAAAAAACATAATAAATGCACATTTATTCATTTACATGGTATTCCTAATCAATGATCTATTGATCCAAATGTATTGTAGATATAGCATTCTTTTTATAATTCTTGATTTACTGTTTTATAGCATAGCAGACTGAAGCACTTATATGGCTGTAAACCTTTTGAAGATGTTGCGGTTGTTGTTAAGTTTTATTACTTAATTTTTTGTTTGATGAACCCCAGCAGTGTTGTATAAAGATTCCATTTGTTATCTTTTATAATATATGTAGGTGTGCTTGCATTTTCCCATGAAGAAGATATAATGGGTTATTCAGAGAGAGCCGATCTGTCCCTGAAATGTCACCGAACAGAGAATTTCCTCGTACGATGCCATTTCGAGGCCATTCGGCTATTAAGAGAGCAGGCAGTTTGCCAGCAAGTATGGTGCCTGTTCAAATGCAGTAAAATTCCCCATAGAGAAGCAATGGGTAATCTATTCAGAGAACTCTGACCAGCAGTGAAAAGTTGCCGAAATGCCCTGATGTTCGGTGGTTTAATTCGGCAGGTTTATGTTAAAAATATTCCTGTTTTTATCCAATATCTAATAAACCGTTTATTCTTTTAATCTACAGTAAAAAGTCTCTTTTATAGATTATTTTTTTTAGGATCCTTTTAGGCATTTTTTAAAATAATTTCTGCAACTTTTTTCCATTTTTTTTTTTAAAACTTTTATAATCCTTTTTTTTTTTTTCTGTAACAGCCCTTTTTATTATCATTCATAGGATCTTATATGTTAATTCCAGACATTTTCGTTCAGTAGTTTTTTTGCAAACCGCATTTAAATTTGACACTTTCAAACTTTTTTCCCCTCTCCTCTCATTGGTCAGACTGTCGGCTTTTCCAGCGGCTCGTCTGAGCTTTGTTCGGGGGCTCATCGGCTTTTTCCTTACGGGTTTTTTGTGGTGGTTTTAGTGATCCGATACCTCGGATACTACCGGATGTGTTTTTTGGCAGGTTTTCGCTGATATTGCCTCAGTTTTAAGGCTGATTTTCAGGTCTGTTTCCTGCACTTCTAGGACCCTGCGGTGAATGTTGGCTCTCTGAAATGTTGGCTCTCTGAATAACCCCATAGCTATCGGACTACCTTTCTCCTCTCTTGTGGTGTCCATAAACCAACACATGCTTCAAATTTTTTAATTGTGTTTTCTAAATGTGAGATGAAATTGTTCAAAATCATGGTATTTTCTTTAACACAATTACTATACAGTATATGCCAATTATTATAATGTATCAGTCTTGGCAATAAAGAATGATTTTATACAACGTTTGTGTGTTCCAGAGTAACATGAAATGAGTGTTCCTTATGTAAAAAGAAACTTCCCATATTTGAAACCTTTATAATTTTAATTGGGTATATACTTTTATTTTATGGGATTTTATTCTGAATATTTGCTATAAAAATTTAATTTGTCTTGTGCGTGAGAGGGAAGCAGGTGATTGCATACCTTCTTAACTCGCCTTTTTTCGTTGGCTCAAATAAAAGTTTAGAAGCAAAAGCAAGTTAATAGAAGTACAGAGTGAGGGGAAAAAATACAAATTTTATAACTTCAGGGAATAGTTTCTACATCCAATCTAGCAATTTAGGCAGCTAAATTGTAGTTGCTTGTTGAAGGTTAATATGGGTAGGTAAAATGAATTCTGGCAAGGATGGAAATTTTCTTCTACTTAAGACTTGCCATTGGTCTATTTTTCATTCAATTCTCATGTAAAGTATAGACTGTGCACTGGATGTGATGTGCCACCAATGTAATGTCATTTTTATCTCAAATTGAAAAATCAAGTAGAAGCAAAATACATGCATCATTTGATCAAGAGCGTAAATTGTCACTCTAATTGTTTTTCACGTGGTTCTATTCCTGCACCTGTGTCCAATGCTTCTTCATGCCAGACATCCTCAGCCATCAGACAAATGTATGACAAGTAGCTATTCTATGTATATGAACTGTATTTTGCAGCAGCCTTAAAGAACTGGCAGGCCTAGCAGATTATTTTACCACATACTGTTATTTTTCTCACCTGCTTTTCTCACGCTGACCCTGGTTTCTATAAAACAGGCTTTCATATGATATTTTGTAACTCTCTTCTCCTGACCCTGGATTTTTATTCAGCTAGTTGTAAAGTGATCATGTAAACAGCGTATGTAGTCAAAGGTTTTTCTTTATGCTTAGCAAATCTAAAGGACAGTAACTATATTTATCTCTCTTTTCACTACATGTTGTTTCACAGCTAGGTTTTGGCATTCTATCATTTGATTATAAAGTATTGTTTCAAACTGATAGATGAAAGATGGACAATAGGGATAACACACACGTGTTATACTGGGCGAGATCTATTGTGAGGCTTTCTTGTTTTCCTAGGCCCAAATCTGATGTGATTGCTAAAATGAGAATATTGCAGATCTCTCTCGAGTTAATTCAAGCGAGGAGGGGTTCCATTTATGACACATTGCACATTGTAGATGCTCTCTATCTATCTATCTATATATATATATATATATATATATATATACACACCAAAAAAGAGCACTCCATATTATTGACCACCTTCTTCCATCATTTTCTGTGAAAAAAACAGTTTTAAAAATGTTCAAAAAACGCGAGGTAAAATGATGGGGATTCAGTTCACAAAGTTATGATCATAATTTGCTTAAGCCTGTCTCAGTCGCCAATGTATCCCATCTTTGACAGGTACTATCTAACTTGACCGAGTCCGCACTTACAGGATCAACTCACCCCAGAGCTCCCCGGCAGCTCGAGGCCTTTATAGGCTTTCATGGTGGAGCACCTGTGAACAGGGAGGGGTGGATACCAAATGAGAGTTGTCAGCTCCCTGTATATAAAATACAAAACAGCAAAAGGTTGTATTCAACCTCAAAACTAAGCGGGTGCATCTAAGACATCAAATACAAAACACCAAGAAAGAGCATGTCATGTTATTGACCACCTTCTTCCATAATTTTCTGTGGAAAAAAACCACAGTTTTAAAAATGATGAAAAAACCTGAGGTAAAATGATGGGGATTCAGTTCTCAAAGTTATGATCATTATTTGCTTAAGCCTGTCACAGTCGCCAATGTACCCCATCTTTGACAGGTACTATCTAACTTGACCGAGTCTGCACTTATAGGTTTTTCGAACTTATATAATATGGAGTGCTCTTTCTTGTTTTTTTTGTATTTTTGGAGAAAGGATTTTACCAGGAAGGATACATTGAGATTTCTCTCATTTTCAAGTACGTCTTAGATGCACCCGCTTAGTTTTGAGGTTAAGTGCAACTTTTTGCTGTTTTGTATTTTATATATATCGTGTATGGGATTGCACACAAGGTCCTCAATAAAAAAATAATAAAGTTTATTTAAGACACATTAAAACAACCGATGTTTCGGCCCATATACGGCCTTTTTCAAAGTTAAAAACACAATGTATCCTAGTAATTTTATACTTTGAATAATTATTACTAGGATACATTGTGTTTTTAACCCGAAACGTCGGTTGTTTTCAGGGGCCGACTGACAACTAATGGGGCTCCTGGGCAATTGAAGATCATGGGGCCCCCTTGTGCCACACCTACACAAAACCCCACCCATACAACACAACATCCACATGTACATTATTGTACTAAAGAATTTATTTAACTCATTAAAATAATCTTTAAGAAAATTGTGTGGAAAAAAAATTAAAAAATCCATTTGGACCCAGCAGCGAATTGGCGAATCCATTGTGCCCCCTCCAGACTTAGATGGCCAGCACTCTGCTGCAGCAGCCATCACCAACTCATTGCAGCTAAGGCTGCACCACGGCACAGAAAGTCCCTGTGGCAAACGAGGGAAACTGCCAATCACTTTAAAAGATACTGTACATTACTGACACACTGTACATTACAGAGCTCCACAGCAATAAAACGCACAGTAATGTGCGGTGTGTATGAGTGTATCACAGAGCTCCACAGAAGTAAAACTCACAGTAATGTGCGGTGTGTATGAGTGTATCACAGAGCTCCACAGAAGTAAAACTCACAGTAATGTGTGGTGTGTATGAGCGTATCAGAGTTTACCAGCCTTTTTGACACCCCCGGCCAATCCCATTCATCATTACACACCCGCCCCATGGCCCCCTCCATTCTTTTTACACAGGTCCTGTTTTTTATACGCAGGTCCCCTTTTTGGTTTTTCTAGGCAGGTTCCCTTTTTGGTTTTTCTAGGCAGGTCCCATTTTTGGTTTTTAAAGGCCGGTCCCCTGTTTTATAGGCAGGTCCCGTTTTTGTTTTTTACAGGCAGGTCCTGTTTTTTATAGGCAGGTCTGTTTTTGATTTTTTAAAGGCAGGTCCTGTTTTTTATAGGCAGGTCCCCCTTTTGTTTTTTAAAGGCAGGTCCCCATATTTTTTTTTTTTTAGGCAGGCAGTCACCCCCCCATCGCCACTCACCCCCCCATATCGCCACTCACATCCCCCATATCGCCACTCACATCCCCCATATCGCCACTCACCCCCCCCCATATCGCCACTCACCCAATGGGCCACCCTCTACTCTGCTGCTCCTCCGGGCTGGCTCTAGAACTTCTCCACGCATTTGCCTCCTCTTCTGGATGATGTGAGGAGGTCACGTTGGTGGATCATGTGACCCGCCAATGTGAATCTCGCCAATAACGCGAGAGGGGGCGGCGCCAATGTAGCGTGCCGCTCCCAGACTCGATTTCCAAGTTTGTGAGGCACGATACGCTGCAGCGCCGCTGCCCCCTGCACAGAAAACCCACTGAACCAGCCAATGGATGTTCAGGGGCGGACTGACCACTCGCTACCGGCCGCATGTGTGGCGAAGGGCCACCCAACATTCTCGGGCCCTCGGACGGCACCCAAATGGACTGAGTGGTCAGTATGCCCCTGGTTGTTTTAATGTGTCTTAAATAAACTTTATTATTTTTTATTGAAGACCTCGTGTGCAGTCCCATACATGGTGGCCACATTACAATCTTGGTGCTAACGTTAACGCCATGGCCGGCCTGTCCATGAAGCGGGGTGGAGCAGCCGCTCCAGGCAGCACTTTGTCAGGGGCAGCAGTTTGCTGCTCTTTCAAAGGCCGCCAGCCTGGACACGGCTTCAGGACAGTGTTCCGTTGAAAACCAAGCCTTGACTGCCCCTCCAGCACGTAACTGCCCCTTTCAGCGGGCCGGTGCCCGCCCTTTCAGCAGGCATGGAGGCCATCAGCTTAAGTTTTACCAGCGATGCAGCCTGGCTGTGGTCTCTCCTGCAGCGCAGTGCGCCTGTGAGACAGAACGCAGTGTTTAGAGCTTGTCACACGCACGGCAGGGCTCTGATGGCATAGGCAAGTGAGCGCCTTTAATGAATCCCGGGGAACCATGAGGCTGCTGAAGAGGTAGGCCTGACTTGATTTTCATACAGGAGCCCCCCCCCTGTGTGTATTATGGAGGTTCCCCTCCCGTCCATCCCTCATCACAGGGACATGTTGCTGCCCCCATAAAGCACTGCCAGCTCCTCTGTCCTGGTTGAGGGAAGGCCTGGACAGCCCCCCTATCCCAGAGTCCTGAGAGAGCTGCCGATTGAGGGCTGCATGCCGGGGCCCAGATTGAAGACAATCTGCAGCTCCCTTACAGCCTGCACAGCATGATGGGAGCTGTAGTTAGTTGTTAATAGCTGGGGGATCTGATTTTCACTGACCTGGCAAGGCCTGGGTGAGTTTGCTAAAATAAATAAATCACATTTTTACTTTTCTAAACTTAAGGGGGGGGGGGTAGTTTGGAGCTGCCAGGGTTTGATGGGGAAATACAGAAATGACTGTGACGCTCAGTGCCAGACTGGCCTACCGGGATACCGGGAGGAATCCCGGTAGGCTGCTTAAACTTTGGGGCCGGTTTTATTTTTTTCCTTTTTTTTTTTTTTATTGAAAATGACGACCCGGGCCGCGGGCATGGGCGTCCACAGGTTGGCGTCCACAGGTTGGGGCCAGCCAAGGAATGGGGCCAGCCGCGGAGGCAAATCGTTAAATTTGCGGCGCTGCACGCCGCTTTTAATGCAGGCAGCGGCGGCGGCCGCGACGCAGCCTCCGCACGTCAGACCACGTGTGTGGGCGCGGTCAGGGAGACAGAGTGGTGGGAATCGGGATTATCGTCCCCCTCTGCTCTGCCCCTCACTCACCGCGCGGCATCACCATCCAGCATGAGGGGAGTAACTGGACTCGCAGGTTCAAAAGAAGCCCCCCCAGTGTTTATTGATGGGTAGAAGCTCCTGATCAGGTTCATTTGCTATTTAAACAAAGGACCATAATGTGCAAAACGCTAATCAGACATATGATTTAGGATCAATTGTCAGTGTAATTATCTAAACACAAAGGAATCGATTTACATGTGGACTAAACAGAGTGAATCCATCTTCAATGCACTTTATTCTAAAGCGGAACTCTCACATTTTTTTGTTGGCGGCAAACCCTATGTTCCTCCTGCTGGTTTATTGATGTCACATCACAGGCCCTGCAGGCGGCCTCCACCAGGCAGCATGTTCCAGCCCCTGCGGCCTCTGCTGTCAGACCAGCTCCTGCGGCCTCTGGTGTCAGACCAGCCCCTGTGGTCTCCCCTCCAGCATCCAGGCAGGCTGAGTCTCCCTGCCCTGCGGCCTCCAACATCCAGCCAGGCAGCTGCGGCCTCCCCAGGCTCCAGCATCCAGGCAGAGGCAGGGAGCCCGGGACTACGACCACCTCTTCAA
The DNA here is from genome assembly GCA_009667805.1 of Leptobrachium leishanense. Lineage (NCBI taxonomy): Eukaryota > Metazoa > Chordata > Amphibia > Anura > Megophryidae > Leptobrachium > Leptobrachium leishanense. The sequence goes on along the minus strand of CM019065.1, from coordinate 179,039,623 downwards.
GCTGCTCCTTATCAGAAACAGCGGTGAGTTCGGGAACCCAGGGCAGTGGTTGTTTGAGGAGAAGGGGGGGGGGGGTGAGAGAGGCCTGCCCTTTACAGACAGAGAGAAGTTATGAACAAACAAGCACACAACTTGTGTGCTTGTTGTTTGTTCATAACTTCTCTCTGTCTGTAAATTATTTGAAAATCATGAATTAAAGATAAAAAAACACCCACAATACTGTATAGCTCTGTCATACACACCGCATACACACATTACTGTATTGCTCTGCGATACCCTCAAAACACACCGCACACACATTACTGTATTGCTCTGCGATACCCTCAAAACACACCGCACACACATTACTGTATTGCTCTGCGATACCCTCAAAACACACCGCACACACATTACTGTATTGCTCTGCGATACCCTCAAAACACACCGCACACACATTACTGTATTGCTCTGCGATACCCTCAAAACACACCGCACACACATTACTGTATTGCTCTGCGATACCCTCAAAACACACCGCACACACATTACTGTATTGCTCTGCGATACCCTCAACACACACCGCACATTACTGTATTGCTCTGCGATACCCTCAAAACACACCGCCGTTACTGTATGCTCTGCGATACCCTCAAAACACACCGCACATTACTGTATTGCTCTGCGATACCCTCAAAACACACCACGTTACTGTATTGCTCTGCGATACCCTCAAAACACACCGCACATTACTGTATTGCTCTGCGATACCCTCAACACACACCGCACACATTACTGTATTGCTCTGCGATACCCTCAAAACACACCGCACACACATTACTGTATTGCTCTGCGATACCCTCAAAAACACACGCACACACATTACTGTATTGCTCTGCGATACCCTCAAAACACACCGCACACACATTACTGTATTGCTCTGCGATACCCTCAAACACACACCGCACACACATTACTGTATTGCTCTGCGATACCCTCAAAACACACCGCACACACATTACTGTATTGCTCTGCGATACCCTCAAAACACACCGCACACACATTACTGTATTGCTCTGCGATACCCTCAACACACACCGCACATTACTGTATTGCTCTGCGATACCCTCAAAACACACCGCACGTTACTGTATAGCTCTGCGATACCCTCAAAACACACCGCACATTACTGTATTGCTCTGCGATACCCTCAAAACACACCACGTTACTGTATTGCTCTGCGATACCCTCAAAACACACCGCACATTACTGTATTGCTCTGCGATACCCTCAACACACACCGCACATTACTGTACAGCTCTGCGAGACCCTCAACACACACCGCACATTACTGTATAGCTCTGCGATACCCTCAAAACACACCGCACATTACTGTATAGCTCTGCAATACCCTCAAAACATACCGCACATTACTGTATAGCTCTGCAATACCCTCAAACACACCGCACATTACTGTATAGCTCTGCAATACCCTCAAAACATACCGCACATTATTGTATAGCTCTGCGATACCCTCAACACACACCGCACATTACTGGGGCTGGTAGGAAATTATTTCCAGGGCTGGTTTTTATCCCCAGTCCGGCCCTGGTGACGCTGCATGTTTTAATGCCACTTTATGGCTTTTACCCCCCCCCCCAGTATTCCCTGAATTATTAAATCATGGTGAAAAAACTAGCATTTTCCTAATTTCTTTTATACCTTCGGTGAGGCGCTTCCTATTTAAAGGAACACCCTGTGAAATCAACAGTAACTCTGTGCCCTCCGGAGTCATTAATCCTCTGCGTCTCCCCGTTACCGGCTGATGTCATGTGTGTGACTGTGTGTGTGTCTGTATGTGGTAGCGTGTGTGTGTCGGTATATGTGTGAGACTGTGGGTCGTGATATGTGGCGCTCTGTGATATGCTCATACACACCATGTTTTTTTGGGGGTGGGGGGGCAGCAATTCATCCTTCGCTCCAGGCAGCACAGTGGCTTCGGCCGGCCCTGGTTAACGCTCACCTGCGTGAGCGTTAACATTAGCCGCGGTGGCTACCGCATATTACAATCCAAACGCTAACCCTGGGAAGGAGGATTCTGTGTAAAAATAGACCCAGGATGCAAAATAGTGAGAAATTGGAGATTTAATTTGCATGTCCTACTCAGAGTACCTTTTTGCATATGGGGAATGCAGCACATGAGCTCTGTGAAGCAGTTCTCTGAATTGCCGGGATGTGTAAATGTCTTCCATAATTATAAACTTGATTGCTATGTGGAGGTTTTTAATCTCACTTTTATCCCTCCACCATAACTTAAATTATATATATCAACCTAAAATGCATCCAAAGACTTGTGAACATGACAGCATTTTGCATAAATTTAATTATTTGAGGCTCTGACGGCTGCTTATATTGCCTAATTATAGAGCCACCACTAGCTACAAGATGTCTAGATGGTGAGTTATTGGTTCAGAAAAAGTTCCATGTCCTATGGACAGAAAAGCTCATCCATGTTAGGGTCTGTGTGAGTGTTACATGTGCAAGTTACATGTGCAGGTATCTCTCTGTAATCAGACTAATAGCCAAATGTATATTGTATATGATCATCGTATGTAAACACGCTCTGATAGCAAAGTCACTTTGAAACAGATAACCTGTAATTACATTGCCCTGACCAGAGCTCCGAGAATAGTGCTATAAAATCCAGCAGCGCTTTAAAGGAGGGGAATGGAGAGATTCATACAGCTACAACTTTTAGATTTCATAAGTATGCACAAGAATGAATACATTTTGATATCTTGCATGCCTTATCTTCCTCGTTTTAAAAGAAGCATTACGTTATATCTGTTGTTAAATACATGTAGGAGCGTATCTATAATTTCCAAATCACTTATTGCTTGCTGGGAACACTCATTATAGGATCGTTTAAAACGTCCAGATGAATTGGTGATGATTGCAATCCAAGCTTTATCATATTATTGTTTTCGATTAATTTTTAAACCGGCCTGAAATTGAAATGCTCTATATCTTGTGGGGAAATTAATATCCTGTAAGACAAAATGTTCTGAAAATGCTAATGATTTTTTTAAAATTATTTTTAATGAATCCTTATCGGTACAGTTACATTTGCCTTTCTGCTAAAACTATTTTTTTTTATTCTAGAATTTCTAGTTGTTAGTCATCTGGCATATATATACTGATTTACCCTTATACTGGGTTATCCAAAGAGATTCGAAAAGTCACCGCACGTTCGGTGACTTTTTGTTCCCCGCACTTCGAGGATCCTAGTTTGCCGACCCTGCAATGTATTCAGCAAGCACCGCAGGGCCCCCATAGTGCAGGGAAAACCCACCTCAAACACGACGAACACTCACCGCAAAACCCCCCGGACACTCGCTGAAACCCGCAGAAACAGCTGGATTAACCCCGCCGAACACGCCGGAAAAATCCAAGTAGCTGCCGATCACTGTGCAGAGCAGCCGCCGGAAAAAGCCGGCACGCAGACGAATGGAATGAAAAAAAACAAACGTTTGCTTGAAAGTTTGAAAATTGAAACACTGTTTGCAAAAAAACTAGTGAACGAAAATGTCTGAAATTTACATATAAGATCCAATGAATGATAATAAAAAGGGCAGTTACAGAAAAAAAGAACAAACGATTTAAAAATAAACGGAAAAAAAGTTTGCCAAAAAATCCTGAAAAATGCCCTAATCCCTAAAAAATCTATAAATAAAGAGACTTTTTACTGCAGAATAAAATAATAAATGGTTTATTAGATATTGAATGAAAACAGGAATATTTTTAACAGCAGGGCATTTCGGCAACTTTCGCTGCTGGTTTTTGTTCTCTGAATAGACGAAGCATTACTTCTCTATGGGTATTTCACTGCCCTCGAACAGGCACCGAACAGGCATCGTATGTGCAAGCAATTCGCCAAGATTTGGCGAACTGCCTGCTCTCAGAATAGCCGAATGGTCAGGAAAGGTAACCGTACACTGAATTTCACTGTTCGGGGCCAGATCGGCTCTTTTTGAATAACCCTGATAGTTGTTTGTACAAGACGCCGGTGTAGACATCTGGTAGTGGAAATTGTTTGTGGAAATGGGAGTTACAGGGTGTCAGGTGATTTTGAGTTCACGACAGAAACTAAATGTAGAAGTTTATACGTCTTTTATATAGTTACAACTAATTAGTTTCTGTAGAGCTAGCCCTTAAAGGTTTCCAGATCAATGAAACAACAACTACCGATGTAGACATGGAATGAGGTTTAAGAAGATGAAGCACAGAAACGGTTCATAAAGAGATAGTTTTACTCAGAAAAAAAGCAGGTTACATGCACGTTGTGAATGAAACGCAATATAGTACAAAGATTCTTATTACTTGAAACATGCCATGTGGAAGCCAATGCTAGTTCTGTGGAAGATTCATTGTTTTTGAAAGACTCAGTGGAGTTTAATAAACATTCTACAACTCAACCTACAAGACAGCATGTCGGACAGTATACCTTGCTGCTTAGGAAGCATGCCTGATGCTCCTTAACTGTTTTTAGTCTGTTTTTGTGCAGATAACTGCCCTTTTAGTGCCACAATACCCTTTTGCCCTGCAAGGACAGGATTGAAGCACCTGCTCCTTTGTATTCCATCAGTATTTTTGCCACAGTCCCTTAAAGTGGTTATGTCTTGTGTAGCCAGCCATTTGGCTTGTATCTACTTTTAGCTTTTAGAATTCTGACCCAACTTTGTTTACTACATGTTTTTTGAAATTTGCTGTGTGCTTGTGGGTTCTTTCATTTCACACTTTGGGAAAGTTTCACATTATGTCTGGCCACTCTAAGGACAAGTAGTACATCTTCTTTGTCCATTTCCTACTTTTCTGGGGTTTTTAACCCATAACATGAGTGCAGACATATTCTCAATTCTGACACCACCACAAAAGGTCTTTTCAAAGCAACTCTCCTGAAAACGTACAGAATCGCAGTTTATTCAACAGATTAAGATTTCAATTAAACAAAAATTAGAAAATGTGACACTAAGGCTAGGGTCAGACGAAAGCATTTTTCCCCGCGAACGTGAAAAAGTGCGTCCGAACGCATTGACGTATTTTTTTACAGAATGCGCAAAAACGGTCAGACGACGCGCATTTTCGGGCGTGATTTTGTACGGATCGTCAATAAAACTCTTTTTGCGTCTGGACGTTATGTAGGCTGGACATTAGCAGTGTCTGACATCTCCTAATCACGCAAACACGCCGCTATGCCGCAGCTGCGCACTCAGTACGTCAGTACTAGCGGTTCAGCGTTCTCAGAAAAATGCGTTCAAAGTCCACTTGCGTTGCACGGCCGGACTTTTGTGCGGCCGTACATCGTATATATTGGCCGTCATTGCCCGTCATCTGCTGCTAGTGCGGCCGTAATTATGTGCGCCAGAACGCACGTTAAAAGTGCGCTGGTCTGACCCCAGCCTAAAAGGAAAGCGTTCACGTTTTCCAAACAATATGGGGGTTATTCAGAGAGCACCAAAATGTCACCGACAAAATTCTAGGTCAAAATAGCCAAACCAGAAAAATTCTCTCATTTATCTCACTTTCCAAATCAGCTATTTTGACCTAGACTTCTCCAAAGTTTCACCTTTCTCTGAATAACCCTGAAAGTAAACATGCTGGTACACATGAATACATCGTATCTTGCACACAGCTGAGCATCTCAGGGTGTCCACAGAATCTACTGAAGCAGTTATGAACTGAATGTCCTGTGCTCTTTGGTTCACCAGCTGGCATATATTACAGCTTGCTCTGAAACAAAATTACAAAACCGTAACTATATTAAGCAATTAAAAAGAGGAACAGCATGTATGCTTTGTGTCTGAAGGCACAAACCTAAAACTTTTCACCTGTGACATAAACAAAAATATGCTGTAATTATGTTTACAATAACATATATTAGCAGGTTATTCGACTAATCTGTGCTTTGTTTTTTCACTCTTATATATGTTCGTTTTCAGACAACAAACTCTCGCGGTTTTACTAAGAACATGAAACTTGAGGCGGTCAACTCAAGTAATCCATCTGAGATATGTGTGGCTTCTGTGACTAAAGTAAAGGGACGATTGTTATGGATTCAGCTTGAAGGTAATTGAAGTCATTGTCGCAAATATTTTATAATTAGTATTTTATTTTAATATCATTTCAGTTTTCCTTGATGTTATGTAATTGAAGTTGTAGTAAGATAAATTTTGTTTTGCTTCTGCCGATGGACCAATATGAGATTACATAACAACGTGATTGAAGTTGAGTAATATGTCTGAATCAGCTGCAAGATAAATACAGACACAAGTTGCCTCATCAATTAAAAACTGATTTAAGGATATGTAAATATCATGTCAGCTATCCGGTTGGTACAACTTGAAGCCAAGCTGGCCAGTTGTTCTGGTTATGCAGGTCTTCATATTACTTACTTGAACTACTGTACATTAAAATAGATTTAGGAGGAATAAAAGTTCATTAATAAAATTATAAACAGTATAGATTTACCCTGGAGCATTTTAAACCATACAAATATGTATTGGGAATGGCCAGTAGTCTAGGGCTCCTTTGACCTCCTGACAGTTTACATCTGCTATTAATGTGGTTATTATATTAACTCCTTAAGAACCACTGACATACATAGTATGTCCTGGAGAAAATTCCCCTTAAGGACCATGGACGTACTATATATGGCATGGTCCATTAACCCCCCCCCCTCCCTCACTATACTCACCTCTCTGGCCAGACTCCCACGGCGGACTGGCAAGGTTGAGGCCTGCTCCACGTGTTTATGGGGCCTGGCCATCGTGCTGACGTCACTTTCAGGCATCCCCCCTGCTCCTGCGGGGGGAATCAGAAAGGGGAGGGGGGTCCTTTGAACGCCTCTCCATCCCGACCGGTTAGGGTTAGAGGAAAAAAAGAAAGGTACTGATGGAAAGGGGAGAGTCTCCCCTCTTTAGCGGTACCTCTTTTTAACCCCTTACTTGGATGTCAGCCAAGCCTCCCAGTCACTCTCCATCCATTGACATCGTCACAATATGTGCGATGATGTCAGTGGGCCAGTTAACCCCTAGCTGTCAAGTGGAGTTAGGGGGATCACTTGAATCTCCCGATCTGTGGCAGCTAGAGGGTCATGTTTGGTGTCATTGGAAAGGCCTGATCATGGCCATTCCAATTATATCAAACATGACTAGGTTTTTAAATTTATTTTAAAAGAATAATAATACAAAATAATAATAAAAAAGAGTTTTTTTTAAAATAATTCTTGTCTCGGGGTATAATAGGGCTTCCATTGACGTTTAAACATGATGAGCATAAAATGGTCAAAATGAGCTCGGCACACAGAGGTGAACTGGCAAAGCAGTAAATGGAGTTCAAAAGCAAAAACATGTAAAAATTGTGTATTTCTAACCTTAGGACAAAATTTTGAAGCTATTTAACTAGATTTTCGGGGCTAAACTTTAAAAAAAAGTGTTTTTGTTTTTTACATTTTTTCATGTTTCATGATTTTTATTATACAGGGTTATTCAAAGAGAATCGAAAAGCCTCCGCACGTTCGGTAACTTTTCGTTCTCTTCAATTCGGTTCGATTTGGCGATCCGATTTCGGCAACCCTTTGGTGTATTCAGCAAGCACCACAGGGTCCCCGAATTGCAGGGAAAAGTCGCAGAAAACTCACTGCAAAACGAGGGCGAACGCACACTGAAAACTGCAAAAACATCTGGATTAACCCACTGAAAACGCTGGAAAAACTCGAGCAGGAGCCGATCACACGCAGCGAAGCCGACACCGCAAAAAAAGCCGACACCGCAGACGAAGGCAGTGAATAAATTAAATTTGCTTGAATGTTTGAAAAGTGAAACGCTGTTTGCAAAGAAACTACTGAGCGAAAATGTCTGAAATTTACATATGAGGTCCAATGAATGATAATAAAAAGGGCTGTTACAGAAAAATAAGTTAAAGTTTAAAAAAAAAATCGGAATTTGTTTTTTAAAAACAAAATCCCGAAAAATGCTTAAAATATCCTAAAACTTCTATAAATAGACTTTTTACTGCAGAATATTATAATCAACGGTTTAATAGATATTGAATTAAAACGGGAATATTTTTAACATTGAAGCCTATGGGATTCACCTGAATAAATCTGCCGCATGAAACCACCGAATGGCAGGGCAATTCGGCAACATTTTACTGCTGGCTTTTGCTCTCTGAATAGCCGAAGCATTGCTTCTCTATGGGGATTCACTGCCCTCGAACAGGCACCGAACAGGCAGGCAGTTCGCCAGGACTTGGCTAATTGCCTGCTCTCTGGATAGCCGAATGGCCAAGAAAGGTAACCGAACGCTGATTTTCAGCGTTCGGTTCCCTTTCGGCAGCCATTCGGATCTCTTTGAATAATCCTGATAGTAAATTATATGATATGATGAAAATAATGGTATCTTTAGAAATTCCAATTAATGGCGAGAAAACGGTATATAATATGTGTGGGTTGCATAAATGAGTAAGAGGAATATTTGACTTAAACACAAACAGCGCAGAAACGTAAAAACAGCAGCGCGCACATTCGGACTGACAATTGTAAAACCGCCCGGTCACTATGGGGTTAAGGGTGCATGGCATGCCTTTTTATTCTACTTATGATAAATATTAAGTTGTATAAGTAAATTTTACACCTTACACATATTTTGACATTCATTATTTATTTTCACAAAAAAATGGAATTCGACATTATAGATTACATTATAAATATTACATCTATAATTCCTTATAAAATATACTAATCTGGCACCATGACCATGCTGGTTCTTGTTCAAGCGCATAGTAAAATTGCATCAAGTATAAATAGCAAATATTTCACATAAAATGGCTAATTTGTAACTTTCTCCATTGCTTATCTTGGTGGTAAATGTTTCAAGGAGTTGAAACTTGACATATTTGTTCTGCTGACTATGGGAAACCGGCTGCTGAGAACACATTCCTGCAGATGTCACTTTCAGCATTCTGAAACGGAGTATGTTGCCACCCTTCCCTTCAGTGGAGCTTCAGTACACCGAGTGCCCATTGTAAACTAGCAGTCACAAGCCGTCAAGCCGTAGTTTTTAATTTGTAATAGTGAGTACAGTGCAAACAATAGAAAACCTTGAAGGCAAGTTAATAAGTTACTGTAAATTGATAATGGAGCACCAATAATTATAAACATGATGAAACCAGAGTATGGTACTGATCAAGCATGAATTCAGAGAGCACATTATGTACGGTCTTCACAAAATTGGAGAGATCTAGTCATGTTTCAGCATTAGAGTGTAGATATTTTGGTATGTAATTTAGTGAACACCATCATTTTAGAATCTTTCCCAATAACTCAATTAGTAAAAGAGAAATGCCCACGTACAAATATTATTATTTTGTTTTTATGCTGGACATTAGGGTGGGCAAGTGACAGTTGATTAATACTGAGTAAAATATCTTCCTGACTATTCCCTCTCTATCATGACTCCAGAGCAACTGGTAAGGTTGGTTAAGTATGGCTGTAATGATTGGCATGATCATCGAGGTGACAAGGTAATAAGAAAAGTATGCTGAGAAACACAAGACATAGTATTATATACTGTATAATATTATTGGGGGTTATTCAGAGAGCACCACAATGTTGTCGACAGTTCGACAGTTCAAAATTTGGCAAACTGCCTGCTCTCTGAATAGCCAAATGGCCGAAAATGACACCCTACGAGGAAATTACCTGTTCGATACCATTTCGTGGCCAGATCGGCTCTCTGAATAACCCCTTAAGTCTGCCTTTAGGTTGAGGAATTTTGTGCAGAAATTCATAGATGTTGGTTTTTAAGGTACCTATTTAACATTTTGGTTTGGCCTATTCCTCTGAGTGTTTCCAGAGTAATAGGATGCCCAAATTAAAAGGAAGTAAACTACTTTTCTTTATATTAATATTTCTCCATTGGAACCACATTTGGGAAAACAGCAACTGGTCATCATTATTCTTGGTTAACTTGTTGTCCGAATCACCAAATTTATATGCTTGTTAATAGACTCATATATATTATAATACGCCTATTATTCCACTCAGTTAACCACATAACCAAGCCAAGCAGGACTCAAATTCCTGAATATTTAGGACATGATTTTGTTATTGAAAATAATAGGCATGATTAGGAGCTCTCCAAATTAGATTAATTCCCAATCACAATGGTCATTCCTTACCACAACAGTAAAATAGAACTCCTACAAAATAATTGTTAGTATAATACAGTGCACATCCTAATTACATGCAACACTGTGAACGATGCCACTCTAGATCAAAACATAAAAACACGTTGTTTGAAAACCATATATTCTTTGCAATATATTCTGTGAAATATATTCTAAGTAAGTATGCTTCTGAATTAATAGAGAACTAGTTGCATTCTGTATCTGCCAAAACTGTGGCCAAAACAGGAAGAACGTTAAAATACTCTTTTTTTCAGTTTCTGTTTGATGTTTACTTCCGGTAGTGTGCAAAATAAGCTTTGGTGATACAAGCCGTATTTCAATATAAATTATGTTATTTACCAACCATAATGTAAACCGTAAATATTCATGCATTTACAGTATTTAAGCTGACAGTGAACTTGTCAATCTGAGCGAGCACACTATCCGTAGATGATGCAAGGTATAATATAGAATGAACAGTGTGGTTTTGCTTAGCAGCTGGGACTGAACCATTAGAGCTATTTCTTCAACTTTCTTAAGGTTTGTAACAAAAAATAGAAAATATAGAAGCAGGTAAAGGGACATGCATACTTGGGCAGTGTGTCAAAAATGTGCAATACCCTTTGAACGAGGCAGTAGTGTCATTCAGCAGGCATAATAAGCAAGTAAATATGATATTTTTTCATATTTACCAGCTTTTCTTTCATGGCGTTTTCCACACCCACCTCAGGAGGCACTTTAAGCTAACCAATCAAAGACAAAAAGCCATGAGCATGTCCGACTGAGTAGCTCCTCCCTCTGCACTGTGAGCTGAGGGGAGGGCGGGGCTGAGTGCCATTCCAATCTGTATCTCTTTCACTCTCAACTACTGGAGTGACAGGCAAAGAAGTCAATACACACAGAAAAAGAAACAGCAGAGAGAGGGACAGAAAAAAACTTGAGACACATCAAGATAATGCAGCGAGAGTGCCCTAAAAAGCGCAGCGAGCATGCGAGAGAAACAGCGACAAAGTGCGCACACAAGAGGCAGAGAGCAGAAGAAACCGTGTGAGAGTGACTGAGGGAGTTTGAGTGAGACAGTGAGTATGTAACCCATTAAAGAGCACAAGTGAGCGTGTCAGCGGGTTACTGAGTGAGGCTGTGTGTGAGCGAGTCAGCATGAGTGTGTCTTGCTTTCACAGTTGCAGAGATGCTAATATTCAGTTCCTCAGTTTCCCCAGTCTGAAGGCCTGAGTGTGCACAGGGTTTCACATGCAGTTTGTGCTCGTTCATGTGAAGCTTTGGTGGGTGGGGTAATGGGTGGGGAGGAGGCGGGGAACATTCAGGAAGTGGGAGCTGAAGAAACACCCCTAACTGATGGGTGTGGCCAGAGAAAATGAAATGAGTTTAAAGCAAGAAAGCAAACAATTTTCACACATTCTTAGAATTTGTATTGATTTATTCTAGTTTGTCTATTGGTATAAAAGTGTTTAACGATCATCTTAATAAAAAAAATTGTAGACATGCATATCCATTTAAAGCAATCTGAAGGTGGATCTAACCTTTTTCTGTCAGATGTCCCCAATTAAAAAAGGCAACAAATTGGAATTATTCTATAACGTTTTAAAATCCATATTCAACATCTATGCCACAACAAAAACACTTCCGAGACACTGAATTAGCAGATAATTCAAGTTCAGTTGCGTGTATTTGCTACAGCTAAAACAAATATAACGTGGATGAATCTGTAGAGTGACATGTCCATTTGATATTTATACATCATATATTATATAATTACTGCAGTAGAATTGTAAGAAATTGCAGGGAGTTTGTAGCAAGCAAACCTGAACTGACTATAAGCTACAGCTGAGTATTGATTTGTAAGCCATTTTTGTTGAGTTGATGATTTGTTGACAGAAAATAAAAGGAATACAATGTATTGAGTTATTCACAAGTTTTAGTTAATTCGTGGTGAAAACCACACAAATGCCTAATTAAATAAATAGCAGAGCATCTTAAGCGCATGTTAGCAAAATAGTTAATTTTTATCATTGACAGAAAGTAATTTTGTCAGGAAAAGACATGTGATTTGAAGCTTTTGTAAAATTCTTTGCAATCATTTCCCAGGTTTACAAAATCCTGTTCCTGAGTACATTATTGATGTTGAATCCATGAACGTTTTCCCTGTTGGTTGGTGTGAAGCAAATTCCTATCCACTTAATACCCCACATAAAGCTGTTGGTACGTACAGAATGCAATTATCGTGGTAATATAATTTGGATTAATATTATTTTACTTTTAAAGTAGTTGGTAATATCTGCCAAAGCACTATATGTGGACACATGAAGAAGATCATTTAAATTAATTTTAAATGGCACCTCAATATCTCCTTCATTTTATGCTCTATTTGGTGAAATATTTTTTATCTTTATCAGTATTGCATCATTTCCTTTTTTAACTCTGTGTGCAAAAAGCTAAATGTTATGTGGCCTATAAGAATATTTATTACTCTGTAACTTTGTCACCACATATTATCCGTTCAAACAAAAGGATGATCAGTATATATATACTGTATATATTGTTATTGTTCAGGTATGATTGTTTGGAATGCAATAATTGTCATTACACATTACCGACGCTTGGTTACGGTGCCTAATGTATAATTCCTTTAGATTTAGTTTAATTATAGTCAGTCAATCAAATATTTACTTTATAACATCCTCCTGTTTAGACACAGTGAGAAAGCTAAATCTCGGCAGGGAAATATGTATTCTGATAGCATAACACAAGTAAGCGCTATAAACTGTATATATGTCACTGACTAGATAAATCAAAAAAGATCTCTCTGTCTCTGCAACAGAACCTAAGACTTTCCACATCACACCCTGCTCTGCTCGCATATTTTTCAACAGTGATCATACATTTTTGGAAAAATGCGTAATGCGGTCTTTTATCCACAAATGCTTTCTGAAAAAATATCATTAAATACTGAGGGCCCTATACCCTACCTAAGGTTAAAATAGGGACGTTAACAGGGAAAACCTTCACCTAGAGGATTCCCCATAGCATCCCTATTTTAGCGTTCGATTCCGAGGCAGGCGCTACATTGGCACCTCGTCCTGGAACGCAGTGCTACCCACAGTGATACTGGCGGTAGTGCTTCTGCACCACCGCAAGTACCACCTCCTGGAGTCAATATGATGAGATCGCACAGCACAGATTAATGATCGCAGAGGGAGACTGGGATCTTTTTGTCCCGAGTCTCACTCTGCTCGTGGCCAATAGAAGCGGTGGTCCAGGCCACTGTTCTCGCTGCGGGATGAGCAACGAGTATCAGATTTATTGGGGCGAATTATAGCTGGTGATAAATGATTTTGCAAAAGCGGAGTCAGTTAGCACCAGCTTTAGTTGTTGCTAAAATTTTGCTTAGCCCATCACTGCGCTAATTAGTGTAGGACTTTGTAATACTACTTATTCTAACGCTAATTACTGATTGCACTCCCCATGTTACGTATAGGCTGTGCAAAGTACAGAAAGCTTGTGGAAGCTAGCGCATCGGTGATTGTGCTAACAGATTTTTCATGGGCTTAATGCCAGGAATGTAATATGGGGGGCATACATTAAAGTCATCTATCCTAGCGTTATTCTCATCTGAATGCTACCATTATCGTTCACTCTGGAATAGAGCCCTAAAAGTCATGGAAATGGTTCCATCTTTTTTATTTACTTGATACACTTTCCCATCCAATACAGTTGTCTAGAAATTTGTACTGTGCTGCTGTCGATCGTTTGATGCCGAACATAATATTGTAATGAAATAATAAAGTAGCATATTCTCAACTAACAGATCTATTTAAAGTGTACTGCAATCACAGAGTGCGTCTTTTTATATCATCGCCACTGAAACAAAATAAAGCTAAATGAATGTAACAATATTTTCATGTCCGATGATATAGTCTTTCAGATCAGATGCTTTCTATTCCACTTGACTTTGTCTTGTGACAATCATTACATTTTTCTACAGAAAGCGCTATCAATCCAGTATGTGCATGAAAGCCCGTGTAGACCAAATGTAAACGTGGACCTCACTAACTCTTTCTTAAAAGTATACTAAATCCCAAAACCAAATGTAATTTGTGATGCAGTTATAATAAACAAAAATAAATGTACACTTGGACAACAATTTTGGTACAGAAAAAAAAAAGATACGGGCAGCAGTGCTGACAAATGTCAACTTTTCAGAAAACTGAAATCCAAAAAGTGACGGGAGAAGCTGCACTGGAGCTTTTTCTCTCACTTACTGCATTTCAGTTTTGTGAAATGCTGGTGTTTGTCAATATTGCAATACTGGCACTTTTCAGTTTTTTGCAGTGTCTGTGCTTTTGAAAAATTAGAATTGAAATAAAAAATTGGTTGTTTTAAGTGATTTTCTTCTATCAGTGACATGACATTCTCCCACCAGAACTGAAACAATTGGATAATATTCTATCTGACCCTTATATTCTTAACGTAGACTGTAAGCTATATCAGCAGGGCCCTCTACACCTTTTGTTTCCTTCCTATGTCCATCTGTATCTCGTTCCCTTTGGTTATTGTAAAGCGTTGCAGAAACTATTTTAAAAATAATGATAATAATCATGATTGCAGAATGTATTTTGCTGCCATATATTACTGTTGGTGGGAACAACATTTAGAGACATGTGGTCCATTTAGTGATGAATTCATACAGTTTGCATTCAATTTAGTGTCTAGTAGACCAGTTTTGTTAAGCAAATGTTAATAAATTCTACAATCGTATTACTGTTGTGTTTAAACCTTTATTATGTTTACTGTTTTATGTATTGGCTTTTACATTAGTGTCATTAAGATGAGAAACGACATACACTTCAGATCTGGACCACATGCTTCATTGTAAATTACAAAGACACTGTGCCAATTTAGGTATTCCCAATGTCTCCTGTAAGTGGCAGCAATACACTCAGATATTACATTTTAAGCAGATCGTTTGGCAAGACAATATGATATGAGCAAATTGGGAGACTTTCAAATTGGCAAGAGCTCTCTTCACTGTTATACAATTACACTGCATACACTGTAGTGTTCATTGATTCATTCATGCAGAATTATCACTGATCACAGGTTAAGATGTGGGTTTTGGTATTTAAACTCCAGTTTCCATACATATACATTGTGGTTATGCTCTTCATAGGATGAGTTGATTGTTGATTTTGAACCATTCATCATAAAGTAAGAGCAATGTTATTATTTACAGAGAATACTACAGTTAACACCTTAACACTAAATATTAATTTGCTTAGGGCAAAATTACAATCTTTGCGCAAACGTTTGTGCCGGCGCAAAAAAACCATTAACGCAAGGGGCAAAACTCATTGTGCCGAATGCCATATTACAAAGACAGCGCAACAAAGGCGTGTAATCGTCTACCGCGGGTGAACCTGCGCGAACCCTGCGTGAGAGTACTGTACTGCGCACGTCCTATACTTAACATTGTGAGGGCAAATGCAAATGTGCGCTGGTATACGGATGGTATTACAATCTATTTGCAGGAATTACCGTATAGCCTTTGCACACATAATTTTAGCAACTCCTAAAAGCAGGTGTTAATGGCAAATCTGAACAACCTGGCCGAAACCAAATACACCAGGCCAAAAAAAATTGCAGCAAAGTATAGTTAGACATTCTACTCATACCAAACCAATAAAATGGAGAAGTTGTGTGTGCATTTATTATTGCTGCAGCATATATGCTCAGATTGACTTTGGCAGGCGCAAAAACTTAACGTGAGATAATTGTGGTTCTTAATTCTGATTGGCTGAATCACGAGAAAAAAACAGTGCGCACAGTGATTTCTGCACGCGACGGTACTGCAAGAGCATTTGGGCGCATCCTGTTTGCACGCGTTATTGATCAACGGATGAAAAGACACGCAAGGATTGTAATTCCAGTGGTGATTTGCACGCGCAAAAGTCTAACGCTTGCCGCAAAAATTCACGCTTAGCGCAAAGGTTTTTGCGCGATTGTAATTTAGCCCTTAGTGAATTAGGGCACGTGAAACAAATAAACCAATAAAATTTAAAAAAACTGTAACCATGGTCGCAAAGTTACATAGACTGCAATGCGGAGTTGGATTGTCGATGTTGACACCATCTTATCAGCCTTAATATACCATTGGTTACCAAATATAAACTTGTCTTTTTTTGGAACGTTTTTCCGACATCTATCGCCTTTATGTGTTTTCACCAGTATGATTAACACATGTGATTTGTCATGTCCTTGTCAGTTATTGTTTAGGCTAATATAGAGAATTGGTGATCTTGGAGATATTGCTAATCTCCGTTTTCAATTTACATATTACCTTGTAAAATGAGGCACTATTTGCAAAAAATGAGGATTAACTGAAAAACCAGGAATGTTCTCGAACTGGTCTAAGATGTTACGACTTTTAAATGGGCAACGCATTTAAGATCAGACTGCATTGATAGTGCAATATTTTGGGTGTCACTTTGTGTCAAAAGAGAACTCCACATAGTCATAAATGAATAGATGGATATTAGTATAAATGCACAAGCTACGTACATGTACCATGGCTTCCAGCAGTGCATTTATAATAACTTATCATCTGTTTTATGTCTGCTTGCCAACATAAAATGGTCTTGTACTTCTAGAGAAATGTTTGTACCATCCTGAGAATACACAGTGTCAAAATTAACTTACACGGTTTACAGATCTGAAACAATCTTACCTGTATAATTCTTTGTAATTTATACTCGTTATGTCTGTCCATCCCCATGGTAACATACACCTTCCTTGATATTTCTATGTAAACTTTAATGTTACTTATTCCCAGTTGGGTTAATACTTTTTTTTAATATTATTTTTGTAGTGAAAAAGAAGATGATTGCTGTGGTTCAGCCAGAGAAACAGTAAGTCATTCTTTAAATACATATGCTGTCAGAATGTTCTATTGCTGAAAAACATAGATCCTGATGAGGGAATAATGGCATTTTGTCGAATTTATTGTCTGTTGATATCTTCTTCACTTGGATAACATGGCTATGGTTACAAGTGTGTTGCCAAATCAGCGGAGATTTATACTTGGAAAATGAAATGCAAAGAATAATTTGACAAGGCTGTGTTTGTAAAACATCCCTGTAAATGTTACAGATTGTGCTTTAGCAAATTAGCATATTCTTGTTGTAACTTGGAACGTTATATCCTTGGCAGGGTGTTAAGATCCAGAATATCAAGCGGTTGATAGTTTTGATACTTGACATGTGTTACTAAATAGTTTGAGTGTAATAGAGAGTGATTCAAAAAAAATCTTACTGAATCTGGAAGTTGATACTTGCTTGACAGCAATTAAGGTTTAAATTGGAGGATTATAGCGTCCCAAATCACATATTCAGCTTGATATAGCTTCCTCTAGGCCAGGTTTGAGCAACTTCAGGCCTCCAGATGTTTTTAAACTACCCCGATAAACAATTTATAAATATCAGAAACAAATTCCACCAGGATTTCTATTTATTACAAGTATCCCAGGACAGGGCAGCAAAATTACATACTGTAGTATTAAATATTCCTACAAATAAGGGGTCACCAACCCTGGCCCTCCAAATGTTTTGGAACTATATTTACCTTGAGGCTCTGCAAAACTAATGAGCAGCCGAGCATCATGGCAAATGTAGTTTCAAAACATCTGGAGGGCCGTAGTTTCCCACACCTGCCCTAGGCTTTGCAAAATAGTACACGAAACTGAATTTAATGGTTCAAATAACTAATTTATTGCAATAGACATTAGAAAGGTATACAACACTGCATTTACAAATGGGCAGGATAAATAGTGGGAAGAACAATAGAGTGGGACTTGTTGAGACTTGGGGCATCTAGAGTTGTCTAAACTAGGGATTATCTATGTCTCTGTCAGAACACTGAATGCCAACTCTTACAACAGAAATGCTGGGAGGAGGAAGATGGATGCAGGACAAATGAACAATTATTTCTTGGAAATGTTAAAGGGGGAGCTGTCATCATAATGCTGACTTCTAAAATGTACAATTTTATTTTACACAAACATATTTGCATCCTAATTCACTTGTTAAATGAATGAACATATATATATATATAGGAAAAGGAGGGGGACTTTTATTATAATTAAATACATTTTGTGGCACCGCAAGCTCTAATTTAAAGTTCTCTCCCTGCTTGTTAAGAGAACACAGAGAGCCAGAGAAAGAGATATAGAAAATGTCTAAACATTTACTTTGTTCTTGGCATGGCAATCGATGTGAGAGGTAACCAGAATGATCACCCACCCAGATAACAGCTCTTGTTGAATTGCCTGACATATCCATTCAGTTGGCAAGAGTGAAAAGTTGCAAGTTCAGAGCATTCTACAGCTTGGAATTGTGGTTTACGTTCAAGGCAGTCTATGCCATCATTGGGCATTTAAACCCTGCACTACATGCCGGCATAGACCGTCTCACTGTGGTTAAGGGGTTAAGATTGTGTAATATTTTAATATATTTGTGGAAAGAATAAATTGTATTAATTAGGCTACAATCACCCAGACCACCAATATTCTTCCCAAAAATTAGCAGCTCCATTAAAGCAGTTGCTGCCTTTTATTTTGAAAAATGGCATAGTAATTTCATATAAAGTGGAACATGAGATTAACTCGGGATGCAGCAAGAGTGCATATGAAGGATTGTGTAGGTAAGGACTTCTTGATATAAGTTGGTACAAGTAAAAATAGGACACTAGGACACCTGGAGTTACAAAATACGCTGTAGATTGCTCAAGAAGCAATGAAAACGAAATTACCTGAGTGGGGCCTGGTATTGCTATTCTCCTCTTAGGACATTTCTATACTTTATATTGTTACTATTTGGAATAAAAATGTAATATCATTGTGTTTTAAAAATTCAGAAGTATGAGTGTACCAAATGCCAATTAAAATTGAGAGGTTTAATACCTTCCTGTATAGAGTTAGGAATAATAGGATAACTGGGAGACGAGGCTGTTTGCTGCCTGTTTATTGAGCACTTTCCTCTAATCCATTAAATATTAAGAGTACCCTTAATCTGTAACAATTACTCCTTCTTCCCTAAACAAGTACTTCACTATCCGTGATGTGCACTCTATTACTAAATAGGCCCTGTACATTAAGAACTTATGTCTCCAGTGCCTTTTTCATTAGCTTTGACATTAATGTCAGGAAACACATAAAACAGATATTTGTCTATTACACACATCGTTAAAAACCAAATATAAGTTTTCAGGCTGGAATTAGTGTTGTGTTGGTGATTTTAATGCAGGTTTTATTGATGCCGTAAAAAGAAAAAATTGAATTGAGAGCTTGGGAAATCTACATAGCCGCATAGCCAGCAATATCATCTTCTATTCAGTCGGTTTGGCATTGCTGGCAACAGGCCTGCTATAAAAACACTTTTTAGTGATTGGATTATTAATGTTACAGTATATTGTTATGTGCCTGTATTATTATGGGAAAGTTTAACAAAAGAGATATTTAGTCTACTTTATATTCCCATTAGTTTCATATAGTGTTTATATCGTACAGTTATCTAAATTAGTCCATTAAATTGTACTGTCTCTTACAACAGAATAATCCCAAATAGACACCTTCAATTTTGTTAATTCAGTTTAAGGAAAACCAAAGTTAAAGGATTACTCACTAACCACTGTTCGGTCATTGAAAGGCTGGAGGATTTTGTTTGGTAAACTTCAGGGAACTACCATGGTTAAAGTACTGTGACACTAAGGCTAGGGTCAGACGAACGCAGTGCGAACGCGCGTGCAGCCGCACTTTATCACGGTCGTAGTAGCAGCAAATGACGGGCAATGTACGAAGTACGGCTGCACAAAAGTGCGGCTGCGCAACGCAAGCGGCAAACAAACACTTTTTTCGATAATGTGATACCGCTAGTACTGACGTACAGAGTGCGCTGTGTCTGCTAGCGGTGTGTGTGCGTAATTAGGAGACGTCAGACGCTGCTAATGTCTGGCCAACATAACGTCCAGACGCAAAAAGGTTTTTATTGATGATCCGTCCAAAATCACGGACGCAAATTCGCATCGTATGACCGCTATTGCGTATTCTGTGAAAAAATACGTCCATTTGTTCGAACGCACTTTTTCACGGACGACGCGAAAAATGCGTTAGTCTGACCCTAGCCTTAAAGGGTTATTCAAAGAGCACTGAATTGCACTGAACGGTGAATTTCCCTGTACAGTGCAATTTCTTGGCCATTCGGCTACTCAAAAACCTGGTGACTCGCCAAATATTAGCGAATTGCCAGCAAAATAGGTAGACCTTCAGCGGCAGCAAAATTCCCCATAGAGAAGTAACTGTTACAGGTCTATTCACTAAAGGGTGAAACTCAGGAGAATAGCAGGAGAAGAAAACAGTCTAGACCAAATAGCTGATTTGGAAAGTGAGATAAATGGGAGAATTTTTCTGGTTCGGCCATTTTGACCTAGAGTTTCCACTTCTCCTGCCAGTTCTCCTGACTTCACCCTTTAGTGAATAGGCCTGTTAGTCTATTCAGAGAATTCCGAACAGCGGTGAAAAGTTGTCTAAATACCCTGATTTTCAATGGTTTCATTCGACAGGTTCAATAGAAAAAAAACTACTTTTATTAAATATTATATATATTAAATATTATTCAACCGTTTATTCTTTTCAATTGCAGCAAAAAGTCTCATTATTTATTTTTTAGTGCGAAAAAGAGGTTTGTGAGGGTCCCGAGGACGAGCAGCTGCACTAGTGGCCTGCTCTACAGTGGGGCCCGCTCAGTATGCCCGTTAGTCTATTCAGAGAATGCCGAACAGCTGTGAAAAGTTGTCTAAATACCCTGATTTTCAGTGGTTTCATTCGACAGGTTCACTAAAAAAAAAACTACTTTTATTAAATATTTATTCAACCATTTATTCTTTTCAATTGCAGCAAAAAGTCTCATTTACGTTTTGGCATTTTTCAGGATTTTATTCTGCGACATTTTTACATGGCTTTTTTTTATTCTGGTACAGACCTTTTTATTATTATTCATAGGACCATACATATTATTTCTAGGCGTTTTCATTTTTTTTACCCCTGTTCAGCGGCTGGTCTGCTATTTTCAGATGCGTCCGGCAGTCTGTTCGGTGGATCGTTGGATGTATTCAGCGGGTTATTGGATCGATTCGGCGGTTTGAGGATGCATACGGCAGTTTTTCAGTGGTTTTTCCGATCGATTCGGCGCATTATTGAATGCGTCCGACAGGTCGATTTGGTACACTTGGGGACCCTGCGGTGAATCCTGAATTCACTGCAGGGTCAGAGAATTTAACTCGCTGAAGTTCTCTGAATGAGAAAACACAGATGAAAATTCAGCGCTCTCTGAATAACCCCTTAAGTTGAATTCACTATTTAGGGAATTGTCCTAGTTCTTCATAGTTTTCCCTGGTCTTGCCACTGTAGTTTCTGCAGACGTTATCTAGCACAGTTCTCAGCAAAGTTTTCAATGGGGTTTCAATCGTAATTTCTGACAAAATGATTTTTCCTAAATTATTTCACTGTAGTCACAGTATAAGTTGTCTGGCATTGCTTCCATATGCAATTATTGATAATGTAGTTTCTATTAGATGACTAAGGTCACTAGACCAAAACATTGCTTATTGTCTTCCCCTGCTGTGGAATAAAGCTACTCTAATACTTTGTATGCTCTGAATCTGCTCCTATGTTGTACTGCGTGACAGCTGTGGAACAGGTGGTCCCATTATGGGAACATATTGCTCGAGCAGTTGGATTCTGTTGCGCATACATTTCAATTGTGCTTTTAATTTCATTTTTTCCTCAATAAAAAACACTTGGTAGTGAGAGGGTTAAGCCACATTTGAGATGGCAAGTTCAAGGCTTGTGAACACTTGTCAGAGTTTAAGTGTGTCATTAAAACCACCTCCTTCATACAAAGTTTTGATTCATTCTAAGCCACACTCATAAACCAAATGAGAATTCACGCTGGATGTGTTTCATTTCACTCTCCTCATATATCTTCTGCTATTTGACATGACTAGGAAACCCTAGTGTGTGGGAGCTTTTTTTGTGCAGAGGATATAATTCAGGATTACTTTATTATCCATGGTAGATGACTGATGACAACTTTTCTGAGCTACAGATGAATTATTAATCTATCACTCACACAGCTTTGTTTTCAGAATGATAACCATGGTTTGTATACAATGGAAACATTCCCCTATTATTCATACACTCTGGGCATTTGTTTTCCTGTTAACAAATTACAATATTTGGAGGAGGCTGGCTAGCTCTACAGACTACTGAAAATTATTTTCTCCAGCAACTCGAATACTGAAAAGATGAGGTCCCGAACAGCTATAACATGGTATAGAGCACACAAAAAAAAACAGTAGAAGCACTTACAGTTGTGTTCAAAATTATTCAACCCCCACTGAAATTGAGTGTTTTGGCCAGTTTGACATTGATTTTATCCATTCAGACATCTTGCTTACAATTAAATCAAAGAGGCACGTGTAGGTCAGACAAATATAACATAACATTTATAATGAAATAACCACAAATGTCTTTTCTTTGCTCACATCATTATCAGTTTTATTCAACCCCCAAGTGACATTCAATCTTAGTACTTAGTACAACATCCTTTTACAGTTATAACAGCTTTTAAACGTGAAGCATAGCTTGACACAAGTGTCTTGCAGCGATCTACGGGTATCTTCGCCCATTCGTCATGGGCAAAAGCCTCCAGTTCAGTCACATTCTTAGGCTTGCGCACTGCAACTGCTTTCTTTAAGTCCCACCAGAGGTTCTCAATCGGATTTAAGTCAGGTGACTGCTATGGCCACTCCAAAATGTTCCAGCCTTTAATCTGCAACCATGCTCTAGTGGACTTGGAGGTATGCTTGGGATCATTGTCCTGTTGAAAGGTCCAACGTCTCCCAAGCCTCAGGTTTGTGACGGACTGCATCACATTGTCATCCAATATCTCCTGGTACTGAAGAGAATTCATGGTACCTTGCACACGCTGAAGTTTCCCTGTACCTGCAGAAGCAAAACAGCCCCAAAGCATGATTGACCCCCCGCCATGCTTCACAGTAGGCAAGGTGTTCTTTTCTTCATAGGCCTTGTTCTTCCTCCTCCAAACATAGCGTTGATCCATCGGCCCAAACAGTTCTAATTTTGTTTCATCAGTCCACAGAACACTATCCCAACAGTGCCCTTTGCCTTGAATTTGCGAATGATGCTTCCTATGGTCTCTCTTGGTATGTTTAACATCTTTGCAATCTTCTTATAGCCATTGCCCTTCCTGTGAAGAGTAATCACCTCTTCTCTTGTCTTCCTGGACCATTCTCTTGACTTCACCATGTTTGTAACCACACCAGTAAATGTCTAGAAGGAGCTGAGTATCACAGTCATTTTAAAGCGGCCTAATTGGTGCTTATTATGCTTTATTGCTGCTCCGTGACATCCACAGGTGTTTTCAATACCTGATTGAAAACACTTGAATGAACCTCTGTTCTTCAGAGTGGTAGTCTTTAAGGGGTTGAATAATTGTGTCAATGAAGAATTCACAAAAGAAACATTTACTACTGTATTACAAAACCAATTGATGTCATTTTAGTTGCATATGGTTCTTTAAAAAGTCCTTGTAGGATTTCATTCTGAATACAATTACAAATGTACACTAAATTCCCTAAAACCCTTTACAGCATTGGGGGTTGAATAATTTTGAACACAACTGTAGGTGCTAGTGTGTCTAATACTAAAACCTCTTAATAGCCAAGAAGTGCATCAAAGAAATTTTGTCCATTCTCAATGTAGCTGAAACGACTAGTGAGGGTTTGTTTTATCTCTCAGGCAGAGGAAGCTTCCTTTGTATCTCAATTCTGGCTGCCTTTTCTGGGTGATATCAGTCTGCATTGCATTTGGTACAGTTTTCTCTCTCATGGCACCATCAAGATAAATACTTGTTTTGAGGCACAACGTTGCTCGTTCTCAACGTGCTCAGCTGCATGTTTTACTCTCTGTTTATCACTAATAACACTATCAGGGTTATCCAAAGAGATCCTAATTGCTGTTGAAAGGTAACCAAACGCTGAAAATCAGCGTTCGGTTACCTTTCTTGGCCATTCGGCTATCCAGAGAGCAGGCAATTCGCCAAATCCTGGCGAATTGCCTGCACATACGGTGCCTGTTCGGTGCCTTTTCGAGGGCAGTGAAATCCCCATAAAAAAGCACTGCTTCGGCTATTCAGAGAACACAAACCAGCAGTGAAAGGTTCCTGAAATGCCCTGACATTCGGTGGTTTAATTCGGCAGGTTTATTCAGGTGAATCCCATAGGCTTCAATGTTAAAAATATTCCCATTTTAATTCATTATCTAATAAACCGTTTATTATAAAATTCTGCAGTAAAGAGTCGCTTTATTTATAGATTTTTTAGGATATTTTAATAATTTTTTTTTTAAAGATTCCGATTTGTTTTATTTATTTTTATTTTTTAACTTTACTTCTTTTTTTCTGTAACAGCTCTTTTTATTATCATTCCCTGGACCTCCTATGTAAATTTCAGACATTTTCGCTAAGTAGTTTCTTTGCAAAAAGCGTTTCACTTTTCAAACATTCAAGCAAACTGTTTTGCTAATTTATTCACTGCCTTCATCTGCGGTGTCGGCTTTTTCCGGCGGCTTCGCTGCGTGTGATCGGCTCCTGCTCGGTTTTTTCCGGCCGGTTAATCCAGATGTTTTTGCAGGTTTTCGGTGTGCATTCGCCGGGTTTTGCGATTAGTATTCGTCGGGTTTGCGGCATCATTTCCCTGCAATTCGGGGACCCTGTGGTGCTTGCTTAATACACCGCAGGGTCGCGAAATGGGATTGGCAAAACGAACCGAATTGAAGATAATGAAAAGTCACCGAACGTTCGGTGACTTTTCAATTCTCTTTGAATTATCCTGTTTGAAGCATTACACAATTGCAGTGTCTGTGGGACCTATTCCAAGGTCATAAACTTCACCAGAGCTGTTGTATACCCAGGACATTCTTGAAAATGAGAGAAATCTCAATGTATCCTTCCTGGTAAAATCCTTTATAAATAAATACATAAACTTACCAGAGCCATTATAGTCTATGGAGTTGTTAAGTTTACAACAGCTCTGGTTAAGCTAGCACCAACTTTGGAATAGGGTCCCATTTCTGTTGAGAATAGTAATCAGTTTGGTTAGATCACCTCAAAATATAATCCTTATTCCTCTATTAAATAAATATCTCATACTTTTTAATGTGTAAACTACCTTGTTTTATTACATCAAATGAAGTATTTATGAAGCCTGCAGTAAGATCACATGTGTTAAAATGACCGTTCTGTTTATCTTTATGAAAGGGTGTACTGGCAGCCTCTATACCACCTAATTATAGTTTAGGAGCATGTTTAACTTGACTGTAACCTTTTTGCATAGAGTTAAAATAAGCCAATAACTCCCTGCTTTGTGTTCTACAAGATGATTATGTAGGTTTTATTGGAATATCAAGTTTAGCTCTTGGCATGGTCGATGCAGACCTTAACCCTTATTGGCCAATAAAAGAAGATCTATTGAGTAGTAATAACGTCTAGACGTCAGGGTGTATTTGAAAGCTAAATATGTCCGACAGTATTTACCACTGTGATATAATGATACATCTAGGCTCCCACTCATCAAACTGACAGGCAATTGTAGGTTCATTCTCAGAAATGCTAAGCGAAAGGTGGCAAAAAAACTGAAACGAACACAGGGTTATTCAGAGAGATCCGAAAAGTCACCGCACGTTCGGTGGCTTTTCGCTTCCTGCACTTCGGGGCGATTCGGCGATTTCTAGTTTGTCGACCCTGTGGTGTATTCAGGACGCACCACAGGCCCCCCTGTAGTGCAGGGAAAACTCGCCGCAAACCCACAGAACACTCACCGTAAACCCCCCAGAAACCGCCGCAAAAACCCCGCCGAACACGCCACAAAAACCCGACGAGCCACCAATCACAGCGCAGAACAGCCTCCGGAAAAAGCCGACAGGCAGACGAACGTGGTAAAAAAAAACAAAAAACAGTACGCTTGACAGTTTCAAAATTTAAACGCTGTTTGGAAAAAAAAAACTACTGAAAATGCCTGGAGTTTACATATAAGACCAATGAATGAAAATAAAAAAGTCTGTTACAGATATATGGAAAAAAAAATATTTAAAGAAGATGGAAAAAACATTTTGCCAAAAAAATCCCAAAAAATGCTTAAAAAATCCTAAAAAATCAATAAATAGACTTTTTACAGTAGAATAAAATAATAAACGGTTTGAGATATTGAATTAAAGCGGGAATATTTTTAACATTGAAGGCTTTGGGATTCGCCTGAATAAACCTGCCGAATGAAACCACAGAACAGCAGAGCATTTTGGCAACTTTTCACTGCTGTTTGGTGTCTCTGAATAGACGAACCATTGCTTTTTTATGGGGGATTTCACTACCCTCGAACAGGCACAGTACGTGCAGGCAATTCACCAACATTTGGCAAATTGCCTGCTCTCTGAATAGCTGAATGGCCCCGAAATGTCCCCGTTCGCTGAATTTCAGTGTCCGGTTACATCTCGGCCACATTTCGGATCTCTCTGAATAACCCCCTAAATGATACTTGATTTATTAAATATAAAGGAGGAATTCTGAGCTGAAACCTTAAAAATATTACAATAGGAGAAGATACAATTTTTCAAAGTGATTGCTGACAGCATTTTTCAGAACAGGAAGTGGCTCGGTCAATCAGGAGCCAGTTGTTCAGGGCTGAGATAGTAGACCAATAAATGGAACTGGTGTCACATACATGTAGCCAGCAGCTTGGGTTCGTGTACGGAGCTTCTTTGTCAGTCTGTTGTCAGCCAGAGGCATAAAATGGTTTAAATACAACTATAAATAACTACATGCATGGGATATCAATTGTTAATATATTGATTTGGGGGTGGCTTGTTTTTGCAATAAGTTAGCATGTTTATTTACTTAATTATTTTTGACTTTTTAGTCAGGTTTAAATGTTTTTTTCATTGTTCTAATTATGCTAAAATAGTAAGTCGTTATGGGCTTAACACATTTTTGCATTTTCTTCTTTTTATTTCAAAGACACTTGAGCAAACACATCTTGCATACCAGAAAAATTAACAAAGCAGTGCTGTTGTATTCCAGGGCTTAAGTGTAACTATGTTACTTACTGAAAGGCTTTTTTGTATTCATCCAGGGTACCTTCAGTAACGCCGGTGGTGAAAATACCTCAGGATCCTTCTCTAGTCCCTCAGCCTGAAATTTACTCAACAACAGGTACATTATTCCTTTCTTCTAAATGAAATGGTGAAATATAATAAATTAGCAAAGTTATTTTGTTATTCCAAAACACAGCGTCTGTTCCCTCAGTCTGCGCACTTGCAAAATGAAAGATGCTGCTATGTAATGTCATACCTACCCATTCCCCATCCATAAAACCTACGCTGCATAAGTCAACCGAGACAGAATGATGTAAGCCATATTTATTGGATCGTAGAACTTCCATAACAATATTTAATAGCAGGAATGCGAATCAGGAAAGAAGTGTGCTATCACCAGTTGATGGAATTGGATGACTCCGGTCCCATCCTGGCCGTTCATGCAACCATGATTCTTGCACTAAGGAGGTTTCTTGCCTTGCCCTTATCACTCTTTTGCTTAAACTGGAAACCATTCCATATCTTGTTTGTGTATAATTGCGAACCTATTATTATTTTGTATTGTATCCAAGAGAGATTCTCTAGGGTTAAAACACAAAAGGTGGATGAAATGTAGGGGTTAAAATGAGCTCTTCCTGGCCCCTCTTATCACCTTACATTCTCCCATTTAAATCTCGATTTTTTTTTAACTCTCCACATCCAAAGCTGGGCTGCCCCGGCACTGTTCCGAACTAGACATGTAAGCTTCAGCATGCCAAATGACCACGGGTAGGCAACCAATCAAATGTCTCTTAACGCCAAAGCGCATTGAGAATCATTGGTACTAACTATGAATTGAAGGTCTTGATAGCCAGGAACCTGAGCATAGCACTTTGGTTCTGGATGAGACTAAGCCCCTGCACTCAGATGGCTGAATCAACCATCTGAGACCAAGAGGGGTGAGGGCGCTCAGGGCACTGTACTCATATAATGTTGAGTGGTCACAGTGCATAGAGTGTCCTTTAAGTATAATTTATTGTTACTGAGAACTTACTTGTATTTACAGCAGTTTGATGACAAATATTATGGAAGTTTACAATGAACCGCTCTTGTGTTGAGTTGTAGCCATGTTTTATGCCTTAATGTTGTCAATATATTTACCATACATACTCCTAAAATACAGAAGGAATCCATGCATGAGAGAAAAACCGTCTAATTTAATCAACTGCAACTCTGCCTCTGAGCATTCCCTCCTTAAATTTAATTTTAGGTTTTCTTTTCTGTTTTATGTAGGCACCACAAATGGCAAATATTGTTGCCCTCCTCTGTTTATCAATCACCGCTGCTTTTCAGGACCCTATTTAAATAAAGGACGAATTGCAGAACTACCTCAGTCAGTAGGACCTGGGAAATGTGCGCTGGTACTTAAAGAGGTATGTTTTCAAAAGATTACTGCAAAGTGGCAAGGAAACCAGTTTGTGTATCTACAAATAAAATATTTTCTTCTTGAAGGAGAAAAATCTAGCAAAATACTTTTATTTTAACTTGGCACTATTTGTGAAAGGATGTAATATATTTAGTTGGTGTAGCACTCAATAAAGTAAATGAAGTGTATATGCATTAATGGGTTATAGATGATTCAAAATGCCAGAGCCATTCGGATGAAGAAGGGGGTAACTACTAGTACATAGGTTTTTGAAGCTGAAAAAGTCTTGGGAAACTATAAAACAATATGGGCTCTATTACAATCCCCACGCTAAAACGGGGCGGTAGGGAGGAAAAACTGTGCCCGCAGTTTTCCCCCTACCGCCCCCGTTTTAACGAGGTATTACAATGCAGGCGCAAAAAATGCTGCCTGCATTGTTTACGCCCGCTATATCCCAGGATGCGCGCGGCAGCGCTAAGCACAGCTGCCCACATCCTCTCAATGGAGTCCATAGGGACTCCATTGATGCAGACGCCGGCTGTCACATGAACAGCTGGATCTCACCTCACCTTGTGTAGGGATACACAGGGAGAGACTGGGGGGACTTTTTCCCCCAGTCTTTCCCTGCTCCCGCCAGCCGGAGGAGGCGGACAGAGCCGCGGTCCACGCCGCGGGACAGAGGGTGAGCATGTGATTATTTTTTTATCCTGGTGTTAACGGATTCTGCAGAAGCGGAATCCGTTAACACCAGGTTCTGGCTCTGGTTAACTTTTCGCTAACCAGAGCCAGACGTTAATCAGCATTAGGACTTTGTAATCCAGTGCTGATTAACACTTTGCGCTCCCCATGTTAAGTATAGTGAGCGCAAAGTACAGTGACCTCGTGCTGAGAAGCGCAAGATACCAAACGCAAATGTGTTTTTTAACCCATTTGCGTTTGAATTGTAATATGCGGTAGATAGATGCCGCAGCCAACGGTAGTGCTCACACGCAGGTGAGCGCTACCGTTAGTGTTAGGAATGTAATAGAGCCATATATATATGGTGTTATTCAACAAGCACTTAGTGAGCGCCAGCAATTGCAGCTCAGGTATAGTAAATGGGTTGTAGTTGGCAGCATCAGCTTAAGTACGTTGAGTCTGTACTCATTGGTGCTACTCAGCACTTAGTCAATGGCACTGCCACCTCTAGCATCTGAGGAGCCTTGGTGACAAAATCTGATCTATTTGTCTCTATTATCTATCAATAACAATTTTTTGGATTGGTATGTAAATACATACAATTATATGCAACTGCAGTAAAATTATGTAATTGTATCCTTACATAATAGACATGAAAAATATTATAACATAGACCTACTTATTTTAAAATTCATGAATGCTGGTTTTGTGGTGTTGCTTTTTGTCAGTAACCCCCACTGCCTTTTCAACTGCTTTAAAGATTATTTTTGTTTATAAATAGAAATACAACTTTCCAAGTAGTGGGCGGTAAACCTCGCCAATGATATAAAGAGCAGATTAAGATTCTATTCAAAGAATGCCTTTTAATACCACTAGACTTTATTTGGTTTGCTTCAGCAGTGCTACAGACACATGTCCTAACATGTTAAACAGCACAAGTGCTACGTAATCATTTACAGAGTTGAACTTTGGCTAATCACCAACAATAATTGAAAGCCAATTCATAAATGAGCTGCGCTGGATACCATTGTATGACAATAACATTTGTTTTTCATTAGTTTATGGAACAGCAGGCATTTCTAAATTGCAAAACCTCTGTGATTAGAACCAATAAATTAACCTAATTTGAATCCACACACTAGTTACCAAAGATAGTTACCAATTTGACACTTAACTGATTTCTACCACCTGGATAGAGTCATAGGCATTCTTGGCAAAGAGCTTCACATGCCGTTAGAGGTTTGTGGTTTTTCTGCCACAGCCACTCAGTCAGCATAAAATAATTATATCTAACAGGATCTTAATTTGAAAAATCATTTTAATATAATTTGTTACTATGTGCTGGTTTTTAAACTAGTCATATTAGAACGTTACATGAAAACTCAAACTGTGACAAATTTAATTCAGATTACTGACAATAGAGATATACTGTGTGACAATGCCTGCTACCAAAACCTGTATAGGACAGATATAAAACAAAAAGAACACAAACACACACAAAACACGTCACATATCATTTCTCATGCGTACATAGAAATTCTATGTGCATTACAATACGCTCAACTAGCATGAAAATGAAGATGATAACTGTAACAGATCTTCACACCCCAAATGGGTCACATCTTTTAATATTGCTCACTTACAGAACACCCGTTCTTCCACCAATGATCTACGCCTTCACCAGCCCTTAGCTGAAGCTTAACCATTTCTTCTCTACGGGGGATTTCACTGCCGAACAGGCACCGTACTTGCTGGCAATTCACCAAAATTTGGCAAACTGCCTGCTCTGAATAGCTGAATGGCTACGAAATGGCACAGTACGGGGAAATTCCCTGTTCGGTGCCATTTTGGGGCCAGATCGGCTCTTTGTGAATAACCCTGTTAGGTTAGAATGATCACAATATTATCATTGAATTATTTAGTATAGAACTTTCCCACTTTCTTTGAAATGGCCCCCATATATAAATTAATAAAATACAGTGCAAACTTAGCAAAAGCGAAGCTACAGTATGCAACATCAGTTAAGAATAATTATTATGCATGATGTCTTTGTGTATAACTGACAATCACTTGAGGTTGCAATATACGATCTATTTTCCACTTATCAATTATTTCTGCATGTTTTTTTTCTTAGAAAATCTGTAAAGTATTTGCATGCAAGCCGGACATAAAACAAAATGTATTTGCAAAGCAAGAGCTTCTGTGGAATTTATTTCTTGTATTGCTCATTCACGCCATATAATCAGCATTCTGGTGTCAGAAGATTCATACGCGTAGGCCTCCTAGATGTTTCTGTACTACAACTCCCATGATTCTCTGGCCATGATCCATCTAATGCATTCAAAGAATTCTGGTTATTGTAGCGGGACCATCAACATCTGGGGGGGTTGGAGTGTGAGATCTCTTCTTTAATGGGATTTAAAGTACATCACTCCACTTGTGGATTAATAACTTCTTAAATCCTCTGCTAGTCATATCCTGAAAGGGAATTGTGGCAGTTGTTCCCACTTAGCATCCCAGATCTACGCGGCCCCCGTCTTCGTTCCATCTCTCTTTCCCCAATGTGGGAACGAGAGTATTCATTTATTTTTACGGTTCTGCTGCTGATTGTGGATTCAGCTGAATAATGCATCCTGTGTGAAGCATACAGTATCTTCCCCTGCTTACGGAATTATTGAATTCTAAAGAATTGTTTTGTGAATCTTTCATAATTGCCTGAGGACAGCAGCAGCTGCAGAAACTGGACTTGCACTGCATCAAAACATCTGTAATTGCTTAATTCACTGATTTATTGAGGAAAACTGCAATTGCATTTCTTTAAATTTGGACTATATCTCAATACTATCAATCTAAATGGTATGTAAAGTTGAAGTGATTAAGGGTATTTCTCATACCACGTGTGGCGTTAAAGAAGTCTGATTATCTGTCTAAGCGTTTTATTACAGCACTGACGGTTCTTTAGTATATCAAGATGTAGCATACCTGCCAGATGTCCTGGATATAGTTGTACACTGTTCTCTCTGTTTTAGGGTCATTCTTTTTAATACTATGCTTAGTGGGTGAGTTCTCCAACATTTCAATATGAGACAGTCAGTCTATGCTCCATACAAAGATGGGTAGTTATTGTGATTATACTGGTGTGGATAACAACACCCATCATGTTCAGCCAAACTGCCAGGCTCAACTATTTAAGTCTTGTATTTCAAAGATGATTTGTAGAACTGCACAACAATGCTTGTTGTTTTTGAAGTCTTATAATAAACCATAGTGCTGGACCATTCACTGGTTTTGCTCAATTTAAAGGCCTGTTTTGTATCTGTGTGTTTGGCATTGACCAATAATAAATTTACTATTTTAACTAACCCCAATCTGTTTGAAGGCTTTTGGTGGTGGTTTTCCACACACCTTTAACTTTCTTTTTGTACTTGTTTGCGTGTGTGTTTTAAAAGCCCCCCGCCCATCCAATGAGTCAAATGTTGCATTAGTTATATCAGTTCCATATAATATATTTTTTTATTGTTTTCCTGTGGTATCTCCTGCTTTCATACTATTTGCAAAACTTGTATTTTTCTATTTCTCACGTGTCACACAGCAGTCTGTAGTGATACCTTTTTTAATTGGACTAACGTTACATTTAAAAGACAAGCTTTCAAGAGTATATCTCTTTTCATCACCTCTTCCCATGATAGACTGCAGGATTTCTCACGCGCAGCCCCCACTCTCTGGAACGCTCTCCCTCGTACTGTCAGACTTTCCCCTAACTTCTCTTCCTTCAAACGCTCCCTTAAAACATTCCTATTTAGGGAAGCCTACCACCCAACTCACTGACACAACCATCAATCACTCTCACCTTACAGTCCTCTCCTCCTGTTTCCAACCCTAACCCTCCTAGATTGTGAGTTCCTACGGGAATAGGGCCTCATCTCCTCCTGTACTGTTTGTCAAATGTTGTTCAATGTATTGTAACCCTGTCTGTACTGTGCTTATTGTACAGCGCTGCGGAATATGCTGGCGCTTTATAAATAAAGAATAATAATAATAATAATAATTTACTAATCAGTATCCTAGAATTGAACATTAAGATATTATCGGGCACACGGGTGGGGGGGTTTAGATGTAGTAAATAGTCAGTCAAATGGTATATTCAAAAGGGGAAATTAACCACAAGAGGGACCTTAGGCCCATACGACAACAGTGATAAGATCATGACAACTTGAAAGAAAAAAAAAACTGATCAGTGAAGGCTGTAAAAGATACAAAAAAACCACCAGCTAGAATTCTGAATGTTATGTGACGTTATGATAATGGGTTAAAAAGCCAGAATCCAAATTAATTCCTTTTTTCCTACTTTTATGGTGTTAAAATATCACATATACTCGTGATTTTGGCATCTGGACGAACACGGCCTATCTAATTTTTATATATATATATATTTATGCAAATATAATCTATACAGTGTCATGGTCTATCAGATTGTTTTATGATAAGCATGTTTTGGTATTATATATTATTCTAAACAATTATCATGAACAGGTTGTCATCAGCTTTATTGCGCCAATGTTTTCAAAATGTTCAGAAACTCATACTCATTCTGCCACATTCATTGCATGTTGTCTACTACATCTCCACTGTCTTTAACTCATTAGGCTAGGGTCAGACGAGTGCATTTTCTACGGACTGTGTGCCTGTGCAGTACGGACGCACTTTTTGACGGAAGACGCAATAGTGGCCACACAGTCCGTTTTTATGACTGACGTTATTTTTGACGGATGTAGGAGGGAAAATAAATTAAAATGAAAAAACATTTTGTCCGTCAAAAATGCTGGACGTATAAATGCAGTCCGTCTGACCACATTGCATCACTCACACATAAAGCTATGCGGACGTTGCGGACGCAACGCACTCCGTACATCCGTTCTAGCGGTTTTACGTTCTTGCTAACTTGCGTTCGTTTGCCTCATCCGTTGTGCATCCGCACTTCCGTGCGGATGTACTTCGTGTGTGGGTCTTCATCGGTCATGATTCTCTGCTACCACAGACGTGCTAATGTGCGGCAACACGGACGTGATTACTGTGCTCGTCTGACCCCAGCCTTAATAACTACTAGTAATTAAAATAATTTATTTTGAATTGTGCTTACTTTTATTTCCTTTTCTCTCTCTTAAATAAAATCATATAGAAAAGCATGGTACCATTGAATGATTGCAAAAGAAGTTCATCACTAAAAAATAATTATTTTAGAAAACACCCACCTACACCTAAAAATGTTACTGACAGTACTACCTTACATTGTAAATATACAACGTAGTCTGCTTTATTGCTAATTGTATCCTTTATATGTGACAGGTTCTTGGCATGGTTATAAATGCTGCCTATAAGCCTGGGAGAGTCCTACGAGAATTACAGTTAGTACAAGATGCATCATGGAATTTCCAGGAAGAAACATTGAAGGCCAAGTAAGTGTCCTATGGCTAGAATCCTGTCAGTGTTGTATCACAACTGTTTTTTTTTTAATTTTAATCCTAGAAATTTAACCTAATATATTCTGTGTTGCAACATTTCTTCAGTTTAGCTGTTATGTCAATATGTGCCCTCTATAGACTTTTAACACAAGGATATGTTTTTAACACTTGGAGTGTGAATGTACATATTAATATCATCTTAAAACCTTTTCAAAACGCGATTGTCCATGCAGTTTAGCTGATACCTTGCAAAGCATGCAACCTAAAAACAAAAAGGGGGTTATTCAGAGAGCACGGAAATGTCGCTGACATTTTGGTAGTCTCTCGTTCCCCGCACTTCCCTGCACTTCCCTGCACTTGGAATCAAATTTCCCCACCTTGCGGTGAATTCAGCATTCACTGCAGGGCCCCCAAAGTGCAGAGAATCGGCAGCTGCAAACCCGTTGCCTGCCTCCGCCAACCCGCTGGATGGCTGCCGAACGTAGCCGACAAGCTGCTGGACGGGTAAAAAAGAAAACCATACGATTGAGGCTAATGTCAGACGTGCGCATTTTGAGCGTACTGTGCGTGCATGTACAACGGATGGACGTTCTGATGGAAGATACTGTAGACACCACACAGTCTGTTTTTTATGACGGACGTAGAATAAAAGGTAAATATGGGAAACAAAATTAATATGAAAAAGGATATCAACAGGCATTTTGTGCGTCAAGGTGCTGGACTTTGCAAATGTGCTGCATCTGACGTCTCCTCATCACGCACACAGAACACTACGCGGACGTGGTGGACATGGAGCAATCTGCATGTCCGTGTTAGCGGTTTTACGTTCTTTCCTAACTTGCGTCCGTTTCCCATGTGCGTTGTGGATGTGCAGTTCCGTGTGGATGCATTTAGTGTGTGGGTCTCTTTTGCTTATGACTCTATGCTACGACGGATGTTAACCCTTTCACTGCTGAGGACGTGTCGGGAACGTCCTCATTGACTCCTAAGGAAAGATAGGGGTGGAGATAGGGGGTTACTTTGAACCCGATATCTCCCGACTCCTGGCAGCTAGCTGGCCCTTCCAATGATACCAAACATGACCATGTTTAAAGTAAAGAGAAAAAAAAGAAAAAATTAATAAAAAAAAGAAAAACATGCTTTTTTAAGACGTGAAATGGCTCAGCAGTGAAGGGGTTAAACTGTGCGGCAACACGGACGTGATCACTGCGTTCGTCTGACACGGGCCTGAAAGTGTCAAAAGTGAAACGCTGTTTGCAGAAAAACTACCTTACGAAAATGTCTGGAATTTACATATAAGAACCTATGAATGATACTAAAAAGCCTGTGACAGAGAAAAGAAAAACCCCGTTTAACCCCTTAGTGACCGGGCACTTTTACACAAATCCGTCCTTTAGTGACCGCTGCTGTTTAAACTTTTCTGCGCTGTTCGTGTTTAGGTCAAATTTTCCTCTTACTCGTTTATGCAACCCACACATATTATACATCGTTTTTCCCGCTAGTAAATGGACTTTCTAAAAATACCATTATTTCCATCATATCCTATAATTTACTATAAAAAAAGATGAAATATGATGAAAAAATGATAAAAACACACTTTTTCGTAATTTAATCCCCAAAATCTACAACGCCAAAAAAGACCCCGGCTAAATAGTTTCACAATTTTGTCCCGAGAATAGAAATACCCAATCATTACATGTTTTTCCTTTTTAACCCCTTCACTGCTGAGCCAGTTTACCTATGTGCGCTGAGCTCATTCTGACTGTTTTATGCCCATTATTTTTAGATGACAGCCTAGGTCCTATTTAACTAAACCTCCCCCCCAGACAAAATCAGGCCTTTCCAATGATGTCCAACATGACCCTCTAGCTGCCACGGATCGGGAGATAAAGGGATCCAAAGGATCCCCCTATCTCCCCTTGGAAGCTAGGGGGTTAACTGGCCCACTGATATCCTCACACTTTAAATCGCGACTCCGCGCCAATTTGCGCCGAGTCGCGATCCGGCGGCGAAACTGTTACTTTTACACTGCTGGAAAGGGGAGAGTCTCCCCTTTTTAGCGGTGTATAAAGGTAAGTTTCTAACTGCCATGGTTGGAGAGATAGAGGGCTCCAAAGGAGCCCCCCTCCACTTCCTGGTTTTAATGCAGGCGCCGAGGGGGGCACCTGTCGATGACGTCACCACGCAGCGTGGTGACGTCATCGTGCTCGCCAGCCCCTCTAAAGCAGAGGGGCAGGCTTCCTCTTTGCCAGATCTCCGTTGGAGCCAGCAGGGAGGTAAGTATTCGCGCGGAGGGAGGTTAGGAGCCGCTGACGTACTATGTATGTCTGCGGGTCTAACGGAGACCCGCAGGCAGGACGTACATAGTACGTCAGCGGTCCTTAAGGGGTTAAAAAAATAACAGAAAAAAAATTTTGTCGAAAAAATCTAGAAAAATGCCTAAAAGATCCCAAATAAATCAATAAATTGTTTTTTTTACTGCAGATTAAAACAGTAAACGGTTTATTAGATATTGAGTAAAAATGGGAATATTTTTAACATCGAAGCTTATGGAGTTCGTCTGAATAAACCTGCCGAATGAAACCACCGAACAGCATGGTATTTCGGCAACTTTTCACTGCTGTTCGGTTTTCTCTGAATAGATTAACCATTGCTTCTCTATGGGGGATTTCACTGCTGTCGAACAGGCACTGTATTTGCTGGCAGTTCACCAAAATTTGGCGAACTGCCTGCTCTCTGAATAGCCGAATGGCCACGAAATGGCATCATAAGTGGAAATTGTCCTGTTTGGTGACATTTCGGTGCCAGATCAGTTCTCTCTGAATAAACGCTAAAGGCATTACATTTCCCAATGAGAAACTGGCATAAATTGAGCAATTAGCAAACTGTGTGAACCTCTGTTCATTGAATGGGTTATATGCAATTGAACACTCTAAAATCCCTCTCCTGGTAACTTGCAAGTCCTGGTAGGTTACTGTCCCTGTATAGCTTGAAACACTAGTTTTAATTTATGTCTGCTGCCAATACGAGCAGCAGTAATGCACCTTACTGCTGTTATGTACTTCAGGGTCCTTACATCCCCATGGAGTATCATGCCTGACTAAACCACAATTAAGTCTATTTATTTTCCATTTTACTAGAAACAGTGAGAGGAAGAAAAGGTTGCTGTACTCATCTTGACTGAGGATTGGAGATGAGAATTGATTTTTTTTTTAAATAGATTATGTATATTTTTTTCCTGGTATTTAATGGTTCCTCACATTTTTTTTTTTTTTTTTGCTAGGTTCCACTACATTTGGCATTCATTATTCTATGCCTCCAATTACAATTGTGTGTTCTATACTTTGTAAAAGTACAGTATGCTGCTTTACAAATCAACTGGTAAACTGTTACCACTCGACTTGCAATAACAAGTGGGCTGATACAAGGCTCTGTTCCAACTGAGTCTTTGCTTGCAGCTCTGGGTCCCTCCCGTTATCATAAATGCTCAGGGATTAATTTAATGGCTCGAGCAGCTACCCTGACCTTGCTGCAAACTTTGCTTGCAGGACAGCATTAGTAATTCCTTACTGTACATTAAAAGCGCTGATACATTTTAAGTGCCATAAGTGTGCATTTCATATCTTTTAGATGATACGATTATTCGAGAACAAGATAATCTATTCCTCATGTTTATACTTTGTCAGTTCATGTGAAATGGTTTTATTGGTTTCAACCGAGACATCCTTCCATTCTTTATCCCACTAAAAATGTCTATGTTGCCTTCTGCTGATGCCTAGTACTGGCAGAAGGCCATGCCATAAAACACAATATGCTATTATTGTTCTTTATTTATATAGCGCCAATGTTTTCTGCAGCGCTGAACAATACGTACAATATAGACAGTTTTACAATGCGTTGCGAGCAAACTGTGTATTGGTGAGTTGGGTGGTAGGCTTCTCTGAGTAGGAATGTCTTAAGGGAGCGTTTGAAGGAAGGGAAGCTAGGGGAAAGTCAGACAGCACAAGGGAGTGTGTGTCAGAGGATGGGGGCTGCGTGTGAGAAATCCTGCAGTCTAGCATTGGAGGAGATGAGGCATGGAGAAGATAAGTGCAGGTCGCTGTTTGACCTTAGGGAGCCGTCAGGGGTGTACACATAGGCGTGCGCACGGGGTGTGCCGGGTGTGCCTAGGCACACCCTAATGCCGGCCCGCGACACATTCTGGGTCCCAGCTGGCCGAATCTGATGGATAGCCGCCGGGACCCCTCAACTCCGCGGGCCTGGCGTCAGCCTCCGCTTCCCTGGTGGTCCCTGTGGTTCGTGGGGTGCTGCACTGCGATCTGTGCATGGCGCACAGACCGCACAGCACATCCCCACACTGACCCGAGCGGCCGGCGATCTCTGATGACCTGTCACCTGACCGCCGGCGCTCTGACACAGTCAGTAAGCGCCGGCGGTCAGGTGGCAGGTCATCAGCGATCGCCGGCCGCTCGGGTCAGTGTGGGATGTGCTGTGCGGTCTGTGCGCCATGCACAGATCGCAGTGCAGCACCCCACGAACCACAGGGACCACCAGGGAAGCGGAGGCTGCCGCCAGGCCCGCGGAAATGAGGGGTCCCGGCGGCTATCCATCAGATGCGGCCAGCCGGGTTCCCCCTCCTCGACCCCCCCCTTCTGTGCCACTGGACCACCAATGATACATATTCATGCCCCTCCCTGCAAGCACAAAAAACAAAGGTGAGCAGGAGAGGGGGCAATTTTTATATATCAAAAATATTTTATAATAGTGTATTCAAAATATTTTTAAACACAGAGCTTTATGGCTGTGGATTCTGTGATACACTGATACACACTGCATAATGCTGAGTTTTATGGCTGTGGATTCTGTGATACACATACTGCTGAGTTTTATGGCTGTGGATTCTGTGATACACATACTGCTGAGTTTTATGGCTGTGGATTCTGTGATACACATACACTGCATACTGCTGAGTTTTATTGCTGTGGATTCTCTGATACGCTCATTCACACAGCACATTGCTTGGTTTTATTGCTGTGGATTCTGTGATATGCTCATTCACACTGTATACTGCTGAGTTTTATGGCTGTGGATTCTGTGATACACTGATACACACTGCAGTGCATACTGCTGAGTTTTATGGCTGTGGATTCTGTGATACACATACACTGCATACTGCTGAGTTTTATTGCTGTGGATTCTCTGATTCGCTCATTCACACCGCACATTGCTTGGTTTTATTGCTGTGAATTCTGTGATATGCTCATTCACACCGCACATTGCTTGGTTTTATTGCTGTGGATTCTGTGATACGCTCATACACACTGCACATTGCTGAGTTTTATTGCTGTGGAGGTCTGATACGCTCATACACTCTGTATATTACTGAAGGTTTTATTGCTGCGAATCTCTGATATGCTCATACACACTGCACATTACTGTGGGTTTTATTACTGTGGAGCTCTGTGATACGCTCACACACACTGCACATTACTGTGAGTTTTATTGTTGTGGATTCTGGGATATGCTCATACACACTGCACATTAATGTGGGCTTTATTGCTACATACCCCCAGGGTGTAGGAAGGAGGATATATAGTTATGTATGTGAACGTATGGCTGTGTGTATAAATGCATGTATCTGTCTTTAAATAGGCTGCTTTGCGTAAAATTCTGCACCTGTTTCCTTGTCGCAGTCCGGTGTTGCCCCCTTGTCTTGCACCATAAAGGATTGTATTGTGCACAGAAATCGCCACAATATCTGCTGCCTGCACTCCACAAAAAGAATTACAGCGAGCGTCTTGGCAGCGTCGTGAGGTACAGGTAGGAGACTGTATTGGTACAAGTCAGCAAGAGGTTAAATGGGCCACTTTACTCAAATTTCACTCCCTTTTTAACATTTAACCACTTTGCTGCTGACGACGTGCTGAGCGCATCCTCTGGTTTCATGTTTGTGTGTAGAGGATGTACTCGGCACGTCGTTGAAGTCCTTGTGAGATCCGGCAGGTCGACATAGTGATTCCCAGAGTGAGACTGAGGGACTTTTTCTCCCAGTCTCCCTCTGCTCATGGCGGCCAGAGGAGGCGAATGGAGCAGTCGTTCTTTCTGCAGGATGAGAGGGGAGTATCTGATTTGGGGGGGGGGGTTTCAGCTGGTGCTGACCGATTCTGCAGAAGTGGAATCCGTTATCACCAGGTCCTGGTTGTGAGTAAATGTTCAGTAACCGCAACCGGACGGTAATCAGCACTAGTAGATTGTAATGCTAATGCTGATTAACACTTTCCACTCCCCATGTTAAGTATAGGGAGCTGAAAAGAGCAAGATTCTAAATGGTAAAGGGTTTTCTAACAGATTAGCGTTTGGATTTTAATATGGTACACCCGCGGTAGGACCACCAGAGCTAACGTTAACGCTCACTCAGATGGACACTAACATTAACGTTAGGAATGTAATATGGCCCGTAGAATATCTAACTAACAATCTTTTGGATGAAAAAATGTGGTAAAATAAATTTACACGCTGTATGTGAACGAAATCCAAATTTAAATTTTTTGATCTAGCATTTTGAGGTGACATGATGTATACCGGGGCCATTGGTCCTCTAGCTCATTTGGAACTATATCTCATATGTTGCTCGGCCCCTAATTAAGATAGTTGAGACTCATTGGAAATGTAGTTTCAAAATGTCTGGGTATCGAAGGTTGCTTAACTCCTGAAACATACACATACAGGGTTATCCAAAGAGATCTGAATTGCTTGAGAAAGGTAACGAACACTGAAAATCAGGGTTCAGTTACCTTTCCTGGCCATTTGGCTATCCAGAGAGCAGGCAATACGCCAAATCCTGGCGAATTGCCTGCACATACGGTGCCTGTTCGGTGCCTGTTCGAGGGCAGTGAAATCCCCATGAAAAAACACTGCTTCGGCTATTCAGAGAACACAAACCAGCAGTGAAAGGTTCCCGAAATGCCCTGCCATTCGGTGGTTTAATTCGGCAAGTTAATTCAGGAGAATCCCATAGACTTCAATGTTAAAAATATTCCCGTTTTAATTCAATATCTAATCGTTCATTATAAAATTCTGCAGCAAAAAGTCTCTTTATTTATAGATTTTTTAGGATACTTTAAGCATTTTTCTGAAATTTTTTTTCTTTGCAAACAGCGTTTCATTTTCACAGATTCATACAAACGGTTTTGCTAATTTATTCACCTCCCTCGTCTGCGGTCTCAGCTGCTTCGGCTGCTTCGGCTGTGTTCGGCTCCGGTTTTCAGCAGGTTAATCCAGATGTTTTTGGGGGTTTTCGGCGTGCATTCGGTGGGTTTTGCGGTTTGTTTTCGTCAGGTTTGCGGCAGCTTTTCCCTGGGTCACCGAAATGGGATCGGCAAAAGGAACCGAATTGAAGAGAACGAAAAGTCACCGAACGTGCAGTGACTTTTCGAATCTCTTTGAATAACCCTGATAGTAATGGTGTGTGTGTGTCGTTATATGTATGTATGTATGTATATATATGTGTGTGTGTGTTTGAGCTTTTGGGTGCACACCCTAATGCAATAGGCTGCGCACGCCTATGGGTGTACAGTTGTGTTCAAAATTATTCAACCCCCAATGCTGTAAAGGGTTTTAGGGAATTTAGTGTACATTTGTAATTGTATTCAGAATGAAATCCTACAAGGACTTTTTAAAGAACCATATGCAACTAAAATGACATCCATTGGTTTTGTAATACAGTAGTAAATGTTTCTTTTGTGAATTCTTCATTGACACAATTATTCAACCCCTTAAAGACTACCACTCTGAAGAACAGAGGTTCATTCAAGTGTTTTCAATCAGGTATTGAAAACACCTGTGGATGTCACGGAGCAGCAATAAAGCATAATAAGCACCAATTAGGCAGCTTTAACCTCTTAAGGACCCCTGACGTACCCAGTACCTCCTGTCCACAGGTCTCCCTTAGACCCGCGGATGTACAGGGTACGTCAGCGGCGCCTAATCCCCCTCCCGCCCGATACTAACCTCCCTTGCTGGATCCCTCGGCGATCTGGCAGGGAGGAAGCCTGCCCATGTGATTTACATGGGCAGGCGAGGCTGATGACGTTGCCACGCTGCGTGGTGACGTCATCAGCAGGCGTCCCCATGCAAAGCAATGGAGGGGAGGGGGGCTCCTTCGAAGCCCTCTATCTCCCCAACCATTGCAGCTAGGGAGATGCTTTTTACACCGCCGAAAAGGGGAGAATCTCCCCTTTTCAGCGGTGTA
Organism: Leptobrachium leishanense; assembly: GCA_009667805.1. Classification (NCBI taxonomy): domain Eukaryota; kingdom Metazoa; phylum Chordata; class Amphibia; order Anura; family Megophryidae; genus Leptobrachium; species Leptobrachium leishanense. The sequence goes on along the minus strand of CM019065.1, from coordinate 178,996,388 downwards.
TAGCATTAACTGTTTCGCCGCCGGATTACGTTTCAGCACCAATTGGCGCCAAAACGCGATTCGAACCTGGAGGGGGGCTGACATCTTGGATGTCAGCCAAGCCTCCAGGTCCCCCCCCACCCACTGACAACCTCACCATATGTGTGAGGATGTCACTCAGTGGGCCAGTTAACCATCTAGCTACCATGTAGAGATAAGGGGATCCTAAGGATCCCCATATCTCCCGATCCATGGCAGCTAGATGGTCATATTTGACATCATTTGAAAGGCCTGATTATGACCAGGTTTGGTTTTAAATTTAAAAAAAAAGAAAAATAATAATAATAAAAAAATTAAATAAAATAAAAAAAAAATTTAGTTTTTTTTGTCTGGGGGGGTTTAATTAAATAGAACCTAGGCTGTCATCTAAAAATAATTAGCTCAAAATGGTCAGAATGAGCGCAGCGCACATAGGTGAACTGTCTCAGCAGTGAAGGGGTTAAAAAGCAAACGCATGTAAAAATTGGGTATTTCTAGTCTCAGGACAAAATTTTGAACCTATTTAGCCGGGGTCTTTTTGGGTGGTTGTAGATTTTGGGGATTAAATTACGAAAAAGTGTGTTTTTACCATTTTTTCATAATATTTCATATTTTTTTTATAGTAAATTATTCGATATGATGGAAATAATGGTATTTCTAGAAAGTCCATTTAATGGCGGGAAAAAATGGTGTATAATATGTGTGGGTTGAATAAACGAGTAAGAGGAAAATTTGACCTAAACACTAACAGCGCAGAAACGTAAAAACAGCAGCGGTCACTAAAAGACGGATTTGTGTAAAACCGCCCGGTCACTAAGGGGTTAAAATGACTGTGATACTCAGCTCCTTCTAGACATTTACTGGTGTGGTTACAAACATGGTGAAGTCAAGAGAATGGTCCACGAAGACAAGAGAAGAGGTGATTACTCTTCACAGGAAGGGCATTGGCTATAAGAAGATTGCAAAGATGTTAAACATACCAAGAGAGACCATAGGAAGCATCATTCGCAAATTCAAGGCAAAGGGCACTGTTGAAACGCTACCTGGTCGTGGCAGAAAGAAGATGCTGTCTTCGACTGCTGTGCGCTACCTGAAGCGTAGAGTGGAGAAAAGTCCCCGTGTGACTGCTGAGGAACTGAGAAAAGATTTGTCAGATGTGGGTACTGAAGTTTCAGCTCAGACAATACGGCGCACACTGCGTAATGAAGGCCTCCATGCCTGAACTCCCAGGCGCACCCCCTTGCTGTCTCCAAAGAATAAGAGTCGACTGCAGTATGCCAAAAGTCATGTGGACAAACCACAGAAGTTTTGGGATAGTATTCTGTGGACTGATGAAACAAAATTAGAACTGTTTGGGCCGATGGATCAACGCTATGTTTGGAGGAGGAAGAACAAGGCCTATGAAGAAAAGAACACCTTGCCTACTGTGAAGCATGGCGGGGGGTCAATCATGCTTTGGGGCTGTTTTGCTTCTGCAGGTACAGGGAAGCTTCAGCGTGTGCAAGGTACCATGAATTCTCTTCAGTACCAGGAGATATTGGATGACAATGTGATGCAGTCCGTCACAAACCTGAGGCTTGGGAGACGTTGGACCTTTCAACAGGACAATGATCCCAAGCATACCTCCAAGTCCACTAGAGCATTGTTGCAGATTAAAGGCTGGAACATTTTGTAGTGGCCATCGCAGTCACCTGACTTAAATCCGATTGAGAACCTCTGGTGGGACTTAAAGAAAGCAGTTGCAGTGCGCAAGCCTAAGAATGTGACTGAACTGGAGGCTTTTGCCCATGACGAATGGGCGAAGATACCCGTAGATCGCTGCAAGACACTTGTGTCAAGCTATGCTTCACGTTTAAAAGCTGTTATAACTGTAAAAGGATGTTGTACTAAGTACTAAGATTGAATGTCACTTGGGGTTGAATAAAACTGATAATGATGTGAGCACAGAAAAGACATTTGTGGTTATTTCATTATAAATGTTATGTTATATTTGTCTGACCTACACGTGCCTCTTTGATTTAATTGTAAGCAAGATGACTGAATGATCAAAATCAATGTCAAACTGGCCAAAACACTCAATTTCAGTGGGGGTTGAATAATTTTGAACACAACTGTATTTGGTGATGAGTGAGGACAGGTAATGGGGAGCGGAGTAAGTGAGAGCTTTGTAGGTCAGGGTGAGGATTTTGAGTTTAATTCTGCAGTTGGTGGGAAGCCAGTGAAGGGACTTGCCGAGAGGAACAATAGAGACAGAGTGGTGGGTGAGGTGAATAATAGCATTTAGGAAGGACTGTAGGGGGAAAGTAGTGGGAGAAAAAGAGGCCAGCTAGAAGGTTATTACAGTAGTCAAGTTGGGAGATTACAAGGGTGTGAATGAGTTGTTTGGTGGTGTATGAAATGGCAGAATTTTGGAAATATTACACAATTTGTTTCAGCAGGAGGAAGAGCGAGAGAATGGATGTGGGGGATGAAGGACAGAGAGGAGTCAAGTGTAACTCTGAGACAGTGATGCCGTCGACAGTGATAGAGAAATATGGAGTTGGGGAGGTATTCGAGAGAGGAATTATTAGATCAGGAGATCTTCCATATTTAAATTTTTAGGTGGTGAGAGCCCATCCAGGAGGAAATGCCTGATAAGCAGTAAATGACATTAGAAATGTCAGTAGGAGCAGGGCTGGATTAACATAGGGGCTATTGGAGCAGCAGCTCTAGGCCCATGCCCCATGATAGGCCCAGAGAAAGGATAACTATACCTGCATTGATGGGCATTTAGACCCCTGTATCTCCGACTTCATAGCAGCTACAGGGTAATGTGAGATATCAATGGAAAAGACAGAGAATGACCTTTCCAATGATACAAAAAATGACCAGGGTTTATGTAACAATGACAATAAATTAATAAACCATTACTTTTTCTTTTGAACACAGCAATATGGTTCACTTTTCAATCATAAAATGTACCATGATGCTGCACTAACTCACCATTTCATTTCTCATGTCACAAACAAATGTGGATGCAATGGCACAATCCGTTATTACCAGGGCCGGATTAACATAGGGGCAGATGGAGCAGCAGCTCCAGGGTCATGCCTCAGAATAGGCCCAGAGAAAGAATAACTATGTCTGCATTTGGACCCATGTATCTCCACCTCCATAGCAACTACGGGGTCAAGTGAGGTATCACCAGAAAGGCCAGAGCATGGCCTTTCCAGCGATACCAAACATGACTAGTTTTTAAGTAATAAAATTAAATAAGAAATATAAAAATTTTCTTTTTCTTTCCAACAGTAATATTTTTCACTTTTCAATTATAAAGTAAACAATGATGCTGCACTAACTAACCATCACATTTCTCATGTCACCAACTAGTGTGGAGGTGATGGGTGAAGGTAAAATCCATTGTTACGAATTGTTACATCAAAAACCTAAACCGCCGCATTGCAGCGAAGAGCAGTGCGGGGAACTTTGGACCCCATGCGCCACTAATCTTTACACCTCACAAGGTCAAGTGAGATGTCATTGGACAGGGCAGAGTCTGTACATTAATACCAAACCTGATCATGTAAAATGTAAAAAAAAGAAAAACGTTTTTTATTTATTTATTTTTAGTTCCAAAGCGATGGCATGGTCCATTTTTTCACATACAAAATGAGCAATACCACTGCCATTACTCACCTTCTCATTTCTCATGTCGGGAGAAGGTCACTGTTTTATACATAGTCATATTATTCGTAAAAAAAACATGTTCCAAAACACAAGGGAAATGTTTCATTTTGTTTTAATTTTTTGGTTAAAATTGTATATTTTCTCAGAAAAATGCAGTAACAGGTTCCTATTTCACATTTTTTAACAAGAATGCCCTATAGAATATATAACCACAAAGGTTTGAATGATAAAATGGAAAAAAAAATGTACACTCTTTAAATGATTGAAATCTGAATTAAAAATTAATCACACACTATCCGCATGGTTAGATATACCCGTATCTGCACTATTAAATAACCTCCAAAAAGCCCACCAAAATCTTCAGCTCCAGGCCCATAGAGATCTTAATCCGTGCCTGGTTATTACGCATTGTTCCATCAAAAACCTTAACCAACGTACTGCAGTGAGGAGCATTAGGACTATGGAACCCTGTGTCGCTAATCTTTACACCTCCCAAGGTCAAGTGAGGTGTCATTGGACAGGTCAGTGTCTGGCTTTTGTATTGCTACCAAACATGACCATGGAAAATCTTAAAAAATTTTTTTAGGTATTTTTCGTTCCAAAGCGATGACATTGTCCATTTGTCATGCATATAATGAGCAATACCACTGCTATTACTCACCTTCTCATTTGCTATGCTGGGAGCAAGTTCAGGGCCATATTACATAGTTGGTGCTAACTTAACCAGAGCAGTTGTAAACTTAAAACCTCCATAGACTATAATGGCTCTGGGAAGTTTACAACAGCTCTGGTTAAGTTAGCACCAAGTATGTAATATGGCCCTCAGTATTTTATACATAGTCATATTATTCATAAAACACCCCCCTCCAAAACACAAGCAAAAATGTACATTTTTTTTCAGGTTTGGATAAAATTGTGTATTTTTTAGAAAAATGCAGTATCCGGTTCCCATTTCAATTTTTTTTTAAGAAGAATGCCCTATAGAACAGTGTTTCTCAACTCGTATCCTCAGGACCCACTAACAGGCCTGGTTTATGGGATATCCGAAGCACAGCACAGGTGATCTAATTAGGTGCTCAGTGATTGCAGTATTCAGTCTGCATTTCCCCAAGGTGATCTGCAAAATCTGGCCTGTAGTGGGTCCCGAGGACTGAAGTTGAGAAACCTTGCTATAGAATATATAATCACAACGTTTTGGATGATAAAATATTTTTCAAGGTATACATGATTGAAATGTGAATGAAACTTTACTCACACAGTAACTGCCTGGTTAGATATACCCATATCTGCACTGTTAACCTAAAATATGTTTTCATATCACTAAATTCCATAAAAGCCCATCAAAATCTTCAGCTGCTGGCCCTCAGAGATCTTAATCCAGCCCTGAATAGGAGAGAGATCAGGGGTGGAGAGGTAGATCTGAGTATCAACAGCATAGAGATGTTATTTAAAATCAAAGCTGTTGATGATTTTAGCCAGGGAAGAGGTGTAGATGGAAAGAAGCAGAGGACCCAGAACAGAGCCTTGAGGTACACCAACTGATAAAGGCTTTGAAGAGGAGGAGTTGCCAGCATGTGACACAGAGAAAGACCTGTTTGAGAAATATGAGTCAATCCAAGAGAGAGCGGTGTCATAGAGACAAAGAGAGCTGAGGTCTATAGAAGGAGGGGGTGGTCTATGGTGGCAAAACCAGCTGAAAGGTCAAGCTAGAGGAGTATAGAATAGTGACCAAGGTTTCTAGCGGTTCAGAGGTCATTGGTAACAATGGTGAGGGCAATTTCTGTTGAGTGTAGGGGATAGAAGTCTGATTTCAGGGGGTTGAGTAGGGAATTAGAGGACAGAAAGAGCTTAGAGGTAAATGGAAGCAGGGATAAAGGATCATAGTTTGATGGAGAGTTGGGATCGAGGGAGGGTTTCTTTAGTATAAGGGTAACCTATGCGTGTTTGAAGCCGGATGAGAAGGAGCCGGTGGAGAGAGATAGGTTGAAGAGAGTGGAGATGTTAAATATGAGTCAATGGGGTAGAGCGGGCAAGTATTGAGATGTGAGGAGGACAGTAAGGACCGGACGTCCTCCTCAGTGGCTGGGAGGAAGTGGCAGAGAGGGTTCCTGGGAGTGAAAGTGAGAGGTTACCTGTGTGTTACCAGATGTTGCTTCTGATAGTGAGAGTTTTGTTTAAGAAGCAATCTGCCAGGTCCTGAGTTCTAAAGCCAGGGGGGGGGGGTGCAGGGGCGGGGTAGTGGAGGATAATACACTGTACTTGCAAGTATATTTCTCCCATCAGTGCTTACTGTATTATAAATGTATAATATTTATCTTTTTTCCATTCTCTTTTAAACTGTATCAGCCTTGTTTCACTCTTTTATTCCTTTTGACCACCTCTGAAATGTTCCACCTCTTTGAAGTGTTACACCTTTGAAACCTAAATCACTTATGAGTCACAGTAGAGATTTGTCAAGAAAATTAATTAAACTAATTTGACATGGCCTTTCTTGTTTAAACAGCAGAGAATGTATGTTATGAAGATTCTCTGTGTTTCTGGAGCACATCCCTTAATATGATTTGCGCACCTTATCTGTGATTTACTTATCTTTATAGTGTCAGTTTACAATTGTCTTGATTAAAATTGTAATTCAAGGATGCTCTATAGCTAGTGCCAATAGAAACAAGACATTGTTTTGTAGAGCTCTAGGAAATTGATACTTTCTAATACTGTATAAACATCTACTATAGCAAAATATTTTATCAGTCAGCAAGCTTTGATTTCTTAATTGATATGCAAATTGATGTCGTTCAGAGAGAAGACATGCATCATCTCTTTATAAACCTCCATACATCTGCAATTGCTTGTGAGCTGAAAGAAAACAAATTTGAAACAACTGTATATCAAATAGGGGAAAATCCCTTTTGACTGTAAAATGGCAATTCGATTTCTGCTTGGATCAACAAGCTGAAGAGCAGTGGCTTACAATGCCAGTTCTGTGTCAAAGTCAATATATTGTTCTAATTTTGTAAGACAGACACAACCAGATCGATGCACTTTTTGTTTCTTGCATTCTTTGGAGGAAAAGAATAGAATCTGTGTACTATTTACGACAGGGACAAGATAAACTGTTGTCCACAGTGACTGCTTTATAATATTAATATATTTTCACTGTGAAAGAGCTATTTGGAAGAATGAGATACAGTTTTACTCAGCACAAGAGCAAATACAAGAATGAAAGCAATTGCATTCCCTCCAAATTGATACTAAGTAGTAACAGTGTGTTACCGTTGCAGTGAAAGCAAGTAAAACCTTTGGCTCTGATGTCTTGGGGCTTACCTTCTACTGCCAGTGCCTATATGCATCTGAATCCATCAACAACTATCCATTCTTCGTGGACAACATTGCTGTATACTGTGTGTGTGTGTGTATATATGTATATATATATGTATGTATGTATACAAAACACCAGGAAAGAGCCTTCCATATGAATGACTACCTTCATCCACTATTTTCTGCATGTGTATGTATATGTATATGTATATATATAGTGTGTTTATTATTGCAGAAGCCACTTGCACATCACAGCAATTTGATGAATTGCATCCCAGAGCTCCTGTGCCACATTCCCCATATGCAGCAAGGAATTCTGGGTAGGGTATGCAAATGACATCTGTCTCACTTTTATGCATTCTGGATCTGTTATTACACAGAACCCTAAAATCAATGCTATGCCACACTGTGGCTTTCTAGCAGAGATAAGGTTTATGCAACTGGTCAAAGCCACTCCTAGGACAGCGCTGTTTCAGGTTTGTTGGACCCTCATCAACTAGGAGCTAGGCATGATGACCAGTTGCAGTGGATGCTTGGGACCCGTAGGCAAATCAGTATCTATAAGGGTTGTGGTGGAGGACAAAAAGTGATATAAAAAGCCTCCACACTATAATAAGTGTGTTTATTATTGCAGAAGCCACTTGCACATCACAGCAATTCGATAAATTGCATCCCAGAGCTCCTGTGCCACATTCCTCATATGCAGCAAGGAATTCTGGGTCGGATATGCAAATGACATCTGTCTCACTTTTATGCATCCTGGATCTGTTATTACACAGAACCCTAAAATCAATCCTACCCAGAATTCCTTGCTACATATGGGGAATGTGGCACAGGAACTCTGGGATGCAATTCATCGAATTGCTGTGAAGTGCAAGTGGCTTCTGCAATTATAAACACACTTATTATAGTGTAGAGGGTTTTTATCTCACTTTTTGTCCTCCACCACTATATATATATATATTATACAGTTGTGTTCAAAATTATTCAACCCCCACTGAAATTGAGTGTTTTGGCCAGTTTGACATTGATTTTGATCATTCAGTCATCTTGCTTACAATTAAATCAAAGAGGCACGTGTAGGTCAGACAAATATAACATAACATTTATAATGAAATAACCACAAATGTCTTTTCTGTGCTCACATCATTATCAGTTTTATTCAACCCCCAAGTGACATTCAATCTTAGTACTTAGTACAACATCCTTTTACAGTTATAACAGCTTTTAAACGTGAAGCATAGCTTGACACAAGTGTCTTGCAGCGATCTACGGGTATCTTCGCCCATTCGTCATGGGCAAAAGCCTCCAGTTCAGTCACATTCTTAGGCTTGCGCACTGCAACTGCTTTCTTTAAGTCCCACCAGAGGTTCTCAATCGGATTTAAGTCAGGTGACTGCTATGGCCACTCCAAAATGTTCCAGCCTTTAATCTGCAACCATGCTCTAGTGGACTTGGAGGTATGCTTGGGATCATTGTCCTGTTGAAAGGTCTAACGTCTCCCAAGCCTCAGGTTTGTGACGGACTGCATCACATTGTCATCCAATATCTCCTGGTACTGAAGAGAATTCATGGTACCTTGCACACGCTGAAGCTTCCCTGTACCTGCAGAAGCAAAACAGCCCCAAAGCATGATTGACCTCCCGCCATGCTTCACAGTAGGCAAGGTGTTCTTTTCTTCATAGGCCTTGTTCTTCCTCCTCCAAACTTAGGGTTGATCCATGGGCCCAAACAGTTCTAATTTTGTTTCATCAGTCCACAGAACACTTCTGTGGTTTGTCCACATGACTTTTGGCATACTGCAGTCGACTCTTCTTATTCTTTGGAGACAGCAAGGGGGTGCGCCTGGGAGTTCTGGCATGGAGGCCTTCATTACGCAGTGTGCGCCGTATTGTCTGAGCTGAAACTTCAGTACCCACATCTGACAAATCTTTTCTCAGTTCCTCAGCAGTCACACGGGGACTTTTCTCCACTCTACGCTTCAGGTAGAGCACAGCAGTCGAAGTCAACATCTTCTTTCTGCCACGACCAGGTAGCGTTTCAACAGTGCCCTTTGCCTTGAATTTGCGAATGATGCTTCCTATGGTCTCTCTTGGTATGTTTAACATCTTTGCAATCTTATTATAGCCATTGCCCTTCCTGTGAAGAGTAATCACCTCTTCTCTTGTCTTCCTGGACCATTCTCTTGACTTCACCATGTTTGTAACCACACCAGTAAATGTCTAGAAGGAGCTGAGTATCACAGTCATTTTAAAGCTGCCTAATTGGTGCTTATTATGCTTTATTGCTGCTCCGTGACATCCACAGGTGTTTTCAATACCTGATTGAAAACACTTGAATGAACCTCTGTTCTTCAGAGTGGTAGTCTTTAAGGGGTTGAATAATTGTGTCAATGAAGAATTCACAAAAGAAACATTTACTACTGTATTACAAAACCAATTGATGTCATTTTAGTTGCATATGGTTCTTTAAAAAGTCCTTGTAGGATTTCATTCTGAATACAATTACAAATGTACACTAAATTCCCTAAAACCCTTTACAGCATTGGGGGTTGAATAATTTTGAACACAACTGTATATATCAAAGTATAGCAGTGCCTTTTTTGTTGGACTAACATTACATATAAAAGACAAGCTTTTGAGAGGATTCCTCTCTTCCTCAGGTCTGGAAGCTTACTGATCAGTTCCTAGAATTGAACATTAAGACATTAAGGGTTACATGGGTGGGTGTAACGTTGGGGGCTTCCAGCCTCTCCAGTGTGCTTGAAGGCAGCATGTCTGATGCTGCTCGCTGACCAACACCCGGTTTAACCCCTCTCCCCACGGAGACGCTCAGCGCGTCCACCCGCAGGTAACGTTCCTTGCGGTGGACGCGCTGAGCGCGTCCTCCCTTTGGGGCCAGCGTTCGGCCGGGTTCCGGCCGATCGCTGGCCCCCCGGTGCGGGCTGACATCCTCAATGTCAGCCCAGCACCCGGAACCGCCGCCGGCCTAATTAGGTGTCATCGCGGCGGCGCGATGACACCTAATTCAGGCGCCCCCCCCCGCATGTGCGGAGGAGGCGCCTGAAAGGGAGGGGGGGAGGTCCTTCGGACTTCTCTCCCTCCCGATCGCCGGCATTGCGGGGGTTAATCCAGGCACCGTTTGGAAGGGCACAGCCTGCCCTTCCTAACGGTACCTGGAATTAACCCCATGGGGGCTGGATCACGAATCGGTGCCGAAAAGCGCTGGTTCGTGATCCTTTCCCGGAGCTGGCCGACATCTTGGATGTCGGCCAAGCTTCCGGGAATTCCCCCTGAGGCCTGGCGTCATTGTGCATAGCACGATGACGCCAGTCCTGGAGTTAACCCCTAACTGCCACCAATGGTGGAGATAGGGGGTTCCAATGAACCCCCTATCTCCCGATCCGTGGCAATTAGGGGTTAATGTTTAATATTGTTGGATCGGCCAGAGCATGGCCGTTCCAACAATACAAAACTTGACTATGAAAAAAGTTTTTTAAAAAAAATTAAAAATAAAAATAAAAAAATATTTAAAAAAAATTATAAAAAAAAATAAACACGTTTTTTTTCTTTTTTTTGGTTCGTTAATGCAGCAATATTGTTCCCATTTCAATTATAATGTGAACAATGATGCTGCACTAATGATTTTTGTATGCGGTGCGTTTGTTAAAAATCGCGTAATTTTCCCCAAAAAAAAATGTAACGAGATATATCAGTAGATTGTGAGTTCCTCTCCTAGATTGTGAGTTCCTCTCCTAGATTGTGAGTTCCTACGGGAATAGGGCCCTCATCTCCTCCTGTACTGTTTGTCAAATGTTGTTCAAAGTATTGTAACCCTGTCTATACTGTGCTTATTGTACAGCGCTGCGGAATATGCTGGCGCTTTATAAATAAAGAATAATAATAATAATAATATATGTATATATGTGTATATGTATGTGTATATATGTATGTATATATATATATATATATATATATGTGTGTGTGTGTATATCAATTTTAGGCCATGGTTTCTCGAGACAAATTAGGATATTGCCACCCATAAAATTGCTCAAGGGTAGTGCTTCATATGCCCAAATAGTTGTATTGCATTCCACCCACAACTAATAAATGTCACATGGGTACGTAGTCTAATAAATATGCTGCTAATACTTTGCTATATACTCCAAACTCCCTAAAATTTATTTAAAAAAACAACAGGTATCCTCTTAGTCTTACCTTTTTATAGTGGCTGTAGATATTATTCACTAAACATCGTCATTTGCTGTAGCAGTAAACCAGCAAAAATCACAGTTGTTAGTTGCAACCATGACAATCGTTGTCATTTCAAAAAGAGAAATTCAAATGAAGGCACGAGAAGCTTCATTAACAAATCTTCTCCTGCAGCTGATTGAATTTCCCTTTTGAGAAATGCCAAGGTCTGTCGCTGTTTCAATAACCCCCTATGGCAAATGTAATATTTTATAAGGATTGTCAGTTAAAGGATGTAAACATAAACTGGGAGATCACTATCTCTCTAAGATATCTGTTTTGTAAGTTGGAAACACTGGTGACACAAAATAAAGGGTGTAGCTGCATATAAAACTCACTAATATGGTGTGTTTTTGAGAAAGGATTTTACCAGGAAGGATACATTGAGATTTCTCTTGTTTTCAGGTATGTCCTGGGTGGCGAGTATGTACCGTTAGCTGTCTTGCCCAAGGACACTTACTGGAGAGGTGCTCTTGCCGGGATTCAAACCTGTGTCTCCACAGTCTCTCTCCACGGTTATAGAGCAGTGATGTTCCCTCTACTCCACCCAGCCGGCACAATATGGTGTTTGCTTTGATATTGCTAGCACAGCTAATATTGCGTTAAATACAAATATCCTTAGAAATTCAATTAACAGATGGCACTCTTGTATGGTCTTTGCCCTTAAGTACTTTTCCTAATAATAACTTGTTTGTTGCTAGGTGAAAATATTTATTTTCCTTTGGGATTTACAGGTATGTTAAGATGCATTACTGCTTTAAGCACATTCTAAAAAGCAACAATATACTTGTGGAAAAAAGAATTAACCTATGTCTCTAATGTTTTCAACCATGTATATATTTAATGTTATATGTATTTAATGCACAGCCTATGACATGTTTCCCATGCCACCTACATCAACTCCCTTTGTGATGTCTCTTACAGCTGTATCAGTTAAAGCTGCACTGAGCAATGTCGTCACTCTCTGAGCCTGAAAACACAGCTTCCCAAGCCCAGGTCTCTCATATTTGTTGGGGCTAAAGAGTCCTACATTCGTATCTTCATGTTTTTTTTTAAAAAAAAAGCTAAAATTGATGTATCCTCTATCCTTTCGTAGGTTATAAACTATGGTTGATTAAGTAGAGTAGATAGCTAGGTCCCATAACCTTTCATGGCCTTTGGGCCTTTTTCCTCCTGTTAGCAACTTGGACTGATTTTCTGCCACCCATAAGCTATGTAGAAGTCACTGCACATTTTTCAGAGAATGTTTAACCTTTTATGTCTGTTTTCTGTTTTCAGATACAAAGGGAAAACCTACAGGGCAATTGTGAAGATTGTTCGCACATCAGATCAAGTGGCAGATTTCTGCCGAAGAATATGTGCTAAGCTGGAGTGCTGCCCTAATTTGTTTAGTCCAAAACAGATAACAGAAATGTGCCCCGAGAACTGTTCTATTCATACAAAGACCAAATATAGTGAGTACAATAAAAAACCTCAAGGAATTCTTTAATAGTTGTAAAGTTCAGTGCTGGAGTTTCGAAGCTCTGGTTATTCAAAAAGCATGCTAAATAATATTTCCCTTGCCATTATTATCAGTGTTAATGGTTTCCATAAGCTTTTTATCCTCTAGAAACTGTACTGTAGCTCTTTGATTTGGTTGCAATACTAGCTATTTTATAGTGCTATATGCTCTTTGAAGTTGAAACATACAGGGTTATCCTCTAACCTCCTTAGCTTACCATTGTTGCAACAAGAACAACCTTCAGCAATCCCGAGATGGAATCTTAAAAAGCTGCGGGAGAAAATTAATTGATAAAGCTTCTCCTCACTTCTTTGAATTTCCCTTTTGGGGAAACTGACATTTATAATTGTTCTAACAACTTTGGTAGTCGCCTTAGTCCATCAATGCTAAACTACGGTGGTTAGTGAAGAACTCCCATAGGAGAAAATAATCTATTGAATCAGTTACCTACTTATTTGAGTATATGGTGGCTTTAAATAGAAACATAGAAACATAGAAAAATGTCGGCAGATAAGAACCTTTCGGCCCATCTAGTCTGCCCAATTACATGGATACTTAACCTGGATTTATCTTTTGTTTAGGATAGCCTTATGCCCATCCCATGCTTGCTTAAATTCAATTACTGTTTTGGCCTCTACCACTTCAACTGGAAGGCTGTTCTATGTATCCACCACCCACTCAGTAAAATAATGCTTCCTGATGTTACTTTTAAACCTTTGCCCCTCTAATCTAAGACTATGTCCTCTTGTTTTGCTACTTTGTTTCCTTTTAAATATACTCCCTTCCTCTACCTTGTGGATTCCCTTTACGTATTTAAATGTTTCTATCATATCTCCTCTGTCTCGTCTTTTTTCCAAGCTGTACATGTTAAGATCATTAAGCCTTTCCTGGTAACTTTTCTCCTTCAAGCCGTACACCATTTTAGTAGCCCTTCTCTGAACTCTCTCTGAGATGTCTATATCCTTCTGGAGATACGGTCTCCAGTACTGCACACAGTGCTCCAAGTGAGGTCTCACCAGCGCTCTGTACAGTGGCATGAGCACTTCCCTTTTCCTACTGCTAATGCCTCTCCCTACACAACCAAGGACTCTGCTAGCATTTCCTGCTGCTCTATTACATTGACTACTTACCCTTATATCCTCTGAAATAGTTCTAGTCAACCACCCAAAACCTTACAGGACTAGCCATTCATGAAGTTAAACAAATTGTGGAACATTTATTTGAGGTATATGATGTAGATAGTGTGTATATGTATATATATATATATATATATATATACATATACACACTGAGTGGCCAGATTATTATGACCACCTGACTTTTTTAGACAAATTAGCTGTAATTTCGCGCTGAAGTTGCTAGAGGGCCCGACCATTTCAAATAGGGAAGCAGGTTGTTTACCACGACAGTAGAAGTGATTATTTTTCTGAAGATATGGGTAAACAACGCAATTTAATGCCTTCAAACGGATGATTGTTGGCGCTCAGAGCCATGGAGCGAGTATCAGCAAAACAGCAGAATTCGATAAATGTTCAAGAGCACCTGTTGTTAACGTGTTTAAAGACTGGACTGTCAGCCGAAAATCTGGGTCTGAACGTGCGAATTGTGGCTGTCAGCGACTAGTCAAAGTTAGGGCAAAATGGAGACTGGGAAGACTGGTACAAGACAACAGAAGGGCAACAGTGCATCAAATTACTACAGATCTTAATCAGGGATCCTCTCAAATGATCTCTGAATGCACTGTTCGCCGTACACTGCATCATATGGGATATGGAAACTGGAGGCCTATTCGTACACCTTTGCTGTCTGCAGTTAGCAAGCTAAAACGTCTCCAATTCGCACAGGAACACAAGGATTGGACAGTCGAGCATTGGAAAAAAGTAATGTTGTCCGATGAATCACGATTCCAGTTGCATCATGCAGGTGGCAGAATGAGAATTTGGTGGAAACAGCATGAAAGCATGCACCCTACATGCATGAGTACAACGCTTCAAGCTGGTGGGGCAGTGTTATGGTTTGGGGCTCTTAAATTCGTGTGGAACAACATCTGAATAGCACAACATACAAAGCATTGTTGCTGATCAAGTTCATCCTATCATGTTGATGGCGTATCCCAAAGGAGGTGGCTACTTCCAACAAGACAATGCGCCATGTCATGGTGCTCGTATTGTGCAGGAGTGGTTTCAAGAACATGAGGGAGAATTTACCTTGCTTAGGTGGCCCCCACAATCAACAGATCTCAATCCATTTCAGCATTTGTGGGACGAAGTTGAACGTGTCATCAGGCAGCTGGTTCCACAACATCAAATCTCACAGAACTGGACCGTGCTATACAGACATGGTGTCAGATTCCTCGCATCACCTTTCAACACCTCGTGGAGTCAATGCCAAGAATAATCGCCGCAGTACTGAAAGGCAAAAGGTCTTTCAATGAAGTACTGATGGGGTGGGCATATTATTGCAGAAGCCATTTGCACATCACAGCAATTCAAAGAACCAAGGATCCTGAAATTCAGGTTCAAAATTGATTGTACTGCAGCGCTTTCCCTGTCAGGTGCACTTCCAACATGATGAAATGCAATCACAGGCTTCACCACTTCACTACCAAGATTGAGTATACTCGATCTTGAAAGGTGCCTGCTACTGCCAAGATATCAAGAATTTCTGGTCTACTTCTGGAGCAGCGCAAACTATGTGTTTATTCCAGATGTAATTTGTATGAAAATAGGTTCCAGCATGTACCCCCAACATTTTGGCATCTCTGGCATGATACCCAACATGCTAAACCAATTTAAACATCTTGGAATCCATTTTTTTCCTTCAAGGAAATATTGGAGCCCAAGCTGTATTATAGAGATATAGTACAGAAAAACCATATAAAGATACACTCTAGTTCTATTTACACTTTGGCACAGCCAGCTGGGAAATGCTGTTTTAAAATCGCTTCACCTGGCATGGCTTTAATAACTCTAGCAGAGAGTCCAGCTTTCTAAGCCAAATACACTAATGAAATACAACACAAGTGTGTGTTTGCAAGTCCAAAGCCACCAGTGAAACTTCAGTGGCACCTACACACGTTTGCTCAACATGTGCCTGGACATTTCGTGTCCTAAGTGACTTTCTGTCATCTTCAGATACAATGCATTCAGTACAACAACATTTTAAGGATGTCGTGGTCCTCCTCAATTATGATGAATGAACAAAAACAACAGTAAAGTTGTTGTTGAAAAATCCACTGGGTCCTACTAGTGGTTTATGGAAAATATCATGGTAGTAAAGAGGACAATCAATGGCACTTCTTGAACAACAGAAGATCAACATTTTAGACCAACCACTGGACATTTTAGTTCTGAGATAATCCAGTGGTTGGACTGAAACACTGAGGGCCCTATTACATTCTTAACACAAAAACACACGGGAAATTGCGCTCATAAAACCGACGCGCAAAAATGCGCGCAAAGTACGCGCACAGAAATCAGTGAGCGCAATGTAATTTTTAACGCGAGTCCGTCATTTTGTGCGGACTGCGCACAACAGACATACGTTCAGACGGAAGACAAGGTAGTGGCCGTCATTTTTGACGGATCTAGTAAAAAAAACGTGAACATCGACGTTCTCCGTTGTGAATCATCAGTTTGGTACGGTCAGGTTGTTACAATTTGCCGTCACCACCAGCTTTTCAAAGACGTTAAAATTATGCGCGCAAACGTTGCCTGTTAAATTTTGAGCTAAGATTTAATACCATGCGTGTACCAGCGCACAAACACATTTGCGCTCACAATGTTAAATCTAGGATGCGCTCACTAAATTGCGCTCGCAAAGGGTTTGCGCATGGTCACTCGCTTACAACGTTAACGCGTATTTTGTGTGCGAACGTTGTAATACAACATTCAGCGCAAAGGGTTTTGCCCCTCGAGTTAATGCGTTTTTGCACGCGTGCACAATTGTGCACAAAGAATGTAATAGGGCCCTGACTTTTTTCAATAAATGTTTAAATCCTATTCCATTTACCCCTGTCATCTGCTACTTGTATGTATAGTTACACAATATCCATAGTTTTTTCTAGAGAAAATTCCTATTTACTCTATTGTTATGTCCCTCCTTTTTGGAGTGCAGACCTTACTTAAGGCCCTGTTCACACTGTGCAATTTGAAATTCGTGCAACTTTCTGCGCGATTTTCATATTCGCGACATGGTGCAATGTCGCATGTCGCATGTCGCGCGTCGCAGAAGCATGTCGCAGGTACATGACCCTTTTTTTGCGATTTGCTATCTGCGATTTTGCGATTTGTATTGGTGGTGCTTTGCAAAAATCGCACAAAACAGTGATGTCGCGCGACATTATCGCACCATGTCGCGAATATGAAAATCGCGCGGAAAGTCGCGCGAATTTCAAATTGCACAGTGTGAACAGGGCCTTAAGTAAAGTCTGCACTCCAAAAAGGAGGGACATAACAATAGAGTAAATAGGAATTTTCTCTAGAAAAAACTATGGATATTGTGTAACAATACATACAAGTAGCAGATGACAGGGGTAAATGGAATAGGATTTAAAAATTTATTGAAAAAAGTCAGGGCCCTATTACATTCTTTGTGCACAATTGTGCACGCGTGCAAAAACGCATTAACTCGAGGGGCAAAACCCTTTGCGCTGAATGTTGTATTACATTAAATGCGAGTTAACGTTGAAAGCGAGTGACCCTGCGCAAACCCTTTGCGAGCGCAATTTAGTGACATTGCGCGGCAAGATGTGAACAGTTCCATTGAAATGCATTGGAGAAGCTACACAGCGCGACGTCGCGGCAAAATCCGCGCGATAAATCGCACAGTGTGAACCGGGCCTAAGGTGTATTTAGAAAATACTCTGTAATTAAGCTACATTTGTGTCACCTGTCAATTCATTCTAATAAAGCCTATCAAGGTACTATTCCTTTGAGGCTGTATTAACAATTAAGTGGAATTGTCTGTTCCTTTTAAATAATTCACGTTGTATGCTATTTTTATTGCCTTATCACATTAGCTTATTACTATGGTAAGAGGAAGAAAATCGCAAAGCCTCCCATTGGAGAACACAATTTGGAAAATGTACAAGCAAAGCCACTAAGGCGAAGGAAAAAGAGAAAATCTATTTTTGTGCAGAAGAAAAGGCGGACTTCAACTGTGGACATGACTCCAGTGGAGTCAGCAGAGGTAAATACATATATTTTTTCTTTTCTATAAAGGATTTTCTTAGTATATAGTATGCAAAGTGGGTGTTATTCATTGAAATATGCAAAATACCAGTGCTTGGCAGTGAAATTTAATGTTTCTAAAATGTCAGCACATTGGTAGAAAAGACAAACTTGAAGGAATGAGGACAAAAGCAATCTGAAGTCTACGCTTGCGAGTATGGCAACATGTTTCTCATGCCGAGTTACCAATACATCTATAAGTGTATAAGAAATATGAATATTCAAGATTGTTTGCAACTTTGCACCCAGCTACTTCTCATACTCAGCTATTTACCCTCACCTAAGTGTGTCAACCCTCTCTTCTTTAAATTGTAAGATCGCGAGCAGGGCCCTCTCTCCCACTGTTCTCTGTGTATCTACCGTGTATCCACCTTGTATCAGTGACGTGCGGTGAGGTCGGTGGCTGGTGAGGCACTGGCTAGTATCAGAGCCAAATATACACAGGACCCCATAATTATATGTACCCAGGGAGACAGACCCCATAATTATAGAGAATATAAATGGGTTCCTCTGTCTGGGGCTACCTAGTCACTGGTGCGTTGTGGTGTGTTTGGTCTGGGTTCAGTTTGTGAAGGGTGTGTATAGCACATCTATAAATAACCATTTTTTTTAACGTATTCTCATCAATTACCATATAATACCCGATTTTTGCGTTCATATAGTGTTTGTCCCAAGCAAACAAAAATTATTTGGTGCATAAGCTATGTAAATATAAAATAATAAAATTATGTTAAAATGTCTTGTGCTAATATTTAGTTGCACACAAAGAAACAATGTGGAAACCACAACGAACTTAGATATGCAAGTCTTTTTGTTAAAAACCACAGAACCACCTGGTTGGTAAAAGTGAAAAAAAAAATACAGATCTGATTGCAGATTGGTGTTACCTGGATATTTATAGTGCAATTTGGTAATTAAAAGTGCTTTATAATAAAGTGCTTTGTGCAAATTTCTTCATAAAAGCAACATAAGGAAGTATTACAACTGTTATACAGCACTAAAGCAGCGTTTAACTCATATGCATACTGTGCTGCTTTGAAAAAAAAGAAATGAGAGCCACCCAGTGGCTAAAGTGTGTATTGCAAAGTAAAAAAGAAGTTTGCAGGAGTCACTTATACCCATTCGCTAGATGATTGCGGGCAAAGAATTGCGTATGGCAGTGTTTAGAATTTTTTATAGAAATAATGGTGTCCTCTGGGGGGGGGTACAGGGGGTTTTCCAATCTTGGTTTAGGGTGCTTTTGGACTCTAATGCAGTCCTGGTGTGCTGTCACCCCTTTTATTTCATTTGAGGAAAAAGGGAAATCTCAGAACAAACCATTAGAACTGCAAAGTGATCACTCACGTTTGGAGTCTGGACTGGAGCCTAGAAGGGTCCAACTCACTGGTTAGGCCTGCAGGTCCATAAGAGTGACCTGACCTCTCCCCTTTTTTGATCGGCCGTCCGCTTTTGTGTTGTGGTCTTGGTGCCTGGTGTCTGGAACTCGCTTTGCCAGGATCTCCTTCACACACGTGCTCTGAGCTCTGCCCCCCCCTCGCAGAAACGCCCCATGATTGACGAGGCTAGTCACATGAATGTCCTGCGTCAATCAAACCATGAGGAGCTCTGCCTCACATGGTGGGCATTTTTTTTTTTTAAAAAAGAAGAATTGCTTGGTCCAATGGAGCTTTTCCATTGGCTCAAGCTTTCATTTGCTCAGAGCCTGGAGGCACTGGCGAGCGTGGCTGCCACCAGCTTGGGCTTCGCAATAGGCGCAGCATTCAGCTGCGCTTATTGTGTAGCCTAGGCTAGCTCAGTGCTGCCCCTGCTGTCTGTGTAGTGAATCACACAAACACAGCAGCCGGCAAACTGAAGTGAAAGCGGAGGACAGAGAGAAGAAGCCAGCACAGCGAGGGAGCGTGGAGCAGGTGAGTATGAGAACTTTTTTCAATAAATAACATTTATTTACAGTTTAAATATACACACACACACACATCACATGTCATTACAACACAATGAGCACATTAATTTACTGGAATGGCAGGGGAGGCTCTGCCTCCCCTGCCACCCCTGACTGCACGTCCCTGCCTTGTATGATTTTTTTTTATGTCTCTCACATTGTACAGCGCTACAGAACTTGTTCACACTTTATAAAGAGTTATAACTGTTTTGAGATATGTATTGTTATAATGTAGATTACGGGCCATATTACATACTTGGTGCTAACTTAACCAGAGCTGTTGTAAACGTAAAACCTCCATAGGCTATAATGGCTCTGGGAAGTTTACAACCGCTCTGGTTAAGTTAGCACCAAGTATGTAATATGGCCCTATATTTGGATGGAGAGATTGCATGACCAAGCCTCGCAGTTCATTAATTATGATGCCGTTCATTTGTTCAAACATTAGATAGTAAAAGACATAGTGTATAAAGACACTTTGATTGTTTTAGATGCAGTTTTATTTACAAGGGAATATTTATAGGGAGAGAAAAGCAGAGTTAATTTGTATTTACACTTTCTGGCCACTTTATTAGGTACACCTTGCTAGTACAGGGTTGGACCTCCTTTTGCCTTTAGAACTTAATTCTTCATGGCATAGATTCATCAAGGTTTTGGAAACATTCTTCACAGGTTTAGGTCTATATTGACTTGATAGCATCACTCAGTTGCTGCAGATTTGTAGGCTGCAAATCTATGATGTGAATCTCCCGTTCCACGACATCCCAAAGGTGCTCTATTGGATTGAGATCTGGTGACTGTGGAGGCAATTGGAGTACAGTGAACTCATTCAGGGTTATTCAGAGAAAGCTTAAAATCAGGAGAACTAGCAGAAGAGATCAATCTAGACCAAATATCTGATTTGGAAAGTGAGATAAATGGGAGATTTTTTCTGGTTTGGCTATTTTGACCTAGAATTTTCACTTCTCCAGTCATTCTCCAGAGTTTCACATTTCTTTGAATAGACCTGATTGTCATGTTCAAAAAAACAGTTTGAAATGATTTGAGCTTTGTGACATGGTGCATTATCCTGCTGGGAAGATGGGTTCATTGTGATCTTAAAGGGATGGACATGGTCAGCAACAATACACAAGTAAGCTGTGGTGTTTAAACGATGCTCAATTGGTTCTATGGGGCCCAAATTATGCCAAGAAAATATTCCCCACACCATTGTACCACCACCACCACCAGCAGCTTGAACCATTAATATAAGTCAGGGTGGATCCATGCTTTCATGTTGTTTATGCCGAATACTGACCCTACCATCTGAATGTCGCAGCTGAAATCGAAACTCACAGACCAGGCAACGTTTTTCCAATCTTCGATTCTCCAGTTTTAGTGAGACTGTGCAAATTGTAGCCTCAGTTTCCTATTCGTAGCTGACAGGAGTGGCACCCGGTGTGGGCTGCTGCTGTAGCCCATCTGCTTCAAGGTTCAACGTGTTGTGAGTTCAGAGATGGTATTCTGCATAGCTTGGTTGTAACAAGTGGTTATTTGAGTTACTGTTGCCTTTCTATCATCTCAAACCATTCTCCTCTGACGTCAACAAGGCATTTTCTTCCACACAACTGCCGCCCACTGGATATTTTCTTTTTTTCTGACCATTCTCTGCTGATCTACTGGGATTTTCACGCACAGCCATCTCTAGGGTTTACAATTTTTGAAATACTCAGACCAGTTCGTCTGGCACTAACAACCATGCCACGTTCAGTCACTTAAATCCTTTTTCTTCCCCATTCTGATGCTTGGTTTTAACTTCACGTCGCCTTGACCCTGTCTAGATGCCTAAATGCTTTGAGTTGCTGCCATGTGATTGGCTGATTAGCAATTTGTGCTAACAAGCACTTGAGCAGGCGTACCTAATAAAGTGGGCGGTGAGTGTATATGGATTGCTAACACAAATAATGGCATTTGGAACATTCTCCATATTGTAGTTCACTATCAGAAGGCAACATTCAATTACCATCTTTGATATGTACCACACATGTTTAATCATGTGTTACTCCGTACTTGGCATGCTGCTTGCTCCCTGTTTTAGCAGTCAGATGACCATGGGAGGCAGGACACACAAGTGAATGACCATCCAACTCAATGGCTCTAATTGTAAACAAGTTAAGAACCACTGACTACGATGAAGTCCCAATAGTCATGGCTTTCATTAAGCTTTGATTAGTGTTTGCTGATCAAAACTTCTTGGTGGGACAAATTACTAATCCATTTACTTGTTGCCCTCGTAGGGTGTTTATAGAAAGGTAAAACATTTCATATCAGTTCATGTTGTGTTCATATCAATAACAATTGAAGTATTTAAATTAATAGGGCACTCAACACAGTGTAACCATGCAATGTTATTTCAGTGGCCACACTGCTCAGAGTTCTTGCTCCTCTCATAGAATGACTCTGGGCTCACTGAGCCCTATGAGTGCAGGGGCTTCATCTTGCCCAGAACCTGAATGTAGTGCACAGTTTTTAGGTTTTTGAAACCCTTGGGAATTACGTCCCACCAATGGCCCTCAATGCACTTGATATTAACAGCCTTTTGGATTGACTGGACACTTACTTGAGTATCCAGTCCCCCCCAGTTACATAATATGTTGTAGCATGTCATGTCTAAAAGAGCTCAGTATGACTCCAGTGCTGGAGTTTTACACATAACGAGAATACAGTTACTCTCCTACAACGTTTGAATCATATACTATCACATTCACAGTATAATTATGTTATAACCTGTGTTCCCTGGTAACAGAATAGTGATGATGAAGATGGAATGGAAGAAGAGACAGGAAGTGAAGAAACAAGTTCTGAAGTGCGTGATGATCACACTGATACATCTTCAACTGAGGTGCAGTCTTTAAGACCACGCCGATCAGTAACCTTAAGGAACAGTATAGATTCAGACCGTCCTCCACTAGCTGAGAGATCAAGGAGAGACAGAATAACAAGATCCAATTCAACTCTTGAGGATAAATGCAATACTACTGGAAAGAAAGTATGTATTCTAAATATGTTTTACCTCCACTTATTCATTCTCTTAATATGCTTTTAAGATATACTGTATGCAGTGTGGCATCACATTCATCAGTCGTATAAAATCAGCTATTTCTGCTCTTAAAATTCTTAAAAGTATGGATTTACTTTATGAGCGTTAATCCAAATAATAAAATATTGATTTGTTAGAAATACATCATTTATAACCAATGTCAGATAACATGAGATGCCATTAGGCAAAAAGAATATTTTTTTGAAGAAACCAAGATAATGCGCAAATGTATGCCCACAATGCCTAAGGACCTTGACATAATACATTCAATGTTCTTAGAAAATATTTATGATTCATACCATGCATAGCTAGTTAATATGTTGTATAGCAAATGTAAGAGTATATACCAGAGTGCCTAGGCATTCTCTGATGCCAGTGACGCTTAAAATGATTTCATCTGTAGGAAACAAAACAGGAAGAGGAAGACCGCCTTGTTCTTGAAAGCAATCCACTTGAATGGACGGTAACTGATGTTGTTCGATTTATCAAATCAACAGATTGCGCTCCTATGTCAAAAATCTTTCAGGAACAGGTATGTCAGATATATTATATTATTTCCTGTTTTAGAACTGCTGCTTTTTTCCCATATCTTCTATATGAGTCATTTAATACTTTACAGACCCTGTTCCGGCCGAGATGGTAATAGGGAGTCAAGACAAAAAAATGTAACCCATTAAGTTGTAACCCATTAAGTCTTAGCAGCTCCCTATCATCAACTCAATTACGAGCCAATGTTATAGTAGTGGCTTGACAAGTAATATTATGGAGCTGCTACTGAATACCATCAGTGGCAACAAACGCTACAGCTAGTATCCTTACTTGAAACTCATAAGACTCCAAGGAGAATCGTACAAGATTGTATGTACAAAACCTTTGAAGGAACATGGAGAAAAATATTTATTCTCAGTGTTCTTCAGTTTGCAACAGGAGGAGGAGATCATACACTCCTCTTCTCTAAGGGGCCAACGATGCATATAGAATTATTTAATTATTTTTCTTTTCAGTATTAAGTGATTTTGCAAATGAAAAGTCACTTAACATCAACTTGTGTTATGATTTGTTCCTCCAATACAAAGATTAAGAAGCATAAATGAAGAATCATGAGAACTACTATTACGACTCCAATTGGAATAAGAAGGGAGCTGTTGACATTAGCCAGTGAGCTTCTAAGTATAACAGCCCCATTTGTTAATGTCAGCCTCCTGATTTGAATAGTGTCCTATCTGTTATTATTAAATTTAAGTTTTAGCAAATGATCTAGAATAATTCTTTATGGGTGATGATCTTGATAACTGATTTAAAATATAATCTAGAATTTACATCACAACGCAAAAAATACATCCTTAAAATGACTTAAAATGTAGTCACTCAAATGGCAAAAATGCTGCAAAGCTCTATTGCTTTAGTTTCTGATCTATTTGCAAATATCTAATGTGGTGATTTTGTTTTCAAGGAAACAACCAAATTTATTTAATTTGGTTCATATTTATATATACATATATATATATCTCTTGTGACATTGGCTAGATTCACTAGAGCTCCCTGCTGGATCAGAAATGAATTGTAAGATCTCATGGGGATCAATCAGTGTTAAAATGTTAAGATCACCATGGACTAGAATCCCTAAGGATCACCTCTTTAAAAATACAACCACTAGGGAATGCAGCCCTTGGTGATTTTTACATTTGAAGGCTGATAGATCCCCAAGAGATCTCACAGCTCATTTGGAGCTCTAGTGAATAAAGCACATTCTGGGTGTCTCAAAGTATATTAAGAGGATTCCCTTTGTTTGTACTAAATAACACTGTGCATTACAGTGCCGGTTCTGAAATAATAATATGTTTTGTTATTTTTAGGACATTGATGGGCAAGCACTTCTTCTTTTGACTCTTCCCACAGTCCAAGAGTGTATGGAGCTAAAGCTGGGTCCAGCTATTAAGCTATGTCATCAAATCGAAAGAGTAAAATTTGCATTCTATGCACAATATGCTAACTGAATCTCGAAACCTCTTTTGTAAGGTTTAAATCGATACTGAAACATGGTTTTGTTGCTGAAATGTTTTTTTGTGTGTGTGAAAAAAATGCGCTGGTGTATATCCATAGTAAATCGCATTCCCACATTTAACAGAACAGATGTTCATTTCTTATCTATGTTAATCAACTAGCTATGTTCATTCATGGCCTTGCGCTATAAAAAAAATACAAAGTCTACCAAAAAAAATACAAATCTTGAAATACATTATTATCAGGCTTCATGTTTATCTAGCTTTGACAGTAAAGGCATATTTTGGGATGTCTTATCTTTTATCAAATTTAATAATCTTCTTTCATATTGAAAGTGTGTGGTCATTTTTACTGTGATCTGTGGCTTACATGAAAGCTTTGAAATCAATGATTAGCACACTTTCTACTGTACATTATTTCCAGTTTTATATTGATACATTAACTGAATGTCACTGTTTGATGGCTTTTATACCGCACCACTGAAGGTGAAAAGAGCTGGTTTTCGCAAGACAGACTCCATTTGTACCAAATATTTTACAGACTAAATATATTTTACCCTGTTTCTTGATGATGTATGGTAACTCATAGGGATATGGACAGAGGAGTATTACATCTTGGCTAAGTAAATTGCTCTTTCTATCAGTAACATCTGATCAAATTGTTCAGCTATCAATCTTTCTAAATCATCTATCCATTTGATCGGTGAACCATGTATTTGGCGTGCCTCATCTCACATTTTGAATGTGTAGTTGGTGAAAAGTAAGCGGTAAAACACTTTCGTATTGTATTTTGAATCACAAACCTAAGCCCAGTTGTCTAATCAAGCACTTAACATTTTTTATGATGTACATTGTTTTTAACGGAAAACAATTAAAATATGTATACAGTTATATCCAGCTACATAATATTTCCTATTTAAAATAACATTAGGGAAACAATTCCAATGCTGAAATCCATACACATGGTAGAATATCATGAGAAATGTCATCTGGTCATACTTTAAAATAATGACTCCTGATTTGGCTTCATACTCCATTTGATGCTGTTTCTAATCGTATTCACAACAGCTATTGTTCCAAATCACTGCTTGCAATGGAGTACCCCTTGATCATATAACTCTGTAAATTGTATACTTGTAATTTCCTCTGAGCGTTTTATTTACAAAAAAAATTATTCCATCAAAATCTGTCATTCTTTGATATGTTCTTGATAGTCCCTAAAAAAATTCAGGTTTTGAGGAAATCCACCAATGGTTCAAAGTTCCATTGCTGATATAATGACTTTTTAATTGACACCGAGGGCCCTATCATTTCCTTAACGCTAGCGCTCACATATGTGAGTGTTTGCTAGGTTAAATGAAGTTACCGCATGCTGCCCAGATCACATCCCAAATGCTAACGGGTTAAAATACCCGCATTGGTAATAGCGGTTTATACCGTGAGCTTACTGTAGTTTGCGCTACCTATACTTAACATGGGGGGTGCAAAAGAGTAGTTAGCGGTAGGACAAGTAAGGTATTACTATGTCCTAACACTGATTACTGCAAAGCTGCGGCATTGAAAATGTTAGCCATAGCTCTAAGCTGGTGCTAACTGATTCCGTGTCTGCAGAATCAATTATCACCAGCTGAACCCCCCAAAAAAAATCAGATACTCACCTCTCATCTCACGGCGTGAACGGTGGTCCAATCCGCTGCTTCTGGCCGTTGGGAGCAGAGTGAGACTGGGGAAAAATAGTCCCCAGTCTCCCGCCGCAAATCACTCTGCAGCCCTGCATGATCTCGCGAGATTGTGCAGGTCATGTGACCTGGCAGCACAACCCTCCAGGGAATCCTATGGACTCCAGGAGGTGACCCTCACGGCGGTGCATTAGCGCTGCCGAAAGTATCCTGGAAGTTAGCACTTGCTTCGGGCAGGCTTCTGAATTCAGCACCTGCCTCGTAATCTGTAGTTAAAACGGGGACACTAAGGGGAAACCTGCAGGTGCAGATTTTTCCCGTTGGTGTCCCCGTTTTAGCACAGGGCAGATAATAGTGCCCTGAGTCGGTGAACAGTATAATGGTGAAGGAATTCTATAGTATTTTGTCTCCATTACTCTTTGTGTAGAGAGTGAGACCAAGAAAGCTAAGACTTCAAGGACTTCAATGTTTATATCAAAATTAATAAATTATATATTCTTCATATCATGTTAAAATCTTGCTCATTTAATCCTGGCGGCTTGGCAAAATGTCTCATTATTTTTGACAAATGCTTTATTGATACAATTCACCAAAGATATATGCTTTAAGGTGTTGTTTGATTTGATGGGCAGATTGTTTTTAGTTTCTAAAGCAAATAATACAAATAACAACTCTCAGGCATTTAAAATTTTTACATATTCCATAGAACTTTTACAAACTTCAGTACATCACAATAATAAAAATTAAAATTTTTGCACTTCCAGTTGTTTAAAGTTGTTTATCCTTTCTTTATTAGTTGTAAGCATGTTTTCTTTATTATGAATAACTCATCATCTTGATAGATACACAGTATTTAAGGTAAATGCAACTCGAAGCGTCAATGATTTATTTTTCTTTATTCTGTTGGAGATTAAGGAGGTGATATTAGTTCATGGCCTCATCTCTAAAGTATAGTTTTTACTCTACGAGTCCCAGGCGTACTATAGTTATTCAGCTGGAGAGAGGCAGGCTTGACTTGACATTTGTTTCGACGGATACTGTGCTATCGTTTTCTTAGAACATAAAATGGTAAATCATAGCAACATCAAAAAAGTTTGTAGTACATACTCAGATCTGTGCTGCCCCCCCCCCCAAATACAGGTTTCGATGTATTAACTTTCTGATACAACATTCTATCTATCACTACATTCCATGCAATAGTATTAAGAAATATGTTGATAATTCTTTCATCTCCTTTGATTAGTAATGGGATGAATAACATATCAAATGTATTTACTTATACTCTACATACCACATAACCGTTTTTCGTAAGACTCCCTCAGAGTCTTATTTGTGAAGTGACAACTTAATTTTCAATTATATTGCACATTGCTCATGTACAATATAACAACATATGTAAATGTATTTACTTGTACTGATCAGGTCCCCTTAAAGATCTCAAAAGTGCAATCTGAAGCAAGTTAGCCAAAAAATTAAAAGGCTTACTTTGACTAACCGCTTATTCCCTCAGCTAACTTTACCAGCCAGATTTAATTTGTGAATAACTGCTGAACATAATTAATGAACATCAGGTGAAACAGACAAAACGCATACTTCCACGTATGCAATTTGACTTGTGTAGAAACCCTTTTGTTTTGTCAGGTAATGAGTCTTTTGTTTGATAGTTCTAAGAATGCGCTCAAGGCGTCTTCTTCTAATTTTGCCCGTGTTTATCAAATACATGGCATAAATATTTCAAAACCTTCACTATATGCAGATGAAATTGAAGAATAAAGGATTAAATACTTTTCTAGTCCATTTGTTATTTCCATATTTAAAAGCATTGTTTCTGCTTTGGAAGAAGTAACTATATAGTTTCTATGGAATTGTGTTTCCCGGAGAATTGACAGCTTGCTGTAAGCAACTGAGGCAAGACATCTAAAGAATGATTACTGGTTGAAGGCTCTCATTGTCTGAGCACAGATGCCAGATGTTGCTCTCCATTCATCAATTTCTGCCAGTACCCTCTTTACCATTTAGATGGTATTTGGCTTGAATGCCCAATATAAAATGTATAAGTTGATTTTCAAATTGAAATGAGCTTCCCTTTTGAAGTAAATTTCATTTGCAAATAGAAACTTTCCTGGAAATATATATTTTAGAGATATCCTTTAGAATATCACTTTTTATGGATATTTAAGTTGACTGACCTTTTGATTCTGACTTAGTTTTCAATGTGAATGTTGCATATTGTATGGGAATTGTAGATGTAAATCAAAGCTGATCAATGCAGTCTTTTACAGACTTTTCTAAATTGTAATTCATTTAAAAAATTGTTTTGCAGTAACCTAAGCATTCTACGTTAAATAAATAATGACGATTCTGTCTATAGTCCTATATATTCTTAAATTACTATTTGTTTTTGTATATCTGTTGCAAGTTACAATGCAGGGCAAAGTTACTATATGCAGCCAGCATATCAAATTAAATCAATTCATTAAACACATGTTTTTCTAAATTTTGTTTCCCCATTGTAGTTATGTAAATTAAATCATTGCACTTTATTATGCATTTAAAATTAAATTTTATGTAATATGTTTGCCAAGTACATAAATCATAATACCTAAAAAATCGAACAATTTTTTTCTATTTTCAAATTTAAAAGTAGTCAATAAATGCATTATGCTTCATTCCTCCGCAGTAAAAGAAACTACATTTCACATCACCTTGCTTATTATAGTCATAATATTTTTTTAATTTATTACATATTAATAAATGATTTCTAGTGTATGTAGCGTTTAATAAAATGAGATATCTGGTTTTTCGGCTTTTGGAAAGCAATTAAATGAGCTACTCTATACTCATTAAAATATAAAAATGCCTGGAATGGCTGTCATAGTATAAAGGACAAAATGTATCCGTATGTTTTTTGTTGTCATTAATAAATTAATTGGCAGTTGTGGCTGCTAACATTTGTTTACCAATAGTTAGGATTTTGATAACTCACAAGATTCCTGGAATGATAGAATACTTTTTTCAGGCTTTTGAACGCAGAGCAGAATTACTAATTACTAAAACATTGCCAGCCCTCTACAGTAGGGTAAAAGCTACTAGAGCTTGAGGAGAAATGTTTTCCAAATCAATAATTACATGATCAAACTATCGTCCACAGTGTGCTCTACGCATGATTATTTTTAGTTCCATGATGGACAGTATACAATTTTTCAGCATCATTCAGAACAGTTTGAGGCACAATTTACTGATCTGATAATTGTCACGATACATTGAGTTTATTATGTTCATCAGTTATCAAACTTGAAATAGACCTGGATATTTTTTGTATTTCATTACTGCAAAGCATGGAATTTTACCTACTGTTCAACTAGTTTACCCCCCCCAACATTAATAAAAAATATAGCTCACATGTCAGAATTGCTTTTAGTAACGCATGCCATATACAGGATCTTATCTTGATCAATCAATCGAAAACTTCAAACAATTCACAGTAGCCAAAAATCTATTCTCCATAAATAAATTAAAGAAAGCGATGCTCAATGAAATGGTTACATACTGGCTCTGTTCTGGGTCCCCAACTCTTCTTGATCTATTCCACCTCTCTGGGTAACCTCATCTCTTCCTAGGGATTCCAATATCATCTGTATGCTGACGTCACCCAAATCTACCTCTCCAGCCCTGATCTCTCTCCTCCTGTGTTGGACCGTGTTACTGCCTGCCTATCGGCATCGACTGTGTCTGACTGGATGACTTCCTATTAACTAAAGATCAACCTCTCTAAAACTGAACTTCTAATCTTCCCTTCTTCCAAAGCCAATATTCCTGCACCCTTTTCCCTTCAGGAGAATGGTGCTACTATTATTTCTATCTCACAGGCTCGTTCCCCCAGTGTCCTCTTAGATTCTGATCTCTCCTCCACTCATATTCAGTCGCTAACCAAATCTTTCTACTTCCACCTAAAAAACATTGCACGCGTTTGCAGTTTTCTTAATTAAGAATCTGCTAAAATGTTCATCCAAGCTCTTATTATATCACGCCTTGATTACTGTAACTTGCTTCTTGCTGATCTAAAAAGATCCCAGATTTTCCCTTTACAGTCTCTATGAATGCGAATGCCATGCTCATCCACCTTCACCTTTCCCACCTCTCACACCTCGCCTATTTGTTAGTCTCTGCACTGGCTCTTTGTCTCCTATAGAATCCAATTCAAAATATTGGTACTCATGTACAAAGCTCTCCATAACTGCACCCCTGCCTACATTTCCTCCCTTATTAGCAGGTATATCCCATCCACTTTGATGTGCCAATGATCTGATGTTATCATCTCCCAGTACCTGTACCCCCAAGTCTCACCTTCCAGACTTCTCCTGAACTGCCCCCTTCTTGTGGAACTCCCTCCCCTGCAACAGCAGACTCTCCCCATCTATCCAGTCCTTCAAGAAGTCTTTGAAAACACATTACTTTAGAGAAGTCTATCGTCTCGCTCCATAATCCCCCATTGTACATTTCTTGCTCCATCTTGCTGACAGCCCACATACACCCAACTACTTCAAATACTCGGCCATTTACCCTTACTTAGTGTGTCACCCCTCTCCTCTTAGATTGTAAGCTCTCAAACAAGATCTTCTCTCCCCTACTGTTCTGTGTGTTTAACTTGTATGGACATTTGTTATTCTGTCTCGCCGACTGTACAGTGCTACAGAAATTATTACGGCTTTATAAACAATTACATGTGTTCATAGCTCTATTACTGAAAGCATTCACACCATTTAAACATTTTTAGCCACCCCTT
Source organism: Leptobrachium leishanense (assembly GCA_009667805.1). Taxonomy (NCBI): domain Eukaryota; kingdom Metazoa; phylum Chordata; class Amphibia; order Anura; family Megophryidae; genus Leptobrachium; species Leptobrachium leishanense. The sequence continues at coordinate 178,964,921 of CM019065.1, read as the reverse complement.
AGAAGAGATCTCAAACTATATCCCTTCAGATGTTCATTGCCTACAGTTCCCAGAATTCTTTGAATGCAATAAATGGCCAGAGAATTGTTGGGGTTGATGTTCAGTAACAGCTGGGGGTCAGTTTGAGATCTCTGACTTAGAGACTTGATAATATTAAACAAAAACATATGCAATGAATACAATATTAACCCCTTAAGGACCGCTGACGTACCCTGTACGTCCTGTCCACGGGTCTCCCTTAGACCCGCGGACGTACAGGGTACATCAGCGGGGTCTAACCCCCCTCCCACCCGATACTTACCTCCCTCGCTGGATCCCTCGGCGATCTGGCAGGGAGGAAGCCTGCCCATTTGATTTACAGGTTGATGACGTCGCCACGCTGCGTGGTGACGTCATCAGCAGGTGCCCCCATGCAAATCAATGGAGGGGAGGGGGGCTCCTTCGGAGCCCTCTATCTCCCCAACCATTGAAGCTAGGGAGATGCTTTTTGCACCGCTGGAAAGGGGAGAGTCTCCCCTTTTCAGCGGTGTATAGCATTAATGATTTCACTGCTAATTGGCGCCAAAACGCGATTCGAACCTGGAGGGGGCTGACATCTTGGATGTCAGCCAAGCCTCCAGGTCCCCCCCCACCCACTGACAACCTCACCATATGTGTGAGAATGTCAGTGGGCCAGTTAACCATCTAGCTGCCATGTAGAGATAAGGGGATCCTAAGGATCCCTTTATCTCCTGATCCATGGAAGCTAGATGGTCATATTTGAAATCATTTGAAAGGCCTGATAATGGCCTTTCCAATGATACCAAACATGACCAGGTTTGGTTTAAAAAAAAATAATTAAATTAAAATAAAAAAATGTTTTTTTTTTAAAAGTTTTTTTTGTCTGGGGGGGGTTTAATTAAATAGGACCTAGGCTGTCATCTCAAAATAATTAGCACAAAATGGTCAGAATGATCGCAGCGCACATAGGTGAACTGGCTCAGCAGTGAAGGGGTTAAAAAGCAAAAACATGTAAAAATTGGGTATTTCTAGTCTCGGGACAAAATTTTGAACCTATTTAGCCGGGGTCTTTTTTGGTGGTTGTAGATTTTGAGGATTAAATTACGAAAAAGTGTGTTTTTACCATTTTTTCATCATATTTCATATTTTTTTATAGTAAATTATTCGATATGATGGAAATAATGGTATTTCTAGAAAGTCCATTTAATGGCAGGAAAAAGGGTGTATAATATGTGTAGGTTGAATAAACAAGTAAGAGGAAAATTTGACCTAAACACTAACAGCGCAGAAACGTAAAAACAGCAGCGGTCACTAAAGGACGGATTTGTGTAAAACCGCCCGGTCACTAAGGGGTTAAAGAAATCTCTGAGTGAAATCATAATGCCATAACAGCAACTCGTAATAGACTTTTGCCTTTTTGTAGCATTATATTTTGTTTGTTTCAAATGAACAAACTGTAATATAATTGATAGAATGCTGAAGTTAATTTGTCACTGGGAGCATAAAAATTAACCTTGGTTAAATCTTAACTAAATTAATCACCCTAAGAATGTTCCTAGCGATTATGCATTTTATATTAGGCCTTTAAATCTCATTATGTCATGTCTCTCAGTGAAGTTTTGAATTTTGGATTTCTTAGCTTTGAGGCTACGAACGATTAAGAAAATTTAAAAATTGGTAATTTCTTTAGTGATGAAAACCTTAAAGGTTCTATGGAATTGGGAGTAGGAGAAACTTGTATCAAAGAAACAAATTCTCTCCTGAGAAAGAAATGAGAAAATTAAAATAAACTTTTTAAAACTCCTAACAAGAAAATAGTGCTCTTCTTCGGGGTTTTTAATAAAATGTGGCTTTCAAGAACCCTATGGCTTTTAAAGAAGGCACAAAGGTATTACTGCTAGATTACAGGCTAAATCTTTCTTAAAGATGGAAATCTATTCCCTTTCTTGTCAATTTCTTTGTAGTGTTATGTTTGTTGTTGATGGAAGTAACTTTTATAAACCTAAAGATTTTGTAGGTGGTCAGATGAATTCTCACTTTAGTGTTTCCATTGGTTGTAGGAGGAAACCATGGGAGACTCAAGAAAACCTTAAATCCAAGCTGGAGAGGGTGGGAAAATAGTGCAGCTAATAGGTTTTGTAGAAGCATCAATGGAAATATTGCTTTTTAAATTAAAACTTCACTTTTAACACCACCTGTAGTAAAACAACATATCGAAATATTGCTAGATGAGTGTCACTAGTCAAAATAACGAATCTCGGTGACCAAATTAGAAAACCAACAAATAAAAAAGTCGCCTCGGTTATCAGTCAGACTCTCTGTTCTAGCAATATTTCTATGTGTTGTATTACCTCAGGTGTTATTAAAAAGTTTTAATTTCAATCAGTGTTTTTCCCTTGGAGCAGTAAGGACACTTCTGTTGTTTCTAGTCTTTGTTTGGGTTAGTCCTTAGTGTATCGTCCTGTACCTGCCCCCACCCAGCTTGCAGAGTCCATTCCGCTTTCTGGTACTCCAGTCATCGGTTTGCAAAAATATTTATCTTTGCTCTACTTCTAGCACCGTCTCGTTTCTTTTATTTAACATTTGCCCATTCAACAAGTAATTTCCTTTTAAATTTAACTTGAATTTCCTTGCAACAAAAATATAGAGCAGACATTCTTTCAACAAAACATGTTAATACATTACTCCATTCTTCTATTGTATTGTCCTTTTGAAAGTGAATTCTGCATGTTGTTTCGACCTTTGTTCCTCTAACATTGCAGTATCAAGTTTGTTACAGTGCAGAATATCTTCTCACTTTCACATTGACATGGATGGGCTGCTCCTATAGATATTATGATGTGCAGTAGATATAGCCTGAAATGCAGCTGAATCAACAGCTACATCTTGAATGATCACAGTTTTAAAGTCCCTCTCATGTCATCATATTCTCTTACTCCATTTGAATCTCCTTGCTCGCTCCATCATGAAATGATCCAAGTTCTCCATGTATTTTTTACCAGTCTGTCTCTGGGTTTCTGGAATATAATTCAAGCTATACCCATTGCTCAACATTATAACATCAACTTTTAGGAAGTAGAACTGTAACACTTTCTTTTAAAATAGTTTAATAAGTTTGCTTGTATTTGAAAATCTAGTGGATTTAGTGGATTTTCACGTTACTGTCTTATACTGCTCGTTTATTCCTAGAATACCAAGCTCGCTTACTGTAAGTCAGGTTTATATAGTTACCAATTAACTATATATTCTAACTACAAAGTAACTTTGCCTTTATTATAATATACCATAAAGATAAATGTTCACCATGAGGAAGTAGAATCTTTTGATAAAACCTGTGCACCTTAGAGAAGGCAATTTAGGCATATAAAGAAGAGGTTTTATAGTCGTGTTTTAAGTTATTGATGTGTTTTACCAGTAAGAGTGCCGCTCCTCCGTAATAAGCATCTATAGTCTTACATTCACATTATATCTATGGTACCTTCTTTTCCACTACTAACCTAATTCACTCTAGGGCTCTGCTATACCACATAGGGCAAGTGTTTTTCAACTATGATTATATGATTATAATACAGGACTATGAAAATTATTATCCAAACTTAACAAAGTAACTCGTAAACCATGAGTCATAAAATAAAGTTTAGTATGGTGTAACTTCAGTGGAACATATGCTCTCTTTACGGATAAATTTTAGAACAGATATTCACCTTTTTATTCTTACATAATATATAATTTTAAAAAAAGAAACACAAATGTGTAAAAATAAAGTCATTTGTGCTATAACCAATGCTAAGCAAATGGATTCACATTCCTTAGGAACATAGTTGTGGGAAGAAAAGATAGCAGTAGGCTGGACTTTTCAAAGTTAAGAAAAATCCTATGACTAATTAACTTTTTATGAGCGAGTGATGCATGTCATATATCAATATATGTTAGATATCCTTTCATGAAAAGTTGGTTCATTGCCTTTCATTAAGATTTTAAGAACTGACGTGGAATTTTATTACAAGTAAAACTCGATTTTCTGCATATGCTAAGAAAGAACAAAATAAAACCATTATCCCTGAATGATAAACTGAAGAGATAATAATACACCCATTTCATAATTAAAGCATCCTGTTTATCTTTGCCAATGTTCCATTTTTTTAATTTTTACCTCTAAGTTTCCAAATGTTTTTCCATAAAACCAAGCGGTTCTAATTAAAATGACTTTCAATTACCCACACAGTAAAAAGTGTCCCATTGTATACATTCACTGTAGGCAAATCCTTTTGGCGAAATAGTGTTACTACATTATTATTATTATTGTCATCATTTATATAGCGCCAACAGTTTCCGCAGCGCTTTACAATAACCAAAGGGAATGAAATACATATAAACGGACATAAAATGGAAACAAGAGGTGTAGAGGACCCTGCTCATAGGAGATTACAGTCTAGAGGGATTGGGGTTGAGGAAGACAAGAGGAATTGCACTAGATAGCAGGATCATTAGTGCCAGTGGTTTGGGAATGGTGGGGCCATAGAAGTGTCTTCAATCAAGTGTGAGTAGGTGAGCAGAGGGATGAGTTGCATCGGTGATGTGGTATGCTACATGTACATTATAGCTTGAACGCTGTAGAAAAAAAACAGATCTCAAAACTTTTCCAATAATTTCAACACAACAGCTGCCATGGTTGAGGTGTTTGAAATTTTCGGGGCATGTTCTGGAGCCCATTTGCAAATTAATTTTATTTGCAATAAACCAAATTCCTTGGCATTGCTTTATAATCAGACCAGATCGAGTATACACAATCTCGGGGAAACTAGAGGTGATTTTGAACATCAAATATATATGATAATGTTAGTGAAGGGATTAATAAACATCCGGAGTTTTCATTATGACGATGTGATGTAATCAATAATGTTTGTGAATTAAACATTTAGTAAGGAAAAAAATGGCTAACTTTAAAAAAAGAAAAGCAAAAATGTACCATCTCCCACGATCAAATCTTTTTTTTACCTTTTAAATGTCTTTATTTTTACTTTAAACTTGCTTTTTTAGTTTCATAGATCCTTCAACATTTTATTTATAGCTGAGCATGTGTTGTGCCGCACTATTATATCTATTAAAGTAATGTAATTGATACATTCCATTAATTCCAAATGAAGTAACTGGATAAGAAGCATACCCACCCTAAGGCTAGGGACAGATGAGCGCATTTTCTGCGGCCACCGTCAAAATGTACGTCGATGCGTGCGCACGCATTTTTTCACGGAATACGCTTAAGTGGTCAGACGATGCGCAATTCTGGACGTATTTCATGACGGTGGGGTAAAAAGAAGTCTAGGGAAATCCGGCTGTTTGAACGTTATGTTGGCCGCACACTAGCAGCGTCTGACGTCTCCTAATCACGCACACACGCCGCTATGCGGCCGCAGCGCACTCTGTACGTCAGTAGCAGCGGTTTCACGTTCTGATAAAAATGCGTTCATTTGCTGGTTGCGTGGTGTCGGCGCACTTTCGTACGCACGTACTGCGTATATTGGCCGTCATTGGCCGTTATGTGCTGCTACTGCCGCCGTGATTTAGTGCGCCTGCACGCGCGTTCCGACTGCCCCACTCTGACCCTAGCCTAAATGGTGAAAAAAATAATCCAGAGTCCAGACCAATACGTACTTGTTTTACAGGACAAATGTGCAACAAAACAGTGCATTTTATGTAGTACACTTAAAGACCTTAACTGCTTAAGGAGCTAAAACGTATAAAATTTCTTGATTTTGGCTTTGACATCACAACAACGAAGTACATTATAGCAAACGATTTTCTTGATTTTTGTTCTACTTTGTTCTCTCTGCTACATATATTTTAGACCTTTACCTGCATGCATGCTTCTTTACAAAAAATAAAGAGAACAAAAAAATACACAGAACGCACTAAAATATATAACTTGCTTACTTAAATTGGAATTTGATGTAATATAAAAGGCATAAGGTACGATGAGTAAACTCCTGTAAATATAAGCTCTACAAACAATAAATCGCTAAAAATGAAGAATGCTGACTTGTGTATATGAAAATAAAAATGGAAGTGTAACAAGGAAAGTGTAATCTGATCTCAAAGCAAAAAAAAGAAAACGAGAATCTGTAATCTGTGTCAGTTTATTTAAATGATATTAATTTCTAATTTACGTGTTCTCTAAACTAGGAAGAACTGAAATGGTAATTGGAAATTTTAGGCCAGACTAGCTGAGTTGGCATATATAATTTATAAAACTAGAATGAGCGCTTTTCTTGCTCTGCTGCTTTTGGACTCTAATTTGCAATTCCCTTGTCAGTTGTTGTAAAGCACATGGTATATTTAGCAAACTGCAAAGTGTTTATTTTCTTCACATTCTTCAATAACATTACCGTGTTTTCACAAGCACTTTGTTAAACAAATAGTATGAGGACACCTGAGGAAAGCATTTCCTTACCTCAAAAATGAAATTTAAAGATATTAAAAAATGTACCAAACACACAACATGATAGTTGTAGGTGATATTAAGAAGGATTGCAGTAATACTGAGCAAAAACACATATCATCATAAATCCATAATGTCAAAGCTTGTTGCTATTCCAAGTGGTTTGTATTAAAGTTGTATACAATTGTATGTAAGTGCATTTCTGCATTTTTTGTGTTTCTTTTGGCCAAAAGGCATGCTACAGGTTTTCTGTAAGATTGCATTCTGTATATACGTTTTTGTGTAAATAAGTAAAAATCTATATTCAGAGTTTTATTTTAATTTGTATTAAAATCCTTTTCTACTTGAAAAACTGTAAACCATCCTATTAATAAAGTGACATTCAGTAAATCGTTGTTCTGTTCTCTTTTTTTTTTTAATCCAATACATACACTACATTTTCCTGAATGACCGTATACTGCAATTTGATCCTCTCTAATTAATCTGACGGTAATTAGTGTAATGTTAGTCATTTTTTCGTTGGCAGTGGATGAGAGCATGATCATTTGACATGAATATTGCAGATTGGTGCAGTTAACCAGTGCTTACATAAATTTATAGTATTAGAAATTGTGTTTTTTAATTTGTAAGGTTGTCATTTGCTTGTCTGAAAAAATGTAAGCTAGTTAAGATAATGAAACCTTATTTCAGCATGTGTCGCCTTCTCTATTGATTTCTGTTTCACATTCTATCTTCCTTTCTCTGAATGGAACACAAGGCTGGCTAATAAGATGATATAGAGGCGTGACAGAATAGGAACATTTTTGATGTATAAAACTATTGATTATTTTATGGCATACCATGGGTGATCGACAGGTTAATTAATGATTGGAAGATGTTATGAATAATTCTGCTTTATCCTATCCTAGAGAAAGCTGTAGTATTCCTTAAGGTTGTAAAAGATAAGACTACAACCTAGACTGATATTTATAAATACATATACATGATATATAATTGCTTTTTCTAAGAATTCCGTTGCTTTAGTCTAGTTGTCTGTGTTATTGATGTGTGGGGCATAAATGTGTTTATTTTACTATTTGAACAAACATTAGCTATAACAACAACAAACTTGATGTATGATGTGAGTCGGACATGTGTCTTTGTGTGAGAGACCAGGCTTCTGATGCATCATTTATGATAGAGTACAGATTGTGGCTCCATCTCCACCACCACATCATTGGTGATGGAACAGTGGAGGGAGATGCTGCCAAGGCCACAACCCCTCTTATATTATATATTTCACATCAAACTATAGAGCAATATTCCTAGGAGATATAATTCAAAACCGTAATAATCACAATGGCTAAAAGCACAAAATAAGCAGTTACAAAACATACAAAGTCACAACAAAATACGATGGTTATAGTCACTGTTAATGCATTAAATGCCAAGGAGTGCCTCAAAACAAGGCTTGGCCCCAAAGAATTGTGATATTGCACCCAGGCTAATAATTATTTCTCCCCTGGAAGTATTATCATCAGGGGCGGACTGACCCATCGGGTTGGTAGGGGCCCTGTCTTGGGATGTGCTGGGCTGGCTGACTCAGCGGGCTCTGCGGCTGCCGGTTTCTTGCTCCCCCCCACAGCTCCGGTTTCGGACAGCCGGGCTGAGCCAGTTCAGCCCAGCGGTGCACTGCGTGCACACCATGCAGTCTCTCTCAGCCTACCTCCAGCGCCCACATCCAGAATGCAGCGTGCCTCCCACATTGAAACTACGAGCCCGGCACGCTGCATTGGCACTGCCCCTCTGCATCACGTGATGTGTAGTGGATGCTGATGCAGCGGCAGGAAAGGCGAGAACAAAGGCAAACGGAACCTGCAGAGGTCCAGCCAGCCAGCATCTGGAGCCAGAGGACAGTGAGTGAGGGGGGGATGGAGTGATGAGGGGAAATGAAGTGAGGAGGAAGGGGAATAAAGTTAGATGGGGAAAAAAGTGAGGAGAGGGGGTCGGGAATAAAATGAAGGGGGATAAAGTGAGGAGGGAGGGAGGGAAATTAAGTGTGATGCGGGAATAAAGTGAGAGGGTCAGGGGAATAAAATGAAGGGGGAATAAAGTGAGGAGGGGGAATAAAGTGAGGGAATAAAATAAAAGGAATAAAGTGAGGGGAATAAAATGGAGGGGGTAATAAAGTGAGGAGAGGGGGCATAAAGTGAAGGGCGAAGGAATAAAATGAGAGGGGACTGCTGGGGGGAGGCTGTGGAGCTCTGTGACACGCTCATACACATCGCACATTACTGTGAGTTTTATTGCTGTGGAGCTCTGAAATGTGCAGTGTATCAGTAATGTACAGTATCTTTTAAAGTGATCAGTAGTTTCCCTCATTTGCCACAGGGACTTTCTGTGTCGTGGTGCAGGCTTAGCTGCAATGAGTGGATGATGGCTGCTGCCATCAGTAAGTCTGAAGGGGGCACAGTGAATTCCCCAATTCGCTGCTGTGTCCAAGTGAATTTTCTTCTCACAATTTTCAAAAAGATTATTTTAATGAGTTAAGAAATAAATTCTTTAGCACAAAAATGTACATGTGGGTGTTGCATTGTAGGGGGTGTTTTTTTATGGGTGTGGCCTCCTGTGGGTGTGGCACAAGGGGGCCTCCTGGTCTCCTATTGCCGGGGTGCCCCATTAGTTGTCAGTCTGCCCCTGATTAGGATGCAAACATGCCACTGACACATGCAGTGGCAAAGTTGAAGGTGGGATGCACTGCACAATAAGTACACGATTGCTTAGAAGCATTTTCCTGAATTTCTAACAATCTGCACAATAACCCCTATTCATTCGCTTAAACCCTTACTCTACCCCATTACTCTAACCCAATCCTTAAATCTCTCCATCTCTAATCTGCCCCTTACTGTAATGTGACCTGCATCTAAATTTCCATTTCTCCTACATATTATAGAGTTTTGGAACTACATAAAGTGAGTAGTGTATCCCCCATTGAGCACACTCTCCTCTCACTTGAAGTGTACACACAAGGAAGTGAAATTTCAGCCAGCAACCAACAACTTAGGAGAGGATAGAGATGCATTTTGCAGTACATATACCTCTTACAATACGTATGTAAACCAGACCCCCGCACCCAGGAAATGTACCACAGCTCTGGTTAAACCAACCAACAAATCCCCTCAGCGGACAAAGGAGAGCCAGAAAAATGTATAAATATCAATATATTCAGGAGCAGGAAGCAACATGGTCACTATAAAACTTTATTTTCTCATTCCTTAACTGGAAGAGAAAAGATAAGATGTTATTTTAATATGTTTTTATTTAACACTGACCTGAAAACACAACAATATTAAGTCCATCTGTGACTGGACCTCAGACTGCTCTGCCGATGCTATTACCAAGATGACAGCTCCCTGTAGGTAAGCGTGACAGGTGAGCTTTAACTAAGTGACAGGGTAAAAATGCTTACAAAATGTATTTTAATCTGCTTATTTTTTACGGTTCACTTTATATTGACTATGGCTTTTACACAGTTTATGTTCTGTATCTGTAGAAATAAGATAAACATACTAATAATATGTTTGCCTAGAAAACACAATACCAAAACAACTTGAATGTGTATATAAAATATAAAGCTTTATCCCCATTTCATATGCAACAATTTTTATTAGACGTTGCGAAGAAAATAACTCTCTAGTATTTTAAGTCCTCTATATCTATCTTTTCATATTCATAAGTATGGTATATCATTTTTCAATGTCATGTTTTAAAAGATCTGTTTTGAATAACTGATTCTTGCATAATATCATTTAATCTGTATAAATCGCATTATGTTCACTTACAGGTTTATTCAGAGAGAGCCGATCTGACCCTGAAATGTCACCGAACAGTGAATTTCCCCATACAGTGACATTTCAGGGTCATTCGGCTATTCAGAGAGCAGGCAGTTTGCCAAATTGTGGTGAATTGCCTGCACATATGGTGCCTGTTCGAGGGCAGTGAAATCCCCCATGGAGAAGCAATGGTTAATATATTCAGAGAACACCGAACAGCAGGGAAAAGTTGCCGAAATGCCCTGCTGTTCGGTGTTTTCATTCGGCAGGTTTATTCAGGCGAATCCCATAGGCTTCAATGTTAAAAATATTCCCACTTTTATCCAATATCTAATAAACCGTTTATTATTTTAATCTGAAGCAAAAAGTCTCTTTCCTTATTGATTGATTTTTTTTTTAGGATATTTTAGGTATTTTTCGGGACTTTTTCCTCAAAATATTTTTTCTAAAATGTTTTTTCTGTTTTGTCATCATTCATAGAACCTTATATGTAAATTCCAGACATTTTCGGTTTTTTGCAAACAGCGTTTCAATTTACACTTTCAAATCTTTTTTTACCCTGTTCGTCAGCTTGTCTGCTTTTTCCGGCGGCTGATCTGCGCTGTGTTCGACGGCTCGCCGGCCTTTTTTGAAGTGTTCGGCTTGTAGTTTGCGATGGTTCCAGTGGGTCTTCAACATTTGTTCGGCAGGTTTTCGACAGGTTTTCCCTGCACTCCAGGGACCCTGTGGTGAATGCTGAAATCACCGCAGGGTGGGGAACTTTGATTCCCCGAAGTGCAGGCAAGTGTGGGGAAGGGGAACGAGAGAACACCGAAATGTCGCCAACATTTGCTCTCTGAATATCCCCCAAAGATTCAATAATCATCAATATGGGAGTTCTTACCAATACACATACAAATAGCTTGACATTTTAAAACACAAAAAGCATGTTAACATATACCTTAATTAACCTTCAGTTGTAAATTACATTGGACAACTCGTTTACAAGTCTTAATAGGATTTTCAGAGATGGACTTGGACGTTGTGGGGGCTTTCTCCCATGTGTCTCCTTCATGATCTCACATCTCGAGTGAGATCCACTAACATTTGATATGAGCTTGCTAAGTGCAATACCTCTGCATGCAACTCTCAGCAGCTCTTTGTGAGGGTTTTGAGTTTTTGTCATTTCCCATAAGGTTTTGCATAAGTGTCTATTTGAAGCAATTATTTTAAGCTTGTTTGTTTTTGTCATGTGTAATTTTGTTGCGGTGTGGCTGTAAATTGAAGTTTTTTGTCATAATGAATGGTGACTGCTATTTGCTAACCACAAACCTGACCTCGCATTCGCCTGCAAATTGTAGTGCCTATACTTATGCTGGCAAGGACATAGTAGCTTTCATTGTGAGCTCTCTACTATATAGTTCGGAGAAAAATCGAAATAAACATGTCCTTTGTTATAATAGATTTCATGATTTCCAGATGGACAACATATGGTTCATAATGTTTATCAGGAATTCTTACAATACTCACTAAAAGCTGCAATCATTTGCTGAGAGCAGTGATTTTCAACCTTTTCACCTCGTGACACATTGATACAGAGCAAAAATTGCCAAGGCAATCTATCATTTTTTTAAGGGTATAGTTTATAATTTTACAACATAAGATGTTACACTTCTATTCAATAGCATATCTATCTCCCCTCGTTTCCATTGCTTCAATACAACCAATATAGGGGTTATTCCGAAAGCACTGAAATGTAAATGTTTTCTCGTTTGTCGTACTTCGGTGCGCATCGGCGATACCATTTTGCCAACCCCCTGGTGAATTCACTATTCATTGCAGGGTCCGCAAAGTGTGCCAATCCCAGAGCCCACGAGCACCACAGAACACCGCTAATCAGAATGCTGAATGCTGTGGAAGGCTGACGCTCAGACCACCGAAGCCCACCGAATTGACCACCGAAGGCTGCCGAACTGCAGAAATAAAAAATCTACTATTCCTGTAAAAGGTGTTTAAACTAATAAAAAAAGTCTGAAAATGTGTGTGAATAATAAAAACCATCCTATAAAAAAATTATAAAACAGTCTGTTACAAAATAAAAAAAAACACCTTTAAAAAAAATTGCGAATCAAAAATGTAATCTTAAAAAATACATCAAAGTGTTACAAAAAATAAATAAATGAAAAGGCTGTTTGCTGAAAATAAAAAGAATAAAAGGTTGAACCCCTTCACTACTGATAGAGATATCTCGGGCTTCAAAGGCACCATCTGGTGCCCCAATATCGAGATACACTATATTGCCAAAAGTATTCGCTCACCTGCCTTGACTCGCATATGGATGGGTGAGCAAATACTTTTGGCAATATAGTGTATCTCGGTATGCTGATGTGCAGCCCAAAAGCAAATTACATTAATGTGGCGCAAATGAATTTTGTTTGCTTTTGGGCTGCAGAAGGTGCCCCCAAAGTTTTAGCCCTGTGGACATAATGCCCAAAGAGCTAAAACTGTAAAATCAGCTGCTCAAAGCTCTGAAATATCGGGCTTTCAGCAGCCGATGCAGGAGAAATAGAGGTTTGAGCGGCTGATTTAATTTCTTCTATCTCAATTTGGCAGTAGATGGCGCCATCTACTGGCCAAAAATAGGTTATTTAAAGTAAGACATACAATAGGTATGAACTCAAATATTTCTTACTTCAAAATTAATTTAAAATGATTTTTCAAAAAAAAACACTGGTTTCTGACAAAGTTTTTTTGGAAAATCACTTAGTAGTGAAGGGGTTAATTAAAAATTACAACCGATAATACTTTTATACATTGAATCCTATGGGATTAGCTTGTTTAAACCATTCAAACTGAATCAGCAAAAATCAGGGCATTTCACTGACACTTTGGTGCAGTTCAGGGTACTCTGAAGAGATTAACCATTACTTCTCTATGGAATAATTTCACTGCTGTCAAAGATCACCTAATTACGGTGCTCTGCGATGAACTGCACCGTATTTTGCTGTTAATTCGCCATTATTTGGCGAATTGACAGTTTCGTGAATAGAAGAACTGCCACGAAATTGCATTGTACAGTGAAATTCACTGGTCGGTGCAATTTGGTGGCAGCTCGTCCCTTACAGGGTTATTCAAACAGGGTTATTCAAAGAGATCCGAATTGCTTGAGAAAGGTAACCGAACGCTGAAAATCAGCGTTCGGTTACCTTTCCTGGCCATTCGGCTATCCAGAGAGCAGGCAATTCGCCAAATCCTAGCGAATTGCCTGCACATACGGTGACTGTTCGGTGCCTGTTCGAGGGCAGTGAAATCCCCATGATAAAGCACTGCTTCGGCTATTCAGAGAACACAAACCAGCAGTGAAAGGTTCCCGAAATGCCCTGCCATTCGGTGGTTTAATGCGGCAAATTTATTCAGGAGAATCCCATAGACTTCAATGCTAAAAATATTCCCGTTTTAATTCAATATCTAATAAACCTTTCATTATAAAATTCTGCAGTAAAGAGTCTCTTTATTTATAGATTTTTTTGGATATTTTAAGCATTTTTCTTAATTTTTTTAAAAGTCAGATTTTTTTTTTTTTAAGTTTACTTATTTTTCTGTAACAGCCCTCTTTATTATCATTCATTGGACCTCATATGTAAATTTCAGACATTTTCGCTCAGTAGTTTCTTTGCAAACAGCGTTTCATTTTCACACAAACTGTTTTGCTAATTTATTCACTGCCCTCTGTCTGAGGTCTCGGCTGCTTCGCTGCGTGTGATCGGCTCCTGCTCAGGTTTTTCGATGGGTTAATCCAGATGTTTTTGGGGGTTTTCGGGGTGCATTCGGTGGGTTTTGCGGTTCGTTTTCATCGGGTTTGCGGTAGCTTTTCCCTGCAATTCGGGGGCCCTGTGGTGCTTGCTGAATACACCGCAGGGTCGCCGAAATGGGATCGGCAAAAGGAACCGAATTGAAGAGAACGAAAAGTTACCGAATGTGCGGTGACTTTTCGAATCTCTTTGAATTACCCTGAAAGAGAATCGAAAAGTCACCGCACGTTCGGTGACTTTTCGTTCTCTTCAATTCGGCTTGATTCGGCGATCCCATTTCGGTGACCCTGCGTTGATTTCAGCAAGCACCACAAGCCCGTCGTAGTGCAGGGAAAAGCCGCCGAAAACCTGCCAAACACTCACCGCAAAACCCAGGCGAAGGCACAGCGAAACCTGCAAAAACATCTCGATTAACCCCGCCGAACACGCCGGAGCAGCCGCAGATCAGAGCGCAGAGCAGCCACCGGAAAAACCTGACACCGCAGACGAATGGAGTGAAAAAAACAAAAACAGTACACTTGAATGTTTGAAAGTGAAACACTGTTTGCAAACAAACTACTGAGCGAAAATGTCTGAAATTTACATATGAGGTCCAATGAATGATAATAAAGAGGGCTGTTACAGAAAAAAGACAAAACATGTAAAAAAAAAAAAGCCGGAAAAAAAGTTTTGGCAAACAAAATCCCGAAAAAAGCTTAAAAGAACCTTAAAAAAATCTATAAATAAAGAGACTTTTTACTGCAGAATATTATAATAAACGGTTTATTAGATATTGTATTAAAACGGGAATATTTTTAACATTGAAGCCTATGGGATTCGCCTGAATAATCCTGTCGAATTGAGCAACCGAATGGCAGGGCATTTCGTCAACTTTTCACTGCTGGTTTGTGTTCTCTGAATAGACGAAGCTATGGGGATTTAACTGCCCTCGAACAGGCACCGTATGTGCAGGCAATTCGCCAGGATTTGGCGAATTGCCTGCTCTCTGGATAGCCGAATGGCCAGGAAAGGTAACCGAACGCTGATTTTCAGCATTCGGTTACCTTTCGGCAGCAATTCAGAGCTCTTTGAATAACCCTGTTACTGAATAACCCCTTATGTATTACTTTCCTGTTACGCACACTCCTCATTCTGCCCTTGCACAGCAAATTCCCTCAGCATACCTGAGGACTATTCTTAGCACAGCAGTGTGCCATGGCACAGTGGTTGAAAATCACTGGTTTGGAGCATAGAGCAAAAAATTATTTGAAGAGATCTGGTTAACCATTTTAATGGTACAAACAATTATTAATTACAAAAAATGTAAAGCACACCTTTATAGTTATGTTTTATGCGGCACACATCTGCATAAATACCTCCTATGGTTCAGTTTTGATATCAGTTTAAAACTATGAAAAATAATGGCAATTGGGTGTTTGGTCAAAGATGTCAACTTAATGAGGTGTAATATTATATCAGTGCAAGATTCTTTGCTGAGGATCCAATACTGATCTGTATTTGCTTTTAGACAATGAAAAATAAAGAATGAAAGCATAAATCGAGAAAAACAGCTACATAAATTACAGAATTTATGAGTGTAGATTTAGATGATCAAATCTTTTGACAGACAAAATGTTTAATTTCATCTTAACTGGATTCCTGTGTTGCGGATAATTATTAATTCACTTCATCACTGGAGTTTGATTCACAGATCCTATCTGGATATACATTTTGATGTAATACAGAAGTTTTTTTTTATTCTGAACTCATTTTTTACTGTATAAAATATATTTATTTTTTTCTACATGTCAAATTCTACCTGAGATTAGTGATGTATCCTTGCTCAGACTGACAGCCGCATTTGCAGAATTTTACTGCGTTAAGTCTAAGAGCACAGTTGCCAGGTAACAAAGATAGACTGTGTTGATTCAGCAGTGCGCTAACTCTATTCTTTTCCAAAAATTAAATACATTAGAAAGGTCAGCGACCCTGAGGAGAATCAGATTAAGCTGAACCTTTCATTGGACAAATTTAGTGAAAGACCTCTGAGACTGTTCGTATGACCAGTGCACATATTGTGCTGTCAATCCTTAAGTCTTTCATATAGTCTGTGCAGATGTTGCAGTGCATCCATCCTTCTTCTGAAAGATTTTAATTCCATTCTTCACAATCAGCCACAGAATTGTTCAAGTATCTTATTGGCCTGGTATGTGCTGTTTGAGTTGGTGGTAAATTAAATGTCTTGTAGACTTACTTGTGAATTCAGGTTCTCCGATTTAAATCTTTAAGGCATCAAGTTTTGGGAGAAGTTAAGAATGGGAATATAAATGAGAATAACACAATATAGAGTATTTTATTATATAGTTTTGCAGTTACCCCACAGGCAGTGATATAATAATGCACAACTGCACAATCTTATATCTTAAATGTTAATGTTAGTGTATAAAATGTTTTTATTTACACATCTTCCTATCTTCTCATGCGTCTGGCACAATCCTTAATGATAGTGCCACAAAGAATGTGTTACAGAAGTAGTGGGGAAAAGATTGTGGCTTGTTACTAGTCCTTAGAGTGGCTTGACGTACCACACGGAAACACAAACTATTTACAGTAAAGAAAAGCAAAGTTGTAGCCAAAATAAACCATTGTCAGGGAAAACAGAAGACGGAATGTTAGCCAAAGTCAAAACTAAAGTCTCGCAGTAATCAAACAAGTGAACTGGGCACTCAGGTAGAATAAATATAAGGAGCTTCACGCTGTGAGATGTCCAAAATAAGTCGCAAGATTTCATCTGCCTGAGTGCCCGATTAATATGTTTCCTCTGCTGCTTGGGATTTGGGTCACTCTGTTCCATGTATCACTTGTTGGAAGTGTTATTCAAAACAAGTGGATGCCCTGCCTGTTTTGGTGATAAAGTCTCAGTTATGCACTTTTGGTTTTGCCAGAGATTAGACTTAAGCATGGTCAGAAAATGTAGTTTTGTATTACCTGTCCCTCAGCAGCAGGTGAATGGTTAATTTGAAATGCATGGGCCATTGAGAAGGGACTCTCTTCAAATTTATACCCCCTACCCTTAGGATTTTAAAGTGGAGACATCTAGCAGGGTTGTAGAATGGAAAGACCATTATTATATCACCCACCTTTCTCTAAAACGGTAGTTTTACATCTTAAGCCCTTCATACTCCCCAAAACCTAAAAATATATCTACAAAATGCAAATTTTGTATTCCCCTCCCCCTTCCAACCCACCCCTCCAAACCTGATCGAATAACTACCTATGCAATATTTTTCATACTTGTGACACATGATGCATAATAATGAAAAAAAACATACTAGGGGTTATTCAGAGACATCTGAAATATTGCCAATGTGTAACCGGACACTGAAATTCAGTGAACGGGGACATTTCGGTACAATTCGGCTATTCGGAGAGCAGGCAGTTTGACAAATTTTGGCAAACTGCCAGCAAGTACGGTGCCTGTTCAAATCAGTGAAATACCCATAGAGAAGCAATGGTAAATCTAGTCAGAGAACACAGAACACCAGTGACAAGTTGCTGAAGTGCCCAGCTGTTCGGTGGTTTCATTTGACAGGTTTATTCAGGCGAACCCCATAGGCTTCAATGTTACAAATATTCCCGTTTTATCCCAATATCTAATAAACCGTTTGTTATTTTATTCTGCAGTAAAAAGTCTCTTTAATTATATATTTTTTAGGATCTCTTACACATTTTTCAGGATTTTGTCGGCAAAATTCTTTTCCCGTTTTTTTTTTTCTGTAACAGACCTTTTTATTATCATTCATTGGATCTTATACGTAAATTCCAGGCATTTTCGTTCAGCAGTTCTTTTGCAAACAGCACTTCAATTTTGAAACTTTCAAGCGTACAGTTTTTTATTTCACCCTGTTTGTCAGCTTGTTGGCTTTTTCCAGCCGCTGCACTGCGCTGTGATCGGCGGCTGGGTATTTTTTTCCGACGTGTTCGATGGGTCTTCGTGGGATTGTGGCAGGTTTGTGGTGGGTTTTCCCTGCACTCCAGGGACCCTGCGGTGAGTGCTGAATTCACCGCAGGGTGGGGAACTTTGATTCACCGAATTGCAAGGAACTGTGGGGAAAAAGAGAGCACCAAAATGTCAGCATATAAATATTGTGAAATCATCATCCAATAATTGACTGAAGGAGACCAATTAGTATATTTAAAGTTTCCCAAAGAAAACTGCTCCATGCAAAAGTCCTTTATTGTAACGGCATTTAGAATTTCATGTAGCAGCAGTAACTTCTCATTCGGGTTATAATTTTAGTTAATTATTATTATTATTATAAACTAGTGACAGAAAAAGGATGGGATCCTGGAACTACAGGCCCAGGTCCAATTCCCAATGAAAATTTAACTATTTCAGCACCTTCCCAGAAATAAACACAATAGGTGTATTGGAGATACAATGGGTA
The DNA here is from genome assembly GCA_009667805.1 of Leptobrachium leishanense. Lineage (NCBI taxonomy): Eukaryota > Metazoa > Chordata > Amphibia > Anura > Megophryidae > Leptobrachium > Leptobrachium leishanense. The sequence continues at coordinate 178,946,452 of CM019065.1, read as the reverse complement.
TGAGAGAAAGAACAGAGGCACAATGGACTTGGGAGGGCTGGGTGAGAGGTACAAATGAGAAAGCTGGGTCGGGAGCACAATTTAGTCTGGGTGTGAGAAGGATGCCACAGAGGCCTACCACTATCTTCAGCTCTAGACTCCGCATCATCTATGTATAGCATTAAAACATTGTATCTCTCTAGAGCAGTGGTTCCCAACCGCGGTCCTCAAGTCCCCCAACAGGTCAGGTTTCCAGATATGTGAAGCACAGCACAGGTGATAGGATTTGCTGCTCAGTGATTGCAGGATTCAGTCTGCATTTCCCCAAGGTGATCCCTGAGGACCGTGGTTGGGAACCACTGCTCTAGAGTTTCCTTTCAAGATTTAATTCAGGATACACATAATTATAAAATTTGGCCTTGCTATAGCTCTTTTTATTTTATTGAACTTCACTTTTTATTTTTATAAATCAGGATTTGCTCATGGGAAATCCATCAATTATGAACATGTACAATTTAGTAATATGCTTTTATTATGCATCATGAGGGAGTATTTTGTATTTTGTGTTGCTTCTTTTTTTTTTCCATTTCATTGTGTGGTTTGTGGGCTGAAGGCCACAACACACCCTGTCTGTTCCTCTTTATTCATGTAAATCCAGCTTCCCACATAACATTTACATCCCTGGCGTGTGCTCCAAACCCCTGTTTTTTCCCCTGAAAATATCAGGAATAGATGTACTGTATATACTAGAGAAGTAATGTTTGCTGGAAGGAAATGACATAAACCAAGTCAATCAACCCGCATGTTTTATTGCAAAAATATTTGATACACTGGTATTATAATCTATGACAGCATCTCATTAGCATATTTAGCGGCCACTGTAAAATATTATTACCTATGGAGGAGACGTTTAGAGTCACAATAGTTTTTTCTTCTGTCAGCATATATAACTTTATTTATATAACCTTATTTGCTGACTAGCTAAACCTGATTCGGTAATACTCACCTACTGCTTTATCAGCATAAATAATACACTATGGGTTCTATCGCCTCCTTCAAGCTAACAGTAGTGCTCACGTTAGCGCTAGCTTAAAGGAGGTCCTAGTGCGCTGCACAGATCGCCTCAGTTTCATTAACGGGTTAAAAAGCCCATTAGCGCTCGTTAATTTGTGATAGCGAGACTTTGCTGTACTTTGCGATCCCTATACTTAACATGGGAAGCGCAAAGTGAAAGCAGAGATTATCTAGCGTTAGGATCACTTGATCCTAACTAAAAAGCTAACACTAGCTCAGAGCTGTAACTAACTGATTCCGTTGCTGCAGAATAAGTTAGCTGCAGCTCAAAAACCCCCCCAAAAGTCAAATACTCACATCTGTGGTGAGAACGTTGGCTTGATCCGCTGCTTCTGGCCGTCAGGAGCAGAGTAAGGCTGGGGAAAAAAGTCCCCAGTCTCCCTCCGTGACCACTCCGCTGACCAGGAGGATCTCACGAGAGGCGAGATCCTGCCAGTCATGTGACCTGGCAGGAGAAGCCTCTATGGAGTCCTATGGACTCCAATGAGCGGATGCTTAGGATGGCGCATTAGCACTGCCCCCGTATCCAGTGCCTGCCCCATGATCCGACGGTGAAACCGGGACGCAAAGGGGAAATAGCGATTGCTAATTTTTCCCCTTCGCATCCTGGTTTTAAGTCTTTCCAGTTGTAATCAATTTGCCACATTGTAGTTCCCCTTCGCTGCAGATGTCATCTGCTTGCGGGAGCCCTAGCGGAGATACTCACCTCTCTGTCCGGGGTCCCGCGGCGTTCTGGCTTCAGCATCCTCAGACGCTGAAGTCAAGCCCCCTCGACGTCAATGACGTCATCGCACCATCCGCGATGACGTCATTTCCAGGCGACCCACCCGGCAATGCCGGGAGATCGCCTGGAAGGGAGGGGGGATCCGTTCGGATCCCTCTTCCTTCCGATCGGGAAGGAGCAGCACCGCAAGCCAGGTACCACTTAAAAGGGGAGAGTCTCTCCTTTTAAGTGGTGCCTGGCTTTAACCCCTCAGGCACTGGGTCGCTATTCAGCAAGACCGAATTGCAGCCTTGCTCCGGTGGGGGCCACCATCTTTGATGGTGGTTCCACCCCCGGGTCCCCCCTTGCTGCCTGACATCATCGCGCATAGCGTCATCGTGCATTTCCCAAGGAAATCCCCTAGTGGAGATAGGGGGTTCGTTTGAGCCCTGATATCTCCAGAACCATGGCAGCTAGGGGGTCATGGAGGGTATCATTCGAAAGGTCTGGGCATGGCCTTTCAAATGATACCCAAAATGACCATGTTTAAATTAAAAAATAATAAATAAATAAATTAAAATAATAATTTAAAAAAGCATGTTTTTTTGTGTGTTTTTATTAATGCAGCAATATTGTTCACATTTCAATTATAATGTGAACAATGATGCTGCACTAATGATTTTTTTCTATGGGGTGCGTTTGCTAAAAATCACGTAATCCCAAAAAATTTAACAAGTCCCCATTTCTAATGTTTGTACAAGCGCACCCCAAACGTTCATGTGATAAAATGTGGGAAAAAAAACACTTTACACCCTGCAGATGATTAAAAATTCAAATTTTAATGCATTTTTTGATATAATATACAGGCAGGACATGACGTATACATATAAAAATTATATATTATGAATCTGCCGAGTCTGCTGGAAAGAACGATATATAATATGTCTGGGTCATTTAATAAAATGTGGCTTCAAATCGCGGTTAAACATGATGAGCAAAAGCGGTAAAAATTAGCTCAGCACACAGCGGTGAAATGCCTCAGCAGTGAAGGGGTTAACCCATCTGTTCTAGCCAAGTTTCATTTGTCTAAATCGGCTCGTATAAGTGCAAGAGGGAATATTTTTCTAATCTTTTTAAAAGCCGACTTCTTTTTGATTACCAAAAGTACATTGCATCGAAAATCTGCATCTCTATGAAGCTGTATAAACTGTCATTCCATTGGTGATAATACATGGGCATACTGATATTAAACGGAAATAATGAATCTGTAGATAATACTGGTTGAGGTATAGGCAAGAGATATTTGGAGAAGAGAACAAGAAGGATTGAGATGTTAGTGGTGTGGAGTTTAAGAAAGCAGACTATTTTGAAAGGCAAGAGAGACTAAGGAGAATCAAAGCAGTACTGAAGTGTAAAAAAGGAGAAGGTGAATTAATAAAAAACTGCTTTATAAATTATAGATTTTCAAATACATCAATGCACAATAACACTCAAGTATTCAAAAAGATTCACACATCAATAACCTGCTGCAATGCACTGGAGGGGCCTCCAAATACACTTCAATATTACACACAATATACCTACATTTACAATTTAATTGATATTCCACAGACATATGCACTCTCCCATGAACAACAAGAACACCAAAGGGGTTATTCAGAGAAAATCAGGAGAACTGGTAGAAGAAGAGAACAATCTACACCAAATAGCAAATTTGGAAAGTGAGATAAATGGGAGAATTTTTCTGGTTTGGCTATTTTGACCTAGAATTTTCACTTCTCCAGTCATTCTCCTGAGTTTCACCTTTCTCTGAATAGACCTGCAAGCACACTTTCCTGTATGCTCTTCACACAGAAACCTGTATATCAGTGTTTCCCAAACCTGTCCTCGGGACCCTCAACCAGGCCAGATTTTGCAGATCACCTTGGGGAAATGTAGACTGAATCCTGCAATCACTGAGCAGCAAATCCTATCACCTGTGTTGAGCTTCAGATATCCTGCAAACCTGGCGAGGCTGAGGGTCCTGAGGACAGATTTAGGAAACACTGCTGTGTATACATTCCCACAGAACAAATACACAACAGTATCCAGAGAATCATGGGTTATTGGGTTATTAATAAAATCCTACATAGATAGATCCCACATACAGGTATGCCCTAGCTGTCACAACCCATTAAGTTGTACTCCAATCCCAAATTTACATAAAAATATGCCTATCCTTTTATCCCATCTAGACATACGGGTCTTTACACTGTACTGAGCAACATAATACACATACGCACATAGATTTTTTTATCACTATGCAGACTTGTGTACAAGTGACAAAATTAATTTCAAAATTGATCTAGAATAGCCAGGTATGAATTGTTTTTCCATGACTCCATATTTTGTCAATAATTACCCATTTATATATTGCTTATGCGGTGGCCCAATTTTACTTGGGGAACTACAGTGCTGTCAATCAGCCCCTTCCTATGATAACATGCCTTTTTACAGAGGGCGAAAACCATTACATATGACAGTTATATACACATTAGATGACTTGAAGTGCACCTATTGTGACCAGGTGCATTTGGCTGTGATATCCTGTCAGGGACTGGACATCACATTGGCCTTAAAGATCAATGCAACATCTTATCCCTTGATAAGAAATTGAAGTTGCTACTTACCTGGTTCCAACATCGGACACCATCATTTTTCCCCCTTACATTTCAACATGGGATTATTGATGTCATAAACAAATAAACTATCTTAATCTTTCTGCTGCAGATAATGTGTGGGGGACATCCAGGGGATTCCTCGATAATGCAGAGGACGTCCCCCACATATCACAGGTTCTCCACAGCAAAGGGGGAGACCCCAGCCTCTTGGAACGGAGTCTTTGAAGTCCGACCATCTCAATGACAATCTCATTAGACCTATCCTGGAGCACTGACGTCATCGAGCTGTCGTGCATTGAGGTAATTTTCAGACCCCCCTCGGGAAGAGTTGGAAGAGTGCCTGAAAGGGAGTTGGTCAGTTGGACCCCTCTCTCCCAAACGGTAAGGGCCACAAAAAATAAGAGAGGCATCGATAGAAAGCTCACAGTCTGTAGTTTCCAGCGATGCCTCTCTTAACCCCTTACTTGCCAGTCCTGCGATTCGGTGCTGGATCACAGAATTCTCCTGAAGGGGTTTGACATCTTGGATGTCAGACCAGCCTCCAGGGCCTTGCCCCACTCATGGGCATAATGACGTCAGTAAGGGAATTAACCCCTAGCTGCCCAGGGATTTCCCTATGGAAATCAGTATTGTGGAGATAGGGGAGCCCTTTGGTCCAATGGCAGCTAGAGGCTCATGCTTGGTCTCGTTGGAGCATGGCCTTTCCATTGTTACTAAACATGACCAAGTTATTTGTAAAAAATAAATATATAAAATAAATAAAATTTAATAAAAATAAATAAAAGTAAAAATTTATTTTTTTCTTTATAATGCAGCACTATTGTTCACTTTCAATTATAATGTGAACAATGATGCTGCACTACCTCACCATCTCATTTCCCATGATGGAGAAAAATAGAATTTTCTCTGAAAAATACAGTAACAGGTTCCCATTTCTAATTTTTATAACAAGAGTACCCCATAGAATATATAATCAGAAAGGCTTGGATGGTAAAAATGTGTAAAAAATATTTTTACACTGTAAATTATTGAAATTTGAGTGGAAATACACATTTGTTTGCATTTTTTGATATAGCATTCTGGCAGAACATGGCGTATACAAATAATAATAATGATAAATTATGAATCTACTGAGTCTGCTGAAAATAAAGATATATATACAGGGTTATTCAAAGAGATTCGAAAAGTCACCACAGGTTCAGTGACTTTTCGCTCTCTTCAATTCGGTTCCTTTTGCCGATCCCATTTTGGTGACCCTGCAGTATATTCAGCAAACACCACAGGGTCCCCGAATTGCAGGGAAAAGCTGACGCAAACCCGACGAAAACGAACCACAAAACCCAGCGAATGCACGCCGAAAACCCTCAAAAACATCTGGATTAACCTGCAGAAAACCACGGAAAAACCCGTGGGGTTTTCACTGTCCTCGAACAGGCACCGCATGTTCAGGCAATTCGCCAGGATTTGGCGAATTGCCTGCTCTCTGGATAGCCGAATGGCCAAGAAAGGTAACCGAACGCTGATTTTCAGCGTTCGGTTACCTTTCTCAAGCAATTTGGATCTCTATGAATAACCCTGATAATTTGTCTGGGTCTTACAATAAAACATAACTTCAAAATGCCTTAGACATGATAAGAGCAAAACAGTCAAAATGAGCTAAATACACAGAGGCGAAATGGCTCAGTAGTAAAGGGGTGAATATCCTCTGTAGCTGCACAGGTCTAAATAAATGGCATCCTTTATACAGATGTCTTTCTGCACTTTATTTTGTCACTCTCTTTTTATCTGACACTGTGAAAACTACAAGAAATAAAACCAAATATTGTTCAAAATATACATTATTTATTTATTTATGAAGTATTTTACCAGGAAGAATACATTGAGATCTCTTTCGTTTTCAAGTATGTCCTGGGTATACAAAATATTCATAAACACAATCCTTTACAGTTACAAGTATTTATAAAGTGCCAACAAGCTCCGTAGCGCTGTACAATGGGAGAGACAGAATAGCAAATATACATACAAGTTGCACACACAGAACAGGAGAGAGAACCCTGGCCGAGAGCCTACAATTTGAGGGGTGACACATTAGGTGAGCATGGAAAGCAGAGTATGTGAGAGCGTGTGGGTTGAATGGGAAGATGGTGCATGAAATGTACAGTGGGGGATTATGGAGTGAGCTGATGTGCTTCTCTAAAGTAATGTGTTTTCAGAGACTTCTTGAAAGACAGGAAAGAGGGAGAGAGTCTAATGTTGCTGGGGAAGGAGTTCCATAGAAAGGGGGCAGCTCGGGAGAAGTCCTGAAGACGAGAGTTGGGGGTGCGGGTACGAGGAACTGATAGCATCAGAAGATTGGCAGAATGAAGTGGTCGGGCGTGATATACCTGCTAATAAGGGAGGAGATGTAGGCAGGGGCGCGGTTATGGAGAGCTTTATATGTGAGCACCAATATTTTGAAATGGATTCTAAAGCAAACAGGAGCCAGAGTAGAGATTAACGAAGGGGTGAGGTGTGAGAGGTACGGGATATGAGGTGTATGAGCCTGGCACAGGCGTTCATTACCGAATGCAGAGGGAGAATCTGGGATTTTTTAAGGCCGGAGAGAAGGAGGTTACAGTAGTCAAGGCGGGAGATAATAAGAGCTTGGATGAGGATTTTAGCAGAGTCCTGATTAAGAAAAGGAGAGATGCGTGCAATGTTTTTTAGGTGGAAGTAGCAAGATTTGGTTAGTGATTGAATGTGACGAGTCAAGGATAGATCAATGTCCAAGAGGACCCCTAGGCACACTACTACACATACATAACAGGCCATAAGCTCTCTAAACATATTGCTATTAACTGAAACCAGACCATTTATTCTACTGTCCCTGGGCTTGCCCAAAGTTTCAATAATTTAAAATTTTGAATTACCTTACTTTTTAAAACCCTCTTGTATGTTTCATCTTACTGCACAAGTGAAGTCAAATAGATGTTCCTCAAACTCCTTGCAGCAATGAAGAAAACATTTTTCCACTTTTAGAAAAGCTGTGATTTGGCACTTCTTATGGCTTTTTGAAAAAAGTTAAATTTCGTAGCTCATTTGTCATAGTTTTCATTACAAAGTGGAACAGCCCATTCTTTAGAAATTATTATTATTATTACTACTTTTGATTTATATAGCGCCAGCATATTCCGCAGCGCTATACAATGGGCACAATATAAACAGGGTTACAATACATTGAGCAACAATTGACAAACCGGTACAATAGGAAACGAGGGCCCTATTCCCGTGGGTACTCACAAAATAGAAGGGTTGGGGGTGTAGAGGACTGCAAGGTGAGAGTGATGGACTGGTTGCGTCAGTGAGCTGGATGTTAGGCTTCCCTAAATAGGAATAAACCTTTTGCATAACAACAATAATAATAATTGACTACCTGAATAGTGCCTGGTTTCCTTTTATTGTTATTATTGGCTACCATTGCTTTTCCTTTTTTTTGCGAGGGGGCTTTCAAATATTTTGACCTACTTACTAACTTTGGTTAAGTCCACCATTCTAATATGGATTTTACCTTCTTATTATTCATATATTCTGCGGTACAATGGCTATTTTAGCTAATATAGAATTGTCCTTTCTTTACCCATTGCACCTTGTACAACGCTGCGGAATGTGTTGGCGCTTAATAGATAATAATAAAAAAAATTCTTTATGCCATTTCATGCCTTCACTTCTACCAATGTTACAAATATTTTTTTCGTGTAAAATATTTAAAATGTTTTTCAGACCAATGATCATAGAAATATAATAAATATTCATATTTGTATTGTGTATTTCTATTGTGTAGTATAGCCCTTTAAAGAACTGTGAAAGCTATGGGTTTATAGCTGTCTGGCACAACACATTTTATTTGTTTAGTGAATGTAGAATGCGCTGCGAGAAGCCTTTGTTACATGAATTATCATTATTTGCTATTGTGACTCAAAACGATCCTATTTGTATTAGTAATTTTCAAAATTCAGGCAAAACTGAACTCTATTGTGGTAAAAAAACTGCAGAGAAATTACTTCAGATATATAGTGACAAAAAAAAAGCTTCCTGTGTCAATATAAATATAGCATAAGAGAGGAAAGAGAGGAAATGTAGTCAGTTTATTGAGTTATTCTTTCCTCAAGTGGTGATTCTGGAGAGCTTGTAATATTATCATTTATACAGATGAATCATAACAGTAAGCATATCGGTAAAACACTAATTTTGCCATTTCGATAGTAGAATAGTTAGAGCTTTATGTTTGTGTTTTTAATTAACCACTTTGCACAAGCAAATGTTTAGCGTACATAAAGTAATGTATTTCAGAATAAAAGGCTTTTGACTGAATGTTAATTTTGTTTATATCAACTTCAACTCTTCTCAAGAAATCACATGGTAGGAATTAGCAGGAAATGGGATGTTTGAAGAGAATTCGAAATACAGTAATTGTCATGAAAAAGACAATCATGTTAAGTATTTGATTTCCTCAAGCATGTCCTGATAAAAGTCCTTATGAACTGAAAATAAAAAATATTTTTTTCTTTATATATATATTGTGTGTGTATTTATACATGCTGTAGATACTCAAGTATAGCGTGATCCGAATATAATGCGATGGATAGAGATTTATTATGGAAATGAGAGAATACTCAAGACTCGAATATAACGCAAGGAGCAAAATTTTACTGTACTGGTAAACAATTAAGATCCTTCCAGATTCTCTTGACACAGTCAGGCTACCCCTCAGGCCAGGGTGCTCTGCTCTAGAATGAGTGCAGTTGTTACTAAGTATGAAGCCGCTGGCCACCCGTCTTTACTAGCGATTAGATGGCCGCCGAAGGTGAGTGAGGTGAAAGATTGGCTTAAACCGAGCATGCCCTCTGGCCGTGATGGATCCCACCTCTCCTGAATCCGGGAGTTCCTGAAGTGTTTGCAAGCATCAGCGAGACCGCATCCATTTCAGCGAGACTACGGAACTTCCGGGAGACTTGGGATCCAGAGCAAGGCAAGCTTTTTTTTACACGCGATGCAGATGTCTCGAATATAACGCAGCCCCCTCCAAATTTAAGGTACATTTTTGTCACCAAAATCTAGCGGTATACTCGAGTATCTACAGTATGTATTTTTTATTATTATCATACACTATATAGTGCAGACAGTTTCCGCAGCACTTTACAATAACCAGTGGAATCCAGACAAGATTAAAACAAACATAGGACCAAAAACAGGAGGTGTAGAGGGCCTGCTGGGATGAGTTTACAATCTATAGGCGTTGGGGTGTAAGAGGGCCTTATTCCAAGTTTGATGTAAATTTAACCAGAGCTGTTGTAATCTTAACAACCCCATAGACTATGGGCTAGATTTCATAGTTGTCATTATGTTAGCCTATCATTATGTAAGTGTTAGCGCTAGGATTAGTAAATGTAGCATCTGGCATCGATATTCCAAAATTGAGGCTACACTCGGGTGAAAAGAGCGCTTCGCAGCTTGCGCGAGCTTACTGTACTTAGCATCTCTTACACTTAACTGTCATGAGCTGTGCCTGCTGTCATAATCCGTACCTGCTAAATGTGTATCCAGGCAGCACATGAAAGGTACTGCCCACGCTCAGCACAGGTATTCAGACCTGAAACGGTTAAAGCACTAAACACACACACCACACACATTTATGAAAAGCGTAAATGGTCTTTAAAAAAATGTAATGTATATTGTTTTACATTGAATCTTATGGGATTCGCCTGGTTAACCCCTTCACTATCTTTATCGAGATATCTCGGGCTTCAAAAGCACCATTTGGTGCCCCGATATCAAGCTATCTCGATATGCTGATCTGCAGCCCAAAAGAAAATGTAATTTGTTTGCTGCAAATTAATTTTATTTGCTTTTGGGCTGCAGAAGGTGCCCCCAACGTTTTAGTCCTGTGGGCATAATGCACATAGAGCTAAAACTGTATAATCAGCTGCTCAAAGCTCTGAAATATTCGGTGTCACATCTGGTGTTCCGGGAGCTCCCCGGGACCCGGCAGCACCATCCTCGCTGCTCGCTGGCTGGGTTTCCGAGTGATATGCCGGCCCGCAGAGGTCACGTGGGTGGCCGGGAGGCAGGGTGCGGCATGATTACGCGTAGCCGCCGGGATCAAAATCAGTCTGCTTAGGCAGACTCACTGCCCTGACGTGGAGTTTACTTCCCCAGTGCTTTGGTGATTATTTAGTGACTACGATTGACTCTGGTTATTCTGAGAACCCTCCGTGTGTACCGACCCGGCTATTACTGAGGACCCTGCATTGTGTACCGACCCGGTTATTACTGAGAATCCGGCATTGTGTACCGACCCGGCTATTACTGAGAACCCTGCATTGTGTATTGACCCAGTTATTTCTGAGAACCCCGCTTTGTATAACGCTCCAGATAGTCTGGATGACCTTTCTGTGAACTCAATCCTTGGTATAAGTCTGACCCTCTTTCCTGGCTGTAAGTTCGATACTGTCAGGATCTGCTCTGTGATACTACTCTGTGGCCTGTTAAGCCTTTCTGGGTGTATTAAGATCGAGTTCCTGAAGGTAGTCAGCTGTACCGACCATTCAAGGATCGGAGGGGTAGATAGGGTACTGTATACAGGGACCAACATCTTGTTATCAGGGGGGATCCTTGACAATCGGTCTTTCAGCAGCCGATGTAGGGAGAAATAGAAGAAAATAGACCAGCCGCTCAAACCTCTAGCTCAATTTGGCAGTATATGGCACATCTAGTGGCTAAAAATTCGTTACTTACAGTAAAAAATACAATGGGTATAAGCTCAACTATTTCTTACTTTATAATTAATTTAAAATGATTTTACAATAAAACACTGGTTTCTGACAATATTTTTTGAAAAATCACTTGATAGTGAAGGGGTTAAACCTGTTGTACTGAATCACCGAAAATCTGTGCATTTTAAGGATACTTCACTGATGTTCGATGTTCTGTGAATATACGAATCATTACTTCTCTATGGGACAATTTCACTGGCACTGAAGACTGACAAGCTGCAGCAAACTGCACTGTATTTCCCCGTCAATTCGCCTGTATTTGGTGAATTGACCACATACAGGTCTAAGACTCTAAAGGTGAAACTCAGAACTGGCAGGAGAATGAAAACTCAAAATAGCCAAACCAGAAAAATTCTCCCATTTATCTCACTTTCCAAATCAGCTATTTGATCTAGATTGTGCTCTTCTCCTACAAATTCTCCTGAGTTTCACCTTTTAGTGAATAGTCCTGTTAGTGAATACATGAAATGCCCCAAAATTGTAACGAACGGCGAAATTTGGTGTTTAGTGAATAACCTCTTATGTTTGCATTGTATCGCAACAGAATTGAATCTGCTCTCCAAATCTTGCACAGCAATGCGGGGGTGGGGGGGTTGTAATTGTCAAACCCTCTATTGAAATGCAGGGAATGAGATCATTTTCAGGCAGAGCAATACATTTTAAGACAGTTGGAAATAATTCCTGGAAGGTTAAGGAGTCTTTATAATGAAATTAAATTTTGTGTTTCTTTGTAAAATGTAAGGATACACTTTTATGATAACTTGAAAGATATAAAAGTCCCACCCGTTCAAACATGCAGCTGAATACATTATCTTGCTGTAAAATAGTTTAGTGAGGGTTCAGTTTTAGAAGGTCCATTAAAACTCTTTTATGTATATTTTTAAAACTCCTATAAATGAATCATAAGTTTAGCATATTTCAAGTAAGCTATTTGACAGATATTGTAAAAAATTTTCATCTTGATAGTCCTGACTTGTGTGCAAATACAAGAGGCACTATTCCATCGTTGGTGCTAATGTAGTGTCTCGATATGTAATCGTTAACACTCGGAGAAGTATGTTTAACGTATGCCATCAATACTCTAATTCTGACTCTACACTCGGATGAAAATATTGTGAGCTTTGTAGCTTGTGCGAGCTTACTGTAATTAAATATTTCCTATACCTAAAAGGGGCGTGCAATATTTTTGTTAGTGTTTCAATCTGTGAGGTATTACAAAATACAGGCGCAAGTTACCGTTAGAACGTGCAAGTTACTGTCGGGAAACGCAAGGCAAAAAGATGGTGTTAAATGATTCTGCAATTGCAAAATCATTTAGCCCCAGCTAAAACCCTCCCCTTAAATCACATACTCACCTCTCATCCCACGGCAAGAAGGGTGGTCCGATCCACCGCATCTTCTGGCCTCGAGCAGAGTGAGACTGGGAACAAATAGCTCCCAGTCTCCCTTCGCAATCACTGCGTGATCTTGTGGCTCGTAAGTGCAACCCATCATGGAGTTCTATTACCTCTAGGAAGTGATACTTGCAGAGGCACAGAATTGCTACTGCAAGTATCACTGTGGCTGGTTAGCGCTGCATTCTGGGGCAAAGTGCTCAGCCAGCGTCTGCCAAGAATACCATGTTAACATGGGAACACTACGGGAAACTCTGCCGTGTAGACTTTCACTGTTAGCCTCCCTATGTTAGGGTGAACTACAGAATAGGGCCCAAGGTGTATGAGGATCCTGAGAATGGACCCCAGCACTAGTGTCTCGCCCTACAGTGAGACCCCCCCAGGTCCCATAAGGTTTTAGCTTTTTTGCCCGATGGTGGCATTACAGACAAGATTATTCCATATAAAACATAAGAAAAAATATGTCATCTGCGCTTATACCCATTATACCATGTGAAACAAAACACAATTAGAGGCTTTGGTTTCTATTAATGGCTATTAAGAGAGTAAGCTCACCCGCCAAACGTCAAGGCACCTCTAGTGAGGGTGAGTCCTATCCAAAAAAGGAAGCCACAGGCTGCTGTGTAGCAAATCATAACTGCTCACCCTGCTTTTCAGTCATGAGGTAGACTGGTGGGCTTTTATTTATGCCCTCCCAGAAACAAATCCACCTTGGGATCAAAAAACAAAGACACGGAGTGGAACATGCTGCAATGATGACCGGACTGGAGGTACAATAAAACATACATAGTACAGGAGGGGTGGGGTCGCGCCTATTCCCCAATGGGGCGGCTGCAACCATCAGATGTATCCAGCCCAGCAACATGTTTAAAATATAAGAAAAAATATGTCATCTAAGATTATTCCTATTATAACGTGTGAAACAAAACACAATTAGAGGCTTTGGTTTCTATTAATAGCCATTAAGAGAGTAAGCTCACCTGCCAACGTTAAGGCACCTCTAGTGAGGGTGAGTCTTATACAAAAAATAAAGCCACAGGCTGCTGTGTAACAAACCATAACTCCTCCTGTTGGTTTTCAGTAATGAGGTAGGCTGGTGGGCTTTTATTTATGCCCTCCCAGAAACAAATCCACCTTGGGATCAAAAACAAAGACACGGGACGGAACGTGCAGCAATGATGACCTGGCTGGAGGTGCAATAAACAAACATACGCTGCGTCACTACACCTTGAAGGACAGGAATCCAGGTTAAATGCTGGGTGCACTATCAAGGGATCCGCTATCCCGATACAACAACAAAAATAGAAAAGATAGGCCGCATGTCACGTTTTCCATGTTCCAGCCCTGTCTCCCTGCCCTTTGTATTCCTTATGTATGGTTTTTATGTGTTTCCCTATGCTGCTTTCCCTGGGATGCAGCTCAGTGGTTAAGTGATTGCTTTGTTAGATCATCTGTTGGTGATGTGGGCTGATATCCACCCTATATATATAACAATGGGCCCATATCACAAGGCTCTTGCATCTGGTTCACTTCAGCTACTGAGTTTTGTTCCTGAGAGCTCCCTGCTGTTCTGTCTGTGTAATGCCCCGAGACGCCAGCGCCGCAGGAAACCTAAAAGCAAGCCAGTTTCCTGTAAGGAGACTGGTAATTCCTCTACAACCAGGCTGATTCAGCAACCAGGTGCTGGCTAATGCACCCTTATTCCCCTCTACAAAAAGGAACCACTCCCAAGGTCCAATGCTTCTGCATTACCTTGGTAAACACCAAGCTGACAGGGAGCTACCTCCTGTTCCTGCCTAAGAACATTAATCTATTTTGTTTCCTCCAGCATTTCTTGCCCGCTGTGCCAACATTCCACAGATTCCTCGGAGCCTGCTGCCCTGCACCTCGCAGAATCTTCAGCCTGCTGCCGAATCCTCCACCGCTGCCCTGCACCTCGCAGAACCCTCATTCCGTTGCTCTCTGTTCCTGCATTCCTCGGAGCCTACTGCCCTGCACCTCGCAGAATCTTCAGCCGCTGCCGAATCCTCAACCGCTGCCCTGCACCTCGCAGAACCCTCATTCCGTTGCCCTCTGTTCCTGCATTCCTCGGAGCCTGCTGCCCTGCACCTCGCAGAATCTTCAGCCGCTGCCGAATCCTCAACCGCTGCCCTGCACCTCGCAGAACCCTCATTCCGTTGCCCTCTGTTCCTGCATTCCTCGGAGCCTACTGCCCTGCACCTCGCAGAATCTTCAGTCCGCTGCCGAATCCTCAACCGCTGCCCTGCACCTCGCAGAACCCTCATTCCGTTGCTCTCTGTTCCTGCATTCCTCGGAGCCTGCTGCCCTGCACCTCGCAGAATCTCCAGCCGCTGCCGAATCCTCAACCGCTGCCCTGCACCTCGCAGAACCCTCATTCCGTTGCCCTCTGTTCCTGCATTCCTCGGAGCCTGCTGCCCTGCACCTCGCAGAATCTTCAGCCGCTGCCGTATCCTCGACCTGCTGCCCTGCACCTCGTAGAATCCTCTTCCCGTTGTCCTCTGTACCTGCATTCCTCGGAGTCTGCTGCCCTGCATCTCGCAGAACACTCAGCCCGTTACCTTGCATTCCCAGGAACACCTACAGACCCAAGACCCTTTGCCTACCAAGACTCTTCTGCCTTTTGTTTTCTATTTTTCTCTAACGATCTCCTTAGCCTTCATTCTCATATTGTCTCCTTTCTATAGTTTAGAGTAGCTTAGTACTATCCTTCTGTTTACTCTTTTCTCATCTTGCTTTCAGTTAATTACACATATATATATTCAGTGTCTTCCCTTCCTCCTCTTATCCAGCTCCTTCATATATATTTGTTTATTGCCTTTATGTTACTCCAAATAAACCCTCTCTTGTATATGTTTATCTGAATCTTTGTTTCCCTTATTGCATATTGGGCTCAATCCTACCACCCCAGAACCAGCACCTGACAGTCTGATTAAGTCTATGTTTAATATTTACCTTATTTCTTTGGTCTCTTTGTCTATTGTTTCTTTAATATCCCAGGTTCCAGTTTATGTCTTGTGTTTTACATGTTATCAGTTCTAGTGTTTCTCCTTTGTCTAAGTTTCTTGTTCCGACTGATTACATGGTTTTGACCATTTGGCCTGGCTGATGGATTTTCTGGTGGTGTATCCCCGCTTCGGCATAAGGTAAACGTTTTGGTTTTGACTCCTGGTATTCTCACTGACTTTCCCTTCTGGACATCCTTGACTGTACAGTGTATATTTATATATTTCTGTTTTGAGGTCTGCCCCCCTGTTTGGTAAATTTGCCTACTGTCCCTAGGTCCCTTGTATATACTATCACTCTGGTTTGAGTCCCAGTCGCAGGGCATGCTGTTTTGTTGTGTATCCCTGCTAGCCACAAGCTTGTGATTGTAGTCCTGCCCTGCAAGTTGTGGAGTATAACTCCTTCTAGTATCTGTGTTCACCCTAGGACTCTGCACGGCTACAAAGGTAAACTTTTCTATTAGAGCAGATCCAGCCGGTCTATCAGAATAGAGCTTCTTGGTATAGCCGTGCAGAAGTCTCCAGTTTCTCCTCTGTTTTATATATAGATATATCTATTGTTGTTGTGTCGTGGTATCTCTGCTTTATAGGGGCTTTTCCTGTACTAGGGCCTTATTCGGCGCATGCCGGGTACCGCCACTGAGAATGACTGTGACACCACACCGGAATCTTCTTGCTATATCAGCTTTTTATTCCAATCCATTGCAAGTCAGGGAGTGATACAACGTTTCGGCTAAAGAGCCTTAATCATTGTTCTGATCAATTGTAAGCCCAGCCTCCCTTAGAGGAATTTTAATTGGTTTTAAGGTATTTAAGATGCTATGGGAAGTAAGAACGTCATACATGATTAAGGCTCTTTAGCCGAAACATTGTATCACTCCCTGATTTGCGATGGATTGGAATAAAAGGCTTGTATAGCAAGAAGATTACGGTGTGGCCTATCTTTTCTATTTTCTGGAGGTACAATAAAACATACATAGTAAAGGAGGGGTGGAGTCACGCCTATTCCCGAATAGGGAGGCTGCAACCACCAATTATATCCAGCCCAGCAACATGGATAAAACATAACAAGAAAAAAATGTGTCATCTACGCTCATTCCCATTACACCTTGTGAAACAAAACACATGAACTTCTAAATATCAGTCTGCAACAAAAAATATCTTTAAGGCTGGTGGATTGGAGACATGTGCGTTTAGTTTTGAATATATTTGCAATGTAGCTGCTATATATCACCAATTCTGAATTGCCAATTTCAAACTGAATTGATTTCTGAATAAAATGAATTGAATTATCCGCCTTTTTTCAGTTAATTTTGGCCATATCTGAATTTAATCAGAACAATCTGGATTTAATCTGAATATTAAAAAAGCAGCCCTAGCCCTAATCCAAATCATAAAATTAGCCGAAACTGTAACCCTAGCCTTTACTCTAACCATAAATAATGCAGAAAATGTAACCCTAACCAATTATTTTTACATTGAGTTGTGCATGAAATGAAAAGTGCTGTCCCTGCACTTTTAATGTAATTTCATACATTTTTATACATTTCATACATCTTTTTTATAAATTTTTATTTCGAGCAATATTCCTTTTTTTTATGATTTATTCCACCTAGCGTTTCTGAATATTTGAAACAGCTAAATATATTACATACATACAGGAAAAAATGGTGTCGCGCCCATACTCACCGGAGCGGCTGCAACAGCCAGGAGTAACAGCCCAGTTAATGTATAAAACATAACAAGAGAAAAAGGTGTCATCTGCGCTCGTTTCTATGTGTTTCCATGTACAACAAAACACTATGAGGTTTTAGTTTGTTTCAATGGCCATTGCAACGTAAGCTCACTCGCCCCTTCAAGGCACATCTTTGTAGAGTGAGTACCTAACCAATGTACCAAAAGCCACTCTACTGAGCAGCTCCATGCCCCTCCTGCTGCTTTTCAGCTAAGGAGAGGCAGAAAGATGGTGGGTTTTATTTATACAAGCACCAAACACTTCCCATTTGGGGTTAAAACAAAAACATGGAGAAAGGAACAGCAGCAAAACGATGAACTGGTGTTACAAGCATAATATACATACAGGAAAAAATGGCGTTGTGCCCATACTCACGGGAGCGGCTGCAACAGCCAGGAGTAACAGCCCAGTTAATGTATAAAACATAACAAGAGAAAAAGGTGTCATCTGCGCTCGTTTCTATGTATTTCGATGTACAACAAAACACTATGAGGTTTTAGTTTGTTTCAATGGCCAATGCAACGTAAGCTCACTCGCCCCTTCAAGGCACCTCTTTAACGCTTACGTTAAATATATTACATGTTTCTGATATTTGCAAATTGGTTCGATCTGAAATATTGGAAGCTTCTGATATTCTGAATCAGCTGATTCCGATTAATTCGAAATCTGATATTTTGCATTCTGAAATAATCCGAATCGAACTAAAAATTTTAACCCTCCACGTGTCTAGTGGATCGCAAATTTAAAAAGTGAGAACATCCAGAAAAAGAGTCTTACAGGTTTATTCAAAGAAAGGTAACTCAGGAGAATGATTAGAGAAGTGAAAATTCTAGGTCAAAATAGCCAAACCTGAAATATTCTCCCATTTACTTTCCAAATTGGCTATTTGGTCTAGATTGTTCTCTTCTCCCGTGTTTCACCTTTCTTTGAATAGACCTGTTAATTTTGTCATAACCTTGAGAACAGGTTGAGAGCCATACTTCATTCAAGATTGCCTTTTTTTAAAACCGTTTTTTTGCTAAATTTTTGTGACATTCTTATGACATGCAATATCTATAACTAACTGCAAATCTCGATGGATTATATAGTTTAGTCATGCCTTGCATAGCTTTCAAGCCTTCCAGATTATCATCTTAAAATGGGGGAACAAAAAGTATTGACAAGAATTTGAAACCATCCCGTGACAAAACAAATCTAGAATTTTGGAGACAATTCAAGTGAAACCACTCCCTTAGACACCTTAAGAAATCTAAAAAATATATATTTTTCTTAATAAAAATCACAAACTAAATGCTATGTTTTGAAAATGATTCAACACTGTTTTAAGAAAGATTGTAACATTTGGCTAAATGTCTTGTCTGTTCTTAATCAAAACCTTGTAGAAGAACATTGATAAACATGTTAGAACAATTATATAACCTTTTGTCAGAAAAATTCAAAGTCTGTATTGTTAGAGCTACATAACAGCAAAATTAGAGTAATCGCAGTGAGATGTTTCTCGATTTACTTTGTTATCCTTTTGGAGAATTACTGTGATGTATACCTGGTACTTCTGTCAGATCAGATAAGAGCAGTAATGCAATGAAATAATCAATTTGCTACAGCCTCAGGAAAAACCATGAACTCGATAGCTAAGTACTAAAAACAAGCCAGGGCTACAATTACATGCGTGTTTCAGAGCTCGCAATCTTAATCGCTATTTAAATCAGTGACTTTTATTGTTGTATCTTCAACAACTCAGAATTTTTTGGGAGATTAAATGAAATCGCTAATCAATTTTTCAATTGCTTTGCAGCATACAGTATATTTATTTTAAGAAATATACTGTATGCTGCAAAGCAATTGAAAAATTATATATATATTCTGTATATATATTTTATATATTTTTTTTACCCATTCACACAGATTTTTCAATTGGTCTCAATATTGTATTTAACTTTACAATTTCTCTCGTTGAACTTTTTAGGTTTCTTTATTATTTTTTTCACACTATGACTGAAGGGTAGTGTTCACATGTCATCATAACGCTTTATTCATATAGATATACATAGCTGGGTTCTTTTTAGCTGATGATCTAGTACTTATATACATTTCAACTTGTGTCTCTGTAGATTAAGAGCTTCCATATTGTTTTTATTTCATCGCCCCCGGGACGCGTCTCCCTGGCAACCATTCAGGGAGAGAGCACCCGTCGCGGACGAATTGCGTCACAGACTTGCGCGCCAGACCGGCATCGGACATCACGCCCGTCAGGGATTCTGCGATTTGTCCGGCGGCATGCCACAAGCACGGTAAGTTGATCAGTGATGTTTTTAATAATTTGTATACATATGTCACTTTTGCCCATGTCTATCACCTTGATAAAGGCCCCTGTGAGGGCCGAAACGTCGGCGAGTGCCAATGGGCACATTTTAATGTTCTTTTGAATAAAACATTCATTTTTATTTTTCACCTAAGTCCCGGAGTGCGTCCAACTTTGATGATTTTTGTATTATACTTCTGGATTTTTGCACCCAGGCGTCAATATTGTATCGTGGTTTTGTGCAGGTTGCCACCGGTATTGTAAATATATATATATATATATATAAATTATATTTCTTTGAAGAAATATACTTTGTTATTTCTAATTTTATTAAAGGACCGACCTATCACAGGAAAGAAAGACACATGTAGAATCAGACTATATTTTCTTGCAGCGTTTTCAGGTTGACATACACCACCATATTCATTGCTGTAGTGAAATGTATTTGTTTTGGATTTGACCAATGGCCTTTCTTTTCATTAGCAGATTAATGACATCCTAGACCACTTTGCAACATCAGCTTGATGTCTCAGCATGAGAAAAATGAAGATCTATATTTTACTGGGCTTCTTTGTAAATCCAGATATTGAGGTTGACACTGTTCATTTTCTGCCCGGCAGTATGCCCTAATTTGGGATTTAACTGTACAGTGCTTTTAGAAATCACTAGGAGACTTTTCAGAAAATGTATTTCCATTATTCATGTACAAGAATAGCAGTTATCATACACATGCAAATGACTAATGCAATCTGGGCAGTGAAAAAGTTCTAAGTGATCCTATTTTTCGTGCTAACAAAAGATGTCTTGAATATAAGAAATTGTAGGAGTGCGCATTATTAATCACTATTCATTTACTTGTTGTAGCGTTGAACAGTTGCTCTTACAACATTTGTATCAGTTTGTTGAAATAAAACGTGAAACTGTTTCAGGCTTCAGCACTCCTGTTTACTGACAGACATGACCGTCTTGCCAATAGTTCACAATATTTCGGTATGTCAGCGATGATATTTTGCTTAAACAGAGAATATTATTTTTTTCAAAGGATTGGTTTACACTTGTTTCATTGGGCATTAATTCTAGCATTTATTAATGAATTAATTTGTAATAATTAGGGCCCAAGTTGCAACATTAATATGTTTTGTCTCTTTTGGGTACTATAGTCACATATGTGGAAGAAAAACACACAAAAACAGTGTAATATGAATTGACAATTTATTTTAACAGTTTATAACAAATATTTTACAGTAACTAACAAAATGGTACACATTACAGGAAACACAACAATCACAAAAGGACAGTAAAAAAAAAATAAACCATACAAAAATGAATAAATACAAGATGAAGCAAATTTACAAGGCCCCTAGCTTTTGCCTTCAGTTCTCATGTTCAGCCTCTAGTTCCCATCGTACATCCGCACATTACTTCACCGCACGACCGGATGCCATTCGCGCAAGCTCACGTCCTCTCTCTATGGAGTCCTATGGACTACTGGAGCTGATAACACCCGCAGTGCTTAATGCTGCAGGTGTTATCTCTTAACGCCTCGCCAGAATTACGTCTTGAGCTGCTGATTAAGCTGCTCCTTCGTAATATGGGTGCTAAATGGCAGGCGGTAATGGAAAACGTTTGACGCTCAGGTTTTACATTAGCGTCTGCCATTTAGCACCAACTATTGAATAGGTCACCTGATTTGTAGAATATGTTGGCATTTTTGGAAGATGCTGGATGCCTACAAATTTTCAAACAGACAATGTATGAACATAATAAAGTACGAATGCAAATGATACCTTAAAATCATGCAAGTCTATATTATTTTACATTTAAGATGGCCTTTTATTAAAAAAAATTCATGCATTTATGTTTTCACTATGCATCCCATTTGCTAATAGTTTTATATATAGAGCTGAGGATGGAATAAAAATGATTGGAGATTACAATCTTAACCACTTCGATGTAGAGGACATGCTTAGCGTGTCCGTCCGCATTGACAATTGGCTGCGGTGGGCGCGCTGAGATCTTCCTCCCATTGCAGCTGCGATCAGCCGGGATTCTGGTCGATCGCTCCGGTCCCCCGGTGCGGGCTGACATCTTGGACTGGGTCGCAGTCCACTCCCTGAGCTGGCCGACATCTTGGGTGTCGGCCAAGCTTCCGGGATCTCCCCCTGCCGACTGGCATCATCGCGTTAACCCCTAGCTGCCACCTATGATGGAGATAGGGGGTTCTTTGGAACCCCCTATCTCCCGAACCGTGGCAGCTAGGGATTAAAGTGTGGTATCATTGGAATGGTCAGAGCATGGCCTTTCCAATTATATCAAACATGATAATTGTAAAGAAAAAAAACGAAAATAATATTTAAAAAAATAAATAAATAAATTAAATTATTACTGCAGCAATATTGTTACCATTTCAATTACAATGTGAAGAATGATGCTGCACTAATGATTATTTCTATGGGGGCGTTTGCTAAAAATCCGGTGTTTTCCCCCTAAAAAATGTAGCGAGTCCCCATTTCTAATTTTTTTAACAAGCGCACCCCATAGAAAATATAACCACAAAGGCTCGCATGTTAAAATGCGAAAAAAAACACTTTACACACTGTAGATGATTGAAAATTCTAATTTTATTGCATTTTGTTATGATATTCAGGCAGGACATGACGTATACATATAATAATGATATATTATGAATCTGCCGAGTCTGCCGGTGTTTCGTTTTGGGCATTAAATCCATCATTAATTATTGAATTAATAAGCAATAATTAAAGCCCTAAGTTGCAACAATAACATTTATATCTTGTGGGTAATATGGTCGAATATATATATAAGGAAAACACACAGAAACCGGTGCAATATGAATGACAATTTACTTGGCAATCTATATTCACAGTTTATATCATTTGCTTTACAGTAACTACAGAAAAACTAACATATACACACAGTCATGGCACAGTACATTAAACTAAACAACAATACTTCACAGTACATTAAGCTAAACAACAATACTTAAATAATACAGCAATGAACTAAAAGCATGCTTACTATGCCCCAAGCTGGGGGCTGCAGAAAACTTCACATGGTCTGGTCAGTCTCAGGTCTCAGTCTAAAGAGCTGAAGAGCCCTAAACCTTTGTGGAAGTCCCCCTTTTATTCCCAGTGGGAGTCACCAGTAGACAAACCCTCTCTACCAATAGGAAAAGACCTCTCTAAAGTAGGCTGGCTTAATGACATCACAGCTAGCCCCTCAGTGCAAACAGCCTACACACTGCCCCTAGTGGTCCTTCTTTGGTATGTCAATCAGTTAGTATTAAAATATGATAATTTATGGCAGAAATCACCCATGATCATAACAGCCGGTAAGAACGATATATAATATGTCTGGGTGTATAATAAAATGTGACTTCAAATCGCGTTTAAACATGATGATCGAAACCGGTAAAAATTAGCTCAGCACACAGGGGTGAAATGGCTCAGCAGCGAAAGGGTTAAGGTACTATCAGGCATTGCTCAGTAAAATATGACTGCTGAGGATGTCATGCAAGCTAGGGGAATGGCTAGGAAAGAAGTAAAGAAGTATTGAGATTTGTGATTTGAAATTTGCAGCCATTAAAATAATTTGGGTAATAGGTACACTCTGACTAAATTTATTTATTTGTTTATTTTATTTATAAAGGATTTTACCAGGAAGGATACAAGTTTTCAAGTATGTCCTGGGTTCAAGAACATTGAATTGTTACAGTGTTACAGATATACAAAAGTAAAAAAATGCAAACTATTAAAAAGAAATTGCACAAATAAGGATGAAGAGTTGAGGTCTAGGAATGGGTACATTGTTGGAAGTAATTCCACTGACCCTAAGGTGAATAAACTTGTTTAGCTTAGCTAAGGCAAAGTAAAGAAACTGAAATGCAGGTGAAAATAAAAATTTATAGTACCTTGTTAATAAATACACATTATATACACTTCATTTGGAAGCAAGGACGAACATTTTCAGAATTTCAGTGAATGGTAACAATGTAACCAAATGGTCATATAAACTACATATTAAATGCAGGATGCATCTGATGTTATATATGTAGGCATATCATACAAATTTGCATTGTAGCACCTTTTTGATATGCGTTGATGCTAATCAATAGGAGTGTTTACATAGCATATGCTGGGCTAAAATTCTATTTAGCGATCTACATGGAAAGCCAAAAAGGAATCAAGCATCATACTACTGTTTTGAGTGCTATTTGCTAATATATACAAAACAAATGCTACTTGAATATATAAGAATCAACCCACCTCTCGTTCCCCTCAATCCAATTTACTCTGGTCCAACTTCATTAATTGATTGAATGTCAATTTGTAACTTATGATTACCATTACTCAAGCTTTTAAGTCCTATTTAATAAGCACGTTGATCTGTCTACAGTGCTAACAATGGTTCACCCTCAGTTCTTATTACAAATAATGTTCTTCAGGGTCTCATTTCTTAGGAGCTCCTGGTCCCTTTGGGCCTTATTCTGGCCAAGCCGTTATCATTAACCCCTTACCGCCGGGCGGGTTGTGCCTGGAGGGAGGGCGTTAATGCCGATAGGGCCTACTATTACATAAATAATAATATAAGGAGTCTCACTGTAAGACAAATTAAAAAAACATAGGGCAGAACTGCATATATAAATGATACAGAAACCCCTGCTCATATAACATGCTCACAGGATATTAACCACTTCAATGCGGAGGACGCGCTCAGCGCGTCCTCCGCATTACTGCTGGTATGCGGAGGACGCGCTGAGCGCGTCCTCCCATTGGGGTCAGCGTTCGGCCGGGTTCCGGCCGATCGCTGGCCCCCCCGGTGCGGGCTGACATCCTCGATGTCAGCCCGGCATCCGGAACCACAGCCGCTGAAATTAGGTGTCATCGCGGCAGCGCGATGACACCTAATTCAGGCGCCCCCCCGCATGTGCGGAGGAGGCGCCTGAAAGGGAGGGGGGGAGGTCCTTCGGACCTCTCTCCCTCCCGATCGGCGGTGTTGCGGGGGTTAACCCAGGCACCATTTGGAAGGGCACAGCCTGCCCTTCCAAATGGTGCCTGGCATTAACCCCTGGGGAGCTGGATCGCGAATCGGCGCTGAAAAGCGCCGGTTCACGATCCTTTCCCGGAGCTGGCCAACATCTTGGATGTCGGCCAAGCCTCCGGGAACTCCCCCTGAGGACTGGCGTCATCGTTCATAGCACGATGACGCCAGTCCTAGAGTTAACCCCTAACTGCCACCAACGGTGGAGATAGGGAGTTCCAATGAACTCCCTATCTCCCGATCCGTGGCAGTTAGGGGTTAATGTTTGGTATGGTTGGATCGGCCAGAGCATGGCCGTTCCAACGATACCAAACACGAAAGTGAAAAAAGTTTTTTAAAAAAAATAAAAATTAAAATTAAAATAAAAATATATTTAAAACAAAAATTATAAAAAAATAAATAAACATTTTTTTTTCTTTTTTTTGATTCGTTAATGCAGCAATATTGTTCCCATTTCAATTATAATGTGAACAATGATGCTGCACTAACGATTTTTGTATGCGATGCGTTTGTTAAAAATCGCGTAATTTTCCCCAAAACAAAATGTAACGAGACCCCATCTCTAATTTTTTTAACAAGCGCACCCCATACAAAATATAACCGCAATTGCTCGCATGTTAAAATGTGAAAAAAAACACTTTACACGTTGTAAATTATTGAAAATACATATTTTATTGCATTTTTTGTTATAATATACAGACATGACATAACGTATACATATAATAATGACATATTATGAATCTACCGAGTCTGACGGAAAGAACGATATATAATATGTCTGGGTAATATACTAAAATAAGCCTTCAAAACACGTTTAAACATGATGAGCAAAACCGGTAAAAATGACCTCAGCACAGGGGCGGGAAAAGCCTCAGCAGCGAAAGGGTTAATGCAATTAGTTTTTTAATGAAGTTTTTTTTTTGGAAAATCAATTGGTAGTAAAGGGAATAATCAGCACTGCCAGGACTATCCTCACAGTTACGATGTTTACTGTGTTCATCATTTGCTGTTCTATAACTTATGAATAAAATTAAAAATGTTCTTTCCAAAGCAAAGGTTTTAACAATCACAACACATGTAAAACTGCCTATTAGGTTTAACCACTTCAATGCTGAGGACGCGCTCAGCGCGTCATCAGCATTACCGCTGGTATGCGGAGGACGCGCTGAGCGCGTCCTCCCATTGGGGTCAGCGTTAGGCCGGGTTCCGGCCGATCGCTGGCCCCCCCGGTGCGGGCTGACATCCTCGATGTCAGCCCGGCATCCGGGATCGCAGCCGCCGGAATTAGGTGTCATCGCGGCAGCGCGATGACACCTAATTCAGGCGCCCCCCCCCGCATGTGCGGAGGAGGCGCCTGAAAGGGAGGGGGGGAGGTCCTTCGGACCTCTCTCCCTCCCGATCGGCGGCTCTGCGGGGGTTAACCCAGGCATCATTTGGAAGGGCACAGCCTGCCCTTCCAAATGGTGCCTGGCATTGACCCCTGGGGAGCTGGATCGCGAATCGGCGCTGAAAAGCGCCGGTTCGCGATCCTGTCCCGGAGCTGGCCGACATCTTGGATGTCGGCCAAGCCTCCGGGAACTCCCCCTGAGGACTGGCGTCATCGTGCGTAGCACGATGACGCCAGTCCTGGACTTAACCCCTAACTGCCACCAACGGTGGAGATAGGGAGTTCCAATGAACTCCCTATCTCCCGATCCGTGGCTGCTAGGGGTTAAAGTTTGGTATGGTTGGATCGGCCAGAGCATGGCCGTTCCAACGATACCAAACACTACTGTGAAAAATTTTGTCAAAAAAAAAAAAAAAAAAGAAAAAAAAAAAAAAAATTATAAAAAAAAAATAAACACTTTTTTTTTTTTTTTTTGGTTTGTTAATGCAGCAATATTGTTCCCATTTCAATTATAATGTGAACAATGATTGCTGCACTAACGATTTTTGTATGCGGTGCGTTTGTTAAAAATAGTGTAATTTTCCCCAAAAAAAAATGTAACGAGACCCCATCTCTAAGTTTTTTAACAAGCGCACCCCATACAAAATATAACCGCAATTGCTCGCATGTTAAAATGTGAAAAAAAACACTTTACACATTGTAAATTATTGAAAATACATATTTTATTGCATTTTTTGTTATAATATACAGACATGACATAACGTATACATATAATAATGACATATTATGAATCTACCGAGTCTGACGGAAAGAACGATATATAATATGTCTGGGTCATATACTAAAATAAGCCTTCAAAACACGTTTAAACATGATGAGCAAAACCGGTAAAAATGACCTCAGCACAGGGGCGGGAAAAGCCTCAGCAGCGAAAGGGTTAATCAATAAAGGTGAAACTCAGGAGAATTGTCAGGAGAAGTGAAAATTCAATGGTCAAAATAACCAAACCATAAAAATTCTCCCATTTAACTCACTTTCCAAATCGGCTATTTGGTCTAGATTGTTCTCTTCGCCTGCCAGTTCTCCTGAGTTTCACCTTTACTGAATAGACCTGATAATAGTTTAATTAATGTTTCAGTTCATCATACATAATTGGTGTTGGATTCCATTATTCAGCTGTATAATGTTGGCTTTCATGTGTGTCATAAGGAATAATTAATATTTGTATATTCAGAGATTAATGCCTATTTTACATATTGTAGCAAGGTTTAAATACACTCAGCAGAAATATTTATAGTAGCTTTATGTTTTTAGTCCATGTGCCATTTAGCCATTTCAGTGTGCTGAACTGTTGAAAATGAGTATTAATCGTGAATAATAGATAACACACAAAAAAACGAGTGAAGCGCTCGGAACAAACACCACACCTAAATGATGGACAGTGTAATTATACAAGAAAAAAATGGATTCCAAAGAACCCAAAACAAGGTGGGAAATACGAATAAAATATTTAAACCTTTATTGAACATGTATATCGAAAAACCGTGCACACATACACAAAAAAAATATATAAAATCAAAACGTCCTTGCCTGAGACCATAGTCAGAGGTCAACAGGTACAGTCACAAATGCATCAAATGCAAGATCGAATCACAAAAATTGGTGGTTGTATATGAAAGCTATAGCAAAACAACCAAATCGAGTCACAAAAATGTAGTGGTTGTATATAGAAGCTATAGCAAAACATCCAAAGATGTGTCCAGCATGAGATGCAATAAAAAAAACCCCTAGCAAAACCAGTTAGAATGTAGGCACGCTAGATGCAAGCAATAGATAGGCACAAAAATGTCAGATTAATTGCTGCAGTTAATGTGCACCAAATGAGAAACCACAAATGAGGTACCTTCAATAGCTATACACACCACTGCATATTATAGGCTACAATTTGCGTGCACCGATTGAGAAATTGCAATAGGGTGCATGCAGTAGCAGTCCGCAGTGATGTAACCCTAAAAGGTAGAATTCAATATATATGTGGGTATGGTGAGCCGGGGGATGCAGCAATCTTAAAAATCCACCTCAGAATAAATAAACCTGCTGCAGTACTAGTATGCTAGTGTGGACATGGAATGATGGCCCAAGGCAAATGCAGTGCGATATATGCCAATCTCAATATAAAGTAAGGGCGTCCAACAAAAGCAACAGCAGCAAGGGAGGTCACAAAAAAAAGAAAGGACTTTGAAGTCCATGGCGCACGTCTGACGCGCGTTTCGCCTGTGTCTGCTCATCAGGGACGTCCAATGTTCAATAAAGGTTTTAATATTTTATTCGTATTTCCCACCTTGGTTTGGGTTCTTTGGAATCCATTTTTCTCTTATCATTAGGGCTAGGTCCTGCAAGTTCCCTGGTGGATGATTGTTGGTCTCGGATGTTATAGCAATCACTTGCCATTCCACGTCCCACCCTGTTTTGAGTGGGTATGTGTAATTATACAACCATAGAATTTTGATTCATAATGCATGTTCCTTAAAAATAAAAGGAGTGGAAAATGATCATTGTGTAGATTAAGAAATAAACAGTGGACTACAGATGTGATTATATTAACTCATACAGTTCTGGGCCTAAAGAACGTTTGGTTCAGTATATAGCGCATGCAGGTGTTTTAACATTAGCAGGGGCACATTTTCGCTTGAGGAGATGTAGTGATTTCTTTAATTTGTGCAATGCACTCGATCCTGATGCAAATCTCATATAAAATAGAAAAACTTTTCATTGCGGAAATATCCTGGTATATCCGGGTATATCCTGATCATGTCCTTTAAGCTGGCGCTAATGTGAACGATAGCTTTACCTTGAAGGAGGTGATAGAACCCACAGTGTAAATCAGTAGTTCCCAACCGCGGTCCTCAAGTCCCCCCTAACAGGCCAGGTTTTAAGGATCTCCTTGGTGAAGTGCAGACTGAATCCTGCAATCACTGAGCAGCAAATCATATCACCTGTGTTGTGCTTCGGATATCTGGAAAACCTGATCTGTTGGGGGTACTTGAGGACTGCGGTTGGGAACCACTGGTGTATATGATGATTAAATTAATAATTTGTTACATTAGTATTAAAATTGTTTTCTAAGATCAAGTAAATAACAAAGCAACCCTCATTTATCTTGCACCTGGTCTGATGATTCTATAGTAAAATAAATGTATGTCTTAGACCCTTTTCTTAAATGTCTTGAAAGACAATCACAACTCTGTTATCTTAAAAAGCAATTTTTGTTTTATGTCCTTTAAATAAACTTAACAACAAAATCGTACAATGAATGTCTAATGCAATAGACACAGACAGAGAAGGGCAACCTTACTATACCTACAGATAATTCTGTTAATACATTACTAAAACACTGAAATACATAACATCTTGTCCATTTAAAATAATTCTAAAATCAATACAAATCATTAGGAGCTTGTGAGAATGCTCAGCACTCAGCATCAAATATTTCTATATTTAATTGGTGTGATGGATGGATGGATTTTTACAGATAAAGGACAGGACATTTACTGCACGGTATGGAATTAAAAGCTGTTTAAGAGCTAAGGTGAGCCAATGCTGCTTTTGCAATGTATAGCTTGTCAGAAGGAATTAGAATGGCTAATTATGATTAATTTCACATTTACTAGCAGTTAGAAAGACTGAATTCAAATGACTAGTTACAGGCACATCAGTTTTGAAAGGTCTGCTAGCAATATTAAAGAATGGCCAAGACACACAGAGAATGTTGATCTGACTACAAAATAATCCAATGTACATGTTTTACCCTGTAGAATTTGATATAAATGAGCTCGATCATTTTTCTCCAAATAAAATGCTGATTGAAATAAATTGAACCCATGGGATATATAAATACAATTATTGTCAAAGCAATAAGATTCAAAATATATTACTTGTAGTGCTGTTGCATAATTTTGTTTTATTTTATTGGCCTTACAGTCTTCTGTATTTTTCCTTTTCATTCTATCGATTCCATCTTCTATATCCTTATCATTCCTCTACCCTTCAGATAGCTATAGCACTTTATTTTATTTCTATTTCATGTAGAAAGGAAAGGCAAACAGATCTACCAGCTGGTTGAAGCTTTATACTGTATGTGGGCCGTAGAAACACAGACAGCCTCAAAACAATTCCTAAGCTATTAGCCAGGTCTAAAAGCTACTAGGCCCTTCAGAACCTACCAGAGTTGCACCCATATCAACCGCTCCATAAACTCCATGTGTCTCCTTCTTTGCTGCTGATGGAACATGTTGTCCCATGCACGTATTGTGTCCCTGGAATGTCTACATAGGTGCAGTCTAGCACATGTTTTATTTTGTGTTATTTTTACTGGGTTGCCAGATTTCCACTCACCCTACTTGAATTTCTTCTTGCTCCAAGAGATTTAGGTGAGTATAAATTTGAACACTGCTTGTCACACTGAACCCTGTTTATACTGTCCTTTTTTGAATGCAAAAGTCTATAGTGTAAAAAAAACCCTCTGTATACATGATTTCTTAACTTATTAGAACTTTATGTTGAAAAAATGTGTCTATATTCTTTAACACAATGGTGTACGTGTGGGTCTGTTTCCTTGGTATGGCTTGTGTGCTAGGGGCTCAAGGTGGCCCCATGTTCTCCTATGGCCTGGGTGCCTCACCGGTCATCAGTCTGCCCCTGGATAGGTCTGCTTTCTTTGCATGCTAAAGTAGACTGACTCAAGGGACCAGGGTCAGAGCAAGGTCAAGATCATGTGATGACTAATCTCAGTAACTGAAAGTTATTTTTCACTCCAAAACTGTTTCAGTATATGATATATGGATTCCATATAGAGTGTCTTTTAACACTGTATTGATGGGTAGTAAATGGTACTGGTGTGTCGCTGCATGCCATTATCAAACGTGAGTTCTGAGTTCAGGCCTTCCCGCAACCTTGAATGCGTGCTGCATGACAACTGATGGGCGGGCCTGATGCAAACCCATAGACGCCAGCAGGGCGTGCTATGCAGCCCCATAGCATTGAGTCCCACACACCATGGGAATGGCATAGTATGCCCCACGACAGGGCTGGATTGGGACAAAAAATTGGCCCTGGACTTCGTCCATGAGAGTGACCCACTCTGATTATGCAAACAAGCAGGACCAGATTAAGATCTCTATGAGCTGGAGCTAAAGATTTGTTTGTATTTTGAGGCATTTAATGAAATTAATTATTTTAAATTGCATGCAAGTTCTGTGCTTTGGGATTCCCTGCATTTCCACTCTTCAGTGATAGCATAGGTGCCAGACCCTGGAGTCAGTGCAGCCCCAACTCCCTGTGGTCTTATGGGGGTAGGGTTGCCAGCCTTTCTTCAAGCAAAACCAGAGGTCTCTAGTGTCGGGCGGAATTTTTTTTACTATATGTGTGGCAAAGTGCAAAGGAAAATTGGCAGTGGAATGTATGGCAGACTGGTATTACATATCAGACTCAGACTGGTACTACGGCACACTGGTTTGTACATCAGACTGGTATTATGGCTCACCAGTATGCATGGCAGAATGCGAATATGGCACACTGGTAAGCATGGCACACTGGTATGCATGGCACACTGGTATTATGGTACTCTGGTGTTATGGCATACTGGTATTATGGCACACTGGTAATATGGCAAACTGTAAATTTGGCAGACTGGTGTTATGGCACACTGGTATTATGGCACACCGGTATTATGTCAGACTGGTGTTATGGCACACTAGTAATATGGCAGACTGGTATTATGGCAGACTGGTGCTACTGCACACTAGTAATATACCACAGGACAGGGATTGGGGAGAAAGAGGTGGAGATGGGCATGAGAGAACGGGATGGGGAGAGAGAGAGGGATAGATGAACATACAGAGAGGCAGATAAACAGATCAGTAAATTGACTGATGAACGAGACACAGATCCTCTTATACTTACCATCAGGCTCTGTCTCTGAAAGCTGACACCTGCATCCCTCTGATCTCCATGCTGCCCAGTGCATGCTTTTCTCCCTTCACACGCGCTGTTCCCTCCAGGCTCCATGTGAAAATCAGTGCCGAACTTCCAGGTTAACTCACTGTCTGGGCGCCACCCACTGGCATCACCGTAGCATTGCATGCCGGGAGATGTAGTTTGAGGCTGGTTTACTGCAATCATGCAAATGCTCTGATGATCCCAGCAGGCGGCACCCAGACAGTAAGTTAGTCCAGAAGTTTGGCACAGTGCGCTGCTACAGGACAGGCAAGAGTCATGACCTCACTCAAAAGTGTGCCGGCCGGCCACCTGACTAGGCCCGTAGCCCGGGGCTTGCCTAGCCGGCCGATCTAGGTGGGCCCAGTCAGGCGGCCGGCCCACTGAGCCATCGGCCCACTGGGATCCTCCCGATAATCCCGATGGCCAGTACATGCCTGCCCCACGGCATAAAAGGGCTAAATATCAAGACCAATTAAAATTTAAGTTTCTGTTTTTTTTTGTTTTTATTGTTTTTTTATGTGGCACGATTTGTCAGTTCAACATGGAGAATAGATCATTACCCGTCACTTGTTATTTTCCACTTGCCAAGCCTGAAGGAAGCCTTAGCTTTTTTCCATCTAGCTGTGCCCTCGTGTTTGTATCCTGTATTCTGTGTCAAATACCAGCAATAAGCATCCTGGACTTCTTTGTACCTGCCTATTATTGCTATGTTTCTCATGCAATTTGGGTGCTCATCTGCCCCCACCCCCCCCACATCATGACCCTAACAGAATACTAAGGCTCAACGCTCCAAGTTTTGGCGGAAATGTTGCAGAACTGTACATCTTTGGTAAAAAAAAAACTGCTGCAAAGCCTTAGGGGAACCAGGACTAAGGTGTGTGCCGCTACCACCAAATGAGGAGGCCGGGCACTGCTCTCAGCAGAGGAACATGCAAGGTGGAGGTATATGAACTTACGTTTTTATTGCGGCGCATCTTCCCACCACATACCCTTGTGTCCAGTTAGACCACCCAAGCACTCCAGTAGTTCTGCTTCTAACCCACACACCGGTGTGAGTAGTGCTGTTAGCATTTCCAGATATGCTCCCTCTACAATAACTATGAAAGATGAGCCTGGAAATCCCATATACCAGATGCCGAAGACCAAGGAGGAACCTGCGCCTGTCCCTACCAAGGCTACATTGCCTACAAGGCCTGTGACTGTTATGCCTGCAGCTCCCACTCCTCACAGCCAAAACTCTAAGTTGTCTTCTGGTAGCCGTGCAACTTACCAAGGTCTTTCTGTCGCAAGAGAAAGCAAAAAGATGGCAGATTACTTGTCACCTGGATGGTGTTTGCCTCTGATGGAACTGCTATTAAATGTGAAAATCTCCAGGACTTTGAGAAGATCTTGAGCGCTCGGAGTGCACTCCTAATTGGGAGGGGGGTAGAACTGTCAGGATCCTTGCCCCAGAGCAGTTATTTTCCATCCAGCCATGCCCTCGTATTTGTAACCTGTATTCTGCCTGTTGTGTCTCATAACCACAATAAACCTCCAGGATTTCTCTGCACCTGCCTGTTTGTGCTGTGTTTCCCCTGCAGTTTGGACTCTCATCTGCCACCCGCATCATGACCCTGACAAGAGGAGAGAGTTGAAGTGGACCAGAGTTGTTTAGGGTTGGAGGAAAGAGATATTAGAGAAGAAGAGGCTTGTTTGGCCAAGTGAAGGGCAGAGTTGTATGACCGCAGAATAAAATTAAAATGAATGAACTCAGCTTCAGAGTGGAATTTTCTCCAGGCGCATTCTGCAGTGCGTGATCATTTTTGCAGGTAGCGCATCTGAAGTGTGTGACAGAGCTGAAGCTGGTAGCATGGGGTCTTACAGAAATATAGATGAGAGTAGCGTATAGTCGGCTGTCAGGGCAGGTAAAGATTGAGGTGTGTGGGAGATGTTGAAGGAGATTGCAGAACTGATAGGAACCCACGGCATGTAGATTTCTCTGATTACGTGGGCGGGAAGGGGAAGCATTAAATTAAGGTAATCCAGATAGTATGAAGGAGAGAAGGTGGTGGTCTGAGATGAGAAAAGGGTGACAGGTGCACTCAAAAATGGAATAGAAGTAGGAAAATGCTAGGTCAAAAGGGTGTCTTTCATGGTGGGGAGAGAGAAGGGTGGACTGTGCAAGAGAAAGCAAAAGAAAGACATTTGGAGGAGGCAGGGGCAGCTGGGTCATTAACCTCGCTGGCGGTATTCCCGAGCGTGACTCGGGGTTAAATTTCACTACCACGAACGGTAACCCCGAGCCACACTCGGGCTGGATGCATACTCACCTCCTCCTGGCTCCCTCGCTGTCCCCCGCAGTGTGATCGCGACGAGCTGCTTCCTGGAAGGCTCCCTGCGAGTCACATGGTGCAGGGGGGCTGGACCGCAGCAAATTTCATTCATAATAAACACTGAATACAAAATGCTATGTTTATGAACGGCCACTAGGTGGCAGTACAGGATAAGAAATAGACCATACATCATCTCACCCTTGTTCTCTGACAGATTTCAGTGTTTTTTGTTGTATTTTATTGAATATCATTTATTTGCATTATTTTGGATAATTATTTTTGGGATAATAAATTATTATGTCGTGTTTCAAACTTTATCGGACTCCGTGTTACTATTTTTTTTAATTAATTAATTTATTTATTTATAAAGGATTTTACCAGTAAGGACTCTTGATTTCACGGATTTCAGTGCGTGATTCCTAATTATTACAGGCTAACTATGTACAAAAACACGTTTCCTTTAAAAAAAAATTGAGACGCTTTTAGACACAAAATTTTGAAAAAATTAGACCGCCAGGGAGGTTAATGGAAATATTGAAGTACCCAAGTATTAGGTTTGGAAGGTTAGGAGATAGAAAGTGACAAAATGAGGTAGCAAAGTTGTTGAGTATTTGGGAGAGCAAGGGGTGAAAACAGGCAGATGCAGTGTGTAATAATATTAATCTAGTGTATTTTTATATGTTTTTGCTTCCTTTTTCTCACAGTGTCCATCTTCTACTCCAATCTGTGGTTGTGCTTTTTGAAGAAAAAAATGCTTATTCAAAATTTAGCATCACTTCCAATCCTTCTCCTTTTTCCGAGAAGTCATTCTTGCATGACCTTGACTGTTTAATGAACTCTAATATCAATCAAGTAATGAAACTGTGAAATCAAATGAATATCTTCACATAACCAGGAACTTTAAAAAGAACAGATTTAATACTTACCTTTCATTACATAAGAAAAACATACTTTGAAATGTGACAGATAAAAAGTGCACTAACATACATACAGGGTTATTCAAATTGTGGTGCACTTTTTTTTCCCGCACTTCGGGGAATCAAATTCCCCAACCCTGCAGTGAATTCAGCATTCGCCGCAGGGTCCCCGAAGTGCTGGGAAAATTCGCCGAATGCATCTACAAAACCACTGGAATGGAAAAACTTCTGCAAAACCGCTGAAAAAACATTGGATCGATCCGATAAGCTGCCGAAAAAAAAGCCGAATGTACCTGACGATCCACTGCAGAACCGCCGAACGCATCTGAAAAAAGCCGATGATCTGCCGAACAGAGTGCTGACCAGCCACCGGAAAAAGCCGACAAGCCGACGAACGGGTGCAAAAAAAACACACCACTGCAACTTTTAAAAGGCATTTGCAAAAAAACTACTGCACGAAAATGCCTCTGTTCTGTGCAATTTCGGAGCCGATTCGGGTCTCTTTGAATAACCCTAATAAATTACATACACAATTTCAGAAAATTGGTATTGTATTACTATTGGGTTGCCTTTTTCTTAAAACAAGCACATGTAAAGCAAAGACATTAGAGGCCTGTTAACATGTTTGTGCTACAATTCTGCCTTTTTCAGCAATCAAGGCATGGCATGAAATGGACAAAAGAATTCTATATATAGTAAATGGACGCATCACGTACACAAGCATTCAATCATCTAATCAATATCATCACTACATAAATGTCAGTACTTATTTACAAGTCTTTAAAGTACACCTGATATATTTTACCCAATTCATAATTCATATTTAATGGCATATTGATTACAGATTCTTCAGGCACCACTTGAAAGCAACAGCTTAACAGCTGTTATAAACTATGCTTACATTATGCTAACATGTTAAATAAACACTACAATATGTAATAAAACCCCACCAGCAATTACTCATTCAATACTGCATTCAGGAAATGCTAGCATGCCATGCTTTATTTAAAAAACGGTAAGAAAATTAACGTTTTTTTTTTTATCAGCTTTACAGTTAGAATGACTGCAACTATCAAAATCTAAAAGAGATAAAAATACAAGAAAATATAGTCTATATTTATGAAAATAAAGTTTATAGGTAAATAGTTGACATGATAAAGATCTTCTAAATCAGCTTACTCTATAGACTTAAAAAAGCTCAACCCCCTTTTAGTTGTTCACAATTCCCAAAGCTGAAGAATGAAAAATGTAAAAAATGTAATATCTTGGTTAAAGTTAACACTTCGGATTCCTTTAAGAATTTTCAGATCCTTTTGTTTAAAATCTCAGATACCATGAGCGTATATTTGGTCTTACAGAGGCATCAGTCATACAGATTGTCACCGAATGTCACTCTCAGTGGTGGAAGCACTCCTCCAGCAGCTGGTACTATATAATATCCTCACATCTCTCTGTATGAGAAGCTAGAACGAGGCATATTACAGCTGGAGGGGTTGTACACAGATAAGTGTTTCCCAATTAAAATAGCAGCATGGGACTCAGTCACTGTGATTTCCAACAGTTTTCTGGTAATATACAGGGTTATTCAAAGAGATCCGCATTGTGGCCGAAAGGTAACCGAACAGTGAAATTCAGCGTTCGGTTACCTTTCCTGGTAATTCGGCTATTCAGAGAGCTATTCCTGGCGAATTGCCTGCACATACGGTGCCTGTTCGAGGGCAGTGAAATCCCCATAGAGAAGCAATGCTTCATCTATTCAGAGAACAAAAACCAGCAGTGAAAGTTGCCGAATTGCCCTACAGTTCGGTGGGTTCATGGTGGTTTATTCAGGCGAATCCCAATATGCTTCAATATTAAATATATTACGGTTTTAATTCAATATCTAATAAACCGTTGATTATAATATTCTGCAGTAAAAAGTCTCTTTATAGATTTTTTAGGATCTTTTAGGCATTTTTTTAATCGTTTTTCTGTAACAGCCCTTTTTATTATCATTCATTGAATCTTATATGTAAATTTCAGACATTTTTCGTTTTGTAGTTTCTTTGCAAACAGCGTTTCACTTTTCAAACATTCAAGCGTACTGTTTTTTATTCCCACTCCATTCGTCTGCGGTGTCGGATTTTTCCGGTGACTGCTCTGCGCTTTGATCGGCGGCTGCTCGGTTTTCTCCGGCATGTTCGACAGGGTTAATCCAGATGTTTTTGCGGGTTTTGCGGTGAGTGTTCGTCTGGTTTGCGGTGGCTTTTCCTGCACTGCGACGGCCCTGTGGTGCTTGCTGAATACACCGCAGGGTCGCCGAAAGGCGATCGCCGAATCGCAACGAATTGAAGAGAACGAAAAGTCACCGAACGTGCGGTGACTTTTCGATTCTCTTTGAATAACTATGATAGTTCTTATTTTGATGATACATTTTCACTTTGGGTTTGTTCAGCAGTGGTGACCTCAGTGATGATGCAATTCACTTGAGCCACTTCCAAGAAGAGACACCTCTTGCAAGAGGGCCGTTGATGGCGCTCCCCTAATGAGGTACACACAAGAAGATGGGAAGGGTAGTATGCTTTAACTCTATGTAATATGTATCCTGATAAAGGTTATTGTGTGACTAAAACATTGAAGCTGTTATTCAATAAAAATTGTAGACACTGAAATGCAGTTCTACATGTGAATTTAATTACTTAACTGAGCACCATGCAAATATTGAATTTAAAGTCCTCGATTGCAAGGATTTTTTGGCTTTATATATGGCCGGATAAAAGATTAAACTATAGAATGGCCAGAAAACGAACCAAGGGTGGGATAACAGGTATACATAGAAGGGGTTATTCAGACAGTTGCTCTCTCATTCCCTGCTCTTCGGGGAATCAAATTTCGAGACCCTGCGGTGAATTCAGCATTCACCGCAGGGTTCCCCGGAGTGCTGGGAAAGGACACGAAAATCTGCTGCAAAACTGTGGAAAAAAGCTGAAAATCCACCGTAAAATGCATCCAATACAATTTGAAGAATCGAACTGTGCTCGAACTGCTGCAAGAAACACACCTAACATGTCGGAAAAAGCCACTGATCTGCCGCACACATCACCGACCTGCAACCGGAAGAAGCTGACAAGCTGACGAACAGGTAAAAAAAAAGCTATTAAAAGTGTCAAACTTTAAACGCTGTTTGCAAAAAAACTACTGAACGAAAATGTCTAGAATTAACATATAAGATCCTATGAATGATAATAAAAAGGGCTGTTGCAGAAAAAATATCAGACCAGGAGGAGAACACACCAACTCATACATTTAAAGACTTTATTTTTTTTTTGGAGAAAGTATTTTACAAGGAAGGATACATTGAGATTTCTCTAGTTTTCAGGTATGTTCTGGGCGGCGAGTATGTACCGTTAGGTGTCTTGCCCAAGGACATTTACTGGAGAGGTGCTCTTGCCGGGATCGAACCCATGTCTCCACAGGCTCTCTCCACGCAGAGCAGTCATGTTACCTCTACTCTAGGGATGTTTGTTTCGGGTTTTGGAATTTCGGAATTTTCACGAAATTTCCCGATTCGTGTTTTCGGATGCGGCCGAATTTCCGAAAAATTTTAGATCCGAAAATATCAGATCCGAAATGTTTTCCGAGCCGAAACGAAATATTTTTGGATTTTTCGAATGGACTTGAAATGTGTCAAACGAGGAGAACAGATTTTCCGAAAAACGAAAATTTTCCGAAAAACGAAAATTTTCTAAAAAACGAAAATTTTGTAAAAACGAAAATTTTCCGAAAAACGAACATTTTGTAAAAACGAAAATTTCTGAAAAACGATTTTTTTTTCGAAAAAACCAAAAGTCGATGCAAAAGTCGATACGAAAAATGGTCGATATTCCGAAAAATGTGCAATTCCGAAAAACGAAAATTTCCGAAATTACGAAAAGTCGATACAAAAACCGAGCACAGTGACACGAAAATACGAAAAATGGTCGAAATTCCGAAAAAAAAATTTACCCGAAAAACCTGCCGAACCGAATCGAATCGAAACCGAAATCGGTCGAAACGGGCCGAATCGAAAAGTTTAAAAATCCGAAAAATCAAACCGAATCGAACCGAAAAAAAAAAAATCGGTGCACAAGCCTACTCTACTCCACCCAGCAGGTGGATTTTAACAAATTTTAACCCTTTTAATCCTAAACTCTGTTAAAAAATTATGTAAATATAGTTCACAATATATAGCCATAAATTGCTTAAGCCTGTCACAGCACCAATGTATCCCATCTCGACAGGTCCTAAAGTAAAACACCGAATGATCGCCCTTATGATATTAACTCCCTTACTGAGGACAGAATTCTTTCTGGAGCTCCCTGAAATTCAAAGTTATATAGAGCCTGCAAATGGAACACCTGTGGCAGGGACACCTGGGCTTGCCGTGGTTTGTCAGCCTTTTTCAGATAGAATGCACCAGGTGGGCAGCACTCAGCCTTTACTAAACATACAGGGTGGTGCTTCTCAAGACAAAAAATATAACAAACCAGGAGAGCACTCCAATTTACACATACAAAGACGTTAACAGTTGCTCATACATTTAAAGATTTTAACCCTTTAAGGCTAGGGTCAGACGAACGCAGTTTTAACGTGCGTTTAGCCGCACAAAATCACGGCCGTGCTAGCAGCAAATGACGTCCAATGCCGGGGAACACACGAAGTACGGCCGCACGAAAGTTCGTCCGCGCAACGCAAGTGGCAAACGAACGCATTTTTTCGAGAACGTCAAACCGCTACTACTGACGTACAGAGTGCGCTGCGGCCGCATAGCGGCGTGTTTGCGTGATTGGGAGACTTCAGACGCTGCTAATGTCTGGCCAACATAACGTCCAGACGCAAAAAGTGTTTTATTGTTGATCCGTACAAAATCACAGACGAAAAGGCGCATCGTATGACCGCTATCGCGTATTCCGTGAAAAAATATGTCCGTTCGTTCGACCGCACTTTTCCACGGTCGACGCGAAAAATGCGTTCGTCTGACCCTAGCCTAAAGATTCTAACAACTCTAAACTGTAACACTTCAATGTTCTTGAACCCAGGACATACTTGAAAACGAGAGAAATCTCAATGTATCCATCCTTTATAAATAAATAAATAAACCCTTTCAAGATTTTAACACTTTTAATCCATTAAAGCTTAAGCACTTTGTGGCCATATTTTGTGACCTACACGCCCATTATTATTTTATCAACGCTTGGGGTTAAAAACCTTAAAAAAAAAATCTCTAACGACCCTATGATCTCTCCTCTGTTTATTTACCTTTTTTGACCATGCTATTCCACTTTTCCTTATTTACAACACCGATCCTAATCCCTTCCCCTTCTGCTCTGCTGTTTAGAGTTAATTTTTATGATTTTCTTTGGTAAAGCTTCCAGACCTGAAGAAGAAGGTTATACTCTTGAAAGCTTGTCTTTTAAATGTAACATTACTCCAGTAAAAAAAAGGTATCACTATCAGTGTAATTCAAAGAGAATCGAAAAGTCACCGCACGTTCGGTGACTTTTCGTTCTCTTCAATTCGGTTTGATTTGGCGATCCCATTTCATCGGCTCTGCAGTGTATTCAGCAAGCACCACAGGGTCCCCGAATTGCAGGGAAAGGTCACCGCAAACCCGCCAAAAACTAACCGCAAAACCCGGCGAATGCACACTGAAAACCCTCAAAAACATCTGGAATAACCCCGCCGAAAACGCCAGAAAAACCCAAGCAGGAGCCGATCACAAGCAGAGCAGCTGCCGGAAAAAGTCGACACCGCAGACGAATGGAGTGAATAAATTAAAAAAACAGTTTGCTTGAATGTTTGAAAAGTGAAACGCTGTTTGCAAAGAAACTACTGAGTGAAAATGTCTGAAATTTACATATGAGGTCCAGGGAATGATAATAAAAAGGGCTGTTACAGAAAAAAGAAGTAAAGTTAAAAAAAATCCTGAAAATGCTTAAAATATCCTAAAAAAAACTATAAATAAAGAGACTCTTTACTGCAGAATATTATAATCAAGGGTTTATTAGATATTGAATTAAAACGGGAATATTTTTATCATTGAACCCTATGGGATTCGCCTTAATAAACCTGCCGAATTAAACCACGGAATGACAAGGCATTTTGGAACCTTTCACTGCTGGTTTTTGTTCTCTGAATAGCCGAAGCATTGCTTCTCTATGGGGATTCACTGCCCTCGAACAGGCACCGAACAGGCACCGTATGTGCAGGCAATTCGCCAGGATTTGGCAAATTGACTACTCTCTGAATAGCCGAATGGCCAAGAAAGGTAACCAAACGCTGATTTTCGGCAGCCATTCGGATCTCTTTGAATAACCCTGTATGTATTCCTACACTCTGGTGATTTTTATAAATATATATAGAGGTCACGTTTTGCCAGAAACTGCATTAACTTAACAATATATGCATTTTAATATATAAATATATTATTATTTTAGTATTTATAATAATACTTAAAATTATTTGAATATAATTTAATCTATATTTTAATTTAACATTTTTAATATGTATTTATTTTAAATATATATAAATGTATTGTATTTTTTTAATATTTAAATTTTAATATAGTCTTATACTAATATACTAATACGTAATTAAGTCAGTATCTTAATATTAAATTTTAGTATTTTTATTTTAATGCATATTTATTTTGATTTACTTTATAATTTATATATTCATGTAATTATATTAATTTGTTTTTAGTTTCATTGTTGTTGAGTACTGTGATATATTTGGTTTGGGGAGGGGGGATGACAGCATTTCATCCTTGGGCCCAGACAGCAATATGTCATGGGCTGGCTGTGTTTCCCCCAAATTAAAAACGTAAGTTTTTCACCAGCTGCCAAAGTGATATTTAGTAGATCTAGACATATGTGAACAATAAAATTGGTTAAAATATGTGATTCCAAATATCACAATATTATTTGAATGCAAGTTGGTTGGAATGACATTTCATGAACAGGTCTTTCATGCTTCTCTAGTGCACAGGCTTTCAAGACTTCTTCAGAAACAGTTGATGTTATCTCAAGCGGAACTAAGCGTGAAGCAATGTCACATATCTCTGTATGCAAATTCTCAGGAGACTATCAGGGTTATCCAAAGAGATTCGAATTGCTTGAGAAAGGTAACCGAACGCTGAAAATCAGCGTTCGGTTACCTTTCCTGGCCATTCGGCTATCCAGAGAGCAGGCAATTCTCCAAATCCTGGCGAATTGCCTGCACATACGGTGCCTGTTCGGTGCCTGTTCGAGGGCAGTGAAATCCCCATCAAAAAGCACTGCTTCGGCTATTCAGAGAACACAAACCAGCAGTGAAAGGTTCCCCTAATGCCCTGCCATTCGGTGGTTTAATTCGGCAAATTTATTCAGGAGAATCCCATAGGCTTCAATGTTAAAAATATTCCCGTTTTAATTCAATATCTAATAAGCCGTTCATTATAAAATTCTGCAGCAAAAAGTCTCTTTATTTATAGATTTTTTAGGATACTTTAAGCATTTTTCTGAATTTTTTTAAAAAAAATTAAAAGTCCGATTTTTTTTTTTTTTTTTTCAGTTTGCTTATTTTTTTTGTAACAGCCCTCTTTATGATCATTCCCTGGACCTCCTGTGAAAATTTCAGACATTTTCGCTCAGTAGTTTCTTTGCAAACAGCGTTTCTTTTTCCCAGATTCATACAAATGTTTTTTCTAATTTATTCACTGCCTCCTCTACGTCACAGCTGCTTCGGCTCTGTGTGATTCGGCTCCTGTTCGGCTCCTTTTCGGCTCCTGTTCGAAGGTTAATCCAGATGTTTTTGCTTGTTTTCAGCGT
This sequence comes from Leptobrachium leishanense, assembly GCA_009667805.1. NCBI lineage: Eukaryota > Metazoa > Chordata > Amphibia > Anura > Megophryidae > Leptobrachium > Leptobrachium leishanense. The sequence goes on along the minus strand of CM019065.1, from coordinate 178,903,270 downwards.
GCATTCGGTTAGTTTTCGGTGAGTTTACGGCAGCTTTTCCCTGCAATTCGGGGACCCTGTGGTGCTTGCTGAATACACCGCAGGGTCACCGAAATGCAATCGGCAAAAGGAACCGAATTGAAGAGAACGAAAAGTCACCGAACGTGCGGTGACTTTTCGAATCTCTTTGGATAACCCTGTAGGTATGAATATTTGTGGATGCTCTTATATAAAATCGATGAAAACAGAGCTATAATGCAATACATCAGATTGAAGAATAAATAGTGTTACCTTGTTCTATAAACAGTAACGTTTACGCATATGGAGCTAATTTTACTATAATACTGCAATGCAATTGAAATTAATTAATTTTGTTTCTTTGTGTTTGATTAAGTTGACATATTTCAAGTTTTAAACTTGGAACAGTTCATACAAATTATCATGCTTATCTATGTTCCATGACTATTTCCTTCAGACCTTTTTAGCTTCCATTTTAATCCTTCTAATCTGGCGAATGGCAGAACTCTGGGATAGAAAAAATAATATATGTGATAACTGCTTTTTCCTTCTTGTATTGGATCACCAGCAGCAACAGATTTGAAGTTTATTGACTTTGGTTTGTTTTTCCTATTATTACACTGTAACTATGAAATGAGTGACTGAACATGCACATTGGGTATAATATTAAACACAATGGGGTGACCATGAGCAAGGAACATGGTCCTGTCTATTATGTTTGCTCACAGCTGATGTAACGTCAGGCACCAGTCCAGGTATTTGTAATAGCAACAAAGTATTAAAAAATGGTAACCAAAAGACTTTAAATATATTTATTTCATTCAAGTCTATCTGGTCTATTCACATAAGGTGAAAACCAGAAGAATTGGTAGGAGAAGAAAACAAAGGAGACCAAATAGCCGATGTGGAAAGTGAGATAAATGGGAGAATTTTTCTGGTTTGGCTATTTTGACCTAGAATTTTCACTTAACACCTTGCCCCAAAACGCAGCACAAAGCTCAGCGCTGTTGCAAGCATCGGCTCATGGAGAGCTGCTGTGAGGTACTAAGTTAGCACCTACCCCGGAATATGACATTAAAGTGGAGATGGTAAAGGAAAACCTGCAGATTTTCCCTTACTATCTCCAATATTGCATCATGTTTGGAATTGGACCCATAGCTACTTTTAAAAGTCACCTTTTATCCACACTTGACATGTTGCAGGAAGCTAGAGCATGTCATATGGCAGCTTCCAGCAATCCCACTGCTTTACTTCACTCTCAGAACCTCATTTCTGTTACATCCTTATTTTGAGACTTATATGTAAAAGCCTAGCTAAGTGATCAGAACCTTATTCAATGCTGCAGCTGTGGTTCAGTTGTTAAACCATTTTAACCCCCTTCCCTACCAAATTAATTTCCAAAAACAATGTCAGGATCCAGTGGTTTTGGGGAAAATTTATTTTAATTAATTATACAGAAATGCATATTTGGGAATATTCCCCATGTATTGCTTACTGTAATAACTAGTGATGAGCCGAACACCCCCGTGTTCGGTTCGCATTCGAACTCGAACAATTTCAAAAATTCGAGTTCAAACTCAAATATGAACCGAACTCAATGCAAGTCAATGGGACTCGAAAGTTCGAATTTTAGAGTGCCCTCCAAGAGGGCATATATGCTAGATATTTGCCATAAAAGGTGTATGGGGGTGCCCTGGGGGGACAGGAAACAAGGACAAAAAGTAAAAAAAAAAATGTTTTTAAAGGAACAGTGAGTTTTCCATGAAATAAAGGTAAAGAATAAAAACGAAAAACTCCTTCAAATATCGTGCCTAGGGAGTCCCCATAACCTGCCGGTGAAGTGGCGGATTTGTAGGATATATAGAAACATTTAAAAACAAAAAAATGACATTTCAAATGACGGTAAATGGTTTTCCTTTACTCTATTCATAAACAATTGCTTGGGGCGGCAGCCTGTATGAAAAGAGGAGACATTTTAGGACACGCAGAACAGGTTTAGTGATTTTTTGGGCTAAATTATGGTGAAACTTATGCAGGCTTTGGATGAAAGTAACAATAGGTGCTTTAAAATTGGGCCTTTAGTGTCGGCAACAGTGCCGTAACACCGTAACCCCTCTGTGGTATTGTGGAAGAGTGCAGGGTTGGACCCTGCAGTCCAATATTAAAATGATATGAATCTGGTATAGGCGTCAGTGGCAGTGCACCCAAATATTAAGCCTTTGGTGCCAGCTAGTGCCTTCACAACGTAACCCCTCTGAGGTATTGTGGAAAAGTGCAGTGGTGGAGGTTTTGGGAATGCAGAAGAGATCCCCGATCTATTCAGTTACGTCTGCATCAGGGGATTGATAGCTGCTGATCCAGGACTGATTCATTTTTATAAATGTCAACCGGTCTACACAGTTGGTGGACAGACGCACTCTTTTGTCTATGACAAAACCTCCAGCGGCACTGATGTCCTTTCAGAAAGCATGCTGGAAAAAGGGAAACCTAGTAGCTGCATAGCATATTGGCTAAATTCTGGCCAGTGATCCAATCTCAACACCCAGTAAACCAGTGAATTATCTGCTGTAAAGGTATCCAGGTCTGCCCTTGCCCCATGGTAGTCCTGCACCATATGGTGAAGATGCTGGCAATGGGTGCCTACATTTGACGTCCCTGGCATCGTGGACTAAAAAAATTAAAAAAGGCATCGGTCAAGCGGCCCGGCCTTCACCGCTCTTCCTCTGATCATACGCAGCCTCAGAAGCACCTGTGTCATCACTTGGTAACCTACCAGTGCCTGGAAAGGTGTTACACAAGTGTCGCTTTAGAGCGTCCTCACGTTGTTTCATCCTGTCCTCCCTCTGTGCGGGCAGGATGAGCTCTGCAACTTTACCCTTGTATCGTGGATCAAGAAGGCTTGCCAACCAGTAATGATCCTGGGGTCCTTTAGCAGGCTTTGCAGGATAAGGGAGCCCATGCAGCGTAGGTTGGAGGTGGCATTAGCTTCCGAGTGTTCCTGGTCAATGAGGATGATCCCATCGTGCACTTCCTCTTCCCAGCCATGTACTAGTCCTTGGGTTTCTGGGCACACAAAACCCTCCCTTGAGGAATCTCCACCTTCAATGCCCCCACTACTTTAATATTCCTCCTCCTCCTCCTCCTACCTTGACTCCTCTGTTCGATCAGGCACCCAGGTGGAGTCAGTGACCTCATCGTCATCACCCCCTATCTCCTCATCACTGGAGCCAACTTGGCAGTATGCTGCAGCTGCTGGAGCAACATGAGTGCCAGCTATTTGTGTGTCACTGGCACCCCTTCCTCTTGGTTGATTATACTCCCTTCCTCAACCTCAGAGTTTGAATCAGAGCACTGTAGTTGCTGCACATCCTCAAGCAGCATGTCACTGTCATTGTAGTCAAACAATTCAGCTGACTCCTCTGTGTGATAGTGAGGCTACGGCAGGAGTAGCTGTGGACATGGAGGCTGAATTAGATGTTTTGGCAGCTGAGGTGGACTGTAAACCACTACAAACCTGGCTGGCAGAGGACTCGAAGGATGAGGATGGACTGGTTAGCCAATCCTGCAAATTGTCTGTATGTTGCTGCTGCTTAAGACGGCCAGCACCAGTTAGAAAGGACAAGCGTGCCCCTGCAGAGGATGCACCACGTCCACGACGACCAGAGGCACAGCCTCCCAACACAGAGGCTGCTTGCCCTCTGATCTGTGTCTGGGAGCGTCTGCCTGTCCTTTTTGGTCTTTCTGACACAGAACTCTGATTCAACTCTGTTATTAAAATTGGAGATATGCAGAACTCTGATTCAACTGTGTTATCTATATTAAAGATTTCCAGAACTCTGGTATAACTCAGTGAGACACCCTGATAGCTGGCAGCCAGTGACAAGACAGATTAAAATTCCCAGAAACCACCTATAAATCAGTGAGACCCCCTGATGGGTGGCAGTGACAAGACACAGGTTATAATTCACAGATATCTGCTACATGTCTGTGAGACCCCCTGATGGGTGGCAGTGACAAGACACAGATTACAATTCCCAGATATCTTGTAGAAGTGAGACCCCCCCAATAGCTGCTGGCAGTGAGAACACACAGATTACAACAATTCCCAGATATCTTGTAGAAGTGAGACCCCCCCAATAGCTATTGGCAGTGAGAACACACAGATTACAACAATTCCCAGATATCTTGTAGAAGTGAGACCCCCACAATAGCTGCTGGCAGTGAGAACACACACATTACAACAATTCCCAGATATTTTGTAGAAGTGAGACCCCCACAATAGCTGCTGGCAGTGAGAACACACAGATTACAATAATTCCCAGATATTTTGTAGAAGTGAGACCCCCCCCCCAATAGCTTCTGGCAGTGAGAACACACACTAACAAAACAATATCCTCTCAAAAAACACGTGCTGGGGCTGCGAGGGACGCCTTATATAGTGCACTGCAGGACCTAGCTCTGTGAGCCCATGATTGGGCAAAATTTGCCCAATCAGGACTCTGAGCCATGATTGGCATAGTCTTGCACCTGACCTGTGGTCAGGTGCAAGGCTGTAGCCAATTACAAGCTTCAGGCCAGTGGAAAAGTGCATTGTGGTCCATTGTGGTGCATTGTGGGCGAACTCGGACCGAGCACGCGGAAATGTTCGGAGTTCGCGAACAGCCGGACGGCCGATGTTCGATGCGAACGCCGAACAGATCAAACCGAACAGCTCATCCCTAGTATTAACCTATTTGGCAGGAAGGTGTTGCCATCGGCAGGCCAAATGGGGTTACTACAGTTCTGAGCTCTGTGCACGTTCAACTGGGGGGAAAAAGTCTGTTACAGATATTCTCTTGCTGGTTTGAAAAAGTGTTAGCTCCTTGGGCATAATGCGAAGGTGGTAAACCTATGGGGGCACTTTCTGCAGCCCAAATGCTATTGAAATTTGTTTGCAACAAAATTTTTTAATTTGCAATGAATCAGCATAGCCTCAGATTGTCAGGGATATTCAGAGAGCACATTTCAGTGCCCTTTCGCTCCCTGCACTTCAGGGCGATTCAGCTATTCTAGTTCGCCGACCCTGCAGTGTATTCAGCAAGCACCGCACGGTCCCCTGAGTGCAGGGAAAACCCGCTGTAATCCCGCCGAAAACCCACCGCAACCGTCGAAAAAAACACGCCGAACACGCTGAAAAAAGCAGATGAGCCGCCAATCACAGCTCAGAGCAGCCACCGGAAAAAGTTGATTAGCAGACGAATGGGGTAAAAAAAAAAAAAAAGTACATTTGAGGCTAATGTCAGATGAATGCAGTCTAAGTGCACTCTGCACATGTGCACAACGGACGGATGTACTGACAGAGGATACTGACACCACACGGTCCATTTTTTTGACGGATGTAGAAAAAAAAGGGAAATATGGGAAATAAAATAAATTATAATTAAAATACAGGTACAGTTAGCCAAACCATACAAACCTCTGAGTGTCAATGTTATGGACGTCGCAAATGCACTGCGTCTGACGTCGCAGCATAATGCACACAGGCCACTACGTGGATGTGATGCACTCTGCGCATCCGTCTCAGCGGTTTTACGTTCTTGCCTAACTTGCGTACGTTTGCCACGTGCGTTGTGCATGTGCAGTTCGGTGTGCACGTACTTTGTTTGTGGGTCTATATTGATCATGAATGATTCTATGCTACGACATACGTTAAACTGTGCGGCGACACAGACGTGATCACTGCGTTCGTCTGACGCGGGCCTGAAAGTTTCAAAATTGAAACGCTGTTTGAAAAAAATCTCCTGAACGAAAATGCCTGGAATATACATATAAGATCCAATGAAGGATAATAAAGTCTGTTAAAGAAAAAAGAAAAAACTATTTTAAGAAAAAAACCGGCAAAAAAATTTGCCGAAAAAATCTAGAAATAAAGAAACTTTTTACTGCAGAATAAAATAATAAACAGTTTATTAGATATTGTATTAAAACGGGAATATTTTTAACATTGAAGCCTTTGGGATTCGCCTGAATAAACCTGACGAATCAGACCACTGAACAGCAGGGCATTTCGACAACTTTTCACTGCCGTTTGGTGTTTCTGAATAGATTAACCATTGCTTTTCTATGGGGGATTTCTCTGCCTTCGAACAGGCACTTTATTTGCAGGCAATTCGCCAAAATTTGGCGAACTGCCTGCTCTCTGAATAGCCGAACGGCCCCGAAATGTCCCCGTGCGCTAAATTTCAGTGTCCAGTTATATTTCAGAGACATTTCGGATCTCTCTAAATAACCCCATGTGTTAACACGATCTCAGACTGCTTTGTCTGATGTTCCTGATCGTGTAAACATGACCACGGTAGTAAAAGTGTTGAAATAATCATCCAGAGCTCTCTTACTATGACACTTCTTTTTCTTTAGTATTCAGCCTTCAAAGTGTATGTGACTTTAAAATGGATATGTTAAACTAGCATTTCTGCATGGTCAGTTAATAACTAGTGTATAAATATATATGTGTTACTGTAATGAAAGTATCCAATATGGTAAGTATATAGGTATAAACTAAACTCCTTGTGAGAGTACTCCACAGCAGACTATCAGAATTTAGGCTAGGGTCAGACTAACACAGTATCAACGTGGTTTAGCAGCACTAAATCACGGCCGCGCTAGCAGCAAATGACTTCCAATGCCGGGCAGCATACGAAGAACGGCTGCACAAAAGTGCGGCTGCGCAATGCAAGTGGCAAACAAACGCATTTTTTCGAGAACGTGATACCACTAGTACTGACGTACAGAGTGCGCTGCGTCTGCTAGCGGTATGTGTGCGTGATTAGGAGACGTCAGACGCTGCTAATGTCCAGCCAACATAACGTCCAGACGCAAAAAGTGTTTTATTGATGATCCGTACAAAATCACTGACGAAAAATGCGTATCGTATGACCGCTATCGCGTATTCCGTGAAAAAATATCTCCATTCGTTCAACGCAATTTTTCACGGACAACGCGAAAAATGCGTTAGTCTGACCCTAGCCTTAAGGGGATATCCCTTTAATGTTCAGTTGTGCTCTAGGTATAAGAAGCGTAGTTATCAACTGACACTCGGATTGCTATCAATTGCAACAAAGCTATAGTGAATGCAGAAAGGTATTCAGTACTTAGAAAGTGGCATACATATACGTACATGCAGAAAATAAGTGAGGTGCAAATGGTGCAAATTTTGACATAGCTTAAATTTGTATATACGTGGCATTGTATTGATTGCACAAAATGCAATGTAACTGGAAGCAAATTTCATACCAGGTGTGCATAATTTTAAACAAGCTTTACTGCTACATCACTTCAATTCAGCCTTGTGTTTAATTCCCCAATGTAAAACACGTGTTATATATAAAGTACTTTGGAAGGCTTGGGCTCAATAATCATAATAAAAAGGACAATCATAGTGTATTGTTCAAGACAAAAGTACTCGGAGACCAGTACATGAAAACATTATACAATTCAAACTGTACATTTTTCACTGCTATTTACATTTATACTAACGTATTTACTACTTTATATTCTTTGGAAGTAATTGCAGTGACATTTAAAATGCTGCCTTTCAGAGCTTGAAATGCTATTTTCCACTATTCAGAAAATAAGTAAGTAAGAAATTGCATGGTGCTTTGTTTTAGCACACTACAGTACAAAGTAAAAAAAAAATATTTTATAAAAAATATTTGACCATTTACTCCGTTATATGTAGATGAGGGCACATCATCAGAGCTTTTTAAACATTTTCCCCTTGCCCACACAGGCACTTTATTTTAGATGTTGTGAGTGGAAACAGTTTTCTGTGTATTTAGACTACTATAATATAGGGTTATGTCAATAAAACACACAGTTGGTAGAGTTCAGACACAGAGCAGTTTCTAAATAAATAAAACAAATAAAATAATTGCCTAAGTAGAAATTCCATGTAATTATTTTGTTCTTATCCCTGCACGAATGTCCAATTCAAAACAAATCCTGTTTTTGTTCTGCAAAAATATTGTAAACTATTGATATTGTTTTCAAGCTTATATCATGATAAAAACACTAGTGTCCAATAATGCATACATATAAATTCTGACGCATTTTAACTACTTGCTAAATGCTCCTAAGCTAGATGCTAGTCTAATTGATGGTTTCCTGAATACTCATGAGCTTCTACTAATCAGGTTGGAAAAGGTATATTGTTCCACAATTATATTCCATTCCTAAATATATAATGGGAACCTGATAGTTAGTATCAACCACAGGTCTCATGCATTCTCTAATCTAAGGTAAGGGCGTATTATTATTATCATTTATATAGCGCCAACAGTTTCTGCAGCGCTTTCCAATAACCAAAAGGGAACGAGATACAGATAAATGGACATAGGATAGAAACACAAGGTGTAGAGGGACCGGCTCATAGAAGCTTACAGTCTAGAGGGATTGGGGTTGAAGAAGACAAGGGGAGTTTAACTGGATGTCAGGATCATTAGTGCCAGCGGTTCGGGAATGGTGGGACAGCGGAAGCGGCTTCAATCATGTGGCAGTAGGTGAGCAAAGGGATGAGTTGCATCAGTAATGTGGTGCGCTAATCTGAAGAGATGGGTTCTGATGGATTTCTTGAAGGCCTGAAGATTAGGGGAGAGTTTGATAGGATGAGGTAAGTCATTCCATAGGACCGGAGCTTCCCTTAAGAAGTCTTGGAGGTGAGATTTGGCAACGCGGGTGTAGTCAGAGGACAGGCGGAGGTTGCCCGCCGACCGGAGTTGTCTAGACGGGATGTGTATGCATAGTAACGAAGACATGTAAGGGGGGTTGAGTTATTGAGTGATTTGAAAGTGGGTGTCAGTATCTTAAACTGTATCCTGAAATGTACAGGAAGCCAATGGAGGGATCGGCAGAGGGGGGAGGTACGCTAGGTGCGCCTGGTGATAACCCTGGGACTTGCATTCATTGCAGATTGCAAAGGGGCAGTGCGGGCATTGGGGAGGCCAATAATGAGCGAGTTGCAGTAATCAATCCACGAAATGACAAGCGCATGAACCAGCACCTTCACGGTATCTTGCGTCAGAAAGGGGTGTATGCTGGCAATGTTCTTGAGTTGATAGTAACAGGATCTTGTCAATGTCTGGATGCAGAGAGAGAACATTAGGTTAGAATCGAAAGTGACACCAAGGCAGCGAGCTTGAGGCGTCGAGCTAATGAGCATTCTATTTACTCACAGTGATAGGTGACATTGCGTTTTTCTTGGCGGGAGGAACAATGAGAATTTCAGTTTTGGCAAGATTGAGTTTAAGGAAGCGGGAAGACATCCAATTCAAGACAGCAGAAAGATAGTCAGTGACTCGATCCAGGAGAGCAGGAGAGAGATCAGGGGAGGAGAGGTATAGTTTTATGTGTTTTGTCTTATATTCAGATATTTCTATCAGGTATATTCAAAGAAAGGTGAAACTCAGGAGAATGACTGGAGAAGTGAAAATTCTAGGTCAAAATAGCAAAACCAGAAAAATTCTCCCATTTATCTCACTTTCCAAATTTACTATTTGGTCTAGATTTATCTCTTCTCCTGCCAATTCTCCTGAGTTTCACCTTTAGTGAATAGACCTGTATGTTTTTCTCCTCCAATTCCAACACCAATTGTGTTCATTGACGTTAACTTAAGTCAACAAAGTTCTTTTGTGACTAAAATGCCTCAGTTACCTGAGTACAATTTAATACTATTATTATTATTGTCATCATTTATATAGAGCCATCAGTTTCTGATGTGTAGATTGAAAACGTAGAGGGCCCAGTACTGAACCTTGGGGCACCCCAACAGAGACAGGCTGCCGGTTGAGGCACTTCCAGAAAATGAGACACTAAACGATCGTTGGAACAGGTAGGAAGCGAACCATTGAAAGAACAGTACTTTGAAGTCCTATATCACTAAGAGTTCGCAGGAGGATTGAGTGGTCATCTGTATCAAAGGCAGCAGAGAGGTCAAGAAGGATCAGCAGAGAGTAGTACCCATTAGATTTAGCATTTGCAAGGTTATTGGTCAGTTTTGCAAGAGCCAATTCTGTCGAGTGCAGTGAGCGACAGCCAGATTGCAGAGGGTCAAGGAGAGAATGGGTGTTGAGGTAGTCAATTAGATGGGCATACACAAGCTTTTCGAGGAGTTTGGAGGCAAAAGGGAGCAGGGTCACGGGACAGTAGTTGGAGGGAGCAGTCGGATCCAGAGATGGCTTATTTAGGATTGGGACTACTGTGGCATGTTTGAGGGGAGCGGGAAAGACCCCAGAGGTTAAGGACAGATTAAAGGTGTGGGTCAAGGACGGTGCCAGAGAAATGGAGTGTGTTTTGGCAAGATGTGAGGGAATGGGGTTGAGGGTGCAGGTAGTGGGATGAGAGGATTGTAGTAGTGTAAGGACCTCTTACTCAGTTGCTGAGGGGAACGAGTTAAACATGTGAGGATAGACATGGTTAGCATCTTCCTGCATGGGTGATAACAGCATTGTTGAGATTTCAGTTCTTATCTTGTTCAATTTTTACTTTGAAAAAGCATGCTAGGGATAGACAATGATGCTGTGTATGTCTAAGAGTTGTCGGAAGACAACATCTCTGCATATGATTGTCTTTTGTAACTTTTTGTCTTACTTTTAGTTTTCTAAAAGCAAAATATAAAAGAATATAGCACATAGCCTGTCATTCTGCAGCTTTGTTCAATGTTGGCTGCTCAGGAAATCCCTGAAGGAACGAGTTCGTTGATACTGCAACAAGCAAAGGATAGACTCGGCACACTATGGCCCCTATTACATTCCTCGCGCAGCGCATTTGCGCGAGGAAAAAACCATTAGCGCATAACGTCGTATTACGACGTTCGCGCAAACGTCCAACGCGAGTGACCCTGCGTGAACCCAGCGTGAGTGCAAGTTCCTGCGCATCCTATACTTAACATTGTGAGCGCAATGCGTTAGTACGCGTATGCGCGCATGGTATTACGATCTTAGCGCAAAATGTAACGCACGACGTTTACACGCATCATTTTAACGTCTTTGAAAACCTGGTGTTAACTTACAATCTGAACGTTCTGGCCGAAACGAAATGAACCTGCACAAAAAAAAATACAGCACAGTACAGTTACACATTCTACACATACCCAAACAATAAAATTAGTAAATTGTTTAATTTTTAATTAAAATTAAAAAAAATTATTTTTGTTGCAGCACATATACGCAGATTGACTTTGACAGGCGCAACAATCGAAACCTAGCAAATGGTGGTTCTTAATTCTGATTGGCTGAATCCCGTGAAAAAACAGTCTGCCCACCGATTCCTGCACGCAAAGGTCATTTGCGCCTGGCTTTGCGCATCGGATTTGCGCTCGAAAAAAGCTGAAGGCTGAAAAAATGCGCTCAGATCGTAATACCGCGTTAATTTGCGCGCGCTAACATTTTTTTGCGTGCGCGAGCGCATTTGCACGAAGAGTGTAATAGGGGCCTATATGTTTCACAAAAGACACTTTATTGGGTATTCAACATAAGTTTAAGACTTCTAATCATAGTTGGCAAAGTACCATGCAATCATGTTCCCCAATCCTAGTTAAAGTTTTAGAAATGAATAAAGATTTGATCTTTAAGCTTCTAATGACTCAACACAAATCATAGTGAATGAAAGGTTGAATTTCTTCCCAGCTATCCATTTCAGCAATAATCCCAAGTTTTAAAAGGTAGTCTGAGGCAGATGACCTTTGCCATTTTTCCTGTCCACTTGGCCTGTCGAGCAGAGTTGGTTTTGTGAGGTCTTAATTAGGTATATATGTGCAAAAAAACACATACAGGGTTATTCAGAGAAAGCTGAAACTCTGAAGAACTTTTGGAGAAGTGAAAATTCTAGGTCAAAATAGTGGCTTTGGAAGGTGAGATAAATGGGAAAATTTGTCTGGTTTTGACCTAGAATTTTCACTTCTCCAAACGTTCTCCAGAGTTTCAGCTTCTCTAACTAACCCTGATATTTATTTTGTGACTCACTGAGTACAAAAACAGTTTTTTAAGAACGCTGCAGATGACCAGTGGTATATGTATCCTGCCCTATGGTGTTTTTTACATTCAGAATTTTTTAGCCCACTGGTGCCATTACAAAGAAGACTATGCCATGTGCAAGCAGCTTGCTTCCACCTGAAAGGACAGCTAGAACTGAAATGCCAAGGAAGCCAACCTCTGCTCAAGAGATACAGCAACCCCAAGCATCCATCAAAAGATTTTTGGGGTATCTTCAGAGGCACAGAACAGTTTTTGAATGATAAAGAATTTTCTGTCCAAGCTGGGGGCATTATGAGCAGACGAGTAACAGTAAATTAAATGCCAAATCAGTTTGTTTTGCTTCCACCACAGGCCTAATCCAGTGGTTATAGGAACCTGTAATTTACAGTAATCTGATGCAATGACAGCGCTGTAAGAAAAGCTTGTGGCAAAATCAGAATAGGAATTTCAGCCATTTAGTTAATGGTTGGTTACACATAAATGGCCAGATTGGAATAGGGTCCCTAATTATGCAAACAGAAGGCAAACATTTCTTAAATAATATGATACATTGTATAATTTCAAAATTAAACATACAAGGCAATGTTCCATGTCCAGCAGTAATGTTTGTGTGAGGCTTGGTAACTACTGCAGGTCCTTTCTCTTTTCTTTTGTTATTCCAAATTGACCCAGTTTATAGTTTTTCTGACTTTCCTTTTTTTTTAACATTAGAGACAAGACAAATCATTAGATACCTATAATTATCTAAATTTAATAATTTTCCAAGATGGAGAGAGATAGGTTGCGGAATGCAGATACACAGTAAGGTAAATGCAGAGTGTCAACTAGAGGTGTGCATTCATTTCGGGAAATTTCAGAATTCGGAACGAAATTCGTTAATTCGTATTTCGGAAGTACTTCCTAAGTAACGAATCGATATGACCCCCAATTCGAAACAAAACAAAATGGTATCTGACAAATTTAATTTGTTATACACTATGTCATCGAAATAAAAAAAATTTGAATTTCGAATCGATATCGAATTGATATATCAACTATCAAATTGATATATGAACTGTCGAATTGATCTTAAATTAAAATGCATACAGTACAAGTAATACAGTCAGCAAACAACTTTATGAAGCTAATTAATTTGTTTCACAAGCACCTGTCCCTGTTAAATTGACTCAAATACTAAATCTGTGAGACAGCTTAATATTTGACCCTAGATTGTCTTTTAACAGCAAAATTAGATTAATTGTGGTTTTATTTAGTGATTGACAATTCAAATTGATATCTACTATCGAATTGATCTTAAATTACAATAAAAGTAATAGTCAGTAGGCTTGTGCACCGTTTTTTTTTTCGGTTCGATTCGATTGTTCGGATTTTTAAACTTTTCGATTCGGCTCGTTTCGACCGATTTCTGTTTCGATTCGGTTCGGGTCGACTCGTTTTTCGTGTACATATTTTTTAGGATTTTCGACCATTTTTCGTATTTTCGTGTCACTTAGCTCGTTTTTTGTATCGACTTTTCGTATTTTCGGAAATTTTCATTTTTCGGAATTGTAAATGGTTTCGGAATATCGACCATTTTTCGTATTTGCGTGTCACTTAGCTCGTTTTTTGTATCGACTTTTCGTATTTTCGGAAATTTTCGTTTTTTCGGAACGTCTGTTCTCGTTTCAAAGCAATAAATTTCGATTTGACACATTTCAAGTACATTCGAAAATTCCGAAAATATTTCGTTTTGGCTCGGAAAACTTTTCGGATCTGCCATTTTCGGATCTAAAAATGTTCGGAAAATTGGCCGCATCCGAAAACACGAATCGAGAAATTTCGTGAAAATTCCGAAATCCGAAACGCACATCCCTAATAGTCAGCAAACGACTTTATGAAACAAATTAATTTTGGTTCACTGTTTAATTTGACTTAAATACTTTCAGGGTTATTCAAAGAGATCCGAATTGTGGAAGAAAGGTAACCGAACACTGAAATTCAGCATAGGGTTACCTTTCCTGGCCATTTGGCTATAGTGATGAGCCGAACACCCACGTGTTCGGTTCGCATTCGAACACGAACAATTTCAAAAGTTTTGAGTTCGAACTCGAACATGAACCGAACTCAATGCAAGTCAATGGGACTCGAAGGTTTGAATTTTAGAGTGCCCTCCAAGAGGGCATATATGCAAGATATTTGCCATAAAAGGTGTATGGGGGTCCGTGTAGTGCCCTGGGGGACAGGAAACAAGGACAAAAAGTTTTAAAAAAAGTTTTTAAAGGAACAGTGAGTTTTCCATGAAATAAAGGTTAAGAATAAAAATGAAATATTCCTTCAAATATCATGCCTAGGAGGTCCCCATAACCTGCCCGTGAAGTGGCGGATTTGTAGGATGTATAGAAACATTTAAAAACAAAAAAATGACATTTCAAATGACGGTAAATGGTTTTCCTTTAATCTATTCATAAACAACTGCTTGGGGTGGCAGCCTGTATGAAAAGAGGAGACATTTTCGGATACGCAGAACAAGTTTAGTGATTTTTTGGCTAAATTATGGTGAAACCTATGCAGGCTTTGGATGAAAGTAATAATAGGTGCTTTAAAATTGGGCCTTTAGTGTCGGCAACAGTGCCGTCACACCGTAACCCCTCTGTGGTATTGTGGAAGAGTGCAGGGTTGGACCCTGAAGTCTAATATTAAAATGATATGAATATGGTATAGGCGTCAGTGGCAGTGCACCCAAAGATTGTGCCTTTGGTGGCAGCAAGTGCCTTAACACCGTAAGTAACCCCTCTGTGGTATTGTGGAAGAGTGCAGGGTTGGACTCTGCGGTCCAATATTAAAATGATATGAATCTGATATAGGCGTCAATGCACCCAAACATTGTGCCTTTGGTGGCAGCAAGTGCCTCCACACCATAACCCCTTTGTGGTATTGTGGAAGAGTGCAGTGGTGGAGATTTGGGGAATGCAGAAGAGATCCCCGATCTATTCCGTTACGTCAGCATCAGGGGATTGATAACTGCTGATCCAGGACTGATTCATTTTTATAAATGTCAGCCGGTCTACAGAGTCGGTGGACAGATGCACTCTTTTGTCTGTGACAAAACCTCCAGCGGCACTGAACGTCCTTTCGGAAAGCACGCTAGATGAAGGGCAACCTAGTAGCTGCATAGCATATTGGCTAAATTCTGACCAGTGATCCAATCTCAACACCCAGTAAGCCAGTGGATCATCTGCTGTAAAGGTATCCAGGTCTGCCCTTGCCCCTAGGTAGTCCTGCACTATATGATGAAGACACTGGCAATGGGTGCCTACATTTGACGTCCCTGGGCGTTGTGAACTAAAAAAATTAAAAAGGCATCAGTCAAGCAGCCCCAGCCTTCACTGCTCTTCCTCTGATCATCCGCAGCCTCAGAAGCAACTGTGTCATCACTTGTTAACCTATCAGTGCCTGGAAAGGTGTTACACAAGTGTCGCTTTAGAGCGTCCTCAAGTTGTTTCATCCTGTCCTCCTGCTGTGTGGGCAGGATGAGCTCTGCAACTTTACCCTTGTATCATGGATCAAGAAGGATTGCCAACCAGTAATGATCCCTCTCCTTGATAGCACGAATCCTGGGGTCTTTTACCAGGCTTTGCAGGATAAGGGAGCCCATGCAGCGTAGGTTGGATGTGGCATTAGCTTCCGAGTCTTCCTGGTCAATGAGGATGACACCATAGTGCACTTCCTCCTCCCAGCCACGTACTAGTCCTTGGGTTTCTGGCACACAAAACCCTCCCTTGAGGAAT
Organism: Leptobrachium leishanense; assembly: GCA_009667805.1. Classification (NCBI taxonomy): domain Eukaryota; kingdom Metazoa; phylum Chordata; class Amphibia; order Anura; family Megophryidae; genus Leptobrachium; species Leptobrachium leishanense. The sequence goes on along the minus strand of CM019065.1, from coordinate 178,887,498 downwards.
CCCCACCTTCAATGCCCCCACTACTTAAATATTCCTCCTCCTCCTCCTCATCCTCCTCTTGTCTGATCTGAGGACACTCAGGAATGCTGTCTGCGTAAAGACTGGGGCCTTGAGTGTTAGGGAAGGCCTCCTCTTCCTCCCGCTGCTCTGCCTCTAGTGCCAAATCTATAATTCCCCGTAGAGTGCGCTCCAGCAGGAACACTAAAGGAATTGTGTCACTGATGCATGCACTGTCCCTGCTCACCATCCTCATTGCCTCCTCAAATGGTGACAGTACAGTGCATGCATCCTTGATCATCAGCCACTGCGGGGGGGAAAAAGAACCAAGTTGACCTGAACCTGTCCTTGTGCCATACTCACACAGGTACTCATTGATGGCCCTCTGCTGCTTGTGCAGGCGCTGCAGCATTGCCAATGTCAAGTTCCACCTGGTGGGCATGTCACAGATCAGACGGTTTGTAGGAAGGTGGAATTCTCTTTGAATTTCTGCCAGGCGAACACTTGCTGGGAATGACCATCTGATGTGGCTGCAAACTTTTCTGGCCTGGCTGAGAAGCTCTGCCAGCCCTGGGTACCTGGTTAGGAAACGCTGTACCACCAGATTTATGACGTGTGCTAGGCATGGTACATGTGTCAACTTACCCTGGGATAGGGCGGAGAGAAGGTTGCTGCCATTATCACAGACGACCATTCCCAGCTGAAGCTGGCGTGGTGTTAACCATCTCTGCACCTGCCCCTGCAGAGCTGACAGAATTTCTGGCCGGTGTGGCTCCTGTCCCCTAAAGAAACCAGCTCAAGCACAGTATGGCATCTTTTTCCTTGAGCCATTGCGTAGCCCCTGCCACGCGTCGGTTTAACTGCCACTTAGCCAGAGACAGAGAATGAGGAGGAGGAGGAGAAAGAGGTGGTGGAGCAGACAGACCTCATACAAGCAGCTTTCTGGTGGTGGATGAACAAGCTCCCGCACAGAGCCCCGTCTTGGATCCCTCCCAGCTGCAATCAGAGTTACCCAGTGTGCCATGAAGGAAATGTAACGGCCCTGTCCATGCTTGCTGGACCACATGTCTAAAGTCATGTGCACCTTGCTGCTGACTGCCTTTCCCAATGACTCCATAACATTGTGTTCCACGTGCTGGTATAGTGCTGGAATGGCCTTCTGTGAAAAGAAATGGCGTTTTGGAACCTGCCACTGTGGTACATCACATTCATCAAATTCACGGAAGGAAGCAGAGTCCACCAGCTGGAAAGGCAGCAGCTGTAATGCGAATAATTTTGCTAAACTGGCATTTAGACGCTGTGCTTGGGACTATATTTTTTCTTAAGCTGCAGCAACTGGGGCAACGTAATCTGACTGCGTAAATCTTCAGCTGATGTCATGCTTTCACATTCTGAGGAAGGACCTGGTACACCCATTACTGTAGCATCATTCCTATCAGTGGAGGTTGTAGGCAATGACATGGCAGGACATATAGTGGGGGTAGAGACAGATGAGGAGGAGGAGGACCTATGCATAGTGTTGCGCCAACGGGATGCGTGGCAGGTGGTCATATGTCATCTCAAGCACATGGTACCCAAGCATGGGATGTCTTTCCCACGCTTGATCCTCAACTGACATAGATTACAAATAGCAATGGTGCGGTCTGCTGCACATTTCTTAAAGAACTCCCAGACAGCAGACTTCCTGTACATGTGCTTTGAGACAACAGCACTCTGCACCTGGGCGGCTGTGACTTCTGATGCCTTGGACTGGCTACGGTTGGTCATAGAGGACGTTGTGCCTCGTGTTTGTTGTGCCTCCTCCTCCTCCTCACTTGACTCCTCTGTTTGATCAGGCACCCAGGTGGAGTCAGTGACCTCATCATCGTCATCACCCCCTATCTCCTCGTCACTGGAGCCAACCTCGCAATATGCTGCAGCTGCTGGGGGAACATGAGTGCCAGTTATTTGTGTGTCACTGGCACCCCCTTCCTCTAGGTTGATTATACTCCCTTCCTCAACCTCAGAGATTGAATCAGAGCACTGTACTTGCTGCACATCCTCAAGCAGCATGTCACTGTCATTGTAGTCAAACAATTCAGCTGACTTCTCCGTTTATGTTGGTGAGGCTATGGCAGGAGTAGCTGTGGACATGGAGGCTGCATTAGATGCTTTGGCAGCTGAGGTGGACTGTAAACCACTACAAGCCTGGCTGGCAGAGGACTCGGAGGATGAGGATGGCCTGGTTAGCCAATCCACCAAATCCTCTATGTTGCTGCTGCTTAAGACGGTAGGCACCAGTTAGAAAGGACAAGCGTGCCCCTGCAGAGGATGCACCACATCCACCACGACCAGAGGCACAGCCTCCCGACACAGAGGCTGCTTGCCCTCTTATCTGTGTCTGGGAGCATCTGCTTGTCCTTTTTGGTCTTTCTGACATGGTGAGTGATATATAGATTAAAGATATACAGAACTCTGATTCAACTCTGTTATAAAAATTGGAGATATGTAGAACTCTGATTCAACTGTGTTATCTAGATTAATGATTTCCAGAACTCTGGTATAACTCAATGAGACACCCTGATAGCTGGCAGCCAGTGACAAGATACAGATTAAAATTCCCAGAAACCACCTATAAATCAGTGAGACCCCCTGATGGGTGGCAGTGACAAGACACAGATTACAATTCCCAGGAACCTCCTATAAATCAGTGAGACCCCCTGATGTGTGGCAGTGCAAGACACAGATTAAAATTCCCAGGAACCTCCTATAAATCAGTGAGACCCCCTGAAGGGTGGCAGTGACAAGACACAGATTACAATTCCCAGGAACCTCCTATAAATCAGTGAGACCCCCTGATGGGTGGCAGTGACAAAACACAGATTACAATTCCCAGATATCTTCCAGAAGTGAGACCCCCCCCCAATAGCTGCTGGCAGTGAGAACACACAGATTATAACAATTCCCAGATATCTTGTACAAGTGAGACCCCCACAATAGCTGCTGGCAGTGAGAACACACAGATTACAACAATTCCCCGATATCTTGTAGCAGTGAGACCCCCCCCCAATAGCTGCTGGCAGTGAGAACACACACTAACAGAACAATCTCCTCTCAAAAAACATGTGCTGGGGCTGCGAGGGACGCCTTATATAGTGTGCTGCAGGATTTAGCTCTGCGAGCCCATGACTCTGAGCCCATGACTCTGAGCCGTGATTGGCATAATCTTGCACCTGTCTTGCACCTGACCTGTGGTCAGGTGCAAGGCTGTAGCCAACTACAAGCTTCAGGCCAGTGGAAAAGTGTATTTTGGTCCATTGTGGTGCATTGTGGACGAACATGCGGCGAACACGCGGAAATGTTCGGAGTTCGCGAACAGCCGAATGGCATATGTTCGATGCGGACTCCGAGCAGATCGAACCGAACAGCTCATTCCTAATTCAGAGAGCAGGCAGTTCGCCAAATCCTGGCGAATTGCCTGCACATACGTTGCCTGTTCATTGCCTGTTCGAGGGCAGTGAAATCCCCATAGAGAAACAATGCTTCATCTATCCAGAGAACAAAAACCAGCAGTGAAAAGTTGCCGAATTGCCCTGCTGTTCAGTGGTTTCATTCGACAGATTTATTCAGGCGAATCCCCAGGCTTCAATGTTAAAAATATTCCCGTTTTAATTAAATATCTAGCAAACCGTTGATTATAATATTCTGCAGTAAAAAGTCTCTTTATGTATACATTTTTTAGGATCTTTTAGGCATTTTTTGGGATTTTTTTATAAATCGTTCTTTCTTTTTTCTGTAACAGCCCTTTTTATTATCATTCATTGGATCTTATATGTAAATTTCAGACATTTTCATTCTGTAGTTTATTTGCAAACAGCGTTTCACTTTTCAAACATTCAAGCGTACTGTTATGTTTTTTTTTCACTCCATTCGTCTACGGTGTCGACTTTTTCCGTCAGCTGCTCTGCGCCGTGATTGGCGGCTGCTCGGGATTTCTCTGGCGTGTTCGACAGGGTTAATCCAGATGTTTTTGCGGGTTTCGGTGTGCATTCGCTGGGGTTTGCGGCGGCTTTTCCCTGCACCACGACGCCCTGTGGTGCTTGCTGAATACACCGCAGGGTCGCTGAAATGGAATCGCCAAATCGCACCGAATTGAAGAGAACAAAAAGTCACTGAACATGCGGTGACTTTTCGATTCTCTTTGAATAGCCCTGTAAATCTGTGACACAGCTTAATATTTAACCCTATATAGGGCCCTATTACATTCTTCACGCAAACGTTAACACGTGTGCAAAAACGCATTAACGCGAGGGGCAAAATCCTTTGCGCAGAACGTTGTATTACAATCCCAGCACACAAAATGCGCGTTGACATCTAACGCGGGTGAACCTGCGCGAATCCTGCACGAGCGTAATATACTGCACCGTCCTATACTTAACATTGTGTGCGCAAATGCGTTTGTGCGCTGGTACGCGGATGGTATTACAATCTATGTGCAAAGTTTAACGGACAACGTTTGCGCACATAATTTTAACATCTTTGAAAAGCTGGTGTTAATGGCAAATCTGAACGTCCTGGCCGAACCCAAATACACCAGCCCAAAAAAAATTACGCAGCACAGTATAGTTACACATTCTACACATACCCAAACAATTAAATGGAGAAGTGTTTTTATTTATTTTTGATTGCTGCAGCATATATACGCAGATTGACTTTGACAGGTGCAAAAACATGACGTGAGAAAATGGTGGTTCTTAATTCTGATTGGCTGAATCCCGTGAAAAAAACTGTCCGCACACCGATTTCTGCACGCAACATTACTGCGATCGTATTTTTCTGCGTTTTGCGTGTCCGTTTTACTTGTGTTATTTTTTGACGGATGAAAAAATGCGCGAGGATTGTAATACCACCGTTAATTTTTGTACGTTAACGCTCAACGCTGTGTGCAATATTTAATGCGCTGCGCGCGCGTTTTTGCGCATAGAATGTAATAGGGTCCATTGTCTTTTAACAGCAAAATTTGATTCATTTTGGTTTTATTTAGTGATCCATTCGAATTGATATCAACTATCGAATTTATATCAACTATCGAATTGATCTTAACTTACAAGTATAGTCAGCAAACGACTTTATGAAACAAATTAATTTGTTTCACTGTTTAATTTGACTCAAATACTAAATCTGTGACACAGCTTAATATTTAATATTTAGCTTAATATTTTATTTTTTATTTTTTTATTTTTTATTTTTTTATTTTTTTATTTTTCATTTTTCATTCTTTTATTTATTTTTATTTTTATTTATTTTTATTTCTATTTTTATTTTCAATTTTATTTTCATTTTTATTGTTTATTCTTATTTTTCATATATTTCATAGTTCTTCACATCATGTTCAGTTCACCATTTTTTTCATCAGTCTGATTTTTCTTGCACTTCTGGTTTTCAGTTGTACCTTTTATCTGCACCGTCTTTTCATCGCTTACACATGTTACATACACCTTCACTTTTGACATCCATACACCTCATATTCATTCACCAGATCCATTGTGAGACTCACCTACCATTGGTTCCTTATTGAACCAATTATATTATCATTATTATTATTCTATTACTTCTTTGGGTTTCACAATATTGCTGTACTATAACAAGCTTTAGACACACTACCTTTCACATTTGCTCACATTGAATTCATATTTCCATTTTTTTCTTGATTCATCGTTTATACATCTTCACACAATACACACCTGACACACACACACACACACATATCACACTTCGCACCTATTTTCATTTTTTATTTTTCATATTTGTATTCATCTTTATTTTCATTTTTTTCATTTTCATTTACATTCTTATTTTTTTATTCATTTTCTTCATACATATCTTTTTACTTTTCATTCCACAGTATTCATTTATTTACACACATCCTTCGGCAGCGATGCACTAGTATTCTGCTTCTATGTACTGTCAGCTTATCACCACTGTCCATGATCCACGGACTCATCTTTTCCATTGCGAGAGTTGGAGCCTTCACGCATATAATTTTTGTTTGTGTTATGTATTCTGACATGGGCTATATTATAGCCGAATTCCCTCGTTTGGCCACCTATGCTTCACATTGTTTAACGTGTTTATTATGATTGATCTCTGTGATATTGTTTTGTATGCTCCGTAGTGCTCACGTTTGTATACATATAATTTTCCTCCATGGTATTGTTTTTAGATTTCGGCTTAGCCGCGTCTCCTCGGATACCTTCTGACACAGATGTTGCGGTCTCTGCGTACTGACGTCACTATTATGCGTACCCGCCTGTAGCTGGAAGCCACGCCCCTCGGGGATCGGGCGTCTCACCAGGCGGCACGCTACAAGCTGGGTAAGTGATTCGTTAATGTTTCACATCCTCTCTATATATACTTGGTACCCACCCTGTGCCCACCACCTTGAAAAAGGCCCCTGTGAGGGCCGAAATGTCGGTTTGATGCATGGGCATCCTTTTTAATGCTTGATTAAACTAAACATTATTTTACAAATTTTTTCCTAAGTCCTGGTGTGCAGCCTTTTTCCTTTTTCCTGGTCTACATATCTCCTATGGGGCTCTGCACCCAGGCATTGGTGAGTTTACATATGGCCATTGCTGGTTGCCCTCGTTATATTAATATTTAACCCTATATTGTCTTTAAACAACAAAATTTGATTAATTGGGGTTTTGTTTAGTGATCCAAAATTCAAATTGATATCAACTATCGAATTGATATATGAAATTCGAATCGATTCGAAATTTTGAATCGATGAAAAACTAAACTAAACGAAATACAAAACAAAGTTAGTTCCGAAATTAGAAACGAAATTCCGAAAACGAAACGAATAGAAACAAAACCCTTTTTTCAGCCATGCACACCCCTAGTGTCAACATGCTCAGGTGTAGTATGATAGCACTGCTAGCTTAATAAAGATAAGTGCAAGAATTTTTAGTTACAAAGCAAAAGCATCTTGGCATCCGTTCTCCTGAAGCATGTCATAACATCAAGAATGGGGATGCTTTTCTTGAAATGTGGATGATGCCCCCACCCCACTGATAGCATGAAGGACACGGGGCAGCAGCAGCAGCCTCAGACTAAGGCTGCAGTTACACGAGCGCACTGAGTGTCCGTTGCACCACTCTTCCCTGCGTCTGTCGGAGCCTTGTGACAGCTCGACGTGGAGGGCCACACAGTGTAGCATGCGCAGTACAGCCTCCCTGTCAAAAAGCTATGATGGATGTAGGACCGGACTACAAACGCGAGCCTCCATAGGAGGATTGAGCTTTGTGGCGCTTAGCGCACTAACTACATTCAGCGAGGTGGTCACCTGGGTGTCAGAGAGGAAGGAACACCCTCTTTCCACTAACAAACGCCCACACATACTTCAGCCAGATTCTGCGCCTCCAGGCTGCGACCCCCAAAGGCAATACCTACCTTACAGTTGTGCCAGACCTGAATAACTATCTATCTAATTTATACATTTTATTTCACACTGTATAGATGCTATTGAATCTTTATGGAGTTAACAAATGGGAACCCTGGGCATTCATTTTTTATGTGAGCAGAAATATTCTAAAGAATGAAGATTGTTTGAGATTTGAAGGATTTTAATGTACTTTCCGAGGACACTCATAATTTTGATCTTGAGACGGCATTTTAAGATATATCAACTCTTAAAACCCGGGGTTAAGTGTCTGAAAGATTTTACATTTGCAAAATCATTTAACAGAAAAGTTAACACATCAAAAAAAAAATGCTCACCTCTATTCTCACAATGCAGAGAATGGTGCAATCATCTGCTTCCTCTCATTTCAAGAACTGTGATTTTTCATAGCTTTTTTTTATGAGGTCATTATTGCTAGCGCCAAGAAAACCTTGGACAGTGATAATAAAACATGTAGCTGGTGGACAAGTGTGCTGGGTGCATTTGTAATTTGAATGGATCAGGAAGGAACAAATTGACAAGGATGTGATTACATGCTAGAGTTTGTCTTCGTTTGTACCAGGAGCCGTTGGCATTATAATTTATATCCAGTGCTTACCTCCCAGGGAGTATCACCTTTTAAATTTTAATTAAAAAATAATTGTTGAATGATCACTTTGGATGCAAAAGCACAATTTGTAGAAGCGGACTAACAGTGCTTGAAATATGCATTGAACAAGACTTGATGAATTGCTTCCAATTCTGCTTTTACAATGTACATGTTTCCAGATTGTCATTTATTGCCATGTGCATATGTTTTTGTTGCAATGCTAATTTGTGACATTTGAGAGATATTCCCAACGGCTATATCTGAATTTCATTCCAGATGCCTTGCTAACATCCAGCAGATTAAGCTGTCCAGTCTGTGAAATGATCTTTCCTTGCGGTCTTTTAGCAGCGGATAAATACCAGTTCTACAATAATTTTCAGTTTGATCTTTTTTCCACGTACTGCCGGACTCCTGTCATAATTATATGAATGGTTTATTCAATTACATTATATTCTGCTACTTTTAACAGCCAGCAGGGTGTTTGGTTTAAATTTGCATGTAATTTACCCCTAATCGACGCATATTGTGTGCTTTTGTTCTTTTTCTCCAGCTTTGTATCGAGACGTTCAATCAGAGCAACTCTTTTTGAAAATAGATTTATAGCCGAACTCATAAGTTACATTTTCATTTCAGAATAAAGACAAAATATGCACAGTATACATTTATGTTTAGCAGCTACTACTCAAACCTTGAAGATTCTATACTATTATTATTAATTTACAATCAAATTTTAAAAACACAGATACTTTATGTAAGTAAATGACTATGATGTTCATAAAAAGCATATATAATCCTGTTATGTTCTTCTGCAAAACTAATACACATTATTATAAAGGTCAAGTATCTTTCCTACTGATATTTTATGTTTCAAAAGAAGTGAGAAATAATTTTCTCTGTTAATTGTAAGTTATTATTCAAAGAGAGCCAAACGGTGAATTTCCCCATATGGTGCAATTTCCTGGCTACTCAAAAAGCAGGCTGTTCGCTAAATATTGGCGAATTGCCAGCAAATTACGGTGATCTTCGGCTGCAATGAATTCCCTATAGAGAAGTAATGGTTAATCTATTCAGGGAACACCGAACAGCACCGAAATGTAAGTGAAATGCCCTGATTTTCAGTGGTTTAATTTGACAGGTTTAATTAGGCAAATCCCACAGGTTTCAATGATCAAGGGAGAAGTATATTTCAGTGTCATCAGCCTATAGGTGGTACTGGAATCCAAAGGAGCTGATCTGTTTGCCTAGAGAGATCAAAAAAAGAAGAGAGCCCAGTACTGAAACTTTGGGCACCCCAACAGAGATAGGCTGGAGGTGGTGCTTCTAAGGCTGGGGTCAGACGAACGCATTGTTAACGTCTGTGTAGCCACATTTTAGTACATCCATGATAGCAGATAATCATGACCAATGAAGGCCCACACACGAAGTACGTCCGCACGGAAGTGCGGATGCACTATAGATGCGGAAAACGGACGCAGGTGAGCAAGAACGTCGAACCGCTAGGATGGACGTGCGGAGTGCGCCACGTCCGCAACGTCCGCATCGCTTTGTGTGTGTGTGATGGAACGTGGTCAGACGGACTGCATTTATACGTCCAGCATTTTTGACGGACAAAATGTTTTTTCATTGTAATTTATTTTCCCTCCTTCATCCGTCAAAAATAACGTCAGTCACAAAAACCGACTGTGTGGCCACTACTGCATCTTCCATCAAAAAGGTCGTCCGTACTGCACAGGCGCACAGTCCATAGAAAAAGCGCTCGTCTGACCCTAGCCTAAAATGAGACACAAAATGATCGTTGGGACAGTTAGGAACAGAACCATGAAAGACCAGTACCTTGAAGGCCCATATTACGAAGAGTTTGATGGAGGAGCGAGTGGTCAACTGTATGAATGGCAGCAGAGAGTTGAAGAAGGATCAGTAGAGAGTAGCACCCATTAGATTTAGCAGTTGCAAGGTCATTGGTCAATTTCACAAGAGCAGTAAGCGAAAGCCAGATGGCAGAGGGTCGAGGAGAGAGTAGGTGTTGACAGGGCCAGATTTGCATCCCAGGAGCCTGTAGGCACAGAATGTGGAGCCCCCTTCCCCCCTCCAACAAAAAAGAAACACGTCAAAATAACTTTTAAAATTTTAGTTTGGGACAAACTAAGAAAATAAGATAAAACATTTTAAAAATCCGGCCCTGTTGAGGTAGTCATTGTAACCCTGTGATTATTTACACCACCTGGTAGATACAGCAACCTTTCAGGCCTATACTAGTCTTTTTTGAGTCCAGGTGTTGTGGAGCTCCTTACACCTACACAGTATTGCAAGGCCTGAGAGGTGACCTGTTGATCCTGCACCACAAAACACCTTGGCGAGGTACACCATGGCGAGGTACCTCATGGCCTCGTTCCTTATCTGCATTACTAAGTGGCCCATTGTCCAAGTTAATTCAAGTCTCTAAGCTAGACATGTGCATTCGTTTTAGTACTAAAACGATTTAGTCCGAATTTTGGGATAATTTAGTTTTCGTATGACTGAAGAGAAACGAAACTGCTCAATCCAAAAAACGAAAGAAAATAAAATGCACTACATTTTAGTTTCAGTCCTTTTTGTGATATTACATTGATGAGTGAAGGAGACCAGCAATGAAGAGCGCAACATCCAAAGTTCTGCACCCTCCACATGCCAATGCTGTAGGATGTTCTATACAGAGAGGGGCATTAATTAATGCAGGAGGATGTTCTATATATTATACAGAGAGGGGTATTAATGCAGGAAGATGTTATATACATTATACAGAGAAAGGTATAAATTGAGGAGGATGTTCTATACAGAGAGGGACATTAATTAATTCAGGAGGATGTTCTATATATTATACAGAGAGGGGTATTAATTAATGCAGGTGGATGTTGTATACATTATACAGAGAGGAGTATTAATTAATGCAGGAGGATGTTCTAAACATTATACAGAGAGGATCCTTTTTTTTTTAAAATCCCTTTAAATCCAGTGGCTGTGAGCGCGGAGATCGGCTGCTTGTTACATTATCTCAGTACAATGTATCAGGCTCAGCTGTTACAGTAACTGACTAACAGCGCTCAGAGTTTCAGTAAAACAAGGAAATAATATTGTTCTAACGTCTTATAAATAAAAATATTATTTACTAGTTTTACTGAAACTCTGAGCGCTGTGATGAGCAGCAGTCAGTTACTGTAACAGCTTTGCCTGACACGGGGCAGTATTACAATGTTGGTGCTAATTTAACCAGAGCTGTTGTAAACTGAAAACCTCCATAGGCTATAATGGCTCTGGGAAGTTTACAACAGCTCTGGTTAAGTTAGCACCAACTATGTAATATGGCCCACATTGTGCTGAGAGAGAGAGATACTGTAACAAGCAGCGATCTCAGCTCTCTGTGGAGCCACTACAATAGTAATTGTATCCATTGGTTTTCGGATGAATGAAATTAGTTTTCATACTAAAGAACTGAAAACGAATTTCTTTAGCAACTAAATAAATTGCATTTTAGGACTAATCCATTAGTTCAAAACGAAATTTTGTGCTGTGCACATGTCTACTCTAAGCCATCATTACGTAAATGAACAATAGTATAAGATGCACAGATACCCATAGATATCAATTCAAATATTTGTTTATGTTTATTATAGTTTTTTTCCATATGGTTATATGAGGTTAAATTAATTTTAAGTAAATGTTCATATATTCTCTAGTTCTCTAACCATTTGGTTAAATATCTTTTAAATAGTTGAAACATTTTGTATAATGACGTTTAGTGACTCACAGATTTATGACAGTTTGTGTCCTCTGGGTTCAAATAAAACTTAGATATTATTGACTTAACATTCTAGTTTTAAGAGTCTCGGTTAAAGTTCTTAATAAAATGCAGACATAGCAAATTTTTATTGAAACTATCAATGGATAATTTGTTGTACTGCACTTTATGAGATTTGTTTAGCTTTAGTTTTCAGCATTTGCCATTCACAATTAAAAACGCAAAAAGACAAATTTAAAAGCAAGAGGCATTAAATCGAGATATTATTTCTCAAATTACCAGAAATATTGATTTCTAAAGATGTCCTTTCCAGTTGCATTATCGATTATAAAAGTCAGGTACAGACATTTTTAGTGAACAGATATGTTAATATTCATGTATTGCAATAACAAACAAATGAGTTATGTTGATATTTTACCCCTCTTCTATTAATTATGCTAACGATATTACCATGGAAACAAGACTTCTCATGCAAAAATTTAATCTGACTTTTAACCTACTTATTGTAGTCAGCAGTTGTGTGGCTAAATGAGGTGATTTTTATCCCATTGCAAAGAGAAATGTGTTCTTTGCCACCTTTCCTATTTATACAGTGAAGGAAATGGAGTACAAATAGTTCTCTGGATTCCTTCCACCGGCCCTCAGCGATTCAGTGGAGTCCTATGGAGAGAATAACAGCTTCCAAAAATGATCATTCATTACAGTGACTGACTCGTAATTGACCTGGTAATTGATCCGCAAAAACTTTATAGATTGTGTGAGGTTTTTATTTTTGCCTCAGTAGCTTCTTATTACCAGCTCAACTGGAATAGAGGCTCTTGTGTTTTTTTAATAACTCCCTAAAACAAAACAAAATGACTAAACCGTTGATGTGTCATTTTTCTGAATAAATATATACAGAGCCGCTTCTACAGTGACTGCGGTCAAGTTGTCTTGGTTTCATTTGAATCATAACCCACAGCTACTGGAGGTGTGAAGGTTGTCTATACCTAAACATCCAGAAGACATCATTAGACAAAACAACAACTAAGGTCTATTTATGGATTTAAAAAACACCTAAAGAAACAGATAAGAAATATTTAGTTTCAATGGTTTAGTAACCTGTATGAAAATCTATTGTTAATTTTTCTAAAACAGATGGCCTTGTTACCAATATATTATATATACTATGAAAATCTTTTCCATCTCTTTTATTTTTCCTTACACTATAATCTGCACAAATAAAGTTGTGTTAACTGTGATGTAATTTCAATGCAAAAGGATGAAAAATGGAGTAGAGGTAACATGTGGAGACACAGGTTCAATCCCAGCAAGAGCACCTCTCCAGTAAGTGTCCTTGGGCAAGACACCTAAGGGTACATACTCGCCACCCAGAACATACTTGAAAACGAGAGAAATCTCAATGTATCCTTCCTGGTAAAATACTTTCTCAAAAAAAAAAAAAATAGAGATGTAAGGCAAATCCTGCATCAAGGAAGCGGTCCATTTTTTTGTAATGATTTTAAAAATATCAGAATTCTGTATTCTACTATGCTAAAAAGTCTGGCCTGCCAGCCCCAAACACAAGAGAACCTGCTATACTCCTAATGTGACTTAAACACCACTTTGTGATAGGAAATGTGTCGGTTAGCACGCAGCTGACATGCATGAACATTGACCCAGTAGTTTAGTTAACCCATAAGCTTTAAGTAACAATACCCTGGACATATTAATTTACAAATGTAGGGAACTTGATGCCCTCTGCTGGCCATTATCGATTTTCTTTGTGAAAATGTATGGAATGCAGGCATATGGACAGTATGCACCAGTTTATGGACAAATCCCAATTCCTCCAGTGATCTTTCAAAACATCAAAATTAATCAATGAAATTACCCCCTCAATGAGTGAACCAGAAAACAAGTCTCATAGAAACAATTTTCATCTGTGTGATTTGCTACATTTATTTATTTATTTATTTATAAAGGATTTTACCAGGAAGGATACATTGAGATTTCTCTCGTTTTCAAGCATGTCCTGGGTTCAAGAACATTGAAGTGTTACAGTTACAGAAATACAAAGTAATACAATGCAAGATATAAAAAAAAAAAAAAAAAACATGTCAGTGTACACATGAGTACAGCTATCCAGTGTATTGCATTCATGGACCTCCTCTGATTTAACCACTGACATACGCTCAGGCTCATTTATCAGCAATGTATTATCAGCTAAATAAAGGGGTTATTCAGTAAGCACGAACTTGCTACCGAATTGCACAGAACTGTGAATTTCACTGTGTGGTGCAATTTTGTGGGAGTTCATCTAATCGGAAAGCTGTAAATTCGCCAAATACTGGCAAATAGACAGCGAAATAGGGTGCAGTTCACCACAGATCGCTGCATTTCGGCGATCTTCGGCAGCAGTGAAACGGGCCCATAGAGAAGTAAAGGTTTATCTATTCAGAGAATGCTGAACTGCACTGAAATGTCAGTGAAATTCCCTGATTTACATAGGATTCAATGTAAAAACATAATATTGTTTTTATTTTTTATTTAACCGTTTATTCTTTAATTTTCAGCAAACCGTCTTATTATTTTATTTTTTGGAACACCATTGTATTTTTTTTTAGACAAAATTTTTGATTCCCAATATTTTTTTTTAAAAGTCTTTTCTTAAATCTGTTTTTCTTATTTTTTAAAGGTCCTTTTCATTTATATAGACACGTTTTATTGCATTTTTATTGGTTTAAACACCTATTAGAATAATAGCAGAGTTCTGTTCTTGTTTTTTTTCTGCAGTTTGGCGGTCTTTGGCCAGTATAAGTTTGACGCACTTCGGGGACCCTGCAGTGAATAGTGAATTCACCGCGGGGTCGGCAAAAATGGAATCGCCTATGCGCACCAAAGTGCTCCAAACCAGAGAGCAACAAAATTTCACTGAGATGCTGGTGCTTTTTGAATAACCTCTTAAATTTAGTTAGGATTTTCAGATTGAATATATGATTCAGTGAAATTCAAACAAACTGAATAAGCCTAATCGCCCAATTTTCCTCAGCCACAAAGGATGCTGTGCTGATGAAGCTGTCTTCCAATCTTAGATTTAGACAGCGAAACGCGTCGATTTATACTAAGTGACAGGGTTTAATTCCTCTAATCACCCTGCCACACGCAATCCTTTTGAGAACTTTCTTTTAAAATCATTGTTAGTGCAGCATTATCTTACTACAATCCTTGTGATGTTGGGCTCTCACTTTACCTTTCATTTGCACTACAGGGGCTCACCCCAAGACATTGTGCAGGTTAGGTGGTGCCATATTCTTGCACAATGCAAGAACTGCTCCTTGAGAGAAAAAAAGAGAAACTCTTTCAAATTAATCTGGCTACTTTTTGTCTCTGTTTCTTTTGTGTAACTGTACTTGGCAACCTTTACTGTACTGTATCTACTTCTTATCTATCCTATACGCTTGGACCCACAAAGGCCCGATTCCTACTTCAATAGTTAATTTCTTTCCTCTGCTACAGGGTGCTGTACTGTCTATCCAGCTTTCAGTAAATTAGTGAGGCCCTGTAAACCTATATATCCAGTGCTTCCAATGCCTAACCTTTTCTTTTTGCTATTTCTTTTGTTGTATTGAGATTTTTGATCTATTTTATTTAATACCTTCATTAAAAGCTATATTTTATCTCCATAGGACTCACTATTCACCTCATTGTACATAACATATAGGGTTAACCCCAGTCTTTAGCGATCATTGTCCCCCTTTTTTTTATCCTTGAATTATTTTTTCCTCCCTGCTAACCTCAGCATATCCAGAACCTAATTTTGTACCAAGTAAAATGTATAATGGAATAGAATTGCGCAGCCTCCCTTGTAGGGAATAGGCGGAAAACTGTTTTTTTCTGCATATATGTTTATTTTGTTGTATCCCCAGCCAGGTCACTTTTGCTGCTGCCTCTTTCTGTGTTTTCTTTTTTAATCCCAAAGTGGAATGAGAAGTAGCATGAGGACATGTAGCTGCTTACAAAGCAGCTCTTATTTATTTATTTATAAAGTATTTTACCAGGAAGGATACATTGAGATTTCTCTCGTTTTCAAGTATTTCCTGGGTATGTCTTGGCTTCATTAAGTAGGACACACCTAACCAGAGGTTGCGGTGGACTGGCTGGTGGGCTTAAAACTTTAATGGTCATTCAAGTAAACCAAAACCTCTAGTTTGTTTTGTTTTGCATGACGCCACAGGAGTAAGTGCAAATGACAACCTTTTTTCTTGTTATGTTTTATACACGAAGTGGGCTGGATACTTCTGGTTTGCGCAGTCACCCTGGTAGAGAATAGGCGCAAAACCATTTTTTCTGCATATATGTATAATGGAATAGGTTTCTTTTTCACTTTCATCCTCTTCACCAGTAACCTGACATGCTTGCAAAAATGTAAACCCTATTTTAACCACTTCGCACCCAAAATCAAGTCGTCTCGCTTTTGCATTGTATAGCATTGAAAAGCACTCATTAGCATATCAAAATACTATTTTCCTACCTTTTTAATGCAGGATTAGTGTGTCCCCTGTGGATAAACAAAATCCTCTGCTTTATGGCTTTCCAAGCAACCCGGAGAGACATAAAAGCAGCTGCAAATAGAGCCCCAGTCCTCACTGTAACAAAAAGTTCAAATAGATTACTGCTGCATTACAACAGCCAAGGAAAGGGCAGAACACAGGTCTGGGGTCACTCACTGCTGTACAGGGATAAGATTCAGGAGATTATAATTGCTGAAAATCCCTGTACAGTACAGATACAAGGTGTTACTGTCATTTCCATATGCAGTCATTATGACACTTAGATATTATTTTTATATTCTATTGGTATTTTTTGGAAGCTGTATTGCTAATAATCACATAATTACGTATGATCACTATGAAACCCCATAAGCAGGAGATCTGAACTTTTTTGTTTTTCTTATCACAATTACTGTATCTAATACAAAGGCCATTTCTGCCTGTATGATAATAATATAGAACCCGTGTGACATTGTACCACATAAAAGACACCATCTATAGCTCAAAATCTTACATTTCAACAATAATAGATATGCGAATACATGAAAAATTAAAAATGAGAAAATTAACATTATTTTAATTTAAAGGAACACTCCAGTCTGAAAATCACCCCCCCTTTTTTACATTATATTAAAGCTATTGCCCTAACTAGTCATTCAGTATATATATATATATATTTTTAATGTAATACTTACCGTAAAAACGACACTTTTCCAACGGCGTTTTTTTTTTTTACTCACCTCCCTCCTCTTCCGCTCCCGTCGTGGAAACTTGGAACTTGGCTACAGGTTTACGTGCAAAGCGCGCATGCGCGTCTATCACGTAAACCAGCCAATCAGCAAATCAGCAGGCTTCCTCTCGGAATCCTGCTCATTCAACCGCGCATGCGCGGAGCAGCGCACGTTCACGAGCGGCGAGGTGAGCTGAAGTTCACCCCGCCTGCTCGTCTAAAAACTCTTTGGCGGAGGAGAAGGAGGAGGAGGCAGCGGCTCCGGCTCCTTCTCCTGCGCGTTCCCGCGACTCTGCCGGAGTGGTGGGACGTCATCGCGCTTCTAGCGCGATGACGTCCCAGCTTTGCCGAGAGTTCCAAAACGTGGGGACCTTGAAACCCGATCGGCTGATTGACAGCTGGGAGGGCGGAGTAAAGTCCACCGCTTCTCTCAGCAATATCAGCCGATCGGGAAAAGATAGAAGGCTGGGGGAAAAAATGGGATACTTCAGGCAATATGACCACCTTAAAAAGCTGAGGTGGTCATATTGCATGGAGTATCCCTTTAACTATCTTAAAATAACAATTTCTGTGCAAAACCTCTATTTCACCCTATATTTAAATGTTAACTTCACATCCCATGTTTCAAATAAATATTATGATAAAAAAATTCAACAAAAATCACTTGGTAGTGAAAGGGTTAAACCTGGAGATAAGAGGAGGGCTTATAGTAATTAAACAATGTCTGTTAAATATGTTATAATAAATATAATAATTATTGAGTGATTGAGTTAGCAGGTATTTTAATTTATTTAAGACTTTAACCATTAATTAACGCTGAGCATTAATTGCTTTTAATTGCATAGCTGGTATCCCTGAAAAAAATATTCAGTTACTCTATTTAATAGGAGTTATGAGTGTTCCCCACGGCCTTGAGGATCGATGATATGATTTCTCTCTAGAGTGTTTTTCCAATTATTATTGTAATTCCAATTTGCTGCATACTCTGAATCACAGCATGACATTTCTGTAGGCTTATATACACATTGTTGCTTTTTAACTCATAGCGATACACTGGTATTGCACAGAAACATATCATTAAGGATATTATGACAGAAAGCAAATTTGAGGGATTACAGGCAAAATTTTGGATTGCCTGACAGCCTCTTATCCAGGCATATAGAGTACAAACAAATTAAAAGAACCACTTTTATTAAACAAAGTGCAGATATTTCGGTCCTAAAAAGTGATACAAACAACATATATTTATATAAAATCCAGGCATTATGAGGAGTATAGAGTTGTGTAACGTTGGGGCCAACAGTATGGCTGAGGGAATTGTGAGAAACAAAAAACGCAAATAGGCACAGAAATTAAAGGTTGACAGTATCCTACAAGTCCCTAAATCTTATCAGATTTCTGTGTGAATATAATTCCCTCATCCATACCGTTGGCCCCATCGTTACACAACTCTATACTCATCATAATGCCTGGATTTTATATAAATATATGTTGTTCGTATCACTTTTTTGGACCGAAATATCTGCACTTTGTTTAATAAAAGTGGTCCTTTTAATTTATTTCTACCTTATGCCTGGATAATAGGGTGTGTCAAGCAATCCAAAATTTTGCCTGTAATCCCTCAAATTTGCTTTCTGTCATAGTCATATGCGGGTTTCATTCCTAATGTATCCAGGCAGCCCCATTTTTGATTGATGGAACAGTCAGTTGACCAGACCATGAAAAAAATAATTTCTTCCATTAGGGATATTATTTTGCCCAATACCTGTGAATTCAAGAATTACTGTTTGTGGATTATTAGATGAACAGCAACATGTGATGATCCAAACGTACACATTGTAAGCAGAAATGAATTGGTTTAGAATATATGTGGGTTTGTTAATTTCTCCATGTCAATTATTTTAATTTAATTCTCTAAACTACTTCACTACCAACATCATGTAAACAAAATTAAAGATAAAAATATCCCCACTCAGATCGTGTATATATGCAATGGTGTTTTGAAAATTTATTTTGATTACTGAAAATACAATAGAGCAGGTATGAAGCTTACAGCACAGTAGTACTGGAAGCCATTGTTCTGCTAAGTGCTGCCTTGAAGCAGTGGAGTGGACATGGAGACATCACATTTATGTGAAGACCAGCAGGGTTATTCAGAGAAAGGTGAAAACCAGGAGAACTGGCGGGAGAAGAGAACAATCTAGACCAAATAGCAGATTTATAAAAAGTGTGATAAATGGGAGAATTTTTCTGGTTTGGCTATTTTGACCTAGAATTTTCACTTCTTCAGTCATTCTCCCGAGTATCACCTTTCTTTGAATAGACCTGAGTGTCTTCTTGAGCTTTACAACTGCTGTAACATTAACCCTTTTCCTGCCGAGCCATTACATCTCCTTGAGCCCATTTTGACCATTTTTTTCTTATCATGTTTAAAGGCTATTCGAAGCCATGTTTTATCGCAGAACCAGACAAATTATATATTGTTTATTTCAGTGGACTCATCATGTTTGTTCCTGTGTGTACTGTATATGTCATGTCACATCAAAACACTATAACAAAAAATGTCATAAAAGTGTAAACTTCTTTTGGATTTCCAATCATTTCC
This sequence comes from Leptobrachium leishanense, assembly GCA_009667805.1. NCBI lineage: Eukaryota > Metazoa > Chordata > Amphibia > Anura > Megophryidae > Leptobrachium > Leptobrachium leishanense. The sequence continues at coordinate 178,867,826 of CM019065.1, read as the reverse complement.
AACATTTTTAGTTATATATCAAAGAAGGTACTATAAAAAAATCAGTATTGAAGAACCTCTTACGTTTCTTTTTGAAGAAATACACTATTATAACCAAAACTGAAAAATATATAAAAAAGGTTTTTTATTTTTACAATCTACGTGGTCATGTTCGATATCAGGCTCTAGCCTTTCCAAAGCAAGTTTACTTAACCTTGTGGGATTTAAAGAAATGGAGATAAAGGAGTTCAAAAGACCGCTACATCCACTGCTAACATTTTCTGAAGCGCTTGCTGACGCTAGTGGGCTTTTTCCTGATGTCATGATGTCAGCAGAGGATTGTGGAAGTTATGGGGTTAAACATGCATGTTCCTGAACATCAAGAGATAAATTTATAGATTTTTTGTGAAGGGTTTAACTAATTAACATTTCTAGTAATACTACAGTCTTTAATAAGTAATATACAAGATCCTGTGTTTCAATTATTATTTTTGTTTGTTGGGTCATGGACAGGACTGTGACTTTAATATGGAGAAAAGGAAAAAATACACTTGTAGAATTTCCTGATAAACTAATTTGTCACAATAATCTGTGATATATCTAGTACTCTTTTGATTGACATTAAATATTTCTTTCTGGTTTTAATTCTCTTGAGAGGTGAGATGACTGACAGAATTTGACTAATATATCAATTCTATCAGTCTGAATCATGTTAATTTCCAACATGCTGTCTTCTTTACTCAGTCATCCCATATGTCAAAAAATAACTGTAAATGTGAAAGTCAAAGTCTTACTATTATTTGAAGATACATTTGCATTGAGAGACATTGTTTTATCTGAATGTTCTTCATGCAATTCCTTTTTTTGTGTAATAAAATTTTATTAAGCAGGAAAGAAAGCGTACAATCCTTTAACAACACACAGCATTTGACAGTGTGATACATAACAGAATAACAGTGTCAAGGAAAGTACATGGTAAAAGTGGTTCGAGAAAACCGTACCTGGGACATCACAAATTGTACATGTCTCATCGCCGATAGCCCAGGATCCATAAAACTACAGAGTAATAAAAATCCCTGGAAGCATAGGCGATCTACCCGAGTTCATAGCAATGTCAGAACATTCCGCGGGAAGGGGCACTAAATCAGCATATCACAATGCTCCATCAGAAGGAGAATCCAGGAAGAAAAGAAAGAAAAACAAGTGACAAAACAGACACACAGAAGAGAGGAGAAAGAAGAGAAAGAGGACAGAAAAAAGAAGAAAAAAAAGGGGAGATGTGGCAGTGGATGGATACATGAGGTAGTGCGCATGGCAACATGGATTATAGCTAGTGCCACAGTAGGGGAGGATGGGAGTCAGGGGGAGGGCTGGTTGCAGGAGCATTACCCAGCAGACCTCCAACGCCACGTGTGGAATCCTAAAGATACATTTTTTTTAGCTAGGTTTTGATCCTGTTCATTGCCCCTTCTCCTGGTTCTCTGGTATTGGCACTTGACATGTTTACATGTTGTCTGGAGGTATGATTGTTTTGTTTTGTCCCTGTCCTTGTGCCCCCCCTTTTTCTTTTTTCTTTCTCTTTTTCTCTTTTTATCTCTTACCTGGTCAGACCACGCTGTCCTACCAATGAGTAGGTGGCGCTTGGACCCTACACTTTTAAATAGGCAGGAAGTGTTGGGCAACATTCGGGAAGGCCTCAGATCTTGTTTTGCAGAGGATCTGACTCCAGATGTCCCTATGGCGACTGTCTGTGCAGCCTATAAGGCTGTAGTGAGGGGGCTTTTTATTAGCCAAGCATTGTATTATTGGAAACTTAAAGTGGCCTCCTTCTCAGACTTACAAGCTAAACTGCGCAAGCTTGAACATATACATAAGGCCGCCCCCATCCCAGAACTTTTCACTAAGCAACAGGCAACTCATAGGGAACTGTTGCAGCTCCTGATGAATGACGTTAGCAGGTCTATGATATTTTGTGAGAAGGCTAATAAAATGGTCACACTGTTGGCGAGGCAAATTCACCTGAGGCCTGCCTCCTCTCCTCTTGGTCTCTCTCTTGGACGCGTGAGGTAAGATGGTCAATTCCCCATCACGCATAGGTGCTCTGTTCACTGAGCATTTTGAGAGGGTATATAATCACTCCCCGGCGCATAATGACCAAAATGATGACTATATTTCTATGATTGATCACTTTCTGACTGCGATCGATCTTGAACTTTTAAGCGAGACATAGGGGAGCCCAGAACCCTAACCTATCACACTGAAGAGGTGATTGAGGCAGTCAGTTTCCTGCGACCACACAGGGCACCGGGTCCGGATGGGTTACCTACTGAATATTATAAGGAATTCCTCCCACTGCTACACCCACATCTAGTCAATATGTATAATGATTCAATGAAAAGTGGTAGATTTTCCCCCAATTAATCTCTGGCTGACATTGTACTTTTTAATTAATTTTTTTATTTGGAGCATTTCACACTGGCTGGGAGTTCCTTCTCTTGGTAGGAACTCTTTCTGAGGAGGGTTTACACTTATTTAGCTATACTTGTTATTTTGTTCAGGTTACCTCTATTTGGCTAGTGTGTGTGTTATTTTGATTTATTTTCAGTATCTGTGTATGCTACTTTTTGGATTTTTTTCTTTTGGACATTGTACTTATATCTAAACTGGGTAAGGATGCCTTGTTACTGGACAGCCATCGTCCCATTTCCCTCTTGAATTCAGATATTAAAATTTTTGCCAAGGTTTTGGCCTCTAGACTTAATCCCTTCCTGCCCAGGCTTATACACCCATATCAGGTTGATTTTATCCTCGGGTGGCAGGCGTATGAGAACACGAGACGTGCATATGATCTGACATGGTTGGATGGGGGAAGCCTTCTCTGCTCCTTTCCTTGGATTCGACTGCGTGGAGTGGCCTTTTCTTTTCTGACAATTGGAGCAGCAGGAATTCTGGATAAATTCCTCTTCACTCTTTTGGCCCTTTATGTGGACCCAATGGCCCAAGTGTTACTTTAGAGGACTGAGCCCACCCCCCTTTAAGCTCACTAATGGAACTAGGCAGGGGTGTCCCCTGTCTCTTTTCCTATTCGCTTTGATGCTGGAACCCCTCTTAATGATGATTAGATCAGATGAGGGAGTCGAGGGTATTGCAGTTGGGTGGGATATCTATCAACTATCTGTTTATGCTGATGATGTGTTACTAACCCTGGCTAATCCAACCCAGTTTCTTCTGCGTCTGCTATTAATCTTGGATTCATACTCAGCACTTGCTGGATACAAGATTAATATCACTAAATCTGTAGCAATGTTGTTTCATGTTTCCTCTGAAGCTCAACGTTTTCTATCATCCACTTTGGGTTTCTCTATCACTAGGGGATTTCTCCTATACCTGTGCACACATATCACGGCCATGCTGATGGCATTGTATGACAGCAACTAAAAAAAGAAAAAGTAAGGAAACTAATACGATGCACAGTAAGCAACAGTGGGCTTCATCCAAAATATCTATTGAGGAAACAAAACTGTATTGATATAATTTACACCTTAGGACATACATATAATAGAAACATATAATGAAGAATCATGAAAAAGTAGTGAATTGAGTTGTGATAAACTATCTGATAGAGCCTGTTGTAACCTCATGGGAACATGTATATGTTATGTATAAAGTGCTGTATTTTATACCTCTGTTTTATCCTAACAATAAATTACTAGGAAAAGGGTCAAAAAGAGGCTCCACTTTTTCTTAGAACAGAGACTACCGTAGATCTAGTATTAATATACGCAAGTGCTATAATACACCCAATTATTATTATTATTATTCTTTATTTATAAAGCGCCAGCATATTCCGCAGCGCTGTACAATAAGCACAGTATAGACAGGGTTACAATACATTGAACAACATTTGACAAACAGTACAGGAGGAGATGAGGGCCCTATTCCCGTAGGAACTCACAATCTAGGAGGGTTGGGGTTGGAAACAGGAGGAGAGGACTGTAAGGTGAGAGTGATTGATGGTTGTGTCAGTGAGTTGGGTGGTAGGCTTCCCTAAATAGGAATGTTTTAAGGAAGCGTTTGAAGGAAGAGAAGTTATAGTGTGCCTTGACAGGCGTCAGAAGTAGATCAAGTTCCTCAAGGCAAAGACTATAAATAGTATTCACCAACATCAAGGTGTGCGTATCTTACTAGGTCACAGAAAAAATCCTGTGTAATCTTTGGCTGCTGATAGCAATGACAGCTAGCTTGCAGCAAAGAATAGTCACATATAGATTATGCTACAGGCACCAATGTGGACAGGGCCGGATTAACATAGGGGCCAATGGAGCAGCAGCTCCATGCCCATGCCCCAGAATAGGCCCAGAGAAAGGATAACTATTTCTGCATTGATTGGATTTCGGACCCCTGTATCTCCAACTCCATAGCCGCTACAGGGTCATGTGAGGTATCATTGGAAAGGCCAGAGCATGGTCTTTCCAATGATACCAAACATGTCCAGGTTTTATATAACAATAAAAATAAAATAATAACTATTTCTTTATTTTTTCTTTCTAACACATCAATATTTTTCACTTTACAGTTATAAAGTGAACAATGATGCTGCACTAACTCACCATCTCATTTCTCATGTCACAAACAAGTGTGGAGGTGATGGCACAATCCGTTATTACAAATTGCTACATCAAAAACCTAAATGCCGCACTGTAATATTACAAAAAGGACTGAAACTAAAATGTAGTGAATTTTATTTTAGTTTCTTTCGTTTTTGTACTGAGCAGTTTCGTATCTCTTGAGTCATTCGAAAACTGAATTATCCCAAAATTCGGACTAAATCGTTTTAGTACTTAAACGAATGCACATGTCTACCATCAGGGTTATCCAAAGAGATTCGAATTGCTTGAGAAAGGTAACCGAACGCTGAAAATCAGCGTTCGGTTACCTTTCCTGGCCATTCGGCTATCCAGAGAGCAGGCAATTCGCCAAATCCTGGCAAATTGCCTGAACATACGGTGCCTGTTCGGTCCCTGTTCGAGGGCAGTGAAATCCCCATGAAAAAGCACTGCTTCGGCTATTCAGAGAACACAAACCAGCAGTGAAAGGTTCCCCTAACGCCCTGCCATTCAGTGGTTTAATTCGGCAAATTTATTCAGGAGAATCCCATAGGCTTCAATGTTAAAAATATTCCCGTTTTAATTCAATATCTAATAAACCGTTCATTATAAAATTCTGCAGCAAAAAGTCTCTTTATTTATAGATTTTTTAGGATACTTTAAGCATTTTTCTGAATTTTTTAAAAAAAAATTAAAAGTCCGATTTTTTTTTTTTTTTTTCAGTTTACTTATTTTTTTTGTAACAGCCCTCTTTATTATCATTCCCTGGACCTCCTGTGAAAATTTCAGACATTTTCGCTCAGTAGTTTCTTTGCAAACAGCGTTTCATTTTCCCAGATTCATACAAATGGTTTTTCTAATTTATTCACTGCCTCCTCTACGTCACAGCTGCTTCGGCTCTGTGTGATTCGGCTCATGTTCGGCTCCTGTTCGGGTTTTTCGAAGGTTAATCCAGATGTTTTTGCTTGTTTTCAGCGTGCATTCGGTTAGTTTTCGTCAGGTGTTCGGCAGCTTTTCCCTGCAATTCGGGGACCCTGTGGTGCTTGCTGAATACACCGCAGGGTCAACGAAATGCAATCGGCAAAAGGAACCGAATTGAAGAGAACGAAAAGTCACCGAACGTGCGGTGACTTTTCAAATCTCTTTGGATAACCCTGTATTTGTGCATTCAACTTGTGATAGCAAAAATGTTCATGCTGTCTATTAAGAACTCCAATAAAATGCAAGTAATTAAGGTAAAGCAAATATTGCTTAAAAAAAAGGAAAAATGAAATTGGAACAATTTTGCCACAATTGTAACATATGTTTTTTAAATGAAGAGCTATAAAAACTTTCTGAATGCACTGTATATTTTACTAATTTTTGTCATTGAGTGAGAACAATAAAGGTGGGGAATTCAGTGCTTGTTGACGTGGTTGGGTCAGACACTGCACAGACTTTAAAAAAATTACTAAAGATTAAGCATTATAATATTTAATATCTGCGTCAAAGTCATTTAGTCCACAGAAAAATCTGACCGACATTCTGGAGTCAAGAATATATATTTTTTTTCCCAGTATGTTGCATATTTGGAGAGTGATTCAGACTGAATTTTTTGTCTTCTTTTGGATCAGCAGCACTAGCTATTTGTGTGAAAGGCTGAAAAAAGAAGTGCATCATCTTCAGCCTATTTAACTATGTAACTGTCAGGGTTGTTCAAAGAGAATCGAAAAGTCAACGCACGTTCAGTGACTTTTCGTTCTCTTCAATTCGCGCGATTTGGCGATCCCATTTCGGCGACCCTGCGGTGTATTCAGCAAGCACCACAGGGCTGTCATAGTGCAGGGAAAAGTTGCCGCAAACCCGCAGAAAACTCACCACAAAACCCGGCGAAGGCTCCCCGAAACCCGCAAAAACTTCTGGATTAACCCCGCCGAACACGCCAGAAAAACCCGAGCAGAAGCCAAACACAACGCAGAGCAGCCGCCGGAAAAACCGACACCGCAGACGAATGGAGTGAGAAAAAAAAAACGTACGCTTGAATATTTGAAAAGTGAAACGCTGTTTGCAAACGAACTACTGAACAAAAATGTCTGAAATTTACATATAAGATCCAATGAATGATAATAAAAGGTCTGTTACAGAAAAAAGAAAAAAACGATAAAAAAATTCGCAAAAAAATCCCGAAAAATTCCTAAAAGATCCTAAAAAAATCTAAAAGTAAAGAGACTTTTACTCCAGAATATTATAATTAACAGTTTATTAGATATTGGATTAAAACTGGAATATTTTTAACATTGAAGCCTATGAGATTCTCCTGAATAAACCTGTCGAATGAAACCACCGAATGGCTGGGCATTATGGCAACCTTTCTCAGCTGTTTTGTGTTCTCTGAATAGACGAAGCATTGCTTCTCTATGGGGATTTCACTGCCCTCGAACAGGCAACGAACAGGCACCGTATGTGCAGGCAATTCGCCAACATTTGGTGAACTGCTTGTTCTCTGAATAGCCGAATGGCCAGGAAAGGTAACTGAACGCTGAATTTTAGCGTTCGATTACCTTTGCCAGAATTTTGGATCTCTTTGAATAACCCTGTATGTCATGTTTTAAAATGTAAGCAATTTTTAGATATCAAATAATAGCAAAATGCAATAATGACCCATCAATGACTTTGACGTTCAGACAGGAATACAATGCACTGCCACAAAATCCTGTATTTGGCTGTCTGGAAAAATAATGATGTTTTTCAGAAAGACAGATAAAAATCTTAAACATGTAACTATAGTGTACAATGTACATTCTTGTATGTAAAACATACAGCAAGATAAAAGTGTAATTTAATGATTGCCACATAGTACAATCCATAAATAATATGGTCAGGTCTGTTATCTGTAGTAAGGGTTTGACCAAACCCCAGTAGCATGATTGTCTTCATTCCATCTGTTAGAACTATAATTAGAAAGTTCTAACCAATGGCAGGTATCATGTTCACAAACTACAGATAAAGAAGGTGTAATATCTCCAGAGAAGCACTTTCTGAGATTACATAATGTAGGTCAGCATGAAAGTTTACCACTAAAGCCAAAGGGAATTCATAACACAGTGTGGTAGTATGTAGCATATCCATCCTCTACTCCTGTAAATGTTTTGACCCTTTGTTGCTGAGCCATCTCTCCTGTGTGCTGAGCTCATTCTCAAAATTTTTTTGCTCATCACATTTAAACACTATTTGAAGTTATGTTGTAATAAAAGACTCAAACAAATTATAGGGTCTATTCACAAACCATCGCTCTTGCCACCGAATTGCATCGAACCTTTTAATTTCACCATTTGGTGCAATTTTGGGTCAGTTTGTCTATTCACTGAGCTGTCAATTCATCAATTACAGACAAAAGGACAGTGAAATACGGTGCAGTTCGCCACAGTTCAGCGGTCCTCAACAGCACTGAAATTGCCCCATAGTGAGATTTTGTCATTCAGATTTTGTCATTTACAACACCTACTTTTGTACATTTTACCATCTAAACCTTTGTCTTATATATATATATATATATATATATATATATATTCTGAGGGATTTGTATAAACTATTACTGCATTTGTAACTAAAATAGGGAAATAATGAAATTTTCCTCTTGCACATTGATGCATTGTGTTCCATGAATAATATGACCTACAGGGTTATTCACAGAGCACTGTCATCTGTCGTTCCCCGTACTGCAGGGAATCAAACTTCCCCACCCTGCGGTGAATTCTACAGGGTCCCCGGAGTGCGGGGAAAAGTCCCCAAAGGAAAAAAAAACGCAGAACCACTGAAATTATCGTATCAAATAATTAGCGGGTTTGCGGCTCTTTTATTTTAACAAAACCACTCAGAAATATTGGATCTGATCTGATTCATTATCGGATCCAATCCGATGATCTGCTGAATCCGAAATAGAAAAAGCTGACAAGCCGCCGGACGGGTAAAAATAAATAAATAAATAAAACGATTAAAAGTGTCAAAATTGAAACGTTGTTTGCAAAAAAAACACTGAACGAAAATGTCTGGAATTTACATATAAGGTCCTATGAATGATAAGAAAAAGGTCTGTTACAGAATTTTTTTAAAAAAACACTTTAAAAAAACTGGATAAAAAAATTACTGAAAAAAGTAAAGGAAAATGCCTAAAAAATCATTAAAAATTTAAAGAATAAATGGTTGATTAGATATTGAATATAAACGGGAAACTTTTCAACATTAACCACTTCGCTGCGGAGGACGCGCTCAGCGCGTCCTGCCGCAGGAAGGGTTGGCTGCGGAAGACGCGCTCAGCGCGTCCTCCCGAAGCAGCCTGCGATCGGCCAGATTCCGGCCAATCACTGTGCCCCCCGGTGCAAGATGTCAGCCTGTCAATCCGGGACCGCCGCGGGCACAATAGATGTCATCGCGGCGGCGCGATGACATCTATTTCAGGCACCCCCCCGCGTGTGCGGAGGAGGCGCCTGAAAGGGAGGGGCGAGGTCCTTGGGACCTCTCTCCCTCTCGATTGCCGGGGTCCTGAGCTTAATTCCAGGCACCGTTTGGAAGGGCACAGCCTGCCCTTCCAAATGGTACCTGGCATTAACCCCATGGGGGCCGGATCACGAATCGGCGCCGAAAAGCGCCGAAAAACATCTTGGATGTCGGCCAAGCCTCCGGGAACTCCCCCTGAGGACTGGCGTTAACCCCTAGCTGCCACCAATGGTGGAGATAGGGGGTTCCAATGATATATAATATGTCTGGGTCATATAATAAAATAAGGCTTCAAAATGCGGTTAAACATGATGAGCGAAACCGGTAAAAATGACCTCAGCACAGAGGCGGGAAATGCCTCAGCAGCAAAAGGGTTAATACCTATGGGATTTGTCTGAATGAACCTACCGAATGAAACCACCGAACATCAGGACATTTCTCTGACAGTTCACTGCTGTTCGATGTTCTCCAAATAGATTAACCATTGCTTCTCTATGGGGGATTTCACTGTCGTCGAACAGGCATCGTACTTGCTGGCAATTCGCCAAAATTTGGTGAACTGCCTGCTCTCTGAATAGCCGAATGGCCACAAAATATCACTGTACGAGGAAATTCACTGTTCAGTGCCATTTCTGGGCCATCGGCTCTTTGTGAATAGCCCTGTATGTATAAAACACTGAACTTGCTCCCTGTGTGGGAAATGGGAAGGTGAGTAATTGCAGTGGCATTGCATGCCTTATAAGTGAAGCATGCCACTGCTTTAGAAAAATATTTTTTTATTTTTTTGTTAAGTTTTTCATAGTCACATTTGGTAAGGTCAGGCTGTGACCTTTCCAATGATACCTCATTTAGGGCAAAAAGCCATACCAAAGAGGGGACAAAATGGTGCAAGCAAACCACCTTCCCATCTCCTCTAAGTGCCTATTGCAAGCTGTGTTGGCTGACCCCCCTGTTTCTGATGTCATTGCACTGGAGGACATCCCACAATGAGTTCTGAGATAGGTGAATCAGATAATAATCCAACTGTCACTGTGGAGAGGCAATTATGTCTGAAGGATATTGTCTGCTCACAGCGGAGCAACATGACAATGTCTCCCGTTGTCTGCAGTGAATGGTTCATCAGGTTATAGTTGGAGAACTATGAAAATAATAGTAAATTTCCATAGGATTAAAATTGCCATAAGACATCCAAAGCACTTTGATTTGAATCTTATAATAATGGTAAAAATATCAGGGAGCAGGAGAGCATTTCAATTCAAAGCATTGCTCATTGTACTTGAAGGTGCATTGACCTGAGTTGAAATTGCACAAATGAAAAATCTTCCCTTCATTTTTTTTTCATTCATCACACTGTCCTTTTAATATTCAGGTTTTAAATGAAATGACAAACTGCCCAGTACTTTTACCATTACAGACTAGTGTACGGACATATAGTCAATAGCAAAAATGAAATGGTTGGAGATAATCAAAGATGCAGTTCAACCATTTTTTTTGCTTAAAGTTGTTTTTTTGTTTTATTATTACAAATTTTAGTTTGTTTTGTTTTTACAATCGTATGAATTATGATAACTATCATCTGTCACAGCATCACGCAGAAATGGAAATTATTTCTGCTTATGGAATAGTGAGAAAATGTTTAATATTTTAGCATGAGCCTCAGGCACAAACATTTTAGAAATAAAGAGAAGGAGTTAAAATGATCAACTTCTACTTTTCAATACTGTAACTGAAAATTCAGCCGGAGTATTTTTGCAGTGGATACATTTTGTGATATATTCAAGTGAACATGTTGACAAGATAGCAATGTTTTCACCCCCTTTGGCCCTCCCTAAGGCTATGCCAGGGCTTTTGGGAGTCTGAAATGTTGATCCCTTATCTTTATGTTTGCTTGAATAATTTGGAAAGTGTATATTCTGCATCTGTCTTTGTTAGGCTTTTTTCTTATGACTTTGAAGTAACAGTTGTGTTACTTGGAAATATTTGAATATTTCTAGGTGTTATTTTAGCTTTTCTGTAAATATGTTTTAAAGCTATATACATAAGATATTGAATTGTATACAATGGCTACTAACGTCTTTTATACTAAATCGGATGTCTATGAACTGTACGTACATCGCATTCATATATGACAAATCAATAAACAACAGATGTAAAATTTTTATTTCTTAGAGGGTTATTCGGAAAGCACCGAAATTTCAGTGCTTTCTCGTAGTGTGCTTCGTTTGGTGCGCTTCAGCGAATCTAGTTTGCCATCCTTGCTGTGAATTCAGTATTCACCGCAGGGTCCCAGAAGACCGCTGAAAAGGCCACCAAAGAGTGCTGAACTGCCTGCCAGACGCTGCCGAACTGCAGGGAAAAAAGAAACCTCTGCTATTCTTTAAAAGGCACTTAAAACAGTATGCAAGAATATGCATGGAAATGATTAAAAAAGGTCCTATAAAAAAATAATAAAACGGTGTGTTACAGAATAAAAAAACGCCTTTAAAAATAAATTGGAATCAAAATTTTCACCTAAAAAATATCTAAAAATTTCTCTTAAATAAATAAATAGTCTTTTTGATGAAAATGAAAAAGTAAACGGTTGAATAAAATTAAAATAAAAACATTAATATTTTTTACCATTGAATCCTATGGGAGTCACCTATTTAAACATGTTGAACTGAACCAACGAAAAACAGGGCATTTTGCCAACATTTCAGTGCAGTTCAGCGTTCTCTGAATAGAATAACCATTACTTCTCTATATGACAATTTCACTGCTGCCAAAGGCTGTTGAATTGCGGCGATCTGAGGCACACTGCACCGTAGTTCGTTGACAATTTGCCAATATTTGGTGAATTGACAGCTTTGTGAATAGCCGAATTGTCACTAAATTGCACCGTAAGAGGAAAGTCACCATTTGGTGCAATTCAGTAGCAATGTCGGCGCTTATTAAATAACCCCTTTAGTAACAGAGATGATAGTCAATAAAGATATGGATGCTTATCCTCATTCTGCATTAATAGATTCATTTACTGCCACCAAATGTTAGACAAGGTAGGACTCCCAATTTTTCAGGGCATTTTTGCAGGAGTCATTAATGCCACTATATCCATTTATATTGATTTTTCTATAACAAAATTATCTGTTAATTTCAGAGAGTGACTGTAGGGTTTCTCAAAAAGGGAGCGGTGAATTTACCTTTTTCAAAAAATGTTTTTTCTACCCTACATTACTTTCAGATCATACATTGCTCTTTAAGTTTGGTTCAGTTCAGCTCACTTTGGCGATTCCATTTCACTGAAAACTCTGTAAATTTACTATATATCGAATGTTCATCGTAATTTGCTGAAAAGTGCTAATAAGTGTTGAATTGTGCTGAAATTACCTCTGAAAATTCCACTGAAGTGAAAAAAAAGAAGTGTATCTTAAATAATAAAAATGGTCCTTCAAAAATTTTTTATAAAAACGTATGTTAACAAATAATTTCAAAAGTCTTTAAAAAATTAAAAATACAAAAATGTGTTTTAAAAATACAAAAAACAAAAAGGTCTTTTTAAAAAATAAAAAAGATTTTTGTAAAAAATAAAAATATTAAATGGTCTTTAAAAAAAATAATTAAATAGATATTACACTTAGTACACTGAAACCTATTTGATTCACCTGTTTAAACCTGTTGCATCAAAATACTGACCTCAGGTAATTTCACCACAATTTCTGTGCAGTTCAATATTCTGTGAATAGACAAATCAATAATTCTGTATCGGGCAATTACAGTGTCACTGAATTGAGTTGAATTGCACTGTATGTCGCTGTCAATACACCTGTAATTGAAAAATTGACAGCTTGGTGAATAGACAAATTGCCCTGAAGTTGCACCTATGGCGAAATTCACCATTTGGTGCATTCGTGGCAAATTCGGACGTTAGAGAGTTACCCTTCTCGTTTAGGCTCCAGAAATGAAGAAACACTTTAAACCTTTCAAGCCAAGAAATAAGGGATTAAAACGGTGCTGGCTCTGAAATAGCCTTTGTGTCAAATCCACTAAATATGACAAAAATAAATAGATAATATAAATGGTGACATCTCCTGCTTTGGGGATTTGTAGTGATTCTAATTAGGTTACTAGTAATGCAGCTTCCAAAAAAATACCAATAATATATTTAAATAATATCTGTATGTGATATAATTCTTGTGTATGGAAATTACAGTAACACATTGTATCTGTAATGTACTGGGATTTCCCCCTGAGTCTGATCCCTGGACAGCAGTGAGTGACCCCAAAGCTCTCTCTGTATTCTGCCTTCTCCCTGATTAGTATAATGAAGCAGAATTTATATATACTTTTTGTTACAGTGAGGTCTGGGTTTGCTTTCTGCAGCCTGTTTTATAGTATTACAAGGGCACAGGAGTGTATTTTCACAGCGAATTTCTTTTCTCCACAGGGGTGACACTAATCCAGCCTTAAAAAGATAATCAAATGGATTTTGATGTGCTAATGATTGCTTTGCAAAGTGTTACAATGCACAATCAAGGTAACTCGACTTTGGTAGTGAAGAGGCTAGACCTGAAATTCCTCAAAATAGTACAAAGCAATGGTCCCTTAGTATGTAAACTGATTAAACTATTGTATTTTCTTTTTCAGAAATGTATAACATATTATTGTGTGTTGCTGTTTTAGATTTTTACCTGATCTCCAATAAAAAGATGCAAAAACAAAGAATCATCAAAATGTGCCATGCGTATATTGTCATATATGATTGACAATGCTGCAAGAACTGTGAGTCCCCTCTAAATTCACAAGACTGCCCTGCAGAGCCACAATCTCCTTGCCAATATAAAGTATCGGATTGCGGTTGAAACTTAATCAGCAAGTGTTTGAATTGTTTTCCTTTAAATAGCAATGGACCCTTGGTGTGTTATATCGTTAAGCCCAGCATTTGCAGGGATTTGCAATTTTAAATGTAACTGAATTATCCAAAGATATATTTAAGTGGTTGTAAATAATCTGCCTATAAATTGAAACAGGATTATTAAAGTAATAAACTAAATCTATAACATAAACTAACAGTGGTGTGGCCTATTATATACAATCAACAAAGATGCACGGCTTATATATAATAACAAATATCAGTGAAGTTCTGGGTGATATATTAAATATAAATTGAATAGGCATAAGCATTCTGTTGGCATTTTAAACAGGAAGAAAGCTACTGCAGTGGGATTTATTATATTTGAAACTACCGTTGAGCTATTGACATCATGAGCAGCTTAATTAGAATATTGGTCTAGTATTTGGAATTAAAATACTTACACATCTGCTGCCTTGTCATGAGAACTAAACCTCATGGAGACTGAATTCAGAAAAAGAAAAGATCAGCAAAGTGAATCTTTGTCATGCAAGATATAGCCCAGAAAAATGGTTTACTTATTATATCCATATAAATCCCAAGAAATCTCAAAAATATGTTAATAATACTAAATTATTTGTCATTTTCTTTGAACCTCTGACTTACATCAGATAATAAATTAAAATATTAGCATGTTCATTCCAATTGTTAAAATAGAGTACGTGATGTTGTTTAGTGAATGAGGACTGGGTAAAGGCCAGAACAGGCTGAAACGTAATGGTATGATAAGCAGTCACGAAAAAAGAGAGAGTAATAATAAACCATTAGACATCCGACAGAATTAATTCCTAATGCATTTTATTTCAGAGCTCTTGAATAAATGAAAACTCCCAAAGACAACTTCCCATGTAGCCACATCATTGAAATTCACCTGTTGGAAATGGAAAGAAAGGAGATGAAAATGAGCCACTGATCCAAGCACACATCTAAATCTCCATCCTGGATAGAAATAGGATTAACCTTGGCAATTCTGGTTGTGAGGTTGTGCAAAGTGCACATTAAGGTTCTCAAGACTCAATAACTCAAACCAGTCAAATTGTTTTCTCAAGACAAACCGATTTATATAAAATTTTACATTCCTTTTTTTTAGTGGATAACTGCCAAAACCTTGAATGTAAATCATTATGTAAGGAACAAGGCCCATTCACTATTACCACTCTACAGTTTATGGTTGTCACAAGAAATAATTATTATTTATTTAAAAGAGCCAGGCTGTTTGAGGGCCGGGCTGCTGCACCATAGGCCTATGGGTTGTACTTGCCCCCTGGGCCAAAAGATGCCAGTCAGCCTCTGCCACTCTAGTAAGCTCATGCTGTTATGCGCCCAGTGTATCCAATAACCATGCCTTTGTCAAATAAAGTTTATGTTAAAATGTATTTTAAAAAAGTGCCTGTTGCTGATGGAGTTAAGTGATAGACTACGTTTTAGAGTTGTTATGACTCTATATGTAAAACTACTGTATCAGAATGAGCTAATGTCAAGTTGCCAAAATATCCCCTTCACTATGAATGCAGCAGGCAGTGATTCCAAACTGTGAACTGTAAAACAGGGCTGAATGTTGTTTTTATGAATTAGCATAAATGTTAGAGGAACACCAATTGAAAACATCATTGAAGCTTGACACACATATTATCCCCTTTAAATTTCTTCATTGGGTATATTAGAACATGCAAGATGGTTCTTTCTGGCAAGATAATCAAGATAAGAACATCTTCCCTTTGTCAGGCGCTTGTGTGAATCTGGTACCATCTGGCTTATTTTCCAAGGGTGAAGAAAGAGGGAATGATTGTGCATCTATATTCTTCATCTTGCCATCTTTGCGCATTTGGATTCTCATTTAGCTCATTTATTATATCTCTTTAGCCTGAAGAGCACATTAAGCCCTTTTAATCTGTACTCAACTATTTCTTTTACTGAACAGTTGTTTGAATTACATGCATAATATTATACTCTGCAAACTGAGCTTGTAATGCATTGGATTTGAGTTACGATTTCCATGCAAATACAATCCTTCATGAATGCTAATGATACTGATATAATAATGATATAATGGTATTTTGCATGTTGGTAAGATTGTCACCTCACCACACACCTATTCTATTGGTCATCGAAAACTATCACCGGCTACTGCCTCACAGTTGGAAGAACCTTACTTTGTTTAACAGCAGTTCCCTCTGCATGGTCACTGTGACACAAAATGTCACAGTATCTGTAGGGAGGTCTGATGATGCCCTCGGAATCCAATTGCAGGAGTGACATGTGACAGCAACCAAGTGCCCCAGGGCTTAGCTATGGGCATCCTCAATGCCATGAAAACACTGGAAATCATCATGTACCCAACACCTGCAGGTGAGTGATGGATTGAGAAATTAAAATTCTATGACTCCCACAGCTTATTGTTGACTTCGGGAACCAAATACACTGTATCTACGTGTGCAATGTAATTTCCCGTCACAACAATCTTTCAGGATTAAATTTAAAAGCAAGGGTTAGGGTTGTCAAATGTTGTTCAATGTATTGTAACCCTGTCTATACTGTGCCTATTGTACAGCGCTGTGGAATATGCCGGCGCTTTATTAATAAAGAATAATAACAATAATAATAGGGTTAGGGGAAAGCTTAGAAGTATGAGTAGGGGTAGGGTTAAGGGTAAAATAAATCTTGTCACATACAAGATCGTTGAAATGTTTTTAATTTTCTCTCTAGTTTCGTTAACTTCCTTTATAATATAGATTTTTCACCATTTTATTCCCTCCTTCTTCTAATTTTCTTACCTTGAATCTTGACCTTACTTTTTTAATTAAAAATGGCAGCAAACCTAATTGCCCAATTAAAATTGCCTGGCGTGTGTTACCAGCAAGAAAATTGTAAAAGAGCACCATTCTGCTAGTACTTTGATGTCTCTGTCACAAAACAGAAAACTAGAGTTATAAAAGTCTGGCGGTATAAAAATGCCTCATGCAGCAGTGCAATTTGTCAAATCTCTGTTCAATGCATGCAAATTAATTTCATACACAGGAACCCATACTTAATTAGACACGGAACAGCTGGACATTTGCTAGCTTATTCTCTGTATCTGTCTCCGCACATTGTGTTTTTCATATGTAAGCAATACAACTATTTATTAGTCAACTTATTCTGAAGCATTTAAGCTTTCTACAGTTTTTTGTTTTGGAGTCCCCAATTTGTACAAGGAAGGGGCAGCACTGCATTCTGTATTTTCCCAGATATTGTTGTTTTTTTTTTTTTAGTGTAGACATGGCTAGATTTATACATGAAAATATTTGTTTTCCCATTACTGAAATTGCAATATGTAAATGTATTTTTTAAAAATATTTTCAAGTTTATTGAAGATAGCATACACGACAGATATGCATATAAAGCAGAAACAGCAATGACTCATACATAATGCATAATCACATAATGGACTTAGGGGTGGACTAACTGGGTATGGGGCAGGAAGGAAAAGAGGGGGGCGGTGGTAAGATGAGTGCAAGTCACACAATTCGGAAGGCACAAAAATGATAATAATAAAACAGTGACAGGACCAGATCCGTCAGGTTAGGCAACGCTGAACATCTAGGCAAGGGGGTGAATATACTAAGGTAGGGCGGACATGGCTGACCATCTAGATTCCCAAGAGAATGCAACCTCAGTCGCGGTCTGGCCGCTGGGGGGTCGGAGACACAGTTTTATCTCCGTCAGCCAATAGTGCCATGTAACAGAATAATCCGTGTAACAATCGCTGGCTCGTAGAGAAAGCTCGTCAACTCCATGGATGAACTCCACTTCATCAAGCCATACAGAAATTGGGGGGAAACATCTTGTTTCCAGAACCCAGGTATCATGAGCCTAGCAGCGTGGATCAGGCAGGGGGTTATCGATTTCTTTAGATGCTGGTGGAAGTATGGTGTAGCAAGTAAAATTCTGGTGTGTAAGGCAATGGAGGTTCCACAAGCCGGCAAACATAATCATGGACACGCTCCCAGAACGGCTGAACCCCAGTTACTTCTATTTTAAGCCCTCCTAGGTCTCCGACCAGGTGCAGCAGTCCCAGACACACAGGAATAATCTGAAGTCATGTTATAAAAGTAATCCTGATAATGTGTGGTCTTCTAGTAATTACAGATGACGATTCTTGTACCTTTATCTGGGTGCTAAGCCTGCCCGGAGGGCAGTCTATTGTTGTAGAGTGTGGTTTGCAGGAGTGTTTGCAGGAAATAAAAATGCACTCAGTGCAGGCATTGTGGACCCCTTGTGCGTTCTGTCCCATATTTTTTTTCTTTATCAAGGTCTTCTGATGAGCACTGGTATCTGGTATGTAAATCACCATATGTATTTATTGCCGGAAGTGTATTTTTTTGCTGAGGGTCTATTTATTGGGTTGGGGGGGTTAATTTTTTATGCTGGGATATTTATTGTGGGGGAGGGTTGGGTGGTATTTGTTGTGGAGGGGGGTTTGTTTATACTGAGGGTATATGTATTGCAGGGGGTTGGGGGCATTTATTGCCGAGGGGGTTAGTTTTTCTGAGAGGATAATTATTGGTGGGGGTGGCTATTGGAATTCCTATGGGAGATTGCAAACTGGACACCGGACACAATAACTGGAGACTTGTTCAGAAGGGGGCAGTTTCCACCCATCGGCGGGCAGAGTTTTTCTAACTGCTGAGAGGGAGGGCTGAGTGAGCAGCTGTGCTGGGTGCGCGCGCAGCTGACGGTGGCGAAGGACGCGTTACAAACGCATTTATATGTAGAGATTAGAATTCAACGTTTTTTTTGGGGATAAATTAGATTGCAACTTCAATGTATAGGAAAATACAATATAAACAAAAGGCTCTTTCTAGAGTGTTGAGAATGTCTACCTGCCCTTACCCTGCTACAGTCTGATAAAAACATGCAGAGTATATTTGGGGGAATAAATGTAAAACAGAACTGAAGGATAAAATGTTACATTTGCCATTAAAGTCTTCTTTGAGCTTTCCCATATTATGTACAGATGACAGGTAATTATGGATTCTACTTAATTTCCTGGAAGAAATTAAATAGATTTCAATGCAAAAGTGAATTATATTGTTCAGACAATTTTTTGTCCAAACTGTTTTATAGAGCATGATGGCAATACATGAATTTTCCAGCAGTGGAGATTCAACCGAGTAGATTAAAAAAAACATGAATATTAATATTAAGTAAATCAGTTAATTATACAATATTTGAATTTCCATTTATGCCTTATTAATTTGATGCGCTGCACAATCCTGTCATGCAATAAATAATAATACTCTTATAATAATAAAATAATCTGATATTGATGGAAAATATTTAATTACAGCAAAGAAAATGGAAAGATAATAACTGTGAGTCAGATACTTAGATGTGCATTTGCTGGTGAGTTTTTTTATGTCAGTATAATAACGGAAACATGAAAAATAATCTCTAGATCTAATGTGATTATTTTTGCACATAGACACACATGGTTATTCAAAGAGAATCGAAAAGTCACCGCACGTTTGGTGACTTTTCGTTCTCTTCAGTTCGGCTTGATTTGGCGATCCCATTTTGGCGACCCTGCGGTGTATTCAGCAAGCACCACAGGGCCGTCGTAGTGCAGGGAAAAGCCGCCGCAAACCCGCCGAACACTCACTGCAAAACCCGGTGAACTCACACCAAGACCCACAAAAACATCTGGATTAACCCCGCCGAACACACCGGAGAAACCCAAGCAGCCGCCGATCACAGCACACAGCCGCTGGAAAAAGCCGACACTGCAGACAAATGGAGAGAAAAAAAACAAAAACATTACGCTTGAATGTTTGAAAAGTGAAACGCTGTTCGCAAAGAAACTACAGAACGAAAATGTCTGAAATTTACATATAAGATCCAATGAATGATAATAAAATGGGCTGTTACAGAAAAAAAGAAAAATCGATTTAAAAAAAAAAACCTAAAAAAAAATTCGCCAAAAAAATCTCGAAGAAATGCCTAAAAGCTCCTAAAAATCTATACATAAGGAGACTTTTTACTGCAGAATATTATAAATCAACGGTTTATTAGATATTGAATTAAAATGGGAATATTTTTAACATTGAAGCCTATGGGATTCGCCTGAATAAACCTGTTGAATGAAACTACCGAACAGCAGGGCAATTCGTCAACCTTTTGCTGCTGGTTTTTGTTCTCTGAATAGATTAAGCATTGCTTCTCTATGGGGATTTCACTGCCCTCGAACAGGCACTGAACAGGAACCATATGTGCAGGCAATTCGCCAACATTTGGAGAACTGCCTGCTCTCTGGATAGCCAAATGGCCAGGAAAGGTAACTGTATGCTAAATTTCACTGTTCGGGTTACCTTTCGGCCACAATTCGGATCTCTTTGAATAACCCTGACAGTATACTCTTACCAAATTTAGGACAACACCCCATGAACATGAGTACATTGTGGTCAAGGTGAGACTTCCTTGCATTACTTTCTTTAAAAAGGTCCAGATTATAGATTTGTAGATGTTTTATAAGGGATTATTCACAAAGCTTCTTTGTACTTCAGTGATTCCATTTCATCGAAACCATGTTGAATTCACTATTCATTGTAGGGTCACGGTAGTACGGCGAAGACGTGTTGCCGAAGCCTCATGAAAAAGTTGGCGAATGTTGCCAAAGACTGCCGAAGAGCGGCAAACTGTTCTTGGCAAAATCCACCAAAATGCAAAGATAAAAAGGCATTAAACGGTGTCTAAATAATAGAAAATATTCTTTAAAAAGTAGTAAAAAGGTTTGCTGCAGAATTAAAAAAAAAAAACACCTTTTTTGTCTAAACAAATACATAAAGGTACAGAACTCCGCTGGTGTGAGTCGGAATCAATTTTTTAAACGTGGGCACGTTGCGTTACGTTGTGGGGATGGTCTACTATATCGTGGCCATGTTTTAACCCTTAGCGTGCGCACAAGGTAGCTGTTCCGTGCACACGCAGTGATTCCCCCTCCCGGAGCTCTCCTACCTAGGGGTTGGGGCCGCCACCGTTTGCTAACGAGGCAGGGAGCCCTGCTACCTGTCCGCTGTCCAGCACCTCTCTGCCCCGGGCATTAGGTCCTTTATTAATCAAGAGAACTGCATATTACATTTTGAATCCCTGTGGCTTAATTAGTTAATGTGCATGCATCGTAAGCATCAAATCAGAGCAGGATTATTATTTTTTTTTTACACATCTGCCTGTGCCTTTGTTTTATTTTATTGAAAAAGCACAATAATAATGATAATAATAACGTTATTATTATAATGCTGCTATGATTATTATTATTGTATTGTGTTATTAATAATAATAGCATTAATAGTAATAATAATAATACCAAACAATATTAATAATCATAGCAGCATTTTAAAAATAATAATAGTTATTATTATTATTGTGCTTTTTCAATGAAGTAAAACAAAGGCACAGGCAGATGTGTAAAAAAGACAAAAAAAAGTAACTCAGTCAGGACTAACTGCTTACTATGCAGCCACATTAACTAACCAAGCTACAGGGATTCACAATGCAACATGTGCTTCTGTGAATTAGTAAAGAATTTAATGCCCAGGGCAGGGAGGAGTTGGACAGCTGACCGGTAGCGGGGCTTCCTGCCACATGAGCAAACGGCTGCAGTCCCACCCGCTAGATAGGAAGGCTCGGGGAGGGGAATCTCTGCTTTCGCATTGAACAGCTACCTCATGCGCATGCTAAGGGTTAAGACTTTGGCACGATGTAGTAGATCGTCCCCAAGATTTAACACATCTTGCTCACATTTTATTTTTTTCTGCATATCAACAGCGGGACTATGTAAAAAGATGCTCTAAAAAAAAATAAAAAAAATTAAAAAGGCTTTTTTGCGCCAGCACTGTCGGCACAGGGGGAGTTTTGCAGACATTTTTGTTGTGACTCGGCAGATTCATAATATATCATTATTATCAGGACGCGTGCAGCCAGGCTCCGTTGAAGATTTTGCTTGTATCCCCGACTGCCATCGACCTCATAGGCGACCCCAAACCTGTATAAGGACTGTTTGTGAACCCCTGAAGCGGTCTCACCGAGGAGCGGTGTTTTAACAGGATCCAGCCGATCACTTGCAATATTTGCGGCCTACTCTGGTCGGCCATCTTGAAACCGCGGAGTTTCTTAATCCACTCGCCTGCTGCGTACTGCCCTACACGGACTTTGCAACCTGTGCGCCCGTCGTTTGTGGGGATCCAGGTGCTTGGGAGATCCCGAGGAGTGGGACCGATTGGGGACCGCTTTGCACGGCGACCATTTCGGTAGACGTATACCCCGCTGTAATTTTACTCGGACTAAACAGTCAGTCTACTGATACTTTAATGGGGAGGAAGACTGGGAAGAAGCCTCTGCTGCTGGATGGCACCCAGCAGCGGGACATCCGTGATGCACTAGGTGAGGTCCGACGAAAGCGGCAGGGCGAGCCCCACACATATTTATCTCCCACAACAAGTTCTGCGGAAGATGAGGACCCGTTTTGGTCGGAGACCTCGGTGGCTGCCCGGCACTCTCCCCGATCGTTTAGGGTAACGAGTCGACCGGGGTTGACCGCCGGAGATCCAAAGACATCAGTGGCACGACGGCTGGGGACGCCATCTGACCACTTGGATTCTGTGGACTCCCTTCCTGCTGCCCCTGGGAAACGGATGGGCGCGGACTGCCTGTCCTTTACGAGGGAGGGTGTTCGGAGCTTGCTGGGGGAAGCATTGGATGAGATGAAGGCGGTATGGAGGGCGGATTTCGCGGCCATGTCTGCAGACCTGATGCAGGTTAAAGACCATTTGACGGCTGTGGAGGCTTGAGTTGACGAGGTCGAAGTGACCCAGACACTCCTTACTCCGCAGGTGGAATCGTTACAGTCGCAGGTCGCGCTGCTTATGGGAGCGGTGGAGGCAGCTGAAATCCGACATCGCCAGAAGAATATCCGTATCCGGGGGATCCTGGAGACGCTTGCTGACGCCGACCTTGTGCCATTTATTAACAAATTTGCTTCTACGATGATCGAGTCTGCGACCAATCCTGTTTTTCAGAAAGCTATCCGGCTTAGAAAGGCGGCCACGACCCCGGTGGACTCCTCTCGAGATGTGCTGGCAGTGGCGGGATCGGTGGCTGATAAACGCCAATTGATGTCGCTCCCTGCAGCCCGAGCCCCGATCGTTTTTGAGAATATATCCTTATCTTTATTTAATGATCTCCCATTTGTGACATTGATTGCTCGACGTCAATTTCGAGAGATCTCAGCCTTTTTGAGGGGCTGTGGGGTGAAATATAGGTGGGGTGCCGGGATCTATGTACATACATCATGATAATTTGACACACCTGGTGACTACGCCTGAGGCGGCGTGGTCCCAGCTACGTTCAATGGGTCTTTTTCCAGCCCCAGTGGTGAATGGTTCTGCACTGAATGGTCCCCCCGCTCCTACGATGGATCCGGGTTAAGTATGGACCTGGAGTCAGGCAGTGATATGCCTGGACATCCCGGACTATATTGCCTCTCAACGTCCTTTTCGGATAGAGTTCCTCCTTTAGTACGCTTATTTTTCTTTGTCTACTTACGACTTTACGTATTCCCACGCCGTGCCTTTTGATTTTCTGCTGAGTTTTTTCTTATTATTTTTTCAGTTTTATTTCAGACGACTTTTTAAGCATACCCGATGTGTTTCGCCGATTTTTGTTTTTCCGTTTATTGCTGTTTATATATAAGACGAGACCTCCCTCCTAGGGGATGATTAAAATTTTTCGCAGATGACCCTACATTTCAGCACGCTCAACGCAGATAACTTTTTCTTGGAGTGTATTTTTAGCAGATGACCATTTATAATGTCTATTTTGTAAGCCAAGCTTTATCGCTATTGAAGACTTACAAATGTCTGGCCTGCACTGCATTGCCTTATCTGTCCTGCATCTGCTGCCCTTCCGAGACGCTGGATGAAGGGACCCGTTCACTGTCTTCCGAGCGGCCTTTTGTTTTTCGTCCCCCTCCCTCATGCTGAGACTATTTAATGAGACCTTCCTGCTGTTTTTATGACATTATTTGTCGCTTGGAGGCACTTTTGTTTGTTTGTTTATTTCTGTTGTCCTCCCATCTCCCACTTATTTTGGCTTTGCCCTCCCCTCTCCACCCCCCTTTTTTTTTCCTCCTGCTTGACATCCTCGGCTGACTCTTTCCGTATCTTCGTCAATATGACTTGAGGAATCGCTTTTACTTTTATTTTTTGATGAGAACCCCCCCCCCGCCAATTGGGGATAATTTTGCTGACTTTTTGGTTGCCCTTAGATGTCTTTTTGCATTTTATAATTATTATTGGCTACCCTTCTGATGTCTTGTGTTGGTCCTGCGTGGCCATTTTTGCCTTGCACTACATAATGCTACACTGTTTTCTAGAAATTCAAAAATAAAGAATTTTAAAAAATATATATCATTATTATATGTATACGTCTTGTCCTGCCTGTATTTTATAACAAAACATGCAATAAAATTAGAACTTTTAATCATAAAAAAAAGAAGAAAAAAAAAAGGCTTTTTTGCTGAAAATGAAAATAATAAATGTTTTTTTAATTAAAAATTATATTACTTTTTTACGCTGAATCTTATGTGATTCGCCTGTTTAAACCTGTCGAACTGAATCACTGAAAATTTCTCCTTCGCTTCAGTGCAGTTTAGTGTCCTGTAAATAGATTGTCTCCTCTATGGGACAATTTCACTGCCACCAAAGACCATCGAAGATTGCCGAACTGTGGCGAACTGCACTTTATTTCACCGTCAATTTGCCACTATTTGGATAATTAACAGATTTGTGAAAAAATTTAATGTCCCGAAATTGTCCCCTTCGGTGGCAAATTTGGTGTTTTGCGAATAACCTCTATAATAGTGTTCTCTTTGTTCTAAGTCTTGCCTTGTTTCAAAGGCAAAATTTTTGTGTAAATGAGTTTTTTTTTTAAATATTTCATACCAAGTCAAAACCAGTTAAAGAGAAGACAGATGATAGTTAGGGATGAGCTGTTCAGTTCGATCGGTTCGGAGTTCGCATCAAACATCGGCCATTCGGCTGTTCGTTGAACTCCAAACATTTCCGCGTGTTCGGTTCGAGTTCACCCACAATGCACCACAATGGTCCACAATGCACTTTTCCACTGGCCTGAAGCTTGTAATTGGCTACAGCCTTGCACCTGACCACAGGTTAGGTGCAAGACAGATGCAAGACTATGCCAATCACGGCTCAGAGTCCTGATTGGGCACATTTTGCCCAGTCATGGGCTCACAGAGCTAAATCCCACAGCACACTATATAAGGCTTCACACAGCCCCCAGCACGTGTTTTTTTGAGAGGAGATTGTTCTGTTAGTGTGTCTTCTCAGTGTCAGCAGCTATTGGGGGGTCTCACTTCTACAAGATATCTGGGAATTGTTGTAATCTGTGTGTTCTCACTGCCAGCAGCTATTGGGGGGGGGTCTCACTTCTACAAGATATCTGGGAATTGTTGCAATCTATGTGTTCTTACTGCCAGCAGCTATTGGGGGGGTCTCATTTCTACAAGATATCTGGGAATTGTTGTAATCTGTGTGTTCTTACTGCCAGCAGCTATTGGGGGGTCTCACTTCTACAAGATATCTGGGAATTGTTGTAATCTGTGTGTTCTCACTGCCAGCAGCTATTGGGGGGTCTCACTTCTACAAGATATCTGGGAATTGTAATCTTGTCACTGCCACCCATCAGGGGTCTCACTAATTTATAGGAGGTTCCTGGGAATTGTAATCTGTGTCTTGTCACTGCCACCCATCGGGGGGTCTCACTTATTTATAGGAGGTTCCTGGGAATTGTAATTTGTGTCTTGTCACTGCCACCCAACAGGGGGTCTCACTGATTTATAGGAGGTTTCTGGGAATTGTAATTCATGTCTTGTCAGTGCCACCCATCAGGGGGTCTCACTGATTTATAGGTGGTTTCTGGGAATTTTAATCTGTGTCTTGTCACTGGCTGCCAGCTATCAGGGTGTCTCATTGAGTTATACCAGAGTTTTGGAAATCTTTAATCTAGATAATACAGTTGAATCAGAGTTCTGCATATCTCCAATTTTTATAACAGAGTTGAATCAGAGTTCTGTATATCTTTAATCTATATATCACTCACCATGTCAGGAAGACCAAAAAGGACAGGCAGACGCTCCCAGACACAGATAAGAGGGCAAGCAGCCTCTGTATCGGGAGGCTGTGCCTCTGGTCGTGGTGGACGTGGTGCATCCTCTGCAGGGGCACGCTTGTCCTTTCTAACTGGTGCTGGCCATCTTAAGCAGCAGCAACATACAGAGGATTTGGTGGATTGGCTAACCAGGCCATCCTCATCCTCCGAGTCCTCTGCCAGCCAGGCTTGTAGTGGTTTACAGTCCACCTCAGCTGCCAAAACATCTAATTCAGCCTCCATGTCCACAGATACTCCTGCAGTAGCCTCACTATCACACATGGAGGAGTCAGCTGAATTGTTTGACTACAATGACAGTGACCTGCTGCTTGAGGATGCGCAGCAACTACAGTGCTCTGATTCAAACTCTGAGGTTGAGGAAGGGAGTAAAATCAACTTAGAGGAATGGGGTGCCAGTGATGAAACACAAATAACTGGCACTCATGTTGCCCCAGCAGCTCAATTCCTACAATTCCCTAAATAGGAATGTTTTAAGGGAGCGTTTGAAGGAAGAGAAATTAGGGGAAAGTCTGACCGTATGAGGGATAGTGTTCCAGAGAATGGGGGCTGCGCATGAGAAGTCCTGCAGTCTATCATGGGAAGAGGTGATGCAGGGAGACACTAGGCGTAGGTCGCTGTTTGACCTTAGGGAGCGGGCTGGGGTGTATTTGGTGATTAGTGAGGACAGGTAGTGGGGAGCTGAGTTAGTGAGGGTTTTGTAGGTATAGCTCAGTGAGACACCCTGATAGCTGGCAGCCAGTGACAAGACACAGATTACAATTCCCAGAAACCTCCTATAAATCTGTGAGACCCCCTGATGGGTGGCAGTGACAAGACACAAATTATAATTCCAAGGACCTCCTATAAATTAGTAAACCCCCCTGATGGGTGGCAGTGTGACAAGACACAGATTACAATTCGCAGAAATCTGCTAGAAGTATGTGACACCCCCTGATAGCTGACTGTCAGTGACTGAGAAGACACGGATTACAATTCACAGACATTTTATGGAAGTATGTGACACCCCCCTGATAGCCGACTGTCAGTGACTGAGAAGACACGGATTACAATTCACAGAAATTTTATGGAAGTATGTGACACCCCCCTGATAGCTGACTGTCAGTGACTGAGAAAACACGGATTACAATTCACAGAAATTCTATGGAAGTATGTGACACCCCCCTGATAGCTGACTGTCAGTGACTGAGAAAACACGGATTACAATTCACAGAAATTCTATGGAAGTATGTGACACCCCCCTGATAGCTGACTGTCAGTGACTGAGAAGACACACTTTCCACCACCAATTCCCAGATATCTGCAACAAGTGAGCCCCCCAAATTGCTGCTGTCACTGACTGAGAAGACACACTTTCCACGACCAATTCCCAGATATCTGCAACAAGTGAGCCTCCCAAATTGCTGCTGTCACTGACTGAGAAGACACACTTTCCATCACCAATTCCCTGATATCTGCAACAAGTGAGACCCCCCCAATAGCTATCACTGGCAGTGAGAAGACACACTGACAGAGCAATCTCATCTCACTCCTGCAGAAAAACTCGTGCTGGCTGGGCTGGGTTCAAGCCTTATATAGTGTGCTGCGGGACTTAGCTCTGTGAGCCCATGATTGGGCAAAATTTGCCCAATCAGGACTCTGAGCCGTGATTGGTATAGTCTTGCACCTGTCTTGCACCTAAACTGTGGTCAGGTGCAGGCTGTAGCCAATTACAAGCTTCAGGCCAGTGGAAAAAGTGCATTGTGGTCCATTGTGGGCGAACACGCGGAATTGTTCTTAGTTCGTGAACATCCGAACTGACGATGTTCGAATCGAACTCCGAACAGATCGAACCGAACAGCTCATCCCTAATGTTAATATCTTAATAACGTTCGGTAATAAAGTGAAAATGAACATTATTATGTTTCAATTGTAAAACAAATAGCAATATAGTCCAGTAATAACACAAAAATAAGAATTATATGTACCCAGCACAGTGTTACATCCTCAGCCCCTGCTATGCTTCCTGGGGGGGTCTGGGCAAGGTTCAGTGCCAAGGGCTGGTCGAGTGCCAGCACCAGGTAATGGCCGAGCGGCGTCCGAGGGGGCAGGCCTGGCATGGTCACGAGGAGCCGCCGGGTTTAAAACAGGGCGCAAGGAGTTGCCTTGTCGCCCTGACGTGGAGTTCTGTTCCCGCATCGCTTCCTATCATTTATTGTTGCCTATCTGTTGCCGACCCAGCTTGTCTACGATTCCTGCTCCTGATTTTGACCCGGCTTGTCTCTGACCAATCTATGTTGTATGCTATAGCGGTGACTAGTGTTGTGCGCTGTAGGTTTGACCCCATGCACGCTGTTTGGGGTTTTATTTGTTTTGTGGGGAATTTCCCCTCTCGTCCTGGTTTTCGTACCGCAGCCTTATCGGGGGTTGCTCCAGGTCTAAGGGGTCTGAGTTACGATCTGATACGCTTGTACCATCTGCGAATACAAAAGACTGTTGGTTATCAGCTTGCATTCAGCTTGCTCGTTGTGCCAAAAGTACCCAGGCTAGTACCATCCCTAAACCTGTGTGTGTATCTACAGACCCTGGTAATCACAAGTTACAAAGTACCCGATCAAGGTGGTCTGAAAACGTAAAATCTGTCAGTGTGTTGACTGCCCTGCAGTCTCATCAATTCATTGCCTGTCCTGTCGAATGTCTCAGTACTAACGTTTCTGTCTTGAAATCTGATGTCTTGTTGTGTGCTCTAAGTTTTCCGTTGGTCTTGAAACCTTTGGAGCTTAGTAGCAGTTCTCTTGTCTTGTCATACTCCTTGGCTTTGGAGTATAAGTGTGAAAGTACTGTTTATTTCGCTAACATCAAACCGATACATCCGTCCAAAAGGATCTCAACCTAGCTACTCTTGTGTGAGTGCCACTGCACCCATTACACACAGGCCCCCAAAATTATATGTACCCAGCACGGAGCCCCCAGAATTATATGTACCCCTCACAGACCCCCCAGGAATATATGTACCCAACACAGGCCCCCAGAATTATAAGTATCCAGCACAGGTCCCCCAGAAATATAATTATCCAGCACAGGCCCCCAGAATTATATGTACCCAGCACAGACCCTCCCCCAGAAATATGTGTACCCAGCGCGGGCCCCCAGAATTATATGCACCCAGCACAGACCCCCCAGAAATATATGTATCCATCCAGCACAGGCCCCCCCAGATATATATGTATCCAGCACATGCACCAAGAAATATATGAATCCAGCACAGGCACCCAGAAATATATGTATCCAGCACAGGCCCCCAGAAATATATGTATCCAGCACAGATCCCCCAGAAATATATGTATCCAGCACAGACCCCCAGAATTATACTTACCCAGCACAGACCCCCAGAAATATATGTATCCAGCACAGGCCCCCCAGAATTATATGTATCTAGCACAGGCCCCCCAAAATATATGTATCTAGCACAGGCCCCCCAGAAATATATGTATCCATCCAGCACAGGCCACCTGGAAATATATGTAGCCAGCACAGGAACCCAGAAATATATGTATCCAGCACAGGCACCCATAAATATATGTATCCAGCACAGGCCCCCAGAAATATATGTATCCAGCACAGACCCCACAGAAATCTATGTTTCCAGCACAGACCCCCAGAATTATACTTACCCAGCATAGGCCTCAGGATCAGGTGACCCGCGTGTTTCTCCGAGCGGCGGTCGCCGGCTTCTGAATAGCTGTGACGTGCTCTCGTGAGATCTCGCCTGTAGGCCACGTAACAGCCTTCAGTGTGAGGGAGCACAATGGTGCTCGCAAGAAGACACAGCCAGTCGAGGTGGCTGCTAGCAGACTGCTGTTAATGCATTTTGTTAGCAGCAACAGCAGTCTTCCACGGTTTACGCGGGCCCAAAGGGCAGTTGCTTTGGGCCCCTCAACAATGACTGGGCACAGGGCAATTTTGCCCTGCGTTGAAGATGGCCCTGACAAGGGGTTATTCAGAGAGAGCCGATATGGCCCCGAAATGTCACCGAACAGGGAATTTCCCCATACGGTGACTTTTCGGGGCTATTCAGCTATTGAGAGAGTAAATTTTGCCGAACTGCCAGTAAGGCTAGGGTCAGACGAACGCAGTGCGAACGCGTGTGCAGCCGCACTTTATCACGGCCGTAGTAGCAGCAAATAACGGCCAATGACGGGCAATATACGAAGTACGCCCGCACGAAAGTGCAGCTGCGCAACGCAAGCGGCAAACAAATGCATTTTTTCGAGAACGTGATACCGCTAGTACTGACGTACAGAGTGCGCTGCGTCCGCTAGCGGCGTGTGTGCGTGATTCAGAGACATCAGACGCTGCTAATGTCCGGCCAACATAACGCCCAGACGCAAAATGTGTTTTATTGATGATCCGTACAAAATCACGGACGAAAATGCGCATCGTATGACCGCTATCGCGTATTCCGTGAAAAAATACGTCCATTCGTTCGAACGCACTTTTTCACGGACGACTTGAAACATGCGTTCGTCTGACCCTAGCCTAAGTACGGTGCCTGTTTGAGGGCAGTGAAATCCCCCATAGAGAAGCACTATTCAGAGAACACTGAACAGCAATGAAAGTTGCTGAAGTGCCCTGCTGTTCGGTGGCTTTATTCGGCAGGTTTATTCAGGCAAACCCCATAGGCTTCAATGTTAAAAATAGTCCCATTTTTATTCAATATCTAATAAACCGTTTATCATTTTAATCTGCAGTAAAAAGTCTTTATTTATTGCTTTTTTAGGATCTTTTAGACATTTTTTGGGCAATTTTTTTCCTGTTTTTTTTAAAAGCGGTTTTTATTTTTTCTGTAACAGACCTTTTTATTATCATTCATAGGACCTTACATGTAAATTCCAGGCATTTTCGTTCAGTAGTTTTTTTGCAAACAGCGTTTCAATTTTGACACTTTAATTCGTATTTTTATTTTACCCCGTTCGTCAGCTTGTCAGCTTTTTCCGGTGGCTGGTCTATGCTGTGTTCAGTAGACATGTGCATTCGTTTTAGTACTAAAACGATTTAGTCCGAATTTTGGGATAATTTAGTTTTAGTATGACTCAAGAGAAACGAAACTGCTCAGTACAAAAAACGAAAGAAACTAAAATAAAATGCACTACATTTTAGTTTCAGTCTTTTTTGTGATATTATATTGATGAGTGAAGGAGACCAGCAATGAAGAGCGCAACATCGCAACATCCGAAGTTCTGCACCCTCCACATGCCAATGCAGGAGGATGTTCTATACAGAGAGGGACATTAATTCAGGAGGATGTTCTATATATTATACAAAGAGGGGTATTAATTAATGCAGGTGGATGTTGTATACATTATACAGAGAGGGGTATTAATTAATGCAGGTGGATGTTGTATACATTATACAGAGAGGGGTATTAATTAATGCAGGAGGATGTTCTAAACATTATACAGAGAGGAGCCTTTTTTTTTAGCCCTTTAAATCCAGTGGCTGTGAGCGCTGAGATCGGCTGCTTGTTACATTATCTCTCAGTACAATGTATCAGGCTCAGCTGTTACAGTAACTGACTGCTGCTCATCACAGTGCTCAGAGTTTCAGTAAAACAAGGAAATAATATTGTTCTAACGTCTTATATATAAAAATATTATTTACTAGTTTTACTGAAACTCTGAGCGCTGTGATGAGCAGCAGTCAGTTACTGTAACAGCTTTGCCTGACACGGGGCAGTATTACAATGTTGGTGCTAACTTAACCAGAGCTGTTGTAACTGAAAACCTCCATAGGCTACAATAGCTCTGGGAAGTTTACAACAGCTCTGGTTAAATTAGCACCAGCTATGTAATATGGCCCACATTGTGCTGAGAGCGAGAGATACTGTAACAAGCAGCGATCTCAGCCCTCTGAGCCACCACTACAATAGTAATTGTATCCACTGGTTTTCGGATGAATGAAAATAGTTTTCATACTAAAGAACTGAAAACGAATTTCTTTAGCAACTAAATAAATTGCATTTTAGGACTAATCCATTAGTTTAAAACGAAATTTTGTGCTGTGCACATGTCTAGTGTTCAGTGACTTGTCGGCTTTTTCTGCCATATTCTGGGTTTTTTTTGTGGCAGTTCTGGCAGGTATTCAGTGGGATTTTGGCTGGTGTTTGCCGGGTGTGCGGTGGGTTTTTCCCTGCACTCCGGGGACCCTGCGGTGAATGCTGAATTCACCGCAGGGTGGGGAACTTTGATTCCCCGAATTGCAGGGAAGAGTGGGGAACGAGAGAGCACCAAAATATTTCTGCAACATTTCGGTGCTCTCTGACTAACCCCCACAGCCTACATTGTCTAAAACAGTGTTTCTCAAACCTGGGTCAGACGAGCGTAGTGTTCACGTCCGTGATTGCGCCTAAAAGTACGTCCATGATAGCATGACAGAAAGCCCATCGAAGCCCGTTACATGAAGTACGTCCGCACTGAACTGCGGACGAACAACGGCCGCGGCCCACGGACGCAAGTCAGGCAAGAACGTACAACTCCTAGAACGCACGCACAAAGTGCGCTGCGTCCGCAACGTCTGCATAGCTTTGTGTGTAAGTGATGGAACGTGGTCAGACGGACTGCATTTATACGTCCAGCATTTTTCACGGACAAAATGGTTTCGCTTTTTAATTTATTTTCCCTCCTACATCCGTCAAAATATACGTCAGTGAATAAACGGACTGTGTGGCCACTACTGCGTCTTCCGTACTGACGTGCAGTCCGTAGAAATCACGCTCGTCTGACCCTAGCCTAACAAGCCAGGTTTTCCAGATATCTGAAGCACAGCACAGGTGATATAATTAGCTGTTCAGGGATTGCAGGATTCAGTCTGAATTTCCCCAAGGTGATCCTTAAAATCTGGCCTGTTAGGGGGTCCTGACAGGTTTGAGAAACACTGGTCTAAACAATCTTTTATTTTATTAAATTACATTTTTAGATCAGTTTGAATGTTTCATTGATTTTGTGTGTTATTGAAACGGATTATATAAACAAACAAACAGGATATTCAATATTTTCCTGAGGTTTGACAAGCCATATTCATCCGACATCATGGAAAGTCATTGGCACTGATTTAACAGTCAGTGCCAATGATATGAATAATATAATATAAATATAGTAGTAAGAATAATTGCTTTTTGGTGAGAGGATAAATGCATTTCTGCTCAACATAAAGAATGAAATACACGTATGTCCAATTAAATCAGAAATTCTCCAGATTTCCAGTATAGCAGAGCAAATGTCCTTTGGCTATATGCTGTACTATCCAGCAAAGAACATAATGATTATTGATCAGTGAATATCCATTAGCTGATGTATTCACTGGAGGCTACTGAATCATAATTGCTCATATATAGTTTTGCTTAGTGCTTGTGGTAAACTTGTTGGCACTGGAATCTATTATCTCCCAAATGTCTTAAGAAACATTATTCATATAATTTGTTGTGGATAAAACACCGTTTTAGTTGCTATGGTGAATCCATCCATGGAGAGCCTTGTTCTGTACTCCATAGAGTTCATTCTCTGATAACAAGGCAGGTCACTTGGGACCCGTAAGTACTGTATAATTAAACAATTTTGCAAAGTGAACATAGTCACAATGTAAAGTCGAACAAATATACAAGTATATGGAGGTCACAGAATCTGTTACGGAGTCAAGCAAACAATTGTATCACTCATGTAAAACAACAGTGATTTAAAAATTCTAATTCTACTTTTATTGTGTGATTTAAAAGAAGGTGACAGTGAAAAATCATAGTTGGAGGATTGGTTGGTGTGTGTTTTGTCCAAAGTGTGAATTTCATCGGTTTCTCTTTTTCACTATTTAACCCCTTAACCAGTTGGCTGCTAAGGACGCGCTCAGCGCGTCCTGCCAAGTGTACCTCCTGTGCTATGGATGCGCTGAGCGCATCCTAGCACAGGAGGCAGCAATCAGCCGGGATTCCGGCTGATTGCTGGCCCCTCCGGTGCAGGCTGACATCTTGCATGTCAGCCCGGCACTCCGGGAGCCCGGGGGGAAGATAGATGTCATCGCGGCGGCGCGATGACATCTATTTCAGATGTCCCCACACGAGTGCGGAGGAGGTGCCTGAAAGGGAGGGGGGAGGACCTCTCTCTCTCCCTCCCGATCGCCGGGGTCCAGCGGCTAAAGGCACGCATGGTTTGGAAGGGCACAGTCTGCCCTTCCAAACTGTGTCTGCCTTTAACCCCTTGGGTGCCGGATCACGATTCGGCACCGAAAAGCGCCGAAGCGTGATCCTCTCCCGGAGCTGGCCAACATCTTGGATGTCGGCCAAGCTTCAGGGAACTCCCCCTGACGACTGGCGTCACCGTGCATAGCACGTTGACGCCAGTCCTGGAGTTAACCCTTAGTTGCCACCAATGGTGGAGATAGGGGGTTCCAATGAACCCCCTATCTCCCGATCTTTGGCAGCTAGGGATTAATGTTTGGTATCGTTGGATCGGCCAGAGCATGGCCTTTCCAACAATACCAAACATGACCATATAAATGTTAAAGAAAAAATACATTAAAATAAAAAAATATTTTAAAAAAATAATAAAAAAATAAACAAGTTTTTTTTTGTTTGATTTGTTAATGCAGCAATATTGTTCCCATTTCAATTATAATGTGAACAATGATGCTGCACTAACAAATTTTGTATGTGGTGCGTTTGTTAAAAATAGTGAAATTTTCCCCCAAAAAAATGTAACGAGTCCCCATTTCTAATTTTTTTAACAAGTGCACCCCATAGAAAATATAACCGCAAACGATCGCATGTTAAAATGTGAAAAAAAACACTTTACACATTGTAAATTATTGAAAATTCTAATTTTATTGCATTTTTTGCTATAATATAATGACAGGACATTACGTATACATATAATAAAGATATATTATGCATCTGCCGAGTCTGCCGGAAAGAACGATATATAATATGTCTGGGTCATATATTAAAATAAGGCTTCAAAACACGGTTAAACATGATGAGCGAAACTGGTAAAAATGAGCTCAGCACAGAGGCGTGAAATGCCTCAGCAGTGAAAGGGTTAAGGACCACTGACGTACATACTACTTCCTGGGGAAAATTCCCTTTAAGCACCAAGGACGTACTATGTACTTCATGGTCCTAAGAACCCTCCTTCTCTATACTCACCTCTCTGGCTTGGGTCCTAAGTAAAGCTGGCTTCCTTAAAGCTGGCCCGATGGTTTTATGGGCCCCATCGTGATAACTTTATCGCTGTGCGCGATGATATCATTTTCAGGCACTCCCGATGTCATTTTCAGGTGCCTCCTTCTCCCTCCCCAACAGCTGCACTTAGAAAAAAAAGAGAGGCACAGCTCGAGAGGGCAGAGTCTGCCCTTTCCAGCAGTGCCTCTCTATAGGTGCCTGATCACGATTTGCTCCCGGAGGTGGCTGACATCTTGGATATCAGTCAACCCCCACCCACTGATGTCGTTGCTATAAGTGTGATGATGTCAGTTGGCCAGTTAACCCCCAAGCTGCCAAGTAGAGCTAAAGGTGTGAATTGAACTTCCATATCTCCTGAGCCGTGGCAGCAAGAGGATCATGTTTGGTACCATTGGAAAGGCAAATGATATCAAACAGGACCAGGTCTGGAGTAAAAATAAAAAATAAGAATAAAAAAAAAACTAAAAGTGGTCTTTTTTAAAAAAAAATTGTCTGGGGTATAATAAAATAGGACTTCAAATCATGTTTGAATATGATGGGCATAAAATGGTTAAAATGAGCTCAGCACACAGAAGCGAAGAAGTGGCACAGCAGTGAAGGGGTTAAAAAGCAAAAACAAGTAAAAATTGGGTATTTCTAATTTCAGGACCTAATTTCGATACTATTTAGCCGGGGTCTTTTTTGGCAGTACAATATGTTCATTTGATTATAACATTGAGAAAATTATATATGTTAAGCTTCTTTGAGACCAGGCATTTGTACCCTTCACCTATTTCTTGTCTTAATTTGTATGGAATATATTAGCACATATTTTAGCAATGATAAGAATTGCATTAAATCCCTTCACTACCAGGTGTTTTTCCATAAAATCACTGCCAGGAACCAGTGGTTTTATGGAAAATGTTTTTACAATAGCCATATAGTATAAATGTGCGGAAGATTCCATACAGCAAAAAACACTATGCACTATTTAACAGGCAGATGGCTCCATGTGCTGCTGTCACAAAAGTGCAGCTGGGTTTGTCCTGTCTCTGATAAAAGACAAAGACATGCTCATCCCATTCTAATACATTGACTGTAATGACGAAGTGCACAATTAGGTGTCCATATACAAAAAAAGAAAATTCAATATACAAAATTTATTTGCATTGATCCAGAATAAGGCCAATCGACTTAACTCGATCTCAGGCCCCTGCAGGTACTTTCTGCAGAATAAGGCAATCTTGGTACTGAAGCGGTTACTGTCCATATACTAAAAATTTTTTGGTGTGTATATACGGTACGGTATATATATATATATATATATATATATCTATCACAAGTATAGCAGTACATAGTGATATCTTTTTATTGGACTAACGTTACATTTAAAAGACAAGCTTTCTAGAGTCTCCTCACTTCCTCAATATAGAAAAATATTTACCAACTCTTGTGTGTGATGAGTAAAAAGATTTTATTCCATGGTGAGCACAGGAAAAAGACAACGTTTCGACCTTCACAGGTCTTTGTCAAGTCAGGTCGAAGGTCGAAACGTTGTCTTTTTCCTGTACTCACCATGGAATAAAACCTTTTTATTCATCAAACACAAGAGCTGGTAAATATTTTTCTATATTGTTGTGTCTGGATTTGGAAGTCTTCCATGCCAACTGTGGATCCTTT
Organism: Leptobrachium leishanense; assembly: GCA_009667805.1. Lineage (NCBI taxonomy): Eukaryota > Metazoa > Chordata > Amphibia > Anura > Megophryidae > Leptobrachium > Leptobrachium leishanense. The sequence continues at coordinate 178,830,793 of CM019065.1, read as the reverse complement.
GTGGCTGCAACGAATTTTTGGTTCCTCACTTCCTCAGGCCTGGAAGCTAAATTGACCAAGATCTTAGAATTGAACAATAAAGAGCCAAACAGAAGAGGGGGGGGGGTGTTATAAATACGATTGCTGGAATCATACGGTCAAGGAAGTTAAACAGAGAAAAGATCATAGGTCCCAACACAGATAAGCATCTAAGCATCACCATGAGCATTTGATGAAGGAACTGATAGGAAAAAGTCAATGACCAAACTGGAAGAAAAAAAAGGCAAAAAAAACAAGTTACAGTGCTGAATGTTACATGACATTATGCTAATGCCTTAAAAAGCCAGAATCTACATTAAGTCCTTCCTTTATGGTGTTAAAATATGTGATCATTTTCATTCCAAAAGTTCTACGTTCACAAGGGTCTTTAAAATTTCCTTGGAGTCAGAGGAGCCCCTGCTCCTCTGGCCGGCGCTGACCTCCTGACAGTGTGTTTGGGTGCCAGCGCACTTTGATACATCATCAGAGTGTACCGGTAGCCACGAACTCACTGAGCACCGGAGCTCAGTGTGAATGTGGTCTGTGTGCGACTGCAGAGCCTGCACATGCATCGCTCAATGCCGGACATCCAAAACTCAAGCCTGCTGTACCTGGACATTATTAGAGGTACAAATTTCTTTTGAAATTTTGCACCCCTAAGTAAATTGCGCCTGGGGCTACCGCAACCTGGTACCCCCTACAATACATCACGGTGAGTTAGTAGAGGACAATGTCCTAGGCACAGCCTGTGCTTCTCTGACCTAAACTGCACTGCAAGACCCAAAGACACTGAGAAGAGCAATCTCTGAAAAGCTGTGTCTTTAATACAGGCTCAGACCAATGGACAGCAATTGGCTTAGTACACGCAGCCACCCCCCCCCCTCTGGTCACGCAGGCCGCCATAGTGAAAGGGCCCCCTGGCAAAAATAAAGCTTAAATTATCCAAAGAAACACACACCGCAGGCCTTTTCAGGGCTTGATTGCTAGTAATAAAATAAAAGTGCAGGAGGCTGGATCCAGCAGCGCCACGGCTCCGTCATAACTAGGGATGAGCTGTTCGGTTCGATCAGTTCAGAGTTCGACTTGAACATCGGCAGTTCGAAAGTTCGCGAACTTCGAACATTTTGGCGTGTTTGGTTCGAGTTCGAAAAAAAATATGTGAAAAAAGTATAAAAAAATCTAGAAATAAAGAGACTCTTTGCTGCAGAATATTATAAGCAATGGTTTATTAGATATTGAATTAAAAAATAATGTCTACGTGCAAAGATTCTCACCTCTAAATGACCTGTGCTCTCAAACGGCGTAAACAACAGGTGTTTAATTAGTGTCTGGAAATAACATGTGCTTTTAATTAGACTGGTCTAATGAATTTGATACATTGTCTGTAGACTGAGTGTGTTTGGAGGTGTCTCCTGAACATGTATCAAACAACACCTGTGCTTCTGAGAAGTGTTCATTTCTCTACTAAAGGTTCCTCTGATATGCTGTTTAACCCCTTAACTCTGCATTTCACTGCTGTGTGCTCAGCTCATTTTTACCGCTTTCACTCAACATGTTTAAACGCGATTTGAAGCCACATTTTATTAAATGACCCAGACATATTATATATCGTTCTTCCAAATGCAAATAGCACACTTGAAATGAACTCTGGGCCTTTTATCTGCACATTGTAACTGGGGTAATGAGGGAATATCACACACCTGGCCATGGAACTAGGGATGAGCTGTTCGGTTCGATCAGTTTGGAGTTCGATTCGAACTTTGGCCGTTCGCAAGTTCGCGAACTTCGAACTTTTTGGCGTGTTCGGTTCAAGTTGGCAAAATAAAATAATTTTGAAAAAAGTATAAAAAATGCTTAAAAAATACTACAAAAATCTAGAAATAAAGAGACTCTTTACTGCAGAATATTATAAGCAATGGTTTATTAGATATTGAATTAAAAACTAATGTGTACCTGCAAAGATTCTCACCTCTAAATGACCTGTGTTTTCAAACGGCATAAACAACAGGTGTTTTTAGTCTGGTCTAATAAATTTGATACATTGTATGTATGTAGACTATACTGAGGGTGTGGTGTCTCCAGATATATCAAACAACACCTGTGCTTCTGAGAAGTGTTAATTTCTCTACTAAATCTTCCTCTAATATGCTGCATTTCACTGCTGTGTGCTCAGCTCATTTTTACCGCTTTCGCTCATCATGTTTAAACGCGATTTGAAGCCACATTTTATTAAATGACACAGACATATTAGATATCGTTCTTTCCGGCAGACTCCGCAGATTCATAATATATCATTTTTATATGTATACGTCATGTCCTGCCTGTATATTATGACAAAAAATGCAATAAAACTTGAATTTTTAATCATCTGCAGTGTGTAAAGTGTTTTTTTTCACATTTTAGCACATGAGCATTTGCGGTTATGTTTTCTATGGGGTGCGCTTGTAGAAAAATTAGAAATGGGGACTTGTTACATTTTTTGGGGGGAATTACGTGATTTTTAGCAAACGCACCCCATAGAAAAAAATCATTAGTGCAGCATCATTGTTCACATTATAATTGAAATGTGAACAATATTGCTGCATTAATAAAAATAACACACAAAAAAATACATGTTTTAATTATTTTATTTTATTTTTACTTTATACCTAGTCATGTTGGGGGTCATTCGAAAGGCCATGCTCAGGCCTTTCGATTGACACCCTCCATGACCCCCTAGCTGCCACGGTTCTGGAGATATCGGGATTCAAATGAACCCCCTATCTCCACCAGGCAGCTAGGGGTTCCCCGGTTATCCGACGTCATCACGCTATGCGTGAGGACGTCAGGCAGTGAGGGGGGACCCGGTTGTGGAGCCACCATCCAAGATGGCGGCCCCCACCGGAGCTAGGCCACACTTCGGCGCCAATAGGCATCTCTATACACAGCCCCATCAGCATCTCTAAACACAGCCTCACGGCATCTCTATACACAACCCCATCAGCATCTCTATACACAGCCTTACAGCATCTCTATACACAACCCCATCAGCATCTCTATACACAGCCCCATCAGCATCTCTATACACAGCATCTCTATACACAGCCCCATCAGCATCTCTAAACACAGCCTCAGGGCATCTCTATACACAACCTCATAGCATCTCTATACACAACACAACCCCATCAGCATCTCTATACACAGCCTCACAGCATCTCTATACACAGCCTCACAGCATCTCTATACACAACCCCATCAGCATCTCTATACACAAACAGCATCTCTATACACAGCATCTCTGTACACAGCATCTCTATACACAACCTCACAGCATCTCTATACACAGCCCCATCAGCATCTCTATACACAACCTCACAACATCTCTATACACAACCTCACAGCATCTCTATACACAACCTCACAGCATCTCTGTGAACCCTCAAATGAACCCCCTATCTCCACCAGGGGATTCCAGGCAGCTAGGGGTTCCCCGGCTATCTGACATCATCACGCTATGCTGAGGACGTCAGGCAGTGAGGGGGGACACGGGGGTGGAGCCGCGATCCAAGATGGTGGCCCCCACAGGAGCTAGGCCGCACTTCGGCACTGCAAGGCGCCGAAGTGCGACCCGGTGCCTAAGGGGTTAAAGCCAGGCACCACTTAAAATGGGAGACTCTCCCCTTTTAAGCGGTGCCTGGCTTATTTTTGTGGGACCTCCCGAACGGATGCCCCCCCCTCCCTTCCAGGCGATCTCCCGGCATTGCCGGGGGGTCGTCTGGAAATGACGTCATCGCGCATGGCGCGGTGATGTCATTTACGTCGGGAGGAGCTTGACTTCAGCGTCTGAGGAGCTGAAGTCAGAACGCCGCGGGACCCCGGACAGAGAGGTGAGTATCTCCGCTGGGGTCCCGTAAAGCTGATGACGTGTGGGACACGTCCTCCTCAGCATACAGCGGGAGTAACTGAGGACGTGTCCCACATGTCGTCAGCAGTGAAGGGGTTAAAAACGTCTTTTTTAAAACTTTTTGTCCTTGTTTCCTGTCCCCCAGGGCACTATCCAGACCCGGACATTGTTTTTAAATGTTTCTATACATCCTAGAAATCCGCCACTTCACGGGCAGGTTATGGGGACCTCCTAGGCACTATATTTGAAGGAATTTTTTGTTTTTATTTTTAACCCTTATTTCATGGAAAACTCACTGTCCCTTTAAAAACGTTTTTTTTTTTTACTTTTTGTCCTTGTTTACTGTACCCCAGGGCACTACCCGGACCCCCATACACCTTTTATGGCAAATATCTAGCATATATGCCCTCTTGGAGGGCACTCCAAAAATCGAATTTTGAGTCCCATTGACTTGTATTGAGTTCGAGTTCGAGTTCGAACTTTTGAAAAGTTCGAGTTCGAATGTGAACCGAACTCGGGGGTGTTCGGCTCATCCCTAGTCATAACACATACCTGGCTGGTGGTCAGGTAATGCCTGCGGGAAATGAGAATCGCAGAAGGATCCACCCACATGCACTCTTCTACTCCGTCTCCTGGCCTTGCTGACCATGCCCACACACATGCAGTCACACATACCAGAGCAGCACTGCACCTGCGCTGCTAACAATTAGTGCAGCAGTGCAAAAAACTTGCCATCGGCTGCTGAATTACAATGTAAGAGCCTGCCTGTGCCCCCCCTCAAAAGGCAGAATGTCAGGACTCGGTCGCAAGTGCGGTCGTGTCACCAGAGTAGAGTGTCAGCCAGCTACCAGGGTCACACCTAGTATCTGGCTGACACTCTACTCTGACGACATGACCCCTGGCAATCCTGATAACTCGCTCTGGTAAACAAACCTTGGCATTCCTTCTGACTTTCCGTACAGTATTAACTGCTGGTCTGCTATTGCTATGTTCTCCAATCCCGTTATAGGTAGACCACCGACCACAAGGGTCGGAAGTGTATGATAGTTGTTCTGCGTACAAGGACCAGTACTATAATTATACAGGAGAACGTTACAGGATTACATCTACCAACTGTGGTACAGATCCTTTAACACCAGGAGCTCAAAGAAGGAGATCTAGTCATGGTTAAATCTGTGGAAATCACATAAAAAATTAACAAAGCAAATTACAAACATGGTTGAAACAAAATTCGTTCATTTAATCCCCAAGGTTGCATTGTATCCACTTCTTAAATCCAATCCCTTCACAGCAAACAGTTGCTCCATTTCTCTTCTCTCCTCAGGGGAGGAACATCGTCTATGGCCACAAATTTAAGCATTGTATTGGTGAACGTTCTCCAGAAAACATCTGGTCACTGGCTTATCACTCTTACCATCCTTGTATGCTGTTCTTATAGAGGACCAATATCCTCATACACGTTCTCTCATGCAAAAATTGAGTGTACGGTAACAATTTCTTCAAATGTGTAGGGTGGGAACTACTAGCATGTAAAATAGTGTTATAATCAGTTGGGTTTTGATATAATGTGTACTGTATGGATGGCACTAGCCATCATAGTTAGTTTAATCGGTGTATCCATCTGGTGTATACTGGAGATAATCTCCTCCACTTCTTTAATAGTTTTGTTGGATGGCTATAAATTTTTTATCAAAATATACATATATTAAAGACATATCATTTAAATATAGGTAGATCTATAAAATATTAGAAGTAACTTGTAAAATTTAATCAATCAATCCATATAATGTAATCTCAGGTGAAAAATATAAAAGAAAGAATCCTGCAAAAAAAGAAATCAATAACACAAGAAGCTAAGGCATATGTTTATATAAAATCAACCATTCATTCTAATGGTATAATTCACCAAAATGTTTTTTATTTTAAAAAAACCCACAGAAGTGCAGAGCTAATGTGTCTAGATTACTTTCACTGTTACTTAAATTTTCCACATGAGTAATGTACTTTAGTTTTCCATGGCTTGCTTTCTTTGGTTTCAGTACAGACAGTAATTTGTTTGTGAAAGAAACAGTATATACCGGTAGTTACATAGTTACATAGGCTGAAAAAAGACATGCGTCCATCGGGTTCAGCCTCTCACACATCACCTACTGCTGTTGATCCAAAAGAAGGCAAAAAACCCAGTCTGAAATGCTTGCCAATATGCAACATACTGGGAAAAAATTCCTTCTTGACCCCAGAATGGCAGTCAGATTTCACCTTGGATCAAGAAGCTTTTACCCACATATTAAATATTATAACCCTTAATATTCTGTGTCTGCAGGAAGTCATCCAGTCGTTTTTTAAAAGTCTGTACAGTCTCTGACCCAACCACCTCATATAGTGTGCTCTACAATTTCAAATGGTCTCTAAAAATATCAGAAGATTCAGAAGAAAGCTTATTCCTGTATGTAAATCATTCACCAAAAATACAATATATATTTTTTAATTTTTATGTAAATAATTTCTTAATCAAAAAATGGAAATACATAAATATAACAAAATATAACGAGATAAAAATACAATTATAGAAAAAAATAAGAACAAATCCCAAATGTGCTTAAACAGCCCAAGTCAGCAATCTTATTGGCAGTATTGAGGACAATCATGTTCTAGTAACCACACATTGGGCCATATTACATAGTTGGTGCTAACTTAACCAGAGCTGTTGTAAACTTAAAACCTCCATAGACTATAATGGCTCTGGGAAGTTTACAACAGCTCTGGTTAAGTTAGCACCAACTATCAGGGTTATTCAGAGAGCGTGAAAAGCAGGAGAATGACTGGAGAATGAAAAATTCTAGGTCAAAATAGCCAATTTGGAAAGTGAGATGAAAGGGAGAATTTTTCTGGTTTGGCTATTTTGACCTAGAATTTTTCATTCTCCAGTCATTCTCCTGCTTTTCACGCTCTCTGAATAACCCTGTATGTAATCGGCCCATTGTATCTAATGAGAATGGATGCTCTAAACCAGCAATACACTATAAATATAAATAAACTCACACAAAAGAGAGATGTCTGTTTTCCAGTATACTGTATTGTAAAGATCATTTTTAAAAATTCAAATAAAATCTAGAAAACTTTATCGGAGAGGGCATAAAAAATGGTTTCCTTGCTTACTCAATAAACAATAGTCAATTCATTCACATGCACTTGTGGAATGGTTATTAATACAAAGGGTTATTCTAAGAGCACCGTACTTGCCTCCGAATTTCACCTTACAGTGCAATTTTGTGTCGGTTCGGCTATTCAGTATGCTGTCAATTTGCAAAATACTGTTGAATTGACTGGTGCAGTTTGCCATAGAATGCTGCAATTCGGCGATGTTGTGTAGGCAGTGAAATTGTCCCATAGAGAAGTAATGATTAATCTATTCAGAGAACGCCGAACTGCACCTAGGTGTCAGTGAAATTGACCTGATTTTCGGTGGTTCAGTTCGACTTGTTGAAACAGGCGAATCCCATAGGATCAATGTAAAAAATATTTTTCCCTATTTTTTATTCAAGCATCTATTCTTTTCAGTTTCAGCAAAAAGCCTTTTTATTTATTCATTTTTTAGATCATCTTTTTTATTTTTGAGATGAATATTTTGATTCCCATTTTTTTAACGGTGTTTTTTTTATTCTGTAACAGATCTTTTTATTATTTTTATAGGACCTTTTTTTATTTCCACACATTTTCAAGCATTTTTATTGTTTTCAGCACCTTTTAAATAGCAGGGTTCTGTTTCTTTTTTCTTCTGCAGTTCAGCAGTGGTAGGTGGTTAGTTCGGCAGTCTTCGGCGGTGTCCGACAGTTTGTTCAGCTCTTGTTGGCATTTGGTTGGCTGTTTGGAGGTTAGCAGTGGCGTACAGTGGGCTGCTCAGCAGCATTTGGAGCATTTGGCGGTCTTCGGCAGCTCCACATTCACCGCACTTCGGGGACCCTGAGGTGAATAGTGAATTCGCCGGATGGTCGGCGAGCTGGAAATGCCGAATTGCTTTGAAGTACACCGAATGAAAAAGTGCAGAGATTTCCCTGACATTTCAGTGCTCTTTGAATAACCCTTTAACAGTTTACAGGTGGCAGATAATTAAGGTCACTATTACAATAACTTAAGACACCAAAGACCTTTCTACTGACTCTGAAAACCACAAGCAAAAGATATCTACGGTATCTGTTCACTCAGACTGAATGCCATTTTTCCAATCTGCAACCAAAAAGAAGTAACAAGCAATAAGATCATTTACACATTCTCAGACTGCATGCCATTTTAACAATCTGACGATCGTCGGGGGTTGCTGCACCTCTCGTGCAGGAATAACATCCTTGGCAATCAGTACTGGACACCCTTTCTGTGTGAGAGCAGGCTGATTTGCATATGGAGCATTCGTGCCTGTAATGGCACAATCGAGCGGGCCCCACCATAGAGCAGGCCACTAGTGACGTTCGTTCTCAGAACCCTCACAAACCCCCTTTTTTTTCACCATAAATTTACTGGGCAATCCAGACGTGGACCCCTTGCTCGAGATGCCTAGAGGGGTGTCAACTATACCCTCCTGACGAAGCCTAACAAGGCCGAAATGATCGTTGGGGGTTGCTGCACCTCTCGTACAGGGATGACGTCCTTGGCAATCAGTACTGGCCACCCTTTCTGGGTGAGAGCAGGCTTATTTGCATATGGAGCATTCGTCCCTGTAATGGCACAATTAGGGATGTGCACCGATTTTTTTTTTTTCGATTCGGTTCGGGGCGTTCGGATTTTTACATTTTTCGTTTCGGCTTGTTTCGGACGATTTTCTTTTCGGCTTGTTTCGTTTCGGCTCGTTTTTCGTATCGACTTTTCTTCCGTGATTTCGGCAATTTTCGTGTTATCTGATCGGCTCATTTTTCGTATCGACTTTTTTTTTCGTGATATCGGAAATTTTCGTGTTTTTTCGGAACGTCTGTTCTCCTCGTTTCAAAGTGTCTATTTTTTTTGAGTGAAAGTTACTAATGGTTTTTCGGATCCAATATTTCTGTCGATACGATAATTCTGTCGATGCGGTAATACTGCCGATTCTATCGTTTTTTTTTATTAAATAAGGATCCTTTTAATCTTATGAATATGCATTGCACAACTTTATTTAATCATATTAAAATGGTATGAAAGGACCAAAAATGAACAAAACGATTTAAAAAAAACCAAAACTGACCCAAGTGGTCTGACTTTAAAAATAAAACCCAGAACAAAAGGTTTTAAAATGGAAAAAAAGCTGAACAAAATTATCAGAAACGAAAAAAATAAAACCAGAAAAAATAAAATGATTTAAAATGAAAAAAATTAAAATAAATGAATGCAGCATATGAATCCGCACACTGCTGGGAACAAGCGCCTCTCTGCGTGGTATACTTAATGCAGCATATGAATACACACACTGTTGGGAACAAGCACCTCTCTGAACAAATGAACGTTATAATTAATGCAGCTTATGAATACACACACTGCGGGGAACAAGCGCCTCTCTGCGTGGTATAATTAATGCAGCATAAGAATCCACACAATGCGGGAAAGCGCCTCTCTGCGGTAAATGAACAAAAGACTTACTCTACCGGATAGAGTAAATCTGCTGGTAAACATATAGGCAGTCAGATTTTCTAACGGTCAGGATCAGGACGCTGGACAGCAACAGTGCTACCCAGCGTGCTAATGGTTAAAAAATAGTAATGTATATATGATTAACAGACTTACTCTATCCAAAGTTCCGATGTGAAACATCGGGACTTTGGATAAATTTCGACTATCCGAAAGTTAAAAAAATAAAATAGTCGAAATCTATCCAAAGTCCCGATGTTTCACATCGGGACCTCGGATAAAGTTCTGGAGTTAACCCCCTAGTTGCCACCAATGGGGAGATAGGGGTTCCAATGAACCCCCTATCTCCCGATCCGTGGCACCTAGGGGTTAATGTTTGGTATTGTTAGATCGGCCAGTGCATGGCCTTTCCAACCATACCAAACATGACCATATTAAAAGTTAATTAAAAAAATGAAAAATAAAAAATTAAATAAAAAAATATTAAAAAATAAATAATTTTTTTTTAAAAAAAAGGTGTTTTTTTGTTTTGTTTTGCTAATGCAACAATTTTGTTCCCATTCAACTATAATGTGAACAATGATGCTGCACTAACGATTTTTGTATGGGTTGCGTTTGTTAAAAATTGTGTAATTTTCCCCCACAAAAATGTATGTAGCACGTCCCCCATCTCTAATTTGTTAACAAGCGCAACTCATAGAAAATATAACCGTAAACGCTCGCATGTTAAAATGTGGGAAAAAAAACACTTTACACATTGTAAATTATTGAAAATTCTAATTTTATTGCATTTTAAGTTATAATATACAGACAGGATAATCTGATACATATAACACAGAATACATTAATTATACCGCAGAGAGGCGCTTTCCTGCAGTGTGCGTATTCATATGCTGCATTAATTATACTGCTCAGAGAGGCGCTTCCCCTCAGTGTGCGTATTCATATGTTGCATTAATTATACCGCGCAGAGAGGAGCTTGTTCCCCGCAGTGTGCGTATTCAAATGCTGCATTAATTATACCGTTAATTATAAAAAACAAAAAATTAATGCAGCATATGAATCCGCACACTGCTGGGGACAAGAGGCACTTGTTCACAGCAGTGTGTGGATTCATATGCTGCATTAATTATTATTTTATTTTTTTCGTTTTAAATCATTTTATTTTTTCTGGGTTTATTTTTTCCGATTTCTGATAATTTTGTTCAGTTTTTTTTCGGTTTTAAAACCTTTTTCTGGTTTTTATTTTTAAAGTCAGACCACTTGGGTCAGTTTGGGTTTTTTTAAATCGTTTTGTCCATTTTTGTTCCTTTCATACCATTTTAATATAATTAAATAAAATTGTGCAAAGCATATTCAAGAAAAAAAAGGATCTTTATTTAATAAAAAACTATAGAATCGGCAGAATTACTGTATCGACAGAATTACCGTATCAACAGAATTATCGTATCGACAGAAATATTGGATCATTGGAAATTATACAAAATTACAGAATCAGCGATATAACCAAAAATACGATGTCCGAAATTACCGAAATGGAACCGAAATCACGAATGGAACCGAAATCACGATTGGAACGAAAATGAATTTAGATTTTACACATTTCAAGTCCATACGAAAATTCCGAAAACTTCTCGTATCGGCTCGGAAATATTCGGATCCCATTTTTGGATCCCATCCGATTCGGAAAATTCGGCCGAATCCGAAGTGAGCGTTAACATTTGCGTTAAGATCGTCATTTTTCTCACTTGTTGTTGCTCAAACATTTCCCATGGCTTCAAATCACGTTTAAACATGAGCAAAAGCGTTAAAAATTAGCTCAGCGCACAGCAGTGAAATGGCTCAGCACTCAGCAGCGAAATGGTTAAAAAAATTTTTTTTTTTAAATTTGATTTTCTTTGTTTCCTGTCCCCCAGGGCAGTACCCAGACCCCGATGCACCTTTTATGACCAATATCTTGCATATATGCCCTCTGGAGGGGACCTTCATTTTTGAACTTTTGAGCCCAATTGACTTGCATTGTGTTCGAATCGTGTTCGCATTCAAATTTTTTCCCGATGTTCGAGTTCGAATGCGAACCGAACACGGGGGTGTTCGACCCATCACTAACCGTAATCTATACCAGCAAACCAAAACTACCGCAGCTGGAGGCCGTGCTGCAAGACCAATTCACAGAGGTAGAAAAGTGGATCAAAGATAACAAACTTTTTTTAAATACTGACAAAACTGTAACAATTCTCTTTGGAACAGCACCTAAACTACATAAACTGCAAAATCCCCATCTACGTGTCAGGACAAAATCAAATGGCACGCTGACCACAGTCACTTCTCTCAAATATCTAGGTATGTGGTTAGACTCCCCCCTACAATCCATCCTGAACGCCTCCGCCAGGCTAATTCACCTCACCCGCCGCTCTGTCTCTGCCGCTCCCCTCTGCGAGTCCCTTCACTGGCTCCCCATCCACTGCAGAATTAAGTTCAAAATCCTTATCCTTACCTACAAAACCCTCACTAACTCAGCTCCTCACTACCTGTCCTCACTAATCACCAAATACTCCCCAGCCCGCTCCCTAAGGTCAAACAGTGACCTGCGCCTAGCTTCTCCCCGCATCACCTCTTCCCACGATAGACTGCAGGATTTCTCACGCGCAGCCCCCACTCTCTGGAACGCTCTCCGTCGTACTGTCAGACTTTCCCCTAACTTCTCTTCCTTCAAACGCTCCCTTAAAACGTTCCTATTTAGGGAAGCCTACCACCCAACTCACTGACGCAACCATCAATCACTCTCACCTTACAGTCCTCTCCTCCTGTTTCCAACCCCAACCCTCCTAGATTGTGAGTTCCTACGGGAATAGGGCCCTCATCTCCTCCTGTACTGTTTGTCAAATGTTGTTCAATGTATTGTAACCCTGTCTATACTGTGCCTATTGTACAGCGCTGCCTAATATGCTGGCGCTTTATAAATAAAGAATAATAATAATAATAATAATAATTAGACCCAAATCTATCCTTTGGCCCCCACATCGAAAAACTCTCATCTAAACTATACCCAAAACTAGGTGCCCTGTACAGAAACAAGTCCTGCCTGAGCCCCGTGGTAAGAAAGCAGATTGTACAACAAATGCTTATGCCGGCTATTGAATATGGAGATGTAGTGTATACAGCAGCCCCGCAAACACACCTTCAGAAACTTACTACATTGTATAACTCATTCTGCCGCTTTGTACTACAATGTATTAACTACATGACCCATCATTGTCGAATGTTAAAAGAGCTAAACTGTCCGTCACTGGAATCTAGACGCACCCTTCACCTTTCCAACCTGGTGTTTAAGATATTTTCTGGGAAGCTACCACCCTACCTGAATAGACTGCTTCCCCTAGCAGTTCCCTCATCCTATAACCTCCGATCCAGGACCTGCACCTTACTTGCAGAACCGCAATACAAAAAGACAGTGGCTCGATTCTTATTTTCCTACAGAGCACCACAATTATGGAATAACCTCCCAGACGCCATCAAATCTTCCCCCAGTCTTAAGTCACACAAGAGCTCCATATTAACATACCTCGGTACAGAATGCACCTGTAAACATTTAACCTAGTGACTATATTACTTACATATTTATTTTCTGTGTTAATCTGTATATTTGTGTTTTGTTCTTAATATCTTGTATTTATTACTTTGTATTTCTGTAACAACTGTAAAATATCAATGTTCTTGAACACAGGACATACTTGAAATGAGATAAATCTCATTCTCAATGTATCCTTCCTGGTAAAATACTTTGCAAATAAATAAATAAATAAATTCCTCTGAACTGTATGGGTCATTCATATCTGTTTTTCCTTTTGTTTCTGCCGCATCGGTTATTTCTGATAGCTGACTAAACAAAAAAAATATATAAATGCTATAAATGTCCTGATTTGGTTCTTGAGGCCCTCACCCTTGATTTATTGGATCTGCTACCCAATTATATAATTAGCCATCAAGTTCTAGCAAAATTTACAGACACCTACACTGGTCAGAGAATCAAAAGTACAGTTTAATGACTCGTGTTACACCTCTTTCAGCTCATGGATTCAAAAGTATAATTTCAACAATGCTCTCCTGGGATTTGTGGTGCCTTTTAAGAGGTAGGCAGTTAGATTCTTAAAAATCCCATCTGCTGAGTTTCAGCTGTGGGTGGAGGAAACCATCTGCTTCCCAAAGCTGTACTAGCCAAATGGTCTGGAAGGAGGATAGGAAAAGGGGTACTCCACGCAACCTGGCCACTTTAAATAAGCTAAAGTGGTCAGGGTGCATTGAGTGTCCCTTTAAGTAGTTGTAACATTCTATTTCCCTGTTTCTTCTTCTTTTAGATGCTGCCCAAGGAAATCTTAATATAATGGTTATGGACGGCTCAAGGAATTGTGTCAAGAAGACTTTGAAGGTAAACATACATGGTACATTTATTGGTGAGGAAGGAGTACAGTAATTAGAGAAGAGATTAAATTACTTATTTTCATTCAACTATTTTTTTAAATTGTAAGAAATACATCAAAATACCTTAGAATATTTGAAAATGTTTACTGAAATATTCAAAACCCGATTAAAATTGCATTTGTCTTGACAATTATCACTACTGGCAAAAAGTAAATACTTAAAATAATATGTTGCAGAGCTGTCACCATATAATCAGAATCAGTTATTTTAAATTAGTTAATTGTATACTATTTTATTTAATTATACACTTCATATATTATCAGTAGAATGAAAGCCATTAGGGGATTTCTGTTTTACTGTATTTCCCAGTGCTATCTTTCCACTTTAATGCATCTTTTATTTGTTGGAAACCCCCATCTGCTTTAATATGGATCAAATAAACAAATGTATTGCTTGGATCTACTGACAGCATGTAATAAAGGAAAGTATTTTAAACATGACTTCATATATTTTACTATAAAAGGTGGATACACTAAAATGCCTTTCTTATCTTCATGTACAGTCTTTGTTTATGAAAATGTGAGAAATTAATGTACTACACTCTGTGTGACAACTTCTAATTGTAATTTAAATGAGACATATTTTCTTGGTTTTCATTATCAATATATTTGATTGCATGAATATGTGAATTACTATTATATATATATATATACACTGTACATACATACATCTTCTTTTGTGTGATACAGAAATAACCCATATGAGTAAATCAAATGAGAAATTGATTTAATTTTGACATTCTAAAATGCTACAAATCCCATAAAAATGCAAAAATAAAGACTGAAGATAAATGTTGACCAAGATTTACAGGGATATTCAGAGAGCACCGAAATGTTGCCGACATTTTGGTGCTCTCTCGTTCCCCGCACTTCGGGGAATCAAATTTCCCCACCCTGAGTTGAATTCAGCATTCACCACAAGGTCCCCGGAGTGCAGTGAAGGAACCCGAAAATCCACTGCAAAACCATCGCAAAACCGCCGAACACCCGCAGAAAGACTGCTGAAAATCTGCCGGAAAACCGCATCCAATACGATCCGAAGTATCGGATCATTCAAACCGCTGCAAAAGACATGCTGAACACGTCTGAAAAAAGCCAACAATCTGCCGAACACAGCACAGACCAGCTGCTGGAAAAAGTCGACAAGCTGACAGACGTGGTAAAAAAAAAAAAAGAAAAGAAAACAATTAAAAGTGTGAAAATGTAAACGCTGTTTGCAAAAAAAACTACTGGACGAAAATGTCTGGAATTAACATATAAGGTCCTATGAATGATAATAAAAAGGTCTGTTACAGAAAAAAGAAAAAACTGCTATTAAAAAAACGCAAAATTTTTTTGCTGAAAAAATATAAAATATGCCTAAAAGATCCTAAAAAAAATCAATAAATAGAGAGACTTTTTACTGCAGATTAAAAGAATAAACGGTTTATTAGATATTGGATAAAAACGGCAGTATTTTTAACATTGAAACCTATGGGGTTCGCCTGATTAAACCTGCTAAATGAAATCACCAAACATCAGTGCATTTCGACAACTTTTCACCGCTGTTCGGTGTTCTCTGAATAGATTAGCCATTGCTTCTCTATGGGGGATTTCACTGCCATTGAACAGGCACTGTATTTTCAGGCAGTTCACCAAAACTTGACAAACAGCCTGCTTTCTGAATAGCCGAATGGCCACGAAATGGCACTGCAGGGGGAAATTCACTGTTCGGTGCCATTTCGGAGCCAGATCGGCTCTCTCTGAATAACCATGTTAGTAAAATAGTGAGCATTAGCAAAGTCATACAGGGCTAGAGAAGTCAAGAGAATTACAAAACAGAATTGTAATGCCATTTTAATTTTTTATTGTAAAGTATTCCGGAGACCATTATATTATTATTATTATTATTCTTTATTTATAAAGCGCCAGCATATTCCGCAGCGCTGATTATATTATAGTTCAATCTTTGATATAATCCCTTTCTAAACATCAGTCTGCTAAAGACTCCAGCAGTGAATAACTATTTTATGAACTAAAACAAAGAATAAACGTGGCTACCACAGTGGGGGCAAGGACGATCCCATGGTAATCCTATGAGTGCTCCACCAAGGGATCCGCTGTCCCATGTCAATATCTACAAAATGATGGGCCACACCGATGAATCAGTGTAAAAATCTTTATTTTTTCTTTATTCTTTATCATCGCGTTTGGGGGTTACAAATATATGACATTTCAGCACGTAGCCTTAGTCATGCATAATACATACATAATACATGCTATATGTTTAATCTACGAGAAGGCTTTTACCAGTGTGGAACATGTCTGAAAATTTTAATTTCAGCGAAATGCCCTGATTTTCTGTGTTTCAATTTGACATATTTAAACAGGCGAATCCCATAGGTTTCAATGTAAAAAGTCATATCTTTTTTAAAAAAAATTAAAGACTGTTTATTCTTTTTTACAACAACCCTATTTTTAGAACACCTTTTATTCCGAATTATGAATTTATTACATATATGAGAATCATTTACATTAGTTAAAAGTAATTACAAAAATGGGAAATCAATATATGTAATTTCATTTTTTAAATAAATGGGGAAAATGTAAAGCACTTGTTAAGACCATCGGGGTACAAAGTGCTCAGCCTATAGATCCAGAAGGCCTCACTTTGCCTTTCCTCATTCACAACCGTATTTGTTAGACTCCTTTAAAAGTGAGACCATCTATTAATATTGAACCCCCATGATGGAGACGAACATGTTGTGCCACTGAAATGTCTCATATCTCACAGATCTCAGATGTTCAAGGACATGGGTTTTCACGAATGGTCTTCCCTATATATTTGTTCCCGCATGAACATACTAACTGGTACACTACTACACTGGTACTACAATTAAAAAGTTGTTTTACAGGAAAACCTATTGAATTGTAATGATTATTCACTGTTTCTGAGGTTTTCCCGACATATCAACAGGCTTTGCATTTCCCACACTGATAGGTACCCGTAACTGAACTTTTGTCACGGCTCATTGTGTGAGGTTGCACGTTCGAGCCAATGTGCGGTTTAACAAAGTGGAGTGAGACAGATATACAGGGGTTCAAGGAATAAAAGGTTTATTGTAGGGAAACAACGACAGGAGTAAACCAAAGGGGACACTGAATGATAAAGCAGAATAGGAGGTGGCTGGGCGAGACAGGAATGGGACCGATACACACAATACAGAGAACAGAACACATCAAGCAGACAGGACAGGAAAGGGTTTGACAGATAGGTGGACAGGACTGGTACTGGACTGAACACTGAATACTGAATATCAGGCAAGGAGGGCAGGACAGGAAGAGGGCTAACTATAAATATAAACAAATCAGGAAACACAGAAACTAAGGAACACAAAGAGACTTATGGAGAAATAGATAGACAGGACTGGGAGGGGGATAAGAAACAGGAGACACAGAGGACAGAAGTTCAGATTAACAAGGGATGATCAGACGAGGTCTCCAGAAGAGTGGTAATGTTCTTAGCATAGGTCAGGACAGGCGGCTGGCAGAAGAATATCAGAGTCCAAAGCATTAAGTCATACATGGGTAATCAGTGGCACTTGAAGTTCTGCAGGATCACATGGTACAGAAACAAATATGGAGGGTAGCGATGGAGGGTCACAGTGGGAGTCCGGGAATATGGATGAAAGCGACAATGGAGGGTCACGGTGGGAATCCAGGAACACAAATGGAGGGTCACGGTGGGAATCCAGGAACATGAATGGAGGGTCACAGTGGGAGTCCAAACAGAGGAGATGTGTGCTGCACACTGGTCAGGATACAATGAAGGACTTCAATGCAGAAGCAACATCCTGAGGGTGGATTGTACCTATAAGGAAGTCCAGGCCCAGCCCACACCTGAGGCTGGAGAGGAGAGGGGAAACCTGGCGTGGACTCCTGGGTGCCTGGACATCAGACCAGGCAGGGGTAAGAACTGGTCCGGAATCATAACATGAAAGGGGTGGCAGTACCTTATTTGGCCTACTTACGCTGCCACGGTGAGAGCCATGCCAACTTTTCAGTCATTCCACAGACGTTTTACGTTGTAAAAAATAAATATGTACCAAACTGTCACCTAAATTGCTACATCGTCGTGTAGTTATAGACATTTTGTCTGAGATCAGATGACAGTTGTTGGTCCTGTGTGACTAAAGGCCAGAATCTATCACAGACTGCTTGAACATTGTCCCATCCTATATCAATGCTCCCAATTAATCAAATTGTCATCTCTTTTCTTCGTATCCATCAGGGTACGTTCCCTATCAGTGCTCAATTATTATTTATTATTCTTTATTTATAAAGCACCAGCATATTCCGCAGCGCTGTACAATAAGCACAGTATAGACAGGGTTACAATACATTGAACAACATTTGACAAACAGTACAGGAGGAGATGAGGGCCCTATTCCCGTAGGAACTCACAATCTGGGAGGGTTGGGGTTGGAAACAGGAGGAGAGGACTGTAAGGTGAGAGTGATTGATGGTTGCGTCAGTGAGTTGGGTGGTAGGCTTCCCTAAATAGGAACGTTTTAAGGGAGCGTTTGAAGGAAGAGAAGTTAGGTAGGGGAAAATCTGACAGTACAAGGGAGAGCGTTCCAGAGAGTGGGGGCTGCGCGTGAGAAATCCTGCAGTCTATCATGGGAAGAGGTGATGCGGGGAGAAGCTAGGCGCAGGTCACTGTTTGACCTTAGGGAGCGGGCTGGGGTGTATTTGGTGATTAGTGAGGACAGGTAGTGGGGAGCTGAGTTAGTGAGGGTTTTGTAGGTAAGGATAAGGATTTTGAACTTAATTCTGCAGTGGATGGGGAGCCAGTGAAGGGACTCGCAGAGGGGAGCGGCAGAGACAGAGCGGCAGGTGAGGTGAATTAGCCTGGCGGAGGCATTCAGGATGGATTGTAGGGGGGAGAGGCGGGACAGAGGGAGGCCAGATAAGAGATTATTGCAATAGTCGAGTCGGGAGATTACCAGGGCGTGTATGAGTTGTTTTGTGGTGACAGCGGTAAGAAATGGCCGAATTCTGGAAATATTACGCAGTTGGTATCGGCAGGAGGAGGAAAGAGACTTGATGTGGGGGATGAAGAAAAGAGCAGAGTCAAGTGTAACTCCAAGACAGCGAACTTGGTTTGAAGGGGAGATGGTGATACCCTCCACCGTGATAGAGAAGTCAGGAGGTGGGGAGGCATTGGAGGGAGGAATAAGTAGGAGTTCAGTCTTTGACATGTTGATCTTTAGGTGGTGGGAGGCCATCCAGGAGGAGATGCCAGATAAACAGTCCCTGACTTTTGAAAGGACAGGGGGAGAGAGATCAGGGGTAGAGAGGTAGATCTGAGTGTCATCAGTGTAGAGGTGGTAATTAAAGCCAAAGCTGTTGATGATTTTGCCCAGGGAGGAGGTGTAGATGGAAAAGAGCAGAGGACCAAGGACAGAGCCTTGAGGTACACCAACAGATAGAGGCAATGAGGAGGAGGAGTTACCAGCAAAGGACACACAGAAGGACCTGTTGGATAAATAGGAGTCAACCCAAGCAAGTGCAGTGTCACCGAGACCCAGAGAGTTGAGGGTCTGTAGAAGGAGGGGGTGGTCAACAGTGTCAAAAGCAGCCGGGAGGTCAAGCAGGATGAGAATAGAATAGTGGCCGTGTTTTTTAGCAGTTAGGAGGTCGTTGGTGACTTTGGTGAGGGCAGTTTCAGTTGAGTGTAGGGGACGGAAGCCAGATTGCAGGGGGTCAAGTAGGGAATTGGAGGACAGGAAGAGGGAGAGGCGGTTGAAGACTAGTTTTTCTAAGAGCTTTGATGTGAAGGGAAGCAAAGATACAGGGCGGTAGTTGGATGGAGAGTTGGGATCTAGGGATGGTTTCTTTAGTAAAGGGGTAACTAGCGCGTGTTTGAAGGCGGATGGAAAGGAGCCAGTGGAGAGAGATAGGTTGAAGATGTGTGTGAGAGCAGGGGTGAGGGAGGAGGAGAGGGGAGGAATTAGATGTGAGGGAATGGGGTCGAGCGGGCACGTGGTGAGATGTGAGGAGGACAATAAGGAATTGACTTCCTCCTCAGTGGCTGGGAGGAAGCGGCAGAGGGTGGCAGAGGGGACCTGTGGGAGTGGAGGTGGCAGATAACTATCTTGTGTTGGGATGTTGCTTCTGATAGTTAGAGTTTTACTGAGGAAGTAGTCTTCCAGGTCTTGAGCGCTGAAGGCAGCTGTGGGGGGAGGTGCAGGTGGGTAGAGGAGGGTGTTGAAGGTGGACCAGAGCCATTTAGGGTTGGAGGACAGCGTAGATATAAGAGATGAGAAGAAGGATTGTTTGGCCAAGTGGAGGGCAGAGGTGTATGACCGGAGAGTAAACTTGAAGTGAACAAAATCAGCTTCAGAGCGGGATTTCCTACAGGCACGCTCTGCAGTGCTCTCTGGAATGCTTTTTTGAGCACTTGATTGGGATACCCTTTCTTCTTAAAATCTCGTCGAAGGCTCCCTGCTTTTTTTCAAAATTCACCTTCAGAACCACATGTCATCTATACCCTAAGGTATTGTATTACCAAAAGGCGTGATTGTAAAGTCTGAGTGTCTACTTATTCTTGCTTTTCAAGAGTTTATTTTGCAATACCAACTTAATTATTGTTTTGCAATTGATGTTAATTGATGTCAAAAGCGTTAAATAATGTTGTTTCAGTGTAATTATTATGAGTGTATTTAATCAAAGGCTTTAATAGTTTGTAAGATTTAATTCATAAAGCCAATTAAACTCATATTCTGGAGTATATTTTATGTACATGCAAGTGACTAACAACCTCTGATCTTGGGTGATGAATGGTAAATTAAATCACAATGGAATTAGCAAAGAGAATCAATTTTACCAATAATTTAACTAATAATATATAAACCTACTTTTCTTTTGTATTTCTGACATTTTCCAGATGATCTCATATAGTACCTGAAAGATTTGTCTTTACTATTGTGTATCATTTCTTATTCCTTTCTTTAGTTTTCCTAGGCATGCACAGATCAGCTGTTTGTCTTCCCGAATTGAGTAAGACACATAATATTGTTTAAGCGTAATTGAGCAGTGGCAATGGAAGCAATTTACATGTGAAGCCTCTGGGAACATTTTCATTTAGAGCAAATATAAAGTATAACACATGACACATTTGATTGCATTATATCTTCCATAGATGAAATTTCCCAGATCTCCTTGTCAATGTAAATAATTTACTCTGAATTTGGGACTCCTTGATTAATTCAACTGCCAGTCATTGTTCTGTCATCACTAAATATTTTTAATGCAATATTATTTCCATAGAAAGAGAAATTAATTGAACGAGAATAAGACCAGAACCAACAGAAAAAGAATAATACAAATGCTTCAAACACCTACGCAAATACTTCTTAATCATTCTCTAATGAAAAACTTATGATGTCAAACTTGCCTCTGCAAGTAGTTACAGGAGAGGAGAGCTATAAAAAGAAAGACAGCAAAAAGAGGGAGATGGTGAAAGAGGGAATATAAGTCATTGTAAAAAAAACATTTGCTCATCAAAGCAAATCTGAAACTTACTTTGCCTTTGGAACTCATATGCCACACTCCCCATATGTAGCAGAGAATTCTGGGTAGGATGCAGATCAAGTCCAGAATTTTTTCGTTGTGCAAAGCCGTGCTAAATGGCCAAAAGCATAGGTTGGAGGATGCAGCAACATAAAGTCACTCCTAGTCAGCTTTTTCAGGCTGGTTAGCCCTTATCACAAGGAGATAGGATTGTGATCCGTGCAGCGTGATGTTAAATCCGAGTGAAACTCAATGGGCCCTATTCCCTAGCGAATGCTAAAATGGGGATGCTAGTGGGGAAAACCTGCGCCCGCTTAAGTTTTCAACTGCCTGGACCCATGACTACTAAGAACCATATATATTGACAGTTTAATAGGGTTAAAAATGTTAAATTTCAAACTATTTTGTTCGTTAATGAAAGTTAATCTCTTGCATCAATAGTTGGCCTAAAATAAGGAAAAATGAAAGTATTTACTGTGAATGATTTTTGTTTATTTGCAGTGGTACTATGATTATTCTAGGTTATTTTTCTGCCTTTTGTGCAGGGGCGGAACTAGCGAGGGTGCCACATGCACCACGGCATCCGAGCCCTCGAGTCCAGTGGGCCTACAATCGGACGCTGGGGCTTTGGGCTTGTTCCAGGTTTCACCTGGGGCCAGATCTGTGGCCTCAGTCCTGGTCTGCAGTGTTGCCAGGGACCTGGTCCACAGCTTCACCTGGGACTTGGTCTGGGGTCTCAGGCTTAGTTTGTGGTCTTGGGCCTGGTAGGCGGCGTCGCCTGGACACTAGTCCGGGATCTAGGGCCTGGTCCGTAGCCTTGTCTGGGCCCTGGTCTGGGGCCTGGATCCTGGTCCAGAGCTTTGCCTGGGTCCTGGTCTGGTGCTTTGCTTGGGCCCTGGTCTAGGGCCTCGTCTGGGGCTTGGTCTGGGTCTTCGGGCCTAGTCCTGGGCATTGGTCCGGGTCTTTAGACCTGGTGCCTTGTCTGGGGCCTTACCTAGACTGCTCGTATGAAGAGGACTTCAGCCCTCTCCCTGCAAAAAAAGTTAAGCAAGTATATTTTTTTATAATATAAATTATGTTAATATAATCATTTTTATATTTAAATTAATTGTACTTGAATAAATTAAACATTATTTCATGTGTTTTAATATTTTATTTTATACTTATTTGTGAGTTTTAATTTGGAGCTCTGTGATACACTCATACACATCAAAAATGCTCTAGAGCTCTGTGATACACACCGCACATTACTGTGAGTGATATTGCTGTGGAGTTTTGTGATACACATACACACCGCACATTACTGTGAGTTATATTGCTGTGGAGCTCTGTGATACGCTCATACACACCACATATTACTGTGAGTTTTGGTGTTATGGAGCTCTGTGATAAACTCATACACAATGCATATTGCTGTGGAGCTCTAAGGCTAGGGTCAAACAAACGCATTTTTCGCAGTGAATGTCAAAAAGTGCGTCCGAACACATTGACGTATTTTTTCACGGAATGCGAGAAAACGGTCATACGATGCGCATTTTCGTGCGTGATTTTTTTACGGATCGTCAATAAAACACTTTTTGCGTCTGGACGTTATGTAGGCTGGACATTAGCAGCGTCTGACATCTCCTAATCACGCACACACGCCGCTATGCCGCCGCAGCGCACTCTGTACGTCAGTACTAGCGAATTCTGCGTTCTCGAAAAAATGCTTTCATTTTCCACTTGCGTTGCGCGGCTGGACTTCTGTGCGGCCGGACTTCGTATATTGGCCGTCATTGCGCATCATTTGCTGCTACTGCGGCCGTGATTAAGTGCGCCTAAACGCATGTTAAAAATGCGCTGGTCTGACCCCAGCCTAAGACATGCTCATACGCACTGCAATTTACTGTGAGTTTTATTGCTGTGGAGCTCTGTGATATGCTCATACAGAGGGCACATTACTGTGAGTTTTATTACAGTGCAGTCGACATTGTGAAGCTGGAGACGTCCAGTATGTGGTGATGGGGGGGGGGCAGATATGTTTTTGCGTAGGGTGGTGGTGGGGCCCATCATGGATTCCCGCTCATGGGCCCCGAGGCTACTAGCTTGTGTGTATTTATCATGATAAATTTGCAGTCTTCATTCATGGCTCAATAACTATGTATCGAACCCCAGAAAGTAAGCAACAGCAATGCAACATGGAAGCTACATATACTGTCCCTCAGAATTGTCATCTATCTATATATTCATCCATCAAAGCAAATAAAGAGACAACACATAAAGGGTTATTCAGAGAGATTCGAAAAGTCACCGCACGTTCGGTGACCTTTCGTTCCCCGCACTTCGGGGCGATTCTGAGATTCTAGTTTGCCGGCCCTGCGGTGTATTCAGTAAGCATCGCAGCCCCCCCCCCCCGTAGTGTAGGGAAAGCTCGACGCAAACCCGCAGAACACTCGCTGAACACTCACCGAAAACCCTCAAAAAAAACAAGCCGAACAAGCTGGGAAAATCTGAGAAGCCGCCTATAACAGCGCAGACCAGCTGCAGGAAAAAGCCGACATGCAGACGAACGGGGTGGGAAAACAAAAATGTTTGCTTGAAAGTTTTAAATTTGAAACGCTGTTTGCAAAACAAGTACTTAACGAAAATGCCTTGAATTTACAGATAAGATCCTATGAATAATAATAAAAAGGTCTGTTACCGGAAAATGAAAAATCTATTTAACCCTTTCGCTGCTGAGCCATTTCACACCTCTGTGCTGAGCTCATTTTTACCGGTTCCGCTCATCATGTTTAAACACGATTTGAAGTCACATTTTATTATACAACCCAGACATATTATATATCGTTCTTTCTGGCAGATTCGGAAAATTCATAATATGTCATTATTATATTTATACGTCATGTCTTGCCTGAATATTATAACAAAAAATACAATAAAAATTGAATTTTCAATCATCTACATTGTGTAAAGTGTTTTTTTTTCACATTTTATGATGTGAGCCTTTGCAGTTATATTTTCAATGGGGTGTGCTTGTTAAAAAAATTAGAAATGGGGACTCTTCACATTTTTTGGGGGGGAAATTACGTGTTTTTTAGCAAACGCCCCCATAGAAAAATCATTAGTGCAGCATCATTGTTCACATTATAATTGAAATGAGAACAATATTGCTGCATTAATAAAACGAAAGAAAAGCATTTTTTTAATTTGGTTTTAATTTTCATTTATTTATTTATTTTTACATTTTACATGGTCATGTTTGGTATCATTGGAAAGGCCATGCACTGGCAGTTTCAAAGATATCTAATATTAACCCATAGCTGCCACGGATCGGGAGATATGGGGTTTATTGGAACCCTCTATATCCACCATAGTTGGCAGCTAAGGGTTAATTCCAGAACTGACATCATCGCACCATGTGCGATGACGGCAGTCATCAGGGGGATATCCCGGAAGCTTGGCCGACATCCAAGATGTCGGCCAGCTCCGGGAGGGGACCGCGATATGGCGCCTGTTGGTGCCATATCGCTATCCAGCCCCTAGGGGTTAAAGACAGCCGCCACTTGGAAGGACAGGCTGTGCCCTTCCAAACAGTGCCTGCCTTTAGCTTGTGGCCCACATGGATGGGGAGGGAGAGCGGTCCAAAGGACCTTCCCCCTCCCCTTCAGTCACCTTCCCCGCACTGGCAGGGGTGTGCCTGTAATAGACGTCATCGCCTTGGCGCGATGACGTCTATCGTGCTTGCCTGGATCCCAGGGACTGGGCTGACATCAAGGATGTCAGCCTGCACCGGGGGGCAGCTGCAATCGGCCGGAATCCAGGCCGGTCGCCGCTGCAAAGGGAGGACGCGCTCGGCGCGTCCTCTGCTGCGAAGTGTACATGCGGCAGGACGCGCTGAGCACGTCCTCTGCATGGAAAGGGTTAAGAATAAAAACAGACAAAAAAATTGACAAAAAAATCCCCAAAAATGCCTAAAAGATCCTAAAAAAATCGATAAGTAAAGAGACTTTTTACAGCAGAATAAAATAATAAACGGTTTATTAGATATTGGATTAAAACCGGAATGTTTTTAACATTGAAGCCTATGGGGTTCTTCTGAATAAACCTGATGAATGAAAGCACTGAACAGCAGGGCATTTCAGCAACTTTTCCCTGCTGTTTGGTGTTTTCTGAATAGATGAACCATTGCTTCTCTATGGGGATTTCACTGCCCTCGAACTGGCACCGTATGTGCAGGCAATTTGCCAACATTTGGCAAATTGCCTGCTCTCTGAATAGCCGAAATGTCCCCGTTTGCTGAATTTCAGTGTCCGGTTACATTTTGGCGACAATTCGGATCTCTCTGAATAACCCCCCTAGATAGATAAATAAATCAGCTATATAAATGATAGCTAAAGTTACGAAACTACATGGACTCTATCTATATGGTAGCTTTTAATTTATTGTGTATATGATCATGCATCAAAAACATTATAACACCAAACTACATGAGTACATGTCTGGTGTTTCAGATGTACATATTATAGATATTGCATTATCAACATGACGCTTATATGAGAAGATGTTAAATATGAAAAACGTCATTTTTAATTTTATTTTCAATCAATGCCTGCTCACATTTCAGTTGCGGCTTTGAAAATCTCAGTCCATTCTCCTACATTCAAGTTTTATTGGACTTACTGAAGCACCCGCAATCCTGTGTTTGCTATCAATTCTAATAATAGTATTTAACATAAAATAAATATCTTGCTTTATTTCTGGTAATCATTTCCACCTCAGATCATTTATTATGAACTGCTGAGCCAGAAACCTGGACTCTCCTTTAACTTGCTGTAAACTCTAATAGATGTAATAATCCTTTAAACTGTCAAAGGCAAGAAAACGGAGAGACCTTGCTAACAAGTGTAACTATAGTAACAATTGTGGGTAAGATGTATGATGCACTGCAACGTTTCACATTCATCCTCATTCTGCAGTATGTCAGGGGTAAGTGGGCTTCTATGATGAATAAAAAAGATCATGTAGCCTTGCACAACAGTGAAATGAAGTAGCTCTTAAAACACAGGCATACAAAAAAGTAACTTTAATTTATCATTTTTTCAATAAGCCATCTGCACAGCTTAAAATTCCTTTTCTAGATGCCATGCTATGCAGGCTATAAATCAGCAGATGTGAATTTTAATTGACAAAGGAAATTGGAAGCTTTGGCAAACACTGATCTGGCATCTATTAGAAGATAATAAAAAAAATGCACAGAAAAGTGGATGGGAGATATTCATCTTAATAAACACTTTATTAGCAGAGTTATAGATAATAAGTAGAACATAGGGTCAACATATGGAAGGCGTATTATTCCTTTAAAAATAAATATGCCTACACATTGTTTACTACGATGGGGAGCTGAGGAGGAAAATAGCAAAATGTTTATGAAAAATGTCAGTCTAAAGAAACACTGGAGGAGGGAAATGTTTTAAGTTCAGATATTTGAAAGAAGTATTTGAAATTTCCTTACGAACCTTATGCAATTACCACTTGATCAATAAAAAGGACATGTACATACACTTACACAATACATACATTTCTGGATTCATATACACAAACACACACACACACTCACTTTCCCCCTTTCCTCTTTCCTCTCTCCCCTCTTTTCATGCCCCTTCTTTTTTCCCCATTTTATCACCTTCTCTCTCCTCATTATTCCTTTCTTTCTTCTCTTTCTTTCGCTCTCCTTCTCTCTCTCTCCACTTCCTTGTTCCTTTTCTCTCCCCATTCTAATCTTTTCCTTCACCCCTTTTCTATGCTGATCTTCCAACTTCCCTCCTTCTATACCCATTTTCTCTCTGCCTTTCTGTGCTCATTTCCCTTCTCTCCCTTTCTGTGCTCATTTCCCCTCTTTCCCTTTCTCCGCTCATCTTCTCTCTCCCTCTTCCATGCCCTTCTCATCTTGTCTCTTTCCCTTCTCAGTTCTTCTCTTCCCCTTACAGCTTAGGCTAGGGTCAGACGAACGCATTTTTCGCATCGTCCGTAAAAAAGTGCATCCGAACGCATTGACGTATTTTTTCACGGAAGACGCGAAAGCGAACATACAATGTGCATTTTCGTGCGTGATTTTTTTGACGGAGCTATTAAAAACAAATGGACGTGATGTTGGCCAGACAGGTGCATCGTCTGACGTCTCCAAATCATGCACACACGCCGCTATGCCGATGCAGCGCACTCTGTGCGTCAGTACTAGCGGTTCACCGTTCTCGAAAAAATGCGTTCATTTTCCACTTGCGTTGCGCAGCGAACTTTCGTGCGGCCGTACTTCGTATATTGGCCGTCATTGGACGTCATTTGCTGCTACTATGGCCATAATAAAGTGTGGCTGCACGCGCGTTCGCACTGCGTTCGTCTGACCCCAGCCTTACTCCTCTCTCTCCCCCTTTCCAGCACTTCTCCCCACCTTCCAGCTCTCTTTTCCTTTTCAGCTTCTCTCTCCCCATTTTAAGCTTCTCTCCCCCTCTTTTCAGCTTTTCTCTGCACCTTTTCAGATTCTCTCCCCTCACTTTTAACCCCTTCCATGCAGAGGATGTGCTCAGCACATCCAGCCACATGGGCACTTGGCTGCGGAGGACGCGCAGAGCGCATCCTCCCATTGCAGCCGCGATCGGCCAGGATTCCAGCCAATCGCTGCTGCCCTCCGGTGTGTGCTGATATCTTGAATGTCGGCCCAGTCTCCGGGACCCCGGCCGCATGAATCGCACAGGGTGCATTGACGTCTTTTCCAGGCACACCCCACCCCGCCAGTGCGGGGAAGGTGCCTGAAGGGGAGGGGGGATCATTTGGACCTCTCTCCCTCCCAATCTGCTTGGGGCACATGTGAAAGGCAGGCACCACTTTGAAGGGCACAGCCTGCCCTTCCAAGCGGTGGCTGCCTTTAACCCCTTGGGGGCTGGATAGCGGTCCCCTCCCAGTGCTGGCCGGCATCTTGGATGTTGGCCAAGATTCCGGGATCTCCCCCTGCCGACTTGCATCATCGCGTAGGGAAGCAATGATGTCAGTTTGGGAGTTAACCCCTAGCTGCCACCTATGGTGAAGATAGGGGGTTCATTGGAACCCCCCTATCTCTCAATCCGTGGCAGGGGTTAATGTCATGGAACGGCCAGAGCATGGCCTTCCCAGTGATACCAAACATGATCATGTTAAATGTAATGTAAAAATAAATCAAAATAAAAATATAATTTGTTTTTAAAGAAAGGGTTTTTTGTTTTATTAATGCAGCAATATTGCTCCCATTTCAATTATAATGTGAACAATGATGCTGCACTAACGATTTTTTCTATGGGGCTTTTGCTAAAAATTGTGTAATTTCCCCCCAAAAAAATTTAACAAGTCCCCATTTCTATTTTTTTTAACAAGGGCACCCCATAGAAAATATAACCGCATAGGCTCGGATGATAAAATGTGAAAAAAAAACACTTTACATGCTGTAGATTATTGAAAATTCTAATTTTATTGCATTTCTTGTTATAATATTCAGGCAGGACATGACATATCTATAAAACCTATAAAACCATTTGTCCGTCGCCGCACACCCGCACAGCCAACAGAAACCAGATGCGCATCTTCGGACAGACGCCAGATGCGTGCGCAGCCTCTACCCGTCGGCTGTGCGCATCCAGGAGAGCCAGAACAGCATCGCTGTCACCGGCTCCCGCGGCGAAAGCTCCCTCTCTACGTGAGTTCTGGGAGGGAGATGACGCTGGGTCGGCTGCTTTCCTCCCTCTCCCTCTCACAGTGTGTCTGCGGGGGGGGGGGGCGGAGTGCTGGGACGCTGCGGCCAGCTTGCAAACTCCCTTTTTTGCAAGCCGGCCGCAGCGTCCCCGCAGCCCCCCCCCCCCGGAGACACACTGGGAGAGAGAGGAAAGCAGCCGTCCCAGGAAAGCAGCCGTCCCAGCGTGTGACTGGGTGGTGGAGTGCTGGGACGCTGTGACCGGTGTTCTGCCCAACCCTGCTGACACATAATCCCCCCATGGCTCTGTATAACACACAACCCTACTAACTGTGACCCGCACACCCTGAATATATAGAGGAAGTCTAAATAGACAGTGTCTATTTAGACTTCCTCTATATATTCAGGGTGTGCGGGTCACAGTCAGTAGGGTTGTGTGTTATACAGAGTGCCTGAGCCAGGAGCTTACAATCTAAGGGGTACCTGCACCAGTGAGTTTACAATCTAAGGGGGACCTGCACCAGTGAGTTTACAATCTAAGGGGTACCTGCGCCAGTGAGTTTAGAATCTAAGGGGGGACCTGCGCCAGTGAGTTTACAATCTAAGGGGGACCTGCACCAGTGAGTATACAATCTAAGGGGGACCTGCGCCAGTGAGCTTACAATCTAAGGCGTACCTGCACCAGTGAGTTTACGATCTAAGGGGGACCTGTGTCCGTGAGCTTACAATCTAAGGGGGACCTGCACCAGTGAGCTTACAATCTAAGGCTAGGGTCAGACTAATGCATTTTTCGTGTTGTCTGTGAAAAAGTGCGTTCAAACGAATGGACGCATTTTTTCACGGAATATGCGATAGCGGTCATATGATGCGCATTTTCGTCCGTGATTTTGTACGGTTATCAATAAAACACTTTTTGCGTTTGGACGTGATGTTGGCCGGACATTAGCAGCGTCTGATGTCTCCTAATCATGCACACATACCGCTAGCGGACGCAGCGCACTCTGTACGTCAGTACTAGTGGTATCACGTTCTCGAAAAAATGCGTTCGTTTGCCAGTTGCGTTGCGCGGCCGCACTTTTGTGCGGCCGTTCTTCGTATGCTGCCCGGCATTGGACGTAATTTGCTGCTAGCACGGCCGTGATTTAGTGCTGCTAAACGCACGTTAATACTGCGTTAGTCTGACCTTAGCCTAAGGGGTACCTATGCCAGTGAGCTTACATACTAAGGGGTACCTGTGCCTGTGAGCTTAAATACTAAGGGGTACCTTTGCCTGTGAGCTTACAGTCTAAGGGGTACGTGTATCCGTGAGTTTACAATCTAAGGGGACCTGTGTCTGTGATCTTACAATCTAAGGGGGACATGTGACAGTGAGCTTACAATCTAAGGGGGACCTGTGCCTGTGATCTTACAATCTAAGGGGGACATGTGACAGTGAGCTTACAATCTAAGGGGGACCTGTGCCTGTGAGTTTACAATCTAAGGGGTACCTGTGTCCGTGAGTTTACAATCTAAGGGGTACGTGTGTCCATGAGTTTACAATCTAAGGGGTACGTGTGTCCATGAGTTTACAATCTAAGGGGATTTGTGCCCATGAGTTTACAATCTAAGGGGGACCTGCGCCAGTGAGTTTACAATCTAAGGGGTATCTGCGCCAGTGAGCTTACAATCT
Organism: Leptobrachium leishanense; assembly: GCA_009667805.1. Taxonomy (NCBI): domain Eukaryota; kingdom Metazoa; phylum Chordata; class Amphibia; order Anura; family Megophryidae; genus Leptobrachium; species Leptobrachium leishanense. Next base: position 178,799,900 of record CM019065.1, on the reverse strand, counting down.
AAGGGGTACCTGTGCCAGTGAGCTTACAATCTAAGGGGTACCTGTGCCTGTGAGCTTACAATCTAAGGGGTACGTGTGTCTGTGAGCTTACAATCTAAGGGGGACCTGTGTCCGTGAGTTTACAATCTAAGGGGGACCTGTGCCAGTGAGTTTACAATCTAAGGGGGTCCTGTGCCCGTGAGCTTACAATCTAAGGGGGACCTGTGCCAGTGAGTTTACAATCTAAGGGGTACCTATGCCAGTGAGTTTACATGCTAAGGGGTACCTGTGCATGTGAGTTTACATACTAAGGGGTACCTTTGCCTGTGAGCTTACAATCTAAGGGGTACGTGTGTCCGTGAGCTTACAATCTAAGGGGTACCTGTGTCTGTGAGTTTACAATCTAAGGGGGACCTGTGCCAGTGAGTTTACAATCTAAGGGGAACCTGTGCCCGTGAGCTTACAATCTTATGGTGACCTGTGCCTTTGAGCTTACAATCTAAGGGGTACCTGTGTCTGTGAGTTTACAATCTAAGGGGACCTTTACCAGTGAGTTTACAATCTAAGGGGTACGTGTGCCCGTGAGTTTACAATCTAAGGGGTACGTGTGCCCATGAGCTTACAATATAAGGGGTACGTGTGTCCGTGAGTTTACAATCTAAGGGGCCCTGTGCCTGTGAGTTTACAATCTAAGGGGCCCTGTGCCTGTGAGTTTACAATCTAAGGAGGAAAAGAGGAGCCCGCTCCCGTGAATTTACAATCTAAGAGGGGAAAAAGGAGCTGCTCACGTGAGTTTACAATCTAAGGGGACATGTGCCCTTGAGCTTACAATCTAAGAGGGAAGAGGAGCCTGCTCTAATATATAAATGCGTTTGTAATGCGCTGTCAGCTACACGCGCACCCATCACAGCTGCTTACTCGGCCCTCCTGTTGTGGACGGGTCGGCGACGAACGCGTTACAAACGCATTTATATTTGGAGATACTCATGGATAGGACATTAAAATACTAATTTGTGGACACGGATTCTGAGCTGGTGACAACAACAATAGACTGTCTTCCGGGCAGGCTTAACAACTAGTACATGTAATAATGATATATTATGAATCTGCAGAGTCTGCCAGAAAGAGCGATATATAATATGTCTGGGTCATATAATAAAACGCTTCAAATCGCGTTTAAACATGATGAGCGAAAACCAGTAAAAATTAGCTCAGCACACAGGGGTGAAATGGCTCAGCAGCGAAAGGGTTACTTTTCTCTCTCTCCCCTTTTCAGCTTCTTTCTATCCCCTTTTCAGCTTCTCTCACACACCATTTTCAGCTTCTCAATTCCCCTTCTTAGCTTCTCTCTCCTCCTTTTCATTTTCTCTTCCCCGCCTTTCAGCTTCTCTCTCCCCCATTTTCAGCTTCTCTCTCTCCAGCTTCCTCCATGCCCCTTGTTTTCACCTTTTTTACCTCTTACTCATCTTTTATTTCTCCTTCATATTCTCTTTCTCCACCTGTTTGTTCTCCACTCCCTTACCCTGCTTATACTAGCGTCCAGTGTTCTACTTCCCTCCTCAGTGACTGTGAGTAAGTGATGTATTGAAAGGTCACTTCCAGCGCTGCTGCTGAAGAGGAGGGAAACACTGCACTCTGAGAAAGTGTACACACTCTTAAGACCTGCCCTGCGGCTCCTGAAAATGAGGCCGGCCAGCCATGGTGTGTAGCAGCCAGCCGGTCTCTTTATAAAGAGACACAGTGCAGCTGCAACACCGGCCATTTTATTGTGCTGAAGACCAGCCCAGAGGGCATTTACCACCCCATGCCCCCCCAGCCCAGTCGGCCCCTGATGGGATGGTTACAGTACATTTCAAAAACAAAAAGGTGCTAAGAAAATACTTATTTTTTAACATAGTTGTCATTTGAGTCTGATTTGTTGTATACTCGATTCAGAGATTATTTCACAAAACCGACATCAGACATAAATTATTTATAAAAACAAACACCTTTTAGATGGTCCTTTTTTCTTACTTAAAGAGATAGTGGGATTTTATTTTTATGTTTTTCAGTTTTTGGCATTCTCTCCAACCAATCAGGAATTTATATGGATACAGTTTAACTGATATTTTTGGTCAATGATATTAGACATGTGCATTTGTTTTTTGTGGGGATTTTATTTTAAATTTGTTGATATGTCAAGTCACAAATCAATGAAAGGATATTCCAACAAATTATCCTAAAAATAAATCACACGGCAACAATTTTTAATTCTGCATTTTGTTTCTGTTCATTTTTATGCACTCACAAGTACTAATGCAATTCTGCTTTGCACAGTGTTTCTCAACTCCAGTCCTCAGGGCCCCCCAACAGGTCAGGTTTTCCAGATATCTGAGGCACAGCACAGGTGATGTGATTTGCTGTTCAGGGATTGCAGGATTCAGTCTGCGTTTCCCCAAGGTGATCCTTAAAACCTGGACTGTTAGAGGGTCTTGAGGACTGGAGTTGAGAAACAATGTCAGGGTTATTCAAAGAGCTCCGAATTGCTGGCGAAAGGTAACCGAATGCTGAAATTCAGCGTTCGGTTACCTTTCCTGGCCATTCGGCTATCCAGAGAGCAGGCAATTCGCCAAATGTTGGCAAATTGCCTGCACATACAGTGCCTGTTCGGTGCCTGTTCGAGGGCAGTGAAATCCCCATAGAGAAGCACTGCTTTGTCTATTCAGAGAACAAAAACCAGCAGTGAAAAGTTGCTGAAATGCCCTGCCATTCGGCTGCTTCATTCAACAGGTTTATTCAGGCGAATCCCATAGGCTTCAATGTTAAAAATATTCCCGTTTTAATTCAATATCTAATAAATCGCTGGTTATAATATTCCGCAGTAAAAAGTCTCTTTATTTATAGATTTTTTTTAGGATCTTTTAAGCATTTTCAGGTATTTTTTTTTTAAAAAATTAAATGTTTTTTTCTTTTTTCTGTAACAACCCTTTTTATTATCATTCATTGGATCTTATATGTAAATTTCAGACACTTTCACTCAGTAGTTTGTTTGCAAACAGCGCTTCACTTTCACGGTTTGCTGAAATGGAATCGCCGAATTGAAGTGAAGGAAAAGTCACCGAACGTGCGGTGACTTTTAGATTCTCTTTGAATAACCCTGTGTGATTAAACTGAAATAAGAGCTGCTTGGTTGCTTGGCAGCCCATATATTCCAGAGCCACTTTCCCACATCCCATAGCTAATGACTGAGAGGATATATTTGGGACGGTAAGTTGTTTAGCCTCCTTTAAATTGACTCTTCAGTTTCTGGCCATGGATTGGGGTATAGTAGAGAAAAGAGTGCAATTATTTTTTCATGCCATGAAGCTTAGGCCTGGTGAGCTTTCCAGCACCTAACCTGCTATTCCAGGTGTGTATAGGCTCATTTTACAGCAAAAACTGATTTAAAACAAACAAAATCTTTTGTGAAATTTAATATATTCTAGAACAGTATTTCCAAATCCTGTCCTTCGGTACCCAAACAGACCACAATTTAATGATTGCCTTGGGAAAATGCAGACTGAATCCAGCAATTACTGAGCTGCCAATCATATCACCTGTGCTGTGCTTCAGATATCTGACAAACCTGGCCTGTTAAGGGGACCTGAGGATGAAGGTTGGGAAACCATGACAGACTTTCTTGTACTTTCTGTTGGCTGTAAAATTCCCCAATTGTTATAGTAACTGTAACATAATCTTTTAATAAACTTCAGAGATTCATAATTTAGATGGTAGAAACATGTATTACGTGTCTTCTCAAACTTATATTAAAGTCTGCAAAAAATAAAGTTAACATCTAGGGCAATTTCTAAACTTCCAGCAGGAGATTAAATGCACCAAATTGCCAGGTAAGAACAATTTAATTCTTACTAAATGTGCTGGCCAGCATTTTCCTTCAATGTATTACCAATTACATAGTTAATTTTAAGGACTCTTATTCACAGTCTGCAGAGTTAGGCTGGGGTCAGACCAGCGCACTTGTAACGTGAGTTCTGGCGCACTTAATTAGGGCTGCACTAGCAGCAAATGACGGGCAATGACGGCCAATATACAAAGTACGGTCGCACGAAAGTCCGGCTGCGCAACGCAAGTGGAAAATTAACGCATTTTTTCGAGAACGCAGAACCGCTAGTACTGACGTACAGAGTGCGCTGTGTCCACTAGCGGCGTGTGTGCGTGATTTGGAGACGTCAGACCCTGCTCGTGTCCGGCCAACATAACGTCCAGACGCCCAAAGTTTCCTGGTTTGGATCCGTAAAAAATCACGCACAAAAATGCGCATCGTATGACCGTTTTCACGTATTCCGTGAAAAAATACGTCAATGCGTTCGGACGCACTTTTTTACGTTCGCGTGTAAAAATGCTTTCGTTTTACCCTAGCCTTAAGGTTTATAAGATCTTGTTTCCCTTTTTCAGAGTATATTATATTTGTTTGTGTTTTTTTACATATGTTTTTTCTTCATAAATATTTTTTTGGCACTATTTGACAAGTTTGATTTTAGTTGTGGTTTATATACAGTATTTTAGAATTTTCACATTCCTGATGATTTTTTTTTTACATTCTTGCTGAATTTGTGATTTGATCAGTCTATCGTTTGTGGGAATTTTAGTACCTGTTTTATGTTTACAAAATCCAAGTGTCATTGACAATTTTTTTTAATATTGTCTTTTTTTTCACTGTCAAGTTAAATGACTCCTGTGGGCTGAGTGTTGATTGGTTGCTTGGTGGACTGGACGTAAGAGAAGGAGTACGTTTATGCCTCCAGAGCTTCTTGTTGTTAACTCCAATTATATGTATCCAGCTAATCACTTTCAAGACCTTTCTAAAAGTATTTCTATTAAAATGATAATGATCGCCACATGGGATAAACTTATGCCGTCTATGCTCCAATACCCTTTTCCATCTCTTGCAAAATCAATAAATGTTTTTACATATGGATAGATGACATCACATCTACTAAATGGATGTCTCACTCAATTACTCATCTCTTTCATTTTTTTGCAGAAGGCGCTATGTTACCATATTGTGCATTGCAAGAAAACTAGTAACTAACAAAATTTAACAGGTTCCCACTTTCTATTGAGATCCTTCCTTAGTCATAGGAGTCTCCAACTGACCTTTTCTTTAAAAAAAGATTCTCTATCTTGGAAAAAATTTGTTATTCACCCATCAATCTCCATAAAACGTCTTTCACGCTTTTATATTCACAATATTGACTCGAAATACAGATTTGTCTATGTGTTGCGCGGCCGAACTTTCGTGCGGCTGTACTTCGTGTGTGGGCCTGCGTTGGACGTCATTTGCTGCTACCACGGGTGTAATAAAGTGCGGCTAAACGCACGTTCGCACTGCGTTCGTCTGACCCTAGCCTTAGAGGGACAAAAGGCAAATTACATGTCTCCTGGTATTTTGCAAGAACTGAATGACATTTTGACATTAGCAAATACAATGTAAAATAGTGTCTGCAGGCATAATAGCTAGGTACTTGAAAACATATACGTATTATTTATTTTATAAATAAAACTGTAAGAATAGACATTTCTGTTAAAACACATATAACACTTGTGATTGATTTTTCAACTTTACATAATTATTATATTTTTTAATTATTAATGTGGCTACACAAGCTAGATGTAGAAATCTTGATAATATGGTGAATATGCCGGTACACTACAGGTTAATTACAATTACAAGTTCAATAAATATATACTTGCAGCAATGTGATTTTTTTTTGGGTGGGGGGTTTTTGCAGAATCTACCTGAAAGTGTCAATTTGTTATATTTTAAATATAATTATACTTTTGAATCATTTGATTGATTAAAATATTCACCAGCTGGATTCACTATAACTATAAATTATTTAAGGCAAATTATTTTTAAAACCTTTTGATGTTTGGAAGATGTGAGTTTCTATTTTTATGCAAATATCCTATACTATCCATTTCAATAACCAGAAGAATCTTAGCAGGTTTTTGTATTCACGACAACACTGCCATCAAGCACTGAAGCCTGTGCACTACAATATAGAATTGGTAGATTGTGGGACTAGGGATAATACTAGCTTTATAGTTTAATTACTAGACAGATAAAGCGCCAAACATACTCTCTTTCTCTAATATAATTACAATTATAATTGCAAGTATTTATAAATCGCCATAAACTCTGTAGCACTGTACGATGGGTAGGACAAAACTAACCAAATTAACAAACAAGATAAACACACTGACAATGATAGGGAAGCAGGACCATGCTCAAGATTTACCAATATGAGAGGCGATGCATGACACACAGGGTAAATAGCTGAATATAGAATGTAATGGGGCGCATGGGGGTTGTGTGACAGATCAGGATAGGTACAATGGGGGTCGTATGGAGTGGGCTGATAGGTGTTGCTAAAGTAATGCATTTTTAATAACTGTTTGAAAGATTGGAGGGACGTGGAAATTCAAATGTGATGACGGAGGGAGTTCCATAAAAGAGGGGCAGATTGGGAAAAGCCCTGAAGGCAAGAGTTGGAAGTGCGGGGTAGGGATGTGCGTTTCGGGTTTCGGAATTTCAGAATTTTCACAAAATTTCCCAATTCGTGTTTTCGGATTCGGCCGATTTTCCGAATCGGATCGGACCTGAAAACCGACAGATCCGAAAAGTTTTCCGAGCCGAAATAAATTTTTTTCGGAATTTTCGAATGGACTTGAAATGTGTCAAATCGAAATTTATTTTCGCTCTATTCATGATTCCGGTTCCATTCGTGATTTCGGTAATTCTGGACATCGTATATTTAACTATTATCAGTTATATCGCTGATTCTGTAAATTTTGTATTTGTAAATGCGTATCACTTGTTTTTGTTTCCAATGATCCGATAATTCTGTCGATACGATAATTCCTTCGTAATCGGGTCGGATCCGATTCGTCCGCGGGTCGTGCATGCGCGCGCGCGGATGTCGTAACTTTATTGAGACTTTTTTGACAGGCCAAAAAATATTGAATTTATTTATAATTTATATCATCATGGCTGAAAGAAGAGAGTCCCATTCGGACACCTCCTCGTCCTCATCTGCTTCCACCCCAGAGACACCCAGGAAGAAGCGGGCCAGCAACATGGCATTTGAGGAGATGTTGGAGCTGGTCCGCATCTTTGATAAAAAAGATTATGACTGCCGTAAGGGCCCTTACGGCAGGAATAATAACACCCGCAAGGATCGTATCCTTGACAAGCTCCGAACTACCATCCTGGAGCTGTTCGGGAAAGACCGGACGAAGGACCAGCTCCGAAAACGCTGGTCCGACCTCAAAGCACGCGAGCAGGAGCAGCTGAGGCACATCCGTCGCGTCATAGCCAAATGTAAGTGTCATGTTATATTGTAAAGCGCTGCGCAAACTGTTGGCGCTATATAAATCCTGTATAATAATAATAATGTGCTTGCATGTGCTAATGTGCACAGAAATATGTTGATTTATCTAGTCCTTTTTTCATGCAATGTGATTGTGTATAGCTTTGCGTTTTCACGACTCGTCATACATGCATTTTTGCCATAGCTCTTCTTTTTTGTGATTTTATGTATTCGTGAAAATTGTGACATTTGATGTATGTAGATGAAATTATAATGCTGGATTTCTTTTGGCACTGTGTGTACTGTAGTGTGCTGGGGGGGGGGAGGTTGTTGTGATTGAGTGATGCATACGAGATGACCCTCAGCTTGCCCAATATTGGCTCCCACCTGCGCATCAACAAAAATCTCTGCGTCTCCGTGGTAGGATGGGACATGTAGTTCTTCTGAAAGTGCATCCAAACAGAGCCGCGTTCAATACATCCTCAGCAGCTGCTGAATTGTTGCAGCGCAGCAATTCAGTTTGCTACAGCAGTGTCATTGAACGCTTTAGATGCAAATTTCAAAACAAAATGGCGGATTTCTGTTGTTTCTGCTATATCCACAGTTTTATTAGCAGAAACTGAAAGTGAAACTGAGGCTGAGGCCATCTATAAAATAACTAAAAGCAGTCGGCACAATGCGTTTTGTACGCACACAACACAAATAATAGTTTTTATTGAATAAACGTAATGTTTACTTCTGAAAAAACTATATAATTGAACGGTAATATATGTCTATGTGCAGAGGAAATAAATAAATATTTTGTGACTTTAGAACTATAAGATGGGAGTAGTGGTGGGTCAAGCTGGTAGTGGGTAGTGGAGGGGTGTCGCAATACTTTCGGCAATATATTGTATAGATATACCATTTTTTCCAGTCTGCATTATTTACGTGTTTTTTTTGGATTTGGCAGAAGACAGGAAGGCAAAGGCAGCATCTGCCCCGGCGGGCACCAGTGCCCCAGTGGAGGAGGAGGGGGAGCCACGGGCGACCACCAGCGCTGGTATATACTGTTTTATTTTGCAACGACTTTTGGTTAAAAACAGAAACATTTTTTGTTTACTGTATTTTCATTAAATTTTTTTATATATAGCACAAGAGGAGCAGGAGGAGGAAGAGGAGGAGCAGGAGGAGGACGATGTTGGAGAGAGGGAGCCGGAGCCGCAGCAGGAGGCCGCGAGTCCAGGTTTTTTTTTTACTGTTGTATTTTGCATCGACTTTTGTTCAAAAATAAATCAGTTTTGTTGTTTACTGTATTTTTTATTTCTCTAATTTCTTAGATCTACTGTAGCACCGGAAGAGATGCTGATGGTGGTGGTGGAGGAGGAGGAGGAGGAGGAGCCTCAGGAGGCCGCCAGCTCTGGTATATACTACTGTTATATTTTTTCAAGACTTTCAGTCAAAAATAGAAACCTGCTTTACTTACTGTATTTTCCTTCTTTCATTCATTGGATATATAGAAGGAGAAGCCAGACCAGACAGGTCCAGTGTCAGGATGAGGAATAGGATGGCGTTCGGCGAGCTACGCCTGGCTGGCACCAACATAGAAGCCATCCAGGAGTTGCTGCAGGAGTTAAGGGACCATATCAACAATTGCGTTGACGTCTTGGAGCGGCAGTGAGACCAGCCTCCTCCTCCCCTATGTTTGATCCCCTGTTGGGCAGTTTGCCATCCGTGGCATGTTGTAAATAAATTTTATATTTTTTCTATATTTTCCTGTTTGTGTGCGTTGCTTTTCCTTACTTAATAAGTTAATATGTATTGCTTGGTTTCCACACTGTTAAAATTATATGTACATAAATCTATTGACATTTCTATGGACCCTTTGTCATAAATTTGTCAACATATTTGTGGCCATGAATGTGACTGTGCACATTCTACACTGCCTGCCTGGCCAAAAAATGCCTTGAGACACTGCCTTGAGATTTGATTACCGACGTGGCATGGTTTTGTTAAGCTTAGGTGATGTCACAACAACATGGATTTTTGTCCACAGTCACATTCATTGTATAACCAAGAATTTATCAAAAAATATTGATGGCAGCACTGCGTGAAGTCTTCTCCGACACAACCCAAAGTTCCTTAGTGCGGCTCAGGTGTAGTTTATTTGTCCCTGTTTGCAGCTTCACGCAACACCTCCTCCCAGCTATGAGCTCTCTCTCTCCCACCGCTGCCCGCTAAGACGCTGCCCGCCAACATGGTAACGTCTTTGCAGGAAGACAACAGCATGGGGGAACGGCTGCTGCCGACAGTCCCAAGACCTCGTCACAATGACGTCAGTTCTGGAGTTAACCCCTAACTGCGACCAATGGTGGAGATAGGGGGTTCATTGGAACCCCCTATCTCCCGATCCGCGGCAGCTATCCGTTGGTTAATGTTTGGTATCTTTGGATCGACCAGAGCATTGCCTTTCCAACAATACCAAACATGACAATGTTAAAAATTATAAAAAATTAAAATATAAAAAAATAAACAGTTTTTTTGTTTTGTTTTGTTAATGCAGCAATATTGTTCCCATTTCAATTATAATGTGAACAATGATGCTGCACTAAGGATTTTTGTATGGGGTGCGTTTGTTAAAAATAGTGTAATTTTCACCCAAAAAAATATAACAAGTCCCCATTTCAATTTTTTTTAACAAACGCAACTCATAAAATATAACCGCAAACACTCGCATGTTAAAATGTGAAAAAAACACTTTACACCTTGTAAAACAAACATTGAAAATTCTAATTTTATTGCATTTTTTGTTATAATATACAGACAGGACATGACGCATACATATGATAATGATATATTATGAATCATCTGCCGAGTCTGCCAGAAGGAACGATATATAACATGTCTGGGTCATGTTATAAAGTAAGGCTTCAAAAAAACGCGTTTAAACAAGAGGAGCGAAACTGTTAAAAATTAGCTCAGCAGCAGACCGCACACAGGCGTGAAGGGAAGCCGTGAAATGCCTCAGCAGCGAAAGGGTTAATTTTTTTTTTGTCTGTTTTAAGGCTGGGGTCAGACGAGTGTAGTGTTCACGTCCGTGATTGCGCCTAAAAGTACGTCCGTGATAGCATGAAAGAAAGTCCATTGGAGCCTGACACATGAAGTACGTCCGCACTGAACTGCGGACGCACAACGGCCGCGGCAAACGGACGCAAGGCAGGCAAGAACGTACAACCCCTAGAACGGCCGCACAAAGTGCGCTGCGTCCGCAACGTCCGCATAGCTTTGTGTGTGAGTGATGGAACGTGGTCAGACGGACTGCATTTATACCTCCAGCATTTTTCACGGACAAAATGGTTTTGCTTTTTAATTTATTTTCCCTCCTACATCCGTCAAAATATATGTCAGTGAAAAAAACGGACTGTGTGGCCACTACTGTGTCTTCCGTACTGACGTACGTCCGTGTGCACGGACGTATAGTCCGTAGAAATCACGCTCGTCTGACCCTAGCCTAAATCATTTTATTTTATTTATTTTTTTCGTTTCAGATCATTTTGATCAACTATTTTTCCGTTTTAAAACCTTTTGTTCTGGTTTTTATTTTTAAAGTCAGACCATTTGGGTCAGTTTAGCGTTTTTTAAATCGTTTTGTTCATTTTTTTTGTTCCTTGGCTTTCATACCATTTTTTTAATGTGATTAAATAAAGTTGTGAAATGTATATTCATAAGAAAAAAAGGATCTTTATTTAATAAAAAAAAAACACGATAGAATCGGCAGAATTATCGTATCGACAGAATGAATTATCGGATCCGAAAAACAAACCAAAAATTTATTATAAAAAAATATATAAAGTATAAAAAAGTCAACCATAGTAGTTTACGTCAAAATGAATAGAGTTAGACACTTTGAAACGAGGAGAACAGACGTTCCGAAAAAAACGAAAATTTCCGAAATCACGAAAAGTCGATACAAAAAACGAGCAAAGTGACCCGAAAATACAAAAAATGGTCGATATTCCGAAAAAAAATGTACACGAAAAGCGAGCCGAACCGAACCGAATCGAGACAGAAATCGGTCAAAACGAGCCGAATCGAAAATTTTAAACATCCGAACAAATCGAACCGAATCGAACCGAAAAAAAAATCGGTGCACAAGCCTAGTGCGGGGACAAGGGGAGAATAAAAAAATTATATCTGTGGTTTATAGCTGCAGAAAATATTCAGAGAACTGCTTACAGAGCTCAGGTGCTACATTCCCCATATGCAGCAAAGAACTCTGGGTAGGATATGCAAACAAAGTCCACAACTTCTCACATTTTTTACATCTAGACTCTGTAATAACACAGAACCCTCCTTGCCCAATTGCATGCCATACTAGATGGCTTTTTTTTTTTAAGCAAAGGACAGGTTTTGCAACCAGTCACAATCACTCCTGTACAGCTGTTTCAGGCTCCTTTACCCTCATTAGCAGGAGATAGAATGTAACAGGTTGCTATTGATGTTTAACAACATGGGGCAAATCAATATGCATTTAAGATTAAAGGCCTCCACACACCATATAATAAAGTGTATCAGGGTTATCCAAAGAGATTCGAATTGCTTGAGAAAGGTAACCGAACGCTGAAAATCAGCGTTCGGTTACCTTTCCTGGCCATTCGGCTATCCAGAGAGCAGGCAGTTCGCCAAATCCTGGCGAATTGCCTGCACATACGGTGCCTGTTCGGTGCCTGTTCGAGGGCAGTGAAATCCCCATCAAAAAGCACTGCTTCGGCTATTCAGAGAACACAAACCAGCAGTGAAAGGTTCCCCTAATGTCCTGCCATTCGGTGGTTTAATTCGGCAAATTTATTCAGGAGAATCCCATAGGCTTCAATGTTAAAAATATTCCCGTTTTAATTCAATATCTAATAAACCGTTCATTATAAAATTCTGCAGCAAAAAGTCTCTTTACTTATAGATTTTTTAGGATACTTTAAGCATTTTTCTGAATTTTTTAAAAAAATTAAAAGTCCGATTTTTTTTTTTTTTTTTTTTTCAGTTTGCTTATTTTTTTTGTAACAGCCCTCTTTATTATCATTCCCTGGACCTCCTGTGAAAATTTCAGACATTTTCGCTCAGTATTTTCTTTGCAAACAGCGTTTCTTTTTCCCAGATTCATACAAATGGTTTTTCTAATTTATTCACTGCCTCCTCTACGTCACAGCTGCTTCGGCTCTGTGTGATTCGGCTCATGTTCGGCTCCTTTTCGGCTCCTGTTCGGCTCCTCTTCGAAGGTTAATCCAGATGTTTTTGCTTGTTTTCATAGTGCATTCGGTTAGTTTTCGTCAGGTGTTCGGCAGCTTTTCCCTGCAATTCGGGGACCCTGTGGTGTTTGCTGAATACACCGCAAGGTCACCGAAATGCAATCGGCAAAAGGAACCGAATTGAAGAGAACGAAAAGTCACCGAACGTGCGGTGACTTTTCGAATCTCTTTGGATAACCCTGAAAATTTAACAAACAAAAAAGAGAGCACTCCAGCTAACACATACAAAGACTTCAAAGAGTAGCTGATACATTTAACCCTTTCACTGCTGAGGCATTTCACACCTGTGTGCTGAGCTAATTTTTACCAGTTTCGCTCATCATGTTTAACCGTGTTTTGAAGCCTTATTTTAATATATGACCCAGACATATTATATATCGTTCTTTCCGGCAGACTCAGCAGATTCATAATATATTATTATTATATGTATATGTCATTTCCTGTCTGTGTATTATAACAAAAAATGCATTAAAATTAGAATTTTCAAAAATTTACAATGTGTAAAGTGTTTTTTTCACATTTTAACATTCAAGCATTTGCGGGTATATTTTCTATGGGGTGCACTTGTTAAAAAAAATTAGAAATGGGGTCTCGTTACATTTTTTTGGGGGAAAATTACGTGATTTTTAACAAACGCACCCCATACAAAAATCGTTAGTGCAGCAACATTGTTCACATTATAATTGAAATGGGAACAATATTGCTGCATTAACAAAACAAAAAAAACGTTTTTTTATTTTTTATTTTTAACTTTTACATGGTTCTGTTTGGTATCGTTGGAAAGGCCATGCTCTGGCCGATTCAACAATACAAAACATTAACCCCTAGATGCCACGGATCAGGAGATAGGGGGTTCTAATGAACCCCCTATCTCCACCATTGGTGGTTAACTCCAGGATTGTCGTGATCCGGCACCCAAGGGGTTAAAGCCAGGCACGGTTTGGAAGGGCAGGCTATGCCCTTCAAAGCCATGCCTGCCTTTAGCCACTGGACCCCAGCGATCGGGAGGGAGAGAGGTATGAAGGACCTCCCTCCCCCTCCCTTTCAGGCACCTCCTCCGCACTCACAGGGGGGTGCCTGAAATAGATGTCATTGCGGCGACGCAATGACATCTATCTCCCCCTCGGGGTTACGGAGTGCCGGGCTGACATGCAAGATGTCAGCCCGCCTTGGGGGGGGGGGGGGCAGCAATCAGCCAGAATCCTGGCTGCCTCCTGTGCTAGGACGCGCTCAGCGTGTCCATAGCACAGGAGGTGCACTTGGCAGGACGCGCTTTGCGCGTCCTTTGCAGCCAAGTGGTTAAGCATTGCCAGATTTTACCAAATGTTAACCCTTTGAGAAGATGAGGATATTTAATCTTGAATTGCAGGGAGCTCCAGAAAGGACTCAGTCCTCAGTGAGTTGATCCCATTATGGTAGTCATTAGGTGAGAGGGATAGGATCTGTCAAGAGGTAAGATACATTGACGCGTTAACAGGCTTAACCAATTTATGGTCATATATTGTTAACTAAGGCTGGGGTCAGACGACCCTAGTGTTCACGTCCGTGATTGCGCCTAAAAGTACATCCGTGATAGCATGACAGAAAGCCCATTGGAGCCCAACACACGAAGTACGTCCGCACTGAACTGTGGACGCACAGCGGCCGCGGCCCACGTACGCAAGGTAGGCAAGAACGCACAACCCCTAGAACGGCCGCACAAAGTGTGCTGCGTCCGCAACGTCTGCATAGCTGTGTGTGTGTGAGTGATGGAACTTGGTCAGACGGACTGCATTTATACGTCCAGCATTTTTCACAGACAAAATGGTTTTGCTTTTTATTTTATTTTCCCTGCTACATCCGTCAAAATATACGTCAGTGAATAAAGGACTCTGTGGCCAATACTGCGTCTTCCGTACTAACGTCGTCCGTGTGCACGGACGTACAGTCCGTAGATATCACGCTTGTCTGACCCTAGCCTTAATTCCCATTATTTTCTAACAGAATTTAGGGTTAAAATTCTTGTAGAATGCCTTGAATGCATTAAGAACTGTTGAAATCCTAAAAGCGTTAACATTTGGTAAAATCTTGCAATGTTTAAATGTATCAGCTACTGTGTGTAGTCTTTATATGTGTTAGCTCGAGTGATATATATATGCTGGGAAGCTCTATGGTGAGTTAATTCTGTAAATGCAGATACAGTTAAGTGAGATAGGACCTGTCAACGATGGGGTACCTTGGCGACTGTGACAGGCTTACGCAAACTATGATCATACTTTGTTAACTGAATCCCCATCATTTTACCAGGTTTTTCGAATTTTTTAAATTTTATTTTTTTTAACTTTCAGAAAATGGTGGATGAAGGTGGTCATTGAAATGGAGTGCTCTTTTTTGGTGTTTTGTATTTAAAGTCTTAGATGCACCCGCTTGTATTGCAAGTTTAGGTTGAGTGCAACCCCCACCCCCGTGGTGTGTGTGTGTGTATATGTATATATATATATATATTATATATAGCATACCGGGGAGAGCTTCTTATGACAAATAGACAAAGTACACCGAGCAATTGCACCCTATTACAAAACCCACACACAAAAACTTCACAAAATTTAAAGACATTCATGTTTTTCACCGGATTTTACATTTGATTACAACTTTTTTCACAACCTAACTAGGTAATAAATTATGGGAGTTTTGTTCAAAAATACAATCTTATTTTGCTTAAACCTGTCACAACACTAATGAATCCCACCTCAACAGGTCCTAGTCTAAAACACCTAATGGACGTATTTATGGGATTAATTCATTTACTGAGGATTTAATCCTTTCTGGGGCTCCCAGAGATTCAAGGTTAAATAGAACCTGCAAATGGAACACCTGTGACAGGGAGTGGTGTTTGCCAGAGTATTGTCAGCCCTTTTCATGCAAAATACACCAGGAGTTTGAGTGCTCCAGAAGAGGAAAGAAGTAAAAGGTTATTGTTATTATTCTTTATTTATATAGCGCCAGCATATTCCGCAGCGCTGTACAATGGGCACAATAAAGACAAGGTTACAATACATTGAACAACATTTGACAAAACAGTACAGGATGAAACAAGGGCCCTATTCCCATGGGAACTCACAATCTAGAAGGGTTGGGGTGGAAGCAAGAGGAGAGGACTGCAGGGTGGGAGTGAGAAATCCTGCAAAGGTGTTGTGGGGAGAAGCTAGGCACAGGTCACTGACCTTAGGGCGCGGGCTGGGGTGTATTTAATGATTAGTGAGGACAGGTAGTGGGGAGCTGAGCTAGTGAGAGCTTTGTAGGTTAAAAACTTACAGTTGTTCTACAGCAATGTAAGTAGTTTAAGCCTTGAAAGTTGATGCTAACAATTTTTGACAGCCTTCCAGTAGAAGTGGTAGAGGCCAAAACAGTGATTGAATTTAAGCAGGCATGGGATAGACATAAGGCTATCATAAACAAAAGATAAATCCAGGTAAAGTATCCATGTAATTGGGCAGACTAGATGGGCCGAAAGGTTCTTATCTGCCGACATTTTCTATGTTTCTATGTCATGTTTTGTTGATTACTTACAAACCCTCAGTATATATAAAAGTGGTCCTGGAACAGACTGTTATTAATAGGGATGAGCTGTTCGGGTTCGGACGGTTCGGGGTTCGACCCGAACTTAGCCTGTTCGAGTGGATCGCGAACACCGAACATTTCCGGTTGTTCGCCGCATGTTCGACCACAATGGACCACAAAGCATTTTTCCACTGGCCTGAAGCTCGTAATTGGCTACAGCCTTGCACCTGACCACAGGTCTGGTGCAAGACTGGTTCAACACTATGCCAATCACCGCTCAGAGTCCTGATTGGGCAAATTTTGGCCAATCATGGGCTCACAGAGCTAAGTCCCGCAGCCATAGGCGACTCTACAGGGGGGCAAGGGGGGGCAATTGCCCCCCCTAGGTTATTCCTTGCCCCCCATGTGCCCCCCCACCAAAAATCAGCATCCAGCTTACAACACTTATTCGGACCACTGTATCTCCGTCCCTGTGCATCATATATGGACGATCTATGTGTCATTGGAAAGGGCAGATTCTGGCCTTTCCAATGATATCCAACATGACCATATTCAATTTGAAATAAAAGTCATAAAACATTAAATAATAACGGGCACTTAAACTTAAGCATTTTCACAGGGTTGAAATGTCTCAGCAGTGAAGTGGTTAATGTTCACACTATACATTACATTGTGTATTACGTTAGTTTTTGCCTTGGTTTAGTTGTATATTAAGGGTTAATGGGTAGGCTTCATCCCTCACGGTATACAATTTATTTTTTCCTTGATTAATGGAATTGTAGGGGTTAATCGGTAGCTACATGCCTCACAGTGTATTCATTTCATGTTTTACCTTGATTAATGGCATATTAGGGGTTAAGGGGTAGCTAAATGCCACATTGTTTATTATTTTTATTGTAGTTCCCTGAGTTTATGGCATTTTAGGGGTTACTATGGAAGTTAGAATCTAAAGTCTAATCATCTTTAGATCCTCTGCTTTTCGTCACATTTCGGGGAATTCATTGAGCCGAAAATATACAGGGTTATTCAGAGAGAGTGAAAAGCTGGAGAATAACTGGAGAATGAAAAATTCTAGGTCAAAATAGCCGATTTGGAAAGTGAGATGAAAGGGCGAATTTTTCTGGTTTGGCTATTTTGACCTAGAATTTTCCATCCTCCAGTTTTTCTCCAGTCATTCTCCTGCTTTTCACGCTCTCCGAATAACCCTGATAGTGAATTCCTATTTAGTGAACATTCACTGTAATTTGCTAAAAGTAGAGTCGCTGAAGCAGCAATCAGACAATCAGCGAAAACTGCCGAATTGCGATAAATAAAGTATCAGGTTAGTACAATAAAAAGGTATCATTGCATCACATTACTCTGGGGTTTTGGAATCTTATTCATATATACTTATTTAGGGCACTATTACCTGGTGTGGGTTAACCCTTGCGTTCGCATGGTTTTGCATTAGCGCCAGGTTAATCGAGTCTAGCGCCTGACCAACAGATCGTTTGCCTCCCGCTACAAACGGGAAAAATCACTTTGTGCGTTGCTATTAGCGATTTGTACCGTGAGCTTACTGTACTTTACGCGTCCTATACTTAACACGGGGAGCGCTAGAGATCTCTAGCGCTTTTGCAGATCACTTGGTGCCAGCGCTAATTTTTTGAGGGGTGCTAATTGCAACATTTTACCTACTGCTCAACCCTGGTGCTAACGTCAAAAAAACAGAAAAAAACAGGTCCTTGCCCAAAATTAACAGACAATTGAAAGGAATGCACCACAGGTGTTCTCTTGGCCCCATACACCATAGCAATGGATCTGGTCCGCATTGTTGTTGCTGTTGCAGTAGGCTCTATTATAAATGTATCCTTTATCCACATATATCCTAATTCTAATATTTTGCCTAATTTTAAACATTTTATGCTGGGGTTATTCATAGTATGGAAGTGGTTGATTATTAGGGTGACCGTGTGGACCATGTTTAAAGGGACATGTGAATAAGTCTTGCCCTGAAACATGTATTCTTTATATGCTGCAGCAGGGAAATTATTGTCGCTCACCTGGCCTTCCTTTTGGATCTATTAAATGCAGTGTAATGATTCTACATGCTGTCGGGTGGCAATTATCATGCAATGTCCATCAGCCTTAATATATGTATGCATCAAAACATGGATGATACGGCCACCTTGGAGGCTTTTAATAATGCAGGGTGTGAGGTTATTCACTGGATGTGTTCATATTCATGCTTGTGAGGGCGGGGGATAGGTATGGCCCGGCAATCTACACTGGAAAAAAAAAACAGTTCTATCCTGTACACAACCGCATTAGCGCTGGGTCTCAGCCCGGGTCTTTGTGTTTCCCTAACATGCGCCAAACGACCTTGTTCATGGACTACTGCAGACAAGGTGATCTGTTAGTAGGTTGTCAGGCACGAAGTTTTAGCAACTCGCGGTAATTTTTCCTTTAGTAATGGTGTTTTAGCTCACACCAGGTGATAGCTTAGGGCCCTTAGTTTTATTCAGTGGTTTGATGATTTAGTGGTGAAAATTATTAGTGCCCCCCCAGTTTTGACTGTGGTATCTTCTGTGCCCCCCCTAAATATTGTTCCTAGAGTCGCCACTGCCCGCAGCACACTATATAACGTTTCCACGCGCCGATTCTGCACGCATTTCAGAGGAGATTTCAAAGGAGATAGTTGTGTCTTGTTACTGCCGGTCTGCCACGCTACTGGGGGGGGTCTGGGGGGGTCTCATTTCTACCAAATATCAAGGAATTTAGGTGATGTGTGTCTTGTCACTGTGCCAGCAAGTTTTTTTGGGGTTTACAACTTTCTTTAAAACATTTGTGAATTGAGGTGATCTTCTGGGTCTTGTCACTGTGCCAGCAAATCTTTTTGGGGCTCACTAATTTCTTTAAAACACTTGTGAATTAAGGTGATCTGTGTATCGTCACACATCCAGTACCACGCAGTATTTTGGGGCTCATTAATTTCTTTAAAACACTTGTGAATTAAGGTGATCTGTGTCTCGTCACACATCCAGTACCACGCAGTAATTTGGGGCTCACTCATTTCTTTAAAACATTTATGAATTGAGGTGATCTGTGTCTCGTCACTGGCTGCCAGCTATCAGTGTGTCTCACTGAGTTCTTTAAATCTTTATACCAGAGTTGAATCAGAGTTCTGTATAAATTAATCTATAAATCACTCACCATGTCTGAAAGAACAAAAAGGACAGGCAGACGCTCCCAGACACAGATAAGAGGGCAAGCAGCCCCTGTGTCGGGAGGCTGTGTCTCTGGTCATGGTGGACGTGGTGCATCCTCTGCAGGGGCACGCTTGTCCTTTCTAACTGGTGCTGGCCGTCTTAAGCAGCAGCAACATACAGAGGACTTGGTGGATTGGCTAACCAGGCCATCCTCATCCTCTGAGTCCTCTGCCAGCCAGGCTTCTAGTGCTTTACAGTCCACCTCAGCTGCCAAAGCATCAAATGCAGCCTCCATGTCCACAGCTACTCCTGCCGTAGCCTTGCTATCACACACGGAGGAGTCAGCTGAATTGTTTGACTACAATGAGAGTGACATGCTGCTTGAGGATGCGCAGCAAGTACAGTGCTCTGATTCAATCTCTGAGGTTGAGCAAGGGAGTATAATCAACCTAGAGGAAGGGGGTGCCAGTGATGACACACAAATAACTGGCACTCATGTTGCCCCAGCAGCTGCAGCATACTGCCAAGTTGGCTCCAGTGACAAGGAGATAGGGGGTGATGATGACAATGATGATGAGGTCACTGACTCCACCTGGGTGCCTGATCAAACAGAGGAATTAAGTGAGGAAGAGGGGGAGGAGGAGGCACAGCAAACACGAGGCACAACATCCTCTGTGACCAACCGTAGCACTAGCCAGTCCAAGGCATCACATGTCAGAGCTGCTCCGGTGCAGAGCGCTGTTGTCTCAAAGAACACACGCAGGAACTCTGCTGTCTGGGAGTTCTTTAAGAAATGTGCAGCAGACCCCACCGTTGCTATTTGTAATCTATGTCAGATGAGGCTGAAGCGTGAGATAAACACCGGACACTTGGGTACCACGTGCTTGAGGCGACATATGAACAAGTGCCACACATCCCGTTGGCGCAAAACTTTGTGTAGGTCCTCTTCCTCCTCATCTGTCTCTACCCACAATGTATGTCCTGCCATGTCATTGCCTACAACCACCACCGACAGGGATGGTGCTACAGTAATGGATGTACCAGCAGGTCCTTCCTCACAATGTGACATCATCCCAGTAGCTGAAGATTTACGCAGTCAGATTACGTTGCCACAGCTGCTGCAGTGAAAGAAAAAATATAGTCCCAAACACAGCGTCTAAATGCCAGCTTAGCAAAATTACTCGCATTGCAGCTGCTGCCTTTCCAGCTGGTGGACTCTGTTCCCTTCCGTGAATTTGCTGAATGTGCTGTACCACAGTGGCAGGTTCCAAAACGCCATTACTTTTCACGCATGGCCATTCCAGCACTATACCAGCACGTGGAAGACAATGTTATCCAGTCATTGGGAAAGGCAGTCAGCAGCAAGGTGCATGTCACTTTAGACACGTGGTCCAGCAAGCATGGACAGGGTCGTTACATTTTCTTCACGGCACACTGGGTAACTCTGATCGCAGCTGTGAGGGATCCAAGACGGGGCTCTGTGCTGGAGCTTGGTCATCCACCACGCCTCCAGAAAGCTGCTTGTATGAGGTCTGTCTGCTCCACCACCACCAACTCTTCCTCCTCCTCCTCCTCCTTCTCTGTCTCTGGCAAAGTGTCAGTTAAACCGACGCCTGACAGGGTCTACGCAATGGCTCAAGCAAAAAGATGCCATACTGTGCTTGAGCTGGTTTGTTTAGGGGACAGGAGCCACACCGGGTCAGAAATTTTGTCAGCTCTGCAGGGGCAGGTGCAGAGATGGTTAATACCATGCCAGCTTGAGCTGGGAATGATCGTCTGCGATAATGGCAGCAACCTTCTCTCCGCCCTACGCAAGGGTAAATTGATGCATGTACCATGCCTAGCACACGTCCTAAATCTGGTGCTACAGCGTTTCCTAACCAAGTACCCAGGGCTGCCAGAGCTTCTCATCCAGGCCAGAAAAGTCTGCAGCCACTTCAGACGGTCATTCCCAGCAAGCGTTCGCCTGGCAGAAATTCAAAGAGAATTCCACCTTCCCACAAACCGTCTGATCTGTGACATGCCCACCAGGTGGAACTCGACATTAGCAATGCTGCAGCGTCTGCACAAGCAGCAGAGGGCCATCAACGAGTACCTGTGTGAGTATGGCAAGAGGACAGGTTCAGGTCAACTTGTTTTCCCCCCCCGCAGTGGCTGATGATCAAGGATGCATGCACTGTACTGTCACCATTTGAGGAGGCAACGAGGATGGTGAGCAGGGACAGTGCATGCATCAGTGACACAATTCCTTTAGTGTTCCTGCTGGAGCACACTCTGCGGGGAATTATAAATGTGGCTCTAGAGGCAGAGCAGCGGGAGGAAGAGGAGGCCTTCCTTAGCTCTAAAGGCCCCAGTCTTTCCGCAGACAGCATTCCAGCGGGTCCTACTCAGATCAGACAGGAGGAGGATGAGGAGGAGGAGGACTATTTAAGTAGTGGGGGCATTGAAGGTGGGGATTCCTCAAGGGAGGGTTTTGTGTGCCCAGATAACAGAAGGGCTAGTGCGTGGCTGGGAGGAGGAAGTGCACGATACGGTCATCCTCATTGACCAGGAAGACTCGGAAGCTAATGCCACCTCCAACCTACACTGCATGGGCTCCCTAATGATGCAAAGCCTGCTAAAGGACCCCAGGATTCGTGCTATCAAGGAGAGGGATCATTACTGGTTGGCAACCCTTCTTGATCCACGATACAAGGGGAAAGTTGCAGCGCTCCTCCTGCCTGCACAGAGGGAGCACAGGATGAAAATCTTGAGGACGCTCTAAAGCGACACTTGTGTAACACCTTTCCAGGCACTGGTAGATTACCAAGTGCTGATACACGTGCTTCTGAGGCTGCGGGTGATCAGAGGAATAGCGGTGAAGGCCAGGGCCGCTTGACTGATGCTTTTTTAAATTTTTTTAGTCCACGATGCCCAAGGACGTCAAATGTAGGCACCCATTGCCAGCGTCTTCACCATATGGTGCAGGACTACCTAGGGGCAAGGGCAGACCTGGATACCTTTCCAGCAGATGATCCACTGGCTTACTGGGTGTTGAGATTGGATCACTGGCCAGAACTTAGCCAATATGCTATGCAGCTACTAGGTTGCCCTTCATCTAGCGTGCCTTCCGAAAGGACGTTCAGTGCCGCTGGAGGTTTTGTCACAGACAAAAGAGTGCATCTGTCCACCGACTCTGTAGACCGGCTGACATTTATAAAAATGAATCAGTCCTGGATCAGCAGCTATCAATCCCCTGATGCTGAAGTAATGGAATAGATAGGGGATGTCCTCTTCTGCATTCACAAAACCTCCAGCACTGAACTCTTCCACAATACCACAAAAGGGTTACGGTGTGAAGGCACTTACTGCCTTGAAAGGCACAATATTTGGCTGCACTGACGCCTGTGCCAGATTTATATCATTTTATTTTTTTGAACCGTAGGGTCCAACCCTGCACTCTTCCACAATACCACAGAGGGGTTACTGTATGATGATACTTGCTGGCCTGGCATTAAAGGCACAATGTCTGGGTGCACTGACGCCCATTACCAGATAAAAAACGTTTCAATATAGGACCACATGGTCCACCCCTACATTCTTCCACAATACTACAGAGGGGTTACTGTATGATGATACCTGCTGGCCTGGCATTAAAGGCACAATATCTGGGTGCACTGACGCCCATTACCAGATCAAAAACCTTTCAATATAGGACCACATGGTCCACCCCTGCACTCTTCCACAATACCACAGAGGGTTTAGGCTAGGGTCAGATGAGCGCATTTTCTACGGACTGTGCGTCCGTGCAGTACGGTTTTTTTCACTGACGTATTTTTTGACTGATGTAGCATGGAAAATAAATTACAATGAAAGAACATTCTGTCCGTCAAAAATGCTGGACGTATAAATGCAGTCCGTCTGACCTTGTTACATCACTCACACACAAAGCTATGCGGACGTTGTGGACGTGGCGCACTCTGCACGTCCGTTCTAGCAGTATTATGTTCCTGCCTAACCTGCGTCCGTTTGCAGCGTCCGTCAGCCCCCGCACTTCTGTACGGACGTACTTCGTGTGTGGGGCTCCATTTAACACAATTGTATGCTATCACGGATGTACTTATGTGCGGGCAACACGGACGTTAACACTGCGTTCGTCTGACCCCAGCCTTACTGTATGATGATACTTGCTGGCCTGGCAGTCTTGCACCAAAGGCACAGTATCTGGGTGCACTGACGCACATTACCAGATAAAAAACTTTTCAATATAGGACCACATGGTCCACCCCTGCATTCTTCCACAATACTACAGAGGGGTTACTGTATGATGATACTTGCTGGCCTGGCATTAAAGGCACAATATCTGGGTGCACTGATGCCCATTACCAGATCAAAAACTTTTCAATATAGGACCACATGGTCCACCCCTGCACTCTTCCACCATACCACAGAGGGGTTACTGTATGATGATACTTGCTGCCCTGGCAGTCTTGCACCAAAGGCAGAATATCTGGGTGCACTGATGCCCATTCCCAGATTCATATCTTTTTAATATAGGACCGCATGGTCCACCCCTGCATTCTTCCACAATACCACAGAGGGGTTACTGTATGATAGTACTTGCATGCCTGGCACTAAAGGCACAATATCTGGGTGCACTGCCACTGACGCCTGTATCAGATTCATATCCTCAGAGGGGTTACGGTGTGAAGGCACTGTTGCCGATGCTAAAAGCCCAATTTTAAAGCACCTATTGTTACTTTCATCCAAAGCCTGCATACGTTTCACAATAATTTAGCCAAAAAAATCACTAAACTTTTTCTGCGCGTCCTAAAATGTCTTTTCATACAGGCTGCCGCCCCAAGCAGTTGTTTATGGATAGATTAAAGGAAAAGCATTTACCGTTATATGAAACGTCATTTTTTTGTTTTTAAGTGTTTCTATACATCCTAGAAATCCGCCACTTCACGGGCAGGTTATGGGGACCTCCTAGGCACGATATTTAAAGGAATTTTTGGTTTTTATTTTTAACCCTTATTTCATGGAAAACTCACTGTCCCTTTAAAAACGTTTTTTTTTTAACGTTTTGTCCTTGTTTCCTGTCCCCCAGGGCACTACCCGGACCCCCATACACCTTTTATGGCAAATATGTAGCATATATGCCCTCTTGGAGGGCACTCTAAAAAAACAAATTTTCAGCCCCATTGACTTGCATGGGGTTTGGGTTCGGGTTCGGGTTCGGTCCCGAACAAATGGGAAGTTCGGGTTCGGGCTCGAACCGAACTCGGGGAGTGTTCGGCTTATCCCTAGTTATTATACCCTCTTAAAGGGACACTACCACTTGCATAAGCTGTAACTAGATCACGTGTGCATTTCAAACGAAACCACCTTATAAAACACCCACTGTTTTTTTTTTCTTTGTTTGAAGAAATTGCATTTAAAAAGGAAAAATAACGTTTTTTTTTTTTAATCTCCTGTTTCCATTTTTCCCATGATGCAACATTTACCAAAATCTAATGGTGAGTCTTAGTTTGTGACGGTTTTATCCCATACAGTATTTAACAGTTAATGAGGTAGAGTAGGGAATGCTTAGATAAGGAAGCAGGGGCTGTATTATATTCTCCATGCTGCTCTGCGGTCTGTGTGTGAAGCATAGATCGCAATGCAGCACCCCACAGCCACCGGACCACCAGGAAAGTAGAGGCTGCCGCCAGGCCTGCGGAGGTTAAGGGTCCTTGCGGCTATCCATGGGATGCGGCCAGCAGGGACTCAGAGTGTTCCTCAGGCCTGCATTAGGGTGTGCCGGGGGCCGGCACACCCCATGCGCACGCCTATGAATGGACTGTTGATGACTAGAAAAAGGGGTTTTGGACCAATGAATCAAAGTTTGAAATCTTTGGTTCATCACGCAGGGTTTTGTGCATTGTCAAGTAGGTGAAAGGATGGTAAGCTGGGGTGTGACACCAACTGTTAAACATAGAAAAAGAAGTGTGGTGATCTGGGGCTGGATCCAGAGTTTGGATCTTGCACAAAGTAAGTGGTACCCGGAACCAAAACTAGTTCCACTGCATTTTGCAATGCCATGCAATACTATCTGTTAAACACACATACACACACATACACGTATATACAGTCAGGTCCAGAAATATTGGGACATCGACACAATTCTAACATCTTTTGGCTCTATACACCACCACAATGGAGTTGGAATGAAACAAACACAATGTGCTTTAACTGCAGACTGTCAGATGTAATTTGAGGGTATGTACGTCCAACTCAGGTGAACAGTGTAGGACTTACAGCAGTTTGCAGATGTGCCTCCCACTTGTTAAGGGACCAAAGGTAATGGGACAGAATAATAATCATAACTCAAACTTTCCCTTGTTAATACTTGGTTGCAAATCCTTTGCAGTCAATCACATCCTGAAGTCTGGAATGCATAGACATCACCTGACACTGGGTTTCATCCCTGGTGATGCTCTGCCAGGCCTCTACTGAAACTGTCTTCAGTTCCTGCTTGTTCTTGGGGCATTTTCTCTTCAGTTTTGTCTTCAGCAAGTGAAATGCATGCTCAATGGGATTCAGGTCAGGTGATTGACTTGGCCATTGCATAACATTCCACTTCTGTCCCTTCAAAAACTCTTTGGTTGCTTTTGCAGTATGCTTTGGATCATTGTCCATCTGCACTGTGAAGCGCCGTCCAATGAGTTCTGCAGCATTTGGCTGAATGTGAGTAGATAATATTGCCCGAAACACTTCAGAATTCATCCTGCTGCTTTTGTCAGCAGTCACCTCATCAATAAATACAAGAGAACCAGTTCCATTGGCAGTCATACATGCCCACGCCATGACACTACCACCAACATGCGTCACTGATGAGGTGGTATACTTAGGATCATGAGCAGTTCCTTTCCTTCTCCATACTCTTCTCTTCCCATCACTCTGGTACAAGTTGATCTTGGTCTCATCTGTCCATAGGATCTTGTTCCAGAACTGTGAAGGCTTTGTTAGGTGTTGTTTGGCAAACTCTAATCTGGCCTTCCTGTTTTTGAGGCTCATCAATGGTTTACATCTTGTGGTGAACCCTCTGTATTCACTCTGGTGAAGTCTTCTCTTGATTGTTGACTTTTACACACATACACCTACCTCCTGGAGAGTGTTCTTGATCTGGCGAACTGTTGTGAAGGGTGTTTCTTCACCAGGGAAAGAATTCTTTGGTCATCCACCACAGTTGTTTTCCGTGGTCTCCCGGGTCTTTTGGTGTTGCTGAGCTCACTGGTGCGTTCCTTCTTTTTGAGAATGTTCCAAACAGTTGTTTTGGCCACGCCTAATGTTCTTGCTATCTCTCTGATGGGTTTGTTTTGTTTCTTCAGCCTAATGATGGCTTGCTTCACTGATAGTGACAGCTCTTTGGAACTCATCTTGAGAGTTGACAGCAACAGATTCCAAATGCAAATAGCACACTTGAAATGAACTCTGGGCCTTTTATCTGCACATTGTAATTGGGGTAATGAGGGAATATCACACACCTGGCCATGGAACAGCTGAGAAGCCAATTGTTCCATTACCTCTGGTCCCTTAACAAGTGGGAGGCACATCTGCAAACTGCTGTAAGTCCTACACCGTTCACCTGAGTTGGATGTACATACCCTCAAATTAAAGCTGTCAGTCTGCAGTTAAAGCACATTGTGTTTGTTTCATTCCAACTCCATTGTGGTGGTATATAGAGCCAAAGATGTTAGAATTGTGTCAATGTCCCAATATTTCTGGACCTGACTGTATATAGTACTGTGCAAATGTTTTAGGCAGGTGTGAAAAAATGCTGTAAACAAAGATTGTTTTCACAAATGGAAGTGTTACACAGTTATAAATGAACAAAATGCAGTGAATGAACAAAAGAGAAATCTAAATCAAATCAATATTTGGTGTGACCACCCTTTGCCTTCAAAACAACAGCAACTATTCTAGGTACTCTTGCACACAGTTTTTGAAGGAATTCGGCTGGTAGGTTGTTCCAAACATCTTGGAGAACTAACCACAGATTTTTCTGGGGATGTAGGCTTTCTCACATCCTTCTGTCTCTTCATGTAATCCCAGACACACTCGATGATGTTGAGATCAGGGCTCTGTGGGGGCCATACCATCACTTCCTGTAATTCTTGCTCTTCTTTACTCTGAAGATCGTTCTTAATGACTTTGGCTGTATGTTTGGGGTCGTTGTCCTGCTGCAGAATAAATTTGGGGCCAATCATACGCCTCCCTGATGGTATTACATGATGGAAAAGTATATGCCTATATTTCTCAGCATTGAGAACACCATTAATCCTGACCAAATCTCCAACTCCATTTGCAGTAATGCAGCCCCAAACATTCAAGGAACCTCCACCATGCTTCACCGTTGCCTGCAGACACTCATTATTGTACCGTTCTCCAGCCTTTCGACGAATAAACTGCCTTCTGCTACAGCCAAATATTTCAAATTTTGACTCATCAGTCCAAAGCACCTGTTGCCATTTTTCTGCACCCCAGTTGCTATGTTTTCGTGCCTACTTTAGTCGCTTGGCCTTGTTCCCACGTCGGAGGTATGGCTTTTTGGCTGCAACTCTTCCATGAAGACCACTTCTGGCCAGACTTCTCCAGACTGTAGATGGGTGTACCTGGGTCCCAGTGGTTTCTGCCAGTTCTGAGCTGATGGCACTGCTGGACATCTTCCGATTTCGAAGGGCAATAAGCTTGATATGTCTTTCATCTGCTGCACTAAGTTTCCTTGGCCGACCACTGCGTCTACGATCCTCAACGTTGCCCGTTTCTTTGTGCTTCTTTGAAAGAGCTTGAAAAGCACATCTTGAAACCCCAGTCTGCTTTGAGATCTTTGTCTGGGAGAGACCTTGTTGATGCAGTATAACTACCTTGTGTCTTGTTGCTGTGCTCAATCTTGCCGTGACATGAAACGACCTCACCTTGGTAGCAGAGTTTGGCTGTTCCTCACCCAGTTTTAAGCCTCCTACACAGCTGTTTCTATGTGTGACATTGATGATCATTAGCACCTGTTTGGTATAATTGGTTGATCATACACCTGGCTATAATCCTACAAAATCCCTGACTTTGTGCAAGTGTACCTATGAGAATTGATGCTGGTTTGAAGGCAAAAGGTAGTAACACCAAATATTGATTTGATTTAGATTTTTCTTTCGTTCCCTCACTTTGCATGTTGAAAATTTACAAATATAAACAATCATTATTTATATTTCTGAAAGCATTTCTTTGTTTACAGCATTTTTTCACACCTGCCTAAAACTTTTGCACAGTACTATATATATCTATATATGAGAGAGAGAGATCATGATGAATAAAAACAGTGAGACAGGAGGAAAGTTTGAGTCCTGCCTGTGTATCCCCCTGTCAGGACCTGCTGCTCCCACCAGGATGGAAAGGGCGGGGCCAGCATGCATGGGAGACACAGACAGACTCTGTGTGGCCCAGCTCTGCATTCTGCTCCCTCTGTGCCCTGCTTTCAGGTTCCACGCCATCGTTGCCGCAAGAAGACCCAAACTGGTGCTACTCCCTGATCACTGACGCAGTACCTTTCCTGTGAGGCAATTAACTCTGGCCTTTCTGCAAGTAGCTAGTGTTTCCTTGCTGCTGCCCACTGCAAACCTGATTGATTAGCATTGAACACCCAAAATAAAAGACTACGCTTCTTTCTTATCAGCGCTCTTTCATTGTAGCCCAACAGCAGACACACAGTCATGTCCTGTGTACTGCTGGTCTTCAAACCTGAATCCCTGCTTTCCCAGCATACCATGCCAAGGGCAATATCACGTGCCTGTAGCTAAAACGGGAACTCTGAGGGGAAAAATTTGCGTTTCCTAATACCCACACCGTGTAAAGACCCACACTGCAAAACTGGGTGCTGAGTTTATATTTGATAATGGGTGATAGACTGACATTTCTAAAATACAGGATACTTCAGGATGGAACATTCATATTCTCCATATTTCAAAGTGTATCTCAAAAACAAAAATGACAGAAACCGCACATAGTGTACATCGGTAAACCCTACTTATTGCAAACAGAACCAGCAAATGCACATTCACAATCTTTAAGAGCTACCCAGCTCTAATGGTATCATTTCACAGATTGTTATACGTCCAATACGTCTGCCGCAGACTCTCCCGAGTGTATCTCACTAAATCTCCTCAGGAAAAAAATAGAACCTTTCATGGCATGGTAGAGTAGCCACACGAATATACTGTAAAGGATACAGTATCCTACTCACCCTTTTCTGAGCTTTTACCTAGCTCAAGGATTAAGTGCAGATCGGGCTGTTCGGAATGACCGTTCAAGCCTCACTCGCACTGCATATAGTAGAGGCATCATGCGTCCGTTTATAGGCAACACAGGAATCCAGGGGGTGATAATCAATATATTTATTGTTAAAAAAACACAAACAAAATGCTATTAGCACATAAAAAATATATCGTCACAGACTGATGCGTTTTGCGCTATCAAGCGCTTTCCTAGTGGCACAATAAAAGAAAGAGTCCCCTCATGTTACACAGTTTTATACTCTTGGTTTGGACATAAATCTCCAAACCGCGGCTTTTTTTCTTTGATTACGTTCCGCACGTGGAGCTTCCGTAGACGTCACCAGACCCACTCATACTGGTCGTCATTTTCCAAAATACTTAGCAACTTTCGATCTCTCCCGATATACCGGGCAGCTATCTCTTTTGCTCCCACCATTTATCATTTTTCCCGGGGTGCAGCCAAGAAACAAATGCATACAGGACAATGAAAAGGAGGGGAATGATCAGGAGGATTAAAGGCAAATAAGTGATATATGTCATATGCCACATTTTCTTGTGTATCAATATACTTCTAGTTCCCTACATTTTATATCAATGTGTTGTATAACATATGAGTATACCTCACATCGAAAAGTCAATTAAATAGTCATAATAATATATTAATATACTTCTCCTCAATCATTAATAAAAAAAATCGTAAAACCTCACACAGATGATGAATACTTATTAAATCATTATTATTTATTAATGACTGATAAGAAGTATATTAATATATTATTATGGCTATTTAATTGTCTTTTAGGTGCCCATAAAAAAGGGGAAGCAGAGGGGAGCTAATGGCTCTAGTATGCCCCAGTCAGGGCAGTGGCAAGCACCTTCATGCAGTCACTGACTTCAATCACTCCATTCATCAAGGGGCTCAACCGCTTGCCTCCAACTTCCTGTGCTCTTCATTAAATATTTTTATCAATAACATAATCACTCTCAACAGTAATTAAATGGCTGGGGCCCAGGACCCCACTATCAAACTGTAATGGGTGGGTAGGTACTAGGGACCATGGCTGTCTATAAGCAAAGCAACAGTAATGGGACCATTAGGACTGCACCT
This sequence comes from Leptobrachium leishanense, assembly GCA_009667805.1. Lineage (NCBI taxonomy): Eukaryota > Metazoa > Chordata > Amphibia > Anura > Megophryidae > Leptobrachium > Leptobrachium leishanense. Next base: position 178,769,162 of record CM019065.1, on the reverse strand, counting down.
TATTTTGCGTGGTGTCTGTCTCTACTGCTTCACTCTGTTTGAGCACCTCCTTTTCCTTCAAATGTGAGGCCTCCCTCTCTATGGTCATGAGTTAATGATATCGCCAATAACATATATGTTTAGCTCAGACGTCCTTGTAGTAAAGGAATGGCTGGGGAGGCAGAACTCCCTTAAAGAGTCAGAGCTTTTTACACATGCTCTCAGGTTGGACAGATGACCAAAACATCCACATCTGACATGTTCAGTTATTGCAGCTACCATGCTGACATTCAGATGTGAGCGTAAAATCTAGAGCTTCTCTTACTTATCCCTCCTACCCTTCCGCCACAAATAAAAAAAAGTAAATCATAATAATACAACTGAGTTATTGGGGGTTCTATCCAATCAGTAGGGATCTGCCCCAATATCTGAGCGTCTTCTGGAGCGTAAATATTTTATGTTATAAGCAAGCACTAGGACAGCAAACTATTAGTGTACACACACTAGACACTGCAGTTTGAGACAAATATATATAATGCAAATTAACATTTAAAGAATGTAAAATGCTCACATTTGTTTTTGTAGCCTCTGATATTTTAAATGTATCACTGGAACTGAAATATGAATACCAATGAACCATTAAGACATTTTTCTTTTATGTTGTAATATAATGTGTGTTTGATAGAATACATTACTGGAAACAATTCTAAAGCACATTGTTAGTCATCAAAATAATCCATCCCACCACTGTCTTTATTCTGTGTTGTGCTATTACAATATCTTGTAGTAAGAATGTGTTTGATTCATATTCCTTTATTTTAAATACATATTTCTCTGTCCTCTTAAAACACTTCACTCAGAAAACTTACTTCATTCCAAAACGTGTTTGTTTTTTTAATTCTCTAACACTACCTCAGAATTTTGGGATTATTGGGACAACACTGTTTTTATTTCACTTTAGAACAAGTATAAACAGGAACAGACTGGGACCAAAAACTCTCCTGGGAGGTGGTGTGATTAAGGACCAGCAAAGGCAGAGCCAAAAGGACAGGCACCATACATGCAGGAGGTTGGCCATGGTTAGAGTGATGGCTCCCCCATGGCCCTGGGCCACAGCCTTTCTAGCCCATTGGGCATTTCTCCAGTGTGCCTGATGGCCAATCTTGGATTAGGTATAAACAAAGGTATATTAACATATTAAAAAAGTATAATCATATGTCTCGCAGCGTGCCATATCTGTACTACTTTATAGGAACGGACGATTAAAACTTTGATGGATTGGTATGTTATGCCTGCAATTGGCTCGCATATGTCCGGATATACCAGATATAACTGCTGGAGATTATGCAATCAGCAAGGATCCTATTTCCATATGTGGTGGACTTGCCCTTCAATCATTCCCTTTTGGGTGGAGGTCCAGGACTTGTTATCCGCAATAGTCTCTAAACCCATTCCACTGGACCCATGGACCTACCTACTGTCCAGGCCACTCCCGGATTTTACTTTCCATGAAAACAAAATTGCTAGCAAAGTTAACATTGGCGGCTAGACAGGCGGTGGCTGAAACGTGGCGGCAGCGAAGGTCTGTGCCAAAATTAGGGACACACTGGTTATGGATGAACTGCCAGCACTTGTTCGCCACACTTTGCCTTCGTATTACAAGATTTTGGGCCCATGGTTGGACTCGGGATTGTGATGAAATTGTATACCTGGTTTGCTTGTCACCCATAGATCAATACAGTATAAACAAAAGGATATATCAGCATATCAGACGAATAATTGGTTCAACCTGTGGTCAGTGTCCCAAATACAGTTATGTACCACCAATTCCTAAGGAGAAAAGATAACAACTGAACGTGCAGTTTATTGTACCAAATAACTATTTAATGGAAACACTCACAAGAGGCGTGAAACGCACGCGAACCATCAATTAAGGACATGTATAATTAATTGTTCTTATTTTATTCATTATATAAGCATGCATGGAAGTTTTAGCCTGTAAACCAGCTGATGAAGCCGTATGCTAGCGGCGAAACGCGTTCTGGACATGTGTCTAGCTTAATTTATTGTTTATTTTATTAAATTTTCATACTACCTGTTCCTGCATGCGAGGTGTTTTTTTTATTGGATTTGACCAACAACAAAATCCATGTGCGTTCCATCCTGAGCTTGGATAAGCTCCTCCAAATGTGAGTTGGCACTTGTTATCATGTTATTACAACTTTTGTAACAGCCGATATACACAAGGACTTTTTCTGTTTCTCAATATTCCATATACCAACTGCTGTGACGAGAAACCTTCAGTACCAAGGTGTGGGTTACCTGAGAAAAATTCCAGAAAACAACCCAGAGGCGTCTACCCACTCAGAGACAGTGTCTAGGCTCTTGATTTGTGCATTTATCCAAGACAAGCCTTACAATTCTATACATTGTATAAGACATACTGTACTATGTATTTTCGTATTTTGTTTCCTTTCCCTATGTATCCATGGTGATGACGAAATTTTGATAGCCACCAGAATTCCCTAGCGTTGAATTTTGTGCTGACCAGATACGTATCAATAGAGTATCAAGACTCTAGACGTGTGCCTATGAGCCTCTATGGGGGGGCTCCTCCCATCTAGTCTGAATCTTGTTCAGTATGTATCCGTGCCAGAACGTTCAGATGGTTTCTTGATAGAAAAAGCAGATATAGCACAGCTCCTATTCCCCATAGAGAAGAATGGTTAATCTATTCAGAGAACACCGAACAGCAGTGAAAAGTGCCCTGTAGTTCGGTGGTTTCACTCGGCAGGTTTATTCAGGCAAATCCCATAGGCTTCAATGTTTAAAATATTTCCGTTTTATACCATATCTAATAAACCGTTTATTATATTAATCTGAAGTAAAAGTCTATTTATTGATTATTTTATTTTAGGATCTTTTAGGCATTTTTTAGTCAGGTTTTTCTGTTTTCTGCAACAGACTTTTTTATTATCATTCATAGAAACTTATATGTAAATTCCAGACATTTTTGATCAGTAATTGTTTTGCAAACAACGTTTCAATTTTGACACTTTCACTCATTGTTTTTTTGTTTTTTTTACCTCATCTGTCTGCTTGTTGTTTTTTTCCTGCGACTAGTCTGTGCTGTGATCAGCGGCTCGTTGGCTTTTTCCGACATGTTCGTGCTTTTTGCAGCGGTTCCAGTGAGTTTTCGGTAGGATTTCAGCTTGTGTGCATCAGGTTTGCGGTGGATTTTCAATGCACTCCTGGGACCGGTTTGCGTTGGCAGCTAGCGGGTTGGCGGCGGGTTTGGCGGTGGCATACGGCGGCAGATTCTCTGCACTTCAGGGACCCTGCGGTGAATGCTGATTCCCTGCGGCTGATTCCCCAAAATGCACGGAAGTGCGGGTGCGTTTAGAGACAGGGACTGTCTCAGAAATCAAAAATTTGGATCAATTTAAATTATGTACAGATGGTGAATTGGTCATCTAATGGAGAACCTTTATATGTATTATGAGATCTCTGATTACTAATACTGACTACCATCATGCATCTTGATCATGCCTGGAGGCTCTATAATATGATCTATTAAGGATCAGAACAATTTTGGGTCTGTTCGGATTTCTGCCTTGGTGTTCCGTTGTCTTTCACTTTTCTTTTCGTTTTCTGTGCTGAAAGTATGTTGGCCATGTGTATTGATTAAATCGGAACAGATTATTACATATAGATCTGGGTCCACTAAACAAAGAATTAATTATACCATACACAGGATACAAATCGCCACTAGCATATAGTGGATTTTTATTTTGTGTCTTTAGTATTTGTATGTGACACAATATTGTGGTTATGTATTGTGTGTATGTACTTTTTTTTTTTTTTAAAGCTTTTTTTTTTAAGTTTTAAAAATATCCCAGGTAGACATTTGTGTATCCTTCTGGGTTGTCTGAAAAAACAAAAAGTTGTTCTACAAAATGTATCAATTGCAAGATTTTTTGCCAGAAAAATAAAAAAATAAACAGTCTTTTAATTTTTTTTAAAAAAGATATTACGTTTTTAGATTGAATCCTATGGGATTCGTCTGTTTAAACCCGTCGAACTGAAATACCGAAAAGCAGGGCATTTCGCCTGAATTTGGATGCAGTTTGGTGTTCCGTAAATAGAAGACAAGATAATCTGCTATGGGGCAGTTTCGGTGCCGGGTTCCAGAAGTGCAGTAACTCGACCCGCGCACCCATATTCAAACTGCCAAATCGAATCAGAAAACCACCACAAAACTGCCAAACGAATCAAAAAAACACCAAAAAAAACGCTGAATCGATCCTATAACCCACCGCCAAATCGATCCGAAAAAAGCCGACCGGCCGCCAAACAGGGGTAAAAAACCCCATTAACACTGCAACTTTTAAAAGACGTTTTGAAAGAAACTACTGCATGAAAATATTATTCATAGGACCTCATATATTAATAAAAAGGTCTGTTACAGAAAAAACACCATTTTTTTAAAAAAACTGAAAACAAATTTCACCAAAAAAATCCCGAAAAATGCTTAAATAAACTTAAAAAATAAAATAAAGAGACTTTTTGCTACAAATGGAAAGAATAAACGGTTGAATAAATATTTAAGAAAAACAGGGATTTTTTTTTTTACACTGAGTCCTGTGTGATTCGCCTGCTTAAACCTGTCGCAAAACTGGGCATTTCACTGATATTTCAGTGCAGTTCGGCTTTCTCTGAATAGATAAGCCATTGCTTCTCTATGGGGAGCTCACTGACGCCGAAGGTCACCGTATTTCACTGGTAATTCGCTAATATTTAGAGAACTGCCTGCTTTTTGAATAGCCGAATGGTGCCGAAATTGCACCATACGGGGAAATTCACCATTTGGTGCAATTCCGCGGGCCAATTCGGTGTTCTGTGAATAACCTCTTACGTCACATTTGTTGCTCAGCCACTAATTAGGTTAGCTTAGACTTATGGGAAATGTAGTTCCAAAATATCTGTATGGCCAAGATAGCGGACTTCTGAAGTATACACATACAGTGTTATTAAGAGAGCACCAAAATGTCACAAACATTTCAGTGCTCTCCCGTTCCCTGCACTTCGGCTAGTCTGATTCACTGAAACTGCGGTGAATTCAACATTCACCGTGGGGTCCCCGATATCCAGCGAACGAGCTGCTGAATGCATCCAAAACACTGCCACAAAACCGTAGTATTGATCAGAAAAAACGCTAAAAACCCACGGAATCGATTTAGAAAAATCTGAATCGATCCGTAAAAAGCGAACAACCAGCCGCTGGAAAAAAACAACAGGCTAAGGGAACAGACAACCCCCCCCTCTGCAACTTATAGACTGTGTTTGCAAAAAAACTACTGCACTAAAAGCCTGGAAATAATATATGTCCCATGAATAATAATAAAAAAGGTCTGTTACAGATAAAAAAGGGAAAAAATCTTGCCAAATCACAAAAAAATTCTAGAAAGTCCTAAAAAATAAAATAAAGAGACTTTTTGCTGCAAGTGAAAAGAATAAACGGTTGAATAAATATTTAATTTTAAAAATGGGAATATTTTTTCATTGAAACCTATAGGATTCGGCTGGTTAAAGCTGTCGAATGAAACCACCAAACATCAGGGCATTTCACTGACATTTCGCTGCTGTTCGGTGTTCTCTGAATAGATGAACCATTGCTTCTCTATGGGAATTTCACTGCAGTTGAAGATCAAAGTATTTCGCTAGGAATTTGCCAATATTTGGAGAACTGACAGCTTTTTGAATAGCTGAATGGCTCCGAAATTGAACCGAATGGGAAAACAATTTCGGGGTCAGTTCGGTTCTCTTTGAATAACCCTGATAGTAATGATATATTTTGACTGCATGCATGACTGCGTGTCTGTAGGTATGCATAAGTGTGCGTGTGTATATATATTACATATACACACATACATGCACATTTGTGTTTGAGCTTTTGGGTGCACACTGCAATGCAATAGGCTGCGCACACCTATGATGTTTTATGTGATTAAGAAAATAAACTAATGTCCCATTTTCAAAAAAATACCTAAAAATTCAATGGGCTGTATTACATTCTAAACGCAAACGTTAACACTTGCGCAAAAACACATTAACGCGAGGGGCAAAACCCTTTGCGCAGAACGTCGTATTACAATGTCTGCGCAAAAAATGAGCGTTAACGTCTACCGCGTGTGAAGCTGCGCGAACCCTTTGCGAGCATAATGTATTTTGCGCGTCCTATACTTAACATTGTAAGCGCAAATGCATTTGTGCGCTGGTACGCGGATGGTATTACAATCTATGCGCAAAATTTAACGGACAACGTTTGCGCATAATTTTAACGTCTTTGAAAAGCTGGTGGTAACGGCATATCTGAACGTTCTGGCCGAAACCAAATACACTAGCCCAAAAATAAAAATACAGCAAAGTATAGTTACACATTCTACGCATACCCAAACAATAAAATTGAGAGGTTGTGCGTGTTTTTATTATTGCTGCAGCATATATACTTGGATTGATTTTGACAGGCGCAAAAACTGAACGGGAGACGATAGTGGTTCTTAAATATGATTGTCTGAATCGCGTGAAAAACAGTCCGCACACTGATTTCTGCGCGCAACGTTAATGCGCGCGCGTTTTGGGGCGTCTTTTTTACACGCGTTTTTTTTTTTGACGGATGACAAAATGCGCTCGGATTGTAATACCAGCGTTAATTTACGCGCGTTAATGTTTAACGTTCGCGCACAAATTAATGCGCTGCGCGTGCGTTTTTTGCGCACAGAATGTAATAGAGCCCAATATTGCTACAAGGATTCTGCAGTAATATCCTACACTTTCAAAGAGATAAACAAAAATAAAATAGATAAATTAAACAAAAAAAACTTTCATGCTGGGATGCACTGTAACAGGTAGTATTTGATTTGATAGGTAAAGATAAGTCTTCTCTGAGTTCAAAGCATATTGGCACATGCTTGCAACACAAATATACATAGCATCGCACAAGCATTGTGTTTGCCAGTAAAGTTCAAATTTCCACATTTACTTTGACAATATCAAAGGTCAGTACCTTGAAAATCATGCAAAAATAAGCACGCAGGAATAAGGGTATTCACTGACCTAGGTTTGCTTTAACTTGGTCCGTTGCCATGGAAACTATAGCAAAAAAAGCAGAATTTCTCAGATTCCTGCTGCATTGCATAATATATTGTATCTACTGCTTATTTACTCCTGAGCAAGCATATTTATTCAGATGTTTTGTCCATTTAATCAACCATATCTACTCCGACTACACAAAGCGCTGTTGTATAAAGCTGGCTGCCTTGCAGATTTTTTTATTTTTGCTGGAAGGGCAAATAAGAAATGACAAGCAATGCAGATACAAGAGCAATGTTAATAGACCAAATCACTGCCTTTGAATGCTCCGTACAATACTGTTCGCGGTCTGCCATAATATAGAGTTATTATCTTTACATAGTTATTCTTCACCATTATTATTATTAGGCTAAATATTTTGAAACATATGTCAGTGCAACTCTCAGACACATATTTTAATGTAAGTTTCTAAATAGAAAAAAATATATTTATTTAATGAATCTAAACTCGAAAAAAACAAAGATTATAGGGGTTATTCAAAGAGAGCTGAATTGGCTCCGTAATTGCACCGAACACTGAATTTCCCAAGTACGGTGCAATTTCGTAGCCATATCGGCTATTCAAAATGCAGACAGTTCGCCAAGTATTGGCAAATTCCTAGCGAAATACGGTGCTGGTTTATGGCAGTGAGATCCCCATAGTAAATCTATCCAGAGAATGCCGAACAGCAGAGAAATGTCTGAAATCCCCAGATTTTCAGTTGTTTCATTCAGCAGGTTTAATCGGGTGACTCCCATAGGTTTAAATTAAAAAAATATTACACGTTTTTATACAATATTTATTAAACCATTTATTCTTGTAATTTATAGCAAGAATAAATGGGGTATTTTTGGGGTATTTATGGGCATTTTTCAGCAGGATTTTTTTTTCTGATATTTGTTTTTTTTTTAATAGATGTTTTTTTTCTGCAGTAGAACTTTTTATTATTCATAGTACCTGCTATATTATTTCCAGGCATTTTCATGCAGTAGTTATTTTTTTTACCCATTCGTCGACTTGTCGGCTTTTTCCAGCATCTAGTTGGCGCTCTGTTCTTCAAATCATCTGCTTTTTTTGGATGGAATAGGGCCATATGTTTATTATATATTTGAAACCAATGATTAATACGATATGTGTATTTTAGCAACCACAACTGTGGTTTCTAAACTAGACTGACTTCAGGAAAATAAATGCTGACTATTTGACTTTTGAGCTTTAAACTCCACACAAAGGCTGGGGTCAGACCAGCGCACTTTTAACGTGCGTTCTGGCGCACATAATTACGGCCGCACTAGCAGCAGATGACGGGCAATGACGGCCAATATACGATGTACGGCCGCGCAAAAGTCCGGCCGTGCAACGCAAGTGGAATTTGAACGCATTTTTCAGAGAACGCAGAACCGCTAGTACTGACGTACTGAGTGCGCAGCTGCGGCATAGCGGCGTGTGTGCGTGATTAGGAGATGTCAGACGCTGCTAATGTCCAGCCTACATAACGTCCAGACGCAAAAAGAGTTTTATTGACGATCCGTACAAAATCACGCCCGAAAATGCGCGTCGTCTGACTGTTTTTGCGCATTCCGTGAAAAAATACGTCAATGCGTTCGGACGCACTTTTTCACGTTCGCGGGGAAAAATGCTTTCGTCTGACCCTAGCCAAAGTCATTCTCCTCTTTCTAGATTTGCTTCTAAGAAGTTTGTTACAAATTAAGGTGGGCGTTTATACATAAATATGTACAGAAAAAAACGGTTTTGCGCCTAGTCCCTATCAGGGCGGCTGCGTAAACCAGAAGTATTCAACCTGTTCCATGTATAAACATAACAAGAAAAAAGTTGTCATTTTGCTCACTTCTGTAGCTCCATGCGAAACAAAACACAATCAGAGGTTTTAGTTGGCTTGAATGGCCATTAAAATGTAAGCTCACCCGCCACGTCACAGCACCTCTGGTCAGGTGAGTACCTAATAAAACCAAAAGAAACCTCATATGCTCATGCGGCTTTTCAGTCATGAGAGAAACTGGTGGGTTTTCATTTATACCTTCCCCAGAAACAATTTCACTTTGGGATAAAAAGAAAAACATGGAAAAGGGGCAGCAGTAGAAAATGACCTGGCTGAGAATACAACAAATATACATATCTACAGTTAATGGTTTTGCGCCTAGTCCCTATCAGGCTGTCTGCGTGAACCAGAAGTACAGTGGCAAGAAAAAGTATGTGAACCCTTTGGGATTATGTGGAGTTTTGCATGAATTGGTCATAAAATGTGCTCTGATCTTCATCTAAGTCACAACAATTTAAAAAACACAGTCTGCTTAAAATAATTCAACACAAACATTATATGTTTTCATGTTTTTATTGAACAGAACATGTAAACATTCACAGTGCAGGGTGGAAAAAGTATGTGAACCTTTGGCCTTAATAACTGGTTTACCCTCCTTTGGCAGCAATAACCTCAACCAAACGTTTCCTGTAGTTGCAGATCAGACCTGCACAACGATCTGGAGTAATTTTGGACCACCCCTCTTCACAACACTGTTTCAGTGTAGCAATATTCTTGGGATGTCTGGTGTGAATCGCTCTCTTAAGGTCATGCCACAACATTTCAATCGGGTTGAGGTCAGGACTCTGACTGGGCCACTCCAGAAGGCGTATTTTGTTTTGTTGAAGCCATTCTTTTGTTGAATTACTTGTATGCTTTGGGTCATTGTCCTGTTGCATCACCCATCCTCTGCGGAGCTTCAGTTGGCGGATAGATGGTCTTACGTTTTCCTGCAAAATGTCTTGATAAACTCTGGAATTCATTTTACCATCAATGACAACAATCTGTCCAGGCCCTGAGGCAGCAAAGCAGCCCCAAACCATGATGCTCCCTCCACCATGTTTTACAGTGGGGATGAGGTTTTGATGTTGGTGTGCTGTGCCTTTTTTTCTCCACACATAGTGTTGTGTGTTTTTTCCCAACAACTCAATTTTGGTTTCATCTGTCCACAGAATATTTTGCCAGTAGTGCTGTGGAACATTCAGGTGCTCTTTTGGAAACTTCAAACGTGCTGCAATATTCTTTTTGGACAGCAATGGCTTCCTCCGTGGTGTCCTCCCATGCACTCCATTCTTGTTTAATGTTTTCCTTATTGTAGATGTGTCAACAAAAATGTTAGCATGTGCCAGAGATTTCTGGAAGTCTTTAGCTGACATTCTAGGATTCTTCTTTACCTCATTAAGCATTCTGCACTGTGCTCTTGCAGTCATCTTTACAGGATGACCATGCCTAGGGAGAGTAGCAACAGTGCTGAACTTTCTCCATTTGTAGACAGTCTGTCTTACCGTGGACAGATGAGCATCAAGGCTTTTGGAGATACTTTTGTAATCCTTTCCAGCTTCATGCAAGTCATCAATTCTTGATCGTAGGTCTTCTGAGAGCTCTTTTCTACGAGGCATGGTTCACATCAGGCAGTGCTTATTGAAACCAGTAAACCCAAAACTAGTGCGTGTTTTTAAAGGGCAGGACAGCTTTCAGCAACACATCCAATAATATCACACTGATTGGACTCAAGGTTAGCTCACTCCTGGCTCCAATTAGCTCTTGGAGAAGTCATTAGGCTAGGGGTTCACATACTTTTTCCACCCTGTACTGTGAATGTTTACATGTTCTGTTCAATAAACACATTGTATTATTTTAAGTAGACTGTGTTTTTCAAAATGTTAGATTCAAAAACTTAGATTAAGATCAGAGCACATTGTATGACCAATTCATGCAAAACTCCACGTAATCCCAAAGGGTTCACATACTTTTTCTTGCCACTGTATGCAGCCTGTTCCATGTATAAATCATAAGAAGAAAAATAGTTATCATTTGTGCGCAATCCTGTGGCTCCATGCAAAACAAAGCACAATCAGAAGTTGTAGTTTACTTGAATAGCCATTAAAGTGTAAGCTCACCTGCCACGTCACAGCCCCTGTGGTGAGTACCTAATGAAACCAGGCTGCTTACTAAGCAACCTCATATGAGGTACATTTTCCAAATTAAGCTGTGCATATACAAGCAGATGTCTTGGGGCACTATCACACTGCCCTCACTAAAACCCTAGATGCTAAGTGGAAAAATTAGTGTACGCTTATTTCCCCTTAACGTCTCGGTTTCCCCAGCAGATCATGGGGCAGGCGCCAAGCTTGGCAGTCTGCCTCTTAGTGATCGTTAAGCTTGCGGATATGATGGGGGGGCAGCACTACAGCAACGTCCCCAGCATCCCCTCTATGGCATTCATAGGACAGTCACATGACCGTCAGGATCTCGTCTCTTGCGAGATCCTGCTGGTCAGATGAGTGATTGCAGAGGGAGACAGGTGACTTTCTTCCCCCAGTCTCCCTCTGCTCTTGGCGGCCAGAAGCAGTGGATGAGGCCACCGTTCTCGCCGTGTGATGAGAGGGGAGTATGTGATTTTGGGGGCGGAGGGTTGAGCTGTAGGTAACGAATTCTGCAGCAGCGCAATCCGTTACCTACACCTCTGAGCTGGTGGTAACTTTTCGTTAGCGCTAGCTCTTAGTAACTAGCGTTAGGACCAAGTGATCCTAGTTAATCTGTGCTTTCATTTTGCGCTCCCCATGTTAGGCATAGGGAGCGCAAAGTACAGTAAACTTGCGCTATGAATCGCAAATTAACGAGCGCTAATGTTTTTTTTTAAACCGTTAGTGATTCGAAGGCGATCTGGCAGCAGCGCTATGACATCCTCTAAGCTAGCGCTAACACTGACGCTAGTGTTAGCTTGAAGGAGGTGAAAGAGCCCTTGATGTAGTATTATTTATACAGCATATTTCACCCTGAGCCAGAACATTTTTTTCCTCTCATCATTCTGTCCAGATCTTTTCTATATGTGAGATTTTATTACCGTCTGTGCATTTTTCTAATACAATTGTGATATATATGTATATACTAAGCTGACCAGAAGTTTTAAATAAAATCAGTGCCTTTTTTTTTTTTTTTGGGCAAATGGTAAAAACTATTTTATTAGCAGATTTTCCTCAAATTCTGTGAATTTTCATATCTCTAACAATAAATTGAAGTGATTGCACTGTTCTTTCCCCGTTTGTTGTATTTCTCTTTGAAGCAGGAGTTCCACCTGGTGGGCATGTCACAGATCAGACGGTTTGTGGGAAGGTGGAATTCTCTTTGAATTTCTGCCAGGCAAACACTTGCTGGGAATGACCATCTGAGGTGGCTGCAGACTTTTCTGGTCTGGCTGAGAAGCTCTTCCAGCCCAGGGTACCTGGTTAGGAAACGCTGTACCACCAGATATAGGACGTGTGCTAGGCATGGTACATGCATCAACTTACCCAGGTGTAGGGCGGAGTGAAGGTTGCTGCCATTATCACAGATGACCATTCCCAGCTCAAGCTGGCGTGGTGTTAACCATCTCTGCACCTGCCCCTGCAGAGCTGACAGAATTTCTGGCCGGTGTGGCTCCTGTCCCCTAAACAAACCAGCTCAAGCACAGTATGGCATCTTTTTGCTTGAGCCATTGCGTAGCCCCTGCCACGCGTCAGTTTAACTGCCACTTTGCCAGAGAAGGAGGAAGAGGAGGAAGAGGTGGTGGAGCAGACAGACCTCATATAAGCAGCTTTCTGGAGGCGTGGTGGATGAGCAAGCTCCAGCACAGAGCCCAGTCCTGGATCCCTCCCAGCTGCAAGCAGAGTTACCCAGTGTGCCATGAAGGAAATGTAATGGCCCTGTCCATGCTTGCTGGACCACGTGTCTAAAGTAATGTGCACCTTGCTGCTGACTGCCTTTCCCAATGTGTTCCATGTGCTGGTATAGTGCTGGAATAGCCTTCCGTGAAAAGAACTGGCATTTTGGAACCTGCCACTGTGGTACAGCACATTCAACAAATTCACTGAAGGAGGCAGAGTCCACCAGTTGGAAAGGCAGCAGCTGTAATGCGAGTAATTTTGCCAAGCTGGCATTTAGACGCTGTGCAAGGGGATGGTTGGGACTATATTTTTTCTTATGCTGCAGCAGCTGGGGCAGTGAAATCTGAGTGCGCAAATCTGCAGCTGATGGGATGCTGTCACATTCTGAGGAAGGACCTGGTACACCCATTATTGTAGCATCATCCTTGTCAGTGGAGGTTGTAGACAATGACATGGCAGGACATATAGTGGGGGTAGAGACAGATGAGGAGGAGGACCTATGCAAAGTGTTGTACTAACGGGATGCATGGCAGGTGGTCATATGTCACATCCAGCAAGTGGTACCCAAGCGTCTGATGTTTTTCCCACGCTTGATCCTCTTCAGACATAGCTTACAAATAGCAACTGTGCAGTCTGCTGCACATGTGAAAAAGAACTCCCAGACAGCAGAGTTCCTGGATGTGTGCTTTGAGACAACAGCGCTCTGCACCCGAGCAGCTCTGACTTCTGATGCCTTGGACTGGCTACGGTTGCTCATAGAGGACGTTGTGCCTCCTCCTCCCTTGACTCCTCTGTTCGATCAGGCACCCAGGTGGAGTCAGTGACCTCATCATCATCATCACCCCCTATCTCCTCGTCACTGGAGCCCACTTGGCAGTATGCTGCAGCTGCTGGGGGAACATGAGTGCCAGTTCTTTGTGTGTCACTGGCACCCCCTCCCTCTAGGCTGATTTTTACTCCCTTCCTCAACCTCAGAGTCAACATCAGAGCACTGGAGTTGCTGTGCATCCTCAAGCACCATGTCACTGTCATTGTAGTCAAACAATTCAGCTGACTCCTCCGTGTATGATGGTGAGGCTACAGCAGGAGTAGCTGTGGACATGGAGGCTGAATTAGATGCATTGGCAGCTGAGGTGGACTGTAAAGCACTAGAAGCCTGGCTGGCAGAGGACTCGAAGGATGAGGATGGCCTGGTTAGCCAATCCACCAAATCCTCTGTATGTTGCTGTTGCATAAGACGGCCAGCACCATATAGAAAGGACAAGTGTGCCCCTGCAGAGGATACACCACGTCCACGATGACCAGGGACACAGCCTTTCCGACACAGAGGCTGCTTGCCCTCTTATCTGTGTCTGGGAGCGTCTGCCTGTCCTTTTTGGTCTTTCTAACATGGTGACTGATATATAGATTGGAGATATGCAGAACTCTGATTCAACTCTGGTATATAGATTGGAGATACGCAGAACTCTTTTTCAACTCTGGTATATAGATTGGAGATATGCAGAACTCTGATTCAACTCTGGTATATAGATTGGAGATATGCAGAACTCTGATTCAACTCTGGTATATAGATTGGAGATATGCAGAACTCTGATTCAACTGTGTTATCTAGATTAAAGATATTCAGAACTCTGCTATAAGTCAGCGATTTCACTGATATTTTCCCTGAAAGGCTGCCAATGTCCTCTACTCTCTCTCTGATTCTCTTCCTCTCCTGCAGGCTGCAACACCCTGATAGCTGGCAACAAGACCCAGATTCAAGTCTGAATAGATAAAGATGAACTCTGATTCAACTGTGGTATGATATTTTACAGCCAGGCTGACAGTTTCCCTGCTATTTGCCACTGCCAGCTTGTCCCTGCAAATCCAACAATCTCCTCTCCTCTCTGATTCACTCCTGCAACACACACACTAGGGCTGCAGGGAAGCCTTATATAGTGTGCTGTGTGACTTAGCTCTCTGAGCCCTGATTGGCATAGTCTGGCACCTGTCTTGCACCTGACCTGTGGTCAGGTGCAAGGCTGTAGCCAATTACAAGCTTCAGGCCAGGGCACAGTGCAATGTGGTCCATTGTGGTGCATTGTGGGCGAACACGCGGAAATGTCGCATCGAACTGGCAGCCCATCCCTACTCAAGACTAGCCACTTGATTGTTTGTTCTTTTTCCATTTTTTGTTTTTATTTCCCTCAATGTAATTTTATGCTTCATATTTCTATGTGCGAAGTTCATGTTTGGCGACGACCGTGGTCATATCTCTTTGTAGTGATGGCCTGAATCTACAAATAAAGTAATTTTTTTTTTAAACTTTAACTTTCTGTTTCTTTTTTTATCAGTTCCACTATTTATAGTTAAAAACCTTTTCATTAATATCCTGCTCTGTCATACAGATGATCATACAGGTGCATAAATGACTCTGAGGCAAGTTAATGATATGAATTCTTTTGTGTTTTTGCAGTTTTTGCAAAAGAGTGTCATCACTGGAAAGGTGATAGTCTGACCTTTCCAGTGATACCTCTCTTTAACCCCTTAGGTGTTAGTCCACGACCCGGCACCAATTGGCCCCGGATCACGGACTTTTCCATGAGGTGGCTGACAACTTAGATGTCAGCCAAGCCTCTGGGACCTCCACCACCCACTGAAGTCATCACGCATGGGTGCAATGATGTCAGTTATGGAATTAACCCCCAGCTGCCCAGGGATTTTTTTTTATAGAAATCCCTATGGTGGAGATTGGGGGTAATTTGGCCCACTGTATCTCCCGACCGATAAAAGCTAGAGGGGGGTTTTCAGTGTCATTGGAAAGGCCAGAGCATGGCCTTTTTAAAGATGTCAAACATGACCAGGCTTATTTTAAGAGAAAAAAAAATATATAGAAAATAATTTTTTTTCTTTTTTAAAATTTATTAATGCAGCACTATTGTTCACTTTTCAATTATAATATGTGCAATGATGCAGCACTAATGACGTATACATGATGTATACACAACGTAGTCAGGGGTGACGGGGTCAGGTAGGTTCCCAAGATGCAGTGCTGGTGACCAAGGCAGTTGGAAATCCAAAAGCAAATTACATAAGGATTAATCCAAGGGGCATATCCAAGAGGCATACCAAAGGTCAGGGCAGACAGCAAGCAGAGAAATCAAAAATACAGTCCAAGGGTCAGAATCTAGGTTCAATTTGTAGTTAGCACAGAGTACTAGTTCACCAGAGAAGCACAGAATTTTTGAGCACTGACCAGGTAGCTCAGCAGGTTTAATTACTGAGCCCAGGTATGGCCATGTCCCCATGCTTCCTCTCACTCCCCCTGTGCAATCTCCCCTCTGCAGTCTATTGGCGTCCTGGTCTCCAGAGATTCCCCCCCGGCCGGCTGATGTCGGGCTGCCACTGCTCAAGACCTGGCATGCCCTGACCGAACACTGACCCAGGCGTTGAAGGCTGGATCGGACCCTACGCAGGAGGAATGAGTTAGAGGCGATAGCCCGGCAATGTCCGATCCTGACAGAGGTATACATATATTAATGATATTCATAGCAATAATAATATACATATTATGAATCTGCCAAGTCTGCCTGAAAAAAGGATATATAATTTGCCTGGGTTCTACAATAAAACATGATCACGTTTAAACATGAGAACAAAACTGTAAAAATTAACTCAGCACACTGAGGTGAAATGGCTCATCAGTGAAAGGGTTAAACTACCTGGTTTCACATTTAGTGTGCCCAGACATATTTTGTATTGTTTTTGGAAAGAATTCATAGTATCAGTCATGAGAAAACTAACATGAGAGCGGGTTAATGCACAGGTGCTTTAAAGGGCCAACATTTCACATTTTCTGAAAGGTCCCGAAAGCCCTTTCTTCATTGGTACATGACAATGGCTGAAGGCTTTACCATACATACCAATTCACAGAGCAGAAAATAAAACATGCAGTGCTCAAGAATAATGATACACAGGGGGATGTAGCCTTTATAGATACCTTCAGTCAAATAGACATAACATTGTTGACAAGTGGTTCTTCAGGACTCGTCATCACATATTGGTACCTCTTCTCTTTTAAATTTCAATAACCTATAATCTCAAATCTTGCCTCACGACAAAGGCTATGTACCACATTTAAAAGAAGAAAAGACTAATTGGTGCACAAGAAAAGCATAAATAAAAAACAAAATACAGTGGTCCTCTGTGGCCCACAAATCCCCACAAACATGTTGGTCCTGAGAAGGCTGACTATTACAAAACTCACTGAGAGGATTAGGAATAGATCTCTTATTTTCATTCACTATAAAGCAATTTTTTTTTTTTTATCATAACATTTATTTAAACAATGGGATGTGAAGTTAACAATTAAATAAAGGGTCAAATTAAAAATTTTCAGAGAACTTGTTCTGATACAGTTAAAAAATATTAAATTTTTATACTCCAGTTCCTGCATGCAAGGTGGTTTTTTTATTGGATTTGACCATCAACAAAATCCATGTGTGTTTCATCCTGAGCTTGGATAAGCTCCTCCAAATGTGAGTTGGCACTTGTTATCATGCTACTATTGCCTTGTAAATAGCTGGTATACACAAGGAGTTTTTCTGTTTCTCAAAATTGCATATACCAATTGCTGGGATGAGAAATCTTCAGTACCAAGGTGTGGGCTACCTGAGAAAAATTCCACAAAATCAACCCAGAGGCATTTACCCACTCAGAGCCAGTGTTTAGGCTTTCGATTTCCACCAGAATTCCCTAGCATTGAATTTCGCGCTGACCAGATACGTATCTACCAATCCAAGAGATAGAATGGGGAGATGATTGCTTTTTAGTGACGAGTGAGGTACAGTCACTGTACACGATCATTCCACATGATAAAGGCATAAATGCTACAAAATTCTTTCTAGAGGAGGCTAAACTACTTCCACCAGAACAAATAACGTTCATTCTAGACAGCATCCAATTGATCCTAGAGAATAACTATTTTTGGTATGAAGACAAATTCTGCAACTCACCTTCTTACTACATCTACACACTTCTGTCACCCAGTGAAGTATACGCATGTTACCATAACAATACAAAAAAACCTAAAACATAGCGTTTATTTAATTGATAATAAATATATACTCTTAAAACCAATAATCATGTGCATCAATCTATGATCGGATCATTGATTCAGCCAAAGCTTGGTAGCCGTAAATGCCAGCCAAAGCTTAACGCCATACGCTGTGGTCTGATCTCCCTGCTGCAAGCATCTTACCAACACTCCAGGGAAACACACAGCCAGGATCCATTCACACACTGATCTCCCTGCTGCAAGCATCTTACCAACACTCAAGGGAAACACACAGACAGGTTCCATTCATAGAAATATAGAAACATAGAAACATAGAAAAATGTCGGCAGATAAGAACCTTTCGGCCCATCTAGTCTGCCCAATTACATGGATACTTTACCTGGATTTATCTTTTGTTTAGGATAGCCTTATGCCTATCCCATGTATTTGTTTATTCTTTACAGAAATATTGTTGGAATAAGGGATGCACCGATGTCAATACTAGAATCGGTGCCGATATCAGCACTAGGGATGAGCTGTTTGGTTCGAACGGTTCGGAGTTCGACCCGAACTTAGTCTGTTTGATTAGATCGCGAACTCCGAACATTTCCGGGTGTTCGCCGCATGTTCGACCACAATGCATCACAATGGACCACAATGCATTTTCCCACCGGCCTGAAGCTCGTAATTGGCTACAGCCTTGCACCTGACCACAGGTCTGTTGCAAGACAGGTTCAACAGTATGCCAATCACGGCTCAGAGTCCTGATTGGGCAAATTTTGCCCAATCATGGGCTCACAGAGCTAAGTCCCGCAGCACCCTAAATAACGTTTCCCCGCATAGCTACAGCACGCATTTTGAGAGGAGATTTCAGAGGAGATAGTTGTGTGTTGTTACTGCCGGTCTGCCACGCTACTGGGGGGGGTCTCATTTCTACCAAATATCAGGGAATTTAGGTGATGTGTGTCTTGTCACTGTGCCAGCAAGTTTTTTGGGGTTTACAAATTTCTTTAAAACATTTGTGAATTGAGGTGATCTGTCTCTTGTCACACAGCCAGTACCACGCAGTATTTTGGGGCTCACTAATTTCTACAAAACATTTGTGAATTGAGGTGATCTGTCTCTTGTCACACAGCCAGTACCACGCAGTATTTTGGGGCTCACTAATTTCTACAAAACATTTGTGAATTGAGGGGATCTGTCTCTTGTCACACAGCCAGTACCACACAGTATTTTGGGGCTCACTAATTTCTACAAAACATTTGTGAATTGAGGTGAGCTGTTTCATGTCACACAGCCAGTACCACGCAGTATTTTGGGGCTCACTAATTTCTACAAAACATTTGTGAATTGAGGTGATCTGTGTCTTGTCACACAGCCAGTACCACGCAGTATTTTGGGGCTCACTAGTTTCTACAAAACATTTGTGAATTGAGGTGATCTGTCTCGTCACACAGCCAGTACCACGCAGTATTTTGGGGGTCAGTAATTTCTACAAAACATTTGTGAATTGAGGTGATCTGTCTCTTGTCACACAGCCAGTACCACGCAGTAATTTGGGGCTCACTAATTTCTACAAAACATTTGTGAATTGAGGTGATCTGTCTCTTGTCACACAGCCAGTACCACGCAGTATTTTGGGTGTAACTTATTTCTACAAAACATTTGGGAATTGTTATAATCCGTGTGTTCTCACTGGCTGCCACCCATCAAGGGGTCTCACTGATTTATAGGAAGTTTCACTGCCACCCATCAAGGGGTCTGACTGATTTATAGGAGGTGTCTGAGACTTGTAATCTGTGTCTTGTCACTGGCTGCCAGCTATCAGGGTGTCTCACTGAGTTATACCAGAGTTCTTTAAATCTTTATACCAGAGTTGAATCAGAGTTCTGTATATATTAATCTATATATCACTCACCATGTCTGAAAGAACAAAAAGGACAGGCAGACGCTCCCAGACACAGATAAGAGGGCAAGCAGCCCCTGTGTCGGGAGGCAGTGCCTCTGATCGTGGTGGACGTGGTGCATCCTCTGCATGTGCACGCTTGTCCTTTCTAACTGGTGCTGGCCGTCTTAAGCAGCAGCAACATACAGAGGACTTGGTGGATTGGCTAACCAGGCCATCCTCATCCTCCGAGGTCACTGACTCCACCTGGGTGCCAGATCGAACAGAGGAATCAAGTGAGGAAGAGGGGGAGGAGAACGCACAGCAAACACGAGGCACAACATCCTCTGTGACCAACCGTAGCACTAGCCAGTCCAAGGCATCACATGTCAGAGCTGCTCCGGTACAGAGCGCTGTTGTCTCAAAGAACACATGCAGGAACTCTGTTCTCTGGGAGTTCTTTAAGAAATGTGCAGTAGAGCGCAGCGTTGCTATTTGTAATCTGTCAGATGAGGTTTAAGCGTGGGAAAGATACCGGACACTTGGGTACCACGTGCTTGAGGCGACATATGAACAATTGCCACACATCCCGTTGGCGCAAAACTTTGCGTAGGTCCTCCTCCTCCTCATCTGTCTCTACCCCCACTGTATGTCCTGCCATGTCATTGCCTACAACCTCCACCGACAGGGATGATGCTACAGTAATGGATGTACCAGCTCCTTCCTCACAATGTGACATCATCCCAGCAGCTGAAGATTTACGCAGTCAGATTACGTTGCCGCAGCTGCTGCAACGTAAGAAAAAATATAGTCCCAACCATCCCCAAGCACAGCATCTAAATGCCAGCTTAGCAAAATTACTCGCATTGCAGCTGCTGCCTTTCCAGCGGGTGGACTCTGCTCCCTTCGTGAATTTGCTGAATGTGCTGTACCACAGTGGCAGGTTCCAAAACGCCATTAGTTTTCACGCAAGGCCATTCCAGCACTATACCAGCATGTGGAAGACAATGTTATCCAGTCATTGGGAAAGGCAGTCAGCAACAAGGTGCAAGTGACTGTAGACACGTGGTCCAGCAAGCATGGACAGGGTCGTTACATTTCGTTCACGGCACACTGGGTAACTCTGATCGCAGCTGGGAGGGATCCAAGACAGGGCTCTGTGCTGGAGCTTGTTCATCCACCACACCTCCAGAAAACTGCTTGTATGAGGTCCTCCTTCCTCCTCCTTCCTCCTTCCTCCTTCCTCCTTCCTCCTCCTTCCTCCTTCCTCCTTCCTCCTTCCTCCCTCCTCCCTCCTCCCTCCTCCTCCTCCTCCTCTCTCCCTCCTCCTCTCTTCCTCCTCCTCTCTCCCTCCTCCTCTCTCCCTCCTCCTCTCTCCTCCTCCTCTCTCCTCCTCCTCCTCCTCTCTTCTCCTCCTTCTCCTCCTCTCTTCTCCTCCTTCTCCTCCTTCTTTTCTCTCTCTCTCTCTCTCCTTCTCCTCCTTCTCTCCTCCCTCTGCAGGTGCAGAGATGGTTAACACCACACCAGCTTCAGCTGGGAATGATCGTCTGTGATAATGGCAGCAACCATCTCTCCAACCCTACGCAAGGGTAAATTGACACATGTACCATGCCTAGCACACGTCCTAAATCTAGTGGTACAGCGTTTCCTAACCAAGTACCCAGAGCTTCTCATCCAGGCCAGAAAAGTCTGCAGCCACTTCAGACAGTCATTCCCAGCAAGCGTTCGCCTGGCAGAAATTCAGAGAGAATTCCACCTTCCCATTCCGTCTGATCTGTGACCTGCCCACCAGGTGGAACTCAACATTAGCAATGCTGCAGGATCTGCACAAGCAGGAGAGGGCCATCAACGAGTACCTGTGTGAGTATGGCACAAGGACAGGTTCAGGTCAACTTGGGTTTCCCCCCCCCCGCAGTGGCTGATGATCAAGGATGCATTCACTGTACTGTCACCATTTGAGGAGGCAACGAGGATGGTGAGCAGGGACAGTGCATGCATCAGTGACACAATTCCTTTAGTGTTCCTGCTGGAGCACACTCTGTGGGGAATTATAGATGTGGCTCTAGAGGCAGAGCAGCGGGAGGAAGATGAGGCCTTCCCTAGCTCTCAAGGCCCCAGTCTTTCCGCAGACAGCATTCCAGCGGGTCCTACTCAGATCAGACAGGAGGAGGATGAGGAGGAGGAGGAGGCAGAATATTTAATCAGTGGGGGCATTGAAGGTGGGGATTCCTCAAGGAAGGGTTTTGTGTGCCCAGAAACACAAGGGCTAGTGCGTGGCTGGGAGGAGGAAGTGCACGATACGGTCATCCTCATTGACCAGGAAGACTCGGAAGCTAATGCCACCTCCAACCTACGCTGCATGGGCTCCCTAATGATGCAAAGCCTGCTAAAGGACCCCAGGATTTGTGCTATCAAGGAGAGGGATCATTACTGGTTGGCAACCCTTCTTGATCCACGATACAAGGGTAAAGTTGCAGAGCTCATCCTGCCCGCACAGAGGGAGCACAGGATGAAAAAACTTGAGGACGCTCTAAAGCGACACTTGTGTAACACCTTTCCAGGCACTGGTAGATTACCAAGGGCTGACACACGTGCTTCTGAGGCTGCGGGTGATCAGAGGAATAGTGGTGAAGGCCAGGGCCGCTTGACTGATGCATTTTTAAATTTTTTTAGTCCTCGACGCCCAGGGACTAGGGATGAGCCGAACACTCCCCGAGTTCGGTTCAAGCCCAAACCCGAACTTCCCATTTGTTTCGGGACCGAACCCAAACCCCCATGCAAGTCAATGGGGCTGAAAATTTGGTTTTTTAGAGTGCCCTCCAAGAGGGCATATATGCTACATATTTGCCATAAAAGGTATATGGGGGTCCGGGTAGTGCCCTGGGGGACAGGAAACAAGGACAAAAAGTAAAAAAAAAAACGTGAAGTGGCGGATATCTAGGATGTATAGAAACACTTAAAAACAAAAAAATTACGTTTCATATGACGGTAAATGCTTTTATCCATAAATGCTCTATCCATAAACAACTGCTTGGGGTGGCAGCCTGTATGAAAAGACATTTTAGGACGCGCAGAAAAAGTTTAGGGTTTTTTTGGCTAAATTATTGTGAAACTTATGCAGGCTTTAGATGAAAGTAACAATAGGTGCTTTAAAATTGGGCTTTTAGCGTCGGCAACAGTGCCGTCACACCATAACCCCTCTGAGGATATGAATCTGATACAGGCGTCAATGGCAGTGCACCCAGATATTGTGCCTTTAGTGCCAGGCATGAAAAGTACTATCATACAGTAACCCCTCTGTGGTATTGTGGAAGAGTGCAGGGGTGGACCATGCGGTCCAATATTAAAAAGATATGAATCTGGGAATGGGTGTTGTCGGGTATATTATACAAGAAAAAAAGGATTTTAAAATGGATGCCTGTAGCCATTTTGTTTTTAAAGACAGTTTCTTTTCTTTAAAATTTTCTCTAGGTTTAGAAATGAACGAGATTTTTTTTTACAGAGTTCATTCCTGGGTGAAGTCTTTTATATTTTTTTTAAGAAGTGGAACCTAGAATGTTGTGTGTGATAAGGCTAAGGTTTAAGTGCTAAGACGTGTTAAAATTAAATTTATTGGTCTGTCTTAAGTTTCTAAAACAAAAGATATTTTGTCTTTTGGGTATAGGAATAAGAGTTAACATTCTCTAATATAGATTTATATTCACAAAATATATGTTTATAATCAAGATATATTTTATTATATTCACAGTAGGAAATATATATTCCAATAAATATTGTAGAAAGTATATAATTGGTAAATAATAAAATTTACTAAAAAGAATAGATTCTGTGAGTTAACCAGAAAAGAATTCAGCTGAAAGGACTGATCAAAAGGGAGTAGGGATATAAATCAAAGATGACAGATGGAGAGACAGTGTCTAGCTGGGAGAAGAGAAGGTCTTTGTTACGTCAGGTTCATCTTTTGAACCAAGATAAGACTATTAAAAAGAAATGGGGAATTAATTAAGAAGTGCAATACTGCCCTCTAGGGAATAGTAATATATTATAATTGATATACCAATTAATATTACCCGTGACGTCAAATTGGCTATAATAAGTGGCAAGGTTCTTTGTAAGTCAGTCGGAGATTCCAGCAGTCAGACTCACACTGTAATGCATTAGACATGATACTCTGAGAGTCCAAGATTCCAACACTCAGACTCACACCACGATGCAGGCAGATCCCAAGACATGAGGCAATCAAGATTCTCACTAAATTTCTGACTCTCACCAACTCTCTAACTCACATGCATTGATTATCTGATATCGATAATTTTCACACATTCCAAAAATTACTACATCAGGAATTCCAAGGCAGACTTATCAACATCCAAATTGGACAGGTAATGTATGAAATAAGGAATTAATGTAAAAATATATTTGTAGAGATTCTTGCAACGTAGACTGAGACTTCTTGGATACGGTTAAATCCAAATTCTAAGTATTTCTAATCTGCAGATGGAAATATGAAGAAGTGGATATAAGGATTTATTCCTAAAAGAAATGTTGTAAGATTGATACCAATATATATATAATTTGGAAATTACTGTGATTAAAATTAATAAGCAGGGAATTATATAACTACAAAATAAAAAGTAAAAGATTAGAAGTTTATTTACTCGAGATTAGGGGAGGATTCACTAAATAAGTTTTTATTACTTATCATTAATTTAGCTCATCTTTTGTTGATCCGTGTAGCATAGAGATATAGATCTATAAGAGCTGGCTGGTTAAACATTGTTTGCTGGGAAATGCATGTTGTATTTAGCAGAAATGTTTATTAACCATTTGTGTATTAGTTACTAACTGATAAGGTAAATGATATTAAACATATATGCAGTTACTAACCAGAGATACATATATTGTGAAGCTAGTTTTTATATGCTGATGGATTGTGGTTTATAAATTTTTGTTTATGATATGAGATTTGAAACTTTTTTGTATACGTAATAAATATATATATTTTTATCCAATTATTGATTATTGTATTTTTTAAAGCAAAACACAGACAATTAAAAGAATTCAGGATAATTTCTAAGAAATATAAATGATTGATATTTGTGTCTCGTATAAGTTTCTTATGAAATAATAATCCCTGATATATTGGAGGCAACTGCTGAGGTAGGTCCAGTAAATCCAATATAGACATATTGGAGGCTTGGCTGATAAGTCCAATATATATAAACGTGTTGTATTCACGTGCAGAGATTATATCCGACAGTGTCAGTGCACCCAGATATTCTGCCTTTGTTGCAAGACTGCCAGGCCAGCAAGTATCATAATACAGTAACCCCTCTGTGGTATTGTGGAAGAGTGCAGGGGTGGACCATGTGGTCCTATATTGAAAAGTTTTTTATCTGTTAATGGGCGTCAGTGCACCCAGATATTGTGCCTTTGGTGCAAGACTACCAGGCCAGCAAGTATCATCATACAGTAAGGCTTGGTTCAGACGAACGCAGTGTTAACGTCCGTGTTGCCCGCACATAAGTACGTCCGTGATAGCATACAATTTTGTTAAATAGAGCCCCCACACACGAAGTACGTCCGCACAGAAGTGCGGGGGCTGACGGACGCTGCAAACGGATGCAGGTTAGGCAAGAACGTAATACTGCTAGAACGGACGTGCAGAGTGCGCCACGTCCACAACGTCCGCATAGCTTTGTGTGTGAGTGATGCAACAAGGTCAGACGGACTACATTTATACGTCCAGCATTTTTGATGGACAGAATGTTCTTTCATTGTAATTTATTTTCCCTGCTACATCAGTGAAAAAAACGGACTGTGTGGCACTAGCCACTACCTTGTTGTCACAGTCAGTAAGTACGTCCGTACTGCACGAACGCACAGTCCGTAGAAAATGCGCTCATCTGACCCTAGCCTAACCCCTCTGTGGTATTGTGTAAGAGTGCAGGGGTGGACCATGTGGTCCGATATTGAAAAGTGTTTTTTTTTATCTTTTAATGGGCGTCAGTGCTCCCAGATATTGTGCCTTTTATGCCAGGTCAGCAAGTATCATCATACAGTAACCCCTCTGTGGTATTGTGGAAGAGTGCAGGGTTGGACCCTGAGGTTCAAAAAAATAAAATGATATAAATCTGGCACAGGCGTCAGTTCAGCCAAATATTGTGCCTTTCATGGCAGCAAGTGCCTTCACACCGTAACCCTTTTGCCCTTGGATGTACCAAGATTATTTTAATCATTTTATACCAATAAATCCCATTATACCTTGCTTGCTGTCCCTATTCTTCCTGTTTCCTGGCTGCTGTACCCCACATGATTGTGATCTACACCGCTGCTGAGGATCAGGGGAACGGATACTGAAACAACATCAAGGCTCTTGGAGTACCCAAAGATTGGAGGACCACCACAGACGTTGGAGCACCACCAAGGGAAGTCTGGCGTTCCTTCCATAATTCTGCCAACCGCTATAAACATCTGGTGTCTGATACTAAGACACCACACCATGTGAGTGCAATCCTCTTATCTTTATTTTAATAGTATACTGCCTTGACATACTGCACCATTATTTTTGTTTTCTGTTCTGTTTGAGGTTTATACTCATCCAACAGAGGGGAGAACTGTCATTTAAGTGAGGACATCCCTGTCATTGTGAAGGCAGCGCCTGTCCCGCCACATTTTTTCTCTATTTATGCTTCTAACTGGGTTCTAGGGATAAGCCCGAGTGAACGGACAAGCTGCTGATTTACTGTGAGAAACATTGACAATTTACGGTTTTATTGCTGTTTTTTTTTTTTTTTTCCGCTCTTAAAGGTCTTGAGGGGTTAATTAACCCTCAACACATGAACAATTGTGAAAGGAACCACTAGGTGGCGCCCAGAACACAGATTCTTCTGTTTTAAAGACGCACTCTTTTGTCTGTGACAAAACCTCCAGCGGCACTGAACGTCCTTTCGGAAAGCACGCTAGATGAAGGGCAACCTAGTAGCTGCATAGCATATTGGCTAAATTCTGGCCAGTGATCCAATCTCAACACCCAGTAAGCCAGTGGATCATCTGCTGGAAAGGTATCCAGGTCTGCCCTTGCCCCTAGGTAGTCCTGCACCATATGGTGAAGACGCTGGCAATAGGTGCCTACATTTGACGTCCTTGGGCGTCGTGGACTAAAAAAAATTAAAAAAGCATCAGTCAAGCGGCCCTGGCCTTCACCGCTATTCCTCTGATCACCTGCAGCCTCAGAAGCACGTGTGTCAGCACTTGGTAATCTACCAGTGCCTGGAAAGGTGTTACACAAGTGTCGCTTTAGAGCGTCCTCAAGTTTTGTCATCCTGTGCTCCCTCTGTGCGGGCAGGATGAGCTCTGCAACTTTCCCCTTGTATCGTGGATCAAGAAGGGTTGCCAACCAGTAATGATCCCTCTCCTTGATAGCACGAATCTTGGGGTCCTTTAGCAGGCTTTGCATCATTAAGGAGCCCATGCAGCGTAGGTTGGAGGTGGCATTAGCTGCCGAGTCTTCCTGGTCAATGAGGATGACCGTATCGTGCACTTCCTCATCCCAGCCACGCACAAGCCCTTCTGTTTCTCGGCACGCAAAACCCTCCCTTGAGGAATCCCCACCTTCAATGCCCCCACTACTTAAATAGTCCTCCTCCTCCTCATCCTCCTCCTGTCTGATCTGAGTAGGACCCACTGGAATGCTGTCTGCGGAAAGACTGGGGCCTTGAGAGCAAGGGAAGGCCTCCTCTTCCTCCCGCTGCTCTGCCTCTAGAGCCACATCTATAATTCCCCGCAGAGTGTGCTCCAGCAGGAACACTAAAGGAATTGTGTCACTGATGCATGCACTGTCCCTGCTCACCATCCTCGTTGCCTCCTCAAATGGTGACAGTATAGTGCATGCATCCTTGATCATCAGCCACTGCGGGGGAAAAAAAACCAAGTTGACCTGAACCTGTCCTTGTGCCATACTCACACAGGTACTCGTTGATGGCCCTCTGCTGCTTGTGCAGACGCTGCAGCATTGCTAATGTCGCGTTCCACCTGGTGGGCATGTCACAGATCAGACAGTTTGTGGGAAGGAGGAATTCTCTTTGATTTTCTGCCAGGCGAACGCTTGCTGGGAATGACCGTCTGAAGTGGCTGCAGACTTTTCTGGCCTGGATGAGAAGCCCTGGCAGCCCTGGGTACTTGGTTAGGAAACGCTGTACCACCAGATTTAGGACGTGTGCTAGGCATGGTACATGCGTCAATTTACCCTTGCGTAGGGCGGAGAGAAGGTTGCTGCCATTATCGCAGACGATCATTCCCAGCTCAAGCTGGCATGGTGTTAACCATCTCTGCACCTGCCCCTGCAGAGCAGACAGAATTTCTGGCCCGATGTGGCTAGCTGTCCCCTAAACAAACCAGCTCAAGCATAGTATGGCATCTTTTTGTTTGAGCCATTGCGTAGACCCTGTCACGCGTCGATTTTAACTGCCACTTCGCCAGAGACAGAGAAGGAGGAGGAGGAAGAGGGAGAGGTGGTGGTGGTGGAGCAGACAGACCTCATACAATCAGCTTTCTAGAGGCGTGGTGGATGAACAAGCTCCAGCACAGAGCCCCGTCTTGGATCCCTCCCAGCTGCAATCAGAGTTACCCAGTGTGCCGTGAAGGAAATGTAACGACCCTGTCCATGCTTGCTGGACCACGTGTCTAAAGTCACATGCACCTTGCTGCAGACTGCCTTTCCCAATGACTGGATAACATTGTCTTCCATGTGCTGGTATAGTGCTGGAATGGCCTTGCGTGAAAAGTAATGACGTTTTGGAACCTGCCACTGTGGTACAGCACATTCAGCAAATTCACGGAAGGGAGCAGAGTCCACCAGCTGGAAAGGCAGCAGCTGCAATGCGAATAATTTTGCTAAGCTGGCATTTAAACGCTGTGCTTGGATGGTTGGGACTATATTTTTTCTTTCGCTGCAGCAGCGGCGGCAACGTAATCTGACTGCGTAAAACTTTAGCTCCTGGGATGATGTCACATTGTGAGGAAGGACCTGCTGGTACATCCATTACTGTAGCATCATCCCTGTCGGTGGAGGTTGTAGGCAATGTCATGGCAGGACATACAGTGTGGGTAGAGACAGATGAGGTGGAGGAGGACCTACGCAAAGTTTTGCGCCAACGGGATGTGTGGCACTTGTTCATATGTCGCCTCAAGCACGTGGTACCCAAGTGTCCGGTGTTTATCCCACGCTTCAGCCTCCTCTGACATAGATTACAAATAGCAACGGTGGGGTCTGCTGCACATTTCTTAAAGAACTCCCAGACAACAGAGTTCCTGCATGTGTTCTTTGAGACAACAGCGCTCTGCACCGGAGCAGCTCTGACATGTGATGCCTTGGACTGGCTAGTGCTACGGTTGGTCACAGAGGATGTTGTGCCTCGTGTTTGCTGTACCTCCTCCTCCTCCCCCTCCTCCTCACTTGAGTCCTCAATTCGATCTGGCACCCAGGTGGAGTCAGTGACCTCATCATCATCAATGTCATTTTCACCCCCTATCTCCTCGTCACTGGAGCCAACTTGGCAGTATGCTGCAGCTGCTGGGGCAACATGAGTGCCAGGTATTTGTGTGTCATCACTAGAACCCCCTTCCTCTAGGTTGATTATACTCCCTTGCTCAACCTCAGAGATTGAATCAGAACACTGTACTTGCTGCGTATCCTCAAGCAGCATGTCACTCTCATTGTAGTCAAACAATTCAGCTGACTCCTCCGTGTGTGATAGCGAGGCTACGGCAGGAGTAGCTGTGGACATGGAGGATGCATTAGATGCTTTGGCAGCTGAGGTGGACTGTAAAGCACTAGAAGCCTGGCTGGCAGAGGACTCGGAGGACTCGGATGGCCTGGCTAGCCAATCCACCAAATCCTCTCTATGTTGCTGCAGGTTAATAAGACGGCCAGCACCGGTTATAAAGGACAAGCGTGCCCCTGCAGAGGATGCACCATGTCCACCACGACCAGAGGCACAGCCTCCCGACACAGGGGCTGCTTGCCCACTTATCTGTGTCTGGGAGCGTCTGCCTGTCCTTTTTGTTCTTTCAGACATGGTGAGTGATATATAGATTAATATATACAGAACTCTGATTCAACTCTGGTATAAAGATTTAAAGAACTCTGGAATAACTCAGTGAGACACACTGATAGCTGGCAGCCAGTGACGAGACACAGATCACCTCAATTCACAAATGTTTTAAATAAATTAGTGAGCCCCAAAATACAGCGTGGTACTGTTTGTGTTATGAGACACAGATCAACTTAATTCACAAGTGTTTTAAAGAAATTAGTGAGCCCCAAAAAACAGCGTGGTACTGTTTGTATGATGAGACACAGATCACCTTAATTCACAAGTGTTTTAAAGAAATTAGTGAGCCCCAAAAAAACTTGCTGGCTGTGTGACAAGACACAGAAGATCACCTCAATTCACAAATGTTTTAAATAAAGTTGTAAACCCCAAAAAAACTTGCTGGCACAGTGACAAGACACACATCACCTAAATTCCCTGATATTTGGTCGAAATGAGACCCCCCCAGACCCCCCCCAGTAGCGTGGCAGACCGGCAGTAACAACACACACAACTATCTCCTTTGAAATCTCCTCTGAAATGCATGCTTAAGCGCTGCGTGGAAACCTTATATAGTGTGCTGCGGGACTTAGCTCTGTGAGCCCATGATTGGGCAAAATTTGCCCAATCAGGACTCTGAGCGGTGATTGGCATAGTGTTCAACCAGTCTTGCACCAGACCTGTGGTCAGGTGTAAGGCTGTAGCCAATTACGAGCTTCAGGCCAGTGGGAAAATGCATTGTGGTCCATTGTGGTCGAACATGCGGCGAACACCCGGAAATGTTCGGTGTTCGCGATCCGCTCGAACAGGCTAAGTTCGGGTCGAACCCCAAACCGTCCGAACCCGAACAGCTCATCCCTACCAGGGATGTCAAATGTAGGCACCCATTGCCAGCGTCTTCACCATATGGTGCAGGACTACCTAGGGGCAAGGGCAGACCTGGATACCTTTCCAGCAGATGATCCACTGGCTTACTGGGTGTTGAGATTGGATCACTGGCCAGAACTTAGCCAATATGCTTTGCAGCTACTAGGTTGCCCTTCAAAGGCACAATATCTGGGTGCACTGATGCCCATTACCAGATAAAAAACTTTTCAATATAGGACCGCAAGGTTCACCCCTGCATTCTTCCACAATACTACAGAGGGGTTACTGTATGATGATACTTGGTGGCCTGGCAGTCTTGCACCAAAGACAGAATATCTGGGTGCACTGACACCTTGACCAGAATCATATCTTTTCAATATAGGACCACATGGTCCACCCCTTCATTCTTCCACAATACCACAGAGGGGTTACTGTATGATGACACTTGCTGGCCTGGCACCAAAGGCACAATATCTGGGTGCACTGACGCCCATTACCAGATAAAAAACTTTTCAATATAGGACTGCAAGGTTCACCCCTGCATTCTTCCACAATACTACAGAGGGGTTACTGTATGATGATTTTTGCTGGCCTGGCAGTCTTGCACCAAAGGCAGAATATCTGGGTGCACTGACGCCTTAACCAGATGCATATCTTTTTAATATAGGACCGCAAGGTTCACACCTGCATTCTTCCACAATACCACAGAGGGGTTACTGTATGATAGTACTTGCAGGCCTGGCACCAAAAGCACAAGATTTGGGTGCACTGCCACTGACGCCTGTATCAGATTCATATCCTCAGAGGGGTTACAGTGTGACGGCACTGTTGGGGACGCTAAAGTACCAATTTTGAAGCACCTATTGTTACTTTCATCCAAAGCCTGCATAAATTTCACAATAATTTAGCCAAAGAAATCAGTAAACTTTTTCTGCGTGTACGAAAATGTCTCCTCTTTTCATACAGACTGCCGCCCCAAGCAGTTGTTTATGGATAGATTAAAGGAAAACCATTTACCGTCATTTGAAACGTCATTTTTTTGTTTTTAAGTGTTTCTATACATCCTAGATATCCGCCACTTCACGGGCATGTTATGGGGACCTCCTAGGCACAATATTTGAAGGAATTTCTGGTTTTTATTTTTAACCCTTATTTCATGGAAAACTCACTGTCCCTTTAAAAACGTTTTTTTAACTTTTTGTCCTTGTTTCCTGTCCCCCAGGGCACTACCCGGACCCCATACACCTTTTATGGCAAATATCTAGCATATGTGCCCTCTTGGAGGGCACTCTAAAAACCGAATTTTCAGCCCCATTGACTTGCATGGAGTTCGGGTTCGGACCCGAACATATGGGAAGTTCGGGTTCGGGCTCGAACCGAACTCGGGGGGTGTTCGGCTCATCCCTAATCAGCACTTGCAAAAGTACTTGGTACTCGTGCAAAAGCCCCGATACCTCTACCGATTCCTGAAGCCAACGCTGGCTTGCTGGTATCCGAGGGTCTGAGGCTGCTAGCAGAATCCATTAAAAGCATTCCGCTAGCATTCCCCTCCAGCTGGCTACGTGTTTCTACAGACTCCGAGCGGCCGCGTGTTCCTCCAGGTGGCCGTGTGTTCCTCCGAGCTTCCGCTGGGCTGTGACGGCTGTGTTTTATTTATATAATATATATAAGCCGTGTTATTCCAGATGCCAAAATCCCCAGAGTATAGCATTAGTAGTGATACCTTTTTTATTGGACTAACGTTACATTTAAAAGACAAGCTTTCGAGAGTATTTCTCTCTTCCTCAGGTCTTGACGCTATACTGAGCAAGAAATCATAGAATTGAAGAATAAACAGCCTCCAATAGGCTTGTGCACCGATTTTTTTTTTTGGTTCGATTCGATTTTTCGGATTTTAAAACTTTTCAATTCGGCTCGTTTCGACCGATTTTTGTTTCGATTCGGTTCGGCTCGACTCATTTTTCGTGTACATTTTTTTTTCGGAATATCGACCATTTTTCGTATTTTCGTGTCACTTAGCTCGTTTTTTGTATCGACTTTTCGTGATTTCGGAAATTTTCGTTTTTTCGGAACGTCTGTTCTCCTCGTTTCAAAGCAATAAATTTTGATTTGACACATTTCAAGTCCATTCGAAAATTCCGAAAATATTTCGTTTCGGCTCGGAAAACTTTTCGGATCTGCCATTTTCGGATCTAAAAATTTTCGGAAAATCGGCCGCATCCGAAAACACGAATCGGGAAATTTCGTGAAAATTCCGAAACCCGAAACGCACATCCCTAGCCTCCAACGCCCGGGGCTGTTTACTCTTCAATTCTATGATTTCTTGAACAGTATAGCGTCAAGACCTGAGGAAGAGAGAAATACTCTTGAAAGCTTGTCTTTTAAATGTAACGTTAGTCCAATAAAAAAAGGTATCACTACTACTGCTATACTCTGGTGATTGTGTGTATGTGGTCAGGGTGTGTGTAGGCTGTGCAGTCTGTAAATGAGGTATCTGGCCATACATTTCAATATTAGCATAAATTGGATAGTCTTTCAGCAAAAATCCTAAATTATTTATTGAAAATGGTCACATGACATATTAAATAAAAGTACTAGTTCTCGGTATCGGTGAGTACCTGAAACAAAGTACTGGTACTTGTACTTGGTCTTAAAAAATTGGTACCGGTGCATCCCTAGTTGAAATGAAAGGTTCTGAACTCCAGATGGTGTCCCTTATCTTACACAATTTCACAGGGGGGGGGCTAGAATTAACAGCAAACAGAAGGAAATAGGCTTTGTGTCAAATAAAGTAAATGTAATAAAGATACTGTAGATAGCAAAAATGGTCAGATCTTCTGGCTATGGGGATTTGTAGTGATAATAATGGGATTTTTAGCAATGCAGTTTCTAAAAATACCAATAGAATATAAAAATAGTATCTGTATGAGTGGCATAATGCCTCTATATGGAAATTACAGTAACATCTTGTATCTGTGCTGTACAGGGATATTTAGTCATCATAACCCTCTTATCCCTGTACAGCAGTGTGACTCCAAAGCTCTCCCTGTATTCTGCCATCTCTCTATCTGTTGTAATTTAGAAGCAAAGTGTTTGAATATTTTTTAGAGGGCGGTTTGCGGCTGTTATTTGCAGCTTGTTTTACAGTAATTCAGGGTTACTGGAGAGAGATTAAACAAAGGATTTCATTTAACCTCAGGGGCACATTAATCTTGCTATAATAAGGTATGCAAATGGAGTTTGATATGCTAAAGACTGCTTTTAAGTGTATTACAATGAAAACTCGGTTTTGGTAGTTTATGTGTTAATACACTTGTAGCGCTGTGTTAAATCTTGCTGCCTGCAGTACCTATTTTTGTCCACAAGATGGAGACAGTTGCGATTAAGACACTGAACATTGGGACTACATTTCCCTGCGTGCTTTGCAAAGACACAGGAAGTGGGTGGGACACAGGACAGTTACTTCCCGAACCTCGTGGAGAACACGCCAGAACGCGCGAGGGAACGAGAGAGAGCAGACGCAGTGCAAGACATACCAGGAGGGCCTAGGCCAGAGCGTGAGGGAGACCTGTCAGTTCCTTATCGGGTCATTCAGCCTAGAAGAAGGAGACCTACCAGTTCCAGAGATTGCTGCAGAGCAAAGTAACCGAAGACCTCGAGTGAGGAGTTGCCGCAAGCTGATCGGATACGGAGAGCAGGCGGTGAGCGGGACCAGTCGGGGACAAGCAACAGAGAGTCAGACAACGGATCCGGCCGCTAGTATCCCCAGTCAAAATCGAGCGGAGAGACGTCCTGGGTCAGCGGAGCCTAAAGCAACCGGTGGATGGGTGAGAGGCCTCCAAGGCCGTATGTAATTAAGAAACGCACTGCTGTTTTCCTCTTTAAAGTCCACAGGGCCCCAACTTGACTAGTCGAAGACATCCCTTAAGTAAATTCACTGGCCAGTTGAACAGTACCCGGGTACCACACACACATACACACCTTTTACACTCCGGGACTTAAACCTGTGCAGGACTCATTTTTGTTACGAATCGGAACGGGAGTAAAGATACGTTCAGAAAATATATTTTTCTCTTTTCCGCTGCGCGTTTATCGTAATACGAAGGGATTTTATTTTTGGGGTTCGCTACGTGTCCTTGTTGTACCGAACTGTCGGGTATTGCATTCCTTTTTCTGTTCGGTTGCGAATATTTTATTCTTCCGAAATACGAAGCCTCGTGTTTCGTTTCTTTTCCGCTACGCGCTTTTACCGCTATACGAAAGTACTGTATAATATCTGTGAATACCGTGTCTCAACGTCTGCTTACTATTTTAGTAAACTATTTAAATTACAAAACTCACAACGGTGTTGGAGTATATTTATTCCCTAGTGCGGGGAGACTGACCCGTGGTTCATTTTCAGCGGCTCCTCCGGGAGTGAGCGCTACACACTCTATGGATGCTATTGTCATAGTTTGCTTCTTTGTCTATCCAACAGAACAATTTAAATGATAATTTAAATTCATGTATCAGATGTATATATTGTATGTAATGGTGAACACTGAAAAAAATTAGAATTAAAACACCTCCTTTATATTGTCTTCAATGACTGTAATGAGGATGATGAAAGCTGGATTATGAAAATGTTGACTCTGAATACAAATCGGTTACATTAGCTAGATATCATGCTATCAGCAGCATATTGAAATAACTTCACATCATCAGTAATGCATTGCAAAATATGTTTTTCTTCTCTTGTAATGGTACTTCTGACTCATATGGATTGCATCAGTACAGCTGCTAGAAATTATTATTGCTTTGTGCTCTATGTAAAATCTATATAATGAAGTAAAAGAATTTTGTCTTTCAGATTTTTTTCTAGCACTTATTACCATGGTTTAAAAATGTGGATTTTAACTTGAGGGGTTATTCAAAGAACACCGCATTGACTCTGAAATTGGAACGAATGGTACATTCTCTCCAGCGAAATACGATGACCTTCCACGGCAGTGAAATCCCCATAGAGAAGTAATGGTTAATCTATTCAGAGAATGCTGAACAGCATTGAAATGTCAGTGAAATGCAAATATTTTCGGTGGTTTCCATCGACAGGTCTAAACAGGCGAATCCCATAGGTTTTAATGTTAAAGAAAAACAAAATTTTTCTTAAATATTTATTCAATCATTTATTCTTTTCATTTGCAGCAAAAAGTCTCTTTATCTTTTTCAGGCATTTTTTCTGATTTTTTTTTTTCAAATTTCTTTATCTCATTTTTTTTTTTTAAATAGTGTCTTTCATTTTATCTGTAACAGACCTTTTTATTACTGTTCATAGGACCTCATATATAATTTCCATGCATTTTCATGCGGTAGTTTATTTGAAAGCGCCTTTTAAAAGTTGCTTTTCTTTATTTTTTTACTCCTGTTCAGCGGCTGTGTGATGGAACCGTTCCCTTCCATCTGTCCTGACTCTCCAGACACCCCTTCGTTGCGGTCAGCCCGGCTACTGGGAGCACTGTCCTCAGCGCCTCGAGCAGCTTGACCCGCCTGCTTCTGTTCCTCTGCCCTGGAGCCGTTAGGAATCTCCAGAAGGCCGCTCGGTACCTTCTGAGGGTGATAGTGTATAGTGTAGCGTCGCTGAAATAAAGACACCAGGCGCAGCTGTATGCTTTAAAACAGGATTCTCTCTCTCTGAGCTCTGAGAGTTCTCTGACTTTTTAATGAACAAAACGCCACCATTTATGCTGAAGTCCAACAGTCATAATTTGCATAAAATGACGCACCTCGTCCTACCCATACTAATTACATTATGTCAGTTATTTACAATAAACATTCTTTACATTCTTTAGCCTTCAGCTCACACAACATTTGTATAATCCATTGTTCTAACACATCAGATTAAACACAACCACTATCACAGATCCCTTGAATTAAACATGCAGCTAGATAAGAGGAAAAGCCCTGGTGCATAAATTACACAGCAGTAAAGCTTGTTTACTGTATACACAAAAACACATTTACCTACAGGAATATAAGTATTTAAAAAACCAAAGCTATGCCATTTTACACTAAACTAAATTAAACTAAAACCAAACGATGTAAAATATATCTAAAATCACACGATATAAATGAACATAAAGTCTCTTGGGGTTTGAAGCATGGAGCATTACATCAGCTCCATGACATATGTCCCCCCTTCCAGAACGGCAGGGCAAGCTTAGATCCCAAACAGATCGCTTGCCACTGACGAGACCTCTCACCTTGCCCCTCTTCTGTGCCATCTTCAAAGTTCCATGGTTGCGGGCACATAAGCAAAGTCAGCGGGGTCTGACGGTCGCTGGAAGGCTGTGGGGCCATAGTCCCGGGGCAAGAGGCAGGCCAACCCTCTTGTCCAGTGCGCCAGGCAACAGGCCACCACAGTCCACAGGCATAAAATGTTTGTTAGGGGGCACCCTGAAATTACCCCCCATATCTTGCTCTGTCCAGGGCACCTCTGTGGACCCAGGACCCGAATACAGTCAGCAGTCACAGTTCCCAGTCTCTCCTTCTGCTGATTCCCCCCTCCTGAACATTTAAAAAGGATCCAGCCCACGGTAATCCCCAAAATCCCAAAAGGGCGCAATTCTTCCTGGGGCCACGAACTTGATTGCCTCTCAGAATGGTCACTCACCGGTCTCCTGGGAAGGGGGGAAGTGATCTCCTCTCTTTCTGCACCTTGGTTGGTAGGGGTGGCATTATGAGGGTCTCCATTTTCCTCGGGGAACAGTCGCACGTGGATGCCAAAACAGCCTCCAGCAACACCGGGTACAAACGCTCTTCGGTGCAAAATATATCAGGGGCAATTACTCGACCCCCTGTTGTGCTGCTCTCCTCCATGGTGGGCACATGGGTGATAGCAGCTTGTGCCAGGGACAACTCATCTTGGAGCTGTTGGCACTGTGCTCGTGTCCCTTCAAGCTCAGCCTGCAGGTGGCTAACAGTGCCCTGGTGCTCCTGCTCCAATACACCTAGTTGGTGTGTCAGACGGCTCACCTCCATCTCGCTTGCCTTAGTTTGAGCGAGGCTCTCCTTCTGAGCTGCGTCTGCTTCTAGTAGCTGGTGTTGGCACAGGTGGAGTTGGTTCTGGAGCAGCATTATTTCCTCTTGCTGCTCATAGACCCGTGCCTGAAAAGTATCCCGGGAGAGCTGTGTCTGCTCCAACTCCTGCTCACAGCGCTCCAGACGAGTTTTAAATGTGGTAATTTCTGTCTGTAGAGCCGCTCTGGTTTGCCGTTCGTCCTCCAGCTGTTCAATCACTACACGGGAGCTGCGCTCCAGCTCCGCTATCTGCGCCTGAGCACCACAGAGCTCCGTGTGTAGGTCGATGTTACAGTCCTCACAGACCTGCAGCTGGGATGACAACTTTCGTATACTGACCGACTGTTCTCGTACTTCAATGCAGTGGAAATCTCCCTCCTCCATGACAGTTCGCAGTTTATCCTGTAGCCGGTGCAATTGCAGGCCAGTCTCTTTCTCGCTCTGGGTTGCAAAGTCTAGTTGCCCTTTCAAGGTCTCTACCTCCCTTCGAAGCGGGTCACAACATTTGCATTCGCTCTCCGGCACCACCTCCATTTCTTTCACCCGTCCACCCCTCCACTTCTTTTTAGCCTTACTTGAGGGTGGGTTGACGGTCACGGTTGGTGCGGAGGCATATTTTGTTTGGGTCTTGGCGTTGGCAGAAGCCGATGCTTCCAAAATCCCTGGTCTCTGCCAATCCAAGTCTGTAGACACCCTCTGGGTGTGTGGTGTAGTTGCCAGCCAGTTCTCCTCCTGGCCATGAATGTCCCCTGGTTCCATCCAGCCTGGGACCTTGTATTTACTGTATTCCACATGCAGAGGGTTAAAATCTTCCTGGTCCTGCACAGCTTCTCCTTTCTGCAATAAACAGACCTCATTCCAAACGCTCTGGAACAGGTCGATGCTAGGGTTTGGACCATATTGCTTGAGGCGTCTTTTTACCTCCTTGAGCATTTCCATCTCGCTCCTGGTTGCACCAAACTTGTGCCTTTGACCCTTTCTTCAATATTCGTTCCTTCCATGGCTTTCCAGCAGGTCCTTCAGGGTGTTCTGCTTGCAGGCTGTATAGTTTGTCATCTCGGGGTGTATTGGTGTTGGAGAGCCTCTATCCACACCGCTTGCCACCAATGTGATGGAACCGTTCCCTTCCATCTGTCCTGACTCTCCAGACACCCCTTCGTTGCGGTCAGCCCGGCTACTGGGAGCACTGTCCTCAGCGCCTCGAGCAGCTTGACCCGCCTGCTTCTGTTCCTCTGCCATGGAGCCGTTAGGAATCTCCAGAAGGCCGCTCGGTACCTTCTGAGGGTGATAGTGTATAGTGTAGGGTCGCTGAAATAAAGACACCAGGCGCAGCTGTATGCTTTAAAACAGGATTCTCTCTCTCTGAGCTCTGAGAGTTCTCTGACCTTTTAATGAACAAAACGCCACCATTTATGCTGAAGTCCAACAGTCATAATTTGCATAAAATGACGCACCTCGTCCTACCCATACTAATTACATTATGTCAGTTATTTACAATAAACATTCTTTACATTCTTTAGCCTTCAGCTCACACAACATTTGTATAATCCATTGTTCTAACACATCAGATTAAACACAACCACTATCACAGATCCCTTGAATTAAACATGCAGCTAGATAAGAGGAAAAGCCCTGGTGCATAAATTACACAGCAGTAAAGCTTGTTTACTGTATACACAAAAACACATTTACCTACAGGAATATAAGTATTTAAAAAACCAAAGCTATGCCATTTTACACTAAATTAAACTAAAACCAAACGATGTAAAATATATCTAAAATCACACGATATAAATGAACATAAAGTCTCTTGGGGTTTGAAGCATGGAGCGTTACATCAGCTCCATGACAGGCTGGTTAGCTTTTTGCGGATCGATTTGGCAGTCTTTTCATCAGATCATAGAAAGCATTCGGCAATTTTTCGGCAGGTTATGTAATAGAGGGGTGTAAATGCACATTTAGGTATACAATAAGGGTGTGTAGTAGGGATGTACATGACTTTTTTTTGTTTCGTCGTTTTTTTCGGGTGTTTCTTTTCATTTCGAACAGTTTTTCTTTTGTTTCGGTCGTTGTGATTAGGGTCGTTGTGATTCGGATCATTTTGTCGCTTCAGATCATTTTGGGTGATTCAGATCAGTTGGTTTTTCATTTTTTTTATTTAATTTTTTAGTTAGTTACAAGTTTTTATAAAGCGTTAACAGGTTCCGCAGCGCTATACAACGGGGGAGCAAAACATGAGACATACATGATACACAAGGAAAAGACAACCCTGCCCATAGGATAGCTTGTCTAGGAGATACAGCACTTTAGCCAAGTGCTCAGCAAGACATTCCATGAGTTTACAATCTAAGGGATGGGGTAAGTGAAACAGATGGGAGCAGAGGGAAGGTGAAGTTGGTTGCTAGAAGAAATGTTTTGACGATTGCATGGGAAAGACCAGCAGGTTGGTGTCACATACCTCTGGCAGCCAGCAGCCTCCTCCACGCTGCTCGCTTGCCGAGCACCGGATAAAATGCACGTCGGTGCTGATCACGTGACGCCCGAAGGGGCGGGACACATTAGGAAAGCGCGATCTGGTATATAAGCCCTTCATTTAGCCCAGACCAGCGCACTGTCGTGTTCTCACACTCCCACAGTACTCCCAAGTGTTTCTAATTTAATTTATTGATTTGTGCTTTGACCTCTGGCTTTGAAAAACGTTTACACTTGTGTATAGACCTCTGGCTTTGGAAAATGATTACTCTTGTGTATAGACCTCTGGCTCCGGCGATCTACTACTCCAGTGTTTTGTCCGCTGCCTCTGCATTATTGTGTATACAGATATCTGACAACTGATTGCAACTATACATACGCTTTATTCTTTTCTCAGTCTGTTCTCTTACTTAGTCGCTATAAACCGACCACTATAAGGATCAGAATATTAGGGCAACCCTGCGTACAGGGATCATATACTTATATCCGTGGGGAATCTGTGACATAACGACAACGCCATGGATCCCGCGGAGTTGCCCGCTCTCTTGGCTAAATTTGCCAGCTGAGCCAGAGGAGCAGAGCCATCGCATGGA
Source organism: Leptobrachium leishanense (assembly GCA_009667805.1). Lineage (NCBI taxonomy): Eukaryota > Metazoa > Chordata > Amphibia > Anura > Megophryidae > Leptobrachium > Leptobrachium leishanense. The sequence goes on along the minus strand of CM019065.1, from coordinate 178,728,365 downwards.
TCAGATAGCACAGGCTCTGCAGACTCTTATGGCTTCCCAAGGTCGAGTACCCGCTACCTCCCCTGCTCCTATATCTGTTCAGGGAGCTCCTATTATACCTGACAGACCTAGAGTAAGCATCGAGGCACCAGTACATTACGATGGTACACATGGATTATGTCGGGTGTTTTTGATCCAGCTGGACATACTGTTTGACAGAATCCAGGGTTCAATTCAATCATAAAGGGCTAAGGTTGTTTATCTTATAAACCATTTAACTGATAAGGCTTTACTTTGGGCTACGCCTTTATGGGAAAGTAAAGCTCACATTATTTATAACTATGAGAAATTCATACATGAATTGAGAAATACTTTGAACCCTACCAGTAGGGCAAAGACTGCTGGTCGTGCTTTGTTCCACATTAAACAAGGCAATCGCAGGGTATCGGATTGAGCCATAGAACTTAAAACCCTGGCTTCAGACGTCAGGTGGACGAATGAGTCCCTGGTATTGGCATTTGCTGAGGGTCTCTCTGACTCAATGTTTGAGCTCGCCCCATGAATTTACCTGAAAAACTTAGCGAGCTGATTGGGTTCTGTATCGCTCTAGATGCCCAGATACGTGAGAGAAGGCATGGTAGGGAGAGACCAAGAAGGCTTCTCCCGGCTACACCCACCTCCTCTTTTAACTCACCTCCTCCAGTCAGGGTTGAACTCCCTGAATCCGAACCTATGCAGATAGACAGAACTGGCATTTCTGAGGAAGAAAGACAATATAGGAGGCAACATGGCTTATGTTTTTATTGTGCTGGAACAGGCCATTTCCATCTCCAATGTCCTCGACTTCCCAGTCAAACACGAACCAGAGAGGGAACGTATCTGAGATGTTCTGTAACCTCAGTGGCTATGATTGAAAAAAAATCTAGGATGATATTACCAATATCTCTCTCATGGGATTCATTTAAGGTTAAGATGGAGGGGTTCCTTGACTCTGGGGCAGCAGGAAATTTTATGTATGTATCTTTTGCTTCCAAGCACTCTGTACCATTGGTAGAAAGGGCGTTTCCCCTTATTGTAGAAGCTATCAATGGCAACACTCTATCCATTCCCATGTTTACTCATGACACTGTACCAATAAGCATGTACACAGGTATCCTTCACAGTGAGACGGTTGTATTCCAAGTTGTTGAATCTCCCACCTGTCCCATTGTACTCGAGTTTCCTTGGTTATCTATACACAACCCAGTTATCGATTGGGTTCAGAGGAATGTGAAATCATGGAGCCCACAGTATCGGGTAAAATGTCTGCGTATGGTCAATTTAGTTGGCAGTCTGAACGTAGCCACCGCTCCTCCTTTGTCCACCAAGGTACCAGAGTGGTACAAGGTCCTGTCGGAGGTGTTTGCCAAAACCAAAACTGAGGTACTGTCACCACACCGCCAATATGATTGTGCAATAGAACTCCTCCCGGGTACTATGCCTCCCAAGGGTCATGTTTATCCCCTGTCACAAAAGGAGAACGACATAATGGAGGAGTACATACTTGACAATCTCGCCAGAGGTTTTATCAGACTTTCATCTTCCCCAGCAGGGGCAGGTTTCTTCTTTGTGTCGAAAAAAGAAGGGGACCTACAACCTTGTATATATTATAGACGTCTGAATAGGATTACTGTGAGAAATGCATTTCCTATTCCCCTTATTTCTGAGCTTTGATCAACTCCAAGGCGCCAAAGTATATTCCAAGCTGGATCCGCATGGTGCATCTGAAGCTTTGCATTGCACTTGGTGATGTCTGGCTTGGATGCAGCTTTTCGGCCATGGAAACCCATTCCAGGAAGCTATCATTCTTGAGCTAATCTGAAGACCAAATTAAGTTTGGATGTCTGTAGCGATTGACTCTGCAGAAAGTTGGCAACCTCTTCGCACTATGTGCCTCAGCATCCGCTGACCCTGCTCCGTCAGTTTACGTGGCCTACCACTTCGTGGCTGAGTTGCTGTCGTTCCCAAACACTTCCACGTTCTTATACAGCTGACAGTTGACTATGGAATATTTAGGAGCGAGGAAATTTCACGTCTGGATTTGTTGCACAGGTGGCTTGGATATCACAGTTCCACTTTGGAACTCACTGTGCTCCTGAGAGCGACCCATTCTTTCACAAATGTTTGTAAAAACAGTCTGCATGCCTAGGTGCTTGATTTTATATACCCGTGGCCATGGAAGTGATTGGAACACCAGATTCTGATTATTTGGATGGGTGAGTGAATACTTTTGGCAATATAGTGTGTATATATATTGATCTCTATCTCTGGTCTGAGGTCCATATGTCTGGTCTGAGGTCTGTGTAATGTATGTATGTATATATGTGTGTGTGTGTGTTATATATGTGTGTGTGTGTGTGGTCTGATATCTATATTTATGTCTGCTCTGAGGTCTGTGTAATATGTGTGTATATATATATATATATATGTATATATACACACATGTATATGTATGTAGGCAAGTCTGGTCTGAGGTCTGTGTATATATATATGTATCTGAGTGGGTATACATGTATCTGAGATGAGGTGTGTGCAGGGGGTAAATGCGGTTTCCGGCCATACATTTCAATATAAACATAAACTGGACAGGCTTTCGGCAAAATCCTAAATTATTTATTGGAAAGCGTCACATGACCTTAAACAGAAGTATCGGTACTCGGTATCGGTGAGTACTTAAAAGTATCGGTACTTGTACTCGATCCTAAAAATGCGGTATCGGTGTATCTGCAAATATGGAATAACCTCCCAGACACCATCCCCCAGTCTAAAGTCCCTTAAGAGTTCCCTATTAACATACCTCAATACGGTATGCACCTGTAAACATGTAACATAATGACTTTATTTCCTACATATTTATTTTTCTGTTAATCTGTATATTTGATTTTGTGTTAAAATCTTGCATTTTACTATTTTGTATTTCTGTAACCACTCAATGTTCTTCAACCCAGAACATACTTGAAAACGAGAGAAATCTCAATGTATCCTTCCTGGTAAAATCCTTTATAAATAAATAAATAAATAAATCCCTAATTACAACCCATCACAAGCATGTTAGAATAGTATTAAAAAAGTTATTAGAGAATGGGTTATATTGCAAATTGGAAAAATGTTTGTTCGTTTCTACGGTGCATTTCCTTGGTTACGTTATTAGCCCGTGGGGCTTTGAAATGGATCCTAAGAAATTATCTGCTATCATAGACTGGCCTTTACCACAGGTGTTAAAGGCAATCCAATGTTTTTTAGGATTCACAAATTATTATAGAAGGTTCATAAAGAATTTCTCTGCTATGGTATCTCCCCTGACCGCTATGACAAAAAAAGGGAGTTGTAATCAGAAATGGACCCCACAGGCAGAGCAAGCATTTGCACTTCAATGTTAAAAATATTCCCGTTTTAATACATGAACTAATAAACCGTTACAGCCGGCAGCCCATCCCTACTCTTGTATATAGACCTCTTGCTTTGGAAAATGATTACTCTAGTGTTTTGACCCCTTAGTCTGTTTTCTTACTTAGTCGCTATAAACCGACCACTATAAGGATCGGAATATTAGGGCAACCTACTACGTACAGGGATCATATACTTTTAGGCTAGGGTCAGACTGAGGCAGTGCGAACGCGCGTTCTGGCGCACATAATCACGGCCGCACTAGCAGCAGATGACGGGCAATGACAGCCAATATACGAAGTACGGTCGCACAAAAGTCCGGCCGCGCAACGCAAGTGGAAAATGAACGCATTTTTTCGAGAACGTTAAACCGCTGGTACTGACGTACAGAGTGCGCTGCGTCCGCATAGCAGCGTGTGTGCGTGATTAGGAGATGTCAGACGCTGCTAGTGTGCGGCCAACATAACGTTCAAACAGCCGGATTTCCCTAGACTTCTTTTCACCCCATCGTCATGAAATACGTCCAGAATTGCGCATCGTCTGACCACTTAAGCGTATTCCGTGAAAAAATGCGTGCGCACGCATCGACGTACATTTTGACGGTGGCCGCAGAAAATGCGCTCATCTGTCCCTAGCCTTCTCTATGGGGAATCCATGACAGTTGGGCTGAGTAAAGGTAATTAGAGAGAGAAGTGGAAACCGCTGTAAGGGAGTCCTTTAAATTATGGACTGGTTGTGTGAGTATGCTGTTAGATAGAATGGAGATATTGCTTATTTAAGAATGGGAAGTAGATTACTACCAATAGAATGAAAGTTTCTTTACTTATTTTATTATTATTATTATTCTTTATTTATAAAGCGCCAGCATATTCCGCAGCGCTGTACAATAAGCACAGTATAGACAGGGTTACAATACATTGAACAACATTTGACAAACAGTACAGGAGGAGATGAGGGCCCTATTCCCGTAGGAACTCACAATCTAGGAGGGTTGGGGTTGAAAACAGGAGGAGAGGACTGTAAGGTGAGAGTGATTGATGGTTGTGTCAGTGAGTTGGGTGGTAGGCTTCCCTAAATAGGAATGTTTTAAGGGAGCGTTTGAAGGAAGAGAAGTTAGGGGAAAGTCTGACAGTACGAGGGAGAGCGTTCCAGAGAGTGGGGGCTGCGCGTGAGAAATCCTGCAGTCTATTATGGGAAGAGGTGATGCGGGGAGAAGCTAGGCGCAGGTCACTGTTTGACCTTAGGGAGTGAAAAATTCTATTATTCATTATAATTACCATAAACCTTTTCCAAGTTTCTTCTTATATATCAAAACCAAAATAAGAGCTGCGCTACGCCATGGCGGAGACCCCCAAAAAGAATCAATCACAAAACTGTATTGGTCTTTCTCAGAAGTCTGGCTTTCCTCGTTAAGCCAGATCTATTTATTAAAATACACAGAATTTATAGCCAATCAGTGTACAGATACATTACAACATCAAAGTTTAGCCACTCAGTTAAAGTACTACCATATATGGTTCACGAGACCCTTTTCCCATCTTCCCGCTTCTGCGCACATTTTCCTGCACTGAACATAACAGGAAATCGGCCACAGCTCATATCCTATAGAAGGAAGAACGGTCTATTCAGTATTGACACTAACAAAAATGGAGGGGGGGAATTTCACAGCCCATTTATAAGAACCGGCTTTTTAAGACTAAATATTTATTATATTTACAGGAAATTAAAATCTAACAATTCTTTCCTTTGATCACATATCACCTGTGATCATCTAAAAGATAAACCAAACTTAGACAATTAAACCTGGGCTACAGTGTCCTTGCCTAAGACCTTTAGATCATTCTAGATGCTCAGATGGGAAGAAAAAAATTCTGGTATTTACTCCTAAAATACCTCAATACCTTTTATAATGTACAAAAGGGATTCCCCAAGGAGGCCCTTTATGAGCATAAAATACACTTATCTATCTAGATTCACTCTTCCAGCGAACCACTTGGAGCGTAGGCAAAAATACCTAATCTAGACCTTAAATAACTATTTATTCCCATTTCCCAAAATATAATTCACCGAACAAGAAAAGTATAATAACTTGAAGGTAAAATTTCATTTATCTAATAAATCAACATGAGTCAGATCTATATCTGTGTGTTTTCCTATGTTCAGCTTCACTCCACAAAACGCATATACACCTGCATTCATACACACATTCAAGAAATACATTCTCATTTTCACAAATTAAATCCTTTCTCACACTTATCTAGGGGATTAAATAAAAAAAATAATATTCCATAATCTAATACCATAGTCCACAGTGCGAGATCAGGGTGTGGTCTTTTTTTTCAACATCCCAGCTTGAGAGACGCATAATCATTGAATGTCATCAGAGCTCCCACCATAGGGACTCCTGAACAAGCTGTCTCTTTGCGCTGGTTGCTTATTACCTGTGACCTTTGACCTTGACACAAAATGTCCATGATTCGTTCCATATGCAGTCATTGTGACTGTCAGGTTTCTTGATGATGTGATATGGTTTTAGCAACAATAAAGAAAATAAAAAAGAAAAGAAAATATGGTATACCCCGCTAATCATATACATCCATTCATTCATTGTCACTCTCAAATGCACGAAAACAATAAAAATGTTAATTTACACAAGAAGAGACACAGATAATACATTTTAAAATTTCCCCGCAAAGCCTATCTGCCTCACGCCACGGGAAAAAAATTCATATGGTTAAAATACTTTTAAAATGGAGAAAAAAATGCAACACATTTTTGGACACAAAGAAAAGGAGTGGTCATGAGTGAGACAACACGGAGGAGAGGAGGGGTCATGAGTGAGACAAAATGGAGGAGACTAGGAAAAGAATGTGAACTTCAATTCAAATAAAAAAAAACACAACAAAAATATCATGAACTGGGAAAGAAAGTATAGAAGGGCATGTTTAAAACTTGACGCGTTAATTAGCACAAAGTTCTCAGAGGAAACTCAGAGAAAAAGATTCTTAATAAACATCAATAATCTTTATTAAGAATATTGGTTAAAAACAAACATTCAAACGTGAGGTGTTTGTGCAGCTATTTTACAACCTGTTTTATTCCCTCCAAGAATATTCAATGGAGGCAAAGTTATACGCTATTGCACTTCACACCCAAAAGACAAAAACATCAGACAGCAAAAAAAATAATACTAGACATCTGGCTACCACTGCAGAAAAAGAAAACAAATCAAACAATACTCAGATACCAAACTACAACCTTCCATCTCCCTTAGTCAACTAAAATAAAACCAAAAAACCACCTTCTCTCATTTGAAATCTGCCTAAATTCCTTTGTACAGCGCTACTAAACCTGTAGGCGCTTTCCTTTAAACTTTCACTCAAATCCTTCAGCTTTATATCACTTCATCCTCTTAGATTCCAAACAACTAAACATGAACCTACATATATATTCCATTATACAAGTTACAAAACTGTAAATGATCTCAGTCAGCCATTTTGGCAAAACCTATAACCTATATTAAGGTGCGGTCAATCCCTTAGTGCTGGACTCAAACAAAGACCAGAGGAAAATAACCGACCACGCCTCTCTTGGGAAAATGTACAACTTTGAGCCCATTACCTTGATACACTACTTTTTTATATATATATCATACATCAATTTATAATCCATTTACAGTAAATCCAGCTCCCATAATTACTTTCTTCTGTTCCACTACTGTACGCACGCCGAAGCACTCAAACCGCGCCCAATTCCACAACAGTTACAGTTTTATAAAGCACTAACAGCTCCAGAATTCAACTGCTACTACAGTCTTTCAAAGCATTAGACACATGTCATTTGTATATACTGTTCAATTATCCCAAATAGATACTCACAGAACAACAAAAATAACTACATATTCCATTATCCAACTTGCACTGCTAAAAGACTACTAGCATTCAAAGAAAAAAAATCCTTATACAAACACATAATAACATTATACATTACAAATAAAGAGTTTTTTTTTTAATTAAATAAAAAAGAACAAAGAGAAAAAATGAATGTATGAGAAAGAGAAAAAAAGTTAGCAGGCGCTTTTGAAAGTCACTGTAAAAGTAAAGCCCTATTGTCTCCATTTCCTGTGCCTTTTTTTTTTTTTTTTTTTTACACGAGGCAAGGCAGTAATGACACAGAAACAAAGAACCCTGGTTTACGAAAAGCAGTCCCTATACATAAATTACATATAAAAAACATAATATCAAAACTACGAAATACAAAACATCAAAGATAAACACATACATTAATAGTTAGTAAAGACAAACATTTAAATAAACAGACGCAATCAATGGCCAGAAACAAAATAAAAAATAAAACAAAAACAAACATGCAATCTGAAAGAAAAAACAGTTAGCAAATCCTTTAGAATCAGCGCGCAAACACATGCAGCAAAAAAAATAAAGAAAAAAATGGCAGCAGCGCGCAAGAAAATAAAAATAAAAAATTAAGAGGGAAAAAAAAACTGTCTCTCAATGGGAGATTAACCCCTTAGTGACCGGGCGGTTTTACACGAATCCGTCCGTTCGTGACCGCTGCTGTTTTTACGTTTCTGCGCTCTTAGTGTTTACGTCAAATTTTCCTCTTACTCGTTTATGTAACCCACACATATTTTACACTGTTTTTATCGTCACTAAATGGACTTTATAAAGATACCATTTTTTTCATCATTTCATATAATTTACTATAAAAAATATTGTGAAATATGACACAAAAATTGAAAAAACACCACTTTTTCGAACTTTGACCCCCAAAATTTCTTATGTATCAACAACCGTCAAAAGTTTTTTATTCTTTAGTAGTTTCTAAATTTAGTACTGAGTTTAGCAATACCCAATGTTTACATATTCCTCGCTTTTTTCCTTATTTTATGCAACAATAAGTGCAAGTAGCACTTTGCCATTTCCAAAGAGTTTATTTTCAAAACTAGTGATAGTGACATTGTAACACTGATATCTGTCACTAATTCCTGAATAACCCTCCACATATACATATTTTTTTAAAGTACACAAATCAAGGTATTAAACTTGGGGTATTTTGACTCTTTCCATGCAAACCATTTTACCACAAATCTATGCCAAAGTTTGAGAAAAAAAAAAAAATTGGTGATTTTTTTTTTTGAACGCAATTTAAGAATACATGTACTGTGAACTTTAAGGTTTACTGCCAAAAAGCACCCCAAAATATGTTCAGCAACATCTTCTGAGTAAATTGATACCACCAAGTATAGGTATGTCGGGTCATTTGGGGGCTAAAAGGCCTTATTTGGGGGGTGCGCATTTCAGTTTTCCAACTTGGAATTTTCACATTTCGTCATCATGCACCCATGTCCTATTTGGGACATTTTTGAAGCCGGCCAAAGTAATTTACCCCCATCAAACCATATATTTTTAGAAAGGGCACACCCTGGGGTGCTTCAAAGAGTTGTATTTTAACACTTTCCATGCACTAGCTCTATGTCAAACTTTCAGGTAGTCACTTTTTGTGTTATTTTTTTACACAACATTGTACTTTAGGCATGAATTGTCAAATCCAGTTATGGGTTACTGCCAAAAAACACCCCAAAATATGTTCAGCAACATCTTCTGAGTAAATTGATACCACCCATGTATAGGTATGTCGGGTCATTTGGGGGCTAATAGGCCTTATTTGGGGGTGCGCATTTCAGTTTTCCAACTTGGAATTTTCACATTTCGTCATCATGCACCCATGTCCTATTTGGGACATTTTTGAAGCCGGCCAAAGTAATTTACCCCCATCAAACCATATTTTTTAGAAAGGGCACACCCTAGGGTGCTTCAAAGAGTTGTATTTTAACACTTTCCATGCACTAGCTCTATGTCAAACTTTCAGGTAGTCACTTTTTGTGTTATTTTTTCACACACATTGTACTTTAGGCATGAATTGTCAAATCCAGTTATGGGTTACTGCCAAAAAACACCCCAAAATATGTTCAGCAACATCTTCTGAGTAAATTGATACCACCCATGTATAGGTATGTCGGGTCATTTGGGGGCTAATAGGCCTTATTTGGGGGGTGCGCATTTCAGTTTTCCAACTTGGAATTTTCACATTTCGTCATCATGCACCCATGTCCTATTTGGGACATTTTTGAAGCCGGCCAAAGTAATTTACCCCCATCAAACCATATATTTTTAGAAAGGGCACACCCTAGGGTGCTTCAAAGAGTTGTATTTTAACACTTTCCATGCACTAGCTCTATGTCAAACTTTCAGGTAGTCACTTTTTGTGTTATTTTTTCACACACATTGTACTTTAGGCATGAATTGTCAAATCCAGTTATGGGTTACTGCCAAAAAACACCCCAAAATATGTTCAGCAACATCTTCTGAGTAAATTGATACCACCCATGTATAGGTATGTTGGGTAATTTGGGGGCTAATAGGCCTTATTTGGGGGGTGCGCATTTCAGTTTTCCAACTTGGAATTTTCACATTTCGTCATCATGCACCCATGTCCTATTTGGGACATTTTTGAAGCCGGCCAAAGTAATTTACCCCCATCAAACCATATATTTTTAGAAAGGGCACACCCTAGGGTGCTTCAAAGAGTTGTATTTTAACACTTTCCATGCACTAGCTCTATGTCAAACTTTCAGGTAGTCACTTTTTGTGTTATTTTTTCACACACATTGTACTTTAGGCATGAATTGTCAAATCCAGTTATGGGTTACTGCCAAAAAACACCCCAAAATATGTTCAGCAACATCTTCTGAGTAAATTGATACCACCCATGTATAGGTATGTCGGGTCATTTGGGGGCTAATAGGCCTTATTTGGGGGGTGCGCATTTCAGTTTTCCAACTTGGAATTTTCACATTTCGTCATCATGCACCCATGTCCTATTTGGGACATTTTTGAAGCCGGCCAAAGTAATTTACCCCCATCAAACCATATATTTTTAGAAAGGGCACACCCTAGGGTGCTTCAAAGAGTTGTATTTTAACACTTTCCATGCACTAGCTCTATGTCAAACTTTCAGGTAGTCACTTTTTGTGTTTTTTTCACACACATTGTACTTTAGGCATGAATTGTCAAATCCAGTTATGGGTTACTGCCAAAAAACACCCCAAAATATGTTCAGCAACATCTTCTGAGTAAATTGATACCACCCATATATAGATTTGTTCTGTTTTTTTGGGGTGCTACGCCAATCTTTGACATGTGCTTGTCAATTTTCTAATTTGACATACAGTATCTTCTTTGCTTATCTTCTTTTTAGGGGCCTTTTTACATACCCCAGTTTTAATGAACGTGCATATATTTGGTAAGCTAACACCCCAAAGTATTGTAAATGGAGTGTTTTTATGCTATGGATGCATCCGTTTGCTCCAAACAAATTGGATACAGTTTGGTGGTCATTTTTCATTTTCACACCCACATCAGTTTTGGACTGTGATTTAGGAGACACTGTTGTTTGTTACTGCATGAAAACTCTCCAGGTTGTTTTCTGCAAGGTCTCCTGAGTACACCCATGCCCCCCATGCATAGGTTTGCCAGGATTTTGGGAAGGTTCAAATACAATTTTTATGACTTTGTCATTGGAGTTGAAATTGAGATTATTTCTTCAGCTAGGCCTATCTTTGGTTTTGGGTCTACCGCATACCCCAGTTTGAATTATTGCCAGAAAATTGTTTATATTTGTTATGTTGACACCCCAAGGTATTGCATATGGAGTGCTTTGATGCCATGGATGCAACGGTTTTAGCCCAAAACATTTGAGAAGGTGTGTGGTGTAATTTTTCAATTTTCAGATTTTTACGCCCACAGTAGTTTTGGACTGTGATTTAGGAGACACTGTTGTTTGTTACTGCATGAAAACTCTCCAGGTTGTTTTCTGCAAGATCTCCTGAGTACACCCATGCCCCCCATGCATAGGTGTGCAAAGATTTTGGCAAAATACAGCACCAATTGTAGAACATAAAAATGTACGAATAAAATGTAAAAGTCTGGTGCCTGTCAAACTGGGGATGCTCTCTAGGGGGGCACAGGCTGTTGTCACTGAAGTGCATGAAACGCAAAATGTTTTCATACCTTCTACGTGACATTGATTGGGGGTAAATGGGGGTAGAGCAGATGGGGCTACTGCTCCAGTAGGAGCGAATTGAGGGCTTCTTTATGATGCCCTCAGCATAGTAAGTGCCCAGAATTTCAGAAATTCTGGCACATCTAGCGGGGTCCATTGCTGCCTTGCCAAGTAGGAGTCTGGCTTCGCAGCACAATGCTGATGGGCATACAGATTTGATTGGGCCACGATGTGGCCCAACAAATCATCCCCCATAAACACCTGCAAAAACTGTGTGGCGGTAAATCCTGCAACATCAATATTGATGCCAGGATTTGCCGTGAAAGGAGGGATATCTGGCCTCTGGCGATGAGGCACTACCCACTCCTCAGCTGGAGCTGTGCGTCTCCTGCTGGCAGGTGGTGACCAGGATCTGCATCAGAAACATCACTAGATACATCAGCCAGCGTAGATAATGTATCTAGCGACGTCTCTGAGCAGTTAGCGGGGTCGAAATGAGGGTCTGAGTCTGACGCAGATGCCTCAGATTCTGACGCCAGGATGGCATATGCCTCCTCGGCGCTGTACACCCTCTCAGACATTATATATAATAGATTATAAAATTTTATAATTATTATATATATATAAGCGGATTGTTGGTTCTTAGAAGAACCGTTGGGTTTCACAAGAAAATACAAATAAACACCTAAATCTCTCTAAATCCCTCTAAACCTGCCTCAATTCTTCTAAATCTCCCTAAAATCTCTCTAAATCTGCCTCAATTTTTCTAATCTCACTAAATCTCACTAAAATCTCTAACCTGTCAAATCTGATCTCTCTCTCTCGCTCACCAAAACACAAGTGAGGAGAGGGAGGGAGAATCACAGAGGTCAGAGCCAATATTTACAAAATATTGACCTGACCTGACAAATTAGAAATTTTATTTTGATTTTTTCTAACTTCTGATTGGATGTTGCTAGCCTGCCTCTCTGAGGCAGGCTAGGAACATCCCACTCAGCCCCAAGATGACCCTGCCCTTAGAACCCTAACCCTACCCCTAACCCTAACCCTACCCCTAACCCTACCCCTAACCCTAACCCTAACCCTAACCCTACCCTAACCCTACCCTAACCCTACCCCTAACCCTAACCCTACCCCTACCCTAACGCTAACCCTAACCCTAGCCTAACCCTAACCCTACCCCTACCCCTACCCTAACCCTACCCCTAACCCTACCCCTAACCCTACCCCTAACCCTAACCCTAACCCTAACCCTACCCCTAACCGTCAGTTTATTTTATTTATTTTTTTTTTATTTTACTTTTTATTTTACTTTTTTTTTCACTTTTTTTTACACTTTTTTTTACTCTGCTGGGTGCCTTGATCCCTCGAGGCACCCAGCAGAGCACCTGATCACTGATGTGATCGTTTTTGTACTGAGTGCCACGATACCTCGTGGCACTCAGTACTTCCTGCCGCTACCGGAAGTGATCGCTCGGGGGAGCGATCACGGACGGACCGGCGGCAGGTAAGCATATTGCAAGGATGCCTCGATGTCGAGGCATCCTTGTAATATACTCAGAGCAGCTGGAAGCGATCTGATCGCTTCCAGCGCTCTCTAGAAGTGCCGGGCACCTCTCCGGTGAAACCGGATGTTGATCGCTCCCGGGGAGCGATCACATGGTGCCCCGACACTTCTAAACGCCATTGCACGGCTGCCTGGACTCCCAGGCAGCCTGCAATGGCGTTTGAGCTGCTGGAAGCGATCCGATCGCTTCCAGCGCTCAAAAAACGGCAGGACGTACCATGTACGTCAGCGGGTCTAAGAGAGACCCGCTGCAATGACGTACATGGTACGTCCTCGGTCCTTAAGGGGTTAAATCAGTTGATATACAAGAAGAAAATCTAATCAGTTAAAATAAAATTCTCACAATTACAAGATATGGACGACCCAGAAACACCAGAATTGAAGTACAAGATAGACACAGAACGGAGACAAAACAACTAGAAACATCTCGTTTCTTTTTTTTATGAGTTCAATTTCCAGCAAATACAAATACTCAACACAGCGGGCGAGTTCAAACACACGTGAGGTCCTCAAACGATTTTCCTTTACTACAATACATAAAATGACAAAAACAAATCAAGACAAAGAGTCCAACCTTGCACCAAAAAAAAATTAAAAAAAAATCAACAAGCTCTGAACCATAGCTTTAACTTCAAGGAAAGCAAGCCTGGAGGCAAGTTCGCAAAATCTGAACAAGCAAATGTAAGAATACATTCAAATGTAAAGATACACTTTACATTTGAATGTCATATCTACATCTGAATGGCAAATCCCACTTCAGACAACAACTGAAAAATTCTATTATTCATTATAATTACCATAAACCTTTTCCAAGTTTCTTCTTATATATCAAAACCAAAATAAGAGCTGCGCTACGCCATGGCGGAGACCCCCAAAAAGAATCAATCACAAAACTGTATTGGTCTTTCTCAGAAGTCTGGCTTTCCTCGTTAAGCCAGATCTATTTATTAAAATACACAGAATTTATAGCCAATCAGTGTACAGATACATTACAACATCAAAGTTTAGCCACTCAGTTAAAGTACTACCATATATGGTTCACGAGACCCTTTTCCCATCTTCCCGCTTCTGCGCACATTTTCCTGCACTGAACATAACAGGAAATCGGCCACAGCTCATATCCTATAGAAGGAAGAACGGTCTATTCAGTATTGACACTAACAAAAATGGAGGGGGGGAATTTCACAGCCCATTTATAAGAACCGGCTTTTTAAGACTAAATATTTATTATATTTACAGGAAATTAAAATCTAACAGGGAGCGGGCTGGGGTGTATTTGGTGATTAGTGAGGACAGGTAGTGGGGCGTTGAGTTAGTGAGGGTTTTGTAGGTAAGGATAAGGATTTTGAACTTAATTCTGCAGTGGATGGGGAGCCAGTGAAGGGACTCGCAGAGGGGAGCGGCAGAGACAGAGCGGCGGGTGAGGTGAATTAGCCTGGCGGAGGCGTTCAGGATGGATTGTAGGGGGGAGAGGCGGGACAGAGGGAGGCCAGATAAGAGATTATTGCAATTGTCGAGTCGGGAGATTACCAGGGCGTGTATGAGTTGTTTTGTGGTGACAGCGGTAAGAAATGGCCGAATTCTGGAAATATTACGCAGTTGGTATCGGCAGGAGGAGGAAAGAGACTGGATGTGGGGGATGAAGGAAAGAGCAGAGTCAAGTGTAACTCCAAGACAGCGAACTTGGTTTGATGGGGAGATGGTGATACCCTCCACCGTGATAGAGAAGTCAGGAGGTGGGGAGGCATTGGAGGGAGGAATAAGTAGGAGCTCAGTCTTTGACATGTTGATCTTTACGTGGTGGTTATTTATTCTTTTAGGATTTTTTAGGCATTTTTTTGGGTGAAAGTTTAGGTTTCCTAACTTTTTAAAGAAACAAAGCTTTTTAACCCATAGATTTCAATGCAGCATATGAATCCACACACTGCTGGGAAGTGCCTCTCTCACCAAATTGATCCGAAATTTTGGATCAAACTTAAATTTTCAGATGGTCGATATTTCGTTTTCAGACATGCTCCCAAAATACGAAAATGGTGAATTTCATCCAAATTTCAATTCAGAATGAAATGAATTGCACATCTCTAGTGTGTAGGCTTATGCAGGGCCGCCATCAGGGCATTACAGCCCATGTGTTCAGAGCCCTGTTGCCAGGAAGAGGCCCTGCCCGGTGCTCCTCCTGGCCCTGCCCCACTGCCTAGCCTGACCCCACCTCTGATGCACTGCTGGGCCCGTGCTTCACAGGGGAGGTTAATCCAGCATTGGAGAGCTTCTTCCCCTCAGGGACAAGGGCCTGGAAACATGTCTGAGTGCGATCCCCTTGCACAATATTTTGCTGATGGTGTGTGAGTGTATCTTTCTGTGAGTGCTGTGCGTGTGAGTGGTTCTGTGTGAGTTGTTCTGTGTGAGTGCGTGTGAGTATTTCCAATTTTGTGTGCAAGCGAGTGGCTCAGGTTTTGTATGAGGGGCTCAGATTTTTTGTGAGTGTATGTGAGGGATCTGGTTCGGTGTGTGAGTGGTTCAAGTTCTGTGCAAGTGGGTGAGAGAGCTTCATTCTTCATGAGTTCATGTGAGTGGCATAGGTTCTGTGAGTGGCTCAGGTTATTTGTGTGTGGCTCAGGTTCTGTGTGAGTGCGTGTAAGGGGTACAGATTCTGTGTGAGTGCATGTGGCTCAGGTTCTGCGTGAGAGCACGTGAGTGGCTAAGGTTCTGTCCTAGTGCGTGTGAGTGGTTCAGGTTCTATGCTAGTGCGTGTGAGTGGCTCAGGTTTTATGTGAGTGGTTCCGGTTCTGTGTGAGTGGTTCCAGTTCTGTGCTAGTGTGTGTGAGTGGCTCAGGTTCGGTGTGAGTGGTTCAGGGTCTCTACTGACATGTCATCAGAATGCCTGGGCTCTCACTCAGTGTCCGAGTACTGCGTGGGTTATGCTTTGAGGTCTTTGCTGGATGCACCAGGGATGATGGGGGGCATCAGCCCAGTTGAAGGGGTACGGTGACTGTATTATGTATCACTGGACTGCCGAGGATTCAGCTACCTCCCTACCTTGTATTTTGGTGGGGGGGGGGAGAGAAGGGAGCCCTTAAAGGTGGGGGGATAGCGTGAGGAGGCCACATCCTGAGGTTCTGTAAGGGGCCCTTGGATTTCTGATGGCTGCCCTGGACTTATGAATAGGTACCTAATAGGGATGTGCAGGTCCACGTATAGGTATATAATATGCTTTGAAGGCACAGCACATATAGGTATATAATAGGGGTGTGTAGGTGTTTGTACAGTGGATTTAATATATTGCTGCATATCAAAGTATACAGTGTAAGCATGTGTGTTTGTTTCTGTATACTGGAAGACAAAAGTCGTCTGCTCACTTTAAAATACCAGGATCTATTTTTTGTCTCAGTTCATGCCTGACTGAGTGCCATTTTAACCATACACCTAGGTTTGCTAGGAGAGCAAAAGTTTAGGGGGTTTTCAGAATTAGGTAATTTAGGTTAAAGGGTATCAGTACTCTTTAGTTATTCCTTATATTCATTCTGATGAAATTAAACCATTTATACATAGTTTAAATAATTATTTAAATCACCTTTTTAACTCTAAATGTGTTACTGATCAAATTACTTACATAGATTTGGTAAAATCGCTCCTTGTCTTATATAAAACCAAGAATATCAAAAATAAATATTTATTTGTGTACTACATTACTGAGGCATAACATTATAAAAAAGTAAAACAAATCAGAATTCAAGTATAGTTGAAATGGGCTCTAACTACATGGGAAAAAAATACATTTGAAATGTATGTCAATATATTTGGGAAGAATATATTAAGAATGTATTATAAAATATATTTGGTCATATTCAATATATTTCAGTATATTTTTGGATATATTTTTTAATATATGTTCTGAATGCATGCTGAAATATATTTCAAAGCGTATTTTGGAATGCATTGTGAAATATACGTTGAATATATTTGAATATATGTTAAATGTACCTCAAAATGCAAAATATGTGGCAGATAAATTACAAAAATACACTAAATTATATTCTGAAATGCATTTCCAATGTAGAACCCTAAAATCAGCAAATATTTCTTCTATTTTTCAAAATATGTTGTCAATGCATTTCAAATATAATCTACTGTAATGTATACTATATATATATACTTTATACTATAACTATAAAAATACATACCAATTAAAATCCAAAATATTTTCTGGATGTAGAAAAAGCAATAACACAATACAATATACAATACTTTATTAAAATTTATAAATACAGTACTTGGAACAAAAAACACTTGTTCAACACTCAGAACAGAATAAAAGTTTAATTTAATCCTAATTATTGTATGTAAAATGTTATAAAAAATAAAATATTTTATTAGCATGTTTTTTGCTTTTTTAAGCATAAAACTATATTAAAATGGAAGAAAGTCTCTTATAAATGTATACAGAATTTTTAGCTATTTCATATCTTTTTTAAAAAAAGTACTTTCTAGTCAATATTACAAAAATCTATGAACAAATGTATGTCGAAATGCCTTTTTTAGATGCTAGAAATATCTGCAAAATATATTTTAAAAATACATTTTCAAATATATGTCATTGCAAAATGCATTTTATTTACATTTTTTGAATGCATTTACAAATATATTTAAAAATATATCTTGATACGCCTTTTTATATGTTTAAAAAATATCTGTAAAATATAATTTCCAATATGTGCCTTTGGAAAATATATATTAAATTTTTTGAATACATGTTAAAATATATTTGTGTAGGTTGCTATATTGTAAATATATGTCACATATATAAATTTATTTTTGAAATCTATTGGAAATATTTTTCTCTTCCATGTGGATAAGAAAATAAAAGTGTTCACATGTAGGGTTGATGAAAATCAGACGGCTTTCAATTGAGACTAGCATTCATTGTGAACGGAAGAACTTCACATTCAGGCTTTCCAAATGAGAATCTAATTCAAGCTCGCAATAAAATCAATGGCAGACAGAGGCTAAACAGAGTCCTTTTATGCTGTATAGCTGTGGGTAAACATTGAACTGGACACGTTTTATGTGAAGGTACACTGAGTTGCAAACAAAGTACAGTTCTCTGCCTGACAAAATCCTAATTTTCAACGATTTTTTAAATAGTTTATTAAGTTATACAAGCTTCGGAACTGTTGATAAAAAAATATGGTTCGTGTGACAGTAATTTAATCTAAAATCACTTAATTGAGGTTATCAAAGAGAGCCGAATTGGCACCAAAATTGCAACGAAAAGTGAATTTTCCAGTGTGGCAGATTAGAGATGGGACAGATTAGAGATGGGACAGATTAGATCTGTATTTCTATCATGCTAGGTATATAAGTATCTATCTGTGTCCAACTATCTGTATATCTATATATCTGTATATATAAATATCTCTATGCTATCTATATAGCCGAAGGGTCCATTTTAAGCAGCTGATAGTAACTGCTTGAGTTTCCAAGAACTAATTAACATGGGTATCTTTTGTCCCTGGGAGGGATATAACAGGTTGCTGTGAAATGGGATTACTTTGATAGAGGATCAGGGTGGAAATTACCCATTTGAGCAAATGGAAGTCCTGTGTCATCTATTCACACCTTCAAGTAGACAGCACGGCACCAGAGGTATGTGGTCATGTCTTCAAAGAAGGAAGCACATCTCTTGATCCCTAGAGGGGGTCCGTGGCAATGATGGATGTTTTGGGCAATTAAAAATGAATGGAGAAACGCAGGGAGCATGCCCAGAAAAAGGCATGCTGGGACATGTAGCGCAGGAGGCTGGGCCATTTGTGGGTATTTTTGGAAGGGGCAGGAAACTCTATATATTCTGGAGCACGCCATGTGGCTCTTACAGATCACAGGGGGTTCATGTTCCATGAGGATCTGTCCATGCTGTACATGCTTCTAGCTCCAGCCCCCCAAGAGTCGCAGAGAATTAGCTTATTTGACGTGTAAGTAACGTGTAAGTAGGGCTCTGTGTTTTAATCTTTCTTTTATTTGCTTTGTACTGTGTAACTAGTGATTTATTCTATCTATAATTTCTGTAACAAAATGCACTGTGTTTTTTTTTATCATAATAAATATCCCTTATTAAGTTCTGTTTCGGCCTGATCTGCGATCCATGCTAACTGAAGAGACTGGAGTATTGCTTGTTGTTTTAAGCTCGAGTAGCTACAAAATTGTGAGTTGCGGTCGCTGGGTCGCTAGGTAAGCGAGCGCGCAGGGATTGTTGTCCGCGTAGTCATTATCTGGGTCTAGAATAGACAGATAGTGGGTTGCTTAGCCCTGCTTCCTGGCCGCAACACGCATAGTGTTCAGGAGAAATGGTGGCAGCGTAACTAATAGAATAAGAAGTGGGTCCAGGGATTGTGGGAAACATAGTCACTACCCGATTCAAGAGAAGACTGGTACTGCGTTGCAATCCTGAGACCATTGTATTGCACTCTACGTACCAGTTGCCCGAGAAAGTGTGCAGGGACGGATAGGTAAGCGAACGCACTGGGATTGTTGTCCACGCAGTCATTATCTGGGTCTAGGATAGACAGATAGTGAGCGGCTTAACCCGGCGTCTTTCGCAGCAGCGTGAGTAGTGGTCGTGACACCCAGTACAGTGCAATTTCGTGGCCATTCGGTTATTCAAAAAGCTGGTCATTCGCCAAGTATCGGCGAATTGCCAGAGCAATACGGTGCTGTTCAGTGGCAGTGAAATTCCCATAGAAAAGTAATGGTTAATCTATTCAGAGAACACCAAATAGCAGTGAAATGCCTAGATTTTTGGTGGTTTCATTCGGCAGGTTTAATTAGGCGAATTCCATAGGTTTGTACAACAAGGTAGTTCCAAAAGGAACCCACCCAACAGGTGCCAGACACCACGATCCCTAGGGCCTATCCCACCTAAGATAGGAACAACACAAATACTTATAACACTCCAATGCAACAAAGTGCAAGGAGAGTTAGTAGAGGGGATGTGGGTCCTCGTCACGAACACAATTTATTAACGAAAAAAGAGGAAAAAGCAACACAATAAATATATACAGAAACAATGAAGTAGAAGATATATAAGATCAGAATGACCCAAAAAAAAAAACACTCACTGCAACACCGTGCTAAAGTCAAAAAATGGTCAGGAAAGTAGCTCACAATTAAAAAATATATAATGGAGCAAAATAGCTCACAAAAGTAAGGGCAAAACAGCAGACTGACCATGAACATTGTGCACAGTTATTGAAAATCACAAAATAAATTCATAATATAGAATAGTCGGTTGTCAGTAGGGATGAGCCAAACACTCCCCGAGTTCGGTTCGAGCCCGAACCGAACTTCCCATTTGTTCGGGACCGAACCCGAACCCGAACCCCCATGCAAGTCAATGGGGCTGAAAATTCGGTTTTTTAGAGTGCCCTCCAAGAGGGCATATATGCTACATATTTGCCATAAAAGGTGTATGGGGGTCCGGGTAGTGCCCTGGGGGACAGGAAACAAGGACAAAAAGTTTAAAAAAAAAACGTTTTTAAAGGGAAAGTGAGTTTTCCATGAAATAAGGGTTAAAAATAAAACGAAAAATTCCTTCAAATATTGTGTCTAGGAGGTCCCCATAACCTGCCCGTGAAGTGGCGGATTTCTAGGATGTATAGAAACACTTAAAAACAAAAAAATTACGTTTCATATGACGGTAAATGCTTTTCCTTTAATCTATCCATAAACAACTGCTTGGGGCGGCAGCCTGTATGAAAAGACATTTTAGGACGCGCAGAAAAAGTTTAGTGTTTTTTTTGGCTAAATTATTGTGAAACTTATGCAGGCTTTGGATGAAAGTAACAATAGGTGCTTTAAAATTGGGCTTTTAGCATCGGCAACAGTGCCGTCACACCGTAACCCCTCTGAGGATATGAATCTGATACAGGCATCAATGGCAGTGCACCCAGATATTGTGCCTTTAGTGCCAGGCATGCAAGTACTATCATACAGTAACCCCTCTGTGGTATTGTGGAAGAGTGCAGGGGTGGACCATGTGGTCCTATATTGAAAAGTGTTTTTTTATCTGTTAATGGGCGTCAGTGCACCCAGATATTGTGTCTTTAATGCCAGGCCATCAAGTATCATCATACAGTAACCCCTCTGTAGTAGTGTGGAAAAGTGCAGGAGTGGACCATGTGGTCCTTTATTGAAATTTTTTTGATCTGGTAATGGGCGTCAGTGCACCCAGATATTGTGCCTTTAATGCCAGGCCATCAAGTATCATCATACAGTAACCCCTCTGTGGTATTGTGGAACAGTGCAGGGGTGGACCATGTGGTCCTATATTGAAAAGTGTTTTTTTTATCTGTTAATGGGCGTCAGTGCACCCAGATATTGTGCCTTTAATGCCAGGCCATCAAGTATCATCATACAGTAACTCAGTGGTGTATTTAGGTTTTGTGCTGCCCTAGGCCTGACTAAACTCGTGCACCCGCTAATTTAAATTTGAGGCACCCCTTCCTGTCAAGGACACACCTCTTCCTGGTTAATCTCCACCCTTCCTCTTTAAGCTCCACCTTTTCCTCTTAGAGCTCCGCCTTTTCCTCTCTTTATATTAAAAGTGGATACCAAGTGCCTACTTGTATATTTTGTATACCATTTCAAATGTATCTATTGAGATAAATAAAACTATGAAATGTTTAAATTCAAGCATTTTTACAAAGAACAGCCACGCATGTCAAGTATACTGGATCACAGCCGCTCTAATTGGTTGAACAATAAAATCCACAGAAACGTGCATTGCATATGAGCGTATCACAGAGCTACACAGCAATAAAACCCACAGAAATGTGCACTGTGTATGAGCATATCACAGAACTGCACAGCAATAAAACTCACAGTAATGTGCAGTGTGTATGAGCGTATCCCAGAGCTCCAGGGCAATAAAACTCACAGTACTATGCAGTGTGTATCACAGAATCCACAGCAATAAAAGTCCCAGCAATTCAATGTTTGGTGTGTGTCAGCGTATCAGAATCCACAGCAATAAAAATTCCAGCAATGCAATGTGCAGTGGGTATGAGTGTATCAGAATCCACAGCAATAAAACTCCCAGTAATGCAATGTGCGGGTCAGCGTATCAGAAGAATCCACAGCAATAAAACTCCCAGCAATGCAATGTGCGGTGTGTGTCAGCGTATCAGAATCCACAGCAATAAAACTCCCAGCAATGCAATGTGCGGTGTGTATGAGTGCATCAGAATCCACTGCAATAAAACTCCCAGCAAACCGAGTGTATATGAGCACACAGCAATTATTTATTCTACATTTACCGGCCTCCGTCTGCAGTAGGGCTGTGTGCAGAGTCAGCAGGGACTGTGTACAGACTCAGCAGGAGGTCCCTCCAGGCCACGTTAGGATTGCGGCTGTGCCTGTGCGTGGAGCCATCTTGTCAGCAGTGGGGTGCCACTGCCAGAGGGTGCACCGTGGCTTTGATTCCCTTCCCGGTGGGTGTTCAGTCCAGAATAGAGTGACAAAAGGGCGGGCAGCTGCGTGCGTACGTGTCACGTGGTTCAGTCAGTCAGGTGGTACTGAGACTCAGTACCAACTGACTGGCCGGACCGAGTGTGACCTGCATGCACGCAGCCTCACCAGGAGCCAGGCAGCTCAATGACAAATTTCTATCACTGCAGTGCTGGTTAAGGAAAGGTCCACTTTAAACAGCAGTAAGCAGACAGGGCTTCATATTCTGCTGATACCCCCCCCTTTACCTGCCGTTTACGGTCATCTTCTCTGTCTGCACACAAATCACATCCCCCTCCCCTCTCCTAGAGCTATGGAGGGAGGAGAGGGGGATTTTTATTCTATTCGATTTTATTCCATATGCAAACGCCCTGCTCTGCTGCTCGTTGTTTGAGAACACAGCTCAAAGCTGACACACACTGACAGTGACACCTCCTAGTACCCCCTAATGACACTCCAATAATCACTGGTACCTGGGGCGGCCCGCCCTCCGCCAGCAAGTACGGTGCTGTTTGAAGGCATTGCAAATCCCCATAGAGAAGTAATGGTTAATCTATTCAGAGAACACCAATCAGCAGAGAAATGGCAGTGAAATGCCCTGATGTTCGGTGGTTTCAATCAGCAGGTTTATTCAGGCGAACCCCATAGGTTTCAATGTTAAAAATATTCCCGTTTTTATGCAATATCTAATAAACCATTTATTATTTTAATCTGCAGTAAAAAGTCTTTATTTATTTATCAATTTCTTTTTTTTAGTACCTTTTAGTAATTTTTCAGAATTTTTTTGGCAAAATTCCGCCCCCGCGAATTCCCCCCCCCCCCGCTTTTTTTTAATAGCGGTTCTTTTTTCTGTAACAGAACTTTTTATTATCAATCATAGGATCTTATATGTAAATTCCAGACATTTTCGTTCAGTAGTTCTTTTGAAAACAGCAGGCCATGGGTTTGCGGTGGCAGCATACAGCGGCCGACTCCATGCGCTTTGGGGACCCTGCGGTGAATGGTGAATTCACTTCAGGGTGGGGAAATTTTATTCCCAGAAATGCAGGGAACTACAGAACACCAAAATGTTGGCGTCATTTTGGTGCTCTGTGAGTAACCCATTTAGTGGTGAGGTTTTTTGTTGCCCCCTGGAAAGTGAAAGGACAGGACATACTTGAAAATTAGTGACATCTCAATGTATCCTTCCTGGTAAAATAATTTGCAAAAGTAAAAAAAAAAAAAAAAAATTTAATTTTTTTTAGGGGTGGGGCCACCCGGCGGGCCGCCGCCCCCTGGAAACTGCCGCCATAGGCCTAGGCCTTGTTGGCCTAGGCCAAAATACACCAGTGCAGTAACCCCTCTGTAGTATTGTGGAAGAGTGCAGGAGTGGACCATGTGGTCCTATATTGAAAAGTTTTTGATCTGGTAATGGGCGTCAGTGCACCCAGATATTGTGCCTTTGGTGCAAGACTACCAGGCCAGCAAGTATCATCATACAGTAACCCCTCTGTGGTATTGTGGAAGAGTGCAGGGTTGGACCCTGCGGTTCAAAAAAATAAAATGATATAAATCTGGCACAGGCGTCGGTACAGCCAAATATTGTGCCTTTCATGGCAGCAAGTGCCTTCACACCGTAACCCTTTTGTGGTATCGTGGAAGAGTTCAGTGCTGGAGGTTTTGTGAATGCAGAAGAGGACATCCCCTATCTATTCCATTACTTCAGCATCAGGGGATTGATAGCTGCTGATCCAGGACTGATTCATTTTTATAAATGTCAGCCGGTCTACAGAGTCGGTGGAGAGACGCACTCTTTTGTCTGTGACAAAATCTCCAGCGGCACTGAACGTCCTTTCGGAAAGCACGCTAGATGAAGGGCAACCTAGTAGCTGCATAGCATATTGGCTAAGTTCTGGCCAGTGATCCAATCTCAACACCCAGTAAGCCAGTGGATCATCTGCTGGAAAGGTATCCAGGTCTGCCCTTGCCCCTAGGTAGTCCTGCACCATATGGTGAAGACGCTGGCAATGGGTGCCTACATTTGACATCCCTGGGCGTCGAGGACTAAAAAAAATTAAAAATGCATCAGTCAAGCGGCCCTGGCCTTCACCGCTTTTCCTCTGATCACCTGCAGCCTCAGAAGCACATGTGTCAGCACTTGGTAATCTAACAGTGCCTGGAAAAGTGTTACACAAGTTTCGCTTTAGAGCGTCCTCAAGTTTTGTCATCCTGTGCTCCCTCTGTGCGGGCAGGATGAGCTCTGCAACTTTCCCCTTGTATCGTGGATCAAGAAGGGTTGCCAACCAGTAATGATCCCTCTCCTTGATAGCACGAATCCTGGGGTCCTTTAGCAGGCTTTGCATCATTAGGGAGCCCATGCAGTGTAGGTTGGAGGTGGCATTAGCTGCCGAGTCTTCCTGGTCAATGAGGATGACCGTATCGTGCACTTCCTCCTCCCAGCCACGCTCAAGCCCTTCTGTTTCTGGGCACACAAAACATTGCCTTGAGGAATCCCCACCTTCAATGCCCCCACTACTTAAATAGTCCTCCTCCTCCTCATCCTCCTCCTGTCTGATCTGAGTAGGACCCGCTGGAATGCTGTCTGCAGAAAGACTGGGGCCTTGAGAGCTAGGGAAGGCCTCCTCTTCCTCCCGCTGCTCTGCCTCTAGAGCCACATCTATAATTCCCCGCAGAGTTTGCTCAAGCAGGAACACTAAAGGAATTGTGTCACTGATGCATGCACTGTCCCTGCTCACCATCCTCGTTGCCTCCTCAAATGGTGACAGTACAGTGCATGCATCCTTGATCATCAGCCACTGCGGGGGGGAAAAAAAACCAAGTTGACCGGAACCTGTCCTTGTGCCATACTCACACAGGTACTCGTTGATGGCCCTCTGCTGCTTGTGCAGACGCTGCAGCATTGCTAATGTCGAGTTCCACCTGGTGGGCATGTCACAGTTCAGACGGTTTGTGGGAAGGTGGAATTCTCTTTGAATTTCTGCCAGGCGAACGCTTGCTGGGAATGACCGTCTGAAGTGGCTGCAGACTTTCTGGCCTGGATGAGAAGCTCTGGCAGCCCTGGGTACTTGGTTAGGAAACGCTGTACCACCAGATTTAGGACTTGTGCTAGGCATGGTACATGCGTCAATTTACCCTTGCGTAGGGCGGAGAGAAGGTTGCTGCCATTATCGCAGACGATCATTCCCAGCTCAAGCTGGCGTGGTGTTAACCATCTCTGCACCTGCCCCTGCAGAGCTGACAAAATTTCTGACCCGGTGTGGCTCCTGTCCCCTAAACAAACCAGCTCAAGCACAGTATGGCATCTTTTTGCTTGAGCCATTGCGTAGACCTTGTCAGGCGTCGGTTTAACTGCCACTTCGCCAGAGACAGAGAAGGAGGAGGAGGAGGAGGAAGAGGTGGTGGTGGTGGAGCCGACAGACCTCATACAAGCAGCTTTCTGGAGGCGTGGTGGATGCACAAGCTCCAGCACAGAGCCCCGTCTTGGATCCCTCCCAGCTGCAATCAGAGTTACCCAGTGTGCCGTGAAGGAATTGTAACAACCCTGTCCATGCTTGCTGGACCACGTGTCTAAAGTCACATGCACCTTGCTGCAGACTGCCTTTCCCAATGACTCGATAACATTGTCTTCCACGTGCTGGTATAGTGCTGGAAAGGCCTTGCGTGAAAAGTAATGGCGTTTTGGAACCTGCCACTGTGGTACAGCGCATTCAGCAAATTCACGGAAGGGAGCAGAGTCCACCTGCCGGAAAGGCAGCAGGTGCAATGCGAGTAATTTTGCTAAGCTGGCATTTAGACGCTGTGCTTAGGGATGGTTGGGACTATATTTTTTCTTTCGCTGCAGCAGCTGCGGCAACGTAATCTGACTGCGTAAATCTTCAGCTACTGGGATGATGTCACATTGTGAGGAAGGACCTGCTGGTACATCCATTACTGTAGCATCATCCCAGTCGGTGGAGGTTGTAGGCAATTGCATGGCAGGACATACAGTGTGGGTAGAGACAGATGAGAAGGAGGAGGACCTACACAAAGTTTTGCGCCAACGGGATGTGTGGCACTTGTTCATATGTCGCCTCAAGCACGTGGTACCCAAGTGTCCGTGTTTATCCCACGCTTCAGCCTCCTCTGACATAGATTACAAATAGCAACGGTGGGGTCTGCTGCACAGTTCTTAAAGAACTCCCAGACAGCAGAGTTCCTGCATGTGTTCTTTGAGACAACAGCGCTCTGCACCGGAGCAGCTCTGACATGTGATGCCTTGGACTGGCTAGTGCTACGGTTGTCACAGAGGATGTTGTGCCTCGTGTTTGCTGTACCTCCTCCCCCTCCTCCTCACTTGATTCCTCAGTTCGATCTGGCACCCAGGTGGAGTCAGTGACCTCATCATCAATGTCATCTTCACCCCCTATCTCCTCATCACTGGAGCCAACTTGGCAGTATGCTGCAGCTGCTGGGGCAACATGAGTGCCAGTTATTTGTGTGTCATCACTGGCACCCCCTTCCTCTAGGTTGATTATACTCCCTTGCTCAACCTCAGAGATTGAATCAGAGTACTGTACTTGCTGCGCATCCTCAAGCAGCATGTCACTCTCATTGTAGTCAAACAATTCAGCTGACTCCTCCGTGTGTGATAGCGAGGCTACGGCAGGAGTAGCTGTGGACATGGAGGCTGCATTAGATGCTTTGGCAGCTGAGGTGGACTGTAAAGCACTAGAAGCCTGTCTGGGAGAGGACTCGGAGGATGAGTATGGCCTGGTTAGCCAATCCACCAAGTCCTCTGTATGTTGCTGCTGCTTAAGACGGCCAGCACCAGTTAGAAAGGACAAGCGTGCCCCTGCAAAGGATGCACCACGTCCACCACGACCAGAGACACAGCCTCCCGACACAGGGGCTGCTTGCCCTCTTATCTGTGTCTGGGAGCGTCTGCCTGTCCTTTTTGTTCTTTCAGACATGGTGAGTGATATATAGATTAATATATACAGAACTCTGATTCAACTCTGGTATAAAGATTTAAATAACTCTGGTATAACTCAGTGAGACACACTGATAGCTGGCAGCCATTGACAAGAGACAGATCACCTTAATTCCCAAGTGTTTTAAAGAAATTAGTGAGCCGCAAAATACAGCGTGGTACTGTTTGTATGTCGAGACACAGATCACCTTAATTCCCAAGTGTTTTAAAGAAATTAGTGAGCCCCAAAATACAGCGTGGTACTGTTTGTATGACGAGACACAGATCACCTTAATTCCCAAGTGTTTTAAAGAAATTAGTGAGCCCCAAAATACAGCGTGGTACTGTTTGTATGACGAGACACAGATCAACTTAATTCACAAGTATTTTAAAGAAATTAGTGAGCCCCAAAAAGATTTGCTGGCACAGTGACAAGACCCAGAAAATCACCTCAATTCACAAATGTTTTAAATAAAGTTATAAACCCCAAAAAAACTTGCTGGCACAGTGACAAGACACACATCACCTAAATTCCCTGATATTTGGTATAAATGAGACCCAAAAAGATTTGCTGGCACAATGACAAGACCAGAAAATCACCTCAATTCACAAATGTTTTAAATAAAGTTGTAAACCCCAAAAAAACTTGCTGGCACAGTGACAAGACACACATCACCTAAATTCCCTGATATTTGGTCGAAATGAGACCCCCCCAGACCCCCCAGTAGCGTGGCAGACCGGCAGTAACAACACACACAACTATCTCCTTTGAAATCTCCTCTGAAATGCGTCCAGAAGCGCTGCCTGGAAACCTTATATAGTGTGCTGCGGGACTTAGCTCTGTGAGCCCATGATTGGGCAAAATTTGCCCAATCAGGACTCTGAGCGGTGATTGGCATAGTGTTCAACCAGTCTTGCACCAGACCTGTGGTCAGGTGCAAGGCTGTAGCCAATTAGGAGCTTCAGGCAGTGGGAAAATGCATTGTGGTCCATTGTGGTCGAACATGCGGCGAACACCCGGAAATGTTCGGGGTTCGCGATCCGCTCGAACAGGCTAAGTTCGGGTCGAATCCCGAACCGTCCAAACCCGAACAGCTCATCCCTAGTTGTCAGGTACATTCACAAATAGAAAAAAACAGAAAAAAAGCAGGTATTTGGAAGGCACCCAATCAGTTAAAACACCATACACATATATTAGAACAAAAACATATACACAACAAACTCGACGCATCATGCTATCTTCATCAGGAGAAATTTACATACTTTCTTTTATTTATGTCTGTACAGTAATGGTTATCTTGTCATTTTTTATGTGCAGCTATTGGGACTAACTTTGTTTTCTTGTTATTATTGATTAAACTAGATTTGGTTTTTGCTTTCACACTTTTTCTCTTAAAGTGACCCTACCACTTACATAAGCTGTAACAAGATTACTTGTGCAATACAAATAAAACCACCTTATAAAACACATGCCAATGTTTTTTTTTTCTTTGTTTGAAGTCATTACATGTAAAAAGGAAAAATATATATATTTTTTTAATCTCCTTACCATTTTGTTGATTTTTCCCATGAGGCAACATTTACCAAAGGTTTTTGCTTTACTTTTGTGATTTATCTAATCTACATTATTTAACAGTTTAATGAGATGGAGGGAGAATGTTAAGGGAGTTTAGAAGATTTCTAATCTAGCCCCGGGGATGTCCTTTGAATACATCCCACACAATACAATCAGGGTTATTCAAAGAGCTCCGAATTGGGGCCGAAAAGGTAACCAAACGCTGAAATTCAGCGTACGTTCACCTTAACTGGCCTGGCCATTCAGCTATTCAGAGAGCACAGTTTGCCAAATGTTGGCGAATTGCCTGCAAATACGGTGCCTGTTCGTTGCCTGTTCGAGGGCAGTGAAATCCCCATAGAGAAGCAGTGCTTCGTCTATTCGGAAAACAAAAAACCGCAGTGAAAGGTTGCCGAATTGCCCTGCTGTCCGGTGGTTTCATTCGACAGGTTTATTCAGGCGAATCCCATATTCTTCAATGTTAAAAATATTAATTAAAATATTTAATTCAATATCTAATAAACCGTCTATGATAATATTCTGCAGTAAAAAGTTTCGTTATTTTTAGATTTATTTTAGGATCTGTTTTTCGGGATTTTTTGCGAAAAAATTTTCAGTTTATTGTTTTTAAATCATTTTTTCTTTTGTCTATAACAACCCTTTTTATTATCATTCATTGGATCTTATATGTAAATTCCAGACATTTTCGTTCTGTAGTTTCTTTGCGCACAGCATTTCGCTTTTCAAACATTCAAGCATACTGTTTTTTTTATCTCACTCCATTCGTCTGCGGTGTCGGCTTTTTCCGGCTGCTGCTCTGCGCTGTGAACGGCAGCTGCTCAGGTTTCTCCGGCATGTTTGGCGGGGTTGATCGAGATGTTTTTGCGGATTTCGGTGTGTGTTCGCTGGGTTTTGTCGTGAGTGTCCGGCGGGTTTGCGGTGGCTTTTCCCTGCACTATGACGGCCCTGTGGTGCTTGCTGAATACAATGCAGGGTCGCCAAAATGGGATCACCAAATTGAAGAGAACGAAAAGTCACCGAACGTGCAGTGACTTTTCGATTCTCTTTGAATAACCCTGACTGAGATTTAAGACCTATAGGCTCAATTATATGTCCATTGCCACAGAGTGAAGAGCATGTGATGGAATGATACTGTAGGGGGCAGTTAACCACTTGGCTGCTATGGATGCGCTCAGCGCGTCCAGCCAAGTGGTTCTCCTGTGCTACGGACGCGCTCAGCGCGTCCGAGCACAGGAGGCAGCAATCCGCCGGATTCCGGCGGATTGCTGCGCCCCCCCGGTGCGGGCTGACATCTTGGATGTCAGCCCAGCACTCGGGAGCCTGGCGGGGACATTAGATGTCATCGCGGCGACGCGATGACATCTAATTCAGGCCCCCCCCCCCGCATGTGCGGAGGAGGCGCCTGAAAGGGAGGGGGGGAGGTCCTTCGGACCTCTCTCCCTCCCGATCGCCGGGGAGCAGGGGGTTAAGACAGGCACCGCTTGGAAGGGCACAGCCTGCCCTTCCAAACGGTGGCTGTCATTAACCCCTGGGGAGCCGGATCACGAATCGGCGCTGAAAAGCGCCGGTTCGTGATCCTTTCCCAGAGCTGGCCGACATCTTGGATGTCGGCCAAGCCTCCGGGAACTCCCCCTGAGGACTGGCGTCATCGTGCATAGCACGATGACGCCAGTCCTGGAGTTAACCCCTAGCTGCCACCAATGGTGGAGATAGGGGGTTCCAATGAACCCCCTATCTCCCGATCCGTGGCAGGGGTTAAAGTTTGGTACCGTTGGATCGGCCAGAGCATGGCCGTTCCAACGATACCAAACACGACTGTGAAAAAAGTTTTTTAAAAAAAATAAAAATTAAAAATTAAAAAATATTTAAAAAAAATTATAAAAAAAATAAACAAGTTTTTTTTTTTTTTTGGTTTGTTAATGCAGCAATATTGTTCCCATTTCAATTATAATGTGAACAATGATGCTGCACTAACGATTTTTGTATGCGGTGCGTTTGTTAAAAATCGCGTAATTTCCTCCAAAAAAAAATGTAACGAGACCCCATCTCTAATTTTTTTAACAAGCGCACCCCATACAAAATATAACCGCAATTGCTCGCATGTTAAAATGTGAAAAAAATACACTTTACACGTTGTAAATTATTGAAAATTCATATTTTATTGTATTTTTTGTTATAATATACAGACAGGACATGACGTATACATATAATATTGACATATTATGAATCTGCCGAGTCTGACGGAAAGAACGATATATAATATGTCTGGGTCATATACTAAAATAAGCCTTCAAAACACGTTTAAACATGATGAGCAAAACCGGTAAATATGACCTCAGCACAGAGGCGTGAAACGCCTCAGCAGCGAAAGGGTTAACAACACAAAAAAAAATCACAAAATGATTGCACCCAGTGACACATACACAGTAAAATATTTTCTTAACTAACTATACAAGAGGAAAAACAAAGCACATGTAAGATAACAATAACATAAAATAAACACAATAAGGACATTTTTATTTTTTTGTTGGTTGTGGTCCTTTAAGTTTCGGCAGTTCTTGCTTGAAGACTGATAGGGACAAAATGTTGCAGCATTCATTAAAGGTTTGCGTCATCATTGCACCTATCTAGTATCTAGTATCACCGTCTCTTTTTTGATCTGTGGAAATTCCTGACTGGCTGACTCCTGTGAGCCATGGACGACCCAGGCTGGTGATGTATGACATATGCCCCCTGTATGCTTTTGGAACTACTGATTGTTATGAGTCCCAGTTAACTTCCATTGACTTTTTCAAGGAGATCTGTTGCCGGCAGACATCAAGACGACTCTTTAATTCCTAAGACCAAAAAATATTCTAGAAAGCATGAAAAGAAATTATTTTTCCATTAAAGGAGATGACAAATACCAGCAAATAATATCAAAGTCTGGAGTGCTAGCATCCATTTCTATTTAAGATTAAGTCAAAGCACTATCTTAAATGTCACGTTGTAAACGAAATCTGTTTTGTTTCTTGTAAAACCTGACTTTAAGTGGCTTTGCTGTGTTGAGTAACATCTGGTAAAATAAAGAAAATAAAGCTGTCAGCTAGTTTTGTTCTGCCAGACTTCCGATTTGCATTCACCACTGAAACAAATACCTACAAGCAATTATAATAACTGACATGTCACTACGCTCATGGGAAACATCCTTATTTTCTCGAGGTTAAACTGATGCTTTCTCCTCAGTGCTTAGATAATACATCAAATTAAGGAGATCTTAACCTATACCATCATTGCTCTCTTTAATACACTGCTTCCTTTAAATGATTATGTAAGTAATATGTAGATTTTATCTGATGTGCAATGAAGAAAGCACTTATCTTGTCATATTAAAAAGAACATATATGCATCAGTAGAAACCCTCTAGCCTCCTAAATGAGAACAACTATGTATATATATATATTGTGGTAGGGTCGTGGCCAAAGAGGGTCAGGACAGCCAGGAGGTTGCACTGCAAACAACGTTTATTTTGGTGTGGTAAATATCTTGCGGGTTTTTTGGGTGATTCCTCTTTAAATCACATGTTTTGCCACGCAGAAAAGAAAGTAACAATAAATGATAAACAAATGAACAGGCCTACTCCTGTCAGGAGGCTAACTCACAGTAGTATGTCCTGACTACAGGAGACTGGAGCAGCTACTCTGCTTCCAGCACAAAAAAACATAAACCATACGTTTTAAACAGTAGGCAACCAAAATTCAGTCTCTTACCAGACGACTTAGGAGACAACCTCTCTGGGCTTGGTTCAGCTCCACTCTGAGCTATTTCCCTGTTCTCCCAGACCTACTAAATAGGCCTGAGCTAATTAGGATGTGAAAAAGGTGTGCTAGCAGGACAAGAGCCTTTAACCTGTTAGTAGCCTGGATACACAGCACGTTGCAACCTCAGGCTTATATACGCATGATCCTGTACTCTGTCACACATCCCCCTCCCCAGCTGAACACAGGAGTGAGAAGCGGCCGCCGCCGCAAGGCCATGCACTCTAGAGAGAGCATCAGCGTTCCCATGCAGCAAACCAGCCCGGTGCTGCACAACAAAGTGAAACGGTTGCAACGACAAAAACCACCGCAGGACCCTGGAGTTCCTGTCCCTGTTGGTGTGCATCCAACGTAAGGGAGCATGGTCAGTAACCAGGGTAAACCGTCGTCCCAGTAAGTAATATTTGAGAGAGTCCATGGCCCACTTTATGGCCAAACACTCCTTTTCAACCACAGCATAGCGCTGCTCTCGGGGTAATAGTTTTCGACTTAGGTATAACACGGGATGCTCTTCCTCATCTACGTACTGGGAAAGTACAGCCCCTAAGCCCACGTCAGAGGCATCAGTCTGTAGGAAAAACTCCTTCGTAAAGTCTGGCGCTACCAGGATCGGTTGCTGGCACAGTACAGAGCGAAGATCCAAGAAGGACTCCTCTGTTTTGCTGTCCCAGCTCACCATGTCTGGTACTCTTGCCTTAATGAGGTCAGTGAGGGGAGCAGCTCTGGTAGCAAAATGGGGTATAAACGGCGATAGTACCCAACCAGTCCAAGAAATGTTCTGACCTGTTTCTTCCTAAGTGGTCGAGGCCAATTCTGTATGGCTCCCACCTTGTCAATCTGAGGTTTCACCAATCCTCTCCCAACCACGTAGCCCAGGTATTTGGCTTCTGCTAAGCCGATAACACACTTAGAGGGGTTTGCTGTCAACCCAGCCTTTCTAAAGGTGTCCAGCACTGCCTCTACTTTCGGCAGGTGCGAGTCCCAGTCTGTGCTATGAATAATAACGTCATCGAGATAGGCGGACGCATAATGGGCATGGGGCCTGAGCAACTTGTCCATCAGTCTCTGAAAGGTTGCCGGGGCACCATGTAGACCAAATGGCATTATTGTATATTGGAACAAGCCATCAGGTGTAGCAAACGCTGTCTTCTCCCTGGCGCGCTCAGACAGTGGTATCTGCCAATAACCCTTGGTCAGATCCAACACAGAGAGGAATCTGGCTTTTCCGAGTCTCTCCACCAACTCATCGACCCGTGGCATGGGATAAGCGTCAAACTTTGAGACTTCATTCAACTTTCTGAAGTCATTGCAGAACCTTATAGAGCCATCAGGTTTGGGCACCAAAACAATTGGGCTGGACCAGTTACTATGAGATGCTTCTATCACCCCGAGCTCAAGCATTTTCTTAACTTCAGCCCTTACCGCTTCCCTTCTGGCCTCAGGAATCCTGTAGGAATTAACTCTAACAGTAGCTCCAGGCTCCGTAAGAATGTCATGGGTAATCTCCCAGGTTCTGCCCGGTATTGGTGAGAAGACATCCCCATTTCTCTCGACCATGTCATTAGCCTGCTCTGCTTGCTCAGGAGTCAGCTCTGCTGAAATTGACACCGACTGTTCAAAGGCAAGGGAACCTATCGTTATGTCCCCCATGGCAACTGCACTGGCTTCTCTGTCCCTCCACTGTTTCAGAAGGTTTATATGAAACACGGCCTCCTTCTTACGGCGATTGGGCTGACTGAGCCTGTAATTTACAGGACTCACTTTCTCCAGAACTTCGTAAGGCCCCTGCCACTGGGCCAGAAGTTTACTCTCCGCCGTGGGAACAAGGACCATAACCCGGTCACCCCTTTTAAATTCTCTCACGGTGGCCCTTTGGTCATAGTGGAGTTTTTGGACACTTTGAGCCTGCTCCATGTGCTGGCGTACAAGAGGAACAATTCGGGCCATACGCCCTTGCATCTGTTCCACATGCTGTACCACATTTGTCCCAGGGACACCTTGTTCCTCCCAGGTTTCTCGTAGAACATCCAGTATCCCCCTGGGGTGCCTCCCATACAGAAGTTCAAATGGTGAGAAACCTGTAGAGCTCTGTGGAACCTCTCTGACAGCAAAAAGCAGGTATGGGAGCAGTAGGTCCCAGTCTTTCCCATCCCGACTAACAACTTTTCGTAACATCCCTTTCAGGGTGCGATTGAACCTCTCTACCAGTCCATCTGTCTGGGGATGGTACACTGAGGTCCTCAAAGTACGTATACTCAACGCCTTACATAATTCCCTCATAAGCCGGGAAACAAATGGGGTACCTTGATCGGTTAGTATTTCCTTTGGAATGCCAACACGTGCAAACACATGGACCAATTCCTTTGCGATATTTTGGGAATTGGCCTTTCGCATTGGAATGGCCTCGGGATAACGGGTGGCATAATCGAGGATCACTAGGATATACTGATGACCCCTAGCAGATTTATCCAACGGACCCACTAGGTCCATACCAATTCTTTCAAAGGGCACATCAACAATCGGAAGAGGTATGAGGGGTGCTCTTAGCTTAGGTCTGGGGGAGGAGAGTTGGCATTCGGGACAAGAAGCACAATACCTCTTAATTTCCTCATATACCCCTGGCCAAAAGAACCTTCTTAGAACCCGTTCTTGAGTTTTCTCCACTCCCAAGTGTCCCCCCAAGAGATGAGAGTGGGAAAAATCCAGCACCTTCCGGGTGTAGGAAGAAGGCACCACTAGCTGCTCAATTTCTTGGCCTTCATCTGAAGTTACTCTGTAGAGCAGGTCATTTCTGAGGATAAAATAGGGACATGTAGCTTTTGTACTACCTTCAACAGGTACCCCATTCACCTCCACCACAGTACTCCTAGCATTCTGTAACAGAGGGTCATTTACCTGGGCTCTCCCAAAGCTAACACTGGAAGTATCCAAAGCTCTGGGGTCATTCGTCCCAACCTCTACGTCTTGCTCGGTGTGGGGTTCCCTTTGTTCACCCACTATATCTTCTTCAGTACACTGAGTGCCAACACCTTTCCCTGACCGTTTCCCATGGTCACCCAACAAAGCCCCGTTAATGGCTTTATTAAACCTCCGTCTGCTTTCTCTGCATTGCCTTCTGGTTTTGTGACTTTTTGGATTGGTAATATACAAGTCAGGGTGAGAAAAAGGGAATATGTCGAGAAGACCATCACCTTGTTTTAACAGTGTTGGGGACTGCAAGAGGGAGTAAAAGTCAGGGAAGTTCCTTCCTATGACTAAGGAATAGGGTAACCGTGGCACAACTACCGCTGATATCTTTACCAGCCTGTCTTGTACATAAACCTCTATATCGGCGGTAGGATATCTTACAGTACTTCCGTGAATACAAAGCACACCCACTGTGTGGTGCCCCTGTATATGTGTCGGCTTGACTAAGCCACCAGCCACTAGAGTCAAGGCACTTCCAGAGTCAACTAGTGCCACTGTATGTTGATTATTCAACTGGACTGGTACTCGGAAAGTATGCAAATCTTCTACCAGGCCCGCTAAGCAGATTAGTCCACAAAAGTTTTGGGGGTTCTCCCCAAGTCCACACTGCATTGGCTCCGGGAGGTTAGGGCACCGTGCCCTGACATGGCCTTTACCCCCACACTCGAAGCAGGTTATGGAGTTTCCACCAAAGTGGTCGTTTTTCAAAGGAATGGGGGTCCTGGAGTCTGTTTTGCGCAGACGCACTCCTTCTCTGGAAGTAGCTTCAGGTTCACTCCGCTGGACTTTTGGTCTCTGGTTCGGCCCCAGATACCTAGAGGACTTTTCCAAGTCTCTTGCAGACAAGTATCTTTCTACTTGGGCTATCATGGCGTCATAATTAGTGGGGTTTCCTTGGCTGACCCACTCACGAAGACCAGTGGGAAGTTCTCTTAAATATCGATCCAGTACTAGGGATTCCACCATCTGGGCAGGACTCTGGACTCCGGTCTGAGCCATTTCCGGGCCAGGTGGATTAGGTCAAACATCTGGGATCTAGGAGCCTGTCTCTCATTGAATCGCCATTTGTAAAAACGCTGGGCCCTTACAGTAGTGGTGACGCCCATCCGGGCCATTATTTCCGCCTTTAACTGTGGATAATCTGCAGCGGCTTCCTCTTCTAGGTCAAAGTACGCTTTTTGTGCTTCTCCCAGGAGAAAAGGAGCAATAATTCCTGCCCACTGTTCTGGAGGCCAGGCTTCACGGGTGGCTGTTCACTCAAAAGCCAGCAGATAGCTCTCCACATCATCTTCGGGAGTCATTTTCTGCAAACAATTGCTTGCCCGTATTTTGCTAACCCCTCCTGTTTGCACAGGCGCTCCCGGGTTAGCGATATATTCCAGGATACCTTTAAGCAGCGCATGGTCAGACTTCTGTGCCTCCGCCAGGGCTCCAATTTGTTGGGCTAAGAGTCTGTTGCCCTCCTGCTGTGCTACTACAGCTTGCCGGTTTGTTTCTTGTTGGGCTGCAGCTTGCCTGTTTGTTTCTTGCTGCACCGCCGTGGCCTGCACCAGGGCCTTCACAACGTCCTCCATTTTCTATGGGTCCTGTACCTTTAAGGTTCTTGTGGCAACTGAACCGGCACGAAAGAAATCCCACCGCTGCCACCACTTGTGGTAGGGTCGTGGCCAAAGAGGGTCAGGACAGCCAGGAGGTTGCACTGCAAACAACGTTTATTTTGGTGTGGTAAATATCTTGCGGGTTTTTTGGGTGATTCCTCTTTAAATCACATGTTTTGCCACGCAGAAAAGAAAGTAACAATAAATGATAAACAAATGAACAGGCCTACTCCTGTCAGGAGGCTAACTCACAGTAGTATGTCCTGACTACAGGAGACTGGAGCAGCTACTCTGCTTCCAGCACAAAAAAACATAAACCATACGTTTTAAACAGTAGGCAACCAAAATTCAGTCTCTTACCAGACGACTTAGGAGACAACCTCTCTGGGCTTGGTTCAGCTCCACTCTGAGCTATTTCCCTGTTCTCCCAGACCTACTAAATAGGCCTGAGCTAATTAGGATGTGGAAAAAGGTGTGCTAGCAGGACAAGAGCCTTTAACCTGTTAGTAGCCTGGATACACAGCACGTTGCAACCTCAGGCTTATATACGCATGATCCTGTACTCTGTCACAATTATATATATATATATAATATTATATATATAAAAAATACCATATTGAGAACATTACACTTTGATATAGTATGAAAGATCTTTTTTAGAACATCTGCCTTAGGAATAAGCAATGAGGATTTGGTTGCCAAATATGATCATACTTTGCATAAGCCTGCCACTTCATCAATGTGCCCATCATGGCAGGTCCACATACTTGAGCGTTAGCGCTAGGTTAAAATAGGTAAAAGCAGGATGCCCAGATCACATTCCGATCGCTAAAGGGTTAAAAAAAATCCATTAGCGCATCGGAGATTGCACGAGCTTACTGTACTTTGCTCTCATTCTACTGAACATGGGGAGCGTAATTAGAGCTAGGATCATAAGGTCCTAATGCTAACTCCATACTGCTGCGACTAACTGAAATGTTAGCTACAGCTCTAAGCTGGTGCTAACTGTTTCCCCAGAAGCAGAATCAGTCAGTACCAGCTGGAAGCCCCCCCCCCCAAAAAAAGCAGATACTCCACCTCTCATCCCACAGCGAGAATGACGGCCTGATCCGCCACTTCTGGGCACCGGGAGCAGCATGAGACTGGGAACAAAAAGTACCTGGTCTCTCTCCACGATCAAGCCCCGGACCTGCATTATCTTGCGAGAGCGAGGACTTGCGGTCACGGGACCCGGCAGCACATCAGCACATTCCTCCATGGAGGCCATAGCGCTGCCACAAGTATCCTGGAGGGTTAGCGGCCGTTACGGGGCAGGCTGCTGAATTCAGCGCCAGCCTTGTAATCTGCTTGTGAAATGAGAACAGTAAGGGGAAATTTGCGAGCGCAAGTTTCTCCCCTTAGCATTCCCATTTTAGCTCAATGCACATGATAGTGCCCTTACTTGGCCCATAATTCCTCCTGGAGCTTTTTGCAGGTCAAGGTTTAAATAGATTCTGCAATGAGGCACCTTTGACAGGAAAGGATGCAAAACCAGGGAGGGTGTCAGTTCTCATAACATACAAAACCCAGAATGGCTGCGCTCAAAATGCAGTAGTTTCCCATCAGAATGGCTACAATAAAAACGCAAGTAGAAAACCAAATAAATTTATTTGCCAACACAGTCAATATAATGTATTTATATCAT
This sequence comes from Leptobrachium leishanense, assembly GCA_009667805.1. Classification (NCBI taxonomy): domain Eukaryota; kingdom Metazoa; phylum Chordata; class Amphibia; order Anura; family Megophryidae; genus Leptobrachium; species Leptobrachium leishanense. The sequence continues at coordinate 178,689,243 of CM019065.1, read as the reverse complement.
AAAAACATGACAACAGAGGACAACCCAAAACAAATTATACAGAGACTTGAAATAGTCTATCTAGCACTAAATTTTATGTTGCTCAATTTACAAGTGATAAATAAAATGCAATGATTGTTCCAGTCTTGAAGCAACAACTTTTCTCGAGAGAATAATCTTGGTAAGTGAAAAAGCATCCATTAAAAGTGAATACAAAGTGACAATAGTTACTTTGAACTTGGGGTACATGTCATGGACCTAGAGATGCATTTGGGAGGTGCAGGCCTGATGTTCTATATTGTTGCCCTTGCAATGTTGAATTCACACTGTACCTTTAAATCTAGGTACAGGGTGTTTGTGTTGTCTGTGTTATGTATGAATATTGTTATTGGTAATATCATTATTGCCTTTGCTTATCTGTTACTATGGCTAATATGAATACTTTGTGGGTCACTATAGCCTTTTCCAACTCCCCCTATCTAGAATATGTTTACATCTGTGAAAGATTTGAGTGGTCTTTGTTTTTCTGTCTTATTTGGCAAACATTGTCTCATTATCCGATAATGTAAAATCGGAATCCCTTGTTTATCCCCACAATCTACTATTATTCTGATTTGTTGGAATGTTGCTCAATGCATCTTGGTGTCCAGAGTTAATTCCATTATCTGTCCCCAATGTCATTATGTTCTGGACACCAAGACACCAGAGAGGGACTGCTGATGTAGGGAAGCAGACGCCAGGGAAATGACTTCAGATGTGGCACAGCAAGACGTCAGGGAGGGATTTCTGATGTTGCGCAGTAAGATAGCAAGGTGTCATTTTTCACTGGCCTCTAGGCCCCACCTGGCACTCTATATATTATTCATTAACACCTGTCTGACTGTTATAACCACAAGATCTTGCTGCCTCATTTCTGGGAAATGCTATCAACACGCTTTCAGTGTACCCTTCCTTAAGCTTTGGCTAAAGACTGGAGAAAGGCATGAAAGACTGCTGGTGGGAGAACGTGGGTCCAGCAAGGGAATGGCATTAACAAATGTGATCCAGTCGGTATGGAGATCTGTTACAGCACACATTTGTATAATGTATATACAAAACATAAAAATATACAGTAGGAAAGCTGATGTGTCTTTACATAGTTATAAATTAGGCTTGTGCACCGATTTTTTTTTTTCGGTTCGATTCGGTTCGATTTTTCGGATTTTTAAACTTTTCGATTCGGCTCGTTTCGACCGATTTCGGTTTCGATTCAATTCGGTTCGACCTGTTTTTCGGGTACATTTTTTTTCGGAATTTCGACCATTTTTCGTATTTTCGTGTCACTGTGCTCGGTTTTTGTATCGACTTTTCGTTTTTTCGAAAACTTTTCGTTTTTCAGAAAATTTTCGTTTTTACAAAATTTTCGTTTTTACAAAATTTTCGTTTTTCGGAAAATTTTCGTTTTTCGGAATTGCACATTTTTCGGCATATCGATCATTTTTCATATTTTTCGTGTCATTTTGCCCGTTTTTTGTATCGACTTTTCGTTTTTTCGAAAAATTTTCGTTTTTCAGAAAATGTTCGTTTTTACAAAATTTTCGTTTTTCGGAAAATTTTCGTTTTTCGGAAAATTTTAGTTTTTCGGAACATCTGTTCTCGTTTGCCACATTTCAAGCCCATTCGAAAAATCCGAAAATATTTCGTTTCGGCTCGGAAAACATTTCGGATCTGAACTTTTCGGATCTAAAATTTTTCGGAAATTCGGCCGCATCCGAAAACACGAATCGGGAAATTTCGTGAAAATTCCGAAATTCCGAAACCCGAAACGCACATCCCTATTATAAATCCAGAGAGGCTTGGATGTTCTTTTTTTCATAGCTGAGAATATGCGATAATACAAGCTTGTGTAGGCTTCGTGAATCTTATATTGTCAAAAATAATTATCTGATCTTCAATGGGATCATTAAGATTATTTTCTTTACCTCTTATATGAGTCATATTAGTGAGGTTTGTTTAACTTGGATTATAGTGCAGTTTGGATTAGACATATATGGCAGATGAACCCATATCGCATTGTTACTTGATGCTTATTATTTTTTTTTTTAAAAATGGCATCAGAATAAATTACTACACAAACCGATGCTCTGGGGTTCCATGCAAAGAGATGAATAGCTGGGTTTAAGTACGTAGATTAAAATGTTTGGCATCATAGTTTTTTGTATGTTTTGCTGATTTTGTTAATTTGACTGAAGTGAGCAGTAGATTTTTTTCAACCCAGTCTAATTAATTTAGGATCTCAGCATAAAGTCAGTAATGCTTGTCTACAATTTGTTATATAAGGTAATGTTACTTTTTCTTGCCACTGTATATAATTATAAAACTATGTGAACCCTTTGGGATTACGTGGAGTTTTGCATGAATTGGTCATAAAATGTGCTCTGATCTTCATCTAAGTCTCACAGTGGCGTAGCGTGGGTTGTCAGCGCCCGGGGCAATGTAAGAATTGCACGTCCCCCAACCTGTGGACATGGTAAAACACCCTGATTCCCTTCCACCAGTAGAGTATTGACCCCCTTACCCCACAAACACATGTACTGTATATTAATAAAATACTGAGATAATAAAAAAATTAAACACACATGCCCCCCCACGCTACACCACTGCTACCAGTCACCCTGTCCCTGTATACCCTAGCATAGTTCCACTCACACTATACCCAGTCACTCTCTCCCAGTACCCCCAGTCACTCTTTCCCAGTACCCCCATTCACTTTCTCCCTCCAAGTATCCTGGGTAACTCACTCTCCAGTTACCCAGTCACTCTCTCCCAGCACCCCCACTTTCTCCCAGTACCCTCTGTCACTCTCTCCCAGTCCCCCCAGTCACTCTCTCTTCCTGTACCCCAGTCACTCTCTCTCCAAGTACCCCAGTCACTCTCTCCCTCCAAGTACCCTCAAGTCACTCTCTCTCCCAGTACCCCAGTCACTCTCCCAGTACCCCAGTCACTCTCTCCCAGTACCCCCTTTCACTCTCTCCAAGTACCTCTAGTCACTCTCTCCAAGTACCCCCAGTCACTCTCTCCAAGTACCCCCAGTCACTCTCTCCCAGTATCCCCAGTCATTCTCTCCCGAACCTCCAGTCACCCTCTCCCCATGCCCCCAGTACCCCGACACTGTGTGTTGTTCACGCTGCTCTGGTGTCACAGTGTCGCCTACCTGCATGGAGTTGCTGGTGGCCTGGGGGGGCTGTCCAGGGTTCTTAGTAGGGACCGGATTTTAAATGTGCTGCAGGGAAAGTGCCTCCCTCCCTCCTTCCTGTTCAGTGGCTGCAGGGCTGCCAGCTGACACAGGGCTTCAAGGGGGGCTGACAAGCGTGGTACAGGGTGTTCCATCGAATAATGCTGCGCTGCTTCACGTGACTCATGTCAGCGTTAAGGAGGAGTCAGGATAGGACCAGAATTTTCTGTCCTGGTCCTCCCTTCCAGTCGCTGAGTGCTAAGTCACCGCTGGCACCGCAAAACTGGTGGCTGCCCATGCAAGGGCTTCTCATGGACACCTGTGCTGATCCCTGCTGGAAAATATTAGTGGTTCAAATGTCTTTTTGAAATTTTGCGCCCCTAAGAAAATTTTGCCCTGGGCGACCGCCCCCGAGGCCCCCCCCACGCTATGCCACTGAAGTCACAACAATTTGAAAAACACAGTCTGCTTAAAACAATACAACACAAACATTATATGTTTTCATGTGTTTATTGAACATAACATGTAAACATTCACAGTGCAGGGTGGAAAAAGTATGTGAACCCCTAGCCTAATGACTTCTCCATGAGCTAATTGGAACCAGGAGTGAGCCAACCTTGAGTCCAATCAGTGTGATATTATTGGATGTGTTGCTGAAAGCTGTCCTGCCATTTAAAAACACACACCAGTTTTGGGTTTACTGGTTTCAAGAAGCACTGCCTGATGTGAACCATGCCTCGCAGAAAAAAGATCTCAGAAGACCTACGATCAAAAATTGTTGACTTGCATGAAGCTGGAAAGGGTTACAAAAGTATCTCCAAAAGCCTCGATGTTCATGTGTCCGCGGTAAGACAGACTGTCTACAAATGGAGAAAGTTCAGCACTGTTGCTACTCTCCCTAGACATGGTCGTCCTGTAAAGATGACTGCAAGAGCACAGCGCAGAATGCTTAATGAGGTAAAGAATAATCCTAGAGTGTCAGCTAAAGACTTACAGAAATCTCTGGCACATGCTATCATTTTTTTTGACACATCTACAATAAGGAAAACATTAAACAAGAATGGAGTACATGCGAGGACACCACGGAGGAAACCATTGCTGTCCAAAAAGAATATTGCAGCACGCTTGAAGTTTGCAAAAGAGCACCTGGATTTTCCACAGCGCTACTGGCAAAATATTCTGTGGACAGATGAAACCAAAATTGAGTTGTTTGGAAAAAAGACACAACACCTTCAGGGTTATCCAAAGAGATTCGAAAAGTCACCGCACGTTCGGTGACTTTTCGTTCTCTTCAATTCGGTTCCTTTTGCCGATCCCATTTCGGTGACCCTGCGGTGTATTCAGCAAACACCACAGGGTCCCCAAATTGCAGGGAAAGGCTGCCGCAAACCCGACGAAAACTAACCGCAAAACCCACCGAATGCAAGCTGTAAAGCCACAAAAACATCTGGATAAACCTGCCGAAAACCAAGCCCGAGCAGGAGCCGAACACAGCCGAAGCAGCTGAGACCGCAGACGAGGGAGGTGAATAAATTAGCAAAACCGTTTGTATGAATGTGAAATTGAAACGCTGTTTGCAAAGAAACTACTGAGCAAAAATGTCTGAAATTTACACAGGAGGTCCAGGGAATGACAATAAAAAGGGCTGTTACAAAAAAATAAGTAAACTGAAAAAAAAAAATCGGACTTTTAAAAAAAATAAAAAATTAAGAAAAATGCTTAAAGTATCCTAAAAAATCTATAAATAAAGAGACTCTTTACTGCATAATTTTATAATGAACGGTTTATTAGATATTGAATTAAAACGGGAATATTTTTAACATTGAAGTCTATGTGATTCTCCTGAATTAACTTGCCGAATTAAACCACCGAATGGCAGGGCATTAGGGGAACCTTTCACTGCTGGTTTGTGTTCTCTGAATAGCTGAAGCAGTGCTTTTTCATGGGGATTTCACTGCCCTCGAACAGGGACCGAACAGGCACCGTATGTTCAGGCAATTCGCTAGGATTTGACGAATTGCCTGCTCTCTGGATAGCCGAATGGTCAAGAAAGGTAACCGAACGCTGATTTTCAGCGTTCGGTTACCTTTCTCAAGCAATTCGGATCTCTTTGGATAACCCTGTATGTGTGGAGAAAAAAGGCACAGCACACCAACATCAAAACCTCATCCCCACTGTAAAACATGGCGGAGGGAGCATCATGGTTTAGGGCTGCTTTGCTGCCTCAGGGCCTGGACGGATTGTTGTCATCGATTGAAAAATGAATTCCAGAGTTTATCAAGACATTTTGCAGGATGGGTGATGCAACAGGACAATGACCCAAAGCATACAAGTAATTCAACAAAAGAATGGCTTCAACAAAACAAAATACGCCTTCTGGAGTGGCCCAGTCAGAGTCCTGACCTCAATCCTATTGAAATGCTGTGGCATGACCTTAAGAGAGTGATTCACACCAGATATCCCAAGAATATTGCTACACTGAAACAGTTTTGTGAAGAGGAGTGGTCCAAAATTACTCCATATTGTTGTGCAGGTCTGATCTGCAACTACAGTAAATGTTTGGTTGAGGTTATTGCTGCCAAAGGAGGGTCAACCAGTTATTAAGTCCAAAGGTTCACATACTTTTTCCACCCTGCACTGTGAATGTTTACATGTTCTGTTCAATAAAAACATGAAAAAATATACAGGGTAATTCAAAGAGATCCGAATTGCTTGAGAAAGGTAACCGAATGCTGATATTCAGCGTTTGGCTACCTTTCTTGGCCATTCGGCTATTCAGAGAGCAGGCAATTCGCCAAATCCTGGCGAATTGCCTGCACATACAGTGCCTGTTCGGTGCCTGTTCGAGGGCAGTGAAATCCCCATGAAAAAGCACTGCTTCGGCTATTCAGAGAACAAAAACCAGCAGTGAAAGGTTCCCGAAATGCCCTGCCATTCGGTGGTTTAATTCGGCAAGTTTATTCAGGAGAATCCCATAGGCTTCAATGTTAAAAATATTCCCGTTTTAATTCAATATCTAATAAACCGTTCATTATAAAATTCGGATATTTGAAGCTTTTTTTTAAAAAAAAATTTAAGTTTACTTATTTTTTCTGTAACAGCCCTTTTTATTATCATTCATTGGACCTCATGTGTAAATTTCAGACATTTCAGCTCAGTAGTTTCTTTGCAAACAGAGTTTCAGTTTTCAAACATTCATGCAAACTGTTTTGCTAATTTATTCACTGCCTCTTCTGCGGTCTTGGCTTTTTCCGGCGGCTGCGATCGGCTCCTGCTCTTTTTCGTGGTTTTCGGCAGGTTAATCCAGATGTTTTTGCGGGTTTTGGGCATGCATTCCCCGGGTTTTGTGGTTAGTTTTCGTCAGGTATGCGGCAGCTTTTCCCTGCCATTCGGAGACCCTGTGGTGCTTGCTGAATACACCGCAGGGTCACCGAAATGGGATCGGGAAAACTAACCGAATTGAAGAGAATGAAAAGTCACCGAACGTGCGGTGACTTTTCGAATCTCTTTGAATTACCCTGATAATGTTTGTGTTGTATTATTTTAAGCAGACTGTGTTTTTCAAATTGTTGTGACTTAGATGAAAATCAGAGCACATTTTATGACCAATTCATGCAAAAGTTCACATACTTTTTCTTGCCACTGTAGCCACACTAAAGATGAATCAATATGTGTAAAAACATTTTACAAATAATATTAAAATAATTCTCAAACATGTTATCTATACAAATATATATATATATATATATATATATATATATAATTAAAATGATTCTATAGGGTAGCGCTGCAGAACGTGTAGGCGCTTAATAAATAATAATAATAATATAATATAATATAGGGTAAAAAAGTGACTCCCTTACACCCCTTTCCTGATTAAACCCTTTAGTTTACTTTAAAAACTCACTTGAAATCAGCACTGGTCTCCCTTTGAGCCTTGTTGGACTTGGCCTGCTGCCAGCAGCATCACTTCATATGACTGCAGGGGAAATGGATGCTGCAGCCAATCCAGTGTCTCTCAATGACAGACGGCATTGAGAGCCATTGGTGAGACCTAGTTCCCAAAGGTACCGAAGCCACGGACCTGAACTCAGGTTCTGGAAGGGAGTAAAGCCCTACGTTCGGAGGGGGAAAGGGAGCAGGGAGCACAGAGCAGTTTTGCACATTTTTGGAATACTGTGCACTTGCAGAGACACACTATACAGTTTGACATCTCCATGATATTTGAGTTAACACTTTAAATTTATACTATAGAGTAGTGGAATGTGATGCAATAACTTTACTACAAAATATAACAATGATGAAATAAACCAACAGCAAATGAATGTTAGAACTGAGGTGAAATACATAAGAAATTTCTTGTGAAAGTGGATCAGTCTATATTCACAAACATCTGTAAGCTATAAAAACGTCTATGTGTTGCATTACCGCATATACTAGTATTTCTCATTCTTTTTTTTTTTTTTTTAATGAGATTTAAACCTTGCTGTCAAGGTCCTGATTATCATTTAAAGAACAAGATATGGTGCTCCATTTGGCAGTTTCAATTAAGTTAAAGTAAACAGATCTGCTTGTTTTCAATACTTTCTATGTATTCTGTCAGCGCATCAAGCGTGCTTTTTCATGCCTTTTTGTGTGCTTTGTTTAAGTTTGCTGCACTTCTTGGGCCACATTACAATCTTGACGCAAACATTTGCGCCGTTATAAGTAATCTTTAGTGCGTGGGGTAAAAACATTTGCGAATTACATACTCAGCGCTACAACCATGCAGAATCGTGTACCGCGTGTGAACATGCGCGAGGTTACTGTACTTAGCGCTCCCCATGTTAAGTATAGGAAGCAAAGTGTTAATCAGCGTTAGGATTACAAAGTCCTAACGCTAACTAACGTCTGGCCCCGGTTAACAAAAGGTTAACCAGAGCCAGGACTTGATGGTATGGATTCCGCTGGTGCAGAATCAGGAATATTTAACATTTCAATATGTCATTTTGCTGCCCTGTCTTGAGATACTTGTAATTAATAGAAATCCTGGTGTCGTTTGTTTCTGATAAACATTTTGTAAATAACAGAAACACATTCCACCAGGATTTCTATTAATTACAAGTATCTCAGGACAGGGCAGCAAAATGACATATTGTAATGTTAAATATTCCTTAAATCAGGGGTCAGCAACCCTGGCCCTCCAAATGTTTTGGAACTATATTTCCCTTGAGGCTCTCCAAACCTAATGAGCAGCCGAGCATCACGGGAAATGTAGTTTCCAAACATCTGGAGGACTGTAGTTGTCCACACCTGTACTAAGGTGTTGGATAACATTCCTGTTGATAAATTGCTCGTGTGGCATGTAAAAGATGTATTAAATTATACAGTAACAAAATATTTAAGAAAAAAAAGATAGTAAAAAAACCCACATTGCACATTATGTGCTCTGCTGATTAATGTAAATCTCTTTGGCATCTGCTCTACTGTAATAACAAAGAAACATGTTTTCCATAATGTATTTTATCTATCTGAGCTATTTATTTAACAGCCCATGTCACTCTTTTGTTACACTAGGTGGAAAGAAATCATATTTGCATATTTGAGTTTTATTTGCTCTGTGAAGTGATTGTTTGCTCTGCTCTCTACATGCAAACTAGCGCTGTGCGAGCTATAAAACCATTTTAAGACTTGCCGCATCCTGCCACCAAGTGGTGGATAGAGAAGTTAGCATACAGAACAGAAATCACGTTACACAGCAACGAAATATTATAGAAAATGTTATGCCCCATTGTTCCGCACTCACAAAGTTAATAATCCTGCGCACCCTGTTAAATCTTTGCCATGGCTAAACGCCCGCTTCAACTAGGGTTATCTTCAGCGATTCAGAGAGGTAAAAGGTCATCAATCAACGACGAACAATGGTTCTGCGTCCATTCTCCATTTACCATTGCTTCACTGGTGCTTGAAACACTGGTGGATATACGTTGGCAATTTTAAGGTCGTGATCTCCATAGACCTGACATACAAACTGGTGACAACAATGGTAGAAAACATCATTGGGGAAAATTTGCCTTAAACTATAATGGAAACAACAATGAAGCTTGCACAGTCTTCGTAGTGCAGCAACTATGGTGATAACCATGTGCTGAAAACTATGCAAACAAAGGCAGAAACTACAGTGGAAGCCATAGTAAAATGTTCAACAAACTAGACTGGCAGTATAATAAACAGCAAATTCAATGGATTTTCATTATACGTTACCATATTTCTCTGAAATTAAAGAAAAAACCCTTTGCTAGTTAGTGAATAACCTTGATCATGGATCAAAATCTCTAGCCGTCCCAGATGTTTCAGGACTACAACTCCCATGATTTTCTGTCCATCTATTGCATTCATAGAATTCTGGAAATTGTAGGAAATCAACATCTGAAATTTGAGATCTAGAGTCTCTTTCTTGAATAATAATTGGCGTGGAATCACTTGTTGTTAGCCAGCTCTCTGTATATTTGAGTGTTCTGCACAAAGTATAAAAGTGTAAATGTACATTAAGGCCACCATCAGATGGGCGCACTATGTTGACACTACAACAGGGCCGGTCACACACTTGTGTGCAACAAGCGTCCGTTATCCAAGCCTCTCCGGCAAATCTCTAGGACGGACGTTGACAGAGCTGCAAAGCACGATTCTCCATAGGTGGAGTGCGCTCAGTGAGGTGGCCAGACGGGCGTTGAGTGGAAGGAACGTCCACTCTCACGGACGTTCCTTCCGCTCTCCAAAGACACTCGTCTGACACTAGCCTAAGCAGACGAGCCACATCAGGAGCTATGACTTCACTTGGGTTAGTGTCTTAAAGGTTTGTTATATGAATGGCTTAATTGGAATCAAGCCCTTTGGGTTAATTCAGTAAACATGGAATCCGTGGGAAAGCACGAAGAGGTGACAAATTAGAAATAACAAAAATATCAAAAGCGTATAAATTTCATCATTTAACTCTGTTATCCTCTTTTCAAATCAGCTTGTGTGTTTTGTGAATTGTACTTTCGTGTTAACATTTTCCTATTTTCTGTTTAGCCGAATACATGTGGTAAAATTTAAAACGAGATATGCATGAAAGTCCTTTCCAAAGGGATAACAGGTAAAAATGGCAAAGATGTATAAAATCGTTAAAGTTTAGTACTTGTCGCCTAATGAAAACAATTCTGGCAAACCAATACATGGTGTGAATATGCAACATTTGTCATATGTGAATTAAAGATTTTAGCAGATATTTGCTTTGGGACAATACTGTGTACAAACCTCAAATATTGTTCATAACTTCACGAACTAAGGCTTCAATTTAATACTTTTTCGGATAAGCATTTTCAAATGATTTCAATTTGTTAAACAAGGCTAAATTATTTATCTGTAAAGACTGATAGACTTTAATGGTGACTCCTGTAAATAAATCATTTAAATTGCTTATCCAAAGGAATTAATCTGTGGCCTAAGTCAAAGAAAAGTACAGATATATATCACTAAAAAGAAATACACGGAGTCTGGTGTTTTCTTGCCTCTTCTAACTTTTGAATATTTTATTCAGAGAGTAAAATTGATCTGAAACATTTCTGTCAAACAATGAGTAAAGTTTTACAGAGGTTTTCTAGTGCACTGCTTATGAAATACTCAGCTTCCCCATTAGACTTTGACCAGGAATACTAAATATGCAAATTTCTTTAACCATACTTCTTGATGGACTTTCAACCCTTCATGTCATCCGTGACTACACATCTTTCCAATGCTCAGTGATATTTGTATTTATGTTCTGAAAAAGTCATATAAGCTGTGTGACAAGGGGCTGTCGATTATATACCCGATTAAGACCTCGATTTAATTCGTGTGGATAAGCATTTTCAAATGATTACAATCTGTTAGAAAACTTCAAATGATTTAGCTACAAAAATTCCCATAGACTTTAATGGTGACTTCTGTAGATAAATAAAAAAAAAATTGTGATTTTATACATTTGAAAATGCTTCTGCAAACTAATTACATTAAGGCCTAAATTTAGTATTAATTTAAGTTGTAATATGCATTGGTAAAATGTATATATCAAAGGTAAAGGACCCCCTGAAATCAAAAGGGGCAATTCACCGAGCATCAATTTTTACTGTTGTTGCAAACAATGGTAAACATCACCATTGATGCACCTACAGTGAATATCCATTATTCACGGATGGGAAATCCAACACCGGCAGGCAAGTTGTTTTTCCATGAAAAGTGTAAACTGCAGCTGTTCTCAACTTACAATTGTTTCACCACGCACAGAACACACAGATAACCATGTCACAAGAACTACCACAGACAAGGCCATAACATACGTACATACATTCCTGCGAAACTTCTTTTTACGAATCAACCCCTCCCATGCTCTTCTCTCTTCAATAAAAGGTTGCATGCAAGCTCTGAGCTGGTACGCAGTTTTGAAACCACTATTTGTGTGTGTCTCTGCCTCCCGACATTGGTCAAGAGCCCACCAGCGGGGAACCAAGATACCAGCGGTCGCATGTGTCACGTCCCACAGTACCCGGTGCCCAGCAGCGTCCTGCTCGCTGGCCAGGCACCAAGTGAAAAGCAGAAGCCTTGTGGTCACGTGGTTATCACTTCCCTCAGCGCTTTGATTGTATTCTGGCTATTCTGTGTACCGACCTGGCATTGACTGACAACCGTGCTCTGTGTACTGACCTTGCATTCTCTGACAAACCCGCTCTGTGTAATGACTTGGCATGCAACACTTGTGCATTTCATCAGTATCTAAGTAGCCCTCATCCATGACAATATGGTCAACCTTCTAGCATATATGATATGTTTCCTTTTTTTTTATTTCAGTCTGTTAATGTGGCTTTTTGAATATGTAGAATAGAAATGCTGTTTTGCATGTATCACTTATGTATTGACTGAACTGCATCTCTACCCTCTGCTGTCCCACCCCCAACCCCCACCCAGACCTGGACCCTAATTTCAGGTCTCTTTCCAGCTGTCTCGACTTCTTCTTCTAATTGCACTTACTTAGTCCATGCTTCTGGTCCCTCGCATGCAAGCCCTGCTATATTCTTTCTGGCCACCACCTTTACATTCCCTCTGCTCCCATTTGTTTCACCTACCCCAGTCCCTTAGATTGTAAACTCATTGGATGTCTGGCTGAGCACTTGGTTAAGTGCTGTATTACCTGGACAGTTATGTACAGGCAGGGTTGTCTTTTCCTCATGTTGTCAAGGAGCTGGTTCCAGGGTGGCAAGTTTGAGCCATTGTGCAATTATAGGACCGAGAAAGATCTATCTATACAAAAAGGGGTTTATTAGGAGTAAAGCATAAAGGCAATAAACAAATATCAAGGAGCTGGGTAATACTGATAGGAAGGGAAAACACTGTATAAAAAATAACCAGCAATACGATTAACTAAAAGGCAAGCTGAGAGAAAGGTAGACAAAAAGGGCAATACTGAACTATAATGCATACATATAAGAAAAAGGAGAGTATAAAGAAATAGGAATTCGAGCAGGGTTAGACCAGGTATGGAGAGAGATATAGAATGGAGACTGAAGGAGGTCTTTGGGAAATAGAAAACTAAAGCAGAGGGTCTTTGAAAGGCAGAAGTTCTCGGTAGCAGAGATTCTTCGAGGCAGGAATTGTAGATAGGTCATCTGCAGACAATAACTGTTGTAGCGCTGTTTAAAACTCTGTTGCTGTAATGTTCCGTTATGGCCACCAGAGGGAGACAAGTGCATGTAAACTATACTGGACAATGGGACTATGTTTTCCAGCATGCTCTGGGGCAGAGACAGGAAGTGGGTGGGGAAGGAGGAGAGGACATCCGCAGCCTCGTGGAAGGAGAGCCAGAGTGAGCCGAGGAGTGAACCGAGTGAGACGCACATGAAACTGTGAGTGATTGTAACCCGGCTGCAGAGCAGGCGCTGCATTGCCGACACTGGGAATCGATACAGTGACGTGCCAGAGACCCAGTAATCCATCGCTGAGAGGTTTTACACAGACACAGAGTCGCAGATTGGACCCCAGTTAGGAGACCGCGATGATCCACTGGGAGTGCAGGCGGTAAGCTGTAAATCTTGTTGTAAAGACGGACAAGCAAGAGAAGCGGATCCGGTGGCACAGAGTCCCAGCCATATTCAGCGGAGAGACGTCCTTGATCGGGCAGCGGAACAGATTGTCTGGCGGATGGGTGAGAGGCCTCCTAGGCCACAGTTAAAGTTTAACGAAGCACGCTGCAGCACTGCTAAAATCTACAGGGCCCTAACGTGACTAGTCGAAGATTTATTAAATCCATTCACTGGCCACTTGAAATATAGTACCCGGGTACCTGAGCTCACACACACACACTTTTTGGGACATAACCAGCATGGGACTTACACTCCGGAAATGAAGGGGTTAAACTTTTCTTTTACCGCTGCGTGTTTCCCACATTATGAAATCCTGTTTTCCATATACCGTGCTTATGTTATATATGCCGCTTTATTGAGACCAGTAAAGTATATAATTTATAAACTCCACAACAGTGCTGGTGTATATTTATTCCCTAGTGCGGAGAGACTAACCCGAGGTTAAATTCAGCGGCTCCTCCGGGAGTGCGCTCTACACGTGGGGGCTCATTTCCGGGATACAGTCTCTAGATTAAACCGCATTTAAAATACTTCCTGAGTATTCCCTGCCTCCTCCCACCCACTACTCCACCCATCAAAGCTTGACATGAACTAGGATAAGCTGTGCACGTGAAACCCTGTGCACGTTCAGGACCTCAGACTGGGGAAATTGAGGAACTGAATATTAGCATCTCTGCAACTGTGAAAGCAAGACACATTCATCTCTGACTCGCTCTCTCACACAATCGCTGAATTGGTCACTCACTCATCCGCTGGCTCACTCACTCACCCACTGATTTGCTCAGACACTCACTCACCAACTGACTCACTAGCCCACTGACTCACTCACACACTCACTGACACACTCACACAGAGAAATATAGAAAAACTATCAAAACTCAAAAACATAGTATGTTCTTAAGAGATCAGAGAGATTACAAAAATGGTACAGTAAATCAGAAGTTTAAAAGTACAATTCTTAGAAACTCAAATCTTACCCCCTCCCAAAACAGTGGGAGGGGGAAATAGACCATATTGCAATAAGAAGTGATGTAACAACCAAAACTGTGAATTTGTCGTCAGTTGTTCTCACTGTAGATCAGCTCTCTCTTCTACAGAGATATCTTAATAACTTTGAATGGGCCAAGGACTTGAACCTATTTGCTAGGAAGCTAACACTACCTAAATGCCATTTTATTGGGGTTGTAGGTATCATTTAGCAGTATTTAGTGATAACCTGTAGTGGGACATCTTATGTTTGGGAACGAGATACTGAAATTACACACAGTCACAAAATTAGTGCTTTTTATGGCTCTTTATTAAACTGAATATCATGATATTTGTATTATTGTGGAGTCAATATGATTTTTTCCCCCTCAGGCTATTCTTCCAATGGAGATCAGAACAGACAAGGTCATATACACCTTTTGTATGCTAAGGTGTGATCACTCCACTATTACAAGGTTACAATGAATCGACTGGTTATGTGTCAAACACTAGCATCTTGGCAACCATCCAACTCAAACTGTCTCCACACTACTGGAGGTGTCTCCTTACATACAATTGGGCTGCAATGCTGAGTGACCTTTCAAGCAGCCTTTCAGGAGTCCTGGGGGCTGTACAGGGTATCCTGCATCCGTCCACTACTGGACCACTGTGAAGCAGTTCCACAGCTGCCTGCCCACATCTGCCTGGCCGCTGTGGACTGACATCTCCTGATAGACTGCTTAAAAGGTCATTTAGCATTGCAGCCCAATCGTGCCACTCTCATAATTATAGCCTAAGGTGTCTGTCCACTCTTTATAAATGGTACAACAACTTTGCTACTACTCCTGATGATACTATTTTGACTAGCCAAACGCATAGATTGAATTTTCTTGTACCATACTGGACTCCGTGATCCATTTTTCTTTGAGCAGATTGATTTGAGTGCTTGCCGTTCTGTCTCATACTACTCTTTGGCTAGGATTTGTTTTCTTTTGGGTTTGAGTTTAAGGCTGCAGGTATTAGGCAGGTTATACTTTTCCCTCATTCTTTACTATACTAGCAAACCCACGAAGGCTTGCATTCCTGCTTTTACTCTTATACTTACATCTGTTTGATGGATTTAATCACTGTAGGTTGGCCAAACCTTATGCTTTTTTATGCTTGATCTGATTGAGTACCTGCTACCTTTTCAGCATTGCTTGTTTTTAATTATCAATAGCAGTTTCTTCTGTAAACTCTGGTCTGATTTTGGAAGAGGGTTCAGCCTATATGCTCCTCGTGTGGTATGGGTTTTTAGATCATATTGAATAAAGGTTACGTTTTATTTTGTACATTGTAGATCGTCATTTGTCAGCCACATTATCCAAAAGATAACAGCATGCAAGAGTCACCAGAACAGTTTAAATACACTCTTTTATTAAAGCAAACTGATACATTTTTAAAACCAATTAAAATTTTAACTTTGATACCCGAATGCACTTTGCTCATACATAGCTTTTTCAGCCTGTCATGTATGAGTTAAACGCATTCTGGTATTATACTTTAAGGAAGGTGTAGTTGATACCACTCTAGGAACCATAACAGACTGAGTCTCTCATTGGGGTTGAGAAGATATCCTTTTCTTTTCAGCTCTTTTTGCCCATTTGGGTGGCAGCAGGCTAATTGCAGATGGTATGTTATTTATTCTATGTAATTGTACCAAAAGCCTAAAGCTTATGAAACATGAGTGGGAACTCACTGTAGGGTACACTGCTGAAGCCTTTGCCCTTCATGAAATAGTCTCATAAAACTAATTTTGCCCTCCAGAATAATGTGCAATCAATTTTTTTGCACATTACCCTCTCACTTGTACTAATATACACCTTGCCATAATACTTTTCAAGTGCTTCTTTTCCAGAAGTTTATAACACACTATTACACTAATATATATATATATATATATATATATATATGCCAAATATCTGCTAAAAGGCGTATTTACTGCAGACATCGATACTGCTTTTTATTATTCAACAGCAAAACTGTATGTGGACAAATAAGAGCTCAGAATTATAATGAAAAAATAAAAACTAAACATAATCTGTTAAATATGTATGTACCAAAGAATCTATTTATTAAAACTTACATACATTTCCATGAAATGAAAGGAATGAATGGATTTTGTGACACCACGAATATGAAATCAGTCTTCAATAATTAAGATAAAATTGCCTTTGACTGAGGTTTCTGGTATATTTACAAGCAGAAAATCAATTGCACTAAATGTATTCATTTTATTCAATTATTGTAGACAACACGCCAGTTTATTTCAACATGATTAGGTGATATTTTTCTCATGATTGCATTAAACATCATATAGATAACAGATTAAGCTATTTGTTGATTTAGTTACTCAGATTTTTTTTCTAACCCTACAAATGAATAATGTCTGAGGCTTATGATAATTTGTCTTTAAAGATCATCAGGTTTTTATTCTTTCACCATATGAATGCTTTGTAAAGCAAGCTACTTTAGTTATAGGTGGAAATTCATAAGGGGTGCTCAAATTCATTGACCCTTTTTGGTTTTCCTTTTTTTTTCCAGATTGCAATGAATCCGATCTGATCATTATCTCATCTACTGTTGGTAGAAGAATCAAATATGTTTTTCACTTTCCTGAATAGATTGAATGGCAATTTGAACAATAAATGTATTCCCAACTAGATACTCAGGGTTATTCAGAGAGCGTGAAAAGTAGGAGAATGACTGGAGAATTATTGGAGAATGAAAAATTCTAGGTCAAAATAGCCAAACCAGAAAAATTCTCCCTTTCATCTCACTTTCCAAATTGGCTATTTTGACCTAGAATTTTTCATTCTCCAATAATTCTCCAGTCATTCTCCTACTTTTCACGCTCTCTGAATAACCCTGACTGTCAATGATTTTAAGATTATGTTCAAGCTATAATCTATAGAATGCAAATATTAAGGGTGATGGACCAAGGTATTGGACAAACTAACTTTTGTTTAATATAAATTAACAATGATTTATTTGTTTACTGAAAAATATATGGAATGTTTTTTTTTTTTAAGAGGTACATAATGTATGATCACTATTTATATTTTTTGGCTTCCGTGGCAAATTTAAAAAGCTTGGAAAGAAAGAGGTTTTACTACTGATAATCTAATGGCAATCAAAGAAAGAAACTAATAGGGGCAACATAAAGACACTCGAAGGGCTTAACCCAAACTATACACAGTAACCAACAATTTGCACCAAATGCAACAAAAGTGCCTAAAGCAGGGGTAACTTGATTAAACCAAAATCGTCTTAACACACGTTCATCATCAGGGTTAAATGAAGGTTTTACTTTTGCCACTTTAATTTAATAGTGTCACAATTTCACATTCCAGCCAGGCCCCCTGCTGGTGAGAGCGGAGCTCATCAGCTCTGGCAGGTTTTTAGAATAGCCTCTGCAGACCATCTTCCCTGTGGCTGATAGTCTGCGGTCACATGACCAGCCCTGCCCTATATATATGGCCAGCAGTAGAATAGATCCCATCTTCAGGATAAGTTCTCTTCCTGAGTGCCCCCTTTGTGATCTGCTTTGGTTTATAATATATTACTGTGTATGACCTCTTGGCGTGATTCCTGGACCTCTCTTCTGTCATCTCCCTGGACCCTGTGCCGTGTATCCTGATATACCTTTGTATGACTTGGCGTGTATTCTGGATTATTCTATTGTCTGCTCCCTGGAATATGTATACTGCCTTCCGTGAATTGACCTCGGCCTGTATGACCTGTTTTCTTGGCTCCTGATCCCTGCTTACGACGGACATTTCTCTCTGGCGTTTAGATCTGACTTTCCCTAACATTTCTTGTTTATGTATTAATTCCTTGTCTGTGTTGTATTTACCCAGCAGCATAGTGTAGTTCATGCTAGAGGCCAACTATTAAGGACCTCGATTCATATTTCAGAATCCTCTATTGCTGCTAGGCCTCTTGGTTGTGTATTCTTGCAAGCTTCTGTTGTTTATTGTGATGTTTACCCCCAACCCTGTAATCTGTATTAGATCAGAAGACCACACAAGGATCTTTTCCCAGAGCAGGGCTCCCTTGTGTGTTTGTACTCTTTCCTGTCACCTCTTGTGTAGTTCTATGAATTGGGTTCTGCATCATGCAAGCAACATACCTGCCTACAGGGCTAAATCACTCACAGCATAAAGGGCATCCTTTGGCATCAGAAGGGGGTGTTCATGACAAATAGCTTGTCATGACTATAATGCGTTCTATTGGTATAATCCTTTTTTGCACTATATAGGGTTATTATTATATTCTTTATTGTTTGCACCTACTTTTTAATATTTTCACTTTATTATTTCATTATAATTTTACTACAGTATATGTTGCTGGGTAGTTTAGTTCTAAATATGCTAATAAGTTCACCTTGCACTTACTTGATCACATTGATTGTCTGTCATTACAAAAGCTATATCATCTAGTTACATTGTGAGGAGACATTTCTTATATTTGGTTGATGGCTATTTTAGCATTTATGTTTATTCCGACCCCTAAATGGGGGTTGCCTAGATACGGTTGGTCCGTGGGTCCACGCGGATGTGATGACGTGCTCCTATGTCCCGTGGTTTAAATTGGCTGGACTTGATCACGAGGACGTCTGATGTATCAGGAAGTGTCACACTTTGATACGTCCATATGAATTTGCCGGTTTGGATGCCCATGGCTTCTTCTTCCAGCTGATTATGATTAGGCAATGATTTTCTACATATCTGTGCGGGGGAGAAACATTGCCATCCCTTCTCCTTGTCTAGTATTTCAGTGCCTCCCACATAGCTCATTCACCAATAGTTCACTTTTTAAATTTTTACAGTGGTGGGTGGATAGTATGCACTGACCAGATGTCACTGAATGCCACACATCAATGAGGCAGTGTATCATTAGTTAATTACGTTCATGAGGTTCTCCTGCATTTGACAAATCAGACGAACCACCAAAAATGAGGACAAATCAGGATGTGTCCCAACACAAATGCAGAAGTCTAGTAATTAACATAAGGCCTTGTACATTCGTTATTCATTAGGTGTCCAAAATCAAGGATTAAATAAATTATACAGTAGGTATTCCATGAGGTTACTGCGTCAACACCTTACCACCCGTTGTTGTTGTGTCCAGCTGTGGGACGTTAACTCCAGTGGGTTGTACCAGGGGCATCGCAAGGGGGGCATGGGGTGCGGCCCGCACCGGGTGACACCCTAAAAAAAATATATATATTATTTATTTATTTTACACACAAATATTTTACCAGGAAGGATACATTGAGAATTCTCTCATTTTCAAGTATGTCCTGGGTAGGCAAGGCCTAGGCTGGCACTTTCCAGGGGGTGGCAAAAAAACACCACAAAGATGATATTCACAGAGCACCGAAATGACGCAGACATTTCAGTGTTCTGTTGTTCCCCGCACTTTGGGGAATCAAATTTCCAGGTGAATTCACCACAGGGTCCCTGAAGTGCAGGGAATCAGCCACCGAATGCTGCCGCAAACCCGTAGCCTGCTGTTTTAAAAAGAACTACTGAAGGATAATGGCTGGATTTAACATATAAGTTCCTATAAATGATAATAAAAAAGTCTGTTACAGAAAAAAAAGAAAAACGCTATTAGAAAAAAAGATAGATTTTTTTTAAAAAATGCCTAAGGGATACTAAAAAAATAAAATCAATAAATACAGAGATTATTTTACTATGGATTAAAAGGAATAAACGGTTTATTAGATACTGGATAAAAACAGGAATATTTTTAACATTGAAACCTATGGTGTTCGTTCGCCTGAATTAACCTGCCAAATGAAAACACTGGACATCAGGATATTTCTTTGCTGTTCGGTGACTCTGAACAGATTAACCATTACTTCTCTATGGGGACTTTCACTGCCTTTGAACAGGCACCGTACTTGCTGTCAGTTTGCCAATATTTGTGTATGAGCATATCACAGAGCTCCACAGCAATAAACCTCACAGTAATGTGCGCCATGAATTATGAGCATTCAGTGTTATATGGGAGTACTGACTTATGAGTAAAAGTAGTTACAAAAATCCCATAAAACTCGGGGGGGGGGGTGACACCATAAGTTACCACACCGGGTGACACCAACCCTAGTGACGCCACTGGGTTCTACTAGTACAGGGATGAGCCTGATTTCAGTCCATCCCACAGCAGTGAATGATGCATGCCAACTGGTGGGCAGGCCTGTTGCGGTCCATAGACGCTAGTGTGTTGTGCTATTCTGCCCCTGCTATGTTCAGAATCATCCACTGCAGGGATGGCATAGTAGGCCCCATGTCGGTACAGGATTAAAGCATGCACCATTCTTACTATAAGGCAAACACAGTTGTACTGGCTGAAGGAATACCTTGCAATTCAAATCCCTTGTTGTCAGTACAATGAGTAAATAATAGGTCAAATTTTATAATTTTTTTGTGATTCTTTCTTTAAAGGTACATGCATACTATGCCAGTGTGCCTTTAAAAATGTGCAAAGCCTTTTGAATGAGACAATAATCTCATTTCAGCAGACACAAAAAGCAAGTAAATGTGATATTTTTTCATATTTCCCCACTTTTCTTTCTTGGCATTTTCCACGTCCACCACAGGAGGCACTTTGAGCTAACCAATCAGTGTCTATTCCTAGGAATAGCTAAATAACACACTGAGCATGTGCGACTGAGGGGAGTGCTGGGCTAAGTGCCATTCCAATCTGTAACTCTTTCAGCCATAGCTACTGCAGAGACAGGGAAGGAAAGAAATCAATACATGCAGGGAGAAAAAGAGACAGCAGAGAGAGGTAGCAAAAATAGCATTGAGAGAGGTACAGCAAAATAAAGCAGAACACCATCAAGAAAAGGTGAGAACACGCACACAAGAGAAAGAGCACTAGAGCGTGCAAAAGAAACCGCGAGAGTGCATGTGCAAGAGAAACTGTGAGAACGAACGCAAGAGAAACCGTGAGAGAGCGCGCTTTTGAGACAGCACAAGAAAGAGTATGAGAGTTAATGACCGTGTTACGGAGTTTGAGTGAGACAGTGAGTATGTTGACCATGTAAAAGCACAAGTGAGCATGAGTGTGTCAGCAAGCGAGTCAGCAGATGAGCAAGCATGGGTGTGTGAGTGAGTCAACGAGTTAGTGAGTGTGTTTTGCTTTCACAGTTGGAGAGATGCTAATATTCAGTTCCTCACTCAGTTTCCCCAGTCTGAGGTCCCGAACGTGCACAGGGTTTCACGTGCACAGCTTGTCCTAGATCATGTGAAGCTTTGATGGGTGGAGTAGTGGGTGGGAGGAAGCGGGGAATATACAGGAAGTGGGATCTGAAGAAACACCCGTAGCTATGGGGCATGCCAGAGAAGATGAAATGACAGGGTTTAACCCCTTAGTGACCAGTCTGTTTTACCATTGTCTGTCCGAAAGTACTCACTGCTGTTTTTACATTTCTGCACTGTTTGTGTTTAGCTCTAAATGTCCTCTTACTTGTTTACTGTACCCACACCTACTATATACAGTTTATCTCGACATGAAATGGACATTCTAAAGATACCATTATTTTAACCATATCGCATAAGTTACTATAAACAAATTTATTAAATATGATGAAAAAATGAAACAAAAACACTTTTTCTAACTTTGACCCCCAAAATCTCTTACGCATCTACAACCACCAAAACAGACCCCAGCTAAATAGTTTCTAAATTTTGTCCTGAGTTTAGAAATACCCAGGGCAGTATTACAAAGCTGGTGCTAACTTAACCAGAGCTGTTGTTAACTTAACAGCTCCATAGGCTATAATGGCTCTGGTAAGTTTACAACAGCTCTGGTTAAGTTAGCACCAGCTTTGTAATATTGCCCCCAATATTTACATGTTTTTTCTTTTTAGCCCCTTCAGTGCTGAGCCATTTCACGTCTGTGTGCTGAGCTCATTTTGACAGTTTTGTTCTCATTATGTTTAAATGCGATTTGAAGTCCTGTTTTATTATACGATCCAAACAAATTCTATATCCTTTTTTTTAGTAGACCCGAGAGATTCATAGTATATAATTATTATATGTATACGTCATGTCCTGCCAGATTGCTATAACAAAGAATGTAAAAAAAAGTTTGAATTTCCGCTCAGATTTCAGTCATTTACAGTGTGTAAAATTATTATTTTTTTCACCTTTTATCATCGGAGCCTTTGTGGTTATATATTCTATGGGGTACTCTTGTTAAAAAAATATGTAGAAATGGGAATCTGCCATTGTATTTTTCAGAGAAAATACGCAATTTTAACTAACACTGAAAAAACTTAATTTTTATTGTGGGAAATTAGAAGGGGAGTTTGTGCAGCATCATTGTTTGCATGATGATTGAAAGTGAACAATAGTTCAGAATTAATAAAGTTTTAATATATTAATTTATTTTTACTTGAAACAGGGTCCTGCTCTGGCCTTTCCAATGTTACAAACATGATCCTCTAGCTGCCATCGATCAGTAGATAGGGATCCTCCATAGGGATTTCCATAGGGACACCCCTTAGCAGCTAGGGGTTACTTCCCTAACTGATGTCATTGCACACATGCGCAATGATGTCAGTGGGTGGGGGGAGGACCCAGAGGCTCCACTTCCGGGAGCAGTCCACGATCTGGCCTTGATTGGTGCCGGATCGAGGACCGGCACCCAGCGGTGTATTTAGGTTTTGTGCTGCCCTAGGCCTGACTAAACTCGTGCACCTCCTAATTTAAATTTGACGCACCCCTTCCTGTCAAGGGCACACCTCTTCCTGGTTAAACCCCACATTTTCCTCTTCGAGCTCCGCCTTTTCCTCTCTTTATATTAAAAGTGGATACCAAGTGCCTACTTGTATATTTTGTCAAGGGCACACCTCTTCCTGGTTAAACCCCACATTTTCCTCTTCGAGCTCCGCCTTTTCCTCTCTTTATATTAAAAGTGGATACCAAGTGCCTACTTGTATATTTTGTATACCATTTCAAATGTATCTATTGAGATAAAGAAAATTATGAAATGTTTAAATTCAAGCATTTTTACAAAGAACAACCACGCATGTCAAGTAAATGGGATCACAGCCGCTCTAATTGGTTGAACAATAAATTCCACAGAAACGTGCACTGCATATGAGCGTATCACAGAACTGCACAGCAATAAAACTCACAGTAATGTGCAGTGTGTATAAGCGTATCCCAGAGCTCCAGGGTAATAAAACTCACAGTAATATGCAGTGTGTATCACAGAATCCACAGCAATAAAACTCCCAGCAATGCAATGTGTGGTGTGTATGAGTGCATCAGAATCCACTGCAGTAAACCTCCCAGCAAACCGAGTGTATATGAGCACACATCAATTATGCTGTGGAGCCATCTTGTCAGCAGTGGGGTGCCACTGCCAGAGGGTGCACTGTAGCTTTGATTCCCTTCCCGGTGGGTGTTCAGTCCAGAATAGAGTCTGTGTTAACGAAAGGGCGGGCAGCTGCGCGCGTGCGTTTCACGTGGTTCAGCCAGTCATGTGGTACTGAGACTCAGAGAAATGGCAGTGAAATGCACTGATGTTCGGTGGTTTCAATCAGCAGGTTTATTCAGGCGAACCCCATAGGATTCAATGTTAAAAATATTCCCGTTTTTATGCAATATCTACAGTAATAAATCATTTATTATTTCAGTAAAAAGTCTTTACTTATTGATTTCTTTTTAGTACCTTTTAGTCATTTTTCAGATTTTTTTGGGCAAAATCCCCCCCCTCTTTTTTTAATAGCATTTTTTCTTTTTTCTGTAACCGAACTTTTTATTATCAATCATAGGATCTTATATGTAAATTCCAGACATATTCGTTCAGTAGTTCTTTTGAAAACAGTAGGCCACAGGTTTGCGGTGGCAGCATTCAGCGGCCGACTCCATGCACTTTGTGGACCCTCCGGTGAATGGTGAATTCACTGCAGGGTGGGGAAATTTTATTCTCCTAAGTGCAGGAAACTACAGAACACCAAAAAGTTGGCATCATTTCGGTGCTCTGTTAGTAACCCATTTAGTGGTGAGGTTTTTTGCTGCCCCCTGGAAAGTGAAAGCCTAGGCCTTGCCTACCCAGGACATACTTGAAAATTAGTGAAATCTCAATGTATCCTTCCTGGTAAAATACTTTGCAAAGTGCCGCCCTAGGAAGGTGCCGCCCTAGGCCTGGGTCTAGTCGGCTTAGGCCAAAATACACCACTGCCGGCACCTAAAGGGTTAAAGAGAGGCATCGCTGGAAAGGTCACACTGTGACCTCTCCAGCGATGCCTCTCATTTTCTTTATTCAATACTGATCAGGAGGGAGAGACCCCCCCCCCCCTTTCAGGCACTCTCCCAACTGTGTCTGGGGGGCGCTTGAAACTGACATCATGATGCTCGCACGATGCCGTCCATGCCATGGCCGGGCATAAAAGCAGTGGTCTGACTTCCTTTAAGGGACCCCGAGCAGAGAGGTGAGAGGTGAGTATAGGAAGGGAGGGTCGGGAAAAAAAAAGGTACGTCCTTGGTTGTATTGTGACCATTTTCGTAGGACGTACCTGGTACGTCCTTGGTCATTATGGGGTTAAAGCGAGAGAATATGTAACACTATACAAGAGTGCACAAGGGGTTAATGCATTATAATACCACACATGGATAATGGCCTGAGTCAGGGGGACCTCAATCTCCAAGGGATCTTGCAATCTATCAAAAGTACATGTATTTTGTGAGTTACGCGCATCCATATCATTAAGAGTCTTGCCCAAGGACACTTGTTGGTGGCTTCTTCTGAGTGGGATCGAATCAGCTTTCCATGATTGTAGACCAGCGACCTGGTGGTTAGGTTGAACCCGCTTCTTGTAAAGTCGAGACTTGCCTCTCCTCAGTTGTATTGGAGGGATGTGCTGCACGTGATTTTGATTTGCTTCTCCACCGTTGAATGGTAGAGACATTATCACTGGACTCCACAGCCAATATTGTGTGGAAGGCAAGTATGTACCATTAGGTGTCTTGCCCAACAACAGTTACTGGAGAGGTGCTCTGGCCGGGATTCAAACCTACGTGTAGGTCTCCACGGTTATAGAGCAGTAATGTTACCTCCATTATATGGCCAAAGCCACACAGTCAGGACCAAGTGAGGTAAATATACTGTGTGTGTGGGGGGGGGGCAGTTTCCAACACAAAATATAACAAAATAGATGCACCCAGTAACACGTACAGATTAAAATATTTTCTTAACTAAACAAACAAGACAGAAACAAAGAATGTGTAAGATATCAGCAACATAAAATAAACACAAAAAGGACATTTCATTTTTTGGTGGTAGTGGCCCGTTAACATCTATCTGCCACTTTTAAAGTGTAACCCATAAATGTTTATTCATAAAAAACCTGGAATATGTCAAAGTTCAAGTAATTCATCTTCCATAGCTGACTTACATATGCATGGTTACAGTCCGACTGTTCATAAAACAACCTGCCTTTGAGTCAGAAACCAGAGTTCATATTGTAATATACAATTTTATGAATATATCCTTTAGTTGTGAACCTGCATATAGAAATAGCCAAGCAGTTCCTCATCTACTTCATCTTACAAATGGATCTGTAATTCTGTAAGCTGCTTGTTTGTGCCATCTCTCACTTCTCTGGTAATCAGTAATAATTTATCACTAGTGGTATCTCAAGATATTGCCTTTATATTACCACTTGCCTTGTAAAGGTAGTCCTAAATTTTATATAAAGACACTTACATTTTATTCTGAAATTCTAGAATGAGTCCACTGGGTGTCAACAGAGTGTACCTAGAGCTTTACTATCTACATTTTAGTAGTTGTATCATTTCACATCTCTTTATTAATGTTATTTACACTGATGGCTCCTGATTGATGGCGCGTACTTTTTTTGAAATAGAAAGGTCAGTCTGGCCTTTTCAACAATAACAATAATAATAAATAGGACCATGTAATGTGCAAAATTATAAAAATGAAAAAAATTAATGCAAAATTTGCTTTATTTTTCTCTCAGTTCTAAGGCAGGTGCAATATGTGTTTTTTACTTATTAACCCCTTCACTGACCAAGCATTTTTTGTTGAAAAAAATGTTATCATAACATTTATTTGAAAGATGGCAAGTGAAGGTAACAATTAAATAGGGGATGAGAAGAAGAAGTTTTGCACAGAAATTGTTAATTGTTTAACATTAAAAAATGTAATGTTAGTTTGCTTTTTTTAATTGTTCATGTATTCGTTTATCCTTTACAGAAATATTATTGAAATGTAAGATTCTGAACTCTAGATGGTGTCCCTTATTTTACACAATTTCAAATGGGGTCTGCATTATTATCATACAGGCAGAAAAGACCTTTGTGTTAGATACAGTAGCTATGATAAATAAAAATGGTTATCTCCTGCTTATGGGGGATTTGTAGTGATCATAATGAGATTATTAGCAATGCAGCTTCCAAAAAATACCAACAGAATATAAAAATAATATCTGTATGTGAGATAATGCCTGTATATGGAGATTGCAGTAACACCATGTATCAGTACTGTACAAGGAATTTCACTCACTTTAGCCCCCTAAGGCTGGGGTCAGACGAACGCAGTATGAACGTCGGTTTAGCCGCACTTTATTACGGCTGTGGTAGCAGCAAATGAGGTCCGACGCAGGCCCACACACGAAGTACGGCCGCATGAAAGTTCGGCCGCGCAACGCAAGCGGCAAACAAACGCATTTTTGCAAGAACGTCGAACCGCTACTACTGACGTACAGAGTGAGCTGCGTCCGCATAGCGGCATGCGTGCGTGATTAGGAGACGTCAGACGCTGCTCATGTCCGACCAACATAACGTCCAGACACCCAAAGTTTTCTGGTTTGGATCTGTAAATAATCACGGCCAAAATTGAGCATCGTATGACCGCTATCGCGTCTTCCGTGAAGAAATGTTTTCAGACGCATCAGCGCACTTTTTGAAGGTAGACGTGAAAAATCTGTTCGTCTGACCTTAGCTTAAGTCTTATCCCTGTACAGCATAGAGTGATCCCAGAGCTCTCCCTGTATTCTGTCCTTTCCCTGGCAGTTGTAAAACAGCAGTAATCTATTTGAACTGTTTGTTACATTGAGAACTGGGGCTCTATTTGCAGATGTTTTTATGTCTTTCCAGGCTGCTTGGAGAGACATAAAACAAAGGATTTTGCTTCTCCACAGGGGACACACGAATTCTGCTTTAAAAAGGTGTGAAACGTGTCTTTTGATATGCTAATGAGTCCTTTTCAATACTTTACAATGTAAAATCGTGCTAACTCAATATTGGGTGTGAAGGGGTTAAACAAGCAATGCCACTGCACTAACTCACTTTCTCATGTCCCATGCTGGGACCAAATGTTTAGGTGATGGTGCAATGCGTTATTATGCATTGGTTCATCGAAAAAACACAAGTCGCTGCACCAATGGAAGGAGAGAGGTCAAGTCGTGTGTTTTTGGACAGGCAACATTCTGGCCTTTCCAATGATACGAAACATAACAATGTATTGTGTGAAAAATATAAAAAAAACTACACAAACATTTTTTGTTCCAAAGCAATGACCTTGTTCATTTGTCACGTATACAATGAACAATACCACTGCCATTACTCACCTGCCATGTTCCTTGCCCGGAGCACGTTCAGTGTTTTATACATAGTCATATTAGTCATAAAACAATCCTCCAAAATACATGAAAAAAAATTCTTAGAAAAATGCACGCCACCCCCACTGCAAGTCTATTGTAGGAAATACAGATATTTTTTTTAGAGCCCTGTATCCTCCGTTCCATTCACCCTACATGGTCAAGAAAGGTGTAATATGAAAGACTAGTCTGGCCATGTAAAATATTTAAAGAAGATTAATAGAAGGAATACAATGCAAGAGAAAAATCTGATTTTTATTTAAATTTTAGTTAAACCCGGGGTCCATTCATCAGACGAGTACAATACAGTACAGTATTTCTTATGTCTATATGTTTATAAAAATGAGGCTACATTATCCGCTGCTTATATCTTTTGGAGGAATACTGTGAAGAGGGTTCTGCAGAAAATATACAGAGGAGCTGATGGATGGCTGATAACAGTCAATAGGCAAAGTTTACAGAGCCAAAAGGGGCTCTCCTCATGTGAGTGCACTGATTGATTTACTGAAAGAGCATTGTATAATAAAGAAGCACTATAGGGGTTACTCACCAAGCATCGAACTTGCCACCGAAGGGCACCGAACAGTGAATTTTGGGGCAGTTTGTCTATTAACAAAGCTGTCAATTCCTCAAATACTGGCAAATTGACGGCAAAATACAGTGCAGTTCGGCGATCTTCCGTGGTCTTCAGAAGCAGAGAAATTGTCCCATAGAGAAGTAATGGTCCATCTATTCATAGAATGCCGAACTTCACCAAAGTGTCTGCGGAATGCCCTGATTTTTGGTTATTCAGTTTCACAGGTTTCAACAAAGGAAAACCTTATGGGTTCCAATGTACAAAAGTAATATAATTTTTTTAAAAACACTTCGGCCCCTATTACAAACTTGACGCAAGCATTAGTGCAGTAGTGAAACTACCAGGGTCGCAGCGGTTGCACTTGCGACCGGACCCTGGCATTCCACCACTGGAGGGGGTGCAGGCAGCCACAGATGGCTCATTAATTCAGCAGCAGTTTCCGGCACTATTTGCATCAGCGCCGGCATCTGGGGGCAGCGCCGCCGGCTGACCGCACCCACACACACAGCCAGCTGGTGAGCGCCTCACACATGTGGGGGTGGATCCTTCCGCAGGCTGCGGCAGCACTTCTCCCCCCGGAACCAACCACCAGGTAGTGCTGCCACTAGTATTCAGAGGGTTAGCGCTGCATTACGGGGCAGGTTGCTGAATCAGTGCCTGTCCCAAAATATGGTGCTAAACGGGGATGCTGAGCCCGCGGTCACACGAGCGTACACGAGCATGGAGGGAACGTCCGTGAGAATTGGTGGTCTCTCCATTAGGATGCCCGTGTGGCCATCTCGCTGAGCGCAAGTTAGTACGCTAAGCCCTACAAAACGCAAGCCTCCTCTGGAGGACCACACTTTGTAGGCACGTCAAACGACTGTCGTAGCTTTTTTGACGGGGATAAGCAAATAAATTAAAAATGTTAATTGCTCAAATTTACGTAGTTTTCTATTATTTCCCTATCACAAAAGAACAGTCTCTACGAAAAATAGCTAATATATCCAATATTTAAATGTTAACAACACATCCAATGTTTCAAAAAAAATTATAGTTCTTTTACTATAAAGAGCTCTTGGTAGTGAAAGGGTCAATTTCCAGTAACTCTGGCAAATTATGACTTATTTTTCCAAGTCAACTATGTTTTATGCTTCTTTCCATTCTTCTAAATAACTTAGCAAATGATGAATCCAGTTATGACATGTAAAGGAAGTAATGTTGCAAATCATACTAAAGAAGCATATAAAAAGCACAGTTAATATCATCGAAAGCAGTCACATGTCATTTACCTCAAACTTTTATTTTTAAAAAAACGTAGCTTTAACATGAAAATTAAATGACATTTCAATAAGGTTTTTTTAAATAAATATTCAATTTTCTGCACATGTAGTTTATGTAACTATAGGCACATATTTAACCTATTTAGGGCTATATTACATTCTCTGCGCAATTGCGCTCGCGCAACGCAATTTTTTTTGCGCACAAAATAAACCGTGATCCCGTGAAAATTTACGTGGTATTTCGATCCGAGCGCATTTTTCGTCCGTCAAAAATTTTCATGCGTAAAAACGACGCGCAAAACTGTGCGCAAAGTACGTTGCGCTCAGAAATCTGTGTTCGGACTGTTTTTTTCACAGGATTCAGCCAATCATAATTAAGAACCACCATTTTCTAACGTTAGGTTGTTGCGCCTGTCAAAGTCAATCTGAGTATATATGCTGCAGGAAAAAAAAATTAAAGCAATTTATTCATTTTATTGTTTGGGTATGTGTAGAATGTGTAACTGTACTGTGCTGTATTTTTTATTTTGTGCTGGTGTATTTCGTTTCGGCCAGGACGATTAAATTTACAGTTACCACCTGCTTTTCAAAGACGTTACTTATATTCACGCAAACCTTCGTTGCGAGCAGATTGTAATACCATCCGGGTACCAGTGCACGAACGCATTTGCGCTGACAATGTTAAGTATAGGATGCGCGCACAAATTTTCGTTCGCGCAGGTTCACCCGTGGTAGACGTTAATGCGCGTCGTTGCGCATAGATAGGAATACGACGTTGCGCGCAAATGCGCATTTGCGCACGCAACACCACTTGCGTGAAGAATGTGATAGGGCCCTTAACCTCTTTATTTTGCATGTCAAGTCATGTGTTGCATGTGTTGGAACAACTACTCATCAGAAATAATAGACGAAGGAGAAAGCTATAGATTTTATATTTCTTTATTTGTATTTATATTAAATTAATTAGCGTTATTAATTATTTAATCAATATTAAATATTTATTATTTCAAAATTTTTTTTTTTTTAAATCAGTGATTTTTCATGCATATATATATGTTTTAAAGACAAGAACTCACCTGATATTTTCCTTCCTGTGTTTAACTGCTTTTCCTGTGTGTTTGGGGTTTGAGGCTTCAGTACTGGTTGCTACATTGGCTAGCTTTGCATTTTTCATATAATGCAGCCCAACACCATTTCTTTCTTTCTCAAATACAGGAAGTCTAAAATCTAACTACAATCAAACTAAACCATTCTATATCTTCTATTGATGCACTGTCGGATGACATATTTTATCTTTTTAACAAAAAAAAGGATAGTTTTTAAAGCAATGCTGTAAGAAAGATTTGTCTTTTGTGTATAAACACCAAATCTAACCACTAAAAATTCTGTCAAAATGAAATATACCAAAGAAAGCATTTTTAAAAATCATAATGCATAACTAGCACACATGTATTCAAAATAAGATACACAATGGGTTATTCTCCAGGCACCAATGTTCACCATTTTTTAAAGAAAAAAAAAACAGCTGTTGCCTCTGCGGTGAACATTGGTTATCCACAGAAGGAAAATCTAACAGAAGGAGACGTTCCTGCACACAACTCCGACCTCAGTGACTAGGGATGAGCTGTTCGGACGGTTCGGAGTTCGAACCGAACTTTGGTTGTTCGAAAGTTTGCGAACTTCGAACTTTTTGGGTGTGTTCGGTTCGAGTTCGCAAAAAAAAACAAATTTTGAAAAAAGTATAAAAAATGCTTAAACTACTAAAAAATCTAGAGATAAAGAGACTCTTTACTGCAGAATATTATAAGCAACGGTTTATTAGATACTGAATTAAAAACTAATGTGTACGTGCAAAGATTCTCAACTCTAAATGACCTGTGTTTTTCAAACGGCATAACAACAACAGGTGTTTTAGTCTGGTCTAATCAATTTGATACATTGTAGACTATACTGAGGGGGTGGGGTGGTGTCTGCTTCTGATTGAGATTTGAGAAGTGTTAATTTCCATCCTAAAACTTCTAATATGCTGTATTTCACCGCGGTGTGCTCAGCTCATTTTTGCCGCTTTCGTTCATCATGTTTAAACGCGATTTTGAAGCCACATTTTGTTAAATGACCGACATGTTAGATATCGTTCTTTCCGGCAGACTCCGCAGATTCATAATATATCATTTTTATATGTATACGTCCTGTCCTGGCTGTATATTATGAAACAAATGCAATAAAAATTGAATTTTTAATCATCTGCAGTGTGTAAAGTGTTGTTTTTTTTCACATTTCAGCACATGAGCGTTTGCGGTTATGTTTTCTATGGGGTGCGCTTGTACAAAAATTAGAAATGGGGACTTGTTACATTTTGTGGGGGGAATTACGTGATTTATAGCAAACACACCCCATAGAAAAAAATCATTAGTGCATCATCGTTCACATTATTAAATTGCAATGTGAACAATATTGCTGCATTAATAAAAATAACACACAAAAAAAATACATGCTTTTATTTTATTTTTTATTTTTTTTACTTTATACCTGGTCATGTTGGGTATCATTCGAAAGGCCATGCTCAGGCCTTTCGATTGACACCCTCCATGACCAACTAGATGCCTGGAGATATCGGGGTTCAAATGAACCCCCCTATCTCCACCAGGGGATTGGCCTGGGCAATATATATATGCATGATGTGAGCTGGCCTGGGCAATATATATATACAGTATATACGCATGATGAAAATTTGCAAAGGATAAGGCACGCAAAGTGAAGTTTTGATGTGTCTGAAATTGAAACTTACGTGACAACTCTTAATTTTTTTTTCGTTAATTTATATTTGTTCAATACAGTTAATTTTAATTTGTTTAATAGAGTTAATTTAAAATGGTTTAATACAGTTTATTTATATTTATTTTACCTTTACTATTGCTGCTTTTCAAACTTCATTCTTAAGTAAAATGAAATTTAGCAGTGTTTCATGTTGTGTGTTTTTTTTGTTGTTGGGGGGGTCCAAGTAGCTGGTCTTGCCTAGGGCGTTAAATAGTCTAGCACCGGCCCTGACCGCATGGTCCACCCCTGCACTCTTCCACAATACCACAGAGGGGTTACTGTATGATGGCACTTGCTGGCCTGGCACCAAAGGCACAATATTTGGCTGCACTGCCACTGACGCCTGTATCAGATTCATATCCTCAGAGGGGTAAGACTGTGTGACGGCACTGTTGCCGATACTAAAGGCCCAATTTTAGGCTAGGGTCAAACGAACGCATTTTTCGCTGCGAACGTCAAAAAGTGCGTCCGAACGCATTGAGGTGTTTTTTCACGGAAAGCGCTTAAATGGTCATACGATGCGCATTTTTGTGCGTGATTTTTTACGGATCCAAACCAGGAAACTTTGGGTGTCTGGACGTTATGATGGGCGGACATGAGCAGCGTCTGACGTCTCCTAATCATGCACACACACCGCTATGCGGACGCAGCGCACTCTGTACGTCAGTACTAGCGGTTCAGCGTTCTCGAAAAAATGCGTACATTTTCCACTTGCGTTGTGCGGCCGGACGTTCGTGCGGCCGTACTTCGTATATTGGCCGTCATTGCGTGTCATTTGCTGCTAGTGCGGCCAAGATTTAGGCTAGGGACAGATGAGCGCATTTTCTGCGGCCACCGTCAAAATGTACGTCGATGCGTGCGCACGCATTTTTTCACGGAATACGCTTAAGTGGTCAGACGATGCGCAATTCTGGACGTATTTCATGACGATGGGGTGAAAAGAAGTCTAGGGAAATCCGGCTGTTTGAACGTTATGTTGGCCGCACACTAGCAGCGTCTGACATCTCCTAATCACGCACACACGCTGCTATGCGGACGCAGCGCACTCTGTACGTCAGTACCAGCGGTTTAACGTTCTCGAAAAAATGCGTTCATTTTCCACTTGCGTTGCGCGGCCGGACTTTTGTGCGACCG
This sequence comes from Leptobrachium leishanense, assembly GCA_009667805.1. Classification (NCBI taxonomy): domain Eukaryota; kingdom Metazoa; phylum Chordata; class Amphibia; order Anura; family Megophryidae; genus Leptobrachium; species Leptobrachium leishanense. Next base: position 178,655,471 of record CM019065.1, on the reverse strand, counting down.
TACTTCGTATATTGGCTGTCATTGCCCGTCATCTGCTGCTAGTGCGGCCGTGATTATGTGCGCCAGAACGCGCGTTCGCACTGCCTCAGTCTGACCCTAGCCTAAGCTATGAAGCCAGGTCCTTAAATAATGGATGCACAGTAGTTTGGTCATACTTGCTCTTCCGATGTTTGCCAAAGTAAGACGCTGTTCTATCAGTGAAAGACCGATGGTTAATAGGGATGTGCACCGATTTTTTTTTCGGTTCGATTCGATTAGATTTTTCGAATTTTTAAACTTTTCGATTCGGCTCGTTTCGACCGCTTTCTGTTTCGATTCGGTTCGGTTTGATTCGTTTTTCAGGTACATTTATTTTTCGAAATATCGACCATTTTTCGTATTTTCGTGTCACTATACTCGTTTTTTGTATCGACTTTTCGTGAGTTCGGGAAATTTTCGTTTTTCGGAATTGTACATGGTTTTCGGCATATCGCCCATTTTTCGTATTTTGTGTCACATTGCTCGTTTTTTGTATCGACTTTTCGTGATTTTGGTAATTTTCGTTTTTTCGGAACGTCTGTTCTCGTTTCAAAGCTGTCTAACTCTATTCGTTTTGATGTAAACTACTATGGTTTACTTTTTTAATACTACTTTATATAATTTTTTATAATAAATTTTTGGTTTGTTTTTCGGATCCGATAATTCATTCTGTCGATACGATAATTCTGGCGATTCTATCGTGTTTTTTTAATTAACCCTTTCGCTGCTGAGTCTTTTCCCGCCTCTGTGCTGAGCTCATTTTTACCGGTTTTGCTCATCATGTTTAAACGTGTTTTGAAGGCTTATTTTAGTATATGACCCAGACATATTATATATCGTTCTTTCCGTCAGACTCGGCAGATTCATAATATGTCATTATTATATGTATACGTCATGACCTGTCTGTATATTATAACAAAAAATGCAATAAAATATGAATTTTCAATAATTTACAACGTGTAAAGTGTTTTTTTTTTCACATTTTAACATGTGAGCAATTGCGGTTGTATTTTGTATGGGGTGCGCTTGTTAAACAAATTAGAGATGGGGTCTCGTTACATTTTTTTTTGGGGAAAATTACAAAATTTTTAACAAACAAACCGCATACAAAAATCGTTAGTGCAGCATCATTGTTCACATTATAATTGAAATGGGAGACAATATTGCTGCATTAACAAACCAAAAAAAAGAAAAAAAAACTGTTTATTTTTTTTTTATAAATTTTTTTTAATTTTTTTTAATTTTTAATTTTTTTACAAACGTTTTTCACATTTGTGTTTGGTATCGTTGGATGCTCTGGCCGATCCAACAATACCAAACTTTAACCCCTAGCTGCCACGGATCGGGAGATAGGGGGTTCCAATGAACCCCCTATCTCCACCATTGGTGGCAGCTAGGGGTTAACTCCAGGACTGGCGTCATCGTGCTATGCACGATGACGCCAGTCCTCAGGGGGAGTTCCCGGAAGCTTGGCCGACATCCGACATCCTCATGGATATGCCCCAGCTCCTCATGGATATTGCCCCAGCACCTCATGGATATGCCCCAGTTCCTCATGGATATGCCCCAGCTCCTCGTGGACATGCCCCAGCTCCTCGTGGACATGCCCCAGCTCCTCGTGGACATGCCCCAGCTCCTCATGGATATTGCCCCAGCACCTCATGGATATGCCCCAGCTTCTCGTGGATATGCCCCAGCTCCTTGTGGACATGCCCCAGCTCCTCGTAGACATGCCCCAGCTCCTCGTGGACATGCCCCAGCTCCTCGTGGATATGCCCCAGCTCCTCGTGGATATGCCCCAGCTCACACATGGATTTGCCCCAGCTCCTCGTGGATATGCCCCAGCTCCTCCTGGATATGCCCCAGCACATGGAATGCCCCAGCTCCTCATGGATATGCCCCAGCTCCTCGTGGATATGCCCCAGCTCCTCACGGATTTACCCCAGCACATGGAATGCCCCAGCACCTCATGATAATGGCCCCAGCTCACCTCCGCCGCCTTTTTCGCTCCCTCAGAGCGTCCGGCGGCGCGCAGCTTGGGCGCTCGCCAGGGGGAGCCACGTGACCAGCCGCGATTGGCTGGTGACGTGTTTCCTCCAGGCGAGCGCCGAAGCTGCATGCTTCGGACGCTCGCAGGGAGCGAAAAACGCGGCGGAGGGTGAAACACCCGCCCTTAGGTAGCGACGCCACTGGTATATACATTTAACGGCCGCACGCCCACGGACTTACTCTATCCAAACAAAGTTCAGAATGATGTGAAACATTGGGACTTTTTGGATAGATTTCGATTTTCGACTATCCAGAAGTTAAAAAAATAAAAATGGTCGAAATCTAATGCAAAAGTCCCGATGTTTCAGATATTAATAGGCTTGTGCACCGATTTTTTTTTCGGTTCGATTCGGTTCGATTTGTTCTGATGTTTAAAATTTTCGATTCGGCTCGTTTCGACCGATTTCTGTTTCGATTCGGTTTGGTTCGGCTCGTTTTTCGTGTACATTTTTTTGGAATATCGACCATTTTTCATATTTTCGGGTCACTTTGCTCGTTTTTTGTATCGACTTTTCGTGATTTCGGAAACTTTCAGGGTTATCCAAAGAGATTCGAAAAGTCACCGCACGTTCGGTGACTTTTCGTTCTCTTCAATTCGGTTCCTTTTGCCGATTGCATTTCGGTGACCCTGCGGTGTATTCAGCAAACACCACAGGGTCCCCGAATTGCAGGGAAAAGCTGCCGCAAACCTGACGAAAACTAACCGAATGCACGCTGAAAACAAGCAAAAACATCTGGATTAACCTTTGAAAAAGACGAACAGGAGCCGAACATGAGCCGAATCACACAGAGCCGAAGCAGCTGTGAGGTAGAGGAGGCAGTGAATAAATTAGAAAAACCATTTGTATGAATCTGGGAAAATGAAACGCTGTTTGCAAAGAAACTACTGAGCGAAAATGTCTGAAATTTTCACAGGAGGTCCAGGGAATGATAATAAAGAGGGCTGTTACAAAAAAAATAAGTAAACTGAAAAAAAAATCAAAAAAAAATCGGACTTTTAATAAAAAAATAAAAAAATCTGAAAAATGCTTAAAGTATCCTAAAAAATCTATAAATAAAGAGACTTTTTGCTGCAGAATTTTATACTGAACGGTTTATTAGATATTGAATTAAAACGGGAATATTTTTAACATTGAAGCCTATGGGATTCTCCTGAATAAATTTGCCGAATTAAACCACCGAATGGCAGGGCATTAGGGGAACCTTTCACTGCTGGTTTGTGTTCTCTGAATAGCCGAAGCAGTGCTTTTTCATGGGGATTTCACTGCCCTCGAACAGGGACCGAACAGGCACCGTATGTGCAGGCAATTCGCCAGGATTTGGCGAATTGCCTGCTCTCTGGATAGCCGAATGGCCAGGAAAGGTAACCGAACGCTGATTTTCAGCCTTCGGTTACCTTTCTCAAGCAATTCGGATCTCTTTGGATAACCCTGTTTATTTTTTTTCGGAACGTCTGTTCTCCTCATTTCAAAGCTGTCTAACTCTATTCGTTTTGACGTAAACTACTATGGTTTACTTTTTTATACTTTATATATTTTTTTATAATAAATTTTTGGTTTGTTTTTCGGATCCGATAATTCATTCTGTCGATACGATAATTCTGGCGATTCTATCGTGTTTTTTTTTTATTAAATAAAGATCCTTTTTTTCTTATGAATATACATTTCACAACTTTATTTATTTAATCACATTAAAAAAATGGTATGAAAGCCAAGGAACAAAAAAAAAGAACAAAACGATTTAAAAAACGGTAAACTGACCCGAATGGTCTGACTTTAAAAATAAAAACCAGAACAAAAAGGTTTTAAAACGGAAAAATAGTTGATCAAAATGATCTGAAATGAAAAAAAATAATAAAATAAAATGATTTAAAACAGACAAAAATATAAATTAACCCTTTCGCTGCTGAGGCATTTCACGGCTTCCCTTCACGCCTGTGTGCGGCACTGCGGTCTGCTGCTGAGCTAATTTTTAACAGTTTCGCTCCTCTTGTTTAAACGCGTTTTGAAGCCTTCTTTTATAATATGACCCAGACATGTTATATATCGTTCTTTCTGGCAGAATCGGCAGATGATTCATAATATATCATTATCAAAGGTATGCGTCATGTCCTGTCTGTATATTATAACAAAAAATGCAATAAAATTAGAATTTTCAATGTTTGTTTTACAAGGTGTAAAGTGTTTTTTTCACATTTTAACATGCGAGTGTTTGCGGTTATATTTTATGAGTTGCGTTTGTTAAAAAAAATTGAAAAGGGGACTTGTTATATTTTTTTGGGTGAAAATTACACTATTTTTAACAAACGCACCCCATACAAAAATCCTTAGTGCAGCATCATTGTTCACATTATAATTGAAATGGGAACAATATTGCTGCATTAACAAAACAAAACAAAAAACCTGTTTATTTTTTTTATATTTTAATTTTTTATAATTTTTAACATTGTCATGTTTGGTATTGTTGGAAAGGCCATGCTCTGGTCGATCCAAAGATACAAACATTAACCAACCGATAGCTGCCGCGGATCGGGAGATAGGGGTTCCAATGAACCCCCTATCTCCACCATTGGTCACAGTTAGGGGTTAACTCCAGAACTGACGTCATTGTGACGAGGTCTTGGGACTGTCGGCAGCTGCTGTTCCCCCACGCTGTTGTCTTCCTGCAAAGACGTGACCATGTTGGCGGGCAGCATCTTAGCGGGCAGCGGTGGGAGAGAGAGAGCTCATAGCTGGGAGGAGGTGTTGTGTGAAGCTGCAAACAGGGACAAATAAACTAGACCTGAGCCGCACTAAGGATCTTTGGGTTGTGTCGGAGAAGACTTCACGCAGTGCTGCCATCAATATTTTTTGATAAATTCTTGGTTATACAATGAATGTGACTGTGGACAAAAATCCGTGTTGTTGTGACATCGCCTAAGCTTAACAAAACCAGGCCACGTCGGTAATCAAATCTCAAGGCAGTACAACAAGGTTGTGTTAGTGTGTGACATTTTTTGGCCAGGCAGGAAGTGTAGAATGTGCAGTCACATTCATGGCCACAAATATGTTGACAAACTTATGACAAAGGGTCCATAGAAATGTCAATACATTTATGTACATATAATTTTAACAGTGTGGAAACCAAGCAATACATATTAACTTATTAAGTAAGGAAAAGCAACGCACACAAACAGGAAAATAGTGAAAAAATAGAAAATTTATTTACAACATATGAACATCGGGAAGGGAACATGCCAAGGATGGCAAACTGCCCAACAGTTACTGGCATTTGAGGAGATGTTGGAGCTGGTCCGCATCTTGGATTACAAAGATTATGATTGCTGTAAGGGCCCTTACGGCAGGAAGAATAACACCCGCAAGGATCGTATCCTTGAAAAGCTACGCACCACCATCCTGGAGCTGTTCGGGAAGGACCATCTCCGAAAATGCTGGTCCAACCTCAAGGCACGCGAGCAGGAGCAGCTGAGGCACATTCTGGTGACATTCGGGAGGAGGCTGCCACTAGTCTCACTGCTGCTCCAGGATGTCTGCGGCATTGTTTATGTGCTCCCGCAGTTCCTGGAGCAGTTCCTGTATGGCGTCGATGGAGGTAACTGCCAGGCGAAGCTCACCGATCGCCTCCCGTCTGGCTTCTCCTTCTATATATCCAATAAATGAAAGAAGGAAAATACAGTAAGTAAAGCAGGTTTCTATTTTTGACTGAAAGTCTTGAAAAAATATAACAGTAGTATATACCAGTGCTGGCGGCCTCCTGAGGCTCCGACTCCTCCTCCGACTCCTCTGACTCCTCCTCCTCCACCACCGCCGTCAGCATCTCATCCGGTGCTATATCTAAGAAATTAAAGAAATAAAAAATACAGTAAACAACAAAACTGATTTATTTTTGAACAAAAGTCGATGCAAAATACGACAGTAAAAAAAAAAAACCTGGACTGGCGGCCTCCTGCTGCTCCGGCTCCCTCTCTCCAACTTCGCCCTCCTCCTGGTCCTCCTCTTCCTCCTCCTGCTCCTCTTGTGCTATACATAAAAAAATTAAATTAAAATACAGTAAACAAAAAATGTTTCTGTTTTTGACCAAAAGTCGTTGCAAAATAAAACAGTATATACCAGCGCTGGTGGACGCCCGTGGCTCCTCCTCCACTGGGGCACTGGTGCCCGCCGGGGCAGATGCTGCTGCCTTCTTCTTCCTGTCTTCTGCCAAATCCAAAAAATAACACGTAAATAATGCAGAAAAAAATAGAAAGAACTCCAGCATCCACAAAATGATTTCAAATGGATTTAATCCAACATCAAGAAAGGCAACGTTTCGACCAACTGGTCTTTGTCAAGCCTTTGGTCGAAACGTTGCCTTTCTTGATGTTGGATTAAATCCATTTGAAATCATTTTGTGGATGCTGGAGTTCTTTCTATTTTTTTTCTGGTTATTGGGGCTGTGGAGCAAGAGACCCCCACTCCATTGATCCACGGTGAGGTGTACTCGAGTTTATACTTGTACGTAAATAATGCAGACTGGAAAAAATGGTATATCTATACACTATATTGCCGAAAGTATTGCGACACCCCTCCACTACCCCACTACCATCTTGACCCACCACTATTCCCATCTCATTGTTCTAAAGTCACAAAATATTTATTTATTTCCTCTGCACATAGACATATATTACCGTTCAATTATATATTTTTTTCAGAAGTAATCATTACGTTTATTCAATAAAAACTATTATTTGTGTTGTGTGCGTACAAAACGCATTGTGCGACTGCTTTTAGTTATTTTATAGATGCCTCAGCCTCAGTTTCACTTTCAGTTTCTGTGAATAAAACTGTGGATATTGCAGAAACGACAACAGAAATCCACCATTTTGTTTTGAAATTTGCATTTAAAGCATTCAATGACACTGCTGCAGCAAACTGAATTGCTGCGCTGCAACAATTCAGCAGCTGCTGAGGATGTATTGAAGGCGGCTCTGTTTGGATGCACTTACAGAAGAACTACATGTCTCATCCTACCACTTTAGCAGAGACGCAGAGATTTTTGTTGATGAGCAGATGGGAGCCAATATTGGGCAAGCTGCGGGTCATCTCGTATGCATCACTCAATCACAACAACCTCCCCCCCAGCACACTACAGTACACACAGTGCCAAAAGAAATCCAGCATTGTAACTTCATCTACATACATCAAATGTCACAATTTTCACGAATACGTAAAATCACAAAAAAGAAGAGCTATGGCAAAAATGCATGTATGACGAATTGTGAAAACGCAAAGCTATACACAATCACATTGCATGAAAAAAGGACTAGCTAAATCAGCGTATTTCTGTGCACATTAGCACATGCAAGCACATTATTATTATTATACAGGATTTATATAGCACCAACAGTTTGTGCAGCGCTTTACAATATAACATGACACTTACGTTTCGCTATGACGCGACGGATGTGTCTCAGCTGCTCCTCCTCGCGTACCTTCAGATCAGACCAGCGTTTCCGGAGCTGGTCCTTCGTCCGGTCCTTCCCGAACAACTCCAAAATGGTGGTGCGTAGCTCGTCAAGGATACGATCTTTTCTAGCGTTCTTCTTCCTGCCGTAAGGTCCCTTACAGCAATCGTAATCTCGTCTATCAAAGATCCGGACCAGCTCGAGCATCTCCTCAAACGCCATATTGCTGGCCCGCTTCTTTCTGGGTGGTGGTGGTTCATGGAGAGACGATGCGGAGGTGTCAGAATGGCACTCATCGTCTCTTGCAGCCATGGTGAATAATAATAACAATATTTTGTCCAAAAAAAAGTTGTCAAAAAACAGCTCAATAAAGTTACGACATCCGCGCGCGCGCGCATGCGCGACCCGCGGACGAATCGGATCCGACCCAATTATGAAAATTCTTATCGGATCAATGGAAACGAAAAAAAATTAATACGCATTTACAAATACAAAATTTACAGAATCAGCGATATAACCGATAATAGTATGTCCAGAATTACCGAAATGGAACCGAAATCCCGAATGGAACCGAAATCATGAATAGAGGGAACATAAATTTCGATTTGACACATTTCAAGTCCATTCGAAAATTCCGAAAAATTTTCGATTCGGCTCGGAAAACTTTTCGGATTCGACTTTTTCGGATCTAAAAAATTTCGGAATTTCGGCCGCATCCGAAGACCCGAATCGGGAAATTTCGTGACATTTCCGAAATTCCGAAACCCGAAACGCACATGCCTAATGGTTAATGAATGTCTCCTATAATATTGTTACCTGTATGGAATCTACAACTTTCTTACCAGGAGGAAGTGTAACCGAAGCTCCCTCTACCTTTGTGCACTCACCCTCCATGGTTCCTTTGCCCACACTATACATGGCATCTGTGCCTGTTGGAGAAATGTGGATGCTGGCCTCCTGCCAATAGATCGTGGACCAATGTGGCAAACCAATTCTCAAGGACAATAAGCAGAAGTGGGCACCTAAGGGTTAACGTGTTAAATCTATTTCTGTCTTGAAACGGTTTGTATTTTTGGAGTTGGTTTATGTTAGTGATATAATGTAGACTTACAGGGTTATTCAGAGAGAGGTGAAAACCAGGAGAATGACTGGAGAAGTAAAAATTCTAGGTCAAAATAGCTGATTTGGAACGTGAGATAAATGGGAGAATTTTTCTGGTTTGTCTATTGTGATCTAGAATTTTCACTTCTCCAGTCATTCTCCTGGTTTTCACCTCTCTCTGAATAACCCTGATCTGTTTGACCCTCGATTTAATCTGATGTCTGTTTGCTAAACCTTTGTAGTGTGTACTTATCAGATTTCTGTATCTCCTGAAATAAGTCAAATCCCCCTCATGTAGACAATGTATTTAGTTGATTATGTCACCACCCCCTCTCTTTATCCCCTATAACTGTTCCCCATTTACAATAAAATATATTACTTCTTCCCTGCAGTTAGTTGTGTCTGGTATTTGGGGAGAGATACATAGAAATATATAGCGCTCCCTCAAGTTATGGCTGAGGGTTGTGAGAAGGAAAGCTGCTGCAGATCAGCTTGGCTGGAGAGAAGGGACGGACGCTGTAACGCTGTAACGTGTTGTGTCTGATCCACAAACCGGAGACCAGTAAACCCTAGTTGCTGTTACAGGAGACAACTTAATTCACATACAACCCCATTTCCGAAAAAGTTGGTACAGTATGGAAAAGTGCAGAACACAAAAAGAGTCAAATGAAAATATAATTCACCTATACTATATTGAAAACACATTAACACATTATCTGATGTTTTACTTTGTGAATTTAATGTATTTTTGAAAATATGCACTCATTTCAAATCTGACTGCAACACACTCTACAAAATTTGGGACAGTCGACTGTTTACCACTGTGTAACTAGGGATGAGCTGTTCGGTTCGGACGGTTCGGAGTTCGACCCGAACATAGCCTGTTCGATTAGATCGCGAACACCGAACATTTCCGGGTGTTCACCGCATGTTCGACCACAATGGACCACAATGCATTTTCCCACTTCCCTGAAGCTCGTAATTGGCTACAGCCTTGCACCTGACCACAGGTCTGGTGCAACACAGGTTCAACACTATGCCAATCACGGCTCAGAGTCCTGATTGGGCAAATTTTGCCCAATCATGGGCTCACAGAGCTAAGTCCCGCAGCACACTATATAATGTTTCCATGCGCCGATTCTGCACGCATTTCAGAGGAGATTTCAGAGGAGATAGTTGTGTGTTGTCACTGCCAGTCTGCCACACTACTAGGGGTGTCTGGGGGGTCTCATTTCTACCAAATATCAGGGAATTTAGGTGATGTGTGTCTTGTCACTGTGCCAGCAAGTTTTTGTTGGGGTTTACAACTTTCTTTAAAACATTTGTGAATTGAGGTGATCTGTGTCTTGTCACACAACCAGTACCACGCAGTATTTTGGGGCTCACTAATTTCTTTAAAACATTTGTGAAATGAGGTGATCTGTGTCTTGTCACACAACCAGTACCACGCAGTATTTTGGGTGTCACTAATTTCTTTAAAACATTTGTGAATTGAAGTGATCTGTGTCTTGTCACACAACCAGTACCACGCAGTATTTTGGGGCTCACTAATTTCATTAAAACATTTGTGAATTGAGGTGATCTGTGTCTTGTCACACAACCAGTACCACGCAGTATTTTGGGTGTCACTAATTTCTTTAAAACATTTGTGAATTGAAGTGATCTGTGTCTTGTCACACAACCAGTACCACGCAGTATTTTGGGGCTCACTAAATTCTTTAAAACATTTGTGAATTGAGGTGATCTGTGTCTTGTCACACAACCAGTACCACGCAGTATTTTGGGGCTCACTAATTTCTTTAAAACATTTGTGAATTGAGGTGATCTGTCTCTTGTCACACAGCCAGTACCACGCAGTATTTTGGGGCTCACTAAATTCTTTAAAACATTTGTGAATTGAGGTGATCTTTGTCTTGTCACACAACCAGTACCACGCAGTATTTTGGGGCTCACTAATTTCTTTAAAACATTTGTGAATTGAGGTGATCTGTGTCTTGTCACACAACCAGTACCACGCAGTATTTTGGGGCTCACTAATTTCTTTAAAACATTTGTGAATTGAGGTGATCTGTGTCTTGTCACACAACCAGTACCACGTACACGCATTTTGGGGCTCACTAATTTCTTTAAAACATTTGTGAATTGAGGTGATCTGTCTCTTGTCACACAGCCAGTACCACGCAGTATTTTGGGGATCACTAATTTCTGTAAACCATTTGTGAATTGAGGTGATCTGTGTCTTGTCACACAACCAGTACCACGCAGTATTTTGGGGCTCACTAATATCTTTAAAACATTTGTGGGGGGCGGAGTCTGGACGTCCGCCGGAGCAGCCGCATGTAAAGAGGGCTCCCGAGGATTCGGAGTTCCCTGTGACCCCTGACAGCACACCCCCTCCACCCCCACCGGATCAGTGAACATGCCGGGTAGTGTGCGGAGCGGAAAAAAACCCAGACCGCAGGGGACAGCGGTGGCTCCGATCTTCCTGCGCCGCGAGGGTGCGGAGGCCCAAGATGGCGGCCCCACGAGGCGGTCGGGCCTGGACTCGGAGGCGACGGCGGATACACGAGACACACAGCCGGCGTCTAAAGCAGACATCTCCCACCTCCTGGAACGACATGCAGCGTTATTTAGCCGAGGAAATGTCTAAAATGGCGTCCGAAGTGCGGTCAGAGATAAGAGACCTGGGATCACGCACTACAGCCCTCGAGGAGGCAGCGGAGGAGATGGTGGTGGCCCATAATGAGGTGGCACGAGAGACTGTTACTCTACAAGATAAGGTAGAACGGCTAGAGCTGGCGATGGAGGATCTTTCGAACAGATCCCGGAGGAACAATATTAGGCTGAGGGGCCTCCCTGAGACAGTGTTGGTGCCGGAGCTGGAAGATACAGTTCTGGGCATACTAGGACGCCTGGCGCCGGAGGTTCCCCCAGCGCGGCTCATGATTGATAGAGTGCATAGGGCACTGCGTGCCCCGAGAGGAGCTGAATCTCAACCACGTGACGTCGTTATGAGACTTCATTATTATGCCACGAAGGAGATCCTTATGAGGAAAAGCAGGGAGGTCAATGTGACGTATGAGAACTCTACCTTAGCCCTCTACCAGGACCTGGCACCGGAAACATTACAGCGAAGACGACACTGGCGCCCCATCACTTCCCACCTGATGAGTCTTAACATCAAATATGCCTGGGGCTTCCCTTTTAAATTATTGGCATTCGCAGGTGGCAAAACAGCGGTCCTGCTTCCTCACTCCGATCCGAAGAAATTCTTCTCTCGCCTTGCCTGTCCGCCGTTGGAGGGAGCCAGGAGCCTCTTTGAACCCCCGTTTCAGGCTCATTGCGTGGTCTCTAGATGGGAGAAAGTTCCTGACCGCAACCGGGAAGAGGAGAACCGAGGCCCCGATTGAACGGATGTTACATAGTCCTCTCTGTTGCGGCTGTGGCTGCCCACATGCTCATAATTTCCTACCTCCACGACCCTGGAGGGCCCTTTCTCTGTTTTGACTCCAGCTGATGCACCCGTCCATGGCAGAATTGGAGTCACGGCAGGTTGTACATGACTCGTGGAGACCCTGTCACCCGGCGGCCAGGGGTTTGGGGGGAGGTAGGGTGGGGGTGCCCACTTTTTGGAGGTTACGGGGAGGACCCGGGGACGTCACTTTTTGGTCCGTCCACTCTGGTTAGAACGGACGACGACTCCGGAACACTCCCTTGGTTGGTCCGGCGATTCGTAAGACCGGTCTGTTCTGATATGTTTTTTGATATGTTATCTGTGTTTTTCTTCCCCTTTTTCTTTTTCTTCTTACCTGGGGGGGATGGGCGTTCCTGAGGACACTGACATGGCGTGGGTATGAGATATGGCCATTTCTACTTCCGCCATGATGGCAGACCTTAAAATAATCTCCCAAAATGTCAAGGGCCTGAATTCCCCGACGAAACGCCATCTAGTTTTAAGAGACCTGCGACGATCTGGCTGTCAAGTCACTTTCTTGCAGGAGACACACTTTACCAGAATACGCCAGTTTAGTCTCACGGACCGCTCATTCAACCGCTCTTTCCTGGCCTCGGCCAATACCAAACATGGAAGAGTTGCGATATTGCTACATAAAAAATGTGATTTTACTGTGCTTCACTCTGAAAGTGATGCGGAGGGTCGTTATGTGCTGCTGCGGGGGACGATGGTGGGGCATACTGTGACCTTTCTTAATGTGTACGCGCCGAACGCGCCGGACGCTGCCTTCTGGGAGCATCTGGAGAGTTTGGTGAAGGGCACCACTGACTCCCTGGTGGTAGTGGGGGGCGACTTAAATGCTACCCCGGTTCCAGCGATTGACAGGGGGGGTCCGACATCTAGAGCGACGCACACAGGGACACCTCAGGATAAACAACTGGCCCGCTTTCTGACGGACTCACACCTGTTGGACGTATGGCGACTACAGCACCCAGGGGAGCATGACTTCACTTTCTTCTCCCACCCTCATTCCTCCCACTCGAGAATAGATCTTTTCCTCCTCCCTCCTACCTCTTTGCAATGGGTAACCCGCTCGGATATCGGTAATATTAGCTGGTCAGACCTTGCCCCGATCTCACTGTGGATCTCGCTGCCTGGGGTGAGGGCTCCCTGGTCGTGGCGCTTTAACTTCTCCCTGCTGCAGAAATCGGAAGTTAAAGCGGAAATATCGGCCGCGCTCGATAGATACTTTTTAGAAAATGCAACGGAAGGCATCCATCCGGATGTCTTGTGGCTAGCTCACAAGCCGGTCATCAGGGGCCTCCTCATCCAAATAGGGAGTAGGCTCAAGCGAGAGAGGCTTCAGAGGCTTCAGAGGCTCTCGGACCTGCAAGCACTGTTGGCAGATAGAGAGGCTGCACATAAGGTCTCTCGATCTCAGGGGGATTATGAGGCCCTCCTGTTGGTACAACAGGATCTTAGGGCTGAGTTGACTTCGGATGCGGCCCGTTCCCTGGCTTGGTCGAAACGGTCGTTTTACGAATACGAATACGAATAAGGCGCACACCTTTCTGGCGAGGAAACTACGTAATCAACATAGATCGCACGCGGTGACTTCTGCCCGCACTCCTTCGGGCGGGTACACTACAGTGCCTGGGGAGGTGAACAGAATATTCACGGAATATTTTAAGCAACTGTATAACCACTCCCCGACTCACATCCCCTCCAATCGGGATCATGTGCAGAGAGTGAGGGACTACCTGTCCAACTGGAGGGGGCCGGCCCTCTCGCAGGCTTGCCTGGACGGCCTGGAAGAGGAGGTGACGGAGGCTGAAGTACTCTCGGTAATCCGAGATATGAAGCCACATAAATCGCCAGGTGCGGATGGGTTCTCGGCCTCTTATTATAAGAGCTTCTCCGCTAAACTGCTTCCCCATCTGACTAGGCTTTATAACGCATTGCTGGGGGGCTCCCCAGTGGCGCCGAATTTCTTGCGCTCTGACGTGATCTTGATTCCGAAAGAGGGAAAGGACCCGGCGTTACCCCAAAGCCACCGACCCATCTCCTTACTAAATGTGGATTACAAAATTTTTACGAAATTGTTAGCTGATAGGCTGGGAGGCTTTCTCCCTTCCTTGGTTCACCCCGACCAGGTGGGCTTTATCCCCTCCAGACAAGCTTTTGAGAATACACGGCGGGCTGTGGTCCTGATAGACTGGGTGCTGGGCTCCCGGACGCCTTCTCTGCTCCTTTCCTTGGATGCGGAGTAGGCGTTCGACAGGGTGGAGTGGACTTATATGTTTGAACTCTTAGAGCGGTGGGGCTTCCCGCCCCGATTCCGAGCGGCCCTGGGGGCCCTGTACGCTGCTCCTCTAACTAGGATCCTCACCCCGGGGGCGAACCCAGAGACCTTCTCCATAGGAAACGGAACCAGGCAGGATTGCCCATTGTCCCCTCTCCTTTTAGCCCTTTCCTTAGAACCATTACTGGCGAATCTCCGAGCTTCACCTACAATCAGAGGACTGGGGGTCGGGGAGGAGTTTTTGGTCTCCGCTTATGCAGACGATGTCTTACTGACGATAGCGGATCCCCTGCACTCGGTCCCATCCCTTTTGACTGCTATTGATTCTTTCTCAGATATCTCTGGGTACAAGGTGAACTATGACAAGACGAGGGCTATGCCGCTGGGACTGTCTCGGGAGGAAGTAGCCGAGCTGCGCGGTTTGACTGACTTCCAATTCTCTTTTGACTCTTTAAAATACTTGGGGGTTTTTCTGACGAGCGACCCCGGGAGACTACACGGAGCCAACTACGATACCATGTTTGCTAGCTTGTTTAAGCACCTGGATAGATGGAATGATTTCTCTATCTCGTGGGTGGGCAGAGTGGCCTGCGTTAAGATGAATATGTTACCTCGCTTGTTGTACCTGTTTCAGGCACTGCCCACCCGCGTAGATGTATCCTCCCTGGCGCACCTTCAGCAGCACATAGCCAAGTTCGTGTGGCAGCACAAATGGCAGAGAGTTGCACGTCGAGTTTTACACAGGCCCCGGGATAGGGGGGGTTGGGCATACCGAATTTATTATATTATTACTATGCTGCGCAATTAACGCAATTTGTGATGTTTCATGCCCCTTCAGGCACCCACCGTTGGGCTGACCTGGAATCCCACCTGGCCGCCCCGGACACTCCGAACCTATATTTTTGGCTTCCCAAGGCACACAGACCTATCCTCCGCTCCACATGTTCCGCTACTATTAACTCTCTGAGGATATGGGATCTACTCCGCATCAAACACTCACTTTCCTCTGATGAGTCAGCCTTATCCCCTATATTCCGAAATCGTAGCTTTCAACCGGGACTCAACCAAAAACCATTTGCTACCTTAGAGGGTCTCGGCCTTCAGAGACTCCATCATTTATACCACAAGGGCTCGCCGCTCACTTTTCAGGACATACAGAACAGAGGCCGAGTGCGGCCCTCAGACTTCTTTCGCTACCTACAAATTTCGGACTTTGCCCGGTCACCAGAGGTGAAAAAAGCGGCTACGAACACGCTTACATTTTTTGAGAATATGTGTTTTACGTATGCCCACCCACGCTCCTTGATCTCTTCTCTCTATCTTACGTTAATCTTGGGCTCCTCGGAATGGGGGCCACTCACATATACGAACTGTTGGGAGAGAGACGTGGGGGAGGAACTCCCGGGAGGGGATTGGGAGGATATATGGGACAATGTGGCCCACTGCTCCATCAATGTAGCCCATCAAGAACAAGCCTATAAAATGCTGTTTCGCTGGTTCACCCCTGCACTCTTCCACAATACCACAGAGGGGTTACTGTATGATGATACTTGCTGGCCTGGCACCAAAGGCACACTATCTAGGTGCACTGACACCCATTACCAGATAAAAAACTTTTCAATATAGGACCACATGGTCTACCCCTGCACTCTTTCACAATACCACAGAGGGGTTACTGTATGATGATACTTGCTGGCCTGGCACCATAAGCACAATATTTGGGTGCACTGCCACTGACGCCTGTATCAGATTCATATCCTCAGAGGGGTTACGGTGTGACGGCACTGTTAGGGACGCTAAAGGACCAATTTTGAAGCACCTATTGTTACTTTCATCCAAAGCCTGCATAAGTTTCACAATAATTTAGCCAAAAAAATCAGTAAACTTTTTCTGCGTGTACGAATATGTCTTCTCTTTTCATACAGACTGCCGCCCCAAGCAGTTGTTTATGGATAGATTAAAGGAAAAGCATTTACCGTCATTTGAAACGTCATTTTTTTGTTTTTAAGTGTTTCTATACATCCTAGAAATCCGCCACTTCACGGGCAGGTTATGGGGACCTCCTAGGCACGATATTTGAAAGAATTTTTCGTTTTTATTTTTAACCCTTATTTCATGGCAAACTCACTGTCCCTTTAAAAACGTTTTCCAATGAACTCCCTATCTCCCGATCCGTGGCAGCTAGGGGTTAAAGTTTGGTATTATTGGATCGGCCAGAGCATGGCCGTTCCAACGATACCAAACTCGAATGTGAAAAAGTTAGTAAAAAAAAAAAAAATTTAAAAAATAAATTATAAAAAAAAATAAACAAGTTTTTTTTCTTTTTTTTGGTTTGTTAATGCAGCAATATTGTTCCCATTTCAATTATAATGTGAACAATGATGCTGCACTAACGATTTTTGTATGCGGTGCGTTTGTTAAAAATCGCGTAATTTTCCCCAAAAAAAAATGTAACGAGACCCCATCTCTAATTTTTTTAACAAGCGCACCCCATACAAAATATAACCGCAATTGCTCGCATCTTAAAATGTGAAAAAAAACACTTTACACATTGCAAATTATTGAAAAATCATATTTTATTGCATTTTTTGTTATAATATACAGACAGGTCATGACGTATACATATAATAATGACATATTATGAATCTGCCGAGTCTGACGGAAAGAACGATATATAATATGTCTGGGTCATATACTAAAATAAGCCTTCAAAACGCGTTTAAACATGATGAGCAAAACTGGTAAAAATGACCTCAGCACAGGGGCGGGAAAAGCCTCAGCAGCGAAAGGGTTAAAACATTTGTGAATGGAGATGATCTGTGTCTTGTCACACAATCAGTACCACGCAGTATTTTGGGGCTCACTAATTTCTTTAAAACATTTGTGAATTGAGGTGATCTGTCTCTTGTCACACAGCCAGTACCATGCAGTATTTTGGGAATCACTAATTTCTTTAAAACATTTGTGAATTGAGGTGATCTGTGTCTTGTCACACAATCAGTACCACGCAGTATTTTGGGGCTCACTAATTTCTTTAAAACATTTGTGAATTGAGGTGATCTGTGTCTTGTCACACAACCAGTACCACGCAGTATTTTGGGGCTCACTAATTTCTTTAAAACATTTGTGAATTGAGGTGATCTGTGTCTTGTCACACAACCAGTACCACGCAGTATTTTGGGGCTCACTAATTTCTATAAAACATTTGGGAATTGTTATAATCCGTGTGTTCTCACTGGCTGCCACCCATCAAGGGGTCTCACTGATTTATAGGAGGTTTCACTGCCACCCATCAAGGGGTCTCACTGATTTATAGGAGGTGTCTGATACTTGTAATCTGTGTCTTGTCACTGGCTGCCAGCTATCAGGGTGTCTCACTGAGTTATACCAGAGTTCTTTAAATCTTTATACCAGAGTTGAATCAGAGTTCTGTATATATTAATTTATATATCACTCACCATGTCTGAAAGAACAAAAAGGACAGGCAGACGCTCCCAGACATAGATAAGAGGGCAAGCAGCCCCTGTGTCGGGAGGTTGTGCCTCTGGTCATGGTGGACGTGGTGCTTCCTCTGCAGGGGCACGCTTGTCCTTTCTAACTGGTGCTGGTCGTCTTAAGCAGCAGCAACATACAGAAGACTTGGTGGATTGGCTAACCAGGCCATCCTTATCCTCTGAGTCCTCTACCAGCCAGGCTTGTAGTGCTTTACAGTCCACCTCAGCTGCCAAAGCATCTAATGCAGCCTCCATGTCCACAGCTACTCCTGCCGTAGCCTCGCTATCACACACGGAGGAGTCAGCTGAACTGTTTGACTACAATGAGAGTGACATGCTGCTTGAGGATGCGCAGCAAGTACAGTGCTCTGATTCAATCTCTGAGGTTGAGGAAGGGAGTATAATCAACCTAGAGGAAGGGGGTGCCAGTGATGACACACAAATAACTGGCACTCATGTTGCCCCAGCAGCTGCAGCATACTGCCAAGTTGGCTCCAGTGACGAGGAGATAGGGGGTGATGATGACAATGATGATGAGGTCACTGACTCCACCTGGGTGCCTGATCGAACAGAGGAATTAAGTGAGGAAGAGGGGGAGGAGGAGGCACAGCAAACACGAGGCACAACATCCTCTGTGACCAACCGTAGCACTAGCCAGTCCAAGGCATCACATGTCAGAGCTGCTCCGGTGCAGAGTGCTGTTGTCTCAAAGAACACATGCAGGAACTCTGTTGTCTGGGAGTTCTTTAAGGAATGTACTGTAGAGCGCTGCGTTGCTATTTGTAATCTATGTCAGATGAGGCTTAAGCGTGGGAAAGATACCGGACACTTGGGTACCACATGCTTGAGGCGACATATGAACAACTGCCACACATCCCGTTGGCGCAAAACTTTGCGTAGGTCCTCCTCCTCCTCATCTGTCTCTACCCCCACTGTATGTCCTGCCATGTCATTGCCTACAACCTCCACCGACAGGGATGATGCTACAGTAATGGATGTACCAGGTCCTTCCTCACAATGTGACATCATCCCAGCAGCTGAAGATTTACGCAGTCAGATTACGTTGCCGCAGCTGCTGCAGCGAAAGAAAAAATATAGTCCCAACCATCCCCAAGCACAGCATCTAAATGCCAGTTTAGCAAAATTACTTGCATCGCAGCTGCTGCCTTTCCAGCTGATGGACTCTGCTCCCTTCCGTGAATTTGCTGAATGTGCTGTACCACAGTGGCAGTTTTCCAAAACGCCATTACTTTTCACGCAAGGCCATTCCAGCACTATACCAACACGTGGAAGACCATGTTATCCAGTCATTGGGAAAGGCAGTCAGCAACAAGGTGCATGTGACTTTAGACACGTGGTCCAGCAAGCATGGACAGGGTCGTTACATTTCCTTCACGGCTCACTGGGTAACTCTGATTGCAGCTGGGAGGGATCCAAGACGGGGCTCTGTGCTGGAGCTTGTTCATCCACCACGTCTCCAGAAAGCTGCTTGTATGAGGTCTGTCTGCTCCACCACCTCTCCCTCCTCCTCATCCTCCTCCTTCTCTGTCTCTGGCGAAGTGGCAGTTAAACCGACGCCTGACAGGGTCTACGCAATGGCTCAAGCAAAAAGATGCCATACTGTGCTTGAGCTGGTTTGTTTAGGGGACAGGAGCCACACCGGGCCAGAAATTCTGTCAGCTCTGCAGGGGCAGGTGCAGAGATGGTTAACACCATGCCAGCTTGAGCTGGGAATGATCGTCTGCGATAATGGCAGCAACCTTCTCTCCGCCCTCCGCAAGGGTAAATTGACGCATGTACCATGCCTAGCACACGTCCTAAATCTGGTGGTACAGCGTTTCCTAACCAAGTACCCAGGGCTGCCAGAGCTTCTCATCCAGGCCAGAAAAGTCTGCAGCCACTTCAGACGGTCATTCCCAGCAAGCGGTCGCCTGGCAGAAATTCAAAGAGAATTCCACCTTCCCACAAACCGTCTGATCTGTGACATGCCCACCAGGTGGAACTCGACATTAGCAACGCTGCAGTGTCTGCACAAGCAGCAGAGGGCCATCAACGAGTACCTGTGTGAGTATGGCACAAGGACAGATTCAGGTCAACTTGGGTTTTTTTCCCCCCGCAGTGGCTGATGATCAAGGATGCATGCACTGTACTGTCACCATTTGAGGAGGCAACGAGGATGGTGAGCAGGGACAGTGCATGCATCAGTGACACAATTCCTTTAGTGTTCCTGCTGGAGCACACTCTGCGGGGAATTATAGATGTGGCTCTAGAGGCAGAGCAGCGGGAGGAAGAGGAGGCCTTCCCTAGCTCTCAAGGCCCCAGTCTTTCCGCAGACAGCATTCCAGCGGGTCCTACTCAGATCAGACAGGAGGAGGATGAGGAGGAGGAGGAGGCAGAATATTTAAGTAGTGGGGGATTGAAGGTGGGGATTCCTCAAGGGAGGGTTTTGTGTGCCCAGAAACACAAGGGCTAATGCGTGGCTGGGAGGAGGAAGTGCACGATACGGTCATCCTCATTGACCAGGAAGACTTGGAAGCTAATGCCACCTCCAACCTACGCTGCATGGGCTCCCTAATGATGCAAAGCCTGCTAAAGGACCCCAGGATTCGTGCTATCAAGGAGAGGGATCATTACTGGTTGGCAACCCTTCTTGATCCACGATAAAAGGGTAAAGTTGCAGAGCTCATCCTGCCCACACAGAGGGAGCACAGGATGAAAAAACTTGAGGTCCCTCTAAAGCGACACTTGTGTAACACCTTTCCAGGCACTGGTAGATTACCAAGTGCTGACACACGTGCTTCTGAGGCTGCGGGTGATCAGAGGAATATGGGTGAAGGCCAGGGCCGCTTGCCTGATGCATTTTTAATTTTTTTTAGTCCTCGACGCCCAGGGACGTCAAATGTAGGCACCCATTGCCAGCGTCTTCACCATATGGTGCAGGACTACCTAGGAGCAAGGGCAGATCTGGATACCTTTCCAGCAGATTATCCACTGGCTTACTGGTTGTTGAGATTGGATCATTGGCCAGAACTTAGCCAATATGCTATGCAGCTACTAGGTTGCCCTTCATCTAGCGTGCTTTCCGAAAGGACGTTCAGTGCCGCTGGAGGTTTTGTCACAGACAAAAGAGTGCATCTGTCCACCGACTCTGTAGACCGGCTGACAGTTATAAAAATGAATCAGTCCTGGGTCAGCAGTTATCAATCCCCTGATGCTGACGTAACGGAATAGATCGGGGATGTCTTCTGCATGCACAAAACCTCCAGCACTGAACTCTTCCACAATACCACAAAAGGGTTACGGTGTGAATGCACTTGCTGCCATGAAAGGCACAATATTTGGCTGCACTGACGCCTGTGCCAGATTTATATAATTTAAATTTTTTGAACAGCAGGGTCCAACCCTGCACTCTTCCACAATACCACAGAGGGGTTACTGTATGATGATACTTGCTGGCCTACCAGTCTTGCAGAAAAGGCAGAATATCTGGGTGCACTGACACCCATTACCAGAATCATATCTTTTCAATATAGGACCACATGGTCCACCCCTGCATTCTTCCACAATACCACAGAGGGGTTACTGTATGATGATACTTGCTGGCCTGGCAGTCTTGCACCAAAGGCACAATATCTGGGTGCACTGACGCCTTGACCAGAATCATATCTTTTCAATATAGGACCACATGGTCCACCCCTGCATTCTTCCACAATACTACAGAGGGGTTACTGTATGATGATACTTGCTGGCCTGGCAGTCTTGCACCAAAGGCAGAATATCTGGGTGCACTGACGCCTTAACCAGATGCATATCTTTTTAATATAGGACCGCATGGTTCACCCCTGCATTCTTCCACAATACCACAGAGGGGTTATTGTATGATAGTACTTGCAGGCCTGGCACCAAAAGCACAATATTTGGGTGCACTGCCACTGACGCCTGTATCAGATTCATATCCTCAGAGGGGTTACGGTGTGACGGCACTGTTGGGGATGCTAAAGGACCAATTTTGAAGCACCTATTGTTACTTTCATCCAAAGCCTGCATAAGTTTCACAATAATTTAGCCAAAAAAATCAGTAAACTTTTTCTGCGTGTACGAAAATGTCTCCTCTTTTCATACAGACTGCCGCCCCAAGCAGTTGTTTATGGATAGAGTAAAGGAAAAGCATTTACCGTCATATAAAACGTCATTTTTTTGTTTTTAAGTGTTTCTATACATCCTAGAAATCCACCACTTCACAGGCAGGTTATGGGGACCTCCTAGGCACGATATTTGAAGGGATTTTTCGTTTTTATTTTTAACCCTTATTTCATGGAAAACTCACTGTCCCTTTAAAAACGTTTTTTTTTTAACTTTTTGTCCTTGTTTCCTGTCCCCCAGGGCACTACCCGGACCCCCATACACCTTTTATTGCAAATATGTAGCATATATGCCCTCTTGGAGGGCACTCTAAAAACCAAATTTTCAGCGCTATTGACTTGCATGGAGTTCGATTTCGGGTTCGAGTTCGGACCCGAACATATGGGAAGTTCGGTTTTGGCCCGAACCGAACTCGGGGGGTGTTCGGCTCATCCCTTTTTATGAGGCCATGAAAATAGTCATAATAATCAGTTTTTCCCCGGGTGTGAGAGTACCCCCACCTATTTTTCCAGGAAAAAAAGCACTGATCTTAACCAACAGAGTATGTAAAATTAAACATATTTGCAATTTACATACATTTTCCATTGTTTCCACTTACATCAGAGCATACCTTTAAAAAAGAGCTACAGAGCAGACCAGAGCATCGCCTATGTCAGCACATATCATTAACCAAATCCCCTCATTTGCCTCTAGAGACTGGCAAATGTCAGTACATGTCATTATAAAGAGCTCCTGATCTGCATATCTAGCTCCTGCCTCATTCTTAACATTGCTAGCTGTCACTATAACAAACCCCCTGCTTCTCCCTGCACTCGCTGTCCTCCAATCCTGCTGCTTCTTCGTATATGGACCCCTAGCCCCTGAACCTCAAGAACATGGGCTTGTTTAGAGAGATGTTATCTAGGGCCCCAGGTGATCCGTTTAATCATATTTTATTTCATGGTCATTTGGTTTTAATACTACCTACTAATTAATCTTAGTCTAAATTAGTATTTTGCCTCTGAACAAAATATTACAGCTCCATGTCACCTCATTATTGCACTACCTCTAGGATGTTTATCTCCACAGCTTACAAACAAAACTGCTCTACTCGAGTTTGAATTAAGTTTCTTTATGCCACCCACCATTTCCTTCCTTTACCCCACTCTTTGTTGTTTCGAATCATTCATGTAGGGATACTGTTTCCCATCACCCAAGAGTGACTTGAGGGTATTGTAATCTGGACTACATATCTTTTTTTTGTTGTTGTATTTGTGTCATTCACTCTTAAATACAGCAAATAAATGTACACACAGTAGTATTACTTCCAAAGCAGTGTTTCTCAACCTTTTATGGAGAAGTACCCCTGCAGGTCTCAAAAAGAATTCTCAAGACTAATTTCTATTGATCAGTCGTGAGGGTTTCTGTGTGTTTGTGATATCAGTATGCGTTTGTGATGCTTTCTGTGTGTGTAATATCAGTATGCGTTTGTATTGTTTCTGTGTGTGTAATATCAGTATGTGTTTGTATTGTTTCTGTGTGTGTAATATCAGTATATGTGTAGATTTGTGTACGTGTGTGTAATGTCAGTATATGTTTTTGTGATGCTTTGCGTGTCAAGATGGGGAAGGAGGGTCAGAGTGAAGAGGAGGGGAAGAGAGGGGAAGGCAGAGCGGGCGGAGTGGGGGAAGGGGTCAGAGTGGAGAGAAGGAGTAGATAGGGGCCTGCTGCCAGTGCCAGCATGGAGGAGGCGAGGCCAGCACTCAGGGGAGACACACAGGCAGACTCTTCAGCTGGAACTTTGTATTTTGCCCCCTCTGTTTCCTGCACTGTAAGGGGCAAAGGGGGGGGCATCGAGGAGCCGGGCTGTGCAGGGCTGGGTGCCTGGCACCTTCTGCTCCCCTGTTCTCCTGATAAATGTGCATAGCCCCAGATGATGTATATTTGCATGTTCGAGGCTAGGCTCATCACAAAACCTAGCTAAGGATTCAAAACCCATCCGGTCAAAAATCAGACAGGTGGAAACCCTAGACGTACCCCCTGCTTATGGTACCCAAAGGGTTGAGCAACACTGGGTCAAAGAACATAAATAAGCAAATGAAAAATGCGATATCAAAGGCTTCTACTTTACAATGTACAACCAAACATGCATAATGAATTGCTTTTCATAAGTTTTTCTTGTGGCTGCAAATGGAGATACAGATACGATCAGAAATTCTTAACATACACATGTAGTCAACTAACTGAAAACCATTTTCTACAATTAACTGGTACCTGTAGGATGTCATCATTAAAGAGTATGGCTTTAATGCAATATAGGTTTAACAGTAATGACTCTTAGTAGAGTTTTGGTCAGTAACAGAATATATTGCAGTTTGAAAAAAACATTTTTATTGTGTGCACTAATACATATGTAATGATATCATGCAAATGGGTGTCGCATAAAATATGATAATATTTTATAATATGCTCTATGATCATGCAGGGTTATTCAAAGAGAATCAAAAAGTCACCGCACGTTCGGTGACTTTTCGTTCTCTTCAATTAGGTGCGATTTGGCGATCCCATTTTGGCGACCCTGCCGTGTATACAGCAAGCACCACAGGGCCATCGTATGGCAGGGAAAAGCTGCCGCAAACTCGACGAACACTCACCCCAGAACCCAGCGAACGCAAACCGAAACTCGCAAAAACATCTGGATTAACCCCGCCGAACTGTCACGGTTCCCGGATCCCACCACGCAGTACTTAACCCCCAACACTCCACAAAGCCCAGAAGCTACCAACAGTGTAGCTGTGAATGATCCCTATCTGTCTGGTCCTTAGAATTGGCCAGGTAAACTAGCTAGACAGAAAAGGGTTAACAATATGGAGAGGAGTCAGCCGAGCCAGAATCAGGAATACAGAGTTCAGAATGGTCAAATGGAATAGCCGGGTCGGTATCAGAGCAGTAGCGTAGTACAAGAAAATAGTCTAGGGCAACAGAAGGCAGAATGGTCAGAACACAAGCAGAGGTCAATAACAGGTTAAATCAATATAGCAGTCAGGTACAAGGAGCTCAGGTATGGATAACCACGATCTGGCAACTTCTGAAACTATACTGAGGGTTTTTAAAGACCTTCACCAGACCACGCCCCCCACTCAAGCCACACCTCATGCAATCACCTCCCTGCCTGTCTCCATTTAAACCGGGCAGTGGTCAGCGAGCAGCATCAGACTTGCTGTCCTCAAGCACACAGGTAGGGCTGGAAGCCCCCAACGTTACATGAACACGACATAGAAACCCGAGAAGCCGTCGATCACAGTGCAGAGCAGCCGCCGGGAAAACCCGACACCGCAGACGAAGGAGGTGAAAAAAAAAGGAACCAATTTGCTTGATTGTTTGAAAAGTGAAACGCTGTTTGCAAAGATACCACCGAACGAAAATGTCTGAAATTTACATATAAGATCCAATGAATGATAATAAAAAGGGCTGTTACATAAAAGAGAAAAAACGATTAAAAAAAAAAGAAAAAACAATTTTCGCTAAACAAATCCCAAAAAATGCTTAAAAAGATCCTAAACAATCTAAAAATAAAGAGACTTTTTACTGCAGAATATTATAATCAATGGTTTATTAGATGTTGAATTAAAACGGGAATATTTTTAACATTGAAGCCTATGGGATTCGCCTGAATAAACCTGTCGAATGAAGCAACCGAATGGCAAGGCATTTCGGCAACTTTCACTGCTGGTTTTTGTTCTCTGAATAGACGAAGCTATGGGGATTTCATTGCCCTCGAACAGGCACCAAACAGGCACCGTATGTGCAGGCAAACCCCTGCCTGAGACCCCGCACAGCCCACATGCCACCCCCC
The DNA here is from genome assembly GCA_009667805.1 of Leptobrachium leishanense. Taxonomy (NCBI): domain Eukaryota; kingdom Metazoa; phylum Chordata; class Amphibia; order Anura; family Megophryidae; genus Leptobrachium; species Leptobrachium leishanense. Next base: position 178,629,632 of record CM019065.1, on the reverse strand, counting down.
TGTACCTGGCTGAATGTATCTAATATATATAATTAAATACATTCAGCCAGGTAGAGAAAGAAAAAAAAAAGTTTTACTTTATGTTCCCGGGGACATTTAAAAATGTCCTCAGATTTAATTAATCTTTTTTAGAAATGTGTCGCCTTACCTTAGCCTGGTGGTCAGTGGGGGCTCTCTGGATCCTGGTTGTGGGGGGGGGTCTGCCGTGGCCGCAGGTGCAGTGGCTCCCTCCCTGCGCCGCCTGTCTCTGCCACATGCACCCGGGCGGCTAACCCGCACAGTCGCAGCTCTGTCATCCAGCGGCCGCATGCTCCTCAAGGGGATCCTTGGGAGGCCCAGGCAGGCTGCCCTCTACAGTGCCTGATTAGAGGGCCGTGTCTGCCTGATGTTTTAGTAACAAGAATGTTTTATCCCATAGGCTTCAATGTTAAAAATATTCCCGTTTTAATTTAATATCTAATAAACCGTTGCTTATAATATTCTGCAGTAACGAGTCTCTTTATTTCTAGATTTTTTAGTATTTTTTAAGCATTTTTTATACTTTTTAAAAAAAAAATTCAAACTTTTGGCGAACGTCCCAAAAAGTTTGAAGTTCGCGAACTGTCGAACAGCCGATGTTCGATTCGAACTCCGAACAGATTGAACCCAACAGCTCATCCCTACCCATCACCCTATAGGGGGCCTATTGTTACAGCCCTGCTGTTCGGTGTTTTCACTTGACAGGTTTATTCAGGCGAACCCCATAGGCTTCAGTGTTAAAAATATTTCCATTTTTATTCAATATTTAATAAACCACTTATTATTTTAATCTGAAGTAAAGTCTCTTTATGTATTGATTTTTTTTTAGGATCTTTTAGGCATTTTTTGGGATTTTTATGGCAAAAAAAACCCAGTTTTTTTTAATGGCGGATTTTCTTTTTTCTGTAGCAGACTTTTTTATTATCATTCATAGGATCTTATATGTAAATTCCAGACATTTTCATTCAGTAGTCTTTTTTGCAAAAGGCGTTTCAATTTTGACACTTTCAATTGTATTGTTTTTTTTTTCTTATCCGTCCGGCGGCTTGTTGGCTGCATTTGGCAAGCAACCAATATTTGTTTTCCAAAATCGACCGATAGAATTAAATCAAGCTGTAAGTTTGAATGAAAATATCATTGTTATTCCCTGAACTGTCATATTAGAGCCAAAATAATTTTTCGTCAACGAAAACTAAAGGGGTTATTCAGAGATATCCGAAAAGTCGCTGCACGTTCGGCGACCTTTCCTTCTCTACACTTCGGAGCGATTTGGCGATTCTAATTCACCGACACTTTGGTGTATTCAGCAAGCACCGCAGGGGCCCCCATAGTGCAGGGAAAACTCGCCGCAAACCCGCAGAACACTCACCGAACACTCACTGAACACTCACCGAAAACCCACAGAAACCGACGCAAAAACCCAGCCGAACACAAATATTTTTAACATTGAAGCCTATGGGATTCGCCTGAATAAACCTGCCGAATGAACCCACCGAATAGCAGGGCTTTTCAGCAACTTTTCACTGCTATTTGGTGTTCTCTGAATAGACAAACCATTGCTTCTCTATAGGGGATTTCACTGCCCTCAAACAGGCACCATACGTGCAGACTATTCGCCAACGTTTGGCGAATTGCCTGCTCTCAGAATAGCCAAATGGCCATGAAAGGTAACCGTGCGCTGAATTTCAGTGTCCAGTTACATTTCGGCAACTTTTAGGACCTCTCTGAATAACCCCTTAAAATTAACTGAAAACCTGTCAGGTTTTATTTTTTGTGGAAAAATATATAAAATTATATAAAGAACCCATTCAAACAGTTCTGAATTACAAGTGATATGAAATAAAAATGAGTTTGATCTGGAAGATGGGTTTCAGCAATTTTTTTTTACATTTTTGCAATTGTTTTAAAACCATTGTATTAAGTCTGATTTGTTTGTTACACTTTTTATTCACAACATTTATAAATTCAAGTTACATTTACAGATACAGAATCCATAAAGAACTGACACATGGCTACTATACCAGATGCACTTATTAATCACAGCCCATAACAACCTTAAGGAAGAAAATAAACACATTTTATCAAAGACATGTCACTAAATTCTCAGAGGAGAAAGAGATAAGTGAGGTTACTTTCAAACCATTACATTCCATCAATAAACATATCGTTGAGTAATGACAACTCCATTCAACAATCTTACCTGTCAATCATAATATTTTATATAATGCCTTCTAAAAAGCAACGCATGGCTTATTCACATTTCAAAGAATTGGTCAATTCTGCTTGCATTCATAACTAGAAAGTGATGATTAATGTGTTGCTTGTGCACTGTTTTTAGTTCAGTCAAGTAATTTCAGGAAAAGTAGACTGCATATGCTATGGGTATTATTCATGGTCTTGTTTTTAAAATTAGAAGAAAATGAAACCTAAGTGTTTGTACAATTTAGGATTTTTATATTCAAATTCACATACAGGGTAATTCAGAGAGAGCCGATCTGACCCCGAAATGTAACCGGACATTGAAATTCAGTGTACAGTTACCTTTCCTTTCCATTCGGCTATTCTGAGAGCAGGTATTTCGCCAAATGTTGGCTAATTGCCTGCACATATGGTGCCTGTTCGAGGGCAGTGAAATCCCCATAGAGAACAATGCTTCGTCTATTCAGAGAACACCGAACAGCAGTGAAAAGTTGCCGAAGTGCCCTGCTGTTCGGTGGTTTCATTCGACAGGTTTATTCAGGCGAATCCCATAAACTTTAATGTTAAAAATATTCCCGTTTTAATCCAATATCTAATAAACCATTTATTATTTTATTCTGCAGTAAACAATCTCTATTTTTAGATTTTTTTTTGGGATCTTTCAGGCATTTTTTGGGATTTTTTGCAAACTTTTTTCCATTTTTGTTTTTAAATCGTTTTTTCTTTTTTCTGTAACAGCCCTTTTTATTATCATTCATTGGATCTTATATGTAAATTCCAGACATTTTCGTTCAGTAGTTTTTTTGCAAACAGCGTTTCAATTTCAAACTTTCAAGCGAACCTTCTTTTTTTATTTCCACCCCGTTCTTCTGCGTGTCTGCTTTTTCTGGTGACTGTTCTACGCTGTGATCGCCGGCTGCTCAGATTTTTCCGGCGCGGTCGGCTTGGTTTTTGAGGCGGTTTCCGTGGGTTTTCGGTGAGTGTTCAGCGAGTATTCCCTGCAGTATGGGGGCACTGCGGTGCTTGCTGAATACACCACAGGATCGGCGAATCACCCCGAAGTGCGGTGACTTTTCGAATCTCTTTGAATAACCCTGATAGTTGCTGAGCTCTTCCCTTATTCATCCCTCTTCATTAGGCACTTTAATTACTAGTATGGTCCTCGATTTGCATTCTTTTTCTAATATAGACATTGGGGGTTATTCAGAGAGCAATGAAATGTTGCAGACATTAGCAGCAGTTTTGACGCCGCAAAACTGCTGGAAACCTGCCGACAACCTGCCGAACACTCGCCGAAAAACATATCTGATACAATTTGAAATATCGGATCACCTGAACCGCCGCAAAAAACATGCCGAACACATCCGGCCGATGAGCCACCGAACACAGTGCAGGCCAGTCACCGGATAAAGCTGGCAAGCTGACGAACGGGGTAAAAAAACAAAAAACAATACGAATGAAAACGTCAAAATTTAAAAGGTGTTTGCAAAAAAACTACTCAACAAAGATGCCTGGAATTTACATCTAAGATCCGATGAATGATAATTAAAAGGTCTGTTACAGAAAAAAGAAAATTCACAATTAGAGAAAAAAAATGGAAAAAACCTTTGCCAAAAAAAATGCCTAAAAGATCCTAAAAAATAAATAGACTTTTTACTGCAGATTAAAATAATTAATGGTTTATTAGATATTGAGTAACAATATAACAATATTTTTAACATTGAAGCCTATGGGGTTCGCCTGAATAAACCTGCCGAATGAAACTACCAAACAGCAGGGCACTTCAGCAACTTTTCATGCTGTTCGGTGTTCTCTGAATAGATTGACCATTGCTTCTCTATGGGGGATTTCACAACCTTCAAACAGGGACCGTGTTTACAGACAATTCGCCAAAATTTGGCGAATGGCCTCGAAGTGTCACCGTATAGGGAAATTCCCTGTTTGGTGCCATTTTGGGGCCAGATCGTCTCTCTCTGATTAACCCCTATTATCAGCATTATTTGATCCATATTTTAAGCACAGTATAACTTCTATTGGTCAATATAGTATGTATTGATATTTCCCCCATGGCTTGCTGAGCTGTTTATGATCTTCTCACTTATGGCCAGATACATCCTTATACAGGGTTATTCAGAGAGAATTGAAAAGTCACCGTATGTTCGGTGACCTTTTGTTCCCTGCACTTCAGGGCGATTCAGCGATTCTAGTTCGCCAACCTTGCGGTGTAATCAGCATGCACCGCAGGGCCCCCGTAGCTCGCCGCAAACAAGCAGAACACTCACCGAACACTTACCGAAAACCTGCAGAAACTGCCGCATAAACCCCACCGAACATGCCAATCACAGCGCAGAGCAGCCGCCAGAACCCGACAGGCAGACGAACATGATGGGAAAAAAAAAAAGTAATCTTGAAAGATTGAAATTTGAAATGCTGTTTGCAGATAAACTACACAACCAAAATGGAATTTTGATATAAAGCCTTATGAATGATAATAAAGAAAATTAAATAAAGTTTAAAAAAAAAATTTTAAAAGAAAAACGGAAAAAAAAATTGCCGAAAAAATGCCTAAAAGATTCTAAAAAAATCTATAAATAAAGAGACTTTTTACAGCAGAATATAATAATAGATGGTTTATTACAGACCTCAAAATTTCCACTCGCGTGCTCGCATTTGGCGAGTGGAAATTAGCTGAGGGTGAGTGGGGCTGACTGACCCGTTGGTTGCTGGGGCCAGGTTCAGTGGGCCGCTGGCTTAATTCACATCTCCGGTATCGGACCCTTGGAATCCGAATCTGAAGCTGTCTATCTGATCGGCGCTGCCCCCTCCTACGCGACCCGTGAGGTTCACGTTTGCGGTTCACCTGTCCACCCACGTGATGCGTCACACACTCGCAGCGTAAGTGCCTGCTAGTCTATGATGCATCAGATGGGTGGGTCAGGTGACATGAGGGAGGGGGCGGCACCAATGCAGGGTGCCGTTCCCAGACTCGTGTTATGAGTGTGGGAGGCATGTTGCAGCACCGATAAGACCCAGGCAGTAAAGGCGACTCTCCAGTGGACAGCGGAGCCAGCCAGTGTCCAGACTGGGCCTCTGCTGCACTGTCCACCTTCCCGATCTTCTGCCTTGGTAAGTGACTGCTTGGGGGGGGGTGTAAAAAGAAAGTGAGAGGGGGTAAAAAGAAAGAGCGGTGTAAAAAGATAGAGAGAGGGGGTAAAAAGAAAGCGGGGTAAACAGAAAGAGTAAAAAAGAAAGAGGGTTAATAAGAATGAAAAAGAAAGAGGGGTAATAAGAATGAAAAAGAAAGAGGGGGTAAAAAGAATGAGAAAGAAAAGAATGAGAAAGAAAGGGGGTAAAAAGAAAGAGAGAGCGGATAAAAAGAAAGAGGGGATAAAAAGAATGAGAGAGGGGTGCAAAAAGAGGGGTAGAAAGAGGGATGTAAAAAAAGGGGAGTAAAAAGAATGAGAAAGGAGAGTAAAAAGAATGAGAGGGGTTGTGTAAAAAGGCAGTGGAGCTCTGTGATATGCTCATACACAAGGCACATTACTGTATCAGAGCTCCACAGCAATAAATCCAACAGTAATGTGTGCTGTGTATGAGCGTATCACAGAGCTCCACAGCAATAAAACTCACAGTAATGTGCAGTGTGTATGAACGTATCACGGAGCTCCACAGCAATAAAACTCACAGTAATGTGCAGTGTGTATGAGCATGAGTTTTATTACTGTGGAGCTCTGATATGCTCATACAGGCCACACATTATTTTCCTTTATATTTACAGAGCTTTGTTAAATTATCATTAATACTATAAGAGGGTTTATTTAGGGGCGGAGTTAAGAGTTGTGGTTGGTTGGGGCAACTGGTGGCGAGTAACTCTTAAGGCCTGGCTAGTAGCTCGGGACCTGAAATTTTAAGCTCTGGTTTATTAGATATTGAATTAAAACGAGAATATTTTTTACATTGAAGCCTATGGGATTCGCCTGAATAAACCTGTCGAATAAAACCACTGGACAGCAGGGCAATTCAGCAACTTTTCACTGCTGATAGTGTCTCTGAATAGACCAACCATTGCTTCTCTATAGGGGATTTCACTGCCCTCGAACAGGCACCGTATGTGCAGGCAATTCGTCAGAATTTGGCAAACTGCCTGCTCTCTGGATAGCCGAATGGCCCTGAAATGGTTCCCGAAATTTCGGCAACATCTCGGATCTCTCTGAATAACCCCCATACAGGGTTAATCAAAGAGATCCAAATTGCTGGCGAAAGGTAACCAAACAGTGAAATTCAGTGTACGGTTACCTTTCCTGGCCATTCGGCTATCCAGAGAGCAGGCAGTTCGCCAAATGTTGGCGAATTGCCTGCACATACAGTGCCTGTTCGGTGCCTGTTCAAGGGCAGTGAAATCCCCATAGAGAAGCAATGCTTTGTCTATTCAGAGAACAAAAACAAGCAGTGAAAAGTTGCCGAAATGCCCTGCCATTCGGTGGTTTCATTCGACAGGTTTATTCAGGCGAATCCCATAGGCTTCGATGTTAAAAAGATTCCTGTTTTAATTCAATATCTAATAAACTGTTGATTATAATATTCTGCAGTAAAAAGTCCCTTTATTTTTAAAATTTTTATGATCTTTTAAGCATATTTCAGGATTTTGTAGCGAAACTTTTTCCGTTTTTTATTTTTAAATCGTTTTTTTAAATCGTTTTTTTTTTTCTTCTGTAACAGACCTTTTTTTCCTTTTTTTTAAATAGTTTTTTCTTTTTTCTGTAACAGCCCTTTTTATTATCATTCGTTGGATCTTATATGTAAATTCCAGACATTTTCGTTGAGTAGTTTTTTTGCAAACAGCGTTTCACTTTTCAAACATTCAAGCGTACTGTTTTTCACTCCATTCGTCTGTGGTGTCGGCTTTTTCTGGCTCTGCGCTGTGATTGGCGGCTGCTCGGGTTTCTCCAGTGTGTTCGGTGGGGTTATCCAGATGTTTTTGCGGGTTTCGGTGTGCGTTTGCCGGATTTTGTGGTGAGTTTTCGTCGGGTTTGCTGCGTCTTTTCCCTGCACTACGACAGCCCTGTGGTGCTTGCTGAATACACTGCAGGGTCGCCGAAATGGGATCGCCAAATCGCACCGAATTGAAGAGAACTAAAAGTCACCGAACGTGCGGTGACTTTTCGATTCTCTTCGAATAATCCTGATAGTCTTTATGATATCATAAGTTTAAATCAATAGTCATTAAAAAAAACATACTTGAAAACGAGAGAAATCTCAATGTATCCTTCCTGGTAAAATCCTTTATAAATAAATAAATAAAATAAATAAAAAGCCAGAGAAGCTTTAGATTACACTGAATGCTCTTTTTTATTTTTTTATTTAAAGATAAGAGCCTCTGTTCTTTTTTAGTAAAAGATTATGTAAAACCACATGCTGATTCTTCAGTCAGGGTCCTTGCAATGTTATTTAGCAATATTTATTGAAGTACAGAAAACTACATAATATGTTAGAAACTGATGAGGACAATTCTTTAGGTAAGATCCACTGCTTTGCGAAGCTTTGTTTTCTTTAACAGGTACAAATGTAAGCATTTTCTGTTTTTCAAACAGTTTTAAGCTATACTCAACACTTTTTGTGATGAGAAATGTGAAAGAATTAACAGGATCTTCTGGAAGTGTTCATTTATGCCCAACTATCAACTGCATCACAATTCTCTATCTCTGAGCAAAGCAGCAGAAATTCTCACCAATTGCTGCTTACTGGAGAGTAACAACAATTGTTGTTTTGTCTTAAGTTTGATACATCAGATATAATCATATATTTTGTAACTCTGGTTAATGCAAGTAAAGGGCAAGCAAATAGTGCCTTTGCCTTGCCTCAGTGTGTTATTAACAGGGTTGTGTTCTCCATCAGTCTAAAGTATTAACTTCACTCTCCTGGCAATTCCCAAGTAAGGCCAAAATAACCATGCACGAGGGGACATATTTGGCATTTTCCGTTCCGGCCACCCTTTTGGGTGTAAGAAAGCTAATCTGCATATGGTATAGTCTTTTCTGTAAAGGCACCATCAAACTAACTCCTTATGAGACCTGAGCAGTTACACATTGAAGGACTGGCCACTGCATAACAATTCACACAGGTAAAAAAGTGGATTGCACATAACAAACTTTCTCTAAATACTGCCAAAACTGTTAGGCTCGTGTCAGACGAGCGCACCTAGTGCGCCCGCACTTACCAGCGCCCGGCGCAGCCGCATGATGCAGCGACGGGGCCGGTCACACGAACTGTGCACGCAGCAAGCGTCCGTGTAGCAAATCTCTGTGTTGATGCGCTAGAATGCGCGTCAACAGAGCTGCAAAGTGTGACCCTCTATAGGAGGATCACGATTTGCACAGCTGAGTGCACTCAGTGGCAGCGGAGAATAGAAGGAATGTCCTCTCTCACGGACGTTCCTTCCACTCTGCAGTGCACTCGTCTGACACAAGCCTTATGATGCTCTTTGGAACAGCACCTAAACGACATAAATTGCAAACTCCTCATCTATGTGTCAGGACAAAATCAAATGGCACGCTGACCACAGTCAGTTAATAGCTACAGCTTAACCCCTTCACTACCTTTTTAGGTTTATTTCCCATAACTCCACTGCCAGGACCCAGTGGAATTATTGAAAACAAATTTGCATTGTACATAACTTGCAACTGTACTCCAAATAAAGCTTCAAATGTCAAAAACATGTATGCACTACTTGCAGACATAGGGTGCCATCTACTGGCAAAATAAAACAATTACATTCCACATTATAGTTTGGTATCCTTTTTTTTTTTTTTTGATAGTGGGAAAAAAGGAATCAAAGTAGTTTTGGCACCTTGGGTATCATGTCTAAAGTGCTAAAACGATGGGGTACTTTCTGGATCCTAATTGCAAATGAAGTTTGTTTGCCAAAAAAATGAAATTCCTTTGTATTGCTCCAGATTTAGCCCACATCAAGTACACCAGATCTCTGGGCAACAGCAGATGCTCTGCACATAGAGTATACTGAATCTTTGTATAGACAGGGTAATTTGTTGTTACCATAATTCCAGTTCTGCTCCTATATATATACTAATATTAAGAGGTATACTTTTGGAACACAAATGCAAACCCACTTTCAGTGTCACGTACTGTAAAATTTGTTTGTTTGTGTTAGAATGCACGGGAACATGTTTCAGCAGCAGTAATGTATCAATTTTGAATCTGTAGTACCAGGGGATCCCTTTCCTGCCTGTAATTGTCTCATGGGTTCAGACCACTACAGTGTTTCTTATTCTGACCTACTTTCAGATTGCTATTCATTATTTTATGACATTATATACAGCCACAAATGCCATAGGAATTTTATTTTATCATAGGCTTCTTCAAAACTGTAGTTCTACCCAATATCTTCAAAGGTAAGATCTGTTGAAAATAGTATATACAGTATATGGAACATTAATTTAAAGAAAATATGCATTTTTACAAGCTAAATTCTTTGTTAGAAACCTAACCTTAAATAAACGTTTAGAAGCGAGTTGACATTTTAGTTTGCATACACTGCAAAATGTATGAAAGTCTATATTTTCAAATAAAATAAGTTGACGTTATCTGTTTTGCTGTGTATTGGTCTGTATTAAATCTCGATATATATAACATATATGTTGAGCTAGCATAATATATAATAATAGTCATGTCAACTGTCATCAAATGTTTTAAATGAAGAGCTCCAATCATTAATTTAGATTTACTATATGGTAATCACTACATACCGGCAATAGAAAGTCAGACTCTAAAAAGGATGTATCTATAGAAAAGCACATAATAGTCTCAGGTCATAAAAAGTCAATATTTCATTCCTGAAGAACAAAAATGAGCTAGGCAGAGAAAAGTACCCTGAACTTGTAATTCGCATGCTGGGACATTTACATCATCTTACTGAGATGAGCTTGTATTCCACTGCCGAATTCAAGTTCATAAATCACAAACTAATAGACAGAACTGAAAGTTTGATTAAAGACTTAAGCCAAATATAGACTGTGGTCTTCAGCATTGCAATTATGCCTTTCAGTCATCCAGTAATTGTTCAATAAATGATTTATACACAAAAATGATTTCTATTTTTAAACTGCTCATTATATCATACAGTTGTGTTCAAAATTATTCAACCCCCAATGCTGTAAAGGGTTTTAGGGAATTTAGTGTACATTTGTAATTGTATTCAGAATGAAATCCTACAAGGACTTTTTAAAGAACCATATGCAACTAAAATGACATCAATTGGTTTTGTAATACAGTAGTAAATGTTTCTTTTGTGAATTCTCCATTGACACAATTATTCAACCCATTAAAGACTACCACTCTGAAGAACAGAGGTTCATTCAAGTGTTTTCAATCAGGTATTGAAAACACCTGTGGATGTCACGGAGCAGCAATAAAGCATAATAAGCACCAATTAGGCAGCTTTAAAATGACTGTGATACTCAGCTCCTTCTAGACATTTACTGGTGTGGTTACAAACATGGTGAAGTCAAGAGAATGGTCCAGGAAGACAAGAGAAGAGGTGATTACTCTTCACAGGAAGGGCAATGGCTATAAGAAGATTGCAAAGATGTTAAACATACCAAGAGAGACCATAGGAAGCATCATTCGCAAATTCAAGGAAAAGGGCACTGTTGAAACGCTACCTGGTCGTGGCAGAAAGAAGATGCTGACTTTGACTGCTGTGCGCTACCTGAAGCGTACAGTGGAGAAAAGTCCCCGTGTGACTGCTGAGGAACTGAGAAAAGATTTGTCAGATGTGGGTACTGAAGTTTCAACTCAGACAATACGGCGCACACTGCGTAATGAAGGCCTCCATGCCAGAACTCCCAGGCGCACCCCCTTGCTGTCTCCAAAGTATAAGAAGAGTCGACTGCAGTATGCCAAAAGTCATGTGGACAAACCACAGAAGTTTTGGGATAGTGTTCTGTGGACTGATGAAACAAAATTAGAACTGTTTGGGCCCATGGATCAACGCTATGTTTGGAGGAGGAAGAAAAAGGCCTATGAAGAAAAGAACATATTGCCTACTGTGAAGCATGGCGGGGGGTCAATCATGCTTTGGGGCTGTTTTGCTTCTGCAGGTACAGGGAAGCTTCAGCGTGTGCAAGGTACCATGAATTCTCTTCAGTACCAGGAGATATTGGATGACAATGTGATGCCGTCCGTCACAAACCTGAGGCTTGGGAGACGTTGGACCTTTCAACAGGACAATGATCCCAAGCATACCTCCAAGTCCACTAGAGCATGGTTGCAGATTAAAGGCTGGAACATTTTGGAGTGGCCATCGCAGTCACCAGACTTAAATCCGATTGAGAACCTCTGGTGGGACTTAAAGAAAGCAGTTGCAGTGCGCAAACCTAAGAATGTGACTGAACTGGAGGCTTTTGCCCATGACGAATGGGCGAAGATACCCGTAGATCGCTGCAAGACACTTGTGTCAAGCTATGCTTCACATTTAAAAGCTGTTATAACTGTAAAAGGATGTTGTACTAAGTACTAAGATTGAATGTCACTTGGGGGTTGAATAAAACTGATAATGATGTGAGCACAGAAAAGACATTTGTGGTTATTTCATTATAAATGTTATGTTATATTTGTCTGACCTACACGTGCCTCTTTGATTTAATTGTAAGCAAGATGACTGAATGATCAAAATCAATATCAAACTGGCCAAAACACTCAATTTCAGTGGGGGTTGAATAATTTTGAACACAACTGTATATCTAAATGCTGGAAATACTTACAAAGAACACTGTTTTCATCCATTATTTGAAAGATATATTAAAATTATAGTTGTTATACACTTCCAATGCTCTATTCAGAGTCAAGTGCTAATAATTTTGTGAGACACGCACATTTCATACATCCCAACTTGCTATAAAAGCTGTTTTTGCATTTCCTTGGCGTAGTTATGCAAGCATAAAGAACTTCTGCACTGAGGAAAGGGCATGTAGCCCTGTAATGTCTGCTATATATATATATATCAAAAGAAATAGGTGCTCAGGAGTATGTAAATAGAAAGACAGGAGTGCCTGAGTTTGGAGGAAAGTGGGTAACCTTAAAAAATCTGTAAGATAAACATACCCAGGTGAATGTGGTATGATGTACCTTCGTGCAGGTAAAAGGAACATTCTCAACAGGATGGCCTATACACAAATTGGTGGGAACAAGGATTAACAATTAACTTTTAATAGAGTACTATAAAAAGGATCCACAGATCCTGGTAGCACGAGACGTAAATATAATGAGTTGGGGTATGGATGAGGCCCCTTGGCTTTCAGGCACATACACATTAGCACAGCATCCCAGTATGTAGAGAGTAGTTACCGTATTTTTTGCTCCATAAGACGCACTTTTCTCCCCCCAAAAAGTGGGGGGAAAAGTGGGTGCGTCTTATGGAGCGAATGTCCCATGATATGCCTCATCTCACCTGTCGCCGCCGCGTTAGGCTCCCTCTGAGCGTGCGTCCGGCGGCAGGAAGCTTGGGCACTCGCCTGGGGGAGCCACGTGACCGCGATCTCGCGAGATCGCGGTCACGTGGCTCCCCCATGCGAGTGCCCAAGCTTCCTGCCGCCGGACGCACGCTCAGAGGGAGCCTAACGCGGCGGCGACAGGTGAGCGGAGGCATATCCATGAGCTGCTGGGGCACATCCATGAGCGAGCTGGGGCACATCCATGAGCGAGCTGGGGCACATCCATGAGTGAGCTGGGGCAAATCCATGTGCTGGGGCAATATCCATGAGCTGGGGCATTATCCATGAGCTGGGGGGCAAATCCATGTGCTGGGGCATATCCATGAGCTGGGGGACAGTATCCATGAGCTGGGGCATATCCATGTGCTGGGGCATATCCATAAGCTGGGGGGCATATCCATGAGCTGGGGGACAGTATCCATGTGCTGGGGCATATCCATAAGCTGGGGCATATCCATAAGCTGGGGGGCATATCCATAAGCTGTGGGGCATATCCATGAGCTGGGGGTACAGTATCCATGTGCTGGGGTATAGCCATGAGCTGGGGGACAGTATCCATGAGCTGGGGGACAGTATCCATGAGCTGGGGCAGTATATCCATTATTACACTATTTGATTTCAGAATATTTATTTTCCTGTTTTCCTCCTCTAAAAACTAGGTGCGTCTTATGGTCAGGTGCGTCTTATGGAGCGAAAAATACGGTAATCTGTCGAGCAGAAAAAGAAACAATGGGCCTTCGAGGGTCCGTAATATATAGGAAAAAAAAAAGGAAAACTCAAGGATGTGCTGTGCTTGGTAAAGGAAATAATACATTAGACCTGTTACAAACTGGGAAACAATGTTTCTGGAACGTTCCTTGCTGTATGAGGAAAGTGCAAATGCTAAGCAGGTTGTGGCGCCCCTATACCTGCAATAACAATGCAAAGAGCCACAATTTAGAATTCATAGCCAGAGGTCCTGAGTTGCATCAGCACATTCGAGGATAAGTGCAGAACAGCTACAAAAATATAAAAACGTTAAAGAAGGATTGCGCATGGTTGACTGCTTGGGAGATACAGTCAGCCAAATATTTTAAATTCAACGCATTTCCCCGTTAAAGTAAGGGATCAGAAACGGCTTCATCAGGAAGCAAAACCTTCATCAGGAAGCAAAACCACCATGAAGGTTTTGCTTCCTGATGAAGCCATTTCTGATCCCTTACTTTAACGGGGAAACACACCGAATTTAAAATCCTTTTTACATTACTCTATTAAAAGTTAATTTTTAATCCTTGTTCCAACCAATTTGTGTATAGGCCATTGCGGCCATCCTGTTGAGAAATTTCCTTTTACCTGCACGAAGGTACATCATACCACATTCACCTGGTTATGTTTATTTTCTTTTATATATATATAAATGTTTATTATTGCAGAAGCCACTTGCACGTCACAGCAATTCAAAGAATTGCATCCCAGAGCTCATGTGCCACATTCCCCATATGCAGCAAGGAATTCTGGGTAGGATATGCAAATGACATCTGTCTCACTTTTATGCATACTGGGTCTGTTATTACACAGAACCCTAAACTCAATGATATGGCATATATATACAGTATATCTCCTTTACAAGAAAATTGGTCATACACAGGGCCGGCGCAAGGATTTTTGCGAATACAGGTGAAAAGGTATCGAATCTACAGCATTGAAACTCACATGCTGCCCTCTATACAAACACACACACACAAACATATACTGCTAGCCCCCTTCCTTGTAAACTCACACATTGCCAGCCCCCCATACACACACTGTCAGGCCTCCTCCCAATACAGACAAACAAACACCAGCCCCCTCCTAATATAAACACTGCCAGCCCCCTCCCCATACACACACACACACACACACACTCATACTGCCAGCACCCCCTCTACATACACACTCACACTGCCAGCCTCCTGTCTCCTCTCTAGCTGCTGAGCATCCAATGAGCAACACAGATACGTGGCTGCAGGGGGAGAGGAGGCCTGCCTTCCCTGCAGCCAGATAATTGACTTTGAAGGCTGCCTATCCAGCTTCTGTTTGCTCACACCAGGGCAGAGAATCCTCGGAATCCTTTGTCTGGGACTGGGGATGCAGAGTTTTTGCGCCCCTTGTGCTCGCGCTGTAAGTGTGCGATCAGACGAGTGCACTGATTGCGCACAGTGCGTCCGTTGAAATGGATGCACTTTATAACAGATGAGATTGTGGATAACATACTATCAGTTAGTTATGATGGACATTGGGAAAAAAAACTGTACGTGGGGGTGTCTCTACGTCTGTTGTAGCTTTTTCATGTCGATGCCATTTTTGCTTCCATTGCAGCATGCGTTGCCCGTGTGTGAACAAGTGCACACGTGCTTCGTGTATTGTTCTTTATTGACTCCTTTGAAAAGCTACGACGGACAGCAAACAGTGCGAACAGACATACGTGCTAGGTGCTAGTCGTGATGATGTCAGCGTGCCAAGATGAGTCATGTGGGACGGACTGACCCCAGGACATCTGGGGGACGTCCTCCGCACACAATTTTTGCACCCAAGGATGTCCCCCACACATCGTCTGCAGCGAAAGTGTTAAAACTGAACTCGTTTTCATCTGGAGTAAAAAACAAGGGAGTTGGTGCTAAATGGCAGACGCTAAAGGAAAACCTAATTGTGTGCCATCTTCCATTAGCACCTACCATTTAGCTCTGTATTACGAAGGAGCCACTTTGTCAGCAGCTCCAGACGTAATACTAGCGAGGCGTTAAGAGATAACACCAGGAGCGCTAAGCATCGTTGCTGTTCTCTACTCCACGAGTCCATAGCACACCATGGAGACAGGACTCGATCTCTTGCAGAGCTTGTGTGAAGGAGATCTGGCCGGGAGGTGGAGTAATACATGAAGGTACACTGGTAACTATTTGATCCCAGTGTATCTCTCCCATGGAATGAGGAAGCGGAAGATCGCGCTGCTCTCGCAACTGCGGGATCTAAGGGGAGTATGGGATTTAATGGAGGTTAAATCAATGTGTTAAATGATTTTGCTTCTGCACAATCACATAACGACAGGGTTTGAAAGACGTTATTCTTTAGAATAATGTAAGATGCAGATGGTGAACGGGCTGGATGGCATACCTAGTTCTTCATCTGCTAATTTACAGTAAGTTGACGCTACACCTCAGCTTGCGTCTCAGATGTAATAAGACATTAAAAAAAGAGCACAGTGCTCACACCATTTTGCTGAACATCTCGAGCGCTGTGTTTAACGCCAACATCAGGATCAGGCCCCAAGATAAATGTAACAGCAAAAATGATTCTTTAGTCTGAGCTGTTAATAAAGGCATTCCCTCAGACAGCAGCTACTTTTTCACAGTCCAACCGTATGCATTATTCACATGTCCCTTGAAAAGATTTAATTTAAAAAGTTTAATGTACTTCTTCACTCCAATCCATTTGTTTTATATTGTCCGAATTAAGGCGATAGGATATAATATGTTTCATGTTACGCAATGAAACTTTGTAATATATCTATATTGAATATAAACCATATTGCATTGTAGGAGTTGAGAATGACTGGTACACATGTATCATAAATATATAAATACTAATAAATTCTATAAGAATGGAATATAAACCGACTGGTAAATGTAATACATCTGATGATCATTCTTCTTGATACAGCTATACAAATAGAATTCTTATTTCTTGCATTTCTATAAATATTAGATTTTTTTTTAGCACTTATGGTACTCAGTGCACTGCAATGTCCCGTGGCAATGAAGAGGTTAATTAATATAGAGGAGTGTTTAAGAACTACACGTGGGACGGAGGAGGTGAGGTCTGTGGTGGCTGGTATTCTACAGAACTGTCAGTATCATGTTATAAAAGACACCAAGTGCATCTCCGGCAGCTGCAGTGAAGGTATTGTTTGCATGTTGTGTATTTCTTGCCCTTTAAACTTTCAATTTACAATTAATATGATCCTAAACATGGCCAATTTATAAAATCTTGATAATAATTTATAATAAATTGACCTGTGACATGGATAAGTTTAGCCTTTTTAAATTGTCTGTGTGTTTGTCTATGTAGACTTGTCTGTGTTACTGTGATCTTGTAACTGTTTAGATTGTCATTACTGCTGTATACACGCTCAAAACAAAGTGTGTACAATATATAATATATATCCTAGGCAATATAGTGTTTTCTTCAGTCTCTCTCTTTATCAATGTAACTCTTAGCTTTATCTTCAAAGTTAAGCAAATATATTTTATTATGGTTGGTCAAGCTTCAGGAAGTACATTTTACCATAATTAGTCATGTATTATATTGTAACTATTTCAAATATATTTTTAATTTACTTTCATTGCTTTTCTAAAAATGGGGTCATGTAATGTTCCAGTTTCTAAAAAAATAATGATATTGTATAAATTAGGCCACGAGTCTGTCTGTTGGCTTTTGTGGTAACGTATTAAAAACTGTATCATTGATCTAATTCGAAGATCGTTTTAATATGTGTAATGTTTTGAATTTGTGGCAATGTATGAAGGCTTGATTAAAGTCTGTTATGTAGAGGTAGCACTGTTGCTGTCCTCTGATTTGGCAAAATATAACATGTTTCCTTTAGACAAGTATAGAACTTTAATGAATATAATGTTTAAAGGCAGCAATGGCCATTTTTTGCAAAAATGATAAATATTAGGGTATTAACTAACTACATTTGTGATATCATGGAAAACAGAAATGTAAATGATTGTAGAATAACCAGGAAACCATACTTTTATTTTACTTAATACAATAATATATTAATACATTTTTCTAGTTAAAATTATTCTTAAATATCATTATAGTGTGTTATGACATGTGAGTTTTATTAAACATTTCTAGATATAAAGTGTCAAATAAGAACAATCTTTACACTAATTGGCAAGTCACACCATTTACTTTTCATATTGCACCATAAATAAAGTTAATTCTTCTTCCCAACGCACATGGACTATCAATACAGTTGATTTTACACCTTTCACACGTTTCCTAAAACCTCATATACTGTATATTATTTTAAGAATAGTCGTCACATAGATTTTTGGCAGAAAAAGAGCTAGTGTGTTATGCTTCTCCCCATTTAAATATTGCCTGACAGCGTGTGCCTATGTGTGGTTTTACTACATTATGACAGAAGTAAAAGAATTTTTTAAAAACCTCCTGCTCACCCTTTGTCTGTTACGATGAGTACAGACAGGAAGCAGTTTAAGTATTACATGGCTAGGTTTTAATTGACTACCAAAATGGCGTAGTATTTTTTAAAAAATATCTTTCACTAGTAAGTATGTAAATATATTTAACTATATAGCAATTAGTCTCAAGGACCAGCACTCTGGGGCTTGTTATGAAAAATCTGCATTTATTGCACAAAAGTCAACGTTTCACATTTCAATTACATTTCAAGATAGGTCCTGGTGAAAGTTACTTTGATAACTGAAACGTAAAAAGTTGACTTTTGTGCAATAAATGCATAATTTTCATAAGAAGACCCAGGAGTGTTGGTCCTTGAGACTAATTGCTGTTTTTTTTGCTGACCCTAGCGCTATGTTCTGGTGTAACCCTTGAATGTAAAGACCCTCAAAGTTTATATACAGTATATATCTGTGTTTTTTTTTTATGGGCCAATGATCTGTCCTCACTGTTTGTTTACCTATCTTGACCATACAATTCCACTCTTCGTATTTAATCCTAACCCCCCTTCTGCTTGGCTCTTTTTTGTTCTATTCTATGCTTTTGCTCAGTATAGATCCAAAACCTGAAGAAGAGATGTATACTCTCGAAAGCTTGTCTTTTAAATGTTATGGTAGTCCAATAAAAAAAAGGTATCACTACATACTGCTATGCTCTGGTGATTTAGATATACAGTCAGGTCCATAAATATTGGGACATCGACACAATTCTAACATCTTTGGCTCTATACACCACCACAATGGAGTTGGAATGAAACAAACACAATGTGCTTTAATTGCAGACTGTCAGCTTTAATTTGAGGATATGTACATTCAACTCAGGTGAACGGTGTAGGACTTACAGCAGTTTGCAGCTGTGCCTCCTACTTGTTAAGGGACCAAAGGTAATGGGACAATTGGCTTTTCAGCTGTTCCATGGCCAGGTGTGTGATATTCCCTCATTACCCCAATTACAATGTGCAGATAAAAGTCCCAGAGTTCATTTCAAGTGTGCTATTTGCATTTGGAATCTGTTGCTGTCAACTCTCAAGATGAGTTCCAAAGAGCTGTCACTATCAGTGAAGCAAGCCATCATTAGGCTGAAGAAACAAAACAAACCCATCAGAGAGATAGCAAGAACATTAGACGTGGCCAAAACAACTGTTTAGAACATTCTCAAAAAGAAGGAACGCACCGGTGAGCTCAGCAACACCAAAAGACCCGGGAGACCACAGAAAACAACTGTGGTGGATGACTGAAGAATTCTTTCCCTGGTGAAGAAACACCCTTCACAACAGTTCGCCAGATCAAGAACACTCTCCAGGAGGTAGGTGTATGTGTGTCAAAGTCAACATTCAAGAGAAGACTTCACCAGAATGAATACAGAGGGTTCACCACAAGATGTAAACCATTGGTGAGCCTCAAAAACAGGAAGGCCAGATTAGAGTTTGCCAAACAACACCTAACAAAGCCTTCACAGTTCTGGAACAAGATCCTATGGACAGATGAGACCAAGATCAACTTGTACCAGAGTGATGGGAAGAGAAGAGTATGGAGAAGGAAAGGAACTGCTCATGATCCTAAGCATACCACCTCATCAGTGATGTATGGTGGTGGTAGTGTCATGGCGTGGGCATGTATGGCTGCCAATGGAACTGGTTCTCTTGTATTTATTGATGATGTGACTGCTGACAAAAGCAGCAGGATGAATTCTGAAGTGTTTCGGGCAATATTATCTGCTCACATTCAGCCAAATGCTACAGAACTCATTGGACGGCGCTTCACAGTGCAGATGGACAATGACCCAAAGCATACTGCAAAAGCAACCAAAGAGTTTTTGAAGGGACAGAAGTGGAATGTTATGCAATGGCCAAGTCAATCACCTGACCTGAATCCCATTGAGCATGCATTTCACTTGCTGAAGACAAAACTGAAGGGAAAATGACCCAAAAACAAGCAGGAACTGAAGACATTTGCAGTAGAGGCCTGGCAGAGCATCACCAGGGATGAAACCCAGCGTCTGGTGATGTCTATGTGTTCCAGACTTCAGGCTGTGATTGACTGCCAAGGATTTGCAACCAAGTATTAAAAAGGAAAAGTTTGATTTATGATTATTATTCTGTCCCATTACCTTTGGTCCCTTAGCAAGTGGGAGGCACATCTACAACCTGCTGTAAGTCCTACACTGTTCACCTGAGTTGGATGTACATACCCTCAAATTAAAGCTGACAGTCTGCAGTTAAAGCACATTGTGTTTGTTTCATTCCAACTCCATTGTGGTGGTGTATAGAGCCAAAGATGTTAGAATTGTGTCTATGTCCCAATATTTCTGGACGTGACTGTATATATATATGTTTCTTACTTTATTATAAATTCTTCGCATGTGTCTGGATTCTTTTTGGTATACATTCTTGCAGCCGGACCACGGCACCGAAGCAAGTATGGATCATTGCTATTTTTGAGTGCAGGATACCTTGGACTCTTTGAGTCCAGAAAGGACTCCGTCCTAGGTAAGTGAGTTGATCTCTTAAGTAGGGATGTGCGTTTCGGGTTTCGGAATTTCGGAATTTTCACGAAATTTCCCGATTCGTGTTTTCGGATGCGGCCGATTTTCCGAATCGGATCGGACCCGAAAACCGACAGATCCGAAAAGTTTTCCGAGCCGAAACAAAATATTTTCGGAATTTTCGAATAGACTTGAAATGTGTCAAATCGAAATTTATTTTCGCTCTATTCATGATTTCGGTTCCATTCGTGATTTCGGTTCCATTTCGGTAATTCTGGTATCGCTGATTCTGTAAATTTTGTATTTGTAATGCGTATCACTTGTTTTTGTTTCCAATGATCCGATAATTCTGTCGATACGATAATTCCTTTCGTAATCGGGTCGGATCCGATTCGTCCGCGGGTCGCGCATGCGCGCGCGCGGATGTCGTAACTTTATTGAGCCAGTTTTTTGACAACTTTTTGGACAGGCCAAAAAATATTGTTTTATTATTTATCATGGCTGCAAGAGACGAGTGCCATTCAGACACCTCCTCATCTTCTTGCACCCATGAGACACCACCCAGGAAGAAGCGGGCCAGCAACATGGCATTTGACGAGATGTTGGAGCTGGTCCGCATCTTTGATCGTAAAGATTACGACTGCCGTAAGGGCCCTTACGGCAGGAAGAATAATGCAAGAAAGGACCGTATCCTCGATAAGGTTCGCACCACCAGCCTGGAGCTGTTCGGGAAGGACCGGACAAAGGACCAGCTACGAAAACGCTGGTCTGACCTCAAGATGCGCGAGGAGGAGCAGCTGAGGCACATCCGGCGTGTCATAGCCAAACGTAAGTGTCATGTTATATTGTAAAGCGCTGCGCAAACTGTTGGCGCTATAAAAAACCTGTATAATAATAATAATGTGCTTGCATGTGCTAATGTGCACAGAAATACGTTGATTTATCTAGTCCTTTTTTCATGCAATGTGATTGTGTATAGCTTTGCGTTTTCACGACTCGTCATACATGCAATTTTGCCATAGCTCTTCTTTTTTGTGATTTTACGTATTCGTGAAAATTGTGATATTTGATGTATGTAGATGAAATTACAATGCTGGATTTCTTTTGGCACTGTGTGTACTGTAGTGGGCTGGGGGGGGGAGGTTGTTGTGATTGAGTGATGCATACGAGAAGACCCGCAGCTTGCCCAATATTGGCTCCCATCTGCTCATCAACAAAAATCTCTGCGTCTCTCCTAAGTGGTAGGATGGGACATGTAGTTCTTCTGAAAGTGCATCCAAACAGAGCCGCATTCAATACATCCTCAGCAGCTGCTGAATTGTTGCAGCGCAGCAATTCAGTTTGCTACAGCAGTGTCATTGAACGCTTTAGATGCAAATTTCAAAACAAAATGGTGGATTTCTGTTGTTTCTGCAATATCCACAGTTTTATTCGCAGAAACTGAAAGTGAAACTGAGGCTGAGGCATCTATAAAATAAATAAAAGCAGTCGGCACAATGCGTTTTGTACGCACACAACACAAATAATAGTTTTTATTGAATAAACGTAATGTTTACTTCTGAAAAAAATATATAATTGAACGGTAATATATGTCTATGTCCAGAGGAAATAAATAAATATTTTGTGACTTTAGAACTATGAGATGGGAGTAGTGGAGGGTCAAGCTGGTAGTGCTAGTGGGTAGTGGAGGGGTGTCGCAATACTTTCGGCAATATATTGTATAGATATACCATTTTTTCCAGTCTGCATTATTTACGTGTTATTTTTTGGATTTGGCAGAAGACAGGAAGAAGGCAGCATCTGCCCCGGCGGGCACCAGTGCCCCAATGGAGGAGGAGGAGGAGCCACGGGCGACCACCAGCGCTGGTATATACTGTTTTATTTTGCAATGACTTTTGGTTAAAAACCAGAAACATTTTTTGTTTACTGTATCTTAAGAGGAGCAGGAGGAGGGCGATGGAGAGAGGGAGCCGGAGCCGCAGCAGGAGGCCGCAAGTCCAGGTTTTTTTTTTTACTGTTGTATTTTGCATCGACTTTTGTTCAAAAATAAATCAGTTTTGTTGTTTACTGTATTTTTTATTTCTTAGATATAGCACCGGATGAGATGCTGACGGTGGTGGAGGAGGAGGAGTCAGAGGAGTCGGAGCCTCAGGAGGCCGCCAGCACTGGTATATACTACTGTTATATTTTTTCAAGACTTGCAGTCAAAAATAGAAACCTGCTTTACTTACTGTATTTTCCTTCTTTCATTTATTGGATATATAGAAGGAGAAGCCAGACCGGACACGTCCAGCATTAGAATAATAAATCGGATGGCGATCGGCGAGCTACGCCTGGCTGTTACGACCATAGATTCCATCCAGGAACTGCTCCAGGAATTGCGGGAGCATATAAGCAATGCCGCTGACATCCTGGAGCGGCAGTGAGACCAGCCTCCTCCTCCCCTATGTTTGTGCCCCCGTTGGGCAGTTTGCCATCCTTGGCATGTTGTAAATAAATTTTCTATATTTTCCTGTTTGTGTGCGTTGCTTTTCCTTACTTAATATGTATTGCTTGGTTTCCACACTGTTAAAATTATATGTACATAATTTTATTGACATTTCTATGGACCCTTTGTCATAAATTTGTCAACATATTTGTGGCCATGAATGTGACTGCACATTCTACACTTCCTGCCTGGCCAAAAAATGTCACACACTAACACAACCTTGTTGTACTGCCTTGAGATTTGATTACCGACGTGGCCTGGTTTTGTTAAGCTTAGGCGATGTCACAACAACAACTCGGATTTTTGTCCACAGTCACATTCATTGTATAACCAAGAATTTATCAAAAAATATTGATGGCAGCACTGCGTGAAGTCTTCACCGACACAACCCAAAGATCCTTAGTGCGGCTCAGGTCTAGTTTATTTGTCCCTGTTTGCAGCATCACGCAACACCTCCTCCCAGCTATGAGCTCTCTCTCTCCCACCGCTGCCCGCTAAGACGCTGCCCGCCAACATGGTCACGTCTTTGCAGGAAGACAACAGCGTGGGGGAACGGCAGCTGCCGACAGTCCCAAGACCTCGTCACAATTTTATAAAGGATTTTACCAGGAAGGATACATTGAGATTTCTCACAATGACGTCAGTTCTGGAGTTAACCCCTAACTGCGACCAATGGTGGAGATAGGGGGTTCATTGGAACCCCCTATCTCCCGATCCGCGGCAGTTATCGGTTGGTTAATGTTTGGTATCTTTGGATCGACCAGAGCATGGCCTTTCCAACAATACCAAACATGACAATGTTAAAAATTATAAAAAAATTAAAATAGTTTTTTTGTTTTGTTAATGCAGCAATATTGTTGCCATTTCAATTATAATGTGAACAATGATGCTGCACTAACGATTTTTGTATGGGGTGCGTTTGTTAAAAATAGTGTAATTTTCACCCAAAAAAAATATAACAAGTCCCCTTTTCAATTTTTTTTTAACAAACGCAACTCATAAAATATAACCGCAAACACTCGCATGTTAAAATGTGAAAAAATACTTTACACCTTGTAAAGCAAACATTGAAAATTCTAATTTTATTGCATTTTTGGTTATAATATACAGACAGGACATGACGCATACATATGATGATATATTATGAATCATCTGCCGAAAAGAACGATATATATATAACATGTCTGGGTCTGTCATGCGCTGATTCCGGGGCGGTAGGTGCGAGCCAATATGCAATGAATACTAGTAAACCAGATATATTTATATATAAGGATTTATTGAGAAAAGGCACAAAAAGGGATAGGCGAGGAGAGATTGTATGTATGTATGTATGTATGTATGTATGTATGTATGTATGTATGTATGTATGTATGTATGTATGTATGTATGTACACACAGGTTACAGGGCTAGAGGGAACCAGAGCAGAGCACACACAGGTTACAGGGCTAGAGGGAACTAGAGCAGAGCACACACAGGTTACAGGGCTAGAGGGAACTAGAGCAGAGCACACACAGGTTACAGGGCTAGAGGGAACTAGAGCAGAGCACACACAGGTTACAGGGCTGGAGGGAACTAGAGCAGAGCGCACATACAGGTTACAGGGCTAGAGGGAACTAGAGCAGAGCATACACAGGTTACAGGGAACTAGAGCAGAGCATATACAGGTTACAGGGCTAGAGGGAACTAGAGCAGAGCACACACAGGTTACAGGGCTAGAGGGAACTAGAGCAGAGCACACACAGGTTACAGGGCTAGAGGGAACTAGAGCAGAGCACACACAGGTTACAGGGCTAGAGGGAACTAGAGCAGAGCACACACAGGTTACAGGGCTAGAGGGAACTAGAGCAGAGCATATACAGGTTACAGGGAACTAGAGCAGAGCATATACAGGTTACAGGCTAGAGGGAACTAGAGCAGAGCATATACAGGTTACAGGCTAGAGGGAACTAGAGCAGAGCATATACAGGTTACAGGGCTAGAGGAACTAGAGCAGAGCATATACAGGTTACAGGGCTAGAGGGAACTAGAGCAGAGCATATACAGGTTACAGGGCTAGAGCAGAGCATACACAGGTTACAGGGCTAGAGCAGAGCATATACAGGTTACAGGGCTAGAGCAGAGCATATACAGGTTACAGGGCTAGAGCAGAGCATATACAGGTTACAGGGCTAGAGCAGAGCATATACAGGTTACAGGGCTAGAGCAGAGCATATACAGGTTACAGGGCTAGAGCAGAGCATATACAGGTTACAG
This sequence comes from Leptobrachium leishanense, assembly GCA_009667805.1. Taxonomy (NCBI): domain Eukaryota; kingdom Metazoa; phylum Chordata; class Amphibia; order Anura; family Megophryidae; genus Leptobrachium; species Leptobrachium leishanense. The sequence continues at coordinate 178,604,455 of CM019065.1, read as the reverse complement.
GGCTAGAGGGAATTAGAGCAGAGCATATACAGGTTACAGGGCTAGAGGGAATTAGAGCAGAGCATATACAGGTTACAGGGCTAGAGGGAACTAGAGCAGAGCATATACAGGTTACAGGGCTAGAGGGAGCTAGAGCAGAGCATATACAGGTTACAGGGCTAGAGGGAGCTAGAGCAGAGCATATACAGGTTACAGGGCTAGAGGGAACTAGAGCAGAGCATATACAGGTTACAGGGCTAGAGGGAACTAGAGCAGAGCATATACAGGTTACAGGGCTAGAGGGAATTAGAGCAGAGCATATACAGGTTACAGGGCTAGAGGGAATTAGAGCAGAGCATATACAGGTTACAGGGCTAGAGGGAACTAGAGCAGAGCATATACAGGTTACAGGGCTAGAGGGAGCTAGAGCAGAGCATATACAGGTTACAGGGCTAGAGGGAACTAGAGCAGAGCATATACAGGTTACAGGGCTAGAGGGAGCTAGAGCAGAGCATATACAGGTTACAGGGCTAGAGGGAACTAGAGCAGAACATATATATGTATACACAGGGTACAGGGCTAGAGCAGAATTACTATATATGGATAAGAACAAAGGGAGAGATTGTATATATGTATACACAGGTTTACAGGGCTAGAGGGAACTGCAGATAACAAAATGGGAAAACAGAAACAGTATACTCAAGGTTATATATATGAATATATCAGTACTAGAGATGTGGGCAAGTCCTTGTGATCCAGGTAAGGAAAACTTGTGAGATCCAGGAAGATGCCAAGTCCAGAGGTCTGTAGTAAACAGGAGCTCCAGAAGTTTGTAAATAATAAGTCCAGGGGGGGAACTGTAACAGTGGTAGTCTTGAGAGGGTAGGATCCAGCAGAGTATGGGTCATAGGTTTCTTGGAGGAATCGCAGGTAGCTCCTAACAGCTTGGATATTTCCAAGGCAATGTGGAAGTGTTCGGTTTCAGGTGCGGCCTGGTTTTATGCAGGAGTAGGTGGTGATCTGGGCAACACCTGAGCATTACACAGTCAGAGGCGACTAGTGGTACTGCATGTGAAAGTCTCACTACTATGAGCCAGCACTGGGTTTAGGCTTTTTATTACGCCGGCGGCGATGATCATGACAGGGTCATATTATAAAATAAGGCTTCAAACCGCGTTTACACAAGAGGAGCGAAACTGTTAAAAATTAGCTCAGCAGCAGACCGCAGTGCCGCACACAGGCGTGAAGGGAAGCCGTGAAATGCCTCAGCAGCGAAAGGGTTAATTTTTTTTTGTCTGTTTTAAATCATCTTATTTATTTATTTATTTTCGTTTCAGATCATTTTGATCAACTATTTTTCCGTTTTAAAACCTTTTGTTCTGGTTTTTATTTTTAAAGTCAGACCATTCGGGTCAGTTTAGCGTTTTTTAAATCGTTTTGTTCATTTTTTTTTGTTCCTTGGCTTTCATACCATTTTTTTAATGTGATTAAATAAAGTTGTGAAATGTATATTCATAAGAAAAAAAGGATCTTTATTTAATTAAAAAAAAACACGTTAGAATCGCCAGAATTATCGTATCGACAGAATGAATTATCGGATCCGAAAAACAAACGAAAAATTTATTATAAAAAAATATATAAAGTATAAAAAAGTAAACCATAGTAGTTTACATCAAAACGAATAGAGTTAGACAGCTTTGAAACGAGGAGAACAGACGTTCCGAAAAAACGAAAATTTCCGAAATCACGAAAAGTCGATGCAAAAAACGAGCAAAGTGACACGAAAATCCGAAAAATGGTCGATATTCCGAAAAAAAAATGTACACGAAAAACGAGTCGAGCCGAACCGAATCGAAAAGTTTAAACATCCGAACAAATCGAACCAAATCGGTGCACAAGCCTACTCTTAAGAGCAGTCATTAGGTTAGCATGATAGGAACCTGCCAAAGGTGGAGTACATTGGCATTTGTTGGCATGCTTAAGCAATCCATGGTCATGCATTGTGAACTAAATTTCCACCATTTATCAACAGAGTTTAAGGTTATAAACCTATGAAAAGTCTTGAATGAGTAAAAGAACTATTATAATCCTGAAAGGAGTAAGAGTTGTTGGAAGCTTTGAAGAGTTAAAATTTGATAAAATCTCAATGTTTAAATGTATATGCTGCTGTTGAAGTCTTTGAATGTATTAGCTGGAGTGCTCTCTTTCTGGTTTGTTGTATTACATTGTCTGGAGAAGCACCCACATTCTGAGCTTAGTAAAGGTTGAGTGCTACCCTCCTTGTGTAATATATATATATATATATATATATCACAAAAAGGCAAGGCAATGGGTGTGGGTTAGCGCTTCATAGAGGTCCCCAAAGGAAAACACAGGGATGAGAGTAGACGAAAATGTGGGTCGCTTGAATGAGATGACAAAATAGGTCTTCTTATATATGTGGACCTCAAAGAGAGCACAGAAAAGAGCATATGGTGCAATATTGTAACATAAAAAGGAAATTTACAATTGGCGTAACTGCTTATACTCACACAGCGTGAGAGCTGCCAGCTCTCAAATGAAGACGTGCCAGGTATTGTAGGGTCACCTGCTTAACCCAGAACGGTCCATCTGGATACTTTTTCACTTTCAGTGTGTTTGCCAGGTGCAAGATGGTAGATAAATCCAACAATAAACAAAGCAGGCAATAAATAAAAAGGTGAAGAAAATTTTAATAAAAGAAAATATAAAGTACAAACCCAAACACGTTTCGCCTGTTACACAGGCTTCATCAGTGGCATAAATGAAATTACATGCAATGCATATGTCCGAATTTAAATACAAAAATTCCTCCCTAATTAAGCAAAAATCGCCGGCTGTTGCTTGTTACATTCAGCGGCCTAGCCGCTTCCGACAAACGCCGCCCCTATCATCATCTCGTGTCCAAAGGGGAGACGCCAGTGTAGACCGGAAATGGAAGGTACCCCCCCCCCCGGTGACAACTAGCTTGCGTCCCACCTTGGAACGCACACTGCAGTTGTATCCTCGTCCCTGCTAAACCGGAAGTGTGGGTTTCTACCTGACATAACCCGATTAGTGTTGCCCTGAGAGCAGCGTATCAGTCCCAATCTGAGAGTAAACTTAAATTGCTTATTTTATTATGTCTCCCTAGGGAAAGTACCGGACAATCAGATAAAAATGGAATTGTTTGTTTCACTAGAGGGAAACTTTATAAAGTATAATAGTCTATTGTTCCACTCCATCCTCAAATAGATTAACCCAATGAGTGCTAGCAGTACCCAATATACGTTTCCCTGTGAGCACTTTAGGGCAAGCATGTTAATAACATCCTCCAATAATAAAATGTGTATATACACTCCGTCCTGTGCCCCAAATACAGGGAGAAATATGGGTGAATGCTCCTAAAATATTGCTAAAAAATATATGGGCAAGTGCACCTAGAACGTATTAAAAATATATATTTAAGAAATGCGCTGAATGCTAGCAAGAACTTGGTATATGCCTTCCATGCCTAATTCTTGGGGACTTCAACATTCCCATTGATGATCCTTCCGCCCCTGCTGCCTCCAAACTTCTTTCACTCACGTCCTCCCTTGGACTCACACAATCCTCCCTCCTCCCTACCCACCACCATGGTCACGCTATTAACCTTGTCTTTTCCAACTTCTGCTCCATTTCTGAGTTCAACTGTCGCCCTTTCCCCATCTCTGACCACCACCTTCTCTCTTTCAACCTATCTGGACTTCCTAAACACCCTTCTCCCCCACCCCGCACACACACTCGCAGAAATCTACATGCTGTGGATCCCCATCAATTCTCCAATCTACTTCACCACCTCCCTTACACCTCATCCTTCACCTGCCCTGATGCTGACTAATCACTACAACACTACTCTTATCTCTGCTCTAGACACTCTTGCTCCTCTTCGACTCTGTAAGGCCCCACGACGCCAACTTCAGCCCCTAGGAAGCGACTGATTTCAGTTATTTTTTCCAAAGGGTGTGCAACCAAATATTAAGTTATGGGTGCCAAATATTTTGTCCAGCCCATTTTTGGAGTTTTGTGTGACATTATGTCCAATTGCTCCCTGAGCCTGCGGGACAGCTTGAATTTCTTTGGAACTTGTTCGGGGCTGCTTATCCACCATCCGGACTATCCTGCGTTGCAACCTTTCATCAATTTTTCTCTTCCGTCCACGCCCAGAGAGATTAACTACAGTGCCATGGGTTGCAAACTTCTTGATAATGTTGCGCACCGTGGACAAAGGCAAATCTAGATCTCTGGAGATGAACTTGTAACCTTGAGATTGTTGATATTTTTCCACAATTTTGGTTCTCAAGTCCTCAGACAGTTCTCTTCTCCTCTTTCTGTTGTCCATGCTTAGTGTGGAACACACAGACATACAATGCAAAGACTAAGTGAACTTCTCTCCTTTTTATCTGCTTTCAGGTGTGATTTTTATATTGCCCACACCTGTTACTTGCCCCAGGTGAGCTTACAGGAGCATCACATGCTTGAAACAATCTTATTTATCCCCAATTTTGAAAGGGTGCCAAGAATTTTGTCCAGCCCATTTTTGGAGTTTTGTGTGACATTATGTCCAATCTGCTTTTTTTATCCCTTTTTTTGTTTTGTTCCAATTCACACAAAGGGAATAAACATGTGTATAGCAAAACATGTGTTACTGCAATTCTGTGAGAAATACTTGATTTTCTGGAAAAATGTCTGGGGTGCCAACAATTTCGGCCATGACTGTATCTACCATCTTGCACCCGTCAAAAACGCTGAAAAAGTATCCAGATGGACCATTCTGGGTTAAGCAGGTGACCCTACAATGCCTGGCACGTCTTAATTTGAGAGCTGGCAGCTCTCACTCTGTGTGAGTATAAGCAGTTACGCCAATTGTAAATTTCCTTTTTATGTTACAATATTGCACCATATGCGCTTTTCTGTGCTCTCTTTGAGGTCCACATATATAAGAAGACCTATTTTGTCATCTCATTCAAGCGACCCACTGTGTGACTTTTCGTCCAAAGAACTACTCTCACCCCTGTGTTTTCCTTTGGGGACCTATTTTTTCACAGTATTTTGTATTACTGTTATAATTTTAATATGAATAAATGGTTGTGGAACCAATTGTCAGAGTTTCCATTATTTCTTATGGAGAAATTCGCTTTGATATAAGAGTGCTTTGGATTACAAGCAAGCTTCCGGAACGAATTATGCTCGCAATCCAAGGTATTACTGATATATATATATATATATATATATATATATATCATAGAAGTGGGTACACCCCTCACGTTTTTGTAAATATTTTATGATATTTTTTCATGTGACAACACTGAAGAAATGACACTTTGCTGCAATGTAAAGTAGTGAGTGTGCAGCTTGTATAAAAGTGCAAATTTGCTGTCCCCTCAAAATAACTCAACACACAGCCATTAATGTCTAAACCGATGGCAACAAAAGTGAGTACACCCATAACTGAAAATGTCCAAATTGGGCCCAAAGTGTCAATATTTTGTGTGGCCACCATTATTTTCCAGCACTGCCTTAACCCTCTTAGGCATGGAGTTCACCAGAGCTTCACAGGTTACTAATGGAGTGTTCTTCCACTCCTCCATGACGACATCACGGAGCTGGTGGAAGTTAGAGACCTTGCGCTTCTCCACCTTCCATTTGAGAATCCCCCACAGATGCTCAATAGTGTTTAGGTCTGGAGACATGCTTGGCCAGTCCATCACCTTTACCCTCAGCTTTTTTAGCAAGGTAGTGGTCATCTTGGAGGTGAGTTTTTGGTCGGTATCATGTTGGAATATTGCAGAGGGAGAATCTGGGACCTCTTGAGGCCAGAGAGGAGGTTGCAGTAGTCAAGATGGGAAATAATAAGAGCATAGATGAGCATTTTAGCAGAGTCCTGATTAAGACTAGGGATGAGCCGAACAACCCCGTGTTCGGTTCGCATTCGAACTCGAACAATTTCAAAAGTTCGGGTTCGAACGCGAACACAATTCGAACTCCATGCAAGTCAATGGGACTCGAACGTTCAATTTTTAAGAGTGCCCTCCAAGAGGGCATATTTGCAAGATATTTGCCATAAAAGGTGTATGGGGGTTCGGTGTAGTGCCCTGGGGGACAGGAAACATGGACAAAAAGTTTTTAAAAAAGGTTTCTTAAGGAACAGTGAGTTTTCCATGACATAAAGGTTAAGAATAAAAACAAAAAATTCCTTCAAATATCGTGCCTAGGAGGTCCCCATAACCTGCCCGTGAAGTGGCAGATTTGTCGGATTTATAGAAACATTTAAAAAGAAAAAATGACATTTCAAATGATGGTAAATGTTTTTCCTTTAATCTATTCATAAACAACTGCTTGGGGCAGCAGCCTGTATGAAAAGAGATGTTTTAGGACACGCAGAACAAGTTTAGTGATTTTTTGCTAAAATATGGTGAAACTTATGCAGGCTTTGGATGAAAGTAACAACAGGTGCATTAAAATTGGACCTTTGGTGGCAGCTAGTGCCTTCACACCGTAACCCCTCTGAGGTATTGAGGAAGAGTGCAGCGGTGGACCCTGCGGTCCAATATTAAAATTATATGAATCTGGTATAGGCATCAGTGGCAGTGCACCCAAATATTGTGCCTTTGGTGGCAGCAAGTGCCTTCACACCGTAACCCCTCTGTGGTATTGTGGAAGAGTGCAGCGGTGGACCCTGCGGTCCAATATTAAAATGCTATGAATCTGGTATAGGCGTCAGTGGCAGTGCACCCAAATATTGTGCCTTTGGTGGCAGCAAGTGCCTTCACATCGTAATCCCTCTGTGGTATTGTGGAAGAGTGCAGCTGTGGACCCTGCGGTCCAATATTAAAATGCTATGAATCTGGTATAGGCGTCAGTGGCAGTGCACCCAAATATTGTGCCTTTGGTGGCAGCAAGTGCCTTCACACCATAACCCCTCTGTGGTATTGTGGAAGAGTGCAGCGATGGAACCTGCAGTCCAATATTAAAATGCTATGAATCTGGTATAGGCATCAGTGGCAGTGCACCCAAATATTGTGCCTTTGGTGGCAGCAAGTGCCTTCACACCGTAACCCCTCTGTGGTATTGTGGAAGAGTGCAGCGGTGGACCCTGCGGTCCAATATTAAAATGCTATGAATCTGGTATAGGCGTCAGTGGCAGTGCACCCAAATATTGTGCCTTTGGTGGCAGCAAGTGCCTTCACATCGTAATCCCTCTGTGGTATTGTGGAAGAGTGCAGTGATGGAGGTTTTGGTAATGCAGAAGAGATCCCCGATCTATTCAGTTACGTCAGCATCAGGGGATTGATAGCTGCTGATCCAGGACTGATTCATTTTTATAAATGTCAGCCGGTCTACAGAGTCGGTGGACAAACGCACTCTTTTGTCTGTGACAAAACCTCCAGCGGCACTGAACGTCCTTTCAGAAAGCACGCTGGATGAAGGGCAACCTAGTAGCTGCATAGCATATTGGCAAAGTTTTGCCCAGTGATCCAATCTCAACACCCAGTAAGCCAGTGGATCATCTGCTGTAAAGGTATCCAGGTCTGCCCTTGCCCCTAGGTAGTCCTGCACAATATGGTGAAGACGCTGGCAATGGGTGCCTACATTTGACGTCCCAGGGCGTCGTGGACTAAAAAAATTTAAAAAGGTATCAGTCAAGCGGCCCTGGCCTTCACCACTATTCCTCTGATCACCCGCAGCCTCAGAAGCACCTATGTCATACCTTGTGTAACACCTTTACAGGCACTGGTAGGTTACCAAGTGTCTCTTTAGAGCGTACTCAAGTTGTTTCATCCTGTCCTCCCTCTGTGCGGGCAGGATGAGCTCTGCAACTTTATCCTTGTATCGTGGATCAAGAAAGCTTGCCAACCAGTAATGATCCCTCTCCTTGATAGCACAAATCCTGGGGTCCTTTAGCAGGCTTTGCAGGATAAGGGAGCCCATGCAGCGTAGGTTGGAGGTGGCATTAGCTTCCGAGTCTTCCTGGTCAATGAGGATGACCCCATCATGCACTTCCTCCTCCCAGCCACGTACTAGTCCTTGGGTTTCTGGGCACACAAAACCCTCCCTTGAGGAATCCCCACCTTCAATGCCCCCACTACTTAAATATTCCATCTCCTCCTCATCCTCCTCCTGTCTGATCTGAGGACCCGCAGGAATGCTGTCTGTGGAAAGAATGGGGCATTAAGAGCTAGGGAAGGCCTCCTCTTCCTCCTGCTGCTCTGCCTCTAGTGCCACATCTATAATTCCCCGCAAAGTGCGCTCCAGCAGGAACACTAAAGGAATTGTGTCACTGATGCATGCACTGTCCCTGCTCACCATCCTCGTTGCCTCCTCAAATGACAGTACAGTGCATGCATCCTTGATCATCAGCCACTGCGGGGGGGAACCAAGTTGACTTGAACCTGTCCTTGTGCCATACGCACACAGGTACTCATTGATGGCCCTCTGATGCTTCTGCAGATGCTGCAGCATTGCTAATGTCGAGTTCCACCTGGTGTCACAGATCAGACGGTTTGTGGGAAGGTGGAATTCTCTTTGAATTTCTGCCAGGCGAACACTTGCTGGGAATGACCGTCTGAAGTGGCTGCAGACTTTTCTGGCCTGGCTGAGAAGCTGTGCCAGGCCTGGGTACCTGGTTAGGAAACGCTGTACCACCAGATTTAGGACATGTGCTAGGCATGGTACATGCATCAACTTACCCTGGCGTAGGGCGGAGAGAAGGTTGCTGCCATTATCACAGACGACCATTCCCAGCTCAAGCTGGCGTGGTGTTAACCATCTCTGCACCTGCCCCTGCAGAGCTGACAGAATTTCTGGCCCAGTGTGGCTCCTGTCCCCTAAACAAACCAGCTCAAGCACAGTATGGCATCTTTTTGCTTGAGCCATTGCGTAGCCCCTGCCACGTGTCGGTTTAACTGCCACTTCGCCAGAGACAGAGAAGGAGGAGGACGAGGAGGAAGAGGTTTTGGAGCAGACAGACCTCATACAAGCAGCTTTCTTGTTGGCGTGGTGGATGAACAAGCTCCAGCACAGAGCCCCGTCTTGGATCCCTCCCAGCTGCAAGCAGAGTTACCCAGTGTGCCGTGAAGGTAATGTAACGGCCCTGTCCATGCTTGCTGGACCACGTGTCTAAAGTAATGTGCACCTTGCTGCTGACTGCCTTTCCCAATGTCTCCATAACATTGTCTTCCACGTGCTGGTATAGTGCTGGAATGGCCTTCCATGAAAAGTAATGGCATTTTGGAACCTGCCACTGTGGTACAGCACATTCAGCAAATTCACGGAAGGAAGCGGAGTCCACCAGCTGGAAAGGCAGCAGCTGTAATGCGAGTAATTTTGCTAAGCTGGCATTTAGACGTTGTGCTTGGGGATGGTTGGGACTATATTTTTTCTTACGCTGCAGCAGCTGGGGCAACGTAATCTGACTGCGTAAATCTTCAGCTGATGGGATGCAGTCACATTCTGAGGAAGGACCTGGTACACCCATTACTGTAGCATCATCCCTATCAGTGGAGGTTGTAGGCAATGACATGGCAGGACATATAGTGGGAGTAGAGACAGATTAGGAGGAGAAGGACATATGCAAAGTGTTATGCCAACGGGATGCGTGGCAGGTGGTCATATGTCGCCTCAAGCACGTGGTACCCAAGTGTCCGGTGTCTTTCCCAAGCTTTAGGTTCATCTGACATAGATTACAAATAGCAGCGGTGGGGTCTGCTGTACATTTCTTAAAGAACTCCCAGACAGCAGACTTCCTGTACATGTGCTTTGAAACAACAAAGCTCTGCACCTGAGCAGCTGTGACTTCTGATGCCTTGGACTGGCTACGGTTGCTCATATAGGTCGTTCTGCCTCGTTTTTGTTGTGCCTCCTCTTGCCTTGACTCCTCTGTTCGATCAGGCACCCAGGTGGAGTCAGTGACCTCATCATCATTGTCATCACCCCCTATCTCCTCGTCACTGGAGCCAACTTGACAGTATGCTGCAGCTGCTGGGGCAACATGAGTGCCAGTTGTGTGTCACTGGCACCCCCTTCCCTAGGTTGATTATACTCCCTTCCTCAACCTCAGAGTTTGAATCAGAGCACTGTAATTGCTGCGCATCCTCAAGCAGCATGTCATTGTAGTCAAATAATTCAGCTGACTCCTCCGTGTATGTTGGTGAGGCTACGGCAGGAGTAGCTGTGGACATATAGGCTGCATTACATGCTTTGGCGGCGGAGGTGGACTGAAAACCACTACAAGTATGGCTGGCAGAGGACTCGGAGGATGAGGATGGCCTGGTTAGCCAATCCACCAAATCCTCTGTATGTTGCTGCTGCTTAAGACGGCCAGCACCAGTTAGAAAGGACAAGCGTGCTCCTGCAGAGGATGCACCACGTCCATGACAACCAGAGGCACAGCCTCCCGACACAGAGGCTGCTTGCCCTCTTATCTGTGTCTGGGAGCGTCTGCCTGTCCCTTTTGATCTTTCTGACATGGTGAGTGATATGTAGATTAAAGATATACAGAACTCTGATTCAACTCTGTTATAAAAATTGGAGATATGCAGAACTCTGATTCAACTGTGTTATCTAGATTAAAGATTTCCAGAACTCTGGTATAACTCAGTGAGACACCCAGATAGCTGGCAGCCAGTGACAAGACACAGATTAAAATTCGCAGAAATCTGATACAAGTCTGTGAGACCCCCTGATAGGACCCCCTGATAGCTGCAAACAGTGACAAGACACAGATTACAATTCCCAGATATCTGCTGCAAGTCTGAGAGTCCCCCTGATGGGTGGCAGTGACAAGACACAAATTACAATTCCCATAAACCTCCTATAAATCAGTGAGACCCCCTGATGGGTGGCAGTGACAAGGCACAGATTACAATTCCCAGATATCTGTTACAAGTCTGTGAGACCCCCTGATGGGTGGCAATGACAAGACACAAATTACAATTCCCAGAAACCTCCTATAAATCACTGAGACCCCTGATGGGTGGCAGTGACAAAACACAGATTAAAATTCCCAGAAACCACCTATACGTCAGTGAGACCCCTGATGGGTGTCAGTGACAAGACACAGATTATAATTCCCAGATATCTGCTACAAATTTGTTAGACCCCCTGATGGGTGGTAGTGACAAGACACAGATTATAATTCCCAGATATCTGCTACAAGTCTGTGAGACCCCCTGATAGGACCCCCTGATAGCTGGCAACAGTTACAAGACACAGATTATAATTCCCAGATATCTGCTAGAAGTGAGACCCCCCAATAGCTGCTGGCACTGAGAAGACAGAGATTACAACAATTCCTAGATATCTTCTAGAAGTGAGACCCCCAATAGCTGCTGGCACTGAGAAGACACAGATTACAACAATTCCCAGATATCTGCAAGAAGTGAGACCCCCCAATAGCTGCTGGCACTGATAAGACACAGATTACAACAATTCTCAGATATCTTGTAGAAGTGAGACCCCCACAATAGCTGGTGGCTGTGAGAACACACACTAACAGAACAATCTCCTCTCAAAAAACACGTGCTGGGGCTGCGAGGGACGCCTTATATCGTGTGCTGCGGGACTTACCTCTGTGAGCCCATGATTGGGCAAAATTTTCCCAATCAGGACTCTGAGCCATGACTGGCATAGTCTTGCACCTGTCTTGCACCTGTGGTCAGGTGCAAGGCTGTAGCCAATTACAAGCTTCAGGCCAGTGGAAAAGTGCATTGTGGTCCATTGTGGTGTATTGTGGGCAAATACGCGGAAATGTTCGGAGTTCGACGAACAGCCGAACGGGCGATGTTCAAATCGAACACCGAACAGATCGAGCCGAACAGATCATCCCTAATTAAGACAGGGATGGATGCGTGCAATGTTTTTTAGGTTGAAGCAGCAAGATTTGGTTAGCGACTTAATGTGAGGAGTGAAGGAGAGATCAGAGTCTTAGAGGACCCCTAGGCAGCAAGCCTGAGTGGTAGAAGTAATGGTGACACCATTCACCTGAAGTCTCACTTCGGGGACCCTGTGGTGAATACTAAATTCAACACAGAGTCAGAGAATTAAGGGTGCCGAAGTGCGCTGAAGGAGAAAGCACTGAAATTTCACTGTAAACCACTGTATCTCTGGAGCTCTAAGGGCTAGGGGAACAAGAGGTATCATTGGAAAGGACAGATTATGGCCTTTCCAGTGATACCAAATAAAACTAGGTTAGTGTTATGTAAAAATAAAATAACAATTAAAATAATATTTTCTCTTTTTTTTCTACCACAGCACTTTTATTCAGTTTGCAATTATAAAGTGAATAGTGATGCGCCGCTAACTCACTTTCTCATTTCCCACACTGCCAGCAAGTGTGGAGCTGTGATGCAATGCATTCAGGGTTATTCAAAGAGAATCGAAAAGCCACCGCACATTTGGTGACTTTTCGTTCTCTTCAATTTGTTTCGATTTGGCAATCCCATTTCGGCAACCCTGCGGTGTATTCAGCAAGCACCACAAGGCTGCCGAAATGCAGGGAAAAGTCACCGAAAACCTGCTGAAAACTTACAGCAAAAAGAGGGCTAACGCACACCGAAACCTGCAAAAACATCTGGATTAACCCCGCTGAAAACGCTGGAAAAATCCGAGCAGGAGCCGATCACACTCAGCGCAGCCACGGGAAAAACCCGACATCGCAGATGAATGGAGTGAATAAATTTGAAAAACAGTTCGCTTGAATGTTTGAAAGTAAAACGCTGCAAAAAAACTACTGAGCGAATATGTCTGAAATTTACATATGAGGTCCAAGGAATGATAATAAAAAGGGCTGTTACAGAAAAATAAGTAAAGTTAAAAAAAATAAATCGGATTTTTTTTTTTAATAAACAAAATCCCGAAAAATGATTAAAATATCCCAAAAAAATCTATAAATAAAGAGACTCTTTACTGCAGAATATTCTAATCAATGGTTTATTAGATATTGGATTAAAACGGGAATATTTTTAACATTGAAGCCTATGGGATTCACCTGAATAAACCTGCCGAATTAAACCACCGAATGGCAGGGCATTTCGGGCGCCTTTCACTGCTGATTTGTGCTCTCTGAGTAGCCGAATGAAATTGCTTCTCTATTGGGATTTCACTGCCCTCGAATAGGCACCAAACAGGCACCATATGTTCAGGAAATTCGCCAAGATATGGCGAATTGCCTGCTCTCTGGATAGCAGAATGGCCAAGAAAGGTAACCGAACGCTGATTTTCAGCGTTCGGTTCCCTTTCGGGAGCCATTCGGATCTTTTTGAACAACCCTGATCGTTTAATTGGAAAAATCTGAGTTTGGTCTTTACAATGATACCATGCCCATGTAATTCGTAAAAATAAAAAATTGAAAAAAAGTAAATGCTAAATTATTTTTTTTTTCTGTTCTAAGCAGAGGGAATATATGCTTTTACATATAAAACAAACACTGCCAATGCATAACTAAACTAAAGAGATTCTAAAACAGATTCTGCCCCTTCTTTTGATTTGAGATCAGAGAGTAACTGTTTTTCAGGCTTTTTATAAAAAAAAATTTTTTTGCCCCAAAACAGAAATTTAAAAAGTCATTTGGATATCATAGCTCCTTTTTTTTAGTGTGGGAGGGGGGTAGGGGCGCTCCACATCTCTGTGCCTACAGGCTCCTGAGATTCAAATCCGGCCCTGATAACAGCATAGAACAGGCACAGTATTTAATTGTTATAATTATGATAGTAGTGATGATTTTCACAGTGGCACTGGTCTAAGAATAAATATTGTGTAGCGATGTGTTAAAATTTACTGTGGCAGTACCCATTTTTGGCCACAAGATGGAGACAATCGCGATTGGAGGCACTGGACATTCGAACTACATGTCCCGGCATGCTTTGCGAAGAAACAGGAGGTGGGTGGGGTTTGGAGACACTGTACATCCTGCACCTCGTGAGAACAGGCAGAGCGCGCCAGGGAGTAAAGGAGAGCGGATGCACACAGAGAAGGAGAGACCAAAGGATAGGCCGGAGCGCAGACAGAGTGGATCGGGCCTTAGGATTGGGTCACCCAGCCTTGCGGGATACGGACATCACCCTCTATACTATCCGAGTGCAGTTAAAGGAGAGAAGACCCCTCGAGTGAGGAGTACCGCGGTCGATTGAAGCGGGGAGCAGGCGGTAAGCTGGATGAGTCGCGGCTGACAGACAGAGGGCCAGACAACAGATCCGGTGGTCGGCGTCCCCAGTCAACATCGAGCGGAGAGACGTCCTGGGTCAGCAGAACCTCAAGCTTGCGCTGGATGGGTGAGAGGCCCCCAAGGCCGTATGTAAATAAGAGCGTACGCTGCTGTTTTCCTTCTAAAACCCACAGGGCCCCAACTGACTAGTCGAAGACATCATTAAAGTAAACTCACTGGCCAGTTGAAAAGTACCCGGGTACCATATACACACGAATACACACCACTTCATGTTCTGGGACTTAACCTGTGCAGGACTCAGTTTCCTTTTTCGAATCGGGACAAGGGGGCAAAGTTAAAGTTACGTTCCGAATACTTTTTTCCCTTTTTCCCGCTGCGCGTTTACCGTGATACGAGAACTGTGTATTTTATTGTGTTCCGCTACGGGGTTTTTCCTCGAGTTTCGTATCGTTTAAATTTTCTGCTCGGTCGGGGTTTTTTTTCCGAAAATACGAAGCCCTCGTGTTTTCGTTTCTTTTACCGCTACGCGTTTATCGTGTTACGAAAGTACTGTAAATATTCCTGCATATACCGTGTCTCAAGAGCTGCAAATCTTTTTAGTAAACCTTTTAACTTGTAAAACTTACAGCGGTGTTGGAGTATATTTATTCCCTAGTGCGGGGAGACTGACCCGTGGTTTAATTCAGCGGCTCCTCCGGGAGTGAGCGCTACAATTGCAAAAATAAACAATACATTTTACCTGTCTATTTGATTTGTGAATACTGAAACTGCCCAGGCTTTAAACCAGCTTTCATGATAGATTAGATTGCAGTTCTAAGCTGAGCCTTCTACATCTCTCATTTTTGCCTTCCATTCTGCCTCGATCATGAAAGATAATATAAAATTGGAACCTTTATAAACCTTACAACAAAATGTTTATGAGACACATGTCAAAAGCAAGTGTGATTTTCAAAATACCAAAAGAAGAAAAGAACCATGGCTCGCTCTAATATTACATTATTTTTGCCTAAATTAAAGAGCTCGTCATAGCATCACCCACATGGGCGTCTGCAGAAATTTTTCCGGGGGTGGGGGGCAAAATTTTAATAGCCTCCATATTAGAGGTAGAGATATGATAGAAACATTTAAATACGTAAAGGGAATCCACAAGGTAGAGGAAGGGAGTATATTTAAAAGGAAACAAAATAGCAAAACAAGAGGACATAGTCTTAGATTAGAGGGGCAAAGGTTTAAAAGTAACATCAGGAAGCATTATTTTACTGAGAGGGTGGTGGATACATGGAACAGTCTTCCAGTAGAAGTGGTAGAGGCCAAAACAGTAATTGAATTTAAGCAAGCATGGGATAGGCATAAGGCTATCCTAAACAAAAGATAAATCCAGGTAAAGTATCCATGTAATTGGGCAGACTAGATGGGCCGAAAGGTTCTTATCTGCCGACATTTTTCTATGTTTCTATGTTTCTATGTTTCTATATTCTGCTCTTTTGACAATGTCATGAAGGGGACAGTTATAAAATAAAGCGTTATAATACAGATGCCGGGAAACATGATGCAAGTCTAATAGAAGTATAAAGGTGTAAGTGTCTGATCTGAGTGTTGCATTTTCTAGTCTGTTAACGCCATTCAATGCATCACACTAGTCATACACCCAGGATCAAGGCACTAAAGTACATGTTTTAAGGCCTCTGTATACACAAAGCCAGCTCTGTATACACAAAACATGACCACACACACACACCAGCCCCCCTTCCTACACAAACATATACATATACATATATATACATATATATATATACACACCCACCCTCCCTACACACACACACACACACATATATGTACACACACCAGACCCCCCACCCCCTCCCTAGATACATAAATAATAAATTTAATAAATAATAAATAAAAAAACATTTTGCCCCTCTCCTTACCTTTAACGCAAGGAGGGGGGGCTACACTTATAAAGGGCGCCAGAGCATCTCTGCTCCTTGCCGTGCTCTGCCTGGTCTGGTTCTGTAAGCGTGGGGTGTCGCTGTGAGAAGGCAACACATCTGCCTCCCCCAACATGATTTCGGCCTCAGTGTGACATCACCACTGAGCGCAGGAGCCCGTACGGGAGATGCACGTGTGCAGAAGGCTGCCCCAGAGCGCTGTGCAGTGCACACCTGCCTTTGCATGCTGTGGCGCCCTGGGCAGAGCATGGCATCCAGAAAGCAGAGGCGTAGTAAGGTCAATAGACAAATCAAATAGATTTCATTGCGAATTCAATGTTTCGGTCCACGATCCGCAGACTCTCACCAGCCTAATGGGCTGAAACACTGAAGACGCAACAAAGGTTAATTTGATTAGATTTTACAAGTCCCAGGATGCCATAATTCCCTCCAAATAAACTATATACATAAATATATTTTAACACCCCCTCAAGGATATTGAATTATACAGCTGACAGCCTCCACATCAAATTACATCATCTACACCTAAGGCTGCTGTCAGACGAGCGTAGTGTTCACGTCCGTGATTGCGCCTAAAAGTACGTCCGTGATCGCATGACAGGAAGCCCATTGGAGCCTGCAACATGAAGTACGCCCGCACTGAACTGCGGACGCACAACGGCCGCGGCCCACGGACGCAAGGCAGGCAAGAACGTACAACCGCTAGAACGGCCGCACAAAGTGCGCTGTGTCCGCAACGTCTGCATAGCTTTGTGTGAGTGATGGAACGTGGTCAGACGGACTGCATTTATACGTTCAGCATTTTTCACGGACAAAATGGTTTTGCTTTTTAATTTATTTTCCCTCCTACATCCGTCAAAATATATACGTCAGTGAATAAACGGACTGTGTGGCCACTACTGCGTCTTCCGTACTGACGTACATCCGTTTGCACGGACGTACAGTCCGTAGAAATCACGCTCGTCTGACCCTAGCCTCAAGTTAAGCAGGAAATATCTTAATTTTTTATTTAAATTTTACATACATTTTGAGGACTTTACAGCAGATATAGATACCAGATCGATGTACACAAAGCATCAAGAGTAAGAAAAAAAGAGGTTGGCTTTGTGAAGAAATCATCAAAGAATGTTTTACTATGGATGATCTCTAGCTCAATGGCACAAACAAAAGCCCAATATGCCAGCTCCCATGAGACAGCAGGAGGGGAGTGCTGCCAGTGAGTGTGTGAGCCAGCCCTAAGAAGTGTGTGGGGGCTGGAGCAGGCTCCCCTCTCCTCTTAGATTGTAAGCTCTAGAGCAGGCTCCCCTCTCCTCTTAGAATGTAAGCTCTGGAGCATGGTCCCCTCTCCTCTTAGATTGTAAGCTCTGGAGCAGGGTCCTCTCTCCTCTTAGATTGTAAGCTCTGGAGCAGGGTCCCCTCTCCCCTTAGATTGTAAGATCTGGAGCAGGGTACCCTCTCCTCTTAGATTGTAAGATCTGGAGCAGGATCCCCATCCCCACTGCCCAGGCAAGACCCTGCCTAGAGCGCCTGCATACTGCCAATATTGCCCTGGCCTGTGCCTCATGCAAGCTCTGTGAGCTTAACACAGGCCCCCACCCGATTACTATTAATCATTTTGTGTCACTCTTCCCCAGACAGATAAACTAAACCTCAGACCAGAAGCCTCTCCTCATAAAGACAATGGCATCATGCTTAATAAAAATGTATTTATTTGAAAATCACCGCCTTTTTTCTTGTGTCCAGCATCCCAGCCTGTGGCCCATAGGAGCAGCTGTACCTGCATCTCAGCCCTGCCTCTTCCAGCCTGCATAGTGAGTGGGAGCATGTGGTGGATTGGAAGTGGAGTGGGGATGTGACGCTCCTGCAGCCTAGTGGAGAGCCAAGGAACTGCAGCAGTGCAGTGAATAAATTATCATAATTTAAGCCTGTTGATCCAGCGGGGGGCAAGTGCCCCCCTTGCCCTATCCTGCAGATGCTCATGATCACCCGTTGCCACCCATAGGACACTGAAACTAGCAAAGGTGTGTACTCCCTGCGCATAGGTGACACCAACTTGTTTTGCATATTGTATCAATAAATTCTTTTCTGTAATAAGCTATCAATGTGCATCCGATTTAAGATATTGCTATGTCCCTTGATGCCTAAAAATTAATAATGCTACTGACTTCTCATCAGCTTGAAAATAGAGATGAGTCACGATGGATGTAATGTGTCATAGATTCTGCAATATTGTCTTAAAGGCACACAAGGCAAAAAAAAAATCTATTCCCCAAGTATTAATAAAATTTCATGAAGGTGAAATCCATTTTTCTTTTAAAATAAAGTTCAAAATGCGTTAAAAACTAAATTTCTTACACTGCAAAACCACTATGCTAATCCATCCATTCCTGATCATTTCTAATAGATTTTTATCAAAAAGAAACATAAACATAGGACACATGCATACACAAATTCAGACAATTACCTGCACATAAATCCATCATACTGACACATTATCCATTGGCCAGATCTGCCTTGTTTTGCTGGACACATATCATAGCTTAATGCAGAGGGAGAGTACAAAAAAGGAGCTGCCCTGTGACATATAGACATAGCAGACAGATAATCATTTACTCGATCAAAGCAGTCCATTTGGGATCTTACAATGATTTATTGAATTGATTTCTTCCTGATGTATATAGAATTTACATACTGCAGCACGTTTCGCACACTTTCCATTAGCAGGTATTTACACTGATCAGCCACACCTTAAAACCACCTTCCTAATATTGTGTAGGTACCCTCTCATGCTGAGGCATCAATGCATGGGCGCCATAAACCTCTGAATGTGTTCTGTGGTATCTGACACAGAGACATTTGCAGCAGAACATTTAAATCCTGAAAGTTAAGATGGACATCCACCATGGATCGGAATTGTTGTTCCAAGACATCCCACAGATGTTCAATTGGGATGAGATCTGGAGGAATCTGGAGGAATATGGAGG
Organism: Leptobrachium leishanense; assembly: GCA_009667805.1. Lineage (NCBI taxonomy): Eukaryota > Metazoa > Chordata > Amphibia > Anura > Megophryidae > Leptobrachium > Leptobrachium leishanense. The sequence goes on along the minus strand of CM019065.1, from coordinate 178,585,343 downwards.
CCAAGGCAGCACCTTGAAGTCTTTGTTATGTACCACAATCCATTCTTGAACAATGTTTGCAATGTGGCAGGGTGCATTATCCTGCTGAAAGAGGCCACTGCCATCAGGGAACACCGATGCCATGAAAGGGTTACGTGACCTGTAGCAATCTCTGGGCAGGTAACTATTGTAATAATCTTCTAGCTGGCCTCCCTCTCTCCCGCCTCGCCCCCCTGCAATCCATTTTAAATGCCTCTGTCAGACTCATCCACCTCTCCCGCCTCTCTGTCGCTGCCGCTCACCTCTGCGAGTCCCTTCACTGACTCCCCCACTGTAGAATTAAATTAAAATTCCTTACCCTGACCTACACAGCTCTCAGTAACTCAGCTCCCCACTACCTGTCCTCACTAATCACCAAATGCACTCCTGCCCGCTCCCTAAAATCAAACAGTGACCTGCGTCTAGCTTCTCCCTGCATAATCTCTTCCCATGATGGACTGCAGGATATCTCACATGCAGCTCCCATCCTCTGGAACGCTCTTCCTCATACAGTCAGACTTTCCCCTAGTTTCCCTTCTTTCAAACGCCCCCTAAGACTTTCCAATTCAGGCAAGCCTACCAACCAACTCACTAATATACCTCACTGCCCCATCCTGTCCATCATTCTCACCTAGCAGTCCTCTCCTCAGGGGTCAAGTCCTGGGAAAAAAAGTGAGGGAACTCACCCACGAATTCCACAACCCCTATTACCTGAGGAAAAAATATATATATCTCACGAGTATAGCAGTACGTGGTGATACCATTTTTATTGGGTTATCATTACATTTAAAAGACAAGCTTTCAAGAGTTTTTTTTTTCGTAATATAGTTTTTATTAAGTTTGTAACATAACAAAATCCAACAGGTAATGGTAGTATACCTTGCAAAATATTATGATAAGCAACATCACGAATGTCATACAAGTACTCGAGATATATTATAACAAATGTAAATATTTGAGGTTGGATAAGCGATGAAAAACACAGATATATATATATTCCAAACATAATATAAGAAAAATAAAAAGAGAAACAAAAAGAAAGACGATAGACTATTATAAGAAAAGTCTATCCCTAATGCTAGGCTTATATCATCATTTTCACTGTTCAATCCTATTATAAGCGTTAAAATATCACCTCTGGATGCCTCGTTTCACTGACATCACTGCTACCGCTAGGGGAAATGCCTAAATCTGAGCCAGTGCCGACGAGCTCTGAGCCATTCGCCTATGATTGGATCTGAATTCCGTCCACCAGTACCATGTCCTAAAATACGTGTCAAAGTCTTGTTCAAGAGTGTAATGTAGTTCCTCCAATTCTCTGACATATTCCACTCTATCAATCCAGTCAAAGATCGCGGGGGGCGACTGTTGCTTCCAAAATTTTGGGATTAATGCTCTCGCTGCATTCAATAAGTGTACCGTCACCGATTTCACATAGTTATTTATAGACAAGGGGATAACATGCAGTAGTGCCACTTTAGGATGAAATGGCAAGTCTAAAGACGTTATCTCTTTAATATATGACCACACCACCTCCCAAAACGATTGTATGATAGAACATTCCCACCAAATATGTAAAAACGTACCCCTATGCCTTTGACATCGCCAACATACAGGTGAGACCGCTGGGTATATAGCGTGCAGGCGGGCTGGGGTTAAATACCATCTAGAAATCAGCTTGTAATTAGTTTCCTGCACCGTGAGAGCTCTAGAGGAGCGGTACGTCACCTGGAACGCCGTCGACCACTCCTCAGGAGTCAATGGCTGTGAGAGTTCGGCCGACCATTTTGTTGTGTATAAGGGTAGGGTTTGAAACTTAGCTGAAGATAGAAGGGAATATATGTAAGATAGTAAATGCGGAGGTGGCGGGTCTGAGATACATATCGTCTCGAAAGTAGTCAGTGCTGTAGGTATAGTAACGTCGGCCCGAAGTACTCGTGTAGTAATAAAGTGTTGCAATTGCATGTAGTTATATTTCCATAGTGGGGTGCTCAAGCGATCTCCCAGCAGATCCGTGAGAGATATCAGACCCTCCGGTCCAATACAAGCCTGAAGAGGGACATAGGGGCCGTCATAATCCATTCCAAGAAAGGACTGGGCAGTACCTGGGAGGAAGTCTGGGTTATGTGTAATCGGAGTCAGCAAAAGAAGGCAAGGGTGATAAACCCAAGAGTGTGCGGAGTTTACGCCATCTCTTTAATGTCGGGCTTATAGTTGGGTGTGAAGTGGGGACCAACGCGTCCATGGTCACCGTTTGCCACGGGGCCGAGACTATAGGAACCGCGAGAAAAAGTTGTTCTAAATGTACCCATAGTTTATGAGGAGGTGACATTGACCAGTCGCTAAGTCTCGTCAGTAGAGCCGCGTCGTAATAAAGTTCTAAATGTGGTAGACCCAGGCCCCCTCCCGATTTAGGTCGGACAAGGACATCGTATGAGATCCGTGGTCTATTGTCTCTCCATATAAATTTTAAAAAGATGGTTTTCAGTGTTCTAAAAAAGGATAATGGTATGTCAATAGGTAGAGTCTGGAAGAGATAGAGGAATTTTGGCAGAACTGTCATTTTTAATATATTAATACGCCCGAACCAGGAGAACTGGGGTTTATTCCAGTCTTTAAGGTCTCGGGATACCCGATTGAGTAGGGGGACATAATTAAGGTCAAACAAGGATGATAGATCCGACGGGAGCTGTATGCCTAGGTATTGGATAGCCCCAGTAGGCCAGGAAAACGGAGCCAAACTTTGCAGCGCCTCCTTAGTAAGAGGTGATATGCCCACCCCCATCATTTCACATTTATCAGTATTAATTTTGAAGTTCGACACTCCCGCATAATCCTCAACCTCCTGTAAGAAGGCCTCAGTGGAGCTAACTGGGTTCAATAAGGTAAGAAGTATGTCATCTGCAAATGCAGAAATTTTATAATGGTGAAAAGGTAATGTTACTCCCTGAATATTATCGTTGTCTCTAATCCGTTGTAGGAACGGTTCTAGAGCCAAGACGAATAAAAGCGGGGAGAGGGGACAACCCTGGCGTGAGCTTTCAAGAGTTTAACGCTCTTCTTCAGGTCTGCAAACTATACTGATCAGTGAAAGGTATCACTACGTACTGGTATACTCGTGATTTTGGCAACTGGACTAACCCGTTATATATTATATATATATATCACAAACATATATATATATATATATCCAGGCACAGGCATTATACACAGGCACAGACCCCCCAGAATTATATACACAGCACTGAGTCCCAAGAATAATATGCACAGCACTGAGCCCCAAGAATAATATACCCAGCACTGGACCCCCAGAATAATATACCCAGCACTGGTTATATAGATATATTTGCCCCCAGCTCACGTGGATATATTTGCCCCAGCTCACATGGATATATTTGCCCCAGCTCATATGGATATATTTGCCCCAGCTCACATGGATATATTTGCGCCAGCTCATATGGCTATATTTGCCCTCAGCTCATATGGATATATTTGCTCCAGCTCATGGATATATTTGCCCCCAGCTCATATGGTTATATTCGCCCCCAGCTCATATGGATATATTTGCCCCAGCTCACACATGGATATATTTGCCCCAGGCCAGCTCATATGGATATATTTGCCCCCAGCTCATACATGGATATATTTGCCCCCAGCTCATACATGGATATATTTGCCCCCAGCTCACATGGATATATTTGCCCCAGGCCAGCTCATATGGATATATTTGCCCCAGCTCACACATGGATATATTTGCCCCCAGCTCATACATGGATATATTTTGCCCCGATCACACATGGCTATAATTGCCCCAGGTCAGCTCAAATGGATATAATTGCCCCAACTCACACATGGATATATTTGCCCCCAGCTCACACATGGCTATAATTTCCCCAGGTCAGCTCAAATGGATATAATTGCCCCCAGCTCATATGGATATAATTGCCCCAGGTCAGCTCAAATGGATATAATTGCCCCAGCTCATATGGATATATTTGCCCCAGCTCACACATGTATATATTTGCCCCCAGCTCACACATGGATATAATTGCCCTAGGTCAGCTCATATGGATATATTTGCCCCCAGCTCACACATGGATATATTTGCCCCAGGCCAGCTCATATGGATATATTTGCCCCCAGCTCATACATGGATATATTTGCTCCAGGCCAGCTCATATGGATATATTTGCCCCAGCTCACACATGGATATATTTGCCCCCAGCTCATACATGGATATATTTGCCCCCAGATCACACATGGCTATAATTGCCCCAGGTCAGCTCAAATGGATATAATTGCCCCAACTCACACATGGATATATTTGCCCCCAGCTCACACATGGCTATAATTGCCCCAGGTCAGCTCAAATGGATATAATTGCCCCCAGCTCATATGGATATAATTGCCCCAGGTCAGCTCAAATGGATATAATTGCCCCAGCTCATATGGATATATTTGCCCCAGCTCACACATGTATATATTTGCCCCCAGCTCACACATGGATATAATTGCCCTAGGTCAGCTCATATGGATATATTTGCCCCCAGCTCACACATGGATATAATTGCCCCAGGTCAGCTCGTATGGATATATTTGCCCCGAGGCCCCAGCTCACCTCTCTGCCCAGTGCCAGGCCCAAAAAATTTAGTTGCCGGCGGCGGCTTGTTCGTCCTCCTCCTAGCGGCCGCTGGAATGAAGCACGGCTGCTCGCCTGTGATCTATCCAACAGACAGCCGCGATCTTGCAAGATCACGGCTGTCTGTTGGATAGATCACAGGCGAGCGGCCGCACTTCTTTCCAGCGGCCGCTAGGAGGAGGACGAACAAGCGGCCGCCGGGCCATCAGCTAAATTGTTTCGGGCTCCGGCCACAGCAGGAACCTGCATTCCCCCAGTGTTCCCACTGTGGGAGAAGTGCTTGGGCCGCCCCTGAGTTTTATTGCTGTGGAGCTCTGTGATACGCCCGCTCATACACATCGCACATTACTGTGAGTTTTATTGCTGTGGAGCTCTGTGATACACTCATACACACTGCACATTGCTGTGAGGTTTATTGCTGTGGAGCTCTGTGAGATACACATAGTGCAAACTACATTAAAAATGGGCTGGACTGAAGAGGTCATAGTGAACCTGGAAAAAATGTGATACTGTTTGGAGTCAACATTGTGGACCAGGAGGGGACCAAAGCATGTTAACGGGAGGGGGGGGTATGTTTTTGCCTAGGGTGGGGGGGGTGGCCTGTCATGGTTCCTGCACCTGGGCCCTGAGGTTTCTAGTTACGCCTCTGATTGTAAGTCTCCACTGGACTAGGACCCTCATTTCCTCCTGTTCTGGTTTGTCAAAATATTTTTCAATGTATTGTAACCCTGTCTATATTGTGCCCATTGTACAGCACTGCGGAACATGCTGGCGCTATATAAATGAAGTATAATAATAATAGGTGGTATGTGCTAAGGTAATTCTGACACCTTTCTATCATGGCCAGCACTATGTTTTTCGACAATTTGAGCTACAGTAGCTCTTCAGGGTCATCAGATCAGGTGGGCTAGCCACCGCTCACAGAAGCATCAATGTGCCTTGGACAGTCATGACCAGGGCCGTCTTTAGCGCAGGGCAAAAGGGGCAGCTGCCCTGGGCCCAGTCAGTGTTATGGGGCCCAAAGCAGCTGCTCTTGAGCCCACAAAAATCGTGGTGTCACAGGCTGCCTCCCCTCCGTGGTGATGGTGACAAGTGACCACCACAGCGAGGAGGTGAGGCCGCACGAGAGAGGGATGCATCTTGGGAGCTGCGTTTGGCTCCTCCCCCTTCTCTTCAACATGCAGTTCCCCCGCAAGAAGATCCTGGATTCAGGAAGCAGTCAGTGCTCTGCCCTGCCAGGCCAGCCTGTCTGAGAGCCTACAGCAGCATGAAGTAAGAAGCAGGGCTCTGCTTAAAGACCCTCTGCTCCCCCACCCCTCCAGCTTGTCTATGTCACATGTTAATTTGTATATAGATGGTGTGTGTGTGTTGTGTAAATTATGTATATATATGTGTCTGTGTGATGTGTAGTTTATGTATATATAATGTGTGTTACTGTAAATTGTGCATATATGATGTGTGTGATGTGTAGATTATGTATATATGTGTGTGATGTGTAGATTATGTAAATATGTGTGTCTGTGTGATGTGTGATGTGTAGATTATGTATATATGTGTGTGATGTGTAGATTATGTATATATGTGTGTGATGTGTAGATTATGTATATATGTGTGTCTGTGTGATGTGTAGTTTATGTATATATAATGTGTGTTAGTGTAAATTGTGCATATATGATGTGTGTGATGTGTAGATTATGTATATATATGTGTATGTGTGTGATGTGTAGATTATGTATATGTGTGTATGTGTGATGTGTAGATTATGTATATATATATGTGTGTGTCTGTGTGTAGTTTATGTATATATGTGTGTTAGTGTAAATTGTGCACATATGATGTGTGTGATGTGTAGATTATGTATATATATGTGTGTGTGATGTGTAGATTATGTATATGTGTGTGTGTCTGTGTGATGTGTAGTTTATGTATATATAATGTGTGTTAGTGTAAATTGTGCATATATGATGTGTGTGATGTGTAGATTATGTGTGTGTATATATGGTGTGGAAATGTGTGTAAGTGTATATATATAATGTGGAAATGTGTATATGATGCAAGTCTGTATATGATGTATATATTATGTGTACATGTACAGTATATAGAATGTGTACATTGGATGTGTACGTGCACAAAGGATGTATATACACAATAGTACATATATATATATATATATATATATATTGTGCATGATGTGTACACACAGAGATATTGTGTTTTTCTCACAGTGTGTATTTAGGATGTGTAATTGTAAAAAAAATTATAAAACAAATAAATAGGCTTGTTTCATAAAATGTAATCTGTGTGTTTTTTTGTTTTTTTAAGGATGTGATGGAGAGTAAAATTCCTATGGGGGGGCCCAAGAAAATGGTTGCCCAGGGTCCAGTCAATATTAAAGACGGCCCTGGTCATGACCCTGAAACTGGTTGTCGTACCTTGTACCATCTTTAGTAAGTACTAACCACTGCATACAGTGAACAACCCACAAGACTTTACCTTACGAATATGCTCTGGCCCTTGCCAAAGTCACTCAGACATTTTTGAATGACCATTTTTCCTTCTTCCAACAAATGAAAATAAAGAATTGACTGTTCGCTTGCTGCCTAATGTATCGCATCCCATGTCAGGTGCCATTGTAATAATATAATCAATATGATTCACTTCACCTGTCAGTGGTTTTGGTGTTGTGTCTGATCTGAATATCTGGTCATCTTTTTTAGAATAAATAGATAACAAAAATAGGCAAATGTGGAGTCTTGAGATTTCTGTAGGTGAAGTTGTTTTTGGTCCCTAGGCACGCACAGGTTATATCATGGAGGTGTGCACACAAGAAACATTAACTACAGGTTGTAAAAAATAACTAACAGGTAACAAACAAAATTAAAGCTCTTTTTTAATGGACCAAAATGAAAACATCCAAAAAGTGTAGATGGTGGTCCTAAAAGATGTACAAGCAGGACCAATTCTCCTTGCAGACACCCCTTTGCGCACGCCAACATTTTCGTCAAAGGTATTTTGGAAGCCTGGACTCTATTGCGGCGTTATGACGTCCTAGCCTATATGCAGAAGCTCTCATTAGTCCAGAAATTGTCAACATATTGGCTCCCTCTGCCATATGTTATTGGTTTTTAGTCTGTCAGCCAAATGTGAATCTGAAACTAGGAACGTGTAAATCTGAACGATTCAAGAAAAGGTTGAGTTATTAATTTATCATTCAGTTTTAATCAACAGACAGATTTTGTTGATGGAAAAAAAAAGTAATTTCCATCCATAACAGGAATTGGAAACATACAGTATTCACAGGTCTGTGTTTCATTTCAAGTGAATAGGAAGTTCTGCAGTGTAAAGATTTTATTTTCCATTAGCTTTCAGAGTTTTATGCATTTTGTCAAAGGGCACATTTGTGGTTTGCTCTCTAATTTTTAGAAATGTAGCTTTATTTAGATACAAATGATAACAAATGGAATATTAAAACACAACTCATATAATGATTTATTACTTTCATTTGTTGTAAGTATTTTATAACGGACCATGCTATCAAGTTATTTAGTTTTATTGGTTGATCAGCAGCATTCATCATGAATGTGGATAAGAGGGTTTGTCAAAACATACTACGGTGAGCTGCTGGATACCGGCCTTTTTAAAACCGTGCTATGCTTGAGGTTATATAATAATAATGTTATTACACCCTCTAATTTAAAGGGACATGCTAGTGGTATTTGTTAAGTTAGGTTCAATAAATCCAATCTGGAAAAATAAGCATTTTAGCAAATGAAACTATTTATTTTCTACCAACAAATAAAAAATCGTATTTATTCATTAGCCTTAATCATCATGCAGACTCTGCTTCTTGATCCTTGTCTTCCTTGTGCACTGTACGGGTGGCATTTTCTGTTGTTCTTTGTAGGAAGAAAAACATTGATATCAGGATACAGAGTTAAGAGACAGGAAAACTGAAAGCTCAGCTGTAAAACAACAAAGATTTATCAAAAAGGTTATTCTTTTCATTCGGCGTACTTCGGTGAGTTCAATCGACCCTGCAGTGAATTCAACAAGTCGCTAGAGGAAGGTTTAGAAATTGGGCTATTCCCAGACATTTACTGTAAGTCAGCATCAAAAACTACTGGGGCAAATAATTTTAATATAAATGTTGTTTAGAACAAAAGCAAAGTATCTTATTTAGAGCAATTTCTAACAGCATTTACTATAGTTTAGAGAAACATTGCTAGGAGGTTTATTGCTTTGCAGCTGTGTCATATTCTGCGCCCTCTTAATATGCGGAGTAGACCCTAGAAGAAGAGACATTAGAGAAAAACAGGGACATTTGGGGGATATGCAAATACACACTTATACACAGCAATATACACCCAGACAAACACTCACTGATATACGCAGCTGTAAACAAACACCCAGACACACCGTCATAGACATACACACAAAACAACTTATACAGATCTACATATGCATTCATATATACACAGGATACTTACTAATACACAGACATACGCACAGACTTGGACATACAGTATACACACTATAGAGGTGTATAGATTTTGAGTGAATCCAGGAAACAGCCTTGTCAAGTCAGCTCCAGAGGTTAGACCCAGACTATCTGTGTATGATTTTTTGAAAAATATATCATTATAATGTGTATATTCCATGTCCCCTCAGAATGCTATATCAAAATATGTTTGTAAAAAAAAACATTTAAATTTCTATTCGAATTTTAAATATTTCACAATGTTAATGTATTTTTCCACGTGTTAGCATCCAAATCTTTGTGGTTATATATTTGCCACTCTCCAGGGCACCCTTTAAAACAAAAAGAAAAGAAAATTAAAGGGGTTATTCAGAGAGAGCCGATCTGGCCCCGAAATGAAACCAGATGCCGAAATTCAGCGTATGGTTCCATTTCGTAGCTGTTCGGCTATTCAGAGAGCAGCAATTGGCCAAATTTTGGCCAGATGCCTACACATACAGCGCCTGTTTGAAGGCAGGGAAATCCCCCATAGAGAAACAATGGAGAACACCAAACAGCAGTGAAAAGTCAGGTTTATTCAGGCGAACCCCATAGACTTCAATGTTAGAATACTCCGGTTTTAATACAATATCTAATAAACCATTTCTTATTTTAATCTGTAGTAAAAAGTCTTTTTATTTATAGATTTTTTTTAGGATCTTTTAGGCATTTTTGGTATTTTTTTCAGCAAATTCTTTTTCAGTTTTTTATCGATTCTTCATTTTTCTGTAACGGACCCTTTTTATTATCATTCATAGGATCTTATATGTAAATTCCAGGCATTTTGTTCAGTAGTTTTTTGCAAACAGTGTTTCAATTTTGAAACTTTCAAGAGTACTGTGTTTTTTTTTTTTTTACCGCATTCGTCAGCTTTTCATCTTTTTCCGGTGGCTGCTCTGCGCTGTGATCGGTGGCTCATCGGCTTTTTCCAGCATGTTTGTGCGTGTTTTTTCCAGCGGTTCCGGCAGCTTTTCAGTGTTTTTTTGGCAGCATTGCGACAGGATTGCAGAGGGTTTGCGGCGGGTTTTCCCAGCACTCCGGGGACCCTGCAGTGAATGCTGAATACAACGCAGGGTGGAGAACTTTGATTCCCCGAAGTGCAGGGAACTACGGGGAACGAAAAAGCACCGAAATGTCGCCGACATTTTGGTGCTCTCTGAATAAACCCTTAATTGTATTTAAGGTATTCAATTTTTTTCTGTAAATTTTACATGGTCATGTTAGGTATCATTGGAAAAGCCAGTCTCTGGACTTTCCAATGACACCTTAACTTGCCATATAGTTGTAAGGAAATGGAGAGATAGGGATTCAAAAGTCCCCTGTATCGCTTATAATCGGATTGCAGGTGAGGGGAAATGCTTCCTATGCTCCATCCCTGGATCAGTCAGTGGCCGCTTTAAGACCCCTATTACATTCTTCGCGCAAATTCGTTCCCGCAGCGCAATTTTTTTAAGCGTTATCGCACGAAAATTAACAAGGTATTACGATCAGAGAGCATTTTTTGCATACGTCCGAAAATACCGTTCGTAAAAACGATGCGCAAAACGAAGAGTAATATGCGCGCAGTAACGTAGCGCATGTAAATCAGTGTGCAGACTGTTTTTTTTGCGGGTTTCAACCAATCAGAGTTAAGAACCTTAATTGACATCAATTTACCTTAATTGACTCACTTAAGGTTTTGCGCCTGTCAAAGTAAATCTGAGTATATATGCTGCAGCAATAATAAAAACACGCACAAATTCACAATTTTATTGTTTGGGTATGTGTAGAATGTGTATCTATACTGTGCTGTATTTTTTTTTCATGCTGGTGTTATTTGTTTCGGCCAGAACGTTCCGATTTGCAGTTACCACCAGCTTTTCAAAGACGTTAAAATTATGCGCGCAAACGTGGTTCGTAAAAAGACGCGCATCGATTGTAATACTATCCGCGTACCAGCGCACAAACGAATTTGTGCTCACATTGTTAAGTATAGGAAGCGCACAGTTCATCACGCTCGCGCAGGTCCATCTGCGTTAAAAAACAATAACGCGCATCGTTTGCGCGAACGTTGTAATACGACGTTTGGCGCAAAGGGTTTTGCCCCTCGTGCAAATGCACATTTGCGCGCGCAAAAAGAAATGCGCGAGGAATGTAATAGGGGCCTAAGCGTTTACAGCTCAGCTGGAATAGCATGTTTGGATTAGGGAGGATGGCCTTTATAGCAACCGTTGTTTGTTTTTTAGTCAAATTCAATAATTAGTTCTTAGGTGTTTAAATGGATGAAGGGCGAGTTTTCTCACTCTTTAATTCATAGCCTGGACTAACATTATTATTGTTAATTTTTTTTTGTAGTGTGCCAACATATTCTTGGCGCGGTACAAGTGTTACCATAAATTAAGGATCTCCGGGATTATACTGAAGAGAAGTATAAGTATAAGTCAGAAGTGAAGTAGTACTGCTTCAACAATTTTCATAAACAAACATTTATGTAGCAGAGACTATACCAGCAAAGCGATTAATATAATTTTGGGCATGTGCTCAATACAGTCACCTGCCAATACAGTTCACTCAGTAGTACCAGGAAATCTGTTAACCACAGCAAAAAATATGAGCCACAGGAACTGCAACGTGAAAGAACAGCACTTCAAAGACACTAAAGTGTTGCTCTACAAAATATTTATTTACAAGATACAGTCTCTTCAATTTCACAGACAATATCATGCAAGACTGCAGTAATACTAAGGGGGCGGGATACAGATAACACACGGTTGTGTTTATGTTTAAATTGTATATGCAAATTGGCAAGATATAATATTGGTGCACATAAAACAAACTAAAATACAGGTCGTGTACGTTATATTAAAAAATATGCTATGAATTTCATGCAAATCACTTTAGAATTCAACCCTTATTTTTTTATTTTTTTTTACTATGGAGCTTTTCAGAGATGTAGGGTTTACAAAACACAATGTTCTGGAACACATTGTTGATGTACGGTTTTATTATGTTTTAAATATACCAATAATTCTTTTCACTATTTCAATTGGCTTCAAAGTCCGTTTTTGGGTATTTAAAAGTAATGAGTGCCACATTACTTGTACCAAATACGATACGTTTTGAGACCTGGGCAATTGGTTACCTACCTATGAGTATTTATTATTTTATATCAAATAGATGTAGATAGAAATTAGTTCTATGAAAATGCCAAGGAATCACATACTTTGCCTGTTAACCAATTCCAGGCACAGCACAAACTATGGACAACCATAAAGAGCAGGACATTATTCCAAATGCAGAATAATTCGTTTTTTCCAGGCAAGCTGGTCTGTCGATGAAGGGGTTATTTGGAGAGCTTGGTGCTCTCGCGTTCCCTGCACTTTGGGGAATCCAATTCCCCGACCCTGAGGTGATTTCAGCATTCACCGCAGGGTCCCCAAAGTGCAGGGAAAAGTTGCTGAACAGATCTGAAAAATCACCGAAAATCTGCCGATACGATCCGAAAAAATCGGATCAATTGAAACATCGCAGAGAACCCGCCGAACGCACCCGACGATCCGCCATAAACCCACCAAATGCGCCTGCAAAAAGCCTTTGATTTATATTTAAAAGGAAACAAAGTAGCAAAACAAGAGGACATAGTCTTAGATTAGAGGGGCAAAGGTTTAAAAGTAACATCAGGAAGCATTATTTTACTGAGAGGGTGGTGGATACATGGAACAGCCTTCCAGTAGAAGTGGTAGAGGCCAAAACAGTAATTGAATTTAAGCAAGCATGGGATAGACATAAGGCTATCCTAAACAAAAGATAAATCCAGGTAAAGTATCCATGTAATTGGGCAGACTAGATGGGCCGAAAGGTTCTTATCTGCCGACATTTTTCTATGTTTCTATGTTTGATTTGGCTGCTTTGTGAATAGCCGAATGGTCCGAAATTGCACCCCATGGGGAAATTCACTGTTCGGTGCAATTTTGGGGCCATTTCGGCTCTCTGAATAATCTCTTTTGTTTTTAAAACCTAATTGGTTATTCCCTTACCACTGTTGTAGGAGTAAAATAATGAATTTTGACAGTCTATGGTGGCACAGTTATGGTGAACTACAATGAATTCCCTAATAAGGGAAGTTCTGCTGTAGTTCCCAGTAGTTCCCACCATAGTTCCTGGTGAAGTTGTTCAGTGTAGTTCTAAGCGTTCTATTCAGTGTAGTTCTAAGCGTTATATTCAGTGTAGTTTCAGCATAGTTCCTACCAGGGCAGCCATCAGAAATGATGGGGCCCCTTACTAAACCTCACGATGGGGCCCCCCAGGGCCCCCCCTCAACCTCTAACAGCTTTTCTCCCCTTCAAAAAAAAAAGGACATAACATAGCACCACAGCAATAAAACTCCCAGTAATGTGCAGTGTGTATTAGCTTATCACAGTATCCACAGCAATAAAACTCACAGTAATGAGCGGTGTGTCTGAACATATCACAGAATCCACAGCAATAAATCTCACAGAAACGGGCTGTGTATGATGGCCTTTGGGTCTGGGCCTGGGCCCTGGGTCTGGTCCCTGGGACTGGGCCTTGGGGTCTGGTCCCTGAGGTCTGGGCCCTGAGGTCTGGTCCCTGGGGTCTAGCCTGGGCCCTGGTCTCTGGGTCTGGTCCCTGGGCCTTGGGGTCTGGGTCCTAGGGTCTGGGCCTTGGGGTCTGGGCCCTAGGGTCTGGGGTCTGGGCCCTGGGTCTGGGCCTTGGGGTCTGGGCCCTGGGTATGGGGTCTGGACCCTAGGGTCTGGGCCCTGGGTCTGTATTTGGGCTTTGGGATCTGGGCCTTGGGGTCTGGGCCCTGGGTCCTGGGGTCTGGGCCCAGGGTCTGGGCCCTGGGTTTGGGCCTAGGGGGTCTGGGCCCTGGGTCTGGGCCTTAGGGTCTGGGTCCTGGGTCTGGCCTTAGGGTCTGGGCCCTGGGGGTCTGGGCCTTAGGGTCTGGGCCTTGGGGTCTGGGCCTTGGGTCCTGGGTTTGGGCCTAGGGGTCTGGGCCCTGGGTTTGGGCCTAGGGGGTCTGAGCCCAGGGTCTGGGCCTTGGGGTCTGGGCCCTAGTGCCTGGGTCTGGGCCTTGGGGTCTGGGCCCTGGGTTCGGGCCTAGGGGGTCTGGGCCCTGGGTCTTAGGGTCTGGGTCCTAGGGTCTGGGTTTGGGCCTAGGGGGTCTGGGCCCTGGGTCTGGGCCTTAGGGTCTGGGCCTGGTCTGGGCCTAGGGGGTCTGGGCCTTGGGGTCTGGGCCTTGGGTCTGGGCCTTGGGTCCTGGGTTGGGCCTAGGGGTCTGGGCCCTGGGTCTTAGGGTCTGGGCCCTAGGGTCTGAGCCCTGGGTTTGGGCCTTGGGTCTGGGCCTTAGGGTCTGGGCCCTGGGTTCGGGCCTAGGGGGTCTGGGCCCAGGGTCTGGGCCAGGGGGTCTGGGCCCTGGGCCCTAGTGTCTGGGCCCTGGGTCTGGGCCTTGGGTCTGGGTCCTGGGCCTTGGGGTCTGGGCCCTGGGTTTGGGCTTAGGGGTCTGGGCCCTGGGTCTGGGCCTTGGGGTCTGGACCCTGGGTTTGGGTCTAGGGGGTCTGGGCCCTGGGTTTGGGCCTTGGGGTCTGGGCCCTGGGTCTGGGCCTAAGGGTCTGGGCCCTAGGGTCTGGGTCCTGGGCCTTGGGGTCTGGGCCATGGGTTTGGGTCTAGGGGGTCTGGGCCCTGGGTCTGGGCCTAAGGGTCTAGGCCCTGGGCCCTAGGGTCTGGGCCTTGGGGTCTGGGCCATGGGTTTGGGCCTAGGGGTCTGGGCCCTGGGTCTGGGCCATAGGGTCTGGGCCCTGGGTCTGGGCCCTGGGTTTGGGTCTTGGGGTCTGGGTCCTGGGCATTTGCCCTGGGTCTGGGCCCTGGGTCTGGGCCTTGGCCCTGGGCCTAGGGGTCTGGACCCTGGGCCCTAGGGTCTGGGCCCTGGGTCTGGGCCTTGGGGTCTGGGCCCTGGGTCTGGGCCTTGGGGTCTGGGCCTTGGGGTCTGGGCCTAGAGGTCTGGGTCCTGGGTCTGGGCCCTGGGTCTGAGCCTAGAGGTCTGGGCCTAGGGGTCTGGGCCTAGGGGTTTGGGCCTAGGGGTCTGGGCCTTGGGGTCTGGGCCCTGGGTCTTAGGGTCTGGGCCCTGGCTCACCACTCGCTGTCTTCTATCTTCTTTCTGTCTTCTAGCTCTTCTTTTCTTCACCTTTTCTTTAATCTTCTCTTCTTTTCTTCTGGTCTTCTTCCCGGCCCCTCCAGCTCCGGCGCGCAGCTTCACTGAGTGGAGGGGCGGAGCCAAAGCAACGTGCTTGGGAGGCCCCTCACACACTGCTTGGCCCCGCCCAGCCAGGAAGTGAAGCTGCCAGGAGCCGGAGGAGACACAGTGTCTCAGTCTCCTCCGGCTCCTGCAGCAGCAGCAGCAGGGACACAGCTCCGGATTCGGACTCATCGAGTCCGATACCGGAGCTGTTAAGGGCGACGCCGCTGCCGTCGGGGGCCCGGGATCCTCCCCCAGGCCCGGCGGCCCGGGCCCCCACCGGGCCGGGCCCCTTACGGCAGTTTGGGCGTAATGCCCTGATGGCGGCCCTGGTTCCTACTGAAGTTGAACAGTGTAGATATTGTTTTCACCTGTGTTTCAGTCAAAGTTGTTTAGCGTTGTTTTTACTGTTGTTTTCACTGTAGTTTATTACAGCGTTCCAGCAGTAAAGGAGAATAGTCGTGGTTTACTCATTTTCAGCATTGTTCATCCTTATTTGCCTACGTTTGATGAATATTGTTTCTGTATATAGCTGATGTGCACCATAGTTGCAACAACAGTTATTTATCCAGCTGTTTGTAACTACATTGAACTTTGATGGGACAGTACTGCTACTGCTTAGTGGATAACCACTACAGAAAAGGATTTCCATATTCAGAGAGATATTCTAGCACTGTTTCACAAATGAAATGATGCGGATAATCTATGTGAGCATATACAGGTTTTACAGTGGCAGTATTTATTTCAATTCAATTGTATTCAATGTTCTTGAACCCAGGACGTACTTGAAAACTAGAGAAATCTCAATGTATCCGTCCTGGTAAAATACTTTATAAATAAATAAATAAATATCCTACTGTACATCCTACCTGAAATGGATTTAGTTGCATCCCAATATCTACTATACTATAAAACTTTAGAATTGCCACATTTAAAAATTATTTTGCATTTGTAAACATGAAAGGTATTTGCAAGAAGTAATCAAACCCTGTGAGCTCTGGGTCATATAGTCCCTGGGTAGTAACAAGCATAGTAGATCAACCAGTAATGCTTGTGTTCTATTTACAAGGCAAACAGAAGCTTTAAGGATATATGTGATATTTGTATCTATTAATTTTGATAGCCAATTGTAAATGGCCTAAGTATGTCCCAAAATGCTGTGATATAGTGATGCGGATTCTGCATTTACAACAACATACATTGGTCAGAATGACCTGAATACCTACAGACATCAAAAAAGGCCGTTCATTTTCTCATTTTTGAGGAAGCAAGATGCTTTAACATGCAACATAAAGACAGACCCTGATTTAATTGACGTATCTTGTGCATATTAAATTATATATTAACTTTTGCAATCCTACAAGCTGTTTTACAGATATTGCTTCTTATCTCCTGTTCTCTTTTACTATTATGTGTGAAATACCATAGGCAGTCATCTTAAAATTAGGTTTTCTATTGTGCAAATAAGTCATCTTTAGCTATTGGAGGAATTTTTGTTTTTACTAGAAAAATTGTCTGCTAAAGATGTTTTAGTGTGTTAATTATTTTGTAACAAAATGTTCAAACTGGAACACAATAGAGTATATTTCCCCTGAACCAACAGTAAACAGAAAGTCAGAAAGGTATACTTCAATCAACACGTTTTTTGACATATTGTTACCGCTGCTAATTTAGATTAATCTCACCTCTTTTTTTGATAGTTTAATTCTGTGCTGATTCTCAGTCTGCTCTGCTCCTCCCTGTTGTAAATACTTTGCATGAACAAATGGCTACCCCCTCTAAACTCTGTATTTCTTTTTAGCTACAGTCACTCTACACCACCATTTTTCCCTTTGCTATCCCACTCTCCCGCCCCATCCACACTCCCTCCAGCCCGCCACATCCACCCTCCCACCCAGCCCCTATCCTAATTATATAGCCTCCTCTTCTCATCTGCTTCAATCCTCGATAGGTTTAACCTCATCATGCCCAAGCTCTGCAGTGTCTGCTATATTCTCTCTGGTAATTATCTCCACACTCCCCCTGTTCCATTTTGCTTCACTTGCCTTAGTCCCTTAGATTGTAAACTAACAAAATGTCTGGCTGAGCATTTGTATAAAGTGCTGCTTTTGCAGGACAATTATCCTAAAGACAGGTCCGTCTGTTCCTTATGTTTATTACTTATTATGTCACCTGTCTGTGCTTCCCCATTGTAAAGTGCTATGGCATCTGTTAAAGTACTTTCCTCAAAGAAAATGTAAATATTAAAAAATGTCAAAAATTTTTATTAATACATGTCAGGATTTAAAATAGCAGGATAAACAATGATAGTTAACCAAACAGAAAGTAGGAGGAGACCCCAAACTGAACCTTAGGAAACTCTTACTGAAAGTGGTAGCAGGAAGTGAGTGATTCTGTAAAAAGGAGAGATAAGGACATGAAAATGAGAATATAACGAAAGCCAGGGCTGTGTAGGATTTGACGAACTAGCATAATGTCATCATTTTGGAACACCACCGAGAAGCCAAGAATAATTTATAGGCAGATATTATGTATGTATCTAGTAGTAAATAAATAACTTCTGTCATTGGTCAGTAGAGTCGAGGAGATTGAAGAGACCAGAAACGAAATGGAAAAAGATCTTTAAGATATGTGCAATCAATAAAGATTTTCAGGAAGCAACTCTAAGAAAACAAATAGAAATAGAGCAAATGTACAAAAAAGGTTGAGCCTAAAGGCGACTTTTTGGATCTTTTGAGATACTGACAAAGAAATGAAAGACGAAAAACAAGATTCAAGGAATTCTATGCATTAGAGTGAAATGGTAGGTAATGCAAGAAAAGAAGAAATGAAAAATTTAATAAATAATAATTCCTGTTTGTTAATAGGGAGAAGAATGGATGGTGGAAACATAAGTTAAAATAAGTATCTTGACTTATATAAAATAAGTTAAAATAAGGAAACATGAGGGCAGAGCCGGATGCAGCCGCATGCTGTTGAGCTCCGTTTGCGGCCTTATTTAGTTGAGACGTTTGCACTATCCCAGTGACACCACAACGATTCCCTCGGACCTATGTGCTGTGCAGATTGCAGAATGGGTGAATCCATCGGACTGATGTGCAGGGTGTCCGTGAGAGCCTTCGTGTGGTGTGCAGGCACTGAGATCCCGGCTGTGGCCTGGTGCGGTCAGCCATTTTGGAGGCCTTTTGGAGTAGCGGCGGCTGTCCGCGGGCTTCCGCTTGTCTTTCCACACTGCGGAATGGGTAAGAAGAGTGTCAAAAATAACATTCATCTGGAGGGTGTTCATCACCACGTTATCTAGGACTCCCTAGACGGTGGTGGCCCCCCACGTGGAGTGGCCCTCTCCCCCACCCTCCCCCTGGGATGTGGCTCCTCAGAAGAGGAAGGTTGTACCTCTCCCTTGAGGAGTGGAAATGCTGTGGATTCTCCTGCCCCAGAGGTTCTGGAGCGCAGGTTGTTGAAGAGTACAGCTCCCGTGTTGTATCCTTTGCCGAGAGCTCTCCTGCCGAATGCAACACCTGGGGCGGCGGTAGCCCTGGATGCCTCACCTGATCCCCTGACTGGGAATCAATGTAATGACTCCTTAACATCCACAAAAGGGGATATTAGGCGCATGGTAGCTGCAATGCATGCCTTCTGGACTGTAGATGTACGGGAGGTCAGGGCTGAGGTTACCGCCATAAAGGAACGAGTGGCTGACCTCCATGAATGTGCAGATACCACTGAGACATCCCAGGCTCTCCTTACTACTAGGGTTGACTCCCTTCAGGCTCCCTTGGGACAGCTATCTCGGTCTGTGGATATCTTAGAGACCGGGCAACGTAGGCATAATGTCCGTATCCATAGGTGTCTTTGGGGGGGCCAGGGGGCAGTTGCCCCCCTAGGCTATTCCTTGCCCCCCATGTGCCCCCCCAACCAGGGATCAGTATCTAGAGTCCTCCACAGCAGTAGGAAAAAGGAAGTGCTCATGCCACTGTACAGAGCACTGGTGAGACCTCACTTGGAGTACTGTGTGCAGTACTGGAGACCGTATCTCCAGAAGGATATAGACATCTTAGAGAGAGTTCAGAGAAGAGCTACTAAAATGGTGTACGGCTTGAAGGAGAAAAGTTACCAGGAAAGGCTTAATGATCTTAACATGTACAGCTTGGAAAAAAGACGAGACAGAGGAGATATGATAGAAACATTTAAATACGTAAAGGGAATCCACAAGGTAGAGGAAGGGAGTATATTTAAAAGGAAACAAAGTAGCAAAACAAGAGGACATAGTCTTAGATTAGAGGCGCAAAGGTTTAAAAGTAACATCAGGAAGCATTATTTTACGGAGAGGGTGGTGGATACATGGAACAGCCTTCCAGTTGAAGTGGTAGATGCCAAAACAGTGATTTGAATTTAAGCAGGCATGGAATAGGCATAAGGCTAACCTAAACAAAAGGTAAATCCAGGTAAAGTATCCATGTAATTGGGCAGACTAGATGGGCCGAAAGGTTCTTATCTGCCGACATTTTCTATGTTTCTATGTTTCCACATATTCGGACCGCTGTGTCTCTGGCCCCGTGCATTATACATGATGGATCTAGATGGCTTTAGATAGGGCAGAGTCTGGCCTTTCGACCGATACCCAACATGACCATATTCAGTTTAAAGCCAAAATCATAAAAATGTAAATGTAACAATTTTTTTCACAGGGTGGAAATGGCTCAGCAGTGACAGGGTTAATGGTCAGACTATATATTAGTTTATATATTACATTGTGTATTACTTTATTTTTTGCCTTGGTTTACTTATATATTAAGGGTTAATGGGCAGGCTTCATACCTCACAGTATACATTTTATTTTTTCCTTTATTAATGGCATTTTAGGAGTTTATGAGTAAGCTACATGCCTCACAGTGTATATATTTCATGTTTTCTCATGATAACTGGCATTTTATGCGTTAATGGATAAGCTGCATGCCCCACACTGTATTCATTTCATGTTTTCCCTTAATGGCATTTTAGGGGTTAATGGGTAGGCTGCATGCCTCACTGTCAGGTATTGTAACGGGGTTGTACCGAGGTGGCAGGATACTGAGCCCGGAATGCGGTGATGCATCAATAAAGGGGTGTGCAGTGAGCTGCCGCAGGAAGCAACAGATCAATTGGTTTGGAGGTGAGGAAAAGGACACGTATAGGGCTTGACATTGGGGAAGCAGGAAACAAACCAGGACAATGGGAACTTGGACATACTGGATACTGGAGGGTATGGAAACGCAGGAAAGGCTGGTAATGACGGAAAAGTTTGGGCTTCAGGATAACGCAGGAGAGCCACCGCATAGGTCCTCTCTCACTGGTAGTGAACACCTTTTTGTATTTTTTATATTTTTTTTGATGACATTTTTGATTCCCAATTTTTTTTTAAATGCATTTTTATTCTGTAACAGCCCTTTTTATTATATTTTAAAGTACCGTTTTATTATTTAGACATATTTTTATTGCTTTAAACACCTATTAGAATAGCAGAGTTCAGAATTTCCGAATTACAAGGTCCAAAGACATGGTAGAGCAGAAGAGAAGGCAGATTTGTATCACTGTGGCTACTTAAATAATTTTATGTGATCATGGTGGCTAGAATGTCCCTTCATAAGAACTGAACTTACATTTGAATTGGCATCTCAATTATGCAGACCAGACCAGGGATTTCATTACAAGTCAGAATTATCTTCATGTTTAAATCTCTATATATGTCTGTTTGTTCAGTTACATACTCCTATTGTTCATAAGTACCTTCCATCACTCAATGAATGAATGATTGTAAATTGTAATGATTTAGAATTTAACCTCGAATTTTTAAGGGCACTATCAGCTGCCCCTCACTAAAACAGGGACACACAGGCAAAAAATTAGCTTCCCCTTTGCGTTCCGGTTTTGCCAGCAGTGTGGCAGCCTGCCCTTAGCAATCGCTAAGCTTGCAGATGCAGGGGGCAATGCCACAGCGCAGTCCCCAGCATCCCCTCCATGGCATCCATAGGAGGATCATGCTGCCAGTTCACATGACCGGTGGGATCTCACCACATGCGGGATCCTGCTGGTCGGCGGAGTGATCGCAGAGGGAGACAGGGGACCGTCTTCCCCCAGTCTCCATTTGCTTCCGGCGGTCAGAAGCAGCGGATCGGGCCGCCCGTCTCGCCGTGAGAAGAGAGGAGAGTATGTGATTTTTGGGGGTTTTGAGCTGCAGGTAACGGATTATGCAGCAGCACAATCCGTTACCTACACCTCTGAGCTGCTGGTAACTTTTCCGTTAGCGCCAGCTCTTATTAACTAGTGGTAGGACCAAGTGATCTTAACACTAGTTAATCTGAGCTTTCACTTTGCGCTTCCCATGTAAGGCAAAATACAGTAAACTCGCCCTACGAATCGCTAATTAACGAGCGCTAAGGTTTTCTTAACTCATTAGCGATTCGGATGCGATGTGGGCGCAGCGCTATGACCTCCTTTAACCTAGCGCTAATGCTTACGCTCGTGTTAGCTTGAAGGAGGTGATAGAGCCCTAACTGTCCATCACTGGGACCTTTGAGGCTGATGATCATTAAGCCATTTTTTATACCTAAATAGCTGATTTTGCGTGATTCTACAACTCAGTATGTTAGCACAGGCATTTTATTTTAAAAAGAAATTACATTTCCTAACAAATTCTCTCCAATTTCCAGTTCGGTGAATAATGTTATTAGTGTTAGTCAAAGCTACTTATTACATGTCAGACTGCTTTGTGATTATTTTGGTAAGATATTACATTGTCCGCCTTGATGTTACAAACATAAATATTATATTACTGTGCTGCAGTAGTCTTGGTGTTATAAAACTGAAGACAGCAGGTGCTGTAGACACAGTGTGACCATGCCTTTTGACTGACAGCCTACATCACGGGAGGGTGGGTTGAGTCTACTGTAGTGACACAAGTTTATTGACAGAGAGAGACTGTAACACAGCTTCCTATAGCAGGGAAAGTTCAGGTTATTTTTTTTTTCTGGGTTAGCTCATTTCCCATTGACTCTGTCTGCCAGAGATAACTCTCCGGGAGGTGCTGTGGAACTACTTGTTTATATATATTTGTAGAGAAGCAACTTTCCTGTCTTTCTTTTCCATATGGCAGGAGAAAATATGTCTCCGTTTTTAAGAATCAGCCTCTCCAATTTTGAAGTTGGGCCTCACCGTCAGTCTACTGGGGAGGTGATTGAAAGACCTTACTGTGCTGTGATTGTGAAAGAAGCTGTTGAATCAGGTAAGGGTTTTACAAAAAAATAAACATATTTCCATTTATTAGACCAGTATGGACTAAAGACATCTAACACTGCTGCTCGTTACATTTAATGTTATTAAAACTGAATTACATGTGTGCATAATAGTGTTGGGTTGATTTAACAGACATGTTATGTGTCTAATGCATTGTGCGATTGTTTGTGAGCTATTAACCCCTTAAGGACCAGTGGCGTAACTGTTCCGTCATAAATGCATTGACTTTAAAGACCCTTGGTCCTTAAGGGGTTAAAGTATTTTAACTGTACTAAAACAGATCAAAGAGATTTGGGGCTCGTCTGAGCCTGTGAGCATCCACAGTGATATACTATTATTTTTTTATAATATAAGAGGTTAATCTAAGGAAGTCTACTAAATATTCTGAGCTCTTGTGTTCTGCTCATAATTTGTTACATCGGTGGAGCCCACTGCACCTTTTGTCTTTCATGAGTGGGTGAATATGAGTTATATGAGGGGTTTCTCTTGGCAAATATAGGAGAGCATCCCTCCTCCGCTTGTCGTACGGCTTGTCTTTCTTATGTACTTGCCTTTTTAAACGTGACAATTTCACCAATGTACAACACTGTAGAATGTATTTGTGCTCTATAAATAATAATTTATTTATTTGCAAAGGATTTTACCAGGAAGGATACATTGAGATTTCTCTCGTTTTCAAGTATGTCCTGGGTTCAAGAACACTGATAATAATATTGGATGCAAACTGCGAAAAGTTTAAAATGCAAAGTTTATATGTAGGTGTGTGCAGCCCATATCATTAGGGTAGATGAAGAATGAAAATGGTAAAGGTTGAAGACTTTAGAATGTATAGTATTTTAACGTTAATTTATTGCTTGTGGAATATATTGACATGTAATCATTTTTTGTAAAATAAAACACGTGAATGTTTGCATACTATCAGGGTTATACAAAGAGATATGAATTGTGGCCAAAAGGTAACCAAACAGTGAAATTCAGCGTACGGTTACCTTTCCTGGCCATTCGGCTATTCAGAGAGCAGGCAGTTTGCCAAATCCTGGCGAATTGCCTGCACATACGGTGCCTGTTCGGTGCCTGTTCGAGGGCAGTGAAATCCCCATAGAGAAGCAATGCTTCGTCTATTCAGAGAACAAAAACCAGCAGTAAAAAGTAGCCGAATTTCCCTGCTGTTCGGTGGTTTCATTCGACAGGTTTATTCAGGCGAATCCCATAGGCTTCAATGTTAAAAATATTCCCGTTTTAATTCAATATCTAATAAACCGTTGATTATAATATTCTGCAGCAAAAAGTCTCTATGTATAGATTTTTTTAGGGTCTTTTAGGCATTTTTCGGGATTTGTTTGCGGAAATTGTTTTCCGGTATATCTTTTTTTAAATCGTTTTAGACTTTTCTGTAACAGCCCTTTTTATTATCAGTCATTGGATCTTATATGTAAATTCCAGGCATTTTCGTTCTGTAGTTTCTTTGCAAACAGCGTTTCACTTTTCAAACATTCAAAGGTACTGTTTTTTTATTTTTTCACTCCATTCGTCTGCGGTGTTGGCTTTTTTCGGCAGCTGCTCTGCAATTGGCTCCTGCTCAAGTTTCTCCAGCGTGTTCGGCGAGGGTGACTTTTCAATTCTCTTTGAATAACCCTGCTTGGTTTATTATACAACATTTTCATCAGAACAACTCTAGCGTATATATGTATCTATATTGTCACCAAGAGTAGTTCCCCATAATGACTAATGCAGTCATGGCGAACCTAGGTGCCATGTATTCAGACATTTTTAGACCGTTACAAGTTTTTACAAAGCGCTAACATGTTCCATAGCGCTGTGCAATTGGAGGCAAAATAACAAATATACAGGGTGCCCATAAAGTCTCTTTACAATTTCAAAAAGGTATTACAAAGGCAAATGAAAAGACAGATAAGTGAAAATTATTACAAAATGAGACGTATATATTTAAGGTTTTTTTGCCTCATTTAATACACCTCTATATGGGCACCATTAGTTGCATGAAGCAAATCAAGACGGTACTCGATTTCTTGCCATGTTCGCTGTAGCATATCCTCATCAATGGTGGCAATGGCATCAGTGATCCTCTGCTTTAGATGAGTGATGTCCCGCACCTTTGTTCGATACACGATATCTTTAACATAACCCCATCGAAAGAAGTCGAGGGGAGTGATATCTGGTGAACGAGGTGGCCAGGGAATTGGGCCACCCCTTATGGGACACAGCATCTACAGTACATGACCTTGAACCAAATAATAATTCTCCAACAAGATGGTGCACCACCACATTGGGGACTGCATGTTTGTGGGTTCCTAAATGAAACATTTCAAACATATACGTCTCATTTTAGTAATAATTTTCCCTTATCTGCCTTTTCATTTGCCTTTTGTATAAATTTTTGAAATTGTAAAGAGACTTTATGGACACCCTGTACATACAGGTTCAACACACAGAACAGTAGGAGAGAGGACCTTGCTCAAGAGCTTACAATCTAAGAGGAGAGGTGTGGCACACTAGGTGAGGGTTAATAAAGAATATGAAGTAGCGGGGCGCGTGTGGGCTATGTGAGAAGATGGAGAAGAATGAACAGAGCGAGATTAGGAAGTGAGATGATAGGCTTCTCTAAAGTAATACAGTTTCAGAGACTTCTTGAAGGACCGGAGAGACGAGGAGACCAGCTAAATACAATAGGAAACAGCTCCTAAATACATTTGGTTTCATGGATAGTTATCACTGCGCTAACTTGTGACTGCACTGAATTTGGGGTTGGGATCAATGCACAAATTTCGACCTGCTCTCAGTTTTGCCCACTTTCCCTTGGGACAAATCCTAGATCTGTTACACTGAGACAAATTCTAGCTCTGTACTGGACCTGTGAATTAGACTGTGTGTTTCATTACTAGAAAGAATAAAATGCGGGTTTTGGCATTTAGGTCTTTTCGCAAATATACAGAGACTGAGCGCATGTCAAACCCTTCAACAAGTGTTGTAAATTGTAGCTAGATTTTTTATTTCTTGCCTCAAGGAGGATTTCACACATATAGTGCAGTGTTGAACCTTGATTCCAATGAAAAGTATGTTCGTTATGTATGTCAAACAGACTAGCTAAAGAAACAAACTGAGCTTCAGTACAATAAACTAGAACTCTAGTAAAATCTCTTTTATATGCAGTTCTTGTTGCAGAAAAGTCATCGGTAGTTGTTATTTTCACATGTAGCTTCCTCCTACCAACAGCAGAGAACAAGAAACACCACTCACAGAATCACGTGTCAGAAATATGCTGAATATAGATTCTTAGTAGTTGAGCCTTTGTTACAACGATCAGTCCTACTGAATTTTGGTCTTTCATGATTGGGTGACCATGACTCATGGGATCTTTCAATTTCTCTGGGGGATCTCAGGAAACTCCCCTGTAAGAGCATCTTCAAAGTATGAAAAGTTTAAATGATAGATTCATATACATATTTTTATTGCAATAAGATATGAACATATAATAATTATCATAACTATGATTACTGCCCCAATAAAAAAAAAACATTAACAGGGTTATTCAGAGAAAGGTCACAACCAGGAGAACTGGCAGGAGAAGAGAACAATCTAGACCAAATAGCCGATTTGGAAAGCGAGATAAATGGGAGAATTTTTCTGGTTTGGCTATTTTGACCTAGAATTTTCACTTCTCCAGTCATTCTCCTGAGTTTCACCTTTCTCTGAATAGACCTGCGTTATACTGTATTATATGTGATTATGATCAGTTTATAAATCCCACTTTCTATCATTATATCACTTTACAGGGTTATTCAAAGAGAATCGAAAAGTCCCTGCACGTTCGGTGACTTTTCATTCTCTTCAATTCGGTGCGATTTGGCGATCCCATTTCTGCGACCCTGCGGTGTATTCAGCAAGCACCACAGGGCCATCGTAGCGCAGGGAAAAGCCGCCACAAACCCGGCGAATGCACACCGAAACCCGCAAAAACATCTGGATTAACCCCGCCGAATACGCCGGAGAAACCCGAGCAGCTGCCGATCACAGCGCAGAGCAGCCGCCGGAAAAAGATGACACTGCAGACGATTGGAGTGGGAAAAAAAACCAGTACGCTTGAATGTTTGAAAAGTGAAACACTGTTTGCAAAGAGACTACAGATCGAAAATGTCTGAAATATACATATTACATATAAGATCCAATGAATGATAATATAAAGGACTGTTACAGAAAAAAAGAAAAAAAAACGATTTAAAGAAAAGGAAACAAAATTCACAAAAAATCTCGAAAAATGCCTAAAAGATCCTAAAACATCTATAAATAAAGAGACTTTTTGCTGCAGAATTTTATAATCAACGGTTTATTAGATATTGAATTAAAACGGGAATATTTTTAAAATTGAAGCCTATGGGATTCGCCTGTATAACCTGTCGAATGAAACCACCGAACAGCAGGGCAATTCGGCAACTTTTCACTGCTGGTTTTTGTTTTCTGAATAGACGAAGCATTGCTTCTCTATGGGTATTTCACTGCCCTCGAACAGGCAACGAACAGGCATCGTATGTGCAGGCAATTCGCCAATATTTGGCGTACTGCCTGCTCTCTGAATAGTCGAATGGCCAGGAAAGGTAACCATACACTGAATTTCACTGTTCGGTTACCTTTTGGCCACAATTCGGATCTCTTTGAATAACTCTGATAGTCTTCTGTAGGGCTGCTCTAATCAAGATTGCAATATAGACCGAGACTGCCTACAAATGTTAATGGGACCACACTTTCTTTGCTAGAGCTAATAATATTTGTTACGTGATGCAGTCAAAATATGATCTGCCAGGTCTATGAGTGAGAGAAGGGGGGGGGGGTGAGGATCCTGAGGACGAGCAACAGCACTAATGGCCAGTTCTATGAGTGGTATAGTGTTTCTGAAAATGAAACAGCTGCCGACTCAGAAACCAACATCTAAAGGTTATGGGAGCAGAGGACGACTTCCTAAATCATATTTCTCTTCAAACAATGTGTATCCAGTACGCAGTATTAAACTGAAAAAAAAAATCGGAAAATAACATTTTAAATTTATTATGTAAATTTCATACGCATGCACAGCCTCTATTCTAGGGTTACATGTATTACCTAGAAACTGGAAATAAACACAGACTCTTCATTTTCATATTCTGTAACATGAACAACTAAGAAATAAACAAAAATGTGTAGATGGGGACCTAAAATTGCGAAAGCAGGAGCAGTTAACCAAGTAGGCACAGCCTTCTGAACACACCTATGGTAACATTGTTCCATCCTCTACATTGAGAAACTATCTCCTGGATCAACAGCAGCCATGGAACATGACAGACATTGGTATTGTTTCAGTCTATATTACTATGCTGCAATACTGCTAACCTCGTTGTCTACAAGCAGGTCTGTGACCCAGATGTCTAGCAGCATGCTGGACCGTCTGGGCTGGATTCCAAGTCAGGTGTAAACATGAGAGCCTCCTTATAGAGTCCTTATATACTTTGCACACGTGAAAGTGAGCGTCCGATCTAGAGTCCTTTTCTAAGTGAGTCTTTATGATTAACAAGTGAGCCGTTAAATAAAGCGAAGTGACACCACTCATTAATAACGATGTCACCTGTCCTGTTCCACCCGAGCTGCAAATTTTGATGTTGAATGTTGACAATTACTAATGTTTTTTTATAAACAGAAAGTGGGAAGATATATATTCAAAAGAAGCCGACGATGTACCCTCCTTGGGAGAGCACATTTGATGCTCACATTCGCAAAGGGAGGGTAATGCACATCATTGTCAAAGGCAGGCCTGATGGAGTGATCTCCGAAACCACCATAGAGCTGAACTCCCTGGCAGAACGCTGCAAGAAGAATAATGGAAACATGGAAATATGGGTGAGATCCTTACTTGTCCTTTGTGGCAAACTATAATAAAAAGTGATAGAGTTATAGCATCAGGATATTTTGTTCACAGGGTTTGATTCTATTTTCAGTTTTTATAAAGATTATTAAGATGCCATTTTTAACTATGCTCTTTAATAGGAAATTCTAGACTGAAAAGGAGGAGAAGAAAACTGGAAGCATTAAATATTAACCCCTGCTTACTGCTATGCTTCTTCCCTTACAGTGATAGTTCACCTTTATCCACTTTATTGGCAAACTTATTTATATTTTTCATTTAATCATTCAGGTACAATATCTCTATTCCATAACACTGTGTGGGGGAAAAAATGGGAAAAAAACCACTTATAAGTTCTATGTACATATTTTGCTCGGTTAGTAGGATATGTAAATAGTTCTTGAATGTCGCTCTCCATTGTTATAAAAAAAGTAGGAGGCCTTATTGTAATTACTATGATATTTTTTATAAAGATTAAATAATTTTACTTTGCTTATTTTATCTTTTCATGTACTCATTTATCCTTTATAGAAATATTGCTGGGCTAAAAGGTTCTACACACTAGATGATGTCCATAATCTGTAAACTGTACCAATGGGTATTTGTAGTGATCATTACTATATTATTAGCAATGCAGCTTCCAAAAAATAAAAATAGAATATAAAACAAATAATTGATTAATGGGCAACATACCATTATGTGGCTAGTTCCGAACGTCCGTTGATTTTGGACACATAATGAAACCTAAGAGAGGCTGAAGGGGAAAGACATGGACTCCACATGTCCTCAGAACATATTCTGTGTTATCTTGCACCTATATTAGCAGAAGAACCTTTCAGTCTGCATGTTTTGAGGTGAGGTCGCCATGGAACAGTTTTATTGTTCCAGCACATCTTACAGATGATCAATCAGATTGAAATCTGGGGAATTTGGTGCCAAGGCCAAGAAATCTTTGCCAAGTTCCTCAAAACATTCCTGAACAATTGCAGAGTGGCAGAGTACATTATCTTGCTGAAGATGGCCACTGCCGTCAGGGAACACCATTGCCATAAAGGGGTGTATGTTGCCTGCAACAATCTCTAGTTGGTGATTAGGGATGGGCTGTAGGTTTGAATCGGTTTGAAGTTCGATTCGAACACCGGCTGTTCGAAAATTCGCGAACTTCGAACTTTTTGGGACGTTTGCGGAAAGTTCGAGGGGAAAAAAATGCTTAAAAAGATCCTATAAAAAAAATCAAATACTAAAGATACTCTTTACTGCAGAATATAATAATAAACGGTTTATTAGATATTGAATTAAAACAGGAATATTTTTAACATTGAAGCCTATGGGATTCATAAACATTTCCCACTCCTTGTTGGTCAAATGTTTCCCACTCATTGTTGGTCAAACGTTTCCCACTCATTGTTGGTCAAACATTTCCCACTCATTGTTGGTCAAACATTTCCCATGGCTTCAAATCGCGTTTAAACATGAGCAAAAGCAGTAAAAATTAGCTCAGCGTACTGCGGTGAAATGGCTCAACACTCAGCAGTGAAAAAAATAAAAACCTTTCTTTTTTCTTTTTTTCATTGTTTCCTGCCCCCAGGGCAGTACCCGGGCCCCCATACACCTTTTATGGCCAATATCTTGCGAATATGCCCTCTTGGAGGGGACCTTAATTTTCGAACGTTCAAGTCACAATGACTTACATGGTGTTCGAATTGTGTTCGAGTTCGCAGTCGAACTTTTTCGGATGTTCGAGTTCAAATGCAAACCGAACACGGGGGTGTTCGGCCCATCACTATTGGTGATACATGTCAAGTGCATTCTGACACCTTTCTATCATCACCAGTATTACTTTTTCAGCAAATGTTGGCTAAAATACGCCTTCTGTCTGATAGAACAAAATGGACTAGCTGTAACTCCCATGTGCTTTAACAAGCATTGCGTGCCCGTGACCTTTACACTGGTTTGCAGGCTGTCCTTTTTTGCACCACTTTGGTAGGTACTAACCACTGCAATATGGAATGACCCACAAGGCTTTTTGGAAATTTTCTGACCCAGTTATCTAGCCATCACTATTTGGCCCTAGGCAAAGTCACGTAGATATTTTTGCATGCTGATTTTACCTGCTCCCAACACATGAAATTCAAGAACTGACTGTTCGCTTGCTGCCTAATATATCCCAACCCTTGAAAGATGCCATTGTTCACTTCTCCTGACAGTGGTATTAATGTTACAGCTGATTAGTGTATAATATATATATATATATATATATATATATATATATATACAGGTATATCTTAGTGTATAAAATGCAGGCAGATGGATGGACATAGAGAGAGATATCTTTTGTGTCTTTGCCTTTCTTTTTACTCGTACACATTTTAGTACCATTTTTTGTGTATGTTAATTCAGTGAATCACTTAATAGAAGTCATAAAGATCACTTTTATTTAGTTTTCAGTGGCATACAAAGAGGTTTCATGAACCGTTGTGGTGTCTATGGTATACATTTTCATTTGTTTTCTTCCAGACATGTGTTTTTTTGTCTTTATGATTAATGGTTTCACATGGTACTGTTACTGCTGCCTGGGTTATATATATATATATATATGGATTTTTCAAAAAAAATGTAACATTCAAAATTGTTTTCCAAACCGTTAAAAATATATCATTAAAGTTCCACTGACCCAGAGATTAAATGGAAAACCGTCACTGGAAAAATGCTACAGAGTTTGATGTAGCTGGTTCATACTGTGTTAAATGTGATGGAAAAAGTCTAACCTCGTTCTGTTTTGTACAGATAGAACTCAAACCACAAGGCAGAATGATAATGAACGCAAAATACTTCCTGGAACAGTCAGGCAAGTAAATGTTTCGTTTCAGTGTGTTATTTCAATGTGAAAATGTTAACATTCATGCTTTAGAAGTGACAGGAGAAATGTTTACATTTCAGGAGGTATCAATAATGTTAGTAATAAGTATGTCTGTATTAAATGGGAATTAAAACTAGCCTAGGGCTCTATTCCATAGTTGGTGCTAATTTAGTGTCTCGATATGTAATCGTTACCGCTAGGATAAGGTAGTTTAACGCATGGCATTCATACTACATTCCTGACGCTTCACTGGGGTGAAATCAGTTAGCGCCTTACAGCTTGATCGAGTTTACTGTACTTTGCACATCCTATACCTCACATGGGAAGCGCAATCATTAATTAGTGTTTCAATAATTGAGGTATCATAAAGTAGGCGGAAATTACCGTCGGGAGCGCAAGGCAAAATTTTAGCGAGTCCTAAAAGCTGGTGTTAAATGATTCTGCAGATGCAAAATCATTTAGCACCCCCTTAAAATCCCCCCATTAAATCCCATACTTACCTCTCATTTCGCAAGAAGAGGGGTCCGATCCGCCGCTTCTTCTGGCCGCTTACAGACTGCTTCCCAGCTTCCCAGTCTCCCTCCGAAATCACTCCATGGCACTTCGCAATCTCACGAGAGCCAGATTGGGCAGGGTTCGCGGCCCGGAAGCGAAACCCTCCATGGAGTCCTATGAGCTCCAGGGGGTGATACTCGCATTGGTGCAGAAACGGTACTGTGAGAATCACTGCGGTAAGCACTGAGTTCTGGGGTGAGGTGCTCAGCTAGTGCCTGTCCCAGAACACCATGTTAAGATGGGGACGCTACTGGAAAATCTGCAGGTGTAGATTTTCCCTGTTAGGGTCCCTATGTTAGCTTGAACTATGAAATAGTGCCCGTAGTGTTTCACAGCTTTTATATATAAATTTTTAAATATATAGTGTAGATTGGATATATATAATTAAATTAAAACATATAAATGAATGTAGTTATAGATGGATGAATAGAAAGAAAGAGTCTTTTAAATCTATTATTTTGGACAAACAAAGCCCACTTCTTTGGGTTCCTCCACTTATAATTGCAATATATCGTGACCTGTCTTGTCGGGCCTACGTTTTGGTGAAAATCGTGAAAAACTACAACTACAAAAACTAAATGTAGACCATGAAACCACACTTTGGGCCATAATACAATGTTGGTGCTAAAACGGGGACGGTTTCCCCATAGCATCCTCGTTTTAGCACCATATTATGGGGCAGGCGATAATTCATCAGCCTGCCCTGTAACACAGCTCTACCCTCCATGATACTCGCTGTAGCACTTCCACACCTGCCGCAAGTATTACCTCCTTGAATCCATAGGGCTCCATGGAGGGTTGTGCTGCCGGGCCACGAGCCCTGCGCATTCTTACTCTAGCAAGATTGTGCAGGGCCGTGGAGTGATTTGCAGAGGGAGACTGGGGACTATTTGTTCATTATCATTCTGCCTTGTGGTTTGAGTTCTATCTGTACAAAACAGAACAAGGTTATACTTTTTGTAATCCTAATCCTAATTACTGATTGCACTCCCCATGATAGGTATAGGGAGAGAAAAGTACAGTAAGCTCGCGCAGTCACCAATACGGATCTTTTAACACGTTAGCGCTAAGGATGTAATATGGGGGGCATGTGCTAAAGTCACTTAACCTATGCGAGTGCTAATGCTAGCATTAAGATTGTAGTAGGGCCCTCCATAGTTTTCAAAGCAAGGCAGCTGTTTTTCCAGTGATAAAATTAATTCTTCAATTAGAGATCCCTCCTATCATCCAGTAATCAACATTCCTGTAAAGAGAGAAGAAATGAAACAATAAAAATATCAAAGTACGAAAATATTATTTTCCAAGAAAAAGCTCTTGGTAGTGTAATGATTACCTAAAAATATTGATTATCTTTTAATTATTTATTCATTAAAAGTTTCCTATAAGACAACGTCTTAGCATTAAATAATCAAAACAGACAATTGCGTCTAAGATGTCCCCTTAAACCATGAGCACAATACATGAGATGTGATCATTTATAGCAGAGGTGTCAATCTCCAGCTCCCCCCCCCCCCAGATGTTGATGGCCTACAATTTCTAGAAGACTTTCAATTCAATAGATGGCTTGAGCATCATGGAAGTTGTAGTTCAGCAACATCTGGGGGAGTTTTGACAGATCTTTTAATATTTTTTTATATGTCAGCAGATCCCAAGGGGCATTATGATTCCAAATCAGAAAACCAGTTTGCCTTACATCAGCGTCGTGGAGCCATCAAACAGGCCAAGATCCATTATGTCAAACATCATGAATTCACAGCAACGTTCTTTCCACAGCCAACTTTCTGTTCTGTCTGTCATGAATTTGTCTGGTAATTATGACATTTTAAAAACGACATTTTTTTTTAGCAGTTTGACCAGGATGTGTTTCTATAAACACATCTCTTATAGGTAAATCTGATAAGAAACATGTTTTATCAAAATGGGTATACAATGTACAGTATAACAAAAATCTCTGTCCTGCAAACTCAGTCACTTAACTACTTCATGACTGAGAGCGAGATATCTTGGGCTTCAAGGCACCATCTGGGGCCCCAATATCAAGCTACATATCTCAATCTGCAGGTCTGCAGCCCAAAAGCAAATAAAATTAGTTTGCTGCAAACTAATTTTGTTTGCTTTTGGGCTGCAGAAGGTGCCCCCAAAATTTTAGCCCTGTGAGTATAATGCCCAAAGAGCTAGAACTGTGCAAAATCAGCTAACTGAATGCCTTGACAACGGGCATTCAGCAGCCAATACAGTTGCAGTCAGTAGTTCACTGGAATGGCTGTAACTCAATTTGACAGTAGATGGCACCATCTACTGACCAAATATGTTATTACAGCAAGAAATTAATGAGGTATGTGCCCAAATATTTCTTACTGTAATTAATTAAAATGATTTTCTTTTAAAACCACTGGTTCATGACAATGTTTATTTGGTCGTCCTCAGTATTTGCAACACCAACAAACACCAGTGCATAGCAAATAACCCCTCGTGTCTAATATGTAAACACCGTCTACAGGCTAGGTAATATGTACAGTTGTGTTCAAAATTATTCAACCCCCAATGCTGTAAAGGGTTTTAGGGAATTTAGTGTACATTTGTAATTGTATTCAGAATGAAATCCTACAAGGACTTTTTAAAGAACCATATGCAACTAAAATGACATCAATTGGTTTTGTAATACAGTAGTAAATGTTTCTTTTGTGAATTCTTCATTCACACAATTATTCAACCCCTTAAAGACTACCACTCTGAAGAACAGAGGTTCATTCAAGTGTTTTCAATCAGGTATTGAAAACACCTGTGAATGTCACGGAGCAGCAATAAAGCATAATAAGCACCAATTAGGCAGCTTTAAAATGACTGTGATACTCAGCTCCTTCTAGACATTTACTGGTGTGGTTACAAATATGGTGAAGTCAAGAGAATGGTCCAGGAAGACAAGAGAAGAGGTGAATACTCTTCACAGGAAGGGCAATGGCTATAAGAAGATTGCAAAGATGTTAAACATACCAAGAGAGACCATAGGAAGCATCATTCGCAAATTCAAGGCATAGGGCACTGTTGAAGCGCTATCTGATCGTGGCAGAAAGAAGATGCTGACTTCGACTGCTGTGCGCTACCTGAAGCGTAGAGTGGAGAAAAGTCCCCGTGTGACTGCTGAGGAACTGAGAAAAGATTTGTCAGATGTGGGTACTGAAGTTTCAGCTCAGACAATACGGCGCACACTGCGTAATGAAGGCCTCCATGCCAGAACTCCCAGGTGCACCCCCTTGCTGTCTCCAAAGAATAAGAAGAGTCGACTGCAGTATGCCAAAAGTCATGTGGACAAACCACAGAAGTTTTGGGATAGTGTTCTGTGGACTGATGAAACAAAATTAGAACTGTTTGGGCCCATGGATCAACGCTATGTTTGGAGGAGGAAGAACAAGGCCTATGAAGAAATGAACACCTTGCCTACTGTGAAGCATGGCGGGGGGTCAATCATGTTTTGGGGCTGTTTTGCTTCTGCAGGTACAGGGAAGCTTCAGCGTGTGCAAGGTACCATGAATTCTCTTCAGTACCAGGAGATATAGGATGACAATGTGATGCAGTCCGTCACAAACCTGAGGCTTGGGAGATGTTGGACCTTTCAACAGGACAATGATCCCAAGCATACCTCCAAGTCCACTAGAGCATGGTTGCAGATTAAAGGCTGGAACATTTTGGAGTGGCCATCGCAGTCACCTGACTTAAATCCGATTGAGAACCTCTGGTGGGACTTAAAGAAAGCAGTTGCAGTGCGCAAGCCTAAGAATGTGACTGAACTGGAGGCTTTTGCCCCTGACGAATGGGCGACGATACCCGTAGATCGCTGCAAGACACTTGTGTCAAGCTATGCTTCATGTTTAAAAGCTGTTATAACTGTAAAAGGATGTTGTACTAAGTACTAAGATGAATGTCACTTGGGGGTTGAATAAAACTGATAATGATGTGAGCACAGAAAAGACATTTGTGGTTATTTCATTATAAATGTTATGTTATATTTGTCTGACCTACACGTGCCTCTTTGATTTAATTGTAAGCAAGATGACTGAATGATCAAAATCAATGTCAAACTGGCCAAAACACTCAATTTCAGTGGGGGTTGAATAATTTTGAACACAACTGTATATAGTAGGTAAAAGTGTGGCATTGTTGGTGCAGCTGAGTATTTCAAAGTTTAGAGCCCCATTCCAAATCAATCATTTTCATAAGGCTCATTAACTATGTTAGAGTTAGTTGTTTGAAGAATAATGAGTGATTCAAGGATGATCATTATTATTAACACAAGGGACAGTTAAAAAAAATAACTCTGCTTAACCAGAATATTTAAATATATATTTATAGTATGTACTTAAAATTATTTTATGAAAAGGAGAGTGAGATCCGGTGCCTTGTTTGGGGACTGCAAAGACTAGACTGTCAACAGTCCTTTACTCTCCTTCTAGTGAGACTCTGATACAATTGCTACATTGCAATCTTGTGGTAAAACAATGGAGCCATACAGGATTATAAAGTACACGCCACTAACATTCATGTTATTGCTAACAGTTTATGTGAAATAATAACAATATTAAACCTAGAACACCAAATGCAAAAGTGTGCAGATGTAATTATAGTGATTGCCACTCATCCAGTATGTATGAATGTGCAGGTTTTTTGTGTGGACGTCCAACAGTATACCAAAGGCGTATACATTTTTAATAAAAAATTGTAGATACTAATTAAAATAATATTTTAATGACTTTTCTTTTTTTGTTGATATCTTACTGTACTTTTCTCCTTTTTCACTGTCTTTCAGGGGTCTTAACAAGCAAGGATATCAGTGCAGACGTACGTTACCTCAACATGAGTATGGTCAACAATCTTTAAATTGCTGTAAACCACTTTTCTGAGCATTGTTATTTTTCATTATACAGAGTGCAACGTATCAATTCACAAGAAATGTATTGATATAGTAATTGCTAAATGCACCGGATCTGCAGTCAACAGCAGTGATACAGTGGTATGTAAATAACTCAATGTTTTACTGTAGATATTGTACAAGCACTTTTTAGCACATCTTAAAACCCAGAACAAAAATGGTTTTGAAAACTAATGTACATAGTACTGATAAACCAAGATTCTTTTTAAATATCTAATCTTCCAATTTAAATTTATTATTTTTTGGTCATTTTATTTAATTTGCAGATTAGTTGCTGAGGTTCTAGAGAAAAAAATCTAAAGTGGTTCACTAACTACCATTCTTTCATTGAAAGGACAGTGGTTTTACTTCAGCGAATTTAGGGAATCTAGGGTGGATCAAGTATCGTGAAACGAGTGAATTCTCAATTTACATTGGAAATTGCCATTGTAGATTACGCACCTTTCACTGTTCTTTCCACTGTAATTTCAGCTGTTGTCTTGTCCAGGTGTCAGCATAATATTTTATAGAGTTTGTACCAATGTTTCCAACTAAGTTGTCTGTAGTTACTACTAGATTTGCAGTAGAGGTTTTCTATCTTTGATTTTACCACTGTTTTCACCATAGTATCTGTCAGAGTGTGATGGAGATCACCACATTAAAATCTCCAAATTATATTCACCAGTGTTGCAAACAACGGCGAAACAACACTGAATGGAAAATATTTGTTGTGTAGCTTAGTTTTATGGAAGTATAACAGTAGTTGCATCGACTTTGCTTGTCCTTCTCTTGATAGCCAAAGTTCACTGTAGTTGCAACAATGGTGATTTGTACCGGCTTTGGGCCTTGTTCAGACCTATAATGTTAGTACCGTCTCTTACCGTCTCTATAACTGTGCCTGATCTGTTATCAGTTTGTGAACGCTGTTAACAGCTGTATTCCGAGTGAGTGACTGTAGTAGCAACTTGTAGCAGACTGTAGTAGCAAGTTGGGATATTTGAGTGCTAAAGCAATATTACTTAACACCAGTGAATGAGAGATGGTATCCATTTCCGAAAACTGGTTCAAGCCGATAAGAATGAGCTACATTGGAATAGCTTGTTCTTTACCTATTAGAAGCAAGTTAATGGCTCCTATACAAAATATAGCAGCTGTTAATTTACAGTAACCTACTGCAACATCTGAGTCGCAAAAGTGTAGCTCTGCTGGAAAAGGGACTCAAGCTAGTGTATTTATGTATAATGGCTCGAGCTGTTAGCTTACCGGATTGGTTGGAATAGGACCTTTAGGGCAGTATTACAATGTTGGTGCTAACTTAACCAGAGCTGTTGTAAACTGAAAACCTCCATAGGCTATAATGTCTCTGGTAAGTTTACAACAGCTCTGGTTAAGTTAGCACCAACTATGTAATATAGCCCTTAGTATTTCCAACTCAAGCTTTAAAAAGCTCCTGATAGCCACATTCATAGATTCAGGATTCACCGGATATTTCCTCTTTATACCACTATATAATTTCTATTTTCAGCGTAAATATCATTTTTAAATTGAATTTATATCTTCAATATCAATTTTATTTCATAAAATATATGACTATTATGTGTCAAAAATGTAGGCACAAACAACTCTCAGATATGCTTTTAAAATAAATGAGTTATTGTTAAACCTCAGAGAAAAAAGGAAATTGCCAATGGTCTTGCAAATCTGGTTTTCTAGATGCTACTTTGGATTCAAATAATACTCAAAAAAAGTAATGTGCTGCAATAAAAAAGTGTCTTAGGGGCATTGTATCACAAGCTTATGCAGCCAG
The DNA here is from genome assembly GCA_009667805.1 of Leptobrachium leishanense. Taxonomy (NCBI): domain Eukaryota; kingdom Metazoa; phylum Chordata; class Amphibia; order Anura; family Megophryidae; genus Leptobrachium; species Leptobrachium leishanense. The sequence goes on along the minus strand of CM019065.1, from coordinate 178,546,648 downwards.
ACATAAAGATCAGATCCTCTCACCAGATTAAAAAAAATGCAAGAATCAATTCAAAGAAACGTCAGGGTAAATAAAATTAATATAAATATGCCAGATGAAATTCATACAATAACCACCAGAAGAATCACATGTATGATATATATATCATAAAAAGCCCAAATATTTATTACAATATAAATATTTATTAGCCGAGTTGCCCCATGAGGTCGTTATTATTATTATTATTATTATTTATTTATAAAGCGCCAGCATATTCCGCAGCGCTGTACAATAAGCACAGTACAGACAGGGTTACAATACATTGAACAACATTTGACAAACAGTACAGGAGGAGATGAGGGCCCTATTCCCGTAGGAACTCACAATCTAGGAGGGTTGGGGTTGGAAACAGGAGGAGAGGACTGTAAGGTGAGAGTGATTGATGGTTGCGTCAGTGAGTTGGGTGGTAGGCTTCCCTAAATAGGAATGTTTTCAGGGAGCGTTTGAAGGAAGAGAAGTTAGGGGAAAGTCTGACAGCACGAGGGAGAGCGTTCCAGAGAGTGGGGGCTGCGCGTGAGAAATCCTGCAGTCTATCATGGGAAGAGGTGATGCGGGGAGAAGCTAGGCGCAGGTCACTGTTTGACCTTAGGGAGCGGGCTGGGGTGTATTTGGTGATTAGTGAGGACAGGTAGTGGGGCGCTGAGTTAGTGAGGGTTTTGTAGGTAAGGATAAGGATTTTGAACTTAATTCTGCAGTGGATGGGGAGCCAGTGAAGGGACTCGCAGAGGGGAGCGGCAGAGACAGAGCGGCGGGTGAGGTGAATTAGCCTGGCGGAGGCGTTCAGGATGGATTGTAGGGGGGAGAGGCGGGACAGAGGGAGGCCAGATAAGAGATTATTGCAATAGTCGAGTCGGGAGATTACCAGGGCGTGTATGAGTTGTTTTGTGGTGACAGCGGTAAGAAATGGCCGAATTCTGGAAATATTACGCAGTTGGTATCGGCAGGAGGAGGAAAGAGACTTGATGTGGGGGATGAAGGAAAGAGCAGAGTCCAGTGTAACTCCAAGACAGCGAACTTGGTTTGATGGGGAGATGGTGATACCCTCCACCGTGATAGAGAAGTCAGGAGGTGGGGAGGCATTAGAGGGAGGAATAAGTAGGAGCTCAGTCTTTGACATGTTGATCTTTAGGTGGTGGGAGGCCATCCAGGAGGAGATGCCAGATAAACAGTCACTGACTTTTGAAAGGACAGGGGGAGAGAGATCAGGGGTAGAGAGGTAGATCTGAGTGTCATCAGCGTAGAGGTGGTAATTAAAGCCAAAGCTGTTGATGATTTTGCCCAGGGAGGAGGTGTAGATGGAAAAGAGCAGAGGACCAAGGACAGAGCCTTGAGGTACACCAACAGATAGAGGCAATGAAGAGGAGGAGTTACCAGCAAAGGACACACAGAAGGACCTGTTGGATAAATAGGAGTCAACCCAAGCAAGTGCAGTGTCACGAGGACCCAGAGAGTTGAGGGTCTGTAGAAGGAGGGGGTGGTCAACAGTGTCAAAAGCAGCCGAGAGGTCAAGCAGGATGAGAATAGAATAGTGGCCGTGTTTTTTAGCAGTTAGGAGGTCGTTGGTGACTTTGGTGAGGGCAGTTTCAGTTGAGTGTAGCGGACGGAAGCCAGATTGCAGGGGTCAAGTAGGGAATTGGAGGACAGGAAGAGGGAGAGGCGGTTGAAGACTAGTTTTTCTAAGAGCTTTGATGTGAAGGGAAGCAGGGATACAGGGCGGTAGTTGGATGGAGAGTTGGTGTCTAGGGATGGTTTCTTTAGTAAAGGGGTAACTAGCGCGTGTTTGAAGGCGGATGGAAAGGAGCCAGTGGAGAGAGATAGGTTGAAGATGTGTGTGAGAGCAGGGGTGAGGGAGGAGGAGAGGGGAGGAATTAGATGTGAGGGAATGGGGTCGAGCGGGCACGTGGTGAGATGTGAGGAGGACAATAAGGAATTGACTTCCTCCTCAGTGGTTGGGAGGAAGCGGCAGAGGGTGGCAGAGGGGACCTGTGGGAGTGGAGGTGGCAGATAACTATCTTGTGTTGGGATGTTGCTTCTGATAGTTAGAGTTTTACTGAGGAAGTAGTCTGCCAGGTCTTGAGCGCTGAAGGCAGCTGAGGGGGGAGGTGCAGGTGGGTGGAGGAGGGTGTTGAAGGTGGACCAGAGCCGTTTAGGGTTGGAGGACAGCGTAGATATAAGAGATGAGAAGAAGGATTGTTTGGCCAAGTGGAGGGCAGAGGTGTATGACCGGAGAATAAACTTGAAGTGAACAAAATCAGCTTCAGAGCGGGATTTCCTCCAGGCACGCTCTGCAGTGCGGGAGCATCTTTGCAGGTAGCGAGTTTGGAGGGTGTGCCAGGGCTGAAGCTGGCGGCGTGGGGCCTTGCAGAGTCGAAGAGGAGCAAGAGTGTCTAGAGCAGAGATAAGCGTAGTGTTGTAGTGATTAGTGGCAGCATCAGGGCAGGTGAAGGATGAGGTATGAGGGAGGTGGTGAAGTAGGTTGGAGAATTGATGGGGTCCACAGCATGTAGATTTCTGCGAGTGTGGTGTGCGGGGTGGGGCAGGGTGTTTAGGAAGTCCAGATAGGTTGAAAAAGAGAGAAGTGGTGGTCAGAGATGGGGAAAGGGCGACATTTGAACTCAGAAATGGAGCAGAGTTGGAAAAGACCAGGTCAATAACGTGACCATCGCGGTGGGTAGGGAGGAGGGAGGATTGTGTGAGTCCAAGGGAGGACGTGAGTGAAAGAATTTTGGAGGCAGCAGGAGCGGAAGGATCGTCAATGGAATGTTGAAGTCCCCGAGAATTAGGCATGGAAGATTAGAAGACAGGAAGTGAGAAAGCCAGGTAGCAAAGTGGTCAAAGAACTGGGAGGTTGGTCCCGGTGGGCGGTAGATGACTGCCACCCTGAGAGCCAGAGGAGAGAACAGGCGGATGCAGTGTGTCTCGAAGGAGGAGAAGGAGAGGGATGGGGGTGGAGGGAGATGCTGGTAGGTGCAGGTGGGAGAGAGCAGGAGCCCGACCCCGCCACCATTTCTCTCACCCGGTCTGGGGGTATGGCTCAAGTGTAGACCGCCATGTGTGTTTATTTATATCCTCAAGGAACATCATTGATCAAGATTTTATTTTTGAATGTGGGAAGAATTTATCCTTATTCTTTTTGTCCTTTGCTGCTGCTAAAGATGTAAATGCAATTAAATTTGGACTTTTAAATGGTTTAAATTAGGGATGCACCGATACCGGGCATTTGCACGAGTAGTTGTACTCATGCAAATGCCCCCCGATACTTGCACTGGACTGGCTTGCCGGGAGGTATTCGAGGGGCTGAGGCGGCTGGCAGAATGCTCTAACAGCTAGGCCACGTCACAAGTTATGGCCGCTGGCATTTTAAGGATGTGACACGGGTCCACTGGTCTCCAGCTGCGATCTCGCGAGATCGTTCAGAGTTTGCGAGATTCACGAGAGCACAGCTTTGCTGGTTACAACCTTCAGATACTGGCATCCGCTCACTGGGACATGGCCAGCTGAAGGGGCCTGGCAGAGTGCTAGTGCATTCTGCCAGCTGGCCCCAGTCTCTGTCAGAGGTCTGGAATGTATTATGAATATATATATACAGTTGTGTTCAAAATTATTCAACCCCCTGAAATTGAGTGTTTTGGCCAGTTTGACATTGATTTTGATCATTCAGTCATCTTGCTTACAATTAAGTCAAAGAGGCACGTGTAGGTCAGACAAATATAACATAACATTTATAATGAAATAACCAAATGTCTTTTCTGTGCTCACATCATTATCAGTTTTATTCAACCCCAAGTGACATTCAATCTTAGTACTTAGTACAACATCCTTTCAGTTATAACAGCTTTTAAACGTGAAGCATAGCTTGACACAAGTGTCTTGCAGCGATCTACGGGTATCTTCACCCATTCGTCATGGGCAAAAGCCTCCAGTTCAGTCACATTCTTAGACTTCGCACTGCAACTGCTTTCTTTAAGTCCCACCAGAAGTTCTCAATCGGATTTAAGTCAGGTGACTGCGATGGCCACTCCAAAATGTTCCATCCTTTAATCTGTAACCATGCTCTAGTGGACTTGGAGGTATGCTTGGGATCATTGTCCTGTTGAAAGGTCCAACGTCTCCCAAGCCTCAGGTTTGTGATGGACTGCATCACATTGTCATCCAATATCTCCTGGTACTGAAGAGAATTCATGGTACCTTGCACACGCTGAAGCTTCCCTGTACCTGCAGAAGCAAAACAGCCCCAAAGCATGATTGACCCCCCCCCCCGCCATGCTTCACAGTAGGCAAGTTGTTCTTTTCTTCATAGGCCTTGTTCTTCCTCCTCCAAACATAGTGTTGATCCATGGGCCCAAACAGTTCTAATTTTGTTTCATCAGTCCACAGAACACTATCCCAAAACTTCAGTGGTTTGTCCACATGACTTTTGGCATACTGCAGTAGACTCTTCTTATTCTTTGGATACAGCAAGGGGTTGCACCTGGGAGTTCTGGCATGGAGGCATTCATTACGCAGTGTGCGCCGTATTGTCTGAGCTGAAACTTCAGTACCTACATCGGACAAATCTTTTCTCAGTTCCTCAGCAGTCACATGGGGACTTTTCTCCACTCTACGCTTCAGGTATCGCACAGCAGTCGAAGTCAGCATCTTCTTCTGCCACGACAGGTAGCGTTTCAACAGTGCCCTTTGCCTTGAATTTGCGAATGATGCTTCCTATGGTCTCTCTTGGTATGTTTAACATCTTTGCAATCTTCTTATAGCCATTGCCCTTCCTGTGAAGAGTAATCACCTCTTCTCTTGTCTTCCTGGACCATTCTCTTGACTTCACCATATTTGTAACCACACCAGTAAATGTCTAGAAGGAGCTGAGTATCACAGTCATTTTAAAGCTGCCTAATTGGTGCTTATTATGCTTTATTGCTGCTCCGTGACATCCACAGGTGTTTTCAATACCTGATTGAAAACACTTGAATGAACCTCTGTTCTTCAGAGTGGTAGTCTTTAAGGGGTTGAATAATTGTGTCAATGAAGAATTCACAAAAGAAACATTTACACTGTATTACAAAACAATTGATGTCATTTTAGTTGCATATGGTTCTTTAAAAAGTCCTTGTAGGATTTCATTCTGAATACAATTACAAATGTACACTAAATTCCCTAAAACCCTTTACAGCATTGGGGGTTGAATAAATTTGAACACAACTGTATATATATACACATACATGTGTCTGAGGTCTGGTGCGGGTATACATGTATCTGAGGTCTGGTGTATGTGTGTATATATGTATCTGAGGTCGGGTGCATGTTGTGTATATATGTATCTGAGGTCTGGTGTGTTTGTGTATATATATATCTCTGAGGTCTGGTGTCTGTGTGTATATATATATATATCTGAGGTCTGGTGTGTGTGTGTGTGTGTGTGGTCAGGGTGTGTGCAGCCCTGTGCAGTGGGTAAATGGGGTCTCTGGCCATACATTTCAGTATTAACAAAAACTGGACAGGCTTTCATCAAAATCCTAAATTATTTATTGGAAAGCAGTCACATGACATTAAATAAAAGTATCGTAGTTGGTACCGGTGAGTACCGGAAAAAAATATCTACGGTGAGCACCGGAAAAATGGTATCGGTACATGCCAAGTTTAAATGTAATTTTTTTGTGGTTATTGTATGTTCCCGTTGTATGAATAGCATCTAATATATGTGTATTAATTTTTTGAACTGCCATTTCTTTGAATTGATTACTGTGGAATCAAATATAGATTCTAATGGTTTGGATGCCAGGTTGGAAATCAAACAGTTAAACATACCCTGCATGCCACTGCTCAATTTCAAATGTGTAAACTCTTTGCAAAGTTTCCTGCCAAGAAATACTATACATGTATTATTCCATTTTGTTCATTGCCTGCATGACCTGCATATACAATTATACTATAGTACTCTGCATGGATACTTAATTATGCCATTGACCTCTTTTTTTTTTTTTTTTTTTTAAACAGCTGCACAAAGAAAGATTTAAGATTGACATGCCACACAGGTTTAAAGTGTACAATTATAAAAGCCCGACCTTCTGTGAACACTGTGGGACACTTCTTTGGGGTTTTGCAAAGCAAGGATTAAAGTGTGCTGGTAAGCAGTAAAAGCCTGTTATTGGAAACTTTAAAGGAGCCTGGAGATGCATGACATGTATGGTGCTAGAGATGTTTAATTCTGACTGTGGAACCCTCTGTGGAGTTCGATATTTCCAGTGTTCTGACCAAAAACTATGACACATTCTATCAATCTCAACCTGACGTTGACTCAACTCCACAATGGCTAGCTTATCAGCTTTATACAACTCAGTGACAGTTTTACAGCAGGAAAATAGTTGAAATTCTGATGGGAAATGTAATTTATACTGCATTTTAATTTAGTAATCAGTGTATTTAAACGACTTTTTAGAAAATATCTTAAGTTATAATTGATGTATAAGTTATAACTAGTTATAATTGACTTATAACTAAAGTGATTTTGGTGAATAAATTAGATTCAATATAGAGTACAAAATCCCAAGAAAACAAATATATATGTCCAAGAGAAAGCTTCTTATTGCATAATGTGTTAACAGATCAAATTAAAAAAACAACAGAAAACCATCTTAACTAATGACAAATGCTTTCAGATTAATTACCTCTATACGCAAAAGGCCATTTTGATTATCATTCCACTAATGTGTTCCAACCCGTATTACTCTCTACATAACTAGTACAGTCCCCCTACCTGCAGGGCCAGATTTATAACCAGGCAGAGTAGGCATGTGCCTATAGGCGCCTGCCACAAGGGGGCGGCTTGCTCTGTTAAAAAAATATTATTATTTTTTTACAATTTATAATCATTTAGACCACTGTATCTCTGAAGCCCTAAAGGCTAAAGGAATCATGTGAGGTATCATTGAAAAGGCAAGATTATGGCCTTTCCAGTGATACCAAATAAAATCAGGGTAGATTTATGTAAAAATAAAAAAACAAATAAAATAAAAAAATTCTCAGTTTTTTCTAACACAGCACTATTATACAGTTTACAATTATAAAGTGAACAGTGATGCTGCGCTAACTCACCTTGTCATTTCCCACACTGCCAGCAAGTGTGGAGCTGATGATGCAATGTATTGTTTCATCGGCAACCTAAACTGTGGCACTGCAGTGAGGAGAGACAGGGGGACTTTGGAACCTGCATCTCTGTATTGTACAGCGCACAAGGTTAAGTGAGATGTCATTGGAAAGGTCAGAGTTTGGTCTTTACAATGATACCAAACATGACCATGTAATGTGTAAAAATTAAAAAAAAGTGCAAAATTAATTTTTTTCTCTGTTCTACAGCAGAAAATGTATGCTTTACATATAAAACAAATAATGCCACTGGACTAACTCAACCAAGGCAACAGATTCTGCCCCTTCGACTAATTTGAATGCAGAGAAAGTAAATTTTTCAATTTTTTAAATTGTTGTTTTTTGTTTTAATTTTTCTAGTTTGCCCCAAAATTTAAATTTAAAGTAATTTTGGCATGCTTCTTTTCTTCTTTTTTTTTGGGGGGTGGGCGCTTGACATTTCTGTGCCTAAAGGCTCCCGAGATGCACATCCGGCCCTGCCTACTTCTTAGCAGAACTGGCAGGAAAACAAAAGGAGAATACCCAAACTATCAGGGTTATTCAAAGAGATCCGAATTGTAGCCGAAAGGTAACCGAACAGTGAAATTCAGGGTACGGTTACCTTTCCTGGGCATTCGGCTATCCAGAGAGCAGGCAAGTCGCCAAATGATGGCAAATTGCCTGCACATACGGTGCCTGTTCGTTGCCTGTTCAAGGGCAGTGAGATTCCCATAGAGAAGCAATGCTTCGTCTATTCAGAGAACAAAAACCAGCAGTGAAAAGTTGCCGAATTGCCCTGCTGTTCGGTGGTTTCATTCGACAGGTTTATTCAGGCTAATCCCATAGGCTTCGATGTTAAAAATTTTCCCGTTTAATGCAATATCTAATAAGCCATTGACTATAATATTTTGCAGTATAAAGTCTCTTTATTTATAGATTTTTTTTAGGTTCTTTTAGGCATTTTTTCGGGGGTTTTTTGCGAAATTATTTTTCCTTTTCTTGTTTTTTTAAATCGTTTTTTCTTTTTTCTATAACAGCCCTTTTTATTATCATTCATTGGATCTCATATGTTAATTCCAGACATTTTCGTTCTGTAGTTTCTTTGCATACAGCGTTTCACTTTTCAAACATTCAATTCATATTTTTTCACTTCATTCGTCTGCGGTGTCGGGTTTTTCCGGCGGCTGCTCTGTGATCGGCGGCTGCTCGGGTTTCTCCAGCGTGTTCGGCGGGTTTAATCCAGATGTTTTTGTGGGTTTCGGTGTCCGTTCGCCGGGTTTTGCTGTGTTCAGCGGGTTTGCGTTGGCTTTTCCCTGCACTACGACGTCCCTGTGGTGCTTGCTGAATACACCGCAGGGTCGCCGAAATGGGATCGCCAAATCGCACCTAATAGAAGAGAACGAAAAGTCACCGAACGTGCAGTGACTTTTCGATTCTCTTTGAATAACCCTGTATATCTGGGACTAAACCCACATTTTAGAAAATCAAAAGAGAAAAGATTGTAGATAGAGGGCACCTCTGAGGTGAACCTTCTAGTATGGATAAAATTGCATTTGATTAGGAAAAAGTGTATCACAATACACACAAATAGCCACATGATAAGAACAAAACTAAAAAATGCATGGAAAAATGAATAATGTATGCTTACTTATACATAATTGCTGCTTAGGAAATTCCCAATACAGAAATGACAGGACAAATACAAAATCATAACTATTAATACAGACCAGAACAAATATCAATCCTTTGTCCCTAATGCTGATCCTGATTCACAGAGAATTTCTGTCTGCTCCCTCCTTGTTCCTACTCCTTCGCATCATCAGAGGTTAACCCTATAGGGTCAGGAATAAAAGGTTCACCTTTACCCCTTGAGCCCTGTCCTGCCCTATTATTGATTTATGAGTAATATTATTTATAGCCTTCCATTTTTTTACATTTTTAAATCTCCACTATTTTGGTTATTAGGATTTTAATTTGTTTTGGTTAATTTTCTCCTTTTTGGTTTACTGTGATTATTACTCAGGTAATTTACAAGTATGTCTATTTCAAAATTTTAGTCCGTTACCAAACAGGGTTATTCAAAAAGTCACCGTCACTGTTCGGTTACCTTTCGGCCACAATTCGGATCTCTTTGAATAACCCTGTAATTCTTACCAAAAGTCACGGGGATATAGTATACAGGGTTATACAATGAGATCCGAATTGTGGCCAAAAGGTAACCAAACAGTGAAATTCAGCGTACGGTTACCTTTCCTGGCCATTCGGCTATTCAGAGAGCAGGCAGTTTGCCAAATATTGGCGAATTGCCAGCACATACGGTGCCTGTTCTGTGCCTGTTCGAGGGCAGTGAAATCCCTATAAAGAAGCAATGCTTCGTCTATTCAGAGAACACAAACCAGCAGTGAAAAGTTGCCGAATTGCCCTGCTGTTCGGTGGTTTCATTCGACAGATTTATTCAGGCGAATCGCATAGGCTTCAATGTTAAAAATATTCCTGTTTTAATTCAATATCTAATAAACCATTTAATATTATATTCTGCAGTAAAAGATCTGTTAGGCATTTTTGGGGATTTTTATGTCAAAATTTGTTTCCCGTTTTATTTATTTTTAATCGTCTTTTCTTTTTACTGTAACAGCCCTTTTTATTATCATTCATTGGATCTTATATGTAAATTCCAGACATTTTAGCTCAGCGTTTCAACAGCATTTCAAATTTCCAACTTTCAAGCAAATTGTTTTATGTTTTTTTCACCTCCTTAGTCTTCGTGTTGGGTTTTTTCAGCGGCTGCTCTGCGCTGTGATCGGCGGCTAGTCGGGTTTCGCGGGGTTAATCCAGATGTTTTTGCGGGTTTTGGGGAGCGTTCATCGGGTTTTGTGGTGAGTGTTCGGCGGGTTTGCGGCGGCTTTTCCCTGCACTACGACGGCCCTGTGGTGCTTGCTGAATACACCGCAGGGTCGCCGAAATAGGATCGCTGAATCGCACCGAATTGAAGAGAACGAAAAGTCACCGAACGTACGGTGATCTTTCGATTCTCTTTGAATAACCCTGATAGTCTTTCCCAATAAATATACTGCGAGTTCTTTAACCTTATTGTTTATGGAATTGTTTATTATAAAAAATATGTTGGCCTCCCACCGTAAATTGACATTCCAGAATTATTCCCAGAGTGGTGAGCCTGCAGTGGAGGATGAGCCATGTGATAGGACAATGGTAACATGTTGTATTTGTTGTTGCCAGACATTGTCCTCATGGGTGCCCTCTATCTACAATCCCTTCTCTTTTGATTTACGCTCTACATAACATTACAGAAAATGTATTGAATTGAAGCAGTCAATCATTAAACATGCTTTTAACTTTGCTTTTTTTGTCTCCATATATCTATTGCTAAAAGAGTGTGGTGTGAATGTTCATCACAAATGCCAAGACAAAGTAGCAAATCTCTGTGGAATAAACCAAAAAATGATGGCAGAAGCACTAGCAATGGTAGAAAGCAAGCAACAGGTAACAATAAAAAGTAATATTTTATAATAATCTTTGGATTAATCTAATTCAACCATAAAGGTCATGATGAGTACAATTAACCAAGTAGTCATTGTTCACAGGGAGCAACACAAAGCAACGACATAATCTACAGTTGTGTTCAAAATTATTCAACCCCCAATGCTGTAAAGGGTTTTAGGGAATTTAGGCTAGGGTCAGACGAACGCATTTTCACGTTGTCTGTGAAAAAGTGCGTTCGAACGAATGGACGCATTTTTTCACGGAGTACGCGATAGCGGTCATACTATGCGCATTTGCGTCCGTGATTTTGTACGGATCATCAATAAAACACTTTGTGCATCTGGACGTTATGTTGGCCGGACATTAGCAGTGTCTGACGTCTCCTAGTCACGCACACACACCGCTAGCGGACGCAGCGCACTCTGTACAACCGTACTAGCGGTTTTACGTTCTCGACAAAATGCGTTCGTTTGCCACTTGCGTTGCGCAGCCAGACTTTTGTGCGACCGTACTTCGTATATTGGCCGTCATTGCCCGGCATTTGCTGCTACTACGGCCGTGATTAAGTGCGCCTGCACGCGCGTTCGCACTGCCTCAGTCTGACCCTAGCCTTAGTGTACATTTGTAATTGTATTCAAAATGAAATCCTACAAGGACTTTTTAACCCTTTCGCTGCTGAGGCTTTTCCCGCCTCTGTGCTAAGGTCATTTTTACCGGTTTTGCTCATCATGTTTAAACGTGTTTTGAAGGCTTATTTTAGTACATGACCCAGACATATTATATATCGTTCTTTCCGTCAGACTCGGTAGATTCATAATATGTCATTATTATATGTATACGTTATGTCATGTCTGTATATTATAACAAAAAATGCAAAAAAATATGTATTTTCAATAATTTACAATGTGTAAAGTGTTTTTTTTCACATTTTAACATGCGAGCAATTGCGGTTATATTTTGTATGGGGTGCGCTTGTTAAAAAAATTAGAGATGGGGTCTCGTTACATTTTTTTTTGGGGAAAATTACACTATTTCTAACAAACGCACCGCATACAAAAATCGTTAGTGCAGCATCATTGTTCACATTATAATTGAAATGGGAACAATATTGCTGCATTAACAAACCAAAAAAAAGAAAAAAAAAGTGTTTATTTTTTTTTATAATTTTTTTTTAATTTTTTTTTATTTTTATTTTTCATTTTTTTTTTTTGACAAAATTTTTCACTGTAGTGTTTGGTATCGTTGGAACGGCCATGCTCTGGCCGATCCAACCATATCAAACTTTTCCCCCTAGCTGCCACGGATCGGGAGATAGGGAGTTTATTGGAACTCCCTATCTCCACCGTTGGTGGCAGTTAGGGGTTAAGTCCAGGACTGGCGTCATCGTGCTACGCACGATGACGCCAGTCCTCTGGGGAGTTCCCGGAGGCTTGGTCGACATCCAAGATGTCGGCCAGCTCCGGGAAAGGATCGCGAACCGGCGCTTTTCAGCGCCGATTCGCGATCCAGCTCCACAGGGGTTAATGCCAGGCACCATTTGGAAGGGCAGACTGTGCCCTTCCAAATGATGCCTGGGTTAACCCCCGCAGAGCCGCCGATCGGGAGGGAGAGAGGTCCGAAGGACCTCCCCCCTCCCTTTCAGGCGCCTCCTCCGCACATGCGGGGGGGGGGTGCCTGAATTAGGTGTCATCGCGCTGCTGCGATGACACCTAATTCCAGCGGCTGCGGTCCCGGATGCGCGGCTGACATCGAGGATGTGAGCCCGCACCGGGGGGGCCAGCGATCGGCCGGAACCCGGCCGAACGCTGACCCCAATGGGAGGACGCGCTCAGCGCGTCCTCCGCATACCAGCGGTAATGCGGAGGACGCGCTGAGCGCGTCCTCCGCATTCAAGTGGTTAAAGAACCATATGCAACTAAAATGACATCAATTGGTTTTGTAATACAGTAGTAAATGTTTCTTTTGTGAATTCTTCATTGACACAATTATTCAACCCTTTAAAGACTACCACTCTGAAGAACAGAGGTTCATTCAAGTGTTTTCAATCAGGTATTGAAAACACCTGTGGATGTCACGGAGCAGCAATAAAGCATAATAAGCACCAATTAGGCAGCTTTAAAATGACTGTGATACTCAGCTCCTTCTAGACATTTACTGGTGTGGTTACAAACATGGTGAAGTCAAGAGAATGGTCCAGGAAGACAAGAGAAGAGGTGAATACTCTTCACAGGAAGGGCAATGGCTATAAGAAGATTGCAAAGATGTTAAACATACCAAGAGAGACCATAGGAAGCATCATTCGCAAATTCAAGGCAAAGGGCACTGTTGAAACGCTACCTGGTCGTGGCAGAAAGAAGATGCTGACTTCGACTGCTGTGCGCTACCTGAAGCGTAGAGTGGAGAAAAGTCCACGTGTGACTGCTGAGGAACTGAGAAAAGATTTGTCAGATGTGGGTACTGAAGTTTCAGCTCAGACAATACGGCGCACACTGCGTAATGAAGGCCTCCATGCCAGAACTCCCAGGCGCACCCCCTTGCTGTCTCCAAAGAATAAGAAGAGTCAACTGCAGTATGCCAAAAGTCATGTGGACAAACCACAGAAGTTTTGGGATAGTGTTCTGTGGACTGATGAAACAAAATTAGAACTGCTTGGGCCCATGGATCAACGCTATGTTTGGAGGAGGAAGAACAAGGCCTATGAAGAAAAGAACACCTTGCCTACTGTGAAGCATGGCGGGGGGTCAATCATGCTTTGGGGCTGTTTTGCTTCTGCAGGTACAGGGAAGCTTCAGCGTGTGCAAGGTACCATGAATTCTCTTCAGTACCAGGAGATATTGGATGACAATGTGATGCAGTCCGTCACAAACCTGAGGCTTGGGAGACGTTGGACCTTTCAACAGGACAATGATCCCAAGCATACCTCCAAGTCCACTAGAGCATGGTTGCAGATTAAAGGCTGGAACATTTTGGAGTGGCCATCGCAGTCACCTGACTTAAATCCGATTGAGAACCTCTGGTGGGACTTAAAGAAAGCAGTTGCAGTGCGCAAGCCTAAGAATGTGACTGAACTGGAGACTTTTTCCCAACATCCTTTTACAGTTATAAGTACTAAGATTGAATGTCACTTGGGGGTTGAATAAAACTGATAATGATGTGAGCACAGAAAAGACATTTGTGGTTATTTCATTATAAATGTTATGTTATATTTGTCTGACCTACACGTGCCTCTTTGATTTAATTGTAAGCAAGATGACTGAATGATCAAAATTAATGTCAAACTGGCCAAAACACTCAATTTCAGTGGGGGTTGAATAATTTTGAACACAACTGTATGTAGAGACATTGTAATTTTCGATTTATAAAGATTCTAGCCCATAATATTAAATCGGGTTGTGTTAATATTCAGCACAAATTGTACATCATTTGTATTATTTAAATGTTTTAGCTTTATACCAAGAATCATTGGGAACAGAAAGAGCTTGAAGACTGCTAGCTTAAACACCTTAACCATAGAATATAAAATGAATCACAGAAGAAATGAAAGGAAATTGCATCTTCTTATCCAAAATAGTTGGGCTTAAGAAATACTGGAGCTGGAATTGTTTAAGATTCAGCTATTCTGGTCTTGCTATTAATTTCTGTACCAATTCCATGCTTAAGGAATAATCCTGTACCAATTCAATGCTTGATGAATACCACTAGCTATCTGAGCGTTATAATTGTATTTCTTTCTCATGTTTGCTATGATTTTATATATTCTTAATGAAATTCCTTATTTCAGGACAGGAGACAAAGGGAATCTGAACGTATATACAGAGAAGGGCCTCTAGAAGTTGGTGAATCACATATAAAAGAAGTCCAACCTCAAGTTTTACCTACAAAAAAAGGTAATGCGGAGATTAATCTGAGCATAAATCTACAGTATACATTACTGTGCATTACTTTAACACAAATCAAAAAGTTACATATTTTGCAAAATCGAGCATTGGAAAATCCTGTATCATTAATAGTAGTGTTCAAAATTATTCAGACGTATACGGTAATTAAAAATAGAGGCATTATATAGTTAGATAACTAATGACTCATTACAGGATAAAATATAACATGCAAAAATAGTATTGCAAAATTATAATTATAGACTTATGTGCACCTTCACTAGAGGTGCCTTGACGTGCAGCAGGTGAGATTACACTCAAATGGCCATTCGAGTAAACCAAAGCCTCTAATTGTGTTTTGTTTCATATGGTGTTTTAGGAACAAGCGCAGATGACACCTTATTTTCTTGTTATGTTTTATACATGTTGCTGGGCTGGATACATTTGGTGGTTGCAGCCGCCCCATTGGGGAATAGGCGCGACCCCGCCCCTCCTGTACTATGTATATTTGATTGTACCCTCCAGCCAGGTCACCTTTGCAGCTGATTGCATTCCATGACTTTGTTTTTTGATCCCATGGTGGATTTGTTTCTGGGAGGGCATAAATAAAAGCCCACCAGCCTTCCTCATGACTGAAAAGTAGCATGAGAGTTTATGGTTCGCTACACAGCAGCCTGTGGTTCATTGGTTAGGACTCACCTTCACTCACTAGAGGTGCCTTGACATTCGGCAGGTGAGCTTACACTCAAATGGCCATTCAAGTAAACCAAAGCCTCTAATTGTGTTTTGTTTCACACGGTGTAAAAGGAATAAGAGAGTATGAAACCTTTTTTTCTTATGTTTTATACATGTTGCTGGGCTGGATACATTTGGGGGTTGCAGCCGCCCCACTGGGGAATAGGCACGACTTCGCTCCTCCTGTTCTATGTTTATGTGCCCAAATGCTTGTGATATAAGGTATGAACTTATCAAGGTTACATAGAAACATATTATCTAACGTAAAAATGTGTTACTCTGCTTGATTAGTGCTATAATCTCAAATAGTCGAAAAGACTGTGTGAGATACATAGAATACTATAAGGGTTATTCACAGAGTGCCGGACTTGCCACCGAATAGATTAACCATTATCTTTCTATGGGACAACTTCTCCGCCACTGAAGGTCGCCGAATTGCGTCGATCTGCGGCGAGCTGCATCAATTTTCACTGTCAGTCCTCCAGTATTTGGCTAATTGACAGCTTTCAAAATAGCTGAACTGCCACAAAGTTACACCGTATGGTGAATTTTACCGTTTGGTGCACTTAGGTGGCAAGTTCGGTGCTCTTTGAATAACCATACAAACGCTGGTGTTTGCTGCATTGAAAAATGTGACTAGAATTGGTAATGTAGTACTGAGAAACACTGGCGTGTCTCAAAAATAATAACTAAACAACAAATGGAGAAGCTTTACAGTTCAGGTGGCCGTCCACTGGCACTGTATTTTTGCGATTGTGTCATCATCCGATATCATCTGAAGTTGTCCGACCGATCCTACAACATGCAGGTGAATCAATACAATCAAATGTATTTACAGGGAGTGCAACACATATATTAATACAAAGATAAATGTAAAGGATGAACTTAGCTTAGAAATATCAGAACAAGATCGGGCCTTCCCATTCAGAAAAAACGGAAATATGATATCATTGTCCTATATGAAAAGAGAAATTTATCGCGTAGTACAGTACGGTAGGTATCACAAATATAATAGTGAAGATGATCACACTCACAAAGATGGAGCCCCCAGTGGCTCGTAAAATAGGCCTTTAGGTCTCTTATTGGAGGGGGACCTCGCCCACGTGCAGATGTCCTTTAATTTTCCTTATGGCTTGCAGAACGCAAGTGAAACGCGTTTCAGATTTTGTTCGTATTTATTTTCGTATTTATTTTCGGATTTTATGTTTATTATCTGATTTATAAAAATTTTATTTACTTTTATCCAATCCATCTACTTTCCTCATTTTGGGAATTTTTTTTGGATTCACATCCATTCAACTGGAGGAAGGACACCCTCTAATCACCTAGAGGTCCATATGCTTTATTTACAGAGCCATCATCCCAGAAGGCTCTGAACCACGTGAGTTGATCATTTTTATTTACATACATCTATCTGCCTACGATAATGCACCATAGCAATATGCTTTTCGTTTGAGGTGCATCACGCCATCATAAGGAAAATTAAAGGACATCTGCACGTGGGCGAGGTCCCCCTCCAATAAGAGATTTCTCTTTTCATATAGGACAATGATATCATATTTCCGTTTTTTCTGAATGGGAAGGCCCGATCTTGGTCTGATATTTCTAAGCTAAATTCATCCTTTACATTTATCTTTGTATTAATATATGTGTTGCGCTCCCTGTAAATACATTTGATTGTATTTTTTCTTTGAGATTTTGGAAGGTGAAAGGTACGCCTAATAGGTGAGCAGCAAAATTGACCGGTTTTCCTCACATAAATAGACAGCGCCGAATACTCTGAACGATTCGTTCAATTTCTGTATGCAGGTGAATCAGCCCAAAGCCACTGCATCCGACTTCCATTGGACGATTTCAGACAATTTTATGCGATTACGACAGATTAGCGATCCTTTCAATTTTCATTGAATTTAGTCAGATGAAATCGGATGATCTGGTACAAGTTACATGAAAGAGATGAACTTTATAGTTAAACTGCCGTGCCGCGGCAGGGAAATTGAAACTAGAGAAGTGAATCAGTTAAAGAGCCCATGCGATTCAATTTAAAAAACCGACCGTTTATTATTTTAATCTGCAACAAAAAGTTTTTGTACGTTTGGTTGCCTTTTTAAAAAAAAAAGCTAGGCTTTTTTCTCTTGCGTCTTTCTTTATTTTTTATCTTTGCAAGCTGTCTACATTCAGCGCTGCTGTCCCTGGTGCTGAAAACAATTTCAGTATCAGGGACATGGGTTATTCCCCCCTGCAGCCTGGTGAGTTTTTTTTTTCTTTTCACTGCTTCGACTGCTCTCAACAGAGGCTGTCCATGGTGCTGAAACTCCGTTTCAGCACCAAAGACAGTTTTTTTTCTCCCCGCAGCAGAGTTCCCTGCAGAGTTCCCTGCAACGGTGTTTTTCATTTTTTTTTCATTCAGCATCCTGTCCATTGGCCGATCTGGGTAGTCCACAGATGCTTCCAGTGGAGGACCCTGATCGGCTGATGGCATTGTCCGTAGTTTGGTGACCAAGTCGGTCGACCGACTACAGTGCCAGTGGACGGCCAGCCTAAAGCTTCTCCTTTTGATATGTAGTTATTAGTTTTGCTAACTCTTTATTGTATTTTATATGTGGTGTATTAGTGCTATTACTATACAAGAAATGGAGTGTGCATGAGACCTATAATCACATTTCTCTACACAACTTATGCGTATGGTGGAGAAAAAATGTGGCGGGACAGGCGCTTCCTTCACAATGACAGGGATGTCCTCACTTAAATGACAGTTCTCCCCTCTGTTGGATGAGTGTAAACCTCAAACAGAACAGAAAACAAAAATAACGGTGCAGTATGTCAAGGCAGTATACTATTAAAATAAAGATAAGAGGATTGCACTCACATGGTGTGGTGTCTTAGTATCAGACACCAGATGTTTATAGCGGCTGGCAGAATTATGGAAGGAACACCAGACTTCCCTTGGTGGTGCTCCAACGTCTGTGGTGGTCCTCCAATCTTTAGGTACTCCAAGAGCCTTGATGTTGTTTCAGTATCCGTTCCCCTGATCCTCAGCAGCGGTGTAGATCACAATCATGTGGGGTACAGCAGCCAGGAAACAGGAAGAATAGGGACAGCAAGCAAGGTATAATGGGATTTTCTGGTATAAAATAATTAAAATAATCTTGGTACATCCAAACGCGTTTCGCGGTATGAAGCCGCTTCCTCAGTAGATGTCATCTACTGAGGAAGCGGCTTCATACCGCGAAACGCGTTTGGATGTACCAAGATTATTTTAATTATTTTATACCAATAAATCCCATTATACCTTGCTTGCTGTCCCTATTCTTCCTGTTTCCTGGCTGCTGTACCCCACATGATTGTGATCTACACCACTGCTGAGGATCAGGGGAACGGATACTGAAACAACATCAAGGCTCTTGGAGTACCTAAAGATTGGAGGACCACCACAGACGTTGGAGCACCACCAAGGGAAGTCTGGCGTTCCTTCCATAATTCTGCCAGCCGCTATAAACATCTGGTGTCTGATACTAAGACACCACACCATGTGAGTGCAATCCTCTTATCTTTATTTTAATAGTATACTGCCTTGACATACTGCACCATTATTTTTGTTTTCTGTTCTGTTTGAGGTTTACACTCATCCAACAGAGGGGAGAACTGTCATTTAAGTGAGGACATCCCTGTCATTGTGAAGGAAGTGCCTGTCCCGCCACATTTTTTCTCTATTTATGCTTCTAACTGGGTTCTAGGGATAAGCCCGAGTGAACGGACAAGCTGCTGATTTACTGTGAGAAACATTGACAATTTCCAGTTTTATTGCTGATTTTTTCTGCTCTTAAAGGTCTTGAGGGGTTAATTAACCCTCAACACATGAACAATTGTGAAAGGAACCACTAGGTGGCGCCCAGAACACAGATTCTTCTGTTTTATGCGTATGGTGGACTCAGTCTATTGCCATGTCTGTGACTATATATTGATATAATCGCAGTGTTCCATTGTTCTAGGCTTGTTCAATATGCCTCAGTGGTAGGATATGCCTATAATTGTTAGCAACTGCACATGCTGTACACTGACCTGACACAGGAATACTATTCTGTATCAAAGGTTAATAATCTATTCGAGCTGAATTAGCAGGTTCCTCATTTATACACCTTTTCCTGTATTTAGATATAAGACTGTGTCACTGATATATGTGCCTCCATTTACATGTTAAGGCCGCTACATAAGTGATTCATATGCATTGAGATGGATATTTAATTTTTTCATTTCACGGTTTATTTTATCTTTTATGTGTATTTACTGTTTTGTTTGGTGTTGTTTTGAGGTTATTATGATCATGTGAATGTTTTTTAATTATTTATTACTATTTTTAATTTGTCTGGTGGTAGTAAATACAGAAGTGTTCGGTTTGAACCTTCTACATATATTAGTTAATAGTATTGAGAAGCGTCGGTGTTCTTCAGCACTGCAGTAACAGCAACTTTAGCCAGTTTTTAAAACGCCAACAAACACAGGCGATAAGTACATAATAAACCCCTTAATGTGAACATTTCTAAACCATGCGTTTACATAGAACTTGAAGGGCCCTATTCCATTGTGGACGCTAACACTGAGACGGTAAGCAGTAAAATCTGCGTTTGCAGACATTCCCTTATCGTCTGCATGTTAACGTCCTATTCTGGGGAAGGTGCTATCTCAGCCCCTCGCCCCAGAAAGCAGCACTGACCTCTCTGATACCCACAGAAGCGCTTCCGCGTCACCGTATCAGATCCTGCACTCCACAGGACTCCATGGAGCCTTGCGCTTCCTCGGATGCGAGCTCTGCACAACGTCGCTCTTGTGAGATGGCGCAGGGCCGCAGAGTGATTCAGAAGGAGACTAAGAACTATCTGTTCCCAGTCTCATTCTGCTCCCGGGGAGAAGTGGAGGATCAGGCCACCTTTTTCATAGCGGGTTTAGAGGTAAGTATGGGATTTAATGGGGGGGCTTTAGAGAGTGTTAAATGATTTTGCATTTGCAGAATCATTTAACACCAGCTTTTCGAAGTTGCTTTTTGCTTGAGCGTTCCAACGGTAAATTGCACTAGCACTTTGTAATACCTCACTTGTTGAGACGCTAAAAATAGATTGCGCTCCCCATGTTAAGTATAGGAGATACTAAAGTACAGGAAGAGCACGCAAGCTGTGAGGCGCAAAACATTTTCCCCTGACTGTAGCATCCAGATCGGAATATCAATGCCAGACGTTAAACTTACTTCTCCTAGCACTAACAATTACATATTGAGACGCTGCATTAGCACCAACTATGGAATAGAACCCAAAATTGGTTATCCAGACATTTTTTTATTTATTCTTTTATTAAAATGTAAAGCCCTGGTCATTCACTGTACATTCTTTCATCTCTAGGACCCCAAGGGATTTCTTGGGATATGCCAGAAAAAGAAACAAAGAATCAAGAGTTTCCTGCAGACCCAAGGTTGAGAAATGACCAGCCTAGTAGCCAAATCAAAATTACTTTAAATAACTTTATACTACATAAAATGCTTGGCAAAGGAAGCTTCGGGAAGGTAAATAGATAATATAATACTCTATGTTCTTTCACAGGTATATTTGCTAAAGCTGAGCCTAATGGCTTGAGTTGTTAGTAATAAGAAGAAGAAAAAGAAGAAGAGACGTTAAGCTAACGAATGGGGCTGTTATGCTTAACAGCTCGGTTGGTATGGTGGCAGTGTTTTTTAATGCTCTATCCATATAATACATTAAGGCCCCTATTATATTCTTCGCGCAATTTCGTTCGCGCAGCGCAAATTTTTTTGTGCGCATCGTACAGCGTTATCGCGTGAAAATTAACGTGGTATACTGATCCGGACGCATTTTCTCATTCGTCAAAAAATAATGTTTATAAAGATGACGCGCAAAACAAAGTGTAATACGCGCGCAGTAACATTGCGCACGTAAATCAGTGTGCGGACTTTTTTTTTGCGGGATTCAGCCAATCAGAATTAAGAACCTTAATTGACATCAATTTACCTTAATTGACTCACTTAAGTTTTTGCGCCTGTAAATCTGAGTATACATGCTGCAGCAATAAAAAAAATATGCACGAATTCCCAATTCTTTTTGTTTGGGTATGTGTAGAATGTGTAACTATACTGTGCTGTATTTTTTTTTTTCGTGCTGGTGTTTTTCGTTTCGGCAAAAACGGTCCGATTTGCAGCTACCAGCTTTTCAAAGACGTTAAAATTATGCGCACAAACGTCATTCGTAAAAAAATGTGCATCGATTGAAATACCATCTGCATACCAGCGCACGAACGAATTTGCGCTCACAATGTTAACTATAGGACGCGCACAGTTCATCACACTCGCGCAGGTCCATCCGCGTTAAACGATAACACGCATTGTTTGTGCGAACGTTGTAATACGACGTTCAATGCAAAGGGTTTTGCCCCTCGCGCAAATGTGCATTTGTGCACGCAAAAACAAATGCGCGATGAATGTAATAGGGGCCTAAAACTTTAATGGACCCATAATGATAGTATCCACTTCACTCCCAAAGTTGAGATTTTGCATTGTAATACATTGCAAAGCACTCATCAAAACCCCATGTTCACACCATTTAATAGCAAGTTTAATGTGCCCCCTGTGGAGAAACAAAATCCTTTGTTTTATCCTTCTCCAGTCATCCTGGAAAGAGAAAACAAGTTGCAAACAGAATCCCAAACCTCACTATAACAAAAAGATTAAATGTTAGTTAAGTGAGTGGTTCATTTTAGTTTTTACGATCTTTATTTGAGTTATTTTTTTCTTTCACAGGTATTTCTTGCTGAGCTGAAGGAAACAAATCATTTTTTTGCCA
Source organism: Leptobrachium leishanense (assembly GCA_009667805.1). Taxonomy (NCBI): domain Eukaryota; kingdom Metazoa; phylum Chordata; class Amphibia; order Anura; family Megophryidae; genus Leptobrachium; species Leptobrachium leishanense. The sequence goes on along the minus strand of CM019065.1, from coordinate 178,524,537 downwards.
TGAAAGTATTGAAGAAAGATGTTGTAATTATGGACGATGACATCGAGTGTACCATGGTGGAAAAAAGAGTTCTTTCACTGGCCTGGGAGCATCCTTTCCTCACTCATCTGTATTGCACTTTTCAAACCAAGGTACTCCTTATATTAAGTTCATAGAACTTCTAAAGAAGGAGCAGATGAGTTTTTTTATGCTTTTACTTTATCTAACCATACACAGAAGAAAAACCTCTTCATCCATATATCCCATAATAGAAAAGTAACCTCATGTGCACTATGTTAGAAAGATGTTTGAAATGTATTAGAATTAAATACCATTATATTTTTGATCCACTTTCCCTGAGTAGCACCTTAGTTTTATGTATTTAATTAATTAACTTTCTAGGCATGTGCATTTAGTGGAAATTTATTTCCAAACATATGCACTTGTTGCCAGGGAAGACACACATATGGCTCTATTACATTCTCTGCGCATTCCCTCGCATTCCCTGCGAGGGGAAAAACCCTTTGCTCCGACAGTCAAATTCCGACGTTCGCGCGTACGATGCTCTTTAACGTCTAATGCGAGTTATCCTGTGGGAGGGAAAGTTCATGCGCGCATCCCATACTTAAGGCTGGGGTCAGACCAGCGCACTTTTAACGTGCGTTTACGCGCACTTAATCACGGCCGCACTAGCAGCAAATGACGGGCAATGACAACCAATATACGAAGTACGGTCGCACGAAAGTCCGGCCGCAAGTGGAAAATGAACGCATTTTTTCAAGAACGCAGAACCGCTAGTACGGACGTACAGAGTGCGCTGCAGCGGCAAAGCGGTGTGTGTGTGTGATTTGGAGACGTCAGACCCTGTTCGTGTCCGGCCAACATAACGTCCAGACACCCAAAGTTTCCTGGTTTGGATCCGTAAAAAATCACGCACAAAAATGCACATCGTATGACCGTTTTCGCGTATTCCGTGAAAAAATACATCAATGCGTTCAGACGCACTTCTTTACGTTCGCGTGTAAAAATGCTTTCGTTTGACGCTAGCCTTACATTGTGAGCGCAAATGCGTTTTGTGCGCTGGTACGCGGTTGGTATTTTAATAGATGTGCAACTTTTTACGAACGACGTTTGCGCACATAATTTTAACGTCTTTGAAAAGCTGGTGGTAACTGCAAATCTGAACGTTCTGGCCAAAACCAAATACACCAGCACGAAAAAAAAATACGGCACAGTATAGTTACACATTCTATACATACCCAAACAAAATTGAGTGGTTGTGCATGTTCTTTTTATTGATGCAGCATATATACTCAGATTGATTTTGGCAGGCGCAAAAACTGAACAGGAGACAATTGTGGTTCTTAATTCTGATTGGCTGAATCGCGTGAAATAACAGTCTGCCCACGATTTCTGACCGCAGCGTTAACTTGCACTTGTTTTTGTGCGTCTTTTTTACGCGCAATATTTTTTGACGGATGAAAAAATGCGCTCGGATCGTAATACCAGCGTTAATTTACGCGCGTTAACGTTTAACGCTGCGTGCAAAAAAAATTGCGCTGCGCGTACGAATTTGCGCGGAGAATGTAATAGAGCCCATACTGTATATGCCAAATACCATAGCATTTTTCTCTTTTGTTAAATAGTTGTGGCTTTATGTTGGAGTATCATTTCCATCGGCCCTTTATAACTTACTGAAGTATTTACTCGGGTGAGACTTTATGGAGACATAATTATTTTGAAAAAAAAACTGTATTTCTTGCAGGACCTCTTATCATTACAATGATACATTGTTCAGGTTTGTGTATGTGATACCCGAAAGAGCAGGACAGTGAGTTTTAAACCTCAAGACAAAAAAAGAGAGGTTCAGCTGGTGTTAATGTTCTGAGGTGTCTTTTTTTTCTCTGTAATTCCCCACCACATGCTGAAAATCTATATTAGTGTACATCTGGAGTGCATTCAGAAAATATTAAGACACCTACATTTGTTTCCCTTTTTTGTGTGTAGTGTGGCAGCTTGACATGCAATTTTGCTCAGGGCTTCGAACAAGTCTCTATGAACTCCAGGAGTAGATACCAGTGACAGCAAAGAGTCCAAATATTATGAGTTGAGCCACCAGCATAGCTTCTCATTCTTTACAGAGCCAGAAATAGGGGGCAGCTAATTAATAATGTTTCACACCGTCTATTGATATTATTAATATCATCATTTATATAGCGTCAACAGTTTCCGCAGCACTTTACGATAACCAATGCTAACCTGTTGACTAGACAGCCAAGGATCGGTGGGAGGGTTAATGCTACTCCCAGTACTATGAGGCAGCGTGTCTTTAGTCTTGTGGCGCTGGCGGCAAGGAACCTGACAGTAGTAAGAGGATTGACACTGGTGGGACGGCGAGGAAAAATAATCATAGAGGTGTTGCAAGCTGATAATTTAATTGATTTGGATATGTTCGGTATATACAGAGAAAGGATGTGGCTATGTTGTCAGCGCAGCGGAGTGATCACGGAGGGAGACTAAGAACTATTTGTCCCCTGTCTCACTCTGCTCGCGGCCATAAGAAGTGGCGGATCGTGGCACCGTTCTCGCCGCAGGATGAGAGCTGGGTATCGGATTTATTGGGGTGGATTAAGTTGGTGCTTAATGATTTTGCTATTGCAGAATCATTTAGCACCAGTTTTTAGAAGGTGCTAAAATGTTGCCCTGCGCGACCCAACGGTAATTAGCACTTGCACTTTGTAATATCTTACTTATAGAAACGCTAATTAAAGATTGCGCTCCCCATGTTAAGTATAGGATGCGCAAAGTACAGTAAGCGCACGCAAGCTAGCACAAAAAACTATGCGCTAATGGATAACTGACGGGTCTAGCATCAGAAATGTCATATGGGTGGCATATGTTAAACACACTTATCCTGGCACTATTGGTTACATATCGAGGTGCTAACGTTACCGCCAACTATGGAGTCGTGCCCAGAGTATCTGAATGCAGAATTAAGTGGTATGTTGTGCAAATGTTTCAGTCATCTATCTGATGTAGAAGTAAAATTTTATTTCAGTTTCCAAAATCTATTTCAGCTCTCTTCAGTTCATTATGACAAAAGAAGGATTTTAATTGAATACAGTATAGGAGTTTGTGATGACTTTGGCACCACCTATAGATCATATGCTAGAAGTCGCATTGTTAACATCGCTGACATTCAGCAATGCCTCTAAAAAAAAATTGTTTTATATTTAATACATTAATATATACAAAGGTTTAGATTTAACAGACTTTCTATCCTATGGCATGGTTTTATGAGTCTTATCATTTTAAACCCTATTTATGTTACTTTTTCCAGATGTAAAACTATATAACAGTGCCCGTTTCCATTAGTACTCGGCCCATATTTTTTTTTATTATTATTATTATTAAATTATATAGTGCCATCAGATCCTGTTGCACTGTACAAGGCAGGAGGAAAAGGGGATAGTATAATGCAACCTATGTACAATGGAAGAATACAATAATTAATAAAGATACAGTAGGATTGGAGGACGCTGTTCCTGAGGGAACTTGTAATTTGTATGGGTACTAACATGTGTATTTAGCAGTATATGGCAGACAACCGCAAATCCACAGAGATATATTTTCCTATTGATCCTGTCAACACTTGGAAAAGCTCCTTTGTGTAAAGTGAGCCTCAAAAGGTCTTGCTTCAAGTCAAACTCTTGTCTGAATGACCTCTGCCATAACCAATAGCCACCAGAGATTCAGGCATTCGTAATGTCTTAATGTATTCATGAACCCAGGGCTAATATACAGAAAATGTTCAATCAATTTTTCTAACGGGGCACTCTGTATTTTTGCAATAGTTTAAAAAAAACCTTTGTAGTTTCACAGAATTTACCGGCATCTATGACTCAAGATGAATCATCTTTCATTAAATTACTATTAAAATAACAAATGTTCCTTTATATAGGGCTTGCAATCCAGGTATCCTATATCCTCACCCACTCCAAGTTTTTTTTTTCAACAATTTGTGGCTGGTGTGGAAAACTATAGGTATACAAAATAGAAAAGGTGAGGATTCGCTTGAGGGCTTTCCAAAGGGAAACATGAGGTGAAAACAACCACTAGATAGTCAAAAAGTTAGCTGTTCTTTTATTCTTAATAAATCATTTTTTTCCATCAGGACTTCAAGTGCATCCTCATCTTTTTGTCTACCTCTCTTGCTGTGTATATAAGTGATAAATAGATGCGTAACTAATAAGATTAAAAGCTGGTATTGCAAAGCTGAACAAAATAAATAAATCAGATACTCACCTCTCATCCCGCGACAAGAACGGTGGCCCGATCCACCTCTTCTGGCCGTTCATCTCACTCTGCACCAGCAGCCAGAAGCGTTGGATCGCCATTCTCACCATGCGTAAGGCGACAGTCTGGCGGATTTGCGTAGGCTCTCTGGCAGGTTTGCAACATCGTCCGGCGGCCTGATTCACCGCACTGTGGTGAATGCTGAATTCACAGCAGGGTCAGCGAATCAGATTCGCCAAAGTGCGGCGTATCAGAGAGTGTGGCGAATCAGGTGCTCTCTGAATAACCCTGTACATCTCACTTGTTAAGTTGAAAATGGATTTCTGTCTTCTGCATCTCATTGACCTTTTGCTCTCTGCATGGACTACTCGCCAGTTGACAGTTAAGTTCTTTCACCAATTATAATCCAGCATGAAAGGAATACTTGCGCATATTGCATCCTATGTACATAAAAATCTAAATAAATGTATTTATTTATTTATAAAGTATTTTACCATGAAGGATACATTGAGATTTCTCTTGTTTTCAAATATGTCCTGGATTGAATGAGAGCATTGAACATGGGCTAGCTTTGTGAATTTTCTCGTTTACCCTTCAGTGAGTTCAAGCTCAGGTCATTCTATTCATATGTAGCGCTCACTCCCGGAGGAGCCGCTGAATTTAAACCTCGGGTAAGTCTCCCCGCACTAGGGAATAAATATATACCAGCACTGTTGTGGATTTTATAAGTTATATAGTTTACTGATCTCAAATAAACTGGCATATATAGAGCAGCACGGTATACATATATATTTACAGAAGTTTGTAATGCGAGAAACGTGCAGCGGAAAAGAAAAAGGAACTTTAACCCCTTCGTTGCTGGAATGTGAGTCCCGTACAGGTTGTGTCCCAAGAAGTGGTGCGTGTATGCATGTGTTGGTACCCGGGTACTAGATTAAACTGGCCAGTGAATGATTTCAATGTGTCTTCGACTAGTCACGTTGGAGCCATGTAGGTTTAGACAAACTGCAGCGTGCTTTATTATTTTACTGTGGCCGGGAAAGCCTCTCACCCAGCCGCCAGATACTCTGCGCTCTGCTCGACCCAGGACGTCTCTCCGCTCGACTTGACTGGGACTCTGTGCCACCGGATCCGCTTGTCTTGCTTGACCGTTTCTGCCACAAGATGCTCAGCTCACCGCCTGCACTCCCATTAGATCATCGCGGTCTCCTAACTCGGGGTCCTTCTGCAGCTCTGTATCTGTGTAAACTTCTCAGCGGTGGATTACTAGATCTCTGGCAAGTAATTTAAACTGATCTCCAGCTCCGCAAGGCAGCACCTGCTCTCCGGCCTGGTCACAATCGCTCCTTGTCTCACGTGCATCTTGCTCTGTTCACCCCTTGGCGCACACTGGCTCTTCTCTGCACGAGGTTGCGGATGTCTCTCGGTTCTCCCCACCCACTTCCTGTCCCTGCCCCAAAGCATGCTGGAAAACGTAGTCCGAAAGTGTCCAGTATTGGTTTACATTGCGTTCGTCTCCCCCTGGTGGCCAGAAACGAGTAATTACAGTGGCAGGATTTAAACCAGCGCTACACATATCTAGTATCAAATTGGGAATTTTCTCCAGCGGAGCATAAAAAATAGCCTTTTAAAGATGGATTATAAAACCTGGATTTTGGAAAACATTTTAATTCCACTTGTCAAACTGCAGTCTCATTACAGCACATATAATAACAATAAAATTAAACATAGGGCAGGGATTGTTTATGAGTTTTAAAAGTGAACTTGTCATTAACAGGTTCACAGGTTTTCTTTCTAGGGGAATCTACTGAAGCAGAGGGAATGACATTGATCATAAGGATCATTGTAACCAAAGTTCCCACCATCTTTGTGCCCTCATCCTCCTTTTTACCCTTGCACGCGCTATACGTGGCCTCTGTGCCTGTTGGAGAAGTGTGGATGCTGGCCTCCTGCCAAGGGACAGTAGACCAGTGTGTCAAAGCCAACTCTAAAAGACAATGGGCATAAGTGGGCACCCAAGGGTTAGTGTGTTAATTGTCTTGGTAAACTAACTGTAATTTAGTAGTTTCGTTTCTGTAAGTAATCTATTGTAGACATATTGTCATTACTGTCTATCCCTGGCTGTGTAATTGTTTGCCCTTAGATTGATTTGATGTTGTTTCTTTGCTACTCTTGTCTAATGTGTACTGAACAGTTTTCTGTGTCTCCTGAAGGAATTCAAATTCACGAATGTAGACAATGTATTCTGATGATTGTGTCATTTTCCCACCACCCCCCGTTTTCCATATAAACTCCATTTCAAATTAAAGATTATTCTTCTTCCCTGCACTAAATCTTGTCTGGTGTTTGGGGAGAGATAAATATAATTAAACAACACTATATTGACTTGTTTATGTATTGCTGCTATCACCTGATGAGTTGTTTTCCCTTTCTTGATGGTAGGAACACCTCTTCTTTGTAATGGAATACCTCAATGGTGGTGATCTGATGTTCCACATACAAAGTTCCCACAAATTCGATCTTCCCAGAGCAACGTGAGTTTATTTTTATTTTTGCTTTAATTATTTTTGGGTATGCCCATAAGCTCACTGACAACCAATGGTTGAAAGTATGTTTATGAACAAAAGGATGCAGTAATGTCATGTGATATACATTGTGTCAGATAAGTATAAAGCATGACCGCATGCCTGCACTACATTTGAGAATTGGAAAAAGTAGAAAGACACACACCAGTTTCCCTTTTTACCACTTTAAAACCAAGTCATGCGTAACAAACAATGTTAGTTTCTAGTATAATCCTTAGCATATGTGAAACTACACTGTTTTCCATTTAGCTAGCCAATTAGAAAAGCTAAGAGATAGATCATTCTGTTAATTTTCACACCTCTTGCCATAGCAAGTAAACCAATGTGTTTTACATGTTATTATGCTTCCCAAACATCCAGACAGGAAATGAACAGGAAGTGGAGGAAATGAGAAGCAGGAAGCACCATGGCAGCTACAAATGTGCTGAAAACAGGTTTTTGTAACCTAAAGCAATGTTTTAAGTGTAAACATCATGTCCAATTGGGCTTATTAAATAGGGAATTACTTTTTCTTGTGTACAATGTATTGAAGACATTATCAAAGCCTTGCTGTCACTCACTTATAGAGGCAAGCTGACAAAATGACAGCTGTGAACGGAAGTGTCATCCTACAGGACAGTCCTCTCATTCGTTCATGCAGTCAATGAGTCAATGCATTGATGTGACTGAAGAGGGTCAATCTCATTGTGCTATAACAGCCATGAAGGACATAAATGGTGGAGCCCAGTACTGCAGTCAGGAATGATGTCTCGTCAAGGGATGAGATACTGCATTGGTCTTTTCATCAAAGGGATATCCTTCACCTGATGAGACTTCAAGTGAATTATGACAGGTTCTCGTTAATGAAACATCAGGACTTATTTGAGTACTCACCAAAGCGTGTCCATATAGCACCTATGTAATCAAAATCATGTAGCTTGTTTAAAAAAAATCTAAATATTTCTTCATAATAACAGATTCTACGCTGCTGAAATTGTCTGCGGTCTCCAGTTCCTTCATTCCAGAGGAGTGGTATACAGGTATTTTGCATAACATTCTTTAATTAGCAATTTAATATCCAGTGCCTTAAGTATTCTCAGAGAAATTATTCATTTACTTTATCTAGGAGTCATGATTTTAGACGATGATGAAAATCGTTCGGTTGTGGTTTACTAAATTAGAGTATTTAAAAAGTATAGAGAAATGTAATACATATAAAATATATTGGGCTACATTACAATCCCCGCGTTAAAACGGGGTGGTAGGGAGAAAAAACTGCGCCAGCAGTTTTCCCCCTACCGCCCCCATTTTAACAGGGGATGATAATGCAGGCGCAAAAAATGTTGCCTGCATTTGTAGTGGGCGCTACGCCTCGGGATGCTCGCGGCAGCGCTGAGCACAGCCACGAGCATTCACTCAATGGAATCCATACGACTCCATTGAGCCAGACGCCAGCGGTCACATGACCTGCCGGATCTCGCCTCACAAGATCCAGCCGGTCGGCGTAGTGATACACAGGGGGAGACTGAGAAACTTTTTCCCCCAGTCTCTCCCTGCTCCCGCCAGACGGAGGAGGCGGACAGAGCCGCGGTCCTCGCCGCGGGACAGGAGGTGAGTATAGGATTTTTTTTTTTTTTGGATGGTGTTAACGGATTCTGCTTCAGCAGAATCCATTAACACAAAGTCCTGGCTCTGGTTAATTTTCGCTAACCAGAGCCGGACGTTAATCTGCGTTAGGACTTTGTAATCCTAACGCTGATTAATACTTTGCGTTCCCCATGTTAAGTATAGGGAGCACAAAGTACAGTAACCTCGCGCTGAAAGGCGCAAGGTACCAAACGCAAACGGTTTTCTTAACCCGTTTGCGTTTGGATTGTAATATGCGGTAGACACCGCGGCTAACGTAAATCCTCACTCAGGTGAGCGTTAACGTTAGCGCATTGATTGTAATGTGACCCATACTGTTCATCAACCTTCTGTTAAATAAACTATTTAATGATACTAAAATAAGGCATTAAGATTACGTTTCCATTATTATTTGGATGTCATTTCTAGAAAATGGCACATTTTGTTCATGAATTGAAATCAATACAACATTATACAATCAGAGATTCTCATGATCAAAATAGAAATCAATTTTATTAAAAGTAAGGTATTAGTATTCTGTCACTTTGTGAAACTATAGACTAAGTTATCAGTGGAACGCCTTCATTTTGTTTTAAAGACAATTATGTTTCTGTAACTCATACAGTACTACAACAGGTTTGATGATTTCTCGCCGTTAAGAAAATCTACAAGCATTATACTACAGATGTCATGGTGTTTGAATCACATTGCTTGACCTGTTGTTCTTAGAGGATGTTTGTCTCCCACTTGGAAACAGTTCCACCTATTATACTTGTTATTATGTTCAATGGTTCTGGTTTCCCTAAAACATGGTTTGATTTGAGACAACCAGAAATTGATTTAGTAGTCTTTTCTAAAAATAAATCATAACTGGTTTAGTAAAAATTGCAGGTCAAAGAAAAAAAAAATCCTTTAGAAAGTGACAAAGTATGTATAAGTTACATGTACAGTTACAAGTTTTTATAAAACGCTAACAAGTTCCATAGAGCTGAAATAACAGTCTTTGATATGTAAAGTTGTTATTTGACTTGAAGGTTCAAGCTATATGTATCAGCTAAATCAATTTAAAATTGTGTGTAGTGAAGGAAGTCAAGATTTTGAGACTTTCTGAGCCTTTAAAAAGAAAGTTAATTAGATATTGTTTTAATTTTAGGTACTCCAGGTATAATTTAATGATCTGATACATGTCGATCTGTATTGACATTACAGATCAACATACTGTACAGTATATCTTGGAGTGTGTCTCCCTTCCTGTGAAGATATATCTCTCTTTACTCTATGACTTAACTCAGGCAACTGTCAGCAAGCTAAACTAATTAAATGTTCTTTGGATTCCAACTGATCTGCGGCGCTTGAGTCCAGATGATCTGAGGAAGTTACTTAAAGACATTTAGTATGGGCTGTCCATTGCATATACAGTTGTGTTCAAAATTATTCAACCCCCAATGCTGTAAAGGGTTTTAGGGAATTTAGTGTACATTTTAAATTGTATTCAGAATGAAATCCTACAAGGACTTTTTAAAGAACCATATGCAACTAAAATGACATCAATTGAATTTGTAATACAGTAGTAAATGTTTCTTTTGTGAATTCTTCATTGACACAATTATTCAACCCCTTAAAGACTACCACTCTGAAGAACAGAGGTTCATTCAAGTGTTTTCAATCAGGTATTGAAAACACCTGTGGATATCACGGAGCAGCAATAAAGCATAATAAGCACCAATTAGGCAGCTTTAAAATGACTGTGATACTCAGCTCCTTCTAGACATTTACTGGTGTGGTTACAAACATGGTGAAGTCAAGAGAATGGTCCAGAAAGACAAGAGAAGAGGTGATTACTCTTCACAGGAAGGGCAATGGCTATAAGAAGATTGCAAAGATGTTAAACATACCAAGAGAGACCATAGGAAGCATCATTCGCAAATTCAAGGCAAAGGGCACTGTTGAAAATCTACCTGGTCGTGGCAGAAAGAAGATGCTGACTTCGACTGCTGTGCGCTACCTGAAGCGTAGAGTGGAGAAAAGTCCCAGTGTGACTGCTGAGGAACTGAGAAAAGATTTGTCAGATGTGGGTACTGAAGTTTCAGCTCAGACAATACGGCGCACACTGCGTAATGAAGGCCTCCATGCCAGAACTCCCAGGCGCACCCCCTTGCTGTCTCCAAAGAATAAGAAGAGTCGACTGCAGTATGCCAAAAGTCATGTGGACAAACCACAGAAGTTTTGGGATAGTGTTCTGTGGACTGATGAAACAAAATTAGAACTGTTTGGGCCCATGGATCAACGCTATGTTTGGAGGAGGAAGAACAAGGCCTATGAAGAAAAGAACACCTTGCCTACTGTAAAGCATGGCGGGGGGTCAATCATGCTTTGGGGCTGTTTTGCTTCTGCAGGTACAGGGAAGCTTCAGCGTGTGCAAGGTACCATGAATTCTCTTCAGTACCAGGAGATATTGGATGACAATGTGATGCAGTCCGTCACAAACCTGAGGCTTGAGAGACGTTGGACCTTTCAACAGGACAATGATCCCAAGCATACCTCCAAGTCCACTAGAGCATGGTTGCAGATTAAAGGCTGGAACATTTTGAAGTGGCCATCGCAGTCACCTGACTTAAATCCGATTGAGAACCTCTGGTGGGACTTAAAGAAAGCAGTTGCAGTGCGTAAGCCTAAGAATGTGACTGAACTGGAGGCTTTTGCCCATGACGAATGGGCGAAGATACCCGTAGATCGCTGCAAGACACTTGTGTCAAGCTATGCTTCACGTTTAAAAGCTGTTATAACTGTAAAAGGATATTGTACAAAGTACTAAGATTGAATGTCACTTGGGGGTTGAATAAAACTGATAATGATGTGAGCACAGAAAAGACATTTGTGGTTATTTCATTATAAATGTTATGTTATATTTGTCTGACCTACACGTGCCTCCTTGATTTAATTGTAAGCAAGATGACTGAATGATCAAAATCAATGTCAAACTGGCCAAAACACTCAATTTCAGTGGGGGTTGAATAATTTTGAACACAACTGTAGATTTATGTCTAAAGGATATAAACTCATGGTGATCACCCACCTGTCCAAGCTGAGGGCTATGCTGTAATAGTGTACTTTAAAATAAGCTACACTTGTTATGATTTAATTGGATCTTAAACATTATGGCTCCTTGCTGACAAGGATACTGTGCAATTTCTATTGGCATTATCACAAATCCAAGTCTACAAATGGACACCTTCCTTCATGGATTTAAATCTTTTATTTCTGTGTAGGTATGATGTTACAAGAGCAAATACCCCAATAAATGAGGCCTGAAGCACCTAAGGCGTAGGGCCCTTAAGTTGCCTCTGATGCCAGGACGCAGGATGGATTTTTCTAGAAGGTTTTGCAGCGCGTGAGGAGATTGAGCGGGAGAAGTGTGGGAGAAGTCGACAGGAGGGTACTTAAGGCGCGTGAGGAGAGGCTCTTCCCGCCTTTTTTCTCCTGAGGTAGAGCGGTGATAATCCCCACCCTCCCTCCCTTTTTTATTTTACTCGTAGGTGGGTTGGTTTTTTCGTTAGAACAGTTTTTTGTTTGTATGGCTCCTTTGTCACAGCGGGGGCTTGTAGGCAGTGCTGGCTAGGGGTTCATTTTTAATTAGGATTACTTTGGTCAGATGGTTGGGAGTTGGGTAGATTTTTGGTGGTTGGTTGGTTTGGAGGTGTGTGGGGGTTGTGGGGAGTCCTCTTTCAGCACTGGATTATTGTTTTAATTTGTTATGAGAATTGTTATGTTATTATGGTGGGGTTTTAGTGTGGAGTTTTTAGCTGTGGCCTATATATAATAAATATATATATTATTCCACAGTTATGTGTTTGCGTATTTTTGTGTGTTTATTGTCTCCCGTAGTCCGACCCGGTCATCAGTAGGCGATTTAATAATTTGCAGGAAAATCTGATCTCAAATGTGAAAACTTTAATAAAGTAGGAATTGCGTGATCCAACTCAGACTTTTGTCTGTTTCAACTTTAATAAAGTGTCCATACAAGTTCAAGCATCCAAGGGCACTATTACACTCTTCGCGCAAACGTTAACGCGTGCTCAAAAACGCATTAACGCAAGGGGCAAAACCCTTCGTGCAGAACATTGTATTACATTGTCCGTGCAAAAAATGTGCGTTAGCGTCTACAGCTGGTGAACCTGCGTGAACCCTTTGCAAGCGTAATGAACGTTGCGCGTCCTATACTTAACATTGTGAGCGCAAATGTGTTTGTGCGCTGGTACGCGGATGGTATTACAATCTATGCGCAAATTTTAACAGGCAACGTTTGCGCATAATTTTAACGTCTTTGAAAAGCTGGTGGTAACTGTAAATCTGAACGTCCTGGCTGAAATCAAATACACCAGCCCGAAAAAAAAATACAGCAAAGTATAGTTACACATTCTACGCATACCCAAACAATAAAATTGAGAGGTTGTGCGTGTTTTTATTATTGCTGCAGCATATATACTCAGATTGATTTTGACAGGCGCAAAAACTGAACGGGAGACAATTGTGGTTCTTGATTCAGATTGTCTGAATCGTCTGAAAAAACAGTCCGTCCATCGATTTCTGCGCGCAGTGTCAACGTGCGCGCGTTTTTGCGTGTCTTTTTTACCCACGATATTTTTTGACGGATGAAAAACTGCGCTCGGATTGTGATACCAACGTTAATTTACACGCGTTAATGTTTAACGCTGCGCGCAAAAAAATTGCGCAAGCGCTTTTGCGCAAAGAATGTAATAGAACCCCAAGTGTCTAGATTGTAAACTCCTTTGGAAGCAGGGCCCTCTATACCTCATTTCAGTTTCACTGTGTATTACCCTAACTTATTGTATCCTCTGTACTGTGCTGTGGAATATGTTGGCGCAATACAAATAAACTATAAATAAATAAAGAATTTTTTTATAAGTATTTTACCAGGAAGACATTGAGATTTCTCTCGTTTTCAAGTATGTCCTGGGTTCAAGAACATTGAAATGTTACAGTCATCCATGCAATGATGATGGAAATACATCTGGTTGCTTTTCAGAGACTTGAAACTTGACAACATACTCTTGGACATGGAAGGACACGTAAAAATTGCAGACTTTGGTATGTGCAAAGAAAGCATGTTTGGAAATGCAAAGACAAGCACTTTTTGTGGGACTCCAGATTATATAGCTCCAGAGGTAGGTAGTGGTACCTTTATAATGGTATCCTGTACAAAAGTAATTTCTTGAGGATACTGATACTGTGATTTGAGGATACAATCATTTGCTATTGTTACGTTGATTGCTGGATAGCAAAGAAAGTTGTTGTTTGTTTATTTGTTTGAACTAAGCAGCTGTGCCTGTAACCACCTATGCTGTATGGAATAAAAAGACTGCTTGAGAAACACATACCCTGCTGTGGTGTTCCCATGATAAGGTCCACTCCATTACAGGGTCCCTTTTAGGGTTAGGGGTAACCCAAATCCTAACAGATTCTGCTCCACTTTCGTTTCATTTTTAAGCAACAGATTCTGCTTTTTCCTTGGACGCGAGCATAGCTAATCCTAACCCAAAAAGTAACAATAACGCTAAAAAAACTTTTTGCACTGTACTCGTTTCAGAAAAAATGTATAGTGCTAATTTGCACTGGAAAACTATGTATTACATTGGTTTTTCATGTCCCTTAGCCTTTATTTTTCAAGGTTCTAAATGTAAGGAAATTTTAAAAATATAAAAAAAAAAACATTTTTTCTGTTCTCATTCAAAAAGTGGTGACTTCTTGATAGTCAACTGTTTACAGTGCTAATGATAACGCATGTTACGCATATGTAGTTACATACAGAGGGGCCCAAAAAATGTATACACACTTCAACAGTTGTTATCTATACCCTTTTTAAAAACTCGTATTGAATTAAGGAAGCAATGTGTAGTATTATGTTTCCTTTAATGATATCAGTAGTCGCACCATTGTTGATATCATCATCATGTGACCATCAGGAGAGAGTCAAAGAAAATGGCGGAGGCACACTTGACTTTCAAGCAACACAAGACCATTTTGAAGTGGTTTTGTTAATTTGAAAATGTGTGGGAAGTTCAAAGACAATGGACAGATGAGTTTGGAACAGAACCACCTACACGACAAAGAATCTCACGGATTTGTGATAAGTTCGAAACCGATGGCACTATGTGTGAAATATCTGGAAGGGGTGGCACACCAACATGCTCTGCTTCCTCAGATACAGTCTTCTAAAAGATTTCAGACTCCCCACAAAAATCTGTCGAACAATGTGCACGTGAGACAGGAATTAGCAGATCAAGCATACAGTGTATTCTGAAGAGAGCACATTGGAAATTTTACTTCCCGAGACTGTTACACGCCATGATTGAAGATGACCCAGATTGGAGAATGGAGTACTGTGAGTGGTTTCGGCAAATGGTACATGAAGATGAGGACTTTGTATAGAAAATGGTGTGGTCTGATGAAGCACAGTTTAAACTGAATGGTACAGTAAATAATCATATTTGTGTTTATTTGGCACCAGAAAATCCTCACATTAATGTGGACGAAGCAGCAATTTAGCGGGGCTCAATGTCTGTTGTGGACTGTCATCCAAGTATGTAATTGGACCATAGTTTTTGTAGGCATGGTCACTGCTCCAGTGTACCTCAACATGCTTCGCACATCCATTTTATCGTCCATTTGTGCACTGTATGTGGGTGAGCAATTTTACTTCCAGCTAGATGGCGTACCACCTCACTACCACCAAGACGTAAGAGCCTATCTCAATGACATTCTACCAAGACATTGGAAAGGACCGAGAGCTGCTGCTGAATTCCCTCCACGTTTCCTGGACTTAACACCCCTCAATTTCTATATGTGAGGAACACTAAAGAATGTGGTATACTGCCTCTGTATAAATCAATGGTCAGGCCGCACCTTGAATATGCCGTGCAATTTTGGGCACCTGTCTTAAAAAAATGATATTATAGCGCTAGAAAAAGTGCAGAGACGGGCAACTAAATTAATAAGGGGAATGGAAGGGTTAAGTTATGAGGAAAGACTAACAAGCTTAAACCTGTTTAGTTTAGAGAAACGGCGCCTTAGAGGGGATAACCTTATATAAATATATACGGGGCCATTATCATAGAAACATAGAAAAATGTCAGCAGATAAGAACCTTTCGGCCCATATAGTCTGCCCAATTAACCATCAACCATTATCTGATAACCTATTCATTAACAGGACTATACACAAGACAAGGGGTCATCCATTTAGACTGGAAGAAAGAAAATTCAGCCTAAAGCATAGGAAGGGTTATTTTACGGTGAGAACTGTGGAATTCTCTGCCTGTTGAGGTGGTTGGATCAGAGACCGTACAGACTTTTAAAAAGCGACTAGATGACTTCCTGCAGACACAGAATATTAAAGGTTATAATATTTAATATGTGGGTAAAAGCTTCTTGATCCAAGGAGAAATCTGACTGCCATTCTGGGGTCAAGAAGGAATTTTTTTCCCAGTATGTTGCATATTGGCAAGCATTTCAGATTGAGGTTTTTTGCCTTCTTTTGGATCTACAGCAGTAGGTGATGTGGGAGAGGCAGAACCCGATGGACGCATGTCTTTTTCCAGCCTATGTAACTATGTAACTATGTAACATACGCTGGCTGCACTACAGGAAGAAATTAAAATATCATGCAGAGCAATCCCTGTGGACACCCAAGTCAATGTTATTTATGCTGTAGTGCGCCAAAATCAAAAGTATCTGGATGCTAATGGTGACCGCTTTGAGCACCTAATGTGATTGTATAATTCCAACATGACTTACAACTGCCCTTTGATGTTCATATAAATCTAGTAATAACATTTTTATGGATAGATTTTTCATGTTGAAGTGTGTACACATTTTTTGGGCCCATCTGTATATAACAATAATGCATATTAGGAAATTAATAAATACAACATATTATTGCAGATAAAGATAGGTAAAGATAAACATTATGGAAAAAGTTAGACCTGCTTTATTCATCGTTGATTTGTACGAAAATCAATATATTGGTTTCATTTCTGAGCTCCAAAAATAAGTATAATGCAAATTTCAATTTAAAGATACACAGGTCTATTCAGAGAAAGGTGAAACTCAGGAAAATGAGAGAAGTGAAAATTCAAGGTAAAAATAGCCAAACCAGAAACATTCTCCCATTTATCTCACTTTCCAAATCAGCTATTTGGTCTATATTATTCTTTTCTCCTGCCAGCTCTCCTGGTTTTCACCTTTCTCTGAATAACCCTGTTAGTACATATTTTCTGGAAATAAGAATTTCAGAAGAATCCACGCTTTGGAAGTGTGAGCGGCAGGTAAATAAACTCTTGGGAATTCAGGATTTGTACAAAATATTATGGGTTTATGATAGACGTCAATAGTCATTACTAACTTGAAACAAGGAAAAGGAATATCTGTTTCATACTCATTGGTTTTT
The DNA here is from genome assembly GCA_009667805.1 of Leptobrachium leishanense. Lineage (NCBI taxonomy): Eukaryota > Metazoa > Chordata > Amphibia > Anura > Megophryidae > Leptobrachium > Leptobrachium leishanense. The sequence continues at coordinate 178,507,606 of CM019065.1, read as the reverse complement.
GTGGAAAAAAATAATTTGTCATAATTGTGCAATTTTGTTCACAGGTAGGAAGATACATTTAATTTAGTGGACCTTTCTAGTAAGAAAGAGGAAAAACAAAACAATAATAAGCACTGGTCATTCCATAACTACAGTGATATCTCTAAAGTAGAGATGTGCATTCGTTTCGGAAAAATTTGGAATTTTGAACGAAATTTGATAATTCGAAAGTGCTTCCGAATAATGAATCGATACGATACGAATTTTAAACGAAACGATATATAACAAATTTATTTTGTTTTACACTGTGTCATCATCATAAAAGAAAAATTTGAATAATTGATATCAACTATCGAATTTGAAATGAACTATCAAATGGATATCAACAAATATCGAATCGATTCAAAATTTCAAATCAATCCGAAACTAAACAAAATACGAAACGAAATTAGTTATGAAATACCGAAAACAAAATTATTTAAAAACTTAACGAAACAAAACAAATTTTTCAGCCATGCACATCCCTACAGTGTTCACTGAAACCAGAATATGCAATTAAAGGACACACTTTTATTTTATTCCTTATGTATCATGTTGCATTTCTATGCACTTTTTATTCTTACCAAGTCATATTATAAATATGTAAACAGGAAAGATGACTACTATGCTTACACATTTTTATTGCTATAAATGCTCAGTGATGAGTTATATTATTCTCTACTTGTAGTACTTTCAGTTGGCAAGCCTATACCGTAGAGGCATCTGTTCTTAGAATTATCTCTTCTGATCATAAAACTCATATGTTGTTTGCTTTTGACTAATTACATCAATCTGTCACAGATTTTACTTGGGCAAAAATACAATTTTGCGGTTGACTGGTGGTCATTTGGGGTCCTTCTGTATGAGATGCTAATTGGTCAGTCACCGTTTCATGGCTTGGATGAAGATCAACTATTTCAGTCTATACGCATGGATGACCCATTGTATCCTCGTTTTCTCAGCAAGGACGCAAAAGACATATTAGTCATGGTAAATTCAACACTGTAATTTCCAGTCATTCAGCTCTAGGTGTTTGATTTTGGATGTTCTGGGATAATATTTGGCAAGTTTCACACACCTGCAGTTACTAGCTTTCCTGTTTACCTTAAAGGGACACTACCACTTACATAAGCTATAAGTAGATTACTTGGGCATTAGAAACAAATTCACCTTGTAAAACACATGCTGCATTTATTTGTTTTTTCTGAAGTAATTGCATTTAAAAAGGAAAAATAAAATTTGTTTTTTTATCTCCTGATATCATTTTGTGTATTTTTCCCATGATGCAACATTTTCCAAAATCTTATTTTATCTCATACAGTATTTAACAGTTAATGAAGCGGAGAAGGGAATGTTTAGATAAGGCAGCAGAGAGCTATTGTGTGGTGTATGCTACCTGTGATAAGAAATGGCAGGGGAATAAGATATGACAGGGAGCTTATAAGACTTCAAATCTACCTCCTGGTGATGTCCTTTGAATACTTCCCACACAATACAATGACTTTAGTGAGTGATTGACCCATAGACTATTTACATACAATTTAATAAAAATAACAAGAGTAAAATTTATTATTTATTTACGCACATTTATAAAATTTTCATACATTTTATTAATTTGATTCGTTTAAATAAATATTTATTTTAATAATTGTTAATAATTATAAATATTAAGAATTTGCAATCAAGATTTAAAAAATAATATTTTTAAAAAATGCACTTATGATCCGCATTTACAGTAAAAATGGCATTCTCCACAATGTTAATTCTCACAAGTCCGGACTTCATCATTTATGCATTCAGAGTGATAACGCACAAGTTCATACATAAATTGTTTACTATTACAGTAATCACGCAAAGTACAAGCTTTAGTATTTTCTATCCATGTCTTCAATCCGTAAATTCCTAATTAATATTCCAGTAGTATATTTACAACCCTTAATTACCTGCTGTAATATTTCACTGGTAATGTACAACCTGCAAGTCCATACTGTAATTTTACCACGTTTACACTCAAAAAGCTCACATCTGGGGTGTACAGCAAGACTCACATTTATGAGCTGTACATAAAAAAAAGTGTATGTTCGTAATTTACATTAAGATACGCAATTACAGTAATACGCGAGTTTACTTTAAGGGGCGCGTCTTCAGAACTTCCGAGTACAACGCGCATGTCCGGTGTTTCATTTTGATACCTACAAGTTTTACAGTACGATAGTGAAAAAGGAAAAAGCATCCATTCACTCGGACTTCCGAGTACAACGCGCATTTCCGGTGTTTCATTTTGATACCTACAAGTATTTACAGTATCATGTCTGTTCAAAAAAAAGTGAAACTCAGGAGAATTACTGGAGGAGTGAAAATTCTAGGTCAAAATAGCCAAACCAGAAAAATTCTCCCATTTATCTCACTTTCCAAATCGGCTATTTGGTCTAGATTGTTCTCTTCTCCTGACAGTTCTCCTGGTTTTCACCTTTCTCTGAATAACCCTGTATGTTTTTCAGGATTTTTAATGGCTCATTATTTTAACTGGAACGCTTTTTCTAAAAATTTTCAACTGAATTAGCTAATATTTGTAAAAAAAATATTGGCCACAAACAGTAAAAAAAGAAATCACAAAAAAACAGCTGACAAAATTAAATCGAGCCCATTATTATATGATTAGACTACATACATTGTAAGATCAAAGAAAAAAAAAGGGCAAAACTCAATTCTAACCATGCAATTACACAATTAAGAAAATAGTTATAATTATCAGCTTAAAATATAACAAATTTTAATTGCTTCATTATCCAACATTTTAAGTAATGATAAGTTTCTGGTGCTACATTGAACACTCATTTTATTTTATTTTATTTACATTAATTTATTTAGCTTTTTGTCAGAGAACCAGAACGCAGACTTGGAGTCAAGGGAAACATTCGACATCATGGCTTCTTCCATCAGATTGATTGGGAACAACTAGAAAACAAGAAGATTGAACCACCATTTAAACCAAAAGTGGTACGGGCTAATAAGTTAAATATTTCAGCATTCTATCATCATAAATACATACTAAAAATGTGTTAAGACTGATGGGATATTTGTTAATTTTTCTACTTCTGGTGACAGGTATGCAAATTAAGTTCTAGCCATTATGTATACAGAAAATGGATTATAAAACCAACAGAACAGTTCTTTAATTTTAACCAAATTTTAGTTTACTTTTAGTGCTGTTTAGTCTTGTTTAAAAAGCTGACCAAAATACAATGCTATACTAACGCTATGTTTTTCTAACTTCATCTCTAAAGAAATCAGCAAATGACTGGAGTAACTTTGACAAAGAATTCATCAATGAAAAACCAAGACTGTCGAGTACAGATGTGAGATTAATTAACAGCATGGACCAAAGTGCATTCAATAACTTTTCATTTGTGAATCCCAACATGGAAACCGTAATCTGCTGAGAGGATCTCATAGTTTTCCGTACTGACTAGAGTCATCTTCCAAATGGTTGGCATATGACATTTTCTTTCATGGGACAATGTCCAACTTTCATTAAGATACAGGACTCAAAATGGCTTTCTGGACTTGAATTATATATACAGTATATATATATATATATATATAAATATATATATGTAGCAGGCAGAATTCACTTTGAAAATTGTACTATTTATTAACTTCAAGTGTCTATGTTTCCATCAATATAGTTGATGTGCTGTCCCTTCATGCTATAAACAAGATGGTAAGAATTAACATAATACCGATACTGTTGGACTACCTCGCTGACACTTACTTGTTGTGTTGTGATATGACATGTTTGGTTTTTTAAACAGATTTAGTCCATAATATGATATTATACTGCATGCCAACTTACAAAGTAGCTCTAAAATAACATTATTAACATTTAATATAGTTTCATTTCACTTAATGACATACTGTCTAGCGATGTGCAGGTGGGTTTTTTTTTGTTTCGTTTTGGCACGTTCGGCTTTTCAAAGGTTTCGTTTCGGATCGTTTCAGCCTGTTTCGTTTTGACTCGGTGTTTTGTATCGATTTTTGTTTTGTATTGGAATTTCTGCCTTTCGGATCGTCTGTTCTCTTCGTTTCAAAGGGTCCATCCTTGTTCTCGGATATTTGTTTTGACTTTAGACTTATGTTATTTCGGATGCTCCGATATTTCGGTCGATACGGTAATCCTGCCGATTTGTTCCTTCGGATGTATCGTTTTTTATGAAAGATCCTTTTTTTCTTCTGAATATGCATTGCACAACTTTATTCAATCATATTATCTTGTACTGTTAGATTGGGGATTAAGGGACAAGCTAATTATTTATAATATCATATTGAAGGAGCTGAAAGCACTAGAGTGGGAACAAGTGAAAAAAGTGACTGACATTGAAGCCATTGAAACCAATCATAGAGCTTTTCCTACAACACATCACTGTTGCAAACATTGCACAACTTTATTTAATCATATAAAATATCAATATCTTGTACTGTTAGACTGGGGATTTAGGGAAAAGCTAATTAAATATTTTAAATAAATATATTATTGACGCAGAAAGAAAGCACTGGAACAAGTGAAAAAAGTGACTGACGACATGAAATTACAAGATCAGCAACGAAACCGAAACGGACTCGAAACGATACGAAAATACATTGTCCGAAATTAACCTAAACGGAACCGAAATCGAGAATGGAACGAAAATGCCTTGCGATTTTACAAAGTTCATGTCCATACGAAATAACGAATTTTTTTCGTTTCGTATGAAGAAATAGTTCGAATGGTGTGTATTTTGTTGCCGGTCCGGTTCAGAACGTCGGAAGCACCGAATCAGGCTGTTTCGTGAGAAAAACGAATCGTACGAAAAGAAACGCACATCCCTAATACTGTCCTTATTCAAACCATGGCAATGAAAGGCCCTAGAGATAAACAATATTTACTGCAGATAGCAATAGACAAATAACTGTGCAGAGAACACTATTTAATGGAGAGATTGAATGACAGCACCCTACTTGATCACTGCATACATGTCCTCTTCATAAAACCAGAGATCCAAAGTCTTCTTTTCCAAGTTTCACTGTCAATTGTGTTGACATGAAGAGGAGATGCGTATTTGCAGTTACTTACTCACTTTGATGTGGGTGTCTGTTATCAAGGGCACACTGAGCAGAAACACAATTCAGTTGAGGACCAATGGCCCCCAGATAGTTTTGTGGCATTCTGCAGTCTGTTTGTTACAATGCCATCCATACCACTATTAGCCATTGATGCGTCACTGGGGATAGCCAGACTGGATGTGGGTATCTTTAGCCCTTGATGCCATAGTTGATCTATCCTGTGTCAATAATGAAAATTGTGAATGCTTGACAGTGCACCGGATTTAAAGATATGTGGAGCCTGATATGTATCATATAGGTTTATCTCGTTGAAACATTGCTCTCTGTAAATTCACAACAAACAGACAAAGAAAATGGTTCTGGAACTGATCCGCTCTCACATGTCCACAAAATAAGGTGTGAAGGGAATCAAAAAGGAGAAGTTAGGCAAGAAACACAAGTCGGCGAGGAGAAGGAAGACAAGATGGTAGTTGAAGATAGTCAGAGCTTCAGCATAAGAAGAGATGTACAATGGAGAGCCTGGTGCAACAAATTACGAGAGCAGATGGAGAAAAATATATTGGAGTATGGGGCATTAGAAAAGGAAAATATGGCCTGCATGTAGGAAGATTTTGAAAGATGTTTTGACAACTGTGGAAGGAAAAACATATTGTGGCTGATGGGAAATATGAGTGTAGCGCTCACTCCCGGAGGAGCCGCTGAAAATGAACCACGGGTCAGTCTCCCCGCACTAGGGAATAAATATACTCCAGCACCGTTGTGGATTTTATAAATTATATAGTTTACTAGAGTAAAAGGCATATAATGAGACACGGTGTTCGTAGATATATTTACAGTATTTCGTATCGTGGTAAACGCGCAGCGGAAAAAGAAATACGAGGCTTCGTATTTCGGGAAAATGCGCAGCCGAACAGAAAAAAATACAATGCTTCGTAATTTCGAGAAACGCGTAGCGGAAAGAGAATACAATATTTCGTAATTCGAGAAACGCGCAGCGGAAAACAAAATAATATGCAAATCTTTACCCCTTTTTGGGATATTAGGGAGTGAGTCCCGCACAGGTTAAGTCCCGGACTGTAAGTGTATGTGTGTGTTATGGTACCCGGGTACTATTCAACTGGCCAGTGAATCTCTGAAACGATGTCTTCGACTAGTCAAGTTGGGGCCCTGTGGGTTTTAGAAACAAACAGCAGCGTGCTTTCTTGACTTTATAAACCGGCCTTGGAGGCCTCTCACCCATCCGCTTGATCACCAAGGTTCCCCTGACCCAGGACGTCCCTCCGCTCGATGCCTTGCTGGGATACTGGCTACTGGATCCGTTGTCTGGCTTTCTTTGCTCCGACAGTGACTTGTCCAGCTACCACCTGCTCTCCCATCCAATGGACCTGCGGTACTCCTAACTCGGGGTCCTCCGCTTCCTTGACAGCAGCTTGGGTAATGCCTGCGGATCACTGGGTCTCCTTCTTACGAGGCTGGATAACCCAATCTGGAATCCTGGTAGGCCGCACCTGCGCTCCGGCCTAGTCGCTGTTCCGCTCTGCAGTACTATGTCTTGTCTCATGCACTCCCTGGCGCGCTCTGCCAGCTATCTCCACGAGGCTCAGGATGTACCTCGGCATGTCCCACCCACTTCCTGTGTCGTTCCCAGAGCATGCCGGGAAATGTAGTCCCAATGTTCAGTGTCTCTTATCGCGCTTGTCTCCCTCCGGTGGCCAAAAATAGGTACTGCCACAGTAAGGATTTAAACACAGCGCTACATGAGATACAAACAATAGCGGTGAGGGAAACGAAGACAAGTCTGCGACACTGGAAATGGATATAGGGAAATTAGAGATAGGATATTGCCTATTGTAATAGTTGGTGTAAGAGGGATAATGTTTAGGCTTAACCCTTGTTTCATGAAGGGTGGCCTTAATGCTGTAAGATACAAAACTGTTTTCGACAACTGAGTGCACCCAATATCACTTGGACAGTTTGAGGAAGACTCTTTTTTTTTCAAGCATGACTGTGCCTCTATGAACAAATCAGAGTCCTTAAAGACATGATTTTACGAATTTATCAGGTCATATATGTGAGTGGGTAATGTATGTGGGTAATATATGGACATAAACAGTTCAACCCTGTCTACCCTCAGGTCATGTAGGTAGGGGATATTGGACATGAATGTATGATATTCGTCAATAGATACAAATATTTTTTACTACCTGGTGATATTACATTCTTTTGAAAGACCATTGTATGGTAGCCTACCCTGTTTAGGGAGGATTGATTACACGTATATGTTTCTTATATTTCTGTGATTATAATGTATGTGTCCAATAAAGTTGTATATAGGTAGCCGGTGTCTACCTCTTTTAAATTCTGTTGTTGATTAGGGTTAAGCCCATTGTAGACATTGGTTGTATTGATTCCCCAGTGTGGTCTACTTTGTTTTTGTGATTCAATGAATTTATCAGGTAAGAACTCAAGTGGCCTACACAGGGTCCTCCTGACCTCAATCCATGTGAACACCTTTGTGTTGAATTGGAACAACAATTATCAGCCAAACCAATGAGCACATTTTTGGTTGAACAGGCACAAATACCAACAAACTCTTTTGAAAAGTCATCCCAAAACATTGGTGGATGTTATATACACAAAGAAAAGGGAATCCAGCTCCAGACACAGGTTTGAATCCTGGCAAGAGCACCTCTCCAGTAAGTGTCCTTGGGTAAGACACCTAACGGTACATACTCGCCACCCAGGACATACTTGAAAACGAGAGAAATCTCAATGTATCCTTCCTGGTAAAATTTATATATATATATAATGCCGTTGGATTTGCAATATAAGCAACGAACACTATCAAGGAAATTATGGCCCACATACGTTTAATACCATCTCCCTGCCTTCACACAAATATTTACCACAAAACAGTTGTGTTTTATCAGAAAACACATTCTGCAGAACAATCCCCACTCAATTCTTTAAAAAATTTCATGAAGACTGTACAACTGTATATTTCATGTGAACAATAATGTATTTTGATGTGGAATGCAACTGTGATCAATGGCTTATTTTTGTACATAAATAAAAGATGCAAAAAAGAAGAACTTTTCTTATTCTCACCATGAAAGTGCATGCATAAAACACTGTGGGCTCTATTCCAACCCAGGTGTAAACGTAACCAGAGCTGTTGCAAACTTACCAGAGCCATCCAAGTCTATCGGCTAGATTGCACGCTAAAGCAGGAACGCTACCGAGCAAAACCTGCACCTTCAGGTTTCCTGTAGCATCCTCGTTTTATCGTGAGATTCTAGAGAAGAAGCTAATGCAGCAGCCTGCCCCAGAACCATGCTCTACCCTAGGTGATACTCACAACGCTCCCGCTACCGTATCACCTCCTGGAGTCCATAGGACTCCATGGAGGGTTGTGCATCCTTAATGCTAACATGGGAACGCTAACAGTGAAAATCTGCACCTGCAGATTTCCCCGTAGCTTCCCCATGTTAACGTAGTAATACGGGACAGGCGTTACCTGAGCACTTCACCCTGGAACTCAGCGCTCACCACTGGGATACTTGTGGCAGTGCTTCTGCTGCGCCATGCATATCTCCTCCTGGAGTCTACTGAATTCCATGGAGGGTTGTGCTCTTGTAAGATCATTCTGATTGCAGAGGGAGACTGGGGACTATTTCTGGCCAGTGTCACTCTGCTCTGAAGCCAGAAGAAGAGGATGAGAGGTGAGTATCTGATTTATTGGGGTGTGAGGATTAGCTGGTGTTAAATGATTCTGCAAAAGAGGAATCAGTTAGGCTAGGGTCAACCGAACGCATTATTCGCAGCGACCGTCAAAAAGTGCATCCGAACTCATTGCCGTATTTTTTCACGGAATGCGGGAAAACGATCATACGATGCGCATTTTCGTGCGTGATTTGTTATGGATCCAAACCAGGAAACTTTCGGTGTCTGGACGTTATGTTGGCCGGACATGAGCAGCGTCTGACGTCTCCTAATCACGCACACACGCCGCTAGCGGACGCAGCACACTCTGTACGTCAGTACTAGCGGTTTTGCATTCTCGAAAAAATGCGTTCGTTTGCCGCTTGCGTTACGCAGCCGGACTTCCGTGCGACCGTACTTCGTATATTGGCCGTCATTGCCCGTCATTTGCTGCTACTGCGGCCGTGATTAAGTGCGCCTAAACGCACGTTAAAAATGCGTTAGTCTGACCCCAGTCTTAGCACCAGCTTCTAGATGATGGGAAATTTTTCGTTACTGCTTCAGTGCGGTAATTAGCGTTAGTACTTTGTAATACCTTACTTATACTAACGCTAATTACTAGTTGCACTCCCCATATTAAGTATAGGGTGTGCAAAGTACAGTAAGCTCACAAGCTGATGTAATCATTATTCGCTAATAGATTTTTTTGCCTTTTAAATTTAGGAAGATAATCTGGGGGGACGACTTAAAGTCACTTATCTTGATGTTACTGCTTACATATTCAAACGCTAACATTAGCGTTTGGTATGTAATATAGCCTTATTGTTAGGTTTATAACAGCTCTGGTTAAATTGACACCAGGGTTGGAATACAGCCCTGTATTTGCACACACAAACTCTGACAGATCACCAGAAGCAAAATCAGTTAACACAAGGTTTTCTTAGTTGGTTTTCTTTTCAGCATACCCAATTGAGCCAACAATAAAGAGTGAGGTTGGAATAACGTGTTATTCGCCAGCTGATCCATTATAAATATCATGGTTATGTCCGGGATCTAGGGGATCTGAGTCCAAGGTGCAGCAATCTACAACCGACACTGGACGGGTAATATGTGCAAAAGGGGGTTTATTGCATAAGCAGGAAAGAGTTAATGGTAGCAGGACACTGGATGGGAATAACAGGGCTGGACAACGAGGCTAACCAAAGTAATAATTAATACAAAGCACAGGGGAAACACAGACGATACACACAGACTATAAAGTGTAAAGGGAGCACAGACAGTGCAAGGAACAAGAGGGAACACAGATTATTGCGGAGTATGGGAGGGACACTGATTATACAGGATAACAGTAGTACAGGAGGGCAGACACAGGAAGAGAGCTGACCACACAATAACAGAACATGAACAACACAGAAAGGGGATTTAACAGAACTAGCAAGGGGCAATATTCGATAAGGAAGCAATGGGTAATACATGGAGGGATGCAAGGCAGGAACACGGTGGTTAGCAGTGGAGGAAACTCAAAAAAGGCATGCTTCGGAGTAGCTTCAAGGTGGACACACCAAAAGTAACTCAATGAAGAAACCTTCACTACTGGGCCGGGCACTCTTTTGAGAAAGTCCTTCAGGGCTGCTGACAACACCTGTGGTAGCCAGAGAGCATCAGGGCAAAACTGGCATGGATCATGAGTGGGATGGGGTGCACCTGAGCAGCAGGGAAAACCAGGAGCGGAACTTTGAACATAGAATGGAGTCAGACAGCCAGGTTGACCCCAGTGTAGGCGTGAGTCTTGCCTCTTTTAGGTCTCTCAGGGCTGACTAGTGACTACCTGACAGACACATGATAGTTAACAGCTTCTACACAATGTATAATAGCAGTTACTTTACAGTAAGCACTTGCTAAAGCTTACGGCTTTGTCAGAAAAATACATTAATTTCTGCCATCAGTAATTTTGCGACCCCTTAGTAAACCACTTATCTGGGCCCCACTTTACTCCCGCATAACCATCCCAGGCAAAACACATCCCAGCAACCTATCGCTTCTTTGGGACGAGTTAATGAATCGAAGAACACCACATCAGTAAAATTTACATTAAAGGCTGGGGTCAGACGAGCGCAGTTATCACGTCCGTGTTGCCGCACATTTTAACGTCCGTGGCAGCATAGCATTCTGACCAATGGAGCCCCACACACGAAGTACGTCCGCACGGAAGTGCGGATGCATGGCGGACGCGGCAAACGGACGCAGGTTAGGCAAGAATGTAATACTGCTAGAACGGACGTGCGGAGTGCGCCACGTCCACAACGTCCGCATAGCTTTGTGTGTGAGTGATGTAACCGGTCAGATGGACTGCATTTATACGTCCAGCATTTTTGACGGACAGAATGTTGTTTTTTCATTGTAATTTATTTTCCCTGCTACATCCGTCAAAAAATACGTCAGTGAAAAAAACAGACTGTGTGGCCACTACCTTGTTGTCAGTCAGTAAGTACGTCCGTACTGCACGGACGCACAGTCCGTACAAAATGCGCTCATCTGACCCTAACCTAAAAGCTAATGTGTTGTGTGTATGAGTGTAACACAGGGATCCACAGCAATAAAACTCACAGTAATGTGCAGTGTGTATGAGTGTATCACAGAAGAGCTCCACAGCAATAAACATCACACTACTATGGTCTGCATATCACTTTATCACAGAGCACTACATCTTAGAATCATAGTGGGATTATGCCCGAAGTGCCGATCTTTACCAGCATTGCAAATACCAGCAAAAACAGCCAATTACAAGTTTTTTATAAAGCGTAACAAGTTCTGTACCGATGTACAATGGAACACCAGTGGCACTGAGCCCCTGCAGCCGCGGGGCCCCTAAACAGATCATTGGATGATGGCGGCCCACCTTTGAGACCTTACGCTAATGAGTGGAGTCATTAAATATAACTACTCCAGCCGATAACATAACGGAAGAGTTGGAATAGGGCCCAGTGTTTCTTTCCACATCACTCTCACTACAGATATGTCCCCACATTCCCAGCAATAATCATAAATACATGTTTACATTCCCAGACATATTCAAAAATGGTACACCCTTGCATTTACATACTTCCACTATATAAATGCATTCCTACATTTGCACAAATGCTGCCTCTAAAAATACTTGTACTCATTCTAATTCTCTAGGCAGATATATTCACATAGCTGAGTGCTGACGTTACTGTTACGATTGTAATATTGCCCGTTGTGTGTTATTTTTTTCTTTTCCACCTTAACATCTATTGCAATGTTTTTTACATAACTTCCAAAAAAGATAGACATAGCCATGCTAACTCCTCCCGACTTCCACCTTTGGTTTAACGCCTGGAAACACCGCACCTGTATGTATACTTGCTGTTGCTCAAATAAAGTGAAAATAATAGCACAAAATACATAAATTTTGTGCAGTTTTTCAGTTTCTTTGGTCAAAATGTCCTTTCAGTGATTCATGTTTTGAACAAATTGCAGAAACGCTCAAAATTCAGACAAATCACAATTCGTATGAAATTCAAAGCACACGTCAAGTTTATACAATTCTTGCCACTAGGGGGTGCCAGAGTCCAGCAAATTCTCCATGATGCTAGGGACTGGTCCAAAGGAGGAGAGGGTATTTCTACCAGAATATTATGTTTGATCACAATCTTTATACCTTCTATCACTCCCAGAATACTCCTGAGGATGCCACATTAATGGTGAAATGTGTAGAGTGATGAGTGATTCTTAATTTTGCATTCATTTACTTTGTTCTCCTATGGTAATTATTTATTTATAAAGGATTTTACCAGGAAGGATACATTGAGATTTCTCTCGTTTTCAAGTATGTCCTGGGTTCAAGAACATTGAAGTGTTACAGTTACAGAAATACAAAGTAATACAATGTAAGATATTAACAACACAAATATACAGCCCTATCTGCAGAGAGGGGGCTAATCTGAAGTGCATGTAGCCACTCTCTCCAATACTGATTTGTCCAGATACATGGAATAGTTACTAAGCTGTATATCATTGCTCATTATACCTCCGATCTCTCTATGTACTAGTGCTTTGTTTTTTTCCTTTTTTCCTATTTATCGTGAAGGCTCACATTCCCACTTTATTAGGAGACTCAGCGCTTGTCTTCGAACTAGTATAAACCTTTTTCTCTCCTAGCCATAGGGGCACCATATATGTTTTTACGAGTTAAACGTCTTTCACTTGTTTTTCAGTATGTGTCCGCTTCACTATAGGCTAGAACTCTTACAGGGTTATTCAAAGAGAATCGAAAAGTCACCGCATGTTCGGTGACTTTTCGTTCTCTTCAATTCAGTGCGATTTGGCGATCCCATAGTGCAGGGAAAAGCCTCTGCAAACCCAACGAACACTCGCCGGAGAAACCCGAGCAGGAGCCGATCAGAGCGCAGAGCAGCCGCCAAAAAACCCGACACCGCAGACGAATGGATTAAAAAATAACAAACAAAAAAAAACAGTACACTTTAATGTTTGAAAAGTGAAACGCTGTTTGCAAAGAAACTACAGAACGAAAATGTCTGGAATTTACATATAAGATCCAATGAATGATAATAAAAAGGACTGTTACAGAAAAAAGACATAATGATTTAAAAAAAAAACGGAAAAAAAATGTTTGCAAAAAAGTCCCAAAAAATGCCTAAAAGATCCTAAAAAATCAATTAAGAGACTTTTTACTGCAGAATATTATATTCAACGGTTTATTAGATACTGAATTAAAAGGGGAATATTTTTAACATTGAAGCCTATGGGATTCGCCTGAATAAACCTGTCGAATGAAACCACCAAACAGCAGGGAAATTGGGCAACTTTTCACTGCTGGTTTTTGTTCTCTGAATAGACGAAGCATTGCTTCTCTATGGGGATTCACTGTCCTCGAACAGGCACCGAACAGGCACCGTATGTGCCGGCAATTCGCCAGGATTTGGCGAACTGCCTGCTCTGTGAACAACCAAAGGGCCAGGAAAGGTAACCGTACGCTGAATTTCAGCATTCAGTTACCTTTCGCCAGCAATTCGGATCTCTTTGAATAGTCCTGTTAGCGACAAAACATTAAAAGTTACCTTTTAATTGCACTGCTCCATATCGTGTTTTCAAATACTATCAGAAAATTAACATGCTAGGAAAACAATGGTAATATATTAACAGAGTCTCAAATAACTTTGTGGATATTTACAGTATTTGCTGATCACAAAAAATTCTAAATGAAATATGACATAAAAATAAATAAATAAGCAAAAGCCTTAAACAATACCATTGTGAAGATCAGCCACCATGTTTCATTATGCTAAGTCATATCCAGGTCTTAGTTATTATTATTCTTTATTTATATAGCGCCGGCATATTCCGCAGCGCTGAACAATAGGCACAATATAGACAGGGTTACAATACATTGAGACTGAACAACATGTGACAAACAAACACAGAAGGAAACTAGGGCCCTATTCCTGTGGGAATTTACAATCTAGGGTTGGAGGGTGAGAAACAGGAGGAGAGGACTGCAAGGTGAGAGTGATGGACTGCAAGGTGAGAGTGATGGACTGCAGGTTAGAGTGATGGACTGGTTGCATCAGTGAGTCTGGTGGTAGGCTTCCCTAAATCTGAATGTCTTAAGGGAGTGTTTGAAGGAAGGGAAACTAGGATAGAGTCTGACAGTACGAGGGAGAGTCTTCCAGAAGATGGGGGCTGCGTGTGAGAAATCCTGCAGTCAGTGGCGTCACTAGGGTTGGTGTCACCCGGTGCGGTAACTTATGGTGTCACCCCCCCCCCCGAGTTTTACGGATTTTTTTTAACTACTCTTACTCCTAAATCAGTACTCCCATATAACACTGAATGCTCATACACACAGCGCACATTACTGTGAGGTTTATTGCGGCTGAGCTCTCTCATATGCTCACACAACTTTTTGCCAACTGCCAGCAAGTACGATGCCTGTTCGAAGGCAGTGAAAGCACACATGGATATATATTACCCCCAGCGGCTCTGGATATATTGCCCCCAGCAGCTCATCCATGGATATATATTGCCCCCAGCTCACATATGGATATATTGCCCCAGTTCACAATTATATATTGGCCCCAGCAGCTCACCCATGGATATATATTGCCCCAGCTCACATATGGATATATTGCGCCTCAGCTCACATATGGATATATTGCGCCTCAGCTCACACATGGATATACTACCCCAGACCAGCTCACACGTGGATATTGCCCCAGCTCTCATGGATATGCCCCCAACACACATGGATACTGCCCCCAGAACACATGGATAATGCCCCAGCTCACATGGATATGCCCCAGCAGCTCTCATGGATATTGCCCCAGCTCCTCTAATGGATTTTGCCCCAGCTCCTCTCATGGATTTTGCCCCAGCTCCTCTCATGGATTTTGCCCCAGCTCCTCTCATGGATATTGCCCCAGCTCCTCTCATGGATTTTTTCCCAGCTCCTCTCATGGATTTTTCCCCAGCTCCTCTCATGGCTATGCCCCCAGCTCCTCTCATGGCTATGCCCCCAGCTCCTCTCATTGATATTGCCCCAGCTCATGAATAATGCCCCAGCTCATGGATAATGCCCCAGCACATGGATATTGCCCCAGCAGCTCATGGATATACCCCAGCAGCTCATGGATATGCCCCAGCTCATGGATATACTGCTCCAGCTCATGGATATACTGCCCCAGCTCATGGATATACTGCCCCAGCTCATGGATAATGGCCCAGCTCATGGATATATGCCCCAGCTCATGGATATATGCCCCAACTCATGGATATGCCCCAGCTCAAACATGGATATGCCCCAGCTCATGGATTTATGCCCCAGCTCATGGATATATGCCCCAGCTCATGGATATGCCCCAGCTCATGGATATGCCCCAGCTCATGGAAATACTGCCCCAGCTCATGGATATACTGCCCCAGCTCACGGATATGCCCCAGCTCATGGATATGCCCCAGCTCATGGAAATGCCCCAGCTCATGGATAATGGCCCAGCACATGGATACTGCCCCCAGCTCCCCTCCTCCTGCGCCGCGTGTTCGCTCCCTCTGAGAGTCCGGCGGCGCGCAGCTTGGGCGCTCGCCTGGGGGAGCCACGTGACCAGCCGCGATTGGCTGGTGACTTATTTCCTCCAGGCGAGCGCCAAAGCTGCATGCTTCGGACGCTCGCAGGGAGCGAATACGCGGCACAGGGTGAGACACCCGCCCTTAGGGTGATGGTGTCACCCTAAGGGCGGGTGTCACCTGGTGCGGGCCGCACCCCCCGCCCCCACGTTACGACGCCACTGCCTGCAGTCTATCATGGGAAGAGGTGATGCGGGGGGAAGCTAGGCTTAGGTCACTGTTTGACCTTAGGGAGCGGGCTGGGGTGTATTTGGTGATTAGTGAGGACCGGTAATGGAGAGCTGAGTTAGTGAGAGCTTTGTAGGTCAGGGTAAGGAGTTTGAATTTAATTCTGCAGTGGATGGGGAGCCAGTGAAGGGATTTGCAAAGGGGAGCAGCAGAGACTGAGCGGCGGGTGAGGTAGATGAGCGTGACAGAGGCATTTAAGATGAACTGCAGGGGGGAGAGAGGGAGGCAAGATAGAAGATTATTACAATAATAAAGACAGGAGATTACAAGGGCGTTAGTTTCAGTCAAACACTCACTATTCCTCAAGATTAAAAAATAAATAAAAGACGAGCTAAGAGTTTCCATGGGTCAATCGCCAAGGAAAACCTGCAAAGTCACATAAATTTGAGTCCGCCCAGCAGAGCTGCAAACACCTCACTTTTATAAACATACTGGGCCCTATTACAATCTTAACGCAAACGTTTGCGTGCGCGCAAAAACGCATGAACGCGAGGGGCAAAACCCTTTGCGCAGAATGCCATATTACAAAGTCAGCACAACAAAAGTGCGCAATCGTCTAACGCGGGTGGACCTGCGCGAACCCTTTGCGAGCGTACTGTACTGCACACGTCCTATACTTAACATTGTTAGCGCAAATGCGTTTGTGCGCTGGTATGCGGATGGTATTACAATCTATGCACAGTTTTTAACGCACAGCCTTTGCGCGCATAATTTTAACAACTCCTAAATAATGGCAAATCTGAAAGTCCTGGCCGAAACCAAATACAGCAGCCCGAAAAAAAAACCACAGCAAAGTATAGTTACACATTCTACACATACCCAAACAATAAAATGGAGAAGTTGTACGTGTTTTTTTTATTGGTGCAGCATATATGCGCAGATTTGACAGGTGCATAAACTTATCGTGAGATAATTGTGGTTCTTAATTCTGATTGGCTGAATCGCGTTAATGAACGTTAATGCGCGCGCGTTTTTGCACGTCTGTTTTACGCGCGTTATTTTTTGACGGATGAAAAAATGCGCGAGGATTGTAATACTACCGTTAATTTACGCACGATAACATTTAACGCTTCGTGCAAAACTTCACACTTTGCGCGTGCGTTTTTGCATGAAGAATGTGATAGGGCCCACTGTAGGACCCCAGACTTGCCTCCCAACATGTAATCGTGGTTAAAGCCTCCCAAACAAAATTTGGCTAATGCTACAGAAACAAAAGCAAGCAAATCACAGAAAAAACAATGTGTCTCCAGCCAGTTTGAAACACACACAAAATATCAAAAGTGCAGAAAAACATGTCATTTCCACAAAAAGTGTCAACTTGTCAACCCCAAAGTTCAAGCCTCGACCACAGGGCTGGCTACTTAGCAATGAATGACTTTATTGAATGCCCATACTGTTCTTTCACATGATGCCAATAAACTGAGGAATATCCATGGAACACCTATTTTTCACCCACCAATGGCTCAATGAAGGCAGTGAACCCATGTCTGTAATTGCGAATGAGATACTCAGAGCAAGGAAAAACTGGAGAAACCTGTTAGACACATCCCAAAGAAGATAAAAACCCTGGAACTGTCACTTTGCAACTCACAAATCACCAAAAGCTCAAAATAAAGAAATAGCTTTAAGAACATACAAATAGTTTTCTAGCCATGAGATTCTGCAACGATTCATCTGAACTCTGCTGGGGAGTGTCAGGCTATAGTTTAACTCAGGCCACCAAAGCCGCTTTTAGTGCCTATTAGATATCTGATTATGCCTTATGGATTTAAAATGCACAGTGAATTAGGAGAGTCTCTTTGCAACATGGACGACTCCCATCGTGATCATAACAACCATTGGACAATCCCTGCCTCTGTATGTAGCTAGAGTTAGTCATGCTGCTCCTGGTCATCCAGTTGTTCTCAGTCACCTGGCATAGATGATAATTACGAGACAATCATAAAAGAACAGACTTGTTTATATGACCTTAGATCAGCTGACATACCGTTATGATGAGATGAAACCATCCAAGGTATGCTGACAATGTGTTAGAAACATAGAAACATAGAAAATGTCGGCAGATAAGAACCTTTTGGCCCATCTAGTCTGCCCAATTACATGGATACTTTACCTGGATTTATCTTTTGTTTAGGATAACCTTATGCCTATCCCATGCCTGCTTAACCCTTTCGCTGCTGAGGCGTTTCACGCCTGTGTGCTGAGCTCATTTTTACCTGTTTCGCTCATCATGTTTAAACGTGTTTTGAAGGCTTCTTTTAGTATATGACCCAGACATATTATATATCGTTCTTTCCGTCAGACTCAGCAAATTCATAATATGTCATTATTATATGTATACGTCATGTCCTGTCTGTATATTATAACAAAAAATGCAATAAAATATGAATTTTCAATAATTTACAACGTGTAAAGTGGTTTTTTTTCACATTTTAACATGCGAGCAATTGCGGTTATATTTTGTATGGGGTGCACTTGTTAAAAAAATTAGAAATGGGGTCTCATTACTTTTTTTGGGGGAAAATTATGCGATATTTAACAAACGCACCGCATACAAAAATCGTTAGTGCAGCATCATTGTTCACATTATAATTGAAATGGGAACAATATTGCTGCATTAATGAACCAAAAAAAAGAAAAAAAACTTGTTTATTTTTTTTATAATTTTTTTAAAATATTGTTTTATTTTTATTTTCTTTTAAAACTTTTTTCATAGTCATGTTTGGTATCGTTGGAACGGCCATGCTCTGGCCGCTCCAACAGTACCAAACATTAACACCTAGCTGCCACGGATGGGGAGATAGGGGGTTCATTGGAACCCCTATCTCCACCATTGGTGACAGTTAGGGGTTAACTCCAGGACTGGCATCATCGTGCTATGCACGATGACGCCAGTCCTCAGGGGGAGTTCCCGGAGGTTTGGCCGACATCCAAGATGTCGGCCAGCTCCGGGAAAGGATCACGAACCGGCGCTTTTCGGCGCCGATTCGTGATCCGGCCTCCATGGGGTTAATTCCAGGCACCGTTAGGAAGGGCAGGCTGTGCCCTTCCAAACGGTGCCTGTATTAACCCCCTGCACCCCGGCGATCGGGAGGGAGAGATCAGGGCCGGATTAACATAGGGGCAGATGGAGCAGCAGCTCCAGGCCCATGCCCCAGAATAGGCCCACAGAAAAGATCAATTTGTCTGCATTGATGGGCATTTGGACCACTATATATCCACCTCCATAGCAGCTACAGGGTCATGGGAGGTATCACCGGAAAGGTCAGAGCATGACCTTTCCAATGATACCAAACATGACCAGGTTTTATGTAAAAATAAAAATAAAATAATAAATATTTCTTTATTTTTTATTTTTCTTTCTAACACAGCAATATTTTTCAGTTATAAAGGGAACAATGATGCTGCAGTAACTCACCATCTCATTTTTCATGTCACTAACAAGCGTGGAGGTGATGGTACACTCCATTAGTACGAATTGTTACATCAAGAACCTAAACCGCCACAATGCAGCGAAGTGCACTGGGGGGGCTTTGGAACCCTGCGCCACTCATCTTTACACCTCACAAGGTCAACTGAGGTGTCGTGTCAGACAGGACAGAGTCTGGCCTTTGCATTGATACCAAACATGACATTGTAAAATCTAAAAGAAAAAGAAAACAAAACGTTTTTTATTTATTTTTTGTTCCAAAGCGATGGTATTGACCATTTGTCACGTATAAAATTAGCAATACCACTGCCATTACCGTCTCCTTTCCCACATTGGGAGCAAGGACAGTGTTTTATTGATAGTCGTACTAGTCATAAAACACCTGTAGCGCTCACTCCCGGAGGAGCCGCTGAAAATGAACCACGGGTCAGTCTCCCCGCACTAGGGAATAAATATACTCCAACACAGTTGTGGGTTTTTATCATTTAAATAGTTTACTAAAATGTTTGGCAGATATTAAGATACGGTATTCACAGATATTATTACAGTACTGTCGTATTGCGATAAAACGCGTAGCGGAAAAGAAACGAAACACGAGGCTTCGTATTTCTGAAAATAAAATATTCGTAACCGAACATAAAAGAAAATGCAATTGCACGAATATTCAGAAAAAGGGACACGTAGCGGAACCCCAGAATATACAATCACTTCGTATCATGGCAAACGCGCAGCGGAAAAGAGAAAAATATATTCGGAACGTATCTTTAACCCCCATTCCGATTCGTAACAAAATGAGTCCTGCACAGGTTAAGTCCCAGAATGTAAAAGGTGCGTATGTGTGTAAGGTACCCGGGAACTGTTCAACTGGCCAGTGAAATTACTTAAGAAAGGTCTTCGACTAGTCAAGTTGGGGCCCTGTGGATTTTAAAGAGAAAACAGCAGCGTGCTCTTGGTATTATAAACGGCCTTGGAGGCCTCTCACCCATCCGCCGGTTGCTTTAGGCTCCGCTGACCCAGGACGTCTCTCCGCTAGATTTTGACTGGGGATACTAGCGGCCGGATCCGTTGTCTGACTTCCCGTAGCTTGTCCACGACTTTTCCTCAGCTCACCGCCTGCTCTCTGTCCCCGATCCGCTTGCGGTGACTCCGTACTCGAGGTCTTCGGTTGGTCCCCTCTACAACAACTCTGGAACTTGGAGGGCTCCTTCTCTTGAGGACTGAATGACCCGGTAACCGAACTGACAGGTCTCACTTCCTTTCCGCCCTAGGCCCTCTCACAAAAGTATGGCACTGCGTCTGCTCTCTCCCGTTCCCTGGCGCGCTCTGGAACTTTCTCCACGAGGCAGAGGATGTAAGTGTCCAGTCCCCACCCACTTCCTGTCTTCTTACAAAGCATGCCGGGCATTGTAGTCCCAATGTCCAGTATCTCTGATCGCGATAGTCTCCATCTTGTGGCCAAAAATAGGTACTGCCACAGCAAGATTTTTAACACAGCGCTACACACCATTATCCAAAGCACATGGGAATTATCAAATTTTGTGGCTAAAATTTTATATTTTTTCAGAAAAAAAGTAGTTACAGGTTCCCATTTAATTTTGATTTTAACAAGAATTCCCTATAGAATATATAACCAGAGGTTTGGATGATAAAATATGAAAAAATAATTTTACACGCTGTGATGATTGAAGTCTGAATGGAAATTTACTCAAACAGTATCTACCTGCTCAGATATACCTATATATGCAATATTAAATAGCCTAAAATATGTTGTCATTTCACTAAATTACGAAAAAAGCCCACCAAAATATTCAGCTCCAGGCCCATAGAGATCTTAATCCGGCCCTGGGAGAGATGTCCGAAGGACCTCCCCCCCTCCCTTTCAGGCGCCTCCTCCGCACATGCGGGGGGCGCCTGAATTAGATGTCATCGCACCGCCGCGATGACATCTAATTCGGCCGCCGGCGGTTCCGGGTGCTGGGCTGACATCGAGGATGTCAGCCCGCACCCAGGGGCACAGCGATCGGCCGGAACCCGGCCGATCGCTGGCCCCAAAGGGAGGACGCGCTCAGCGCGTCCTCCGCACGGAACGCTACCTGCGGGTGGACGCGCTGAGCGCGTCCACCGCAGTGAAAGGGTTAAACTCAATCACTGTTTTAGCCTCTACCACTTCAACTGGAAGGCTGTTCCATGTATCCACCACCCTCTCAGTAAAATAATACTTCCTGATGTTATTTTTAAACCTTTGCCCCTCTAATCTAAGACTATGTCCTCTTGTTTAGCTACTTTGTTTCCTTTTAAATATACTCCTTTCTTCTACCTTGTTGATTCCCTTTACGTATTTAAATGTTTCTATCATATCTCCTTTGTCTCATCTTTCTTCCATGCTATACATGTTAAGATCATTAAGCCTTTCCTGGTATCTTTTCTCCTTTAAGCCGTACACCATTTTAGTAGCCCTTCTCTGAACTCTCTGTAAGGTATCTATATCCTTCTGGAGATACGGTCTCCAGTACTGCACACAATACTCCAATTGAGGTCTCACCAGTGCTCTGTACAATTGTACAGAGCACTGGTGAGATCTCGCTTGGAGTATTGTGTGCAGTACTGGAGTCTGTATTTCCAGAAGGATATATGAGTATACGACCATATTTCCAAAAGGCATGAGTACTTTCCTCTCTCTACTGCTAATACCTCTCCCTTAGACATGTGCACAACGAAAAAGTTGTTTCATTTTGGATCAATCCATTAAGTTTTTCAGTTTGTTATGGTGCGTTCGTTATGTTACCGTGATTCGTATTTTGGATCGATTTGCTAATTCAGGACTTTAGTAATTCATATTTTGGATCGATTCTTTAATTCGGGAGACTAGTCATTCGTATTTCGTATCGATTCGCTATTTTATTTTTATTAGTTATTTAGTTTTTTTCACTATTTCAGAATGTGCAACAGATTTATTAATTACTGAATCCTCTGTACTTGGTGCTGAAATATGTTTCAGCACCAAGGACAGCAGCTCTGCAGGGCTCTGGAGCAAAAAAGATACCTCTGTCCTTGGTGCTGAAATATGTTTCAGCAAAAAGGACAGCAGCTCTACCAGGCTCATTATTCCTTGGTAGCCAATTAAACACAGTAGGGTCTAGGGTCTATTCACAAAGTACCACAATTGTGTGCAGTTTAGGTGCTCTCCGTTTCACCACATTTCATGCGCACTTCGGTGATTCCGTTTTGCTGATAATACAGTGAATCCACAATTTAGCGAATGGTCACTGTATTTTGTCAAAATTGGAATCGCCAAAACAGTTATCGGACATCGGCAAAAACTGCTGAATGGGGCTGAATTGGCATCTGGGAATTATGCTGAATTGAAAAAAAAGGAAGTCTCCTATTCTCCTAATAGGAGATTAAATTAATAAAAATGTGTCTAAATGATAAATAAAAGGTCCTTTAAAAAATAATAAAGTCTGGTACAAAATAAAAAAGTCTTTAAAAAATAATGTCCTCTAAAAAAATACAAAAATTCAGAAAAGGTCTTTTAAAAAATTAAAAAGATTTTTGCAAAAAATAAAAAGAATAAATGGTGTGACAATCTGAGCGTCAGGGCCCAAAAGTAGCATTTACAAGTACTGAGTGTGTATTATAGCTGCATTTTTCCCCGAAGAACGAGGCAAGACATGTTTCAGGTTGAGCTGCAAACAGGATCTGTTTATTGTAGAAAACACAGGTCATATTTATAGGGAACTGACCCCTTTGTTCGCCTTCATGCGCGCCCTTAGATATCCCAGCGCCAGAGCACCATTGCCTCCATCCATTCCCTAGTCTTTGAATACAATGGCTGCCACTGCCTCCAGCCATTTCCCAGTTTATGGAATGTCACCACTGCCTCCAGCCATTTCCCAGTTTATGGAATGTCTCCACTGCCTACAGCCATTGTTCAGTTTATGGAATGTCACCACTGCCTCCAGCCATTTCCCAGTTTATGGAATGTCTCCACTGCCTACAGCCATTGTTCAGTTTATGGAATGTCACCACTGCCTCCAGCCATTTCCCAGTTTATGGAATGTCACCACTGCCTCCAGCCATTTCCCAGTTTATGGAATGTCACCACTGCCTCTGGCTATTGTCCAGTCTTTGAATACAATGGCGGTCACTGCCTCTAGCCATTTCCCAGTTCTTGGGGATTGTTCGTCGGCAAGGGTCGGGTCTCGGCTGGCGGTGGCTCGATGCGCTTTGGCAGTGAGCAGGAACAATACAATTTCTGAGTGGGTACATTAGGGAACAGAACCAAACATAGGGGCATGTGAAAACATGGTGTAAAACAAGGGTCCAACAGGGCAAAAAAAGGTGCAGGAGAAAACAAAAACTAAATTTTCTTTTTATCTGGTGGGACCCTGCAGCCTGTACTGTCACAAACGGTCTTTAAAAAGTTTTTTTAAAAAAGATATTTTATTTTGTACATTGAAACCTATGGAATTTACCTGCTTAAACCTGTCGAATTGAAACAACAAAAATCAGGGCATTTCGCAAGAATTTTGCCGCAATTTAGCATTCTATGAATAGAAGACACAATAGTTTTCTATGGGACAATTTTGGTACAGTCAAACTCTGCCGAATTTTGGTGAATTGAACTGTGTTTTGCTGCCAATTCACATGTATTGGGCGAATTGACAGCTTTGTGAATATGCGAATTGCCCCGATATTGCACCGAACGATGAAATTTACAGTTCGGTGCAATGTAGTTTTTAAAAACAAAACCTCTCTTACCACAATCTGTAGGTAATAATTTATGGAATATAACTAATGATTAGAAAAAAGAAGTGATGTGCTGGCGCTTAAAAATTATATATAGCGTAAATGGTTTCTCAGCTCACCTATTTATCTGATCTGAAAAATAGGGAGGGATATAAATCCACTTTAGATATGCTGCTTCACTGGAATATTGTACAATAGAAACTCTCACAGAAACAATTTGTACCACAGATACTATGGAAAAACGAAGGTAACCAGATAGCGCAAAATAAATATTTTGTATATATACATATATAATATACAATATGCAGTATTATTCGATTTTACTCATCGACATTGCGGGAATGGAGGTTGAACGTGTCCACTGTCCAGACAGAAATTCAACAAGAGCAGAATGGGACAAGGCGATGAATGGAGTCAGGGGGGTGATAGTGAGTTTCCAGGACAAGTCTTCTACGAAGCGCAATATTCTCCTGTTCCTGTTCTCCTGTCTCCTCCTTATCTTAGGGTATAGTGAAGTTCACTCAAAGAGGAAACATAATACAAGCGCTCACATAGCGCAATAACTTCTTACAATGAAGGAAAGTGTAGAAAGGTACTGCCAAATGTACATTCACTGAGGTTGGAGCCTGTCAAATCATTAGGCTCATTTTTCACGCATGAGTGTTTCCTTTAGGGCAAAAACACCTAAAAAGGCCCCTCTGTACGTTAATCCAGGATCTGGTGGCTCAATAATTCATAAGGCCCATCCATCAAAGTACAAAGTATTTAATGGGTAAAATATATTAAAACATACATAAAAAACAGCAAGAATTACTGAGACGCGTTTTGGCCATAGGCCTTCATCAGTCAGTGTATCTCAAGGCCTATGGCCGAAACGCGTCTCAGTAATTCTTGCTGCTTTTTTATGTGTGTTTTAATATCTTTTACCCATTAAATACTTTGTACTTTGATGGATGGGCCTTATGAATTATTGAGCCACCAGATCCTGGATTAACGTACAGAGGGGCCTTTTTAGGTGTTTTTGCCCTAAAGGAAACACTCATGCGTGAAAAATTAGCCTAATGATCTGACAGGCTCCAACCTCAGTGAATGTACATTTGGCGGTACCTTTCTACACTTTCCTTCATTGTAAGAAGTTATTGCGCTATGTGAGCGCTTGTATTATGTTTCCTCTTTGAGTGAACTTCACTATACCCTAAGATAAGGAGGAGACAGGAGAACAGGAACAGGAGAATATTGCGCTTCGTAGAAGACTTGTCCTGGAA
This sequence comes from Leptobrachium leishanense, assembly GCA_009667805.1. Lineage (NCBI taxonomy): Eukaryota > Metazoa > Chordata > Amphibia > Anura > Megophryidae > Leptobrachium > Leptobrachium leishanense. The sequence continues at coordinate 178,481,950 of CM019065.1, read as the reverse complement.
ACTCACTATCACCCCCCTGACTCCATTCATCGCCTTGTCCCATTCTGCTCTTGTTGAATTTCTGTCTGGACAGTGGACACGTTCAACCTCCATTCCCGCAATGTCAATGAGTAAAATCAAATAATACTGCATATTGTATATTATATATGAATATATACAAAATATTTCTTTATAACTGATGATTGTCTGTGCCAAAAGCTTGATTGAAATGATTTATTTGTATATCTTTACTACTTTAATACTTTAATTGTGTAAAATATAAACATCCAATTATATTACTATTGCCATACATGGGGCCACATTACAATCCTAGCGTTAAAACACAGGCGCAAGGGAGGAAAAACTGCACCCAAAGTTTTCCCCATTGCTCCCGCGTTTTAACGCTGGATTACAATGCAGGCGCAAAAAATGCTGCCTGCATTGTTTGCGGGCGTTAACCCCCGGGATGCTCGTAGCAATGCTGAGCGCAGCGGCAAGCATCCACTCGATGGAGACAATAGGACTCCATTGAGTTTCCCCCTGCCGGTCACATGACCAGCCAGATCTTGCCTCGCGAGATCCGACTGGTCGGCGTAGTGATATGGAGGGAGAGACTGGGGGAACTTATGAAGAAATAGATCGAAAATATGGGTTTCTCCATAGGCGGCTGTCCATGGTTTTGACTCAGATCAGAACCATGGACAGTCGCCGATGGTGAAACACATATTATCGATCTATTTCTTCTTATCAGCACCATGGATAACGGCAGGCTTGTTACTATCCATGGTACTGATACTGACAAAATGTATTGTATATCAAAATTCATTGCCGAACAGAACACATACGGACAGACTTTGAGAAGATAATCCAGCTGTATGTGTTCTGCAAATAAAAAAACAGACCTTGTTATACATTTAAAACAAGTTAGGAAGAACCCTAAATATTAACCCAAAAATTCCTGAAAAATGCAAAAATAATCCTAAAAAAAAAAAGGAAATGGCTGTTTGCTGCAATTGAAAATAATAAACAGTTTTAGAAATATTTAATAAACACTTAAAAACGGGGATTTGTTTTAACATTTATTCATAAGAAAAAAAGGATCTTTCATAAAAAACGATACGTTTGAAATAACAAATCGGCAGAATTACATTATCGCCCGAAATATCGGAGCATCTGAAATACCATACGTCTAAAGTCAAAACGAAAATCCGAGGATGGACCCTTTGAAATGAAGAAAACAGACGATCCGAAAGACCGAAATTCTCCAATTACACGAATAAAAATTTGATACAAAACACAGAGCCGAAACTAAACGAAAATGGGCCGAAACGATCCGAAACTAAATTTTTGAAAAACTGAACATGCCGAAACAAAACAAAGAAAAAAAACGCGTGCACATTATCAATATCTATTGTGTCTGTGGAGAAATTTTGTTGATGCTTTTTTCTTGGATTAAATCTATTTACCTACATCAGAGATTCAATTTTTGTAAAATAACTTTACTAAAAGGAAGTATATTGGAGAGGATTGAGGATTCTTAAAGGACAAATAAGAACAAGTATTTTTTCAGAGTTAGACCTGTCAGTGCCTCAGGGTAGAAGGTCATTGATTTCAGGCAAATTCGGGAAAATGGCTTCTAAATCAACTAGCACACTGTAATTCCTTGACAATATTGTATTAAACAGTAACAGTTACATACATAATGTCTCATTATTATTAACTCATTCACTACGAAGTGATTATCCAAAAAGAAAACAACACTGTTAGGAAGCAGTGTTTTTTTTGGGGGAAATTCATTTTAATTAACTATACAGTAAGAAATATTTAGATTTTCCCCAATGCATTTCTTGCTGTAATGACCTATTTGGCAGCTCCATAGAAACATAGAAACATAGAAAAATGTCGGCAGATAAGAACCTTTCGGCCCATCTAGTCTGCCCAATTACATGGATACTTTACCTGGATTTATCTTTTGTTTAGGATAGCCTTATGCCTATCCCATGCTTGCTTAAATTCAATTACTGTTTTGGCCTCTACCACTTCTACTGGAAGACTGTTCCATGTATCCACCACCCTCTCAGTAAAATAATGCTTCCTGATGTTACTTTTAAACCTTTGCCCCTCTAATCTAAGACTATGTCCTCTTGTTTTGCTATGTCCTCTGCTGACCAAATGGAGTTACTACAGTTCAGATCTCCGTGCAGGATTAGCTGGGGACCTGCTAGTAAGACACAATTCACAGTTGGTTTTAAAAAGTGTTAGCACCACAGGCATCATGCCCATGGTGCTAAAACTTTAGGGTCTTGTTCTGGAGCCCAAAACACAAATGAAATTATTTTTCAAAGATATTTCATAGATCATATTGTGTTAACACATTCAGGGGCTGCTGTGTCTGCTGCTGCTGATTGTGTAAGCACAATCACAATAGTGTTAAATTAAATATATAGCAATTATTACCCAGCCTAAATTGAATAATTCTGTAAAGTTCAGAAAGCACTTGGGAGCAACAGAAAGATTCTAATTAAAAACAGGATGACTTGTGCTGTGAATAAAATTGTTTCTAACCTTGAAATAGAAACAATTTTCTATGATTCACCCTCTTATTATCTAAACACCATTATCCCAGAAGCTGTATCACAAATTCACCCACTGCTAGAAATTAACGTCAAGGATTTCTGCCTATTTATAACTCTGATTGATTCATAAGACTTAATTCTCAAAATAATTTATATGTTTATCATAAATAGAACATTGATAAACGGAACAAAATGTTGAAAAAACATTTAAAAATACAAAAAAAATTAATTTTTAACTATTGATTTAAGACACCCAAAAACATCACGGGAATAATTTGTAAGAAGTAATCATTTCATCTTTTCTTGAAGTGCCCTTGGAAAGCACTAATTCTAAGTATAAAACAGTGTGATGCCTTAGGAAACAAAAACATAAGGGATAATAGTTCTCAAATCGTCATTTTGCAAATGAGCACAGGACAATCTGTTGCCTGGTAGCCTGTTATATAACAACATGACATAAAAGATATTTTGTAGAGCCAAGAACACACTCGAGCTGTATACATCACCTTTCCCTGCGCTCCCTTGATCTCTGCAGCCTCCACCGGCGATCGTGGCGTTTTACTTCCTGGATTCCTAGAGGAAACCAGGAAGTAATGAGGTCGAGGTCACCAGAGGAGACTGCAGGGGACATCGAGGGAGCACAGGTAGAGTGATGTATCCAGCGGCATCCCGAGTGTTGCTCGGGGTTACCGCTTCCAGCATAGGAGTTGAACCCCGAGCAACACTCGGGATGCCGCTAGGGGGGCAAAAAATAAATAAATAGAGCATTTTTTGACATGTAAATGTCAAAAAAACAGACCGCCAGGGAGGCTAATAACAAGCACAAAATATTTTTAATTTGACAATGCTTTTGTCCCTCTGTGACACTCCACCAGAACCAAATGGGAAAGGAGTTTGGGTTCCACAGAGTAATGCTGGGGTCAGACGAGCAGAGTGGAAGGAACGTCATTGAGAGTGGACGTTCCTTCCACTCGACACCTGTCTGACACCCATCTGGCCACCTCGCTGAGCGCAGTTATGGATGATCGCGGTTTGCAGCCTCAAAAACACGCATCCTAGCGCTTTTACGGGGAGGGCTGCTGCACGGCTGCAGCACGGCCGCTGTTGCACACGCAATTCGTGCACGCGCAACAGCATTTGGACAGCCCCGTAGCAGTGTCACAAGGCTGCGATGGACGCCGGAAGGCACATCAGTACGGGCGCACATAGTGCGCTCGTCTGACCCCAGCCTTAGTTGAGCCTTGGACAGACTGTAATTTTGTCAATTTAGAAAGAAGTCGAGGGGAGTGGTATCTGGTGAACGAGGTGGCCAGGGAATTGGGCCACCCCTTCCAATCCACCGGTCACCAACCATAATTTTCCAGCAAGATGGTGCACCACCACATTGGGGACTGCATGTTCGTGGGTTCCTAAATGAAACATTTCCACACCAGTGGATTGGAAGGTGTGGCCCAATTCCCTGGCCACCTCTTTCACCAGATATCACTCCCCTCGACTTCTTTCTATGGGGTTATGTTAAAGATATCATGTATCGAATAAAGGTGCGGGACATCACTCATCTAAAGCAGAGGATCACTGATGCCATTGCCACCATTGATGAGGATATGCTACAGAGAACATGGCAAGAAATCAAGTACCGTCTTGATGTGCTTCATGCAACTAATGGTGCCCATATAGAGGTGTATTAGATGAGGCAAACAACACTTAACCCTTTCGCTGCTGAGGCTTTTCCCGCCTCTGTGCTGAGGTCATTTTTACCGGTTTTGCTCATCATGTATAAACGTGTTTTGAAGGCTTATTTTAGTATATGACACAGACATATTATATATCGTTCTTTCCGTCAGACTCGGTAGATTCATAATATGTCATTATTATATGTATACGTTATGTCATGTCTGTATATTATAACAAAAAATGCAATAAAATATGTATTTTCAATAATTTACAACGTGTAAAGTGTTTTTTTTTCACATTTTAACATGCGAGCAATTGCGCTTATATTTTGTATGGGGTGCGCTTGTTAAAAAAATTAGAGATGGGGTCTCGTTACATTTTTTTTGGGGAAAATTACGCGATTTTTAACAAACGCACCGCATACAAAAATCGTTAGTGCAGCATCATTGTTCACATTATAATTGAAATGGGAACAATATTGCTGCATTAACGAACCAAAAAAAAGAAAAAAAAATGTTTATTTTTTTTTTATAATTTTTTTTAAAATATATTTTTATTTTTAATTTTAATTTTAATTTTTTTTTAAAAACCTTTTTTCACTTTCGTGTTTGGTATCGTTGGAACGGCCATGCTCTGGCCGATCCAACCATACCAAACATTAACCCCTAACTGCCACGGATCGGGAGATAGGGAGTTCATTGGAACTCCCTATCTCCACCGTTGGTGGCAGTTAGGGGTTAACTCTAGGACTGGCGTCATCGTGCTATGCACGATGACGCCAGTCCTCAGGGGGAGTTCCCGGAGGCTTGGCCGACATCCAAGATGTCGGCCAGCTCCGGGAAAGGATTGCGAACCGGCGCTTTTCAGCGCCGATTCGCGATCCAGCTCCCCAGGGGTTAATGCCAGGCACCATTTGGAAGGGCAGGCTGTGCCCTTCCAAATGGTGCCTGGGTTAACCCCCGCAATGCCGCCGATCGGGAGGGAGAGAGGTCCGAAGGACCTCCCCCCCTCCCTTTCAGGCGCCTCCTCCGCACATGCGGGGGGGCGCCTGAATTAGGTGTCATCGCGCTGCCGCGATGACACCTAATTCCAGCGGCTGCGGTTCCGGATGCCGGGCTGACATCGAGGATGTCAGCCCGCACCGGGGGGGCCAGCGATCGGCCGGAACCCGGCCGAACGCTGACCCCAATGGGAGGACGCAGCAGTAATGCGGAGGACGCGCTGAGCGCGTCCTCCGCATTGAAGTGGTTAAATATATACCTCTCATTTTGTAATAATTTTCACTTATCTGTCTTTTCATTTGCCTTGTAATAAATTTTTTAAATTGTAAAGAGACTTTTTGGACACCCTGTAGTTTTCGAGGTGCAAATCACTTAGTGATCATATACATGAAATTAGCACAGTATTCTTATCAAGAGGTTTCTTGATCAAATCCCCCTGAGATGACGCCAGTCCTAGAGTTAACCCCTAGCTGCCACCAACGGTGGAGATAGGGGGTTCCAATGAACTCCCTATCTCCCGATCCGTGGCAGCTAGGGGTTAGAGTTTGGTACTGTTGGATCGGCCAGAGCATGGCCGTTCCAACGATACCAAACACTACTGTGAAAAATTTTGTAAAAAAAAAAAAAATGAAAAATAAAAATAAAGATAAATTAAAAAGAATTATAAAAAAAAATAAACAATTTTTTTTTCTTTTTTTTGGTTTGTTAATGCAGCAATATTGTTCCCATTTCAATTATAATGTGAACAATGATGCTGCACTAACGATTTTTGTATGCGGTGCGTTTGTTAAAAATCGTGTAATTTTCCCCAAAAAAAATGTAACGAGACCCCATCTCTAATTTTTTTAACAAGCGCACCCCATACAAAATATAACCGCAATTGCTCGCATGTTAAAATGTGAAAAAAAAACACTTTACATGTTGTAAATTATTGAAAATTCATATTTTATTGCATTTTTTGTTATAATAAACAGACAGGTCATGATGTATACATATAATAATGACATATTATGAATCTGCCGAGTCTGACGGAAAGAACGATATATAATATGTCTGGGTCATATACTAAAATAAGCCTTCAAAACGCGTTTAAACATGATGAGCGAAACCAGTAAAAATGACCTCAGCACAGAGGCGGGAAAAGCCTCAGCAGCGAAAGGGTTAATAGCGTTTTTTTTTCTGTAACAGACCTTTTTATTAGCATTCATTGGATCGGAAATTACAGGCATTTTCGTTCAGTAGTGTTTTTGCAAAGTTTTTTTTTTTTACCCCATACGTCAGCTTGTCGGCTTTTTCCAGCGGCTGGTCTGCACTGTGATCGGTGGCTCGTCAGTTTTTTCTGGTGTGTTCGGCGTGGTTTTTCCAGTGATTCCGGCAGGTTTTCGGTGGGTGTTCAGCGGGTTTGCTGCAGGTTTGCGGCAGGTTTTCCCTGCATCCGGGAACCCTGCGATGAATTCTGGCAGGCCACAGGCAGGCCACAGATAGCACACAGCCTACATGGGGCCCCAACTGACTGGACAGGAGTACTGGGCAAATGCCAGGACCCATAGGGTTTGTATCTTTCAATTTGGCGACACTGCTTAAAAAATACTAGTAAAAATGCTTAGCCTGATTATTTTGTGGTGCTCCGATGCATTAACAGGAAGAGCTGTACCCCTACATTTCATCTTTTTTTTTTTAGGAAATTGAGTTAAATCTTCTCTGTTTCATTCATGATTTGGTTTGTTGTTTTTTTTGTATTTTTTTCATTCTAGAACAATGAGTCTAAAAGCATTTTTTTTTTTACTTAGGAGCCAACAAATTACATTATTTCTCTTTTTTTTAGCTTTTTAAGACAAAAAGCCATTGAGAATGTAAGTCTGTACAGTTTCCAAAATTTGTAATACCAATACTGTATTTTCTTAGCCCTGTTAGCTCATAGACTAGCTCAGTTTCCCCAGACAGATCTTTCATTAGGCGTGTGGAATAGACCGCGCGCACTACGTGTGTTTTCTCACATCACCGTTTGAGCTCACTGAGAACGCTGAGCAGAGCAGCATTCAATAACTGAGACCTGGCTGGTATTTGCTGAGCAGAGAGCCAGCGGGAAAATGTTAAAGCATCACTGCACACTGCACAGCAGTCAGCATTAGATAGACAGTAAGATATACTGTATATCTGGCAAGGGACACCATGGAGATGACTTGTCCAAGCATTCCCTGTTTTTTGACACATTCTTTCAAACTGTTACTCAGAAATATTGGTCTGGATTTTTTCAATTATTAGTAAGAATACAATTGTTAGTTATATGTACGAACTAGAAATAAAATGCTACATAATTAACAGCATCCAAAAACTGGTTTTATTTATTACAGAATTTCATATTTATTTTATAATTTGTACTTCTTTTAGCACAATTTCAGAATTATACATACTCTGGGCAATATCATATTCTTAACGGGTAGTGATTCGGATCGTGCACTTTTCAGCTTGAGTTTACTGTACTGTAGGATTACAAAGTCATATTGCTAATTACTCACCGCTGAGGTTAACTCAAAAGTTAACCACAGCGTAGAGCTGTCGCGAACTGATACCGCTTCTGCGGAATCAGTTATTACCTGCTGTAAAAGAAAACAAAAATCAGATACTCATCTTCTCATCCCGCGACGAGAATGGCGACCCAATCCGCTTATTCTGGCTGCCAGAAGCAGAGTGAGACTGGGGAAAAGAAGTCCCCAGTCTCCCTCTGCGATCACTCCACCAACCTGCAGGATCTCACGAGAGGCGAGATCCTGCAAGTCATGTGACCCGGCAGTCAGAGCCTCAATGGAATCCTCTGGACTTCATGGAGGGGATACTCAGGGCGATGCATTAGCACTGCCTCGAATATCCAAAGTCTTAGCGCTGCGTTAAGTGGCAGCCTGCTAAAACAGTACCTGCCCCATAATATGGTGTTAAAACAGGGGTGCTAAGGAGAAACCTGCAGACTTAGGTTATCCTCCTTAGCGTCCCCGTTTTAGCGCCATATATGTATTACCACCCTTTGGGATAAATTACATTCTTCACGCAAAGTTTAACGCTCACTTGCGTGAGCATTAACGTTTTCTGCGGTGTTTACCGCATATTACAATCCAAAAGCAAACGGGTTAAGGAACCCGTTTGCGTTTGGTACCTTGCGCTTTTCAGCACGAGGTTACAGTACCTTGTGCTCCCTATGCTTAATATGGGGAGTGCAAAGTGTTAATCAGCGCTGGATTACAAAGTCCCAGCGCTGATTAACGTCTGGCTATGTTTAGCAAAAAGTTAACCAGAGCCAGGACTGCAGAATCCGTTAACACCAGGCTAAAAAAAATTAAAAAAGCAGACTATACTTACCCTCTGTCCCGCGTCGAGGACCGCGGCTCTGTCCGCCTCCTCCGGCCGGCGGGAACAGGGAAAGACTGGGGGAAAAAGTCCCCCCAGTCTCTCCCTGCGTATCACTACGCCGACCGGCCGGATCTCGTGAGGCAAAATCTGGCTGGTCATGTGACCAGCGGGGGGAACTCAATGGAGTCCTATGGACTCCATCAAGTGGATGCTCGCGGCTGTGCTCAGCGCTGCCGCGAGCATCCCTGATTTTAACCGTCGGTAACAATGCAGGCAGCTTTTTTTTGCGCCTGCATTGTAATCCAGCGTTAAAACGGGGTCGCAAGGGGGAAAACTGCAGCGCAGGTTTTCCTCCCTTGCGCCCGCGTTTTAACGCTAGGATTGTAATTTAGCCCTTTATATTTCCTGGTCCTTTGGTCGCCAGTTATCCAATCAAAGTTCATGAAGGAAATGTGCATTCACAAGTCCTGACGTCTGAAAAAAATCACTTCCATGACCATTGCCATGATCTTTGTATCTGTACAAACTTTGATAATTGTGTCCTCTTGTAGCAGAGTAAAACTATAACAGCACAAGGTGAATGACAATGAACTCCTGCTTTAATTAGGTCAGCTGGCAAAGCTGCTTTCTAAAATTAGTAGTCTAGACGACTGCTGCTGTAAAATCCCAATGCATCAGGCACACCGTGGATGAAAAACATTAATTGTCTGTTTAAGATCCTTTCCAGTGTCTAATTAACCCAGTGAGTGTGAAAGGGTATAGTCAGTGACCACAATGCTGGAATATTTGAGATTTGTTTTATGCCTCTAGTCACATTACACAATCACTCTTTGTAAAGTTCCTTAATTTAAAGAGTCCCTAATATTACAATATTGGGGGGGGTTAAATTTGCTTCCGCAACAGGAAAATCCTGTAGCTTAACCCCTTCGCTGCTGAGCCATTTCACGTCTGTGTGGTGAGCTAATTTTTACCACTTTTGCTCCTTGTGTTTAAACGCGATTTGAAGCCACGTTTAATTATATGACCCAGACAAATGATATATCGTTTTTCCGGCAGACGCGGCAGATTCATAATGTATCATTATTATATGTATTCGTCATGTCCTGCCTCTATATTATAATAAAAAATGCAATATAATTAGAATTTTTAATCATCTACTGCGTGTAAAGTGGTTTTTTTTCACATTTTATCATCTGAGTCTTTGCGTTTATATTTTCTATGGGGTGCGCTTGTTAAAAAAAATTGAAATGGGGACTTGTTACATTTTTTGGGGGGAATTACGTCATTTTTAGCAAACGCACCCCATAGAATATAATCATTAGTATAGCATCAGCAAACAGGAAAAAAAATTGCTGAAGAAATTTTGAAAAATACCTAAAATATCCTAATGAATGGAGTGTGTGAAATCATGTCTGCTGGAATAGTATCACTCATAAAGAAAGAAAATCACTTTATTATTAGACTTTTCTCATTATAGATGTGGGGAAGCTTGTGTGACATACAAAATAGTAAAGCTGAAGGGTTGACTGAGAAACAGGTCACTGGAATTCTTAAGAGAAAGACAAAGCCTAAATAAAGGCTATCAGAGAAAAATCCAATGAGTGGAATGCTGACGCAATGAAAAAGAAACATATGATGGCACAAGAGTCAGAACAACAGCCAAAAACATGATGGGGAAAAGACAGGTAAATCAGGAAATAGTAGTAAAGCTAAAAAGAACTAAGGGCAGACACAGGTTTAATATGGTGCAAACAATGAAAGCAAAAATCTGAGATAACATTTGGGCTGAAACATACCCAGTCAGAGATCCAGAAAAGCTCAACATAAATGGTTAAGATACAGGAATGAAATGGTGACCGAATCAGAGATGAGACAGAACAAATAATGACTCTCATTTTATCTCAGCCCCTTTTTCTTGGTCTGTTTTTCACTCTTCTTATCATATGTCTGAGTCTGAGTTTATTTATATGCATTTGTAGACTCATGGATTCAATTGACAAATAGACAGGGCAAGGAAAAGGTAGGGCACTATTCCCTTGTACGCACTGACTTGAGGACACTAATGGGGAAAATCTGCACCTGCTGATTTCTCCGTAGCCTCCCCATGTTACCACAATATTCTGGGGCAGGCGCTAGCTCAGCATCATGCCGCAGAATGCAACGCAAACCGCTGGGATACTCACAATAGTGCTTCCGCTCCATGAGTATCGCCTCTTGGAGTCCATTGGACTTCACAGAGGGATGCGCTTCTGGGCCACGAGCCGTGCGCAATCCTGCTCTTGTTTGATCACGCAGCGACGCAGATTGATTGTGGAAGGAGACTGGGAACTATTTGTTACCAGTCTCACTCAGCTCCTGGTGACAAGAAGTGGCGGACCGGGCCACTGTTCTCTCCGTGGGATGAGAGGTGAGTATCATTTTTTTTTATTGGTATTTCGAGGGTGCTGCATGATTCTACAAATGCAGAATCATATAGTGTCAGCTTTTAGAAGGAGCTAACTTTTGGCTGTCTGCCTCCCTTTGGTAATTAGCGATAGCACTTTGGAATAACTTGCATAACAAAACGCTAATACACGTTTGCGCTTCCCATGTTAAGTATAGGATGCGCAATGTACAATAAGCTTGCGGAAGCTCGTGCAAAAACTGATGCGCTAACGGATTACTAACTGGGATAGCGTCAGGAATGTAATATGGGGGCATGAGTTACACATACTTATCCTGGTGGTAACACTTACATATCGGGGCGCTAATCTTATCGCCAACTATAGAATAGATGGAAGACAAAATAAATAGTTCCTGTCTTTTTCAACATGATTTTGGCTTTCCTTTTTCATTCTTTTGTGCTGCTAGTAAAATAAATAAAAGGATTGGTCGGTTCAGAATTGCTGTAAAGAATGTAACCATGAAGTGGGATCCCCCCAGAAAAGTTCCTCATTAGTAAATGGCCATTTGTTCAAGTGTTCTGTCAGTAACTAAAGAATTATACTCTAAATCTGTGGTTCGCAACAGTGGTTTTCAAGTACCCCTAACAGTTCAGATTTTAAGGATTACCTTGGGGAAAAACAGACTGAATTCTACAATCACTGGTCACAATCACTAATCACACAATCACTGGTTAAGTTTCTGTCAGGAACCAGCCGCGAAAGGCCTGGTGCCCACACTGTGGTAAACTTGGCCAACTAACTTCATTCCATATCCAGCTCCGGGTTTTCCTTGATGCTTAGGTGCAACCCATCCCGTTTGTATCTATGCCAGGTTATGCCTAGTTCCTTCCTGGCTTCTGCATTGAGTTGGATTTGGTGTGCCCACCCAAGAGCTACTCCTGATGCCTGACTCCTGACAGCGACGACCTTGCTTTTTGTTCTCCAAACCTCCAGCCTCAATTCATGTTCCCCAGGCCTCTAGGCTCCTGCTGTGTTCCCCTAGCTCCTCCAGAGTCCTACAGTGTTCCTGCCTTGTTGCTCATTGTGCTTTGCCCCTTACCTACCTTCCGAGGACTACCCCTTATTTGCCTACCGAGGATTGCACCCTTGCTCCTAATTTTGTTACTACTCTCTTTCTGTGTTGTACCTGTTTCTGTAATTGTGTGGTCAGTTCCCTTCCTGTGTCTGCCTTCCTGTAGTCTTGTTATCCTGTATAGTTTCTGTGTTTCTCCTGTATTCCTGTGTCCCTAGTCTGTGTTCTCTCTTGTTCCTTGTACCGTTTGTGCTTCCTGTGCCCTGTATAGTCTGTGTGCATTGTCTGTTTCCTCTATACTCTGTATTTTTTATTACTTTGTTCAGCCTCATTTTCCAGCCTTGTTATTATTGCCTCATTGTCCTGTTTCTTATAATTAACCTCCTTTTGCACCATATTTCTGGTCCTGTGTCCCTTTGTATTGTTGCACCTTGGACTCAGTTCCCCCAGACCCCAGAGATAACCGTGACAGTTTGGTCACCAAAGGGATATTTGTTTGTGCCTGTCACAGATGGCAAAACCTAAGTCTTCCCCACTCAAAGCACCACATGTTGGATGAGTTCTATTAAGGTGAAAGTCTAAGACACAGCAGTCATGCATCTGTCACTGTAAGCATATGTTGTACACTACCAATGCTTCAGGCCTTGTGCTGTATGTAATTGACCTTATTGAAAGGACAATGACTTGAACACAGGCTGATACATTTTATTTTCAATATATTTCATGTATATTAGTGTCAGGATCTTTTAGGTTTAATGTTTCAAATTTAGATGTTTGACTGTGCCCAAATCATATCCTTTTAGGTTCTAAAAAAAGGGGGGGTACCTGGAGGCGCTTATTAATATTATGGGAAATTGGGGGTTGCTGCCTACAAGGTAATGCACATAAACCTCAACGAAATGTGCAAATATGATATGTGAAAATCGAGAAGGGTCCTAGTGGCGCAGTAGATAATCTATAACACTTGAAAGATAGTATTGAACATAGGCCTAAAAGGCCATTAGATACTGGCAATAGGGCTTAAATCAACAATAGCTAAATATAATAATCGCTCTATTGCAGTGGACCATCAGATCCCAAAATTTTTTGCAAATAGCAAATATATGTGCAAAATTGCAAAACACGCCCCAAAATGAGTGTGATAAAATCTTATATCATGCATATGTAGCGCTGTTTAAAACTCTGTTGCTGTATTGCTCAGTTTTGGCCACCAGAGGGAGACAAGCGCAATGTAAACATACTGGACACAATGGGACTATGTTTTCCAGCATGCTTTGGGGCAGAGACAGGAAGTGGGTGGGGATTGAGGAGAGGACATCTGCAGCCTCGTGGAAGGAGAGCCAGTGTGAGCCGAGGGGTGAACAGAGTGAGACGCACGTGAGACTGTGAGTGATTGTTACCAGGCCGGAGAGCAGGCGCTGCCTTGCCGACGCTGGGAATCGATTCAGTGACTTGCCAGAGACCTAGTAATCCACCGCGGAGAGGTTTTGCACAGACGCAGAGTAGCAGATTGGACCCCGAGTAAGGAGACCGTGATGATCCATGGGGAGTGCAGGCGGTAGGCCGTAGACCTTGTTGTAAAGACGGACAAGCAGGAGAAGCGGATCCGGTGGCACAGAGTCCCAGTGAAATCCAGCGGAGAGACATCCTTGATTGGGCAGCGGAACAGAGTGTCTGGCGGATGGGCGAGAGGCCTTCCAGGCCACAGTCAAACTTTAACGAAGCACGCTGCAGTATTGCTTAAATCTACAGGGCCCCAACGTGACTAGTTGAAGATTTACTAAATCCTTTCACTGGCCAGTTGAAATCTAGTACCCGGGTATCTGAGCTCACAAGCACACACACCTTTTTGGGACATAACCTGCACGGGACTTACACTCCAGAAATGAAGGGGTTAAACTTTTATTTTACCGCTGCGCGTTTCTCGCATTACGAAATCCTGTTTTCTATACACCGTGCTTACATTATATATGCCGCTTTATTGAGACCAGTAAAGTATGTAATTTAAAAAATCCACAACAGTGCTGGTGTATATTTATTCCCTAGTGTGGAGAGACTAACCCGAGGTTAAATTCAGCGGCTCCTCCGGGAGTGAGCGCTACACATATAAATTCTATTTTTATAATACAATAGTGTATGATAAAACCAAATGTGCAAATGCATATAAATTCTTCCTATCAGTAAAGTGCATACACAAAAAGTGGCGGTGATATATAAAGTAATTCAAGGAAATGTTCTCTCCTGAGTTAGATGTCCATGGCAAAATATGTCCTAAACCACAGTAAAGTGCACGTGCAAATGTGCAGAATATAAGCAAAACCAGGTCTGTGGTCACAAGTCGCTGTACAGCATATAAATCGTGCTGTGAAGTAGGGTGTCCCACTGTCGTAGCTCTTCTCCTCAGTGGACAAATTTCATAGTGTTTATAGAGGGGAAAAAAAGGAGAGAAAAGAAAAAACAATAGTGCAGACTATTTCGTTCAGTTTTGGTGAGTGTATAAAAGAAACTCACTCACGGATTATAGAGCCTAGTAAATCCCGGCTCTAGGTTGAAGCACCTCACACCAAATACAGGGTGGCATTTCCCTTCTTTGTCTTCCAGTTGGCCTCAAATAAAATACACACAGAGAGACAGCGCTCCCATAGCATAACACAGTAAGTACAATCACAGTCAGATTTAGCTTTCAGTCCAACTCACCCATGCTGGAGCCGGGATTGTCTCAGGCTCAGTTTATAAGCGGATGGTACTCCTTAATTAGGTCTAATTAAGGAGTACCATCCGTTTATAAGCCGAGCCTGAGACAATCGAGGCTCCAGCATGGGTGAGTTGGACTGAAAGCTAAATCTGACTGTGATTGTACTTACTGTGTTATGCTATGGGAGCGCTGTCTCTCTGTGTGTATTTTATTTGAGGCAAACTGGAAGATAAAGAAGGGAATGTTTAAACTTGCATATAAGCCAAGAAGAAAGAGTTTATTCTTATTATTTTTTTATTTGTATTGCACTATTTTATATAACAAAGACCAGTACACGGGTTACAATAAGTTAGGGTGAGGTATAGTTAGACAGACATGACCTAGAGAAGGCCCGTTTCATAAGGAGCTTTCATAAAGAGTATATGCTCTATGTTCTCTCATTTATTTAACTCAAATCTAACTTACACTACCTCATCCACTTTTTTCCTGAAACATCTGTTATATGCGTCAAATAAGACACTGACTAGTTAGGAGAAAGAACTATCACTTGCCTTTCTGAAACCAGAAATGTAATTGACAGTCATCTATAAGGTGGTTGCACTGAGGTCCTATCCCTGACCCAAGGTAATGCAGTTCCAACCTGATCCTGCAGCAGAACATCTGATGCTACCGCTGAAGCAGGGCCATATTGAACCTTAGGAGAGATCTTTGGCTACATCCATCTTCTCCAGGTGCTTTGGAAGGTCATTCCCATCCTTGCCAAACTGATATTTTGCTCGTGTTGTAATTTCCAGATTTCTCTAGTTAATATGACGGGATGTCAAAATTTTGTTAAAGACAATCGGAGGCGAGTGTTATTATGCCAAATCTCCTTTATTGCCACTTCCAGCAGCAAAAAAAATGACAGACTTAGATACTAACCCCCATACAGCGAACATGGTATAAGCTATATCCTAGCAACCCCCAAAGTATAAGTCTACAACTCCTAGAAGCTTCCCCTTTTTGTTGTGAATGGTAGAAGAAGGTAAATAAAACTTGAACCTTCCAAACAGAATGATGATGAACAACTGGAACAGAATAAAAACAAAGAAATAACCGAGAGATGTAACTGGATAATCAGCCATTACCCACCAGAACAGAGATCCAAGCAATCAGGTAGCTGAAACGAGAAGAGAACAAATTGAAGAAATAGTTAGACTCCAGAAGTCAAAAGTGTGTACAGTAAACCATATGACTGGGACTAGTAAGCTGAGAAAATAGAGAGCCACAACTCCAGGCTGGAAGGCAAAGGCCGTCTTGCAGCAGCCAAAGGCTAGTACGACCCCCATCTTCTAACCCACCACTGCCAACCCACCGGAGGGACGGCATAATACACCCTCCAGCGGTAAAGGGTTAATAAAATTACAACTTCCCGTCATAAAAAGATAGAGAAATCTTGAATTTTATTACAACCCACGGAGGTCCGATTATTATGTCATCTTAAAGCTAAGTTCTAGTAGCCCACACCAGTGACCCGGAAAGGAAAAGTAAAATTCCCAAGACACAGAGTCTCTGAACCAGTTTGCAGCACTCATAGGGCCATATTACAGTCATAACACTAACGTTGTTGACAATGTTGACAGGCTGACAAAGACCAGTTGTGGTCGAAACGTTAGCCTTGCTTTCTTGGTGTTGGATTAAATCCATTTGAATTACATTGTGGATTCTGGAGTTCTTTTTATTTATTTTTCTGCTGTATGGGGCTGTGGAGCAAGAGACCCTCACTCCATTGATCCACGTCTGGGGCTGCATTCGAGTCTACATTTTCATAACACTAACGTTAGCTCTCACCTGTGTGAGCATTAATGTTAGCTCTGGTTGCCCTAGCGTGGGCGGACCATATTACAATCTGAACACCAACGGGTTAAAAATCCATTAGCGATTCAGAGCTTGCGCTTTTCAGCACGAGCTTACTGTTCTTTGCGATCCCTATACTAAACATGGGGAGCACAAAGAAATAGCCTTCGGATTACAAAGTCCTAATGCTAATTATGCCCTGCTGCGGTTAGCTCAAAAGTTACCCACTCCTAGGACCTGGTGCTAACTGATTCTACTTCTGCAGAATCTGTCACCACCAGCTGAAACCTCCCAAAAAAAATCTGATACTCACCTCTTACCCCGAGTCGAGAACGGCGGCTTGATCTGCTTCTTCTTGCCACAGGGAGCAAAGTGAGACTGGGGGAAAAAGGCCCTGAGTCTCCCTCACGAATCACTACGCTGACCTTCTGGATCTCAAGAGGTGAGATCCTGCAGGTCATGTGACTGGCAGTGGAAGCCTCAACGGAGTCCTAAGGATCCCAATGCTTAGCGCCACGTTACAGTGCAGGCTGCTGGATTAGCGAGTGCACCGTAATATCACTCTAAAACGGGGAAGCCAAGGAGAAACCGGCAGGTGCAGGTTTTCTTTCTTAGTGTCTCCGTTTTAGCGTTTAGAACGTAATATGGCCCATAATGTCTTCTAAAGGACAGCCCACCTTTCGGGCCCTAGAGGCCTATTGTAGTGGAATGGACACCAAAAATAGAAATATCTATGCCTGCTAAGGTAATCAATCAACTCATCCAGTGAGAAAGGGTGGTAGAAGAAACTGGATGAAATGGTCGAGGAAACAAAATAAACAAAAGGCCTGTAGGGACTGTGTGCAAGGGCTCGGCCATCATTTTCTATTGATGAAGGCAATGGACTGGACGACGGTGAGGGGAGTCTGGAAAAGCAGTCTACAATACTGTGTTTGAAAAGGTTTTAGTACACATAGAAACATGAAATTTCACCCCATCCTGGTGATGTGTTTTAGCTTCAATGTCTAATGTAAGCAAATCCGACACCCTCCTGCATGAGATTAAACACAGCAGCATGGTTAGTTTAATTATTGCTTAAGCAATTTTTTTTTGGGGGGGTTTGGCAAAATGTATTTTCTGAGCTTTTAAAAAAAAATTCTGTAACAGACCTTTTTATTATTCACATGACATTATAGGTAATTTCCAGACATTTTTGTGCCGTAGTTTTTTTGCAGACACCTTTTAAAAGTTGTATTTTTTTTTGTCATTTGTCAGCTTATCTGCATTTTCCGGCGGCTGGTCGGCGCTCTGTCCGGCTTTTACTGGCAGTTTTTGCGGCAGATCGTCGGATGCATTCGGTGGGTTTTCTGATCTATTCAGTGGGTTTTGCAGCGTTTTTTCTGATCGATTCGTCGGTTTTGTGGCGGTTTTTCAAATTACTTTTGGCGGCTCGTTAGCTACACTTCGGGAACCCTGTGGTGAATGCTGAATTCATCGCAGGGTCAGCGAATCGGACTAGTCGAAGTGCAGGGAACAGGAGAGCACTGAAATGTTGGTGACATTTCAGTGCTCTCTGAATAACCCTGTGTGTCGTAATAAAATTAAAATTCTTTTGACACAATTAGCACCAATAGGTGGTGATTGTTTTAATTAAATTTGTATGTACATGTTCATATAAATTTGATTGGGGGGGCATAATTTAGAGTGCTATAGCAGCATTCCAGATTAAAAACTCCCTATGTAGAAATCGGTGATTATCCAAATTTTTCAATCTAAAGTGACATTTGGGTCATTTAGATAGCTCCCATTGGTGATACATTCTTAACATTCCACATATACCTTTAAGTGGCTTAGATCTTTAAACTCTTCTGGGTTTTTGTCACAGCTGTGTGAATACAGTTACCACACACATCGCAGCACACACTGCACAGCTCTTATAAAGTGCTTTGAAGAGATTCTCCAATATCACACACCTGGCCATGGAACAGCTGAGAAGCCAATTGTCCCATTACCTTTGGTCCCTTAACAAGTGGGAGGCATATCTGCAAACTGCTGTAAGTCCTACATCGTTCACCTGAGTTGGATGTACATACCCTCAAATTAAAGCTGACAGTCAGCAGTTAAAGCACATTGTGTTTGTTTCATTCCAACTCCATTGTGGTGGTGTATAGAGCCAAAGATGTTAGAATTGTGTCGATGTCCCAATATTTCTGGACCTGACTGTAAGTATAACGTCTGGAATCAATATTCCATAGTTGATACTACACTGGAGTGAAATCTGTTAGCGTTTTGCCCCTTGCACGAGTTTACTGCACTTAAGCATCGCCTATACCTTAACATGGGGAGCATGATCTATTTTTAGCAACTCGACAAGTGAGGTATTACAAAGTGCTGGTGCAAGTTACTGTCGAGACGCAAAATGACAAATTTTAACTACTGAAAACTGGTGTTTATTCCAAACTCGGTTAACCTGGCCAAGCGCTCGATCCTGAGCCTTAAAAAAGGAATGAATCTTTTTGCTGCGCTTCCAGGTTGTATGCATGATTTACATATCCAGGCTAATTTCTCTGTGTGGTGTGATTTCCAGGACAGGAGATTCCCCAATGGCTAGTTATTAGATGGGCATACGTCTTTTTTTTTACAGGTAAGATGCACATGCAGATGTCTCCCTTGCTATGGTGTTTATGTGCATATTACTGTCATGGGGGCACCAGTGTGAGCCAAGGTGGGGCCCATAATTGGGGTTGATAGCCCAATAGTCAGGAGTGCCACTGACTGCATAACAAGCAGACTATAGACATGCAACACACAGCTGCACAAAGGAAAAATGCAAACAGGAAGGGTTAAGGGGAGAACCAAAATACACAGGCACCCAGCAGCATACAAGGAAACCCTAATCTGAACACTGGTCCTTTGATGGCCGTCTATAAACTAAAGGTGGGTACAGTACTGCTGGGTGAAACACATAATAAAACACAGAAAGAACAAGGGGTCAAACCCAGAGACATAGTAAAATAACAAGAGCCGAATATAGGAACCAGATCAGATTATCGTACAAAGCCAGTGGTCAGGACCATAATGGGTACTCCTACAATGCCGGGAGACAGAGCCGGAATACTAAGTCAGATGGAGTCTGGAATCAGAGTCAGAACGGGTAATCATACAATGCCAGGAGTTTGTACACAATAGGAGCAGAGAGCATAAGGGTTAACACGATAGAATAATCAGGAAGCAAAACCAGGGGTCATACACAGTAAATCAGATATCACAGAACCACACTGATCCGGGTAAACCAAAAATAAACAAATGGCAAAGACAAGGGAAACAGAGTAACAAACAGATAAGGGAAACAGGGAACCAAAATTAAACTGAACCAAATAAACAAAGGGCAAACAACAGAGAGAACTACTAGGAGCAAGAACAGAAAAAAAACAGGCAGCAGATAGACCCTTATGACAGAGCACTGCTGAAATGGAGAGACTGGCTTATATTTGGTGTAGGCCAGTGCAATATTTCAGGTGGTCAGAGACCCGGGAGGCTACAGGGAAATCCTGGAGCAGAAGGTGGAGAGGGCTAAACCAGACAGGTATAAGAGCCGTCCTATATTGGCTCACCAATAGGGCTCAGAGCTGGAAACGTGACAATTACATATCGGGTTGCCAGATCCGACACACGTTTCTGAATACATATCATTAATCCTGAAGGGCACTGCATGAAAAATATACATAAAATAATTGCATAAAATACATTTAAAGTAATTCAAATAAATTGAAATATTAAAACATAACAATGATCTCTCACACACTATCAGACTTCACATCCAGACATTAAGCACACACACAGTCCTCAGTCACACACAGAGACTTCATACACAGTTGTCAGACACACACACTCAGGCCACACTGTCCTCAGACATGCACACAGACCTCACAGTCCTCATACACACTTCATACACACCCAGACCTCAGACACACTCCCAGGCATCACACGCATATCTTGAATCCATGGCTTTGCCACTTGTAGTTTGTGTCTGCAGCCTGACACACAGCAAACCCAAGGAGTCCATGGGATTGGGTGGCAGAAATCAAGTGGCCTGTCAAGCCCTCCTGACATCATCAGAGGGGGCCAGCCAGCCACCATCTTGAAGGAGGCAGCAAGCATGTATTTTAAAAATTCAAATCCCAGTCAAAGCGAATGACAGGGATTTAAATTTTTGGAACCATCGGTGAGATGCCCTGGTATTTGCAGGCTAGGTGGTATTTGCAGGCTCACCACATTAAAGACGGCCCTACTGGGCCCCCTTTCCCCTTCAGTTTTCAAGTGCCCAGGTGCAATAGCACCCTCTGTACTCGCGGTAGTTCTGCCCCTGCTCCTTCTTTGCCCTCACTCTTACTCTCCCTGTCACCTCTACTCACCCAGTGAAAACTGTTTTTTTCTCGCAATTCAGCCAATCAGAATTAAGAACCACAATTATCTCACGAAATTGCGCCTGCCAAAGTCCATCTGAGCATATATGCTGCAGCAATATACATGCACACACAACTTCTCCATTTTATTGGTTTGGTATGTGTTGAAGGGGCAACTATACTTTGCTGCATTTCGTTACTGGGCTGGTGTATTTTGGTTTGGACAGGTTGTTCAGATTTGCCATTAACACCAGCTTTTTGCAGTTGCTAAAATTATGCGCGCAAAGGCTATGCGTTAAATCCCGCGCATAGATTGCAATACCATCCTCGTACCAGCGCACATTCGCATTTGTGCTCACAATGTTAAGTATAGGACGCTCAAAGTACAGTAAGCTCGCGCAGGGTTCGCGCAGGGTCACCAGCGGTAGATGATTGCGCGCAGTTGTAATATGGCATTCGGTGCAAATGGTTTTACCCCTCCCATAAATTTTTTTTGCGCCGGCGCAAACGTTTGCGCGAAGATTGCAATTTAGCCCACAGTGTTTACATTAATGCAGGATATGGTGTGTGACTTTGAGCATGTACACAGCCAGGATTCTATAGTGACATCATCTGCACATTCCTAATCTATAGGGAATCCTCTGTGACTCCGCACAGGATTATTTAGATTGCTATTCTTATTTTATTCCAAGAGGTGTCTGCTTTCATTGAGGTTTTATTTTATGACAATGAGCCCCAGGGCCTACTCAGTGCCGTAAATTGAGGGTATGGGAAATAACATTTCCTACTTGTAAATGTCAGGGGCAAACAAAAGACCGATTGTTGTGATCTCTGGCTAGGAGTGCGTATTTAATAACAGATGTGTGGCAGACGACGTTACATGATGCAGGGCCACTGGGCTTCCTTTCTTAGTAAATGCAACTGAATGAAATATACATTAGATTAATTCACACTTTTATTGAATAAATAACTTGCTTAGAATGCAAATAGAATATTGTGCAAACTTTCAGATAAAGAGATATGAATGTATTGCCTAGCCAGGCCACTAGTCCATGTTTAGAGTATTTATTTATTTATTTATAAAGTATTTTACCAGGAAGGATACATTGAGATTTCTCTTGTTTTAAAGTATGTCCTGGGTTCAAGAACATTGAAGTGTTACAGTTACAGAAAGACAAAGTAATATACACGCGCAGCCCCCACTCTCTGGAACGCTCTCCCTCGTACTGTCAGACTTTCCCCTAACTTCTCTTCCTTCAAACGCTCCCTTAAAACGTTCCTATTTAGAGAAGCCTACCACCCAACTCACTGACGCAACCATCAATCACTCTCACCTTGCAGTCCTCTCCTCCTGTTTCCAACCCCAACCCTCCTAGATTGTGAGTTCCTACGGGAATAGGGCCTCATCTCCTCCTGTACTGTTTGTCAAATGTTGTTCAATGTATTGTAACCCTGTCTATACTGTGCTTATTGTACAGCGCTGCGGAATATGCTGAATACGCTTTATAAATAAAGAATAATAATAAATAATAATAATGTTAGTAAGGAGCTCTTAAGTGACTTTAGGCTGGGGGAAGATTTGATGGCGTCTGGAAGGTTATTCCATAATTGTAGTGCTCTGTAGGAAAATGAGCATCGAGACACTTTCTTTTTGTATTGTGGTATTGTTTAACCACTTGCCTGCGGCGGACGTGCTGAGCACGTCCTGCCAAGTGCTTCCCCTGTGCTATGAACGGAGGCAGCAATCAGCCGGGATTCCAGGTGATTGCTGCCTCCCCCCCG
The DNA here is from genome assembly GCA_009667805.1 of Leptobrachium leishanense. Taxonomy (NCBI): domain Eukaryota; kingdom Metazoa; phylum Chordata; class Amphibia; order Anura; family Megophryidae; genus Leptobrachium; species Leptobrachium leishanense. The sequence continues at coordinate 178,459,221 of CM019065.1, read as the reverse complement.
GTGTAGGCTGACATCTTGGATGTCAGCCCAGCACTCGGGGACCCCGGCGGGACTAATAGATGTCATTGCGCTGGCGCGATGACATCTATTTCAGGTGCCCCCCCGTGAGTGCGGAAGAGGTGCCTGAAAGGGAGGGGGGAGGTCCTTCGGACCTCTCTCCCTCCCGATCGCCGGGAGCCAGAGATCAAAGGCAGGCAGCACAGCCTGCCCTTCCAAACGGTGCCTGGCTTTAACCCCTTGGGGGCCGGATCACGATTCGGCACTGAAAAGCGCCGGATCGTGATCTTCTCCCGGAGCTAGCTGACATCTTGGATGTCGGCCAAGCTTCCGGGATCTCCCCCTGACAACTGGCATCATCGTGCATAGCACGATGACGTCAGTTTTAGAGTTAACTCCTAACCGCCACCAATGGTGGAGATAGGGGGTTGCTATGAACCCCTATCTCCCGATCTGTGGGAGCTAGGGGTTAATATTTGGTATCGTTGGATCGGCCAGAGCATGGCCTTTCCAACGATATCAAACATGACCATGTAAAAATTAGTAAAAAAAAAAACATTAAAATTGTTTTTTTTTAAAAAATAATAATAAAAAATAAACAGTTTTTTTTGTTAATGCAGCAATATTGTTCCCATTTCAAATATAATGTGAACAATGATGCTGCACTAATGATTTTTGTATGGGGGGTGCGTTTGTTAAAAATTGCATCATTTTCCCCCAAAAAAATGTAACGAGACTAATTTACATTTTTTTTAACAAGTGCAATCCATAGAAAATATAACCGCAAATGCTTGCATATTAAAATGTGAAAAAAACACTTTACACGTTATAAACTATTGAAAATTCAAATTTTATTGCATTTTTTTGTTATAATATACAGACAGGACATGACGTATACATATAATAATGATATATTATGAATCTGCCGAATCTGCCGGAAAGAACGATATATAATATGTCTGGGTCATATAATAAAATAAGCCTTCAAAACACGTTTAAACATGATGAGCGAAACCGCTAAAAATTAGCTCAGCACAGAGGTGTGAAATGCCTCAGCAGCGAAAGGGTTAATATATTTTATATCCGACTTTTATCTCGAGAGCTTTTCAGTTACATAGTAGTCACAGGAGTATTTAGCAAATAATGGTCCCCCTAATCAAATATATAGGAACATGTACATAAAAATGAAATTAAGACTATCACTACCTAATGGGGCTATTTAGGTCACTAAAAATGTTATTTACACTTAAATCATATATTGCAGGCTTATATAGTAAGTGATTACAGCTTGTAACTGACCCCCCCCCTGCTTTTGAAATCTTAGTCATTTTTTTAACCTCTTAAAAGGTATGTTTCACATTCTCTATTAACCCTCACCTAGGGCCACATTATGATCTCCACGCTAAAACGGGAGGAAGAAAAAACTGCGCCCGCAGTTTCCCCGCCCAAGTGTCAGCGTGGAATTACAATGCAGGCGCTTAAAAAGCTGCGTGCTTTGTTACCGTGCACTACGGCTCAGGATGCTCGCGGCAGCGCTGAGCGCAGCCGCGAGCATCCACTTGCTGGAGTCCATAGGACTCCATTGAGCCAGTCCCCGGCGGTCACATGACCTGCCGGATCTCGACTTGCGAGATCCGGCCGGTCAGCGTAGTGATACGCAGGGAGAGACTGGGGAGACTTTCCCCCCCAGTCATCTCCCTGCTCCCGCCGGACGGAGGAGGCGGTTGGAGCCGCGGTCCTCGCCGCAGGACAGGAGGTGAGTATACGATTTATTTTATTATTTTTTTGGATGGTGTTAACGGATTCTGCAGAAGCGGAATCCGTTAACACCAAATCATGGCTCTGGTTAACTTTCCGCTAACCAGAGCTGGATGGTAATCAGTGTTAGGACTTTGCAATCCTAACGCTGATTGACACTTTGCGCTCCCCATGTTAAGTACTGTATAGGGAGCGCAAAGTATAGTAACCTCGCGTTGAAAAGCGCAAGGTACCAAACGCAAACGGGTTACTTAATCTGTTTGCGTTTGGATTGTAATATGTGGTAGCCACCGCGGCTAACGTTAATGCTTGCGCAGGTGAGCGTTAACGTTAGCGTCAAGATTGTAATGTGGCCCCTAGTGTGCCACCCCTACCCATTTAGATTGTAAGCTCTTGAGACGGGTCCTCTCTCCTACTGTATCGTGTGTTGAAACTGCATGTATATTTGTTGTTCTGCCTCCCATTGTACAGCGCTATGGAACCTGTTAGCGCTTTATAAAAACTTGTAACTGTATGTTTAAAATTTGTATGTTGTATCTGTTGGTGTCAGTAACACTGTTATAAAATATGCACGTCTAGGTTTATTTATTTATAACGTATTTTACCATAAAGGATGCATTGAGATTTCTCATGTGTTCAAGTATATCCTGGGCATGTCTAGGTTGAGTGAATTATATATATAAAGGTATATAGATAGGTAGACAGACCACTTCAATACATTTAAACAACTAAATATTCTTTGGGTTAATACTGTATTAATATAAGTTATCTTTAGCCCATTAAGTCTAGTATTGACGTAACCTCTGTCTTATTCAGATGCACAGTGTCTCATTTATGGTGATATCCTTTTCAAAGGTGTAAAACTCACCCTCCTGTGAGCTGTCACTTCCTTTAATACATTCCATCTGAGTGAGTCATTATACCTTTGTCACATGCTGAGGAGTGTGGCCTGATAACTGCAAGGAACTGCTCTGGTTTAATTTTCTTATGCAATATGCAGAAAGAAGATGGGATGTCAAATATACTTCCTAAAACCTGTATTGTAATGCTTCTCAAGAAACTAAATAAATGGCAGTTTGGGTGAACCTGACATTATTTATGCTCCACCCTACACTTTGTGGAGACTCCTAAATCTGGCTCACTACAAACATAACAACTGTCATTATATACATAAGTATACATTTTATTTCTGTTACGTAAAACGTTTGCATTTTGAGTCTACTTTTGAGAGCTTTTATAGCTGTGTCTCAATATGCACAGCCATCACGCCTCGAGAACCTTGCATAACTAAGATGTCATTACACGCAGCTCTGAAAAAACCTCACGCAACCGAGATCTTTAATTCTTTCTGTATTGTCTCTGCTTTTAATATTGGAGACTGTTAAAATTGTGTGTATACATTTATTGACGCCTAACATGTACACTGATACGCAGATCTCTAATCAATAACTCTCTTCTCCCTGAGCTCAGGTTAGGGATGTTTGGGACCTTTGGGACCTATCTCCCACCAATGCCTCTCAATGTGCTCTGCATTGAAAGCTGTTGGATTGGCTGCCTCACTGTGGTCACATGACTGCTTTGGCTCTCAGGAAACTGGCAGCATGTTGCTGCAAAGAATAAAGAGTGTAAAATTGAATAACGCCTATATTTGGTGGGTTCTTTATCAGAGTAGTACCTATCAGGTCTATTCAAAGAAAGATGAAACTCAGGAGAATGACTGGAGAAGTGAAAACTCTAACAGGGTTATTCAAAGAGATTTGAAAAGTCACACGTTCGGTGACTTTTCGTTCCCTGCACTTTGGGGCGATTCCTAGTTCGCCGACCCTGCGGTGTATTCAGCGAGCACCACAGGGCCCCCGTAGTGCAGGGAATACTCGCCACAAACTCTTCGAACACTCGCCAAACACTCACCGAACACTCACTAAAAACCCGCAAAAACCAAGCCAAATACGCCGAAAAATCTCAGCAGCCAGCGATCACAGCGCAGAGCAGTTGCCGGAAAAACTCAACATACAGATGAACGTGGTAAAAAAAAAAAAAAAAAACTGTTCGCTTTAAAGTTTGAAGTTTGAAAAGTGAAACGCTGTTTGCAAAAAAACCTACTGAACGAAAATGTCTGAAATTTACATATAAGATCCAATGAATGATAATAAAAAGGGCTGTTACAAAAAAAAGAAAAAACGATTTAAAAAAAAGAAAAAAGTTTGACAACAAAATCCCAAAAAATGCCTAAAAGATCCTAACAAAATCTAAAACTAAAGCGACTTTTTACTGCAGAATAAAATATTAAACGGTTTATTAGATATTGGATTGAAACTGGAATATTTTTAACATTGAAGCCTATGGGATTCTCCTGAATAAACCTGTCGAATGAAACCACCGAACAGCAGGGCACTTCAGCAACTTTTCACTGCTGTTCGGTGTTTTGTGAATAGACGAAGCATTGCTTCTCTATGGGGATTTCACTGCCCTCAAACAGGCACCGTATGTGCAGGCAATTCGCCAACATTTGGCGAACTACCTGCTCTCAGAATAGCCGAATGGCCAGGAAATGTAACCGTATGCTGAATTTCAGTGTCGTGTTACATTTCAGGGCCAGATCGGCTCACTTTGAATAACCCTGCAACTCAAGTCAAAATAACCAAACCATAAAAATTCTCCCATCTATCTCACTTTCCAAATCGGCTATTTGGTCTAGATTTTTCTCTTCTCCTGCCAGTTCTCCTGGTTTTCCCCTTTCTCTGAATAGCCCTGTATGTGGTGATGTGCTGCTATAGAGGAGAAGTCAAAATTGGTGACCTATCAACCCCAAAGGTCACTAGAACAAACAGTGTAATCAAAAAGAAAAATACTTCTATGAATGCACAAGTGCATATATAGATGAAACATTGTATTCAAAAACTATAACATTGATATATTATACAATGTGACACTGTTATATTATACAATATGATGCAGCAGTATAGATGCAAGTGCCAGAGTTCAAACTAAGATTGCTTATCCAGTGACTAAATCGTCACACTCCTGATGGCATATATATAATAAAACATGCATATACTTATAATTTTTTGGGTAGAGCCTGATAACCATAAGGCCTCATATGGAGTACTTGTAATGAGAAAAAAGGGACATATATAGTGCAACACTGAATGAAATTGGAATGAGGAGGTTGTTTGCCAACTCACGTTTTATAGAGCCTATATTGAATAGTGGCTCTGTATAGCACACAGTGTGCCAGCTTATGGAGTCGCACTGTCCTTCCAATAGATCATACGCATATATGCAAAATAAAACAGAGAGAATACAGACTCATAGGGCAGGACATTGATCCAATACACATGGTGAGGATGGTATACTGGAGCCTACTTATCTGGATCAGAGCCCTGATTCCGGCTCTGGGGTATCTCACTTATGACACCTTTAGGGCAGTGTCCATCCTCTCCACGGATCTGCTGCAGACCCAGATGGGTGTAAACTAGAGTTCCAAAAAAAGTGAGCGTTTATCAGCCTTTTAAAAAATAAAAGAAGACAAAGTTTCATCTATATATGCATTTGTGCGCTCATAGAAGTCTTTTTCTTTTTGATTATACTGGCAGCTGTTACATCTGGTTGAGATGGCAGCTCAGTGCTAGAACGAAGGTGCGTTTAAAATGAAACTAAAGAGTTAAAAAGGAGAGGGTATAGAGGGGGTCAGGAGGGGTTAAATATCTGGCAGCTCTGAGCTTAGTGCTAATAGTACTTCTGTTATTTTTACTTTCAGTTTGATTTCTTATTTTACCGGCTTCTTGTTTAATGTCCAGGCTGCGTTTTGTAACAGCTTTGATTCAGAATAAAATTGTGAGGCAGAAAAAAGGGTAAATCAGGTAACGATGGAGTTACAGGAGGATTGCATCAATGTGTTAACGTTGTCTAATTTTAGCTGTGCCTCACATGGTAAGAGGACTAACTCAAGAAATATTTATGCAAATGGTAAAACAAATTTTACAATAATTAATTGTGGCGAATGCGACATGGAACTGGGTACCTGTAATGGAAGGTATGTGCAAGTGTTTTCACTCTGTACAAAAATTTATTTGTATAAGAATCAGTTCAAGAAATGGGATTTAAGAGATGTTGTATGTCTATATCATTCTAATTATCCGATAATACATTTATTTCCAACTCTTGCCACATTTCCATAACTATTTCTTGCCATTTCCTGTGTCTTATGAGACATAGCTAAAGTTAGAATGTAGCTTATGATATATTTTGCAATATTACTGCAACTGCTAATTATTAACCTGATTACTCTAGTCTAGGTGGATGCCTGAACTGGAAAGAAGAAAAAGAAAAAAAACTGGAGCAGGCAGCAAGTGTGGTACAATGATGTATAAAGTGCCAACATAACTAAGAGGAGAGGGATGATACACTGAGACATGGATAGATAGAGTACAATAAGTAATGGTATGCATGGGGGATGTGTGGGAGACAGATCAGGAAGAGTACATAACCAGAATTATATTGTAAACTAATAATCCTCTCTAAAATAATGCATTTTTAGAGACATCTTGGAAGACTAGACGGATGGGTAGAGTTGAATGTTCGGAGGGAGTTCCATAGATAGGGGGCAGCTCAGGAAAAGCCCTGAAGGTGAGAGTGAGGGGTGCGAGTACAAGGAGATGATAATAACCAGATGCCGAACACATCCGATAAACCACCGAACAGTGCCGAAAAAATCACTGAACGCAGCCACAAACCGCCAAAAGCAGCCGACGATCCGCTGATCAGACTGCCGAACGCCTCTGATCAGCCGACGAAAAAAGTTGACCAGCTGCCGAACGCTGCCGAAAAAAAACGACCAGTCGCTGAACAAGGGTAAAAAAAAAAAAAAAAACACAATTTTTAAAAGGTATTTTAAACAAAAATAATACATGAAAATTCATGGAAATAATATATAAGGTCCTGTGAAAAACAATAAAAAGGTCTGTTACAGAATTAAAAATAACTCCATTTAAAAATCTTAATCGAAAATATCACAAAAAAATCCAGATAAATGCCTAACAAATAAATTAATAAAAAGACTTTTTGCTGCAAATGAAAAGAATAAGGCTGGGGTCAGACGAACGCAGTCATCACGTCCGTGTCGCCGCACAGTTTAACGTCCGTCGTAGCATTGATTTGTGATCAATAGAGACCAACACACGAAGTACGTGCGCACCGAAGTGCGCACGCACCACGCAGGTGGCAACGGATGCCATTTTTTTTTAGAAAGTTTTTTACCAGGAAGGATACATTGAGATTTCTCTCGTTAAGGCTAATGTCAGACGAGCGCAGTCTGAGCACACTGCGTGCGTGCACAACAGACGTATGTACTGACGGAAGATACTGTAGACACCACACGTTTTTGTTGACGGACGTAGAAAAAAAAGGGAATTATGGGAAACAAAATTAATATGAAAAACTCATTGTCTCCCGCTATGTGCGGGGGACGTTACCCGCATGTCCTCCGCTAGCAGGAGCCCAGCGAGAGATACTTACCTCTCTCTCCGGGGTCCCGCGGCGTTCTGACTTCCTTGAAGTCAGATGCCGAATTTAAACCCCTCCCGACGTCAATGATGTCATCACGCCATGCTCAGGCGACCCCCCCGACAATGCCTTTCAGATCCCTCTCCCTCCCGATCAGGAGGCGCTAGGAAAGAAAGACAGGCACCGCTTTGAAGTGCAGTGTCTGCCCTTTAAAGCGATGCCTGTCTTTAACCCCTTAAGTGCCGGATCGCAATCCAGCTCCATTCGGCGTTGGATTGCAATCTTGCTCCGGTGGGGGCCGCCATCTTGCTCTGGGTCCCCCCTGGCCACCTAACATCATCGCGCATGAAGCAATGACGTCAGTTAGCCCGGGTACCCCTAGCTGCCCAAGGAAATCCCCTGGTGGAGATAGGGGTTCCTCCAAACCCCCATATCTCCAGAACTGTGGCAGCTAGAGGGTCGTGAATGGTGCCATTTGAAAGGCCAGTGCATGGTCGTGTTAAAAGTAAGAGAAAATGAATAAAAATATATATAAAAAAATTACTAAAAAAAATAAAAACGCGTTTTTTTTGTATGTGTGTTTTTATTAATGCAGCAATATTGTTCCCATTTCAATTATAATGTGAACAATGATGCTGCACTAATGATTTTTTCTATGGGGTCCGTTTGCTAAAAATCACGTAATTCCTCCCAAAAAAAATTATCGAGTCCCAATTTCTAATTTTTTTAACCCCTTCACTGCTGAGTCATTTCACGTCTTAAAAAACAAGTTTTTCTTCTTTTTATAATTATTTTTATTATTTTTTTTCTTTACTTTAAACATGGTCATATTGACCAGTTTTAACGTGCGTTAAGGCTAGGGTCAGACGAAAGCAGTTTTAACGTGCGTTTAGACGCACGAAATCACGGCCGTGCTAGCAGCAAATGACGTCCAATGCCGGGGAACATACGACGAACGGCCGCACGAAAGTTCATCCGGGCACCGCAAGTGGCAAACGAACGCATTTTTTCGAGAACGTCAAACCGCTACTACTGACGTACAGAGTATGCTGCGGCCGCATAGCGGCGTGTGTGTGCGTGATTAGGAGACGTCAGACGCTGCACACGTCCGGCCAACATAACGTCCAGACGCAAAAAGGGTTTTATTGATGATCCGTACAAAATCACGGACGAGAATGCGCATCGTATGACCGCTGTCGCGTATTCCGTGAAGAAATACGTCCATTCGTTCGAACGCACTTTTTCACGGACAACGTGAAAAATGCGTTCGTCTGACCCTAGCCTTAGGAGTCAATGAGGACGTTCCCCACACGTCCTCAGCAGTGAAAGGGTTAACAAGCACACCCCATAGAAAATGTAACCGCAAACGCTCGTGTGATAAAATGTGGAAAAAAAACACTTTACACGCTGTAGATGATTAAAAATTCTAATTTTATTGTATTTTATGTTATAATATACAGGCAGCACATGACGTATACATATAATAATGATATATTATTAATCTGCCGAGTCTGCCGGAAAGAACGATATATAATATGTCTGGGTCATATAATAAAATGTGGCTTCAAATCGCGGTTAAACATGATGAGCAAAAGCGGTAAAAATGAGCTCGGCACACAGCAGTGAAATGCCTCAGCAGTGAAGGGGTTAAACAATAACATATTGACCCAGAAATTGGTTGAAGCAATAGAGGATGAAAGTTATCTATTAAAAATATGTTGAATTTAACTGTTAACTGAAAATCATAGAGCAAAATTTGGGGGTGAGCATACAATTCTTGGGATGATAAATAAGAACGTCTGGGAAATGTCTTTTTAATGCTTCTTGCTTTTCTGAAAAATAAAATAGCAAATACCATAGAAGAAAATTAGGACATGAGATTAACACCGTTTTAAGTCACATAATTTAGAGTTTTAGGGGTGGGTGGTAACATTCACGTGTTTTGAACACCTGCCGAGTGATGGTAATGAATCGTGTTAATTTTGGGACATCAATAACCTTTGAGGTAGATAAAGCTGTCAAGGAAGATAAAAGCATATGACCTCTAGCTGACCTTTATCTAGGAAAATGCTAAACACAGGACTCATGGGTTATATTCACATTTTCAGCGTAATACACTGTAGAATTGGTTTGAGAATGTGTTGAAACGGTTGCAAGAGTTTGCCCATGTACTAAGTCAAAATTATTCCACTTTTCCTTCTGCAGATTACAGTTTATCAATGAGGTCTAAACTAGCAAAACGAATACAAAAGATACATAAAAGTGCTATTCTGTTCTATGACTGGTGAATGGATTGAGTGGCAGCAAACTAAATACAATCTTTAAACAGTTTAAACAGTTTTCAGTACAGAAATGATGTTTAATGACGTTTAATGCAAACGTGTTTCTAGTGAATTAATATCAATGGTGTCCTTTTACACATGTGGGTGTGTATTTGCCCGTATGTATGTGCAGGGCCGGCGCTAACGTAAGGCGGCACAGGCGGCCGCCTTACTGTCTGGCGTCCTGCCAGTGTGAGGGGCGCCGGCCGGGGGTGGAATCTGATGACCGAGCCTAGGAAAAGAATCAGACAGCAGGCGCAGCATAGGCAGGCTGAGGCTCCGTCCGACTCGTCTCCGACTCCGAGCATGCTGCATGGCCATTGGCCGCTCGCTCGCCTGGGATTGGAAGGGGACAATGAGAGGGAGGGGACAACAAGCACCACGTGGTTCCCTGCCTGGCCTTGCTTCCCGAATCCAATCACAGGCGAGCGGGAAAGGTGCGTGTGCACGTGTCGTGTCATGTGCATCACTCACATGCCCAGCGCCAGCGGCCGCTCGCACCAGTCGCCTCGAGACGTGACGTCACGTGTCACGAGTCGGATGCAGAGAGCGACAGTGGCGGACTGGCGGTGCCTAGCTTAAGCAAGCTAAGCCTAAAAACTAAACTTGCTTCTACAGTTGTTCTACCAAAAAAAAACTACTACCTTAACTGGTCTGGTCCCTGACTGTCCCTGGTCTGGTCTCTCGTCTCACTCCCTCCCTGACTGCCTGAGAGTGGACTGAGGACCGAGGAGAACTAGAACGCCAACGGGCGACGGGGGGGCCTGGCAGGCGCTGAGGCAGCAGAAGTCAGCAGGCAGCAGTGAGCTGAGCAGTGCTGTGCACACTGTCACAGTCAGACACAGTCAGCAGAGCAGAGAGGTAAGAGACTCGCTGGGGGAAAATTTATACCATAAATAAATACCCATATGAGCAATATACCCATATATGAGCAGGGGGCCGCAAATATATACCCATAAATGAGCAGGGGGCCGCAAATATATACCCATACATGAGCTGGGGGCCGCAAATATATACCCATATATGAGCCGGGGGCTGCAAATATATACCCATATATGAGCCGGGGGCTGCAAATATATACCCATATATGAGCCGGGGGCCGCAAATATATACCCAGCCATACATGAGCTGGGGGCCGCAAATATATACCCATATATGAGCAGGGGGCCGCAAATATATACCCATATATGAGCCGGGGGCTGCAAATATACCCATATGAGCAGCTGGGGGCCGCAAATATATAGCCATACATGAGCAGGGGGCCGCAAATATATACCCATATATGAGCCGGGGGCTGCAAATATACCCATATGAGCAGCTGGGGGCCGCAAATATATACCCATACATGAGCAGGGGCCAGCAAATATATACCCATATATGAGCAGGGGGCCGCAAATATATACCCATACATGAGCTGGGGGCCGCAAATATATACCCATATATGAGCCGGGGGCTGCAAATATACCCATATGAGCAGCTGGGGGCCGCAAATATATACCCATACATGAGCAGGGGGCAGCAAATATATACCCATATATGAGCAGGGGGCCGCAAATATATACCCATACATGAGCTGGGGGCCGCAAATATATACCCATATATGAGCCGGGGGCTGCAAATATACCCATATGAGCAGCTGGGGGCCCGCAAATATATACCCATACATGAGCAGGGGGCAGCAAATATATACCCATATATGAGCTGGGGGCCGCAAATATATACCCATATATGGCCATGATCTGACGTCTATTATATATATCTGTGGGCATGATCTGAGGTCTGTTATATATTATGTGCAAATGTGCAATGCATGATGATCTGAGGTCTATATGTATCTATGACTATGGGCATGATCTGAGGTCTATATGCATCTGCGGGCATGATCTGAGGTCTATATATGTATCTGTGGGCTGTCATGATCTGGTCTGTATATATGTATCTGGGCTTGATAGTATTCGGATTAAATTGGCAGTAATTTACATGTATTTTATTCAATAAACATTTTCTAGATGGATCATGGGCATAACGTATCAGTGCGGTCGGGCGGCTGATATAAGTGGAGTGTATAGACCTTGCCTATGAACATGCGCTTTGTGAAAATAAAGTTTTGGCATGTTACAATGTAATTTAAAAGTTTTTCCAATAATTTTTTTTTTTAATGAAATGTGCTTTGCTTCATTTGCTGAGAAACAAACATTTCTCTATTTTGATCTGCAAAGTATTGGATTCCTGTCCATTGCGGAGAGAAGCAAACGTGATCCAGTGTAGACTGACTGCGAGGCGGAGCGGAGTGAAATCAAATCAAGCCTCCAAAATCTTTGCTTTGCTACGCTGTGCGTAGCTACACCCTCAGTGCGTCTCAGGCTTTAAAGTTAGCGTAGCGAAGACAGCAGTATATATAATTGACACAGGGAGTGCGAGTGCAATGTAGATACCTTTTTTTTTTTAACTGAGCACCAATACGTTTAATGTCATGTGACGCTTTCCAATAAATAATTTAGGATTAAACCTGTGCAGTTTATGTTAATATTGAAATGTATGGCTAGACACCCCATTTACCCACTATACAGCCTGCACACAACCTGATGGGGGTATATATACCCCCTACAGAGACATCTGATACTACTGTCTTTTTATGACATACTGGGTATACTACTGGCATTCATGCCGTCTGGGTATACTCCTGTCTTATGACATACTGGGTATACTACTGGCATTCATGGCGTCTGGGTATACTCATGTCTTATGACATACTGGGTATACTACTGGCATTCTTGGCGTCTGGGTATACTCATGTCTTATGACATACTGGGTATGCTACTGGCATTCATGGTGTCCTGGTATACTGCTGTCTTTTTATGACATGACAAGGCTGAATTGCTCTGGCTACCGCAGGGAAAGGAAGAGTCTCCATCAAGGAAGGGTTGGAGGTTGAAGATGGACGCATAGATGAAATTTTAATTTTCCTTATTAACCTTAATAATTGAAATCGAACATCTTTCTGTTTCTTTACGTATTAGGAAAAGTGCATTCAAAATGCCAAAGCTATTTAAAGAGAAGAAAGCATCAGGAGCAGCTTTCAGAAAGAGGCGAGCAGAAAACGAAAAGACTGGGAAACAGATGTCGGGCGATTTACAAAAGTATTTGTCCTCTTACAAAGTCAGAAGGCAAGATACAGATTCCCCTGCGCCAGAAGCAGTTTCCAATGTGGAAGACAATCCAATAGACAATCCAATAGACAATCCAATAGAAATCGATATTGATGAAGAATCATCTGCCTCATACAACCAGCCTATCACATCACAAGAGGCTTCTAATCCGGATGAAGCAAGTGCCAAAGAAGGAAAAAACCAAGAACAAGGAGATGATGAGCAACCTTCAACATCTGCGTCATGTGCACATTCGGTCTGCCTTGAAAAGATTACTGAATCAGAGGGATCAGATGAAGAAGAAACAGAAGAAATTGTGCAGGTGGAGCAATCTTCTAATTTAGAATTGCTCGATTTATCTGATCCAGCCAATTGGCCAGCTGTTCTCACCACCTCAGTAAGAGATGCTATTGTCAGGAAAGGTCCTGCAAAGCAAAAGAAAAATTTTATTTTCCCCAAGGATGCATTAAATCGACGTTTTACAAAAGCAAATTACAAGCGACGGCTGCCAAATGGAGAAGAAGCCTTTAGAAACTGGCTGGTTTATTCTGCTATATTGAACAAAGTGTTTTGTTTTTGTTGTAAGCTATTTACAACTAAAGTGACCTCAAATTTGATTCGTGTAGGTTACAATGATTGGAAGAACATGTCTCAAAATCTTTCAATTCACGAAATGTCCAAATCTCATCTTGTTGCTGTAAGAGACTGGAATGAATTGTCTAGAAGACTTGGATCAGGACAAACAATAGATGCTGCTTACCAGAGATTTTTGGCAGCAGAAACGCAACATTGGCAAAATGTTATTAAGCGCCTTCTAGGTATAGTGAAGTTTCTTGGTCGCCAGTGCTTAGCTTTTAGAGGTAGCAGAGATACATTATACAGCGAAAATAATGGAAATTATTTACAACTTGTGGAAATGCTGGCTACTTTTGATACAGTTATGCAGGAACATCTGAAAAAAGTAAAAAACAAAGACATTTTCAAACATTATTTGGGGAAGGACATTCAAAACGAACTAATTGGCCTTATAGCTAAAGAAATAATGAGACACATTCTGCAATCACTGAATAATGCCAAGTATTATTCTATTATACTCGACTGCACCCCAGACATTAGTCACATTGAACAAATGACTATAATAGTCAGATTTGTGTCCATCAAGGAAGGAGAGTCCCCTACTGCTGAACCAGAGGTCAGTATAGAAGAAAGATTTCTGGGATTCATCCAGATCCGAAGCTCAACTGGAGAGGGTCTAACTGAAACCATTTTGAAGGAACTTGAAAAACTTAAAATTCCACTTGGTGATATGAGAGGACAGGGATATGATAATGGCTCCAATATGAAAGGTAAACATCAAGGAGTTCAAAAACAGATAATGGACTTAAACTCTCGTGCCTTTTATGTTCCCTGCAGTGCTCACACTTTAAATCTAGTTGTGAATGATACAGCCATGTCATGCAGGGATGCAACAACATTCTTCTCTAATCTGCAGAAAATATATGTTTTTTTATCAGGATCCACACTTCGTTGGAATGTCTTGAAGAAGCACATTGGCAAACTAACTGTAAAGCCTTTGTCTGACACCAGATGGTCTTCAAGAATAGATGCTGTTCGTCCATTTCGGTTCCAGGTTGGAGAAATTTTTGACACTTTATGTGAAATTTCAAGGGATGCCTCGCATTCAGCAATGGCACAGTCAGATTCTGAATCCTTGGCAAAAGAACTAAATAATTTTAAATTTTTGTGTTTCATTGTTTTGTGGTACAATATACTAAACAGGATCAACTTTGTTAGTAAGCTTCTTCAAAGCCAAACCATGTATCTTACAGATGTGATTGGAGTTTTGGAATCCACGACTAGTTTTTTAAAAAATTACCGTTCAGAAAAAGGATTTGAGGACTTTCTTCAAGAGGCAAAAGAATTCGCAATAGAAATGGAAATCGATCCTGTGTTTCCCCCTTTAGTGAGGCGAGTAAAGAAGAGGATGTTTTGCTATGAAGCTGCAGATGAGCCATTTGACGATCCTGCAAAAAAATTTAAGGTGGAGTGCTTTTTCTGTATTTTGGATGTTTGCATTAATTCTCTTGAAGAGAGATTTGAGCAGCTACAGCATCACAGTAGGCACTTCCAGTTTCTGTACAATATTCAGCAGCTCAAAGATGTACCGCAGGAAACTCTGATGAAGAACTGTCTAGATTTGCAGGATGTTTTGACAGATAAAAACTCAGAGGATTTGGATTTGGATGGAGCTCAACTGTGTGAAGAACTTGCAATACTGGCTCCTATATTGAAACCTGCAATGACACCGCTTCAAATTCTGGCATTTGCAGCCAAGAATGGCCTTGCTCCCAATGTTACCATTGCACTTCGCATTCTATTGACATTGCCAATATCTGTTGCCTCTGGTGAGCGAAGCTTTTCAAAACTGAAATTAATAAAAAATTATCTTCGGTCCTCCATGTCACAAGAGAGATTAGTGGGTCTTGCAATGATTTCTATTGAAAATGGCATTGCACAAAATATTGACTTTCAGAACTTTCTTCACGATTTTGTGAATGCAAAAGCGAGAAAGGTTAAGTTTTTATAAAATTCACGCTTAGTTTGTGTGCAATATCTGTACAAGCACTTTAGATTTGCACTGATAGCACTTGCAGGGAAACTTGTCTTTTGTTGTAGTTTGGTTATAATGGTTGTAATGTAAAAAGAATGTTATTTTTTTTAAATCTCATTGATCTTAGTTGCACTTAGTTGAGTAAAAGTTCTTAAAGGTTTGCCTTGGCACTAGCTGTTTTAGTGTAGCACAGTAGCAACATTTGTATGTAGTGGTTTTATTGTTTAACTATGAATATTGACCGTTCTAACTTCTAAATTCTAGTTGATGTTTGAACAGGAACATTGTGACTTCTTAGCCTACTCTAGGTCAGGGGTCAGCAACCTTGGCTCCCTGATATTTTGGAAACTACATCTTCCAAGATGCTCAGTCACCCATTAGGCTGACTGAGCATCTTGGGAGTTGTAGTTCCCAAAATATCAGGGAGTCAAGGTTGCTGACCCCTGCTCTAGGTGATCATTTTTGCACTTTTTCATGTACTTTTATTTGTTGTTAAATTTTATTTTATAGTTTTCTATCTTGTTGTGTTGAACAAATGTTAATAAAATGCACTTTACAAAACCATAGTTTCTTTTTTTTCTGTAAATGAAAAACAGGTTAAATGAACAATCTAAGTTCCAGAACCACTATAGCTTAATAGAGTGGTTATGGTGAAAATATGTTGTTCCTACAGTCTGACAAATGTAACTACTGCCTTTCCAGAAGAAAGACAGTGTTTATATAAGTCCATAAAGACAGCACTGGTGGCTGTCCCCCCAATCAGTGACTCACAACACTGCTAAAGGTTGTCCTTGCAAGACCAACTTTAAGCATCCTTTAATCTCTGCGTGACGACACCGAACACTCACGATAGAGATTATTATGCATCTCTATCCTGATTGGCTTGACATGACGGGGGGGGGGGCACCAAAACAGACCTTCGCCTGACTAGGCAAAAAAGCTTGCACCGGCCCTGTGTATGTGCCTGTGTCTGTCAGCTTATGGAGATAAATGGATACTGTTATGTGTACTCATTTCAAATATGGGGAGTGGGAACAGGGCCGGCCCGTCGTCCATGGGGCCAGATTCAGCACTTTGCTATGGGCACCATTTTGTGCTTCAAATAGACACACCACACATTACTGTTAGGGTTATTCAAAGAGATTTGAAAAGTCACCGCACTTGACCGTGACTTTTCGTTCCCGCACTTCGGAGTGATTTGGCAATCCTAGTTCAACCGACCTTGCTGTGTATTCAGCAAGCAGTGCAGGGCCCCCCATAGTGCAGGGAAAACTCGCCGCATACACACCAAACACTTACCCACAGAAACAGCTTGATTAACTATGCCGAACATACCGGAGATCACAGCGCAGAGCAGCCGCCGGAAAAAGACGGTGTGATAAAAAAGGTGTGGGAAATTTTTACCCCATAGCCTTTAATGTTAAAAAAAGGTGTGGGAAATGTTTTACCCCATAGGCTTCAATGTTAAAGGTGTGGGAAATGTTTTACCCCATAGGCTTCAATGTTAAAGGTGTGGGAAATGTTTTACCCATAGGCTTCAATGTTAAAGGTGTGGGAAATGTTTTACCCCATAGGCTTCAATGTTAAAAATATTCCCGTTTTAATTCAGTATCTACCAAACCGTTGCTTATAATATTCTGCAGGTAAGAGTGTCTTTATTTTTAGATTATTTAGGATCTTTTAAGCATTTTTTGAAATTTTGTTGAATTTTTGAACTTTCCCCGAGGTGCTGCCTGGCGGTGTGCGGAATCATATGCTGCATTAATTATACTGTAGAGGTGCTGCCCGGGAGTGTGACGATTCATATGCTCCATTAATTATACTGTAGAGGTGCTGCCCGGCAGTGTGAGGATTCATATGCTGCATTAATAATACTGTAGAGGTGCTGCCTGGCAGTGTGCGGATTCATATGCTGCATTATTATAGTGTAGAGGTGCTGCCTGACAGTGTGTGGATTCATATGCTCCATTAAATATACTGTAGAGGTGCTGCCCGGCAGTGTGAGGATTCATATGCTGCATTAATAATACTGTAGAGGTGCTGCCTGGCAGTGTGCGGATTCATATGCTGCATTATTATACTGTAGAGGTGCTGCCCGGCAGTGTGAGGATTCATATGCTGCATTATTATACTGTAGAGGGGCTGCCTGGCAGTGTGAGGATTCATATGCTGCATTAATTATACTGTAGAGGTGCTGCCTGGCAGTCTGCGGGTTCATATGCTGCATTATTATACTGTAGAGGTGTTGCCTGGCAGTGTGGGGATTCATATGCTGCATTATTATAGTGTAGAGGTGCTGCCTGACAGTGTGTGGATTCATATGCTCCATTAAATATACTGTAGAGGTGCTGCCCGGCAGTGTGAGGATTCATATGCTGCATTAATAATACTGTAGAGGTGCTGCCTGGCAGTGTGCGGATTCATATGCTGCATTATTATACTGTAGAGGTGCTGCCCGGCAGTGTGAGGATTCATATGCTGCATTATTATACTGTAGAGGGGCTGCCTGGCAGTGTGAGGATTCATATGCTGCATTAATTATACTGTAGAGGTGCTGCCTGGCAGTCTGCGGGTTCCTATGCTGCATTATTATACTGTAGAGGTGTTGCCTGGCAGTGTGCGATTCATATGCTGCATTATTATAGTGTAGAGGTGCTGCCCGGCAGTGTGACAATTCATATGCTCCATTAAATATACTGTAGAGGTGCTGCCCGGCAGTGTGAGGATTCATATGCTGCATTAATTATACTGTAGAGGTGCTGCCTGGCAGTCTGCGGATTCATATGCTGCATTATTATACTGTAGAGGTGCTGCCCGGCAGTGTGAGGATTCATATGCTGCATTATTATACTGTAGAGGGGCTGCCCGGCAGTGTGTGGATTCATATGCTGCATTATTATACTGTAGAGGGGCTGCCCGGCAGTGTGAGGATTCATATGCTGCAGTAATTATACTGTTGAGGTGCTGCCCAGCAGTGTGCGGAATCATATGCTGCAGTAATTATACTGTAGAGGTACTGCCCGGCAGTGTGCGGAATCATACTGCATTATTCTGTAGCGGTGCTGCCCGGGAGTGTGAGGATTCATATGCTGCATTCATTTTTTTTTCTTTCTTTCTTTCGTTGGGTGGAGTAGAGGTAACATCACTGCTCTGCATGGAAAGAGCCTGTCGAGACATGGGTTCGATTCCAGCGAGCAACCTCTCCAGTAAGTGTCCTTGGGCAAGACACCTAATGGTACATACTCACCACCCATGACATACTTGAAAACAAGAGAAATCTCAATGTATCCTTCCTGGTAAAATCCTTTCTCAAAAAAAAAAAAAAATTTTGTTCTGGTTTTTTTTTTCGTTTCAGATAATTTTGTTCAGCTTTTTTTCCGTTTAAAAATAAAACCAGAACTAAATGTTTTAAAAGTCAGACCATGGGGGGGTCGTAGCTGGCTGTAAAAGGGGAGGACCCGTGTCTATGGAGCTCCAACCCATCCTTCTCTAACTGGGGCTCTTTGTTCTCTTTTCGTCACTGAATTTCTAACCTTGAGGCCCAGGAGTGGCCGGCCACTGGGAAGGAGCTGTCCGGGGCCCATTCTGCCCCCCCGCCGGACCAGAGACTGGAGATTGCAAGCTGTGTTTTTGGCGGGTCAGCGCTGCTGGCGGCCATCTTGAGGCCTACCCTTCCAGCTCCTACCACCTCCTTGCTGTGCCTCCCCATCGATTTTTATTGCCGAGAGCTGGGATGATGGAGGGCCAACATCTCCCGGCCACCCGACTGCTGGGGATGGCTGGAGCGTGCGCGGGGTGGGGGACGGATGTTTCATCGCTTCCTCCGGTGATTGGACTGGAGGCCATACTTACAGGCCTGGAAGACCTGCTGCAAGAGATGTGAGAAGATGACCGCCCGCTGACACGGGGCGACTGGCGACGATTTATGGAGGTCCTGCGAGGCGATGGAGGAGCGGCGTCCCCGAACGGAGGTGATTTTGGCGGTCTCCAACGGGGACCAGGCGTGCGCGGCTGCGCATCCTTGGGGGAACCCAAGGTGGAGCGGAGTGTGAACGGGAACCCTGTGCTCCGACTGTTGCGGTCTATCACGGCGGCGGAGGTGACGTTACCGTGCAGGGCTACTGTGCCTGATGACAGCGTTTTGTCGAGCTGCGTGGAGTCGGCTGGAGTGCTGGAGGAGCCTGCAGACAGAGGTCACTGCTCAGAAGTGGAGGTACACCCCCCCTTGTCAACTGGGCGGAAGAAACAGCCTGGAACTGACTCTCCACCTTTCGCTTTGGGGTTGCCGCTGGTTCTTCTCCGAGATCTTGGTGATGGTGACCGATACGCGTTCATGCTGCTGTTGGAGTTGCGGGCCTTGCACTTCGTTGTTGGTCCTCTGTGGGCTGCCGGATCTGGCCTGGCCTGCTGCACCCTACCTGCTTCACGAGAAATCCTTTTCCGAGATGCGGGCTGAAGAGACACCTATGGTTTTGTTTTCTTTTCTTTCCCACCTTCTTTGCTTTTTGCTGTTTGTCGCTGATCCCCGGCTGGGGACGCTTTTGCTTACCAGAGACCTTTTTATTTTTTCTCTCATACCCCCTTCCGCTGAGTATTTTGTCGTTCTCTTTTTGATGCCATTAGCCGAGTTTTAGATGAGACCCCTCTACTCGGGGATGTTTTTTTATCCCCCATCTCCTCCTCGATTTTTATGAGACACCTCTTATGTTGACTTTTGTTCTTATTTTCTCATGTCGTTTATGTTGACTATATTAGCTATTCACCCTTTGTTTTTTCTTGATATGTCACTATTCTGATGACTTGTGGCCCTGCATGGCCATCCCCTACTGCTGACTTATTGATGACTTTGCAAAATTTTAAAAAATAAAGAATTTAAAAAAATAAAAAAAAAAAAGACCATTTGGGTCAGTATTTTTGCGTTTTTTAAATCGTTTTGTTAATTTTTTTCCTTTCCTACCATTTCAGTATGATTGAATAAAGTTATGCAATGCATACTCATAAGAAAAAAGGATCTTTCATAAAAAAAACAATAGAATTGGCAGAATTACCGTATCGACCGAAATATATCGGAGCATCCGAAATACCATTAGTTTAAGTCAAAATGAATAGACACTTTGAAACAAAGAGAGCAGACGATCCGAAAAGACCGAAACTTTCCGATATCACGAAAAAAAGTCGATACGAAAAAACGAGCCGAAACGAAAATCGGTCGAAACGATCCAAAATGAAAATTTGAAAGGCCCGAACGAGCCGAACAGAAATGAATCGAAAAAAAATCGGTGCACATCCCTAATTACCAGTCCTTTATGGAATATATATATATATCTCTAATTGTGACAATGAATTCATGAAAATCATGATCTTTCAGTTACACATGCACAAAATTAACTTGCATTTTGTAGTGTATATCTACTGCCTTCTTCTATTTTCCTATTTAGTTTCGTTAATGGCAAACTGCAAAATTTTGAATAATTTACTGAATTAGTAACACAAAATATATTTATGTTTGACATGTGAAATGTAGGTAAAACTTAATGATCAGAATGTGAGTTTATAGGTTTGCAACAGGTGTTTTCACAAAGCATTTATTTTAAGGATAATGTAGTGGAGCTGCAGGGATGATAGAAGAAATTCCCTGCGACAGATACAGCTATTTTGGAGTAAAATGTGCAAATCTCTGCTCTATACCTCTTAATTACCCCTCAAGAAGACATTATCACTTTTACAAAACCTGACAAAATATAAATGGGAAAAAAGAAATAATTATTTTATGTTGGGAAAAGAAAATGGTTGCGTTTCAGACACTCGTTTGGCTTTTTGTCCTTCTCTCAATTACATATTTCAGTGTATTAGGCCACATGTACTCATGTAGCTAGCAGCATTCTCATTAGAAAAGCAAAATTCAAGCAGCAGCCATTTGCTTTTAGTCAGACACGCCTCTCATTAGAGGAAGTAACAGTGTGCACAGCTGAGCTAACAGAAAGTGAGGCTATGTGCTGCAGGTCACATCAGCTCTTCCACTTTAGAAAGGTCTGTCTGGGAGTGTGTGAAACTCAGAATTGTAATAATATAAACCTGTCTCCAGCCATGAGAGCCTTCTCTTTCCACAGCCTGCAGACAAACCACAAGCTGGCAGCCTAGGCTTAGTCGTGCTTGGCAACAACCACTTGGACAAGCGTGGCGAGAATCCCATGGGAGCTCAGTCATGTTGGCTAAATAGCAGATTTATTTTAGCTTGTAGCCCTCAGTGGAAATTCTCATTACTTATTACATTGATGCTGCAGATAAAGTAATTTAAAAATGTGTGTATATATATATATGAAAACGGGAATATTTTTTACATTGAAACCTATGGGATTCGTCTGATTACACATGCCGAATGAAACCACCGAACATCAGAGCATTTCACTGCTGTTCGGTGTCTCTGAATAGATTAGCCATTGCTTCTCTATGGGGATTTCACTGCTGCCGAACAGCACCGGATTTTGCTGGCAATTCGCCAATATTTGGCGAATTGCCATCTTTGTGAATAGCCAAATGGCCCCGAAATTGCACCGCACAGCGAAATTCACTGTTTGGTGTAATTTCGTGGCCAATTCAGTGTTCTTTGAATAACTCTTAAAGAGCACCGAATGGTGAATTCCATTGTACGGTACAATTTCGGGGCCATTCAGCTATTCAGAGAGCTGCAAATTCTCCAAATAGCGGCAAAAGGACAGCAAAATATGTTGCAGTTCGCCTCACATCGCTGCAAATTCGGCGGCATCGAAATTGTCCCATAGAGAAGTAATGGTTAATCTATTCAAAGACGCTGAACGGCACTGAAATGTTGGCGAAATTCCCATTGTTTTCCCTACCGATTTTTCGGTGCTTCAATTCGACAGGTTTAAAAAGGTGAATCCATAAAGTTAAATGTTAAAAAATATTATAGTTTTTATTCAAACATTTAGGGCTCTATTACATTCTTTGCGTTAAAACGTGGGTGCAAGGGAGGAAAAACTGTGCCCGCAGTTTTCCCCCTTGCGCCCACGTTTTAACGTTGGATTACAATGCAGGTGCAAAAAATGCTGCCTGCATTGTTATCGCGTGTTAAAATCAGGGATGCTCGTGGCATTCCATAGTCCATTGAGTTCCCCCCTCCCGGTCACATGACCAGCCGGATCTCACCTAGCGAGATCCAGCCGGTCGGCGTAGTGATACGCAGGGAGAGACTGGGAGGACTTTTTCCCCGAGTCTTTCCCTGCTCCCGCCGGCCGGAGGAGGCGGACAGAGCCACTATCCTCGCCGCGGGACAGGAGGTATGTGATTTGTTTTTTTATTTTTAAGGCTGGTGTTAACACCAGGTTCTGGCTCTGGTTAACTTTTTCGCTGACCAGAGTCAGGCATTAATCAGCGCTGGGACTTTGTAATCCAGCGCTGATTAACACTTTGCACTCCCCATGTTAAGCATAGGGAGCACAAAGTACAGTAACCTCGCGCTGAAAAGCACAAAGTACCAAACGCAAACGGGTTTTTTAACCGGTTTAACACCGCAGCAAACATTAACGCCTTTTAAAGAATAGCAGTTTTTTTTAAAAAATTACCCCTGATAGGCGGCTGATTGGCTTTATTTGATGGCGTGCGGTGGTCAGCAGATCATCGGCGGTGGGCTGCTCAGTCTAAAATGCCAGGCCTGTTTTTTGTCCCAGTCCGGGCCTGCTCCAGATGATCTGCCACAGCCGCTGTCTCAACTCCCATTCATAATGGCATGCGCCACCGCGTGCTGCTTAGCTTGCTGGGAGAGGAGACTGCAGGGGTGGCCTGCTGCAGGCAATGGGCACTGCCGGAAGCCTGGCTGAACTTAAGAACCCCAACCAGTGACTGGATCCCACATAGAAAAAAAAGGTGACAGCTTCAGGTTTCTTTGGTTGTGCACATATCTGTGCACCCCTATCTGCCCGCATGTTACTCTGGCTGTGCACCCCTATCTGCCCGCATGTTACTCTGGCTGTGCACCCCTATCTGCCCGCATGTTACTCTGGCTGTGCACCCCTATCTGCCAGCGTAATAGCTTTAGTGACCATTGACTAGTGTACTGCGTGCGCAAAATAAAGGCCATGAAATCTCCCCCAAAGGTAATAACCACCAGGTCTTTCAATAAATTTATTCTTGAATCCTTCCTAAGTGATCTCAAACAGCTCCCCTGGTACAGACTAAACCTAATCCCAGACCTAGACTGTGCAATTGAATACTTTCATTCTGAGCTCCTGCAAGTCTGGAATTCCCATTCCCCGCTGCGTAAAGTGTGAGTAAAAGGGACCCATCTCCCCTGGGTTACAGCTGATTTTACACTAATGTACCAGCTTAGAGATTCACTGTGGTCAAATTTCAAGAGTACTGGTTCCATGAACGATCACTACGAATACCGAAAATGACAGAATGAATGCACAAAACAAAAATGGCTAAAGCCCATTACTTCAATGAAAATCTAAACAATAACATATCAAACCCTAGAAACTTTTGGAGAACTATAAGTAACATACAACCACCCCCAGTCCACTCCCTGCCAGCTGCTGTCAACGTAAACAACCAAACCCTGCAACACCCCCTAGATGTAGCAAATGCCTTTAATGATTATTTTGTTGGATGCGCCACCACTTTGATTGCATGTCATTTCCTAGCTTGGCAATCAGAAAGGCCTCGTGCAGGTCAGGCCCCTCCAACTGTGCAAAGTCCCTGTATCAGACAGGAATTCAGTTTTAAACCAGTGCCCGTCAGTGTCGTTACTAAACTTCTCCGTAAGCAAAAAATTAAATACCAGTCTGGACCTGATCAAATACCAGCAATGCTGCTGAAAATCAGTGCACCGGCAATTGCAAATCCTGTCGCAACCCTAATCAATGAATCACTGGCGACTGGATACATACCCAAACTCTGGAAGACTGCGAGAGTGGTACCTATCCATAAAAATGGTGACAGTACTTTGGTATCCAACTACCGTCCGATATCGTTGCTCCCTGTAATGTCATAAATTTTGGAAAAATGCGTCTACACACAATTACGTGATTATTATCAATATTGGAACTACTTAACCACGGATCAATCCGGCTTTCGTCCAAATCACTCAACTACAACCACCCTTTTAAAAGTCTGCAATGATATCCAAGCTGGGATGGAACAAGGAAACCTAACTGGAGCCATCTTCCTTGATTTTGCCAAGGCCTTTGACACAGTAGACCATGGCATCTTGTTAGAAAAACTTAAAAACTCTGGCATTGGTGATCGCACGCTAACCTGGTTTCAATCATATGTATCCGACCGATCACAATATGTGTCAATTTCTGGCAGCTCCTGCCTCCCAGTCACTTGCGGTGTACCCCAAGGCTCAATACTAGGCCCCCTGCTATTCACAATATTCATAAATGATCTGCCCAACGTCTGCAAAGCCTCAACTACATATGTATGCAGACGACACCGTAATCTATACCAGCAAACCAAATCTCCCGCAGCTGGAGGCCGTGCTGCAAGAACAATTCACAGAGGTAGAAAAGTGGATCAAACACAAACTTTTTTTAAATACTGACAAAACTGTAACGATGCTCTTTGGAACAAAACCTAAACTACACAAATTGCAAAATTCCCATTTATGTGTTGGGACAAAATCAAATGGCACGCTGACCACAGTCACTTCTCTCAAATATCTAGGTATGTGGTTGCACCCTAATCTATCCTTTGGCCCCCACATCAAAAACACTCATCTAAACTTTACCCCAAACTAGGTGCCCTGTACAGAAACAAATCCTGCCTGAGCACCGCGGTAAGAAAGCAGATTGTACAACAAATGCTTATGCCAGCTATTGATTACGGAGATCTAGTGTATGCAGCAAGTTTCTGAAGGTGTATAACTCATTCAGCCGCTTTGCATTACAATGTAACTAAATGACCCACCATTGTGACATGTTAAAAGCTAAACTGGCCATCGCTGGAGTCTAAACGCACCCTTCACCTTTCCAGCCTGGTGTTTAAGAGCTTTTCTGGGAAGCTGCCACCCTATCTGAATAGACTGCTTCCCCCAACAGCTCCCTCATCCTATAACCTCCGATCCAGGACCAGCACCTTACTTGCAATACCACAATACAAAAACAAAGTGGCTCGATCCTCATTTTCCTACAGCGCACCGCAATTATGGAAAAACCTCCCAGACACCATCAAATCTTCCCCCAGTCTAAAGTCACTCAAGAGCTCCTTACTAACATACCTCAATACAGAATGCACCTGTAAACATGTAACATAATGACGATTTCCTACATATTTATTTTCTGTTAATCTGTATATTTGTGTTTTTTTTTTTTAATATCTTGCATTGTATTACTTTGTATTTCTGGAACACTTCAATGTTCTTGAAAACGAGAGAAATCTCAATGTATCCTTCCTGGTAAAATCCTTTATAAATAAATGTTACTCTGGTGTGCAACCCTATCTACCTGTATGTATCTCTGACTGTGTAGATAGGAGTACACAGTCAGAGATACATACAGGTAGATAGGGGTGCAC
Organism: Leptobrachium leishanense; assembly: GCA_009667805.1. Lineage (NCBI taxonomy): Eukaryota > Metazoa > Chordata > Amphibia > Anura > Megophryidae > Leptobrachium > Leptobrachium leishanense. The sequence goes on along the minus strand of CM019065.1, from coordinate 178,433,347 downwards.
ATGAACACAGTGTGCACCCCTATCTACCTGCATGTTTCTCTGGCTTTGTACATGTGCACTCCAATCTGCCTGCATGTCTGTCTGCGTGCATGTACCAACTATTTACATTTATCCCCAACCATGTGAGTTTAACCCACTAACATACATGTATCTCTAGCTCCCTGCATGTATCAATGGCTTTGTGCAAGTAACTCCAGCTACCCAAATTAATCTTCGACTACCTGCAGGTATCACTGGCTGTGTGCTGCAACGCATGTAGTTGAAGATACATGTAGGTAGCTAGAGATACATGCACACAGTCAGTGACTAAATTAAAAGGTAGCTAGAGGTACATGTGCTGTGTGTATGTCTAGCCACCTGTATGTAGTGTTGCATAAAATTTTAATAGTTTCACTTAATCATTGAACGGCTTTTTTGATCGTTGGGGGGGGGGGGTAGGTGCAAAAGAGTCCCATTTCCCTGGTGCCGAACACCCCAAGTACGCCTCTGCTGGTGGGAGAACAGGTGTCTGGCAAGGGGGTGGCATTAACTGATGTGGCCCTGTTGGGTGCTGAGATTTGTTACAGATCCCATGCAGAAATTAGGGGTATCCCAGAAAGAAACAAAACTAAAAAAAAACCTTCAGATTCACAGAGCACAACCACCTCAGGCTCTCAGACCCCAATTAACATTAACAAGTCTTTTATTATCTACATAATTCAAACAATAATAGACACTGATGTCAGCTGTATCCGTATAAATACCATATACAAATCTAAATACAATACCAAAACATGTTACCAAGAAAGGAGGAGCGAGCCTTGCAGCTCTGAGCGCACCAACTGCGCTCAGCGAGGTGTCGAGTGGAAGGAACGTCCACTCAAACATTCCTGCCTCTCTTCAAACGCTCATCTGACACTGGCCTTAAGCAACCTTCTAGACGAGCATCACTGCTTAGGCTGCCCTAACCCACTTTATTTCAGTTAGTTATTGCAATTCCTGTTAAAGTCTGTAGTTTAATAAAAGGCTGTTGAAACTTGCTTCTCTATAGGAGAAAGTTGTGCATCTCGGGGGGGAAACAACTTTACAGAGGGTGGTGTGTTAACTACTTTTCAGGAAAACGTTCCTTTTGTGTTCAGTAGTCTAAATCAGGCAGAGGTTGTGACATCTGTCCAATTTTTTACCCCACCTAACCTTTTGTCCAACCCCATACAGCTCCTCTTCGGCTCAGGGTCTCCCGAACCCAGACGTCCGACATGTCTAATGCAATTTGCAGCCCTATGCAACTTGTGTAGCCTAGGAGCTGCAAAATTACAAAACGCAGGTTATCTGCCTCTGCGACCAAGCTCTACAGTGATAGGTCAAGGTCACAGCAGCATGCTCCCCACATACCAAATGTCACTGGTGACCGGGAAATTCAAAGAATCCCAGCTACTGGGTGGAGGAAGCTCTACTTCACCCAACGTTTACCAGGTCAGTGAAGAAGGGGGGGGGGCCACTCGACACATCCTAGAGGAGGCTGTAACTGTAAGGAGGTCAAGGATGTGTAGAGTATCCATTTAATTGCTTTACTCTGCAGAGACAGACATTTCTCCTGTTCAGGTGTTTTTAATGTTGCCATCCAGGTTGATATTTTATTTAAATTTTTGTGGGTGCGGCATTTACAGCTGATGTCTGTTTGAATTTAGAGAAGATAAAAAAAAGTTTGGTTCAAGGTTGTAGATCTGTGGATCTTACTAGGGCTTTAAAATCATGGGATTTCTGAGAAGCAGATATTGGGTGCAATCACCTCACCTTTTTAAAAAAAAAAAAAATTGAAAAGTCAAAGAACCTAGATAAAGTTTAAATAAAACTTGTTTATTGGGTCCGAAACTGCAAGTTCCCAAAAAGTGGATCATATTAAAATTAGTAAAAAAAAAAAAAAAAAAAAAAACACATTTGGCAGATCACAAGGAAAAGGGAGGGGGGGGGGGGTTGGCCCAGAATATAAAAATAAAAACCACCCACACATTCAACCCAAGCTGAATATTAAAATGAAACTCACGGGGGGCGTGGCCGACTACCTAGAGGAGCAGACGTGTCCCGATGGAGCTCCGCTCGTCTGCTCTGTAAAGGGACCTTCAGAAGAGTTTATACGCGGTATTTTTTAACATTTATGGGTCCCAGGGTGACTGGCCATCGGCATAGTACAGTCCGGAGCCCGTTTAGTCCCCCCTCCGGACCAGAGACTCGGATTGCGGCTGCCGCCTCGTGACTAAAGCGTGGTGCTGGCGGCCATCTTGTGGCCTACATGCCTGGCTCTGCTGCACGAACTGCCCTGCCCCAGGACAACCTTATGCGGAGGGCTATGGAGATGGAGGGCCCTCGTCTCCTGGCCGACCCGGCTGACTGTCCTGCGGTGGCGGCGACCGGATCTGAAGAGAGATGGAAGAGCAGCTCACCTGCCCGTGATCGGGGTGACTCAGCCATGATCTCGGGCCTGGATGCCTGTCTGCGCATCCTGGCGGAGGAAGATGATGCAGCCCCGGTTACGAGGGGTGTGTGGCGCCGGCTGATGGCCTCGCTGCAGGGAGGCGACGAACGCGAGAGAGACGGAGAGGACGGAGGCCACCTCGGGATTCAGTGCGGCTGCGGCCTGCTTGCCTACTGCGGCTGCGTCGGGGAGTTGTACCGGGAGCGGTGGACGCCTGCGGATGTTGGACCTGCGGCCTAGGCCTGCGAGACCAGCGGCTGAGATGGTAGATACCTGGCGATTTAAGATGGCTGACGGGTTCTGCGGTGCGGAATTGAGCGGTCTGGATGAAGAAAATGACGTCCCTTACCTTCCAGAAGAAGAGGAGCCAGCCGATTGTGGGGTGCTGGACGACCCGGTGATAGCTGCAGCGATCTTTGTGGCTCCTTCTCGGTCGGCGGGGATGACGCAGTCCGCCGTCCGTGGACTGTCCGCCGCCATGCGGCTAGGATCCTCCCGGCAGAGTGTTGTGGCTGGAGGGGTGATGGAGGTTTCGAGGAAGGAAGAAGCCCCCCGTCCCTGTTGTGAGATTGAGGGCTCTAGTGTTTTGCAGGGCCTCCCTTGCGTTGCACCGGGGGCCTCGGTCCCTCTTAGGCAGAGGGCATTTTGCGGACAGTTTGGAGCCGATGGGGCGCATGGCTCCACTTTGTGGCGAGATACAGGCTGAAGGGGTCTGCCTTTCGACGGATGTCTGCCTGTCTGGCCCGGTAACCCACCCCACTGAACTGTCCTCTGTCCCAGGTTCTTGATGTTCCCTTTTAATGCTGTGCACGCGAATTATTTTGTCATTTTGTGAGTTTACCCCTTTATGAAGCATACTGCGGACTGAGTTCTTTATTTTTACTTTTTGTGATCTAGCGGTGATACCCTTATATATGTGTATTATTATCTGATGAGACCCCCCTATCTGGGGATGTTTATTTAATTAATTTTTTTTTCTTTTTTTTTTTCCCCCTCTCTGTTCTTTGGATTACCATCTTTTTGATAGCGTTGTGAACATAATTCCTTGTGATGATGCAATGTTTCCTGCTGACAAACTAATTTTTGATTTTTATTTTGATGAGACCCCCCTATTTGGGGATGTTTATCTGCGTTGATTTCCTGCTGACTAGCCTGCTGTGGCCCTGCGCGGCCGTTTACTGTTAGTTGTATTGATGACAATGTTATAAAATAAAAATTTTGAAATGCAAAAAAAAAAAAATGAAACTCACATCCAAGTGTCATTTAATGATTTTATTAAAAATAAAATTACAAACTTTGCCTTGGTTTTACCAGTTACTTTGGTGTTATTGGTAACAAACTCTTCCATTACCAGTAAAGAATAAAGTCTCAGACTTGTACAGGTTTACAATGTAAAATCCTTTCAATATTGAAAGGAATGTGCAGTAAAATAGAATACAAGCATCTTGTTACAATGACAGATCCACATAGCCAAAATAAAGTGTAAATGTGGGCAACATAGAAACCCATATTGGCTAAGGATGGAACACAGTAGACGAGGATTTGTTTTAATAAAACACGAAAACGAAACAGTCAGCCTATGGATATAGCTGAACACCAAACAGAACTATATACATTAAAAAAAAAATTAAAATACAAATAAAAACTTAAACCAAACGATCTTTACACTTAAATATACAAATGTATGCTAGAGTTGTCAGTTCTGCACATGCAGTCACTTTTAAACTCAGCACCAGCAAAAATTAGGTTGGATCTAGAGATAACGGCACCCCATGCAGAGCATTCAGACCACCCCCAAAACAAAGCATTCAATCCCATTCAGTACCAAACCTATCTACACCACTTAACCCTGTACCAACCATTAGCTTAAAGTGCAAATATGCATCTTTGGGATAAAGTGAATCCGTAAAAAGAAATACACTGTATCTCTTAAAATAGAAACCCCAGAAGGGTCCATCTAAACAGCCACTCCCTGCAGAACATGAGAAATGTGCAATCAGGGGGGGGGGGGGAAGCAGCTCTAGCAGCAGAGGCAGCTCCAAAGCATTTGGGATCCTGGAGTAAAAAGCAGGAGAAGAAGCAGAAGCTTTGTGCCAAGGATGTCCAACCTTGATGCTCCAAGTGCTGGATGCTTAGCCAGCAGAGCACCAGTACTTGGGGGGGGGGGGGGGGGACAACACGTGTTGGACAAACCAACTCTTGCCTTAAAGTAGTCATTGTGCCATTTAGGACACTAAAATTTGAAACTCAAAATAAGGGGGGGGGGCAGTATAGTAGCAGTAGAGCAAAAACTGCATGGCCTTGAACAGTGATTCAAGCCAAAATCCATAATGCCCAAATATAAGAGACCCCATTGTGGTAAAGGCAAAGATATTGAAAAGGGGAGTTTAGTCGTAAAGCATTATGGTCTTCAACCATCACGGTTTGCCATCTCTTTCCCAACTTTATCCTTTGGAACAAAGCAAAACCCAGGCTTAGCAAGCAGCATGAAAGGATTATCCAGATGGATCACCAAGGAAAATAGCCTGGATGCAGTCAAATAGGTTACAATAAACAAAATGCAAATGGTAAATAAAAAAAAATATAGAATAAAAAAAATAAACACATAAAAGCAGTCTTTGCCGTAAACATTTTTTTTGAAATGATTTAAAGTTTTTTTTTTTTTTTTTTAAAAATATATATATATTAAATGGTGACAAACTTCTCCACACAGATGCACTTTTCTGGTCAAGAATAAAGCAGCTGGGGACTGGAAACGTCCATAAAGAAAAAAAAGGGAAAGTAGCAATCAGGTGTCTGAGCTGTTGAGGTCACATTCCATGAAGGATCTTTCTGGATTCAGCATCATTCAAGATCCTATAAAGAAGGAAACTTTGCCTTCTCCAGGAGCCACATCTACGCCCTACAAAAAAAGGAGACTGTTATTATAGGTTGTCACTAAATTGGAATTTAATAAGCATGAATGCAGCTCCAACAATAAGAAAAGCAGGTTTTAATGACAGGCAAAAAAAAAAATTTTTGAGGATGACTAGTTCCAAGTTTTAAAATAAGTGCGCCCCCCCCCCCCTTAAAAGTGACCAGCTATTTCAATTCTTAAAAGTGTGGGGGGGGGTATAAAGAGGTTACAGGGTTTTTGATCTGCACTTACAAAAAAATAAACTGAATAGGACTAAACACAACCACATGACATAAAGCAAAGGATATATACATTAACTTATTGGAGTCAAAGAGACCACATTGAGGTGCATAGCCTGTGAGACATGGTTATATTAAAAAGGGTAACATGAGACATCGTGCCACCATGCATCAAACCCAGTTACCTTTGAAAATTAAAGTAATGGCATAGGGATTGCCTTTGAACAAGGAAGAAAAAAAAAATATTATAAAATTAAATAACATCTTTGGAGGGGGAAGGAGAAAAAGTCCCATTTACACCACACAAGCCAAAAGCACAACACAATACCCTAATGCTCAAAGCATATACCTAGAAAAAGATACATGCCAAATCAGTTCGAAGACCGCTGTGTTCTGCCTTGCTGGCATTTAAAGGCTATAGAGGTTAGTAAATGGAAAACAGATCTGCTTGCAGGGTATTAATATGCAGGACCAAGAAGCAGAAAAGGTAAAGAAATACTTACAGACAAGCCTTTCCTAGCAAGGGCTGACGAGTGGGAAGGGGGGGGGGGGGGGGGGAGAGAGGAAAAAAAAAGCAAGTATAAGAATAGCACAAGAGAAGCTTAAGGATTTTGAAAACAAGATCTTTAATATATGTGGTCTGACTGAGACCACCTGTTGCGATAAAAACAAAACGCCAGGCTTTATGAAGGAAGGGGGGGGGGGGGGGTCTCTAAGAAGAACCACATTTTCTAGAATGGCAAGTCGATAAGCAATGTGTGTATTTTTATTTTTTTTAAAGCAAGATTAAGACAGAAATGCACCAACCTGTGCAGCATGTTCATTAGGAGATTCTTGGCATGCACAACTTAGAGCAGAGGCAGAAGCACCCAGCTCAATGCTATTGACGCGAGCTTTTTTATTTGGCTCAGGACTAGCAAGCGGGGTCACGCTATTGCGTCGCATCAGTGGATTCGATCCTTTCTTGAAATCCTAAAGAAATACACAAAACAATGAAATGGGTATTCATTATCCCATATTTAAAAAAAAAAAAAAAAAAAACTAGAAGGGCTGGATAGAGAAAAATTTCACATTACATTGCCATATTATGCCTAGTCCATTGCCTTAATCTACTACACTTAGGCCAGACGAGCATTTTTTGCTTGGCCACATCGCTGAGCGCAGTTAGTGTGCTCAGCACTGCAAAGCTCAATCCTACTATGGAGGATCAAGCTTTGCAGCCATGAATGTGCATTGTAGAGCTTCGACGGGGAGGCTTGCTGCACGGCGGCTGTCACGCACAACAGCCAGCCCTGGCACAATGCTGCGACAGACGCCAGCAGGCATGTCAGTACAGGGGCACTTAGTGAGCTTGTGTGACCCCAGCCTTAACCATCAGGTCCATTTAGTAAATGGTGAAACTCTGTTCTCCTGCCAATTCTCCAATCTAGAAGACCAAATAGCAATTTTGGAAAGTGACATAAAAAGGGGAGATTTGACAGTTTCAACTTTAGCGAACAGACCTGCATGAGTTGAGAAAAGGATTTTTAATTTTAATAACAAAATTCAGATTACTCAAGATGTCAATCTCACCTCAATGGATCTTTCCCTGTGAGTGTTAACAGCTTCCACGTTAAAATTTATAGTCTCAACTCTGCATCCTGAGGGGAAAGAAGTGAACACATCAGTAGAATAAGTACACAACGCCATTACATTTACAGCAGGTCCTGTCACTTGCAAGTTTGTCACATTACATTTTGGCCAGTGGTTTAAAAGAAATTAAAAACCTACGATTTGAAAGCATTATAGGCTGTGCCTTTTATAGGATACATACAAAAAATATATATATATTATATTAGTGACAGGGTAGGGGTATAAAAGCATTTAAATAAGCCTTACCATATGCCAGTGGAGTCAGCTTGAGGAGGGTGTGCAACGGACACTTCAGGTATGGCATCTCATCTGCAATGCAAATGCAATGCAGCATTAAAAACAGGGGTGGACTGACAACTAATGGGGCTCCCGGGCAATAGGAGATCAAGGGGCCCCTTGTACCACACCCACACATAAAGGAAAAAAAATTATATATTATATATAATCTCACACATATACTTTGACCCTGCAGCGATTTGGGGCAATCCATAGTGGCCCCTCCAGACTACCTCTGCCCTGCTAATAAAAATCTCACAGCAATGTGTGGTGTGTATGGGTATCAGAGCTCCACAGCAATAAAACTTTCATGGTAATGGACAGCGCATGCATACAGAATTCACAGCGGTAAAATCACAGTAGTTGGCAATACAAATCAGTACACACACTAATGGCTGGTGTGTGAGTAGGCACAGAATTTTTTTATTTAATATTCACCATTAAGACGTTTGGGGCCCGTCCTGGACAGCTCGTGTCTCCCTCCAGTCTCTTGCTGGTGGGCTCTGGCTTGGCCACGCACAAAAGGTGCGGCCTAAACTGAGAGCCACACGGGTGGGTAAATGTGACACGTATAGGAGATGCAAGAAGCCGCCTGGCAGTCCGTTGCATTCCTGCAGTGGTCCAGGAAGATCTGTGTCCAAGCCAAGGCCAGAGGGCGCATTTCACTGCTCAACCGCATGCAATCCAAATGGGAATCGGACTGCAGCATGGTTGCTGGAATCCAAACATCATTTCCCCCCTCCCCCGCAGGACGGACGCGCACACACACACACCCCTCTAAAGTGAGCAGAGACATCAATAGGGAGGGTTGTGCGCCCAGATTTTGGTAATCCACTTCCATTTAGAAGTGATGTGAAAATTTTGAAGGAATAAGGAAACAAATGTTACATTTAAAAATTCTACCCACTTTGCAAACACGAACAGCGCAATTCAAAGAGAATGGAAAAGTCACCGCATGTTCGGTGACTTTTCGTTCTCTTAAATTCGGTTAGTTTTGCCGATCCCATTTCGGCAACCCTGCGGTGTATTCAGCAAGCACCACAGGGCCCGCGAATTGCAAGGAAAGGTTGCCGCAAACCAACTGCAAAACCCTGCGAATGCACGCCGAAAACATCTGGATTAACCCGCCGGAAAAACCCGAGCCAATCACACGCAGCGAAGCAGCCAGAAAAAGCCGACATCGCAGACGAGTGAAGTGAATAAATTAGGAAAACAGTTTGCTTGAATGTTTGAAAAGTGAAACGCTGTTTGCAAAGAAATGGAGCAAAGAGGTCTGAAATTTACATATGAGGTCCAAGGAATAAGTAAACTTAAAATCAGACTTTAATAAAAATCCAGAAAATGCTTAAAATATAAAAAAAAAAAAAAAAAAAATAGACTCTTTACTGCAGAATTTTATAACAAACAATTAGATATTGAATTTAAAAAAAAAAAAGGGAATATTTTTAACATTGAAGCCTATGGGATTCGCCTGAATAAATTTGCTGCATGAAATCACCAAATGGCAGGGCATTTCGGGAACCTTTCACTGCTGGTTTGTGCTCTCTGAATAGCCAAAGCAGTGCTTTAATGGGGATTTCACTGCCCTCGAACAGGCACCGTATGTGCAGGCAATTCGCCAGGATTTGGCGAATTGCCCGCTCTCTGGATAGCCGAATGGCCAAAAAAGGTAACCGAACGCTGATTTTCAGCAGTTTCCTTTCGCCAGTCGCATCTCTTTGAATTCCCCTGAAAGATTTTACGATTAGGTTTGCAATGTGCTGAAGCACTGTAATAGGAGAAATGGTTCTTTACCTGCAGGCTTGTCTAGGAAGTACGACAGCAGGCATCTCATCACAGCCTGATGACAAACAACAAGCACATTTCCTCTTCTTTCGAGTTCCATGATGACTGGTTCAAGACGCTGAACAAGATCTTGGTATGACTGAAAACAAGACACAACAACTTAGAATTACTTTTTCCACAGAGGCCAGTGTGCCCTCTTGCCAACACATTTCATGGGCCTCCTGCACAACTTGTGTTCAAGAATAAAAAAAAAAATATACCTCTCCTGATGGGTAACGATAATGATATTTATCCTGGGCACGCAGGGTATATTCTTCAGGAAAGATTTCCTTGACTTCTTCATAGGTCTTATCTTCACACACCCCCTATAAATACAAAGAATAGGATCATGAATTTGACTAGATTAAGGGCTTGCTCAGTCCACTAAAGCCATTGCGGGCCCTGAGAGCATTTGACACATCTAGCACAGGACTGGTCTATTAGAGGTTTTGTGGCTGTATACTGGAGTACAAAACAAAAAGTTGGTTACTGTATATACTCGGGTATAAGCCGAGTTTTGACTCAGATTGAGGCTTATACCCGAGTCAAGGTCCTGAACAGCGCGAGTCCGTCTGTTGAAGGGGATGCGGCTAGGGCAAATCCATGTGTGAGCCGGGGCAATATCCATGTGTGAGCCGGGGCAATATCCCACTTAACTTATTGACTCGCGTATAAGCCTTCACAGGTTTTTTGGGAAAAGGTAGGGGGGGGGGGGGTCGGCTTATACACGGGTTGGCTTATACCCGAGTATATACGGTATGTTCTTCAAAAAGAACCTGCAAATCTTGAGGATGGGAACATGAAAAAGGCAGTAAGACCAAGTCACCCAGAAGCACCATGTTAAATTAATTTCTGGCACCCAAAAACCATAACCAATATAACAACTTTAGAGCACACTAGAGAAAGCAAGAAGATATTCAACAATGCAGAGAAAGGGGGGGGGGGGGGAGAGACAGGACTTACAGCATCCAGTTCATTTAAGGCTTTCCATTGTTCATATGGAATGCCCAGCCCTTCTGCAGTCTGAATAGTTCTCCTAAGTTGGCTTGTCCACACTTTTAATTCTTTCAGACGCTGTTCCTCAAGATATTTCTTCAATACAATAGCAAACTAAAATGGAATAAAATGAGCGTTAATCTCTTGCTGTAATGTGTTTAACAAATGTCTTCACTAAACCCTCAGCTTGCAAGACTTTGAAACGACAAAGCGAATGTTTTATATAGACTTGCAGGGACTTTACCTTTCTTCCTCGTGGCGATAGACTGGAGTCTCCTCCAATTCTCCCCTTGACATTATGTTCACTCTCACCACCCCGGCACAGGTAGATACAATGTGGCTGTACATGGATGTTCATAAGATAATACACAATCCTGCTCTGGATATGATCCTGAATTCTGTTCACCAGAAATCTCCTTCCAACATCAATCACGATGATCATGGATAGCAACCTGGAGGACACAAGCACAGAACATTAGAAGACAGAAGGGGATTAAGAGGTACTGTATAACAGAATCTCTAGTAACCGTTTAGTAGTTCCATGTAATCCCAGTACTGGACACAAGAATTACTGTGTACCAACTACAAATAGTAAATGACATTTGAGAGAGCCTTACTTGTCATAGTTGTCCGGATCAAGAGGTTCATAGCTTTTCTGGTAGCAACTGATCCGCTTCATGAAGTCCTCCATTGCGTCTTTAGAGTCACAACCTTTGTAGTCAGGGCTACCAAGTTTCACGTCCTGTAGAAAACAGATTAAGGTCATAAAACAAGCTCACATGACCCACATCTTCATTAGGTCTTAGACTGCAGTCATGGATATAAAATAATTTGAGGGAAATCCTACCGCGACATTGCTGGCAACAACAGTGGGATCATTGCACACTGATTCAATGAAGAACAACTGGGAAAAGAGAAAAAAAAATGTTAAAGTCTTAAACGGCAAATGCCATGAAGCATTATCACTATCAAAAAAAAAAAAAAATTATACAAAAGAGACAGTATTAAATTTATGAAAAAGCAACTTACTTTAAAGTCATTCTCTTTGGCAAAATCCTTGATCATGTTCCTTCTCTCTCTGGTTGTATTTGTGGCATCAAAGACCTGTAACCAATGCAGAAGTTAACAGTCTACAAAGTAAAGAAAAAATAAACATCATGTGGTCATTGATCTGACAGTGACACTTAAATAGCAAAAAACATGAAGGCTTCAGTGCTTGATGAATTGCCAGGTCTATATCCATGGGAACCAATCACTTGTTCAGGAATGAATGAATGAATGAATGAATATAGATTTTGATTGCTTATATATCACATTGCCCTTGAGGAAGTCTGACAAAATGCATTGGGCTTTTTTTTTTATACTCCGAATAAAAGATTCTTTATACATTTGAAAATGTATTTTATTCATTCATTCATTCCTGAACAAGTGATTGGTTCCCATGGATATATAGACCTGGCAATTCATCAAGCACTGAAGCCTCCGTGTTTTTTGCTATTTATGTTGGAGCAGTGGACCACCTCCTGGGAGTCGACTTCAGTGGAAAAGCTGAGTATATTTACCCTCTTTTACACCATTATGAGTTATTTGAGCAGTGACACTTACTGCAATCTGTCCACCTTCTACAGTCAAGTAGGATTTAACATCTTCTAACGCATCCAAAGCACATTGTCTGCATGAAAGGGAAAAATTTAATTTTAATATAGAGCATTGGAACCATCTAGGAGTTTATAACAGTCTATAGAAGGGAGGCTTAAATCTGTGGACCAGATAATCAAATGGCTCCTAAATATCTGGATCAGTCTGTACAAAACCACAAGTTATAACTAGCTCCTACTATTGAAGAATTTATCAAATCCTTTACAAGGTATATTTCACATTATGAAGTTAGTGCTGTAGTCTCAACTGTGGGAGGGAATACATAAACCCCCGCACTCCTGAAGAAGTCCATAAGTAGGATTGCGTCCAGTGAACCACTTCAACCTAAAGGAGGTTTACACAGGGTGGTCTGGAGGGTCTTGCATAGTTAAAAACAGGCCATTTTGAAAAAGGAGTTCAAACTCAGAAATAGATTCATGTAGACGTAGACCAGCAGCTGGAGTAAGGAGCACTGTGGAACAAAGAGCAAGGACACCAACCTTCTGACTTTCATGGCTTCTTCATTGTCTGCACGAAAGAAGTCAAATGAACTAAAGTCCTTTACAGCCTCTCGTCTGTACTCGCCGACATTAAAAACTGAAAAGAAACCAAGAAGAATTGAAAACATGAAGAAAGTGCAAAATTGATCCTAGGCAAACAAAATCTCAGTCAAGCCAAAAAGGGGAGAAGGGTAGTTTTGAACCATGATCTGAAGCAGATGACCAGCAATGAATAAAGTCCACAACTAGCTATGGACATAGCATGTCAAATACCGAAAAGATGATCTGTAAAATATAGGATAATGTCGTTTTCAGTTTCCGATAACTCACCTTTTGTTGGAACACCACTCCAGTTAAGGTAACGAGTAAGCTTCTTTGAGATGTACGTCTTTCCACGAGCCGGTAGTCCAACCATCACAATCACTGTTGGAGAGTTGGCCAGATGTGGTCCACCCACTACAATAAAAAGATTTAGATAACATATTGGTCCCGATTTAATTATATCAGCACGCTTCAAAAACCAGTGCCTTTGAAACATGACATGTATTCCCTCGGAGCTCATCTCATCCACCATGAGTCAGCAGACCTGTCATCTGCAGCCTTGTAGAAAACTATCCTGCTCATCCAAGCTGCAGGACGGAGTTTGTGTATCCCAATTAGAATAACACAAGCAAGAATGCTTAATAAACCAGACAGCACGTAGTGCTAAATAGAATTTTATCATGTTCACAAGGGAGGATGTCACCGAATGTGGTAATTGGGGGGAGGGGCAAGAGCTCAGTAAAACAGCCCTACTCTTATAGGGATTCTGAGTGAGGGGGGGGGGCAGCTTATAAACATCCTGTTGCTTTGGGTGTACTAATAGTTGGGATGTTTACCTAGTCCAAACTCACACCCTATGCCCCCAGGGCTTTTACAGCAAATTGGAGAACAAGAGGGACAGCTTCAAAAGAGGATCCATCTACCCAAAACTTCTTGTTTCCAATGAAAAAGCAATTCATTCATCACATAATACATATGTAAACAAAGGACAGATCCTTGGCATCTAAATCGCAGGTCCTCAAAAAAAAAAAAAAAAAGAAGAGCCTCAACACAAAAATGTTCTTCACCAGCAGGTGTCAACCACACGTTGAAAAGGAGTACCAGAAAAAAGAAAGTTTTTAATTAATACCCACTTTCCCCCCTTGGTTTCAATTTATGGAATGGCAAAGCTGCACAGGGCACAAGGAACGACATCTGGATGGCCAAAAATCACAAGTCAAAGCGCTCACGATCCAAGAAGCAGATACAAAATGACTGTGCAGGACTTCAGACTCAGGTTATTATATTCATGCACGTCAAAAGGCTTAATTTGATTAATAGCATTCTGCCTCATGTGCGCTCAAGAGACGTAATCCCAAATAATCCTCAATGTCCTGGACATAAAACGGAACACCTTTAACGACAGCTACAAAACAGATTACAGGGGAGGCGGGGATGGAGAAAAGGAATGAGGACAATTTTTTCCTGAGTGTCATTTCAGGTCCTTTTACCATATTCAAGTCATATTCGACATGGAGGGCAAATGCTGAAAAAGGCATCTTTACAGTAAAAAAAAGTTACCAGATCATCTACCAATCCAGTCAAACAGGCTAATTGTGGATTTAAATACAAGATTTGGACATTAAACTAGTCCCCCGGCAGCCTACATACTCCTGACTCATGGAATATGTGTTTATAGAACCACTCAACACCAGCCTGACACAGCTTTTATGAAAAAAAAAAAAGCAAATATTTTAACCTCATCAAAATTCATGAAATATTTCGTTTTCTCATCCCTTGCAAATTAAACAAATTATAGAAGAGCAATAAATACATACGCAAACCTTGAGGATACACTTGTTGGTAAAGTAATTAGTATACAAATCTTATGGATTTATTTTTTTTAAAATAAAAATAAAATCCTTGGAGTGCACCGTCAGGATTTGCCCATGTATATTCTATTACATAGAGCTCTGGACATACTTGAAAACGAGAGAAATCTCAAATGTATCCTTCCTGGTAAAAATGCTTTAGAAATATATACCTGTCAGTAATGCTGCCCTTCAAACATAAAATCTGTAGGATTGAGTGGAAATCTGAATGGATGAGGGGGTAATCCTGTGCAGAGGACGCGAGATCTGGTGAAAGTTATTTTAGATTGCTAATCCAGACATGGATTATGTCTGCACACCCAGATTATTAACCCAGACAGTCTATGGGATGGGGTTACATCTGCCAGGAGGGAGTTTAAAAATAAAAAAAAAAAAAAAGGGGGGGGGGAAATTGTATTTATCATTTTTTTGGGACAAAAAGTCTACATTGTACTTTAATAAAATGTATGAGGGGAGATGCCTGGGGGTAATAAATAAACACTGTCCTCCAGGAGGAGCTGCAGGATGCAATGTATAAAAGACACGTTGGGTCTCCTTATGCAGCATCACCTGATCACGTTTCTAGTGGCTGGAGCCTCCAGGACTCAATGAAAGGGAGATCCTGTATCCTTGACAACCGCATCCCCCTCCCCGCAGCACTGAATGGGAGCTGGGATAATGGCTCATCCTGGAATGCTGACAGGACAGGGAATGGAATGTGTGAATCACCAGCTGATTCCTGGGCAACCCCCGCCCTCCATTATAATGAATGCATGAGTGATGGGTATGCAGATAAGCCCCCCCCCCCCAAATACAGGGAGCAGGATGGAGGGTGTCCCAAGACAATGCGGGGACAAAGCAGCCCTTTCCACGACATACAACCTTTAAAAACGCTTTACTCTGTCAAGTCGAAAGTCTGTCCAAGGGTCTTAATCAGCAAGTTAAACGCAGGCGATCAGGTCACGTGGGAGAAGTCCGCGGACTGCCCCATTACACATGCAGAAAACAAGGCTAGGGAGGAAGCCCCTTGGTGCTGGGCTCAGTAATGACCCGGCAGGGAGGTCAGCATGCCCATTCCTCACATTAAACGAGAAAAGGGGTCACACGCAGCAGATAAAGCAAGGACCGGTGATGGAGCGGCGGCGCAATCACCATGGTAACCTAGCAGCGAGTCACTGGCAGGATGTGAGGCCGCTCTCAGCGCACGCTGCACAGTCAGCACGTGGGTATACCGGCGGCACAGCCTGCTCCCCCTCCAGCCTCACCATTCATCGGGCACCTGGGCACATCCGCCACGGGCATCCACGTCTTCTGGATCCGGTTCTGTCTGAGCTCCAGCAGCGGCATGTTAACGGCAAGACAGCAACCCACACCGAGAAACGTGATATCTCTCTCTCCGCACGAAACAATCCCGATCCGCAGCGCTCGCAACGAGTCTCCCGGGTCTATGCAGGCGATATACTCCTCACTCTGTTCACAGCCCTCTCTGATCTCAGCCCGGCCCGGAGAGCGCTAATAAACCCCACCGGCCTGCCCTCCGCAGCGTGAGGCCACCGCGTCACCAGCCCCGCCCGCTGCTTACTGCCGCCGCCACACGCCCACTCCTGGTACTGCAGTCACCACGGCTACGAGCACGTTAACCCCTGACACCCCGCAGGCATCCCTTCAGCACCCAGACTGATACTGTGTTATCACTCAATAAACGGATCTGCAGGGATCTATACACCACGTGACAGCAGGTGTGATGGGCAGCAGCAGGGAGACACACTGACACAAGATAAAAAAACACACTTAGAATTTGCTGTAGAAATGAAGTTATAAAATCACAGCCATTGTATATATATATATATATAGTGTGTGTGTGTTTATATATAAATGGTAACATGTATAATAAGAAAGGATAATATTTTATAGAGCTGCTATTGATGAGAAAATGTATATAGCACGTTACAAAAATGACAATATAATGAAATGGAAATCCTCAAATCTTACATTTACTGAGAGGATAAAAAATATATCAACTAGTCAATACGCTTCCTTTGGTGGATGTGATATATATGGAGAAAGGTGCATGTATGTGACGTCACCAACCCACCATATGTCACTTAATAGAGAATGCCACAGACTAAATGTATCCATCTGCCAGACATCGATTGATCAGACATGGTGAATCCCAGGGATCGAGTCCTAAAAAAAGAAGTGTGGGAACTCACCAGGATTTCTGTCTCCCAATAAGCAATTATCACGTCGTACGTAACCACAAACACACACTCAGCTCTGATAAATTTATGTATATATGTCAATAAGAAAGCAGATTGTACAACAAATGTTTATGCTGGCTATTGAATACGGAGATGTAGTGTATGCAGCCGCCCCGCAAACACACCTTCATAAACTTACTACATTGTATAACTCATTCTACCGCTTTGTGCTACAATGTAATTACATGACCCACCTTTGTGACATGTTAAAAGAACTAAACTGGCCATCGCTGGAATCTAGACGCATCTTTCACCTTTCAAACCTGGTGTTTAAGAGCTTTTCTGGGAAGCTGCCACCCTACCTGAATATGCTGCTTCCCCAGCAGTTCCCTCATCCTATAACCTCCGATCCAGGACCAGCACCTTACTTGCAATACCACAATACAAAAAGAAAATGACTCAATCCTCATTTTCCTACAGAGCACCACAATTATGGAATAACCTCCCAGACACCATCAAATCTTCCCCAGTCTAAATTCCCTTAAGAGCTCCCTATTAACATACCTCAATACAAAATGCACCTGTAAACATGTAACATAGTGGCATATTTATTTTCTGTTACTCTGTATATTTGTGTTTTGTTTCTAATATCTTGCATTTTATTACTTTGTATTTCTGTACCTACTGTAACACTTCAATGTTCTTGAACCCAGGACGTACTTGAAAACGAAAGAAATCGCAATGTATCCTTCCTGGTAAAATCCTTTATAAATAAATATGTGAAATATAGCAAAAATATATGATAAATCCTATATTTATTGTGACTTAATAGAGAAATATGTGATTGAACACCTGACTACAAGCTTTATAGAGTATGGGACCAAAGGGAACTCTGTTCCCTCTGCAAAATTAGTGCAGGAACTCCGTTCCCACGCGTTCCCCCTCGACTTGACCCCTGGTGAATCCTCTCTGAGAGCTGCAAATAACCTCAATCTCTGCATTCTATTGTAAAATGCCCAACATAGTATGTTTTACACTGAAATGTGTGATGTCATAGCAAAACTGCCGACTGTCTGCTGGTGGGATGTAGTGATGATTTGGCTGTGGCATATAGTGTTTTAATGTATGTGTTGACACTCTGCATGCAGAATTTAATTCAGGGGTAGATTTACTAAACAGTGAATTAACAGCACACAGGATTTTATTTGAATGAATGCCCTAGATTTATGTAGCATGTACCGACTGGGCAGTGGCGTAACTAGAAACCTGAGGGCCCCGGTGCAAGAATCCACGAAGGGCCCCCCCCCAAAAAAATCTATATTTTTACTAATTTTTCACTGCAAAATAAAACAAAGATAGTATTGCCCCCCAGCTCTCATGGGTATATATTGGGCCCCCCAGCTCTCATGGGTATATATTGGGCCCCCCAGCTCTCATGGGTATATATTGGGCCCCCCAGCTCTCATGGGTATATATTGGGCCCCCAGCTCTCATCGGTATATATTGGGCCCCCCGCTCTCATGGGTATATATTGGGCCCCCAGCTCTCATGGTATATATTGGGCCCCCAGCTCTCATGGGTATATATTGGGCCCCCCAGCTCTCATGGGTATATATTGGCCCCCCAGCTCTCATGGGTATATATTGGGCCCCCCAGCTCTCATCGGTATATATTGGCCCCCCAGCTCTCATGGGTATATATTGGCCCCCAGCTCTCATCGGTATATATTGGGCCCCCCAGCTCTCATCGGTATATATTGGGCCCCCCAGCTCTCATCGGTATATATTGGGCCCCCAGCTCTCATCGGTATATATTGGCCCCCCCGCTCTCATCGGTATATATTGGGCCCCCAGCTCTCATGGGTATATATTGGGCCCCCAGCTCTCATGGGTATATATTGGCCCCCCAGCTCTCATGGGTATATATTGGGCCCCCCAGCTCTCATGGTATATATTGGGCCCCCAGCTCTCATCGGTATATATATTGGGCCCCCCGCTCTCATGGGTATATATTGGGCCCCCAGCTCTCATGGGTATATATTGGGCCCCCAGCTCTCATGGGTATATATTGGGCCCCCAGCTCTCATGGGTATATATTGGGCCCCCCAGCTCTCATGGGTATATATTGGGCCCCCCAGCTCTCATCGGTATATATTGGGCCCCCCAGCTCTCATCGGTATATATTGGGCCCCCAGCTCTCATGGGTATATATTGGGCCCCCCAGCTCTCATCGGTATATATTGGGCCCCCCAGCTCTTATCGGTATATATTGGGCCCCCCAGCTCTCATCGGTATATATTGCCCCCTAGCTCTCACCTCTGCTGGCCCCGGGCAGGCTCCGCCGGCGTTCCGTTCCTCTGAGGCGAGCGGCCGCTGGAAGCATGCGTCTTGGCTGCTCACCGGAAACCACCTGATCAGCGCAGAGGTCTCGTGAGAGGATCTCGTGCGCTGGTCAGGTGGTTCCTATCCCACGTGAGCGGCCAAGCTGCATGTCAGTGGCCGCTCGCAGGGAGAGGGACGGCCAGTGCGCGGCTCCCAGATTCCGCCGCTGATTGCCGGAATCTGGCGGGCGGCGCCGGGCCCCCCTCCAGTGGCGGAATGCCAGGGCCCGGTCGCAACTGCGACCGCTGCGACCCTGGTACTTCCGCCACTGCGACTGGGTGGAGTAGAGGTAACATCACTGCTCTAATCCCAGGTTCAATCCCGACGAGCACCTCTCCAGTAAGTGTCCTTGGGCTAGACACCTAATGATACATACTCGCCACCCAGGACATACTTGAAAACGAGAGAAATCTCAATGTATCCTTCCTGGTAAAATACTTTAAAAAACAAAAAAGTGTATGTATTTATTTTATGGGTTACAGCCTAACATTATACCAAGACTGAAAATAAAGTTCTATCTGATACTGTAAATATTTTCATTAACATCAGGTCCTGTTTCTTTGTTTTCTATTTTTAGAATCTTCACACTCCTTGCAAATCCTCCCATGGAGTTTCCTGACACTGGAAATGATAGGATTTTGGAAGGAGGAGGAGATTCTTGTCTTTTGTTTCTGCTAAACACGTTTTAATTCACTTTACAGAATCTATTGCAACATTGTGTAAAAAAAAAAACCAAAAGAAGAAAAATGGGGGAAATTCCCCCTAGCTTTACCTGCATTTACACATTTCATCATCACCCAGTTACTATTTGCTGCCTAATATTTCCCTTTTCAGTGGTGCACAGCCATGCATTATAAAGGAGCTCCTATCTCTCACTGGAAATACATGTATATATTATTTGTTGCTTTTTTCACCTTGTTCAAAGAGCACAGCTTTTGTCATTCAATGTGTCCCACCTTACATGCCAGGTGCCCCTTACTAGCCACAGGGCTACCAAGCCATGTTTAATTAAATGGACATTTAAAATGTTTAGATCTTCACTCATACAGCCTTAATGTGATTAAACATAGATGAAAGTGACATAATGTGACAGGTTGGCATGTCTGCATTGCTGTGCCACATCTGATGGCTGGCACTTGGCTTCACTCGTGGAAGCCCCCATCACCTCTCTGCACAATAAAAGAGACGTGTGTTTCAGGGGGAAAGCCAGTGATCAGGATTCTGTCTGGGTCACAGGAGATGGTCTACTCTTGGTAACAGGAGGGGGTGGGGGTCAGAGATCTCCCACTGCTACTTCAGCCTGGGACACGTCCCTCACGTTCCTCAAGGAAAGGAGAGCTCCCCTTCCCCCTCCAGACTGACTCACACCTCTCTCTTTGGAAAGGAAGCCAAAAATGCAGCCATGGTGCTTTGAATGCATCCTCTGGGCGACCGTGGCATGATCACACCACTCCTTCAGCCCAACAAGGGGTCTGCATTGAGCTAACAATTGTCGGGAAATGACCCGGAGACTTGTTGCAGGAAAAAAAAAAAAAGCTGATATGGAAAAAAAAAAGTGCCAAAATTAATTAACCCACTCAATGCTGAACTAATTTTGACTATTTGCTTAGGCTAGGGTCAGACGAAAGCATTTTTCCCCGCGAACGTGAAAAAGTGCTTCCGAACGCATTGACGTATTTTTTCACGGAATGCGCAAAAACGGTCAGACGACGCGCATTTTCGGGCGTGATTTTGTACGGATCGTCAATAAAACTTTTTTTGCGTCTGGACGTTATGTAGGCTGGACATTAGCAGTGTCTGACATCTCCTAATCACGCAAACACGCCGCTATGCCGCAGCTGCGCACTCAGTACGTCAGTACTAGCGGTTCAGCGTTCTCAGAAAAATGCGTTCAAATTCCACTTGCGTTGCACGGCCGGACTTTTGTGCGGCCGTACATCGTATATTGGCCGTCATTGCCCGTCATCTGCTGCTAGTGCGGCCGCAATTATGTGCGCCAGAACGCACGTTAAAAGTGCGCTGGTCTGACCCCAGCCTTAAACCTCCATCATGTTTTACGGTATAACCTTCATACACAAATTCTATATTATATTAGGGAGATTGACAGATTTAAGATACATTACATGCCACATACACCGTCATAAGGCTGGGGTCAGACCAGCGCACTTTTAACGTGCGTTCTGGCGCACATAATCACGGCCGCACTAGCAGCAGATGACGGGCAATGACGGCCAATATACGATGTACGGTCGCACGAAAGTCCGGCCGCGCAACGCAAGTGGAAAACGAACGCATTTTTCTGAGAACGCTGAACCGCTAGTACTGACGTACTGAGTGCGCAGCAGCGGCATAGCGGCGTGTGTGCGTGATTAGGAGATGTCAGACGCTGCTAATGTCCAGCCTACATAGCGTCCAGACGCAAAAAGAGTTTTATTGACGATCCGAAAGAAATCACGCACGAAAAATGCGCATCGTATGACCGTTTCCGCGCATTCCGTGAAAAAATAC
Organism: Leptobrachium leishanense; assembly: GCA_009667805.1. Classification (NCBI taxonomy): domain Eukaryota; kingdom Metazoa; phylum Chordata; class Amphibia; order Anura; family Megophryidae; genus Leptobrachium; species Leptobrachium leishanense. The sequence continues at coordinate 178,411,912 of CM019065.1, read as the reverse complement.
GTCAATTCGTTCGGACGCACTTTTTTACGTTCGCGTGTAAAAATTCGTTTGACCCTAGCCTAAAGCGTTGCGGAAACAGTTGGTGCTATATGTCAGACGATCGCACCTAGTACTGCCGTGCGCCTGCACTTACCGGTGGCTGTCGCAGCCTCGTGATGCAGCGACGGGCGCCGGTCACACGCTTGTGCGCACGCACGATCTGCGCGCGCAGCAAGCGTCCGTCTAGCCTAGGGAACGAATCCGTCGATGCACTAGAAAGCGCGTCAACGGAGCTGCAAAGCGCGATCCTCCATAGGAGGATCGCGATTTGCACAGCTGAGGGCAGTCAGCGGCAGCGGAGAGTGGAAGGAACGTCTGCTCTCACGGACGTTCCTTCCGCTCTGCAGTGCGCTCGTCTGACTCAAGCCAAATGATGACAATAATAATGTCATGTCATAATGCTACATTAAGAATGTCAAAAAATTGCAAATTTATATTCAGATTTCAATCATTTGCTAAAAAAGTGTAAATTTTTATATAATATTATTTTTCACTTTTTATCATCCAAACCCTTGTGGTTATATATTAATAATAATATTACTTTAAAAAAAATATATCAGAAATGAAGAATCGGTTTGCTGCAGATTTATTTAATATTTTTGGAGGTTTTCCACTGGGGAAAAAGAGAAAATATTAACATAATACATAGTTCCAGGTGTTAAGAACATCATTTTTCCATTTGACATGGGTCAAGTCACCCTAGATAGCGTTAGGAGTCCAAATGTGCACCTTCCACAACCTCAATACAAAAAAAGCATTTTCCTGCATTTGGTTTCGATAGAAGGCATGTCTGCATTAAAAAAAAGTTTTACCTGCCCAAGACATAAAACAAAAAGGACTATTTTCGCAAACTAAACACCTGGCCGCATCAAATGAGGGGTTACCAGTATTTCTACTATATAGGTGGGGTCAGGTGCACAATAACCTACAGAATATGGCACTTTGGTGAAAACACATTTTTGTTTAGGATTCCAGTCTTTGACACGTGGTAGAATCTTTAAAAATAAAGTCATTTTTTATCTTGTCACATAACTCTGACTGAGATGAACGTTAGACCCCCCTTTATTAGACTGAATCACCACAATAGAGAGAGCGGTGCACCAATTGCACCTTGCCCAACCTCAATTTTTCTGCATTTTTAAAAAGTTGCATAGTTTAAATTAGAAGGCTCCAGTTACCCAATTAAACCACAGCAAATAAATCATTATTTTAGGCCAATGTCAGATGAACGCATTGATCACGTCCGTGTCGCCGCACAGTTTAACGTCCGTCATAGCATAGAATCATGAGCAATAGAGACCCACACACGAAGTACGTGCGCACCGAACTGCGCACGCACAACACACGTGGCAAACGGACGCAAGTTAGGCAAGAACGTAAAACCGCTACCACGGACGCGCAGAGTGCGCCACGTCCGCGTAGTGTCCTGTGTGAGTGATGAGATGTCAGACGCAGCGCATTTGCGACGTCCAGCACCTTGACGCACACAATGGCTTTTCATATCATTTTCAAATTTTTATCATTTTTCATATTAATTTTATTTCCCATAATTCCCTTTTTTTTCTACGTCAGTCAAGAAAAACAGACCGTGTGGTGTCTAAAGTATCTACCGTCAGTTCGTCTGTCCGTTATGCACGCACGCAGAGTGCGCTCAGACTGCGTTCGCCTGACATTAGTTATACTAACTACATGAACAGCTGCTTTTTTTACACAAAAAAATAGGATAGAGGACAAATAGCAGAATATGGCACTCTGGTTACAAAACATCTAATTTCAAAGTTCATTTAGGACTCCAAATATAAAAAATGTAACTTTAAAAAATAATTCAAACAACTATAGTGTATGTAGTGCTGTGATCAGAGACATGTAGTTGTTTTATATATTCCACGCATCAACATATTACTTGATTAGTAAACGTTTTTAAAAAGAATGTTGTGTTGAAAAGGAATTTCCCAGGCAGGTCGTTTGGACTTTGGTACTAAGAACATACATTAGTGACAGGACTTGAATTTTTACTACGCGATGTGTAAATAAAAAGAAAAACCATTTATTGCTCCCACAGGCGTGTACAGAAGGGTCCGCCAGGTCAGTGAATCGCTGCTGCTTTTGACCCTTTAGGTCCCCAGTTACCCCTTTTGGTTTTTCTTATTTGATTCACAATAAAGTACATGGAAAGTAATAGTTTGTGATTATTTACAGTAATAAAGTTGCGTGTGCACACACCCTAAAATATGGGCTATGCGTGCCTATCATTGCAACATGGAAGTGTGATTGTTGCCTTACAAGGTGAAATCTATGACCTTATTTCCAGGTTACTCGGTGGTATCAGTAAAAGATAAAGTTGGCGCAGACGGGGAGTGTTCATTGTAAATAAGTGTAAGCGTTAAATAATACGGAAGAGTAGGCAGGACTGAGTCACCATGCGCAGACATCTCAATGTGTCATATGGTGGAATACTGTATGACATCATTTGGGAGACTCAGGATTTTATTTTTTGTAAATAGATCATGAACTGCAATTATGGCAAAACGGATGACATACGTGCATTGTAGTGGTGTTGCTAAGGTTTAAATTACCTTAGAGTTCAGTACGATTTATAGTCAGAATATACAGTAGGGATGAGCTGTTCGGTTCTATCAGTTCGGAGCTCGATTCATACATCGGCAGTTCAAAAGTTCGCAAACTTCAAACTTTTCTGCGTGTTAGGTTCGAGTTCGAAATTATTTTTTTTAAAAAAAGTATAAAAAATGCTTAAAAAATACTAAAAAAATCTAGAAGTAAAGAGACTCTTTACTGCAGATTATTATAAGCAACGGTTTATTAGATATTGAATTAAAAACTAATGTCTAGGTGCAAAGATTCTCACCTCTAAGGCTGGGGTCAGACGAGCGCAGTTATCACGTCCGTGTTGCCGCACATTTGTACGTCCGTGGCAGCATAGCATTCTGACTAATGGAGCCCCACACACGAAGTACGTCCGCACGGAAGTGCGGACGCATGACGGACGCAGCAAAAGGACGCAGGTTAAGCAAGAACGTAATACTGCTAGAACGGAGGTGCTGAGTGCGCCACGTCTGCAACGTCCATGTAGCTTTCTGTGTGAGTGATGAAACGTGGTCAGACAGACTGCATTTATACGTCCAGCATTTTTGACGGACAGAATGTTTTTTTCATTGTAATTTATTTTCCCTGCTACATCAGTCAGAAAATATGTCAGTGAAAAAAACAGACTGTGTGGCCACTACCTTGTCGTCAGTCAGTAAGTACGTCCAAACTGCACGGACGCACAGTCCGTACAAAATGCGCTCATCTGACCCTAGCCTAAATGACCTGTGCTCTCAAACGGCGTAAACAACAGGTGTTTAATTAGTGTTTGGAAATAACATGTGCTTCAAATTAGTCCGGTCTCATGAATTTGATACATTGTATGCAGACTGGCAGTGCTAGGTGTCGTGTGTGGGTCTGTGATGGCGATGTTTCCATACATCCTACAGATCCGCCACTTCACGGGCAGGTTATGGGGACCTCCTAGACACGATATTTGAAGGAATTTTTCGTTTTTATTTTTATTTTATGGAAAACTCACTGTTCCTTTAACCCTTTCACTGCTGAGGCATTTCACCGCTGTGTGCTGAGCTAATTTTTACCGCTTTCGCTCATCATGTTTAAACGCGATTTGAAGTCACATTTTATTATATGAACCAGACATATTATGTATCGTTCTTTCCGGCAGACTCGGCAGATTCATAATATATCATTTTTATATGTATATGTCATGTTCTGCCTGTATATTATAACAAAAAATGCAATAAAACTTGAATTTTTAATCATCTGCAGCGTGTATAGTGTTTCTTTTCACCTTTTATCACATGAGCATTTTTGGTTATATTTTCTATGGGGTGCGCTTGTACAAAAATTAGAAATGGGGACTTATTAAATTTTTTGGGGGGAATTATGTGATTTTTAGCAAACGCACACCATAGAAAAAAATCATTAGTGCAGCATCATTGTTCACATTATAATTGAAATGCGAACAATATTGCTGCATTAATAAAAATAACACACAAAAAAAAATCTTTTTTAAAATTTTTTTTTCCTTTATACCTGGTCATGTTGGATATCATTCGAAAGGCTATGCTCAGGACTTTCGATTGACACTCTCCATGACCCCCTAGCTGCCACGGTTCTGGAGATATCGGGGTTCAAATGAACCCCCTATCTCCACCAGGGGATTCCGGGCAGCTAGGGGTTCCCCGGCTATCTGATGTCATCACGCTATGCGTGATGACGTCAGGCAGTGAGGGGGGACCCGGGGTGGAGCTGCCATCCAAGATGGCGGCCCCCCCGGAGCTAGGCTGCATTTCAGCGCCGGCGCCAAAGTGCGGCCCGGTGCCTAAGGGGTTAAAGCTAGACTTGTGCACCGATTTTTTTTTCGGTTCGGTTCGTTCGGATTTTGTAAATTTTCGTTTCGGCCGATTTCCGTTTCGGCTGATCTGTTTCGGCCGATTTCCGTTCGGTTCGTTTTTCGTATCAACTTTTTTTCGTGATTTCGGAAATTTTCGTGTTTTTCGGAACATCTGTTCTCCTCGTTTTAAAGTTTCTATTCGTTTTGACGTCAGCTAATGGTTTTTCGGATCCGATATTTCTGTCGATACGATAATTCTGCCGATACGATAATTCTGCAGATACGATAATTCTGCCATTGAGATTTCTCATGTTTTACAGGAAGGATACATTAAGATTTCCCATGTTTTACAAGAAGGATACATTAAGTTTTCTCATGTTTTACAAGAAGTATACATTGAGATTTCTCTGGTTTCCCGGGAAAGATACATTGAGATTTCTCATGTTTTACAAGGAGGATACATTGAGATTTCTCTGGTTTCCCGGGAAGGATACATTGAGATTTCTCATGTTTTACAAGAAGGATACATTGAGATTTCTCTGGTTTCCCGGGAAGGATACATTGAGATGGGAATGATACAAAATTACAGAATCAGCGATATAACCGAAAAATACGATGTCCGAAATTACTGAAATGGAACCGAAATCAGGAATGGAGCCAAAATCACGAATGGAACGAAAATGAATTTAGATTTTACACATTTCTAGTCCATTCGAAAATTCCGAAAAGTTTTCGTTTCGGCTCAGAAATTTATTCGGATCTGCCGTTTTCGGATCCGAAAATTTTCGGAAAATCGTCCGAATCCGAATGCACGAATCGGGAAATTTCGTGAAAATTCCGAAACCCGAAACGCACATCCCTAGTTAAAGCCAGGTACCGCTTAAAAGGGGAGACTCTCCCCTTTTAATTGGTGCCTGGCTTCTTTTTGTGGGACCTCCCAATAGGGAGGGATCCGAACGGATCCCCCCCTCCCTTCCAGGCGATCTCCCGGCATTGCCGGGGGGTCGCCTGGAAATGACGTCATCGCACATGGACCCCGGACAGAGAGGTGAGTATCTCCGCCGGGGGTCCCGCAAAGCTGATGACGTGTGGGATACGTCCTCCTCAGCATACAGCGAGAGTAACTGAGGACGTGTCCCACACGTCATCAGCAGTGAATGGGTTAAAAACTTATTTTTTAAAACTTTTTGTCCTTGTTTCCTGTCCCCCAGGGCACTACCCGGACCCGGACATTGTTTTTAAATGTATCTATACATCCTAGAAATCCGCCACTTCACGGGCAGGTTATGGGGACCTCCTAGGCACGATATTTGAAGGAATTTTTCGTTTTTATTTTTAACCCTTATTTCATGGAAAACTCACTGTCCCTTTAAAAACTTTTTTTTTTAACTTTTTGTCCTTGTGTCCTGTCCCCCAGGGCACTAGCCAGACCCAAATATCTAGCATATATGCCCTCTTGGAGGGCACTCTAAAAATTGAACTTTGAGTCCCATTGATTTGTATGGAGTTCGTGTTTGAGTTCGAATTCGAACTTTTGAAAAGTTCGAGTTCAAATGCGAACCGAACTCGGGGGTGTTCGGCTCATCCCTAATATACAGGCAGCTAAGTTCAATATCCACTGCTAGCCACCCTTTACTGCACAGACCGTGCCGGGGCACTGATGGAGTGTTACATAGCCAAAACCAAAACGAATGCTCAATTTAGTATACTAGGGAGTGCTGTGTACAGTAAATATAACCCTGAGAAGGACAGTTGCTTTGGAATGCCATGTCTTTATCGGATGCATGATAGAAACATTGGATCTGTTGGGTCATATTTAAATGCTTTTGTATTGACTTTCCTAACACGCAGTGATATGTTCTTTTCTTGTTATGCAGTTCATTAAATTTTAGTCTGTGCAAATCTCAACTACTATAAATGCCTGCCCCTGCTACATTCAGCAGTCTAAGGCCAGGGTCAGATGAGTGCAGTAGGTGCGCCCACACGGACGTGCCTCCCGGAGTCCGTCGGAGCATTGTGACGCTTCAATGGGGCTGGTCACACCCCGTAGCGTGCGCACAAATTGCGTGCGCTGTAAGCGGATATGTAGAAAGCTTCCCCATCAAAATGCTAGACGTGCGTTGGATGGGGCTGCAAAGAACGATCGTCCATAGGAGGATCGAGCCTTGTTGCAGTGCTGAGCACACTAACTTCTCTCAGCGAGGTGGCCAGACGGGCACCAGAGTGGAAGGACGTCCACTCTCATAGACGTTCCTTTCACTCTCAAAGATGTTCGTATGACCCCGGCCTAAGGCCAGTGTCAGACAAGCGTTTTTCAGAGTAGAAGGAGCGTCCGTGAAAGTGGGCATTCCTTCCAGTCTGGCACCCATGTAGCCGCCTCGCTGAGTGCAGTTAGTGCGCCCAGCACTGCAAGGCTTGATCCCCCTATGGAGGATTGCGCTTTGCAGCCCCGTCAAACGCGTGTTGTACCGTTTCAACAGGGAGGCCTTCAGTACATCCACTGTAGTGCGCACAATTCGTGCGCACTACAGCATGTGGCCGGCCCTGTCGAGACGTCACAAAGCTGCAATGGGCATCGGGAGGCACGTCAGTACGGGCGCACCTAGTGCGCTCGTCTGTCACTGGGCTTACTTTGTCCAAGCCAAGGCTAGTATTGTTGTACTTGTGTAAGCCAACCCTCAAAATTTCCACTCGCCTGCTCGCAATTTGCGAGGGCAAATCAAGCAATGGCGAGTGGAAATTCACACGCAGGCAGCATGATAAGTTATATCGTACTGCCTGCTCTGTGTATTCCAGCGGCGGCCGTGTTTTTTTTTTTTTTTTTTTACGCCGACCGACATGCTCAGGACCATCCAGTGTGCTTTCTTTTTACAGCAACAGCTGGACATGGCCCGAGTCATTTCCGGCGCGCTGACCGCACGGGTTGAGATGCAGCATGTTTACCAGTGATGGGGAACCTCCCGCTGAGGAAAACAATCTGTCCTGAGTGCCTTAAAGGGAGGGGGTGCAAATTCCCTCTCCCGCTGCTCTCCTTACTCCAATTGCCTCTCCAGTCCTTACAGCTGCGTGCTGGATCCTTCTTTATCCTCAGCCCCTGAATCCAGCATGCCTCAGTGTACTCGGAGGTGAGGTAAAAGGGGGGGGGGGTGTGGAGAGAAATGAATTAAAGGTAGTGGGGGAAGAAATAAAATAGGGAGAAAAATGAATTAAATACTGGGGGGAGAAATGAATTAAATACTGGGGAAGAGAGAAATGAATTAAATACTGGGGAAGAGAGAAATGAATTAAATACTGGGGAAGAGAGAAATGAATTAAATACTGGGGAAGAAATTAATTTGGCAAAATAAATATACTAAAAGGAGGGACAAATGAATTAAAGGGGGCCCTTGACAGAAAAAAGGTTCCCCACCCCATTGTAAACTAAGTGAAAGTAAAAAGCTGTCAGCACGCCGGAAGTGATTCCAAAACCAGTGCCGTTAGTACAACTCCTGTGAGGGGCCATAATTAGTGAAATGGTGGCGTAGGCGTTTGAGTTTATGCAAAATAAATCTATTTATTTATAAAGAAAGAGGTGATACGGAAGGAGCAAAAAAGAAAAAAATGGGGATGGAAGTATCGCACATGAATATTAGTGGATTCATCTGTATAAGCATCCAAGGAGGAAACCTGACTCTGGGGTCTTCTAACTTCTATTGATAACCTGGCATATGAATAATGAAAAGAGAGTATTAAGTTCCCCTTGATATGTCGAATGCATAAACCCCAAATTAATTTGGTCCTAAAAACTGTTGGAGAGGAGTCTGTACTTAATGGATGATACTACTTGTCTGGGTCTGGTGCCTGAGTGTACATGTATCTGATGCCTGGGTATTAATGTTAATTATTTTTGTAGCTTTATTCTGAATAAAACTTTTAATAGTGTAACTTCATAAAATAGATGTGTTTAGGGCAGGGTAGGGTAGGTGGGGCAACTGGTGGCGAGTAACTCTTGAGGTCTGGCTAGTAGCTTGGGAATTGAAATTTTGAGCCCTGGTGTAAGCTATCTCGTACCCACTGTAATACTTAGCAAATTATATTTGGGCTATGGGTCACAAATGTTTAGGATTCATACTTAGGAATATTTGCATATAATAATGAGATATCTTTACACTGAGATCGTCTCTTTATGTTTTAGTCATATAAACACTTGCAATTAATGTAGTGTACACCAAACGTATTTGTTTTCCATAAAAGTAATCCACAATAAAGTGTTTACAGTTTTTTCTTACACGTAATAATTCCATGTGAAAAATGATGCTGGGACTAACCATGTTGATACAAAATTTTGATGCACATATTAACATGTCAAAAGATGATGCAAATCATCACTTGCAAAAAAAAATAAAAAAAATAGAGTAGCATCTTAGCATCTGTTGCTCACAAGGAAAGTTCCCAGAATAAACAGATCTATATTCCGGAGATTTATATAAACGTCATAGTTGGAAAATTGCAGGAAAGCTCAAAGTGGAATGATCACTGTGGAATCCAATGAAGAGTCCCTTGAGATTCCATTGTTGACATGGTGATTGCTTTCAATATATAACAATTCTTTATGGTTGAATTCATAGATAATGCACAGAATAGGAGATTTAGGAAACGGAAAACCAGTGCACCATTCTAAAGGTGTGCAAGTAACCGTAGAAACCAGTGAGCTGTCCCTGCTGTGTCCACATGTTGCCACGGTTACTGCTCCAATTTTTACTATAGATTTGCTGTCTTTTCCTTTAGTAAAGTATTCACAGAATGTTGCATATTATGGATCAGTTTTAGTTTAATCAAATTAATGCCAAGCAATTACAGGCTCAGTGTTATTTAATAACTTGAAAAGCACTTTACTTCTAATTATACATATCACTGTACATGATGTAAGTAAACCATCGAACCTGGCAGAACCAGATATTACATGACTAAACTGTATTATATAATAAAGCCACTGCTTGCAGAAAAAAAGGCTCAGTTGCATCACTCGTAGGGAAAGAATGAACTGATTTTGACTTTATAACTTAATTATATAGTAGATTTTATTGGTTTATTGTTTCCAATAGCACTTTTTAAGCTATTGCCATATTAGGAAGATTTTAGCATCTAATGCTAAACTGATGTGGAATTCCACCTAGACGGGCGACCCCCCCCCCGTCATTAGCATACAACTGCTTTCCAGGTGCACAATACTGGATGTTTGAGACCTTCTGTTGTTTTCACTGGAATGCACTAGAAAATTCCATTTTGTTCCTAGGGTTCTCTGGCAACCGCAGGTAAAACTGGCCCAAACAGAACAGATTCCGTTTCCTGTATATGCGCAAGGTTTTCCTGAGTGTTGAGTTGAACTGCAAATTTAGACACTGTTTAAAGGCCCCATTAAAATATATAGAATACAGTTTGCATCTATAGCTGCACCGCTGTAAGGAAAAACCAAGCTTAGTGGCCAAATTATTTTTGATTTTTTTTTTGCTAAGAAATACCAGGTTGATCATTTTGGCAAACACGTTGAAGTAAAGTTTATTTCTTTCTAACATTTTCCTCCTATTTTGGAATAGGGCATCCCTTGAAAATGAATGCGTCCAGAGCAGGACTTCATTGCTCGTTACCCACAGAGTACTGTACAACTGGCTTAGTTTTTACGCATACACAACTGTCTCTTTTTAAAGGCGTATATATATTATATATATATTTACAAGAGACGGGGAGTGTCATCCCAATATGCAAACCTATTTATGGCAAAATGTAAGAATAGCTTCCAATCCACTTGTAACATCAAACCGCAGGCTACTCCGTTACTTTGACAATATCTTGATAATTTGCTCTGAAAAAAGTCTTGTGGATTTCCATGAGAGTGCTCAAATTTCCCTGCTATACAGCACGATGCTAAGCCAATGCTCCTGATATCGCTGGCATACAGCGAAACGCGTAGAGCTATGCAATACAAATGATCCCCGGACAATCCGCTACTCCTGAGGCATAGTGCAAGTCACGGCTAGACTTGGCACCTACAAAGTCTGTTGAGCGCTCACAGACATTGTATCAAGTGCAGTCTTTCCTATTACGTGTTTTGCGGTGATGTGATATAAGGAATATTGGGATACAAAGTATCCTACCATTTCCTCTCTAAATCTTTACTATAACCACAGACTCAGGAAGGCCTGTTTCCCACTGCTACTATAGTATCTGTACAGCATTACTATCACTATTGTGCTCAGCGCAACCTCTCCCAGTAGGTCTCAATAACGGGGGGACTCATCTGATTGTACGTCAAGACCAATACAGAGCCTGTGCTCTACGGGTTCTGCAACTGTCTTTTTGCAAATTTTTTGTCCAAACTTCTGGTTTGGTGTTCTGGATATGTGATTCCTATTGTTTGTTTGTTTGTGTTGCGGTTCCTCAGTATCCATTCCCTGCACCTCGAGCTCTTCTCAAGGCTTTATTGTAAACATTAGGTTTGTGTACCATTTTTTATACAGCACTCTGCATTAACCTCCCTGGCGGTCTAATTTTTGCAAACTTTTGTGTCTAAAAGTGTTTCAATTCTTTTGGAAAGGAAAGGTGATGTTTTATATAGCGAGCCTGTATTCTGTAGGAATAACTCACTGAAAACTGTGCAAGCAAGAGTCTAGTAAACACTCGGAGTCAGAGAAGGTTTGAAACACGAAATAATAATTTATTATCCCACAAATAATTATCCAAAATAATGGAAATAAATTATATTCAATAAAATAATCAAACCAAAAAAACGCCTCTTTCCTCTGGGTGATGGGATTCCTGTGCAGATGTACACTCCTTTGCCAAAGTAATACAGGACACGGGGTACCAAAAGAAGAGTATTTATTCTCAAAGCAGCTTTACAGAAATAAAAGGAGAATAAAAATAATTTCTCAAATGTAATAAGGCTTTGCAATACAAGTTTTGCTGATGGATCTGGGCAAGCACCAGCAAAACTTGTATTGCAAAGCCTTATAACATTTTAGAAATTATTAAATTATTTTTATTCGCCTTTTATTTCTGTAAAGCTGCTTTGAGAATAAATACTCTTTTTTTGGTACCCGTGTCCTGTATTACTTTAGCAAAGGAGTGTACATCTGCACAGGAATCCCAGCACCCACTGCACAGCAAAGTTTATTTAATTTTTTTTTTTTTACTGTAATATTTTTTTTATTTATTTTTGAAGTTGCCGCCTGGCCCCGCCCCCCTGCGTCGTGTGACTCGCAGGGAGCGGAATCAGGAAGCAAAGTCTCCGGCTGTCGTGATCACACTGCGGTGACTGCGGAGACGGCGAGGGAGTGAAGGATGCGGTGAGTATATACAGCCCGAGTGTGGCTTGGGGTTACCGATCGCGGTAGTGAAATTTAACCCCGAGTCACACTCGGGAATACCGCGAGGGAGGTTAAAAGTTACATTTCACAGACTCGTATCTACTCCGTAGTAGTAGATTTGGCCTTTGTAATGTCATACAATTTATTTCATGTTTTTGGGCTACCCCATTTGTTTTGTTTGTAGGCTGCCTCCTTTCTTTCTGTTTACATTGCCACTCTCCACAGTTGCCATACCATTATACCTTGATAGCAATCTGTCTCTTGCTTCTATCTCCACTTACTAAAAGGACACCGAGAACAAATACTTCACAGTGGCCTTCAGCTTTTCTCCATGGAGTCCTAAGGACTCCAGGAATCTATACCAGTGATGGACCAGTGCCAGTATCTTTGAGTGGCTCCCATCTATTACAAAGTAAGCCTCGAACAAAGCAGCTTCCGCGTAATAGAGCTGTTAAAAATAGGAGCCACTAGGGATTAACATATTGAGCCGGCTTCAGTCTTTATCAATTTACAATTACTGGCCTAACTGAAATTGGGCCCCTAATTTATACATTTCCTCTGCCACTTAGTGTAAGAACCCAAAAAACCTTGGGGGGTTAGTATTCTCACTGTAACACAGTGCAATGGCTTAATATAACGAAACTACTAGAAAGTCAGACTATCAAGCTCAGTTTATTAGTTTTCGACCCTTACTCTATATGACATATACATTGGAGTATTCATTAACTATTAGTATAGGACAGGGGTCAGCAACCTTAGCTCCCTGATGTTTTGGGAACTACATTTCCCATGTGGCTCAGTCAGCCTAACGGGTGACTGAGCATCATGTGAGTGGGAGATGTAGTTAGGAAGCCATTGTTGCTGACCCCTGGTATAGGGTAATAAACTAAAGCAGTGGTTCCCAACCCAGGTTCTCAAGTCCCTCTTACAGGCCAGGTTTGTCAGATATCTGAAGCACAGCACAGGTGACATGATTTGCTGCTCAGTGATTGCAGGATTCAGTCTGCATTTCCCCAAGGCAATCCTCAAAACCTGGCCTGTTAGGGGTACCTGAGGACCACGGTTGGGAACCACTGGACTAAAGCAGAAACTCCATTCATACAACAAATTCTCAATCCTATACACAAAGGCAACCATGGAATAGGACCCTGTAAGTATATCGGCTCCAACAGTTAACAGCTTTTGTTGCTATACAAACCTTGCTGCAAGCTTTGATTTGGCTTGGCCATTACAGCTCCATATTATAAATTAGAAGCCCCTATAGGGGCAACCATGTAATAGAGCCCACATTGTTTAAGGTGTTTATAACCGGTAGAGATCTGTTCTGCACAGTTACTACACCCATGTCCCTACTCAATTCTAAAAGCTCCAACTTCAAAGAAAAGAAAAAGAACACAACAAATGGTTGGGTGACATAACAAGCTTTTTATGGTCTGGTTTCAAAACTTTGAGGCACCAAGGGCCCTATTCTGAGTTGGAATTAGAGAGCTGCTAATGGAAAACTGAGGTTTGAGTCCTTATCCATTAGCGGCTCCCTCCTAGGGTTTCTATTACGAGCAAACCGCTACGTTACACCAGCTTGACTCTTAATATTAGGGAGCTGCTAACAGGTGCCAGCAGTTCCGCCACACGCCACCACTGGTATCATCCGTAAGACTCCAGGAAACCTTGCTCTCGGGACTGTGTTGAATCAGCAAAAGAACACTAGGAAATATTTGTTCCTAGTCTCCTTCTGCAAGATGAAAGAGTAGGCGGCAGATACGCGAAACACTGCACTTTCAGACTAGATGTGAATATAGAGGTCTTTGTATTTTATTTTCTTAAGTACCATTTCAAGATGAGAAAGCATTAATTTAATGTATACAGCAGCAACAGCCAAGTTACAAGAGCGGCTTTGCTGGAATAGTAGGGGAGCAGTTATGATTTATGACCGGGACCTTGTCATACTTGAAGGATCAATCTTAGTCGTTCAGTATAATGGTTTGTTTAGAATAGGTCCCATGGACTATCTGTCTACTCTTCGAATATTTCAATAGTGGTCGCACAGATCATAAAGCTCACACTGAGTAAATAAAGATGAATAAAATATAAAGGATAAACTAGTGGCGTCTGGATTCACTTTGTTAAGGCCATTGTTCTTTCTGGTTGACTCTTGTTAGCACAGGTGAATGCTAATTAATAATCAACTAAACATTTTCTGAGCTCCTAATTAGTCTCTCTTAGCAACTGAAGTAAGCAAAGACATTTGTTTTGTGATATCAGAGATAATGTGATCATTGGAGCCAGCAGACAGGTGTGTGCTGTGTGTATCTTCCTCAAATTTCAGAATAACTTACCATTTATACCTGAACCCATACTTGGCTACTCTGTCATTGTAATGGTGTCCCAGGGTATTTTATATAGATATTTATTATAAAAGGCTAAAAACAAACCACAATAACTAATGATAGCATTCAGAAAGTAATGCATCTGTATATTTGTTCTCATGTAGAGTATTTTAATGAGCAGTTCAGTCTTCTGTCAATAGGCAGACAGATAGATATAGATGTGGATGATAAAGGCAGACAGGCAAATAGACAGATTATTACTGACAGCTGACATATTACCACTTCAAATTTAGTGAGGGGACAGTCATTAATTAGGTATCCCTTTATGGTAACAGGATTAGAGTGTCTCCACTTCACTTTATGGCCTCATCTGATGCACTTTTGAGAATGTGGGGAGGCGAAGAGTGTGGAAGTCACAGTCAGTTACCCACCCAGAGTAATCCTCTTGCCTTCCCTAGGAGAGCATTAGAAAGACACTAGAGAGTCTTTCCTGCCCAAACTGTTACAGTTACAAATATTTATAAAGTGCCAAAAAGTCCAGTAGCGCTGTGCATTGGGTGAGACAGAATAACAAATATACATAAAAGTTAAACCGGCTGGGTGGAGTAGACGTAACATCACTGCTCTGCATGGAAAGAGCCTGTGGAGACATGGGCTCGATCCCAACAAGCAACCTCTCCAGTAAGTGTCCTTGGGCAAGACACCCAACGGTACATACTCGCCACCCAGGACATACTTGAAAACAAGAGAAATCACAATGTATCCTTCCTGGTAAAATCCTTTCACAAAAAACACACAGAACAGTTAGAGGAAGGACCCTGCTCGAGAGATTACAATCTAAGAAGAGATGGACAACACACTAGGTGAGGTTAAATAGCAGAGCATATGAAGTAGCAGGGTGCTTGTGGGCTGGGCAGGAGATGAAGCAAGAAATCTACAATGGGGGATTATGGAGTGAGCTGATAGGCTTCTCTAAAGTAATGTGTTTTCAGAGACTTCTTGAAGGACTGGAGAGATGGGGTGAGTCTATTTTTGCGGGGGAGGGAGTTCCATAGAAAGGAGGCAGCTCGAGAGAAGTCTTGAAGGTGAGAGTTGAGGATGCAGTTACGAGGACATGATAACATCAGATCACTGGCAGAGTGAAGTGGTCGGGCAGGATGTACCTGCGAATAAGGGATGAGATGTATGCAGGGGTGCGGTTATGGAGACACGCGCAGCTGCAGCAAAAGCAAAATATACCCTGGAAGATGCTGCATAATGCTTTGCGAGGGACATGCTGTACACCGTCTGTATGCCTTTCACTATGGAGCATGTCACACACTGGGGCTGCACAAAGTCTCCCATCATGCATCTTGCATTGCTGCAGGCCATGGAGTAGTACCAGACTGAAGGCAGACCTGTCTGTAGCGTCAGGGGGATAAGTAAAAGTCAAATTGGAGTCTTCCTGATTTCACAATTCCAAATACTTAACCAGTAATTAATTTTGGTTCAGTCAGGCAGCTGAAGTATTTATAAGTATTACAACATTTAACCCCTTCGCTGTGGATGACGTCTGGGTAACGTCCTCATTGACTCCCACTATATGCGGAGGATGTTCCCCACAGGTAATCCGCTCGGTCGGAGCCCGGAGAGATACTCACCTCTCTCCTCCGGGATCCCGCGGCAGTCTGACTTCTAGGAAGTCAGACGCGTCTTTTAACGACCGCCCCACGTAAATGACGTCATCGCGCCATGTGGGCTCCCTTTCCCTCCCGATCGGGAGGTCGCAGCTGCTCAAACCATGCACCGCTTAAAAGGGGAGGGTCTCCCCTTTTAAGCGGTCCCTGGTTTTAACCCCTTACAAACTGGGCTGCGATTCAGCGCCATCCGGTGCTGGATCGCAGCCTAGCTCTGGTGGGGGCCACCATCTTGGATGGCGGCTCCACCTCCGGGTCCCCCCTGGCCACCTAACGTCATCGCGCATGATGCAATGACGTCAGTTAGCCCGGGTACCCCTAGCTGCCCGGGGATTTCCCAAGGAAATCCCCTGGTGGAGATAGGGGGTTCATTTGAACCTCCATATCTCCTGCACCATGGCTGCTAGGGTATCATTTGAAAGGCCTGAGCATGGCCTCCTTTCGAATGATACCAAACATGACCATGTTTGAAGTACAACAAAAATAATAAAAATAAAATAAAAAAAATAAAAACATGTTTTTTTATTTGTGTGTTGTTTTTATTAATGCAGCAATATTGATCCCATTTCAATTATAATGTGAACAATGATGTTGCACTAATGATTTTTTTATATGGGGTGTGTTTGCTAAAAATCACGTAATTCCCCCCAAAAAAAGTAACGGTCCCCATTTCTAATTTTTTTTAACAAGTGCACCCCATAGAAAATATAAACGCAAAATCTCGCATGATAAAATGTTAAAAAAAAAACACTTTACACGTTGTAGATGATTAAAAATTCAAAGTTTATTGCATTTTTTTGTTATAATATACAGGCAGGGCATAACGTATACATATAATGATGATGTATTATGAATCTGCGGAGTCTGCCGGAAAGAACAATATATAATATGTCTGGGTTGTATAATATAACACGGCTTCAAATCGCGTTTAAACATGATGAGCAAAAGCTGTAAAACTTAACTCCGCACACAGCGGTGAAATGGCTCTGCAGTGAAGGGGTTAAGGAAGAATTTATTTACACCACACATGTACTAATTTAAGGACGCCTTTATTCACAATGGGGTCATTAGACTGCATCAAAGAAACTTGATCTCCGCGTGAAAAGAAAAGCCGGCCAATATACAATATCTCCTTTTACTTACATTCAAATCACACATGCTCCCTGCTGCCTTACCTTCCAAGTCTACTGACCCTGTTCATGTCCATGATGGAATGCTTGCTAAGATTATTTCATTCTCTATGGGTTGCTGATACAAAATAAACACTTCTTCTCTTCTCTGGACAGTGGGACACTTACTAGAGGATGATTCTGACTAGGAAACGACTGTGACTCATTACACCATTGTTCACACCAGGGACAATTTTATTAATCATTTACACATAGGTCACACACTGAGCTTCCTAAAAAAAAAAGGACGTTAATAATCTCAGTAAAAATAAATAAATAAAATGCAGGTATACATGTTAAACCTAAGGGTGATGTGTACCATAGATACTCGAGTATAGCGCGACCCGAATATAACGCGATGGATAGAGATTTATTATGGAAATGAGAGAATACTCAAGACTCAAATATAACACAAAGAGCAAAATTATAAAAGTATACTGTACCGGTAAACAATTAAAATCTTTCGATGTTTTCTTAACACAGTCAGGCTATTCAGAATGTGAGGAGAATCGAGCAGTGCGTCTGCAGTGATGTCAGGATGGGGCAACAATGGGGTGAGGCTGGCTATTGGTGGACGACGCAGAGGATGAGCCTGCCTGCTGGAGCCGAACGTCAGAAAACTACACCTCCTGGCGTGCTGCGCGAAGCGAGGGTGCATGCTCAGTTTTAAGCCCGTGAGCACTAACATTAGCTGCGGTGTCTACCGCATATTACAATCCAAACGCAAACTGGTTAAGTAACCCGTTTGCGTTTGGTACCTTGCGCGTTTCAGCGCGAGGTTACTGTACTTTGCGCACCCTATGCTTAACATGGGGAGCACAAAGTGTTAATCAGCGTTAGGATTACAAAGTCCTAACGCTGATTAACGTCCGGCTCTGGTTAGCGGAAAGTTAACCAGTGCCAGGACTGCAGAAGCGGAATTCGTTAACACCAGCCTAAAAAAAATAGAAAAACAATCTGATACTCACCTCCTGTCCCGCGGCGAGGATCGCAGCTCCAACCGCCTCCTCTGTCCGGCGGGAGCAGGGAAAGACTGCGTATCACTACGCCGACCGGCCGATCTTGCGAGGCGAGATCCGGCTGGTCGTGTGACCGGCAGGGAGAAACTCAATGGAGTACTATGGACTCCATCTAGTGGACGCTCACGGCTGCGCTCAGCGCTGCCGCGAGCATAGCGGGGCGGTAGCGCCCGCTAACAATGCAGGCAGCATTTTTTGCGCCTGCATTGTAATCTAGCGTTAAAATGTGGGTGCAAGGGGGAAAACTGCGGGCGCAGTTTTTCCTCCCTTGCGCCCGCGTTTTAACACTAGGATCGTAATGTGGCCCCTTGCATTTAATCAAATACTCTTATGCGTTATCTCTGAGCAGGTATTTGTTAAAAACATTCATGTAGCTTTTTTGTTTTCACAATCAAATACAGTTAGCTATTACATTACCACACTTCCGTTTAAATACAGAGAGTTAAGGGGAAATTCTCTTACAGGAAACAAACGTAAAAGAATTGTTACAGAATTCTAGACTGAAAGTCTATGGCTGATAATATCCTTATACCAGGCTTTCAGCCATAGGCATCTCTACAGGGGGGCAAGGGGGAAAATTGCCCCCCCAGGTTATTCCTCGCCCCCCCCATGTGCCCCCCCAACCAAAAATCAGCATCCGCGTATACACGCGCATAAACTGAGAAATACGCAGCCGGGATGCAGCTCGGTTCCATTCCGTTTTGCCGCGTGTTTACGCAATGCAAATATACGGCTCCATTCGCGGTTATGTGTATAGAGCCATTTATTTGCATATGTTCCATAAAGTGCAATACGCACATGC
Source organism: Leptobrachium leishanense (assembly GCA_009667805.1). Taxonomy (NCBI): domain Eukaryota; kingdom Metazoa; phylum Chordata; class Amphibia; order Anura; family Megophryidae; genus Leptobrachium; species Leptobrachium leishanense. The sequence goes on along the minus strand of CM019065.1, from coordinate 178,393,129 downwards.
GTGCGTGCTTGCTTGCTTGCTTGCTTGCTTGCTTGCTTATACGCGCGTACGTACATATCAGTGTGAATGAGGCCTACGTGTTGCTTACTGGAGACGGTGACATGCTATCTTTATCCTGACCCATGTAATAGCCTGAATAGAAGAATACAGAGAGCAATACCAAGATATGCAGTCTTAGGAAAGCAGGAGTCAGCAACCTTGGACCTCCAGATATTTTGGAACTACATTCCCCTTGAGGCACTACCAAATAGCTGAGCATCATGGGAGATGAGGTTTCAAAACATCTGGGGGTCCAAGGTTGCTCACCCCTGCCTTAACCCTTTCCTGCCACAGGGTGTACCATGCAGTCCCTGTGGCAGGTGGGCCTTGAAGCCACGGAGCGTACTAGTACACCCCTTTGAATTCTATTGCCACCTTGGCCCCACCCAGCAGTCAGCACGCACAGTTTGCGGCTGCTGGACTGCCTGAACTCAAGCAGTACCCCTGCAGCCCATGAGGTGTTTCATGCAGCAACAGCTAGGCGGGCCGGAGGAGGCACCTGTCAAAGTGGCTGGCAACTTTAAGCGGGGTGTACTAGTACACCCTGATGGCGTTAACCCCCCATCAGTGTAGCTCACACGGCGTTAAAGGGTTAAAGGAATGGGAGGCAAATGTAAGGTATGTCATAATCAGGTACCCCATTAAAATAAACCAGGTACCCCATAAACACACACTAATAACTGTTACATTATAAAGTAAACTAATGGCATTTCTATTAAACCACCAGTAGATAGCAGCAGAGTGAAAAGCCTGAATGATGAGCATGTGTTCATGTAAGAGGTTTCCCTTAACAGAGGGAACCAAAAGAGCAGAGCTTTCGTTCATGGTAGGAACAAATATCAAGTACAATCCTACCAGAACTGAAGTCATGGTTTGTGTTGTAGGTAAGAGGGAGCATATCCAGGGTTATAAACAGGGCAAAATGATTTAATTCACATCCATGTAGTTAGAAAAGACTGTTGCTACTGCTGGGAATTAGATAAGACACTAAACAGATGTCAGTGGGTTGTGCTGATGTGTCATAGCTCACCAGCATACAGGGAATGTGATGACTATGGGATCTCATGTGATATTGTATTGATTATTTTGCACCATTAGCCTACTATAATGTAAATTGAGTAATCATATATCTGTACATGTTTAATTGTTTATTATTTTCTATAAGAACGTTAGTCCTGCATAGGTGAATGTTATTGTATATATCTAAATGTGTATTAATGTATAACGAAACAAATATCAAGTACAATCCTACCAGAACTGAAGTCATGCTTTGTGTTGCAGAAAAATGTTATATAAAAACACTTCTGGTTTCGCCCAGCCCGCTCCCTTCGCACATTGAAATTATTGACCATACTTTCAGCATATGTGCAACACAAAGCAGCAAGTTTAATGCATGAAAGGGCATCATTGTTGCGGGACAGGAGGTGAGTATACAATTATTTTTTATTTTTTTTGGCTGGTGCTAACGGATTCTGCAGAAGCGGAATCCGTTAGCACCAAGTCCTGGCTCTGGTTAACTTTTTGTTATCTGCAGCCGGACGTTATTCAGCGTTAGGACTTTGTAATCCTAACGCTGATTAAACACTTTGTGCTCCCCATGTTAAGTATAGGGAGCGCAAAGTACAGTAACCTTGCGCTGAAAAGCGCAAGGTACCAAATGCAAACAGATTACTTAACCCGTTAGCGTTTGGATTGTAATATGCAGAAAATACTTGGGCTAATGTTAACGCTCACGCAGGTGAGCGCTATCGTTAGCACCAAGTATGTAATTTTGCCCTAAGTATTTAGTCCCTTCATTCCAGAGAACAATAAACTCTGATTAAAAAAGAGGGAGAACAAAAAATCACCACCAGCTCTTTTTGTTGCGTTTCGCCTGGATGTACTATGCAGAAACAATACTGTATTTCAACTAGTAGAAATAGATATGGACTTTGGAACTTTGTTGGGATGATGGGTTCTTTGATTAAGGTTGGAACACACAACAAAGGCATTTCTTACAACAGAATAAAGACAGAACAGCTTGGATACCCCACAGTTGCCAAATACCTAGGGCACTATTCCCTAATTAACGCCAACGTTAAGGTTCAGATGTGTAAGCGTCAGATAAGTGCCTTTAACGCATGCCCCTCATATTAACTTCCTGACATTAAACCAGTAAGAAATCACTTAGCGCATCAGTGATTACAGCAGCTTGCACGAGCTTACTATACTTTTGCGCATCCTATACTTAACATGGGGAGCGCAATCATTAATTAGCGTTTCGATAAGTAAGGTATTACAAAGTGCTAGTGCTAATGACCGTTGGGATGCACAGGGCAAAATTCTAGCTACTCCAAAAAGCTGGCGCTAGATGATTCTACATTTACAAAATCATTTAGAACCCACCTAAACCCCCCCCCAATAAAGCCAATACTCACCTCTCATCTCGCGGCGTGAGCGGTAGCCATATCCGCTGCTTCCCATTCTCCCTCCGCTCTCACTCTGCAACGCTGTACGATCTCATGAAAGCCAGATCGCGCAGGGCTCGCGGCGCGGAAACACAACCCTCCATGGAGACCTATGGACTCCAGGAGGTAATACTCGCGGCAGTGCGGTATCAGTGATTTTTTTTAGAAATGGCTTTTTATCCCTGAAGTCCAGATTGTAAGTGGACCTAAAGCGTTGGATACTATATTTTTAAATTGTTAATATTAAAGTTTGTGGGCGCTATCACATTCTTCACGGTAAACGCCTAAATTTTTGCGTGAAGCGTCAAACGTTAACGCTCGTAAATCAACGCTGGTACTACAATCCTCGCACATTTTTTCATCCGTCAAAAAATAACACGCGTAAAACGGATGCGCAAAAACGCGCGCGCAGTAACGTTGCGCACAGAAATCAGTGTGCAAACTGTTTTTTTTCACGTGATTCAGCCAATCAGAATTAAGAACCTTAACTGTCTCACGTTAAGTTTTTGCGCCTGTCAAAGTAAATCTGCACATATATGCTGTATCAAAAAAAACAAAACCCGCACAACTTCTCAATTTTATTGTTTGGGTATGTGTAACTATACTTTGCTGTATTTTTTTTTCAGACTGGTGTACTTGGGCTTGGCCAGGACGTTCAGATTTGCCTTTACCACCAGGTTTTAGAAGTTGTTAAAATTATGCGCGCAAACGCTGTGAGAGAAATTTTGCGCATAGATTGTAATACTATGCGCGTACCACCGCACAAACGCATTTGCACTCATAATATTAAGTATAGGACGCGCGCAGAACAGTACGCTCGTGCAGCGTTCGCGCAGGTTCACCTGCGGTAGACGATTACGTGCGTTTGTTGCGCTGACATTGTAATACGACCCTCGCGTTAATGCGTTTTTGCACGCGCAAACGTTTGCGTGAAGATTGTAGTAGGGCCCTATTACTTTTAACCACGTTTGGAAGCTGAACCCTTTTGTGAAGCGGCAGACCATTATTGGCGATCTGAGTGGCAGTTGGAATCCCAGTGTTGCAGCTGATGAGATCTAGGACCAGTGTGATTCCAGTGGAGCAGTAATATTTGTTGTGCTTATACGGATTATTTATCCAGTGAGTGCAGTTGAGAGGGACAAGTTAGATTCAGCGTGTATATATATATTTATAATCCATCTGCACTATGTATCCATTTTTGATTGTTTTTTTAGCTACATTACATCTATATAACTTAGTGAAAGAGGTACAGCGCACCAAGGAATCTGCGTCATATCACACCAGTGGATGTGAAAAAGGAAAAAAGTTTTTTATTTATTATTTTGTTTTAACCCAGTGCCCCTGCGCATCCACGTATAAATGAACACATAATGGCGGGTAGATCCACAGTCTGCATCATCAGGGCCCAGTGGGAAATAAGATACTTGATTGGCTTGAATGCAGTTAAGAAGACCACCAAGGAGACTAGTTTGACGGTGGATAATGCATCTTTAGAAACATAGAAACATAGAAACATAGAAAAATGTCGGCAGATAAGAACCTTTGGCCCATCTAGTCTGCCCAATTACATGGATACTTTACCTGGATTTATCTTTTGTTTAGGATAGCCTTATGCCTATCCCATGCTTGCTTAAATTCAATTACTGTTTTGGCCTCTACCACTTCAACTGGAAGACTGTTCCATGTATCCACCACCCTCTCAGTAAAATAATGCTTTCTGATGTTACTTTTAAACCTTTGCCCCTCTAATCTAAGACTATGTCCTCTTGTTCTGCTACTTTGTTTCCTTTTAAATATACTCCCTTCCTCTACCTTGTGGATTCCCTTTACGTATTTAAATGTTTCTATCATATCTCCTCTGTCTCGTCTTTTTTCCAAGCTGTACATGTTAAGATCATTAAGCCTTTCCTGGTAACTTTTCTCCTTCAAGCCGTACACCATTTTAGTTGCCCTTCACTGAACTCTCTCTAAGATGTCTATATCCTTCTGGAGATACGGTCTCCAGTACTGCACACAGTACTCCAAGTGAGGTCTCACCAGTGCTCTGTACAGTGGCATGACCACTTCCCTTTTCGTACTGCTAATACCCAGCGGCGTAGCGTGGGTTGTCAGCGCCCAGGGCAAGGCAAGAATTGTGCGCCCCCCCCCAATCTGTGGACACGGTAACACACCATGATTCCCTGACACCAGTAGAGTATTGACCCCCGTTACCCCACAAGCACATGTATTGTATATTATTAACAAAATACTGATATAATAAAAAAATAAGCACACATGCCCCCCTCGCTACGCCACTGCTACCAGTCACCCTGTCCAAGTATACCCTATCATAGTTCCACTCTCATACTATACCCAGTCACTCTCTCCCAGTACCCCAATCACCCTCTCCCTCCAAGTACCCCCAGTCACTTCAGTACCCCCACTTTCTCTCAATACCTCAGTCACTCTCCAAGTACCCCCACTTTTCCCAGTACCCCCAGTCTCTCTCTCCCAAAGTACCCTAGTCACTCTCTCTCTCCAGTACCCCCAGTTTCTCCCCCAGTACCTCCAGTTACTCCCCCCCCAGTACCCCGTCACACTCTCCCAGTAACCCAAGTCACTCTCTCCCAGTACCTTCAGTAACTCACTCTCTCCGAGTACCCCCGGTCACTCTCTCTCTCTCTCTTTTTCTCTCCAAGTACCCCATCATTCTCACAGTACCCCCAGTCACTCTCTCTTTTTTTCTCCAAGTACCCCCTCTTTCTCACAGTACCCCCAGTCACTCTGTCTTTTTCTCTCCAAGTACCCCCTCTTTCTCACAGTACCCCCAGTCACTCTCTTTTTTCTCTCCAAGTACCCCCTCTTTCTCACAGTACCCCCAGTCACTCTCTCTTTTTCTCTCCAAGTACCCCCTCTTTCTCACAGTACCCCCAGTCACTCTCTCTTTTTCTCTCCAAGTACCCCCTCTTTCTCACAGTACCCCCAGTCACTCTCTCTCTCTATTGAATATCACCAATCACTATCTACCAGTATACCCAGTCATTCTCTCTCTGAACCTCCAGTGAACCTCTCTCCCTGTACCCCCTAACTGTGTGTTGGTCACGCTGCTTTGGTGTCATACAGTGTCACCTACCTGCGTGGAGTTGCTGGTGGTCTGGGGGAGCTGTCCAGGGGGCTTAGTGGAGACCGGATTTTAAATGTACTGCAGGGCAGGCGCCTCCCTCCCTCCTTCCTGTTCAATGGCTGCAGGGCTGCAAGCGGCAGGGGGCTGGCACAGGGCTTCAAGGGGGGCTGACAAGCATGGTACAGGGTGTTCCACTGAATAATGCTGCGCTGCTTCATGTGACTCATGTCAGCGTTAAGGAGGAGTCAGGACAGGACCAGAATTCTGAATGCTAGGTCACCGCCGGTGTGGCAAAACTGGCCAACACCTTGCTGATTCCTGCTGGAAAATATTAGTGGTTCAAATTTCTTTTGAAATTTTGCGCCCCCTAAGAAAATTGCGCCCGGGGCGACCGCCCCCGAGGCACCCCCCACGCTACGCCACTGCTAATACCTCTCCCTACACAACCAAGCATTCTGCTAGCATTTCCTGCTGCTCTATTACATTGACTACTTACCCTTAGATCCTCTGAAATAATAACCCCTAAATCCCTTTCCTCAGACGTTGAGGTTAGGACTGTACCAAATATTCTATATTCAGCCCTTGGGTTTTTACGTCCCAGGTGCATTATCTTGTACTTATCCACATTAAAACTCAATTGCCACAACTCCGACCATTTTTTTAGTTTACCTAAATCTTTTGTCATTTGGCTGATCCCTCCAGTAACGTCAACCCTGTTGTACAAAAGAATTGAATATTTAGAGAAAAAATTCATTAATTATCAATTGCTCTCCGATACCTTGGTGGAGTACTTAAGAGTTAAACGTATTCCGCGAGGCTTAAGAGTTGGCTTGAGACCTACCTTCTGCAAAGAAAATAAAGAATTTTGCAGTAACTGGTTTAGAATACTTAACAAATGTAGTTTGGACCTCATTACTCTCTCTGTGGAAGCTCTGCAACAAGATTTGACCATTTTGAGGGACTCTATAGCAGAGACTAAAAACAAACTGTTGCTACTTGAGACAACAATAATTGTGGAAGAAAAAATTACAGTGATACAACAGTCATTATGTAAACACAAGGATGAGATTCTGGCACGTAAACTTAACAAATTTAGACGTGATACCCTGGTCTATCTTGAAGACAGGGTTTATGAGTGGAAAGATCTAAATAGAGGCGCAGCAAGATCAAAAGCACGTAGGCGACCTATAGGTGGACAGTCCGAGACGGAACTTTCCTCTGATACCTCCAGTACCAGCAGGGATCTTTTAGAGTGGCGCCCAAGGGGCACACGAGGCGGGGAGGAGGAAGAGGAAGATCCAGGACGCTGCCTTATTCACAGAGAGCTCCCGAGGAATCGGAAGTGGGGACTGTCACCCCGAGATATCCGGGGAGAGTGAAGCACAAACCAAAACGTTGGTGATTAATATCTCCAGTAAGTCTTTGACAACCGCACAGGAATCTCTTCTTAATCAAGGTTTAAGCTTTGTACCATTTTTTAAGGGAAATAAATTGAATCTGGATGTTGAACTCACGCACTTTTTTCGAACTATTCGTTTAAAACTTTTTTCATCTACAGGAGGTGGAGACACCAAGTACCGACACACCTCGGGCAGAATCATCTCTATTCAACCTGGCAAAATGCAAACCTGTGAGTAAATTTACACCGGTTGGTTTTAATACTACGGTTGAAACTTTTATTCTCATGGTTGAGGTTGAGATAGACCGAATTAGATGGTCACCAAATCAGGACTCACAACATAACTTAACTCTTGAACAGAAACGGGCGCTAAAGGAATTACAAAAGGATGACACTATTTCCATCCGTCATGCGGATAAGGGTGGGGCCATTGTGGTGATGGACACTACCTTATATCTTAAGGAAGCATATCATCAATTTAATAATGAGTCACATTACAAAAAATTAGATTGCGACCCCTGTCAGAATATACAAAAGGAGATCAAGAGCATTTTGAATGACGCCTTGATGAACAACTTAATTAGCAAACGAGACTACAACTTCTTAGATTGTCCATTCCCACGGGTTCCACATCTTTATCTATCACCAAAGGTCCACAAGTATTTAAATAATCCTCCTGGGAGACCAATTGTCTCTGGTTGTGGTTCCATCTTTCAGCCTTTGTCAATTTTTCTTGATGCACATTTACAGCCTCTTGTGCTTGCCACTTAGTCTTATTTACGAGACACACCAGACTTTATCACGAAAATCAAGGATTTAATCCTCCCGGCTGGAGCTTTTTTATGCTCCATGGATGTGGGCAGTTTGTATACATCTATCCAACATGATGATGGAATTGAGGTAATTTTTGGAGTACTACAGAGTTTGGAAATATCGGAGGCATATAGATTGTTTCTGGTGGATCTATTGCGTCTGATTTTGAGTAAGAATTATTTCTACTTTGAGGGTACCTTTTATTTACAACTTCAGGGATCTCTATGGGCTCGAATGTGGCACCACCATATGCTAATTTATTTATGGATGCATTTGAGGAGTCATTTGTGTATTCTGATGTTGTTTTTAACCACTTTGTGCTGACCTGGTTTCGTTTTATCAATGACATTTTCTTTATCTGGACAGGTGATTTGGATACACTATTTGGTTTTCACCAACGCTTGGATTCCCATTGCCCTACTATTAAATTTACAATGGAGTACAGTCAACATCAACTGCACTTCTTGGATGTTCTGTTACAGGTGAGTGAGGGTGCTATTGTGTTTGATTTATTTTCTAAGCCCACTGATAGAGCTGCTTATCTACACAATAACTCATTCCATCCACAACACCTGTTGGAGGATTTGCCTTATGGGCAATTTCTCCGTGCGAGAAGGAATACCAGTAACACCAAGGATTACGATAAGAGGAGTAACCAATTGATTCAGGATTTTTCCAAGCGTGGATATACACGGGATACCCTCACGGGTTTTCAGCAAAAAGCACGTCGTTTTCAACAACATGAGCTGTTAAAACCTAAGATACGTGCTACACAATCTAGGCTTCCTTGTGTTACAACCTATAGTGCTATTTCCCCAAAAGTGAGGCACATTAACAATAAACATTGGAGTATTTTGCAGACGGACCGCAAGATTTCTAACCTTTTCAAGGAGAAACCTTTGATGGCTTACAAGCGCTCCAGAAATATAGGGGATATCCTGACGAAAAACATTGATGTAGGTCAACAGGAGAAACCACAAGCCTTGGCTTCATTCATCGGCGAATGACGGATGGGTATGTACAGATGTGGCCACTGCGTACATTGCAGTGGCGTGATTGTGGGACCCACATTTTCACATCCACGTTCGGGTAAAAAATATGATATTCATGCTCGGGTTAATTGTCAAACGGACCATGTTGTCTATCTGTTAAAATGCCCTTGTGGGCTTGGATATGTTGGGCAAACACAACGATCATTGACTGTGCGCATAAGAGAGCACAAAAGCACTATTCGGACATGTAGATTTCAATCTCCGATTGCTAGACATTTTTCTGAGAGTGGCCATACAGTGGCACAGTTACGTGACATGGTGATAGAATGGGTTCAGAGTCCCAAAAGAGGAGGGAGTAGGGATACTCTCTTAGGAAAACGTGAGTTGCATTGGATTTATGAGTTACAAACCCTGTCACCCTTGGGTCTCAATGAGGATAGGGATTTATCGCCCTTTTTGTGAAATGGCATTTCCTCTGCTTTTGCGTGGTTGATTTTAATTGTATTCTTATCTGTATTTTTGTTGTAGGTTACAGTTCTTTGGTCCCTTCCTGCAAGATCATTGTAGTATGATTGTTTATCATAGGTTACTGGCTGGTCTGGCGTAGGATTCATACTACTTCTGCAATCACACCCCTTTTTCATATTTGATTTTTGTCTTGTGTTTTAGTATATTCATTTATATTTATGTGTTTGTTCTTTTTTTGTTTCAATCATTATTATTTTTTTATATATTTTTTTTTGTTTGTTTTGCTGTTGTTTTTGTTGTGTTTTTTTGGGTGTGTTTTGTTTTTTGTTATGTGTTTTTTCATATGTCGTGTGGTATGCTTGGTTTTTGCAGGGGTTCATTCATGTATTTCATGAGGCTCAGTTGTTCTGTGCAGGAAGAATGGAGTCATGACTGAATATAATTGTGATATATTTACATGTGGTATGTTTTTTGCTTGTGCTTCATCATGATGAGATCCTGTATATATAAATGTATTGATGTTTTTGTATGTACAGTTGTGTTCAAAATTATTCAACCCCCAATGCTGTAAAGGGTTTTAGGGAATTTAGTGTACATTTGTAATTGTATTCAGAATGAAATCCTACAAGGACTTTTTAAAGAACCATATGCAACTAAAATGACATCAATTGGTTTTGTAATACAGTAGTAAATGTTTCTTTTGTGAATTCTTCATTGACACAATTATTCAACCCCTTAAAGACTACCACTCTGAAGAACAGAGGTTCATTCAAGTGTTTTCAATCAGGTATTGAAAACACCTGTGGATGTCACGGAGCAGCAATAAAGCATAATAAGCACCAATTAGGCAGCTTTAAAATGACTGTGATACTCAGCTCCTTCTAGACATTTACTGGTGTGGTTACAAACATGGTGAAGTCAAGAGAATGGTCCAGGAAGACAAGAGAAGAGGTGATTACTCTTCACAGGAAGGGCAATGGCTTTAAGAAGATTGCAAAGATGTCAAACGTACTAGACATGTGCATTTGTTTTAGTACTAAAACGATTTAGTCAGAATTTTGGGATAATTTAGTTTTAGTATGACTCAAGAGAAACGAAACTGCTCAGTACAAAAAACGAAAGAAACTAAAATAAAATGCACTACATTTTAGTTTCAGTCCTTTTTGTGATATTACATTGATGAGTGAAGGAGACCAGCAATGAAGAGTGCAACATCGCAACATCCGAAGATCTGCAGAGAGGGGCATTAATTAATGCAGGAGGATGTTCTATACATTATACAGAGAGGGGTATTAATGCAGGAGGATGTTATATACATTATACAGAGAAAGGTATAAATTGAGGAGGATGTTCTATACAGAGAGGGACATTAATTAATTCAGGAGGATGTTATATATAGTATACAGAAAGGGGTATTAATTAATGCAGGTGGATGTTGTATACATTATACAGAGAGGGGTATTAATTAATGCAGGAGGATGTTCTAAAAATTATACAGAGAGGATACTTTTTTCAGCCCTTTAAATCCAGTGGCTGTGAGCGCTGAGATCGGCTGCTTGTTACATTATCTCTCAGTACAATGTATCAGGCTCAGTTGTTACAGTAACTGACTGTAACAGTGCTCAGAGTTTCAGTAAAACAAGGAAATAATATTGTTCTAACCTCTTATATCTAAAAATATTATTTACTAGTTTCCTGAAACTCTGAGCACTGTGATGAGCAGCAGACAGTTACTGTAACAGCTTTGCCTGACACGGGGCAGTATTACAATGTTGGTGCTAACTTAACCAGAGCTGTTGTAAACTGAAAACCTCCATAGGCTATAATGGCTCTGGGAAGTTTACAACAGTTCTGGTTAAGTTAGCACCAACTATATAATATGGCCCACATTGTGCTGAGAGTGAGAGATACTGTAACAAGCAGTGATCTCAGCCCTCTGAGGAGCCACTGCAATAGTAATTGTATCCATTGGATTTCAGATGAATGAAATTAGTTTTCATACTAAAGAACTGAAAACTAATTTCTTTAGTAACTAAATAAATTGCATTTTAGGACTAATCCATTAGTTCAAAACGAAATTTTGTGCTGTGCACATGTCTAAAACGTACCAAGAGAGACCATAGGAAGCATCAGTCGCAAATTGAAGGCAAAGGGCACTGTTGAAACGCTACATTGGAGGAGGAAGAACAAGGCCTATGAAGAAACGAACACCTTGCCTACTGTGAAGCATGGCGGGGTGTCAATCATGCTTTGTGGGGCTGTTTTGCTTCTGCAGGTACAGGGAAGCTTCAGCGTGTGCAAGGTACCATGAATTCTCTTCAGTACCAGGAGATATTGGATGACAATGTGATGCAGTCCGTCACAAACCTGAGGCTTGGGAGACGTTGGACCTTTCAACAGGACAATGATCCCAAGCATACCTCCAAGTCCACTAGAGCATGGGTGCAGATTAAAGGCTGGAACATTTTGGAGTGGCCATCGCAGTCACCTGACTTAAATCTGATTGAGAACCTCTGGTGGGACTTAAAGAAAGCAGTTGCAGTGCGCAAGCCTAAGAATGTGACTGAACTGGAGGCTTTCGCCCATGACGAATGGGCGAAGATACCCGTAGATCGCTGCAAGACACTTGTGTCAAGCTATGCTTCACGTTTAAAAGCTGTTATAACTGTAAAAGGATGTTGTACTAAGTACTAAGATTGAATGTCACTTGGGGGTTGAATAAAACTGATAATGATGTGAGCACAGAAAAGACATTTGTGGTTATTTCATTATAAATGTTGTGTTATATTTGTCTGACCTACACGTGCCTCTTTGATTTAATTGTAAACAAGATGACTGAATGATCAAAATCAATGTCAAACTGGACAAAACACTCAATTTCAGTGGGGGTTGAATAATTTTGAACACAACTGTACCAATGATGACATTGATATGAATTTAGGGTATAGTGAATTGCAGCAAATAGGTATTGCTTTCATTTACTTATCACTCCATTATGGCATTTGTTATATTACATAACTGCATTCAAGCCAATCAAGTATCTTATTTCCCACTGGGCCCTGATGATGCAGACTGTGGATCTACCCCCCATTATGTGTTCATTTATGCGTGGATGCGCAGGGGCACTGGGTTAAAACAAACTAATAAATAAAAAACTTTTTTCCTTTTTCACATCCACTGGTGTGATATGATGCAGGAGAGTTCACTGTCGAACTGACGTGATCCCCTGTCGTCATTAAGGGCGGTCGCCGATATAATTATGCTACACCTACTCTGGGAATTGGGATCAGTGTCCACACCTGTGTACCCATTATCTTTCAACATAAATACAACACCTGAGGTGAGTTGGCATTCACTCTTGACAAAGGTCTTTGACCGAAACGTTGAGTGTTTGGTCTCTGCTGGTTCTTGTCTGCTGAGAGGTTCCCTGTGGTATCAGTATTTCAGTTTCTTTTCTTTTTACATGTGGTTGTTCATTTATTTTTTTGGTTCTTTAAACACTGCTTGTGATATAAGATTCATTATCACCAGGGATACTCCTTAACATATTGTTTGGAGGACATATATTAACTTATCTCTTTTGTTGCATTAGGATAAGTGTAGACCAACCTTATTACTTTTGAGTTGGTTCTCTGGCAAATTATATATTATATAAAAGATTTTTCGTGGTGTTTTAGTGTTTTTATTTCTGTATCAATAAAAAATTATTTTTATTTTGGTGTGCAGTCTTGGCATTTTTGTAAAGTCAAACAAAAGCAACATTCAGGACAGTAGCTGAAATCATCACGCATCCATGAAACTTCTTTCTAGAAATTAGTAAATTTGCAATGCAAACTCTTGTTAATGTGATGGTACACATCCTTCATGTGTGAAGTAAACGATTCTGCCACATGGTCACAATCTATTAACCCATAATATTCCTAACTTATTGAGGTTGATTGACTTTAACATTATTTTGCAGATATTTGGGAAACTCTAGCAAGGAAGCAGCAAATTCCAAAAAGGAAGATGCAAAGGGTTAATTCAAAATGGATTTTGGGATGACAGATGGCCAAGGATCATACAAGCAAGCATGTCAAGTACCAGTTTACAGAGAAGTGTAAACATGGACACAAAGCCAATCTGAGTAGTAATCTGGGGGTGCACAGGTTTTTTTTTTTTAAAAGGGGATAGGTGCAGCGCAAATAACTCCAAGGTCACTGACTTGAATCTGGTGTTGTGTCATTTCTGTGACATCAGTAATATAAGCTGTGCTTGCATCAATATAGCAACACAAGCGGACATTAGCTTTGTCACAAAACTCTGCATATGATGCCATGCTTTAAATTCAAAAGAGGAAGGATATCGAGAGCCTGCAAGTTCTCACGTAGAAAATGAGCAGTCACTTCACATTGGAGTAGAGACTCGCATAGATATTTCGGGCTCTATTCCATAGTTGGTGCCAATGTTGCGTCTCGATATGTAAGCGTTAGCACTAGAGGTTTAACGTCTGACATCGATATTCCATGGTTGAGGCTACACTCGGGTGAAATCAGGTAGCGCTTCGCAGCTTGCAGGAGCTTACTGTACTTAGCATCTCCTATATATAACATGGGGAGCACAATCTGGTTTTAGCGTCTTGACAAGATATGTATTACAAAGCGAAGGCGCAAGTTACTGTTGGGAAGCAAAGTGAAAAATGTAACAACTCTGAGAAGCTGGCGCTAAATAATTTTGCAACTGCAAAACCCTTAAACACGCTCTAAAAGCCTCCTGTAGAAAGCCCATACTCCCCACGCATCCCGTGGCAAAAAGGGTGGCCCAATCCACCGCTTCCTCTCCCTGGGAGCAGAGTGACACTGGGAATAAATAGTTCCTAGTGTCCCTCCTTGATCACTACACGATCTTGTGTGGAAATGCAAGCCTCCGTGGAGTCCTATGGACTCCAGGAGCTGATACTCGCTGTGGCATGGAAGCGCTACTGCGGGTATCAGGGAGGTAGTCAGGCCAGGTTCTCCGATGACCATCTCCCTCAAAAACCGGGCTCAGACATAATGTTAAAAGGACCACCTTTATTAACAATAGATATTGACATCGGTCCAAAATTATAAACAAAACCCATATATAAAAACCGGGTCAAGTGATGAATTGAATGAAAAACCAATGGCGCCACCGTAAAATCTGTATCGACATATGAAAAATGCTATCCTTCGTGTAAGGCACCGCAAGTGCATCTGCTCCAAAAGAACCCACAGAATATGCAGAGTGCGGATCATACGGAGATAGCAATTGAGATCTATAGGGAAAGGGCAGAAATCTTAAAAGTTTAGGGATTTGGCAGGATACTTCCAGGCCTCTTTGTGCTCTCTCCGTATGATCCGCACTCTGCATATTCTTCTATTAATACCAAGTCTGTTTTCTCACTCCGTGGGTTCTTTTGGAGTGTGTTAGCAGATGAACTTGCAGTGCCTTATGCTAAGGATAGCATTTTTCATATATGTCTATGCAGATTTTACGGTGACGCCATTGGTTTTTCATTTAATTCATCACTTGACACAGTTTTTATATATGTTGTTTATAATTTTGGACCGATATCAATGTCTATTGTTAATAAAGGTGGTCCTTTTAAAATTATTTCTAAGCCCGGATTTTGAGGGAGACAGGCGTCGGAGAACCTGGCCTGTTATCCCCCAGTTGCATACTATTTCTGATTACGTTCAATGAGGCTTTAGTCCCACTCACAACCGGGCAGCTGGAATGATCGTAAGACCAGGCTGTCTACTCTCTCAGGGAGGGTTAGCGCTGCGTTCCAGGGCGAAGTGCTGGGATAGCACTTTCGGCAGAATACCACGTTAACATGGAGACGTCAAGGGAAACTCTGCAAGCACAGATTTTCCTGCTTACCTTCTCCAGGTTAGTATCCGCTATGGAATAGGGCCCTAAGTATTTCAATTTATAATTATATGATCTCATACCAGTTGGTGCGATGATGTCAGTGTGCCGGGAGGAGTAAACCCTGCTGATCTGACTCCGTGGGACTCAGATCAGCGAGGGAGCCGCCGGAGGAGGTGAGTATCTGCAGAGGGGGGGGGGGGCGCAAATGCCGTGGACATTCCATTACATCCTGCGGCATTAAAGCCCGCCTAATGCAGGATGTAATGGTACGTCCTGCGGCGTTAAGGGGTTAATTTTACAACTTCATACCAGTTGGTGTGTGGTCCTGCAAGCATCACTTACACAGTGTGGATTTCAGATTTTTTTTGTCTCCAAATTCATCTTGGTGATAGATGCTGAAAGTTGCTGAATAACTGACAGAAGTTTCTTCTTGAGAACGTCTTGCAGCAACTCAGGTTTTAGCTGCAAGGTTCCTGGATATACTCATCTGGTTAAGAAAATGTGACAATGTCGGCATTTCAAAACAATGTGCTTGCATTCCTGTCATATCGGTTTATTTTGGCTGCATTTTACAGCTTTAACTGAAAAATAATGACTTTGTATTTGGTTGCATCAGGCTCTGGTGGACTTGAACCTGCTGTGCTTAGTTTTACAGGTGGGTTACAGTTACAAGTACACAGTTACAGTTACAAGGGTCTGGAAGTTCCCTGGTTTGAGTAGGAGAGAATGCAATGTAACAGGTAGCATGACCAAAATCCAACAGTCCATTGAGTAATACCTGATCTCAGCTGGATCCAGCTTCTTCACCACAAGTTATATTTTGATCTGCATTTTTGTGTGTGGGAACGTATTCCATTATTATGATCTTGACTTGCTCACCTGTATTCTCTGTTTGATGACAGTACCGACCGACTACCTACTCTTCAATTAATTAGTACCATGGAATTTTCTTACGATCTTCCTATTGACAGTTCTTAGTCTCACATACCTAGACGTTTTCTTTGATAATCCCAGCTACATAGAGGACCACTAAGGTCTTCCCCATATACAGCTCTTAGACGTATTTATAGTCATTTTACACACAGTGATTCTTCTTGATTTGCAGGTTTTTAAATTTTAAATATATACAGGGTAATTCAAAGAGATCCGAATTGCTTGAGAAAGGTAACCGAACGCTGAAAATCAGCGTTCGGTTACCTTTCCTGGCCATTCGGCTATCCAGAGAGCAGGCAATTCGCCAAATCCTGGCGAATTGCCTGCACATATGGTGCCTGTTCGAGGGCAGTGAAATCCCCATGAAAAAGCACTGCTTCGGCTATTCAGAGAACAAAAACCAGCAGTGAAAGGTTCCCGAAATGCCCTGCCATTCGGTGGTTTGATTCGGCAAATTTATTCAGGAGAATCCCATAGGCTTCAATGTTAAAAATATTCCCATTTTAATTCAATATCTAATAAACCATTCATTAAAAAAGCCTGCAGTAAAGAGTCTATTTATCGATATTTTTTTTAGGATATTTTAAGCATTTTTCTGTTTTTTTGCTTTTTTTTAGTTTACTTATTTTTTCTGTAACAGCCCTCTTTATTATCATTCCCTGGACCTCATATGTAAATTTCAGACATTTTCGCTCAGTAGTTTCTTTGCAAACAGCGTTTCACTTTTCAATCATTCATGCAAACTGTTTTCCTAATTTATTCACTTCACTCGGTCTGCGGTGTCGGCTTTTTCCGGATGCTGCGCTGTGTTCCTGCTCGGGTTTTTCCGTGGTTTTCGGCACGTTAATCCAGATGTTTTTGCGGGTTGTCGGCGTGCATTCGCCGGGTTTTGCGGTTCATTTTCGTCGGGTCTGCGGCAGCCTTTCCCTGCAATTTAGGGGCCCTGTGGTGCTTGCTGAATACACCGCAGGGTCACCGAAATGGGATCGGCAAAAGGAACCGAATTGAAGAGAACGAAAAGTCACCAAACGTGCGGTGACTTTTCGAATCTCTTTGAATTACCCATATATAGATTGGATAAACCAACTTATTTCCAATGTTGTTCCGTATTGCTTTGCTTGAAGTGGAATCGATTACTTTTTAACATATTGATGTCACACCTGAGAAAGAGATGTAACCTATGGTGGAATCCAGAAGGCATAGGTCACAGCAAAAATCCAAAGCAAGGGCAAGGGGCGAGCCAAGATATATCATCGTAGAATATTAGTGTTGTGGGCAGGTGGCAAAGGTGATAAAAGAGGAAACCAGGAGACTACTACACAGTCATACAATACTTCTGGAATATAGAATGCGCAGGGATCGATGATGCACAACGCTGAAGAATAAATGCTAGTTAGGAAGTAGGCAAAGGGGACACACACTCCACTGGGAGGTGCTTTAGAATGATGACCATAGAAGCATAAGGACCACCCACGAATACCCATCGGCCAATTAGCACCTGCTCTCCATGCCAAAGCTACATGTTAAAGGTTCTCCTACATCATCAGCATGCAGGACATGTGTCACTGCATACCCAGCTGTCCAAAGGACCACCAGGCAGGCATCAATGCCAGGACAGCCGCTGTGCGTTAGCCAGTGCCAGGAGGATGCCTGGCACTAATCGCATGAGACCTCATCTCTTAAGCACGTGCACAATATAGCTTTAGCTACCATGCTGATAAACAGAACATGCTATGTCACACCATGTACATATAATCTGATGTACAGGTGAGAAACAAATACCTACTGAAGTTTTAACCCCTTCAGGTTGATGAAATGGAAACTGGAAAATAAAAATAAAATATTTTTCTAAAATCAATATATTAAAGAAATGAAAAACACTAAAGCAATTTGAAAAACTACTGTGTGTTTAATGTGAAAATTTGGTTTCAGATTGAAACCCCTGGACCTAAAAAGATAAAGAAACATGTCATGATGGCTACATTATATTCATTTTATATGCTGACCTCAAACTGTTTTATAAGTTCCATTCCATCATTTACTGATCTTCTACAGTATATTAGCAAACAATAACAAGAGATAGAACGGGAAAGTAATAATGTGACAAAAAAGAGAAAGTAAGTAATTTGAACATATTTAAGGTGTTTCAAGCAAGCTGGGGGGGTGTAGTGTAACTATGGAATAATACAGAATGAAAAAGGCAACAAAGTAGGTGGGGGCGAGCAGTGGAGGCTCTAAGGTGAGAGAGGCCGCCAGGTTCAAATACGAGGCCCTTCTTGCTGTGCACAAATTTAGAAATTAACCCAAAAAGTTTGCGTTTGATGAGGAGTTGGATAATTTAGCTCTCTTGAAAGACAAGTGTATTCATGTGGAACGTCAGTATACTGGCATTCTATGCAAGTTCCATTATTTGAGGCCACCTATTTTGCCTAATTATAGAGATGCCTCTGGGGTAAGTACTACATTGCTCAACAGATGAAAAGGCATATGTCAGGACATTCCTGCCTTTTTATGTCCTCCAACTCCATTCTTCTGGGGAATTCTTCAAGGTTCTGTCAATGCATTCCCAACTATGGATTGTGTGCCCCTGTGACGCGCAGCATATATATACTGTATAGACACCCTTACTGAAAAGCCAGAAGGGAGCCTGTTGTCAGAGAAAGCATGTGTGCCTGGATAACTAGTTTTCACATGATGTCATCTGTGATGGGAACTGCGTCACTGACCCGCCACCCCAATAGATGCATAACTACCAGAGATTCCTTCTGTGTTGCTTCTAATATAAACTTATTGGGCATCACTACAAAAAGTGAGAGGGGAAAAACAGAGGTAAAGTGACAAGGAACAAGGATTAAACCAATTATAGAACATGGAAGAATGATCAAGGAGCCCAAGGGGCAAAGGAGGGTGAGCCAGAGTGGGACAAAAGAGCTATGACAAAGGAAACTGGTAGACAAAGCAGATGTGAGATAAAGGATAACTTGCAGAGCAAAAAAAGGTAAGAAACAAAGCAATGTGGAAGACAAAAGGCGCAGAGTGAGGAATAATCTAGGAAAACAACAAAGGAACAGCTGAATGAGGAACAGAAAACTGAACTGAATTGCATCTGAAAAGGATACTGAAAAACTATTGAGGAAAAACAAAAGATGGCGGAACAAATGAGGATTTAACGGATTGATCACAAATTTAAACAACTATTTATTAAATCTGTACATAAGATTTTTGGACATTTCTAAAGCCTTGGCATGGTAATTATATAGATCTTAACTGACGTTAACCCAATCCACGAAGAAAAGATGACCATCTAGAACTACTAGAGGTTAATTAAGTACATGTTGCAGCTACAATCTTTGTTTACGTTTGACCTTTTTTTATTTTGGCAATCCTACCAATATTATTTCTGTGTTTTTTTTAACCTTTTTTGCTTCAATAACATTACTATTCCAGGAAAAAGTGTTAACTTCCACAAATCTTCAGAGAGCACGTTACAAGCTGTTCCTACAATGTATTCCACTAAATCATAATATTTTTGTTGCTGTAGCCATACAGGAGAAGCCCACCCATCAGCATTCTTCTCATGACTTATGCAATTCAAAGTATGCTGTGCTATATTACGCCTCACAGAATGAAAACATGTTTTCTTCCTCTTATGCAGAGCATGCCAGCTCATGTGAATGCTCCTGGAAGTCTTACCCAATTATGTGCAGAGCATGGGGAAGTCACTTGGAGATACATGGGTTGTGCATGCACTGTGCACGGGGAGGAACAGCTGCCCACTTGGCATGGGTTATACGCCTTTCATGCAGACAACTTCTGCAAAGTCAGTAGCAGAACAGTTTTAGTCCAGGGTGAGATCAAGATCTGACTGTAAATATTAGCAGTTCTCCATCCTGGAAAGCTTCTAGTACTATACAAAACGGAGTTATTACATTTCTACTAATGAAACAAATTCCAAGATATGTATGCACTGAACCTGACAATTGTGTAAAGACTATTTATAGGGAAACAACATTAAAACACACAAAACACGAGGTCAACAGTCATTGTCTGATGACCCCCCAACCCGTATATTTCCAAAAACGTACCTTTTATCCCACGTTGCCACCTATTCTTCCTTCTTCTGATGCAGCCAATCTGATGCTTCCCATTGCTCGTCATTGAGAAGCATTATCATTTGATGAAAGAGGTGAGGGGGCAGATTAGGCACAAGTTCTTGTCACCTGTCATTTAAATATGCTGAAGCCGTCACGGTGGCTAGTGTATCTTTAAAGATTCAACTGTATACAAATAGCTGATCTGAAAACATAGCTAAGAAATGTTCCAAGCTTAAGAATGGCCGTCCACTGGATCCGTAGTCGGAAGACTGACTTTTTCGTCAGACCACAGACGACGTGGGTTGTCCGACTAGGGTCGTCCACTGCATGCGATCTGTCGTGCGACCACAGACGATCCAGATCAAAATCAGAGGTGGAGTGCAGAGGCTGCCAAAACCAGAATGAACTGGTTTGTATATAAAACCAGCACGTCCTGCTTTTTGAAACACTCAGCCCCTTTTTAAAAAAAATAAATTACATTTAAAACCTATGGGATATGCAGTTTCATAGTTGTGATTGCTCACCTGGTATTCCTTTTTTTTTTTTTTGAGAAAGGATTTTACCGGAAAGGATACCTTGAGATTTCTCTCGTTTTCAAGTATGTCCTGGGTGGCGAGTATGTACCGTTAGGTGTCTTGCCCAATACTTACCGGAGAGGTGCTCTTGCTGGGATCAAACCCGTGTCTCCACAGGCTATCTCCACGCAGAGCAGGGATGTTACCGCTACTCCACCCAGCCGGTACCTGCAGTGTATGGATTCTACATGTTGCAGGGTGGCACTTTTCATGCAATGCCCATCAGCTTGAATAAGTGAAACATGGCCAACTTGGTAACCCTAGTGTCTGCATATTTATGTATTTAAGTCAGTAAGCAGGTGGGAAGGCAGAACATATTAAAATAACCTGCAGCCTCCATCTGCCACTTCCTTTGACCTTTCCAGATCAAAATCAATCCCAATCACTCCCCTGATCAGCTTGTCCACATCCATCTTCTCTCCAGGGATCTGTCGGATGTCTGCGATTTTCCCCTCAAATGGAAGGCAATGCACATCTGATGGCATCTTTCTCCGTCGCTGGAAGTCGGACATCGGAAGCAATGGACGAAGGTCCATTCACTTGCATGTTGTAGGATTGGTCAGGCGACGAGACACGATATCGGATGATCGCACCATTGTACAAATATGGATCCAGTGGACGGCCAGCCTAAGTGTTTCTGTACTTTACCTGTTCTTGAAAAATCACATTCAGGGTTATTCAGAGAGCGGCAAAATGTCACGACATTTCAGTGCTCTCCCATTCGCCGCACTTCGGCGAGTTCGATTCGCCGACCCTGCGGTGAATTCAGCATTCATCGCAGGGTTCTCGAAGTGCGTCGATTCGTCCTGCCAAATTAATCAAAAAAACGCTGCAAAACTGCCGAATAAATTCGAAACACCACTAAAAACCCACCAAATCCATCCGGCGGTCCACCGCAAAACCCCGAAATCGATCCAAAAAAAGCCGACGACCGGCCAAACAGCCACAGAAAAAGCAACATCAAAAGCTCATCCCCACTGTAAAACATGGCGGAGGGAGCATCCTGGTTTGGGGCTGCTTTGCTGCCTCAGGGCCTGGACGGATTGTTGTCATTGATGGAAAAATTAATTCCAGAGTTCATCAAGACATTTTGCAGGAAAACGTAAGACCATCTGTCCGCCAACTGAAGCTCCGCAGAGGATGGGTGATGCAACAGGACAATGACCCAAAGCATACAAGTAATTCAACAAAAGAATGGCTTCAACAAAACAAAATACGCCTTCTGGAGTGGCCCAGTCAGAGTCCTGACCTCAACCCGATTGAAATGCTGTGGCATGATCTTAAGAGAGTGATTCACACCAGACATCCCAAGAATATTGCTACACTGAAACAGTTTTGTGAAGAGGAGTGGTCCAAAATTACTCCAGATCGTTGTGCAGGTCTGATCTGCAACTACAGGAAACGTTTGGTTGAGGTTATTGCTGCCAAAGGAGGGTCAACCAGTTATTAAGTCCAAAGGTTCACATACTTTTTCCACCCTGAACTGTGAATGTTTACATGTTCTGTTCAATAAAAACATGAAAACATATAATGTTTGTGTTGTATTATTTTAAGCAGACTGTGTTTTTCAAATTGTTGTGACTTAGATGAAGATCAGAGCAAATTTTATGACCAATTCATGCAAAACTCCACGTAATCCCAAAGGGTTCACATACTTTTTCTTGCAACTGTAATTAGGATAAGGGCTGGGTGGGAGAGTGGATGGGGTGGGCAGGTGGGACAGCAAGCATGCCTATGGTAACTTTGCAATTCATTTTAAAACAAAATTTACTTTAATTGCCGTACAGAAATTATCATTCATTCTAGCATATTCTGCAGCATTGTCCTATCAATTATAGCACAATATTACATATGTAAAAATAGAATAAACATAAAGTAGATACCATGGGTTTCCACATATTACAAATTTTCTTGTGTTAACATGCCTATAAAAATCACAGTGCTAAGTCCTTCCCATGAGTAAAAGATGCTGAACAGCACTTGTTTACACCAGTAATTGCTGGGTGTCTTGAACTTTAGGGATTTAATGGTCTATAACCAGTGATGAACAAACAATGCTGAATGTAAAGCATGCTAACTTCCTCTCTATGAACACGAGCTATCCATGCCTCCTTCACATGTACGATGCCAAGAACTGTTGCTCCAGCCGGAATCTGTACCAGTTACATTACATTACAGGCCGTTGCTCCGGACTTAACACTCTATGACAGGTTTATTCAGTTATTCAGGTAAGAACTGGCTATACCTTTTCATGTTGGAATCAAAACGTAAATCAAGGATTGCAATGGGGGTTTAATTAAAAAACAACATTTTTAAAGAATAATATTCCCTAAGTATTATTATATAATTTATTTAATTCAGTTTTTTCACGCCTAACGGTACAACTCTATTCTCATGCTATATCTGAGCATACTGATCATAATATGCAAATCCAGTAAATGTACCAGCTTTGTTTCACTCTATTCCCCTGAGGCAGGGCTGGATTAACATAGGGGCAGATGGAGCAGCAGCTCCAGGCCCATGCCTCAGAATAGGCCCACATAAAGGATACCTGTCTGCATTTGGACCCCTGTATCTTCAACTCCGTAGCAGATACAGGGTCAAGTGAGGTATCAATGTAAAGGCCAGAGCATGACCTCTCCAATGATGCCAAACATCACCAGGATTTAATTTAAAAAAATAAATACTTTTCCTTCCAACAGTAATATTTTTCACTTTTCAATTATAAGGTAAACAATGATGCTGCACTAACCAACCATCACATTTCTCATGTCACCAACACGTGTGGAGGTGATGGTACAATCCATTGTTATGAATTGTTATATCAAAAACCTAAACCGCCGCACTGCAGCAAAGAGCACTGCGGGGGAACCTTAGACCCCTGTGTCACTAATCTTTACACCTCACAAGGTCAAGTGAGGAGTCATTGGACAGGGCAGAGTCTGGCCTTTGCATTAATACCAAACCTGACCATGTAAAATCTAAAAGAAAACAATTTTTTAAATTCTTTTTTAGTTGCAAAGCGATGGCATTGTCCGTTTGTCACGTATAAAATGAGCAATACCACTGCCATTACTCCCCTTCTCATTTCCCACACTGGGAGCAAGGTCAGTGTTTTATACATAGTCATATTATTCGTAATAAAAACATGTTCCAAAACACAATGAAAATATTAAATTTTTTGGTTAAAATTGTATATTTTCTCAGAAAAATACAGTAACAGGTTCCCATTTCCCATTTTTTTAACAAGAATGCCCTAAAGAATATATAACCACAAAGGTTTGGATGATAAAATGGGGGGGGGGGTTCAACTCTTTAAATGATTGAAATCTGAATGAGAAATTAATCATACAGTATCTGCCTAGTTAGATATACCCGTATCTGCACTATTAAATAACCAAAAATATGTTTTCATTTCACGAAATTACAAAAAAAAACCACCAAAATATAAAGCTCCAGACCCATAGAGATCTTAATCCGGGCCTGACCCTGGGAATTTACAATCTAGAAGATTGCATCTCTTAGCACTGGTACAGTGAGAAATGACTTCCCACTGGCCAGGATGGTAAAAAATATTGGATTAAAGTATTAAAGGGATACTCTAGGCAACATGACCACCTAAGCTTTTTTAGGTGGTCATGATGCCCTGAGTATGCTCTTGCCTTTCCCCCCTCCCTCCGCTCAGCCGATCGGCTGAAACTGCTGAGAGACGCGGAGGACTTTACTCGACCCTCCCAGCTGTCAGTCAACAGAGCGGGATTCATATTTCCCGCTTCTGTCGACTATTGCCGAGTAGGAGACGTCATCGCGCTTTCAGCGCGATGACGTTTCCAACACGTCGCAGTAGCTGGCGGGAGCGAGCCGCCAGCATAGTCTGCGGCTGCGATTAGTGTTGCGCGAATCCTCATGCGCGTAACACTAATCCAAGAAGAAGAGGAAGCCTGCTGATTGGCTGGCTTACGTGAGAGGCTCGCATCTCACGTAAACCATTAGCCAAGTTACAGATTTACAAGGACGGGAGCGGAAGAGGAGGGAGGGGAGTATAAAAAAAAAAAAAGACGCTGTTGGAAACAAGCGGATTTTAGGGTAAGTATTACAGTAGAAAAAGAAAAAAAAAATACCTACCTAGTTATTGAGTGACTAGGTATATTTTAATGTAAAAAAAACGGGGGGGGGGATTTTTGCTTAGAGTGTCCTTTTAAAGAACTTTTTGCATTTCTGTGAGTTTTTCTTTGTGTAGTTCGGATCTCTGTGAATAACCCTGAAGGTGCACCCCTGTATGAATACAGATATAACCAGGAGAAACCCCATGCTGGATATTTAAATATTCAAAAGAACTAACAAGACTACCTGCAGGAAATATTGTATTAAAATAAAGATGATCAATATTTTCCACGGGTTTAATAGATCAGTTCTACTACTTTATAAACCTTTACAATGTTTTTATATGGTTACTCAGCTTCATATTTACGCATTGATTTTTATTTGATTCTGCATGTTTGTGCCATCCAACAGGGCCTAATTTACATCTCAGAAGCCTGTAGGCACAGAGATCTGGAGCACCCCTACCACTACCCCCCCCCCCTGCCCCCCACACAAAAAGAGTGCCAAAACAACTTTTTTTATTTTGGGGTAAAATAAATAAATAAAATGAAAACAATTCAAAAACTGAAACGGTTTCTCTCTGCACTCATTTCAAAAGAAAGGGCAGAATCTGCTGTCTAAAAGAAAGCAAAAATGGAGCAGCATGTTAAAGCTAGGGTTAACCCCAAAACAAGCACAAAGAGTAACCTAACCTTAATTTTTAACCCTAGCTATGAGAATGATGCCCAGAATTTTGGATGCTTCGTGCCGAAATGGAGCATCAAAATTTGGCCATGTTTCTCTTTACATTCTACATGTTCATGTTAGCTATCATGAGAAAGGCCAGACTCTGTCCTGTCCAAATCACACCTAACTTGACCTTGCAGGGTGTATAAAATGGAAATACATGCTTTCAAAGTCCCCGCTCTCCATGCAGCAGAGCTTGTGTTTAGAGCAATCAATGCATAATAACCAGGGCCGGCCCAAGCCACTGTGCTGCCTGGAGCGATGGATGAAATGCTGCCCTCCCCAAAAAAAAACATGTGGCAAGTAAGAGCGTATTACAGAGCTCCACAGCATAAAAACTCACAGTAATGTACAGTGTGTATGAGCATATCACAGAGCTCCACAGCAATAAAGCTCACAGTAAAGTGCGGTGTTTATGAGCGTATCACAGAGCGCCACATATGCCGGCCCACTGTCACACACATCCAAGCACACACACATATACACACACATCCACATAAGTCACACACACACATCCACAGTCTCACACCCACACATCCACATACAGTCACAGGGAGGGGGAGAGGCAGAAAGAGAGGGGGAGAGATGGGAGTGCAGGAGGGATGGGGAGAGAGAGGGAAGGAGGAGAGAGAGAGGATGGGAATTGGGGAGAGAGAGGGGGAGATGGGCGTGAGAGGAATAGATGGGGGGGGGGAGAGAGAATGGATGGGAGGGGGAAGAGGGATAGACAGGGCTGGCCTGACCATGGAGCAGTTTAGAGCGACTGCTTCAAGCGGCAGATTCTGGTGGAGTGGCATATTTTCCCCGCCGAGCCCCTGTACTATTTCTTTTTAACAGTGCTGCTGCGCTGGCATCTCTTTGAGGCCGGCGCAGTGACCGCTCCACGCCAAACTTCCGTATCAACTCACTGTCTGGCCACCGCCTTTTCTGCAGATTGCAGAAAACCAGTCTAGAGCTACATCTCCCGGCATGCTATGCTCAGGTGAAGCCAGCAGGCGGCGCCCAGATAGTGAGTTAATCCGGAAGTTCGGCGCCGACTTTCAGATGTGATGGAACAGCGTGTGTGAAGGGAGAGAAGCAGGCGCTGGGCAGCATGGAGGCCAGAGGGAGGCAGTGGTCAGCTTGAAACCATAGCCAGCTGGTACATGCAAGGGGATCTGTATCTGTTCCATCTGTCTAGTCACTTTACTGATCTGTTTCTCTGCCTCTCTCTGTATATTCATCTATCCCCCCTCTCTCTGATCTCCAATCCCCAGCCTCTCTCTCTTCCTTCCCTCTCGCGCCCCATCCCTCCAGCACTTCCATCTCTCCCCCTCGCTCTCTCTCTGCCCCTCCCTGTGACTGTATGTGGGTGTGAGACTGTGGATGTGTGACTGTATGCGGGTGTGTGTGTGTTTGTGTATATGTGTGTGCATGGATGTGTGTGACAGTGGACCGGGATATGTGGTGCTCTGTGATATGCTCATACACACCTCACGTCGTTACTGTGAGATTTATTGCTATGGAGCTCTGTGATACGCTCATACACACCTAACGTTACTGTGAGTTTTATTGCTGTGGAGCTCTGTGATATGCTCATACACACCGTACATTACTGTGAGTTTTAACCCTTTCGCTGCTGAGGCGTTTCACACCTCTGTGCTGAGGTAATTTTTACCGGTTTTGCTCATCATGTTTAAATGCGTTTTGAAGGCTTATTTTAGTATATGACCCAGACATATTATATATCGTTATTTCCGTCAGACCCAGCAGATTCATAATATGTCATTATTTTATGTATACGTCATGACCTGTCTGTATATTATAACAAAAAATGCAATAAAATATGAATTTTCAATAATTTACAACGTGTAAAGTGTTTTTTTTCACATTTTAACATGCGAGCAATTGCGGTTATATTTTGTATGGGGTGCGCTTGTTAAAAAAATTAGAGATGGGGTCTCGTTACTTTTTTTTTGGGGAAAATTACGCGATTTTTAACAAACGCACCGCATACAAAAATCGTTAATGCAGCATCATTGTTCACATTATAATTGAAATGGGAACAATATTGCTGCATTAAGAAAACAAAAAAACTTGTTTGGTTTTTTTTTTTAGAATTTTTTTTTATATTTTTTTATTTTTATTTTTAATTTTAATTTTTTTTTAAAAACTTTTTTCACAGTGGTGTTTGGTATCGTTGGAACGGCCATGCTCTGGCCGATCCAACAGTACCAAACATTAACCCCTAGCTGCCACGGATCGGGAGATAGGGGGTTCCAATGAATCCCCTATCTCCACCGTTGGTGGCAGCTAGGGGTTAATTCCAGGACTGGCGTCATCGTGCATAGCACGATGACGCCAGTCCTCAGGGGGAGTTCCCAGAGGCTTGGCCGACATCCAAGATGTCGGCCAGCTCCGGGAAAGGATCACGAACCGGCGCTTTTCAGCACCGATTCGTGATCCGGCTCCCCAGGGGTTAATGACAGCCACCGTTTGGAAGGGCAGGCTGTGCCCTTCCAAGCGGTGTCTGTTTTAACTCGCTACTCCCCGGCGATCGGGAGGGAGAGAGGTCCGAAGGACCTCCCCCCCTCCCTTTCAGACGCCTCCTCCGCACATGCGGGGGGGGCGCCTGCATTAGATGTCATCGCGTCGCCGCGATGACATCTAATGTCCCCGCCGGGGTCCCGGATTGACGGGCTGACATCCAAGATGCGGGGGGGGGCGCAGCAATCCGCCGGAATCCGGCGGATTGCTGCCTCCTGTGCTCGGACGCGCTGAGCGCGTCCGTAGCACAGGAGAACCACTTGGCTGGACGCGCTGAGCGCGTCCATAGCAGCCAAGTGGTTAATGCTGTGGAGCTCTGTAATACTATCTCTTACATGCCACGTGTTTTTGTTTGGGGGGGGCTTTTCGGTACCGCCTGGGCGGGGTAGAGGTAATATCACTGCTCTGTGGCTGTGGAGACCGTGGAGACACATGTTTGAATCCCGGCAAGAGCACCTCTCCAGTAAGTGTCCTTGGGCAAGACACCTAACAGTACATACTCGCCACCCAGGACATACTTGAAAGCAAGAGAAATCTCAATGTATCCTTCCTGGTAAAATCCTTTGTCAAGAAAAGAAAAAAAAATTCATCCATCGCTCCAGGCAGCACAGTGGCTTGGGACGGCTCTGACCAAAGTACACTACCATTCAAACTAATTAATTACAATACAATTCTTCAAAGACCTTAAAAATTCCAGCCTGGGTCAACAAAAGTCAGATGTCAGGGGGAATTGTGCAGACTCCAAACTATTTCCCTGGTTACTAAGTACTTGCAGTTCCTCTTCACTGGTTTTTTTTTCACAATACTGTACACAGTGCAGCGCATGGGATCAGCTGGAAAAACCGATGAGGTCAGATATCTCTTATGAAATATCTTGTTTATAAGAAGGCACGTGTTATAGTTCTAACTTCCAGGAATCGTGCTGTCTGCAATACTTAATGTTTTTTGTTCAATATAAGAAAATTTGTAATATAATACGACAACTTTAAGTCTCAAAATCCAATAAAGGAAAAAGACTGCAAATCCCTGAATTAAAATTTTGAGGAGGGGATGAGGGTTCCCTACATCTAAATTATAAATGGCATGGAAGCCATCTGATCCTACACTATTTGGAAACACCTCCTAATTATTGAATTCAGGTGTTTAAATCAGACCCCCATTGCCACAGGTGCATAAGGTCCAGCAACTAGCCATGCAGTCTGTGTTGACAAACCCTTGTGAAAAAAATAGCTTGTTCTGAAGAGCCCTTTTCCATTTCAGCATGACTGTGCCCCACTGCACACAGCAATGTCCATCCGTGGTTGGATGTGTTTGGTGTGAAAGAACTTTATTGACCTACACACAGCCCTCACCTCAACCCGATCAAACACCTTTGGGATGGATTGGAACAGAAATTCCAAGTCAGGTCTTCTAGTCCAACGTCAATGCCTGACATCACAAATACTCTGCTGGATTAAGGGGCAACAATTTTCAAAGGAACACTCCAAAATCTAGTGCAAATTCCCAGATGAGTGGAATTTGATATAGCTGCAAAGGGGGGACCAACTCCATATTACTCTCTATGTATTTAGAATGCCATGTCATAAAAGTCACTGGGCCCTATTCTGTAGTTCGCGCTAAAACTGGGGACACTACTGGGAAAAATCTACGCCTGCAGGTTATCCCCGTTTTGTCCCCATTTTACCATGATATCCCTGGGTCAGCCACTACCTTGGCATCTTGCCCAGAATACAGAGCTAACCACTGGGATAATCGCAGTATCACTTCGGCACCACCACGAGTATCATTGTTTGGAGTCCATATGATTCCATGGAGGCTTGGGCTTTTGGGCCACAGGATCGCCCACAGCCACAGAGTGATCATGGAGGGAGACTGGGACATATTTCTTCCCAGTCTCACTCTAATCGCAGCCAGGAGAAGCAGCAGATCAGGCCATTGTTCTCACCATGAGTATGGGATGTCTAAGGGGGTTTTAGGGGATGCTAAATGGTTTTGCAAATGCAGAATCATTTAGCATCAGCTTTTAGAAGGTGCTAACTTTTCGGTTCTCCACATCCCAGAGGTAACTAGCGCTAGCAGTTTGTAATATCTTATCGAAACACTAATGGACATTTGCACTCCCCATGTTAACCCCTTCACTACTGAGATTGAGATATCTCGGGCTTCAAAGGCGCAATCCGGTGCCTCGTTATCGAGATATCTCGATCTGCAGCCCAAAATCAAATGAAATTAATTTGAAGCAAACCAATTCCGTTTGCTTTTGGGCTGCAGAAGGTGCTACCAAAGTTTTAGCCCTGTGGGCATAATGCCCAAAGAGTTAGAACTGTGAAATCAGCTAAATGGATATCCTGACATCGGACATTCAGCAACTCGTTACAGTTTCAGCCCCTGGTTCACTGCAATGGCTGTAACTCATTTTGGCAGTTTATGGAACATCTACTGGCAAAATATGTTAGTACAGTAAGAAACTCATTGGCATACTGTATTGGCGAGCGTTTCAGACTGTGTTTTTTGCCTTCTTGTGGATCAACAGCAGAAGGTGATGTGTGAAAGACGCATGTCTTTTTTCAGCTTATGTAACTATGTAATAGTGCCCACTGGTGGTTTAATGGTCACATGTCCCAATACTTTTGTCCTTGTAGTGTACATTAACTAAGCTACCTAGATCTTCAGGTGCTGTGTCTGAAATCGAGCCACAGAATATGCTGAGGTTAGATAAATACAATTAATGTAATACAATATTAACCCCTTAGTGACTGCGGACGTACTATGTACGTCACGGGCAAAAGTCTCCTATAGACCCGCTGACGTACATAGTACGTCACGGTCTTCTAACCTCCCTACCTATACTCACCTCTCTCGCTGGGCCTCCGCGGCGGACTGGCAGGCTGGAAGCCAGCCTGCCTGCCTTTTCAGGGGGCCTGGCAGGCGCGATGACGTCATCACAGTGCACCTTCAGTAAAAAAATGAGGAAAAGGAGGGGTGGCTCCTTTGGAGCCCTCTATCTCCCCAACCATTTAGGTTAGAACAAAACAAATGTTACCGCTGGAAGGGGGAGAGTCTCCCCTTTTCATTAGTGACACTCATTAACCATTTCATTGCAGGATCGCGATTCAAACCCGGAAGTGGCTGACATCTTGGATGTCAGCCAAGGCTCCGGGTCACCCCCCACCCACTGTCATCCTCACCATATGTGTGAGGATGTCAGTGGGCCAGTTAACCTGCCAAGTGAAGATAGGGGGATCCTTTGGATCCCCTATTCTCCTGATCCATGGCAGCTAGAGGGTCATGATTGTTTTTTTTTAAAAAAGTTTTTTGTCTGGGGGTTAATAAAATAGGACTTAAGCTAGCATTTAAACATCAGGAGCATAAAACGGTCAACATGAGCTCAGCGCACAGAGGCGAAATGGCTCAGCAGTGAAGGGGTTAAAAAGCAAAACCATGTACAAATTGGGTATTTCTAATCGCACGACAAAATTTCAAAACTATTTAGCTGGGTCTTTTTTGGCAGTTGTAGATTTTGGGGATTAAATTTCGAAAAAGTGTGTTTTTTCTATTTTTCCATCAGGTTTCATTTTTTTTTTGTAGTAACGTATGTAATGGAAATAATGGTATCTTTAGAAGTCCATTTAATGGCAGGAAAAACAGTATATAATATGTGTGGGTTGCTTAAACGAGTAAGAAGAAAATTTGACCTCAACACGAACAGCACAGAAACGTAAAAACAGCAGCGGGCACTTTTGAACGGATTTTAGCAAGACCGCCCGGTCACTAAGGGGTTAGTGGTCATCAAGATAGAATTCCTGTAACATTCATTAGCTTAATGAAGTTTTTCAACCGGGTAATTCCCCACTAGCACAGAGAGATTAGAGTAATTAAATCAAAGCAAATTCTGTGCTTTCCATTGTTTGGAAACTGAAATGTGCAGAGGCCTACCTAGGTATAAGGGCCCCTAAGGCAGCAATGCAATTTGCTGGAAATTTGCTGGAAGTACAGACAGCATTGTGCTTAGCATTACCACTGGTGATCTGAGGGTTCCACACACTGAGGGGACATTAAATCAGATGAAGGGGCCCATCAGCTGTCCTAATGGAATGAAGCCATGGGCCCCAGAGTATGCCCCCTTCAAGTAGCACCTATTGCAGGGTGCCACACCCATTATACCCTAGGAAGCGACTGCCAATTCAGATATGTAAGTAATGGTCCCCAATTAAAAAACTTTATCCAGAGGGATGGCAGGAGTTCTAAGCAGAGACTAATTTCACCTAGCCTGACAAGGTTGGGGCCGAAGAGAGCTCTTGTCTCTCTAGCACCACTTCATCGACGCATCATGGAAAGGGAGATCTCTGAGTGTCCAGTGCTCTCATCTTCCACTGAGTGCAACACAGGGTGCAGGCACTTTTGGGCAATAAGGGTTTATTAACAACCCTGACTCCTGCACCTTTGTCACTGGTACCCAAGGCAAAAGAGGCAAACTGCTACCTAACGCAATAGGAAACAGTATGCTGACTCTTCCACTTACTATATGGACCACCTGCTTAAGTCTGAGACACAGTAAGCGCGAAGCGCCGTGTGGCACCTGTAGGCGGCGCCGCGTGGCGAGACGCGCTCAGTGTGGACAGGTTTTTCCCCCTCCCTCGCTCAGGCCGCAACACGATGCAGCACTGAGCGAAGGGAGTTGGAAAAATCCAACTTTCCCCTCGGCGGAGCGATGTACTGATGGGAGGAGCAGGACCTAAAGCACGCTTGCGCCGTGTGCTGTAGATCCCTCCCACCTACCATCGCGTCACCCCGCCGGGGGCTGAGCTTAGCGGCAGCAGCCTCACGCCGCTCTGACAGTCGGCTGAGCTGCCGACTCTGGCTCAGCCAAAGCCAGCAAGCCTGCCTCCCTGCCTAGCGATTAGAGGGTCTGGTCTGAGGTCTACATTATGTGGGCATGATCTATGTGGGCATGATCTATGTCGGCATTATCTGGTCTGAGGTCTATATATTTCTGTGGTATGATTTGGGCTAAGGTCTCTGTATATGTATCTTGAGTGGGCATGATCTGGTCTGTATATATGTATCTGGACATGATACTATTCGGATTAAATTGGCAGTAATTTATATGTATTTTATTAATGGACGTGATGTATCGGTGCGCTCAGGCGGCTGATATAAGTGGTGTTTAGATCTTGCCTGCATGACATGTGCTTTGTAAATAAAGTTTTGGCATGTTGTATATTGCAATTTAAAAGTTGTTTTAAAATAAACTTGGTTTTTTTCTATGCTTTGCTTCATTTGACGAGAAACATTTCTCTAGTTTGATCTGCAGAGTATTGGATTCCTGTCCAGTGTGGAGAGAAGGAAACGTGATGCAATGTAGACGGGCTGCGAGGCGGAGCGGAGTGAAGTCAAGCTTGCAAAATGTTTGCTTCACTTTGCGTCGCTACACGCTCAGTGTGTCTCAGGCTAACATAGTGACAGGCATCCTCATCCGCCATCTTCCATCTCTCAGCTCAGGGATTAATAAACGGTTATGAGCAGTGGCGAGGGTAAGTATTCACAATGAAGTCCAGGCAGTATTTCACAAGTATGCGTATCTACTCATCTTTCAGTGTACCTGAGCCATTGTCTATTTATACACGTGGCTATGTATCGGTCTCTGTTTGTCTTCCTGTTTCTGTGTATGGTTGTAGATTTCAGTGTTTCTGTGTCACTTTGTGTTTTTCAGTATCTTTAGACAGTTTCTTAGTGTTTAGCTTTCAGTGTTTGTGGGTATGTTTTTTTGAGTCTATAGAGGTTATTCACGAACCTCTGAATTGGCCCCGATTTGCGGCAGATGGTGAATAGCACCACAGGTGACAGCCCCGCACACCAATGGCTAAAACCCACATAAGTCCCACCACTAAAAACTGAAAAGTATAGAGTAGTCAAATAAATGTTATTGATGAAGTCTCAAAC
Organism: Leptobrachium leishanense; assembly: GCA_009667805.1. NCBI lineage: Eukaryota > Metazoa > Chordata > Amphibia > Anura > Megophryidae > Leptobrachium > Leptobrachium leishanense. Next base: position 178,359,093 of record CM019065.1, on the reverse strand, counting down.
GAATTTTGTTAAAACTATTTCAGCATTTTATAAAATATTTTTATTTTCTGCGTAATTAAATATGATCCAGGTTTAGAACTATCCAACTGACCACGTTTTTGGGAAATCCAAATCTTATTTGTGCCAGTGTGCAGTTAATTATGTTAGTCCCTGCAGTATGCAGAATTCACATTAGTCTAAAAAGAAAACAAAAATTTTAAGAAATGACCTGCCTTGATAAACTAGCAGATTGATTGATGACTTTCCTTCATCTCTACGTGAAAGAAATGCAATTTTCAATATACTGTATATTTGCGACAATTATATTCCATGTGTACACGAAAACATGGTGACTCTGTCAGTCCTACTTACTGTTGATAATTAGTATTTATTTACATCTATTCTGGTTGTAATAATTAACTGATAGGACTTTCTTGAAGTTAAAGTGAAGACCTACTGTGTCACAAGTGCTAAATCTGATTAGCACTTAATTCTAAGAGATGAATGCACTGTTAATTAACATACATTGTCATAGATTTCTTCCTCATGCATACACTCCCTATACAGCTTACTTTCAGGAATTAACGTATGAAAGGGGACAGTTTAAACACATTTTAGAAGAAACATGACATGTAGAATAAGGACTTTGCATCCAAAAATAGTTCCAAATCATTGCCAACAAGTGCTGGGAAATTTGGATTTAAATAAAGCACAGCAGATGTTGCAGAGGGCAGAGTTCTTTAACTGAGAAAATACATATCAGGACAACATATCGGGAACTGGGACCAATATCACATTCATTTCCCTTAATGCTTGTTCATGTGTCTTACTCAGGAAATTAAAAAGAATCTCCAGAGAAGAAGCTAAATTGTGGGATTCTAATGGTCTACTTAAGATCATATGGACAGGTTTCTTGAAAACATATTTCTATGAAGAAAATGAGAATATTATGACGTTCCTCTGTTTCCTAGCAAAACTGTGACCTTAATAATTTTGTTGTACGGTAATATTGTATATATCACCAGAACTATGCAAAGGTTCAGTGCCACAGTAGAACGCTGTATTCTTAGTATTGAACTCCGTTACCCTTCCTTCACAAATATAATTTCAAAAAAAGAAAAAATAACGTAGCATGGACTAACTAAACATCAATACAAAATAGAGTTTCAGTTCCACTCATGCAACGAAGAACAAAAACCATGCTGTACCACTTGTGCGTTATTTAGAGTCCGCCCATTAGCCACTGCGGTATATACGCACACACAAACAGATATTGTGCATCTCTTGTGATATATATATATCACGAGTATAGCAGTACGTAGTGATACCTATTTATTGGACTAACGTTACATTTAAAAGACAAGCTTTCGAGAGGCTCCTCTCTTCTTCAGGTCTGGAAGCTTACTGATCAGTATCCTAAAATTGAACATTAAGGCACACGGGTGGAGGTTAAATGTCATAAATGGAGAGAGTCCCCTTAATGTCTTAGGCTAGGGTCAAACGAAAGCATTTTTACACGCGAACGTAAAAAAGTGCGTCCGAACGCATTGACGTATTTTTTCACTGAATTCGCGAAAACGGTCATACGATGCGCATTTTCGTGCGTGATTTTTTACGGATCCAAACCAGGAAACTTTGGGTGTCTGGACGTTATGTTGGCCGGACACGAGCAGGGTCTGACGTCTCCAAATCACACACACACACCGCTAGCAGACGCAGCGCACTCTGTACGTCCGTACTAGCGGTTCTGCGTTCTCGAAAAAATGCGTTTATTTTCCACTTGCGTTGCGTGGCCGGACTTTCGTGCGACCGTACTTCGTACATTGGCCGTCATTGCCCGTCATTTGCTGCTAGTGCGGCCGTAATTAAGTGCGCCAGAACGCACGTTAAAAGTGCGCTGGTCTGACCCCAGCCTAAATGTTCAATTCTAATTCTAGGAACTGATCAGTAAGCATCCAGACCTGAAAAAGAGAGGAACGCTCTCGAAAGCTTGTACTTTAAATGTAACTTTAGTCCAATAAAAAAGGTATCATTACAGACTGCTATACTCGTGATATATATATATATATTCTACAAGGGTTGTGGTGGAGGACAAAAAAGTGAGATAAAAAGCCTCCACACTATAATAAGTGTGTTTATTATTGCAGAAGCCACTTGCATATCAGCAATTCGATGAATTGCATCCCAGAGCTCCTGTGCCAGATTCCCCATATGCAGCAAGGAATTCTGGGTAGGATATGCAAATGACATCTGTCTCACTTCTATGCATCCTGGGTCTGTTATTACACAGAAACCGAAAATTACACAGTTACACTGTGGCTTTCTAGCAGAGATAAGGTTTATGCAACTAGGAGTGGCTTTGACCAGTTGCATAACCTTATCTCTGCTAGAAAGTCAGTGTGGCATAGCATTGATTTTAGGGTTCTGTGTAATAACAGGCCCAGGATGCATAAAAGTGAGACAGATGTCATTTGCAAATCCTACCCAGAATTCCTTGCTGCATATGGGGAATGTGGCACAGGAGCTCTGGGATGCAATTCATCGAATTGCTGTGATGTGCGAGTGGCTTCTGCAATAATAAACACATATACACACACTTTAATAGAACTATGTAGCACATACAAAAAATTTATCTCAACATGTGCTCCCCTAACCTCTAGTCCTAACCCCAAATCCAGCCGACTATACTTAATTTTATGAAGGCAGCATCGTTGCAGTTCTGTGATGCTCATCATTTCTAGGTAACGGATTCTGCTCCATGTTTATCACCAGTCTAATGTAACCTCTAATTTTACGTGTTGAATTTTGGTACTGACTTGGTCTATCCACTAATGTTTGATTCTAATCTGCATTTTGACGCGCAAGAAAATAGTTTTTCCATAGGATATCTAATTTAACAGGCTTTCTGCTAGTAGCAGTCAATAAAACCCCAAGGATGTTTATTTCTGAGTATTTCCTAAATCCTGGGGCATGACACTGAGTAATTCTCTTCATGCAGTGCTTCCCTAACTCCCTCCCTATGAGCGCCTACTGTGTATTCTGGATAGTATCAGTCTTACCAAGTAAACACAGCAACTCAAATTTCACAATTCATTTGTAGTGTAAATTCACCTCATGGATTTTATTGCCTCTTTTGCAACTGAATCCAGACAGGTAACCACACCCAGTCTACCTGACTTTGCTCACATCCCTGAGTGTGGAATTATTCAATCACATCACAAGGACCAATACTCCCGCCATAGAGTTGGGGTTGCCATCTATCTCGCAAATAAGAAGGGCCACTAATTTTTTCCCAAACAGAATTGTGGAAGTGACATCACATAATGGAGTCCAATTTGTAATGGATGCAGCCATTAGGATTGTACCATTATGTGAAACCGCAAGCATACAATTAATGATAATTGTACGAATTTACAGGTAAATTACACTTCAATCAAAAGTAGTGTAAACAAGTCCAGCACCAATACTGGTAAAATTGTTACTATTCAAATATTATTTTATTGAATCAACGATTATATAAAATATTACAGCTTGAGGTGATGGGACCCATCCATCTAGACTGTAAGTTCCGACGGGAATAGGATTCCCATGTCATCCTGTATCTGTTGGCAGCAATTATTATTATTATTTATTAAGTGCCAACACATTCCGCAGTGCTGTACAAGGTGCAAAGGGTAAATTCTACAATACATACAGGAGGCAGGTCAGTATTCCTGCTGCAGATACAGGAGGACATGAGGGCCCTATTCCCGTGGGAATTTACAATCTCGATGGGTGAGAGTATTAGAAACAAGAGGGAGGGCTGCAGTGATGCGTTAATACAGGGAGAGGTGAGGACTGTTTTTGGGTCAGTAGGATATCTTGAAAAGTGGGTTTGGGTCGAAATCCCTACAGCCAGGTTCCCTAATGCCAAAATCCCGACGGCCAACTTCCCTACACAGAGAACTCCCTGACGGCCACCTTTCAGACATCCAAAATCCCAGCGGCTAACCCAAACCCTACTCCCTAAACCTAGCCCTAACCCCCATAAACCTAGCCCTAACCCACTAAACCTAGCCCTAAACCTAACCCCCTAAATCTATCCTTAACCCCCCTAAATCTATCCCTAACCCTAACCCCCTAACCCCCCTAAATCTAGCCCTAACCCCCCTATATCTAGCCCTAACCCTAACCCCCTAAACCTAGCCCTAACCCCTAACCCTAACCCCCCAAAATCTAACCCCCCTAAATCTAGCCCTAACCCTATCCCCCTATATCTAGCCCTAACCCCCTAAACCTAGCCCTAACCCTAACCCCTAAACCTGGCCCTAACCCCCCTAAATCTAGCACTAACCCTAACCCCCCTAAACCTAGACCTAACCCTAACCCCCATAACCTATCCCTAACCCCCCTAAACCTAGCCCTAACCCTAACCCCCCTAAACCTAGGGTTAGGGTGTTAGTATTAGGGTTAGCTGCTGAGATTTTAAATGTCTGGAAGTTGGCCGTGTAGGGAAGTTGGGATGTCCGGCAGTTGTCCTGTCTGGAAGTTGGCTGTCGGAATGTTGGCATTAGGGAAGCTGGCTGTAGGGACTTTGTCCGGCACCCTTGAAAAGTAATGAAAAGATCACTTTCCTTGCAAAGTATATTCATTTACCCAGAGGAATTGAACCTTTCTTTCTATAACCTTCTGGATTACTTCCTCCAATATTCTTCCAAAAACAACAGATCACCTTTAAATGGTAAAGCCACACAAACTGGACTTCAATGCACAATCTAACCCCCAAGTTAGCAAATAGAGGTGGCCATACACTTCGAGATTAACCTCTTTAGATGTAGAGCTCCCTCTGAAAATATTTCTGCTGCTAGCGATATATTATTAACAAAATTTAGCAATAATTTATCTTCTTACTTAAGTAATTATCTTTCTACAACTTGGTAGACCATAGCGTAAGGGCTTCGGATAGAGACGTTACTGAAGTGGAACCAACGGATAAAGAGCTGTACCTAAGGTTCCATGAATTTTAGATGAATTAGAGTCTATCAGTTTTCCATTGAGAGGTGTGGCAATGTCAACCGGAAGTAATGCTCTTTTTAGGCCGGGGTCAGACAAGCATTTTTAAGAGCGGAAGGAACGTCCATGAGAGTGGACGGTCCTTCCAATCTGATGCACGTTTGGTCACCTCACTGAGTGCAGTTAGTCCTATGGAGGATTGTGCTGTGCAGCCCTGTCAACACGCGTCGTAGCACAACAGGGAGGCTTTCAGAACGTCCCCAGCACACCCGCTGTAGCGCATGCAATTCATGCGTGCGCTACAGCGTGTGGCCGGCCCCGAAGCATTACAATGCTGCGACGGATGATGGGAGGCACGTCAGTACGGGCGCACATAGTGCGCTCGTCTGACCCTGGCCTTAACCGTACTAATTATGGCTGCATCAATCTTATTATCCATGAAAGGGCCACATTTTGATACCTTCACACTCATAGGGACTATTTTCACAGGTCTTACCCTGTTCCATCTTTAAATTTCCAAAAGGTCTATCTGCACAGTCTGATATCTACAGTTTCCAGATGAACAAAAGCAATCACATGCACTAATCCGTCTGCCATTGTCAGGAAATAACGTGCTGTACAGCTAGCATGAGCCCATGATACAGGAATAAATAACACAAACAGGTACGCAATTGTTTCTATGCATCAACCCTTTATGTAATAGCACATTGATTACGTGTGTTGAGACTCACACCCTGCACCAGTGCATCCATTATTGTGATTTTTTTTGGTTTACTAGGAACATATCATGAAAATGCGGTTGCTAATATAAGTGTGTGGGGTGTCTGCCTTACATATAGGGCTTTATGGTTTTTGCACATGCTAATTGGGGCTCTTCAGGGTGATTAATAACCTTTATCATATATACTTCCTCCATTTTCTCTAGTGGCATGTACAAAACTGTAACAACTACTATGTATATTTGATAGCTTATATATCTATGGGATTGCTCATTTATTCTATATAGAGTGGTGGTTGTGGTAGACTTAGGTTTTGTTGTGCTGGTTTTTTGTGTTTTTGTTTATTTTTTTGTATTATTTTAGAGGATATATACAAGAGGCTATTGTAACTAAGCGCCGAATTTGCTACCAAATTGCACCGAAGACCCTAGCGTGTAGGGTCTAAATAATTAATTGTATAAAAATATATATTTTTTATTTATTTATTTTTACACAGAGCAAAGTGCCCCCCTTGTGGCAGGTACCTGTAGGCACATGTCTAATTATAAATCTGGTCATGGCTGGTGGTGAGTTACAGATTGAAATGGCACTCAGCCCCGCCCTCCCCTCAGCTCACAGTGCAGGAGGGAGGAGGAGCAACTCAGTCATGCTTAGTGCGTTTATGTATTACACAGAATACACACTGATAGGTTAGCTCATGTCCCTGGTAAAACCCTGGTTTCTGACCCCACCTCCAAAAGACTACCCTGAATACTATGTGTGTACGTGTATATACAGTATGTATGTGTTTGTATCGCCATTTGTGTTATGAGTGGCTGTATATATATATATGTGAAAGTGTGGGTTCTCTGTGTCTCCATCAAATTATTGGCGGGGGTACTGACAGGCAGAGCAAGTGCCAGAACGCATAGTGTGTGTCGCACCCACTCTCCATGGGACATTGCTGTGAAGGGTCTGTCAGATGTCACCTGAGCAGCGGAAGGACAGACAATGTGGCAATGTTCTGGGGAGAGTGAGAATGAAGAGCACAGCCTGCTATCCGGTGCCAGCTCTACCTGAAACGGTTATTGCAAACTGTATACCAGCTCTTAGTCAAAATTGGTAGAGAGTCCCTCCTGAAACTTTTGTCTGCATCTTCCCTGGAATTCAGACTAACAGACACACAGACTGTCAGACACACATGCCACTATTTGCTGGCAGCGGACAGACCACCAGTGCAACTTAATGGCCCCAGATGTCACCTGCTAATCACAGGAAATATTATCTCAGGGCTTCTGGCAGCCAGAAGTGCCACTGCCACATTGGTCTATCTGGGGATGCATGGGAAACTATTCCCATGCATTCTGTTTTTAAATGAGACCTCTGCATAGATCCAATAGAGCAGCAGGTCAAACACTGCCTCCAGTGGCTCAACTGTATAAACTGCCTGAGGACATGTGATGAAAGGGCCCTTTTTACGCAGGGGTAATGCACCACCAGGGTAGCAGTGTCGACTCGATCGGACCCCTTCATAACCAGGCCCGGTCACATCTGCGACCCCAGTAGGTATGCCTCTGTGTGTTTGTACTGTATGCATATGTGCGTGCATACTCTATGTATGTGTGTGTTGTATGTATATCTTTTTGTATTCTGTATGCATATGTGTGTGTACTATAACGGTGTGTACTTGTGATTATGTATTTTACAAAAAAAGAAACGCTTTTATTTGTAGTTTTGGATGCATTACTTTTTTTCTTTTTTATGAGAAAGTATCTTACAGGAAGGATACATTGAGATTTCTCCTGGTTTCAATTACCGTATTTTTCGCTCCATAAGACGCACTTTTCTCCCCCCAAAAAGTGGGGGGAAAAGTGGGTGCGTCTTATGGAGCGAATGCCCCATGATATGCCTCAGCTCACCTGCCGCCGCCGCGTTCGGCTCCCTCTGAGCATGCATCCGGCGGCAAGGAGCTTGGGCACTCGCCTGGGGGAGCCACGTGACCGCGATCTCGCAAGATCGCGGTCACGTGGCTCCCCCAGGCGAGTGCCCAAGCTTCCTGCCGCCGGACGCACGCTCAGAGGGAGACGAACGCGGCGGCGGCAGGTGAGCTGAGGCATATCCATGAGCTGCTGGGGCATATCCATGAGCTGGGGCATATCCATGAGCTGGGGCATATCCATGAGCTGGGGCAAATCCATGTGTGAGCTGGGGCATTATCCTTGTGCTGGGGCATTATCCATGAGCTGGGGCAAATCCCATGAGCTGGGGCATATCCATGAGCTGAGGCATATCCATGTGTGAGCTGGGGCATATCCATGAGCTGGGGCAAATCCATGTGTGAGCTGGGGCATTATCCATGTGTGAGCTGGGGCATATCCATGTGTGAGCTGGGGCATATCCATATGTGAGCTGGGGCAAATCCATGTGTGAGCTGGGGCATTATCCATGTGTGAGCTGGGGCATTATCCATGTGTGAGCTGGGGCATTATCCATGTGTGAGCTGGGGCATTATCCATGTGTGAGCTGGGGCATTATCCATGTGTGAGCTGGGGCATTATCCATGTGTGAGCTGGGGCATTATCCATGTGTGAGCTGGGGCATTATCCATGTGTGAGCTGGGGCATTATCCATGTGTGAGCTGGGGCATTATCCATGTGTGAGCTGGGGCATATCCATGTGTGAGCTGGGGCATATCCATGTGTGAGCTGGGGCAAATCCATGTGTGAGCTGGGGCATATCCATGAGCTGTGGCATTATCCATGAGCTGTGGCATTATCCATGAGCTGGGGGACAGTATCCATGAGCTGGGGCAAAATCCATGAGAGGAGCTGGGGCAGTATATCCATTATTACACTATTGGATTCAGAATATTTATTTTCCTGTTTTCCTCCTATAAAAACTAGGTGCGTCTTATGGTCAGGTGCGTCTTATGGAGCGAAAAATACGGTATGTCCTGGGTGGCGGGTATGTAGTCTTGCCCAACGACACTTACTGGAGGGAGCGTGTGGGAAATTTTGGTGAGTTCCTGCACTTATATATTTTTTTAAGACTTGACCCCTGTGTGTAGGTTATAATATTTTACATGTGCACACAGACCATCAAAGTAATGTCTTTCTGAAGTATATTAATTTGGAAAGATGAGACTCTATATGACTTGGAGGAGGACAAAAAGTGAGATAAAAAGCCTTATTGCTTCTGCAATAATAAACTATATAGATACAGTATATACATAGTGTATACTCTAGTGTTCGGGTTTGGCTTGAAGAAAAGGTGGCAACCCTGTGGCCCATGAGCTTACAACCAGGGCCGGCGCTAGTGTAAGGCGGCACAGGCGGCCGCCTTACTGTCCTGGCTTGCTGTCAGTGTGAGGGGCGGAAAAATTCTGTTTTTAAAATACCGGAAGCGGAGCTATGAATGATCTTCTGACATCAACCAGGGGCCCAGTCGCGCACTCTCAAACTGATGCAGTGTGCCTGCCTCAGTCCCACATTCTAAACATGACCCAGCACACTGCTTAATTTGGCACCGCCCCCTCACGTGACACGCATAGCCAGGGCATGTAGCAGCAGAAAACCCTGGAGGACAAACCCCAAAGCAGTGTTAATTTTGACAGCAAATTTAATTTTAGTCTTAATTTTAGTCTCTTGACTAAAATACCACTTAATTTTCGTCGTCAGCATTATTATTAATTTTAGTCTAATTTTAGTCGACTAAAATCGAATGTGTTTAGTTAATGTGTAATTCATTATTTAAGCATTTCTGCAGCATTTGCAAACTCATTTTATACTCTTGGGGCTGGATTACATGCCTGGAGTAAATGAAAAAAGGGAGTAAGTGAACTTCTAACTCCATAGACTTTAATGGCTCTTGAAGTTCACTTGCCTTCCTTGTGGAACTAAACAAATCACCAATCGCTATCAACTCCCCTCTCAGCATTGAATGACAATAGAGGATATAGTGCCCCAGCTCACATGGATATATATTGCCCCCAGACCATCTCACACATGGATATTTTGCCCCAGACCATCTCACACATGGATATATTGCCCCAGACCATCTCACACATGGATATATTGCCCCCAGACCATCTCACACATGGATATATTGCCCCCAGACCATCTAACACATGGATATATTGCCCCCAGACCATCTAACACATGGATATATTGCCCCAGACCATCTCACACATGGATATATTGCCCCCAGACCATCTCACACATGGATATATTGCCCCAGACCATCTCACACATGCATATATGCCCCAGACCAGATCATACATGCATATATGCCCCAGACCAGCTCACACATGCATATATGCCCCAGACCAGCTCACACATGCATTTATGCCCCAGACCAGCTCACACATGCATTTATGCCCCAGACCAGCTGACACATGCATATACTGCCCCAGCAGCTCACACATGGATATATTGACCCAGACCAGCTCATACATGGATATATTGCCCCAGCAGCTCACACATGGATATATTGCCCCAGCAGCTCACACATTGATATATTGCCCCAGACCAGCTCACACATGGACATATTGCCCCCAGACCAGCTCACATATGGATATATTGCCCCAGACCAGCTCACACATGGATATTGCCACAGCTCTCATGGATATTGCCCCCCAGCACACATGGATACTGCCCCAGCTCTCATGGATATGCCCCAGCTCTCATGGATATTGCCCCAGCTCTCATGGATATTGCCCCAGCTCTCATGAATATAGCCCCAGCTCTCATGGATATTGCCACCAGCACACATGGATACTGCCCCAGCTCTCATGGATATGCCCCAGCTATCATGGATATTGCCCCAGCTCTCATGGATATTGCCCCAGCTCTCATGGATATAGCCCCAGCTCTCATGGATATAGCCCCAGCTCTCATGGATATAGCCCCAGCTCTCATGGATATTGCCACCAGCACACATGGATACTGCCCCAGCTCTCATGGATATGCCCCAGCAGCTCTCATGGATAATGCCCCAGCTCTCATGGATATGCCACAGCACCTCTCATGGATAATGCCCCAGAACCTCTCATGGATAATGCCCCAGCAACTCTCATGGATATACTGACCCCAGGCCCCAGCTCACCTCCTGCCGCCGCATGCTCGGCTCCCTCTGAGCGTCCGGTGGCATGGAGCTTGGGCGCTCACCTGGGGTAGCCACGTGACCAGCTGCGATCTCACGAGAACTCGGCTGGTGACGTGGTTCCGGCTGGTGCATCGCCGCAAAGGAGGACAACCCCTCTGGGTGATGGGAGGATCGGCTGCAGAACGCATTGCCGATTGGTGAGCCAGAGTACCAGCCCAGTCCGCCCACATCCATCCCCGCAGAGACGTCACGTAGGGGGCAGGAAAAGAGGCAAACACTCGCCTGTCTCAGCTCCCCCCCACCTGCCACTCACGCAGAAGGTAGGGTCATTGAAAGCCCCGTCCCAGCACCTCTCCTCCCCCCTATCCTACACACTGGAGGGAAACAGCCGTCCCAGCATCTCCCCCAGCAAGCAGCCGCTCAACCCCCGGCCACTCCCCCCCCAGTCGCTCACACAGGGAGGGAGGGAGTGTATCAGCCGCCCTCTCCCAGCACTTCTCCCCCCACTGAGAGTTCAGACTTCAGAGGGAGCCAAATATGCGGCGGCAGGAGGTGAGCACCATTTTCGTTGTAAATCGTTTGATTGACGAAAATGGCAGAGTATTTACACCATGATTTTCGTCTCGTTACAATTTCGTTTCTAGTAAGGAAAAAGTGTGCCTGACGAAAATATTTTGTCGACGAAATTAACACTGCCCCAAAGCATAGAGTGCGGCCCTGCAGCAGAGTCAGCCAGCGTGCTACCACTGTAGTGTGAAGGAGAACTGGGCAGAGAGGCCGAGAGAAGTTTTTAAAAGGTTTGAATAAACTGAGGGAGGGGAGGGTGTGTGTGTGTGTGTGTGTGTGTGTGTGTGTGTGTGTGTGTGTGTGTGTGTGTGTGTGTGTGTAATGTTCTGCTCGGGGGGGTGTAATGTTTTGCTGGGGTGGTGTGTGTATAATGTTTTGCTGGGGGTGTAATGTTTTGCGGGGGGTGTAATGTTCTGCCTGGGGGTGTAATGTTTTGCTGGGGGGGTAATGTTTTGCTGGGGGCGTAATGTTTTGCTGGGGGGGTAATGTTTTGCTGGGGGGGTAATGTTTTGCTGGGGGGTAATGTTCTGCTGGGGGGTGTAATGTTCTGCTGGGAGGTGTGTGTGTAATGTTCTGCTGGGGTGTAATGTTTTGCTGGGGGGTGTAATGTTCTGCTGGGGGTGTAATGTTCTGCTGGGGGTGTGTGTGTAATGTTCTGCTGGGGTGTGTGTGTGTGTAATGTTCTGCTGGGGGTGTGTGTGTGTAAAGTTCTGCTGGGGGTGTGTGTGTAAAGTTCTGCTGGGTGTGTGTGTGTGTGTGTGTGTGTGTGTGTGTGTGTGTGTGTGTGTGTGTGTGTGTGTAATGTTCTGCTGGGTGTGTGTGTGTGTAAAGTTCTGCTGGGGGTGTGTGTGTGTAAAGTTCTGCTGGGGGTGTGTGTAAAGTTCTGCTGGGGTGTGTGTGTGTAAAGTTCTGCTGGGGTGTGTGTGTAATGTGCTGCTGGGGTGTGTAATGTTCTGCTTGGTGTGTGTGTGTGTGTAATGTTCTGCTGGGGGTTTGAGTAAACTGATATCGGTACATTACTGTGAGTTTTATTCCTGTGGAGCTCTGTGATACAGTAATGGGCATTGTGTATGAGTGTGAGTTTTATTGCTGTGGAGCTCAGTGACACTTTCATACACACAAACTGAACATTACTGTGAGGTTTATTGCTGTGGAGCTCTGTCATACGCTCATACACCCCGCACATTACTGTGAGTTTTATTGCTGTGGAGCTGTCATACGCTATATGAAATTAATTTAAGGGGGAGGGGGTGAAAGTAATTAACCCCTTAAGGACCCCTGACGTACCCTGTACGTCTTGTCCACAGGTCTCCCTTAGACCCGAGGACGTACAGGGTACGTCAGCGGCGCCAAATTCCCCCTCCCGCCCGATACTCACCTCCCTCGCTGGATCCCTCGGGGATCTAGCAGGGAGGAAGCCTGCCCATGTGATTTACATGGGCAGGCGAGGCTGATGACGTCGCCACGCTGCGTGGTGACGTCATCAGCAGGTGCCCCCATTCAAATCAATGGAGGGGAGGGGGGGGCTCCTTCAGAGCCCTCTATCTCCCCAACCATTGAAGCTGGGGAGATGCTTTTTGCACCACTGAAAAGGGGAGAGTCTCCCCTTTTGAGCGGTGTTAGGCATTAACCGTTTTGCCACCGGATTGCATTTTAGCGCGAATTGGCGCCAAAACGCGATTCGAACCTGGAGGGGGGCTGACATCTTGGATGTCAGCCTAGCCTCCAGGTCCCCCCCCCACCCACTGACAACCTCACCATATGTGTGAGGATGTCAGTGGGCCAGTTAACCATCTAGCTGCCATGTAGAGATAAGGGGATCCTAAGGATCCCTTTATCTCCCGATCCATGGCAGCGAGATGGTCATATTTTCCATCATTTGAAAGGCCTGATCATGGCCTTTCCAATGATATGGCCTTTCCATGACCAAGTTTGGTTTAAAAAAAAATAATAATAAAAAAATTAAATAAAATAAACAAAATTGGTTTTTTTTTATTTTTTTTTTGTCTGGGGGGGGGGGTTAATTAAATAGGACCTAGGCTGTCATCTCAAAATAATTAGCACAAAATGGTCAGAATGAGCGCAGCGCACATAGGTGAACTGGCTCAGCAGTGACAGGGTTAAAAGGCAAAAACATGTAAAAATTGGGTATTTCTATTCTCGGGATAAAATTTTGAAACTATTTAGCCGGGGTCTTTATTGGTGGTTGTAGCTTTTGGGGATTAAATTACGAAAAAGTGTGTTTTTACAATTTTTTTCATCATATTTCATATTTTTTTTATAGTAAATTATTCAATATGATGGAAATAATGGTATTTCTAGAAAGACCATTTAATGGCGGGAAAAAGGGTGTATAATATGTGTGGGTTGAATAAAAGTAAGAGGAAAATTTCACCTAAACACTAACAGCGCAGAAACGTAAAAACAGCAGCGGTCACTAAAGGGCGGATTTGTGTAAAACCGCCCGGTCACTAAGGGGTTAAAGGGGAAAAATTAATTAAGGGGGAGTGAATTGAATTAGAGGACGAGGACCCTGCTGCCAGTCTGCTTCTGGAGACCTGGAGTCAGACAGTGGACCACAGCAACAGAGTGAGAGTGGTAGGTAGCAGGATCACAGGGAAACACTGGGAGTGGCAGGCAGTGTGAAATATGTGGGTATAGTGACACAGCAAGACCAGGGGGCACCACCAGGCCACATTGCAAACTTGTGCAGTGCCTGGTGCCCCTCCTATGCCACGTTGCCAAAGGAGGGGACCACACACTCTGTAGATTGGCCCTGTGGCACAGGAGGGGCACCAGGCACAGCATAGATTGGCAATGCGTGAGGACACCAAACACTCCCGATTGGCATGGCATGGATTGGGTGGAGGGGGCACCAAAACGCAACTTCGCCGGAGTAAACAAAAATGCTTGCACTGGCCCTGCTTACAACCTACAATCATATAGTGCACCAGGACAAAACAAGGTAGCAGAGTAGGAAACTCAACAGAAATTCTCCAGCATTGCATGCTGCAGAGCAGTAATGCAACATGTGTATTCAGGTTGTCAGCAGACATACCGTAGTAATGGTTTCTGCTTTGTTTTTACAGATCATCACTTCCTCTCCCTCCCAGCATGAAGGGTGGGACAGCACCATCTCTTACCTTTTCGCAGTGCCATTATTAAGGGGTTAATGCAGCAGCAGGACAGTCAGGGTATCAGGAAGTATGCAGGAAGGAGTCTAAACAGGGGATAAGGATGGCAGAGACAGAAGGAAATAGTCATATATGGTCAATTTCACCCTCTGACGTCACTTCATGGAAGGAGCCTAGTGAGACGCAGGGAAGTCGCACTTTGGTTTACACTATAAACACTCATACAGTGAGAGAGGAAGTCTGTGCGCTCTGAGGTTTAACCCACAACCTGCCAGAGTGATGTGCCACACAAAAAGGCTCTAATCACTTAGAGAACAAAACCAGAAAACTATGACCCAAGCTGCATTTTGCATCACTTTAAAAAATCCTCTAACTGTAGAGATTTGTTATTAAGTCAATTTTTGTCGTGTTTCAAAATATATATTATATAGTGATTATGTACTGGTTTTCTTTCTGTGGGTAACCCTATAGATTTATTTTAGCATTTTTAAACCTTTACACGAAAATAAATCCCAAAACTAATTTGAACAATTTTTCATGTTATAGAAAGTAATTGAATGTTGTATAATCTTATGATATTTAACAAGGCTTGATAAATCCAGGGAGCCAAGAGATGCTAGAATTTTTGTTATGGCTCCTAAATGTATGGCTTATTTAAAAAATATATATATTTTTAAAAACTCTGGCTCCTATATATTTGCAGGTGACTCCCACGTTTTGCTTTCTGGCTCCTAAAATTGATATGCATGTGTCAAAGTTCTCTTATAAAATCTTATAAAATGACACCAAAATATAGAAACAAACTGCTCGTGACTAGTTTATACGCAGAGGTTTTGAAAGGAGATTTGGGTTACATAATTCAGCAGCGACATGCTCATTCCAACTTTACAGAACATGATAGAGCCTGCACCTGAACGCAAGTAACCCTTCAGGTCCCCTTGCTTTCACCATGTGCTAGACCAGGGATTTGAAACTCTGCCTCACCCCCACCCCGCTTATTTCCTACTACAATTCCCAGAATTCCTGCAAAGCAATAGAGTCAGACAATCATGGGAGTTGTAGTTTAGAAATATCTGGGGTGCCAGAGTTTGAGATCCCTGCGCTAGCCCATATGGAGCATGTCATATCAACATGGAATTATTGGCTTGCGGCTTTTCAGCAGCACCACATATCCATATATATGACAACAGGAGTGTGGCATTTAGATTTTGGAATAAGACCCTTAAAAACCATTTATATTGGTATACACTGTTAAAAGTCAGCAATGGGTTAACATGCTGCGTGCATACACACACAAGTACAGATTAATAATACATAAAAGGCGTGCCAGGGAATACTATGCGAAAAATGAAAATGTTCTAGCTAACAAACTTCCACTACACCTTCATTTCCCTTTTCTAGAAGTCTGAGGTGCTGCGAGGAATGAGGAGTGTGTTATTCACATATTGTAAAGTATAATGTGCAACTCAGTCTTTTCATGTTCACAGTTTAATTCCAGAGCTGACCGACAGGCCTTTAGAGCAGAGGTGGGCGACGCGCCAGCGTCAGACAAGGTGGGGAAGGACGCTTAGCTTACCATGACCAGTTAGTTGTGTTGATGGTGGATAGAGGGACCCTTTAAGAAACACTGGCACTTGTTCTTGGGAAGATCATTTTAATTTCCATGATGTTCCGAGACTGCCATTCAGGATAAACAAAACAAACAAGGCAGCACTCAACATGAACAGGAATTTTTCATAAAGGAGTTTATGAAACCATTTAAAACAACTTGCAGAATTCAGAGTACTTCACCTTAACACTGTACCCTCACCGTCACTGGCCCATCCGGAGCCAGGCAGGTACATCATAGTACATCCCACAGTTTTTTGGTCTTCCTCCGGCCCGCTTCACTTCCCAGGGTGCCGATCATCTTCATTGGCTGTACTGGGACTGCCTGAGTTGGCATAGCAGGACAACATCGGCATAATGGGTTAATATAGCTTTAAAGATTTCCATATTAATAACACCTGACTTGTGGAAAACCAAAAACAACAGGGAGTTACATTAAGTTGCAAAACAGGATCATACATTGTATAAGTTTTCCATATCGACAATGCACCTATCACAACAGTTGGTCACGTCCTAAACTAATGCCTGAATAAAACCTTATGAAAAAGAATTTAAATAAAAATGCAAATGACAAATTATTTCTGTTTAAACATTACATACGTAACACAAGTATATTCACACGGCATTTGTTTTTGAACTGGGAATACTAAGGCTTTTATTAAGCGCTGTACCAGTAACTGGAATTGGTCACAGAACACTGTGTCTTATTCTTTTGTTTGCTATGTGCCCGGAAACTGCAACAAGAAATAACGTGTACCAATAAATCCACCTTGATTTGTTTTATAACCTGTAAATGGAAGAAAAAAATGTAGACGGATTGCTGTAGAGTCGTTTGTTACATCAAATAAATGCCATTAACCCGCCAGCATATCGATCATTGTTTAGAAGTGTTATTCCGCAGGCTTGAGATTCTGGTGGGTTTTGTTATCGTTAAGGATTGAAAGATCATCATTAAAGAGTTATTTTCATTAAATCTACATGACATACCATTAAGGTTTCCAAATCAGATATTTTCTGGAACACCAATATTTTCTACATGGAATGTGATGATCAGCACGTGAAAGCTGGAACTGATAAAACACAGGAATTAAAACAATAATAAAAAAGAAAAATAGGTGATCGGCGTGTCCGCGTACGCGGTCTAGGGGAAATATCTAATAATACAAAGGGATATTTGATAATACAGAAATGTACCATACAATAGTGATGACTGTATAAGCTGATTGAAAGTTCATGAGAAAAGTTCCTAGAACAAAGGAAAAATATAATAGTGAAGTCCAGTCATAACAACAGATGGGAAAATGAAGGGGGGGAAATGAATCCACTCACACTCTCCAGAGCCTCATTAGGCTCGATCACTTCGCCTGTGGGTGTTTCTATGGCTCACCCAATAGCTCTCAGAGGTAGACTCGTCTTACGGCCTTGATATCCTTTCGGGATCCTGGATCGTCCGTAGGTTCTCCAATATTTGGATGCCGATAACCTTTAATAACTGGCTTCTCTCAGGTCTTGGTATTCCTTTAGGGTCCTGGGTTTTTACAGGTCATACCCTATAATGACTTGTAGGAATCTGCAAGACTCATTGAATGAAGGAGGAATTTAATCCTGAATGGATATTTATTAAACATAAAATAAAAAACAAGAAACAAAAAATAGCATATAACAAAACGCGTTTCACCCTTTAGGGCTTCATCAGTTGTAAAAGAAAAATAAAAATAAAATAAAAACACAAATAAATGGGAAAAGCACTAATATAGGTGCGCTCCCCCTGACAGGGTTAGTATTTATAACCCAGGGCATCTGGTAACTCCAGATAATTAGTTTTCACAATTCATTTCAGGTGAATGGGAGCAGGTGTAACTAGTTATGGGTCAATCTGTATGTAAAAAGACCCATTCTCGTGATCCACAGTGAGACACATAGGTTCCACCGGCACTGACGTCCGCTTCCGCGTTCCATCCTGGAACGCATGCGCTTCCGCTCACTCCAAGACGCACTAATTCCACCAGCGTTAGTCTCCATTTCCGCGTTCCACCCTGGAGCGCACGCACTTCCGTCTGCTTTTCAGAATCGCGAAGATTCCTCGCACATTCCCCCAAAAGCACCGCATCCAAACCAGGCCGGACGCTCCACCCTCCCCCAAAAGACAGAGCAGGGAGGAACCCCAACCATAAGGACGTTCAAAAGACCCGATGGAAAAAAGCGCCACATACGCCGAGGGGCAGTACAAAAAATTCAGTACACGACGTGTACACTTCACACACAACACTGAAAAAGAAAAAAACATATACCATAACAAAAAACATAAGAACCATCAGGGCCCAAAAAATGGCCTAACCAGCACCAGAGAGTGCTGGTTAGGCCATTTTTTGGGCCCTGATGGTTCTTATGTTTTTTGTTATGGTATATGTTTTTTTCTTTTTCAGTGTTGTGTGTGAAGTGTACACGTCGTGTACTGAATTTTTTGTACTGCCCCTCGGCGTATGTGGGAGGAATCTTCGCGATTCTGAAGAGCAGACGGAAGTGCGTGCGCTCCAGGGTGGAACGCGGAAATGGAGACTAACGCTGGTGGAATTAGTGCGTCTTGGAGTGAGCGGAAGCGCATGCGTTCCAGGATGGAACGCGGAAGCGGACGTCAGTGCCGGTGGAACCTATGTGTCTCACTGTGGATCACGAGAATGGGTCTTTTTACATACAGATTGACCCATAACTAGTTACACCTGCTCCCATTCACCTGAAATGAATTGTGAAAACTAATTATCTGGAGTTACCAGATGCCCTGGGTTATAAATACTAACCCTGTCAGGGGGAGCGCACCTATATTAGTGCTTTTCCATTTATTTGTGTTTTTATTTTATTTTATTTTTCTTTTACAACTGATGAAGCCCTAAAGGGTGAAACGCGTTTTGTTATATGCTATTTTTGTTTCTTGTTTTTTTATTTTATGTTTAATAAATATCCATTCAGGATTAAATTCCTCCTTCATTCAATGAGTCTTGCAGATTCCTACAAGTCATTATAGGGTATGACCTGTAAAACACCCAGGACCCTAAAGGAATACCAAGACCTGAGAGAAGCCAGTTATTAAAGGTTATCGGCATCCAAATATTGGAGAACCTACGGACGATCCAGGATCCCGAAAGGATATCAAGGCCGTAAGACGAGTCTACCTCTGAGAGCTATTGGGTGAGCCATAGAAACACCCACAGGCGAAGTGATCGAGCCTAATGAGGCTCTGGAGAGTGTGAGTGGATTCATTTCCCCCCCTTCATTTCCCATCTGTTGTTATGACTGGACTTCACTATTATATTTTTCCTTTGTTCTAGGAACTTTTCTCATGAACTTTCAATCAGCTTATACAGTCATCACTATTGTATGGTACATTTCTGTATTATCAAATATCCCTTTGTATTATTAGATATTTCCCCTAGACCGCGTACGCGGACACGCCGATCACCTATTTTTCTTTTTTCTGTTGATTTGGTGCGGATTGGGACCGCACTTTTGGTGCTTTGGGCAACGGGGTTATATTTTCCATTTTTGCTCTAGTGTCCGTTCCCCACAATTTTTTTGTTAAAACAATAATAGAATATTAGGAGCTCTCTTATTATATCAGTATATATTACTATGTACAAAAAGACTCTATAACAGCATGTGACACTGTACAAATAAATAAAAACACTAACATCAGAGCTAGATCAAATAAACCAATTATTTATCATAGATCTGTGAAGAACACTGTCATAGATATATATATATGTAATTACTGAAGAATTCTGTAATCAAAACACTCCATGGGTTTCCAGCTCTCAGAGGTAGCCTAGATTAGCATGGTGATGGGGTTGGTGAGCGGTGACCAGTCTTACCGATCTGCTTTTTTAGGCAGCATTTGCAACGCAGTTTATTAAAAAACTACCTTAAGCAAAACAATATGGATTCAGTTACAAAATAGGATCATACGTTGCATAGGCTTGCCACTGTACCCCATTAGAGAAGATCTTCAGCTAATGTCAGATGAACGCAGTCTGAGCACACTCTGCGTGCGTGCACAACGGACAGACGTAGTGACGGAAGATACTGTAGACACCACACGATCCGTTTTTCTTGACGGACGTAGAAAAAAAAGGGAATTATGGGAAACAAAATGAATATGAAAAATTATAAAAATTTGAAAAGGATATGAAAAGCCATTGTGTCTGTCAAGGTGCTGGACGTCGCAAATGCGCTGTGTCCGACATCTCATCACTCACACAGAACACTACGCGGATGTGGCGCACTCTGCGTATCTGTCTAGTGGTTTTACGTTATTGCCTAACTTGCGTCCGTTTGCCACGTGCGTTGTGCGTGCACAGTTTGGTGCGCACGTACTTCGTGTGTCGGTCTCTATTGATCATGATTCTATGCTACGACGGACGTTAAACTGCGTCAACACAGACATGATCACTGCGTTCGTCTGACGCCAGCCTTAGGTGGAAGAAGAGAGACATGGTTTGAAAGAGCATTGGGACGGAGAAGCTTTGAGTATCCTTGTATATCTGTGAGTAAATGTCTCTTAGTGAGTGCGTACCTGTGATTATCTGTTTGTTCTACAGCAGTGCTTCCCAAACGCGGTCCTCAAGTCCCCCCTAACAGGCCAGGTTTTCCAGATAACCGAAGCACAGCACAGGTGATATGATTTGCTGCTCAGTGATTGTAGGATTCAGTCTGCATTTCCCCAAGGTGATCTGCAGAACCTGGCCTGTTAGGGGTACCTGAGGACCACATTTGGGAACCACTGTTCTACTGTATGTGCACGTGTACCTAGTTCTCTATGTATCTGTCAGCAGGTCCAGACTTTGTCCTCTAGGTCCCCTGTGTGGAAAAATCTTTGCAGCACTGCCTCCCTGACCATGACCCTCAGTGGCCATACCATTTCATTCAGTCCTCCCACCATGTACAACAACCAGTTCTTAACTCCAGAGCACAGAGATTACAAAGACAGCAACAGGCAAAATACACAAATTCACACAGACCAGCTGTCTCTCACCTAAAATAGTGAAATGCACAGGCACTGGAAATGTCACTGACAGACATAATGATTAAAACACTTGCAGTTAAGGAGCAAGATGGGGTTACTCACCCAACCAGCTCACAGTCAGGGTTAGATTTTACCATGCTTTTGCAGGGCGCTCATGAAGGTTTGGGTGGTCTTTTTCCCTGTAGTAAGAAGGCAATCCAAGTGGATATATATGAATTTCCTTGTGTCATTTTGGATGGCAGAGTTACAGCTGAAGAATCAGCCTAGTCCAAGAATAAGTCTGTTTCCATCAGATGAACTGTGTACAGGTACAGTTACTTGCTGTCACTTGGTTTTTAGTTATTTTTTCTTTCTTATTCAAAATTTTTATTTTGAAAGAATGTCATCAGTACAATCAGTGATTGAAAATAAATGAAGTAAGACAAAAACAATAGTCAAAATGGGGTCAGCAGTACGACGACTTAGGAAAAGAAATAAAAAGAATGAAGGGAAGGGGACGCGAGCCACACCAACCGCATGCCAGCAATGGTGTAATGAGAGGGAGAAAAAGAAAAAAAGGGGGGGTAGTAAAAAACAAAATAAATTATTGGGGAGGGAACGGCAACTGCCTGTATTGTGACTTTCCCGGCTCGCTCCCGGGGGAGGCCGTGGAAGGGTATTGTCACGAGGCCCAGGTATGGCAACCAGAGCCATGGTAGGTGCCATAGTGGCACGCCTCTGGACATCCCGACGTGCCAAAATAAAAAAAATAAAAAAAAGGGGGTTGGGGGGGGGAAAGAAAGAAACACCATCGCTGGCATGGTAGAGGCCCATGAAGGAGCAAGGTGACAGCAGTGTGAAACATAAGTCCTCGTGACAAAGTCTCAAATGTATCCCCAGCCGGGGAATGACAGCGGGAAAAAAGAAAATAAAATGGTGGTCGAAGCGTCTCTGAGTCAAAGAAAGGGAAGGAGAGGGGAGAACTCGCAAATATCAGAATCAAAAAGAAATGTCAGCGGTAAAACTCAGCTTGCGAAAGGACAAACAAAATTTTTCTAAAGTAAAAATCTCAGCTTGGGGTGGGAACCAAAAATCAAACAATCTCAGCTTGAGGAGGGGGGGGGGGGTGTACATCCCCATACAGGGGGTCTCATCAGAATGGAAAGTCTCCGTGTGCGGGGGAAACATCACAGCAGACAGGGCGAAGTAGCCTCAGCCCATGTCTCGAAACTGTGCGGGTGCCAAGGCTCCCAGCAGGACATGGGAGAGGCAAAGTGGATCTCTGTAGCGCCCATCCTTGTCACGGTCAGATCGTGTGCTTCGCAGCCAGGTCGTCTCCACAGCCTCCCCAGTATCGCTGCCACACCAGGGGGAACTCAGCTTCTCCTTGGCGGCCATTCTCGAGGGCTCAGCACATGTCAGCATCACGGCCGACCCGGGGGGAGCGACGGCATCCACCGTGTCCGCCTCCGAGCAGGCCCAGATCTTGCCTCCGTCCAGCGCACTTCCAGCCGGCGGATCTGGGGATACCTCTGAGGATGGGTCCGGGACCTGCTCCACTTCTAAGACATCCACCACTGCATCGACGACCTGATTGCTATCCAGCACCCCAAGAGGGGAGGCGTCACCGGCTCCTCCGCTGCGCGGAGCCACCGCTCCCCGATGGGCCCGCAGCAAGTCCATCATGCGCCGCCAGTCTCCCTTTGATAGTGGCCTCTCCTCGTCGCCAGAGAGAAGTGCCAGGCACGCATCCAGGCCTGACAAGAAGGCCCCCGCTTCCCCAACAGGGGGAGGGGAGCCGCCCCGCCTTCTGCCTCCACGTTTTCCCGCTTCCTCCACCCGGCGGGCATCCAGCCCGGCCGAGCGATGTGGGTCCTCCACCTCCACACCCACACGCCGCGCCAAACACCCCACCGGGAGCGGGCCCAAAGGAGCAGGAATCCAAAGAGTCATTAGGCACCAAGGGTAGGCCGCAAGATCGGTTTTTAGTTATTTGACACAGCGCAGTATCCTGCTACGTTTGGGACTATTTGAGTACTCCAATCCCATAGGAAAATCAAGGCAGGGGAACACTAGTCCAAGGGTCTTTATGGTTGTTATTTTAAAGAATTATGTGTACATTTTTAATTAATACCACACTGAGATTATGTCTCTTATTGAGCATCTAATATGTAGTTCTAAATCAAGAAGTATTTGATAGAGAAGCATTGTTAACCCTTTTCTGTAAAATGTTTCCATTAAAAAATTATTTCCCCTCAGTTATATAGGACTCTAATACATTCCTTGGGTAAAAAAGCTTGCGCAGCGCGTTAATTTGTGCGCAAAGCGTTAAACGTTAACACGCGTAAATTAACGCTGGTATAACAATCCTCGTGCATTTTGTCATTCGTAAAAAAATAGCGCGCGTAATAAAGACGCGCAAAAATGCGCACGCATTAACGTTGCGCACAGAAATCGGTGCGCGGACTGTTTTTTCACACGATTCAGCCAATCAGAATTAAGAACCACAATTGTCTCCCGTTCAGTTTTTGCGCCTGTCAAAATCAATCTGAGTATATATGCTGCAGCAATAATAAAAACACGCACAACCTCTCAATTTTATTGTTTGGGTATGTGTAGAATGTGTAACTATACTTTGCGGTATTTTTTTTTTTTCGGCCTGGTGTATTTGGTTTCGGCCAGAACGTTCAGATTTGCCGTTACCACCAGCTTTTCAAAGACGTTAAAATTATGCGCACAAACGCTGTGCATTAAATCTTGTGCATAGATTGTAATACCATCCGCGTACCAGCGCACAAACGCATTTGCGCTCACAATGTTAAGTATAGGACGCGCGCAGTACAGTACGCTTGCGCAGCTTCACACGCGGTAGACGTTAAGGCTAGGGACAGATGAGCGCATTTTCTGCAGCCACCGTCAAAATGTACGTCGATGCGTGCGCACGCATTTTTTCACGGAATGCGCTTGAGTGGTCGGACGATGCGCAATTCTGGACGTATTCCATGACGGTGGGGTGAAAAAAGAGAAAAATCAGATGAATCTAATCCCTTTAAAAATTAAATAATAAGGGCAAGGGCTATAAAAAGTCGTTTCGGGGATGGTGGCGTTTTTCTAAGATGGATCCTGCACACGTCTTTGTGTTTGGTGTGATGGGGTACCTGTACCTAAAGAGGAAGAGAAAGCGGCGAACCTGGGTTCATGAAATCAACGCTGCCAGACCCACGCATGGACACTTTGTGACGCTGTACAGGCCACTGCGAGAGAGGGACCCCGCGAAGTTCTTCAACTACCTGCGGATGTCCATCGCCTCCTTTGATGAACTGTTGTCGCGGGTACGGGAGCCGCTGACCAAGAGGGACACCAACATGCGGCCCGCCATACCACCGGAGGAGATGCTGGTCATCACTTTGAGGTACGTACTGTCACACACCTGTATACATGACATCGCTGCCAGTCACCTGACATGAGTGCATCATGTCTGTAGTCACATGCCCACTGTTACATGCACACACACACACGGGCATCACATCACACGTACATAATCATAAATGACTCCGACAACAATGTTGAAAAATAATACTATAATATGAAAAGAAACTGTAATATATTATGGACATATATTACAAGTCGTAAAGTGAAGGTCAGTATATATACAAAATCAAAACAATAACACATAACAAATAATCAAACATATTTAGCTCATGTATCAAAGTTGCTGATACCGCGGAGCATCTGGGTCATGAGGGCCGGTGGTGTGGCTACAGCTGGACCCCGACTCCGTGTGTGGCCTGGCTCCAGGGGGCATGGCTGGGTGGGTGGACAGCACCTCACTGGAGACGGAAGATCCACTGGCGGATTGTGGCACAGCATGGTAGGCGGCTGCGTGATGGGGACGTGAAAGGATGTCCTCCAATATCCCGAGAGATCTGTGGCGATACTCCATTTTCTCCGCCTCGCTCATCCTGTTCAGGAGGAGCGTACATGCATTGGAGAACGACATGTCGACGGAGTCCGCAAGCATGCAGCGTTGGTGTGCATGGGTGGTCTGTGCCTCCATGAACATGACCATGGCCTGCTCCAGGTCTGCAGCCTGTGCCCTTCTCTTCTGGCCAGGTCTGGTGCTGGCCGTTGTCGCGGTACCTGCCACCTGTGGTGTCGCCAAATCCTCCTCCATCTGCGACTCAGCACCACCCTGGTTCTCCTCCTCCTGGCAGCTGGCAGAATCTCCTGGCACCATTTGTTGTGCCTGGGTGCCGGAGGTCGATGGCTGGTCCATGCTGCTGACAGACCTGCGCGGCTCCTGGGTCCTGCGGAGGAACGATAGCTGCTCTGCGTAAATGTACCCCCGGACCTTCTTCGCACCAGCTCCAGAGCGCGCAGCCATGGCCTGCTTCTTCTGGACGCGCATGTAGTTGTCGCGTACTGTGCGCCATTTGTTCATTGCCTCTTGTGCTGAAAAACATGATGAGAGTGACATTAGCTTGTGTTCATGGTATGTGATCATATTCAAACAGTTTTGTTTTGTCTTCTAGGTATCTCGGTAGTGGGTGCAGTTTGAAGGATCTGCATTATAGCTTCCGCGTTGGCAGATCAACAGCTGGTGAGATCGTCCGCAAGGTGTGCCAAACAATATGGGAGACCATGAAGGGCGAATGTTTGCCAAGACCGACACATACGGCATGTCTGGAAATTGCAGCAGGATTCTGGGAGAGAGCCAACTTTCCAAACTGCCTTGGAGCCGTGGATGGCAAACATGTCCGCATAGTGAAGCCACCGCACAGTGGCTCACTGTATCAGAATTATAAACATTACTTTTCTATAGGCCTACTGGCGGTGGCAGATGCCAACTATAGTTTCGTGTATGTGGATGTCGGTTCATACGGCAAGGACTCTGACTCCACACTGTTCAGGAACTCCACACTGTGGAATGAAATTGAGAGTGGGACCCTGAACATCCCCAGACCCGCACCATTGCCTGGCAGTGACGTGACAGTCCCCTATGCCTTCGTGGGTGACGAAGCATTCGGCCTATCCACACACCTCCTACGGCCCTACTCAGGGACACACCTGACTGTGAAGAAGCGGGTGTTTAATTATAGGCTGTCGCGGGCGAGACGGTATGTGGAGTGTACCTTTGGCATACTGACCAACAAGTGGAGGATTCTACATAGACCGCTGGATGTAAATGTGGACTTCTGTGTGGACATAGTGAAATGCTGTTGCATTCTACATAATTATGTGCGGGCCAGGGATGGTTTTAATTTTGACGATACCCTCACAGTTGTCGGTCTTGAGGATGATGTGAACTATGACATCATAGCTGTGAATAGATACAGCAACAGGTATCGCGATGCTCTATCTAATTATTTCATCAGTGATGCAGGTGAGGTGTCCTGGCAGCTGGGGAGCATTTGATTTTCACATCAATGATTTCATTTGTTTGTTTATTATCATTTTTGTGATTTACATTTATGGGATTATGAATTAAATAATATTATACTCACTCTGTATGTGCTGCTCCTTCTCGGACCACGTATCGTACTCCGGGTACACATGACGGGACACCTCGACCCATGCGCTCGCCTTCCTCCCCTTGTCCTTATAACGCTCGCAGGCCGTATCCCAGATCCCTGGATGCTCTCCCACAGCGCTTATCAGCCTCTCCACGTCCATCTCTGGTCCAGCAGCCATGTTCAACGGTCGCAGGTACACTCCAACGAAATGCAGGAAACTTTGGCAGTTTGGACGTTATGTAGGCCGCACACTAGCAGCGTCTGACGTCTCCTAATCACGCACACACGCTGCCATGCGGCCGCCGCGCACTTTGTACGTCAGTAGCAGCGGTTTCACGTTCTGATAAAAATGCGTTCATTTGCTGGTTGCGTGGTGTCGGCGCACTTTTGTACGCACGTACTGCGTATATTGGCCGTCATTGGCCGTTATGTGCTGCTACTGCCGCCGTGATTTAGTGCGTCTGCACGCGCGTTCCGACTGCCCCACTCTGACCCTAGCCTAACGCGTGTTTTTTTACGCGGACATTGTAATACGACGTTCAGCACAAAGGGTTTTGCCCCTCGCGTAAATGCGTTTTTGCGCACGCGTTAACGTTTGCGCGAAGAATGTAAGAACCCATAGTTGGTTGAGTACATCATCAATATTTTTCATAATTTTCTGTTTGCACCAAACCAATTTTTGTTGAATTTTTCTATAGAAGCATGAGGAGGAAAAATTAAAAGGGACACTACAAAAAATGTTATGTTATTTTTTTGTGTCTTTTATGTTGCTGATATCTTACATGTGCTTTGTTTTCATTTATTCAATATGTGTCACTGGGTACATCCATTTTGTGATCTTTTGTATTGTAAACGGAGTCTGCCGAAAATAAGGATATATCATTTGCGTAGGGCTTCTAATAAAACAGGACTTCAAAACACATTTAAACATGATGCGCACAAAACTGTCAAAATGAGCTCAGCACACGGGTGAAAAGGCTCAGCAGCGAAAGGGTTAAACCAGGTAGGTTTACACCTTGCAGTGATTGGCATTTTTAGACTTAACAGTGACGTTTTTCATTCTCAAAGCTTGGGATGTTTTTTCCCCCTCTTTATAATTATATGATTAAAGAAACAAGTTGATGCCCACAGGAAAGTTTACTGAAAACAAATATCCCTGAACTAGAAATGCCTTCTTCCATTTATCTCAATTCTTACATTTGTTTGTGCTTCAAAATGAAGGTTTTGTTTAAATGCAATCAATGCTTGCCTATAGGCTGTTCTCCTTCTTAGGCTAGGGTCAGACGAACGCATTTTTCGCGTCGACCGTGGAAAAGTGCGGTCGAACGAACGGACATATTTTTTCACGGAATACGCGGTAGCGGTCATACGATGCGCCTTTTCGTCCGTGATTTTGTACGGATCATCAATAAAACACTTTTTGTGTCTGGACGTTATGTTGGCCGGACATTAGCAGCGTCTGATGTCTCCCAATCACACACACACGCCGCTATGCGGCCGCAGCGCACTCTGTACGTCAGTAGTAGCGGTTTGACGTTCTCGAAAAAATGCGTTCGTTTGCCACTTGCGTTGCGCGGACGAACTTTCGTGCGGCCGTACTTCGTGTGTTCCCCGGCATTGGACGTCATTTGCTGCTAGCACGGCCGTGATTTTGTGCGGCTAAACGCACGTTAAAGCTGCGTTCGTCTGACCCTAGCCTAACACAGACATACGTGTAATTGAGATAAAGTAGACACATAAGGAGGATCCAAATGGTGGGCATCTCTACTGATATTGGCAAGACGTTTTCTTTATTAGGCACTGTTGTTTTCGCATTTAATACTTTTCCATATGGGAAAAAAGTAAAATGGGAAAAATAAATAGGGAATTATGAAAATTAAATAGGCATTTGTGATTTTTAAGTATGCCTCGTTAAATCTAGTCTGGTAAAGTAATAATTTTAGCATTCAGATTAGAACAGTTTAATAATTTCTACCTACAAGGAGTTATTCCAGTGTATTCGGTGCCTTCGGGATCCTGCAGGCTTGGATTTCTGCTTATCACCCTTGTGCATAATAGAGATGGGAGTTTCTGCTGTTCGGTGCAGGGGAGATCACATTTTTGAGTGAATCGACAAAGTATAATTATTTCACAATGTATGCAACCACTTCACTTTCTCAGCTAAAAGAAAATAGTATCTGTAAAGCCTTTTCAAACATTTAAAGATAAATATTATACAGTTGGAATGAGAGAGTACAATTGGGTGTACATTTGAACCAAATGAGATAAACCATGTAAACATTAATTTCTTAAATTATACTGCATAAGTGTCTTGAATAGTATATCTGAAGGAGTAAAAGTCGACATACCCTTTTAAGTAGATTTGAATTTTTCAGTCACTATTCACTGATGTGCATATAATCTGTATGGTGCCCTTGGCTCATAGCTTTTCAGGGCTACAGCCTTGACCAAAATGCTGATTGTGCCGTCAGTAAACCAATAGCAGTCACTCTGAAAAATCATGACATGTCCTGACAGATATATATGTGGATACATATTATATAATGAAAAAAGTAAACTAGATTTTCACAAAGCAATGTGTCAAAATCCCAGCTTTGAAAGGAGAGCATTCCATATTTGCTACTATAACTCACTATGTATGGTTAAATGATTCAGCACACTGTCACCATACCGCCTACAACACCAAAAAAGAAGAGTGTGGCATGTTATTCCTTGGAGGAGTACAAGAAAAAACAAACAAAAAAATGTCGACCAAGTGCTTAGTGTAATTCAATAAAACCATGACTTATGCATGGGTCAACTGAACACAAACTTAGTTTTCTGAACAAATTAGCAACTGCAAATCACTACATTGTTATTTAATTTCACAAAAAAAATTAAGGAATATTTTCTAAAACATAGGAAGATATAGGACAAAAATGTACCAATATGCCTTCATCAAATATTCCTCATTTTATTTTTTTATATTTAAAGTTTTTATTTTGTAAAGGAGTCACCATATAAGCAGGAAGCGTAAGGGCCGCGCAGGGCCACATATTAAGCAATCAACATAAGCACTCAATGAGATATCAGAATGGAGGGGGGTCATGCAAAAAATCAGCAGAATGTCAAAGCTGGGGGGGGAGGGGGTTATAGCAAAAGGCATCAAAAATGCTTCAGAAGAGTGAGAATGTCCAGAACGAAAGCGAGGGGGTCATCAAGTGTAAATGTCGCACGGGGGAGTCCACAAGTAAACTCTCAGCCAGTGTCCCGGAAAGGTAACATCGACAATGCAGGCAGGGAGAAGCCAAGCAGACCTGGCCAGACAGCAGACTGAGGCACGGCAAAATAAATCAGGACCGGCCAGTCAGGCAAGCTCCTGCCGCGACCACCGCCAAGAGCGTGGGACAAGGCTGCAGGCAGAGTTGGGGTAGGGGACAGCAAAAAAGCATCAAACGGAGGTATCCTCGTGAATTCCACATGGGAGAGGTCCGTTGCCTCCAGGCTCCGGTCGATCCCAGCAGATGCCACCAGCTCAATCTGGGCTAGCGTTCCTTGGCAGATAGGCCCCTCAGAGACGCACAGCGGGGCAGCTCCCTCGTGGGCAGCTTCATCTGTTCGACACGCAGCCGCGCCGGGGGAGTCAGCTCCCCGCTCGCATCCTGCAGCACTCCGACCTCCTCTGCACATCCGCGTACCTCAGTGTCAGGCCGTTCGTCCCCAGATACACTGCTGTGTGAGGCCTTGACTTCCTGGCCAGAACGCAGCACGGCCATAACCCGGCGCACATTGCCTCGTGTCATCGGGCTTCCATCATCCTCCAGCAGCTGCAGCAAGATGTCCAAAACGTCCGGGGGACGGGGGCCCTCCATCTCCCCGGTCTTTGTCATGGCATTTCGCAGGTTCAGGGCACTCGCCGCAAGCCCGCCAGGAGACAACAGACGGCAGGATGTAAGATGGCCGCCAGCACCACACTTCAGCCAGGGAAGATGACCAGCGAGCAAGTCTCTCTCGACCGGAGGGGGGAAACGGGCTCCGGTCAACACACCCGGTGGCCAGCCGTTCAGGAGCCCCCAGCAAAGGGTTTCAGTGGGTAAAAGCAGCAAAAATAGCCCCAGGGAGAAGGGATCACCACGGAGCTCAAGCAGGATGCGACTTCTCCCTCTAGCAGCCGGCCACGCCCCCCTCATTTTATTTTTATAATAAAAAACTAGAAACAGAAACCAGTAATGCTCTTAAGTCATTTTGTTATGCACATTTAAATCCATTCAGTAAATACTGCTTTGGATTTTTTTGATTTGACACCTTTTGATTAAAGCACTTTTGACATACCTAGCTGCGGGGCACCATTGATTGTTAGACAGAGAACCGGTGCTCGGCGCTCCCGCGTCCACGGTATAAAGGGAATCTCTTCCGTATAGAGAAAAAGATATATACGTTATAACATAGTAAAATATTTACCCTGTCTTGGACAATTCATAGTTCGTCGGAGTATTGCTAAAAGGAAAAAAAAAATGTATAATAGTGAAGTCCAGCTTTCACAAAAATGAAAAAGTGGGTGGGGGGATGGATCCACTCACACTTTCCAGAGCCTCGATCACCTCGCCTGCAGGTGTTTCACACGGCTCACCCGATAGCCCTCAGTGGTTGTCTCGTCTTGTAGTCTTGGTATCCCTTCAGGATCCTAGGTAGTCCACAGGTCCTCCAATGGTTGAGTACCAATGGCCCTCAGTAGTTAGCTTATCTTGAGGCCTTGGTATCCCTTCAGAGTCCTGGGTAGTCAATAAGTCTTCCACTGGTAGAAGTCTACTTCTCTGTCTTTTTTGTTGTATTTGGTGTGGTTTGGGACTGCACTTTTGGTGCTCTGGGCGACGGGGTTCACGTTTCATTTTGCTCTGAGTGCCTGTTCTCCACATTTTTCCACTGCACCATTGATTGTTTCCTATAATTCGCTGTACCAAGGCAATTACAAAGATGGCAAAATACTGTAAGTCTGACAGTCACGTTTAAATATTTCTCAAAGGAAACTAAATGCTTGATAAAAGCTCAGAATTTGAGCTGAAACATTGCAAATCCTCTCTAACACATAAAATATAATATTTTCTTGTTTGTGACACTGGGTGCATCCATTATGTGATCTTTCGTGTTGTGAACGGCCTCCCCCCCCCTTCGTATACTGTGTGGTTTTGGACATAGTCTAGGGTCAGGAAGCCAACTCACATCATTGGATTGTGTGGGATGTATTCAAAGGAAATCACCAGGGGTAGCTTAGAAATCTAAGTTCCATGTCTTATCTCATTCAGCTGCCATCTCTTATCTCAGGAAGCCTAACAATCTATATATAAAGGAAAAGTCCCGACTGACTGATCAACACCCAGCTCAAACCGTTTAACCTAGGAATGTGAAATTTTGAAAGTACATTGTTTTTATGACATTGTTAATTACGCCCCTAAGGGGGTGAATATATTAAACAGGATGCCTACAGCTCAAAAAATGATTTTACAGACTTGAAAATTGGTATTTAGATTGTCAAAAAAATAAAAAAAACATTTTACCATTTTCCAAAGATACAGTTAAGGGGGGGGGTGTAAAAAGGGGGTGAATATTTTTATCAGTATACCTAGATTTCAAAAACCAAAAGATGTTACAGGGTGAAAATTGGCATTTACAATCTTCTTGAAAAGAAAAAAAACTTATTTTACCATTTTCCAAAACTCCAGGTAAGGCTAGGGTCAGACGAACGGGATTTCTACGGACTGTACGTCCATGCAGTACGGACGTACGTTAGTACGGAAGATGCAGTAGTGGCCACACAGTCCGTTTTTTTCACTGACATATATTTTGACAGATGTAGGAGGGAAAATAAATTAAAAAGCAAAACCATTTTGTCCGTGAAAAATGCTGGACGTATAAATGCAGTCCGTCTGACCACGTTCCATCACTCACACACAAAGCTATGCGGACATTGCAGACGCAGCGCACTTTGTGCAGCCGTTCTAGGGGTTGTACGTTCTTCCCTGCCTTGCGTCCGTGGGCCGCGGCCGTTGTGCGTCCCAGTTCAGTGCGGATGTACTTTGTGTGTCGGGCTCCGATGGGCTTTCTGTCATGCTATCACGGACGTACGTTTAGGCGCCATCACGGACGTGAACACTACGCTCGTCTGACACCAGCCTAAGGGGGTTGAACATTTTAAACAGGATACGTATATCTAAAAAAAAAAAAACGAAGATGTTACAGATGTGAAGATTGGCATTTAGATTCTTCTTGAAAAATAAAAAAAAACACGTATATTACCATTTTCAGAGAATCCAGTGGAGCAGATCAGAGGGATGCGGTTACTTCACACAAAAAGGAGTCTATGCAGCTTGTCTCAAGACTCACACACTCCCTCACTGCTCCAGCATGTCTGTTTCCCTTTCACAGACAGGGCTTGCACACTCACTCACTGATCTAGCACAGTGGTTCTCAAACCTGTCCTCGGGGACCCCCAACCAGGCTGAATCCTGCAATCACTGAGCAACAAAATCACCTGTGCTGTGCTTCAGCTATCTGGAAAACCTGGCCTGTTTAAGGGTTCCTGAGGACAGGTTTGAGAATCACTGATCTAGCGTGTCTGCTTCCCTCTCACAGCCAGGCCTCGTACACACCCTCAATGCTCCAGCGTGGGAGCCCCTGTGATGTTATTGCAGAACCTCAACCCACCTAAGCAGTGGCGACTCTAGGAACAATATTTAGGGGGGGCACAGAAGATACCGCAGTCAAAACTGGGGGGGCACTAATAATTTTCACCACTAAATCATACCACTGAATAAAACTAAGGGCCCTTTCACCTGGTGTGAGCTAAAACACCATCACTAAAGGGAAAATTACCGCGAGTCGCTAAGGCTGGGGTCAGACGAGCGTGATTTCTACGGGCTGTACGTCCGTGCAGTACGGACATCGTCAGTACGGATGACGCAGTAGTGGTCACACAGTCCGTTTTTTCACTGAAGTTATTTTTGACGGATGTAGGAGGGAAAAATAAATTACAATGAAAAAACATTCTGTCCGTCAAAAATGCTGGACGTATAAATGCAGTCCGTCTGACCATGCTCCATCACTCACACACAAAGCTATGCAGACGTTGTGGACGCAGCGCACTCCGCACGTCCGTTCTAGCAGTATTACGTTCTTGCCTAACCTGCGTCCGTTTGCCGCGGCCGTTGTGCGTCCGCAGTTCAGTGCGGACGTACTTCATGTGTCAGGCTCCAATGGACTTTCTTTCATGCTATCACGGACGTACTTTTAGGCGCAA
Organism: Leptobrachium leishanense; assembly: GCA_009667805.1. Taxonomy (NCBI): domain Eukaryota; kingdom Metazoa; phylum Chordata; class Amphibia; order Anura; family Megophryidae; genus Leptobrachium; species Leptobrachium leishanense. Next base: position 178,325,230 of record CM019065.1, on the reverse strand, counting down.
TCACGGACGTGAACACTACGCTCGTCTGACACCAGCCTTAAACTTAGTGCCTGACGACCTACTAACAGATCACCTTGACTGCAGTAGTCCATGAACAAGGTCGTTTGGCGCACGCTAGGAAAACTCTAAGACCCGAGCTGAGACCCAGCGCTAATGCGGTTGTGTACAGGATAGAACTGTTTTTTCTCCCAGTGCAGAGTGCCGGGCCATACCTATCCCCTGCCCTCACAAGCTTGAATATGCACACATCCAGTGAATAACCTCACACCCCTGCATTATTAAAATCCTCCAAGGTGGCCGTATCATCCATGTTTTGATGCACACATATATTAAAGCTGATGGACATTGCATGATAAATGCCACCCGACAGCATGTAGAATCTTTACACTGCATTTAATAGATCCAAAAAAGGAAGGCCAGGTGAGAGACAAAAATTTCCCTGCTGCAGCATATAAATAATACATGTTTCAGGGCAAGACTTATTCACGTGTCCCTTTAAACATGGTCCACACAGTCACCCTAATAATCAACCGCTTCCATACTATGAATAACCCCCAGCATAAAATGTTTAAAATTAGGCAATATATTAGAATTAGGATATATGTGGATAAAGGATACATTTATAATAGAGCCGACTGCAACAGCAACGACAATGCGGACCAGATCCATTGCTATGGTGTATGGGGCCAAGAGAAAACCTGCGCTGCATTCCTTTCAATTGCCTGTTAATTTTGGGCGAAGATCTGTTTTTTTGGAGTTAGCACCAGGGTTGTGCAGTAGGTAAAATGTTGCAATTAGCGCCCCTCAAAAAATTAGCGCTGGCACCAAGTGATCTGCTAGCTGCAAAAGCACTAGAGATCTCTAGCGCTCCCCGTGTTAAGTATAGGGCGTGGAAAGTACAGTAAGCTCGCGGTACAAATCGCTAATAGCAACGCACTAAGGGATTTTTCCCTTTTGTAGCGGGAGGCAAACGATCTGTTAGTCAGGCGCTAGACTCAATTAACCTGGCGCTAACGCAAAACCATGTGAACGCAAGGGTTAACCCACACCAGGTAATAGTGCCCTAAATAAGTATATATAAATAAGATTCCAAACCCCCAGAGTAATGTGATGCAATGAGTAATGTGATGCAATGAGTAATGTGATGCAATGATGCCTTTTTATTGTACCAACCTGATAATTTACCGTATTTTTCGCTCCATAAGACGCACTTTTTTCCCCCCAAAAAGTGGGGGGAAAAGTGGGTGCGTCTTATGGAGCGAATATGGCCCAGCAGCTCGTGGATGTGCCTCCGCTCACCTGCCGCCGCCGCGTTCGTCTCCCTCTGAGCATGCGTCTGGCGGCAGGAAGCTTGGGCACTCGCCTGGGGGAGCCACGTGACCGCGATCTCCCGAGATCGCGGTCACGTGGCTCCCCCAGGCGAGTGCCCAAGCTTCCTGCCGCCGGACGCATGCTCAGAGGGAGACAAACGCGGCGGCGGCGGCGGCAGGTGAGCGGAGGCACATCCACGAGCTGCTGGGCCATATCCATATGTGAGCTGGGGAATTATCAATGTGTGAGCTGGCTGGGGCAAATCCATGTGAGAGCTGGCTGGGGCAAATCCATGTGAGAGCTGGCTGGGGCAAATCCATGTGTGAGCTGGCTGGGGCAAATCCATGTGGAGCTGATGGGGCAAATCCATGTGTGAGCTGATGGGGCAAATCCATGTGTGAGCTGATGGGGCAAATCCATGTGAGCTGGCTGGGGCAAATCCATGTGTGAGCTGATGGGGCAAATCCATGTGTGAGCTGATGGGGCAAATCCATGTGTGAGCTGGCTGGGGCAAATCCATGTGTGAGCTGGCTGGGGCAAATCCATGTGTGAGCTGGCTGGGGCAAATCCATGTGTGAGCTGGCTGGGGCAAATCCATGTGTGAGCTGATGGGGCAAATCCATGTGTGAGCTGGCTGGGGCAAATCCATGTGTGAGCTGATGGGGCAAATCCATGTGTGAGCTGGGGCAAATCCATGTGTGAGCTGGGGCAAATCCATGTGTGAGCTGGGGCAAATCCATGTGTGAGCTGGGGCAAATCCATGTGTGAGCTGGGGCAAATCCATGTGTGAGCTGGGGCAAATCCATGTGTGAGCTGGGGCAAATCCATGAGCTGATGGGGCAGATCCATGTGTGAGCTGGGGCAAATCCATGTGTGAGCTGGGGCAAATCCATGTGTGAGCTAAGGCATATCCACGTGTGAGCTAAGGCATATCCACGTGTGAGCTAAGGCATATCCACGAGCTGGGGCAATATCCATTATTACACTATTTCATTCAGAATATTTATTTTCCGGTTTTCCTCCTCTAAAAACTAGGTGCGTCTTATGGTCAGGTGCGTCTTATGGAGCGAAAAATACGGTATTTGCCGCAATACGGCAGTTTTCGCTGAATGTCTGATTGCTCCTTCAGCGACTCCACTTTTAGCAAATATAGTGACCATTCGCAAAATAGGGAATTCACTATATTTTCAGCGAAATTAATTCCCCGAAATGTGACGAAAAGCAAAGGATCTAAAGAGGATTAGACCCTTTTGATTCTAACTTCCAGAATAACCCGTCAAATGCCATAAACCCAGGGAACTACAATAAAAATAATAAACAATGTGGCATTTAGCTACCCCTTAACCCCTAATATGCCATTAATCAAGGTAAAACATGAAATCAATACACTGGGAGGCATGTAGCTACAGATTAACCCCTACAATGCCATTAATCAAGGAAAAAATAAAATGTATACCATGAGGGATGAAACATACCCATATACCCATAACCCTTAATATACAACTAAACCAAGGCTAAAACTAACGTAATACACTAATGTATAGTCTGAACATTAACCACTTTACTGCTGAGACATTTCAACCCTGTGAAAATGCTTAAGTTTAAGTGCCCGCTATTATTTAATGTTTTATGACTTTTATTTCAAATTGAATATGGTCATGTTGGATATTATTGGAAAGGCCAGAATCTGCCCTTTCCAATGACACCTATATCATCCATATACGATGCACAGGGACGGAGATACAGTGGTCCGAATAAGTGTGGTAGGCTGGATGCTGATTTTTGGTGGGGGGGCACATGGGGGGGCAAGGAATAACCTAGGGGGGCAATTGCCCCCCCTTGCCCCCCTGTAGAGTCGCCTATGCACCTAAGCTCTGTAATGACACCAGAGTGCAAGTAAAAGCACTGCACAGAATTGTAATTGAGGGTACGGTGCTAACTGGTCCTGGCCAGGGGGGGGGGTCAGTGTTTATACTACGAATATCTCTCTCTCTTATACCTTCAGAATATCTGTTTCAATTCAAAAGAGTTCAGTTCACCCTAAAAGGTTTGTTTTGCGATGACCATCAACAAATCTCAGGGACAGACTTTGAAGGTAGCTGGTATTGACCTAAGGGCCCGGCTTCTCACATGGGCAATTTTATGTTGCCTGTTACAGAGTGAGCGCACCTAACTCTGGTGATTCGAGAACCTGAAAGAAGAACCACTAATATAGTTTTCAAAGAAGTACTCATATTTGCTTTTTTTTTTTCTATCTTCCAGATGCCGTAAAACAAAAAAAAAAATTTGTCGGTCTCATTGTCCGTTTGTATTTACAACACAAAAATTCATGTACGCATATGAATGATCAGGTTGGACAAAAAAAAAACTTTGTTAACAAATTGTAACAAATCCCAAAATCCACACGAGCGGAGCCGCAGGCAAAAGCCTTAGGCTGGGGTCAGACGAACGCATTTCTAACGTGCCTTTAGGCGCACTTAATCACGGCCGCACTAGCAGCAAATGATGGCCAATATACGAAGTCCAGCCGCGCAACGCAAGTGGAGAATGAACGCAACTTTTCAAGAACACAGAACCGCTAGTACTGACGTACAGAGTGCGCTGCGGCGGCATAGCGGCGTGTGTGCGTGATTAGGAGACGTCAGACGCTGCTAATGTCCAGCCTACATAACAACCAGACGCAAAAAGTGTTTTATTGACGATCCGTAAAAAAAAAAATCACGCACGAAAATGCGTGTCGTCTGACAGTTTTCGCGCATTCCGTGAAAAAATACATCAATGCGTTCGGACGCACTTTTTGACTGTCTCTGCTAATAATGCGTTCGTTTGACCTTAGCCTAATATTTATCTAATCTTTATTTTGTAAAGTTACAGTTTATGCAAGTGGTAGTGTCTCCTGATGTTCCTTAGACTGTAATTCTGTACAAAGCATATTTTCATAAAACACAAATATGTCAGTTTTGAATTATTCCAGATAATGAAAGGTGCTTCTAATATGCCGTTTCATCTGGAACACGTCAGTCACAGTGAAAACACATTTTTGGGCCTATGATTGCAAGTATCCATGGCCTGGTGAACAGTACACAAGATTAGAAAGACAGATGGGTGAACGTCACTCTTCTCAACTTGTACACCCGATCCAAAGCATGTAGACCACAGGCATCTTGAGCTCATAGTAGGTTCTGTCCGGTTTGTGATATCTTTAACATTCTAGGAATACAATTCCTTCCGTGGTCATAGGTAACATTACAACCCAGCAATCCATACTGGTGCATTTATTTATCTGTACCCAATAATAATCTGACACTTTTAACAGCATTATTGCCTATGGAAATTTGCACAGTGACTGTCAATTCTGGATGTTCTAGGTCATTATATTTGTCTCGTAAAAGCTGAACGCTTGGGTCTGATCACACTTCTAATAGCAGGATCGCACGTCAGCTCTACTACCTATTCACCTAAAGCTTGTAAGAAATTATGATCTCAGACTATTTCTTACAATGAATGCTTTTCTCAAACTAATAAAAGTTGTCACCTCTAGGACGTCAAATATGTTATTGTAAATTTTTATGTTGCTGCTGATTGTTACATAAAATTAATCCTATTTAGTGATTTTAAACTGATGCTTTAATATTATACTTTGATACTGCCAATTTATTCTGCTTTCAAAGATTTGCACAAAGGCATGATAGGTTCCCAAGAGAACGTACAATCTGTAAGAGATATACAGTTGTGCTAAAAAAAAAAAAAACTTATTTGAGGATAGTGATCATATGAATCCATTTATTATCACATACTTGTTTGGGTCCTTTTAAAATCGTGATAGCAGAAATCACCCAACTGACCAACAAGGCCAAAATTTACCTACCCTGGAATGTTTGACCTTGTTACAGACACACAAAGTGACATGCACAGGTTAAAATGGCAATTAAAAAGTTAATTTACCAAATTTGAGGCTTTTTAAATTGCAGTTAGCTTCCGTGTGTAACTAGTCGATGAAATCGTTAGTGCTCACAGGATTTCATTGAGCAGGTTAGATACTAGGCCACGGGGAGCAGAAAAGAACTGTCGAAAAAACCTGCGTAACAATGTAATGGAACTTTATCTTTCTAGATCCTTTTCCATCTTTATAACCAAAGCCTTGAAAATTTAGTCAGTACTGCTCAAAGACTGAAGTGGAAAATTTGTATCTCTTGACCAAGCCAAGTTCAGGTCAGATCAGGTCGACCAAGAAAGATTTCAGCTACAACTGCCAGAAGAATTGTTCAAGTTACAAAGAAAATTCCACAGAAATACAGACTGCTCTGGAAAAAGACAGTGGGGTTGTTTCAAGGAGCACAATATGGCAATACTTGACCAAAAATGAGCTGCATGGTCGAACCATCAGAAAGAAGCCTTTACTGTGCAAATGCCACAAAGAAGAAAAAAAAAAAGCCCGGATAAAATTTGCTCGACAACACCTCACAGCTTCTGGCACAGTGTAATTTGAAGTGAAGAGATAATATAGAGCTTTATGCTCACAACCATAAGTGCTCTGTTTTGAGAGGGGTCAACAAGTCCTATAGCAACAAGAATACCATCCCCACTGTGAAGGATGGTGATGGCTCACCAGGTGGTTTTTTTTGGGGGGGGGGTGAGCTCTACAGGCACAACAATGAAAATTGATGGCGTGATGAATGCAGAAGGTTATCAGAAAAATACTGGCAGAAAGCGTCTATTCTTCTGCACAAAGGTTGGAATTTCCAGCCCGACAAGGACCCTAGTCCAACCATCCAGTGATTACATCAGAAAAAAAGTGAAGGTTCTTGAGTGGCCATCCCAGTCACCTGACCGTATCATTAAGCCACTCTTAGGCTAGGGTCAGACGAACGCATTTTTCACGTCGTCCGTGAAAAAGTTCGGTCGAACGAACGTACGTATTTTTCCCCGGAATACGCGATAGCGGTCATACGATGCGCCTTTTCGTCCGTGACTTTGTACGGATCATCAATAAAACACTTTTTGAGTCTGGACGTTATATTGGCCGGACATTAGCAGCGTCTGACGTCTCCTAATCACGCACACACGCCGCTATGCGGCCGCAGCGCACTCTGTACGTCAGTAGTAGCGGTTTGACGTTCTCGAAAAAATGCGTTCGTTGGCCACTTGCGTTGCGCGGACGAACTTTCGTGCGGCCGTTCGTCGTATGTTCCCCGGCATTGGACGTCATTTGCTGCTAGTACGGCCGTGATTTCGTGCGGCTAAACGCACGTTAAAACTGCGCTAGTCTGACCCTAGCCTTAGATCTCAAAATGTGCAGTCCATGCAAGACGACCAAAGACTTTGATTGACCTGGGTGCATTTTGCCAATACGAATAGGCAGCTATACCGCCTGCAAGAATTCAGAGCCTTATATACAGCTATTACAAAATAATTCATGCTCTCGCCGATACTAAAGGGGACAATACACAGTAATAAGAACCATGGATATGTAGACTTTTGAACAGGGGGGGGGGGTCATTTCATTTTTTTTTTTTTTAATTTGTTGCCTTGTTTTACAATTGTGTCATTCTGTAATGACTTAAAGTTGAATTGGGATCCCACAAGAAATAAAAATGTTTGTTTTTTTTTGCCTGCACCCTTAAAGTACATATTAAATTTTCCAAGGGTATGCAAACTTGAGCACAACTGTATATTGTAGCAAAATCAGCTATTTAAATTGTGAAGTTGCCATATGTAGCTGTAATCATGAAAGACATAAAATATGCTATTCATTTGCTAATGTATAACGCCTTGAGGCTCCATCTTCATTGTGCAAGCTGCTAAATCGATATATAATAAGAACTAATTAAAGCACTTGTGTCTGGGTCAGCATTGTTTAACCTTCCTGGTGGTATTCCCGAGTGTGGCTTGGGGTTAAATTTCAGTGCCGGAAACGGCAACCCTGAGCCACACTTGTGCTGATACATACCTGTCCCTGCATTCCCTCAATGTCCTCCCGCAGTCACCTGTCTGATCGCGGCGTCCTGCTTCTGGGTTCCCATCACAGGAAGGGAACCCGGAAGCAGGACACTGCGATCGGACGGGGGTGACTGCGGGAGGACATCGAGGAAATGCAGGGACAGGTATGTATCAGCACGAGTGTGGCTCAGGGTTACAGTTTCTGCAGCTGAAATTTAATCCCGAGCCACACCCTGGAATACCACCAGGAAGGTGAACAGAATACACCGATTTGACATAAAAAAATATGTCATAATTGGACCACCAGGGAGGATAACAGCATTCTGGAGAACGGACACATGAATCATAAATCCCATAGATCTCTGCTGGTAAAACCTATAGATGTGAAGAGATTCTACTAAAATCACTGAAAAGTCCAGAATTAGCCAAGTGGTGCCCTGCCCATACAAGGTTTCCTGGTTGCTACACATTTATCGATATGCGAACACATTTGTACAGGGTAGCAATACAATATGCAAAACGTGTTCATGGCGTAACATGAGCTTTTTCCTTTAGCAGACCAAACCACTCATTAAAATTAGCGCAAGTTCCTTTAATTCAACATCCAATTAGAACTCTTTGACCCGCAGGCCATTTGTACAGTAATGTGCGGTGTGTATAAGCATATCACAGAGCCCCACAGCAATAAAACTCACAGTAACGTGCGGTGTGTAATAATTATTATTATTTTTTTTTTAAAAAGTGGGCTGCTCAGTCCAAAATGGCCAGGCCTATTTTTTGTCAAGTGACTATGGACTGAAAAGAAAAAAAACAAGGCACTCCGCTATTCTTCTAATAGGCATTTAATCACTTCGCTGCGAGGACGCGCTGAGCGCGTCCTCCCGCAGGAAGCGTTGGCTGTGGAGGACGTGCTGAGCGCGTCCTCCCTTTGCAGCCAGCGATCGGCCGGATTCCAGCCGATCGCTGTGCCTCCCCGGTGCGGGCTGACATCCTTGATGTCAGCCCAGCATCCGGGACCGCCGCGGGCACCAATAGATGTCATCGCGGTGGCGCGATAACATCTATTGCAGGCGCCCCCCCCCCCCGCGAGTGGGGAGGTGCCTGAAAGGGAGGGCGCCAGCGATCAAAGCCAGGCACGGTTTGGAAGGGCACAGCCTGCCCTTCCAAACGGTGCCCGGCTTTAACCCCTTGGGTCCCGGATCACGATTCGACGCTGAAAAGCGCCGGATCGTGATCCTCTCCCAGAGCTGGCCGACATCTTAGATGTCAGCCAAGCTTTCGGGAACTCCCCCTGACGACTGGCGTCATCATGCATAGCGCGATGACATCAGTCCTGGAGTTAACCCCTAGCTGCCACGGATCGGGAGATAGGGGTTAATGTTTGGTATCGTTGGATCGGCCAGAGCATGGCCTTTCCAACGATATCAAACATGACCATGTAGAAAGTTAAGAAAAAATACAAATGTAAATAAAAAATATATTTAAAAAAAAAGTTATTTGTTTTGTTAATGCAGCAATATTGTTCTCATTTCAATTATAATGTGAACAATGATGCTGCACTAACGATTTTTGCATGGGGTGCGTTGGTTAAAAAAATAGCGTGATTTTCCAAAAAAAAATTTGATTTCCCGTTTCTAATTTTTTTTAACAAGCGCAACCCATAGAAAATATAACCACAAACGCTCGCATGTGAAAAAAACACAAACACTTTACACGCTGTAAATTATTGAAAATAAAATTTTATTGCATTTTTTGTTATAATATACAGACAGGACATGACGTATACATACAATAATGATATATTATGAATCTGCCGAGTCTGCCGGAAAGAACAATATATAATATGTCTGGGTCATATAATAAAATATGTCTTCAAAACGCATTAAAATATGAGCAAAACCAGTAAAAATGACCTCAGCACACAGACGTGAAATGGCTCAGCAGCAAAAGGGTTAAACCAGTAAAAATGCATTAAAAGGTGTCCAAATAATAAAATCGTTCCTTTAAAAAGCTCTGTTACAGAACAAAATAAAAGTCCTTTTATTTATCCTTTTTAGCAATCAAAAATTCAGAAAAATATCAAAAATATAAAAAGATGTTCAGAAAAAATAGACTTTTTGCTGTAAATAAGAATAAAAACAAGTTTGAAATCTTGCATGCGGCCCCCCATGAAATATGAAATCTTGTCCAGTGGCCCTCAGGTAATTCAATTTTGAGACACCCTATTGCATACAAACACAAAATATACCAATGCACTGTGAAACTTGTTATATGAACAAAGGATGTTGCCTCTAAGGCCGGGGTCAGACGAGAGTCATTGGAGAGCGTCATTGGAGAGCTAAAGGAACGTCCGTGAGAGTGGACGTTCCTTCTACTTGACGCCCATCTGGCCACATTGCAGCCCCGTCAACCGGTGTCCTAGCGCACCGACTGAGAGGTTTTGACAACGGACGCTTGTTGCATGCGCATTTCGTGCACACACAAGCGTGTGACTGGCCCCATTGCAGCATCACAAAGCGGCAACGGGCGCCGAAAACCACGCCAGTAGGGGCGCACATAGGCCAGCGTCAGACGAGCGCACTAAGGCTGGGGTCAGACGAACGCAGTGTTAACGTCCGTGGTAGCAGATAATCATGACCAATGAAGGCCTAAACACGAAGTATGTCCGCATGGAAGTGCAGACTCAACAAGCGGACGCAGGTTAGCAAGAACGTCGAACCGCTAGGACGGACGTGCGGAGTGCGCCACGTCCGCATAGCTTTGTGTGTGAGTGATGGAACATGGTCAGACGGACTGCATTTATACGTCCAGCATTTTTGACGGACAAAATGTTTTTTCATTTTAATTTATTTTCCCTACTACATCCGTCAAATAGAACGTCAGTCACAAAAACGGACTGTGTGGCCACTACTACGACTGTCAAAAAGTGCGTCCGTACTGCACGGGCGCACAGTCCGTAGAAAACGCGCTCGTCTGACCCTAGCCTAAGATCCCGGTCTGCTCTCACACAATATGCAACTTGATGGGAATCCTGTAATGAGTAAAGCAAATCACAATAGCGTGAATCTATAACAAGAAAGCTATAAAGAATAAAAAGATAATTATGCAGAAATACTACCACTCTGAAGGATTGCTGAAACTAGAACTGCTACTCTGGCTGTTCTCCACGTCCTCTTGATTGTGACACCAGAGAAGGTCACCGCTATACAGGAACTTTGAAGATCACACAAAATATTTAGTTTAAAAATGCCAATCATACAACGGATCCAATCAGAAAAATACACAAACCCGATTAGTAACAGTCCAAGTAAATGTCTCCCCCCCCCCCCCAACAGTGATCTGTCTGCCTGGATTGCTTCAGCCTCTGGTAAATGGATACAGGTGTTGTCTACCATACTCTGACTTCACCAACAAGGCATCCCCTTGAGGTCACATCGGAAGTGTAAATGGTATTCTGGAGCAGTGGTTCCCAACCGTGGTCCTCAAGTACCCCTAACAGGGTTTTGAGGATTACCTTGGACAAAAGCAGACTGAATCCTGCTGCAATCACTGAGCAGCAAATCATATCACCTGTGCTTCAGATATCTATCAAACCTGACCTATTAGGGGTACTTGAGGACTCCACTGTTCTGGAGGATCCCAGAACCTGTGATAAGGACAGGAGACGCTGGGACACCAATGGAAAAGCAGAGACAATAAAGACATTGGAAAAGTTAGAGAACCCTCCTACAAGCAGCTTTCCTGCTTACTCTTATTACAACAATAAAGTAACGGCACAGCTGAAGAATGTGATGGCAGTAGCAGGTGATGAAACAGTGTTTGACCGGACTAGAAAGAGAACCAAGATTGTAGAGAGCAGCATGTTGGTAGCAGCCTCATCATAAAGCAGAGACAAGTAAATGTGTAGCATCACATTAAAAGGCACACTACCGCCTACATAAGCGATAACTAGATTTACTTGTGCATCACAAATGGAACCACATTATTAAAACATATGCTGGTTTTTTTTTCCTTGAAGTAATTGCATGTAAAAAAAGGAAAAATAAAGTAAGGTTTTGATCTCGTTTTAATTTTGCGTATTTTTGCCATGATGCAACACTTACTAAAAGCTTTGCTTTGTGGCTCTTGATATGGGGGGGGGGGTGGCAGTTTATAACAAAAAGAGATCAAACGGGATGCACCCATATAGCGTAAAATATTTTTTCTTAATTCTAAAAGGAAAAACAAGGCATATGTAAGATAACAAAATAAGAACATCTCATTTTTGGTGGTAGTGTCCCTTTAAGCAATGACATCAGTTACATACATAGGCTGATAAAAAAAAATTTAATAAAAACATGTGTCCATCAAGTTCAGATTTTCCCACATCACCTACTGCTGTTACTGTTGTTAATCCATAAGAAGGCAAAAAAAAAAACAGTCTGAAGTACTCACCAATAATTCCTTCTTGACCCCAGAATGTCAGATTTGTCATTTGATCAAGCAGCTTTTACCAAAAATTTAAATATTAGAACCCTTAATATTCTGTTTTTGCAGGAAGTCATCCAATCACCGTTTAAAAATCTGTACAGTCTCTGACCCAACCACCTTAACAGGCAGAGAATTCCACAGCTTTATTGTTCGCACTGTAAAAGAACCCTTCCTTTGTAGTAGGCTGAATTTCCCTTTATACAGTCTAAATAGTTGACCACGTGTCCTATGTATAGTCCTATATCAGGGATATTTATGGTCACAAAATGTATTCATGGCATAATGGAATACTATATAAAAAAAGGGGTTTTATTCATCCATCTGACAAAAAAGACTTGTGATTCTACATTTTCACCCAGCAGACATATCAACCAGTTCAAACAGATTTCAGTTCAATGTCTGACAAACAAGAACACTCTTACTGAATCCCGTGTTTTAGTTTGTACAGCGAAGAATACAACTTCCATTCTTTGGGTCGTCAAGTTCTCATAATCCATAAAACAATATAGAAGCTGTGCTACAAAAGCTCGGAAAAGTGTAACCCAAGTTAATTGTGGTCACGGTGGCTAGAGTGTCCCTTTAACAAAATGAATTATTTTTCTCATTTTAAAAACCTAGATGATTGCAGTAATTAAAATGACCGGGGATGAAACAACTAAATCGATTAATCGACAACTAATCGATAATGAAAATAGTTGACAACTAATCAGTTGGTCGATTAAACAATGTGTGCTTTACACAGACCGATTAGAGTTAGACTCCGTTTAACATTATTAACCTCAGACACTACTTTGGAGCTTGTTGGAGAAGACGTGCCGCGCTTTACTCTGTAGGATTTAGTTCTTGGGTTATGTTGGACATCACCAGCTTGTTTTTATTTAGTTTACGACAGTAGCAGAACTATCACACAGACTGTGGGTTGCTGCATCGCCAGTGTTATATCCTTAGAGTTCTATACCACCACCCCACCTTCCCTCCAGTCCGGACCCTTCGGCACAAACTCCCTCCCAAACTCAGGTCCAGTCTCTTGCTCAAACTCCCTCTCCTCTCGCTCCCCCCACTCAGTTTGTTCAAGAAATCATTTTAGTGGGACACATTACACACTCTGACCACTTTAACCTGGTTAACATGGTCAAGCAGCGCCCCCCACCTTCTCACCCAACTTTGTGTGCAGATATCATCAGGTCTATAGTAGAGGAAAAAAAAAACTCTGGCGCCACCTAGGGTATTTTATATAAAGGTGTTTAACCAAGGCAGAAAATCTATTGTATATAAAGTTGCATTACAATAAAAGGATCAGAGAGTCAAAATGTTTTGATTGAATTAGTAGCTGTCTCTCTCCATAAGGTGGCATATCCAAAACCCACCAACAACATAAATAAAAAGAAAAAATGGTGGAGTCAGCGCTTCCTTCAACTGTTAGTCTTTTTTCCAGGTCCTCTGCCATTTAAGGTTGATTGGTACCTCAAATAAAACCGAGAGAGACCATAGTGCAACAAGCGGAGTGCAAAAATTAAATAGTGCAATAGAGATATAACTCACATTCTGAAGTGTCTCAATCAGATACTAGACTTAATTGGCAACCAGTGATATTAGCGGGAGCACCGGACCTCCCATGTAACCATAAGGACGCTGTCAGTAGCGCATAATAATAAGGATGCGGTGGGCTTAAAATTATGCTGGTTTATTATTTAAAAGATAATAAAAACAAAAGGGCCATACACCCACATTGTATGGGTGTATTGCCCTTTTGTTTTTATTATTTTTTAAATAATAAACCAGCCTCAGGTTTGTGACGGACTGCATCACATTGTCATCCAATATCTCCTGGTACTGAAGAGAATTCATGGTACCTTGCACACGCTGAAGCTTCCCTGTACCTGCAGAAGCAAAACAGCCCAAAAGCATGATTGACCCCCCGCCATGCTTCACAGTAGGCAAGGTGTTCTTTTCTATATAGGCCTTGTTCTTCCTCCTCCAAACATAGCATTGATCCATGGGCCCAAACCATTCTAATTTTGTTTCATCAGTCCACAGAACACTATCCCAAAACTTCTGTGGTTTGTCCACATGACTTTTGGCATACTGCAGTCGACTCTTCTTATTCTTTGGAGACAGCAAGGGGGTGCGCCTGGGAGTTCTGGCATGGAGGCCTTCATTACGCAGTGTGCGCCGTATTGTCTGAGCTGAAACTTCAGTACCCACATCTGACAAATCTTTTCTCAGTTCCTCAGCAGTCACACGGGGACTTTTCTCCACTCTACGCTTCATGTAGCGCACAGCAGTCGAAGTCAGCATCTTTCTGCCACGACCAGGTAGCGTTTCAACAGTGCCCTTTGCCTTGAATTTGCGAATGATGCTTCCTATGGTCTCTCTTGGTATGTTTAACATCTTTGCAATCTTCTTATAGCCATTGCCCTTCCTGTGAAGAGTAATCACCTCTTCTCTTGTCTTCCTGGACCATTCTCTTGACTTCACCATGTTTGTAACCACACCAGTAAATGTCTAGAAGGAGCTGAGTATCACAGTCATTTTAAAGCTGCCTAATTGGTGCTTATTATGCTTTATTGCTGCTCCGTGACATCCACAGGTGTTTTCAATACCTGATTGAAAACACTTGAATGAACCTCTGTTCTTCAGAGTGGTAGTCTTTTTTTTTTTTTTTTAAATATGTTTTTATTGGAGAAAATAAGGCAATCCAATCCAGGATTACAGAGCATAACATATAAAGATGCAATACACTCCAAATATATCCAATTTCCTAGAATTTACAGAAAAAGGGGGGAAGGAAGAGGGGGGGGGGGATTGCCCAGATCCCCAAGAAGTAAAATAAAGAGAAAGAAAAGAAAGAATAGCGATACAAATAGAAAAACATATGAAGGTCAAGTAAAATGCAAACAAAAGTAGGTTCGTTTCCCTGTATGCGAAGTCAAGAACGTTCACGCCAGGGACATAAAAAGAAAAAACCATGAAGTCCTCCTTCTCATGTCATTACTGAATGTCCCATATGGTCTATCCAGGGGCCCATGTGTTGTGATAGGCAGGGAGAGAGTCTCTGGCCAGAGCCGTCAATTTATCCATAATTTGTACGTCTTGTATTAAAGAATGAATCCGGTGCGATGAGGGGACCTGAGGGCAGTTCCATTCCAGTGCCAATAATCTGCGAGCCGCCAACGTGATTTTTGCCATGAGTTTGTGTTCTTGTCGTGAGAGATCCGGGTTGGGTCGAGAGAGCAAGAAGGCCCAGGGGTCCATAGGAATATGTCTTCCAAAAACTGTGGAAAGAAGAGTCTGGACAGCAGTCCAATAATGTTGTGAGTGAGGGCATGTCCACCATAGATGTAAATAAGAGCCCCTTTCACCGCACCCCTTCCAACAGGTATCCGGGGTCGTGGGGGACATACGTGAGAGCTGTACAGGAGTTACATACCATCGGAAAATGGTCTTAACAAGTTGTTCCTGGTGGGTGGTACACACCGAGACAATTCTCATGGAATCCCAAATATCCATCCATTCCTCCCTCTCCAGCTGTTCCCCCAAATCCTTCTCCCAGGCCTTAATATATGTTAGTTCTCTCCAGTCCAACAAAGAGGTTAAGGAACGGTATAGAGTCGAGATCAAACCTTTTGGATATGAGCTGGATTTGCATAATCGTTCGAACGGTGTAAGAGGTGATAAGGCCGCCGCTTTCACATGAGGTTGAGAAGCAAAAGCCTTCAGTTGCATATATGGTAGAAGACCAGCCAGAGAGGTTATGCCAGTCGCGGAGAGCTCTGCCTGGGCCACAAAAGAACCTCCTGGAAATAGTTGGTGGAACCGGGAGATATTAGAATCCATCCATCCTCTTCCTGCTTTCGCCGAATAGGCTGGTAAAAAGGCTTTATTCCTTATGATAGGAGATAATGGAGAAGGAAAAGACGACAAGTCACATTTTGCGGCCAATTTATCCCAGATTCTGATAGAATTCACAATAGCAGGGCAAGCAGTGCGTAAGAGAGTCCTGTGGGTCTTTGATAGCCAAATCCAGAGGCTGGGGTCATCCGGAAACATCAGAGCACGTTCCAGTTCTACCCAACGGTGTCGTCCAGGAGGAGTGTGCCATCCAACAATTTGAGCCAGCTGGGCCGCATAATAATAAGATAGGAGGCAAGGAAGCCCCAGGCCCCCTGCATCTTTAGGTCGATAGAGAGTTGCTCTCGATATTCGGTGCCTCTTGCCCCTCCATATAAATTTATCAATCGCCCTTTGAAGGCGATGGAGATCCTCCGGAGAGATGGCTATCGGAAGTGCCTGAAAAAAGTATAGTAGCCGAGGCAAGACAGTCATCTTTACACAATATATTCTACCCATCCACGAAATTGCATATTTGTCCCAATTTTCCAAATCCCTTTTAATCCGGGATAACAAAGGAGCATAATTCACATCATACATTAGCCCGGGATCAATCGATAAATGAATGCCTAAATATTTAATCGAGGTTAGTGAAACTGCTACAGGGAAATAGGAGCGAAGGAAAGACAAGTCTCCCTCCCCCATGTGAATTGGAATAGCCTCCGATTTGTCCATATTTATTTTATACCCAGATAATCTAGCAAAATCCGACAATATCCGTAAAACGTTAGGGAGAGACGAGAGGGGTTGTGAAATAGATATTAAAACGTCATCCGCATAGGCTGATACTTTGTATTCATTTCCCTGAATCAAAATGCCCCGTATAGAAGAGTCAAGTCTAATGTGTTGCAAAAGAGGCTCCAAAAAAAGGGCAAACAAAGCCGGCGATAAGGGGCAACCTTGGCGAGTGCCGTTTCGAATGTTAAAAGGGGTCCCCTCTGTACCAGGGATCACTACCTGAGCGGATGGGGACGAGTACAAGGCTTGTACCGCTGCCACATATGCCGAAGGAAAACCCAAGTGTTCGAGAAGAGAAAACAGAAAGGGCCATTCTGCCTATCAAATGCCTTCTCCGCATCTAAAGAGATAAACAGGGAAGGCACCCCGTGAGCAGAAGCATACCATATGAGATCTGCGGTCTTCCTGGTGTTTTCAAACGCCTGTCTATTTGGGATAAACCCTACCTGATCAGGGTGGATTAAACTCCCCAACAGTTTATCTAGACGTAAGGACAAAATTTTAGTAAACAGTTTTAAGTCCGTATTTATCAAGGATATCGGGCGATAATTTTCCACTAGCTGTGGGTCCCGGCCGGGTTTGGGTAATAACACTATGGAAGCCATCAGAGACTCCGGGGGAGGTGTACCCCCTGTCAGCATGTCATTAAACGTATGGAGTAGCCTAGGGATAAGCTCTGCCGCAAAAGACTTATAAAAATGGTAGGTAAAGCCATCCGGACCTGGGGCTTTATGAGGCTTCATGTATCCTAATGCTTTACCTATCTCCCCTCAGTGATCGCATCAATCAGTGTCTCCATGCTGGACTCCGGCAACCGAGGTAAGGATGCCCCAGTCAAGTAGGAGTCAATTTCCTGCATCAGTACCCTATTCGTATGGGTGTGGTCAGGGGAATGGTCATATAGGGCTGTATAGTATTTAGTGAATGCATCTCTGATGGCTTGCGGGGTCTTGTGTGAAGGGCCATCCCTATCCCGTATGACTGTGATTGGGCTATATTGAGAGCGGGGATTAATTAGCCGGGCCATTGGGGAATCCATTTTATTGGACCTATCATAGTAGCGCTGTTTAGACCATAGCATGGCTCTTCCTGCATCCTCCACAAACAGTAAATTTAAGTCTGACCTAACTTTAGACAAAGCAGTGAAAGTGTCAGAGCTGGGGGAAGATTTATGTTGAAGTTCGTATTGCCTGAGTAGGGTTTGTAAAGAAGTAATGTCTGCCAATTTTAGTTTTTTATGGTACGCTGCCAAGCTTAACAGTTTGCCCCTTATCACCGGCTTATACGCCGCCCAGAGAATCTGAGGGGAGATGTCAGGAGTATCATTCAGTTGAAAGTATTCTAAAGTGGTTTCTTTGATCGTATCCGCAACCCCTGGTTTATTTAATAAAAATGGGTCAAGGCGCCACCGTCTACCCGGAGAAGGGGCGAAAGGAATCAGTTTCAAAGATACATCTGCATGGTCAGACCACGTAATTGAACCTATGTCAGAGGACACGACGGATGGTATACAGTCAGGGGATATCAGGAAACAGTCAATGCGGGAATATGAGTCATGAACCTGGGAATAGAAGGTATAGTCACGGGTCGATGGGTGTTGAATTCTCCAAATGTCTATAAGTCCCAATTCCTGCACAAAGCTATGATACTGACTCTCCTGGGAGGAAGGGGGTTGCGTTAGTCTATCTCCCCGGGGATCCGATCTGTCCACAGGGGGGCATAAGGTGGCGTTGAAATCTCCCCCCATAATAATCCTACCCCTGGCATGGGAGTTAATAAAATCCCTCGTGTCATCCCAAAAGCTAGCGTCCGAGCAGTTAGGGCCATACAGCGCTATAAGAGAGTACGGCTGAGAGGAGATGGTACCTCGAACTATCAAACACCTCCCCATCCCATCTGTATGTACCTCTTCAACGACCATCGGGCACGAATTACGGAGGAGAATGGCAACACCATTACGTTTAGGGGTAGAGCACGACACATATGTCCTAGAGTATGCCGGGTCTGAAAGGCGAAAAGCAGCTAGTTTAGGAATTCTGGTTTCTTGGAGAAAAGCAATTTCTACGGACTTCCGTCGGAGTTCCCTGAATAAAAGTCGTCTCTTACGTGGTGAATTAAGACCTTTTACATTAATAGAGTAAACATTAACCTTAGACATTAATCATACAGGAGAAAAGTGCAAAGAGAAGATCCCCCATCCGTCCACCCCCCCCCGGGGGGCAATAAGGCCCGAGGGGTGACCGGAGGGGGGATCCCGAAAAACATGAGAAAAAGAAAGAGTGGAAAAGGAAAGAAAAGAAGATGAGCGAGAGAGTAAGATAAAAAGATCTCGTGGTGGGCAGTCACGAGGGAGAAGGGGAAAGGGGATACCAGCCGAACGGGGATACCGAAGGGTAGGTAAACATAGGGGGAGGAGAGGTAGAAGACCATTGGGGATAACCAACGATAGTCAGCCGGCACCTGGGCGATACCAAAGCCGGCTACCTCCCTCCGCCGCCAACAATATAAATACACCTATAGAAAAAAGAAAGATCTCTCCTACTTCCAGACCCGAAAGGAATGGAGAGAGAAGCACAAAAAAAAAGCAACATATCCATAACAGTAATAACCATAATAACATTGGGGAGCACCCCCCGCAAATAGAAGGATACGTTACATCAGAATTTTCCATACACTCGCCTGCCGCGAGAAAAAGCGGACCCATCCTATCAATGGGCGTGGTAGGTAACTAGAGACTGGCCGCCAGTACAAACCCTGGCAGTCAAAAAGAAAAAGGTCAGTCTCCTGATGTCTCCCATTCTTGAGTGAGCCTCTGTAAAGGTTGTGGAGGGGCAAGGGCAGCAATCGAAGGAGGCACCTGTAAATTCAAAGATCTCAAAAGGTCCTTTGCTTGATGAAGGAATGTATAGGCCAAGGTACGATTTTCATGAAATATCAAAATCTTGAATGGGACCCCCATGCATATCGGATGTTATTGGTACGCAACATGGTCGTGATCTCTCTCCATTCTCTCCTTCGTGCAAGAGTGGATCCAGCCAAGTCCTGAAAAAATGATAAGGGCGCGCCCTCATATTCCACATCTTGATTCCGCGTAGCTTTAAGCACCGCATCCTTGGAAGTGTAATAATGAAAACGTGCCACCACGTCTCGTGGAGTGACGAGTTATCACGGCGCGGACCCAACGCTCTATGGACACGGTCTAATATGAGATGAGTATCCGGTATATCAGGGACCAGTCGTTTAATTATGCCATGAAAGATATCTGATAAATCAGAATTAGTAACCGATTCTGGTAAGCCACGGAGACGTACATTATTCCGTCTAGACCGATTCGTAAGATCCTCCAAGGAGTCTTCTAAAAATTGAATACGTTGTTCCATAACCTCAGAGCGTCCCGCCAGATCATTAGAAAATGTAATATGCCTCTTGGCCTGATCTTCCAAACAGGCAGTGCGTTCTCCAATCGCTTGAATTTCCAAGGACAGGGCCTTGGTGGATTTCTTGAGCTCATGGGTAATGAAAGCCCGCAAGCCCTGTATGTCTCCCTTGTGGCCAGGGCAAGAGCCGCTGAGGGGGCCTCATGTTGTGTGAGCTGCGGTGAGTGAGATCGAGCGCCATCCCCATCCGCTCCCTCAGAGCTACCACGGGCGCCATCTTGGGCCTGCTCATCCGCCCGATGTTTGGCGGCGAAAATAGGCGCATCCCGCTGTTTTTTTTTTTTGGGGGCCGCTATCATGGTGGGGGAAGATTCCTACCCCTTTTTAGTTGGCTTGGCAGGCGAGTGAGGTGCTTTTAGGAGAGGATCGGCGGCGGCAAGGACGGGAGCTCAGCGATCACACGTCCGCCATCTTCGTTGGTTCGGCTCCGCCCCCCCAGAGTGGTAGTCTTTAAGGGGTTGAATAATTGTGTCAATGAAGAATTCACAAAAGAAACATTTACTACTGTATTACAAAACCAATTGATGTCATTTTAGTTGCATATGGTTCTTTAAAAAGTCCTTGTAGGATTTCATTCTGAATACAATTACAAATGTACCCTAAATTCCCTAAAACCCTTTACAGCATTGGGGGTTGAATAATTTTGAACACAACTGTATATCCGAGCGCTTGTTGCAGCATTTCGTTCAGGGAGAAAGCAAATGAGCTTGAGCTCCGCACGCAGCAGCAATCCATCACTCTGACCAGGCGCTCGCGTACCTGGTGTTTGAAAAGTAGCCAAGTTATACGAGTTACATATAGTGTGTATGTACACACAAAATTGACATACACTACACAAATTGCAAAACAAACTTTTTTTTTATTATCTGATCAATAAAAATTTAATCGGCCAACTAATCAGTTATGAAAACGGTTAATCAAACCCCTAAAATGACATTAAAAGTTATTTTTAAATTTTAATGCCATAGAAGTTAATTCAATAAGGTTTCTCAAAATGCAGAAACTCATGGCTATAGAACTTATAAAAATATCCTGTTTGACATCTTAAAACCAAATAGTTGATGAAGGAAAGGTTAAGGTATATTTTTTATAAATGTATGTTTATTAGCTCATCAACAATCCAGGATAATTTTTATGTTAAGAACCCAGATTTTAAATGAATCTTCAGTAACAAAAGCAACCATTAGCTTGCCGTTTTTGGAAGTCTACATCTTTCTTCAGCTGTGAAGAGTTTGTTATGCATCAATCTGTGGTTAGTAACAAAGGCTTATAAAAGGCAAATGAAACAAGATCCCCTGAAACGGTTTGAGAGAAAAAAAATTAAATACATCTTCAAGTAAGAAGTCAAAAGGTCAACAATAATTGACATTGTTGTATTATACGAATATCAAATCAGTGAGGCAGTACTTTTTCATAGGGGGATCAGTCGTACCCATGTGTTATGGGCAAAAAAGAAACTTTCCATACTATTTTGTGCACAAATATTTTTAACATTTGCAACAAAGTCACATTCACTTCAAACTGTTCTAAAAAAAAAACAAAAAAAAAAAAAAACCCCTGAAAGATGACAGACAAGATAACAAAAAAGGATTCTGTGCAAATCTGACATGAACTACATCAATATAGCTGTAACTAAATATTAAAACATCACACGGTAGAATGAAGGTCCAAGAAAGGAATTTGTGCTACAGACTACAGTGATGAAAACCATAGAAAAATGGAACCAAAGACATTGTTTTATAAACTCTTTTATGCTATAAAACTAAAAATAAGGAAAAGGCTCCTCAAGGGACATAACATAACCCCGGGAAAGCACTGTACAATCCATTGGACCATCAAAGGGTCTGAGGTGTCCAATTTGTTGAAGACCGCCTATGGTACTATGTTGAGACTGTCTCACTTCCTTCTTAATCCCCAAGATCTAGAGTTCGGAATTTGTCCAAGTTGTAGAAAGATGCCTTTACGATTCTTCCACCAAAATATCTCCCGTTCAGATCGACCACAGCTGAAACAAAAAGGAATCACTCATTTATATTATCATTTATAAAGCACCGACAGTTTCTGCAGGACTTTGTAATAACCAAAGGGAGCAAATTACAAACAAACATAGGATGGAGACAAGAGGTGTAGAGGACCCGGCTCATAACAGTTTACAATCTAGAGAGATTGGGGTGGACGACAAGAAGTGTTTTATTGGTTGTCAGAATCACTAGTGCCAGTGGTTCAGGAATGGTGGGGGTCATGGATTTGGCCTCAATCATGATATGTGAGTAGGTGAGCAGAGGGATGAGCTGCATCAGTTAGGTGGTATGCTAATCTGAAGAGTTTGTTTTCAGGGATTTCTTGAAGGCCTGAAGATCAGGGGAAAGATAAGGCGAGGCAAGCCATTCCACAGGACCAGAGTTGCCCTTGAGAAGTCTTGGAGGCGAGAGTTGGCAGTGCGCGTGTAGACAGGACAGGTGGAGGTCTCCCATTGACCGGAGTCGTCTGGGCAGAACTTCCTTGCAGAGTAACAAAGAAATGTAAGAAGGGGTCGAGTTATTGAGCATTTGAATGTGAGTGACAGTATTTTAAACTGTATCCAGAAGTGTACAGGAAGCCAATGGAGAGACTGACAAAGGAGGGGAGGTATGCGAGGAGCGGCGAGTGAGAAAAATGAGCCTGGCAGATGCATTCATTGCAGATTGCAAAAGGGGCAATGCGGGCATTGGGGAGGCCAATATAGTTTAACAACGAACAAGTCTTCCAGGAAAGAAGTTCTAAAAGTATGTTCGGCTTTTGGAAAAAATATGTATTTACATGTTGAAAAAAATCAGTGCTTTCAAATGAGCACTCACAACTACCAATTCACAAGCCTCATGTTAAACACAGTTGTCATGTAGCTGGTGCTGCAAAGATAAGAGGAGCCACTGTACGCAATACATAACTGGCATAATGGTGCTCTGTGTGGCCAAACTGTATATTGCAGCTGCCAGGAGAGTTATAATGCAGAAATGCTATCCGGGTTATTCAGAGAAGGGTAAAAACCAGGAGAAGTGGCAGGAGAAGAAAACAATATAGACCACGTAGTCGATTTGGAAAGTGAGATAATTGGGAGAATTTTTCTGGTTTGGCTATTTTGACGTAGAATTTTCACTTCTCCAGTCATTCTCCTGCGTTCCACCTTTCTTTGAATAGACCTATATGCTTCTACAGGGCTCAAAATTTCAAGTCCAAGCTACTAGCCAGGCCTTAAGAATTACTCGCCACTAGTTGCCCCACCTAACCCTATCCTGCCCTGCATTCCCACTCGCCCTCATGTAATTTCCACTCGCCAAATGCTAGTAGGCGAGTGGAAATTTTGAGGCCTGGCTTATAGCAGTGCAAGGGATAACATTGGGAGTGTTATCACACACTAGAGCTGAATTGAAGGAAACGAAAAACAGATTAAGGATACAAGCACAAGAGTAGAGTTGGTGACAAGCACAGCAACAGAAATAGAAACAGAAGCATGTTCGATGGGGATAGATTTCTGTTTGCAGGGATGGTGATGTGCTTAGTGTAACGAATACAGTAGCATGGATAGAGACAAGTTGTGGCGTACCGGTATGGTAACAGGTAAGGCAGACAGGGATGATGAGCATGACCTTGTGGATATGAGCTGTGTAGAGTAAGGGATGACGTCATATATGGCAAGTAGCAATTGGTCATGACTGTCGGCCTAGGGCGTGAAATGTTTAGTACTGCTTAAATAAATTTTAAATTGTACAATACTCAAGCTATAAAAACAAAGAAAAGCATTATACCTGGAAATCAAGTATTACAATTCAACAGATTTCATTATGAGCATTTATATAGCACCAACAGATTCCGCAGCATTTTACAGAAAGGAGGATACAGACAAGAGACATACGGATTCAATACATACACGTGGCCCTGGGACTTTGGAGACAGGGAGATGGGATCATGACGTTTGAGGGTTAATGTGGTTCACGCTGATCAATAACTATTGTATTATTGCCAATAAAAACTTTTATTTAAATAGCTTGAGCACTATATTGTAGCAGCTACTGCCTGCTTCATCTGATAGGAACACTAATACCCCCTATTTCTTTGGCCTTAAATAATTGAGCAGATGCTGTCAGTTTTATTCAAGCAGAAAATACGCATCATCTCTCCATTCGCATGCGCTGCTTGTTTTCGTAAGCTCAGGTCTTCTGAAATGCAGCAGTCCCTGCACCTTTTCTATGCAAATCGGGTTGTGTAGCATACACAAATTGTGCATTGCTTGGAACTCCGTAGCACCTGCCCAGAACAATGGAATCGAGCTGCATGTGCAGAGCCAATCCTTTGGCTGCCTTGCTCAGGATGCTCAATATTGTGGGCGGTCTGTGAGACTGTGGTGTCAGCGGAGCACGCTGATATCAGTGACTCCTGGTGGCCAGGAGCTAGAAAATTCAAAACCCTGGGTGCCTGGTGACGCACATTTGGGAAGAAATTCCTCCGCATTTCCTGCAAAACCTGGCAAGGGTGGGGAAGACACTCCACACAGCCTGACCACTTTAAAATGCTAAAGTTTGCAAATGCTAAGCTTATTTGAAAAGCAAAATTGCGTAGATGTACTTTTGCCAACAAATAAGATTATTTTGAGTAATCCCATATCAAAATTCATTATCAAATCGAGTATCAACCATTCAAGTGAATGGTATCAAGGAGTGGAGGTGCAAGCCTACAGGACGCTCCGTTAACTCTTAGCAGCTGGTGCCACAGATTGCCAATCCCATAATTGTAAACAATAACCCTCAGTGTGCAGCATCTCTAAAAGGAGGAACATGGGGATGTTGCAGTTTGCAATAGCTCGTCAGGTTACAAAATATTGTACCACTGCTTGATGAGATATAGCAGAAAAAGATAACCTGTCACTGACAGGTTCACAGTAAGAGACAAACTGGGGAATGATCGTGCAGTTGAACAGTGATAGAGATAGATATATCTATCTCCAAATACTTCCCCCTTACCACTGGGCAAGACGGCGTGCCTCCATGAGTGAAGTGACAATGCAGCTTTAGCAAGAGGACCCCTTCCTGTTATACACAGGTCATACAAAATAAAGCTGGCAATTTAAAATTCTAGGTAAAATATATACTGAAAAAGCAGAAAAATACTTTTGAAATACATATTTATATCAAAGATATTAAACCGCTGGAATTTAATAAAAATAAATCAGAACAAGCCACAGCAACAAACCAGAAGCTTGCATGACCAGGTTTTGTGTGATCTAAATC
This sequence comes from Leptobrachium leishanense, assembly GCA_009667805.1. Classification (NCBI taxonomy): domain Eukaryota; kingdom Metazoa; phylum Chordata; class Amphibia; order Anura; family Megophryidae; genus Leptobrachium; species Leptobrachium leishanense. The sequence goes on along the minus strand of CM019065.1, from coordinate 178,300,179 downwards.
TTAAATTGCAGTTAAATACAGAACGTTTGCCAATTATACTGGAGACTGGAAACACACCACTAAAAAGGTCAGGTACCTGTAAGTCAGATTGAAGCTTTTCAAGCAAAAAGATAAGGCTTGTGACTTGCCAGCGTGAAGTTTAACAATTAAGTTAAACCAATTATCCCAGCATCTACTGACCCTCCCATAGAAACTTTACACAACAAAAAGGCTTTTCCATCAACTACACAATTTACCTTTAATTGCAGATTCCACCCGTTCAAATTCCAAAAATATTCTCACGGCATCTTCATCAGGAGAACCAGGGATCTAGAAAGAAAAACAAACCGATCAGTTGAAGTGTGTACCATTATACGCGATCACGCAGTGTGTGTTGGAAACTTCGCTTACGCACAAAGCGTTATCTAGTATCAGTCACAACGGAATCAATGCTGCTCATAATGGTCACTTAAGTGAGGCTTTAAAAGGCAGGTAAATCCTGGGCAAATGAGTTGGTTTCCTCTACACGCAAACCTATGCCCAGCCTTAGAAGATAAAAAGCTAAATAAACTAATATATTCAACTGCTGAAGAGTAAACATCAATGTGAAGCTAAATAAAGTTGAATGACATTTTGCAGGAGACAGAAAAATAGAGTGTGACCGAACATATGCTTAACCCCCTCACTCCCAAAATTGAGTTAAATGGATTTTGCATTGTAATACATTAAAAAGCACTCATTAGTAGGGATGCACCGATACCACTTTTTTAAGACTGAGTACGAGTACCGATACTTTTATTTAATGTCATGTGACGCTTTCCAATAGGAACAGACCTCATAAAAATTTATATGAGATTGACCGCAGCTCACATGGATTTGCCCCCAGGTCTCATGGGTTTGCCCCCAGGTCTCATGGGTTTGCCCCCAGGTCTCATGGGTTTGCCCCCAGGTCTCATGGGTTTTCCCCCAGCTCACATGGGTTTGCCCCCAGCTCACATGGGTTTGCCCCCAGCACTGATGGATATGCCCCAGGTCTCATGGATATGTCCCCCAGGTCTCATGGATTTGCCCCCATCTCACATGGATTTACCCCCCAGGTCTCATGGATTTACCCCCCAGGTCTCATGGATTTACCCCCCAGGTCTCATGGATTTACCCCCCAGGTCTCATGGATTTACCCCCCAGGTCTCATGGATTTACCCCCCAGGTCTCATGGATTTACCCCCCAGGTCTCATGGATTTACCCCCCAGGTCTCATGGATTTACCCCCCAGGTCTCATGGATTTACCCCCAGCTCGAACGCTGGAGAAGCTGGCCGTGTGCATGTAAAGCACGCGGTCAGCGTTCCCCTCCAGCGCGCCGCGATACTCACCCATCCTGAAGGTCCGGTCGCTGGGCAGTGATGCGATCACGTGGCCGCCGGGCGCATCTGTGACGCGGCCTCCAGCCGAGAGGCAGCGTCACAGGAGCGCCCAGTGGCCGCGGGAACACATCACTGCCCAGCGACCGGACCTTCAGGATAGGTGAGTATCACGGCGCGCCGGAGGGGAACGCTGGCCGCGTGCTTTTCATGCACGCGGCCATCTTCCCCAGCCCGCGGATACCGGCAAGCCGGCCCAGCGCCGGCTTCCGGTATCGGCGGGATGTATCGGGCCGTTTGCACGAGTAACAAGTACTCGTGCAAACGGCAATATCAGCCCCGATACCGATACTAGCATCGTTATCGGTGCATCCCTACTCATTAGCATATCAAAACCCCATTTTCACAACTTTTTAAAATAGTATTGCCCATAGTCACCTCGGGGAAAAATAAAACAAGCTGTAAATAACAGCCCGAAACCTAACAAAAAAAAGTTCAAACGTTTTGCTGCTGCATTACAACAGCAAAGGTGAAGGCAGAATACAGGGAGAGCTCTGGGGTTACTCATTGCAGTACACGAATAAGATTCAGATGGTTAAATGGAATAAAAATCCTTGTACAGTACAGATACAAGGTGTGAAATTGTGCAAGATAAGGGACACCATCTAGAGTTTAGAGCCTTTCATTCCAACAATATCTCTGCAAAAGGATAAAGAAATACATGGAAAATAAAAAATGAGCACATTCCCATTTCCAAAATAACATTCTGTACAAAATTTTTATTTTACTCTGTTAACTTTGCATCATGTGTTTCAAATAAAATGATACATATTTTCTGCTTGGTAGTGAAGGGGTTAAACAGATCCGTTAATATATGTTATACTGCACTAGCAACAATGGAGTGCATTCAATAGTAAAGATTTTAACAAAATAATGACTTCTCAAAGCTATTAATGGCTAAGAATTCGTGCTGCAAAAACTGGCAACAATCATGATTTACACCACGGGTCTGCACCCTGCCCCTCCAGATGTTTTGGAACCGCAATTCCCACGAGGCCCTGCAACTCTAATAGAGAATCAAGATAGATGTAGATCAAAAACATCTTGAGGGCCAAGGATGTTGACCAGACTTCCACACTATAAATCGATTAACGTAAAAAAAATAATTAAACATTTAGAAAAATACCTCTTTTGCACATCATGCATGACAGATATGATTTCACCCCAACCCTCTTAAAATAAAACAAATCCATAACCATAATTTAAATACTTTATAGTGAATTCCACATGTGCCAGGGTAGCTTTCCTGAATTTGTATCATGTTAGTGCGTTGGATAAGGGAGAGGCCCAAAGAATACATAAAAAAATAACGGACAATAAAAACAGAAAGATGCCAGTAGCTGCTCATAGCAGCTGAAATACATGTGGACTTAGAAATTCCACATAGTCGTTGGCTGTACAGTCCGGTTGTATATGTGGATAGGCTGCCTTTTGGGATCCTTTTTGGGGGTACACTGGCAGGGTGTTGAGTCAAAATCAAATGGTGTATGTGCTATAACAAACCAGATATGTGTCACCTACATTCTGAATCCCAATGCCTAACATTTAACAGCAAGTTTCAAAGTGAGCTCACTTGTCAGCAGCAAAGAAAAACTCTCAGGCAAATTCTCCTCTAACCACTCGGTTCGACTGCTTTAATTCAAAAGGACAAAAACACACACAAGGTGGAGGTGACTCCTTACACGCAATCTAGTGTAGGGCTGAAACAAACTCATTTGCCCAGGATTTACCTGCCTTTTAAAACCTTCAAAGTGAACAGAGGGTTCACCACAAGATGTAAACCATTGGTGAGCCTCAAAAACAGGAAGGCCAGATTAGAGTTTGCCAAACAACACCTAACAAAGCCTTCACAGTTCTGGAACAAGATCCTATGGACAGATGAGACCAAGATCAACTTGTACCAGAGTGATGGGAAGAGAAGAGTATGGAGAAGGAAAGGAACTGCTCATGATCCTAAGCATACCACCTCATCAGTGAAGCATGGTGGTGGTGGTGTCATGGCGTGGGCATGTATGGCTGCCAATGGAACTGGTTCTCTTGTATTTATTGATGATGTGACTGCTGACAAAAGCAGGATGAATTCTAAAGTGTTTCGGGCAATATTATCTGCTCACATTTAGCCAAATGCTGCAGAACTCATTGGACGGCGCTTCACAGTGCAGATGGACAATGACCAAAGCATACTGCAAAAGCAACCAAAGAGTTTTTGAAGGGACAGAAGTGGAATGTTATGCAATGGCCAAGTCAATCACCTGACCTGAATCCCATTGAGCATGCATTTCACTTGAAGACAAAACTGAAGGGAAAATGCCCCAAGAAGCAGGAACTGAAGACCGTTGCAGGAGAGGCCTGGCAGAGCATCACCAGGGATGAAACCCAGCGTCTGGTGATGTCTATGCGTTCCAGACTTCAGGCTGTGATTGACTGCAAAGGATTTGCAACCAAGTATTAAGAAGGGAACGTTTGATTTAGGATTATTATTCTGTCCCATTACCTTTGGTCCCTTAACAAGTGGGAGGCACATCTGCAAACTGCTGTAAGTCCTACACCGTTCGCCTGAGTTGGATGTACATACCCCTCAAATTAAAGCTGACAGTCTGCAGTTAAAGCACATTGTGTTTGTTTCATTCCAACTCCATTGTGGTGGTGTATAGAGCCAAAGATGTTAGAATGGTGTCGATGTCCCAATAGGTCTGGACCTGACTGTATGTCGAGTACACAACTGATTTCTGTGTAACGTGGGTTTAGCATGCAGACGCACAAAGAATCAATTCATCACTATCATTATTTGTATTCCAAACACCTCCACTCATCTTCTTTTAATCATTTGCCTGCAGCGCCAAGTTTGTACAGCTGGAAAGTGACGGAAAACAGAATGCAGACGACCTTGGCAGAAGAACACAACTTTGGACAATGCTAAAAATGTCAACAACAAAGCACAGAGCCACATTGTGTGCGATCGGTATAAAAGCAAGAGACGCCTTCAATGTGAACAGATTTCACTTGGAATAAATGATGGAAAGTCAGTTCTCTTAAAACTGAACAGTTGTGCAGGAGCAAAACATAACAAATCACTATCTTTAGGGGGTTTTATTGACAGCTTAAAAGAACACCTCTTCCATACCTTACCTAATCCAATGCAAAATAAGTTGACACCACACAAAAAGTACTCACCTCAAATATTACACATTTTGCAACTTTGCCATATTTTTCACATTCTTCTTTTGTTTCAGCCTCCAAATCTTCATCAACCTCTCCAGCGCCCACCATGTTCTGTAGTTAACAAAAAGTAAAAACATGCAGACATAAAAAAACTGTTACAATTCATACTTTACAACACTGTCCACCAAAGCAGTTGTTGGACTTGGGGGATATAGATAATGTTTGTCCTCTTACCCGTAGCAAAACAACCTTGGTAGGACACTTTAATATTTCTGTCAGAGGATTTGCATCGGATTTCTTAGAAGAATCAACTGAAAGTAAAAAAAAAAAAGGATTCAAAGTTGATCTTCTATTTCGAAAGGAACACAGCAGTTTTGAGCCACACATTGAAATTTGCATGTACTTAAACCATCCCTCTCCCCCCGACACAGTGCGTTCAGGTCTTAAAAATATGAATAGGGTTTCTGGTATGTGCCAGACGTTGCAAAAAGTAGTTAAGTCCATCAAATTCTCTGCTGTTGTAACAATGACACGTTGCAGTTTCACAAAAGAAGAATCCAAACATCCACTGAATCTTCAGTGAAAAATTACGACATTTGCAACTTCGGCAAACACCAGCAGATTTTGTATAGTCCCCTTAAAGCAGTAATGTCACACCTATTGTTGTGCCAAAAAGATTCTCCAGCTCTCCTTAGGCTGGGGTCAGACTAGCGCATTTTTAACGTGCGTTTAGGCGCACTTAATCACGGCCGCAGTAGCAGCAAATGATGCGCAATGCCGGCCAATATACAAAGTACGGCCACACAAAAGTCCGGCCGCGCAACCCAAGTGGAAAATCAACGCATTTTTTCATGAAAGCAGAACCGCTAATACTAACGTACAGAGAGCGCTGCATCCGCTGCTCATGTCCAGCCAACATAACGTCCAGATGCAAAAAGTGTTTTATTGACAATCCGTAAAAAAAAATCAGGCACGAAAATGCGCATCGTATGACCGTTTTCGCGCACTCCGTGAAAAAATATAGCAATGCGTTCAGACGCACTTTTTGACGGTCGCTGCGAATAATGCGTTCGTTTGACCCTAGCCTTAGGTCAACGAATCCTACAGTGCAGGTTAACATTTTACAGACAAAACAGAGTGAAAAGTGAAAACCCCTTACATCCAGCCATTTCTTACACTCCTCATGCTTGGGGACATGACCATTACAAAATAAAATGCAAACAAAGTACCTTTATCTGCCAAATCTCCAATAATAATTTTGCCTCCTCTCTTGCTTGTCTTTTCAACAGAAAGTGCCGTGCTGAGACCCTGTTCATGTTTTCCAAGGCCCTGTCCTTCCCGAAATCCATATTTCTGCATTATTTTGTGAGCCACGGTTCCACTGCAAAATAAAATCAGCAAGAATGAATTAAAAACATGGCAGAGTGGGACCCCTGGATCTCTTACGATGCCCGTAACTGAATACGTGGTCTTGGGCGTCTCCCGCGAGCGCAACAGTACCCCCCCTCCTTTTCCCCTTGTGTATGTACACATCGGACTTCTGTTTTTGAATATTGCAAAATCTTGAGACATAGGTTAATGGATTATTTGCTTGTATGTGACTTTAAGGTCTCATATGCAAAAAAAAAAACAACACGGCAGAGATTTTACACTTCTATTGTACTGTTAAAGGGACATTACAAATCTACATTAGCTGTAACTAGTGCATTACAAACAAAACCACCTTATAAAAAGCAATTGCCTGTAAAAAGGAAAAAAAAATATAGAAATTTTATCTCCCGATTCCATTTTGTGTATTTTTCTCAATATGCAACATTTACCAAAATCTTATTGTAAGTTTTACTTTGTGGTTGTGCTTTATCTTATATACTATTTAACAGCCAATGAGGTTTAGGAGGGAATGTTTAGATAAGGCGGCAGGAGGTCTATTGTGATCCGGGCTACATGGGATAAGAGATGGAAACTGAATGAAATGTGTGCTTAAAAGATTTTTAGTCTATCCTTGGTGATGTCCTTTGTATACATCCACACAATACAATGATTTGAGTCCTTGATTGACCCATAGACTCCATTCAATAGCCAAAACCACACCGTGAGGAGCAGGTGATTTAAAGATAAAATATATGGGGGGGGGGGGAGCAGTTTACATCACAAAAGATCACAAAATGGGTGCACCCAGTGATACATGTAGAGTAAAATATATTCTTAACTAAAAAAACAAGAGAAAAACAAAGCAATTGTAAGAGATCAAAGATCACTTCTCCCTACTTACTCTTCTTGACCTTTCCACTGCATTTGACACGGTTGACCACCCTCTCCTGCTCCTCATGCTGTGTCAACTTGGCCTCAGTGACACCACTCTCTCCTGGTTCTCTTCCCTCCAGTGTCTCAGTCGCTGGTGCCTCTTCACCCTTGGTTCCATGCTCAATTGAGTAACCTCAAGGCTCTGGTCTGGGTCCCCTACTCCTCTCAATCTATACCGCCCTCTCTTGTAACCTCATCTCTTCCTATGGATTCCAATAATCATCTCTATGCTGAGGACAGCCAAATCTACCTTTCCTCTCCCATTCGCTCTCCTGTGTTGAACCGTGTTACAGCCTGCTTGTCAGTCGTCTTTGACTGGATGACTTCCCGCTTCCTAAAGCTTAACCTCTCCAAAACTGAACTGCTCTTCTTCCATCCCTCTAAAACGAACATTCCTGTCCCCATTGATCTTCAGGTGAATGGTGCCAGCATTATTTCTACCTCTCAGGCTCGTTGCCTTGGTGTCCTCTGACTCTGATCTCCCTTCACACCTCACATGCAATCACTAACCAAATTCTGCTACTTCCACCTAAAAAAACATTGCACGTCTGCTCCTTTCTTAATCAGGACGCTGCTAAAATGCTCAAAGCTCTTATCTCCCGCCTTGACTACTGTAACCTTCTTTTCACTGGCCTTAAGAGATCCCAGATTCTCCCTCTGCAGTCTGTAATGAACGCCCATGCCAGACTTATCCATCTCACATTCCCGCATCTCTCACCCCTTTGTCAATCTCTACACTGGCTTCCCGTTTCCTTTAGAATCCAATTCAAAATATTGGTGCTCACATACAAAGCTCTCCATAAAAAGCACCCGTCTACATCTCCCTTATTAACAAGTATATCCTGTCTCAACAACTTCACTCTGCCAATGATCTGAACGTCGCCTCACACCCACACCAGCTTTTTCTGGCGGCAGGTCATCAGCTGCTTTAGGTTCGATTTGACAGATTGGCTTTTTTCCCCCCGATCAATTTGGCGGCAGTTTGAAGATGTGTTCGGAAGGTCAATATGCCTCACTTTGGGGGGCTCTGGTGAATGCCGAATTCATCGCAGGGTCAGCGAACTTAACTCGCCAAAAATGTGCGCCGAACGAGAGAGCACCGAAATGTAAGTGACATTTCAGTGCTCTCTGAATAACCCCTAAAGTGTTAAAGTTATATTTTTATTACTCTATACAAAGCATAGGATTGTTTCTGAAATAGACATTTTGCGAAGGGTGAATGTTTTGTAGTTGGAAAAAAAAAAAGGTGCTCTTCGATTTATCGTTCAAACACTGTATAACTTACCCCATATTTGCAAGGAAGGAATTACTGGGCATGGGTGGAGATCGTGATCGTTCTGGTTCATCGTACATTGGTGGCGGTATGGCTGCTTTTGCCATGGTTGGTCGTGACCTTGGTTCTTCATCATATTGTGGTACAATAGCTGAGCAAAAGTAACCAAGACATGAACAAATAATTAACATTCACATTACTTGTAAACCAATTCAAATTCACAAAGATGACACTTTGTTATTCGGTTCACACACAGCACATGATGCATCTTGTAGCCAAGATTAGAACATTTAGAAATTCCTGTTACTTATCTTTTCCTTCTATGCAACAAAGGCATGACATGCTTCCCTAGGGAGTGATTTATGGCTCTCCAAACAGCAGGAGAGTACTCCCCCCTCCCAGAGCTGTCTGAACTAAACATCCATAGAGATTCAGAGCATTTGCAAATGACTATGCGCTTCTGAACAGATAGGAACACTACACATTCTGAACACTTTATTTTTTAAATGGTTAGGATGTGAGGAGTGCCCCCCCCTCCCTGCCTCCCAGTTTTTGCTAAAAAGCTGGGTGAGGTGCAGCAGTTTCCACCCCACCCTGCATCACCAGCAGACCGGAAATTTGAATTTCCCAGCCGCTGGTTACAGACATCAGCAAGTGTTCCAATGTCACCATCTCTGGGACCATAGATAACAATTGGGGTCCCAAAGAGGCTGCAATGGGTATGAGCTTTGCGTGCACACAGGTTCGATCCATCTTTCTGCGCAGGTAGTATGGGACTTGTGTACGTAAAGTTTGCAAGTCCTCTTGCGATGCACAATAGGCGTTCCCTTCGCCATTAGCACAGGAACTGCAAATTGCACAGAAAAGCCTCAGGGACTGTGTTTGGAAGGCTCTGAGCCCAAGAGGAGGGATCTGTGCGCATTGAAGAACAAAAGGTGAGTAAAATGGGACAAAGTAGAAAAATAAAAATGATGGGGAGATTCTGCTGACGACCTCTGCCCAAATTATTTATGAGCCAAAAAAGGGACACTCTAATTTGTAAGTGTTCCGTTAAAAGGAAACAAATCTGCGGTCTGATTTTGATACCGACAGAAGTGCTGCAAAAACGCTTGTGCCGGGGGCCAATAAATAAATAAATGAGCATTAGCCAAAGGATTAAATAAATTCTGAATGATAAATAGAGTAAACAATGCAGAGCCAGTTATAAATAAAAAAAAGGAATCCAATGTATTTTGGAAGATTTAATTTGCTTCCAATAATAGCAATTTGGATGTTACAATAGTCGTGTGTTGGCTTTCCTATTGAAAAAGGTAATATTGGCCATAGGTTTGGAAAAGTTTCCATAGGGGATTGTAGAAGCAATTCTATGGTCAGCAGAAACACCGATTTTCCTGGGTAGAGTCCACAACTATGTTACATAAGTGAAACATGTCTAAAATTAGGGCTGAAACAACTAATCTATTAAATCGACAACTAATCAATGAGAATAGTTGACAACTAATCGGTTGGTCGATTAAATCAGTCTGTGTACAGCACACACTGTTTACAGTCAGACCGAGTTAAACATTATTAACCTCAGAGAATACTTTGAAGCTGATTGTATAATGTTCTAGGGTTATGTTGGAAACAGCCAGTTTGTTTTTATTTAGTTTACAACAGTAGAACTATCACACAAGGTGGTTGGAGCTGTATCACCATTGGTATATCCTTACTTTGACCTGGAATCCTGTGCCACCATCCCACCCTCTAGTTCAGAGCTGCGGTCACTCCTGTTGGTTCTGGTCCCTTCCCCGCAAACTCCCTGGCGGTCAATTTTTTTAGAAATTCCCTGTCTAAAAATGGTCAATCCCCGAGTGGCATCCCGAGTGTGGCTCGGGGTTAAATTCCTATGTTGGAAGCGGTAACCCCGAGCAACACTCGGGATGCCGCTGGACACATCACCTCTCCCTGCGCTCCCTCGATGTCCCCAGCTGCCGCCTCTGGCGACCACGACCTCATTACTTCCTGGTTTCCTCCTCGCGAGAAGGAATCCGGAAAGTATGAGGTCGCGATCGCCGGAGGAGACTGCAGATATCGAGGGAGCGCAGGGAGAGGTGATGTATACAGTCCGAGTGTGTCTCGGGGTTACCGCTCTCAGCGGTGAAATTTAACCACGAGACACACTCGGGAAGGGAGGTTAAACTCAGGTCCAGTCTCTTGCCCAAACGCTCACTCCCTCTCACACTCAAATCCGATCCTTTACCCAAACTCCCACTCTCATCTCTAGTCCCTCCCCCACTCAGTTTTTTTCATGAAATAATTTTAAAAAAAAAAAAGGGACCTCACTACACACCCTGACCGCTTTAGCTTATTAACATGGTCAGGCTCGGTGGAGTGCCCCCCCCACCTTCTCATCCTGCTTTGCGTGCTGACATCATCCTGTTTATCCGAGCGCTCATAGCACCGTTTGATCAAGTGAGAAAGCAGACATGATCTTGAGCGGTGTACGCAGCATCAAATCACTGAGCAGTTGGTCGCAAAACTTGTGAAAAGTACGCTAGATACATAATTTGTGTATGTACGTGCACCACGAAATTGCACAGCAAAAAAAATAAATAAATTGTAATTGTTTATTATTTCGATTAATTGATTAATCGGATAATAAATAGATTATGAAAATAATCGTTTGTTGCAGCCCTAAAATAGATAAATCTAGATTAAAAGAAAGTTAATATTGTTATTCTTCTGGTTTGCACAAACACTCTTGAAGGTCTCAAATACTATTATTTCTAAACATATGAACCTCTTTTAGAACAAAGAATTTGATGGTTGACAGTGTTTCTATCTTGTTGCAATACAGACATGAAACAATAGACGGGTTGTTAAGGTATCATGGTTTTAAAATACAAAAAGCAAGGCTTGTTGAAAGCATAAACAAAATATTTAAATAGAAAAGGATTCATTTTCAAGGTGACGCTATTTAAAACTTTGCCTCAATATATTTTTTTCCTCTTCATCTTAAAAACAGCAGAAAGTGTAAGTGAAGGTTTGGAGGTGAGGCACACATTCTGTTGTCAAACTAAAATTACTATGTTATACAAACATGCTTCTTGAAACTTCTGTGCTCATGCTATTGAAAGCAAATAACTATGTATCCATATAAAAAAAAGATGACCACAATTAAGATTAATGCTAGGATGTTTTTTTTTTATACACCAGCGAAAAATGTTTTGTTTTTTGTCTAAACGACATTGCTATTCATGCAGTTATTAACAATTGTTGGTGTTTATAAAAATTAGTTATGAAAGTACAAACACCACCTAGTGTCGAAAAGAAAAATCTTGTGAAAGCCTGCTATACTTACATTCTTTGTCCTTCTCAACAAGGGATGTTGGGGGTGCAATAGCAGCTCCACCCATGACTGAAAAGAAAAGGACAAGTTTCAACACAATATATCATCCCTTAAAAACACAAATACATTACCTGCTAAAAGGGCTTATCATAATATAGTTGCTAATATTTGATGTTAAGTATAGAAAATTGTGTCTCAGCAGTCTGAAAACAAAAATTTTCTAAACTTTTGGTCAAATGAAAGGAACAGCGGGAAGCAAGGTTTCCATATTGGCCTACGGTGAGCATAGTAAAGCTGCACTGAATTAGGTATGGCTGTGTGCTGCGCAAAACGAGACAAAGCAAGCTTCTCCACATGAAGGCTCAGTTTCTCATTTAGTGCAGAGTTTTGTGAAAGTCTGATTAGGCCGGGGTCAGACGAGTTGTAGTAAGAGCGGGAATGTTCGTGAGACTGGAGGTTTCTTCCACTCAACGCCCATCCGGCCACCTCGCCGAGCGCAGTTATTGCACTCAGCGCAGTTAGTGCGCTCAGCGCTGCAAGGCTCGATCCTCTTATGATGGATCGCGCTTTGCAGCCCCGTCAACGCGTGCCGACGAGGAGACTTGCTGAAAGGATGCAGCACGGCCGCCGTCACGCACACAATTTGTGTGCGCTAACAGCGTGTGGCCGGCCCCTTCACAGCATCACAATGCTGCGATGGACGCCAGAAGGCACGTCAGTATGGGCGCACATAGAGCACTCGTCTGACCCCAGCCTTAGTGATTAAAGTTTGTACTCATCCCACCTATGACTACTTTCCTATCAGGTTGTGCTGCATTAGGACGCAGTATCATAAATTTGCACACAACCATTAATTGGGGCTTGTGCTCCGCAGAGGCTGCAAATTTGCTGCATGTTTTTTTCCCTTATTGTTAAAGTCAACATAATATAAACACTATTAAACAACATCTAAATAAGGGTGTACGGACCAACCAATAAAAACTGCTACAATAAAAAATAAATTGGGGGAATACACATTGAGAATAAATGTATACATACACAGGACAGAACATGACATGCCAAGATGTGGTAGAAAGATGCTGCGGCAGGCTTACGTAATGTATGATTGTATTTTGTAACTGGTGTTTTCCGCTATATTGTGTCACAATCCCCTCTTAGATTGCAAGCTTTCGAGCAGGGCCCTCTTTGCCCATTGTTCTCAGTTTGGTTTGTTTTGTCCTACCCATTGTACAGCGCTATGGAATCTGTTGGCACTTTAGAAGTGCTTGTAATTGTAATTAAATTGGAGTGCTCGCAATTATGTATGTTGAGTTAAATGGCGGCAGAAATGGCAGTTTAAGAGCAGTCATTGTGGTTTTGTATTTTATATTTGAAGGACATAAGGTCCCTGGTTTTCCACCCCTCGATGTCAAAAGGCCCCATTTAAACCTTCAACTGCAGGAGGATGCATGTTCCAAGTAGGTGTTATTAAGCCATTTAAAAAGAGACACGGATTCAATGCGACAGTAATTGCATTTAAATAGAAATCTGGATCACATGAAGAAAAATATAGATAACGTCATGCCTTCAATATGCAGAATGTTTTGGGAGGTCAGGTAAATTACATGAATTGGCAACTAGATAAGGTTAGGTTGGGATATATTACAAACAAATTCATCTATAAATTACTAGATTTCCATCATTAGGCACACATGATATAAGATTATTTGGCCAATCTGTCCTTGATTTATGGTTTCAACTAAAAATAGATTGCACCTAATGTCAAGCGACTGAATGATAAACTAGGTCAGCATCTACCTCTAATTGCTGACATAAACCTTAAATCTCTTAATCCCAATTCTAGGAAGGGATCAATTTTTACATCCTCTAACTGCAGTCAGTCATGTTTCTCCATTCAAAAATCTCTGGGTATTCCAGGAATCAGAGAAACAGCATCTCATCAGATGAACACCATTACTCTGGAATTGTACCTCTTTTCCTTCGCTCCTTTTCATAGTCTTCGTCTTCATCCGATTCAGGATCTGGCCTTCTCGAAAACCCACTGGCTTCATGTCGATCCTTTCTCCTCCTAAAATCAAGGTTTTCACAATAAAAAATTAGTTATATACAAGTCAAGAAAATTAATTCATTTCTGTTAGTTTCCCCAAAACACACATCTTTAATAAAGTTTCTAAATTCTCCTTCTCACAAACACATCAAAAGTGCACGATAAGGAACTGTGGAAAGAACAAAAGAACTACTAGTCCATAAGTTTAACTATACATTCAACAGCCGCCCAACAACATAGGACAAAAATTGGTATGATTGATTGCTTCATCACATATGTCCACACAAAGCAGCTACTTCAAAAGGCTGGTTAAGACCGGGTCAGACGAGCGTTTTGCAGAGCGGAAGGATCGTCTGTGAGAGTGGTCGTCCCTTCCACTCTGACGCCCGTCTGGCCACCTCACTAAGTGCATTTAGTGCACTCATCTCTGCAAGGCTCGATCCTCCTAAGGAGAACCACGCTTTGCAGCCACGTCGTAGCGCTTCGATGGGGAGGCTTCCAGAAGGTCTATAGCATGCCCGGTGTAGCAAGCACAATTTGTGCTCGCTACAGTGTGTGTGGCCAGTTCCGAAGCTTCACAACGCTGCGACGGACGTCAGGACGCACATCAGTACGGCGCACATAGTGCCTAAGCCGAATCTAAAAATCATAGCCTGCAGCCTGTCCCACTTATAGGAAATTGCCTCCAACTGCCGAAATGTACTGTATTCCACTAACCAAAAAAGTTAAATATTACGAAAAATGTCACAAATGTAACTGAATTTCCAGGCTTAATACTGGCTAAATTCTACAGTATTAGATTTCCGTTCATTTTACAGGAACGTGCACAAGGTCCAGTCCTATGTAGTTGTGTGAGGGAATAATAATTAACCTCTCCAATTTCTTGCCACCCCTTCCTCATTTTGGATAGGTAAAGCAAGAAGATAATCTTCTATTGCCAAGAGAAAGTCAGACAAGCTTTTCATTCAATTGGTTCATGTAACATTATGTGATTAGATATTCCGAGGAAAGAGTACGAACATTTAAACATATCCATTCAGGCAGCATTACGATGATTAGAGACTGCCCTGTTAATATAACTAGTCTGAGGGCTTTAATCCGCACGTGGAACAGTTTATAATCAAGGAGGATGGTCTGAAGAAGAGGTTAATTAGCCAACCTCAAGCCTATGAAAGTGATAAAAGAACAAAAAAGCAGAGTGATGTGAATGGTCCAAAAACAAAATCTAAAAAAAAATAATCCTATGTATACGTCATTTCCTGCCAGAATGCTATAACAAACAAAATGCAAAAAAAATAAAATAAAATTCCATTCAAATTTTAATCAGTTAAATAAAAAACATTTTTTTCCCCCCACACCTCACCATCCGAGCCTTTGTGATTATATATTGGCTCGCTAAATTTTTTTCTAAAAAATTAAAAATTTGGAAATGGGAACCGTTACTGCAGCATTATTCTTCACATTATAATTGAATAGTGAACAATAGTGCATCACTGCTTAAGTAAAAATTTTTTTAAAAAAAAATATTTTTTCTACAAAACGTGACCAGGTTACGTGTATCATTGGAAAGGCCATTCTCTGGCCGTTCCAGTGATACAAACAATGACCGTTTAGCTGCCACCGATCGGGAGATCGAGACGTCCAAAGGACGCCTCTATGTCCACCATAGGAATTTACATAGGAAATTCATTGGCAGCTAGAGGTTAATTCCCTAACTGATGTCATTGTGCACATGTGCGATGACATCAGTGGGTGGCGGGAGGCCCGAAGGATTGGCTGTCACCTCCGGGTGCTGTCTGATCTGGCGCCGAATCTCAGACTGGCAACAAAGGGGTTAAAGAGAGGCACCGCTGGAAAGGCCAGACTGACCTTTCCAGTGGTGCCTCTCTTGTTTCTAAGATCTCCCCGATCAGGAGGTCCAAAGGAGTAACCCCCCCAGTACTGCCGAGGGGTGCCTTGTAAAATGACATCTACCCACCGGGGTATAAAAACATAGGTCTGCGTCAGATCGTTGTGGGACCCTGGAGAGAGTGACGAGTATCCAGAGGGAGAGGGTGCTGCAGTGAGGAAGCGCTCATCGTGTCGTCCGCATGGAACGTGCCATCATGCTGAGTGCGTCCTCCGCAGCCAAGTGGTTAACTTCTCAGTAAAATGATAAAACATTGTTCGCTTCCCAACCATCATTCTCCATGTGCCAAAATGATTTGTTTGTTTTGTACTATCCATTGCACGGTGCCAAGAAATATGCCGATGCTTTATAAATAATTGTTCAGACATTGATCTCTATCACACTTCCTGGTCCATTCCTTAGAATGGACACAAAGCAAAGCAGGAACCGTAATACACAGCTTATGTAGTGCCTTCCAAGCATATTCAAGTTTGGATGGGGGAAAAATGAAATACGTGCTATCATGACGTCTGCATCAAATTCACCATGGGTGACTAACAGAACATGCTCTGACTGTGCCACATCAGCTTAAAAGAAAATTTTAAAAATGTGCAGCGTTTATTAATGTTGTTCAGAGTTTGAAAACACTAACACGCAACGGGATTCAACTTGTTGGAATGTGGGAAGAATAAAAAAAACAGAATATTGAAAGTGGGATTACAATATAGGAAAGCCCCACCTATGAACAAATTGCTAAGCAACAAAATAAAAATTAGTGTGTGGTTTGATGCAAAATAAAAATTATAAAAAAGTCCAATCTGCCAATCTAAAGGTTTTAAGGCGCAAAACTTCTGAACCAGGATATTCATTTTTGGAAATACACAATCTTTGTAGCTAAACCTAACGCTGTCCTCTGGACCAATATTTTAATTTATTTTACACTGAACTGTAAATAGTAAATAATTCCCACGGAATTTTATATATTATTTTAAACAGTTACAACCATTTATAAAGAGCCGACAAGATACGTAGCGCTGTACGAGACAGAGCAACAAATATACATACACACACAGAACAGTAGGAATGAGGACCCTGCTCGAGAGCTTACAATCTAAGGAGAGGGGTGACACACACTAGGTTCTTACTTTTCCCGTTCTTCTATTTCTTTCTGCCTTTCCAATTCACGTTGCTTCTGCCGGTCTTCCCTCTGTCGTTTTACTACTTTCTCATATTCGTTAGGGTACATGGGGTCATATTCATCTGCTAAAGGGACTAGCGCCTCTCCTGTAGAGAACCCGCTGGGCACAGTGTCCTACGTTACGAAAAAGAACATGAAAAACAGTGAAGACCCAGCAAAGGTATCAAAAATATAATCCTCTGCGATAGGAGTCTGCAAACCTTGGCCCTCCAGGCGTTTTGGCGCTACAGCTCCCACAAGTCTCTGCCAATCTAATGAGTGACTGAGCATCATCGGACATGTACTTCCAAACATCTGGTGTGCCAAGGTTGCTGGTCTCTGCCATTGGACTTTAAAATGTAAGATCATAATAGGCTACTGTTATATGGTATTTTTCAGCATCATTTTGCCTTTCAAGAAAACAGAAGAGGTGACAGCTGCATAGGCTGCAAATGAAAAGAAATCCAGTTTTGCAAACATCAGTGACGTTAAGTTGAAATAATGACTGAACGAATTGTCTTCGGATACCTTTATCCCGGAGGCAACATGAGGTGGTGTGTCCACAATCTGTCGATCATCGGTACCGCCACGTTTAAGATCTATTACTGGAGCAAGTACAGTACTCTGCTTTGTTCTTTGTGTCTAAGAAAAGAAAAGTGATTATTAATGAATAACAATGTATTTGATAGAAACATAAATAAAGTAAGAACTCAAGCACTGAG
This sequence comes from Leptobrachium leishanense, assembly GCA_009667805.1. Classification (NCBI taxonomy): domain Eukaryota; kingdom Metazoa; phylum Chordata; class Amphibia; order Anura; family Megophryidae; genus Leptobrachium; species Leptobrachium leishanense. The sequence continues at coordinate 178,282,876 of CM019065.1, read as the reverse complement.
ATTCAAACAGATCCAAAGAAAGATTGAACACAACCGCTGCGTCCATCCCTCATGGGAACAAGAGTTTTCAGTTATTTTAATGGCTCTTACTAAAATTATGCAACATCAGCTATAGTCAATTAGGGCTGCAACAATTGATTAGTTGGCGGATTATTTTTCGATTCGTCGGATAATAAAAAATGTTAAAAAGATGTTTTGCAATTTGCGTAGTATACATAACTTTTGTATGTACATCCTTTTCACACACAAGTTACACAGCCACATGGTCAGAGTGATGGTTTGATACTGTGTGCGCAACTCAAGCTCTTGTCCGCTTTCTCCCTGAACAAACGCTGCTATGAGCACTTGGATAGACATGATGATGTCAGCACAGAAAGCGGGGTGAGAAGGTGGGGGGGGGTGGCACTCCATGCAGCCTGACCACGTTCATAAGATAAAGTGGTCAGGGTGCAAGTGAGTCCCTTTAAAATGATTTCATGAACAAACTGAGTGGTGGAGGGGACTGGACCTGAGTGTGAGTTTGGGCAAGAGACTGGACGTAAGTTTGGGAGGGAGTTTGCAAGGAAGGAACCAGGACCAACGAGAGTGATGGCAGCTCTGGACTGGAGGGAGGGAGGGAGGGAGAGTGGGGTGGTGGCGCAGGACTCCAGGTCCAAGTAAGGAGATAACACTGAGCAGTTCTGGGGGCCGGGCAGGGCACCGGACTCCCGGGACTAGCAGTTCAGGGGGCCGGGCAGGTGTCCCCCCCCAGTTAGCCCTGCTGCGGGCAAGCAGCAGGGTTTGACCGAATTCCCAGTGCTTTGGCTGCTCAGCACGTGCTTCCGGTATCCAGTAGGGCCCTGCACTGTGTAGACGTTCGTGGAGCATTCTGGGGATTCCCATCACAGAGGATGCTCCACGCCCGTCCTGTGGTGTCCCTGTCCAGTGCCGATCTGCCTGTGAGGAGTGACATCAGCCCAGCCCACTCTGTGAGACTGCCCCAAGACAGGTGGCATTGCGCGCGTGTGCATTGTCACGAACAGGGATTCCCCTCCTGAACTGGAAAAGGAATCCCACAGGAGATACTGGGGGTCCAAAGGACCTCTGCATCTCTGGATCCATAAGTCCAAGAAGGACAACTGAGGTACCGTTGGAAAGGACAGAGTCTTGCCTTTCCAATGATATCCAAGCACATAATATGGAAATAAAAATATACACATTTTCTTTTGTTCTAATAGCAGCATTCCCCCCCTTTAACAAATGCACTAATTTATTTAAAATATTTTTAAGCTTATTTTTACATATAAATAAAAAAAATATTAAAATCTAACTTTAAATAAATTTTAATATACTGCATTTTGATATATACATTATTAAATTAATATAAAATTCAAATAAACAGCATAATTGTTTTTGAATGTTATTGTCGTGGAGATCTGTGATACGCTCATACACACTGCACATTACCGTGAGTTTTATGGCTGCGGAACCCTGATACACACCGCATACTACTGTGATCTGTAATGCGTGGCTTGTACGAGTGAGAAAACTGCAATGCAATAAAATGTTTTATTTAAAGGCCCGTGTCAGACGAATGCAGTGATCACGTCCGTGTTGCCGCACAGTTTAATGTCCGTCGTAGCATAGAATCATGATCAATAGAGACCCACACATGAAGTGCATGCGCACCGAACTGCGCATGCACAACGCACGTGGCAAACAGACGCAAGTTAGGCAAGAATGTAAAACCGCTAGACAGACGTGCAGAGTGCGCCACGTCCGCTTAGCATTCTGTGTGAGTGATGAGATGTCAGACGCAGCGCATTTGCGACATCCAGCACCTTGACGCACACAATGGCTTTTCATATCCTTTTCAAATTTTTAGCATTTTTCATATTAATTTTATTTCCCATAGTTCCCTTTTTTCCCTACGACCGTCAACAAAAACGGACCGTGTGGTGTCTACAGTATCTTCCGTCAGTACGTCTGTCCGTTATGCACGCACAAAGGCAGCGCTCAGACTGCGTTCGTCTGACTCTAGCCTAAGCTAAATACCTGTGTTTGTTCTTTATGTGGATAAGTATAAAGACCTAATGCTATTTTGTTGAAATTATATTTCTTATCAGGACAAGTAGATTGTCATGAGGTACAAGTAGATCAGGCTTCCACTTTACTCCACTGGACAAGTAGATTTTTTTTTACAATTCCACACCCCCGCACTGGTGGTACAGCTCCAACCACCCAGTAGCACCACCCAGTAGCAGTATCCCACATTCGGTCTGATAGTCCCGATACTGATGTAAACTGGAAAACAGGTTGTACCTAAAATAATCCTAGAACAAAATCATACAGAGTAAAGCAGCAACACATCTTATCCAAACTCAGTCCGACTCTAAATAGTGTGTGCTATACACAGACCGATTAATCAATCATGAAAATAGCTGACAACTATTCTCATTATTGATTGTGTCATCCCTATAAATCAATGCAGGGATCCATGTGTTGAAAGAAACAGAAGATAGAAAACATGGAAACACAAACAAACATCGCATTCACCTTCTGATAGTTTTAGTACAAAATGTAAAAAGTGACATCTGTCGGAAAAACAAGAGGCATGTCATCAGTTGTATGATCAGAAGAGCAAAAGGAAATAAGTTGAGGTAGTGGTAGGAGTCAGGAGTTAATATTAATAATAGAAGGGATTGACAATTAAATTTAGCGTGATCCATTAAAAGGGAAACTACACTTCCTGACCACTTTAGCTTTTTAAAGTGGCCAGAATGTGTAGAGGTCCCCTCCCCCCAGCACAGCCCTGATCTGGCCCAAACACAGCGTGAAGTTGAGGAGTTTCCTCCACCAACATCCAGTGTCACCAGCAGCTGGGATTTTGAATTTCCCTCCTACTGGTCACCAGACTGGTCACTAGTGACGTCAGTATGCAGAGAGCGTGCCAACATCACTATCTGCGATAGTGAGCGTTCTCAGACAGGCAGCCAACAAATTGGATCTGCGTATGCAAACGCAACTTTGATCCATAGCTCTACGCAGGCATTATGGAACTTTAAGCTCTTACGATACGCAAACTGTGTAGTAAAGCTTCAGAGAAGTCTGAGTTCAGTGGTCCCGGAGCTGAAAATAAGGAGCTGCACTTGCTGAGGACTAACGCCTGAGGCACACGGAGCGCGAAGCGCCGTGCGACGCCTGTAATTGGCACCGCACTCCGTGTGTCCAGATTCTTCCATCTCCCTCGCTCAGGCCGCGTCACGATGCGGCGCTGAGCGAAGGGAGCCTCGGCGGAGCGGCGCGCTGAGGGGAGGGGCTGGATCGGCAGCACACGGCACCTGCACTGTAAATCCCTCCCACTGGCGCTGATCAGCAGACATCCCTCCGTCTGTTCTTCGCCTCGGTCCAGCAGCATGGGGAGAGGAGAGCCTCCCCGCAGCCGGACCAGGTGCCGCCGGGACCCCCCCCTCTGGCAGTCTGCCATGCACAATACCAGTGTGCCTAAATACAGCCTGACATGCCATGCATACCACGTGTCATTATATATACGCATAAAGTAAATGTACGCATAATGTATATACTACAAAAAAAAAAAAAAAAATGGCCACCCAAGCCCAACACTAGAATGTTCAGGTTTGGCTTGAAGAAAAGGTGGCAACCCTACCTCCATCCCTCCAGAAGAAAATTGACAGAGCAGTGAGTGAAAAGAAGGGTACACTTCTCACATCCTGACACACACACATATATATATTATATAATTACACTGGTCAGGATGTGAGAAGCGTGATATATATTTTATTATTCCACACAGACCTCAGACCAGACCATATATTATAGTGGGTGTTATATATATTATAGTGGGTGTATATATACGTATGAGGTCTGCGTGTTAAGATATATGTCTGTGTGGTATCAATGCATCCCTACTCTATACATCGCATTCCCTGTGTCCCTATAATATATACATATATATATATATATAATGATTAGGGTTACTTTTTTTTCTATTTTTTTTTTATACTATTCCTATTAAAAGGGCAGTAATTTAGATGTATTTTATTCAATAGAAACTTTTTTGCCTATATGACATGCGCTTCGTTAAAAAGGTTTTAGTGTGTACGTTTTAATTTAGTTAGTGGATTCCTGTCCAGTGCGGAGCGAAGCAAACGTAATGCAGTGTAGTAGACAGTCAATGGAGCGCCGGTACAAGTCTGGAGATACAAAAAATCACTTCACATGTCCTTCAATAAGTCTTTTCATTCTTCTTAAAAATTCTTGAATTAGGCATCTCTACAAAAGAGAAAATATAATCGCGCAATACGTTGATACACCATAAGCAGAAGGTGAGGTGGTGATGGTCCTACCTACATATTGCTGAGCCTAACCTAGGCTCTAGGATGGATATCAATTTTGGGTCTTCAAAGATATTTCAGGTGCCCATATACCCCCAATGTGATGGTGGTCTTCAACCACTTCTGTAGTGGTTCACGGAAAGAAAAAACCGTGCACTCCCCTAGCGCAATATCGTTATGATATAATGACAATAGGTCAATTTAAATATTGCACTCACATGTGGGTGAGCCGCATTGGCTCCAAGACCTCGCGTGGGAATTTATAAGGAAATTCCGAAAAAAAAACACTTTTAAAATCATTTATCAGGAAGCAGCAGTAGTATATAAAATAAATTTATTAAAATAAAATTTGATATTACCAGAACGCGTTTCGCTCCTCAGAGCTTCTTCAGCTGGTATCACTCAGCTGGTTTGAGTGATACCAGCTGAAGAAGCTCTGAGGAGCGAAACGCGTTCTGGTAATATCAAATTTTATTTTATGTATTAATAAATTTATTTTATATACTACTGCTGCTTCCTGATATGTGATTTTAAAAGTTTTTTTCAGAATTTCTTTATAAATTCCCACGCGAGGTCTTGGAGCCAATGCTGCTCACCCACATGGGAGTGCAATATTTAAATTGACCTATTGTCATTATATCATAACGATATTGCACTAGGGGAGTGCATTGTTTTTTCTTTCCGTGAACCACTACAGAAGTTGTTGAAGACCACCATCACATTGGGGGTATATGGGCACCTGAAATATCTTTGAAGACCCAAAATTGATATCCATCCTAGAGCCTAGGTTAGGCTCAGCAATATGTAGGTAGGACCATCACCACCTCACCTTCTGCTTATGGTGTATCAACGTATTGCGCGATTATATTTTCTCTTTTGTAGAGATGCCTAATTCAAGAATTTTTAAGAAGAATGAAAAGACTTATTGAAGGACATGTGAAGTGATTTTTTGTATCTCCAGTCTTGTACCAGCGCTCCATTGACTGTCTATTGCATGTTCCCAGGTTTTTAGGGGAACCTCCGTATTCATTGTGTAGCGTATACAATCATTCACTTATCCTGAGAGCGCTTCACTGTTTTTCCTTTCTGTAATGCAGTGTAGACACGCTGCGAAGCAGAGCGGAGTGAGGTCAAGCCTGCAAAACGTTTGCTTCACTTTGCTTTGCTACGCTGTGCGTCGCTGCGCTCTCAGTGTGCCTCAGACTTAAGAGGTGAGTAAAATCAACTAAAGTAAATAAAAATTGGGCAGAGGCTGCTCAATTATTATGGGGCAAAATAAAGGGATACTCTAATAAAATAGTTACCTTAATACGTGTGCTCACCTTTGCTTGTGTCAGAGCCGCTTTCTTCACTTGTAGTTGTGACTGTAAAAGTTTGAAGTTTTTGGACCAGCCTTCTGTCTTTGAGTCACTGGTTTCCACGCCAAGATCATCATATAAAGACATTTTTCCTTCACAAATGTCAATCTGTAAAATAGAAATATTGCTGAAATGATGCCGTGCAGCTCTCAGGGCCATATCGCTACCCTTAAAAGTAAAAACGCATGCAACAAGTGAACTGGATTCAGCTTTGTAGGAGTAGTAAAGATTCTAAAACATTCAACTAGTGGTAGTGCAACAACAAAAAACATGTATTTAAAAGATAAATCCTGATGACACGTAATGCACTCAATTGTTTTCTTTCCAAGTTCCCTTGACAGAAACAGGTTTCCCAGCTTGGAGGACGGAATTAGCCCTCCAGGACACCAGAATGGGTAAGCACTATGACCTGTTCAAATGTCATTAACTGGTCAAGGTAGCTAGTGCGCTCAAGACATTCTAGCGGTTTGTGCATTTTTTTCCTAAATCAATTCAGCATATTGCCACCAGACTATCCTCATTTCTATCCATTATTTCCTACCTTTATCGGGTCTATTCTTCATTAAGAGAGCTTTCAGATACACTGAGCTTGTAAAGCGTTGCGGAATTTGTGGCGCTATATAAATAAAGGATAATAAGAAGGGAAGGTGTCTTGTTTATTAAACAATCTCAGTACCTCAAAATATGGAATATACTGGACTGATCGCACGGCCTATAGGCGGCAGTGGAATACAAGGATAATGTATTGGATTAAACAGGGTTTACCAAAATGTTGCCAAATTTAGGAACCAGCAAGAAAAAACTGGAAGCTAGATCTGTGCATAATTAAGGTTTATACAGCTTAACGATTAAATGAGAGTGCTGTCAGCATCATGAAGCAGAGACCTAATATAAGCACAAGCAACAGAATATACACAGAGAAATAATAAAGACCCCAAGCAGTGGTGTTAAATCCCCATGCTTTACTGCCAATACAACGCAGGCCGCACACAGCTGTCTCGCCTGGCAAACTCAGTCCAGGGCGGAAGCGGTCTATGCCGCACTGTGCATGGACACGATGAACAAGGCCTAGAAACCCCATCCCGGTTGCTCACATGCAGCCAGAGCCAGGCGCGAATCCTCCATACAACGACAAAACGATCAGACGCCAGGGGCTTGCAAAGCGGACACTACAGCCACAACGTGTATTACAGGAGACACATACACAAGCCGAGGCCTGGAACGCAACGCAGGAGACGTACAAGACGTATAGGGCACGTTGAACGCATGGGTACGGCCACGGGAAGTAGGAGACGCCATCTTTGTTTCTGGTAAATGGTTTGTTTGGGGTAATTTGGTTAGTGATATCAAGGTGCCTGTGAATGTGCTTTTATGCCACTATTTTATGCCTCAATTCTTTCCAATGCTTTACACTTTTGGAATGGCACTGCTTCACATATTTCTTATTCCAGGAATGTTTTATTGCAATAACTGTATAAGAAAATTATTTTCAAACACTGGGTACTCTGCAGGACTGTAAATAGTATACAGGTATATGGTTGGACTTTGTTTTCAATGTTTTGTGTCATTGATGGCAATATGTGAAAGAAGGGGGGGGCATATTTTACAGAATCTAGAGATGAACACTGGCAGACACAGTGTCGTACACGCTGACAAACACAGATGCAAAAAGACACACTTTGGCAGGGACATAGAGACACACATACAGGGTTATTCAGAGAGCGTGAAAAGCAGCAGAATGACTGGAGAACGAAAAATTCTAGGTCAAAATAACCGATTTGGAAAGTGAGATGAAAGGGAGAATTTTTCTGGTTTGGCTATTTTGACCTAGAATTTTTCATTCTCCAGTCATTCTCCTGCTTTTCACGCTCTCTGAATAACCCTGATAGACACTGACAAAGATACTGACACATACAGAGCCAGAGACAAGCAGACACTTAAATTGACACACCCTAGTAATCAGAGACATTAACTGGGAAACAGTCAATGACACTTACACGCGAATGATGGACATACAGAGACACTGACAAAGACATGTGCTGACCGAGATCTTGGCAGAGATACAGACATAAATGACTGGCAAGTTTAAGGCTAGGGTCAGACGAGCGTGATTTCTACGGACTGTACGTCTGTGCACATGGACGTACGTCAGTACGGAAGACGCAGTAGTGGCCACACAGTCCGTTTATCACTGATGTATATTTTGACGGATGTAGGAGGGAAAATAAAAAGCAAAACCATTTTGTCCGTGAAAAATGCTGGACGTATAAATGCAGTCCGTCTGACCACGTTCCATCACTCACACACAAAGCTATGCGGCCGTTGCGGACGCAGCGCACTTTGTGCGTGCGTTCTAGGAGTTGTACGTTCTTGCCTGCCTTGCGTCCGTGGGCCGCGGCCGTTGTGCGTCCGCAGTTCAGTGCGGACGTACTTCATGTGTCGGGCTCCAATGGGCTTTCTTTCATGCTATCACGGGCGTACTTTTAGGCGCAATCACGGACGTGAACACTACGCTCGTCTGACACCAACCTAAGTGACAGTACCACTTACATATGCTGTAACTAGATTACTTGTGCGTTACAAATAAAACAACGTTATGAAACACATGCTGCTGTTTTTTTCTTTGTTTGAAGTTACTGCATGTAAAATGGAATAATAAAATTATTATTATTTTAAGACTTTATTTTGAGGTAAACAGGGTGGTACAGGGATATAACAGGCGAGACAATATCATAAGCAATATAGCAGTAGCAGCACCACCCGAACGGGGGGGGGGGAGCAATAGTAATAGGTGCGGGTAAGGCTAGGGTCAGACGAAAGCATTTTTCCCGCGAACGTGAAAAGTGCGTCCGAACGCATTGACGTATTTCAGACGACGCGCATTTTCGGGCGTGATTTTGTACGGATCGTCAATAAAACTCGTTTTGCGTCTGGACGTTATGTTGGCTGGACATTAGCAGCGTCTGACATCTAATCACGCAAACACGCCGCTATGCCGCAGCAGCGCACTCAGTACGTCAGTACTAGCGGTTCAGCGTTCTCAGAAAAATGCGTTCAAATTCCACTTGCGTTGCACGGCCGGACTTTTGTGCGGCCGTACATCGTATATTGGCCGTCATTGTCCGTCATCTGCTGCTAGTGCGGCCGTAATTATGTGCGCCAGAACGCACGTTAAAAGTGCGCTGGTCTGAACCCAGCCTAAAACAACTCACCCAAAAACCTTGCAGGGCTTAGCCCTTAGATGCAAATGAAAACACACGGACCTCAAAGATCCACACAAGGGTGAGGAAAATGCTGAAAAATAAAAAAGTTTTATTCAGAAATGTATTAACACATATAAAGATAAAAACACATAAATGTCGCAAAAAAGCCAAATAGCATGAGACCTGAAGAGTGCGGACACTTGAATGCAAGAAGTGAGAACAATAATCACTCAGGCTTGGATGCAAAAAATAGTATATATGTATATATGCATCAAAACAATTTTAGTGTATACAAACACAGTATCAGGTATAGGAAAAGGTCCACGCTACAAATTTTTAATATAAAAACAATAATCTCCTCATTAAAGGCCCTGTTCACACTGTGCGATTTATCGCGCGGATTTTACCGCGATGTCGCAGCAAAATCCGCGCGACGTCGCACTATGTAGCTTCTCCAATGCATTTCAATGGAGCTGTTCACATCTTGCCGCGCGACGTCGCATGTCGCGCGTCGCAGAAGCATGTCGCAGGTACATGACCCCTTTTTTGCGATTTGCTATCTGCGATTTTGCGATTTGTATTGGTGGTGCTTTGCAAAAATTGCACAAAACAGCGATGTCGCGCGACATTATCGCACCATGTCGCGAATATAAAATCGCGCGGAAAGTCACGCGACTTTCCGCGCGATTTTCATATTCGCGACATGGTGCGATGTCGCGCTGAAGGAGAATCAGGCTGGAAGATGGTTGCTACTATGAGCCAGGCAGCCATCTTGTTCAGAAATATGGTTCACCAGTAAATAGAATAGATTTTCACTTAGAAGAGAAGAGCAGAGTTGCATAGAATTTAAGGAATGTGTGGTAGATTAGAAAAACTAACAAGAAATCCAGGCAGAATCCGGCCGGCTCTTGACACAGAAAGACAGAAAATTTATGAATGGACAAGGTCAGTGAGATGTGCCGAAGAATAAAGAAAACATAGAAGACCAGGCCCCAGGCCACCTGAATAAATATAGCCGATAGGGAGGGAGGCACTGCCCGGAGAAAGACAGCACAAACAAATCACAGACTGTCAAACTAACGAGAAGTGTATCAATTTATAGTTATATGTGGAATGTTCTTTGTGTTCGAATTAATGATGGGAGGTATTAACCCACGTGGGGTGGAATAACGTGTCATAGGGAGGTGGGCTGATGGGGATGTACCTAATTATGTATTTGGGGCATAAAACCTCATGTCTGTGTGTAATCGGGGCTCACTCTAAGCGATTCAATCCTGTGTGAGCACTTGTGTGACGACACAATAAACTCTTGCCTTTCCTGAAGAGACTCGTGTTTGGACAATCCTTGCTTGTGTCTGGTCCGGCGCCGTTCTGAAAGTGAACCTGTTTTTGCCCGTCTACATTTCTGGGGACTCGATAGCCGGGATAACGGGCCTTTTGCCAAGACACAGGCAACGGCTGCTGAACACAGTGCGGCGCTTGACTGCAGCAGTGCCAGAATCCCGATGGTTGGGGCGTCCGTTGAAGGTGAGCTGACATCTGCAGGCGTCAAGCAGGATTTCCTGTACAGTGGACCTCATCTCGTCCCAACGGACCCCCCGGCCCGGGAAACTGGGACAACCCTGAGTCCGAGGAAACAGCGAGCAGCGCCGGCGATAGGTAACGTGTCTTCTATGTTTTGTATGTCTAAAGGAAATACCGGTATCTAAGGGAAACGTCCGACTGAGATAGACGGATAAGAGGATGCGATGGCCACCATCCTATTGGCATATCTAGCCCGCCGCTGATAGCGCTGACATTGCTGAGGAGCCAGAGTGGCTAGCGGGTGTCTGGATTCGGGGGAATTGAATGCCAATCAAAGGGTAGTTCTGTAAGAGAGGGAGAAGGTAGCTGCGTGGAGTTGCATAGTTCAGTGTTTGTAAATAGAGCTTCGCCACGTGGGTAAAAGGGAAAGGAGGAGGGATTTTCTGTGACTGGGCTAAGAGCCTGAGTCAGTGCCTAGTGTGTACGCCGTGTAGTGAAAAGGGCTTATAGTGAAGCCAGCGGTAGCTGCAGAGATAGTGGTGCTGAGTGGGTAGATTATCCATAAGGCAGATTGGAATTGCAGGCGGAAGTATAGACAAAGAACGGGGTGCACATAGCCACAAGCAGTCAAGAGTTAGAGTTCAAAATTACGGGGTATAAGGAGCCACAAAGAAGGGGATAAGCACCCTTGGCTATTAGGAAGAGTTGAAGTGTTTTATTCTATGTTGAAAGTATCTGATACGGTATGAGCTGTGAATGAATTGACTCGAGTGCTGTGAGTGAACGCGCGCCTACTCGCTCCACGAGGAAGCAAATACGACACGGATAAATTGTTGACTGAAGTATCAGACTGTAGATTTTAACTGTTGTTGAAATAATATATCTGTATTGCGAAGAGTACTGTTTTCAAGAGTAATAATGGCTAACGGGTCATCTAAGCCCAAGAAAGTAAAGGAGGGTGAGATGCCCCTAGAATATATGGTGCGAAATTTCGATGCATTATATAGAACTCATGATTATGGTGTAGAACTGACAAAAGAAAAGCTAAAAGTGATGTGTACAGTTGTGTGGCCGTTATTAGTCCCAAGATGGCCAGAGCAGGGGTCAATGGACCCGGAGTTGGTACAGAAGGTATATTCCCAGTTATAGAGCAGTACAGATATCTTGAACAATATCTGTATATAGATATATGGAGATATTGTATTAAAACAAGAGTCATTTTATAAATGATAGCGGGGAGAAATAAGAAACAGGACCCCCAAAATAATAGAGAGAGAGAGAGGGGGCGCGGGCAGCTGTTTCTTGGTCAGCTCCCTCCGCTCCGTCCCGTATGGCTGAGGAAGAAGAGCAGGGTGCATCGGGTAGAGGAGATAGAGAGGCTCCACCAGAAAAGATTGAGATGCCCGATGGGAGCATATATAAATTAATTAATATTTTACGGAGTGAGATAGTTGCAGTGCTGTATAGTTTGTGTGTGTGGTTCAGACTGATTTTGTCCGATTGTGTTTTTAATTGATTATTAAACTGTTCAATTAAAAGTTGAGATTGAGCGTCGTCCCTGGTGTATAGGCCCCCTCCTTTTCTAACAGACTGTTTGCAAGAGAGAGGGGAAGAAGGAGGGAGCAGTTTGTTTTTCTTTGCTCTCTGATAGCTGGAAAGAATAACCCTTTGTGTACTTGTGCAGCGTACTATGCTTAGCTAATTTTAGTGTGTGTTACAATAGAATATTTGTCTGAAGTCTGTTGAGTGCAAGATATATGTTTATATTTTGTGTTGATATTATTCCGAAAGTTTAAGTTTTGTTCAGAGCTAGAATTAAATAGAAAAGAAAAGAAAAGGGAGTCCTGGTTTTTTATATTATTGCATATAAATAATAATAAGTATGTAATAGTATACAATATTGCCTACTAAAATATAAAATTTATTAACAAATTAAATTGAAATATATGAAACGGTTAGAAAATTAATTCGAGAAATAATTAAAGTAATTTTTCTTTACTGTTTTTACAAGGTATGTTTTTGTTTGATTTTTGATGGAATGATTTATTTTTATTGTTTTTTTTTTTCGATGTAGTATTAAAAGTCTGTTTTGGGCTATGGAAAATATTTCTGAGAATATTATTTACACAATGTGTATATGTATATGCCCGAATGTCCCATCCAGCTCCTGGGGCGGGATATTTTTTTGCAAATTGCAAGCCCAAATTATTTTTTTTTCCCGGGGGTCACGTTCAATTAAACCTGCCGGAGGGTGGCAGTTTTGTTCGGTAGTATAATCCAGCCAGCCCGCACAACCCCAATCTGTAAAAAAAAAAAAAAAAATCGCAGTAGTTATGCCGAGGGAAGAAGAATGGCGCACGCATCTACTCTGCCTGCTGTCCCCGCACGCACTACTCCTTGGAATTTCTGAGGGGGCGGAGGACAACCCGCCCAGATTAGTTGAATTAAAGCCCGGCGCAATACCGGTGGCTCTAAAACAATATTATATCCCAAAGAAAGCCAAGCAGAATATACAAATACATTTGCAGAGATTTAAAGACTACGGTATATTGAAATTCTGCGTGTCACCGTGGAACACACCATTGTTCCAGCAAGACAACCTTTTTTTTTTTATTTTTCAGTGGGAGGTATCTACAATGGATGCGCGCTCAGCCAGGACTTCTTGTCCTTCCACGCTACAGTATGTTGATTAATTACACTGGTTTCCCCACAGAAAAAGACTGTTTATCCGCCACAAAAGTTTTGCTATATCTGCTAAGCCAAGCAGGTTACAGAGTGTCTAAAAAGAAAGCATAAATATGTAAACAGAGTGTAAAATATCTGGGCTTCCAGTTAACAGGTACCAAATGTGCACTGGGGGCAGAAAGGAAAGAAGCAGTGTGCCGCATACCCCAACTAAAGACCAGGAGACAAGTCCGTGAGTTCCTGGGAGCTGCAGGCTTCTGCCGCCTGTGGATCCCCAATTTCGCAGATATTGCCAAGCCGCTTCATCAAGCAACCAAGGGGGAGAATTAGACCCCTTTCATTGGGAAGAAGAGCAAACCGCAGCGTTTCTGAAATTAAAGACTCTGCTAATGGAAGCTCCTGCACTGGGCCTGCCAGATCATAGTAAGCCTTTCCAGCTGTTCGTACATGAATATAATCAAACAGCAACAGGAGTATTGGTCCAGACCTTTGGCTCATGGCTGAGGCCTGTGGCCTACCTCTCCAAGCAACTCGACCCTGTGGCCTGCGGCCTACCCCATGCCTGAAAGCAGTGGCTGCCACCGCAATGCTGATAGCAGAAGCAGACAAACTGACCCTTGGACAAGTTTTTCATGTCAAGGTGCCCCACGCTGTCAAGGCTCTGCTGGATGTGAAAGAGGTTACTGGTTCAGTAGCAGGCCGGATTTGAAAGACGTACCCCTAGACAAATACGATCTACAGCTATTCACTGATGGTAGCAGCTACATGGATGATGGGAAGAAAGTCTCCGGCTATGCCATAGTCTCAACAGAAGAAGTTATCGAAGCAAAGCCACTGCCAGGCCATACATCTGCACAATTGGCCGAAATAACAGCTTTAACCAGAGCCCTGGAAATCTCTGAAGGCAAAAGAGTAAATATCTACACAGATTCCAAATACGCCTTCATGACAGTCATGCACATGGTGCACTCTACAAGAGAGAGGCCTACTTACGTTTTCAGGACAACAAATCAAATATGCAGCTGAAATCGCGGCCCTCCTGGAAGCAGTATGGAAACCAAGTGCTGTCAGCATCATGCACTGCCGTGGCCACCAAAAAGGCCATGATGTAATTCCAAAAGATAACAGACGCGCGGACCAGGCCGCAAAAGCAGCTGCTAAACCGCCACGCCAACAGAAGATCAAGCTAAAGTACTGATCTGTAAGCAAGAACCTCAATTTCCATGCCAAATTACGAGTTCTATATGAATTTTGAAAAAGTTTGAACCCCACGGCGAGTTCATTGAAATAATACTGCACAAGTGGCAAGATGACTATGAACTGATAGAACTCAACCATGATTATATCCAATGGTTTTTCTCAACTCGAACACAAGGCCGAAATTTCTACTCTACTCCCCTAAATCCGCAAGAGACACGCCTAATGGTTAACACCTCAGAAGTTCAGCAAAGACTGCGCAGAGTCTACAAGATGATGCTGGAATTCTTCGGCGTAAAAATAGTGGGGGAGGAGGAAGACAAAGAAACAACTGAAGTTGAACGAGCAGAAAATTTCCAATTGAAGTTGAACGAGCAGAAAATTTCGCGTCACGTTTTGAAAATTTGACAATCAATTCTCACAATAATCTACGAATCACACGAATACTGCACAGTCTGGGAGAATTGGGAGCAGAAGAATATCAAGTCCCACTGGTGAGGTTCTTCCTCAAGGAGATCCTTATCAAGAACAGACTGCCAAGAATGAAGAAAAGTGTAATGAACTTTTTCATACCAGCAGTAAGAGATTCACAAGACAGACAAGATTTGTTATTTTGAGAACAGGCCTATCGGGCTATCCCCAATGGTATTATTACAAATAGACTTTACGGTGCTGCCACCCTGCAAAGGATACAACTATTTACTAGTGATGGTGTGCACTTTGACAGGATGGGTAGAAGCCTCCCAACGAGAACTGAAAAGACGACAGAAGTGGTAAAGAGTCTAATGAAAGAAATAATACCACGTTACGGACTTCCACTCGAGATAGGGTCGGACAATGGCCCTGCATTTATCCAGAACTGTTTACAACAACTTGCCCGGCTACTGGGCATCACCTGGAAGCTATAGACCGCCTACAGGCCCCAAAGTTCGGGAAAAGTTGAAAGAATGAACTGTACCCTAAAGACTTTGATGTCCAAACTGTGCCAAGAGACGTCACTAGGCTGGTTGGACTTGCTGCCGATAGTCCTTTTGCACATTAGGTGCAGACCAACCCCCCAATTGAAGCTAAGTCCGTACGAACTTATGTTTGGACGGCCAACCCCTCTGATTAATGGACTAAGGGGGGACCTTCGGGCATTGGGAGAAACTAAACTAAATGATCAGGTAGTAATGCTGGGTAAATCAATGCAGAAGTTAAATACTTGGGTGGGGGATAATATACCGTATTCTCTGTATTTTTCACTGTATAAGTATTGTCCGGGTGACTCAGTATGGGTAAAAGAGTGGAAAAATGATCCACTAGGTCCAAAATGGAAAGGTTTTTATTTTGTCCTGTTATCAACCCCTATAGCAGTAAAGGTTGCCGAGGTGGTCCCGTGGATACATCACTCCAGGGTAAAAGCAGCCGCAGCCAGTCCTGAACCAACATGGAAGGTCGTTACCAACGAGACCAACCCACTGAGGCTGAAGCTGACAAAGACCACAGCCATGAGCACCTAAATGATCCTAACCCAGATAATACAGAGGATCAACAAGTGGGTGTTTTGATGGGCACAGGTCCTGACCACCCGCCAACGGGGGATACCCACAGGGTGCTTTTTAGGGGCCCGGCCCCCACCCTTGATCATCCAGAAATGTTCTTTACTTTTGAAATTCCGGTGGGGAGGGATTGGGTTTATGTGACTGTAAAAAGAATTGCCCAAGGAATTCTGACACTCGGGGCATTTGTGGTGCTGATTTTATATTTGCTAATTTGATTTATGGACTCTCGCGCTCTAATTGTACGGGCAATGTGGGGAAAGTGGATATTTCCCATATCTGGAATGGTACGCACCCGGTGATGGAGAACCGTACCATGTGGAGACAAAAACGAGAGGCGCTATCTGGAACCAACCCAAGAGGACATTTACTTTGTGCAATTCTAAAAAGTCTGGGCAAACCGTATGCTGGGTGTGTAGTAGACTGCACCCAGAGACAATTCATATACCATTTGCCTCTGTTCCAATGAATTTGAGTATGTTTGTATCAGGGAATGTCACAATATATGCTGTCGATGCACCAAGGGAAAAGACAGAATCATTCAGTCCCGGGTACCCCATAATAGGACCAGTGTATCCACCAGAATGGTGTTTTCAACTAGGACCAGATAAAGAAACAAATAACGAGGGTGGGTTATGTAACTCAAGTCAGTTCAACTGGACATCATACATTTACATATTCAAAACAGGACAAAAGGCGACTTATTTATATATACGATGCAGGCAACTCACTAGAGACCAAGAGGCGGTGATTGGGAATGTGACCAATGGGAGGCAGGGTGCAGTGGATATGATGAGACGGCTGAGACACCTTGCGATAGAGATATCAAAGGGAACACTATATTCATCACCATTTATAGTGACAGGAGGGTACCAGGTGTGCTGTGAAAGGGTGTGTTACACATGGGTACCACCAACAATAACGGGAATGTGTTATTTGGCTAAGCTGGTCCCAATCCAGAAACTAAGGGGAGAAGACACAAACACAGACACAGAACTACACCCTAGGTACCCACTGGTGTTCGAAAGACCGAAGAGAGAATTGTTTGCGAAGATGGATCGAATATGGACATGGTTGCCAGCATGGACTGGATGGGGAGGAGAGATGATGAGGAGATTGAATAGCTATGTCAATCTGATGGATGAGATTCTGAATAGAACCAGTATGGATATCCAGCTGCTGAATCTGGAAATGCGTGAGTTACGAAAGGTGCAAATGATATATGAAATGGCGCTTGAGCAGATCAGTGCGGCCTTGAATGGATTGTGTGAAATGACAATGCACTATGAATGTTGCACCTTCATCAGAAACACTACACACGAAGTCCCAGACTATTACCAGGTAATTCAAGATCACCAGGAGAAGGTAGCACAGTTGCAGGGCACAGCCAGAAGGATTGCTGCCGAAGGCTGGAATCCGCTCCGGGGTTTGGAGCAATGGGAGAATGGTTTGGTTCCATCTTGAGATTCATCTCAAAGATTGGATCCATGATACTCATGATAGTGGTGATCTTGATCATAGGGATACTGATATACCGCATAGGGCTATGCATATGGCCACTATGCAAGTCAGCACTGACACCCACACAAACACAGAAGATACATTGATAATTCCACAGGGAATGTTCCCAGTGAATGGAAAGCCCCCCCAGTATGCAGAGTTTCGGAATAGTGGAGTGTAATGGCTACAAGTGCCAGGAAAGATACTGACACTTGAGCCAAGGGGGGAATGAAGGAGAATCAGGCTGGAAGATGGTTGCTACTATGAGCCAGGCAGCCATCTTGTTCAGAATATTGGTTCACCAGTAAATAGAATAGATTTTCACTTAGAAGAGAAGAGCAGAGTTACATAGAATTTAAGGAATGCGTGGTAGATTAGAAAAACTACAAGAAATCCAGGCAGAATCCGGCCGGCTCTCTGACACAGAAAGACAGAAGATTTATGAATGGGACAAGGTCAGTGAGATGTGCCGAAGAATAAAGAAAACATAGAAGACCAGGCCCCAGGCCACCTGAATAAATATAGCCCGACAGCACAAACAAATCACAGACTGTCAAACTAACGAGAAGTGTATCAATTTATAGTTATATGTGGAATGTTCTTTGTGTTCGAATTAATGATGGGAGGTATTAACCCACGTGGGGTGGAATAAAGTGTCATAGGGAGGTGGGCTAATGGGGATGTACCTAATTATGTATTTGGGGCATAAAACCTCATGTCTGTGTGTAATCGGGGCTCACTCTAAGCGATTCAATCCTGTGTGAGCACTTGTGTGACGACACAATAAACTCTTGCCTTTCCTGAAGAGACTCGTGTTTGGACAATCCTTGCTTGTGTCTGGTCCGGCGCCGTTCTGAAAGTGAACCTGTTTTTGCCCGTCTACAGCGCAACATCACTGTTTTGTGCGATTTTTGCAAAGCACCACCAATACAAATCGCAAAATCGCAGATAGCAAATCGCAAAAAAAGGGTCATGTACCTGCGACATGCTTCTGCGACGCGCGACATCGTGCGGCAAGATGTGAACAGCTCCATTGAAATGCATTGGAGAAGCTACACAGCGCGACGTCGCGGCAAAATCCACGCGATAAATCGCACAGTGTGAACAGGGCTTATGGGAGGTCACTGTACCGACTCAGATTAACCCAGGTGTGGCACAATCCATCACCCGATATCACAGATACAATTTGCATACACCGATTGCTGAAATAAGGCAATAGGGTGCATGCAGTAACAGATGTATCCACGGTACATCTGGAAGGCTGGGTTCACACCTAAGCGTTTTACAGCGCGCTCCTGCGCGCTGTAAAACGCTCAAACAATGAAATCCCATGATTCCCTATGTGGGCATGTCACACCTGGCCGTTTCTCAGCGCGCATGAACGCGCTGATAAACGCCCTACGTCCAAAGAAGTTCGGGAGCTTCTTTTCGGGCATACAGCAGCGCGTTCGCGGCCATATCATAGCCGCGAACGCGCTGCAAAGCGCGTTCGCGCATTTTTTGTATGCGCGAACGCGCGTAAAAAAAACGCGCGCATTGCGCGACGCAGCGCTATGCCCAGGTGTGAACCCAGCCTTACTGCATGCACTCTATTGTCTTATTTCAGCAATCGGTGTATGCAAATTGTATCTGTGATATCGGGTGATGGATTGTGCCACACCTGGGTTAAGATATCTAATTGCAACAAATGATTCATGCTGAGTCGGTACAGTGACCTCCCTTAATGAGGAGATTATTGTTTTTATATTATATATTTGTAGCGTGGACCTTTTTCTATACCTGATACTGTGGCTGTATACACTCCAATTGTTTTGATGCATATATACGATTTTTTGCATCCAAGTCTGTGATGATTGTTCTCACTTCCTGCATTCAGGTGTCCACACTCTTCAGGTCTCATGCTATTTGGCTTTATTGCGCCATTTATGTGTCTTTGTATGTGTTTATACCAGTGCTTTTTTTGTGGAACAATAGGTGGGGTACTCTCGCGGCCAGGGAAAAACGGTGATTATTATGACTATTTTCCGTGTCCTAATAAATACTCCTTTATTAACCCTTTAAGGACAGAGGCAATTTTACAAGTCATTCTTACTTTGTGCAGTGCAGACAGCAGATAATGTGGCGATTCTAGGAGCAATAACAGCCTTTTGGGTGCAGGGCAAGGGGGCAACGCCGGACTGCGACAAGAACACAGATGCAGACTTTTACGCAAAGCAGCCTGTTTAAAGACAAATACATGCATTACAGCCAAGCCATACATTCACAAACATAGCCTTATATCACCCCGGGGGTATGTAGCACTAAAACTCACAGTAGTGTGCAGTGTGTATGAGGGCGTCAGAGCTCCACAGTAATGTGCAGTGTGTATGAGGGTGTCAGAGCTCCACAGTAATGTGCAGTGTGTATGAGGGTGTCAGAGCTCCACAGTAATAAAACTCACAGTAACGTACCAATATCAATTTATTTAACGCCTACACCAACACATACCAAATAAATATCTCCCCCAGCATACCAATTAATTAATTTCTCCCCAGAATACCAATTACTTTCTCCCCCTCAGCATATCAATTCCCAATATCAATTTATTGCCCCAATATCAATTTATCCCCATATCAATTAATTTATGCCCCAATATCAATTAATTTTTCCCCAATATCAATTTATTCCCCAATATCAATTAATTTCTCCCTCATAATTAATTTTTTCCCAATATCAATTTATTCCCCCAATATAAATTAATTTCTCGCCATAATTAATTTCTCCCCAATATCAATTTATTCCCCGCAATATCAATTAATTTCTCCCCCAATATCAATTAATTTCTCCCCCCAATGTCAATTTATCCCCCCAATAGCAATTAATTCCTCCCCCCAGTATCAATTTCTCTCCCCCCCCGCATACCTCATGGGTTGTGGGAGCCATGAGAGAGACGTCAGGTTGCAAGCTGGCTGGCAGAGATGTCCGGAGGCAGGCTGGAGCCAGAACACCTACTGTCGACCCCCGCTGATGACGTCACGTGGCTGCCGCGTGACCTAATCAGTGGGGCCCGACGACTTTGCAGGCATTGGGAGCAGGGCCGGCAGAGGGAAAGGAGCGCGCCACTGCCAGGTTAGCACTCCGCCGCGTCTGCGAGCAGCTGGCCTGGCTGGGCATGGGGCACCTCCGCTGACAGCCAGGGAGCAGTGGCGTAACAACTGGGTGGCAGTGCATCCCGCGGATCAGTAACATCCCGCGGTAACAAATTAGGCCCTGCCAAGAGGTGCCAGTACATAGAAACATAGAAAAATGTCGGCAGATAAGAACCTTACGGCCCATCTAGTCTGCCCAATTACATGGATACTTTACCTGGATTTATCTTTTGTTTAGGATAGCCTTATGCCTATCCCATGCTTGCTTAAATTCAATTACTGTTTTGGCCTCTACCACTTCAACTGGAAGGCTGTTCCATGTATCCACCACCCTCTCAATAAAATAATGCTTCCTGATGTTACTTTTAAACCTTTGCCCCTCTAATCTAAGACTATGTCCTCTTGTTTTGCTACTTTGTTTCCTTTTAAATATACTCCCTTCCTATACCTTGTGGATTCCCTTTACGTATTTAAATGTTTCTATCATATCTCCTCTGTCTCGTCTTTTTTCCAAGCTGTACATGTTAAGATCATTAAGCCTTTCCTGGTAACTTTTCTCCTTCAAGCCGTACACCATTTTAGTAGCCCTTCTCTGAACTCTCTCTAAGATGTCTATATCCTTCTGGAGATACGGTCTCCAGTACTGCACACAGTACTCCAAGTGAGGTCTCACCAGTGCTCTGTACAGTGGCATGAGCAATTCCCTTTTCCTACTGCTAATACCTCTCCCTACACAACCAAGCATTCTGCCAGCATTTCCTGCTGCTCTATTACATTGACTACTTACCCTTAGATCCTCTGAAATAATGACCCATAAATCCCTTTCCTCAGATGTTGAGGTTAGGACTGTATCAAATATTCTATATTCAGCTCTTGAGTTTTTACGTCCCAGGTGCATTATCTTGCACTTATCCACATTAAAACTCAATTGCCACAGCTCCGACCATTTTTTTACTTTACCTAAATCATTTGTCATTTGGCTGATCCCTCCAGGAACGTCAACCCTGTTACAAATCTTTGGGTCATCAGCAAAAAGACATACTTTACCATTAATACCTCTGCAATATCACTAATAAAAATATTGAAGAGAATGGGTCCAAGTACTGACCCCTGAGGTACCCCACTGGTAACAAGACCTTGCGCCGAATAAACTCCATTTACCACAACCCTCTGTTGCCTGTCACTCAGCCACTGCCAGGTGCCGGTACACACCGAGAGGTGCCGGTACGCCGTACCAGAGCGTACCGGCTCAAAAAAAAAAAAACTGGTTTATACATTTCTGAATAAAACTTTTTTATTTTTCGACATTTTCCTCACCTTGTGTGGATCTTCGAGGTCCGTGTGTTTTCAATAACATAAGCACACTCTGTAAGTCCCTGCGTTCCTCATTTTTCTAATAAAAAAAAACAAATAAAACTGGTAGAACCAGCAGAGGGGATAAAAGAAAAAGAGAAACAGAGTCAGGGAAAGGGTCACATCGAACACTGACACACGATGAAACAAACGGAAGCATCAGGGTGCAATACTGTAAGCAATCTCGGAAGGCATTCGTAAAGAGAAAGCTTATATCCCCAAGCGTCCCAGACCTTATAATATGAAGGTATAGTGAAAAGGATTGTAGCAGGGAGTTCATCCAGGAGTTGAATGTGGTCCATTATTTGAAGCAAACGCCTCTGAGGTGGCAGTGCGGGAGAAGGCCACTTCTCGGCCACAGCCTTCCTAAAATTCGTTTTTTTTTTATCTCCCTACCATTTTGCTGTTTTTTCCCTTGAAGCAACATTTACCAAAGGTTTTTCTTTAATTCTGTGGTTTATCTAATCTACAGTATTTACCATTTTAATGAGATGGAGGGGGTGTTCATCTACGGCTACAGGGGGCTATTATCTTCAGGGTACTCAAGATAAGAGATGGCAGATGAATGAGATAAAACAGAGAGCTTAAAAGATTTCCATGTCCTTTGAATAGATCCCACACAATACAATGACATTTTAGACAGTGATCAACCCATAGATTCCATTGTATGGCCAAAGCCACAGAATGAAGAGCAAGTTCACAAAATGGATGCACCCAGTGACACGTATAGAGTAAATTATTTTCTTATCTGAAGCGTACAAAGAGAAAAATAAAGCACATGTAAGATATCAGCAAAATAAAATAAGCACAATAAGGGAATTTCATTTTTTTGGTGGCAGTGGCCCTTTAAGAGTATGTGTTGTTATTGATAGGGAGTTATTCGGAAAATGCTGGTTTTGACTATTTTGCAAACACCACCAAAAATCGCAGGTGTTGCAACTCTAGGAAACGCTGGCATTTCGTAAATGTTAGATCCAAAGAACTGTACAACACAAACACTTGTCCATGTTGCAACATGCATTTTCTGAACAACCCATATAGGCTGACAGACAAATGGACAGAAACACAAACAACCAGCCCAAACACACAACTTTTAACTTACAAATGCAGCACCATCCATAGGTGTCTATATGAACTTGCTAGAAAACAGAGACAAGGTGGTCTGGCTAGTATAAGTCAGAAACACCTAAAATATGGGGCACGGAAGTCAATTACTAAATATGGGGATGGATCCTGTATAGTAGAATTTAAGTGACTAGAAAAATTCCATCTAAGGCTCGGGTCAGATGAGCACATTCTGTGCGGACTGTGCGTCCGTGCACAACGGACGTACTTTCTGACTGACAACAAGGTAGTGGCCACACAGTTTGTTTTTGTGACTGACGGTTTTTTTGACTGACGTAGAAGGGAAAATAAATTAATATGAAAAACCATTTTGTCCGTCAAAAATGCTGGACGTCAAAAATGCAGTCCGTCTGACTACGTTCCAGCACTCACACACAAAGCTATGCAGACGTGGCGCACTCTGCACGTCCGTTTTAGCGGTTTTATGTTCTTGCCTAACTTCCGTCCATTTTCCGTGTCCATTGTGTGTCAGCACTTCTTTGCCGACGTACTTTGTGTGTGGGTCTCTATTGATCATAATTGTATGCTACCACGGATGTTAGAATGTGCGGCAACACGGACGTGAACACTGCGCTCGTCTGACCCGAGCCTAACACCTGATCAGATGGCTAACGTAGTTGACCAATTTCAATATAAAATATATTTTTTTTTATTTATTAATGCAGCACTATTGTTCACTTTTTGTCTATAATGTGAACAATGATGCTGCACTGACGAAGAATTTTGTTTTTTCAGTTTTAAGTAACATCACATATTTTCTCAGAAAAATACAGTACGAGGTTCTCATTTTTAATTTTTTAGCAAGTGTACCCCATAGAATATATAACCGCAAAGGGTCGAATGATAAAATGTGGAATATTTTTTTTTTTTTGCACGTTGTAGATGACAGAAATTTTAATGGAAATTCACATTTTTTAAAAAACTTTTGTTATAGCATTCTGGCAGGACATTACGTATACATATAATAATGATATATTATGAATCTGCCGAGTCTGCCGTAAAAAGAATATATAATTTGTCTGGGTCCTGTAATAAAACATGACTTCAAATCCTGTTTAAAGCTCAAAAGGGAAACGGTTAAACCTGTCAAACTGACCACTGAAAATCAGGGCATTTCACTGACACTTCGATGCAGTTCAGCATCTCTGAATAGATTAACCATTACTTCTCTATGGGACAATTTTACTGGTGCCGAAGATTGCCGAATTGCAGCGAATAGCACCCTGTTTCGCTGTCAATTTGCCAGTATTTGTCGAATTGACAGCTTTGTGAATAGACGAACCTCCCCAAAATTGCACCATATGGTGAAATTCACCGTTCGGTGCAATTCGGTGGCAAGTTCAATGCGCTTTGAATAACCCCATAGAGTAACTCATGTTTCTACATTGTATCATACCGCTTAATGTTATCCCTCAATAGGGTGTGATTTAGGGATGTAATTCTGATGTTGTTCACTATGTGGTGCTTGTGCATCAATTTGAATTCTATAGCTAAACTTCCTAGTAAAGTGACTTGAGTGATGAGAATTTAAAGAGTAATACTACCGTTTTTTTTGTGTTTTTTTTAAATATGACATATATGAAGAAAGTTCAATTTCAGCTCCTTCTCAAGTTCAATTTTACATATTTATTGTCAGTGTTATTGAAGGAACTTGTACTTAACATGCTCTTTTGTCAGGGCTACATAGGGGCTATTGGGAGCTGCAGGCCCATGCCCCATAGGCCCAGAGAAAGGATAACTATAGGGTTTGCACACCAACCTTCGAATTGGCCCTGAATAGTGAATTTCATTGTTTAGCGCAACTTCAGGTTAGTTTATCACTAAATTGTCAATCATTTAAATTTTTTTAATATAAAAAAAAATCATTTATTCTTTTTATTTTTTGCAAAGACCCTTTTGTATTTTTTCATGTAACAAATGCTGCTGCTTCGCAGGGTCTCCCAGCATGCATCTCGCAGTGTTGCAGCCCTTGGCGGACCCATCCGGTGCAACAGGGGGGTGAGTAAAAATCAAATCCAGATGACTCCAAAGCCTCAATTTTTCAGTCTTCCAGATTTCAGGATTCTGGATACAGGTATTCAACCTGTACCTAAGTTTATTGTCAATTCTCCTGTTCTAACATTTTTTGTTTTATATGGGATTTCCATTCTTATTTTGAAAACGAAGAGTGACCTAGAGTCCATATACAGTTGTGTTCAAAATTATTCAACCCCCACTGAAATTGAGTGTTTTGGCCAGTTTGACATTGATTTTGATCATTCAGTCATCTTGCTTACAATTAAATCAAAGAGGCACGTGTAGGTCAGACAAATATAACATAACATTTATAATGAAATGACCACAAATGTCTTTTCTGCGCTCATATCATTATCAGTTTTATTCAACCCCAAAGTGACATTCAATCTTAGTACTTAGTACAACATCCTTTTACAGTTATAACATCTTTTAAACGTGAAGCATAGCTTGACACAAGTGTCTTGCAGCGATCTACGGGTATCTTCGCCCATTCGTCATGGGCAAAAGCCTCCAGTTCAGTCACATTCTTAGGCTTGCACACTGCAACTGCTTTTTTTAAGTCCCACCAGAGGTTCTCAATCGGATTTAAGTCAGGTGACTGCGATGGCCACTCCAAAATGTTCCAGCCTTTAATCTGCAACCATGCTCTAGTGGACTTGGAGGTATGCTTGGGATCATTGTCCTGTTGAAAGGTCCAACGTCTCCCAAGCCTCAGGTTTGTAACGGACTGCATCACATTGTCATCCAATATCTCCTGGTACTGAAGAGAATTCATGGTACCTTGCACACGCTGAAGCTTCCCTGTACCTGCAGAAGCAAAACAGCCCCAAAGCATGATTGACCCCCCGCCATGCTTCACAGTAGGCAAGGTGTTCTTTTCTTCATAGGCCTTGTTCTTCCTCCTCCAAATATAGTGTTGATCCATGGGCCCAAACAGTTCTAATTTTGTTTCATCAGTCCACAGAACACTATCCCAAAACTTCTGTGGTTTGTCCACATGACTTTTGGCATACTGCAGTCGACTCTTCTTATTCTTTGGAGACAGCAAGGGGGTGCGCCTGGGAGTTCTGGCATGGAGGCCTTCATTACGCAGTGTGCGCCGTATTGTCTGAGCTGAAACTTAAGTACCCACATCTGACAAATCTTTTCTCAGTTCCTCAGCAGTCACACGGGGACATTTCTCCACTCTACGCTTCAGGTAGCGCACAGCAGTCGAAGTCAGCATCTTCTTTCTGCCACGACAAGGTAGCGTTTCAACAGTGCCCTTTGCCTTGAATTTGCGAATGATGCTTCCTATGGTCTCTCTTGGTATGTTTAACATCTTTTCAATCTTCTTATAGCCATTGCCCTTCCTGTGAAGAGTAATCACCTCTTCTCTTGTCTTCCTGGACCATTCTCTTGACTTCACCATGTTTGTAACCACACCAGTAAATGTCGAGAAGGAGCTGAGTATCACAGTCATTTTAAAGCTGCCTAATTGGTGCTTATTATGCTTTATTGCTGCTCCGTGACATCCACAGGTGTTTTCAATACCTGATTGAAAACACTTGAATGAGCCTCTGTTCTTCAGAGTGGTAGTCTTTAAGGGGTTGAATGATTGTGTCAATGAAGAATTCACAAAAGAAACATTTACTACTGTATTACAAAACCAATTGATGTCATTTTAGTTGCATATGGTTCTTTAAAAAGTCCTTGTAGGATTTCATTCTGAATACAATTACAAATGTACACTAAATTCCCTAAAACCCTTTACAGCATTGGGGGTTGAATAATTTTGAACACCACTGTAGATCTATGTTTGTAAAATATATGATATTTACATGCATCAATGACTCAGAAGAAATAACCAAAAAATTAATCAGGAATCCCTTAATAACATTTTACAAGAGGAGTCATGACATATCAAGAATGCAGACAGATCGATTAAATGCAGTGCCAAATAATGTTAAAAATATGAAAAACTAATTGTTAGATATAGATGGTGATGCACAAAGAACAAATAAAGCATACCCTTTGAAGACACTACACAAAACAAACTATACTTATGAAGAGAGTGTGATGATGGATAGATTTCTTGTACGTGTAATTTTGCTAGTATTAATAGTTCATATCATTAAGTCAGAAAGACAGATCAGATAGAAATCTCTCACACCCTCAGTTACTCAACATCAGGACGCTTTTATTCTACCGTTCTAAAACAGGTGTGAAAATGTACAGAGATAATGTATTATGATGACATTTTTCATTAGAAAATGACAACCTCAAATGACTAACGCTGTTAGTGGTAAATGTTCATTTTAGCATAACCCTTATTATTTGCTAGTCTGGGACAGTCCCTTTTGAAATATATGTCAATATTTTTCTCATATATGTCAATATGTTTTCAGTTAACAGCACTATTTACTTAATTTAAAATTGCACACCCACATGTCTTTGGCAAAAAAAGTCACCTTTTTTATTAGCATAACAAAAGTATACCAGTCTTTTAACCCCTTTACTACCAAGTCATTTTCCATAAAACCACTGGCATGACCCATTCTCTGGAAACCTATTCATTAATAGAACTATACATAAAACACAAGGTCACCCATTTAGACTGGATGAAATTTAGCTAAACGCATAGGAAAGGTGTGTTGTTTTTTTTACAATGAGAACAATAAAGCTGTGGAATTTTCTGCCAGTTAAGGTGGTTGGGTCAGAGACTGTACAAACCTTTAAACAAGTAGATAAAGTCCTGCAAAAACATGATATTAAGGGTTGTAAGATTTACTATGTGGATAAAAGCTGCTTGATCCAAGGAGAAATCATTCTGGGATCATGAAGGAATTTTTCCCAGTTTGTTGTACATTTGGAAACCTCTTTATATCGGGTTTTTGTGTTCTTTTGTAAATAACTTTCGTATGTACACTACGCAAATTGCATATGTAGCGCTCACTCCCGGAGGAGCCGCTGAATTTAAACCTCGGGCCAGTCTCCCCGCACTAGGGAATAAATATACACCAGCACTGTTGTGGATTTTATACGTTATATAGTTTACTGATCTCAAATAAACTGGCATATATAAAGCAGCACGGTATACATACAGTCATGGCCGAAATTGTTGGCACCCCAGACATTTTTCCAGAAAATCAAGTATTTCTCACAGAAAAGTATTGCAGTAAGACATGTTTTGCTATACACATGTTTATTCCCTTTGTGTGTATTGGAACAAAACAAAAAAAGGGAGGAAAAAAAGCTAATTGGACATAATGTCACACAAAACTCCAAAAATGGGCTGGACAAAATTATTGGCACCCTTAACTTAATATTTGGTTGCACACCCTTTGGAAAAAATAACTGAAATCAGTGCTTCCTATAACCATCAATAAGCTTCTTACACCTCTCACCTGGAATTTTGGACCACTCTTTCTTTGCAAACTGCTCCAGGTCTCTCTTATTGGAAGGGCGCCTTTTCCCAACAGCAATTTTAAGATCTCTCCACAGGTGTTCAATGGGATTTAGATCTAGACTCATTGCTGGCCACTTCAGAGCTCTCCAGCGCTTTGTTGTCATCCATTTCTGGGTGCTTTTTGACATATGTTTGTGGTCATTGTCCTGCTGGAAGACCCAAGATCTCGGATGCAAACCCAGTTTTCTGACACTGGGCTCTACAGTGCGACCCAAAATCCTTTGGTAATCCTCAGATTTCATGATGCCTTGCACACATTCAAGGCACCCAGTGTCAGAGGCAGCAAAACAACCCCATAACATCATTGAACCTCCACCATATTTCACTGTAGGTACTGTGTTCTTTTCTTTGTAGGCCTCATTCCATTTTCGGTAAACAGTAGAATGATGTGCTTTGCCAAAAAGCTCTATCTCGGTCTCATCTGTCCACAAGACGTTTTCCCAGAAGGATTTTGGCTTACTCAAGTACATTTTGGCAAACTGTCGTCTTGCTTTTTTAGGTCTCTGTGTCAGCAGTGGGGTCCTCCTGGGTCTCCTGCCATAGCGTTTCATTTCATTTACATGTCGACGGATAGTTCGCGCTGACACTGATGCTCCCTGGCCTGCAGGACAGCTTGAATTTCTTTGGAACTTGTTTGGGGGCGCTTATCCACCATCCGGACTATCCTGCGTTGCAACCTTTCATCAATTTTTCTCTTCCGTCCACCCACAGAGAGATTAGCTACAGTGCCATGGGTTGCAAACTTCTTGATAATGTTGCGCACTGTGGACAAAGGAAAATCTAGATCTCTGGAGATGGACTTGTAACCTTGAGATTGTTGATATTTTTCCACAATTTTGGTTCTCAAGTCCTCAGACAGTTCTCTTCACCTCTTTCTGTTGTCCATGCTTAGTGTGGCACACACAGACATACAATGCAAAGACTAAGTGAACTTCTCTCCTTTTTATCTGCTTTCAGGTGTGATTTTTATATTGCCCACACCTGTTACTTGCCCCAGGTGAGTTTACAGGAGCATCACATGCTTGAAACAATCTTATTTATCCACAATTTTGAAAGGGTGCCAATAATTTTGTCCAGACCATTTTTGGAGTTTTGTGTGATATTATGTCCAATTTGCTTTTTTTCCTCCCTTTTTTGTTTTGTTCCAATACACACAAAGGGAATAAACATGTGTATAGTAAAACATGTGTTACTGCATTACTTTTCTGTGAGAAATACTTGATTTTCTGGAAAAATGACTGGGGTGCCAACAATTTCGGCCATGACTGTATATATTTACAGGTGTTCGTAATGCGAGAAACGCGTAGCGGAAAAAGGAAAATAGATATTAACCCCTTCGTTGTTGGAATATGAGTCCCGTACAGATTGTGTCCCAAAAAGGTGTACGTGTATGCGTGTGTTGGTACCCGGGTACAAGATTCAACTGGCCAGTGAATAATTTACAGGTGTCTTCGACTAGTCACGTTGGGGCCCTGTAGGTTTAGACAAACTTGCAGCGTGCTTTATTATTTTTACTGTGGCCGGGAAGGCCTCTCACCCATCCGCCAGATACTCTGCGCTCTGCTCGACCCAGGACGTCTCTCCGCTTGGCTTGACTGGGACTCTGTGCCACCGGATTCCGCTTGTCTTGCTTGTCCGTTTCTGCCACAAGATGCTCAGCTCACCGCCTGCACTCCCATTAGGTCATCTGCGGTCTCCTAACTCGGGGTCCTTCAGCTACTCTGTATCTGTATAACTTATCAGCGGTGGATCGCTAGGTCTCTGACAAGTAATGTGAACCGATCTCCAGCTCCGCAAGGCCGCACCTGCGCTCCGGCCTGGTCACGATCGTTGTCTGTCTCACGTGCGTCTTGCTCTCTTGCTCCTCGGCGCGCTCTGGGTTTCCCCTGCACGAGGCTACGGATGTAAGTCTGTTTCTCCCCACCCACTTCCGGTTCCCGGCGCAAAGCATGCTGGAAAACGTAGTCCCATTGCCCAGTGTCTCTTACATTGCGCTTGTCTCCCTCTGGTGGCCAAAAATAAGTACTACAGCAACAGTGTTTTAAACCAGCGCTACACTCTCCCCCTCCTAGAACTCTTGGGTCTCTCCAAGGAGGTATAACAGTTGCATTACAGTTCAACATAACATTAGGCAACATATACAAGCTCAGCAGCAAGCATACAATGGGTTAGATACACTTCCTCAAGTTGACTCATGCTTCTGACTACCTCAGCTAACATAGCAGACACTTCAGGCAACCTTCGCACCGTGGTAACAGCCTCTTCAGTGCTATGTCCTGGTGAGTCGTAGGTGAGTCTTTGAGGGGGTCGGACAGAACGTTTTGACTCGGGCTCAATCAGTTCCTCTTCAGGTGGAAGTACTACAGGTGCGGGTTCAGTTCTTTCATCTACAACTGAAACAGACATCTCTTCGGAGTATGATCCTTCCAGTGAAGGCATGGAACTGTAATCATAAGATGCGGCCTCAAGAACTACAGGAATCTCAGAAGTCTTGGGAACTTCCAATTGGAATTCAGGAGCCTCAGGCCTCAGGTTACTTTCCCACCGTTCAGGAACTGGAATGACCTCTTCAGGCTCTGGTGAGCGCACCCAGTCCAGACAAAAGCTTTCTTCCTCACTGTCTCCTTCACTCTCTTCAACAACCCGTGTCTGCTGAGACCGAGTAACGGGAGTTAAGCGTGGAGCAGGCGGGTTAGGCAGAGAAAGTTCGTCACCAACTGGTATCCTTACAGCCTCTCTCAAAGGTAGCAGATGATTCCAGTGCCAGTTTTTAAGAGCCCAGCCTTTCCATCCGGTCGGATTTGGTAAACTGGCAGACCTGGCAGTTGCTTGCAGACAATGTAGACCTGAGACTCATCTATCCGCCAACTTATGCTTGCAGCAGCACCCAAGTTCTTCAACAAAACCCTATCACCGGGTTGTAGATCCTGTATCCGAACTTTCAAATCATAGTTCCGCTTATTCCTCTGTTCCCTGTTTCCTGAGGTCAACGGGCCTGTTCAAACGCAGAGGCCAAGTTTTTCCGAAGTCTATCCACATAATTTCTGTGAGAAGCTACCGACGTCTGGTCCAGAGATAGCCCAAACGCCAAATCAACCGGCAGTCGAGCTTCTCTTCCGAACATAAGATGGTACGGTGAGTATCAGTAGCGTCACTCTCCGTACTGTTGTATGCATGTACTAGCGTAGCTATGTGACGACTCCAGCTCTGTTCTCTCTGTTGACAGTGTCCCCAACATGTTTAGCAGTGTGTATTGAACCTTTCGGGTTGAGCATCACCTTGAGGGTGATATGGTGTAGTTCGGGTCTTCTGAATTCCCAACAGAGTTCCAGTAATTGCTCAACAAGCCGGCTCTCAAAGTCTCTACCCTGATCAGAGTGTATCCTCCTGGTAGGCCATAGTGAACAAAGAACTTTTCCATAAGAACCTTCGCTACCGTAGGAGCACATTGGTCTTTCGTGGAAAAAGCTTGGGCATAACGTGTGAAATGATCAGCCACTACTAGAATATTTCCCTGCCCACTAGCATCCGGCTCTAAACACAGGAAATCAATGCACACCAAATCCATGGGTCCTTGACTTTGTAGGTGGCTCATTGGAGCGGTTCGGGTCGGTAGGGTCTTCCTTTGGATACACCTCAGACATAAATGGCAGTAACTTTCCACTTCAGCTCTCATGCAGGGCCAATAGAATCTGTCTCGCACCAGCTTAAACGTTCTCTCTGCACCTAAATGTCCATGTTCATCGTGTAACGACCGCAGCACATCCTCTCTGTGCTTAGTGGGAAGGAACAACTGTTGGGTCTCTTCAGCATTGTTTGAGGGGCCCCTTCGGTAGACCACCCCATCCAACATCTTCAATCGTTCCCACTCTTTATATACCAATCTGGCCCCTTCTGGGGAATTTGTCAGAAGAATCTCCCGTTGGTTCGCGTTCAGGGCCTTCGCGGTTAATGCAATCTCCTATGGCTTCCGCTTCAATCCCTCCCTTGACCCGGCGCTCTGCTCCTTGGCATAAAGCTTGCACCCCATCTGGAGTTAACTGAGTCCATTCTGTAATGTAGGGTCTCCTCGACAAAGCATCGGCATCCCGATTATTCACCCCAGGGCGATACTTCAGGCTGAACCAAAACCCTGACAGAGCGGCCAACTACCGATGTCCCGTGGCGTCCAGCTTCTCAGTAGTAAGGATGTAGGTAAGAGGATTGTTATCCGTCTTTATCACAAATTCGGCTCCATACAGATAGTCTTTTAGCTTATCTACCACCGCCCACTTCAAGCCTAGAAACTCCAACTTGTGGGTAGGATAGTTCTTTTACGAGGGCGTAAGGCTCCGGCTCACATACGCTACAGGCCTCAGCAATCCACCATACTCTTGGTACAGGACTCCCCCTAAACCTTCTCTACTGGCATCCACATGCAGTTCGTACGGCTTGTGAGGATCCGCGTAAGCCAAGACAGGAGCTCGAGTTAGACTCTCTTTCAGCTTCACGAAAGCACCTTCGCATTGACTAGTCCATTCTCCCTGGATAGATTCTCAAGCCTTTCTTGGTCCTGGAGCCGACGAATTTCGGTCAAAGGCCTTGTGGCCTTCTTCTGCGTCTTCTTTCTGTAGGAGCTTGTTCAGTGGTTGAGCTATCTTGGCAAATCCTCCTACAAATCTTCGATAATAGAAGCAGAACCCCAAGAAAGATCTAAGTTCAGTAACATTTCGGGGTCTAGGCCAGGAAGCTACGGCTTCCAACTTCCGAGGATCTGTCGAAACACCTTCTGCTGAAACCACATGTCCCAGTTATGTAACGGAAGGTAAACAGAATTGACATTTCTCCAGAGACAATTTCAACCCCTCTTCATGGAGCCTCTTCAAGACCTTCTCCAACCGCTGTTCATGTTCTTCCAGAGTCTTCCCGAACAAAATAATATCATCCAGATACACTAATACTTCGATCAGGTTCATGTCCCCGACGGTCTTCTCCATTAACCGTTGGAACGTGGCTGGCGCTCCTGAAAGGTCTTGAGGCATTCTGTTGAACTCAAAGAACCCCAGTGGACAGATGAACGCAGTCTTCTCTTTGTCTTCAGGATGCATTGGTATCTGGTGATAGCCACTTCGCAGGTCTAGTACACTAAACCATTTTGCTCCAGACAGACACTGTAAGGCATCTTCTATCCGAGGAGTAGCATATTGACCTGGGATGGTTCTCCGATTTAGCGTACGATAGTCTATACATAGACGGACAGAACCATTCTTCTTCCGGACCATTACTATTGGAGATGCATACGGGCTCCTGGACTCTTGGATCACCTTAGTTCTTTGCAGTTCATTCAGCTGCTCTCGTAGATCATCCAGGTCTCCCAACGGAACTCGTCTTGACCTTTCTCGAAACGACTTGTCTTCCTGTAGTCGAATGCGATGCTCAGTACTCTTAGCTAGGCCCACGTCGAACTCATCCTTGGAGAACAAGTCCCTCCACTTTAGGACCTGGGACTGAAGACGTTTCTTCCTTCGGGCGAGATGGGAGCGTCCTTAGGATAGAACCTGTCATCTGGAATCTCTTTATCCACTCCCCCTCCTAAATCGGTAGGAGAGAGAGGCGTAGCGGACGCTACCTGCCCAATAGGCATTCGTGCTTTCAGGACCACTGGAGAATCAGACACATTACACACACTGACTGAGACTCTTCCTCGTGTTCGTTTCAAAGCACTTGTGGAGATTATTTCAGGGATTACTTCTACTCCGGCTTCATTCCCATGATTAAAATCGGTTTCCAGTACCACATAGGGACCTGGTTGTGATCCATTCAACTTGACTGAAGCCCGGAAGCTCGCTACTTCTCCTGATTGCAGAACCTTCTCTGTTCCTTCCAATCTCCATAGGCGCCCCACTTCAGCAGGTGCCTTCTGTTCTTTGACCATTCTCTGATAGACTGGACGTAACATCGGGTGTATTCCTTTGGTAGAACCTTCTTCCAGTACCACAGGAGTCAGGAGACGTCGTACCAGATCAGTATTTGTCCCCACTATCATCGAACTTCTGTTTGCCCCTGAAGGCCGAGGACACACAATGGCCAACGCATCACAACCCCCAGACTGTCCGATGACTTCGGATCCGATCTTTAACTTCACCTGTAGATATCCGTCATAGGGAAGTTTCTCCGTTCCGATACCCCAGATTTCCAGGTCCCTCAATTTCTGTAGAGGTATGTGCTTCAAGTGCTTCTCGTAGAAGTCTCGGTAGATCAATGTCACTTGAGCCCCTGAGTCCAACAGAGCTTTAGTGTAGACTCCCTCTACTTGAATCGGCACAATGGGAGAAGGACCTATCAGCTGGTCAGGAAACTTTGTTGTAGTCACAGGAAGTTTAGACCCAGTTTGTTGTACCCTGGCCTTCTTCTTGGCCCGTGTAGGTTTTGGGTGTGCATTGCTTCCCCATGACGTAGAACCGGACGCTAAGGGAGTGACTCTTTCAGTCCTGGCAGGCTCAGCAGTTGGCTAGACTCTGGGCCCTCTCGGCCTCTCAGTCCTGGCTTGATTTTTGGAGCGGGTTTTGACCACCGGGCACCTAGTTTGCTCCTTCACTTGTGCCCTCTGGCGTTTCCCGCTGGTGAGGTAGATAGTAGCCCCTCCAAGGCTTTTAGAAGCTCTTCTACCATATTTCTTTCAGGCTTTTGACTTTTGCATTGTGCGCGGAAATGACCCAGTTCCCCACAACTGAAACATCTCTTCTTTGAAGACGGAGACGCACTTACTTGCTGTGATTCGGTTGAAGGACCCTGGCCAGACACCACAGCAACTCCAGTTGTCCGCATATCAGCAAGGAACTTCTGCATATCGGTTTGTGTCTCTGCCACCTTCAAAAGTGCTCGGCACAGGTCCGCATGCGCCTGTTGCAATTCCGCTTGAGTTTCTTGTACCTTCTTAATGGTTTTGTGCAACTCGCTATGTGCAGAAAGGGTTAGTTCTTTTGCAGCATTCTCTGTGGATTTAGGAACAACCAAACGCTCTTGTTCGTCCACTTCGGATCCATAGGTGTCTAACGAATCATCTTCAAGTTGCAGACATTCATTATGCCTCACGGGTTGTGCGTAAGCTCTTTCTCCTCTCCTAAAGGATTTTTCTTCAAGTAAAGCCTCTTCCTCTCTGACAGCTCGGATCAGTTCCAGGTATTTCAATT
Source organism: Leptobrachium leishanense (assembly GCA_009667805.1). Lineage (NCBI taxonomy): Eukaryota > Metazoa > Chordata > Amphibia > Anura > Megophryidae > Leptobrachium > Leptobrachium leishanense. The sequence continues at coordinate 178,247,292 of CM019065.1, read as the reverse complement.
CTTGGTTACCTTCCCTGCTTCTCAGCTGTAGCATCACCGGATCTAGAGGTTGAGCGCCCCTCAGGATCTGTTGCATTCGGATTTTATCTACTTCGGCCGGTTCGGCCCCTTTCTTGAGAAGTATCTGGTGCAGAATCTTATCTAGGCGCCTCATATATTCAGTCATTTTCTCACCTTTCCACTGGTAGGTGTGTTCATACTGGTACACGAGCTCCACAGCCTTTTCTGTTCGCCCAAAGACTTCCTGTAAAATATTTAAATAATCTAAAGCAGTGCAGTCTTTCTTACTCAATTTTAGGTTTCTTACAGCCTCTGACGCAGGTCCCTTTAAGCTCTCAGTAATCCTTTGCTTCTTCTGCACTTCAGGGACGTCCCACTCATCCAGAGCCTGCATCGCCTGTTCTACCCATCCTTTGAAGGTTTCTTCTCCCGCCGGAGTTGGTACGTTTCCTGTAAAGTTTCTCAACCGTCGATAACCAAAGTTGGTGTGCGGAGGGCTTGTTCTTTGACATTTAGCCAGCAAATCTCCAATAGCCACTATAAATTCAGGCCCGATCATGGCCAGCGGACTGAGCGCGGGAACACTCGCGGGATCGCCACGTGGCGCACTTGGCAGAATCAGTTGAATTTCCACCTCATTGGTCAGCTTCACGCTCGCGCCCTGAAAACACACTGGAACACCCTTTCTCCACTCAAAAAGAACATACGTGTGAGAGGTATCTGGGTTCTCTTTAATGTCCAGGATTAACCCCTGATGATCTGGTGTCAGCGCGGCCACGGCCTGGCGAATCTGATCTTCGGCCCAAGTGTCTGCAGGAATATCCATGACTATACACAATTCTGTCTGACTACTGTGCTCCTCACACCATTTTGCAGCAGTGTCTGGATCCATATTTAACCCTTTAAATGTGGTTTTTCCAGAGACTGGATCCCGGATGAGCCCCCACGTGTAGCGCTCACTCCCGGAGGAGCCGCTGAATTTAAACCTCGGGTCAGTCTCCCCGCACTAGGGAATAAATATACACCAGCACTGTTGTGGATTTTATACGTTATATAGTTTACTGATCTCAAATAAACTGGCATATATAAAGCAGCACAGTATACATATATATTTACAGGTGTTCGTAATGCGAGAAACGCGTTGCGGAAAAAGGAAAATAGATATTAACCCCTTCGTTGTTGGAATTTGAGTCCCGTACAGGTTGTGTCCCAAAAAGGTGTACGTGTATGCGTGTGTTGGTACCCGGGTACAACATTCAACTGGCCAGTGAATAATTTACAGGTGTCTTCGACTAGTCACGTTGGGGCCCTGTAGGTTTAGACAAACTTGCAGCGTGCTTTATTATTTTTACAGTGGCCGGGAAGGCCTCTCACCCATCCGCCAGATACTCTGCGCTCTGCTCGACCCAGGACGTCTGTCACGGATCCCTCTGACTAACAAAATAGTGGTCCCTTTACGTAGACCGCTCTCTACCCTTCCGATCCTTGAATGGTCGGCAAAACTAGATAGACAATAAACCAGACAATAGATAAACAAGGGATAACACCAGACAGAGGTATAGAATAGAGTATTGTCACGAATCCCTCTGACTGCCAGAATAGTGGTCCCTTTTCGTAGACCGCTCTCTACCCTTCCGATCCTTGAATGGTCGGTAAAGCTAGATAGATAATTGATCAGGCAATAGATAAACAAAGGGAAACACCAGACAGAGGTACAGACTAGAGTATATGTTCTCCCTAGGACCTTAGTTATAACAGAGGTAATCTGATGTGTGCTTAGGGTGCCACATAGACTGACCTCGGTACCAACGTTAAGGGCAGAACCAAGAGCAGAGTAAATGCCAATACCAGGGGTTATACACAGAATGGTTCGTTTGCCAATGCCAGGGGTCATACACAGAATGGTTCGTTTGCCAATGCCAGGAGTCATACACAGAATGGTTCGTTTGCCAATGCCAGGTCATACACAGAATGGTTCGTTTGCCAATGCCAGGGGTCATACACAGAATGGTTCGTTTGCCAATGCCAGGAGTCATACACAGAATGGTTCGTTTGCCAATGCCAGGAGTCATACACAGAATGGTTTGTTTGCCAATGCCAGGAGTCATACACAGAATGGTATTTCCAGAAGCAAGGTCAGACACAGATATTAGCCAAAAACACAAGAGCTCTGCGGGAAGTGAATACCACGTCAGGGCACCGGCGAACTAGTGAAGCCGGGTTTTAAACCCGGCGGTTCCGCGTCACAGCGCCAGGCTCCGCCCCCCGGCGTCCCACGTGAGCGCACCCGGTAGCGTTATCATTCGGCGCCTGGCCAGCGAGCAGCGAGGAATCTGCTGCCAGGCGCCCCAGTACTGGCCCATCCGTGACAGAACCCCCCCTCCATGGGCGGCCACTGGACGACCCCCAGGGGCACGGGGGTGCGCCAAATAGAATGCTTTCACCAAGCGAGGGGCATGGACCTCTGCAGCCGGAATCCAAGAACGATCCTCCGGACCGTAACCTACCCAATCGACCAAGTACTGTAAGGAACCCCTAGACATCCTGGCACCCAGAATGGCTTCAACCTCGAACTCCTCCTCGCCCTCCACAGAAACCGGAGGCGGTGGAGCATGGACCTTGGTGTACCGGTTACATAACAATGGCTTCAAAAGGCTTACGTGGAACACATTGTGTATCCTAATATGGGGAGGTAATGCCAAAGCATAGGAGACAGGGTTGAGTCGCCGCAGAATCTTATAGGGGCCGATATATCTAGGTGCCAACTTCATGGAAGGCACTAAGAGCTTGATATTTCGTGAAGACAGCCAAACCCTATCCCCAACTTGATACACGGGTGCCTGCCTCCTGTGTCTGTCGGCCTTGGTTTTCTGGATGGCACTACTCTCCTCCAGTGCCCGTTTCACTCTCTCCCAAGTCTCTTTTAATGATGCCAGTTGCTCATCCAAAGCAGGAATCGTGGTATCAGGAAACGTAGCGGGGAGCACGGGAGGATCAAAACCATAAACAGTGAAAAAAGGAGAATGTCCTGTGGATTCACTCACTGCACTGTTCAGAGCATACTCTGCCCATGGTAACAGGTCAGACCAGTTATTTTGTTGTTCTGATATAAAACACCTCAGATATTTCTCTATGTTTTGGTTGGCTCGTTCTGCTGCTCCGTTGGTCTGGGGGTGATAGGCCGAAGAGAATGATAGGTCTATCCCCACGTTCTTACAAAACCCTCTCCAGAATCTGGAGATGAATTGGGTCCCCCTATCGGAGACGATCTCCAGAGGAACACCGTGTATGCGGACCACATTGGAAATGAATATGGGCACCAGTTCGGCTGCCGAAGGTAGTTTCCGAAGAGGAACATAGTGACCCATCTTGGAAAATCGATCTATGACCGTAAGTATCACTGTATTCCCTCTTGACTCAGGTAAATCTACTATGAAATCCATGGCTACATGTGACCATGGTCGTTCGGGGATCGGCAAAGGCTGGAGTAACCCAATGGGTGCTGTTTTGGGACTTTTCTGCCTTGTGCACACCTCGCACACTGCTATGTAATCCTTAACATCTCGGCGCAATGTGGGCCACCAGAGGAGTTTACTGATACTAGACACTGTCTTGGTGATACCCATATGCCCAGAAGTTTTATTGTCATGATAGATGTTAAGTACTTCCTCTCTTTCGTTCTCAGGTACAAAGAGTTTCGCAGGAGGTTTTTCCCCAGGAGCTGCACCCTGGACGGTCTGCAACCTTTTCACCAGAGGAGACGAGACATTAATCGTGGTAGAGGCTATAATCCTTTCCTGGGGTACAATGGGATGCTGATCTTGGATATTGTGTTCATAAGATTCATACTGTCTCGATAAAGCATCTGCTTTAATGTTTCTGGACCCGGGTCTATAGGTAAGCACGAAATTAAAACTTGAAAGAAACAATGACCATCTCGCTTGTCTGGAATTTAAACGTTTAGCATCTCCAATGTACGTGAGATTCTTATGATCAGTTATGATAACGACGGGGTCCCTAGACCCCTCTAATAAGTATCTCCATTCGGCTTAGGCCGAGATGACTGCTAACAACTCTCTATTTCCAATGTCATAGTTCTTCTCTGCCGGGGACAATTTCCGAGAATAGAAGCCACATGGATGCAAGGGTTTGTCGGGTGCCTCCCTTTGGGACAAGACTGCGCCAAGACCTAGTTCGGAGGCGTCAACTTCTACTTGGAAAGGCAGAGCCGGATCTGGATGTCGGAGAACAGGGGCAGTAGTGAATGCTTGCTTAAGTGCCTCAAAGGCTTGAGTGGCTTGAGGTGTCCATTTCTGATTTCCCACTCCTTTCTTTGTCATGGCCGTGAGGGGAGCTATCAAGGCCGAAAAGTCTTTAATGAATCTTCGATAGTAGTTCGTAAACCCCAGAAACCTCTGAATGGCTTTAAGCCCTTGGGGTAGAGGCCAGTCAAGAATAGCTGAGAGCTTTTTTGGATCCATTTGAAAACCCTCAGGGGTTATTATATAACCCAGGAATTGCACAGTTACTATGTCGAATAGACATTTTTCTAATTTACAATACAATCCAGCCTTCAATAGCTTTTCAATACTTGTTTCACGTGGGCGTGATGAGTGTCCACATCAGGAGAGTATATCAGGATGTCATCCAGATATACTATGACGAATTCTTGCAGAAAATCCCTTAAAGTGTCGTTTATAAGGTCCTGAAAAACGGCTGGCGCATTACATAATCCAAAGGGCATCACCAGGTATTCATAATGCCCGCTACGTGTATTAAAAGCCGTTTTCCATTCATGCCCCTTTTTAACCCTAACCAGGTTGTACGCTCCGCGTAAATCAAGCTTCGTATATATACGAGCCCCTTTTAATCGATCGAACAATTCTGTTATGAGAGGTATGGGATATGCATTTCTTATGGTTATCCTATTCAAACCTCTATAATCGATGCAAGGTCGCAGATCTCCTTCTTTTTTAGAGACAAAGAAGAAACCTGCTCCTGCTGGAGAAGAGGACCTTCTAATGAATCCTCGCTCCAGATTCTCCCTTATGTATTCCTCCATAATGTCGTTTTCTTTTTGTGATAAAGGGTATACGTGTCCCCTAGGAGGCATCGTACCGGGGAGTAAATCAATAGCACAGTCATATGGACGATGTGGTGGTAGGACCTCAGTCCTGGCTTTGGAGAACACCTCCTTTAATGCCAAGTAACATTCAGGGACCTCTGTGGACAAAGGAGGGGCTGTGGCAATATTGAGACTACCAATCACATTGACTCTGCCTAGGCACTTAGACTGACAACCAAGACCCCAACTTTTTACGTCTCTCTGGACCCAATCGATAACCGGGTTGTGTTCTGTTAGCCATGGAAACCCAAGAACTACAGGACATGAGGGAGATTCGATAATTTGAAATCTTATTGTTTCATGGTGCAAAATCCCTGTTTTCATACATACATCGACAGTATCGTGAGTGATATGTGGGCAAGACAGGGGTTTACCGTCTATGGCCTCCACCATTAGAGGCTTCTCCTTCAGAACCAGAGGTAAGAGGTTTTTGGCAGCAAAATTCTTATCCATGAAATTTCCTGAGGCCCCAGAGTCTAAGAACGCCTCAGTCTTTAGGTGAACCCCCTCCCAGGTTAGGGAGATTGGTAACAGAATCCTGGATTTTTTTCTTTCATTATCCACAAAGGAGGCATACAGAGAACCGATAACCTGGGTATTGGCTGTTCTTTGGCCCAGTTTGCCATATTCACCTCTGCTAACCCTGGGTCTCTGAGGACATTGAAGGCGGAAGTGATCTGCCCCTGCACAATAGAAGCAGAGCCCCTTTTCTCTTCTGTGCGCTCTTTCTGCTTCTGAAATACCCGTTTTTCCTATTTGCATGGGTTCAATGACTGGCATATCTGTTTTAGCATTCTCCGGGTTACCTGACGTACTGGTGTGTCTGGGTAATAAGGGTAAAGGAGGCAAGACCCTTCTGGGTCTGTCTCTGGGATGTCTCCTTTCCCTAATTTGATCGTCCATGGCTATACAAAAATCTATCAGGTGATCCAGATTCTCTGGTAACTTTAAGGGAGCCAGCTCAAACATGAAAGCCTCGTTCAAACCTTCGGTAAAGGCTAAGGTTAAAACGTCGTTCGGCCAAAGCACCTCTGAAATCAAAGTTTTAAACTCTATGGCATAGTCGGCGACCCTCTTATTACCTTGTTTAATGTGAAACAAGGATCTACCCGCATTGGTAGCCCTTCTAGAGGGATCAAAGGTACGTTTTAACTCGGAGGTAAAACCCTCATAATCATAGATGATGGGTTTCTTATTTTCCCACAACGGCGTAGCCCACAACAAAGCTTTCTCTGTTAAATGATTAATCAGATATCCTACTTTGGCTTTATCAGATATACAAGACCCTGGTTGTTCTCAAACAAGATCTCAAGCTGAGTCAGAAAACCCCGGCATAGGCTTGGTGTACCATCATAGCGTAGAGGTGCCTTCATACTAAGCCTAAGTCCTTCAGGGGAGACCGGACTGACCCTAGGTAATACTGGATCTGGGGGGTTTGTGGTACCTGTATTGGAGCGATTTAACAGGGTTTGCAGAGCGAGAGAAATCTGGTCCATTCTATGGTCCTGTTCCTCTTGTCTGGCTGCGATACGTGCCAACTGGTTAGAGAGGTCTGCGGGATCCATTGTCCCTGACGTAATGTCACGGATCCCTCTGACTAACAAAATAGTGGTCCCTTTACGTAGACCGCTCTCTACCCTTCCGATCCTTGAATGGTCGGCAAAACTAGATAGACAATAAACCAGACAATAGATAAACAAGGGATAACACCAGACAGAGGTATAGAATAGAGTATTGTCACGAATCCCTCTGACTGCCAGAATAGTGGTCCCTTTTCGTAGACCGCTCTCTACCCTTCCGATCCTTGAATGGTCGGTAAAGCTAGATAGATAATTGATCAGGCAATAGATAAACAAAGGGAAACACCAGACAGAGGTACAGACTAGAGTATATGTTCCCTAGGACCTTAGTTATAACAGAGGTAATCTGATGTGTGCTTAGGGTGCCACATAGACTGACCTCGGTACCAACGTTAAGGGCAGAACCAAGAGCAGAGTAAATGCCAATACCAGGGGTTATACACAGAATGGTTCGTTTGCCAATGCCAGGGGTCATACACAGAATGGTTCGTTTGCCAATGCCAGGAGTCATACACAGAATGGTTCGTTTGCCAATGCCAGGATTCATACACAGAATGGTTCGTTTGCCAATGCCAGGGTCATACACAGAATGGTTCGTTTGCCAATGCCAGGAGTCATACACAGAATGGTTCGTTTGCCAATGCCAGGAGTCATACACAGAATGGTTCGTTTGCCAATGCCAGGAGTCATACACAGAATGGTATTTCCAGAAGCAAGGTCAGACACAGATATTAGCCAAAAACACAAGAGCTCTGCGGGAAGTGAATACCACGTCAGGGCACCGGCGAACTAGTGAAGCCGGGTTTTAAACCCGGCGGTTCCGCGTCACAGCGCCAGGCTCCGCCCCCCGGCGTCCCACGTGAGCGCACCCGGTAGCGTTATCATTCGGCGCCTGGCCAGCGAGCAGCGAGGAATCTGCTGCCAGGCGCCCCAGTACTGGCCCATCCGTGACAACGTCTCTCCGCTTGGCTTGATTGGGACTCTGTGCCACCGGATCCGCTTGTCTTGCTTGTCCGTTTCTGCCACAAGATGCTCAGCTCACCGCCTGCACTCCCATTAGGTCATCTGCGGTCTCCTAACTCGGGGTCCTTCAGCTACTCTGTATCTGTATAAACTTATCAGCGGTGGATCGCTAGGTCTCTGACAAGTAATGTGAACCGATCTCCAGCTCCGCAAGGCCGCACCTGCGCTCCGGCCTGGTCACGATCGTTGTCTGTCTCACGTGCGTCTTGCTCTCTTGCTCCTCGGCGCGCTCTGGGTTTCCCCTGCATGAGGCTACGGATGTAAGTCTGTTTCTCCCCACCCACTTCCGGTTCCCGGCACAAAGCATGCTGGAAAACGTAGTCCCATTGTCCAGTGTCTCTTACATTGCGCTTGTCTCCCTCTGGTGGCCAAAAATAAGTACTACAGCAACAGTGTTTTAAACCAGCGCTACACATATATTTCAGAACTTGTGTTTTTACGCAAGCACTTGCACAGAACTAGGGCTGAAACAACTAATCAATTAATCGTCAGCTAATCAATATTGAATATAGTTGTCAACTATTCTCATTATTGATTAATCGGTTGGTTGATTAATTGGTGTGTGCACAGCGCACACTGTTTAGCCTGCGTTCAGACGAACGCACTTCAGAGTGGAAGGAACTTCCGTGAGAGTGGACGTTCCTTCCACTCTGTTGCACGTGTGACCACCTCGCTGAGATCAGGTAATGTGCACGTAGTGCACGCAATTCGTGTGCGCGTTACAGAAGGTTGGCCGGCCAGTCGAAACGTCACAACGCTATGACAGACGTTGGGAGGCACGTCAGTACGCTGTAAGGAAAGCTGCCGCCGGCGTAGTAAAAAGCCTAGATCCAGCGCCGACTCGTAGTAATGAGACCTTCAGCAGACTTCTCAAGACTCACCTCTGCCTGTGCAGTACTCAGGTGTTGCCTAACTCACCTTTACGCTCCTGCATAAAACCAGACCACGCCTGCCTAGCAATGCTTCCACATTGCTTTGGGAATCCCCAAACTAAAAGGAGCTATGCTTGTCCTCTCCTGAAATACCTGACTTCCTTCATAACCTGTTGGATCTCCTCTTTTGAACCTCCTGGACTTATTGTTTTCTCCCTGGACTTATTATATAACCCCACCTGGATTATAAGATTTATTTTACAACCCAATCTGGAAACCTCTACAGAGTGCACTCTAAGGACTAAGAACTATTTACTCGGGGGGCGGGGCTTGGCTGCCGATGGAGTAGGAAGCTGTGTAGAGGAGCTCCGGCACAGAACAGCTACACGAGGGGAAACCGGCTACGAACAGAGGCATTATGACCCATAAAAAGAGAGCTCAGTCAGCCCAGAGACTGAAGGAATTGCAGGGTGCGATAAAATCCGACGGTATTGCACATTATTTCACGGAAACGCCAGCGGCCGGAGGTATGCCACGAGGCCCCAAGATGGCACGACCGCGGGAACGTCGCAAGCACCCTCACCCGCGAGCAGCCTGGACCCACAAGAAGACCCCGGAGATTCGATCAGAGACATCCTCCGCAGCCTCCCTACAAGACCATGCTGGGGAAACTGGAGGCTTCATTCTCTAATCGTTTGGAGGAACTGGACGCGGATGTATGGCAGATGGGGACAAGAGTGCTGCAGCTGGAGGAAGATCGAGACGCGGTCGAGGACCGCTTGTCCCGGCTGGAGACAGGTATGGAGGCTCATGAAGTCTATTTGCAGCACCTGCATAGAGCCCTGGACAACCAGGATAATCGGGGAAGGCAAAATAATTTGAGGGTCAGGGGTCTCCCGGAACCGCAAGAAGGTGGAGAGCAGCTCGCGGAAATATTGCGGATCACTTTTAATAAACTGCTGCGAAAACCCCCAGACGCACCAATTAATTTTGACCGAGCCCACTGTGCCCTAAAGCCAAAAGGGAGCCCAAATGCGAGGCCCAGAGACGTTATATGTCGTTTACATTATCACTGGCAAAAGGAGGAGATACTGCAGGCGGCCCGTAAACAGGAAATGAAGGACCCGCATGGCAACGTTATACAATTGTACCCGGATTTATCCTGGACCACGCTACAAGCACGGAGACTGCTGAAGCCGGTGACGGAGGTGCTTCGAGAGAGACAGATTCGTTATCGCTGGGGATACCCATTTGCCTTGCTGGTGACTCTAGAGGGTGTAAATTATGCGGTTATGAGTGTGACAGATTTGCCCCCTCTTTTAAAGGCTCTCTCCATGGAAGAGGTGCCTAATATCCCGAACTGGTATGGAGGGCAGTCTCTGGATGTGGCTCCGCCACCACCACAACCTCAACGCCCGAGATGGCAGACCCTATTGAAGAGGGGACGTGGCATATCGAGAACGCAAGCATATCAGACTTCAAGATCACCTACACCCCAAGGTAATTCCTAAACAACTACCTTCTTTTCTGTTCTTTTAAAGTCATTTGCTGACCGATGCTCAGGTGGGCTAGGGTTCCTGCCGACCAACTTATAGGAACGCCCATTTTCACATTCCATCGGAGACAATCCTGCTTATACCCCCTATTTCTTATGGGCACTACCTAAATGCGACCATCATCCTTATCTGGGCTGGAATCATAATGGAGTGGAAACCTAGCGGGTAGGACTTCCGCTCTGACAGTCGCCAAGCCTTAATGTACGCAATTTTTACCTGCTGCGCACAAGATGACTTTCTACAATCTACTCCCCTGGAGATATTAACCGAACCCTGGAACCGTCCCAAACGATTGCTCTGAGGATTTCCCCGTCGGAATTGTTTATTCTATTAGTTTTGTGCCTCCCCTCTACCTTTATGACTTAACTCTTTTTTGCTTCTTAGACTCAGTCATTTTCAATCACCCCCCCCCCGGGTACGGTGCTTTTTGGCTTCTACCAGTGCGCTGGTTAAACAAAAAACTTGGACGATCGGGTATCGCATCGCCGGTTTTACACCGACCTACTGTTCTTTAATTACCTGTTTCGGTATTGATTAGTTGTTATTTGTCACATTACAGTGTTTATCTTGTGGACAGGTTGCTAGTACCTCACTCTACCACCTTTTTTTTGGGTGTCCAACTGACCAGTGTTGAGCTTACCTAGTTCCATTCAAGACGGACACGATATCCTGGGACCCACGTCGCAAGTATTATGACGAAGTTGAAGTTTATTTCACTGAATGTACGAGGTTTGAACTCTCCCCAGAAACGACGTAAAGCATTTACGGATCTCCAAAGGCAGGGTGGGGACATAGTCCTACTGCAGGAACACATTTGCGGGCTGATACGGCTCCCTCGTTATTGTCAGGTTACTACTCGCAAAGCTTTTACAGTAATTATGTTACCTCTAAATCTCGTGGTGTAGCCATACTCATTGCGCGTCACGTACCCTTTGCTGAAATCCACCAAAACCACAGATAACTTATCCTATTTTACAAGATTACAATGTTGTTGAAATGTTATTACACCCCTTTCATACCCCCCATTTCCCCCGCCCAGTTTGATTTTTATGTCTCAGTTTTTGCAGTGCAGTAGACATTCAAATTTTTAATACTAGGACTGCCTTTGCATTATACACAATGTGATGTCTTTACTTTATTATGTACTTATAACAAAAAACAATAAAATAATTTATTGCAAAAAAAAGAACTATTTACTCATTACTCAAGGATCCCTTTCTCTCCTATTGCCGTTACATATATTCAGTATACTTCTCTTGTATAATTTTATATCATGCATCTCTCTATAGTCTGATCCCCTTCTATTTAGCTTGAGTACCGGTAATCGGTATGTGTGTGTGTGTATATATATATATCTGGGGGCGTGGCCGGAACGCAGAGAGAGCTGGATGTGTGAGCGCTGAGCTCCCAGGCCCAAGTGCACAGATTGTCATTTCGGGGCAGAAATAACGGCGATGGCACAGCGTAAAAAGACACTTGCTATCCCAGGACTCTCAGGGACTGCGGGGACCCAACGCCGATCCTCCATTTTACCGTTTTTGGGGGATACATGTCAGCCGCGGACCTCTGGTAAGGGATCCAACATGGTGCCCGGCGATTCAGATCAGGAGGCCTCCTCGCCCCGCTTAGATTCAGCGCCAAAAGGGAGCGATATGGAACATGACCTGCGGGCCTTACTACAGAGTTTGCCGACCAAAACAGATTTGGCTGCTCAGTTTACTCAAATGGAGCGCAATTTTAATACTAAATTTGATGAACTGGGGTCTGATTTGAAGCAAATGGGAGGCCGCGTGGTGGATTTGGAAGAGGACAGAGACGCGTTATTTTCTCATGTGGAACGTTTAAATGGTCAAATGCTGACGCAAGGTAAACAGTTGGCCACGCTGCATAGACACCTGGGTGATGTCGATAATAGAGGCAGACAAAACAATCTTCGCATAAAGGGTTACCCGGAAGCAGACTCAGGCAAGGAAGATGTTAAAGAGCTACTCCGTGGTCTGTTTAATGGTATACTGGGTTGCTCTGGAGAGGAATTGCTAGTTCTGGATAGAGCTCACCGTGGGCTGCGGCCGAGGGGATCACAAAATGACACACCTCGTGATATTATATGTCGCTTGCAAGATTTTACACTGAAAGAGGAAATTCTCAGAGCAGCACGCAAAACTTCGGAAATTAAAGTGGACGGTCAGGTGATACTTTTCTTCAAAGATGTTTCCTGGACCACTTTACAGGCACGGAGGTCTCTGAAACGGTTAACTGAAGCGCTCCAGGAACGTGATATTCGTTATCGATGGGGATTCCCGCTATCTTTACAGGTGACACATAACAACCAAGTTCATTCTCTTGCGTGTCCTGAGGACATTCCGGACTTTGTGCGTGTTTTTGGACTTCCAGAAGTTGACATCCCAGACTGGTATGGTTCGCCGTCGCCATCTGACACTCTACCCTTCCCACAGCGACCCCGCTGGACTCAACAGGCGAAAAAAAACGTAAAGGCAAGCCCTCTGCAGCGGCCCCTTCTGAGCCTGATCCAGAACTGTGAGGGAAGCCCTTGCTTTTGCTGCCATCGTTATTTGAAAGTTTATACACTTCTTGATATTTTCTGCCCCCTTGCTAATTTTTTCTGATTGAATGCACTCGGGTCCGGCAAACGAGACAGTCGGATGAGACTCTTGCTCGGTACCCAGAATTGTTGGAAAATTCTGAGACTTTCTCGGCCGCCCCCTGAGTGGTGTTTTTGTTTTATGTCCTCTGATGGGTTTTCCCATTATCAGGCGTCCACACTACCTAAATTTTTTTCAAGTTTTGTGTTGTTATTGTTGTTTGTTTTTAGATTTTTCTTTTTGGTGATCACTCGTACTATTTGTTATGCTACTAGGGAGTATGGGCAGGTCCGGGGCTCTGACGCCCTCCTCTCTCACTATTTTTAATGGCTAATTTAAATTTGATTTCTATGAATGTCCGAGGTCTTAATATGCCAGCCAAACGCTCGGAAGGCTCTTGCAGAATTCCAGAGGTTGAAAGGTGATGTTATTTTTGTTCAAGAAACACACTTTAGAGAGGGTTCGGCGCCAGGTTTTCGCAATGCACGCTATCCGACGGGTTATTTTAGCAACTTTGGGGAGACAAAATCTAGGGGGGGTTGCCATTCTTTTTGTGCGACATGTGCCTTTTACTCTGCAAGATATGGTAACTGACCCACAAGGTCGATTTTTGATGGTTAAAGGGATGTTGGGCAATACTAAGTTAACTTTTGTAAATGTTTACCTGCCGAACCGCTTGCAAACCAAATGCCTCTGAAAAGTGTTACAACGTTTGTCCGAGTTTCAGGAAGGTTTTGTTGTCTTAGGGGGTGATTGCAATGTTTCGTTAGATATGCCGGCGGATTGTGTACGGGGGGGGGGTCGTCTGTTCCCTCCCTACAGGTCCAATTTCGTAAACTCTTGTCAGTGGACCATTTGATGGATTGTTGGCGTCTCAGTAATCCAGCAGTAAAGGACTACACGTTTTATTCACATGCCTTTAAGAAGTATTCTAGAATAGATTATTTTTTTGTGGAACATAGGGCTTTGGAAATGGTACGCAGCTGCAAAATAGGACCCATCACATGGTCGGACCATGCACCCCTTCTGTTATCTTTAGCCTTACCTAATTTAGAGAGAACGGAGAATGCCTGGCGTTTGAATGAGTCATTACTATCTGATCCCATGACGCGAGCGGAGGTGACTGCCTCCTTAGAGAATTATTTCCTTGAAAATGACACTGATGATGTTGCACCCGCGACGGTTTGGGAGGCTCATAAGTGTGTGTTGAGAGGTGCTCTTATCCAGTTGGGCTCCAGGCGCAAGAAGGAAAGGACCGCCAGAACTGAGGAATTGATGAGGGAGATCACGGCCTTAGAACTGACGCATAAATCTGATCTAGATCCTGAATCATTCCGAAGATTAGTTCTATTAAGAGCAGACTTAGCTAAATTAATGAATGCGCAGGTGGCGCGGGCCCTTACACTGACGAAATATGCTTACTACACCCAAGGGAATAAATGTGGCAGGCTACTTGCACGTGCTTTGAAGAAACGATATCAAGCTACTTTTATCCCGAAACTGCGTACTAGCACGGGATCCGAGGTCAATACGACCCAAGACATTGCGGAAGCCTTCCATGCTTATTACCAAACTTTATATTTTATCGATGAGAGTCGGGTTCCAGAGCATATAGTGGACTCGTTTTTAACTAAGACGATTAAAACTACTCTACCGCGTAATGTTAGACGACAATTAGATAACCCACTCACATTGAAGGAATTTACGGAGGCTTTAAAATTAACGCCCTTGGGTAAAAGCCCGGGTCCTGACGGGTTTACGGTGCTAAATTATAGGACTTTTGGGTCTATTCTGGGCCCTAGACTTGTTAAAGCTTTTAATTCTATTTCAGACACCTTTCCTATTCCACCTGCGATGCTCCCCGCTTCTATCTCTGTGATACCGAAACCGGACAGAGACCCGTTGGATTGCGCTAATTATAGACCCATATCTTTAATAAATGTTGACTTAAAACTGTTTACGCAAATACTGGCTTTACGACTTAAGCCTCTCCTGACTTCAGTGATTCACCGAGACCAGACGGATTTCGTACCGGGAAGGGAAGCCCATGACAATACTATCCGTACCGTCTCCCTCATCCATTATGCTTCCACGATGGATCAGCCTTTGTTAGTCCTCTCGGTTGATGCTGAAAAAGCTTTTGACCGGGTGGACTGGTCTTATCTTTTTCGGATGTTGGAGAGGATGGGTTTTGGTGATCGATGGTGTTCGTGGTTGCGGGCGCTGTATGATTGCCCTCAGGCACAAGTGCGGGTTAATGGCAGACAATCGACCCCGTTGACGATACATAATGGGACTCGACAGGGGTGCCCTCTGTCCTCTCTCCTGTTCCTGCTGCATCTGGAACCCCTATTGCAGGCGATTAGAGATAATCCGGCGATTCGGGGAGTAACTGTTCCGGGACAGGAGCTCAAGGTGGCCGCATTTGCGGATGACTTGTTGTTCACCTTAACGGATCCCCTTGCATCGGTGTCGGCTCTGATGACGGAATTAGATGCATTCGCAGCTTTCTCGGGATATAAAATTAACGTGATGAAGAGTGAGTTTTTAGGGGTAAACCTTTCATGAGTTGTGACTGAGAGTATTCGTAATACTTATGGAATGCAGTGGGTTCTGGAGGGACTTAAATATTTGGGAATACGCTTATCGTCGGACCTAGACAAATTATTTCAGTTGAATTACGTTTCTCTGTTGCAACAGATCAAGGGGGACTTACGTAACTGGAACTTACCCCATATTTCATGGTTGGGAAGGATCAATGTCTTACGGATGAATATATTACCTCGACTGTTATATTTGTTCCAAACCCTTCCTATTACTGTACCTCAAACATTTTTTTTCCGATTTGCGGCAGACATTTACAGGCTATGTCTGGAGAGGGAAGAGGGTGAGGATAGCTTACAGCGAATTGACAAGACCGATGGGAAGGGGTGGTCTGGGCTTGCCCCATGCTTATTTTTACTATCTAGCAGCGGTTTTTTCTATACTATACGGCTTGGCAAAGGGGACGATGGGTAAGCTTTGGGAAAACGAATTACTTGTCTGTTGTCCTCCTTGCCCTGGCAGTTGGCACCGCTGGCGAACCTGGGGCTACGGTCACACCCGCTGCTGGGCACACTAAGGTTGTGGAGGAAACATGGAGTGGCGTTAGGACTGACTACACTGACTTCCCGCCTGACACCCTTGACTCACAATCCCTTGTTCCCACCGGGACTGACCTCGACATTTTTAGATGGGTTACTACCAAAACCGTATATACCGCTAGAAGCAGTAGTGGAAGATGACAGCTTGCTCCCCCTGGACCGATTAGTGGTCCCAGAAATAGCGACCAAGTCTATGGTGAAGTACCAATATGCCCAACTGAGTCATTTTATTCGCTCTACTACATGGTTGACAGAGGGGTTGCCGCCATTGGCCCCATTTGAGACCTTCTGTACCGATAAGACGTATGGACAAATTGTCTCGAATATTTATTCATACATAATGAGAGGGGCCTATAAAATTGATTCTCCGTTGCTACTTAAGTGGGAAACAGATTTAGGAGTAGACATTTCGACTGAAGAATGTTCCAGGGCTTTCGAACTTACATACTTTGCATCCCGGAGTCAGGCGCTTCGTGAATCGAATTGTAAATTGTTTATGAGATGGTATCTTACCCCGTCTGTTTTACGTGCGATGGATCCATTGTTGCCTGATATCTGTTGGAGGTGTAAAGTGGCCAGAGGTAACTATGTCCACATATGGTGGACTTGCCCGAAAATTTATAGCTTCTGGTCAGATGTTGCACATGAGATATGGCGCTTAGGGGGACTGGAGGTTGAATTTTCTCCCTCTGCCTATTTGCTTAATGTACTGCCCTTTTCGATGTCCTCCTTTAAAAACTCACTTCTAGCAATTCTGTTAACCGCAGCGAGGGCACTGATTCCGTTATACTGGAGGAGGGAATGTGCACCCAACGTCAGGGATTGGGTTCTGAGGGTGGAGGGGATCAGAGCTCTAGAAGAAGCGCACTACAATAGTTTGGGTAAATATAAGGAATTTTATGCGATTTGGCGTCCATGGTCCTCGAACCTTCGCTCAATAACGGTATCAGACAGGTCACCGGAGGAGGAAGAAGCGGTCTCGTAAGATAGTCGACCTGTTTTTGGGGGTTAGAGGTGAATTAAGATCTGAGCCCGGTGCTGTTTTGTCTTGACATACCATCCTGGTACTAGCTTTACTGCTGTTTATTTATTGATACGATGATCACCTTTTTAGTTTGTTAATTTAGAGTTTGTTATTTGTTGTATTATAAAATTCTGGCACTGTCTATGACCTAGAGGCACTTTGATTGTATTCTATATTATTGTGACTTTTTTCACTATTGTCTCTTATGTGACTTGTATTTTATACTTTGTCAATAAAAATATTTTACACAAAAAAAAAATATATCTCCTCTTTCCCTTTCTGTAATATATCAGTGCCTAATACTATCGTTTCCTCTCAATCCCTTCTGACCAGTATCTGTAACCTGAATATGTATATCTAATATTATTATTATGCTCATTCCTCTATTCCTGGTTTACTAACAACTCCTGTAACCTGTATATAATCTAAATCTCATTACTCTTTTCCATACCAGCATCTCTACCTGTGTACCTTCAGTCTATTACTTATTCCCCTTGTCTCTTATATTGTTCCCTTTATACTTAGTTGTTACTTCTGTTATTTTCCCTTTATATATCAATAAACCCTCATTTCAGTTATACTTGTTTCATATGTCATGGCACATTGGCTCGAACCTGCCGCCCAGAACCTGTATCCTGACCTACGCAGCACATAGAGTCAGACTGAACGAATAACCTCAGACACTGCTTCGGAGCTGACTGGAGAAGACATGCTTGCCTCTTTACTCAGTATGATTTAGTTCTAGTGCTAGACGTAAGCAGTTTGTTTTTATTTAGTTTACAACAGTAGCAGAATTATAGCAAAGACCCTGTGGTGCTACCACTGGGAAGGAGCGCTGTAACAATGGTGCTTTATCCTTATTTGGATCTAGAGTTCTGTGCCGCCACCACCCCAACCTCTCTTGCTCTTGTCCAGAATTGCCACCCCTCCCATGCCATCCATGGTCCTGTACCTTCCTCCAAACTCCCTCCCACACTGGGATATTTTCCCTTGCCCAAACCCACTCACTCCAGCTGCTTTCCCCACTCAGCACCAAGTATGTAATATGGCCCTAACTTAACCAGAGCTGTTGTAAACTTAAAACCTCCATAGGCTATAATGGCTCTGGTAAGTTTACAACAGCTCTGGTTAAGTGTGCACCAAGTATGTAATATGGCCCTCAGTTTTTAATGAAATTATGTTAAAGGGACATACTTTGCACCCTGTTCACTATAGCTTATTAAAGTAGTCAGACTGTGTTGAGTGACACTCCCGCTCTCATCCTGCTTTCCTTGCTGACATCAACATATCTAAGAGCTTATAGCAGCGGTTGTTTTTGGAGAAAGCAGACATGGGCTTGAGCTGCGCACACACAGCATCAATCTATCACTCTGAACAGGCAATCACATACCTTGTGTGCGAAAAGTACGTAAATTACACAAGGGATGTAATTTGTGTATATATATATGTACGTTCAAAAGTTATGTAGATTACGCAAACTGCGTAAGAAAAAAGGGGAGTTTGATTTTTACATACAGAGTTATTCAAAGAGAATCTAAAAGTTTTCGTTCTCTTCAATTCGGTGAGATTTGGCGATCCCATTTCGGCGACCCTGCGGTGTATTCAGCAAGCACCACAGGGCCGTCTTAATGCAGGGAAAAGTCGCCGTAAACATAGAAACATAGAAACATAGAAAAATGTCGGCAGATAAGAACCTTTCGGCCCATCTAGTCTGCCCAATTACATGGATACTTTACCTGGATTTATCTTTTGTTTAGGATAGCCTTATGCCTATCCCATGCTTGCTTAAATTCAATTACTGTTTTGGCCTCTACCACTTCTACTGGAAGACTGTTCCATGTATCCACCACCCTCTCAGTAAAATAATGCTTCCTGATGTTACTTTTAAACCTTTGCCCCTCTAATCTAAGACTATGTCCTCTTGTTTTGCTATTTTGTTTCCTTTTAAATATACCCCCTTCCTCTACCTTGTGGATTCCCTTTACGTATTTAAATGTTTCTATCATATCTCCTCTGTCTCGTCTTTTTTCCAAGCTGTACATGTTAAGATCATTAAGCCTTTCCTGGTAACTTTTCTCCTTCAAGCCGTACACCATTTTAGTAGCCCTTCTCTGAACTCTCTCTAAGAGGTCTATATCCTTCTGGAGATACGGTCTCCAGTACTGCACACAGTACTCCAAGTGAGGTCTCACCAGTGCTCTGTACAGTGGCATGAGCACTTCCCTTTTCCTACTGCTAATACCTCTCCCTACACAACCAAGCATTCTGCTAGCATTTCCTGCTGCTCTATTACATTGACTACTTACCCTTAGATCCTCTGAAATAATGACCCCTAAATCCCTTTCCTCAGATGTTGAGGTTAGGACTGTATCAAATATTCTATATTCAGCCCTTGGGTTTTTACGTCCCAGGTGCATTATCTTGCACTTATCCACATTAAAACTCAATTGCCACAACTCCGACCATTTTTTTAGTTTACCTAAATCATTTGTCATTTGGCTGATCCCTCCAGGAACGTCAACCCTGTTGCAAATCTTTGTGTCATCAGCAAAAAGACATACTTTTCCATTAATACCTTCTGCAATATCACTAATAAAAATATTAAAGAGAATGGGTCCAAGTACTGACCCCTGAGGTACCCCACTGGTAACAAGACCTTGTGCCGAATAAACTCCATTTACCACAACCCTCTGTTGTCTGTCACCCGCCGAAAACTCACCGCAAAACCTGGCAAAGGCTCACAGAAACCTGCAAAAACCTCTGGATTAACCCCGCAGAAGACGCCGGAGGAAACCCAAGCAGGAACCGATCACAGTGCAGAGCAGCCGCCGGAAAAACCCAACACCGCAGACGAATGGAGTGGAAAAAAAAAAAAGGATGCTTGAATGTTTGAAAAGTGAAATGCTGTTTGCAAAGAAACTACAGAATGAAAATGTCTGGAATTTACATATAAGATCCAATGAATGATAATAAAAAAGGGCTGTTACAGCAGAAACGTTTAAAAAATATTTTTTTTTTTTAAAAACGGAAACAATTTTTTTGCAAAAATATCCTGAAAAATGCTTAACAGATGCTAAACAAATCTATAAATAAAGAGACTTTTTACTGCAGAATATTATAATAAACGGTTTATTAGATATTGAATTAAAAATGGGGAATATTTTTAACATTGAAGCCTATGGGATTCGCCTGAATAAATCTGCCGCATGAAGCAACCGAATGGCAGGGCATTTCGGCAACTTTTCACTGCTGGTTTTTGTTCTCTGAGTAGCCGAAGCATTGCTTCTCTATGGGGATTTCACTGCCCTCGGACAGGCACTGAACAGGCACTGTATGTGCAGGCAATTCGTCAACATTTGGCGAACTGCCTGCTCTCTGGATAGCCGAATGGCCAAGAAAGGTAACCGAACACTGATTTTCAGCTTTCGGTTACCTTTCGGCAGCCATTTGGATCTCTTTGAATAAACCTGTAAGGGCCATATTACATAGTTGGTGCCAACTTAACCAGAGCGGTTGTAAACTTCCCAGAGCCATTATAGCCTATGGAGGTTTTCAGTTTACAACAGCTCTGGTTAAGTTAGCACCAACATTGTAATATGGCCCTAAGTGTTTGCTTTAAGTAAAAAAAAATAATAATAATTTTATCCGATTAAGCAAATATTCCTTAGTTGTAGCCCAACAAATAATGATGGATTGGTATGGCACACTTACATGCAGCACCCATCCCTGGCTGCCGTGTATCAGATCTAGTTGTCTTCTATGTGTGGACTGCCAACCTGGATTCTGGTAGTCCATCTCATTGTTATTAAAATTTGATTACTTATTTTTTTCTTCCAAGCATCAAGGATGTCAGCAAAGCGTGCTTGGGTCCCTGAATTGGTTCCTGGCAGGTGGGATAAACAAAATCCTATCAGCCGAGTTCCAGCTTTGTAGGCGGAAGAACCTACTCTGCTTCACACAGTGCTACTGGCCAAACAGGCCTGGGGGGGGGGGGTACTCCATGCAGCCTGGCCACTTTAATAAGCTTTTTTCACTGAGCATAGAACATCCTTTTAAGAGTTTGTGCCAGCATATAGTTCATATTAACCTCCACTTGCTGTAGGTCTTCTTCTGCATCTGCGAGGCATATGAGCCTGTTCATTCCAAAGCCTAGTAATATGCTTCAATATATCTCCACTGTAGCTCACTATGACTTAATATCTGTGTGCTGGGATTATTTCCAATTCCAATACTGACAACGGCTTTATTTCTTTCAGAAGAAACCATATTTGCCAGAGAAAAAGAAGAAACCTAAAAGTAAAAGGAAAGAGAAACAGGAGTGTCATGGATAGTGAGTAACCCAGAATGCAGACAAAACCTCTTAAACGAGGAAAATTAAAAATCTGGCAGGCCGATCTTTAGAATGGCCAAATCTAACCTGTTTAAAGAATATTAAAATAACCACAAGGACGATACACAGAAATGCTGAACCCACAGGTTAAGAGAGAGAACAAATACAAGAGCAGAGGTCGTGTCAGGGTTCAGACTGATTGATGCAGCAGGTGCGGTAGTGAGCCCAAGATGCAGTGAGGCAGGTTTGCAAGTGTAGCGCTGGTTTTAAATCCCCTGCCATGTAGTACTTATTTTTGGCCACAAGAGGGAGACAAGCGCAATGTGAGACACTGAACATTGGGACTACATTTCCCGGCATGCTTTGGGAGCGGAGACAGGAAGTGGGTGGGACACAGACGCTGACATCCTGAGCCTCGTGGAGAGAGCGGGCAGAGCGCGCCAGGGAGTGAGAGGAGCGAGACGCAGTGCAGCAGAACGAGACAGTGACTAGGCCGGAGTGCAGGCGGCCTGACAGAGTTGAAGACCAGGTTATTCAGCCTTATCAGAGGAAGACCCAGTGATTCACCAGACTACCCACGCTGATATTGAGGAAGCTGGAAGACCCCGAGTTAGGAGTACCGCAGATCGATCGGACAGGGAGAGCAGGCGGTGAGCTGGACATCTTGCGGCAGGTGCAGAAAGCCCGACAGCGGATCCAGTAACCAAGAGAACCCCAGTCAACATCGAGCAGAGAGACGTCCTGGGTCGAGCGGAGCATCAAGTATCTGGCGGATGGGTGAGAGGCCTTCCAGGCCATTGTGAATATAGAAAGCACGCTGCTGTTTGTTTCCAAAACCCACAGGGCCCCAACTTGACTAGTCGAAGATACCTCATAAGCAATTCACTGGCCAGTTGAATATTGTACCCGGGTACCATAACACACACACACACGTACATTCTGGGACATAACCTGTGCGGGACTCACTCCCCAACCTCAAGAAAGGGGGTTAAAGATATATTTTCTTCTTTTCTTTTCCGCTGCGCGTTTCTCGAATTATGAAGCATTGTATTTCTTTTCCGCTGCGCGTTTCTCGAATTACGAAGCATTGTATTTCTTTTCCGCTGCGCGTTTCCCGCATTACGAAGTACTGTAAATATATATACGAACACCGTGTTATTCATTATATGCCATTTATTCCAGTAAACTATATAATTTATAAAATCCACAACGGTGCTGGAGTATATTTATTCCCTAGTGCGGGGAGACTGACCCGAGGTTCAATTTCAGCGGCTCCTCCGGGAGTGAGCGCTACACAAGATAAACAAAAGGGTTTATTTATATTAAAACACAACAAGCATGAACCAAACAAGAGACACGAACCAGACAAGAGAGGAGACTGGGCACAAAGGGGAATAGCTTTAGAGGAGGACAGAAGATGCAGGGAAAGGAGGTTGAGGCAAGAGGGATGGCTGAGAGTAGTACTTTGACGAGCGGTAAGGGAAAACTGAATATAGAAGTACTTAGAAAGTAGGAGGAATGAGGGATAGCAAAGATGAGCATAAGAGGCTAGAGCAGTGGAAAGCAGAAATAGACACAAGGGGAACTTAACAGCAGATGGGGCAGACAATGAATAAAGAATAACACTAAACAATACAGATAACAGACATTTAGGCAAAGGTACCAGTAGGGATATATCAATAGAGTGGTCGTTGGGAATTCAGGGGTCTAGGCAAGGCGGCAGGCAGGGTGGTCCAAGTCCATATCCAAGGGGTCCCGGTATGGAGAATGAGTGTCCACGTAGAAACTAGGGATGAGCCGAACACTCCCTGAGTTCGGTTCGAGCCCGAACCGAACTT
The DNA here is from genome assembly GCA_009667805.1 of Leptobrachium leishanense. NCBI lineage: Eukaryota > Metazoa > Chordata > Amphibia > Anura > Megophryidae > Leptobrachium > Leptobrachium leishanense. The sequence continues at coordinate 178,224,198 of CM019065.1, read as the reverse complement.
CCCATTTGTTCGGGACCGAACCCGAACCCGAACCCCCATGCAAGTCAATGGGGCTGAAAATTCGGTTTTTTAGAGTGCCCTCCAAGAGGGCATATATGCTACATATTTGCCATAAAAGGTGTATGGGGGTCCGGATAGTGCCCTGGGGGACAGGAAACAGGGACAAAAAGTTTTAAAAAAAACGTTTTTAAAGGGACAGTGAGTTTTCCATGAAATAAGGGTTAAAAATAAAAACGAAAAATTCCTTCAAATATTGTGCCTAGGAGGTCCCCATAACCTGCCCGTGATGTGGCGGATTTCTAGGATGTATAGAAACACTTAAAAACAAAAAAATGACGTTTCATATGACGGTAAATGCTTTTCTTTTAATCTATCCATAAACAACTGCTTTGGGCGGCAGCCTGTATGAAAAGACATTTTAGGACGCGCAGAAAAAGTTTAGTGTTTTTTTTGGCTAAATTATTGTGAAACTTATGCAGGCTTTGGATGAAAGTAACAATAGATGCTTTAAAATTGGTCTTTTAGCGTTGGCAACAGTGCCGTCACACCGTAACCCCTCTGAGGATATGAATCTGATACAGGCGTCAATGGCAGTGCACCCAGATATTGTGCCTTTAGTGCCAGGCATGCAAGTACTATCATACAGTAACCCCTCTGTGGTATTGTGGAAGAGTGCAGGGGTGGACCGTGTGGTCTTATATTGAAAAGTGGTTTTTTTATCTGTTAATGGGCGTCAGTGCACCCAGATATTGTGCCTTTAATGCCAGACCATCAAGTATCATCGTACAGTAACCCCTCTGTAGTATTGTGGAAGAGTGCAGGGGTGGACCATGTGGTCTTATATTGAAAATTTTTTGATTTGGTAATGGACGTCAGTGCACCCAGATATTGTGCCTTTAATGCCAGGCCATCAAGTATCATCATACAGTAACCCCTCTGTGGTATTGTGGAAGAGTGCAGGGGTGGACCATGTGGTCCTATATTGAAAAGTGTTTTTTTTATCTGTTAATGGGCGTCAGTGCACCCAGATATTGTGCCTTTAATGCCAGGCCAGCAAGTATCATCATACAGTAACCCCTCTGCAGGGCCGGACTGGGAATAAAAAGCAGCCCTGGAAAAAAATTTTTAGACCAGCCCCATATTGTGATGCGTGCAAACGAAAAGGATACGTATCAGAGGTGCACAGCAATTAAACTCACAGCAATGTGTGGTGTGTATGAACATTAATTAACAGTTTTAACATCATGGGGGCCATCATGGTTTAGATAATTATTAGTCATGCAGGTTGCATGGCCCTGTGTATTGCTAGGGAGAACATGCATCTGTGGAGCTCTGTGACACGCTCATACTCACTGCACAGACTTCAAGATGGCAACTAGCCCTTTGATTAGGCTACAGGGAGCGCAGCGTGACGTCTGCCGCCAGAGCCTAGGGCCATCACTGTTTCTGATGCTTGGAGAGGGTTTTTGGTGCCTTTACAGTGGGTGGAAGGGGTTAATAGGGCTACTCATTTTCGGGGAGGGATGAGGTCTTTCCTTGTGGGGAAATGAAGGGGCGTGGGCACTCTCACTATGTGGAATTGGAGGGTTAATGGGGTCACTTGGGGGGAGGGTAATAACTAAGGAAAGTGGGGGCTCCATTCACTCTGGGGGCTCTGGCAACACCTGTTAAGTGTGTGTGTTGGGCCTGGGTATGTGGAGGGGGCTGGATGTGCATGTCTGTCTGTGGGGGACTGGACTTGTGTGATGGCCAGGGGTATTTTACTGTGGGGGGCGAGTGACAGTGGGGTGTTTTACGGGGGGTGATGGCTGGGGTATTTTCCTGGGTGGGAGAGTGATGGCCGGGGTTTTTTCCTGGGGGGGAATGGGGGAGTGATGGCTGGGGTATGTTATGGGGGGGTGATGGTGGGTATTTTACGGGGGGGGTGAAAGCTGGGGGTATTTTACTGGGGGGAGTGAAGGCTGGGGGTATTTTACAGGGGGATTGAAGGCTGGGGGTATTTTACTGTGGGGGGATTGAAGGCTGGGGGTATTTTACGGGGGATTGAAGGCTGGGGGTATTTTACAGGGGGGGAGTAAAGGCTGGGGATATTTTACAGGGGGAGAGTGAAGGCTGGGGGTATTTTAATGGGGGGATTGAAGGCTGCGGGTATTTTACAGGGGGGAGTGAAGGCTGGGAGTATTTTATGGGAAGGGTGAAGGCTGGGGCGATTTACAGGGGGGGAGTGAAGGCTGGGGGGTTGAAGGCTGGGAGTATTTTATGGGGGGTGAAGGCTGGGGCGATTATACAGGGGGGGGGAGTGAAGGCTGGGGGTATTTTACTGGGGGAGAGTGATGGCCAGGTGGTGCCCTGGCAGGGGGGTCTGACATTTGGGGAAAGACCTGACTATCTCTAGAAGTCAGAGCATGCCAGGCCAGCCTCTCACCTGGTTCACAAATTGCTATCACACAGGATGCTGCCATCTTTCCAGCTCCACACAGCCACTCCCAAAATGCAGCAGGGGGAGGGGGGGCAGCTATCCACCTGCATAGCACATAGCAATTCTGCATGATGTCATCACCCTGGGCCGGGCAGTGCTGGTTACCATGGAGGGGGCAGCAGGGCTGTGAGTGAAGAAGCAGGGAGGAATGGATTGAAAGCAGCTGCTCTCACAACTCACCTAGGAGTCTGCCTGCTGCTGCCTCTCCATCCAAACGAATCAGCGTGTGGCCCCGAACTTCCTGTGAGCGGGAACAAGTGGCTGATGGGAGGAGGAGGCGGAGACAAGTGGGAGGAAGAGATGTCCCACCAGAACCACCTCCACACTGTCAATGACCGGCAGAGCGTCTCTCACTCACTCGCACGCAGCTTGTGTGCGAGTGAGCATTTAACATACAGCGGCCCAAAAATTAAACAGCTGTAGCGCTCACTCCCGGAGGAGCCGCTGAAAATGAACCACGGGTCAGTCTCCCCGCACTAGGGAATAAATATACTCCAACACGCTGAACAGTTTTATAATTTAAAAGGTTTACTAAAAGG